>OX424548.1:10833422-15833422 GCA_949152445.1 Cerastis rubricosa | reverse complement strand
TTAACTAAATGTCCAATTCTAAATAGTCATAATAAAATTAAGAAATATATTAAAATCAGTAAAAGTATAAGGAAGTATAAGAAACTTTTAAAAACTCAAAATATTTATAAATATAATGTCAACCTAAGAAGCGAATGTAGAAGCTTAAAAAACCAGTTAAACGCATGTAACAGTAGCTTAGAAAGTAGCAAACATATGTATGATGTTGACATTCTGAGCCTTCAAAGGGAATTATTGAGTAGGGAAAATACACTTAAGGAAATTTTTTGTAAGTATGAGTGTAGTCAACAGATGTTGAGTGAGCGAATGCAGGAGGCCTGTGAGTTGGTGGACCTGGTGAAGTACAATGCAGAGAGGTATGAGTCGCTGACTAACAATCTCACCTGTAGTTGTGTTGCCCCTCCGCCACCTCTCATGTCACAGCATGTTGCTCCTTCTGTTTTACCCATCTTAAATCATAATCTAGCAAGTCTGAACCCTATCCAAAGTAATATCTTAGTGTATTCTGATAGATTAGGAACAGGATTTGGATCTTTGTTAAATAACCGGTCTAAACACACAGTAGTGAACCATTGTCACCATAACCTACATTTTAATGAGCTTATCAATAAAATTCAACATATACAATTAAATGAGCAGACCACAGTAGTACTTTTAATTGGAAATAGCCTGAATATATCTAAAATGGACATAGTTAACGGTGTCGACACCCTACTTAAGTTAAGATTAGGCAAATTAATTTTATGTGCATTGCCATATTCTGACAATCTTCTTGATCAAGAAAATGTTTATATTTCTAGTTTAAATAATCTGATGCATATTTTATCATGTCGTCATAGTGACCGTCTATTGTTTTTTGATACTAACAATTTTGTTAGAGATTTTGTTTTGATTCGGGATCATATGTTTCTTCCAAAGAAAAGTCAACATTTTCTGGCTTCACTTTTATCATATTATATAAACGCGGTTATTAATGATTTAACTGAGACTAGGTTAAGTGATGATTGTGATGAAACAGTATTATCTTGTGTCTCCAATAATACTGTTACAGATTCTTTAAACTATTAGAGCCGACAAAAGAGAAGCCCGGTAATAATATTTTACTTTATCACCAGAATATAAATCGCTTCTCCGGCAAAATTTTAGACGTGGAACTGTTAGTTGATAAATACCACATGGATATTTTATGTTTCTGTGAAACTTGGTTAAAACCAGATAGGATGTTGTTTAATGTGAATACTTTTTCAGTTGCCAGTGCGTACAACAGATCCTCAGTGGGCGGTGGTACCCTGATACTTTGTAATAGCTGTCTCAGGTATAAGGAGAGGAAGGATATCATTGCTTACTCTGTTGATCGCTTATGTGAGGTAGCATGTGCAGAGATTGAAGGTCATACTGTCTTATGTGTTTATAGACCACCAGCATCAAACTTGTCATTATTCTTAATCACAATGGAAGAAATATTAAGTAAACTTTTCTTAGATAATAAATTAGTTTTTGTTTGTGGTGACTTAAATATTGATCTGTTAGTCAATTCACCAGAAAAATATAGGCTGGTCTCATTGTTTAAATCATTTAATTTAAAATATTTATTTAATGAAGCAACTAGAATAACAGCAACCTCGGTTTCATGCATAGATAATGTATTTACTAATTGCATAGTAAAAGAGTCGTTAATAATTAGTGGCGTCAGGTCAGACCATACTGGTCAACTTGTATCGTTTGAGTTAGACAAAAAGTTACACTTAGTTAAAACAATTCAATTAAGACCCCTTTCCAAAAATAAATTAATTTCTTTCAATAATAATGTTCTTAGCAACCTTAATAATGCTAGTTTTGATTCAAAAGACCCCAATATAAACTACGGTACATTATTTTCCACAGTTTGCCATGAATTCAATAAAACGTGTCCTATAAAAAAAGTTAAACTCAATTCAAAATCTAAATTTAGCGAATGGGCCACTACGGGAATAAGAAAAAGCAGAGATATTTTATATAATTTATATCACGAAAAATCTCTGACTTCAGATCAAGTCTTTCACACTTATGTTAGAAACTATTCGAAAATATTCAAAAGTGTCTGCGCTCAAGCAAAATCTCAAATAATAAGTAATAAAATTGGTAATTCTAATAATAAAATAAAAACGGTGTGGCAGGTAATTAACAGAGAAACCGGTAAGACTCAACAACAAGATAAGAGTGAATTGTCTTTAAACATAGATAACAAAACAATTTCTGACAATTTAGAAGTCGCTGAGACACTAGATAATTTCTTTACTAACATTCCGTTAGAGGTTACGAAATCTCTCCCCTCTTCGGTTGAATTAGCTGAGGGCCTTCTTAAAGAGAACTTCACAAAAGACATACCAAACTTCAAATTTAAACCAGTATGTATTGCCACAATCAAAAACGCATTCAAAAGTCTCAATATCAAAAATACTGAAGACTTATGGGGGATTTCGGTCAAGGTTCTTGAAAACATTATTGACTCAATTGCGCCTGTCCTAACAGGCATATTCAATCAATGTTTGGACAGCGGCAAGTTTCCTGACTTGATGAAACATAGTAAAGTGGTACCAATTTTCAAATCGGGTTGTAAGAGTGATCCTTCTAATTATAGACCGATATCTGTGCTTCCAGCACTGAGTAAAATCTATGAAAAAATCATTCTGGACCAGATGTTGTCTCACTTTAACTCTAATGGGATACTGCATAGTCAGCAGTTTGGTTTCACGAAGGGTAGGTCGACAACGGACGCGGGAGTAAAACTCATCAGTCACATTCTGGAATCGTGGGAGAAGTCCCAGGACGCTATTGGCATTTTTTGTGATCTCTCAAAAGCGTTCGACTGCGTCGACCACAACACGCTGATCTGTAAATTACATCACTACGGAATTCGTGGACAAGCTGCTGATCTTGTTCTTTCCTATTTATCAAACAGGCAGCAAAAAGTAAATGTAAATGGGGCGACATCCTCTGGGTCTATAGTCAGGATGGGTGTGCCCCAAGGTTCAATTCTTGGTCCTTTCCTATTTCTTGTTTATATTAATGATCTCCCATATATGATGGCCAAATTATCGGATATAATTCTGTTTGCTGACGACACTTCGCTAATTTTTAAAATTCATAGGAAAGATAAGGATGTCATACATGTCAACGAAAGTCTAACTGTTCTCTCGAAATGGTTCGCAGCTAACAATCTTTTACTGAATACGAACAAAACTAAATGTCTAAAGTTCTCTTTACCAAATGTAACTCAACGTGACCTTAATTTAAATCTTGACGGCAAAAAACTTGATGTTATCGCGGAAACTGTATTCTTAGGAATTACTATCGATTCAAAACTGCAGTGGGGCGCGCACATTGGAACTCTTTCGGGGAGGTTAAGCTCAGCCGCCTATGCAGTTAGGAAAATAAGGCAGTTGACTGATGTAGCCACAGCTAGGTTAGTATACTACGCGTATTTCCACAGTATTATGTCTTATGGAATTCTGCTGTGGGGATCGGCAGCAGACGTTGATTCAATTTTTATATTGCAAAAGAGGGCAGTTCGCGCGATCTATAAAATGGGTCCTCGCGAGTCCCTTAGAGAAAAATTTAAAGAGATCGATATACTGACTCTGCCTTCACTTTATATCTTAGAATGTATTTTATACGTCCGCAAAAACCGAGGGCTTTTCAAAATTAGAAGCGACTTCCATAATATAAACACACGCAGTAAACACGAAATTGTAATACCCAAATTTAGATTAACAAAAACTAGCAAGTCATTTCTTATAAACAGTATACGCTTTTATAATAAGTTGCCAAAGTCAGTTATTGAACTGACCGATGGAAAGTTTAAAAATTGCATCAAACGTGTCCTTATTAAAAAAGCATATTACAAAATTAAGGACTATGTTGAAGATAAAGAAGTTTGGCTGTAGTTCCCTCTGCTCATGCGGCTTCCCTGGTAGCTCAAAAACGACACAAATATGTGGATGTCTCTAACTATTCCGAATTTTATTTATTCTATTCATTTTTTTTTCAGATGTTTTACAATAGTTTTCAAATCATTGCACCGTTTATTCATTGTGCAGAATAGTTACAGTACTGATGACTACATTTGTGTCAATTGTTTATGTAATTGTTCTTAGTTTTATTTTTACTTTTGTATAGATTCTTTTTCATTCATATTTTTTTGTGAATGTGTGGACATTGTAGGCTTTGTAATATTTTTTATTTTTATTTTTTTTCAGCTTCATCTTTTTCTACCTTTTGTAGTAAGCGATGACTTATTGTCGGGCCTACGCTGTCCTCTCATATTTAAGTACTAGCGCTGTAACATCCAAATATTGTAGAACCAAATGATTTTAAAAGAGTAACCATGGAGTTTCTTGCCGGTTCTTCTCCATAGGAAACGACCAACCCGAACCGTGCCTCTTCTGTTGACGTTTTATAAGTGCCCATGTAGGCCTATGTAAAATAAAATATTTTGATTTTGATTTTGATTTTGAATAAAGAATCCAATGCACACCTCATTCATCCAGCTCAACGAGCACCAGAGAAACTCAATCAAAATTAATCCATCAGTGCACTGTCGACCATAATAACAGCACACGTACCTTCCCCAATTATTTACAAATTACGATCCTACGATACACATTAAAGCACAATAGTTTCCAATTAAGCATTTCTGGTGCAACGTCGCGTTCCCAATTTTTAATTAACAATTGAATTATATATCGTTCAATTCGAATACTTCACTGTATACTTACGTTTGGCCGAATCTGTAATTTGTGACTTTTGTCCGAAATTAATTAGTATTTGTGTTGCGTTTTCGATTCGAAAAGCATTTTAATATTGGAACTAGTGGGCTGGGTAAATATCGATATGTGAGTGATGTTAATGTTTTCTTTGTGGGAATCAATCACATATTATTTACAGTAGACTTATTGCTAATTTATTATGTAATTTTACCTATAAATTGTAATGCTCTGCGCTGTAATGTATACATACGTAAAGAGTTATCATTATCTCTATGTAACGACATCATATACATACACAACGACACATAAATACAAATAGAGATCATCATTATTTGTATTTATTTAGGTGTCGAACTTATGTATACCTCAAGACCTTTGATTATAACGATGACTAAATTTTTGATTTTCATCATCACTTTACGAAATTAAAAGGTTAATAATGGCGGTTTTCACATGGCAACCGCTCATCCTCTGAGAATCGCCTATCTTGTACACACAGTTCCATTAATTAGTAACCTCCCGGCATACTCGGGCGGAGTGTTGAGGGGTTAGCACATACTGACGCTGTCTGTACAATAATTTTCGTAACTAGGTACACGTATACAGGTTGGCAGTTTTAGGGGGTTTGAGGAACAGGGTGTAAAGTTCCTCAATACTACACTGAGTAGAGAGTATCCTCCAACCAGACAGGAGTTATGTCTGGTGGGCAACTGCCCGACAGTTGTTGTCGGGTTTCTCTGTATAGTCTTAAGTCGCTGTAAACTTTGCTTGCGAGATGTAGAAAATTGAGGATAGTTCTTCGGTCGTGTCATAGATGGCGCTGTAGTACTTTTTGTAGTTAGTTGCTTTTTGTAGGTCGCTACAACGTATTCTGCTTATTCAGTATATTAGTGTGAACCACCGAACAAAGAAATATTTCAATGATATCACCTTTTCCTTACATTTTGACCGCATAGGTATTGCAGTTTTGAAGGTTTTTTTTTTAATAACCGTCGAAAAATTTCTTCTATTTCTTTTTTCTTTCCATTCGCAGGTCCGCTGGAAAAAAAATCTTTTGAAATAAGCCGTACCTTTGTGCTCTTGTATCTTAATGTATTGTCCATGTATTGTCCTTTTAAGTGTTTTGTGTGTACATAAATAAATAAATATTTTTTTTTGTATGGAGAGGAATTTAGAATAATGAATTGATTACGTGGTACCCGTTTAAGAGTCGGTTTACCGTCCCTCCTGTTTACCTTCTAAATAAAATCCTTTAAAAAATTGTGCACTTGGCTTAGTGGTAACAGCCGCAACATACGAGTTCTTAGGATGTGAATTCCAAACCCATAATTTAATTAATCTACATTAGTTCATCATATAATTTATTCATTGATTGTTCTAAAAACGATGAAGGAAAACAATATGTTTCAGACCAAAAAAAATCGCGAATGTTATGCGACTTCTACCAAACTGCACTCTACCCGTCTGGTGTATTACAGCTCTCATAGAGAAGCAGCCTGTGTCCCAGCAGTGGGAACGTTACAGGCTGATTATGCAAATAAAGACTTCCATATCGCACACATTCATTCTCATAATCTCAAAATAATGCCAAGCAAATGTAACCCCTCTGTGTATGACACTAACGAGGTAGTAATTCTTCTTGTGCTAGATTATAGACATCAATCTTTTGCCGCTGTACTTCTGAGAGTACTCAATTTGTACTTACTTGTACGTTTTTATTTAGGTAATTTTATTTCGGGTGTATTGGAGGAGGTGCGTAAGTTTTAGAGAGGGTTCCATGCTTAACTACCCCCTTCTAAAAGTAAATATAACGGTTTATATTCGTTACGAAATATAACGGTTTATATTCGTTACGAAATATAACGGTTTATATTCGTTACGAAAATCATTCAGGAGACCTTTTATTACCTTTCCTTTGAATTGGTGATCGCTGATGATTCAGAAAACTGCCGATAGTTGCCAACAACTGATGGCAACTATATCCAGTTCTCAGCCGGAAATCCGTAGATGAAACTGGCATAATGGTACTCAGTTTCTCTAGACGAACGTTTTGCGTAGGTGTGACGCATTTTCCACCTTGTTTTTTTTTTCTTCAGTTTAGTACAATGTAAATAAATGTTTTTTCTTTCGGTTCTTTTAAACTTTTTGATGAAGAAACCATAATTAAATAACTTCTTCAGACATGGCATTAAAATAACCTTAAAAAGTGTCAACAACATTATTTCCATCCCTTGCAATAAGAACTTGATTTAGTTACCATGAGAGCATAGGTATACCTACGTATCCATATACTTCAAATTCTGCCATTCTGCCCACCCCCCACGTGGTAAGTGAAAACGAAAGCTACGTATCGTCAGTAATGACCGGAGTAATTGTGTTAGTTCAGTCCCTCGTTGTAACCCCCCGCGGACAGTCGTCTGATCTGCTGGTTACTATGACAACTCGAATTTTAGATATTTTATTGTTGCTGGTCAGACTAAGTTGCTTGAAGTTTGTGGAGGTTAGGTAGGCAGTTGCTTTAAATAAAATACTGGTATTCAGTTGCATTTGGCAAGACTGGAAGCCAATGAAGTTGGGAAAAGGTTTAGCAGATGTTTCAGAATTTCCCTGCGTGACCAAATCAGAAATGTGAAGTTTTGCAGCCGAATCAAGGTTACTCACACAGCTTGAACAATTCCTATATATGTACATGTTTAAGCCGGGTATGGTTAATGGGCATTCCGAATAACTCTTGCAATCCAAGGTAATTCGGAGACTCAAGTATGTGAGTTGCATGTTGAGGTTCGGCTTCCAGTCTAAGAGTGCTTACATAAAGAAGCAGGTTTCCGGTCCAGACAAATCTGTGCGGGTCGGTACCGGGTTAACTTGCATGCCTAAGATTACATAGAAATTATAACCT
This sequence comes from Cerastis rubricosa, assembly GCA_949152445.1. Taxonomy (NCBI): domain Eukaryota; kingdom Metazoa; phylum Arthropoda; class Insecta; order Lepidoptera; family Noctuidae; genus Cerastis; species Cerastis rubricosa. The sequence continues at coordinate 15,825,775 of OX424548.1, read as the reverse complement.
GCACCAATCGGTACCGATACGCTCGTACCGGAAACCTGCTTCTTTATGTAAGCACCCTAACCAGATACAGCTGAATACCGGTATTTTACCTGGAGCGAATGCCTATCTGACCTCCACAACCTATTTAGTACTGGATAAGACTGGTTGTCTGACTTTCGGACCATTTGATACTAAGAAGAGTACAGATTCTCGTTTCACTAAGACAACACAAAACCGAGTCGAGAACAAATGATAGCGTTAGTTAAGGAAAAAGAGAAATGAAATTAGTCTAGAAATTAAATAATGCAATTAGGCGAGGAGAGGGAGCGTCCTTTTTTTATTTTAGCGCAAATTAGAGGAGGCTGCAAATTGGACAGCTGGATTTCAGCCTGGGTTTAGTTGACAGGTGGGCGGAGCGGTTATAACTGAGGGATCTCTCGGAATTTATTTAAGCCTTGGTTTTTTTTTTTTGTTCAAATCTCTACTTGATCTTCTGGTGACTTGCTAACGCTGGTAGAACTTTCGTGAATTTGAAAATATGAGTAGCTCATGTAAAAGTAAGGACCAACCTTACTAGAAAGGAAAGGTAAAGATAGGCACAGGTTTATCTTGATATTCAGGGTAGAAGAATTTGAGTAACTTTGGAGTTGTTGTCACTTGCTATAGTGCCTTAAATGTAGGTACCCCATTCATTGTGATGATTATTGTTTTAAGAAACAAGATTTTTATATAAAAGGTGTCATGAAACATTAAAAAATTAAGGTAATTTTACAACAATAAGATTTAAATTAACAATAAGCTTTTTGTTTTAGACAATTTTAATAGTGCGACACATAAAAACTGTCACCAAAATCAACAAAAGGTCTTGGTTAACATTGACCGTTACGGTCAAGATTTTTGTTCATAGAGTGATAAGAGGTCTTTCCTCATGAAGTGGAAAAATGCATTTGGATCAATAAAAGCCAGAGGAGAAAATATCCAACAGTCCTCGGATTTGCACAAAAACGGGCATTGGAGCCACCCTGCGATAGTTTTTCAAAGAAACTGACATCATAGTCGGAACTTTGGCAATAACCCGGCAGAATTTAGTGGCACCTCATCAATTTGAACGTCCGTACTAACGGAGGCTCATTCTACGTGGTCGGGTTATGTATTGGTGTTTGGAGTTTGGGCAGACGTTTTTTTGGGGCCTTGGTTTAAACAGTAGGAATACCTCCTACTGTTTAAACCACAGCCGAAATAGTTTCGTCCGCTGACTGAATGATTCATTCAGAATGATTCATTTTCGTCCGCTGTAGGCCGAGTTGTAAACGCCCGTATTACGCGGCATAGGTCGTGACTTCGAGCCCAGGATGGGATTTTTCTGTATTGATTGTTCCTCAAAAGTATTCAAAATCAAAATATTTTTATTTCACCTAGGCCTACATGGGCACTTATAAAACCTCGACAAAAAGGTGCTTGGTACGGGTATTTGAACAGAATTATTCTTAGAGCCTACAAGATGATTTTTCCTGAAGAAAAACATAATTATCTTTGTCGTAATTCACCATTCAGCTTATCCCCGTTCACTGGTGGGCATAGGACTCTCCCTTGCGCTACAAGACTCTGTCTTCCCTTTCCACATGCACACTGTTCCAGCCACCTTCTACGGGTCGTCAGACCATCTCGCTGGCTATCTTACTACCTTTATAATTCTCACTGTTCATATACAAGGCGGAAAAGACAACGACGCCAAAATGGTTACCAAGTACCTATTGTATATCACTCTCAAACCCACACATAAATTTGCTGTCGATTATTTAAAAAAAAACTGCTGTTTCCTACAACACGGCCCGAACCTACACGATCTCAAGGAATGGAAGAACAGATTTCTTTTTCTTCATTATCCCTTCCGATCGTATAAGGAACCCCACACTGAACCAGAACTCAAATTGCTGACGTTGCTCATAAAGCTGCTAAACTAAAATGGGACTGGGCAGGCCATGTCTGCTGGATGCAAAGCTGTGGGCACACATTTCATAAAACTGCCCTGAGACAGCTAGATGGGGTCGCGGCAGACCGAGAAGAAGACGGCGGGACGCCTTGGATGGCTTTCTCGTTAATTGGTGAGATGAGGCAAAAAACAGAGAAAAGTAGAAAGAATGGGGGGAGGCCTTTGCCCAGGAGATGAAAAGGTCAGGCTAACTAAAAAAAATCCCTTCTACCCTGTATATTGTTTCAACATTCGGTGAACAAAAGCCTCCAAAAAACAAAATCCACAGCTACACTCCACTTTTAAAAACTACCTACATTAATATCCCACCTAAACCACTACCCTACAATATAGATAAAACTAATTTAGTATCGGATAGCCTGTCGGTAGCGTCGGCAGCACTTGATTTATGCCGCACAGGGCGTTCACCGAAACTACTCTCATTAGTCACCGAGCATCGGTTTTTATGCTAACCGTACCGTGAGTGATGACTGGGCTGGTGGAAGATGTATTGTATCTATTGATTATGTGGGGATGAGCTATGTTTGGGTTAAAGGGGTTAATTGATTAAAGTTGGTTGTCTTTTAATAGAACAAGTCCTTCTTTGTTTGTTTATACACGCAGCTTCGCCCGTGTGTAGTTCGGAAATTTTCCCATGCCATCTTATTGCCGGGATATTGTAAAGATTGGAAGATTTCACGATTTGAGTATTATCTTGAAACTCGTGTACAAATGGTACATTGTGAGGTTGCCTTGATCGCCAACCCGCCTTCCAAGCGTGGCGATTATGGCAAAACCCCCCAAAATGTCAATGTGACTTGGGGGAGGCCTATGTCCATCAGTGGACGTCTTTTGGGCTGAAATGATGATGATGATGAGGTTGCCTTAATAAGCCAATGATGTTGTCTGATGCAGGTGAATACCAGTATTTCATATGGAGCAACCGCCTTTCTGACCTCCACAACCCAGTTAGTACTAGGTAATACCATACCTCTTGATAAGACTTGTTGTCGGACTTTTTGGTAACTGATTACTTGTATAAACGATTGTCAAAGATCTACATTTGTAGATCTCTGGTCACCGGTTCCGGTTGCCATTTGGCAATCATTTTACCACGAAAAGTTATTTATTTATTTAACACTTCAAGTACATTGTACAGAGGCGGACTTAATGCCATAGGCATTTTCTACCAGTCAACCTTTGTGTGATGCAGAGACAAACAGTAAACACAAAATAAAAAAATAAGACATACTAAGGATATTTAAAATGCTATAAATATATATCAAAATACTATTAATATATATCAATAAAAGTTAGTACTGAGTATTAAGATACCCCTTGTTAAGACTCGTGGTCCGACTTTCGGGCCATTGACTACCTGTAACGACTGTCAAAGACCTTCAAATGACAGCCCGAACCAACGGCCTAACGTGCTTTCCAAGGCACGGAAGAAATTTAAAATGTAATCGATTGTCACCCATCCACGGAAAAAGATGATAATAAATGATCATTACTTCCATATAAAAGAATAAACTTTAAACTAGAAGTAGGACCATTACAATTCAAGCTTCAATTAATGTAGTCATATCCAGATACCCAGTCCGCCACTGTGCAATCCAACCAATGATTTAAAAGCATCAGTGAAGCTGGAGGGAGATATTATAAATTAAACAGTGTCATGTGCGCGTCCGTCCGTGACGGGTCTAATAGGGATGTCACGCGATTGTCTGGTGGCTGAGTGACGTGTGGGTAGTTCGTCTCGGGGTGATATTATTATAGTGTTTTCGGTTGGCTTTAACCCTAAGTAACGGTTGCATTATTGCATGGTTGGGATTTTAAGTCCGAATACTGAACAGGGCTGTGTAGATCCAAACAGAGCTCTTATTTAGGAATTCATTAATCAATAGTTTTAATTCCTCGAGGGTTTATGCAGAGGTGCATCTAGTAGTACACCCAAAAAAAAAAAACACTTTTTGTTATTTTTAGGCATCCCCCTTAACCCTATTTATTTAGACGTCAGCAGAGCCTATTATTAACTTTTTACATCATACATTTGTTAACGGTTATTTTATTTGCAATAGCAAACTGAAAATGAATTAAATTGGTATTCGGTAGAGTTCAGTTAATTCCGATTTAAGAGCGTTTACTCTTTGTGACATTTCATACAAAGTTTAAAATCCTTATTTTCCGAAATGACTGAACCGATTTTAATGAAACTTCATACGCAAAAGCAAACTCAAACTCAAACTCAAACTCAAAGCGTTTATTTCAATTAGACCATTACAGGCACTTTTGAAAGTCAAAAACAATAAAAAAAACGCTAAGCTAAAGCTACAGTCCCAGTCACAAGGCATAAAAACTTGTGAAAGTACTGTAGTTGCCCATTCCAAAGCGTAGATCTCTATGGAGAAGAATGGGCAAGAAACTCCATGGACACTCTTTTAAATCAAAATATGTTACAAAATCTTGGTTACATCATTCATGTTAAAAATTACAAATATGTGAGAACGATGTAGGGTAAATACGGGCAAGTTAAGAGCGTCCAGAATCATAGGTCAGCAGGATACATAGGTCTAAAAAGTTACTTTTCGAAAAATAGTGTTACAGCTAAATTAGACCGAAATTCTAATAAAAAACACCTGCTATAATAGGAGTCTTTACAACGTAATATCTCTTTAAAAATAAACTAAGTATTACCCCCTCCGCCCCCACTTTCACCCCCTCACCCCCAAAGCTGTCAACCCTGAACTCGCGTCGCCTGTAAAGGTCCACGTGATTTGTAGCCGCGCCGCGCTCTACATCAAAGTTCCCGAACATCGGAACACCTGGATTTGCGACTCCCATGGGGGTGAAACTACAGTTTTGTTCCTTTTTGGGGGTGATCGATGGGGGGAGTTCGGGATGTATGGGTGACAGGTTAGGTTTTTAGTTTGGACTAACCTTGGCCTGGAGTTTTTGCGTGATTTATGGCTTCGTTGCGTATTGGCATGGAGAAGTAGGGTTTGAAACTGAATACGCTTTAATCTAAATACAGTGTCAGTTTTGAAGCATTCGTATGACAATGTGATATTAGGTTGATTTGATATTTGGTATTTTGATGATAGATGATGAATTTTACATGAAAGGACTTTACTGAAAACATAGCAACGTGCTTGTTTCAAACATTGAAACAACAAAGATTTTTGTACGTGTTTGTCAAGATTTTACTGTGAATTATAAAAACCAAATATCAATGCTTTGGAATAAATTGATAGTTACAGAAGTTTTCTGCAAATAACTAATATCTGCTTATATTATTTCCGTTTTTTTTTTTTCACTATTATCTTTTTCTACCTTTTGTAGTAAGCGCTGACTTATTGTCGGGCCTACGCTGTCCTCTCATACTTAGGTACTAACGCTGTAACATCCAAATATTGTAGAACCAAATGATTTTAAAAGAGTAACCATGGAGTTTCTTGCCGGTTCTTCTCCATAGGAAACGACCAACCCGAACTGTGCCTCTTCTGTTGACGTTTTAAAAGTGCCCATGTAGGCCTATGTAAAATAAAATATTTTGATTTTGATTTTGTTTGTTTCCCTTTCCTGATTTTCAGCACACCCCTCGCACCCCCAAACCATCCCGCTTACAAAACCATTACCAAACACTATTTAGTGTCATTGACTTTCAAAACAAACGTACTCGGGCACCAACACTAATTGCTTTGGCACTTCTCGGCGAGGTAAGTGCCAAGATAAAGACTAAGGCGTGGTACTATAGAGGTGCACCCATTCGTGGTACCACATAGTGCCGCGAGTCGGTGCACCTCTATAGGTGTGATTGGAGTGTGGGTTTTGGGAGTATTATTATAATAGGTTATGTTTGTATTGTTATTTACTGGTTACTAATGTTATCGAGGAGGTACGTACCTTCATGAGTTGTGTCAGTTTTCTCTTACACTAGGTAACACCTAATTGCATGCCTAAATAAGAGACGAGAATTGAAATTCCTAAACTGATATTTTTTAATATATTGAAAATGTGATATTGGTTTTTAAAAACTTTTGACTTAGTCGTTTTTATTTTAATAGAAACTACAGTCTTTTAGATTTTCTATATTACAAAATAAATTTTCTATATTATTATGAAGAGGGAAGTTCTGTGTTTTAAAACAATTCCTGAACTTTAGAAAGTTTTGAAATGTCTGCACTAGAGTGTTTCACAGTTTTAGTTTTTTAGTGTTTTAAAACACAAATTTCCTCCTAATAAAAGTTTTTTGAAAAACTTACTCTTTGTCGGAAAGAACTTTGAGAGGCAAAAAAATAGAATTTTTATAACTAATAGTTCAGTTTTGTTTTACTTAATATTAAAATGTCCTTACGGAATTTTACAATTAAACCCCGCATTTTCTGGTTTAAAAAACTTGTTCTTGGCCCAATAAAAAAAAAAAAACTCTGCCTGTTTACAACTTGTTTCTTTCGAGAATAATTAGGGATTTATCGTCTTTGAAAGAATTTTCAACCAACCTCTTCAGTGCTCACCTTTGCCTTATATTATAAGGTACTGTTATGCAAAATGTATTGCCGCTGGTTCCAATAATTTCAGCTTTGCGTTGCCTGCTACTGAATCTAGTAGGTACCTATGTATCGGAAATGGAAGAAAGAAAAAAAAAAACAGTTTATTGGCGCAATTGCCACAAGTGCACAAAATATAAAAAAAAAAAACAAATATAAAAACTTAATACTATACAAGCAATACTGTGTGACTCAAGGCAGCGCCAAATAGGCCCAGTTCAGCATAATGCCGCACAACTAGTGCCCGACGCTGGTTTTCAAATGGACCTAAATGGTGAGTGTACGGATGTAAGTAAATACAGTAATTAATTAAATGAATATTTTCACGTTTAAACCTGACTAATGACGTAACATACCACTTGCAGGTCAACATAATCTAAGTCACCATTTAACATAAATACGGTAAAAAAAAAACAAAACACAAAAGTTAAACATAAACCCATAAAAATACAGCAAAACAATAAACCTATACAAATAGGTACAGTGAGCGACAAATGTGATTGTCCACAAAAAAGAATTGATGGCAACACAGTACAATGAATAAAATAAAATTCGGCGATAACACTTGCGTGTGCGACCGTACGTGAATGTCAAATGTTACGCGATTGGATTAAATAAATACTGCTTTGAATTTTTCGCTTTTGTTGTATTTTTTTTTCGAGGTTTTCCGTATCCGTGAGCTGAAAAAAGTCACGGATGAATGGGTTGCTTCTAGGCAATTGTGAATTATCGACAGCCACATTATTGCGTATCGTTGGATACATCTTATCTTAGATTGTGGAGTAGAACGGCCCAAGATAGAGATAAATGGAAACAGATGGAGGAGGCTTCGTCCAGAGATGGATGACCCCTTAATAGGTTAAGTTTTGTGAAAATATACACCGTCAAATTTTGATCGTTTTAATCCCTTGGACGGGTGATTCAATTTTCAAAATACTATTCATAAACAACTAACACAGCATTGTATCGCTTAAAATAAAATAAAAACTAAAAGCATTCCGTTCTTTGCCATTCGGCTACGGAACCCTAAAAATAGCAAGTGATAACGTAATATTCGCAAAATGTGTGTGTGGTCACATCATATGGTACGAAATGAGTTTCAAATGGTACTACTAATGGTTTACATTGCTTTTTCACTAATGCGAAAATTGGTTCGAGGTTACAAAAATGGTAATTATTTTTAATTTTATCACTACAAATCGATAGTGTTTCATGCACCGAATCGACCCTCCAAGGGATTAAAACGATTAAAATGTAACGGTGTATAGATATGTAAATTATATGGAAATAAAGGCTATTTTTATTTACTTAGATTAACTTAAACTTACTAAAAAGGCACACACAGTCGCGTAGACTAAAATTCTGGGTCTAGAAGCATACAATATTGTATAAGAGGTCCATTTTTTTATCGATAGTGAACACTTTACATCATTCTATGTAGTAGGTAGATAAAGGTCTAACAACTCCAAGGACTATAGTTTCTTCTTTCTTACTTAATACAGTATTGGTTTGTATCTAAGTATATCTTATATCATAAAGCTGAAAAAATTGTTTGTTTGGTTAAAAGCGCTAATCTCGGGAACTATTGGTTCGAACTAAAAAAATATTATAGTGTTGCAAACGCTGCGCTGCGACCAATAGGGGCAGAGCATCAAGGAAAAATGTTGCAAAAACGGGGACATTGTGACGCAGACGAAGTTGCGCGGGTCAGGTAGTCTATTATAGACGGCTGAACGTCTTAAGGACAATAGCCATTTCTTTTTCCCTTAGGATCTTCTACTTTTCCATGATGATTAAAGACTGAATTTTCATGCTCCCATTTACAAATGCTTCTCCATTTTCACCTCCAAATCCTCCACTATAAAGCTTGAAGATACAATCCATCCTCTCTCCGCAATAACATATAACATGTTTATGTTAATACTAAAATTCCCACTACCGGAGAGAACTAGTTAAAACCAGTTAGAACCGGTTATAACCGGACCAGGGTTGGCACGTGAAATATTAGATTTTAATTTAGTTGTGTAATGAGTTCATTATGAGTTTGAAACTGTATTTTTTTAGTGAAGAATAATAGTTGTATTGTGTTTCTTTCAAATGCGGTTGTTAAAAGTGAAATTTTCTGAAAAGAATTACATTGCTATATAAATATTATACTTAATAGAGTTTATCTTTATTTACTTTTATTATATTTTTGGAATGGATTATTAATAGATAATGTAGAGTGGTTGTAGAAAAAGGGGACAACTCCAATTACATCATGTTACAAGTATCTTTGATCGAATAAATAACAACAGTCTAGTTCTTTGACTTATTTCCAAGTAACAGACTAGTACCTGCATTCTCTGTCTATCTGTTACATGGGATTTAAAAAAAATACTTGCAAATGTAGCTGTCTTATAGGTAAACCTCGAGAATTTCGAGTTTCCTCCATGCCTGGGAAAGCCGTTGATCCCGGCTGTCATTCGTAGATCTTTGACAGTCGTTAAAGGTAGGCAGTGGCCCAAAAGTCTGACAACTAGTCTTATCAAGGGGTGTCGTATTACCCTGAATTGACTGGGTTATGGGAGTTAAATAGGCTGTCGCTACCTGTACAATACTGTTGTTCAGTTGCATCTGGTTAGGTTAGGTGAGACAGGTGATGATGATGATGTTATATTTATGCAATAAATTATCCCTGTGCGGCTGAGTCAATCTTATTAGTTTTTCCATTAAAATAACTAATGAGGTAATGGTAATTTTGCCATAACTCGTTATTAAAACAGATTATCATCATGCATTGAACCAGAAATCATGCGAGCCATTAAACAATCACTGAGTTTCAACTAAAATTAAATCGAAATAGTTTTGCCAACCCTATTGCGTCGGCAAATTCAGTTTCATCGATCCAAACTTTTAGTTATAATGGCGTAAAATTATGAAATATTTCGCTTTGTAGTGTCTGCAGTTATGAGGAATTTTAGTGGTGAACAATAAATAAAATTAGGTAGTGCTTAAATGCGAAAATTAAAATATTTAGGAATGGAGAGTTCAAGAAGGATGTTCAAGAAGTGCATATCTGCTAAACCCTGCAGAGATTAGGTGGTGGTAATATTGCGCATGAGAGCAGCGGTGGCCCAGAGGTGGCAGCCCCTACTTACGAGCAGTAAGCCGTGGGTTCGAACCCACGCAGGCGCATTACTTTGTGTAATTTATTTCATCACCGCTGCCCTCAAAAATGGTGAAGGAAAACATCGTGAGGAAACCGGCATGTCCTAAACTAAAAATTCGAAGACATGTGACATCTACCAACCCGCACTGGCCCGCGTGGCGGATAACAGCCCACCCCCCCCTAGGCCTGTGTCCCAGCCGTGGGAAATTGTGGCTGATGATGATGATGAATATTACGCATAAGAGAAGAGGTTTGATATTCACGTTTAAACGGCTGAATGAATGAACACGATAAAATTCAAAGGTACGTCCGTTAACATGCAAAGATACCATATTTGTTATGCTTACGTGTATAAGCAATTGTATGAACGTGGGCCAAAGGAGTTTGTCACGATCGCAGGAGGCGGTTTCCGGAAGCTTTCTGTTTCCACTTCCTGGGGACATAAGTATAAGTTTATGTTTTGTTACTCTATATCACAAATGAATATCAATATTATGTATTCGTGGTACAACTCAAAATAAGCTACGAATCGTTTTCAGGTCACCAAGCATTGGTTTCCACTTAATTGACTATGAAAAATATGCTCGAAAAGTTTTTTTGGGAATTGTTATCCGAGTTATTTTTAGTGGGTAGATAGAGGGAAGTTTTTTACAATATTATGACAGTGTTGTGTTATTTTAGTATTAGCTTCTTTAATTTCGAATTCCATGAAATTATTTGCCTACTATATATATTTCATTTCAATAATTATCATAAACATGGATGCTTCGGGCATCCATTTTTTCATTAAATCATTCAAAATATACATAACAATTAAAGCTTTTAATTTGACATTGTCACTAACTCTTTAATTAACACTGTTATCTTATCGGGATATTACAACGTTTACTATTTGTTTTGAGTCCCCGATATTTCGGCACTGTTACTAGCACCATGATTAGGGATAAACTGAAGTTATTACGAACATCAACCCGCGGTTTCGACTGCGTTCTAAACCTTGTCAATAACTTAATAATATGTTTGGCAGCCAGTTCCTGAATTCTCGTTTAGCATTTCAAGATGATTCTAATGTTCTTAATGTTCGGACGGTTGGTGCAGTGGCTCCGCGATTGACAGCTGCGTTGCGTGTCACGGTCCCTCAGATAGTTGTTCCGGGTCTGGCTGTTTGTGTATGTGAGTTTGAGTGTTTCTAAACACACCCACGATACAGGAGAAATGGTATTAAAAAATAAGTACTTACTTAAAAAGTACAGTGTGAAAAGCTTTAAATAACAACATCGCCATTCAGGAATCAGGTGTCATTATTATTAGGTAATCATGTTTTTTTTTAATTGTAATTAGCACTCACAACAAACTATTCTGCCAGCCAAATTTACAGTCTAAACCGAGTTGTAGATGACCTCCCCAGTTGAGTTAAAATCAGTCGGAAACTAAATAGGTAAACTATCGATTTGTGGGTTCGGTTCAAACTACCTGAGTTACCTCCTATTTGCGGATGCAAAACTGCCTGACTGCCTAACTGGAAGTACAAAACCGTTATCTGGCAGAACATCATTGCTGTCGTTAAGATATTCAGATATTATCGGGTAAGACTAGACACTACAGAAAGTTGAAGAGTTTGTTTGTTTGCTTGAACGCGCTTATCTCAAGAACTTCTGGTCCGATTTGAAAAATTCTTTCAGTGTTAGATAGCCTATTTATCGAGGAAGGCTATAGGCTATATACCATCACGCTAAGACCAATATGAGCGGAGCATCAATGAAAAATATTACGAAAACGGGGAAAATGTGACGCAGACGAAGTTGCGCGACAGCTAGTAACATCATAAGACACGATGGGCGCTGGAAGACGGATGACGCCGCCTAGGCCAGCCCAGAAAGAGGTGGCGAGACGAACTGGACGCGTACGCTAGAGCTTGGTCGAGGAGGCACGGGAAAAAAAGGTCATGGAAGGAATTGGGGGAGGCCTTTGCCCAGCAGTGGAACAGTCCAGGCTAAAAAAAACAACTTCTCCCCTGTCATCCCAGAAGAGTTGAGCAGAGGCGTACGTAATAGTACACCAACATTTCGCCAGTTATGTGTCTCACGTAATAGGGGGTAAACCTATTGCCATCAACCGGTCACAATAAATTGTAGCCAACCGGTATCGCGAACAGGATCTTAGCTATCGCGGTGAGGGCTCTAGTGAAAGGAGCCTCCTGACAATACGAGCTGTGTCCAGGAGTATACCGGTTTCTGGATCCCAGCCATGTTCTGACCGTGATGAACGCAATCTAACCCAGTGGATCGTTGATATGTCCGTCCATTATAACATCAAAAGTATCCTTAGTTACAGCTTGTTCTATCTATAGAAACACCGTTAAATTGAATATAAAATACTGAAGAATATTATTTCCTTAGAAATACAAAGTTTTTCTATAAGAAAACACCTCGAGAGCTTCCTTCAGAACTAGGAACGAACAAAATCTGCGAGAACACAATATAACGATATTACCCACTGCAGCGAAGCGAATTACGAATCAAAATCCTTCAAACACACCAAAATCAACCTTATTTCTTAGCTCTTTACCTTTCAAATCCTTAAGCAAACAACTCAGAAATGGAAAATAGAAAATTAGACTCTACGTCTATAGTTTCAAAATTCAATTTTAAATAAAAGCAATTCTACTTCTGATATGAAAAGGTAATGATTTTTCAATTGTGAGTCGTATCGTTTGTGCATTAGGGTGCAATGTTGTTTGTTCTGAATTGGATATTTTGTATTTCGCAAGCGAAATTCGGATACATGTAACTTACCTTTCACTAAATGTTATATAATTTCATTGTTTTTAAAGGGATTTCAGTGTGAAAATGTATCATCAGTGTGGTCTTTGGAAAGCTTAAAGTTATTGTTTTATTTCTTTGTTATTTTCGTTCCATTCTATGTTTTCGTAACTCAATACAACTTAATGTAAACTTTCAAAATCAATGTGTGGAGATAAGCAACAGTCTTCGGGGTCAGTCTTTGGATGGGTGGTCATCTCTTTTTCCTCATCTTTACTTAAAAACTATTTGAGCACAAACGCTAAGGATAAAAGAGTAGCTTACATAAATTATTGCCCATTCTTCTCCGTAAGATATGACAATAAAGTACATAAATATATTACTCCATATGATATCAGTTTTTAGGGTGGACAACTACTTATATAATTAATTCTAGTTCCTTGTATATTATTCCTTTGTCATTTGGTGGTGTACATTTTAATGACGTCATCATATGCCTAGCCATTTCCCAAACTATCTTGGGGTCGGCTTCCAGTCTAACTGGATACAGCTGAGTGCCAGTATTTTACATGAAGCGACTGTTTATCTGACCTCTACAACCGAGTAACTGGGTAATACAATACCCCTTGGTAAGACTAGATGTCAGACTTTCGGCTTCTGACTACTAGTAACGCCTATCAAAGATTTACAAATGACAGCCGGTACCAACGGCTTAATGTGCTTTCCGAGGCACGGAGGAAACTCGGTATGTAATTATGGTATGTAACAACCTCGGCAAGCACGACTTAACCTTGAAAATCAAACCGTGCGGCTATTAATGAGCCACGAGCACCTCTGTTGAGACGTTATAAAACATAACCTAGGACATATTGATTCTTGTTTTTACAAACAAGCTGTGCCTACCTAGACAATGTGATTTAATCTTATTTTTCCCAAGCCAAGGCAGATTTCCTTAACCAACAATATCGTATAACAGTCACCATATGGTAGTATCCAGATTATCACTCAACTTACCCTGGTCTACCCTCCCGCTCTCACCAGGTCCATTCTCTTCAATAAAAACGGTTTGAGTGAAGAAAGAGAGGGGTCTTGTTATAATGGTGTTGGGAAGTAACTTGATCGGTGAAGCCTTAGGATGGAATCAGGTTGGGTGGGATGTGTGTAGTGCCTTTGATTTTTTTGTTTGTGCATAAGGTTGTGGCATGTGGTGCTAATGTGTTGTTATTTTGTAACATCTGAATGATCAAACGTATTTAAGTTGTCGTTATGTGTTATATTGACCTTTTTTTACGGATGGGATATCATCAATAACTCCTCCCGCTCTGGGCAGAGCCGAAAGTCAGACTTGTACTGACTAAAACCCATCCATGTTCCTTCTTAGCTCTTTGTGTTCCAGAGCCACAGTATCTCTTTCGAACAGTCCCGCAGCCCTGGTAGGCATCGGCCCTCTCGGACTCCTTCCGATTTGCTGACATCTCCTTGAGGCGAGCGTGGAACACGAACGCGCTGTCGACACGGTCTGTCGTCATAAGACGGACGGACGGTGTCCTAGCCCATTACTCACCGTCCACAGGCCCACGTGTTATATTTTATATGACGATATAGTAATTATAGAGTTCGACAGAATCTTTAAACTTTGACTTCTTCTTATGATTACTTTGTTGGTCCAGTGGTCGCCGGCACTACTGGCTAAGTATGAGGTCCTAAGTTACATATCTTGTATCAACTAACTTGTATCATTTATATTTCTAGAACGTCAAAGTTACGGTTGCTGTCGTAATTCATTTTTTTATGTCTCACACTAGGAATTTCTCCTATATCGTGGGTGCGTTTCTAAACATTACATTCACATACATAAATAGCCAGACCCGAAACAACTATCTGTAGGTCATACAAATATTTGTTTCGTGTAGAAATCAAACCCGTGAAATGCAACGCAACAGCCAATCGCTCAGCCGCATTGCCAACCGTGTCGCAAATAATTCCGTGTTAGTTCTTTATAAAATATCGATATGGTCGGTGAACATGCAAAGGACTAAGTTCGAAACCGAAGCACTTTTAATAGATATGGACGAGTCCTGTCACAGGGGTTAACATGAACAGGGGTTGACATGTATTAGTAATGTGAAACGCACATTGTTGCTAATCTGTTTAAAAAACGTGGATTACTACTTATAGACCACCGAGTTGAGGATTAAAACATTATACTTTAACTATCATTGGTTACCGAGTCGTGGCTTGGAAGGCAGCTTAAACTATACGCATTGGTTGCCGTCCCTATATTTGACCGTCGTTACGGGTAGTCAGAATTCTGAAAGTCGAAGTGAAAGAGAAATGCTCTTTGTTACCAAAAGATCGCTTAAAGCATTCGCTTCCGGCAACATCCAAACTAATATTATAAAGAGGAAAGATTTGATTGTTTGTTTGTTTGCATTGAATAGGCTCCGAAACAACTGGTCCGATTTGAAAATTTCTTTCAGTGTTAGATAGCCAATTTATCGAGGAAGGCTATAGGCTATATAACATCACGCTACGACTAATAGGAGTGGAGCAGCAATGAAAAATGTTGCGAAAACGGGGAAAATGTGACGCAAACGAAGTTGCGCCAGACAGCTAGTGTATAATATTCGTGATATAATATTTTTCAATTGTTGTGAGCTCCCGATATTCCAACGCTGTTGCAAGCGCCTTGATCGTGGTATGACTTCGATACTGATGTTTAACTGCATTTGGTTCGAGTAGGAGCTGATCCCAACATAGTAAATCTTGGAAACAGGCTGGCAGATGATAATTATGGTTTCGAGGGCTGGTTTTCTTAATTACTTGCTAGATTTATTTAAAACTCGACACATTTACTTTAAATGTAATATGTTTAATGGGACGGAGTTGGGGAAAATAGTTTAACGAACAGTTTTTCGTATCATAATAGACAAACGCTTATGACTCGAGAGTTTCATATAAAATCATGATCTGTCAAATTCGAAGAAATACTAATGGTGCCGATTTGGTGGGCGTTATCATACCGACTGAGTCTAACTGATCTGAGCGATCGAATCTAAATGCGTATTAGAATGCCAGCTATCCAGGAAGGTAACTTATCAGTCAGGAGATGGTGAAACGACTAGGACCATACCAACAAAACATTGGCTTCTTTAACTCTACTGATAAAAGCAAAGGAACTTTTTAATAATGAGGGAGACCATTAAAGAGCAGTAAGATGACTGATTCTTACAGACTATAACTTGGCAGTTAACAAAAACATCATCATCATCTGCCTAGCCTTTTCCCAAACTATCCTGGGATCAGCTTCCAGTCCAACCGGATGCAAATGAGTACCAGTATTTTACATGAAATGACGGCCTATCTGACCTCCACAACCCAGTAACTGGGTAATACGATACCCCTTGGTAAGACTGGATGTCTTTTGGCTTCTGACTGCTCGTAACGACTGTCAAATATCTACAAATGGCAGCCGGGATCAACGGATTTAACGTGCTTTCCGAGGCACGGAGGACTCGGTATGTAGTTATGGTCACCCATCCACGGACCGAGCACGGCTTAACCTTAAAGATCGACCCGTGCGGCTGTTATTATTTAGCCACAAGCTCCTCTAAGCAGTAAACAAACGAATAATAGGGAAAACGCATAGGACAGTTTTTTGATCTTTTCATAAAACCATTTCTCGTTATACCCATACAAGTTCTATGGGAATAACCTACACCCATACTTTATCTAATCCACACTTCTAGTTAAACATCATTATAACCAGCAAAAAAAGTTTTTCCCATCGGGACGTGGGTTCGAACCTGGCGGTGGCAAGCGGAGCGTGGCAGATATTAATATGAACGCCCCCGTGGGAACATTGAGACGCACTCAACTGGTTTACGAATAGTCATCTAAACGTAAAAGTTGTACGTATGAGTAAGTTTTAAGTAATGGGTATTAGTAGTATTAAACCTGATTAGCAAAAGAATTCTGGAGCCTCATAACATGAATAAAAATATTTGCACCTGGTTACGGCTGCATGTGTCTAGATTACAAGCCGATTCCCGAATAATAAAGAAAATAATTTAATTGGTAATAATGTATTTGAGCCGTTTGGGGCTGAAACACTAGGGCCATGGGGCCCGAGTGCCCACCTTGTGTTTCGGGATATCGACAAGCGGTTGATCGACGCTTCACGTGACCAGAGGGCTGGCCTCTTTTTTGGTAAAAGTATTAGCATTGCCATCCAACGTGGCAATGCAGCCAGCCTTCTGAGCACTTTTCCTGTTGACAGCGATGTCGACGAATTTTTGACGCCCTGTAATTTTGATACTTAGTCTTGTACATATTCTATAATTATTTGTAGTTTGTAAATAATGTACATATGTAATTCAATAAAAATGGGATTAAATGAACTTATAGAACAAGAAAAAAAATGCTAGGGTAGATCTCACAATAACTTAATTTGCATTTCGTTTTACCATGCAATTTTTTATGCATCCACTACCAGAAGTCAGTCAGTCCACCCAACCTTGCTGGTTAACGTTTAAACAAGATACGAGTGTCGAAACTCTCGTTCGAACTCGAAAAACACATTTTAATTGGTCACGGTTGGGGGTCATTCAGAAAATCGATCTGCCTATCCAATAATACATAATTATACATGAAGAATTCTTAGATTAGACAGCCTCGTTGGTCTTTTTTTGGGTTCTGTATGGTGTCAGACGTAAAGAATAGCACCATCCCATATCTTTCCGTGGGTGTCTTTTGAGGCGACTAAGGGACTTGCCAGAGAATGGGCAGCAGCGTTCTCTGTGCTTTTGTGACAACCGTACTGCGATCGCCAACCCGCCTGCCAAGCGTGGCGATTATAGCTAAACCATTATTATTACACACATAGATTATGTACACTTGGGGGAGGCCTATGTCCAGCAGTGAACGTCTTTCGGCTGAAATGATGATGATGATGTTGGTCTTTTGGTCGAAAGCACAACTGTTGAGCATGAGGTCCTGGGTTCGATACCCGGGTCGGGCAAAATGCTATTGGGTTTTTCTTTCCGGAATTTATCAGTAGCAGCCACGGAGTCTGGATTTGTGCCGCCCGTTGGTTGATGACAATAGGCTTGCCCTTTATTATATGGGACTTAAACATTACTGGCAAAATGTGGGTGTACTATTAGATACACTTCTGCCTAACCCTTCACGGATAAAAAGCGTGATGTTATGTTAATCCCAGAAGAAGGCTTATTTAACAACAATAGTAATCTTACCTGTACTGAACGGATTATCTTTAAATCTTTTATACTAACTTTGGTAGTTATGGTACTAGGGAACCATGAAAGCCAAGAGAGTTTATAATGAAGTGATTTTCTGAGAATTTCCGTTTTGGTTCGTTGAAAGATGAGATAAGGTATGGTGCTATTAAACGTTGTATTAACGTTAGGTACTGTGTTATACAAGGTGTTGTTTTGCATCATCGTCAAATTCAAGAATCATTAGCACAGTTCCCTATGCTAATGATTCTCGACCCGATTCAATAATAAAATGGATAGGTATGTTTTTTTGTTATTAACGGTCATCGGTAAGTGTGAACCACCCGTGTTTTAAAAACACATATATTATTACAAATAATAAAATTTTCAAACGTTTAATCGATAATTTCTAATTCCCTAAACCACGTTAACGTTGACGCTTTCAGGATGCTGTTGCGGCTACCGCGGCGTTGTAGTGCATCGGGTATGTTCGCTGAAGCTGGCACGGATGGCTTTCACGCCATAATGCGTAAGAAAGCGACTTCCCTGTTGCAACGCTTGCGCAATACTCGTAACGGCATCCTGAAAGTGATTGTTGGCAGACCGGACTGCCCCATCCAAAGGCGTTGGGTGGAGGTAGCTATAGGTAGCTATAAGTAAATAAGTAAAGGACTAATAATACTAACATAGCATATAAGAATAATCATTTACTAACACACTAACCATTTATGGACTATGTAATGGGTCTGAAATAAAGATATTTTATTTTATTTATTTTATTTAAGGGAGTTATTCTGAAATACTGACAAATTTAAAGAACAAAAAAAAAGCAGTCGTTTTTAATAATTAACTTGGTACTGCATACACTGCGTACATATTGATTATTTATGTATTTTGTGACAACATCTTGAATTTTGACGAGGATGCAAAACAACACCTTATATGTATGAGAGAGTGTGTTAGTTTCCAAGTAAAAACGGTAGGATTCTATGCAGAATTTCCCAGTAATTAAATATCAATAATTGTCTTGCCTGCCTCGTTGGAGTATTGGTCGCAAGCACTACTGCTAAACTTTAGGTCGTGGGTTCAACTCCTAGGTCGAACCAAATACAATTAAGTTTTTCCCAGTAGCAGCCCGAAACCAGGTTTTGAGAAAAGCATATCTAGTGAAAATAAATATAAAGTAGTGAATGTGGGGTTCACCTCTACCTGACCCTTCGAGGGTTACAATCGTGATGTTATGTAACATCGCAACGTGAAACAAAACACCAGAAATATGGTTTGAACATTTTAATTACTAGTGGCCTCATAAACCTTTGCAATTAAAATAATTATGGTTGTAAACGTGCAGGTTTGCGGAAATAGAGCAATGGGCATTAAAGCATAAGGTATGAAACATTCCCTCCCCTAATAGTAATAACGTAGAGTATAATTATGCCAAACTTAAACCTGAAATGGACTGACTCTTTGGTTTTGTGGTCGCAAGCGAGACTGCTGAGCTTGGGGTCTTGGATTCGATTCTAAAGTTGGGGAATGTTATTGGATTTTTCAATCAGGAATTTCTCAGTGGCAGTCACAGAATCCAGATTTGTGCGCGGTTGATTTCAATAGGCTCAACCCTATTACATGGCACTTTAACATAACTGGCGAAATGTGGGTGTGATATTAGGCTTACCCTACACCTGGAATAAGGGAGTGCCCACAATTCGGCTTGAGCCGATCAAGATTCACCACATTTTGTCGCATTTGTTCAGTGCGGTATAAAACCGTGTTTCCTGAATAGAATAGAGGCGTTTGACGTCTTTATGATTTTTATTGGATAAACATAAATCATGTTGCATTGTTTTGTGGCTGAAACAAATGCGAAGGTGAGCAGAATTATCGTTATTATTGGCAGTACTGTTTCTGTTATACCAAAAAATGGCAATAGTTTTATCACAATATTTCTGATTAAAAGTGCACATAGGTTTCGGCATTTTATTTTAAAACAGTTTGGTCATGGGCTTTCGTAATCATCATCAGCCGAGCCTTTTCCCAAACTTTCTTGAGATCGGCTTCCGGTCTAACCGGATGCAGCTGAGTACCAGTATTTTACATGAAGCGACTGCCTATCTGACCTCCACAACCCAGTAACTGGGTAATACGATACCCCTTGGTAAGACTTGATGTCAGAATATTGGCGCTATCCATCCTTCTATCCATATTCGTAGTAAGATTTCTCCAACAGGGAACTTTTCAAAACATACTCTTCCAAAGTTGTCTTGAAATAAACTAAACAACAAAAGAAACATGTGGACCCAGCCCTAAGACCTTGACATT
The DNA here is from genome assembly GCA_949152445.1 of Cerastis rubricosa. Lineage (NCBI taxonomy): Eukaryota > Metazoa > Arthropoda > Insecta > Lepidoptera > Noctuidae > Cerastis > Cerastis rubricosa. Next base: position 15,805,805 of record OX424548.1, on the reverse strand, counting down.
CCAAGGTCAAGGTCACGTGATAACAGGAAGATTAAACGACAAGATGGCGGAGTCCCGGTAAAATAAGAACGCCACGAATTTTATGAAGTAATACGAATATCTTTGACTGTCGCTAGGGAAACGTTACCGGTGTTATATTAAGATGTTGTTTTTTTCATTTGTTTATTTCCTTTATGTTTACTCTTTCTTTTATTTGGTATACCGTATTTTCCCATTGGTATCGTATTGATTGATTTATGCCATCTAGCCAATTTCTGCCACAGCGACTGCATTCGATGGTTTTCTAGGGTCGTTGTCGAGAGCTTTGGTGTCCTTCTCTTGTGCTCTCAAGTGGCTGGCAATTTTGGACGAAAAATTTCGAGCACAAAGAGGACATGTCAGATCTCCAGAAAGTTGTCGTATTACTTGGTAACAGGATTATGGACTTCCAATAAGTAGTAGTAGGTACCTCCATGTAAAATACTAGTATTTAGCTGCATCCGGTTAGACTAGAAGCCGACCCCAACATAGCTGGGAAAAGGCAGCCAGATGATGCTTCGATGGTTTTCTACCACTCTTTCACCCTCTGCGTCCTGGACCGTCAAAGTTAAGTAGTTTAGTGGTTCCCCTTTAGTTAATTTCTTAATTTTTTCTAACGGTTGCATTTGGTATTGTATTTTTCAACCTCTTCTATACTACAGATTGTTTTTAAATCTTGTTCACCCATTTTTGTCGAAAACACAATCATGAATTTCTCTTGTAACGTAAGGCCGCAATTTGATCTTCTAACCAATTTATTCTCGTACTTTAAAACGTCCGAAATGTAGCCTCAATCTTATCTCAGTGATAATCAATGTCAGAACCGTCCAAAGCGGCATTTCTGACAGATTGAGAACGAGATCAGAGTGCTTGAATCACTTCTCTGATAAGTAGAATGATTATGGTTTCATGTTTAACATCATCATCATCATCATTTCAGCCCAAAAGACGTCCACTGCTAGACATAGGCCTCCCCCGAGCGAGTTTAACATTGGAAAGTAATACCTAGATTTGTGATTTTTGTTTTTGATGTTCTGTATGGTGTCGGACGTAAAGAATAGCACCATCCCATATCTTCCCGTGGGTGTCGTAAGAGGCGACTAAGGGACTTGCCAGAGAATGGGCAGCAGCGTTCTCTGTGCTTTTGTAACAACCGTACTGCGATCGCCAACCCGCCTGCCAAGCGTGGCGATTATGGCAAAACCCCCCATGTTATGTCAATGTGGCGACACTTGGGGGAGGCCTATGTCCAGCAGTGGACGTTAAAAGGGCTGAAATGATGAATGACCTAGATTTAGACCGCTGTCAGAAAAACAACATTATATATTCCAGCTTCAATAATTCTTAGTTATTATTACTTTGCCTTCACAAAATCCAGTCCTTGATATTTGTAACCGATACAAGTCTTGATATTTCCCAAGGTTACGATAACACGACAAACAGATAAAGTGACAAAGCTAAAGTAAAATGTCTTCTTTGAAAGAAAATGCTTTATTATGTTCAATGCCGGCTTGTTAGACCGTTCGCTGTGGAGGATTGAAATATGTCAAGGATTAGTTAGTACCTATTATAATGGAATTTATTACTGCAGTCTCAGTATTCTGTATTGTTTGCCCATTTTATTGTGTATTCTTCTAGTTAGTAGAGCTTGTTTAAAACTAGTAGTGCTTTTTGTTTTGTTTTATGATAATCATCATTGTGACTGTTTCGAGTGGTCGCAAGCGCGACTGCTGAGTATAAGGTCCAAGGTTCGATTCCCGGGTCGGAGAAAGTGTTATTCTTATTCTTATTCTTATTCTTTATTGCACACATAAAATTAAAAGATATACACACAAATAATATAAAGCTAATGTACAACGGCGAGCTTAACCCAGAAATGGGTTTTCTTACAGCAAACCCATATGATTATTGATTTATTGATTATTGATTATTGGGTTTTTCCATCAGGAATTTCGCAGTAGCAGCCATTGAATCTGGATTTGTGTCCGGTTGATGGCCATAGGATCGACCTTATTTTATTGGACTTAAACTGGCGAAATGTTGGTATACTTGTTATTGGAAAAGTGAACATTGCTCATTATCTCACACACCACACAACCTCACTTTCACACTCACTCACACACTCATGATACACATACGACACGTACACGCGCGATCTGGCCTTTTTCTAAATAACGCTAATTCATTTGCAGAGCTGTTTGTATAATTTTTTAAGTTACCTACCCACGTTTTTAATTTTAATTTTTGTTTAGCCTTTCATGTTTACATTAACTACATTTCAATTTAAAAAAAAATGACAAGAGGAAGTGCGGAGTCTAATAGTCAATTCCTTGCTTAAAAGGTGATCTCCAATAATATGTGTAATTGAAATAAACGTTTTTTTTTATTTCATTGTTGGATACACCTCTGCCTAACCCTTGGGGGATTACGAGTCGTGATGTTATGTATATGTTACATCACCAGATTTTTCCTGATAGGGTAGGCAGCGGTGTTTCTATAACATTTCGCCATTTATTTTAAACTAGCTCTTGCATGCTGATTCGTCCGCATTGAGTTCGATAATTATCCCTCGGGACCAAATTCCCGAGTAAAATGTATTCTATGTATTAATCCAGGTTATAAACTATCTGTGTGCTAAATTTTAACCAAAACCGTTCAGTAGTTTTTGTGTGAAAGGGGAACAAACATCCATGCATTCACGCTCACAAGCTTTCGCATTTTCAAAAGTACGAGTAGCATAATAAGATACATCAACACTCGACAGAAATACAGAAATCCACAATAATTCTCATCGCTGATAAAATCAGATTTTTAGGCCGTTAGGTGTATTTTCTTAAAATTTTGCTGCTAAAATGTTTTTCTAGCAAATGTATCAGGTTTTGGATAGATACCTGTATTATCCATAAAGTTTTGCTTATATTATTGTAAGCCAGTTCTTTGTCCTCCAGTACTATTGCCTACTACAATAGGAACACTATTATTGTAACCTTTCTTTGGTGCCAAGTATAAATTGTTTTCCTTTGTTTTAACCAATGTTTGCTTTAGTAATGTCTTAGAGGTAATTTTACAGATGACACGAATGTTCGAAGTATTGTTCGAAGAAAAATATTGGAAGAAAGTTTTTGTAAATTTCTTTTGTAGTTAATTATAAAACTAACTGTGTGTGTGTGCGGTGACTGTCTCGTTGGTCTAGTGGTGACAAGCACGACTGCTAAGCATTAGGTCGTGGGTTCGATTCCCGGGTCGGGCAAAGTGTTATTGGGTTTTTACCGCAAGAATTTCTCAGTAGCAGCCACGGAGTTTGTATTTGGCCCGGTTAATGGCAATAGGCTCGCCCCCTGTTACTTGGGACCTAAACATAACTGGCGAAACGATGGGTGTACTACTAGGTACATTTCTGCCTAACCCTGCGGGAATTACAAGCGTGATATTATGTTATGTTATATATCTGACATGGCAACACACACTGATGCCTTAGGTATTGCAAATGTCCATAAGCAATGGTGACATCGCAGTTGACAAGTTTCATTCTTGCCATCCTTTAATATAAAATAAGCTGTTATTATTATTGTGAACATGCCGTCGGTGTACACAGGGTGTTGTGACCTTGTGAGGAGGATTCACGCATCGCTGCACACTCCTTGATGACGCGCTTAGACCGAACGATACGGGGCCGATACGATTACAAGGGTGATTTGTTGGTCATGCATTATTGTATGGCAAACGTTTATTTGCTTGCTTTACATACATTTATGAATGTCGAACAAGCAATCATAAATTATCTCAAGATAAACTTGGCGGTATAAAAAAAACCGAGTAAAAATTTGACAAAAAAGCAATTAATGTGATCTAAGTATTTTTGTTCAATTATTGTTCTGAGAATATTAAAAAAAAAACCGAAGATGTTTCCCAATGAAAATTAGATATAGAAAGAAAGAAAGAAAATTAGTTTATTTGGCACATGCCACAAGTACACACAACATAAAACAAAAATTAACAAAAAATACTTAAATCTAAACAAAAGAAAAAAAGAGGGATAATTATTATTGTGTATATAAACAAAACAAAGGCTCAATATAGGTAAGAAAATAATGCTGATGATCTGGAAAGCCATTCGACTCCATATTTTTCCAGCAGATAAACTGGCCGTTGACAGCGGTAAGTCGTCAACCAACATTTAGCCGACAAAACAGTCGTACAGCTTAAAAATCTCCCAAGTTTCGTACCCACGGTGGCGGATAACCGCGTTCCACGGCCCAGCGGACACAAGCTTTGTGTTTTTATTATACACACACACACACGTACGCACAAATACATACGAACTGACCACGGTGATAGCTTTCTGTTCAGTCTCATTGTTGGGTGAACTTGACATTGACCTTGGAGTAGAAGAGAAATGGAGCATGCTGTATGTTAATGTTGTAATGATAGGTATTAGTTTGTAGAATTTTTCAAGGTCATTTGTCAGACTCTGTTTGTGATAAGTTTAGAAATGGATTACCCAGAATGATAACAAGACACCTAAATTGATAAAGGACAAAATAGAGTTCAAGAAAAACTACCATTCATTTGAAGGCTGATACAATAAAACGGGTTAATAATGTATGGCAAAGGTAAAGGTGGTTCATGCGACCGTCTTGTTCTTGTATCTACAACAACCAAACTAAGATAATGTCCACACGGACAACACAGAAAACATACTAATAGGCACACATTATCACAGGAATATTATTTTAATCCAAAAACACATCCTTATCTTTCAAAGATATTTAGAAGAGTTAATTAGGAATTTGAAAGACTTTCCAATTGACATAAAGCCGCCAGTACAAGCAGATCTATCATTGTACGGGAAACTTATACAAAGCGGGTCCATGCTATACTGGAAATAAGTAGCTTAATACTTATCAAGCTACACATTTAGTGTAAACTAACCAAATTTTAAAATTTAAATTTATCCTAATAAATTGATACAAATTCATGTTACGAACATAATTATGTACGCAGCAATCATTATTTCACGAGAAAATCGATTCGGAATTTAGGTAAGTGTATACATACACATTTCTGCTGACGACTGTACCTACATCCTTATCAGACGCTTGTACCCTCAGCCCTCGTTCACGCGTGATTCCTGCGAGGGGTGAGCAGGATGACAGGAAACGGTTCGTTCACTCGAGTGGAACCATGAGGTAAAAAACGTGGGGTATTGTCTTTAAGACGTTTTGGGGACGTGTCAGTTGATTTGTGGGAGGAAATAATAAGTTAATTTGTTGGTTGGTTGAACTGTCTTGGTGGTGTAGTCATAGAGACTTCTACTGAGCCTGTGGTGATAGGTTCGATTCCCAAGTTGAGCAGTGTGTTTGGGTATTCCTATTGTAGGCGACCAACCCGCACTGGGCCCGCGTGGTGAATTACAGCCCACTCCCTCTCATAGAGAGGAGGCCTGTGACCCAGCAGTGGGAACATTATAGACTGATGATGATGATGATTGGGGATTTTCCTGTATTAGCTGGAGTCTATATTTGTGCCCGGTTGATGGCAATATGTTTATCCATTATGATATGGGCCTTTCAAACATTATCTGGCGAAATGTATGTGAAGTGTATATAGGTGTGATGTATGTTAATACATCACACCTACACATCTGCCTAAGTTTGCGTATTACAGACGTGATGTTATGTTTTGTTGCTGTTTAAGTAGTGTTTAGATTGTAACTAGTAAAACACCCTCGATAAAAAAAAAATACACTAAAATGAGGAAACTAACATGGCAACACGAGGGCGTAGGCGGTGACACTCCAGCCACCACCTTTTCTAAATAAAATCGCGGTGTTTTACAAATGAAAGAAATTCTAATATATTTTTCTTGTCAAAAGAAACTTTTTGCTTAATTACGAATAAAATTGGGCCTGTAAAGTATCGGAAAAAGTCCAAAACTGAAAAGAAATAAAAGTTTACTATTCAATGCTCAAAGAAAAGAACCATTCTTCAATTGAAAAGTTGTTGTCAATACATTTCAACATAATACATTAAAAACGAGAGAATTCCAAAGATTCAGTTGGCAATTAAAACCTAAGCGGAAGTACGGATTGGAAAGTTTTGAACAACTCGCTTAAAACTCCATCATTCATTCATTCGTTCTTATTAAACTCTGACAATTACTGCGAATGAACGATTTTGGAAAGATGTTCGATGTCAACTAATGGAATATTTTAGTTTATTTTTAAAGAAAAAGGCACTAAAAGGGTGAAATGGAACCTTTAGAATTCTTTATTAGTTTCGATTATTTTTCGAAAAATGAAAGACGATCAATAATTATTGTTTCGCAATTGATTGATTTTGACCCTCTCGGTGAGAAAGACCTAATTCAATAAATTAATACGCTTTTAGTAGCGTAATTATTTATTAAATTAGCCCTTTCTCTAATTATTAATGATAGTTGATTTTATCTTTGCAGTTGATTATGAGTAACTTATGTTGAGTTTGAATAACTTGCAAGTTATTAGTAGGGTAAATACAAACATCCAGGCGTACATTTTCAGCATTCTTTTTCCGCCTATATTTTCATACAAAGCGAAGATTCTTGCGAAGCAAGTGCTTAGTTGGTTGGGGTTGCACCCGATGGGGTTTGATCAAGACATTTCGAAAAGGTTTTTTTGTCACTTTTTAGACCTATATATCCTGCTTATGCGTTTGAAGTTTCATTCAAATCGGTTCAGTCATTTCGGAAAATGAACTGTGGTAAAGCGTAAACGCTCTTAAATTATGTACAAAAAACATGCAGAAACTTTCATAAAAGTTCACGTTTTACCAACCCAACAATATCATTTATACAAAAGCAAAACGGACATGATAGCCAACTTTTTCAAAAAAAAAAGCTCGAACGTTTCCTATCAAACCCTACAATTTTGTACAATGCAGTGCCTCCTCTTGGGACTTAGATTCAATTCTCAATTGATGTGTTATTAAAATATTCCATTTGAAAATGGTCGCTAACTGGTGGAACATTCTAGAATTTCTAGAAATTAATTAGAAAGTATGTTAGCGCCACCACCGTTGGGGCTTGAGTGGTTCGTTAACTTGCGGGCTAGTTGCTAATTAGTTCTAGTTACTTACCTATTGAAATAATTACTTCTCATCAATTTGTGATTTCATCTAAATTCTGAGGAGTTCGTGACTAAATAATAACATCCGCACGGATCGATCTTCACGGTTAAGCAGTAGTTACCAAGGCTGGTTCGTGGATGGTGATCATTTATTACATATTGCCGTGCCTTAGAAAGCCGCTGGTCCCGGCTGTCATTTGTAGATATTTGACAGTCGTTACAGATAGTCAGTGGCCCGAAAGTCTGACAACCAGTCTTACCAAGGTGAATCGTACTACCCAGTACAAACTTTTCGTGGTAAAATGTTGTCAAATGTATGAATAGCTACAAACGGTGCGTTAAATAGATCAAGAAGCAGCCATTCACAAGTAATCCTTCTTATTTCCGCTGTTATTAACGCGACTAACAAAAGGATTTATGAGGCAGATTCGAGTGGAGTATCTGGAAGGGGGACGCCTTAGAAGGCACTTTACACTGATTTAAAAGGTTACATTCTTCAGAAAGGTCAGATGCGCAGAATAGGCTACTGGTGTAAGTACTCGTGTATGACTAGATGTATGAACGTAGATGAAAGAAGGGAAGCAAAAAGGAGTGTGTAAGGAGGTAGCGTAGTCTGTTGTTTCTGCCAAAAGGAGTGTGTAATGAGGTAGCGTAGTCTGTTGTTTCTGCTAAAAGGAGTGTGTAAGGAGGTAGCGTAGTCTGTTGTTTCTGCCAAAAGGAGTGTGTAAGGAGGTAGCGTAGTCTGTAGTTTCTGCTAAAAGGAGTGTGTAAGGAAGTAGCGTAGTCTGTTGTTTCTGCTAAAAGGAGTGTGTAAGGAGGTAGCGTAGTCAGTTGTTTCTGCCAAAAAGAGTGTGTAAGGAGGTAGCGTAGTCTGTTGTTTCTGCCAAAAGGAGTGTGTAAGGAGGTAGCGTAGTCTGTTGTTTCTGCTAAAAGGAGTGTGTAAGGAGGTAGCGTAGTCTGTTGTTTCTGCCAAAAGGCATGACTTTATGTAAGTACTAGCTTATGCTTATGCTTCGCCCGCGTTTTGTTTGGTTAATTATCCTACGAGATCGTTCTACCAGGATAAATAGTATTTTATCAAGATCCATTCAGTAGTTTTTGCATGAAAGAGTAACATACATCCAGACATCCTCACACACTTTCGCTTTTATATTCTTAGCTAGATATTCTTAGTATAATAGAAGGCATTAATGCAACTTCAACTTTACGATCTACCTAGATGTGCAGTCAGGGAAATGATTTGTTAGGCAAATTTAGTACTAACGTCAAAATACCTTGTTATAGACATTTCATACAAGTGTCAAGGAATGACAGTTAAGATTAGAAAATACAGACAAGTTGATGTCAATTTGCTTAACAAATAATTTCCCCAGCATTACCAAAACATACCCAACCAATCCCAACTAAGTAAAACATCTTCTACTAAGTAAAAACCCATTGCAACTTAAGTCTCAATACAAAGTGTACTTAGGAGCCCCTGCTTACCTTACTGCCAACTTTTCTTTTACCGAATTGAAAAGAACTTGCGTTCGAGTTAAATTCAATTTTACATTTGCTGGTTAAAGAAATAATGGAAGATAAAGAACTCTTGTTTATGCATAGTTGGGCGGGAAAAGAAATGTAAGGTAAAAGAAATAGCTTAAGAGTCAGTTAATGTGATGGTTTTTACGTGGGGGTTGTAAGACGGGGTGAGATATATGTCAAGAGGGTTGAAACGTTTTCCTATGTAGTTATATGATGGCAATGGGTATTCTAAAAGTATTAATTTATTAGCATGATGGTCCCACTGCTGTAATACAGGCCTTTTCTCTATGAGAGGAAGTGGGCTGTTTTATATTTTCCAAGAGCTCATGAAAATGTAGAAATAGAAAATGGTGTAAATACATGGAGTAGGATTTTAAAAGCAAGTCTGCTTCTGGTTATGAAAAACCTCCAAAAACAAATAAACTACCCCATGCACAACCCAACAACTATCAACAACACAAACTGCCCATTCTCCACTTCACCCCTCCCCATTCACAACAACACCCCCCCAGACCAACAACTTTCACCCCATCATAATTAACAGACCTATGAAAAAAATCGACGTGAAAAATGCTGCTTGCATTTTCCCTATTTTTCTTAAGTCTTCAAATTGTAAAAGCCTCTCGTACAATAATAGAGGGGTATGCAGAAGTGGTGCTTGTGTCGAGACCGCCACTGAATGGGAAGGACCCTTGGGTACCAGACATTTGACGGAACTGCATTTTTTTCCACCGTAATTGGTAGATGGCGACACTTGCTCGTTTAAATTCGCTAGGTAATTATAGTTTTTTATATATTTTTTTGTTTTCTTAATTATGAATTCAGATTTAATTAGGGAGGGAAATAAAGGAGTTAACAATTATTTTTCACTCGTTAAAATGTAATGTAGCTAATTATTTCTTAAAGAATGCCATGAGGTTCAAATTTTACGTAAGACCTACTTGGTGCAAATTATTGGGTTTTTAAAAAGAGGAATGAAATGTTTTTTTTTTTTTAATTTTGTTCATCGTCGTTATTTTTTTGGACAAAAAAAGTATTCGTTTTTGCAAATCTAATCAAATATCAGCATTATTAAACAAACTAATACTGCCTTTCTTTAAAAAACAAATAAAGGTTTATTCTAATTCAAAGGCGAAACAACGTATTAAGTAATTAAAAAATGTAAAATCTGAACTCAAAATGAGAGAAATATGCAAAAATAGAATCGAGATGCAATATTAATTATTTGAAAAGCATTTTTCAAGAATAAATACTTTCTGATTTTTAATATTTCAAGCACGAGTGTAAAGGTTCGTTGGCACTTAGAATACAAATTATGTAGTTTATTCATGTTTTCAATATTTTCTTTGTATATTTTAATCTCGTTACTATTATCTTTTATTTGATGGATGGCTAGAGCAGAAATGTTTTCAGATTAAATCTTTCACTACACGATTATTCTGCTTTTCTGCTGAACATTAATTGTCGCTTGAATAGCTCAATCTATAATCATTTGCAATCTCATTTCAGATGCCTTTATCTTAAGATTGCAGATTAAAAACATCTTCAATAATGAAAGTCTGTAATCGAAAACTACCCACTTCAATTAATTAGACAAAGTAGAATTTCTTTAAAGCCAAGTTACTATTTAAGTTCAGGTTATTCACCCTCCACCAGTTCTACTTACCCTCCCAAATCGGTAACCTAGGCAATATACTTTGACAATAAAATATACGGCTCTTATTCTAGACAGAGATTCAGGAACAGTGCCTTTTATATACCTTTATGTATGTTTGGGCTATTGGATGGCTATCTGTCACTACCTTTTGTGCTTGTAGAATCGATTTATTATCAATACATGACTTGAATAATGCTTTATATTGCAATAAGGAAGAAATAGTAGATTATGCACCGAGGGGCTAAAGTTGTGTCTTATGTCACGGGCGTCATATTGAATCTCGAGCGCAATGAAGGATTCGGGATTTAACTCACGAGCAAAGCGAGGGAGTTAATACAAGAATCCTGAATGCAGCGAGGGATTCAAGCTAGCCCAAGGCAAAGACACCTTTAGCCCAGAGGAGGATACTCTACTTTTTACACCTACTGTGAGAAAATAATAGCCATAGTACGAAAAACAAATAAATTGACTAATGTTACAGCCAATTACTATAACGGTATTACGGCGCGGTACGGTATTTGTTATTATTAATGCCAGTTTTAATGTTAATCCATTCCTTTTAAAAAATGGTTCGTAGTTATCTAATTATTCTTACAATATTATGTCTTCGAAAACATGGCAACGATATGAAGAAGCAGTCGTTATGATTTTGTAGGAAATCGAGAATATCATCCACGTGTAGTAAGGTTATCGAGAATAGCTTTCCTCAATAATAAATAAAAAAAGGGTGTTTGTTAGTACTATACTGCCAATTTAGCTGAGCATGTGAGATTCCAAATTCAAATCACATTATTGACCGGCGGGTCATAATGAAATCCAGTACAACATTATTGACCGGCTGTGCCCCCGGCCACTAATGACTCACTTTAGGTTAAGGTTGCTTGACATATAATTTGACATTTTCGAGCAGGTGGTGTGAAAACATTTTTATTCAACAACATGAATTTGTCATAGTAATTGATTAGTAACAATAAAACGACCACTAATATTTAAAACTGTCTTCCCCGCCACAATTAAGTTTTTAGGGTTCCATACCCAAAAGGTCAAACGGGACCCTATTACTGAGACTTCGCTGTCCGTCCGTCCGTCCGTCTGTCACCTGGCTGGATCTCATGAACGGTGATAGTTAGCAAGTTGAATTTTCTACAGATTATGTATTTCTGTTGCCATTATGACAAAAAATACTAAAAACAGAATAAAATAAATATTTAAGGGGGCTGAAACCTATACAAAAAAGTGATTTTTTGCTCGTTTTTATAAATAATGGTAGGGAACGCTTCGTTCGCGAGTCTGACTTGCATTCGGCCGGTTTTTCTACAATAACATTGAAAAGGTTCCATCTAATATGGTAACAAGGGTTACCTATGTTTTATCGAAAAGAAATTGATAAATTATCACTTCCCAAACAATTTTCCGCATAATTTCATTTGCCAAATTATTACTTAGCAAAATATCTCTTTACAAATAATAGTAACGCAAACCTAATGTTTGGCAAGTGAAAGTTTAAACAATAACCAGTTTTACCAATTAGTGCTTTTACTATTTTTTTTTAGTTCAGTTTCGGGTAGCTTTGTTTTTAGGTTTTTTTTTCTTATTTCTTTCTATATAATCTAGTTGTTTCTGCCTGAGGTCACAGTCCTAACCTAAAAATATTTCTTTTAATAATTAACCCCGTCTAACTAGTTCGGTTCTCGATAGCCTGCTAAAAATAAAATCATCATATCAAATCATTTGACCGGTTTATTCCCGATCGTCCCCACATCGTCGTCCCCACTGGGTACGAATGGAAAAAAAAGTTTCGTTCCTCCCCAGTGGTGACGATTGCAACTTTTTATTTCCCATTCGTTCCGCTATAGACCCATTTTATATTCGCCTAAAAAGCATAGTCGACGTAGCCCCGCGTTTCTGTCTACAGGGTTTACAGTAATCTAACACGAAAGAGAAGTCGGGGTGCCCCAAGTCCAGAGCTCGCTCCGCTCGCTCTTATATCCAAATTCTGCATTTTGACTCTCGGTCTGTAGCGGAACGAGTGGGAAATAAAAAAACCAATCTTCACCACTGGGGAGGAACGAAACTTTTTTTCCCATTAGTACCCAGTAGGGACGACGAGGTGGGGACGACCGGGAATAAACCATTTGACCTAATGTTTATTATCTAAAGATTGTTTGGTGTAATAAATCATTTGATTAAAGACTAAATGCCATAATGACATTATCTTTGTTAATATTCTGCCAAGTAAAAATTTGACCAAATGAAAAAGTGCGTACTAAAATCATTCCAAATATTGCATTGGTATAAAAAAAAGGTTGCTAAAATTTGTTTGGGTTGTAAAATTTTGTCAAAATCTTTTCGGCAGAACGGCAGGCTCCCGGTAACAAACATACCAACTTTAATAATGATGTTAAGCCATAATCCCACAAAAATAATGACCAATTTTATCAACCACAAAATTGCATGACAGAATAATCTGACACATCCCTCATAAATTAAAAAGTAACAATCTCATAAAACCGACAACCCTCAAACTGTAAAATACGATAATTAAAATATTATCCGGCAAAAGCCATCGTTTTGAGTAGGTGATTTACGAAATGAGCTCATTTCACCCCCTAGGGGTTGAGCCTAAAACTGAGGTATTCAGGTTGTGCGCCACTTTACCCCCTTGGGAAAAGGGTAGTTAGCATTCATTGGATTCTCGACAATGCTCCGATTTTCCATTGATTTTTTGTTTTGTTTTTTCCTGTATTGTTTACGACTGTACTTGAATTAGCTTGAAACTTTGCTGTATACTCATAGATGGAAATTTTTGTGATTGCTTACAAGTGCGTAGGAGTTTTCTTATCTTAGGCTTAATGTAATGATGCTTACGTGACGGGGTATTTAATTAAGGGATTTTCGTTTTGGTCAAAAACTTTGTTGTTTTCCTCATTATGAATGAGTACCGGCTTACCGAAATTCCACAAATATGGAGCACATCATTCAGCAGAAAAAACAACACCCCCACCACACACCCTTTCCTTCAGTAGGTGTCATAAAATTCTAAATACATATTTATTAAAATTCAAACAATAAGGTCTTAACGACTATAACACACAACGGGATGAAACCCATTGTGCTCAAAAACACATAGGAAGGTCGCAAAAAAACGCCATTCATTGCAGTCCCATAGAATTTTCAATTAAAGCCATGAATCTTGTAACACAACGCATGGGGCAGGCTTGTCCTATGGCCACCATTGAACTGGTCGTTCGGACGTCCGGCGGGTTTTTGCTTTTATTTTTAAAACCTATTGAAAGAGGGTTAATGAGTCCTATTATGTGAAACTGTTTTGGTGTCTGTTGGGGGGTGAAATATATAGTTGTTTGGGGGTGAAATATTTAAGAGGGGCGGTATTTTTGTTTTGTTTTTGGTGAGTTTACAGACACGTCACGTAAATATCACACACAGTAAATTCTTTTATAAAACATTTGCTTGTAAAGGGTTTCTTATTTCACCAATTTCAATATCGTATCGTATCTCATTACGTACTTGTGCGTTATTGTAATGTAAAACGCACGGTTTATCAAGATGCTCCGTCTAAAACGACCGGTACTTTTTAAAATCTTAACAAAGAGTTTTTATGTCAGAAAAGTGGTCAACATTTTATGAATAAAATTAACTTTGGGAGATAAAATATAATAAATAAACATTTAATTCTTTAATTTAATAAATTTTGACCATAAATTACAACCATTTATCTGTAACAAAACACTAAAATATTAATTTACTTTATAAGTAATACTGGCTGTTTTTGTGCCTTTGCCTTAAAAAAAGCGCTGATGCGTGCGCATCGCTAATTTGTGAACAAGTAAAAATTATTTCTCGCGCTTTTTCTTTTCGCTATATTGTTTTTATTTGAAAATGTCGTTAAGTAATGATGAATTTCCTCGCAAATATGTTATAAAACGTCGTATGACATACGTGCGCTTTGATAATTACAGTCTCTGCTTTCTTGTAGCCCCTGCCTACAGCTCGGGCAAGCAATATCGCCTCGGATGTAATTTTCAACTTACCGCATTTATATCATAATGTACTATTGTAGTAGTGTATTTTATCATAATTATGTATGTTAGTATGTAAAGTAAAAGATCATGATTATCTATGGGCCAAAGAGGCCTGAAAATAAATGTATGTTGTTGTTGTTGTTGTTTGAAGGTGTTGACTTATCTAGCAAATATTGTCAAATTGATTGTCGTGTTTGTATTTTTTTTCTAATAGCCACTAAACTACAAAAAATGCCTCGATGTTTTAATGAGAAACCTTGAAATAAATTAATGCTTATGTTTAATTTATATCTGTTTTCTTGACTTTGTACTTATCATGTATCTTGTCAACGATATGTACACTCTTACCTCAAATGTCTCTTACAATTTCACGCATCTCTATCAACCATAATTTCAAAGATTATATTTACAAGAGCCTTTTTTATTAAAAAAATATTTATTTCCAACCCGTAGAGCCATGTAGAGCATCTCTATGTCATCACTCGTATGTAGGGCTCTATATAGAGCGTAGAGCGTGCAATTTTATCAAGAGGCTCTATGGCATGTGGCTTTTTTGCAATGTGACTTTTATGTGAATTGCGTAAGGTTGAAACTAGGATGACTAAAGTTTATTCGTGAAATGTAAAAATGATGAGTAGAGTAGTGGAAAGTTAATGTTTGTTTTGAACTTAAATAATATTTAACATGGTAGTGGTGGTAGGTCGTAATAGTAAATTTATTTCATAAAAAGGGAGATTGTAGTACAGTCAGGTATCAGCTAGTTTATCGATATTGCCTGCACTCACAACTAAGTCACGAATTTATCGATATTTCTAGTACTCACAACTACGTCACTGATTTCAGAGAGCGCACTTAGTACTTCAGTTGTGTACAAATGAAGCTTCGTCCTGCTGTCAAATTCAGTCCTCTTAAAAATACAAGCCAAATACCGCTAAAAGTGGCTTTTAAAACCATGTTTATGATGGCTTTTAGTCACTTCATAGCGCTGATTCGGATCGCTTACATACCGAAGTTCCACCGTTCCTCGGAAAACAACGTTAAGCCGTTGGTCCTGGCTGTCATTTGTAGATCTTTGACAGTCGTTACGAGTAGACAGAAGCCAAATGTCTGACATCCAGTCTTACCAAGAGGTATCGTATTACCCAGTTACTGGGTTGTGGAGGTCAGATAGGCAGTCGCTTCATATAAAATACGGGTACTCAGCTGTATCCGGTTAGACTGGAACCCGCCCCCGAGATAGTTTGGGAAAAGGCTAGGCAGATGATGAAGGAAAAACAGTACCTGTCCCTAACATATAGTTACAATAAACTAGTTCAAAGATAATGTTAATGTTTATAATTCCATAAATGCGTGTGTATGTGTGTGTGTTTGTTTGTATTGGTTGTTTGTGTGTGTAGTTGTATCCAGTTAGACTGGTAGCCGATCATAATATAATTGGGAAAAGGCTAGGCAGATGATTGTTGCAAAGTGTCTTGAATGTGATTGTTTTGTGTTGTGTGCCAAATTTCACCCAAATCCATTCAGCAGTATTTGCGTGAAAAAGTTACAAAAATCTTCACAAACTTTTGCATTTATAGTAGTATAGTGAGATAGATAGTAAGTAAAAATGTATTATAAGTAGGTTTCCTTTATTCGTGATAAAATATTACAATATTCTAACATTTCTTTGAAAAAAACTAACCTGGTTTTTCTTATCCGCAAAAGCTCAAAGTTTTCACAGTGTGTGGGTGGTACAATAGGTACCGCGGAGTTAATTTAAAAAAATCTTTCTTTCTTTTTTAATGGAATAATTTAATTGAATTCTTTAACTGTTAACCTTTCACTATACAAATGAAAACTCACGTCTTTCTTTATGAAAAGATTTTATGATGTTATTTTTTTTTAACCCACACTGCGTTCTTGTATTGACCAAAGCATAATCTTATTATCTTATTTCTATCATCAATGTGAAAGTTAGTTAGGACGCATGGACTAAAAATCCGTTCTATAGGGATTTTTATGAACACTCATCATCTGCCTTGCCTTTTCCCAAATATTTTGGGGTTGGCTTTCAGATTAACCGCATGCAGCTGAGTAGCAGTATTTTGCTTGGAGCGACTGCCTTGCTGACCTCCACAACCCAGTTAATTCGATAATAATAGGGGTAGGGTAATACGATACTCGATATCCCTTGGGAAGACTGGTTGTCAGAGTATCGGGCCACTAACGACTGCCAAATATCAACAAATGACAGCCGGGACCAAAGATTTAACGTCCTTTCCAAGGCACGGAGGTAACTTGGAATATAAATCATCTATTTAGAGAACCAAATGTGGAATAAAGACTGCCAACCCCTTATGTGGAAATGGCGTGAGTTTACGAGAATGTAACCTTTGGCTTGGTTATTTGTGCGCACAGCAAAGGAGTGGAACTCTCTGCATGCGTCTGTGTTTCCTAATCTTTTCAAAGTTAGAGTGAACAGGCTTCTTCTGGGTAAGCTCGTACCATCGTCGACTTTGTCTCTGTCATCTCTGACCTAGACTAGAGTCAAGAGCAAACCCATCGCAAATAAAAAATGTATGAATATTTCGTATGTTGAGGGCAATCTCACAAAATCTGAATGTACTACACAACTCTGCCTATTATTTTGTATAAAATAGTCGTGATGTTATGTAGATACTCCAAAAGTCATTTTTTCTTTGGAAATGATCAATCATTAGCTTTGAAAGCGGATACAAAACCTCTGAAACACAATTGTTCAGTTTTCATAATACAAGATTGATTGGCTTACTGTAATCTAATAATTTTTCTACCTTATCGGTATTGTATGGAAATGTTTTTCATAAAACAGAATAATAATTTATCGAATATATACCTACTTACTGGTAATTTACTTTCGATGAGATAATTTTATAAAAGCGGCTATAGAATTTGATACAGACTTTTGTTTTGTAATTTTTGTTGAAAAAAATACTGAGTACGTATTATTAGCTGTGTTTCGGTTTAAAGGTTAAAGTAAAGGCTAAAGAAACATTATTCTTTTATACTTAAATCTGAAAGGAAAAGGAAAAGAATATAAAAAACATGGGTTTCCAACGTTAAGAAAATCTACGAAATTATATTCACAGAGAAACGAGCATTCAAAAAACAGTAAAAATGTAAAGGCCCTAATTTTTGCTTCAAAATTAGCGAGTGAATGAACGAATGATATAAATGAAAAACATCGTCCGCTCTTTCATTCAAATGTAAATTCGAACATTTACATTCAAATGAGCCTTTCTGAAATTACTACTGTCAACGCGCAGCCTGACAATTAAAACAATTATTAATATCGCACCATTAATATTATAAAGGACAGGCAGGAAAGATCTTTTTGTAATTACTGGTAGTCTGGTAACCAAGCCAAGCTAAGCTCCAGAGCCTTAAACATCGCCGCAAAGTAGCCGGCCTATCGGTTTTTATATCGGATCCATTTCGGCGGGGATGCTTTAGAATTTCTTGTGCTAATTCTCCCATCCCCATTCTATCACCGGACGATCAGAGATACGGCGAAGCATCACCGTAATATGGTTGAAATTCCACGGGCCCCAACAAAACCTTACAGAACCGGTCCTTACGTAGAGTCACAGGAGCCCCTTTTTATATCCGTGATGACCGTCTACACGTAGACCTTAGAACCCACCGTCCTTCAGTTTATAAAACGTCTTTCGAAGCGTTTCTTCGATAAATCCATTAAGCACCGTAATCCCCTGATCGCAGCGGCCGGCCGTTACTAACCCTCGCGCATTAGTAGGTACAGTACGCCGTCCGAGGCATACCCTCGTCATTCCCGATGATGCTATCAACCTCCTCCAGAAGAGTAGCAAAGAGACTAGCACTCTTAAAAAGTTCAGACGCAATCTGCCGTCTTTCCGAACTCGCCGTCGCGACGACCCGGTTCTTACTCTCCCCGACCCTCGCTCAACCCTGTCCGCAATGCTGTGCCAGTAGTTTTAAATCAGCCCCTAAATAATGATATTATCATTCAGATCCAGCCTGTTCCCATGCTGTCCTCCCCCAGCGACGCCCAAAGCCGAGGCTCGTACCCCACAGGGGGTGCCCTTAGCATGTAGTCGCCTAGTTTGTAAGTTTTTATGCCCTGGCTGGAGGCCTTACACTCAAGGCTCCCACAGGATAGCCCCTGTTAAGCAGACGACAAGCTCCTAGGTTGAACTGCGAGATGCCATTAAAAAAAAATAGGACCCCATCAAAGCGCTTTGCTTCCACATTTATTGTGCGAACCGCCAGTCTGTGGAATTCACTTTCGGCTTCTCTGTTTCCTGATCATTATAATCTGAATGTCTTGAATGTTCAAGTGAATCGGTTTCTTCTAGGCAAACGTGCTCCAGTCTAAGCCGCATCATCAGTTCATATCAGGCGAGTTGCTGCCAAACGAAAGCCTATTTATTCTAAACTAATATTATAAAAAGGACAGATTTGATTGTTTGTTTGTTTGCATTGAATAGGCTCCGAAACTACTGGTCCGATTTGAAAAATTATTTCAGTGGTATATAGCCCATTTATCGAGGAAGGCTATAGGCTATATATCATTACGCTACGACCAATAGAAGTGGAGCAGCAATGAAAATTGTTGCGAAAACGGGGAAAATGTGACGCAAACGAAGTTGCGCCGGTCAGCTAGTGAGTATATAAAATAGCCAGTCTTTCCAAAGGGATATCGTAACGAGTTTAACTGGGCTGAGGCAGCTGCTCCATGTAAAATACTGATACTAATTCGGTTGCAGCCAGACTGGATAGACTGGAAGACGACCCGAAAATATTTGTGAAGAAGTCTTCTTCGCATAAAAAAAAACGACTTCCAAAAATCATTCCATTTTTGGTAGTCGTTTTTTGTTTGCAAAAAAACTTTAGTCAAAAATAACTGTGCTTCCTGTGACTTTGTTTTTTTCATTGATTTTTTGCCACCAATGAAAAAAAATAAAACATTTCTATACCTCCGAATAGATTTCTCGCTTACCTACCTATTTTAAGAAGGGTCATTGACTCATGTTCTGTAAGCTAAAGTATTATTTTTCTTTATCAGGTACGTTTTTGCTGATTTCTGCGAAAAAGAGAATTGGCTTCGTTTGTGTAAGTATATTAAGTAAGAGTGGTATAAATAGTTAACTTACTTTGGTGGAACGATTGGTTACAACACAACGTTCAATATATAGTTTAAGTTCTTTGGGCTTTGTGGTCGCAAGCATGAGTGCTGCACATGCATAAAAACAAATAAAATCAAACAGCACTGTATACAATAACAAAACATCACGGCCGTGACCCCTGAAGGATATAGCAGAAGTGTACCTATGACAGTACACCCACATTTTGCCAGTTATGTTTTCAGTCCCATGTAGTAAGGGGCGTGCCTATTGCCCCTTACATTGCCCAACCAGGCATAAATACAGAATCCGTGGATGCTACTAAGAAAAAGTCAATAACACCATGCCCGACCTAGAAAGCGAACCCTTCAGGACCGCGCGTTCAGCAGCGCACTTGCGGTAACTAGACCCACGAGACAATATGAAGTTAAAAAGTGGACTATCGTAATCATCGTCTTGTTGCCCTTGGCCGACGCAACACGTTTTCTTCCATTTTCTTCTGTCAACCGTCACGCTATCATTTACTTACTTTTACTACGATTACTACTTACTACGATTACTGATTCAATCTTCTACTCTGCTTGCCCGTATTTCTACTCACATATTTGTAATTCTTAACATAAATGATGTAACCAAGATTTTGTAACATAGGTATTTTGATTTTAAAGAGTGTCCATGGAGTTTCTTGCCCATTCTTCTCCTTATAGATCTACGCTTTGGAATGGGCAACTACAGTACTTTCACAAGTTATTATGCCTTGTGACTGGGCCTGTAGCTTCGCGTTTTTTTTTTGTTTTTTGACTTTCAAAAGTGCCTGTAATGGTCTAATTGAAATAAACGGTTTGAGTTTGACTCCTTTTTCTTCCATATCATGAAGTGGACTATCCAGGTGGTATCAAGATAATATAAATATACTAGCCAAGTGCAAAACATTTGCCGTCCTTCGCCACATTATAATAAACGTTTAAAACCAACACCTCCATTACCAAGTTACCGCAAGCAGTGTTGTTAAGTAATTCTAAGTAATGCCGTGCTTCAAGCTCGTAAACTGACGATGAGATTGGAGGACCGCGTTGTTTGATGCAACACTTGATACTAGTAATAGAACCATGGTGTATTAAGTTACTTGAAAACTTAGTTAAAAACATAATTAAAAGACTTTTTACTTTGCATTTGACTGTACCAAAGGGTACGGAATCACCCCAATATAATTTCGTCAATAATTTAAAAGGGCTATGTAACAACGGGCAAGCTTTTTACTAAGAAGCATGCACAAAATATCAGTGTCCGGGTCCTACTCAACATCATTCTCTTGCCTTGTTTCCAATTTATTTTCGAGTCCAGGTAATATTATGGAAAATTCAAGAAGACTGCCCAACATGGGTATATGGGTATATACTCCAGGATTTCGTATTCAGTAGGTTTTAACCGCTAGACTCATGAGGCAGTCGAATGATTTGAATAACGTCTTTAATGCCAGTTCTCTTCCCTTATCTTTAACGACACCTATTTGAGACATCTGATAAAATAATCTCATTAAAAACAATTATAGACAAACTACCCTAAAGCGTCATAAGCGACAGAAATCCACCTCTTTGGAAGTCAAACTCCATCGCTATTACCCAAACACCGTATCAAAACCAAGCTGCATATCAAACATTCACCCAATTAATTCTCTTGCAATCTGAACCCGTTAAATACAATTACAGTGAGGAATAGTCCAAAAAGCAGAAAAAGACAGAAAATGCACCCCTTCTAGACACCATCGTTACCTAAACGCCGTATCAAAACCGAATTGCATATCTCCCCTATTAACTCCCCATAAACAAAGAAGAAAAAGACTTCCCCCATCAGACGCGCAGATGGCAACATCAAGTATTCATCCCTGTCTCCAAATAAACGCTGATCCGCAGCATAACGGAAAAACAATAGATTGATTCCGAAGAACAGCCATTCATTGTTCGAACGCGCCGCGAATTTGTAATTTTTATGCGAGGAATAGGGTTCTGTGGCTATTTTAGTCGAGGTACTGGCTGATGAGATTTTCAACCAACTGCCACAGAAGAAAGGTACCTAATATCTTGATTTGTGGAGGAGGAGAGTAGAGAAATGTTCTTGTGGGGTTGTGGCTAAAGATATGATGTGATAAGATATGTATGAGAAAAATTGAAATATCTCTGAAATCCTGTTCAAGTCTACCACATAATGTTAAATGTTGCAATTTGCAACTGGTATGAATTCTGAACCTATTAAAATTGTATGAAATCAATCATCAAATAGAAAAAAAACTTGGGGCTCCATTTCTTGTACCTCTTCTCTGACTACTCCTAGAACACTAGGAAGTAGCGAATCATTCTGAGGATTGATATACGTAATATAGATATTAAAAACATATTGGTACTGATTGAAAAAAAAATGTGCTACGTATCACATTTCAAACTTTTTTTTAAGAGAAAATTTTTGTGACTTGTTATTTCTCTTCTTTGGTACCACACATGAAAAACAATATAAAAATAATCCAATATATTGACATTGCCACCTAAAATCCCGTACCAAACTTTCCGCCAAAAATTCATACAGGACCGCGAAACTTTTAAAAGCTTTTACGCTTAACAGATTTTTTTCATCGGCTCCTATTGTGAATCGTAACTAGATTTGAATGTGTTGACAATGAATCGGTCGCCACTCGGAATTCTCTAACGGAAGTGAAAATTTTTCACGGTTTCAGCGCATATTGAGTTCATGAATAACTTAGTTTAGCGGAAGTTGGGCTTGGATAGAGTTCCATCGGGTGTCGGTACATTGTGGTCTTTTGTTTTGATTGGTCAATGAATATGGATTTCACGTTTAAGATTTTTTTGGTTTAGGAGAGACTGTCTCTTTTGTCTATTGATTGCAAGCGCAACTGCAGATCATGAGTCTCGAGTTCGGTTTCCTGCTCGGGCAAAGTGCTATTGGGTTATTCATCAGGAATATCTAAATATCAGCCACTGAGGTAGGATTTGAACCAGATTGGTGGCAATCAGCTCGCCCCCTACCACATGGGGCTTGAACGTAACTGGCGAAATGTGGGTAGTTTACATTCGTTCTACTCATGAATAAACTAGTTAAGCAGAAATCAGGGCTTGACTGGAGTTTCGTCAGTAGAATAGATGCATTGTAGGTTATTTTTGTTTTGATTGGTAAATAAATATGGATTCCTGCTATTTCGTTGGACTAGTGATCGCAATGGTTTATGCTTAACATGAGGTCTTGGGTTAGTTCCCAGGTCAGGCCAACTGTTTTTGGGTTTTCTGTCAAGAACTCCTCAGTAGCAGCTGAGAGTCTGGATTTTAACCCAGCAGTTGGTAATAACCTAAAATGCAAGTACTACTAAAATTCCACTTCTGCCTTATCCTACGGGGAAACAGCGTGATGATAAGTTAAACTTTTATGGCACGTTGAATTTTCGATTATCAATCGTTATAATATTAAAGTCCATAATAGACACTTAATATCATCCAGTCAGCTGAAAAAGAATAAAATGCACAATACAATTTTACACAGCGAAATAAAAACAAAACAACTCGTGAAATACCAAACACCTCATAAAAGAGATATGAAAATCAATCTCTGAACGAACACATACGAAAATGAAACAAGGACTTATAATTTATTCCTTTGCACGTTAATTTTTAACATCACCCAACATCGGCAGTAGAATTAATGAGAACATTTTAACTGGCATCCCCAGAGTTTGAATTTATTTTCATGGCAACATTGGAATATATTATCTGTGCGTTAATTGTTATCTGTTGCTGTTAAAATTTATTTTATTGGAAAATTTTGTTATTAGGGTTGCCAAAAAGATTGTGTTTAGATATCATGGCCTATTTAATAGTTTAGTGATAAAATATGCTATCCGTATATCCGACATAACAATAATAATATTTATGTAGTATAATACCAGCATTCCGGAGAATGGGCAGCAGCGTTATCTGTGCTTTGTAACAACCGTACTGCGATCACCAACCCGCCTGCCAAGCGTGGCGATTATGGCAAAACCTTTCTTATGTGCACTTGGGGGAGGCCTATGTTCAGCAGTGGACGTCTTTCGGCTGTAATGATGATGATGATAATACCAGCCTATTACTGTTCTACTGCAATGTAATGGTTCTTCTCAAACAAAGAAGGCATGGACACTAATCACCAGGCTTGCTCAACCAATCGGCGATTTGTGACAGTGCGACTTCATGTGTAGAAAGTAGTGTTTGGCGCTATGGTGACCTAACACACCTTTCTCGTAATGATTGAATAATACGGTTTAGTAGTAGAAGTAAAAGTCTTGAATTAAGAGAAATAGATTTACTGATAGACTAAAACACTTAAGCACAAGAAATGGTAAATTATGGTAAACTACGACTAAACTACTGGTAAAAAGTATGGTAAAAATGGTTATGGTAAATGGTATTGAGTACGAGGTGTCTCTGACGAGATCTAAACGCGAACTGGCCCACATTTTGGTGGACGAGCGAACGTGCATACTTGCGTTCTGTGCAATTATGCATTTTCGCTGAGTGTTCGATTAAAACTCGAACATATTCCCGAGAGCGAGAAGAAATGCGGGTTGATAGTTAAAACTACACTATGATATGGTTAAACTACTTAAAGACATTCGTTACTAGTAATCTTATCTGGTAAGCACTAAAACATTGGTTTTAAAATCTTATTGGTCTACATATATAACTTATCATTATTAAAAACATTAACAATTATTTAAAGTTACACTATTGAATCTTCCACAGTAAAAGCAATATTTTGATTGCCTGTGTCCGTATTTTTGTCCCGGTTAATCACACTATAGTTCGCGCTAGGCCAGCGTTTGGCATAATTGTGTAAACACAAACCGATTTCACTTTTAGCCTTCAAATCACTGGCACTGAGCACTTCACTGTATGGTTCGTGTCTTCTGGTTGGTTTCGGTGACAGCGGAGTCGCTGCTAACTCCTGTTGGCAGCGCCTCTCGCTGCGGCGCCGAGGTCTCGGAGGCAGCGGAGTCAACGCGGTCTGCTGCCGGCGGGATCCCTCGCCACTATTCTCAGCGGCAGCCTTTCGGCAAAGGCGACATCGCCCAGTTCGCCACATCCAGGCTGATGCCACGCATAAAGCGATCGACATCAACACGTAGCATATTACGTATTGGTGGATATCATGGGGTGATATATCGTCGATTTCTGAATCGCTTTTCTTCAGTTTTTCTATCGCCTCCCCCAGGCTGGTCATGGGTATGGTTAGGTTTCCGTCAGCAGTCTGCCTTTCGTTAGGAATTTTGATGTTAATCAAGTGATTAATTTGATCGAATTCAGGCATGTAAATGGTTGGTGAAATGTTCACTTGGTTGGACTGTTGACGTACAGAATACAATGAGAAGTCCTTTCCTTTGATGACACACTCTTGACCTATGCCAATGATCCCGGCTTGGCTCAGCTGACGAACTGTCACATGATCGCCGCATATTATTTTTATTGTGTAGATGTCACAACAAAAGTAAAAGTGCTGAGAAGTCAAATGTAATTCAACCCATAAATTGGTGCAGTTGGTTTTTTGTACTTTACATTCATTGGTTGCCGGGTTCTTGTCGCAAAAACTTTCGTCGTTTTGCAGGTCTGTTATGGGTTTTAGCAGCTCACACATGTAAGTTGGTCCATGGTGTAGACATGCTGTTAGTTCCTGAGTGGACATGCTGAAGTATGAATCTTTTTGTAGGTTGACTGCCACATGTTCGGAGACTGGTATTATTGTGGTCATCATGGTGCTTGTTTGGTGCGGTACAGGTATTATTTTGTACAGTTTGAAACTTTCTCTGGATACTAGTGGAAAAGTAACTTCGATTATGACAAATTTTTGCGTCGCTCTGGCTTTGACCTTCAGTAGTTTGTACAGATATTGAAGATCAGCGTCAAAATTAGTGATTGGCAATGTGAGTTCGCTTGGCATCTGGCCATATATGGTTTGGAGCTCACGTTTAAGTTGTGATGGTGGCAGTAAATGTATGCTAATTTGACCATGGTAGATGTCTGTTAATGCATCGAGCAACGTGTCTTGAAGTCTTCTTAATCCTTGCAGCAAGCTGTTTCCAGACATCGCTGACAATGTGAAGTCATAGACGTATGAAATGTTTTGTATTTCACGTTGGAGAGTACTCGCGTTTTCTTGCAAATCCATAAGCTTCTTGTTTATTAATTTGTGCTGTTTGTTTACAGTGCTCTCCATTCTCTTCATCAGGTTGAACTCTGCTTCAATTATGGAAGTTTGGTTTTTCCATAGATTAGAAAGGTGTTTCTCATTGCGATGTATGGTTTCAATGTCCTTTTCATACTGGTCTGCGAAACGTGAGTCCAACACTCCGAATAAGTCGTTTGCTAGATACCCGATACCGTTGATTAGGCCCCGTCGGCGCCGACTCGTCTTCCCCGTGGCGCGTCGCCGTCTAGCGTGGACATCAAAATGCTGTGTTAGCAAAAGTTCATTGTAGTATTCGAGTTCCTGGAAGTCGTGCCGGGCTTGCTGCACGATCGTATTACAATGGCTTTGTGTTTCAATGGTTGCACACAATTTTTCTTGATAATCTGCTATTTTGTTATAAGTATTTATGCCTGTCCAATAGGGTCCCATGTCATAGTACATGACTAATGTCCATTTATCTCTGATTAATTGTACTTTTGAAATAGGGTCAAAATAAAGCGTCTGGTTGTTTGGTAATGGTTTCACGTCGTCTAAACCGTAAGATGGAAAAATCAGCATGAAAAAGCTTAATAGAGAAGCTGCTACAGTTGCGATGTTCGATCTCGATTTTCTTTTTCTTTCTGGTAGTTTGGTTGTTGGTCTTATATCTGGTTCTGGTGTAGTTGCGTTATTCTGGTTAACGGGCAAAACTGAGAGTTTCACAATAGGGCGTTTCATGATTCCATTTTTGGTTTTTAATGAAACCGCTCTGGTTAGACCATCATTTCCTGGATGTGTGTCGACCACACGTCCAAGGGCCCATTTTCCTGGAGGTAGATTTTCATCATGAATCACCACTAGATCTCCTATTCCGATGTTTTTCTGTGGTTCCATCCATTTACTTCTAGATGACAGTTGTACCAAGTATTCAGTCTTCCATCGTTTCCAAAGATCTTGGAATAGTTTGTTGGTTAGATGCCATCTGGTTCTAGCGTCTTGCTCGGTTTGTATTATAGTGGTTCCTGGTCTTCCTGATAAGAAATGAGCTGGTGTAAGAAAGTTCATATCATCGGGATCCTCTGATATCGCACAAAGAGGTCGAGAGTTGAGGCACGCTTCTAGTTTAGCTAACAATGTGGTGTACTCCTCGAAGGTTAGTCTTTGTTGACCGATGACCCTCTTGAGATGATGTTTCAGACTGCGTACTGCCCGCTCCCACAGACCGCCGGCATTGGGCCAGCTGGGCACGTTGAAGTGCCATTCTATGCCCATCTCTGCTGTCTCGGGGGCGCTATGGTGACCTAACACACCTTTCTCGTAATGATTGAATAATACGGTTTAGTAGTAGAAGTAAAAGTCTTGAATTAAGAGAAATAGATTTACTGATAGACTAAAACACTTAAGCACAAGAAATGGTAAATTATGGTAAACTACGACTAAACTACTGGTAAAAAGTATGGTAAAAATGGTTATGGTAAATGGTATTGAGTACGAGGTGTCTCTGACGAGATCTAAACGCGAACTGGCCCACATTTTGGTGGACGAGCGAACGTGCATACTTGCGTTCTGTGCAATTATGCATTTTCGCTGAGTGTTCGATTAAAACTCGAACATCATGAATGTCACAAATATCATTGCACTTAAGGTTGTAGGACAGGCCGGCTTCCTCACCATGACTCCCTTTGCCGGTATGAGAGCAGTGGTCATGACGGCCAACTGCCTACTGCAGTTCGAACCTACGAGTTCGTAGGTTGAGACCGATACCATTAAGTCCCCGCTGTTCACTGTTTTCAACAGAATTAGGATGATTTTAATAGGCCCATAAGCCAATGCACTACAAAATCCCACGGCCACCTGTGCATTTGTGCAGCACACAATGGAGTACCCTTTTACCGATTTTTTAAAAGGATTAGTTTTAAAGTGAGGCCATTTAAAGTCCATTACAGTTCACTACTGCCATAGCAGTGCTGACCAATATTTTTTTTTAATAAAAAAGATGCAAATGTACCTACACTCTACACAGCCAACATGACAAAAAAAAACTGTCAGAGCTCGCATATTTCCATGGATTTTTAACGCGAACCGTCATTGTCAGTAAAAAAATACCAACGCCATGTTAATGGAACATTTTTGAATTTGCAACATCGTCGTTTGTCGGGAGTCGATCTAAATTTAAAACGGTAGCTTCGTGTCAAACGGCTATTCTTTATTCGAATATGTTTTTCGAAATCGGAACACGGTATAAGGCGACCGTTAGAAATAATCGCTTCCACGTACGAAAAGGTCGTATTATAATGGGATACCACTGTAATTTTATTGCG
Source organism: Cerastis rubricosa (assembly GCA_949152445.1). Taxonomy (NCBI): domain Eukaryota; kingdom Metazoa; phylum Arthropoda; class Insecta; order Lepidoptera; family Noctuidae; genus Cerastis; species Cerastis rubricosa. The sequence goes on along the minus strand of OX424548.1, from coordinate 15,777,813 downwards.
TTATAAAATACCATTTTGTTTTGGTCTTACTACTAGCGGAGAATGTCAAGTTCTAATATATTGCGTGAACGATAAAATTATCCACCTTGACTGCTTCGTTAGTGTTTTGGTTGTAAGCGCTACAGCTGAACATGATGCCCTAGATTCGATTCTCAGATTGGGCCTAGTGTAATTGGGTTTTTCCATGTGGGATTTCTTAATAGCAGCCTGGAGACTGTATGTGCCCGGATGATGACCAATAGGCTTGCCTTTTATTACAAGGCTTTTTCTCTGCTCAGTTCAATTCATACAGCCTTTAAAATTTTTTTTTTTTGTTTTTCATTTAAGGTTTAGACATCTGCAATCTGCAGATTACTTTACTCTTTCGCGTCGTGATATTTGATAATAAATAATACCAACCTATTACTCCCATTGCTGGGCAAATGCCTCTTGTAATACAGAGAAGGCACGAGCATTGGTCAAGACAAGATTTAAGACAAATATTAATTAAAAACCAAGTTCCCTAGATCACGAAGTTTCCTTCACTCACGTCAGAGATGTCCAAGATAAAGATAACGTTGTTTTTCATTCCAGTCGTCTTGCTTTAGCAACGTCGTTATATACAAGCTGCATCAAAGCACCTAATCACAGTCTTATCAACAACATAACCCATCCACGTGCATCCTCATCAAAGTGTTGCCGCTCTGTGCGAGACAATATCGTTCAAGATAACCGGATCAACTTGAACGCTTGATAATCTTCGGAGAATAGTCTAACTTACGTAAACATGCATGGAGTTTGAACGAAGTTGAGATTGTGAGGCTTAAAGATGCTTTGACCTTGAGTTGACGATGGCTTTGAAGTTTATAGAACAGCTTATTAGGATGTAGGAGAAAACCTGGCATTAATGTGGAGTTTGCAATAAGAGTTTGTAGTGTGTTTCAAAGTTCGTTTGGTGTACCGATTTCAGGCAGCCCTATTACCTATTACCTTGCTGGCTGGCTATATGGGGTGTCTGGTAATTTGTAACCAATACTTAAACACGTGATTGCGCTCATAATAACAAACAACTTCCCTAAAGAAACTTTTTTTTATACTTCGCTTTTATCACAATAACACAACAGCCGTATAAAATTCACGCGCGCGTGCGCCTGTGTATCAGCTGTTAGCCGCGTTACGTCGTTCTGTCTCATTAATATCGTAATATCGTACCCCGAATTTCCATGTGCATTTCAGACGTTTATGCAAGAATGAACTACTTTCAAAAGAAAGAAAATCATTTTGAAGTGACTCAAACTTCAAAAAAGAAAACTCAAAGGATTATCTGCAAAAAAAAAAAAACAAATTAAAATAGCCTATTTTACTCCGAAAGGTTTGGCAGAGGTGTACTTATTTATAGTTTGGACGTGGATTTCCGCAATATGATAGGCATAAAGAAAAAAGAGTGTCACATCCATTAAAATCTCTTTTCGCTGTTGAATGTTATACCAAAGCTATTTCAATTAGTTACGAATTTAATCATTTAAATTAGAATGTCAAGGAAAACTCCCCAGTATTCCTCCATTCGCATTACGTTCGACATCTCAAGTTTCGACGATTTCCTTCACTGCCCACCCCTGAACATCAAACCGAAACGCACTGAAATAAAAACGCACATTAAACGCAATAAAAACGCTTTACCAAACCAAATTATTACTACCACGCAATTCGGATCTCAATCATCTTATTCAAGGATCAATAAGGATGAGATTTGAACAATTCTAAGTTTTCGAACGGCAAATAAAATGAAGATCGTTGTATCGTAAATAAAGGGGCCATTCTGAATTTTTACGCGGAGGTATAAAACATGTCTTTACGACTCCTGCTCGCCTAGTACTTTTATGATACAATAGCTTTTACCGTTTCTGCTTTTGCCAATCGATTGGTACTTATATCTGTGTCGATACGAATATGTTTAGCTTGAGTGTTTCGCGGTAAACGGTGGACACATACTTACTTTATTTTACAGTGACTAAAACTTTACTATAAAACATTCCAGTCTTGCCTGGTCGTTGCTCCAGCAACGACCAGGCAAGACTGGAGACTGGAGACTGAAAATATGGCACCAAGTAACCAATGCTTAATACATGCATTTGTGGGTTCTCTACCAGATTTTTACTGAAGAAAACTATGGTTTTCCTAAAATTTCGTAATCGTCGTACCCTTACTACTCGCAACCAACGTGCATGACCAGATGTATGGACGTGGAATAGGCAAAAGAGGCGGTGGTGTACTGTGGTTTCTGCCTACCCCATTGGAAAAAGGCGTGAGTTTATGCATGTAGTCCTAGATCACAAGCATATATTTATCTTTGATCAGCTGTCACGCACAACTTTGTCTGCGTCACATTTTTCCCGTTTTCGCAACATTTTTCATTGCTGCTCCGCTCCCATTGATCGTATCGTAATGATATATAATCTATAGCCTTCCTCGATAAATGAGTTATCTAACACTGAAATAATTTTTCAAATCGGACCAGTAGTGCCTGAGATTAGCGCGTTCAAGCAAACAAACAAACAAACTCTTCAGCTTTACAATATTAAAGTATAGATAGTCATTTCACCTATGGAGGTATCATGTCAGACCTAAAGTCTCTTTATTACAATAGCAATTGTCTTGAGCATAGCGTGCAGTTACCCAAGTTTCGGATCGCAATAGAATTTTATTTCGCCCAAAAATATAAAATTGCTGAAAACGTAAAAAAGAGCCTTCAACCACCAATAACAATAAAGTTAAAACCGCGTGAACATACTTGACAAGTTGTTAAAAACACGCACATAATAACGAATAACATAGAAAACTTTAGTTAAGGACCCACCACACTGTAACGTAATGTCAATGAAGCACTTAATATAAGGTTGTTGGTTTATTACTGCTCTGCAAGTTATTGCTTACGAAATGACGCGTAAACTTACGTGACGCCCGTAAATAATATCTTTATACCAATCCTGGCTTTATTACAATAGTCCTTGAGACCATTTTTGATTGTATCGTTTACCCAAATAGGGTTGTATAGCTTTTGGGTTTGTATATCCGAAATAGTCCGGATCGAAATTTGAATTTGGATTCCCGGAAGGGTATCCGAGTTATTCGTGGAATGGACGCTTTAGATTTAGTTGATGTCTATGTTTGGTTATTGTGAGATGAAAATATTATTAGAATCTCTGTATTGAAGGAATTTTCTCTCCATGCAAATGGTATTATTTCCGTTGAAACCTTTATGAGAACTTCCGATTAAAATGCCTAGAAACTTCACACAATAATTAATGGAAGGCAATTATTTTCATCAGTTCCGCATTGAATTTTAATTATGTCAGTGAATTAACTCAGCAGCATTTACTTACCTACATATATTATTTTAAAATACAATTTATATTCAAATTAATTTTCTCGCTAAATACCTTTTCTTACTACCATTTATAAAATCTATGAAACCGTAACTGTAAACTGAAGGCAAGCAAATATTTCAATACGTATTATTTTTCACGTTATTTCATATTGATAATAATAATATTATAAATTGTTACATGAGACATTTCGTAGAACACCACTCACGTGTCTCTACAAATATACGAAAAGTCCGATATCCGATAATAACTGCTCCAACTTATTGGCATCACTAGAGACCAAATATTACAGGGAAACAGAAAACATATACTACGATATGTTTTTGCGTAACTTTTATTAAATCGAGCGAAAATTCCGACAATGCCCGATCTTGTTGCAAAAGTATGGGTTTTGTTACATTATGTTATTAGGCCTGTGTCTTATTGCAGGCCGAATACTAGGTGTATTACAAACATAAACTTACGACTTTTTCCAATAGGGTAGGCAGATACAACAGAACGCCACCTGCTCTTCTGGTTTCCGTGTCACACTAAAAGACCGACCTCAAGATTGTCTGGATTGAAAATAACCTATATTTCATTCCTATGTTAAATCTAAATCCAGCTCTATTGCATTACATGAGTGTGTCATTTTCTTAAAAAAGTTTGGTATCACAAAGGTCTGAGTTGCAGCTTTGAGAATATTATAAAAAAGTCTGATTTTGTTTAAATATTATCTTTCGGTGGTTGCTGGAGACACGGAGCGCGCCGCCGAGGCCGACCCAGAAAGAGATGGCGAGACGATCTGGCCGCGTACCGCGAGCTGGTTCGAGGAGGTACGAGAAAAGAGCTCGTGGGAGGAATTGGGGGAGGCCTTTGCCCAGCAGTGGAACAGTAAAGGCTAAATAAAATAATAAAATCTTACGTGGGTATTCATTTTAAGGTAGACATAATAGTAGTTATAGTTAGTTCATGGCTCAATAATATCAGCCGCAAGGGTTGGTTACGCCTCGCTGACTTAGGTGGGTCTTTGGATGGGTGATCATCCTTTGCTTACCGAGTTTCCTCCATGATTCGGTAAGCACTTTAAACCGTTGATTCCGGCTGTTATTTGTAGAGCTGTGACAGTCGTTACAGGTAGTCAGTGGCCCGAAAGTCTGACAACCAGTCTTAAGTACAAACTTGGTTGTGAAGGTCAGATAGGCAGTCGCTCTATGTAAAATAGGTACTAGTATTCAGCTGCATTTCCAACATAGTTGGGAAAAGGCTAGACAGCAATATTTGGAAAAGAAAGCTACAAATAAATACTGCATGTCGATCTAGGCCCAAGCTATTCAGTAGCATAGAGAAGCAAAATTATCTTAGCATTCAAAATAATGCTACTACATGGTTGAAAGTCTCTCAAATGCTTATCTGAAATTTCACAAACTTATAAAACAAGCTTTTATAAAATATCTCATACAAAACCCTAAAATTACCATGAACAAACAACAAACTACCTCCAATGTATTTTTCAGAGCCAAACTTAGTTTTAATACAATAAAACTGATTTGAAAATCAGACGCCATGTTGAAAACTTTGGCTCTTTGACACAAGCGTCCGAATCAGAACTAGCTGTGTAGTTCAAAATTTATACGTTGAATTAGATTATGACAACCAGCTAGCTGCTCTGTATGGTGTCGGACGTAAAGAATAGCACCATCCCATAACTTCCCGTGGGTGTCGTAAGAGGCGACTAAGGGACTTGCCAGAGAATGGGCAGCAGCGTTCTCTGTGCTTTTGTAACAACCGTACTGCGATCGCCAACACGCCTGCCAAGCGTGGCGATTATGGCAAAACCCCCCAAAACGTCAATGTGGCGACACTTGGGGGAGGCCTATGTCCAGCAGTGGACGTCTTTTGGGCTGAAATGATGATGATGATGATGAACCAGCTAGCTTGTGGATGAAGGGATAAGTAATATGGAAATTGATTTAGATATGAAGTAAAAAGTATTGTGTGAGGTTGTTTACGGATTCTGTCAGCCGTGGAAAGAAACTTATGTTACTTTCACTGGAAAGTAAAGTATGTTTAAGTCCCATGGAGCCATGTACCAGACGGCGAACCTATTGCCATCAACGCGGCACAAATCCAGACTACGGGCTATTATTGAGAAATTCCAGATGGAAAACCCCAATATCACTTTGCCCGACCTGGCACTGTTACTTTTGGTACATCCGTACTTATTTATTTGTAAAGTTGAAGAGTTTGTTTGTTTGGTTAACACGTAAATGAAGAATTATTTTAGTGTTAGATAGCCCATTTATAGAGGAAGGCTATAGGCTATATAACATCACGGTACGACCAATAGGAGCGGAGCATCAATGAAGAATGGGTCAGCTAGTAAGTGATAAAGCCTTACCCAACATAATTTGGACTCACTCTTTCCAAAGGAGGCAGCACCATCGTAGTCGACGTCCATAGTGTAAATCATTGAAGGTATCAATATGTCCACCCTTATCTTATCCTTACCTTTTTGCTCAAAAACGTCATATCCTTAAACGTCAAATTACACGGCCAATTTAAAAGAAGTTCTATGGACGCAAGTTTAAAGCTTATTACCGTTCAAATCTATAGTTTCTTCGATTAAAACTTAGTCGGTCCCTCCAATGTGATAACTTTGAGAAATAACTGAAAATAAAACTTTAAAGTAACTTATTTTAGTTCGAAAAGTTTTTGAGGGAACAGTTTATTACGATTTCAAATTAATTTGACATTTTATTAAATTGTTTTGGAAGATTTCGTGAAGTTTTTCGGTATTAGGTACCTGCTATGAAATTAACAGTTTTTATACTATAGTGATAGTGATTATTTAGTACTACGACATTGTTTACAGGTATTTTAAACTAGTGAAATCAATGTTTTCTTTATTTTTATTACAATAAGGTTTACTTTAACATCATCATCATTTCAGCCGAAAGACGTCCACTGCTGGACATAGGCCTCCCCCAAGTGTTGCCACATTGGCATAACATGGGGGGTTTTGCCATAATCGCCACGCTTGGCAGGCGGATTGGCGATCGCAGTACGGTTGTTACAATAGCACTGAGAACGCTGCTGCCCATTCTCTGGCAAGCCCCTTAGTCGCCTCTTACGACACCCACGGGAAGATATGGGATGGTGCTAGTCTTTACGTCCGACACCATACAGACTCACTTCCTGTATACAACAGATGTGTTATATGTGACAAAAAAGTTTTTACTTTTGTAAAGTTTCGTTATGTTCAGAATCAAAATTACCGAAACATTGTATTCAAATTAAAGTTGAAAATAGTTACAAGTGAATGCACTGTTGGAAAAGAATTTTATCATTTAATTGCTTGACTGCATCATTGGTCTAGTGGTCGCAAGGGCGACTGCTGAGCAAGAAGGCCTGGGTTCGATTCCCGGGTCGGGCAAAGTGTTATTGGGTTTTCTATCAGGAATTTCTCAGTAGCAACCATGGAGTTTGGATTTGTGCCCGGTTGATGGCAATAGGCTCGCCCCCTGACACATGGGACTTAAACATAACTGGCGAAATGTGGGTGTACTAAGCTAATAGTTACACCCCTGGTTATCCCTTCGGGGATTACAGGCGTGATTTTATGTATTATTCAATCTTTTAGATCCTCAAGTATTCATATTTTACTGATGATCTTTAACACAAAGTCATCACCACAGCCCATTCTGTATTCATTACTCGTTTAATTCAACAATAAATTCAAATGTAATTTCCAAGAGATATAAGTTTAATTCCTCACCGTTCACAGTTAACTGAAGGTAAAAATGTTACAGTGTTGTTACATTGTAATGTTTGTGAAGCAAGTTTCATGACGCCATCTTCGTTTTATGTATAGAGGTTTCGTTTGACATTGTGTGATATGCATCTAGAGTGTGAAGAGAGCTTTGACAAAGTGACATTCTATCATCAAAACAACGATAGAAGGTTCGATTTGTGAGTTGTGTAGTTCATCATCATCAGCCTATAATGTTCCCACTGCTGGGACACAGGCCTCCTCTCTATGAGAAGGAGTGTGCTGTAATCCACCACGCGGGCCCAGTGCGGTTTGGTAGATGTCACATGTCTTCGAATTTTTAAGTTCTAGGACATGACGGTTTCCTCACGATGTTTTCCTTAACCGTTTTGAGAGCAGCGGTGATGAAATAAATTACGCAATGTAATGCGCTTGCCTTGGTTTGAACCCACGGTTTACTGCTCGTAAGTCGGGACAGCCACCACTGGGCCACCGCTGCTCTCTTAGCCCCATCAACCGGGCACAACTCCAGACTCAGTGGCTGTACTGTCCTGTACTACTCGCCAGTATCTTTACATAGCCATGACAAAAAGATATTTCCAAATAAAAATAAAAACATTTCATATCACCGTAACATACAAATAACTTTTTATTGAAACCATTCGATTGAAACTCCAAAAATAATTTGGCACAATCCGCTCGCAAACGATGTGTTAAAACGTCGACAATCCCCATTTACGCATGTTTCACGCAAAAATAACTCCTCCCGCATGAAATTGTAAAAATTTAAAACAATAAAAATAAACAAAACAAAAAAATACCTAAAACACGCTCCTGAACACATTTTGGCACAGAACTCACATTCCACAACTTTTAATAAACCAGTGGCGAAATCTGGAACTAAAAGAAATCCGTAGAATTTTGTACTTTTATAAAGACTACTAGCGCCACTGGGGACTGCAAAAATAAACTTGCAAAACTGTAGGTTATGACGTTCCCGCGCAAGATTATAAATTGTTGCTTTTAGCCAAATTAAATTCGGAACACTTAAGGATGAGGGAGAGGGGACGATTGTAAGTTCCTATGCGTGAAAGAGAGAGATGTATGTTAGGTGTTTCGCTTGAAATCACGTCGTAAATGTGTTGTTTATAGTAGGCATTTCGGAATGATGTCTTTTAATAATATCGTTGTGCGGTGATAAAACTGTCCTTATGGCTCTGATGTGATATATTAGTGTGTAGGGTTACCCCTGTACCCCTGAAAGAGGGTGCTATTAAAGGGTGAAGAAACAATATGTTTAGACAAATTATTGCAGAGTGCAGGCGGGTTGATTTATTGTGTTTGGAACTTGATAAAGTGAAGCACACACATAAAATAGTTTTATTCTGTAGCTAAATGTACGATGTAGGAAAATTCTCCAATGATAATATATGAACTCAGGACCTCATGCTCAGCTGTCGGGTTTGCTACCACTAGAACAGCGAGCCAGTCAAGCACAAAGTTATTTGTTGTTTTTTTTTGTTATTAAAATATTAAGGTGTAGTTAAAAAGTCGATTTTAAACAAAGCGTAAATTATAGACAAGGTTTATATCAAGCATAAGAAAAATCTTAAATCCATGAACCACATCAATTGTAAGCAAAAAACATCAACAACAATTACTATAATCTTAAGCACAAAACAGAATCATTTTCTACATTTCAGCACTTTTCTTAACGCTCCCATTAATAACCCACTTTACATTTATATAAGTACATCACTACGATACCGTTCAAATAAATAGACCACTCTTAGTCTTGTCAAAATAATAAATTTCTGCTTCTCAAGTGTAGTGGGAACTGAGAAAATTTACCTGTCTCGCTCTTACTCATCCCTTTTCCTTATTGCTGTCTTTTTCTCATATTATACTATCTCTGAAAGAAACGATTTATATGGGAAACTTTTGTATGGGAATGTATCAGACATCAATCCTTCTGTGTGATCATTTATTTGATGCCATTTTCCTTTGTGAGAGCTGATGGTGAAAAAGTGTTATTTTTTGGTGGGATGTGTCATGGCTTAAATTGGCAATATTTTGTGACGTTTATTTGCCTCGTTGGTCTAGTTGTTGCAAGCGGGACTGCTGAGAATAAGGTCCTGAGTTCGATTCCCGGGTCGGCCAAATTGAGTTTTTCCATCGGGAGTTTCTCAGTAGCAGCCATGGAACCTGGATTTGTGCCCGGTTGATAGCTACTCTGTATGGTGTCGGACGTAAAGAATAGTACCATCCTATATCTTCCCGTGGGTGTCGTAAGAGCCGACTAACGGACTTGCCAGAGAATGGGCAACAGCGTTCTCTGTGCTTTTGTAACAACCGTACTGCGATCGCCAACCCGCCTGCCAAGCGTGGCGATTATGGCAAAACCCCCCTTATGTCAATGTAGTGACACTTGGAGGAGGCCTATGTCTAGCAGTGGACGTCTTTCGGCTGAAATGATGATGATGATAGCTATAGCCTCTATTACATGGGGCTTTGACATAACTGGCGAAATGTGGGTGTAATACTAGGAATGCCTCTGCCAAACCCTTCGGGGATTACAGGCGTGAAGTTATGTTATATGTTATTGAAGTTACAAATACCAAAAATCTCCACCAATTAGGTTCACATCTCAAACACTTCATTATTTGCAGTGTTAGTACCAACTACAAACAAAAACCTTCAAACCATCGCTCTAAAGGTGGAAGCAAGAGGATTTTTTTTTTTTTAGTTTTTTGCTATTTGCCTGCTTTGGTATACTAGTAGTTTCCAGTTTACTTTAATTTGAAGGGGTTTTTAATTATGTCAAATCATTAAACATTGGCCCTTCCATAAAATCGAAACACAAATCTAATGATAACAATTATGTATTTTTTGAGAGCAAAAATTAAGAAATGCGACGATATTATTGTAATCAGATTAAAAAATAAAAGTTTTTTTTTACGAAAACTAATGAGCCGGTTTTTAAGACAAGGTTGTCAAAGTATTTATAGGCTCGATGTATCTTGCAACTGAGCCTCTATTGCCTGGGAAGGAGTGCTGAAACTGAACTGGGATTCGCGTTGCGCGCAAGAGACCTCTTTTCAACGCCTGATTTAGCTAACAAGAAAGTGTTGTATGAACTTCAAAAAAATACTTAGTTATAAGTCATATAACCAATGTTATGTTGCCCTAAAAATAATTGCGATTCATTAATAAATTTAGTCAAAAAAAAACATGTAAACCTGTGCGAGTATTTCAAAGCTCTGTCAAGTTTTTTGATTCTTTATTTGAAATTTTATTTTTTAATTTTTTTATCTGTTTACTGTTTCATTAATGTCTTTATTGTAATTCCTTAATTTTGTGCAATATTCCATACGATGTAAAAATTGTTACTGAAATAAATGAAATGAAAAATAAATGAAATGTTGTTTAAAGAAAGTTAGTCGACAACGGAACTGAGATGTAGGTCAACATGATCTGCCGGTGCTAGTAGTGCCTTCCAACGTGTTTGTTTATATAAAGATGCTGAGAAAGGCAGCGTCGAGTTTTACAGCATTTTCAGGTGTTGATATAAAAAGGTCTTTTCTAGTGCAGTTATTCTTTTGTTTAGAATTTCGCATATGCACCGAATATTCTTGCTCATTTGTGTGACGTAAAAATTGTAAAGTCTTAAACTGGTTTGTGACGTCAGAGAGTGATATAAGTTATTAGAACCAGGTTATTTTTTACATATATTTAAGTACTTTGGAGTACGTTGACGCCTTAGCGTCCTTACGTTAATAAGTTGGCTCATATTAAGGTTAATTTTATTTAAATTCTTTTTATTTTTTAAAACAATTCAATAATAAAGAAGAAGTATAATTAAGCACAATATTACTGACCACTTACCGATACAGACATTTAAGATAAATGTACTTAAAGGCTTTCAGAAAAAAATCTTAAATTGTGTGAGATCACTTATTATGTAGAAAAGTGACATAGGTAATTGACTGCAATCAGTTGGTTACTTTTTATAAGAAAAGGTTTCTCTTCACTAGGAATTTCTTCTGTTTCGTGGGTACTTTTACAAACACAAAAAGGTTACTGCAAGTAGATCACACCAATCGCAAGTATACCTCTGCCTACCTATAAGCAGAAACCACCAACACCCATGCACCAATCAAAACCAACAATATAACCATCCAACTGAAGCACAAATCCACCACATCCAGCATCTCTAAGCCCGCACACGCCAGCACAGCATATTTCAGGCAAGTTTACGATTAGCCGCCGCCTCGTAAACACAGCGCAAGAGTTATGTTCACAATGCATCGTGCATCTCAGTTCTGTTCATAGAGTTTCTTTGGTAAAAATATTGTTGTTCTGGTCTTGAATATCGTGTACGTCAGATATTTGGCTTTAGACGTGGTTCATCATCATCATCTGCCTAGCCTTTTCCCAAATTATCTTGGGGTCGGCTTCCAGTCTAACCGGATGCAACTGAGTACCAGTATTTTACATGAAGCGACTGCCTATCTGACTTCCACAACCCAGTAACTGGGTAATACCCCTTCGTAAGACTGGATGTCAGAGTTTTAGCTTCTGACTACTCGTAACGACTGTCAAAGATCTACAAATGACAGCCGGGACCAACGGCTTAACGTGCTTTCCGAGGCACGGAGTTTAGACATGGTTAAAACAGTGAATATTTCACAAAAAAAATCTTATTCGATTCGTTTAACTTGAAAGGAAATTATTTCTCAAGATTTCCGTGACCAGAGGGATGGTCTATATTTTGGTCAAAGAATCCGCATCGCCATCTAACGTGACAATGGTCTAGCCTTCTGGGTACTTTTCCTGTTGACAGCGAAGAGGATGAATTTTTGACGCCCTTTAATGTTTTTCTTCTTTTTCCATACAGGGTGTAAAGGAAAGGGTATGTACATACTTAAGGGTGTGCTACAGACCATCAAACTGAACATGTTTCTCCTTCGGACAAACATCGTAATAGCGGAAAAATTATCTGCACATACAAAATTTCAATACCTGTTCGACCCAAATGTATGGGGCAGCTGATATTATTATTATCATACGTTTGGCTGTAGATTTCAGAACGAGAAAATTTAAGTACTATTAAAATATGTCAATTTCTACTTTTATAGGGAAGTTACTATGTTTTGCGTTACGGGGTCCTGATGAAATATATATCATGTATAATAACCTACGTACAGGCATCAAACACAATATAACATAGCATCATCCCTGTAAACCCCGCAGGGTTAGACAGAGGTGTAACTTATAGTACACCCACATTTTGTTAGTCCTGTTTATGACCTATGTTATAGGGAGCTAGCCTATTGCCATCAATCGTGCACAAATCCAGACTCGATGGCTGTTTTAGAGAAATTCCTGATGGAAAAAATCTAAAAACTCTGCCTGACCTGGTAATCGAACCCCGTGCTCAGCAATCGCTCTTGCGACCGCTAGACCAGCGAGGTAGTCGCGAGTCGGACTACCTCGCTGGTCTAGCGAGGTAGTCCGACTCGCTACAAGAATTATAAAAAAATATTTTTATTATATGATGTAATCAAAATTTACGGTTTTTGCTATTTTTCCTGTATCTGTGCTATAAGACGTTGCTTTGTACCAAATTTCAAGATTCTGAGTTCACGGGAAATACCCTGTTGGTTTTGATTCCCTTCATCATCATTTCATCGTTTCAGCCCTTTAAACGTCCACTGCTGGTCATAGGCCTCCCCCAAGTTTCGCCACATTGACATTGATTCCCTTGCGAGCGTCAAAAATTTGCGGCATAAACGGCTGTATCTTTTGATTGCATTGGCTTAGAAGTTTGATTTTTTCACAGCTCTAAGGGATAGTAGACCTGAGTATTTGATATAAATTCCAGTTTGATACCTCCACGCGTTCCTGAGAAAAAGGGTCTTGACAGACAGACAGACGGACAGACGGGCGGACAACAAAGTGATCCTATAAGGGTTCCGTTTTTTGCCTTTCGAGGTACGGAACCCTAAAAAGCAAAAGGCAGACATAAATTGTTTAATAAACTGACACACTACGCTAATTTACTGTAATAAAGCTACTTCATACATGACACAATGAATGTCAAAGAATGTCAATTGTAATTTAAGTACACGAAACAAACAATATATTTTCGCTACTCAATATCATAAGCATAAATGGCATTTAGTACACACACGAAATACCAATTACACCACACACCTGCTTCTATTACGTCACCATATCAAATAGAATCTCACAGAGTTGCTCCAAGTCTTACTATCTGCACGATCAAAGGAGAGCAATCACCGCACGCTTCAAACTATTGCATTCAGCTTCCATGCCTGCACACCGGCAGTTCACACTTAGATCTGTTTCTTGAAGGTGTATTCGTGTTATGTGTTAACTTAAAGTTGTGGCGAAATATGGGTAGGTTACGAAATGTAGGTGTTGGATAAACAGTCACACTACACAAAAAAACCGCCTAAGTGCGAGTTGGACTCGCGCACGAAGGTTTCCGTATCATTATTTATAAAAACGAGCAAAAAAAATCACTCACACACCCGTTTCACCCTTTGGGTACGGAACTCTAAAAAAGAGTAGCCATGGTCCGACCAACCGGAATCGTGCCCTTCTTTTTTTTAGTTTCATAAAAAACCCATGAAGGCTTATGTAAATATTTTCTTTTTTTACTAACGTTTGTTTACCTCATTGATGAGATTAAATATAGGTTAGGTGAAAATATTGATAGCCTCAATATGCACCTGTTTTCTATGAAAGGATAGGCTGTAGGAGATACACCTACTTTTCGCCAGTTATGTTCTAAAGTCAAATTACGTCTTATAACGATCCCCATGGACGAACCTATTGCCATAAACCGGGAGACTTTTAAAAATCATTTTCTTTCCCCCAAAGGCCTACGTGGGCACTTATGATACGTCGACAAAAGGTGCACGGTTCAGGTTAGTCGTTTCCTATGGAGAAGAACCGGCAAGAAACTCCATGGACTTAACAAATTTTCCACAACCGACTTTTTTCATTTCTAAGAAAATGCGAAAACCAATCCAGTCACGAAATAGCACCTACACTGAGCACTAGACGTCGGAATGAGCTCGTAACACTCGTAAATATAAGTCAACTCATAAACCTGGCTGGAAACACGTAACTACCCACATTCATGATCTTTTACTTGTCAGTTGTTGGCTCGTTACTGTCCTTGGGGAGGAATAGACTTTGCAACACGAGTGGCGGAAAGTGGTGTGGTTACACTTGGATTACAGTTGACTTGGTAAAGAGAAATAGTTTCGTATGCAGTATAGATGAGGAAAATAAATGTGTTTTTAATTGCTTATATTATTACAAAAGCTGTGATTTAAATGATCACTATAATAAAGCTTTTCCTGTGGGTGGTTTATTTTAAATCGTGTATTCATTGTTGATCAGTAAAATTCAGACCCAACACCATTTAGTTTACACCTAGCCAATTGTAGAAGAACGTTACTAATAATCCGAATAATGCTAAAAACAGAATTGTCTTAGAGCTTAGCGTACCTTTAAGTTCACTTTTGTTTACAGATAATAGACAACTTAAATTGGAAAAACTGGTCAAGTGCGAGTCGGACTCGCGCACGAAGGGTTCCGTACCATTGTTTATAAAAACAAACAAAAAAAACATCTTTTTCTATGGGAGCCCCCCTTAAATGTTTATTTTATTCTGTTTTTAGTATTTTTTGTTATAGCATCAACAGAAATACATAATCTGTAGAAATTTCAACTGGCTAATTATCACGGTTCATGAGATACAGCCTGGTGACAGACGGACGAACGGACGGATGGACGGACGGACAGACGGACGGACGGACGGACAGCGAAGTCTTAGTAATAGGGACCCGTTAGGCCCTTTGGGTTCGGAACCCTAAAAATGTACTTACTTTTGTTCGCAAGGTTAACCTCTGGCGTTTACAAATGCAATATTTCATGGCCATGATTAAAACTGCGAAAGAATCCCATTTTATAATGTTTCGTTAAGTTTAAGTTGCTATTTCAGCCACTGGTACAAAACTTCGACTTTTAAAGTTTAGTTCGGCATTGGTAACACATTAAATATGCGTAGATATAGTGCTATATGTTCATGCATTGTTCGTTAAGGTCTACAATTTAAGTTCTAGACTAGTCCTTCATTACACAAACAGTTGAAATGGTAATGTAATATTTATTTGTTCTGCAATTTTAGTCTGATAACCGAAAATAGCAATGTATTCTTGATGCGAAAATAGGGAGACAGTCTTGACATCTTGCGATGGAATTAGATCTTACTAACTTTGGATATAGGCTAAAAGTATATTTATTATGAATAAGTGGGCCTACGGTTTCATTGTAGTGCACAAACATTATGTTTAGCAGACCTTACAATAGCATTTTTGACAACAATGCCTCGTAAATATTCAAACTTTACAAAGGTTAAAACTATAACAGCAGATAGACAAAATCTTTTGTATTATGACAAGCAAAAAAAAACTAAAAATATGGTAGAAGCGTTCTAAGGTGTCCTAGACAAAGTGAAATTCTATCAGCGATGACGATGGTGAACAATACAAACAAAAGTTTGTCAATCCTGTTGGAATTTAGTGTGGAAATACGAAAAGCTTTCAAAGCAAATGACATTGAAACTTGGGAGAGGCCTTTTTCCTGCAGTGGAGTGCGACAGAGGGAGATTGAAAAATCCTGTCTTGCCCCTTTTTCAACCGACTTCTAAAAGAGGAAGAATTTATGTATTACATCAGAATCTTTTTTTTTTAAGTCGATGGCACAAAATTCAACGAAACAAACAAAAGTCACATCGGTTATCTGGTGGTCGCCATTGTCGATTCTACCTTGCAAGATTTGCAGTGATTGAAATGTAGCTGGCTTGTCTCATCATCATTTCAAATCCTACCCATCCCCAGTACAAATGTACAGTCAACATTGTAAATATACGCAGCAATCGTAAAAGCAACGGTCGGCGACAAAGTGTGGCAAGTAAAAGTTTACTTTACGATCGCGGCAGTAAAGTACAACATTGTTCACAGTTAGACGAGATTTTGTAGCGTTAGGCTTATTTGTGGGTTTGTTTAAGGTGTTTCTTTTAAGCCTTATTGTGTATACTTTGCCCCCTGCTTTTAATTACCATTATTCTCTTGTCCTTATCTTAATTTGAGGTTGGTATCGCATGTCTTCTTCTTCCATACATCCCTAATCGTTGTCATCTTCTAAGTTACTCCCTGGACTTGTTTTAAACGGTTCTACGGGTTTTGTTATCAATTGATTTGGGGTCACAGCATGTCCTCTATTTCCATATATCTCTATCCGTCTGCAATTGTTTCATTTTCACCCCTTTCTATTCATATCATCTTTTATAACTGTACACCTATTGTGTCTTTGATTTTCCTATACTCTTATAGCTTCTCCAAATATATTCCCGAAACCGTTCATTATCTCCTGCATCAAATGTATGTTAACGACTTTAATAGCTAAGAGGGTGTTAAAAATTGTCACAGCGAGATTCGATTTTTTATTTAATTATTTGTCTTACCTTAATTTAACACGACGTTGTTACTGGTTGTCCGTGGCCCGAAAGTCTGTCAACCAGTACTAATGGGGTTGTGGAGGTGTGATAGGCAGTCGCTCCATTTAAAATGCTGGTATTCAGTGGAATCCGGTTAGACTGGAACCCGACCCAACATAGTTGGGAAAAAGCTAGGCAGATGTTGATACTTTAATAGCTAAGGAGGTGTTTAAAAATAGTCACCGTGAGATTCTATACTTATTAATTTTACTTTGATTTAACACGGCCAAAGCTACTCTCATTAGTTAAAAAAATAAGTACGATAGGTCTTGAGTGTCCAGCTCAACCTGCCTTATCTCAAAAAATATTCTCATATACAGAAGACAGAAAAACTTAAAGGCTACCAAAGCTTTATACACAAACTTTGACCTTACGATTGACCTGCTCAGAGGATTAGGAAAAATCCTTTCCTATTGCGCCATTTCACTCTCAAGGAAAAATCTTTAGAATAGACAGAAACCAGTTCGAAAGCAAACGACAATGTTATGAAGTACCTATTTAAATCATTCATGTCTGTATTTTTCAAGGATTTATAGATCACACTCTTATTTCACCAGTAATGCAAATGTCATTAGGGGTATTCTGACGTAATAGGGAGCGAGCCTATTGCCATCAACCAAACACAAATCCAGGCTTCCGGCTGCTTCTAAAAAAACCTGACGAAAAAATTAAAAAAGCTGATCTAGTTGAAAATCAAACCCAGGGTTTCATGCTCGGTAGTAGCGATACAACTACTCGACTAACGAGGTTGTCTTTTAAACCAATATTACGTCATCATTATTATATTATTTATTTCCTTTATTTATTTATTTACATACTAATTACATTTTTAAATATTTTTACAAAGTTATGTAAAAAAAAACATTTAAAAATATAAAAAATAGTAGCCCACCAGCATTGGGAACAGGGTCCGAGCTACCGGTGGTCAGGGCTCTTGAGAGAGGAACCTCCTAACAATACGCGCCGTGTCCAGAAGTACTGCTTTCTGAATCAAGCCCTTGATCCAGCTGTCAACCGAACGCCTACTAAGATGTTGGTCGAGGCTTTTGGCAATTAAGCCATTATATTATTATTATTATTTACTAGCTGTCCCGCGCAACTTCGTCAGCGTCACATTTTCCTCGTTTTCACAATATTTTTCTATAAAGCGCCATCTATTGAATACTTACTGAATCTAGGCAACAGATACCGCCATCTGTTAGAATCGTTTGGAGCTAACAGATAATTGTGACTTAATTTGTAATCAAATAATATTGCGACAAAAAATTGAGATGCAAGCTATCCTATCTTTCAAGTTGGATCAAACTACACACGGTGTGCAAATTTGATTAAAATCGGTTTAGTAGTTTAGGAGTCCATCCCCGACAAACAACGTGATACGTAATTTAAATACATATATTATATATAGATTTGAAACTAAAACAAAGACAATATACCTAGAAATTATACCTTAATGTCGTGCCCTACTTTCCTTGAACTCAAAAAACCAATCATAATGATAATGGTGATTCAGTATAAAAAAAAATCCACTACCGGATGACGTCATCGATGACGCGCCTATCATAAATCATACGCAGGTCGTTATTGGCTGGATCATGGTGGACCACTGAGGAGGTAGGAAACAGAAGGCTCATTCATAACCTACCTGCCTTTTCCCAACTAATTTGAGGTCGGCTTCCAAAATCAAAATCAAAATATTTTTATTTTACATAGGCCTACATGGGCACTTATAAAACGTCGGCAAAAAGGTGCTCGGCTCGGGTTGGTCGTTTCCTATGGAGAAGAACCGGCAAGAAACTCCATGGTTACTCTTTTAAAATCATTTGGTTTTACAATATTTCTGTTACAGCATTAGTTCCAGTCTATAATACCAGTTATTAGTTTAATGTATCATACTACTAAAGATGTGGGATACTCCTAGGTAAGAATGGTTGTCAGACTTTCGGGCCATTGACAAAAATACTCATTTAGTAAGCTTATTCTTTTTCTTCTAAGCGGTTTTTATTTTATTGAAGTCGAAACAACTAGGTAAAACAATCGTCCGTGCATTTTGCTTAGAGATTATGAGATTTTTTCTTTGTAGTTACCCATTTTAAAATATGGACTAAGTTTAAAAGAACCAAGTATCTAATTGTAATTTACAGATATACAGGCATAGTTGCTTTAGGAGAGGTATACTTTCTAGGCTGTTGCAGCTTCCAAAATAGGTATCTACAATAAGTCTAGTTAAATAGCGTTAATTATTGCGTAACATACTCGAAATTGAATGCCATTTTGACAGTGCAACAATTTTCTTTGCGTTATTTAATTGACGAGTCAAAGTTTTAAAGCAATGTTACTCTTTTACGCAAAAACGACTTAAGGAATTTACATGAAAATTGGCACAAAGATAATTTATAACCTGAATTAACACTAGCATTTTTATAACCCGCCGCGGTAGTACGATTCTGCGTGACTTTTACCAAAGCTCACGCGGGTGAAGCCATGGGCATTAGCTTGTGGATAACGATTTTCTTTTCTAATTCTGATGAATGTGATGGAGGTGAATAGGAGCGTCAATTTAATTTCAACAAGTTTTTCTTTTATATCTTGTTTCAGTGGATATTCTGAATTATTTTTATCGGTAGTCAGTCTAATCGTATTAGTTGATATGATAGATTTAGTAACAAAAGAACGCTGATTTATGATGTGTTGAGCCTCAACATGATTCTTGTTATCTTTTAGTAGTATGAGGCTGATAAGAGGTTTGTTCCGATGTTTTTAGGATAAATAAAACATGTACCTATGAACATTTTCTCTAAAATAAAGTACATATCATCTAAAGGAATGCCTACATAAATGTGCACTTTTGGATTTTCAACGCTTGATCAAACAAGGCAGGGCAGGTGCCGGAATAGAATACCCTGGAAGAACACTGACCTTATTGGTGAGGTTCTTCAGAGAGTTCAGGTGCGTAGTACTCGCAACCAGTGAGCGTGTGTGACCAGATGTATGAACGTGGACAAGGCAAAAGTAGTATGTAAGGATCCTAGCATGTAGCGTTGTGTGGTTTCTGTCCAAGGGAATAAGACGTCAGTTTATGTATGTATGCATGTTAAGAGTTGCACTTTTGTATGAGTACTGCGAGTTAAAATTTTAACAGAGGAACAAGTGTGTTTACGTGTTCTTTTGTCATTAAAAACGGGGCAGTACACGTATTTGTAGGCTTCTTTGAACAAGAAATTACAGTAGGGATCTCACCTATCAATATATATACACCATTTCAATAATAACGAAAATCATGAAGAATTAATGCGTTATAATTATGTTAAACATAAATTTTATTAAAAAAACGCGATATAATTGTATATATTTAACTGAATATGATATTATTACATTGTGATGCTACGCCGTAGCAATCACGTCTACGCGGCTACGCCGTAGCAAACTAATAAAAACCTATAGTTGTTCGCCTCCACGCATCGTTTAATATCGTGAATCTTTATGTATCAGACTTATAAAAACATGAATGATTAATTTAAAATAAGTAAGTAAAGTTTTACGTTGTTTCATAATGAATGATCTCTCTAACATATTTTTTACGCTGCTATTTATTATTTTTGATGCTATAACCTGATTTTACACAAAATGCTTGTCAGATGCTTGGTTGGTGTTTTATTCTGTTAGCAATTTTCGTTCACACTACCGTATAATTTCAGTTTCTTTGTGAGATTTTCATAGATTCCTTCACCGGTCTTAAAACACCATTCCTTTTCGTTTATTAACCGAATAACAATAAAAAATTCCATTCTTTGCTACAGTAGTGCGCGGTTCCCACCTAAACTCTTAGAACAAAGTATAAAATATAAGATTGGTAAGCGGCAAACTTTGTACGACACTCAACCTGCTCTGTTCTGTAGAAAGCTTTTTGTAGGGTTGACAGATATAAATAAAATTAAATTTCTTATTAAATTCACTGATGTAATAGCAGCAGACGCATTTATGGTAAGTATTACCATACCTGAAAATATTTTTCAAATAAATAATATTCCGAGATTATGAAACAGTAAAAAGGTTTGCACCTACAGCTCACTGGGCATAAAAAAATCATCCACATTTCTGTCAATAAGAAAAGTGCATAAGGCATTGTCGTTGACGTGATATTTTAAGTTATTTGCATTCTAGGTAAACAACTTTAAACTAACTGACTGAAACTGGTTCTGTATGGTGTCGGACGTAAAGAATAGCACCATCCCATATCTTCCCGGGGGTGTCGTAAGAGGCGACTAAGGAACTTGCCAGAGAATGGGCAGCAGCGTTCTCTGTGTTTTGTAACAACCGTACTGCGATCGCCAACCCGCCTGCCAAGCGTGGCGATTATGGCAAAACCCCCCAAAATGTCAATGTAGCGACACTTGGGGGAGGCCTTTGTCCAGCAGTGAACGTCTTTTGGGCTGAAATGATGATGAATGATAAACTTTAAACTATTATGTAAATAATAGCAAAAAATATAATTTAAGATAACTTTTAAACGTCACTTAAACTGGTATTCTTAGTCATGAAATGAACTGAAGTTGGACTAACCAAGCCTTCTTTCCGCCATTTGTTTTTAGATTGACTTAATTATAAACGCCTATTTTGCATCTGTCAAATTTAAATTTGATTATTTGATTGACATTTGAAATTCTAGTTTGACTGAATTCAAAAATAGATTTGGTTTGGTTCTTAGAATATGGGTATTCGTTTTTTAATTCGACGGTTGAAGACGGTTTATTGGCACAGTTGACAAATCATTTGAAAAATTAATCATACTTATACTGATTATAAAACACTAAGGATATCATAAAGGAGGACATCGTGGAGTACGTGCGCCAAAAGACGAGGTACACACCGAGGGTGCAGTTACTGGAGTCGCGCCGCAACGTTAACTTCAATGCGTTCGTGGTGCGAGTACCGAATTTTTATCTGCTCATCGTGATAGAGGAAGACTTTCGGCCGCAGGACGTGGTGTTCCGTCGATTCCGCGGCCAAGTTCCACTGGTCAGTCAGCACAAGTGAAGTGTTATTAACATAGTTTTAAGTCATGATGTTAGTTAAAAGATATAAATCTATGGGCCGTTGTAGCCAGAAATAATTGATGTTACGTTATAATAAAAACAATCGTAAAAATAACGGTCATCTTACACCTATACAAAATGATAGATCAGGCAATTCTAATTTACGAAAAAAAACACACAGACAATTAATTCTAACAGACGTAAAAACCCATGAATATAACACAACTTTAATCATCAAAGCATTATTACTTTCCCAACTTTCCCAACTCGTTCTACAACTTTGCCCAACTTCGCAAACAGTTGCAAAAAGTATAATTACGTTCACGAAAAAAATTCCGAAGCAAAAAATATATTTGAAAAACTTATTTTGTGTTCGCAACCCTAATGCAAGTTGTAACCGGTTGAAACCAGTTTCAAGTGACACTTTTAAGTTTTACTGCAAGCGTGCGAGATCGCGGCGTGTTGGTCGCCACGGACCAACCGAGGCAAGAGCGGCTTAACCTGGTCGACTCGAGTGACTGTTATTATTTAGCCACGAGGTCTTAATTAAAATCAAATTAAATAGCAAATGTATTCCCTATTACCGTGAACTACGTTCCCTTACATTACTAACCTAGTTCCGTTCCCTATTGCCCAACAAGCGTTCCACTATGTAACACAATTTATACTTTACCAGTATTTCCATAAGCTTACACTTCACTATATTAAAGGTACCAAATAACTACGTTACATACTTGAAATTGCCTTCAATTACGATCGTATTGCTAATGTGATAAGGTTCAAATTTAATCGTTTTATGTGCGTAATAGAATTTGCTCGAAATGTGAGTAGGTAGCAATAATTCTTCAATTAACTGAGCCTCTGGGGCGTTGAAGGTGTTTGGTGCAAGTTATGAGTGGGAACTACGTTAAATGTTTCCGCCTCCTTTTTTTTACGGATGGGAAATCATCAAATGACCCCCCCCCCCCCGCTCTGGGCGGAGGGGGAGGGAGTGTCAGACTTGTACTGACTAAAACCCATCCATGTTCCTTCTTAGCCCTTTCTGTTCCATGGACACGGTATCTCATTCGACAAGTCCCGCAGCCCTGGTAGGCATCGATCTTCTCGCACCCCTTCCGGTTTACTAACATCTCCTTGAGGCGCGCGTGGAACACGAACGCGACGTCGGCACGGCCTGTCGTCATAAGACGGACGGACATGTCTGCAGCCCCCTGACTAAAAAGTTTAGTCGATAAAATTTGCATTCGAGAAAGGAGTACTTCTTTGTTTCTTGTTTGTGAGATATTTTATTGATCTAGTACGAGATCAATCAAGGTATACCAGGTGTTGTTTCGCATCCTCGTCAAATTCATGGAGGTAACTGTGCTAATGATTCTCGTCCCGAATCAATAATAAAATTGGTAAATAAAAAAAAATAAAAAAATTACCATTTTTATATTTTTATTTATTTACGGTAATCGGTAAGTGTGAGCCACCCGTGTTTTAAACGCGGCCCGTCTGATCCTCGCCCTATAACCACTTTCACACATACAAACACTCGCAAACGTTTATTCGATAATTTCTTATTCCCTATAACCACTATAAGAGGGTTTTTCTGAAATACTGACAAACTTGGACAACAAAAAATAACAGCGTTTATTAATAATTAACTAGGTACCGTAGTTTAAATTGATTATTTAAGTATTTTATGACAACCGTCTGAATTTTGACAAGGATGCAAAACAACAACTTGTAGAAAACCAGTTTATGCGGATCTCTCATTGTACGGGAAATCTTTGCAAAGCGAGACCATGTAAAATACGCATATTTTTAGTTTTTCTTTTGGGACAATCCCATCCCTCTATTCCCAAACAACTGAAATGCATGAAACTTATTTGCTTTCTTTTTCTTTGCTTTTTTTATTTGTTTGCTTTTTTTTTTGCTTATTTTTTTTACTTAATTTTTCCCCTATTCTAATTTACTGACCCCTACGTAGCTCAAGTCACCCATTATTTAACTCAGCTCACCTCTCTTAGTCCGCTCTGCTTATGACACTGCACCACTCACTAATACATCAACGGTAACGCGCAAATCAGTCCTGAGCTAGCGATTTATGACTCACCCCCCCTGGAGGGGGTAAGAGGGGGTGTACGATTACTTGTAAGTTGTAAACAGCCTTTAAATTGTTGTACAAAGGTGACAGGGGTTGATGCAGTTTACAAGATGTGTTCTGTTAGGAGTGAAGGTTTCAAATTGATGGTGTTTTGTTCTCCTAGGAGAAGCAATTTTGGTAGAATATCAATCCATCTATATCTATACATATACATATAAATAAAATTGAAGTGTCTGTTTGTAATATTAAAATAAACGCTTTTTACTACACGCATATGAATGTATTTACGGTACATATACAAAATTAATATTTTTTTTCTATTTTTGTCTGTCCGTCTGTCTGTTTGTTCCGGCTAATCTCTGGAACGGCTTAACCGATTTTGACGGGACTTTCCCTGGCAGATAGTTAATGCAATAAGGAGTAACTTAGGCTACTTCTATTATAGAAAAAATAGAAAATTGATAGTAAAACAAAAAACTAAATATATTTTTTGTTAAATTCCGCGCGGACGATGTCGCGGGCACAGCTAGTACAAAATATTCTACTACATAGTTACAAAAGTCATTCCAGTGGTTCGTGCCCGTACGTATACAGGGGCTTGCCGCGGACAGAAGTAGCCTTTAGCCTGACGTGAAAATGGTTTACCATCACGTTTTAAAGTTTTTAAAAATCTGTTTGTTTGTACATATCATAACATTACGCCTGTATTCCCCGAAGGGTTCGGCAGAGCTGTACCTAATAGTGCACCCACATTTTGCCAGTTATGTTTGAGTCCATGTAACAGGGGCGAGCCTATTGCCATCAACCGGGCACAAATCCAGACTCCGTGGTTGCTAGTTATAAATTCGAGATGTAAAACCCAATAACACCATGCACAATCCGGAAATCGAACCCAGGACTCCATGATACATGCTCATGCATATACAAATATGAGTGTAATAAAGATAAACCGAAAACCTTAGCATTTACATATAAACATATTTAAAAAGCTGTTAAATAATTAACCTTTCTTCTACTTAGCCAACTCAGTCTTCATTTTGGTTTAAGTCATTGGTGTGACCAACCGTGAGGACATTTTTTAAATTATTTTTCATTAGCGTATTCTGTTCCACTTCTGGGCAAAGGTCTTCCCCATGGTTTATGGTCACCTAGGTGAATAAAGTAGATTTTTTTGTGTCCTCGGAAGAATTTCACCTAGGTGAAATCTCGCGTAGATAAGGTGTATAGTTCGACTTAAGCGGCCTTTGTTCACCTCGGAATTGATACACACAGGTGAACAAACGCGACTTTAAGTATACATGTCGTGGACTTTTATCACCGCCATAAAACATGCACAATGTACACCTGAGTGATATCACCCAGGTGAACATAGTGGAATAAACCTATCCCATTCCTTTCCCTGTATTCTTCCTTCCTTCTTTCGCCAATCAGTCGGGAACGAGTCAACATGAGGACATACTGTGACAAAATAATTAAGTTAACTATTCTGCTAAGTTACTGTGTGTACCAATCTATCAGCCAAGAGAGGATTATTCATTAAAATTGCGGCTATTTCGAGGCCTTTGTTCTAAAGAATGTTTAATGAGAGATCATTAAATACTCTAAAAAACTTACTGACTTTTTCTAGACAAAGCATTTTATTCAAATTGTTCTCCTAAAACCCTAATTAGGCCAAAAAGTAATTGACAAGTTTTTGCTCATTTTTCATGTCCCCGATTATTTTTGAGGTCCCAAAATTTATGTAATTGGACTTCCAAATTAACGGTCCGCTGTCGCTAACAGGGGAATTAGTCTAGAATTTATTAAAGCCGTTCTACTTTTTAGTCTAGAAAAAAGAGATATTACATTACTAGGTCATCTAACTGAATTTTATTTAAAGCTTTGTCTGTGAAAGGTGAAATGTGTGGCATTTAGGTTAGCAGCATCGATTTTGTAAGCCTGATGAGTTGAAATCTATTATTATATTAACGAAATAATAATGAGGTTCTATGAAAATAACAGCTTTGAGGACAGTAAGAAATACTTACTCTTGTTATTTTTGAATTCTTAAAGTTGTTACCTACCTAGCCCTTTTCCTTATATTTGGTTTGGCTTCCAGTCTTACCAGGTCAAGCTCAATACCAATATTTTACATGGGGATACTAATTATTGTTACTTTCAATCATACAAGTACACCACAATCAAGTGAGACCACACCCTATCGATCTATGTACTTACCAATGACAAATTGGTGGCAAAAAAATACATTTCTACTTATTCATGGTCCGTTGCTACTCCGTAAATCAGTAAACTAGGAGTCTATCTAAGTCCTAGATATCAGCTGAGTTTTGAACTGGCGATAAATATGTAATGATTTCTATTCTAATATGTATATAAAAATTTCGTGTCGCGGTGTTTGTAACCAAACTCCTCCAAACCGGCTGAACTGATTTGTATGAAATTTTGTGTGCATATCGGGTGAGAATCAGCCAACATCTATTTTTCAACCCCTAAAACCCATCAAAATTTCCACGCGAAGCAAATAGTGGGCTTAGTAACAATATAATTTCGCTGATCTTGCAGTGAAACCCGCGTCCTCTCACTTAGAACCCCTACATCTAACTTATTCATCCACAAAACAGCTTCAAGCATAAACAAACCATCGACAAAACCCCAAATTTTCCTAAACACACACATATCCCGAAAAAATGCATCTTTTTCCCCATAATAAAACGATAAGACAGACCTCATATAAAACTCCGTATCCGTACAAACTGATGCAATACTCACGGAATAGTGCAAAAGGGTTAAATCGCGCAACATGGTATAAATTATGCTGTGAAAAATACACAGAAGACTTGAGATCCAACGGGACTTAAGCGCGCCTTATCATAGGGACATACGGACTTGGAAAATGAAAAGCAAATTGGAACTGTATTGTTCGATAATTAAATTATTTTGTGTTTCAACACGGAACACAGGCTCCTGGCTAAACGATAACAGCTGCACTGGTTGGTCTTCAAGGTTAACAATGCTTGCAAAGGTCGGTCCGTGGATGGGTGACCATCCATTACATACCGAGTTTCCTTAGTGCCTCGAAAAGCAAGTAAAACCAGCTTGGATGTCATTAGTATATCTTTGACAGTCGTTACTAACTGTCACTGTTCTGTATGGTGTCGGACGTAAAGAATAACACCATCCCATTTCTTCCCGTGGGTGTCGTAAGAGGCGACTAAGGGACTTGCCAGAGAACGGGCAGCAGCATTCTCTGTGCTTTTGTAACAACCGTACTGCGATCACCAACCCGCCTGCCAAGCGTGGCGATTATGGCAAAACCCCCCTTATGTCAATGAGGCGTTGGGGGAGGCCTATGTCTAGCAGTGGACGTCTTTCAGCTGAAATGATGATGATGATGATGATGACTAACTGTCACTGGCCTGAAAGTTCTACAACCAGTCTTACCAAGGGGGCAATGGTGTATCGTATTACCCAGTACTAACTGGGTTGTGGAGGTCAAATAGGCAGTCGGTCCATACAAAGTACTAGGTATTCAATGGCAGGAACTTCTTTCGCCGCTTCATTTTCCCAGTTAAAACATTAAGAACTTAAGAGTAAGTGCAGAGGAATTATTTTAGGTAGTGTAGCGGTGGAAATCTAGTGGTGCGACCGTTGGACTGCCAAGTCATAGGTCACGCACGGTTAGGCACTAACTACACTTATTTACTTGCTTACTTGATTTATGCAGTGTTGGCTGTCAATTTAAATAAATGACTTTAGATGTTGGTTCTCAAACTATCCCAGCTCTCCATCCTCCCCGTCCGTAAACCCCGTTATCTCAACAGTTCCCAGCAGCCCCCGGCCGGTACTTACTCGCGGAATAACATTTTTGATTGTCATCCCCTTTCTTTCTTTCTTCCTTTTATCAACCCTTTGGCTATCGCGATGTAGATGAGGATTTTTACAAAAATGCTAAGTGGACGGCATTAGGGGTTGTTATAAAAGATTGTTGGAAGATTTTTATGTTGGTGTTATGTTTATTTTGTGGGGATTGTTCTGGTTATGTGTTTTTGTTAGTTTGTATATGTAAAGTTTAGCAATAGAATGGATTTTGTAACGGTTCACTAAACTGACACTTGAAGACAGAAATTAGTATTTTTTTTTAATTCTTAATTAATTGGCTTTCCTTGGCTGCAATTCGCTTGATTTTGAATGTTGAAATACTTTAAACGACAGTTCGGAAGGATGACGATTAATTTGGAAATAAAAACCATGACATTGCTGATAGTTTTGATATCACGGTTATTTCATTACTTCTTGATTTTCCCCTTACTAGCTTTCCTGTTAAAGTAATAGTATGCAGTCTATTAGAAAAACTAAAGTTTTATGAACAGCTAATCTATACATATATGAATTACGTGTCACGTTGTTTGTCGGGGATGGACTCCTAAACTACTTAACCGATTTTAATCAAATTTGCACACCGTATGCAGTTCGATCCAACTTGAAAAATAGGATAGCTTACATCTCAATTTATAGTCGCAATATAATTTTATTGCAAATTAAGTCACAATTATCTGTTAGCTCGAAACGATTCTAACAGATGGCCGGTATCTGTTGACTAGATTGAGTAAGTATTCAATAGATGGCGCTGTATAGCCCCGGAGCAGCAATGAAAAATATTGCGAAAACGGGGAAAATGTGAAGCAGACGAAGTTGCGCGGGACAGCTAGTTAATTATATTTCCATTCATTTATTTTTGTACATGTTGTTCACATTTTTAGAAACGTAATTTTAATTTTATTTCATTGTTACAGGTACTTATCATCTATCATCAGCATCAGCAGGAACCAGCCAATACTAACTACCAAGTAACTAAACACAGGTTAAAATAGCTGTAATACAAACACAGGTTAAAATAGCTGTAATACAAACACAGGTTAAAATAGCTGTAATACAAACACTGGGTTTTTTCCCAAGGGAATACGCAAGGCGGCTACTAAGCACACCTTTTTCGTTCGTCCACGTTCATTCAACGAAGACTTTTTCATGAGGAACATACATAAAATCACGCCTCTTATCCCCGAAGGGTAAAGCAGAGGTGTACCTAGCAGTACACCCACATTTCGCCAGTTATGTTTTAGTTCCATGGTACAAGGGGCGAGCCTGTTGCCATCAACCGGGCACAAATCCAGACTCCGTGGCTGCTACTGAGAAATTCCTGATGGTAAAACACAATAACACTTTACCCGACCGGGGAATCGAACCCAAGACCGCATCCTCAACAGTCGCGCTTGCGACAACTAGACCAATAAGACAGTTAGATAAAAATAAATTAATGGCAAAATGGGCAGCAGCGTTCTCTGTGCTTTTGTAACAACCGTACTGCGATCGCCAACCCGCTTGCCAAGCGTGGCGATTATGGCAAAACCCCCCTTATGTCAATGTGGCGACACTTGGGGGAGGCCTATGTCCAGCAGTGGACGTCTTTTGGGCTGAAATGATGATGATGAATGGAAAAATGTGGGTATATTGGACACTTTTGCCTATCCCTTCAGTAAAGACCAACTCAGTCTTAAGCTTTTTTTAACTCTTCCTAGAAAAAAATACTCCTTCCTTACATAACCATATCTACGTTAAAACTCGGCGCTCTCAACCGACCAGGCCAGCATAAAGCCTCAGGTTAACGTTCATTTATCTTGATGGTTTCAAAATGGCGGTCGTATAATGCACCTCTCATATTTGCATCCCTGAAAGAGCCTCATAATGTTTCACTTGAAGACATAGGCTTTTAGCTACGGAGCGGAAGGTTTTGTTGTAAGTAGTCACTAGTACCTATTGAAAAAAACGTTTCCACATTAAAAGACGCATTAAGCATTTTTACAAAAAAAACGAAATTGACAGCTATAACTTATCAATAACACTTGTAACGGGATATTTACCATGTTTATTATTTGTTTTGAGTTCCCAATATTTCGGCGCTGTTTTAAACGCCATGATCACGGATAAACCATTTTATCCGTGACTAGGTGTCCGGCGCAACTTCGTTTGCGTCACATTTCTCCCGTTTTCGCAACATTTTTCAATGCTGCTCCACTCCTATTGGTCGTAGCGTGATGATATATAGCCTATATCCTTCCTCGATAAATGGGCTATCTAACACTGAAAGAATTTTTCAAATCGGACCAGTAGTTTCGGAGCCTGTTCAATGCAAACAAACAAACAATCAAATCTTTTCTCTTTATTATTAGTTTAGATTAGATAACAAACATGGTGAATATCCCGTTACAAGTGTAATTGATAGTGTTAGTGACCATGTCAGTTTAAAAGCTATAACTTAGTCATTAATCAGACTGCCTCTGAACGACTACTGAGCGTGAGGTCCTGGGTTCGAATCCCAGGTCGGGCAATGTGTTATTGGGTTGTTCCATCAGAAATTTCTCAGTAACAGCCACGGAGTCTGGATTTGTACCCAGTTAATGGCAATAGGCTCGCTCCTTATTACATGGGACTTTATACATAACTCGCGGAATGTCGGAGTACTATTTCGGTATCATGGATTGTCAATGTCTTTCT
Source organism: Cerastis rubricosa (assembly GCA_949152445.1). Classification (NCBI taxonomy): domain Eukaryota; kingdom Metazoa; phylum Arthropoda; class Insecta; order Lepidoptera; family Noctuidae; genus Cerastis; species Cerastis rubricosa. The sequence goes on along the minus strand of OX424548.1, from coordinate 15,747,419 downwards.
CATAGGATTGTCTATTTGTACAAATATGAATAAAAAAACTGTGTTGTTTGTAACAGAAATGGCGAATCGTAAACATGAGTATTTAGGGTTTCAGACAATTTTACTAGTCAAACTTCTAAAGTACTTAATCAAAAATAAAACATCTACATAAAGAACCTACCGGTACCGTCCCTATCTAATATATAAAACTCTCGTGTCGCAGTGTTTGTTACTAGACTCCTCCAAAACGGCTACACTGATTTGTACGAAATTTTGTGCGCATATCGGGTAGGTCTGAGAATCGGCCAACATCTATTTTTCATGCCCCTAAAACCCATCAAAATTTCAACGTGAACGGAGTCGCGGGGAGCAGCTAGTATGTCTATATATTGTTAATCTTAACTTTGATGCTAAACATAGAAATCCGTCCTTAATTAAGGTTACAAGCCCAAAACCAAAGATCCTACACACTAGTAATTATAACCATCTATTAATTAGTGGTAACGAATTATCAGCACATACTCTGTTAAATAATACTTAGTCAGCATTTAACTCCGTCGTATTGTGATAGCTGACGCATCATTTTGGGTTATAATACCAGCTTATTTCTGTGGATGAGCATCTAATGGCTAAGTAAAATCTCGCCGCTTGGATCGATGATCAGATTAAACTGCGCTTGCCTAGGTTGGTCTGTGGATGAGTGACTGCCCATTATAAACCAGTATAAACCGACGACAGTACATAAGAATGTAAAAACAACCGGCCAAGTGCAAGTCGGACTCGCGCACGATGGGTTCCGTACCATTATTTATAAAAACGAGCAAATAAATCACTTTTTAGGGTTCCGTACCTCGAAAGGAAAAAACGGAACCCTTATAGGATCACTTTGTTGTCCGTCCGTCCGTCTGTCTGTCAAGACCCTTTTTCTCAGGAACACATGGAGGTATCAAGCTGGAATTATCAAATACTCAGGTCTACTGTTCCTTAGAGCTGTGAAAAAATGAAACTAGAAGTTAGATTTTTTAGCCAACGCAATCAAAAGATACGGCCAGATTTTCGACACTCGCAAGGGAAGCAAAACTTACAGGGTACTTCCCGTGAACTGAAATTGAATTGAAATTTGGTACGAAGCAACGTCTTAAAGCATAGATAAAGGAAAAATTGCGAAAGCCGTAGATTTTTAGTTACACCATAAAATATAATAAAAATCATTTTTGTACGGAACCCTCGGTGCGCGAGTCCGACTCGCACTTGGCCGGTTTTATTTTTGGGAGCGTATTAAAATGTTTATTTTATTCTGTTTTTAGTATTTGTTGTTATAGCAGCACCAGAAATACATAATCTGTAGAAATTTTAACTGGCTAACTATCACGGTTCATGAGAAACAGCCTGGTGACAGACGGACGGACTGACGGACAGCGAAGTCTCAGTAATAGGGTCCCGATTGACCCTTTGGGTACGGAACCCTAGATCGGATTCTAGTAGTAGCTTAACGGGCTGATTATTTAAATACCAGAATTCCTTATGATGTTTTCCTTTATCGATATCAGTGATACATACACCATTATATGAAAGAGAAAGGAGTAAATGATGCCGTGATATCTGTCAGGGGAGAATGGAAGAAAACCAAGTGTTGCGCTGACCCCAAGTAGAATGGGCCAACGGCAAGAAGATGATATCAATTATACATTCATGCACCTAAAAAACAAAAATACACAATAAAAACGAAAAAAACCGGCCAAGTGCTAATCGGACTCGCGCACGAAGGTTTCCGTACCATGATTTATGAAAACGATGGAAGCCCCCCTTAAATATTTATTTTATTCTGTTTTAGTATTTGTTGTTATAGCGGCAACAGAAATACATATACTGTAGAAATTTCAACTGCCTAACTGTCACGGTTCATGAGATAAAGCCTGGTGACAGACGGGACGGACGGACGGACAGCGAGGTCTCAGTAATAGGGTCACGTTTGAGCCTTTGGGTACCGAACCGTAAAAAAGAAAGGTAAAATTTGAAAGTACATTTGAACTGAAAAAGTCACATTAGTACTCGTCACATTCGAACTCGCAACATTCGAACTCGCAACCTTGTGCAAAAAAGACCTGGTATTAACTACTGGACAACCACGAACTACATAATAGTTATAACACCATAAAATAATATTGTGATAAACTGACGCGTAGTGCTGGATTATATCGATAAAATATAATCCGGTATTTATGTTAATTGTATTCATTTGTGTTCGTTGTTGCTTTCATTCACTGATTTACCTTTAAAATAGGTAATTTAAAAAATAAATCCGGTGTTTCCTACATCATAAAATTTATGGAAAAGCTGTATATTTCACCCAAGTGTATACTTTTAAACAATGGTAAAATGTTAAACCACTTCGCTAGGATGCAAGTGAGTTTGACAGGCTTCTGACAGTCAAAACTACGACGGGCGTCAGAAGTCAAGTACCATCATTCGACAAAAGACTGTCAAATGCACAATCTAATGATTTGTGCCTCGGACAGGCAAAAACGGGATGGCAGGGTAGTGCAAAAACTACCGAAGAGTATATCATACTACTCATACATAAGCTTACCCCTTTTCCCCATGAAGGCAGGATGAAACTACAAACGCCACCTGCATCATTTAATTGTAGTTCAAATGCCAAACCTCATTAAGAGAGCTATGAAGTGTTTTTTTTTTCTAATCTATACTAATATTATAAAGCTGAAGAGTTTGTTCGTTTGTTTGTTTGCTTAAACGCGCTAATCTCAGGAACTACTGATCCGATTTGAAAATTTTTTTCAGAGTGATATAGCCCATTTATCGAGGAAAGCTATAGGTGACAAATAGGAGCGGAGCAGCAATTAATCATCATCATCATCATCATCAGCCTAAAATGTTCCCACTGCTGGGACACAGGCCTCCTCTCTATGAGAGGGAGTGGGCTGTAATCCACCACGCGGGCCCAGTGCGGGTTGGTAGATGTCACAAGTCTTCGAATTTTTAGTTCTAGGACATGCCGGTTTCCTCACGATGTTTTCCTTCACCGTTTTTGAGGGCAGCAATTAATATTTTTTCAAAATCGGGGATAATGTGACGCATACGAAGTTGCACGGGACTGCTAGTTTATCGATATTGCCAGCACTCACAACTACGTCATAAATTTATCGATATTTCTAGTACTCACAACTACGTCACTGATTTTAGAGAGCACACTTAGTACTTAAGTTGTGTACAAATGAAGCTTCGTCCTGCTGTCAAATTCAGTCCTCTTAAAAATACAAGCCAAATACCGCTAAAAGTGGCTTTTAAAACCGTGTTTATGATGGCTTTTAGTCACTTCATAGCGCTGATTCGGATCGCTTGTATGTTTAGTGGTTTCCTAAAGCTTTTCTGCTGATCGTGAGTTCCAGGGATACATTCCCAGTTCGGTAAAAGTATTATTAAATTTTTCCTAAATAAATTTCCTGTTAACAGCCGGAGTTTTCATTGATTTGATTTGTGGCGGCTTGCCTAATTGCTTGTTAGCCTAAGATCCCGGTATTCAACGACCTTCACCGAGCTGGTTAATGGATGAAACTTATTTTATATTAAATTTAATATGTCAATAAATATTTATTGCATATGGGTTGTGTAAAAAATTTCAGTCCAGGATATAATTAATTAATAATTTAAAAAAATTACTGACTGAAATTTTGTAGACAACCCGCAATATATTTATTGACATATTAAATTTAATACAATATAAGTTTCATCCATTAACAAGCTCGGTGAAGGTCGTTGTATATCGGGATCCTATACTATTGGGACATAACAGAAGAAATCAATGGCAGTACCTACCATACATCTCAAACTAACACTTCAAGACATATAGGCGTAATATTATGTCAGAATGTGATAAATATGTAAAGATAAATATGAATAATACAAACTTGTATTAAAACTTCATTCTAGTCTAGTTGACAAATCGATACATAATAAATCGAGGCCTCAAAATGTGCCGCATACAACACGCTAAATCTCAAAACATTTAAAATAGTTCGTCCCGAATTGGCAGTTATTTATTAAGAATTGGCTTACTTTTAAGAATACACAAAAAGTTTACACTTGGACTTTTCTTTGACTTACCTGAGCTTAATTAAAAGAAAGTCGCTCATTAAGTACGAGGTAATCATCATCTGCCTAGCCTTTTCCCAAACTATCTTGGGGTCGGCTTCCAGTCTAACCGGATGCAGCTGAGTACCAGTATTTTACATGGAGCGACTGCCTATCTGACCTCTACAACCCAGTAACTGGTTAATACGATCTACTTGGTAAGACTGGATGTCAGACTTTTTGACTTCTGACTACTCGTAACGACTGTCAAAGATATATATGTCGCAGTTAGATTATTTTATTCCGTTTAGACTTTCACCATGTGGGCAGAACATGGGTTTCGTGCAATGAAAACACACACACACACTGTACACTGCTTTTATCGAACTAACAAATTACTTGAAATTACAATCCAACACAATAACACTAGGCACCATGAATCGGGTTACAGTTTCGGGACGTCTTGACTCCGCGGTGGTCAGACTCAGACTGTCCGCCTCGCTGGGAGCTCGAAACATCACGACTCTGTAGTAAGCGCGCTTAGGTGTGGGTAGACTGGTAAGTTGGTCGCTTGACCTTTGGCGCGCTTTCGATTCATAGTCAGTCTTGTATCCGTAATAATGACTCCGACTCCGACACGGCCATCCTGCTTGCACACGTCCTCGTGTGATGGGTACCCTGCAAACAAATACTCCACGACAGAAATTTGTTCCACTCGGTCACTCCTGACCAAACTTTAGATTTAACGGGGTGGTGGGAATAAGAACATTGTAGAACTAGCCGTTTCGTTTTAACCGAACCGATTGGAAATAATCGAAACTACAATAATGATGACCCTGGGCCATGTACCATAGCCGTTCAAATCAACCTTTAAAACTCTACTGCAAAAACAAAACTACCAAGCTTATAGAAACCCTCGAGTAAAGTCACTAACGCCGCGGCTCTCTAGCCGACCAGCAATCGCATTGCTCTCACACATCCAGCGCATGGATCAACATTAAAATTGGATCAAACAAACAATTAGGTCAATTAAAATGCAAGAGCAACCAAGTACCTCTTCATCCATCTAATTACCACATAAAGCAGGAATCTCATCCGTGGCCTATGGGCAACACTCAGGCCCCCAACAAACCTCTGTTTGTTTTACTACGTTCCTCAAGAACGCCGAGTCCCACATGCATGACCTTATGGTCTCTACAAGACCCGACCTCCGCCAGAGCCACCCGCGCACCGCGCATCCACGGACTACTATAAGCAGACACCGACTTCTAACGGACTACGGCTACGAAATGGCTACTGGTACGGTCTGACCATCCGAACCAAGATTCCACACTATCTCTCAACTCAAAATCATTTACTTCAAACGGTACTTGGCCCTCGGGCATTCTCCTTAACCCATCATGTGCATACTTGTAAGTACGCTTAGAACTTAATGATCTCAATGTGTAGCGATCCCCCTCTAGCACTTCGACTGGTACGTGACCCCTGGCATCTTCCTTAGCCTACCACGTGCGTATCTGTAGGTACGCTTAGAATTTTAAGCTTTCCGTGTTAAGGATAACCGTCCAAAACCTCAATCACTCTAAATAGACCTTTAATCTTTAACAACCCAAAATCACCAATCGTAAAACTTTTAAATTTCGCCATCGTTTCGTCAACTCGGCAAACTTGTCATTTTAAGCTAAGCTAACCCGTCTCGTCTATACAAACCGTGTACCACCGGCTCGACACCTTAGGTACCGGATGTAATTCGGCTTGAAGTTTACCGGAGTGAGACTTCGCTACTTAGCACGTAAGGCAGCTATTTACGAATTTTCAAACATACTGAGACTTTCCCAGGAACTAATTATAATCGAAAAGCTTTTCAGTAGTCTTTTCAGCACCAAGGTGAACGATAAGAGTCACGGAAATTACTGTTTACCGACCATCGGAGAACACGACCTAAATACGGTACGCATTTAGACATACCATTGCGTTGAATATGACGGTGAAAGACGCCTGGACGTAGCACTGATTAAGTCTTGGCTAGTCATTGCTAGTTACATTCGTTGCGATAACAGTCAAAACCGATTGAAACTTGTTACCACTATTATGCCTCCCCGAACGTACACAAAAGATTTTCGTTAACGAAATCTCTCTTGCTGTCATTTTTGCAACAAAACCCTGATTTAAAATCTTGCCACCTAACATGACGTCACTTTGTAAATAATTATCAAGCAAACATTGCAACAAAGTTTCGATAGGGTAATCGTTAATCACTACACAACATAAAATCTGTTCTGTACTGAATACTCGTGTCTGTACTATACCAGTCTTAGCAACAACGTGACTAATAAACTTGCCATTAAATTTCGATAGAAAACTTTCTTTCACCAACGAGTATTTAGAATCAGAATAATAAGTAAACCGTAACAACTCACCCCTGTGTTGCAACGTGCCCGCGATGTTGCTTGTACGACGCAGACATCGACGCGGCTCGGCACGCGCCGTCAGCAGGCCCGCTGCACACTGCCAGCACTCCATGCTACCACCGACGCACGTACGCCGGACGGCTACGTGAACCGGCATGACACTTTTGACGCACAGCAAGGGCTTCGGGGCCCTTTGTCGCTTGCCCGATGCCCGTAGCAACCGGCACAGGCAGCGGCTTCTTCGTGCGACCATCCGCTTCGTTGAGTCCTGGTTTCTCCCTGGTCCGCAAGCATGGCACTTGATTTGCGGTAGCGATGAACTGTGACGTTTTTCTTTCCTTTGGTTTTTCACTACTGGATAGGTTATCAGTGTACCGCAAACATTTTGTGTTCAAGGTACATCTAGAAATTCGGTAGTACATTTTGGAGGTACACCGTAGATGGAAAGTCTATCGCGCATTTTGCGAATGTTTAAGTAGGTAGTTTCCTTCAGTCTGTCTAATTAACTTCAAAAGATAACCTTCGTTTTCCGAGGCACACCAACTAATGACCACGGTACACCAATGTGCCGCGGAACACTATGTTACAGCACTATGTTACACTTTGTAACACTTTGTTACACTTTGTAACACTTTGTCACACTTTGTTACACTTTGTAGATGCAGAGCCCTTCAACGCCTTGCTTAACGTCCCAATAAGCTGGATTCCTTCCACTGCACTCAACACGAAAAAATCAAAAGTCATTCATTCAAACTAGGCTGATAATCAGCACTTTTTGAACGTCAAAATTACAACAGACAGTCCCCCAAAACGCCCGCCCTTCGCCACTTCCTAAGTGTTTTAGCTGGGAAGAAGAAGTGGCGGAACAAACTCCCCAGCAACACTTATTCTGTCTGTTAGGTTTGAAGAACCAGATTCTGCACAAAACAAGTCAGCGATGGTTGACCCATTACTAGCGCGCATCGCACTCGGTTAAATGTGGGTATTATATTAGGTACACTCTGCCTAACCCTTCGGAAATTACAAGCGTGATGATATGTTATGTTTTGTCGGGATCAAAATCCGCTAAAACACTAAACAAAAACACTAAACGCCAACACTAGCTTGCTATTCACTGGCTGAGTTTTAGTTCCTATCGCGGGTGCAATTATTTGTTTTGCATTTCAAAAAGTAACCGTCACTGATTGTTATTGTCACTGTTCTCGCGTGTGATTGCATTAGCACGATTTGATCGCACTTCTGATGTCGCAGTTAGATTATTTTATTCCGTTTAGACTTTCACCATGTGGGCAGAACATGGGTTTCGTGCAATGAAAACACACACACACACTGTACACTGCTTTTATCGAACTAACAAATTACTTGAAATTACAATCCAACACAATAACACTAGGCACCATGAATCGGGTTACAGTTTCGGGACGTCTTGACTCCGCGGTGGTCAGACTCAGACTGTCCGCCTCGCTGGGAGCTCGAAACATCACGACTCTGTAGTAAGCGCGCTTAGGTGTGGGTAGACTGGTAAGTTGGTCGCTTGACCTTTGGCGCGCTTTCGATTCATAGTCAGTCTTGTATCCGTAATAATGACTCCGACTCCGACATATATAAAAAAACTATTAAGTTAAAAGGTCACAAACTGGACTGCTTCGTTGGTAGAGTGGTCACTAGCGCAAACTGCTGAGCATGGTCCTAACTTCGATTCCCGTGTTGGGCAAAGTGCTATTGGGTTTTTCCATTAGAAATTTCTCAGAAACAGCCACCGATTCTGTATTTATGCCCGGTTGCTCGCAAAACAGCTGGCCGATAGGGCCGAAAAGTTCTGGAATAGCGACCGCGAACCGGGAGACGATGCGTTGGAAGGCCTCCCACTAGGTGGACCGACGACCTGGTGAAGGTTTCGGGGATCCGCTGGATGCGAGTCGCACGGGACCGGTCAATGTGGTGACACTTGGGGGAGGCCTATGTCCAGCAGTGGACGTCTTTCGGCTGAAATGATGATGATGATGATGGCAATAGGCTCGCCTCCTATTACATGGAACTTAAACATAACTGGCGAAATGTGGGTCTTCTGCCTATCCCTTCTAGGATTAATGATGTTTTGTTACTTCAAAAGCCATCTAATAACTCAAAACTCCCACATAATATAAATAAACAAGTACTACACAGTTATAATCTCAGCCCTTTACTTAAACCCACCTTCTCCAGCTTCACCAAACTTATCCTAGATCATACAACATAACTTAAAATCTAATCCTTCCTTAACTACAAGTACTCATTAAAGCAAATCCTTCAAAGTTATGTTTCTCAAAGTTAGGTAAGAAATAACATTCATTGGTTAGCCGGCCGGCTTACTAGAATAATCTGAAGCTTAGGGGATTAAGAAATAGGATTTTGGATTAGATGTTTCAGATATACATAGATAATATCGCAGTTGTGTACTGGGAAATAAGCAGAGGAGTTTAGTGTATCCACATTTTAATGGGCTTATTAACCAAACCCTTATCAATACACCACAAATCACGCTCTCGGTTAAAAAATCTTATAATATTCACGTTATCGCACTTGAGGGGTGAGGACATTCTGCCAGTTGTGTTTCATCATCATCATCTTCAGCCTATAATGTCCCCACTGCTGGGACACAGGTCTCCTCTCTATGAGGGAGTGGGCTGTAATCCAGCACGCGGGCCCAGTGCGGGTTGGTAGATGTCACATGGCTTCGTTTTTTTTTGTTTTAGGACATGCCGGGTTCCTCACGATGTTTTCCTTCACCATTTTTGAGGGCAGCGGTGATGAAATAAATTTCCCAAAGTAATTTGACTGCTTAGATTCGCACCCATAGCTTACTGCTCGTAAGTCGCGGCTGCCACCACTGGGCCACCCCTGCTCTCCAGTTATGTTTAATTCTCATCTAATAGGAAGCAAACCTATTACCATCAACGAGCAAATCCAGACCCAGCTTAGCTAAAGATATAATACCTGATGCTAAAATCTATTATCACTTTGACTAACCTGAGAATCGAAACAAAAACCTTATGCTTAGCAGTAGCACTTACGACTACTAGACAGACGTGGCCGTTTTTAGGGTTCCGTACCCAAAGGGTCAAACGGGACCCTATAACTGAAACTTCGCTTTCCGTCTGTCACCAGGCTGTATCTCATGAACCGTGATAGTTAGCCAGTTGAAATTTCTACAGATTATGTATTTCTGTTGCCGCTAAAACAACAAATACCAAAAACAGAATAATATAAATATTATAAGGGGGGCCATTCCATACAAAAGTTATTTTTTTGCTCGTTTTTATAAATTTTGTTACGGAACCCTTCGTGCGCGAATCCGACTCGGACTTGGCCGGTTTTTTAAAATAAATTATATTATCTTTAGGGAACTGTGTCTATCTATATCCTATGCTTGGATATTCTATAAGGAAATAAACTACAGCAGTTATTAAGCGGGTTTATCTGATGGTACGGAAATTATTCGATCGGTTAACGGATCTAACTATAAGCCTTTGCTTCACCAAATTATAAACTGGAGTTGAATTTGTTTTAATCTGTGTGTTAGTACAGTGCGTAAGTTTACCTCATTCAAGTCCTGGAGGGTGCAATTAGTACTGCTTGACGGGTAGGAGAGATATGGCATATCCTATGTTGGGGCTCCCAACTCGCCTGTGGACCTGAATGAGGCAAATAACAGAGCTGTCAGGTCGCTACGTACTCATAATTCATCATCATTTCAGCCGAAAGACGTCCATTGCTGGACAACGGTCCACCTAGTGGGAGGCCTTCCAACGTATCGTCTTCCGGTTCGCGGTCGCCATTCCAGAACTTTTCGGCCCCATCGGCCATCCGTTCTGCTACGTACCTACTGGTCGAACCGAATCTGAGTCATTCGAGAGGAAGAAGTGCATGAGTTGGAAGTCTAACATGTTTTCTTTCCTGAACAGCTTCGCAAACACGGCTTGTAGATTTACCCATATGTTTATTATTATTAAGCCACAAGCTGCTCAGGTCAGACAGTGTTATTGGGTTATTCCATTAAGAATTTCTCAGTAGCAGCCATGGAGTCTGGATTTGTGCTCGGTCGGTGGCATAGGCTCTCCCCCTATTACATGCAGGGACTTAAACATAACTGACGAAATGTGGATGTATGATATTATTAGGTACACCTCTGCCTTACCCTTCGAAGATTACAGGCGTGATGCCATGTTTTGTGTTTGAAGGTTTTACTGTTAAATGCTATCAATGAATAATATCACAATAACTCCAAGTCGTATTCTTCAAAACTGCTTCCTTAACAAAGTACGTAACATTTATTAAGTCGAGTTCATTTAAAAGATGTTCACGTCTTCCAAAGGAAGTTGTACTACTAAGATGCTATTTATACGCGAGAGAGGGGGGAAGGCTGTAAGGGGGGGGGTGAATTTGCAGCCTCAGTTTACGAGATTACGTTTTGAGTATACAGCCGAAAGACTGGGACGTTACACAGATGTACATGGTAATGGAAGATGTAGCTTGAACGTTCGTTTCCCACGGACCACGGATAGATCTACAATCTGCTATTTTATCAAATTTTAGAAGGATTTCTACGTCGCAATGTAAGAAATAAGAATAACTGATGGAATTTTCTATAGAAAGAAAAATATGATGTATGTACATTTTATAGAGTTGATATAGGTAGGTAGAGGTAGTCATCTGAGTCTGAATCCGGCAAAAATACCCCCAATTACCTTAATTTTTACAAACATTTGTCATAATGGTAGCTGAGGTGAAATATCATCTAGATTTTAAACATCTTCAATTAATTATTGGCCTTCACAACACCCGTGACAATTTAAAACATTGATAGTGACTGTAATTATCGACACAATCCACCAAAACTACGCGCAACCACCAACATGACTACGCTGTCTCTTCCATTACAACGTGCATCTTTGACCCAAAAGCCCTAAGTATGTATACGGCTGGCTTTATTAAATTTTAGACACTTCTTCACCCGCCATTGTTGGAACTTTCACGGGATTATGTGCTTGTAATAAACTAAAGTTCTTAGAACGTGGCATGTATCGAAATCTGTGGAGTTTTCCACTGGAATGTTCTGGAATGTTCATTACTGATAAATTATCATGTAAGAAGTTTTAAAAGGTGAATGTTTAATATAAGATATGATTAAACAGGCTTTGAAAGGTTAATTAACAGAAATAAGGGAACTTTATCACACTGGTGGAACAGAGGTAAAGACCCTGATTTACTTATCGCATGATCGTTGGTTCGAACCCAGGGCAATACTAGACTTACTATGTATTTTTTCTCATCATCTCTGTTCTCAATATTTTTAAATTAAAAGGAACACATAGTAGGTAAACTGGTATGATCTAGAAACCCAATTCAAAGTCATGTGACATTCACCAACCAGAACTGAGCCGGTGGCCGCGTATTGGTTTTGCGACCCACTCCATTTCGAGAGAGAAGGCCTGTGTTCCAGTAGTGGGGAAATTATAGACTCATTTTAAACTTAGACTCATAGCCACAGGATTAGACTCATAGACTAAAACTCATAGCCACCGGCTTAGACTCATAGACTAAGACTTGGAATTATAGACTTCGACTCATATACTCTTAGACTCATTCTAGCTGTGAAGGCTTGTAAATAGCTTGTCGTTGATACCTCACTTTAACTTCTGTATTGTAAGCCACCAAACACAATAAAAAAAATGTTGCCTATGCTATTCCAATAAGAAGACTATAATTATGATTCCAATAATATTTACAAGAACAATGTCACATTTTCGCCATATCTATCTAGGTGGCAATGCATAGACAAATCCCTTGGTATTACAGGTCTATTGGACGGGTCTAACCAGATAACCACTTTACATTACCCGGGCCATTTGCCAAACTATTGCGTATAGACAATAAGCTATTGTATTAGACTGAGGATAGGCAATATGGCTCTATTATCTCCTGAGAATCCGAAGACAGAAATGGCATCTAAGATCCAGTATATTACATCTCTGAAGTTAAGTTATATTATAAGTTTTTAAACTGACATGGTCACTAACACTATCAGTAACACTTGTAACGGGATATTTACCATGTTTATTATTTATTTTGAGTTCCCGTTATTTTTGCGGATTGGTGTTTATGAGCTAACAAATCGGTCTACCCTCTTTCTTGTTCGTTTTTGCGCTCCACACTATCACCATTGTCGCTCACAACTCGATTCTGAACAAAAAAATCATTCATTTTCGGTTCTGATAATTAACATAGTTATTGTTATGTTTGTCTTGAAGAACATAATCGTAATCTGCTTTCTTTTTCAACTATATTGGGGTCGGGCTTCCAGTTTAACTGGATGAAGCTGCATACCAGTATTTTACATGATACGATTGCTTATATGCTTTCTAACAATATAGTAACTGACGACTGCCTTGTTGGCTTAGTGGTCGCAAGCACGTCGGCTGAGCATGGTGTCTGGGGTTCGATTGCCGGGTCGAGCAAAGTGTTATTATATTGGGTGTTTCTATGAGGAATTTGTCAGTAGACAGCCACAGCGTCTGCATTTGTGCCCGGTTGATGGCAATAGACTCGCCCCCAATTACATGGGACTTAATCATAACTGGCGAAATGTGGGTGTACTTGCCATTAAGATCACCTCTGCCTAATCCTGGAGGGATTTTAGGCGTTACGATATTTTTAGAAAAAGTATAAGTTTTAAATGAACATCTGCAACTAACCTTTCTTACTATTTTGAGGTCAGCTTCCAGTCGGCCTCCCCCAAGTGTCGCCTTATTGACATTTTGGGGGCTTTTGCCATAATTGCCACGCTTGGCAGGCGGGTTGGCGATCACAGTACGGTTGTTACAAAAGCACAGAGAACGCTGCTGCCCATTCTCTGGAAAGTCCCTTACTCGCCTTTTACGACACCCACATATAATAATAATAATAATAATAATAATAATAATAATAAGCTGGCAACCCCAAGTATCAATACGTCAAATCATTTTCTCTCTACAAAAAATTACTTAAAAATTCAAATAAACAGTTTTTGGCTTCACGAAACAATAGTTATAAATTGCATTTCTGGACAGTGAATTTTGGGAAAGTAAAACAACATTAATTAGGAAAAATGGATAACACCAGGAAGAAATATGAAAATGTGAGTCAGACAGAAACTGTCATCTGTCACAATCGAAAAAATTAAGAAAATGACCGAAAATGTTTACGTAATATGATCACAAGATCAGCTGCTGCACGTCGCGCACGCCCACCACCCCCGGACTCGTCGCTGAGCTCCGCCTCGCCGCCGCCGGACCCCGGATCACCAGTGTCACCGGCAGTGGCAGTCGCGTCGAGCTCCAGTGACGAGTATTTCTCCCCGCCAACGTCGCCAACACCTGAACGTCGGCCGGGGCGAGGCCGGCCACCGAGAAGCTTGGGACTTAGGGGCCAACCGGCCCCGAGCCGGGTCCCCGCTGCCGGTGGTTGTGTGCCGCGCATGAGATGGACTTATTCCATTAATGAAAACGTCATGCGCGCATACTATGGGTCTACAGAGGGGGGAACTAACCTCACTGCGTACCGTGTTAGGATGCTGTCTATGTTTCAGGAACTTGAACCGACTGTCAACGTTTCGGCCCAACGGTTGTCGGATCAGGTGCGGGTCATCCAACGCAATCACATGTTGGAAGACGCCGCACTTGATAGGCTGCGCTCAGAGGTACTGAGCAACCGTATCATCTTGACTTCTTCACAAACCACAACACAAACAAGTTTTGCTAATGATGCCATTACACCGCGGCCCAATTTTACTGTTGTAGAGGAAGATGATAGGGTTGCCACGGTAAGTAGCCAGTGCAACGACCAATTGAGGAGTGCTCTGGAAGATGCGCTTCGCGAGTATCGATCCACTCCTACCGAACTTAGACCACGATTACCACGGTTACCCATGCATAAGAAAAATAGGGCGCTGGTGTGTGCCTTGGACTCGCAACTCAAAAATATATTTGAGCATAGCGAGAACCTCGTTGATACGCACTCGATCTTGTATTGTGGGGCTGTAGCGGCTTGTCGTTTAGCTAACGTCAGATTCCCAAATTGTGACGTAGCTACTCGACCAAAACCAGCCGTACCAGCTTGGCAACGCAGGATCGAGTGCCGTATCGACGGGGCCAGGGTACTCATCGGCAAACTATACTGCTTCAGGGAGGGCAACACACGACCACGTGTGATGCGCTTTGTGAGGCGGGCATTCTTGGGGACTGGAATCAGTCCTCAAGAATACATGTCCCGTGTCACAGAGCGCATCGACTTCCTGAAACAGAAAGTTTATGCATGGGCGAACCGCATTCGGCGGTATAAGCGCAGGGTTGATCGGTACTCGCAGAATCGCATGTTCCGGAGCGATGAGAGGTGGGTATACAGAGATTGGGAGCGACCCGAACAAAATGTGACAGACGTATGCCGTCCAGATGATGCTGCCACTAGTTCATTCTGGCGCAGCATCTGGTCGGTGCCCGTCTGTCATACTGAGGCTGACTGGATGCGAGATGTCGAGCGAATGTGTGAATCTATCCCAGAAATGGATGAAATTCTAATAACGCCGTTAGATGTTGCCAGAGCAGTTCGTTCGTTACCGAACTGGAAGTCTCCGGGACCGGACGGACTGCACAACTTCTGGCTTAAATGGCTGAGTAGTTCACACATTCGCCTGGCATCTCAATTCCAGTCATGCTTAGAGTCTGGGTCGCTACCAGAGTTTCTTACAACGGGTGTTACCCACCTGCTTCATAAGTCAGGTAGTCCTGCGGAACCCAAGAATTATAGACCGATCACGTGTTTGGCGACGGTTTATAAACTTCTTACATCCATTTTGAGAGTGAAAATTACCAAACACATCGATAGTAATTCCATTATGTCGGCCTCTCAAAATGGATGTAGGAACGGGTCCCGTGGTACTAAGGAGCTACTCCTCATCGACATGGCCATTAGCCAACAGGTTCGTCGATCTCGCAAGGATCTGTCGACATGTTGGATAGATTACAAGAAGGCCTACGACTCTGTGCCACATACATGGCTCATGAGGGTGCTGGAGTTGTACAAGATTGATGCAACTCTACGCGCCTTCCTTGAGTCGTGTATGAGGCAGTGGAGGACGGTCCTTCGATATCCAGGATGTCGGCAGATCCAGGGGAACGATGAGCCTGTATGGATTAAACGGGGAATATTTCAGGGCGACAGTTTGAGTCCTCTGTGGTTCTGTCTAGCCCTGAATCCTCTAAGCACATTGCTGGAAGATTCAGGTCTAGGCTACCGGTTGAGGAGAGGTGGTCAGGTCATATCTCACCTTCTTTACATGGATGATCTGAAACTCTTTGCCCCCAGCAAATTGCAACTGATGGAGCTACTGAAAGTAACTGAAAATTTTAGTAGCGCCATCAGGATGGAATTTGGTGTGGACAAATGTGCAGTCATGTATGTAAAGCGAGGGGAGATTATGGAATCCGAGGGACTTCAGCTCTCTGACTCTATACACCTAAGATCCCTTTCCTCATTCGAAAACTATAAGTATTTGGGTATGTCGGAAGCGTTAGGCATTAACGTAGCTGACATGAAGCAATCATTGAGGGAGCGCTTCTTTGGTCGCCTGAAGAAGGTACTAAATAGCCTTCTTTCGGGCGGGAACAAGGTGCGCGCCATCAACGGTTGGGTCATGCCGGTTTTAATGTACTCTTTCGGCATACTCAAATGGACTCAAACCGAACTGGACGCCCTGGATAGGAGAGTTCGTACACTGCTGACCGCAAACCGGATGCATCACCCACGATCATCGGTGATGAGACTGTACATCCCGCGGAAGTGCGGGGGTCGAGGCTTTTTAAACGCGAAGACCCTCCACAACCGCGAGGTGTGCAGCCTCAGAGAATATTTTTTAAAAACAGAGGTGGGTATGCACCGAGATGTGGTCGCAGTGGACAAGGCACTCACCCCGCTGTCCATGGCTAAAGAGAACTGGCGCAAACCTGTAATACTGACTACCGATGACCGCAAGGAAATATGGCAAGGCAAGGTTCTTCACGGACGCTTTTACCAGGCTCTTCATGGGCCCGATGTAGATTTTCTAGCGTCCGTGTCCTGGTTACGTTTCGGCGACCTCTTTGGGGAAACTGAAGGTTTTGTCTGTGCGATTATGGACGAAGTTATGCTGACGAACAACTACCGGAAACATATTATGAAGGACGGGACGGTGGACGTGTGTCGGGCATGCCACCGTCCGGGTGAGTCCATCAGACATATTATTTCTGGTTGTTCTCGTCTGGCTAACGGCGAGTACTTGCACAGGCACAACCAAGTGGCCAGGATTATTCACCAGCAACTTGCCTTGAAATATAAACTTGTGGAATCTGAGGTACCGTACTACAAGTATGTGCCCGACCCAGTTCTCGAGAAAGACCATGTCACGCTGTACTGGGATCGGCCTATCATTACTGACAGGACTATTGTTGCCAATAAGCCTGACATAGTGGTGATAGACCGATCAGCGCGCCGCGTAATGATAGTCGATGTTACCATCCCGCATGACGAGAACCTCGTGAAGGCTGAGAAAGAGAAGCAAATAAAATATCTCGACTTGGCTCACGAGGTTGTCAGCATGTGGAATGTGGACTCGGCTATCATTGTGCCGATTGTCGTAACGGCCAATGGCCTTATGGCCAAGAGCCTCGACGAACATCTGTCGAAGCTCTCACTTGGCAGTTGGATCAAGAGCCAGATTCAGAAGGCGGTACTCCTCGATACGGCCCGCATTGTGAGGAGGTTCCTGTCTCTGCAGCCCTAACCACCGGTAGCTTGGACCCTGCTCCCGACACCGGCGGAAAAACCTATTTTTTATATTTTTAAATGTTTTTTTTATATTTTTTGTTTTCTAAGAAATATTTAAAAATGTAATTAATAAGATGAAGAAATGAATAAAGGTATAATAATAAAAGTTTATTTCGGAACAAAAACATAAGACTAGGTACAACAAGTAAAACGATGGTAGCTGCAAAAGTATAAACTGTAGCGCAGCTAACAACGCCCTTTCCCAAATACAGAATGGAAAGATGTTCCATGCTAAAAGTTCTTAAGAGGTAATTAATATAGATTCTTTTTTAATTTTTAATTAAAACAAAATATAAGATAAAATAAAAATAAACAGTACAGGAAACATAACATTTGGGATGTATTTTGACGGTGAGCTAATGAGGTGTGCACTTGTGGTGCTTGTGGTGTTTGTGGCTTGTGTGGTGTTTGTGGCATGTGTGGTGTTTGTGTCATGTGTGCTGTGTGAGGCTTAGTTGGGGTAAGTGCGAGGGTAAGATACGTGTTTTACACTTCCACGAGTTTCTCTGTATCATCGTAATTTTGTGACTTTAACCAGGACTCAAGCTTCATTTTGCATTTGGTCTTGGTTAATGGGTAAATGTGTAAGCTTTTGTTTAATGTGTTATATATTTTTGAACTTATATGTTTGTAATGTCGACTTGCAGCAACGGTTCTACGAGACTCAGTGCTACAAATCCTATTTGAGCGGCGTGTAGAACAGCATTTTGGGTCAAAGATAAGTTGGCTGTGTTTGCGAAGAACAGTTTGAAGTATGAATAGTTGTCTGACGGTAAGGACCTGGCAGAGGGTATACAGAGAGGATGTCGAATATCGGATTGGTTTCCTTGCCAGCACCTTCAGGACAGCTCTCTGCGCTCGTTCGACACGTAGCATCACTGTTTTACCGGCACCACCCCAGACCGTTTGGCAATACCCAAGAACAGACTGAGCGAGAGCAAAATAGACGGTTATTAAACAGTTAAAGTCGGCAGCGCCTCTGAGCTTTTTAAATATATATATAAGTTTTCGTACACGAGCTACAGTTGAAGCAATATGTTGTTTCCATTTCAGGTTGCTATCAAGAGTGACGCCAAGATATTTGATAGTACGAGTATTTTCCAATTGTTGACAGCCACAGTTATCGTGTGTGTTAGGGCAAGTGTGCGCACGAACTTCAATCGGTGTGGGTGGTTGACTTGACTTCGTAGTAGAGAACGTGATAAATTTGGTCTTATTAACATTTAGTGTAAGAAGATTTGTGGTGAGCCACCTCATGACGGTGCTCAAGGCAAACTCCGAATTGAGGCGAGTTTCAGCCCAGTCCTGGCCATGTACAATTAGAGCTGTGTCATCGGCATAAGCTATGATTTTGCAGTTGGGTAAGGATAACTTACACAGCTCATTAACGTATATGAGAAAAAGTGGGGGTCCCAGTACACTGCCCTGGGGTACACCAAAAGTGATCGTCTCCTGGTTGCTGAGGTAGTTATCAAGCTTTACTATTTGTTTACGACCTGTAAGATAACTCCTGAAGAGATCGTGGGCCGTCCCGCGAATACCAAGATGCTCTAGTTTCGAAAGAAGTATGGGAATTGAGACAGTGTCGAAGGCCTTTGATAGGTCTAAAAAGATGGCAAGAGTTTTATATTTATTTTCCCAATGGCCAGCAATGGTCTCTGTAAGTTCTAGAACAGCGTCTTCGGTGGATTTTCCAGACCTAAAACCATATTGGTTATTTGAAAGAAGGTTAAATTTGTTTAGGTATTTGGAGAGTCTGTGGTTAATAACTTTTTCGAATATCTTTGAGAGGGTAGTCAACACTGAAATGGGTCTGTAATTAGCGACATTGTCCCTGTCTCCCGACTTATAGATAGGATGAACGACTGCAGTTTTGAAAACATCAGGAAAGGTTCCTGTTGAAAAGCACAAATTGAATATGAAAACAAGGATTGGAATAAGAATGTGACGAGTCGCTTTTACGATCGAGGAGGATATTTCGTCAAAACCAACAGCACAGTGGTCTTTAAGGCTAAGGATAATATTTTCCAGCTCAGCACTATCCACGCTGTGAAGGGCCATTGATTGTGGTGCGGATTGTATGGAGGTACCCGGGATGTCAAGGTTGGAACGACTATCCGAGAGATGTTCATAGAGGACAGAGTGTTCTATTTTCGCCGCCAAGAGTCTACCAACATTTGCAAAGTAATTGTTGACTTTGTCCACAGACTGCGAAGGTTCGGCACAGTAGTTTAGCAGGTCAGAGGCCGAGTCTCTGCTTTGGCCTAGACTTGCTACACGTTTTACAAGTTTCCATGTAGCTTTTGGATTATTTCTAACCTGCTGAAATTGAGAACGTTCATATTCACGCTTGATTTTTTTTAGGAGGTTGTTGCAGAAGTTGCGGTAGCGAGAGAAAATCAATTTGTGTGTCTCGTTCTTTGGGTGTTTTTTAAATTTAAGATGCAACTTATCCCTGTGACGTATGCACTTCAGAAGGCCAGGAGTAATCCATGGCTTAATGATGCGCTTTCTACTGGGAATATGTGAACGATGAGAGTGGGATTTGATTGCCAAAGACATAATCGATACAAGAGATTCCGCAGCTTCATTCGGGTTGTCACACTGAAGGATTAAGGAAAAATCTGTGGTGTTAATCTGGTCTACAACCCGTGGCAAATCTATTTTTAATCTGGAGGGGCGGGGTGTTTTAGTTTTTACATTGAGGTTAAAGAAGATAATAATAGGAGAGTGGTCAGTGATGACAGAATCAATTATTAGTGAAGTAGCAGTGCTTAGGGTGCGGAGTATCACATGGTCAAGGCAGTTTGAGAATCTAGTTGGGAGAGTGTAAGCTGGCAGCATTGCATGTGAAGCTGTAAGATTGAGGTATGCATCAGCATTAGGGTCAGTGCTCTCAGGTGTAATGTTGAGGTTGATGTCACCAATAATGGCTACGGTTTTAAATTGATTTAAGGCACCAAGCAAACTATCTAAGCTGCCAAGAAAACCTGTCAAATCTTTGTAAGAAGGAGAACGATAAATTGCGATAAAAGCAGCTTTATTTGAGAATTTGAGAAGAAGGACATTTGCTTCATTAAATAATGGTATTTCGACAATGATGTCAAAGCAATCTCTTACATAGACAACCACGCCTTCATTCTGTGTTTTATACGATGAAGCGTGTGAGTTGTAGCCGGTTAGTAAGGGAGTAGTAGGGCATTTGCTCAGCCAGCACTCGGTCAAAATAATAATGTCAGGCATGTACGTTAATCTACTCATAAAAACTACCAGATTATTAAAATTGCTGTTTAGACTACGAATATTAGTGTGTAATATTTTAAGATCATGAAGAGAACAATCCAAAAACTTATCACTTGCTTCCGGGGAACATGTATAGCAATTTGATACGGCAATGTGCTCAACTTCACTAGTGATCACGGTAAGATCATCCATTTTTTATTTATAATAACAACAGAGTAACAAAATTTTAGGGTAGAGTAATCATACTCGTGGTCGCCGTGTAGCGGCCCCAGGTTTATTGAGCTAACAGTAGAAGGACACATAGAGGGATTTATTAGGGTGATTTTTAGGCATTCCAAGACGATCTTTAGGGGGAGTATACAGAGAAAGTGGAAAGTGCGGGGGTGTGAGTGGGTGTGTGAAGATATGTGTGAGTGTGAAAGGTGAGTATTACTTAACAATGTGTGTTTAACAGTAGTCCCAAATTTAGAATATTTCAGCTTAAAACAGTAGATTTGCAAACAATACAATAACATTACGTTTATGAGGCAATAGGGTAATAATGTTACATAATAATAAACAATTAGTCATGCGACTTTTTTGATACGGCCAAGATCCGCCTCATTTTGCACTTGGAAGTGAGGACATCCGACTTTTTCCCGAACAAGTATCTTCCCGTGAGAGACCCAACAAAACTGAAATTCGTTAGTTTTTGCAGCGTCCCTAGCCAGAAAGAACAGCCTTTTATTCTTAGCTGATAAGTTTTCAGATACGTAAATTTGTTTAGCAGGGCCAGTAATTTTGAGATGTTCAGTTGTTAATTTAAAGCTATTTTTGTTTTGGTTCCTGAACTTAACTAGGAATTCTTCCTTAAAGATTACGGTGGTAAAATCGACAATAATTGTTTTATTGGCAGGATCTTTAGTTTTTATGCGGAATACGTCCTTCACATCCCTTGGCTGTATTGCAAGGTTCAGTAGGCTACCAGTGTCAATTACAGTCTTTAATAGAGAGGACTTTGATTCTCCTTTGGTGGACGGAATATTGCGAATCTCTAAACAGGTGGACCTCGAGCTCTGTTCCATTTTATCCAGCTTGTTTTCGAGGTCGCTTATATATGAGTGATTTTCCTTGCGCTCCGTTTCCAACAACTCAATTTGTGATTTAAGGTTGTCGTGCTGGGCCGAGAGGTGATCAAAGGAATCACGTATGCTATTAACTAGGGAAAACAGCTTTTCATATTTTTCATCCTGGTGGGCTTTAAAATCTTGAAACATTTGCTTCATTTCCGACATAAAAGTGCATAACTTGGTCTCTTCGCCGTCCTTTAGTCGCCTGCGTTTACCATTTCGGAATGTAACGTTAGGTGAATTGTCGTCAATAGGTGAATCCGGTCTTGTATTTAAAGAAGGTTCAGAAGAACTAAGTGGAGTGAAAAGCGCCTGCTCGAAACTGGCGGGCAAAGTTGACGGCGCAGGTGTCACCGCTGTCTGAGGTGTTTGCAGCTTCGTCGCCGTTGGTGAGCGATGTAACGGCATCATCAAGCGGGATTTACTGTACAAATTAGACTTACTTAATTAGTACTGTACAAGTAGATTTGTTACTGACTTAGATACGGTGCGCAGGAGTAGTGATATCGGTGTTGACAACACTTCGTGTGATCGGGGATTTCCGTAATTCCGAGTCCAGCCGAACGTGTTCTCGAAGCTACGAGGTGCGCCGAAGGACTGTTGTTGACAGTTGCCGCGTCGCTCTGCCGTACGATGACTAACATGAGTCATGCGCTCGGCAGGCGAGTAATTGTTTAGCTGCACTGATTTTGCTGAACGAAAACTGTGTTTATTTGTTGATCACTGGGTGGAATCAAAAATGAGTTAGCACACTAACAGGTTTGTACACTTCGCCACACAACGGAATAGGTTTAAGGGTAAAATTTAAACTTTGGAAACTAGTTTTGGATTTTAGTTTGAGAGCACAGAAAAATACGTGTTGTCGCGCGGGCGATCGAGGAAAGGGTCAATATAGGATGGTGCTATTCTTTACGTCCGACACCATACCAGTCTAACCAGATGCAGCTGAAATAAAATCAACATGCAACCTGCACGGAACCAAAAAAGGTTCCATAAAACAAAAGACTTAATGAAGCTCCTTTAAGAAGTACCAAAACAAAACCCCTAGGCCAATATTTCCAAGCTTCAGTATAAAGAATGACGATATACCCACTTACATACGCTGTCAGGATCGATACACGCTGATGCATATGCAAGTAGTCTCTTTGTAGTCAGTTAAGTGCCGTAGTTACTGGCACCGTACGGTCACCGGCGTTATGGTAGGATAGTTGTAGTTATTTTGTAGGTACCTACTTTCTTTTTTTAACTGGGCTACTGTGAGACGAAATTGAAAGTTTTTTTTTGTGCACCCAGTCTGTGAGAGGAGCTCATGGCTAAATAGTAACAGCCCCTCCGGTCGATCTTTAGGTTAAGCCAAGCTTGCCTAGGTTGGTGACTCATTAGATACCGAGTTTCCTCCGTGCCTCAGAAAGCTACTTGAAGCCGACCCCAAGGGTGTCATCACTGCGAGGATCGCCCAGAGGACACGGTGGAGCACACCGTGGAGCTTTGCTCGGCTAAGTCTGAGCACCGCTTTGTACTCGTAGCGGTGATTGGCAACGGCGACCTCTCTCGTTCAGCCCTGGTCCATGTCCAGCCATGGTCCGGAGCGAAAGGGAAAAGGAAGCCGACACTTCTTTCTGCGAAGCAGTCACCGTCTCCGTCACCGTCTGCGCGGGCCTTTTGACGGTTAGTTATGGACTAGCTCACCGTCCGTCCGTCTTATGACGACAGGCCGTGTCGACAGCGCGTTCGTGTTCCAAGCGCGCCTCAAGGAGATGTCAGCAAATCGGAAGGGGTTCGAGAGGGCCTATGCCTGCCAGGGCTGCGGGACTGTTCAAAAGAGATACCGAGGCCCTGGAACACAAAGGGCTAAGATGGAACATTGATGGGTTTCAGTCAGTTCTAGTCAGACACTCCCTTCCACTCCACCCAGACCAGGAGGGGTCATTTGATGCTATACCATACGTAAGCAAAAGAGCCGACCCCAACAAAGTTACGACAAGGCTAGCAGATGTGATGTGTGTTCTTAAACCTACTCACTCAATATAATTAAACTTTAACTTTACAATAATAGTTACCGAAAACCATATGGATACGAACTCCCCATCATAACTCTGTTTATTTATCGTGAACCCATCGTGTTTTCGGGGTAGGCAGACATCGTCGTCATTAACTAAAGTAAATATTGTTCGGCAACTTGCGACAGGTTTTCCGATATACGTGTGTCGAGAACTAGGTCATGTTTTAATGTACGAAATATTTTTCTGTGTATTGTTTGGTTTGGTTATGTTGCAGTCATTTTATAGGTAGTTCGTCATCCGCTTCGTAATTAACATTAAACACCGGCCTATCTACCTCCACAACCCAGTTGGTAATGGTAGTGGGTACGCAGTATGTAGACGCACATAGGTATATAACCCTTGGTAAGACTGGTTAAGACTGTCAAAGATCATATGACAGCAGGGACCAACGGCTTACCGTTCTGTCGAAATACGCAGGAAACTCGGTCCGTAAAGGATCGAAAGTTAAGCTAAGCTTATTGAGTCAGTGTATGGATGGTTACCATTTAATATAAATACTGAGACCCCTCCGTGCCACGGAAAGCCCATTGTAATATCCCTTGGTATTACTGAGTTACTGTATTGTGGAAGTCATGCCAGCAGTAAATCCAAGTAACAAGCTGAAATGCAGTTGCATATGTTTACACTGAAAATCGAACCCAAAATAAGTTGGAAAAAAGCTTAACAAGTGATGATTTCATCAGCCTCTTATGTATCAAATCGGAACACAGCAAATTTTCTATGTGACAAAAGCTAGGGATAGGATTAGAACTTTCTCGGATGAGCTCATTCATTCACAGCTTCTTTACAACTACAGTATCTATCTTCAGATTTCATTACATCACGTCCGTTCTATTGTTAACTCCTAGTCATGTTTATTGTCACGGTGGCCATCTTGGATTGTGGTGCGTCTGGCTTTTTGTTACCGGATTAAGGTCAGGAATGATTGATTACTACCTCGTTGATCGAGTTGTCGCAACAAAGCGGGACTGCTGAGCTTCATAGGTTCGATTCCCGGGTTGCGCGAAGTGTTATTGGGTTTTTGCACAAATTTAATTTCTCTGTAGCGGCCTGGTTTTAAGATTATGTGCAATACGCTCGCATATATCTGGCGAAATGGGGTCGTGCTATAAAATATACCTCTACCCAAGCCTTCAAAGATTGCCGGCGTGTTTTCATTATGTGTTGAAATGACAACGTCTCAAGTCATAAGAACTTATTTGTTTCAATTGTATCTAAATACCATAATCTGCTAAGCCTATTATTTATTTATTTAAACTTCATGTACAATAGTGGTACACAGGTGGACTTAATGCCACAAGGCATTCTCTACCAGTCAACCATTGGGTTAAAAAGGACAACATTGTGATAGGGTACATTGTGGGGGTTTGTGTAGGGGCTATTCCTGACTATTTTGGGGTCGGCTTCTAGTCTAAACGGATGCAGCCGAATATAGTATTTTACGAGGAGCGACTGCCTATCTGACCTCCACAACCCAGTTAGTACTCATTAATACGATACCCTTGGTCAGAATGGTTGTCAGACTTTCGGGTAACTGACTACCTGTAACGACTGTCAAAAATCTACAAATGACAGCCGGGACCAACGGCTTAACGTGATTTCTAAGGCACGGAGGAAAATCGGTATGTAATGATGATCACCCACCCACAGACCAGCCTTGGCAAGCGCGGCTTAACTTAAGATAGACCCGAGTGGCTGTTATTATTTCGCCACAAGCTCCTCCATTTATATCTTAATAACAGTCGGTAAATTACAGAAATCTCGCTTTATTCACCTGCACAACACCCACGGGAATAAAGTCACCTGTTCCTTCTCCCGGTCAGCACACAATCTCAGCCCCAACTTGTTGTATCACGTCTGTACTGTTCAACACTTGGTGATGTTGGTCACGCCTGGCATGCTGGTCACGGTACGTGTGTCCTCTACGTGACGAAACGTGACCATATCGCTTTGATTCCGACACGGTGTCATTCGGGTAGATGATCTAAGTTATATTTTAAAGATTGACTGTAAGTTTAGAAGTAGACTGCTTAATTAGTGTAACGGCTTTGTAGCTTTAAATAGGTGGTGTGATAAACTGGTAGAAAGCTAATATGATGGTTAGTAAAATGTTCCTAAAACTTGCTGGTACACTTGGCGAGACTTCAAGCTTTATATATCCAGTATAACCTGACCTCGCTTTTTATGATCTTCCCATACAATGAGAGATCAGTGCATATTAGTCGTTGTGCGTACGAGCTTAGTGATGAAAGCGTTGTGATCAATAAGACCAGTTAGCAAGCGTTGACAGCCCAGGCTGCGACAGCCGTACTTTTAAGTAACACCATTTTTGATATTTTAATGCCAAGGAATTTGGAAAACATGCATGTGCCTATAATTTCATAGGAAACATCAGAATCTGTTTATATTGCAACAGATTACCGACTAAGAAAGTTAGATTTAAGTGACAAATATTTTTTTAAACTAAATTCATAGTTTAAGGTATTTATTATCTTATTCACCTAATAGCTAAATGAAAAAAAGAAAAAAAAGATTCAAACAGTAGCACTCTTTTCTGAAGGACTAAACCACTCAAAAAATTTACTCCAGTTCCACGTAAATCACATCGCATTTTTCCGTCAGTTTCGACAAATTGACGTCAAAGCGCGTCACATGACGTCACGAGTCGTTAGTGCAACGTCGGTCGACGATTAAACTTGTTCATGTCGATCTGATAGATTTTTAGACTATAAACGGTTGAAAAGCGTTTTAAATTGTGATCGATGTCGATTTGAGTTGGGTGCGTCATGTGGAGAATTTTGTAAAAAAAATAATCGAATGAGAAGGATGAAAGTATAAAATCGTTTTTGTTCCCATCCTGCTGGCTTAACATGACGTCTTAAAGCAGTATTGTTTTACTCTTGTTCCAGTGTGGGAAAGAGACGGAGCTATACCGGATGTCTAGCGCCATCTCTTTCCTAAACTGGTAAAGGAGAAAACAATAATGTTTTAATACGTCATGGTAGGCCTTCTGAACCCAGTCTGTGTAAAACGTAACGTCCAACATTGATAACGTAACGTCGTGCTTGTAATCACTGAAAGTTACCGGGTATAAACACATATTCATATCTTTATTTGCATTCCATAATGTGTGGAGACCTTAACATGGGTTTAAAGCTAAGGTACAAATACGGCCCTGTAGGCCTTTTTTTAGGGTTCCGTAGCCGAATGGCAAAAAACGGAACCCTTATAGATTCGTCATGTCTGTCTGTCTGTCTGTCTGTCTGTCCGTCCGTCTGTATGTCACAGCCACTTATTTCCGAAACTATAAGAACTATAATGTTGAAAGTTGGTAAGTAGATGTATTCTGTAAACCGCATTAGGATTTTCACACAAAAATAGAAAAACAACAATAAATTAAGGGGGTCCCCATACTTAGAACGGAAAACCAAAAAAAAAAATTTCATCAAACCCATACGTGTGGGGTATCTATGGATGGGTCTTCCAAAATGATATTGATGTTTCTAATGTCATTTTTTTCTAAACTGAATAGTTTGCGCTAGAGCCACTTCCAAAGTGGTAAAATGTGTGTCCCCCCCCCTCTAATTTCTAAAGTAAGAGGAGGAAAATTCTGTATATATTTAGGATTGTAGAACGTAAAAAAAACTATCAACGAAAATTCAATAAGATATGATGTTTAGTTTTTGAGATATGGGACTTTTTCATCAAACTGCAGCAGTAACTTTGTTTTTCATAAACATACTATGAAAAACAAATTTAGTTTTGCGGTTGTGTGGAAGTTTACTACTAACTAATGAATGACAGTTCAAAATATTGTTATTATATTGTTTGGAGCTATGGAACCCTGTGTGCGAGTAAGATTCGCACTTGGCCGGTTTTTGGATGGGCAATCATCAAATGACCCCTCGGGAGGAGTTATTTGAGACTGATTTGTACTTACTAAAACCCATCCATGTTCCTTCGTAGCCCTTTGTGTTCTTGGGCCACGGTATCTCTTTCGAACAACCCGCAGCCCTGGCAGGCATCGGCCCTCTCAGACCCCTTCCGATTTGCTGACATCTCGTAGAAGCACGCGTGGAACACGAACGCGCCGTCGGCACGGTCTGTCGTCATAAGACGGACGGACGGTGAGCTAGCCCATTACTCACCGTCCACAGGCCCGCGGCCCTGTAGTTTTTTTTTTTTTTTTTTTTGACATGGCCACTCGCAGATCAACCTGCTAAGGTTATTTCTGCTCAACCGGGCAATCCTGTGGTGACCTCAAATGAATGAATTTAAGGCCCCCAGCCAGGGCTTACAAACTAAGTACAATTAAATGACCGCTCGCTAAGGGCACCCCCTGTGGGGTTCGGACCTCGGCTTAGAGCGTCATTGAGGGGTGGGCAGCAAGGGACAGGCTGGGTCATATTATTATTATTTAGGGAATTTAACGTTACATGCTCAGCGGCGCGGGCTGGCTCGTCGAGCAAGGGTCGGGGAGGGGTGATGTTACTAGCGCGTCGCGAGGGGCCTCGGCGGCGAAGCCGGAACACGGATCGGTTTTTGTTCTTGTGTTTACGAAGAGTGCTAGTTTCCCTACTGCTCTCTTGAAGGAGGGTAATGGGGTCATCGGGTTCGACGAGGATATGCCTAGGTCGGCGAATCTTCCCTATTCTGGTGGGGACGTATCGGGCGGCCGACACCACTAGTGGGTTGGGGTGTTTCTCAGCAGAGTCTAGGAAACGCTTTGAAAGGCTTTTAATGACCTGCTTGACGGTGGGGATTTTCAGATCAACATGAAGTTGTTCATTCCTAACGAACCACGGTGCTCCCGTGGCCTTTCGGAGAAAACGGTTCTGGAGGGTCTGCATCCTATGGATCTGGTATGCCTTAGCTTGTCCGAAAACTGGGCAAGCGTAGGTCAGAATGGGGCGAATACACGCGGTGTAAATACGCAATTTGCACTTAAGGGACAATTTGCTGCGTGCATGTAGTAAGAAATGGAGTCTACCGAGAGCGAAAGCGGCGCGCGAACGCATCGTCTTTATGTGCTCCCCGAAGGTGAGACGTTGGTCAAGGATTACCCCCAAGTATTTGGCTCGCTTTTCCCAAGGAATAGGCTTGCCAAACATGGTGATCGGGATGGGAGTGGGTGGGAGGATTTGGCGTGGCCTACAGAAGAGAACCGCCTGACTCTTATCGGGATTGACTTCGACTTTCTCCATTTCCGGAACCAATCGCCTAAGGCGTTTGCGGAGGATTGGAGGTTACGAGCGATACTGTCTGGGCTCCGACCAGAACAGTAAATGGCTGTGTCGTCAGCGAAAAGCGCTAACTCAGCCTTGGGGTTATTGGGAATATCGCTGGTGAACAGCGTGAAAATGAGTGGGGATAAGACTCCGGCGCGAATAGGATGGGGGGAGGAAAGCGCACCTTCGATTCGGTACCGAAAGGTGCGGTTCGACAAGAAGTCACGTAGAATGAGTACGAGACGATCAGGCACACCGAGCTGATACAGCTTGTATATCAGCCCGTTGTACCAGACCTTGTCGAAGGCTTTTGCTATGTCGAAGAACAGGGCACCAGTCATCATCCCGCGCTGGTAGCGGGCGCTGATGTGTTCGACTATACGATGGACCTGTTGGACACAAGAGTGTTGGGTTCTAAAACCGAACTGCTCTTCGGGAATGAGGCTCTTCGCTTCGACATAGTCCTTGAGGCGCTTATAAATAAGCCTCTCGTAGATTTTGCCGAGAACGTTGAGGAGACTGATGGGGCGATAACTGCTAGGGTTGGACTTGGGCTTGCCCGGCTTGGGAATACCGATGACAGTGGCCTGTTTCCACGACTGAGGGAACATGTTGTGGGACATGGCGCCATTGAAGATAGCGGTCATGAGTACAATGAGGGCAGCGGGGAAGAGCTTGAATACCCTATTGTTGATTCCGTCAGAGCCAGGGGCTTTCCGAGGCTTAAGGTTCCTGATGACCTCCTCCACCTCGTCTGGTGTGACGGGGAGGAGAGGGAAATCCGGATCCTCAGAGGGTGGGAGAGAGGTTCGACGTTCGACTTCAGCATCCACTTCAGTGAGGTGAGCTATGTCTACTGGTTGAGAGCTGGGTGAGCACTGGGACTCTAAGCTGTCAGCAAGGCATTCGGCTTTGTCGGTGTCGTCGAAAGCGACGCTATTGTCAGGACGGATGAGAGGAGGCATAGAGGAAATCTCAGAGGCGCGTAGTTTCCTCTGTAATTCCCAGAACGCCAGATGGGTTGGTTCTAGTTCGCTGAGCATCTTGTCCCATTGACCGTCACGCAGCTCTTTGACGCGTTTGCTTAGTTTACGCTGTAAGCTACGCATAAAGGCTTTGTTATTGACACTGGGAAAGGCTCTGAAGGCACGGATCTTCTCGGTCAACAGTTCACGCACGTCGTCCGGGAGATTCCAGCGACGATCGCTCGTCACTGGGGCCTCCCTTGAACATTCGTTCAGGACGGATTGTACGTGTTCCGTGAGCGAGCTGATCGCGACCTCCGTGTCAGCGATGGACTCTATGTTGTCAGGGATCTTATCCAGGTGAGGGAAGTCAGTGGATTTCAGCAATTCGCTTACTTTCCCCCAGTCCGTGATCACTCTGGTGGGAGGGGGTCGAGAGGGGTCGAGAGGGCCTAATCTAGGAGCTAGCTCCCAGATGACCGGACGGTGGTCAGAGTTGAGCTCATCAATCGCTTCCACAGAATGTAGCCGTAGGCTGACATTCTTAAGGAGAGCGACGTCGAGTACATCAGGGAGTTGGTTGATGTCGAGCGGGTAATGGGTGGGATGCATCGGAGCGATGACATCAAAGTTGAGGGGACTGCAGAGGTCAAAAAGAACCCTACCTCTGGTGTTAGTCACGCGACTATTCCAGGAGGGGTGTTTGGCGTTCAGATCTCCCGCCAAAATGACGGAATCACTGAGACCGAGAAGTGAGCCGAGATCATCTCTGAGAGCGGCGTTAATCGCCGGGGAACCGGAAGGAGGAAGGTACGCAGAGATGATCGAGATGGGTTGATGACCCGTCATGCCAAGCCGACAGACAGAGACCTCACGGTGGGTCAGGGGAGGAGGGTCCATAGGGATGCAGTATAGGGATGCTTTGTAGAAAATGAGGGTACCACCCTTATGACAACGAGTCCTATCATTGCGAACTATGCGATAGTTGGCTATTCTAGGATCTCGATTCGAAGGCTTAAGGAAGGTTTCTTGGACTAACAGGATATCTAAGTGATGATCGCGGAGGAAGTTGGCGATCTCATCACGTTGCCCATTCAGGCTGTTGGCGTTGAAGGACCCTATTCTAAGGGACTTCGGTTTGAACCTACA
Source organism: Cerastis rubricosa (assembly GCA_949152445.1). Lineage (NCBI taxonomy): Eukaryota > Metazoa > Arthropoda > Insecta > Lepidoptera > Noctuidae > Cerastis > Cerastis rubricosa. The sequence goes on along the minus strand of OX424548.1, from coordinate 15,716,302 downwards.
TGGGGGGGCTTTATCCATTATGGGTTGTTATGAGGAAGGTTTTGCATGGCGTGCGTAACGTCCCCGTACGCTGCGAAGACAGTCGCGAGTTTAAAGAAATCGCCGCCGCATGCGACGTTCTCCTTGGACATCTGAATCGCTCGAGGCGAGTAGAACACGCTAAACGTGCTCGAAAGGACCCTAGCGGGGTCAAACCGGTTGTCGACCGGGCTTTGAGGGGGCCTGAACGGGGGGGAGGGGGGTGAGCAGTTGGTGCATGAGGCACATTCGCTGCTGGGGCGGCGGGGGGACCGGGCGCTGAAGGCGCGTCGGTCTTCAAGATGGGCCTGGGGCCCGATGGGGGTAGGGGACGGGCGATGGGGTTGGCCATTAGAGCCGGGATAACCGGTTGTTGATTAGGCCTCAACGCCGGGAAGTTCTTTTGATGGTTCAGCGTGTTCCACGGACTGGGGCGCTGGGGGCTTAGGCTGGCAGGGGGCTTGTCAGAGAGAGTAGGACACTCTCTGGTCTGACGGTCGTTGGCGCGCTTAGCCAGCTTGGGGGCCGACGATTTTGGGGCATTTTTGCACCCGCGGTAGTTGGCCGGATGGCCGGACTGCCCGCACAGAACACAGCTGGGTGGCTCTGTGCAAAGGGAGCGGTCCTTCGGACGAAGACAGTCAGCGGTGCCGTGGTCACCCAGGCACTTGACGCAGCGAGGTTTGCCGAAGCAGTTTCGCTGCGAATGCCCATAGAGCTGGCACCTGTGGCACTGGCCCACGATGCCACTCTGACGAGGCTTTCGATGGTGATTCCCGAGAGGCCGCAGACGGTTTTGATTGTGAAAATTGGGTGGTGACCCTCGGTGGGGTCACATACCACCAGAATCATGTTGTAGGGGTTACCCCCTTTGCGGTGCATGCGGTGCACCTCTGATACAGGGATTCCCTGCGACTCGAAATCGCTAAGGATCTCCGAAGCTGGGATTTCTAAAGGGATGTTCTTGATGACCACCCGGGTTGGTTTTTCCTCTTGCAAGGTGTACGTGTGGTAGTACAACTTGCGATCGGATAGGAGCCTGGAGAGGTTCCTGAAATCGGTGGCTGAAGCCACGGTAATTTTGATGCCCTGCTGGACAGCTTGGGCTCTGGTATAGTTTATCCGCCGTTCATTGCAGGCCTTGGATAGCTCGGTCCACTTCGCCTTGTCGTGTAAAAACAAGGGCGGGGGGGGACGAGACTTCTTGGGGGGGGGGGGGGCAGCCGGGTCGGCTGTTGACATGGGGGAAGGTGGGCGGCTAGCCGGCTGGGAAGTACCAGCTGGTGAGTCCGGTCCAGGAGAGAACGCTGGGGAGGGGGAGCGGTTTTGTCACAACGAACCAAAAAAGCCAGTCATGCTACCAATTCATTGCACTGTCAATCCAATTTATACCATACACCGAAATCAAAAAGTTTAAAATTCAACGACGAAAATAAACTAGTCTATTCGACGATGCAGCCCAGCTACTAATGCAACTAGACCAACTTCAAATAGACGAACACAGCAAAAATAGCCTTCATCTGTCAATAGCGATTACCAGCTAAAAGCAAGTCAGACATGTCCTAAACTTTGGCCGCCATTTTTGACTGCATCCATGTCAGCTTCAGAGGCATTGTTACTGAAACTTTCATGTATTCGTGGAAGCGAATGGACACGACACGGTCGGTTGTTTCACGAAAATACTTTTTTGGGAATTTGAACATTTTTAAACGGATACACACAGGAAACTGGAATGTTGCTGGGAAAGTGAGGTAAGTCAGATTTCAGAATAGTTTGGTCTATGATGCAAAAGTTTTTGGATGCTGCGAACAAATTGACACCGTGATAATATTTAACTTGGAATATTGTAAAACCCATAAGACGACCCACTGACCAAAACTCCGTTCAAAAATCACAAAAGTTAACGTTCAGAACCTGTGTTACTTGAGTATGATTACCTAAAATAAAAACCGGCCAAGAGTGCGAGTCGGACTCGCGCACGAAGGGTTCCGTACCGTTGTTTATAAAAACGAGCATAAAAATCACCTTTTTGTATGGTTTTCCTTTAACATTGATTTCATTCTGTTATTAGTATTTGTTATTATAGCGGCAACAGAAATACATAATCTGTAAAAATTGCCAACTATCACGATTCATGAGATACAGCCTGGTGACAGATGGACGGACGGACGGACAGTGAAGTCTCAGTAATAGGGTCCCGTTTTACCCTTTGGGTAGGGAACTCTAAAAAGACCAATCAATGCTACCAAGTCAGGTTGGAAAACTGCCATATTGCATAGCATTATGGATTCTTGACTGAAATTTCTTGTGATTAGCGAACAACAGTAGGCTCACTGGTCGCAAGCACTTCTGTTGAGCAGCAGTCTTGCGTTCGATTCCCAGGTCGGGCCAATAATTGGGTTTTTCCGTCAGTAGCCGCGGAGTCTTGATTTGTGCCCGGTTGATGGCAAAAGGCTCGCCACATATTACATGGGACTTAAACATACTCGTAGAAATGTGCGCTTAAAAATAGGGTATGATCGGATCGGACGGGAATGATGTACGAAATGAATACGTGGACCTTTTGTACGTCGTTGTCCCTTTCTCCGTGTAGATACTCCGGGGATTACAGTTGTGACAACAAGTTCAGCTAACAGTTGAAGCAAGAACTTAAACAAAAATGCCAGCAACATCCACCAACGTTGCTGGCGTCTAAATCATTGACACTCCTTTCCTTTCAACAATTCTTTACTTCCAGAACCAACATATTTCTTAGTCGCATAATATTCGCAAAGTCAAGAGTACTGGCCATTATTAGAAGTAGCTATTTCCTTACAACATATCATGGAGGAGGCAATCTGTGTGAGAAATCACCCACTCAAGGGAATAGTCGCGCGGAGTGGCGATTTGTCGCCGTTTTTTGTCGCATCGTTGTGGAACCGAGGTATAAATTATGTTGTTGGTTGTAATGCGTTTTTCGGAACAGTTTTGAGTTTATTTTCCGTTGAGTTATTGTGTGGAACTGGTGTTATTGGGAATTGTGGTATGTTTTATGTGAGGGTGTTTTTCATTTACAAGGTTATATGAGTTTTGGGTTAGAGAGGCCAATTGGGAAGTTGGTTTTCCTGCAGTGTTTAAGGGTCTTGTTAATGGTTTCGAATAAGATATTGCTGTAACTTTATAGAGACATTGTTAAGTGTCTAGAGGAAGATACCTCTGCTTTTTGGGATTATGCAAGTAAAGGCAACCTTAGCAATTTATGCAACAAGAGGTTTATTTATTTTCTGTTGGGAATCATACAATTTATCACTTTGACAATTCAGTTTGCAGGAGCCTGGAGCACTTACTGCAATGTTAAAAGGCTCTGTAATTTGTAATAGACTTTTTGTTTTAAATAAAATACGAAACCTTTCTCTAAATAAATAATCCATAATAATATACCAAAATTACTCTGAAGTTTGACCAAATCATTTTAAAATCATTTAGACAATTTTGGACATACTATGCACCCAATTTCATAATCTAACTCAAAAACCCAAACCTACCCTATGGGGGATGAAGGTATATATACCTTCATTTCCCCTAAGATACAACAAGCCAGCTCAGGTAGCAATTTGTAACTGAACCAGTACCACAGTATAAAAGATGACCAGTAAACCAACGTGGCCCTTATTTCCTAAAATCAAACGTGGTTGGCAATGGTGTTAACTAAACATTAAATTATTTTGTTTGAATGTCGTTACGACTTGTCAGAAGCCCATAACTCTGACAATCAATCAGTCAAAAGAGTATTATTTATTTATTGATTTATTTAAACTTCATGTATAATAGTGGTACATAAACGGACTTAATGCCACAAGGTAATCTCTACCAGTCAACCTTTTGGCTTAAATACGACAACATTTGTTTGTACCCCACAAACAAATATTCACGTTATTTGTGAATATTCCACTAGTTCTCAAAAATTCATATACTAGCATAGATACTAATACACATTATACGAGTACAAATAAAATAGACTAATAAATATTATAACAAATACTGAAATAAAAAACGAATCCTAGTAATAATTACTATGTCTGGACTTTAATTGAGTGCTATTTAGTCTGACTTAAATAGTGGCGAACTTTCTTAAAGAGAAGAACTTTGAACTTTCTTGACGAGTGTATCGTGTTGTCTATCCCATCAACTAGGTGCAGGGCAGATAGGCAGTCGCTCCACGTAAAATACTGGTATTCAGCTGCATCCGGTTAGACTGGAAGCCGTCACCAACATGATTGGGAAAAGGCAGGCAGATGATGTCATGGTAAGCTTCCAGACTAATCGGTTCAGCTGAATACTAGTATTTCACGTAGAGCGACTGTCTATCTTAGTACTGGGTGATATGATACCCCTTGGTAAGACTGGTTGTCTGACATTCGGGCCATTGACTACCTATTTCGACTGTCAAAGATCTACAAGTACAATTGACAACCGGAACCAACCGCTTAACGTACTTTCTGAGGCACGGCGGAAACTTGGTGTGTAAAGGGTGGTCACCCATCCACGGACCAACCTAGCCAAGCGCGGCTGAACCTTAAAGCTCCGTTGGGAAAAAATAAGCAGATGATGCCTTGTACAACAGCCCCCGACTTATTCTCCAGTTACCTGAAGCACGCTTAGAATTCGTATACAAACGCTTTGCATGTTTGTCGTGAGCCGATTCCGGCCATTTGTTCCTAGTTGAAGTACTGAATGTGAACACTAATATATCTTTGTCTACTGTGCCAGTACTAATCCCAAATGGGATATTAATTTGATAGCACTTAGAACGGATTTCATAGATATAATATTATGTTTAATCCTTAAGTTCAGTCGCTGTGATTGTGTTTTTATTAATAGTTTGGGACTCGTTCTTGTGATAATATTAGCAGGGATGTTTATGAAGGATATTTTGAGTAATTTAATTTCGTCGAGTTGCTTTGTGAAATATTAAATATATACTATATTGAACGTTATAATTAAATCGGATTTAATTAACTTCTCTCTAGGAATAAATTGGATTATCCAGGAAGGCGGTTCTGGAGATTCTTTTGATGTACCTCAAGACTGATTAACTTCATCCTTTGTTTATTGTAGTTTATCGGCACAGCATATTGTCTTCTTTAACTCTTCAGTACCTATTGTTTGTTTCTCTCAATAAATTCAGCTATGTTTTTCCCTTCCTTTTAGATTATATCCGTCTATCGTTATTGGTCGAATATCAGTGACTCCTTAGAAAAAGGCCGTAATCTATCATGTGGGCCCAGTGTGGTTTAGTAGAAATCTCATAAAATATCTTAGATTTTTTCGTTTCTCAAACTTACCCGTGTTCTCAGTGTTTCCTTTGCAGTTTTGAGTAGTGACAAACAAAATAAACTAAACAATGCGAAAATGGAGGTTCATAATTAAAAGCATTGCGCAGGCCCAGTGCGGGTTCATACCAAACCGCACTGGATCCGCGTGGTGGATTACAGCCCACTCCCTCTCATAGAGACGAGGCCTGTGTCCCAGCCGTGGGAACATTATAGGCTGATGATGAATCAAAACCTAAGTCTGACTAGCTACAATCATCATCTGCCTAGTCTTTACCCAACAATGTTGAGGTCGGCTTCCAGTCTAACCGCATGCAGCCGAATACCAGTATTTTACATGGAGCAACTGCCAATCTGACTAGCTTCAATACCCTTTTAATTTTACGAAAGATACCTAAAACTGCACACACCCCACCACTTACCCGTCACATGCACGTCCCGTCTCAAACTTACAACAGCCTCGTTTGCTTAAGCACAAGCATTGTAGTAAAGCAGTAAAACATATGACAGTATTTAAGTCATCCATAACTTGCCGCAATAACTTAACACTAGGGGCACAGACTTGGCAGAAGCGTTCGTACAAGCTTACCCCCACATTTGCATGATGCTGCAAAGTGTTATTTATGTTTGTGAGGAAGGAGGTTTAATGGGATTGTGGGGAGCTGGTGTCTAAAATCCAGGTATGGATAATGATATCTTCACACTTGGTTTTACATGAGACAGAAATATCTCTCAGGCATGCTAGTTTTCTCACGATGTTTTAATTTACAGAAGCAAGTGATTGCTTATTACAAAATGCTCATGAATCTAAATATCATAAGTGTGCGTGGCTTGGGTTCGACCTTGAGATCTTGAGATCAGTCCGATGGTCTCCCCACTAGGCTATTACTGCTTCTTCTTCTGATCTTGGTATGAATTTTGCTAATATTATATAGGGATGTAAGGGGTAAGATGTGGATCTTAATTTGTTATTGAAGATCGAGGGCAAAGATCAAAGATTTGTATTGCTAGATAACGCCTTCTTCTGTATTCTAGTGGATTGTTAGAACTGTACAATAATGTTTATGATCATCTCAACTTGTAAATTATTTTTAAGTGTTTTTGCTGAACTCTGAAAACGAATTTGTGTTGTACTCGCTATATAAAACAAAAAGCTGAAAACGCTTTGTGGTATGAAATGCTCTGACAAAATAACCACCTTGATCTGCAAATAATTATGACGCCGATTAATTAATAAATCATTTTCCGAGTCTTTTTTCTTGAAAACTCTAACGAAAACGCCCAAAAATTGTCCCCTGACCGGCAAAACTATAAATCACCTTCCCTGCCGGATGCCAAACTCATCAGCGTAATGATACATCCAAAAAATGACTTCCATGACACGGACTATATCGTTAGCTTTGAGTGATGACTGGGTTTTTCTGGTTGCGGATGCGGGATTCATTTGTCTTGTGACATGTATGGTTGGTCTCCTTAGATGTTACGATAATCGAAGATTTTAATGTTCTTTGATACCTAACAGGCATACAACATATACACAACACAACATACACAGTATGGCTACACAATTTAATATTTATGATACCGCGCTACTTTTGCAACGTGTGATCTAACAATAAACTAATATTGAATTCTGTTACTCGCTTATTTAGTAACACTTGTACACTCAAAATCTGTCTCTCAACCTTTCACACACACACACACATACGCACACGCGCGCACACATGTTTTTTTATTAACAGGCTGTGTCGCAAGTAAAAGAGCTTAGAGCATGGAAGGAATTGGGGGGGAGGCCTTTGCCCATCAGTGGGACAGAACACGCAAAAAAAATAATCGGGCCCTCAACTGGAGACTGTAGAGAATGTAACTTGATCTAGGCCCCTTGATAGTAAGTGAGAGTCCTTTTTTATTTGCAATATCAAATGCATATCAGATATTTTGTTATCACAAAGAAGATGAAATGTCTTAATGTGCCACTTCTTCTTCCAGTTTAAAACACTAGGATGTGGCGAAGGGCGGGTGTTTTGGGGGACTGTCTCTTGTAATTTTGACGTTCAAAAAGTCCTGATTATCAGCCTAATTTGAATAAATGACTTTAGATTTTGATTTTGTACTCAAAAAATCTATCTATAGAATCTATGCAAATCATTTTAATTTTTATAACTTACCAGAACCTTTAAATTTTCGGTACATGAGAAGACAATTGATGCGGAAAGTATAGGCTAACATTTAAGACCAATGGTGATATTTTTCAGACGTTGTAAGTGCAATTTGGGTGTCTTATACACTCCTTTCTTTCTTTTTCAGCAAACATATGATAATTTACAACAGCATAAGAGAAGATAAGATTTCTTTATTTGTTTAAACATCATTAAACAAACAAATGTTCTGTATGGTGTCCGACGTTAAGAATAGCACCATCCCATATCTTCCCGTGGGTGTCGTAAGAGGCGACCAAGGGACTTGCCATAGAATGGGCAGCAGCGTTCTCTGTCCTTTTGTAACAACCGTCCTGCGATCGCCAACCCACCTGCCAAGCGTGGCGATTATGGCAACACCCCCCAAAATGTCAATGTGGCAACACTAAGGGGAGGCCTATGTCCAGGCAGTGGACGTTAAAAGGGCTGAAATGATGATGATGATGAAACAGACAAACAAAAATCAAACAAAACACAACCCAAATCATTATCATTATATTTTTTTATCATCATTTTCAATTAAACAATTAATACCCTTAATCAAAATTAAAATTAATCGTAAGACTTGAAGCAATCAATCACCTAGCCAGACAGTGGGCATCAAGGCTAAGTCCACGCTCGTTTCGGCGCCCCACTTGCTAACAACTCGTATTAATCATAACACTCTTCCTGTTTAGCGTGGCCTCACATCTGTTGAGGCCACGAAAACAGCGGGTGAGAAAATTGGTCGCATGGAAATGTTGATGGTGCATTTGGTTGGACTGGATCGTGGAGGTCAGATATACCATGTAAAATTTTGGTATTCTGCTGCCTCTGGTTACACTGGAAACCGAGCCCAATTTAATTGGAAAAAGGCCCAATGCCGAATGTAGTTGCACACGATGTTTTGTTTAGACTTAAATCAGGCTTAATCTACTTTTTTTTACCACACAAAAAAAATGTATTTGAGGTGATATGTTTGACAAAAACTACTTTATATTCATTTATTTGCGTTCCCCAATGCATTAAAACCACGCTAATATTACAGCTTAGTAAGTCTCAGATCTCATAAGATAGCGTTAGGTGTTAAAAAAGACACACTTTAATAAAAACTACTCTCCGTGGCAACATAGATGTGGTCCAGTTACATTAAGCTCAAAAGCATGTTACAGTTTTTAACTTTGTTTCCGAGTTCCTGGACAATGCACCTAATTTCGTAAGTGTTAAGGCTCTTTATAGAGGTAACTTACACGGGCGTATAGTGTTAGTCTAGTATACAAGAGTTAGTTTTATCTGGTGTGAAGTGTGCCATCACTTTTCTAATAATAAAGGATAATCATTTTTTTTTGTTAATCTTCTTCTACGTTTTGTAGTAAGCAACGACTTATTGTCGGACCTACGCTGTCCTCCCATACTAAAGTACTAACGCTGTTACATTCAAATATTGTAAAACCAAATTTTTTAAAAGAAAAACCAGTGAGTTTTTTGCCGGTTCTTCTTCATAGGAAACTACCAACCTGAACTGTGCACCTTTTGTCGACGTTTTATAAGTGCCCATGTAGGCCTATGTAAAATTAAATCATTTGATTTTGAAAGATAGAGAACCAACTTTCCTACGTGCCTCGGAAAGCACGTTGGTCCTGGCTGTCATTTTTAGATCTTTTGCAGTCGTTACAGGTAGAAAGAAGAAACTCGCAAGTCTTTCCATACAAAATCAGCTCCATTTCTAAAGCGTGCCTCCACCCGCTGACTTCACAGCCTCCCTAAAGATGCAAAGAACAGATTTATGTTCCGAGATTAACAGCAAATTAAAAAGTTCCCAGAACTCCGCACTCGGAAGTGAAAAACTTTGGAAACGTTTGATAAAAGTATTTCTCTGTTTATTTATGGGAAGGAAACGAATGGGTGGCCCTTTTTAATAAATTTATGTTGTTAGGAAGTATGGGAGTTACTGCTCTTGAGGAAATGTTAAGAGGAGATAAGAATTTCCATTAACATCTGGAATTTTCGGTCTGATCTTTACTTTTGGCCCTTTCTTTCTTTATTGTGTGGTTAGTGTCTAACATGGTGTCCGAATTTTTATTCAGCACATGGGCTTATGACTTGAGTTCACATGCTGTCAAGTCTTGCCCGCTTGGTAGATTCCCCTCTACTTCTCGCATAGAGGAGGCCTGTTTCCCAGTCTCAAATATGAATTTAAATTTCTATGGTCTGCTGGGCATGAGGTGCTGGATTCGATTCCCGAGTCGGGCAAAGTGTTATTGGGTTTTCCCAACAGGATTTTTTTTTTGTAGCTGCCACAGATTCCGGATTTTTGGTCGGTTAAAGAAAAAAATATTACACGGGACTTATTACTTGCGAAGGGGTGTACTCATTGAGTTGTACCAATGAATACACCCCTTCGCTTCGTGGATTACATGGATGTTTCGTTATGTTATGATCTATGGTCCAGCAGTGGGAAAATTATAGGCAGATTATGCTCAGACAGAATCTATACAAAGTTATGTGCTATCGCTCTTAAATACATACAAACTCCTTTCACTTACTCCATATTCATGCATGGTGACTACTACACACTTCATACACACATACTTCACTTTATCAACGGAAATTGGGTCAACAACCCGATAATAAGGCCAGAAAGCCCCATTACTGTTGACACCATAATATTATTACCCTTGAGCTAAATCCCCATGGATATGGTTCTTTCATAGTGCATTATCACCATGCTATGGGATATTTTTTCATAAACCAAAATTGGACCATTCTCCCGAATTTTATCGCTAAGAATGATAATGGAAGAAAAATGTGTGTTGCGTCATCAGTGACGTCATCGGTTTTGTTGCCTGTAGGGATGGGAAGTGTCGATGCTTTATCGATAATAATTTTAGATTAAAAAGATTTTTTAGGCAATCTGATAATGATGTATGTGACTTCATATCCGAAATACCTATGAGGTTTAAGCAGAGAGGTTTTATCAGTTATATTATTTGTCTGTCCCAAGTAAATAGAGGGAGACCTTATTGCCATCAAATAGGCACAACTTCAGAACTTAATACCGCACAGCTAGACCATGAACTAGAACATTTAGGACTTGGAATATTTTTGATCTTGGTAGAACGTTCTTCTAAACTAATATTATAAAGAGAAAAGATTTGTTTGTTTGCTCTTCAACGTCTGCTTCAAATATAAGCTACTTGACCGATTTCAAAAATTCTTTCACCATTAGAAAGCTACATTTTTACCGAGTAACATAATCAAAATCAAAAATCAAAATCATAATATTTTATTTTACATAGGCCTACATGGGCACTTTTAACGTCGACAGGTTCGGGTTGGTCGTTTCCTATGGAGAAGAACCGGCAAGAAACTCCATGGTTACTCTTTTAAAATCATTTGGTTCTACAATATTTGGATGCTACAGCGTTAGTACCCTAAGTATGAGAGGACAGCGTCGGCCCGACAATAAGTCATCGCTTACTACAAAAGGTAGAAAAAGATGATGTGAAAAAAAAAATACAACATAGGCCATGTTATATTACAATTTTCGCGAGCGAAGTGCTAGTATAATACTTAGTAATGAATAATACTAAGTATCTAATTACACTTGTTTTAAACCACAAAGAACTCAAAGCATGTGTTACCTTTCCTATGACTTTCAGTAAGAATAACTTAAATATCGAAAAGCGGAAAATCAAAATGCTTGAAATCCCCTTCACAATTCTATTGTTTCAACTATTTACCCAAAACATTAGTTCGGTAATAGATCATTGCGAGTTCACATTTGAAATATGGTTGCAGATAACAAGTTCATGTCAAACTGCTGTGTTATCGTAATCTAGTGACGTGCGGATATCGATAGATAGGGAGGGGAAATTATTGTTGTCATAGAATTTGACACGTTTCGTTGTAAATGCAGTTGTCGATAGTTTGGCTTTGTTTTCGATTGTTTTTGTTTCGGAAAAAGTATTAAGAGGGCTTAGAAAAGTGGCAAAAGCTTTCAACATGACTGATAGTAAGTTTTTTTTAAGATAGAGGTTAATCTATACGACATTTTTTTTTCTATTTGGAAAACATTTATTTTGTTCAACAATTTTTTTTGTTGGTTCTTTTCTTGTCTTTTACTTAGACATGTTCCTGCCTCTATATATTACGTTGGTACTTTGAAATTTGTGCGGCAGTCACATGAATGACAATAAGCCGAAATTTGTGCTAAGTAAAGTTTATAGATCTCGGCCCTAATTTCTAATAATTGCAACAGCGCAATTACAACCAAGAAAATCTTTTCAATACGATGCCTGTACTAAAATGTTTTCGTTAAGTTATTTCCAAGTTATTTTTCTGCACGAACTGAGGCTTTGTTCCACTTTCTGCTCCGCTATGCCTTGTTTCACCCTTATTGTTCTATAAGTGATAAGCCATGTCCCTTGACCGAAAGCGGCCTCAATAAATATATATAAAAACATTTTATTTTATAGGTCAATGGGGCATTTTCGGTTAGAATACTAAACTGAATGTAATATGCTTTTGAAAATGAGAAGAAATAAAAAATAACTTAATAGGTAATAAAGATAAGTGTCATTTTGGCAATTAATGCACTTACTCCACTACTATGTTTTTCGGAAATGTGTATGATCCGAATTTGAGTTAAAAAAAAAACTTAAGTACGCGACCACTTGATCAACGAGGAGAAAGTTGATACAGCTATAAAACTGTCTAATTTTTTAAGGTGGAACCGTGCGCCCACGAAATTCAATTTTTCATACACTTTTGACACTGACTTGTAAATTGTAAAAAACCTAAGAAAATTTTATTTTTAGTGGACTACCCGCTTCCACCTTAACTTGGCAAAATTTACAGTTAGCAGTGGTAACAATTTGCCATTGACAGTGCTCTCAAAAACGGTGAAGGAAAACATCGTGAGGAAACCGGCATGTCCTAGAACTAATAATTCGAAGACATGCGACATCTACCAACACGCACTGGGCCCGCGTGGTGGATCACAGCCCATTACCTCTCATAGACAGGAGGCCTGTGACCCAGCATTGGGAACATTATAGGCTGATGCTAATGAGTGACCTTTACATCGTTGTGCTAAGGGTGAATTTCATGGTACGAGTGTTGTTACCAAAAATGTGCTGTATTGTGTATACTGTACTACAGTACACTGCTGATATTTAAATTGCCGAATATTTGTATTAAATTGCAATTAATTTTTAAGTTTTGTGAAAGAAAAGGAAATAAAACCAACGTCATTTTATTTATTTCAACATTTATCTTTAACTTGGAAACAAATAAAATAGCGAACCGATATATAGAGAAACATTTCAGTTCAGTCTTGCGTCTTCAGCAAAATAGGTTAATATTTCGTGTGGTTCCTACGAATGAACAAAATGAACGAGATGGAGGTGAACTGCTCAGCAGAATGCATCGCGTATGCTTCAAAATTTACAACGTATTTTCTTTTCAATATGTGTTTGGGTAAAAGATAGTATACTATGGCAAATTCGCCATTTAGTATTCCGGTTACTGAATTGTTATTCTTGTCTCTCTAAAACTTGTTTGACTAAAAGAGTGATGTGTTGAAATGTTGAGAGGAGCTCGTGGCTAAATAATAACAGCCACATGGGTCAATCTTTAAGGTTAAGCCGTGCTTGCCGAGGTAGGTGCTTGGATGGGTGACTATAAGTACATACCGAGTTTCCAACCTTGCCTCGGAAAAAATGTTAGGCCGTTGGTCCCGGGTGTCATTTTTAGATCTTTGACAGTCGTTACGAGTAGTCAGAAGCCGAAAGTCTGACATCCAGTCTTACCAAGGGGTATCGTATTACCCAGTTACTGGGTAGTGGAGGTCAGATAGGCAGTCGCTTCATGTAAAATACTGGTATTCAGCTGCATACGGTTAAAGTGGAAAGTGATCCCAACATAGATAGTTTGGGAAAAGGCTAGGCAGATGATGATTAAAATGTGAATGTGTGAATGTGTGTTAATGTGTGAGAGGAAAACCATATAAAAGATGGGAAATGATGGTTGTTTTATTGAAGAACAAAATATGTTGCGGAAACCCCGAGTATGTTAATATTTTTACCCTTGTCATAGAAGAAAGATAATTATTCAATCTGCTCTGATCTTGCCTGGCTCGCTTTCTTTTTTTATAGAGACCTGCGTCCCAACAGTGGTCCACGTTATTGGTGCTTTACTTTTACTTATCAAAGAAAATGCATATAACACCAGTTCAAAATGTAACTCTAAATGTTTTACAGTGCAGTTTATTTTACCTTTTGCCTCCCATTCCGGATCGTTGCTTGCAACCGTTCCACTTACTGTAAGGACTCCAACGACTGTTCTATCGGTTTTTATGTCAACTTCTTACTTTTATTCGGAAACGTTGCTGTTGGAATCTTTGAATTGTATTAGCTTTTTAATGCTCCAAGATGTTACAATATTTTCGTTGATAAGCGAAATCTAGTCTGGTATAAGAAATCACAGATTTTGGAAACAGGTTTTCGCAAAGAGCAGCTACTGGTTCATGGGTATGAATTCCAAGTCGGGCTAAGTGTAATAGGATTTTTCCATCTGGAATTTTTCAGTAGTTTGTGTTCATTGAAACTGTATACGCCCTTTTATAGCAATAGTCTCGCCTCTTTCAACCTAGAACTCTGGCTAAACAAGCATGATCTTAAACGTGCTCTGTCATATTTTATTTACAGATTGAATTCTGCCTAAACAGATATTTATTCAGTCAGCACAGAGATTTACTAACAGAAAATATAAAACAGAATAACAACGTAAACGTTTAAACACAAAGGCTTGAAAACTACACCAATTACTGCACGCTACTAATTACTCATCAGCCAGCTGAGGTAGACGCGTGTGTTAACTATGTAGTGCTCACGGTGCAGCCTTGTTGTTGAACGGGTTCACTTGCGAGCGAGTGTTACATGATACGGTGGGGCCAGTAAACAGGCGATTAGAGACCATTTTTTTTTCAACAGAGTAGCTCGTGTCTAAATTATAACAGCCGCTCAGGTCAATCTTATTTATTTATTTAAACTTCATGTACAATAGTGGTACATAGGCGGACTTAATGCCACAAGGCATTCTCTTCCAGTCAACCATTGGGTTAAAAGGACAACATTGTGATAGGGTACAAAAACAATATCCAAAAATATGTAATTAATTTCGAAATCGTCTATAAATTACATAGATACTAATACACAAATACACATAAAATAGACTAATAAATATTTCACCAGATACTAAAGTAAAAAAGCTAGAAAACTAATAAAAAATACTGTGACTAGACTTCTAACTGCGAGCAATCTTCTGGTTAAGCCGTACTTGCCTAGTTTGGTCCATGGATGTGTGACCACCCATTACATACCGAATTTACTCCGTGTCCCGGCCATCATTTGTAGATCTTTGACAGTCGTTACAGTTCGTACTAAGGGGTATCGTATTACCTAGTACAAACTGGGTTGTGGAGGTCAGATAGGCAGTCGCTCCATGTATAACATTGGCTTTCAGCTGCATCCGGTTTGACTGAGAGCCGACTAGCTTTTTCCCAACGTTATTGGGAAAAAGCTAGGATGATGTGTTTGTTTCACTCAAAATAAGACTAGTAGTGATGACTTGGAAAAAAATAATTAAATCAATGATTTATCATCGCTTCATTAATTTGTAAAGTTCGCACATAGATTTCTCCAATACAATTAAGTGGACTGAAATGCCATCTTTCAAAATTCTTTCAGACCCTAAATGTAGGCCGTTTACTAGCAGCCTAGCTTTATTGTCTAGTCTTAGCTTTTATTGTTTAACTTCAAACCTAAAGATAATACTTTGACAGCGGTTTCGTTGACTTTTTACAGGAAATCAAAGTCGTCAAAACTTTTACTGTCATCCTTAGTGCCTTCCAGAAGTTATTATTATATTTCTCAAAGTTATCGGACAGTTGTAGGACAAATTAGAAAATAAAATGACCCTTTTTGTCATAACTTTAAGGTCCTCCAATTAATCTAATTTGTCGAGTTTAGATTTGAAAGTTTTCGATCGTTTCTTAACTATTAATCGAATTTTATTGTGAAGTGGACAATTTATTTTCAATCACTTACTCAAAGTTGACCATTTTCTTGTTTCTTTGACAAGTCTCTTTTGATAAAACTACCAACTTAAAACAAGTCCTATGACATTAAAAAGTTACAATTATTATTATTTGGGACTGACTAGCCAAGTGTCTCATGGCATTTCACATCGGAAAAACTGTCGGACTTCCCTACAAACCTTTATTTTTACTTTACTATTTGAGTAGTATTTTATAGAGGATAAAATAAATTTAGCTGCCTACACAACCTAAGCAGAAGAGGAAGTGGCTGTTTGTGTATGTAAGTTTAAATGTTTATACACGCGATACAGGAGGTATTAGTAGTATGGCGCATCGTTTTTTTTTTAGAAACAAAACAAAAAAGCGGCTTCATACACTGGTATTCTTAGTAATGAACTGAACTAAGTCAAACTTACCTCACCTACAGTCCGCCCTGTTTGTTTATAAATTGAGATATAAACGCCTACTTTTAATCTATCATAACTTTACAAAGGTTGACATAGTTAAAAAATGGATTTGGGTAGGCTCTAAGAATATGGTTGTAAGCCAATCAAATCTGTGTATTTCTTTGTACCAATAAAACGTTCTAAGTACAGAAATTTCTACAGTGTCTACACAACTTTCCGCTTCCGCTTCTACGTGTCATCATCATCAGCCTATAATGTTCCCACTGCTGGGACACAAGCCTCTTCTCTATGAGAGGGAGTGGGCTGTAATCCACCACGCGGGCCCCCAGTGCGGGTTGGTAGATGTCACATGTCTTCAAATTTTTAGTTCTAGGACATGCCGGTTTCGTCACGATGTTATCCTTCACCGTTTTTGAGTGCGTGTAAAACTCGCTTATTCTATAGCCCCATCTAAACATACATGAGGACAAATGAGCAAAGTTTTCTAATAAAAAGCCCTCGCACCGCGTGAACATACGATTTAAACTTTTTTCTGTCTAACTGTATTATCATGAGTTCGTCTCATGATTACCCTGTTACCTTTGGGTTTACCCTTGGGCTTGTTAGGGTAAACTTTGGATAAAAGAGTTGGGATCTAATTATTATTGGGGAGGATGTTTTACGAAACTTTTCATTGTCAATACGGTAGGAAGTCTGTTGGGATTGTTAATTTATTTATAATAACTTTGGGTAAAATTATTGTAAGAATATTCATTAAGTTCTTATCTTAGTTTTCATGTCTACTTATCTTTAAATATCAGATTTTATTTTATTGTCAGTAAAAGGTACTTTAGTAATTGAGCTACCCCTTACCCCAAAAGGAGGGTAAAAGATAACTGCAATACTTTCAGTTCGTCGCTGTAAATAATATCTCAACAAGCGGGTAGAGTGCCAAGTCGCTGGAAGTTTGCAAATTACCCGCATATTTATGTAGCGGTGAAACTTTTAATGTTGCGTGTAATGTACGCTTGTCAGACGTTTTGCTGCGTGTATGGATTCATTGTTGTACCGTTATTTAGTTGCTAGTTTCTGTTTTTGGCGCTCAATATTGTTTGGGGAATCATTTTACTGTTTTTCAAGATTTTTGTTTGTTTCACGATCGATTAATTTTGAATATTGTTAAACTCAAACTAAAAGCATTTATTTCAATTAGACCATTACAGGCACTTTTGAAAGTCAAAAAAACAAAAATAACGCTAAGCTACAGTCCCAGTCACAAGGCATAATAACTTGTGAAAGTACTGTAGTTGCCCATTCCAAAGCGTAGATCTCTATGGAGAAGAATGGGCAAGAAACTCCATGGACACTCTTTTAAATCAAAATATGTTACAAAATCTTGGTTACATCATTCATGTTAAGAATTACAAATATGTGAGAACGATGTAGAAATACGGGCAAGTTAAGAGCGTCCAGAGTAAAAGATATAATCAGTAATACAAAAACAAAGTAATTAAAATAAACCGTGGTAGCTAAGAGATGACCAGTCTCAACTAACAGCGCCCGTTCCCGAACATCACGCATGTATCAGCCATCATTCAACTCAACCATATTGAAGGGAACTAAATGACCCGCCACCATTATGCGCGTTATGAGCGTTATGTTGGTAAATGCTGGCTATTTCAATAGAGAAGGCCACATTCATCAGCTGTCTGCCATTATAACCGAATGCAGCTAAATAGGACAATTTTACATGGAACTATTGCTTATATTTTGACCTCCACAAGCCAGTGTAATATGATACTCCTTAATAAGGCTGGGATTCAGACTTTCGGGCCACTGACTACCTGTAACGACTGACAAAGATCTACAATTAACAGGCAGGACTAACGGTTTAGCGTGCTTTCCGAGGCTCGGAGGAAACTCGGTGAGTAATGGGTGGTCACCCATCCACGGACCAATCTAGGCAAACACGGATTAACCTGGAAATCGACCCGAGAGGCTGTTACCCACGATCTCATCCCTCCCCATTATATTACTTTACACTAAAATCTTCACCTAATTACAAATTAAAACGGTAACCTCCGATCCCACAGTTAAATCATAACATTCATAAAGGACTTTGAATTACAGATTACAGCCGTAATACCTTTATAGGGCAACAGATTTAGAATTGTAATTTCGTTTTAACAAATGGCTGTATTCTTAAATTAACACCTTTGTAAGCATTGTTGACTGTTTAACAAAAGCTTATTATTTCGCCTCTTGAAAAGAATAATTTGGGGTCTTAGGCAAATATTTTTTTTAAGATAAAAAATTGAGTTAAGATCTTTTGAATGTTTTTAAAGATGTTTTTCTTATTTTGATTTTAATGGGCACGGTTTTGATGTTTGTCAATGGAAATAATGGAATTTAGGAATATGAAGATGAGATTCAAATTGAATGTGAACTTTAAGTAGGTGAGTTTGGAGGTTCTGTGAATTGGCAAGTAGAGGTCTTGACATTGACGTTGACGTTGGTTATAAGAATGGAAGATGTGATACTCAGATGTTCTGGTCGTATATCTGCCTCGTGGGTCTAGTGGTTGCAAGCACTACTGGTGAGCACGATGTCCTGGTTTCGGATCCCAGGTCGGCCACCGTGATATTGGGTTTTTGTATCAGGAATTTCTCAGTAGCAACCACGGTATCTGGATTTGTACCTGCTTGTTGGAAATAGGATCGCCCCGCTATTACATAGGACTGTACGATGGAGATGTACCTAAAAGTACACCTAAATGTCGCCAGTTACGTGTAAGTCCCACGTAACGTGTGGCGAGCCTATTGCCATCAACTGGACACAAATTCAGAATCTGTAGCTACTACTGAAAAAATCCTGATGGAAAAACGCACTAATGCTTTGGCTGACTTGGAAATCGAACCCTGCTCAGCTGTCGAGCTTGTCACCACTTCACTGTGGTATTATACTCTACTATTTTACCAAATACCAGTCTGTGAATCATTATAATGCCCTTAGACTTTCATCCTTCGTGACCCTTCCTTTGATACAAGATATATATAATGAAACTCAATTGAGTCAAGAAAATTACTTTCATCTAGAAAAGAAAGCCTAAAAGTCCTAAGTAATATTCATTTAAGTTAAGAGCCTAATAATTCTAATAAACGTGGTTGAAAGATTTGGAGCTCTCATAATTGTAATGAACTTAATTTTTATATGAGTCGACTATGAAAATCGAAAAAAAATTGTACTTAGACTCTCTGTCAAAGATTATACATATAATAATATGATATTAAATATTAAATAAAAAAAAATATCATATCATATTTATAATTATGATATTTTTTATTTTATTTAAAACGAATAATGCGTAATGTACAGGTTTTTATGATTTCAATTTTTTGATGTTTGACAGTCGTTACGGGTCTAAGTGTAGAGAAAGACCAAAGAAACTAAAAGATCTTTAAAGGACTGTCCATAATAAAAGAAAATGTTTTCTCATGCAACATTAAACGAAAATATGAAAGCTTAATGTCGCCAAAACAATGTTATTATTGCCAAAAAACGTATAAAAACAGTCAATTTAACTGTAACAAACTTCTATCATCGAATAAGGAGTCGAATCGTAACTTCCCGATTCCGCCCGAAGAATCCCGAAGTGGTACGAATGCCACATAAATTGTCGGCCAATTACATGCTACACGTTTATCGCCGAACTTTTGCAGAAATATATCTTTTTTATTGTCATAGTTTTTAAAAGGTTCACTGTTCCTATTATGTATGGGGTCCCTTGGATAAACTTGGCAGTTTTATTAAACTAATTTAGAATTTTTCTGAAAACTGGTATTTTTCGTGGTGGTGAACTTGTGTTTCCTTTTCTGTTAAGTGAGATAGTTCGTGTGAAAAGTGCCTTCTGTTTCTTTAAAGCAAATGCCCTTTCCCCATAGTTCTGTAGGTACTTTGTGAAATAAATCAAAATAACAAATAGTATTCTACGCATGCCAAGTTTCACAGTGGTTTTAATGCCACTAAGAGATACAATGACGGGACACACTTGGGGCAGGCCTATGTCCAGTAGTGGACGTCTTTCGGCTGAAATGATGAACAAATAAAAGATCCTGCTTGTTTATTAAAATGCTTGATTTAAAAAGCCTTGAAGTCAAAAACGAACATTCACATTCTTTCACTTACAGACAACGTTCTGTCTAAACCGCTGGTCTGCAAGCATGAAATGTTTCATAAGAATTCCTTTGTAACGAAAGTCTCTATAGAAGTTTATCGTTTCTGGCGAAGAGAAATGTTATCGAGTACACTGATGTCGCTATCAGCGATAAGACCGCCGTTGTAACCATAAAATTATTAGTTTTGTAAGCCCGTTATGTTTAATTTTTGGTGTACAATAAAGTTTTATTCTATTCTATTCTATACTTATACAACGAGTACTCGACCCAAATGTATTGAACAGCTGGTTTTTTTTACCGATTTCAAAGCTGTTGGTCTACCATGACGTCTTAAAACATTATTGTTTTACTCCTTTTCCAGTGTGGGAAAGAGATGGCACTAGACGTACTGTATAGCTCCGTCTCTTTCCCACACTGGAATTAGAATAAAACAATACTGCTTTAAGACGTCATGGTAGGCCAGCAGGTTCCTTGGAAGAAGTTGTTCAGTTTGATGATCTGAATCACATCACCCTGAAAGATGACAACATCTTTCTGGTACACGCTGTATTTTACACACATATGATTTTAAGCTGAATAATTAATTTCTATATAACAATTTCTATCTTCAACCCAAAACAATCAAACACAAGGTAGCTCAACCGAAAAACAATCATAACATCGTCTACATACACAAAATCGTCACATTCCCCAAAAACTCATGAAATCCATTTAGCTACCCTCCTTTTCATAATACCATGAACTGACAATAAATTGAGACATTAAGAACGCCAGATATAATTAGAAGTCTCGTTACGAAACAATTTAAAATGTCATCTTCGGTAACAATTTCAATTTGGTAGAATGAAATTAACTGAACTTGTAGATTCCATTTTGAATTCATTATGGGACCGTATTTTCTGGGAATTGGTAGGTTTTCGCCAGTTAACGTGTAATGTCAGTTATTGTATTAGTTCAAAGTGTTTTGATTGGTCTGAATTAGGAACGGTTATTGGGCAAGTTGGAAGGTGATTTTGTTTTATTATATTTGGAAACCGGCGGATGCGCGAAGCAGAGGGCCGCGCAATGTGGCGACGCTTGGGTGTCTGGGGGAGGTCCAGAGAGTTTTAGAGTGGTGCTTTAGTTACTCGAAGCATAGAATATTCTAAGGTACTAAATATAGCTAATATTCTTGATATTTATCTAAAGCTAAGACGTGTATGTATATTGTCAATGATTCGTATGTTTTCGGCGTAACTAACAAGCACACAATTAAATGCAGGTATGTAAGTTTTATCCGGATTTTAATCTTGAAAACGTATCTAAGGTTATTACAGATAGCAAGCCCTAACGGAAGAAAAATATCTCTACCATACACCCAAATGTGCAATCGAGATTTGCCTTATAAGTCAAAAACATGTTAAGTTTCCTTTCCACTGACTGATTATGTTGATTTAAATAGCATTCACGCAAACTGAAAATCATATTCATTATCGTCATCATGGCAGAGAGACGGGGAAAAGAAGATGGCTGTTTCCCACGACCTTGACGATATTGCCAAACCGACTCGCTTTTGAACAGTCCTGTTTTCTAAAGCCCAGCCTTGGCCATCATTCGGTCAAAACTATAATGTATTAAAATCACAATACATCGTTCCATAAGTGAGCTAACTCTTCTCAGTACAGCCTCTTGTCACTAGGACCTAAGTAATGTACAACTAACGATTCAAATCCTCGTCTCCACCCACACGAAAATCTGCAGAACATCCAAGATTACTTCAAAACGGTTTGCATGGTCCCCAGTTTACAAAGTATAAAACGTTGAAGCTCGAACAAGAGTTTTTATGACGCTAAACCGTTGGGAGGGGGGTGGGTAGAGCTGCTGGATTATGGCGCATTTTTCTCGCAACAAAATTAGCAGTTGTTCCGCTGGAGACTTAAGCTTTAGGTTGTGGGCTTGGTAGGAGCGGAAAATGGTTAAAAATGGAGTCTGGAGAATAAAATAACATCACGCTTGGAATCCTCGAAGGGTTAGGCAGAGGTGTTGAACCTGATAATAAACCCAAATTGCGCCATTTATGTTGTAAGTAAGTGAGAGCAGCGGTGGCCCAATGGTGGCAGCCCCGACTTACGAGCAGTAACCCAGGCAGGCGCATAACTTTGTGTAATAAATAAATTATTTCATCACCGCTGCCCTCAAAAACGGTGAAGGAAGAACTAAAAATTCGAAGACATGTGACATCTACCAACCCGCACTGGGCCCGCGTGGTGAATTACAGCCCACTCCCTCTCATAGAGAGGAGGCATGTGTCCCAGCAGTGGGAACGTTGTAGGCTGATGATGATGATGATGTTGTAAGTCCCATGTAATAAACAGCGAGCCTATTATCATAAACTGGGCACAAATGTAGACTCCATGACCGCTGCTAAAAAATCCCTGACCGAAAATTCATTAACACTTTGCTCGACCTAGAAATCGAACCCTGGACGTCATGCTTAGCAGTCGCGCTTGCAACCACTACACCAGTTAGTAAATATTATCAAATGTAAATGACACTATTTTTTAAAACGGTGTCATCTAACTGATTGCACATTCCGCTTCTCACTGGACAAAGTAAGAGAAAATAATGTCGCTGTAAATTATCTCGGAGCGTTCTCATTTGTACTAGAACTTCAAGATATTAGGTTCTTCGTTCATTCGAATTTAATTTCGTTTGAAAATCTTGCTTTGCGGTATAATCGACGGACGTTATGGAACAAGTGTTGTGTTATTGGGATTTTCCATCAGGAATTTCTCAGTAGCAGCTACGGTGTCAAGATTTATGCCCAGTTGATGGCATGAGGCTGGCCCCCTATTACAAGGGACTTACCGTAACTGTCAAAATGTTGGTGTAGGTACTATTTGGTGCAACTCTGCCTAAACCTTTTGGGTTGCAAGCGTAATGTTTTGTTATGTTATGTTATGTAACAATCACAACATTACAACGATAAGATGGTTATATTACAACAAATTAAAATGTCACCAATTATTGATAAAATTTATTGTATTATATTCTATTGAGCGAATGGCTAACGACATTTCTAATCTTTCGTATGAAAATGTAATCAAAATCAAACACATCTATAGGTTTAGTCACTATAGCTGGTCGGCTGATTGTTAAAAGCCATTCCCGATCCATCAATTCTAGTAATATAGTTTGTTTGAAAACATTTTTTTTGAATATAACGATGTTTGGATTTAAAAAAATCGTAAAAAAAATGTAGTGTCCGATACTGACTAGGTTTACACAAAAAATCAAAATTACACCTTCAAAAAGTAGTTTGAACTCGCTATCCACCACACCATATGCTACCCTAGTAGGTATTACCCAGCACACATGTTCAAGCGTGCAATATTAGGATTATGCAACAAATAAACAGCTTCCTAGAGAAAATTACAAAAAAAAAAAAACTTAAAGCAAAATATTTTAAAAAGCAAAACTATGGCAAGTATTTTTCACAAGTCGCACTCATAGAGGCATGTTTTGTTAACGGAGAAAAGAAAAAAAAGAACTCCTGGTTATTCATATTTTCCTGGTACTGATTCCTGAGAGCGCTTTTATCGTGAGTAATAAAAATGCTGCATAAGTATTTTAATTAAGCAAATGCATTAGTACTATGTGCATTTTTGATGAGAAATTGTTTGCCTTTTCTTGGTGTTTGAATTAAAAATGGCCATCAACAGCTTGTAATATTAGTAGAAAGAACTCGTAACTTTAATCAGTCTGGGTAAGACTAATGATTATTTCATAAATGTAACGAAGATCTTGTAAAAATATTTTTTATTTAAAAGTGTGTCCATGGAGTTTCTTGCCCATTCTTCTCCATAGAGATCTACGGAATGGACAACTACAGTACTTTCACAAGTTATTATGCCTTGTGACTGGGACTGTAGCTTTATCCTTTTGTTTTTGACATACAAAAGTGCCTGTAACAGTCTAATTTAAATAAATGCGTTGAGTTTGACATAATGGGTCAACTTCCAATATAAATGGTTGCAGCAGATTATCAGTATTTTACACGGAGCTCCTGCCTGTATAACGTATACAACCCAATTTCTGGGTTAATAATACCCCTTGGCTGTCCGACTTTTAGGAATCCGATACGATAACCGTTCCGTTACGTCAAAGATCATAGAACTAGGAGGAATAGTTGTGGCTTAATACCGAAGATGATTGGAATGTTTAGAGTACTTACTTTCATGATCGAATTAAAAATGGTAAACGAGCTCCAATGTATCTCTAAATCGATTAAATGCCGTAAGCAAGTATTAATCGCCAGATTCATTCTCTCAGTTAGAAAAGAAATCTTTGCTTGTTATAAAGTTATTCAAGTTATTGGCTCAAAATAAATACAAAAAGGAACCATCAACTTATAAAAACAAAGAAATCCTTTTATCCAAGCAAAACAAAACACAACATAAACAAACAAAACCTTCTATTTCAATATATCGTCTAAAAATCCAACGAATAGTTGGCGATACAAATAAACGAGTGTTAAACAAAGCGCACTATTTAATTGAACCAGATTGAACTGGTTCGAGCCGGATCTCGGCGCGGATAACCGGTTGATACCAGGATTATTCGGAATACTGAACAAAACGGTTAAACGGCTTTAAATATGAAACGTTCTTTTTGTTGTTGTTTTGAGTGTCAATAAAATTATTCTTACATAACACAACATCACGACTGTAAGTCCCCGAAGGTTTAGGCAGAACTGTACTTAATAGTACACCCACATTTCGCCAATTATGTTTAAGTCTTATGAAATAAGGGGCGAGTCTATTGCCATCATCATCAGCCTATAATGTTTCCACTGCTGGGACACAGGCCTCTTCTCTATGAGAAGGAGTGGACTGTAATCCACCACGCGGGCGCAGTGCGGGTTGGTAGATGTCACTTGTCTTCGTATTTTTAGTTCTAGGACATGCTGGTTTCCTCACGATGTTTTTCCTTCACCGTTTTTGAGAGCAGCGGTGATGAAATAAATTACACAAAGTAATGTGCCTGCCTGGGTTCGAACCCACAGCTGCTCGTAAGTCGGGGCTGCCACCACTTCGCCACCGCTGCTCTCAGCATCTCTCTATTGGCATCAACCGGGCACAAATCCAGACTGCTACTGAGAAATTCCTTATGGAAAAACCCAATAACTCTGCCTAACCTGGGAATCGAACCTAGGACCTCACGCTCAGCACTTACGTATATATGACTTAACATAAATGGCAACATGCGGGTGTACATTACATACACCTCTACGTAACCCGTCGTG
This sequence comes from Cerastis rubricosa, assembly GCA_949152445.1. Lineage (NCBI taxonomy): Eukaryota > Metazoa > Arthropoda > Insecta > Lepidoptera > Noctuidae > Cerastis > Cerastis rubricosa. The sequence goes on along the minus strand of OX424548.1, from coordinate 15,690,849 downwards.
AATAACAGGCATGAAGTTATGTTATGCATGTACAGACAGTGTCAGTATGTGCTAACCCTTCTACAGTCCGGCCGAGTACGCCAGGGGGGTAACTACTTAATGACGCTGTCTGTACCTATATCAATATAACCTATTACCTTGGCATTTAACCACTGTTAATATTATTATCAAAAGGCTTGTGTTCACCAGCCTGTATACATTAACATGTAAAACACCTGAATTCAATTTACATGCAATTATTTGAGTCTAGGTCTAGAATTTAGACAGTCAAATACTCACACTAGTCTAAAATTACAATTACTGTAAAGATCAGACTTCAACTAACTATACATTTCCAGTATAACATGGCCACGCTTTATCTAAATTTCCAGTACATGCTGAGATCTGCATAAACTGGTTTATTTAACTTTATTCATCGTCGTGCGTACCTGTTACTTGTAGATCTTTGATAGTCGCTACGAGTTGTGAGGTGGCTTACCATGACGTCTTAAAACGTTATTGTTCTACTCCTTTTCCAGTGTGGGAAAGAGATGGCGCTAGACATCCTTTATAGCTGCGTCTCTTTCCCACACTGGAATAAGAGTAAAACAATGCTGCTTTAAGAGGTCATGGTAGGCCAGCAAAATTCAAAAAGTCTGACAACCAGTCTTATCAAAGAGTATCGTTTGACCCAGTATCTGGATTGTGTAGATTATGGTTATAGACAAGGAGGGAGGAGCTCGTAGCTAAATAATAACAGCCGCATGGGTTGATCTTTAGATAAAGCCACGCTTGCCTAGGTTAGTCCGTAGATGGGGGAACATCAATAACATACCGAGTTTCCTCCGAGCCTCAGAAAGCACGTTAAACCGTTGGTTCTGGTTGTCATTTGTAGATCTTTGACAGGTATTCAGTGGCCCGAAAGTCTGATAACAGATCTTAAAAAGGCCTCATATCACACAATATTAAGTTCCGACCTCGACGTCGAGGTCCGTCGCGACGACCTGGTCCTTGTCACCCCCGACCCTCGCTCGAGCCAGCCCGCGATGCTGTGCCAGTAGTTTTAAATCAGCTTCTAAATAAAGATATCATTAAATCCAGCCTGCCCCCATGCTGTCCTCCCCCAGCGACGCCCTAAGCCGAGGCTCGTACCCCACAAGGGGTGCCCTTAGCGTGTAGTCGCTTAGTTTGTAAGTAGTTCTATGCCCTAGCTGGATAGTCCAGTGAAACAAACGACAACCTCTTAAGTTGAACTGCGAGATGCCATACAAAAAAAAAAAAACAATATTAACTGGGATTGTGGAGGTCGGATAGGCAGTCGCTCCATGTGACAACTGGTTTTCAGTTTTATTCAGCTGAACTGTCTAATACCGTACATAACATAAACCTTAACATATTTCGGAAAAGGCTAGGCAGATTATGATAAGGGGGTAACTGTTTACTTTGCTCTTAATCATGATCATGACATTGACTCGTAAGCCGTTACAAAAAGTTTTAAGCACTCTCGATCCGAATGAAAGTTTTAAATCGTTGTTACGATACAGCTGCTTGTCTTCTCATGTCAGCTGAAAGGGTTGGGATCAGTGCGGGTCGGTAGGGGTCAGCTGTCACAGTTGGCTAATGGAAAATGTAGACGTATGGAGTGAGATATTTATAAACAAATGTTGTTTTTCAAAATAACGATGATGAACAATGAGATTTTTAAAGAAGTAGTTTTACTTTGAATGTAGCTTTGTTTGTGTTTTATTTACATATGTTAACAAATTAAACTACGGACTTAAAAACACACAAAATTAAAGACTTTTAGAAAAAGTTATTGACCGATCACCAATGTCCCGAATTGAAATAGACATTTTTTTAAACTAAATTTGGAAAAACTTCTAACTTCATATTTGCCGTCATATAGATCCCAATACAAAGATTTATTACATATAGGCAGTTTTAAAACAGCATTACTAAGAAAGAATATTATGCATATGGGACCAATCATTTATAATAAAATACCTAACGAGATTAAAAATGAAGCCAAGTATTTTTTCAAGAAGAAATTAACTAAACTATTAATCGAAAAATGCTATTACGCCGTCAGTGATTTTTTAAATGATGGTACTCTATGACATTGCACAATATTATATCAATTACCAATTTTGTTTAATCTATTTCATATACATACCAATATTATTTCAATTAATTCATTTTGTATAATGTATATCTTATTATATGTAAGTACAAACATGATTATTGTTGTAACGATGACTTTGAATTTTAAAGTATTTGATATTAAAACCGGACTACCTAATAATTATTGGTTTATATAGATTTGAATTACTCTTGATTATTTTAATACTTATATGTTGCATGCCATACGGTAGAATGTACTGGATCCAATTGTTTTACGCCAACAACACCATTATTTGTTACCTACGTTCTTTGCAAATAAATTATTTCTGATTCTGATTCTGATTCTGAGTCATTTTTTTCCATTATTAAGAATGTCATTAATGAAAGAAAACGTTTTTCTTTAAAACTTAAAAGTCTCAACTGATTTCTTCGGTACATAAAAACAAAGTTACGGAATTGAATGAATGCATTACACAATTACTCATCAAAAGTCTGAAGCTCATACAAAATAATATTAATTCCGAATCTCGATGTACCAATCAAACGAGAACCAACGTCCTGCTAATGAGGCCAATTAAGAATAAAGGTTTTAACATCATTATTTACAAACTTACAACACTGTCGGTTTTTCATTAAAAATAATAAGCATTCGTTTAAAATCCGGAGTGAATGATGTGAAAACCGTACATGGACAGCCCAACTGCGTAACATATTTGTAAGTTCTTCATGGGTTCGTGCATCATTTTGAACGATAATTTGGCTGGTCAACTAAACCCTCTTCTCTGTTCGCTGTATGGTGTCGGACGTAAAGAATAGCACCATCCCATGTCTTTCCGTGGGTGTCGTAAGAGGCGACTAAGGGACTTTCCAGAGAATGGGCAGCAGCGTTCTCTGTGCTTTTGTAACAACGGTACTGCGATCGCCAACCCGCCTGCCAAGCGTGGCGATTATGGCAAAAACCCCCCATGTTATGTCAATGTGGCGAAACTTGGGGGAGGCCGATGTCCAGCAGTGGACGTCTTTCGGCTGAAATGATGAATGATGAACTAAACCAGTATTACCAAGAGGTACCGTATTACCCACTTAGAGGGTTGTGGACGTCAAATAGGCAGTCGCTCCATGTAAAATACTCGTATTCAGATACATCCGGTGAGACTGGAAGCCGACTTTCCAACTGTTAAGCTGGGCAGATGATGATGGTCCACTAAACCAATGTATTTTGTGTTGATGAATCTATAAAAATAAATAAAAATTATGTGTGTGTTTGTAATTTCAAAATAATAGCTTATTACATAATTATAACATATTTTTTTTTAATTTCATGTCGGTCTGGTCTGTTTGTTTGTTCCGGCTAATCTCCAAAACGGCTGGACTGACTTTGACGGGACTTTTACTGGCATATAGCTAATGTTATAAGGAGTAACTTTTCAAAACAAACAAACAAATCAACAAATGTTTTTAAATCACTTCTCCAAACCATCTATGGTTTTATTGTTGGTCTCGTTTCAAAAGAATGTCTACAACTGTCTTCCATTTTCAAAGCACCATACTAACAAATATATTCTCTCGTCCCACAGATCACGCTTCAGCAATCGTAGGCACCACGGCGCGTCTCCGGTGCCGCATCGACGGCCGCTCCTGTGGGGACATGCACAGCATCAAATGGTACAAGTCTGAGTCCAGGCTGTATGTTTACTCTATCGCTGGGAACACAGCCATCGATCGGCCGGAGGGACCTATGAAGGATAGGTGAGTTGGACTTGATATTTTTTTTAGCTCGCAGTTTAAACTTATTTGATAAACCAATCATTTCAGCCGACAGACGTCCACTGCTGGACATAGGCCTCCCCCAAAAGGGGGGGTCTTGTCATAATCGCCACGCTTGGCAGGCGGGTTGGCGATCGCAGTACAGTTGTTGCAAAAGCACAGAGAACGCTGCTGCCCATCCTCTGGCAAGTCCCTTAGTCGCCTCTTACGACACCCACGGGATGATATGGGATGGTGCTATTCTTTGGGTCCGACACCATACAGATCAATAGCCAAATTAAATTGTGAAACATGTGGAACGGTTGAAGATGTTCACAATCTAACTGTTGAGTGTTTAGTACACTCAACAGTTAAAGAACAATAAGAGAAACAATGTTGAGTGCGTTAAAATTAAATTAATACGATACCGGCCCATATGTTCAAGTTTTAGCGCAATCTTTACCGCAATTCTCCTTGCTAGTTTATTGCTAGAGAGCGATCGTTTATGTTTAATGTGTAGTTAAGTTAAGAATATCCTAAGTTATGCAGAGGCTGACTTGCCTTTGAAGATAAATCTTCTGATAAAACATTAAAAATAGTAACTTCTGTTTGTAATAACTTTGTTTTAAGTTAAGGTACCTAATGAGGCTGATTCTCATAGAAAAAATATCATTTTAGAAACATCTACATACACACAGCCCCATTGAGTAGTTACCCTTCTGGTCTCCACGACTGGAATGTTGAGGGGTTAGTACATACTGACGTTGTCTGTACGTACAAGTAGGTGTTTTCACATGTGCCAATATTATGCTTATACGTTCTAGAAGAGAATCTCAACCTATTTCAGAATCTTGAAGAAAGTCATGGTAAACAGCGTTGTACGTCTATATTTTCAAGCAGTTTGGTACAGGACGGTCTATCAGAGTTTCTACAGTTCTTATTATATCGAAATTCAGCATTTAAAAGCTTGCAAAAGTCTTTTGTTTGACAACACTGTATGGAATTCAAAACTATTTTTGAAAATATCGGGATAAAGGTGGTAGAAAATGCCTGGTTGTATTAAGTCCTCCTAAGTACCACTATTGTACATGAAGTTGAAGTAAATAAATAAATAAAATTATATTTAAAGAAAGCGACACTTCTACTTTCAACTTAAATAAAAGTGAAAACGACAGCACAAGATAAAAGTTGCTTATTGTCTTTTCTTCTACGTTTAGTTTTTGTCTTTGAGTAAGAACAATCGTGAGATGAAAATAAAACTACTACATGCACTTTAATTGAGCAAACAACTATATTCTTGGAGGTTTCTTAGTATTTTTCTTCATTTATATTTATACTGAATTTTTACAGAAAAATTAAAACCACAAAAAAGAACCATTTTACAGGAAAATTTTTAACAAACTCTATAGTAAAACTGACCATAAAGAATAAATCAATAAATATATTTCCTCAAATTTTTAAATATCGCATTATAATATTCCAACTTATAATCTTGCGATGCAACATACAGCGATAATTCATAATTTAATTTTGTAATACAGATTAATTAATCAAAACAGCCAGTAATATTTGAAAGCTTTCATTCTTTACAGCTTTATAAGACCTCCAAATAAACCAACACCTAAACTTAAATGAGCCACAAAATAAACAGTACTGACCTGAACTGCTGAGCTGATGACGTCACAGCCGCCATTGTTGTAACGCGCACTTACCGACCATTGTACGACATGACACCAGCGATACGTCTCTGTCTACCGACGTTTTGTGAGAAAAATTCTCTCTTGTATTGTCTTATTTAGCTGCGAAGTGAAGCTGTATGAAATTTTGTCGAGGAGGGTAGTTCTGTATTTTTGTGTCGATATTTGAAGGTAGATTGAATTGAACGCGTTGAAAGGAAAGTGATTTTTGTAAAAACGCTGAGTTTTGCTTTTATCCATGTTTGCAAAACTGGTCTACGTTTTTAAAATATTACCCGACCAAAATTCTAGCTTGATTTGTTGACCTTTGCCGACCTTGGCTTAAACCAATCGGTCATAGTTTGCACATTAAAAGATGAAAGGGCACCATGCCTTGGGAAACATGGTACTTACATATGGGTTCCCTACTCGAAATCGAATGACGTTAAATCGAACAACACTTGCTCGAAAACGTTATCTCGATAGTACTTGAAATTGATAAATTATGAGCGCGACATTTGATTACCTCGATGCATCAAAATCTCGAAAAACTATAACCTCGAATCATCGGCAGCGCGAAGCCCATTATCTTGAAACATCAATCATGAAAAATTATAAAAGTAATAAAATAACACTACAAAAAAGTACTCGATTTATATTTATTCCATATTTTGTACAAACGCCAGCATATCAAATCAAACTCAGCAGCTCGGCATCAGCAAACTCTCCAACACTGTCAGCTGGTATTGTGCCAAAGAGACTGGCGTTACCACGTTGTCTAGCAACGCTTAGAGTCTAAGCTCTAGACTCTGGCTAAGGTAAAACCCAGTCCTTGGATCACGGGAAGCGTTAACATTTAGAAATTTCCTTAAAAAAGATGTGTGCACTCGGATCCCATGGCTTCCACGGCCTGAGAGCTTTCAACTGCAACTGTTTAAACTAAACGTCTTACTGAAAACATAGCGAACAGTCTTGGCAGATATGTTTTGCAGGCATTTCAAATACCTACTAAATAAAACATGAAACGTTAACCCTATCACTTATCAAAACCTATATTATTCCGTACATATGTAAACAAATCACAAATGTCATTTAAAATTAAAGATGGCCGAACTATAAGTAACAGCTGATCGCATTTATATTTCACCAAATTAGTCTAGACACCCTTTCTGCTGTCCACCCAAAAACATACGTGAAAATACATCCCACTAATTGGATTTTAACCCTTGTGTTTAATAACATAAGGTGCTTACCAACTCCATGCTAAGTTTGCGGAATCGACCTTCCAACTGGACGTACGTAATTATCTTTACTGACTGTGATTGTAAATTTAAATCTTATGTCTATAGCAATAAAGTGTAAATTAATTTGTATGTTCCGCACTGATAGTAAATCAATACTCCCAATTTCAGTCCTTATTTTCATATGGGTAAGGTGCATGTAAAGCGTTGATAAGGTTTCATTGAAACACTCCTGCCTTGTAGCCATCGCACTCGAGTTTGGGTCTTATTTGTATAGGGTTAAGGTATAAGTGAAGTGCAAATAGGTTAGTTGATCGTATACACTGTAAAACTAATTGAATTCACAATGAGCTCAAAATGACAGACTTATTACGTGTTGGAATACATTTTTAAATTGATAAATTGGATTTGATGACTTTTTATTTCAGGAAAAGTCCGAAAAACTTACCTGGGTAGTTTTCTTTGAAACGGTACATAGATGTCGAAAAAACTGTTATTAGTGCATATTTTTCAACCCATACTGGGTTTGGAATCCAAAAACGTTCATTTTGAGAAAAAGTAGAATAATCTATTTATTACATGACATAGCATGACGCTTTTAATCCCCGAAGGAATAGACAGAGATGTACCTAATAGGACACTCACATTACGCCAGTTGTTTTTAAGTCCCATGTAATAGGGGCAGGCGAATTGCCATCAACGGATCAGAAGCCCAGACTCCCTAACTGCTACTAAGAAATCCCTGATAGAAGAACCCGATTACATTTTGCCAGACCCGTGAGTCAAACCAGTACCTCATGCTAAGCTGTCGCGCACAGATAATTACAAAAATTCAGACAATCGGACACCCTAAAATAAACTTCGACAAATTCCACCACACCAACCTTCAATTTCTCACCCATTTCCTTAACTGATCGCGTAAAATTAATTCCAGCAAAAACCCCTTGAGATAAAATACTCATTCATCAGAATGAGTGAACGAAGGAACGAATGATTAATTCCCCCTTTTATACTGAAAGAGATTCTTGAAGGAGATTAATCAGAAGGCAATAAGAATTGCCGGTATATATCGACACGTAATCCGGTCTATCGAAAAAGATGGGACACTGAGCTTTAGGGAGAGGTCACAGTGTTAGCGTTCGCGAGAATCGGTTTCTCATCTTTTAATAACGTGATTTATAAGCTTCAACCTTCTTCTTCTTCTTCACCTTTACTTTTTCTGCCACCAAAGCAAAATTATTAAGCTACTAATAAGGCCTAAACAAAGTGGCATTCTATCAGCGATACAGCGATAATGGCAGTATCAAAGTTGTATTGGATCGACGACAAGTCGAAAAATCCTCTTTCATTTTTATTGTTCATTATGTTCCTTGGTTTATGTGCCGAGCAATACGATCACTGTTTAAAGCTTGCACTGACTGGACAGGTCCACTCAAATCTATGCGGTTTATTCTAAAAAACACCATCTTAAACACTAATCTGCATGGTCCTCATATGACAATAATGTCTGGACTTTAAAAGAGACAGCGACCTCTCATCATTTGATCGCTAACCATCCCATTGCTGGCATTTGGCATCCCTTTGTGGTGGAAGAGGCTTGTGTTCCTTCAGCGGAAACGTAATAAGCTGTGTATGCTCGCTCTCGCTCCTCTCAAGCAGTGTGACCTCACCTTATATAGGATTTATTAACGAGTGATAATGGAATCTGTGCTCAATGTGGACGTCATCTCGCATTATGTGGGTTTTTGCCCAGGCTGCAGCGAGGCTCAGGCACACGGTACAAAGGAGGTACCTTTTTATGGCAACCCAATCGATATACCATGCATTTTTTTTAAATTTTTGGTGTTTTTACGTTTGTTGTTTGACTGGATGTTTTTCAATTCATGAAGTTTACGCACGTACACTTTGACCTCAAATGAATTGGGATAAGGACAAGAGAATGATTTTGAAGTCTAGAAACTTAATCAAAAACTGTTTTCTCAAGTTTTCAAGGATTTTTATTTCAGTACAGAATAACTTCATTATTCTTAGTAGGCCTGCAGTAAATTTATTTCAACACGTGTTTTGGAAAATAAACCTTCATCAGTATTTTAGTCTCAACATAGTTTACTTCATCACGACTTAATACAACTAACTATAATTAAGTCCCAACATGGTTAAGAAAAGGCTAAGCAGATGTGGATGCACGAAGTGGTTAAAGAAAACAGCGTTAGGAACCCATTTCCAAAAGCTGTTTTCTAATTATCTTGTATACATATACTAGATATAAAAATTGTGAACATGAGATATCCTCACAACCCACACTGAGGGAGTGCATAATTCGAGCCCATTCCCTCTCACCTAGAAGAGGCTTTTGTCCTTTTGGCTGGAATGTGATAGTCTGTTTGTTTTACATTTAAAATATCTCATTTAAGCAAATACTTCTTCTCATACTGACAAGGAACGATCATTGATCACCGTTCTTGCTCGTATAATAATTTTATTCAATATTAATCTGAACTTACAAAAACCCACTTTGTATTCTGAAAGGTTTGGACCTGAAACCAGTTCGCATTATAATTAAAACTTTGAATTATCATTTTCAATTAAAATAGAAACACGTAACTCATATAAAATTAAACAAAAACATCTGCCATTTTGTTTTAAAGTAATAACAATATCTATTAATTAAGCGAACATGTTTCATTTACAGTTTTTTTTTTCATGAAAATTTATCACGTAACTTGTTCTCCTTGAAGGGTTAGGCACAGGTTTTATTATACCTTCTGCATCCCTTTTTTACCAGTTATAATATCTGTAGTCCTGAAGTCCTAGTGTAAAAAGTTGTGCAGTAATCGGTTGTCTTTGTATCGGCATGTGATGCAAAGGAATAAGGAAAATGTCATGAATGGATGATATGGCAAGAAAGGATGAAATAGTGTAATAGAGAAGTATGGAAGAAGAAGACATGCTGATTATGATGATATAATATAAGACAACAATATGAGTGAGCCTGTTCTCATCAAACATGCACAAATCCAGACTCAGATGGAAAAACCCCAAAACAATGCCCAACCTGGGGATCAAACTATGGAATTATTTAATCAGCAGTCCGCATATTCTTTAGTATAATGATTTCTATTAAGTTGAAAAGGGAGGCTTTATGCAGCCCACCTTTTAATTGAAGATGGGGGCAACATCATAATAATTCAGCCAGTCACCTTCCCGCCCCAGCAATGTGATAAAACAGTAATAAACATGCATACGTAGCATTTTCACAACCCTACGTGACGTCACACAGATCACGTAGCATATTACTACGTCGATGCTAACGCTGCTACGCCGTAGACCTTGCTACGACGTAGACCCATCTACGCCGTAGCTCTAGCAATTTGACTCAATTTAGATTTTTCGATAGGACACCGATTGCCTTACTGACTTTTAATAAGGGTTTTGTTGAGGACAAAAAGGATTTTTATATAATCAAATTATAATTTGGTAGACGCTGTCTCATAAATATGTAGAGGCAGACTATTACGCACTTTTATTAAATTTTGCTGAAGGCTTTTGTCTAGATATATCTATGTAATTTCGTTGGTGTCATTATTTTTGACTGATCTAACGTTAAAAGGAACTTAGGGGTGACATTTTGTCGACCGTGGGTTGTTGAATATATTTTATTGTGAGATTTAAAATAAATTAATATTTATGATTTATTTTGACGTAATGAATTACCTACTCAACAAAGATGAATGTGTATTTAAATAAATTCTTATTTTTATTGTGACACCACATAAATTATTCGTGAAAATTAATTTTAAAAAGTATTTGTATAGGGATGGCATAAAACGACTAATTTGAAAGGCTGGCACTAACAAAAGCGTTTTCAACTTATAGTTTTCCCACGGCTGGGATACAGGCATTCTCTCTTTGGAAAGAATAGGCCACTATACACGGACACAGTGCCAGTTGGTGGATATGATAGGTGTTGTAACAAGATTCTAATTTAAAAGAGTGTCCATGGAGTTTCTTGCCCATTCTTCTCCATAGAGATCTACGCCTTGGAATGGGCAACTACAATACTTTCACAGTTATTATGCCTTGTGACTGGGACTGTAGCTTCATTTTTATTGTTGTTCGACCATTCAAAAGTGCATGTAACTGGCTTATTTGAAATAAATGATTTGATTTGATTTGTTCGACGTTTTGATCTCCTTATGTAATTTTGCTCCTCCAAAGTTTTTAGAGTAGAGGTGATTAAATGGTCACCAATCCACTGATCAACCTAGGCAAATGCAACTTAACCTAAAAATCTACTCGATCGGCTGTTATAATAAAGCTGCTAGCTTCTTCTCTTACTACAGTTTAAAATACACAGTTTCAAGTATCACGCAACACAAACATAACTCCTAAAATAAAAGAAAATAAAACAGTCCCTTTCCAAAAAAATAAGGAAATCTAATAAAACCGCCCGATGTCTTTGTGGAAAGAAAAAAAGGTAAACCTCTACAACTGACATTTACCGTAAAATACAGGTGGCATAATAGGGGAAAATCCACGACTCCTGAAATTTTAATATAGCCTGCAACATGCTCGGAACAGAACTGACAGCCTTTGTCATATTAATAAATCTTTGTCGATACTGGTTTGTGTCTTGGCTTTGTGTTAGGGGGGCGGCAGAGAGGGTGGTTGGTTTATATCGAATTATGGCAGTCATGGTTCGTCTAATATAAATGAGTTGTACAAAATATGTGCTTTGGACGTGGAGTTGCAAACACCAACCCGATATTTGTGTGATGATACAGATTTCAGTTTTGACTTGACGGTAAAGGTACAAACAAAGTTACAAATCAGATTTAATGATGTCTCAATAGTTTTCCGGTTGAAAAGTAGTCTTTGTAGACATGAAACTAGATATATTTATACTAAATATATTTTAATTTTATTTACAGTTTAGCAATACATTCAACAAGCGTAAAACAGACAGATATCTGCTTTTATCAGACAAAATTGAGGTTTCTAACTATATTATTTAAACTATGTCCATTTGATACCATTATGGTAATTTATAATATGTCCGACCTAGGAACCGAAGCACTATCACACTCACCACAAATAAAATAATATAACAATAAAATCACTTAATGGCAGAGTATGGAGCTTCACGGACGCTTCTTCCGAGCCCTGCATGGACCCGATGTAGACCAATCAGCGTCCGTAGCCTGGCTACTTTCCGGGGGCTTCTTCGGAGAAACCGAAGGTTTTGTTTGTGCAATTATGTATGAATTTTTTAGGACGAATAACTACCGGAGATTTATTATGAAGGAAGGCACGGGTGATATATGTATATGTCGGGCATGCCACCGTCCGGGCGAATCAATCCGTCACATTATCTCCGGGTGTTCTTGTCTAGCTAACGGAGAATACTTGCATGGAGACAACCTTGTAGCCGGGATTATCCATCAGCAACATGGTCTGAAATACAGCCTTGTGGAATCGGAAGTGCCGTACTATAGGTATGTGCCCGACCTAGTCCTCGAAAATGGTAATATATAGTATTGGGTGATCCCAATACTGAGTGATATTGCCATTTTCGAGGATGGATGATGAATTGATATCCATCATCACTGACAGGACTATTGAAGCCAATAAGCCTGATTTAGTGATGGTGGATCGATCAGAGCGGCGTGCAATGATTGTTGATAAATCGGTTCCACATGACGAGAACCTCGTGAAAGCCGAGAAAGATAAGCAAATCAAGTATCTGGACATGGCTCACGAGGTTGTCGACATGTGGGATGTGGGATGTGGACTCTATAATCATTGTGTCGATAGTCGTATCAGCCAATGGCTTAATTGCCAAGAGTCTCGACCAATATCTGATGAGGCTCTCGTTAGGCAGCCGGATCAAGGGCTTTATTCAGAAAGCGGTACTCTTGGACACGACTCGTATTGTTATGAGTTCCCTGACCGCCGGTAGCTTGGACCCTGTTCCCGATACCGGTGGGCTACTATTTTTTTTTATTTTTTAATGTTTTTTTTAACGTTTTCTGTTTTTTAAGAAGTATTATAAATATATAAAATAAGATGTAAGATGAATCAAGGAAATAATAAACCACTTTATTTAATAATATAGTAATAATATCAATTAAAATCAAAGTCCAAGAAGTTTCATTATTCTTCGAGAAACCGTAATCAGTCCTGTCAGGTAACATTATTAGTTTCTAGACTCAGCTCACCTGCATTACCATACCTCTATGACCCGAGCCAGCCAGCCAGAAGACCAACATCATTACCATCTCTACGAAAATTGTCCTGAAGACACAATCAAAATTACCTAACACGATCTAAATTCTAAACTAGCTAGGTACTATGCTAAACCGTCAAGTTCTCCGTTAACCGTAGTCTGCATCAGTAACAGTTTGATAAGCTTATTTTAACTCCAGGCGGCAGTTACAAAGCTTACTCGACTTAATGTTGTTACTACAGAATTAACTGTGGGATTGTCAGCTGGTTAATTACAGGGGATAATGTAGTAAAATAAGCCCTAATCGTATAAGATGTGTTTATCCTCAGTTTGCTATAGAATATTTACATTTCGCCAGTTATGTTTAAGTGTACGTAAGTACTTTGTATGGTCTCGGACTCTGTATGGTGTCGGACGTAAAGAATAGCACCATCCCATATCTTCCCGTGGGTGTCGTAAGAGGCGACTAAGGGACTTTCCAGAGAATGGGCAGCAGCGTTCTCTGCGCTTTTGTAACAACCGTACTGCAATCGCCAACCCGCCTGCCAAGCATGGCGATTATTGCAAAACCCCCCAAAACGTCAATGTGGCGACACTTGGGGGAGGCCTATGTCCAGCAGTGGACGTCTTATGGGCTGAAATGATGAATGATTTTGACCATGTAATAGAAGCGACCCTGTCGCCATCAACCAGGCACAAATCCAGACTCCTGACTGAGAAACTTCTGATGGGAACCCGATAACAGTTCGTCCGAGCTGGGAATCGAACTCAAGACCTCATACTGAACAGTAGTGCTTGTGATGAGACCAACGAGGCATTCACAATCGATACCAGACTTGATATAATTGTTTTCACTACGCAAGTTGCTTCCAGACTTGCTAAGTTCAACAACTAAACTAGCTTTCAAACTATTGACTCAGCACCTCGGTCTATTTCGCCAGACAAATATCAAATATGAAAGTAACACGCCCAAATGAAGCTATCGGCACCCCCGACAATAACAGCCACTCCTAATTGGGCATAGTTCGCGGTGGCTAATTAGCAGTTTAGCGCATTCTGCCGCAAAGTTGAGGCGGTTTGGCTCGAAATAATTACAGTTAAAACCTTAAAACTTGCACCGGATACGGATATCGTGCTTACTGATAATTTTATAACCGTTTTTAAAGGATTATAGGAGGAGGAGAAACAGTTATTATGATATTAAGTCGGGGATGCTGGCTTAAAGTGTTTGGTGCATTTTCGTTGTTTGAAATTTTGGAGGGTAGTCACGGAATTTGGTTAAGAAAATGCTTTTGTAGTTAACGCTAACGTGGCTTGAAAATTTTCTTATCCAAACGGTAAGACTTTTTAATGTTTTGTTTACTTAGTAAGTGCAATGTGATAGGGACTTCAAATCTGCGTTAGAGAAAGGAATTAATTATTTATTTGTCGTAGTTTGATGATTTGTTCCGTTAGGTTATGTGGGCGGAACATGGGTTTCGTGCAGTGAAAACACACACACACACGGTACACTGCTTTTATCGAACTAACAAATAACTTGAAATTCGGGGAACTATTTCGGGACGTTTTGACTCCGCCGCGATCAGACACTTACCGTCGTCCTCGCTGCGTGCTCGAAACATCACGACTCTGTATTAAGCGTCGCTTGATGCCACCTTTGGCGCGCTTTAGATTCATTTTCTGTCCGTACTGATGATCGGATCCAACATATTAAGAAGGTTTGCAACATGTAAAGTGTCCTTTTTAGGGTATTGGCTATACCAATTTTGACTAATATTTCGGTGACTTTGTATGTTCCAAAATAATAAAATACTGTCTCAAAACAACAACAGATAGCCAGAGTGATTGCTTGCAGTCTCCTCTCGTTCAAAATATGTCGAGAGAAAGCTTACTTTGATAGTCTGCATGAAAAAAATAAATACGTTAATTTGGCACATGCCAGAAGTGCACACAGTATAAAACAAAAAAAATGAAAATCAAAAACAATTAAAAACAAAAAGAATGAAAAACAAAAAAAAAAAATAATCTAAAAAGAAGTATCTCACGGCTGCGACGAATAGGCTTGAGGTTACATTGCTAGCTCAGTCGTCTGAAGACCTTGGTATTTGTGGCTTTCAAACCAGCTACGAGTAATATACAGCATACGATGGTTTACCCACATTTCAAATGCCTCTATATATTTCTCGAAATATTCACATAAAAACCTTTTCAAATTTTCTTTCAACTTCAAACCAACAAACCCCATACATAACTCCACTGTCACCTTTAATCCAAAACGACTCTCCCAACTTGATTAGTTGGAAACTGAACGCAGCTTAAGCACCGGTGTATAAATCTGCTGTAAATCCGTTTTGCAACTCTCCCAGTATGGCCACTACTTCCACCCCCTTGTACGATGTACGTTGATTTGTACCGGTCGTTAAGCGTTTTTGGAGCGTAATGGCACTTGCATGTAGGTCATACTGATTTCGGGTATGGGATGGGATGGGTTTATGTGGTATTCATATATTATTTATGGACAGATGTATTTATAGAATCTATAACGGCAGATCTTAGTGTGTAAATCAGTAAAATTGTTGGTAGTCGGGCGATTTCGTAATAATTAAGGTGCTTAACTGCTTATACAAGGTGTTGTTTTGCAACCTCGTCAAATTCTAGGAGGTAACTATGCTAATGATTCTCGACCCGAATCAATAATAAAATGAGTTGGTAATTTTCTTTTTTTTATTTATTTACTGAAATCGGTAACTGTGAACCACCCGTGTTTTAAACACGGGCCGTCTGATCCCCGCTTTATAACGTCGCTTACACACAAACAAAAATCCTCAAACGTTTTTTCGATAATTTTATAATCCCTAAACCACGTTAAGGGGGTTATTCTGAAATATTGACAAATTTAAACAACAAAAAAACGCAGTGTTTTTTAATAATTTACTAGGTACCGTAATTTATATTGATTATTTATGTCTTTTGTGACAACATCCTGAATTTTGACGAGGATGCAAAACAACACCTTGTATAATATTTAATAACAGACACCCATGATTTCTCCTTTTACCGACTTGTATCCAGGCGCTCTTGAGTTATATCTCAACCAATTTCCCAAGAACATAACGTTCTTCATAAACACAACGAACCAACAGTAATTACATTACTAACTCCATAAACGTCAAGAGTATGAAATATTAAATAAACATAAATCTTAACTAACATAGCCTCAGTTATGCATAAAAACTGCATAAGCCACCATTTTTATTACTCCGGGTTTTACTACCACATAAATATGAACCGGTTTGCGTTGGTTAAACTACTTCGGACCGGATACACTCGGTTATGGCCGGAGCGCTGCCAGATTCAATATCGCGATTTTGAGGTGAGCAATTAAGCATGATATATTAAATATTTGTGACAGTTAGCTGTGGGAATGTTTATAGAGGAATCTTGTGTAGTTTCGGTATGACAATGGTAGAATTCTGGAATTCAATAACTTGAGGCAAGACCACAGTCAGCCTCGTTCCAATTTCTGGCATGCAGGCCATCGCTGTGAGAGGGAGTTGCCCTTTTCCTACTACCCAGTCCCAGTTCAGATTATGTCTTTCGGGATCGTACTAGTACAAAATGAATTTTGTGGCTGAACTTGCAGCAAGTCTAAACACTTGAAATTAAACAGCATGAGGAATGAAATGTTTATTTTTATTTATTTTTTATCTTACATGCTATCTTTATAGGATAACCCCAAAACAATAGTGGTTTGCAAACACACACCAAAAAAATTGAAAAATAAACTTACGGATAATACTTAAAAATCGATCTTAATATAAAATCAGACATAGACACAGAATATTAATATTTAATTTATCTACACTAATATTATAAAGAGGAAAGATTTGTATTTTTGTATTTTTGTATGTAATGAATAAACTCAAAAACTTCTGGACCGATTTTGAAAATTCTTTCACCATTAGAAAGCTACATTTTTACCGAGTAACATAGGCTATATATTATCACGCTAATAACTTAGGGGGATGAGCAATATTGCATTAAAACCACATTTCTCAACTGTTTGACAACTGACAACTGTCTGACAAGCATTAGAATAAAGCGGCTATTTCAAACTATATGTCATCAAAGTAAGTAGCCTGGCGGTTCTATGACCGCCTTGCCAAGCAAAAGGTTTCAAGTTCGTATCCGCAGTCAGTATGCACTTTTTGTGGTAATTTTTTAATGCTGTAAGTTTTCCAAAACAACGCGAGTTCGATCCACAACCGGTGTTCACTTTTTGTAACTAGGTAATTTGTTTTATTTTAATGTTTTATGATTTTCAAATCATTACAAAATAGTTTTCGTTTTTTTAACCATTCAAAATAAATAGTGATTAAAGAACGAGTGGGTCATAAACAAAACGAAATTAAAGACATGATCGTCGGCGATTTTAAAGTATACACATCCGTAGACACTGTGATGGATAATGACGGTAGTCCTGCACACCCCGTTGAATTTTTCAACTCCCTGGAGCTAACGGGCGTGCCGTTCCCATAATATGAAGCTTAAACTTGGCGTTTTAGTTCTGCTGATGCGAAACTTTGATGTACCCAGACTGTGCAACGGCACCAGGCTTCGTATCACAAAGCTTAGCAGTAATATTACAAAAGCCACTGTAGCGACCTACAAAAAGCAACTTACTGCAAAGTGTACTACAGTGCCATCTATGACGCGACGGAAGAACCAACATCAATTGCCTACATCTCGCAAGCAAAGTTTAAATCGACTTAAGACTATAGTCTTAAGGCGATTCAGGTTTTCGGGTTTCTCTATATATAAAGAAACCCGACAACAACTGTCGGGCAGTTGCCCACCAGACACAACACCTATCTGATCGGAGGATCTTCCCTTTTCAATACAGTATTGAGGAACTTTACACCCTGTTCCTCATACCCCTAAACTGGTGACCCCGAAATGGACGTCAGCGCAGCCTTCGAGCAACGTGACGTCATCATCATCACTTCTCTCAAGCTTTCGAGCAGCGAGTCTCACAGCCAGCCAGCTTCAAATGGGTATTCCAGACCACCATCATACAGCCGGAGCGCATTCCTGGTCAGCATCCTCAGCCTCTCATCAAGCGACCTTGGCACAGCACAATGCATTTTCGGCCGGTCGAGAGCTTCTACCTCCCGGTCGACACCTCTCTAGCTGTCTGCCACATCGCGGCGCTGGACTGCGTCCGACGCACTGGAGCAAACGCAGCGCCGGCCCCGACACACTTTGGTTCACCTCACCACCGCAGTCTGTTCCGACTCACCCTGAACAATGCGGCTACGAAATTCCAACTGGCACGGCATAATACTACAACCTGACTCATTCGACTATCGACTCTGGTCTCCAGAGGAAAGTGATGTAGCGACCTACAAAAAGTACTACAGCGCCATGTATGACGCGACGGAAGAACTAACATCAATTGCCCACATCTCGCAAGCAAAGTTTACATCGACTTAAGACTATATAGAAAAACCCGACAACAACTGTCGGGCAGTTGCCCACCAGAAACAACACCTGTCTGGTCGGAGGATCCTCCCTTTTTGAATGGAGTATTGAGGTACTTTACACCCTGTTCCTCATACCGCTAAACCACCATTATTACAGGAGTTGCTAAAGGAGAGAGCGTTTTAATTCGACGCATGCCAAATATTCCAAATAACCTGCCATTCCAATTTTAATTAACAGGTAGTAATTTCCCTTAAAATAAGCTTTTGCAATGACGATCAACAAATGTCAGGGCCATACCTAAAAAGTGGCAGGCATTATTTTGGGTACCTACTCCATGCTTCTCAGACGGTCAATTATTTGTTGATTTTTCACGTGTTTCATGAAGCAAAACTTGCACGTGGTGACTGACGGTCATTGTTACGACATTTTTATTGTATACAAAACTATTGGAAAAAATAAATAAATATTGCCCAACAATGCGCCGTATTGTTCACTTTGAAAAAAATATGTTCCGGCTTTTAAGCCATATTATAGTGTAGCTTCAACGCCTTTTAATTTTGTTTCGGACTTCTGCCGCCCAGAATTACACCACCCTAAAGCACGCCCTTTGTAGTCATCACCCACATAATCACATTACGATCAGAACGTCTGTTCTCACACATAACAACAAAACATCACGCCTTTAATTCCCGAAGGAGTACTAAATCGTACATCCACATTTCGCCAGTTATGTTGAAGCTCTATGTTATAGGGGGCGAGCCCCATCAACCGGGCCCGACATTAAATCCAGACTTCGTGGCTGCTACTGAGAAATTCCTGATGGAATAACCCAATAACACTTTGCCCGATCCGAGAATCGAACCCGGGACCTCGAGCTCAGCAGTCGTGCTTGCGACCACTCGACCAACGAGGCAAACTCACACATACACCTTAAAATTTCCGCGCGAACGAAGTCGCGGGTATCAGCTAGTCTAACATAATTCAACAAAAGTATGCTAAAATGGGTTAAAATACTTAAGCTGAATCCACTGTTTCTCGTCATGTTGGATTGATTGATGCCATCTGACAGTTAACGATGACAAACCCACAGTTTTAAATACAGCATCCCATTTTTAACCCACAACAATGTTGCTATATTATAAATTAAGTTAATAATACAATCACAATTTGGCAACACCAGAGGGCCGAAATTGGGACTAATTTACATATTCCATGCACAATATTTCGTTCATTCACTTTAATGGGTGCAGGGTAGTTGGAAAACTATGCCACGTTTAAATTAACTCATTGGCTCATGCCCACATGGGTCAAACTGACAATTTTTATTACTTTTTTAATGATAGAGCTGTGGAAATGAGAGATATCTCACCTATTAACCATACCTATAATACGACACCACTTTGCTTACGTCTAAATTAGGTGTGACATCTTAGAGCCTTTACACCTTACAGCATTCCATACAAACTTTCAAGTCCTTATTTTCCGGAATGACAGAACCGATTTTAATTAAACTTAATACGCTGCAGGATACATAGATCTAAAAAGTTACTAAAAAACAATTTCGAAATATCTTAAAAAAAAAAAGTTAATTCGAAATTTCTGTTTCTATAGATAATTTATAATCGGTTCAGTCATTTCGGAAAATAAACCCTTGAAAATTTGTATGAAATGTGGTAGGGCGTAAACGCTCTTAAGCTAGTCTGAGCGTTGTTCCCGTTTTCTTAAACACTACTTCAAGTGTCATTTAATTGCAATGCTTATACATTTAGCAGCTACACAGAGCCGCAAACTTTTCGGAAACTAATTGACGAGACTATTAATTTTAAAGATTTAAATTTAAACGACACATATTCGCACATGTGTAGTACTGAAGCTACTCTTGCGGGTCGGGTTCATATTTTTCTCTTAATTACCACTATCTACTAATACAATGTAAATACAAAAGTTTGTAACTCTTTCACACAAAAACCACGCACCGGATTTGGATGAAATTTGGCACACAGATAGGTTATTTGGATATTTTTTATCCCGGTACTACGATACCGAGGGACAAGTATCGAACTTCACGCGGGCGTAACCGCGACCATAAGCTAGAAAGCTAATAAAATCATCAAAGACACACACACACGTATTTAAACACACGCACAATACCCATTTAAACACGTAACGCTAGTTCTTGCCAGGGTTCAAACTCACAACTTACTCCTAAAATCTCGAGGCCACAAAATAACGTGCAAAACATAGTACCATCAAAATCACATCGCGCCTCTATAGGCCTCCCCTATTGCCCCAATTACAACATCATACAGTACCGGCTCGTCCGTTATTTCGGCGCAGGGTAGGACAACGCTCAATTAGGTGCAACACACTGCCGGTATTTGGGATGGCGAATTTTCGATTCAAGGCTGTGATGCTCAAATGTTTTGTTTTAATGAGCTGCTTTCGTAGTGCTGTTTTAAATATGGTTTCGAGGCAGTGAGGGCTAATTTTACCAATTAAACGTAACTTTACTTAAGCTGTCGTAGGTCATAAAGCTGCCAAATTTATCTTTATCTTTAAAATGGCACTGACCAAGTCTGCTGAATGCCGGTGAAGCTGTGGGCCCGCATATCACAAAATTAGAGCCGTGAGACAGCTAGATGGGGTCACGGCAGAGTGAGGAGATGATGGCGGTACTCCTTGGAAGGCTTTCTCGTTAATTGGCGAGAACAGGCACAACATCATGAAAAGTGGAAGGAATGGGGAAGCGTTTGCTCAGGAGTGAGACAATTCTGCTAGCAAAATAAAAACCAAGCTGAGCGTGATCAGAACACATCTAAACGTTGTTATGACTCCGTCAGACAAGAGTAATCAGCTCTTGAACAAGGCTTAGATAATTATGCTGATCTTGTTCTATTCCGTTGGTGGAATTCACCCTAAAACCTCTTGTCATAGAGTCAAGCAAGATAAGCTGAATTTGTTATTATTTTGTCTGGAAACCAAACGATTTTAAAACAGTGTTCAGTATTGAGACAAACTCTAAATCATCTTCTTAAACTTATCTTTAGGCAACTTAATGTACTATCACAGTTAAGTGGAAACTCTTTTCCTATTGAATATGACTCAAAATAAAAAGCCATTTATTAAAGTTGAGCTGAGAATCAGCACTTTCTGACCATTAATACAAATAGTCTTACAATTAATTAATACAATTACTATTGTGGACTGTATTGGTTACTTAATAAATGAAAGATTTCTTGATAATTTCACTGATTTATTCTTCATGTACTTTACATTCGAGAGCTTATTGACGACTGGCCCGCACCTTTCCTAGGCCGCTATATTTATAGCGTGCGTCAATACTCGCAAGGAGCGGTTAGCCCTTGGCGTCTTTTGACGCGCTAACCAATAGCGTTGCGTGGGTCGGCGGAGCCACAACAGACAGGTTCAGACCTGTCGGGACCTGTCGCTAACTTGCACCGTGGCTTCACCGACTCATGTTTCGCTGCCCAATCAGAGGGCTTACAATTTTCCCTATCCTTTTAAGGTAATCACAAATAAACCTACGTTACTCGTTGCGTGTTTCTCTTATATACTAACGAAATTTCTTTATTTACTGATCGTCTTAACCTATAGTTACATTTTAATCCTAATTCTAGTACGATTCTTAGTTCCTAGTTCGGCGTCCGTAACAGTTCTCCCCCCGGCGCAGCTCGCGTAGCCTCTTCTTTCTTCCATAGGACGACGAGCTTGCTCACCGGGCGTCGGAAGATGCCGGTTCTCGTTCGTACTTCGACGACTCGTGTGCTGCCGTCCGCTCCTGGATGCGCTCGCTCGACGACTCCCATCGGCCAGGTGTTCCGTGGCAGCGTGTGATCGATGATCATGACCACATCGCCAGCCTGCAGCGGGCGTGTCTCGTTCTTGGGCTCGCCGCGGGGTACCAGCGTAGGCAGGTATTCTCGGAGCCAGCGCCGCCAGAAGTGGTCGGCGAGCGCTTGGCTAGCTCGCCATGCTCGTCGGTCGGCCTCGTCGCATGGCCCCGTCGTCGGGAGACCGGTCGATGACCCCAACAGAAAGTGATTAGGTGTCAAGGCCTCAGGGTCTCTGGGGTCCACGCTAACGTGGGTCAGGGGTCGCGCGTTGATGGAAAACTCAGCCTCGGTGAGAAGCGTGCTGAGAACCTCCTCTGCCGGCGCCTTCTCGTTCAGGGTCGCCTTGAGGGCGGTCTTGACAGATCGTACCATCCTCTCCCACGCGCCACCTTGATTCGGCGCGCCAGGAGGTATGAAGCGCCACTCCATTCTGTTCTGTAGCCCCTCGTCGTTCAAAGCAGGGAGCCACTCGATGTAGGCGTTGCGGAGCTCTTGATCCGCCCCACGGAAGTTAGTCCCGTTGTCGGAATACATTAATCGTGGCCATCCTCTTCTTGCGGCCATTCTTCTTAGCGCCATGATTGCTGAGTCAGTTGATAGGGACGCGACGAGCTCTATGTGCACGGCGCGTGAGGTGAGGCATGTGAACAATGCCCCCCACCTCTTCTCTCGGCGACGACCCACCTTGACCATCATTGGCCCGAAATAGTCCACCCCGCAGTTGGTGAACGGGCGGTGAAACGGGTCTAGGCGAGCATGTGGCAGGTCTCCCGTAGCCGGCGTCTGTGGTGTCCCCTTCAGTCTCTTGCAAAAGGCACAGTTCTTCTCTATCGTACGTACGGTTGGCCGTAGGTGGATGACCCAGTAGCGTTGCCGCAGGTCGTTCGTCACGCGTTCTCTGTTGGCGTGTCCCGCAGCGCAGTGTTCCCGTAGCACGATGAGTCTTGTCAGTGGATGGCGGCCGTCTAGGATGATAGGCCGCTTCGTCTCAATGGGTACGGAGGAAGCCTCGATCCGTCCTCGTACCTTCATCAGTTCGTCTTCTATTACCGGATCTAGTCGGTACAGCTTGCTTGACCTCGATAGTGGCCGAGCTGATTTGAGTCGCTCCATGTCTTCCCCGAAGCTCTCTCTCTGCGCCTGCTTGATCAGTTCTAACTCGGCGCGCTGGATGTGACGGTGTTCCATTCTCGTGGCTCTCTTCCGACAGATGTCTATGAAGGCAAGTGCTCGTGCTGTAGCCCTTACTAGGACCTCGTATCGGGAGAAGCGGGCAGGTTCTGGTAGCCAGCTATCTCTTCCTAGCTTCTCGGACGTGTGCAGGACCTCTTCTTCTTCATCTTCTGCAGTAGACATCGTGGGCCATTGCTCTTCTGGTTGGTATAGAAAGCTGGGCCCCTGGAACCATCGGTCGGTCGTGCTCAATGATTCGTCGGTGAGTCTTGTCGCGTCGTCTGCCACGTTCTGGTCGGTGGGAAGCCATCTCCATTCGTGCTTCTGGGTTAGTTCTGTGATCTCTCCTAGCCTGTGAGCGACGAACGGAGTGTACCGTCGCATGTCGTGGTGGATCCAATGTACCACCGTAGATGAGTCGGTCCAATCGGTAGTCTGACCGATCTTCACCCTGTGTTCCTTCTTGATGGTGCTGGCGAGTCGCGCTCCGATGACCGCCGCTTGTAACTCCAGCCGTGGTATGGTCTGCGCTTGCTTCGGCGCTACTTTGGCTTTGGCGGCTACCAACACTATGTTGACGCTCCCGTCGGTGTGTGCGATCCTCCAGTAGGCCACGGTCGCGTAGGCCTGTTCGCTGGCGTCACAAAGTACGTGGAGGTCGATGCGTTCATACTTCTTAGTGGTGTAGCAGCGTGGCAGTCTGAGTCGGGCGATCTCGCTGAGGTGTGATAGCCATGACGCAAATAGCTCGTTCTCTTCTGCTGGTATCTCTTCGTCCCATGTCGTTTGGAGGCGCCACAGGTTCTGCAGGATGATCTTAGAGCGGATTGTGTAGTGGCTCAGCAGTCCAAGTGGATCGTAGATTGACATCACGGCGCTGAGGGCTTCTCGCTTGGTTGGTGCGCGCGTTCGATCTCGTACCTCTGCTGGTACTCGGTTCATGGATGTGTTGAAACCGAGCTCATCCCGTTCTGCGTTCCAGAACAACCCGAGGATCTTGTTCTCTGGTTGCTCTCCCCCCAGTTGTGTGGGTGTAGTGGCGTGCAGCTCAGGCGGCACGTCGCGTAGTACCCTCTTGTCGCTGGCGCTCCAAGCTCTCAACGTGAATCCTGCGATGGCGTTCACTGCTCTTGTTTCCTCCACTGCCTTCCAGGCTTCTTCTGGGTCGTCATAGCTCACTACTAGGTCGTCCATGTAGTGACTTTCTTTAATTGCTGACAGCGCCCGCGGGAACTCCTGCCCGTGCTTGTCCGCGTTGTGGTTGCGAACGTAGTGGGCCATGTACGGGGAGCTCGCGGCGCCGAAGATCATGCTGGTCATCTTGTACTTAGTCGGAGGTACTTCTCTTTCTGCCCCTCGCCACAGGAACTGTTGAGCTGGCTGGTCCTCAGTTCTTATCTTGATTCTTAAGAACATTTCCTGTATGTCTGCTGTCACTGCTACCGCTCCTTCTCGGAATCTGAATAAAATTCCTGGCAGTGATAACAGCAGATCCGGTCCCTCCAGCAACTCGTCGTTCAGACATACCCCTTGGCTCTTTGCTGCTGCATCAAATACCAGCCTACACTTGCCGGGCTTGTTCGGGTTCTGCACGGCAAAGTGTGGTAGGTACCAGCACACCGGGCTCGTTCGTTCCGAGCCGTCGCACGGTGTTGCGTAGCCTTTCTTCAGGAGGTTGTCGATCTGTTTGGAGTATTCCTCGGCGAACTTCGGGTCGGCGTCCATTCGTTGCTCGACCTTTGTGAGGCGTCGGAAGGCTTGGTTGTAGCTCGGCGGCAGGACGGTGTCGTCTCGTCGCCAGGGAAGTCCAACTTCGTACCCCTCACTTGTCTTCTTGGTGGTAGCCTCGACGATCTTGATGGCCCTTTGATCTGCCTCGTTAATACGTGGCTTGCCGTTGACGCCGAGTGCTTCTATCTTGAAGTGAGCCTCGACCAAGTTGTGGAGCTCGTGGTCGCTCGCGGTCGTCGCTCGGTCTGGCTCGTACACGTGCAGCACCCTTCCTTCTTGTATGATGGCGCTGCGTGGTGCGGTACCGTGCACCACCCAACCTAAGTTGGTCTTGGATGCGGCAGGTTCGTTCGGGCCGCCGATCCGTAACTCCCGAGAGACGATGCACTCCCAGTGGTCAGTTCCCACTAAGAGCCCGGGGCGCGCGCGTTCGTAGCACACCTCGTCCGTCGGTAGATCGTTCAGATGCTCGTATTGCAGCAAGTTCTCAGGAACGGCTTGCTGGTGCAGCTGCAGGTTTCTTATGGTCCTCGCTCTGACCTTATATTTGTTTTCTTCCTTAGTTCCTCGGACCCCGACGGTGACCATTTGACTTTGGTTTTCCTCTTGCGTCATGTTGACGCCTTTTAAGTGCAGAGGCTGTGTTGGCCCCTCTGCCCCTATGCTGTCTGCTAACCCCTTATCTATTAGCGTGATGGTTGCCCCTTCGTCTAGGAGAGCGTATGTTTGCGCCTCCCCCCGTGGTCCGGACACGATGACAGGACACATCTTCAGTAGCACCGTTCGCTGCCCCGTGGTTGTTCTTGAAGCTACTGACAGGACGGCTTCTTCCTTTGGTGTTTCTGTTGTCTTCTCGATGTCTGTTTTCGGTTGCGGTGTCTGGTGAAGGGACGCATGGTGAGGTCGGCGACACTGGTCTACGCCGCAGGGCTTGGCTTTGCAGGCGATTCGTCGATGTCGTTTCTGAGCACATTTGAAACATACTCTTTTTTCTTTCAGGAATTCCCAACGCTGCTCTATGGTGAGCGCCTTATATTTAGGGCACTGGGGTAAGGTGTGTGCTTGCTCGCACCCAGGGCACTGCTGCTTCTCTTCTGCTTCGTTGACGGTGTTGTACACTTGAGCCTTCTTCTTCTTTAAGGTTACGGCGGGTCGCGTTTCCTTCTTCTGGCTGGCGGCGGCGCACGTAGACGGGGCGTAAGTATAACGTAATGCCCTGTCCGCCTCCCTCATCAGGAACCGGGAAATCACGACGATCTCTGGGTCGGCCGTGCCTTCATTGTCGTAAGCGTAGTCGCACCATCGTGAACGCAGGTGTGGACTCAACTTGTCCAGTACTTCTCGTGCCAGCAGGGGGTTGAAGAGGTATCCTCTTCTATCGATCGTCTTCAGTATGCAGATAATGTTCTGTAATTTCACGGCGAAGTTGTTCAGGTCCGCTGCTGCTGATCCAGGTTTTGGGAGTTTCTTCAAATCCTCGAGCGCCCGATCGATGATTATTTCGGGTCGCCCGAAGCATTGTTCCAGCGTCTTCATTATGGCGTCGGGGTCAGTGGCCGTGTGGAGTAGTGCGGCCACTGTGTCCCGAGCTTCTCCCTTTAAGCAGCTTCTTAACCGTTGGATGTTTTCTGCTGCCGATATCTGATACATTTGCGTCGAGTCTCGAAAGGCTGCTTTGAATGGTAGCCACTCGCCGGCGGCTCCGTTGAATGTAGGTAGGTCGGTGTGTCGCGGTCGCGGTCTTGCCATCCTCTCTAATGTGACGGCCAACTGTTCTATGCTGTTCCTTGTTCTGGTAGGAGTCGGCGATCGTGCCCGAGGTACTTCGAACCTTATGTGCTTAGGTTCCTCTCGTGTATCCCGTGCTGCTTCCTCCCCCCGAGTGTCGAGTGGGTTCGTTCGTAGCCACTCGTCCACCCTGTGATGCTGTTCTTCGTTGTTGGGCTCGTCGTTGACGCTTTCTTCGTCGTTGATGGCTGACACCTCGGCGGCTAACCTCTTCTTGACCAATTCCGTTTCTAATTCAAGTTGCTTCCTTTGTAGTGCAGCTAACTTCTCGGCGGCGTTCAATTCTGCTACCCGTAGCCTTGTTGTGATGCTTGTGGTCGATCGGTGTGACCTCGCTGGCGACCTCGCTCGTGTGTGCGTGGTCGTCGTGGTTCTTCCTGCAGACGGTCCTGCTGTGCATGTGTCCGCCAGCCTCGAGAAGGGTGAGGCTGGAGGATCCAGAGAAATTCTTCTTAGTCTCTCTTGTTCTATCTGCTGTTCTTCTTGGCGGCGCGCGGCCTCTCGTTCCTGGACGCGTCGCTGCTCTTCCACCTCGGCCATGTCTGATTGGCTTCTGGTGACCACCATGCTGTATGTTGCACGTGGATTCGTAGTGCAGTAATGATAATGCACCAAGCCCAGGTCCGCTTCGTTCGTCGTGGACCCAGTCAGGTCGGTACAGGTTCTGTATTTGTAGTCCGGGCCCGATCAGGTCGTCACGGGTCCCAGACAGGTCGCTACAGGCACTGTTGCTTCGGCTACCGACGTTTGGTTTCGTTTACGGCGACACTACTTAATTTCTGGCCGTCGTACCCCGTTGTCAGTCGTCACTCTCGTTCCTATTAGGCCTAATTCACCTTTATATAAGCTCTATTCTTCTTATATAAGCCTTATTTGCTTGTATATAGGCTTATTTTGCTAGTATATAGCCTTATTTGCTTGTATATAGGCTTATTTTGCTAGTATATAGCCACTGTTCTTCTTATATAAGCCTTATTTGCTTGTATATAGGCTTATTTTGCTAGTATATAGCCACTGTTCTTCTTATATAAGCCTTATTTGCTTGTATATAGGCTTATTTTGCTAGTATATAGCCACTGTTCTTCTTATTATTTACTATAGTTCGCAAGTATTCTATGTGCTTAACACTTTATTCACTTTACTTTAATGTTCTATGTGCGTAGCTATTGCTTTTAAACTGTTCACTCGCGGCTCGTGTTACTTTTACGCGTAAGGATTCTCGAACGTTTCTATTATATACTCGCGCACTTGTACTGTATTCGCGAACTTTCGATTATAATCGCGCACTCGGACTTTATTCGCGAACTTTCGATTATAATCGCGCACTCGGACTGAATTCGCGAACTTTCGGTTATAATCGCGCACTCGGACTTTATTCGCGAACTTTCTTGAGGGCACATACACAGTTTATAGCACATAGATTTGTAATAGTTTATAGCACATAGATTTATAGTATACAGTTTTACTTACTTGCTGATTTATATTTTGAAACACTATTTTGCACTGATTTAAATACTTTTATATCCGTGTCGATGGACCAGACTATTGTGGACTGTATTGGTTACTTAATAAATGAAAGATTTCTTGATAATTTCACTGATTTATTCTTCATGTACTTTACATTCGAGAGCTTATTGACGACTGGCCCGCACCTTTTTTTTTTTTTTTTTTTTTTTATGAATGGCATCTCGCAGTTCAACCTAAGAGGTTGTCGTCTGCTTAACCGGACTATCCTGTGAGTGCCTTAAGAGTAAGGCCTCCAGCCAGGGCATAAAAACTTACAAACTAAGCGACTATACGCTGAGGGCACCCCCTGTGGGGTACGAGCCTCGGCTCAGGGCGTCGCTGGGGGAGGACTGCATGGGGACAGGCTGGATCTGAATGATATAATTATTTAGGGGCTGATTTAAAACTACTGGCACAGCATCGCGGGCTGGCTCGAGCGAGGGTCGGGGAGGGCATGGACCGGGACGTCGCGACGGACCACGACGGCGAGGTCGGAAAGACGGCGGTTTGTGTCTGTACTTATTAAGAGTGCTAGTCTCTTTACTACTTTCCTGGAGGAGGGTGATAGCATCATCGGGAGTGACGAGGGTATGCCGAGGACGGCGTACTGTACTAATGCGCGAGGGTTCGTAACGGGCGGCCGCTGCGATCAGGGGATTACGGTGTTTAATGGCGTTATCGAAGAAACGCTTCGAAAGACGTTTCATAAACTGAAGGACGGTGGGCATTCTAAGGTCTACGTGTAGACGGTCGTTACGGACATAAAAAGGGGCTCCCGTGACTCTACGTAAGAACCGGTTCTGCAAGGTTTGCATCCTATGGATGTATTTAGGCTTGGTGTGAGCGTACACGACGCAAGCGTACGTCATAATGGGGCGGATCACCGCGGTATAAAGGCGCAACTTGCACTTGAGTGACAATTTGCTTTTTGGCGAGATCATGAAATGAAGCCTACCCATAGCAAAGGCAGCTCGGTCGCGAGCTGCTTTGATGTGCGCCGCGAAAGACAGGTGGTTGTCAAGTAAGACTCCTAAGTACTTGGCTTGCTTCTCCCAAGGGATAGGCTTAGCGTACATAGTGATCGGGCTGAGCGCGGGTGGCTTATTCTTACGCGGTTTAGAGAAAAGAACTGCCTGGCTCTTGTCGGGGTTCACCTCGATTCTCCATTTCCGGAACCAAGCGCCTAAGACGTTGGCTGAGGTTTGGAGGGTGCTGTAAATAGCGTCGTGACTACGGCCAGTGTAATAGATGGCCGTGTCGTCCGCGAACAGGGCTAACTGTGCCTTCTTGCTCTTGGGGATGTCACTGGTGAACAGAGTAAAGATAAGGGGAGAGAGCGGGGAGCCCTGAGGGACTCCGGCTCTAATGGGGTGGGGGGAAGACAGTGCCTTCCCGATGCGATAGCGGAAGGTGCGATCCGACAAAAAGTCTCGTAAGATGAGCACGAGACGGTCTGGCACTCCCAGTTTGTACAGCTTATATAATAAGCCGTTGTGCCAGACTTTGTCGAATGCCTTTGCTATGTCGAAAAACAACACACCCGTCATCGCTCCACGCTGGAAGCCAGCGCTCAAGTGTTCTACGATGCGGTAGGCCTGTTGAATGCAAGAGTGTCCGGTCCTGAAGCCGAACTGTTCGTTGGGGATGAGGCTCTTAGCCTCGGCGAAGTCTTTGAGTCGCTTATAAATAAGTCTCTCGTAGATTTTACCGAGTGCATTCAGGAGACTGATAGGTCTGTAGCTCGAAGGCTCAGACTTGGGTTTGCCTGGCTTGGCGAAACCGATGACAGTGGCGTCTTTCCATATTTGGGGAAACGCGTTGTTGCTCAGGGCGCCATTGAAGATGGCCGCCATTAACACGACGAGCTGAGCGGGGAGGAGTTTGAACACCCTATTGGTGATTCCGTCGGAGCCGGGTGCTTTCCGCGGTTGAAGTTTGTTAATGATATCTTGCACTTCGTCAGCTGTGACCGGAGGCAGAGGATCATCAGGGTCTTCTTCGGGGGGCAGGGCGGCTCTACGTTCGACGAATGCGTTCACCTCATCGAGATGTCGCTTGTCTACTGGTTGCGAGCTGGGGGAGCACTGGGACTCCAGGCTGTTGGCTAGGCATTCGGCCTTCTCAGAGTCGTCGAATGCGACGCTCTTATCGGGTCGGGTGAGGGGAGGCATCGAAGCCTCTTCGGTGGAGCGCATCTTGCGTTGCAGCTGCCAGAAGGCTAGGTGGGTAGGCTCGAGTTCGCTTAGCGTTTTTTCCCATTGATTATTACGAAGCTCACTGGTGCGATCCTTTACAGTACGCTGTAAATTACGCATGTGGGCTTTGTTTGCCTCGCAGGGAAAGCTGCTGTAGGCACGGATGGCCGCGTTCTTTTCGTTTATCAGTTCACGTACGTCAGCGGGTAGTATCCAGCGTTGATCGCTCATTGCTGGGACTTCCCGTGAGCAGTCCTTCAGTACGGATTGCACGTGTTCTGTAAACGAGTTGATGGCGGCCGTCGTGTCTGCGGCTGAGACTATGTGGTCGGGGATGGCCTCTAGGTGAGGCGACGTGGTGGATTTCAGCTTTTCGCTGACTTTCCTCCAGTCAGTTATCACTTGGGTCGGCGGGGGCTGGCTGGGGTCAGAAGGACCCGAGCGAGGAACTAAGTGCATGAGCACTGGTCGATGATCTGAGTTAAGCTCATGTAAAGTCTCGATGGAATGCAACTTAAGGTTGACATTCTTGAGTAGCGCTATGTCGAGAACGTCCGAACGTTGGTCGGGGTCGTGGGGATAGTGGGTGTGCTCCATAGGAGCGATGGGATCGAAGTTGAGGGACTCGCCCAGGTTATACAAGTGACGTCCTCTGGCAGAGGTCGTCGTGCTGTTCCAGGCGGGGTGTTTGGCGTTGAGGTCGCCCGCTATGATAACGGAGTCGCTCAAGCCGAAGAGGACGGCAAGGTCTTTGGTGAACAAAGTGTGCTCCTCGGACGTGCCGCCGGGAGGGATGTACGCAGAGGCGATAGTGATCGGTTGATGGCCGGTCATGCCTAGTCGACACACTGAGGTCTCGAGTAGAGACTCCATGGGAGGGGGATCTAAGGGGATGCAATGCAGTTCTTTCCTATAATAGATTAGAGTCCCGCCCTTGTGGCAACGTGACCGATCGTTGCGAACTATGCGATAGTTGGCAATTCTCGGATCGCGGTGACTGGGCTTGAGGAAGGTCTCCTGTACGAGGAGGATATCAATTTGATGGTCGCGGAGGAAGGTGGCGATCTCATCACGCTGGCCTCTAATGCCATTGGCATTAAAGTACCCTAATTTTAGGGATCGGGGTTTGGTGCACGTTAATCTCGTATTATCCATTGGAGTTAGTCGAGGTTAAGGTTGCGGAGGAGGTCTCCTAACTTGAGTAGGGACTTGAGGATAATTTTAAGTTTATCGCCACCAGTGTTAGCCGCCCTG
Source organism: Cerastis rubricosa (assembly GCA_949152445.1). NCBI lineage: Eukaryota > Metazoa > Arthropoda > Insecta > Lepidoptera > Noctuidae > Cerastis > Cerastis rubricosa. Next base: position 15,658,875 of record OX424548.1, on the reverse strand, counting down.
AGATCAGCCGCCATGCGGTCTGCTTCGGGGGTGACTAACTCTGCTAGCGACTCTAAAATTACGTTGTGAGAGGGGTCCACGGCCGCGGGGCCGGGTGGCGTGGGACGAGCGGGCGACGGTGCGCTCGCTTGGGCCGCGGGAGTGGGGACAGGGGCATCTAATAGCCCGGGGATGGGGTTGGACTTTGCTTTACTGAGAGCCGGGAAGGCTTTCTGGTGGTTCAGCGTGGTCCAGGGAGAGGGCCTCTGAGGGCTGAGTCTCTCCGGCATCTGGGCAGAGGGTAGCCTCACCGATGGGCTTTCTCTTTGTTGGCGGGCGCTTGCACGCTTCACCAGGTTAGAGGAGGAGCCTTTGGGGGCTTTTGAGCAGCCGCGGTAGTTGGCCGTGTGGCCCGACTGGCCGCAAAGCACACAGCTCGGTGGCTCCGTGCAAAGCGACTTGTCTTTGGGACGGGGGCAGTCTGCCGTGCCATGGTCGCCTAGACACTTTACGCATCTGTGCGGTGCATGGCAGTTGGCTTGGCTGTGACCGTACATCTGGCAGCGGTGACACTGTCCGACTACGCTTGAGCGGTAGGGCTTCTCTATTGAGATGCCTGTCAGGGAGCAAACCGACTTCACTTTGAAGATCGGGTGGTGACCTTCTACTGGGTCACAGATGACCAGTACCATATCGTAATGGTCTCCGCCTCTCGCCTTATGAAGGCGGTGGACGGCTGCGACCGGGATGTCCTGGCCTAGGAGGTCATTGAGGATGTCCTCCGTGGGGATTTCCTTCGGGATCCGCCTGATCACCACGCGGGTGGGCTTCTCCTCTGGGAGGGAGTAGGTGTGGAAGGCTATGCGCCTTCCGATTAATTGGCGGGTTAGTTCCCTGAAGTCGGTTGTCGTAGGGACCAGCACTTTTATGCCCTGCTGTGTGCTTTTTGCGCTTGTGTATTGAATACGGCGCTCATTACACATTTTGGACACGTCTGTCCATTTCCCTTTGTCCTGAATGAACAACGGGGGAGGGGGCTTCAGCTTCTTTGAAGAAGCGGCTGAAGGTTTAGCCTTAGGGCTGACTGGCCTACTGGTATGAGCAGCGGCGGACGTAGGTAAGGGGACCGGGGAGGTGGGACGGGAGGCCGCGTGAGAGGGGGCATAAGGGAGCGCGACGATCTTTTTGGTCATGGCGGCCTGGGAATTTTTGCCCTTCTTCCTCTTGCCCTTTCCGACGACTTGATAGTCGTCTTCAGAGGATGAGGAGGCAGAGCACGCGTCTAAAATTGACTCTGAGTCGGAGATTGGCTCAGTTGTGTCCATGTTCTCGGAAACGGGAACAATGGACGCAGGTTCGGACTGATCCTTTGTTTGCGAAACAAAAGGTTTCGAAACAATGGGTCTCGGTTTAGCCGGAATCGCGGCGGCGTCGGCTGACGGTAAGCCTTTGTCCATGTTCTCGGAAACGGGAACAATGGACGCAGGTGCGGGCTGGACCTTTGTTTGCGAAGGCCCGCACCTTTCCTAGGCCGCTATATTTATAGCGTGCGTCAATACTCGCAAGGAGCGGTTAGCCCTTGGCGTCTTTTGACGCGCTAACCAATAGCGTTGCGTGGGTCGGCGGAGCCACAACAGACAGGTTCAGACCTGTCGGGACCTGTCGCTAACTTGCACCGTGGCTTCACCGACTCATGTTTCGCTGCCCAATCAGAGGGCTTACAATTTTCCCTATCCTTTTAAGGTAATCACAAATAAACCTACGTTACTCGTTGCGTGTTTCTCTTATATACTAACGAAATTTCTTTATTTACTGATCGTCTTAACCTATAGTTACATTTTAATCCTAATTCTAGTACGATTCTTAGTTCCTAGTTCGGCGTCCGTAACAATTACATAATAGTCTTTCAAAAGATCTGCCCTTCAGCATTTCCTTGTGTTTTAGTTGGGAAAAAGAAGAAGTCAATGGTTTAAATAACATAAAATCACGCCTGTAATACCCGAAGGGTTAGGCAGGTAGACCTATTACTACACCCATTTCGCCAGTTATGTGTAAGTCCCATGTAATAGGGAATGAGCCTATTGTCATCATCCGAGCACAAATCTACACTCCATGGCTGCTACTGAGAAATACCTGATAGAAAAGCTCAATAACACTTTGCGCAACCCCAAAATCGAACCCCTGACCACCCAATGAGGACCACTAGTTTCCTGTCAAAATTCACCCGATGATTCATAATGGCGGATAGTTTGGGAATCGCTGGCATCACCTATATTTGTTTAACATAGCCAATACAGTTTGCTAATGGGTCAGTGTACGTCATAAGCGTTGATTTAGCAAAATGTGCTAATTATGCATTAATTTTGGGTTATATTTTAAGCAATACAATGCTTTGAACTATATTTTGGTCCTAGGATACGAACACTAATTTAAAATTTATTTTTAAATTGTAATTAAAAAAAAGCCAAAATCAAAGGTCATATATTCAAATTAGGCTGATAATCAGCACTTTTTGAACGTCAAAATTACAAGAGACAGTCCTCCAAAACGCCCTCCCTTCGCCACTTCCTAGTGTGGTGATAACGTGATAGGTGGACCGATGGTCTGGTGAGGGTTGCGGGGATCCGCTGGATGCGAGTCGCACGGGACCGGTCAATGTGGTGACACTTGGGGGATATCTATGTCCAGCAGTGGACGTCTTTCGGCTGAAATGATAATTATGATGATAGCACGATGAAAAGATAAAATGGAAGGAAGGAAAAGTGTCATGCATACTTCAAGTAACGTGGGACAAAGACATGAGGATAATGCAGCCAAGACAAGTCATAGGTCTCGAGTTCGAACCCAATACACGCATCTCTGACTTTTCGGATTCATGTGCGTATTGTATTATTATCATTTGCTTCGGTGAAGGAAAACATAGTGAGGAAACCATGAGGAGAGATATTTCTCGACGGCTTGTAAGGCCAAGTCAGAAATCCGTGGGCCGCATAAAAACAGGTTAGGCACCATACGGTAGAGATAGATGAGGATAACGTTCTTTTTTATTATTGTTGTGAAATACCCTGATCAAGTGTATGTTGTGAGCTGACTTTGACCCTAGGTTCGATCCCAGGGCCAGCAATGCGTTATTCGATATTTTTAGGGTGGCGTACCAAAAGGGTCAAACGGGACCCTATTACTGAGACTTCGCTGTCCGTCCGTCCGTCTGTCACCAGGCTGTATCTCATGAACCGTGATAGTTAGCCAGTTGAAATGTCTACAGATTATGCATTTCTGTTGACGCTATAACAAAAAATACTAAAAAAAAATAAAAAAATTAAGGGGGCTTTTTTTTCTCGTTTTTATAAATAATGGTAGGTACGTTACCCTTCGTGCGCGAGTCCGACTCGCACCTGGCCAGTTTTTTTTTTGGATGAACAATTTCGAAGTAGTTACATTTACATCCAGTTAATGGAAATAGCTTTAACCTGTTCTACATTAATATTCCTGTTCTTCAGTCTACGTTAATACATAGGTACGTATGTGCTATTCATTATATCTTAATATTCCACAGAAATCCTGGTTCAAAGCAAAATACACCCGTTAATGTTCCATTTCTGCAAACGGGAATATAATTTCTGTGTATGTACTCGTAGGTACCACTACGAGCAGTAATTACTATAAACACAAGATTATGACTAGTCAATATCGAGCTTACTGAACTAGTAGGAATTAAACCGATAGTGTAGAATTTGTATTGTTGTAGTTAGTAAATAACTTGTCCATGAAACTTAATTAACTTTAGACGACAACTATGCAGTGTTTGATTTTCAACTTTAGTCTCAGCATCAAGAGTTCAAAATTCAATAGTGCATTCATCATCAGCCTATAATGTTCCCACTGCTGGTCACACAGGCCTCCTCTCTATGAGAGGGAGTGGGCTGTAATCCAGCGCGGGCCCAGTGCGGGTTGGCAGATGACACATGTCTTCTAATTTTTAGCTCTAGGACATGCCGGTTCTCACACGATGTTTCCTTTCACCGTTTTTGAGAGCAGCGGTTATGAAATAAATTACACAAAGTAATGCGCCTGCCTGGGTTCGAACCCTCGGCTTACTGTACGTAAGTCGGGGCTGCACTGGGCAACCGCTGCTCTCCCACAGGGCCACCGCTGCTCTTCCACTGGGCCAGCACTGCTCTCTCTAATAGTGCAGTAATGTTTAGTTATGGTAATTAAATTCACGCCTTTGCCGAGCGTGGTAGGCAGAAACTGAAGAACGCCACCGCCTACGGTCCTTATTAACTCCATTTGCTTCGTTCCCGTTCAAGCGTCTCTTCATACATGCACACCACCCTGGTTGTGAGTACTACGCACCTGACCTTTCTTAAGAACAACACCAATATCGTCAAGGTATAAAAAGAGACTTGCCCGCCGCATCACTAGACTGAAACGGGACAAAATTCGCAAGATTATAGTTATCATAACCGGCCACTGTCCCCTGAACAAACACCTATTTACCATAGGTGTAACAGACAGCCCTCTGTGCAGAGGATGCATGGAGGCGGAAGGAACACCACAGCACGTGCTCATGGAGTGCAAAAGCGTGGCAAATCAACGGGCATGGACTCTTCAATCGCCGGCATCGCTCCCGGCAGCCTGCAGCAGCCTGAAAAGGCTGTTAGCTTTCTGGGAGGGCCTGAGATGGTTGGAGTAACAAGAGGATTTTCAGACCTACAATGGCCAAATAAATTGGCTAAGCGTGGAAACAGCCCAGCTAACTTAACCTAACCTATGGTCAGGGTATTTCTGATTTGGGCGGTATCTCATGAACCGTGATAGTTAGCCAGTTAGCCAGTTGAAATTTCTACAGCTAATGTATTTCTGTTGCCGCTATAACAACAAATACTAAAAACAGCATAAAATAAATATTTAAGGGGGCTCCCATTCAAGAAAGTGATTTTTTTGCTCGTTTATATACACAATGTTACGGAACCCTTCGTGCGCGAGTCCGACTCGCTCTTGGCGGGTTTTTCTTACATATTCCTCATAGAGGATATTACATGGGACTTAAAACATAACTGGCGAAATGTACTACGAGTATTAAATACACCTCTGCCTCTGCCTTTCAGGGATTACAGTCGGAAATACAGAATACACAACTATCAATGGAATTCATTTGAATTTCGGCGCTGTTGAATATCAAATGTTTTGATTGAACGAGAATGTTAACGGGAAACATTTCTAATGCGAGTGAAATGCTCGCTGTGTAATATCGGGAAGCTTTAATACGTATTTAAAATAGGACGGGTTGTTCAAAATGGATGTAGTTTGTAATCAGTTGCTGATATTTATAGTAATGTAATTGCTTTTATGCTTTTAAAAGACCATAATATGGAAATATGGATAAGTAGTTTTTAAATGAACTGACGTTTATACTATTGCTAATGGATCACTACTCAATTTACATAGAAATAATTACTCTTTATTCCCGTGAAAGTAGAGAGAAACTAAAGAAAACAAAAACTACATTATAAAAATTAAAAATTTATTCATTAGCTGACAACACAAACTAAGCCGAGTCCAGAAGAATGAAATTTTATACAAATGTTCCTTTAATGAGAGCAGCGGTGGCCCAGTGGTAGCAGCCCAGTAAGCCGTGGGTTCGAACCCAGGCAGGCGCATTACTTTGTGTAATTTATTTCATCACCGCTGCCCTCAAAGACGGCGAAGGATAACATCGTGAGGAAACTGGCATGTACTAGAACAAAAAATTCGAAGACATGTGACATCTACCAACTTGTACTGTGCCCGCGCAGTGGATTACACAGCCCACTCCCTCTCATAGAAAGGAAGCTTGTGTCTCAGGGAACATTATAGGCTGATGATGATGATGTTCCTTTAATACCAAAAGTTAGCATTAATGACGATTTTTTTGGAAATTAATCCACTCAAGGGGTTTAAGAGGTATTGAGTTTATATCCAAGTTCGTAAATTTTACTGTTGGGAAATGGGAAATCCCATAAGTACATATAAAACAGACAACCTAAAATATTTTTTTTTCCGAAAAGCAGTAACTGTAATAAACAAGCATTTTGTTAAAAAATTGCGTTCATACCGCTTCCAAGTACGGCCGTTCCTGTTTAAAACCACCTCAAACCGGAATGCGCTGGTTAAAACCAGTATTTTCCGGCCCGCCACACCGAACATCGGGGTCAAAGGGTTAATATTATTATTTACTTATGACGGCAAAGAGTATCTAAATTATTTTAGTCCTTTTTTCTAGGGAAAACGTTTTTACAACGCTTTACTCTTTTTGATGTTAGTTTTTTTGAAGATTGATTAATATGTTTTTCTGGGTGAATAAAAGTCAAAGTAATTAATCAATTTATTTGTGAAACATAGGTGTTTACATAAATAGGGGGTGCGCTATGTTTTGTCATAACTAAGACATACTTTATAAGTGACCCATTAGATTACATTACATTATGTCATTCGTCGTCAGTAAGTATCGTTTATCTAAACTAATATTATAAAGAGAAAAGATTCGATTGTTTGTTTGTTTGCATTGAATAGGCTCCGGAACTACTCCTTCTGCTCATGCGGCTTCTCTGGTAGCTCATAAACGACACAAATATGTGTATGTCTCTAACTATTCCGTTTTTTTTTATTCCATTCTTTTTTTTTTCAGATGTTTTACAATAGTTTTCGAATCATTGCACCGTTTATTCATTGTGCGGTTAGTTACAGTACTGATGACTACATTTGTGTCAATTGTTTAATTTATTGTTTTTATGTTTTACTTTTGTATAGATTCTTTTTCATTCATATTTTTTGTGAATGTGTGGACATTGTAGGCTTTGTATTTTGTTTCTTTATTTTTTTTTCACTATTATCTTTATAAACCTCCTGTAGTAAGCGACGACTTATTGTCAGGCCTACGCTGTCCTCCCATACTTAAGTACTAACGCTGTAACATCCAAATATTGTAGAACCAAATGATTTTAAAAGAGTAACCATGAAGTTTCTTGCCGGTTCTTCTCCATAGGAAACGACCAACCCGAACCGTGCATCTTTTGTCGACGTTTTATAAGTGCCCATGTAGGCCTATGTAAAATAAAATATTTTGATTTTGATTTTTTATTTTACTGGTCCGATTTGAAAATTCTTTCAGTGGTATATAGCCCATACATCGAGGAAGGCTATAGGCTATATATCATCACGCTACGACCAATAGGAGTGGAGCCGCAATGAAAAATGTTGCGAAAACGGGGAAAATGTGACGCAAACGAAGTTGGACAATGGGGAACCGGACAACTGGTCGTTTATAAATGCTATCATCAGGTGTGTGTAACAGAGAGTTGACGGTGCCATACGATCGAGATCAACAAAAAAAATGATTTAAAAAGCCTTGGTCATCAGCCTCGTCGGTGTAGTGGTGCAAGGGCAACTGCTGAGCATGAGCTTCTTGTTTCCGGTCATCGTCATCATCATTTCAGCCGAAAGACGTCCACTGCTGGACATAGCTCTCCCCCAGGTGTCGCCACATTGGCCGGTCCCGTGCGACGCGCATTCAGCGGATCCTCGCAACCTTAACCAGGTCATCGGTCCACCTAGTAGGAAGCCTTCCATTTCCGGTCGGTCAAAAGGGATTTCTCAGTAGCAGCCACGGAGGCTGCATTCATGCCCGCTTGATGGCAATAGGTTCGCCCTATACATGGGACAGTTAGGTGGTTTTCTTCATACCAGGCGAGTTGGAGCAAAACGCAAGCCAATTTCGCGTAAATAAACAAAACATACCTATCCCTCAAATATCAATAACAACAAAATATGCAATACTTCCTCCATTACTGTTTGTGCGTCCCGTTTCTGTCTCAAATATGAAATACTTACTAAAGAATGTCGAGCTAGAAGGAATGCAATTTCCATTGCAGTACATTTTGTAGTCAGTAGAAGATATGAAGTTGTTATACTGTCCTCTATTATGTTTTATATTGAAAAATGTAAGGAAATGTTGGAACTGAACCGCATTTCTGTCAAAAATATCGTAGTTCACAAGTGAGTGGGCAACCACAGGAGCATTCTCTCTTATTTATTTATTTGAGAAGAGTTTCATATAAAATATTAACACAACTTTTGTCAAAATAACAAATGTAACTTTTTTACATATCTTATCGTCTGCACAAAACAGCTAAACAAAATTACGCTAGGCCACTTGGATTGATTGTAAATCAAGCAATAATGAGGGCGGCCGCGCCAAGTGCATAATGTCCACGAGCAAAGTCGGACAGTTTTTTTTTTTTAAATCGAAAGCAAGCTAGCGGCAAATTGGGTTTTCTGCATTCCCCGGCTCCAGAATTTGTGGAGTGTTAGAAGTCGAGGGTGTAAAATAAATATGATTTTATTTGTAACTAAAAGCGGTTCACTTCTTTTTAGTTTTAAGGGACCGGTCAAGCGAAAACTTTTTTAAAACAGATGTCATTTGTTTCGCAAACAGGAATAGGGGATGAGATGGGACAAAACCCTTGTGTCAGTCTCATTGATCTTTCTTAAGGAGCTCTTCCTGGGATATAACTTCAGAATTAATAGGATACCTCTTGATTAAGCCTGGTTGTCCGTATTTTCGGGCTAGCCATAGCTGCTATTATGGATCTTAAAAAGACCGCCGGGATAATCAGCTCAATGAGCCATCCAAGATACGGAGAGGTCTGGTGGATGTAATTAACGGTAACCGATCCCCTGATCGGCCTTGGCTCATGAATGCTTAGCCACATGCCCCGAAATGTATACAATCTTTGCAATATATAATATTAAAAAAGGGAGAGTATGTCTTGCCTTTTCACTCCATTCGACTGAACGGATTTTTATGAAAGTTGATACACAAGTAGATCGTGACCTGGGTTGAGACATAGGATATTATTTATCCCGCTAGTAAATTCCTGTGGCATAATTACCAACCTCATCGCTAAGCCGTAAATATCGGCCAGTTTAGCTGATTTCCATCCCAAAATTGTCAACTGTGCGCGAATAGGTAACTCTTGGAAAGCGATAAGCAATGCCCTGGAATGTTGCCAGTACAGTGCAAGGGAATAAATCTTTACCCACTATTTATGCCAAACGTGTTTTCAAGTGGAGCTTTTGGCACTAATTTGTAATCTTGTCAATTATAAATCGTCCATTAAGGTTAACGGGTTAACGGGATAAGTTTCGTGGAATTGTAGAAAGGATTCGAGATGGAAACAAAAAGTTTATTTAGGAAGAAGATTGATTCAGAATAGCAAAAGTTGAATTGAGATTTTTGTAATGTCTTCTAACAACAATTTGAATTTCTCAGTAGTCTCGGATTCTGTATTTTTGCCCGGTTGATGGCATTAGGCTCGCCCCTTATTAGATGGGACTTTAAGATAACTGGTGAAATGTGGGTGTACTATTAGGTACGCCTTTGCCTAAAGCCTACGGGGATTACAGGCGCGAAGTTCTAACAACTTTCTTTCCTGCGTAGTTGATTTAGTGAGTGCAAGTGTTTCTGCAGTAGCTGCATATGACGATTGGTTTAGTCTAGGAACCAGACCAAACGTCATATGCAGCTAAAGCTAAAGTCGGGCAAAGTTTTATTCAGATTTTCCTATGGAAATTACTCAATAGCAGTTCGTATTTGGAATTTGTTTTCGATTATTGATAATAAGTAACTTCAAAAATCAAATCAAATCAATTGATTGATGATTTTGATTTGATTTAAGTAATTTCATTAAAGCAGTTTAGTAACAAAACACTTATACCTCAAATCACTACATTTGTAATCGAGCAGCAAAGATTTTCTTTTTAAATGTAGTTTTGGCCAAATATAATGCTGAATTTGCACAAGGCGCCTTTATCCTCATATCCATTGCATCGGATTTTTCGATCAAAACATTCCACCTCCCCCCAAAATATTCTGGACATCAATAAAAACGCTAAAAGGGTCGGTTTAAATCGTTCCGAACAAATATAATCGGTTATTCCGGTCGCGTCCAAGCTGTTTGGTCGACAAGGAGTGTTTATTGTCGATCTAAGGGCGAGGCTAAATAAATTTAAGAGGGGTAAGATGATGCAGGCATGAATTTTGAGTGGGTAGTCGACAATATTAACATAACTTCACGCTTGTAATATCCGGGTTGGGCAGAGTTGGACTTAAACATAACTGGTGAAATGTGGGTGTAGGTACACCCACATTTCCCCAGTTATGTTTAAGTCCTATGTAATACGGAGCGAGCCTATTGCCATCAACCGAGCACAGTTCCAGACTCCGTGGCTGCTACTGTTACATTCCTGATGGACAAACCAAAATAGCAATTTGCCGGACCCGGGAATCGAACACAGGACCTCATGCTCAGCGGTCTAGCTTGCGACCACTAGACCATAGAGACAGTAGGTAATATGCTTGATATTTTATGGATCGTTTTGGTTGAGAAAACATTTGTAGGGCGAGAGGTCTTTGGGTACAAAAATTGAGAGACAGCGGTACGAAATATATCCCTGGTAATTTTTTAACAAACAATTGCTGAGAGTAGCTGATTAGCAATCATTTGTATTATTGCCCTTTTGGTGTTAGAAATCCAACGTCGGCATCGTGAGGAAAGTTTTGAGTATGAATGTAGATGGGTATAAGAGTACAGGAAGATAAAAAAATGAATGATGGACTGTGTGAAAGATGATATGGCAAGAGATGACGAATATTAGAGAAGTATGGAAGCAGAAGATAAATACCCCAAATTAATTGAGATAAGATCAAGAAAATAGTGTTGAACCTAACTGCGCACTTCTACTTAGGCACCTATGTAAGTTTAGCCAATGACAGCGACACTATAAGAACAGGAGAAATAGTATCACTTAATAATATTCTAACAAATGCAATTAATGCGCTTACAAATATTGCAATAAAATTGTACCAAAAATACTTCTTTGTACATATTTTTAAGGGTTCCGTACCCAAAGGGTCAAACGGGACCCTATTACTGAGACTTCGCTGTCCGTCCGTCTGTCTGTCACCAGGCTGTATCTTATGAACCGTCATAGTTAGTGAGTTGAAATTTCAACAGATTATGTATTTCTGTTGACGCTATAACAACAAATAATAAGAGTAGAAAAAAATAAATATTTAATTTTCCCATACAAAAAAGTTTTTATTTTTTTAGTTTTTATAAATAATGGTACGGAACCCTTCGTGCGCGAGTCCGACTCGCACTTGGCCGGTTTTTTAATTATAGCCAGCTATTAATAATAATTGCGACAGTCGTTTATTTTGAAAACGATATAATAAAACACCAGTATATTCCATACCGCTGAACCTTTTCAGAATTATCATATAGGCTTTAAAATAAACAATAAAAATGCATCGCGTGTAATTAAAATAAATTAATGAAAACATTTTGTGTGTTCTTGTATTTAACACAATAATTTTTATTTTACAGTTCTGAGCTTAACACAGGATCCAGGTAAAGTATTTTTGCCATGTACCTCTTTATGTTCATTTCAGAGCTTTATAGTATCATGTCCAAACGTTTTTTTTTTTTTTTTTTAATTTATTTTTTGTCCTACGACTACAACTGAAAGTAAGTCACGATGAAAAAATTTTTGGTTTTTTTACTTATTTTGCATTTAGTAAATTTCGTTTTTCTCGTTCAATCGTTCATTTCGTGTTTCGTGCTTGTAAATGCAAACACTGTCGAGCATGGAAATCCTTACGGGCTACAGAAGACCATTCGCTTTCAAAACATTTCGTTATTGTACAACTAATTTCAACAAGATTTACTAAATTTAGTCGGAAACTTGTGTCATTGCAATTGAAAAAATCTTTTATTTCATAACAATATTATATGTCGGCGGAGGTAGTCCTTATTTTCATGTTCGTCGAACATGATGGAAATATCAAAATAAGACTGGGTTGTTGTTCAGTACACTGATTTTTATTGGTAATCTAACTTTTATTACAAAATAGTAAGGGATGCTCACAAAACGGTAGTTTTTGATTCGATGAAAATCGAATCAAAAACCAGATGAAAATGTAGTGAGGTAAGTTGTAACGCCATCACAATCGATCGTTAGCTCCGTCCGCCAAAGAATGCCCCTTTGACACGTCTCGCCCCTTCAAGTCAACGAGCTGTCATCTGTCATACATCACCTGTCAGCTGTCATTGGTCGTTGGTAATCGCGTAACAGCCAAACTCACTCAAGCAATATAAAAACGTTTGAAGTAAACGACAAAAATTGCTTGACATTCCATTATATATTCCACCTTCAGAAACTGCGCTCTGCGCATTAAAAAATTGAGTCAAAATCACTTCTCCTCAACGCTGTGAACTTGTAATATCCCCAAGAGACTGGCGGCATTGCCACGTAGTATGGCAACGCTTAGCCTTTGGCCGAGATAAAAGCCAGCCCTTGGATAACGGGTAGTGTGAACTAAGTGTTTTGAAATTTCCTTAAAAAGTCTGTGACCACTCGGAACCCACGGCCCTAGAGTTTCAACCCCAAAGGGCTCAAAAACGGTTACCACGTTTATCAGTCTAAGCCCCATAGACATATAAATTATTCAAAAGTTTAAAAACAAAAAGACCTGTTTCCTACCTAACTGCTATACCTACACAGACAATATATATGGAACAACTGATTAATAACGGTGTACCACTCCCGATGATGCTATCACCCTCCTCCAGGAGAGTAGCAAAGAGACTAGCACTCTTAAAAAGTTCAGACACAAACCGCCGTCTTTCCGACCTCGCCGTCGAGGTCCGTCGCGACGTCCCGGTCCATGCCCTCCCCGACCCTCGCTCGAGCCAGCCCGCGATGCTGTGCCAGTAGTTTTAAATCAGCTTCTAAATAATGATATCATTCAGATCCAGCCTGTCCCCATGCAGTCCTCCCCCAGCGACGCCCTAAGCCGAGGCTCGTACCCCACAGGGGGTGCCCTTAGCGTGTAGTCGCTTAGTTTGTAAGTTTTATGCCCTGGCTGGAGGCCTTACTCTTAAGGCACCCACAGGATAGTCCGGTTAAGCAGACGACAACCTCCTAGGTTGAACTGCGAGATGCCATTCCCAAAAAAAATAAAAAAATAACGGTGTATTGACCACCAATAAGGTTACTATATTTACGCCCCTAGAGGTTCGCCGCACATATATTTCAGTTTAACGTCATCGAGATTACTGACAAAATGCACTTGTCTAGACCGTCTGGGTTTGATTTAGCGGTTAGGCAAAGTGTCATAACTAAACGCCCGTGCTTAATCCTTTATTGAACACAAACGTGATGTTATTGCTTTGCTAGTAGAATTCTAGTGAACACGATAGCTTTCAAATAAACCAAACTGACGATGGCGATGGCAGATAGCTGTGCATCGGCGAATGTAATAGGAAATACCGAAATGTTGAGTGAATGCAATGTGTGTGGGATTTAGCCGATAGAATAACGTTTATGTTGCAAAATGTTTTATATGTGCATTTGGGTTTAGTATACATGGGGCTTCATCGATATTAGCACGGTTAGTTGGATTGGGACGCTTTTATCTAAATAAATGAATATTGTGATGATTCATCATCATCATCATTCCGGCCCAAAATACGTCCACTGCTGGACATAGGCCTTCCACAAGTGTCGCCACATTGACATTTTGGGGGGATTTGCCATAATCGCCACGTTTGGCAGGCGGGTTGGCGATCGCAGTACGGTTGTTACAAAAGCACAAAGAACGCTGCTGCCTATTCATTGTGATGATTGCTTATTGGTAATTAAAGAGATATTTCTCGACGGTATGTAAAGCCAAGTTAGATGTCCATGGCTGGTATAACAGGTCCGACACCAACGATCATCTACCTATTACCGTTTCCCAACTAACGGCTTCCAGTCTAACTGGATAGAGGTAAATACCAGTATTTTTAATGGATTAACCCCTGTCTGTAGCATCCGTCAGTTCCTGTAATGAACAAACAGCAGGACACGCAGGATACGATATTAAGTGCCGCATCGTTTGTGGAACAGCACCACATGTACACTCCAAGGCAGAGTACTTAATAAATCTCCACCTGAGCAGGTTTTCCTTGCTGCAACCAACCTGGTTCTGAAGTCTATTTAAAGACTTGCAGGTCAGCCATGGCAACTCATGTCCGGGTGGGAGACTCTCAGCAGGTGGAACGAATGGGTTAGGTAAGGATGCACTATCTTGCCACAGCGTTAGTCTCTCCATAGACCGCTCGCCAGTGAGTGGGGTGACACACATCAAAAATTGTTTTTGCTTTTCAGCCGAAACAGTTTCAAAATGGTGGCTCAGTTCTGAGCCGACACAATTTAGATTGCCATCGACAGGCTAAGACAAAGACTGCCTGTCTGACCTCTCAAAACAAGTTACTGATTAACACGATACTTACCCAGGTAAGATGTTGATCGCGGGTGCATTATGACCTGCATCTTGCAGTGTTAGATAATTACAAACTATTTAAAAACCATGCTATAGGGAAATTGCCAAAAATTTGCCACACTATATGAGCATTTAACCATGAACAATTTTTTTTTGTTTGGTCCAGTGCGAGACCAATGAAAACATTATCGTTTTTTATTTTAAAAAACACAAATGAATAACACTGCCAATATAGGTTGACAGAACCGCAAAAATATACCCAAATAACCTCACACCACCCTCCAAACGTCGTAGCCAGACAATCACAATCAACAGCCGAGGGCTACATCCAAAATAATGAAGTCTATACATTAGGCGAGCCCCAATAGCCGAGCCTAAGCAAATAGTACATCACCACCGGAATACCGAAGTGTGCTGGCATCGAGTGTCGCCTCGCCAGTTTTTTGTCCCTGGCATATTGATATCGCAGTGTTGTGAGATGTTTATGTTAAGAGGCTTTCATTACTTAGATATTCTCGTCTATTTGGGTCTAGTATGAGGATCTGGCTTCAATTCCAAGGTCGGATGTAGTGGTAGCGAGTTTTTCGATCTAGAATTTCTAATAAAAAGTTACGGAGTCTGGATTTGTGCTCGGTTGATGGCAATAGGCTTGCTTCTTATAACAACTGGAGAAATGTGCGTGTATGATAAGTTACCCCCCTACATAATCCTTCGGAGAAAAACATAAAAACGATGTTTATATCTTTTGCCTTATAAGGTAGTGCGCGAAATAACATTTTGAGGTACATCATTGACATAGACTACTAGACTATTAACGTCCGAACAAAATTAATACTTTCTCTGTAAAGGTCTAATAAAATGAATTAATTATAAGAAATTATTTACCTCAATTACAATTTGCTGATAATTTGATTGCCAATGAGCACCGAACACCTTTCTGTTATCATAATTCCTAGTCATCATCATCAGCAGCCTGAAGTTACCCACAGCTGGGTGCCTAATTCTTCTTGCGCCAATCTCCAAGGTCCTGCTCCAGTCAACTACGCCAAAAAAGGCGAACAATATGAACTACCAAAACACGCCAAAATCAAACTTTAGCAGCACAAAACCTCAACCAATGCATGCATAATTAATCACCCCCCGATCTCACTGATAAAAAAGATAATAATCTTCGAAATAACACCGGATAGTTCAACATCAAATATGCAAATCCCTTATTGAAATATTAACCAAGTTGATATGAAAACTTCTAATATATTCAATGGAGAAACTTCGGAGCGTCCAAGAAACGTAGTTTTGTCGCAACTTTAAATTATTTAAGTTTTATAATGCCATCTTTTTTTTGTTCATGTATTTAGGTATTGTATTGATTTTGTGAGGAAGGAGTGTGAGATAATGTCTCCGGGTTCCGTACCCAAAGGGTTGCTGCGACGCTGTCCGTCCGTCCGTCCGACCGTCCGTCACCAGGCTGTATCTCATGAACCGTGATATTTAGCCAGTTGAAATGTCTACAGAGTATGTATTTCTGTTGCCGCTATAACAACAAATTCTAAAAACAGAATAAAATAAATATTTAAGGGTATACAAAAAAGTGATTTTATAAATAATGGTACGGAACCCTTCGTGCGCGAGTCCGATTCGCACTTAGCCGGTTTTTTCTAATTATTTTATGTAGCATACCCATCCTTTTTAACGTTCCAACTGCTGGGCAACGGCCTACTCGCTGTGAAAATATTAATAAACATATTTATTTCTTAAGTTTAATCAAATTATGAATAATGCTTTAGGCACAACTTCACAGGCATATTACCTATATGATTTCGAGGAGTTTGTAGCTAAATAACAACAGCCGATCGGGTCGATCTTTAGGTTAAGCAGTGTATACCTAGGTTGGTCCGAGGATGGGTGACCACCCATTACATGTTGAGTTTCTTCCGTGCCTCGGAAAGTACGTTAAGCCGTTGGTCCTGGCTGTCATTTGTAGATCTTTGCCAGTCGTTACAGAGATAGTAAGCGGCCCGAAAAGTCTGAAAAGTTACCAAGGGGTATTGTATTACCCAGTACAAACCGGGTTGTTGAGGGCAACCAGGCAGTCAGTCCATGTGAAATACTGGTATTCAGCCTCATCCGTTTAGACTGGAAGCCAACCCCAACACAGTTGGAAAAAGGCTAGGCAGATAAGAATCGACCGAATCGAAGAATAAATAAATAAATAAATAGAATAATAAATAGATCGAAGAATCGTCTTTCTTTGTCCAGGCTGTCTTCCTTTGGAATGCGCTCCCTCTGAACGTTAGGTTGGCCAACAGTCGGTTCACATTTAAAGTTAAAGCTCGGGAACACTTACTTAAGAAGCTGGCAGATTCATCTCATAATTAAATTGTTGTTAGTAGTTTATGTATGTATTTATGTATTTATCGTTATATTATACATGTATTTATCGTTATATTTTATTTGTAAATGTTTTATTACCATTTGTTAAGCTGCACCTACTATGTTTTCTCTCTGCATCACCCTAAGGTAGACTGGTAGAAAATGCCCAAGGCATTAAGTCCGCCTTTGTACAGTGTTTTTTTATACTTGTGCATAAAGTTTTAATAAATAAATAAATAAATAAATAAGAATAAGGGAAAAGGCTATGCAGATAAGAATAAAGAATAATAATGCACAACTTCGTACATTTAGACAACATCAAACCAGTATAAAAAAGTTGATTTCTCATCACAAATGTTAAGGCGAACAGCAAGAATTTAATCTAATACAAACATTTGTGAGAGACTGGTGCCCGAAATAGGAAAATAAATAAACCTGTGTTACGTTCATATGTATTCAATCAAATTATTCGTAAGCTCACCTGTGTGTCACATACTTTATTTAATATACCGAGTAACTCTTCTCCAATAAGAAGCTACAATATTTGAATCGAATAATCATCATCAGCTGAATCCGGTAAGACTGGGAGTCGACTCTAACATAGTTGGGAAAAGACTAGGCAGATGATGAAATGAATAAAAGAATCATCATCATCATTCCTTTTTTTTTTTTGGAATGGCATCTCGCAGTTCAACCTAGGAGGTTGTCGTCTGCTTAACCGGACTATCCTGTGGGTGCCTTAAGAGTAAGGCCTCCAGCCAGGGCATAAAACTTACAAACTAAGCGACTACACGCTAAGGGCACCCCCTGTGGGGTACGAGCCTCGGCTCAGGGCGTCGCTGGGGGAGGACTGCATGGGGACAGGCTGGATCTGAATGATATCATTATTTAGGGCCTGATTTAAAACTACTGGCACAGCATCGCGGGCTGGCTCGAGCGAGGGTCGGGGAGGGCATGGACCGGGACGTCGCGACGGACCTCAACGGCGAGGTCGGAAAGACGGCGGTTTGTGTCTGAATTTTTTAAGAGTGCTAGTCTCTTTGCTTACTCTCCTGGAGGAGGGTGATAGCATCATCGGGAGTGATCATCATTCCCCTGATCTTATCCCAATTTATTTGGGGTCGGCGCAGCATGTCTTCTTCCATACTTCGCTATTACTCGTCATCTCATCAGACACCTCACATTTTTATAGAAAACTAGCTGTTACCCGCGACTTCGTATGCGTTAGGTTCGTGATTTGCTTAAAATAAGTCTTTTGGTCAGGAGGTTCTTGATTCCAATGTTTTGTTTGAAGTTCGTTACCAGATGTCTCCAGTATTAATACAATCTGCCCAGTCTTTTCCCAACTAAGTTGGGAACATTCAGTCTAACCGGATGCAGCTGAATACCAAGATTTTACATGGAGCGACTGGCTATCTGACCTCCACAACCCAGTTAGCACTGGGTTATACGACCCTCTTGGTAAGACTGGTTGTCAGACTTTCGGGCCACTGACTACCTGTAACGACTGTCAAAGATCTACAAATGACAGCCGTGACCAACGTTTTAACGTGCTTTCCAAAGCACAATAAAGTCATCGTAATGGGTGGTCACCCATCCATAGACCAACCTAGGCAAACGCAGCTTAAACTGAAGATCGACCTTAGCGACCTAAATTGATTTTATATGATTATTTTCGTTTGAAAGAACTTGCTTCAAGTGTTATCTCCTATTCATTTGTGAGTAAAACTTCGAAAACCGAGTATAACTCCTCAATGTGTACGAACACGCTACCGACTACTGTAAAAAAGGTGATGTTGAAAGTTGATGTGGATCAACTTTCATCATGAAACATAGGGATAGAATTTCCAAAAACGTAAATAGTGATTTTGTGCATTCATGCCTCTTTTTAAAAATTACAAATATTCTCCTAAACTTAACCTTTAATCCGACATTAATTCCACTTGGGGGTGGATTTTCCAAAAATCCCTTTCTGCCTTACTAAGAACTTACTTGCGAGATTTCAAGTTAAATAGGTCAAAGGTGGTAGTTAGTAGTTCTTGAGTGGTTTATCGGTGAGTGAATAGTATAGCGCTTTCATGTCTAAATGAAAGTATTATTATGTCCTTATCCAAAGACCTGGCTTGTGGCTTTGATCCAAATCCGTTCACCAGTTAAGGCGTGAAAAAGTTAAAACAGACTGATAGATGCTGTTAATATACTGTATCGTTGGTATAGTGATCGCAACTACTGAGTATGATGTCCTGGTTTCGATTCCCGGGTCGGGTAATCTTTTATTTTGGTTTTCGACCATAAATTTCTGACCACAAAATCGCACGGAGAGAAGATTGTAAGGCTATGGCGGAGCCCTTAGCCCAGCAATCATTTTGATGAGATTCACTATATAACTTTCCTGAGAGACATGGACAGTGACAGGGAAGTGAAACAGGAAGACGTCATATCTCTGAAACTGTTCACCGCTGCACTGGAAGATGTATTTAAGTTTCTTGACTGGAGAGGGCTAGGCATCGACGTCAATGGCGAGTACATCTCTCACATTCAATTTGCCGACGATATAGTGGTCATGGCTGAGACCATAGCGGACCTCAGTACAATGCTCGATGACCTCAGTGGATCGTCCGAAAGAGTTGGTCTTAAAATGAACATGGAAAAAACCAAAGTCATATTGAATGCCCATGTAACACCCACTCCTATCAAGATCGGAGACTCGACACTCGAAGTTGTAGACGATTATGTCTACATGGGACAAACGATCCAGTTTGGTAGGTCTGACTTCGAGAAAGAGGTCAACCATCGAATCCGACTCGGCTGGGCAGTGTTCGGGAAGTTGCATGATATGTTCTCGCGCAGTGTCTCAAGACGAAAGTCCATGACCAGTGTGTGTTGCCAGTGATTACATACGGGACCGATTGGGTCGCCCACATTGGGCCTCATCAGAAGGCTTAAAATCACTTAAAGGTCAATCAGAGGAGAAGGTTATGCTTGAAGTTTCCTTACGTGACCAAATCAGAAATAAGGACATTCGCAAGAGAACCATAGTTACCCCAAAGTCCCGGTAGCCCGAAGAATTGCCAAATTTAAGTGGCAGTGGGCAGGGCACATTGCTCGCAGAACGGATGGCCGATGGAGCCGAAAAGTTCTGGAGTGGCAACCACGAATCGGAAGACGTTGCGTTGGAAGGCCTCCCACGTGGTGCACCGATGGCCTGGTGATGGTTGCGGGGATCCTCTGGATGCAAGTCACACGGGACCTATCGATATGGCGACACTTGGGGGAGGCCTATGTCCAGCAGCGGACGTTTTTCGGCTGAAATGATGAATGATGATGATATAACTTTCTTACTAAATAATTAAAAATTACGAAAACCAAACTATATAAACTAAAAGTGCTGGACACTGGTACTGTCGCTGTTCCCGCGGGGAAGCTCAAGCAGCTTTAAGTAATCTTATCGGTAACTACTTATATTTTCGAGTCGTTGGGAATTGAAGCTTTGGACCGTCGGACCGTGAGATCAGAGTACTCAATGCTCACAGTCTTTTTAAAGAAATTTCTAAACGCATAGCCTACGCTTTCCGTGACCCAAGAGCTGACTTTTACTTCGGCCAGAGGCTAAATGATTGTTTAACTATAGTTTGAATGGTTAATAATAACTAAAAGGATGTATGTCTATTTGGTAATGATTAGGAAGTCTTAAAGCATAAAAAAACAAAATACCTACTTACAAAAAGTGAAAACCGGGTGGGGATCGAACCATGGTTACTTTTGTAAATATTACAGCAACAAAAATTAAAAAAATAAATAAAGCAATAAGTGTATATTGGCTGAGGTTTGATCCTGCAACCTATGATTTACAGGTCAACAGCTAAACCGTCGGGCTATTTACTTCGGTGACAAATGTTCTAATATATGTATTCTAATGTTTGTTATGACAGTTGTCAGTTGTCAATCAGTTGAGGAATATGAACATAATGCAATATTGCTCACCTCCCAATGTTATTAGCGTGATAATATATAGCCTATGTCCTTCCCAAGGTTTAAATCTATCTTCTTGCCAAAATCCATTAAGATCCGATCAGCCGTTTAGTCGTGAAAAGGTAACAAACCAACAAACAAACAAACAGAGTGACTTTCGCATTTATAATATTTAAGGGCTCTTACCCGCTGCATCGGAATTACTTATGATATGTGGCACCAGATTTAATTAGATTAAGCAAACAGACGTCGGCGATCCGTCAACGTCCTGTTACGCGCAACCTTCCTTGACAACTGCCCAAGTCAATATGGCTACCCGCAACGACTTGACGTTCCGCCAGAGAGTATTGTAGACCGCTTCTCTCTCGTCTGTGGTAATAGTTTAGTTTGCAACGTGAATCATATGAAGCCTTTTTGCAAAGGCGCCGTCATATTAGTATGGATTACTAACCTCTATTTTAACTGTAAACAAAAGCAACACCTTCAAAAATTATCACCCTCTATTGACTTCCGAAACCAAAAATGACCATCACAATACATACCAAAATCTTTCCTCAAGTCCTCATAAGCCATTCTCATAAGAAACCCATTAGGGCGTAGTACACAATCGGCACGTGCGACCCAAAGGACCAGAATGGGCCACAGGACCAACATACAACAGTATCGCATTAACGGCCATATTATATATAAACGATGTGTATATGTTTGGGTCAACCGATATTGAAAGTCTACGAATATATTGTCCAAGACTTCTTTTTGTATTATTTTTCTATAGTTCCCTTTCAGGACATGGAATCACGCTTAGGAGTTTGGTGTTGGTATACTTAATATTTTTGACTCGAATTTACTTCTTTTCGCTTTGAAACTAAAAAAAGTGAACTATAATTGACATGCGTTCAGCACTTTAGTATTGCTAAGTCATTTTTGTACGAAGTACGCATACTCGACCTATAACTACAGGGTCACAAGCTTACTCTCTTTGACAGGGAATATGCTATCAAGGAAGGAATATATAACCAACCACACGTGGGAAGTGTACGTGGGTAAATGTCACAAGTCTCCAAATTTTCTTGATGAGGCCATGTCGGTTTCCTCAGGATGTTTCCTTTTGTCAATTGGAGACCAGTAGTGGTTGAATAAATCACACAAAGAAAGGTGTCAGCCAGGGATAAAACCCGTAACCAACTCGCAACCGATGGGCCGGGGCCGTTACTGAGCCACCTCTGTTCATACAAAGTAATAACATTATTAAATTCGACTGCATTTTTTTGGCAGTCGCTCTATGTAAAATATTGGTATTAAGATGCACCCGGTTAGACTGGCAGCTGACCCTAGCATAGTTGGGAAAAAGCTAGGCAGCTGATGATGAACTGCATTTTTTGTATAACAAGAAATGGTACAGACAGCGTCAGTATGTGCTAACCCCCTACAGTCCGGCCGAGTACGCCAAGGGGGTAACTACTTAATGACGCTGTCTGTACCTATTGGTAGCATAGTGAAAACTGAGACTGTATGATAATTATATTTTCCATCTCTTGTATGTTACCACATTTACTGAAAATGAACAATTTTGACTTTGAAAACAAAAATAACACAAAACAGAAAATAAACACGCTCAGTCATTTTACAAGCGGACATTTATTTCAACATGGTCCAAGAAGGTCGAAAAGGGACTCCATAAATCCTAATGCCCAGTTATAGCCTTCGGGGTAATATTATCTTGTTACATGGCACGATGTGTATGTACTGGACACGATTAGGCTTTGTTTTTGGTCCTTTGAGGATTGGTACAGATACGAATATTTGTGAAGATGTTAGAACCATTGTTAACGAGTTTCAAGCTATCACCCTTTTTTATTTTAAAGATTCAGCAATGGTACGAATATTTAAGCCGTTAGAATCGATCTTCCAAGTCAAAAGATGGTCGTGTTTCTATTTCGTTTTGACAGTTATGACAAATGATGCTTGATTGCACTTCAGTATGGATACTTTTAATGTATACGGTAGAAGCAGATCTAACGATAACAATTATTGCAATAGTATCTTACACTTTGCTATGTTCAGAAAATACTGCCTTTGAATCATCATCATAATTTCAGCCCAAAAGACGTCCACTGCTGGACATAGGCCTCCCACAAGTGTCGCATTGACATTTTGGGGGGTTTTGCCATAATCGCCACGCTTGGCAGGCGGGTTGGCGATCGCAGTACGGTTATTACAAAAGCACAGAGAAAGCTGCTGCCCATTCTCTGGCAAGTCTTTTTTTTTTCATTCCCTGCCTTTGAATAAAAATAAAACAAAATACCTTGCTAACTTTACTCTTGTAAAGTTTTCTATAGTTTTAGTTTTCAAATCATGTGAAAGACTAATGCTTAGAGTATAATGATATAGTCACTTCGATGCTTGCATGCTATTCTCTAAAAAAAAACAAAATAATTTTCAGGACTTTATAATGTCTTTCTACAAAAATATGTGTGCTTTCAAGCCACCCTTGACAAAAGCAGAGCTTTGTGTCACGTTCAACTTTTATGTACCTATTTCTGTTTCCTGTCAACCATGTGAGGCCTTGAATTGTGTATTTATTACCTACGTTGGTTGCTTCTATTGTCCGAATACGGACAGAAAGACCCGCGGTGTGACGAGGGGGTTGCTAATTTTAGGGTTTTACTCGTATTCTCTTGATAAGAGTAAACTTTGTGACATACGAAAAGTTGTCTCATTGACAATGACCTCTGTTAAGACTTTTCATAATAATAAAGATTTGACTGCCTCGTTGGTCGAGTGGTCGCAAGCGCAACTGCTGAGTTAGAGGTCCTGGGTTCGATTCCCAGGTCGGGCAAAATGTTATTGAGTTTTTCCATCAAGAATTTCTCAGTAGCAGCCACGGAGTCTGGGTTTGTGCCCGGTTGGTGGCAATATGCTCGCCCCCTATTACAGGGGACTTAAACATAATTGGTGATATGAGGGTATACTAAAATGTGTACTCCTCTGCATAACCCTTCGGGGATTGCAGGGGTGATGTTTTGTAATTTTAAGAAGCGACGACTCAACACTAAAACAGTACAGTACTAACACTGACTGACATTTTGACATTCTCTACCATTCACTCAAGATTAGTGGAGAAATGAAATCGGCGGAGCATTGTGGAAGTAATTTTATGTTATAGGAACATAGGAAGTAAACATTGTGCTTGACATCATTTCAATCCCCCTTAACGGACACGGTATAGGAAAACGGGTTACCTAAAATTGCCGGTAACCACACAAAAGGTCTAATTTTCACCGGTCTTTTAAACCGGAACGCGTTTTAGCACAATTAGGTACATATGCGTAAACTTAAATTATATTTTATGTAATACTAGCTGTGCCCGCTACTTCGTCCGCGTGGAAATTAATTTTTTTTTTCTAATTTATAAATAGCCTAATTTACTCCTTATCATCTATCTGCAAGTGAAATTCTCGGTTCAGAGGTGCAGCCGTTACAGAGATTAGACGGAACAAACAGACAGATAGACAAAAGTTGTAAAAAATTTTGTTTTGGTATATGTACCGTATATACATTCATATGCATGAAGTAAAAAGCGGTTATTTTAATATTCAAACAGACACTTCAATATTGTTTTTGTATAGAAGATGATGATGATGATGATGAAGTAGCCTAAGTTACTTCTTATTACATCAGCTATCTGCCAGTGAAAGTCTCGTCAAAACCGGTTCAGCCGTTCCAGAGATTAGCTGGAACAAACTGACAGACAGACAAAAGTTGTCAAAAATTTTGTTTATGTATATGTACCGTATAAACATTCATATGCATGAAGTAAAAAGCGGTTATTTTAATATTACAAACAGTCGGTCTCAAAAATAATATTAACAATATAAAACAATGAAAAACTTATAAAAATAAACTAGTCCTACCTAACAATATCGAATATAATCAGCAATATCTACTTAAAAATACATATAATTGCAAGAATATTCGGCATTTCGGCCATATAAATATTAAGATTTTACATCTTGGAATATTATTGGCATGCAGCATGCAGTACACATTTAGTAATAGCAATTACAAAAAAATAGTTATACAAAACAATTAATAAAATAAAATATAATTAGATTCATTTAAAATAATAATATACGTGGGACACTCAGAAAGTTTTGCGAAACTAAAAAAAATTGTTCTATACGTACATATATTTTTATTAAATCTTTTCAAAGTACTTTCCACCAGCCTCTATACAAAGATTCATGCGCCTAAACCAGTTTTCAAAACACTTTTTCCAGTCCGCCGCAGACACCTCGTTTACAGCCTGCTCGAACCCAGCCAGCGCATCTTCCGGCGACGAAAATTGTATCCCTTTGAGCTGATTTTTTATTTTTGGGAATAAAAAGAAGTCACACGGTGCTAGATCAGGGCTGTAAGGAGGGTGACCCAGGAGTTTGACTGGCGTGCTGTCCAGGAAGTCCCTCGTTTTGAGTGCGGTGTGCGCAGGTGCATTGTCGTGGTGGAGCAGTAGCCCGCGGAGCCCTGTGTTTGGTCGCTTGTTGCTTATAACAGAGAAAACTTCTGGCAAACATTTGGAAGTATACCATTCGGCATTAATGCTTCTTTGATCCCGTAAGGGAATTGATACCAAGTGGCCAGTCAAATTAAAAAAGCTAGCGATCAAAATCTTACCCCCGCTTCTAGATCGCTTCACTTTGGTAGGCGTTGGCTCATTTTGAAACACCCAAACAGTCGACTGGCGCTTGGTTTCTGGGTCGTATTGATAAATCCAGGACTCATCACCTGTAACGATGTCGTAAACACGCCGAGACGAGCCTGCTTCAAATTTGTTAAGCATATCACGGCACCATTCCACCCGGGCCTGCTTCTGAGCATCGGTGAGGTTGTGCGGCACCCAGCGTGATACTATCCTCCTCACGCGAAGATGGCTGTGTAGAATCTCGTGAACGCTTCCCGATCCAATCTTCAATATGTGTTGAATCTCCTGATATGTAATTCGCCTATTGTCTTGGATTAAATTTTTCACTGCTAGCACGTTTTCTTCGGTAACAGCCGTCAAAGGGCGACCGCTTCTTTCGTCATCCCCCAAAGTTGGTCGACCGCGCTTGAATTCGTTATACCAACGATACACGGTTGCCTTGGAAGGGCCTTCATCCATGAATGCCATTTGAAGTCTATCGTACGATTCATCCGGTTTCAGGCGACACTTGAAATCGTATAAAATCATAGCTCTAAAATGTTCCCGGCGCAGATCCATATTTCAGTGAGACACAATACTTTGAATTAACTCGCAAAAAATGTGGAGGGAAATTTTGAAATTGGAACTTACTTATTTTTACTTATAAATAATCATATTTTCGAAAAACATAATAACTGGCCAGTCTCCCATATATAAAAACTTTTTTTCGCAATACTTTCTGAGGGGCCTGGTACATCTTATAAAAGCAGTAGGTAATAATTATGTCCTGTCAATAAAAATAGTATTTGATGGATTCAAAAACAAATAAAATAATATAATCAATAATAAAATAGCGATGTCGAAATGTCATGTCAATTACAAATAGCAAGAATAATTAAAAATATTTTAAAATTATGTAAATAATGGCAATAATTATATAGCCTATAGCCTTTCTCGATAAATGCGCTATATACCACTGAAATAATTTTTCAAATCGGACCAGTAGTTTCGGAGCCTATTCAATGCAAACAAACAAACAAACAATCAAATTTTTCCTCTTTATAATATTAGTTTAGATAACAGCACCCTGGGTTAGGCAGAGGTCCACCTAATAGTACACTCACATTTTGCCAGTTACTACGTCACGTTAATACGTCAATAATGTTTATGCCTCATGTAATACGGAGCTCGTGGCTAAATAATAACAGCCGCACGGGTCGATCTTTAAGGTTAAACCGTGCTTGCCGAGGTTGGTCCGTGGATGGGTGTCTATAATTACATTTCGAGTTTTCTCCGTGCCTCGGATAGTAGGTTACGCTTTTGGTCCCGGCTGTCATTTGTAGATCTTTGACAGTCGTTATGAGCAGTCGGAAGCCAAAAGTCTGACATCCAGTGTTACCAAGAGATACCGTTTTACCCAGATACTAGGTTGTGCAGGTCAGATAGGCAGTCGCTTTATATAAATACTGGTACTCAACAACATCCGGTTAGACTGGAAGCCAACCCCAAGATAGTTTGGGAAAACGCAACTAGCCTTTTCCCAAACTATCTGGGGGTCAATTGATGATGATGATGATGAATAGGGGGCGAGCTTATTTTATTGTATTTGGGTGGCTTACAGCTAACAATACAGATGTTATAGTGATGTAGCAACGACAAGCCATTAACAAGCCTCCACAACTTCATTTCAGCCCAAAAGACGTCCACTGCTGGACATAAGCCTCCCCCAAGTGTCGCCACATTGACATTTTGGGGGGTTTTGCCATAATAGCCACGCTTGGCAGGCGGGTTGGCGATCGCAGTACGGTTGTTACAAAAGCATAGAAAACGCTGCTGCCCACTCTCTGGCAAATCCCTTAGTCGCCTCTTACGACACCCACGGGAAGATATGGGATTGTGCTATTCTTTACGTCCGACACCATACAGAACACTCCACAACTTATTGCCATCAAATGCTCACAAATTCTGACTCTATGGCTGCTACTGAGAAGTTCTTGATGGAAAAACTCAATAACAATTTGTCCAAATCGGGAATCGAACTCGGGACCTCACGTTCAGCAGCCGCGATTGCGACCATAGGCCAACGAGACAGCATTTGTTTTATCACGAGAATAAAACGAGTTATTTTTAGCAGTTTGACTTTGAATACTTCTTCTTATGTCCTGTTCCTTAAGAGCGAAACTTTTGGCAGCCATCTTAACTTTCTAAATTGCTATCCGGTCCTTTGAAAGGAATCTGGAGGCTATTTTACCTTGTAAAATATGGTGCCAGATGAAAATACGAAATAAATGCTTCATTACTGACTTATGTACATCATCATTTCTGCCCAAAAGACGTCCACTGCTGGACACAGGCCTCCCCCAAGTTTCGCCGCAATGACATTTTGGGGGATTTTGCCATAATCGCCACGCTTGGCAGGCGGGTTGGCGATCGCAGTACGGTTGTTACAAAAGCACAGAGAACGCTGCTGCCCATTCTCTGGCAAGTCCCTTAGTCGCCTCTTACGACACCCACGGGAAGATATGGGATGGTGCTATTCTTAACTTCCGACACTATACAGAGCAACTTACGTACAGTCTGCAAAGGAGATAAGTAACTAATTTCTCATAATAGTAGTATGAGAACTTGGTAACTTATCTCCTTTGCAGACCGTACATTACTTCTCTACTGAGGAGCTCGTGGCTAAATCATAACAGCCGTTTGGGTCGATCTTTAAGGTTTAGCCGCGCTTGCCTAGGTCGGTCCGTGGATGGGTAACCATCCATTACCTACCGAGTTTGTTGTTTGTTTGTTTTTTTGGTTCTAGGACATTTATTTTATTTATTAAAATAGGTTCACCAACAGCTTCTATGTACAACATAATTACCTATATTTTTAACACACACGATGGTTTCCTCACGATATATTCCTTCGCCGTTTTGTGGTGAAATAAATTACACAAATCAATGCGCCTGCCTGGGTACGAGTATATTTTATTTCCTTTATTTGTTACTTCAGAGATTTCATACTATAAAAAAAAAATGAAAATATCATAAATATCATTTAAAAATATAAAAAATGTAGCCCACCGGTATTGGGAACAAGGTTCAAGCCACCGGCGCGGCGGTCAGTGTCCAGAGATAGGAACTTCCCAACAATACAAGCCGTGTCCGGCGAAGCGGTACTCCACCGGTTTCTGAATGCTAAAATATCGCTATGCCCACACGATTTCATATTAAGTGGAATGTGTTTAATACTATTAATGCTTTAAAAGTAAATAATACTTGACTAATTCCATTTCAAAACTAACCACACCAACCAATCCAATCAGCTGGTACAGTCAACAACACGTTAAGCATTAAGAGTACTGTGTCGGACAAAGTGGCAATCTCACGAGATTCAACGACGATTGTGTTAATAACTGTACAGGTAGCTACTGGAAATATTTAGTGGTTACGACTTTTTGTTGACGTGAAATTGATGTTTGTTGCCATTAGACATGCGTCAGTACAGAATGATCAACATAAAAAAAAAAACTTGCGAAGTCATTGAAAAAAATTCGGCTCTAATAAAACCACTGTTCCGTTAGTCTAGTGATCACAAATTCTACTGCTGTAAATGAAGTCTTGGATTACGTTCCCAGGTACTGTTATGGAGTTTTCTATCAGGAATTACTCAGAAGCAGCCAAGAGTCTTAATTATGTGCCCGGTTAATAGCCTCGAAGTGTCCTAGTTTTAGTCAAAACACATGGATCTATCCCTGCTGCCTGGCTGGGTCATGTCGTATCCGTCACGTAGGAGCTAAATTAACTGCTACCTAGTTCGGACAATCGAAGTGCAATTAGATGCCCCGGTATGTAGCGACAGTAGAATAATTGGGGCACACTCATTTTAGATGTAAGTAGTTAAATAAATTAAAAAAGTTAGTTAAATAAATCATAAGCTAAAAACTGCTCGCTCAAAAGTACGTTCGGGCGTTGGTGCCGACAGTTATTTGTAGATAGTCATTACAGGCAGTCAGAGAACCAAAAGTCTGACAACATACCTTACAAATGAGGATCGAATTGACCAGTAACTGGGTTGTAAATGTTAGATAGGCAGTCGCTCCATGTAAAATACAGGTATTCAGTTGGATCCAATTAGACTGGAAGCTCTGTATGGTGTCGGACGTAAAGAATAGCACCTTCTTCCCGTGGGTGTCGAAAGAGGCGACTAAGGGATTTGCCAGAGAATGGGTAGCAGCGTTCTCTGTGCTTTTGTAACAACCGTACTGCGAGCGCCAACCCGCCTGCCAAGCGTGGCGATTATGGCAAAACCTCCCAAAATGTCAATGTGGCGACACTTGGGGGAGGCCTATGTCCAGCAGTGGACGTCTTGTGGGCTGAAATGAATGAATGAATGAAGACTGGAAGCCAACATATTTGCCCATCGTAGTAGGAAAAAAGCAAGGCAGATGATGATAATTATTATCTAACGGCTTAACCAGCCTATAACAACTTGAAGCACATAAATAGAAAAAACTCTCCCAATATCTCTGCACCAAATGATATTATTACTTTCTTAATTACAAAAGTTTCTCTCCATCTATTCTGCGAACGGTACCTGCAACTGATACATCCACACGGCTAATTGAGGGTAGGCAAAGAAAAATCGATTACATCGCCCATTTGGGAGTAGTTTAGACCTCTTTAGAGGGAGTACTGGTAGCGCTAATACTGGCTGGTTGAAAGTCATTGCATTATGGAGCTGTCGGTTTCGAATTTCGAACGTAGCCGCCATATTTGAGGTTCTTTGTAATGGAGGTGAATTGAAGAGATGGATGTTTGAATGCTTTTGTTGTTTTGTATTGTGCTGTGTGCAGTTTTTGAGTAATGCGGGTTGGTTTTTAGCTAGTTTTTTAATGGAATTGATGCTGGGAGTTAGATGCTTCGGTTAGCTACGAGTATCTGCTATCATGTGTCTGTTAAAATGTCTTGTCTACTACACCATTTCTATACATACAACATTATAATAAGACGATAAGAAAGGATAATATAGTTATTCATACAAGAATCAAAGCATGGAGTATGTCTCGTGTGCTTAGAATTACAATGAGTTGGTTCTTAAAATGTTCATTAAATGATTAGTTCTTAAATGGTTCTTAAATTGTTTTATTTTATTCAGTCATTTAACATATTTTTATCTGGTTAATGTTGAACCAAAAATTCGAAAACATCTGTCATTCAACACGCTGGACTGTGTGAATGATATGGCAAGAAAGGACGAGTCTGGTGAGACCCCAAAACCGCTGCGCCGACCACAAATGAATTGGAATAGGGGCAGGAGAATCAAATCAAAATCAAAATATTTTATTTTACATAGGCCTACATGGGCACTTATAAATCGTCGACAAAAGAGGCACGGTTTGGGTTGGTCGTTTCCTATGGAGAAGAACCGGCAAGAAACTCCAAGGTTACTCTTTTAAAAAATATGATGATGATGATAAAGTTATCGCAAGTGCAACAAAACAAACCATTTCACAAATCAAATGTCAAAGTAAATCGTGCAACTTTTCACGAGCAGGTCCATAATAAATAATCACAGCATATCAACTTACCCCCGTTGAACATTAACATAGGTAAGTGAGCGAGTTATTTAGATTACGACACGCAAAACAAACATTAATAATTAATATTTATCGCTGGTATTATGGTAATTACGAGAACAACTTTACCGAAAGTTAAATGTAGTGATTGTGATATAATTTTGAATAAAGAGAAACTAGAATTTGTCGATAAAACGGTTTTCTTGGGGGTTACGCTTGATTCAAGGCTTCAATGGGGTCCTCATTTAACATCTCTTGCGGGGCGGTTAAGTTCAGCAGCATATGCTGTTAGAAAAATCCGTCAATATACCGATGTTGATACCGCGAGATTGGTCTATTTTAGTTACTTTCATAGTATAATGTCTTACGGCATTTTGTTATGGGGACGGGCTGCAGACATTGAGTCTATTTTTATTTTGCAAAAAAGAGCCATCAGGGCCATATATAATCTCCGTAGGCGCGATTCTCTAAGGGAACTGTTTAAGGACATTTACATCATGACGGTACATTGCCAATACATTTACGAAAACATAATGTACGTAAGAAAAAATCTGCATCTTTTTAGTAAAAGAGGTGACAGACACAATTACAATACTAGAAATAGAGACCAATTAGTTCAGCCAGGCTTCAGACTCGCTAAAGTAGACTCATCTTTCATGGGGTACTGTTTAAGATGCTATAATAAAATTCCACAGAGTATTCTTGAACTGAGTGAGACGAAATTTAAAACATGCATTAAACGCACACTTTGTAAGCAGGCTTATTACAAATTGGACGATTATATCGCTGATAATAATGCTTGGCTCCATGCCGGTCCTGCTCCACAAGGACAGGTTCGCATAAATTGATAGCATTAAATAGTATTGTTGGAGCTGCTGAAGATTGTACAACTATCTTTGAATTGTATAAATTCAATTAATTTAGTATTATATAATCGCATAGCCCATATTGTGTGAGTCCTATGTACTAGATAGCTATCATTTACTGGAAACCTACGTCTTTTATTGACTTGAATGTGCCCTGGCGGTTGAGAGTATGTCATGCTCACTCAAATGTCACGCTGATGGCGGCGTGTGTGTCGGGTCATTTAGTTCCCTTCAAAATGGTTGAGTTGAATGATGGCTGATCCATGCGTCATGTTCGTGAACGGGCGCTGTCAGTTGTGCCTGGTCGTCTCTTAGCTGCTACGGCTTATTTCGAACTAATTATTTTATCTTTTAATTGTTTTTTTTTTGTTTTTGCTATGGACACTTTTAACGTGAAGTCTTGCTACATCGTTCTCACATAATGTACCATCTCAACATGAATGATGTAACCAAAGTTTTTGTAACAAGATTCTGATTTAAAAGAGTGTCCATGGAGTTTCTTGCCCATTCTTCTCCATAGAGATCTACGCCTTGGAATGGGCAACTACAGTACTTTCACAGTTATTATGTCTTGTGACTGGGACTGTAGCTTAATTTTTATTGTTGTTCGACCATTCAAAAGTGCCTGTAACTGGCTTATTTGAAATAAATGATTTGATTTGATTTGATTTGATTTGAACAATTTACACGAAAGTATCTTGCTTAAAGTTGTGTAGAGATTTTTTGAAGTTGATTGTAACGGTTTTTTTTATAGAATACAGTCCCGAAAAAAAAAATGGCGAGGCCTATCCTACCCAGCAGTGGTTGATTCCGGGCTGATATGATGAGGATAGTCCCGTCATGATAGTCCCGAAAAAATAACACATCGCCACAAAGTTAGTAGATAGAAAATATTAATGGGAGATTATTAAAACTCCTATTATCTTCTTCTTAATTTAGCTTGAACATCGGCTTCATTTAAATAAACAATCAAACAAATCCTGGAATCCTGTTATTATTGACAAGAATTGTAGAAACGCGCATTTCTATTAAATTACTAGTTCTAGTTACTGAAATGCACGCCATTCAAAGCTGTGATCACTCACAAAGTTTTTCAGACCACTGCTGGGCAATGCCCCCCAAATTCCTTCCATGAGCTCTTTTCCCGTGCCCCCTCGAACTAGCCCTCGCAATACGCGTCCAGATCATCTCGCCACCTCTTTCTGTGATCAATCGAAAGAGTAAAGAAGCGATCAAAAAGTCATGTCAATTTTGTTTAAAATCGTTGCGAAAGTAGGAACTCTTTGAAAGCAATCGCTACGTGCCTAGGCCTTCTTCGCAAAATCCTATGTCTTTAAGCAACGAATTTCACAAGATCCTCCCAAAATGTAAGCTAAGTTAAGCAAAGAACAAGATCCTGATCAGGTTTGAACGGCGAGCTCGTGAGATGCATAACCGAGGTCAGTCTTTGTGAAGAGTCATGAAAACTTATTTATTGTCTGTTTGTTCAACGTTGTGTTCATGTAATGTACTAGTACACAGATGATGTAGGTTACGGAAACCGTAAGAAAATTGTGGCAATAGTGATTATTGGAAACGAGTAAATAATATCATTGTAAGCGTCTTCAGTGTAATACGATACCCCTTGGTAAGACTGGTTGTGTGACTTTCGGGCCTCTAACTACCTATAACGACTGTCAAAGATCTTGTAATGACATTTGGGACCAACGACGGGCTTAGATTGCGATCCTGGGTTCGATTCCCGGGTCGGTCTAAGTGTTATTGGGTTTTTCATCAAGTTTTCTTTTTTTATAGCAGCCGCGAATTCTGGATTTGTGTCCAGTTGATGGCAATTGGCTCGCCCTAACTGGCGAAATGTGGGTGTACTATTAGGTACGTTCTACCTTACCCTTCGGATTACCTGATGATAATTATGTTATGTAAAATTAACCGAACCTTAATATTATCCTCATCTTTATCCTGCCATGGAAAAATAAACCCTTATTCCGACCGTAACACGAAAAACTCGTGTAGTCGTGTCCTCGCCTAGCTTACCACTTTTTCCAAGTTGGTAACACGTCGACAATAGCAAATCCTTTAATCCTAGCTCTATGGAGTTCGGGATCGTAGTTCGCAACTCGAAGCCTGGGCTAAGGCGATACGTGACTCGGTCGCGGCGGTGTCGTCGCGTGCTCGTGACGGCAGGTGTAAATGACCTTTTTTTGTATAGTTTTCTTTTTGTGGGAGTGTAGATTTTGAAGGCTTATTTTGGAATTGGTGTGCTTTTCATATTTTTCGAAGGTTGGATGCTGAAGGTGGAGGACCAGGTCTTGTGGTGTAGCTAGGTAGGTAAACTAAACCTACTACCTACCATGGGCTGAGGAGATAGATTTTTAATTCAAGTGGATTTCCTCACACGAGTGTCCAAGTGTTTCTGGTCTAGTGGTCGCAAGGGCGACTTCTGAGCATGAGGTCTTGGACTCGATTCCCAGGTCGGGCAATGATATCGGTTTTTTTCAGAAGAAGAATTTTTCAGTCGCAGTTCCACGGAGTCGGGATTTGTGCCCGGCTGATGGTAATAGGCATTTCAAGTAGTGTCCGCGGAGTTTCTTGCACATTCTTCTCCATAAAAATCTACGCTTTGGAATGGGCAACTACAGTAGGTACTTTCATAAGTTACTATGCTTTGTGACTAGGACTGTAGCTTTGCGATTTTTTTGTGTTTTGACTTTAAAAAGTGGCTGTAATGGTCTAATTGAAAAAAAATGGATTGAGTTTGAGTTTAACAACCGGGTTAAAAATCCGGACTTCGGGTTTCCATAGAGAAAAAACTTTCGAACTAAAATGCCAAAACAGATCTAGTAAAAACTTTATTGCGGCCTTGCCAATTTTGGGACTTTTAATTTTGTTATCTCACTATTCTGAAACTCATAATAATTGTGACTTTTTCATAGTCTTTACAATTATCACTTTACTTTTGTATGACTTTCATGAATTTTATTTAATGCGAGATATGGCAAGCATGTCGTAGTGAAAAGATTAT
The DNA here is from genome assembly GCA_949152445.1 of Cerastis rubricosa. NCBI lineage: Eukaryota > Metazoa > Arthropoda > Insecta > Lepidoptera > Noctuidae > Cerastis > Cerastis rubricosa. The sequence goes on along the minus strand of OX424548.1, from coordinate 15,624,051 downwards.
GATTAATACCTTTAAGCAAGAGTAAAATCTGATGAGATTTTATTCTTGGTGTGTTTGAACAACAAAAAAAGCATTTTTCCACCTGTTTGATAATCTGACATAAATCCTTCTAAAAATGTCGGAAAATTCAAACAAACACAAAAAATATTTTCGCAATCACTTAGAATTTTTAAGCGAAAATCCAAATCTAAATTACAAAACCACTGGTCCGTGGACAACAAATCTCAAAAATCTTAATAAAAAATTACTTAGTTTGTAAACTTAATTAAATCCCTTATCAACTGTATCGAGATAAGGGAGAAAGTTGAAATTAAATTACAGTCCCTCGGTTTAGGGGAGCTGGACGAATGAATCTTTCTTTATCTTTGATTAATATGAAATTTTTGGGAAGACATTTTTTTTATTCCGTAGGTATCGCAGATGCATTTTTGAGGGGCGTTTTGATAGGGGTCCGAGAGGGCCGATGCCTGCCAGGGCTGCGGGTTGTTCGAAAGAGATACCGTGGCCCTGGAGCACAATGGGCTAAGAAGGAACATGGATGGGCTTTAGTCAGTCAAGTCTGACACTCCCTTCCGCCCAGAGTGCGAGAAGTCATTTGAAGATTTCCCATCCTAAAATAAAAAGAGGCGTTTTGAGGAACTTTTTTATGTGCTTTTGACGTTCAAAAACTGCTTACTCTGCTGTTCAAAATTTGTTACGACTTTTTGCTATTTTCAGGGCAGTGTCCCTGTGACATGACGTGCTGATAAAAATATGATTTAAATTGCTACCGTAACAAATATAGATTTACTGAGTTATAATCTTTAATACAACCCTTCAAGTTTATTTAATCCCATTGAATGGCGTTTTCATGAAATAGTCAATCAATGGATTAAGCGAACTAAAAGGAGTTGTTTTGATAATTTCAATGACTACAACTCTGTAAATACAAATGTTTCACGGCCGCGAATCTTATTTTGTTCAACACATAGTTTGTCCCTGACCGGAGAATTACAAAAAAATACATAATAACATTAAAAAAATATTATATTAAGTGAGTGAGTTGTATTTTTACAATATACTAGCTGTCCCGCGCAACTTTGTCTGCGTCATGTTTTCCCATTTTCGCAATATTTTTCATTGCTGCTGCGCTCCTATACAGTGCCATCTATTGAATGCTTACTCAATCCAGTCAACAGATACCGGTATCTGTTAGAATCGTTTGGAGCTAACAAATAATTGTGGCTTAATTTTCATTCAAATAATACTGCGACTATAAATTGAGATGTAAGCTATCTTATCTTTCAAATTGGATCAAACTGCATACGGTGTGCAAATTTGGTTAAAATCGGTTCAGTAGTTAAGGAGTCCATCCCCGACAAACAACGTAAAACGTAATTTATATATATATATAGAGATAGGGTGACTGGTAATTAGTGACCGATACTGAAACATGTGATTGCACTCATGATAACAAACAATTTTCCCAAAGAAAAACATTTTTGTAGTCATTAACTTTTATCACAATAACACAACAGCCGTATGAAATTCCTGGTTGCGAGCCGCGCTGGTGCTCTCTGTCTACCCACTGTGGCACGGTACGATAGTAATGAGACAGAACGGCGTCACGCAGCTAACAGCTGATAAGTCAAAGACGCACGCGCGCGAATTTCATACGGCTGTTGTAGTTATTGTGATAAAACTGAAAGAGTTTAAAACAAAAGTTTCTTTGTGAAAGTTGTTTCTTATCATGACTACAATCACGTGTTTAAGTATCGGTCACTAATTACCAGTCACCTTATACAGGGTGTAACGGAAAGGGTATATACATACTTAAGGGTGTGCTACAGACAATCAAACTGAACATGTTTCTCCATCGGACAAACATCGACTAGGTGTTCAAATTTTGTATGGCATATCTGTAACATAACTTGTGTTAATTTATTTGACTGCCTCGTTGGTCTAGTGGTTGCAATTGGGCCTGCTGAGCTTGAGGTTCTAGGTTCGATTCCCGGGTCGAGCAAATTATTATTGAGGTCTTCCATTAGGAATAGTTGCAGCCACGGAGTCTGGATTTGTGCCCGGTTGATGGCAATAGACTCGCCCACTATTACATGAGACTTAAACATAACTGGCGAAATGTTTGTATACACATATATATAATACACCTCTGCCTTACCCTTCGGGGATTACAGGCTTGATGTTATATATGTTCAAATAATTTAGTAAGTAAGCAAGTTTAACGATTCATTAATTCCGTCCAATTTCAAAACTCCCATTTTAACTTCAAGTACCCTACCTATAAAATTTTAATAATAACTGCACATTTCACATTCAATCGAACAGAAATCGTGATAATATACTTAATTGAATAATTCCTCAAGACTTTTCTCTAATAATCCCATTAATTCCCCCATCTTCCCCCAATTACCCCGGGGGATTGGGGGGTGGTAAAAGAATATTCGACAGGATTGGTTCGGAACTTACTCCAGCTCGAATTATGAGTAATCTCGGTTATTTAGCTGAGACACTTGGCTGTCTGTTACACCGGTGTGTTAGGCGGAGGACATCGTGGAGTACGTGCGCCAGAACACCAAATACGTGGCGAAAGTGCAGCAGCTTGTGTCGCGCCGCAACGTCAACTTTAAGGCGTCTGTGGTGCGAATACCAACGTGCTATCTGCACCTCGTCTTGGAAGAAGACTTTTGGCCGCAGGGAGTGGTGTTCCGTCGCCTCCGCAGGCAAGTGCCACATGAACGCACAGTGATATAGTGCGTAAGTGAAGTGCTACTAACATAATATGTAGTTATAAGATTTTAATTACTAACACAATTTTGTATTTAATAGTATGTATGTTAGTATGTAAGGTATATATCTATGGGTCAAAGTTGACTGCAAATAAATGTATGTTGTTGTTGTTGTTAAATTTGACCGAGTCGGCACTGTCGGCCGGCCCTTATTTGGTTCGTGCCAATCGGCATGCTTCATTCGGCATCTACTATCGCTGAATTATACGTTTCCGTTATGGCGTGTCTAACGCTTTCAGTAGCTCAATTTACAGTGTTAGTGATATAAATGAATACAACACAAAAATAGATAAAAACCCCATAAAAATGTTAAGGGACAATGAATATTAAATGGATAGGTAGTTTCGTACAAAGTATTTGCCATACTCGAAAACAAAACATTTAAAGAAAAACACATTGGTCTTTGTTTCTGCTATTTCTTGCATGAACAGGATTAACAACGTCTTTAAACTAAAAAAAACATAAGAACAACGCACCAAGATAAACAGTTTGCTATCTTCATTCCGTTCAAAAGAAATCCAATTTCCGTCCAAGTCTCCTCCACTATGGCCAGTGTCTCAGTGATTACAGCGCACAACATTATTTTTACAAGAATTCCCTGAGCTCTATAAAATACTTGTTACGCTTCGGTGTAAGTAGCGGTCTGAACAATACAGTTGAAAGAAGCAACTTAGCAACGAAGAATTAAAAACTTTTTGATTTTTTGTGTCTCTTACAACGCGGTCGACAGTTTTTTGTATAGTATCGTCTTTTATATTTCTGTTGCCTTGGTAGCCATGATTAAAAGAAACCCTTTGTTTAAAGCAGGGCACTTTGATAAAAATGTATTTTAAAAGGTTTAGAGCACTCGGAGATAGGAGAGTAATAATTTATTTCTTGGCAACTGTATGCTAGAATACATTTTTAATGATACAATTTCCTGGAGATCGTTAACATGACACCATTAGAGCAATTACTAGCTAGAAGCTATTCAAAAAGATTCCGTTCCCATAGCAATGTTATAATGGATCTTTGTACGATTTTAACCTTTTTACGCTTAGGATGACAACGAAGTTCGGCTCAAAGGGTCCATCTTTGAGCCGAATTTTCATGTCCTGGGACATAAGATATTTTTAATCCGGGTAGGTACGTTCTTGTGGGGAAAATCTCAAACCTACATGCGAGCGAAGCTGTTAAAAGCTACTACTCTATAAAATTGGGTAGATCCATTTGCCAGTTCTTAGGTTCGAGTTACCACTCAGCAAAATCGGGATTTATGGTAGCTCTTGAGTATGGAGAGATAAAATCAAAACCCATCTAGAGATGCACCTACGGATGGGTTTTGATTTCAATCCCTCGTACGTTGTTCGGACCACAATTGACTTAGACGAAAATATAGAAACCAGGAGCCCGTGGCTAAATAATAACAGACTCTAGGGTCAATGTCCAGGTTAAGCCGTGCTTGCCTAGGTTGGTTCGTGGGTGACCGCCCTTTAAATACCGAGTTTCATCTCTGCCTCAGAAAGCACGCTAAGCCGGTGGTCCCAGCCGTAAATTGTAGATCTTCAACATTCGTTACAGGTAGTCAGTGGCCCGAAAGTCCGACAAGCAGTCTTACCAAGGAGTATCGTTTTACCCAGTATTAACTGGGTTGTGGAGGTCGGATAGCCAGTCTCAGAAGTCAGAAATACTGGTATTCAGCTGCATGCGGTTTGACTGGAAGCCGACTCCAACAAAGTTGGGACAGTACTCGCCAGATGATGAAAGTGTAAAAACGATGGATGAACTGTGTGAAGTACAGTATGGCTTGAAAAGATGTAACTGCTAAGATGATGAGTAATTAGAGAAGTTTGCAAGAAGAAGAAATCCTGCCCCAAACCCATATAGAAACCAAATCCACCAAACCGGTGTAGGAAAACATCGTGAGTAAACCGACATCATCATCAGACTATAATGTTCCCACTGCTGGGACACAGGCCTCCTCTCTATAAGAGGGAGTGGGCTGTAATCCACCACGCGGGCCCAGTGCGGGTTGGTAGATGTCACATGTTTTCGAATTTCTTAGGTCTAAGACATGCCGCTTTCCTCACGATGTTTTCCTTCACCGTTTTAGAGAGCAGCGGTGATAAAATAAATTACACAAAGTAATGCCCCTGCCTGGGTTCGAACCCACGGCTTACTGCTCGTAAGTCGCGGCTGCTACCACTGGGCCATCGCTGCTCTCAGAACATCGCGATTTAACCGACATAATATCCCTAAAATATGAAGATATGTGACGTTCATCTGACTGCACTTACCTATGGCCCACTCCTTCACATGGAGAGGAGGCCTGTCTCCCAGCAGAAGGAACATTATACGCTAATTTTATGTCCTAAACGATTGGAAACTTTTAATAAGCCAATTTCCAACACAGCATAGTTTCTTAACTGACTAAAACAGTCAAATTCAATTACTCATTTACTTTGACTGGTCTTCGAAGCAAAATCTAGTCTAAGCTAGATAATAAGCATATTAGTATGCCAAGTGTACGTTAAGTGCTCCTTAAGGAGATAAGCCCTAATCCATTGCCTTAATACCTGGATCAGCATGCAAATGCGCCCTTAAAAAGTTGTCCACATCAATATGCCGATGACGTCACCAAATTATACCTACCCTCATTATGCGAACTGTAATCATGAGCATAATAGCATACGTGACGATGGCAACAACCTTATCCTTCAACAAAAGTCAAAGCAAACCCACCTTTATGTTCCACAGTGAGAGCTCAGCCAAGGTGTATAACTTAAGATTGTTTTTCCAGGACATGACATGCAGTACCAATATATCTTGAGCTTTATACTTAAATGTTGTTTATGGGTTAACAGGTCAAGTTATGTTGGTCGGTTGAATGCGGGTCATATAGCTACGAATGTACTAAATCATAATAAAACTTGACTTTTATTGTTATACTGTTTTTATCCCGCGGTTTTACTCGTTTCGATCTCAATAAATATTTGGTTTGCTTTACTGTGAACTATGTTCCGTTTACTGTCATAGGTTATTTTTCTTTTATTAGGTACAGCGATGGAAAAACCCCGTTGTTAGAGAAAAACGGTTGAAATAAAATATATGGAGGTTCGTATTGATGTTTCCAGATAGTTTTATTTGATATAAAATTGGATATGAAGCCTCTTTTATCGTTTTGTTAACATGCATGCGGGTACGAAGTTTTTATGGCCGGTGGGTAATATTAGATCGACAATAAAATAATGGCTTTGGAATTTTCTTACTTGACAATTAGTTACCCATTAATTTGTAGACACCTATGATATAACAGCAAGGCTGTAATCTTCGATGGGGTAAACAGAGGTTTCCTCAACAGTACACCCGCATTTCGCCAGTTATGTTGTAAGTCCCATGTGAAAGGGGCCGAGCCTATTGCCATCAACTGGGCACAAATCCAGAGCCACTCCATGGCTGCTATAGAGAAATTCCTGATAAAGAAACCCAATTACACTTTGCCACTCATATTGTAAGCAAAATCAGCCCATAACGTTCCCACTGCTGGGACACAGGCCTCCTCTCTGTGAGAAGGATGAGCTATCACCCAGGACTAGTGCCGCTTGGTAGATATCAGATGCCTTCGATTCTTTTGTTGATGTAGAAAATGCTGGTTTCTTCGTATTATTATGAATTTCAGCTCAGGTGGGTCACGAACTTGGTTTCTTTTCATTTCAGTTCAGGTTCTCTTTGGCACTATATTATGGTGAATGAAAATGTTAACAATGCATACGTTTCAAATGTAGGTTTTAACGCGTGCGTAAATGTATGGAGTATCCATGGAAGTTTTAATCTAAATCTAAACTAATATTATAAAGAGGAAAGATTTGATTGTTTGTTTGTTTGCATTAAATTGGCTCCGAAACTACTGGTCCCATTTAGAAAATTCTTTCAGTGTTAGATAGCCCATTTATCGAGGAAGGCAATAGGCTATATATCATCACGCTACGACCAAAAGGGGTGCAGCAGCAATGAAAAATATTGCGAAAACGGGGAACATGTGACGCAAACGAAGTTGCGCCGGACAGCTAGTAGGTAAATAAAGTGACACGTAGTGATAAAAGATGACAAACATAAAATTGAATAAGTTTTCCAAAACCCAGAACCTTATTACGTCCAGAGGGTCTATAAAAATGACCATAGTTTTATAAGCGTATCGAATTTCACCAACGGCTTTCAACACGATTGACAAAATATTTGTTTTGTAGTTTATATCCTTGGATTGATATATTTTTGTCTTTTCAGCTATCGTTATCGCTTTTGAAAACTTTACTTCCCTTAGTTCCACATAACATAAAATCACGCTTATAATCCCCGAAGAGAAGGGCAGAGGCGAAGCTAAAAGTACACCCACAATTCGCCAACTTTAATCCCATGTAATAGGGGGCGACCCTATTGCCATCAACAGGGCGCAAATCCAGACTCCGTGGCTGCCATTGAGAAATTCTAGATGAAAACACTCAATAACACTTTGCCCGACCTGGGAATCGATCCTCGGACCTCATGTTCAGCAGTCACCACCACTAGACAAACGAAGCAGTTCCCTGCATTCCCCAAAACAATCATTCACCACCATAACATCTGTACGCTAATATTAAAAATGGCCGCCAATAAACAGACCACTTGCATTTGGACGAGGATAAATCACCTCTCTGACACACATTCGGTACATATCTTAGGAACCGAGTAAAATTCACAATGGACGGGGGATAACCTGACTATAATTCATCCCCTCCCGATATTAGGGGGATAGGATTTACATACCACATTTCATTCGGCCTACCCATCGGATGGTTGATTTATGCCGCGTCTCCCCTGGTCTTGAGGTGTGTGGTACAAGTTTTGGGTGGCAGAGTTTCTTATTCAATGATGATTTTTTGATAAACTATTGAGCTTTGCGATATCGAAGTAAAGAAAATATTTAAATATCTAAGTTCTTCTCTATGGTGACGGTTTGGTTCCGTAGACGTCACGTGTTCAATTACAATTATAAAAGATAATTTAGACATAAGGTGTAGATAGAAAGATACGAAACAACCTACTCACAATTCCAATGCAATTCTTTTGACAATTCAAAAAAAAGTTATTGGAATTCACGATTATGAACCAGTGTAATGGCTTTTAACCAACGTGACGTTTAACTTTTAAGAGCAGTGGTGACCTAGTGGTGGCAGCCCCAACTTATGAGCAGTAAGCCGTGGGTTCGAACCCAGGCAGGCGCATTACTTTGTGGAATTTATTTCATCGCCGCTACTCTCAAAAACGGTGAAGGAAAACATCGTGAACAAACCGGCATGTCCTAGAACTAAAAATTCAAAGACATGTGACATCTACCAAACCGCACTGGGCCCGCGTGGTGGATTACAGCCCACTCCCTCTCATAGAGAGGAGGCCTGTGTCCCCGCAGTGGGAACATTATAGGCTGATGATGATGATGATGTAATGGCCTTTCGGAGTGAGATAGAAGGAGTGTTGCTAAAGTAGAATACTGGAGTTACCGAAAATATAAAAAAATAGTTAACAGTCAACACTCATTCTACACCACTAGGCTCGCTTAATGAATTACAGCCCACCACATAGTGGGAACATTATAGGCCGATAATAATATGCTTAAAGCTCATATTATTTCCTTTGGTCCTTCCATCCGCTCCCTCTTACAACTCCCGCCACGCATGACTCCCAACATTTGCGGTGGACCGTCGAATAAATTTTATTTTTTCTCACCGCGCGACGCCCCGTTCGATTGTACTCTGATTTATGTCATATCAGATGGATTTGTAATTGGACGATGCGCTCGTATTTACCTACCTTTTTTTGGTAGAGGTGATTTACAAGGCGTGGAATTTTATGTAGGGACCATTTTGGGCTGATATTTGAACATATTTTAATAAAGAAGTATGCTTAAAGGATTTGCTCATGTTGAGAGGATGATTGGAAGGCGACTAACAACAAGATTTACAAGGCAGATGAGAGTGGCAACGTCGCGCCAGGTCTTCTAAGAAGGACATACACTGACCTTGTTCGTGAGGTTCTTCAGAAAAATCAGTTGACAAGTACTCGAAAGTTGTATATAAAGATTCTGCCTAACCCCGTGAGAAAAACACGTGAGTTTATATTCATGTATGTAATGATAAGGTTACATATAAACCACGTTGAAAATATGGTTGTTTACTGGGTCACCAGAGCCCCTAGTCAAGTCGTATTCGCTTTCAAAGCGTTGTGGATTTCTATTACTAGACAGAAAGAAAATTGTGTTTATTGGCATTATGAAAAACAGAAACACCTTAAAATAGCTAGCTAGGCTTTTTTGTAGCTTAGAATAAGACAATATACATTAGACATTATCTTTCACCGGATTTCGATAAGATTAGGATACATAGGATACAAATACACGTAGATTTCGTAGTCAGCTAAATAGATACATAAGACAAGATACTTTTTATCCCAGAACGAGTAGTACGTCCCCGTGGGTTAATTCCCGACATAAACCATAACTTTGTGAATAATAAATCATCAAAAAACTCCTATACATTACCTCGCGTGGCAGCGCGAAGGGGAAACCTTACGTATTTAAATTATAATTAATGAAACGCTCATTAATATATATCCGAGGTGTTATCGCTGTTACTGGGCAATTTAAATATTCTCACGTCACACTTGCCGCGTTTAAACACGGTTCTCGTTGTTGGATTGAGAATGAGGGAAATATGGATTTGTAAAAGATATTGTGAAAGTTTCGTATTGTAGTTTAAATTAATAAAGCTTGTTTGTGATTTTATTTTAAACGCCGACAGCGCCTGGGGGAAGACCCACCAGACACATGACCCGGGTCTGCTCGGATCATCATCATCATTTCAGCCCAAAAGACGTCCACTGCTGGACATAGGCCTTCCCCAAGTCACATAGACATTTTGGGGGGTTTTGCAATAATCGCCGCGCTTGGCAGGCGGGTTGGCGATCGCAGTACGGTTGTAACAAAGGCACAGAGAACGCTGCTGCGCATTCTCTGGCAAGAAACTTAGTCGCCACTTACGACATCCATGGGAAGATATGGAGCGGCTCGGATGATCATCTCTTTTTAATAGGGGATGAGGAATTTTACAAACTGTTCCTTATACCCCTTAAATCTCCTACTGGTATGGAGGGAAGTGGACATAATGTTTTTTCCTACTCTTCCGCTATTATTTTCTGATTAATTTCGTTGCGGGATCCACGACAGTTAAATTGCCATCATTAGCATCTCAACATGAATGATGTAACCAAGGTTTTAGTAACAAGATTCTGATTTAAAAGAGTGTCCATGGATTTTGTTGCCCATTCTTCTCCATAGAGATCTACGCTTTGGAATGAGCAACTACAGTACTTTCACAGTTACTATGTCTTGTGACTGGGACTGTAGCTTCATTTTTATTGTTGTTCGACTGTTCAAAAGGGAGTATTCCCGTTTGAGCACCTATTTTAAGAGCACCTATACCTTGAGCACCAAAGGTATTCCCATTTGAGCACCAACCATTTTAATAGCTTGGTGCTCAATGGGGAACAATAAAAAATATTCAGCTTTATTCCCTTTTGAGCACCTACGGTGCGGTAGCTAATAGTGATGAGGTGGTTAATAAAACATATCGACAAAAATGGCAGTACTTTTACTATCATATTAATTTTAGGAAACCAAGCAATTCTAATTTATCACAATCAGCCTTATGTTATTTTCTAGGTAGCTCACCTACATAAGACAAATAATAGAAATCACATTTCTCGTAACAACAGTATAGTCTTTATACCTTGTTTTTCATCATCATCATCATCATTTCAGCCGAAAGACGTCCACTGCTGGACATAGGCCTCCCCCAAGTGTCGCCACATTGATCGGTCCCGTGCGACTCGCATCCAGCGGATCCCCGAAACCTTCACCAGGTCATCGGTCCACCTAGTGGGAGGCCTTCCAACGCATCGTCTCCCGGTTAGCGGCCGCCATTCCAGAACTTTTCGGCCCCATCGGCCATCTGTTCTGCGAGCAATGTGCCCTGCCCACTGCCACTTAAGTTTGGCAATTCTTCGGGCTACGTCGGTAACCTTGGTTCTCTTGCGGATGTCCTCATTTCTGATTTGATCACGCAAGGAAACTCCGAGCATACCTCTCTCCATTGCCCTTTGGGTGACTTTGAGCCTTCTGATGAGGCCCATTGTGAGCGGCCACGTTTCGGTCCCGTATGTAATCACTGGCAACACACACTGGTCATAGACTTTCGTCTTGAGACACTGCGGTAAGTTGGACGAGAAGATACCACGCAGCTTCCCGAACGCTGCCCAGCCGAGTCGGATTCGACGATTGACCTCTTTCTCGAAGTTAGACCTACCCAACTGGACCGTTTGTCCCAGGTAGACATAATCGTCTACAACTTCGATAGTAGAGTCTCCGATCTTGATAGGAGTGGGTGTTACATGGGCATTCAACATGACCTTGGTTTTGTCCATGTTCATTTTAAGACCCACTCTTTCGGAAGCTCTACTGAGGTCATCGAGCATTGTACTGAGGTCCTCCATGGTCTCAGCCATGACCACTATATCGTCGGCAAATCGAAGGTGAGAGATGTACTCGCCATTGATGTTGATGCCTAGCCCTCTCCAGTCCAGAACCTTGAAGATATCTTCCAGTGCAGCGGTGAACAGTTTCGGAGATATAACGTCTCCCTGTCTCACACCTCGCTGCAGAAGGATAGGTTCCGAGGTCTGGTCCTGAAGTCGGACTGACATGGTGGCGTTTTTGTACAAACACTTCAACACCTCGATGTACCGATAATCAATTTGGCACCGTTGGAGAGACTGCAGTACAGCCCAAGTCTCGATCGAATCGAAGGCTTTCTCGTAGTCCACAAACGCTAAACAGAGAGGCAGGTTGTACTCTTCGGTCTTCTGTATAACCTGTCGCAGCGTATGTATGTGGTCTACGGTGCTAAAACCTTTTCGGAATCCGGCTTGTTCAGGAGGCTGAAAATCGTCAAACCTGCGCGCGAGACGATTCGTGATGACTCTTGAAAACAACTTGTAGATATGGCTTAGAAGTGAGATGGGCCTATAGTTCTTCAACCGGGCGTTGTCGCCCTTTTTGAAGAAGAGTACCACCACACCCCTGCACCATGCCTGTGGCGTTTTCCCCTCGAGTATGACGGAATCAAACAGCTTCTGAAGGGCCTTAAGTACCGGTTTTCCACCCGCCTTCAGAAGTTCGGCCGTAATTCCATCATCACCCGGTGCCTTGTTGTTTTTAAGCTGTTTCAGAGCCATCCTAATCTCGTACAGGCTGATGTCCGGGATGTCTTCGGTGTAGTGTCGGGTCAGTCTAGCTCTTGGGTCATTCGCTAGATTTACAACGGGTTTCCTGGTTGACGTGTATAACTGCCCATAAAAACTCTCGATCTCCCTCAGTAGCTCCGGTTTGGCGGATACGATTCTGCCATCGTCGGTCTTCAGTTTCGTGAGCTGGCTCTGCCCAATAGCCAGATCTCTTGCAAATACCTTTGAGCCTTTATTCCGCTCAATGGCGTCTTTAATACGGTCGGTATTAAAGCGGCGGAGGTCGCTATTCAAGGATTTAGAGATCTGTCTATTGAGCTGCCGGTATTCCCACGCGTCTTCTGAAGACTGCAGGATCATCTCACGCCGTTCCTTCATGAGCTTGAGAGTATGATCAGAGAGTTTTTTGTTCTTCTGTGTACGACGCGTCTTGAAGAACTTAGACCCTGTCGTATGGACAGTTTCCACGAATCCATCGTTGCATTCGTCCACTGAGCTTCCTAGGCACTCGAAACGATTCTGGAGTTCAAGCTGAAAGCTCTCGGGGTTTTGGATCTGGATCTGTGCTGGTCGGAGCGTAGACTTCATCAGTCGAGACCTTTCAAGCTTAAATTGATGTTCAATGTGCCTCTTACCATGCGGTGATCGCTCCCAGTTTTCACCGAATTGATCACAGAGACATCATTGAACATTTGCTTCTTGGTTGACATGAGGAAGTCAATCTCATTTTTAGTTGCACCATCGGGGCTCTGCCAGGTCCACTTCCTGTGCTCACGCTTTTTGAAGAAGGAGTTCATCATATAGAGGTCCTCCTTCTCCATAAAACTAGCCAGTTGGTGTCCCCGGTGGTTCCGACATCCAAACCCAAATTGCCCCACCTGCAGCTCATCTCCGTCTCGCTTGCCCAGTTTCGCGTTGAAGTCCCCCATGACAACGGTAAAGTGAGTTTTGAAACCATGCATGGCTTTGGAGATATCCTCATACATGGTCTCCACTTCGTCGTCGGGGTGTGCCGAGGTCGGGGCGTAGACCTGTATGACCTTCAGCGAATATCTTGAGGATATTCTGAGTATCAGGTACGCCACCCTGGTCGACACACTCTCGATCTTCACCACGTTATTCACAAGGGACTTGTGGACGATAAACCCAACACCACCCTGGGACTGCCGGTCACCCTCTCGGAAATAGAGTAGGTTGCCGGATTTCAGGATCATCGTGTCCTCCTCCTCTCTTCGGACTTCAGATAATCCTACAATACTCCATCGCAACCTGCTCAATTCCTCCTCGAGTTCCGTTATCTTCTCGTCGGTCCGGAGTGTTAGCGTGTTATATGTTGCCAGGTCAAGTCGTCGGTATAGGCAGCCGGATCCCTTCCGGAGATTCTTCGCACCCCTTGCCACGCCGTAACCTCGACCGCTACCATAGTCGAGGGTAGACGGGCTGCCGGGTACTAGGGGCCATTTCTTTTTTGCGCTCATAAGGGGGGGTTTTGCCATAATCGCCACGCTTGGCAGACGGGTTGGCGATCGCAGTACGGTTATTGCAAAAAGCACAGAGAACGCTGCTGCCCATTCTCTGGTAAGTCCCTTAGTCGCCTCTTACGACACCCACGGGAAGATATGGGATGGTGCTATTCTTAACTTCCGACACCATACAGAACCGTCCGACACCATACAGAACAACCTTGTTTTTAATAATTAAAATTTCTTATTAATATTTACATACTCGTATAATATACAAGCAAAGTTTTTAATCGCTCTGGAAAAATATGAACTCTGTATATTTTTTTATTAATATTACAATTAGCCTTATGTTATTACATAGGTACTCACCTACATAAACAAATGAAGAAATCACATTCCTCGTAACAACAGTTTAGAGTCTTAATGCTTCTTGTTTTTAATTATTAGTAGATTATGCACCAAGAGGATAAAGTAGTGTCTTAATATGTAGCGGGCGTAGCCTTAGCAAAACGAAGAATTCTAGCGTTAACTCCGAGCAAAGCGAGGGAGTTAAAACAAGAATCCTGAGTGCAGCGTGGGAATCAAGGTCGCCCAAGACGAAGGCATCTTTATCCCCGAGGTGAATACTCTACTTTTCATACCATCTACGAGAAAATAAAAGCAGTAGTACTAGAATCAAAGTATTTATTTTTTTAATAAAAATAATGTCTGTTAGGTCTACTAATTATATATAAAGTAATTAGTTGTATAACAATGAACAAAGCAAAGTAATTTTCAGTATTCGCGCCTCTTTTAAAAGCTTTTATTTTTAACTTGCAATGTATGCATGTATGTATGTTTGTTTGTTACGGTGGAATCTTGGAAGCTGAATTAGAACCACTTTCCGATGTCTGATTGAGCTGAAATTTTGCGCACACCTTTGGTTCTGAAGACAATACATTCTTATGCCAGACGTAACTTAATCCAGCAGCCAGGATTGTCTTCTCACGGGGGAACTCCTCAACGGTTAATAGCGTGGACATGTAACTTTACATACGATTTCATATTTGATGGATAATTACAATTTGTATCATGACATCAACCTGCAGCCAGAACCGTCTTCTCACGAGAGAACTCCTCAACGGCTAATAGCGTGGACACGAAACTTTGCATACGAGTTCATATTTGATGCATAATCACGATTTGTATCATGAATTCCACCTGCAACCAGGATCGTCTTCTCACGAGGGAACTCTTCAACGGTAAATAGCGTGGACACGAATCTTTGCATACGAGCTCATATTTGATGGATAATCACGATTTGTATCATGAACTCATCTCTTTTCCAGAACGACTAAAAACTTTACTTGTATATATTATACGAGTGTGTAAATATTAATAAGAAATTTTAATTATTAAAAAACAAGGTATAAAGACTATACTGTTCTTACGAGGAATTTGATTTCAATTATTTGTCTTATGTAGGTGAGGTACCTAGAAAATAACATAAGGCTGATTGTGATATAAATAAGAATTACTTGGTTTCCTATAATTAGTATGAAAATAAAACTACTGCCATTTTTATCGATATGTTTTATTAACAACCTCATCACTATTAGCTACCGCACCGTAGGTGCTTAAAAGGGAATAAAGCTGAATATTTTTTATTGTTCCCCATTGAGCACCAAGCTATTAAAATGGTTGGTGCTCAAATGGGAATACCTTTGGTGCTCAAAGTACAGGTGCTCTAAAAATAGGTGCTCAAACGGGAATACTCCTTCAAAAGTGCCTGTAACTGGCTTATTTGAAATAAATGATTTTGATTTGAAAGATTTGATTGTTTCTATGGGACTTCGTCGAGATTCATTGTCTCACTGCTTTTCTGGTGCTCGCCACTATTGACTCTGGTTTACAGTAGTTGCAGAGATTTGGGAATAGGGTGGCGTGTTTGTCCGAAGAAAAACCCTAAAATTTCCTATGTTTAAGGTTCAAGAGTTAACAATTTAAATCTTTCACTTGACGTTAACTTAGTGCCCTAAAAAAGCTTTTTTAGAGTTCCGTACCCAAAGGGTCAAACGGGACCCTATTACTGAGACTTCGCTGGCCGTCCGTCCGTCCGTCTGTCACCAGGCTGTATCTCATGAACCGTTATAGTTAGCCAGTTGAAATTTCTACAGATTATGTATCTCTGTTGCCGCTGTATCAACAAATACTAAAAACAGAATAAAATAAATATTTAAAGGGTCTCCTATACAAAAAAGTGTTTTTTTTGCTGGTTTTTGAATAATGGTACGGAACCCTTCGTGCGAGAGTCCGACTCGCACTTGGCCGGGTTTTTTTAAACTGTGTCTACTTAGGTCACCCCCTTTCTGTCACAAACCAAACATCATTATCCTAAAACGGGCCATAATTCAACCTTACAACCGTCTGGTACATTTGACCAGGACCCAGATACCTACAGAATCCTTTACTCGAGGGGTGTGCAATAACTCACATTTTCGCCCCTACGACTAAACGCCGTGAGCCTTGCATAAATTATAACTGTCTCGTATGATATGTTTAAGTAGTTTGAGTTTGGATAGTTATGCCTGCTAGGTTTTGGAAAATCTATGAATTGTAAATGTTGGCCTGGGAATAAGGTTTGTAGGGTGCGCTGTTGTCATGTTGTCAGCAAAAAAGTTTATATCTTTACCCTCTTCGGCAGCCTAATGAACCAGTAAGTCACATTACTAAATTATGTGACCTACTACTTCATTAGCTTTTAGGCCTATTTTTTCAATCATCAAATGACTCCTCCTGCTCTGGACGGAGCGGAAGGGAGTGTCAGACTTGTACTGACTAAAACCCATCCATGTTCCTTCTTAGCCCTCTGTGTTCCAGGGCCACGGTAACTCTTTCGAACAGTCCCGCGGCCCTTGCAAGTATCAGGCTTTTAGGCCTAAGCCTGCATTTGGTTTAGTCTTGCTGGCCAAAAAATATATTACGAAGATGTGAGTTAGTCTTATCATCATCATCATCTGCGTTTTCCCAAACTATCTTGGGGTCGGCTTCCAGTCTAACCGGATGCAGCTGAGTACCAGTATTTTACATGAAACGACTGCCTATCTGACCTCCGCAACCCAATAACTGGGTAATACGATACCCCTAGGTAAGACTGGATGTCAGACTTTTAGCTTCTGACTACTCGTAACGACTGTCAAAGATCTACAAATGACAGCCGGGACCAACGGCTTAACGTGCTTTCCGAGGCACGGAGGAAACTCGATATGTAATTATGGTCACCCATCCACAGACCAACCTCGGCAAGCACGGCTTAACCTTAAAGATCGACCTGGGCGGATTTAGCCACGGCAGATGATGATTTAAAGACAACGCACAACGGAGTTAACTGTTCAACTTTTTGACTTTAAGCAACTGTGCAATTTTTCTTTAAAAGGTTTCTAACATTTCAAAGATACCTTACTCTTAACTCTAAAAAGCCTAAATTCCAACAAAAACCCAACTACCCCAAAGTTTTTGCCCCCTAAGTCGCGAAGACAGAGCGACCTCATTGTCATATTTGTTCAGACCTGTTCGTACCGCGGAAGCGCAATTCTTAAAGAGATAATCCTTGGATAAAGCCTCTTATTTATATTGGTGGGCTTGGAAACAAGCGGAGGGTTGGTTAGGGGTAAAAGTTTCAAGTTCGTAGTTTGATGGCGGGTTGAAATGTTAAGGTTTGGTTTTTAGGGCGCGAAGTCAGAGGTTGAATTATTGTTTTACATGAAATTATTCGTTTTGCTGGTCTTTTAATCTAAACTAATAATTATTATAAAGAGGAAAAAAAAAATCTTTGTTTGTTACGATTAAACTCAAAAACTACTCGACCGATTTTATTAGAAAGCTACATCTTTACCGAGTAACATAGGCTTTATTATATCACAATTTTCGTGGATGAAGTCGCGGGCAAAGTGCTAGTTGCACATAATTTGCTGTATCTATTTAGCAAACAAAATAAAAAGTCATTTATACAGACAACACTTACATTTTTGGAACAACAATTACATAAGGTAGGCCCCCAAAATGACCGCCCTTCGTCACTTCCTAGTGTTTTAGCTGGGAAGAAGAAGTGGCGGTGCAAACTCCTCAGCAAAAAAATTGATTATTTCGGTTAGTTTGATTTAAAAACTTTGTTGCCTACCATTAACAATGTACTGGTGGTCCATGTGCTGGTGACAAACCTATTTATTCACATCTGCTGGCCTCATCATTTTAGCCAAAAGACGTCTACTGCTGGACACAGGCCTCCCCCAAGTGTACATAAGGGGGGTTTTGCCATAATCGCCACTCTTGGCAGGCGGGTTAGCGATCGCAGTACGGTTGTCACAAAAGCACAGAGAACGCTGCTGCCCATTCTCTGGAAACCAAGCTGGGCTACCATGACGGTTGAAAGCAGTATTGGTTTACTCTTATTCCAGTGTGGGAAAGAGACGGAGCTATACAAGATGTCTAGCGCCGTCTCCTTCCCACACTGGAAAAAGAGTAAAACAATAATGTTTTAAGACGTCACGATCGCCCGTTGTGTCATCCTATTTTCACACAATTTTTATATTTTAGCTTGTAATTTAAGCATAGTATGGGTATCACCCCACTACAACCTCTTTTGCTGAAAATATTCCTATCAAATACGACAAGGCCCTTTGTGTTTGGCGTTGGCATTCATGGAACGATCACAGTCATGTTACCGAACACAATACACACTCTAAAGTAAAGATACACATGATGCAATCATCACCACACTTGCAAAACATTGTCATAACTCCCCAAATACACGAAACACGACCTCTTTACAGCCATACCTCACACAACACAATTTCTAATCATTCTAAATATAAAAAAAATCTTCCTCCAAAATATTCCCGCCAATTTAGGGCCCTCCACTCGAGTCTAATCTCAACAGACAGCGCGTGATAAGTGCCCGCTGGCAAATCCTTAAAAATTACGACACGGTGTCCTGACACAGGCGGTTTTGTCATATTAGTGTACCACCACGCCGATATATTCCGGCTTACACAGAGTTTTGTTGGAAAACCCTGTGTTCATTAGGGAGATTTTCGGAGAGATTGTTCGCGAAAAAAATTGTGAAGTGATGTATTTTTTTAGGGTACGCGAAGGCTCGTTTACGATATATTTTTGATGTCTGTTACTGTTTCAGTATGCTTGCGGTTTGTTAAAGTAGTTAAGAGTGGTTTCAATCTGTATTTATTAGGTACTTATAAACTGCACACTAGGTATATACCAGTTTGGCCAGTACTACGAGCCGTTTTCTTACACCATGTTCATACATCTGCTGGCCTACGATGACCTCTTAAAGAAGTATTGTTTACTCTTATTCCAGTGTGGTAAAGAGACGGAGCTATACAAGATGTCTAGCGCCATCTCTTTCCCACACTGGAAAAGGAGTAAAACAATTATGTTTTAAGACGTCATGGTAGGCCAGCTGGTCGTAAACGGTTGCAAATACTGCGCTCCTGACCTTTCTGAAGAACATCACCAATCACGTTAGCGTAATGTCCTTCTATAGCGTCCCCACCCAGCGTTTCCACTTACATCTCTACCTTATAAATACTTTATTCACCTAATATTTTTGGCCCTAAGTTACAGAGCTTTAATATGGACGAAAATTTGTGCCTGTAAGCAAAAGAAAACGACAAGGGACCAAAAATATTGTCTACCTAAAGTAACTCGTACCTATGTATGTGACCCAGGTACTGACAAGTATATAATAGGTACATAACAATTTATTAGGTTTACGTGTTAGGAGTCAAACCTATCGGAACAAAATGAAATTGGTCCGTTCCTTTTATTAAACATTTAAATTGACAATTAAGACCTTTATGGAAGTAATTAGGGTTTTATGAAGGCATTTATTTTTATTAGTATTTTGGTACTTACACGTTTTTACAAGGTTATGCTGTGATGGTTTACTTTGAGACTTACTTTTTATAAATAAATCGATTACTAGCCAACATTTGCCTGTATGCAAGACAAAAGCCTTTATATTTAGAAACAAACTAAAATTCTCATCATTCGCTTTTAGACTATTAATCTTAGAGATCTAAATTATAAATAATCTGAAATAGAATATAAAGAGACCGGTCGAAAAACCCAGGTCTTCTCATAATTTGTGGACATTGTAGGCTATGTATTTTTTTTTTTCTATCATCTTTTTCTACCTTTTGTAGTAAGCGATGACTTATTGTCGGGCCTACGCTGTCCTCTCATACTTAGGTACTATCGCTGTAACATCCAAATATTGTAGAACCAAATGATTTTAAAAGAGTAACCATGGAGTTTCTTGCCGGTTCTTCTCCATAGGAAACGACCAACCCGAACCGTGCCTCTTCTGTCGACGTTTTATAAGTGCCCATGTAGGTCTATGTAAAATAAAATATTTTGATTTTGAATGTGATTTAGTTCTAAAGCCACAAGAGGATGTGTTGTAGATTATTTTTATTATTCCCCAAGATACAGTCTAACGTCTAGTTTGGGGATCACCGTTCAAACAGCCATGTACGATACCATCATCATCATCATCATTTCAGCCGAAATACGTCCACTGCTGGACATAGGCCTCCCCCAACGCCACATTGACGTAAGAGGGGTTTTGCTATAATCGCCACGCTTGGCAGGCGGGTATGCACGATATACTTGATTATTAATAAAAGAGAGATTATTTTTATTCATCATCATATGTATTTTTTGAAGTCCCGTCTCAGCAGACGCAGCTGAATACCATTATTTTACATGGAGCGACTGTCTGCCTGAACTTCACAACTTACTGGGTTACACCATACCTCTTGGTGAGGCTGGTTATCAGACTCCCGAGCTTCTGACTACTCATCATCATCATCATCAGCCTATAATGTTCCCACTGCTGGGATACAGGCCTCCTGTCTATGAAAGGGAGTGGGCTGTAATCCACCACGCGGGCCCAGTGCGGGTAGATGTCACATGTCTTCGAATTTTTAGTTCTATGACATGCCGGTTTCCTCACGATGTTTTCCTTCACCGTTTTTGAGGGCAGCGGTGATGATGTAAACTTCACATAGTAATTGCCTGCCTGGTTTCGAACCCACGGCTTACTACTCGTAAGTCGGGGCTGCCACCACTCGACCACCGCTGCTCTCTGACTACTCGTTTACCATATTTAAAAAAAAAATGGTCTTAGAGATATTGGGAAAATATTTATAACATTAGAAAACGTCCTGTCAATAATTGCCATTTCTTAAAACTGTAACCTCATGTTTAACAAAGCCGGTAACCCTCAACTGCGCCCCAAGCAAAAACAAGCAAAGAATGATATTTATCGTCATTCCCAGTAATGTTTTAAGAAAATAAAATTTTAAGCTAATACCGTTTACTGGCGAAGTTTTCCTGGCTTAGTCGGGATTATCCTTTATTCCTATTTTTATCTGGGCTTCGGGCCAACAATCGCGTTTTGTATATCACTTTTGTTTTTTTTCTGCCTCTTACACTTAAGGAAGTTTGCAATGGATTTAGATTGGGAGTAACCTGCTTGTTCTTGTGGAAGGATTTCTGTATCTTATTGGGTTTGGACATGTCAAAGGATTAAAGAAAGGCAAAATCACGAAAAATGATTATTTGTAAGTGACCACACTTTCTTCGAGAGCAGCGGTGGCCCAGTGGTGGCAGCCCCGACTTAAGAGCAGTACGTCGAAGGTTCGAACCCAGGCAGGCTCATTACTTTGTGTAATTTATTTCATCACCGCTGCTCCCAAAACGGTGAAGGAAAACATCGTGAGGAAACCGGCATGTCCCAGAACTAAAAATTCGAAGACATGTGACATCTACCAACCCGCACTGGGCCCGCGTAGTGGATTAAAGCCCACTCCCTCTCATTGAGAGGAAGCCTGAGTCCCAGCAATGGGAACATTATAGGCTGGTAATGATGTCAGTTTCTTTAGCTTCGGCTTAAACTGGTTATAAAGTGCTTTATGTCGATGTAATAAAAGCGAATAATCTCCGAACTGAAACGAGGTTAAAAACGTTCTTACGTCAAAAATATTTTGAAGTACTGTTTTACATCGGTGAAACACTGAAACAATCTTCTGTTTTAAAGTCTATTTAAAGTTAAATTAGGCCCACATTTTCTCTAAGAAGATAAGCCATTGCAATGAGTTACAAAAACACTGACAAAGATAACAGTTTTCCGAATCAATAAATTGATACCTAAATATTACAATAAATACCACAATCTTTATATACATAGTTAGAGATCACAACATCTAAAGACTCACTGAACAGTACAACACCACCAACATTTTATACGCTTTTGACAAATGCCCCATAATATTTTTTATTTCCCAAACCCACAAGGACATTTTACTTCCATCCAATCATTGGATAGGACCACAGTGCGCCGGGCCGAAGGACTCGAAGGATGTGACGTCATCAATCATAATTCTGGTCGGATATGAGCCGGCAATTTAGATAATGTCCACAACCGAAGATTGGGAGCCGTTAATTTGAATTTAAGGCGATTTAAATTGGAGTTTGATATCTGTTTGGGTGAATAGGTTATATTTCCAGATTTGGTACTATTTATAAGATTAATTTAGTTTAAGAGGCAAGGTTTCTCATAAGTAAGTGATCTTTGACTTTTCTTTGAAATCTTTATTTGTCAAAGGCCATCTCAAATCAAAGAATTGTTTTAGTTCCAAAAAATAAATTCCGGTAACTGCCTCGTTGGTCTACTAAACGGAGTGTTCTGGGTTTGATTCCCGAGTTGGCCAAAGTTATTTAGTTTTCTCATCAAGATCTCGAAACTCCAAGACGTCTTATGCGATCTCACCATGCTTAAGAAAATTACAGTGGATGCAGCTGAGCTGGATAAAAACAGTGCGAAAAAGTGAGGTATGGTAGTAGACATAATACAATTAAGTCACTATAATCACTATGATCATGGTTGACCAACATTAACAAAACATAATAGATGTTCAATCACCCACAGGCACTGAGACTCCACATCGGTCGAACACTCGACCCGGTCCCGACTTGTAACTCGTCGGTTCGAACCCAGACAGGAACGTTACTATACGAAATTAATTCATCACCACTGCTCTCTAAACGGTTAAGAAAAAACATCGTGGAGAAACCGGTTTGTCGTTTTTTTTCACATCCAAAAACCCGAATTGGACTGCGTGCTGAATTGTAGCCCACTCTTAGAGAGTTGGTCTGTGTCCCAGCAGTGGGAACATTATAGGCTAATTATGTCATTCTATAACCTTAGCTGACCAACATTAGGAACATTTTCAATCACCCACACCCACTGACTCAGCTCCAGTGGTCACTATGAAGAATGTCACGTCCAACGCTAGCAGTAAAATGTTTACGATCTCGCACTCATTTCAAGAATCCGTATGTGCGGTAATGAAACGGGAAACTGAAATGAGTTTGTGGAATATTTGATTATGTTCGTAGTTAGGTTTTTTATTAATATATGGCGGGCAGAGGGCAGGGTTCTCATCTCGACCCAATTTTTTTTCCAAAGGCGGTCATAGAGACCTGCAAAACCAAAATCTTGCTATACTACAAAGAGTGTGGATGTGTTGCAAACTGCTTCAAGAGTCTACTGAGTCCTCAATTAAGTACCAGGTCAAAAGTTCATAAATATTAGTCACTTTATAGTATACTGATACGGGTAGTCAGTAGCTCGATAGTCTGACAAGCAGTCTTACAAAGGGATATCGTGTTACTCTGTACTAACTGAGATGTGGAGGTCAGATAGGCAGTCGCTCCATGTGAAAAACTCGTATTCAGCTGCATCTAGTTATACTGGGAGTCGACCCCAATATAGCTATAAAAAGGCGCAAATGATGACTTTAGAGTTTACTGATAAGTCACCTAAATGAGCCTTAAATAAAAACATTACGGGGTTCCTTGCGCTACTCATGAATTACAGTTTTAAATTGCCATTATTTGGGTATGTAATTTATAATCGAAATTCTGAATGAACCTGTATGTCTAGAATACAGATTTAGTTTCCCCTTTTCCTTTCTTTTTGTATTGTCAAGTTCTAAAAGTTCCTGTGCAGAGACCACTAAAAACACATCACAAACACACATCTTTATTTTTAAACTAGCTGTCAGGCGCAACTTCGTTTGCGTCACATTTTCCCCGTTTTCGCAACATTTTTCATTGCTGCTCCACTCCTATTGGTCTTAGCGTAATTATATATAGCCTATAGCCTTCCTTGATCAATGGGCTATCTAACACTGACAGAAATTGTCAAATCGGACCAGTAAATATTATACATGTTTTACAAGATTAATTTGATTGTGACGTAATTTTATTCGAGATGTCGAATGACAACGTGCAGCCGGCGACATCGTCATCTTCAGGTACGAGTTCCGGCTTATCAGTTAATTTTGAGAAACTCAGTGGTATTTCAAATTACGGAAACTGGAAATTTTTGATGCGAATGTACCTAATACATGAAGATTTATGGGACTGCATCGAGGAGTCGGCGCAGGGTGTTCCCAGGTTCAATGATGCTCGCAAGCAACTACCAGCACTTGCAAAAATATGTTTGATGGTGCAGCCGTCGTCTTTTTCTCATGTGCGTAATGCAACCACCGGGTTTGAAGCATGGAATAACTTAAAAACGGCCTACGAAGACCGAGGGCTCTGTAGACGTCTTGGACTTTTACGCACATTATTTGGATTGAAATTGGAACAATTTAGTGATATGGAAGCGTATCTCTTGAAGATCACAGACTTGGATCAGCAATTACGAGACATAAACGCTCCATTAGACGACGATTTTTTGTCGGTATTAATGTTAAGCGGTTTACCACCAGATTACGATCCGCTCATTATGGCATTTGAAAATTCTAACATAAAATTGTGCAGCGAAACAGTGAAAAGTAAGTTATTACAAGAAAATTTACGCCGAGACTTTGACAAGTGTGAAGAAAATGCAATGCTCACAAACCGGCCTACAAAATATGTACAAAAACAGTCGACGAAGGTTAAGTGTTTCTTATGTAAAAAACCGAATCACTATGCAAAGAATTTTCCAAATAGGACAAATAAAAGTGATAATCGGAGTCAAAAATGTGAAAAGGCGTGGAACGGGTCATTATTGTTTTTTTTTTTTTATGAATGGCATCTCGCAGTTCAACCTAAGAGGTTGTCGTCTGCTTAACCGGACTATCCTGTGGGTGCCTTAAGAGTAAGGCCTCCAGCCAGGGCATAAAAACTTACAAACTAAGCGACTATACGCTGAGGGCACCCCCTGTGGGGTACGAGCCTCGGCTCAGGGCGTCGCTGGGGGAGGACTGCATGGGGACAGGCTGGATCTGAATGATATCATTATTTAGGGGCTGATTTAAAACTACTGGCACAGCATCGCGGGCTGGCTCGAGCGAGGGTCGGGGAGGGCATGGACCGGGACGTCGCGACGGACCTCGACGGCGAGGTCGGAAAGACGGCGGTTTGTGTCTGTACTTATTAAGAGTGCTAGTCTCTTTACTACTCTCCTGGAGGAGGGTGATAGCATCATCGGGAGTGACGAGGGTATGCCGAGGACGGCGTACTGTACTAATGCGCGAGGGTTCGTAACGGGCGGCCGCTGCGATCAGGGGAAAACAAGGTCATTATTGACAGCATTAGCTGTAAATATCAACTCGGATTCTTGGTATGTCGACTCCGGCGCGACCTGTCACATGACGAACAACAAAAATATATTACAAAATTATGTTGTGGAGGCTCCGCGGTTGGTGACAGTAGCCAACGACCATATTAAGATGCGTAGTGAGGGCCATGGTGAAGTGGAATTGTTGTTGAAAGGGCACACTCAAACTACGAAACTAACTGAGGTTATTTACGTGCCGGGACTGACAACAAACCTTGTTTCCGTTGGAAAAATGGCTTCAAAGGGACTTGAGGTGCATTTTGACACACTGAAGTGTAACATTTATTTTGGCAAAAGTATTGTTGCCAGTGCTACGAAGGTCAATGGAGTCTACGAATTGGACATAGCGAGTGTACAATCAACCAATAAACGGGTGCTGGCTGCGGCTTGTCAATCAGCGGTTTTGGTTGAGCCAGAGGTACAGCTTATGAACAATGAACAAGCAGAAGCTGTAAATTTGTGTGAGGCAAATCCTTCACAGGACATATGGCATCGCAGACTCGGACACTTGAACAGGCGAAGCATGTATTTACTGAAGCAAGGTATGGCTAGTGTAATTCATTACACTGACAGTAAATATTATCCCTGTGTAGCTTGTATTGAGGGAAAGCACAGTAAATTACCATTCCCAAAGAAATCTTATACTAGAGCCACAGAAAAATTAGGTCTCATACATTCAGACCTGTGTGGACCTATGTCGGTCTCCTCGTTTAGTGGTGCTAGATATTTATTAACTTTTATAGATGATTTTACAAGGATGACTTTTGGTTACTTTATTAAAACCAAAGATGAAGTATTGCCTGTATTTAAGATTTTCAAGAAATTGGTGGAAAATCAGACTAACTTAAAAATAAAAATGCTGAGAACAGACAATGGTCGTGAATATGTTAATAAACAGTTCCAGATATATCTACAGGAGCATGGCATCGAGCACCAGACAACTGTGCCATACTCTCCACAGCAAAATGGTGTAGCAGAGCGGGCCAATCGCACAATTATGGAGTCAGGACGATGCATGTTGCAGGATGCTGGATTGGACCGGAGGTTTTGGGCGGAGGCATTGAACACGGCAATATTTATTAAGAATAAGTCACCAAGCAAGGCAGTAAGAGGCACTACACCAGAAGAAAAATGGTCTGGTAATAAAGTCAATTTATCTAATTTAAGAATATTTGGCTGTGCTGCCTATTCAATGATCCCCAAAGAAAAACGCAAGAAGTTAGATGCAAAAAGTAAACTATATATCTTTGTGGGATATTGTAGTGAAACGAAGGGTTATAGATTGATCGATCCAGAAAATCCTTCCAAATGTATAAAATCTAGAGAAGTCAAATTTATTGAGGAGAAATTGTACAAAGATTGGAAAATAAATCAGCAAAATGGTACTACTGATTGTCAGATGAATCTCACTGAGAATGAAACGGATGATTCAAATACTATTGAAAATAATGAAGTCAATCCATCGCCTATTGTTGAGATATCTGATGTAAGTAGATCTGATTCCAGTTGTGTTGATGACCCCAATGATGTGACATGGAATCCAGACATGACTACAGATGAAGAATCAAGTGATTATGAAGAAACTGTAAGTTCTGTGGTTGCCATGACAGCAGTAGGTCAAAATGATGAACCACAGACAATAGAAGAAGCTCTGTCAGGACCCGATAGAGAACATTGGAAGGAAGCCATTAATTGAAGGAATCAATCAGGCAGGCTCGCTCGCACAGCGCTGACGTGCGCGCGCGTCCTATGTAAACAATGGCGGTTAATAAGTTGAAGTGTTGTAATTGTAATATAATTATAAGTGAAGTACTAGCATTCATTCAAAATAAACATGATGTGATGGATAACGAGTCTATAGTTCGTGTGTGCCTATCTGCCTTCTCGGAACCAGATATCGACGAGGCGAAAACTTTGTTTTTTGAATCTGTAACGACTTCTCAGAGGAAAAAATCAAGAAGGCGAGATGGCAAAATGCAAAGAGACTTAGAGGACATTATCTGTCTCTTTAAGGAAATCGATCCGGATGTGATTCCCACCTTCGTGGCACGGGACTTACAAAAATTGCCCCCGATATCGTTTGATCACATTGATGTTACGAAGTTGTTGAAGGACATTATGCTACTTCGTAGTGAGATGCAAGGAATTAAAGAAAACTATGCAACCGTAGACATGGTAGAAACAGTACGTATAGACCTAGATAATCTCAAACTTACTTCCTTGGTTAATTACCCAAATGTTAACACGGAAAGAAGAGGTGCATATTGTTTGGATAGTGGGCCGGTAGGTCTATCACATGACTCATCAAATACCGGCATTATGACAAAATCGTCGGGACGGAACGCGCCCGAGCCGTCGCCGACGTCTCACTATCGCGCATGTGTAAATAGGTCTATCTCTCTCACACCGAGAACGTCTGTGCAACGGCCGGCAGCGGCGGCGGAGGCGCCTCAAACGTCATCGTCACAAGAACGCGCGAACAAAGTTTTGTCTCCACCGTCAGACACTACTGCATGTAAAGCGCCGGCGGCGCCGTGTACATCGAGACCAACGATGGCGGAAATAGTTAAGTCGCCAGGTGAATGGAAACAAGATAAGCCAACAGATGAGTGGACTGTGATACAGCGT
The DNA here is from genome assembly GCA_949152445.1 of Cerastis rubricosa. NCBI lineage: Eukaryota > Metazoa > Arthropoda > Insecta > Lepidoptera > Noctuidae > Cerastis > Cerastis rubricosa. Next base: position 15,596,185 of record OX424548.1, on the reverse strand, counting down.
GGACGACACAAGAATCGATTTATTGGGAAAACGGGAAAGGCAATAACCGGTGTTGAAACAAAGTTCAAGGCGGCGGAAACTAAGATTCCTTTGTTTATTTCCAATGTAAACAAACATACACTAGAGGCCGATATATGTGAATATATTTATGATAAGACTCAGGAAAAAGTCTCTCTTGAAAAAATTACCATGAAGAAAGATAGGCCGTACAACTCTTTTAAAATATTCGTCTCAATGAATAAAATTGATACATTTTTAAATGATAACTTGTGGCCGGATGGGATAACATTTAGGAGATTCATACGATTTAGACCACGGAATTCCGATACAGATGGCATACAATTAAATGGATAGTACGTTAGTAAGTTATAACTGCAAAAATATTAAAAGAAGTATGGAATGTGTGAGAACTTTATGTAAATCGGCGGATGTGATAGCCCTCCAAGAAACTTGGCTGCTACCGTACGATACACATGTACTGGGTGAGATTGACAACAACTTCGGCTACACGGGGAAGTCGGCGGTGGACGTGACTGCTGGAGTGCTACGAGGCAGACCTCACGGCGGGGTTGCGATACTGTGGCGGAAAAGTGCGTTTCGCAATGTTACGGTGGTGAAGTGCTTAAGTGATCGTATTGTTGCGATTAAAGTTATGACTGGAGCGGGACGTGAAATGTTAGTTATGTGCGTGTATATGCCGACTGACCAAACTGTGAACTTGCCGGAATTTACTCAGTGTTTGGTGTTTGTTGAATGCAATTATACAAGACAATAGTATCGAAGTAGTATTTATGTTAGGGGATTTCAATGCACATCCTAGTGCCCCGTTTTGTTGTGAACTTCTTGATTTTTGTGAGGAAAATGACTGGATATGTGCCGATCTAGTCAAATTAGGTACATTATCTGAAACTTATACTTTTCAAAGTGAAGTATATGGATGTAAGCGATGGCTGGACCACTGTGTGGTAACCAAGTCAGCATGGCAATCTGTGGTGAATATTATGGTTCACAATGATGTATATTGGTCAGATCATTTCCCTTTACAGGTGACTTGTAATTTAGAAGTTATTAAAGCTAAAGTAGAAGTTCACAGTTATATACATGTCGCAGTCTGATGATTTTTATTCCGTTAGACTTGTTCATCATGTGGGCAGAACATGGGTTTCGTGCAATGAAAACACACACACACTGTACACTGCTTTTATCGAACTAACAAATAACTTGAAATTACAATCCAACACAATAACACTAGGCACCATGAATCGGGTTACAGTTTCGGGACGTCTCGACTCCGCGGTGGTCAGACTCAGACTGTCCGCCTCGCTGGGAGCTCGAAACATCACGACTCTGTAGTAAGCGCGCTTAGGTGTGGGTAGACTGGTAAGTAGGTCGCTTGACCTTTGGCGCGCTTTCGATTCATAGTCAGTCTTGTATCCGTAATAATGACTCCGACTCCGACACGGCCATCCTGCTAGCATACGTCCTCGTGTGATGGGTACCCTGCAAACAAATACTCCACGACAGAAATTTGTTCCACTCGGTCACTCCTGACCAAACTATAAATTCAACGGGGTGGTGGAAATAAGAACATTGTAGAACTAGCCGTTTTGTTTTAACCGAACCGATTGGAAATAATCGAAAATACAATAATGATAACCCTGGGCCATGTACCATAGTCGTTCTAATCAACCTTTAAAACTCTACTGCAACTAAAATAAAAAAAACTACCAAGTTTATAAAAAAACCCTCGAGTAAAGCCACTAACACCGCGGCTCTCTAGCCGACCAGCAATCGCATTGCTCTCACGCATCCAGCGCATGGATCAAAACTAAAATTAGATCCAACAAACAATTAGGTCAATTAAAATGCAAGAGCAACCAAGTACCTCTTCATCCATCTAATTACCACACAAAGCAGGAATCTCATCCGTGGCCTATGGGCAACACTCAGGCCCCCAACAAACCTCTGTTTGTTTTACTACGTTCCTCAAGAACGCCGAGTCCCACATGCATGACTCTATGGTCTCTACAAGACCCGACCTCCGCCAGAGCCACCCGCGCACCGCGCATCCACGGACTACTATAAGCAGACACCGACTTCTAACGGACTACGGCTACGAAATGGCTACTGGTACGGTCTGACCATCCGAACCAAGATTCCACACTATCTTTCAACTCTAAATCATTAACTTCAAACGGTACTTGGCCCTCGGGCATTCTCCTTAACCCATCATGTGCATACTTGTAAGTACGCCTAGAACTTAATGATCTCAATGTGTAGCGATCCCCCTCTAGTACTTCGACTGGTACGTGACCCGCTGGCATCTTCCTTAGCCTACCGCGTGCGTATCTGTAGGTACGCTTAAAATTTAAAGCTTTCCGTGTTAAGGATAACCGTCTAAAACCTCAATCACTCTAAACAGACCTTTAATCTTTAACAACCCAAAGTCACCAATCGCAAAACGTTTAATTTTGCCATCGTTTCGCCTACTCGGCACACTTGTCATGTTGAGCTAAGCTAACCCGTCGCGTCTATAGGAAACGTGTACCACCGGCTCGTCACCTTAGGTACCGGGTGCAATTCGGCTTGTACTTTACCGGAATGAGACTTCGCTACTTAGCACGTAACGCAGCTATTTACGAATTTCAAACAAACTGAGAATTTCCCGGGAACTAATTATAATCGAAAAGCTTTTCAGTAGTCTTTTCAGCACCAAGGTGAACGATAAGAGTCGCGGAAATTACTGTTTACCGACCATTGGAGAACACGAGCTAAATACGGTACGCATTTAGACATACCATTGCGTTGAATATGACGGTGAAAGACGCCTGAACTTAGCAATTAAGTTTTGGCTACTCATTGCCAGTTACATTCGTTGCGATAAAAGTTAAATACCGATTGAAACTTGTTACCACTATTATGCCTCACCGAACGTACACAATAGATTTTCGCTAACGAAAACTCCCTTGCCGTCATGTTTGCAACAAAACACCGATTTAAAATCTCGCCACCAAACATGACGTCACTTTGTAAATAATTATCAGGCAAACATTGCAACAAAGTTTCGATAGGGAAATCGTTAATCACTACACAACATAAAATCTGTTCTGTACTGAATACTCGCGTCAGAACTATACCAGTCTTAGCAACAACATGACTAACAAGTTTGCCATTAAATTTCGATGGAAAACTTTCTTTCACCAACGAGTATTCAGAATCAGAATAATAAGTAAACCGTAACAACTCACCCCTGTGTTGCAACGTGCCCGCGATGTTGCTTGTACGACGTAGACATCGACGCGGCTCGGCACCGCATATTCGGCGCCCCGTCGCCGTCGGCAGGCCCGCTGTACACTGCAACCACTGCATGCTGCCACCGACACACGTACGCCGGACGGCTACGTGAACCGGCATGACACTTGTGACGCACAGCAAGGCCTTCGCGGCCCTTTGTCGCTTGCCCGATGCCCGTAGCAGCCGGCACAGGCAGCGGCTTCTTCGTGCGACAATCCGCTTCGTTGAGTCCTGGTTTCTCCCTGGTCCGCAAGCATGGCACTTGATTTGCGGTAGCGATGAACACTTTTGACGTTTTTCTTTCCTTCGTCATGGTCAGTGCGCATTATCTTTAGGGGTTCCCCTTTGGTTTGTCACTACTCAGGTTAATGAGGGTCGTAAAAGATACGGCGCACACGAATCTGGCCTTAAAGAATTATTTAAACTGGTACCACGTCCAACCTGGATAGGTTCTCAGTGTTTCGCAAACATTTGTGTTCAAGGTACATCTAGAAATTCGGTAGTACATTTTGGAGGTACACCGTAGATGGAAAATCTATCGCGCATTTCGCGAATGTTTAAGTAGGTAGTTTCCTTTCGTCTGTCTATTTAACTTCAAAAGATAACCTTCGTTTTCCGAGGCACACCAACTAATGACCACGGTACACCAATGTGACGCGGAACACTATGTTACATCACTATGTTACACTTTGTTACTCTTTGTTACTCTTTGTTACACTTTGTTACACTTTGTCACAGCTTTGTAGATGCGGAGCCCTTCAACGCCTTTCTTAACGTCCAAATAAGCTGGATTCCTTCCACTGCACTCAACACGAAAAAATCAAAAGTCACTTCATTCAAACTAGGCTGATAATCAGCACTTTTTGAATGTCAAAATTACAAGAGACAGTCCCCCAAAACGCCCGCCCTTCGCCACTTCCTAAGTGTTTTAGCTGGGAAGAAGAAGTGGCGGAACAAACTCCCCAGCAACACATCTGTCTGTTAGGTTAGAAGAACCAGATTTTACACAAAAGTCAGCGATAGATGAAGCATTACTAGCGCGCATCGCACTAGGTGAAATGTGGTCATTCTATTAGGTACACTCTGCCTAACCCTTCAGCGATTACAAGCGTGATGATATATTATGTTTTGTTGGGATCAAAATCCGCTAACACACTTTACAAAAACACTAACCGCCAACACTAGCTTGCTATTCACTGGCTGAGTTTAAGTTCGTATCGCGAGTGCAATTATTCGTTTTGCATTTCAAAAAGTAACCGTCACTGATTGTTATTGTCACTGTTCTCGCGTGTGATTGCATTAGCACGATTTGATCGCACTTCTGATGTCGCAGTCTGATGATTTTTATTCCGTTAGACTTGTTCATCATGTGGGCAGAACATGGGTTTCGTGCAATGAAAACACACACACACTGTACACTGCTTTTATCGAACTAACAAATAACTTGAAATTACAATCCAACACAATAACACTAGGCACCATGAATCGGGTTACAGTTTCGGGACGTCTCGACTCCGCGGTGGTCAGACTCAGACTGTCCGCCTCGCTGGGAGCTCGAAACATCACGACTCTGTAGTAAGCGCGCTTAGGTGTGGGTAGACTGGTAAGTAGGTCGCTTGACCTTTGGCGCGCTTTCGATTCATAGTCAGTCTTGTATCCGTAATAATGACTCCGACTCCGACATACATAATAATATTGTATGGGGGGTAAGACAATTAGAAGAAATTCAGAAATATCATGAAATTTGCAATAATAACTTCAGAAAATTATGTTTCCTGATGATCTTCATGAATGTGCTGATAGTATGTGTCAAAATATAAAACACAGATCTGTTATAGACAACTTGTATAATGATATTGTTAATATATTAAGTCAGGCGTCGGCAAACAGTTGCAGTCTCTCACCTAAGAAGCCGACTAATGTTAAGAGTGTGCATGGTTGGAACAAGCATGTCAGAGACGCCCACAGGCAGGCTAGACTGGACCATCAATTGTATATCTTGGGTGGTAAACCAGTTAGTGGACCTTTGTATGATAAAATGAGTGAAAGTCGACGAGTTTTCAAGTCACGGTTAAAGTACTGTCAGAACAACCAGGATCAGATAAGAATGGATATACTTGCCACACAACATTCTGCTAAGAAATTTAATAAGTTCTGGAAGGGCACTAAGCGTTTAAATGGTAAGGCTAGTCTGCCTGTGTGCGTAGATGGAATGAGTGATGCCAAAATGATTGCAAATTCATTTAAGGATCATTTTCAGGTGAGATCTTCCTTGTTGTCGGTGTTTGATACTGAACATGGCACAGTAGAAAAGCCTATTGGATTTTCAAGTAAAGAGGTGGCTGACATTGTTAAAAATATGAAAAGAGGGAAGTCACCAGGTCATGAGGGACTCAGTGTCGAGCACCTGCAGCATGGTGGAGTACACTTGTATAGAGTATTAGCCATTCTACACTTTTTGTATACGGCACTCATATCTACCATCTAATCTTATGAGAACAGTGGTTGTACCAATAGTGAAAAATGTCACTGCTGATATTTCTGACAGGAGTAACTATAGGCCGATTTCCTTAGCAACTATAATCGCAAAAGTGTTTGATGGGTTATTGGATAGAAAACTTGAGCGTTTTGTAACATTGCGGGATACACAGTTCGGTTTCAGAGAGGGCTTGTCAACTGAAAGTGCGATACTATCTCTAAAACACACTGTTGATTATTATGTAAAAAGACAAACTCCAGTATATGCATGCTTCTTGGATTTGTCCAAAGCTTTTGATTTGTTGTCATATAAAAAGCTTTGGACAAAATTAAGAAGTGCAGGTGTCCCAGCCGATCTTGTGAATATCTTCGCCTACTGGTACAGTGAGCAGCTTAACATAGTAAGGTGGGGAAATGTATACTCAGATGAATACTCTTTGGAGTGTGGCGTCAGGCAGGGTGGGCTGACTTCACCACGACTCTTTAATATTTATGTTAACCATCTGATTGAGGAGCTCAGCAGCATGCATGTTGGATGCCATATTGATGACATATGTGTCAATAATTTGAGTTATGCTGATGATATGGTGCTGCTGAGCCCCTCAATTGGTGGTCTCAGACAGCTGTTAAAGGTGTGTGAGGTTTATGCTGTGGAACATGGCTTGAGGTACAACGAAAGTAAAAGTGAGTTCATGTTATTTAAATGTAAAAATCAAAACAATATCTCTATACCACCTATATTACTTAATGGTGTACCTTTAAGTCGTGTTGCACAGTTTAAATATCTTGGTCACATTGTAACTGAGAATTTGAGTGACGAATTAGACATTGAGAGGGAGCGCAGGGCATTGTCGGTGCGTGGTAATATGTTGGCACACAGGTTCGCTCGGTGTACTGCTCCAGTTAAAATAACGATGTTCAAGGCATTCTGCCAGACGTTCTACACGAGCGGCCTGTGGGCAAACTTTACACAGAAAGCCTACAATGCCTTGCGCGTCCAGTATAATAACGTGTTCAGGGCTCTGTTTCGGCTCCCTCGATATTGCAGCGCATCCAAATGTTTGCTGACGCTAGCGTAGATGACTTCTACGCAATTATGCGTAAAAAAGTTGCGTCGGTGGTGCGACGAGTACGGGGGAGCCCGAATAGCGTCCTCAGGATGATTGGAGAGAGAACAGATACTGTTCTGCTCAGTAGGTTCACTGAACTCCATGTGTTGCGAGAGCGATGAGCCTACTGTGCAGGGGAGACGGTGTGTTGTCGTGTTTTGTTATTTTTACTTTTGAATTACTAACATTAGTTATAAGCAAAATTTTTGTTACTAACAACCTTGCCTTGCCTATGGACTTTTATGTCTGAAATAAACGATTTTTATTTTTTTTATTTTTATTGTTTATTATTTATTAATGACGAGTATAAGTCATTTGAAAAGAACAAAGCTTGGAGCTTAACGTTGCTGCCTGCAGGGAAGAAAGCTGTGAAATGTAAATGGGTTTTTAAAAAGAAGCTAGGATCAGAAGGTCAGCTACTTCGTTACAAAGCACGTCTTGTAGCCAAAGGGTTTACCCAGGAATATGGGATTGACTACAAAGAAACTTACTCACCTGTGGTACGTTATTCTACTATACGTACATTAATTGCCCTGGCAGTCAATTTGGACTTAGAAATCGATCATATGGATGTAAAAACGGCGTTCTTAAATGGGGAACTACAAGAGACTGTGTATATGGAACAGCTCCATGGGTATAAAATAAATGGTAAGGAAAACCATGTATTCAAACTGAATAAAGCAATATATGGACTTAAGCAGGCGTCAAAAGCCTGGTATGATAAGATTGATAGTGCTCTGACAGACCTCCAGTTCAGAAAAACACTCAGTGAGCCTTGTGTTTACATAAAATCAGGAATCACTGGTGATCTCACCATAGTGGCTCTATATGTCGATGATATCCTAATTTTCAGCAAGAACACACTGGAGAAGAAAAAACTGAAGGAGGATCTAATGAGAAAGTTTGAAATGAAAGACTTTGGACTAGCTACTCATATATTGGGAATGCGATTAAATCAAGAACGAAATAAAATTACTCTTGATCAGAAACTCTACATACAGAAAGTATTAGAGGTCTTTCGTATGACTGATTGTAAGCCTGTGAATACACCTTTAGAGTGTGGGATAAAACTTGAAAAAGGCGAGCAAACTGACTTGGATTCTAAGTATAGAAGTCTTATTGGATGTATTATGTACATAGCAGTTTGTACCCGGCCTGATATTGCACATGCAGCAAGCTTATTGAGCCAGTTTAACAATTGTTACTCAGATACGCATTGGAAAGCGGCTAAGCGAGTATTGCGATATTTAAAAGGTACTATAGATTATAAAATAGTATATGAAAAATCGTCATTATCTCTCACAGGATTTGTAGATGCTGATTGGGCATCTGATCAGCTAGACCGGCGATCTCACACTGGTTATGTGTTCAAAATAGGTAACTCTGCTGTGTCGTGGGAGAGCCGTAAGCAAAGAACAGTGGCTCTATCGAATGTTTGGGTAAATACTCATCAGTGACTTTGTATAATGATAGTCAATCAGCGCAGAAGATTTGTAATACTCAAATGAATCACAACCGCAGTAAACACATAGATACATGTACATATTGTTTGGTTTATACATTTCCATTTCCAACAGTTTCGAAGCCTATTCAATGTAAACAAACAAACAATCAAATCTTTCCTCTTTATAATATTAGTTTAGATTTAGACTAAAAACTATACCTACTTTGAAACCGCTAAAATGCATCAGCTAATATCGTAAACCATGTCCAAAGATAGGGGTGCAAACTTGCACTATCTCATTACCATGGTTTACGGCTGGTTTTATGGGCCCCATAAATAACCCCTGTCTAGGAGGTAGCTGAGGTATCACCCCGGTGTTGGGGTACTTATGGGAAATGTTATGGTGGCTGACATTTTTATGATGACATGCGGTTTTTGGTACGGTGGCAACTTATCAAACTCCAATTGCATGTGGTCCAAGAGTCAACTTATTAGATTGAAATGTAGGCATTGAACATTTAGAGGAGCTCGTGACTAAATAATAACAGCCGCACGGGTCGATCGTTAACGTTAAGCCGTGCTTACCGAGGTTGGTCCGTGGATGGGTGACCATAATTACAGAACGAGTTTCTTCCGTGCCTCGGTAAGCACGTTAAGGCACGTTGGTACCGGTTGTCATTTGTAGATCTTTGACAGTCGTTACGAGTAGCCAAAAGTCTGACATCCAGTCTTACTAATAGGTTTCGTATTACCCAGTTACTGGGTTGTGGAGGTCAGATAGGCAGTCGCTTCACGTAAAATACTGGTACTTAGCTGCATCCGGTTAGACTGAAAGACGACCCCAAGATAGTTTGGGAAAAGGCTAGGCAGCTGGTGTAGGCGTTGAACATTGCATGTGGGTCTAAACAAAAACAGCCGCACGGGACAATCATGGGTTAAGTAGCTAGGCCACACTTGCCGAGGTTGGCTTGTGGAGGGGTGACCGTCATTTACAAATGGTTTTATAGAGCCCCATAAATAACCCCTGTCTGGGAAGGTGTACTTAAGGGTAATGTTATGATGGAATACATTTTTATGATGACATTTGTGTTTTTTTGGTAGGGTGGTGGTAATCGTCTATTGCGATCAAATGATAGGGACACTCAAATTGCATGAGATGAGATAAGATAAGATAAGATAATGGAAATGGATAAGAAATTTGGAGATAGAACTGGCAACACTGGCAGCCGGTTGTCAAAAATTTTCGTGTTAGAATTTAATTGTAAAAATAATGTTTTTCGTGTGTATTTAGTTATTAATGTTATTAAATTCGTAAGGAATCGTTATAAATAATAAGAAACTGTGTTTGTGAGTTATTTCGCTGCAAGATCAATGAAAAATCAATAATTATGTGCCAGCTGTCATCCAACGGATGGATTTGAAATACCACCTCACTTGGGAAGTGTTTTTCTTTTAATTTATGCCTATTTTTTAAACTAAACTAATTATTAAACATACCATCTGTTGCCCATTATCTAAACCACCGCTCGTCCTTGCGAGCCATGTCCTAAACAACCCTTTTTAGCTAGTTGATTGTACTGGATAAAAAGTTAAACTAAATTATGTTCTAATCATCCAGGTTACGTGTACCAACGTAAATGTTTAATTATTTAATACTTATAGAAACCTCTTTTATCTGATTTACTACTGGGTTCGTGCCAGTTTATGATTCTATTAAAAGAAATCAAAATAATTATCACTATAACTAGTAGTACCTTCAACCTTTTTTTTTTTTCTCCTTGTATACTTTATTTTATTGTTTTTCCATATTATTTGAAAATTCAGTTATCTCAATTAAGTTATATCTATTAATAATTAAATCACCAATTACTTGCATTGAGTTAACATACAATTCCTAACTTTTATATCTTTTGTTTTCCCCTTTTGCTACATAACTTAAACATCATTGTCATCATAGATACTTCATTTCTACATCTCATCCCTCTCTCTTATTCCTTTCACACACTTAGCTGTCTCTTCTCTTATTCCAGGGTGCCTCTGGGGTTATCTTGTCAACATGTTGACCCGCAGAGCTGCATCCTTGGAGGAAAAACTGAGGGCTACGTTGAAAGAGTTAGAATCTAGTCAAACCACAATCAAACAGATGCTAAAAGAAAGGGAAGAAAGTGAGGTGGAAATAGAGTTAGTTGTAAGGAAGAACACTGAGCTCAAGAATGAGTTGGCTGAACTACATGGACAGCACTTGGACATACTTGACCAGCATCAACACCTCCGTCAACTTGTTGCAAACTTCCAGCAATGTAGTGACACATACGATCAGGCCTTGAGACGCATTTCTGAACTGGAACTAGAACTAAGCAAGGCCCACAACTCAATATTACACTTAGAAGCTCTTAGAGCCCATGAAGAGTCTGCGAACACCTGCAGTCTTTATGATGAGTTGGTTGGTAGCCGGTCAGTACCTGTATGTGTTGAGCCAATTGTAACTATAGACTTAACTAATGAAACCATCACTAAATGTAATTTATTCGCTAGTCATAATAAGATTAAAAAATACATAAAAATAAATAAACGAATTCAAAATATTAAAAAATCCCTAAAACGCCTAAAAGTAAATAAACAAAACAATAAACTCAGGCAAAGAAATCTAAATTTAATTCAAGATTTAAAGAAGTGTGATAGTGAATTACAATTATGTAGGACATTGTATGATACCGACACTCAGAACCTTCAGGATGAGCTGTTTGTTAGGGAATATGCTCTAAAGGATATCTTTAATAAATATGAGGCTTCTCAACAAGACCTGAGTAAGCGTATGCAGGAGGCCAATGAGCTGGTAGACCTGGTCACGTACAATGCAGAGAGATATGAGTCTCTGACAAATAACCTCTCTTGTAGTTGTGCTTGCTCACGGTCACCACAGCCTCAGCATGATTTACCCACACCCACAGTGTCTCAGCCGGAAGGTAGCTGTTTTGTTAATGATAGAAATAATTTAATAAAAACTACATATTTATTTTCTGACAAATTTGGTCAAGGTTTTGGTACCTTATTTAATCAATGTTCACAACACTATGTAATAAATAATTGTTTGCCCGGTGCCAGTGTTAGCCAATTAATTAGTAATATCAAATTGACTAAAATAAATCCCAATTCTACTGTTATTTTATTATATGGGAATAGTTTAAATGTAAGAAAAAAGGACATAGTTGAATGTGTCCATTTGATGTTACATCTCAACGAGACAAGTAATTGTAAATTTATTTTCTGTGCCCTGCCTTACTCTCAATATTTGTCTGATGAGCAAAATAGGTGCATTTACGATTTAAATATGTTAATTTATAATAGGACATGTCATCACAATGACGTTATTTTATATTTTGACTGTAATCAATTCATCTCTGATTACAAGCTCACTAACCACACCATGTTTTTACCACCTAGTTGTAAGCGACATATTGCTAATCTCTTAGCATACAATATACACAGCAACACTGGTACCCCTGTTGTACCAATGTTTACTTGTAATACTAACACTTCTATTGTTACTAACACTATTTTTGATACTAACACTACTATCGATACACCTTGTTCTTTAAACTATTAGGTGCGACAACGGGTAAGCTGCATATGTTGAATGTTGTGCATCAAAATATGCAGGGATTGTCCGGCAAAGATTTAGAATTAAGTTTATTTATGGAGTACTATGATGTTCAGGTGTTATGTTTAACTGAACATTGGTTGAAAGAACATGAAGTAGCGTTTATCAATGATGATTCCTTTACTGTACAGAGCGCATTTGTTAGAAAAAATGCTATTCGCGGTGGATCTTTAGTTATTGTGTCAAACAAGTTAAAATGTAAACAACGTTTAGACTTAGTTAACCTTTCCGTTGAGCGCACTATTGAGTTGTCTTGTGTTGAACTCGAGCGATATATTATAATTTGTGTTTATAGACCCCCTTCTGGTGACTTTACTTGTTTCGAATCTGTAATGGAGGATTCACTTAATAAATTAAAAACAAGTAATAAAAATATAATTTTATGTGGAGATTTTAATGTTAATATTTTAGAAGTTACTCCATTAAGTATTAGGCTTCTCAATCTGTTTAGATCTTTTAATTTAGTTAACTTGTTTTTTGAACCAACAAGGATCACGGCGTCTTCGTCGACTTGTCTTGATAACATGTTTAGTGATTGTCATGCCGAAAATAAATTAGTATTAAGTGACTTATCTTCTGATCACTGTGGACTAATAGCTAGCTTCCCTATGCCATTAAATAAAAAGCCGCGCAAAATAGAATGTAGGCCTTATACAGCTAGTCGTTGCAATAAATTTAAAAATAATATAGCTCTTAAAGTTACATCGTCAATAGTGGATCACGAAACTCCTAATGAAATTTATGAAGCCCTTTTTGATGTTGTTCATAATGAGTACCAATCTGTTTTTAAGTATTTATTAATGGATAATAAGATAGGATAATGGGCTACACCAGGTATTTATAAAAGTCGAGCTAGATTATACGAGTTATATGGTCTGAAACAATACCGATTTGATACAAATTTTCTAGAGTATGTTAAAAATTATTCAAAATTATTTAAAAGGATTTGTGGTATTGCAAAATCAAAATTTTTAGCTGACACTATAAAAAATTCTAATAATAAAGTAAAAGCCACTTGGAAAATTATAAACAATGAAACGGGTAAAACTGTTAAACAAGACAACCAACTTGAAATCATGGTTGATAACAAATTAGTTAATAATCCAGCCGACGTAGCTAAGGCATTTAATGAGTATTTTGCTAGCATACCTATAACTACGACTCGCTCTTTAAGTTCGTCGCCGTCTAAAGCCGAAAACCTTTTGCATAGTAGCGTGCCCAAATGTGGTCTCGTATTTAGTTTTGAACATGTAACACCTCGTGATATAGTTAATGTTTTTAATTCACTTAAGTCTAAAAACACAGGTGATTACTGGGGTATTTCCATTAAACTTTTGAGTAATATAATAGAAATCTTAGCCCCCTATCTTGCTGTTACTTTTAATAAATGCGTTGATTCAGGTACTTTCCCTGACCTTATGAAAAACAGTAAAGTCATCCCTCTATTTAAATCAGGCAGTAAAAATGATATTGGTAACTTCAGACCAATTTCTATATTACCTGCATTTAGCAAAATTTTTGAAAAGTTAATACTTAATCAATTGCTAAGACATTTTAATCTAAACAACCTTCTTCACAACGATCAATATGGCTTTACCAAAGGTCGTTCGACTACAGATGCGGGGGTTGCTTTGTTGAAACACATATTTAACGCGTGGGAAAACGCGCAAAATGCAATCGGTGTTTTCTGCGATCTCTCAAAAGCTTTTGATTGCGTACACCACGACACGCTTTTACGGAAACTACGTTATTACGGTGTTCAAAATGAGGCCCTAAATGTAATAGATTCGTATTTAAAAAATAGATTCCAATGTGTAGATGTCAATGGCGCGAAATCTTCCGGGCTACCTGTTCAGCTAGGTGTACCTCAAGGCTCAATACTGGGACCGTTTTTATTCTTGGTTTATATCAATGACTTACCATATTATTTGAAGGGTATTTGTGATGTAGTACTATTTGCTGACGATACCTCTCTTATCTTTAAAGTAGATAGGAATAGACACGATTTTGGAGACATAAACAGCGCTCTATCAATGGTCACAGATTGGTTCACAACAAATAACCTTGTTCTTAATGCCAAGAAAACTAAAAGTATTAAATTCGCCTTACCAAATGTTAAAAATCTAGGTCCCAACATTGTTCTCGGCAATGAGGAGCTTAAAACTGTTGATTCAGCTGTGTTTCTGGGTATAACAGTAGATTCAAAATTACAATGGGGTCCACACATATCAAGCCTAGCGGGTAGGCTTAGTTCGGCCGCATATGCCGTCAGAAAAGTTAGACAATACACTGACGTTGATACAGCACGGTTAGTCTATTTTAGTTATTTTCACAGTATTATGTCCTATGGTATTCTGCTGTGGGGCAAAGCCGCTGATATCCAAAATATATTCGTTCTTCAAAAACGAGCGGTTCGTGCAATTTACCAGCTGGGTGCACGAATTTCTTTGAGAGATTTTTTTAAAGAGATTGGTATTCTCACGGTAGCTTCACAATTCATCTTTGCAAACATTTTATATATTAAACAAAATATCCATTTGTACAGTAAAAACAGTGATATTCACAATATAAACACTCGAAATAAGCATAAACTACGTGCTCCCTTTCACCGGCTTCATAAAGTTCATAACTCATTCGTAGGGCTTGGTATTACCTTTTTCAACAAGCTACCATCTTCCTTTCTAGATTTGCCATTTAATGCGTTTAAAGCCAAAGTAAAATCTAACCTTTGTTCAAAGGCCTACTATTCCATTAACGACTATTTAAATGATAAGAATAGTTGGTCGCTGGGTTGAACTCAGGACAATGTTTGTGTTCTTTCTCCAAATTAGCTTACTGAAATGTGATATAACTTCATGAATAGATTCCTTTTTTTTATTTATATACATTTTTTTTTACTTTATTTTTTTTTTTTTCGTCGGTATGCACTTGTAAGCGGGCACGCCCTTTAGTCTGGAGGCTTTATTTTTTTTTTTCTTTATCTTTTAATATTTTATTATTGGTGTGTGCTAGCTGACATGTGACATTAATTAGATTCTTTGTTTATATGAACTTGAACACTATTGTGTAGAATCTGGTTCTTCTAACCTAACAGACAGATGTGTTGCTGGGGAGTTTGTTCCGCCACTTCTTCTTCTCAGCTAAAACACTAGGAAGTGGCGAAGGGCGGGCGTTTTGGGGGACTGTCTCTTGTAATTTTGACGTTCAAAAAGTGCTGATTATCAGCCTAATTTGAATAAATGACTTTTGATTTTTGATTTTTTGATTTTTTTTTTGAATGCATCATGTTGTATGAGCTCATATCACACGTTCAGTCACGGGCTATGAAATGTATCATCATCATTCTCTTGCCCATATCCCAATTTATTTGGGCTCGGCGCAGTACGTTTTCTTCTTCCATACTTCTCTATTACTTGTCATCTCATGAGATACCTCCTTTCTTGCCATATCATACTTCACACAGTCCATCCATCGTTTCTTTGGTCTTCCCCTACCCTTACACCCATCCACATTCATACTCAAAACTTTCCATTCATCACCATTCATGTATTTCAAAATACCATGTTCGTGAAAACATAAAACTTTAACCAATACAGAAATACAAAATCACTTTTAAAAGTTGCGGGGTGTAGGTATACATTTCATTGCTCGTTACTGTGGATAACGGAAATAAAGAAAACCTGTTTATTCTGCATAACTGCTACACAAAATAGGTATCTTCTATCACGATGAGATATCGAACACTTTGCAAGATGGAGTTTAAAAGAGAGAAGAAATGCTTGAATTGAGGCGTTTGCTGTGCCAAAGTAGAACCATAGTTCCTCAAAAAGATGTAAAACCCAAGCACCGATTCAAACACAAAACTACACTTTTATTTTTTGTTAGCCTCTCATATGTCCCACTGCTGGACAAAGGCCTCCCCTTTTTCCTTCCAAACATCTCTATCTTGTGCGATATCTGGCCATGATCGCCCGGCAAACAAGATCTGGGGGTTTACTATAACGTCCTATATATAGCAGTTGTAATTCCAGTGTGAGAAAGAGACGGAGATATAGAGCACATCTAGCGCCATCTCTTTCTCGCAATGAAATAAAAAATGTTAGTAATTACTTTTGCCAAGTATTTGACTGCTGCCTTGTTATTATACACAGAAATATGCAATAAAACGCACGCTCCGTCTTTCATGCATAAGTTATCAAAGGAACTTAATGTATTTTTCCGGAATCTCAAAATTAATTTTATTAATTTATTCATCATGCATGATACGGGTCCCTAAAAATACCATAATATATTAAACGAGCATGTAAAGAAATATCATATTATTATGAGCATATAATAAATAACGAAACATACTGACAACTCACCACAAATCAAAACTACCCTACATATTTAACCGCAACTGAATTCAGTTTCCCTAACCTCACACTCAATTATCAACTTTATTGCCCTAATAACAGAGTTTGAATTAATAAAGCCAATCATCTTACATCAAAACATTCCATTCAAAATTAAACCTACAAATTACAGGTATAGAGTTGAGATTTCCTTGATGGATAAGGCAATGTCTTCAGGTTATGGAGTCATAAAGAGTATTGCCCTTGGTTCGAAACTACTTGATTTTATATTTCCATAAGGGATGATAGCTTCCCTTAACGGGGCTTGGTGTTACTGTTTAGGGGAAAGTGTTATGGGGGGAGGAATTTGTCAGATAAGCTTATATCTTGTGATGGGGGGCAGTATTCTTGAGATAAGAGACTTGAGTTGTATTTGCGGAAGTTCCGAGGATGAATGGGGTAGAAAAGAAAAAGAAAGAATATAACATAGTAAAACATGACACCTGTAATCACCGAAGGGCTTGGCAGAAATGTTCCTCATAGAACACCAACATTTCGCCAGTTATCCGTCTTTCGCCACCAACTGGGCCCAAATTCTGACTCCGTGGCAGCTACTGAGAAATCCCTGATGGATGCACCCAATAACAATTTTGCCCGACCCGGAAATCAAACCCCGGACCTCATGCTCAGCAGTCCCGTTTGCGACCACTAAACCAAAGATAATAATTCCTTCATTCATAAAAAACCGGCCACGTGCGAGTCAGACTCGCGCACCGAGGGTTCCGTACAAGAATTATTAAAAATATTTTTATTATTTGATGTAACTTAAAATTTACGGTTTTCGCAATTTTTACTTTATCTGTGATATAAGACGTTGCTTCGTAACAAATTTCAAGATTCTGAATTCACGGGAAGTAGCCTGTAGGTTATGATTCTCTTGCGAGTGTCGAAAATTTGTATCTTTTGATTGCGTTGGCTTAGAAGTTTGATTTTTCACAGCTTCAAGGGACAATAGACTTGAGTATTTGATACCTCTACGCGTGAGCTTTATACCTCCACGCGTTCCTGAGAAAAAGGGTCTTGACAGACAGACAGACGGACAGACTGACGGACAAGAAAGTGTTCCTATAAGGGTTCCGTTTTTTCCTTTCGAGGTACGGACCCCTAAAAATGGTAAAATAATGACAATAGATAGCTCCATGCTTCCAACATCCCCTCCCTTAAGCAAGGTCGATCCGGTTAACCGTTTATGAGCAGCACAACGTTTATATAGCTTAAATATTACAAGCCGTAGCTGAACGTGAAGCTCAATTTACTACGTCATAAACTGAGGAGCCATATCTTTGTGTTCTGACTTATTAATGTGAGCGGGTAGTTGTGTATTCACGGCTTAAATTGTCAATTTTAGCTGGGTATGATAGGGAGCTTAGACTGCTAGCTTATTCTGAAGATCAGAAACAACTGCCACGTTCATGTAGTGGTTGCAAAACGCGACTGCTGCGCATGCGACCTTCCTGGGACCTTCAGTCATATCATCATTATCATCAGCCTATAATGTCCCCACTGCTGGGACACAGGCCTCCTCTCTATGAGAGGGAGTAAGCTGTAATCCACCACGCGGGCCCAGTGCGGGTTGGTAGATGTCACATGTCTTCGAATTTTTAGTTCTAAGACATGGCAGTTTCCTCTGGATGTTTTCCTTCACCGTTTTGGAGGGCAGCGGTGATGAAATAAATTACATAAAGTAATGCGTCTGCCTGGGTTCGAACCCATGGCTTACTCGTAAGTCGGGGTTGCCACCACTGGGCCACCGCTGCTCTCAGTCACATGGAACTGTGTAATACGATACCCCTTTGTAAGACTTTCAGGCTACTGACTTATGACTATCATAGATCTAAAAGTAACATTCGAAACCAAAGGCGTAGCGGGCTTAGCTTGTGATCCTGCTTCGATTCCCGGGTCGTGCAAAGTGTTATTGGGTTTTTTCATCGGGAATTTTTCAGTGGAAACTGCAGAGCCTGGATTTGTTCCCGGTTAATGTCAAAACGCTCGCCTTATTATATAAGACTTAGACGTTACTGATGAAAATGTGGGTAGACCTCTGCCAAACCCTTCGGAAAAAACAGGCGTGATATTATGATTAAGAAACAAGTTACTATGTTTCCTAGCAGACTTCTTGACTGAGAAACGTTTTTTTTAACGACGGTACGTTTTTAGCATGTATGTTTATCTAGCTTGCTTTGTGTAACTTCAGTTTATCCGTGATCATGGCGTTTGCAACAGCGCCGAAATATCGAGAACTCAAAACAAATAATAAACATCGCAAATTAATCGTGTTATTGATAGTGTGTGTATAGATTTCACTTCTATGTATTTTAACCATCCTAAAATAAAGAAAAACTTTATAATACTACATATTCTATAATAAAACTATTCTCTAAAAGACATATTCCCACGCAACCACAAAACACTACTGTGACCATATCCCCCATAAGGACATAAAAAGAAAATAACAGTAGTTTTACCACACATCCCACGTTTTGCGGACATTAAGATTTAGTTTTAACGAGAAAAATGCCATAAACCTCTATGGTATAAAAATCCTATGGATCAAGGAAATTATTTCTGCTCGTAATATAATTTTAGTGTTTTCCATAAAACTGTGGTTGGCCAATATATGAGTCGCTATTAATCTGTCTTTACGCACTTTTATTTGTTTCGGGGGAGGCAGGGATAAAGGTGAAGGTGCACTTCTGTTATCAGTTCGTAGAAAACTAGCTTATACCCGCTGCTTCGCTCGCGTTATCGTCGAAAATGATCCCATGGAACGTTTTAATAGCCTATAAGATAAGATAATTTTATTTGTCCAAAACATGAGTATACACACACGCATAGCATGCAAGATGTAACATTAAATTACAATTATGACAGTCATGTTTTGCCTGAACTGCCTGTGCAAATATAAGATGTTGTACGCTACACAGCATCAATTCATTTTAAATATGTCCATTAACGCAACATTATACGCTCTGTATGGTGTCGGACGTAAAGAATAGCACCATCCCATATCTTCCCGTGGGTGTCGTAAGAGGCGACTAAGGGATTTGCCAGAGAATAGGCAGCAGCGTTCTCTGTGCTTTTGTAACAACCGTATTGCGATCGCCAACCCGCCTGCCAAGCGTGGCGATTATGGCTAAACCCCCCCTTGGGGGAGGCATATGTCCAGCAGTGGACGTCTTTCGGGCTGAAATGATGATGACGTCCATTAAACACAGCATGTAAAGCAGCAATTAACAATACAATTTAGAGCATACTTAAAACTAAATAGTACAATAAAATACAATCAAATAGTGTCGCAAAACCATCATAGTAAATAATACAAATTAAAATATAAAAAAAGAAAATACCAATGTTAAAGCAATTAATAATAAAATATGCACTCGGGTGTAGCTTCCCATAAGTAATAGAATTTTCAGAATCGGATGAGTTGTTTCGAAGATAACCCCCCGCATTTGAGCTTACAAACACAACATAATTTACCTATATAAAATAGTAGGTAGGTATAGATAGGTATAGGTTACCTTTTACCTTTGTTAACTAAATTATCCGACGGTATCATACTTTCTAACTGACGCAGGTCATGGTTTACCAGTGACCAGCAAAAAGGTCTGAAAAGATAACAGTTACAGGATGGGTTTAATTTTATGTACCGACAAAACTTTGGTATTTCAGTCCGGCTGTACTAACCAGTTTCCGATGACGTACAATAGTAATCGGGCCGAGAGGATTGGCTTGCGGTCATCAGCCCGTTCTGTTTACTGCGGTTTCTATGCATATTGCGTCCCATTCCGGAATAGATTTGTGTCCAGTAACGAATTAATTAATGTCCGTTTTCATCACCACTACGTGAAATCTTTATCGACTGAAAACATTTCAGAGACCAATTTAATTCAATTATTTATTGGATATCACATGTGTTTTACAAAATCTTAAATAATAATAAAGTTCACATGGACCCTGTCGTCTTTAAGGTTAAGCCGTGCTTGCCGAGGTTGGTCCGTGGATGGGTGACCATAATTACATACCAAGTTTGCTCCGTGCCTCGGAAAGCACGTTAAGCCGTTGGTCCCGGCTGTCATTTGGAGATCTTTGACAGTCGTTAAGAGTAGTTAGAAGCGAAAAGTCTGACATCCAGTCTTACCAAGGGGTATCGTATTACCCAGTTACTGGGTTGTGGAGGTCAGATAGGCAGTCGCTTCATGTAAAATACTGGTACTCAGCTGCCTCCGGTTAGACTGGAAGCCGACCCCAAGATAGTTTGGGAAAAAGGCTAGGCAGATGATGGACCCTGTCGAGCACATAAATTTTATAATGTATTATAGTAGCAGTAGCAATAACCAATAGTAAATAATAAAATCATTCGTTCATAACAATTAGATAATATTCAATTCGTTTAAATAAGTAAGTAATCAATGTCACTAATAATATGAAAAAAATATCGGGTCGAATGTAAAAATAATTAAATACATTATGTCAGTAAAAACAGAATCAAATACCGAATATACAAATCAAAAACCACTTGGCAAGACCACTATTATTTGTGACTATAGCTGTCCCGCGCAACTTCGTCTGCGTCACATTTTCCCCGTTTTCGCAACATTTTTCATTGCTGCCTATAGCATTCCTCGATGAATAGGCTGTTTAACTGAAAAAAAAATCAAATCGGACCAGTAGTTCCTAAGATTAGAGCGTTGAAGCAAACAAACAAACTCTTCAGCTTTATAATATTAAGTATAGATTGTCAACCCATACCTAAATGCATAAACCCTTTTATCCATGGAGTTAGGCAGGACCTTTATAACGCCAACGGCTACAATCCTTAAAAGTACCTTTTCCTACGTCCACTCTTACATCTGTTCTACCACGAATGCCTGGCTGTTATTACTACGCACCTGACCTTTCTGAGAGCAGTGGTGGCCCAGTGGTGTCAGTCCAGACTTACGATCAGTAAGCCTTGGGTTCGAACCCAGGCAGGCGCATTACTTTGTGTAATTTATTTCATCACCGCTGCTCTCAAAACGTACGGGTTTAAAAGAAGATGTAGTATCTTCTTTTAAACCAACGTTCTCGTACAACAAGGAAATTACCCCAACGTTAACCAAAGTAAACATTATTTAAAAAGAAAAAAATTGAGGCTCCTCAACAAAGATTGCCTTGCTCATTCAAACTTTCCTTAACCTTGAAAGAAAAATCTTTTAATGCTGTAAAAACCATAACTGGCATTAAAGAATGATTCCTACCCTCATATTACAACTCCTAAAGACATTATAAAGTTCATCGCAAGCCCCACAAATGGACTCCCGACGCCGACATTCACCTTTTGTTAAAAAAAAGCATTGTTGCCAACTGCGAATTTAAAATTACCCCGGAAAGGATGGCCTGTTATTGTTCTTTACTTCGGTTTTTATGGAATTGCGGGTTTTTTTTTGTCTTAGTGGTAAAATGGCAGCTGTGAGGTAAAATATTAAATTTAATATTATATTGTAGTGAGTGAGGATTGTAAAAAAAATTGTTTGAATAAGTCAAAATGAAAGTTATTTTAAATGCGTAAGGTCTTAATCGAAATAAGAAATTCGAACACATAATAATGCTAACCAGCACTGGGTTCGGTGCTGGATTATTGCCCACTCCCTCTCACATAGAAGAGGCCTGCGTTCCAGCGATGGATACGTTATAAGCTATTATTATTCTCTTGTCCTTCATCATCTTCATAATTTCAACCGAAAGACGTCCGCTGCTGGACATAGGTCTCTTCCAAGTGCCGCCACATTGACCTTCCCGTGCGACTCGCATCCAGCGGATTCCCGCAACCTTCATCAGGTCATCAGTCCACCTAGTGGGAGACCTTCCAACGCAACGTCTTCCAGTAACGGGGTCGCTCTTGCCTTTATAGCAATTTATTTGGGGTTGGCGCAGCAAATCTTCTGCTTCCCTACTTCTCTATTACTCATCATCTCATTGTTATACTAAATCACAACTAGTTGACCATAAAATAATACCCAATCTCGCACCAAAACTCATAGGCTTGCAACCCCATCTCAATATACAGCCAATAGTTTTGCCGAACAACGCCATTCTGCTCCGATGGCGCACGTAATCGCCCGAAGGCTCACGAAAGCACACGAAAGCAGGCTCACGGAGACATCCGATTGTTTCCGACCACGTCATAAGGGTTGTGTTTTTATAGGCTTATGTTGTTTTGTTTACATTGTAGCAAAGCGAGATATTTTGGTATGTTAGGATAAAGTTGTAATTAGTTGTTTTTGGAGGAAAACGGGATTGTTAGTAATCAGTGTCCCGAAAGTCTGACAAGCAGTCTTACCAAGGGGTAACGTTTCACCCAGTACAAACTGGGTTGTGGAGAGGTCAGACATCGCTCCATGTAAAATACTGGTATTCAGCTGCATCCGGTTAGACTGGAAGCCGATTTCAACATAGTTGGGAAATGCCTAGGCAGATGAATCACAATATAGAAACTGTAAATGTAATAGTTGTAACATTTTATTGATATGCATGACCACAGTTGATGAAAGCTCGAAAGAAAGCAGTTATTTGAACCAATCAGAATTATGTTAAAAGAAGCAACAAATATTTTTCCTTCATAAACTATGTTGGTAAGCAAAGGTAAAAAGAATAACCCGTTTCAAGGAAATTATTGCAACAAATATCTGAAACAATTGACAACAACAGCTGCATCCGGTTAGACTGGAAGCCGACCCCAAGATAGTTTGGGCAAAAGGCTAGGCAGATGATGATGATGATCTGTAACAATTGAAAATTGGAGATTTGACTTCGTCTTGTTTAAAAAAAATACAACTTACCTACTTACAGAAATGAATAGACCGCATCATATTAGAAGTTGCAATTAAAGCGACCTACGCAATTATTAATTATAAAAAAACATGTTTTTTTTTTTTTGCTGATTATTTCTGTTCTTACACCAACTAAGTCCTAGCCTAAAATAACAATTTAAACGCCCAGTTAAAGTGTCACAAACATAAACAAAGCCGCAAGGCGGGTGATGTAAGCGTGTGTCTGCGGGGATGTAACAAACTGTGTGCTGAGCTGAATGATGGGCAGAGCTGGGGGATTTATGTAGTATATGGCTTGTGTGGGGGGTAGGTAGGAGTGAAAGGTGATTTTGGATTTAGGGTTCCGTTTCCAAGTGTTGAAATCGTAGTATCTTCATTGTATAGTCATATAATCAAAACATAACATTTATACCATAATTTTGAATAAACATCAAGCTTGTAATCACTGAACGGTTAGGCAGAGGTTTATCGAATAGTACACCTACATTGAGTCACTTATGTTTTTAAGTCGCATATAATAGGGGCGAGCCATAGTCAAATTATTAAAATTATACTTACTGTTCATTTTAACCCTATTATAAAAGTTATCACTATAATAACACACAATTATAAGTAACAAGAGCACGCATTTTATTAACTGGTTTAATAGTAACGCATAGGTACTACGTCGGTAGACGTACGGTAGAAGTAGCTCGTCGCGTTGCCACGGCGTAGCACTTTCAAAACAAAGTTGCAGATTTTATTAACATATATCACAAGTATTTTTTATTTTATACAATAGAAAAATAACCTTAAGCCCAAGTTAGTTAGTTAGATAGTCTCTCAGTAAAAAATATAAAACAAAAACAGAAGAAGTGAAAACACAAAACAAAGGAATTCCTGTGTTCTTTTTTTGATTTTTTCAATCAATTAGACGGCTCGCGTCGTTACTCTGGTGCAACACTTCACGAGCTTGTCGAGGTCATTGGTGACGCGAACCCAAAGATTTTTTCCCTACCAAAAACGCGGGTAAAGAAGTTTTCATTTAAATAAATTAATTCAATAATAAGCCCTGCTTCCCTCCTAAACCATAAGAAGCCTGACTGTCTGCGACCGCTAACAAACTATGATGTCAGTGAGAGTGATCGTGCGGTCTAGCTAGCGCGCGGCGGAACACCTGCCCATCCTGGATACAGCGACGCCATCTTGGATTACGTGCGGGCAGCCATTTTAGAGTCTGGTTTGGAGGGCTGTGATTGGTTGGTTAGACCAGAGAATTGGGTAAAGACAGGTTTCAGTTTATTAATGTGCTAAAATAGGAGAATAGTGGTTGTTCTGTTGGGAAAGTTTTTGATAATTTTAATGAACTACTAGTAATACATAAATAGCATCACGCCTGCAATCACGGAAGTGTCAGGCAGAGGTATACGTAATATATACAACCTTCACTCACATTTCGCCAGTTATGTTTAAGTCCCGTGTCATAGGGGATGAGCCTATTTCCAGCAACCGGGCACAAATCCATGTCAAAGTCCATGGCAGCTTCTGTAAAATTCCTGATGGAAATACCCAAAAAAAAATTTCCGACCCGGGAATCGAACCAAAGACCTCGCTCGGCAGCGAACACCAGACCAACGAGACAGACTACTAGTACTATACCTAATGAAATTACGCCTGTCAAGTAGATATGGAAACAATTTGAACGTCCCAACAAAGAAAGAAATAAAGAAAATTGTGTTTATTGGCATTATAACAAACAGCAGCACCATTAAATCTTCTAGTCAATCCATCAAATCTAGATTTTACCATCATCGTGATTCCTGATAAAATGTTACTTTGTATAAGCCGTGCTCTAAAATCTCCCCTGCCACATATTCTAAAAACAATTATAAACTTGCTAAACTAAAAGGCCACAATATAAAAACTCGTTGAAAGTACATTGAGAGCACATTAAAATAGTTAACGACTACCATTACTAGTTGCTCGTAACTGTTGGTTAAACAATAAGCTGTGGTTAAAACTAACGGTTGGTTAGTGCGTTGTTATGGAAAGTTTTTTAATGCGTAGTAAAATGGATTAGTTTTATGTTAGGAAAATGAGTTACCTGTGGGATCCTAGGGTGGCTTTTTAAATGCTCATAATGTTAATAATAAGATAAGGATTATTTTTAATGCGGTTGAGTTTTGCTACTGAAAAGTCGTCTTTATGTATCGGGTACAAATAACATTCAGCAGCGAGAGCAGCGGTGGCCCAGTGGCGGCTGCCCCGACTTACGACCAGTAAGTCGTAGGTTCGAACCCAGGCACGCGCATTACTTTGTGTAATATATTTCATCACCGCTGCTCTCAAAACGGTGAAGGAAAACATCGTCAGGAAACCGGCATGTCCTAGAACTAAAAAATCGAAGACATGTGACATCTACCAACCCGCACTGGGCCCGCGTGGTGGATTACAGCACCACTCCCTCTCATTGAGAGGAGGGCTGTGTCCCAGCAGTGGGAACATTATAGGCTGATGATGATGACAGATAACATTCAAATGACTAGACTTATATTTTCGAGCCTCTTTTCATTTTCTTTCTCGCTTTCTTAAAAGCCATCCATGGCGTCCCTCAATCTTCTTCTCGGTCTGCCGCGACTCCTTCTAGCTGTCTCAGGAGTCCAGAAATTTGATATGCGGGCCTACAGCTTTGCCAGCATCCACCAGACATTTCCTGCTCCGTTCCATTTTAGTTCGGCAGCTTTATAACATAACATAACATTCATTTATTCTCAGGCAACTTTGGTCCATAGATAAATACCTTAGACAGTTAGTAGGTTGGCAGTTAATAGAAACTTAAAACCTATGTTAGTAGCACTTCACTGCACTATGACACTGTGCGTTCATGTGGCACTTGCACGTGGAAGCGTCGGAACACCACTCCCTGCGGCCAAAAGCCCTCTTCCTTGGCAAGGTACAGATAGCACGTTGGTATTCGCACCACAAACGCCTTATAGTTGACGTTGCGACTTTATGACCTTCGTCAGCAACTCTACTTCTGGAGCGCAAAACAATTAGCTAACTATTTTTTCCCATAACCTTGGTTAGGTTATAAACATGGCTAATACATAAAACCCCATAGAGTACCATTAGTCTAACCATTAAGGCCCCTTCTAATGAATATTGGCCATACCCCTCTATTTCCATAAACTTTTAGCTCATCCCCTTAAAAGCGCCGTAAACTAGCCATCTTTAAGTTTTAAAATATATCGACTTTCATAGAAACTTTCAAGTTTACGAGTTCAGGTTTTTACTAAAGTTTGAAAAGTATTTTATAGATTAGCTAACCATCCAAGGTTAGTGTCTATATTTTCTCGCTCAGCGTATTTTCTTTACGAGTTAACCTAGCAGAAACAAAGTAGTGTCTTTAAAGTAGTAAAAAAAAAACGATTTAAATCAAATTTGCACACTGTATGCAGTTTGATACAACTTGAAAGATAGGATAGCTTACATCTCAATTTATACTCGCAATATTATTTTATTGCAAATTTAAGTCATAATTATCTGTTCTGATAGATAGCGGTATCTGTTGACTGAATTGAGTAAGTATTAAATAGATGGCGCTGTATAGGAGCAGAGCAGCAATGAAAAATATTGCGAAAACGGGGAAAATGTTTTACAGACGAAGTTGCGCGGGACAGGTAGTAGTTTATATAATCAATTTGTAATTTCAAAGTAACAACTTTTTAATGCTACTACTATAACAATAACACATTTTTATTTTGTCTGTCCATCAGTCTGTTTGTTTCGACTAATATCCGAAACTGCTGGACTGATTTTGGCGGGTCTTTTACTGGCACTGTATGAATTTACGTAGGGTAAAGATGATGTGACGATTTAGAGTTTGTTTTTGATTTAGGTTTTTGTGGCGTTTATTTATTTTATTTAAAAAAAGGGTTACAGACTAATAACAATGTATCATCCATAAGTAAGGACATTTGCTAATTATAAAGTTCCACAAGAATACATCTACTTAGTTACATATTATTTGCATTGACCAGTTACAGCGATTTGAGTAAGTAAAATGGTTACAATCTAAGGTATCTATGTCAAGTCCCTTTGCCAGGGCTGCGGGTTGTTCGAAAGAGACACCGTGCCCCTGGAACGCAAAGGGCTAAGAAGGAACATGGATGGGTTTTAGTCAGTACAAGTCTGACACTCCCTTCCGCTCCGCCCAGAGCGGAAGAAGTCATTTGATGATTTCCCATCCTAAAAAAAAAAAAAAAAGGTATGTCAAGTACTACCTGTTTGCGCATAAAATTAGAAAGATTATTTCTAGTTTCGACGTGAATGGTACACGGCGTAGTGGCCGTTTTATTAAGTTGTTTAGATAACATTAGATAATTTGTGAGAGATATGCCGGAGAAAACCGCACGGAGACAAGAGTTACGAGAGAGGGAGTTTGCCCAGCAGTGGAGCAAAAAATAGGCTAGTAAAAAAAAGATAAAAAGCCTTGCAGTGCCGTCCCCGGTATGCGTTGTCCTTTAGTCAATCTATACCCCCAAAAACAACCCCTATTCCAAACTCCACAATAAAATTACGACCAAGATAAAGTCAACACCAACAAATTCAAATGTAGCATAAATTATTCATAGTACAGTCAGCAACATAGGTGTAGCATTAGTTTCGCGCATTGTTGCTCGCACAATGGAAAGTTTGCTGCTGTTAATGTTGCTGGCATTGTGTGGTGCACTGTACTATTCTGATGTAATAACTGGGATTATTGAAACAGTTTATACTTAATGCAATTTGTTAGGGAGTCACTTTGAAAGGGGAAGGTGGTTTAGTTAAGTGGTTAAGTGGTGCATACTGAGGTCAGTTTGTGGAAGGGTGGCCAGATTTTACCCGACTACAACGAAGTCTAAATGGTAATTAACTGATTCCTTTAAATGTTTCAGTGTCACAATGGAAATAGCCGTAACTTACGATTTAATTACAAAGGTCAGGTCAGGAATACTGATGTTTTTTTAACAGTATTTTCCAAAACCGGTAAAGCAGAATAGGTATTGCAAGGAAACCGGGAAAATCCAATAGAAAAAACAAGACATTTTACATCTACATTATAGCCCAGTCCTTCTCATAGAGAGGAGGCATGTGTCCCAGCTTGAGAGCTTTATAGTCTGATTATGCTTAGAAATGCGCTAGACCTTGATTTCCTTCAAGATTAACTTAAAAAATATCTCAGTATTGACAATGACTCCGCTCAAAAACCAACTCTACAGACTTATAAACGAACAGACAATACAGAAAGTCCGCGCCATTCAACAATTAAAAAAGGCCCTAAACGAGCCGGCACGGTGCTGGCGTCGACAAATTAACTGGCCGTCGACAAAGGAAGCCATTTTTTTTAGTTCCACTTTATTTTCTACAGGTACAGGACACAATTTATTTGTGTAATTTATTGTCCAAGATTGAAAAATGGGATTAAACTGTGTTATCTTGACGTGGATGGTGGGCCATCGTGGTGGAAGTAAATCTTCGTCAGTTGTGTTTGGGGTGCCAGTCTGTTTTGTTTGGGACTTTTTTTTACATCAGATAAATAAAACTGCTGGATGAATTTCACCAATAAATGTCACAATTAGTGATTTTACGATGCCCCTAGGTTTCTAAACCATTAAAGAAATAATGATCCTGCTACATTTTGGTTCATTAAATTAGTTCCGGCTTCGAATGATAATTAGTCTTTTGACCACAAATTAGACAAACATTTTGGATACTGTACTGACTCTGTTGCGCCACTTTTTCTTTTCAAATAGTCACTAATCACTGACCTACTGGCGGTTAAAGAGAGATATTCCAAAAGGCATATCTCTATGAACATCATTATCATCATCTGCTTAATCTTTTCCCAAACTATCTTAGGGTCGGCTTCCAGTATAACCGGATGCAGCTGAGTACCAATATTTTACATAAAGCGACTGCCTATCTGACATTCTGACACTCCATAACCCAGTAACTGGGTAATACCCAGGGTGATTGGTGTTGGTGATTGGGGAGGGGATTTTTTTAAATAAAAATGTAATTAAGTTGATTGATAATTTTCAACCAGAAGAAATCTTTGCCAATCTGTCAGATCAATGCAGTAGTTTCCTTTACATTTCCAGAATTTGGACTATTTTCGATCTTGGCATAGGCATATTAACCCAATCCTGCTTCATTACCCTCACAATGACCCGAAGCGCCCGAGCACGCTCATCTGTACTGCACTGTGCGAGTCATCAGCACTGTCCAACGTGTTAGGTTGATTAGTGGCAGTTCTATAATGTCATTAGTCTCTTGAGTATTTTGGCACACACGCACTAAATATAGACATACCTGCCGTCCAAAAGCTAATAATTATGAAAGATCCTATAGCTGGAGAGCTAGTGGACCCTCACCCTAACGGTCTTCCTGTAAGGTTGGAAATTTGTACACTTACGATTTGTAGCATATTCAGGGCAATAGCCATGACCTGGCAGGCGTCAGCCCTGCACGTCATCAGCTCATTTATTTTTTAAATTGTAAAATAAATAGAGTATATAAACTTGTTTCTGTAAGCTTAAAAATTTAATAAGATGTTGTTTATCTATAGTAAATCTTGAAAAAAAATAGACAGGCGATTACAAAGAGTATTGTTGGTTTGCGGCAAAACCCAAAACTGTAGCAATATTTTGGGGTCACTTGCTAAGGTCAGCTCATGTGGCTGTATTCTATCATGTATATAACTGTACAAAAAAAACTACTTCCACGCTAAATTTCCCAAAAAAAAACCCTGCAACCCGAATTACATCGCAAC
The DNA here is from genome assembly GCA_949152445.1 of Cerastis rubricosa. Taxonomy (NCBI): domain Eukaryota; kingdom Metazoa; phylum Arthropoda; class Insecta; order Lepidoptera; family Noctuidae; genus Cerastis; species Cerastis rubricosa. The sequence goes on along the minus strand of OX424548.1, from coordinate 15,566,200 downwards.
TAAAAACCAATTCGGTCCGGGAGTCCTTCAGCTCAGACCTATCAATCTACCAGACATGCCACTTATTTAAAGACTCGTACTTAGAACTTGCAGCATCACCCGGCTGCCATTAACTGAAGGATTTTCGACGAAAAAACGTAAATACTTAGTTGGTTCGGTTTTGATGCGCACTGAAGTTTCCAGATTCGCCTGTTTTTGGGACGTGACTCGCTCGTTTCGGGGAAAGGGTTGTATTGGCGATTTTTGTGCTTAATTTACTTTACTCGATCATTCGTTTTGTAAAAAGATTACTTTACTTTGATTTTTATTCCGCATTACCGGTATACTCGTCACTAATAGTTATATCTGCATAATTATCTAAACATCCAGTTGATCTAGTTGGTCGCAAGCGCGGCTGGGTTCGATTCCTTATTATTTTTTTGACGATGTGGAAATCAGCACGGATGTCCTCCGCCTGGGGAAGGCAGAGGGGTCTGTCAGACTCCAACTGACTAAAACCACACCGGTGTTCCCTCGCACTCTTGCGCGTCGGGGGGCAGCGGGAACGAATGTGACTTCCGCTGCCCCGGACTAGTGCCGGCCCGCTTGACTAGTGCAGGCCTCTTCCCGCTTCCGGGGGAGTACACCTCACTCCCCCCGTTGCATCATGAGAGGCGCGCGTGGAACACAACGCGCCGCCGTCTCGGGTCCAGTGAGATGGTGGGCGACAGATGTCCCCAAATCCGTCGCCCCTGGACCTGTTTAGGGGGGCCGGAATAGGGCGTTATCCGCCTTCTGCCGGCGCCCGGTGCGTCTGCTGCGGGATGGGAGGGAACTCGAGATCTCCCTCTCACTTTCCGCAGCTTCCTTCTGCGACATGACGGTTTCGCAGAAGGATACCAGCGCGCTGGGTTCGATTCCTGACCCAGGCAAATTGTTATTGGGTTTTTCCATTAGGAATTTCTCAGTAGCAGCCACGGAGTCTCGATTTGTTCCCGGTTGATGGCAATAGGCTCGCCCCCTAGTACATGGGACTTAAATATACTTATCTAGCGAAATATGGGTGTACTATTCGTGCACCTCTGCCTGTTCCTTCAGGGATTACAGGCGCGATGTTAGGTTATGTTTTAAAATAAGTTCTCTAACATCCCACATCTCTTTGTCCACAGAGTAACGATATCGTACGCTAAGAACAAGACGTACGCAGAGCTGGTCATCAACGACGTGAAGCCAGAAGACGAGGGGGTCTACCGCTGTGAGATCACATACCTGCAAGTTGGGGAGGACTGCAACACTGTGCAGATCACGGATTTTCATACTTACAGTAAGTACTTAGAGTTAGTTTTTCAATCGGCCATGTTTGTACGTTGCCAAAAAAACTTTTTTTCTCAGATTAATGACATTACTTAACAGTGTACACTTAACAAGTCAACTTAGCTCTTAAGTCTAAAAAACATTATTATGACAGCGTGAAGTCATTTCGCAGTTTTTTTTTACTTTCGAATTATTTTTCTGGAAAAGTCGTAGAGAACTTTTTCTGCATGCCAATAAGGTTGGTTATTGCCACTGACAATCAGAGGTGATTAATTCTCGTTAAGGTAGGGCCGATTCCCACCAAAGTTGAGATGGTAGGAGATGAACGGAGGCGAGTGGTTGGGTAGGGTGTTTCCTCCAATACGGAAAGGAGAAGTGGAAATAAAGATGTCTGTTTTATTATTTAAAACACACCTTTTCTCCTCTGCGCTCGGAGAAAACTAGGATCTAATGACAAAATAAATTCAGCAGCAGATAAAGTTGGGTTGACTGCCCTGGATGCGCCGGATCTACATTATTTATCGTCACTAGTAAAGGCTACTTTCATCCCCTAAAACTTTCAGAAAATCGCCCTTCGTCCGGTTACACATAGCTTGTGTATCCACTTACCTAATTTCCGGCAAACCCTCTATTTACCGACATCGCAGGAAACAATACCTTTCCATAAATAACAAAAGAGAAAATATCCAGTAATCTTCGGAGAAACCTATCGTCAACAGCAAAGTATCAAATAAAATATCGTATAGCCATTTGTTTCATAGAAAAGACGTATGCTGTTACGGGGAAGAGGGATGCAGGATGTTTTTTGGGTTGTGTTGGAGAGAGATGGAGAATGTGGCACCTCAGTGAATCGAGTGGCCCGAGGCGGGACAAACGCAATATCCTAGAGACCTAACGCTGGTGGGGATGGGAAATGTCGATAGTTTTTTTTTTTCGTTTCAATTTTTTTTTTATTGTTTAGTGTCACGATTTGGACGGTATTCAATAATGTTACAGTAAAACAACGTGTGAAAACCGACAAGTAATGAAACCAAAAACAAAAAAAAAACTAGTGAAATACACCAATGAGAGTGTTTGGAAGAGATTATTCGATTATTATTATTATTTATTTTTATTCTTTGTAAATAAAAGCGCGTTGATAATTGTGATTGATTTATTCTGTGAACAATAATTTTTCTCTCCGAATGATCAGGGGTTCAAACTCAATTAATCAATCCATTTTCCAAGTTAAGAAATTGTTTTGTTTACAGACCATAATAAAAATTGATTGCGACCACATTTATCAATTAATAACAATTAGACAAAGTTTTCGATTGCCGAAATGGACACCATTATCAAACTTTGGCAACGTTAATTATGTTTATTTACGTTTATTGCACCAATTTTCCCCGATATTTTTCTGAATATTATTTGCTTTTGTGAAATTAATAAAATTCATTAAAAGAGAAGATACGCTAAACTTAGATAGATAGAATAAACTTTTCTTTTTGCACCAAAATTGATATAAAGGATTTTGCATTTCTCAGTTGCAGCCACGAAGTCTGGATTTGTGCCCGGTTGATGGCACCAAGCTCGCCCCCTATTACATAGGACTTAAAAACATTACAGGAAAAATATAGGTGCACTGTTAGGTACAGCTCTGCCTAACCTTTCGACGTTTACGTGCGTAATTTTATGTTATACTAGCTGTCTCGCGCAACTTCGTCTGCGTCACATTTTCCCCGTTTTCGCAACATTTTTCATTGCTGCTCCGCTCCTATTGGTTGTAGTGTGATGATAAATAGCGTATAGCCGTCATCGATAAATGGACTATCTAACACTGAAAGATTTTTTCAAATCGGACAAGTAGTTCCTAAGATTAGCGCGTTCAAGCAAACAAACAAACTCTTAAGCTTTATTATTAGTAGTATATAGATTAATGTAAAATTTAATACAACGCAGTTTTACAATGTTTCTAATTCCATGGGTACACGGCGCGGTGGTCTTATCTCTGATAGCGATATCTTCAAGCCCACCTTTGGTCAGGAGTGCAGTACTTGCAACCCGGATTGCATGTATGACGAGATGTACGAACGTGGTGGACGAGGCAAAAGAAGTATGCAAGCATCGAAGTAGGTGGCGTTCTCTAGTTTCTGCCTCATCATCAGCCTATAATGTTCCCACTGCTGGGACACAGGCCTCCCCTCTACTTGAGAGAATGGGCTGAAATCTAACAGGCGGGCACAGTGCGGGTTGGTAGATGTCACATGTCATCGAATTTTTAGTTCTAGCACATGCCGGTTTCCTCACGATGTTTTCCTTCACCGTTTTTGAGGGCAGCGGTGATGAAATAAATTACACAAAGTAATGCACCTGCCTGGGTTCGAACCCACGGCTTACTGCTCGTAAGTCAGGGCTGCCACCAATAGGCCAGCGCTGCCTTTCTTGTTTCTGCATATACAACTGCTATTGCTATTTTTTTCCAATTAAAAGATAAAGAAAGAAAGAAATAGTATTTAAAAAAGAGAAGCTGTATGTGCAAGCTGTGTAAGCTGTGAGTATGGCTCCTTTTTCCAAAATTAAATAAGAATTTAAAAAAAATGTTTATATAGAAAACGGATTCAAGTTAAATAACTTTGGGGTTTTATCTGACAACCTGACAATTAGGCTTCCGACGTAGATCAACGCGGGGTCGCAATGCAACCCTTTTGGATATCTATCAAGTTCAGAGATTTATTACTTGTTTCAGTTGTAATAAGGTATTATTCTTTTCTGGTTCAAAAACTTTGAATCTTTTTTTTTCTATAACCTTGGTACCTAGTATTATGATCCTGAAATGACGAATATGTGTATTGGCATTTTCCAAAGAAATGCTAATCCTAATTATAAAACACTAGCTGTCCGGCGCAACTTCGTTTGCGTCACATTTTCCCCGTTTTCGCAACATTTATCATTGCTGCACCACTCTTATCGGTCGGAGCGTGATGATATATAGCCTATAGCCTTCCTCGATAAATGGGCTATATACCACTGAAAGAATTTTTCAAATCGGACCAGTAGTTTCGGAGCCTATTCAATGCAAACAAACAAACAAACAAACAATCAAATCTTTCCTCTTTATAATATTAGTTTAGATAGTATAAAACCTGAACCTAAGAAAATAAATTTCTTTTTTTTAGTGCTTTTTTTTCTATAAAGAATCTCTGAATCTGAAAAAAACACTCATAATCTTTATTAAAAAAATGATTGATATGACTTTTTAAATCGTAGTTGACATTTACCCTCACCTCGACTAACAAACACCGACACTTTCCCCTCACTAGCCCACCATCCGCCCGTCTGATTGGTTGTCATGTTGACACAACTTATGAGCGTGATAATAAGTCGTCCACTCACTTACAACACAAGCTTCTACTGAACACTTACTATTAGAAGTAAGTTATAGTTTGCAGAAACAAAGAAAATGGTGGAGCATGAAATTGTTTGAGAAGTTAGAAGTAAAAACTTAGTCGTTTACTTTTGGAACGATTTACCTTTTCGATATAACTATTAGAGTATACAGGGTGTAACGGAAAGGGTATATACATACTTAAGGGTGTGCTACAGACTATCAAACTAAACATGTTTCTCCACAAACAAATATCATAATAACGCAAAAAATATCTGCAGCCCCATACAAAATTTCAATACCTATTCAACCCAATGTATGGGGCAGGTGATATTTTTTTCGCTATAACGATGTTGGTCCGATGGAGAAACTTGTTCAGTTTGATGGTCTGTAGCACACCCTTTAGTATGTATGTACCCTTTTCGTTACACCCTGTTTAGACAACAGTTTTATTAAAAAACTAGCATCTCGACCGCGACTCCTTCCGCGAAAATTTTGATATAATATAGCGTATATTACTCGGAATAGATGTAGCTTGCTAATCGTGAAAGAATTTTTAAAATCGGTCGAGTAGTTTTTGATTTAAATCGTTACAAACAAACAACAAAGTTACTGCTGCAGTTTGATGAAAAAGTCTAATATGGTGCTAAAAGTGAGTGTAAAGAAAATGGCTGTGACTTACGGACGGACCGACAGGGGGCATCTATAAGGGTTCCGTTTAAGCCATTTGGCTACGGAATCCTAAAAAGGGTAACATAAAAACCAAAAGTTTTCTAATACTTGTAATCTCAAGTCAACCTTATTCTAGCTATTAAAGAATAGCTATGCTTAAACTATAGAGCTTGTCAACGAATCAGCTTTACAGACGAAACTGTAACTTGAAGCTTGCATGCAAAATTCACAGGAAACACCCAGTGTTGACTAAACGAAAACAAACTATCGTCCATTCTTCGCCGACTATGTAAATATGAAACCGACGTATTTGCAAACAAATAGGATGGTTTCTGTTGATTTTTCGGCGTATCTTGTATTTGGAAACAAAAGATGAAGTTTATGTTAGCATTAATAGGATTTCTGGTTTTTGAAAATTTTACTGCTTTTAAAGTCATCATCATCTTTCTAGCCTTTTCCCAAACTATGTTGGGGTCGGCTTCCAGACTAACCGAATGTGGCTGATTACCAGTATTTTACATGAAGCGACTGCATATTTGACCTCCACAATCCTACTGGATTGTAGAGGTCAAATAGGTCTTAAATAGGTCTTACTAAGGCGTATTCTATTGCCCAGTTACTCTGGGCAATACAATACGCCCTAGTAAGACTGAATGTCAGACTTTTGGCTTCTGACTACTCGTAACGACTGTCAAAGATCTACAGGGTGTAACGGAAAGGGTATATACATACTTAAGGGTGTGCTACAGACCATCAAACTGAACATTTTCTCCACAAACAAACATCGTAATAACGAAAAAATTATCTGCTGCCCCATACAAAATTTCAATACTTATTCGACCCAAATGTAAGGGGCAGCTGATATTTTTTTCGCTATGACGATGTTTCTTTGTGGAGAAACATGTTCAGTTTGATGGTCTGTAGCACACCCTTAAATATGTATATACCCTTTCCGTTACACCCTGTATAAATGACAGCCGGGACCAACGGCTTAACGTGCTTTCCGAGGCACGGAGGAAACTCGATATGTAATTATGGTCACCCATCCACGGACCAACCTCGGCCATCACGGCTTAACCTTAAAGATCGACCCATGCGACTGTTATTATTTAGCCACGAGCTCCTCTATTATTACTTCGTATAAAGTGAGCGACATAATAAGTGTAGTACCTCTTCGTTGGTTATTACATACATAACACAATATCACTCCTATAATCCTCGAAGGATTAGGCAAAGGTGTACTCAATTATAATACATCTACAATTCGCCAATTATGATTAAGTCCCAAATAGGGGAACAACCTAGTGACATCAGCCAGGTAAAATTCCAGACTGCGTAGATGCTACTGAGAAATTCCTGATCAGATGCTACTGAGAAATTCCTGATCGAAAAACCTAATAGCACTTCGCCTGACCCGGGAATAGAACAAAGGACCTCCAGCTGAGCAGTCGCACTTGCGAGCACTAGACCAACGAGACAGTAAACAAATGAATTTGAATTTAAAAACATTGAGTAAACTTTTCTAACGTGCAATGAAATTAAAAACCACACTCAACTCCAAAAGGTCATCAATATTCAATAAGCATTATGAACTAAAAACCTTTCACATTTACATACAAATGCGATTTTAGATTGTGATAACTATTGTTGATTTTAATAAAAAATTTAATGGACAACGAAGCCTTATGTTTGGCGATGGCGAAGTTAGCTACTTTTCTGTCTGCAATAAAAGGTCAAAGGCTCGAAACCATTTAAAAAATATATATTCTGATGTGTCTGTAAGGACTGTTGAGGCGAATCTATAATAAAAGATTTGATTTATTTATCTAATACTCGAACCGCGCTAAAGATGAAGAGTTTGTTTATTTGTTTTCTTTAACGCGCTAATCTCAGGAACTACTAGTCCGATTTGAAAAATTCTTTCAGTGTTAGATAGCCCATTTATTGAGAAAGGCTATATAGGCTATATATCAATCACGCTACGACCAATAGGAGCAGAGCAGCAATGAAAAATTTTGCGAAAACGGGGAAAATGTGACGCAGACGAAGTTGTGCGAGCCAGCTAGTTTAGTAATAAATAAATCTAATCTACAAAATGACCGAGGCTTAGATACAAAGATCCAGAAACAAATTATCGTATGTGTCGCAGTTGTCCTGAATTAATTCCGTTAGACACGGTCATCATGTGGGCAGAACATGGGTTCCGTGCTATGAAAACACACACTACACGAGGTACACTGCTTTTGTCGAACTCACTTACTACTCACAAATTAATTGAAATTACAATGCAACACAATAACACTAGGCACCATGAATCGGGGAACAGTTTCGGGACGTCTTGACTCTGCCGCGGTCAGACACAGACTGTCCGCCTCACAGCGAGTTCAAAACATCACGACTCTGTAGAAGCGCGCTTAGGTGTGTATAGACTGGTAAGTAGGGCGCGTGATGCTACCTTTGGCGCAGCTTGCCGATTCATTTTCTGTCCGTACTAATGACCTGATCCTACACGGCCAGACTGACATACGACCGTCCTCGGGCGTTATTGTATTCCTGGAACAAACAATGTCTAATCACCAAGACATCCGCTCGTCCAACCTGACAAATTATGACAAACATTACTCTCATCGTAACTGTAACTGTTTCAGACCAAAAGAAAGCGTGTATTCTTTCGATCACTCACGGACTAGACGGCATTTTACTCCTACCAAGAAAGCGTGTGTCCTTTCGACCACTCATGGACCGGACGGCACCTTTCCCCCAGCAAGAAAGCGTGTGTCCTTTCGGCCACTCATGCACAGGACGGCACCTTTCCCCCAGCAAGAAAGCGTGTGTCCTTTCGACCACTCATGGACCGGACGGCACCTTTCCCCCAGCAAGAAAGAGTGTGTCCTTTCGACCACTCGTGGCCCGGACGGCACCTTTCCCTTCGACCATACCAACGTTTGGACCAGACAACTGCGTCCCTTCGACCAACGTCATCGCAAAAACATTATAAACCGGGCAACTGCGTCCCTTCGATCATCGTAAAGATAAACCGGACAACAGTGACATTTCGACTGAACACACTTTCTTTTCGACTGAAACATGTGGACCAGACAAGCACTTACTCCTAACGCCGAAGAACTTTTACGAATTACGCCAGCATCTAATAATTCCTAAACTTATTGGCCGACAATCTATTTTATCAAAATATCGTCTATTTTAATGGTACTGGAGATCTCAATCTTGTAGTTTAAATAATAACCTGATGCCAGTAAGGTTTACTGATTATAATATCACCCATAAACCAATCAAACTAGCCATGTTTAAGCAATGAGCTAGATGACCTACTTATCGAAAAGAAAAGAAACGGTCTCACCCGATATTGTTGCGAAGGTACCCTCTTGATGATTTGTGCTCGCGCTTTCCTTGTTGCTTCAAAAATTCATTGGTTATGTTCCTCACTTGGCTTTACTTTCGTGGAGGGCGCGATTCTTTATCCCAATTCTGATGTCGCAGTTGTCTTGATTTATTCCGTTAGACACGGTCATCATGTGGGCAGAACATGGGTTCCGTGCTATGAAAACACACACTACACGAGGTACACTGCTTTTGTCCGAACTCACTTACTACTCACAAATTAATTGAAATTACAATGCAACACAATAACACTAGGCACCATGAATCGGGGAACAGTTTCGGGACGTCTTGACTCCGCTGCGGTCAGACACAGACTGTCCGCCTCAGCGAGTTCGAAACATCACGACTCTGTAGAAGCGCGCTTAGGTGTGTATAGACTGGTAAGTAGGGCGCGTGATGCTACCTTTGGCGCGCTTACCGATTCATTTTCTGTCCGTACTAATGACCTGATCCTACATATGTTTTAGTCTAGGTTATGAACATTATGTTTACCAAATTTCATCCAGATCTGTTCAGTAGTTTTTGGGTGAAAGAGTATTGAAAGAGTAAAACATTCATCCATCTATCGTAAAAACTTTCGCTTTTATTAATAGTAGTAAGATAAGACATGTATTATTACCTCTGCTGTCGTCCCATACTTAAGTACAACGCTGTAACATTCCAATATTGTAAAACCAAATGATTTTAAAAGAGTAACCATGGAGTTTCCTGCCGTTTCTTCTCCATAGGAAACGACCGGAGTACCTTTTGTCGACGTTTTAAAAGTGCCCATTTAGGCCTATGTGAAATAAAATATTTTGATTTTCGTCATCATTATTTCAGCCGAAAGACAAAGATTTTCACAAGTCAGTCCCCTGTGACTAGGACTGTAGACTCTTGTTGTGTGTTTTTAATTGAAAATGCTCAGAGTTTGAATATAACGGTTAAAATCTTTAATACTTGGTTATTTTTGAGAAAATCATGGCTTGACAGCCAATCAGTCAAAAACACAGAACATATATATTAAGCGGAGTCAAAAACTGTTTTGTGTAAAATATTTTTCTTTTCAGTACTAGTAGTGTTTTCCATGAATAGCTAGAAGGATTCTAAAGGTACAAAGATTTTTTTTTCTAGCCTGACTTTTAAACCTACCTTTTTTGCTTTTTGCAGACGTTAGCACATCAACCCGAAACAATCTGTCAAATTTCTTTAGTAGATTTTCAACTTTATGTTTAAAGGAATAGGTTTAATGTTGATTGGGAAAATTTTACAGTTTCGAGTAGCTTGACCGCTGGCGTCTGTACCTTCTTTCAATTCATTCAATTACTTTCACTTCTTTGTAATATTCTACTATATAAGTCTTGTTTTCTGATATCCCTTGAAGTTTTACTTTGAAAATACATTAGAAGCAGACTTAACCCTACACTTACTGTCTCCTTTTTAATTCGGACCGTTAACGCTCAAACGCCGCTGGCCATATAAGGGTTACTAAGAGAGAGATGGGTCGAAAGTACCCGCCGGCCATTTTGCTAAAATCTTTGAAATCGTAAAGCGTTAATTATGTGTCATGGTAATAATGTTCCTTTGGAATACTTGTTTCTGCTATAAAATTGTGGCTCTTTGAATCTTTTACAATTTTTTTATGCATGAATTTATATGCCAGTAAAGCATAATCTGATGAGTTGTCGAGTAATAAAGAATCAAATCAAGTCAATTTTATTTGCATAAAACAAAGTGTACAAAGTTATTTTCAGATCTTATTAGAGCCAACATGTTTTGCTTGTATCACAACGCAAATACAATTATTATAGGTTACATTACAAAGTTTCCCGTAGTTTACATGTCAAAAAAATCTTCTAAGCAGTAGAAATTATGAGTGCTTTTTGTGCTTTTTATTAACCACTAGCTGTCCGGCGCAACTTCGTTTGCGTCACATTTTCCCTGTTTTCGCAACATTTTTCATTGCTACTCCACTCCTACTGGTCGTAGCGTGATGATATATAACCTATAGCCTTCTTCGTTAAATGGGCTATCTAACACTGAAAGAATTTTTTAAATCGGACCAGTAGTGTCGGAGCTTATTCAATGCAAACAAACAAACAAACAATCAAATCTTTCCTCTATATAATATTAGTTTAGATGTATGTAGCAGTTTTTTTTAAACAATCTGAGATTTAAAGTTTAAGAAAAAGATTTGTTATGAAGTATGGAAGAAGACGACTTGCTGCACCATACCCCAAATTAATTTACTATTTTACTAAAACAGTATATCCCTAATACTTGCTTTTGGAACCGGCAATAAAACACTTGTGCATGTAATTGAAAGGTCCATAAAACCCTTAGAATAGCAACCGAAACGTGAAATCTAATTAAGTGTAAAGATCCTGAACTAATATTGGTTTCATTTAATGGAGTGAAAAAGATTTCCCTTTCGTTTCTTTTTTAAGTCTAAATGTTTTGATTTTATCATAAAGGGGTTTTAATTTTTTTTTAAATACTGTTTTGTGCTTTGAAGAATCATTTCGTTAATAATTAAGATTGTTTGATTCTTCTCGTTCCTTAGAATTTGTTGAGTAAGATTGGCAGAACATTTTAATTTTGTTAAGTAATTTATTACCTATTCAAACGAATTACCAAGATTTTTTGTGGGTTTCGAAAGGCTTCACAAATGTCTTATTTTTATATAAAAGATTATTCATTTCAGACATAAAAGTCCTTGGGCAAGGAAAGGTTCTTAATAACAAAATCAGCAAAAAAATGTTTGTGGTCAAAGTGCGTTGTAAAAAAAGAAAGTATTATTTATAATATATTCCTTTTTGAGGAAAATTTAATCAAAAATCTACTCTTAATCCGTCCACAATTTACATAGTTTTCAACGAATCATTGATCAAATCATGCATGACATAATTATTTAATATCGAAGAATAAAAGTGTATATTATCTGAGAATCTAACATTATATTGAGATTCAATGGAATGTATTTTAATGGATTATTCAATTTATTTACTGGAATTCACATTGGACATTCCATTTCCATTACTATACTAGGACAAACAAAATTTCAAATTGATTTCACAACAACGCAGTAAATATTTTAAAATTACACCAAAACATTTTCTTAAACCATTTTCAATTAACACGTCGGGCACATTACAAACACATGGCAAGCCCAAAAACCTTTAAGATAAATCACCAATTTATATTACAAGGCAATTTCGTAAAATTTCGTCTAAAGGGTATATAATGATATAAATATCAACCTGCAGAGAATGGCCTAAAATGGTCTCGCTTTTATTGTGAAAAGGATTCCGACGGGTCGAATCGACCCCTAGTAGTTTGAAGTGTGACGTGGACAGTGGAGGGTTATAATAAAATTCAGCTGATGTTGCGTCATTCGAGAATGAGTTAGGAATGTGTAGAAGTGCCTCAAGGTGTGAACGTATACTATATGCCTACAATCGTAGGGCGTAACAAACGTATTTCTTTCTGTATTGTGTAATTAGTGCCTAACATCATCTGCCTAGCCTTTTCTCAAACTATCTTGGAGTCGGCTTCCAGTCTAACCGGATGCAGCTGAGTACCAGTATTTTACATGAAGCGGCGGTAATACGATACCCCTTGGTAAGACTGTCAGACTTTTACCTTCTGAGTACTCGTTACTACTGTCAAAGATCTAGAAATGACAGCCGGGACCAACGGCTTTTTCCGAGGCACGGTGGAAATTCGGTATGTAATTATGGTCACCCATCCACGGATCAACCTCGGCAAGCATGGCTTAACCTTAAAGATCGACCCGTGCGGCTGTTATTATTTAGCCACGAGCTCCTCAGCTAATGCCTAACCTATTGTCAAAATTGTACGCCTCCCATGGGTCTCTGACTTAGCTCTATATGCGGTCGAGAAATATCTCTCAGGCATGCCCGTTTCTTCACGATCTTTTCCTTTATCGAAGCAAGTGATAATTATACAATACGCACATGCGTGCGTGTATTGGGTTCAAACTTGATTTGACAGTCCGACGATCACACCATAAGAATTCGTCGTCGAAATTCGAATCGTCTTGAAATTAAGTCGTATAAAGTATGTATATAAGTGCCACTTCTGTGCATTTTTCTTAGTCTATGTTTACGTCTGGTGTATATCAATTTAGTATACCGTGACTAAGGGTTGATATTTTCGTGTAAAAATTAGTAAAATAAGGGTTATATCGTCGTAAAATATTGTGTGAAGTGCTGGAAGCCATTTTAAAGTATAATGAGCCTGTCAATGTACACATTTTACACGACAGAGGCATTTTTATAAGCACTTACGATTTAAATATTGAAGGGGTAGCAAGTTTTGGGGTTGACAACAAAGAGTGTGTAAGATAGGTATTATTAAGTGTCGTTGTAAGCTTTTTTAGACTACCTGTTTTAATGTTTTTTAACACACTTGCCATTTTACGAGCTTACGGCATAGTATTAGCAGTAGAACGCTTCCATTTTCCGGGTTAAGCAATACTTGCTAAGGTCAGTAACTGGATGGGTGACCATCCATTCAAACACCTCTCCGTGCTTCAGAAAGCACGTTAAGCAGTAGTTCCATACTGTCATCCGTAGATTTTTGACAGTTGTTACGAATAGTCGGATGCCCGAAATTCTGACCACGAGACTTTTTTTGTAACTTTGTTGTGGAGGTCAGATAAGCAGACGCTTGTAAATACCAGTTGGTCATCATCTGCCTAGCCTTTTCCCAAACTATCTTGGGGTCGGCTTCCAGTCTAACCGGATGCAGCTGAGTACCAGTATTTTACATGAAGCGACTGCCTATCTGACCTCCACAACCCAGTAACTGGGTAATACGATATCCCTTAGTAAGACTGGATGTCAGACTTTTTGCTTCTGACTACTCGTACCGACTTTCAAAGATCTACAAATGACAGCCGGGACCAACGGCTTAACGTGCTGTCCGAGGCACGGAGGAAACTCGGCATATAATCATGATCACCCACGGACCAACCTTGGCAAGCACGGCTTAACCTTAATGATTGACCTGTGCGGCTGTTATTATTTAGTCACGAGATCCTCAAAAAAATAAAAATATTACCAGTAGAAAAAAAATGGTAAATACCAGTTGGTATTCAGCTATAAATGGTTAGACAGGAAACCAACACCAACATAGATGGGAAAAAATTAGGCGGATGATGGAAGTTAATTCTATAAAGTTTGCATACTTTACATAACTAATAATACGTTGTAAACAAGTAAAATTAAACATCAATAAAACAAATTCACTTAACTTTCTCTCAATCCAACGAAATAATATTAACATAAACACAAAGATCTAAATTCGCGAACCCAAACACATTTTCACAGCCGCCAAAATACAATCTAAGAAAGAAAGAAAAAAAGATACCGACGAATATTTTCCGAAATAAAATTACCACTTGCTAAAAGATTGAGTCTGAATAAAAGGAAAAGAAACATGAAGCAAAGGCATGTTTCTTCTATCCACAAGTAATCCTTAAAAGGACATATTTTTAAAGGGAATAGCTGTTTTTAATCCTCGTCCTCTTTCAACGAAAGTTTTTGATGCTGTTGCCTTTCGACGAGGATTTTTAGAGCGTACGACATTGAATTTTAATAAAATAAGTGAATAAAGTTCTGTTGTTCATTATTAGTTCATTTGATGTTCGTCATAGCTTTTAATTTAAGTCTCTGTGGTTTATAGTGAGGTTATTTGTTTATCACAATAATTATAGAATAGAATGATTTATTTCAATCACAAAGGATCATAAAATTCAATACACAGTCGCTTTAAACTACAAACACACATCATTTGTCAATGCTCTTCATTTTGAGGATCCCACGATATTCTCAGTGTTTTCTGCAATGTCAAGGAGTCGAGTTTTTTAAGCAATGGATGAAAAATTGCTTTCAAAATCTTTGGGTTCTGTTTGTTAACGGGATTGCAGAGCGTGGGATTCTAGATTAGGGCCCCGGGTTTTGGAGTGTACTTAGGATTTTCGATAGGTATAAGTAACAGTTTAGAGTCGTTTTTGTCCTAATAATTTAAACTTACAAAGCTAAATCTGTTAATACCATTCCTCTGATTACTATTTCTAAAGAAACGTTATGCGTTATGTTATAACATCTTCAACTCCAATTTAAAGAACTACAAAAGTTCTAACTAATCGACCCCAACGACAAATCGGATCGTCCCGTCTAAAAGCACCGCACAAGTTTATTCAGAAAATATTGGTAGAAGCTGAAAGGCACCGCGGCATTCGGGCGGTGAATTAAAACGTCCCTGACTGCATGCCTGCATACCTGGTAGCCTGGGAGACAGGTAGACATCCACATTCATCACTAGCCTGCACGAGCGCGAGCGGTAGAAAACTCTGTCGCTGGAGGGGTTTTAAAAATACCTCTATATTGGAGAGAACAGAATAACCCGGCTCTGTTATACTCATAGCCTAAGATCCCGCTATACAACGACCTTCACCGAGCTGATTAATGGATGAAACTTATTTTATATTAAATTTAATATGTCAATAAATATATTGCATATGGGTTGTCTAAAAAATTTCAATCCAGGATATGATTAATTAATAATAATAATAAAATGTTTTGATACATTTTACCGGTTTGGTTAATAAACAAATTCCATACCAATCGAAAGTATAAAGCCCATAAAATATGCAAACGTAAGGTTGCCTTTTTTATTCATACCGACCCACTTTCATTACCACCATCATGACCACTTTCATTTAGACCGGTGCAAGTTACTATTATCGATTTACCTGGCTACCCAAGAGTTGTGACGGGAAAAGAAAAGCGACATTCACCGACCTTTTTAATACCAGCTCGGTGAAGATCATTGTATAGCGGGATCTTATACTATCAGTTGAAACCGTGGTTGTCAATTGAATGTCATAGTTTTCAATGCTGAAACAGAAAGTGAATTTGATTCTGTGTTTTTTCATTGAATTTTCTAGTTTTGTATTTGAATGGCTATAAGATTTGAGAGGGACCAATAAAAAGATAAATGGACTGTGTGAAGAATGAAATAGCTAAATGGAGGTAACTGCTGAGATGACAAGTAATGGAGAAGAATAGAGAAAGAAGAAGCCATGCTGCGCCGACACCGAATTAATAAATTTTGATAAGGGTAAGGGAGTCATAATGATTTTAAAATTCAATTAAGTCAATAAAAGGCACTTTTGAACTTGAGATGGAAATATAATAATCTTCTTCTTCTTAGCGTGTCGATGGCAATTTAAATTGTGTCGGCCCAAAACTGAGCCACTAGTTTGGCGCTCTCAGTAGCGTCCATCAGTTCCTGTAACGAGCAAACAGCAGGACACGTAATGAAGGAGCCAAAATGGCTGTAATATAATAATGGATGCAGTAGTAGTTTCAGATGTAAGGAGAAAAATAGGCATGTAACTCCTTAATTACCTTACACGCGCATATAATAATACCTTATCTAATTAACCGTAAACACCAAAAATAAATTAACCAAATTAATCCCCAGATAACGGCGTACCGTGTCAAAACACTGTCTAAATTACAGTGAGTGTATTTAACACTTTCATTAAGCCGCGGCGAAATCAAAGGGTATACAAACCTTTGATGTTACCGCTCGGCTTGCTTTGTTGCGGAGACAACGGGTTGGTGGGTCGGTAGGTTGGTACATGGCCTTATTGCGCCTTGTTGTCTTATAATGAACTCTTATTGGGTAGGTAACAGACTTGCCGACATGTTAACTGCTGTTTGAAGTGATGTTAGGCCTAGATTGAAACTATTATTGCCGTGTCGCTAAATTCATTAAGTGTGGATCTAATTCTCCTTGTAAGTTCACTGAAATAGCTCACTGATGTCTATTTGTTAGGCAAATTATCTGAGTACCTCGTTGGTGTAGTGCGCACAAGTGCGTTTGCTGAATACGAAGGTCGTGGGGATCCTCAAGTGAGGAAGTGTTATTGGTTTTTTTTAGAAAGAACTTCGTTATAGCTCGATGTTTAGATTTACATTACACTACGTCTGCAGACAACGCCGATGGGTAGGAAGAGGTGTACCTAAAATTGCCTTTATTCTTACTTAATATTTAAAAAAAAAACCGGCCAAGTGCAAGTAGGACTCGCGCAAGAAGGGTTCCGTACCATTATTTATAAAAACGAGCATAACTTTTTTGTATTGGGACCCCTTAAATATTTATTTTATTCTGTTTTTAGTATTTGTTGCTAAAGCTTCAATAGAAAATACATAATCTGTAGAAATTTCAAGTGGCTAACTATCACGGTTCATGAGATACAGCCTGGTGACAGACGGACGGACGGACGGACGGACGTCTCAGTAATAGGGTCCCATTTGACCCTTTGGGTATGGAACCCTAAAAACAAAAATACAAAACTTCTTAAGATTAATTAAGGACACCTCTTTGGGTAAAGGCCTCCTCCATTTGTTGCCACTTCTTCTCTGTCTCCTGCTATAGTAGACCAGTTTTGGCCCGCCGTTTTAATATTATCGGCCCATCTCTCTTGGGCCTACCATGTCTTCTTTTTCCTTTTGGTCCAGACCACATAGTTGTTGTTGAAGTTATGTGTAAACCCCATGTAATAGGGGGCGAGCCTATTTCCATCCCGTTCATACATTGACAGATTGCGGACACTAGGCAGTGAGACATCAAATGATTATCTGTCAAAATTAGATGTCCGGAGCAATATGCGCCATTTTAACATACCGTTGATAAAACATTAACAAAACTAGCAATATTTGTGTTCCATACAAAAACTCTGCCTACCTGTTTGACGAACATACCCGTGAAATTATGTTTCTGGTTGAGAATAAATCCTAGATCCATGTATATGCAAAACTTAGATTGACTGCACGTATGAGCAGTGACTGAGCGATCGGCTTCCATGCTTCGGGTTGCAGGTTTGACTGTAATCCCGTATAGAACAAATATTTGCATGGCCTACGGGCTACAGGTAGTTGAGTTGAATTCGGGTGGCTGTGCATTCGAGATTTGTATCTCAAAACGTGGATACAGTACGGGAGATAAATCGTAGAGCGAGAGCATTGTTTAAACTGATTCTAGAACAAGGAAAACTTGTTTGTAAATGTAATTTTTCGGGAACACCAGTCAGCAGGGTTATATATTTACAATAACAATAGCGATAATTATTGTTATTGTAAATATCTATATAAAGGAGGTATCCCATGAGATGACAAGTAACAGAGAAGCATGGAAGAAGAAGACTGCCCGCCTGCCAAGCGTGGCGATTATGGCAAAACCCCCCAAAATGTCAATGTGGCGACATTTGGGGGAGGCCTGTGTCCAGCAGTGGACGTCTTTTGGGCTGAAATGATATTGCGATTTTGACAGTGTTCTCCTGAACACTGACACACACAATATTGGTCTCCTGAACAATTTACAAAACCATCGGGGAAAAACCACGGTGCGCAGGCAGTTGAATTTCTTCTATTTTAAGAACCATTACCTACCATCCGCTTAACATTTTCTTAAATATAGTGATATCGGTTTCCAGTCTAACGGGATACAGCTATATACCAGTATTTAACTTAAAACGACTACCTTTACTGGCTCGAATAAAGCCCGCAAATATCGAGTAAAACCCAAGAATTCACAATTCCTCATCACGCCAAAAACGAGACATATTATACGCAAAAACAAACACAGAACACTTTACCCGACTGCGCGGAGGAAGGAAATGTCCTACATATCACGCCTGTTCGGAGAAAAATGCACTTTTAGCCGCTCGATTTATTCGCTGTATACACTATACATTGCCGGTTGGCTGTGTCCAGGAAGCTCCTCGCCGGAACACGACCTACAATGGTTATGATACATTGTGTTTCACACGATAGCGCTAAAGTGATTCAGGGAGCTACAGGATGGATTTATTGCGGATGGGAACTGTTATTATTTTTCATTTTATTATTTATTTTTGTAGAATTTCGTGTTGTATTTTACTGAAGATTTTTGTATTAAGTTGTTAAATAAAAGAATGTTAATCGAGCAACTGTGTTTCGTCTATACTTATTTACAAAGATAGAGTTTGTAAGTTTTAAAAGTAGGAGGTAATCTCAGAAACAGTTGTTTTGGAGATTACCGTCAGTTCTTAAAACATATTCACTCATGGAACACTACACTGGATGCGAGTTGCACGGGACCTGTCAATGCGGCGACACTTGGGGAGGCCTATATCCAGCAGTGTAGAACGGTTATGTACATACTTAAGGGTGTACTTCAGACCATCAAACTGAACATGTTTCTCCATCGCAAAAACATCGTAACAGCGAAAATTTGGGTCGAATAGGTATTGAAATTTTGTATGGGGCAGCTGATATTATTTCGCTGTTACGATGTTTGTCCGATGGAGAAACATGTTCAGTTTGAAGGTCTGTAGCACAGCCTTAAATATGTATATACCCTTTCCGTTACACCCTGTATATATTTATATGATATCGTATTATCTAGTAGTAACTGGGTTGTGGAGGTCAGACTGACAGTCGCACCGTACCTCCTCCAGCTGCATTATAAAACTAGAAGCCGACCCCAGCATAGTTGAGAAAACGCTAGGCAGATCATCATCATCATCATTCACCATTTCAGCCCAAAAGACGTCCACTGCTGGACATAGGCCTCCCCCAAGTTTCGCCATATTGACATTTTGGGGGGTTTTGCCATAATCGCCATGCTTGGCAGGCGGGTTGGCGATCGCAGTACGGTTGTTACAAAAGCACAGAGAACGCTGCTGCCCATTCTCTGGCAAGTCGCTTAGTCGCCTCTTACGACACCCACGGGAAGATATGGGAATATCTACTCTGGGATATCTACGCAGATACTCGTACAGAATTGTTTGAAGTGATGAATTATTCCCTGAAAAGGATTCTTTACCTTATTTTGGTCTAGTTTTGTTTTAAAGAATTTTCCATGTGTTATTTTATGAACGACGATATTTTTATATTAAGGCAATCATTTTTGAATTTTATTTCAGTTCTGATATAAATTGAGTGGCAGGAATATAAAATTTTAGAATTTTTCGAGCGTTATTCTTGAGAAATATAACTTGGAATGAAAACATTTGCTCCGGTTTATTTTGAAAGCTTTTTATTTTAGAATTCAAGTTATACTATGGAGTAATAACAATGAGGTTTAACAGAAGTTTCTAGAAATAGAATTGTATTGAGGTCAGCTTCCAGTCTTACCAGATGGAACTGAATACCAGTGTTTTACGGAGCGACTGCCTATCTGATCTTCCAACCAAAAACTAGAAAACACGATATGCCTTGGTAAAATTAGTGGTCAGACTTTCAGGCTTCTGATAGCTAACAAAGTTCCTCAAACGATAGCCTAGACCAACAACTTAAGGTGCTCTTAGCTAGCGCTCTATATTTCAGGAATGGTCACCCATCCAAGAACCGACCCTGGCAAGCGTTGCTTAACTTTGACGATCGACTTGACTGATATTATTTTTAGCGTCGAGCCCCTTCATTGCCATTCACTTTACAAATGGCCCGAAAAACTCTTTAAACGAACTTGAAAACTCAAATAATGACTTCCATTGCTACAAAAACACCACCTTTTCACCTAAAAAAAACTCTTCGACTATTCCCATTTCACAAGATCACATATCACATCCCCTACATATAAGTCAGCCTCACGTACCAAATACATAACTCTTACCTACGTAGGAATAAGACATTTGTCTCATAAAATATTCGCGTCTTCACAAGATACTATTCAGACGTCTTGAATTTCTACATATGTTCTTATGTAATACGTAAATGGGCAAGGAAATGGATTTTCTAGGTTGTTCTTGTCACAGCCGATGTTTTGAGTTTAATCCTGAAATGTTTCAGTTGGGTTTTTTGCAGCAGCTGTTAGACCTAAATAGAGGTTTTGAAAGCTATTTATATCTTTAAGCTATTTTCTAAATTCAAAGAACAGCCACGTGTGTTTTATAACAGGGGTTTCTAAACTTTAAAGATAACGGAACACCAACTAAATACCTTTTATTTTATGGAACCCCTTAACAAACGATTACAAATCAACACTGAAATTTACATAAGAACATTTTTTTTTTAAGAAATGTGTAATATAATTGAAACACATTATTCTTAATTTAAAGTTTTAATGTGTTTTACTGTTTTATAAATAATTGTTTTATAGTTCGGTATTATGTCCGACAATTGTATGCGGATATCTGGGGTAGCATCCAATCTTGACCTGTGTTTGTTTTTTGTATAAACGTAGGCTGAAAAGCCTGTTTCACAACGATACGTTGTGACGAATGGGAGCAATTTTAAGATAGCCTTTTTGGCTATTTCAGGGTATTCACTCCTAACATCAACCCAAAACTCATTCAAAGATACAGATTCAAATGTGTGTTTTAATGTGGATGAACTTTGAAGATCTATGAATGCTTCATAATCCTGGACGGTCAGCACTGCTGGTTGATTTTTTATAATAAATGTATTTTGTACCCACTCATTTTCAATTTAATTTTTAGGAAAGTAATCGGATTTTGGCAGAACCCAGTTTGGAAATCCCTGTTTTATAAGCCTAAGCACTGACCATGAAATGTTGGTCAGGTCCCAGGTTTTACAAAGTGGTATCGGGTGTTTCCATCAAAAATTTCTCAATAGCAGCCGCGGGGTCTGGATTTGCGCCCGGTTGATGACAATAGGCTCACACATGGGACATAAAGATAGCTGGCGAAATGTGGATGTATTAAGTAAACCTCTGCCTAACCCTTCAGAGATTACAGGCGTGATGTTTATGTAACTTTTCAATGCCTTCGAAACGGTTTTAACCGAAAATGACTCTTGTCTATCCCTATAATTAACACTTGAATTTTGACAGCCGAATAAACCAAGTTACATTTGACAACAGATTTACACATCAAAATCAAAGTTTCATAACCTAGTATTAAATCGATTTGACATTTGCTATATTCACTCTCAGTATCTCCTTAGCATAAACACTCCTAGTGCTGTATCTACAAAACTATCGACAACGATCAAACGGTGTCCCATCCCTAGGCCAGAGGTCTGAAACCACAACGCAATGGGTGCTTTAACAGAGGCTCTTGTAACAACGGGACCCCATTACACCTTCACGACCCTGTTTCACAACGGTTTGAATATAAAGGCCAGACATTATTGGGTGGGCAGAGGGGTAGGTGTTACATTTCTGTTCGTTGATGAGAGATTCCTAAAGGTGATAATTATGCGAGTGTAGAAAAAGAAGTAAAAGTCGGATCAATGGCATAAAATAAAAGATTTTTTGTTATTATGGACTGTTAAATATTTTCTAAAGAATGAATATTTGCACAAATGCGTTAAATTATTTATTTTTAGAGTTCCGTTCCTCGAAAGAAAAAAACGGAACCCTTATAGGATCACTTTTTTGTCCGTCCGTCCGTCTGTCTGTCTGTCTGTCAAGACCTTTTTTCTCAGGAACGTGTGGAGGTATCAAGCTGGAACTACTATCAAATACTCAGGTCTACTATCGCTGTGAAAAAATCAAACTTATTAACCAACGCAATCAAAAGATACAACCGTTTATGCCGCAAATTTCCGAAAATTTTCGACACTCGCAAGGGAATCAAAACCTACAGGGTACTTCCCGTGAACTCAGAATCTTGAAATTTGTTACGAAGCAACGTCTTATAGCACAGATAAAGGAAAAATTGCGAATACTGTAAATTTTTTGCTACTTCATATAAATACCTACACGTTTTTACGGAACCCTCGGTGCGCGTTTGCGACTCGCAATTGGCCGGTTTTTTTTAAACTAGAGAAAACTAAATGGGCGGAGACGTAATTAACAGATGTTGCTATTAGTAGACTGCTCAAAAAATATTGTAGTTTTGGAGATCATGTACTATTGTGTGTTAATCCAACAATATCATACATCCATACGCAAACTCACGTTTATTTCACATGGAGGTGGGCAGAACCTACAGACCTCCACTTGCTGCGATCCTGACATACCTTTGCTTCGTTCTTATTCAAACATCTGGTCATGCACGCACACCTGTTGCAAGCACTACACACCTGACCGTTCTAAAGAACATTTCCCGAGTTATCAGTGCACTTACAAACGGAAAGACGTTTATCATCAGCCTACAGCAGTCCAGTGCTGGACATAGGCCTCTTCAATCGCATGCCACTTAACCCAATTCTCGGCAACTCTCATCCAGTTGCTACCAGCCACCCTGGACCACCCTGGATCGTTTGCCGATGCGGTCTCCAATCAAGAACACATCTAATCCCAACGGTCATCGGTTCTACGGCTAATATGGCCGGCCCATGGCCAGTTCAGGTTACTTATTCTGTGAGCGATGTTGACAACTCTGGTTCTCTGTCGCATCACCTCGTTACGGATGCGATCCCTCAGAGAGACACCAAGTATAGCCCGTTCCATAGAGCATTCCGAAGACATACATACGTACATATGTACATACGAGGCATCCGGAAATGGCCAAAGAAAATTAACCTGTCCTCCCACATTCAAGTCCAAAAACTTGACCAAATAGCCGTGGCGATAGGCTACGGACTGAAGTATTCATGCCGGTGACGTCACGGGCCAGTAATGGAGGTACCGTCATTACACGCGAGGTGGCGTTATGAGCGTCATCAGACGCGGTTACTACGTGGACGAGTAGTGAGGGGACGTGGAGGGTGGTCGATATCGATAGTTTAGAATTTGTTTTTGTATTCTGAGGCATATGCTATGATAAATTGTTAAATTATTCATTTTCAATTGAAATTGTTTTTAAATATCAAATTCAATTTAACAATTCAATTTAACATTGGGTATCAAAGTCAACATTAGACAACTCCTCAAGGTCACTGAACAGAGGTGCATTAAACATAAGAGTTTTAGAAACCTACTTTGCTGTAAAGAAGCTATCAGAAGAAATAGCATAGAAAAACTGTAATTATGACTCAGTGAGTCCTCACATAGCAAAATGACTACTGACAACTACTAATAGGTACATACGGCGATATATTAAGCCATACATGTCCATTATAACATGGTGTCGCTTTGTATAGATTTTCCGTATAATGAAAGATCCTCATAAACTGGTTTTGTGTAGCTAGTCAAGCTAGACTAAACCAGTGGTAGTCATGCGTAATTTTATGTAGGTTATAATGACGTACGTGTAATTTTATTGACTTTTTGATCCAAAAGTAATTTCCGTGGCAGTTTAACATTTGTGTTTTTTTACGAAAACATGTCAGTACTTAAATTATTATTTTCATTCCGTTTTTAACCACCAAAGTACATAATTAACGATTTCATAAGGACACACGTGTCGAATTAATTAAATCATAAGGTCATCTACTCCACAGGCCAAGCCGAAAACAGTAAAACAAAATGACGAAACAATTTTCGTAAGTAAACATAACATTTTAAGGGCATAAGGAACAGGGTGTAAAGTTCTTTAAACCTTATAGAAAAGTGTTGTGTCTGGTGGGCTACTGCCCGACATCGTTGTCGGATTTTTCTATATACTCTTAAGTCGATGTAAAAGTCTACCACTAGATAAACGACGCAGACCTAAAATATAATTCAATATCATCAGCGTAAGTAAGTACCAAGCAAAACAAAGATAAACATTTTATTCCTCCCTCGAGGCGAAATAACATGTCCGGGACATGTTTCGAAAATAAACAAAATTGAGCCCAAAATGTTTAAGTAACATTATTATGAGGTATCCCGAATGATTTTATAGTATATACTTATCTGTTTTGCGGTAACCGAATCATTGGTTTATGTTAATTTTGATTTTGTTTTCGATGGTTGTCGGTAAGCTGATAAGCTGATTTAATTGAATGTGAAACTTTACTACGCTTGAATCGTGTTATAATTAGGTATTTTAAATTAACCCTACTAGTGTAGTTTTCACACATCAAATCATCACAATTCGACATATTTGCCCAAATAATCCCATGTTTGCTTTTTTTTTATCAATCGTGATGACTTCACTATTATGTCTATACATAATAAATAAATACATACATAAACGCACGCCTTTATTCACGGGGCTTTTTTCACGAAAGTTCCTTACATTAGTAAGCACTAAAAAGAGACATTAGATAATTCATCGTCTTATGGGGGGACAGAGGACAATTTTTTTTTTTAAATTTATTTTTGTTGATGGAAACAAAATCGACATAAGTAAACACAACTATCGATATATCGATACTTATCCGTGTCCCATCCCTACAGAATCGAAAGGGTCCTACTACACTCATTTCACGTGACATTACTCGAGTTGACCCGTCTATGGCCGTTGTAGAATGTCCGCTGCCCTAAGATATAGGCGGTAGCGGGAACCGGGTAATAAAGGATGGACTAAGTTTTAATTGTGGGCCATTAAAGTTAATTTAGGTGTAGGGTTTGAACAGTTAAGATTAGACTTATACTAGGGAATTAAGATCCTTTATGAGCAAGTCATAAGTAAATCCGGTATACACTGGATAGTTAGCCCTGCGGTTAATATTGTTGCCTGACAATTATAGCACGGCAGTCAAAAACTTTTCACATAAGATTCGTGGCTAGGCGAAAGGAGATTATTATAAGATTTATTTTATGTTATTTCTTGAGTTTATCTATTTATTGACAAGCTCGTGGCTAAATAATAACAGCTACACGGGTCGATCTTTAAGGTTAAGCCGTGCTTGCCGAGGTTGGTCCGTGGATGGGTGACCATAATTACACACCGAGTTTTCTCCGTGCCTCAGAAAGTACGTTAAGCCGTTGGTCCCGGCTGTCATTTGTAGATATTTGACAGTCGTTACAAGTAGGCAGAAGCCGAATGTCTGACATCCAGTTCTACCAAGGGGTTTCGTACCAGTTACTGGTTGTGGCGGTCAGATAGGCAGTCGCTTCATGTAAAGACTGGTACTCAGCTGCATCCGGTTAGACTGGAAGCCGACCCCAAGATAGTTTGGGAAAAGGCTAGGCACATGATGATCTAGGCTTGAAAGATGTAGCTAAATGATCTAGTTGAAGTTGTTGGACAGTAAGACCAAAAGTAAAGAACAATATCAGGTTGTCTTTGAAAATAATACAATAAATCTTTTCTTTAAAATTAACATAATCATACACTTTATAAACCCTAAAAATAATCCCATGTTCCTCGCTATCGCTTATAACTCAAGTCCCATCATTACACGAATATTCGACAATCATTGGTCCGAAGCGCGGGCATTTTTTACAAATGTCCCGGATTTTGCCCAGGGGATAAAAATGGGCCACTTTTCATCGTCGTTTCACCCGTAATGTTGGGTCCAGTGTAAGCCCGGTATGATGTGGGCGATAATACCCATGGATATGATGGGGCATTGCTGTTTTAGTGTAAATGGGACTTTAGTTCATGTTTTTTATTGCTTTACTGAAAATATCAGAGATTCTATTGACGCCGTGGGTGCTTCAAGGCCTGGCTAGACTCGCAAAGTTGATTCTATCTATAATCTTTAAGTGTTTTTTCTGGACATTTTTGTGGAATGTTTTAAAAAAAATGGTTTAAAGTACTGCATATTCAGAGGTAAGACACATTGAAATAGATTTACTGATTTGGTATGGGGAAAAGGAAATCTATCAGACAATACGATAAGTGCCTGTTACAGAAAGTAGGTTATAATACATGTCCAGGTGCCTTTATACGGGTTATTGTATTATACGTTCGTCACAAAATAAGTAAGTAGCCACAACTCTATTTTCATAAAGTAAATTCGTCATATATTCAAATATATTGATCGTCAAAAATAACGTAAGCTTTATGTTTTATAAAATGCTTTCAACATTTATCGATACAAAAACGTCAATTAGACCAAACAGCGAATTAAATCCTTTGCTTAACAAATATAACAAAACCAATTTAAAATCAAATCCATTAACCAAACCACATAAAATCTCCAAAACCACATAAACTTACGAAATTTAACTGCAAAAATCAATCTAAATTAAAGTAACATAGAAGGAATTCAGCGGCCATTAGTCAAGATTACTTGGTCACAAAGATAAGCGCACTATGTCTAGAAAGAGTTATTTTGTGGAATAAAGCGCTCCTTCCGAAACCATTTGTCCGCCGATCGCGATGTATGAACGGCTTATGATATTATTTGACGGTAAATTCTTATTGAAGGTTTAAATGTGAGAGAGAATTTCTCTAACAATGATCAAGTATTGTTTGCTGTGAAAAGTGTTCGGTATAAAAGCTGCGTATTCGGTTTAAAGGATCTGTCGAATCGGTATCGAACTGCAAAATGTAGCATTTAAAATTAAAATGGTTGTTTTTTGTTTATTTTTCTACCCTAGCATACTACATTGTTGTTCTGTTTTACTTAAAGGTTGACTGGAAGAGAATGCCTCGTGGCATTAAGTCCGCCTATGTACCACTGTTGTACACCAAATATTGAACTCTTAAATCAATCTCATAGCGGCGAAGGTGGTGTGACGATCTGATTTTGTTTGCGGGGCGAACATGGCCGGAAATCACACAAGATAAGAAGGATAAGAGAAAGGAGGGATAGGGGGTTTGGCAGGAGAAAGGGGAGGCTTTTGCCCAGTTGTGGGACACTGAATGGCTAGCAAACAAAAAAAACTCAACAGGGATGATGTAACCAAGATTTTGACGAGTGAAGTTGGATATAAAACATCAATCAAAGTGATCTACTCTGAAACAAATTAGGAACTTCCACAATAATTTAAAATAAAACTAAAATATTTGCAGCAGTGCAAAACTTTTTGTGTTACCCCAAACAAAGGGTTACCTAACTAGCATTCCCTTTTACCACAAAATATTATCCACTTTTTTCCTTTAGTGGACTTTGCAAGAAAAACCAAAACCAGCTGATTAAATAAAACATTCTCTTTTCAAAATCAGCAAAAAATCCGGTCCCCTCCAAATTTTCACTTGGAGTAAAAAGAAAGCTCTCCAGCTTTTTTTTACCAAAAGATATAAGGGTTACTTCATGCTGGTTCGGTTCGATATTTTCCGTGCGGTAGTATTCGTTAAAAACAAAGTGAACCCTTAGCTATACGTATTCGGATTTCATTTAGCTCATGTCGATCGAGTAAATCTGTTCGGCTTTTTAAAGAACATTTATTTATTTACGTATAGTAAATTAAAACGGTATAACACCAATTACAATAATTAACATGGAAACAGAAAAGAAAACAAAGGTAAAACATTGAGTTGTCTACATACTATTGGTTAAATTTAATCTAACACGGAACAGTAGACACTCTTGCATACTTTCTCTCACAGAACACCAGACATATATAAACATTACTTTATTCCATTCATCCGCAAATACATCACATTCAGGGTTGGCAGTCAGAAGGACGTTGAGCATCTTGTGAATATGACACCCACGTGATTCAGCTCTGGCGACAGTTTTGAAACTTATTATATTTACCGATCGGCTGAGCCGAATCATGCCGACCCGGACATGTATGCAGTATCCCTAATCCAACTGTGGTTGATACATATTTATTTCGCCCTGGCTGGTTTCCAGCGAAGGCGTTGGTCCCAAATTGTTTTATATTTCGCTCTGGTGTTGGCTGTACCAAACTGTCGGACAGACGATATCCAAAACGGTATAGTTTCCAAAACGATATTTATTTTAAAGGGAATTTTGTTTCGATTCAGCGGGAATTTATCCCGGTTTGTTTGTTCCATTTTGTTTAGTTCTGGGTTAATGCAAATTTAAATGACGGTTTCTCGTTTATTGCGTGTTATGCATTTTGATTTTGTATTTTTAGGGCTGTCATTATTGCGTCAGCGGGTTTGTCTATTTGATATTAATAGCGTAATGACGGAATTTAAAATAGTGTTGAGGATTCAGCATCAGGAAAAATATAATTTAATGTGTTCTGCAGGAGCTAATCAATGCTACTGATTATGATAAACGCTAATCTTAATTCAAAGCTCACGCAATGTAGAAAGCTACCAACGACGGACGGCTTGGTTGATAACGTGATATCCACAGATGGAATTTAATTATAGATTCGTGTAGCTTTAGGTTTTTTCTCGTGGATAAATAAATGAGATTCAGATTTATACATTTCATGACAAATATATTATCAAATCTGAAAATGAAACACATAAATACGATTAAGTAGTAACTTGTTTATCATTATTACATGATACCCAACACATCTGATAGAATATTATCAGACAAATGGCTCTTAAATCAGCTGTCCAAAGTGTCGAAACGAAAGCTTTATGACACAGTGAGCCGATGACGCCACGTGATCGCCTTGTGTATTAGAATTCGATTTAGTTTGATAAATCGGGTAGTTTTAGTTTTTGAAAGATTTGTAGGAAAGTAGGTGCTGAGTTTAAGATTGATGTTACCTGCAGTATTCGGACCAATTTTTGAGACACGACTGAATTCATCATAATGCCTATCTGAATCCTAATTTATTTGGTATAAGGGGATATCAATCAATGCCTTTAGCAAACCACAATAACGTTTGCAAAATGTAGAAAATGAAGGGTTTTATAAAACCTTAAGTTTATGTCATCAAATCATCAACTCCTAATCGGTTGGATATTGGACTCTCCAAAGTAGACTAAAACAATTATCAATGTCTTATTTTTCATTTCCAATGAATTCGCCATCAACACAAAAATTAGGCCCAGTCTACATATTTCTACCAACATTTATTCCCAGAAATTTGTACCAACATACTTCTACCAACATGTTCGTAAACTATAAACATGTGCAGCTAATGAGTTCCGAATGAGAAACTCTAACTTAACTTTATCTTTCGGAAAGTTGTGACAGTTGCCGAGAAATTACGACTGTACCCGAATGTGCACGATGTTTGCCGAAGTTGTTGTAAGTGCATTGATTGTATCTTATCACCGTGGCTGGGCAATTGGTTGGAGATTGCAGTATGGAGAAATATGCTATCGTGGTTGTAATAATATTGGTATTCATAATTTCAGCCGAAAGGCGTCCACTGCTGGACATAGGCCTCCCCCAAGTGTCGCCACATTGACATAAGGGGCGGTTTTGCCATAATCGCCACGCTTGGCAGGCGGGTTGGCGATCGCAGTACGGTTGTTACAAAAGCACAGAGAACGCTGCTGCCCATTCTCTGGCAAGTCCCTTAGTCGCCTCTTACGACACCCACGGGAAGATATGGGATGGTGCTATTCTTTACGTCCAACACCATACAGAGCGTATATTGGTATTACAAGCGCAGTAAAACATAACATTATGTCTGTTATCTCCGGAGGGCTAGGCAGAGGTGTACCCAATAGTACTCGCACATATTGCAAGTTATGTTTAAGTTCCATGTAATAGAAAGCGAGCCTATTGCCATCGACCGGGCTTAAATAAATGCCGTGGCTGAGAAATTTCCGACGGAAAATCCCAATAACACTTTTCCTGACCTGGGAATAGAACTCAGGGCCTCATGGTCAACAGTTGCGCTTGCGACCACCAGACCAACAAGGGGTTTTATTTTTGCCAATTTCCGTCTCCGTTTGCGGTTTTGGAAATAAGTTTCGTTGTTCTTATAATAAGAAAAAGATCTATTATTATGGCGACCAAATATGACAGCCGTGTTCCGTTTAAAAGCAAATAAACACAATTGTAGGCGAAAAATGTGTCTTGGTAAAGCAAACACAATAACTCAAAGATTGCTTTTTGGCTACGCCGTAGCACTCGTAGCTGTCACTGCTACGCATGCTACGCTGGCGTAGCAAGAAATCGATTTGCTACGCGTTGTCACTGTTGAACTTTGGTATTGAGATTTTGTTAACTAATAAAATGCAGTTATTTTTTGGAACGAAGTTCCATAACGCGCGTTGCGAAAGGTGGCTAGACGGAAAAAATTAAGCCCAAAAAAGTTGTAACGACACTTTTTGCTATTGTTGTAAGCCGTGCGGCGTACAAGGACAAGGACAAGGACAGGGACAGGGACAGGGACAAGGACATGGACAGGGACAGGGACAAGGACAGGGACAAGGACAACGACTGAGACAGGGACAGCAACAGGGACAGGGACAAGGACAGGGACAGGGACAGCGACAGGGACAGGGACAACGACATGGACAGGGACAGGGACAAGGACAGGGACAAGGACAACGACTGAGACAGGGACAGCAACAGGGACAGGGACAAGGACAGGGACAGGGACAGCGACAGGGACAGGGACAGGAACAAGGACAGGGACAAGGACAAGGACAAGGATAGGGACAGGCACAGGGACAATTGCTATAGTTGTAAGCCGTGCGGCGTGAGCGTGTTTCTCTGTCTGTCTCTCTCTCATAGAAAGCAAGCCAGTTAAAAGGAACTTCGTTCCATCTGGGTGTCCCTTGACACTTCTCAAGTTTTTTTCTGGAAATTAAAATTTTTGAAGGAAATGTTCAATGTCGTTAGGCTATATTAAGCCTATGTCTAGTTAGCAGATAAGTGACTTGCCATAGGCTGAAGCAAAAAAAAAAACATAGTTTTTGGAAAAACGCAGTTACTAAACATAGCATCACGCCAGTTCTACCAAAAGCTTTAGGGCAGAGGTGTAGCTTATTTATCCATATTTAAGTCCCACGTAATAGTGGGCGAGCCAATTGCCATCAACGGATCTTGATTCCGTAGTCGCGCTTGGAACCACAAATCTAGGATGACAAGAATAGTATAAAACAGCCTCAGCTCAGCTTATAAACCATGCTAGCTAAACGTCTCAGTAATAAAACAAAGAACCACTTTTGTTAGTAAACATATTAAACATAACATAACATCACGCCTGTGTTATCCCTGAAGGGATAGGCAGAGGTGTACCCATTAGTACACAAACATTTCGCCAGGAAGCATGGGCTCGCTTCCTGGCGAAATGGTGGTATATACGTGATATCAACCGCACACAAATACAAGTACACTGAGAAATCCTTGATGTAAAAACCCAATAACACTTTGTCCGACCTGGGAAACGAACCTAGGACCTCATCCCCAGTAGTCTACGCTTGCGGCCACTAGACCAACGACTAAAAACAAAAACTCAATTAAATCATCATCACCTGCCTGCCTTTTCCCAACTTTGTTGGGGTCGGCTTCCAGTCTAAAAAGATGCAGCTGAGCACATGAATGATAATGAACATAGAGCGACTGCATATCTTACCTCTACAAACCAGTTAGTGCTAAGTAATACGATACCCCTTGGTAAGACTGGTTATCAGACTTTTAGGCCTCAAACTCAAAGCATTTATTTCAATTAGACCTAATGGTCAGGCACGTTTGAAAGTCAAAAAACAAATATAAACGCGAAGCTACAGTCCCAGTCACAAGGCATATGTGAAAGTACTGTAGTTGTCTATTCCAAAGCGTAGATCTCTATGGAGAAGAATGGGCAAGAAACTCCATGGACACTCTTTTAAATCAAAATATGTTGCAAAATCTTGGTTACATCATTCATGTTAAGAATTACAAATATGTGAGAACGATGTAGAAATAAGTGCAAGTTAAGAGCGTCCAAAGTAAAAGATTAAATAAATAATTCAAAAATAAAATAATCAACATTCCTCTGACATTCAATTAAATAAAATCCCTTAAATAAAACACATCTAACAGTTTCGTTTGTTCTCCCACCCAATGATCAGCAAACAGCATCACTTGTACCTAAGTAATATATTGTTCTCGACATTTTCTTTTTCCCCGTATTTAATTAAAGGCAAACTTTCTAAATTCTTCGTCCGGAGTTTTCTATCAGGAAACTAAGAACGCGTGTAGCTTAAATTATTTACTTTTAGCTTTACTTCAATAGCTCGTGCTTAGTTTAAGAATAGCTTTCATTAAGTATGGAGATGTTTTTGTCTATTTTTAGAAGTTTAATTTCGACGTTGTATTAGTTTAGTATTTTATGGAAATTAGTTTGAATAAATGAAGTCATCATCATCATCAGCCTATAATGTTCCCACTGCTGGGACACAGGCTTCCTCTCTATGAGAGGGAGTGGGCTCAGTGCGGGTTGGTAGATGTCACAAGCCTTCGAATTTTTAGTTTTAGGACACGCTGGTTTCCTCACGACGTTTTCCTTCACCGTTTTTGACGGCAGCGGTGATGAAATAAATTACACAAAGTAATACGCCTGCCTGGGTTCGAACCCACGCCTTACTCCTCGTAAGTCGGGGCTGCCACCACTGAACTACCGCTGCTCTCAATAAATATAGTAAATTACTTAAATAATAAATCGTATGTGTCTAAAAAAGTGAGGAATATAAATTTTGATGGATGAAAAGAGAGATAAAACCCAAAGGAACGATGGATGAATTGTGCGAGGAATGATATGAATAAAAAAGTAGTTAATTATAGAGTGGTGGCTGACAGAGGAGAATGGAAGAAAGAACATGTTGCACCGACCCCAAATACCATGAGACAAGGGCAGGAAGATGGTGAGTCTTCAAATAAATAACAGTCCTCCGACCTACCATGACCTCTTAAAGCAGTATTGTTTTACTCTTATTCCAGTTTAGGAAAGAGACGGAGCTATACAGGATGTCTAGCGCCATCTCTTTCCCACACTGGAAATGGAGTAAAACAATACTGCTTTAAGAAGTCATAGTAGGCCAGCTGTTTCGTCCTTTCTAAACACTGTGTCTACATTTCTAATACAACTTTCCTCTCGCAAGTCTGCTGGGAGGAATTTATTTTGAAATAAGCAGTGCCTTTGTGCTTTATTTTCTTAATGTACTGTCCTTATAAGTATTTTGTGTGTACATAAATAAATAAAAAAATACAAGTTTTTAATGCCTCATGGGTCTGATTGTGGACAACGGTACAGCTGAGCATGAGTGCCTCGGTCTGATTCACAGGACATGACTACCACACATATTTATGAAATCCTTAAATATGCAAGAAATACCAGGTGAATTATGACATGAATCTATCATAGTACGCCACTAGTTTTTAGGGTTCCGTAGCCAAATGGCAAAAAACGGAAACCTTATAGATTCGTCATGTCTGTCTGTCTGTCTGTCTGTCTGTCTGTCCGTCCGTATGTCACAGCCACTTTTTTCCGAAACTATAAGAACTATATTGTTGAAACTTGGTAAGTAGATGTATTCTCTAAACCGCATTCAGATTTTCACACAAAAATAGAAAAAAAACCATAAATTTTGGGGTTCCCCATACATAGAACTGAAAACCAAACATTTTTTTTAATCATTCCCCTACGTGTGGGGTATCTATGGATAGGTCTTCAAAAATGATATTGAGGTTTCTAATATCATTTTTTTCTAAACTGAATAGTTTGCGCTAGAGCGACTTCCAAAGTGGTAAAATGAGTGTCCCCCCCCCTCTAATTTCTAAAGTAAGGGGAGAAAAATTCTGAAAATATTTAGGATTGTAGAACGTAAAAAAAACTATCAACGAAAATTGGTTTCAATAAGATATGATGTTTAGTTTTTGAGATATGGGACTTTTTCATCAAACTGCAGCAGTAACTTTGTTTTTCATTAACATACTATGAAAAACCAATTTAGTTTTGCGGTTGAGTGGAAGTTTACCAACTAATACTACTAACTAATGAATGACAGTTCAAAATATTGTTTGGGGCTATGGAACCCTGTGTGCGAGTAAGACTCGCACTTGGCCGGTTTTTAATTAACTTTTAAAGAAGTATCAGAGTTTAATTTGCACAACTTAAATAAACTGTTCGTTCATAATTAAAAACTATGAAGATATAACTTCAGCTTTAATGCCTGGGGTACACGAGGGGGTAGTTTTTAAAATCTAGAACAGCTAGATAGTGCTCATAGCGCTAGCTAACTTGTAACTCTGGAATCGTGTATACAGAACTAAACTAAACCCATGGCTCTGCCTCCTGGAGGTTGGAAACTATCCCATGGGAAAGTACAACCAGGATTAAAAATATCCCAGAAAAATCACACAAAATGACCTAGAGTTAGTACAACGTTTTAGGCTAGAATTGAAATTTCTCGTCGATTTAAAAAGTAAACGCTAGAGGGTCTACAACTAATAACATTGCTCATAATGTCATGTGAGTGACAATGTTGGGGTGAGGTTTTTCAGTAAGGTCAGTTGCGTAGTATTCTCTACCGGTGAGCATGTATGACCAAATGTATGTACGTGGATGACGCAAAAGCAATATGTAAGGATCGTAGCAGGTGGTTTTCTGTGGTTTCTGCCTACCCCCAAGGGAATGAAGCGTCAGTTTATGTATGTCTGTGTGTCTTTATGCATGTAAAGGAAATTTTCCAACTATCTGTTTTTGTGTTTGTCATGTTTGGCGCAAATAAATGTATATCGTTCCGGTAGGGTACGAATCATTTACCGAATCCGTCGTATAGAATAGAATTATCTTTATTTGCGTAAAAGTGTAATATCACGATGATCCTCGGACTGTATATTATGTGATACTGTTAATTTGTCCAACTTACCGCAGTGTCTCAAGACGAAAGTCCAGAAAGACCAGTGTGTGTTGCCAGTGATTACATACGGAACCGAAACGTGGCCGCCGCTCACAATGGGTCTCATCAGAAGGCTCAAAGTCACTCAAAGGGCAATGGAGAGAGCTATGCTCGGAGTTTCCT
This sequence comes from Cerastis rubricosa, assembly GCA_949152445.1. NCBI lineage: Eukaryota > Metazoa > Arthropoda > Insecta > Lepidoptera > Noctuidae > Cerastis > Cerastis rubricosa. Next base: position 15,530,894 of record OX424548.1, on the reverse strand, counting down.
TGCGTGATCAAATCCGAAATGAGGACATCCACAAGAGAACCAAGGTTACCGACGTAGCCCGAAGAATTGCCAAACTTAAGTGGCAGTGGGCAGGGCACATTGCTCGCAGAACAGATGGCCGATGGGGCCGAAAAGTCCTGAAATGGCGACCGCGAACCGGGAGACGATGCGTTGGAAGGCCTCCCACTAGGTGGACCGATGACCTGGTGAAGGTTTCAGGGATCCGCTGGATGCGAGTCGCACGGGACCGGTCAATGTGGCGACACTTGGGGGAGGCCTATGTCCAGCAGTGGACGTCTTTCGGCTGAAATGATGATGATGATGACTTTTGACCGCATAAAACCTTTTTTTAACAATAACTAACATTTACTTATAAAACCTTTAGGTTGTGAGGTTTTCTTTTGTGTTGTAGTGATTCTTAAACAAAATATTTTTAATAGAGAAAACGCCATTTAAGTTAATTAGGGTTTTGACTGACACCGGTCAAAAGTGGTTTTGTCCGAACAGTTTTGCCTATACATACACATTCGAAGACAGGTGACATATACCAACCTGCACTGGGCCAGCTTGGTGGATTACAGTGCACTCCCTCTCATAGAGAGGAGACCTGTGTCCCAGCAGTGGGAACATTATAGGCTGATGATGATGATGACTTCATTTATTCAAACTAATTTCCTAGAAATACCAAACTACTACAACGTCGAAATTAAACTTCTAATGATATACATTACTTGCTTGGCCCAGCCTGATAAACTAGGCACTTGTATCCCAGGCATAACTGTAGCATTTCTAATTACCGTTTGGGCATGTTTTCCTAGTGCTTGCTTATTATAAAGTTTGCTTTCGTACGTCGCAGCCTTTTGTAGATGTGTTCTTTGAAAGTACCACTCTGTCGGGCTCTTTGACCGAGTATTTTGGATTCGGAGCTCATTAAGAGATAAATTTGCGTACTTTTCTGCCTTTTTTTGGTATTTTCGGTGATGCTACTGTGTTTGGAATGTTTTGTTGCATTCATTTTGGCTTTTGTGTGTCTGTTTGTGTGCCAGTTTGATGTCATTCGTGACTATAAAGCCAAATGTCACATCTGCCATCTCTGAAGTGTTAGGCAGAAGTATCTTATAGTACACTTATTCTTTACGTACTGGCCTACCATGACCTCTTAAAGCAATATTGTTTTAAGATATTCCTTATTTCAGTGTGAGAAAGAGATGGAGCTTCACAGGATGTCAAGCGCCATCTCTTTCCCACACTAGGAAAGGATTAAAACAATAATGTTTTAAGTCGTCATGGTATGCCAGCAGTTATGCTTAATTCCCACGTAATAAGCCCATTGGCATCAACCAGATACAAAGCCAGACTCTGGATACATTGAATATGTGCCCAGCGTACATCGAAATGACTGAATGAAACAGTAAACCCCGAGTTTTAAAAGTATTTTCAATTAGTTATCCAACCAATCACGTAACAGCAACCAACATAGTATTTTTACACCACTCCAAAAGTTTCCAAATCAGTATAAATTAGGAAGTTTCTCTCAAAGTGAATCCAAAAATCAGTTAGCAAAGACAATATTTTAAGCCGTATCACAGCAAAACTGAAAGTCGCCAAAGATAAAGTCACGACTTCTGCCAAGAAGTCGGTCCACAGTGATTATCTGTTGGCTTGAAGCGCTGAAGCCGCTGCTTTGCACAAAACTTTCTGGACGAAAGCCAAAAATATGGACATGGACACTCAGTATTAATTGTTTACGGACTTGAAGATTTATTCGGTGAAATTATTTTGTGAAATGCGGACAAATACATTGTAACTGGTTGACAGAAGTCCAAAAGACTTGCTATTAGAATTTTCAAAGAATATTATGTTATTCAGTAACTGCTTTGTGGAGGTCAGATAGGCAGTCGCTTCAAGTAAAATACTGGTATTCAGCTGCATCCAGTTGGACTGGAAGCCGATTCTAACAGTTGGGTAAAAGCTAGGCAGATAACGATGATGGACAAAAACGCAATAAATTGTGTGAAAAACGTAAAAAATAACACCACGCAAATGTCAGTTATTCCACGAAGCAAAGTTAATCTATCTATGGTTCACTCCCTGTCACTTGGAATTTACAATTTATCCGGCAGGATGAGAATGTTCCACCTCTGCCCACCCTTATGAGAAATACAAACGTGATGTTTTGCAATGTCATGTGACAATGCAGAATAGCAGAATGTTTCCAACACAACATTGCAAGGATTTTGCAATGTTGCAAGAGAATAATTTATAGAATAACTTTTGAGTTGCACTAGTGAATTGTATAATCTTTCCAGCTTTTGCATTCCACTGTTTTCTTTTGCTAGTTTGTCATTTATATACCCAACTTTCAACAGCTTCATTGAAGACACCATGGAGTCTAATCATACATAGTTACAAAAAGCCTGTAGTCCAAAACATTATTTTAAAAAATTATCTATTTTTATTATTATCTCAATAGAAAAGTTGGTTTTCAATTGCCTTCCTATCAATATTCTACAAAATACACCCTATAATTTGCAATGTAGCACTTACCTGTCATCGCTAAAAAGTAAAAAATCCAATTTATAAAATGCGACCGAAGCAATTACAAAACATATTACATTTTCCATCATCCTAGCTTCCTTTCAAGACAGGAAGCCACAAAAGCGCGACAAAAATGTCCCCAATATACCTTACCTATTAATTTTACTTGAAAACCTTTTCATAATTTTACTAAATCCAAACCTCGATATTTTCTTTTGAGGGAAATTTTTCATTTCATAAATGCTTTTGGGGTGCAAGTAGTGGGTAGTCCGATGCGCTGCGAATACGGAACGAATGGAAATGCTGATACATAATTATGTCGTAGGCGCTTTGAGGGTTGGAGTCATCTCATTATAGGGTAAGAGATGTTTAGGTTTCACGATACGACTGCCTTGGAGTAGATTACGACTGTTTCTAATTTGTAACTAAGTAAGCCGTATTATACGATACGATTTTGTTTTGTAGACGGACAATACAATCAATATCAATATCAGTCATTACGAGTACTCAGAAGCCTAAAGTCTGACATCCAGTCTTACCGTATCGTATTACCCAGTTACTGGGTTGTGGAGGTCAGATAGGCAGTCGCTTCATGTGGAAGACTGGTACTCAGCTACATCCGGTTAGACTGGAAGCCGACCCCAAAATAGTTTGGGAAAAGGCTGGCAGATGATGAGACAAACAATATCAAAGTTATGAAATAGTTTGAGGACACAAAAACGACCTATCTATTTCTGCACCCAATGTATGTGAAGACATTTCAGGTTTTTCCATAGTCCAACTCACCTACACCTGCAATACTGCATATCTCAAAATTTCTTATCATCATCTTTCTGCCTTTCCTTGTCCCTTGTTACTTGCGCCATACCATGACTGTCGGTTCCATTTCATATTTCAAAAATTTATCAATAAATAATAATCTATCTTTATAACTATCTCACGGGTCGCCTGCAAGTAAGTTGCAAACATCGTATCGTCCCCACCCCGTCACATCTAACCCGACTTTCCGCAATAACGATCTCAAATCGAAAGTATTACATAAATAACGAGAAGTCTCCGAAAAACACTAACGATACTAGTTCGACGTCATTAAAATGAATTAATAGACCGCAAGGTTTTACTCGTATAAGTGATCTCGATGTTTTTGCTGAAGAAGATTCAGTGAAGTGCATCAGTGAAGTGTGCAATTTGTATCCATGTTTTTAGTACAACTACTTTCTACTAAATATATAGTGAAGAATCGCATGTGACTAAAAGAGTTATGAGTATCAATGTTGATGGAAAAAAAAAGGAGAGGGAGAGGAAGACCAAGGAAACAAAGGATGGATTGTGAGAGGAATGTTATGAAAAAAACCGGCCAAGTGCGTGTCTTACTGGCACACAGGGTTCCATAGCCCCAAACAATATTTTGAACTGTCATTCATTAGTTAGTAGTATTAGTTAGTAAACATCCACTCAACCGCAAAACTAAATTGGTTTTTCATAGTGTGTTAATGAAAAACAAAGTTACTGCTGCAGTTTGATGAAAAAGTCCCATATCTCAAAAACTGAACATCATATCTTATTGAAACCAATTTTCGTTGATAGTTTTTTTTACGTTCTACAATCCTAAATATTTTCAGAATTTTCCTACTCTTACTTTAGAAATTAGAGGGGGGGGACACACATTTTACCACTTTGGAAGTGGCTCTAGCGCAAACTATACAGTTTAGAAAAATATGATATTGGTAACCTCAATATCATTTTTGAAGACCTATCCATAGATACCCCACAAGTATGGGTTTGATGAAAAAAAAATTTTTGGTTTTTAGTTCTATGTATGGGGAACCCCAAAATTTAGTGTTTTTTTTTCTATTTTTGTGTGAAAATGTTAATGCGGTTCACAAAATACATCTACTTACCAAGTTTCAACAGTATAGTTCTTATAGTTACGGAATTAAGTGGCTGTGACATACGGACGGACAGACAGACAGACATGACGAATCTATAAGGGTTCCGTTTTTTGCCATTCGGCTACGTAACCCTAAAAAGGAGTTATTGATTTCGTAACGTTTGATAATGGAAGAATAAAGTACGCACCTAAGTAACACAAGAGCAGGATGATGATGACGATGAGTTTCTTCTACATATTTTGATTATATACCAGACATAGGCTCTGGATTTGCCAGAGAATTGGCCGCAGTGTTCTCTGTGCTTTTGTAACAACCGTACTGCGGTCGCCAACCGGCCTGCCAAGCGTGGCGATTATGGCAAAACCCCCCAAAAGACAATGTGGCGACACTTGGGGGAAGGCCTATGTCTAGCAATGGACGTCTTTTGGGCTGAAATGATGAACGATGACCTGACAAAGCATCACGGCTGTAAAAAAAAGTTGAAGAAATAGAATTTCAGACTCATCAATATTAAATTCAGAGATCGTTCCAGATATAGATCAAATTCCTTTACAAGCAAGCAATTTGGTAACGAAACAGTGCACTGAAATGACCCATTAAATCATATCTCAAATAATACCAGTTCCATTTTAGAACTACAGAATTCAAAAACCAATTAGAACCCTGCTCAGTACTCAAAGAGAAAATACCGTGAAAATAAAAGAAAAGTACGCAAATCCCATCAATTTTTATCGAAAACTTAACAAAATCAAATGTAAAAAGCCATTAAGAACTCTGAAAAGTTTTTTATTAAAATCTTTGTCAAAGAAATTGTTCTGAAACATTATGAAATTATTTCAAACGCTCAGTCTATAATACTTATCACGTTTATTGGATTTCGAGAATTTCACGTGAAAAACCAACAAAATCTAGCAAAAGTTTTCAGACAATTCAACCTTTGTGAACGTAGGTTTATTTTTTCTTTTTTAAGTTCTTTTGTAGTATTTATAGACATTTTTGCTGAATGTTGTGAAATAAAAATATCGTTTAAATCGTTTTAAACGTTTCTTATTTTACATAAATTAGTTTTTATTTTTACTATAAGCAAGTAAACAGTACTTACCAGATCGTCTAAAATTTTTCAGCCTAGCGTTTTCATAAATATGTTGGGATCGGGTACCAGTCTAATCGGATGCAGCTCAATACCAGAATTTCACATGGAGCAACTGACTATACGATACCCCTTGGTAAGACTGGTTGTCCGACTTTCGGGCCACTGACTACCTGTAACGACTATCAGAGATCTACAAATGACAGCCGTACTTTCAATACATTTTTGACTTTGTGTAGGCCATTTAGGACCTCTTTGTTAAGTTTTTCAATGATCTCTTAATAACACTGATAAATATACAGATTTCAACGAAATCACATAGGAGATGTATCATAAATCTTTATTATTTTCTTTGAATACAGTCTCTAGTATTAAAATACGGGAACATTTCAAGCTTTAAATTATTTCCCCCTTTACATTCACAGCTTGGAGTAAGTTATAGCTTCCTTAGAACTGTTTTCTTGGTAAAAATTCAAGATATATATTACTGTTTAGATTTGCCAATGGCAAAATACGATGCATTGTCGGCTTGCAACTGACAGCCAGTGCTGTGCCAAACCGGAGTAGGGGTGGGACACAGATTGTCGATATTTTCTCTTAGCTTATATTTTTGCTTTGTGAATAATATTGTGTACCCTATTTAGGTTGAATGAATAGATACTTAATGTTATTTTAATTAATGAACACTTTACTTCAAGAATGAATGAAATATAGAAAGAAAAGAGCATTTTAGCATTTACTAGACTTTAGTTAGTAATATTGTGTAGTATGTTCTGCTTGAAGTTAATATTTTTAAGAAGTGCGAGGATGTCACTTATACTTATAGTAGTAGGTATTTGATGTGAGCACGTCCTTTAGTAGGTGTTTAAAAACATAGAAATATTTAGAATTTTCAAACATTTCTATAATCCCTACAACGATTCCCGTAACTTTAATCCTCACATCTCTACTTCTCCCAATTTTAAAAACACCCAAATAAATTCTGAGCACCACAACACAAATCCTTGGCAAGAATCGATAAATAACAGAAAATCGATAACCAGTCCCGCCCACCGCATTAGTAGAGTGCAAGACGTGGCGATAGGCCAACGCGATACCCTGAGTTATCGATACAAACGCCACAGCACTAATGTGTTTGCGATTCTGCGGTACAAAGTTATTTTGTGAATGAAGTATGTTTGTATTTTTGTTGTTGTTTGGGTTATTTTGTTTTTAAATTTTTGTCTAATTGTTTTGAGTGGGTTTTGTGGATGAGCAATAATGGCCGCACGAGTTGAGCAATGCTGGCCAAGGTTGGTCCTTCGATAGGTCACGAGTTTCAGCATAATTAGCAGACATTTTTCGGTTCGGAGTCCTGTCGGGTCTGTTTTTCTGCGATCTTAAGAAATTAAAATTGGTTTAAAAGCAATTTGCCAATTGTCTGACCCCTTATTATCCGCTTTATCGCAGGCATTCATAAGTACTATCTGATAAGTCTATAATCCCAAGCGTCACCACTAAGCATTAGGTCCTAAGTTCGATTTGCAGATCAGGCCAAGCTTCTTTAACAAGAATTTGAGAGTAGGTAACCAGCCGGAGTGCTCTGTTGGTGGCAATAGGTTAGGGTGATTTTCTAATCTTTCGGGGGATCTTTAAAATGTCTGCTGATGACCTACATTTGGGTCATCATCATCATCAACCTATAATGTTCCCACTGCTGGGACACAGGCCTCCTCTCTAGGAGAGGGAGTGGTCTGTAATCCGCCCAGTGCGGGTTGGTAGATAAATGTGGGTCGTGTATTATAAATTGATAAGTACACTTCTACATAACCCCACAAAGTATACCGGCGTGATGTTATATTGTATTTTGTTTTGTCAAAAACACTTTCCAAAACTTATAAACTATCCCTTTGCCTGATGTAAAATAAAGTGTCCTACATACCGTAAAATTCCTTCGCTCCACTACAAACATATTTTCCGTTATAATATTATATCCTAGGAAAATGTGTGCTCTTCCTAAGGCGCTGGTCCTACTGCTGGCGACTAGCGATACACGAGTAGAGCAACTAAAAATGAGCTGTTTGAAGAATTTGGCGGGTGGTGTGATGTGATCAGTCAGCGATCAAGTATTTACATGAATGTGTATCCCTAGATGTATGAACAAGGGCGAGGCAAAAAGAGGTTGTAAGGATCGTACCAGGTGGCGTTCTGTGGCTTCTACCTACTCCTAATTGGAAAATGTCGTGATTTTATGTATATAATGTATGAGCCTGGTGAGGGTTGCGGGGATCCGCTGAATGCGAGTCGCACGGGACCGGTCGCGTGGCGACACTTGGGGGAGGCCTATGTTCAGCAGTGAACGTCTTTCGGCTAAAATGATGATGATAATCAATGTATTTGTATCTCTTTTACCGACACGTAACCTACAACTTTTTCTTCAACTTCTTGAGCGAAAAAAATATATACTTCGATAGCTAATACCAGAACTTTAGATGGAACTACTGGATGCCGCTGAATACCAGAATTTTACATGGAACAGCTGCCTATCTGACCTCCACAACCTAGCTAGTACAAGGTAAAACGATACCCTTGGTAGAACTGGTTGTTAGACTTTTCGAGCCACTGACTACCTGTAACAACTGTCGTAACTACAAATAACAGCCGGGAACAACAGCTTAACGTGATTTCCAAGACACGGAATGTAATGGATGGTCACCCATCTTCAAACCAACCTAGACAAGCGTGGCTTAACATTGAAGATCAACCCGTGCGACTCGCTACGAGCTCCTGAACGGTGGCACGGTGCCTATAGCCTGGGAATTTTTGTGCTCTTCCTAAACAGGTTGCGATGTCGCTTGCGTATGACAACACGAGTCGCGCTTCACATTATTGAATTTCAGAACAGTTTTCGGATGAGAATTTTGTTGGAGTATATTTTTGGGTGAATGCTGTTGAAGGGTTGAGTAAGGACATAGTTTTGCTATTTCAACTTTTAACTGTGTCTATGCAGTTGTTACGGGTAGTGAGAAGCTAGATCAAGAAGTCTTTACCTTACTGATTGGTATTCAGACCAAAGAAACGATGGATGGACTGTGTGGATGATATGTCAAGAAAGGAGGTATCTCATGAGATGACAAGTAATAGAGAAGTATGGAAGAAGAAGACATGCTGCGCCGACCCCGAATAAATTGGGATAAGGGCAGGACAATGATGATGATACTGATTAGTATTCAACTTCATCCAAGCCCAACATAGTTGGGAAAAATCTAGGAAAATTATTAACTGTTCCCCTGCAGGATCAACGGCTTTTTTCTTGGTTAAAATGAAGGTATGGTGTAGTGGTTGCAAAAGCTTCAGCTGAGAATGAGATCTTGGGTTTGAATCCCCGGACAGGCAAACTGATTTTTGGTTCAACTGTCAGAAATTTCTCGAGTCTGGATGCCCGGCAATGTGTTTGTAGGTACATCTCTGCCTAACCTCTCGGGGATTATAGGTATGTTGATATATTATGTGAAGTTTATTGAAATTAATAAAAACACCATCTGTTATGAGAGTTAATTCGCTTTCACAGTACATGCCAAATTTAAAGATGACATTAATAAACTGCATAATTACATACCGAGTTTCCTCCGTGCCTCGGAAAGCACGTTAAGCCGTTGGTCCCGGCTGTCAATTGTAGATCTTTGACAGTATTTACGAGTAGTCAGAAGCCAAAATGACTGACATCCAGTCTTACCAAGGGGAACGTATTACCCAGTTACTGGTTTTTGAAGGTCAGATAGGCAGTCGCTTCATGTAAAATACTGGTACCCATCTGCATCCGGTTAGACTGGAAGCTGACCCCAAGATAGTTTAGGACAAGGCTAGGCAGATGATGATCAATAAACTGCATTGTGTATGACTTCATACAAAATCGTATACAGCGTGTTCACAAATTGCGCGAATTTATTAGCTATACAGGGTGGGCTGCCGCATTGCGATAGTATCGCATTTTGAATACAACTTGCATTGTTTTGTGTCTAGATGTGACTTTACATTTTACTAGTTTATGCACACGCCTTCGCCCGCGTTTTGTTCGGTTATTGTTCCACGGGATAGTACAACCTGAATAAAAAGTATCCAATGTGCTATTCCAGACTATTATCTATACCTGTGGCAAATTTCATCCAGATTTATTCAGTAATTTTTTCGTGAAAGAGAAACAAGCATCCATACATCCACACAAACTTTCGCATGTCTCTTTCAAGTGTCTGTTTGTAATATTGAAATAACCTCTTTTTACTACATGCATATGTATATACGGTACATATACCAAAATAACATTTTATAAATTTTTGTCTGTCTGTCTGTTTGTTCCCGCTAATTTCTGGAACGGCTGGATCGATTTTGACGGGACTTTCACTGGCAGAGAGCTGATGTAATAAGGAGTAACTTAGGCTACTTCTATTTTAGAAAAAATATAAAATTATTATAAAAAACTTAAATAACATTTTTGTTAAATTCCGCGCGAACGAAGTCGCGGGCACATCTTGTTTATAATATTAGTAGTAAGGATTATAGTCGTAATTAGTTCATGGCTTAATAATAACAGCAGCATGGGCCAATCGAAGGTACGCAGCAACGCTTACCGAGGTGGGCCAGTGCATGAGTGACTATCACACATAAATATCATTCCGTGCATCACGCTAAGCCGTTGGTCCCAGCTGTCAGTTGTATATCTTTGACAGTCGTTTCAGGTAGTCAGTGGTTCAAAAGTCTTACAAACCAGCGTTACCAAGGAGTTTCATATTACCCAGTACTAACTGGGTTGTGGAAATCGGACAGGCAGTCATCATTTCAGCCCAAAAGATGTCCACTGCTGGACATAGGCCTCCCGCAAGTGTCGTAGTGACATTATAGGGGGGTTTTGCCATAATCGCCACGCTGGGCAGGCGGGTTGGCGATCGCAGTACGGTTGTTACAAAAGCACAGAGAACGCTGCTGCCAATTCTCTGGCAAATCCCTTAGTCGCCTCTTACGACACCCACGGGTAGATATGGGATGGTGCTATTCTTAACGCCCGACTCCATACAGAGCTACCGATAGGCAGTCGCTCCGAGTAAAATACTGGTATTAAGCTGCACCCGGAAAAGGGCTAGTCAGATGAGATGATTATCTATGGCAAATCTAGCAGCAATATTCTCCAAAATGTTAATTCAACGGTACAACAGTATCAAGCACTGATTATGTTCACTTATATCGCTTTAATACGCTCCGTGTGCATTTTACTGGCATCGTTGTTAGGTTGCGGACACACAGGGAACTGGCTTTGTCTGTGAGGTGTGGAACGTATCTGCGATTTCTCTAATGTAAAGTCATGAGAGCAGCGGTGGCACAGTGGTGGCAGCCCCGACTTTACAGCAGTAAGCCGTGGGTTCGAACCCAGGCAGACGCATTACTTTGTGTAATTTATTTCATCACCGCTGCCCTCAAAAACGATGAAGGAAAACATCGTGAGGAAACCGGCATGTTCTAGAACTAAAAATTCGAAGACATGTGACATCTACCAACCCGCAATGGGCCCGCGTGGTGGATAACAGCCCACTCGCTCTCATTGAGAGGAGGCCTGTGTCCTAGCAGTGGGAATGTTGTAGGCTGATGATGATGATGAAAGTCATGGAAACCAAAATATTGACAAACTGACAAACTGACTGCCTCGTTGTCGTTGGTCTAGTGGTTGCAAGAGCGACTCCTGAGCATGAGGTTTTTGGTTTCATTTCCAGGTCGGGCAAAGAGTTATTGGGTTTTTCCATTAGAAAATTTCCATTCTTAGCCCAATTGCTCGCCCCCTATATTACATGGGACTTAAACTTATATGCTGAAATATTTGTATCGATAGGCACAACTCTGGTTATGCCTTCGGGAACTACACGGATGATATTATGTCACTTTAAAACAATTTAGCAATTCATAGTTATTTCTTGCAAAACAATTTAAGCATGTTTTAGGAATTAAAGTTCTAGATGAATTGCTCCATTGTCACTGGTAACTCTTCATCATCTGCCTGGCCTTTTAACAATTATATCGGGGTTGACTTCTAGTTTAACTGGATGCAGCTGAATACCAGTATTTTTACATAGAGTGATTGCCTATCTAACTTCCACAACCCAGTTAGTACTGGGAAATACGATACCTCTTGGTAAGACTTTTTGTCAGACTTTTGGGCCTCTGACTACCTGTAACGACTGTCAAAGCTTTACTAATGACAGCCGGGACAAACAACTTAACGTGCTTTCCAAGGCACGGGGGAAACTAGCTTACCGTCCGTCCGTCTTATAACGATAGACCGTGTCGACGGCGCGTTCGTGTTGCACGCGCGCCTCAAGGAGATGTCAGCAAATCGGAAGGTGTCCGAGAGCCAGAGTGCCAGAGCTGCGGGACTATTCGAAAAAGATACCGTGGCCCTGGAACACAAAGGGCTAAGAGCCCTTTGTGTTCCAGGGCCACGGTATCTTTTGGGAACATAAGGGTTAAGGGTTTTAGTCAGTATAAGTCTGACACTTCCTTGCGCTACGCCCAGAGCAGGAGGGCTCATTTGATGATTTCCCATCCGTAAAAAAAGGCACGGAGGAAACTCGGTATGTAATGGGTGGTCAGCCATCAACAGACCAACCTAGACAAGCGCGACTTAACCTAAAGATGAATCCTAGCGGCTGTTATTATTCACCCAGGATGTCCTCCACTAACAACGGTAACTCTGGCTGAGCAATAATTGGCCACGTAAACACAGCTTTACCGCCGCTGACGGGGGCTATTTATACGGTGACATAGACAATTTGCATGTCCACGGATGTGAGAATGTATATGTTGGTGTTTGGCGCTGGTTTTAAACTAGTTGGTTTATTTTAAAGCTGGAGCTATGTTTTGTAGGTGATTATGGTGTTAAGTAGCTTTGTAGGGTTATTGATTTGGTGGAATGGTGTTGACGTGTGCGATGTTAGAATTGATTTTGAATGCAAGATTCTGATTTTAAGACAATTTCGAAATTTGGTTTTTGTTAGGCGTGAAGTACTGTATGGGATTGTGGGTATATACTTTTACGTGTCCGATAAAGTGTAGGCATAAGATTGAAATCGTTAAAGGTACCTTTTCCCCTACTGATTTTTGTCGAAGAAAAGTAGAAGAGTCTGGGAGTAGACATCCCACATATCATTGAAAGGTAGTAGAAGGAGTAAAATCGACAAAACTGTTTCGACAAGGAAACATGATTATTTTGCCACATCAACGCTAAGATAAACAGACAATGCTCCTGTGATTTTTGCTGATGACATCACAACAAACTCTGACAAGGAATTATATTTTGCTATGTCATATATGTCGGAGTCGGAGTCATTATTACGGATACAAGACTGACTATGGAGCGAAAGCGCGCCAAAGGTCAAGCGACCTACTTACCAGTCTACCCACACCTAAGCGCGCTTACTACAGAGTCGTGATGTTTCGAGCTCCCAGCGAGGCGGACAGTCAGTGTCTGACCACCGCGGAGTCAAGACGTCCCGAAACTGTAACCCGATTCATGGTGCCTAGTGTTATTGTGTTGGATTGTAATTTCAAGTAATTTGTTAGTTCGATAAAAGCAGTGTACAGTGTGCGTGTGTTTTCATTGCACGAAACCCATGTTCTGCCCACATGATGACCGTGTCTAACGGAAATAAAATCATCACACTGCGACATATACAAGGTGTTGTTTTGCAACCTCGTCAAATTCTAGGAGGTAACTATGCTAATGATTCTCGACCCGAATCAATAATAAAATGAGTAGGTAATTTTCTTTTTTTCATTTATTTACTGAAATCGGTAACTGTGAACCACCCGTGTTTTAAACACGGGCCGTCTGATCCCCGCCTTATAACGTCGCTTACACACAAACAAAAAACCTCAAACGTTTTTTTGATATTTTCATAATCACTAAACCACGTTAAGGGGGTTATTCTGAAATATTGACAAATTTAAACAACAAAAAAACGCAGTGTTTTGTAACAATTTACTAGGTACCGTAATTTATATTGATTATTCATGTCTTCTGTGACAACATCCTGATTTTGACGAGGATGCAAAACAACACCTTGTATATGTATTGTTTATGGTCATTTACTTGTAACATAACTTTGTTAACATAGACATCATAACATCCTGTATTTTTATGAAAGGCAGAGTTGTACGGTCTACAATACAAACAAATAACGCAATTCCAATGTTAGACGTGAACGAAATATTTAATTCTTCGAAAAGTGAACCATTTAATTTACTAAAACGAACAATTATCTCACTTAAACGAACAATACTCTCACTAAAAGGAACAATTATCTCTTACGCCTTAAAAATAGCACAAACTACCTAGAACACAGGTTACCTAAACATCAGTAAATACTTAATATCTAACTACCCTCACAACTTTACTTAAGATTAATTAAAACATTTTAACCGAATAATTTATTCAGTTTAAGCATTTAAGTTTTAGCTCTTAATGTTTTAAAATAAATTCGGGATTATTACGGCTGGGTGCTTAAGATAAGTGCGGCTTGGTTAGAAGTAAAAAGTGTGTAAAAACATTACTAGAGTTTTGAGGCTGTAGTGTAAAAGGCACTATCGACCTTACTAATAAGAGACAAGCCGTAGTATGTCTGTGAGGGTTCTCTATTGTGATTCCTAACTTTTTATCCATAATCTAAAGTGTTTTTAGGGTTCCGTACCCAAAGGGTCAAACGGGACCCTATTACTGAGACTTCGCTGTCCGTCCGTCCGTCCGTCCGTCCGTCCGTCCGTCCGTCCGTCTGTCACCAGGCTGTATCTCATGAACCGTGATAGTTAGCGAGTTGAAATTTCTACAGATTGTGTATTTCTGTTGATGCTATAACAACAAATAATAAAAACAGAAAAAAATAATATTTAAGGGGGGCTCCCATACAAAAAAGTTTTTTTTTTTTTCGTTTTTATAAATAATGGTACGGAACCCTTCGTGCGCGAGTCCGACTCGCACTTGGCCGGTTTTTTTTAATAGTCATCATTCGTCATCGTGCCAAAGTTGTGCGCGGGGGGCGCAATAAGCCATATATTTTTACTGATATGTAGAATTTGTGAAGTTAGGGTCGGTAGAGTTAGGGTGTGTAGATTCAGAAGCCTGGCTCTACATGAGATCTGATATCTTTTTCACAGGGCAAACCTTATGTGGTCGTCTTGGCAACATTTTACATGAAATGTTTTAGGTGGGATTCATATCCCTCGAGTGCGTTTATTACTTAAGTCATTCGAAACGAAACTCGCGTCAAATTCAAGTAAAACATCAAATGAAAACATTCTCTTATTTGTACGAGGCTCATTCACGTCATGCAAAAACGCCTACCATTCATTTCAAATCCGCTCATGCAAGAATACACGTAAAGAACAAACTATGCTACACTTCGCAAAGTTAGAAACAAGGCATTGGAATACTAATTTATTCGTACACAAACCATGTGTTTGGCACTAAGCCGCTAGCTCATTGCGATGTGCCCATTGGGGGCTGGGTTGTAGTGTAAGCGAGTAGCGATTAAATGACGGAACTATATATTAAAGTGTAAATAGGCGCGCCCTCTATTATTTGGGAAAGATATTATAAATTAGTTAGTCCGTGTTGCATTTTACACTTTTGATGTGAGCCTACTCACTTCTTAAGGAAAATTACGATGAAAGCTGACAAAAGATATGGTTTTCTTAAAGGAAAGTATTTTGTCAGAGTAAACCCTAGGCAGCTCTAAGCAAAACCGGCGTATTCGAATATTGTTTCACACCAATCAGTGTTACAGATTTGTAATAAAAAATAATCAAAAGTGATTTTGGGCCAAGTGGTCCGGAAAAGACGCATTTAGACTGGTCAATTATATGCTGGTCATCATCTACGCATTATTACAACCGCTAATAATTAAACCTCACCCCATTACGTGTTCTAACCCCCAATCTGAACGACGATTAGATTTATCTGTGAAGATTTATCTGTCTTTAACACAAAGGCCCACGAGATCATGTTGCTTATAAATCCCGCTATTCCATCCGCTTTCCGCTCACACTATCACCTCGCCCCCCTGCCCTACTTCCAACCACGCTATGCCCACAGACACGACTATCGCTGTAAGAAGATACTTAATGGTCGCATTAATTGCACATGAAATCGCTACAGCTTACTTGTTTTAAATCTGACTTAAATCTGGGTAGGAGGACTTTTTTAAAGCCGGTTTTTGAGAGTAGTTTCAATCGTTTGTTTTTAAAATTGGGGTGGGTTTAAAAAATAACTTAATGCATGTAATTCCTGAAGGGTTAGACAGAGGTGTTCCTAGTAGTACTCCCACATTTTGCTAGCTACGTTTAAGGCCTATGTAATATCATCATTTCATCATTACAGCCCAAAAGACGTCGACTGCTGGACATAAGCCTCCCCCAAGTGTCGGCGCATTGAAATTTTGGGGGGTTTTGCCATAATCGCCTCGCTTGGCAGGCGGGTTGGCGATCGCAGTACGGTTGTTACAAAAGCACAGAGAACGCTGCTGCTCACTCTCTGGCAAGTCCCTTAGTCGCCTCTTACGACACCCACGAGAAGATATTATAGGATGGTGCTATTCTTTACGTCCGACATCATACAGAGCCTGAAGAACATATGATGGTATTAAGTTGAAACGTTTTTCAACACCTCTTTACCAGTATACTTACTAAATCCAGCTTGAAAACTTAGCCAGGAAATACACGGGTAGTATCACAAAGCGCAAACACCCACAAACATGATCCCCCAATAATTTAGATAATAGTTTTCAGTTGCTAACTCACACACAATAATTCAAGAAACCGAAGTCCACTTAATGAAAACAGAAGTTGTTGTTGGGGCCAGTAATTTGGAGGTAGCGGAACTGCACGCCTGCAATCAGTTAGGCAGATATGTACACACACATTTTGCTTCACTATTTATGTCTAAGGGTCCGTTCACACAGACCGGCTCGGAGAGCTTCGGCCGGCGCTCTGCTTTTCACACAGACCGGCGCGAGTTATACGCTTGGAACTTGGCGGCTGTCGGTGCATGCGGATCGCGGAGTGAGAGAGGACTCAATCGAGCTAGTCGATTTCTCTTATTGTTTCACTCTAAGCGCGCTAGGTTTGCTCTCAAGTATTCTCAATAATAATAGAAGTGACATGTAAAAAAAACCTTAAACCGGCCCCCAGGATACAGGCGCAGCCTAGTTTGGGGACCACTGTTATATAGTTTTATCAAAATAAAACTTGTTACCGATATCCTTAATTATGTTAGACTAAGAAAATTACTGTTACAATGGTTTAATAAATTTATTCTTCTTATTACAATAATTTTAAAAACTCTGTTTTAAACGTGATAAAAATCTGCTCTCCTCTCCGAGTCGGTTTGTGTGAATGGACCGTTAGTCCCATTTTTTTTACTCTAAATAGTATTGCGTTTGGCCGCATCTCGCCTGATGTGAAGCGATGATGCGGCTTAGGATGACGCTTGCCTAGAAGACACCGATTCACTCGAACTTCTACCAAATTATAATAATCGGGAAACAGAGAAGCCAGCATTGAATTCTACTGACTTTCGGTTCGCACCATAAATGTGGCAGCATAGCGCTATGTTAGGGTCCGTGGGACTTCTACCATGTATCAATGACGCTTCGCATAGTAGAAGACTTAAATATAATTTTGCCAGCAAAAGTAGGCCAGGTGGTATTTCATCATCATCATTCATCATTTAAGCCCAAAAGACGTCCACTGCTGGACATAGGCCTCCCCCAAGTGTCACCACATTGACATTTTGGGGGGTTTTGCCATAATCGCCACGCTTGGCAGGCGGGTTGGCGATCGCAGTACGGTTGTTACAAAAGCATAGAGAACGCTGCTGCCCATTCTCTGGCAAATCCCTTAGTCGTATCTTACGACACCCACAGGAAGATATGGGATGGTGCTATTCTTTACGTCCGACACCATACAGAGCAGAGTAGGTGGTATTTACTTTCCAAGTATCTGAAATTATCTGGAATAGATAACACAGTATTTTACCAGACCGGAGAGCCGTTTTTCTAACGTTTTACTTACTGAACTGTACTTAACTAAGGCTACCGCATTTGCTATATAATATGATTACAAATATATGGTAAACCACTAGTCAATTTCGTTTTAAAGTAATCTGTCAAGAAATCGAGAAATGGGGTCGTTTCTTCACCAGGGATCCCAAGTGTTCATTTTACTTCATATCTTATTTGTTACTGATCTTGTATCCTTTACTACAAAATCGCTGCCCTCCTAGCCCCACCATAAGCCTCCCACTTTGAAGACACAGCTCGGTTCTCTGTTCGTTATTGCCCTAACTTGTGCAACCATGTTGCCCGGTTGCCCGGTTGCCCCGCCCAATATTGCTCGATTTAATTAAGTATCCTTCCTATCTGGTATACAAATCTTGCTTCCTTATGATGATTTTGTTTGTTGAATCCGGATAAGGAAAATTTTGTAGAATATTTTTACTTAAGTCTTCTTTGTGGCTTTATTTCATCATTTTTGAGAGAATGGGTTCATTATTAACGTCTAATTAAGTGGTTATATCTCTTATATGTATTTTTTTTGAATATATAATGGTAAAATTTTGTCAATAATTAATAATGGCATTATTTTTGTTAAACTGAGGCAAATCCTGTACGTGGAGAGGGATCAATTTCGCTCGATTTGATTATGACAACTTTTTTGTTTTAAAAAAAATATTTTGCTGCTTGATGTTTGTTCAAACATGTTTGGCCTAAAATTCAGCAACGCGAACTCCGCTTAAAGTACAAGAAGTTTGATGTAGCCACAAGGTTATCGGGAGTCAGGGTATGAGCCGCAATATAGAGCTGAAACGCGCATGTCTCTTGCTAAATGTCTAAAACGGGCGTAAAAGTAATAAAATAAACGCTAACATCCCCAAAACTCGTTTAAAAAATACCTTTATCACCGCTCACCACTCGCGATGCCCTCGACACCAATGTTTGTCTTCAAAAAATTATACCATGAAAGCCTCCCATCCAAAGTTAATTAAAAACCTCTGAATATGACACGCGTTTATGAAAATCCAGCTTTAATTTCAAGTGAATAATGCTTAAAAACTTAATTATCAGATTACCGAGACCCGTGTTAAGGGTATGACAAGTTAGCACCTTATTAAATGTTCGCATGATATGGGATAATCATGTTTGGGAGGATTTTTTATGATGTTGGTAGACTGTTTTTTAATACGGCGTCTTTTTTTGATGTTCGTGTTTTTGCTTTTTTCCGGGTCGTAATTGGGTGTTTGTTTTGAGAATTTACTGTATTTAAATGAATTAATTTGGTAGTTCATGACTTACAACATTAAGTCCACCATAAAATATTTAAGACTGCAGCGTGTGCAATGTTTAAATAAACGCAACTAAAAGTGTTATTGTTTGAAAGATCTTAACAGCTGTAGATTTGTGCCCGGTTGATGACAATAGGTACGCTTCGTAACATCATCATCATCATTTCAGCCCAAAAGACGTCCACTGCTGGACATAGGCCTCCCCCAAGTTTTGCCACATTGACATAACATGGGAACATTTGCCATTATCGCCACGCTTGGCAGGCGGGTTAGCGATCATATTATACTAAAATATAACTGTTTAAATACGAGGAGCTCGTGGATAAATTATAACAGCCGCCCAGGTCAATCTTTAAAGTTAAGTCGTGCTTGCCGAGGTTGGTCTATGGATGGGTGACCATAATTATATATCGAGTTTCCTCCGTGCCTTGGAAAGCACGTTAAGCTGTTGGTCCCGGCTGTCATTTGTAGATCTTTGACAGTCGTTACGAGTAGTCAGAAGCCAAAAGTCTGACACCTAGTCTTACTTAGGGGTATCGTATTAGCCAGTTACTGTGTTGTGGAGGTCAGATAGGCAGTCGCTTCATGTAAAATACTGGTACTCAGCTGCATCCGGTTAGACTGGAAGCCGACCACAAGATAGTTTGGGAAAAGGCTAGGCAGATGATGAAATATACGGTAAAGATACAACTGTGCCTAATGTCGGAGATTACAAGCTTGATGAGGATTTGTGATTTTAGTAGCAGTTGGTGTATTAATTTTCCTTTCCTATTTAAAAATAACTGGCATAACAGTTGGCACTTTACATCTCTGCCTGCCTTTCAATGGGATACGTGATATCAACAATATTACTACCTACCTAACATCTTGTGTAGAGCCCTCCATACAATACCGTGAACAGGCGCTAATTCCCACTGAGTCGAGGAAAATAGCGGTCAAGTGGGAATTTTGACTTAGCGGATTATACCAGGGAAGATTTAGATGTTATAGGAAGTTATAGACGTTATAGTTGAATAATCCATAGCTATGATAGATGTTTAAGACGATTTGAAAGTTATCTTATTGTTGATGTATGGAGACGGCAAGGAAGACCTAAGAAAAAATGGAAGGATTGTGTTATCAATAATGATAAAGGTGCAAATGATAGCGTGACGAATGACAGGGGAGACTGGAAGAATAAAACGTGTTGCGCCGACCCCACGTAACATGGGACAAGGGCACGAAGATGATGATGAGAGTTTACGTAATACGGAGTATAAAACAACCCATCAGAAAGCTGTCAACCAAGCATTCAGTTCAACAAACAAACTAATACTACACAAGCGGTAGCATTTAATGTAAGGCACGCAAAACATTCTGCTGATGCAGCGAATAGTACAGGGGCTATGGAGGTATTTAATGAAAATTTTAATATTACACATGTATTTTTATAAAATTTGTGAAAAAGTTGGTACTTTGACCTTCAATATCACCGTAACTAAAAGTTTCCCAGGTATGGTCCAGTACTCTCCAGGCTGCTCCAAAGAAACACTTTGTACGACCTGGGAATCGAACCCAGGACCTCAAACTCAAAATCGCTTGCCAACACTTAACCGACGAGGCATTCAAAAAAAGAGTTTAAAGTTTACAGTTGATCGTACTTCTCCTCAATCTCTTAATCCTATTTAAAGTTTTCCACCAATGAAAACAATAACAGACTTACCCAACCAAGAGCCTATTTTTGTTGCAAAACTATATTTACTACTAAAACCAGCGGCTTATGCTGGGAACCCTCAGTAAACTTTAGACGTGCATCGACTCGGAATATTGGCAAAGTTTCGTATTGTCAAAAGGTGGAAGGGAAAGGATTATCGAGGAACATTTTCCTCCTCCAAAAAAAAGGATTGGTAGAACTAAAGCCTCTATGTTATTGTTTCTGCTCCGTTGGTCCAGTGGAGCGCAAATACATTTGCTGAGGTACTAAGTTTGATTCCCAGACGTGTTACTACGTTTTCATCATGACTGGATCAGTGTCCTGTTGATGGAAATAGGCTTTCTTCTTTTTTTTGGAAGGATTCTATCAAAATATTTTATAGAATTCGTTCTGGAAAAGTCCTGTTTTTAATTAATCCTACTAATATTATAAACGCGAAAGTTTGTAAGAATGTATGTTTGTTAATCTTTCACGCAAAAACTACTGAATGGTTTTAGATACTTTTTGTCCCGGTCTGCGCGGGTGACACCGTGGGGCGCAGCTAGTTGTAGAATAAAATTAATTCTTGTAAATTCATGTTAATTATCGAAATATCTAGTATGCTTTCCATGAATCAATTATTCTCAGTATAGTTTCATAGAATCTAGTACATATGTGTAGTTGATGTTATACTATTACAGCGCTCGTGTTACTAAATGTACAATAATATGCTTACTATAATTCTGTTTTATTTATAATTCATACAACATTACCTTTATTTTGTAAAAAGAAAACCTAAATTGTAGACTCACTTATTATTATTGTCTGTGGGGTTATAGTATTTAGTTGGATAGGGAGAGGTGTATTTATGTATAGTACACCCACATTTCGCCAGTTATATTTAAGAGTATGATATAAGAGAGAGCCTATTACCATCAAGAGCAGAAATACAGGCCCTGAGTTGCTACAGAGAAATTCCATATAGAAAAACCCAATAACACTCCCCAACCTGGCAACAGAACCGAATAGGTCGAGCTCAATAGTACCACTTAAACGCTTGAAGATTAACGAGCCAGTTCTATCATGTATCTGAATTTAAAATAAGTTTATACTTAGTAATATTCATTTATTTTCATACCACAATCTATTAAAACTCACTGTCAAATCCCCAACATAAACACTTTAATAATAACCAAACAAATCACCTATCCAAACAGCATCTGTATATTCTAACACTAAATTAATATTAGGAGCCGGTCCCACAATCAAAGTTAACCGAACTCCACATAACTTTCCAATATTAGTGTATGTAACGGTAAGGGTCCAAGTATATTACCTTGAGGAACGCTTTATGCTTGTTACAACATGTTACAAGTTTCTATGGCAATTTAATCAGTTCTTTACTGTTGTTCGGTACCCAAATTGGTTTGAAAGTTTTGTGAAATGCAATTTGAAGCGTGGGTAATGTTTTGTCTCTGGTATATGAAGGTATATGAAGGATTTTGTAGGTTAAAAGGTGCTTAATTGTGTCATTTGCTTGTTAAATTACGTATTACTGAATATTTGTGAATTTCATTTATTATTGAAAATTTTGCCCAACTACATAGCGGCAAAGATAAAGCGCATTTGAAAGTCAAATTAAACCCTGGCAAACCGTGTTTTTGTTTTATATAGTCTTACTCTAGTAATCGGTACATTCAATTTATAATTACAAATCAGAATTTAACCGTCCAAACTAATATTATAAATGCAAAAGTATCGGAATAATATATTCCCTTGGGGAAGGAAGTTGTAGTACGCATGTATATAAATCTGATATTAACTCGGTCTATCTGTAACCCTTTCATGCCTTAATGTCAGGCATGTCTTAGGTTAGAACACAGAATATTGTACATATGTTTCTGACCTACATACTCTAAAAATTTACTTAATATTTTTTTAATTGTGAGCATTGGTTGGCAATTTATTCACAGCATCTAACATAAACGTAAGTTCCCAATTGGTGCATAAGCAACGACACAGCCTCATTTGACTCCCAACTTCAACAAAAAATTCTTAGCAGCCTCATAAAAGCTTATCTCTTCCTCAATGACGCTTTTAAGGCCATCTGCTGCCAATAACCATTCGCTTTCCTAAAAAACTGGAGCATTACCATTAGGTTCTGTCATTAACCTTTATTGCTATGAAAAATCTATAGATTCGACATCATGATTGTTTAATCAGAATTGGAAAGTGAGAATGTCATTATCGTTGTTGGTCTGGTTAAGTGGCACTTGTTTGGCGTCGTTGTTCTAGTGGTGGCATGCGTGTCTGCTGAGCTTAGGATTCCGGGTTCAATTCCCACGTCTAACAAAGTGTTTTTGATGATTATAACAGGTAATCCTCAGTGGCGAATCGAAATCAGTATCAGTGCCAGCGTGCAAGTATATGTATCTGAATACAAAAGCGTACTAATACACCGTTGTCTGCTCCGGTGAAGTATGCAGCGGTCATATTATACCAATTAGAATGAACCTTTGAAGCATGCACGTGTGATATTATGCCAATTGAAAAAATCAAGCAATAATACAAATCATGGTCAACTTTAACCAAATCAATTTAGTATGACAAGCGTAAAGAAATTAATAATTCAAACATAGGCGGAAACTATCCAGCCATTTAAAACTTGGTTCAGTAATTAAATACTAATTGTAATTTTCGGCTTCACAAATAATTCAACAACGCTATGATTATACAATTTTATGCATGATCAAAAAAAACATACACAAGTAGGTACTGATTGAGTTTCAGAATTTTTTGCCAATTAGAGCATCGACCGTACCCGTGGCGTGATTAAAATATTATTTATTATTTACCCGTAGCATGGACAACAAATACTTGTACAAGTACAGTCTGTATTTATAACAGATTCCCAGTGAGTTTTAAAAGAGTTTTCAAAACTGTGACAATTAATGCCAAAAACTTGTTATAATTCTACTACTGATCTTTTGGCGGTTTGAAACTGAAATTAGAATGTGAATGTTAGGGTTGGCTTTTATACCAGTACTTTACATGGAGCGGCTTCCTATCTGACGGCTAAAGCGGGGGATGTAAGGGTCGCAGCTATTGGCTTTCTGTATTCCCATGGGAAAAAGGCGTTCATGTATGTACCTAAGTCATCATCTGCCTAGTCTTTCCCCAATTATATTAATGTCGGCTTCCAGTCTAACCAGATGCAGTCACTACCAGTGTTTTACACGGAGCAACGAAGTATCTGCCCTCCACAACTCTGTTAGTACTGGGTAAAACTCCTTGGTAAGACCGGTGTCAGAATTTGGGACCACCTGTAACGACTGTCAAAGATCTACAAATGACAGCCAGGACCAACGGCTCGTGTAGCTAAAACTGAAAATCGACCCAAGCGGCTGTGATAATTTAGCTACGAGCTCCTCTGAGATTAGGATGTGGCTGTTCTTTAAAATTTGAGAATTGTTTCTCAGACTATATAGCACAACATAGCTTGATTGTCAGTTATTATTACTCAAGTGATAATACCGTCATTTTATATGCTTTATGTTATTTGTACAATAAGTTACTCTGATTGTGCAAGAATTATCTATTAACCTTAATCTAGGTTGATTAAGGTTAAAAGATAGATAGATACAACGTTTTTCCTTTTCATTAAATTCCTTTTGTTTCCAACCTCCCCAACTTTCTTCAACCTAATTAAAACTTTCAACGAAAAAGTCTCCAAAATCATCTCCGGAATTCCACTAGTTGGACATGCAGTTAAGAGCACTAATACTTTGTAAGATCCAAAAGCGATTTTCTAACTATTGCAACTTTGAGATAAGACTTATTTAAAACAGTCACAACCTCGTCTGCCTAGCATTTACCGAACTATGTTGGGGTCGGTCTAGTCTAACTGGATACCAGTATTTTATATGGAGCGCCTGCCTATCTCAACTTCACAACCCATTTAGAACTGGGTAATACAATATCCCTTGGTAAGTATGGTTGTCAGACTTTCGGGCTTCTGATTACCTGTCAAAGATGTACAAATAACAGCCAGGACCAACGGCAGTGCTTTTCAAGGCGTGGAAGCCATTCTGTTCGCAATGGAGTTCATTCTCGTAAAATTACATTCGATAAAGAAATAAAAAAATACTTCAAGGAGCAGTGCAATTTTTTTCGACGTTGTTGAACCAAAAATTCGAAAACATGGGTCATCTACCAAACCGTACTGGGCTTTCTCATAGAGTCGTCTGGTAACATTATAGGATTATTATGCTATGCTTAACCTTTTGAACGCCAGAGCATAAACGCACAAGCGGACCCTCCGCGCCAAACAGCAAATTCACCGCAAATACAAATTAAAAAAGGGATTTTAAAACAGTTATTCACTTATTTCTTGTTAAGACATTAAAATCTTACAACAAGACATTAATATCTTAAAAATGTGATCTATGATACATCATAGATCACATTTTTAAGATATTTAAATAAACGCACACAAAAGAAATTATTAAAATCGTTTATTTCGTGTTATAGTGCACCACATTTTTTGTCACATATTTGTGTCGTTAGCGTACTGGGCACGCGCTTGCTTGTCACGTATATGTGACAATGGCGTTCAAAAGGTTAAAGTAAGTAAAAGCTGTGTGCTACGTATTACGGCTCGCGACTGTACATTGTCTGAACAAAAGTTTGCAGAGTCGCGTTTATCCGTAATTAGGAACGACGTTACAGGCACATGGCGTGCCGGATTTATGACGACCCCTAAAGGAAGATGGCGGGCTTCCCTAATATATGGGCCGCGGGTCTCAACAAGTTGTGGCGGTTATAGGCTATGTTGTGGTTGCTGGAAGCTTGAGTGAGTGTGAGATTAGCGATTATTCTTCAATTAGATCGAGTAACATACATGGAGCAAAATAATAACAGCCGCTAGGGTCGATCTTCAGGTTAAGCCGAGCTTGCCTAGGGTGGTCTGTTAATGGGTGACCACTCATTACATACCATATTTCCTCGCTGCCTCAGGTAGCATGTTAATTTGTTGGTCCTGGCTGTCATTTGTAGTTCTACTACTGACTACTGAGTCAGTAGCCCAAAAGTCTAATAATCATGTTTATCGAGGGGTATCGTATTACCCAGTACTAACTGTGTCGTGGAGGTCAGATTGGCAGAAATAAACTAAACTTATATAGTGGTTCTCCACCATGATTAAGGATTATAAATGAGTAAGGATCAACATCACCCATCAAAAAATTAAGATGGTTCTACAGAAGTGTACTTACATTGAGTGTTTTTTTAATACATAAAAAACTCTTTTTTTTATTGTCTATATTCTCGCGCTTTACCACTATCTCGCTTGATGGTAAGCTATAATGTGGTCGACGGTGAAGCACGCTTGCCTAGAAGAAACCTATTCACTCTTGACTTAAAGACCCCTAGATTATAGCCATGTAAGTACACGTGAGTCATAATTGTCTCAATAAAACTAAAAAAATAATAGCAAAATCAAATCATGATACAAATATGAAACCGAAACACTGAGAAGCAAAACCAAAAGTAATTATAATATTGCATCTCTTGAATCGTGAAAAGCGACCAAGTAATTCTATGTATCAGTATTTTCGATCACCAATCCTCTAGAATGAGCATTTTGAACAGTTTCATTCAGTATTTTATCCTCAGCGAGAGAATTTCACTTCGAAACCATATACGTAATCTAAAAAACTGTATCATGCATTTTCGAATCGATTTCACAAACATTTTATTTTACTTCGGGCAATACTGAAATGTCATTTACTTGCCAGACAAAAATAAACTCTATCCACAATAAAACAAAACTGGAATTGAATTGTATCACATTGCTCCTGTTTTCGACGTGCATCCAACTACTATAACTCACTTCGGAACTTGACAAAAGTGGAAATTTTATCGTAAACTCGAAATATTTCCAAAACTTATACGAATATCGGAACTTGAGTGATTTACTGTACAACTTGAGAATATAAATGAAACCTCCAGTGTACAGTCGGTAACGCAGTTTGCGAATTGCCAATTCCAATGAATATTACAGCAGTTTTTTTGTGATAAATCGGTGAAAATAAATTTTCACACAACAATCTGCATTTTTAATAAATTCTTTTCGATTTATCTTTTTCTTGTGAAATGAGTTATCCAATATATACAACCTGATAAATGCGATGTTATTTTTTTACAATAAAAATATTGTTGAGAAAAATATTTTCTGACCTTGCTGATGATAGTTCTCATAAAAGTCAGGTGCGTTGTACTCGCAAATGGCATGTGTGATGTATGAACGCGGACAACAAAAGGAATGTGGAAGGATCGTATCAGTTGGCATTCTGTAATTTCTGCCTCCTTTCTCCCAGGAAGAATGCGTGAGTATAATTATGTACTAAACATTTTAGTATGGCAACATTTTTCAAAATCACAATATAATGTACATGTATAATTTGAACGAACAACATAATCAAACCATTATGTAAAAACAAAATCTAAAAACAAACACCCAAACAATTTAATTTAAACTACTCTAAATCACTCAAATCAAAACTAGCCTCGCAAACGCTAATGAAAAGCGTCACGAGAAATTGGACAAAATAACAATTAAACATACCGCCGAATAATAGCTTCCCTCATAAACGCTCACTAACTGACAGATGTCAACGCTGTCAGTTTTCCCGCCAATTTCACTGTCATGGCGTCGAGGTGTTTTCATAGTGTGATGATTTATTTACGCGGCAATAGTTTAGGTGGGATTGTGTTCTGGTTTGTTTATTATTGGTAAATATTAAATCATTACTTTTGAGTATTTTGATGTCACTCTTTGAGCAATGCAAATAGCAGCCTCAAAGGTACACTAGGTTTCCGTTACAAACTTTATGTAGATACCTGATGGCCAAAACATGTAATTGAAAACGTTCTAAAACTAGTCACAATCTTATTTAAGCGACAATCAATGTCAAAAATATAGAAAGAGATATTTTTAAACAGATTGAGGCTGAGATTAGAATGTGAAAGTTCTTGAAAATACAGGTCATTCCCTTCTGATTTATTTTAATTGGTGATTTTGATTTAATTTATTATCCCAACACTGCTATTCCTTGATTTATAAAGCGATTAATTAAAGGTGATAGCAATATATTATAATAAGTATTATGCTTCAATTTATTGAACAATATACCTCTGCAAGGACAAAGACATCCATCAAAGCCTTAACCAAAGTAATAATGTACAACTAAGCACGCCATTATTGGATACTGTGCTAACAGCAATATTGTGGTTTATTTAGACAACTCGTGACGAAGGCCTGACGGATTTATCGTGATAGTGGTGTAGGAAATTAATGTTTTTAATATCTGACTTACTAGCGACGTCTGCATTGATTGTTTACTTCCTTGTCAAAAGTATAAGTTTCATCAGAGTTTTCGTGTGTCATTTTTCATTCTATAAAAGTTACAAACCCAAAACATTTATTTCAAATAGGCTAATTACAGGCAATTTTAAGTAGTCAAGAAGCTGGCTACCCAATAACAAAAAGATATTGCTCCATAATTTTATATTACAATACATAAAGAAAAACGGTTACCACAAAGAAGCACAATCTAAAACTGCCCAAAGTTACCATTTAAATATTCATATCAAACAATCTCACCTGCAGAACAATAGCAAAAAGATAGTCATAGAAAATATCCGTCTAATGTAGCGTGTCTGTCAAAATTCCCGCGCTAATTCCCAAACTGTCATGGCGACGCAATACCTGTCAAAAGTGACGTGTTTATTTTATTAACAAGGTGACAAGGGCAAGGCAAAGGTAATAAGATATTATTTTTAATGCTTTTTTCTTTCTAGGTGCCGTTATTTTGATTTCGGAGAAATAATTTAAGGAGGTTCTTACGACTTTTTCATGGCTTCTTAGAAATAAATTGGTTTGGGATAAGGACAACTTAAGATTTTTTAATAAGGTAAGATTTATGGTGGGAAAATTGGGTAATAAAATTTAGATTATGACGCTAATTCTGAAAAAATATTTTTATATTGTTTGGTACCATGGGCTTACGGCACAAAAGAGAGAGAGAGAGAGATTCCATAAATTTTTTCTATGCGTTTTCAAACTTAAACTCAAAGTCAAAGCATTTATTTCAATTAGACCATTACAGGCACTTTTGAAAGTCAAAGAACAAGAAAAAAAGAACGCGAAGCTACAGTCCCAGTCACCAGACATAATAACTTGTGAAAGTACTGTAGTTGCCCATTCCAAACCGTAGATCTCTATGGAGAAGAATGGGCAAGAAACTCCATGGACACTATCCCGTTACCAGAAAAAATCTTTCTATGTTTCATGCAAACCAATAAATAGTTGTACGAGCAAGAAGACATTAATTTGGATTGCAAAACGAGTGAAATTCCTTGACTTTTCAGTAAAATTTACTTTTGTACTATAATATTTAAAAGCCTTTTATCAAACAATCAGCTTTCAAAACTCATAACCAAACAAACAATTCAATCAAAATAAAATCCAAACTCTTCGACAAAATATCTTTTAAAAATATTAGAAAACAAGAAAAAGGGAAAAGTAGTCGAAAGTGATAATAACTGAGAAAGCGTTTACGACAGCAAATAAATAAAAATAAGTTGAAAACTAACGCTTTTCAAACAGTTCCTCAATTTGCCATGTTACAATTTGAAGTTTGATAGTAATTAATAGTGTAGTGATTATTGGGTTTAAAAGTTATCGATGAACAACATTACCTATCGAGAATAATAAATTTATCTACATCCAGTAACGATTTGGAAATGTTTGGGAAACTAAAAGAAACTACAATATTTGACTCCCAAATCAGTCTTCTTCTTTTAGAAAAACTTTACTACTATAAAGTCATTAAAGACCTACTCATAATGATACCACGTCAAAAGATGTATCATAGTGTTGACATGTAAAGAATAGGAGAACAGGTAAAAAGAACGAAAAATTTAACCATCCGTCTGGACCCAACTGAAGCGATCACTGCTACACAATAATTATTTTAATAAAGAAGTTTTCAAACTAGCCCAGCACTAAAAACTTATATTCAATGACCTGCCAAAACAAGGCATAACATCACTATCGACATTTCCGATTTCGAAACCGCAAAACTGCAAACAACTTTATGATTTCCAACATTTCATTTTAACTCGAACTTCACGTGCCACCAAAAGATATAACGAGGTGCAACCAAATTATCGATAACCGCAACTTGGAGTGGACATTTGCCAACTTTATCGATAACTATGTATCGACAGTTCGCAGCACTGGGAGGCGACAGATAAGCATCAGTTGCAGAAAGTTAATTAAAGTCAGTCTGTTTTAAATTAATTAGAAAATATACAAGACTGGATATTTAACTGTGTTCTAACAATTGTTGTAAAAGGTTTTAAAAGGAGATTTTCTTCTCATTTAGGAATGAAAGCCATTGTGAGTGCATTTCAGAGTTTTATTTTAGTTTGTTGTGCAGTTGTTTTGTTATTTTAAAAGTGGTTTTTGAGATTTCATTAAGCGCGACCAGTGTTTCAGCCAGTCTTAGATATTATGTAAACTGTTTTAAGTACAGTACTTAATTGTAAACATAGTAGTGTACAATGCCTGACTTAGTACTGACGCCAGCACATCAATGACTACAACAATCTGTCAGATTTTCAACTTTATTGTTAAAGAATTAGGTTCAAGATTGATTTTGAAAATTTTCCAGTTTTAGGTAGCTTGATGTGCAGTACTGTCGTCTGTACATAGCATAACATCAAGCCTGTAATCCCAGAAGAATTAGACAGAAGTGTGCTTACCAATAATCATCATCATTTCAGCCGAAAGACGTCCACTGCTGGATATAGGCCTCCCCCAAGTGTCGCCACATTGACTGATCCCGTGCGACTCGCATCCAGCGGATCCCCGCCACCTTCACCAGGTCATCAGTCCATCTAGTGGGCGGCCTTCCAACGCATCGTCTTCTGGCTTGCCGTAGCCCTTCCAGAACTTTTCGGCCCATTGGCCGTCCGTTCTGCGAGCAATGTGCCCTGCCCACTGCCACTTAAGTTTGGCAATTCTTCGGGCTACGTCGGTAACTTTGGTTCTCTTGCGAAAGTCCTCATTTCTGATTTGTGCGGGCAAGGAAACTCCGAGCAGCCCTCTCCATTGCCCTTTGGTTGACATTAAGCCTTCTGATGTGGCCCATTGTCCCGTATGTAATCACTGGCAACAAACACTGGTCTGGACTTTCGTCTTGATCTTACCAATAATAGACCCTTATATTTTCGTCTGTTATATTTCCATATAGTCGGGGCGCTTGTTACCATTTATCGGGCTTACATCAAGACTCCAGGTGGCTCCAAAGCAATTTATAACGGATAAAAACCTTTACCATTACCATTTCCCTGACCTGTGAATCAAACCCAGAACCTCTAGCTCAGCAGTAGTGCTTGTGACTACCAGATCAACGTGTCTTCTCCGTAACTGATAACTTCATAATAATTTGCATTCATTAAAGTCATTTATTATATTTTTCGATAATATGAATATGCAATCACGAATAAGCAGGACATGCGGAACGGTAGATTCAATAATTAATATTAATTCCTTGCAACAGAAGACTATATTTTATGAAAAGTAAAGCTGAACATTCACGGTGCGACAAAATGTTGGAAACATTATACACGTATCTCTGCAATTTGTGAGAATGTATGTTGCAATTTCTTGGAGGCAAGATGGCGTAATATTTTATATGCACATTAAGCCATATCTATTATTTGTCGCAAGAAGGTTAGAATGTGAATTCTTGAGCGTATGAAATGTTTGTAGTAAAACACATTTGTTTACGGAATTTTAATCTTCTTTAACCTTTACGTGCTATTTTTCTATTTTAATATTGGTCTGGTCGTTTCGAAATATGAACTCTTAGCACCTTGTCACCATGGGCATAGCAAGGGGGGCGACTGCACCCCCCCCCCCTCCTCCCAAAAATCTCCGTTTTTTTTTAATTTATAACTTTAGCTATTTTCGTTAATTGGCGAGAAGACGCGCACGCGCGCGACGTGAAGAATGGGGGGAGGCCTATGCCCAGGAGTGAGACAGTCAAGGCTAAGAAAAAATAATATAAGTTTAAAAACAATGACACAAATTATTAATTACAAATTTAAAAACCTTCCACACAAAATCCTCCAAAACACCAAAATGCTAATCTAACCTTTTGTTTTCTACTTTACCTTAATTGGTTACTCTGGAAACCACACCAAAAATAACAAAAAAAAATTATCCCTTCATTTAACTTCAAGATTTAACCCAAAATGCATTGTCACGTGAAAAACCAACATGTCAATAATCACGTCGATCTGTTTTCGAAACAAAAGTAGCTTAATGAACAGACGGCTTTACCGAATAACACAGGTACAGGCGAGTACAACGGTGCGAGACAATCAGCTAACATTATTACGTTGTTCGATTTCATTCGTGTGTTGTACAGGTGAACTACACGAGTGTTTTGTTTTTTCTTGAAAAGAGAAAACAAAACACTCGTGTTTTGCACAACAACACTTCGTGAATTAAGGTAAAGTAGAAAACAAAAGGTTAGATTAGCATTTTGGTGTTTTGGAGGATTTTGTGTGGAAGGTTTTTAAATTTGTAATTAATAATTTGTGTCATTGTTTTTAAACTTATATTATTTTTTCTTAGCCTTGACTGTCTCACTCCTGGGCATAGGCCTCCCCCCATTCTTCACGTCGCGCGCGTGCGCGTCTTCTCGCCAATTAACGAAAATAGCTAAAGTTATAAATTAAAAAAAAACGGAGATTTTTGGGAGGAGGGGGGGGGGGTGCAGTCGCCCCCCTTGCTATGCCCATGGTGACAAGGTGCTAAGAGTTCATATTTCGAAACGACCAGACCAATATTAAAATAGAAAAATAGCACGTAAAGGTTAAAGAAGATTAAAATTCCGTAAACAAATGTGTTTTACTACAAACATTTCATACGCTCAAGAATTCACATTCTAACCTTCTTGCGACAAATAATAGATATGGCTTAATGTGCATATAAAATATTACGCCATCTTGCCTCCAAGAAATTGCAACATACATTCTCACAAATTGCAGAGATACGTGTATAATGTTTCCAACATTTTGTCGCACCGTGAATGTTCAGCTTTACTTTTCATAAAATATAGTCTTCTGTTGCAAGGAATTAATATTAATTATTGAATCTACCGTTCCGCATGTCCTGCTTATTCGTGATTGCATATTCATATTATCGAAAAATATAATAAATGACTTTAATGAATGCAAATTATTATGAAGTTATCAGTTACGGAGAAGACACGTTGATCTGGTAGTCACAAGCACTACTGCTGAGCTAGAGGTTCTGGGTTTGATTCACAGGTCAGGGAAATGGTAATGGTAAAGGTTTTTATCCGTTATAAATTGCTTTGGAGCCACCTGGAGTCTTGATGTAAGCCCGATAAATGGTAACAAGCGCCCCGACTATATGGAAATATAACAGACGAAAATATAAGGGTCTATTATTGGTAAGATCAAGACGAAAGTCCAGACCAGTGTTTGTTGCCAGTGATTACATACGGGACAATGGGCCACATCAGAAGGCTTAATGTCAACCAAAGGGCAATGGAGAGGGCTGCTCGGAGTTTCCTTGCCCGCACAAATCAGAAATGAGGACTTTCGCAAGAGAACCAAAGTTACCGACGTAGCCCGAAGAATTGCCAAACTTAAGTGGCAGTGGGCAGGGCACATTGCTCGCAGAACGGACGGCCAATGGGCCGAAAAGTTCTGGAAGGGCTACGGCAAGCCAGAAGACGATGCGTTGGAAGGCCGCCCACTAGATGGACTGATGACCTGGTGAAGGTGGCGGGGATCCGCTGGATGCGAGTCGCACGGGATCAGTCAATGTGGCGACACTTGGGGGAGGCCTATATCCAGCAGTGGACGTCTTTCGGCTGAAATGATGATGATTATTGGTAAGCACACTTCTGTCTAATTCTTCTGGGATTACAGGCTTGATGTTATGCTATGTACAGACGACAGTACTGCACATCAAGCTACCTAAAACTGGAAAATTTTCAAAATCAATCTTGAACCTAATTCTTTAACAATAAAGTTGAAAATCTGACAGATTGTTGTAGTCATTGATGTGCTGGCGTCAGTACTAAGTCAGGCATTGTACACTACTATGTTTACAATTAAGTACTGTACTTAAAACAGTTTACATAATATCTAAGACTGGCTGAAACACTGGTCGCGCTTAATGAAATCTCAAAAACCACTTTTAAAATAACAAAACAACTGCACAACAAACTAAAATAAAACTCTGAAATGCACTCACAATGGCTTTCATTCCTAAATGAGAAGAAAATCTCCTTTTAAAACCTTTTACAACAATTGTTAGAACACAGTTAAATATCCAGTCTTGTATATTTTCTAATTAATTTAAAACAGACTGACTTTAATTAACTTTCTGCAACTGATGCTTATCTGTCGCCTCCCAGTGCTGCGAACTGTCGATACATAGTTATCGATAAAGTTGGCAAATGTCCACTCCAAGTTGCGGTTATCGATAATTTGGTTGCACCTCGTTATATCTTTTGGTGGCACGTGAAGTTCGAGTTAAAATGAAATGTTGGAAATCATAAAGTTGTTTGCAGTTTTGCGGTTTCGAAATCGGAAATGTCGATAGTGATGTTATGCCTTGTTTTGGCAGGTCATTGAATATAAGTTTTTAGTGCTGGGCTAGTTTGAAAACTTCTTTATTAAAATAATTATTGTGTAGCAGTGATCGCTTCAGTTGGGTCCAGACGGATGGTTAAATTTTTCGTTCTTTTTACCTGTTCTCCTATTCTTTACATGTCAACACTATGATACATCTTTTGACGTGGTATCATTATGAGTAGGTCTTTAATGACTTTATAGTAGTAAAGTTTTTCTAAAAGAAGAAGACCTTTAACCTTTTGTTTTCTACTTTACCTTAATTGGTTACTCTGGAAACCACACCAAAAATAACAAAAAAAAATTATCCCTTCATTTAACTTCAAGATTTAACCCAAAATGCATTGTCACGTGAAAAACCAACATGTCAATAATCACGTCGATCTGTTTTCGAAACAAAAGTAGCTTAATGAACAGACGGCTTTACCGAATAACACAGGTACAGGCGAGTACAACGGTGCGAGACAATCAGCTAACATTATTACGTTGTTCGATTTCATTCGTGTGTTGTACAGGTGAACTACACGAGTGTTTTGTTTTTTCTTGAAAAGAGAAAATTTAATTTATGTCATTTAGATGTAACATAACATCACGCTTATAAACCCTGATAAGTTCGGCAGAGGTGTACGTAGCATTTTTACAATAATGCGTATTTCTGTTCAATAGACTGAACCTTAAAATATAAAAACTACCCGCCATGTCAGTTGTGTGCTGCTTATTTAGCCCACTGAATTCAGTTTAGACCTTACAGCAAAACATCTAGACGGAGCAAGATAATCGAAAAGAAAACTATGTTATTTAAAAATTGATCTCTTAAGTTTGAGGCAAAAAAACATAGTCAAAATACGACTGATAAAAACTCTAGCATTTTATGTTTTTTTTTTTGCCTCAAACTTTTTCATCATTTCAACCCAAAAGACGTCCACTGCTGGACATAGGCCTCCCCCAAGTGTCACCACATTGACATTTTGGGGGGTTTTGCCATAATCGCCACACTTGGCAGGCGGGTTGGCGATCGCAGTACGGTTGCCAAAATCACAGAGAATGCTGCTGCCCATTCCCTAGCAAGTCTCTTAGTCGCCTCTTACAACACCCACGGGAAGATATGGGATATAGGGATAGATGGATATGGGAGATATTTCATAGCGTTGACATATTTTGCATTATCTTGTTTTTTCAATTTTTTTATAAACTCCAACTCTCACAATTGTGTGTCCTTTTCAGAAATTTTGTACGGCTACTGATTAAAAGAATAATTATGAAGTTGCATTTCAGCTGTAAATTATTTTCACTTTGTTTGACGACATGCGACAGAGTGATAAGTGACTTAATGAGAAATGGGAACAATTCACTTTTTGTTAACGAACCTCTTTATTAAACTTGTTACTTATTTGGGGCAGGGAGAGATATTTGACTGAACAGGTATATATTAAGAATTTGTTGGCGTCTCTGAGCGTTGATTTTAAAGTTGCTCTGCTAGCAACTTTAAAATCTTTGCAAGTTAGATTTCTTTCGTCTTAGATAAGATAAGATAAGATAATATTTATTTGCATAAGCATGTGTCATACATATACAAGGAAATTCATGCATGCAAGATGTTAGAAACATTATTAGGTACACGCCAGGCATGTTTGCCACATGATGTGACGTGCAAATATAAAGAAATTTTATTAAAACAGTCTCTTAAAATAACAATAAATTAGGTTATTGAAGTTTAATAACAATATTGTAATAAATTAAAAAACAATAAAAATCAAACAAAACATTAAAAGTAAAGATAAGTTATTAAGGCTGTTATACAATAATCATGCCAACAATAAAAAAAACCCCCGACACCAAAAAACCGATTAAAAGCCAAAAATAAATTAATCCAAGCGTTGTAGCGTCGGGGGTCCGCTTCGTTCTGTGCTTGTACTAAGCGGTCTTCTTAGCGGTCCCCCGACGCTACGACGCTTGAATTAATTTATTTTTGGCTTTTAATCGGTTTTTTGGTGTCGGAGGTTTTTTAAATTTCTAATTTAATTTTTTTTCGTGCTTTTTAAACTTATATTATTTTTTCTTAGCCCTGACTGTCCCACTGCTGGCCATAGGCCTCCCCCCTTTCATTTCAATTTTCTCAGTATTGCGTCTCTTCTCGCTAATTAACGAAACCAAGGAAAGATATAAATTAAAAAAGTAAGTTTTGGGGGGAGGGGGGGTGCACCCCCCCACTCAGCAATGCCCATGGTGACAAGCGACAACATTTCAAATCGACTACCTGTGAAAGTTGTTTATATCCCTTCATCAACTAGAAAAGAGGTGATTATCTTCAAACGGCTGAGCAGATTTTCTCGACGCATAGCTAAGAACACTCTCGATTAAAATACTTTTCAAACGACAACACTTTTGTCAAAATCGGTTCATCCGTTTAGGAGGTATGATGCCACAGACAGACACACAGATACACAAATACACACGTCAAACTTATAACACCCCTCTTTTTTGGTCGGGGGTTAAAAAGATTGAAACACAAAAAAATATAATTAAATAAGCTACTAAACATTAGGTTACAACATAATGAAAAAAAAAAGCTACTAATCTTTTCTGTAGGAACTCGAACTTAGATTCGAACCTCGGCTCGGGAAATCTGTTATTCGGTTTTCCACTGGAGAATTCTTAGTATTCCGATATTTGAGTTATTTGTTACTAAATGAGTCATTAAGTAGTAAAAAAATACATAATAGGGTTACACTTTATTTAACAGAATAAAGACAAAAACAAATATTCAAATCTCATTGTAAACTAAACAGGAACCTGACCATCCTTAGATTCAGTAGATCTAACGTTTATCCTAAATTTTTACTGAAAATTAAACAAAAAACCGTACCACGCACGTAGAATCACGGGCACAGCTGTTTTCACCATATTAGTTTATCCTAAGCCACCTAGATGGCGCCACACATCCTACCCTCAATTTATTATTCAATGTAGCGGTTGCCCCGATTATTTTCCGTGGTAAGTGATGAATTGGGTACATATGTTTGAAAAGCCCATTAGTGTGGACCCTTGGGCTCAAATTAACGGTTTTCCCGTTTCTCTATTACATTCATAGTCCGTATATTTTTGTACGGAAAATAGGAATAGAGATTGTAATTGTGTTTTGTTTCTTGTGGTTGCATTAAAAACCAGATCTTTGATAGTCATTGTAGGTAGTCAGTGGCCCGATAGTCTGACAACCAGTCTTACCAAGGAGTATCGTATAACCCAGTACTACATGAGTTGTGAAGGTCAAATAGGCAGTCGCTCTGTGTAAAATACTGGTATCCAACTGCATTCGGTTAGACTGGAAGACGACTCTAGCAAAGTTTTGAAAAGGTTTGGCAAATGATGGTTGAATTAAAAACCAGGAAATATTCTATCAGCGATAAATAAGATGTAAAAATCAATATCCTATTTAAAGTCGTAACAGGAAAACGGAAGGATTTAAAAGCATGAATAAAAGAATGTTTCTTTGGGAAAGTTGTTTGTTATCATAAGTATAATCACGTGTTTAAGTATCGATCACTAATTACCAGTCACCCTATATAAAGCGAGCGAGGCCATTGTTATTACTGTTGCTGTTAGCCTATATCATCCCACTGCTGGGCAAAGGCCTCTCCCCATGACTTCCAAATCCTTCGATCCAGGGCCAATGTGGACCACTGGTCATTGGTTCTGTCCAGCTCGTCCAGCCATCTCCTGCGAGGTCTACCGCGTCGCTTTCTGGCTGTGTCAGAGCTCCACATCGTGGTTATTTTGACCGACAGCTCGTCGGGCATACGGCAGACATGGCCAGCCCAGTCCCACTTCAGCTTAGCGGCTTTTTGAGCAACGTCAGTTGTTTGTGTTTTGGAGCGCAGTGTGGTGTTGCGAACATGGTCGGTTAGTCTGACGCCTAGAATGCTGCGCTCCATTGCACGTTGGCAGACCTTGAGTTTGAACTTTTGAATATTTGTCAAAGACCAAGTCTGGGATCCATAGGTCACAATGGGAAGAATGCACATGTCCATGATTTTTCTGTTCAGTGACAATGGAAGGTTTCCTTTCATGAGTTCCTTCATGGACCACTAGCTCTTCCAGGCATTTTCGTTTCGTCTTGTGACTTCATTTTCTTGTCTGCACTGGAAAGAAAGAGACTAACTGGCCCAGGTAGATGTATTCATGGACATATTGCAATTCTTCACCATTCACTCTGATCCTATGATTAGTGGTGTTTGACATCAGTTTGGTTTTCGATATGTTATACCTACTGCAAATGTTTTGCTTGATTCGCCGTGTGCACTATTTACTTCAAACCTACCATTAATCTTTGCCATTTCTTTGCCTACAGTAAAACCCAAATCAGTGGAAGTGGTGACAGGAGACGGGAAGACCTTAGCTGATGGCGCAGTCTTCGGACCCTTGCTCGAGAGGGCGAAGGTCAACATCAGCTGCACTGTGAAGGAAGGGAAACCTCAGCCGAAGGTCGTTTGGTACTTCAGGAAGAACAGGGGTGATGATATGAAGGAGTTGAATGGTAAGTGGTTTTTTTTTTGTAGCATTCTCTATCCCACTTCTGGGCAAAAGTATAATGACGGGTCGAACAGGACAGGTTCCGTCAGAACTGAAAGTGGCTTATCAGGTTTTTCTTTAATTGTTTTTTTTTTGTTAATAATTAGTGGAATTCCGAACGATTATTCCGACAACGTCAACGTCGACGTTCCGATTATTGGAACGGTGAAGGAAAACGTCGTGAGGAAACCGGCATGTTCTAGAACAGAAAATTGGAATTCCGTAAAATAGTTTGTGTTACTCAAAAGGTTTTGGACGTGAGTCTTCAAGCGGCGCATATGTTGGTTAGTTCTAGATAAACTTGACATACTGTCAGTAATATTGCTTACTGTCAGGGAAGATGGTGACCAAGCGTTTCATCAGTATAATGACCGACCAGCTGTGTAGCGGATAGTGCAAAAAGTACTACAGCGCCATCTATGACGTAAATGAAGAACTATCATCAAAATTCTAAATCGCGCTATTAAAATGGGCGTGCAGTAGCCACAACCCCGGTCTGGTCAGAGGATCCTTTCTTACCTATAGGAGTTGAAGAATTGTACACCCTGTTCTTCATACCCCTAAAATCTGATAATATCTCAACTCTGATGATGTCACATTCATATGTGGTAAGCTATCTTGGATTATTAGTTCGCTTTACCTTATTCTTAAGTTAACTGACGACCCTAATGATATTAGACTAGCACTTCGCCCGCGACTTTGTCCGCAAAAATTGTGTTATTAAATAGCCTAAGTTACTCGGAAAAGATGTTGCTTTCTAATGGTGAAAGAATTATTAAAATCGGTCGAGTAGTTTTTGAGTTAAATCGTAACAAACAAACAATCAAATCTTTCCTCGTCTTTATAACATTAGTGTAGATTAAAGGTTGAGTGCATATATCCCGTTGGCTGTATTTACTTAATTATTTACGTATTATGTTTTCGATTCGAAAATAAACACAATATTTTAATTATTTTAGCAATAACTTTATGATTTAGCAGCTGTCTATTTAAACCGTCAACTCCATCAATGACCACTTAATCAAATTTAACCAAAACTCAGTTAACAAAACCGCACTCCAAATAGAAAATCATGTCCCAAAATCTATAAATTCGTAGTACCTAATCATAAATTAATCGGCCTCAGTTATCGGCTAAATTAGGCCAAAATTGAAGCCTTTGCCGGGATTTGTGGTCGATCGTAGGCATTAAATCAAAACGTATCCGGCCCAGTCTGATTCAGGTGGTTTTGTCCGGTCCTGTTCGTGTAGATTTGTTGCGGTTTCAAATATGGGAAGTAAATATGATATAGGTATTTCTTGTTTATGTTGCTGTAGGCTTCTGAGGGTATATGATTTGTAGTCCATTTTGGAGGGACTTGGTAAAGGAAAGTTTGATGTGAGTCCAGAGACTCGCTCTATTACAATACACCATCTGCCTAGCCTTTTCCCAAACTATCTTGAGGTCGGCTTCCAGTCTAACCGAATGCAGCTGAGTACCAG
This sequence comes from Cerastis rubricosa, assembly GCA_949152445.1. NCBI lineage: Eukaryota > Metazoa > Arthropoda > Insecta > Lepidoptera > Noctuidae > Cerastis > Cerastis rubricosa. The sequence goes on along the minus strand of OX424548.1, from coordinate 15,490,549 downwards.
TATTTTTTACATGAAGTGACTGCCTATCTGACCTCCACAACCCAGTAACTTAATAATACGATACATCTTGGTAAAACTGTATGACAGACTTTTTTCTTCTGACTACTTGTAACGACTGTCAAAGATCTACAAATGACAACCGGGACCAACGGCTTAACGTGCTTTCCGAGGCACGGAGGAAACTCGGTATGTAATCATGGTCACCCACTTACGGATAAACTTCGCCAAGCTCGGCATAACCTTAAAGATCGACCCGTGCGGCTGTTATTATTTAGCCATGAGCTCCTCACTCAAGACTCGCTCTATTTCATGAAAATGAAACATAGCTGGCGAAATATATTGTGTACTTCATCATCATCATCATTTCAGCTGAAAGACGTCCACTGCTGGACGTAGGCCTCCCCCAAGTGTCGTCACACTGACATAAGGGGAGGTTTTGCCATAATTGCCACGCTTGGCAGGCGGGTTGGCGATCGCAGTACGGTTGTTACAAAAGCACAGAGAACGCTGCTGCCCATTCTCTGGCAAGTCCCTTAGTCGCCTCTTACGACACCCACGGGAAGATATGGGATGGTGCTATTCTTTACGTCCGACACCATACAGAGCCTTATATATTTTCCATATCTAAATAAAACATTGCAATTACTGGTGATATTATATGGTTTTTCAAAACCTTGAAAAAAATCAAGCCACATCAAAAAATTAATTCAACAGACCTCCAAGAATCCCAGTTTGTATTCAAACCTTGCACAAATATAACCACAAAACAAACGCTTTAAATGCTCACCGGTAGCGGATTCGATTCCCGAGCCGTTTATATTTATTGTTTGGTTGGCTACGCTGAATGTTAAGCAGTACCTATTGACTTTTTGTCTAGGTCAGGAGGTAGAAATTGTTTTGGTCTGATTTAGGACATAGTCAAATACTTTGGTCTGAATTCAGGTCATTCTTAGGGGCTCGCACCTACGCAATAAGAGCAGATCGATCTCAAAGTTACGCAACGTTTGCCGAGGTTAGTCCGTGGATCGGTTACCATTTATCTCACTTCTGCGTGCTGACTATCATTTGTACATTTTTGAGTTGTTACGTGTATTCAGAAGCCTGTGGATCTGACAACCAGTCTTATCATGGAGTATCGTATTGATGATTTGTTGTGGAGGTCAGATAAGTAGTCGCTCCATTTAAAATACTGGTATTCAGCTGCATCTGGTCAGACTGAAAGTCGACCCCAAAAAAGTTGGGGAGACCTTCCGTTTCTTTCCAAGCATGAACTATTCGTTGCTGTCAAAATATAACATCACGCCTGTTATCTCAGAAAGATTAGGCAGAGGTGTAGGTACCTAATAATACTTCCACATTTCACCAGTTATGTTTAAGCCCCATGTAATACAGGCCTGTGGACGGTGAGTAATGGGCTAGCTCACCGTCTGTCCGTCTTTTGACGACAGGCCTTGCCGACGGCGCGTTCGTGTACCACGGGCGCCTCAAGGAGATGTCAGCAAATCGGAAGGGGTCCGAGAGGGCCGATGCCTGCCAGGGCTGCTGGACTGTTCGTAAGAGATACCGTGGCCCTAGAACACAAAGGGCTAAGAAGGAACATGGATGGGTTTTAGTCAGTACAAGTCTGACACTCCATTCCGCTCCGTCCAGAGCGGGAGGGGTTATTGATGATTTCCCATCGGAAAAAGAAGAAAAAAAAAACCCCATGTAATAGGGGGCAAGCCTTTTAGCTTCAACCAAGCATGAATCTAGACTTCTACACACTGCACTTGCGGCCGGTCGAGAGCTTCTACCTCCCGGTCGACACCTCTAGCTGTCTGCCACATCGCGGCGCTGCACTATGTCCGACGCACTGGGGTTCGCCTCACCACCGCAGACTGTTCCAACTCACTGTGAACAATGCGGCAACGAGCTTATAAAACTGGCATGGCAAAATACTACAAAACTCATTCTACTATCGACCTCCGGTCGCCGGAGGGGAGTGATGTACCTACAAAAAGCAACTTACTACAAAAAGTACTACAGCGCCATCTAAGACACGACGGAAGAACTAACATCAATTTCCTACTTCTCACATGCAAAGTTTACATCGACCTAAGACTATATAGAGAAAACCGACAACAACTGTCGGGCAGCTGCCCACCAGCCACAACACCTGTCTGGTCGGAGGATCCCCCCTTTTCTAAGGAGTATCGAGACACTTTACACCCTGTTCCTCATACCCCTAAACTTTATTTATTGAATTGAAAATACTGCCTTGCCAAACGAATACTGCAATACTTCTTCCCACTTTAATATTCCACCTTTATATCTTACCTAATACTTTTATCTCTCACTCAAAACCATGAACGCGAAGTGACAATTCAATTGATTCTATAGACATTTGAAATGAAATCAATTTATTCCCGGGACCCGCAGATTGGAATGAAATACTTGGACTGAAAATATATCTAGGATTAAATATTTCCGCCTAGACTCGCGGAGTGGAACCGACCGGATTGACAGATGGGGTTAGCAGAAGGGTGAGGAATCAAAGAACAGAAATAGGAATTGATTTTTATGACCTAATTTTCAATGGCTCGAAGTAAGACGTTCAGCTGCGTTTGTCGCAGTCTACATTTGGATGGGTGACCTTTTTTAAATACACAAAATAAGTTTGACGGGGCATCATCAGTTGAGATTATCTCGTTGGTCTATTTGATATTTTAAGGTTGATTGATTTTTGGGTCCGCCAAATTGATATTGAGTTTTTCCATCAGGAATTTCTCAGTAGCACCTACGGAGTCCGGTTGATGGCAATAGGCTCGCCCCATATTACATAGCACTTAAACATAACTGGCGAAATGTGAGTGTTAGTATTATTAAGTACACGTCTGCTTAACGCTTAAGGGATTACAAGCGTGATGTTAGGTCATCTATTAACAGATATCAGATTCTCAACCTAAAACTATAGCCAAAAAACAAACCTAGCTTAAACTAACCTCTTATTATCACTAGGTACATCTTTTCTCTAAACCTTGATGATACTATCAAGCGTCAGAACCAAGCACAATATGCCCCACTTCAGAATTCCGTAGCTATCTCTAAAACCATTTGTATGCGGAACCCGGCACAGAGTGATAAATTACACAGCTTGGCACGTGAGCTCTATGATGCATTCATATCGAGTTTTTAGGGTTCCTTGGTTATTTGGTTAACGGTTTTTTAAGTGTGGTAAGGGTTTTATACGGGAAGGGCCCAAAAATAATGTAAATAGTTTGCCTTGAGGCCTGTTGTGGTTTTTTGAAAAGTTATATAATTTATTTAATAACATTAGTAAGTGAAGAAAGGGAATGGAATTAGGATAAGCTGAAGTATCCATTGCAGGAAACTGTTGTTACCAATATTTTTGCCAAGCATGGTGATTGTATCCAATGACGGCACGGCAATTTGACGGCACGATTGGCGTAGGTACTGAGCGATCGGCTGCTCTACTGATCCCCGCACGAAACAAATATTTATATGACCTACAGGTAGTTGTTCCGGGTCTGGCTGTTTGTGTATGTGAGTTAACATGTTTTTAAACGCACCAGGAGAAGTGAGAAATGGGCTAGTGTGGGGTATCGTTTTAAAAAAATTGCTTATAGAGATCCGTTAAAAGGGGTAGTCTGATAATTTTGCACCCTTACTAACTTTTTACTTTCGATCAGCTCGTATGACGATGAAATTCGTTTCAGAAGGGTTTTTGAGTCAGTATTGATCATAATAATGTCTGACTGCTATAAGTATGTATATAAACTAAAAATACATTCACTACTGCAAATAGACATTTCCAATCGTCACCACATCCACTGATCTAATACACACAAGTAATTTTCTTTATGTACGGAACCAATGAATAAGGTTCGCGCTTGACTGTTCAATGGGTACGTATCTTATCCAACTCGTTTACGTTATTAGCAGAGAATTTGATACTTTCATGTAAATGATTGCAGACGGGAATGACATTTACATATTATTTTAAAGCAATGCTTTATGATGTCTGGAAGAACATGCTGAAGGCTATGAACCGTTGGAATCTTATGAACTTCTGGAGCAGTTCAGCTTTCTCACTGTGTTTCTGATCACTTCTCCTTTAACACACTCTACTGTCGATGTCAATATACATATCCTGAGTCGTCCCAGAAGTTTGCTATGAGTCTAGGCGCTTTGCTTCCCTAGGCTTTTTTTCGGTTCCCTATCCATTTGCATAAAATTTTAAGACCTAATATAACTTAGCATAATTTTGTTTGGCGTAATTATATTTTCGCATAATATAATTACGCATAACAGCTTACGCATAATTTTTTTAAGCATAATTTATCTAACCATAATAATGATTAAGCATAATATTCTAAAGCATACATTTTTAAAGCATAAAGTTCTAAAGCATAACTTTTTTAAGCATAATATCCTAAAGTATAAATTTATTTACGCTTGCTTGCATGCTGCATGCAAGCAAGCATGCAGCAAACAAGCAAGCAAGCAGCATGCAAGCAAGCATGCAGCAAACAACAAGCATGCAGCATGCAAGCAAGCATGCAGCTCCGGGAATGTTTAATAACTTTCGCTTTGTAAGGTTTAGAATATATAAAGTTAGTTAAATTGCAAATAAAATTATAACTCGTAACCGGCTTGAGGATATGACAAGAAGATGTATGAACGTGGATAAAGCGAAAGAACAATGTGAGGATTGCCGCGGGTGGCGTTCTGTGTTTCTGCCTACTGTAGGAAAAACCCTATATATAGGGTGATTGGTAATTAGTGATCGATACTTAAACACGTGATTATACTCATGATAACAAACAGCTTCCCCAAAGAAAAAAAACCGGCCAAGTGCGAGTCGGACTCGCGCACGAAGGATTCCGTACCATTATATAGAAAAACGAAAAAAAAAACTTTTTTTGTATGGGAGCCCCCCTTAAATATTTTTTTTCTGTTTTTATTATTTGTTGTTATAGCGTCAACAGAAATACATAATCTGTAGAAATTTCAACTGGCTAGCTATTACGGTTCATGAGATACAGCCTGGTGACAGACGGACGGACGGACGGACGGACGGACGGACGGACGGACGGACGGATGGACAGCGAAGTCTCAGAAATAGGGTCCCGTTTGACCCTTTGGGTACGGAACCCTAAAAAATATACTCATTCAATTTTATCACAATAATTCAACAGCCGTATGAAATTCGCGCGCGCGTGCCTGTGGCCTATCACCTTGTGACAAACCCGAATGAGTAAAAAAAAAAATGTTTCTTTGGGAAACATGTTTGTTATCATAAGTATAATCACGAGTTTATGTATCGGTCACTACTTACCAGTCACCCTATATGTGTTGGAATTCAAATACCAATTCCTTTAAGAATGAAAGCCGCAATAATGTCAACGTTCTACTTAATTAGGACAAGCACGGACAAACCAAAGGACAGCCGCAGAACATTAGCAACCCAGATTAGATTAGAACTATCCCAAATGTCTGGACCTATCTAGGTGCCAAACTAGATTATGTTCAGGTCAATATTCCGCTTGGGATTTATATTATCTAGGTGTGTTGTATAAGTAATGTTTTGTTTCTGTTGTTTTCAATATGAGAATTTCTTTCGAGAGTTTTCAAACTGAGATGTATTAGGAATGTTGAAGTATAGTTCAAATCAAATCAAAATATTATATTTATATAGGCCTACATGGGCACTAAACGTCGACAAAAGGTGCACGGTTTGGGTTGGTCGTTTCCTATGGAGAAGAACCGACAAGAAACTCCATGGTTGCTCTTTTAAAATCATTTGGTTTTACAATACTAGTCAGTCTTTAGTGCGTTTACTTATTAACATACACACTTAAAATCAACAACACACTCACTTAATTAAGAAATTACATAAAGGTAGAAGCACAAAAGTACTGCTTATTTATGCTTATTTCAAGCAGTTTACGAGAATCGAAGAACTTAATATTTGACGGCACGGTTAGTAAAGCTGCTAAGCGATTGGTGGCCGCGCTGCGTGTCATAGATTCTATTCCCGCACGGAACAAATACTTTTTTATGTTCAATATGAAATATTCAGAACGAAAAAAAAAATACATACAATCTGTTGGCCAGTTCCCAGTGTTTTAGCTGGGAAGAGGACGTAGCGGAACTAACTCCTACTAAAATTGACCTGGAGTATCGGCTGATGATCCAGGTCTATTTGATGTTATGGTTTTATCATAGCTAGATGGTCAGGAGACGATCAAGCCATGACAAAACCGTTGCAACAATAGCTACAATTATTGTCTTAGTCCCACTACCTCTAGAGAGGATGAATGTGTCCCAACAGTGGGAACATTATAGGCTTATGATGATTGCCACGTTAACGTTTTCCGTTTCACCAACAACTCATTGAACATCTCCATCATCATCACATCATCATTTCAGCCCCAAAGACGTCCACTGCTGGATATAGGCCTCCCCCAAGTCACATTGACATTTTGGGGGGTTTTGCCATAATCGCCACGCTTGGCAGGCGGGTTGGCGATCGCAGTACGGTTGTTACAAAAAGCACAGAGAACGCTGCTGCCCTTTCTCTGGCAAGTCCCTTAGTCGCCTCTTACGACACCCACGGGAAGATATGGGATGGTGCTATTCTTTACGTCCGACACCATACAGAGCATGGAGACATCTCCATCACCAATTACAAAACTACCGTAAACAGAACAAAATTCATTACCGAGCCTTAACCTTACCGGGTTCAATATTCCACTCGGGTCATCCCAACATAGGTATTCAGAATTAAATAAATCGAAACCCATTCGTACAGACAAGCTCAGATATTCATAGAAGCCGTTTGGAATATAGTCGCTACATCTGTAGAATATATTAGTTCTACTACTACTGATGCTGGAGGAATTTCTACCTTACCAACTGTGTCCAAAGTTTAAAATTAAATGATTGCAGGTCTAGTTTAGAAAAATCATTTTGAGATATTAGGTATTTTGGCCCGATGCGGTCTTGTTATCTGGCTACAATTGGCTGAATAAATAACGGAACGGTAAACAATTGAGATACATTTATAGAATGATAAGATATTGCTTTTGGTGGCAAAACCATCTGTCAATATGAAAAACATTTATTGTAGGAGAGACTTGAGATAAGATATGAAATCAGGCAGACGGGTCTGAAGAAACATTGTGATGCTTCTTGAACTTATAGAGGTTGAGACGGTCCTCTCATTGGCGGGTGCCAATGAACAATGAATCAGCTCTATCTATACAGACCCCTCGATTCATTGTTCCTGAATTAAGATTATATTGTTTCTAGAAACAGCGAACCTGGACAAAGTTACATGTTATATTATATCAGAGACAGCAAAGATCAAGGTCTAAAATGTTTTCGATACCTCTTTCTTTATCATGTGGTTAGTACCTAACATGGAGTCGAGAGATATTGATGTGAAACATCTTTATATGCGCGACTAGGCAGTAACATCAACTCGGCGACGGGAAATGTTGTTGCACCCCCACCCCTATGTCACGTAAAATCAACCTTAACCCATTAAAATAAAGTTTGTTTTGGATTTATTGTATTGATCGTTAATCTTATTTTGTTTTTCAAAGTTCCACGTTCAAATGTTTTGTCTTTCTTTTACTCCATATTCTCAATCATATTTCGTTAAAGGTTTTTATGAATGACTAATTCTAATAAAAACAATACATGTTCCACATCTGCCGAGCGTTTCGTGACGGTCAACCTTTTTTATATAGCCCATGGGCCTCTGACTTGAAATAATTAATCTATTCGATTGATATAACCAACCATAAAGCATGGGGCAAGTCTATTGAACCGTTCTACGAAGTGTTATATAAAAATACGTCATCATCTGCCTAGCCTTAATTCTCCAACTTTGTTGGGGTCGGCTTCCAGTCTAACCGGATGCAGCTGAGTATCAGTATTTTACATGAAGCGACTGCCTATATCTGACCTCCACAACCCAGTAAGTGGGTAATACAAAACCCCTTGGTCAGACGGGATGTCAGACTTTTGGTGACTGTCAAAAATTTATAAATGACAGCCGGGACCAACGGCTTAACGTGCTTTCCGAGACACGGAGGAAACGCGGGATGTAATTATGGTCACCCATCCACGGACTGACCTCGGCAAGCACGGCTTAACCTTGAAAATCGACCCGTGCACCTGTTATTATTTGGCCACGAGCTCCTTATGTAGAAAAACGTCGGTATTAAAAGTCTTTTCACAAGATTTGGTTGATTTCTGTATTCTCCCCACAGAACCCAAATCAAAATTCAATCAAAATCCAAAAATAGAACAAAATAATATTTCTCTACACACAAAAAAAAGGGTCTGAATCCTAAAATAAAAAGTCTAGCCCAATCGTTTCCAATCTAGTCAGGCATTGGAATGAGTCCCCACAGTGCGATATCAGTAAATCTGTACATATATGTATAGGTACATACGTGTTCCGAATCGTTAGGCGTCGTATCAATTGTCATGGGATAAACTGGCGTCATTGATCCGTCACTCTCCGTTTAACTGGACTGAAAAATAGTGTAAACCTAGTAGACATAAGTTTTTAGACTGACATGGTCACCAACACTATCAATAACACTACGATATTTACCATGTTTATTATTTGTTTTGAGTTACCGATATTTTGGCGCTGTTGCAAACGCCATGATTACGGATAAACTGAAGTTATTGCGGGTGGGTGCTTCTGAGCAGACAAAACGGTCTACCCTCTTTCTTGTTCGGTTTTTGCGCGCTGTACCACTACCACTGTCACTCACAACTCGATCCGTTTATCCGTGATCATGGCGTTTGCAACAGCGCCAAAATATCGGGAACTCAAAGCATTGTTATATTGATAATGTAGTAGATGTTCATAGGGACACTGTAAACGTCATGTCAATCAAGTTAAAACGGAGTACGATACCTCTTAGTAAGACTGGTTGTCAGACATTCGAGCTTCTGACTAACAGTACGACTGTCAAAGATCTACAAATGACAGCTGGGACCAACGGCTTAACGTGATATAAATAACAATATCTAGGAGTACCATTTTATTAAAGTCAGCTCTATCAATAACGCAGGTAACATCAATCCTAAGCACAGTTTCAAGTAGTATATTACTTCGAATTGTAACCCGACTAACTTCATTAGAGATTATTGTCTTATGTTATTTGTGTACCTCTATTTTAGGCGAAATGTGAAAAAGGAAAAGTAAGATAATCTTTAAGTACTCGTATCACCTTTCTTCTGCCCTTATCCCAATTTATTTGGGGTCGGCGTGGCATGTCTTCTTCTTCCATACTTCTCTATTACTTGTCGTCTCATCAGACACCTCCTTTCTTATCATATCATACACACAGTCCATTCATTGTATGTTGTACTCGTATCATCATCATCAGCATATAGTGTTCCCACTGCTTGGACACAGGCTTCCTCTCTATGAAAGGGAGTGGACTGTAATCCACCACACAGACCCAGTGCGGGTTCGTAGAAGTCACATGTCTTCAATTTTTAAGTTCTAGGACGTGCCGTTTTCCTCACGATGTTTTCCTTCTCCGTTTTGAGAGCAGCGGTGATGAAATAAATTACACAAAGTAATGAGATAATAAGTATTTTAATATTATGTTACTAACACTCTATGGATATTTTGTATCTGAAATAAAATTCATTCATTCATTCATTCATTCATTCAATGCCCCTGCTTGGGTTCGAACCCACGGCATACTGCTCGTAAGTCGGGGCCACCGCTGCTCTTACTTGTACTCGTATATTATTGTTTTAAATCTGTTTATATTTACTTCGCTCTTCAAACATTTACATTGTAGACTAGTATCGTACGTTTCCGTGAATGTAACTTAGTGCTACCACGTTCCGGGTCGTTAACTGCACCATCAGTTGTCATGGGACACCATTATTCATGGTTTTAGGCGAACTTCAGCAAAACTGGGATCGTTTGTAGACGTATTGTTGTGAAGATATTATGAATCTCGTTTATTTATGTTTGGAGCTATTGGCTAAATAAGAACAGCCGCTCGGGACGACCTCTCGGTTAAACCGAGCTGGCATAGGTTGGTCCGAGGATGGGTGAACACCCATTACATACCGAGTTTTCTTTGTGCCTCGGAAATCATGTTAAGCCGTTGGTCCCTGCTGTCATTTGTAGATATTTGATAGTCGTTACGAAGTCAGTGGCTCAAGCTCAGTACTAACTGGGTTGTGGAGGTCAGAAAGGAAGATATATGATTCATATTCTCCACTGCCAGACACAATGTGTGGTGGAAAACCCCGCCAGATACCTTTCATCATCATCATCATTTCAGCCCAAAAGACGTCCACTGCTGGACATAGCCTCCCCCAAGTGTGGCCACATTAACATTTTGGAGGGTTTTGCCATAATCGCCACGCTTGGCAGGCGGGTTGGCGATCGCAGTACGGTTGTTACAAAAGCACAGAGAACGCTGCTGCCCATTCTCTGCCAAATCCCTTAGTCGCCTCTTACGACACCCACGGGAAGATATCGGATGGTGCTATTCTTTACGTCCGACACCAAACAGAACTGAAACTGATACCTTTAAAGTATGTTAAATTGAAGGTGAACTTACGTCCTTTTATTAAATCTGAACTTTTAATATTTATGTTAACAATGTTAGGTGGAATTCTGTCTTGATAATTTAAAAAACCCCTGTAAAAACATTTCCATATTAATAAAACTTCCTTCTTTCAATGTCTTACGAAAATACATTTCCTGTACAAAACTCCTTCGATGACAGTCTGGAGAGACAATTCCGTTCCATAGACAGCCGAGCAGAATACACAATGAGGAGCTTCCAGTGCTCACCTGCGGAGACTATGATGTCATCGACGGATAAGTATTTTGAATTTAATGAAAAGTTCAGTTTGGAGTTGTGTTTTTACGAGTGTTATTGAGAGGATAGGTAGTAAGAGTTATAGATGAGATGTGTTAACTAATCAAGCCCTCGTTGGGACTAGCGGTCGTGACTGCTGCGTGGTCCTGGGTTCAATTCCCGGATCAGACAAAGTGTTATTAGGTTTTTCCTTCAGGACTTCCTCAGTAGCAGCCACTGAGTCTAGATTTGTGCCCTGCTGATGGCTATAGGCTCAATCCCTATTAAATGACACTTAAACATAACTGGCAAAATGTGGGTGTCATGTTAGATACACTTCTACTTAACTCTTCAGGGATTACGAAGCGTGATGTTAATCAAGGCGCAAGTAGTTGTCAATGCCAATTTTATAAAGTTTGTGTGTAACCGGTAATCTTCGGAACTGCTGACCCAATTCCGATAAATCTGTCTCTAATGGGTAGTACATTATACCATAGTGTCAATTACTATATTTAAGCTGTCCCTTGAAGCCGTCAGCAAAATCTAATCAGCAACAACGTCAAATGTCAGATGTCAGGACCTAACTTTGTTCTCATCACAGTTTATATCATTGATTAGATGTTTGGAACACCAGGACCTTACTGTTAAACTGCTAGTTACCATCCCTACCTTATTGCTATTCCACCAATTCGCACTAAGCGTTTTCAAACGTCTTTCGTAATGCGCATAGCAAAGGATTGGAACTCTCTGCCTGCGTCTGTGTTTCCGAACGCTTACAACCCTAACCTCTTCAAAGTTAGAGTGAACAGACTTCTTCTGGATAAGCTCGTACCATCGTCGACTTTGTCTCTGTCATCTCTGACCTAGACTAGAGTCAAGAGCAAACGCATCGCAAAAAAACCTATCTAACTAATCCAAGAAATCACAAAAATAACAATCCTTTTAACCTAGAATGCCATCGACGGATTTGAAAAGACATCTTCACCGCCACAAAGCCTTTGCTATAATAATTTCTGCTCAGACCGCCCAAGCTGGGACTATTCCAAAAGCCTCCAATCTTGGCCCGGAATGCTCGCGAACCTTAGGTTACGATTCCGGGTATTTCGGTTAAAATCCTGCTCTCACCCGGATAAAATAATGATTTGGATATTTTGCAGGTGGTATGATGTTAAAGATTTTTTGAGTTCCTTTTAGACATAGAATTAAGCGGTACCTAATAAGGAAAGTATTAGTAGGTCTCCGTCTTATCATGCCGAAGGTAATCTAAACTGTGTCGGCCCAGAACTGATCCACTAGTTTGGCGCTCGCAGTAGCGTCCATCAGTTCCTGTTTAAATGATCTAGTAGGCGAGCTTTGTACAATGATCTGCAATGAAATGACATTTGAATTAAATCAAGTTGTTGATATCAATATTCCATAGCAATGATCGTGTTCAATTTCATTCGAAAATGGCCTTATTCTAGCATTATTATGAGCATGCTTGCTCGATTCCCAGTTCCGAACTTGCCCAGCAATGCTTCATCTCGAAGATCGACTCGTGTGTTTAGCACGATTTCTAAACTAATATTATAAAGAGGAAAGATTTGATTGTTTGTTTGCATTGAATAGGCTCTGAAACTACTTTTCCGATTTGAAAAATTCTTTCAGTCTTAGATAGCCTATTTATCGAGGAAGGCTATAGGCTATATATTATCACGCTACGACCAATAGGAGTGGAGCAACAATGAAAAATTTTGCGAAAACGGAGAAAATGTGACGCAATCGAAGTTGCGCCGGACAGCTAGTCTATAATATTTTTATGAGAATACGTTTTATAACTGCACAACAGTATCAAATAATTAATAATCATAACACAGAGTCTCAAAACAAAACGAAACTGTCTGCAACAATATTTCATGAAAAATAAATCTGTTTCTCAACACCTACATGCCTGAAGCATTCCCCTTTGAGCTGCAAACGGTATTTTATTTAAAGTTTCTGTTTGAAGATAAATATTGTGAAGCCTAAGTGAGGCGTCAAAGGGCATCAGCAGAGCTATATCTCACTGTCGAAGCGCCAGACGGTCAAGACGTCGGTACATTAAACAAACATTTTTCAAAGTTCAGAGGGAATAGACTAGAGGATTTTATAAACTGTTTCTTTGTTGGTAACAATGCAAATTATAGAAGAGAGTATAAGGTCGAGATAGTAAAGAAATACTGTTTCATCTTGTCTATTTAATTAACTCTCTTTGTACCGTTCTTATACTAACTCTTGTTAGGGTTCCGTACCCAAAGGGTCAAACGGGACCCTATTACTGAGACTTCGCTGTCTGCCGGTCCTAGATATGGGATGGTGCTATTCCTTACGTCCGACACCATACAGACGATTTATTTGATTATTTTGTTTATTAAATAAATTAAACTTACAAAATTATCATGAAAAGTTAACAAAAAATAACCTAACCTAACCTAACCCAATAGCCCGGCTACAAATAGGGAATTATTCATACTGCCCGGTCCAAGTGATAAATTCCAGATATCTCAAACACAGTCAGTGTTTTGTGTGTGTGTTATTACATGGACCATGGGCCGTCGGGCAATATTAATAATGGCCGGTCAAAGTGGTAAATTAATAACTTTGCCCATGGCTCTTGGACATTATTAATAATGGCCGGTCTTTATTAATAATGCCCAGTTAATCACGTTGCCCGTAACATCTACACATTTAAACACACAAACTTAACGACTCCAACAAGTTGCACCTACTTTCTCTCCAACAATCTTCACTTCCTCTTCACCATCAAAACTCCTTTCATTAAAAAACCAGAAACTAACACCAAAGTTGTTTACACAAAATTACCTATCTCCAGAATCACCGGACCCAGGTTCTAAGAGTTTTGGTGCCCGAGTTCGGTACCAGAAGTAACCACAGCTAATACTTCGGCCAAACTTTCGGATTCCTTTCCTCAAAGTTTCCTGTGCACTTTGCTACGGAATCTGGCTTTGGGAATAGCGTGCCTTTGTTTCTTAGTCGTCTATTTTTAATTCTTTATTGAAAATGGGAAGGCGAGTTGGTCGATTTTACTTTGAGTGGGTGTTTTTGAAGCATTATTTTAGTGTTTGAATTTACAAAGTATTGGTTAAAATATTTGCGTTTTCATCGCAAATCTGACGCTGAACAGAATCCGATAAAGCTTGCCAATCAAATTGAAAATTCCCTGCGTTCTCGGTATTAAGGATAGGTACTTCTTCTTTCGGTTCTTCATTCTAGTAGTATGTGCATATGACCTTTACATGAGCGAAACTGTGGGAACAACCTAGTACATAATATTTTTGTAGACGTGTTTCTGAAAAATTGCCTCGTTTAAATATCAAGCCATTTCTTTATAAATCCACAGAATGATCCAAAAAGAAAACTGTTACGATATTTCAAATAATAATGCAAAAGAAACACAATTCCCACTGCTATCAGACTCGAGGCAAAAATAGGTATTCAAATATTTTCCAACCAATCAAGTTTTATCGAGGAAAAAAACCTCAAAGCTCGCTTGTATGAAAAGGAAAGAAAGAAAACAAACACTATCACGGCTGATACGGAAAAACGATAAGAACAGGCAGCGAGGTGGAAGGTTTTAAGGCTGGGGCAGACCTGAAATAGCTCATTAAAGCACGGTTATAACTGACAAAGAAAAATTAACATTGCCATTTGAAGTTTACCGAGTTGAAATTACAGTGCTTTGAGATTAAATAATAACGGCCTCACAGATCAAACTACATGATCAAATTTAAAAAAAGAACGTGATTTTAGGGGGAAGGGGAGGTGCAGCCGCCCCACCCTTGGTGATAGATATGGTGACAAGTAACAAGATTTCAAATCGACCAGACCTGTGGAAGTTGTTAATATGCCTTCATCAACTAGAAAACAGGTGATGACCTTCAAACGGCTGAGCAGATTTTTACGAAATATAGCTAAGAACACTCTCGATTAAAACACCTTTCAAACGAAACCAACTTTATCAAAATTGGTTCGTCCGTTTAGGAGCTACGATGCCACAGACAGACACACAGATACACACGTCAAACTCATAACACCCCGCTTTTTTCGTCGGGGGTTAAAAACAACGTTTGCCGAGGTTGTTTGCCTGGCAAGGTGATCCTCCATTACATACTATTCCGAGTCTTGGAAGGTTTACTAAGCAGTTGGTCCTGCCTGACATTCGTAAATCTTGAAAGCATAACGGGTAAAAGCCTGAAAGTCTGACAACCAATCTTTCTAAGAATCCTTGCTTCATGTAAAATACTGGCACTATGTTAGGGTCGCCTATCAGTCTAACCAAATGAGGCCAATGTTCTGTGTGGTGTCGGACTTAAAGAATAGCACCATCCCATATCTTCCCGTGGGTGTCGTAAGAGGCGACTAAGGGACATTCCAGAGAATGGGCAGCAGCGTTCTCTGTGCTTTTGTAACAACCGCACTGCGATCGCCAACCCGCCTGCCAAGCGTGGCGATTATGGCAAAACCCCCCCTTCTTGGGGGAGGCCCATGTCCAGCAGTGGACGTCTTTCAGGCTGAAATGATGATGATGATGAAATGAGGCTGAATACTATTATTTTACATGAAGCGACGGCCTAGCTGACCTGAACCCAGTTAGTACTGAGTAATGCGATGCCTCTTGGTCAGACTGGTTATCATTTCGGACCACTGACTACCTGTAAGTAAAACGACTTAGTGTTAAGCACAGAATAAACATTAGATGGATGAAATGGCGGCAGGTAACGGGAATTATCTGCGACTCCCGCATTCCCCTTAAACTTAAGGGGATGATTTATAAAACAATGGTTAGACATGCTGTCTTGTATGAATCAGAATGTTGGGCCACCAAAGGAACGAATGAAAGGCATTTGCACGTGGCTGAGATGAGAATGCTAAGGGGGATGTCTGGTGTTAGGTTAGGTTAGGTTAGGTTAACGCGGCTGTTTCCGCACTTAGCCTCTTTATTGGGCCATTGCACGTAAATAAATAAGACATCCTCTGGTTACTCCAACCATCCCAGGTCCTCCCAGAAAGCTAGCAGCCTTTTCAGGCTGCTGTAGTGTGCGGTGTTACGCGAATGCATAAAATTAGGAATGAGTACCTACATTAGTGGAAGTCTGAAAGTGGCGCCGGTGACTGAAAAAATGTGTGGAAATCGGTTGTCGTGGTATGGGCATGTGATGCGGAGGAATGAGGAAAATGTTGTGAGGAAAGTTTTGAGTATGAATGTGGATGAGTATAAGGGTAGAGGAAGACTGAAGAAACGACGGATGGACTGTGTGAAGAATGATATGGCAAGAAAGGAGGTATCTCATGAGATGACAAGTAATAGAGAAGTATGGAAGAAGAAGACGTTTTGCGCTGACCCCAAATGAATTGGGATAAGGGCAAAAGAATGATGCCTACCTGTAACGACTGTCAAAGATCTACATGACAGTCGGGACTAACAGCTCAACGTGATTTTGGAGGCACGGAGGAAACTCGGTGTGTAATGGGTGGTCTCTACTACTCATCCATGGACTAAACAAGGAAATCGCGGCTTAACCTAAAGATCGAACCAAGCGACTGTTATTATTTAGCCACAAGCTCCTCTTAATGTTGATACCTTTTAAAAAAAACCGGCCAAGTGCGAGTGGGACTCGCGCACGAAGGGTTCCGTAACATTATTTATAAATCCGAAATTAAAAACTTTTTTGTATGGGAGCCCCCCTTAAATATTAATTTTTTTCTGTTTTTATTATTTGTTGTTATAGCGTCAACAGAAATACATAATCTGTAGAAATTTCAACTGGCTAACTATTACGGTTCATGAGATACAGCCTGGTGATAGACGGACGGACGGACGGACGGACAGCGAAGTCTCAGTAATAGGGTCCCGTTTGACCCTTGGGGTACGGAACCCTAAAAAGCGCTGCTCTCCGCCAGGTCTGCGCCAGCCCTTAAATTCAAAATGATCGGTAGTTTAGTTCCAAACGATTTGAGAACAAAAAGAAACAATAACATAAAGAACAATATACAGGCAAAGAGTGTCAGTTGCAGTATCTTGGCAGTATGAAATTTTAATGCTTTGCCGTGCAAAAGTTTTGATATTCGGCGATAGATATGGCTGCGTCGTAACTTAGTGCTCTGTTCAAAGTATTTTGGGAGATTGTGAATTTGTTACCGTGATATTGTGCTTTCGGTTACTTTGTTACCGATATGCTCTTGCTATTCTGAATGAATATTGTTAAAACTGTGGATATTGTTTATGAGTGACAGCGAAAAGCTTCAAAATGCTTTTGAAGAAATTTAACTTGACAAAGACTATAGAGTTGTGTCTTTCTTTGAAATAAATATTATCAAGCTGTATTGATGCAGTCTAGGTTTTAAAGAAGTTTTTATCAGTTACAAAAGATTGCCTCTTTTATTTTATTACGAAATTATTATAATTATGTGGTATTGACTGTCGTAATGATTCTCACCGAAATAGCCGAGCAGAATGCCGAGCATATCGGTAAAAAACCATAGAGTTATGGCAATTGTGTCTGTATGGTGTCGGACGTGAAGAATAGCACCATCCCATATCTGCCCGTGGGTGTCGTAAGAGCCGACTAACGGACTTGCCAGAGAATGGGCAGCAGCGTTCTCTGTGCTTTTGTAACAACCGTACTGCGATCGCCAACCCGCCTGCCAAGCGTGGCGATTATGAAAAAACCCCCCTTCTTGGGGGAGGCCTGTATCCAGCAGTGGACGTCTTTTGGCTGAAATGATGATGAATGATAAAGGCAATTGTTTTTAGATAAAAATGGCTACTCTATCTCTGCCTGTTCACGCTTAAGCAACGCACATGTTGCGACAATAAATGGATTAATATAAAATAATTACTGTTTTAAAAAAATAGTATGTTTTTAATATATTTTGGGCCTACGCTGTCCTCCCATACTTATACTACATAAAATATTAATATTTTAAAACCGAATAATTTTAAAAAAGTAACCATGGAGGTTCTTGCCGGTTCTTCTCCTTAGGAAACGACCAACCCAAACCGCGCAACTTTTCTCGATGTTTAATACGTGCTTATGTAGGCTTATGTGAAGTAAAATATTTTGGTTTTAATTTTTGCTTGGTCGCGTCGCAAATCCCACCTGAGGTCTGAGATGGGAAAAAAAGTATTTCCCATAAGGATAACAGTACAGATAAAACAATAACAAAATCAGACCTGAATGCTCATTTACGATCCTGTTTGTATTCTAAATTAAGTTCAGCTCAATGGCGCTTGTCAAAAAATCGTTTTGATTTCGACGACGAAGCGAGATTTGACATATGGACCCGTGTTGACAGTCATTCTCAAACTGTTTTGAGAAGAACAGTTTGCACGAGATTCTCGTGGCTAAGAAAGCACGTTAAGCCGTTGTTCCCGGCTGTCATTTGTAGATCTTTTAGTCGTTATAGGTAGTTAGTAGCCCGAAAATCTGACAACCAGTCTTACCAAGTGGTGTCGTATTACCCAGTACTAACTGTGCTGTGGAGGTCAGATAGGCAGTCGCTCCATGCTGGGTATTCAGCTGCATCCGGTTAGACTGAAAGCCGTCCTCAACATGTTTGGAAAAGGCTAGGCACATCTTGAGTTTACAAGAGGTTCAGGTCGTGATGAGTTTATGTTTTTTGAAAGAAGTTTCCCAATTTGGTTCCAAGGTTTGTGTTATAAGTCGTTTTATACCGAAGAAGCTCTTTGAAAAATGGAGTATAAAGTCGTCTTCTGCAGACTTTTGCTTTAAGTTTTATGCAAACCACTTTATCAATTAATTTTGATACTCGTAAAAGCTGTTTCTACAGGTAACGTGTTAAAATGTGAAGGTGTAACAGTGTTTCTAAGCATCATACACACAGAAAACTTTGAGCACCACCGTCCCAACCAATCAACGGTCTGTCAACCACGCGATATATACCAGTATCCTATCGTTAACCAATCACAGGACAGCTGACAGCCGATAAAAACTTTTTTTTTTTTAATATTTTGTCTCTTTTTTACATGGCTATCACATACGTTTGATCAGATTACAAACGGTTCTATTTTTGCGTTTATTTTAGTCTATGCTTTGATAGAATCCTTTGACGTACTAGTGAGGATTTTTCCGATTGCAATATTTGAAAGCTGGTGGTAGCACATTGAATATTTCATTCGAATGAAATATTGATAACGATTTTGGTTTCAACCCAGCTCATTGGAAGGTTGGCGCCGTTAGTTTAGTATATAATATATAATATAGTATATAATTTATTTCTGTTCATTAGGTCAATAAAATAGGTCTCCTTTGGTCTTATCTGAAAATTGGACAGGAAATCATCACTTTTTAATTTTTTTTTTTTGTTTGCGATGGGTTTGCTCTTGGCTCTTAGTCTAGGTCAGAGATGACAGAGACAAAGTCGACGATGGTACGGGCTTACCCAGAAGAAGCCTGTTTACTCTAACATTGAAGAGATTAGGATTGTAAGCATTCGGAAACACAGACACAGGCAGAGAATTCCACATATTCTTAGCGTGTCGATGGCAATTCAAATCAAGTCAGCCCAATTAACACTTTATCTCTCCTAGTTACAACGAAAGGTTACGCTAAGGATGACCATAGTGTACTCACATTTTGCATGTTTAAATCCCCCGTAATATTTGGCGAACTGGATACCAAACCGGTACGTATATTCTGAATCCTGCTGCTAATGGCAAACCGCAATAGCAGTTTACCGGACCTAGGTATTGAATCTAGGACCTCATCATCATCATCATTTCAGCCGAAAGACGTCCACAGCTGGACATAGGTCCCCCAAGTAACGCCACATTGACCGGTCCCGTGCGACTCGTATCCAGCGGATCCCCGCAACCTTCACCAGGTCATCGGTCCACCTAGTGGGAGGTCTTCCAACGCATCGTGTTCCGACTCGCGGTCGTCATTCCAGAACTTTTCGGCCCCATCGACTATCCGTTCTGCGGTTCTTAGGACTTCATGCTCAACAGTAAAGATTGCTACCACTAGACTAACGAGATAGTTAAAGTTTCATTAAATTTCGTTGCACAATTACTTACTCCTTTTTCATGAACAACACCACAACACGCCCAAAAATAACCTTGAAAGCCAACACCATAAAACGCCCATAAACAAACTCGTGCGAACAAATTAATTATAAACTAGTTAATTATTAATTTTAATTGGGATTTGACCGTAACGTGCCTGCGTAACGATAAAACTAAAAGTTCTACTCCGGGGGTTGAGTTTCATTAAAATTTCTAAATTAAAACGCCAATAGTTTGTCACCGCTGCGTAGGGTGTTGTTGAAATACTTGTGTGAGAGTAGAGAAATAGTTTGTTTATGTTGATGCGAGTTAAGCATTATTACCAGTGAATTATTTTTAACTTTTTGAAAAGGATAAGGAAGTAATTAGGACCCGTTTCACATACTAAAACACAAAACATAGAAAACTGCGTTACCCCTTTTTATAAATATACCTTAACTAGCTGTCCCAGCAAGTTTGTCTGCGTCAAATTTTACCCGATTTTATTTGTCGTAGAGGAATGATATATAGCCTTTCTCGATAAATGGGCTATCTTACACTGAAAGAATTTCTCAAATCGGATCAGTAGTTCCTGAGATTAGCGCGTTTAAGCAAACAAACAAACAAACTCTTCAGCTTTATAATATTAGTATAGATATGCCTCATTGGTCTATGGTCGCAAGCGCAACTACTGAGCATGAGGTCCTGGGTTCGATTCCCAGGTCGGGTAAAGTGTTATTGAGTTTTTTCCATCAGGAATTTCTCAGTAGCATCCATGGAGTCTAGATTTGTGCCCGGTTGATGGCAATAGGGTCACCTCCTATTGAGGATTGAAAACATAATTGGAGAAATGTGGGTGTACTACTAGTTACACCTCTGCCTACTCTTTTGGGGACTACAGGTGTGATGCTATCTAAGTTTTTGAAAAGGAATAAGGATCCGTTTCATTATAAAACACTCAAAACATAGAACCCGATATTTCCCTTTCATAAATATGCACATAGGTACTCAGATGCCAGATGTATGAACGTGGACGAGGAAAAAGGAGTATGTAAGGATCGTAGCAGCGGTTTTTCCTAGATTTTTCGATGATGTCAGAGGCCCTTAAGTAGCATAAAACTTTGACACCAGCCTAGGCAGTGACCACACGATAAAGTAGAAGAAGAATGAAATAGATAAGCAAAAACGAACTCGAAAAGTAGGTGAAGATATGGAAACCATTAAAAGAACAGCTCTAGAAATAAGGCCTCACACTTGACAAAAAAACATTTGATAGTTTCTCATTCCAAATCTAAAAAACTTCGCCAATTAAATTACGATGCGCAGAAACGTTCAACAGAGAGATCGCGACACAAAACACTCGTGCAAGAAAGAGACAAGGAGATTGAAATAGTTGCAGGAGCACATTGTGAGATTTAATTAACTGTTTTAATTCATTTTAATTAAAATTGTTGGCGTGATTTCCCTTGTTGCCTAGTTTTGTTTCTGAATCAAATGGTATTGGTGTTATATTCGTGGGGGAATGGGTGTTGGCACACTTTAGTATGTTAATTGATTTGAATGCAGAGTAAACTGTTTAGGACAAGATCATCATCATTCTCTTCGGTCTCTCGGGTCGGCGCAGCAGGTCCTTTTCTTCTCATGAGATACATCCTTTCTTGCCATATCATCCTTCACACAGTCCATCCATCGTTTCTTTGGTCTTCCTCTACCCTTATACCCATCCACATTCATACTCAAAACTTTCCTCACAACATTTTCCTCATTCCTCCGCATCACATGCCCATACCACGACAACCGATTACCACGCATCTTTTCAGTCACCGGCTCCACTTTCAGACTTCCTCCAATGTACTCATTCTTTATTCTATCCATTCGCGTAACACCACACATCCCCATTAGCATTCTCATCTCAGCCACATGCAAATGCCTAGATGTTAATAATGTTTAGGACAAGATATTTGTTCTAAAAGGTTAGTCTATGTTTTGACAATGCTTTCCTCTTCGTCCATACTTAAGCCATTCTTTCACATCATCATCATCTGTAGCGTCTTTTCCCACCTATGTGGGGGGCGGCTTCCAGTTTAACTAGATGCATCTGAATGCCAGTATTTCACATGGAGCGACTGCCTATCTGACCTCCACAACCCAGTTAGTACTGGGTAATGCGAATCCGATCTTGGGATCGGTGGAGACAAACCACCAATTCTTAGGTGAGACTGGTTGTCAGTCTTTCGAGCCACTGACTACCTGTAACGACTGTCAAAGATCTACAAATGACAGCCGGGAGAACCCGGCTCCCGGCTGTCATTTGTAGATCTTTATGGTAGAAACTCGGTTTGTAATGGTCACCCATCCACGGGACAACCTAGAGAATCGCGATTACCCTAAAGATCGATTAGAGTGGCTGATATTATTTAGCCACGAGCTCCCCTGTTTGGAACGAGGTTATGACTTCATCATTATCTGCATTCACGCAACAAAAACATTCCAAAAATTCAAACAACTGCAGTACTTACCATAAAAACGACACGCTTATTAAAATAAAACGGTACAATATTAAAATTATCATACAAATATGTATAACACACATAGTTTTAATTAAACATACGGCTAGAGATTTCCCCAGTCGCTCCGGCTAGGTCATGCCGCGCTGTTGTTCAACTTCAATTATAGGTAGCCTGTATGATACAGGGGACATGAACTGAAATACTGGGGAATGTATAGAAAGAAAGAAAGAAAAAACGTTTACTGGTACATGTCACAAGTACACACAATACAAAAAACCCAATATACAAAAAAAACTAGCTGTCCCGCGCAACTTCGTCTGCGTCACATTTTCCCCGATTTTTAAACATTATTCATTGCTGCTCCACTCCTATTTGTCGTAGCGTAATAATATATAGCCTATGCCTTCCTTCCCGCCCATGCCTTCCTCGATAAATCGGCTATCTAATACTGAAAGAATTTTTCAAATCGGACCAGTCGTTCCTGAGATTAGCGCGTTCAAGCAAGCAAACAAACAAACTCTTCAGCTTTATTATATACTAATACTAGCTGATACCCGCGACTTCGTTCGCGCGGAAATTTTAAGGTGTATGTGTGAGACTGCCTCGTTTATCGAGTGTCCCGGGTTCGATTCTCGGATTGGGCAAAGTGTTATTGGGTTATTCCATCAGGAATTTCTCAGTAGCAGCCACGAAGTCTGGATTTAATATCGGGCCCGGTTGATGGGGCTCGCCCCCTATTACATAGAGCTTCAACATAACAGGCGAAATATGGATGAACGATTAAGTACACCTTCGGGAATTACAGGCGTGATGTTTTGTAGTTATGACTGTGTGAGAACTGACGGTCTGATCGTAATGTGATTATGTGGGTGATGACTACAAAGGGCGTGCTTTAGGGTGGTTTAATACTTGGCGGCAGAGGTCCGAAACAAAATTAAAAGGCGTTGAAGCGACACTATAAAAATATGTTCCGGCTTTTAAGCCACATGGCTTAAAAGCCGGAACATATTTTTTTCAAAGTGAACAATACGGCGCATTGTTGGGCACTATTTATTTTTTCCAATACAGTTTTGTATACAATAAAAAATGTCATAACAATGACCGTCACCACGTGCAAGTTTTGCTTCATGAAACACGTGAACAATCAACAAATAATTGAACGTCTGAGAAGCATATAGTACCCAATAGAATGCCTGTCACATTTTAGTTATGGCCCTGATATTTGTTGATCGTCATTGCAAAAGCTTATTTTAAGGGAAATTACTACCTGTTGCTCTGCATGGTGTCGGATGTAAAGATGGTGGGATGGGGTGGTCTGGATGGTGGTGGATGGTGCTAACCATCCCATATTTTCCCGTGGGTGTCGTAAGAGGCGACTAAGGGACTTGTCAGAGAATGGGCAGCAGCGTTCTCTGTGCTTTTGTAACATCCGTACTGCGATCGCCAACTCGCCTGCCAAGCGTGGCGATTATGGCAAAACCCCCCAAAATGTCAGTGTGGCGGCACTTGGGTAAGGCCTATGTCCAGCAGTGGACGTCTTTTGGGCTGAAATGATGATGATGATGACTACCTGTTAATTAAAATTGGAATGGCAAGTTATTTGGAATAATGGGCACGCGTCGAATTAAAACGCCTTCTCCTTTAGCAACTCCTGTAATAATGGTGGTTTTTATAATATTACTGCCAAGCTTTGTGTTACGAAGCCTGGTGCCGTTGCACAGTCTGGGTACATCAAAGTTTCGCATCAGCAGAACTAAAACGCCAAGTTTAAGCTCCTTCTTATGGGAACGGCACGCCCGTTAGCTCCAGGGAGTTGAAAAATTCAACGGGGTGTGCAGGACTACCGTCATTAGCCATCACAGTCTCTACGGATGTGTATACTTCAAAATCGCCGACGTTCATGTCTTGAATTTCGTTTTGTTTATGACCCACTCGTTCCTTAATCACTATTTGTTTTGAATGGTTAAAAAAAACGAAAACTATTTTGTAATTATTTGAAAATCATAAAACATTAAAATAAAACAAATTACCTAGTTACAAAAAGTGAACACCGGTTGGGGATCGAACTCGCGTTGTTTTGGAAAACTTACAGCATTAAAAAATTACCACAAAAAGTGCATACTGACTGCGGATACGTACTTGAAACCTTTTGCTTGGCAGGGCGGTCATAGAACCGCCAGGCTACTTACTTTGATGACAAATGGTTTAAAATAGCCGGTTTATTCTAATGCTTGTCATGACAGTTGTCAGTTGTCAAACAGTTGAGAAATGTGGACTTAATGCAATATTGCTCATCCCCCTAAGTTATTAGCGCGATAATATATAGCCTATGTTACTCAGTAAAGATGTAGCTTTCTAATGGTGAAAGAATTTTCAAAATCGGTGTAGTAGTTTTTGTGTTTATTCGTTACATACAAAAATACAAATCTTTCCTCTTTATAATATTAGTGTAGATAGTGTAGATAATAAAGCTGGAGAGTTTGTTTGTTTGTTAGATTATATTATATAATTTTATATTATATTATATATTATAAGTATAGATACCAATGTCGGCTCAACACGTTTGTTTCTTCCATTCTCCTCTGTCAACCTTCACGCAATCGTTTACTGCTTTGTATTTCATCTCATTCCTCAAATCCTCGCTCAATCAATCCATCGTTTCCTTGGTCTTCTTCTCCCAAAAATGGAAAGCAGGTGGTTTAGTGGCAACGACCTAATTTACCCGGCCGTTGGTTATAGGTTCAAAACCAAACAAGCTCTTAACTATATGAAGATTTTTTTTAATTTCCATTACTTTTAAAACGGTTACGGAATACATCGTGAGGAAACCAGTAAATATTCGAAGACATACTGTGTCATCTGACTGCTGAGCCCGCGTGATAGATTATAGCCATCTTACTAACAGGAGGCCTGTGACAGCAAAAACTGTTATAACAACTTACTTCTAAATCTTCTACGATTCGACCTCACTATGGCCCGTGACAGACGGATAATAATTAATTTGTCAAAAGGGTTTAACCCCGTTTTTTGCCACTTTTAAAAGGCCCTGCCTGCGCTCTACACAAATAAGAACAAAGCTTGTAGATATAGCTATATTGACTAAAAAACTGAAACATCGGGTATGTTTGAAAACTTTCTTCCATTATATACAGTTGGAACTAATTAAAATGGCCGTTTCGTGGGCCGAAGAAACGGGAACAGTCGCGAAATAAGCTTGTATTTAGGTCAATGGATATTTTTTAGGGTTCCGTACCCAAAGGGTCAACCGGGACCCTATTACTGAGACTTCACTGTCCGTCCGTCCGTCCGTCCGTCTTTCACCAGGCTGTATCTCATGAACCGTGATAGTTAGCCAGTTGAAATTTCTACAGTAAATGTATTTCACAAACGTATTTAACAAATACTCATCATCAGCCTGTATTCGTCCCCTGCTGGACATAGGCCTCTCCCATGACACGCCACTGAGCACGATCCTCGGCCACTCTCATCCAGCTCTTGCCAGCTGCCTTGCGCAGATCATCGCTCCACCGAGTCTGAGGACGTCCTACGCTACGTTTACGGATCCGTGGTCTCCACTCAAGAACTCGTCTATCCCAACGGTTATCGGTTCTTCGGGTTATATGGCCGGCCCATTGCCACTTCAGCGTGCTAATGCGATGGGCTATGTTGATAACCTTGGTTCTCTGTCGAATCACCTCGTTACGAACTCGATCTTTCAGAGAAACCCCGAGCATAGCTCTTTCCATAGCACGTTGAGCGACTTTAAATTTGTGGACCAACCCAACCGTGAGTGTCCACGTTTCGGCTCCGTACGACATGACGGGTAGGACGCACTGATTATAGACTTTCGTCTTAAGACTCTGTGGAATTGGCAATGTGAAGACCCGACGCAGTTTTCCATACGCTGCCCAGCCCAGCTGTATTCTTCTGTTGGCTTCTTTCTCGAAGTTGTTTTTACCTAACTGCATAGTTTGCCCGAGGTAAACATACTCCTTAACAACTTCGAGAATACTGCCTTGAACTGCAATTGGTTCCGGCCTTACATGTTCATTGAACATAACCTTGGTTTTATCCAGGTTCATCCGGAGACCAACGCGTTGAGAAGAATCATCTAGGCCATTCAGCATATGCTGCAAATCTTGCAGCGTTTCCGCCACGATAACGTGTACGGGTTGTAGTGGTTAACTCCGTACACCGATTTGTCGTGAAGGTTTTTAGTTAGTATAGAGAAACACTTTCCACTAAGATGCACTAAATAGTTAAGTTTATTTAAGTTAAGAGTAAGTTACAGTACTAGAGTGGAAGGCGATTATTTCTCTCAGTTGTTGATAGCTACCCAGTTATAAGTTCACTATATTTAAATTCGTTTGTCATGTTGTTTTATTACGCTGAATTATGACGCGCATCGTTGGCCTAAAGTAGGTCACAGAGTAAGCAGAAAAATGTACGGCGATGAGACCGTACATATTGGCAACCCCATAAAGAAGCTAAGATGAGTAAAGAGAGAGAAAGAAATAAACGCCTGTACAAAGTCAAACATTAAAGTAAAAGTAAATTGGTAAACAATCAATCAAAAGTAAAGGCAATGTTGTCTCGGTGCCGTTGAGGTTGAACTTGGCAGTCGTCCGTGGGCGACTGCTGGTTTTCTTCTCGGGCAGTCTGCTGTCGAAGTCCCATTGGTTGAAGTTCGATGTCCTCATGTGTTTGCCTTCTATGTTTGTTCCTAGGAAATCGCTTCTTGAGTAGAGTGCAGTATTTCCTTGTTATGATCCACAGGAAAGTGATGACAGCAATTGTTAGTAAAAAGTAACAAATTGCATATTGGTGAACGTCATGATCCGTAATAGTGGATGGTAGTTTCGGCTCGTTCTCTTGTTGGAACCGCAGCTTTTTGTCAATTTCCTCGAAGTCGTTTTTCTTAAGAGTGAAGAGTTCGTGTGGCGCGTTGTGAAGTGTAACGTTGACGATGTTGTTTATCGGTGAATTCAGATTCGGTACATGCAGGTCATAGTTGACGTTAAGGTTGCTGTTGTACTGATTATGTGAAGTGATGGTGAGTTCTTTTGACTGCAGTACGCATCCTTGACTCAAAGTTACTATAGCCGTCGATGTGATAGTTTGCGATATTACGTCGTTTTCACAAACAGTACGTAATTCGCACCTTCCGCAACAAACGACCAGCCAGCTGTTTGATTCTTGCAACTTGATCCATGCTTCCTCGCATGACACGCTGTGGGCGTCACACGGTGACGTAGTTGCACGATGACCAAGTAGTTTAGCTTCGCAAGGTGCATTCTTGTTATGTAAGTTGAACACTGGTATGTTTGCGTTACAAATGAAGTTATTCTTTTGCCTTTTGATGCATTGGTTGAAGTCTTTATCTTTTAGTGAGATGTAAGAATTCTTCTCAAAGTTCACAGCAATATATTCCGAAGATAACTCCATCAGTTTGTAATTTGACTCCGTCTTGAAGGGTATAGCGATAGCCCGATAGTAGGTGAAATCCTCATTCGAAATTAGAGGAATGTGAACTTCGAACATAAAGTAGTTCTGTGTTATTCGTGCTTTCACGTACAGCAATTTGTAAAGTTCCTTGATATCTTCTCTGATATTTTCTGTCGGTAATGACAGAGTCCTCGGCAGTCTGCCGGATATGTCTTCTAGTTGCTTTACTAGACTGACTGGTGATATCAAGTGCACGTCCATATGTCCACTGTAGGCATTGGTTAGAGTGTTCAGGAGCATAGTTTGAATTTCCTTAAGATTTCGTAGTAGTAGCGATGCTGTGAGCGAAGCGGAGTTGAAGTAACTTGTGGCCATCATTATTTGTATTTCTGTTTCAATGCTGCCTAGATTCGTCTTAGTTTCTTCCATGAAGTTTTCTATCATCTTGCATTGAAGCTTGATATTTTCATCGTTTTTCTTCAAAACGTCATTTTGTAGTTGCATGATTGATGTTTGGTTTTTTGCGAGTTCACGCAAATAGTTTTCGTTACGTTGTATGGCATCAATATCCTTGTGGTATTTGTCAGCAAATCTCTGGTCTAAAACACCAAATAAGCTGTTTGCTACCATGCCTACTCCGTCGATTAAGCCGCGCTTTTTGCGCGTAGATAAATGCTTATGGGGAGCCAGCAGCAATGTGTTGTAGAAGTTGAGAAGTTCCATCTCGTGGGTAAGTTGATCCGTCGTTGCTTGACAATAACTTTTATGGATCTTCTGACAAAGGTCATTTACACCGTTTATGTATTTTTCAATGTGTTGAACGCCCTGCCAGTAGTTTGTTAAGTTGTAGTACGTAAGCAAAGTCCATTCATCGTGAATGAGTTCTATTTTGCCTATTGTATCATAATAAATCGGTCGCTCAGATTCCAGGTTGGTAATTTGAGTGCCTGACCTTAGTTGCGAACCATATGATCCATTCACAAGTATCAACATTGTGAAAAGAAACATTAAAATGTTTGTAAGACATTTTCTTCCAGAGTGTTTTGTTGTCGTAGGTTTCTCAACCTTTTGTGAATCCGTTTTGTATTCTTCAAAATTTTTGTTGCAGTTTGTATCGATGGGTAGAGCCGATAGTTTTACTATAGGTCGTTTAATGACACCAGTTTTGGTTTTTAGGGTTGTCACTCGAACATATCCATCCGCTCCGGGGTGAAGTTCTAGCACCCGTCCCATGGCCCATTTTCCTGGCGGCAAATTGTTGTCCCGGACCAGTACGATGTCCCCCTCGCTGAGGTTTTTCTTGGGATTGTTCCATTTGCTGCGCGTTTGTAGTTGAGTAAGATAGTCGCTTGACCAATTCTTCCAAAATTGTTGGTACATGTGTTCGGTTAACTGCCAACGTCGGCGGAGGTCAATGTAGTTTTCATCAGTGTAGTCAGCTCGTGGTAAAGACATTGTAGGTCCCCCCGTTAGAAAGTGACCCGGTGTCAGGTAGTTATAAAATTCTTCGGGGTCTTCAGTGAGTTGGCAAAGCGGCCTGGAGTTCATGCACGCTTCTATCTTCGCAAGCAGGGTGGCAAATTCCTCGTACGTTAGTTTTTGGTCTCCTAGCACCCGACGAAGGTGATATTTCATCGACTTTACCGCGGCCTCCCATACTCCGCCTGCCGTCGGCCAAGCGGGCGCATTAAAATGCCATTGTACTCCCATGTCTGCGATGTTATTGAAGAAGTTTGGCGACAAGATTTGCTTGAAGTCTTCAAACTCTTTCTGAAGCAACCTTGCTGCACCTATGAAATTCGTACCACAATCCGAGTAGACGTGACCTGGTGTGCCGCGCCTGGAGCACATTCTCTGGAAGGCTGCTATAAAAGTTTCAGTACTTAAGTCCGATGCAAGTTCAATGTGCACAGCCTTTGTAACCATACATACGAATATGCATATGTAACCCTTTGAAGTTCGAACTCCTCTTCCTTTGTTAAGTCTGACTTCGACGTGTCCTGTGAAGTCAACTCCCGTGTGGGTAAACGGGCGTGAAGGTGTTACTCGTTGTGGTGGCAGTTCTCCCATGATTTGGTTTAACTCCGACGGGTTGTAGCGATGGCAGCGCACACAGCGCCGTAGTTCAGCTTTTACCGCTCTGTTACCGCCAACGATCCAGTACCGTTGCCGGATGTGCGCTAAAGTTAGTCTGGCTCCTCCGTGTAAAGTCGTTAGGTGAGCATGATGGATTACCAACTCAGTTAATCTTCCACCCTTAGGTAGAATAATTGGATTCTTCATCTCAAAGGGTAAACTGGAATGGTTCAGTCGACCCCCGACTCGGATTAAGCCGTTGTTGTCCAAGTATGGTTTAAGTTTGTAAATGTTACTTTTTGTAGAAATAGTTTCTTTCTTCGTAAGTTGTTTATAGTCTTGAGCAATTTCCGTTTGTTGGACATATTTTGTTATTTGTTCATTTGCATTGTTTAATTCGCATAATGTAAGGCATCCGGTGTCACGTTTCGTGTTACGTGCGTTTCCGATAAATCGTTGTATCCATGCTACAATTCTGATCGCCTTGGTCAATGAACTGCAATTAGTTAATAAGTCATGAATACAATTGTTGGTCTCTTTGTTCATAGAGTTCGATTTCGTTTGGCAAACGCTGCCTATGTTAGTTGTAAAAGTGCATGTTATGTTTTCTTCACGACTTTGTTCTTGGAAGGTATTCAAAAATGTAGGACCCTCCCACCACAGACTGAATGTTGTTAGCTTGGTCGGTAGTAATCCTCTTGATGCACAGTCTGCAGGGTTCTCTTGCGACTTCACATAACGCCATTGCTCGGCTGGTATGATTTGTCTTATTTTTGCAACTCGATTGGCGACGTATATTTCTCTTTTAGACGTATCCCCCTGTATCCATGCCAGGACAACTTGGGAATCACACCAAACGCTTGTAGTTATACCGAAACCATTCAGAGCTTCTCTGATTTTTTCGATGAGTTGCGATAGTAAGAGCGCGCCGCAAAGTTCAAGTTTTGGTAATGTGATTGTTTGTGATAACGGTGCTACTCTTGTTTTTGCAGCAAGTAATGTTATTGTTGGCTTGTTATGTTCATCTCGGACGCAGCTGTAAACCACGCAGGAATAAGCCTTTTCGCTGGCGTCGCAGAATCCAAATAGTTCTATTTTCTGGTTCGTTGAACCGATCCAGCGCTTGATTTTCATGTGTTTTACGTTGGGTATGTCAGCTCTTAGTTTTAGCCACTTATCTGCTATATAAGACGGTAACTGTTCATCCCAATCAAGTTTGTTGACCCATACTTCTTGAAATATAATCTTTGCCGCAATAGTTATGGGTGATAGCCAACCCAGCGGATCATAAAGTTGTGAAATTTCTGAAAGCAGTCGCCTTTTAGTTATTTCCGGTCGACATTTTTCTTCATATTTCCAGTTAAACACAAAAGTGTCGGCTTGCGGATTCCAACCTAGTCCTAAGGTTTTCATGGATTCCTCTTGCTTGAAGTCAAAAGTAATTCTGCGTGAGATCTGCTCATCACTTAAGTTTTCTAACAATGCTGGATCATTGCTGGACCACTTGCGTAAGTTCATCCCGGCTCCCTTTAACATACCGATAAGGGATGTCTGGAGTTCCTGGGCCGCTTCCAGTGAGTTGTGGCCGCTTATGACGTCGTCGACATATGCTTCGTGCAGTAGTACTTTGGCTGCCATGGGGTATTTGTAGCCATCATCGTATGCCAATTGTTTGATGGTTCTCATGGCTAGCCACGGTGCGCATTTAGTTCCATAAGTGACGGTGCAAAGTTGGTACTCTTGCAGGTTCTCTGACGGCGTAGTTCGCCAAATGATTTTCTGCAAATGTTGTTGTTCCTCAGACAGCCAGATACATCGGTACATTTTCTCGATGTCAGCTGTAAAGGCGTATTTGTAAGTTCTCCACTTTATGATAAGTTCTTGGATATCTTTTTGTAGGTTGGGGCCCTTTTCTTGTAAGCCGTTCAGGCTGTAGCCTGTTTTAGTTTTCTGAGATGCATTGAAGACAACTCTGAGTTTCGTGGTAGTAGACTCTTCTCGAAGTACTCCGTGGTGTGGTAAGAAACATTCAGTTGTTGAAGATGTCATAGGTGTAGCTGGTTTCATATGGCCTAACTCCAGGTATTCCTGCAGGAACTCTTTGTATAACATTTCAAGACGGCCATTTCTTTTAAACCTTTTTTCTAGTTGCAGCAATTGTGATACTGCGCTCGTTTTCGATGTTCCGATCTTATTTTCATAATCCGGACATAATGGCATCTTCACAATATATCTTCCATCTGAACCACGGCGAGTTGTGTCTTTGTAGTAAGTTTCACATTGCTCCGCTTGAGATCGGTCAGTGTTTGTTTTGGAGACGTCTTCACTTTCCCAAAATTTTGTTATTTCAGCCAAGTCTAGTAATGTGACGTGACAGTTTAAAGTTTCTAGTTTTCCACACAAAATCCATCCCAACTGTGTCTGTTGCGCAACGGGTGACTTTGGTGCGCCTTTTAACATCCCATCTTGTATTATTTCCGCGTAAACGTCAGCTCCAAGTAGTATGTCAATGGACCTTGAAATGTTAAAATCAGGGTCTGCTAGTTTTAAGTTTTGCAAATGCGACCATTCTGATCGTTCGAATGTTTTGTTTGGTAGTTTATTTATAAGTTTCTTCATAATCAATGCTTCAGTGGTGAAAGTATATTCAGAATGGATTGATTTGCATGTTATTGTAAGGCGTCCTTTACAGTCGCCTGATACAGTTCCAACTCCAGATATCTTCGCAGTTAGTTTGCTTCTTGGCAGCTTTAGCAGTTGTGCTGCGTTTTCAGTTATTAAGTTAACTTGTGAACCTTGATCTATGAGCGCACGAAGAGTGACGTAAGTCCCATCTATCGATTTGACTTTGACTTGGATGGTTGTCAGTAAAACTTCCATCTCGCTGGCTGATAGATGATTCGAACTTGGCGTTTCAGTTTCCCTCGAAGTTCGTTGACCTGAGCGTTTGTTTTCATTGCTCGTCGAAGGTGTATTTTTATAGGAATTGTTGTAATGTAAGAGCGTATGATGCTTCATATTACATTCCTTACAAGTTTTCGTAGAGTTGCAAGTTTGGTTTTCGTGACTAAACAAACAGTTTTTGCATAGTCGGAATTTTGCAACTGTGTTGTTTCGTTGCTTTGTATCCAAGTCAATAAACTGCTGACAACGCATTAAAACATGATTGTTTTGGCAAAGAGGGCACTGCCCGTATGAAGTGTGGTAAGTTTTTGGAACCCACTTCTTATGATCGAAGTTTTTTCGAGGTCCATGTTTTTCAGTTCCAGCTGACTTCTCTGAACTCTGTATGTCCTTCTTTGAAGTCTTCATGGTTTCAAACGCCATAAACTGGTTTTCTAAGAATGTCATAAATTCCTGTAGTGTTGACACCTCTCTGTTATCGTGCAAGTTTTTTATGTATTCATTGTAGCTCCCACAGTCTAGTTTCTGTGACATCAGATGGACAATCATCGGATCCCAACTGGTTATATCAAAACCAATGTTTGTTAAACCATTTAGACATTCCGTTGTTACGTCATGCAGCTTCTTTAAGTTGTAAGCGTCTGGCTTCTGTATGACAGGCAACTGCAGCATAGTGTTCATGTACGACGAGAATTGTAGTCGACGGTTGTCGTACCGTTGAGTCAGTATCTCCCAACACGAAGTGTAGTTGTCGGCGCTGATGCTCAAGTGTTGCACCAGTCTTTCTGCTTCACCTTTCAGCCTGGTCTTCAGATGCTGCATTTTTTGAGCTTTATTCAATGTCGGGTTTTTGTGTATGGTTTCCAGGAACAGATCTTTGAACGATATCCATTTGCTGTAGTGTCCTGAAAATTCTGGGATCTCGATTCTCGGTGCTGAATGTTGGTGATGAGCGGTGGACCACATTTTGCTTTTCAGTAGTTTTCTTGTTTCGTCATATTTGTCTTCCACGCTGTTAAACTTGTCATAGTACGTATGTTCCGAACCTTTCAGTAAGGCTTCCAGTTCCCAATGAGTACTGTCAATAGCTTCCCATTTCGACTTCAAGATTGACAAGTGGTCGTCAAGTTCCCATTTTTCAGCTAAGGCATCAAAATCAATTTTTGCCATAGCTCGATCGATGGCTTTGAAGTTGCATTCCTGTTTAGTCAGCAAAGTTTTGGTCTTCTCATCAGGTTCTCCTCTCGACAAGTCTGTCAGGTCGAATTTGACATTTTCTTCAGAAGTTTGTAACATTTTTAAAATGTCTGCTTTAGTTGTTTCGTACATGGTTTTTGTCTTACCGTAGACATCTTCCACGAAATAGTTTATGTTCCTGTCTTCAATTTCTTGCAACAACAATGTATGCCGTGCATTGAAATCCATCCATTGAGCTTCTAACGAGGACAGCCGCTTGTTCAAGTATTCCTTTGTTTTTCTGGTTTTGCTATCCTTGTTATAGTTGGTGCATAATGTTTTCCAGCGTCTTGAATATATCCTCCAATGCATTTGTGAACAATACACAATGAAACAAATACTAAAAACAGAAAAATATTTAAGTGTTTTATACAAATAAGTGTTATTTTTTGCTTGTTTTTATAAATAATAGTAAGGATCCCTTCGTGCGCGAGACCGACTCGCACTGGGCAGGTTTTTGTTTTATCTTTTGAAAAATGAGCGTACTATTGTTTACTTTTGTTGTGTTAATTATCGTTTTGTTACGAAATACAAACTTAGTATTGTAAAACTTAGATTATAACAGTTTTGTGCATTTGAAAGGTGATATTCAACCTTATTTATCTAGTCTCTTTCCAACTATGTTGCGGTCGGTTGACAGAGAAAACGGACGTTGTGAAATACTAGTATTTTAGGTGGAGCGACTGACTATCTGAGCTCCATGACCTAGTTTCCAGGTAATACGATAACCCTTTGTAAAAGTTGTATCCAAAATAGATGAAATTGAATGTTATGTTTAGAGTTCTGTACCTTGAAAGGAAAAAAAACGGAACCCTTATAGGATCACTTGTTTGTTCTTCCCTCTGTCTGTCTGTCTGTCAAAACTCTTTTTCTCAGGAACGCGTAGAGGTATCAAGCTGGAATTTATATCAAATACTCAAGTCTACTGTCTCTTGGAGCAACTTCTAAGCCACCGCAATTAAAAGATACAGCCGTTTATGCCACAAATTTCCGCAATTTTTTCCGACACTCACAAGGGAATCAAAAACTACGAAGCAATGTAATATAGCACAGATAAGGGAAAATTGCGAAAACTGTTAATTTTTAGTTATATAATAAAAAAGTATTTTTGTACGGAACCCTCGGTGCGCGAGTCCGACTTGCACTTGGCCGGTTTTTTTATGTACATAAATACTGTTCTATAATACGTGAGGACTGTCAGGTTGGGTAAAGGATTGCAAGGGTGAATGCTGAGCGTGGACATCCAAGACCTCATCATCAGTAGTTCTGTTAGCGGCCACTAGACAAAGGAGTCTGTCTAGTAAGATTCATCATCATCTGCCTAGCCTTTTTCCCAATAATGTATGGGTCGGTTTCCAGTCTAACCGGTATACCAGTATTTTACAAGGAGCGACTACCTATCTCCAGCGTCGGGCATTAGTGTCCGGCATTTTGCTGAACTGGGCCTATTTGGTGCAGCCGTGAGTCATACAATATTTATTGTCTAGTTTTAAGCTTTTTTTTTTAATATTTCCGTTTTTTATATTGTATGTACTTATGGCATGTACCAATAAACGTTTTTTCTTTCTTTCTTTCTTTCTTTCTATCTGACCTCAAAAACCCAGTTAGTACTAGATGATACTATACCCATTGGTAAGACTGGTTGCCAGACTTTCGGGCTGCTGAACTGACATCTATAACGACCGTCAAAGATCCACTAATGACAGCCGGAACCAACGGCTTAGAGTTCTTTCTCTACGAAACATGGTATGTAATGGGTGGTCACCCATCCACGGACTAACCTAGGCAAGCGCGGCTAAACTGGAAGATCGACCCCGAGCTGCTGTTATTATTTAGCCACGAGCTGCTCCAGCTTAGTAAGGTCCATCTGGCACATAAAAGAATGTCAAAACCCCTAGTATCATCCTTACTAGCTACGTATCTAATGTTAAGAGGGAACAGGAACTACGAGAAATTTGAAAAATAGGTATTTGAAGAAACTATTACCGTAGCACTTCTATTGCCTGCACCCGGAGTGTGCGATTTAGACAGCTGCAGCTCAGACAGATGATAATTACAAAAAAAATGCGATATCGAAACGCCCTCTAGGGGTATGAGGAACAGGGTGTAAAGTTCCTCAATACTGCATTGAAAAGGGAGGATCCTCCGACCAGACAGGTGTTGTGTCTGGTGGGCAACTGCCCGACAGTTGTTGTCGGGTTTCTCTATATACTCTTAAGTCGATGTAAACTCTGCTTGCGCAATTTAGATCGTTTTAGTTCTTCTGTATACTCATAGATGGCGCTGTAGTGCGTTTTGTTCTAAGTTGCTTTTTGTAGGTCGCCACAGCCCTTTTGTTAAAATTGTAATGTCAAAAATAATATTATATATTTATAGTATAGATATTAGTATAGATATTAGTTTTTTTAATAAACTAACTAACTAAGTATAAACTAATTTAAAAACTAAATATTTACATAAACTAACTAACTATAAACTAACTTAAAAACAATAGGAGGCTTAGGCGTCAAAATACTCCTCCCCATCGCTGTCATCCGGAAACGTGCCCAGAAGACTGGCAGCATTAAATATTAAATTAAAAATAATTAAATCAGTCTAGATTTTCGAGGAAAAAAAGGGAATTCATTTGTATGGAGAATTGCAGCCTCTGTTCCGTCTTAACGCCGTAGTACAAGCAAATAAATAAGTCAAATAGGAACAAGTAATCTTAGTCAAACACTGTACCAACATTATTAATACATATAGCAAGTAAACCAGCAAGTTACCCAAACAACAAAACATCGTCCAGTAGACGAACAAGCAGCAAGTTAGTCACAGTACTCACAGGGCATAAGTGTTGCTCCAATAATAACCGGGGACTACACAAACGAAGCTAAGTTTACAAGCCAGGCTAAAATCTAGGCAAGTCGTCTAGTATGGTTTGGTGTGAGGTATAGGAGGAAGCGGGATTGCGGGGTACCATCATCAAAATCAAAAATCAAAATATTCTTATTTTACATTGGCCTACATGGGTACTTATAAAACGTCGACAAAAGGGTGCTCGGTTCGGGTTGGTCGTTTCCTATGGAGAAGAACCGGCAAGAAACTCCATGGTTACTCTTTTAAAATCATTTGGTTTTACAATATTTCTGTTACAGCGTTAGTACTAAAGTATGGGAGGACATCGTAGGCCTGACAATAAGTCGTTGCTTACTACAAAACGTAGAACGAAATAAAAAGTTACCAAGGATCTAGGAATCTATAAGGCCTATAATGTCTACACATTTACAAACAATCGGTAAATAAGAAAAAGTGTATACAACAACAAAAAATAAATAGAAAATATCACAAAAAGACTAGATCATAAGTGACACAAATGTTGTCATCCGTGCTGTAACTAATGTATAACAAAACAACATCACACCTGTCATCTGTGAAGGGTTTCGGCAGAGGTACGGTCACGATCAATATGTATACACTTTCCTTACTTTAAAAGCGAGTTTTGCGAGAAATAACGATTGTAATTTTGAGATAGGATCTATTTCTTAATAATATGAGTTCCAAATATCATCATCATCATCATCATCATTTCAGCCGAAAGACGTCCACTGCTGGACATAGGCCTCCCCCAAGTGTCGCCACATTGATCGGTCCCGTGCGACTCGCATCCAGCGGATCCCCGAAACCTTCACCAGGTCATCGGTCCACCTAGTGGGAGGCCTTCCAACGCATCGTCTCCCGGTTCGCGGTCGCCATTCCAGAACTTTTCGGCCCCATCGGCCATCTGTTCTGCGAGCAATGTGCCCTGCTCACTGCCACTTAAGTTTGGCAATTCTTCGGGCTACGTCGGTAACCTTGGTTCTTGGTTCCAAATATAGTATTTTCGCAAATAATAATAATATGTTCGCGACGATATGAAATTTTAATCAGAGCAGCAAGAGATTATTTTTCTTAAAAGTTGCTAAGTGGTTTTATATTGGTGCTCGTTCGTACTCCATTATAGTACACCCACATTTAGTACCATGTAATAGGGGGCGAGCTTATTGCCATCAACCGGGCACCAGATTACGTGCTCCGTGAGAAAATACCGATAACACTTTGCCCGAGCCGGGAATCGAACCCGGGTCCTCATGTTCAACAGTTGCGCCTGCGACCAACGAGGCTTTATAGTCTAGTCTAGCCCGTAATGACTAAGTAATATTCACAGTTTTAAAGGTATGTACATGTACAGTCTGCTTGCCTTGTTTTGCTATGTTGACTAGGAAATTCACCATGTGTGCTTTCTGAGGTATTGTTCTGTAAGTATGAACAAATATGTTTCAAAACGATAAGCCTACTGTCTGGGAATTTATACCAAAATTAGGCATTAAAATTAAACTGAAATCAAAAATATCGTCAGTCATTGAAACATGTTAAGAGAACTAAGAAACCAAAACAATTTCAGCTTTTAATTTAATTTGCATGGATGCGTTTGGAAGCTTGTGGCTTAATAATAACAGCCGCACGGGTCGATCTTTAAGGTTAAGCCGTGCTTGCCGAGTTTGATCCGTGATTGGGTGACCATAATTACATACCGAGTTTCCTCCGTGCCTCGGAAAGCATGTAAAGCCGTTGGTCCCGGCTGTCATTTGTAGATCCTTGACAGTCATTACGAGTAGTCAGAAGCCAAAAGTCTGACATTCAGTCTAACCAAACGGTATCGTATTACCCAGTTACTGGGTTGTAGAGGTCAGATAGGCAGTCGCTTCATGTAAAATACTGGTACTCAGCTGCAACCGGTTAGACTGGAAGCCAACCCTAAGATAATTTGGGAAAAAGGCTAGGCAGATGATGATGATGGATGCGTTCTTTACCTAAAATACAAGAAAAATTATCAATTAAAGGTGGAACATAATATATTACACCTGTTCTCTTTTTAGTTTCAACCTCCATTAAATGACAAACATTAAATCCTTCTTTACTTAACCATTAATTTCTTAGCTCACCCCGCTACCGCCTCACCCCCGCGACCCCCCAACTTGTATGACCACAGGAATCTAGTGACAAAGCCGCTCTACACTAACTCAATTACTTACTAAGTGCGCTTGCACTAACACACTATTTATACAACAACATACTATATACAGCTTGATTTTTTAGTCACCGTCCAAATTTAGACATTTTAATCTTTGGCGATAACCATTGAATACGTGTTTTTTCTTTTAGTATCACTCAATACAAAAATATTGAGATATCATGGACACCACCGCGCCGTGCGTAGGTACACGCTGGGTAACTACGCGGGCTGGCCGCCCCCGCCCCATTGAATGTTTGCGCGGCAAGTGTAGTATTTTTAACGTTTAACTTAGTGACCAGGCAGAGCGAATAATTTTTTCGAGAAAATGATTTCATTTGAAAATTTCACATATCGTTTTTTTTTCCAAAAATGGAGTTAGTGAATGATACATAATGCCTAGAAAAAATTTGGACGGTGACTAAAAAATCTTGCGGTATAGCGACAAATATAACTAACATACTGCGTAAATAACGTGTGTATAATCACCCTTAACGAAGTCGAGAGGCGCTTGTTTCTTTTATTTATTTATGACAATTTTATTTATTTTTGGACAACCAACAAAGCTTACACCAAAAATTCATGCTAAACTACTCATACTGTTTTTACAATTTATAGTGTAGCCTTAATTGAAGGCTGCCACGGCATGCATTAATTTAACATAGGAGTATGAAAACTGAAAAACCGATTTTACTTATTTAGTTACATAAATATATATAAATATATTCTTCCCGTCATTGTGATATTTTTTTCTGTTACCTGGGAACCTTCTAGTTACGGGTCCTTCTATTAAATATGTTTTATTGTTCTCCATTGAGCACCAAGCTATTAAATGGACTGGTGCTCAAATGGGAAAACCTTCGGTGTTCAATGCATTGGTGCCCAAAAACTAGGTACTCAAACGGGAATACTTCGAAATATTGATAGTCAACGTCCCAACTTTTTCACACGTTTTTATTTAAATACATCAATTATAAAAATATGAGGAGCTCGTGGCTAAATAATAACAGCCGCACGGGTCGATCTTTAAGGTTAAACCGTGCTTGCCGAGGTTGGTCCGTGGATGGGTGATCATAATTACATACGGAGTCTCCTCCGTGCCTCGGAAAGCACGTTAAGCCGTTGGTCCCGGCTGTCATTTGTAGATCTTTGATATAATCTGTGACAGTCGTTACGAGTAGTCAGAAGCCAAAGGTCTGACATCCAGTTTTACCAAAGGGTATCGTATTAGTTACGGGATGTGGAGGTCAGATAGGTAATCGCTGTATGTAAAATACTGGTACTCAGCTGCATCCGGTTTGAGTGGAAGCCCACCCCACGATAGTTTGGGAAAATGTGAAAATGAAAAAAATACAAAACAATTAATATGTACAAAAATGTTTAAACTGTTCACATAACTTGAAATACCTCACTGACCTCTGTAATGTTCAATGTATCCACCAGCATAATGTTTTCTATGCGTTAGCGTAAACTTTGACTTATCATACAAAAGAAAGTAATTTCTCAGCATTCATTTTTCTGGTGTGGACCAAGGTTAGGCCAAAGACAAGCCGTCCTAAAGCTCGTTGGGTCGACGAGACGAGCTTCGGCTTGCTGGCCGCCTGCCTCAGCCGCGGCGGGCGGTGTTACAACCACCTGCTCCTCAACTCGCGGGCCGCCTCGCCCCTCCGCGCCTATGCGATTTTAAATTACACTCTAGGGGTAGGGCAGACAAGACTGCGTGGATTCGGACTTACAGCGATTCGTTTCTGTCACTAAAACCTAATTTTAACAAATGTTTTAGGACTAAAAAAATATTATAAATGAACATTCGGAATAATTCATATAACTTAACACAATACTTAGGACATATGACTTTTGGTCATGTAAAATTAGGGGATTCAATTATTTATGAGCACTCGATATTATCCATACTAATATTATAAATGCGAAAGTCACTCTGTTTGTTTGTTTGTTTGTTTGTTTGTTTGTTACCTTTTCACGACTAAACGGCTGATTGGATCTTAATGGATTTTGGCAAGAAGATAGATTTAAACCTTGGGAAGGACATAGGCTATGTATTATCGCGCTATTAACATTGGGAGGTGAGCAATATTGCAATTTGTTCCTATTCCTCAACTGATTGACAACTGACAACTGTCATAACAAACATTAGAATAGATCGGCTATTTTAGAACAATTGTCACCGAAGTAAATAGCCTGACGGTTTAGCGGTTGACCTGTGAATCACAGGTTGCAGGATCAAACCTCAGCCAATATGCACTTATTGTTTTATTTATTTTTTCAATTTTTGATGCTGTATTATTCACAAAAGTAACCATGGTTCGATCCCCACCCGGTTTTCACTTTTTGTAAGTAGGTATTTTGTTTTTTTTTATGCTTTAAGACTTCCTAATCATTGCCAAATAGTGTTATACATCCTTTTAGTTATCATTAACCATTCAAACTATAGTTAAACAATCATTTAGCCTCTGGCCGAAGTAAAAGCCAGCTCTTGGAGCACGGAAAGCGTAAGTTATGCGTTTAGAAATTTCTTTAAAAAGACTGTGAGCATTGAGTACTCTGATCTCACGGTCCCACGGTCCAAAGCTTCAATTCCCAACGACTAGAAAATATAAGTAGTTACCGAAAAGATTACTTTATTAAAGCTGCTTGAGCTTCCCCGTGGCAACAGCGACAGTACCAGTGTCCAGGCCTTTTAGTTTATATAGTTTTGTTTTCGTAAATTTTTAATTATTTAGTAAGAAAGTAATATCATCATCATTCATCATTTCAGCCGAAAGACGTCCGCTGCTGAACATAGGCCTCCCCCAAGTGTCGTCACGTCGACAGGTCCCGTGTGACTTGCATCCGGAGGATCCCCGCAACCATCACCAGGCCATCGGTCCACCTCGTGGGAGGCCTTCCAACGAAACGTCTTCCGATTCGTGGTCGCCACTCCAGAACTTTTCGGCTCCATCGGCCATCCGTTCTTCGAACAATGTGCCCTGCCCACTGCCACTTAAATTTGGCAATTCTTCGGGCTACCGGGACTTTGGGGTAACCTTGGTTCTCTTGCGAATGTCCTTATTTCTGATTTGATCACGCAAGGTAACTTCGAGCATAACCTTCTCCATTGACCTTTAAGTGATTTTAAGCCTTCTGATGAGGCCCAATGTGGGCGACCCAATCGGTCCGGTATGTAATCACTGGCAACACACACGGGTCATG
Source organism: Cerastis rubricosa (assembly GCA_949152445.1). Lineage (NCBI taxonomy): Eukaryota > Metazoa > Arthropoda > Insecta > Lepidoptera > Noctuidae > Cerastis > Cerastis rubricosa. The sequence goes on along the minus strand of OX424548.1, from coordinate 15,448,228 downwards.
GACTTTCGTCTTGAGACACTGCACGAGAACATATCATGCAACATCCCGAACACTGCCCAGCCGAGTCGGAATCGACGGTTGACCTCTTTCTCGAAGTCAGACCTACCCAACTGGACCGTTTGTCCCATGTAGACATAATCGTCTACAACTTCGAGTGTAGAGTCTCCGATCTTGATAGGAGTGGGTGTTACATGGGCATTCAATATGACTTTGGTTTTTTCCATGTTCATTTTAAGACCCACTCTTTCTGTCGATCCACTGAGGTCATCGAGCATTGTACTGAGGTCCTCTATGGTCTCAGCCATGACCACTATATCGTCGGCAAATTGAATGTGAGAGATGTACTCGCCATTGACGTCGATGCCTAGCCCTCTCCAGTCCAGAACCTTAAATACATCTTACAGTGCAGCGGTGAACAGTTTCGGAGATATGACGACTGTTTCACTTCCCTGTCACTGTCCATGTCTCTCAGGAAAGCTAAATAGTGAATCTCATCAAAATGACTGCTGGGCTAAGGGCTCCCCCATAGTCTTACAATCATCTCTCCGTGCGATTTTGTGGTCAGAAATTAATGGTCGAAAACCAAAATAAAAGATTACCCGACCCCGGATTCGAAACCAGGACCTCATACTCAGTAGTTGCGACCACTAGACCAACGATACAGTATATTAACAGCATCTATCAGTCTGTTTTGACTTTTTCACGCCTTAACTGGTGAACGGATTTGTATCAAAGCCAGGTCATGATCTGGATAAGGACATAATAATACTTTCATTTATACATGAAAGCGCTATACTATTCACTCACCGATAAACCACTCAAGAACTACTAACTACCACTTTTGTCCTATTTAACTTGAAATCTTGCAAGTAAGTTCTTAGTAAGGCAGAAAGGGATTTTTGGAAATTCCACCCCCAAGTGGAATTAATGTCGGGTTAAAGGTTAAGTTTAGGACAATATTTGTAATTTTTAAAAAGAGGCAGGAATGCACAAAATCACGATTTACGTTTTTGGAAATTCTATCCCTAAGGGGGTTTCATAATGAAAGTTTTGATCGACATCAACTTTCAACATAACCTTTTTTTACAGTAGTCGGTAGCGTGTTCGTATACATTGAGGAGTTATACTCGGTTTTCGAAGTTTTACTCACAAATGAATAGGCGATCACGCTTGAAGCAAGTTCTTTCAAACGAAAATAATCATTTAAAATCAATTTAGGTCGCTAGGGTCGATCTTCAGTTTAAGTTGTGTTTGCCTCGGTTGGTCTATGGATGGGTGACCACCCATTACGTACCGACTTTATTGTGCTTTGGAAAGCACGTTAAGCCGTTGGTCACGGCTGTCATTTGTAGATCTTTGACAGTCGTTACAGGTAGTCAGTGGCCCGAAAGTCTGACAACCAGTCTTACCAAGAGGTGTTGTATAACCCAGTACTAATTGGGTTGTGGAGGTCAGATAGCCAGTCGCTCCATGTAAAATCTTGGTATTCAGCTGCATCCGGTTAGACTGAATGTTCCCAACTTAGTTGGGAAAAGGCTGGGCAGATTGTATTAATACTGGAGACATCTGGTAACGAACTTCAAACAAAACATTGGAATCAAGAACCTCCTGACTAAAAGACTTATTTTAAGCAAATCACGAACCTAACGCGTACGAAGTCGCGGGTAACAGCTAGTAACAGAATACTTTTAGAACTAAAGATAATTATGTTAACAAAATTTTTGGGATTTTGAACATTATGGTTACTGAAGTTTATAGCAAACGTGTTCTGGATAATAATTTTCGAACAAACAATTTTAGGAGAAGAAAGGGTGTAACGTTATTAGTAGGTTCTAGGTAAGAGATTTAGTTCTGAGTAAGAAAATTGTGTTGTTAAAGAAGATTGTGCAGTAAGCGGAACCGAGCAAAATTGTTTATCCCTCAAATATTTTTAGTTGGAAAAGTTGTTGAGAATAGAGGCATCACCTCCAACGAAAGCGCTTTTCGGTATTTTTCCGTATCGATGCGTAACTAACAAAAAACAAACAATAGCTTAGAAAACTCCGCTGTAAGATTTTACATTAGGCAAAACAAATTACTTTTGGTTGGGTGTTCATTTTCATCATTATCTGCCTAGCTTTTACCCGACTATGTAGGGATCGGCTTCCAGTCTAACCGGATGCAGCTGAATACCAGTATTGTATATGGAGCGACTCTGTATGGTGTCGGACGCAAAGAATAGCACCATCCCATATCTTCCCGTGGCTGTCGTAAGAGCCGACTAAGGGACTTGCCAGAGTATGGGCAGCAGCGTTCTCTGTGCTTTTGTAACAACCGTACTGCGATCGCCAACCCGCCTGCCAAGCGTGGCGATTATGGCAAAACCCATGTTATGTCAATGTGGCGAAACTTGGGGGAGGCCTATGTCCAGCAGTGGACGTCTTTCGGCTGTAATGATGATGATATGGAGCGACTGCCTATCTGACCTCCACAACCTAGTTAGTACTGAGCAATACTATACCCTTGGCAAGACTGGTTGTCGGGTGGGTGCTCCTGTTAACCAATCTATATTGTCCACGCATGCAATGGACAGAGTGAACCTACTGTGGTTCACCCGTTCTCGTTTCGTTCCCTACCTAAGTAAATCAGACAAAAAACCCTACAAAACATTTCAACAATCAAATAGACAGATACATAGATTAGTACGGTCAGCAACGAAAGTAGCTTTACATTTCCAAAATTATAAGACGTCTTAGTTTTAGAACGATCCATATTAACAGACTGGAGTAAAAGACATAGGTGAAAATATTTTCATCAATGGTTACACAAATTGGAAAAACAATATTACATCAGATCACACTGATCAGCACAAGACTTGGAGTAATATTTATAATATTACTCCAAGTATAGTTATAGTAATATTGCTGGTACAAAGAGCTATGACACCGTACCCCAGGTCACATTGGACGGCGGTGCTCTCAAAAGAGTGGCACCTTTTAAGTACCTGGGCCACTGGGTCACCGAGAGCCTTTGCGATGATGTGGACATTGAAAGGGAACGCAGGGCATTGTCAGTCAGAGCTAATATGCTGGCCCGTAGGTTTGCACGCTGTACTGCACAGGTAAAAATAACCTTGTTCAAGGCGTACTGTCAGTCTTTTTATACGTGCAGCCTTTGGGTGAAGCATACGCAGAAGGCTTACAGTGCCCTGCGTGTCCAATACAATAACGCTTTCAGGATGTTGATGGGGCTGCCACGATTTTGTAGCGCATCAGGTATCTTTGCAGATGGTCAAGTGGGTGGCTTTCAAGCGATACATCGCAAAATATTATAATAGCGTCTCTGATGCGCCGCATACGGGGCAGCCCCAACAGCTTTCTGCAGCTCATTGCTGGGAGAATGGACATGGAATGCTCCTTCATGGAGCATTGGACAAAACTGCATGTACGTGTAGTCCGGTCCTAATTCAATGTTTCCATTTCCATTTTTAATTTGTTATCATTGTATTGTTTTTTGTTGCTTTTGTTTTTATCATTTTTAGGGTTCCGTAGCCGAATGGCAAAAAACGGAACCCTTATAGATTCGTCATGTCTGTCTGTCTGTCTGTCTGTCTGTCTGTCTGTCTGTCCGTCTGTATGTCACAGCCACTTATTTCCGAAACTATAAGAACTATACTGTTGAAACTTAGTAAGTAGATGTATTCTGTAAACCGCATTAGGATTTTCACACAAAAATAGAAAAAAAAAAACAATAAATTAAAGGGGTCCCCATACTTAGAACTGAAAACCAAAAAAAAATCTTTCATCAAACCCATACGTGTGGGGTATCTATGGATAGGTCTTCAAAAATGATATTGATGTTTCTAACATCATTTTTTTCTAAACTGAATAGTTTGCGCTAGAGCCACTTCCAAAGTGGTAAAATGTGTGTCCGCCCCCCCTCTAATTTCTAAAGTAAGAGGAGGAAAATTCTGAAAATATTTAGGATTGTAGAACGTAAAAAAAACTATCAACGAAAATTGGTTTCAATAAGATATGATGTTTAGTTTTTGAGATATGGGACTTTTTCATCAAACTGCAGCAGTAACTTTGTTTTTCATAAACATACTATGAAAAACAAATTTAGTTTTGCGGTTGTGTGGAAGTTTACTAACTAATACTACTAACTAATGAATGACAGTTCAAAATATTGTTATTATATTGTTTGGAGCTATGGAACCCTGTGTGCGAGTAAGACTCGCACTTGGCCGGTTTTGTTTTTAAATGTGTATGAATTGTCGTAATTTATCTGAAATAAATGAATTGAATTGATAAGTGTTAACCGACTTCTGATGCCGACTGTACCAGCAAAATAGTTCTATCTCACAACCTTTAAATTTCACACCTCCCCGCTATCACAGTCAAAACCCACGAATAACTTTAAAAGAATAATCACCCTTCCTACCCTCCCCTTCAAACCAATCGTCTTAAATCGTAAGTACTTTCCACCAATTTAACGTTCATTTGTTTCCCAAAATTCTGTAAACTTCGAGGGAACTCAAGGGAACTCAAGTCCCCAGAAAATAAGAAAAAAATCAATCAAAATAAGTTGGTAGAACTTGGTACTTAAGGGCCTGGCTCAGTTTAAACGTTGGAAAAGGACTGGCTCGAGTTTTTGTTGAACGGCTCTATGCGAGAGCTGGCAAGTTAAAGTTTTGAAGACAGTCATTTGAATCAGTCTTATCATGCCATGTGGTAATAAACTGTAGATCTTGAAGTAATTTAAAAAGTACAGTGTGTCTTTGTGGCATTACATACAGTACAGATCGTTGGGTGATAAAATTAATAATAGACTTACCTAGTTTTTGCTTCTTCTTAGCGTGTCGATGGCAATCTAAATTGTGTCAGCCCAAAACTGAGCCACTAGTTTGGCGCTCTCAGTAGCGTCCATCAGTTCCTGTAACGAGCAAACAGCAGGACACGCAGGACACGATATTAAGTGTCGCATCGTTTGTGGAACGGCACCACATTTACACTTTAGTTTTTGCTGATTATGTCATTAGTTCCTTATTTATCATTAGAACTCGTGGCTAAATAATAAAAGCCGCACGGGTCGATCTTTCAGGTTAAGCCGTGCTTGCCGAGGTTGGTCCGTTTATGGTGACCATAATTACATACCGAGTTTCCTCGTGCCTGGGAAAACACGTTAAGTCGTTGGTCCCGGCTGTCATTTGTAGATGTTTGACAGTCTTTAAGAGTAGTCAGAAGCCAAAAGTCTTACCAAGGGATATCGTATGACCCAGTTACTGGGTTGTGGAGGTCAGATAGGCTGTCGGTTCATGTAGGTATAATACTGATACTCAGCTGCATCCGGTTAGACAGGAAGCCGACCCCAAGATAGTGTGGGAAAGGGCTAGGCAGATGATGATTATTTAAAATTAAATTCAAAACTGTTAATTTTACATAAACCTTCATGGGGATATACTTATGAAACGGCTGGAGATAGGTGCACGGTTTAAATTAGACGTTTTCTATGGAGAAGAACCGGGAAGAAATTCCACGGTAACGTTTCTTTGAAATACTTCTCAAAAACACATCCTTCTCCATTAAACCCAAGTCGTAATAACACAAAAATTCTCTCTAAACAGTTTCCTCAAAATTCTGTATTATGTTTATTAGACTCGTATAATATATTGACCAATAAAAATGGTAATTTCGCGGACAAAATGAAATTAAACTGAGGAGCTATGTACCAAGAGATTATCTACGCGATGAGCAATTTGATATATTACAGCAATTTTATTTATGACTCAAGGAGAGCAAAATGATTCTTAAATTTGCTTATTCATCTTAAATTTTGGGAGGATTATTGTATCGTTCGCTTTAAGGTTGAGAGAAATTTAATGAGGAAACCATGACTTTATAACGTAATATAAAGCAGATAATAAATAAAGAAACGGGTCTGAAATTGGCATACACATTAAATCAGTGGCTTAAAAGGGTAGAAGTGGCAAATTGTAGGAACTATTACAGTGGATAGCTTTCGTTAGGGTCAGCATCCAGACTAACCACTTGGAATTGTATGAAGCGACTACCTATCTGACCTTCAGAGCCTAGTTACTGGGTCACACGAGACACTCCTTAACAAGACTGGTTTTTAGACTTTAAAAAAAAAAGAAAAACGATAGTCATTTATTTGCCTAAATAAGGTACAGAAGGTTGGTAAAATGTACAAAATTAATTTCGGGGTGCAAATGTAAAATAAAATAAAGGCTTCAAAATGTAGGCTTCTGAATACTCGTAACGACTGTCAAAGCTCTGCGAATGACAGCCAGAATCAACGTGCGCTTTCCAAGACACGTATTACTTACTAGCTGTCCGGCGCAACTTCGTCTGCGTCACATTTTCCCCGTTTTCGCAATATTTTTCATTGCTGCTCCGCTTCTATTGGTCGTAGCGTGATGATATATAGCCTATAGCCTTCCTCGATAAATTCGGATCAGTAGTTCCTGAGATTAGCGCGTTCAAGCAAACAAACAAACTCTTCAACTTTATAAAATTAGTATAGATAAATGGTCGAATAGAACACCCGCATTCTCGAGTCATCCCGCGATCATGGCGCTTGCAACAGTGTCGAAATATCGGGAACCCACAATAAATAATAATCACGGAAAATATCGCGTTAGTGACAATGTAAGTTCACTATTATATTATCCAACCTAGGATACAAATCCTCTTTTTATGAACCTAGAACCCCTGCACCCCTAACACTTACACCCCACTTCGAAACTACATTAATTTAACCCAAAAACTCGATAGCGCCTTCCTACATAACCCGGTCCCCACTTGAAGTAGTGCGCGCTCCATTGGTCCGTAGCGCCACACTTATACAGCCAGGGGAAAGGATTTCTGTGTCTCCGGGTGAAGGCAAGGTTTTTATATCGGCTCCTAAGTTCCTCGACAATACGGAGTTATATTGGACAGCTGCAGGAACTCACATTGAGACTAGAAGCTAGTTTGGCATCTGTCTAGCGTTTTTCTCTGTTGTTTTAATTTGATAAGACGTATTGTGTCGAGACTGGAAGCCGACCCCAAGATAGTTTGGGAAAAGGCTAGGCGGATGATGATGTAAGTCAAAGTCAAAGTCAAAATGTTTATTGCGAACTAAGTGTACAATGTTGGTGTTGGTTTATGTTGGTAGGTACTTAAGACTTAGCAGCCTTTTACAAGCATTGCAATTAGGTATCATACGCCTGCCTTTATCGTGCTAAAATATCATGCATTAAATATTATTATTACTTAATTATTTCCTTTATATTAGCACAATTAAATTGAGAAATTTTATTTATGTCAAAATAAAATGTCAATAGTTATGAATTCAATACAATTATTCAGCAATATTAAATGTCATCATTTCAGGTAATACAAATTAAAATTATGAATGTAGGAATAAGATAGACTAATTTTATTTTCTTTTCATAGGACAGATCATCACTTTTGTACATGAGAGTAAATCGTTATTTTAAGCTAGACTCTAAATATTCTTTTACTGAGTAGAAACATTTTTGAATAGTTTTAGCCTTTTTTGGAATATTGTTACAGATTTTTCAGTTTTAAACGTATCGTATCGTATCGTTTTGTATTGTATCGTGATGGCATGAAGTTTTAAGGACCTACTTTATTGTAATTTCTTTGCTGGCTTCTCTGTTTCCTGATCATTATAATTAAGATCCCTTCAAAGATCGATTAAATCGGTGTCTTCTAAGCAAGGCGTGGTCCACCCTAGTCCATATCAACGCTTCATATCAGGAAAGTTGCGGCCAAGGGCAAACCTGTTTAAAAAAAAAAAAACTTTGTAAATTCCCGCTTAAATGTAACTGTAATGTTTTTTTTTTTAATTAAAAGTTTTTATGGAAAATTTTACTTTACAAAATAATTTTAATACGAGCGTTTTTTCTCCATGAAAGATGGTTTTGCCCTGAAGTGGGTCAAATACAAGCAAATACTGTGCTACAAAAATAATCGGCTTATTATTTTCTCACACGCAAAGACAAAGCTTCTGTGATAGAGAAAATTGGATTTTATCATTTTTTTTTGTGGAGTCTTTGTGCATGTTTATTAATGTTACAAATGTTAAAAATTTTGGTTTCTGGTCATTGGGTTTGACCATTACCACGGAGATTTTACCCGGTTGATGGCAATCCGAGTGATAGCAATAGGCTCGCACCCTATTACATGGGACTTAAACATAACTGGTGAAATGTGGGGGTAATCTATACTTAATATTATAAAGCTGAAGAGTTTGTTTGTTTGTTTGCTTGAACGCGCTAATCTCAGGAACTACTGGTCCGATTTGAAAAATCTTTCAGTATTAGATAACTCATTAATCGAGCAAGGCTATAAGCTACATATCATCACGCTATGACCAATAGGAGTGGAGCAGCAATGAAAAATGTTGCGAACTCGGGAAAAATGCGACGCAGACGAAGTTGCGCGGGACAACACAATACACTTCTGCCTAACCCTTCGAGGAGTACAGGTGTCATTTTATGCCTGGTCATTCAGTTTCCTCACAATCCAAAAATAGACAACACCCCACTCATGACCTTTTCTTCACCAAAAACTACAGCCACTTTTTAACCACTTTATTTTCCAAGGCCCTTTTTCAAGTACCGAAATAAATAAATTAGCGATCGCCAGTATTGAAGCACGCATCGCGCACAATTCACAATTAGGCCCCGCTTCCGAAAACGCTATTAATTTGTGTTGCCAGCTATAAATTCTAGTTACCTCGCACACTACCGTAGTTTGGCCTTTTCCTGTTTTTTTTTTAAATGGTAGTTGATTTCCGTTGCGGGTAGTATGGGAATGGGTATTTTATAGTTTGGGAAAGAAGGTGCGTGTTCTTTTGTTTTTATTTTAGTTGGTTTATTTAATAGACTTATTGAAGTGTTATTTTCGGCCTGTGTGCGGTTTTAAACGAAGATGTGAAACGAGAATATGGCTTCATCATCATTATCATGCTTTCAGCCGAAAGACGTCCACTGCTGGACATAGGCCAAGTGTCACCACATTGACCGGTCCCGTGCGACTCTTATCCAGCGGATTCCCGCAACCGTCACCAGATCATCGGTCCACCTAGTGGGAGGCCTTCCAACGCATCGTCTTCCGGGTCGCGGTCGCCATTCCAGAACATTTCGGCCCCATCGGCCATCTGTTCTGCGAGCAATGTGCCTTGCCCACTGCCACTTAAGTTTGGCAATTCTTCGGGGTACGTCGGTAACCTTGGTTCTCTTGCGGATGTCCTCATTTCTGATTAGATCACGTAATGAATATGGCTTATATTATGGTAAAATATAAAAGTGCTTGTTAATATAAAACAAGCTTTTTCTTTTCTTTTGCCTCGTTAGTCTAGTGCCGAAATTATCTACAGCTGAAAATGAGGTCTTATGTTCGATTCTCAAGTCGGGCATAGTGTTATTGAGACTTTCCACCAGGAATTTCTCAGAAGCAGCTCGGAGTCTGAATAGAATGAGTCTGAAGTCCCTGTTGATTGCAATAGTCTCGCTCCATATCACTTACTTCATTATCAGCCTGTTATTCTGAATTGGTTACTGTTGTTATGAGTTACTATAGTAAAACTCTTAATTCAGTTTGCCTCTTTGCAAAGGCCTCTTCTAGCTGTTCCATTGACCTCTATCACGAGCTCTTCTCCTGTTGTTAGGAGTTGCAGTGAGTTTTAGTTCGTGTTCCCTCTACTCAGTTGCTGTCTCCTGCTCTTTTTACTGTTTCTGGGATACCAGTCTTTTATTAATTTACGCCATCATCATTATCATCATCAGCCGATAATGTTCCCACGGCGGGGACACAGGCCTCATCTCTATGAGAGAGAGTGGGCTGTAATACACCACGCGGGCACAGTGCGGGTTGGTAGATATCGCAAGTCTTCGAATTTTTAGTTCTACGACATGCTAGTTTCCTCACAATGTTTTCCTTCGCCGCTTTTTAGAGCAGCAGAATGATGATGAAATAAATTACACAAAGTAATCCGCCTTCGGGTTCGAACTGACGGCTTACTGCTCGTAAGTCGGGGCTGCCACCACTCGGCCACCGCTGCTCTAATTTACACCACATATTTTAAGAAACTTAAACAAAATGTGTGCAGTATACTATAAGTACGCTTCTCCCTTACTCTAACCCTTCAAGGACCACAAACGTGATGCTATGTTAATTAACCCATAAGTAATCCTTCAAATATCTCGCTTCAAAGTTTCCAAATGTACCTGTAGCTGTGCTTATAAGCACAGGTACTTTTAGTAAAGGTTTTTGATACATATTTCATGAGAGCGATCCTTTCCGCCAGATGGCGCGTTTTCACTTCATTGCCTTGGATTTCGTTTCACCTGGTAGGATGCGTACGGTTCAATTGAAACGATTTATTTTTAGTTTCCTGAATTGTGAGAATTGTGAGCGGTGAATCAGGGGTTTGGATAACGTTGTGTTGTTTTGTGTGAGGTTCTAAAAAGATGTTTTTAGAAGTAAGAAATGGACCTATTCTTGGAATAGGTGTTGTGTGATTTTCCGATTCTCGTCAAAATGTTTAGTGGAATACTGAATTAAAACCAGATCATTTATTTCTTAGTAAACATGGGTAGGTAATAGGTACGGAGATGTTCCTTTAGGTTCTCCATATTTGATCGTCACATGGGCATGCAAATAGTAGGTTTACAATACTAGTTTAAAATAAGTGGCATGTTATTGGAAATACAATTTTAAAAGATCAACCTGGTCAAGCTTTTATAAAAAAAAAAAAAAATCTATGATGGCCACGTTCGCTAAACTATGTCGTCTAGTCTAAATCAACAATTGAATGCATTGTAAGTTCAATTCAATTCAATTGTAAGCTCTTACTTATTGGTACGTGGTCGTATTAACTGTGATGTATGATATTTTCAAATTGTGAGTTTTGAAAATACACGGAAATGTTAAGGGATGACATGATGGACGCTTGGAAAATAATGTCATGTTCTTGTGGTTCTAAGTCTGAATTTAACCGAGGCCGCTCATATCACAAATTACGAAAAAACACCTTAACTAAAACACAAATTCCCCACATCATTGTCTGCCTAGCCTTTTCCCAACGATGTTGGGGTTGGTTTCCAGTATAACCGGATGCAGCTGAAAACCTGTATTTTACACAAATTCTCCACATAAAGATGTTAAATCATCCTCATATAATAGCAACACTAGATACTAAATCATGGTCAAAACCCATATAATACCAAACCCATAAATTACTACGAGTCGAACGAAAACCATCTGTTTTTCTTATAATATAACCCCAAAACAATTCCGCAACGGTAACAAAACATTCATCTCAAATAGATTGTGTCTAAAGTACCCGTTTACCTCAAACCGACCAACCGTAGAGCACAATTCATATTTTCGGAATCCAACCCCCTCGCTGTTGTCCAAATACCTTCCCATTTGGTGTAATAAACGGGTCTTTTGTACCCGTATCAATACAGGGTTAAAATACGACTGGTATCTATCAAAATGATGTATGGATGGTGGAGGTTTAGGTTTTATTTTTTTTTATTTTGCAATTATGTATAGCCTTGAGTAAATGCTCTGTATGGTGTCGGACGTAAAGAATAGCACCCTCCCATATCTTCCCGTGGGTGTCGTAAGAGGCGACTAAGGGACTTGCCAGAGAATGGGCAGCAGCGTTCTCTGTGCTTTTGTAACAACCGCACTGCGATGGCCAACCCGCCTGCCAAGCGTGGCGATTGTGGCAAAACCCCCCAAAATGTCAATGTGGCGACACTTGGGGGAGGCCTATGTCCAGCAGTGGACATAGGTCTTTTGGGCTGAAATGATGACGATGATGATGATTGAGTAAATTGGGAAATAGGGGATGCTAACTGTCTAACATAGGTTGACGGTTCAATACCTAGAATGTTACACCTATTATCCTGGAGAGGTAAGGCAGAGCTGTACCCAGACTAAACCTACATTTTGCCAGTTATGTTAAAGTGTCATGTAACAGTGTATGACCCTGCATCTGCATGGACCGTGAAAAAGGCAGTCCAGCTGCTTGAGAAAATTCTGGAGGAAAAACTTAATCTCACTTTCCATGACCTGAGAATAGAAATGGCTCTGTATGGTGTCGGAGCTCTGTATAGTGTCGGACGCAAAGAATAGCAACATCCCATATCTTCCCGTGGGTGTCGTAATAGGCGACTAAGGGATTTTCCAGAGAATGGGCAGCAGCGTTCTCTGTGCTTTTGTAACAACCGCACTGCGATCGCCAACCCGCCTGCCAAGCATGGCGATTATGGCGACACTTGGGGGAGGACTTTGTCCAGCAGAGGACGTCTTTTGGGCTGAAATGATGAGAATCGAAACCAAGACCTTATGCTCTGCTGTAGAACTTGGTACCACTAGATTAACGAGGCAGTCTGGGTCGAGGGATCGAGTACAAATGTAATTTTCCACCGCCTTTCAACTAAGATAGCTACCTACGTAAACTTATTGCTCCTCATTACGGTTCCCGAGATAGTTATAACAAACATCTTCTTCCAGACAGATTCTTTTTCTTCGTTCAACAATGAAAAAAAAAAAAACAAAACATGATTTAAAAAAACCGGCCAAGTGCGAGTCTTACTCGCACACAGGGTTCCTTAGCTCCAAACAATATAATAACAATATTTTGAACTGTCATTCATTAGTTAGTAGTATTAGTTAGTAAACTTCCACACAACCGCAAAACTAAATTTGTTTTTCATAGTATGTTTATGAAAAACAAGGTTACTGCTGCAGTTTGATGAAAAAGTCCCATATCTCAAAAACTAAACATCATATCTTATTGAAACCAATTTTCGTTGGTAGTTTTTTTACGTTCTACAATCCTTAATATTTTCAGAATTTTCCTCCTCTTACTTTAGAAATTAGAGGGGGGGGACACACATTTTACCACTTTGGAAGTGGCTCTAGCGCAAACTATTCAGTTTAGAAAAAAATGATATTAGAAACATCAATATCATTTTTGAAGACCTATCCATAGATACCCCACACGTATGGGTTTGATGAAAATTTTTTTTTTAGTTTTTAGTTCTAAGTATGGGGACCCCCTTAATTTATTGTTTTTTTTCTATTTTTGTGTGAAAATCCTAATGCGGTTTACAGAATACATCTACTTACCAAGTTTCAACAGTATATTTCTTATAGTTTCGGAAATAAGTGGCTGTGACATACAGACGGACAGACAGACAGACAGACAGACAGACAGACATGACGAATCTATAAGGGTTCCGTTTTTTGCCATCCGGCTACGGAACCCTAAAAATCGCTTTGTGTGACCACATTGTTCTCCGTCTACGCCACAAACTTTGATGTGGTTTTCACCATTGATTAGAGAATTTATTTAAAAAAAAAATTATAAGCTTATTTCACATAAATGTGATTACCTATTATATGATTGAGAGCAGCGTTGGCCCAGTGGTGGGAGTCCCGAACCCAGGCAGGCGCATTACTTTGTGTAATTTATTTCATCACCGCTGCTCTCAAAACGGTGAAGGAAAAGATCGTGAGGAAACCGGCATGTCCTAGAGCTAAAAATTCGAAGACATGTGACATCTACCAAACCGCACTGGGCCTGCGTGGTGTATTAGAGCCCACTTCCTTTCATTGAGAGGAGGCCTGTGTCTCAGCAGTGGGAACATTATAGGCTAATTATGATGATGATGTGATAAGTATCATCAGCCTAATATGATGCAACTACTGCTAGGGCTCTATGCAGAATCAGTGCGATAAATAATTACACTCATATTAAACTTACATTTACTAAAGGATGCAAGAGGTCCTGGATTTGATTCCCGGGTTGGGTAAAAGTGTTATTTGGTTTTTAATCAGGAATTTCTCAGTTGCAGCCACGTAGTCTGGTTCTGGTTTGGCAAGCAATACCGCCCCCCACACTTGCACCCTATTACATAACTGGAGAAATGTGGGAGTACTATTTGGTACTTTTCTGCCTAACCCTTCTGGGATTACAGGCGTGGTCTTATGTTGTTTAATAAAGAAATATCCTTTTGTCGAGTTATAATAACCATACAAAGTAGGAGCTAGTCGCTAGTTTATAATAAATCTAGACTGAAACTCAAACAATGCCATACAAAAAGCGAACTGCTGAAATCTTATCCTTGTTTCACTATTTCAGCACTTTCAGGCTGAAAACTAGACGCTATGGAACTTCGCTGAATTTCAGTTTACAGATCGTTATGAAGCTTAGAAGCTAGATGTTGTTTTTATTTCAAATATATGGTATCGTTTCTGCAACTATGTTTGATCGGGTTTTGTTTCGAACTACTAACTTTTTAGTAGGTCACTTTGTTCTGTTTTATTTTTAGTTTTTTTTAATATTTGGGGTCGATAATAGAAATAAAGGCTCATGAGCAGAAGTCTCATCATCATTATCCCAATTGCCCTTATGCCAATTCATTTGGGGAGGCAACATGTCTTCTTCTTCCATACTTCTTAATTACTCATCGTCTCATCAGACACCTCCTTTCTTGCCATATCATCTATCACACAGTCCATCCAGCGTTTATTTGTTCTTCCTTTACACTTATAGCTATCCACATTCATACTCAAAACCTTCCTCACGACATTCTCTTCATTCCTCCGCATCACATGCCCATACCATGACAACCGATTACCACACATCTTTTTCATCACCGACGCCACTTTCAGTCTTCCTCTTATGTAATCATTTCATATTTTATCCATTCGCGTAAAAGCACTTATCACCCTTAGCATTCTCATCTCAGCACGAGAAAAAAAAGAAGAAGTCTTATTTGAGGAGAAGACTTATTTGTTACTTATTTGTGTCCTAGAGAGCAGCGGTGGCCCAGTGGTGGCAGCCCCGACTTACGAGCAGTAAGCCGTGGGTTCGAACCCAGGCAGGCGCATTACTTTGTGTAATTTATTTCATCACCGCTACTCTCAAAAACGGTGAAGGAAAACATCGTGAGGAAACCGGCATGTCCTAGAACTAAAAAAATCGAAGACATGTGACATCTACCAACCCGCACTGGGCCCTCGTGGTGCATTACAGCCCACTCCCTCTAGAGAGGAGGCCTGTGTCCCAGCAGTGGGAACATTATAGGCTGATGATGATGATGATGTGTCCTAGTGATTCAAAGTAAAGATACGTGGTTGAGAACTCTTGACAAATGGATTCCAGCTGTAATCAGTTGAAGAATAATCCCGAAACCTATGTGTTCTGAATTCCATCCGTTTCTTTCTTTTTTCACCTGCAAGAGGACGACAGCAATATTTTCCCCAAATTGTTCCTTTAATCCAGCCACTGCAAATTCAGGACTGTACCAAACCTGTTCCTTAAAAAAAACCCAGAAAATCCAGGACAATTGTTTAACCGAAAACTGTATATCGTGTCCAAGCGGCCTATTTGATCGGAATGGGCAGGTGCTATAAATCTTCCGAGCGTCCCGTACTGCGGTCAACATTTATTTTGTTTTGTGTACCATGGGAAGTGCTGGCTTTTAATCACTGAGTGAGAATTTTCGACGATTTTCGTCCTTTATGGGAACAATTGTAGGCGGGTTTGGATGTTTTTTTATGGAGAATGAAAATCAAAGTATCGGGTGTTTATTTTTGTCCAGGTAGCTCTTTTGCGTTGCCATTTACCCATTAATGTTAATTTTTATTCGTGGTGCGCGAGAAATGATATAAAAGAGAAAAGAGTTTTAGGAGTATGAAGAACAGGGTGTAAAGTTCCTCAATACTCCATGGAAAAGGGAAGATCCTCCGACCAGACGGGTGTTATGTCTGGTGGGCACAGCCCGACAGTTTTTGTTGGGTTTCTCTAGTCTTAAGTCGATGTAAACTTTGCTTGCGAGATTCAGACCATGTTAGTTCTTCCGTCGTGTCATAGATGGCGCTGTAGTACTTTTGTTGTAAGTTGCTTTTTGTAGGTCGCTACACCATTCACGAGAGTAAATGATGCCGTGTGGAACGCAAAGGGCTAAGAAGGAACATGGATGGGTTTTTTTTTTTTTTGGGACTGACAGGGGACAATGGAAGTAGAAAACGTGTTGCGCTGACCCCAAGTAGAATAGGACAAGGAAATGAAGATGATGATGATTTTGAATGACCACTCCGTTCTCCCAGAGGGTACGCATAAAGTATCCCGAGAAAATAAAAAATGGTCTGATGTGGTCTTCTGCCCTGCTTGATATAGAGAGGAGTGGAAATTATGTTTTTCTTCCTCCTCTGCTGTTCTTTTCTTTGCGGAATCCAAAATAGTTTAATTATTTCTCGATGACTCGCAGAGTTTTATTGCCTCGGCGCTTTTGTGATACTAGTTTTGATTTTGGTTTTTAGGAGTTATAATGATTTGGACTAGGTGTGATGGGCTTCCGTAAGAAGAGAAATTGAAAATGACAAGCGCGGCAATGGGACAATAGTAGGCTTTTGGTAGACTCCCTGAAATCAGTTCACGCATAATTTCCTACATTCTATAATAGTTCTACACCCCTTCTACAACTTCTTATAACCTTCTATTGCGACTGCTGAGCATGGGGTCCAGGGTTCGATTCCCGGGTCAATGTATTATTAGGTTTTTCCTTCAAGAATTTCTCATTAGCAGCCTCGGAGTCTGGATTTGTGCCCGGTTGATGGCAATAGGCTCGCCCCCCCCCCCCATTAAATGAGACTTGAAACATAAATGGTGAAATGTGGGTGTACTATTACGTATACCTCTACCTGACCCTTCGGGGATTACAAGCATGATGTTATGCTATTAAATCCCATCTATCTCCTAGCTACGCTAAACAACATAAATCGTACTCAACACTAATACCAATACACTCGTCACTAAACTGGTTAATAGCAGTGTTTCATCTCGAGATTCCTCCGATCAGCTGGTAAATTAAGAGCTGAGCAAGCTTGGATAAGGCACGCATACTAAGGAGGGAATATAGTGCGGTGAGCTTGGATAAGAATAAAAGTAGGGTGTCGAATAACATTGTGCTCCTAAGAAGACAGGTTTTATTAAAGTAACAAGATTTGCTAGTCTGGTAAACTGAGCTACGACCACAGCTAATTCTGCCGCTAGTCAGAAACCCGAATGTCAGAAATTGGCGCAGGAAATATTGATGTTAAACAATATCATTCGATAGGGATCAATGGGCCTTGCCTAAAGCAATTTATTCAGACGAGACTTGATGACACCCATGTCATGTCGGTACCCATGCTTCTGTAAAAATAGACTCCTTCAGAAAGTTCCACATTGGGCTTCCCATACAAAATATCGAGCTGGCTGATGCAATTACTATGAACAGACCCATTACTTTTTATTCGACGGATTTTTCATGGTGAAAGATTGAATTTCTGAATAACCACTGAAGAAGTCTTGTGCTTATTCTGTTACATTTACTACCCACATTTTAAAAAGCTTGCAACATTTTACGGCACTGTTGAAACAGTGGCTGAGCGATTGGCTGCTGCTGCGCTTCGTGTCACGGGTTGGATTCCCACACGGAACAGATATTTGTATGTAACAGGTAGTTGTTCCGGGTCGGGCTGTGAGTGTATGTGAGTTTAAATGTTTGTCAAAGTACCCACGATACAGGAGAAATTCCTAGTGTGGGGCAACGATTTATAAAAAAACCTGATAATCACAGTTTTCTATCCCTTGTCCACAGGAGAGACAGTAACCCCAGACAACTCAACCATCACCCGGGTGCTCCCCCTCACCGTCACGCGTGAGGAGTTGGGGGGTGAGCTGACTTGTGTGGTCAGCTCGGCAGCACTGGATGCTGATATCGTGAAGAAGATCAAGCTCGATGTTCGAGGTAAGTGGATGACATGGGTGATTAGTAAAATTTTCTACTTTTTAGTGTTCTTAGGTTTTCGTATCTCAAAAGAAAAACCGGAACCGGAACTCTAATAGGATCACTTTGTAATCCGTCTGTTTGTCTGTGTATCAAGACCCTTATCTCGGGAACGCGTGGAAGTATCGAGTTGAAATTAAAACCATATTATGTAAATCTAGTCTTTTCAAGCTGTGAAAAAATTAAACGTCTAAGTTAACGTAAAAAAAAGATACGGCCGTAGGTCAAAAATTGATGAATGGTTTTTCCGTTAGGAAATTGTCAGTATTCAAATTGCCTCATTGGTCAAGTAGTTGTAAGCGATACTGCTGAACCTGAGGTCCTGGGTTCAAGTTCCCTGGTCGGGCAGTGTTATTGAGTTTTTAAATTATTACTATCACTGACAGAAAATTATGTTGCTGCACCATTTAATAACTGTGATTGACATTTATCATTTACGCTCAAAATAACTATAGTACAAAAAAAATACCTATTTTGATACCTATGTATCTTTTTTCGGGACTAACCCACCGTAAAATTATCATGAACACAGATTTTAAAAGGCAATTTTCTCTTCTTAAATCTTTAATTCACAAATAGCATAAGATCGTATCCAGACGGCGCGTTACGCACGGATGCACACACATCGCAGCGAGTGAATCCAATACTCTACGTTTAACGCGCGTGAATTTTATTGGAATTTTCAACAGATAGTCGCTTCATCGCGTCCAGAATGTAGCTACCTTTAAATTGACCGTTCAGAGTATTTTGTGAATAAGCTGGCGAAATTATTGTTACGTAAAAAGATTTTTAGAATTGAGAAACGGTTTTGTTTTTAGTTTGTCAACATAAGGAATAAAGTATGATCGAGCCATTTTAGAATAAAAATATTGCAATATACTGCTAAGCACATAATGTTGATGATTAAAAAATAAAGTCTAGTAATATCAGAATTTTAGAAGGCGCCTCATGCTAATAGAAAATCCTATGATTTCTTATACCTACCGTTATCGCAAATGTTAAAAAAAATATCGATAAAAACCTGCAATCAATAAAATAATTCTAAGAACTGCGTAATAAGTATAAGTCTACGTTCAACATTTTATAAAAACTTGTAGTTTTAGCTAAGCATCATATCATAGTAAGAGAGACAGATATGCACAGACTAAAAATGACACATTTCAATCACACGACAATCAAAAATCGATTGATCTGGATCCAGTCTTATATTCGAAAAAACAAATGCCCATTTTCACTAACACACACACACACACACCTAAATGAAAGCACGTTGTTGGTTTTACAACGGTCGGCTCGGCGTCGAGAGTCGAAAATTCAACAATTTGTGCAATAAGCATATTGCACAATTGTGGACTTTTTCGCAGCTGGTCACCTAGGTGCCGCCTAGTGCCAGTAAAAACGGGCAAAAGCCACCAAAGATTCAACTAAAATGCCAGGCAAACTAGCCCGGGAGACATACTTTATTCAAATCCAAAGAAAGTTGCGTCAAAGTTAGAGTTAAGTTAAATTGAGACTGCGGTGAATCATGTTACAATTATATGGCAAGTTTGCCCCGAGTGGCGGGCGGTGATTAGAATATAGGGATTTGTTGGATAGACCTAGCATAATGACATCATGATGCCTGTCTCTGTATGGTGTCGGACGTAAAGACTAGCACCATCCCATATCTTCCCGTGGGTGTCGTAAGAGGCGACTGAGGGACTTACCAGAGAATGGGCAGCAGCGTTCTCTGTGCTTTTGTAACAACCGTACTGCGATCGCCAAAACCCCCCAAAATGTCAATGGCGACACTTGGGGGAGGCCTATGTCCAGCAGTGGACGTCTTTTGGCTGAAATTATGATGATGATGCTTGTTATCCTCGAAAGGTTAGGTAGAAGTGTACCTGCAGTACACCCACATTTCGCCAGTTATGTTTAAGTCCCATGTTTTAGAGGGTGAGCCTTTTACCATCAACCGAGCACAAATCCAGTCTCCTCTACTACTGTAAAATTTCTGTAGGAATAACCCAATAACACTGCCTTACCCAGAACTCGAACCCAAGATATTATTATCATGATTTATGATATTTTTTATAAATGTCACTTTGTTCTTCTAGAATCGCAGGTATAATTTATGCCCATGTTTGCATTAACTCTTAATTTTGCCTATAAAAAAAGCAACGTTTATTTTTACTCAAACAGTTGCTGACATTGCCAAATCTTCTAGACTTTCGAACTTCAGTAAAAAAAAAATAGCAGAAAAATATAGCAGATCTACAAGCCCAAAGACAGCCAAAAACAAGATAACCAAGTTAACTTCTTTGAATAAACTTTCAAAACATATTACGGGTCTATACAAATCTACATCTACACTAATATTATAAAGAGGAAAGATTTGTATTTTTGTATTTTTGTATGTAATGAATAAACTCAAAAACTTCTGGACCGATTTTGAAAATTTTTTCACCATTAGAAAGCTACATCTTTACCGAGTAACATAGGCTATATATTATCACGCTAATAACTTAGGGGGATGAACAATATTGCATTTAAACCACATTTCTTAACTGTTAGACAACTGACAACTGTCTGACAAGCATTAGAATAAAGCGGCTATTTCAAACTATATGTCATCAAAGTAAGTAGCCTGGCGGTTCTATGACCGCCTTGCCAAGCAAAAGGTTTCAAGTTCGTATCCGCAGTCAGTATGCACTTTTTGTGGTAATTTTTTAATGCTGTAAGTTTTCCAAAACAACGCGAGTTCGATCCCCAACCGGTGTTCACTTTTTGTAACTAGGTAATTTGTTTTATTTTAATGTTTTATGATTTTCAGATCATTACAAAATAGTTTTCCACCATTTTTTACCATTCAAAATAAATAGTGATTAAAGAACGAGTGGGTCATAAACAAAACGAAATTAAAGACATGATCGTCGGCGATTTTAAAGTATACACATCCGTAGACACTGTGATAGATAATGACGGTAGTCCTGCACACCCCGTTGAATTTTTCAACTCCCTGGAGCTAACGGGCGTGCCGTTCCCATAATATGAAGCTTAAACTTGGCGTTTTAGTTCTGCTGATGCGAAACTTTGATGTACCCAGACTGTGCAACGGCACCAAGCTTCGTATCACAAAGCTTAGCAGTAATATTACAAAAGCCACTGTAGCGACCTACAAAAAGCAACTTACTGCAAAGTGTACTACAGTGCCATCTATGACGCGACGGAAGAACCAACATCAATTGCCTACATCTCGCAAGCAAAGTTTAAATCGACTTAAGACTATACTCTTAAGGCGATTCAGGTTTTCGGGTTTCTCTATATATAAAGAAAACCCGACTACAACTGTCGGGCAGTTGCCCACCAGACACAACACCTATCTGATCGGAGGATCTTCCCTTTTCAATACAGTATTGAGGAACTTTACACCCTGTTCCTCATACCCCTAAACTGGTGACCCCGAAATGGACGTCAGCGCAGCCTTCGAGCAACGTGACGTCATCATCATCACTTCTCTCAAGCTTTCGAGCAGCGAGTCTCACAGCCAGCCAGCTTCAAATGGGTATTCCAGACCACCATCATACAGCCGGAGCGCATTCCTGGTCAGCATCCTCAGCCTCTCATCAAGCGACCTTGGCACAGCACACTGCATTTTCGGCCGGTCGAGAGCTTCTACCTCCCGGTCGACACCTCTCTAGCTGTCTGCCACATCGCGGCGCTGCACTACGTCCGACGCACTGGAGCAAACGCAGCGCCGGCCCCGACACACTTGGGTTCACCTCACTACCGCAGTCTGTTCTGACTCACCCTGAACAATGCGGCTACGAAAATCCAACTGGCACGGCATAATACTACAAGCTGACTCATTCGACTATCGACTCTGGTCTCCAGAGGAAAGTGATGTAGCGACCTACAAAAAGTACTACAGCGCCATCTATTACGCGACGGAAGAACTAACATCAATTGCCCACATCTCGCAAGCAAAGTTTACATCGACTTAAGACTATATAGAGAAACCCGACAACAACTGTCGGGCAGTTGCCCACCAGAAACAACACCTGTCTGGTCGGAGGATCCTCCCTTTTCAATGGAGTATTGAGGTACTTTACACCCTGTTCCTCATACCGCTAAACCACCATTTTTACAGGAGTTGCTAAAGGAGAGAGCGTTTTAATTCGACGCATGCCAAATATTCCAAATAACCTGCCATTCCAATTTTAATTAACAGGTAGTAATTTCCCTTAAAATAAGCTTTTGCAATGACGATCAACAAATGTCAGGGCCATACCTAAAAAGTGGCAGGCATTATTTGGGTACCTACTCCATGCTTCTCAGACGGTCAATTATTTGTTGATTGTTCACGTGTTTCATGAAGCAAAACTTGCACGTGGTGACGGTCATTGTTACGACATTTTTTATTGTATACAAAACTATTGGAAAAAAAAAAAATATTGCCCAACAATGCACCGTATTGTTCACATTGAAAAAAATATGTTCCGGCTTTTAAGCCATATTATAGTGTCGCTTTAACGCCTTTTAATTTTGTTTCGGACTTCTGCCGCCCAGAATTACACCACCCTAAAGCACGCCCTTTGTAGTCATCACCCACATAATCACATTACGATCAGAACGTCTGTTCTCACACATAACAACAAAACATCACGCCTTTAATTCCCGAAGGTGTACTAAATCGTACATCCACATTTCGCCAGTTATGTTGAAGCTCTATGTTATAGGGGGCGAGCCCCATCAACCGGGCCCGACATTAAATCCAGACTTCGTGGCTGCTACTGAGAAATTCCTGATGGAATAACCCAATAACACTTTGCCCGATCCGAGAATCGAACCCGGGACCTCGAGCTCAGCAGTCGTGCTTGCGACCACTCGACCAACGAGGCAATCTCACACATACACCTTAAAATTTCCGCGCGAACGAAGTCGCGGGTATCAGCTAGTTACTAATAAATACCTACGACCCGTGGTCCTCCCAAAAATAGTAATAATTCTTTCCCAAAATCTCAATGGCTATTAAACCTTAAAATTGGCTCCAATTTTTCCAACAACCGCCATCTTACAGCGTTGTCTGTATAATTGAGCACATTAATAAAACGGTATCAGCAGACTAAATGAAAATTTATTCCTTCACGAAATTAGACACGAAAAAGTTAACGAATTACAGTCAAGGGCTTATACGATTTAGATGTTTTGGATGAAATTTAGTGGAGCTTAGTTTAATCGTTTTCGAACTAAGAGGCTGTGAGGGAATTGGTTTTTTTATGTTCTAATACGACTGAGTTTTGGAAGTGCAATTATCATAAAATGTTAAAACATAAAGACAGTATTTTCCAAAATTCCAAGCTAAGTTATGTATTTTTATTTATGTCCCTTGAGATTAAGGTTATTTTTTTTGCCATTTATCGATTACAGATCTAGACTTAGTTCATCATCATCATCATCAGCCTAGAATGTTCCCACTGCTGGGACACATGCCTCCTCTTTATGAGAGGGAGTGGGCTGTAATACACCACGCGGGCCCGGGGTTGGTAGATGTCTCATGTCTTCGAATTTTTATTTCTGGAACATGACTGTTTACTCACGATGTTTACCTTCACCGTTTTTAGGGTTCCGTAGCCGAATGGCAAAAAACGGAACCCTTATAGATTCGTCATGTCTGTCTGTCTGTCTGTCTGTCTGTCTGTCTGTCTGTCTGTCTGTCCGTCTGCATGTCACAGCCACTTATTTCCGAAACTATAAGAACTATACTGTTGAAACTTGGTAAGTAGATGTATTTTGTAAACCGCATTAGGATTTTCACACAAAAATAGA
The DNA here is from genome assembly GCA_949152445.1 of Cerastis rubricosa. NCBI lineage: Eukaryota > Metazoa > Arthropoda > Insecta > Lepidoptera > Noctuidae > Cerastis > Cerastis rubricosa. The sequence continues at coordinate 15,424,548 of OX424548.1, read as the reverse complement.
ACAAAACAATAAATTAAGGGGGGCCCCCATACTTAGAACTGAAAACCAAAAAAAAAAAATTCATCAAACCCATACGTGTGGGGTATCTATGGATAGGTCTTCAAAAATGATATTGAGGTTTCTAATTTCATTTTTTTCTAAACTGAATAGTTTGCGCTAGAGCCACTTCCAAAGTGGTAAAATGTGTGTCCCCCCCCCTCTAATTTCTAAAGTAAGAGGAGGAAAATTCAGAAAAATATTTAGGATTGTAGAACGTAAAAGAAACTATCAACGAAAATTGGTTTCAATAAGATATGATGTTTAGTTTTTGAGATATGGGACTTTTTCATCAAACTGCAGCAGTAACTTTGTTTTTCATTAACATACTATGAAAAACAAATTTAGTTTTGCGGTTGTGTGGAAGTTTACTAATACTACTAACTAATGAATGACAGTTCAAAATATTGTTATTATATTGTTTGGAGCTAAGGAACCCTGTGTGCGAGTAAGACTCGCACTTGGCCGGTTTTTGAGAGTAGCTGTGATGAAATAAATAACACAAAGTAATGCCCCTGCCTGGGTTCGAACCCACGGCTTACTGCTCGTAAGTCGGGGATGTCACCACTGGGCCACCGCTGCTCTCAGTTACAGACTTAGCCCAATAAAACCTGCCGAGTTGGGCACCGTACCCAAGACTTATATTTAGGGTGACTTGCCAGTGCTTCTACCATTCTTACTATCAGTAGTAACACGGGCAAAAACAATTGCCCGTGTTACTACCGCAGTTGAAAGCAGTAGCACGGGAAATTATGTTTTACCCATGTTAATAATGGCGGTTGCAAGCAAAAAAAAGAAAGAAAGACCCTCCTTCCGCTCCGCCCAGAGCGGGAGGGGTCATTTGATGATTTCCAACCCGAAAAAAAAAGGATGATATGGCTAGAAAAGGGGTTACTACCAAGATGAGGAGTAATAGAGAAGTATGGAAGAAGAAGACATGCTGCGCTTACCCCAAATACATTAGAATAACCGCAGGAGAATAATTTGCAACTATGTTGTGGTCAGCTTCCAATGTAACCAGATGCGGCTGAATACCAGTATTTTACATGGAGCGACTGCCTATCTGTCCTCCACAATCACAAACCAGTTAATAATCATGGCATGCTCCTAAGATGTTAAGCCCCAATCAGGGTTTTACAAGGGGTGAATGAAAATCATTGATATCTAAACTAATATTATAAAGAAGAAAGATTTGATTGTTTGTATGTTTGCATTGAATAGGCTCCGAAACTAATGGTTCGATTTAAAAAATTATTTCAGTGTTAGATAGCCCATTTATCGAGGAAGGCTATAGACTATATATCATCACGCTACGGCCAAAAGGAGTGGAGCAGCAATGAAAAATGTTGCGAAAACGGGGAAAATATGACGCAGACGAAGCTGCGTGGGACAACTAGTATTAAATAATTATGTTAAAACCCACTTTCCACCGCCACTAACCAATCATTACATGCCAAAATAACTTCAATACGAGACGGCTGTAAATCGCTAATTCTCACTTGTTCAATTAGGATCAGAACCCAATCCCATACAAGAGTATTATATAGAACCCAATACATGTAACTCGTTACCAACTACTCTAGTACTTTATATCCTTAAGGTGCTTGCATATTGTAGAGCTGGGTTCCCGAATGTTCAAGTCGGAACGGATCGGTACGGACCTACACATAACATCACGACTGTAATTCCCGAAGGATTAGGCAGAGTCGTACCTAATAATACACCCACAATCCACCAGTTATGTTTTTAAGTCTTATGTAATAGGGGGCAAGACTATTGCCATCAACCGAGCACGAATCTAGACTCCGTGGCAGCTACTGAGAAATTCCTAATGGACAAAGCCAATAACAATTTGACCGACCCGGGAATCAACCCAGGACCACTAGACCAACGAGGCAGTCATTGGAGAAACATGTTCAGTTTGACGGTCTGTAGCACCCCCATAAGTATGTATATACCCTTTCTGTTACACCCTGTATAAGGTGACTGGTAATTAGTGACCGATACCTAAACACGTGATTGTACTCAAGATAACAAACAGCTTGCCCAAATAAACATTTTTATACTCATTCAATCATCACAATAATTCAACAGCTGTATTAAATTCGCGCGCGGGCGCCTGTGGCCTATCAGCGTGTGATAAAAGTGTGATAAATGAGTATAAAAAAATGTTTCTGTGTGTGTTGTGTGTTTGAACGCCCGCCCTTCGATACAAACAAACTTTACCTCTTTATAATACTAGTATAGAAGTATGGATGTCCATCCTCTTCCCAACTATGTTGGGGTCGCCTTCCAGTCTAACCGGATGCAGCTGATTACCAGTATTCAACATGGAACGACTGCCTATCTGACCTCCACAACCCCTTTACTGGTTACAGAGACAAGACTGGTTCGTCAGACTTTCGGGCTTCTGACTAGTTGCACCGACTGTCAAAGATCTACAATGACAGCGGTTACCAATGGCTTTACGTGTTTTTCAAGGCACGGAGGGAAATCGGGATGTAAAGATGACCACCCATCCAGGGACCGAACTCACCAAGCACTGTTTAACCTCTTAAGATCCTTGCGATCCTTGCTACTGTTATTATTTAGCGAGCATTGGAAAAACAGAAAACAGTGACAAGATTTCCGATACCAACAAATTGGTACATGAAAACCTGCATCTATATACAAGCACCCCTAGAACCAAAGGGACAGTTTGGATTCAAACCCAATCCAGTTGTCCAATGGTTGTTGGGCAAAGTTGTTTATTAATTGTCAATTTATTAGCTAATACACTGTTATTGGAAAGGGTGGTTGAAGGGATGTGTTTGGGCGGTTCGCAAGTTTGTTAAAGTCTTGGGGTTGTGGCACACTTAGATGAAGAAAAGTGTACTACAATTTTCTTCACTGTAAAGATATATTTTACGAAGAAAAATTTTACTGAGTAAAGAAAGTGAATGTTAGTTCTTAAATTATGATTATTTAGTAAATTGGTTTTTGGAAACAAAACCACACGTCAAATTTTTTATTAAAAAATATAAGGAAGGTATTTGTTTTGTATCTGACTTTTCTGAGAATAAACACCAAAACAAACTCAGCGTAGAAAAAATGTAATCACTTTACAATCTTTCTAAGGCAATTCTCTTACGACACCGCACATGTGTAGGCATCAAAGAAATGCATACAAGCCAATGACAAACACCTGAAGTATTAGGAAGTTACCTGATACCTGAATGTAAAGAAAATGCGGGTAAATGGGATCAGGTATTGCAGCACACTGACTGTACATACCTTGCCATGAAAATATCTTGCCATGGAGTTTCTTGCCGGTTCTTCTCCATAGGAAACGAGCAACCCGAACGATGCACCTTTTGTCGACGTTTTATAAGTGCCCATGTAGGCCTATGTGAAATAAATTATTTTGACAATATGACAAGCAACACGGTGATAGTCTCTTTCATAAGCTTATCATCATCATCACCCTATATGGTTTCCACGGCTGGGACACAGGCCTCATCTCTATGAGAGGGAGCTCTATCAGCTTATATTGATTTCAAAACCCGATCCTTTCATAAAACCTGTCTTTAAGACCAGTAACTATCAGTTTCAAAGATATTTTTCTGTTAAAACTAAAACTAGGCACCTTCAAATTAGGCTAAAGTAATTAGCCCTCCCCCACCCACCCCCACTAAACACAACACCCCATACTTTACATGTAAGGCACATTGAACCATCGCTTAACTAAGTTCGACGCTACACTGGCGAGCAATTTTCGGAGCCCAGCCGATAAATTGCGAGACCATATAGCTAATAAGTGGCAAGATAGTGTACTGTAGTGTTGGGAGCGATGTCGATGGATTGTTTAAATCAATCGAGTATTTAGTGTTGTACATTTTCAAGTTATTGACTATTATCATTTCGCCCGCGATTTTGTCCGCGAAAATTATGATGTATGCCTATTGTGTGTGCCTATGTTACTCGGTAAAGATGTAGCTTTCTAATGGTGAAAGAATTCAAAAAATAACAACGTAACAAAGACAATCTCTCAATCTCTAAGATGTGGGTTCATGGCCGGCTCAGATCTCAAGTGTGAATGCGGCGTGTCTCCACAGACAATGACCCACTTGTGATGCATGCACAGACACCAACGCACTTGACAGCCTTATGACTGCATCAGATCATCTTATGACTGAATTTAGGGCCAATATTGAATGAAACGGCTCTGTATGGTGTCGGACGTAAAGAATAGCACCATCCCATATCATCCCGTGGGTGTCGTAAGAGGCGATTAAGGGACTTACCAGAGAACGGGCAGCAGCGTTCTCTGTGCTTTTGTGACAACCGTACTGCGATCGCCAACCCGCCTGCCAAGCGTGGCGATTATGGCAAAACCCCCAAAATGTCAATGTGGCGAACCTTGGGGGAGGCCTATGTCCAGCAGTGGACGTCTTTCGGCTGAAATGATGATGATGATGATGATTGAATGAAAATTTGCCATCGACACGCCAACAAGAATAATTAAAATTTGCCATCGACACGCTAAGAAGAATTAATAAAATTTTCAAATAAACGACGTAAATAAACTTCACGACGTAATACATTTTATAACACCAAAACTAAGCAAAAAGATTAAATCCGCACGGGTCAATCACAAAAAGCGGCTTATATTTTAGACCTAATTTCCCCAATCGCTTTTACTTATCTCAATAAAAAATAGGGATAAAACCAAGGCTGAAATCTCACAAAAAAGGTCTAAATCTGCGACTGGTCTCATAGCAAAAGATTAGCGAGCAGCGAGTTGTACTAGCAACTAGAAGCGAGCACCGATTATGTAGTTTTGATAGAGTAGTGGCTGGGCGATGAGCGTGTATGCCTGGTGATTACTCGCACCCCGTCTCTGGCTGGTCATCATCATCTACCTAGCCTTTTCCCAACTATATTGGGGTTGGTGTCCAGTCTAATTGGATGCCAGAGTAACCGGTATTCAGCTATACCAGTATTTTACATGGAGCGACTGCCTATCTGACCTCCACAACCCAGTAACTCGGTAATACGATATACCCCTTAGTAAGACTGGATGTCAGACTTTTGGCTTCTGACTACTCGTAACGACTGTCAAATATCTACAAATGACAGTCAGGACCAACGGCTTAATGTGTTTTCCGAGGCACAGAGCCAAACTCAGTATGTAATTATGGTCACCCATCTACGGACCAACCTCGGCAAGCACGGCTTGACCTTAAATATCGACCCGTGCGGCTGTTTTATTTTAGCCACGAGCTCCTCCTGCTCTTCGAGTTCATGGGATCGTACTTCCGGGATAAAAAGCATCCTATGTGCTATTCCAGACTATTTATTATTTATCCTTGTGCCAAATCTCATCCAGATCTAATCAGTAGTTTTTCCGTGAAAGAGTAGAAAACATCCATTCATACATCCTCATAAAATTTCGCATTTTATTTACTTACCCACACTTCAAAAATTTGAAGACCTGACATGTGTCATCTTCCAAGCTGTATTGGTCCCGCGTGGTGGAAGACAGCCCACTCCCTCGTCTAGAAAAAGAGGCCAGTGTCTCAGACGTGGGAACATTACAGCTGAACATGTTCATTGACACAGAACTTACTGTTGTCCGTTTCTTGAACTAGAAAATACTCCACAGCTAATCGCTTCGCCAGCATTGGAACAGGTGCTTTATTCCCTAGATCCCTGAACATAGCTATCCACAATAATTAGGTTAAGTAAACCGTTTCTAGGACGTCGGTCCCCGCAACCTGACGTTAAAGATCTGAGCTGTCATCCCCACGTCTTGTGGTACCTCTGTGCGGTCAGATTATGGGCCCTTAAGAAATTTATTAGTTGTACAATGGTAGTGTTTCTGGAGGCCAATGTAGGAAAGTTGGGGATTGTGAATCTTTTCGTATTTCTAGGTGAAAGTTTAACGAGAATTTAATTAAATTACCTTTGAAACTGCTACTTTGCTGCTACTATCCAATAGTAATATTTTATACAACTCACTTCCATACATAAATATTTCATCACGCCTGTTATACCGAGGTTAGGCAGAGATGTACCTAATAGTACATTTTTTTTTTTTTTTGGAATGGCATCTCGCAGTTCATCCTAGGAGGTTGTCGTCTGCTTAACCGGACTATCCTGTGGGTGCCTTAAGAGTAAGGCCTCCAGCCAGGGCATAAAAACTTACAAGCTAAGCGACTACGCGCTAAGGGCACCCCCTGTGGGGTACGAGCCTCGGCTCAGGGCGTCGCTGGGGGAGGACTGCATGGGGACAGGCTGGATCTGAATGATATCATTATTTAGGGGTTGATTTAAAACTACTGGCACAGCATCGCGGGCTGGCTCGAGTGAGGGTCGGGGAGGCTAATAGTACACCCACATTTCGCCAGTTATATTTAAGTTTCATGTGGCGAGCCTATTGCCATCAACCGGGCACAAAAACAGACTATGTGGCTGCTAATGAGAAATTCCTGTTGGAAAAACCCAATTATATTTTGCCCTTGACCTTGCCTTTTTTCTATCTACATCGATATCGATACCCCCCATCACTACAAGTAATGGGGTCGGGAATTTTACCACCTTGCAATATTGGGGGCCGATAGGATCTCGGGGTGGGCCAATGTTGGACACTACACGAATATGTATGTAGCAATATTTGAGTTGTAGCCCGTAATGAATATCGGGATTGTTGAGAAGTTACCAGATGTTGAAGTTGGTTTAGTTTATGTTCTAAGTTGTAAATACTAGAGGCTATTTTAATCATTATATTAAGGGCTGATTTGTGGATGTTAGATGGCAGTAGACATAATCAGCTCATAATGTTCTCTTACTCGTAATTGCTGATGGAAAACCCAATAACACTTTGCCCGACCCGGGAATGGACTAACCCATAGGAAAAAAAACTCTCTCTGCTCTGCATGGTGCTCTGCATGGTGTCGGACGTAAAGAATAGCACCATCCCATATCTTCCCGTGGGTGTCGTAAGAGACGACTAAGGGACTTGCCAGAGAATGGGCAGTAGCGTTCTCTGTGCTTTTGTAACAACCGTACTGCGATCGCCAAACCGCCTGCAAAGCGTGGCGATTATGGCAAAACCCCCCCTTATGTCAATGTGGCGTTGGGGAGACTATGTCCAGCAGTGGACTTCTTTCGACTGAAATGATGATTATGATGATGATAAAAAAAAAACAATAAAATCCAGTCAATTCAGTCACACCTAGTTTAAACTGAAAATCGAACATCATAATTACACTCACACACACACACAATCAATTTAAAACGATATCCCAATAAAGAAACCCCCACACACTACAGTTCCAACTAAAAACTTAAAACGTTTTCCTCTACAAACTCTCTGAAACGTTCTCGAACATTCTTTACAAAGTTATCCCGTGACTAGAACACTTATTAGCAGTATCCTTGCTAATTATGCCACGTAAATTACCCTTCCGCGAGAAATAGGGTAATAGTGCACACGATGTAAAGGCTACCTGTTACTTTGTAGGTAGGTTTAAAAATGGAACGTTTTGGGAAGGAAATTTTGATGCTGGCAACTCTATTTGGGAAACATTTGTTTTTGGTGTTGTTATTGTCGCTTACTGTGAATTTTGTTAAGCATGATAAGTGTCTTGAGGGAATTCTGAAGTGGGTTTTTGCTCATTTTAAGATTACTGAATAATACTTTGTTACATTGACTAATTGGCTACAATAACAATAAAATATAGGAATACAATCATCATTGTAAAAAACTTTTCTTCAAAAAACTGTCACGAAAACATTGTCTTACTTTACTTAATTAAATGCGACAGTTTTTAGGTATGGCTGATTGTTACTTTACCACGCAAAAATTATACAATGGATTTGGATAATATTTGGCACGCAGATAATTTAAACCTGAATTAACCCATAAGATAGGCTTTTAGCCTAGGTGCTCGTGGCTAAATAATAACAGCCCCACGGGTCGATCTTTAAGGTAAAGCCGTGCTTGCCGAGGTTGGTCCGTGGATGGGTGACCATAATTTAATACCTAGTCTCCTCCGTTACAGCACGTTAAGCCGTTGGTCCCGGCTGTCATTTGTAGATCTTTGACAGTCTTTACGAGTAGTCAGAAGCCAAAAGTCTGACATCCAGTCTTACCAAGGGGGGGGGGTCTTACCATTATCCAGTTACTGGGTTGTGGAGGGCAGATAGGCAGTCGTTTCATGTAAATTACTGGTACTCATCTGCATCCTGTTAGACTGCAAACCGCCCCAACATACTTTGGGAAAAGGCAGGCAGATGGTGATGATAAGCTTTTTATCGTGGTAATATAAACACAGGCGATAATTATCAAACTCCACGCGGGCAAAGCCGCGGGCATAAGCTAATACTCTTTAAAAATCATTTGCTCTTATTATAATCAATCATTTCTCATCATGTAACAATCAAATCACACAGCATTATCCATTACAAACTCTTCCACAGTTACCATAACTAGAAATACCACCAAACGTCCAATTTCCCACTGACCCCGCAACATAATATGGAGAGCAGTAAGGATAAATTAATTAAGGCCCTCACACACACCAATTTGTCGTCAGACTAATAGATTCCGCCTGGTTATTATGGTCTTCTCTGAATATCTTACAGATTGAGGCGCGAAAGAATATATTCTTAGTAGATGGAAGGTTTTTAGATCGGGATAGGAAATGTCATAAAGTTCTTGGACGCAATGATCTGTGAACTGGAGTTTATTTTTATTTTTTGTTGCGATTTTTTTCCTCTTGACTCTAGTCTAGGTCAGAGATGACACAGACAAAGTCGACGATGGTACGAGCTTAGCCAGAAGAAGCCTGTTCACTTAAACTTTGAAGAGATTAGAGTTGTAATTGTTCGGAAACACAGACGCAGGTTTTTTAACATTGTCATTACCAGCGTACTCGTAGCATAATCTAAACTAATATTATCTAAATCTAAACTAATATTATAAAGAGAAAAGATTTGATTGTTTGTTTGCATTGAATAGGCTCCGAAACCACTGGTCCGATTTGAAAAATTCTTTCAGTGTTAGATAGCCCATTTATCGAGGAAGGCTATAGGCTATATATCATCACGCTACGACTAATAGGAGTGGAGCAGCAATGAAAAATGTTGCGAAAACGGGGAAAATGTGACGCAAACGAAGTTGCGCCGGACAGCTAGTTTAACATATTGTCTGTAATCCCCGAAAAGCAGCGGTTTACTTAATATTAAATACTACCACATTTTGCCAATTATGTTTAAGTCCCATGTAACATACGGCGAGCTTATTGCCACCAAACGGACACATGTCCAAACTCCGTGACTTTTCATGGGAATCAAACCTTGGACCACGTGCTTAACAGTAGCGCTTACTTTTTATAGGGCAACTGCCTATCCGAGCTTCACAACCCAGTTAAAAGGGAAATACGATATTCGCACATCATCATCTGCCTAGCCTTTTCCTAAAGTATCTTGGGGTCGGCTTCCAGTCTAACCGGATGCAGCCGAGAACTAGTATTTTACATGAAGCGACTGCCTATCTGACCTCCACAACCCAGTAACTGGGTAATACGATACCCCTTAATAAGACTAGATATCAGACTTTTGGCTTCTGACTACTCGTAACGACTGTCAAAGATCTACAAATGACAGCCGGGACCAACGGCTTAACGTGCTTTCCGAGGCACGGAGGAAACTCGGTATGTAATTATGGTTACCCATCCACGGACCAACCTCGGCAAGCACGGCTTAACCTTAAAGATCGACCTGTGTGGCTGTTGTTATTTAGCCACAAGCTCCTCCTAAGACACGATACGATACGATATTTGCACCATACATACAAATTCCGCTTACTATTAAACATACATACCAACACTACCAACAGCACAAAACTGGATTCTCCTACCATTAAATCGTCCAATATTCTTCTCACAGAACATAATCAGGTATTAATTAACCTTTAAGGTACCGAAAGGAATTTCTTTCTTTCCTTTCCTTTCAATTACACTATATTATGTCTCGTCGTTGATTGGTGATCTCAGTCAATCAGAGGGACGATAATAGGTGCTGCTACCCTATTAGTTTGGTATCTATTACTGATATTGGAAGCGTGCTGGTTTTGTCAAAGTAATCAAAGATAGTAGTGAAGATGTAAAAGTATCTTTTACTTTTATGCGTTGCGGCAAAGATAGATAAAGTTTCAGCTGTAATATTAATGTCAGGTTAACAACTTTATTTTATGCTGGTTTTCACTAAAATAAAGCGACACCTTAATCAATGCCTAAATTTCCATTGCCATTTTTCACGCTTGACTCGGTGAAGAAAAAATCGAACTGTGCGTATTTTGGCATTAACATAGCCATATTTTTGTGTAAGTCAAAAATTGGGCGTAAAAGTCTTATGTTCAAAATGAATCTGATTATCACCAGTTTTGAAAAACTTAATTATAACACACAGCTAGCCAAACGTAAATCCATGTAGTATAGGTACGATTATACTCGTAGAGTTAGTTTTAGCAACTCCAATATAAAACACACCAAGCCTGTATTTCTAAGTAATTTCAAAGAAAAATCTCTATTCAGATACATTTATTATTCAATGAAAAAACACAGCTGAATAACTAAAACATTCACTTATAGAAAAGAAAATTAAACTTAATAAAACTACGTAAAAAACTTACTAGGGTACTACGAAAGTTTGTTTTACTCCCGAAGGACCAATCCTATCCGAGGACTGTACGATGGACGAACGTAATACTTTCTTTTCATGGTCTAAGGGTTTGAGTATGGAACGCGAAGCGTTTGTCTTTTGTTTTTGGTCAACGAGGACGGGCTATTATCTCCATCATAGCAGTAGAAAGACCGCCCTTAGCATTATCATCATTATGATAAATACTAGTTATAAAATCATGTAATCCTGTGAGGTTTAGGTAAAGGTGTACTTATAGAACACTTACAGTAAATCACGCCTGTAATAGGAGTACGAGGTTTTATGCAAGGTTGTCAATCATATACTATCACTTACCGTGGGTATCATCATCATTTCAACCCAAAAGACGTCCACTGCTGGACATAGGCCTCTCCCAATGGGGGGTTTTGCCATAATCGCCACGCTTGGCAGGCGGGTTGGCGATCGCAGTACGATTGTTACAAAAGCACAGACAACGCTGCTGCCCAATCTCTGGCAAGTCCCTTAGTCGCCTCTTACGACACCCACGGGAAGATATGGGATGGTGCTATTCTTTACGCCCGACACCATACAGAGGTATACCGTGGATATCTTCCGTGATTATTAATTGTTTTGCGTTCCCGATATTCCGACGCTATTTTCGACGTTGTTCAAGTGATAGTATTACTTTAAATAAAAACCGTGAAAGTTTAAATCAGTGCTTGATTTATGTAAACTGTTAAAATAGGGCCTCCTTCTGAGATGAAATTGGTAGAATCACCAGCATTATCTAACAAGCTAGTGATTATAGCATTAAAATATTAGTAAAAGTTGCTGCATATAGAAATTTCGCCCGCAATTTGATTTAAAGCCGAGCATCATTTTGTCAACCTATATAATTATACACTAGCACTCCACTGCTGGACATAGGTCTCTCTAATCACAAGTCACAACAGACTACAAAACTCCATAACAGAACGAAGACAAAAACGCTGTTCCAAGAAGAAAGATAAGCGTTTTCAACACCACGCTAAACGCTCCGCTATCTTATAAACATATCCTTAACCATAAACCAAGACACTGATCTAGCATATTTTTTACTACTGGCAAAAATTGGAAGATCGGTGTCAGAATGTGTTCTCAGAATTATTTGCTATATTAGGTAGTGTGTCTAACCGCTCGGCCACAACCTACACGTTCAAGCGTCACGCGTATTGTCGGCGACTATGGAGATAGCAAATGAGAGAAGTTGCTTACAAAATGGCACCAGTTGGCGCGACGAGACGGTACTCACGTAAAGAAAAACAAGTGGAATCCGATCGAAGGTCAATTTCCGAAATCGAAGCTGGTTAATCGGCTGTCACCACAACTTTTGAAAGCAGATGCCAAAAGGTTTACTAACCCTAAAATATTCAATTCAATATTGACTAAAAGTGAATGATATAATCCTTTTTTTATACCCTTAAATTAAAATTTATATTCACCAGAAATAAAAGAGTTAACAAGATGGTTAAAATTACCTTGCAACTTTTCATAAATGATAACACTTAAAAATGTGTGACCCCTGCATCACACGCGTCGCTCCTCCATCGCGCTGGCACGCATTCGCTCAATTTGCCTTCGGCTTCTGCCAAAACTTCAGCCCATTTTCGCCGAAGTGAATGGGTTTGGCCGAAGGTGCCCGAAGCCGAAACTTTGGTTGGACACTCACAACAAGTGACACACGCGTGTCGTTTGACGCAAGTTTCGCCTGAGGTCGGGAGCCGTGGAAAAGAGTTTATAGTAAAAAAACTTGCTTGAAAAAATAATTTCAATTTGTTAGAGCAAATGCTGCGAAAACGAAGGATTTATTTTTAAAATTGAAATTGAATTTTCGTGAGATCTAAAATCAATTTGTTTAAAGTGGGTTTTTTCGTTAGTCGTTTTTTGCTGAGCTGTCGTTTCTTTAAATGGCCAATGCATATATGAATGTAATACCTATTTGTTAATATTGCTTACTCGTATATTCAAGAGGATACGTCGATTTCAATTAGATATTAAAAATCGACTGGTATAAAAGTTAGAAAAATTCAAACCTTATTGTTTTTTTCTTTTTTCTAAACTAATATTATAAAGAGGAAAGATTTGATTGTTTGTATGTTTGTTTCCATTGAATAGGCTCCGAAACTACTGGTCCGATTTGAAAAATTCTTTCAGTGTTAGATAGCCCATTTATCGGAAAAGGCTATAGGCTATATATCATCACGCTACGACCAATTGGAGTGGAGCAGCAATGAAAAATGTTGCGAAAACGGGGAAAATGTGAAGCAAACGAAGTTGCGCCGGACAGCTAGTATTTAATGAATACTTAAATAGGTAGGTTAGGTAGGTTCTCACGTTTCAAATTACGGTACCATTCTATACACAAAAATTAACATATGTTCTTCAGAACTCCGGAGATATATACTTACCAAGAAATAGTGAAACGGTAACTACTCTGTTCTGAAATACTAGTAGTTCATCTTGAAGTTAAACTGCATTCTTTCGTTGTACTGGTAAAACTATAATTAAATAGGAGAAAATCATTCATACTAAATCTGTTCTCTCTTTTAATGGTCGTTTCTTCCCGACCAATTCACATAACATCACGCCTGTAATCCCCGAAGGGTAAGGCAGAGGTCTACCTTAATACGGCCACATTTCGCCGGTTTTATTTAAATTTATCTTCTATAATCTATACTAATAATATAATATTATAAATCTGAAGAGTTTGTTTGTTTGCTTGAACGCGCTAATCTCAGAAACTACTGGTCCGATTTGAAAAAATATTTCATTATTAGATAGCCCATTTATTGAGAAAGACTATAGGCTATATATCATCACGCTACGACCAATAGGAGCGGAGCAGAAATGAAACATGTTGCGAAAACGGGGAAAATGTGGCGCAAACGAAGTTGCGCGGGACAGCTAGTCCCATATAATAGGGGCCGAGCCTATTACCATCAATCGGGCACAAATAGAAACTCCGTGGCTGTTATTGAGGAATTCCTGATGGAAAAACCCAATAACACTTTGCCCTACCTGGTAATCGAACCCAAGACACTAAGCTCAGCAGTCGCGCTTGCGACCACTTAGCCAGTAAGGCAGTCCAATATAGTCAATATTTCAGTTTATCTTGAAGTAAAATTGAATGATTTTCTTAACTACATCGGTAAATCTACAAAAAGGATTAGCACTAAATCTATTTTCATTTTTTGATGGTAGTTTTCTCCCGACCAATCCATTTTCTTACAAATTGTATTAACCATTACTTATTTACTTCCAGTTCCACCAAACAAGACAGTTATATCCGGAGTGAAGGACCACGCGACACAAGGCTCTCTGCTCACCCTAACCTGCACAGCATCAGGAGCCAAGCCTGAAGCCACCATCGAGTGGTACAATGGCACGCAGAAACTGGACGAGAAGACCCAGAATATTCATGTGAGTAGTTTTGATTATATTAAAGCTATTATTTACTGATAGCAAACACTAATAAAACTATGGACTTTAGTCTAAATCTAAACTAATATTATAAAGAGGAAAGATTCGATTGTTTGTTTGTTTGTATGTTTGTTTGTTTGCATTGAATAGGCTCCGAAACTAGTGGTCCGATTTGAAAAATTCTTTCAGTTTTAAATAGCCCATTTAACGAGGAAGGTAATAGGCTATATATCATCACGCTACGACCAATGAGAGTGGAACAGCAATGAAAAATGTTGCGAAAACGGGGAAAATGTGACGCAAACGAAGTTGCGCCGGTCAGTCTGAATTAAAATTATACGTCGGATTTATTCCGTTAGACAGCAACATCACGACTAGAAGTAGAAACAAGCTGTGGGGTGGGTAGACTGGTAAGTAGGTTGCGCGATGCCACCATTGGCGTGCTTGACCGGATTCGACATATGTATCATCATCATCATCATCAGCCTATAATGTTCCCACTGCTGGGACACAGGCCTCCTCACACAACATACAATCTTGAAATACCCTGATTGTTCCGCAGAGCATACTTAGCAAAATTGAAGCGTTGTGTCTTTACTTGACTTTAGACACACGTGTTTTATGTACTGTGGCGCATCTCTTACAAGACCTAATAAGGAGCGAGTGCGTACAAATGACGTGCATAATAATATGAACATGTCAGCTTGACGAAGCAAGCATCATCATCATCATGATTTTCCGGAATCACCCCATGCTGGATATAGACCTACCCTTTATTCTGCCACACTTGCCCGTTCTGTGCGTCCCTTATCCAGGTGTCCCGCGATTTTCATGAAATCGTTGACCGGAACAAGCTTTAGGTCGGCCCTGGTTCCTTGGCCACCACTGGGTCAAAGCCTCGCTCCATCGTCCGGTCATCACCGCGTTTAGCCAGATGTCCTACATTATGTTAATTACAGTGTAGCAGAACCAAACTTACAACAATCAATCTACGACACGAAACTCAGAATGGTCACACTCAAGTCCTACTTCTTCTATCTAATCCCGTGGGATAATTACCGAAATACACGCGTGCGAAGCCACAGGCATAAGGTAGTATTCTATAAAGCTATGATTATAGCATTGATTGCATTAATGATCTCATCCGTCGTGCTCTTGCCACTGCCAGCTGTCTTAGAACCCAATGGCTTGGCACGCATCGATGGGAAGAGACTAGATGGTATGACCATAATGCCATGGAAGTTGGGTAGGCCTTTGGTGTGGGATGCGACTTGCGTCGACACCCTTGCGCCATCCCATATTCCTAGCACGGTGGGCTGCTGCAGGTGCTGAAAACCTGAAACGGTGCAAATACAGTAATTTAATTGGTAATTATTTATTTGACCCGTTTGGGGTTGAAACACTAGGGCCATGGGGCCCGAGTGCCCACCTTGTGTTTCGGGATATCGCCAAGCGGTTGGTCGACTCTTCACGTGACTAGAGAGCTGGCTTTTTTTTGGCCAAAGAATCTGCATTGCCATCCAACGTGGCAATGAGGCCAGTCTTTTGAGCACTTTTCCTGTTGACAGCGATGTCGACGTCCTGTAATATTGATACTTGTACATTTTTATTTTATATCTACTTGTAGTTTGTGAATAATGTATTATAATAAAGCTATGACTCCAATACAAATAAAACTTTATTTAGATACGTAATAAGTATAAAATAGTAGGAAAACTCAAGATTGTTTACAGGAAAATGTAGCTAAGGATACACTCCAAGATCAGGAAACACGGTGGATTTCAAAATTCCGGTAATAACCAGGGAAAGGGGGAGGGTTTTAGGGTTGTCACAATTAAGAGGAAAATGCAAATACATTTAATTTGTTTGACGTTCTCGACGACAGTTGACAGTGAAAGGAAGTCGTTTTATATTGTTGGGAAGTCGTTTGGGTTTCTGTTTATGGTGAAGAGGTTTGTTTAAGGTAGAGGTCAAATGCAAGACTGTAGAATTAAATTAGTAACTAGTAAAAAAAAACTGGCCAAGTACGAGTCGGACTGGCGCACGAAGGGTTCCGTACCATTATTAATAAAAAGCTGGCAAGAAAATTAAATAGTGTTTTTATATGAACTAAATGACACTGCTGACAGGATTGATTTATTTTCGTGCTCTCTGAATGAATTCACAAAAACAATATTGTATGTTTTATGTTATTTAAGATAGTTTAATTAAGGACCACGCTAACGCATTAGGATTTCCCTGTAATGTTAGTAGTGTTTGCGATAAATAAATAAATATAGTGGTAGTAGGGCTTCAATATTTATTTTATTCTGTTTTTAGTATTTGTTGTACTAGCAGCAACAGAAATACATAATTATACTGTAGAAATTTCAACTGCCTAACTATCACGGTCCATGAGATACAGGCTGGTGACAAACGGACGGACGGACGGACGGACAGTGAAGTCTCAGTTATAGGGTTCCATTTGATCCTTTGGGTACGGAACCCTAAAAAGTGTTTAAGACTGCCTCATTGGTCTAGTGGTCCAACATGAGGGCCTGGGTTTGATTCTTAGGTAGGGCAAATAGATAGGAGATTTTCCATCATGAAGTTCTCAGTAGCAGCCACGGAGTCTGGATTTGTGCCCGGTTGATAGCAATAGGCTCGCCCCTTTTAACTTCTGACTTAAACATAACTGCGAAATGTGGGTGTACTATAAAGTACACCTCTGGCAACCCTTCGGAGATTACTAGCGTGATGTTATGTTATGTTATATTATGACTTTTCCCATCGTTGGGGTCAGCTTCCAGTCTAACCGGACGCAGCTACGGACCAGTACCTATTTTACATTTCGAACATCAGATTTACCGTAGCGACTGTCGAAGATCCTCAATGGCAGCCGAGATGAACACTTTAACGAAATTTCTAAAGCACGGAAAGATATGTGATGGTTGGTCACCGATCTACAGACCGACCGCGATAAATTTTGCATAACGTTGCGGCTGCTGTTATTTGAGGAGCTCGTGGCTAGATGCCTGCCAGGGCTGCTGGACTGTTCGAAAGAGATACCGTGGCCCTGGAACACAAAGGGCTAAGAAGGAACATGGATGGGTTTTAGTCAGTACAAGTCTGACACTCCTTTCCTCCACGCCGAAAAAAAATGAGCTCTTTGCTTAATAAAAACAGCTGCTCGCGTCTATCAGGTCTTCAGGTTAAGCTGCCCTTGCCGAGGACCACTCATTACATAATGAGTTTCCTCCGTGCCTCGGAAACCGCTGGAAGCCGAGCCCAATATAGTTGGGAAAAGGCTAGGCAGATGATGAACGTCGTGGCTGGTGTTACAAACACAAAAGTCTCTCATAAAAAAGATTGCAAAGTAAATATCGTCAACCTCGCTAAAAACCTCTCTAAAATAAATATTTAAGTAGGATGAGGAAATGGGATACAGTCGGATAACCTTCTAAAAATTATATAACATGAAATACACTCTCCACCATAACTCATTCAAAAGCCAACATTTATATTAAACAAACAAAAAACCTAGAACCACCTCATAAATAATAATTGCCAACTCCTCAATTTGACAACCCTGAACTCGCTCACAATATGCCCAAGCCGTGCCATATTGCAATAGCAGACGTGAGTTAGTTTAAATTCGGTAATGAAGACAAATTCGTGCCAAAGTGACAACCCTCCCTGCTTGGCCACGACTTAGACGCTCGAGCGGCAAGGGTGTTGCAACAGCAACGGGGAAAACAGGCGTAAGGAGCTGTTTACTGCGTATTTCTCCAATGAAATAAAACGGTATCAGAATATCCATATTTATTCTTCTGCTTATTATTTGTGTCGATGATAATCTAAATTTAATCAACCCATATGGCGATGAGTTGTGATCTTTCAATAGCGTCCATTAGCTCCTGTGATGAGCCATAGTATCAATTTTCCAAAGCAATGAATACGCTTACAGTTCTTGATAACAGTTTAGCTACATTGATCGCGATCAGTTTCAATGGTGAAAATCCGCGTTCATGCTACAAGCTACCGACTTGCGAAGCGACGATGCTAACGCGAAGAAAACAAGTAACACGCGCGTGTTGCTTGACGTAGATCGCATCGAACCAGGCCGTGGTTGGGCCCTAATACTGAATGAGGAAATAAAACATTATTTTTTTATGGAATAAGTACTTTAGGTACCTACTTGAATAGTAATAATGTGTTATTTTGGAAGTGCGTGCATAATGAGATTTATTTTCTTTTCGAGTATCATGATTATACGTGTTTTGTGTTAATTTTTTGTAGGAGCCTTAAAACGACTTGTTTTCTTTAATGCCATCTTCTTTTTGGCTTACTGTACTTACAATTTTTTGTTTCATATATCTTAAATAATAACTAAACACACAAGCACAATGAGAGATGAAATTAAGAAAAGCTGTGGAGACCGAGGTTTCAAATAGCCAAATTAATGCATTTAGTTCTAAGAGCGTTTTTAGCACAAATATGCGATATACATAATTATGTTAGTAGGTAAGTAAAAAGAAGAAGTCATTATTACTTAAATATACACTTTCTACCTTATTGCCTTAATCAAAATCAAACCACCCTTTACTCAATTTGCCTAAACTCCACCCACCCCACTACATCGACCCTACAATTCTATTTCAAAACACAACGAGAAAGTGCTTCACAAAATCCCCTATTTTCCCTTTTTCTGAAAAACTTTCAGTAACTGAAAACTGAATTGAATTCGTAAAAAATCCTGAATTTCCTTAACTTATCGGTACCTATGTGCCCTGTATGGTATTGTGAAAGTTTTTTTTTTGGTATAAAGAAAAACAAACATTGGGAAAGCCTAATTAATTTTCCTGCCTGTGTAAATATTTTGGGTGCGTGTTGGAGTATGAATTGGGTGTAGAGCGCTGTTAAAAAAACATTTGTGATAATTAGTTGAGTTGACAAATGATGTGTTTGAAAATGTCGTGAGGCAAGTTTTAAGTATGAATGTGGGTGGCTTTAATAGTAGAGGAAGACTAAAGAAACGATGGATGGACTATTTGAAAGATGATATGGCAAGAAAGAAGGTGTGAGGAGTAATAGAGAAGTATGGAAGAAGTAGACATGCTGCGCCAACCACAAATAAATGGTATAAACCCAAGAGAATGATGATCATGTTTCTCTGACAAAAAAGAAAGAGACATTTTAATTTAATAACTAACGACGTAAGTAATATATAACGACCACCTAAAATCTCAAGCCACACGAATGCTAAGCCAAGCACGAAATTGACCGATATTTCGCTGTTCAAGCAAAGCTTTGAAACTAATACTTCGCTGTTCAAGCAAAGCTTTTTTTGAACTACTTAATGGTTTCGTAATACCTCATCTAATTCATACTCAACAACGAAACCTGAATAGCAGTTGTTTGATCAGGAAACGGAAATGGTACTCAATTCCGTTAATGAAGCTGTTTTTGGCGAGATCTTCCTTAAAAGAGGCTCGTCAGCCTAATTCGATACTGATCTTGTAACAGATAGATAGATATCGAGGTATTTTGTTGTTTTTTTTTTAGAGGGTGAAAAGATACGGTCTGAAATATTGGACTGATCTGGCTTTAAAAGTTTAAGGTTTATTTTAGATTTTTTTTGCTTTATTTTGGGTTTTTTTTTAGAGATGAGGATGTTGCAGCACCGTGCTGAGATATGGGTCTTTTGGCCTGGTACAGGACCTATAATAAGTTATTTTTTTAGTTTTGTTTACTTCTCTTTACTTTTAAACTCTTTTTCTTTTTTTTGTTAGATTTAGAACTTAGATACAGAATGTAATGCTGCTGGAGCAGCGTGATTTTGAAAGCTGAGTCGCCAATCAAACAAAAATGCTTTAATAACTCTTCAAGGGAAAATTAATCTAATTGGGTTTTGTGAGCATTAGGGCTTTTTAAGTAGCAGCCTGAAATCTGTCGTTAAGTAGTCAGTGTCCCGAAAGTCTGACAACCAGTCTTACCAAGAGGTATCGTATTACCGAGTACTAACTGGGTTGTAGAGGTCAGATAATACTAATACTGGTATTCGTCTGCATCCGGTTAGACTGGAAGCCGATCTCAACATGGTTGAGGAAAGCCGAGGCAGATGATAATATATTTATACAGTACTAGCTGTCCCGCGCAACTTCGTATGCGTGCGTTCCTTGCGTAAGGGCAATTTTGTTTTAAATTAAATATTTGTGATGGATAACGTATTTATTTGGATAAGGAATAACATCATGTTTATAAAAACACCTTCGAAAATAATGCATTATTTTTAAACAAATTTGGTTCGCATAAAAAGGTTATAGTGAGTCAACCTTAAAAGATAGACATATGCTGTTGCTGACTTTTTGTAGAAATTTTAAATGGAAACAATTCTGTCATACATAACTTTTGCGAAACTTTAACCGTTTACGCAGCGCGCGCAGCGGAAGCTCTCAAAAGGAAAATAAAATCCCCTATATTGAAACATTTTGCATTGCTGCTCTACTCCTATTTATCGTAGCGTAATAATATATAGCCTATAGCCTATTCCTTGATAAATGGGCTATCTAACACTGAAAGAATTTTTCAAATCGGATCAGTAGTTTCTGAGATTAGCGCGTTCAAGCAAACAAACAAACAAACTCTTCAGCTTTATAATATTAGTATAGATAAGTGTTATATAGGTGGACTTAATGCGACAAGGCAGTCTCTACGAGTCAGTACCAGTAAGTCAGTTATTTGTATGAGAAGGAACCCTGGACCTTGACAGCTTAACTTAAGTACCATATTTCCTGTATCAAGCAGACAAAAATTCCAGCATTTTCTAGACTGTGAATACAAGTAATGGCTCACAAGTCAGCACCACACCGCCACTGCTACGCTATACTATCTCAAGCTATATATCTTTTGTTGTAATTTGAAATAGCTGAGGAACAAAATTTTCGCAGTCACTGCCCACCTGCCACCGGTACCGGACTTGGAATACTAAACGGCGTGGAGTCGTTGAAATTATATTTCTTGTATTTTTTTTTTAAGTCTCTCTCTTATTTTTTTTTTTACCAAGTATTGGCTGTTAATAATATGTATGCTCTGTGTGGTGTCGGACGTAAAGAATAGCACCATCCCATATCTTCCCGTGGGTGTCGTAAGAGGCGACTAAGGGATTTGCCAGAGAATGGGCAGCAGCGTTCTCTGTGCTTTTGTAACAACCGTACTGCGATGGCCAACCCGCCTGCCAAACGTGGCGTTTATGGCAAAACCCCCCAAAATGTCAATGTGGCACTTGGGGGAGGCCTATATCCAGCAGTGGACGTCTTTTGGGCTGAAATGATGATGATGATGAATATGTACGGTGCTTGGATAGTATTTTCAAATATTGTGGTTATTCTGAGTATTTTTTTGTGTCAAAAATATTTTATTTAGTCCTACGCAGATTCAAGGTTATTGCATTTTTTGTAGACAATATGATGTGCTGATGCAGTAAAAAATTCTTGGTAAAAAGATTTACCTTCAGGTTTGGCTGTCCATTTCGGGATGGCTTACACCTACTTATGTCGATTTCGTTACTCGTAAGCACTCTTTTATTACCATTTGTATTCATTAACCCTATAATTAGGTACATGGCAAATAAAAAGTAATATTTTTTATTCATGATTACCTAAAAAGAAACCATTAATTGTCTCGTTGCTACTGAGAATGGGGTCCTTGGGTTCGATGCCCGGCAGGGCAAAGTGTTATTGGGTTTTTCCATAAGGAATTTCTCAGTAGCCAAGAGTCTGGATTTGTGCCCGGTTGATGGCAATTGGCGAGCCTATTACATGGGTCAAACATAACTGGTGAAATCTGGGTGTATTTTTAGTGACACCTCTGCCTAACCCATCGGGGATTAAACGCGTGTGGATTTTGCTATGTTAAGAAACCATTAAGAAATTACATTCATTGTCACAAACAAAAAGCAACATTGAAATTTCAGTAACAGTTTCAAACGCTAACGTAATGTCTTGTTTGTAGTAATTAAAGTTGTCGCCCCGTTCTAGAGACAGGTAGGTATGGCCTGGTCACACTGCCAGCGAAGAAGCGGGTAACTACCAACTATTTTCTAGCTCAAGAAACTGAAATGTACAAAAGATTGTAGGTCACTTATCAGTATAAGAGATCATCAACTCCCTGGCCATATCCCAACTATGTTGGGGTCGGCTTCCAGTCTAACCAGATGCCACCAAATACCAGTAATTTACACGGAGCGACTGCAAATCTGCCCTCTACAACTCAGTTAGTACTAGTATCTAGTATGAATATTCTCCGTGCCTCGGAAAGCACGTGTATCCGGTGTTTTCGGCTGTCATTTGTAGATTTTTGACAGTCGCTACAGATAGACAGTGGACCAAAAGTTTTACTTACTTAGGGATACTACCCAAAAACTGGGTTGTGAATGTCTTATAGGCAGTCGCTCTATGTAAAATACTAATATTCAACAGCATCCGACTCCAACACAGTTGAAAAAATGCCAAATGATGATTATGATCAGTGACTGCACACTACCAATGCCGGCGAGAACTGCTAAACTAACAACTCGTTTTCTGTTGGAAGCTTTAATCGCTAATCGCTGGCGGTGAGACCGGTCCCAAAGTGTCTAGGTATTACATTGTAAGGTAGTGTTTAAACTTAACGTTTTAGACCTAACTGTCGTAATGTTTTCAATTAAGTCTGCTATGATGTGTTACACGAAGTTTAGTGAGATGTATTTCGTGAGTTATTCGTAAATGTTACTTTATGTAGCTTTATAAATAATAGGTATAGAGGAAGCACAGGTTAACAGATAAATACGTTTCAGTAAATTCATAATACCTACTTAATCTTTTTACTTTTCTTATTAACATGTTATTAGGTTTCTATGGCTGAAAATACCAGGCCCCTCAGAAAGTATTGCGAAAAAAAGTTTTTATATATGGGAGACTGGCCAGTTATTATGTTTTTCGAAAATATGATTATTTATAAGTAAAAATAAGTAAGTTCCAATTTCAAAATTTCCCTCCACATTTTTTGCGAGTTAATTCAAAGTATTGTGTCTCACTGAAATATGGATCTGCGCCGGGAACATTTTAGAGCTATGATTTTATACGATTTCAAGTGTCGCCTGAAACCGGATGAATCGTACGATAGACTTCAAATGGCATTCATGGATGAAGGCCCTTCCAAGGCAACCGTGTATCGTTGGTATAACGAATTCAAGCGCGGTCGACCAACTTTGGGGGATGACGAAAGAAGCGGTCGCCCTTTGACGGCTGTTACCGAAGAAAACGTGCTAGCAGTGAAAAATTTAATCCAAGACAATAGGCGAATTACATATCAGGAGATTCAACACATATTGAAGATTGGATCGGGAAGCGTTCACGAGATTCTACACAGCCATCTTCGCGTGAGGAGGATAGTATCACGCTGGGTGCCGCACAACCTCACCGATGCTCAGAAGCAGGCCCGGGTGGAATGGTGCCGTGATATGCTTAACAAATTTGAAGCAGGCTCGTCTCGGCGTGTTTACGACATCGTTACAGGTGATGAGTCCTGGATTTATCAATACGACCCAGAAACCAAGCGCCAGTCGACTGTTTGGGTGTTTCAAAATGAGCCAACGCCTACCAAAGTGAAGCGATCTAGAAGCGGGGGTAAGATTTTGATCGCTAGCTTTTTTAATTTGACTGGCCACTTGGTATCAATTCCCTTACGGGATCAAAGAAGCATTAATGCCGAATGGTATACTTCCAAATGTTTGCCAGAAGTTTTCTCTGTTATAAGCAACAAGCGACCAAACACAGGGCTCCGCGGGCTACTGCTCCACCACGACAATGCACCTGCGCACACCGCACTCAAAACGAGGGACTTCCTGGACAGCACGCCAGTCAAACTCCTGGGTCACCCTCCTTACAGCCCTGATCTAGCACCGTGTGACTTCTTTTTATTCCCAAAAATAAAAAATCAGCTCAAAGGGATACAATTTTCGTCGCCGGAAGATGCGCTGGCTGGGTTCGAGCAGGCTGTAAACGAGGTGTCTGCGGCGGACTGGAAAAAGTGTTTTGAAAACTGGTTTAGGCGCATGAATCTTTGTATAGAGGCTGGTGGAAAGTACTTTGAAAAGATTTAATAAAAATATATGTACGTATAGAACAATTTTTTTTAGTTTCGCAAAACTTTCTGAGTGTCCCACGTAAAAGGTTATTCTATAGTTTTAAATCACGACATTAAGGAATGAAAATTCGAGAAAGATTGTAAAAATGCTCTTGCTATGGAGGCCTTTATAATTTTCAGCTCGCCTTTCCTCTCTGTTAAAACTATCATCATTTCAGCCGAAAGACGTCCACTGCTGGACATAGGCCTCCCCCAAGTCATAAGGTTTTGCCATAATCGCCACGCTTGGCAGGCGGGTTGGCGATCGCAGTACGGTTGTTGCAAAAGCTCAGAGAACGCTGTTGCCTATTCTCCGGCAAGTCCCTTAGTTATATAGATATTCTTTACGTCCGACACCAAACAGACATTAAAACTATGGATCGTAAATAAAATACATCCCACAATAATAATAAAAAAAACACAAAGTCGACTCCACCCCACTCTTTTCCAACCAAGGTGGCCACTCCAATAATTCAAATTCAATAATTCCTACAAATGAAACGCGTCCGCCGGCGTCTCCAACAGTTCTATATTTCTCAACGTCGGACGAAAGCTTGGAAAACTTTCTACCTTTTTCTACCCTACCGACTGAAATGGAGGAAATGTTTTCAAAATTAATTTTAGAAACTGACGCTTTTTTTTTTTTTTTGTTGAATAGAAGTTTTATACAACCTTGGTTAGATATTTTTGATAACCAATAAATATCTAACAAACGCAAGGAAGGAGGGGCTCGTGGCTCGTGAATAACAGCCGCTAGGGTCGATCTTTAGGTTAAGCCACCCTTGCCTAGGTTGGTCCGTGTACCAGTACCACCAGTACATACCGAGTTTCCTTCGTGCCTTGAAAAGGACGTTGGTCCTGACTGTCATTTGTAGATCTTTGACAGTCGTTACAGGTAGTCAGTGGCCCGAAGGTATGACAACCAGTCTTACCAAGGGTTATCGTATTATCCAGTACTAACTGGGTTGTGGTGGTCAGATAGGTAGTCGCTCCATGTAAAATACTGGTACTCAGTTGCGTCCGGTAAGACTGGAAGTCGAACCCAATATAGTCGGGAAAAGGCTAATGGTTAGGTATTTTCGAATCTTAACAATGAAAAAAACAACTTTAAAAATGTATTTATCATCTTAAGTTTTGCTGGTTATTACCCTTTAGTTGTTTTTAAAAGCAGATTTGTTAGTTTACTTTAGAAACTCAAACAGTTATTAGAAAAAAAAACTCCTGTGCCTCATGCTCAAGTCATGCTCATGATTTTGATATATCAAAGTCTGATTTTGTTGACAATGATCATTGTGTATTTTGCTTTTTGTTTTTCTTCTACCCGCACTGATTTTATAATGTTTGAGTCATCATCATCATCATTTCAGCCGAAACAAGTCCACTGCTTGACATAGGCCTCCTCCAATGCCACATTGACATAAGGGGGGTTTTGCCGTAATCGCCACGCTTGGCAGGCGGGTTGGCGATCGTAGTACGATTGTTACAAAAGCACAGAGAACGCTGCTGCCTATTCTGTGTCAAATCCCTTAGTCGCCTCTTACGACACCCACGGGAAGATATGGGATGGTGCTATTCTTTACGTCCGACACCATACAGAACAATTTGAATTTTTGAGTAATAAGATTTAATGTTCTCACGTCTAAATGGGAATAAAGATATTTAAACCGAAAGTCCTAGTTTCGATTCCCTATTTAGGCAAAGTATCATTTTTATTATTTCTAGATTGAATTTTGTACTCAACCTGTAATACATGGGACTCAAACATAACTGCCGAAATGTCAGTATTCTTTATGTACACGGTACAGCTCTGTCTATTCCTTACTAGACTACAAGCGTGATGTTCCTTTAATATTAAAATCTCCAGTAATTCAGCAACCTTGTTTCCCACCCATAAGGTCTCTACAAACATATAATTACGCGCCCCTCGCCTAAGTGAGCACGTATGTGTGTGCTCGCGATTATTAATTAAACGTATGAAGGAAATGAGCACATGTATGAACATTTACAATTTGCTTCATCATTACCTCTCTTTTGTGAAGATCTATAATTTTGGCTGGATGTGACAGAATGTTGGGCCACAAAAGGGATGAATGAAAGGCATTTGCATGTGGTTGAGATGAGAATGCTAAGGGGGATGTGTGGTGTTACGCGAATGGATAGAATAAGAAATGAGTACATTAGAGGAAGACTGAAAGTGGCGCCGGTGACTGAAAAGATGTGTGGAAAACGGTTGTCGTGGTATGGGCATGTGATGCGGAGGAATGAGGAAAATGTTGTGAGGAAAGTTTTGAGTATGAATGTGGACGGGAATAAGAGTAGAGGAAGAACAAAGAAAAGATGGATGGACTGTGTGAAGGATGATTTGGCAAGAAAGGAGGTGTCTGATGAGATGAAGTAATAGAGATGTATGGAAAAAGAAGACATGCTGCGCCGACCCCAAATAAATTGGGATAAGGGCAAGAGAATGATGTTGATGACTGTGCGTCAGTATTTTCATCTTGATGTTATTTTCCTGTTAGAAAACACAACATAAGATCTGTTTATTCCTGTAGGGTTAGGCGTCTCCGTATAACTATAACACACCCACATTTTGCCGGTTATACTTAAGTTCCTTGTAGCACGTAGCTAAATAATAACAGCCGCACGGGTCGATCTTTAAGCTTAAGCCGTGCAGAGGTTGGTCCGTGCATGGGTGACCATAATTACATACCGAGTTTCCTCCGTGCCTGGGAAAGCACGTTAAGCCGTTGGTCCCGGCTTTCATTTGTAGATCTCTGACAGTCGTTACGAGTAGTCAGAAGCCAAAAGTCTGACATCCAGTCTTACCAAGGGATATCGTATTACCCAGGTACTGGGTTGTGGAGGTCAGATAGGCAATCGCTTCATCTAAAATACTGGTAATCAGCTGCATCCGGTTAGACTGGAAGCCGACCCGAAGATAGTTTGGGAAAAGGCTAGGGAGATGATGACTTAAGTTCCTTGTAATTGGGGATGAGCATATTGCAGATTGAGAAAATCCTGATGGAAGAACCCCTTAGTACCCCGTCTTAAATTATACTTTTCCTACTCCTATCAGCATAGACTCTTAACCATTTCACACCGTTTAGCAAAACGAATCCACTCCAATAAGTAAGCAAAAAAATGGCTCAAAAAAAGGTGAAAAACTTTTTCAAAAAACAATCCTGCTGATCGCCCCCCGTCTGTGGGATTGATGATAAAATAATACGGGAAGGTACCGGTTTTTACGTTAAACCGACGTTGACAGTGAGAAATGGCCAGATTAATTTCTTCCCCGTTTATTTGTCGGAGTTACAAAGTCGCTTAGTTAGTTGAAAAATTTTCGACTCGTTTTTTGGGAGGAGACGTGCAAAAAATAAGCCGGGTAAGGAAGCTGGCGAAAAATTTAGTTTTCAGTGTTGAAGACAATTTTTGGCAGACAGAAAACGTTGTATCTGGTTAGTTATTACTAACTTTTAGTCTTAGAGAATAGTATTTTACATGGAGCGACTGCCTATTTGTCCTGCACAACCCAGTTAGTACTGGGTAAAACGATACCCTTGGTAAGACTTTTTGTCTGACTTTCGGGCCACTGACTACTTAACGACTGTCAAAAATCTACAATTGACAGCCGAGACCAATGGCTTAACGTGCTTTCCGAGGCACGGAGGCATACAAGCACTATGAGAATAAAATACAGTTTTAAGATACCATGCTGTCGACATCAGCACCACAAACGTGGCATTGAAATAAAATAAATATATCCATGACTTGCAGAAGTTGAGGGGTATCGGTTACTTACTCAAGTAATGTCCCGCAATGATAATTACACAACAGACAGAACGCACGTCGCACAGGCTAACGTCTAAAGTCGTAACGTCTAGAAGCTTGATTGAAAGTATGCACAAGAGTTTACGAAAATGAATATTAAAAAACCGGCCGAGTGCGAGTCGAACTCGTGCATGAAGGGTTCCGTATTGTTTATAAAAAACTATCTGACCGGCGCAACTTCGTTTGCGTCACATTTTCCCCGTTTTCGCAACATTTTGCATTGCTGCTCCACTCATATTGGTCGTAGCGTGATGATATATAGCCTATAGCCTTCCTCGATAAATGGGCTATCTAACACTGAAAGAATTTTTCAAATCGGACCAGTAGTTTCGGAGCCTATTCAATGCAAACAAACAAATAAACAAACAACCAAATCTTTCCTCTTTATAATATAATAATAATATAAAATATTAGTTTAGACGAGCAAATTCACTTTTTTGTATGGGAGCCACCTTAAATATTTATTTTATTCGGTTTTTAGTATTTTTTTGTTATAGTGGCAACAGAAATACATAATCTGTAGAAATTTCAACTGGTTAACTGTTCATGAGATACAGCCTAGTGACAGACGGACGGACAGCGAAATCTCAGTAATAGGGTCCCGTTTGACCCTTTGGGTACGGGTACCCTAAAAAGATTTTTTTTTTATTTTTTTTAAGAATTTGTAAGGTTGTTTGGAAGGTCGTCTTGTTTGCCGTTGTGTGAACCCATCAAACCAAATATTTTTTTATAAATTCCCACGGACACCGTTAGAATTTTCAAATTTTGGAGAATAGCGACGATGATTACTTAGAAAAGTAACTCTTGAGATAACAACTGAATTTTGGAGAAGAAGAAGACATGCGGTGCCAACCCTTAATAAATATAAGTGCAGGAGGTAATGACTAAGAAAAAGAAAAATAAAAAAGTGAATCTTTACTCTCATTTGATATCAACAGAACACTTAAGAATACAAAAAACAAACAACAAAAAATCTTAACAAATAAAGCGTTTTTGTTACTAAATCGAAGCCCATCTATTTACACATAAATACCTAATGGGCAACACAATAGGAGATGTACATAGTCGTAATTTTTAAGCCCGTAATAGGAAGAACGGCTATAGTAATGCCTTCGTCACAAAAAATACGAGCAACGAGCAATTCTCTCGATTTTAGCACAATAGTCTCGGGGTCTGGTCCAAGTTGGGAGCGACAAGCGACTGTGTTGAAAGACTCTGTCTACATTACAATGACTGCGACTAATTAAGTAAGTAACTAAGTCTTTGTTGATCAAAAACATCCATTGTATTACTTTAAATACGTTGCATTTCTGTATATTTTTATCGTGAACTTCCCACGGATGAGAGTATAAGAGTAGAGGAAGACCTAAGAAACGATAGATGGACTGTGTGAAGGATGATATGGCAAGAGAGGACGTGTCTGATGAGATCACGAGTTATAGAAAAGTATGGAAGAAGACATGCTGTACCGACCCCAAATGAATTGGGATAAGGGCAAGAAAATGATGATGGTTTCCGTCGGAACCAGACTATTTTCTAATAGTAGAAAATAGTCAAGCTGTGAAACAGCTATTGTTGTTTTTATTCTGGCTATAAACTACAAAAAAAAAAACAACAGCTATTTACCATGAAGGTTTTCAGAGACTCGATAAGATCATAGGTGTTGCAGACGGCTACAAGTTAATTTAAAATTAACTTTGGTTCTGGTTTCGTTGGGAAAGGAGGGATATTTCTCACAAAAACTTGTAACAACGTATTCCCGCTATAAGTACGTCCTTAACGCCACACCCAAACGCAGACAAGCAGAGAGTAAACGAAAGAATGAGTAACGCGGCGCACTTTCTAAGATGTCGTCTATTAAAATAATTGCACAAAAGTTTACGCAGTAAACTATGTGCTGTTATCTCTTGCAGGGATGGGACACCCTCGATGTCGATAGAATTACAAAGATTTAGTTTTGTTGATATGTTATTTTTTATGATTGGGAACTGCTATCAGCTAGGTTATTTTAAATTATATTTATTAGTGTGAGTGGTTTAAAATACACACGCCACAATATTTTTTTTAAACTAGTCGGAATTTTCTATACAACTATTCTTAGAACAAAAACCGAAATAAATCAAATTAAAATCATTTATTTCAAGTAGGCCAGTTACAGACACTTTTGAATAGTCGAACAACAATAAAAACCGGCCTAGTGCGAGTCGGACTCGCGCACGAAGGGTTCCGTACCATTTTTTTATAAAAACGAGCAAAAAAACACTTTTTTGTATGGGAGCCCCCCTTAAATATTAATTTTATTCTGTTTTTAGTATTTGTTGTTATAGCAATAACAGAAATACAATATCTGTGAAAATTTCAACTGGCTAACTATCACGGTTCATGAGATACAGCCTGGTGACAGACGGACGGACGGACTGACGGACGGACGGACAGCGAAGTCTCAGTAATAGGGTCCCGTTTGACCCTTTGGGTACGGAACCCTAAAAATGAAGCTATAGTCCCAGTCACAAGATATAATAACTGTGAAAGTACTGTAGTTGCCCATTCCAAAGCGTAGATATCTATGGAGAAGAATGGGCAAGAAACTCCAGGGACACTCTTTTAAATCAGTATTTTGTGTCTGTTTTCAAGTCCAGACTAATCTTGGCCTGGTCATGAGAGGACCATGCTGATAAGTTACTGGAGCAGTTGAGTCTGGTTTCAGTTGTAATCTAATACAAGGTCTAAATAGACGCTTCACGAAGCCGGCAACCAAGTCTTCTGTACACCAAACTAAGTAACCTTACGCAAAAAATATTGCTGGGAAAAGACTTTTTTTTGGGGTGAAAAATCACGTTTTACGGTAAAACTTAAAGTAACGCACGCAAAACCTTGTGCTGATGGATACATTAACTAGTAAACAGGTGACCTACTATGATGTCTTAAAACATTATTGTTTTACTACATATCCAGTGTGGGAAAGAGATGGCACTAGATATGATGTTTAGCTCCGTCTCTTTCCCACATTGGAATAAGAGTAAAACAATACTGCTTTAAGACGTCATGGTAGGCCAGCTGGTCATAAAGGTATTTAAAATAAAGTTCTTAACCTTAAGAACTGGTTTTTTTTTTAACTTGTGAAACAGTTGGAACTTTGACCTCCAATATCTCCGTAACTAGAAGGTTCCCAGGTATGGTCCAGAACAAAAGAAAATTCGCAATGACAGGGAGAACCAGTGCCCTTCGACTTTGTTAAGGATTGATTTACACCCTATATGTACACGAAAACATTCGGCGATTTAAACTACGCCTATTTCATTTCTATTGTGTTTTGGTGGAGAAATTAGTAAGTTAACATCTGCTAATAGGATAACAAATTAGATATTAGTTTTTTACTGTTGCAACTTTCTCAGAAAAACTTCGGACCTTTTCAATAAAAAACCATGACCTGTTAGCGATCTACCCTCAACACAATTACTTACAAATATTTCTCCAACATGAATAATAGTAACCCATATTTCCTTTCATCGTAATATAATACAAAAACAAGGTTGGAGATTTTATCGACGTTTTTACAACGTTATTAGGGTCCTACCCTTAGGCACTAAAATATTATTGCCAGTTTACTTTGCAAAGGCCATATTTTATACAAAAACCTTTGAAAAGAACCTTCCCGATCTCATTACGTTTTGTTTATACTGTTTTTATATTATAACATAATAAAATCGATGTAGTTTGATGGAAAAGCGCCCGAATAGATAGGCAACGATCGTCACTCGTCGTGTCAATGATTTCACCACCACTGCTCTCAAAACGGTGACCAGTATTTCCTCTCATAGAGATGAGGCTCCTGTGTCAGCTGTGGGAATTTTAAAGGTTAAGGTCTTTTTCTAATCATACAGACAAGAAAAATATACATACATGAACGCACTAGTACTACGCAGCTGACCTTTCTGAAGAACCTCCCCAATAATGTCAGAGTATGTCCTTTTAGCGCGTCTCCTCCCGGCGTGGCCACTCAAATCTGCCTTTCACTGTTACTCTCCACATGAACAAACCATCGAAACATACTCTTTCCAATTTCTGCCACTGCATCATCTTTTGCCTGGTTCTTATCAGAATCTAAAATCAGTCATTGGTATTCATTCAGATCCAGCCTGTCTCCATGCTGTCCTCCCCCAGCGACGCCCTAAGCTCGTACCCCACAGGGGGTGCCCTTAGCGAGTAGTCGCTTAGTTTGTAAGTAGTTTTATGCCCTGGCCGGAGGGCTTACACTCAAAGCACCCACAGAATAGTCCGGTTAAGCAGACAACAACCTCCTTGGTGGAACTGCGAGATGCCATTCACAACAAAAGTTATTGGTATCCCAAAAACACGTTATAAGGAACGATATTTTAGCTGCCTAAATTTTGCCAACAACTGTCATAATTCTATTAATTTACTTTTTGTTTCGACATTTACATTATAATAATTACACTGTCACGAGGCTGAAAGTTTAAATTTCTGGGTCAGGAAAAGTAATTGAACATTCGTTTGCAGCCACGGAGTCTGGATTTAATGACGGACCCGAATGATGGCAATAGGCTCTCCCCCTATTACATAGGACTTCAACATAACTGGCGAAATGTGGATATACGATTAAGTACACCTTCGGGAATTACAGGCGTGATGTTATGTGTGAGAACTGACGGTCTGATCGTAATGTGATTATGTCGGTGATGACTACAAAAGGCATGTTTTTGTGCGGTGTAACTCTGGGCGGCAAAGGGCTGAAACAAAATTAAAAGGCGTTGAAGCGGGTAATATGGCTTAAAAACTGGAACGTATTTTTTTTTCGAAGTAAACAATCAGACGCACTGTTGAGCACAATTTATTTATTCTTATTTATTATTGGTAGTAAGTGGCCCGAAAGTCTGACAACCAGTCTTACCTGTGTGCAGTGGTATCGTGTTACTCAGCACTAACTGGGTTGTGAAGGTCATACAGGATGTAAATCACCTCATCACGAAGCCGTCAACCAAGCATTCTGTACATGAAACTAGGTAACTTAACGCAAAAAATATTGCTGGGAAACGACTTTTTTTGGGGGGTGTAAAATCATGTTTTGTGGTAGAACTCAATGTAACGCACTCAAAACATTGTGCTGATGGACGGGTTGAATAGTACGGGGGTCGTGGAGGTGAAAATCTTACATTAAAAACTTGTATTTAAAAAATACTTGTCAAAAAGTTGAAACTTTGACCCCTAATATCTCCGTAACTAGAAGGTTCCCAGGTATGGTGTAGAACAAAAATATGATCGCAATGACAGGGAGAACCAGTGCCTTTCGGCTTCGTTAAGAGGTGTTTTACACCCTTTATAGGTAGTCGCCCCATGTTAAATACTCGCATTCAGCTCTGCTGCATCCGGCTAGACTCGCCCGAATCTATACATATAATAAATCTGTTGAAAAATCGTTTTTGTACATCGAAAATATTTCCAAAAAAAATTGCCAGGGTGTTAAAGGACAACCAACAGAACCCATTTCCAGCATTTTTAGAATTTTTGTCTGTTTGTCTGTTTGTCTGTTTTTCTGTTTGTCTGTTTATTTGTTCGGGCATCACGTAAAATGTACGAAAGCAATGTAGATAACTTTTATACATAACAATTGTGCGTAACTTGAAGTAACATTTAGTTTTTGTTTCATTGCAATCTGTGCTCTCTATCAAAAGATATATGAATTTACAGTTTTCGAGAAAAACTTTTCATCATTACGTAAGGTAAGATACATTTAACGACATCTATTGGACTAAATTGGTACCAGTGAATACTTAATAATTACTTTTAAATCAACTGACCGGGGTTTTCAAAAAGTTATGATAGTAAAAGGTACTCTTAATGGCGCTGCTTTGAAGATCTACGTAGCAGAGTGTTTGTTCGATTGCTTTCCATACATAATATTTTGGCAGTTTAACTCCATGCTCAATAGATGGCGTTGTGCATTGGTTGCACTTTTCTGAATCGCGATGTTAAGATTTTCCGTGAAAGAGTGACTATCAGCCGAGTTACTCAATTACTTTTTTCAATCAAAAATAGTAGCTCACATAGGTTACACATTCACTCTAGACTAGATCTAAATAACAATCCCAATCGATGTTTCTAAATGGTGCTTAATACACTTCCCATTTTAATTATTAATCTGTCTGTTGATACATGCGGTATGACTGCCGCAAATCATAGAGTTCCTGGATTTGTTTTGGAATTTTATTTTATTACATGCACAACACAAATAAAATATTGCGAATGGGTTGCCTGATTAAACTAAGTCAATGCTAACTTTTTGTTAAAACCTTATGTTTTTTCCCAAACCAAACGGAAATCATTAGATATTGAATGAAAGTACAAAACATAACTAAGGGCCAAGAATTGGTTGTGTCTATATTTTTGTCCCTACTACAGGGCTGTAAGGTATAAATAGATGTGTTGATACTATATGTAAACTATGTTTTCTTATTAAAATATGCATTTAAAAAACAGATTAAACTTATGGTCAAATTAAACTAAGTTAAAAAAGTAAGTACATGTTTTTTCATGGCACGTTTGTGACGTTTAAATGTGACTGCACCTGCTTTTGAACTTAGGAGCAAAATATTAATAATAGTCAACATAATTTTATTATGGTGAATAGATGAAGGGCTTGCTTCGACAGTATTTGTTACATTACAGATCTGCGTGATGCCTGCGTCAACGCTTCAACTTATTTTCGTCCGTCCACCAGAGTCCTTGGAAAAGTATCCGCTTTGCCAATCATGGTCTATCATCAGAAATACAAGATCTAACATTATTGTTCTGTTCTTCTTCTTCTTTCGCATCGACGCACGTCATATGAGATTATTAACACCCAGGTGGCTACGTTATTTGCGGTTTCAGTACCAGTTTTGACAGAAGGTCCTCTAAAACGCAGGGACACTTTGGACACAAGTCAGCCATGGTCTGGTCGGGAGCCCCGTATTCACATTGAGCAGCCATAACACGTACAACTATAGAAGTACATGTTTAGTAAGTATCACTATGATTAGAATATTACGGATTTACGACTAAACTCTTTTGAAAACTTGATTATGGTATATCCAAAATGGATAGATTTCATAAGTGCGCAATGAATGCACTAAAATGCGTTGAAAAACCAAACTTGGAAGTTCTGTATCTGTGCTGATCACATTTACATTGCTAAGAGTTCCTTTAATACTTAAAACAAAGATAGTATAGTGTAGTAGTAGTATAGTACACACGGCGACACATCAAGTTATACATCTGCAGTATAACCTAACCTCGCTTTGTTACTAATGAGAGTTCAGCTTTATTTTGTTTTGCACAGTTTGATTGGTCGCCGTGCGTGCCAACCAACGGGTTTAAGTTTAAACTAACAGTAAGCCAGTTTATTAGTATATTATATGTAGAGTATGTTAGGAATATACTACGATTTTACGTTACCATGTTTTCCCTGACAATGCTATATGAATAAGGGGTCACGTGAGCGAAGCCGCGGGCACAGCTAGTTAAATATAATTCTGAAAAGGCGAAGCAGATAATAAAATATTAACTAAACTAGCGAATCTGAATGAAACAAAAATGCACAAAAACCATCGCTCAAAATTAAGCTGTAGCTCATACGTGACACAGTTCTAAACCGAATGATTCACTTTTTAAAATCACATCGATATCGGCAATCCCCAGAAGTCACATCACTATTTTTAATTTGATCACATTGCAAAGCGGACAACAAAGGAGGTTTTCCTTCACTTTAACGCTCATTTGACTCCGACCCAAGACCATGAATCGTATCTTTTTAACTTTTTTTCTTTTTTCTTTAACTTTGCAACTTTGTCAAGCTCTCGATAAGAATTGCGCTAGCGAAAATATTATGTTGGTTCTTTAAAGAGTGATGTTTTCATTTATGGGACAAAAGTAAGGAAGGCTCTTTTATTTGTAGTCATTATAAATACTGTAGGGTTTAGGATTCGTTGCTGTAAACGATTCATCACTGAAGTGATTAGAAATACTGTCATCCCATATCATCAAGGCTGTAGTCGTCAAAGGTGTAAGCAGAAGTGTATAGTGCTTTCATTTCGCCAGCTATCATAAAATACCCACGTTATACGGTTCAGTATGATGCTGGATGTAAAGAATAGCACCAGCCGATATCTTCCCGTGGGTGTCGTAAGAGGCGACTAAAGGACTTTCCAGTTTCCAGAGAATGGGCAGCAGCGCTCTCAGGGCTTTTGTAACAACCGTACTGCGATCGCCAACCCGCCTGCCAAGCGTGGCGATTATGGCAAAACCCCCTTATGTCAATGTGAAGACACTGGGAGAGGCATATGTCCAGCAGTGAACGTCTTTCGGCTGAAATAATGATAATGATGACCCACGTAATACACGATCTGCTTAAACTGATCTGCTTAAGCAGTGACAGCCTAGTGGAGTAAACATCGGCCTGCCAAGTCATAGGTGTCCAGTTCGAACCCTAGAGACGCACCTCGGATTTTTCGGATTCATGTGCGTATTGTAAAATTATCACTTGCTTCAGTGAAGGAAAACATCTTGAAGAAACTAGCATGCCTGAGTGATATGCCTCGACGGCATGGAAAGCCAAGTCAGATGTCCACTATCGGCATTAAAATTCTGACACCAGATAAGTCACTAGCCACACGGTAAAAAAAGAACTGCAGGTTTCTAGACTGTAATACTCTATTCAGCCTAATGCGGTCCACATCTGGACATATACCTATCCCAAGCTGCGTCATAAAACCCTGTCTAGCCTACTGCTGAGCTTTATTACTCTACAAGGTACCTATGTGACATTGGGAATATTTTCAAACAAAAATTTAGATCCCGTATATTTTCGATTTTGACACACGAATGACAGACAACAAACCGATTCGCAGCAGCATCCTAGGCGTCAAACTAACCGACCATGTACGCAACACCACACTGCGCTCCAAAACAAAAATTATTGATGTTGCTCAAAAAGCCGCTAAGCTGAAGTGGGTCTGAACTGGCCACGTCTGCCGCATGCCCAATGATCTGTGGGCTAAAATAACCACCAGAAGGCGTCGTGGTAGACCTCGTAGAAGATGGCGGGACGAGCTACATAAGACCAGCGACCAGTGGTCATATTGGCCTTGGACCGAAACAATTGGAAGTCATGGGGAGAGGCCTTTGTCCAGCAGTGGGATGACGCAGGCTAACAGTATCAGTATCAGTAAACCGACTTGTTACTAAGTAGTAACAAGTTTGACACAACGATCACAACACAACAACTCACACACGATATAATATATATACGATACGTTTGATACAACGATTTGAAAACGAGTTTCTTCGTCTTGTCCCGTCTATCGATCGTAAATATTAGAATGTCTTTGGTTCCGGATAATTTCATTTCGCATCTTATCCTTCAAAGAAACTCCAAGCACACCCC
Organism: Cerastis rubricosa; assembly: GCA_949152445.1. NCBI lineage: Eukaryota > Metazoa > Arthropoda > Insecta > Lepidoptera > Noctuidae > Cerastis > Cerastis rubricosa. Next base: position 15,386,969 of record OX424548.1, on the reverse strand, counting down.
GCTCCATAGAGCACTGAGCGGCCTTGAATTTGTAAACCAACCCGACTGTCACTCAACACGTGTTCACTATACAAGCTACGGGTAATTTCATACACACATACACAGACTGTGAAAATCATAACCCTTTCTTTTGGTTTTTACTGTAGTCGGCTAAAACCATAAAATACTTTGGCTAACCTATGGATCGAACACAAGAGTCACCACTCAGCATTCACGCTTGTGCTTACAAGACAACATACATAGACAAAACATTTACGCATAATCTTTACCTATTTATAATCACCGCCCACCCATCCTTCATTCAACCTCATTCATTACTCATTCCCATATACATTTAACCCCTCACAAAATTCTAAGCAGCAGAATTTAATAATAAGGCACGATATCCTCTCGCATTAGGAGGCATCAATCGAGGTATAGGCAGACACGTACGTATATCGTGGCATTCTTAATTAAAACATCGTACCACCAAGGAAAATTGAATTTTGCAAGAATAAGGCACGTTGAAGAGTGGTGCTAGATGTGGCTTTAGTTTCGGATGCAAAATCAGTAGTTAAAGATGGTTTTGACACTTTCTGTGTTACAGATCCTAAAAAGATGAACGAGTGTTTCAGTGCGGTTTGCTAATTGGTTATCATCTGCCTGCCTTTCCCCAAACTATCTTGGAGATAGCTTCCAGTCTAACCGGATGCAGCTGAGTACCAGTATTTTACATGAAGCGACTGCCTATCTGACCTCCACAACCCAGTAACTGGTCAATACGTAACCCTTGGTAAGACTTGACGTCCGCCGTTTGGCTTCTAACTACTCTTAACGACTGTCAAAGATCTACAAATGACAGCCGGGAACAACGGCTTAACGTGCTTTCCCAGGAAACTCGGTATCTAATTATGGTGACCCATCCACGGACCAACCTTAGCAAGCAAGGCTTAACCTTAAAGATCGACCTCTTGCTTATGGTACTTGAAATAATTTGATCCGTTCTTAAGTATTTCCCCGAAAGGCTGTTTCTCAATTACACCTATATTTACAAAGCCTACAACGTCCACACATTCACAAAAAATAGGTAAATGAAAAAGAATCTTTACAAAAATAAAAATAATTAAACAATTGACACAAATGTTACCCAAACTGCGATGGGTTTGGGTAACATTTGTGTCAATTGTTTAATTATTTTTAAGAAAAAAAACAAGAAGAAATGCATATTTTCAGATTCGATAGTTTTCCTAGGGACAGTCAATCTTACAGCCACTTCCAGACAGCCGACATCAATGTAGGACTAATGGGGAGGGGAATTAGGTCGCACTCCGCAATTTTTCATTCTGTCACCGCGGGAGTTCTTTCACACGCTCCGGGAAATTATGGCCACCGATACCGTACTGGCATACAGGTACATGACGTAAACTGTGTGCTCGTGGATACCTGCTTTTAATTTTATATTGTTCATGTTTATTTACACAACAGTCAGTTGTTTTTCCGGGATTCGTCGAGTTTCTTTGATTTCGAGTTCACGCTCAATTGGCCTGACCACTTCTATTTCTAAACTTACTTACATACTTTGGACTTTTACTAATAAATACCTAATGGTTATTTTTTTTATTTTTGGTGTGAAAAATCATGTTTTACGGTAAAACTCAATGACGCAATCAAAAAATTGTGCTGATTGATGTATTTAATAGTAAACTGGTCATGGAGGTATTTTCAGTAAAGTTATAAGCTTAAAAAGTATTGCCTATTAAAAAAACTTGTAAAAAATTAGAATCTTTGGCGTCCAATATCTCCGTAATTAGAAGGTTCCCAGGTATGTTCCAGAACAAAATAATGATCTCAATGATGAGGAGAACAAGTGTCTTTTTATTTCGCTAAGGATATATTAACACTCTTTGTAAAACCCTCATGTTGCTATGAGTCATAGTTTCGATTCTGAAGCTGTTCAATTACCCGTCTATCCTACCGATCTTGAACCGATTTTAATGAAAACATCAAAATAAAATATTTACTAAATCAGTCGATGCCTACTCCTTACTGTTAAGGAGTTGTACCTTCCATCATCAGCTCAGCTACATGAGATGATGATTACCATACGCAAGTACGTAGATTACTTCATAACATTTGCGAAAAACGATGTGTGGGCGCATAAAGTTTGAGGGTTGCCCTCGTTTTCTCCAGGATCCAATCATCAGATCCTGACTTGGTGACAAAGGGGACCACTTCAGGAGTACCTCCTTTCGAACAAAAAAGTAATTTTGAAAATCGGTCCACAATTGGCGGAGTAATCGCGTAACAAACACACAAAAAAATAAAAAATAAAACCGTCGAATTGAGAACCTCCTCCTTTTTTGAAGCCGGTTAAAAATTTATACGCATAAAAAGGAAACATAGGTCTTAAAAGTTACTAAAAATCATTTTCGAAAAATAGTGGTACAGCTAAATTAGACCGATTATAAATCCCTAATATTATAAATGCGAAAGTTACTCTGTTTTCTTTTTTGTATGTTTGTTTGTTACCTTTTCACGACTAAACGGCTGATCGGATCTTAATGAAATTTGGCAGGAAGATAGATTTCAACCTGGGAAAGGACATAGGCATAGGGGAAAATGTTGCGAAAACGGGGAAAATGTGACGCAGACGAAGTTGCGCGGGACAGCTAGTTATCTATAGAAACAGAAATTTCCAATTATCTTTTTTTTTTAAGACTTTTCGAAAATGTTTTTAGTAACTTTTTTTTTTGCGCATTATTTTTCATTAGGATCGGTTCAGTCATTTCGGAAAAAGAGGACTTGAAAGTTTGTATGAAATGCCGTAAGGTGTTAACGCTCTTAAAACCCTCCAGACACTTAACAATGTGATAAAAACGCTATAAAACCCTACTACACCTATATATGTAATACATACGTACGTATATAAACTCCCAAACACCTGCCCCATACATAATTAATTGTTTTAATTCCCGTGCTCGGGCTCTCGTGGACTTAACGGTAACGTACACGTTTCACGGCTTATCGTGGTCGTGGGTGAATCGATGTATGGAGATGTATGAACGTGGAGGAAGCGAAGGAGTTTGTCAGGATCGTTGCCTGTGGTGTTCTGTAGATTCTGCTGACATCCTTGAGGATGTATTGATTGGTCAAAAAATCAAAAATCATAATCTAAATACTTATTAGGGTTCCGTACCCAAAGGGTCAAACGGGACCCTATTACTGAGACTTCGCTGTCCGTCCGTCCGTCCGTCTGTCATCAGGCTGTATCTCATGAACCGTGATCACTCAGTATCGCGCTTCCGTGTGACTTCACGTTATACACTCGATAGTTAGCCAGTTGAAATTTCTACAGATTATGTATTTCTGTTGACGCTATAACAACAAATACTAAAAACAGAAAAAAAAATATTTAAGAGGGGCTCTAACACAAAAAAGTGTATTTTCGTTTTTTTAAATAATGGTACGGGACCCTTCGTGCGCAAATCCGACTTGCACTTGGCCGGTGTTTTACATAGGTCTACATGGGCATCTATAAAACGTCGACAAAAGGCGCACGGTTCGGGTTGGTCGTTTCCTATGGAGAAGAATCGGCAAGAATCTCCATGGTTACTCTTTTAAAAATCAAGGGCAAGTTACTAGTCCGAAGTCTGGATGGAGGAGCTCGTGGCCAAAACACAGCCGCTCGGACCGGACCTATCTTCAGGTTAAGCCGCGCTGGCCTAATTTGGTCCATGGATGGGTGACCAGGACCACCCATTACATACCGATGTTTCTCCGTGCCTTGGAAAGTACGTTAAGAGCTTTTACGCCTTACGACATTTCATACAAACTTTAAGTTCTTATTAAAAAGTTAATAGTTTTACAGCTAAATTAGACTGATCATAAATTATCTATAGAAACAGAAATTTCCGATTTTCTTTTTTTTTTAAAGTCATTTTCGAAAATGTTTTAGTAACTTTTTAGACCTATGTATACCGCTTATGCGTAGAAAGTTTCATTAAAATCGGTTCAGTCATTTCGGAAAATAAGGACTTGAAAGTTTGTATGAAATATCGTAAGGCGTAAACGCGCTTAAGCCGTTGGTCCCGGCTGTCATTTGTAGATCTTTAACAGTCGTTACAAGTAGTCAGAGATCTGAAAGTCTGTCAACCAGTCTTGTCAAGTGAAATCGTATTACCCAGTTATTGGATATGGGTAAGAGCATTTAGAAAAAGGCTAGGTAGGTAGGTGATGACTACCTACCTGGCCTACGAGAGAGGCCAAAGTTAGCAAGCGTAGTGATCACCACTCGAGTAAACACATCTCTTTATGCTTTGAAGCATATACCAGGTGTTGTTTTGCATTCTCGTCAAATTCAAGGAGGTAACTATGCTAATGATTCTCGTCCCGTATCAATAATAAAATAGGCAGGTATTTTTTTTTCTTATTTACTGAAATCGGTAAGTGTAAACCACCCGTGTTTTAAACGCGGCACGTCTGATCCTCAACATCCTTGCATCCACACATGCAAACAATCTCAACCATTGATTCGATAATTTCTTATCCCCTTAACCACGTTAAGGGGATTATTCTGAAATATGGACGAACTTAAACAACCAAAAAAATCAGCGTTTATTTATAAACAACTAGGTATCGTTATTTTAATTGATTATCCATGTCTTTTGTGACAACCTTCTGAATTTTGACGAGGATGTAAAACAACACTTTGTTTATATTACACCATCATCATCTGCCAAGCCTTTACCAACTATGTTGGGGTCGGCTTCCAGTCTAACCGGATGCAGCTGAGTACCAGTATTTCACATGCATCGACTGCCTATCTGACCACAACCCAAATACCCCTTGGTAAGACTAGTTGTCAGACTATCAGACCACTGTCTACCTGTAACAACTGAAGAATAAAGCTTACACCGTACAGTCAAAAATAAATGGTTTTAAAATAACCATTTATTTTGAGCACAAAAAAAACCTCTTTTCGTCTCATTACATAAAATATCAGCGTACATTAAAAGGCATTTATTATCAAAAGCCTTTTGTAGTCACCTGTGGATGAAAGGCACACATTTTATAATAAAACGTGGCACCCTAGGGTCCACACGGCGATACTTCAAACCAGTATAACATGGCCCCGCTATGTAAAGATTTCCATCACAGTGAGAGATCCGCATAAACTGTTTTTTTATACCTTGATTGGTCCCGTGCCTACATCCCTTTTAGAAACGTTTATAAAGAATATAGAACCTTATTTGCTTTAAAATTAACGACAATACCTGTACGCGCGACGACCGATCGAGATAGACAAACCCAGTGTACGCGGATCTCTTCATTGTACGGGAAACCGTTACAGAGCAAGATCATGTTATACTGGAAAGTTTGGCTTGATGTGTCGGTATGTACGATACCTTTTTTAAAAGGCTGTGTTTTATAATATACATATAATAGGTTCGCACATATGCCACGGGCTTTGATGTTTTAGATGTAACACTTATCTCGATATCTCTTGTTCTGTATGGTGTCGGACATAAAGAATAGCACCATCCCATATCTTCCCGTGGGTGTCGTAAGAGCCGACTAAGGGACTTGCCAGAGAATGGGCAGCAGCGTTCTCTCTGCTTTTGTTACAACCGTACTGCGATCGCTAACCCGCCTGCCAAGCGTGGCGATTATGGCAAAACCCCCCTTATGTCAATGTGACGTTGGGGGAGGCCTATGTCCAGCAGTGGACGTCTTTCAGCTGAAATGATGATCGATCTTCAAGGTTAAGCAACGCTCGATAAGATCTGTCCGTGGATGGGTGACCAACCATAATATACCGAGTCTCCTCCGTGCCTTGGAGAGCACGTTAAGCCGTTCGTCACGGTTGTCATTTGTATCTTTGACAGTCGTTTCAGGTAGTCAGTGGCCTGATTGTCTGACAACCAGTCTTACCAAGGGGTATCGTAACGTAGTTCTTACTGGGTTGTGGACATCAAAAATATTACTGTTAAACGCATGTAGGTATTTGTAAGCTTATACAGGATTTAGATTAGACAAACAAACATCGTAATAACGAAAAAATTATCTGCTGCGCCATACAAAATTTCAATACCTATTCGACCCAAATGTATGGGGCAGCTGATTTGTTTTCTCGCTATGACGATGCTGGTCCGATGGAGAAACATGTTCAGTTTGATGGTCTGTAGCACACCCTCAAGTATGTATATACCCTTTCCGTTACACACTGTATATTAGTAAAAACTGGCCAAGTGCGAGTCGGACTCGCGCACGAAGGGTACCATCTACACTAATATTATAAAGAGGAAAGATTTGTATTTTTGTATTTTTGTATGTAATGAATAAACTCAAAAACTTCTGGACCGATTTCGAAAATTCTTTCACCATTAGAAAGCTACATCTTTACCGAGTAACATAGGCTATATATTATCACGCTAATAACTTAGGGGGATGAGCAATATTGCATTAAAACCACATTTCTCAACTGTTTGACAACTGACAACTGTCTGACAAGCATTAGAATAAAGCGGCTATTTCAAACTATAAGTCATCAAAGTAAGTAGCCTGGCGGTTCTATGACCGCCTTGCCAAGCAAAAGGTTTCAAGTTCGTATCCGCAGTCAGTATGCACTTTTTGTGGTAATTTTTTAATGCTGTAAGTTTTCCAAAACAACACGAGTTCGATCCCCAACCGGTGTTCACTTTTTGTAACTAGGTTGTTTTTGTTTTATTTTAATGTTTTATGATTTTCAAATCATTACAAAATAGTTTTCGTTTTTTTAACCATTCAAAATAAATAGTGATTAAAGAACGAGTGGGTCATAAACAAAACGAAATTAAAGACATGATCGTCGGCGATTTTAAAGTATACACATCCGTGGACACTGTGATGGATAATGACGGTAGTCCTGCACACCCCGTTGAATTTTTCAACTCCCTGGAGCTAACAGGCGTGCCGTTCCCATAATATGAAGCTTAAACTTGGCGTTTTAGTTCTGCTGATGCGAAACTTTGATGTACCCTGGTGCCGGTGCAACGGCACCAGGCTTCGTATCACAAAGCTTAGCAGTAATATTACAAAAGCCACTGTAGCGACCTACAAAAAGCAACTTACTGCAAAGTGTACTACAGTGCCATCTATGACGCGACGGAAGAACCAACATCAATTGCCTACATCTCGCAAGCAAAGTTTAAATCGACATAAGACTATAATCTTAAGGCGATTCAGGTTTTCGGGTTTCTCTATATATAAAGAAACCCGACAACAACTGTCGGGCAGTTGCCCACCAGACACAACACCTATCTGATCGGAGGATCTTCCCTTTTCAATACAGTATTGAGGAACTTTACACCCTGTTCCTCATACCCCTCAACTGGTGACCCCGAAATGGACGTCAGCGCAGCCTTCGAGCAACGTGACGTCATCATCATCACTTCTCTCAAGATTTCGAGCAGCGAGTCTCACAGCCAGCCAGCTTCAAATGGGTATTCCAGACCACCATCATACAGCCGGAGCGCATTCCTGGTCAGCATCCTCAGCCTCTCATCAAGCGACCTTGGCACAGCACACTGCATTTTCGGCCGGTCGAGAGCTTCTACCTCCCGGTCGACACCTCTCTAGCTGCCACATCGCGGCGCTGCACTACGTCCGACGCACTGGAGCAAACGCAGCGCCGGCCCCGACACACTTGGGTTCACCTCACCACCGCAGTCTGTTCCGACTCACCCTGAACAATGCGGCTACGAAATTCCAACTGGCACGGCATAATACTACAAGCTGACTCATTCGACTATCGACTCTGGTCTCCAGAGGAAAGTGATGTAGCGACCTACAAAAAGTACTACAGCGCCATCTATGACGCGACGGAAGAACTAACATCAATTGCCCACATCTCGCAAGCAAAGTTTACATCGACTTAAGACTATATAGAGAAACCCGACAACAACTGTCAGGCAGTTGCCCACCAGAAACAACACCTGTCTGGTCGGAGGATCCTCCCTTTTCAATGGAGTATTGAGGTACTTTACACCCTGTTCCTCATACCGCTAAACCACCATTTTTACAGGAGTTGCTAAATATTCCAAATAACCTGCCATTCCAATTTTAATTAACAGGTAGTAATTTCCCTTAAAATAAGCTTTTGCAATGACGATCAACAAATGTCAGGGCCATACCTAAAAAGTGGCAGGCATTATTTTGGGTACCTACTCCATGCTTCTCAGACGGTCAATTATTTGTTGATTGTTCACGTGTTTCATGAAGCAAAACTTGCACGTGGTGACGTTCATTGTTACGACATTTTTTATTGTATACAAAACTATTGGAAAAAAAAATATTGCCCAACAATGCGCCGTATTGTTCACTTTGAAAAAAATATGTTCCGGATTTTAAGCCATATTATAGTGTCGCTTCAACGCCTTTTAATTTTGTTTCGGACTTCTGCCGCCCAGAATTACACCACCTTAAAGCACGCCCTTTGTAGTCATCACCCACATAATCACATTACGATCAGAACGTCTGTTCTCACACATAACAACAAAACATCACGCCTTTAATTCCCGAAGGTGTACTAAATCGTACATCCACATTTCGCCAGTTATGTTGAAGCTCTATGTTATAGGGGGCGAGCCCCATCAACCGGGCCCGACATTAAATCCAGACTTCGTGGCTGCTACTGAGAAATTACTGATGGAATAACCCAATAACACTTTGCCTGATCCGAGAATCGAACCCGGGACCTCGAGCTCAGCAGTCGTGCTTGCGACCACTCGACCAACGAGGCAATCTCACACATACACCTTAAAATTTCCGCGCGAACGAAGTCGCGGGTATCAGCTAGTTATTTATAAAAACGAGAAAAAAAATCACTTCGTTGTATGGCCCCCTTTAAATATTTATTTTATTCTGTTTTTAGTATTTGTTGTTATAGCAGCAACAGTAATACATAATATGTAGAAATTTCAATTGGCTAGCTATCACGGTTCATGAGTTACAGCCTGGTGACAGACGGACGGACGGACAGCGAAGTCTCAGTAATAGGGTCCCGTTTGACCCTTTGGGTACGGAACCCTAAAAACGAGCATAACTGCTGAAGAAGGCGTTCTGTAAACCCAAATTTAATTATCTTCAGATAATGTTTTTCTAATTAGCAAGTTTAGCAAAAATAAAGCTTTTGCAGAATGTTTTTGTTCAAATATTAACATCCTATTAAGGGTCATGTTAAACATTCTCAATGTATAGAAGTGTTGTCGAGTGTGTAGGTAGGCAGAGGTGTAAATAAAAGTCACTGCCTTATGGTACTCACGGTTCTATTGAGCAGAGTTCACACGCACAACACAAAACAGTAAGAAGGAGAAATAATAATAATAACACAATAACAGATAGGTCACAGTCACAGTAAACACAAGAGATAAAGTTCGTATTAACGGGATGCGGAAACAATAATTGGTAATATGTAGCAGACAAATTTAAGCGTACGCGTCGCTAGGCGGCTCGTACCGACTGAAGGTCAAAGAAAAGGCGGTCGACGGTCGCGCGCTGCGATCGCCGCCCCGGACCACGTGACGATGACGAAATATATATGGCGCGATGTGCGACTCCACTAAACTATGCAAATCACCCGACATCATCCGGCATTATATTGATATAAACAATATAAGATGCCGGTGATGTGTAATAAAGTTATTATTATACATAAATGTAATTATGGTGTGTTTGTGTTTGTTTTAAATTGTGTTGTATTTTGTGTAATTATATAATACAAATATATAAACTAAATAGTAGGTGTATACCCTACAAATGTAAACATCGGAGCCAAAACAATCGCGATGCGATGTAAAAAGTCTTTAATGTTCAGTCTAACTACGGTAATCCGATTATCACCTAGTGATGGGACACTAACTGCAGTTTTTGTCGATAGATTAATAGAAGCACGAAAACATTTTAACACTTGACAGTTAAAATTTACTGCTTTTGGCTTTTTGCTTTAATTACTATATAATTATGGCTCTGTATGGTGTCGGACGTAAAGAATAGCGCCATCCCATACCTTCCCGTGGGTGTCATAAGAGGCGACTAAGGGATTTGCCAGAGAATGGGCAGCAGCGTTCTCTGTGCTTTTGTAACAACCGTACTCCGATCGCCAACCCGCCTACCAAGCGTGGCGATTATGGCAAAACCCCCCAAAATGTCAATGTGGCGATACTTGGGGGAGGCCTATGTCCAGCAGTGGACGTCTTTTGGGCTGAAATGATGAATTAATATGTGATAACAAAATCATCTTTTAATGTTCCCACCGCTGGGACATCAGTCTTTCTTCAGTTAGGAGAGCGGACTGTAATCCACCATGCGGAGTGAGGAACACCTTAAATGTCACCTATTTTTACTTTAGGCTTCCTCACGATATGTGATGTAATAAAATACAGAAGTTAAAGCGGTGAAACACGACCTAAATATAAAAAAATATAAGTCAGGACCTTTACGGGGCCAACATTGTTTTTATGAAATGCTCACCATCATTATTCTACAAAATTAATATGAATAAACACACACACGTTGCACTAGATATATAATTTTAGTTCCATGTATTAGGGAGCAAGCCTATTGCCGTCAGCCAGTTATTTACTCCTAGAGCTGTTACTGAGTAATTTCCGGTGAAAAACCTAATAACCCTTTGGCCGAGGACATCGACTTCATACTCAGCAAAAGCGCTTTCAATCACTATACAAATGAGGCAGTATTTTCTTATCTTTCTTTTATTATCATCATCATCATTTCAGCCGAAAGACGTCTACTACTGGACATAGGCCTCTCCCAAGTGTCGCCACATTGACCGGTCCCGTGCTACTCGCATCCAGCGGATCCCCGCAACTTTCACCAGGTCATCGGTCCACCTAGTAGGAGGCGTTCCAACTTGTCTTTACCAAGGCAAAAATGCGAATGGTTTCCTCAAAATATTGTTAAACTGTTATCTCAGCTTTTTATACCAAAAATAACTAGGTACGAAATATCTTCATAGTTTTTACACCATCTTATCATTCTCCTTGCCCGTCAGACACCGACATGAAATATTTATCGGCGACGCTGAAAAATTGTGTTTACGTTTACAGAGGCACAAGTAAGCCGAAATGGCTGACAAAAATTTCTTATATAAAGCAATCTAGTACATTACGATGTATTATAAATTCCTGTCATGTCTGAGCCTAGGATTTTTCTTGTATCGTGAATATTGCTTGACTGACGAAAAATATTCATAACGGTGATATTTTGTGACAGTTTGTTGGGACGTAGATTGAAGATCTCATTTTTACGCTTGTAACAATTATGGTCTTATTAATATTCTATTCCCAACGTGGCGTCTGAAAGTGGATTATTAAAATAGGCAGTCAAAAACTAAGAATAACCTACTTCTTTACCCGGTCTTGTATTAAAAACATCATAATCAGCCATGATGTTCACACTGCTGATGTTTTCCTCTTCTATTATTCTGTTTTGGCTGGCAAATAAACATGCATTCCCTTTTGATTAAAACCTTCTTTCACACAATATATTAGTATTTTTTTGGTCTTTCTTTACTTGCAAGCATCCACACAACTTTTATGAGTACATACCTGTAGTATACTTATAAAAGTTGTGTTGCCAACTGAAATTTATCGACAAATCACATCACTTAACTAGCAAAAACCCTCAAAGTGAAAATTCCAACCAATTAAAGGCTTAAGCGAAAAAATTGGCGAAAAAAAACGTAACGAAAAGTATACTACGCTTATAAATTCCTTTTTGTAAAACTCGTTGAAAATCACACAAATGTAAAATAAGAAGAAATAAAAAGAAAGTTATCAAAAACTCGGAAATTAACATTAAAATTAGCAAGCAGTAGCATTTTCAATATTGAGTGGTGTTTTGGTGAAATAGGAGAAAAGAGTTTGGTTACAGGTAATTAAGAATTTTTTGCAGGAATGTTAAGGAGAGCCTCTTAAGTTCATTAGACTGTGCTGATAGCACACGTACTCGTACTTACCTACTAGTAAGATGGTTGTAACGTGAATTTCCAGTTTTTAATCAGTTTTTCATCATCTGCCTGCCTTTTCCTAACATTCTTAGTCTTAAGTACTACCAGTATTTTAAGTAGAGCCATTGCTTATCTGACCACCACAACCCAGTTAGTACTGGGTAATGCGATACCCTTTGGTAAGACTAGTTGACAGGATTTCGGGCCACTGACTACCTGTAACGACTGTCAAAGATCTACAAATGACAGCCGGCACCAAAGGCTTAATGTGCTTTCCGAGGCATGGAGGAAACTCGGTATGTAATGTATGGCCACCCATCCACAGACCAACCTAGGCAAACGCGGCTTAACCTGAAGAGCTTTATTATTTAGCCACGAGCTTCTGAACTTCAATATCGTGTAAGAAAATAATCGAGATAAATAAAATTATCTTTCCTAGAACTTCATGACTTTGAAAAGTACTCAAATTAAAACAAATTACTAACTTGAACTTTGGTTCACCAAACATTTAAAAAGTTATCTTTTACATTGCTCAGCTACGTTTTAGAAAATCGAATAGTGTGGCCAGCCATACTTATTATTATGTAGATAGTCTCCATCCAGGAGATATAATCTTTCGGTCCCCTTTTATGACTCCCTGAGGAAAAGATACGGTGACAATTTCTTAGTATGAGATCTTGTGGTACAAATATTGCTATCTATGTGTATATGAAGAAAATACATAGATCTTTTGGTCATACCTATAAAATTTATTTTCCCCTTACTATAAAATTAGTCTAAAGTTACGAAGCACAAAAAGCCTGAACAACCAAAGAAAAAAAAAGTTCGCCTTTGACTCTTGAGCGGCAAAAATTGAAGCATCCACTTTCTTAGTGCAACGAATACGAAAAAATTCGACAAAAAAAAATTAAACATGGCTGCTTCCCGCCTTTTTCGCGTACACCATTTATCGTTCGCGGAGGCGCGTTCGTTTCATGTGACATAATGTTACTTTTGCCAAAATTGCTGCAACTGACGTTTTATCTTTATGATTGAGCTTGCGACTTTTTGGATATGTAATTAAGTCGTTTATTACCTTTTTTATGCGCCACAGAAACTGTTTTAAATTGGCGTATATTTTTTATTTTCGGAGATGAACATTTTAAGCTGTTTTGTGATGCGGTTTTAATAAGTTAAGCCTCGTTTTACACGTTACATAGGTTTATGAAACTTTTTGATATTTCAAACCCAAAAATGGTTACGGTTTTTGCATTAATGTCCGAAATATACATATTTTATACAAAGGTGAATGCTTGTTATCTATTTGGTTTTCTCTTTGCTGTGATTGCATAGTTAACTAGGTACTCTTTTTATTAATTAATCTGATTAAAGGTGCCACTTAATTTTATTTTTTTATTAAAATTATTTTATCATCGTATTTCATAATTTAAAGCCGGTGACTGAAAAGATGCGTGGAAATAGGTTGTCGTGGTATGGGCATGTGATGCGGAGGAACGAGGAAAATGTCGTGAGGAAAGTTTTGAGATGAATGTGGATGGGTATAAGGGTAGAGGAAGACAAAGAAACGATGGATGGACTGTGTGAAAAATGATATGGCAAGAAAGGAGGTATCTCATGAGATGACAAGTAATAGAGAGGTATGGAAGAAGAAGACGTACTGCGCCGACCACAAATGAATTGGGATAAGGGCAAGAGAATGATGATGATGATTTCATAATTTAAAAGCAATTTTTATCTATTGATTAAAACTAAATTAACTGTATTTGGGTCGCCTAAGATGTTTAGGATCGTAGTGCTTATAACTTTATTAATTACCCAAGTTATGGGCAATAAACTACATCGGTAAAGTAATAACTCAAATTAGACTGGAGTTATTAACTATCTGTCTATTATCTTCATCATATTTATTCCTAAAATGTGGTTATACTTTATAGACTTTTTATTGCATAAAGTGAACGCGCTTTGAAAAGAATATGGTTAAAAGCTATGTTTCATTACTTTGATCTTTTCTATTTTATTTCATCACATCGAATTAATTAAAAGGATATTTTTGGTTAAACATCAAAAGAGACTAATAGAACACTTGCTGAGAATTTTAGATTAGAATTCTTGAAATACTTTAGTGTTCCAAAACTCGTATTATTACTGAAAGAATTTTACTGCATTAACTCTGCGTAAACGTCTCCTCCCTCTTACTCGTACATTGCTTTTACATAATTATATACATATGTATTGAAATAACTTGCTATTTATCTACACTGTCAATTCATACTTGAACTACGAAAATCTTTAATTTTAGAAACAATTCATATTTTAGAAATGCTTTATATACGTAGAATAAATTGTTTATTGCATTTTTTAACACATATTTGCGTATCAATATTATGAATGAATGCTCTGTATGGTGTCGGACGTAAAGAATAGCACCATCTCATATCTTCCCGTGGGTGTCGTAAGAGGCGACTAAGGGATTTGCCAGAGAATGGGCAGCAGCGTTCTCTGTTCTTTTGCAACAACTGTACTGCGATCGCCAACCCGCCTGCCAAGCGTGGCGATTATGGCAAAACCCCCGTCAAAATATCAATTTGGCGACACTTGGGGGAGGCCTACGTCCAGCAGTGGACGTCTTTTAGGCTGAAATGATGATGATGATGATGATGAATATTATGAAAAAAACCGGCCAAGTGCGAGTCGGACTCACGCACGAAGGGTTCCGTACTATTATTAATAAAAACGAGCAAAACGATCACTTTTTTGTATGGGAGCCTCCCGTAAATATTTATTTTATTCTGTTTTTAGCCTATAATGTTCCCACTGCTGGGACACAGGCCTCTTCTCTATGAGAGGGAGTGGGCTGTAATCCACCACGCGGGCCCTGTGCGTGTTGGTAGATGTCACATGTCTTCGAATTTTTAGTTCTAGGACATGCCGGTTTCCTCACGATGTTTTCCTTCACCGTTTTGAGAGCAGCGTAGATGAAATAAATTACACAAAGTAATGCTCACCCCGGCTTACTTTCGTAAGTCGGGACTGCTACCACTGGGCCAGTGCTGCTCTCAACAACAACCGTGTTAGTTATACTGTGTAATACAATACCCCTTAGTTATACTGGATGTCAGAATTTCGGGCCACTGACTACCTTTAACGACTGTCAAAGATCTACAAATGACAGCCGGGATCAACGGCTTAAGTTACTTTCGCTAACAATATTCTAAAAAATAGGTGAATACAACAGTATCAAAATACAAAACAATCGACACAACAATAAAATTAGTAACGGGATATTTACCATGTTTATTATTTGTTTTGAGTTCCCGATATGCATGTCTCTGATATGTTAATCCGTGATCATGGCGTTTGCAACTGCGCCGAAATAACGGGAACTCAAAGCAAATAATAAACATGGTAAATATCGCGTTACTAGTGTTATTGATAGTGTTAGTGACCATGTCAGTTTAAAAACTTTTAATCCACACATACACAACATCATTTAAACACACAAACAGATTTTCCGAGGCACGGAGGAAACTCTGTAAGTAATGGGGTGGTCACCCAGTCCAGACCAACCTCGACAAACGCGGCTTAACCTGATAATCAAACCGAGTGGCTGTTATTATTTAGACACGAGTTCCTCCTTTATGGGAAACTAGTTGTCCCGCGCAACTTCGTCTGCGTCACGTTTTTCCCGTTTTCACAAAATTTTTCATTGCTGCTCCGCTCCTATTGGTTGCCTATAGCCTTCTTCGATAAATGGGCTATCTAACACTGAAAGAATTTTTCAAATCGCACTAGTAGTTCCTGAGATTAGCGCATTCAAGCAAACAAACAAACTCTTCAGCTTTATTATTAGTATAGATAAATGTAAGGTGCTTCGTGGATGTGTGTACACACACATGGGTCTACTTATGATAGGTTCTAGTTTTTTTACGTTACGTTACGTTACGTTACTGTTCTAAGGTACAAGCTGCTGTCCGCGACTTTGTTTGCGTCGAAATTTTGAAGCGTTTTTCAGGGACAAATTACACATCCAAACCTTCCTCTTGAATCATCTTGAATGAGAACCCCATCAAAATCCGTTGAGAAGTATAATCGGGAAGTGACTTAGTTATATACTATGATACCCATACTAATTCTTACATTTTCTTTTTGTTCCATGTCGTGAAAAATAGCATCGGGCGGATGCAATGGTAAGTCGAACATTAAAACGTTTCTTTACAATTTAGAAATCTAGCATCTAGACTTAAGTCCTATTTTCATGCTAATGTAGTGATAAGAGAAGCTGGAGCTAGATAGTCATTAAGAACCTTTTGAATCTTAGGGAGTATGAATTGAAAATCAATCCTCTATTGAATAAGTTTTCTATTCAGTAGAATTAAGATTTTGTTCCGTTATTGGAAGATAACCTAGAAAGTATTATCAAAGATCATATTAGATTTCAAGAAGCTTACTCTTTTGACCATTATTGCTAACCCATTTTGATTTTATATGTTGCAGTAAAAACTGTTAATTGGACAGAACCACTTAAATGGCGTTTACTCTATTAAACATGTTTTGTTTTCAAACGCAATTGAAATAAATGCTTTGTGTTTTAACGTCTCCGTTATAATTATCTCTTACTACAACACGATGATTTTCAAAGGGTCACAAAAAAAAACTTAACAATCTAATCAGTTTCTAAGAAAATGTTAATTATTGTTAAAATAGTTACGATAATACGACCGGTTAAAAGTTGTTTTGACTAATTAAAAGTTTTGACTGTGACTTTTATATATATTTTAATGAAAAACGATAAAAAGCTAGCGTAAAACAAATACACATTATTAATACCGCATGCTGGTCTAGCAAGACAAGCAAGAAGCCCTACAAGAAAGAAAGTTTGTTTGACATTTTAGTACTGCATGCAAAAAAAAAAACAACTAAACTAATATAAAATAACATAATTATACACTAAATATGAGGCAACACATAACTATCAATACGATAAATAGGAAAGGAACATATCACTTTTACAAAAATAGACCAAGTCACAAAAAAAACAACACGCGCTTAACCGAGAACAACACATTACAACAATTAACAAACAAACTAAAAAAAAATGTCTTAAACATAATGAGTTAACAACAAAAGACACACACGACGATCACCGTGGGTACAACCCTGAGGCCTGTTATTTTCCATGCATATTTAATTAATAAGCATTTAAATTGCAAATGTAAAACGGGATAACTCCAGGAGTTAGTTTTCATAGAAGAGACGTTTGGGATTTTCGGAGTTAATGCTCGGATATAATTTGCTGGAAAGTACAAGAAATATATCAATATGAGTACAGTTTCATAATCTTTATCGGCATGTAACATTCCCATTGTTGGGACAGAGATCTCCTCTCAGTGGCAGGGTCTATAATCAGCCGTGCTTGCTTTGCATAATTAGTGTATAAACCTATAATGTTCCTACTGCTGAAACACAGGCCTCTCTTAGTGGGTTGGTAGAGGCTATTTCATATGTTTTCAAATAATGAATTAGAACACGTAGATTTTTAACTAATTCATGTATTTTCACTACATTATTTCATCAGGATAAGTGAGTCTTAATAACCACAATCTGGGTCTTGTTAAATAATCTATGGTGACAAGAAGATTGTAATCAGATACCTTGTTATTATAATAATTGATCATCTGAAAATCCATCACTTTTAATCCAGTAACATATAGAGATAGTGTTATCAATGCAGTGAACTAAATTTCTCAAAATAATGACATAATATTCTTACGTACATGATGATTAAAGGCAAGCAAGGAACCCTTATTACTACTGCTGTCGGTGCAAACGATTAAGATAAACATTGTGAGCAAACCGGCATCATGTTTTAGAATTAAAAACTCCTAAGACATGGCTTTGACCTCCACCAATACAAACTTACTAAGCACGTAAGGATTTTTGTCGGTTTCCTCTCACATAGTGGAGGTCTGTGCCTGATAATGCCATTATTACGAGCCGATTCTTCTAAGAAAACCTTGCAAACACTTGAGAAGAAGTTATTACAATGTCGCAGGATTTCCCAGCGCATTCAGTCCTGCCTCTTTTGCTTTTTATCCCTTAAACTTCCCCTTACCAGTATTATGAGCGAACTTGAAAGCACAAGCGATTTTTTTAACCACGTTCAAAGCCACTTCAAGCCACTTTATATCCAAACTAAACTTTATACAAAGACCCCGTCAGTTTGAGATTGTCGACGGGGTGAGGTGAATTTAAAATTTTACTGTCTTTTACTGCTATAGTAGTTATATTATACCTATTTTATTATCCATGAGTAAAATAACCATATTCTAAAGATTAACATAAGCTTCTGTTAATAGATAATTTCAGTTTATTTTAAAAGATTTATTTCTTATTTATAGTGACTGATATAAATTACGAATACTGAAACTGGCAAGTTTAATATTCATAATAGATTTATTATTCTATCCGTCTCATTAATTTTGAGATAAACAAGAGGTATTTAGCTTATGTCAGTTACAATTAAGTACTGGATGATTAACCGTAACTTTATTTTGATCCTCATATAAATCATCAAATAATAATATAAAATAATAATAAATAATAATAATAATATAATAATAATATAATATAATCATCATATATATCATTGATGATTTGATCTTTAGACTGTAGTCTCTTATTAAACGATACCGGTCAGTATTAACTTCACAGAAGATCTTCTAAGCTACTCGTAGAGACTATATCAGTACATTCCCTAGGCAAGCCTCTTGCAGCCTACGGCAAGACGTTAAAAGAAGACTGCACTCAAAACAGATTTGTACATGGAGATTTCGACCTTTGTATTCAATCCCCGGGTTCTTTCAAATCCCTATTCATTCACAGGATGACACTACGTATGAAACCAACTCCAACTTCACATTTGAGGCGACTCGCTTCGAAAATGGACAGAAATTCCACTGCGAAGCTTCCAATGAAGTGACCATTCAAACCAAGGATCAACCGATGCATGCTACGATGGAGCTCGAGATTTGGTGTACGTATTCTTATTTATTTTCATAGTAGATTTTTATCAAGAGGTTAGATTTGATGAATAACTACAGAGAGAAAATTAATTATTTCATGTGCCTTTGAGTATTATATGATTTCTAGGTTCCTTCAATCCTGTTTGGACCGATTACGGACCGACTGTGGATAACGAAACCTGCTGGCATACCATGACATCTTAAAACATTATTGTTTAACTCCTTTGCCAGTGTGGGAAAGAGATGGTGCTGTACATCCTGTATAGCTCCGTCTCTTTCCCACACTGGAATAAGAGTAAAACAATACTGCTTGAAGACGTCATGGTATGCCAGCTGACCGAGCTTTCAGTACATTATCTGTCTTACTTCGGTATCAGCAGAGACCAATTCGTGTTTTTGAACGTGCCTTTCATGGTAGAAGAGGCAAAGGTGTATTTTTAGTGTTACATATTCGAATATTTCATTTTCAGATCCCCCAATTGTTCGAGTTGAACCGAAGAACTTAACGGTGGTGGAAGGAGCCAAATTACTACTCAAATGTGAATACGAAAGCAATCCTTCATCGTTAACCAGCGTCATTTGGTAAGTCTTAAAGTCACATGTCTTTCTTCATCATGTCTTCTTCATCATCATCATCATTGGATAATAAAAATTAAATGAAAGAGTTCAGTTCACTGCTGCACTGCTGAGCATTAAATTCTGGGGTATATTCCAGACAAAACGTCATTAGGATATTCTATCATTAATTTATCCCTAACCCTTGGACTCCAAACCTATAATGTAATCTTCTAAGCGTGTCGATGACAATTTCAATTGAGTCAGCCCAAAACTTGGCGACGAGTTTGGCATTTTCAGTAGAGTCCATATGCTCCTGTGATGTTCAAGCAACAGGACAGGCACGACATGTTAACAAATGTCCCATCGTTTGTGGGGGAACACCACATTTACACTCCAGAGCAGAGTCATCTACGAATCTTCAACTGAACAGGTTTTCCTTGCTTTGGCCAACCTCATCATCATCATCATTTCAGCCGAAAGATGTCCACTGCTGGACACAAGCCTCCCACAAACCCTTGTGGGAGGCTTGTGTCCAGCAGTTCTCATTGACAGAAGGGGGATTTTGCCTTAATCGCCACGCTTGACAGGCGGGTTGGCGATCGCAGTGTGGTTGTTACAAAAGCACAGAGAACGCTGCTGCCCATTCTCTGGCAATTCCCTTAGTCGGCTCTTACAACACCCACGGAAAGATATGGGATGGTGCTATTCTTTACGTCCGACACCATACAGAATTGTACACACCAACACCGACACCAACCTGGGTCTGGAGTATATTCAATGTTTATTCAATAATGTAATGCATCGTCATTTGAAGGTCGTCACTCAACCTAGTCTGATCTTTATCATTTATCTTAATTGATTGGCTGTCTACCAACGTTCTGAAATCGTGATTATAAATTGTTGACAGCAATTAATCTAGTAATTTGTGACAGTAATTAATTATGCCACTTTAGATTAGGTTCAATTTTCTTTCCGGTATTTGCTAATTAGCACCTAGGGTTTGATTAATACGTTGGCTGAAATAACTACCGTTTGGTAACGAAATTATATACCGTGGCTCATTACCTTTATATCTTTGTTGTTCCAACATCATCATCATCTGCCTAGCCTTTTCCCAAACTATCTTGGGGTCGGCTTCCAGTCTAATCGGATGCAGCTGCTGCTGAGTACCAGTATTTTTCATGAAGCAACTGCCTATCTGACCTCCACAACCCAGTAACTGGGTAATACGATACCCCTTAGTAAGACTAGATGTCAAACTTTTGGCTTCTGACTACTCGTAACGACTGTCAAAGATCATCAAATGACAGCAATTTGTTGTTCCAACCTCATTGGTCACAAAGAACATAGTCCTGGTATGGATTCCCAGGTCGTTCTAAGTGTTTTTTGAAGAATTTCTCAGTAGCAGCCACGGAGTCTAGATTTGCGCCTGGTTGATGTCATTAGGCTCATTCCCTATTGACCTCATGCTTAGCAGTCGCGCTTGCCGCCACTAGGCAGTAGGTAGACCTACGAGGGAGTCCAAATTTGTGTGCCAAATGTCATCCAAATCTGCTTTGTAGTTCTAACCATCCTCATCAATTTTCCCATTTGTAATGTAGTAAGATATGTGGCAATGTCCAAAAGTTTCTGGCGTAGGTACACACATTATATAATTCAGAGATACAAAACTATCTTGCCGCTAAATTACTGAAGATTTTTCTAGTTACTTAGTAAAAAAGTAATATTTTTGCTGAAAATAGTCTCTCTTTATTTCAATCCATTTTAAGGAAACTTCGAAACGCTTAGTTGACGCTCCTCGTGACCCAATGGCTGGCTTTTACTTTGGCCAGAGACTAAGTATTGCTATACAACGTGGCAATGCTCCCAGTCTCTTGGGCGCATTACCAGCTGACAGCGTTGAGCTGTTTTATAGTTTATTGTTATTTTAGTTATTTAATTCATTAGTTTGTTAATCGTTGTAATGTGTATAGTTCCTTAAAAGTAATAAATTAAATCCATTTTTATTTGGATATTAATCCTTAACTTTGAAGTTGAAGCCGGAGACTTTTGAACCTTATTAATACCATTCTTACTCACAGGTACCGCAACGGAGAGCGCGTCCCCGTCCACAACAAGAGCCACTACGAAGGCGGCACCACCGACCAGCACTCCCTCATCATCCTGGACGCCAATGGTGACGACATGGGCAACTATACCTGCGTCCTCGGCAATGCCGTCGGGAACGGCACCAGTGAAGAGAGCATTGATGTTAATGTGCTGTGTAAGTTTGTCTTCTTTTTCGCTATTATTTCAAAACTAAACAGGGTGGGTATAAGAAACAACGACGCAAAATGGTTACTACGTATTCAGAACTGTTTCATTCTGAACCACCCTCACGTAACAATCAGTTGTTTAAAAAAAAAGGTGTTTCACACAGAAATGCAATACCTACACGGTCAAAATGTATGTATGGACAAGCATTTTTTTTTAAATTACCGATTTAAAATTTCGATTTAAAATTTCATGTGTTTAGTACTATTTGGTAACCGTTTTCGAGTCGATGTCCCTTCCATGTATAGAGAACACCTCCTTTAGAACAAAATTCTGCAATTACTCCAAGCTGTCATTGAAGTTCCAATTTAAAAAAAAAACTTACTGGATTCAAATAGTAGTCCAATGGAATGGAATGGCTTTGGGTTGTTGTTTGAATAGATATTTTCTTCTTTTCATGAAAACTGAGTTACTTACTGAAGGTACTTGCGATAATTCCTTGCAATCACCTACTTTTCTAATTCAGCCCACGGACAAAGTACGTATGGTAATACTGATTGCATTACCATTCGACGTGCCAATGATGCTTTTATCCCAGATGAAAGCGATTAGAAATGTTTGTAGCGGCGCTACAAAAACTACTATAGCAACATAGAAAAAAAGTACTACAGCGCCATTCTGTGACACAATTGAAGATCAAAATTCTAAAACCGTAAAATAATCCGCGACTTAGGGTATACAACGTGTAACAAAAAGGGTATATCGGCAAATATCAGCTGCCCCATACATTTGAGTTGAATACTGTATTGAAATTTTGTATGGGGCAGCAGATAAATTTTTCGCTATTACGATGATTGTCTGATGGAGAAACATGTTCAGTTCGATGGTCGGTAGCACACCCTTAAATATCTACATAACCTTTTTGTTACACGTTGTATGGATCAAACCAGATAACAACGGTTGGGGAGTAGCCCACCAGACAACGCCCCTCTGTTCCTGTTCTGTGGTGGATGAAATACTTTACACCCTGTTCTTCATACCTCTATAGGTTTCTAAATACCCATTACACCTAACGTACTCAAACTCATCAAATTCTAAATTCCATTCCAGTCAAGCCCCAAGTGCGCCTGACCATGAGCTCTCCCAGCCCCATCCTGGAGACAGACCACAAGAACGTGACCCTGACTTGTGAAGTGGTTTCGGGAAACCCACCGATATTGGATGAAGTCATCTGGTTCCTGGATGGAGAGGTGCTGAAACATCTGCCGGAGTGCAACGATACTGAGGGTGAAGGTATGTAGAATTTAGTCCATAATTGAATATTTATTTATTTATCTTTAATTCGGGTAGAACCCATAAATTCGTTAGTATTCTTTAACCTATGTTAGTACAATGGACTAAAACACAATCATTAATAATACTTTATTACGCCACCTCACGGAGACACCTGGCAACAGTACATGCACTCCGCAAAGGTGCATAAGGCGGCCCTCAGTCTTACTAGCAACAACACTCAGAAGACTGTTGTCGCTGCCCCGCATCAGACGCAGTAGTGAATCGGATCTTTTACGAATGATCGCAAAGAAGTCGTCTGTATGTGCTGCTGCGAACATCCCTGACACGCTGCAGAAACGAGGCAGCAACAGCAGAATCCTAAAACAGGATATCTTTATTTGCTCCTACGCTAAAGTTGAAAGATGTGACCTTCAACGATCACTTTTTGCAGCACCACCATTTTTTTGATGACCACCGCTTTTTACCATTGGCCCTTTGCAGATGGCAGTCAGTATAAAATAACCGAAGTGCCTGTAGATTTAGGAGAACAATAGTAATGTCTGTTAAGGAATGATTCCTTGCTTCGTATAGAAACAAGGATACTGGGTTTTTAGTTCCCTAATACGCATTGCGTTTTTTTCACGGGTAACCACTGAAAACCAGCGCTGTACTGTTGACATCCATAGCACAGCATCATGCTGAGTGGTAACCTGCTTGTCGCAGTCACAACGTGCAAGCTGTCACATTTTTTTTTGATCAGTCTTATTGTATTTACAAATGTTTGTTAAGTTGATTGTTTTTTTTTTGTAATTCTGTGTGGACGTCATGTCCCTGTGACAAATTAATAATACATACATAAATATATATATAATTAATAAATAATTTTCCTTTCTTTCTTCTTTAATTGTCTAATTTTGGTATCAATTAATACAATCTACGATAACCACTTTTTTCAACGAAAATGCCAATTTAATTGTTATTTCCCACCGTTACAGAGAATCTATGCAATGAAGTGGATCCTTCAATGCTGTTACTCCAAGATACGACGAAGAGTTTCCATGGCAACTACTCCTGTAAAGGCAAGAACTACGCTGGATGGGGAAACACCAGTGCTAGGACTGAATTAGTCGTCAATTGTAAGTACTTTTCATATTTGAACTGCTAAGCCCTTATCTGACTAAGGAAACGAAATAGATCGATGCTATCTTCAGTCAAAAGAACAGGAAAAAGTAGGCCTTTGTACAGCAGCACATTATCATCATCATCATTTCAGCCGAAAGAAGTCCACCGCTGGACATAGGCCTCCCCCAACGCCACATCGACATAAGGGGGGTTTTGCCACAATCGCTACGCTTGGCAGGCGGGTTGGCGATCGCAGTAAGGTTGTTACAAAAGTACAGAGAACGCTGCTGCCCATTCCCTGGCAAGTCCCTTAGTCGCCTCTTACGACACCCACGGGAAGATATGGGATGGTGCTATTCTTTACGTCCGACACCATACAGAACACACAGCAGCACATAATACTGGCTAAAACAAGTCACAAGTCTGGATTTCTGCCTTGTTGACGGCAATAGGCTCGCTCCCTATTACATAGCTATTAAGTACACCTCTGCCATGATGTTAGCTTATTAGAGGAACTGTCCACACTGTTTCTCAATTCCTCATACCTCTATAAAGATTTTAATATTGTAACTTGTCTACATCGCCATCATGCCATGCTTTCAGATCCACCTGGCCCCTCTAAGCTAACGTACTCCCCATGGCGCGTCGTGAAGGGCAAGAGTTTGGTGCTCAGCTGCAGCATCAAGGAGCGCGGAAGACCTGAAGCTCATAGGTAAGGAGAAGAAACTTCTGTGATCAGAAACGCCCGTTTGTTGACACTTACGTGATGATCATACAGAGAAACGAGTTCCGTCTGGTAGTTATTCCGTGATCACATTGATTTACGTCCAAAGCAAAATTCAGGTAAAACTTTCCTTACCAAAGTTATTTTGGCTCCAATAAGGAACCATAATTAAATTGCCCTTGCTGTCGCTTCTTTAGGGATAGCAGCCACATTGTTGCCTGGAGTAAAAACGGCAGATACAACATTTAAAATTCCTATCGACTGAGACCGTAAGGAAAGCCCGGTTTACAGCATATCGCAAAAGAGCGAAAAAGCAAGGGTTTCACGCGCCTGTGTTTTAATTATTTGGGACGAGTGCACCATGGCAAACCGCAAAGCTGTAGAAGCAGTGAATAGAACTTTGCAGGACATAAGGCAAAATGACCGGCCGATGGGAGGCATTACGGTTCTCTTCTGTGGTGATTTTCGGCAAACACCGGCCGATGAAATTGCTGTCTGTTCGAAGAGCTCTATTTTATTTATTATTGTTGTGACGAAAGGTAATTAAACATCATAAAACCTAGACCATCAAATTATAAGAAGGTCCACAGCTCGTACATAACACACTTGTAAGCACTGCACCTCACCACCTCACCAAAATTTTACTAGCTTATACCGCTTCGAGCATGAGGTCGTTCGATTCCTGGATCTGGTAACGTGTTATTGGGTTTTTCTACCACGAATTTCTCAGTAGCAGCCATGGAGTCTGGGTTTGTGCCCGGTTGATGGCAATAAGCTCGCCCCCTATTACATGAGACTTAAATATAACTGGCGAAATATGGGTGTACTATTACTTCTACGTAAGCCTTCGGGAATTACAGGCGTGTTATTCCGCTTCGAGTCCATGTCGTTACGATGTTTATAAGTGTAGTGTAGTATCTAATTAATTGGAAAAAAAATCTGAAAGATAGTTGAGGCGATTCTGTGCCTGTGATGGTAAACCGTAAGTTATAATCAGAGGTCGGAATTGGTTAGAGTTATTTGTGTACTTACTTTAATTTCATACAGCGAAAGAATAAAGCGGATATGCCTCAAATCCCGAGATTAATTTAAAAGAGCAGAAAAGTCCCGTGATTCGTTACAAATAAAAAAGTTATTTACTTTACACAAATTAAACCATTCGACATCGGATGTCCAATGTTGCAAAATTCCAGTGCGCACACGCAAGGGAAGATCCATATTAATATCAACATTTCGATGCAAGTACAAAAATAACTCTACCTAATTCCGACCTCTGGTTATAACTGTGCGTTGTCCTCAATATTGATCATCATCTGCCTAGCCCTTTTCCTACTATGTTGGTGACGCCTTCCAATCTAACCGGATACAGCTGAATACCAGCATTTTACATGGAGCGACTGCCTATCTAACCTGAACAGCCCAGTTAGTACTGGGTAATACTTTTCACACTTACATCTTAACAAAATCTTTCACCAGATTCCGTTGGACCCGCGCCGGGCGTCCCGTCAGCGACATCGTCTCTCAGAACTGGACCATCGACCCGGTGACACTGGACCACCGCACCAACTTCTCGTGTTGGGGCATCAACGCGGGCGGCGGGGGGGAACCCGCTTATACTTCTATTGATGTGCTCGGTATGTGCCGGGACGATTGTTTTAGAACATTGACAGAACTTAAGTAACTGAACTCGACATTAAGATTAACAAGTGAGCTTACTGTTCACACGGCGACACTTCAATTTATACATTTCCAGTATACATGACCTCAACTTGTACAGAATTCCCATACAATGAAAAGTCCACATGAATTGGTTTTATTATGGCTTGATTGGGCGCTGTGCGTACCTACAGTAAAGTGGTTGACAGGATCTTTTAGCGCTTGAACGACATTGACGGCGTTGTTAGCAAACACTTGAGTTTTTTTGTCATTGAAATTTATATTAAAGTTCTTATTTTGGCCATGCAATAAAAGATCCGTGTCCAAGAATGGTAAAGGCTTCTGAGCCCACCACAAGCAGTTTTGTTTTAATAAATGACTAGCTGTCCCGCGCAACTTCGTCTGCGTCATATTTTTCCCGTTTTTGCAATATTTTTCATTGCTGCTCCGCTCCTATACAGCGCCATCTATTGAATACTTACTCAATCCAGTCAACAGATACCGTAATCTGTTAGAATCGTTTAGAGCTAACAGATAATTGTCTCTTAATTTGTAATAAAATAATATTGCTACTATAAATTGAGATGTTGTAAGCTATCCTATCTTTCAAATTGGATCAAACTGCACACGGTGTGCAAATTTGATTAAAATTGGTTAAGTAGTTTGGGAGTCCATTCCCGACAAACAACGTGACATTAATATATACTAAATAGATTGGAAAATATTTATCTTCTACACATACAACTATAAAAATATTTTGAATGCTTTTTGGCAATTTAGCTTTCGATCTGTTTCTGTATCACGTGGTTATTGCCTGACCTGCTGTCAGAGAATTTATGCCGTCGATGAGACTCTGACTTGGCTTAACATACCGTCGAGAAATATCGTAATATTGTATGCCATTCTATGGCGAAACATATAAGTTCACAATCCTTAGTGTAAGACCTTTAATGTAAGTACCATGTTTTTACACAAATAAAATGATTCTATTCTATCTCTCAAGCATTCTGGTTCCTCACAATGTTAGGAAAATACTACAGTAAAACCAAGTTATTTTTATATCACCTCGCCTGTTTAAGAAAGTAGGTAGGTACGTCATAGATGTTTCATATATTTGTGTTTTCTATTTCAGCTCCACCAAGCTTCAAATACGCAATGAACCACTACAGCGGTGCTTTATATAAATCACAGGTGAGTTTTTTTCTTCTCAACCATATCGGGGTCGGCTTCCTGTCTAACTGGATGGACGACTGCCTATCTGACCTCCATTGGATACCTCTTTGGTACGTCTGCCTGCCAGCTTTCGGATTTCGGGCTACCTATAGCATACCCTGCAGCGGTGGAGCAGCAGTGGCCCAGTGGTGGCAGCCCCAAATTACGAGGAGTAAACCGTGGGTTCGAACCCATGGAGGCGTCTTACTTTGTGTCATTTATTTCATCACCGCTGCCCTCAAAAACGGTGAAGGAAAACATCATGAGGAAAACCGGCATGTCCTAGAACTAAAAATTCGAAGATATGTGATATCTACCAACCCGCACTGGGCCCGCGTGGTGGATTACAGCCCACTCCCTCTCATAGAGAGGAGGCCTGTGTCCCAGCAGTGGGAATATAATAGGCTGATGATGATGATGATGCTAGCATACCCTGCTACGAATGACAGTCGAGACCAACGGCTTAAAGTGCTAGCCGAGGCACGGAGGTTTCTGGTAAGAAATGGATGGTCTCAATGGTCATCCCTTCACGGACCGACCGTGGTAATACTACCTTAAGTTTGATCGATCGGTACGGCTGTAACTTAGTCAAGACAGTTTCGTGTCAATAAATTCATCCTTTTTTTCCAGAACATTTCCCTATCATGTACGGTGGAATGCGCCCCGCTATGCAACGTCCAATGGCTAAAAGATGGAGCTGTGATAGACACTCAGAAAACTGACAGATACTACGTGGTTGAGAGGCATATCGATCCGCAAGTCAATAGAAATGATTTCGAAGCAACTGAGTCTACTTTGGTAAGTATTGCAATGGTAACAACCATATTGCCATTATGTAACGTATACTTCTATTTAGTAGCAAGAATAACACTAAGGTTCTAACAGAAGTTTTTATTTATTTATTATATCAGCCCGTGGTATCCCACAAGTGGGCAAAGACCTTTATACTGTCTCCATTTGTCGAGGCTACCCGCTGCTATAGTCCAATCTTTCATGTAGCGGTCTAACTCATCTCGCCATCTTTGCTTGGATTTGCCGACACGTCGAGGCATCTCCTTTGATGCCAAAGGAGAGACCTCGTCCTGATGTAAATTTGGCCAGCGATTGTCTGACATTCGTATACATGGCCGGCTAAATTCCATTTGAGGTTACCAGCTTCTTCCCCACATTGGCAATATGCGTCAAGGCACACAGTATTGTGATTCTTAGAAAAAAAGAAATGTCCCTCTCCATTCTTCCGCATGATTCCTCTTCAAAAAATCTCGCGTTGAGATGTTAGTTAAGATACTTAGTGAGTGACAATTGTTTTAATCCATACATTTCTTCCAGCACTGGAACATGTCGGCCTGGCCGTCACATGTGCTGGACCGAGCAGCAGATACTGCTAGCTACACCTGCAGATCTTCACGGAACTTGGCAGGACCACCTGTCAATAGCACTACTAAGTTTGCTGTCGAATGTAAGTAGTACAACTCATCTTTATTCGCACCGCATCCCTTACTGCCTGCAAACTGCAACGGATCCGCAAGACTTCTGAGTTTTACTTTCTGATGTCGTCCCATTCTTATTTAAAATTAAAACTCCATTAGTGTCATAGCAGTGGATTTAAAAGAACCTAAAATACATTGTTTTTTTTGCAGATGAACCAGAAAACATCAAGGTAGACCCTGTAAGAGTAAACGTGACGGAGAATGAAATACCGGCTAAAGTTGTGTGTTCTGCTAGGTAAGAAAGAAGGCTTATACGTAAATCTCTGTAGTGACATCTACAACGCCACATACTAGATAACTACAATTCATACCGGACGTCATGTAAAATCCTGAATTACACAAGTAGTGCCATCCGTGCGATTCCCATACATACAGAGACCTGACAACAACCGTCAGATACTGTTACCAATATCCAGAAATGATGAAGATATCAGAAACTTATCAGATACAATACCGGTCTGAACTTTTCAAAGGAAGATAAAGGACTGCCCAACATGTTCATCATAAACTTATTGAGTTCTTGCATAGAGACATTATAAGAAAGATTTAAAACACAAAGACATCACGACTGACAACATCGACATCTACGAATGACAGTGAGGACCAACGGCTTTACAAGCTTACCGAGGCATGGAGTAGTCTCTGTTTTGAATTAATCTACAGATGTACCTCAACAAGCGTTGCTTAACCTTAAACAATCAACCAGTGCCTCTGCTACTTAGTCAAGAGATCCATTTTGACTTTTGAAAATAAACTATTGCATCATTTACGTTTACAGAGGTTTCCCCATGCCCTCATACTCCTGGCGTCGGGAACACCCCAGCAAGTCAGCTGGCAAGGAACACGGGAACAACTCCTTGATCCTCTCATCTTCAAACACGTTACTGTTGGGACCTGTTCAGAGAAAGGATGGAGGCAACTACACCTGTGAGGCCTACAATAGACATGGATCTGTTAACATTTCTGTATATCTGGATGTTTGGTGTAAGTTATAATAATTATTTTACTGTTTGACTTTAATCAAGCGTTTGACACTGTCAAGGACTTCATATGAAAAATAACGGCTAAACTGCTTTAAGTCTAATGTCATATTACATTCAAGATACCAATACAGATTGACTTGAAAATCATTTAAGCTAAGTTGAAGTTTAATCACCCAACAAAATAGCTTAATTGTGGTTTACCACAAGGTAGCATGCTGGGACCATGACTATCGTAACTTTATCCTGCAGTAGTTGACATCAGATGACAAATATTCATTGATTAAGATTTCATTAATTAATTTTTTCAGATATACCTGAATGCGGAATAAAACAGACCGAAATTGATGGCGCTCAAGTACTTGTCTGCACTGCACATTCTAATCCTACGGCGGTAAATATTTGACTATAACGATTTTGTTTATATTCACAAACCGGCACTGTACCCGCATGATGTATTACATCAGGCTCTCTCTCACAGAGAGGAGCCACATGATAAGAGGAACATGGTGTTGCCTATTGACAATACCATTTCTATGTTTTTTCTAATGTTGAAGACGAGGGGCTGCCAATTCAAGCAAACTGTCGTAAAATTTACCCATCACAAACTCCGCAGTGCAGCCTCGAGGCTGAATTTGTGCCCGGTTGATGGCAAAAGGCTCCTATCACATACATGGCAAAATGGTGGTGGCTACGCCTAGTCCACATATCTCTTTGATAAAACTATAAGTGATATTATTTTATTCGTTTTTCAACAGGTATCCTTCACCTGGAAGCTAAAGAACGACAACGACAGCATAACAGACGAGAAGATCTGGCAGGTTGGAGCTCAGAGCTACCTCCAGCTGAGCACTGGCGTAGATGTATACAGGACCTACCTCTGCTACGCTACCAATACTGTCGGCCAGTCCCGAGCTTGCGAGCGTGATGTTATGGGTGAGTTTCATTTATTTGTAAAGACTTAAGACTTAATCAGGTTTCAGCCTTAATTTTAAAAGTCTTTGGCGATCATGCTGGGTACTGTTTGAGACTGGATATTTCAGGGTTACTCTTGTGATTTCTGAAACCAGGAAATAAGCTGGATGTTTTTTTATAAACTCTCTCCCTCTAGTATGTAATTTATCTGTACGTGGCCGTAACCACTTTCCATCCGGTGGGAGGCCCTTTATTTTCTAATCTACGGTCACAGAATTATAAAATGAAACGTAGAAGATGATATACTACTGTCTTGTACTACAATTTTTTTTTGTAAGTTTTCTCGTCAATATGTGTGCTTCGTGAAATCTGTAGTAAATCAAATTTTCTGGTTTACAGCCAACTTGGAAAGTTTCGGTAAGTCCAACGGTAATTGGGTTTCAGCAATAAGCTATATTGCAGCATTTATTTAAAATGGCGATGATTCTTAATATCGAAAGTATTTGCTATTATTTTTATAAATAATAACGATATCTTTAAAGAAACAATCAATGTATTTGCTTTTTACAGGCTTTTATTTAACTTGCTTCGTTCTTTCGGTTCAAAATTGTATCAATAGTTGGAGCAATTTCGGAATAAAAAATTATAATTTAACAGCACAGCATATACAGCTTAAAGATAATTGAAGCACTTTGTTTTTTTTTACTTATTCTTAGGATTTTTTTGAAAAAAATAATAATTGTAGGCCTATATCTTATTTCGCACTTCATCTTTAAAAAATATATAAATCCATTGATGTCTATCCCATGTCTCTTGGCTGAGTAAAGCCTTCCTTTTAGTCTATTGCCATTTCACTTTTAATCTTATCACAGAATTATCTATTGTAATTTTTTCGTAATGCCTTTGTCGCTGTCTGGTCACGATGGATTTTTTCCTAGTGCAGGTCCATTCACAACTATTCACCACCTAGTTCATCGTGGCGGTACTTTCATACAAGCCTACAAGCTTGGCTCGCCGTTATAACTTACTACTCTTCATGATGTTTCTGAACAGTCTGCTTGCATTACGGGCTTGTTTGTCCCAAGACGCGCCACGGCTAGTTCTTCTTCTTCTTATCATCGATGACTTAAACCTCGTTCTGAGACGTCATCCTTCTCTTAATCAAATCATCTTAAATTGACTTTTAATCTCCAGGTACTAAGGTCTGGTGGCGA
This sequence comes from Cerastis rubricosa, assembly GCA_949152445.1. NCBI lineage: Eukaryota > Metazoa > Arthropoda > Insecta > Lepidoptera > Noctuidae > Cerastis > Cerastis rubricosa. The sequence goes on along the minus strand of OX424548.1, from coordinate 15,354,562 downwards.
GACCAACAAAAGCTGATGCTCATCGGTGGGATAGCCCTTGCCATCTTGGTGATCACCGTGATTCTCTGCATCATCATCATCTGCATCTGCCGGCGGATGAGGGCCAAGTCTAAGTGTAAGTCTTCTTCCCTATCTGCAGTTGTCGGTTTATGTGACAAGTTGTATATTATGAAAATAGTGACAGTATTTTTGTAAATAGGAGACCAAACATGAGCACATACATAGATTTAGAACAAGAGAAGAACATTTTTAGTTGCTACAGAAGCAATCTTATTCATTATTTTCTATTTTGTCATTACAATTAAGGTTCAGTGGAATTAGTTCGAAAAAAATTATGGACACCACTCTGGTCACCGGACTCCAACAGATATTTTTTTGATGTTTCACTCAGTGTCCGGTTTGACAGCCTCTTTAGATAAATTATCTGACAATGCAACAGTAAAAGTTGCTTGTGCATCATTTACTGACCCACACACACACACATCTATTGACCTACACCAGATTTCTAAAAATACTCGTTTAAGTTCATAACTTTAATGATAATGATAAGAACTGTCCATTGGACTTCCTTGCAAAAAAAGATTTTTATACATATTCTGCTGTTTGAGATTTTCTATTGTCAACGTGTCATATAGACTGACTTATTTTTGCTTGTATTTTCTTTTTAGTGTTGTATTTTTTGATAATGTCGTCTGTAATATAAACATCTAAATGTTGAGTAACTAATACATGTTTTTAAACATCGTCTTTTCTCATTCGAGCATTGTAACAAAAAATCAATGATATCTCATATTTTTTACAATATTTATCAAATTTATGTGTAATCTTTTTACAATTTTTCACATTAATAATTGTCATTTCATTATCATTTGTAACATTAATGTTACTCACATTTTTTGCAATTTTAGTTGATTTTACTTTTTGTTTTGCGATAACTAACATTTATTTTTTTCTTCATCCTATCTTTCCCGGATGCTGCTTCTAAACACAACATCGTCAACTAACATACAAACATATAGACAATAATCCCGTCGAATTAGAGGAACGCGAGAAGTAAGTTTTTCTTTTCCCATTTTTTTATTATTTTTATCTTTCTAGAATGTCTAGTACTAGTCATTTTACGTCTATAGATTTATTTTTTAAATTTTAGGTATTGTTAGAAAGTTTTATTTCTTATTTTTCATTACTTTACTTCATCACTTCACCGATTTTGCTACTTTTAAATCAGTTTTAAACTTTTCTGAAAACTTTCTAACAATAAAAAGTACCATATATTTTATTGTATGACAAAAATCCTGAAAGTTTAGATCCCTGAATAAATATTATTTGAAATATAAAACCCAATATAGCCTGTAGACTTAGTTTTTATATGAAATAAAAAAGTTTTTTAGCTATTTTTATTTAATTTCACATTATAAATATAATTTATTATATTTTACTTTATATAACTATTTCTATATTTTACTATAATTTATACTCATGCGTGATTTATATACCTAACAAAAAAAGGAAAACACACATTTATTTTTTATTTTGTAGTAAAAAATTATGCAAATTTTGCAGCTACGCCATTGGTCCGAGCAGATTCATGGCATACGTTATCAATGCCTCCCTCAAGGTCGCCCGTAGTTGTGCCCATGACGAGGTCATATCATTACGACTAGAAGGTCAAGGTCAGATGTCCCCAAGGTCAAAGAGTTTGAGTTTGAGTGAAGCGCTATATTATTATGCTTGGACCAACGGCTGATAGTTTTGTTTTCAAAGAGTCTATTGAGGCTAAAATGTGCTGATTAAAATAATAACTTTGATGGTTTGACAGTAATGTCTAGTAAATTAATAAGCATTAATAGGGCAATCTGGAAACTGGTTCCTATTTTTTTTTTATTTATTGTAAATCGGTTATTAAAATGAGATATATAAAAAGATAAAATTAAATGTATATTTGATATTCATAAAATAACTAAATTAAACTAGCTGTCAAATCATTAAATGAAATTCAGCCACACTTTAGCCGACAAGTTGGGCTTGAAAATAGAAAAAAAAATAGACGCATGTTTTTATTTTATACTCTTGACAAAATAACACTGGTTATCAAAAGTTAAAGTATTTATTACCTCTTTTCATAATAATTATTATGTGTAATATTATTAATAACTATTAATGTGTAGGTTCCTAACCGCACTAACCCCGGACGTTCTCAGATTGACCACAATTAATACTTCAGGTACATTTTTAACAAAAAATGCTAAAAAAATTAAAACAGTTTTCAAAAAATTATTTTAGTTGGAGGATGCTTTCTTATTATTTAAAAGCTGTTTGGCTAGTTTTTTTTGGATTTTTGGCGTAAAGTGTGTGACCACAGTAGAAAAATTCGAGTAGAAAACAAATTGTCAAAATTATTTGTAATAAGTATTTTATTGAGTGATGCATGATACGAAACTTGGAAAGCATTCTTCTTGGTACTTCACAATTTTTGTATATTTTGTATTTAATTATTGTATGTAGGTAGTTTATGAATAGTATATTTTTCTTTTATTAATTTTAGTTTAACATTTTGTGTTTTTGTTGATTTTGTTTTCTTTAATAAATGCATTATTTGACATTTTAATTCTTCTATCTGTACGATTAGGTTTAGTTCTCGTAATTAAAAATCACAAATAGGTAAAATTCAAAATTAATTTTACTCAGAAAACATTTTATACATTTTTTTAGTTTAACACATACACCAACTGCACGTACATAATCATTATTTTTATTTCTTTTTATTTTCAAATTCAGTCCGGACGGTAGCTGTATTAATGAAGTTTCGATCGCCCAGTCAATTATATCACAAGCTTTGCCTGCCTTATCACCTCGGTTAAACCTATCATTTAGTCCAAAAACATGCGACAGAACAAGACTAGTCGATTCACAAAGCTACCCACAGCACAACTTAGAAATGAACAAAATAGATGAACGCCAAGCAACACCAGAAAACACCACTCAAACAGAAACGAACCAAGAGACTGAGCTACAAACACCAAAACCTGAACCTAAGGCTGACAGCAATAAAGTTCAAACTGTTACAACACCAAGCAAGTGGCCTCTAAAACCTGGAGTTTTGGTGCATGTCAACTCCAACCATACTCTAAGTCCCAAGAATCAAGCTAGATTACAAGCAGCTGCTACAGTGACTGAAGAATCTAATTTGGGACTACTGGAAAGAAATAAAAGTGAAGATAGATCACCACCGAAAGTAGAATATTCAAAGAAAAGTGGTAAGCCAAGACAGAACGTTGTGACGGGTATTTTCAAGAACTTGCGACGTAAGAGTGAAGATTCTGACGATGATAGTGGAAAATATAAGAAGATTAATAAGTCTAACAAAAGGGCTATGTCACTTGTCAATATGAACAAACCAGGATATATAGTGCAAAAGAATCGACTCAGATCTTTGTTCCAAAGCGAAAAACCTAACATAATTGTTACTGAAGGAGGTAGTTGTTATAACATTTATTTTCTAAACATTGATAATGGAGTGAGACAATATTACAAACAACATCTTCATGATTACTTTCAAAACGGTGAAGTGGTAGATTTTAGGCTCATTCTATCTTACAGAGAGGAGGCCTGTGCCCCAGCAGTGGGAATGTTGTAGGATGATAGGTTCATCTTTAAAATTATCATTATTATGCCCTAGGTCTATATTCAAGTTATATATAGCCTATTATTATGTTTTGTTTGCATTATTGTATCACACATTATCACCAAACACTACACTAAAATCACAACATTCTAAATCTTCCTCATTAAAAAAACCTTTGCTTTTAACATTTACATTGCTTTTGCATGTACTTACGACGACTGTAGAACCACGTAGAAGAAGTAAAAATATAAACCGTTTTGGTGAGACATTTTCTTTTTTGGTGAGTTGCGTCGTTTAAAAAAATTTATTGCCATTTAAATTATTCATCTCACCAAAATAGTTAGATATATGAATGTTTGATCCTAAAGCGCTTTTGTTTGACAAGCACGTTTTCTGCTTAAACGCTTAAAGCATGGATTTATTTTGCAAAGTTTTTCAATGTGAGCATGTTTTTAGTTGTGTCGTTCAAAAGGCCTGATAGGATTGTCACTACTAGTGCCAAAGTCAAACCATTTACTGATGAAGAACCGAGAAATACGAGAAAACGAAAGAAACCAGGTGACAGTAAGTAGAGCATGTATTTTTTGCTTATGTTTGATGTGCGTCTGTGATTTTTGTCTACCACATAAGATAAATAAAGACGGTAAACTATTGCAAGTAAATAAAATGCTCAATTTAAAATCGTTGTTTCTAACATTAAAAAGTAAAACTTGTATTTTTTTTTAATTTTGATTCAGCAAATGTAAAAAATCATGTTGTACAGATTCAATATTATGGATTGATCATTTAACGTAATTATTAAAAGTAAAATTCCACCAATAGAACCATGGCCATATAATGATGTAAAGTCACTAGGCCCATTTAGAAAAGATTTTTTTTTCAAAATTTTCATGTGCCACCTATTTCTTACAGGCCCACCTTCGAATGGCGTAGATAATGCAGCAAACGGCAACCTTGGAGCGGACAACCCAGGTCTTTACGAGAACCTGCCGTTCCACGGACTACAGCAACCACCTAATAAGGTATGTTTAGCGGCCATTTTGATAATGATGCTGTAGTATGACAAGAAGCTAGTTTGGTCTTTCAGTAATGCTATCATGAAAAGTATTGAACTGAAAGAGTAGAATATTACAAAAGTAGAATATTAAAAATAAGTAAACACATATTATGTTAGATATATAGGCAGCCGAAAACAAGCTTTTGTCGGTAGTCAACTAATGAATCTTCAAACAATTTGGAAAAATGGAAAAGCAAATAAATAGCGATGCAAAAGAATTTGTTGATATTTTATGTACAAAATAGTTAAATAACTCGACATTTATAAACAAGCAATGGATTTGTTAACCTTCGTTTTAAATACAGTGATAGATTACTGAAAGACCTCACCATATAATGAGACTACCAAAACTTACAAATTAACTTTTATTTGTGTTTTATTGTTTTGCTTTATTTATAATTTGCATTTTTGTTTTTTTGTTTCATGTTTATTAATTTGCATGTAAAGCCTGTCCAAGCGATACAACCTAGGGTAATCGAGACAAACCCGAAAACGTCGAAAGGAATAGCAGCTTTACAGAAACAACTGACTACTAACCCTTCGTTTACGCCAAGACTCGTTTGCCCACCATTCGTCCAAAATGCTTTAGGATACCCCATGGCTTCAAATTCACAGTACTCTTATGGGATTCCAGTATTATCACCCATACAACAAATGTATCCATTACATCAAACGGTACTACTAAACCCATACCTACCACAAATGCAAACCTCATTTTTAACAAATAAACAATTCCCAACGATAGACGAAGAAATTCCTGAAGGGGATAAAAGAAAATTTTCTTCGCTAAATACAAGGATTCACAGAAAACCACCTCAGTTCCAATCAATGAGAATAGTAAGGAAACGTAATATAGAAAGATTTTATCCCAACACTGAATACGGAGAAAATTTCAATGAAATCAATAATAATAAGAATGAAAATCGTGCGCCTGTAACTGAAGATACAATATATGCGAACTGTCCCTCTGTGCTCAGAGTCAAATCTAACATAAGTGGAGTAGAACAATTTGAAAATCTAACAGATTCAATACAAGTGTGTGATGTGACTGATCTAAACAAATCTACTACTTCCTTAAACAGGCCAGTACCAGCCCCACGAACAAAATTATCACCTTTTGTCTCCCCTTCCAAAAGTGACCATGTTTACGTCAATCTATCAATGCCTTTAATCAATACAAAATTTTCCAAATCGATCGATACTATTGATGCTCCTGTACGACCAACTAAATCCGCTGAAGATATAAGAAAAATGAAATTAGACATTATTAAAAGTGAAGATCAAGATGACAGTGACGAAGAAAAGGACCTTGAAGAAACCAAAGCAGATCTCTCTAAACCAAATATAATAGGAGCTACTCCTAAACGGAACCTATCTATAATATTACCATCTACTTCCCTAGTTAAGTCAGTGGTGAGGCAATTGAACGATGAGGGTATAAACAAAGTTGGGTTGCCAAAGAAGCAAGTAATACCACCAAATAAAATGTTACAAATACCAAAGTTGACGGAGAAACCGGTACCAAAACGATCAGTAGTTAAACGTAGTCATTCAGTACAAAGTAGTATCACAGTGGACAGTGATAACGGTCAGGTATAACGCTTGTTATCATTTATTTTCTGTTCTTTCTGGCTAACGTGTGTGTTCTAATCACTAACAAACTAATTTCCTTTTCAGAATACTAACATACTACAACAACAGTACATGCAAAAACGTAATCACTTCACAAACTTAAGCAACAAAGGGAAGAACAAGAAAAACTTTCAAATACCACTACAAAAACATCATAGCTTTTGTTACTTCCAACCTATAAGGGTCGATAAAAGAATCCCTGTTGATCAAGAGAGGTCATACAACAATACAATAGGACCTCTTATCTACCAGCCTTCAGAAACACAATACTACACAAAAACTCTAAACAGGACGAGAGAAAAGAACAGTCAGAAGCTAAACCGCCTGAAAAAATCAGAAAGCTTAAGAGAAAAACTTTCATGTGTAGGAGTTTACGATAATTATCAAAAGCCTGACTACCCAGAGCCCGAATACAATGAATCAGAAAGAAAATCATACTTGCAATTGCTAAAAGGCAACTACATATCAAATTCAACGAGAAACTTAGGACCCGAAAATTTTAGCTCGAATTATTCGGGTCCTAAAGACGATAAGCCTAAACAAAAAAAGTTAGTGTACGCTGATTTAGCATTAGGTAATCATAATATGAAATTTAAAAACACTGTCAATTCGAATAGACATTTGTATGATACATACACCGTAGGTTCAGATAGTGCTAACAAAGATACTAACTCTAGTTATAATAAGAATATGTCTAGTACTACTCAGAGAAAAACTGGTCATTCGCAACCGAGAAGTGACTATGCCACTCTGAAATTCAATGAGATCGATGTCTGAGAGGTGAGTTTTTAATGTTATTCTTTTAGTTTTAAGGCCGATTCTAATGATTTGATAAAGAAAATGTTTCGAATCTTGCAAAAAGCATGATTTTTAAAAAATAAGACTGATTTAAAGTTTATTCTAGTTGTTGTTCAAATTCAAAATCTGCCTTGAAACTGAGCAAAATTTTTATCATTATTAAAATTCTGGAGTATCATTTTTAGTTTTAAATTTAGCTAGTAGTTTTAGACTAGTCTGTAGATTCGTTCGAAAACAAACTTTCGAAAAATAATATGCAAAATCTTTGTATAATACTCTTATTGTACAAACAATCGTAAAACAAATATTTTGATGGTAATATGTGCCTAAGTCGAATTTTATCTGCTTTCACAGCATGAATTTTCCGACACACCATGATAAAAAGCCTTAATTATAATAAAATGCCTAAGTACTAGTATAATACTCATACATTTACATTATTAATTGGCTATATTAAAAATGCTTCATAATGTATAACTGACAGCCAAAATGAAATGCGCCTTAGTATAAGCCGGACCTCAATTTTACATTGCTGCTAGGATTTCAAAGACTTTTGATATTATAAAATATGGTTATACACTGTTCATAATCTTAACAGAATTTTTGGCATACATTTCGAAAGCTAGAATCTAGAATAAAAACTAGAAAAATATTATTTTCGTAATTTTTTTATTTATTTTTTTCCATGTAAATGTATGAGATCTCAAATAAGCATGTATTCGCAATGTTGTGACGTTTTATATTTTCTTCTAGGAACGCTTTACCAAGAGTGACACGTACATTTTTTAAAAACAAAGGTAATCTTTTTTTCAAAATTAATTTCGGTTTCATTATGCTTTTTAAGTTCACCGCTTTCTAAAATATCATTTTACAAAATTTTATTTTACTTAAAACACTCACTGTTGGTAATTTAAATTTTATAAACTAATGGCAACTAAAAATTAAACTTGGCTTTTTATTTAATAAAAAGTTAAATAAATAAAAATTAATTTATCGTAGCTTTGCACTTAACACATATTACCATTGTATTTTATGTATTTTTTATCTGTCTACTTATACAAAAAAAAAATCGAAAAAAAAATGCACACTTACAACTTTGCTTATTTTTTTCTCAGCCATTCAGACCTGAAGACCAATTCATATATGCAGACGCTGACATGAAAGACTACGGGCCTATAAATTACAAAGCAGCATCGATCTACGCTCAAATGAAAAAAGTGAAAGAACAACAAAAATTACAGGAAATATATGATAAAGAAGACATGCTGTGATTACTATTTGGTTGTCAAAGAAAAAAAAAACTTTTTTAAGATTTAAGTTGTTTTTTGTGACGAAATATTGTGTGTTTTCACTGGATTAATGCTGTTACTAGTTTTAAATAATGTTAAAAATACTCGTATTGCCAAAATGTTTTTGGTGCTTTAAAAAAACCAGTTGATTAACATTTTACATTCTTATTTTGCATAATTTTTTGTTTATCGTTTAAGCAACGAATGTTATCGCATTTTTTTCGTTTCGTATTAAGTAATTTTAATTGTTGACTTGTCATTAATTAAATGTATTTTTTGCATTTTTTCTATACCTACTAAATTAAAAAGAACCTTTTTTGTGCTTTTTTAATAATTATCTTTTTTTCTTCTTGTTATGTTAATCTTTGGACAACCAAGTGATCAAAGTCGAAAAAATTGTAAGAAAATATAATGAATTAAAACTATTGCTGAAGTTATCCTGTATTTGTACATTTTAGAAGGTTGTCGTAAAAATTGTAAATAAAAATAGATTTCTTATATAAATGTAACTACCGAAAGATCTAGTTGTCAGTTAGTATGAATTTTGTGCTAAACGAACTTTGTTTTAAGCTGAATATTTGAGTAAATTAAATAGTTGTTTTTTAAATATTTTTTGGACATTTCCCTGAAAAAAGAAAGCGCAATTTACTTACAATTTCTAAAACCTTAAAAAAACGTGCATGAAAACAGTTTCTGAGAAAAAAAACGAAGTCCAAGTAATAGGCAAAGTTACGTAAAACTTACGTTACTTTTGTCATTTGCATTTTATAGAAAGACTTACCAAAAATCAAGGCCGCTAATTCTGACATTTTTGTAAACATGACAAATCACATGAAATTAGACGTAAACAAGATAATTGTTTATCACAGTAATAAAATGATCATATAATTTTGAGATTATAATATCGCATGAAACTGCACGCATCTTTGCGCAGCTATGCGTGAAAAATCCATTCTTCATTTTTTACATCCGTTTTTATCGTAATCAGTGTTTTATCTTTTTAATTATTATTATGACATAATTAGTGTTAGCGTGAGCATTACAAAGCATTGTGCAATATTTAGCCGCTGAAACAAAAACAAAATTGTTTAACTTTGCCTGTTTTTTGGACTGTATTCAGTTAAAAACTACTAGGTCTTATTTTGAACAGGGTTTTCTTTTAAATCAAGAATTTAATCATTTTGTCATATATTTATACATAAGAAGTCTATTTATTCTAGAAAATCTATTCAATTTAAGTATTATTTCTAATTTATATTTACCAGCGAAAGCAGTAATGAAAATAGCCAATTACTAGACTTATCTGTTTTGTAGCTCAAATATCCATGATTTAAGTGAGATCACTTTTTGCTGTGTTTAAATTTGAGCTGCAAAATGGACCTTGTAAACAGCACAGCAAAGCTTCAAGTAGGTTGACAACACATAGAGATTTTAATATCCGTCCAAGCGGGAATGTCTACAAAGATTAGTTGATTTTTAGCTAAAAACCGTATCTTTGTAAATTTTAGTGTAAATTACATTTATCGTGTAAAAAATTTAGTCGAAGGACCTAAGACTATCCAAAGATAGATGAATTAGGGTGTGTATTTGCACGAAAATTGTGCAATCGTGCGAAATTGCACGATCGAGTAGACATGTTTACAGTATAATGTTAAACAATGGCCCGTAGCGCAATCGGCATTTATATTTTTTATTTCTCACCGATTTTTGTACGATTTATTACAACGAATCACAATTTTTATCATAAGTTTACAATATAGTGACATTTTGCGTTTTTAAACTTATTTTTAACATTGCTTTTTAATAACATTGTTGATGTAAATGTGATAATAGCCGAAAACGATAAACTATTAATTGTTTTCGTCAAAAAATATTGTATTTTTTTTAATCGCGCCCTTACAACTTCAGTCTAAGTTTATAACCACTTTACAGTCGTGATTAAAAAAAACTTTGTGAGACTAAAACAATTTTTCGTACTTAAATAAGTTTAACTGTCGTACTAATGTAAATATAAACAGGGAGAAAAAATTACAAAATGTCGGCGGACTGATTTACCAATTTTAAAAATTGTTTATAATTTTTTAACTTCTTGTATTTTTTTTTTATTGGGATAATTATGCTGCACTGGTAGTTTCGCCGATATTTTCATATTTTTTCTAAATAAATCAAACACTAGAAATGCGCTCTATATGAGTGTTGTGACGCAAGCGGAATTTATTTCACTATTTTCCCACCATTCAAATGTACCACTAACTTTTTTGTTGAATTAAGTTTTTCTGTGAGTGAATCGTAAGCTCGTTGTGCAAAAGTAGGTAAACAAATATTTTGCTATCTAAATCTGATTCAGAACATTCAGTTAATAACTAATCAACGTAATTAGTGAAAAAGAGGACGGTTAACAAATTAATTTAAGATTTTTAATTGCATGTTATCTGCTCTGTGGACTCATTAAAATGTATTAATCTTCCATTATTTTTACACCGCACTAAATCTTTGTTTAGTACAATATTATGGAAGATAATTTACATAATAACATTAAATAACATCTAATATTACATTTTTATTTTGATTAATTTCGAGCATCCTTCAACTGTACTTAAATTAATTGCAATGTCACAAATATTTTATTAAAAATTCTGATAATAGTGAAATTATTCCGCCATGTCGCGAAACGTGTAGAAACAAAATATTAATAAAGGTATTAGATGAGGTTTTGTACATACAAACTTGTTATAATATGTCGAATAGTGTTATTAAATTAATTTATGGATTTTTAACTGGCGTTTTATTTTGTTACTGAAGTTTATCCAACATCATCATCTGCCTAGCTTTTTCCCAACCATGTTGGGTTCAGCTTCCAGTCTAACCGGATGCACCAGTATACCAGTAATACCCGAAAGCAGTTCAAGAGTGAAATCAAAGAAATTACCATCTGATATTAACCAGCATATTCCCTGTATATATGTAAGTAATCACAAAAATAGTCCACATTTTCTGCGGGACTATAAGACAAGGATAGCTTAGTTGTACTGATTTCCCAGAATTAAGGGAAGGCAACACTAACACAGGTAAACTTATGCGATTGTATCAATGTTGCCTCGGATACAATTCGCTAGAGGTAAGGCTAGCTCGAGATCAGCTCACAATAGCCTGTAAGACGCTCCGTGACACTATAGATGCTCCTGATCTGCTTGAAGTGCTGGCGTGCTTCTTTGTCCCAGACTATTACTGCCGGGGAAGAAAGCACAGGCTGTTTGCCGTGACTTCATGTCGTACTGCTGCACGTGCTAAGTCGCCAATTCCTCGCCCTCTGGCCACGCTTAATGATCTCTTGGAATCTAGTCCAACTAGCGATCTGTTTGCGGATGGATGGATGAAGATTTTATTGGTATGTCACAAGTACTGTGAGAGGAATTTATGAGTGTTGTTAACCTCCTTTTATTTATATCATGTTTTATATAAGTTTCAATTTAATTTGTTTTAATTTGTCATTTTGTATATTTTAATAAGTGTACCTAATAATTATCATTTTAATTTTAGTTACAGTAATTGGTGGTAAACCGTGGTAATTAAATATATAAATAAATAAATCAAACGTATCCATATTTTTTTGACAAATGTACTGTCAAGGGCAACATCGAGCTTGGGTTGTCGTGTAAGAATTAGCCAGCTCGGCTGTGCAGGGTGAGCTGGGTAAACATTCTTGCCAATTCTTCTCCATAGGAAACGACCACCCGAACCGTGCACCTTTTGTCGACGTTTTATAAGTGCCCATGTAGTCCTATGTGAAATAACATATTTGGATTTTTTTGATTTTTGAAAAGATTTGCAGACGTGTTCCAAATAGTATACCCACATTTTGCCAGAAAGGGCATGTAACCTTTTTCCATCAACCACATAAATCCAAACTCTATGGCTGCTACTAAGAACTTCCTGATGGAGAAACCCAATAACAACAGTTCGACAATCTGACGCTTGCTAATTACAAGACCAAAGAGTCAGTTCTAATGTGGATTAAATGAAACAACAAAATGAATATCAGTTTTATATTTTACATTATTCTTCTTCTTCTTAGAAAATCATTTATTTCGTAAATTTACTTATTTGTATTGTACACTTACATTTATTTAAATTATTTACATTTCATTTATAATTAAAATATTTACAAAATTTTATTATCACAGCTTTGTTTTTGAAACAACGTTTCCAATTTTCATTATTTTATTTTTTTAAATAGTGAATAATTCCTGAATTACTGGATTTGTAAAAGGAAATAAAACAAACTAAAATCCAGTTATGTCGCTAATTTGAGGTTCCTAAAATAAATTTTACTATTTTATTTATTATATATATTGTTTATCTATTAAAAATATTCATCTAATGGCTTAAAATAAATCGTTCACACGGCTGTGCAATGGTCGCTAATTACTGTAATCTAATATATTTTAATTAATGTTTTGTGCAGTGACCGCGGATATGATACATAACAAGTAACAACATAAACATTGGCATCTCTAGACGTGTTTACTAAAGAAAATGTCTCATGCCATGCCATGCATAAATTATGTAATCTTGTTACAACAAAACATACTTTGAAGACTTATTGAATACATTGAATGGTTCTTGTTAAAATATTCATTTTGTTAAAACAAGTTTTTACTGCTCATTTGTTACTGTTACGAAAATTGTTGGCAAAAGCTTATTGAAAGTATAAGTCAAAATTCATGTCAAAGTTTAAGTAAAATTTATGTCAAAGATTAAGGAAACATTTATGTCAAAGTCAACCACAAACATAAGCACTTTTGAATGTCAAACTTGTTAAGTTAAAAAGTGCAAGGAATAGAATTGATTCTAGAAAGAGAGATTCTATTCTATTAAATAAATATGTAATATCGTAGACTCCTTTCTGTGTATGTAAATATCGTACAATCGTATCGAATCGTAAAGGTAATTTTCTATCAATGGTTTCGCGTTTTAAATACCTAACTTATATTTTATAATTATGTACATTTTTTGTTATTAAAATAATAACTACATTTTTAATGTATAATTAAAATACATAATTACGTTTTTATATTTTAAAAAACTTATAAGGTAAGACTGACATACAGAATTTAGAAAAACAGGTAGTTATTTTATTTATAGAAAAAACCGTCTCTGAAATGTTATAATGTCTTATATTGTATACTTTTTAATTATCTCTCTTTTATTATTACTCTTTTACCAAAGTAAACGCAACGTATGAAATAACTTTTTTTTCAAGATATTTCGTTAACTACGATAACTTTGGCTACAAAACAACAATAATTAAATGAAGCCTTTTCTTACTACATTGTTTTTGCAGCATAATGCTGTTTACTTTAATACTTTCAACCTGTCAAAGACGATCCTATCAATTTTGAATAACCTGTCCTCATAAAATACTTAATGAGACTGCCACAAAAATTATTAGGAAGCCATTAATCAGTAGGAATCCTACTTTTTTTAAATGCAAAATGGCTTCTTAATTTACTCAAAATTCTTAAGTCAGTCATTACAACATCCATGCAACCCAATCGTCACACCACTTCAAAATACTCTCCTTTTTAGTTTTTTTTCTGTATGTCAAAGTTACAGTGGCTAGACAATCTGCCTGTCAAAGTAAAAGAGACGTTTTTCAGCCTGTCAGTTACAGTGGCATGTTTTCTGTCTGTCAAAGTGACTTTGACAGCTTGAGATTAAATGGCGACTTAAGACTGAGTATTGCGTTTGACAATTCGGCCATTATTTACAAACTTAAACCTAACTTAAAAATACTTAAAGCCTATTTGTGGATTAGTAGAAGTCATACTGTCCTCGACCGAAATACACATAGTCTGAACACCATTTCCTGGCTTGAAGATCTGTTGAGCAGCACGCTGGATAGGCTAGCTTAGATTTTGTTAGCTTGGCACATCTCTGGCAGAGGTCTAAGAGCTCATCCTGTAACAAAGATAGAGAAAAATTGTTAGTAGAGAATCAAGAAAGAAAAGAAAATTAGCAAAGAAGTAGAGCGAAGAGTCATCTGCCTAACCTTTTCCTAACACTTTGGGGTAGGCTTCAAGTCTAACTGAATGCAGCTGAATCCCAGTATTTTACAAGGAGGGCCTACCTATCTGACTTCCACAATCCAGTTAGTAATGGGTAATACGATACCCCTTGGTAAGACTGGATGTCAGACTTTCAAGCGACTACCTGAAACGACTGTCAAAGATCTACAAATGACAGCCGGGAACAACGTCTTAACGGAGCAACGTAATGGATGGTCGGGGTATCACGGACCAACCTAGGCAAGCGCGGCCTTAACCTAACTATCAACCCGAGCGGCTATTATTATTAAGCCACGAGCTCCTCTTGATTCCAAGTAAGATTAACGTAAGATCAACAATCAACTGTCCTGTTAGGTATACGTTAAGTAAGTTATTATTTAATAATATACAGCTGTCCCGCGCAACTACGTCTGCGTCACATTTTCTCCGTTTTCGCAACATTTTTAATTGCTGCTCCGCTCCTATTGGTTGTAGGGTATATAGCCTTCCTCGATAAATAGGCTATCAAACACTGAAAGAATTTTTCAAATCGGACCAGTAGTTCCTGAGATTAGCGCGTTCAAGCAAACAAACAAACTCTTCAGCTTTTTATTATTATAGTATAGAAAACCAATAGCGCACATAATCTTACCTCAAAAAGATTGAGCGTTATTCTAATTTATTCTAAGTTATTCTAAAAGTTTGAAATTTATCTATTGCTTTATTAAAATATATTCCACGAAAGAGGAAGAAAACACACAATCTACTGATTCATTTCACTCTGCCTAAAACTGATTGTGATTTCTGTTTATGTATATTTTAGTGAGTAAGTCGTTGAAGTGCCATTTTAAATAAATAAATAAAGTACTTCTACAATTTTTGCACAACATTAACAAACAACCGGATAAGAATTAACCTAATTATTGTTTATCTACAGAACACTTAATTTAAACACATTGTGATCAAATTCGAGGAAAAAAACTAATTATATGGTTTAAGACCTCTGTCGTTTGACCCTGTACGGAGATAATCATGACTTGAATATATTTTTGGCTGTTAATGTTATGGTTTAATAAATGATTGTTACCTATTTATGATGACCTATGTATATACATAGGTTGTTGTTTTGCATCCTCGTAAAATTCAAGGAGGTAACTATGCTAATGATTCTCGACTAAAATCAATAGTGTAATGGGTAAGTAATTATGTTTTTTTATTTAGCTTCGAAAATCGGTAAGTGTGAATACCCGAGTTTTAAACGCGGCCCGTCTGATCCTCGCCCTAAAACCGCGCTTTCACACATTCGAACAATCTCAAACGTTTATTCGATTATTTCTTATTCCATAAACCACGTTAAGGGGGTTATTCTAAAATACTGACAAATTAAAACAACAAAAAAAGCAGTGGTTATGAATAATTAACTAGGTTCCATTATTTAAATTGACTATGACTTTTGTAACACCTCCTGAATTATGACGAGGATGTAAAACAACATCTCGTATGCTTTGGAAGCAGTCCACGTATTTTTTTATTTTTATTTATTTGAACTTAAACACTTCTAGAATACAATGGGATAAAGACATTTTTTTTGTCTACAGTGTAAATTATAAAGAAAAGATTTTTTTTGTCTATTGAGTTGATATGGCGCATTACGTCACGGGTAAGTGAATTTTATACGTACAGTCAGCAACAGAAGTCGTTGAACATAATTTGTTTCCAATATTTCCTAATCATTATTATTTAGCATAAGTTACTGACCAAAGTAAATTATAAAACAACTTGTCATAATAAAACTACAAAAGTCGCTGAACTCAGTTAAACCATAAATTGCTATACATTACTACAAAAGTCGCTGATCATAGCTAATTTCCTACATTTCCAGTTCATTGAACCCGTTTGCTACAAGGCACTATCCGGCGAAGCGCAGCGCACTGCATTTTTCATAATCAAAACATTGCTGAATAAACACAGCTACTAGTTTAGAATACAAATTCATTTTTTTTTGTTTTTTTTTTTAAACTTCCCAGTGTAGGGAGCCTTCCCTACACTGGGAATTTCTTCTGTATCGTACGTGCGTTTAGAAACATTTAAACTAACATACACAAACAGCGTTTTAAAAACTAAAATAATATTTATTTATCTAAACTAATATTTTATAGAGGAAAGATTTGATTGTTTGTTTGTTTGTTTGCATTGAATAGGCTCTGAAACTACTGTTCCGATTTGAAAAAAATCTTTCAGTGTTAGATAGCCCTTTTATCGAGGAAGGCTATAGGCTATTCTCACATTTTCCCCGTTTTCGCAACATTTTTCATTGCTGTTCCACTCCCATTGGTCGTAGCGTGATGATATATAGCCTCTATACCCTTCCTCGATAAATGGGCTATCTAAAACTGAAAGATTTTTTAAATCGGACCAGTAGTTTCGGAGCCTATTCAATGCAAACCAACAAACAATCAAATCTTTTCTCTTTATAATATTAGTTTAGATAACCTACCCATTACCTACATAATAAAATACAGAAACTTAAAATATATCTATTATATATACCAGGCCCCTCAGAAAGTATTGCGAAAAAAAGTTTTTATATATGGGAGACTGGCCAGTTATTATGTTTTTCGAAAATATGATTATTTATAAGTAAAAATAAGTAAGTTCCAATTTCAAAATTTCCCTCCACATTTTTTGCGAGTTAATTCAAAGTATTGTGTCTCACTGAAATATGGATCTGCGCCGGGAACATTTTAGAGCTATGATTTTATACGATTTCAAGTGTCGCCTGAAACCGGATGAATCGTACGATAGACTTCAAATGGCATTCATGGATGAAGGCCCTTCCAAGGCAACCGTGTATCGTTGGTATAACGAATTCAAGCGCGGTCGACCAACTTTGGGGGATGACGAAAGAAGCGGTCGCCCTTTGACGGCTGTTACCGAAGAAAACGTGCTAGCAGTGAAAAATTTAATCCAAGACAATAGGCGAATTACATATCAGGAGATTCAACACATATTGAAGATTGGATCGGGAAGCGTTCACGAGATTCTACACAGCCATCTTCGCGTGAGGAGGATAGTATCACGCTGGGTGCCGCACAACCTCACCGATGCTCAGAAGCAGGCCCGGGTGGAATGGTGCCGTGATATGCTTAACAAATTTGAAGCAGGCTCGTCTCGGCGTGTTTACGACATCGTTACAGGTGATGAGTCCTGGATTTATCAATACGACCCAGAAACCAAGCGCCAGTCGACTGTTTGGGTGTTTCAAAATGAGCCAACGCCTACCAAAGTGAAGCGATCTAGAAGCGGGGGTAAGATTTTGATCGCTAGCTTTTTTAATTTGACTGGCCACTTGGTATCAATTCCCTTACGGGATCAAAGAAGCATTAATGCCGAATGGTATACTTCCAAATGTTTGCCAGAAGTTTTCTCTGTTATAAGCAACAAGCGACCAAACACAGGGCTCCGCGGGCTACTGCTCCACCACGACAATGCACCTGCGCACACCGCACTCAAAACGAGGGACTTCCTGGACAGCACGCCAGTCAAACTCCTGGGTCACCCTCCTTACAGCCCTGATCTAGCACCGTGTGACTTCTTTTTATTCCCAAAAATAAAAAATCAGCTCAAAGGGATACAATTTTCGTCGCCGGAAGATGCGCTGGCTGGGTTCGAGCAGGCTGTAAACGAGGTGTCTGCGGCGGACTGGAAAAAGTGTTTTGAAAACTGGTTTAGGCGCATGAATCTTTGTATAGAGGCTGGTGGAAAGTACTTTGAAAAGATTTAATAAAAATATATGTACGTATAGAACAATTTTTTTTAGTTTCGCAAAACTTTCTGAGTGTCCCACGTATTAATAATCTATATACTAAAAATATAATACTAGTTTATTTGTTGGCTTGAACGCGCTAATCTCAAGAAGTACTGGTCCGATATGAAAAATCTTTCAGTGTTGGATAACCCATTTATCGAGAAAGGCATATAAGGCATAGCATCACGCTACGACTAATAGGAGCGGAGTAGCAATGAAAAATGTTGCGAAAACGGTGAAAACCTGACGTAGACGAAGTTGCGCGGGACAGCTAGTTATTTATAAAAACGAGCAAAAAAGCACTTTTTGGTATGGGTACGGAACCCTAAAAACTCGCGCATAGCACGTTTAGCGACTTACGGCAAAATTTAAAAAATCCCCGACACCAAAAACCTCTAAAAACCCCATAATAAATTAATCCAAGCGCCGTCGTAGCGTCGGGGTTCCGCTTTGTTCTGTGCTTTGTTTTGTGCTCAAAGCGGTCCCCCGACGCTACGACGCTTGGATTAATTTACTGTGGGCTTTTTAGAGGTTTTATGTGTCGGAGGTTTTTTTTTATATTATTTTTTCTTAGCCTTGACTGTCCCACTCCTGGGCATAGGCTTCCCCATCCCATCCAATTTTTTCGGTGTTGCGCTTCTGAACGAAAACCAATTTTATCAAAATCGGTTCAACCTTTTAGGAGCTACGATGCCACAGACAGACACACTGATACACAGAAACACAGATACACAGATACACACGTCAATCTTATAACACCCCTCTTTTTTGGTCGGGGTTTAAAAATGATAGTTATCGACTTCCGCTGTAAGATGTTTAGCGACTTACGGCAAAATGATAATTATCGACTTACACTGTAATGATGTTTAGCGACTTACGGCAAAATGATAGTCATCGACTTACGCTATAATAATGTTTAGCGACTAATGAAAATATTAATGCTTAGCGTTTTTGTAAAATTGAAATGATAACCTTATTGTGTACTCTATTCTGGTAAGTGATTTATGGTCCGTTTTAGTGTTCAGGTGTTTTGAAAATTAGTATCCGTTCATGGACTTTTGTTGCTGACTGTACTTGTGACGAAGTGACCCCGCACTCTCCAAGTTTTATGCATTTTAACTAAGTATTATTTTTGTTAATTTGTTAAAACAAAATATATGTTTCTTATATTTTGTATTACCTGACTGACGAACAATATAATAATAATAATTTATTTCTTAAATTTGACAACATTGGCCCACTGGTTAGTACAAAAGCAAACTTTACAACTAGGGGTTCGTATTAATTAATTAAGTAATACCTCACTGACGCACGAGCAACCGGACACAGTGTCTAAGTATTGGTGCGTCGTGCAGTTCAGCTAGGGTATTCATAATTCTGTTGCTGCTAGCCCTCATTCTGCATAATAAGGATGCGGCAAACATGCTAGACGCGCTGCAGAACCGGGGCAACCTCAACAGCACCCTGAAGCCATTGTTATACTGCACACGCAGAGCATCTAGAGCCCTCCGCGTATAGCTGACCCACAAACTGCCCGTGTAGAACCCATTTTTTTTTTTTTTTTGGATGGCAAATCATCAAATGACTTCTTCCGCTCTGGGCGGAGCGGAAGGGAGTGTCAGACTTGACTGACTAAAACCCATCCATGTTCCTTCTTAGCCCTTCGCGTTCCAGGGGCACGGTATCTCTTTCGAACAACCCGCAGCCCTGGATGTAGAACCCCTGACAATAGGTTATAAACAGAGTTATTTTGACCTCGTTACTGTGAGCCAACATGTTGCATCTGGCTGCTAGTACCCTGCGCTCGCGATCCATATCCACCTGATCTTTTAGGGTCCTCGACGACAAAGTGTCCCAAGTATTTAAACAACAAAAAAAAACACAAACACACAATACAATACAATATACAACTTCGTTTTCTGTACCCAGTGAGAACCCTATTTCTGTTAGAGCTTTATATCGTTTTCATTTCTGAAGAATTTTGAACAATTATTATTTGAAATGGGTTAAGTCTATGTAATGTGCGATGTATTAACCGTTTGATTATATTTTCGTTGCTAAATCTAAAAATTAATCGTTAGTACATACATCTGTATGGCATTCAGTAGACTCTTTAAAGACTCCACTGCCAGGCGCCATCCATGGGGGACGCGCGTTCGATTCCCGGACGACGAGCGCCAGGCACAAGAACAGTAGGATACAAGCTATCGAGTACGTCTGTGGACAAAGAGAAACAGAATTAGATATATAAATTTAGTGTCAATATTTAATAAAAAATACAGTTACACAAGTCCCTAAAAACTCAGCAAGATCGATTTATTTAAAACAATGTCTCGTTGTAAAGCAGCAGAATCCATGTCAGAGGTAAAATGGGGCGTATCACCCACATTTCACCAGTTATATTTAAGCCCCATGGAATGAAAGCCCGGTTGCCACGAACCGGGCACAAATCCAGACTCTGTGGCTGCTGCTGAGAAATTCCGGATGGAAAAACCCAAACCACTCAAAACTAAACCATGACGAAGCTATTGCATCATCATGACACCATACGCCATACGATAACCCTTGCAATAGCAAACCCGAAACAACCTTATCTAAAACAATAATTTATTAATTTATATAAACAATCATTAATAATGATAAAAAGCTACTTGGAAAATAGGGCATTTGTGTTTGTCTGTCTAATATAGGTTATTTGAAACGAACATGGGGTCATGTCGAAGTAAACAATCGGGTATATACCAGGTTTTAAAGCGGGTCAAGAAAATAATCATTTTGTTAATGATTTGTGGTCAAAGGGCATTTGTGGCGCGATTTTCTGGTTTAATAGGTGCGCAATAGTTGATGTCATTTCATTTTTAGTTGAACATGAAAAACTTGGTTTCTGTATGGTGTCGGACGTAAAGAATAGCACCATCCCATATCTTCCCGTGGGTGTCGTAAGAGGCGACTAAGGGATTTGCCAGAGAATGGGCAGCAGCGTTCTCTGTGCTTTCGTACCAACCGTACTGCGATTGCCAACCCGCCTGCCAAGCGTGGCGATTATGGAAAAACCTCCCTTATGTCAATGTGGTGTTGGGGGAGGCCTATATCCAGCAGTGGATGTCTTTCGGCTGAAATGATGAATGATGATGAAAAACTTGGTTACATATAATGACAAAAAAAATGTTAAAGCATTTTTACTCAACTTCTCGACGTCATCTGTGCATGTTTTAATTCAACAAATATACTAATATTAGAGAAAAAAAAAGAATTATGACTTTTAAAAGTATGTGATTATGCAAATCTAAAACCACACGTGAAATTGTTCACCCCTACGATTCAGGGATTAGAGATTACTTTTCAGAGGGACATCTCTAAAACCGAAAAGGTGCATTTAAAAGCTTTACATCGCTCTTGACCAAAGCTTTAAATATAGTAAACAAGATAACAATCAAAACAAACAAATAGTACTATTCGTAACCCAATTGACAAAAGTAGTTGTCAATTGGGTTACGAGTCGTGATAACAGCGAAGCTGGGTACATTGCTGATTAAGATAGTACTACTCGAGAGATGTAACCTAGTTTGCAAGAGTAGTGTAAGTAGTTGATTGTTTTGGTCGACACCGATTCGGAATCTGGTATGAGGAAAATGGGTTTGAAAAGTCCGATTGACTGTTTTGTGGGTACAAAGGTTACTTGGGATTTTTACAGGGCTGTCAACCGTACGCTTATACAGGTGATTGGTAAGTGAGAGCATTCCTTGAAACAGGTTATGCTAGACCAAATTAACAACATTTTTGTCCCGATAACTTGGGGTCCAAACGGGGTCGTTTAGTAGTAATCTTTTTTTTTTTAATTTTTGGAATTTTTCCAACTCTTCACCATAAACTGCTGATTGTGAGAAGTCGACGCCGTTCTTGAAGTTAAACTGATGTTTTAAAATAAAAATGAAACTTGTCGTGCAAATTAGAGAATTTTAATCTTTTCCGGTACTTTAAATTAATATTTTAATTTTACGTGGCAACGCTGCCAGTCTGGGCACGTTTCCGGATCAGCGATGTGGAGGAGTATTTTGACGCCAAAGCGTCTTGTTGTTTTTAAGTTAGTTTATATTTAGTTAGTTAGTTTATATAAAGTATTTAGTTTTAGAAAATAATTAAAGTATATTTCTATGTTTTTTGACCGAAACGTGGCCGCTCACAATGGGCCTCATCAGAAGGCTCAAAGTCACCCAAAGGGCAATGGAGAGAGCTATGCTCGGAGTTTCTTTGCGTGATCAAATCAGAAATGAGGACATCCACAAGAGAACCAAGGTTACCGACGTAGCCCGAAGAATTGCCAAACTTAAGTGGCAGTGGGCAGGGCACATTGCTCGCAGAACAGATGGCCGATGGGGCCGAAAAGTTCTGTAATAGCGACCGCGAACCGGGAGACGATGCGTTGGAAGGCCTCCCACTAGGTGGACCGATGACCTGGTGAAGGTTTCGGGGATCTGCTGGATGCGAGTCGCACGGGACCGGTCAATGTGGCGACACTTGGGGGAGGCCTATGTCCAGCAGTGGACGTCTTTCGGCTGAAATGATGATGATATTTCTATGTTTTATTTATTATACTTATAAATGTAATATTTTAAAGAGGCAAAGTTCGAAAATTTAGAATGTGGGGGGGATCTTCGAAATTACTGATCCGATTCCGAAAACTCTTTCAGTAATGGGAAGCTACATTATACTGAAGTGTAATAAACTATTATATTCAGGACTTTCCCATAGGCTAATTACCAGACCAGACCATATTGCACGCGCAACGGCGCGGTTTTAAATATTATGACCACAGCTTTATATTATAGTAGTAAGTAAAGTAAGATAAGATTTATGGTCTGCGATTGGCTTATAAGGTTAGTAATGTAAGTATGGTACTGCGTTGTTAGTTAAGCGGGTTTAGCTGTAAGTTGAACGGGTGTGGGAGCTTACTCTTCTAACTTTTTTCCCATAAAAACGTACGTTACGTAACGTTTTTTCTTTACGTCATAACGTAAAGTAAAAAACACAACTACGCACATACGACTCGCACTGTGCCTTTTTCTATTGGTGTCTCTCAGCGTTGTTGGGGTCGGCTTCCAGCTTTACCAGATGCAGCTTAACACCAGTATTGCCTATCTGCCTATCTGACCTCAACAAACCTAGTTAGTACTGGGTAATACGATACCCCTTGGTAAAACTGGTTGCCAGACTTTCAGGCCACTGACTACCTGTAACGACTGTCAAAGATCTACAAATGGCTGCCGGGACCAACGGCTTAACGTTCTTTCCGAGGCACGGAGGAAACTCGCTATGTAATGTTGTGTGTCGGTGTGTGGCCATCCCTCAACAGACCAACCAAGGCAAGGGGGCTACCTGAAGCTGGATCCAAGTGGCTGTTATTACTTAGCCACGAGCTCCTCTACAAAGAAGGTAATGATGAAACTAGTACTATACTCACTTCATGAAATACACACAAAAAAGGTTCGCAAGACTTCTTAGTAAACAATTAAAAATAAAATATAAGCAGTCTGATTAGCCGGGTCACTGAGGTCTGTTAATTATCTATTCTCGCCAATTGCTAATTAAAGGTAAAAAAAAACACATTCAATGTTGTTTTTGCGTGTTATTTTAGATATGCTCTTTATCTTGCATGGGGTTAAATATAGCAATGGAATCATAGTCAAAGGTACTGTTAGAATTTACGTAGTTATGTGGTGAATAAGACTCCACAAATAGCGATACTTAAAGTTTAGTTGGTCGCCCCTAAACAGTTAGGTATACGGTCGCGTGGGGTGCGTGACACCCCGATCATTTATATATACAAATACGAAATTCTTGCAAAATCACGATCACTGCTCCGATACTTGATCATAAAGGACACGTGTTTTATGAAGCTAACAGGAACTTCAGGGCGCAAAATTTAGTATATAAAAATGTTTGGAAAAACCCCACTTAGGGGCCAAATTTGTCAGTAGCGCATTCGGGCTCCGAATGAAAATGGTATTTATTCCAACCATCATCTGCCTAGCCTTTGGCTCGAACCATTTTTTACCTCTTTGGGGTCGGCTTCTAGTCTAATCTGATACAGGTATTTTACACAGAGTGACTGCCTATATGACCGGAAAAGTATGGAAGCATGACAAAACGCTGTGCTTATAGATGAGGCGCAACCATGACTTCCTGTCAGACTTTCGAGTTTCTGACCACAAGGACTATTAATGATTTTCAAATTAACTGTCGATATTAACAGGTTAACGTGCTTTCTAGGGCACTCGGGCGAAGTAAGGTGGTCTTAAAGAGGTATTTTGAAGGCAAAAAAAATAAAGTTAAATATTATGGTTACTTCCTAAGGCAAAAAAAAATTGGTTGTCTGTAAAGTAGGTATTCGGACGATAGTTTGACGTGACAACGTCATAACAAAACATTGATGAAGCATACTTTTATGGATAGTAAGCCGAACGCTCAAGCCGTGCCTCTCGCTAGCTCGTGCAGCGCTCTCGCTCCGGTCGTAACGTTTATTTATTTATTTATTTATTTATTTATTTGAAGGCTCTTATCCGCGGCATCGGAATTACTTATGATATGTGGCACTAGATTTAATTAGATTAAGCAAACAGACGTCGGCGATCCGTCAACGACTTGCTACGCGCCACTTTCCTTGACAACTATCCAAGTCAATATGGCTACCCGCAACGACTTGACGTTCCGCCAGAGAGAAATGTAGACCCCTTCTCTCTCGTCTGTGGTCACAGATTAGTTTGCAACGTGAATCATATGAAGCCTTTTTGCAAAGGCGCCGACACGGCCAGACTGACATACGACCGTCCTCGGGCGTTATTGTATTCCTGGAACAAACAATGTCTAATCACCAAGACATCCGCTCGTCCACCCTGACATGAGCCAGTGCCTCTTACTTTAGGTCACAGCCTATTTCGAACTCACTCTCGCAACTTGCACCGCTCTGTTTCCTCATACGATGCGTAGCCCGGACAAATGCGTCCCTTCGACTTGCCCCAAGTGCAAGACCGGACAACACCGTCCCTTCGACTAGCCATCGGCTCACTCATGATGCGTAGCCCGGACAAATGCGTCCCTTCGACTTGCCCCAAGTGCAAGACCGGACAACACCGTCCCTTCGACTAGCCATCGGCTCACTCATGATGCGTAGCCCGGACAAATGCGTCCCTTCGACTTGCCCCAAGTGCAAGACCGGACAACACCGTCCCTTCGACTAGCCATCGTCTCACTCATGATGCGTAGCCCGGACAAATGCGTCCCTTCGACTTGCCCCAAGTGCAAGACCGGACAACACCGTCCCTTCGACTAGCCATCAGCTCACTCATGATGCGTAGCCCGGACAAATGCGTCCCTTCGACTTGCCCCAAGTGCAAGACCGGACAACACCGTCCCTTCGACTCGCCATCACTCACGTCAACGAACTAGATTCGTACGTCCCTTCGACCAGCACCGCTAAGCCCGGACAATACAATCCATTCGTGACACACAGACGCATGCGTCCCTACGAACCTGCTAGCACTCTAGTCAGGACCGGACAACATCTCGTCTTTGGGTTTGCGTCCTTTCGAGTTACCAACCAACGGGCAAAACTGGACAACAACACCCACACGTAATCACATCACATAATCTGAACGTACCTTAGGTTCTGAATATTATGCTCGGTGGACGTCTACTTCTACGTCAAATGTCAAGGCTCCCTCATCTTCCGAATCAGCACTAGCTGTTTCAGCCCCTAAAACGACCCACTGACCCAGAAGGGGCCGCAAGCGTTTCAGATGATGCAGTCAGATTAGCGGAATCTGCAGTCAAGGTGTCAACACTGCGAGCCGACATAGTCTCAAAATCGGCATCAATATTGCCTTCTGACTGCATATCTACCGCCTTCACGGCTTCCTCGTCATTCATAATGCCTTCAGCTAATTCCATTAAGCCCTCGTAATGTCGTAGTTGTCATGATTTATTTTGTTAGACACGGTCATCATGTGGGCAGAACATGGGTTTCGTGCTATGAAAACACACACTACACGCGGTACACTGCTTTTGTCGAACTCACAAATTACTTGAAATTACAATCCAACACAATAACACTAGGCACCATGAATAGGGGAACAGTGACATTTCGACTGAACACACTTTCTTTTCGACTGAAACTTGTGGACCAGACAAGCGCTTACTCTAAACGCCAAAGAACTTTTACGAATTACGCCTAATAATTCCTGAACTCATTGGCCGACAACCTATTTTATTAAAATATCGCTTTTTTTTTAATGGTGCTGGAGATCTCCATCGTACATTTTAAATCATAATCTCCGATGCCAGTAAGGTTTACTGATTATGATGTCACCCTTAAACCAATTAAACAAGCCATGTTTAAGCAATGAGTCAGATGACCTACTTATCGAAAAGAAAAGAAACGGTCTCACCCGATGATGTTGTGAGGGTACCCTCTTGATGATTTGTGCTCGCAGGTTTAAACGCTTTCCTTGTTGCTTGAAAAATTCATTGGTTATGTTCCTCACTTGGCTTTACTTTCGTGGAGGGCGCGATTCTTTATCCCACTTATGATGAAGGCTCTTATCCGCGGCATCGGAATTACTTATGATATGTGGCACTAGATTTAATTAGATTAAGCAAACAGACGTCGGCGATCCGTCAACGACTTGCTACGCGCCACCTTCCTTGACAACTATCCAAGTCAATATGGCTACCCGCAACGACTTGACGTTCCGCCAGAGAGAAATGTAGACCCCTTCTCTCTCGTCTGTGGTCACAGATTAGTTTGCAACGTGAATCATATGAAGCCTTTTTGCAAAGGCGCCGACATATTTATTTATTTATTTATTTATTTGTTTGTTTGTTTATTTATTTATTTATTTATTTATTTATTTATTTATTTATTTATTTATTTATTTATTTATTTATTTATTTATTTATTTATTTATTTATTTATTTATTTATTTATTTATTTATTTATTTATTTATTTATTTATTTATTTATTTATTTATTTATTTATTTATTTATTTATTTATTTATTTATACAAATACTTGCTGCACTTACAGTTTGCACCAAAGCGTGCAGCAAGCCAACAACCTAAAATAAAACGTAAACGTTACAATGAGTCATCCTTTTTCGTGCGTGCAGCCGGCGTTCATCGATTAATTAGACGTTGTCACGTCGAAAATCTCTCTTTCTGTGATCCGTATCGCTTAACAGACTTATCGTATTGTAATGGTAATAATCAAATATCAATGATTTCACTTCATATCATGTATTTGGGTTTCTTTGCGCGATCGATCAATTGGTATTTATCGCTCGATTAGACGAGTTTGTAATCTTTGTAACAACTCGTGACGATGATGTAACGTTTAGGATTGGACTTGTACAGACGCTAGCAAATCAAGCCACAACAATCTGTCAAATTACTTTAGTATATTTTCAACTTTATTGTAAAAGAAATAGGTTCATGGTTGAATAGCAAAATTTGACAGTTTCGGGCGGCTTGATGTGTTAGCGTCTACCGTGAAAGATAATAAAATGTTAACATCATGAAACAGAAATTATATTACACAATATGGGCATTTAAACATTGTTTTTGAGATAGCAGAAAGGAAATCTCGGGTTGATCATCATCATTTCAGCCGAAAGACGTCTACTGCTGGACATAGGCCTTCCCCAAAGGGGGGGTTTTGCCATAATCGCCACGCTTGGTAGGCGGGTTGGCGATCGCAGTACGGTTGTTACAAAAACACAGAGAACGCTGCTGCCCATTCTCTGGCAAATCCCTTAGTCGGCTCTTACGACACCCACAGGAAGATATGGGATGGTTCTATTCTTAACGTCCGTCACCATACAGAGCTGCTGCCATAGTGAGCTCGGGTTGATCTTCAAGGATAATCCGCGCTTCCCGAGGTCGGTGCATGGATGGGTGACCATTCATTTCATATCGAGACTGTGACAGTCGTCAGGTAGTCAGTGTGTCGAAAGTCTGCCACCAGTGACATCAAGGGGTATCGTATTACCCAGTACTAACTGGTTTCTGGAGGTCAGATAGGCAGTCGCTCTATGTAAAATACTGGTATGCAGCTGTATCCGGTTAGATTGAAAGCTGATCGCAACATAGTTGTGAAGAGATGATGATGATGACGTAGATACTTACTTATACGACCTTTCTTTTGTTGAGGACAATCACTATTTAATCATTATATTGTATTATATTGTCAATGATCCGAAACATTATCTTCACCAACTGATTCAGGCCGGATCGAACCCGGTAAACTGATAATCTTATCTTTGAGCTTAAACTTATTAGGAGTGCTTTGAAGTTTAATGAAATTATTCATTTTATTATTTATTTACTTTTATGGTTTTAGTTTCTTTAATCGTTTTTAGTTGTAATATGTATCGGTTATTTTTTAATAATTAAAATTGGGTATTAAATAATATTCTCTGAAGTTAAATACTGACATACTGTTTACTACCTAAAAGTAACAGGTACGTCTGATAAAAGTAACAGGTATGTAGTACCTACAAACCTGCTACGACCATAAGGCGTGGTACCTATTGCGCAAAGTGGGGCGGAGCTACGGCAATCAGTCCTGCGCCCACGCCGATACAACCTGCTCTATCTCATATAAAACGGTACAAAAAAATCCCGCCTATCGCCACGCCCCACCAAAGCTCCTCCCACTTTGTGCACTAATTGCTAATGATTGCACACACCACGTGCTGTGTCAAAGGCCACATACAAGATAGTACACAGGTTAGTAACATTTCTCTTGTGACTCATTTTAATTATAATTATACGTTTTCCAATTAAAATAATTAAGTTTTATCGCTTAGGGCGAGTGGAATATCTGTGCAGGTTATTGCGAAGCTGCTTATTTACTTTAATTAGGGTCAATAAATAACAACTTAGGTGAAAGTACTTTACATACTACGTGTTACAGTTTGATTTTCATCATCATTATCATCTCTCTTACCTTTTCCAATTATTTTGGGGTGGTGCAGAGAAGCCAAGAGTGGTCGTTTTAGGGGACAGTCTCACCTAATTTTGACGTTCGAAAAGAGTCGATTCTCATCTTAATTTCACATCAATCAAACCGTCGCCACACTCTAGTAATTTATCCTGTATCGTGAATGCTTTTACAAATATTTAAATTCACATACACAAACAGCCAGACCTGGAACAACTATCTGAAATGACTTTTGATTTATCAAATGCAACTGAATGAGTGAATACAAATTGGTTTTTACAAATACTTTAATTCAATTGTCTATTAGATATCTATAGCCCAACGTTGTTACTGTAACCCAGTTACTGGGTAATACGATAAACCCTATAAAAAAGATTTTAAGATTTTGTTTGCCCGTCATGAACAGTCATCAATCAACGACAACCAAGACCAAATTTTTAACGTATCTTCTGAGGAATTATTTCAGTTTTTTTTATGTACTATGATAAATGGTATCAAAGAGTATACTAATATCAAATTCATGCCATGAATAGGCAATTATAAAATCACGATTGGAAGGCGTGGTGATTATATTATAGTAACATTCTGACAGAAATGATTTCATCGAACGACCAAAATGGCGAATCATATAATATTTTCAGGAATCAGGTTCTGCAAAGGCATGCTTTACAGTCAACTTTTTCTACCAAAACTACCGTTTATTAAGTTTTGATGAGCGTATAAGAACAATAATATTAACCATATTACAAGCCGTTAAATGGTCACTAATTGACCATTCATATAATTTATCTGCGTAGAAATTCATAGCACTCAATTTACCTTGTTAAACAGGTGGCACATATTGCCTGGGGTGGTTACAGATTTGGTGGAAATTTTTGGACCTAGTATGGTTCTGATAAGATGTATAACCATTTTACGAATATTAGAGGAATTGCTGCTGGAAATTCGGAAAACGACTCGTTTAAAAGAATTACTGAACCTGGTCTTGTTTTTACCAGGGTAAAGAATAAGAATAATCAAGTTTTTGAAGAAACAGCCAAAACAGCTTTGAATATTACCTGCCTATACATACAAAATTCAGACATGGTCGTATAGCCAAACGCTGCCAAACCAAATAATACTTGGATCTCGACCAATGTTTTTCAAAAATCAAAACCATGACTATCTAAAACTTTCCCTCAACAAAAGCGTTTGTTTTGATACCCGATGTAAAGGACCTCTAAGTAGTAGGTATTTAAAATAGCACAGACAAAAACAATGCTGTTTGGATTAAGATAACAGAAGTCTGTTATTATATATTGTTGCCAACAACAAGTCTGAACACAGCATGGCAATTAGTTCAGTAGTCTTTTTTATCTTAAAAGTTAAACACTATGTCTGGGCGTGATCTTGAGAGTTATTTTGTTGCCAGGTTACTCGGTTTTTGTTTTCAAGCCAGGATGACTAATATCCGGTTTCGATTTTTGTAGGTCAAACAAAATTGCATATTTTACAGTGGGCCGAATTTTGTTTACAATCGTAAAATTATGAAATAAAAGTAAATGTTGAAAAGAAAATACTTAAACACGTGTTTTTGAACTAAATTGAAGCAAAACTAAATTACAACAACTGTAAAAATAAAATAAGCCTTTTGAAAATCTGTTTGTGTGTTGAAAGTGTTCTGTTTTAAAAAAAGTAAACAAATAATTCAATTCAAAAAGAATATTTACGAAAAACAAATAAAAATAAAGAAGAAATAAGAACTAAATAAAAAAAAAAAAACAAAAATTCAACTCACCGACATCACTTTGACCGCCATTATTCCAAAGTCAGAACCACAAAACACAAAATATTTCCGTTCTGAGAAAGTACCAAGTACTTAAAATTATTATCCCAAAAAAATACCAGGGACTTAAAAAAATATAAAATTCGAAAATACCGATTTGTTTTTCAATAGATATTATTTCTTGTATTGGTATAAAAGGAGGTGCGTTTAGCGGCAAAGTTTTAAGCAAAATGATAAGTGCAAACGGTGATTGTTGACTAAAACGTATATTTATGTAAGTGTCTACGTTTTATAGATCGGAAACATCGAGACGGCGCGTGCTACAGCTGTGATATAGATAATTAATTTTTAGGGGTCCTTATCGGAATTTCAAAACGCTACTGAAATATTGTCTTGAAATTACGTCAGTTAATCATTATAGTTCATATGTGTTTCTATTAAGCTTATTAAAGTGGATACAATAGTGTTATACCTATTAAAAAGATTTACTGGAAACAAGGAAATCCTATTAGGTATTTTTTATATTGACTTTGGTGTTATAATAAAAAATATGATCTTACCTTACCTTGCTGCATGCATTTGCTGAAAGACCTATCGTAATATTTCTTTCTTCACTTAATAAATAATAGTTTTTGTCCATGGCTTTGCTTTACTCAACGTGCGTAATACGTATTACAGGAATGAAAAGTATCCTATGTCCTCATATGTGAGGCAGATCTTCATTAACTTTTATGCCTTTCATCGTAATCCGTTCATTCGATATGGCACTGGACAGACAGACAAACATACACATTATAACTGTGTAGTACAAAAGTATGCTGTGGTAAGAGGGAGTGTCGCAATTTTCCATGGCTTGCATTAAGTTTTGGCGTGTTCCAATCTATACAGCAAGATTTTTTAGTCAACGTCCAAATTTTTTCTAGGCATTATGTATCATTCAATTCATTCACTAACTCCATTTTTGAAAAAAGAATCGATATGTGAAATTTTCATATTTTCATATGAAATCATTTTCTCGAAAAAATTATCCGCTCTGCCTGGTCACTAAGTTAAACGTTAAAAATACGACACTTGCCGCGCAAACATTCAATGGAAAGGGGGCGGCCAGCCCGCGTAGTGACCCAGCGTGTACCTACGCACGGCGCGGCGGTGTCCATGATATCTCAATATTTTTGTATTGAGTGATACTAAAAGAAAAAAACACATATTCAATGGTTTTCGCCAATGATTAAAATGTCTAAATTTGGACGGTGACTAAAAAATCATACTGTATATCTGCAGCATCTTGTCATAAGTCCAAAGTTCACTCAAACAGTAGGTAAATCATTGTTAATTTGTAAGTAATTAACTAAGTACGAGTACCTACTTATCGCTTTCTCTGATTCATAATTAACCTGGTCAGGTGACAGATAAAAACCAGACTTTGTTTTTGTTGATTAAAATCTCGTAATTTTGCTCAATGACGTGCCTTTATCTTTTCTTTATCCAAATAAAAAAGTAGACTGTCCGATTAAATAGAGTTAGAAAAACATTTTATGAGTAGTTATCGGACATAGAACTTAGTATTTTATTTTAATTGCAATCTGTCTATTGCCAAGCACAAGGGTTTATTAGCATCAAGCTCCGATTTTGAACACGATGACAGCATAATACATACATATATTTCTCATAGAAATGGCCAGATTTGCTGGACGACATCAATTTATCAAATTTTTACAAATTTCTTAATTTTCCTTCAGGTTAATCGACTGTCTACTAACTCCAGTTGTTACCAGTTGGTGGTAGCTAGTTAGTCACGGTAACATATAAATCAATATCATATGGCAAAAGTATCAACAACTGCATTTACTAATCAAACTCGCACGAGATACGGAACCCTCATTCCACAATCTACACTTGGCACTAACCATTTTTAGGGTTCCGTAGCCGAATGGCAAAAAACGGAACCCTTATAGATTCGTCATGTCTGTCTGTCTGTCTGTCTGTCTGTCCGTCTGTATGTCACAGCCACTTATTTCCGAAACTATAAGAACTATACTGTTGAAACTTGGTAAGTAGATGTATTCTGTAAACCGCATTAGGATTTTTACACAAAAATAGAAAAAAAAACAATAAATTAAGGGGGTCCCCATACTTAGAACTGAAAACCAAAAAAAAATTTTTCATCAAACCCATACGTGTGGGGTATCTATGGATAGGTCTTCAAAAATGATATTGATGTTTCTAAGATCATTTTTTTTCTAAACTGAATAGTTTGCGCTAGAGCAACTTCCAAAGTGATAAAATGTGTGTCCCCCCCCCCTCTAATTTCTAAAGTAAGAGGAGGAAAATTCTGAAAATATTTAGGATTGTAGAACGTAAAAAAAACTATCAACGAAAATTGGTTTCAATAAGATACGATGTTTAGTTTTTGAGATATCAGCAGTAACTTTGTTTTTCATAAACATACTATGAAAAACAAATTTAGTTTTGCGGTTGTGTGGAAGTTTACTAACTAATACTACTAACTAATGAATGACAGTTCAAAATATTGTTATTATATTATTTGGAGCTATGGAACCCTGTGTGCGAGTAAGACTCGCACTTGGCCGGTTTTTTCTAATAGTACCTACGTCATTACTAATTATGACTAAGGGGCTCGTGAGGGGCTCGTGGCTTAATTGCTACCGGTAAACACAAATAACATGAGTTTTTTTTCGAAAAGTCTGGCAATTCTCCTAACCTAAGGTTATCGATATACATGTGGTAGGCGTGTGGAGGTCAGATGCTGTGTTTTGGGTATTACCTCACGCCACATCGTCCGATCAGCGAATGATGTGGTTTCACCGTAATATTATGAGATTGCAAAATTATCTTAAATGTACGGAACGCGCAGGATTTCCAGCGTGCCTACTTTATCTGTACTATGGAGAGTAGGTGTTTTTTTTTTAGATTTGTTTTCGTGGAAGAGTTTTCGTTCGGCATCCGCTCAATGGTACTGTCTTATGCAATAATTTCAACAAAATAAAACCGTAACTCAGCATTCTATTCGTTGTTTTTTTTTTTAATTTTCGTCCTGATACTGGTATTGAGCTATATGTAGCTCTAAAAGAAATATAATTCACTTTATATCGGATACCTCCACTAGAGACGTGCCTATTTTCGTTAGCGGATCGCACTCTAGGCGAGCCCCTTCACAATCCATCGTGATTGGCTAATATTTTCTCCACGTCACAAGCGTGCCTTTGGGTCGTGCCAAAACAAAAACAAAAACAGAACCAGACAGACGCATGCAGTGCGTATTACTTTGTGCATTCACGTCTACATGTGTCAGATTAGTAATCGTACTTATTGTTTCAAGATCTTTAATTAATTTAAACCACCGGTTCCGAGGTCAAGTTTGTAATTGAGGTTATCAATAGAAAGAAAATTGTCAGTTACACATCAATATTATTGGTTCTGTCTCGTTTCTAATATTTTCTTACTGTTATATCTTCAAAATGTAAAATAACATGAGTATTACATTAGTTGTAGTCCTAAAGTAAAAAATACCAGGTAACAAGAACCTGTTACAAATACGCTAAGAAATGGTGGTTCAAGTTCCAAAGTAAGAGAAGGCGAGTATGTTGTCGAGAATTTCTTAATAGGAAAACCACAGTGGCACAATTTCTCTATTTTGATCCTGTTCTGCCATTCCAGAAACTTTTTACCGTGCCTCCTCTACCCAGCTCTCGCGGTACGCGTCCAGATTGTCTTGCTAATATTTATCAACCCATAAATCCGTAATATTCATAAATTCGTACAATGTGGAATGTCTCTTTATAACATAAAATTTTGCCTGTAATTTAGTTTACTTATTTATAGGGTACCGATAGTTCCTACCTACATATATTCCAGTAAATTTTAAGTACCATGTAATCGGAGGCTCACCTCAAGAGACCACACTATGAGACACTGTGGCTCTCACTGTCTGTCTGACTTTCCCCAACTGTGTTGCGGGTCGGCTTCCAGTCTCGGATGCCGCTGAACATCATCATCATTAGCCTACAGCAGTCCACTGCTGGACATAGGCCTCTTCTATCGCTCGCCACTTAACTCGATTCTTGGCAACTCTCATCCAGTTGCCACCAGCTACCCTGCGAAGATCATTGCTCCACCGAGCCTGAGGGCATCCCACCACGACGCTTACCGATGCAGCTGTACATCAGTAGGTATTCTTTCTATCTTAAATCTACCTTCGATAAATATGAAGGTGTTATAAACATCTGTCACTAAAAGATTTATGCTGATTATGAAAATGCTTGGCAACTGCATTATCGATTAAAAACACCTGGTTTGATCAAAATTAAGTAGATAAGTATGAGATAAGTAGGTAAAAAGTCCGTTATAAGTAATTAGCGTTGTTCATCATTTATTTCGTATGATGTCGGACGTAAAGATTAGTACCATCCCATATCTTCCCGTGGGTGTCGTAAGAGGCGACTAAGGGACCAGAGAATGGGCAGCAGCGTACTCTGTGCTTTTGTTAAAACCGTACTGCGATCGCCAACCCGCCTGCTAACGGTGGCGATTATGGCAAAACCCCGCTTATGTCAATGTGGCGACACTTGGGGGAGGCCTTTGTCCAGCAGTGGACTTTTTCGGCTGAAATAATGATGATGATCATTTTTTTTTCGGAATAAATAGTTATAGGTTACCTAATTATTTAATAAAATAACTTAGGTAGTAGTTGGCTAGTACCATGTTGTTTTAGTCGTTGAATAGTCAAGTAGGTTCGATTCCCAATTAAGGATAGTTTTCTCAAAACTTTCCATAAATAAATTCTCAACAGCAGCCCATAAACAGCGTTTTAGCGTGCCCACGGTAAGGACTCAGGCCTCTGGTCAGTGAGATGATGAGTGTGTCATAATCCACCACACGGAGCAAAGTTGGTATCTTGTAATGAACATCTTTTGCCTGTATCTACCCTTTCAACTAATAAAGGTGTAATAGTATATCTGTGAGAGCAGCGGTGGCCCAGTGGTGGCAGCCCCGACTTATGACCAGTAAGCCGTGGGTTCGAGCCCAGGTAGGCGCATTACTTTGTGTAATTTATTTCATCACCGCTGCCCTCAAAAACGGTGAGACATCATGAGGAAACCGGCATGTCCCAGAACTAAAAATTCGACGACATGTGACATCTACCAACACGCACTGGGCCCGCGTGGTGGATTACAGCCCACTCCCTCTCATAGAGAGGAGGCCTGTGACCCAGCAGTGGGAACATTATAGGCTGATGATGATGATGAATATATCTGTAGGTATTACTTTTACTTTTCCATTTGTTTTCAAACACGAGGAAGTCGGATATACTCAGCTACTGATAAACGGATAAATATATATCACACCATGACCACTTTACAATCAATCATTTTGAATGGACTTTGATATTAGAATCGAGATAACAATATAATTCTAATTCCGTTTTAGGGTGCAGTTATGTGATGTTTCTATATTTTGATAAGATCACGCATATAAACGCACATGATTGTCATTAAAAGGCAAAGTGTTCTTTTGTGACGATCGCCGTTCTAACATAAAACACAAACAAATGTGTTTTTCCCAGCACACTATGAATTTCCCACACTATGAAATCAGTGGCGAAGGGTGGGCGTTTTGGGGGACTGTTTCTTGTAAACTTTGACGTTCAAAAAGTGCTAATTTTCAGCCTCAATTTAATAAGGGACTTTTGATTTTAATCTTGCGTAGGTCGGTCCATGAATGGGTGACAATCCTTTATGTACCGGGTTCCCTCCGTGCCTCGGAAACCATGTGAAACCGTTGGTCCCGGCTGTCATTTGTAGATCTTTGATAGTCGTTACAGGTAGTCAGTGGCCTGAAAGTCTGGCAACCAGTTTTACAAAGGTGTGTCGTATTAAACTTACACCTACGAGATATCTACTGTATCATCGTATTACCCAGTACTAACTGGGAATTGCTGAAGTCGGATAGGCAGTCGCTCCATGGTGGTATTCAGCTGCATCCAGTTAGTCTGGGAAAAGGCAGACAGATGATGATGATGACGAAACCCAGCCTCCTCTCCACCGCTGCTAAAATTGAATCTATGCATTCTACATTATTTTTTTAATCCTCCAGATTTGGATTTTGCGTTGAATAGGATGTGTTTCGGACGCTGTTGCATCCTACATTCTCTATTACGGTCCCTTTATATTCAATTTCCCTGTTGTTGAATTTGAGAATAGAATAGTTTCTTTTTGTTTTTTTTTTTTTTTAATCCTTTTTGCTGTTTTTTAATTGCAGTTTTTTTTTAAGAGCGTTTACACTTTACAGTATTTCAAGTTCAACAGTTCAGTGAATAAACTAAAAAAATAACTGAACAAATATTAATGAAACTTAATACGCGTAAGCAAGGTATATATAGAGATTGTTCTAATATAGCTGTAACACTATTGTTCGAAAATGTTTTTAGTAAGTTTAAGACCTATGTATCCTGCTTATGCGCATGAAGTTTCATTAAAATCGGTTCAGTTATTTCGGAAAATAAGGACTTGAAAGAAGGTGTCATCATCATTTAAGCCGAAAGACGCCCACTGGTGGACATCGCCTCTCCCAAGTGTACATAAGGGGGGTTTTGCCATAATCGCCACGCTTGGCAGGCGGGTTGGCGATCGCAGTACGGTTGTCACAAAAGCACAGAGAACGCTGCTGCCCATTCTCTGGAAAATCCCTTAGTCGCCTCTTACGACACCTACGGGAAGATATGGGATGGTGCTATTCTTTACGTCCGACACCTTAAAGAGTCGTAAGGTGTAAACGCTCTTGAATCACTAACTTTGTCCATCGCTATTTATAATCATGTTCACGGCAGTCCTAGACACGTTGTCATTCACTTAGTGTTGCATCATACAATACGTGAATGGCGTTGTAATGTTACAATGTCATTATCACTAACAAATACAGTGTTACGTTATACACACTGCACGGGATTAACATCACCTCAACTCGAGTGTTCTGGGTGTTTTTGTATGAAATTCCATACTTACTTATAGACACCGTAACGGCATCGTCGCTGATAGGGATCATCATCTGCCTAACCCATTCCCAATAACGTTGATGTCGGATTCCAGCCTTAAGAGCGTTTACACCTTTCGGAATTTCATACAAACTTTTAAGTCTTTATTTTCAGAAATTATTGAACCGATTTTAATGAAACTTAATACGCATTAGCAGGATACATAGTTCTAAAATCTTACTAAAAACATTTTCGAAAAAATAAGTGTCACAGCTAAATTAGACCGATAAATTATCTTTATAAACAGAAATTTCCAATTTTTTTTTTGTTAAAGACGTTTTGAATATGTTTTTTTAGTAACTTTTTAGATCTATGTATCCTATAAAATCGGTTCAGTCATTTCGGAAAATAAGGTGTTGAAATTTTGTATGAAATACCGTAAGGCCTAAACGCTTTTATCAGATACCTATAACAGAATGTCAGTATTTAACATGGCACGACTGCCTATCTGACCTCCGCAACCCACAAAAGACAGCCGGGACCAACGGCTAACTTGCTTTCCGGGGACGGAGAAAACTTGGTATGTAATGGATGGTCACCCATCCAAGGACTGACTTTGGCGGAGCACGGCTTCACCCTCGAAGCGAATCCAGCAATCGACCCTTGGGGCTGTTATTATTTACTCACAAGTCGAAATGAGGAAGAGATAAGGTGATGCCGCTTCAGCGCAGTGCTTTTAAGTGTGCTTTTTTGTTCTTTTTTTTGGAAGGGAAATCATCAAATAACTCCTCCCGCTCTAGGCGGAAGGGAGAGTCAGACTTGTACTGTCTAAAACTCATCCATTTTCCTTCTAAGTCTTTTGTGTTCCTGGGCCACGGTATCTCTTTCAAACAATCCCGCAGCCCTGGCAAGCATCAGCCCTCTCGGGCCCCTTCCGATTTGCTGACATCTCCTGGAGGCCTGTCGTCATAAGACAGACGGACGGACGGTGAGCTAGCCCATTACTCACCGTCCGCAGGCACAAGTGTGCTGTGAGCTTTATTTTGCAAAATCTCTTTGATAGTGATTTTTTGCGGAATAGATAGGATCGCGTGATGTTTAATGATAGCTTTAGATAAACTTAGCACTTGCACCTACGTTATCTAAGCACGAGGAAGAGATATCTGTAGGAAACGCAAAAAACCGGCAATATAGATAAAAGCTTTTCAGTAGTTTTTGTAAAAATATTTTTGTTTCATCGTTTTCGCTGATAAAATGTCACTTCGTGTCGTTTATGTGACTCGTTCTGCTGTACCCTTTGGCAACTAGGTTTCGACCTAACCTGGAACAAATCGATTAACCTACAACTTGTTGTAAGATTGAAAGAAAGAAAATTGTTTTTATTTGGCATTAATAACACCTTAAAAATAATTCAAAATAAATGAACAAACAATACTCATCATTCATCATCATTTCAGCCCAAAAGACATCCACTGCTGGACATAGGCCTCCCCCAAGTGTCACATTGATATTTTGGGGGGTTTTGCCATAATCGCCACGCTTGGCAGGCGGGTTGGCGATCGCAGTACGGTTGTTACAAAAACACAGAGAAAGCTGCTGCCCATTCTCTGGCAAATCCCTTAGTCGCCGCTTACGACACCCACGGGAAGATATGGGATGGTGCTATTCTTTACGTCCGACACCACACAGACGAACAAACAATACTAATAATGCCAAAAGGGAGTATTCCCGTTTGAGCACCTATTTTTAGGGCACCTGTACTTTGAGCACCAAAGGTTTTCCCATTGGAGCACCAACCATTTTAATAGCTTGGTGCTCAATGGGGAACAATAAAAAATATTCAACTTTATTCCCTTTTGAGCACCTACGGTGCGGTAGCTAATAGTGATGAGGTGGTTAATAAAACATATCGATAAAAATGGCAGTACTTTTATTATCATATTAATTTGAGGAAACCAAGTAATTCTTATTTATATCACAATCAGCCTTATGTTATTTTCTAGGTACCTCACCTACATAAGACAAATAATAGAAATCACATTCCTCGTAGCAACAGTCTTTACACCTTGTTTTTAATAATTAAAATTTCTTATTAATGTTTACACACTCGTATAATATATACAAGTACAGTTTTTAGTCGTTCTGGAAAAATATGAACTCTGTATATTTTTTATTAATATCACAATTAGCCTTATATTATTACATTCCTCCTTAAAACAGCATCGAGGCTTTATGTTTTATGTTTTAATTAAATAATATTTCTTAACAATACTCACAAATATTATACGTTTTTTTTTTTGTTTCAGCAACGAAAAATATTAACTCTTTATCAGTTTAAACAAACTTTTGGTAATACGTAGTTTTTAGAACGATTAATAACTGATCTTGTAAGGTTTCTTTTATAAATTCTTAGTATGATCATATCAGTCACTCAATCAGTATTTTTAGGTTACGGAACCCTAAAAATACTGATTGAGTGACAGTGACAGTGACCTCGAAAGGCAAAAACGGAACCCTTTTAGGATCACTTTGTTGTCCGTCCGTCTATCCGTCAGTCTGTCTGTCAAGACCCTTTTTTTCAGGAACGCGTGGAGGTCTCAAGCTGGAATTTATATATAATATAATATAAATAAGGCTAATTGTGATATTAATAAAAAATATACAGAGTTCATATTTTTCCAGAACGACTAAAAACTTTACTTGTATATATTATACGAGTGTGTAAACATTAATAAGAAATTTTAATTATTAAAAACAAGGTATAAAGACTATACTGTTGTTACGAGGAATGTGATTTCTATTATTTGTCTTATGTAGGTGAGGTACCTAGAAAATAACATAAGGCTGATTGGGATATAAATAAGAATTACTTGGTTTCCTAAAATTAATATGATAATAAAAGTAATGCCATTTTTATCGATATGTTTTATTAACCACCTCATCACTATTAGCTACCGCACCGTAGGTGCTCAAAAGGGAATAAAGTTGAATATTTTTTATTGTTCCCCATTGAGCACCAAGCTATTAAAATGGTTAGTGCTCAAATGGGAATACCTTTGGTGCTCAAGGTATAGGTGCTCTAAAAATAGGTGCTCAAACGGGAATACTCCGCCAAGGGCTCAGCTCAGCATAATGTCAGATGGCAAAACAAGGTATACCACCTGACGCTGATTTTCAGCTGCAGCCCACGAGTGCTATTGGTTTGGTGTGTGATTGGTACCTGTATCGACTTGCATTCGCGTAGTGTTAGAAGGCAGACTCTGACCGGCGCCTAGGCTGACCGTAGATCTGGTGAAGGCCGCGAAAATCCGATATATACCAGTAACGCAGGATCTGACGATGTGGCGATGCTTGGCGAATAATTAAGGCCCGTGGAGGTCATTTTACAGCTGAAATGATGATTATGATCTTTTATAATCTTGGGACACCCTCCAAAAATTTAGGTAGTCTCGATGTACTAAAACTATTTAATGGGCACATTAGAGTGAAAACGTTTGTAGTGAACGCCCTAGTTATATTTTTTTTTTTTTTTTTTTTTCGGATGGGAAATCATCAAATGACTTCTCCCGCTCTGGGCGGAGCTGAAGGGAGTGTCAGACTTGACTGACTAAAACCCATCCATGTTCCTTCTTAGCCCTTTGCGTTCCAGGGGCACGGTATCTCTTTCGAACAACCCGCAGCCCTGGCAGGAGTACTCGCAACCTGCGTGTATGACTATAAATTATGGTGACGAAGGAATAGAAATTAAGATGACGCAGGAATAGAAATTAAGGTGACGAAGGAATAGAAATATGTAAGGATTGTAACAGATGGCGTACTGTAGTTTCTGCCTACCCCTATGGGAAAAATACATGAGTTTATGCATGAAAATATGTAAAAAACTAATGACATCATCATCTGCCTAGCCTTTTCCAAAACTATCTTGGGGTCGGCTTTCAGTCTAACCGGATGCAGCTGAGTACCAGTATTTTACATGCAGCGACTGTCTATCTGACCTCCACAACCCAGTAATTGGGTTATACGATACCCCTTGGTAAGACTGGATGTCAGGCTTCTGACTACTACTTCTTCGTAACGACTTTTTTTTTCTTTTTTTTCCTATTTTTTTTCCTTGTTTTTTTTTTCCTTTCTTTTTAATCAGATGTTTTACAATAGTTTTTAAATCATTACGCCTTTTGTTTAGAATAGTTACAGCACGGATGACAACATTTGTGTCACTTATTTGATCTAGTCTTTTTGTGATATTTTCTATTTATTTTTTGTTGTTGTATAGACTCTTTTTCTTATTTACCGATTGTTTGTAAATGTGTGGACATTGTAGGCCTTATAGATTCCTAGATCCTTGGTAACTTTTTATTTTGTTCTACGTTTTGTAGTAAGCAACGACTTATTGTCAGGCCTACGATGTCCTCCCAAACTTTAGTACTAATGCTGTAACAGAAATATTATAAAACCAAATGGTTTTAAAAGAGTAACCATGGAGTTTCTTGCCGGTTCTTCTCCATAGGAAACGACCAACCCAAACCGAGCACCTTTTTGCCGACGTTTTATAAGTGCCCCTGTAGGCCTATGTAAAATAAAATTATTTTGATTTGACTGTCAAAGATCTAAAAATGACAGACGGGACCAACGGCTTAACATGCTTTCCGAGGCACGAGGAAACTCGGTAACCAATTATGATCACCCATCCACGGACTAACCTCGGCAAGCACGGCTTAATCTTAAAGATCGACC
This sequence comes from Cerastis rubricosa, assembly GCA_949152445.1. Taxonomy (NCBI): domain Eukaryota; kingdom Metazoa; phylum Arthropoda; class Insecta; order Lepidoptera; family Noctuidae; genus Cerastis; species Cerastis rubricosa. Next base: position 15,311,820 of record OX424548.1, on the reverse strand, counting down.
CGTGCTGCTTTTATTATTTAGCCTCGAGTTCTAATGATAAATAAGGAACTGATGACATAATCAGCAAAAACTAGGTAAGTAGGTAAAACTATCACTAATTTTATCACCCAACGATAAGTACTGTCTATTATGCCAAAAAGACACACTGTACTTTTTAAATAACTTCAAGATCTACAGTTGCTTACCACATGGCATGATAAGACTGATAATATCACGAATCACGACAATATGACATTTATCACACGCGTGGTCTGTTTCCTTATAACGTCACTGTCACGCCCACAATCGACGGTAGGCGAGCGTGAGTGGGATTGAGCTAAAAAAAGACTTTGAGGTGTGCTTACACAGACAAATAAAAATGGGAAACATCATTATTCATGTCAACCCTGAATTACCCACTAATGGGTAAAGGACTACCCTTTCTACTACCATACTTCTTTGTTATGTGCAGGTTGGTTGCAGAGGTTGGTCCGTGGATGGGTGACCATAATTACATACCAAGTTTCACCCGTGCCTCGGAAAGCACAGCACAGCCGGGTTAAAGACTTATTTAGTCCTTCGAAATATAGGTGCCCTCACTTCATTCGGGCGCCAAACCCTGTCTCGGGACTAAATAAGTTACTTTCACCCCTAGGATAACAATGTACCACTCCTAAACTGCAAAATTACCAGTCTAAGCGCAGCTTTAGAGTCAAACACGTGATACTCGGTTGTTAGACTGTAACACGTTGTTATCATACATCACTCACATTGTTTAGTTTGGGAACCTTGGACCGAGTCGCCGAATGACGAAAATGTGTCCATGAGATGCTATCGTGCTTTTAGAATGATCATCATCTGCCTAGCCTTTTTCCCAAACTACCTTGGGGTCGGCTTCCATTCTAACCGCATGCAGCCGAGTACCAGTATTTTACATGAAGCGACTGCCTATCTGACCTCCACAACCCAGTAACTGGGTAATACGATACCCCTTGGTAAGACTGGATGTCAGACTTTTGGCTTCTAACTACTCTTAACGACTGTCAAAGATCTACAAATGACAGACGGGACCAACGGCTTAACGTGCTTTCCGAAGCACGGAGGAAACTCGATATGTAATTATGGTCACCCATCCACAGACCAACCTCGGCAAGCACGGCTTAACCTTAAAGATCGACCTGGGCGGCTGTTATTATTTAGAATGATTACGGTTTTAAAAAGATGCTGGACGAATTCGAGAGTCTTTTGTTCTTCCCGACTTGTGCAATTTTTATTTTTGAGCTTGTCCATAGCCGACCTTAGATAGATAGATTTATTTATTTGCCTAAAATATGGTATTTTACAGATTTTGTAACACATACACAATAGTTCAAATTTTTTTTGTTTTGTGATCACGTGTTTTACAATAAAGGTCTTATGTAAACTTATTAGACAAGTTTTGTGCTCGTCTAAAATATTTAAAGTTGAGTTAAGATAAATTGTTGTACCTACACATAAATTCGTTTTTTTTTGTAAGAAGTCTGAATTTATACAAAACAAAGTCAAGATCGAGTTAGGTCAAGTTAGTTCTTCATATTCCGCCGACTAAATCAGATTCTAAATCACTTTCTGGTAACAGTTATATTAAAGATCTAAGTCACAGCTTTTTACTTATACTGTTTCCACTGCTGGGACACAGGCCTCCTCTCTATGGGAGGTAGTGGGCTGTAATCTACCACACGGGCCCAAAAGCACAATGATTTACTTGCATTGTATTGCGTAAAAACGTTCCCCAGTATTAGTTCTGTAAAATGTTACTATGTAAATTTCATGTAAGTACCTACAGAACGCGAAGATAAATTTGTGATGATTCATTTTACACTACAGCAAAGTCTTTACGAACATATTGAATGCGAAATTCATCCTGCCTGTCCTTCGTATCTACTTCTTCATGTCTTAACGGCAAGACCTATCCAATTATCGTTTGTTCGACGTTATTGTTAGACTAGCTGTTACCCGCGACTTCGTACGCGTTAGGTTTGTGATTTGCTTAAAATAAGTCTTTTAGTCAGGAAATTCTTGATTCCAATGTTTTGTTTGAAGATCGTTACCAGATGTTTCCAGTATTAATACAATCTGCCCAGTCTTTTCCCAACTAAGCTGGGAACATTCAGTCTAACCGGATGCAGCTGAATACCAAGATTTTACATGGAGCGACTGGCTATCTGACCTCCACAACCCAGTTAGTACTGGGTTATACGACCCTCTTGATAAGACTGGTTGTCAGACTTTCGGGCCACTGACTACCTGTAACGACTGTCAAAGATCTACAAATGACAGCCGGGACCAACGGCTTAACGTGCTTTCCAAAGCACAATAAAGTCGGTACGTAATGGGTGGTCACCCATCCATAGACCAACCTAGGCAAACGAAGCTTAAACTGAAGATCGACCTTAGCGACCAAAATTGATTTTATATGATAATTTTCGTTTGAAAGAACTTGCTTCAAGTGTGATCTCCTATTCATTTGTGAGTAAAACTTCGAAAACCGAGTATAACTCCTCAATGTGTACGAACACGCTACCGACTACTGTAAAAAAAGGTGATGTTGAAAGTTGATGTGGATCAACTTTCATTATGAAACATAGGGATAGAATTTCCAAAAACGTAAATAGTGATTTTGTGCATTCATGCCTCTTTTTGAAAATTACAAATATCCTCCTAAACCCGACATTAATTCCACTTGGGGGTGGAATTTCCAAAAAGCCCTTTCTGCCTTACTAAGAACTTACTTGCGAGATTTCAAGTTAAATAGGTCAAAAGTGTTAGTTTGTAGTTCTTGAGTGGTTTATCGGTGAGTGAATAGTCATAGCGCTTTCATGTATAAATGAAAGTATTATTATGTCCTTATCCAGATCATGACCTGGCTAGTGGCTTTGATCCAAATCCGTTCACCAGATAAGGCGTGAAAAAGTTAAAACAGACTGATAGATGCTGTTAATATACTGTATCGTTGGTATAGTGGTCGCAACTACTGAGTATGAGGTCCTGGTTTCGATTCCCGGGTCGGGTAATGTTTTATTTTGATTTTCGACCATAAATTTCTGACCACAAAATCGCACGGAGAGAAGATTGTAAGGCTATGGGGGAGCCCTTAGCCCAGCAGTCATTTTGATGAGATTCACTATATAACTTTCCTGAGAGACATGGACAGTGACAGGGAAGTGAAACAGGAAGACGTCATATCTCCGAAACTGTTCACCGCTGCACTGGAAATGTATTTAAGTTTCTGGACTGGAGAGGGCTAGGCATCGACGTCAATGGCGAGTACATCTCTCACACTCAATTTGCCGACGATATAGTGGTCATGACTGAGACCATAGAGGACCTCAATACAATGCTTGATGACCTCAGTGGATCGTCCTAAAGAGTGGGTCTTAAAATGAACATGGAAAAAACCAAAGTCATATTGAATGCCCATGTAACACCCACTCCTATCAAGATCGGAGACTCTACACTCGAAGTTGTAGACGATTATGTCTACATGGGACAAACGATCCAGTTGGGTAGGTCTGACTTCGAGAAAGAGCTCAACCATCGAATCCGACTCGGCTGGGCAGCATTCGGGAAGTTGCATGATATGTTCTGGTCCAACTCACTGCAGTGTCTCAAGACGAAAGTCCATGACCAGTGTGTGTTGCCAGTGATTACATACGGGACCGATTGTGACCGCGACCACGAATCGGAAGACGTTGCGTTGGAAGGCCTCCCACGAGGTGGACCGATGGCCTGGTGATGGTTGCGGGGATCGTCTGGATGCAAGTCACACGGGACCTGTCGATGTGGCGACACTTGGGGGAGGCCTATGTCCAGCAGCGAACGTCTTTCGGCTGAAATGATGAATGAAGATGATAGTACTTTCTTACTAAATAATTAAAAAATTACGAAAACAAAACTATATATACTAAAAGTGCTGGACACTGTCGCTGTGGCCCCGGGGAAACTCAAGCAGCTTTCATAAAGTAATCTTATCGGTAACTATATTTTCGAGTCGTTGGGAATTGAAGCTTTGGACCGTGGGACCGTGAGATCAGAGTACTCAATGCTCACAGTCTTTTTAAAGAAATTTCTAAACGCATGCTTACGCTTTCCGTGACCCAAGAGCTGGCTTTTACTTCGGCCAGAGGCTAAATGATTGTTTAACTATAGTTTGAATGGTTAATGATAGCTAAAAGGATGTAGCAAACTATTTGGTAATGATTAGGAAGTCTTAAAGCATAAAAAAAAAACAAAATACCTACTTACAAAAAGTGAAAACCTGGGGATCGAACCATGGATACTTTTTTAAATATGACAGCATCAAAAAAAAAAAAAAAAACCGTATGATGGCTGAGGTTTGATCCTGCAACCTACGATTCACAGGTCAACAGCTATACCGTCGGGCTATTTACTTCGGTGACGGCTGTTCTAAAATAGCCGATCTATTCTAATGTTAGTTATGACAGTTGTCAGTTGTCAATCAGTTGAGAAATATGAACATAATGCAATATTGCTCACCTCCCAATGTTATTAGCGTGATAATATATAGCCTATGTCCTTCCCAAGGTTTCAATCTATCTTCTTGCCAAAATCCATTAAGATCCGATCAGCCGTTTAGTCGTGAAAAGGTAACAAACAAACAAACAAACAAACAGAGTGACTTTCGTATTTATAATATTAGTATGGAAGTATGGATTCACGTCTTCATTTTCGTATTTCTCATTAGTCCTGTTAAACAAGGCTTAGCTAATATTACCACTATAACTTAGAGATTATAAGGAAGAAATTAATAAACATTTGATTGTTATAGGCTACAATTTATGTGGTGGGCCCATTATCCAAACAAAAAAAATGTCTTTTTCTCAGGTACACTTGGGTTAAGACAAACGATACTTTTTAAACTACTATACTATAAGAACTTCAGCCGGGAGGATGGGTTTCAACTGTCAAAAGCCTGGAATCCAGTGGTTCAACTGTGTAAAAACCGAAAAAGTGCCGTAAAAAGTTCGCGAGTGGACACAGAGAGTTTCGTGTGTCGGGAACAGAATCGAGTTGTGAGTGACAGTGGTAGTGGTACGGAGCACAAAAAACGAACAAGAAAGAGGGTAGACCGTTTTGTCTGCTCATAAACACCCACCCGCAATAACTTCAGTTTATCCGTGATCATGGCGTTTGTAACAGCGCCGAAATATCGGGAACTCAAAACAAATAATAAACATGGTAAATATCCCGTTACAAGTGTTATTTGTAGTGTTAGTGACCATGTCAGTTTGAAAACTTATACTATACTATGTTTAAGCATTCAAGCTCAATTCCATTTAAAAATAACTTTATTGACAAGCAAAATCACTTCACGTTTGATAACAAAGTAGTTCAGTCCGACATTACCCTTGAATTAGGTTTGGTTACGTTAACCTGGCGTTAACCCCGGGTTAAATGTCTGGTTATTGTCCCGGTTAACAACAGTTATTTATCATTTGGGTTAATCATGTTTTTTTTTGTTTGTTTTGCCTGTAGGTGCAGACTTTTGCTTGAATTGGGTATTCCTTATAAAATAATGTGATAACCAATCCGCACATTAATTTGTTTATTTGGAACTAGATGTTACCCGCGCCATAGTACGCGTTAGTTTCGCGATTTTCTTTAAATAAGTTTTATAGTCAGGAGTCAGGAGGTTCTAGTCTATATAAAACTTACTCTAGCAATGTATTCTGTGTTGGGTCATTGATGGCGCTGTAGCACTTTCTGTAATGCCGCAAAACCTTGAGAAACCTTATCAAAATACCCTAGTTTATACTAAAGATAAGATTAAACTTATTGCTAGCACAGTCAATCAATCAATTTTGCATCGAAGTTGATTACGATATTACCTATTTACTATGAAAACCTTGCTAAGTGTGACGCTGCAAAAATACACGAGTGGTGGGATCAAAAGTACACCTGATGATAATTAATTATTATCAGTGGTGCAAGATAAGATTATTTTTCCCCACTTGCTTAGACAGTGTCTAACAGCAGGGCCTCGAGATACAGCGTCACGCAAATGCGGAGAAGACGAATGAAAGAAACTGACAAACAATATCATCACGCCTTTACGCCCGTAGGGTTAGTCAGAGATGTACTTAATAGTACACCCACATTTCGCCAGTTAAGTTTTGAGTCCCATTTAATAGGCTGCCCTTTGCCATCAATCGGAGACAAAGCAGACTCCGTGGATACTACGGAGAAAGTTCCTGATGGACAAACCCAATAACACTTTGCCTGACCTTGGAATCGAACCCTGGATCCCACGCTCACTCAGCAGGAACGCTTGTGATCACTCGACCAAAAAGGCAATCGGAAAGAAACTGTTTAGGGAATTCTACGATGGGGCACCGCGACCCGATTTTTGGAGCGACGGCACTCACGCGAAGGACACAAAGCTTGACGAGTATTTTCTAATTTATTATCACGTTTTTATAAGTTTCACCTCATCATCATTTCAGCCGAAAGACGTCCACTGCTGGACATAGGCCTCCCCCAAGTGTCGCCACATTGATCGGTCCCGTGCGACTCGCATCCAGCTGATCCCCGCAACCTTCACCAGGTCATCGGTCCACCTAGTGGGAGGCCTTCCAACGCATCGTTTTCCGGTTCGCGGTCACCATTCCAGAACATTTCGGCCCTATCGGCCATCCGTTCTGCGAGCAATGCCCTGCCCACTGCCACTTAAGTTTGGAAATTCTTCGGGCTACTTCGGTAACCCTGGTTTCACCTGTTTCAGCTGTTACTAAATAACTGTGTAAAAAAATCCGATCGAGCTGAAATTTTGCATACATGTTCAGTTTGGAAAACAATGCACGGTTAGCTAAGTGACGTTATTCTTAATCTAATATGTGGACTTCAAAAGATAGCGGACTAGTTATTTTTTTATGCATTCCCATGAAATCAGTACCAAATGAAAGGGTTTGCGAAGAAATATACGAGAAATAATATGACGTCACTCTCAAGCGAGTTTTTAATAATTGTTGTCACATCGAAAGATAAATATAGCTCTCTGCAGTAAAGTAAATTAAAACGTTGGCTCGTTGGCTCATTAGCTCAGTTACACGTTACACGTGGAGTTTCTTGCCTTGAATATGTAGGTAATTATCTCATGAATATAAACAAAGTTCGGAATCGGGTAAACAACTTAAAAATGATAATCCTAACAGGTCACTGTAAAAAAACACAACGGAGACTAGGCAAAACCGCGCAGAATATAATCTATACTAATATTATAATCTATACTATATACTCGTACATATAAACCAACATTATAAAGTTGAAGAGTTTGTTTGTTTGCTTGAACGCGCTAATCTCAGGAACTACTGATCCGATTTGAAAAATTCTTTCAGTGTTAGGTAGTCCTTTTATCAAGGAAGGCTTTATATCATTACGCTATGATAAATAGGAGCGAAGCAGCAATGAAAAATGTTGCGGAAACGGGGAAAATGTGACGCAGACGAAGTTGCGCGGGACAGCTAGTATATTTCATATATGTATATCATTACAAGATTAGGACTACCTAACTTTGTAATGAATATAAGTCTGAAATCGCCAACCTGTCATGAGCAAGCGTGGAGATCAATGCACTTTTTGTTATGAAATAAATAACTTGAACTTGAACGCTTCTCTGTATCCGAAGTACCTATATCGAAGTTCTCTGCATATAGAAGTGCCTTCTCCGTATAAGAAGAGGCCTTTGCCCAGCTGTGGGACAGTAATAGGCTGGTATTGTTATAGTCCTAACCATGTCAGTAGCTAATCTCAAGGGTGACTCCATCCATCGACGCAGGAAACATTGTCCTAGTGCACCAGCGTGTGCTCAAACTCGGGTACTCTCTCTTTAACCTCACTCTCGTAGTCCAATGGGACGGTAGTCCAATGGGACGGTAGTCCAATGGGACGGTAGTCCAATGGGACGGTAGTCCAATGGGACGGTAGTCCAATGGGACGGTAGTCCAATGGGACAGTAGTCCCACGCGACCGGAGAGAATTCAGGAGCAGCACGTCGATTCTGTAAAATTCATACAACAACTCTCATTTCACATCGCTATTCACTTTCATTTCGCATAAGGTTTAAAAATAACCTTGATTTTACATTTTGCATTTTGCGTCGAAATGACGGTGGAATTACCTTACAGAATGCCACTTCTTACGTCATCTCATACTTTATCTGTCAAAATCTCCCTGTCAAGAAACCCACAGCGGATTCAGATTCGAAGTTCTAAATGAGGTCTTACAGAATCACACTGCAGGACCAACGGCCCTACCAGATTTACGAGTACAGGAGTGCCACATTACCAAATTTTTAAGTCTAGGCTGCCCCTGAGATTCTTTGCCAGGTAACCCAAGAGCTTTATTAGTCTACCTCACCTAGAATGTAAACTGGCCCCTCTGAAGGCGAGAAATTCCAGGATTCTCAGTCAAGTAACAGGTACCTACAGACCACATAATTATGATGTTATTTAAAATAACATCATAATTATGTGGTAGAGTCATGCTATATTAGAAGTCGTCATTATCATCAGCCTATAATATTCCACTGCTGGAACACAGGCCTCCTCTCTGTGAGAGAGGGGGTGGGCTATAATCCACCACACGGGCCCAGTGCGGGTTGGTAAATGTCACATATTTTCGAATTTCTACTTCTAGAACATGCCGGTTTCCTCACCATGTTTTCCTTCACCGTTTTGAGAGCAGCGGTGATGAAATAAAATACACAAAGCAATGCGCCTGCCTGGATTTCAACCCACGGCTTACTGCTCGTTAGTGGGGGTGCCACTACTGGGTCACCGCTACTCCGCCTACAATAATGGTATACATATACAAAATATGTGATGCCATGTCTCAGCAAAATGACATGGTAAGAAAAGCTCCGTTATCTAAACTATCTAAATCTAAACTGATATTATAAAGAGGAAAGATTTGATTGTTTGTTTGTTTGTATGTTTGTTTGTTTGTTTGCATTGAATAGGCTCCAAAACTACTGGTCCGATTAGAAAAATTCTTTCAGTGTTAGATAGCATATTTATCGAGGAAGGCTATAGGCTATATATCGTCACGCTACGACCAATAGGAGTGGAGCAGCAACGAAAAATGTTGGCAAAACGGGGAAAATGTGACGCAAAAGAAGTTGCGGCGGACAGCTAGTTGCTTCATATTAGGGGTTAAAGTATGAAATTGCCATTGAATTGGTTTTAAAGTTATTGTTTTTTTGTTTATTTAACGTTTTTTATTTAGTCAAAATACTTACCATTATTAGATATCTATAGATTGCTGCCATCTAATAGGAAGGTCATTTATACCTTTGCGATAGAAGTCTGGTGATCTAGATTCGACAAACTGTGTGAAAGCATTTTGTACTGCCTCCTGAGAAGAAAACTTTTATCACGTAGAAAATTATCCAAATCACGAAAAAAATGGTAGTCCGTTGGAGCAAGGTCTGGCGAATACGGAGGGTGACGAATGGTTTCTAATTGCAGTTCCTGCAGAGTTAAAACGGTTTCTCGTGCTGTATGAGGTCTCGCGTTATCATGGAGCAGTAATGGTGAAGATCGATTCATGAGTCGGAGCTGTTTCACTGCTAGTTTTGCTACTATTGTTCGGAGTTCTGCACAGTAGACATCTGCCGTTATTGCTTGACCAGATCGGAGGAAGCTATAGTAAATAACACCATGCTGAAACCACCAAACAATTACCATTACCTTTTTATTGGTAAGATTTGCTTTAGGACACTGTTGCGGCGTTTGACCTGAGGTCAGCAATTGTATTTTTCGCTTACGGTTATCGTAAAGAATCCACTTTGCATCACATGTCAAAATTCGATCCAATATTCATTAATTTCTGTATCGATTCAACAAGGCAACACAAGTTTCAACACGCGTTTCTTTCTGCAGATCAGTCAAATCATGAGGCACCCTTTTTTGTTTTTTTTTTTTTTACTCAAATGAGTCAATATTGTTGGTAAGGTAACGTTAAACCCTGCCGCTAATTCCTGGGTACTTTGGCTCGGATCAGCTTCCACCATCTCTTTCAATTCATTGTTATTCACTTGTGGGCGGTCTTCCACGTGGTTCGTTCTTCAAATCAAAGTTTCCATCAAGAAAGCGTTTAAACAAAAATCGCACGGTGCGTTCATTAGCAGTCCCCTCTCCAAACGCGGGTGCGTATCTTTTGATACAATAACAAAATATCTAAAGATCATTTGACCTATTTTCATTTGATATAATTTTTGATTAGTATAACGATAAAATGATATAATGAATTATTGATATAATTTCAGTTTACCTAATTTTATATGATCTAATAAACATTTTCTATAATGCACATTTGAACTAATATTCAGTTAGTATAGTATTTAGTTCGTATTTTATTCCTCATACATTCCTGCGTCAGATGGGGATCTGACGCAGGAATGTATATATATATATAGTACCCCCCCCCTATTGTGGGTGAACCATGTGGGTTAGGTTAGGTTAGAACCATGACCATTAGCGCGCGACGGCGAGCGAGCAAAGCGAGCGTGCCGCGGCAGCGGCCGCCCGTGCGCTAGATCCCCTCTATTGTGGGTGAACCATTTGGGTTAGATGAGGTTATAACAGTATGATGTTTTCTGATATTTACTTATTCACTTCAGAATTTAGGCAGAAAATGAGTCATTATGAAAATTAGGTCAATTGAAAATTAGATTAAATGAACGGTATGCTAAATGTTTTTGAGCAAAAGAAGTTTATATGAAATGTAATAATCAGATCACATGAAATTATGTTATTTGTTTCATATGAAAATTATACCATGTGAACGTTATTTCAAGTGAAAATATATTATCTGTTATTATAGCATATATTACACACCCCTCCAAACGCAACATTGATATTGCAAGCTGTTTCTGCCGCGTCGGAACTCTTCTTCAAAAACCACTCGAATTTTCGAAGTATCCATCTTTTTTGTCTAAGCTGAATAAAAAAACAACTGAAAGTCGATAATCGAATGTTGCAATATTTTTAAAGCAGAACCTCTGTAGGTACCATATGAAAAAAGTTTCACTCAAAAATCTCAAACCATGAAGGTTCTATGTCAATTCGAAGTACCTATTACAATAAAACGGCGATTGCATACATTAACCCCTATTATTAAGTAAAAACTTTCATTGATGAAATCACTCGTACCAATCCCCTTTTCTTCATTCACATAGTTTTACTCAATAAAAATTCCAATCACATGACAGGTGACATCACTTTAATAAAACACGGTATAAATACCTAATAAAAATATTTTTCACGAACAAAATATCGGACTGATAAGGATGGGCGACAAAGTCCGTCGTCTGTTGATCTCCGGGTGCACATTCTTAACCTCAGATATTGACTCAGACGGACAATCTAAGAGGAAGTTCTTCATCGATAAATCTTTATGAATAACCTATCAATAATTTGGCGACAACATAACGCCTACGTATTCCCTAGCAATGTTTCTATCCTCAAAGAATTTAATATTAAGGACCCGGCTTTCGTCTACTGTGCAACTACGAAAATTAAAGTTCTTTGGTCACATCACTAGTAATGAAAATTCGATAGAAAGACTGGTGGTTCAGGGCCAGGTGGAAGGCAAGAGATCACGCGGCCGATCACCAACTCGCTGGACTTAATGCTGATCAAGAAAGCTACTGAGTCCACCATGGTCCAGTGTACTCGCAACGTCTCCAACCGGCAGAAATGGAAGCACATCGCTGAAAGAGCAATCCTCGGGGAAGTCAACGACCCACAGAATATCTCTCCGTGTACCTTGTCTGCGCAACCACGACCATTCTGACAAGAATGTTTCGATTAAGAAGAGATATTCCCTAGATAGATAGACATAAGTGAAGTTGAACTACTAAGAAAATATTTTGCTCATGGGTATTATTACTTCACTATTTAGGTACTGTATCGTTGGTCCAGTGATCGCAACCGCGACTGCTGAGCCTGAGGTCTGGGCTTCGATTCCAAGTTCGGGCAGCCATCATCATCATCTGCCTAGCCTTTTCCCAGACTATTCTGGGGTCGGCTTCCAGTCTAACCGGATGCAGCTGAGTACCAGTATTTCACATGAAGCGACTGCCTATCTGACATCCACAACAATAACTGGGTAAAACGATACCCGTTGGTAAGACTAGATGTCAGACTTTTAGTTTCTGACTACTCGTAACGACTGTAAAAGATCTACAAATTGGACCAACGGCTTAACGTGCTTTCCGAGGCACGGAGGAAACTCGATATGTAATTATGGCCACCCATCCACGGACCAACCTCGGCAAGCACGGCTCAACCTTAACGATCGTCCCGGGTGGCTGTTATTATTTAGCCACGAGCTCCTCAGTTCGGGCAGTGTTATTGAGTTATTCCATTAGGAAGTAGCAGCCACGGAGTCTGGATTACAAGGAACTTGAACATAACTGGCGAAATGTAAGTGTAATAGAACATTTCGCCAGTTACGTTCAAGTAACCCTCTGTCTAACCCTTCGAGTGTAACAGGCGTGATGTTAACTTGAGAGCAGCGGTGGCCCAGTGGTGGCAGCCCCGACTTACGAACATTAAGCCGTGGGTTCGAACCCATGCAGGCGCATTACTTTTTGTTACTTATTTCATCACCGCTCCTCTCTAAAATAGTAAAGGAAAACATCGTGAGGAAACCGGTATGTCCTAGAACTAAAAAATCAAAGACATGTGACATCTACCAACCCGCACTGGGCCCGCGTGGTGGATTATAGCCCACTCTCTCTCATAGAGAGGAGGCCTGTGTCCCAGCAGTGGGAACATTATAGGATGATGATGGCTACTGAAGTATTTAATTTTGGCAATGCCCAACCTCTTTGCCTTTGCTCCAACTTAAGTATAGGACATAAGACGACATAACTTGCAGTGTTCTGAAGTGTCAGTCGGCTGGCCATACGGCTGGTTTGTCGAAGGACAGAAGAGTACTGGACTGGAGTTTTAGGGGAAGGAACGACGAACTTACATATTATTATTTTGTTTGAACCAACCAAGTTTTATGAAACCAAGCACCTTACGAAAAAAAAAACGGCCAAGTGCGAGTCGGACTCGCGCTCGAAGGGTTCCGTAGCATTATTTATAAAAACGAGCAAAGAACCTTAAATATTTATTTTATTCTGTTTTTAGTATTTGTTGTTATAGCGGCAACAGAAATACATAATCTGTAGCAACTCGATAACTATCACTGTTCATGAGATATAGCCTGGTGATAGACGGACGGACGGACGGACAACCAAGTCTCAGTAATAGGGTCCCGTTTGACCCTTTGGGTAAAGAACCCTAAAAATGATATTATCACAGAGATTTTTCTGCCTCTGGTTTAGCTTCGATTTTCGCATAATCGATCGATATTTGACAGAGGGTAAAATAAATTAGGAGCTCCTTGGCACTGGGCCGTATTGGCAAATTATGCTTGTAAGTATAGATACGAAAGAAAAAAAAGCTTTTAAGTTTTTATGTAGATTAAGGAACCCCATTTCTTCAGTTCTTCTTCGATAGATATAGACGATAACTACTTATATTTGGATTTAACCGGTGATTTCTACTTCCCCGCATCCGTGGAATAAAACCGAGGACCATAAAGCAGGTGCGCTTGACCCGCCGCCGACATGTTTTGTTGTTATTGTTGTTATTGTTGTTTAAGTTAATAATAAATAAACGGCGGTTAATTGCGCTGATAGCCGGCTATTTATGTGGGGAATGTTTATTTGTGATTACCCAGCTATTTTTACGTCTGAGTTAGACTGAAAATAGTACTCAGTCCTAAGTGTTAAGTAGTCGTACATTGTTCGTGAGCTTTCTAGCTAGCTAGCTTTGCTTTGCATAACTTGAGAGCATAATCAGCCTGTAATACTGCCTCTCTATGAGAGGGGGTGGGCTGTAATCACGCGGGCCCAGTGCGAGTTGGTAGATGTCACAAGTCTTCGATTTTTTTTTAGTTCTATGACATGCCGGATTCCACACGATGTTTTCCTTCACCGTTTTAAGATCAGCGTTGATTAAATAAATTACACAAAGTAATGCGCATCTGCCTGGGTTCGAACCTACCGTTGCAATTAGTTCTAATTTGCTCTCAAGAAAAATATACTGCAAATTTTGAGGGTTTGATGCCTAGCTCGGGCAAGCTCTAAACTAATCTGCACTCATGAAAGTGTGGCTGGATGCTGAATTGGAGATGGTCCTTGGTTCGATTCTCGGGTCAGTCCGTTTTATTCTGTTTCTCCAGAAAATTATTATTATTTCCAAGAAAATACCATTCACAGAAGAAGCCAGAAGCTGCTTTCACCGTTTCCAGGAATCTTATTTATGTATGTACATTACGTAAATTTAAGTTACCGAAGAGTGGAGTGTCCTAATACAGGCATTTACTTGCTTAAAAGGACACTTCTATCACTAGCTACGTAGTACAAACCTGTTAAAGAAAATAAACTATTTGTATTTGTACCTATTTATCTTACTTCTCTAATGGATGTGTGAGGATGTATACAACGTGTAACGTTAAATGCGCAAAACCTCAGACACCCCAAATGATTTTTAATTCAATTGACCTAATTCTGAGAGAAAAAAAATCATTAAAAAAAACGTAAAGGTTTTATGTGCTGTTTTAGTTTTACCTGCCAATTCTGATCGTATCTTTCTTTCTTTCTTTTTTTTCCCGCGTATGAGTAAATTTTAATTGGACGACAAACATTTGTGTTTCTTTACCTATTTTGGCGGGTTTGCTCACGTGATGACTTGACCTATGAACAAAAATAGACAGGGCAACATTTCTTATGAAGATTTTTTTTAAAATGTGACCTATATTAAAAAGTTGTTTAATTGATTCTGCTCGTTATTCTGAGCAAACTATTTTCAGGTTTTGCGCATTTGACGTTACAAGTTGTAGACAGATGTTTGTGACTCTTTCACGCAAAAACTTGAGAACACATGTGGATGAAATTAGGCACACCGATAAATCATAACCTGGTTAATTTTTATCCCGGTAGTACGATGCAGGCGAAGCCGCAGGTATAAGCTACTAAGAGGTAAGTATGATATGAATATTACACGTGAATTTTAGCACGTACATACCTGATAGGATAGGTTGCATGATAATTAAGAGGACGTTATTGAGCTGACAATGTTGACAGGGGCCGTCGTGCAAACGTGCGTTAGTGATGTGATACCTACCTAACCAAAGTTCACACTTAGTTGGGCAAGTATGACGAAATAACCTTGCATGATTTCGTCATTATGATGAAATTCATGTCTTCCCGAGAGTTGTGCCACGCCACGATTAATAATTAAGTGGAAGCTAATTAGATATTTAATATTAACCCAATTAAGTTTCATTAGTTTCATTAATGAATCGTGAGACCTGCAGTCGATCATAATTATGTCATCATACATCATCATCATTTCAGCCGAAAGACGTCCACTGCTGGACATAGGCCTTCCCAACGTCACATTGACATAAGGGGGGTTTTGCCATGATCGCCACGCTTGGCAGGCGGGTTGGCGATCGCAGTACGGTTGTTACAAAAGCACAGAGAACGCTGCTGCCCATTCTCTGGCAAGTCCCTTAGTCGCCTCTTACGACACCCACGGGAAGATATGGATGAAATGATAATGATGATGACATGCCACAAGTGCAGATAATTAAAAATAAAATAAAAATATTTAAGAAAATAAAAATAAAATTTTGTGTGTCTCACGTCTGCGCCAAATAGGCCCAGTTCAGCAAACTGCCGAGCAGCTAGTGCCCGACGCTGGTTTTCAACTAGACCTGAGAGATAGTGACGAGACGGACGTAAAACAGTTTTGTACTTTGTGTTAATACTGGTCTACTGGAGTACTATTTGGTACACCTGCCTATCGGTTTCTTATCGGATACATTTCGGAGAGAGTGTGCTTTGGGATTACACAATCTAACTCCCCAATCCCCATTCTATCACCGGACGAGCAGAGATACGGCGAAGCGTCACCGTTATATGGTTGAAGTTCCACGGACCAGAACAAAGCGTTTTTCTTCCACCTTTATTGTGCGAACCGCCTGTCTGTGGAATTGACCGGCGCTTCTCTGTTCCCTGATCATTATAAGCTGTATTGGATCTTTTCAAAGTCGGAGTAAATCGGCTCCACCGTAGGCAGTATCATTGCTTTACATCAGGTGAGTTGTAGCCTAACGCAAGCCTCATCTGCCTAGCTTTTTCCCAAACTATCTTGGGGTCGGCTTCCAGTCTAACCGGATGCAGCTGAGTACCAGTATTTTACATGAAGCGACTGCTTATCCTATATCTTCCCGTGGGTGTCGTAAGAGGCGACTAAGGGACTTGCCAGAGAAAGGGCAGCAGCGTTCTCTGTGCTTTTGTAACAACCGTACTGCGATCGCCAACCCGCCTGCCAAGCGTGGCGATTATAGCAAAACCCCCCATGTTATGTCAATGTGGCGAAACTTGGGGGAGGCCTTTGTCCAGCAGTGGACGTCTTTCGGCTGAAATGATGATGAATGATGACTGCCTATCTAACCTCCACAACGTAACTGGGTAATACGATACCCACGATGGCAAGACTGGATGTCAGACTTTTGGCTTCTGACTACCTACTTGTAACTACTGTCAAAGATCTACAAATGACAGACGGGACCAACGGCTTAACATGCTTTCCGAGGCACGGAGGAAATTCGGTATGTAATTATGGTCACCCATCCACGGACCAACCTTGGCAAGCACGGCTTAACCTTAAAGATCGACCCGTGCCGCTGTTATTATTTAGCCACGAGCTCCGGCCAAACGCAAGCCTATCATCACTGCTCACTACATAGTATAAAATACAAAGTCGCTTCCCGTCTGTCTGTCCCTATGTATGCTTAGATTTTTTGTGCTTACTTTGCAAACGCTGGTTAAACCCTACGAGATAGATCAAGATAATGTACTACAGTATTGTACACCTTGAAAAGGTCTACAAAAAAGTCCGCATTGGTATATGTCTATCTCATAGGGCTAACCCACAATAAACAATTTATCTTTTACTTTTTACCAGAAATAATGGCTTATTTACGAAGCGATCTTAAGCAATACAGCATTAATCCTTATCCAATTAAGTACCTTAAATACATTGTGCATTTAATATAGATCAATATGGCCCTCTACAGCATGTAATTAAATGAATATTTCCGAAGATATTACAGATTTAAAATGCAGGGACATAACGGTTGCGGTGGTGACAAAAAAGCTGTGAACGTTGTAGGTATATAAAGGCATTCTGTAGTTTATTTAGTAACAGCATTGCACCCGTGCGAAGCCAGGGCGGGTCGCTAGTCATTGATATATAAAAAACCCGAGTTTAATATAAAAATCACTCTGCCTAACTCTTCGGAGATAAAAGGCTTGATGGTATGGTATGTTCTCTAGTCTGCACGAGTTTCAACTAAGTCTGCGGGCTACCGCAGTCTTCTGATTATCATCCAGCTATCTGGCTTCTTCCACCGACCTCTTTTCGTTGAGGGACTGCCTATCCAACCGAAATACCGATGTAGAACAATTATAAATAATCTTATTGGTTCCGGGTGACTAATAAAGGCATTAAGCGCATAAAATTAACAGGCTCTTTTTAATTAATATTATATTTATAATTAATTTACTAATTTTAAGTAATCGGTCGTAGATAAACCAGACACGAACATAATTCGTGTCGTGTTTTTAAGTTTTATAAGAAAAACACAATGTTTTGTTTGTGTTGCGTTAGCTTGAACTGTATCTATGCAGTAAAAATAAACTTTGTGCCTATTTTTTTATCATTTTAGTAATAATGGTTGTGTTCAGGCGGATGTGGATTTGTTTTCTCCGAGGTTGCTTCAAGTTTATCATTTTAAAGACATGTGACATCTACCAGCAGTACCTACCAACCCGCACCTGCGTGGTGGGTTACGGCCCACTCGTAGAGAGGAGGCCTTGGCCCAACAGTGGGAACTTCATAAGGTTATTATCTGCCAGCCAAGTATAATGCTACTACAGGTAACGGCGATGGAAATGTCCTAATTGTATTGGATTGAAATCATCATCTGCCACGTCTTTTCCTAACTATGTTGGGTTCGGCTTCCAGTCTCACCTGCAGCTGATACCAGTATTTTAAATGGAGCGACTGCTCATCTGAACTCCACAACCCAGTAACTGGGTAATACGATACCCCTTTGTAAGACTTTTGGCGTATAACGTTACTGACCTCCACAGCCCAGTTAAACGACACTCATTGATAAGACTGGTTGTCAGATTTTCCGGCCAGACTACCAGTAACGCGGTCAAAGATCTACAAATGACATCAGGAACCAACGGCTTAACGTGCTTTCCGAGGCACGGAGGAAACTCGGTATGTAATGGGTGGTCAGTGGTCACCCATCCACGGATCAATCTCGGCAAGCACGGCTTAACATTAAAGATCGACCCGTGCGGCTGTTATTATTTAGCCACGAGCTCCTCTTGTAACAGTGATATATAAGCAAAAATATTATAATGAAAAAAGTGTTCGTAAATTTCGTGATGGTAACAAAAATTGTAAAAAAAAACTTGATTGTTACTCATGAAAGCTGTAATCTGCGACCCTTGAACCCTCTGCCGCGTACCTTGTGACTGATAGCCAGACGTTAGCACAGACAGACAGACAGACGGTCAAACACCTAATAGCAATAACAATCTATTATTGGAGATATGCTAGACGGGGGTCTGAGTTTGTTACTATTAATAACTCTCATTGTACCTATTATTACATTTCTTTTTCTATACATATTGTTATAACGTTATACGCCAAAAGTTTAACAAAGGGGTATCGTATTGCCCAGTTACTGGGTTGTGGAGGTCAGATAGGCAGTCGCTCCATGTAAAATACTGGTACTCAGCTGCATCCGGTTAAACTGGAAGCCGACCCCAAGATAGTTTGGGAAAAGGCTAGACAGATGATGATGAGTTACAATAAAGTTTTATTATCATCAAGAGATATATGAAGACTTTATTCAATATACTGCCTCGTTGGTCATGAGCACGATAGCTGAGCATGAAGTCCTGGGTTCGAATCCCTGGTCGGGCAGTGTTAGTGGGTTTTTAAATCAGGAATTTCTCAGTAGCAGCCACGGAGTTTGGATTTGCGGCCGTTTGATGGTAATAGGCACGCCCCCGATTACATGGGACTTAATATAACTGGCGAAATGTTGGGTACAACTCAACCTAACCCTTCGAGGTTTACAGGCGTGATGGTATATTTAATTTAATGGTATATTTTCACTGTAACAAGTAATTTCAGACAATTTGAAAAATGTTACGATTTTCGTTGTTAATTTCAGGATTAATTACGGAATATTTAAAAATGTAAATAATTTGTATAGAAATAAATAAAGGAATAATAACATAACATTATAAAGATCTTTGATGACCAAAGAAAAAAACGATTGTTTTGGCAGAATAAAAAAGGCAAATAGTCGAAAAATTCCATGTGAAAGTTTTAGAAAAACAAGTAGTGTCATCTTACGGCTGAAACAGGAACTGACATTAATAAGAAACGGCGTAGTTAGAATGTTACGGATAGATGGCGCTATAAAACGACCAATAACGCTTAGTAGATCGATTATTTTCTTCTAATAAGAACATCACATTGAAAATGTGAAAGAGCCAAACACACGATATTTATTTTTTTGCAAAAAGTTTTTTGTTTCCCCTTTTTTGTTGAAATAAACCACACAAATTCTTGTCGTTGAATCAATTTTACATTGTAGATAGAAGTTATTCGTACTATACGGAATTTCGTTTACCTGAAATACATTTTTTCCGCCATGTTGATTTAAAAACCAAACCTCCCCAAGTTGGAATATACCTAATCCAACTAAAAACATATATTTGCAGTCTGACAAATACTTTTTGAGATATGCGTGGACAAACATACAAATATACATACTATTATGAAATTCGGCATACATATTACATTAGAAGCTGGTATCATCATCATCATCATTTCAGCCCAAAAGACGTCCACTGCTGGACATAGGCCTCCCCCAAGTAGGGGGGGGGTTTGGCATAATCGCCACGCTTGGCAGGCGGGTTGGCGATCGCAGTACGGTTGTTACAAAAGCACAGAGAACGCTGCTGCCCATTCTCTGGCAAGTCCCTTAGTCGCCTCTTACGACACCCACGGGAAGATATGGGATGACGCTATTCTTTACGTCCGACACCATACAGACAGAAGCTGGTATAGGCTATCATATTCAAAAACTGTTCAAAAACGTATCTTGTAGCATTAAAATACAGTTTAATTTTATTTAACACAACCTTTTTCCTTTCTTTTCGGGTAATCCTTCGGTGGTCCATTCTTATTCATACATTCTTGTCCATCGATCTTAAAACTAAGTTACAGCCGAGCCTGTGTATAGGATCGAAACTCTTCGATGATCCTCTTCGGTTATCTTCGGGCGTCTTCGTAAATCTTTGGGCCACTTTCACAGGCATTTTAATCTCTGATGTATGTTGTATGTTCAATCGGTAGATTAAAATAAGAAATCTAGGGCCTTCCAAGGTATTATTGATAAAAAACCGGCCAAGTGCGAGTTGGACTCGCGCATGAAGGGTTCCGTACCATTATTTATATTATTTTTGAACCCCCATACAGAACATATACAGAGTGTTTGGTGCATCGTGTGCCAAATTGAAATGGTCGACTGCGGGGGTCATCTGCAATACTTACAGACCTAAACAATTCTCATGCCCTGTGGATTTTTTTTCATCGACTTTTTATTGTTTTATTAAAAAAATACCCAAATTTTACATTCAAATACAAATAAAAAAAAAAAAAAGTGGACTCTGAATTTTAATTTTACTTAGATGTGTATCGTATTCGAGTACTTTTAAATTCAAAATTAGTGGCATTAGCGATCTAGTTTGTTTTTAATTTACTCGCAAAGTTTCGGACTTCAATTAAAGCTGTCCATGTTACAGCTACTTACATGGCTATAAAAAAATAACCAAAAGCGATCGGGATCTTCCAACTCTTTCAAAAATTCTCTAATCTATCCTCTTGCTAGTGATGTGCCACATGGCATAAAAATCTTTTTACAACTTTGTGAATTCGCTAGAATTGTGAATCGAGTCACACAATATTAAATTCCAAATTATGATTTAAAAAAATATTTATGCTTAAATGATACTTGAAAAACTTATTTTGTATTTGAATGTAAAATTTGGGGTTTTTTTAATAAAACAATAAAAAGTCGATGAAAAAAAAACCACAGGGCATGAGAGTTGTTTAGGGGTCTGAAGGGATAGCAGATGACCCCCCCAGTCGACCATTTCAATTTGGCACACGATGCACCAAACATTTAATTCTGTTTTAAGTATTTGTTGTTATGGCGGCAACAGAGATACATAATCTGTAGAAATTTCAATTGGCTAACTATCACGATCTATAACTAGCCTGGTGACAGACGGACGGACGGACAGCGAAGTCTCAGTAATAGGGTCCTGTTTGACACTTGTGTTACGGAACCCTAAAAAAAACTGACACACATAATATACAAGGTGAAAGAGACACCGACGCGAAGACGCTTAACCACTTACTCAGTACAATAAACATTAAAGTCTGACTTAATTTTTATAGTTGAGATAGCATAAGAATTTGACATAAAACCAGTGTAGTGTGAATGAATTTGGAATAGTAGATATTTGGAAGCTCAAAGATTACGAGTGTGAGAACTGCCCAACACTTTGAAATAAGTTTTAAGATAATCGAGGGCACATAGTGAAGAGCAAGCAGAGACTTAAATATAATATTAATGCAACATAATATTTATGTTTGGCTTCCGTACACATAGCACAGCATCATGCTGAGTGGTAACCTGCTTGTCACAGTCACCACGTGTAAGATGTCTACTTGTTTTTGTTCCGTCCTGTTTGTTGTATTTATAAATATGGTTTATGCGTTGTATGACTATTGTTTTTTTTTTTGTCATTTTATGTGTACATCGTGTCCCTGCGACAAAAAAATATTTTTTTCGTTCTATGTTAGATAATCAGATTGGCACTTTTGACGCAGCGGGGCTTATCTGTTGATTTTAAGAGCGTTTACAGTTACACCTTACGACATTTCATTCAAAGTTTCAAGTCGTTCTTTTCCGAAATGACTGATCCAATTTGTGTTTTTTACTTTTTTTTACTTTGTAGACCTAATTATCCTGCTTATGCGTATTAAGTTTCATTAAAATCGGTTAAGTCATTTCGGAAAAAAAGGACTTCTAAGTTTTTATGAAATGCCGTAACCCGTAAGACAAGTTTAAACGCTCTTAATCTTTGTAATTCATTTGTTGTTTCCATTTACTCCCAAAATCGAATACAAAATAAAACTCATAATAAAGACTAGTGCTCAGTTTATTGTCACGTGTGTGTGTAGTAGTGCGGCGCCAGTTCTAGCAGCCATCTTTGTTCTATCGTCATCATCTCTCGCATGTATGTCTTGTCACCGTTGCTCTGTACGCTGGCGAACATTACCCTGGAATTAGAGAAAAAAAAAAATCATTGACATGATTATAAAGTATCTAGTAGCTCTGTATGGTGTCGGACGCAAAGAATAGCACCATCTCATTTCTTCCCGTGGGTGTCGTAAGAGGTGACTAAGGGACTTGCCAGAGAATGGGCAGCAGCGTTCTCTGTGCTTTTGTAACAACCGTACTGTGATCGCCAACCTGCCTGCCAAGCGTGACGATTATGGTAAAACTCCCCTTATGTCCAGCAGTGGACGTCTTTCGGCTGAAATGATGATGATGATGATTATAAACTACAAATTTGAATGCCTCGTTTGTCTAGTGGTTTCTAGCGCTGTTGCAGAGCATGACAGTACCCGGAGTCTGGATTTGTACCCAGTCGATAGCAATAGGCTATTACATGGGACTATAATATAACATAACTAGCTGTCCGGCGCAACGCCGTTACATTTTCCCCGTTTTCGCAACATTTTTCATTGCTGCTCCACTCCTATTGGTCGTAGCTCGTAGCGTGATGATATATATAGCCTATAGCCTTCCTCGATAAATGGGCTATCTAACACTTAAAGAATTTTTCAAATCGGACCAGTAGTTTCGGAGCCTATTCAATGCAAACAAACAAACAATCAAATCTTTCCTCTTTATAATATTAGTTTAGACTAGCGAAATCAGTGCCTCGCATTACCAGCTGGCCCACCATGACGTCTTAAAGCAGTATTGTTTTATTCTTATTCCAAAGTGGGAAAGAGACAGAGCTATCCGGGTCGTCAAGCTCCGTCTCTTTCCCACTCTGGAATAAGAGTAAAACAATACTTCTATTAGATGTCATAGTAACTCCCTAGCTCACTCTTATAATGAACTAGCTGATACCCGCGACTTCGTTCGCGCGGAAATTTTAAGGTGTATGTGTGAGACTGCCTCGTTGGTCGATTGGTCGCAAGCACGAGTGCTGAGCTTGAGGTCCCGTGTTTGATTCTTGGATCGGGCAAAGTGTTATTGGGTTATTCCATCAGGAATTTCTCAGTAGCAGCCACGAAGTCTGGATTTAATGTCGGGCCCGGTTGATGGGGCTCGCCCCCTATAACATAGAGCTTCAACATAACAGGCGAAATGTGGATGTACGATTTAGTACACCTTCGGGAATTACAGGCCTGATGTTTTGTTGTTATGTGTGAGAACTGACGGTCTGATCGTAATGTGATTATGTGGGTGATGACTACAAAGGGCGTGCTTTAGGGTGGTGTAATTCTGGGCGGCAGAGGTCCGAAACAAAAAGGCGTTTCAGCGACACTATAAATATGGCTTAAAAGCTGGAACACATTTTTTTTAAAGTGAACAATATGGCGCATTGTTGGGACTATTTATTTATTTTTTCCAATAGTTTTGTATAAAATAAAAAAATGTCGTAACAATGACCGTCACCACGTGCAAGTTTTGGCTTCATGAAACACGTGAACAATCAACAAATAATTGACCATCTGAGAAGCATGGAGTAGGTACCCAAAATAATGCCTGCCACTTTTTAGGTATGGCCCTGACATTTGTTGATCGTCATTGCTAAAGCTTATTTTAAGGGAAATTACTACCTGTTAATTAAAATTGGAATGGCAAGTTATTTGGAAGATTTGGCATGCGTCGAATTAAAACGCTCTCTCCTTTAGCAACTCCTGTAATAATGGTGGTTTAGGGGTATGAGGAACAGGGTGTAAAGTTCTTCAATACTCCATTGAAAAGGGGAGGATCCTCCAACCAGACAGGTGTGGTGTCTGGTGGGCAACTGCCCGACAGTTGTTGTCGGGTTTCTCTATATACTCTTAAGTCGATGTAAACTTTGCTTGCGAGATGTAGGCAATTGATGTTCTTCTTCCGTCGCGTCATAGATGGCGCTGTAGTACTTTTTGTAGGTCGCTACATCACTCTCCTCCGGAGACCTGAGTCGATAGTCGAATGAGTCAGCTTGTAGTATTATGCCGTGCCAGTTGGAATTTCGTTGCCGCATTGTTCAGGGTGAGTCGGAGCAGTCTGCGGTGGTGAGGTGAACCCAAGTGTGTCGGGGCCGGCGCTGCGTTTGCTCCAGTGCGTCGGACGTGGTGCAGCGCCGCGATGTGGCAGACAGCTAGAGAGGTGTCGACCGGGAGGTAGAAGCTCTCGACCGGCCGAAAATGCAGTGTGCTGTGCCAAGGTCGCTTGATGAGAGGCTGAGGGTGCTGACCAGGAATGCGCTCCGGCTGTATGATGGTGGTCAGGAATACCCATTTGAAGCTGGCTGGCTGTGAGACTCGCTGCTCGAAAGATTGAGAGAAGTGATGATGATGACGTCACGTTGCTCTGCTCGAAGGCTGCGCTGACGTCCATTTCGGGGTCACCTGTTTAGGGGGTATGAGGAACAGGGTGTAAAGTTCCTCAATTCTCCATTGAAAAGGGAGGATCCTCCAATCAGACAGGTGTTGTGTCTGGTGGGCAACTGCCCGACAGTTGTTGATGGGTTTCTCTATATATAGAGAAACATGAAAATCCGAATCGAATTAAGACTTTAGTCTTAAGTCGATTTAAACTTTGCTTGCGAAGTGTAAGCAATTGATGTTAGTTCTTCCGTCGCATCATAGATGGCGCTGTAGTAGCATTTTTTTGTAATAAGTTGCTTTTTTTAGTTCGCTACAGTGGCTTTTATAATATTACTGCTAAGCTTTGTGATACGAAGCCTTTTGCCGTTGCACAGTCTGGGTACATCAAAGTTTCGCATCAGCAGAACTAAAACGCCAAGTTTAAGCTTCATCTAATGGGAACAGTACGCCCGTTAGCTCCAGGGAGTTGAAAAATACAACGGGGTGTGCAGGACTACCGTCATTAGCCATCACAGTGTGTACGGATGTGTATACTTTAAAATCGCCGACGATCATGTCTTAAATATCGTTTTGTTTATTATCCACTCGTTCTTTAATCGCTATTTATTTTGAATGGTTAAAAAAACGAAAACTATTTTGTAATGATTTGAAAATCATAAAGCATTAAAATAAAATTAAATACCTAGTTACAAAAAGTGAACACCGGTTGGAACGAACTCGCCTTGTTTTGGAAAACTTACAGCATTAAAAAATTACCACAAAAACTGCATACTGACTGCGGATACGAACTTGAAACCTTTTGCTTGGCAGGGCGGTCATAGAATCGCCAGGCTACTTACTTTGATGACAAATGGTTTAAAATAGCCGGTTTATTCTAAAGCTTGTCATGACAGTTGTCAGTGGTCAAACAGTTGAGAAATGTGGAATTAATGCAATATTGCTCATCCCCCTAAGTTATTAGCGCGATAATATATAGCCTATGTTACTCGGTAAAAATGTAGCTTTCTAATTGTGAAAGAATTTTTAAAATCGGTCCTGTAGTTTTTGAGTTTATTCGTTACATACAAAAATACAAATCTTTCCTCTTTATAATATTAGTGTAGAAAGAGAGAAAGAAGGCTCGGGTAATGCAGGTCACACTTCCGCCAAAAACTTCTATGCAATGTTATTAAAATTATAAATATACTAGCTACTGCCTGCGACTTTATTCGCTTCGGTAATTTTTATGGGTTTTAGTGGTATGAAAAATAGATGTCGGCTGATTCTCAGACCTCCCCGATATGCACACAAAATGTCGTACAAATCGGTTCAGCCGTTTCGGAGGAGTTTGGTAACAAACACTGCGACACGAGATTTTTATATACTCGTATTAGATACATATTTACATAGTTGATTGTTTCTATAGTGTAGTCATCCCACAATAAAGTTATGATTGAACAGGCGTAATACGGGTGTAGAATATGTAGATAGGTCTTTGACATAACTGGCAAAATGTGGGCTTCATCATCAGCCTATAATGTTCCCACTGCTGGGACACCGGCCTCCTCTCTATGAGAGGGAGTGGGCTGTAATCCACCACGCGGGCCCAGTGCGGGTTGGTAGATGTCACATGTCTTCAAATTTTTAGTATAGTTCTAAGACATGCCAGTTTCCTCACGATGTTTTCCTTCACCGTTTTTGAGGGCAGCGGTGATGAAATAAATTACACAAAGTAACGCGCCTGCCTGGGTTCGAACCCACGGCTTACTGCTCGTAAGTCAAGGCTGCCACCACGGGCCCGCCGCTGCTCTCAAAAGTTAACTATTAGGTAAACCTATGCCTACCTGTACCTTCTCTCCCCTCCCCTCCCCCTCCCCTAGGGATTACAGATATGATGTTAGGTTATATTATATATCTCTCACCACTTAGGTTGCTGCACTCTGAACAGACAGCTATCAGGACTGATGTACAGTTCCGCGCCCCGGATGCCGCTGTAGGACGAGCTCGTGTTCAAGTACGCGGCCTGGGGGAAGTAGCCGGAGAGGACGCATTTCATTATGCGTTCCGTTTTACCTGGGAAATAGGAATAATATTTGTCAATGTAAGTTGTAAATGAGACTTGAGACTCACTCGAGTGACACTCTGAGTGACCACACTTCTAGATGAGGAATCTAGTCTTGTGTTGCACCTATTCAGAAGAAGCTTTATAATATGTTCAATACGAAGAAAATACAGATCATTTTGATCGACACCGAAGAAATACAGCTCATTTTGATCGACCCCGAAGAAAACTAAAAGCTCATTCTGATCGACACCGAAGAAATACAGCTCATTTTGATAAACCCCAAAGAAAAGAAAGCTCGTTCTGATCGACCCCGAAGAAAAGGCAGCTTAATTCAACTTATTTGATAAACTAAACTAATACAAACAATAAACGTAATAAATACTATACATATACAAGGTGTTGTTTTGTATCCTCGTCAAAATTCAGGATGTTGTCACAAAAGACATAAATAATCAATATAAATTACGGTACCTAGTAAATTATTAAAAAACACTGCGTTTTTTTGTTGTTTAAATTTGTCAATATTTCAGAATAACCCCCTTAACGTGGTTTAGCGATTATAAAATTATCGAAAAAACGTTTGAGGTTTTTTGTTTGTGTGTAAGCGACGTTATAAGGCGGGGATCAGACGGCCCGTGTTTAAAACACGGGTGGTTACATTTGTTACCGATTTCAGTAAATAAATAAAAAAAAGAAAATTACCTACTCATTTTATTATTGATTCGGGTCGAGAATCATTAGCATAGTTACCTCCTAGAATTTGACGAGGTTGCAAAACAACACCTTGTATAAATCAACATACATATAAAATACTATATATATATATATATGTCGGAATCGGATTATTAGTACGGACTATGAATCGAAAGCGCGCCAAAGGTCAAGCGACCTACTTACCAAAATAAAATCATATGAATAAAATCATCTAACTGCGACATATACTATAATCATGTTGACAGGAAATGTTCTCTAATTTTCATTTATATCATTCCTGACACCATCCATGCATCCATCTTTGGGTCTATCAAAGATTTCTGATGAAAATAGGGTTAGTACAATAATTAATATTTACCTGAACCTAAATCGATGCCATCAAAGACTTTGTCGTCCATTTGGCACTTCCCTTTTATTAGCTTTTCTAAGCTAGCTCGAACTTCGCAAGCCTGCAAATTAATGGATACAAATTTAGTATATACCACATGTTAAAACTGAACCGACTGTTTGCTTCGCCGCCGGTCTAGTGGTCGCAAACGCTACTGCTGGGAAGTAAGGTCCCCGGTTCCATTCCTACGTTAGCTACGGAGCGTTCAAGTATTACGCAATTTTTGACGATTTATGATCCTCCTCCCCCCATGTAACGCGCCGTAACGTTTTTCTGTACTCCCCCGTCCTCCCTAGTAAAACGTTACGTTACCACCACCAAGCGACCATTTTTACCTGAAAGTCACAATTATGTGGTGTACAGTAACGGAAAGTCGCGTGCTTTACATTTGGAGTTTAAAAAGATATATTATATTCACTATTCTGTAAAGCAAGACATTTTGTAAAGGTAAAAAAAAAAAAACAAGAAGAAAGTAAGAATAGAAACGCCCGCCAATATATAGGAGTTGAAACATTACTGGAAAAATAGGTACACCTCTCTCTAAACCTTCCCTTCAAGGATAAAAAGCGCTATGCTATGTTAAAATTTACAGTTTGTATCTATAACTCTAGATAGGTTCAATCTATCCCAAAAAAATCATCATCTGCGTAGCTTTTTCCCAAACTATCTTGGGGTTGGCTTCCAGTCTAACCGGATGCAGCTGAGTACCAGTATTTTACATAAAGCGACTGCCTATCTAACCTCCACAACCTGGTAACTGGGTAATACGATACCCCTTAGTAAGACTAAATGTCAGACTTTTGGCTTCTGACTACTCGTAACGACTGTCAATGATCTACAAATGACGGCCGGCCGAATTTTTTTATCCGGAATAGAAAATCCGATTCATCTAATTTCATGCAACTGGGGGGCAAGCCCATTGCCATCGACCGGGCACAAATAGAGACTCCGTGCTAGCTACTGAGAAATTCCAGATGGAAAACCCTAATAACACTTTGGTCGACCTGGGAGTCGAAGTCAGGACTTCATGCTCAGCAGTCGCACTGCGACCACTGGATCAAAGAGGAAGTATACTAACAACACTTTCACCATCATCATCATTTCAGCCGAAAGACGTCCACTGCTGGACATAGGCCTCCCCCAAATGTCGCCACATTGACATTTTGGGGGGTTTTGCCATAATCGCCACGCTTGGCAGGCGGGTTGGCGATCGCAGTACGGTTGTTACAAAAGCACAGAGAACGCTGCTGCCCATTCTCTGGCAATCCCTTAGTCGCCTCTTACGACACCCACGGGAAGATATGGGATGGTGCTATTCTTTACGTCCGACACCATACAGAATAAACAATACTTTAACTGAATCTAATGAAAGGAACAGCTGGGCTACCATGGCGTCTTAAAGCAGTATTGTTTTATTCTTATTCCAATGTGGGCCACTTGGCTTACCTTCTCCATAACCTTATAGTTAACGTAATACTTCTGGCACCATTGCTTGCATGCTTTCGCGTTCCTCTTCTCATCTTCAGAAGTCTTCAGTTTTAGATATGCGTCCATTATGTTCAGGTACATTATTATATCGCCTTCAGCTACCTGAAATATTTTAATAGTTACTAAGTGTCTCACGCAACTTCGTCTGCGTCACAATTTCCCCGTTTTCGCAATATTTTTCATTGCTACTGCGCTCCTACACAGCGCGATCTATTTAATACTTAGTCAATCCAGTCAACAGATACCGCCATCTGTTACAATCTTTATATTTTTGAACTCAAATATCTCGGAAATCGTCACTTACGAGATAATCACTGATTATTTTTAGGGTTCCGAACCCAAAGAGTCAAACATCACTAGGGTCCTGTTTGACCCTTTGGGTTCGGAACAAAACGGTGACAGCGAAGTCTCAGTTATAGGTAACTGAGACTTGGCTGTCCATCCATCCGTCTGTCACCAGGCTGTATCTCATGAACCGTGATAGATAGCCAGATTATGTATTTCTGTTGATGCTATAACAACAAATACTAAAAACAGAATAAAATAAATATTTAAGGGGGGCTCCCATACAAAAAAGTGATTTTTTTGTTCGTTTTTATAAATAACTAGCTGATACCCGCGACTTCGTTCGCGCGGAAATTTTAAGGTGTATGTGTGAGACTGCCTCGTTGGTAGAGTGGTTGCAAGCACGACTGCTGAGCTTGAGGTCCCGGGTTCGATTCTCGGATAGGGCAAAGTGTTATTGGGTTATTCCATCAGGAATTTCTCAGTAGCAGCCACGAAGTCTGGATTTAATGTCGGGCCCGGTTGATGGGGCTCGACATAGAGCTTCAACATAACAGGCGAAATGTGGATGTACGATTAAGTACACCTTCGGGAATTACAGGCGTGATGTTTTGTTGTTATGTGTGAGAACTGACGGTCTGATCGTAATGTGAATATGTCGGTGATGACTACAAAGGGCGTGCTTTAGGGTGGTGTAAATCTGGGCAGCAGAAGTCCGAAACAAAATTAAAAGGCGTTGAAGCGACACTATAATATGGCTTAAAAGCCGGAACATATTTTTTTCAAAGTGCATTGTTGGACACTATTGATTTATTTTTTCCAAGACAGTATTGTATACAAAAAACTTGAGAGGTGTCAAGGGACACCGGGATGGAACGAAGTTTTGTTATTATTTCACACTATTCAATGCGAAATAGAAAGACGAAACGAAAATAACTGGCTTGCTTTCTATGAGAGAGAGAGAGAGAGAGAGAGAGAGAGAGAGAGAGAGGAGAGAGACAGAGAAACACGCACACGCCGCACGGCTTACAACTATAGCAATAGTCCCTGTCCCTGTCCCTGTGCCTGTGCCTGTCCATGTCCCTGTCCCTGTCCGTTTGCCTTTCCCTGTCCCTTTCCTTGTCCCTGTCCCTGTCCCAGTCCATGTCCCTTCCCTGTCCCTGTCCCTGTTCCTTTCCCTGTTCCTTTCCCTGTCCCTGTTCCTGTACCTGTGCCTGTCCTTATCCCTGTCCCTGTCCTTGTCCCTGTCCATGTCCCTTCCTCTGTCCCTGTCCCTGTCCTTGTCGTTGTCCTTGTCCTTGTACGCCGCACGGCTTACAACTATAGCAAAAAGTGTCGTTACAACTATTTTGGGCTTATTTTTTTCCGTCTAGCCCCCTTTCGCAACGCGCGCTAAGGAACTTCGTTCCAATAAAAAAATGTCATAACAATGACCGTCACCACGTGCAAGTTTTGGCTTCATGAAACACGTGAACAATCAACAAATAATTGACTGTCTGAGAAGCATGGAGTACCCAAAAGAATGCCTGCCACTTTTTAGGTATGGCCCTGACATTTGTTGATCGTCATTGCAAAAGCTTATTAAGGGAAATTACTACCTGTTGCTCAGTATGGTGTCGGACGTAAAGAATAGCACCATCCCATATCTTCCCGTGGGTGTCGTAAGAGGCGACTAAGGGACTTGCCAGAGAATGGGCAGCAGCGTTCTCTGTGCTTTTGTAACAACCGTACTGTGATCGCCAACTCGCCTGCCAAGCGTGGCGATTATGGCAAAACCCCCCAAAATATCAATGTGGCGACACTTGGGGGAGGCCTATGTCCAGCAGTGGACGTCTTTTGGTCTGAAATGATGATGATGATGACTACCTGTTAATTAAAATTGGAATGGCAAGTTATTTGGAATAATGGGCACGCGTCGAATTAAAACGCCTTCTCCTTTAGCAACTCTTGTAATAATGGTGGCTTTTATAATATTACTGCTAAGCTTTGTGTTACGTAGCCTGGTGCCGTTGCACAGTCTGGGTACATCAAAGTTTCGCATCAGCAGAACTAAAACGTCAACTTTAAGCTCCTTCTTATGGGAACGGCACGCCCGTTAGCTCCAGGGAGTTGAAAAATTCAACGGGGTGTGCAGGACTACCGTCATTAGCCATCACAGTGTCTACGGATGTGTATACTTTAAAATCGCCGACGATCATGTCTTGAATTTCGGTTTTGTTATGACCCACTCGTTCCTTAATCACTATTTGTTTTGAATGGTTAAAAAAAAACGAAAACTATTTTGTAATTATTTGAAAATCATAAAACATTAAAATAAAACAAAATAATTAGTTACAAAAAGTGAACACCGGTTGGGGATCGAACTCGCGTTGTTTTGGAAAACTTAAAGCATTAAAAAATTACCACAAAAAGTGCATACTGACTGCGGATACGAACTTGAAACCTTTTGCTTGGCAGGGCGGTCATAGAACCGCTGGGCTACTTACTTTGATGACAAATGGTTTAAAATAGCCGGTTTATTCTAATGCTTGTCATGACAGTTGTCAGTTGTCAAACAGTTGAGAAATGTGGACTTAATGCAATATTGCTCATCCCCCTAAGTTATTAGCGCGATAATATATAGCCTATGTTACTCAGTAAACATGTAGCTTTCTAATGGTGAAAGAATTTTCAAAATCGGTCTAGTAGTTTTTGAGTTTATTCGTTACATACAAAAATACAAATCTTTCCTCTTTATAATATTAGTGTAGAAGTGTAGATGGTACGGAACGAGTTCGACTCGCACTTGGCCGGTTTTTAGTATTTGTTGTTATATATCATATTTGACGGACGGACGGACGGGCGGACGGACAACGAAGTCTCAGTAATAGGGTCCCGTTTGACCCTTTGGGTACGGAACCCTAAAAAAAGAATAAAATATTTTTTTAACGGTGGTTATCACAAAAAAAGTGATGCTATTGCTCGTTTTATAAATAATGGTACGGAACCCTTCGTGCGCGAGTCCAACACGCACTAAGCCAGTTTTTTTTTGACACTTGTTTCATCACTAGCAGCAATGGTTGGTAGGTACTTAAGTATGCTAGGTTCCATACAAAAATGTCAGAATCCCTTTCCAAAACTCATAGAACATAAGTTGTACAGTTTCAAGGTCCGACAGAGCACACAGAAAGTCTTACGTTTATTATGTGAACTAAAACCAATAATTACCTCAAAGTTGTTCCTCCTGCTAACTTTAGCATTGACACTCTCTTGCCCACCGCTGGGCTTCAGGAATACATTGTCCACTTGCAACATGGCGGCTATTGAGAGAGCCTCGTCTATGCAGCCCCATTCGCCTGGAATTAATTATTAATTATATCTTATGACTGCATCAACGAGCGGAGTTCGCGTAGCTGAATATTGGGCTAAACATATTTAACGATTGCAGCGGTGGCCCAGTGGTGTTAACCCCGACTTACGAACAGTAGGCTGTGGGTTCGATCCCAGGCAGGCGCATTACTTTGTGTAATTTACATCATGACCGCTACTCTCAAAAACGGTGAAGGAAAGCATCGTGAGGAAACCGGCATGTCCTAGAATTAAAGATTTGAAGGTCTGTCTGATGGCATTTCCTACTGGCAATTGCTTAAGAGGGAACAGGGGCTTGCAATTCTCCATACAAGTGTATCCCCCTGTTTTCTTCTTGAATAATGCAATCATTATTTTTTCATACAATCAAGGTCTGCTGTCCGGCGAGATCGTCAGCAACATCAAGGAGCTGCTGGCTTTTCTTGGGGAACTAGGGCGGATCGAATAATGTTCCCACCCGTACGATAATTACGCGCTTTGGACGTGGAGTTGCGGAAACCAGCTCGCTATACAGTACAATACAATACAAAAAGACAAGTCCCAATCAAATTTTTTTTTTGGAAAATTTGTACCAGATGAAATGCCCCATTTTTGCTGCCGTGATAAGAAGCAAATTCGAAAATATTTGAATATACAACACGCGTTATATACACCATGTAACATAATTAACGCACATCCTGAAAGTTGTTTGTTCAGAATCGTTTACTGAATCGATTTCTATCATTTTTAATATAGGTTATTTTTTATCCCAAAAATAATTAAAACTACGTAAATTACTGACACACTACCCCTGTACAGTCAAACCAACTAAAATGGACCGTAACTCAAAGCAAAAAGACTTTAAAAGTTCAGTTTCATTTGTATTAATACAAATTCCGTCTTTTAATATAAAATAAAGAAACATCAACCTTATTTTAAGGAAGTTAAAGTCTTTACTAATCAATGTCTATACATGTTTAACTAAAATTTCAGAATATGTATTATGATTATAATATAATACTGTAATTGGGGTGTTTGAGGGTGTGCGTTTATTACGTTACATGTTGTACATATATGTATTAATGTATTTTATAAACGTTCATAGCGATGTTCAGAGGACAGACGTGGTCGTTTGCCATCTTCCCAAAAAAGAACAATACATTCTTACAGTAATAAGGTATCAAACTTTAGGGCAAGGTCCCACCACCAAGGGACCACGGCTATCTTTTGAACAACAATACGAATATTTATTAAATACATTAAAATATACAGGGTGTAACGGAAAGGGTATATACATACTTAAGGGTGTGCTACAGACCATCAAACTGAACATGTTTCTACATCGGACAAACATCGTAATAGCGAAAAAAAAATCAGCTGCCCCATACATTCGGGTCGAATAGGTATTTAAATTTTGTATGGGGCAGCAGATAATTTTTTCGTTATTACGATGTTTGTCCGATGGAGAAACTTGTTCAGTTTGATGGTCTGAAGCACACCCTTAAGTATGTATATACCCTTTCCGTTACACCCTGTATAAAACGTGTTGTTTTGCAACCTCGTCAAATTTAAGGAGGTAACTATGCTAATGATTCTCGTCCCGAATCAATAGTAAAATTGGTAGGTAATTTTTGTTTTTAATCTCATTTACGGAAATCGGTAAGTGTGAAAAACCCGTGTTTTAAACTAGGGCCGTCTGATTCTCGCCTTATAACCGCGCCTCCACAAATACAAACAATCTCAAACGTTTATTCGATCATTTCTTATTCCCTAAACCACGTTAAGGGGGTTATTCTGAAAAACAGACAAACATAAACAACCAAAAAAATCTGCGTTTATTAGTAATTAACTAGGTACCGTAATTTTAATTGATTATTTATGTCTTGTGTGACAACCTCCTGAATTTTGACGAGGATGCAAAACAACACCTTGTATAACCTAAGTTTTTTATTTAATAGATCATCCATAAATATTGACTGGTTTGTAGGACATACTAATTTCAGACTAGAATATTTTCTTGGTTGATACTTTTCAGAGCGTAATTTTTCAGTAGTTCGGGTTCTAGTTTTAAACTTATTGAAGTGATAACTTCTTATAGGAGGGTAAACCGCTTCGTAACGTAACGCGTTACGGCGCCACTGTCTGGCTTCCCTTTCTCTCACGCATACGGCAGCAGGTTAAGATTAGTTTAAGTTATCACCAGAGGTCGGAATTAGGTAGAGTTATTTTTGTTCTTGCATCGAAATGTTGATGTTAATATGGATCTTCCCTTGCGTGTGCGCATTGGACAAAATTAATAAATGAATTTGAATTTGGTATTTTGCAACTTCGGACATCCGATGTCGGATAGTTTAAATTGTGTAAAAATACATAAGTAACTTTTTACTTCCTAAAACACGGCATTTTTCTGCTCTTTAAAAATAATCTCGGGATTTGAGGCATATCCAATTTATTTTTTCGCTGTATGAAAGTGTAAGTACTTAAATAACTCTACCTGATTCCGACCTCTGGTTATCACTTCTGTCGAGTGTCCCGAGACGCACACTTTTTTTTACAATATATAATGTGAACTCACCACTTTGACACAGCATGGCGGCACACATGGGCCTGACGGGCAGCTCTGCGACGATCTGTCCGGCACTCGTGAGCTCGCCCGACTTGTCTATCGTCTTCAGCGCGTACAACGTCTCCAGACCCGACAGTATGCTCTTAGCGGGAGGGGGAGTTGGGAACGTGAATCTGGAAACAATTATTTATCAACAAAAATTACAATCAAAGAGCAGAGATGGCCCAGTGATGTCAGCCCCGACTTACGAACAGTAGGCCGTGGGTTCGAACCCAGGCAGGCGCATTACTTTGTGTAATTTATTTCATCACCGCTGCTCTCAAAAATGGTGAAGGAAAACATCGTGAGGAAACCGGCATGTCCTAGAAGTAAAAATTCGAAGACATGTAACATTTACCAACCCGCACTGGGCCCGCGTGGTGGATTACAGTCCACTCCCTCTCATTGAGAGGAGGCCTGTGTCCCAGCAGTGGGAACATTATAAGCTGATGATGGTAAATTACAATCACTGCCTCGTTGCTTGATAGCGTAACTACTTATCATGTTGTCCTGGGTTCAATTCCCAGGTAGGGCAGTGTAATTGGGTTTTTCCATCAGGCCTCAGAGCCTGGCGGAAAGCGGGTAAACTAATAGGTACAACTCTGCCCATAGCTTTGGGGATTACAAGCGTGATGTTATGTCTTGTTCATGTTATAAATTACAATGAATGACTATCATTTTAGCTGTCATATGTAGATCTTTGACAATCGTAACGAGCAGTGGCCCGAAAGTCTGACAACCAGTCTTATCAAGGGGTATCGTATTACCCAGTACTAACTGGGTTGTGGAGGTCAGATAGGCCGTCGCTCCATGTGAAATACTGATTTAGGGGTATGAGGGTGAAAAGTTCCTCGATACTCCTTAGAAAAAGGAGGATCCTCCGAATAGACAGGTGTTGTGTCTGGTGGGCAACTGCCCGACAGGTATTGTCGGGTTACTGTATATAGTCTTAAGCCGATGTAAACTTTGCTTGCGCGATTCAGACCATATTAGTTCTTCTGTGTACGCATAGATGGCGCTGTAATACTTTTTGTTCTAAGTTGTTTTTTGTAGGTCGCTACACTGGTATACAGCTGCAAACTGTTCGTTTCGTATTCATAATAGTAGGAAAATAGTAAGACTACCTAAGTAAGTTATGTATGCCCAGAGCTTTGAGCTGAAGCAGCATCCCAGACAGGTCACTCCTGCACATCTCGGGAGGCACTGACGGCGGCAATTTGTCATACTCCGCTTCTGTGTATAACCTGGAACAATATAAATATAACAAAACATTATGTCTGTTATCCCGAAAGGGCATCTTACCACTTATAGTAGTCACCATGATGAGCATGGGGTCCAGTGTTCGATTACCAGGTCGGGCAAAGTTTTATTATTATTTCTTTATTTGGAAATATATACATTCTGCTCTGTATGATGTCGGACGTAAGGAATAGCACCATCCCATATCTTCCCGTGGGTGTCGTAAGAGGCGACTAAGGGACTTGCCAGAGAATGGGCAGCAGCGTTCTCTGTGCTTTTGTAACAACCGTACTGCGATCGCCAACCCGCCTGCCAAGCGTGGCGATTATGACAAAACCCCCCAAAATGTCAATGTGGCGACACTTGGGGGAGGCCTATGTCCAGCAGTGGACGTCTTTTGGGCTAAAATGATGATGATGATGATGTACATTCTAAGCTTACAGTTTTTTTACCAAAACGATTAAATGCTATCACAGTGATAATCCAATAAAACACAAATTACTGACGTTGCTCAAAAACCCGCCAAACGAAGTGGGACTGAGCTGGCTATGTCTTCCCTATGGCTGACGAGATGTGGGCCAAAATAACCACGATGTGGAGCCCTGACACAGCCAGAAAGCGATGCGGTAGACCTCGCAGGAGATGGCCAGTACCAACGACCAGTGCACAGTGGTGCCAGTGGTCCACATTGGCCCTGGAACAACGGCTTTGAAAGTCATAGTCACTAGGATGACACTAGCTAACAGTAACAGAGCAAAATATTCTTTATGAGCAGGAAATAAAGTTCGTTTACCTGTAACACTTCCCGCGACTAGTCCTGCCCGCCCGGCCCGCTCGCTGCGTCGCGTTGTTCTTAGAGATGCAGGTCACCGTCAGACTCTCTACCCCGACGGAAGGGTCGAAGTAAGGCAGCTTGTGGAAACCACAGTCTATTACTGGAGTATTAAGATAATAATGGGTTAGAAAATAGGCATTAGGAAAAGATGATAAAAGAAGGATTTATATATACGTATATATTTTTATTTGTTTATATATCTTAGCATTTTAGGGGTATGAGGAACAGGGTGTAAAGTTCTTCATCCCCCATAGAAAAGGGAGGATCCTCCGGCCAGGCAGGTGTTAGGTCTGGTGGGCAATTGCCCTACAGTTGTAGTCGGGTTTTTCTATATACTCTTAATTAGATGTAAACTTTGCATGTGAGTATACTTGCGCTGTAGTACTTTTTGTAGTAAGTTGCTTTTTGTTGGTCGCTACAGCATTATGTACATATTTATATTTAGTTATATGTGTATTTATATTTAAGAAATAGTACAGGTTGAGTTATATCACACACTATCGTCTACATTTCTTTTTAATTTTTCCTTTTGCAGGTCTGCTGGTAAACATTTCGTATGAAATAAGCAGTACCTTTGTTTTTATGTTTTTTCCTGTATTGTCTACTGTGTACATAATTGGTAAAATAAAAAAATAAAGTTATCTAGATTTAGATTTTATTATTACTAGAGTCCCGCCCTTGCTCCAACGATTTTAAAACTTAAGAAAACATGGCCTGACTTGGCTCTCCGACTTAGCTTTAAATGCCGTCGAGAAATGCATGTATATCTCTCATGCATGGTTGGTTTCGTCACGATCTTCACCGAGAGCAAGTGATAATTATACAATCCGCACATGAATCCGAAAACCAGAAAAACAAAAACAAAATTCTTGTTTTACATAGGTCTACATGGGCAATTATAAAACGTCGACAGAAGGTGCACGGTTCGGGTTGATCGTTTCCTATGGAGAAGAACCGGCAAGAATCATTTGGTTTTACAATATTTGTATGTATGTTACAGCGTTAGTACTTAAGAATGGGAGGACAGCCGCGTAGGCCCGACAATAAGTTGCTTACTTCTACTCATCATATGCCTAGCCTTTTCCCAAACTATCTTGGGGTCGGCTTCCAGTCTAACCGGATGTAGCTGAGTACCAGTATTTTACATGAAGCGACTGCCTATCTGACCTCCACAACCCAGTAACTGGGTAATACAATACCCCTTGGTAAGACTGGATGTCAGACTTTTAGCTTCTGAATACTCGTAACGACTGTCAAAGATCTACAAATGACAGCCGGGACCAACGGCTTAACGTGCTTTCCGAGGCACGGAGGAAACTCGATATGTAATTATGGTCACCCATCCACAGACCAACCTCGGCAAGCACGGCTTAACCTTAAAGATCGACCTAGGCGGCTGTTATTATTTTAGCCACGAGCTCCTCGTAAGTTGCTTACTTCTACTCAAAACGTAAAACAAGATAAAAAGTTACCAAGAGTCTAGGAATCTACAATGTCCACACATTTACAAACAATCAGTAAATAAACTTAAACTAATCTAAGTTGAACTATTTAATATTGAAAGAGCCTGCCTACTGCTGCCGTATGCGTGAGAGAAAGGGAAGCCAGACAGAGTAGCGCCGTAACGCATTACGTTACAAAGCGGTTTACCCGCCTATAAGAAGCCATCACTTCAAAAAAAAAATGCTGTACGCTTACCATAAACAACCCCCGGAATCGTGACACTGGTCTCAGCCACATTAGTAGCGAGCACCACCTTCCTGACATTATCCTCCGTCCTCTGGAACACCTTGATCTGTTTGTAGTGAGGCAGGCTACCGTACATGGGCACGGCCAGCATGTTGGTGGCCTTGATGCCGCTGGGGAAGTGGGTTCGAGTGCGGTTCGTGTCGTTGTTGATGTCGGCGTAGGCGC
This sequence comes from Cerastis rubricosa, assembly GCA_949152445.1. NCBI lineage: Eukaryota > Metazoa > Arthropoda > Insecta > Lepidoptera > Noctuidae > Cerastis > Cerastis rubricosa. Next base: position 15,272,091 of record OX424548.1, on the reverse strand, counting down.
GGAGGGTTTCTAGGGCGGATTGGATTTCTTCCTGGAAAGGATGTTCATTGAGTTGACAAAATTAAAAAAAGCAAAAACTAATAACAAGATTAAAATACCAATAAGAAAATAAGAGACTACAAGATTAAAATACCAATAAGTAACAAAAGAAGAGGCTACAAGATTAAAATACCAATAACAAAAGAAGAGGCTACAAGATTAAAATACCAATAACAAAAGTAGAGGCTACAAGATTAAAATACCAATAACAAAAGAAGAGGCTACAAGATTAAAATACCAATAACAAAAGAAGAGGCTACAAGATTAAAATACCAATAACAAAAGAAGAGGCTACAAGATTAAAATACCAATAACAAAAGAAGAGGCTACAAGATTAAAATACCAATAACAAAAGAAGAGGCTACAAGTCTGTTAGGTAAGTCAAGCTGTCAGTATTTTTTGCATGACATTCACTCCACCACCAGGGTATATTCGCGTCAATGAAAGATGTAGGTACTCAGTAAATGATAGCTTTACAGTACATAGCACTCACACATTTGCTATGCAATTATATAATACTAAGAGATTGAATCTATACAATGCAAAGATATTTTAACAATCTTTCTGCAGCTTCCACAACAACTTCACATGGTCATTCAATCATAGTTACTTAATTCATCCTTACTGCAGCACACATCCTTAGGAACTAAAGACATGCTTAGTCTTTATAATTTTTCACTTACTTGTGACGTCAGAAAGGCTAGGATATCCCCAAAAGGTTCGTTTTCGTGTATCTTGATCACCGTGTCCACCGTAGCTTTAACGTAATCGGGAACTGGCTCTGAAAGATGTTTGAATAATGTATTAACTCCGAAATAACAACATACGTTTATTTGCAGGCAACTTTGGCCCATAGATATATACCTTACAGACTAACATACATACTAGTAAATACAGTTTGTGTTAGTAAATAAAATCTTTAAACTACATATGTTAGTAGCACTTCACTTGCGCACTGTGTCACTGTGCGTTCCGCGGAAGCGACGGAACACCGCTTCCTGCGGCCAAAAGTCCTCTTCCAAGACGAGGTACAGATAGCACGTAAGTCACCAGATGGCTAATTGTTTAATCGAATTTCGTTTCACATAAATTGTTTCTCATATTATCATTTCATAGAATAATCAATACGCAGAATACTTACTTTGAAGAAATTTAAATCATCGATTTTTGTTTCAAATAAAGTTTAATGTTAGAATAATCATATCATAGAATTGCAAATCAAATATTCTTTATCCACATATTGGTTGTTTCACATAAAGCTTATTACCAAGAATAACATTGAATCGAATGACAGTTTGTTAACGTTTCAATTCATACCTTTGATAAAATTAATACCCTCCTATAAAACAACACCGAGTTCACAAAAATAATGCGGGTAAATTCTTGTATAGCATGAAAATAATCTTGTTATTATCACTAATAGTTTCCATGCCTGTTGCATGGTGCATGCATCATGCAAGCAAGCATGCAATATGCAGCGTGCAAGAAAGCATGCAGCGAGCAAGCAAGCATGCAAGCGAGCAAACAACATGCAACAGGCATGGTTTCTGTCACGGCTCCACGGCTCACGGCCGGCAAGCCGGCAGCCACAGCCGCGGCGGGGAGCGTTAGGAACCACCTGCTCCTCAGCCCGCGGGCCGTCTCGACCTCCGCGCCTACGCGGGCTTAAATTAAACTCTAGGGGTAGGGCAGACAAGACTACGTGGAGTCGGTTCTGCAGCCATTCATTTCTGTCACTTATTTTTGTAGCGCAACATATTGACTTTTATATTTTAATTTAAGGTTAAAAATTTCGTTGAAATAAAAAATCCAGGAAACATACATCGAACAAACAATATTCGTTAAAAAATAATTATACTGTTTGGTAAGTATGCTAAATAAAAAAATGTGATCATAAAATTCATTGAATTGTGTTTCTGTAAAATTCATTCAAGTAAATAGTAGTTGAAATAAAAATATTCGAAATAAAAATACGAAGACCAAATAGTATGTGTAACATTTTCTGCGAAACGAAATTCTGTGAAACTTCAGTCTGCGTAACAAGATACACCCATAAGTTTACGCCGATTAATTTATAAAGCCCTGCATACGAAATGCTCTTAAGCTCACCTTCACTATAAAACACATCAATAGGATGCGTCCTGCCCTGCATGGACATTATAGTGGACGTGCTGGGCTTGTCCGACTTCCTGTCCGTCAGGTTGAAGAAGTCTCGCAGGAACTCCGCGTCCATCGTCGCTGATGATACTACTAGCTTGAGGTTCTTGCGTTTCTGGAATGAACGATCAACATGCATAATCGACCTGTAACGTTCCCACTGCTGGGACACAGGCTTCCTCAATGTGAGAGGAGTGTGCTGTAATCCAGCGCTAGCCGAGTGCGGGTTGGAGGTCGAATGTTCATGTCTTCGAAGGTGCGTTACTTTGTATAATTTATTTCATCACTGCTGCTCTCAAAACGGTGAAGGAAAACATCGTGAGGAAACCGGCATGTCCTAGAACTAAAAAATCGAAGACATGTAACAAATACCAACCCGCACTGGGCCCGCGTGGTGGATTACAGCCCACTCCCTCTCATAGAGAGGAGGCCTGTGTCCCAGCAGTGGGAACATTATAGGCTGATGATGATGATGAATGGCTTATCGCTGATAGTGATATCTTCCAGACAACCTTTGAAGGGACTGTACAAACTTACAACATAAACGGAGGGTCAAATATTCTCTTCTCTCTGGTGAAAAAATAAGGCCTATTTGGGTACCACCCCTAAGTAAGACATGGTAGACCACTGTGCTTGAAATACCAATTTTCTCATACAAGCAAAAACTTGATACCTTTATTATTTTCTTCAGCAGTCCCATCAGAACGTCTGTCATCTGAGTTCTTTCATGGACCTGCAATTAAAGAAACATATGTTAATTGATCTCTCTGCATGGCTCTGTATGGTGTCGGACGTAAAAAATAGCACTATCCCATTTCTTCTCGTGGGTGTCATAAGAGGCGACTAAGGGACTTGCCAGAGAATGGGCAGCAGCGTTCTCTGTGCTTTTATATCAACCGTACTGCGATCGCCAACCCGCCTGCCAAGCATGGCGATTATGACAATACCCCCCAAAATGTCAATGTAGCGACATTTGGGGGAGGCCTATGTCCAGCAGTGGACGTCTTTTGGCCTGAAATGATGTTAATTAATAACAAATATCCTACTATTACACAACTTTTTTTTTTGTCTTGTTCTACCTTTTGTAGTAAGCAACGACTTATCGTCGGGCCTACGCTGTCCTCTCACACTTAAGTACTAACGATGTAACATTCAAATATTGTAAAACCAAATGTTTCTAAAAGAGTAGCCATGGATTTTCTAGCTGGTTCTTCTCCATACGAAACGACCAACCCGAACCTTTTGTCGACATTTTATAAGTGCCCATGAAGGCCCTATGTAAAATAAAATATTTTGATTTTGAACTTTGCAGCTTTTCCCTACACTCACGGGAAAAGATCGTGACCTTATTGTTACGTCAGATGCTTTATGAAAACATTCTAGGTTACGTTCGAGTCTAGAATGTCCCACCATGGAACTATGTAGAAGGTTCGAGAATTATCCTAGAATGTCCCACTACTGAGCTGTAAATAAGGTTCCGGAAAGTTATAGAACGTTCTCGAAGAATGGGTCGGCCTATAAATAGCCGTCGCGTTTGCGGGAGCAGCCAGTCCGATTTTGGCTAAACCAAGAAGCGAATCGAAGTGCGATATCTAAGTGATAAGTGGTGAATTTGTGATTTAGTTATAAGTGTTTTTTGTTCAATAAAGATACTTGGTAATTAATTGGTAGTGTTTCAATTAATCCCATGAGGAGCTCGTGGCTACATAATAATATCCGCACGGGTCGATCTTCAAGGTTAAGCTGCGCTTACCAAGGTTAATCTGTCGATGGGTGACCATCACTACATACCGAGCTACGATGTGCGAGATAGACAAACGAGTTTCCGAATCGAAATCAAATCGAAGCGTTTGTGAATACCGGGGCATGACCTTTATGCTCAGCAGTCGAGCTACTACCACTAGATCAACAAGGCAGTCAGTATCCTTGGTACAATGAAGGCATATTTCCCGATTTTATTATTATATTCGATTTTATTTATTTTAGACTTGAATTTGTCCTAGAACCTGTTCACTTTTTGGTATATTTCGTACCTGATGATTAGTGAAACTGAAAAGAACTAGATACTATACTGGGCGAAACAACAAAATAACAATGGAGATAACATCACGCTTTTAATCCACGTAGGTTTAGGCAGAGGCGTACACCCACATTTCGCCAGTTATGTCGAGTCCTATGTAATAGGGCGCGAACGTTTTTTTTATTATTTACGATGTATTTGCTCTTGACTCTAGTCTAGGTCAGAGATGACAGAGACAAATTCGAAGATGGTACGAGCTTACACAGCAGAAGCCTGTTCACTCTAACTTTGAAGAGTTTAGGGTTGTAAGCGTTCGGAAACACAGACGCAGGCTTCTGCCAGATCCACTCCTTTGCTATCGACCAGCGACTCCGTTGCTGCTCTACTGAGAAATTTCTGATGGATAAACCCAATAGCACTTAACCCGACCCGGTAATCAAACCCAGGACCTCAAGCTCAGCAGTCGCGCTTGCAACACCTACATCAACGAGGTACACCACACATCAACACGGTCTAGGGATATTTCATATTTAATTAAATAACTCTAAAAGTACTGGCCGCATTGGAATCTTTTATGCACCGATTTGTTTGTAATTTATCTCAGACTAATTCCAAATTCAAATTTTTGAAAATTCTTTTGTTTCGGTGGCATAAAAATGTCTTGATGTGTAGGAGAGGGAATTTTCATTTGTGCGAAATTTTGAAAACAATACGAATTACGTTTAGTTACAGTTTTTTTTCATTTTTAAACGAAAGATAAAGTTAAAATTGAGGTATTGTATAGCCATGCAACGCCAACATTTTTTTAAGAGGGCGGAGATGTTACGAGCTGTGGGAATGCTGGAAGCCGGGTCTGTTCAGCGTAATGTTGCTGAGGCCATAGGGACCCACCAAAATGTAATTTCAAGATTGTGGACACGCTATCGTGCCACAGGTGAAGTAGCGGAGAGGCACCGGGGGCCAAGTCGCATCACTACCCCCAGACAAGCCCGATTTTTGCAAATTAGGTACTGCGTGAGCTCAACCAAATGCAACGGCGACTCAATTGGTCCAAAGGCTGCGAGTGGAACACCAAGTGCTTGTACTTGACCAAACTGTAAGAAGGCGACTGCATGAAAGCAATCTACGCTCTCGTAGACCACTCCGGGTCCCACCTTTACGGAGAGGCAATCGTGGACGACGATTAGAATGGGTTCGGAACCACGTGGACTGGGGCCAACCACGTGGACTGGGGCCGTGAGCAATGGTCCAATGTGCTGTTCACGGATGAATCCAGGTTCGGCTTCCATCCAGATTCACGAAGGACGCGTGTTTGGCGAGTTCCTGGACGATGGAGCCGTCTTCAGAACCCTCAGGAAGTTCACCCATACCAAGGAGGAACAATTATGGTTTGGGCAGGAATTCGTCTTGGAGGACGGGCGGATCTCGTTTGGGTGCGGAGCAATATGACGGCAGAACGATATGTCCAACAGGTGCTGGGGTCCGTAATCTTGCCTCACAGAACACAAATGGGGCAAGATTTCCTGCTCATGCACGACAACGCCCGGGCTCACACGTCGAGAACGGTAGCAGCTTGGTTACATACACACAATGTTAGGGCCTTAGACTGGCCTGCTCAATCGCAAGATCTAAATCCCATTGAGCATGCGTGGGATATGCTGCAAAGAAGAGCTCTGAAGGAATTTCCTGAAAATCTGGCTACAGAAGATCAACTTTTTGCGCACCTCAGGAGGACATGGGACAATATTCCGCAGCAAGACATTGACAACCTTGTTCTGAGCATGCCGAATCGTTACCAATGTGTTATGAACATCATGGGCGCTTTCTCAGACTACTAACTTCAAGTTTATAAACACAAATTAAATGATTTTTATTTTTTTTTTCAGTTTTTACTCATAAATTAAAAGTTAATTCATATACGGTTTCCGTCTATGCTTCATTTTTTTTCCATAAAATCCTGAAATTTTAATCGAAGTGCCTTAACCATTATTAAAAAATGGTAGAATATTAAATAACGTATCTTTTAAATATATACATGTCATATAAATAATTAACACATTGATAGTAATTCGCTTTTTTTAAAATATCCCTAGACCGTGTTGATGTGCGTAGTCCAATAACAATGGAGTCTTTAATTTGTTTATGTTGAAATATACTGACCTCATCAAGAACGATGCAGGAATACTGCATCAGTAGTGGAGACGCGAACATCTCTCGTAGCAACACGCCTTCCGTCATGAACTGAAACGAAATAAGTTATTTTATTACTAATTCATCATCATCATAATTTCAACCCAAAAGACGTCCACTGCTGGAAATAGGCCTCCCCCAAGTGTAAGGTATACATTAATTAAATACAAGTTTTCTTAAATTTATGTTATGTTTACTCATGGTTTGTGCCTGAACTAGGTAATCCTGTGTTTCGGGCGATTGAAGGTGATTTGATTCATCATCATTATCATTTCAGCCGAAAGACGCTGGACATAGGCCTCCCCCAACGCCACCTTGACATAAGGGGGGTTTTGCCGTAATCGCCACGCTTGGCAGGCGGGTTGGCGATCGCAATACGGTTGTTAGAAAAGCACAGAGAACGCTGCTGCCCATTCTTTGACAAGTTCCTTAGTCGCCTCTTACGACACCCACGGGTAGATATGGGATGGGGCTATTCTTTATGTCCGAAACCATACAGAGCCTAATTATTATGATTACTAATTATTCCCATTTAAAAGGCATCAGGGCAATTCGGCGCATACGCTCGCCCCTAAATGGGACTTCAACATTATATGGTGACTGGTAATTAGTGACCGATACTTAAACACGTGATTGTACTCAAGATAACTAACAAGGGGTTGCGAGCCGTACGGGTGCTCTGTCTACCCACTGTGGCACGGTACGATAGTAATGAGACAGAACGGCGTCACGCAGCTAACAGCTGATAGGTCACAGGAACACGCGCGCGCTAATTTCATACGGCTGTTGTGTTATTGTGATAAAAATTGAATGAGTATATAAAAAATGTTTTGCAGAAACAGTTTCAGCTTTTATAAATTTACGTAGGTTTGGCGATTACGGGATCTCCCTCTATTGGGTGCCTTTATCTTTAGTTACACCACATTACTAGTAGTTACTAAGGTATTTTAAGGATAATACCATCGAACAATTTCGATGCAGTTTGTAAAGGAAGGATAAAATGCCATACCTACCTACCTTAAGTGATTTATGATTAAGTGTCTAGAAATAATAATACAGGAAAATAATCTTAATTTATAATGAGTTGTTATTTGAATTATTATTCAAGAGGAAAATACGTTATTTGATTATGTAATATTTGCTTCTATTATGGAAAAAAAACGACTAAGTAAAGTTTTGGCGCAAAAACTAATAAAGAAAACTTCACAAACCATAGCGTAATCTTACTCGATGCCAACGCCATCTATTGAGCACTGTGACAAATTTAAACTGAAAAACAAAGCATTTACTTCAAATGGGGATGGAAACTGTAGAACTAATGGCGCTGCCATAGCTGGTTCCAAGCATCGTCATTGGTTGAAAATCTGGTAATGTCATTTTATAATAGGTCTTTACCTATGAAATTGCCGTATTGCAGTACAGACTTTTTGAAACAAAAAAAAGTTTTGATTGGCTATGAGTTCTAAATTCAAATTAATTTTGTTTTAAAAATATGACATTCTATTTACAAAATCAGTCTTTTGTTTATTGATTAGCGTTGTATTTTCATTACATTTCAACATTTTTCCTCATAATGGATACTTTGAAATTTCGTGTAATTATGGAATATGAGTTCCGTCGTGGCACCAACGCGGCACAAACGACCCGTAACATCAACGACGTTTACGGAGAGAACTGTACAAACGAACGCACAACCCGTTATTGGTTTGCTCGGTTCCGTTCTGGGAATTTTGACTTGAAAAATGAACCTCGTGGTCGTCCGGAAACTTTGGTCAACAATGATGAATTAAAGGTGATTGTTGAAGCTGATGAAACTCAATCTACAGCTGAGCTGGCAGCAGCTTTTGATGTTAGCATTAAAACAATATTGGTCCATTTGCGACAGATTGGCAGGATAAAAAAGCTTGATAGATGGTAGGCCCGAAGCCTCCCTATAAGCCGATTCCCACCGGCTTCCCTTGAGAAGTTTGGAATACAACCAACAACCAACCAACGTTTGAAAATAGGACAATCAGTACTTTTAAAAATCACAAAACTAAACTACACAAACGCCTACACATATTATGGATATGGATATTCAATGAATAATTTGCTCTTCAACAACAAATTGCTATAAAATAACCCGCAGGCGCTATCGGCTTGTTCGCAGTATGAATTTCTATGCAAAATGAACGTCATGACTTCACTAGACAAACCGCCATAATATAGCTCTAGTAAGCCGCAAAAAATCGAGTTATTTGATAGAGAAAGTAATAGCAAATGCGTGCGCGTGAGCGAGATGGAAGGAGAAATATCGTAATCGCTCGTAGAATTTCGTGCCGAATCGGATATCGTTCATTCCTTGATGACAGATAATTTGACGTAATTGCATTTTAACCATTTGCATGACTTATTGTTGTTGGATTAATATTGGAAATTATTACACACATCAAAAGTGTCTAGGGATCAACATATATTTTTGCAATAACTTTTCTCCTGATTGATATTAATTAAAATTTTCTTTAAGGATTCATCAAATAAAGTGTTTTCGTTTGTCACAGTAACGATAAACCAAGTCACCTTTGCATTAATAAAGAAATTTGCCATTTTCTAATAAAGGGATTTTTGACATTTGAACCACTAACATTAAAGTTCGAAAAAAAGACTGAAATAACAGTTTTCTTTAAAATTTTATTGGGTAACTTAAACAATTAATAATCCGTGTTTCTACCGCGAACACTAACAACACAAGAACATCGGTTTGGCATACTCAAAATGAGTTCATCCAAATCACGCTGTGGAATGGCCGCCCATGTTCGTTGCAACAACAAAAAAAGGTCTTCTTGCGACTGGATACCCTCCATATTCGGCAGAGCTCTTCTCTGTAGCATATCCCATGCATGCTCAATCGGGTTCAAGTCTGGCGACTGAGCAGGCCAGGGCAGGACATTGATGTTAGCTGCGGCGAGAGTCTGTCTTACAACTCTTGCGGTGTGCGGTCGTGCATTATCATGCATTAACTGAAATAAGGGACCGATTTGCACTTGTAGAGGAACGATGACGTCTGATACAATCGTCTCAGCATAAATTTGAGCGTTGAGGTTGCCTCTGATCCAAATCAACTCAGTTCTTCCGCCGATCCAAATACCCGCCCATACCATGGTTCCACCACTATAAGGATGGACTTCCTGGCAGGATTTTAATCGCTGTTGGCGTCCAGGGGTTCTCCAGTGTCGTATACGTCTTGTATCCGGTCTCATACCAAAACGAGACTCATCAGAAAAGCACACGAAACGCCATTGTTCTTCTGCCCAATTTCTGTGTTCAAGAGCCCATTGATATCGAATCCTACGATTGTGCACTGCTATAGGTGGTACCCGTAGCGGTCTTCGGGAATGAAGGTTCACTTCATGCAAGCGGTTTCTGACTGTTTGGTCGCTAATTAAGTTCCCTGAAGAGTGATGAAGCCTCACGGCTAACATCATGGCGGTTATTGTTGGAGCTCTTCGAGTTAAGATTTGAATGTATCGGTCTTGTCTCCGTGTGGTGCAGCGATACCGTCCTCCATGGCGCTCAGCCACGGTACCAGTGCTTCGGTAACGTGTCCAAAGTCGACTGATAACACTCTGACTTGTATTCAGAGCTAAAGCCACAGTACGTTGCCGGGAACCAGCTTCTATCATTCCCACGGCTCTGAGCATTTCTTCCCTGCTTAAATGACGTCGCCGCTCCATAATAACGTTGGTTTTAATCAGTAGTAGGGAAACAGTAGCACTAATAATGTCTTCAATGCGTTGTATGTTTTTATAGGGAAAATATTGACAGCTGATTTTCATCTTTTACTCGAATTTGATTCACAGTTCCTGATTCAAATTATGAAATGCACCAAAAAGGATCCATATAAATTTATAAAATCATAAATTTATTACAAAGCCACATCTCAATCTCAAGAAATCCGCATAAAAATGCTTGATCCCTAGACACTTTTGATGTGTGTAGTTAGTTTGACCTATTAGAATTTATTTCTTGGTATAAAATAGTGATTAGTATTATAGTTAGACTTTGTTTTTGTTATTTGTGTTGTGTGACTTGTGTGTAGTGAAAGCAGTTACATACGTACGTAGAAATTAGGTATTTGCGGTAAGTAGATAGTTTATTAAGTTGTAATAACATACTAATTTAGGGTTGTAGATTTGCAAAGTAAGTAGTAGGATGGCCGCATTAATAGCTTTAGATTGTTGCTTGACAGATTATTTGCTTTGTGAGGAAACATGCTTTTCAAGGTTAAGTTTTGAAAATAAAAAACATGTAGTTCAATTAGGCCGTGCTCGCCCTGATATGACAATAAATTATAAAAGACGCGATGGTTTTTTCAAACATTTTAATATTTCCCTTTACGATAAATATCAATGGTTAACTGGCAGTTGTAAATTAAATAAAATGTACTGTTTCCCATGTTTATTGTTTTCCGATGGAACGAGTTTATGGAATAAAGCGTTATACTGATATTAATAATCTAACGAATTGATCTAGGAAACATAGTCAGACCGAAAAGCATATACGTAGTTGTTTAGCATTACATGAGTTTGGGACTAGTAGGATAGAATCATTTTTCGATAATTCGCATGACGCCCATAACAGGAAAGTTAATCGCAATAGAGATTTAATGAAACGATTTATTGACACTGTTATTTTGTTAGGTAAACAAGAACTAGCTTTTCGCGGCCATGATGAAGGACCTAATTCAAATAACCGCGGTAACTACATCGAAACTTTGCTTTATCTGAGCAAGTATGATACAGTAATGGATTCGCATTTAGAGTTTTGTTCTTCGGTTCAGAACCCCGCGTTTTCTGGTCTCTCTAGTGACATCCAAAATGATTTAATAAATAGTATTGCATCCGTTTTACGCGACCAGATTAGACTTGAGATAAATAAAGCTCAATTTCTGTCTGTAATGATTGACGAAACTCCCGATGTCAGTCATAGGGAGCAATTAACTGTAATTTTTAGGTATTTATCTGAAACTGGAATAGAAGAACGATTCCTAGGTTTTTACGATGTTAGCGGAAGTCGAACTGCTGAAGTTCTATCTAATCAGTTGTTGGAAATACTTGACCAGTATCATTGTAGGCATAAGTTAGTTGGTCAGTCTTACGATGGCGCGGCAGTTATGTCTGGCGAGCACGGTGGAGTGCAAGCGAAAATTCGCGATGCTTGCCCTATGGCAATGTTTGTTCCATGTTATGCTCATATATTAAATTTAGTACTGAGCCGTTCCCTTGAAAATATTCAGGAACTGAAAACCTTTTTTGGACACGTTAATAGTATTGTTCGGTTTTTCAACAAATCAACTAAACGGTCCAACCTATTGAAAGAAATAGCTGACCGCCGTATGCCCGGAGTTTCAGAAACCCGTTGGCATTATCACTCACGCATTATTAATGTAATTTTTAACTGTAGATTAGACATGGTTAATACTTTTTTACGCAATCTTGGGATAGTGAATCTCTTTCCTTGGCAGAATGTTTCCTCAGTAAGTTAGAAAACATGCAGTTTTGCTTTTTGTTGCACGTATTGTCAGTTATTTTTCAAAAAACAGACGTTCTTTTTAATTTATTGCAATCAAAACAAATTGATATCGAAGTAGCAAACCGCGAAATAAATTCATTCAATAGTTGGCTTGCAAATGACTTTATAATTAATTTTGATTTCATTTATGACAGCGTCCAGGAATTCAATGAGCCGCCGCGACAGCGTAGACGGGTAAATCCAGAAGTAGACACTAAAACTATGTATCGGCGTCTTTTTATTGAAATAAAAGACAATGTTAAGACGCAAATACAACACAGTTACCAATCCCTTTCTCAAATGAGATTTCTTAATTTACTCAATAAATCTAAGTATAGTTTTTACACTGGATCATTTCCAGATGAAATATTATCTTCTTTATTATTGCAATTTCCGCAAATATTTGAGTTCACTGCTTTACAGAACGAGTTGAAAGTCTTATACACAACTCCATCTTTGAACAAATTAGATGTTTACGAGCTTTATCTAAAATTTCAAAATTCATTATTAGGTGACACTTTTCCACAAGTCACAACATTATGTAGGCTATATTTGACACTTCCTGTTACAGTAGCAACCGCGGAGAGGTCATTTTCGGCATTAAAACGAATTCATACGTACATGCGAAATTCTCAAAAACAAGATAGATTATCGGATCTAGCCATTCTTTCTATAGAAAAACATTTATTACAAAAAATTAAGAATCTTCCGGGCTTTTATGACAATGTCTTAGCGCACTTTGTAAAAAAGAATAGACGAATAGCGTTAGAGTATAAGTAGTATTATTAGTAGAATAAGTCAGTAGTATTGTAGGTAAGTAGTTTTGTTTAATCATACCGTCATCTCCATCATCTCACCACAAACGGCTTTTATCAAAGCCACTTTTATTATACTTGCAAGACACTGTTTCAATATATCAGTGCTTGCACGTATAGTAAAAGTGGACTGAAGAAACATCTGCCTATACAAGACTGAAGCCAGGAAGCCCGTCACAGATTTCGGTAAGGACTCGGGACTGCTTGCTCCGCGCCCTGCCTAGGCAAGCATTTTTTTTTTGCTCCGGCTTCCCTCTCTCAATATTTCACCCTTCGCCACTGATAGATGGGTGCCCCGCGAACTTAACGATCGCCAGCGCAACGTACGCGTCGAGACTTGCCTTGCGCTGCTTAACAGGCACAGAAATGAAGGAATTTTGAACCGAATTGTTACGTGCGACGAAAAATGGATTCTTTTTGACAATCGAAAGCGCTCAGCAAGTTGGTTAGATCCTGGTTCGGTACCAAAGCAATGTGCAAAACGAAAAATGACCCCTAGAAAGGTGATGGTCACAGTTTGGTGGTCTAGTGCTGGTGTGATTCATCATAGCTTTTTACAAAACGGCGAGAGCATTACTGCAGATGTGTACATTGAAGAACTGACCACAATGATGGCGAAACTCGCACGTCTGCAACCAGCTTTGGTCAATCGGTCGTCTCCACTGCTACTTCACGACAATGCGCGGCCCCATACTGCACAACAGACCGTCTCTAAGCTGCATTAGTTGGGTTTGGAAGCTCTCCCTCATCCGCCATACTCACCAGATCTTGCGCCTTCCGACTATTACTTTTTCCAAAATTTGGACAACTTTTTAGCGGGAAAAAAATTCAATTCCCGAGAGGCAGTACAAAACGCCTTTGAAGAGTTTGTTGTCTCCCGTCCAGCTGATTTTTTCAAGAAGGGCATCCATAAACTGCCACAGCGTTGGCAAAGATGCATTGATTGCAGGGGTGATTACTTTGAATAAAAGAAATAAATAAGTTCGAAAAAAAAAATACTTTAACTTTTTTCAAACAAAACGGTAATTTCATAGGTAAAGACCTAATATTTCATAATAGCTCGACCTCATTGGTCAGATTGAGAACCAGCTATAGTGGTGCCATCTACAATTAGCTTTTAACGGGCTTCCCCATTGATACAGACACTTATGAATTGTCAAAAACAAAATGAAGAAACTATAGTCCAGTCACAATGCATAGTAACTGTAAAAATACTGTAGTTGCCCTTTTCAAAGCGTAGATCGCGCTCTATGGAGAAGAATGGGTAAGAAACTCCATGGACACTCTTTACTGGACAACTGTTCAGAGCTGCCTCAGTGGTCGGTAGATGGCGTTGCTTATTTACTTAATATTCATTGCGATTCGAGTCAAGATTTCTTTTGCTGAGTGATTCGGATCTCTTATAGTTTACTGTAAAAATGTATTACTTACGATAATTTTTTATGGCACCTCAGGATCGAAATTATTATATTTATCTACCTTCGCAAGCGTTGCGCCATTCAAATATCATTTTCCTGGGCTTGTCCCAATTTATCGGGTCAGCGCAGCAGGTCTTCTTCTACATATTAATCTCTTTTAGTCGTCAACTCATGTCACCCTTTTTCTAGCTTTTTACATTCACACTAAATGTGGATCATCATCATCAGCCTATAATGTTCCCACTGCTGGGACACAGGCCTCCTCTCTATGAGAGGGAGTGGGCTGTAATCCACCACGCAGGCCCAGTGCGGGTTGGTAGATGTCACATGTCTTGAATTTGCAGTTCTAGGACATGCCGGTTTCCTCACGATGTTTTCCTTGACCGTTTTTGAGAGCAGCGGTGTTGAAATAAATTACACAAAGTAATGCGCGTGTCTGGTTTCGAACACACGGCTTACCGCTCTTAAGTCGGGGCTGCCACCACTGGGCCACCGCTGCTCCCGCTACATATACAATTGTACATTCATACTTAAATCTTTCCTTACATTTACATATGACCACCGTAACAACCAATTACCAAACAAACACATATTTTCAAACAATTCAGTTTAAATTATATTCTACTAGCTTTCCCCGCGGCTTCGCTCGCGTTATAATCGTAAGTTATCCTCTACAACTGGCATTATCAGAAATATGTCACCCTTGATGGGTTTGACCAAAGAAAACATGGTTGGAATGTGTGAGAAATGATATGAAGAAAAAAGGAGTAGGTATATGATAGCAAGATGAATGACTGAGGAGTTGGAAGAAAAAAACGTGATGCGCCGACCCCAAATAACATAGGAAATGGACAGGAAGATGATGATCGATGATGATCAATGATGAGTTTGCCTAACTCCTCTGCCATAAAAGGGTCATCATCATGTTTCGCCTAGCCTTCTCCAACTATGTTAGGATGGGCTCCCAGACAAACCGATTGCAGCTGAATAAATTACAAGTGTATTACATGGAGTAACAGCCTATCTGACTTCGACAGAAAAGATCGATCCTACTCACAACAATCCCAGTGCTAGTTCCACTACAGCTGGTTTTAGCGGCGGCGTACCCCTCTTGTTCTCCGATGGGGTCGCCCCTTTCCTCTGCCACGCGGGACGCTAGTGACACCGCGACAATGAACCATAAGAAGAAGAGATAAGAGTGTACTCACAACAATCCCAGTGCCAGGTCCTCTACAGCTGGTATTAGCGGCGGCATACCCCACTTGTTCACCTATGGAATCGCCTCGCTCCTTTGCCACGCGGCACGCTAGTGACACCACGACAATGAACCATAAGAGGAAGTGATAAGAGTGTACTCACAACAATCACAGTCCTAGTTCGTCTACAACTGGTATTAGCGGCAGCATACCCCACTTGTTCTCCAATAGGCTCGCCACTTTCCTCTGTCACGCGGCACGCTATTGACACCACGACAATAAACCATAAGAAGAGGAGATAAGAATATACTTACAACATCTTAGTGTCAGTTCCTCTACAGCTGGTATTAGCTCGCGGCATACTCCACTTGTTCGCCGATGGGCTCGCCTCGCTTCTCTGCCACTCGGCACGCTTGTACTCACAACAATCCCAGTGCCGGTTCCTCTGCAGCTGGTATTGGCGGCGGCATACCCCACTTGTTCTCCGATGGGCTCGCCCCTTTCCTCTGCCAAGCGGCACGCTAGTGACACCACGACAATGAACCATAAGTAGAAGAGCTACGAGTGTACTCAAAACAATCCCAGTGCCAGTTCCTCTATAGCTGGTATTAGCGGCGGCATACTCCACTTGTTCACCAATCGGCTCACCCCTTTCCTCTGCCATGCAGCACGCTAGTGACACCACGACAATGAACCATAAGAAGAGATAAGAGTGTACTCACAACAATCCCAGTGCCAGTTCCTCTACAGCTGGTATTAGCGGCGGCATACCCCACTTGTTCTGCAATCGGCTCACCCCTTTCCTCTGCCACGCGGCACGCTAGTGACACCACGACAATGAACCATAAGAGGAAATGATAAGAGTGTACTCACAACAATCACAGTCCTAGTTCCTCTACACCTGGTATAAGCGGCGGCATACCCCACTTGTTCGCCGATGGGCTCGCCTCGCTCCTCTGCCACTCGGCACGCTAGTAAAACCACGACAATGAGCCATAAGAAGAAGAGATAAGAGTGTACTCACAACAATCCCAGTGCCGGTTCCTCTGCAGCTGGTATTGGCGGCGGCATACCCCACTTGTTCTCCGATGGGTTCTCCTCGCTCCTCTGCCACTCGACACGCTAGTGACACCGCAGCGGCGACGCGAGGCTGTGTCACGCAGACTTTGTGGCCGATCTCGTGGAGGTACTGGAAAGAAGAACGAAAGGGTTCAGTAACGAGAAGTCAATCAAATGCGTAAATGTATGGTTAACTGCCTCGTTGGGAAAGTGATTGCAAGAGCGACTGTTAAGTATGAGATCCTCCGATTACCGAGCAAAGTGTCATTGCGTTTTTCCATCTGGAATTTCTTAGTAGCAGCCACGGAGTCTGGATTTGTGCCCGGTTGATGGCAATACGCTGGCCCTCAATTATATGGGATTTATATAACTGGCGAAATATGGGTGAACTATTAGGTGCTCCTGTGCCTAAAACTTCGGGGATTACAGGCGTGATGTTATGCGTATGTCATACTACTACTAAATAATATGCAAGTAGGTCGGCCGGGTAGGTATAGAACACGAGCGGAGAGAAATCAGGAGCAGGACCAACGATTTAACATGCTTACCGACGCACAGAGGGTACCATACCGGCAACTTTCGAACGCAAGGCTGTGCCTGAGAAATTTCTTATCATAATCATCATTTCAGCCGAAAGACCTCCACTGCTGGACATAGGCCTCCCCCAAGTTTCGCCACATTGACATAACATGGGGGGTTTTGCCATAATCGCCACGCTTGGCCGGCGGGTTGGCGATCGCAGTACGGTTGTTACAAAAGCACAGAAAACGCTGCTGCCCATTCTCTGGCAAGACCCTTAGTCGCATCTTACGACACCCACGGGACAGTGGCGGATCTATCATACAGGCTGAAAAGCCCGGTTTGCCTAAGAACCAAACTCAAGAAATAAGAAAAAAAAAACATTCCAAACAAAAACAAAAATGTATGTCAAAATAATAATAACATCAAATTTCGCGCGCATTTATCACGAATTCACGATGCTCGACGTTCCCATAAAAAATCTAATATCTCCTATACCTACAGGCTGCGCGAGACTCCTGCTCGCTCTAACACTCTAACAAAAGAAGAGTTTAAGCTTAGTTCGCTATGGTATCTACGGACCCTACGGTCAATGACTCCGTTCGGAATAGTTCGGACGCTCCGTTCGGATGCTCCCACTCGCACTCACTGGCTTCTGCATTTGGCTTCTCGGACCTCTCAGTTTTTCCTAGTAAAATGTCTCTGTTTTGATAAAATTGATAGGTACTTATTTGGGAATTTGTATGAAGTTAAAAGCTGGGCTTTTCTTTGAATGTGTGCGTGAATGTCCGTGTAAGGTTGACAGAGAATGTGTGTTCGATTTCGAATTGATTTCAAATTAGTTCATATTTGTTTTGAGCGATAACTGTTGCATTTTTTCTTTGTGAAATTTTTTATTAAATTTCTTGTGTTTTAAAGTTTTGCGATTCGTTTTTGCTGTAATTAACTTTGTTTTGAATTGATTCATTTGTTTTAACAATAAAATTAATTTGAAAACGCATTCAAATTGTTCCTTGTGGAGGATTTTAGTGTGTGAAATCGTAACTGTGCAAGGTAAATGTGTGAGAGTGTCTGTGAGCTTTGTTGTTTGTCATCTGTTCGTGGTAAGGATTCGAAGAATGAAGAAATAAAGCTGTTTACATTGTGAGTAATCTTTACACAGTCTAAAACAAAGTCGCTTCCCGCCGTCTGTATGCTTAGATCTTATAAACTACGTAGTTTGTTATGGTTTTCATCAATATACAGAATGATTCAAGAGGAAGGTATAAGTGTATAATTTATGCCTGAAAAACATCAAAATTTCCACGCTAACGAAGTCTCGAGAAGTTACAAATATTTTCAACAAAGTTTAGTTAGAAACCAATTTATTTTTTGTGCACCATATAGCGGTGTTTTTAAAATTTTGCCAATAGCGACTGTAGAGAGCGAGCGAAATAATTATAAATTGACACGAAGAGTTCAGTTGTTAAATTTAATTCAATATATGGCTCTTATATCATTTACTTGATACTGACTATAAATCAAGATAATTATTGAAATTGTTTTAATTTTGTGACGGGATATAAAATACGCAGTGTTTTTTTTAACCAGTGCTTGTATTTATATATTTAAGCATATTTAAATAATTGGAAAATAAAACAGTTTTGATAACCAATATCAGAACAGGGAGCGAATTTATTTTTTATCCCAATTTCGTCAGTTGTCTAATTGGGGTTTGCCTCCGCTTCATTGGAGGCACGCCACTGCCACGGGAAGATATGGGATGGTGCTATTATTTACGTCCGACACCATACAGAGAAATTTCTTATGGTAAAACCATATGACAAATGATGATGAAAGATGTTGTAGTTTGGTATAATATGATGATGCTTAAGAAAAAGGTCGATGAAGAGCTCGTGGCTAAATAAAAACAGCCGCTCGTGTCGATCGCTAGGGTAAGCCGTGGTTGCCTACGTTGGTCCGTGGCTGGGTGACCAGTGACCACCCATACCTACGGAGTGTTTTCGTAGTCCCGGCTGTCATTTGTAGATCTTTGACAGCCCTCTAGGGTAGAAAATCTGACAGCCAATCTTTCCAAAGGGTATCGTGTTACCCAGTTAACCTGGGTTGTGGAGGTAAGATAGGCAGTCGCTCTATGTGAAATACTGGTGTTTAGCTGCATCTGGTAACTGGAAGTCGACCCCAATTTAATTGGAAAAAGTCTAAGCAAATGATGACCGAGGCACGGGGCTATCATACCGCGAAAGATCATTATAACAAACGATGATGTTGTAGTTTGATGTAAATAAATAGGAAGATGCTAAAGAAATAGATATCACGCTTTGGCCTTCAGTTTAGACAATGTTTACCGATGTACTCATAGACTTAATCCAGACCTAACTGGACCATGGAGTGTCTTGCCCATTCTTCTCCATAGAGATCTACGCTTTGGATTGGACAACTACAGTAATTAACATAGAAACAGAAAACAAAAGTTATACATCCAGTTGAAAACATTAAATCGTTTAAATCAAATCAAATTAAAATTATGGCTTGTGAATGGGATTGTAGCTTTGTGGTAGTTTGACTTTCAAAACTGCCTTTAATGGTCCGATTGAAATAAAAGCTTTGAGTTTGAAACATTCCGGAGCTATATTAATACCTCCAGGAAATCACACAGAGATGAGATAATCCGTTCGACATTGTTTAATATACCTAAAATATCGGTGCCCCACCGCCCGGTACCCGGTACCCGGTATTTTCTGGCCAGACGTTCTCTTGACCGCGTTACGAGATTTTTTCATGAAACCAATCTATTTGATGCCTTCGAAATTGGCTGCCTTCCAATAGTTTTGTTTATTTGACGCTAAGCCGGTGTCGGCAGTTTTAAATTTACAATGTTTGGAGTAATAATTCAATGCGGATTTTAGGTAAGACGTGAGAGGATATTGTTGAGGATATTATACAACACGGGCATATTTGTAGAAGGTCGTTTCACCCAGTTATTAACAAACTTTTCGTCTAAACTAATAATAATATTATAAAGAGGAAAGATTTGATTGTTTGTTTGTTTGCATTGAATAGGCTCCGAAACGACTGGTCCGATTTGAAAAATTCTGTCAGTTTTAGATAGCCCATTTATCGAGGAAGGCCATTAGGCTATTTATCATCACGCTACGAACAAAAGGAGTGGAGCAGCAATGAAAAATGTTGCGAAAACGGGGAAAATGTGACACAAACGAAGTTGCGCCGGACAGCTAGTATTTTATAATTATGAGTTGCTTCGGTGAAGGAAAATATTGCATGCCTGAAATATTGCTGGAAGGCAAGTAAAGCCCAGTCAGAGGCCCATGGCCAGCAAAAAAACTTGGACACCAGGTTAAGCACACGATAAAGAAGAAGACCAATCTTTTAGTTCTTCAGAGGGTATCTTGATTGTCTCATCATCATCTGCCTAGACTCTTCCCAACATACTTGGGAGTCGAATTCCAGTCTAACTGGATGCAGCTGAATACACCGAAATGCCAACCCGACGACATGGTTGGCGCAGTAGCTGAGCGATTGGCTGCTGCGATGCGTATCGCGAGATCTATTCCTGCACGCAAGAAATACTTGTATGACCAACAGTTAGTTGTTCCGGGTCTGGATGTTGGTGTATGTGAGTTTCAATGTTTGTAAACGCACTCACGATACAGGAGAAATTCCCAGTATGGTCTCAGAATACATCATAGTTAGGCAAAGTTTAAAAAAGAACAGAAAAAGGTAACCTGTATTGACAGCCTATTTGACCTCAAAGAGGGGACTACGGATTTGCCACTGAAACCCGGAGCAATTCACTATTCAGGGGACTGCTTGTGCCTTATTTTAAATATTATAGTTCTGTGGACATAAAGAGTGCGTGCGCAAAGTTCATACTTCATAGTCATTATAATTAGCACAACATTTGAATAGGAGAGAAATTGATTCTTGTCGGATAAGCTGAAGTCGCAGCCAACAGAAAGCGTGAAGATTACGAACCAGATAAATACTAAACATCTATCTATACCTATATATAAAATTCAAAGTCTTGACTGACTGATTGAGATATCAACGCACAGCCTAAACCGCTGGTCCTAGAGACCTGAACTTTAGAGGGTGTTCTTTGTGGATAGTAGATAAAACTAAGAAAAGGGTTTTTCGGAATTCCGAAAGGGGTGAACGCTTGTATGGAAACCGGTCATTACTAAAGTTAGAAGCATGAAATTTCATATACAAGCTTCTGGTTAGAGATAAATAAATACGTATTTTAGTGTTTTTGAGAATCTACCCCCTAATAGGGTTAGATAGGGGATGAAAGTTTATATGCGGAATCCGTCATTTTTGAAGTAAGATTAATGAAATTAAGTACTGAAGTTTCCGAGCAAAAATAAAAGAATACGAATATTTCTTCGTTTTTGGAAATTCAACCCGAAACGGGAGAAAAGGGGTGGAAACATTAATAAGTATAACAAAAATGGTCTGATCAGCTTGGAATTTACTGTTTGTGTTTCTTGATTGAATTGATAAACACGTATTTCAACGTTTTTGGAAATTCCACCCCTAAGACGACAAAAAAGGTGGCAATTTTTTTATATTTGTTCTTAAGTGTTAGCACGTTATATTATACTTGCGCGACAGACACTTGTGCAACAGGACACCTGGGCGACTCAATGGCATCAAGGGTGTGGTTTTGGTGGTTTTCGGGGTCCCTGATAACGGAAATGAGATCCATGAGGCCATTTTTATATTGCATGCCCCAGAGTGAACTCTGCTTAGTAATATTAGCCCTAAAAAGAAAACACCGCAATCGTCATAAATACATAATTATGATATGACATATGACTTTTTGTACCAGTAGTTCGATTCTGTGGAAATAACCGAACTCCACGCGGGCGAAGGCGCGGGTATATGCTAGAATAGAAGACGCTAAACTTGAAAAACAGTAAGGCCATTGTCAGCAAAGTCGACATGATACGCCAGACACACTCAAGTGCCATCACTTGTAAATTCACTTTATAATGCATACAGAACATAAACACACTTCACTCGCAAAGCCATCTGTCGCCCATGACCCCAATCCATGAGTGCTGGAGTTTTTATCACCGAGTTAATTTGCGTTAATTCGAATGCGGCATTATTTAATTAATTACAAGGAGTGTCAATTGGTTTGTGTGTTTAATAAGCGGCATGGTAATCCCTGAAGTGGGTACACGTGTAGTGTTACGCCTCGGTCACGACATCGGACGATCCTACAGGCGCAAGTGGCACTTTTTTCCTTTCCCGACTCGTGCTCTAAGGGTCATTTACGGAACCGCGGCGCATTGTGCGGCGCGATCTGCAATAAGTTCAAACATACGGTGATATATGACAGCGTTTACAGAGTAGCGATTTTACGTGCATTTGCTTGAATTGCAGCGTTATTTGCGGCAGAGCCCGCAGATGATATCACCACAACGCACGAGGCAGCGCGTATGAAACGTAACGCTACCCGCGATGGACCACGCGCTGGTTCACACCCCGCGTCTCCGTAAACAACATCGTACATGGTCTTTGATGTTTGTGTTTGTTCATGTAACAACGCGGGCCGCTGCACGAGCCACCCGGCCGCTCCGTACACAGAAAAAAACGCACCGCATCTCCGTAAATGAGCTTTGGCAAGTAAAGCGCTTGCTCAAAGCATTTTTTTTCAATTGATCTAAAATCAGTCGCTACCGCAATACGCTAGTCGCTCGAGCGTGTAGGTCGTGGCCAAGTGACATAGAGCGAACACGCGAACACGTGTGGTGAGTGTAATGAACTGTCGGAACAAAAAACTTTGGCGCCACTTACCTACGCTCAGACGAACATGACTTGTTAAAAAAAAACGTGTTGCCATCAGTTTTATGAATGAATCGATTCATACATGGCAGTGGCGAAGGGTGAAATATTGACAGAGGGAAGCCGGAGCAAAAAAAATGCTTACCTAGGCAAGGGGCGGGCACGCAGTCCCAAAAATCGTCTTTCTAATATACCCGCGAAATAAACTATTACATTTACGCTAGCCCTGCACCCACCGCGCCCCGAGCCCCACGGCACAGATTAGGCCCACGGCGGCGTGCACAAGGCTTGAAGCCTTGTGCGGCCAGCCAGCCAAAACGCGCAAACCGCGCAAACCGCGCTGCGCGACTCGCGCCGCCCGCGCTGCGCCCTGTACTTCCAGAGTT
Organism: Cerastis rubricosa; assembly: GCA_949152445.1. NCBI lineage: Eukaryota > Metazoa > Arthropoda > Insecta > Lepidoptera > Noctuidae > Cerastis > Cerastis rubricosa. Next base: position 15,248,928 of record OX424548.1, on the reverse strand, counting down.
TAAAATGCTTGCATATAACAATCCATGTCGTCTTACAAATAAGGATCATAATCGTATTTGCGTTAGAAAGACTTTTAACATCCAATTATTTTGTTTCGCAAATACGATAGTGTTCCTTATTTATATGAGCACATGGGTTAATTTCCTATGCAATTACTTTTCAAGTCTGGTTTCTTCTAACTTTGCCCGCGCGGCCATGCCAGACTAGCAAAAACTATCATAGTCCAAGTATTTCTCACTCTTACTAGGGTGCCCTGGTTGGAAGCAAAACCCTGGTTTCAAAACCTAGTTTCGTAAATACATCTGAACTAGATAAATGTTTTTTATTTTCAAAACTTAACCTTGAAAAGCATGTTTCCTCACAAAGTAAATAATCTTTCAAACAACAATTTATAACTATTAATGCCGCCATCCTACTATTTACTTTGCAAATCTACTTACCCTAAATTAGTAATTTCAACTTATTAAACTAACGACTTACCGCAAATACCTAATTACAACGTACGTAACTGCTTTCACTACACTCATCACAAATAACAATAACAAACAAAAATAAAGTCCAACTATAATACTAATCACTATTATAAACCAAGAAATAAATTCTAATAGGTTAAACTAACCTAAAAGTTCAAAATATAAATCCATCAACAATAACAAACATGCAATGGTTTGGCATTGAACGATATCCGATTCGGCACGAAATACTACGAGTGATTACGATATTTCTCCTTCCATCTCGCTCACGCGCACGCATTTGCTATTACTTTCTCTATCAAATAACTCGAATTTTTGCGGCTTACTCAAGCTATATTATGGCGGTCTGACGGTGAGGTCATGACGTTCATTTTGCATAGAAGATTATACTGCGAACAAGCCGATAGCGCCTGCGGGTTATTGTATAGCAATTTGTTGTTGAAGAGCAAATTATTAATTGAATTTCCGAAAGTGTAGGCGTTTGTGTAGTGTAGTTTTGTGATTTTTCTTGTGCTATTTTCAAACGTTGGTTATTTGGTTGTGTTTCAAACTTCTCAAGGGAAGCCGGTGGGAATCGGCTTATAGGGAGGCTTCGGGCCTGATACATGGCATTTTTTTGTTGGAAGATTTATTATATCGTATCTTATATTATTTGAAGGCGATTCCCACTGATAACCTTTTCATGTTAGACAGAGGTCTAGCTAATAGTACACATTTATGTTTAAGTCCCATGTTAGTGGGCGAGACCATTGCTATCAACCGGGCACAAACCCAGGGAGGGTTTGTGCCCGGGCTGCTACTGAGAATTTCCTGATGGAAAAACCCAATAACACTTTGCCCGACCCGGGAATCGAACCCAGGACCTTATCCTCAGCAGTCGCATAGTTCCATGATTATAGTGGAATATCGACTTTGACCTAACAGGTTTCCAACGCGGTTTGGATGTGCTGACGGCGCACAATTACTGAAATTAGCCCTTAGAAGCCTTTAGCCCCATCCACTCCACAAACAAACGCTATAATTTTTCCTTAGCCGCAAACACTCGAATCAAGGCTGTCTCCGACTTGATTAAGTTGCACTTCACCGTGACAAGCTGCCAGCGTTACCCTATCTCTTAACCACTAGATAAACGGTCTGGCAACGGGCCAACACCTACTGGAAGAAAAAGGTTACGAAGATTGTGTTTGGCAAAGAGATTTAAGATATTGTAGAGAGGCGGCCTGAAGAAATGTTATAGAAAATCTGTGTCTTGGAGTGGCTATCTAGGATGCATAGCTCTTTTGGCGCGTTGTCATAGCCTTAACTAAGGGGGCGTACATTAATTATGTGAGGCAATGTTGGAGATTTCTCGTCCCTCCCACACCCCTTGGTTAGATATCGTGAGCTTTGACATTACCCCCTTCCGGGGGGTGAGGTAAATCTCATATGAGATTTACGAAAATGCGTATAATTAAGTGTAAATATGTTAATCCATGCTTGATTGCGTTGTATTGATTTAAAAAACATAATTTCCTTAACTATTTTCATTGAATATTGGTTATTAAAATATTATTGTGTAGGTACATGTTATTCTGTATGGTGTCGGACGTAAAGAATAGCACCATCCCATATCTTCCCGTGGGTGTCGTAAGAGGCGACTAAGGGACTTGCTACAGAATGGGCAGCAACGTTCTCTGTGCTTTTGTAACAACCGTACTGCGATCGCCAACCCGCCTGCCAAGCGTGGCGATTATGGCAAAACCCATTATGTCAATGTGGCGTTGGGGGAGGCCTATGTCCAGCAGTGGACGTCTTTCGGCTGAAATGATGATGATGAAATGATGTGTAGGTACGATTTATTCATAATTTAATGGAGAAACGTGTTTACTTAAACCTAGTTTTCACACAATTTTAGACTATTTGTTGCGGAAAAAAATACGTCAAATTTGCTGAGACTGCCCTTCTCTTCCTCATGCGATTGGGTGATATTCGGTTTGACACCCTCCCCCCACAACCTAAACGTCTCACGTAATTGATGGACGCCCCCCTAACTACACTATCCCAAACTTCAATGTCACTTACGATATATCTTACGAGATTACCAATTATTGTGAGCTCCCGATATTTTGACGCCGTTGTATCGAGTTCCAGTAGTACTTTTAGCAAGACACTATATGCATAGACAGATTTATTGTCTGCTCTTAATTATTTATTAACGATCCTGACGATATTAACGATATTAACGATATTAACGACTGAAGAATGCGGGTATTCTTCAGTCATCCCGCATCATGGCGCTTGCAACAGCGTCGAAATATCGGGAGCTGACAATATTTGATAATCAAGGAAGATATCGCTTAGGAGACATTGTGAGCTTAGTTATACACCGTGAAAGCTTAAAAAAGTGTCCGCAATCCTGTTCTTACCCGACTGCGCCAGAAGGAGGGTTCCTTTTTCGAGTGTATTTCAATACAACATTCAAAGAGAATTTTACAAATGTCCCTTTGTTCCCGTTGAGTTACATTATTTTATGTTACATAGAGATGGGCCGAATATTCGTTTTATATTCGATATTCGGCGTATTCGGCAGCTTTACCGAATATTCATATTCGGCCGAATATTCGGCTGAATCACCTAATATTCGGCAAAGTGATACTCAAAGTTTTTACTGTTATTGACCCGTGTACCAGGCCCCTCAGAAAGTATTGCGAAAAAAAGTTTTTATATATGGGAGACTGGCCAGTTATTATGTTTTTCGAAAATATGATTATTTATAAGTAAAAATAAGTAAGTTCCAATTTCAAAATTTCCCTCCACATTTTTTGCGAGTTAATTCAAAGTATTGTGTCTCACTGAAATATGGATCTGCGCCGGGAACATTTTAGAGCTATGATTTTATACGATTTCAAGTGTCGCCTGAAACCGGATGAATCGTACGATAGACTTCAAATGGCATTCATGGATGAAGGCCCTTCCAAGGCAACCGTGTATCGTTGGTATAACGAATTCAAGCGCGGTCGACCAACTTTGGGGGATGACGAAAGAAGCGGTCGCCCTTTGACGGCTGTTACCGAAGAAAACGTGCTAGCAGTGAAAAATTTAATCCAAGACAATAGGCGAATTACATATCAGGAGATTCAACACATATTGAAGATTGGATCGGGAAGCGTTCACGAGATTCTACACAGCCATCTTCGCGTGAGGAGGATAGTATCACGCTGGGTGCCGCACAACCTCACCGATGCTCAGAAGCAGGCCCGGGTGGAATGGTGCCGTGATATGCTTAACAAATTTGAAGCAGGCTCGTCTCGGCGTGTTTACGAGATCGTTACAGGTGATGAGTCCTGGATTTATCAATACGACCCAGAAACCAAGCGCCAGTCGACTGTTTGGGTGTTTCAAAATGAGCCAACGCCTACCAAAGTGAAGCGATCTAGAAGCGGGGGTAAGATTTTGATCGCTAGCTTTTTTAATTTGACTGGCCACTTGGTATCAATTCCCTTACGGGATCAAAGAAGCATTAATGCCGAATGGTATACTTCCAAATGTTTGCCAGAAGTTTTCTCTGTTATAAGCAACAAGCGACCAAACACAGGGCTCCGCGGGCTACTGCTCCACCACGACAATGCACCTGCGCACACCGCACTCAAAACGAGGGACTTCCTGGACAGCACGCCAGTCAAACTCCTGGGTCACCCTCCTTACAGCCCTGATCTAGCACCGTGTGACTTCTTTTTATTCCCAAAAATAAAAAATCAGCTCAAAGGGATACAATTTTCGTCGCCGGAAGATGCGCTGGCTGGGTTCGAGCAGGCTGTAAACGAGGTGTCTGCGGCGGACTGGAAAAAGTGTTTTGAAAACTGGTTTAGGCGCATGAATCTTTGTATAGAGGCTGGTGGAAAGTACTTTGAAAAGATTTAATAAAAATATATGTACGTATAGAACAATTTTTTTTAGTTTCGCAAAACTTTCTGAGTGTCCCACGTATATTATCATAATTTGAGTGTACAGTGTAATGAGGTAAGTATTTTAAAGTGTAGCTTTCTGTTTTTGTCGTCACTGGAGCTTTATTTTCAATTAAAGTAGCTTGGTAAAAAGATAATAACTTAATGCAAAATATAGGTATCTAGCTGTTTTGGGATTACATGCTGTGTAAACTCTTTAGAATAATATATTATAATCAGGCCTTAATTGAAGGAAGTCTGGCGGCAATCCGCGCGCTTAGCGTAAACAAGTTTAGACCTGCATTTGTGCGACAGAACGGAATCAAATGTACCGAATATTCGGCCGAATATTCGGTTCGGTAAAAGTTTTACCGAATATTCGGCCGAATGTTCGTATTCGTTGAAACCCATGTTCGGCCCATCTCCACTGCTACCCATCTGGAAAAATACCGATTAGTAACTCAATGCCAGGTTTTTTTTTATTTTATTTTATTTTATTTTATGCTATTCGGGAAACTTACAGCTAATAAAAACAACGTTCATAAACAATACTGATTTGAAGGCCATTTACAAGTTTCCGCAGTTAAACGCAGTAACAAAAAAAAACGTTTTCCGTTAAATAATCCACTGATCGTATGTGTGTACAATAGGCACTGTTACTTTTGCTACCAAGATAATTTGGATGCAAGAGCGAGCGAAGCGAGCTCCGGACTTGGGGCACCCCGACTCGGACAGGTTAGGTTAGGTGTAAGTAACACAAAATGGTGTAGGTAACTCAACGGGAACAAGCTCAAAAGTCATTAAAGATTCAAATGAAGTTACATGTGAGACCTTAATCCGGCAGTAAAATTTCAAGCTGGTTTTATACAGCATACGTATTTTGTGGTATACTGTCGGGAAGCTTTCGACTAAAGTGGACTTCTGTATACCCACCTCTTTCTTTTTTTATTAGCAAGAAAGAGATAGCAATGCTTTTTAGTCTAGTCGAGTCGTTGTTCCACAAAATCCGCGGCAGTGTCTGTTCCTCTTGAAAACATAAAATAAATCAACATTATGTCGAGGGTACTCGACAGGAGAACCCGCCCCTTTTCCTGTACGCACTGTAAAGAAGAATAAGGAATTATGTGAAGACGATAAACTACAGACTTCTTACCTTACTAATAAATCAGTTGGCAAATAAGTGCTCGGGAGTTTTGGTAAACAAGCATGCCATGTAATAAATCGGCTTTTGCTATAGTCTTGAATGGTCAGTGGGCGTTAGATTCAGGCGACCAGTAACTGACCTGTGGAAGTCAGATAGGCAGTCGCTAAATGTAAAATACTGGTTCTCAGCAGCATCCGGATAGACCGGACATTCCCTTTGAGTTGTCCTCTCATCATCATCATCATCATTTCAGCCCGAAAGACGTCCACTGCTGGACATAGGCCTCCCACCAAGTGTCGCCACATTGACAATTTGGAGGGTTTTGCCATAATCGCCACGCTTGGCAGGCGGGTTGGCGATCGCAGTACGGTTGTTAGAAAAGCACAGTGAACGCTGCTGCCGACTCTCTGGCAAATCCCTTAGTCGCCTCTTACGACACCCACGGGAAGATATGGGATGGTGCTATTCGTTACGTCCGACACCATACAGAGCAGTTGTCCTCTACTTACTGATGATTTGGTGATTTTATTCCAAACCCAAAGCTCTAACTAGTGATTGTAGTCACACTACCCAGTATTTTTGTTACCACTACTCATCATCATCATCTGCCTAGCCTTTCCCCAAATATGTTAGGCTTCTTGTCTAACCAGATGCAGCTGAATACCAGTATTTACATTGAGCGGCTGCTTATCTGACCACCACAACTCAGTTAGTACTGGGTAATACGATACTCTTGGTAAGACTGTTCCGTAACGACTACTATCTGAATCAAAATAGAAGTTGCCGCATGCGACATTGAAACCAACCAATCAGAGCCAAGCTCTCAAGTTACGCCATAACATCTGACACCACACGGCGATAAAAAACCAACCAATTAAAATACTGCATCTCAATTAGAACAATAGAGTTGGTTTAAATTAATTAATCTCTGAATACGGATAAATATTCGTATTTTGTCGAGGAAATATTTTTGACGTGTAGCTATCAAAATTATGTTTTCTACGATTGTTATTAGGTTTCCAAACATTCTATTGCGGATTTAAATAAACCTAAATATTTAAATGGCATGGATTTCCGCAACGAAACGTATCTATACTATATATAATTTATAATCTATACTTAATATTATAATGCAGAAGTGTTTGTTTGCTTGAACGCGCTAATCTCAGGAAGTACTGATCCGATTTGAAAAATTCTTTCAGAGTTAGATAGCCCATTTATCGAGGAAGGCTATAGGCTATATATCATTACGCTACGACAAATAGGAGCGGAGCAGCAATTAATAATGTTTCAAAATCGGGGAAAATGTGACGCAGACGAAGTTACGCGGGTCAGCTAGTTAATCAGCTAGCTAATTTACAGTAACGCAGAGTTTATATTTATTTTAGGTGAAAATAACATGAATCTCTCAAAAAAAGGCTCTAGAATTCTAGATAAACGTTAGTAGAAACAGAAACCATTCGCATGGCTTCTAGTCTAGCCATAGAAGATCTTACATAAATACCCACCAAAGATTTATCTCTCGGGTTCATGACAAACTAGTTACTAAATATGGAGGATACTGGTTAAGGTTTATATTTAGCTGGCTATCTCAGCCTGATATGGCGGGTAAATCCCGTATGTCTGCATTGCTAGGCTACCTATAAACATATGTCCATAGTTGGTAGTGTGGCGTAAATTATCTACACTAATATTATAAAGCTGAAGAGTTTGTTTGTTTGCTTGAACGCGCTAATTTCAGGAACTACTGATCCGATTTGAAAAATTCTTTCAGTGTTAGATAGCCCATTTATCGAGGAAGGCTATAGGCTATATATCATTACGCTACGGCAAAAAGGAGCGGAGCAGCAATGAATAATGTTTCAAAATCGGGGAAAATGTGACGCAGACGAAGTTGCGCAGGACAGCTAGTTTCTTTTATAAATGTTAAAATGTTGTTCGGTATCGTTTTATCCTGCTTCTGGGTTGTAGGTTTCGGATAGGGTATGACAGTCGCTCCATGTAAAATACTGGTACCTATTCATCTGCAAGAGGTTAAACCGCCGAGGAAGACGCCCTGAAAATAGTTGGGAAAAGGCTAGGCAGATGATAATGAATGAAAACAGACCCATCATTGTCTTGCTCTTACCCCAATTCATTTGGGATCGGCGCAGCTCATCTTCTTCTTCCATACTTCTCTATTACTTGTCAACTCATCAGATACCTCCTTTCTTGTCATATCATCCTCCATACAGTCGATCCATCGTTTCTTTGGTCTTCCTCTACTCTTATACTCATCCACCTTCATACTCAAAACTTTCTTCACGACATTTTCCTTATTCCTCCGCATCACATGCCATACCAAGCCAACCGATTCCCAAACAAAATGAAAGGCAGTTAAAAGTCACTAATATGTTTACATAGTTCTGTATGGTGTCGGACATAAAGAATAGCACTATCCCATATCTTCCCGTGGGTGTCGTAAGAGGCGACTAAGGGACTTTCCAGAGAATGGGCAGCAGCGTTCTCTGTGCTTTTGTAATAACCGTACTGCGATCGTCAACCCGCCTGCCAAGCGTGGCGATTATGGCAAAACCCCCATTATGTACACATGGGGGAGGCCTATGTCCAGCAGTCGACGTTTTACGGCTGAAATGATGATGATGATGATGAATATGTTTACTGGTCTCTATTACATTAATACATCCACCATTAATCATTGTCTAGTACATTACATTAATGGACACTTACTATCATTATCAGTCTAATTACTATCATACTACATTAGGCGTCTGACCTTAGGGTCAGAAATAGTAGCATGCTATTGTGTATCGATACATTGATGATCGCTGCGTGAATTGGGACTGAATGAGAAGATAATGTCACACACGTACGATGCATTGTTATGAATTATTTCTGTACCTACGCAGAGATTTCCGACAGATACGGTTTTTTGAAGTGGAAACTTCTTTAGCGGTGTTGTGCACTTTTGTGATGGGTAAAAAATTTTAAACTAGCGTCAGGATCAGGACACGTGACTGTCAGGTCACGTGTCCTGATCGAAAATTCGTAAAACATATTGATATTAGGTTACGAAGGAATTTGAACTTTATGGCATGTCATTGAGTTAATAAGCACACCAACAGCACAGTCACTTACAATTCGAATAAACTAACATCTTAAATTGGCTTCTCTTTGGTCTTCTTTTTGGCCTTCCTTCCTCTCCCGCTCAGATAATTTCTTTCGTGGGTGGTTAAAAATTCGCGTGCGACAACCCTACAACTTCGACACGCCAATTTATACCCTCACTGCTTACATACCATTGTCATAGCGTGATGATAAGCAAGCCATGCGGCTATTATCTACAATCATGTCATGAACAATACTATTTTTATCAATCATACTGCATTATATATGATACTACGACGGCCTTATCGTATGATAATACTAGCTTATGCTCTATGCTCACGGCTTCGCCCGCGTTTTGTTCGGTAATTGTCGCACGGAATCGTAATACCGGGATAAAAGTATCCTATGTGCTATTTCAGACCATAATCTATTCCCGTGGAAAATAACATCCAGATCCCTTCAGCAGTTTTTGTGTGAAAGAGTACCAAACATACATACTCCCTCACAACCTTTCGCATTTAAATGCTTATTAAGTAAGATAAAATGTTGGTATTTTTAAAGTATATGGTTATGTTTACCTGCCGCTATCTTAAATTATATCCGGATTGACGATTAAGATATGTTTTATTTTTATACAGAAAATCGACTACAAATGATAATAATTGATAGTTATTTTATTTTTGCTTTATCTTGTTCTACCTTTTGTAGTAAGCAACGACTTATTGTCGGGCCTACGCCCGACTGTCCTCCCATACTTAAGTACTAACGCTGTAACATTCAAATATTGTAAAACCAAATAATTTTGAAAGAGAAACCATGGATGCCGGTTCTTCTCCATAGGAAATGATCATCACGAACCGAGCACCTTTTGTCGACGTTTTATAAGTGCCCGTGTAGGCCTATGTCAAATAAAATATTTTGATTTTCATTTATTCGTTCTGTAAATTGGTTTAAGAAATACACTTACATGTTACAATGTTTGACGGCACGGTTGGCGCAGTGGATGAGCGATCGACTGCTGCGCTGCGTGTCGCGGGTTCGATCCCCGCACGGAGCAAATATTTGTATGGCCTACAGATAGTTGTTCCGGGTCTGGCTGTTTGTGTATGCCAGTTTAAATGTTTGTAAACGCACCCACGATACAGGAGAAATTCCTAGTGTGGGGCAACGTTTTTTAAAAAAGAAAAAGAAAAAAAAAGACAATACTCAAAATAGGGTTGAACCACATCTATCAGCACTGAATCAGATTTTACCATGCTCCTATCTTTTTCAAGACTATTAGACTGTTCCGTTACCCTTACCAACCAACACCGTCGTATGCCGTGCACGTAGCGTTTCGGCACCATCAAAATATTCTATTAGTCTTTGTAGTTCACAGCACGGTCATGGTATGGCATGATGTAGGCAGACTCACTTTTATGCGTTGAAATCCAATGCACGACAAAAATCGTGAACATAAAATCTCTATTTTTTGGAAGTCGGAAAAAATTACGGTGCTCTTTAGACTCACCTAAAGACAGGCTGATTCTGGAGCCATTTATGAGAATTTTAATCTTGTCCTTAAACTTTGAAACCAGATTAATAAATAGTAGATAAAAAGTGGATTATCTTTATAATTCTATGTTCGAACACGCTAATCTCCTAAACCACCTAAAATAAGATAAATAGTTTTGGCCCCGATAGATGGCGCCGTAAGAAGCAGAGTTGGGTCGCTAGTAGAAACATAGGTACTATCAGAAAAGTGGGAACAGACTCATTTTTCAAACAAAATCCCGTGTACACGATGACCACATCTGTTTAACACCCTTACTTCCATTGGTCCGCACAAGTAGTTTGCGGAACAATAGTACTTAAACAAAAAAAAAACGTCAACCGAAAAAACGCGACCCTTTTGTAAAACATGTTTTCTTTTAAAAAAAATCTCAGGCTCTGTTAATGATCACAGATGTTTGACCACCGTTTTTCGACCAATAGGAATAAAACAAAAAAAAGGACCAAGGAACAGAAAGTTTTAACTGTTTTAACGCTGCAAGCAAGGATAATCCATACCGTGCTCGAATGGGTACCCAGTTTGGTGATGTACGTGTTGGTTTATAAAATAATCGACTTTTATCTAACTATTTTACCACTTTCGACCTAAAGAGTCAACCAAATGGTCCAAATGACAACATAACAATAACATCATACCTGTAATCCTCGATGGGATAGGCAGAGCCACCCATCAGTACACCCACAATTCGCTAGTTATGTTTAAATCCTATGCAATAGAAGACGAGCCTATTGGCATCAACCGGGCTCAAATCTAGACTCCGTGGTTGCTACTAAGAAATTGCACCCATTAACACTTTGCCATACCTGGGAATCAAACCCAGGACCTCGTGGTCAGCAGACGCGCTTACGCCCAATAGACCAACGGGACAGATAAAATGACAAGTTATATGCTCTTACTTTCAGTCCCAACTTTGACCAACCCGCACTGGGCCCGCGTGGTGGATTAAAGCCCATTCTCTCTCATTGAGAGGAGGCCTGTGTCCCAGCAGTGGGAATATTATAGGCTGATAATGATGATGACTTTCACTCGAAAAAAAACTACACCTCTCAATACAAGCACAAGCCTATTTACTTAAAGTTACAGTCTATTTTATCATGTCAATCATATGATCTTTGATAAAGTCTAAAAGTGGCGCCGGTGACTGAAAAGATAAGTGGTAATCGGTTGTCGTGGAACGGGCATGTAATGCTGAGGAATGAGGAAAATGTCGTGAGGAAAGTTTTGAGTATGAATGTGGATGGGTATAAGAGTAAAGGAAGAAACGATGGATGGACTGTGTGAAGGATGATATGACAAGAAAGGAGGTGTCTGATGAGATAAAGAGAAGTAAAAGAGAAGTATGGAAGAAGAAGACATGCTGCGCCGACTTCAAATAAATATTGAAAAGGGCAAGAGAGTGAACTACCATCCGATCCGGTCCGATTTGAAAAATTCTTTCAGTGTTAGATAGCCCATTTATCGAGGAAGGCTATACGACCAATAGGAGCGGAGCAGCAATGAAAAATGTTGCGAAAACAAAAAAAAATGTGACGCAGACGAAGTTGTAACATTCTCATATTTTTTCCACCGGATGACCTTTTTATTGCGTACAAGGTTTGAGGTCGAATCATGAGTTCATGGCATTATTTTCTTGTTTAGATTTTTCTTATTTTTTATTGATTTGTTTAAGTATTAAAGAATCATTCAACCGTGGCTGCACGTGCTTTGTGGAAGGGTAAATAAAAACTTAAACGACCATCGACATGACTGAAGTTACTCAGTTATACAGGGAATTTTAAGAGCAAAGTACTGCCACTAGAATCTTCAGATGGATAATTGAAAGCAAATCTAATAATTGACATCTAATAGCTAAATAACCGTAGGAGCTCGTGGATAAATAATAACAGCCACACGGGTCGGTCTTTCAGGTTAAGCCAGCATTCAGGTGCTTGCCGAGGTTGGTCCGTGGATGGGAGACCATAAATACATACCGAGTTTTCTCTGTGCCTCGAAAAACACGTTAAGCTGTTGGTCCCGGCTGTCATTTGTAGATCTTTGATAGTCGTTACGAGTAGTCAGAAGCCAAAAGTCTGACATCCAGTCTTACCAAAGGGTATCGTATTACCCACTTACTGGGTTGTGGAGGTCAGATAGGCAGTCGCTTCATGTAAAATACTGGTACTCAGCTGCATCCGGTTAAACTGGAAGCCGACCCCAAGATAGTTTGGGAAAAGGCTAGACACATGATGATGATGAGCAAAATAACCATCTAATAGCAAACCATCGACATAACTATGTATAGCACAGGGTGGTCATCGACGCATAAAAGGTTCCCAACCAAGTACCAATTCAGTACGTACATCATTGTGAACATCCCCGAATAGACATTTTTCATCGGCAATTTTAGCACACGTTCTATTTAAAAATGTGTTTTTAATACAGTTGCTCAAAAAGTGGCATATTGCAGGGACGTATAGCGTTCGGGATGTGGGCTATTACACACTCGAACTTTTTCTTTACCTTTTCCGAACTCGTGCGTTCTCTTTCCCAACTGTCAAAATAATGTCTATTATAAAGAAAAAACCAACCACGGAGTTTTTACAAAAAAAAAAAAACAGAAGTTTTTATGATTCATGCAAATATTTTTAAAAAGAAGCTACTAATTTGTTTCAATATCAGATTTAATAATTTGATTCAATGAGTTAGGGTTAGGTTTCATTTCATTTCATATCAATAAAAAAATTCTATTGAAGACTTGGCTGAATGGGCATAGTTCTCTTTGCCTACCCAGAATGGGTGAAGAAAACAAAAAAATCTCTGCTTATATTCTTTTACGGTTGGCGCCATTTTCCAAAAATGTTCTTTATTAAATTGCTTCATTTTTTCGCAACTGTATTAAATATAGTTGTTCAGTACACGTGCGGAACCGTAATTGCAACTTGTTCCGACTGTCAACCCTCACCTTCGGCTGCGCCTCGGCTCGGGTAGACATTTGTCGGAACTCTTTGCAATGACAGGCTTTCCGCACTCGTAATGAAATATACTATATCGGGTTTGTTTATTAAACTGACATCATCCTAACTGGTAATGCCAGATAAATAAAAAACCGAGGCAGGCCCAAGAATCGCTGGCGTGATGATTTGGCCTTATTCCTGACTTATTGGCCAGACAAGGAAAAACACCGGGAGAGTTGGAAGGCAATAGGGAAGGACTATACCCAGCACTGGGACGGAAAAGGCTAATAAAGAAAATGTCTCCATTTTATTCCCTTTTTAGGGTTCCGTACCCAAAGGTTTGACCCTTTACTAAGACGAGACCCTATTACTGAGACTTCGATGTCCGTCCGTCCGTCCTTCCGTCCGTCCGTCCGTCCGTCCGCCTGTCACCAGGCTATATCTCATGAACCGTGATAGTTAGCCAGTTGAAATTTCTACAGATTATGTATTTCTGTTACTGCTTTAATAACAAATACTAAAAACAAAATAAAATAAATATTTAAGGGGGGCTCCCATACAAAAAAGTGACTTTTTTGCTCGCTTTTTGCGTTTTTATAAATAATGGTACGGAACCCTTCGTGCGCGAGTCTGACTCGCACTTGGCCGGTTTTTTTAAAAACGTGCCCACGTTACTAATTTCTCCTGTCTCGTGGGTGCGTTTACTAACATTTAAACTCAAATACACAAACAGCCCGACCCGGAACAACTACCTGTAGGTCATACAAATATTTGTTCCGTGCGGAAATCGTACCCACGACACACACCGTAACAGCCAGCCACTGCGCTAGCCGTGCCGTATTTAATAAATAAAAACCGGCCAAGTGCGAGTCGAATTCGCACACGAAGGGTTCCTTACCATTATTTATAAAAAAAAACGAGCAAAAAAAACACTTTTTTGTACGGGAGCCCCCTTAAATATTGATTTTATTTTGTTTTTAGTATTTGTTTTTATAGAGGCAACAGACATACGTAATCTGCAGAAATTTCAACAGGGTAACTATCACGGTTCACGAGATACAGCCTGGTAACAGACGGACGGACGGACAGCGAAGTCTCAGTAATATGGGTCCCGTTTAACACTTTGAGGATACGGAACCCTAAGAACTAGACCATAAAGTAAAATCTCGCTCTATTTGACCTCATCAAGGTAAGTTATGATTGGTTGCCAAGTTTCCCATGTTGCATCATAAAAGTTCCTAGTATCTTATCTTACCGTTTTAACAATATGATTAAAACGTGCTTTTAGCACAGCTTATCGGCCGGATGTTCTAACAGTTAACTGCGAACGCTAGCTCGTGTTACATTACTATGGTTTTTGCAGCCATGGCATTTTACGTCTTTAGTTGAGTACGTAGAGCTAGCTATACTGAAAGAAAGCGAATCTAGGGTGTCACCGTCAATAAGAAATAGCTCAGCTCTTGTTCAAGGGATCCTACGGCATCCCTACATGTAACCGCACTCTGACGGTGACTTTACCACGGTATGCTGTGTCGGCAACCTTCGGAATGTCTCGGTACCCCAGCGTCCGACGCGAGATCTGTCTTGCTTCCGCCATCCCGAAGACAGCCGAAGCGACATTTCCGAAGACTGCCGTTAGTAGGCTTGCATAAGCATACCCGTGAATTTTAATTTGGGATCGGCGCATTATGTCTTCTTCTTTCTTACTCTGGCGATCTATGATCCGGAGCAGTACTTATACATGTGCTATGTATGAGCTTAGCTATTAAAATGAACTTCCGTGTTAGTACAAAGGTTTTCCAACTGTGTAATGTAGTTACAGAACTTTTACAATAGGCAGGTTTGTTAAGGTACCTTTACAGCGATATTCCTGTGTTATTGCTCCGGAGTAAAGAGCAATGCACTTAATGTTGATAACAGCAATGCAATGTTCTTGTGGGTGGTAGTTATCATTAGATATCGGAGGGTAGGTACTTCCGGGCAGAATGCCGTCATCAGCACCAACCATCTTGCTAACCTTATCCCATTCTACTTGGGGTCGGCGCAACACGTTTTCTTCTTCTATTCTCCCCTGTCAGATGTCACGGCATCATTTACTCGTTTCCCTTTCATATCAATCCTTACACCATCCATCCAACTTTTCTTTGGCCTTCCTCTCCCTCTCCATCCATCAAAATGAATAGAGTTCATGGAAGGTGCTGAACCCCTTATATGTAACATCTACTTACCAGGTCACATAACCTCAATAAAATGTTTGATATTGACTAGACTTCATCCAACTGTTTCGAGGTTTTCTTAGGATGCTGATGCTACTGACAGGTTATATTCATTTATTTGAGAGAGAATATTATAGACCCTCTTCTAAGGTTTGGACAATGATGAAAAAAAATATACTAAAGAAGGATTGGAGGAAATCACCGTAGACCGGGGCGAAGGTGGTGGATCGATCTGATCTTGTTTGCGGGACGAACATGGCCACATATCGCACAAGATTGAGAGGTTTGGAAGGACAAAGGGGAGGCCTTTGCCAAGCAGATACTTAACATGCTAACAAAAAGAAAGGATTTACAATATGTGACCAGTATTTAATTAATAATTTCATAATCTGTATGGTGTCGGACATAAGGAATAGCACCATCCCATATCTTGCCGTGGGTGTCTTAAGAGGCAACTAAGGGAATTGCCAGAGAATGGGCAGCAGCGTTCTCTGTGCTTTTATAACAACCGTACTGCGATCGCCAACCCGCCTGCCAAGCGTGGTGATTATGGTAAAACCCCCCCAAAATGTCAATGTGGCGACACTTGGGGGAGGCCTATGTCCAGCAGTGGACGTCTTTCGGCTGAAATGATGACTAATATTAAAGCTGAAGAGTTCGTTTGTTTGCTTGACCGCGCTAATCTCAGGAGCTACTGGTCCGATTTGAAAAATTCTTTCAGTGTTAGATAGCCCATTTATCGAGGAATATATCATCACGCTACGACCAATAGGAGCGGAGCAGCAATGAAAAATGTTGCGAAAACGTGATGCAGACAAAGTTGTGCGGGACAGCTAGTGGTTTTTTTTATATAAATACAGATATTATATTGTCACAGGATATAATTTACTTGTGTAGAACTGAATAGATATTTTCTTGCTTTCAGGAAAATAATCTAAGACTTGGATTTGTCAAGCTGGATAAGGCATGCAGCGGCACCTTGTTGTGTCCCATGTCCGCATTGCAAGTGTGGGGAGGGAACAACGGGGTGAGTTTTGGTCAGTTAGTCTGGCAGACCCCTCCACTCGCCCCAGGGCGTAGGACATTCATGAGGATTTTCCACCCGGGAACAAAAAAAAAGCATGCAGTAGCACATAGATCTTTTGGCGCGTGGCCAACGAACTTTTGAACTAACGCCGCGCTGCAATCTTGTTTTATCAATTCATGTTACAAAACGATTCCATATTATTTTACTAATAGCACCACATACTATTTTAGAACTGTTACCTTACTAACCCTCATGAATTGCTTTATATGACTTTATTTAACTTGAATTTGAGTATGTATTGGGCAAATCTTGGGACTGAATTTCAAACCAATTTTGCATACATTTTTGGTGACAATACGCTTTTATGACAGACTTGATCCAATAGCCAGGATGACCTCCACACGATACAACTTCTCGACGGATAATATCGAGGACACGAAACTTTGTATACGCTTTCAATGTTGATAGATACTTAGACCTAATTTACTTCATATCGTTACAAATCAAAGTAATTTATTTTTGATCTAAACTAATATTATAAAGAGGAAAAATTTGATTGTTTGCATTGAATAGGATCCGAAACTACTGGTCCGATTTGAAAAATTCTTTCAGTGTTAAATAGCCCATTTATCGAGGAAGGCTATAGGCTATATATCATCACGCTACGACCAATAGAAGTGGAGGAGCAATGAAAAATGTTGCGAAAACAGGGATTATATGACGCAAACGAAGTTGCGCCGGACAGAATAAAATTAAAATGAGGAAGGTAGCTGCATGTCCACTCATACAAATATAGTATGAGTGGACATGTAACTGATTATTATAAAAACTAAGTGTTTTTAACTCCAGTGTTTTTACCACCCTTAAAATTTTCACAAGAGCCAAAAATAATAACTGTGGAACTACTAATAACAAATTCAACATTAGTTACATTAATTTCAGATTCTTTTAAAATGGAACTAATGATAACAAATTCAACATTAGTTCCATTATTTTCAGATTCTTTTAAAATGGAACTAGTGATAAAAAAAAACAGTCAGTAGTTCCATCATGGAACTGGTAATGGTACTAGTGACAACGAACCGCACACACACCCACATCAACGTGAGCGTTCTATAATTGGGTACACTACACCTCTGCCTTACCCTTCAGGGATGTCGTGATGTTATGTTTATGACATCGTACTCAAAATACCAATCATTTACTTGAAACCTATTTTGAACTTGGCGTCATGTTTTATGGAGTGTGGTAAAATAATTAGACACAGTTGTTATAGCCAGTGTCATAAAACGGAAATCAAAGATGGGAAGAATTAGGTTTCTCCAATTTAGTCACAGAGAGCAGCGGTGGCCCAGTGGTGGCAGCCCCGACTTACGAGCAGTAAGCCGTGGGTTCGAACCCAGGCAGGCGCATTACTTTGTGTAATTTATTTCATCGCCTCTGCCCTCAAAAAACGGTGAAGGAAAACATCGTGAGGAAACCGGCATGTTCTAGAACTAAAAATTCGAAGACATGTGACATCTACCAACCCGCACTGGGCCCGCGTGGTGGATTACAGCCCACTCCTTCTCATTGAGAGGAGGCCTGTATCCCAGCAGTGGGAACATTATAGGCTGATGATTATGACTTTAGTCGATTCAAGGCTGTGGCCTTGAATCGACTAAAGTCATAATCATCAGCCTGATTAATATCGAAAGCCTGATGCATAATGTGTTATGCATTTAATAATAAATCTATTATTTACCAAAGGGATAAAGCAGTGTATATGTATTATATTACGGCCGTTATATTTAATACTTCGATATTAACAACTGGTATTCGGTACTATTCCATGAAGTACTTACCCCCCCCCCCCCCCCCGGCTTCCACAGCCGGAGTTTTGAGGGGTTAGCAGATACTGACGCTGTCTGTACCCACTACCAACACTACTCTCAGTGTTTGCAGATCGGTGGGATTCTCCGATGATGCAGAGGTGGATGAAGCTCCACGCTGAAGTGTAGCTGTATGTTTTAGTTTAACATGTCTGTACCAACTAAAACTAGTTTGTAAAGTAAATTGTTACTAACTCTATGGACTTTGTCTACAATAAAAGTTTTATTATTTTTATACAGGTAACGAAAGATTCCGAAAGATTGACGTAACTCCTGAGTGAAGTGAGGGAGTTAAGACTAGAATCCTGAGTACAGCGAGAGATTCCAGACGAAGACACATCCGAAGAGAATAATTCACTTTTAATATCTAAAGCTGGCTAATAATAATCAATTCGATTTTCTATTCATTGACGTTTAAAATTCAGATATTATTTTTGAACGGCGGGTTATTCTTTAGTACATTATTGCCCGGCTTGAGCCTAAGACTATAACGACCTCCCACTTTAGATTAGCTAAGCTAACATGACATATATTTGAAATTATCGATCAGGCGGGCATTAGTCATGAATGTTGCAAGGCAGATATGATAAAAAAGATAAAGTCAGTATTTTTTTTTTTTGGACCAGATAAGTAAATAAAGCTGCCTCGTTCGTTGGTCTACTGGCAGAAAGCGGAACTGTTGAGCATGAGGTCCTAGGTTCAATTATCAGTCAGTGCAAAGTATTATCGAGGTTTTCCATCAGGAATTTCTCAATAACAGTCGCGGAGTCTGGTTTTGTGCCCGGTTGATGGCAATAGGCTCGCCTCCTACTGCATGGACTTAAACATATCTGGCGAATGGAGGCCCAACCCTTCGTGGATTGCATGCGTCGAATGTTATGTCATTTCTATATGTAAAAATCAAACAAAATGTTCTTAACACAACATATTTATTCTCAATTTGTCGACGAGAAAGTACAATAAAATCTAAAACTATGTTTGCATTTGCAGGCACATTTCAAGTGCCGCTTAAAATATCCATCCCACACAACAATATAAATTAACATCTTTTCAACATGTTCACATTAAAAATTAATATTAAAAATCTAAATATAAGAATATTACCCGCATTTTAAACAAATAATCACAGATATTACAAATTAATTACAATATGACTGACATTTAAGATATGATGGCATTTTATAAATACTTCAATTTTAATTAGCAACAAACTTTTAGAGACGTAGTATTTCTTGGTTTTAAACATACAAATTCAACATTCCAAAAAACAACGACATAACAAGTGGAAGAAAAAAGTTTATCTCAAACTCAATATTTTGTAAGAAACAATAAATCAATACTTCCCACAGCTTTATCGCAATATTTAAGACTCTCGTATTCCCAAAATCTTAAAACAAATCTCTGAAGTGCTCAACTCAAATTCTTGTTAGCAACCCTTACACAAGCTTGCCTTCACAATGGCCACTTAAACCCCTAGAATTTAGAATTCAAAACAAAAATAAGAGAATTACTAAACGTAAAAAACAACTTAAGAGCGTTTACACCCTACGGCATTTCATACAAACTTTCAAGTCGTTATTTTCCGAAATGACTGAACAGATTTTAATGAAACTTCCTAAGCATAAGCAGTATACATAGGTCTAAAAAGTTACTAAAAAACATTTTCGAAAAATAATGTTACAGCTAAATTAGACCGATTTTTAATTATCTATAGAAACAGAAATTTCCAGTTATCTTCATTTTTAAAAGACATTTCGAAAATGTTTTTTAGTAACTTTTTAGACCTATGTATACTGCTTATGCCTATGAAGTTTCATTAAAATATGTTCAGTCATTTCGGAAAATAACGACTTGAAAGTTTGTATGAAATGCCGTAGGGTATAAACGCTCTTAAATATTTAACAATGGCGGCCACTGACGAAATTCTCTTTTCAAAAGCTGTAGCCAGCGCCATTTTTATTAGAACCTGTAATTTATGGTTCGAGACGAAATTGTATTCGAAATCCAGTTCAAATAACGTGTAAGTTTGTTTATTTCATCAACGAATGAAACTGAACGCAGTCAGCTCATGTCAACGGAGTTCAGGAGGTGTCAGTGTCGATATTCCATAGCAACTATGTCCATGACACAACTCTTGAAAGTAGTTTTGTTTAATGAGCTGATCGCGTTCAATTTCATTGGTAAACTACGTCGTTATTAGTCTAGAAAATTAATAGTCACTAAGGAAAAATACGCCTAAAAGTTTGTTACTAATTGACACCATTACCTTAAAACAAATGACGCACTGCTGCGGGAAACAGCACGTCATACGCATAAAACTATCCTTACAAAAATACCTCAACATATGACATACAAAACGTACTCTATAGTGGCATATTTACAATATTGCAACCAAAGAGATTTAAGATGCTTACTTTAGAGAGGTTACCAGACGAAATAACGTAGAACAATGTCTTTTGCGAGGTCATCATAATTCTGGTCCAAATTGTGTGGTGTCATACAAGGCGACCCACTCTCAACCGTGCTTTTCTCAAATGCACTGGAGGAGGTTGCAAAATGACCAGCAACCAGTTGGCTCTTGGAAGTAGATTCATTTCTTCTCTATTGTAAGTATATTCAAATGTCTTTGATCGCAACTAACAACTCCTTACAGAAATCAGTCGAAAATCTAGCGTTTACATTTGTATTCTATTTGCCAGAACAGTTGGCACAACGAGTCGTTATCACAAGGCATCTTTAATCACTTTACAATTTAAAATAATATTCATACAAACGCCCGAATGAATTTGTATTTTTACACACATAAATATGATATTTTTGCTACATTTTATTTAATTAATCTTTGATTTTGACCCAATATTAATTCACTACAGCAGGATGTCAAGAGGGAACTTCCAGCACGCACCGTTTGTTTTTGAAGTCCATCATCTTGTTTCATACACCCCGACTTCCACCTCAACGGTTACTTTAGTTGTTAAACAACATTAACAAAAGACAAATTTTTCATAATTTTTTGATTCAACATAATATTCAATACATTTCCGGTTTGTTTGAAGACAATTCGTCTGTGGCGTTTGTATGATAACAATATGATTATATACTCTTCACCTATATCATTATATCTATATACTATAATACTTTAACACGCAATGTGACAAGGCGACATTATGGATAATCTGAGTATAGAATTTAGAGACATTTGTGTCATTCTCAAATAACAGGCTGTGTTGCAACTAATCAAACATGTGTCAGTTAATACAACCCATGTGTTAAAATCAACCCGTTTTTTCGGACTAAAGTACAATTTCCAACCCGTTATTTGACGACACTTTGATGTCGACTATCGATGAAGTCAAAAGTAGCAAAGAAGATATAGATTTAGGTAAGGCTTTCGACTGTCTAAAGCAACACAGCTTGTAACAATTTTTGAAGGTGAGAGTGGCATAGTCACTTCATCGCCACGGTCGTTTTGTATTTTTTTTTTAATTAGCTGTGCACGATGATGATGATATGTATGAGTAAAAGGCCTTTAAACCTTATAGTACACTAAAATGTTGCTGAGATTTTTGGAGTTGAAGATCTCTTAGTGAGATCTTTATATTCAAATATCTTGGCAACGTAACACCAAATGCCTGGTAGTTTGTTTAGGCACCAATTACCCATAATATCCAATTTCATCGTGCGCAATGGGGTGACTATGTCAGCGTCCATAGAAGAATAAAAAATCATATCCCTAATGGACATATTAGAGCAAAAATAGTCTTCGACACATGCCCCTAATCCGACGATCTAAGTATAAACCTATTTACTGTATCGGACTTGCCACGTGTTGGTAAAGAGCCAGTGACTTACAAAGTAGTTTGATTCGTTACATCACGTAATGCAGTTCTGGATGTTCAAGGACGTTTATGTGGGGCAATGTTTCTTGCCTATATTTTTAGTCCTATATCACCTTTATATTTAGGGTTTGAATTCCGAATAATCATTATCTTCCTGCCCGTGTCCCATGTTATCTGAGTTCAGCGTGACAAGTTAATCATTTTATAATTTAAGATCGTTTAGACCTTACGCAAATCATCCAAACTTTCAAGTCTTTATTTTCCGAAATGACTGGATCGAATTTCATAAAATTGAATACGCGTTGGCAGGATACATATGTGTAAAAAGGTACAAAAACATTTTCCTAAATGTCTTTAAAAAAGATAACTGGAAATTTCTTTTTCGTAGATAATTTATAATCGGTCTAATTTAGCTGTAACACTAAATAATGTTTTTAATAACTTTTTAGACCTACTTATGCGTGTGAAGTTTCACTAAAATCGGTTCAGTCATGTCGTAAGGCGTAAACACTCTTTTTCGTACCATATTTTTAAGCGTATTATCATATTTACATTAACATTTTAAATGTATGAAATTAATCCCATGAAGTCGACTAAAGTACTCACAGAATTAAAAAGTCTCAAACTATATTTAGTATTAACGAATGGTTCACAGTTGCAGTATCACCACATGTTATGACAATGTTGTGGTACGATTTGTCACTGTTGTGAGAACAAAACATAGGTCACCGTTTATTATTAACGTTTCCTTATGGGTACGTCGGTTACGGTTTTGAGATAAATCTTTGCCAACCCTGTTTTTACCTCTTACATGGGACTTAAACATAACTGGCTAATTGAGGATTTACTAGAAGTACACTTTTGCATAACCCTTCGGGGATTACAGACCTTAAGCTGTGTGTTATATTACTCGAATATTTCGTTACGTTTAGAAAATTTATTGAAAATTACTGTAATAAATCATGAATAAAGACCATTCGTTACTAAATATAGATAAGGAAACATTGCCTTAAAACTTATAAATAACATCACAACACTGTGTTTAATTTTAGTGTGATTATTAACGACTCCTTGACATTTTTTTTTTGAATTTTTAGGTAGCGAGCACACTTATTGACTCGGAATTCGTTCGGCACGGTGTACAGTGTCGAGACGTCTCGTCCGAACTTCAAGCTCATGACGTCTTTTTCGCTTTTAATGCGGCTCTTTCTAAACGGATCAAGCCGACAAGTGTGGTCACTACCATTACACAAGACAGAATATTTACAAAGAAAAACTTAAAATAACAAAAAGCTTTTTATCAAATAGATTGACCTCAAACCAGTGACCTTGCTCGAATAGCATCCGGCCAGACACCGCGGACGCAGTTATCTGAACCAATTTTTATGCTGTGCATTGTGGCAATGTTTTATTTATACAAGTGATAATATTTTGTTATATTCGTAAATTCAGATTGTGAGTGAAGAATGTACAGACGAGACTCCAGCAAAATATTATCACTTGATAATATTTTGTTATATTCGTAAATTCAGATTGTGAGTGAAGAATGTACAGACGAGACTCCAGCAAATCAAACCTTCCGTAAAATTTTGCCAATCAACCTTGAACCTAATTCTTTAACGTTAAAGTATAAATCTATTAAGGAAATTTAACACATTTTTGTAGCTTGATGAGCTGGCGTCAGTAAAAACAAAGCTACTTTTTTTCCTATTAAATTGGTTGTAATATTGTCACGAACGTATCAGTATTTTAGGAATCGAAATCTTATCTAAAATAATTTAATGTCGAAATTGCATTCTTTATTCCACGAAAATCGTTGATTAAATTTTGCAAATTTCTATGCATGATTTGCCATTTGCAAAACAAAATCCAAATAAATTCCGAGGCCAGAAAAAGACAGGACGTATAACCAAAAAGACTGTCATATCCGCACGGGTTATCCTAAACATATTATGTATAAGTGCTCGAATTTATGGTTGTCATGTCTGTATATTTAAAAATATTTTATCATGATTAAGTTAACTATTTCTTTTGTTATTGTGATGTCTGTAATTTTTTTTTTTTTCTTAAGTTAACTATTTCTTTTTTAATTGTGATGTTTGTATATTTAAAGTATTTTATTATTATGTTAATTATTTCTTTGTTTGAAGGTTTGCGTTGAGTCTATTAAACCTAAAACATACATTATTTGATTACTTAATTTAATGATTGTGTACACTTAAATGTAGTCACGTGTTAAAATTAGCATCCCATTCATTAATGTTTGCATGCCATCTTTATGGCGAAATGTGTCACTGCACTACTATTATTTTTTCCATCTTTTTTTTACCACATTTACTGCAAAAAAATAATTTTGACTTTGACTTTGACTCGTAACTGTAAATGTTTGGTTTGGTGGGTACTTCGAACGAATTTCAATTATGACAATAATGTCACGAATGAAGGCACCCGCAGCCAGACGCGACGCGGCACGCGGCGACAAAACCTCCGTAGAACAATTTCTATGAAAACGCATGCTGCTGTTAACACAGGCGCGATACGACGCGTTTCAGATTTTATTATCACTTTTCGAGAGCGCGACACGCCGCACCGTAGATGCCGCGACCAAGGCTTCCATTAAGTACTTACATAATTACGGACAGATTTTAGAAGGCCCACAAATACGTAACTGAAGAGTTCAAGTCCGTAATAAATGACAACAATAAAACTCTTTCAGTGGGTATCCCCCGAATTCCAGGGGTTTATTTTATAACTTCCAATTGAGTCTGCGAGAATTTGTTTCTTATTCGTACAGAATAGAGTTCATTGTTGAGCAATCGGGAAACGAAGGGAATCCCGTTGGTGGTGGATAGTTGGGTGCATAACACAATAAAAGTTTATAAGTGTTTCGCAATTATTTAATCTAACTCGCAGAGAATAGAGTTTAATATTGTGGATTGAGCAAGCTAAGGGAACCCCCAACATTTTTGCTTTACTTTCGTTTATTTAGAAACAGTCTCAATACTCGGTACTCAGTCATCATCAAGTACACCTGCGAGAAACCTGACCTGGTGTGGAGCTTAATTTATTGAGTTTTGTGTATGTGCCGCGAAGTTTGACGCTTGGTTTTTAGAGGCTTTTCATCACAAGTTTCTAAATATCACACACGCAGTAGAGATACTTCCACGAAAATGTTTGTATTTTAACATTGACTGGTCTACTTACTTTGTTTCGAGGGTATTTGTGTGAGAGTTTCTAAACTTATAAAATAAAATATTTTATCAAAACTTATTTATTAGTTGCTGCGCCTTTTTCTGTGCAATGTTATTGTATCCACGACGCACTCCGCGAAAAGAAACAAAAGATTAATTCATTTTGTATGCAGCCAAGACCGCCGCGCGGCAACGCGCCGCCGCGGCATCAATTTGTTTTGTGTATATTCACGTAACTTTAAAATCGATTTTTTTTTTAAGTATAGATATTTGATTGATTTTGAAAGTTAGATTAAGGCATACAAATGAGTATGCAAAAAGATTGAAGTCCATAGAACAACCCCATTTTAAGATATCGTCTGCAACACATTAGCATGGCCTTTATAGGCCAAAGTAGGTAATTATAATAATATATTCAATCTCTCGTTAGGCAGATGGATCAAGGGCATGATTCAGAAAGCGGTACTCCTAGACACTATCCAAATCTATCACTTTTCGATACGTCAGGATCCAGTAATCGATTAGATGCCGTGCGACGCGGCATACACCGCTATGCCGCGTCGCGCCTGTTTGCAGGAGCCTTAACGTTACTTTTCTTAAGGTGAAAGCGCCAGGGTAGGGTGGCGAAATTAAAATTTTCTTTAGTTTTTTACAATTTGCAGGTCAATGTCGGGTTTTACGTTGGTCAAAATATGATTGGCAACCGCATTAAATATGGCTTTACGAAATTATACTCATTCAATTCATCAATACAACCCTCCAAGTTCGTTGTCAGCTTCCCTTTTTATATGTATGCGGATGCGCATATCAACGACAAAACAGTCTAGCGACGTACAGACACCAGCACGTCAAGCTACCCGAAACTGACAAATTTTCCCAATCAACCTTAAACCGTATGTTTTAAAGATAAGGTTAGAAATCTATTGAAAATAAGATTTCGCGCCGCGTCATCGAAGTAGACAAAACTGTTTCGTTTTAGGTGCGCGACGTGTCGTAGACAAAACAGTTTCGTTTTAGTTTTAAGGCAGACTTGTCTATGTGAGGCAAGTCAGTCTTAAAACGGTCGCGAGTCTGCGCTTAGCTTAACAAAACAAACATACAAAGCGGATGGATGCTAGTACGGCTCAGGTCCACAAATAAAAAACTGGTTTTATACCCACAACGGTGCATAGCACCATGGTCATACATATTAGTAACTTGTTTGTCGGTTAACTCCTACAAGTATTTGAATAAGTGGTAAATGATTAAGACCACCACCTTTTTAACACTAAACTCAAAGCATTAATTTCAAACAAACCAGTTACTTAGGTAGGGAAGTTAAAAAGATGAAGTTGCCTATTTCAAAGTGTGGTAGGTTCCTATGGTTGATAACGGCCAAGAAACTTAAAAAGGCAACTGGGACAGACTGGGCGCGAAAGGCGAAAGACAAGGGTGTTGTAACGCCATTTGGGGGAGTCCTATGTCCAGCAGCAGACTGGGAAAAGCTGAGTTCATGGACTGACTGTTTTAAATGATCAAGAGGAAGAAAGTACAGTTATTTTATACTTTGAGGGTGGGCAAAAGAGGAAAATGACGTAAGGAAAGTTTTGAGTATGAATGTGGATGGGTATAAGAGTAGAGGAAGACCTAAGAAACGTTAGCTGGGCAGTGTGAAGGATGATATGGCAAAAAAGAGGTGTCTGGTGAGATGGATAAGGGCAAGAGAGTGACGGGTGGGCAAAAGAGTAATCCAGTCAATAGCATTACAACGAGTATTCGTAATACATGTTTATTCAATACATCCGTTAAAAACTAACCGACACACGATCGTTTCGAAGTAAGACAGGAATCATAAATACAAATACTATGGATTCTAAGGAATGGAACATGTATGCCAGGATGCTTTTCTGCGAAAAATGCTGACAAATAGCGAGAGAAATCTTGGAACACAAGGAAAATAAACTTTGTTGCAAATACCGTGGAGTTCGAATTTGCATGGAAATTATCCACGGTTCTGTCTAGGCAATAACTGAGACTTATGACATTATTGACTGAGTTCTGGTAGTCGAGTTATATTTTGATAGATATGTTATTTATGGTGCATACTGATTGGTTTTTTTCTTTCAACTTTATTTTACCTTGGAAGCTTTCCATCGTTACAACAAACATAATAAAATACATATACAGGCGTTACTTCGCGCGTCGTAAACTTAGCAAATTGACAACATTATTCATTCGGATTCTTTCGATTCGGAAAGTCGTAATGTCTAACTCGTTCGCTTTCGACATGCCAAAAAAAGATAGACATACGACCAAAGCGCTCGTGAATACGGGGGCAGGTGGGTTTTTAAAACGATAACGTGACACATTGTCAATGGCAAAGGTCTTAAAACTTTTGTGTTATGATGGACCAGCTTATTACCGCGGCTTAACCGGCGTGGATGTCGGAAATTATCTGACTGGAACCTATATAATGATAATAAATATTTGTACGGCATACAGATAGTTGTTCCGGGTCAGGCTGTTTATGTATGTGAGTTCAAATGTTTGTAAACGCATCCACGTTACAGGAGAAAATAAAAGAGTGGCACAGTTTTTTCAAAAATAAAAATGACTTTCAATTTGCAAAAAACGTAAGAATATTTTAATTTCGCGGGCTACGCTGTCGCTTCCACCTTAAGGCTTTCCCGTGGGATGATTTCCGTAAGAGAAACGAAGCCGCGTGCAAAAGTGCTATCACGGTTCATGAGATACAGCCTGGTGACAGACGGACGGACGGACAGCGAAGTCTCAGTAATAGGGTCCCGTATGACCCTTAGGGTACGAAACCCTTAAAAATCGACTGAGTAACTTTTAGAGCGGATATAACCAAGTTTTAATTTCCATTCACCAAGTTTTTTGATTATTCATTACTGAGACTTCGCTGTCCGTCCGTCCGTCCGTCTGTCACCAGGCTGTATCTCATGAACCGTGATAGTTAGCCAGTTGAATTTTCTAGCGAGTATGTATTTCTGTTGCCGCTATAACAACAAATACTATAAACAGAATAAAATAAATATTTAAGGGGGGCTCCTATACAAAGAAGTTATGTTTTTGCTCGTTTTTATAAATATTGGTACGGAACCCTTCGTGCGCGAGTCCGACCTCGCACTTGGCCGATTTTTTATTTTGTATCATGTGTACTTGTGGCATGTGCCAAATAAATATTTTTTCTTTCTTTCACCAACCCAAAAAATCCAAACAATTATTTCTTATCGAAGTCAAAAGAACTGACTAATACTTTTTATATCAAGTGGTAGGTATACTTAGTCAGAGCCACTCAGAGCTTATCTCAAAATGTACAAACAACAAAAAAAGGCATTACTCATCACATTTGGTATGCGTAAGTTTACTGTTGTTTGTGTGAGGGTATTCCTCAGGGACCTTGAAGATCGAGAGGAATGTTGTTGAGTGAGGATGTTGTATTTTTTATTATTTACGTTGTTTTGTGTTGTAACGGATGGTTGAACAT
The DNA here is from genome assembly GCA_949152445.1 of Cerastis rubricosa. Lineage (NCBI taxonomy): Eukaryota > Metazoa > Arthropoda > Insecta > Lepidoptera > Noctuidae > Cerastis > Cerastis rubricosa. The sequence goes on along the minus strand of OX424548.1, from coordinate 15,220,160 downwards.
TCTTGGCGGGTCTTCATTTGTGCCCAATAGGGCTGATAACAATTTTTTTTCTTTGTCTTTATGAAGATTATTAAAAAGTGTTGGACACGTATTTTTTCTTATTTCACGTAATCATAAAATTACGGATATATCATCTGCCTAGCCTTTTCCCAAACTATCTTGGGGTCGGCTTCCAGTCTAACCGGATGCAGCAGAGTACCAGTATTTTACATGAAGCGACTGCCTATCTGACCTACACAACCCAGCAACAAGTAATACGATACCCCTTGGTAAGACTGGATGTCAGACTTTTGGCTTCCGACTACTCATAACGACTGTCAAAGATCTACAAATGACAGCTGGGACCAACGGGTTAACGTGCTTTCCGAGGCATTCAAAATTACGGATAAAAATTAAGTTGAAAAGGCGCATGACGTCACGGGTAAGTTTTTATCTAATTGTGACGTAATGAGCTATGATTTAAATCTATTCAATAACGTAACAACTATTATCTGTTCCGAACACTTGAACTTTTTTAAATTGCTTTCAACCAACTGCCATTTATTATGTTTTTGAAGTTTATCGAACTTGAAATATCAAGATCAAATATTCAAGTGCCCGTCTAGAACGAGTTTGTTGCACCTAATGAGGTCGCTTCTGACATTTTAGACCGTGACTTTCAGAATGTCACGAGGTTGTGACATGCTTCAAGCAATGTTTTTTAATAAACTTTCAGGGTTATGTGGACAGGTTTTTAAACTTCGGCTGATACAATTTTGTTATCAGACTTGTTATTTTGGAGCGTTGTTTCTTCTTTCATCGAACGTTTTGCTCGGATACTGCGGGTTGGGTCTTTTGAGGGTGATTCTTCATCATAAAGTCAGCATTACTTACTGCTTTGTATCACACCGTTTTATGCGATGGTCTATTCAGGTAAAGCCGAGTTTGCCAAGCTCGGGCCGTGGAGCATCTATCCGAGATTCTGGGTCGCTGGTTTCCGGGTTGTTGACTGTCATTTGTAGATGTATGTCAGTCGTTACAGGTGTTCAGTGGTCCGAAAGTCTGCCAACCAGTCTTATCAAGGAGTATCGTATTTCCAGGGCTGCGGACTGTTCGATAGAGATACCGTGGCCCTGGAACACAAAGGGTTAAGAAGGAATATGGATGGGTTTTAGTCAGTCAAGTATTCAGCTGCATCCAGTTAGACTCGAAGCCGACCCCAACATAGTTAGGAAAAGCTAGGCAGATGACGGGAACTTTTCCAGGAGGGAATGTTTTTAAACGTTTATGCAAAAGCGTTCGTAAGAGAGGACGCCCTCAGGCTCGGTGGAGCGACGATCTTCGCAGGGTAGCTGTTAGCAACTGGATAAGAGTTGCCGAGACTCGACCTAAGTGGCGTACGATTGGAGAGGCCTATGTCCAGCAGTGGACTGTTGTAGGCTCATGATGATGTTGACTACAACTATAACTTCACTTATGCTTCTAGTAACCTCTAATTCACCCAGTCCTCCAACGTCATCAATTTAAAAAGAAATAACCGTCCACAGCGAAGCCTACTCGACTCGCTGGGTTTTCAACCCGACCGACCATATAATCAGCCATGCTCACAAATGGTGTGTAAATTACTACACTGGATCAATTCTTATAATGAGGCCTGTATCGATTGGTGTCAGTTCAGTGTCGCGCTACATTATTGTTGAAATTTCAGTGAAACACCGCATTGTATAAGGAATGGGTTGTGCTATATTGATTATTTTGAAGTTAATACTAACATCCATTATAACATAGTCTCTGTTTTAGTCCAGGAAAATTAGGGGTCGATCGAAAATTAGGGGTGGAATCACCTCGGAATGAGACAGTCAGCTATAAACTTATATAAACCTTTATTTTGACACCCTAAAACTTGTCTCAAAACCTACTTATCGTAGGGTGTGTGTGGGTGTCCGCGACTACAGATATTCCAAGATCAAAGGTCAAAAAAACGAGTTTTTACACATTTATTGCAAATATCTCGTATCCTATGGGTTTTATGCTATTTGTATTTATTATAAATATTGTGAGGATTAAATTCTCTAAAACTTTGGTTCAAACATTTTTTTTATATCTTGAACCATTTTCGAGATAGAGGGCAGAGCGCGCGCAGTGTAATAAGTAGGTTTTGAGACAAGTTTTAGGGTGTCAAAATAAGAGTATAAACAACTTTATTTTTGACTATCTGTCATTCCGAGTAGTTGCCCTAATTGGACAAATTTTCATGGACTATTTGACGATTTAGAAACTTAAAATTCAGGTGAAGCTGCCCTTGCCCAGGTTGGTCCGTGGATGGGTGACCACCAATTACATTCCGAACCTCGGAAAGCACGTTAAGCCCCGACTGTCATTTGTAGATCTTTGATAATAGTTACAGGTAGTCAGTAGCCCGAAAGTTTGACAACCAGTCTGACCAAGGGGTATTATATTGTTCAGCTGTATCCGGTTAGACTGAATCTGACCCCAACATAGTTGGGAAAAGGCTAGGCAGATGATGATGTTGGTTTATAAACTTGGACTTGAAAAGTTCTGTTTTATGAACTGTATTACATAAGAAAACCCATAATACTTTCACTTCTGAAACGCCGAACGACAGAAATTGAAACAAAATTGCAAAGAAATAAGTTTAAAAGAAATAAGTTTAAAAGTTTAGTTTTTCTTTTACAGCATTTGACCGATAGCTGTTTTTTCTCAACCAAGAATTGCTACTATGTTAAAATATTATTTTCAAATATCGACTTCACGAAGGCCCTCTGTAAGTCCTACGATAGGATTGCGTGCGTGCATTGCGTGTCATTATAAAATACGCTGAAACGTCAACACTGTACATTTGTACCAACCTTTTATATATAGAATTCAACATTATTATTTATTTACCACCTATTATAGCAACATTAAAAACTTGTCCACTACAATGCTATAAGGCATAAAATACAACAAGTAAAATTAAACCTAGTCAAAATATGAATAGAAGTCAGTATTACCCAAAGGGATGAAAAGGGTCATCTCATCACACCTACTTAAAAATCAAAAAGTCTTTTATTCAAATTAGGCTGATAATCAGCACTTTTTGAACGTGAAAATTACAAGAGACAGTCCCTCAAAACGCCAGCACTTCACCACTTCCTAGTGTTTTAGCTGGGAAGAAGAAGTGGCGAAACAAACTCCCCAGTAACACATCTGTCTTTTAGGGTAGAAGATTCTACACAATAGTGTTCAAGTTCATATAATCATCATCATTTCAGCCGAAACACGTCCACTGCTGGATAGGCCTCCCCCAAGTTTCGCCACATTGACATAACATGGGGGGTTTTGCCATATTCGCCACGCTTGGCAGGCGGGTTGACGATCGCAGTACGGTTGTCACAAAAGCACAGAGAACGCTGCTGCCCATTCTCTGGCAAGTCTCTTAGTCGCCTCTTACGACACCCACGAGAAGTTATGGGATGGTGCTAGTCTTTACGTCCGAAACCATATACAGAGCACAAAATACAACAACAAAATATATCAAGTGAAATTAAACCCAGTTAAAATATGAATAGAAGTCAGTATTACTCAAAGGGATGGCAAGGGTTATCACAACTACATCAAAAATATTATTACGTCCCGTATTAATAAAGGGGTAATCGAAAGAATGAACGAACAAGAAGAAGAATATTGGGCTATTGCCATTCTCTTCTTTCGTGTGTGTTGTGCCTAACCTGCTGGCGTAACATGACGCTTAAAACATTATTGTTCCATTCCTATTCCAGTGTGGGAAAGAGATGGAGCTAGACGACCTGTATAGCTCTGTCTCTTTTTCACTCTGGAATAAGAATGGAACAATAATGTTTTAAGACGTCATGGTACGCCAGCTGTTGTCAGAGTTTTTATGCCACCCATGGGCCTCTGACTTGGCTTTAACAAAACACAAGTTCGAAATGGGCTACTATTGAAAAGTCCCGAACAGCAAACTCTCACTCTCTAGCTATGCTAGCTTATCAACAACCAGTAGGCCTATTGCTATTTTTTGCCATTGGCCAAACCTACTGGATCGGAACACAGTAAACTTCATTTTGTATGGAAACGTGACCCACCAGACACCCTAGTCACCCACCAGACTTCGTCCGTTACTGTGGAACTTGAAGTTTATGGTAACGTGGTCAGACCAACGAGGCACCATCAACATCATTCTCCTGCTCATCATCATCATCATTTTAGCCGAAGGACGTCCACTGCTGGACATAGGCCATCCCCAAGTGACGCCACATTGACCGGTCCCGTTCGCCTCGCATCCAGCGGATCCCTGCAACCTTCACCAGGTCATCGGTCCACTTAGTGAGAGGCCTTCCAGCGCATCGTCTTTCGGCCTGCTCATATTCCAATTATTTTGGGTCAGCGCAGCATGTCTTCTTCTTCCATGCTTCTCTATTACTCGTAATATCAGCCTTCTGTCTAACCAACGAGGCATATTGGTTTAAATACCAGGGACTTAAAAACACCTTCATAAAGGTTACAGAATTATAAGTGTTACATGTTGAATCGGTAACAGGATCAAATATGTAACCGTAACATATCTGTAACAGATATGAAAGCGTTAACAGTGTCAATAAGTGTAACAGGTAAAAGCAGCGTATTAAAGCTATAATTGATTATTTCAGTTACACATATTAACACATATAGAAGGTAACAGATTGATTCGGTAACATTATTGTATCTGTTACATTTAAAAGTGTTTTTCTGTTATGACTGTTTTAACAGTGTTAAACACTTATTACGGTTACAGTTTGAGTCCCCTATTAAATACCATCAAAATAGCTTTGAACACAAAGCTAAACGATAAAATGCATGCACGAGAACTAGACCTAAAATTACGTGATAGTTTGTATTTGTACGCACAAAAAAATGCTCGTCCAAGGCCAGGAAGTTATATAAATATCAAAACTTGTTATTGATTTAAACCAGACGATATTTGAGCAGCTGTATAGCGCCATGGCGAAATTAACTGCTTAAAATAAAAATATTGAATTGATGTTTTTGACATAGACTTGCGAATTATCAGCCAATAATGTTGCAGTGCTGGGACTCAAGCCTCTTGTCTATGAAAGGGTTCTGACGTAAATGAAGAAAAAACAGCATTACCAGTAAGACTGGCAGCCGAAACTATAGTTAAGCAAAATCTGTGAGAAAAAAGAAATGGTGATGTGGGAAAGAAATAACATAATAAGGAAGAAGAAAAAAAAAGAAAAGGCGATATCGAAGGTGACTCAGAAATTACTGTTTCGTAAAACCATCATAATAACAGAGATAGAGCCTATGACTAATTTGGCAAACAAAAAAGTGTGAATCATCATTATCTACAAGTGGATGGTTTAAGTTACCGATAAAAGATATCTACTTATCTTTTCATAACCCAGGTGTGCATCTGTATTACTCATCACTTCTAAATGGAGTCGGCCTAGTTGCCCCAAATTCTCTAGAGGTCTGAAAAAATGATTCGGTCTATTAAATCGATGACATATGTAGCTAAAATTATCTGGGGTCACAAGCCAGACAATTAGAACAATTATAAGCTAAGGATGACTAATACCAGATTGATTGACAATCTCCAAAAAGAATGTCTGCACGTTTACGGAGTAAGATAAAAAAAAATTAGATGGTGAAGAGAATGGGAAAAGCATTCTGAAGGAGTTTTTAAGACGTAACGTAAAACATGAAACACAATTGTTTTGTTTGGCTAAGTCGTAACCCTGCATTGATCAATCAATTCAATACAAATGGCTGTTACTACTATCTGTAAAAGTACTAGTCTCATCATCTGTCTAGACTTTTCTCAAATATGTTGGGTTCAACCTTCATTCTAACCTAATGCAGCTATTTCTAGCTAGATTCTTCATGGAGCGACTGCCATCAGACCTCCGCAACCTAGTCGCTGAGTTCAAAAACGACGATGACTAAAAGACTGATGTATTAAAAAAGGCTGCCAACGTAAAAAAACTGAAGTAACAGATTATGTCTTAAAATTATGAAGCATTGGTCAAGTCAGGGTCGATAGGACGATAAAAGTAACATAACCTGGCAACGTGCCAAGAGATTTTGGCAGGAGAGAATTCGAGACATTTAGGAACCGGGCTCAAATAACAACTGTAGGTCGATTTTAACAGGCTTTGAGGATCCAATTCGGATGTAACCCATTTGGAATTGAGTGTTGTTTTGTCTTTATTATTTTAAACGGCACTTCGGAACGTTGAAGCCTTGAAAATATTATGAGACAATGTCTTGAACAAAAAAAAATTGAGAATATGAACTAATTGGTGTTTCGGCGGGTTTTAGAATTAATTCAGTTTTTGTAATTAGTAAGCATGATAGCGTGACTGTTTCGACTTAACATGGGACAAGCGCAGGAAAATGATGATAAGTCTCTCTCTTTCGCAATTTTAGCCTACTTTAGATACCAAGGAGTCCAGACAACAAACCTTTCTAAAGGATTTCAAGTAGCCACGCCATCTTCAGAGCCTACCATGTCACCGGTAGACGAAAGAAGGGGATGCTTTTGCCCTGCAATGATTCACAAGACGCTTATCTTCTGTATACCTACAGGGTTATTGGTAAAACACCAACAACCTCTTAAGAGCACATCATTATGAACAACATTTACTATGGAACCACATATAAATTATATGTCACGCTGTTTGTCGGGGATGGACTACTAAACTACTTAACCGATTTTAATCAAATTTGCACGCCGTTTGCAGTTTGATCCAACTTGAAAGATAGGATAGCTTACATCTCAATTTATAGTCGCAATATTATTTTATTGCAAATTACGTCACAATTATCTGTTAGCTCCAAACTATTCTAACAGATGGCGGTATCTGTTGACTAGATTGAGTAAGTATTCAATAGATGGCGCTGTAGAGGAGCGGAGCAGCAATGAAAAATATTGCGAAAACGGGGAAAATGTGACGCAGGTGAAGTTGCGCGGGACAGCTAGTAACAACATAAAATAGTCTCAGCCTGTCTGAACTCTAACAACCACATCGTCTTGAGAGATAGTAACATGTTGAGATGATTGTGTGCCCCTATCCTTCATACATTCATTGATTCTATCAATGAGGATGCCTATTGTCCAGAACACAAAAGCTTAATTTACTCGAAGACCCATTAAAAACACGATAATAATGATGATGACCGCGTAAGCCCGGTCCAAATCCTTTTAACGTTTAATAAAAGAAGCCGTCGCGGGTTACATGTTTATCAAAGCCGGAACACCTATTAACAATTCCTCATACCAACATGGATATGAGACAGTCGCTATTGCCCGTGCCGAAACGCGATAAGATAAATTTAGCTTAATCTAAACCTTCACAGTGTCGCGAACTCGAGGAGGACGATAATCAAAACTCATGGTTTGGATTAATTTGTGACTTATTTTTGGTAATGAATTCGAAGATCTGTAACATCCACCCAACTGTTTAGGCTAAGAAAGGAGTTGCTAAAAAAGAGGTGGTTATCTAATCCACCAGCAATTTTTTTTTATGTTTGATGAATTGGTCACCGATTTCTCCGTGATTACTGGTTCGATTTAAGTGATTCTTTTTTTATATATCTCAAGATCTCGTGATTTTTTTTATATCTTTTCTGCAAAACAGAGTGGAAGTTGGTTATTTTTTTATAGCATACCTAATTACTGGAAATGTTAGGTGACTTTATATCATTTCGGAAAATACTGCTATAGCACGGAGGACTTATTCTCAAAATCTTAAAGAAACATAACTTACTTTTTCTTTTTTTTAAACTTTGTCCCTCACTAGGTATTTCTCCTGTATTGTGGGTGCGTTTACAAACATTTAAACTCACGTACACAAACAGCCAGACCCGGAACAACTACCTGTACGTCATACAAATATTTGTTCCGTGCGGGGATCGAATCCGTGAGACGCAGCGCAGCAGCCAATCGCTTAACCACTGCGCCAACCGTGCCGTCACTTGGTTATAAGTGGTGTGAACGCACGATAATACTTGGAATTGTCCACGCATCGTAAGAGGAAAGTATTGAATTAACTCATACGGTTAACTGGCCCGTGGTAACTAAATAGATAGGCAGTTTGCTGAACTGGGCCTATTTGGCGCAGCCGTGAGACACACAATATTATCTTTTTACTTTCTGTTTGATTTAAGTTTTTTTTTTATTTATTTTTTTATTGTGTGCACTTGTGGCATGTGTCAAATAAATATGTTTTCTTTATGTCTTTCTTTCTTTAGAATATTCTTTATTATGTACACCATACAAATTTCAATTTACATGAAAGAAAATATTTCACAGATAGTGACACACTGCACAAATACTACGACAGCACTTACTAGAACAGCATAAAAATTAAATATTAAATCTGACTTTAGAATAACCGCCAAGATTCAAACAAATCTTTAGATTAGAACTTCTTTAATAAAGACTGCTTCTTAGCTGCTTTAAACTGTAGACAGAGGAAAGTGGAAGAAGAGTAGCAGTGTTCAATTAAAGGCTTAATGATACAGTCGTAAGGAAGCCATCACAGAAAAGATTATAACCATCCATAATAACGATCCTCAAAACTAAGGAAACAGCTACCTAAGTGGAAGATTTTGATGATAAATAGTGGTCAAGCGCGGGCCTATAGATAATAAAAAAATAAAAAAAAAACTAGGATTCCTAGAAATAAAATTTGTTCCCGTTGAGTTTCTCCATTTTGTGTTACACTGTTACCTATTGAGAAAAAAATACCGATTAGTAACACTGTAATTGAATTTTAGGCTTTTTGTTTCCGTTAAATAACCCACTGATTGTTCGTGTGTACAATAGGCAATGTTACATTTGCTACCAGGAGAATTTGGATGCAAGAGCGAGCGAAGCGAGCTCTGGACTTGGGGCACCCCGACTCGGACTGGTTAGGTTCGAAGTGGATGGCATGGCGGGGTCTAGTGAGCGAGCGAACTAACACCCCGACATCCCCTTCGTGCTAGGTTACTGTAAACCCTGCAGACGGAAATAGGAGCCCTGAGTAGTGGGGCTACGTCGACTACGCATTTTAGGCGAATATAAAATGTTTTGAGGTTAGGTTATCATCCAAATTCTCCTGGTAGCAAAAGTAACATTGCCTATTGTACACACATACAATCAGTGGGCTATTTAACGGGAAAAAAACGTGGCATTGAGTTATAGTGGTACTAATCGGTATTTTTTTCCCAATGGGTAACAGTGTAACACAAAATGGTGTAACTCAACGGGGACATAGGATAAATAATAACAAATAGACCCCCAGAATTCTAGGTACAAACAATTTAACCCACAGATCTGAAAGCAGAAATCCCATATAAGGTCATCATGAGTCAGGTACAGCACAGCTTAAGCATTAAAGGAATCACACAGCTTTAGAAAGCAAAATTCTAGTTTAAAAGGCCACATTAACGTCTTAACTAAAGTGGGGTTAGTATTCTCTCGTTTCATTATTATCAAAAGGACAGAATTACAAAGACTTGCTTTTAAACGCGGCTTCGCCCACGTGTTGGTCGGAAATTATCCCGAGGGAACGTACTGACGAGATAAAAGCATCATATTATGTCCTAACCCGAACCATTGTCCGAGTGTCACATCCTAATCCGTTAAGGGGTTAAAGGTATCAGACAGACAGACAGCCAATCAGGGCTACTTTGAAATCTTTACAAATAAATAAAATTGAAGTGTCTGTTTGTAATATTAAAATAACTGCTGTTTACTACATGTATATACGATACATATACGTACCAAAATATATATATTTTTTTTATTTTTTGTCTGTGTCTGTCTATCTGTACCGGCTAATCTCTGGAACGGCTGTACCGATTTTGACGGGACTTTCACTGGCAGATAGTTGATGTAATAAGGAGTAACTTAGGTTACTTCTATTTAAAAAAAAAGCAATTGCAACATTACTTTTTAATTCCACGCAGACGAACTCGCGGGCACAGCTAGTTTATAATAAGAGTATCCAGGACTTTTGAATAAGAACAGGCCAATTTGATTTGATCGCAAATATACAGGGTGTAACGGAAAGGGTATATACATACTTAAAGGTGTGCTACAGACCATCAAACTGAACATGTTTCTGCACAAAGAAACATCGTCACAGCGAAAAAAATATCAGCTGTCCCATACATTTGGGTCGAATAGGTATTGAAATTTTGTATGGGGCAGCAGATAATTTTTTCGTTATTACGATGTTTGTTTGTGGAAAAACATGTTCAGCTTTATGGTCTGTAGCACACCCTTAAGGATGTATATACCCTTTCCGTTACACCCTGTATTATCGAATAAAAAAACCTATTGAGTTTACGGAGAATATTGTCAACACTTACATAAAAGATAATTGTAAGGTTAATCCGAAGAGCTTATCTTGAAACCTTACCACCTTTTTATATTGGGAGAAGCCTTACAAGCAATCAGACAGCGAGACGCTCCAATGATGAGATGTTTTCAAATAGCGGTTATATGGTAGGATCGATTGCGGCAATAAGATAAATGTAAAAGTCTGGAGTTCAAAAAACTCCCAAATCTGAAGTTTGGCTCTAGTCTGAAAGATCTTTGGGTTTCACCTCTTTGAAGATAGTATGGCAAATGCAGCAGGCAAACAAATAAAATACTGGGTAATTAGACATGAATTAGCCGCAAATTAACCGTGAAATCCAAAAAAAATCGGACGCAAAATCGGTTTGAATGCCAATTTCAATGGAAGTTCAAAAATTGTAAAATCGGTAAGTAAAGTCTCGGAAAAGTTGTCTCTTGCAATCAATCCAAAGACCCACTCAACGAATTTTGGCTAAAGAAAAATAGCTGAACTTGGCAAACGTGTCTTTAGAGTAAAAAATTAGAAAGCTTAATGTGTTAATTTCAAGGTTACAATAAAGCAGTGCAAAACCAGCTACTACAAAAATAAAAACTTGCAACTGGCCGTGAGGACTCAACGATCATTTAAAGTTGATCGAAATCTCAGCGTTCTTATGTCACAAGAACAAGGCTACAACCCACACAGGTTTTTATTATAAATCTCAATGAAGTATCATTAAATTGGAGTAAGTTCAAGACCTTGATTACAGAGTCAAGGTGGTAAACGAATTATTTGTCATGATTTGAATTTGGGTGGTGATTTATGAAGAGACTAGCTGTCCGGCGCAACTTCGTTTGCGTCACATTTTCCCCGTTCTCGCAACATTTTTCTTTGCTGCTCGACTCTTATTGGTCTTAGCGTGATGAAATATAGCCTATAGCCTTCCTCGATAAATGGGCTATCTATCATTGAAAGAATTTTTCAAATCGGACCAGACTATTTTCATTCTATTTTCATTATTTCCAGACTAGTTTCGGAGCCTATTCAATGCAAACAAACAAACAATCAAATCTTTCCTCTATATAATATCAGTTTAGATTAGAAAAACAGTAGGCCATAAGCCAGAAGTTTTAGGGAGTGGTCTTTGCCTAGTATTTCAAAGACACTGACTGTTAGTAACCGGTCATCATCATTACATCCGGACACAAGATGGCCGAAGCAAGTAAAACCTGTTCAGGTGGAGATTCATGGAGTGTAAATGTGGAGTTGCCCCACAAACGATGAGACACTTGATATCAAGTCCTGTCTGTGCTGTTGTGTGCACATCGGAGGAGCTGATGGATGCTACTAAAGTGCTAAACTCGTTGCCATTTTTGGGGTGACTAAATTTGAATTGTCATCGACATTCTAATGGGGGGTTTACACGGGTGACTAAAAGCCACACGATTATTGCCGCGGCGTAAATCGACCGTCTAAATGGCAATTCGGCTAGGTCGCAAGTGAATAAAGCCGCAAGCCCCAAAGTTGGGTAGCATCCGACTTTGGCCGCGCGGCGACCGGCCGCAAGCGACTAGTGACTAAAATCGACCGTGTAAATGATCAGTTGCAGGAGCTCGTCCGCCGCATGAAGGAGTGTTTCGCGCATGTTGTATCGACGGAAATGACCAACCGCATGCGATTTTAGTAACCTGTCTAAATGAACTAGCGATGCGGCTTGGTGAGGCAATTTGTGAAGCTACTAGCCGCACGGCGAAAATCGACCCGTGTAAACCCCCCCATTAGAAGAGATTGGAGGAAAATAATCAAGGATGGAACTTAGTAACAACAGCAATAGAGCCTGATGAAGATACAACCATGATAAAATACCAACTCTCTGTGCCAAGAATCCGTCGAAATTTTACGGCAGATCAATGACCCTCAGAAACTACATCGTACGAAAACGAATATCGCCGCGACGTAACCAAAATTACGAATATAGAACTGCCATCATAAAACAGCATTTCCATTGATATTCTTTCTGAAAACCCGTTACGTTTTCGTACCCTATTCGTGACCGTTTTACCTTATTGAATTGTAGATGATAATGGTATCAGAAGCAATGTTTTTGAGTTCAATTCTGTTGGAAATGTTTGTATGTAAATGTTTGTGTTTTCAGACTGAGTAGCATATGAATGGTTACTGGAAGAACATTGTTGATGTTCTTTTTATTTACCATTGTTCTGCTCTTTTTCTGTGTACGATGATATCTTGGGATTGAAAAGGAATGGAAGTAAAATCGTAAGTCCAATTCGGGTGCGCCAAAGTTCACCTAAATTTTCAACTCCGATAATTGGAAATCCGAAAATGTTCTTCCTAACATTTTTCATACTAACAATCGCAATTCCTAACTACTCTGTCTCTAATGTTCATAATTCCGAAGCATTCAACTTCATAATGTCAGTAGCAATAAACATCTATTATACTTTTATTTGTTTTCCTATATTTTCTCAACATAACCATCTTTTACACTATTATTCAAAGTCATATCTTATTTGTTTAGATTTTTTTTTATTCATTATAATCAGTATTATATACATTACTTTGCGTAACTTTTACTTTTTTATTTATTGCGGTGTGTACCTGATGTCAAGATGTCCGTAGGTTAGGTTAGGTTAGAACTGTGACCAACTACGCGCGAGCCGAGCGAGCGAAGCGAGCAGTGCCGCGGCAGCGGCCGGCGAGCGCTACCTCGAAATTGATCGCAAAAATTTTCTAAGTATTTTTTTCATAGTGCCCCCAAGACGACACCCTGACCCCAAATTAAAACTATAAATATCATCTTCTACCTACATATATTTTTATTAGACATGCTAAATGTTTCTATCTGAGTATCAGTGACAATATTATGGTAACTATGCTTAGGGATAAAAGAATTATGATAAAAAACAGTAGGAGTTTAAATTATTTACATCAATGATATTATTAATTACAATTTTCGGAAACATGAGTGTTATGAACGTCGCCGGTAGCACTACAAATAGTATTAATGAAAACTTTAGGATGAAAAATTTTAGGAAGAATGATCATTCGGATTACAAATGGTTAGGAAGAACAATTTCGGGTAAACAACTTTAGGTGAGCCAATATGGACCCGTCCAATTCAAATCAATGTTTGGGATTAATCTGATCCTATCTCTGTGCCAAATTTCATACAGATCCATTCACCCTTTTTGGCGTGATTGAGACACAAACATCTATTTATCCAAACTTTCACATGTTTAATAGTACAAGTAAGATTCACCTTCTAGTTCATATTGTTCATAAATGACGTTGCCTCTCATAGGATAACACAAGAGTATCGACTTATCAACGTGAGAGCTTGTTGAGAGTAATCTAAAGTAGGTGCTCACAAACTGGCCAATAGGGTAACATTAAACTCAGGGTCAAACTAACTACAACCCAGTTAATTACCCTTTCAGGGAAATTAGAAGGAAAATACTTAGTCTGATGTGGTACTGGTAGTCTTAATCGAGGGTAATCTAATCTACATATACTACAGGTTAGTAGGACTTATGACCCGACTCTCGTCATTCCCCTAACCCGTATCCCAATTTATTTGGCGTCGGTGCAGCACGTCTTCTTCTTCCATCCTGCCTGCTCAATCCATCAGAAACCTCTTTTCTTGCCATATCATCCTTCACATAGTCCATTTATCGTTTTTGGACTTATAACAAGACTAAATGTGTCAATAAAAGACTTCGTTGAGTTTAATTTTATGGGCAGTCAAGTACAGTATTAACCTTGAGATTATTCTGAGTATGCAAAGCAGTAAATGATAGCGTGGCAGTTGACAGAGGAGAATGGAAGAAAAAATACTTGTTGCGTCGACACCAAGTAACAATAGAAGGAAGATGATGATACTGAGTATGAAAAAAAAGAACAGCCCAAGCGAAATTTGAGGGTTCATCAACAGGTCTCTGTCTTGTGTATTCCTGGAATGTGGCTGTTCCCTATATATATAATACTTTGACTGCAACAATAGCTTATTAAATGCTTATTAAAAAAGAAATTATATTAAATTATTGCTTGGCACCGACTCCAAAGAATTATTAAATTTTATTATAGGTTAATCGTCGGTTAGGTTAGGTTTATTAATATAGGTAGGTTATAGTATTATTTTTAACTTTTTAGTGCGTTTAGGGTTTTTTGAAGTCGGTTTTTCTTTTTGCAAAAAATATTTTTATTTGTTAATTTTTAGTGACATATTTTAAATCTAATAATAAAATATGGGTAGGCCTAGTAAAGATGCTTCTCGTATGAGAAAACGGCGTCGAACTGAAATTGAGAAAAAGGAAAAAGGACAACGATTAAAAGAAATTAGGGAAAGAAATGATCAACGCATTTTGAATAAGAACCCTGATCATCGCGAAAACAGACTGTCAAAGCAGAGTACCTACATGTTACGTAGGTTGAATAAGGAAAGTCAAGTCTGTGGTACACCTGGAAAATGCATACCGTTACAATTCCAACAAGCCCAAACACAGCTAATATACATTGTCTTATTATGGAGTTACGGTGCCTGTCTCTTGGCTTCATCATCAGATCTGATGGTAGAATGGCTCTTATTGAACACAAATGCTTCACTTGTTGTAGAAAAAACTAAAATCGCTGTACGTTTTCCTATAAAATTTAAAGAGTTCCCTCGATTTCGCCAAGATTCCATCATCAGATCCCGACTTGGTGACTATGGGACCAAATGGAAAGCATAGGCTTCGGAATAAAAAAATAATTTTCCAAATCGGTTCGTACATGACTGAGTTATGCGCGAACAAAAAACTCAATGCAGAGTAAACGAAAAGATAGAATATTTAGATTTTTGTTGATTTTTTCAAAACCGCTTGTCCGATTTCGATAAAATTCATTTTATCTTATCTTATCATATTTTCGATTCATGGGACCATTTGGGAAGTATACGCTTTCCAACAATAAAAAGAATTTTTCAAATCGGTTGGTAAGCGACAGAGTTATGCCCGAACAAACATAAAAAAAAAAAAATACAAACATCCGAATTGAGAACCTACTCCTTTTTTAGAAGTCGGTTAAAAAGCACCTTTAGCATCAACTCGAAACAAAACATTACGACAGATGCTTACAAACGGCCTAATTATCGTTACATACCTAGGTGAATGCCACCTGAATCTACAGCTAATAGTATAAACACAGCACTTTCATACAGATAAACTAGCAGACGAGACAAAGTTTTTTTATTCAAGAGACTAATAAGAATTTGAAACCTGTTTTGACCACGAAAAGGAAGCGTGTTGCTGTACAGAAACTTATGCCAGATCTATCATCCAAGACTTTTACTACTCCTTCTCCTTAGCGTGTCGCTGACAATGCAAATTGAGTCAGCCCAAATTTGGCGACGAGTTTGGCACCCTTAGTAGCGTCCATCAGCTCCTGCGATGTGCAAACAACTGGACAGGCGGCACACGATATCAAGTGTCCCATCGTTTGTGGGGAATCTATCATCTATGAATTCCCGCCTGAACAGGTTTTCCTCGTTTCAGCCAACCTGTCACCGGAGTCTTAATACTAGTTACAACCAATTAAAAAGATTAAATCTTGTTCTAAGATGGTGGAGTATTAAGTGATGCCAGGCAGCCAGATGATGAGAGAATTATAAAATCGAGCAAGTTGGTAGACTCAAAACTTGATAGAAAAATTGACATTTTAAAATTTGACGGCTTAGACAAAGCGATCAATTCTATCAGCGATAACAATGACGGATTGTCAAAAAATGTATTGACCGACTTCTAAAGCGTGTGATAATTCTGATCGAAGTAGTTGTATGTATAAGCACAGAATAAATAGTACAAGTAGTCTAAGTGCGAAACGTTTTCAAAGCGATTGCCACATATCTAGATCCATTAAAAGGATCCAACTGAAGTAACTTTCTTTAACGGAGGCTTTTAACTTCCCACTTACTTTCACTCCTTCTTCTTTTATCTGATCTGGATACAGATATGGATATTGGAATAAAATTATATCGGTTTCGGATATGTAATTATTTCTGATTATCCTTTAGTTTCGGTTACGGATATATTTTTATTTCGGACTAGCTGTGCCCGCGACTACATCCGCGTGTAATTTAAAAAAAAGTTATTTAGTTTTTTTTTTTAATAATTTTAGATTATTTCTAAAATAGAAGTAGCCTAAGTTACTCCTTATTACATCAGCTATCTATCAGTGAAAGTCCTGTCTAATCGGTCCAATCGTTACCGAGATTAGCCGGAACAAACAGACAGACAGACAGACAAAAATTGTGAAAAATGTTATTTTGGTATATGTACCGTATATACATTCATATGCATGTAGTAAAAAGCTAAAAGTTATTTTAATATTACAAACAGACACTTCAATGTTATTTATTTGTATAGATATCCGATAGTTTCTGTTACGGTTACGGATCTCCATAACATCCCTGCTTGCGACACACGTCGCGTCGACGTCACTTTGTCAGTAGCTCTTTTAGATTTTATAAGCATTAAAGTCTATCCAGTTATTTTGGAGACTGAGTCAACCACAAAAATAGACACTGGCTGAACTTCGTTTGATGATGACACTAGGATAAAAGAGAATCTTTTAAAAGAAATAGAGACGTTCATAAGAATTTGTATGCAATTCAGCACCGCGCAGTTGAAGTTTTGAAAATACAAGCCACTGTGAATTCTTAAACGGTATCTTTGGTTATACGACGCGTATCGAAAGCTAAACGAATGTACACAAAGATTTGAATAAGTCATTGTACGGTCTTTCAAGGTTCTTCCATCTTTGTCAAACTGACGAACAAGAACCCTGTCACTATTGGAATGGCTCAAATAGTCGTATGGCTCACAGATTTCTAACTGGACTGCAGAAACTGTTTGCAATAATATAAAATTTGCAATTAATCAGTATGATGGATGATATAAATGTCGATGGAGAGGGAGAGAAAGATCAAAGAAAACATGGATGGATTTTGTTATATAAACAAAGGGGAATAAATTATAATGTGATACGAGAATGGAAGAAAACGTGTTACGCTCCAAAAAAAACCGGCCAAGTGCGAGTCGGACTCGCGCACGAAGGGTTCCGTACCATTATTAATAAAACGAAAAACAGAAACCATTCGTATTCGTATGGCCTCTAGTCTAGCCATAGAAGATCTTGCATACATACGCACCAAAGATTTATCTCTCGGGTTCATGACAAACTAGTTACTAAACATGGAGGATGCTGGTTAAGGTTTATATTTATCTGGCGATGTCAGCCTGATATGGCGGGTAAATCCCGTATGTCTGCATTGCTAGGCTACCTATAAAAAAGCCAAACGGCCACGTGCGAGTCGGACTCGTACACGAAGGGTTCCGTAACATTACTTACAAAAACGAAAAAAAAAAACACTTTCTTGTATGGGAGCCCCCCTTAAATATTTATTTTTTTCTGTTTTTATTATTTGTTGTTATAGCGTCAACAGAAATACATAATCTGTAGAAATTTCAACTGGCTAACTATCACGGTTCATAAGATACAGCCTGGTGACAGACGGACGGACGGACGGACGGACGGACGGACGGACGGACGGACGGACGGACAGCGAAGTCTCAGTAATAGGGTCCCGTTTGACCCTTTGGGTACGGAACGGTTTAATTTGATTGAAATAACATCACAAAGCAAAAGAAATTAAGACTTTGAGAAACCATATTTGATTTAGGTCCAAAGTTATTTTCTTAACCAATAAGCGGCAGACAGACAATGCAATCAAATCGAACCAACATTAATGACCACCAGTTAATACGATTTTAATGTACCAATCGATACAGATGGACATGGCGATAAAAACCATAAATTCTGTGAACATTGACAAAAGAAAACTACTGATGTCATTACTATCAAATTAAAGTTGACACGTTTGTTAGGTACTTAGATGCATATCAACTAATGAGGGTCTAACGGAATGCGTACGTGGGGGTATTTTGGGAGGTAAAATACTTGTATATAGCGCCTCAATTGTCTTAGGGCGCATTAAAAGAGCCTAAGTCGAAACCTGGGTTTAATTTTATGTAGGGAACTAGCTGTCCGGCGCAACTTCGTTTGCGTCACATTTTCCCCGTTTTCGCAACATTTTTAATTGCTTCTCCACTCCTATTGGTCGTAGCGTGATGATATATAGCCTATAGCCTTCCTCAATAAATGGGCTATATACCACTGATAGAATTTTTTAAACCAGTAGTTTCGGAGCCTATTCAATGCAAACAAACAAACAATCAAATTTTTCCTCTTTATAATATTATAGTTTAGATAAGCTAGACTTGTTTATACCATGCTGGCAGTAAAGATGAATACTGATTGTGTACCTTGGCAACCATAATCAGCATCTTTATAGTTATCCGCTTCTGAATTAATTTGGAGACATGTACCATGCATCCCTATCTGCCGTTTTTTCAATATTCATCCCTTATCCAGCTATCACATCTTTTAGTGATTGTCAGGATGGCTGGACCAAGCGAAATTCTGGGGGTTTGAGCAATACCAAGCTTTTATACTTATTTTGTACCAGACATCAAATTACTAGTACCTCGCTAAAGAGGGAAAACTATTACGAGGAAAGTGGAGAGCCGATTTTTTTAAGGCAGTAGATACTTTATAACGAAATTAAACATGTTTAAAATAAATAAATAGGAATCTATAAATATAACGAAAATAAAAACCGGCCAAGTGCGAGTCGGATTCACGCACGAATGGTTCCGTACCATTATCTATAAAAACGGCAAAAAAATCACTTATGTTTTGTTTCAATTTTTCCATAATTTCTCAAAAAAAATTAACTACTGGCCTAAATAACACTCCTTTTGGTCTTCGACACAGTCAGGTAAAAAAACCGGGCAAGTGCGAGTTCTTTTTCTTGTACTTAGGTGTAACTTATTTATGGCTTATCGAAAAAATATAAGAAAAACATATGTTGAGGTACCGATGAGGTACTATATTTTAACAAAAAGATGAACTAGTTATAACGCCTACAACTAGGTGAAACCGGTTTGGTCCAGTCATTCTGACGTCAGAACGGCTGGCTACTTTCCTCGTAATAGTTTTCCCTCCTTAGCGAGGTACTATTAATTTGATTTCTGGTACCAAATAGTATAAAATAGGTATAAAAGCTTGGTATTGCTCAAACCTCCAAAATCTCTCTTGGTCCAGCCATGATGACCATCACCATCTTTTACACAGTCAATCCATCAAGTTTTCATCTAGATCTCCTACTTTTATAGCTATCTACAGTGAACCGGTGCCCAAATTGCGTCTATTTTGACCCCCTACTTAAAAAGAGGGGTGTTATTCCATAAGATAGGTACTAAGTTGTTCTTTTCAACGGTATTCAGATCCTTTAGGACATGCACCATTAATTTCTTAATAAGTGTTGAGTTTACGCTCTAAAAAACTTTATCGCCCTATTGTCTTCAAGACTTTGTTCGTAAGACTGAAAAACTAAGGCAGTAAGATTAAATAAGTTCATGGCCATATCTTTTTTCTGGACGGATCAGAACGGAGGAGGTTGTTATTGAACCTCTTCATCATAATTCTTTTAAAAATTTACGTTAGCAGTACGTAAGCAAAGAGGATTTTTTGCTAAGCTTGTGTCTTGGTAAAAGGTAAATTTTTAGCAATTTTGGTGCCTATAGCTTTCGTGTTGATATTTTTTGAGTGCAGTAACCTGAGTGCCTCTAAACAGGAGGCCAAACACTTGACTTACAACCAATATTGAAAACACGATACTAGTAACAATAATATTGTAACAGCCCTAATCTCTGAGCTACAAAGTTGCCACTTCAGAAAAGATGGATCCTTGTAACAACGTACGTGTTCATTAATTTTTTCTTTGCACATAATTTTATGGTTTATTCCATTGCATGATCTAGACATATGCTGATTCACATAAATTGCGCGGGAAAATCTTTAAAATTTATATAGGCAAATGCACATGTTGAGCTTTGACTTCACGAATGTTGTTATATTTTTAAATTACTTGTTATGCGTTGTAAGTTGTTTGTTTTTTATTTGTCATTTTGTGTGCACGTCATGTCCCTGCGACAAATATATATTTCTTCTTTCTTTCTGGCTATATTGACGCAATTGCCAAGATTGTTTGAGAGGTCGCAAAGGCGGCTTAGGACCCTGTGGTTTTTGGTTTTTACAGAGGCTGTTGCTGTCATGTTTTTGCCTACATTATGTGTGGTCTACGAAAGAGTTTATGCTGTAAGTTTGCATTTTTTATGTTTCAGGTCGTTTAGGCGTTTGCATTTAATCATCAAAAAATACAAAAAAAAATGGAATAAATTCTCATAAACAGAATCGCCCGAATAATTGCATTTAGCACACTCACATTCAATGAGATTTGACGTTTAGAAGCTCTGGAGGAGAAGCCCTATAAGGACAGACACTGAATTTGTTCGTATGTTCTCCAGAATGGGCTATGTAATCGCAAACGGCGTGTGTGTGTGACTGGTCACGCATGGTGGACGCAGCAAAATAAGTAAACAAGGATCGTAACAGGGAGGGGGGAGAGGGTTAGGGCATTCTGCACCTTTGCCTAACCATACGAAAAAAGCGTGGGATGAAGTATGTTTTATAATAAGCGGCCTGGTACCAAGCATGTGCCCCGTAAACGGCACAGGGCCTTACCATGATTCTGAAATCCCAGTCGGTAATATTTTTAGGTAGGTCGAGGAACATGAGATGAACCAAAGTAATTTATGAAATAATATAAAATTATAAACCAACTTATTCACATTATGCTAACTTTGTTTGTCATATTGGATAAAGTTTGTTTAAATACATAATGTTTCTACTTTGCTTATTCATTAATATACAACCTGTTTATACTTTATGAAATTGTTGTGCTCGACAGGGTCCATGTGAACTAAATTATTATTTAAGATCTTGTAAAACACATGTGAAATGCAATAAATGATTGAATTGAATTGTTTTTTTTTGATATCCCATAACTCTAGGATATGATTGAGACCATATCAAAGAATCAACTGACATATGAATTATTTTTCAATCATACCTTTTTTTTTGTTTTTTTCGCGTTTTCTTAGCTTTAAATATGAATTATTGGCTTGAATAAAAAGAATTACTCATATTTATCAATTAAACTACTACTATTTTTCTACACTACTGCGAAGTTAGGCAACCTCGCAAAAGTAAAGATTCGTTATACTGGTGCCAATTTTTGACCCAATTTAATTATGATTGATGATATCTCCAAAACTATGCATTTTTTGACCACCTATTCTAGGAGTTTTAGTATTATTTTTAGTTACCTACAGGATATAACCCTAGAGTTATAGGATAACAAAAAAAAACCGTTTGTATTTATATGTATTTTTAAACTTAGTGTTCGTGTAATCTCTTTATCTAAATTTATTTACGTCCTCGGCGGGTGATTTTTCAGAATGGCGACCTTGACGGTAGGTTATTAATTTTTATATCAATCGAATGATTCTTGATTACTTTTTAATAAGTAGTATTTAAACGATCGCCTATAAATTCAAAATCAGCCTTTAAAAAATACTGAGTATGGTGTACTGCACATTGCTCGCAGAACGGATGGCCGATGGGGCCGAAAAGTTCTGGAATGGCGACCGCGAACCGAAAGAAGATGCGTTGGAAGGCCTCCCACTAGGTGGACCGATGACCTAGAGAAGGTTGCGGGAATCCGCTGGATGCGAGGCGCACGGGACCGGTCAATGTGGCGTCACTTGGGGGAAGCCTATGTCCAGCAGTGGACGTCTTTCGGCTGAAATGATGATGATGATGGAGTACTGAATGAAATACTAAGTGGCGAAAGACTGAGAGCTTCAAAATACGAATTTGAGGGTAAGTACCTATACAAGTTATTCAGAACGATCAGAATTAGAAAACGGGTTTAGTAAGTATTAAGGAATGTATCTCATTAATAGTGGATACATTATTTATTCGCTCGGTTTATTATTTCCCCTTTTTTATTATCAGATTGTATAAATTCAATATGTAGGTTTATAACCAAAAGTATGATTATGTTTTATCTACACACATATTGTTTTATTTGTCATTATTAAAATGAAGATTAGATGTGATAGTATTTATAACTACAGCACCTGCTTAGCTATCCTATTTTATTTATCAATAATTTCGTTTTATAGATGAGAAAAAAATTGAAGATCGTGAGTTCGTGACAATACCATAAAAATTGATACAATCAGAAGTACCAACCTCTTGTTTTTTTTCTTATATTTGCACATTAATCAAAAATCGAAATCTCTACCATCTTATCAAAACAATTTACGAATTTCGTTCTAAATTCGAATCAGTTTTATTTTAATGTTCCACTTTCACGATTCGACACTCCCAACCCACTTCGACGGTTCTATAAAAAACCCATAGACATTTTATAAACAATGCAGCCGCCATACCATAAACAAAGCAGAACGCAACTGGTTTGGAACCATAGCTATTTTGATCTCGATTCTAATTTTACCTCCGAAATAATCAGATTTCGGGACGTATTCTTATGAGGGTCAGATTACTTCCTTGAACCTTTTTTTTGACGAATCTCGAAAGCGGAGACTAGCAAACAATTTGGAAGAAATAACTACCTATGTTTAGATTTATTTTTAACATCCAAAGACAGCACCTTTTGACTTTTTTACAATGCCAAGGAAATAATCATCGTCCCTCGACACCATTTAGCACATATTCTCTTATATTATCAATGAGGTACTCCGAAGTACCGACAGCTACAATTAAACCTAAATAACCAACATAATGTATAGTTTTCAAGAACCACCAGGTTTTATCACAAAAAACTGCCAAAGACAGAGCGTGTAGGTAACTATGGGGGTTCATTATCCTCCAAATGGCTGAAGCAAGGAAGAACTTACCAGATTTAAACATCATTTCTCGTCTAAACACATCGTATGCGCTACTATAGTAGTTCTCTAACAGACCTTGGTAGATGTCTATGTACCTATTCCAGGCTAAAGATGACAGCAACATCTGTCCTGAAAAAAGGCAGATCACTTCAGCAATCTTTCGGAAAGTCACTTTAGTTTTGTATGAAATCCCGTTGTCGGCGGTATGGTCCTTTTCGATGTCTTCTGTCGAGTTTATTTCTTTTAATTGGTGGTAGGGAAGAGTATTTACAGGCGTGTTCTTGTAACCACGTCTCGGAGGGTTGTTTCGCAAATACAATGCTATCCCAATCATCATAGCAATAACGCCAAGCAAATCACAAATGCCATCGACCCAATAGCCCAAGGTTCCAACATCTGATCTTTCTCCTTTTACATGCTTTCTCTCTCTCGCTACATGGCCATCTAGGTCATCCAAAAACATTCGAATTTGGAACAGAACTATGGCTACTCTCCTCACCGCCAAATTTGGGCTCGTCAACAGTTTCGCGCCAAGAACTGCTATGAAAACATGGAAGACGGATATCATGTTCGGTGTTATAATGAGCCAGTTCTCAGAAATGCCCAGACCTACATCCACAATGGCACACAATGGCCCGTAAATGTAGTGATTGATATGGTCCACCATTAGCGCTTTCACCGTTGGGTGGCACAGAGGGTTAATAGTACAGGGTACCCATGTTACTTCCTCATAGTTCGGCAAATTGCTCTTCTCCATCAACGTCGAAGTTTCTTGAGTTACATTCGGTTCTACATCGAAAAAGTCTATTTTATACTTTTGTATCCTTAAAAATAAGAACGTGTCCATACAAATGCAGTACAGCACAATGACTAGAAGTAGAAGACTTAGTATTTTACTAGCTTGTGATGACGGCCACATCATTTTTGCTGGTTATCGAACTACGAAGTGTGATAGGTTTCCTGCACGATTACTTGGTCTGAGTCAAAACACAGTTTTTAAAACCAGCGTGGGCAACGCACACCCACGCACGTAAATCCAAAAATAAGCGCACAAACTTCACGATTATAACACAACAATAATCTTGTATTGAACTCGGTTCAGCTTCGAACTATAAACACAGTTTACACTAGTCATAATAAGTAACTCTGTTTCAGAGTTAACTAATCGCTTTCGAAAACACTTCAAATCCAAAAGTTGATATTTTTTCTCGGTGAAATCGATGGACACAAACGTTCGAGTGTTGTCAAAACAGTCATAAGTAACAAACAAGTTGTTGGTTTATTAGCATCACAGTGTTACTTTGTTTATCAGTTCGTTTCATAAATGCATGTTATCGTATTTTTTTTATCGACTATACAGTTCGCGTCCCGTTTAAAAAGAGCGACATGCGTTCGCGACAAGACGATACGTTCGACTGAATGGCGTGGCGCGTAGTGGTGTGAGTGTGGCTACGAGACGGAGCTTCGGCATTGGGGTAGCCAGGCCCGGTTTTACAAATTCCTTTAGTATTTTTTTGTTGATGTGGTATTCATTTGAGAAGCAGCTGAGATGACGGCTGATGCAATTCGCTGCTAAGTTTTTGCATATGGTTTGTGTTTGTATTAACAATAACAAATGATGTTGACTTTTACCGTATGCTATTGCGTGAATAAACGTTCGTCGTTTAATGAAAGAAAGAACACTATATAGCATGTAAATTCACGAAGATAATATTAATTGAATGATTATTAAATCAATTTGGTTTTTTGTTCCACAATTTAAGTCATTAGAATGAGAAAAATACCTTCTTAGTATCACAAAACACACCAAGTATGATAGTAAGTACCTACCGACTTAGTTAAAAGTTTATTATTTAGGAATATTTCGGAAAAAAAACAGA
Source organism: Cerastis rubricosa (assembly GCA_949152445.1). Lineage (NCBI taxonomy): Eukaryota > Metazoa > Arthropoda > Insecta > Lepidoptera > Noctuidae > Cerastis > Cerastis rubricosa. The sequence goes on along the minus strand of OX424548.1, from coordinate 15,195,014 downwards.
GACATAATAGTCACTAGTTCATACATAGGTACTACTCACCGCATTTCACTCTCAGATAGGCAAAATATTTTATTTTTCGCGTTACAAGGAAAATTCTTTAACCTAGCAACACTTAATTAATGCGAAAGAAGCTCGGTCAATGTTTCCAAACGAGTGTGACGCCGTTTCCCGCCAAAAGTTATGTCAAACGACAAAAGGAATGCGTTACCAAGTTAGCGAGTCCTTTCAAACGATTTTTTTTTATCACTAAACCTCTAAATAGACCTAACAAAAGTTAAATAAAGAAGGTCTAATATATTAGCTTTGGTGTAATATGCATGGGTGTTGAATTAGCAACCAGTTTTGTAAACCACAGAATTCATTGACACGTTTTTTTTTGGGCGCGTTTACCTGGTATGAGCTGCCTATCTATTTCATTCGTCATGGGAATTGATATCAATATTTTTTTTATTTTTTTTATTGTCTTGTTCTACCTTTTGCAGTAAGCAACGACTTATTGTCGGGCCTACGCTGTCCTCCCACAGTTAACGCTGTAACATTCCAATATTGTAAAACCAAATGATTTTAAAAGAGTAACCATAGAGTTTTTTGCCGGTTCTTCTCCATAGGAAACGACCAACCCGGTTTTTTGAAATATTTTGACTGACTCCTAGGGCTAGGGGTCGCAAGCAAAACTGGTGAGGTCTTGGTTTCGATTCCCGAGTGGCGTTATTTAATGGGTTTCTCCAAAAAATACCAAAGTGGCAGCCCGGAGTCCAGATTTGATGGTAATAGCAGAGCTCGTGGCAAAATAAAAACAGTCGCTCGGGTCGGTCTTTAAGGTTAAGCCGTGCTTGCCGAGGTTGGTCCGTGGATGGGTGACCATAATTACATACCGAGTTTCCTCCGTGCCTCGGAAAGCACGTTAAGCCGTTGGTCCCGGCTGTCATTTGTAGAACTTTGACAGTCGTTAGGAGAAGCCATAAATCTGACATCCAGTCTTACCAAGGGGTATGGTATTACCCAGTTACTGGGTTGTGGAGGTCAGATAGGCAGTTGCTTCATGCAAAATACTGGTACTCAGCTGCATCTGGTTAGACTGGAAGCCGACCCCAAGATAGTTTGGGAAAAGGCTAGGCAGATGATGATGAGCAGTGAATAGCACATAGACATAATTGGTGAAAAGTAGGCTGCACCTCTGCCTAACCCTTCGGGCGCAAGTACATGCGTGATATCGTCGTTGATAGTCCAAAACCGCGTAACTAACATTGTTAAATACCGCGTATGTGCAAAAAAATCAAAATTGACATTTCGCAGCTGTAGGTAGCTGATTGTGATTGGCATCGACGCATATGACAAATATTTGAATTGACCAATAGGAAGACGAGTAAATGAAATGCAACGATACCGCGGGTCTATCGTCGAACAAGTTTCAACCTGAATTCCGCGTATCTGCGCAGATTGCTAAGAGTGTGATAGGATTTGTGTGGCGCTCCGGAAGAAAATAGTTTTTTTAATAGATTTACGGGACCGGACGGACTGCACAACTTCTGGCTTAAATGGCTAAGTAGTTCACACACTCGCCTGGCATCTCAATTCCAGTCATGCAGTCTGGGTCGCTACCAGAGTTTCTTACAACGGGTGTTACCCACCTGCTCCATAAGTCAGGTAGTCCTACGGAACCCAAGAATTATAGACCGATCACGTGTTTATCGACGGTCTATAAACTTCTTACATCCATTTTGAGAGAGAAAATTAACAAACACATCGATAGTAATTCTATTATGTCGGCCTCTCAGAATGGATGTAGGAACGGGTCCCGTGGTACTAAGGAGCTACTCCTCATTGACATGGCCATTAGCCAACAGGTTCGTCGATCCCGCAAGGATCTGTCGACATGCTGGATAGATTACAAGAAGGCCTACGACTCTGTGCCACATACATGGCTCATGAGGGTGCTGGAGTTGTACAAGATTGATGCCACTCTACGCGCCTTTCTTGAGTCGTGTATGGGGCAATGGAGGTCGGTGCTCCGATATCCAGGATGTCGACAGATCCAGGGGAACGATGAGCCTGTATGGATTAAACGGGGAATATTTCAGGGCGACAGTCTGAGTTCACTTTGGTTCTGTCTGGCCCTGAATCCTCTAAGCACATTGCTGGAGGATTCAGGCCTAGGCTACCGGTTGAGGAGAGGTGGTCAGGTCATATCTCACCTTCTTTACATGGATGATCTGAAACTCTTTGCCCCTAACAAATTGCAACTGATGAAGCAACTGATGAAGCTACTGAAAGTAACTGAAACTTTTAGTAGCGCCATCAGAATGGAATTTGGTGTGGACAAATGTGCAGTCATGTATGTAAAGCGAGGAGAGATTATGGAATCCGAGGGAATCCAACTCTCGGATTCCATACACCTCAGATCTCTCTCCTCATCAGAAAATTATAAGTATTTGGGTATGTCGGAAGCGTTAGGCATTAACGTAGCTGACATGAAGCAATCGTTGAGGGAACGCTTCTTCGGTCGCCTGAAGAAGGTATTAAAGAGCCTTCTTTCGGGCGGAAACAAGGTGCGCGCCTTCAACTTCAACTTTTTTTAATAGATATTTTTAGGCACATCACCTTTAAAGGACTTTAGTGATTTATTTTGTGATTGTTAAAATTATTTTATAAATAGTGAACAGTGTCACTGTCAACACTGATTACTTTCTGAGTTTTGATTGATTTGTTAATTTTTTTGTAGTGGTGGAATAATTATGATTAAAATGATTAATGTGCAATGATTGGAATACTAAATAATATTAAATGAATCGTTAATTGAGTTTAGAGTATTATTTTATTTTATTAACAATTCCGCGTAAGTACTGATAATGATCCAGAACTGTTAGAAAAAATACAGCGTAAATGACTTTGTAAACCAACTAATAGCAATATTAACTTTAAAATTAGTACATTAGTTAAAGGAGGACGAGATAGTTCTAAAACACAAGTTCGTTCGAAATTCGGCTGATTCGTTGTTTAGAAAATTAGTTTTTTGGCCCTCCTGTAAAGTTGCAAAGATGTACTTACGCGGTATTTAACAATGTTAGTTACGCGGTATTGGACTATCAACGACGATATACGTTATTTATTTATGTAAATGTATATTAATAGTAGGTACTTAAATAGTAGATTACACTACCATTGGTAGGTACTTATACTTAATGATATTTTCTTAAGTCGCATGTGTACGAGTCATCATCATCATCATTTCAGCCCAAAAGACGTCCACTGCTGGACATAGGCCTCCCCCAAGTGTCGCCAAATTGACATTTTGGGCGGTTTTGCCATAATCGCCACGCATGGCACGCGGGTTGGCGATCGCAGTACGGTTGTTACAAAATCACAGAGATCGCTGCTGCCCATTCTCTGGCAAGTCCCTTAGTCGCCTCTTACGACACCCACGGGAAGATATGGGATGGTGCTATTCTTTACGTCCGACAACGTGTACGTTTGTGTACGAGTAAATGAGTAATACTTAATACCTAAAAATAGTAAGATTATCTAATTGCCATCATGCGATAATTTATATTCCACTTCGGTGCTTAATAAAAATGTTTTTAATTACAAACGCTCTGTGGGAGTCTGCTAAATTTAGAGATTATTATTGTACTAATTTCATAGAACTGAAGAAACGTCTAATAAGGGATAATATTAATCTCGGATTTTATCATCTTGATTCTTTCAAAGACAGTGTCTTCAAATCTTTGACAGTCCTTAACTTACGAGTAGTCAGAAGCCAAAAGTCTGACATCCTGTCTTACCAAGGGGTATCGTATTACCCAGTTACTGGGCTGTGGAGGTCAAATAGGCAGTCGCTTCACGTAAAATACTGGTACTCTGCTGTATCCGGTTAGACTGGAAGGCGACCCCAAGATAGTTTGGGAAAAGGCTAGGCAGATGAATGTGTAGGTGGATGTGTCACTGTGAGGGTCTATTGTTGCTTAGTGTTGTCAAAGGATCGTCTAAGGGGCACTAGCGAGCATCAAAGAAAACAAAAATATACAACGTGTAACGTTAAATGCGCAAAACCTGAAAATAGTTTGATCAGAATAACGAGCAGAATCAATTGAACCACTTTTTAAAATAAGTCACATTTTTCAAAAAATCTTCATAAAAATGTTGCCCTGTCTATTTTTGTTCATAGGTCAAGCCATCACGTGCGCAAACCCGCCAAAATAGGTAAACAAACACAAATTAAAATTTTCTAATACGGGGGAAAAACAGAAACGATCAGAATTGCCTGTAAAACTAAAACAGCACATAAAAGTTTTTTTTAATGATTCTTTTTCTCTCAGAATTAGGTCAATTGAATTAAAAACCGGCCATGTGCGAGTCGGCCTCGCGCACGAAGGGTTCCGTACCATTATTTATAAAAACGAACAAAAAAATTACTTTTTTGTATGGGCCCCCCTTAAATATTTATTTTATTCTGTTTTTAGTATTTGTTGTTATAGCATCAACAGAAATACATAATCTGTGAAAATTTCAACTGGCTAACTATCACGGTTCATGAGATACAGCCTGGTGACAGACGGACGGACGGACGGACGGACAGACAGCGAAGTCTCAATAATTGGGTCCCGTTTGACCCTTTGGGTACGGAACCCTAAAAATCATTTGGGGTGTCCGAGGTTTTGCGCTTTTAACGTTACACGTTGTATAAAACTAGGTGCAACTAAACATAGATTATTTCTGGACTACTTATACATTAGAAAAGCTTCCATTATAACAAGGCAACGCTTTCGATGTCATTTAAATAATAACTTGTTTATCGTACGATTAGACACCTACCTTACCTACTTTATATTTAGAGTTCCGTGGCGCCAAATAGCGAAAACGGAACCTTTATAAATGTGCTTTGATGATTGGAAAGTATATCCACTATTCAGGACAGCGATAAACAATTGTGTAGTGAAATTAAGAAAGATACAGTATTTAACCGATCAAGAAAAATGCAAAAAAGCATGTAGGGAATATTGTAGATTTAAATTCCATGAATGAAAATACCTACTCTAACGGTCTTTGCTATAAAAGTACTTAGATGGTTTTGGAAATTTGGGATATTAAAAAAACCGGCCAAGAGCGAGTCGGACTCGCGCACGAAGGGTTCCTTACCATTATTTATAAAAAGAGCAAAAAAATCACTTCTTTGTATGTATATATTTTAAAAAACTATTTAAGGGGCCCTTAAATATTTATTTTATTTTTTTTGAGTATTTGTTGTTATAGCGGCAACAGAAATACATAATCTGTAGAAATTTCAAGTGGCTAACTATCACGGTTCATGAGATACAGCTTGGTGACAGACGGACGGACGCGGACGGACGGACGCACAGCGAAGTCTCAGTAACAGGGTCCCGTTTGACCCTTTGAGTACGGAACCCTAAAAATTACAGCTATAGCTTAGACATATAAATATTCTAATCTTCTTCAAATCAAAATAAAATCTAATCTTCATATCTTTGTTTTTTATCTTCTTTTAAAAACTACAGCTAGCCACTAACTTATTTTTGCGGCCGATCAAATCAGTACCTACTATGGATGGATCCGTAAATAAATAAATATTCATTCCGACCACGGAACTTTTCCTTGTGTGACACACACGGACTTGGCCGGTGTTTTTAGGGTTCCGTACCCAAAGGGTCAAACGGGACCCTATTACTGAGACTTCACTGTCCGTCCGTCCGTCCGTCTGTCACCAGGCTGTATCTCATAAACCGTGATAGTTAGCCAGTTGAAATTTTTACAGATTATGTATTTCGGTTGATGCTATAACAACAAATACTAAAAACAGAATAAAATAAATGTTTAAGGGGGGCTCCCATTTTATAAATAATGGTACGGTCGTACGGAACCCTTCATGCGTGAGTCCGACTCGCACTTGGCCGGTTTTTATAAATAATGGTACGGAACCCTTCGTGCGCGAGTCCGACTCGCACTTGGCCGGTTTTTTTTTATTATTTCACATTGTCGTAGGTATGATCGAATCGCCTGATGTTCAAGTTGTGAGCTCATATTATTATTAGATTTATTCTACTCAGCAGGTTAGCAACCGTAATCAAAAAGTTCAGGAAGATAAATGCGGAAACAACAGAATGGTTTTGATTTTGAATAGTTATGCCGTAGCGAGTGGAAAAGGAAGGTTTTTGCCTTACAGTTAAGCCCAGCCACACCCAGCTGCTCTGTATGGTGTCGGACGTAAAGAATAGCACCATCCCATATCTTCCCGTGGGTGTCGTAAGAGGCGACTAAGGGATTTGCCAGAGAATGGGCAGCAGCGTTCTCTGTGTTTTTGTAACAACCGTACTACGATCATCAACCCGCCTGCCAAGCGTGGCGATTATGGCAAAACCCCCCAAAATGTCAATGTGACTTGGGGGAGGCCTATGTCCAGCAGTGGACGTCTTTTGGGCTGAAATGATGATGATGATGATGATGAACTCAGCCAAGATACAACGATATGATGGAGATGGTCTATTTTCCAGACCTCAAGACCATCTGCACGAGTAGCATGACCGCCGTAGAAACGGGCTATGTCGGCGGAAGAATCGACCAACTGACACATAGTCATTGTCCATCTGTCAGTATGTCGATTCTTCCGTAGACAAAACTCGTTTCTACAGTGGTCATGCTACGCGTGCTGGATGATAAGACGTATCGTGTGCAGCGCAGCACACAACGCAATAAGAAATCACAAAACTGCGTGCTTAGGCCCCTAGCACACGGCGTATTTTAAACGCGCAGACGACGCGCAGATGACGCGCGTTTACGCGCTTCAAACGAGATTTGAACGCAACATTGTAACCTGAGCACACGGCGTGATCGTGAAACGCGCGTCTGCTGCGCGCTAACGCGCTGATACAGCGATACAGACGCGCTGTAGTCGCTCGTAGCTTCCACGTTTTTGTCAGAAACTCCTCGTCAATTGTGCCTCTCACCCCTCCCCTACCCCTCCTCCGACCCCTTGTACACGCTTCAAACGAGTTTCGAACGCGCTTCACACGCACGTTTGTATCGCGTTTTACGCGCGTTTGATTCTATAAAAACGCAAGAATCGGCATCTACGGCGCAGAAAACGCGTGTTCCTGAAACGCGCGTCGTCTGCTTGTTTAAAATACGCCGTGTGCTTTGGGCCTTAGGTATATAATCATGAGCTGTCTTGATTTGTTATATAACATATTTGTACATTGTATACGTGCTTGCCGAGGTTGGTCCGTGGATGAGTGACCATAATTACATACCGAGTTTCCTCCGTGCCTCGGAAAGCACGTTAAGCCGCTGGTCCCGGCTGTCATTTGTAGATCATTGACAGTCGTTACGAGCAGTCAGAAGCCAAAAGTCTGACATCCAGTCTTGCTAAGGGGTATCGTATTACTCAGTTACTGGGTTGTGGAGGTCAGATAGGCGTCTTCATGTAAAATACTGGTACTCAGCTGCATCCGGTTGGTCTGGAAGCCGACCTCAAGATAGTTTGGGAAAAGGCTAGGCAGATGAGATGATACTTGTACATTGTATGCAGGCAATATATATGAAAATTAAATTAATTTATTATTTATCTGTTGAATAATAAAAACAATCGAATTCCGATTGAAGCATTAATAATTATTTTTATTTTTAGGCCTTTTTATGGCTACAACTTTTTATAAATTGTTGCACTTAAATTTCAATCAAATCAACCAATTCCGGAGGAATGTCCATATTAATATATACCTTTCGGATCAATGACCCCAATTTAATCTACCTACTCCGATCTGTGCTGATAACTGACTAAACGCATTGCTAGTTACGGGTTCCATTCCCGCATGCTCCTTGAGAAGAACCGGAGTCTAAGACTTATTTGATCCAGAGTGTGTACCTATGCAGTTTCTTAGAAAAATAAGTGATCCGGCTTCCAACAAAATACTTAGAGCGATAAGCGTATAAGGAAAACTATAATCATTACTGATAGAAACAATGATCATAAGAAAATTTAAGTAAACACGGTGACACATGAAGCAATACATATCCAGTACTAGCACTTCGCCCGCGACTTCGTCCGCGAAAACTGTTACCTATAATTTGCCAATGTTACTCGGTAAAGGTGTAGCTTTCAACATTTTTCTTCTATTTTCGCAACATTTTTCATTGCTGTTCCACTCCCATTGGTCGTAGCGTGATGATATATAGCTTATAGCCTTCCTCGATAAATGGGCTCAGAAAGCCCATTTTGAATTGGCAGACTTTAGTTGATACTAGCTGACCGGCGCAACTTCGTTTGCGTCACATTTTCCCCGTTTTCACTATATTTTTCATTGCTGCTCCACTCCTATTGGTCGTAGCGTGATGATATATAGCCTATAGCCTTCCTCGATAAATGGGCTTTCTAACACTGAAAGAATTTTTCAAATCAGACCAGTAGTTTCGGAGCATATTCAATGCAAACAAACAAACAAACAATCAAATTTTTCCTCTTTATAATATTAGTTTAGATAGTTAAGACTAGCACTTCGCCCGCGACTTCGTCCGCGAAAACTGTTATAAAATTTAGCCTATGTTACTCGGTAAAGATGTATCTTTCTAATGGTGCAAGAATTTTTAAAGTCGGTCGAGTAATTTTTGAGTTCAATCGTAACAAACAAACAATCAAATGTTTCCTCTTTATAATATTAGTTTAGTTAGATAACCTCACTTTGAATGAACTTCCCGTCCAATGAGAACTCAGCTTAATTTGGTATTGCATCTGTAGCGACCTACAAAAAGTACTACAGCGCCATCTATGACACAACGGAAGAACTAACATCAATTTCCTACATCTCGCAAGCAAAGTTTATATCTACTTACGAATATATAGAGAAACCCGACAACAACTGACGGGCAGTTGCCCACCAGACACAACACCTGTCTGGTCGGAGGAACCTCCCTCCCTCTCTCCTGAGTTTGATTGCAAATACAAAACACAATACCTACTTATTATAAGAAAAGAACACACCACGGTAACAAAAACAAACAAATAGGTGCTTACGTCCCAAATAACGTGATATGATACCTACCAAGTACGGTAACCTTTAATTAAAAAATAATTACTTTTTCGTTAATTAAAGATCACGTTAACTTATCGAGGAATTGGGAACCACGTGTTTTACCTTAATCAATTTATTGTTACGTATAAATCATATCGGTATCAATTCCCCGAAAATGTGGGATAATAGGTATTGTATCGCTGGTATGCATCATCATCTGCCTAGACTTTTCCCAAACTATCTTGGGGTCGGCTTCCAGTCTAACCGGATGCAGCTGAGTACCAGTATTTTACATGATGCGACTGCCTATCTGACCTCCACGACCCAGTAACACTGGGTAATACGATACCCCTTGGTAAGACTGGACGTCAGACTTTTGCTTCTACTCGTAACAACTGTCAAAGATCTACAAATGACAGCTGGGACCAACGGGTTAACGTGCTTTCCGAGGCACGCAGGAAACTCGATTTGTAATTATGGTCACTCATCCACGGACCAACCTCGGCAAGCATGGCTTAACCTTAAAGATCGACACGTGCGGCTGCTATTATTTATGGCTGGAATACAAGCGTTGGTCCACTGATCGCAAATGCCACTCCTGAACACCAGGTTTTCGGTTCGATTGCCAGGTCCTACCAAGTCTTTAATCCGTATTGTTTTTTATCTTATTCCAGAGTGGGAAAGAGATGGCAATACACGTCCTCTATAGCTCCGTCTCTTTCGCACACTGGAGTGACAGTAAAAGAATACTGCTATAAGATGCTTAAGATGTCATGGTAGATTTTGTTCATTATTGATTTCTGAGTAGCAGCTCGAAGTCTAGATGTGCCCCCTCTTGATGGGAACACCTAAACATGGCTAACCAAATGTAGATACTCTGCCTAACTCTTCAGGGATAACAGGCGTAATGTTATTGAAGTGAAACTTCTTAAGCGACTTCCAACAAGGTTGCGTTAAACGTTTAACGTTTACCATGGAGGGGGTATGAAAGCACTCATTTCCACATTACGAAGTTTCACTTCTTCCGCGCGGAGAGACTCCACGCACTATTTTTATGTTCTTCTTTTCGAAAGTGATTGATGAAAGTTTTAATTTGAAGGAGAGGCTTACGTCGGCGTAGAGGCTACGTCCCATAAGAATAACTCCATGACACCAACTGAATAGCAGTTGGTCTCATGGAGTTATTCTTATGGGACGTTCAAGTATTACGTTACGAATTTGAGGGGAACGGGGGTCTTCTGAAACGTTACGATGCGTTATAGGGGCGGGGTTCGGACTACGCTATACGTAACATTGTTTTAACCCTTCAGAACGGTCGCGTAGAGATTTGTTTTCACAGGCAATTTTATTTTTCTCAAAATTTCACCACTTGAAATTGTTTTTACCTTCACAAAATTTCTTACTTGCTTTACTGGATAGTGAATAATTTTTAATATTTTTTTTTTAACTCCATATTCAAAGCACGCGACTTTCCAGTAAAAATGGTCACTTGGTGGTGGTTACGTAACATTTCACTAGGGGGAGGGGCGGGGGTACAGAAAAACGTTACGGCGCGTTACATGGGGGGAGGGGGGGGGTCAAAAATCTCCGAAAATTGCGTTACGTAATAATTGAACGCTCCTTACGTACATGGGTACTTTTATCCTTTGCAAGAGTGAATACATATTCAAAGTAAGATGGTTGTTAAACTAATGACCGTTTCAAGCAATGGCTAAGTTCCGTAGTTGACGTCATTGTCAGTCGAATAATAAAAACGAATGTTTTGCTCCTTGAATGCGCCAGGCATAGTTATTAATAAGAATCGTCTCATAAGTACTTATTTTCAGCGTACCTAGGGCAACCAACTTTCCCTACCAACTTAAATGTCAATTTTATTCTAGTACCGAGTAATATTTCGTGCCATAGATATGAAAGCGCCTAAAATACTATAATAGTAAATTAGCTATATCTTTCACTGAAACATTGCTACTATTAAAGTTGTAGGCGTTTAAAGCTACGTGCAGATTTCAGCCACGGAAATGCGCCCAAGCATATTAGAATCTGCAGTGTACCATGTCGCAATGCAAAATCGTTTCAAACAGATTCAAATATCGAATTTGAATTAAATTCTTCTCACAGTGACACAAAGTCAAAGGTAAACTAATGTTGAAAACCCAATATTTACTCCTCTTTACATCCTAAAAAAATCATGATTTTAGCCTACAAAAAAGCAAGTATAGTCCTCATCATCTTACAGAAAAACTCAATCCAAAATCAATCATTAAGAAATCATCTTATCTTAGTTAAAAACACTCACCTGAGGCACCTGCGTAGATTTCCCGCATCCTGTCTCCCCGATCAGCACCAATGTTTGATACCGCTCCAACAGATACAAAATATGGTTACGATACTGAAACACTGGTAACTTCTGCCGCTGAGCTTCGAATGGTAGATGATGAAAGTGGTTGTAAACAAACGAGGTACGGGAATCACTGTCTAGGGTCAGAGCTGTATCTGCGTTAGGGTTGACCAGTGTTTCAATAGCGCCATCTTTGTTTCTTGTTGGGTAGAGGGTTTCTTCTCCTGTAATAGATGAGGTAGGTTTTAATATGATTTAAGTATGTTAGCTGCTTGTGGTTTGGATTTTTTTTAAAGAAGTTTTTGAAAAAACAAGACAAACAATGGAGCGCAGCATTCTAGGCTTCAAACTAACCAACCGTATACGCTATACCACATTGCGCTCCAAAACAAAAATTACTGGTGTTGCTCAAAAAGCTGCTAAGCTGAAGTGGGACTGGACTGGCCACGTCTGCCGCATGCCCAATGATCTGTGGGCCAAAATAACCACTTTCTGGAGCCCAAACACAGCCAGAAAGCATTGTGGTAGACCTCTTAGAAGATGACGGGACTAGCTGGACAGCTGGTCTTGTCCAGCTAGTCCCGTCATCTGTCTCATCCCGTCGACCAGTGGTCCATATTGGCCCTGGACCGAGACAATTGGAAGTCATGGGGAGAGGCCTTTGCCCAGCAGTGGGATGACGCAAGCTAACAGTATCAGTAGTATCAGTAAGTTTTTGAAAAATCAAGTTTTATGTGTTTAGACCTCTTTCAATGGTCTAAACGAGCTTTCTAATGGCGCAATTACACTTGGTTGTTGGGGCATATTTTGGTACTTGAAATACTCGAATTAGGGCCTTTGTGAACAAAAACGTGAATACTGAGCATCCTGGGTGTAACCATAAGTAATTTATCTGTAGTTCCCAGAGTTTAGAAGTGTGGAGAACCATGCCTCGTAAAGATCATTCCTGGTCATGTCAAACTGCCATCAGAATGAGAGTAGGGGGAAGAAGGGGAGTAGTAATAAAGAGAGCAGCAGTTTTGCATAAACTTTTGCTAATATGACTTGTCTGTATCATCTGTATTTGCATTGCCACAAAATGTCTTTCAAAAACATAATACAGTCCCTGTCTTTAGGCCCTGGGCCTCGGGCTTGGCTGAACATGCCAGCGAAAAATAAAACTATTTCCTGGTTGAGTTTCAGTCTACCTAGATGCAGTTTTCAAAGTAGGAACCGGTAGGGCGTCGTAATACCGGTGAAAGGGCCCGAATTACGAATTTATGGGTGAATACGACTTAGAATGCAAACTACACTAAAATATACAAAAGAATATGTCCTAAACTGTTACTAGAAACGCGTTAAAGCAAGTCTTTTAGGCCACCCCTGATAGAAATAAAAGCATATACGGTGTTTAAGAACCTTAAAGAAAAGTTGAATTACCTGGTTTGATAAACCTTGGTCTTTGCCCCAACATGTTTAGAACGAAAAACAACACTTTTCACTTAACTGTATCCGTAATTGTTACGTATTTACATAGTTCTTTTATTTATTTACGTTACGAAATAGACGGAGTGTTCACCATTGCAATAATTCACGAAAATGATTTATTGATTTCGCTGTGTTTCTGGTATCTGGTACGTATATTAAACATTCAAAATAGCTCGGTCTTTATCTTACTTTTGCGAAAAAGCGGAGTAGAAGAAATTTGGTGCGTAAAATGTTCAAACCTTATGAACTGGAACGCGCTTTGCACAGAATATCTTGTCAGTAATACATAGTTTGTGACTGACAGTGACAAATATAGTTTCGTTCAAAAATATATTTTTGATTTTCTTTTTCTCATGGAGTATTAATTATTATAGTTAAAGTTAAGTACCACACCCTAGTCATTCAATCTCTTACTTTATTTGCTTTGGTCAACAGTTGGTATGAGTATGTTTTGCTTATTAAAGGTGATCCATCGGTGGCGGCTGGACTCCACTGCTGTTTTTGCTAATGAACTCTTCCTTGCTGTTCTTTACCCAACGGCGGATCCAGGGGGGGGGTCATGGGGGTCATGACCCCCCCCTGAGTTGGTTGCAGGACTTAGGTGGACCACTAATTGAACATAATGATTTTATTTATATATTTTGCCACCATACAGATTTTATGTAACTATATCAACCTTGAATATTTAATTAATTTAACCGGACTGGCACTTCTCCACGTTCATAAAAACGTACCCATTGACGTAAATGACGTAATAACGCGTTTCGGAAGAAGACGTAAAAGAAAAATTGATTTTGTTATTTAAATACAGGGTGTTTGGTGCATCGTGTGCCAAATTGAAATGATCGACTGGGGGGGGGGGGGTCATCTGATCAGATGACCCCCAGTCGACCATTCCAATTTGGCAGTCGATGCACCAAACAACCTGTATATGTATTTTGTCTGTTTCTATTTTGTTTGTTGGAAACCCTTGTCGTACCACCTCTTCACTTTTGCGGTGTTTTGCGTCATACCCCTCGACATACCTCTAGCTGTTATGACAAATCATTAACCACGGTTATGGAATATAAATATGGCTGCCTCATTTCGTGCGTGATAGTGCTTCTCAGGATGTCTTCAAGAGAAGATGGCAATATGTACGTGTATAGGTACAAGTTATTATGTGTTAAGTTTTTCAAGTTTACAATAAAGAATAAACGTACGACTTTCCTTTGTCTGACATCGAATTAAGGGGGGGGGGCGGGGGTTCCAGGGCTGCGGGTTGTTCGAAAGAGATACCGTGGCCCTGGAACACAAAGGGTTAAGAAGGAACATGGATAGGTTTTAGTCAGTCAAGTCTGACACTCCCTTCCGCTCCGCCCAGAGCGGGAGAAGTCATTTGATGATTTCCCACCCAAAAAAAAAAAAGTAGGGGGAGGGAGTTGGGAGGGAGTTGGGAGGAGAGTGGGGGAGGGGAACACCCCCCCCCCCTTAACAGGAAAAGTTGCGACACCCCCCTTTTTCGAGTTTTTTTTTAATTTTTAATTCTGAGGTAATTTTGTAAAAATCTAGAATTCTTTGGCAGGCGGAGGGAAGTGGAAGGGGGTGGGGGGAGAGGGGGTTGTACCCGTTCTCCCCTGGCCCCACTCCCATTAAAAGGTAATGCACCCTTCTTGAGAAAAACCGATATTGTAACATAACCTCAAATCTTTTTTTATATCCCTAAAAAGCATAGTTGACGTAGCCCCGCTGCGCGGGGCTCCTATTTCTGTCTGCAGGGTTCAATGTAACCTAACACGAAGGGGATGGCGCGGTCTTAGTTCGCTCGCTCCGCTCGCTCACTAGACCCCGCCATCCCCTTCGAACCTAGCCTGTCCGAGTCGGGGTGTCCCAATTCCAGAGCTCACTTCGCTCGCTTCAGCCGCTCCGGCTCGTACGATGCCTACGATTTGTACCTTTTAAAAATCACCACCTTTTAAAAACACTAGCGGTAGGACAGACTCGTAACAGGTGGAGTTGGGGTTAATTAATTCGGTTCGTTGACATTAGTTGTGATTGATTTGTTATCTGCCCTAATAGGTACTGTTAAAATAAAATATAATTATTTACGTAAATTTATATGAAATAAAATGTTACCGAACGTATGACAACCTAACCGTAGGTAAAACGAAGCGTTCAATAGCCAGAATTCTATACATATCTGTGGTAGGGATTGACTTAAATATTGCAAAAATAATTAATTTTCAATATTTTTTTTCTCAAAAACTTTGCGTGTGTGCTAATAATAATGAAACCATTATGTTAAAAAAATTTCCACCCCCAACCCGATGTCGAACAAAGGAAAACTGACCCAAAATAGTTAATTTTCAATATATTTTTTCTTAAAAACTGCGCGTTTTCGCATATTGAAACTTTGCGTGTGTGCTAATAATAATGTATCCTTACTGTAAAAAATCAACAAATATCAACCCCCAACTCAACTGTCAGACAAAGGAAAACTTGCCCAGAATAAATATTTTTAAGTACAGTACTTACGTACATTAATAAAATACCTACTTTTTACTTGTACCTATTGTTATCAAAATTAAATTATACGTTCTTGACTTGACCACGACTATGTGACCCCCTCCTGGCGTCAAAGCTGGATCCGCCCTTGTCTTTACCGAGCTCGTGGCTAGACAATAACATCCATACGGGTCGATCTTCAAGGATAAGCTGCTCAGGCCAGGGTAGGTCCGTGGATGTGTTACCATCACATACCAAGTTTACTCCGTATCTCAGAAAGCAGAGGCGTATAATCCCTAAGGCAAACTAGGCACGTGCCCAGGGTCACGAGGTTGCAAAAGGGCTCGCGTATTTTTAAATAAAGAAAAACTAAACGCCTAGCATAAAACGAATTAGGGCTAGGTTAGAGCTACTACAAGCTGTAATAAAGAAACTTCAAGTCTAATTTGGAGTAACTTCTACCACACAAGTAGTAACATCATAAACCATAATACCTATAGTCAGCAATGTTACTACTACTAGTCAATATTCATAATATTGTATGGGGACTAGTGGGGCGGCGATGAGCGCAAACACGTTATGTTGATCACGCCTGGTATTTGTAGATCTTTGGCAGTCGTTACAGGTACTCGGTGACCCGAAAGTCAGACAACAAGTCGTACCAACAAAGGGTATCGTAAGCCCCTCCCCGCCTCCTAAAGTATCACTCAATTGCGAGTTAAACCCTCCCTGAAACAGATAAGTTTGCCGATGAGCGCTCTGGTCCCACCAATACGTCACTCAATCCTGTACTGCCAAGCTGGTACGCTGGTTTCGGTATTACCTAGTATTAACTGGGTTGTGGAAGTCGGATAGGCAGTCCCAAACATAGTTAGGATTAATGTTGACCTCTTTAGTAAGGTTCCTATGGATAGTAAAACCAGTTGTTGAATGCCACCAATAAGTAGCACCGGTTTACCAGTGTGCACCAGAGAGAAGTGTTGGATCACAGATATCAGCCCCGAATTTATGGTGGGTTTTGAACCCAGACAGGCCTTTTACTTTGTATTATTAATTTCTACACCACTGTTGCAACTCAGAACGATGGAGGATGATACCTTGAGGGAACCGTCTAACTAGAACCAAAAAATCGAAGACATGTGGCATCTACTTGGTTTAATGTCACAGTAGTGGATTTTGGCCTTCTCTCTCTGACAAAGAGGAGGTCTGTGTCCCTTCAGCCGGAACTTTGTGGGTTTCATAATATAGTAAGTTGCACCATGTGCCGCAGTTGCTTGATTTAAGGCTATTATTTGAGGTAAGTAGAACTATGAAAGAGTTCTAAGCACCTCAAAAATGAAACTACATATTTTGTCCTAAAGTTTATTTTTAATAAAAACAAAAGTTTGACTTCATCTTCTACTCCTGAGACCTAAGTTGAGCATTGTTGTTGTGAAGGGCATCCTGATCCGGATTGTCTCGCGCAATATACGTCTCATCGTGCGTGTGTATCGTTTTAGTTTGATGCGATACTGCAGGCACTTCGAGGTGCCTATAATGTACCGGTGGGACGTCTATAAATTTATCTACATCCCTGATCGTCAGTGTATCAGGGTGCCTCCCTTTAACTTCTAGTAAATTCGGGAAGTATTTAGCTTCATTCATTTTATTCAGTTGCAGTATTTCTTCTGGCGAAATATCCGAATTCAATCCATGGACATACGTTATCTGCTCATTCAGGCTCAAGTTTTGCTCGTCTAGAATCTTGGCTTGCACTAAATCTCCGTCATTGAAAGTCAATTTCAATATTTCTTCTTTAGGATAACCCTGTAGGTTTGGAGATACTTCTGTTACGTTGGAAACGACGATCAGTTCTTGTAACAGTTTCATGGGATCAGTATTCAGATTTGGGTTCTCAAGTAACAAATTCTTCATGTTGGAAATAAAGCTCAATATAGGGAGTCTATATTTTACGTAGTATACAGGTTGATAAATGAGAGGCTTCTCATGTTTCAGCATGTAAGTTAGTTCAACAACACCTAGTTCACGTTGACCCACTTCCAAAATCTTAAGAACTTTATTTACCATGTCGGTATTAGACCCTTGGTCTTGAGTTATCAGTCCTTGGCTTTCAAGCCACTTGAATATTGATATGAAATCTTGGTCAGGAACTTGCTGTGTATCCAGTGTTTGATATCCACCATCGGGTGTTCGATACTCATTCTTGTTGTCTTGCTTAATTTCCACAAGTTTTGCATTGTTTGGTTTAGAATCCCTGTTTGGTAAACCTATAATACTGTCGATAGTTGACTCAAACCATTCAACTATGTTACCGTGCATTCCTCCTTGATTCAAAAGAGTTAAAATATCGACCACCAGTTTTGGATTAGATTGTTTGAATGGTGCTAGTTGGAAGAACAACTTCTTCACGTGGTTGTCTTCAAGCTGTCCAGTGACCTCATTCACCAGAAGATTAATTATGGTTTCTAAAAGTTCTGGAGTCAATAGGTTATGACTGTTTAAGAAAAGCAAAATTTTCAAAAATCTCGAATTTAATACAGCAGGTCCATTCTCTTGCAGCAAATCGAGGATAATTTCTATGTTTTTCTGAGACCAGTTGTTTATTATAAAGTCTATGATATCAATACGCCTGACATCGAATACGCCATTTTCAGGATAAAGGAACGATAATATGAACTCTTTCGAATCTAAATAAAAACCTTTAGTCAACAAGAAATGTACAATTTGAATAAGTCTCCGATCTGGATGACCATCTAAAAATGGCTTCAAAAGTGCAATTAGTCCATTCAATTCGTTAGGTCTGATTCCCATTTCATCCCATCTGGATAAATCACCGATGATGTCAACATATACTGGATTAATATGGTTTTGGTTTATTTTCAACAGTTTGAGTAAAATATCTACGTGATCTGGGCGCATCAAGTTATGTTGATGTAAGTGTATCAACTTAAGTATTAAATCACCTATATTGGAGTCCACGTTTTCTTCTTTAAATGGTCTCAAAAGAGACAATATATGTTCGATTTCCTGTTCATTTGGTCGCTTTTTGTACAAGTTCAGTATAATTTCGACTATTCTGGGATCCAGAAATCCGTTTTGATCAGGTATCAGATAAGACAACAAATGTTCGGTGACTCCTTCACTCCAAGGCCAGTCCCGATTCCTCTGAGAATCGAGTAGGAGTAAGAATATATCAATGAAGTTTGGAATGTTATTCTGCATATGAACATTCAAAAGAGTCAGCAGAATTTTGAAGATTCTCGGATGGAAATTATTTTTGTTTTCTTCAAGAATATTCATGAGACGATGAAACAAGTTTCCATTGTCAAATTGATCACTATTTTGCAAAAGTTTAATTAGAACATTAATAGTTTCCTCTGGTTGCATCGGTATAATCTCTTCTATGGTCTCGTGTATTTCGTGAATTTCTGGCATCTCAATAGATTGGATGTGTGGGATGATGATGTCTTGAATTTGTGGAATGTTGTATTCGTGACTTTGAGTAATACTATATTCGTGAAGTTTCGGCACATTGTATTCATTACTTTGTGTGACACTATATTCATTTATTTGAGGGACGTTATACTCGTGAGTTTGTGTTATACTATAATCATGAACTTTAGGCACGTTATACTCATTTATATTAAATTCATGAATATTAGGCAGGTTTAATTCAGGTTTAAAAAGTTCAGGAGCTTGAGGAACGTTATACTCATTAATGTTTAATTCTTGAACTTGAGGCAAATTGTACTCCGGAATTTCAGGCACACTATATTTAGGAAATTTCTTTTGTATATAATTCTGAGGTTTTTGTTGAATATTATATTCAAGAGTCTGAGGTTTCTGTGGAACATTATATTCAAGAGTCGGAGGTGTCTGAGGAGTGTTATATTCCTGAATTTGTGGAATATTGTATTGGGGAGTTGGAATATCATGAGCATTTGGCATATCACCGTAACGATCATGTTGCGGAGAAATATCTAGATTTGGCTTACGTTTGTCTACTTGGTCTAAGATTGAAGCTATTAAGGAGTTTAGGTCTGGTCCAGGATTAAGTTGACCTGTAGGACGGTCTTCTGGTTGATGGGCCGCGAAATTATACAAATATTCCCGACATTGTGGATGCTCTTCCAATTCCAGGTACGCAGTATATGCTATTTCTATCAACTTCTCCAGCGCCTCTCTACAAAGCGGTTCTTTCACGCTTGGCAGTTCATATTTCAATATTAAATTAGTTCTTGCTTCAGATCTTGGTTTATCTAGCATTTGGAATATTGTTTTAGAATCTAATGGGTACAGCGGTTTCCTAACCGCGTTCTCCTCTTTAATTTCGCTATCTGACATTCTGTTCAGTTCTTGATCGAGATTCTCTACAATGTTATTTATATCTGAAGGCATTTGGCTTACATACTCAAGTGCTGCCTTGATCATTTTGTGTACCATTGAGGGTGTGAAGCAAATAGTTTTTTCCATGTATTCTGTTTCTTTCTCAACATACTGGACGGGTCGTGGTACCTAGAAACATAATGGGATTATTACGTATTTTATTAATCTAAACTAATATTATAAAGAGGAAAGATTTGATTGTTTGTTTGTTTGCATTGAATAGGCTCCGAAACTACTGGTCCGATTTGAAAAATTCCTTCAGTGGTATATAGCCCATTTATCGAGGAAGGCTATAGGCTATATATCATCACGCTACGAACAATAGGAGTGGAGCAGCAATGAAAAATATTGTGAAAACGGGGAAAATGTGACGCAAACGAAGTTGCGCCGGTCAGCTAGTATCAACTAAAGTCTGCCAATTCAAAATCACTTGTCGTCATTATTAAAAAAGTCCCATGTTTGTGATGCTTCGACTTCTTTCTTGCCGGCAGTGAAGTTTCAAACCAGCCTAGTAGTTTTTGCGTGAGGTAAGGACGGAGTACCGTAAACGCACAGAGACGGGCGGCAGTGCCCTTTGCAAAATTCTACTAAACCTAGATTAGACAATTTGATGGGCTTATAAAATGTATAACTAAAATATTTGATCCAGACTAAATTTTTTATTTATTTAGAATAGAATAGAATAAAACTTTATTGTACACCAAAAATTAAACATAACGGGCTTATAAAACTAATAATTTTATGGTTACAACGGCGGTCTTATCGCTGATAGCGATATTTTCCAGACAACCTTTGGATGGACATTACGGATTAAAAAAATGGAGTAGTCACTGGTGTACCTACTACACAAAAAAAAAAAAAATAACTAGCAATAATTAACAAGGAGGTTGGTCCACATCGAAACGAAGTAACTGTGCCAGTCAGATTCCAAGGGACACTTGATATCAGTTCTGCCTGTCCTGTTGCTTGTATTTCACAGGAACTGATGAACGCTACCGAAAGTGCCAAACTCATCGCCAAATTTTGGGCAGACTCCAATCTTGTGAAGGTGTACAAACGTCATAATAGAGATATTTTTGATTGCGACGCAGCGTGGCTCTCCCTTACCAGCTATTAGGCTCAACGTCAGTAGGCCCTCTGTAAGTTGGGTTTTCCGAAAGAACCCCACAAAATCAAACCAGTTCCCCATGTCAAACCAGGCCCCAGTATCAAACTCGGCTCCCGTATCAAACCAGGCCCGTATCAAACCAGGCTCGTATCAAACCAAGCCCGTATCAAACCAGGCTCGTATCAAACCAAGCCCGTATCAAACCAGGCCGCGGTATCAAACTCGGCTCCATTATCAAACCATGCCCGTATCAAACCAGGCTCGTATCAAACCAAGCCCGTATCAATGCAGGCTCGTATCAAACCAAGCCCGTATCAATGCAGGCCCCCACATAAAATAAAACGTACCTGAAGACTTGGACTCTCATCAGACACGAATTCCACGTCGAAGCTCTGAGTTTCTATACGGGACTGTGGGTTGGTAGAATGAACGGGGTTTGCGCTTATCAAGCCATGTGCCGGATAACCATAATGACCCTGCAGTAAGGACAAGTAGATAATTTAACAATTATTTAAAAAAAAAATATATAAACTTAATAAATATTAATAAAAATAAATTTAATAAATATTTATAAAAATAAATTTAATAAATATTTATAAAAATAAATTTAATAAATATTTATAAAAATAAATTTAATAAATATTAATAAAAATCATTTTTTTTTATAAGTTTTTAATTATGGTCTTTGTTTTAACGTCCACAGGAATTCCTCCAAAATTTTTATTCTTAGTAAGTGTGGGAAAGAAAAGGAACTATATGTCGTGCATAAAGCTATCCCCCATCGCCTTCTCACTCAGAACTACGAATGCAAAAAAATACTGCTGTAAGATGTGGGCCTCCTGTGTGGCCCTTTTGGAAACGTTTTCAGTTACAATAAGTACTGAAATCATGAATTAGGATCTCTATGATCTCTTACTTATTGTAAAAATATCTTTGCTTTGTTTAGATTCAATCTCTTGGTTTTATATAATTGCATAGCACATGTGTGAGTACTGTGTACTGTAAAGCCACCATTTACTGAGTGCCTACATCTTTCATTGACGCGAATTTACCCTGGCGGTTGAATGAATGTCATGCTCACTTAAAAGTCATGCTGATGGTGGCGGGTGTGTCGGGTCATTTAGTTCCCTTCAATATGGGTAAGTTGAGTGATGGCTGATACATGCATCATGTTCGTGAACGGGCGCTGTCAGTTGTGACTGGTCGTCTCATAGCTGCCACGTTTTATTTTAATTACTTTATTTTCGAATTACTGATTTAAGCTTTTACTCTGGACGCTCTTAACTTGCCCGTATTTCTATATCGTTCTTCATACTAGTAATTCTTAACACGAATGAAGTAACCAAGATTTTGTAACATATTTTGATTTAAAAGAGTGTCCATGGAGTTTCCTGCCCATTCTTCTCCATAGAGATCTAAGCTTTGGAATGGGCAACTACAGTACTTTCACAAGTTATTATGTCTTGTGACTGGGACTGTAGCTTCGCGTTTTTTTTTTGTTTTTTTGACTTTCAAAAGTGCCTGTAATGGTCTAATTGAAATCAATGCTTTGAGTTTGAGTTACACAATCTAACTACTATGGCTATTTAACAAACCCTTGAGAAAAACCATCATCATCATTCTCTTGCCCTTATCCCAATTGATTTGGGGTCGGTGCAGCATGTCTTCTTCTTCCATACTTCTCTCTTATTCGTTATCTCAGTAGTTACATATATGGAGCCATCTTGCACGATGTCATCATCATCATCATCATCATCATCTTCCTGCCCTTGTCCTCTGTTACTTGGGGTCAGCGCTATATGTTTTTTTCTTCCATTCCAATCTGTCAACCTTTCATGCTATAATGTACACCCTTTTCTTTCATATCATTCCTCACACACTTCAGCCATCGGTACCATGGTCTCCCTCTCCCTCTTCATTCATCAACAAACCCTTGAACCAAAAGTTTTAATCCCTATGAAGAAAATGCAACTCTCCAACTAGATTCAAAAATTGGAATTGAAAAATTGTCCAGCACGATAAGTTACGGCAAACATCAACATCCTAATTTTCATACGGTTAAAACCAGTTAAAACAAATGTATGGAACTGCCATCATCATTCTCCTGCCCTCATCCCGATTTATTTGGGGTCGGCACAGCATGGCTTCTTCTTCCATACTTCTCTGTTACTCGTCATCTCATCAGACACCTCCTTTCCTAACATATCATCCTTCACACAGTCCATCAATCGTTTCTTTGGGCTTCCTCTATTCTTATAGCCTGGTGGCCTTGCAGTTGTACTGCAAAATATCGTAAAGATTAAAGCCGTGCTGAAGCTGTGAACGGATACACGTTTTAATCAGATTTGTCAAAACTTTAACAAACAAATCAATCCTATTGTTTCAGGGCAAGAACACACAGTTAAACATTACATCATAATCCACGCATTAGCAAAATCTATCGATAACTTTAAAATAAACGAACACGATTATGTGGGAGAAATGGAAACTAATACAATATATGTAGAGCCAATGGGCAATATTCACGGTCAATTCGAAACGGTAGTTGGTTGATTTTCATGCTTTTTTTATGATATTTGGGCACGAGTTTGTGTTGAAATGAAATAACCGTTTTGGATGTTTTCGATATGAAAGATTTTCAATGTCTCAAGTCTTTATTGGATGTAAAGGTCAGTGAAACACTGTTAATTGTAAACAAAAATCACGTGGTATTAGACGGATAGGACAATCCAATTTATATATACAGGGTGTAACGGAAAGGGTATATACATACTTAAGGGTGTGCTACAGACCATCAAACTGAACATGTTTCTCCTTCGACCAACATCGTCATAGCGAAAAAAATATCAGCTGCCCCATACATTTGGTCGAATAGGTATTGAAATTTTCTGTCGCGCAGCAGATAATTTTTTCGTTATTACGATGTTTGTTTGTGGAGAAACATGTTCAGTTTAATGGTCTGTAGCACACCCTTAAGTATGTATATACCCTTTCCGTTACACCCTGTATATTAAAGTATGGTAATTTTTTTCTAAAAGTTGAGGGTGTTTCCAAAGATGGGAAGAGCGATAGCAATGAGTAAAAGGCCCAAAACAACATTATCGAATAAGTATGAAAGCCGAATAAATATTAATGACTTAATTATTATTGAAACGATTATAAGGTAAATTTTAAAGCAGCCGGTATTTTCAGAAACAATGGGAAAGGTAAGGAATTTGGTTGAGTATTAGAACAGAGGAAGACCAAAGAAACGATGGATGGACTGTGTGAAGGATGGTATGGCAAGAAAAGAGGTGTCTGATAAGATAAGATGACGAGTAATAGAAGTATGGAAGAAAAAGACATGCTGCACCGACCCCAAATAAATTGGGATAAGGGCAAGATGATGAGGTGTAAAATGTCCACACAATATTTATGCAATCAGGAAATAATCAAACCATTTAAAATTGACTCAAAAATCGTGTACCGGATACGAATAGCTAGAGGTGATAGAGCCAACAAATGAGATAGGCACAACCGTCAATAAGTTTGTCGTGCGTAATATTATTATGAAACATATTTTTAATCTATCAATCAATTATTCCGTTATTTGTAAAGAAATAACGGTTACAGGTGAGGTGCGAAGAGGTTTACGCTTTGCTATTGCATAGCTTTTATCGCGGGCTTTGAGCGCGGCGACCGAATCAAGAAATTCCGTAACGAGATAAATCAAACAGACCGAATTTGAAAAAAATGGTGAAAAAAATTGTTTTCTTATCGGTCACCACGCTCAAAAAGTGTAACTTGAATTAATTTCAAAGAAAAAAAAAATTGCATAAATATTATAATTGCATAAGTTGATAAAAATGCTATGCAATAGCTTTACCGCGGCAGTCCCCGAGTGCCACACATATTTTTTTTCAAAGAAATTAAATAGCGTGAAACTGTAAACGAAATAGAACACCGTTTATAAAATATTGGTTCCAGGCATTAATAAGGATTAATTTTCACTAATTCGCATGAAGAAATAAAAATAAAAAATAAAGTGTGCGTCTCGGGACGCTCGACAACTTAAGTCGATAACTTAAACTAATCTAAGTAGAATATTGAAATATTGAAAGAGCCTGCCTACTGCTGCCGTATGCGTGAGAGAAAGGAAAGCCAGACAGAGTGGCGCCGTAACGCTTTACGTTACGAAGCGGTTTACCCTCCCATAAGAAGGTATCACTTCAAAAATAACGAATTTGACGATGATAAATGAAGTAGCGAGTTGGCAAAATGTGTTGTGTGGCAGATGATGATGATAATGATGTTTATACCGGGGGTCGTTAACCTGTCGTTTCTAGCCTCTTAATTAGCAATACATCATGTAGATAATTATAAAAATGAAAAATAATGTACTGTGACTAAACTACTACATATATTCCATTGACATTTTGTATGCAGACTGGGATCGTCATGAGGGAAATTCAAATGTATAGCTTACTACGAATTGTGATTTACTGTCGTAGTGTCGTCTCCACCCTATATAATGTAAAATCAACTTTGCAAACCGAACTGTAATTAATTTTCATGGATTAACCGCTTGTTCTCTCTAACACATTGTTTGAAGCAAGGTTTGGTTGTAACCCAAGAGAATGTCTATCTAGAACTAGAGACATTTGATCGAGATTTAGGTTTCTGTATGCAAAGGTTTTACATCAAGGTGTTTACCTAACGTATTTTTTCTTTAAATAACACTGCTTTAGCCATTCGTTTTAATTAAAGAGCCTTAAGCTATAGTACTGTAAGCAACACAGTCATCGACATTTAAAAACACCTCTATTGTCATATCCATATCAAGACAATGTCCACAATAATATTATTTGAGCTATTTTTAATTACTTGACTAACCATTAACAACATTTATTTAGAGATCTATTAATTATTTGATTAACAATAGAATTATTTTGTTCGATTAAATTATGAAATGTTTTATAATAGTGATACTGGATTATTTATCTGTATGTGTTTAAGTTTAAGATGTGTTACTGTGTGTGGAATTTTAAGAACCGTTGTGATTGAAATAACTGATTCTATTCTATTCCACAAGGTATTGTTTTGCATTCTCGTTAAAATACAGGAGGTTGTCACAAAAGACGTAAATCTAAACTAATATTATAAAGAGGAAAGATTTGATTGTTTGTTTTTATGTTTGCATTGAATAGGCTCCGAAACTACTGGTCCGATTTGAAAAATTCTTTCAGTGTTAGATAGACCATTTATCGAGGAAGGCTATAGGCTATATATCATCACGCTATGATCAATAGGAGTGGAGCAGCAATGAAAAATGTTGCGAAAACGGGGAAAATGTGACGCAAACGAAGTTGTGCCGGACAGCTAGTTATCAATAAATTTTAAATTAGATACGATACCTAGTTAATTATTATATTAATAAACCCTACTTTTTTTGTAGTTTAATTTTGTCAATATTTCAGAATTACCCCTTTAACATGGTTTAGGGTATAATGAATTATGGAATAAAAGTTTGAGATTGTTTGTAAGTGTGAAAGCGCGGTTATAGGGCGAGGATCAGACGTGCCGCGTTTAAAACACGGCTTGTTCAATTTTCAACTCCAGTAAAAAAATACCTTTCCATTTTATTATTGATTCGGGTCGAGAATCATTAGCACAGTTACCTCCTTAAATTTGACGAGGTTGCGAAACAACAGCTTGTTTATCAAAATCAATAGACATTTACTCAAATTAGGCTGATAATCAGCACTTTTAGAACGTCAAAATTACAAGAGCCAGTCCCCCAAAACACCCGCCCTTCGCCACTTCCTACCACTTCTGACAGCATCCTTGGGCCACTTCGGATGATGGCCACACAATGTTGCCCTACTAACGGCGAGGCAACCATCCACTGGCGTAGCAGGCTGGCTGGGCGAAAGTGGCAACGACACTACTTAGGCAAGGGGACGGCTCCGGACGGCTACGGGCGCGCCGCAAGCAAGCAGTCGTCCTGCCATACGCTTGGTAACTGTTGTTTTTTATCTGATCTCAACCAGAGGCGATGATGTTACAAGAATTGTAAATGTGCGATTCAGATGTAAGAGTTCCTCTGTGCAGTGCTTTTGCATGTGCATTGAACTTTATACCGAAGTCGTATTTCGACACACACAACTTATTTGGGGCTGGCGCACCAGTTTTCTTCTTCATCCATACTTCTCTATTTGACACACGTGATCATAATCCTAACTATCGCAACATTTAGCAGTGATTATTTTAAGCATCACTAAAATTCCAGTTCTAGAGCTTTAGGATTTGCTTCCCAATTTATCTTCTGAAAGCGTCAAAGCTTGCAATTCAATGTCCTGTACAAAAGAAATACTATGGTCTATCAAAACTTACCTTAAATAGAACCAGTGATGATTGACATCGTGTTGATAATGAAAGCCAATTTTCTGAAGAGAGGTTTATTGGCGAAGGTGAAATGCGTGAGAAAGATGAAGCTGTTTAAGAAAAAGATGCAACATCTCACAAGCTTGTTTGCAATGTACAATAATAGTAAAAAATAACAACAGCACAAGTAAATCCTGGATGCCTCGATGACAAATCTAGTGTAGAAGACAGAGCACAGAGTGTTATAGTGCAGCTTGGGGGAGGATTATGTCAAGCAGTGGGCAGTGATAGGCGGACTTGAAGAAAAGCAGTGCGATGAATGAAATCAGTCAGTGCATTCAGTGATGAAGCTTCTTACCTCTACCACTTTAAGTGGGGGTTGGGTATTTTGCAATACTTGAGTGTGAGTAGTTTTTAATAGCTTTGCGTGAGGGAAGCCTGCGTTTACGTCCAGCTGGTCTTGGCATATACAAATTTTGTTTTGACAATCACCCATTCTGGCCGTCTTCGGTGTTTCATCCAACTTCAAATAATAATGAATTTAGGTGTCTGTTCTGCCTAACAGCTGTTCTACATACTAATACTTGGAAACATAATACTGCGATGAACATACGTTATAAAATACACCTCGTTAGTCCAAAAACTTGAACATAAAGCTTTCTGTATCACAAGCAGGTGCAATATTTACATAAAAAATTTAGTTTTTTTTTTAAGCTTTATAATGGTTTTTGAGTTCCAAAAACCGTGCTTTATAATTATGACGCTTCTATAAGATTTTACGGCATGTTCGGGGGGAAAAAGCCAGCAAGCTAAGCTAGACTAATATTAAATATGCTTCATTTAAGAGGTACAAGAGCTGCAGTGCTCGTCCTGAGTAGGATGTAAATCATTGCAATGAATGATTTCTGATTAAAATTGCAACGTACACTACAGTATGAGTCGCTTGATTCTCGCGCGAGCGAAATCTGTCCTAAAATGGGTGAAAACGAAGGTTCGCCCATCCTCTAAATTCAAAGCGAATATGTGTCCTATAAGCAGTACCTAACGTTGAATTATCAGCTTCGTATATGACCCCGAAAATGAGCCAAGGTTTCCAGTTAAGAATCATATCGTTTAACAGTAAGCGAACGTTGCACTTGAACTTATTTATTAGTATTTCAAAAAACTTACCCGCTGTTCTCCCGTTACTAAAGTTATGAAAAAAAAACTATACACTAGGCGCAAAATCATTATGGCGTATCGGAACCTCAAGTAGCGTCTGCAAAATATATTGAAATATACACAGTATATAATTGATTGACATGTCACATTATAAACCATGAAATCGAAAACAATAATTGACTGATTAAACGCAATTCTATTATGTATAATATCGACGACCTGTTTTGCATATAGTACACGATTGAATGCTATATTAGAATATATATTGTTGTGTTTTCAATGATTTGCCGAATTAACAGTAGTAGTGTTTTACATGTTTCGATTTTTAAAAAGTTTCTGTAAGTCAATAGATCGAGACGATACTATTTAGAAACGGTCGCAGTTTTTTTTAAAGATGGCGGTACCGAGGTTATGCTAAGGGTATATAATGAACTTTGTGTGAAACTGAGCATATTTTCAATTAACGTCTCGACATTGCAGCAATCTGCTTCATACTGTATTAAGAATTGATCGACCATAATCTAAGTTATACGATTTTCAATTTTCGTAGCAATGTTGTTTTAATTAACACATTTCGTACCTACTAGCTACTTTATTTAAAGTTTACGAGAAAAGGAAAGTTCTTTGAATAACAAATCTAACTGGACAAGTAATAAGTCGATGCACAGTCGTGAACCAGACATAATTTGGTTTAGGATAGCAAAACAAGGCGTACTGCTTTGCTTCGCTAACACTTTAAGAACGTTTATACCCCTACGGCATTTCATAAAAACTTTCAAGTCGTTATTTTCCGAAATGACAGAACAGATTTTAATGAAACTTCCTACGCATAAGCAGGATACATAGGTCTAAAAAGTTACTAAAAACATTTTCGAAAAATAATGTTACAGCTAAATTAGACCGATTTTTACTTATCTATAGAAACATAAATTTCCAATTATCTTCATTTTTAAAAGACATTTCGAAAATGTTTTTTAGTAGCTTTTTAGACCTATGTATACTGCTTATGTGTAGGAAGTTTCATTGAAATCTTGTCAGTCATTTCGGAAAATAACGACTTGAAAGTTTGTGTGAAATGCCGTAGGGTATATACACTCTTCTTGCCAAAGCAAAAATATCGGACCTGGCATAATTGATATAAGAATTCTATGAACAAAAGATCACATATTTCGTTGACGTTTTTATCATTTTGCAGTTCCGTGCAGCCGCTTCTGTAAAGGTAATGCCTCTACAATTCCAAAAAGGGTAGTTGAGAAAGCTAATGATAACGACGATAGTAAATAATAAACAATACTTGTTGAATATGTTTAGATCATCACATGATACAAAGAGCTCAATATGTTTAAAAAAAAAAAACAGAAATATTGTAAAACCAAATGATTTTAAAAGAGTAATCATGGAGTTTCTTGCCGGTTCTTCTCCATAGGAAACGACCAACCCGAACCGAGCACCTTTTTGCCGACGTTTTATAAGTGCCTCTGTAGGCCTATGTAAAATAAAAATATTTTGTTTTTTTTTTGGTTTTTGAAAGGATAAAAACTTATGGATCTAAAATGATACCCTGTGGGACCTTTCTTGATTTATCTTAAATACAAAACCGTACCGAATATTTCAAGACATCACTATTTTGAAGATAGATATTATAACAACGTTGACATACCTTTGTTACAAAAGTTTTGAAAAAGTAAAACTCAGCAGATAAGGATAGCAACATCAACAGTGTCAAAGGCCTATAAGGAATCATGATATACCGTATTCTAAAAACGTATGATTAATTTATGACTTGAGAACTGACCTGGCTTATTTAGGCGCTTAAAGCAGATAGCAACAAGATTTATTTATTTATAAGCTTTTGTTGTTTTTATCCTCATCATAGTTTTTTACCAGGTTTTTAATTATTTTCAACATATTTTTGATTTAATGCACAAATTGCGTTAGCTTGATTTGTTGATATATTTTTTAATACAGTTGCTCAAAAAGTGGCGTATTGCAGGGACGTATAGCGTTCGGGATGTGGGCTATTACACACTCGAGCTTTTTCTTTACCTTTTCAGAACTCGTGCGTTCTCTTTCCCTACTGTCAAAATAATGTCTTTTAAAAAGAAAAAACCAACCACGAAGTTTTTACTAAAAAAAATTCATAGAAGTTTTTATGATTCATGCAAATATTTCTAAAAAGAAGCTACTAATTTGTTTCAATATCAGATTTAATGATTTGATTCAATGAGTTACGTTAGGGTTCATTTCATTTCATCTCGTTAAATTTCATTTTCATTTCATATCAATAAAAAAATTCTACTGAAGACTTGGCTGTATAGTTCCCTTTGCCTACCCAGAATGGGTGAAGAAAACAAAAAAAATCTCTGCTTATATTCTTTTACGGTTGGCGCCATTTTCCAAAAATGTTCTTTATTAAATTGCTTCATTTTTTCGCAACTGTATTAAAAATAGTTGTTCAGTACACGTGCGGAACCGTCATTGCAACTTGTTCCGACTGTCAACCCTCACCTTCGGCTGGGCCTCGGCTCGGGTAGACATTTGTCGGAACTCTTTGCAATGACAGGCTTTCCGCACTCGTAATGAAATATACTATTGTAGTTAATGTAGTTTTTACTCATATATAATTATTGCATGACCAACCAGCAATTTGTATTATTGTTATTCAATCATAAACATGAATCTAATAATATTTTCTATTAAGTATTTTAATAAATCAACTGGTAATGAAATCAATTACATTTTGACAATGTCTATATTAGAAATGGTATATGTTTTATTTGCAGTTCTGCAAAGATATTTTGACGTTTACAGAAGAGCGCTGTTCGCAAAGATTTTTGTGAAATTGTTTGGGGAAATGTATAAAAACTAATATGGCGACGTTAGTTCCTATTTAGGTCTCGTGTCATAAAATCCTTGAAATACATTTATCAATTCTGAACTGATTAGGATTCAGTGACTACATCTAATAATACTGTATACTTTCTTAGCTTATGTTCCATGTAGTACACTAGTAATACCTGTGAAAGAGGAGAGGAGGGAAAAACTGAATGAAAGAAAATAGTACGGAACCTACAGTTCAATGAGACTACAGTAATCGATTGAAAGAGACTTACCGATGTTTGTCTAAAACATCTTCTTCATTCCCTTAGGAAGCAGCCTTTTTGCAGCAACTTCTCTTGTTTGGTCCAACTCGTGATTTATTCTATTCTGTACATCAAGTCCTCATTTATCTGGAATAGTTTACTTAAAAAGTACTTTTTTTGTATCATGTTGAACACATAAAGCATAGTGAGATTTGTCTCTATTCAGTCCTTCCAGCTAATCCATTAAAGCACTTTAAGAATTTATCAGTAGATTATCGTGTTTCCAAATCCATGACGCACCGGATTATGGTTGTATGTTCGACATCTTCAATATATACGAGGGTTTTAATATGCTTGGCTTTATAATTGGCTATAAGTTTACAAGCAAAACATCGGCTTATTAGGGGATTTTTTTTGAATCAACTGTGTCCAGTGGATGGTAATCGTTTATTTAGCTGAAGTGGTGTTTAAATGACCATAATTCGTTTTGCAAGATGGTGGATGAAAGAATTGAATTGTACCTGCTTGCTCATTTCCATGAATCCTAAACAAGCAAATCTTTTATGATTGCACTTGGTCTCTTTGATTTAGTGCGAACCCAAATGTTGCTTGTATTCTTTACATGGTATAATTAACTGTTACTTACCTTACGTTACTTATTTCTTAGGTAAAACTGTGACGAACCTTCAATGTCTAGGCAGAAAACTGAAACTTTGACAATAACAATTATACCTCATTTTTTTACATAGTTAATTAGGATAAAAGCAGAAATGGAAAAAACAAATTTGGAATTTTTGGGTTATTGGCAAAACAGTTGGTCTTCCCAAATGAAACAGACTGCATACGGCTTAGATTTATTTTAAATAATATTTATTTTAAAATTGAAATAAATGCATATTTTTCAAGAAAAAAAAATATAACATGGATAAATAGTAAAAAAATACAGTTTTAAAGTTACATTAATGCTTATATGAATACGATACTATACTTATACAATAATTGCATCTTATAATTACTAAATACGAGTTTTAATAAAGTTGCTTGGAAAATACATACATTATTCAAAATGATTCGATTAAAATTTAAGAAAAAACTGCTAATAGTAAATAAGTTCTATCTACCTACCTACATATGCAATAGTTTCTTAAAACATCAATACAATATTATAATTCTGTAATAAATGTTTATACAAAGATCTTTTGTGAAATATACATAATAATATACTAAACGATAGGTTTATCGTCCCGATCTTCTCAATACGGGTAAAATAACATCGTACATATTTTTAGCAAAATTGGTGTGATGGGTATGACAGCCTCTACCTTCTGTGGAATAAACTGCGCTGTACAGT
Source organism: Cerastis rubricosa (assembly GCA_949152445.1). Classification (NCBI taxonomy): domain Eukaryota; kingdom Metazoa; phylum Arthropoda; class Insecta; order Lepidoptera; family Noctuidae; genus Cerastis; species Cerastis rubricosa. The sequence continues at coordinate 15,162,253 of OX424548.1, read as the reverse complement.
TTCCGAATCAAATCTGCTATAGTATTGGGACCATACCCTTTCTCTTTCAAAAACAATATTATTTGTTTCAACATTTCGACCTTATTGTCACGGATGATTACATCCTCCTGTGTTTCAATATTGCTTTTATGATGTAAGTAATTTTGTAGTATTTGTATTATAACGTTTGCATCAGGTTGTGCTTCGACACCGCCTATGCTCACGACAATACCGTCATTAGGTGATTTATAACTATCAAAATAGTTGTCAGTCACATATTTTTCTAAGTTTTCCGGCACATCTTTAAACAAATCACCATATGTGTGGGTTGAAAATTTATTTTGTAAATCATTCTGATTATAAGATATATCATCATAATCTTGTGGGTTTGGTACATGTGTAAGTTCTTCTGATTTCATGAAATCCTGGACATAATTAGGGAACTGCCATGATTCTAAGAATGAAAATATTCCGGGATGTTGGAGAATATTTGTACTAAAGTTATTCTTGTACAGTACTAACATAAGTTCATGCAACCATCTTTGCCGTATTAATTTATAAACGTAGGGTTGTAACGGGTGTTGACTGTGCTGTGAATTATAAAATATATTTTCATACCATGGGTTGGTTCCACCGGTTTCTTCTAGGTTTTCTGCCAATAACAGTATAATTTTTATAATATTCTTTAAATTGATCAGTGCTCTGTCATCGTGAACACCAGCTCCATACATTTGTATTGTTTTAATAATTGCATTTTCTAGATTCTTTAGATTTTGTACAGTTAACAGTCGATAGGTTGGAACTAATTTCAGTTTCAGGTTTTGGTTACCAGGAATAGTTTGAATAAGATGGTTTATAACGTGTGGTTGGTGTATAACGTGTACTTTATGCACATAGGGTTGGTAAGGCACTAAGTAGTTATCTCCATATTGCGTAGTTCCGCTATTCACAGGCTGTACTTTAGTGTGATGATTTATTTCAAAATAATCACGAAAGTTCTGAATCTTACCGGGATGGAAGTCTGTGTCGTCTCCATAATATTGTGTTGGAACATTATAATTAACCGGTACATTGAATTTCGAGTGAGAGGAAGCCTTTGAAATGTAACCAGGATACTTCTGTATTTGTATACCATTAACAGGGATCGAATCATCCCATACATTTGGATGTACAAGATACTGGTGAACCTTCGAAATCTGACCGGGGCGTGTATATGTATATTGTCCATTATCAGGTGCTAAATTAGTGTAATCTTTAGGTACATTTGTATATTCAGAATAAGCTGTAGCCTGTGAAATAAACCCAGGATAATTATTTGTGTCTTCTTTGTAAACTGGGGTATGTACATCATAATCATCCTGTACATTTGTTTCAGAATGAGCTGACGCAGTAGAAATGGTATCAGGTTGTTGATGTATTTGTCCGCCATAATCAGGTTCGTCAGGATCATTTGTATGTGTTGAACTAGATGCTGACGAAGAAAAAAATCCGGGATACTGGCTTGTTTGTACGCTAGCATGGGCTGATTGACGAGCCTTATTGACTATAGCTGGATTTGTACTTGGTTGTATTAAATTTCCATTGTCATTGGGATTATAAGAATTTGGTTGTGTATGCTGATCGTCAATGTTAGGGTCAACATCGCTGGTAACTACGGATCCTGTGGAGTTAGCACTTTCTGTAGAATCAGGCTCCGTGTTGCCATGGCTTATCATTGATCCGAACGGGTTTGAGGGAACATTCATAAGTAAATCTCCAGGAAGTGAATCTATTTCAGGAACTGTAGGTGCTTCGTTTTCTTCGCCTGAATTAGGTTGAGATTCTGAATGAAGTGTATTTGATTGTAGAAGTGCAGGCTTATGATTTATTTCTGATCCATGAAGTTCATTATCTTCTTGGGGAGTTTGTGAGTGAAGAGTTGATGGATTTACTTCGTGACTTGCGTCGTAAGTTTTAGTGGGGTAATTTGTGTGTGTCAATTGGGAATAACTAGGTTGACTACTGATATCAATGGTCGGTTTTGATAAGCTGTATTGCGGTTCATATTGGCTTCGTGAGGGTTGATTTTCATAGACAACTTGGTTTCCACCGTGCAAAGTAGGTAGAGCATGCAACGTTGTTTCGAGATTTTCATAAGGTTGTCTTGATACCATTTGGGCGCCATTGCCTGCGTTTGGTACTTTATACAAAGGCGTGGTTGGGTTTATAACATATGTGTATATATGATACGGTTTTTTAGTTCTATTTATAACATTGTGTACTGTACTTTTTATGGGTTGGTTTGGATTGAATATGATATTACGGCCATGTGTTGTGACACTGGGATCACCAGATTGAAACAATGCTGTTGCTGTTATTGGTGAATGATCCATTTTATTTTCTATAGTCCATGTGGGTTCAGTTTTACTTTTTATGCTCCATGGTAATTTATTAGTGGTTCTATGTTCAATCATAAATGGATGATGAGCACTAGTTTTATCTTCGATATGCCAGGGGAGACCATCATTCGGTATAGTATCACTGGGCCACGGAAAATATTCTGTATTTTTATCTTCACTGGTCCATGTGGGATCTTGTCTACTTTTTATGCTCCATGGTAATTTATTAGTGGTTCTATGTTCAATCATAAATGGATGATGAGCACTAGTTTTATCTTCGATATGCCAGGGGAGACCATCATTCGGTATAGTATCACTGGGCCACGGAAAATATTCTGTATTTTTATCTTCACTGGTCCATGTGGGATCTGTTCTACTTTTTATGCTCCATGGTAATTTATTAGTGGTTCTATGTTGAATCATAAATGGATGATGAGCACTAGTTTTATCTTCGATATGCCAGGGGAGACCATCATTCGGTATAGTATCACTGGGCCACGGAAAATATTCAGTATTTTTATCTTCACTGGTCCATGTGGGATCTGTTCTACTTTTTATGATCCATGGTAATTTATTAGTGGCTCTATGTTCAATCATAAATGGATGATGAGCACTAGTTTTATCTTCGATATGCCAGGGGAGACCATCATTCGGTGTAGTTTCACTGGGCCACGGAAAATATTCAGTATTTTTCTCTTCACTGGTCCATGTGGGATCTGTTCTACTTTTTATGCTCCATGGCAATTTATTACTGGCTCTATGTTCAATCATAAATGGATGATGAGCACTAGTTTTATCTTCGATATGCCAGGGGAGACCATCATTCGGTGTAGTTTCACTGGGCCACGGAAAATATTCAGTATTTTTATCTTCACTGGTCCATGTGGGATCTGTTCTACTTTTTATGCTCCATGGTAATTTATTAGTGGTTCTATGTTCAATCATAAATGGATGATGAGCACTAGTTTTATCTTCGATATGCCACGGGAGACCATCATCCGGTATATTTTGACTGGTCCACGAAAAATATTCAGTCTTTTTATCTTCAATGGTCGACGGCAAATCATCAGCCGTTCTTGATTTAATAGTCAATGGCTGAACATCAATAATTCTTGATTCAATGGTCATTGGCCGATCTAGGTTTTCGACTGTTTCTTTCGAATCAGGAATCATTTCCATCGAATACAGATCTTTTTGAATATAATTATTACGAGCAACGTCATCGAGAGTCAGGGTTGTCTCCGAAGTAAGAGCATTATACCCATCTGGTACGCCCACATTTAAGTTATATGGAAGTGATAATTGGCTTCGGAGAACATTTATGGGTTCGTTGCTATCTGCTACTTGATTTGAATCAGGATCATCAGACATCTTGATCAAATCCTTATCGTCCGAATCACCCCTATGTCTTCTTTGCAAGTTTTCGAGTTCTGAACTGTCGCTTGCCTGCCGGCCTTCGGTTTCTGAAAGAGAAGTACCATTTGAATCCAACTGTTGTTTAGAGCTTCTTCGAACACATTTTCTCAAACATTCTTCGTCATAGTCTCCAGAAATATTTGTTTCAGCTTGAATTTCTTTTCCGATACTTTTTTCAACGAAAGGTATTTGTAAAATTTCAATTATACCATCAATCATCTTTGCAACTGGTTTTTTCAATTGAGATGCTTCATACAAATTCGTAAAAATATTTAATAACAGAGAAAGTTTTTCTACTGCTGCCAACAATTCATCATCACCTGAATTACTATCTACATTTAATTTAATTAATTTCCAATAGCTCTCTAGATTTTGAGAGTAGCGTTCATGCACTGCAACACCAAACTTTGTAAGTATGAAATCATCAAGTTTATCCTCAATGTCTGTTGGTTCTGTTTCATTAATTATAATAAACGGGCTTCCGTTTTGTACTGCTTCGCCTGAATTAACATTGATATTAATCTCATCGGTGAACTTACGGTTTATGTTAATAGGGTCGATAATAGGTTCAACTTGAAGATTACCTAAATCATCAGAGTCCAGACTTTGTTCCGTGCTCATGGAAACCTGAAAAGGAGAAATATGTTAGCATCGGGAGAATTCTGTGCGAGTGGGTAACATAATATTACACCTGTAATCCCTGAAGGGTTAGACAGAAGAGTACATAATAGAACACGGTCTCATTTTGCCAGTAGTCTCATCTAATAGGAAGCGAGTCTATTGCCATTAACTGGGCACAAATCCAGACTCCGCGGCTGTTACTGAGAAATTCCTGATGGAAAAACCCAATAGAACTTTGCCCGACCTGGGAATTTAACACAGGACGACTCGCTCAGCAGTCGAGTTTGCGACCACTAGACCAACAAAGCAGTCGCGAAATTATTGTAGACAAAAAATAACTTAAAGACTGGAAGCCTTGTTTGATATAGATTTGTGTGTCATAGTAAATTTATTTTTGGGCTGCCTATATTCCGTGCACGTCATAAACTAGAGTACTATTACTATACCAACATTAGTATCTGTAAATAGTTTTATGTCATCTTTGATTCCTGCATACGTATTCTGTATTCAGTTCGATCCTTCCTCAAGACTTCATAATTGACACATTTATTAATTTATCATATATTTTTAATTCGTAGTCTATACGTCTCAAGATGACAGGTCTGACAGTTAAAATATTGTAACCATTTTAAAACTCACCGTTGATTCAGTACTATCATCGATTTGATTCATAACTTCTCCTTGTCCAACATTCAGATCAGATCCAAAATTTACTTGAGGATTCTTAATTTCAACAGTAACATTAGAATGTGATTGGTCATTTACTGTTGTAGCTTTGTTTTCATTGATTTCTTCGTCTATTATTCCGGAAGCCATACTTTTAGTATAAAGGCTATGCATACGAACTGCTGCTTTTTGGGTTGCAGATGCAGTAGTGGTGTTAGTGACGTTGTTTGGATCATAATCGTTTGGTACTACGTAATACTTGGATATTGTGTGGGTGGCGCCATCTTTTTTTACTACGCTGCGGTCTCCTGCTATTAGCTTTACAGGGACTGCATCCTGTGAAATAGGAGAAGAAGTTACGCGTCAGAGTCGCCGTCGGAATTCCAATTTTCTTACTGTTTTCCAAAATTGCACACAGTCACGACGATTGCCATCACTATCACTACATAGTATAAAACAAAGTCGCTTCCCGCTGTCTCTATGTATGCTTAGATCTTTAAAACTACACAACGGATTTTGATACGGTTTTTTTTTAATAGATAGAGTGATTCAAGAGGAATGTTTATAGGTATAATACATGCATAATATAGTAGAGAAACACTGATAATTTTAGAGGTTTCCAATGTGATGTCGACAGACACTCTGTAGTATATTTAGTATCAGCATTGCACCTGTGCGAAGCCGGGGCGGATCGGTAGTCAAATATAAATCTCAGTTTAAAGTGGTGAACCAATAAACACTGTTTTAATTAAGCTTTCACCGTTTATAACTAAACTTATACTGTCAGTGGCGGGATGGATTCGATTTTATTAGGTAAGATTTAATAGCTTTTTAGGTACACTTGCATGGAAGTCAAATTCGCGAAAGTAAACTGTGTGAAAGGCCACTTGTGTTAAAAAGACTGTCACGAATGACAATGCTGAAATATTGCACTGAGATTTAAACTGTCAGTGCTGCGCATAAATCAATCATTATCATCATCATTTCAGCCGAAAGACGTCCACTGCTGAGACATAGGCCTCTCCCAACGCCACAATGACATAAGGGGGGTTTCGCCATAATCGCCACGCATGGCAGGCGGGTTGACGATCGCAATACGGTTGTTACAAAATAACAGAAAACGCTGCTGCCCATTCTCTGGCAAGTCCCTTAGTCGCCTCTTACGACACCCACGGGAAGATATGGGATGGTGCTATTCTTTATGTCCGACACCATACAGAACGCTTAAATCCATAATTATTGCATTAATTTAGAAATCGCCTCTTGAGGGTACCTAGGTAAGCGGGCAGAAGATACCTACCTACATAGTTTGTGCAGAGATAAGTAAATAAAACTATTAGACGACACCCACGGGAAGGTATGGGATGGTGCTATTCTTTACGTCCGACACCATACAGAACTTACTGAGATATTGGACGTCAAAAAACTATCATTAGGGTTCCGTAGCCAAATGGCAAAAAACGGAACCCTTATAGATTCGTCATGTCTGTCTGTCTGTCCGTCCGTCCGTATGTCACAGGCACTTTTGCGGTTGAGTGGAAGTTTACTAACTAATACTACTAAATAATGAATGACAGTTCAAAATATTGTTTGGGGCTATGGAACCCTGTGTGCGAGTAAGACTCGCACTTGGCCGGTTTTTTTTTAATTACAAACAGCCACTTATGTTTTTTTTTTCGTATGAGAAATCATCAAATGACCACCCCTCCCGCTCTGGGCGGAGCGGAAGGGAGTGTCAGACTTGTACTGACTAAAACCCATCCGTGTTCCTTCTTAGCCCTTGTTTACATTTTATTTATTTGTATAGATTTAATTAATTAAACTTACCGATATGACCAAAAGCAAACAGTTAATGCACAAACTTAATATTTTGTTCATGTTGCACTGAACTATCTGACATCAGGGATCAAGTTTCTATCAAGATCGCGGTATGATCGAGTAAGGCCTATTTATTAGAAAAATATATGACGCAGACAAATTATGTAGAGCGTGGCCTGATAAAGACTAAAAAATATCAGAAAGTACAGTCTGAAACAAGAGGAAGAGACGGCATTTTATTTACTGCTTTGTTCGTCTAATGGCGTTACTGCTTAGCGTTAGGTACTGGATTCGGTTCCCGGGTCGGGAAAAGTGTTAGTGGGTTTTTCGATTAGGAATTTCTCAGTAGATGCCACGGAGTCTGGATCTGTGCCTGGTTGATGGCAATAGGCTAGCCCCTATTACATGGAATTTTATTAAAGCTGGCGAAATACGGGAGTAACGTTGGATACTTTAACCTTTTTTTTTTTTTACGGATGGTAAATCATCAAATGACTCCTCCCGCTCTGGGCGGAGCGGAAGGGAGTGTCAGACTTGTACTGACTAAAATCCACGTTCCTTCTTAGCCCTTTGTGTTCCAGGGCCACGGTATCTCTTTCGAACAGTCCCGCAGCCCTGGCAGGCATCGGCCCTCTCGTACCCCTTCAGATTTGCTAACATCTGTTTGAGGCGCGCGTGGAACACGATCGCGCCGTCGGCACGGCCTGTCGTCATAAGACGGACGGACGGTGAGCTAGCCCATTACTCACGATACCCTAGTGGTGTGACCGTCGGACTGCCAAGTCATAAGTCTCCAGTTCGAACCCAACACAAGCACCTCTGATTTTTCGGAACCATGTGCGTATTGCATTTATAATAATATCACTTGCTTCGGTGTATTACCTGCTTCGCGAATTGTAACGTGATTATTTATTTATTTATCTCTAAATTCTTTTATTTTATTTTAAAATTTTAGATTTTGCTTATAATTTTTAGTTTAAATTTAATTTTCTTTTTGTACACCACTTTTAACATTTTTGTATTTGTAATTGAAAGAACGGGGCCTCCTAGTACAGGTATATATTTTACTTAAAAAGAGGTCCCTATGTAAGATTTACTGTAAAAGTTGTACAAGTTTCTGCAATAAACCTTATTATTTTATTATTTAAACTTCATGTACAATAGTGGTACATATGCGGACTTAATGCCACAAGGCATTCTCTACCAGTCAACCATTGGGTTAAAAAGAACAACATTGTGATTCATTCATATTATCTTAATATGATCCTGCTAAAACAGTCAAGGACAGCAGTAAAATAATCAATGGGGGTAAACCACTTAATTTTTTCGTACTATTTTACCTCTTACTCCAAGCATGAACACATAGATTTAAGTATTAGTCATGACGAGCACCAATATGAAGGTAGGTACTAGCTAGCTTATATCCAGGTTATAAATTGTCTGTGTGCTAAATTTCACCCAAATCCGTTCAGTAGTTTTTGTGTAAAAGAGTAACATACGTATATATCCTCACAAACATTCGCATTTATTATAAGTAGTTGTAAGATATTATGTTAATGACCCAAGTGATTAATTAAACATTATTTATAATGCTTCATAATTTTCCAAATGTAACCAATATGAAAGTGCAAACACAACACTTTTTGTAGTCAGCTAAAAGTGCAAGTGAATTCCTATAGTTCCAAAAGTCCTCAATAGATGTCACTGTGCGCTGACGTCACGTTTCTGAATCGCGGTGTTAAGATTTTCCGTCGTCGGGTTGGGTCTCTTGCACCGAGCGTTTTGCGTTATCTCTGGTTTCCCTTCAAAACGTATAAATCTTTCGCCTTTTACTAAAGATTTCCGTGGAGGGGAACACTCAAATGAGTCTTATGTATTTTTGAAATACTCTGCTTCGGCAGAGTTTATAATGTGATGAAAACGACTGTGCTGAGTGATGGTTGTGTCTGACAAAGGGACGGAGCGTACGAATAGATTTAGCCGCAGCGCGTAGGGCTTTATCCGAAACTATTGCGTGTCCCCCTGTTGGGCAAAGGCCTCCCCTTTCCCTTCCAAACCACTCTAACCTGTATTCCTGTGCCACACATATTTACTTGGAAACCTTGCGGGCAACATACCATAAATTAATACAACGAGAAAATTCCACTCAAAGAGTCTGCGTTTCTATTAACTCCGCTTTGTTACATTATGGGTTTAAAATATCCTTACCGAAACCGAAATGAATTTGTTCTCCCCGTCACGTCATTGCAATTTGTTTTTTGTTCTAGACCATATTTGGGAACCTTCTAGTGACGGAGATATTAGAGGTCAAAGTTGAAAGTTTAAACATTTTACAAATTTTCTTCATCATAATACATCAGTTTAATGTTATTAATTTTACTTATAACTCCACGACTTCCGTCTTGTTCAATCCATCCATCAGCACATCGTTTTGAGTGCGTTACATTGAGACCTACCGTAAAAACTTAATTTAACAAACCAAAAAATAAGTCGTTTCCTAGCACTAATTTTTAGATATACTTATTTTGATGTACAGACTGCTTGGTATTGTATGTATTTGTAACTTTAGGCAAAAACAAAGAATCCTCTTTCTGGAGAATAGAGAAATCGACAGTCTGTGTATTTATTCTTCTTATTCTTTGACTAATACACATCTTTAATGATAAGAGAAAGAAAATCTTGAACATGCGATAAATTGGCGTTACATTTAAAAACAATCTTTAGCGTCATCATTACGCATAGCAATTCTTTAACGACCTAGATTAAATTGCAAAAAACATACATTGAATGAGACTCTCAAGTGCAAGGCCTATTGCCATAGATCGGGCACAAAGACTAGACTCCGGGCACCTACTAAGACATCCCTGACGATAAATCCCAATAACACGTTGTCGGAACTGAGAATCGATCCCAAGACCTCATGCTGAGCAGTGGCGTTTGCATACTACTAGACCAAGGAGGCAGGTCATCATCATCATTTCAGCCCAAAAGACGTCCACTGCTGGACATAGGCCTCTCCCAAGTGTCGCCACATTGACATTTTGGGGGGTTTTGCCATAATCGCCACGCTTGGCAGGCGGGTTGGCGATCGCAGTACGGTTGTTACAAAAGCTCAGAGAACGCTGCTGCCTATTCTCTGGCAAGGCCCTTAGTCGCCTCTTACGACACCCATGGAAAGATATGGGATGGTGGTATTCTTTACGTTAGAAAGGAGGCAGTTACACACAGCAAAAATTTAAATATAACTGGCGTAATGCGGGTTTGCTTGCTATATGTACCTAGACCTACACCTCTGCCTGTGCCTAGTCCCTCGGTGATCACAGGCGTGATGTTATTCTGTGTAAAATAGCTTCTTTGTTTGAACTTATATAGACAGACGAAAGCTTTAGACATAACATACAGAATTCAATGTTTTATGCTTTGGTGTAAAGATGAAATTAGTAGGTATTTCGAAAATTTTAACATTGCCAATATTGGTCATCGTACTTCAAATTCCGTTCTGTATGGTGTCGGACGTAAAGAATAGCACCATCCCATATCTTCCCGTGGGTGTCTTAAGAGGCGACTAAGGGACTTGCCAGAGACTGGGCAGCAGCGTTCTCTGTGCTTTTGCAACAACCTTACTGCGATCGCCAACCCGCCTGCCAAGCGTGGCGATTATGGCTAAACCCCCCTTATGCCAATATAGCGTTGGGGGAGGCCTATGTCCAGCAGTGGACGTCTTTCGGCTGAAATGATGCTGATGACTTCAAATTCCATCGCCGCATATTGAAATATTAAAACCAACGATGGGACCCTTGATATCGTGTCCTATCTGTCCTGTTGCTTGAACATCACAGGAGCTCGCTTACGGCACGGCTAAGTGATTGACTGCTGCGCTGCGTGTCGCGGGTTCGATCCCCGCACGGAATAAATATTTGTATGGCCTATAGATAGTTGTTCCGGGTCTGGCTGTTAGTGTATGCGAGTTTAAATGTTTTTAAACGCACCCACGATACAGGAGATATTCCTAGTGTGGGGCAACGTTATTTAAAAATAGATAGAATACATAGCTTAAGGACTCTCCTGAAAGTGTCAAACTCGTCGCCAAAGGGCATTGGGTCAGTTTGTATGGATCAGTGGCGTGATTTTTTTTACAGCGGCCACAAAGATAATTGTTGCTAAAGTATAGTGGAATATATGGTTATAATGACTCCTAAAAGGATTTTCCCAAAAATTATATCGGAGCTGAAATATCTGATGTCAAAGTTGTGTTGTTCCTACTAACAGTTTGCATACTGTTATGTATTTTATCAAAAATTAACTTAACTAATTGATCCTTAGCAGCTACACTATCGAATGGTGTAATAATACAGGGTGTTTTTTTTTTAAATTATCGAGTTGGATTCTTGGCTATGAATATTGATTTTTTCAAAAAAACCAAGATGCAGTTTTAGTTTTTATCAAAATCGGGCTCGTGAATCCTTTGAGTGTTTTTCGCTATTCCTCATAGTTTCGGATTTGCCCTTCCATCCACTTGACAAATTCAGCCTGTATATCTCGGCTCCGATACATTTTGGAAATAATTGTTTATAGAAGAAAATGAATGTGTTATGGTGTTCTTACTAATGAAATATTTTTCATTAGTGGCCGCAGACTTAGAAAAATGACGCCACTTTTACTCAAACCCCTTTGGGCTGACTCAATTTTTTTTTTTTCATTTCATCGCCCTAAGAAGGTTACACACGTCCAAGCTTGGCACATGTCGCCAAATTATCTTGCATGGTCTAATTTTATTATAGATCATTAAAGTGCCAGCTTGTTGTAATAATGCATTATTTCTGCTATACTTGATAGGTGCCAATTAGGTATGTAAGTGCCCTGATTACCCACGAAAGTACACTATAAAAAAATAAAATGGCAGAAAAGCGTAGACAATCGATAGCACGTACGCACTTCATCATGATCATGGGAACTTGGGGTCAACACAGATACAGTTGATTACAGTATTTTACATGTTGTGACTGACCTCCAGTGCTAGATAACACGATAGAATAGAAAAGAATAAAACTTTTCATTACTCACACTCGTCTGAAGTTGCCTGAGGAGCGGGATGAAAGTAATATTTTTCATCCCTAGGGAGAATCGCTTTCAACTGACAGATGTCAAATTATAAAAAAAACTAGTTCTATTGTGACATTTTTATTGAACCATGTTCCAACTTTCTATGCAGCCACGATGTTAAATTGAAATAACTAGAAAGTTAATTATGTTACTTTCACCCCTGGGGTAACAATGTACTATTATTGTACACCAAAAATTAAACATAACGGGCTTACAAAACTAATAATTTTACGACGATACATCATCATCAGCCTATAATGTTCCCACTACTGGGACACAAGCCTCCTCTCAATGAGAGGGAGTGGGCTGTAATCCACCACGCGGGCCCAGTGCGGGTTGGTAGATGTCACGTCATGTCTTCGATTTTTTAGTTCTAGGACATGCCGGTTTCCTCACGATGTTTTCCTTCACCGTTTTTGAGGGCAGCGGTGCTGAAATAAATTACACAAAGCAATGCGACTGCCTGGGTTCTTACTGCTGGTAAGTCGGGGCTGCTACTACTGGGCCACAGCTGCTCTCGATAACACGATACCTCTTGGTAAAACTGGTTGACAGAAATTCAGGCTTCTGACAAAATCTGAGTACTGGATTCAAGAAGAAGAAGTCGGTCTACCCGTATCGTATGTCAAAGATCTAAAAAATGACAAGCCGACCAACTGCTTAACGTGCTTTCCGAGGCACGGATGTGTTTTGGACACCCATCCACCGGTCGATCTAAAAAAATGGATTTAGAAAAAACAAAAAGCCATTATGTAAATAACATTTTCATAATATAATTATTCAATTAATAATTGCACGTAAGAACCAATACACAAGAATAACAAATAAATACAAAATTATTCTTATAATTATTAATCACAATTGCTCACGGTTGCCCAACAGTGGGCAACCATCATTATTACCAATAAAAAAACAAATTTTGCTCAACAATATATCTAATTCTTAAGTACTATTTAATCCAGAATTCAAAATAGTAAATAATCAATATCCAACATAAATTGGCCTATTCAATTAAAATAATTAAATTTCACTTTCGTGGCAGTCACGGTCGTAATACGAGGGAGCGAGACGGCATGAAACTTAGTTCTTAGAAATCTCACACTAAATATATTTCGTCCTACTCGCACGTTCTATGACCGCGAATGTCATAAGTCTGCGTTAGATAAGGGAGCGTTCAAGTATTACGTAACGAATTTGGAGAGACAGGGGGTCTTCTAAAACGTTACGATGCGTTACAGGGGCGGGAGTGGGGGTGGTTTGAACTACGCTTTACGTTTTAACCCTTCAGAACGGTCGCGTAATGTTTTTTTTTCTCACGCATTTCCGTTTCAACGCTTTTTTTTTCTCAAAATTTCTAATGGAATGACCACTTGAACATTTTTTACCTTCACAAAATTTCTTGCTCGAAACTCCAAATTTAAAGCACGCGACTTTCCGGTACTTTACGCCACATAATTGTGACTTACAAGTAAAAATGGTCACTTGGTGGTGGTTACGTAACGGTTTACTAGGGGGAAGGGAGCGGGTACAGAAAAAACGTTACGGTGCGTTACATGGGGGTCAAAATCTCCATTAATTGCGTTACGTAATACTTGAACGCTCCCGAAGGATATGATTGACATCAGTTACTTTGTTACAAAAAGGGAACGACCGCACTTATCGACGCGTGAATTGGTTCAAACCGATCAAAACATCACGCTAGTAATCCTCAAAGGGCTAGGCAGAAATGTACCTAATAGTACACACCCACATTTCTCCAGTTATGTTTAAGTCCCATGTAATAGGGGGTAAGCCTATTGTACAAATCCAAAGACATTTGTCGCATTTAATGACGCGTTTTGTGGAGTCTCGTCTCCCGAACAGAAAATAAGTTAATGGCATCAATAGGGGATGATCACTAATTTCTTTTTGTCTGTCGGGTAGATTCTTGAAAAGTATTGGACACGTATTTTTTCTTTTTTCACGTGGTCATGAAATTACGGAGATATATTGAGTTGAAATGGCGCATGACGTCACGTGTAGGTAATTTTTATACCAACTTGTGACGTGGTGAGCTTCCACACTCCAACTTTAATGAGTTTTAACTAAGTAATTTTTTGTTTTTTTGATAAAACAAAAAATACGTGTCTGATATTTTTGTATTACCTGTCTGACGGACAAAATAGAATTCGTTTTTTTTACCCAGTATTATACCCTATTCCACTTTTATTGCATGGACTTAAAGTTCAATCTAATCAGTTAAAACCAATTCCGTATCGACAAAGTATGGTCACTCGTTGAGTCGTTTTCCTAACAGAGGGATATTCAAATTCTTGTGTTACATTTTTGTAAGGATATCTATCACAATAGTACATAATATATTGCAGGTGTTTGCCCAACAGTGGGCTTATAATAAACAATTCCATACCCAAGTGGTATTACAATTCTTAATAATTAATTTTGGTACAGTATAGGGTCGAAAAACATAACATTTTCAAATATTTTAACTACACTTATAGTTCAGAAAACAAGTGAGCCACCCAAATTATCAAAATACACAACTAAAAGAAATAAAATTCAATATGCTTCCGATTCCAGGTTATGATACTGTATTGAAAAACAAAGCTGGAAGTTTTAGTTCCAATTTTGGCCACGAGCCAAAATATCCTTGTACAGGTAATTCTCCTGTTGAAATGCATACGTCTTTACACAGGTGTCATAAAGATTTCTTCGAAAAGATTCCTGTTTTCATCCCGACACTGTACCAAAACTCACACATAAGGTGTTAGACAACATTGCTAGTAAAGATCTCTATCCAATAGCCGTCAGGGTCCTGGATGAAGGCCAGACCCTTCATCTTACCGTCGTTGGGGCGCTTGATGAACTTCACGCCTTGTTGTTCGAACCTGAAATAATAGGATGGTGGGGTCAGAATAGAATACAATAATACTTTATTGTACACCAAAGGTTCTGTATGGTGTCGGACATAAAGAATAGCACCATCCCATATCTTCCCGTGGGTGTCGTAAGAGGCGACTAAGGGACTTGCCAGAGAATGGGCAGCAGAGTTCTCTGTGCTTTTGTAACAACAGTACTGCGATCGTCAACCCGCCTGCCAAGCGTGGCGATTATAAAACCCCCCAAGTTATGTCAATGTGGCGACACTTGGGGGAGGCCTATGTTTAGTAGTGGACGTCTTTCGGCTGAAATGATGATGAATGATGATGACACCAAAATTTAAACATTAGATCTTACAAGCTCATCGTAAAAAATTTGAAAGATTTGAAATTCGTCCTTGCTAGTTGTATATTTAAGCGATGTAGTTGCTGGAACTAGGTTAAAACGTAGGCATACCTTGCACAAGCCTCATCAACGTTCTTCACTAGGATTCCTATGTGTCCGAATCCGCGCGGGTCTGAGTTGCCGTTGTGGTAGCTCGAGTCATCACTCTCCGTGCCCCAGTTACTGGAATATTATAAAGTTCAGTATCAAATATGTGAACCAAAAAATTTTATTTGCTTACCGGCTTGGTTATTGGTTAAGGAACTAACAGGAAAACATAATTTTACCTTTTGAACGCTACAGTCATGTATAGATGACAATCCAAAATGTGCCAAGCATGCCTCTGCTCACGACTACATGACAATATTAGGATGAATTCGTAGCTTGGCGCCAAGGGCACGTTTTTACTTTTTTGACGTGGCGGTCAAAAGGTTAAGAAATCTTTTTGTAACCCTTACACAAATAGCTCTTAAATTGATTTTTTCTTTGGTGCATACAAAATTAAGGTCAAGAGTATGCCTATTTAATATGAAAAAATACCAAATTTAACATCAAGGTGTCCTATTTTTCCAAGGGCATGTTTTCAGTCTTGTTGCAAGGGTCAGCTCAGACCAAAGTGGCAGCGTAGCATCTGGTAATTCCCCTGTCAAACTATTTGAAGCTTTATCACCATACGGAAATGCATAGTATCGCTTGAAAGACTTGGACCGCTTGACTGCCGCTGCGCCTCCGACTACACTCTTCCTTTTCCTAGAGATAGCTACATCCGCAATTTTAATTAGTATTTATACCATATTTATAATATTTATTTATATGGATCTTATGTTTCTGAAATAAAATTCATTCATTCATATATTGTACCTCGTTGGTCGATTGGTCGCAAACCTGCTGAGCATAGGATCCTGGGAATTTCTCAGTAGCAACCATGGAGTCTGCATTTGTACCCAGATGATGGGGATTGTCCCATATTACGTGGGATTTAAAACATAACTGGCGAAATGTGGGTGTAACGCCAGTTATGGTACTTATTGGTACCCTGTGCACACATAAAATCATGGCTCCAATCTCCGATGGGTTAAGTCCTTTGGGGATTATAGGCGTGATGTTTTGTGTATTTCTATTATTTAACAACAGACTTTGTGGGACAGTTGTAACTTCCACTGTCATGGAAATCATCATCATCATCATTTCAGCCGAAAGACGTCCACTGCTGGACATAGGCCTCCCCCAAATGTCACCACATTGAGCGAATCCCCGCAACCTTCACCAGGACGTCGGTCCTAGTGGGAGGCCTTCCAATGCATCCTCTTCCGGTTCGCGGTCGCCAATCCAGAACTTTTCGGCCCATCGGCCATCTGTTCTGCGAGAAATGTGCCCTGCCCACTGCCACTTAAGTTTTGCAATTCTTCGGGCTACGTTGGTAACCTTGGTTCTCTTGCGGATGTCCTCATTTCTGATTTGACCACGCAAGGAAACTCCGCATAGCTCTCTCCATTGCCCTTTAGGTGACTTTAAGCCTTCTGATGAGGCCCATTGTGAGCGACCACGTTTTGGTCCCGTATGTAATCACTGGCAACACACACTGGTGATAGACTTTCGTCTTCAGACACTGCAGTAAGTTGGACGAGAAGAACAAATTTTAAGCGAGAAGATACAAACAATAATACATAATAATAACTCAACAATAACTCACTAAGTCAACTCCAATGTAGCTTTCCTGGTCATAGCCCAAGCCGTCCTCGTGGCTTCATCCGAGGGAATCTCTCCAGCGTTCTCATAGCCCATGAAGAACAAAGAGAACTTCATCTCGGGGAAGTGGAGCTGCTTCAGTAATGTCATGCCCAGGACTCCGGTGTAGAACGGGATGGACTTGCGGGGGTCCTTTATGCGGTACATTGTTTGTTGGAACATGAAGTCCTGGAAAAGTGTAAAAGGATGGGTTTAGTATTGAGGAATATTAATTTATTAGTTTGAGTGGAGACCGCGAATCGGCAAGGGTAAGGTGGGACGCCCTCAGCGAGGTGGAGCGACGATCTTCGCAGGGTAGCTGGTAGCATCTGAATGAGAGTTGCCGAGAATCGAGTTAAGTGGCGTGCGATTGAAGAGGCCTATGTCCAGTGGTGGACTGCTGTAGGCTAATGATGGAATTTATTATTTATGCTAAGGTTTTATTTGTGTTGTGGCAGAATAGAAACCTTAGTGGTTTTGCCTGTCTGTGTTATCTATATATATAAAAGAAAGTCGTTTTAGTTACTTCGCTTATAACTCAAGAACGGCTGAACCGATTTAGCTGAAAATTGGCAGGGAGGTAGTTTAGAGCCAGGAGAAGGACATAGGATACTTTTTATCCCGGTCTGCGCGGGTGAAACCGCAGGGCGCAGTTTGTTATTATCATGTTCTTGGCGAGCGCCACGCGCTTCAGGGGAGGCGTGGTCGGGTACTAGGAGAACATAGCTTACCGGGAGATATATTATGTTCTTGGCGAGCGTGTCTGAGCGGCGTGTTCGGGATTGAGGTACTAGGAGCACATAGCTTACCGGGAGATGTCGAGTGTGGAGTAGGTGATTGATGGCGCGTTATGTTCTTAGCGAGCCTGTCTGGGGGCGGCGTGGTCGGGATTGAGGTACTAGGAGAACATAGCTTACCGGGAGATATATTATATTCTTGGCGAGCGAGTCTGAGCGGCGTGGTCGGGATTGAGGTACTAGGAGCACATAGCTTACCAGGTGATAGTTGAGCGTGGAGTTGGTGATTGAGGTAGGGTAGGGTAGGTAGGTAGGGTAGGGTAGGTAGGTAGGGTAGGGTAGGTAGGTAGGGTAGGGTAGGTAGGTAGGGTAGGATAGGTAGGTAGGGTAGGGTAGGTAGGTAGGGTAGGTAGGGTAGGTAGGGTAGGTAGGGTAGGTAGGGTAGGTAGGGTAGGTAGGGTAGGTAGGGTAGGTAGGGTAGGTAGGGTAGGTAGGGTAGGTAGGGTAGGTAGGTAGTAGGTAGATAGGGTAGGGTTGGGTAGGGTAGGGTAGGGTTGGGTAGGGTAGGGTAGGGTTGGTAGGTAGTAGGTAGGTAGGGTAGGGTAGGGTGGGTAGGTAGTAGGTAGGTAGGGTAGGGTAGGTAGGGTTGGGTAGGGTGGTGTAGGTAGGGTTGGGTAGGGTAGGTAGGTAGGAAAAGTGCATTGCTTTAACTTTTGACAGAACGAAGTCTGTCCGGGCAGCTAGGGTAGAGTAGGGTAGAGTAGGGTAGGTAGGTAGGGTAAAGTAGGGTAGGTAGGGTATGGTACGGTAGGGTAGGTAGGTAGGTAGTAGGTAGTAGGTAGGTAGGGTAGGGTAGGTAGGGTAGGGTTGGGTAGGGTAGGGTTGGGTTGGGTAGGGTAGGGTAGGGTAGGTAGGTAGTAGGTAGGTAGGGTTGGGTAGGGTAGGGTAGGTAGGGTTGGGTAGGGTAGGGTAGGTAGGGTTGGGTAGGGTAGGGTAGGTAGGGTTGGGTAGGGTAGGGTAGGTAGGTAGGAAAAGTGCATTGCTTTAACTTTTGACAGAACGAAGTCTGTCCGGGCAGCTAGTAATTTATAAATGTAAAATTACCGAAATCCATGGATTACCCATGCCTATGGTGTTGGACGTAGAGAATAGCACCCTCCCCTATCTTCCCGTGGGTGTCGTAAGAGGCGACTAAGGGACTTGCCAGAGAATGGGCAGCAGCGTTCTCTGTGCTTTTGTACCAACCGTACTGCGATCGCTAACCCGCCTGCCAAGCGTGGCGATAATGGCAAAACCCCCCAAAATGTCAATGTGGCGACACTTGGGGGAGGCCTATGTCCAGCAGTGGTCTTTTGGGTTGAAATGATGATGATGAATGATGGATCACCCATGTATTGTAGATGTAGGAATGAAAGAAAGAGAAACAAAATCACTTTTACTTAGACTTACAATGTAAATCAAATGTTAGATTATTCATGACCATTTTTAATCTACTTACTACTAAAAAAGGAGGTGGTTTTGTATTCAACCAGTAGCTTCTTTTTTTTTTTTCAATACTTCTTCTTAGTGTGCCAATGGCAATCTAAATTGTGGCGGCCAGGGTTTCAGTTTATTCCATTTTTAAATAATATCTTTCTTCTTTATCGTGTTGTTAGCGCCGGATCTGGTGTCAGAGCTTATATGGCGCCCATGGGCCTCTGACTTGGCTTTACATGCCGTCGAGAAATATCTCTCAAGAATGTTGGTTCTCATTCACCAAAGTACAATCACATAGTTGATAATATAAAAATAAATTCAGATAAATCAAACTCAAAGCGTTTATTTCAATTAGACCATTACAGGCACTTTTGAAAGTCAAAACAAAAAAAAAAAAGAACGGTAAGCTACAGTCCCAAATCACAAGGCATAATAACTTGTGAAAGTACTGTAGTTGCCCATTCCAAAGCGTAGATCTCTATGGAGAAGAATGGGCAAGAAACTCCATGGACACTCTTTTAAATCAAAATATGTTACAAAATCTTGGTCACATCATTCATTTTAAGAATTACAAATATGTGAGAACGATGTAGAAATACGGGCAAGTTAAGAGCGTCCAGAGTAAAAGATTAAATCAGTAATACAAAAACAAAGTAATCAAAAAAACCGTGGTAGCTAAGAGATGACCAGTCACAAGTAACAGCGCCCGTTCACGAACATCAAATATGAATAGTTGCGCAATTTAAATGTCACAGTTGTGTCAGATAAGCATGAATGGAGTAGTTATTATGTCAAGATATTGGTTTTGAGATAAACAAAAGTTTTAAACATAAAACACTTTAGGAAATTGATAATTATGACTTGACGGAATGGAAAATTGTTTCAGTTTTTTTTTTTAACATAGCTGCACTCTGGTAATTCCTCTTTTAATTATCATTTAAACTTTCATACACAAACCAGACATGGAACACCTACTGGTCATACTATTATTTATTCCATGCAGGGATTACGATTTAACTATAAAATAAATAACATTGCTTTACATCATCTGCTAGGCTTTTCCCAAACTATTTTGGGTTCGGCTTACAGTCTTACCGGATGCAGCTGAGTACCACTATTTTCCATGAAGGGACTGTCTATCTGAGGCACGGAGGAAACTCTGGAAATTATGGTCACCCATCTACCAACCAACCGCGGCAAGCATGGCTTCACCTTGAAGATCAACCCGTGTGGCTGTTATTATTTAGCTACAAGCTCCTTTTTATATTGCTTTACATTAATTCAAATATCTTCGAATTTAAATTAAGTATGGGACATCGACTGGATGTCTTCCTTGATAATTGGAAAGAAGCAGCACAGAATCGTGACCGTTGGAAAGAATGGAGGCAGGCCTTTGCCCAGCAGTGGGACAATACAGGCTTGCTATAATAATATAATAATGGGACATCGGCTCATAGTAGGAGTCTCTATAGAAAAATGGATGTCTGATAAAATTAGCATCACCAAGGGCTATTTTTGTGGCTAAGCATTAGAAGTTGACCTTGCTAGCCAAGCCTAAGGCGACGCTCAAACTTATATAGTTATATTTAGTTTGGACAACTTTGTCTACTATATAAGTGTAAAGACTTAATCAAATATTTACCAAGACTATTGATTTTTTATACAACCTATGCTTAAAATAATAATAAAAATAAAATAAAATAAAAATGTTTATTTCAATTACATGTTTCTTAAACATACATGAAATGGAGATCACCTTTTAAGCAAAGAGATGCTTGTGTTAGGTGTCTCCGCTCTTCCACTTAACATTACAGGGTATGCAATTGAAAAACAATATAAAAAGAAAATACAATAAAACTAAAAATAAAGGCGTAAAAGAGCGCACATGTGTGGGGTATGCGAGTGGGGTTTTGAGTCTGTTTGTGTGTGTGTGTGTGTGTGTGTGTGTGTGTG
This sequence comes from Cerastis rubricosa, assembly GCA_949152445.1. Taxonomy (NCBI): domain Eukaryota; kingdom Metazoa; phylum Arthropoda; class Insecta; order Lepidoptera; family Noctuidae; genus Cerastis; species Cerastis rubricosa. The sequence continues at coordinate 15,141,117 of OX424548.1, read as the reverse complement.
TGTGTGTGGATGGGTGGGTGCGGGTGTGAGTGTATACTGTACGTTTGAATTAAGTTAATTTAGGTTTCAGTTTAGGTTTAGATTAGCCCTGCGAGAATGTGTTGGGTTTGGAAGAAGCTTGGCATAGCTTCCTCCACTAACATTAACTATTGCCATGCTTATAGCTAGATTATGCAAGCGATGATACCAACACCTCAATGTCGTCGTAGGTTTTATTTTTAAGCCAATCAGTCACAGCTAGTTTGCAGTCACGGAGTTTCTGAGGATGGATGTGTAGCTCTTTGTTTAAGAGGTTGTATAGGTGGGAAGATTGCCTTGCGTACTGCCTCTTTGCAAAAACAGATCTAACTGGGACAGACGGAGCGACTAAGTAGCTTCTTCTGCCACTCTTACTCGGCTTTTTGGGATCGTATGGGAGGGATTTGTGTTTTTTCAGGATGAGATGGAGAAGGTAAAGTTTCCTTACAGACAGAAGGTCAGAGGTTAGGTAAAGGCTTTGGGTTGGGAATCCATATGGTTTAAAGAGCATAACCTTAAGCAGAGATCGCTGCGCCCTCTCGAGTTCTAAAAATTTTATTTTCGTTGCCCCACCCCAGCATGGCAAACAGTATGTTAGGATCGATTGGGCCAAAGATATGTAGACCTTTTGCAGAAGATTCTTTGGAGCAACGTCTCGTAATATTTTAAAAGTCCATATTAATTTCCTATGCTTACATTCATTATTTCCGTCACTTTCTAGAAGATTTTTATAAATCAATGTAATAATAACATATTATGATAGAGTAATAAATCAGATTTATCAATCCCTCAAGTACCTATTATCAGCAAAAACTCAACAAGTCATTATGATAACAAAACGTAAAATAAACTTCGAAAGTTTTTGTGAATACTTACCCTGGTTGATGGATCAGGGGTCTGGCAGAGAGCCTCAATTTCTTGCGGCGAAATTCCTTCGTGGGCCATCGTTCTAACAAGGAAAAAACATATGTTTACATATTATACAAGTCAGAACCTAACCTAGAAACACCGACCTTTGCTTTCGGTAAAAAGATTGAAGATTTTTATAAAATGAAGCCTTAAATTACATATTAAGAATAAAACTTACGTTTTTTGTAGCGATATCTCGTTAAAAACCTTCGAAAAAAGTTAAAAGAAGTTCAATAACACCAAACTACCAAAGGTCCGGCTGACGTCTGCCAAAAATGAAAAATGTAGTCCAGCCCTGTCCAGCAAAGTATTTTTTACATAGCAGTTTAAATTTGTAAGCAATATTCAACTCTTTACCCTTAATTTAAGGTTGACAATTTAACAGATGTTGAAATCGATAAGAATCGTATCGTTTGGATTTTCATTGTAGACTTATTTACGTTTCGTTCCACGATTTGGTCCAGTAATGATAATACTATTTTGTAAGAATAATCAATTCTTTACTGAAAGAAAAAAAGGGGGAAGATAAAATCATGACTTACTAAAAAAACTATATTATTCAAGTATCACTTATTCCATAAGATAAAACTTTTCATATAAATTTCGCAGTTCTTCCATCCACACAATATCATTTTCCACCGATGTTGCCAAGCATTCGTAAGCTGAGACCATTCTCATATTTTTATCATCTACAAAAATATCTCCAATAACACTTATGTAATCCCCTTCCGTAAAATTTAATGATTTTTTCGCAATACGGTCCAACAAAGTAGACATAATGCCAACGTTATCATTGCCTGATCTCGTCGCTTCAGAAAAACCATAATAGAAATCTTTCAAAATGGCCGGTGATGTATTTAGATTACTTTTTGTGCTATCATAATAAATTTGAACTGATCCCGTAGCGTCGGAGAGCTCCATATTCGTTGCGTTGCTCGTTGTATTGTAAATAGATGTTATTACGCCATGTATCATGATATTCTTGAACGTCAGGCCGAATAATTCGTAAATGTATCTGTTTCCTGTATTAATGGCGCGAAATATATCTTGAATATAAAGTTTTAAAGGACTTTGTTGAAAGTTATTCATTTTGTGTGTATTTTTATGTTTCAAACTCCTTTTTCACGTCACAAGCACTAATCTACAAAGTTTTATTCACTCGTTTGTTTTGTTGTCAATATAAATTACACACCATATGGTTTGTTTTGTTTACAATTATTTGACATTGACTTGACAGGTCTCGAAATACGTCATAAAGCATATTGACGTGTTTTGATTCGTTCAAAAAGTACAAAATCTTAAAACCAAGGTTGGAATTCGAGAAATTTCATTAAAAATCAGCCTAAAATAAATAAGATTAATCAATCAAAGGCTCATTTTAATACCGTGCTAAAAATAAGATCGTAATGTGATTTTATTAGTTACTGAAATTCCAGCCAGATGTATGAATTAAAGCCAGATGGCAGGTATTCTAGTCTTAGGTTAACACAAAGTTTATTGAAATAATTGGCACATTTGTGATCAGCTAGTTTTCATGAGGTACAAAATAATCGACTGAATATGCTAGAGAAAAAAGAAGTTAAACTTTTCTCCAGTATCTTCCCAAACATCTTGTCTTAAGAATAAATTAAAAATAATGTCTGTAAAATAATTGAGGAAAACCGCTGACAAGTGCCTGTCGCCAATAAAACGGGAGCTTTGACGTCAGAAGTCAATAAAATCCCCCTTCCCGCAATTCCGCGAACTCGGATGTTTTGAAAATAATTGGCTACAAGTATCAGCAAATGCGAATAAAACGGGTATTCGAAGAACGACTGGGTTGTTTTAACCGGGGCAGAAAATCAAGTAGCTGATATTTTTCATGTTTCAGTAAATTCTGTACCGATTGATGGTTTGATGGTTAATGTTGAGAGCCTGTAGAGTAATTAATCCGTTTATCTGACTTGTGGAGTAGAAAATTTATATCAGGCGGAGTGGTGCATTTAGATTTTTATTAAATTGGTGCACTTGTTTTTCAAGAGTAATGTGAAGACCAAAGAAACCATGGATGGTCTGTGTGAAAAACGATATGGCTTATATGACTATAACAGAAATATGGAAGCCTATATGACATTGTGTCGTCCTCAAATAAATTGGCATAAGGTCAAAGTCAAAGTATTTTTTTTTATTGCGATCTATGTGTACAATATAAGTTTTTAAACTGACATGGTCACTAACACTATCAACAACACTTGTAACGGGATATTTACCATGTTTTTTATTTGTTATGAGTTCCCGATATTTCGGCGCTGTTGCAAACGCCATGATCACGGATAAACTGAAGTTATTGCGGGTGGATGTTTATGAGCAGACAAAACGGTCTACCCTCTTTCTTGTTCGTTTTTTGCGCGCCGTACCACTACCACTGTCACTCACAACTCGATTCTGTTCCCGACACACGAAACTCACTGTGTCCACTCGCGAACTTTTTACGGCACTCTTTCGGTTTTTACACAGTTTAACCACTGGATTCCAGGCTCTTGACAGTTGAAACCCATCCTCCCGATTGAAGTTCCTATATTTAGTAATTTCAATAGCTTCTCTAACCAGTCTGGGTATATAGTGGCGTTCTGTCGAGATGACCTGAGGGTTATGTAACTCAATCCAGTGGTTCGATCCTGATTCAAGCAGATGTTGAGCTATGGCCGATTTTTGGGTGTCATTATTTTTCACCGCCCTGATGTGTTCCGCTATTCGACAAGCTACCGTACGTTTCGTCTGACCGATATACGACTTACCGCAACTGCAATCTACTTTATAAACACCGGGCTTTTCCAACGGAAAGTTGTCCTTTGGCGAACGCAGCATCTGAGACACTTTCTTGAAAGGAGTGAAGACAGTCTTTATGGCGTATTTCCGAAGAATGTTGGCAACCTTATCTGTCACTCCCCTCACGTACGGCAAAAATGCTGGCTGCCTCTCAACCTCGCACTTCCGGTGCTTACGAATAGTTTTTCGTTGGAGTTGTGTGGTCTTCCCAGTATATCCGTTTCTCTGTAGGACCTCCTGTACATGTGCCAGTTCAGCACGTAAATGTTCCTCGTCGCATAAATCATATGCACGGTTGGTGAGTGAAGTCACTACAGAGTTCAGCTGTCTGGGATGGTGGTGAGAATCAGCGTGTAGATAGCGATCCGTGTGAGTCAATTTCCGGTAGACTGAGTGACCGACAGTACCGTCAGGACGAACCTCTATTTTCACGTCTAAGAATGGAATTGTTCGCTCATTTTCCATCTCGTACGTGAATTTTATTTTACCATGTATGCTGTTCAGGTGTGCCAAGCATACTTCAACCTCCTGTTCATCTCCTTCAATGATACCAAAGACGTCATCAACATACCTCTTCCACAGTTTTATAGGTGTAGATGCAGTGGAGATAGCTAACTCCTCAAAATGCTCCATCCAAATGTTGGCTACTACTGGAGCCACTGGACTGCCCATAGCTACACCGTCGATCTGCAGGTAATATTGACCTTGGTATATGAAATAACTGGTAGATAAACAGTGATATAGTAATTTCACGTATTCTACAGGGATGTTATTTTCTTGCAATTTTACCTTAACTACTTCCATGCAGTCCGCCACTGGTACATTTGTGAAAAGGGACTCAACATCGAAACTGACCATTACGTCATTAGCTTGGAGTTCGATGGTTTGCAAGATGTCAATAAAATGGCGAGAGTCTTTCACATAAGATGTTGAACGTCCAACTAATGGTTGAAGAACACTAGCTACATGTTTCGCTAGGTAGTATGTGGGCGAGTCAATCTGACTGACTATGGGTCGTAGCGGAACATTCTGCTTGTGCACTTTCGGTAAGCCATATAATTTAGGCGGCTGTATATTCCTAGGACGGAGCAAGTATTTAGCTGTATCATCTGTTATTATATGTTGATACTCCTGTATTATTTTACGTGTACTGCGATTCGTTCGTGCCGTCGGGTTGTAGTTCACTAGCTTGTAGGTGTGCACATCACACAACAAGTTGCGGATCTTAGCATCATATTCGGAAACGTCCATGACCACAGTAGCATTACCTTTGTCCGCTTTGAGTACAAGTACATCCCCATCCTGGCGGAGGTCACGTAGTGCGGCTAATTCATCAGCAGTGATATTCGATGTTGGAGGTTTAGCGTGACGCAATGCAACGGCGGTATCCTGTCTCAGCACATCAGCATCACTCGCCGGTATCATATTTCGTCTTATCACTTCCTCTACACTTCCGATCACCCCTTCATAAGGTATGCGTTTCGGAGTAGGAGCAAAATTCAACCCTTTCTCAAGGACGCTAAGAGCACTTTGTGGTAATTCTTTGCTAGACAAATTTACAACCGTTCGAGTTACTTGTGAGTTCAATCGGGAGGATGGGTTTCAACTGTCAAGAGCCTGGAATCCAGTGGTTAAACTGTGTAAAAACCGAAAGAGTGCCGTAAAAAGTTCGCGAGTGGACACAGTGAGTTTCGTGTGTCGGGAACAGAATCGAGTTGTGAGTGACAGTGGTAGTGGTACGGCGCGCAAAAAACGAACAAGAAAGAGGGTAGACCGTTTTGTCTGCTCATAAACATCCACCCGCAATAACTTCAGTTTATCCGTGATCATGGCGTTTGCAACAGCGCCGAAATATCGGGAACTCATAACAAATAAAAAACATGGTAAATATCCCGTTACAAGTGTTGTTGATTATGTGTACAATGTAGGTCTGGAGAATGATGAAGATACTCGGTTTTCCAACTTCTAAAACTAGAAGAGTTTTCTCGACAAGTGGTCCTTTCATCGTATTGGTGGGCCCCATTGCGCTTTGCACTTAAAACTTACTGTATTTCTGAGAACTGTTTTCTGTCTTTGAGCGTATGCATCCGCTACGCCCACAGCCCACATGCAACATTTTTTGGTAGCTAGCTGGTCATCATTTGACCGCCCTATGGCGCCAGGTAAGATAAGATATTTATTTGTACATAAGAAAAAGAAAAACAAGATTCATTACACATTAAGCAAAAGTTTGTACAATAGAGTATAACATTAGGTATTGGCAGATTTTCGGCCCCTGAACTAGGTAACCAGACCCTGTATCTTAGGAGCATCTTTTGCAGGCTTTAAGAAGCAACTGCTTATTCTTTGTAGGGAATCAATTGTTGTTTCCTAGTCTCATTCACTGTAAGGTTAAGTGAAATGATTATACAAACGATTTGAATGGGTTTTCAGTATATTAATAGACTTGTTTTACAAAATTAATGTAAACAACTCCAGTAGGGTAGTAAAATTAATAGTTGCCCTGAAAACAAAAGAGTTTAAAGTTACCCCCTGTGAAATAGGGTTGTCGCCTTGTAGGATTACAAAGTTTTTTTTTATACCTAACTAGGTAAGTACAACGAAGTAAATAGCAGCGCAATACTAAAAAACTGGCCAAGTGAGTGTCGGACTCGCGCACATTAAAAAAAATCAAATCACATCAAAAATTATTTAAAATATTTTTATTATAAACGAAGTCACTCAAAATTTACGGTTTTTGCAATTTTTCCTTTATGTGTGCTATGAGACGTTGCTTCGTACCGAATTTCAGGATTCTGAGTTCACGAAAAGTACCCTGTAGGCTTTGATTCCCTTGGGAGTGTCGAAAATTTGCGTAAATTTGCGGTTTAAACGGCTGTATCTTTTGATTACGTTGGCCCAGAAGTTTTTTTTTTTTTTCACAGCTCCAAGGGACAGTAGATTTGAGTATTTGATATAAGTTCCAGCTTGATACCTCCACGCGTTTCTGATAAAAAGGGTCTTGCAGACAAACGGACAGACGGACGGACAACAAAGTGATCCCAAAAGGGTTCCGTTTTTTCCTTTCGAGGTACGGAACCCTAAAAAGGGACTTCAATAAACTTTCAGCGCAGTATATTGATTAAATATTCTGACAAGGCAGAAATCATCTTTTAAGATGGAAACTTATAGTTTTATCAGAATTTGATCCTTTTACGGATAATACAGCCGTACTTACGCCGCAAAATCTCGAAAAGACAAAATCTAATCTTATAGAGAACATATTCTCAGAAAACCAGAAACTTTTAATAGCCTGCCTCGATGGTCTAGGAATCGCAAACGCGACTGCTGAGCACGAGGTCCGGGGTTTGATTCCCGTGTCGGACAAAGTGTTATTGGGTGTTTCAATCAGAAATTTATCAGCCTCCGTATTCACAAACACGCGGATTCGTTTTCGATTCGATAAGTCGTATGTCTATCTTGTTTTGGCATTACGAAAGCGGGCGAGATAACCATACGACTTTCCGAGTTGAAATCGAAACCGAGCGTTTGTGAATACGGGGGCAGGAGCAGCCGCGGAGTTTGGATTTGTGGCCGGTTGATGGCAATAGGCTCGCCCCCTATTACATGGAACTTAAACAAAACTGAATGAGCTGGTAATGTCAGGATGATAAGATGCGATGTTATCTATGTTTTAATAGCATCACGTCAAAATTGTCCAACTACCCACATAATAATATTACATTCAGCTAGGTATCAACCCTAACTAGAGGTGCCACCCGACGCGGCAATTATGCAAACTGCGCCCGTCTACGCTCGCTTATTTGTAGTGTTTTCCCCGGGGAATAGAGGTGGGACATATCGATGGATAATTGAGACGTAATTGATTTTGGATTGGTTAACATGGTTATGTTCAGCGTATGGCCGGGATGTGCATGGCCGGAACCGCTTTTTTAAGCGCCATTTTGTTTTTTTTTTGCGTTTATGAATAACTATGTTATGAATTTGCATTGCTGCTGTTTTTGTTGAATTGTATAAGTACGTTAGTACGTTCTTTAATCTAAACTCTAGAGATCAGAAATGCAGTCGCTCTATGTAAAATACCGGTATTCAACTGCTTTCGGTAAGACTGGAAGCTGATATAATCACAGGTGGAAAAGGCTAGGCATATTATGACTAATACAAATATAAACCAAGGTACGAGTAGTTAAAATAAATTATGTTAAATATTCGGCAGATAGATGATAATCATCATCATCTTCATCATTTCAGCCAAAAGACGTCCACTGCTGGGACATAGCCCTCCCCCAAGTATCGCCACATTGACCGGTCCCGTGCGACTCGCATCCAGCGGATCCGCTGAAGACGATAATATTATTATTTGATAATAGCGCAAGAACAATGCTGGGAAAAATGAAATGGTCCTATTTAGTTTACATTGAATGAAAGATTGTAATCAGATTGGGTACAGAGAATTGGCTCACGAGGTTAATACTCAGTTGTTTTAATAATAGTTTGAGAAAGTAGATAGTGAGTGTGAGGAGCTCGTGGCTAAATAAAAACAGCCGCACAGATAGATCTTCAAGGTTAATCCGTGCTTGCCGATGTTGTTCCATGGATGGGTGATAATTTTAACACACCGAGTTTCCTCCGTGTCTCGGAAAGCATGTTAAGCCGTTGGTCCCGGCTGTCATTTGTAGATCTTTGACAGTCGTTACGAGTAGTTAGAAGCCGAAAGTCTGACATCCAGTCTTATCAAGGGGTATCGAATTACCCAGTTACTGGGTTGCGGAGATCAAATAGGCAGTCGCTTCATGTAAAATACTGATGCTCTGCTGCATCCGGTTAGACGGGAAGGCGACTCCAACAAAGTTTGAGAAACGGATAAGCAGATGATGATTGTTTTATAATTTTCATACTATGTAACTAGCTAACTCGGAGTATGAGGAAAAAGGTGTAAAGTTCCTCAATACTCCATAGAAAAGGGAGGATCCTCCGACCAGACGGGTGTTATGTCTGGTGGGCAACTGCCCGACAGTTGTTGTCGGGTTTCCCTATAAAGTCTTAAGTTCCGGATAACTTTACTAGCGCGATGTAGGAAATTGATGTTAGTTTTTCAAGTGGTATAAATGGCGCTGTAGTACTTTTTGTAGTGCCGCTACAGTGCAAGTTGATTGAAAATGCTGTTGGCATAAACACAGGTAAGAATAAACGGTAAACGGACCAATGAATGTGTAAAAGAAAATGCAATGGTCTAATTTCAATTTCGATATGCCAGCAACATATTTTCAAAACCATCGACAACTTTCCCATGCCTAGCCACTCTCATCATCGATGCGTCTACAGCGGCAGCGTCGCATCGGAATCGTCTGCTTTTGCCCTTCACTACAGAGCTTATCGACAACCTTATTAAAGAACACTGTTTTTGTTTTACACTGAAAAGCTTATTAAATACTTAAAAAGTTTTATCGGAAAATGAGATTGCTTTTTTTTAACTTGTGGTTTTCAGCTTACTTACATTATTTTGTGTACAAAGGCTTTAATTACAAGCTTTTATATAACTTCCAATGTTTGTATACTTGTTTGTTTGTTAAATTTCAAAACAGTTATCCTCAACGATTGAGCTGAAACGTTTCACGTTTAAAGTGAATAAGGCACTTGAGTAACCGGTCTTTTTCACGTTCATCAAAAAGGTTATAATAATAAATAATAATAAATAATAGTTTATTGGTAAAAACAAGTTTAGGCACGAACAAATTTATGATTGGATCCTCCTTTTAGGCAGACAGTGCCTGTATTAGGAGAGTCCGCTCTTTCATTGCAAGACGTGTTATACAGAAAGCAAAAAAAAAACGTTAAAAAAAAAAAGTTAGTTAAACTACTTAATAGACACTTAAATTAAAATCAAATGTGTATATGAGTGGGTGTAAGTATGTGTGTAAGTAAATGTGAGTGAGAGTGTAGCCTGTATGTGTGACTGAGAGTACATGAGGGTGAGGGTGTGTATGTGTCAAGGTTTCAGAAGTGTTTCGATATCATTGTAGGTAAGGGTTTGTATCCATTCCATTATCATTTTTTTAGTGTCATGGTAGTTTCTGGGATATATGTAGATATGTTTATTGATTTTATTATATAGCGCAGCAGATCGTGTACTAAATTGCATACTAGCAAGCAAAGTCCTTGTCCTAGGGATATTTAATATCAAGTCTTTCCTTCTTTTTGTCAATATGCCAGCATCATAGGAAAGAGACTTATGTTTTTTTAATATAATTAGCGTAAGGTAAAGTTTCCTAACTGAGAGCAAGTTGCAAAGTCGATATAGGTCCTCAGTAGGATATCTCTTCTTTTTAAAGTACATGCACTTGATAAGAGCGCGTTGAGCCCTTTCCACCGCTAGAAATTTTGTTTTGGATGCACCACCCCAGACAGGTATACAGTAGGATAGTACTGACTGGACTAGCGCAACATAAATTATCTTAAGGTAATCTTTTTGATGGCCTGAATGATTACTAGCAGTCTTGGGAACGACGTATCTAAGAGTCCTGAACATCCAGCTTAGTTTCCTGATTCTATTGGCAACCTGCTCAATGTGTGGGTACCATGATAGTCTTTGGTCCACGATAACACCTAGGTACTTTAAAAGAGGAACTTTGTTTAATGTTGAGCAGCCACAACTATTGCGATTATGTCGATTGCAAGTATGGATTTTTACATTAAAATCATCCTCCGGTTGTGTACGTTGGCAGACACTGAAGCAGATGTAATTTGTTTTTGCGATGTTTAGTGTAAGCTTATTAATTGTTAACCACTTGGCGATTTCAGCCAAGCCTGTCTCAGTACTAAGTTTTTTTTTACTAAGTTTTACTAAGTATCACCAGTGAAGACTACAGCAGTGTCATCCGCGTAAGAGAAGACTTGTGCATTTGTAACCTTTATGTTACAGAGTTCATTGACGTAGATAAGGAACAATGTAGGTCCCAATACGCTTCCTTGAGGAACGCCATATGACGTGTTTGCGTCCTCACTAACGTACTGACCCACTTTAACCCTCTGCTTCCTGTTTCTAAGATAATCCTTGAAAAGGCTAAGAGGCACTCCGCGAACTCCGATACGTTCCAGTTTTTCTACAAGGATTGGGACGGAGACGGTGTCAAAGGCTTTTTTTAAATCTAAGAATGCAGCTATACATTTATTGCCTTTGTCAAGCTGTTCGGTAATATGAGTGCTTAGTGCAGTAACTGCATCTTCAGTGGAAATACCCCGACGAAAGCCAAATTGTGAATCAGATAGTACGTTAAAATCTTTTAGGTATATTAGAAGCCTTTTATTAATAAGTTTTTCTATTATTTTTGATATAGAGGGTAATACAGATATGGGCCTGAAGTTGGAGACATCGTCTTTGTCCCCATCCTTGTATACTGGCGTAATAATAGCTACCTTTAAGGCAGTTGGGAAGACGCCTTCACCAAAGCAAAGATTAGCAAGGTGTTATTTGTGTAATAGTCATACGCAAGCTCTATTTGCTGAATCCAAGACCTCATGTCTTGTGTTCGATTCCCAGGTAGGGCTAAGTCGCGCGCCTAAGGACGGTGAGTAAAGCTGGTTTCAGACTACGCTATAATATAACAGCATATAGTATATAGCTCATGGCACAACAATATCGCGCACCATACATAGTTATGGACACCGTTCACACTGTACTGTACTATATATTATTTGCTTGCTAGGTTAGGTCCTTCTTTGCTATACTATATGGCACTATAGTATAGCGTAGTCTGAAAGCAGTTAATGGGCTAGCTTACCGTCCGTTCGTCTTATGACGACAGGCCGTGTCGACGGCGCGTTCGTGTTCCACGCGCACCTTAAGGAGATGTCAGCTACTCGGAAGGGGTCTGAGAGGGCCGATGCCTGCCAGGGCTTCGGGACTGTTCGAAAGAGATACCGTGGCCCTGGAACACAAAGGGCTAAGAAGGAACATGGATGGGTTTTAGTCAGTACAAGTCTGACACTCCCTTTCGCTCCGCCCAGAGCGGGAGGGCTCATTTCATGATTTCTATCAGTAAAAAAAAAAGTAGAACAAAGTGGTATTGAGGTTTTCCGTCTAGAATTACTGGAGCTCGGTTTCTATAACATGGAAGACTTTGAAATAACTGGCGAAATATCGATTTACTACAAGTAGGTACACTTCTGCCTGACTCTTCAGAGATTACAGACGTGTTACTGCATCTACCTCATCATCTTCATCATCTGCCTAGCCTTATTAACAGAGTTCATCATCGTCATCATGATCATCATCAGCCTATAATGTTCCCACTGCTGGGACACAGACCTCCTCTCTATGAGAGGGAGTGGGGTGTAATCCACCACGCGGGCCCAGTGCGGGTTGGTAGACGTCACATGTCTTCGAATTTGAAGTTTTAGAACATGCGGGTTTCCTCACGATGTTTTCCTTCACCGTTTTTGAAGGCAGCGGTGATGAAATAAATTACACAAAGTAATGCGCCTGCCTGGGTTCGAAGCCACGGCTTATTGCTCGAACACAGATTTCAGAACCCTCAAACCTACTTTTGATGTATCAACTCCAACATGCAAATCTCCCCACAGTATAATTTCTCATTAATGTACTGAAACGTCAGTTCATATTGTTACAGGAAAGTTAGTAATTGTAACGTATAATTGTGCATTTCAGAATTGTGTTGCAGCTTTTGAGGTCTACTGTGTGAATGATACTGTGGTGTAATTGACACTGATGGGGCATAATAAACATATTAATTGGTACGGGGAATATCTTTCCTTTAAATAACATTTATAATGGGATATTTACCATGTTTATTATTTGTTTTGAGTTCCTGATATTTCGGCGCTGTTGAAAACGCCATGATCACGGATAAACCGAAGTTATTGAGAGTGGGTGTTTATGAAAAGACAATCGGTCTACCCTCTTTCTTGTTCGTTTTTTGCGCTCCGTAACACTACCACTGTCACTCACGACTCGATTCTTTTCCCAAAACACGTAACTCACCGTGTCATCATCCTTAATAATCGATTGGTAGACTTTCTTGAGTCATATAAATTACTGAGTAATAACCAGTATGGTTTTAGAGGTGGCCGGTCAACCGAAAATGCTGTTGCTGCCTTGGTGGACCATGTAGTGGCTAAATTAGATAGTAAAATGAAATGTTTGGCTATTTTCTTGGATCTTTCTAAGGCATTCGACACTGTGTCCTTTCCCCACCTCATATCTAAGCTGGAAGCTATAGGCATTCGCGGACATAGCCTAAAAATTTTCTAGGATTATCTTTGTGATAGAACTCAATGCGTCAAAATAAATGATGTTCTCAGTGACTCCATTTCATTGAGTTTTGGCGTTCCCCAGGGCTCAATCTTGGGTCCTACCTTGTTTCTCATTTACATTAACCACTTATGCAAAATGTCTCTAGTGAATTGCTCAATCTTCACTTACGCAGATGATACGGCTCTATTAATTCATGGTATTGACTGGTCTGAAACAATAAAATATGCTGAACTTGCTCTAAACTCAGTGATGAAATGGCTGTCAAATAATATCTTAACCTTAAATTTAAACAAAACGGTGTACTTACCTTTCTCCTTACTATCCACCAACCTCCCTCCTCCGGATTCAATGGTGCTCAGAGCTCATACTTGCTCACTCGGTCTTTCTTCTTCACAATGTGGCTGTCCTCAACTCAAAAGGTGTGAGTCTGTCAAGTACCTCGGAGTCTATGTGGATAGTTCTCTGAGCTGGAAACCTCACCTTAACAATCTCATTCCGCGAGTCCGCAAGTGTATATTTATTTTTAAAAAATTAAGGCACTCCGCGGACCGTCATACAATTAACACTGTTTATTATGCCCTGTGTCAAAGCATAATAAACTACTGTATCACAGTGTGGGGTGGCGCTCCGAAGACAATCTTCCTGCCTCTTGAACGAGCACAGAGAGCTGTTCTCAAGGTTATGACCTCGAAGCCTTTTAGGTATCCCACCACGGCTCTCTACACTGAATGTCAGGTTCTCACTGTGAGACAGCTCTTTGTCCTTGGTACTATTTTGCGCAAACATCCCTCTGTGGTATACGATCCAAATGCTACCAAAAAACGTAGACACTTCGAAGTATGCTCAACTCACGGATGTAGAACGGCCCTGGCTCAGCGTCATTTTGGTGTACTTTCAAACCATTTATATAATAAAATAAATAAACTCTGCTTCATTGCTCCTACGTGTCTGAAAGGATGCAAAACCAGGGTCACGAAGTGGCTATTGACATTGAATTATACCAAAACTGAAGATCTACTACAGATATCGATTGCTTAACCAAATATAGTTAATAAATTGATAACTTTATTATTTTATTTACACTGTACAGTCTTACACTGTACACGTTTTGCTGACGCGGTGCCTCGCACCGTACGTGCGTCATTTCATGACTATAAAACTACATAACTTACATAAAATCACTGAGTGCAGTTACCGCAACGCGGTGACCAACATTAGAGAACGGAATCGCCAAACAGTACTACTTTTGTAACGTATTAACATAATAAATATAGTGGGAAACAAGTGATCTTTTCTCTGCGTACTCCAACCAGCAACGCTGCAAGTGTACAAACTGTACATTTTGTGGTCCTTCGAGACGGATATTTGGTGCTTTTGTGTCTCGTTACGGTAGCGGATCGGTTTAGCTGGTCTCCCAGAAGCGGGTCGCCCCAGTTAGATTGAGAAGTCGCATAATACCGTACTCAAGGCGCAAAGGTGCTGAGTTCCATTGACCATTTCATATCAAGGAAGGAAACGCTTTCAAGATTTGAAACGGAGAAGACTACAAGCAACGCAGTAGCCTTCGCAACATATCGCCAGCTCTCCTGTCATCGTCAACGACGTGCCAAAACCATCGAGCTAATTTACAACAATAACAACAAGAAGCATCAACATGGAAAAACTGGAACTGCAGTCAACATGCTTCGAGAACATAAAAACATTGTGCGTGAACTATCGCAAGGATTCCTCATCACGAAAAACTGTGGAATACCTAAACAAACGCTTGTCTTCGCTAGAAAACCAATGGCAAGACTTCGAAAGCAGACATCAACAACTGTTGCTGGAACTAGAAGATAAAAGTATAAAAAAAAAAAATTATTAAGTATAATTATAGGCCTATATCGCTGGCTACTGTGGTCTCTAAAGTGTTGGACAGCGTGCTTAATGCACAATTAAATAAACATGTCGAATTGCACGATAATCAGTTTGGATTTCGGCCTGGTTTGTCGACGGAGAGTGCGATATTGGGGTTTAAACACGCTGTGAAGTACTACACAAACCGCAGCACTCCTGTTTACGCCTGTTTCCTCGACCTGTCGAGTGCTTTTGACCTGGTTTCCTATGACATTCTATGGAAGAAACTAAATGATGCTCATCTACCACCGGAAGTTATCAATATTATGAAGTATTGGTATGGGAACCAGGTGAACAGCGTTCGATGGGACGGGGCGTTTTCATGTCCTTACGGGTTGGAGTGTGGGGTGAGACAGGGGGGTCTGAGTTCTCCAACACTCTTCAATCTGTATATGGACCAATTGATTGTGGAGTTGAGCAGTACCAGAGTGGGATGCTATATTGATGGCACGTGTGTTAACAACATAAGCTATGCAGATGACATGGTGCTGCTCAGTGCCTCAGTATGTGGTTTGAGGAAGCTAGTGGGCATGTGTGAAACTTATGCTCGGGCCCACGGGCTTGTATATAATGTTAAAAAAAGTGTCGTTATGGTCTTCGGGGCTGGTCGTAAATACCCAGAAACTGTGCCTCCGATCAAGCTGAGTGGTGTACCCTTAACAAGGGTACGGCAGTTCAAGTACCTTGGGCACGTATTGGCTACTAGTCTCGAGGATAATGACGATATTGAGCGAGAGCGGAGGGCGCTGTCGGTGAGGGCGAATATGATTGCCCGCAGGTTCGCGCGTGCTTCTAAGACCGTGAAAGCAACGCTATTCCGAGCTCACTGTACGTCTTTTTATACCTGTAGCCTGTGGGTACATTTTACGCAAAAGTCGTACAGCGCCCTTCGCGTTCAGTACAATAATGCTTTTAGGGTGCTGATGGGGCTGCCTCGCTTCTGTAGCGCATCAGGGATGTTCGCAGAAATGCGAGTGGATTGCTTCTATGCTATAATGCGGAAAAAATGTGCATCCTTGGTGCGCAGGGTGCGGGCCAGCTCCAATAGCATCCTGAGCATGATTGCGGATAGGTTAGACTGTTGCATTGTGAATCGTTGCTCCAGAATTTCGGGTGGAGTTCTGCAGCGGTGATTCATAGTGTATTTTCTTTTCTTTTTTAATTGATGTAAATAAAATATTAACATAGTCTTAAGAAAATATTGTTACTAACCGTTTTATATGAGTCATAGTTACTTGAAATAAATAATTTATTATTATTATAAACTATTTCAAGGATGACATCTATAGGAAAACCAAAGAAATGTACGCGTCAACCAAAGCGGACATCACGAACAAACTAGCGACTTCGGAAAAACAAAAGGTAAAGTTCGACCTAAGTGAGACTTCAGAAGATGACGACGGTAACAACATACAATCTTTGCTTAACAAGCAAGAATGCAATTTTAACGCAATCTATCGTGTCATCGCCAAAATCAACGTAGTCACCATCTCCGAGAGATGGGAACTGGAAGATCACCTAAGAACATTGAAATCGAAATGGGAACTTATCGACAACCTCCACTGGGAAATAGATTTCCAACTGAAAGGGTCCAACGAGCACTACAATAAAATGTTTACGGACATCGAACATAAATACGATGAGCTGAAGAGGAAAATCAACGCCAAGATCTGGTCCACCGCCCACTACCAGAAATCGTCACCTAAAATCGAGATCCCGGAGTTTTCAGGAAACTACGGTCAATGGATTTCATTCAAAGACCTGTTCCTGGAAGCAATACACAAGAACCCAATGATCAACAACGCACAGAAAATGCAACACCTAAAAACCAAGTTGAAAGGAGAAGCTGAACGCTTAGTGCAGCATCTGTCCATTAGCACTGAAAACTAGAATTCATGCTGGGATATCTTAAATCAGCGCTACGATAATCGTCGCCTGCAGTTTACGTCATTTATGAACAACATGTTAAGCCTGCCTACCATACAACAGGCAGATTCATTCAACTTGAAGAAGATGCACGATGTCATTACCGAATGCTTAAACGGCATTTCTAACATCGGAATCGATACATCAAACTGGGACCCGATTATCGTGTATATCATGTCACAAAAATTAGACTCTAACACTTTGAGTGACTATATGAAAGAACTCCAAGATCACAGAGAACTACAAAATCTCCGCGACTTCCTTTATTTCCTCGAAACGCAGTTCATGGCATACGAAACGATGAAGTCTGCTAAGAAAACGAATCCTACAACTACAGAAAAATCATCAAACTGGAAATCATCCTACAAGCAAAACCAAATGAAGAAACGTAACTATAACGTTAACGAAAACAAAACAAACAACTATCACGCCATACATGGAAAATGCCCATTCTGCAACGGAAGTCACATATTACGTCTATGCGACAAATTCCTTCAAATGGACTTTGGCAAACGAAATGACATAGTTGCGAAATTGCAGCTCTGCAAAAATTGTTTGTACAGTCACGGAAACAATGATTGCAAATCAAAGAAAACGTGCAAAGAATGCAACCTAAAACACCACACATTATTGCACAATTCTGATAATCAAAACATAACGCCATCGAATAGAAAAAACAACACTGAGCAACGCTCTTCATCATCAGCTCAACAGCCAACATCGACCCACTTGTTTAAAGACAACATGGAAGTCTTACTGACAACGGTCCAGCTGAGAGTCAAGTCCGTAGACGGAACTTATGTAATACTACGTGCGCTGCTTGACCAAGGCTCTCAGGTTAACTTAATAACCGAAAACGCTGCACAAGTCCTACGTCTTCCTCGAAATGGGATAAACGCATCCGTATCAGGAATCGGCTCTGTTTCAAGAGAATGCAGGGGAAAACTTAAACTTACCTGTCAATCGATTCACTCCGATTACAGTTTTGAAACTCAAGCACTTATCATGATGAAGCTAACTAACACCTTACCTACGAGAACGTTCGAGAAAGGTGACTGGACGCACTTAGAAAACGTGAAACTTGCGGACCCTGGCTTCAACGTCTCTCGGCAAATCGACCTACTACTAGGAGCCGATATATACTCAGAAATTATCCTCGACGGTGTACTGAAAGGTAGTAACAGCTCCCCTGTTGCACAGCACACGCAAATTGGGTGGATTTTATGCGGGAAGATGAAACAAACCTTTGACTGCCATGTAACTTTAGTCAACTTCGAGGAGCTCACAAGATTCTGGGAGAATGAAGACATTCAAACCACCAGAGATATCCCAAAGGACGACCAGTGTGAACAGTATTACAAAGAAACTGTAAGAAGATCACATGACGGAAAGTATATCGTAAAAATGCCTCTTGTTCCCGACTACGAAGAAAAACTGGGAAAATTTAAAACCATTGCTGTTTCACAGTTTCTACAGCTAGAAAAACGGCTGGAGAAGAACGAAAGACTTTCATCAATGTACAAAAAATTCATGGAAGAATATGCTGATCTAGGGCACATGAAACCTGCGACACAGATATCAACTGACGTCTACTTTTTACCACATCACGGTGTCTTTTTTGAGAAGCGTTGAATACCACTCTCAGCTTTGTTGTAGGCTGAGAGTGGTATTCAACGCTTCTCAAAAAACAACGAGTGGCTACAGTCTGAATAATGTCATGGATAAAGGCGTTAATTTACAAAAAGATATTCAGGCTCTTATCCTCAAATGGCGAACCTATCGCTACGCATTCACGGCCGACATTGAAAAGATGTACCGCTGCATTTGGATTTCCGAAGAACAACAACATCTGCAAAGAGTTGTCTGGCGAGACTCACGAGATCAACGTATGTGTGATTACCAGCTTTGCACCGTAACCTATGGTACCAAATGCGCACCATGGCTAGCCATGCGAACTTTAAAGCAACTAGCCATTGACGATGGCCACAAACATCCGAAGGCCGCTAAGATACTTGAAGAGGAATGCTACGTAGATGATGTCATTAGCGGTCATAACAATCTCACAGAAGCGAAGAATCTGCAGCAATCCTTAATTCAACTGTTAAGAGGAGGGGGCATGAATTTACGAAAGTGGACAGGCAATCACCGAGCTATACTAGACGGCTTACACGAGGATCAAATTTCAACTCAAAACATGTTTGATTTTAAAGGTGAAGAATCAACCAAAACATTGGGACTTGGGTGGAACCCAAACAACGACACCTTCCACTTCAACTGGCTTGTAGAAAACTCAAAACGGCTAACTAAGAGATCTCTACTCTCAGCCATATCAAGATTCTACGACCCACTGGGTTGGCTCTCCCCAGTGACGGTCAAAGCCAAACTAATATTCCAGAAACTCTGGATGAGCAAACTCAGCTGGGACGACGCAGTGCCCAGCAACATCAAAACTGAGTGGCTGAACCTAAAAACAGAACTGCCGTGCATAAAGGAAATAACAATAAACAGATGGATTGGCGATACAAAAAAATGTGTCGAGTTATTAGGCTTCTGTGACGCAAGCGAAAAGGCATACGCTTGCGTTATTTATAGCAGAGTCTATAGAGAAAATGACCTACCCATCGTAACTCTACTAGCTGCTCGAACTAGAGTGGCTCCACTGACACAGAAAACTACATTACCGAGGCTGGAGCTATGTGGCGCTCAACTCCTAGCTGACTTGATGGAGAAAAGCAAGCAAACTTTCAGTGGATACAACGTAACCACTCGGGCATGGTCGGATTCTCAAGTAGTTCTGGCGTGGATTCAAGGAGAAACATCAAGATGGGAGACGTACGTAGCCAACAGAGTTACAAAGATCAAAACCGTCATTCCTGCAGCTCAGTGGAATTATGTCAAATCAGAGCACAATCCCGCAGACTGCGCATCAAGGGGACTTTTGCCAAACAAACTGAAGAACTTCGCGCTATGGTGGCAAGGCCCCCACATTTTTGACAAAACAAGATTCGTCGGACGATATTCCTTGCGCTTTCCAAACGAATTTGGGCTGCATACATCATGTTCAAGTTAAACAAACACAAGAAAATAACGAGCATAACATTATAACAAAACTATTGATCAAATGCAGTTCATTAACATACGTAAACAGGGTCATCGCATGGATACGACGCTTCATAACAAATATGCGCAATCAAACGAAATCAGAAACTACGTACCTAACAACAAGCGAACTAAGCGCAGCGCGTAAAAGTATTATAATTGAAGTGCAGCGATTGCAGTTCAATTCCGAATACAAACAACTTCTACACAATCAAATAATATCAACGAAGAGCGCAATCTACAAGCTGAATCCATACATTAACAAAGCAGGAATTATGTGTGTCGGAGGTCGTCTTAAGCATTCAAGCTTACCTGAAGAGATGAAGAATCCAATCATCATACCACATAAGGGACGATTCACACAACTTCTAATAGAACAAGCTCATTCAAACACTGTGCATGGAGGAGCTCGGCTGACGCTAACTTACATTAGACAGCGTTATTGGATCGTTGGCGGTAACCGGGCCGTCAAAAGGCAACTTCAAAAATGTGTACGCTGTCATCGCTTCAACAAAACAGATAGTCACCAACTAATGGGTGACCTACCACAACAAAGAATTACTCCGTGCCGACCTTTCACGCACACAGGAGTTGACTTTACCGGTCACGTCGACGTCAAACACAACAAGGGCAGAGGCGTGAAAACTTCAAAAGGATACATAGCAATATTTATATGTATGGTGACGAAAGCCGTTCATATTGAACTCGTGTCAGATCTTAGCACAGAAACGTTTATTGCGGCCTTCCAAAGACTGTGTGCGAGGCGTGGAACTCCCAAGCACATGTACTCTGACTGTGGTACAAACTTCATCGGCGCCGCAAAGACGCTTCGTCAAGAATTCGAAGAGTTCAAACAGCTACTGAAACCGGAGCCTCTTCAACGAACTGGCCAAACTGGAGGTGGAATGGCATTTTAACGTTCCCGCCTGGCCTACAGGAGGCGGTCTGTGGGAAAGTGCCGTTAAGTCGATGAAGTACCATCTGCGACGAGTACTGGGGGACCAAAAATTAACATACGAAGAGTTCATAACAATTTTAACCAAAATCGAAGCCTGCTTAAATTCACGACCGCTGTGCCCGCTAACTGAAGATCCAGAAGAGTTTTACCACTACCTCACTCCTGGACACTTCCTCACTGGAAGTTCAATATTGTCCATGCCACTCTCGGATTACAATGACGTAAACAATATTGACTTACGTCGCAGGTGGCAGCTTACCGAGCATATGTTTCAACAATACTGGAAAAACTGGTCAAACGATTACCTGACAACACTACAAACACGTAGTAAATGGAACAAACCTTCTAGAAACGTCAAAGAAGGCGATATAGTACTGGTGAAAGAAAACAATCTTCCTCCGGGAAAATGGGCCTTGGGTCGTATACTAGAGACTCATCCAGGACCTGATGGATATGTTCGGGTTACCACCGTCAAAACTCAAGCAGGAATAATCAAGCGTCCAATAACAAAACTATCGCCATTACCATTAAGCTCTGAAATTAAGGATGCCGAGACAAACAACATAGAAGAGAAGCCTCAACAGACTTCGAAAAATGTACAGCGGAAGAGGTCAAAGAAACCTATTGCCTCAACGTTACTACTAACATTGTTATCTTTGTTTACATTTGTAACGGGATCTTATAGCGCCATTGACGGCACGCGCGCATCGCCGGCTTCAACCGCTCAGATTACAAACTTGGAACGCGAGCGGCCCATATACTATGACACCGTCGGCAAAATGAAAGTTGTGCATGATGAATGGATACTGATGATGTTCTACAATCTAACAAACTATTGGGAAGGAACTCATTGCACTCAAACTTACTTTGAGAATATCCAGAACTTATGCTACAAAACGCAACTACAACACTGCTTACCAACTATGGAACAATTAAGACACGAAATTGAACTTTTAAACTACTACAACACCATCCTTATAAACCCACACAAACACTTAAGCAACAGAAAAAAAAGGGGGCTAGTGGATGGAGTCGGTTACATAGCCAACAGTTTGTTTGGAATATTGGACCAACAATTCGCTAAAAACTATGAAAACGATATACAATCTCTTCAGACCAACGAAAACTACCTACTGGAGTTAATCAAGAATCAAACAACCATCGTGGAGCTTGAGAATCAAGTACTGAAACAAAGTGAGGACAACATTCAGCGTCAATTCAACTCTATTGACAACTTCATGAATCAAACCAACATGAACATAGCTACCATCGAAACGGAAATGGGAATACTTTCTGCAACGACAAACCAACTCTGCTTCGTTAACAACATACCTATTGATCAACAGCTGGAAGACTTTTCAGCAAACGCTGTTCAACACTATAACTAACGTCTACCAAGGACATGTAGACGTACATCTGATCACTCCGGTTCGTCTGATGCAAAAACTTACGGAAATATCTGCAAGCCTTCCGAAAACTTTGTCTCTGCCAGTGGAAAACTACAAAGAAAACATTAGAGATATTTACAAGCTTATCAATGTGAAAGCACGGGTCACAGAAAATTACTTTTTATTCGAAGCACATATTCCACTTGTGGCCAACGACGATTTTGTCTTGTACAAACCAATACCTTTACCAGTTGTCATCGCTGAGGGGGCCACATATGTGCGGTTATCAAACAAGTACATCGCTGTCAACTTCAAGAAGAACATTTATATATCTTTGTCAGAAGATGACTTGAAACACTGCTTACAACAAAATGGGAAAACATTCTTGTGCAACAAAAACCTGCCGTCATTTGATCTACACGGCAAAAGCGCACCGTGTGAGGCAAAACTGCTGTCACATCAAAACACCAGACCGTGCGACGCCGAACGCGCGTCTTGCAAGGACGTCTGGATACAACTACAAACAAAAAACAGCTGGCTCGCGGTTTGTTGCGAAACATGTCCTTTACGAATCATATGCAGCAACGACGTCACATCACAGACCATCTCATCATCGAGCATAGTGACGTTATCACCAGGGTGTGTACTGCAATCCGCCGACTTGACCATCACCGCACAACGCCAATACAGTAGTAGTGTGACGATGGATTATGGGTTCACAGCTCCAACGTTCGACACGTCCATTAACAAACTAGTGAATAACATACCGCTACGCACCAACCATATTGCAGTCAACAGCTACTTACCAAGAAATTGCGGCAATTGAACAGAAAATTGCCACTCAAAGGAGTAATGAAGCATCGCTGCCAACAATATCAAGTCATGACGTTCATCAATACGCCGTCATTTACTTGTTGCTGGCGGTCGCCATCATAACTACACTTGTTGTGGTTGGGAGGAAACGTTGTCAGCACTACTGCACTAACAACGCCAACAACAAAACTCCTACTCAACCATGTGAAGAAATCGAACTCCAAACTATTAGTAAACGAGAACAACAGCAAGACGCAGTTGCATCACAACCAACACAGGACTTCATGCGGCTGGAACCTAAACCTAGAAGGAGGAACGTCGCCTTTCAATTCGATTAATCATTTACTCTATTACTTTATCGTTTACTTTATTACTTTGTGATGGCTTTTCCTTTCTCTTCTAGTTTCTTTCTCCTTTTGGGGTTGCCAAGATGTACAGTCTTACACTGTACACGTTTTGCTGACGCGGTGCCTCGCACCGTACGTGCGTCATTTCATGACTATAAAACTACATAACTTACATAAAATCACTGAGTGCAATAACCGCAACGCGGTGACCAACATTAGAGAACGGAATCGCCAAACAGTACTACTTTTGTAACGTATTAACATAATAAACATAGTGGGAAACAAGTGATCTTTTCTCTGCGTACTCCAACCAGCAACGCTGCAAGTGTACAAACTGTACATACACAGACCTACATAAACAGAAGTTTTCACGATTTTTTTTTTTTTTTTTTTCTCTCCATCACACACATACATACATAGGTACATAAATAGGCCACATGATAGTTGCATTAGATATTAAATATTATATTGTGAACGGTTAAAAAATTATATTGAAAATTAATAATGTTATACTGTGCTTGAATTACAACTACTGTTATAAGTCCAAATCATAGGCGAGGACGCTGGCACCCTAAACACAAGTTAAATCTTACATTGGGTGCCAGAGCTCATCGGAAACACTCTGTTCCCTAGTTGTAACGCTGCATAGTGTTTAGATAAGTGTTTTCCTGTACATTTTTTGAAGGTAATAAATATTTTTTTTTTTTTTTTCCACTCGGGAACTTACGGCACTTTATCGGTTTTTACATAGTTGACCCACAGGATTCCAGGCTCTTGACAGTTGAAACGGTCGGTTGGTTCCGTCCGTCGTTGGGTTTCAACGAACAAGAAAGAGGGTAGACCGATTTGTCTGCTCATAAACACCCACCCGCAATAACTTCAGTTTATCCGTGATCATGGTGCTTGCAACAGCGCCGAAATATCGGAAACTAAAAACAAAAAATAACCATGGTAAATATCCCGTTACAAGTGTTATTGATAGTGTTAGTGCCCATGCCAGTTCAAAAACTTATAATTATCTTTCCTTTCATCATCATTTGTGTTTGTGTTTGCGTATAAGTAGGATAAATGTAAGTGTCACCATTCTAAAAACTCGGTTGATAATTCGAATTAACATTAGCGCAACCCTTGTGAGCGTGTCAGCGAGTTGAACTAAATTAACAGGGAGATTTTGACAGATAAAGTATGAGATGACGTAAGAAGTGGCTAGTGACTAGGTGATGCTTACAGAATGCAAAATCAAGGTCATTTTGAACCTTATGCGACATGAGAGTGAATAGCGATGTGAAATGCGAGTTGTTGTATGAATTTGACAGCTGTTTACTATAAAAGGATTACAACTTTAAATACAATAACAACCAGAAATGTATGAGGTCCAGGGTTCGATTACCGGGACGGGCGAAGTGTTATTGGGTTTTTTCATCAGGAATTTTCTCAGAAGCAGCCACGGAGTCAGGATTTATGCTCAATTGATAGCAATAGGCTCGCTCCCTTTTAATTGGGACTTAAACATACATGGCGAAATGAAGGTGCACAATTTTTTTAACATTGTTCCACACTAGGAATTTCTCCTGTATCGTGGGTGCGTTTACAAACATTTAAATTCACATACATAAACAGCCAGACCCGGAACAACTATCTGTAGGTCATACAAATAACCGTGCGGCGATCGAACCCGCGACACGCAGCGCAGCAGTCGATTGCTCAATCACTGCGCCAACCGTCCCTTGTGATGTTACGTTATGTAAAAACCAGAAAACAAAATAAAAGAAAAAGGTCGTAGTTCTTTATTACCGTATGGAAAACTCGTTGAAAGTAAAGTAATACTGGATATAGTATCCGTAAAACGGATCCCTTGGATACCTAACTCCGTTTTAGTACTTTTAAATCCACAGGCTATAATTTTCCGGGCTTTGATCTGAAAGGAAATGAGGATATAGATACCTACGCGTATATAGAAAACCTATAATGTTTGTGTAACTTCAGAGATTATTAATTTGATTCTGAAGCACTAGATCAGTGGTTCCTAACCTTTTTGGTCTTGTCACCCCTATGACTTAACTAGAGAATCTGATTTACCCCTCCCGACCTCCCTCATGTTACCAATGGACATGTTTCCTTGCAGTGATATATTCAAACTATTAATTTCACTGAAAAAATCAGCCACTAAATCGCCAATCGGGCGGCTTGCATCGTACTCATACAATACGTAAACAGTACGTAATTACTTTTTGCGCGCTATAACAGAAACGCGGCTCTGACTTGTCATTTGATTACACAGTTAGGGCTTGAAATGCACTGGCGAGCTAGATTTGGTCTAATCTTTGTTATAATATATTACCACTTTTTACCCCCGCAGAATACCAGTTTTACCCCCGTAGGGGTAATTACCCCCAGGTTAGGAACCGTGGCACTAGATCGACGATCGATTAAAACCCTTAACAAGAGCCTTTGAAGTTTAAAAACTCTCTGACTTACCAATATACCGTATCACGGTCGTAAATATTTTTTGAGACCCATTTTTAGGGTTCTGTACCCAAAGGGTCAAACGGGACCCTATTACTGAGACTTCGCTGTCCGTCGGTCACCAGGCTGTATATCATACCGTGTTAGTTAGCCAGTTAAAATTTCTACAGATTATGTATTTCTATTGCCGCTATAACAACAAATACTAAAAACAGAATAAAATAAATATTTAAAGGGTCTCCCATACAACAAAGTATTTTTTTTTTATAAAAATGTAACGGAACCCTTCGTGCGCGAGTCCGACTCGCACTTAGCCGGTTTTTAGAACACCCTAGAATCTTAACTGCCTATGTATGTATGTACAAAGAAGCAACGCTAACCTACTTAATGTGCAAAGTCAAAGCAGAGTGCAGATTACATTAAATACACAGTCTGCCGTTTCGGACTGTGGACTGAGTGAAGGATGATATGGCAGGAAAGGAGGTAACTCATCATCATCATCATCATCAGCCTATAATGTTCCCACTGGTGGGACACAAGCCTCCTCTCTATGAGAGGGAGTGGGCTGTAATCCACCACGTGGCCCATCTGCGGGTTTGTAGATGTCACATATCTTCGAATTTATAGTTCAAGGACATGCCGGTTTCGTCACGATGTTTTCCTTCACCGTTTTGAGGGCAGAGGTGATGAAATAAATTGCACAAAGTAATGCGCTTGCCTGAGTTCGAACCCACGGCTTACTGCTCGTAAGTCGGGGCTCAATTGCTGTTATCTCATGAGATAACAAGTAATAGAGAAGTATGGAAGGAAAAGACATGCTGCGCCGACCCCAAATAAATTGGGGTTTGCATCGCATTTGGCTATCACAGAAATCAGAGACCTTGAACAACAGGGTGTAATTAAATTCATCATCATCATTTCAGCCGAAATACGTCCACTGCACATAGCCCTCGCCCAAGTGTCGCCACATTGACATTTTGAGAGGTTTTGCTATAATCGCCACGCTTGGCAGGCGGGTTGGTGATTGGCGAGTACGGTTGTTACAAAAGCAGAGAACGCTGCTGCCCATTATCTGGCAAATCCCTTAGTCGCCTCTTACGACACCCACGGGAAGATATGGGATGGTGATATTCTTTACGTCCGACACCATACAGAGCGATAAAGAGAATAGATATTCCTTAAGCATACTGTGGCTTCATGAACCTTTCATCTCGCATTTGTCTATCAAAGAAACCAGAGACCTTGATCAACAAGGTGTAATTACATTGCTACCACTACAACACCATCCCTTGCTCATTTACTCTGCAAGTTTAATTCCGTGTTTCTTTTACTACTTAAGGCAGAAGTAGAATGGCCTTAATCACCATTATATTTCGACACTGCCTCACAGTATGCTAACATTTGCCAGCAATAATAATTAGCTTTAATATAATAAAACAAAAGTACTAATTCCAGTAATGCATGTCACTGTGTACAGAAGATCGGAGAAGCTCAATTCTAAGAAATAACAGATGCCGACGATGTAACATTTTCACAAAACGCTAGTCCAACATCTGTTTGTCATTTGTAGGTCTTTGACAGTCGTTACAGGTAGTCAGTGGGTCGCTAGTCCGAAAACCAATCTTATGCAGGGGGTACCGTATTACCCAGTGTTAAGGCGCGTCCCCGAGCAAAACGCAGCAGTAGCCGTTTTTTTGCAGTTTTTCGGAGTATCTACTCGTAATCCAAAAGATATACCAGCTAATAAATTCTACATTAAATTTTTACATAAACTTGACTCCAAAATGGTAGTTTTTTTTTTGTTTTAAGTAGTATAATGTTTAATTAATGTCCTCACAACGAAACCACAGAAATTCGAAATAATTATTGATAAACGGCATCTCCTCGTAAAGCAACCACTATTTTGATTTGCTACTTACACTAATGAATAGGAAATTTAATGATGCTATAAAAAAAAATCATACAAAACACCAAAATTTTATTTTATAAAATTTTATTCTAATATCTGAGCGTACTCGCTACGTTTTTCGGAGGAGATAGAAGATAGAATTCGTAGGGAACGAATGCTCAAGGTTATTTGGTCAGGGCCTTAACTGGGTTGTGTAGCTCAGATAGACAGTCGCTCTGTGTAAAATACTGGTATTCAGTAGTATTCAGTTAGACTGGGAGCCGGCCCCAACATTGTTGGGAAAAGGCTGGTCGACGGTCCGAGATAGACCACATGAGAACTCTGCTGTAGTCTACATCATCAACGCATTACAGTTAACTGTTGAATCTCTCCAATTCTATTCCGGTTACTGAAGTCATCATCATCATTTCAGCCCTTTTAACGTCCACTGCTGGACATAGGCCTCCCCCAAGTGTCGCCACATTGACATAACATGGGGGGTTTTGCCATAATCGCCACGCTTGGCAGGCGGGTTGGCGATCGCAGTACGGTTGTTACAAAAGCACTGAGAACGCTGCTGCCCATTCTCTGGCAAGTCCCTTAGTCGCCTCTTATGACACCCACGGGAAGATATGGGATGGTGCTATTCTTTACGTCCGACACCATACAGAACAACTGAGCAACTGAAGTACAGTAAGGAGTTTTTGCTATTAACCAATGGTACTTCTATATCTAATTTGCACAATATTCAAGTAACAGTTATTGTGCTCTCCCATTTAAGAAATGAACTGAATCGCAGGCGTTCAGTTTCATTGTTAAAATAAGTGTTTGTTTTATTCAAATTCAAAGAAAACAGAAAGAAAGAAAACATATTTATTTCAAAAGTCAACCGGCGCTATACCAGCACATAAAAACTATGTCAGAAGTCATTGTTACGACCTGGATACAGGATAATTTGAAACACTACCAATTAAATACCAAATATCTTTATAAATCAAAAATTCACAAAGATCAGTAAAAACATAGATCAGTAATCTATGTTTTTAAACTGACATGCTCACTAACACTATCAACAACACTAGTACATAACTCAAAACAAATAATAAACATGGAAAATATCCCGTATACTTACCATGTTTATTATCTGTTTTGAGTTCCCGATATTTCGGCACTGTTGCAAACGCAATGATCACGGCTAAACTGAAGTTATTGCGGGTGGGTGTTTTTGAGCAGTCAAATCGGTCTACCCTCTTTCTTGTTCGGTTTAGTGGTACGGCGTGCAAAAATGGCGTTTGCAACAGCGCCGAAATATCGGGAACTCTAAACAAATAATAAACATGGTAAATATCCCGTAATTAGTGTTGTTATTCACTACTGATCACTATTCACTTAGATAACACACTTGTAGTTCACTTCGATTCGCTGTTTTGCAACCACGACGGTTATTTCTACCGCCGACGCATCCTACGAAAAAATTCCACAAATTTCTCGAAACTTCTTCACAGCTCTTTAGTGGAACATTCTAGGATTATTCTCAAATCTTCTGGACAGTTCCATAGTGGAACATTCTAGACTCGAACGTAGTCTAGAATGTTCTCGTTAAGGAGTCGACGTTACAATATTATAGTTGCGCTAGCAGACTTACCCATGCGATTCACATAGGTACCGAGTATGCACAGAAACTGAGTTGATGTTGGGAGCAGCGGTGGCCCAGTGGTGGCACTCCCGACTTACGAGCAATAAGCCGTAGATTCGAGCCCAGTTAGGCACATTACTTTGTGTTATTTATTTCATCACTTCTGCTCTCAAAAACGGTGAAGGAAAACATCATGAGGAAACCGGCATGTCCTAGAACTATAAATTCGAAGACATGTGACATCTAACAACCCGCACTGGGCCCGCGAGGTGGATTACAGCCCACTCCCTCTCATAGAGAGGAGGCCTGTGTCCCAGCAGTGGGAACATTATAGGCTGATGATGATGAAACACAGAAACTCGACAGCAAACGTCAAACAACTAACACTTGGTTAGTTAGTTAGTTTGGAATAACCAACTAGATAACACATCCGTCTCCTCGCAGTATCCATCGAGATGAGGAACTTTCCAGCTTGTACCTCATACAGGCTTATGAGATGTTTGAACTTTGTCTCTATGTTAAAGTAAAGGTAAACTTCTTAGTGTTGCAGCTTGCAGGTGTCAGTTACCACTTACAAACAAGTTGGCAGGTCTGTGTACCTGAGTAAAGTTGTCTTATACATATATAGCGGAGCTTGTGGTGTCTCTTATATTGCAGATATCTTAAGACGATGGTGACCTCTTATGGGATAGAGAGTCTGGTTTTATTTTTAGCTGTATAAAAGAGCATAAATGTGATTTTTCCTTTCCATAATGTACTTTCAAGTTTATTTTGGACGTCACCTAAATGGTAGTGATCAATGCTCATGAGAAGAGGTCTTTATATTAGAGGTCTAATTTATAGGTAAGTCAGAAGTGTATCTAACAGTGCACCATTTAGGTGATGATGGTGATTAAAAAACCCAATAACAATTTGCCCGACTCGAGAGTCGAACTCAGGAATATTCAACTTTGTCAATAATTATACCGAAAAGTAAGCACCACATGGTACGTTTGTCGTTTCGCTATATTATATTAATTATATCATAATTGTTAAACAAGGCTCGTAATTTGTGTAAACAGTAAAAACTTAATTGCATTAATGGTAATTACGTAATGCTTCATTCATGAGCACAGAGGTATGAAATATTTTGACGTTTGTGGGATATTTTAATAAATATGTTATGTTTTTTTTATTTTTTTTTATTATTTATTTATTTCCAAAATGCTTATATATATTACAGGTTGATTAAATACACACAACGCAAACCTCTCAGGGTTTATCTGTGTGTGCGAGCCGTTCATTGGTTACTTTAGCAGACATAATAAACACTTTATTAATATTACGAATCAAACTGCTTCCCTACGCAATGTTAGCTGTTGTGCAAAGAAACGCTTCGATTTATACTTGTAGCTTTTCGAACTCGTGTTGTATAAAGTTTGTAAGTCTTCTGGAAGTTTATTAAGAAAGTAAGGTATTAAATATTCTGCAACCCTCATTCCGTACACATTGTTGACTTTTGGTAGAATGTATTTATTTTTAAACGTAATTGATCTCAGAAAGTCAGGTCTTGTGGTTTCGGTTAGCAGCTCGGGCCTATTGACTTCAGCAAGGGTGAAAAATTCAACTTTATTGAACACATTCATAACATTACAGTATTTAAACAGGTCGTCGTCGTTGTTTTTAAATTTATTTTTTATGTGTTTAGGTGTAATGACTTTTAATATTCTTAATTGTAACTTATAAATATCTAACAAGTATGTATGGTAAGTTCTCCCATAGCTGCTGAGACCGTAATTGATAACCGAATCTGCCAAGGCCATGTATAACATTCTTAGCGTTTTATAAGGCAATTTGTACTTTAGAATGCTAAGTTTACCTATAATAGACCTCAGCTTGTTGCAAACGTATTCTATGTGTGGACCCCAACAGAATCGGCTATCAACTATTAGACCGATATACATGTGTTTATCTACTACTTCCAGTAATGGGCATTTGCAAGTCCCTGACGAGCTATGCAGGCAAGAATGTTCATGTGCTATAACTGTCGGTAAAGTGGTACATTTGTTGTGCGAAGAACGAATGTGAACAATTTTAGTTTTAGATGCGTTTATTACTAATCCTACGTCATGAGCCCATTTACACAATTGGTCGAAGGTAATTTGTAGGGATTTTTGAGCATCAGAGATGTTTTTATTAGCGACTAAAATACATGTGTCATCTGCAAACTGGTATACAGATCCCGAATTTATAGCGTTACTCATATCGTTGACATAAAGCAAGTACTCCGTTGGTCCTATAATTGATCCCTGGGCTGTTCCTTGCGTGGATGAAACCTTTGTACTAAGTTCATTTTCTATCTTAACAGTGGTGTGTCTATTTGTATGATAATTTTTTAATAATTCTAATAGGGGTCCTTGTATTCCATTTTGTGATAACTTGTCATAAAGTATATCACAACGGAGCATATCGAACGCTTTGCTAAAATCTATAAATAGTGTCAAAACATGTTTTTTTTCATTTAGGTGTCTATTAACTTCATCGGTAAATTCTCGTAATAATTGTGTCGTACTCCTATTTTTCTGAAATCCAAATTGTTTATTGTTGATTACACCGTGTTTTTGTAAAAAGTTATTTATCTCATTACCAATATAACGTTCTATTATCTTGTCTATACAAGACAATATGGTAATTGGACGATAGTTATTGACGTCATCACGTGGACCCTTTTTGTGAATTGGACGTATTACCCCTATCTTTAAAAGATCGGGATATATACCAGTCTGCAAGCAACTATTTATTAAATGTGTAATAACTGGAACCAATTTATCTGAAGTATACTTAATATCTTTAGCTCGTATTCCGTCGTATCCCGGGCTTTTTCTATCGTTCATTTGTTTGATAATTCGTTCAACTATCTCTTCACGCGCTGGTTTGACTCTTATCGATCTATCGGGAATTATCTCGTACGTCAGTTTGTCTAGAAGAGGTACATCGCAGGAATTGCTTAAGTTCTTAATATTACTATTGAATTCTGTCATGAAAGTGTTAGCTAATGTTAATGGATTCGTTCGAAAAGCTACAAGTAATAAGTGTTCAATACTTTTCATAATTTTTCCAGTTAGACTATTAACAATGCTCCAAATCTTTTTACTGTTTTTGAAGTTTTGAGAAACTTCCATCATTATTTGTTTATTTCTTATATGTTGTGTGTATTTGTTAGTTTTATTTCTATATCTATTATATAACAATCTTTTTTGTGGGTTATTTTCATCTTTGAGCCAAATATTATATAGTAAATCACGCTTCATACACATATTTTTAAGCCTTTCATTGGCCCACGTACATGTGTTTCGTTTACTTAAAGTTTTTTTACTAACTGTGAATTTACATTTATCATATACATAATTAAATTTAGAATGTATGAACGTAACAATTTCATTTGGGCAACTGTATTGAAGGGGTATACTCCAGTCGATGTTGTTCAATTCATTGTGCACTCTGCGATTATCTATCTTTGTTATTAATTGCCTAGAAGAGTGTGAGTCATTCTTGTTTAGCGCGCTCATTATCGCACAACCGGTTATGCAATGGTCGGCCGGCGAAGTATTAACAACAGATGAATAAATGTTATATGAACTAGCATTGCGGATAAACACATGGTCTATACATGACTTTGTTATTCTATCACCATATTTTTCTATACGTGTATATGAATTAACACCACTAATAAATCCCAGGGTGCACAACGAGTTTAAATATTGTTTAACTATGGGGTTACATAATTTTAGATCTATAAACAATTCGCTACTATGGACGATAATTCTTTTATAAATCGGAGTTTGGATGTGTCGGGCGGTCTGTACACGGCACATAAGCCGACTTTAAGACTATTTATACTTAGTTCGCCGGTCACACATTCAAACTCTTGTGTACACAAGTTACTATATCTCACAAAAGATGCAGACTTATGAATATACAATAATACACCCCCACCTCGTCTATTGGTTCTTAATTCCGAATATAAGTTGTAGTCAGGAAGTCTAAACATTTGTACCAAATCATTATTTATGTTCACTTCAGTTAATAACAGGATTTGGATAGTATGTTTACTGTTTAACACGATATATTCAATTTGAGCAAAGTTTATCTTGATGGATCGTATGTTTACATGAAGAAAGTATATACAGTTTTGGGGTACCGGTATGTAACAAGTAAAATCATCCCATGTTTGGCAGTTGGTTTCAACTATATTATGGTCTGTTGTATCCAGATTAAAAACTTATTTTGGTTATGTATTTATGATGGCAGTAAAGAAAAAGAGTGTAACTCACCTATTCCTTAACATGCGATGATTTTACCTTATCAATATCGGCTATCGAG
This sequence comes from Cerastis rubricosa, assembly GCA_949152445.1. Taxonomy (NCBI): domain Eukaryota; kingdom Metazoa; phylum Arthropoda; class Insecta; order Lepidoptera; family Noctuidae; genus Cerastis; species Cerastis rubricosa. Next base: position 15,107,329 of record OX424548.1, on the reverse strand, counting down.
CGAATTGTGGTTATTTTTTTTTCTTGTTCACTTTTACGCACTAATATATTTCCGTGTTTGCACCATATATAGCTAAACAATCCGTTTGAAAACGTTTGTTAAGCGCTTTGATTTCAGCAATATGTTAACTCGTGACCCAAAGAGCTGACTAGTTTCTGCTCGCGAACTGAGCTTAATTGAGATTTGTAAGTAGCTTTTAAATTAAGAGATTTAGTTTTTTTTTATCACTGTTTGAAAAAGTTTTTTTAACTTAAATACATTACCAAATACAAGGTGTTGTTTTGCATCCTCGTCAAAATTCAGGATGTTGTCACAAAAGACATGAATAATCAATATAAATTACGGTACCTAGTTAATTATTACAAAACACTGCGTTTTTTTGTTGTTTAAATTTGTCAATATTTCAGAATAACCCCCTTAACGTTGTTTAGGGATTATGAAATTATCGAAAAAACGTTTGAGGTTTTTTGTTTGTGTGTAAGCGACGTTATAAGGCGGGGATCAGACGGCCCGTGATTAAAACACGGGTGGTTCACAGTTACCGATTTCAGTAAATAAATGAAAAATAGAAAATTACGTACTCATTTTATTATTGATTCGGGTCGAGAATCATTAGCATAGTTACCTCCTAGAATTTGACGAGGTTGCAAAACAACACCTTGTATAATTAAAGTTGAATAAGTACCTACTTGATAGAGGAAAATCTGCTGCTGAAAATCCGTAAGCTTACTAGCTTCTGCACGGGTCCTTCTTCAAGGTAAAGCATTACTTGTCGAGGTCGGTTTGTGGATTGTTGACCAGCATTACATTCCGAGATTCCCTCGTGCCTTAGAAAAGACATTAAATTGTTGGTGTACCGGCTGTCATTTGTAGATCTTTGACAGTCGTTGCGAGTAGTCAGAAGCTCGAAAGTCTGACAACCAGTCTTACCAAGGGGTATCGTATTATCAAGGTACTGGGTTGTGGAGTTCAGAAAGGCAGCCGCTCCATATAAAATACTGGTACTCGGCTTCAGCCGGTTACACTAGAAGCCGACACACCATAGTTTGGGAAAACATGACCCAAGTTCTGGACTGTCCTAAATTTCCATACAAGTGCACTTATATATTCAGCCGGGACCAACATTTTGTCAAGTTGTATTTGCAGCGGCCCACCTCGCCAATACACATTGTTGACTTAACAAATTCAAACCTATCAAAAAGTCCTCTCACAGAAAACCTGAAAAAACATACTCATAATAATTATTTCCCTTTTTTTCCTATGTTACCATGTAAGGTACTCTCAGAGCGCATCTTTGGCGTAGTGCCAGGCCCGACTCAGCCGAACGAAGCATGCACTACTGGCCGAGTGATGCGCCAATTATCGATAACTTTCAACGATAACGAACGTGACTCTGATTTTAGGTTAAGATATCGTAGAAGGTGTGGATTTAATTTTAGGGATGGGTGTATTGTTGGTTTGGGATTTGATTATCCTTTTATCGAGTTTTTGCATAAACTTGACAGGTGTACATGACTGGCAAAGACTTTTACAAATGAAGTGTCTCAATATGATTTAGAGTTCATGTTTTCACCGTATGGGTGTTATGGAGTAAGACCTTTGTACACGTTTTATCGTTACTGCTATTTTACTACCGAAGATGGATAACATATTTGATGTAGGAGGCCTTTGACAACGGTCTTTTTGAGAAAATTTATATCTACTATTAATTACTGATAAGTAAAGTAAAGAATCTATTACTGATCGGATCACAATTCGCATCTAAAGTTGTATGTGAGTGCGTACGAACCTCATTCTTCTCACCATTGCAATTAACCAACTCATCACACCCACAAGTATTAGTGACTCAAACCTATATTCAATTTAAGCAGCTTAAAAACATCGACATCATAATTAACCTCATCGATCAAGTGACATCCCTACAAGAGTCGTTGTCAATAATCGGCTAGGTATAGACCGCAGCCTTATCTTCTATACTTGCTAGTCTTATGTTCAAGCTTACTCCTTGCTAGCCCAGCAGAATGCCAGGCTCTGTTTTAAATTCAAGAAGTGTACCGACTCAAACGCTTTCTTTAAAGTTTGAGAGGTTCCTTTTCGTAGCGTATTGGCGTTAGTATTGAGTCAATTGGGGGAGTATTTTATTTTTGGTGGTGGAAATTTTCCAGGTTAACGCTGAATTTTATAAGTATCTGTGATTGCTTGTTAACCAGATTTTGTTTAACATTATTTGGCGGGAAAGATGTGGTGAAATGGCTCCTATAACTACTAAATCTTTTCATCTGTTTAAAAGTGAGCTTTTGAATTTATTTAAAAGAAGATCTTGTCTTGTCTTATACGAAAAGCGGGCTTTGCCCAGGAGTCACCACTCCACTTTTACTGGCTTCCACGCTATCTTGCGAAAGAAAGCGGCCTCCTTACTACAGCGTCTGCATGGTAGTGACATCAGCATTTTGAAGATGATTGCTGCCAGACCGGACTATCCCTTCCAGAAACACTGGGTGGGGACAATATTGGGTCTTAATAAATAATAACTATTGTAAATACTAACAATACTAAACTAGTTACTTAAGCACCATTGTTACTAACAAAGCTATGGACTGTAGTCTGAAATAATTTTACCTAATTTATTTTTATTCCATAGGAAACGGCCATAGAAATATATAAAAAAATCTATGGAAACGACTAACCCGAACCGTGCACTTTTTCTCGACGTTTTGTAAATGCCCATGTACGCCTATGAGAAATAAAATATTTTGATTTTGAGCGACCGATAGATAAGAATCTGCAGAAATTATATTATGGCAAGTAGGGAGGTGTCTGATGAAATGACGAGTAATGGCGAAGTATGGAAGTAGAAGACATGCACCCCAAATAAATTGGAATTGTGCAGCATCATGCTGAGTGGTAACCTACTTGTCGCAGTCACGACGTTCAAGCTGACAACTTTTTTACTTATTTTTTTTGTTATGTTTTAAATCTTATTGTTGTATATTTTATCTTATTGTACTTACAAATGAGGAGGCGCTCATGACTAAACAATTACAGCCGCACGGGTCGATCTTTAAGGTTAAGCCGTGCTTGCCGAGGTAGGTCCGTGGATGGGTGACCATAATTACATACCGAGTTTCCTCGGAAAGCACGTTAAGCCGTTGTAGTTGTAGTTTGTAAATCTTTGACAGTCGTTACAAGTAGTCAGAACTCAGAAGCCGAAAGTCTGACATCCAGTCTTACCAAAACGTTTCGCATTACCCAGTTACTGGGTTGTGGAGGTCAGATAGGCAGTCGCTTCATGTAAAATACTGGTTCTCAGCTGCATCCGGTTAGACTGGAAGCTCACCCTAACAAAGTTTGGGAAAAGGGTAAGCAGATGATGATTGTACTTACAAATGTTTGTTATGCTTTGTATGTTTATTGTTTTCATTGTTATTTTGTATGCATGTCATGTCCTAGCGACAAGTAAATATTTTTCTTTCTTTGTTTCTAATATGATGATGATACTAAGCAAACAAAAAACACAGCAAAAACTTACAACCTCATCATTTAACTCTTAAAACTGAATTGAGGTCTGAAACTCGTAATTACGTTCCCTCAGTAACTCTATCCTTCAGTAAACAGGCATACGGCAACTCTGCAACTTGAACATAGGAATATAAGTTGAAATTACCGTTACATCGTTAACTCAACAGTTGTCTAACTTGAACCCAGAACGTAGCCTTGAGGTAATTTTACCTTTGGGACCTACGGTTGCAGCGGATGGGTTTCAAATATTATAGTTAGGGAGTCTTTTTTTCATACTTGTCGTTGGTATAGTGGTCACAATCACGACTGCTGAGCCTCATGCTCAGCAGTCGTGATTTTCGATCGTGGGTATTTGATTCCCGGATTGGGAAAATTGTCACGGAGTCTCTTGTGCCCAGTTGATAGTAAACGGCTCGGCTGCTATTACATGGGACTAAAACACATCTGTCGAAATGTGGGTGCATTGTTTTTCAAAATCAAAATAAAATTATTTATTTAAATAGGCGTACATGGGCACTTATAAAACGTCGACAAAAGGTGCTCGGTTCGGGTTGCTCGTTTCCTATGGAGAAGAACCGGCAGAAACTCCAAGATGACTCTTTTTAAAATCAGTTGGTTTTACAATATTTGAATGTTATAGCTTTAGTACTTAAGTATGGGACCACAGCGTAGGCCCGACAATACGTCGTTGCTTACTACAAGATAAAGGAAAAAAAGTACTACACTTCTGGACACATCTATTGGCCCACCTTAGAGTTTAGGTTTCGATGGCCCCTACCGAAATATGATTGCTAGATTGAACAAAAACTGTTGATGCAGTTATAAACCTGACACATTTTACCATCTTTTTCGATCGTATTGTTTTAAATTTGAATTCAGAATACCATACGACATGGAGCTACGCCTAACAAGTCGGATATGCGCCTTGTTAAATGCAATTGATTTTTGAATAAAAAACATGTTTTATCAAATAAAGGTTTAATTTAATAACGCGTGTTGCCTCCATGGGCATCTACCACAGCTCTCATACGATTAGGCATAGAGTTTATCAACCGCTCTATGAAATTTTGAGGGATCATCTCCCATTCCTCTTCTATGGCAGTTTTCAACTCCTGCATCGTCTGGGCAACTGGCTGACGAGCCCTAACACGTCTTTTTAGCTCGTCCCACATGTGCTCAGTGGGGTTCATGTCAGGGCTTCTGGCTGGCCAGTCCATAACTGTGATTTTCACATCCCGAAGATATTCCCTGACGATGCCGGCCGCATGGGCTCTTGCATTATCATGCATAAAAAGGAAATTTGGGCCCACATAGTCCGCGTATGGTATCACGTGAGGTTCTAAGCACTCACGAATGTACCTTTCAGCATTTAATGTTGGAAGTCGTGGTCCTGTAACAACCTCAAGTTGAGTTTTGCCGCTCGCGGATATACCGCCCCAGACAGTCCATGAGCCACCGCCATAAGCAACCCTCTCTTCAAAGCAGCATTGTGCGAAACGCTCTCCCTTACGTCGGTAGACCTTCTTCTTTCCATCATTGCCATGTAACACAATTTTCGACTCATCAGAAAAGAGTACACGGCTCCAATCTTGCTATGTCCAATTTAAATGACTGCGTGCGAAATGAAGGCGCGCTGTTCGGTGGGCTCGCGTTAGTTTGGGCCCATTAGCTGGCTTGTGTGGTACCATATCGCATTCTTTTAACCTTCACCGAACAGTTCAAGCGCTCACAGATACTCCGTGGAAGTCGCGAAGTTGGTTTTGTATCTCAATGGAGGTAAGGTGACGATTTCTCAAGCTGGTCGTCACGATGAATCGATCCTGCCTTTCAGTTGTGACCCGAGATCGTGGCCTTCCTTGGCGACGAACAAAGCCGCCAGTCTCTAGGTACCTCCGATAAATATTTCGGACCGCAGATCGACTTAAATTAAGTTGAGCACTCACGTTTCTTTGGCTGTGTCCGGCCTGAATAAGTGCCACAGCTTGGGCGGCGACTTTAGGTGAAGTATCCATAGATTATTGATAGAACCTCACCTTAATGTTAAGAATAAGTAATGTTTGTTGCAAAACCAAAGATATCAATCACTTTTTCAAGAGTTATATCCAAGTAAACCAATAAAACCAAGTTTTCTTAGTATTCGATTGTTTGATATTGTAGTGACCACATGTATTTTTATTACTTACTAATTATTGTATAATACTTACTTAACTTTAAAAGCACAGAAATTGTCTTCAGATATATTCATTATTAAATATACAGTAACATTATATCTCTAATTACATCAAATAGAAATAAATATTTACAGACCTAATAACATGTACAAACAAACAAAGTGGACAAACTCTTTCGCATTAGTTAAAACTAGCGGCGAAGCTATGACGCGGTCATTGTCCTCGCGCTGCACGCGCAGGGCGCATGGCTGTGGCGCAAGCGGGACGGCACGATCGTCCGTCACGCTCTGGCCTACCGCACGCGCAGCGCGCATGCCTCGCCCCGGTCGGCCAGTGAGCTTACGACTGTTGCCACGCGAGTTAGCTATCCTCTCTGCTTAGCCTCCGCCGCGCTTGTATAACTTTGTTTATGTTTCTCGCTTTCATACTGTTCTTTCTTCCATCTATATTTCTACCACTCCTTCTGTCTGGTGGAACTCTTGTGTGTGCGTGATATAATAATATGTGACTACTTGTGTGTGGAATAAACTTTCATCCTTCCACTGTTATTGGACTATTATTTAAACTTCACCCACACAACTTACATTGGTGACCCCGAAGAACACGACGATGGCAGAGAACAAAGGCCACACGAGCCAAGATGACAGCGGCACAGCGGAAAGTTTTCGTGTCGGCGTGCGCGTGCCACCCTTCAACCCGGAGAAACCCGCGCTGTGGTTCCGTCAAATGGAAGCACAATTTTTTCTGTCCAACATTAAATCCGATGAAACTAAATACTATTTCATCACGGCGAATTTGGACACGAAATACGCAGACGAGGTGGAAGATATTATTGACAACCCTCCACCTACCGAAAAGTACGTCAAGCTCAAAACTGAGCTCATCAAGAGACTTTCGGCGTCGCGTGAGAAGAAGGTGCAGCAGCTGCTCATGCACGAGGAACTAGGCGACAGGAAGCCGTCGCAGTTCTACCGGCACCTCCTCAACCTTGCTGGTCCCGCTGTTCCAGAGGAGTTTTTGAGGACCATCTGGACGACCCGTCTTCCTGCTGGCACTCAAGCGATTGTGGCTTCGCAGTCGAAGATGGATCTTCCCGAGCTGGCTGAGCTGGCAGACAGGATCCACGACGTCGTCGGCACACAGGCGGCAGCAACGGCAGCCATCAACACTCCCGCATCCTCCAGCACCTCAAACGGCAACGTAAACCCCGAGATCGCTGCACTTACCAAACAAGTGGCGATGCTAGCGGACAAGGTAGACCGGTTGTCCCGGCCTAGAGGTAGGTCCAGTAGTCGCACGCGCTACCGATCAAAGTCAAGCTCCAGATCGGAATCCAGCTACAAAAGGTACCCGCAGTGCTGGTACCATCTAAAATTCGGGGACCGAGCTAAGAAGTGTGTAAAACCGTGCGACTACCCTAAGTCGGGAAATGTGCGGGGCAATCAGTAATGGCGACCGATGATTGTCCGAGTGCTGGTCGCTTATTCGTCACCGATCAAAGGTCCAAGATGCAGTTTTTGGTCGACACCGGCAGCGACCTCTGTGTCTACCCTCGATCGGCGCTCTCACGACGAACAGAAAAAACTGGTTACCAGTTACATGCCGCGAACGGAACGACGATAAACACATACGGCTTCATAAATGTTTCGTTAAACTTAGGCTTGCGCCGCGACTTTGTCTGGCGATTTATTGTTGCCGATGTAACAAGGGCAATAATAGGTGTGGATTTTTTATGTTTTTATAATTTAGTTGTTGACTGTAGAAACCAACGTATCATCGACAATTATACAACGCTCTCCACCCCGGCTTCGCTTGCCCGTCGTTCCGATGATATATCGTCGGTTAAAGTATGTCTCGGTGATTCCGCGTACACACACATACTACGGGAATTTCCCGACATCACCCGTCCACCCGGCATTCACCGCACTCCCAAACACAATACAGTACACCACATTCGCACTACTCCTGGGCCACCAGTATCTGGTTCACCCCGTAGACTGGCCCCTGACAAATTGAAAATCGCGAGGGAGGAATTCGACGCCATGCTCAAGTGTGGCACCTGTCGGCTGTCCGAGTCACCCTGGTCATCACCTCTGCACTTAGCACCAAAGAAAAACGATGGTTGGCGCCCCTGCGGCGATTACAGGATGCTGAACGCACGGACCATTGCAGACCAGTACCCTATCCGACACATCCACGACTTTGCTCACAGCCTGTCTGGCTGTACCGTCTTTTCACAGATTGATCTGGTGAAAGCTTACAACCAGATTCCAGTCCACCCAGACGACATCCCGAAGACTGCGATCACGACGCCGTTCGGTCTTTTCGAATTCCCGTTTATGACTTTCGGTCTTCGAAATGCCGGGCAGACGTTCCAGCGCTTCGTGGATGAAATGCTCAGGGGTCTGGACTTCACGTACGCATACTTGGACGATTTTCTGGTATTTTCGAAAGACCAGAAGACCCATGAGCTCCACCTGCGTCAGCTTTTCACCAGGCTCAAAGAATACGGTATGGTCATCAACAGCTCAAAGTGTGTCTTCGGAGTGTCAGAAGTAAACTTCTTGGGCTACCATATTTCAGCCAAGGGCACCAAGCCACTGCCTTCCAAGGTCGAAGCCGTGCAAAATTTTCCCGCTCCCAAAACCGTAAGAGAGCTGCGGAGATTTCTTGGGATGCTCAATTTTTACCGTAGGTTCATTCCTGAGGCAGCTACTCATCAAGCACCCCTGAACGCTCTTCTTACCGGTTCAGTAAAGGGTTCACACCCTGTTCACTTTTCACCGCAGGAAGACGAGGCTTTTCTGGCATGCAAGAACAGCTTGTGTCAAGCAGCATTACTGGCCCATCCTGACTGCAACGCAAAGATGGCGTTGGTCACGGATGCGTCAGACAAAGCCGTCGGAGCAGTTCTGCAGCAGCTGAACGAGGGGGCATGGGAGCCACTGGCATTTTTCTCACGTAAGTTGACTCAGGCACAGGTTAAGTACTCTCCTTACGATCGGGAGTTGCTCGCTATTTACGAGAGTATTAAATATTTCAGGCACATGTTAGAGGCTCGTCATTTCGTCATTTACACTGACCACAAGCCTCTCACATTTGCTTACCACTCTCGTAAAGAAAATAGCTCCCCCCGGCAGTTCCGCCATCTAGATTTTATTGCCCAGTTTACGACGGACATCCGGCACATCTCTGGAAAAAACAACGTCGTGGCGGACACCCTTTCGCGCATAGAGGAGATTGCTCAACCTGTGCACGCTGAGAGGATTGCCACTGCTCAACTGGAGGACCCAGAACTCAAGCAACTCCTAGCTGGTGACACATCTTTGCGCCTGCAGCAAGTAAGAATTCCAGGTTCCAGCTGTCAACTATACTGCGATGTCAGCACCTCCACAGCGAGACCTTTTGTGCCCAAGGAATTGCGCAGGTCAATTTTTTCAAGCCTGCACTCCTTGAGTCACCCGGGTACCAAAGCATCTGCAAGGTTGGTCGCAAACCGGTACGTCTGGCCTGGAGTAAGGAAGGACTGCCGTGAGTGGGTTCGTTCTTGCCTGAATTGCCAACGTGCAAAAACCACACGACATGTCTTTGCCCCAATAGGCAACTTCAAACTACCTTCATCAAGGTTTGCCTTTATCCACATTGATCTCGTAGGTCCTTTGCCGCTGTGCCAAGGATTCCGATATTGTCTCACCGCCATCGATCGCTTTACGCGTTGGCCTGAGGCAATACCGTTAGCAGACATAACCGCTGAAACAGTGGCAAAGGCTCTGCTGAGTGGTTGGATTGCTCGTTTCGGCTGCCCATCGGATATCGTAACCGATAGAGGTAGGCAGTTCGAGTCAGCACTTTTTAAATGTTTGTCCAGTATTGTTGGTTTCCAACACCGCAGAACCACGGCCTACCATCCAGCCTGTAACGGATTGGTGGAGAGATTCCACCGCCAGCTCAAAGCTGCTATAACCTGCCACGCTAATGCCAGTTGGGTGGAATCTCTTCCACTAGTCTTATTAGGCGTTCGCAGCGCATATAAAGAAGACGCACAGGCTTCTGCCGCCGAACTTGTTTACGGCCAGCCAGTGCGCCTACCAGGTGAATTTTTCGACCCGCAGGCTGACGAGACCATTGACACAACTGATTACTTGTCAAGGATTAGAAATCTGGTTCGAAAGCTACATCCATCACCAGCAGCTAGGCACAACAAAACCAAAACCTTTATCTTCAAAGAGTTAGCCACCTCTACACACGTTTTCCTTAGGGACTGTACTACCGGTGGCGGTTTCAAACCGGCATATTCCGGTCCACACCAAGTCATCCAACGAGGGGACAAGGTGTACAAGATCGTGGTAAACGGTAAACAGGTTACCGTAACGATAGACCGCATTAAGCCGGCCTTCATACTGCGTGACCCAGATACACCATCATACTCACCACCTACCACAAACATTCATCACTACACATCACAAACACCTCCTAGCAATAACACTCATCACAACACTCCAAGTGGGGATAAACGCGACTTACCTGATGCTGACGATGACGTCATCAGAACGACCCGGTCAGGCCGCCGCGTTAAATTTCCCAACTATTATCGCCCTTGACGGTCTCTGGAGGGGGGTGATGTAGTGACCACATGTATTTTTATTACTTACTAATTATTGTATAATACTTACTTAACTTTAAAAGCACAGAAATTGTCTTCAGATATATTCATTATTAAATATACAGTAACATTATATCTCTAATTACATCAAATAGAAATAAATATTTACAGACCTAATAACATGTACAAACAAACAAAGTGGACAAACTCTTTCGCATTAGTTAAAACTAGCGGCGAAGCTATGACGCGGTCATTGTCCTCGCGCTGCACGCGCAGGGCGCATGGCTGTGGCGCAAGCGGGACGGCACGATCGTCCGTCACGCTCTGGCCTACCGCACGCGCAGCGCGCATGCCTCGCCCCGGTCGGCCAGTGAGCTTACGACTGTTGCCACGCGAGTTAGCTATCCTCTCTGCTTAGCCTCCGCCGCGCTTGTATAACTTTGTTTATGTTTCTCGCTTTCATACTGTTCTTTCTTCCATCTATATTTCTACCACTCCTTCTGTCTGGTGGAACTCTTGTGTGTGCGTGATATAATAATATGTGACTACTTGTGTGTGGAATAAACTTTCATCCTTCCACTGTTATTGGACTATTATTTAAACTTCACCCACACAACCTACAATATCAACAAACAGGCTCCAAATTGTCTTTTGTTTCTTTAAATTCTGTGTTCGAAATTCAAAAAAAGACTATTGAATGAAATTGTGAATGTGCCAGGTTCAAAACTGCATAAAAACTTTTTGCTCGACCTAATATAAAATTTTAGCTAGGACCAAACGAAACTGAAAATACAAGGTGGCCCAATAGATGTGTCCAGAAGTGTATAAGGCACACCTCTGCCTACCCCTTCTGGGATAACAGGAGTGATGTTATGTTATGTTTTTCTTAGACACATGATCTCTCTTCAATCGCGTCGGTTGGCCGTCCTATCGGACTTTGAGAGTTACTAAAAACATTTTCGAAAAATTGTGTTAGGTACAGCTCAATTAAACCGATTATAAATTATCTATAGAAACAGAAATTCCTAATTATCTTTTTTTAAAAGACATTTCGAAAGTGTTTTTAGTAAATTTTTAGACCTATGTATCCAGCTTATGCGTATGAAGTTTCATTAAAATCGGTTCAGTCATTTCGGAAAATAAGGACTTGAAATATCGTATGAAATGCCGTAAGGTGTAAACGCTCTTAATTGGTCTTGCCGTATCAGAGATTAGCAAGAACAAACAGTCAGAATAATATGAAAATCTTTTTTTTTGTGTTATGTTTGTACTACCGTATTTAATTTCATATGCATTCAATAAAAAGCCGTTATTTTGAAGTTAGAACATCAATTTCATTTATTTGTAAAATTGGCTGGCTGTTCTACCAATCCGTATGCACCAACTTCCAAAATATTTCCGTTATTAGGCATATTGTAGTACAACTTGGAAGTTGTCTGCTGTTTGATGAACGAGCGCCTATTACTGCCTACCCTCTGTTTGCTAAGGTCCATCGTAATGTCGGGTATTAGCAGAGTTAATGTTGTACAAGGCACTTAGAGTTTGTGTATTATAAAGACGATTACTCTGCAGAGTGCAGTGTTTAAGTATTAAAGTTATTATGCTGCTTTAATCATCTACCGAAACGGGACGCCTTGGCTAGGATATCATCATCATCATCATCGTCATCAGCCTGTAATGTTCCCATTGCTGGGACACAGGCCTCCACTCTATGAGAGGGAGTGGGCTGTAATCGACCACGCGGGCCCAGTGCGGGTTGGTAGATGTCACATTTGTCTTACAATTTTTAGTTCTAGGACATGCCGGTTTCATCACGATGTTTTCCTTCACCGCTTTTGAGGGCAGCGGTGATGAAACAAATTACACAAAGTAATGCGCCTGACTGGGTTCGAACCCACGGCTTACTGCTTGTAAGTCGGGGCTGCCACCACTGGGCCACCGCTGCTCTCGGTACCCATGTGCTGATATTATTTAGCTGCTAATTTGAAAATAAAATAAAACAGTCTGTTACATTAACTTCATTTTAATTTACAAAAATAAATTATTTTATACACCTTAAAAACTAATACAAACTACATGTGGGCTACCATGACGTCTTAAAACATTATTGGTTTACTCCTTTTCCAGTGTGGGAAAGAGATGGCGCTAGACATCCTGTATAGCTCCGTCTCTTTCCCACACTGGAATAAGAGTAAAACAATACTGCTTTAAGACGTCATGGTTGGCCAACAGAACTATGAAAAAAATTGCTATTAATAAGCGTCGAGAGCAAGTTTCTTTTTTAACATCAATGGTCGAATGAGAGATCAATAAACGTTTTTAATTAATGTAGGTTATCTACAAGATGTAAACAGATCCTTCCCGAAGCCATTAAGAGCGTTTACACCTTACGACGTTTCATACAAACTTTCAAGTTTTTACTGTCCGAAACGACTGAACCGATTTCAATAAAACTTATTACCAGAGGTCAGAATTAGGTTGAGTTATTTTGGTACTTGCATCGAAATGTTGATATTAATATGGATCTTCCCTTGCGTGTGCGCATTGGAATTTTGCAACTTCGGACATCCGATGACGGATGGTTTAAATTGTGTAAAAGTAAATAACTTTTTTTATTTAATAAATCACGGGATTTTTCTGCTCTTTAAAATTAATCTCGGGATTTGAGGCATATTCACTTTATCTTTTGCTGTATGAGATCAGTGTAAGTACACAAATAACTCTACCTAATTCCGACCTCTGCTTATTACGCATGAGCAGGATACATAGGTCTAAAAAGTTACTAAAAAACATTTTCGAAATGTCTTTAAAAAAAAAAGATAATTGGTTTCTGTTTCTATAGATAATTTATAATCGGTCTAATTTAGCTGTAACACTATTTTTCGATAATGTTTTTCAGTAACATTTCAAACCTATGTATCCTGCTTATGCGCATGAAGTTCAGTCATTTCGGAAACTAAGGCCTTGAAAGTTTGTATGAAATGTCGTAAGACGTAATAGCTTTTAACCAAGCATTCTGTAAACAAACTAAGTAACGCTACGTAAAAAACTATTCCTGGGAAACGAGTTTTTTTGGTACAAAGTCACTTTCAACAGTAGGAATCAATGTAACGCACTCAAGACATTGTGCTAGTGGATGCATCGAATAGTTTAGAGCATGGAGGTATTTAAAATAAAGTAAAAACTTGTATTTTAAAAATATGGATCCGGAATCGTCTTGAGGATGTCACAGTTAGCTTTAAGTCCGTAAATTAAAACTGAAAGTCGTCCGTACAAAATGACATTTTTTTAACATGTACTTCTCTTTCTGACCGCGTCACTAAGAGTGTGGTCAGTCCTTTACTCGACATGATTGCAGCACGCAAAATTGACAACATAGCGTAACATCATAGATAATATTTTATTACTCATCGCGGAATACAACATTATTTGTTTACTTTCACTGGATTTGAATACGACAAATATTTATTAATCTTATTAATGTACTGTTCTGACAAAACTGGTTTCTGGGATAAACTAATTTGATGTTTCAAATTAGCAATGGTCGATAACAAGTAACCTCTGGGCGTAGACGGTGATGGGCTTGAAAATATGAAAGGTGCAGGAGTAACAATATTCTTAATATTTGTATAAAGATTGTGTATTGGCTTTTTAGGAGTAATAGCTACAACATCAGCGGGTGTCACAGTATATACAGGTCTTACAGTAGATACTTGTATTGCAGCATTTCGTCGTCCATTTGCATTCGTAACAAAAAGAGGTTTTAACTCGTCATAAGATGGTCTTACTTGTCCCTGTGCTTGTGCATTTTCATTTTTGAAAAGCAAAGAGAATTTGCTTTTATGCGGTTCGTAAGCATGGTCTAATTCAGATGAATAGTCCACTACTTCTTTCGAAAAATCAAGTTCATCGGAGAATTTGTAATCGTCTTTTGCCCTTACCACTTTGTCGGTGTTTTCGAGACGTGTGTTGTATTGTTCTAAGTAATCATTATTGCCGTCTGACAAACCTTCTGAAGTGTGATCATTGATATTTGCAGTTGTACCTACAAAAGCAGTTTTAGTTGGATAGACATTAAAATAATGGAAATTATTATCGTTTTTATCTTCATAATCGTTTGTAATTTCTACATGTCTCTGTTCATAGTCAGGAATATTTGTTTTATAAGGTGCTAGAGTTTGTTGTGGACGGTGTAGAAAATCATCATTTCCACTATAATGTTGATTGTGACCATAATTTTGTTTTACTATAGACCGATCATTATTACCTAAACTTTTGTCTTTGTCGTAATCAAAATCTATACTGTTTTCCTGATTTTGATGTTCATCATATCTGACGTCAGCTTTGTATCCATTCTCGTCAGCGGTGTAGGAAACTATCTGGGTTCTTCCGTCGGGGAGTAAGACCCTGTATTCGCCGTTGGTAGCTGATCCTGTACTCTTTTGAGAGTGAGAGAAGTCGTCTCCAGTTTTGTGGTCCTTGACTGCGTAGGAGAAGGCGTAGTTGTCACTCTGTTAAAAGAAAATATAGAAATAAAATGTAATTAGGAAGTACATGTGACTAAAAGAGTGAAAAATATTAATGTTGATAGATAGAGAGGGAGAGGAAGACCAAAGAAAAGATGGATGGATTGTGTGAGAAATTATATAAAGGAAAAAGGAGTACATTTTAATGATAGTGTGACGAATGACTGAGGAGCCAATTAACATGGGCAGATAGATGATGGCTTTAGGAAGTAAGTTGGTCTCCTTTAAACATGATAGGTTTTGATGGAGAGGGATGATGTAACTAAAAAAGTGATAGTTCAGAATCAAATTGAAGAAAAAGCATTGTAAAAGGAATAAAATTATTGTGTGACGGTTAATATTGGGGAATTATTTTCTTCGGCGCTGATGTAATTGTTTGATTCGGTAAACTATTAGGGGATTCCTCTTGGTTTCTCTCTTAACTTTACTGTCTTCACTTGTTACTATAAGTTTATTATTATTTATTCCCCATAAATATATACTTACGGGATTAGCTTCTTGGCTGTAGTCGTGTTCACTCCCTTTGTTTTTACTATGATAATATTGGTGAGGAGCATTCTGAAAAACAAACATGAATTCACTAAGTAAAATGTTTTGATTATTTGCACATGGGAATGGAAACTGGAGATAGTTTTTAGGGTTCCGTACCCAAAGGGTCAAACGGGACCCTATTACTGAGACTTCGCTGTCCGTACGTCAGTCCGTCCGTCCGTCCGTCCGTCTGTCACCAGGCTGTATCTCATGAATCGTGATAGTAAACCAGTTGAAATTTTCACAAATTATGTATTTCTGTTGATGCTATAACAACAAATACTAAAAACAGAATAAAATAAATATTTAAGGGGGCTCCCATACAAAAAAGTGATTTTTTTGCTCGTTTTTATAAATAATGGTACGGAACCATTCGTGCGCGAGTCCGACTCGCACTTGGCCGGTTTTTTAAATCAAATCTTTTATGATGTAAACGATGCTGTAGAAGCATCGTCGTTACTATGGTAAATAGTCGTGAAAAGAACGTATTATTTCTTTCCACGACATATTAGGCTCTGTATGGTGTCGGACGTAAGGAATAGCACCATCCCATATCTTCTGGACTACGGACTAAGGAGACGGAGACTAAGGGACTTGTCAGAGAATGGGCTGCACCGTTCTCTGTGCTTTTGTGACAACCGTACTGCGTTCGCCAACCCGCCTGCCAAGCGTGGCGATTATGGCAAAACCCCCCATTTTATGTCAATGTGGCAAATTTTGGGGGAGGCCTATGTCCAGCAGTGGACGTTTTTCGGCTGAAATAACTAGTTTTAAAAACTTGCATCTGAAAGAAGTAAGAAAGTAAACTTATATGACACATGCCACAAGTGCACACAATAAAAACTGAAAATAAAACAAAATCTTAAAACTAAACAGAAAATAAAAATAAAACATTGTGTGTCTCACGGCTGCGCCAAATAGGCCCAGTTGCCCATTTGAAGATGATGAATTTTGACAGTATATTTACAAACTAAAGATTGAAAAGTTTTAGGAAAATTAGAACCTTACTTTACCTATAGACTGAAAAGTGGTGTGGTTTTCAATTGTCATGGCAGGAATGAGGAAAATGTGGTGAGGAAAGTTTGAGTATGAATGTGGAAGCTATACGTGTAGAGAAGGACAAAGAAACTATGGATGAACCGTGTGAAGGTTGAAATGGCTAGAAAGGAAGTAACTGCTAAGAGGACGAGTGAGAGTATGTTATGGAGATGTAAAGAGGAAGAAAGCCATGCTGCGCCGACCCCAAATAAATTGGACCACGGGCAGGAGAATGATGAATGACGATGAGGACTTTACATAAAACAATACCAACCTGGTATTTATACGAATCGGCCTTCAAAGCTGTGTTCTGCTGTCTTTGAGCGTTGTTAACCTCGTACAGTGGCTTCACAACACGTAGCTGAAAAAAAAGTGCATGATTAACTATCACATTTGTATTTTTATCATCTCCGTTCAATCCTGAAAAATAATTATTTCAGCGGTCTTACTAAGATATGCAAAAGCAAAGAAGATGATACTATTGAAATCTTCGTTTGTGACTGAAAAGCTCGAGTATACAATGAATAGGCCAATCCTACTTTATCCAATCCAATATCCAATATAATATTATAAATGTGAATGTTTGTGAAGGATGTATGGATGTCTGGATGTTTGTATGACGCATAAAATACTGTATGGATCTGGATGAAACGGGTTTGGGTAAAAGTGGCATGATTTTCTAAGTCTGCGGCCATTAATGAAAAATATTACATTAGTGAGAACACAATAAGACATTCATTTTCTTCTATGAACAATTATTTCCAAAATGCATCGGAGCCGAGATATACAGGGTGAATTTTTCAAGTATGTGGAAGGCCGAATCCGAAAATATGAAGAATAGCGAAAAACACTCAAAGGAGTCACGAGCTCGATTTTGATAAAAACTAAAACAGCATCATTGGTTTTTTGAAAAATCAATATTCCTAGCCAGGAATCGAACCCGTTAATTTTGAAAAAAAGAACATCCTGTATTATTACATCATTCGATAGTGTCGCTGTTAATAAAATAAAATTCTGCGAAATACTGACATACGGCAAACGATAGGAAAGAGTTATCTAAACTAATATTATCAAGAGGAAAGATTTGATTGTTTGTTTGCATTGAATAGGCTCCGAAACTACTGGTCCGATTTGAAAAATTCTTTCTGTGTTAGATAGCCCATTTATCGAGGAAGGTCATAGGCTATACATCATTACGCTACGACCAATAGCAGTGGAGCAGCAATGAAAAATGTTGCGAAAACGGGGAAAATGTGACGCAAACGAAGTTGCGCTGGACAGCTAGTTTTTTGATAAAATCCATAACAGTATGCAAACTGTTAGTCATCAGTTATCATATTTTCCACTATACGTTAGCAACAATTATGTCTGTGGCCGCTGTGAAAAAAAATCAAGCCACTGGTCCATACAAACTTACCCTACTTTACTTGCCCTTTCGCACAAGGCCAGATAATGTTCTGGAATAACACATAGGATACTATTTATCCCGGTAGTACCATCCCGTGGGACAATTACCGAACAAAACGAGGGTGAACCCGCGGGCTTAAGCTAGTACACAATATTTCGATGCTAGTGGCTCTAAAATTAGGAATAAATCCTTGATCGACGTTTGAGTCAGGATGTACTCTGTGTTGAGGCTAAGAAGTATCATAACGCAATGAACATAAACAGATTAATCACCAATAACCAGCGGCTGGCAAACGTTTACAATGATCCCCGCAGTGATCCCCGGATAAACAAACACACCTGTTCTTGTCCACAGACACAATAGCGCCATAATCAATCATCGGCCTTATGCCAGTGAATAGAGAAAAAATAATATCACGGATTCATTTTGTTGGGGGGCTATGAAAATAGCGAAATTGAAATGAAAGTAAGAAGCACAATGCTTTTTAGGTGACATATGATAATATGAGGTTCAATTCCTGAACAAAGGTCTCTACCATATTAGTTCAGTTTTTTGGTTTAACCTATTTATTTTCATGCTCTGTATGGTGTCGGACGTTAAGAATAGCACCATCCCATATCTTTTCGTGGGTGTCGTAAGAGGCAACTAAGGGATTTGCCAGAGAATGGGCAACAGCGTTCTCTGCGCATTTGTAACAACCGTACTGCGATCGCCAATCCGCCTGCCAAGCGTGGCGATTATGGCAAAACCCCCCAAAATGTCAATGTGACACTGGGGGAGGCGTTTGTCCAGCAGTGGACGTCTTTAGGGCCGAAATGATGATGATGATTATTTTTTTTCAATATTTTTCCGGACCTCTCTATGCCTTCTCCAGGCAATCCGGTAAGAACAAGTCCAGTTCTTCACGCTAGATTTTCCTAAACCTTCCTCAGAGGAAAATAAAAGTCGCGGGGTGTCGCGTTATGCTAATCGTGGTTGTAAAAATGATGATGATGATCCTGGGTCTGATTTCCTTGGTGAGCAAACTTTGGCCGGCTACTGAGTTTTTCCAACACGAATCATTACCTCTTCGAAGCTTGGTCTTGAGCCCCGCTGACCAATTCTACCAATATGTAAAGCTAACAAAATTTGCAGATTTTTGCTATAATTTGCAAATTTTATCGTAGATGAAAAAACAAAATGACTAAAGAAAGAGTAATGGGCAAAATATGGTGAAAGGTAATGCTGATGATGATATTATAATATTTGAACAAAAAAACCTGCGGCTTTTCTCGACGGCCGGAGTGACCGAAAGTTTTCCTCTGCAGTCTATCCATTTTAATATCATGAGTATTGATGCCATCATAATTGACACTTATCATAGCACTATGACGAGTGGTAGGGAATCCTAGAATATGTGCTATATCATCACTTTCTTTAGCACTGTCTGAAGGTTGATTTTTCTCATCATCACTGAGTCTATGCCAGGCATTACCATTTGAGTTCTTATTTCCATGCTTTAAAGGTCTAATTTGGAATTTTTCGTCATTAGCAATACGTGCAAACTGCCTTCTTCGTATTTTTTGGCTGTCAGGATAGTATTCAAGGTACTCTGAGCTGTTTAATTCTATATTTCTTCTTCCGTTAGTCTTTTGCGTAAAAATAAAATGTGTGTGAGTATTTTTCGTCAGATTCATACCTATTAATTTTGTTTGTTTACATCTACATCAATTTAAAATTACAAGTTTTTAGTATCCAACTGCTGCACAAAGGCCTCCTTTCACTTTTCCCTATCAATTGTCATTTGGAATTCTGGCTTGCCTCACCGTCATTTGGGATCCACTATTATCATCACAGCCCAGGCTTTTGCCAATTATGTTAACGTCTGCTTCCAATTTGACCGGTTGCAACTAAATTCACACGGGGGTACTGAGCGGCTGTTTCAATACCAATACCTACTTTGTCTTTTCTTTACTTTGTTACAACATGATAAAATCTAGGAATAGCAAAATCTGACTATAATATCCCTACTGCTAAAATACAGGAAGCTGTGAAAGAGTGAGAGTGGGTTATTATCCACCACGCAAGTCTAGCAAGTTCTAGTTTGTGGATCGCATCAGAATCATCATCTGCCTAGTCATTTCCCTAACTATCTTAGGGTTGGCTTCCAGTCTTACCGGATTTAGCTGAGTACCAGTATTTTACATGAATCGACTACCGATCTGACCTCCACAACCCAGTAATTGGGTAATACGAATCAGAATACTGAACAGTTTTTAAATTTATCATAATAAAAAGAACTCACATACAACTTTTTGAAATCAAAATCAAAATTGTTGTCTTCTTCATTGAAGTCATTCTCATAAAAATGGTCTTTTGTGGTAGATTGAGTTTTTCTACTGCTTGACACTTTATTATCTTGTTTACCCTTTTCTTCTTGAACCATTGGTAATTTTTTAGTCTAATTTAAAGATAATTTTATTATGATAATTAGTTGATCTTAAGATTATGTACTGCCTCGTTGTCGTCAAGAAAGTTAATGGAGTTGGAGGAGTTTCGTATTTCTACAACGAATATCCCCATGAATAACATAGCTTTTCATTTTCATTATTGACTTTTCCATAATCTTAATTGATGATAGCACTCTGTCTTGGTGGGTTCTCAAATGTCAAAGTCAAAATTATTATATACTATACTTGCGGTAAATGTGGTACAAACCGTTGTTGGTTTGTTACTTTGTAGAAGCCCAGACTCTGGATTCCAGTCCTATGAGGTCTTGGGTTCAATTCATCGACATTGCCATAGCTTATCTGACCTTCACAACCCAATTACCAATGGTTTATACGAAACCCCTTAGTAAGACTGGTTGTAAGACTTTCGGGCCACTGACTACCTGTAACGACTTACGACAGTCGATCTACAAACGACAGCTGGGAGCTTAACGTGCTATCCGAGGCACGGAGGAAACTCGGAGTATAATGATCACCCATCCACGGACCAAACTAGCCAAGCGCGGCTTAACCTAAAGATCGACCCAAGTGGCTGTTATAATTTATCCCCCCTCGTCATCTTTAATTAACTTATTAGTTTTAGCTACATAACCTACTGAAGGTTGCTTGTAGTAAAAGATTTTGGTAGATAAAACATTAAGTAAAACTATTAATGTAAATTAAAACCTGAACAAAACTTCTTTGTTGCAGGGTTTGTACCAGTACTTCGCCGGCCTTCGAGTCAGGTTTTCTCGGAGTGATAAATTCCATTAGACGTCTCTGACAATAACAACAGAAATCTCTTAGAAAAACACCTAAGTATTTATGATAAATAATTATTAAAAATCACCAGAGGTATATCAGAGGTCGGAATTACGTAGAGTTATTTTGGTACTTGCGTCGAAATGTTGATATTAATATGGACCTTCCCTTGCGTATGCGCATTGAAATTTTGCACCTTTGGACATCCGATTTCGGATGGTTTAAATTGTGTAAAAGTAAATAACTTCTTTATTTATAAATAACGGGATTTTTCTGCTCTTTAAAATTAATCTCGGGATTTGAGGCATATCCACTTCTTTCGCAGTATGAAATCAGTGTAAGTACTTAAATGACTCTACCTTATTCCGACCTCTGATAATCACTCTACATAATATATCTTTTCCACAGCTGGGACACAGGCCTCCTCCCTATGACAGGGAACAGTCCTGTCTTCCACCACGCGGGCCCAGTGCGGGTTGGAAGATGTCACATGTCTTTGAATTTGTGGTTCTAGAACATGTTGGTTTCCTCACGATGTTTTCCTTCACCGTTTATTATAGTACAAACGGTGAAGGTGTTGGTCGTCCTGTGATGTTTTGGTATCGATTCTTGGATCTGGAGAAAGTGTTATTGGGGTTTTTCCGTCATTTATAATTTAACCTCTGCCTAGTTTTTCCCAACTAGGTGGGGTCGGCTTCCAGTCTAACCGGATGCAGCTGAGTACCAGTATTTTAAAACACAGGTAAGACTGGTTGACACTGGACCAGCAGTTATATGAAATAGTGAGGTAATAAAAATACTGTGAATTTGAACCTGATTAAATCTCCTGCGTTCACTATGTTGGACCAAATTAAGATCAGCGCTTCTTTTTTTTCGATGTTGATTTCTTGGATGCATAAATTTCAATAATCGCTGCCGATAATAATGACAAAAATCTGTATGAAATTAAATCTATTGCTATATTTTAAACAAACACATCCAAAAAGACTAAAAGTTAATTTCGACCCACTTCCCGGTGCAGTATACGTTAAGTTTGGATGACACGAATGGTTAGCTAAGTGACGTCATTCGAAATCCAATATGGCGGACTCTCAAAGATGGCGGATTAGGTCTTTTTATGCAATCCCATGATAGCCATGTATCAAATGAAATGCTTTGCACGTTACTCTGAACTCTAATACTATTTGTGTTGATATTTGATTAAAATAGCAATCTAAAAAATCGTTACTTTATTCCCGCATTTTTTCTGACCCGACACGGGGGCTAGATCTACTAACAAAAGTTGGCGAGTCACCGTCAGAAAAGAACAAGCAAATGTGAGGCGGCCCAAATGCTTACTGGGTTATTTTTAGACATTCAATAAATGAGAAATATCTAAGGACTTTGGTTCTGATTAAAACAGACGTAGTGAATAAACTAGAGGAGAACGCATTTTAACCCATTTCAAGATCAAGAGTGAACGATGTCATTATTATTTAGTTTTAATTGATCAAAAATTCGAATTAAAATTTAATGATGACGCCATCTAGCCGTTTTGGGCCACAGCGACTGTTTTCTGTGGTGGTTGTCAAGAGCTTTGTTATGCTAACCTTTCATGTGCTCACAAGAGGCTAGCATTTCCAACTTAAAATTTATTCGGTTAAGCACCATTATCCAGCGGTTACCCATTTTTCACAAAGAGTAAACGTTTAATTATATGTGTAATCGGAGGAAGTAATGGATGGTTTCCTGAAAGAGCCAATAAGCGGTGGTATCTGTTCATGTTTGAACCGTGTAAGAGATTTAGTGGTATTCATCATATTTCACAAAGTTATGTTAACAAACTCTGGTATCTGAAAACATCAAAATCACTTACCTCATAATCCTTGAAAAATTTTTCCTTCCTTTCCTCGTTTATCTTCACGGCAGCGTCATAATCGAATACTGGAGCCACTGTAGCTAAGGTATAACTGTAGGGCTCATAATTCTTTCCTCTGGCCAGATAGTTGGGTCTAAATGTCACCTATAATAAATAATTAAAGGATAACGCACATTATGGATGAACATAAAGTAACAACAAATGGACATCTTTTAGAATTCATAATTAATAATACATTTAGTGTTTAAATGTTAGGATCTTTGTATTGTAATTGTAGTGTTACACCATACATAATATATTACTTTCTTTTAGTTTTAAGTATCGATCAAATCTGCATGCAACCTAACTACATCAGTAACTGAGAAGAATTTTGAACGTGGAACTTTAAAAAACAAAAAACCGGCCAAGTGCGAGTCGGACTCGCGCACAAAGGGTTCCGTACCATTATTTATAAAAAAAACTTTTTTGTATGGGCTAGGGGGGCTCCCCTTAAATATTTTTTTTTTCTGTTTTTATTATTTGTTGTTATAGCGTCAACAGAAATACATAATCTGTAGAAATTTCAACTCGCTAACTATCACGGTTCATGAGATACAGCCTGGTGACAGACGGACGGACGGACGGACGGACGGACAGTGAAGTCTCAGTAATAGGGTCCCGTTTGACCCTTTGGGTACGGAACCCTAAAAAGATCAACAATTGATCCAAAACGACAGGTTGATTTGATTCAGATCATTGTCGTCGATCGATTGAGTCAGATATGAGTCGTTTTTACTGCCTAGGCAGCACATGTAGATGTTTCACATAAAAAAGTTTGAGGATATTGTCTGTGGGGTTGGCTTGTTACCTGGTGATACTGGGATTGAGCTGCGATACTGTTGTTGGGGTTCAGCTCACTCCTGGCTATAGACTCGCTGAGTGGTCTGGATGTGACGATGAGAGGAGTCGGAGCCGGTGGTGGTGCATCATTAGGGAATAGTATGGGGCCTTTTCTGGAAAATAATGAATAGGTCGTTATTTTGGAAATACCTTTTAGAGCTGCAGATTTCCAGATGTGTTACTATTTTAGGGTGAAAGTTTTATAGACATAGTTTTTAATCATACATACATTACCATCATCATCATTTCAGCCGAAACACGTCCACTGCTGGACATAGGCCTCCCCCAAGTGTCGCCACATTGGTATAAGGGGGGTTTTGCCATAATCGCCACGCTTGGTAGGCGGGTTGGCGATCGCAGTACGGTTGTTACAAAAGCACAGAGAACTCTGCTGCCCATTCTCTGGCAAGTCCTTTAGTCCTCTTACGACACCTACGGGAAGATATGGGATGGTGCTGTTCTTTACGTCCGACACCATACAGCGCGCCTATAATCTCTGAAGGGTTAGGCAGAGGTGCCCCTAATAGTACATTCACACTTCGCCAATGAAGGTTAAGTCCCATGTAATAGATACTACGTTTAAAGTCTTTTGTTTCTTGGTGGATGACGGAGGTGGTTGAAGGACCGGCATTGCCACGCTGAAACGCACCAACCATACCTACTCTACACAATAAATCATCATCATCTGCTTAGCCTTTTCCCAAACTATCTTGAGGTCGGCTCCCAGTCTAACCGGATGCAGCTGAGTACCAGTATTTTACATGAAGCGACTGCCTATCTGACCTCCACAACCTAGTAACTGGGTTATACGATAGTTACGATACCCCTTGTTAAGACTGGATGTCAGACTTTTCGCTTCTGACTACTCGTAACAACTGTCAAAGATCTTCAAATGACAGCCGGGCCCAACAGCTGAACGTGATTTCCGAGACACGGAGGAAACTCGGTATGTAATTATGGTCACCCATCCACGGACCAACCTCGGCAAGCACGGTTTAACCTTAAAGATCGACCCGTGCGGCTGTTATTTAGCCACGAGATCCACAATACATATTAAAATAAAAATACGACTCATCATCATCATCATCATCATTTCAGCCGAAAGACCTCCACTGCTGGACATAGGCCTCCCCCAAGTTTCGCCGCATTGACTTAACATGTAGGGTTTTGCCATAATCGCCACGCTTGGCAGGCGGGTTGGCGATCGCAGTACGGTTGTTACAAAAGCACAGAGAACGCTGCTGCCCGTTCTCAAAAAAAAAATACGACTAAATAACGATATTTACGCGAATTTTAAAGAAATCACCGACCACTAGAAACCACTAATCACCTCGACTTTTCTCCCAGGCGATAACTACAAGAAAATAATTGCAGTCTAATGTAGAATCAATACTGCACCTATCTGCTCGAAACCGATGGCTTTAACTGTTCGATTTAAACTTAGCAAGTTAGCGCTAACGACTTCTTATGCTGTTATATTTGTTGGTTCATTTGTGGAAAAGTGTGGGAGATTAATGAAAAATCTTAGGATTTATTTCGTTGAGAAATGTTGTGGAGGATGCAGAAATAAATAGGTATAAGTGTTCCGCTAGGATCTCTTGGTATGTGGCCAAAATTGGAACCAAAACCGCCATTGCAAAGGGACCCTTCACGAAGCCCTTTTTTTACGGATCCGAGCGTTTGTGAATACGGGGGCTGGAGGGGTCCAGCCCCCGTATTCACAAACGCTAAACCATCAAATGACACCCCTCCAGCCCCCGTATTCCCAAACGCTCGGATTCGACTTCGATTCGATAAGTCGTATGTCTATCTTGTTTTGGCATTACGAAAGCAAGCGAGATAGACATACAACTTTCCGAATCGAAATCGAAACCGAGCGTTTGTGAATACAGGGGCTGCAGGGGTCATTTGATGATTTCAAATCCGGGCTGCTCTGGGCGGAGCGGAAGGGAGTGTCAGCCTTGTACTGACTAAAACCCATCCATGTTCCTACTTAGCCCTTTGTGTTCCAGGGTCACGGTATCTCTTTCGAACAGTCCCGCAGCCCTGGCAGGCATCGGCCCTCTCGGACCCCTTCCGATTTACTGACATCTCCTTGAGGCGCGCGTGGAACACAAACGCGTCGTCGACACTGCCTGTCGTCACGGACGGACGGTGAGCTAGCTCATTACTCACCGTCCACAGGCCCGCGCCTACTATGACCGTGGGGCACTGGGTGGCCCCCGAATCCCGGGACGCCTCCCGCGGCAGCTGGGACGTAAGGCTCTCTCCCACTCACGTTCCGCCACCTCTTTCGCTTGACTGTTTCGCAAAAGAAGGCGACGGCTTCCCATTCTCTCACTCCGGAGCATGGATTGAACCAGGGCCGGACGCGAGAGGTCGCTGCTGCTTCACGAAGCCCTCAACCAAGCAATCTGTACATCAAACTAAGTGACTCTGTGCAAGTCCAAGATAAACTAAGAAAGTACATATGAATTGAAAAATTCACATTAGTACTTGCCCGTGTTTGAACCCACAGCCCCGTGCTTGAGAGCCGAGGCCTTAACAACTTTGCCATCTCGACATCAAAACAATATAACTTTCACAAAAATCGGGCAGTGATTTAGCTTAGCAGGAACCCCTTTCAGTAGTTAAACTCGTTAAAGATGCCTTTGAAGTATTTTCAAAGGACGAGGAAGCCATTACTAAAACCTACAATTGAAAAAGAAGTTTGTTTTGGACAAGAATCGGGTTCAGGATTAGTCACTCAGGCTTTGATATCAATTCTAATGAAAACATACTCCAAACTATTACTTTGGCGTAATCTGGTGTCTTGGTGTTTGTATGTTTCGCTGTACGGGATTATCTTCAGAACTGAACTAAAAATTTCATAGGCTATTTTAAAACGTAGGTATAATATCCGACCATAACGTGGCAGGGCACATTGCTCGCAGAACGGATGGCCGATGGGGCCGAAAAGTTCTGGAATACGACCGCGAACCGGAAGACCATGCGTCCCACTAGGTGGACTGATGACCTGGTGAAGGTTGCGGGGATCCGCTGGATGCGAGTCGCACGGGACCGGTCAATGTGGCGATACTTGGGAGATGCATATGTCCAACAGTGGACGTATTTCGGCTGAAATGATGATGATGATGATAACGTGAACAAAGCTGCGGAAAAAAGCTAGTAATAAGCGTATTTAAATATGTTTTTAATTGATTGTCTCCTTGTATTCGCGGATAAAACCAACATCCTTAGGCCCTGGATTGAAGACAAAATCGAGAGCATTCAAGAAATCCAGCGGAGTGTAGTAGTGTACATTCTGTTTACTTCCTTGGAGCGTACAGACGTGATGGTATGTCTTTACCTAATCAAGGTAACAATCTACACAGACCCTTCGCTTAGGTAGTATCAAAACAATGGCAGAATATGTAGTTTTTATATATTCGGTGGGACTCAAGTATGACAATGGGCATGTTTTGACGCAGAATACCTATGTTTATTTTTTATCATTATGTTTTCAAAAAAAAGGGCAACGGATCACATTCTTTTTTTTTTAAACCTTTGTTAATAGTAGATACTTTTAAAACATTATAATGTTTGTTATGTTTTGACTGTGACTGTATGAGGGAATTACCTAACCTTCGAGGATTAAGCAGAGGTGTACCTACTTACTTACTTACGCCAGTCCTGTTTAAGTTCCATGTGATAGGAGGAGAGCCTATTGCCATTACTCTGGTAGAAATCCAGATTCCTATTCCAGGCTACTATGGAACCGAGAGAGAAAGAGAGAGATGCCGTGGCCCTAGAACATAAAGGGCTAAGAAGCAATTAGGATGGGTTTTAGTCAGTACAAGTCTGACACTCCCTTCCGCTCCGCCCAGAGCGGGACGGGTCATTTGGAGATTTCCCATCCCATGGAAAAATTCACGATGGAAAAACCCAATAACACTTTACTTGACTTGGGAATTAAACCCATGACCTCATGCTATACGGTTAAGCTTGTGGCCACTCGACCATAGAGGAAGTCCTACACCTAGAGCAGTGATGATGAATTAAATAACATTAAACAAAATAACGTGCCTGCTTGGGTCTGAACTCACAACCGTCAATGCCGTTACCACAAAGCCACCATTGCCCTCTTCGCCGTCGATAATAATATACGAAGCCCTTGACCAAGGATTCTGTACATTAACCTAAGTAACTCCTAAGCAAAAATTATTGCTGGGAAACGACTTTTTTTTTTGGGGTGATTAATCACAGGTTATGGCAGGACTCAAAGTACAATCAAAACATTGTGCTGATTAATTATTGGATAGTACAGGCTATGGAGGTGTTCATAGTCTAGATAAAACATTTCGAAATGTTTAAAAAAGTTAGAACTAGATCTTTCATATCGCCGTAGCTAGAAGCTTCAGGAGTATAAAAAAAATGTAATGACAGGAAGAACACCCGGTGCCTTTTTTTTGGCTTCGCTTTTTGTCACCCTTTATGTTTAAGAAACTTACTTGACTGGTTCCTTATGTTGCAAAAACTGGACGGCGTTGAACGGCAGTCGATGTTGCTGGAAGTAGCTTTGTGGTGTGGGATCCTGAGTTCTTATTCCTGGCAGAATGAGGAGTAGGAGGATGAACATGGCGCTGTCTTATGTGGATATCTGAAAGAAAAGAAGATAGTCATCATCATCTTCCTGACTTTGTTACTTGGGGTCGGCGCATAAAATTTTTCTTCCATTTTGCCCTGTTAACCGTCACGCTATCATTTTCTCCTCTCATCACACAATCCTGGATGGATTGTGTGAAGAATGATATGAAATGCGGAATAGTTCTGCAGTTCGTCTCTGCATCATCAAAAGGTTGACGGATAGAAAATATCTTCAAACCATTTGTGTGCTTAAATAATGAAACAAACTTAAAATAATAACATAAAAATTATATAGAGAATATACAGGATGTAACGGAAAGGTTATATACATACGTAGGGGTGTGCTACAGACCATCAAACTGAACATGTTTCTCCACAAAGAAACATTGTCGTAGCGAAAAAAATATCAGCTGCCCCTTACATTTGGGTCGAATAGGTATTGAAATTTTATATGGGGCAGCAGATAATTTTTTCGTTATTACGATGTTTGTTTGTGGAGAAACATGTTTAGTTGATGGTCTGTAGCACACCCTTAAGTATGTATATACCCTTTCCGTTACACCCTGTATATAAGCAGAAAAGAATTGAAGGGCGTCAAATAATCAGTTCGCGTATTTGGGGTTGAAACACATAGGCCTTGAGGTCCGAATGCCGAGTCTTTCGGGACATCGTCAAGCGGTTGGTCGATTCTCCCAGTGTCCAGAGGTCTGGCCTCTTCTTTGGCCAAAGAATCAGCATTGCTATTCAACGTGGCACTAGCCTTCTGGGCACTATTCGCGTTGCTGACAACGAAGAATTAAATAAACAAATGCAGATGTGTTGCCATTCTAGAGACAAATGTCTCGAGTGCCAGTAATTACAGTAGTGCTTATCATATCTGACAAACCAGAAAACAGCAGCAGAAAAAGCTGCAGTGGTAGTTTTATCCCGAAAGAATTCCATGAGAAAGAGCTCCTAGAACTCCATAATTGAGTCACGCAAACTGATGTTGAGGTTCTCGTTTTAAAGTCTCGAATCACGGCGTTGTCTTTAGCTCTCCCTCATCATCATCAACCTACACTAGTCCACTGCTGGACATAGGCCTCCTCAATCGCTCGCCACTTAACTCGATTCTCGGCAACTCTCATCCAGTTGCTAGCAGCCACCCTGCGAAGATCGTCGCTCCACCGAGCGTGAGGACCTCTTACGCTTGTCGATTTGCTGTCTCCACTTAAGAACACGTCTACCCCAACGTCTCCGTTTGAGAAAATATATTTCTTTTTTACAAAAAATGTAACCGACTTCAGAAAACACTTAACGCACTAAAAAGTTGAAAATAATACTATAACCTACCTATATTAATAAACCTAACCTAACCTACGATTAACCTATAATAAAATTTAATAATTCTTTGGAGTCGGTGCCAAGCAATATAATTAGAATTAATGAATTAATTAATATTTAGAAGCTGTAAGATTTATGTTTTGCTTTTTTCTGGCCTTAGTCTGTATATAGTCATTTATGTATCGTATATTGCTTGGCACCGACTCCAAAGAATTATTAAATTTTATTATAGTTAATCGTAGGTTAGGTTAGGTTTATTGATGGAAAGTGCATACCGTTACAATTCCAACAAGCCCAAACACAGCTAAGATACATTGTCTTATTATGGAGTTCCAGTGCCTGTCTCTTGGCTTCATCATCAGATCTGATGGTAAAATGGTTCTTATTGAACGCAAATGGTTCCTATATAAAACTTGAAGAGTTCCCTCGATTTCGCCAAGATTCAATCATCAGATCCCGACTTGGTGACTATGGGACCAAATGGAAAGCATAGGCTTTGGAATAAAAAAAATAAAATAATGTAAACGTACGTAAATGACTGAGTTATGCGCGAACAAAAAACGCAATACAGAGTAAACGAAAAGTTAGAAATATTTAATTTTTGTTGACTTTTTCAGAAACGGCTTGTCTGATTTCGATCAAATTTTCATGGGACCATTTGGGAAGTATACGCTTTCAAACAAAAAAAGATTTTTTCAAATCGGTTGGCAAGCAACGGAGTTATGCGCGAACAAACATAAAAAAAAATACAAACATCCGAATTGAGAACCTTCTCCTTTTTTAGAAGTCGGTTAAAAATGTCATAGACCGGGCGGTAAAACACACAAAAAACTAATGCTAACTAAATTTATTTTGCCGCCCGGCCTTTGCCGACTCATGGCTCAGCAAGTCAATAACCACTGCTTTCGATAGTTAATAGTATCAAACTTGCACAACGGCTAACGTTCTAATTTTCACATAGTTAACTAACAATGTCAGCTTAGTTTGCGTTTTCTTATTATAACTGAGGTACTGAATGGATTACGTTATGTGTGATAAACTAATAAATTTGCTATTAGGGCGTGTGAAATGAGTTTTAACTGTCAGCACGAGAGTACACCCCTTCCGATTTGCTGACATCTCCTTGAGGCGCGCGTGGAACACGAACGCGCCGTCGGCACGGTCTGTCGTCATAAGACGGACGGACGGTGAGCTAGCCCATTACTCACCGTCCACAGACCCGCGCCTACGGTGGCCGGGGGCCACTGGTTGCCCCCCGACGCCCGGGGCGTCTCCCGCGGCGGCTGGGACGTGAGGTTCTCTCCCTCTCACGTTCCGCCACCTCCTTCGCTAGCATGACTGCTTCGCAGAAGGAGGCGACGGCTTCCCAGACTGGATTGCCCTTATGTAGGGATATTGTAGCAGGCATATTGTTGGTGCTTGATTTGTCATTTTATATTGAAAAAGTCTTTAAAGTCTTTTGGATATTATTGTTGTTGATTCTGACATAACTTAATTTCATAATTTAATTCGTTGTCATATCTAATTCTTTTTTATTGTGTTTTATTTTGTTCTACATGTGCGTTTTGACATTAATTGATTTCATGTCGTAAGGATATTATATTTTTTACTGCTAACATAAATTCATACCTTAATTTAATTTATTGTAATATTTCATTTTGATTTGTTTTATTTCAATTATTACTTTATTTTTTATTGCATGAATACGGACCAAAGTGTATTTGTATTGTTGTGTAACTAATATGGGTCAATGACCAGAATAAACGAATATTATTCATTGATTTATATAACTTGGTAGGTGAACTTAATCTATTTTAGTCTAATGCTGGATGTAGGCCTGTGCTGGTCCACTAAGTCTAGCTTTTTAAGCTCATCTGCCTATGTTTGTTCCGGCTAATCTCCGAAAAGGCTAGACCGGTTTTGACAGGACTTTTACTGACAGACAGCTGATGTTTTAAGGAATAACTCCGTTCAAAAATAAAAAAAAACCCTTTTTACCCAAAAGGTCAAATGGGACCCTATTACTGAGACTTCGCTGTCCGTCCGTCCGTCTGACAACAGGCTGTATCTCATGAACCGTGATAGTTAGCCAGTTGAAATTTCTACAGTTTATGTATTTCTGTTGACGCTATAACAACAAATAATAAAAACAGAAAAAAATAAATATTTAAGGGGGGCTCCCATACAAAAAAGTTTTTTTTTTCGTTTTTATAAATAATGGTACGGAACCCTTCGTGCGCGAGTCAGAAATGTATGGAGCCTGGGCTAGCACTATGTACACTATATGTAAATATTGCTAAATAATACAGTAACCGTTTTTTATAATCAATTTTCTTTAATTTAACTTCATTTTAATGTTCATTCAAATTAACTTGGTCAAAGAGAGCAACACTACTTAAAAATTTAACATTGTGGATCAGATCAGCACGTGACCAGCAGGCGAAAAATTTCATTTTGACAATGACATTTGATTGACGTGTATTACGATACAAGTCAATCGAATGTCATTGTCATAACTGCTCTAGTAAGCAAAACAACTGGAATTTCGAAAATCTCAGGTTTTGGTTTGTTTTGTTTCGTTTGGTTGAACAAAACAACAAGTTCAATCCAAACTCAATGCAAAGAAAGACTCAAAGACGGCACTTCTTAAAACTGTCAAAGTCGTCAAACTTCAAACAACTGTCATGGCTGCCCTAAAAATAGGGTATGTAGTAAAAAACTTTTCAAATTATAATGATTGTACGACTCAGTCGCTTCATGTAAAATACTGGTACTCAGCTGCATCCGGTTAGACTGGTAGCCGACCCCAAGTTAGTTTAGGAAAAGGCTAGACAGATGATGATGAATTATTGTACGCCTTCTTCAAATTATTTTTTAGTATTTTTATGATATTCCTCTATTTTTTCCTATTTCTCTATACAAGGTGTTGTTTTGCATCCTCGTCAAAATTCAGGATGTTGTCACAAAAGACATAAATAATCAATATAAATTACGGTACCTAGTAAATTATTAAAAAACACTGCGTTTTTTTGTTGTTTAAGTTTGTCAATATTTCAGAATAACGCCCTTAACGTGTTCTAGGGATTATAAAATTATCGAAAAAACGTTTGAGGTTTTTTGTATGTGTGTAAGCGACGTTATAAGGCGGGAATCAGACGGCCCATGATCAAAACACAGGTGGTTCACAGTTACCGATTTCAGTAAATAAATAAAAAAATGAAAATTACCTACTCATTTTATTATTGATTCGGGTCGAGAATCATTAGCACAGTTACCTCCTAGAATTTGACGAGGTTGCAAAACAACACCTTGTATAGTGTACATAGTGGTAGCCCAAAATCAAACATCTCCAATATTTTTGGTATATATACGGTAGTATATACATTCATATGCATGTAGTAAAAAGCGGTTATTTTAATATAACACCAGACACTTCAATTTTATTTATTTGTATGTATATATGTATTTGTATCGATAGATTTAAAGAAGATGTAGAGATGGATTTGCTCTTAATACTAATTTAGGTCAGAGGTGACAGAGACACTGTCAATGATGGAACGAGCCCAGAAGAAGGCTTTTCACACTTTGAAGAGATGGAAATTGTTAACAAAACCCGATTCAATTAAGTAATATGTTTTAATAATTTCATGCGGGCGAAGGTCGCGGGCAAGAGCTATTAAAAAGTAATTTAAGGGAAAAGGCGTGCCAATAAAAGCACACAAGAACCACTTTCTGAGCGTTTTTTTACCTTTTCAGGCTATCAGGAAACAAAAGACTAGTAGGTTTAATTAATCAAGGTCCTTCCTTGATGAGGGTTGAAATAAAACATCCCCTAAATGAAAGTCCAGGAGCTACTGCCTAAACTAAGCAAACAAACAAATGAATGCGTTTAGTTTCAAGCGTACTGCTCCATTTTAAAACGATTTCATTCAGATTACAGGCATAGTTTAATTTTGTGATCAGTTTTTACATTTTCAATGTTTTAAAATAAATGTGAAATGAACTCTTTCTGTAAGTCTGTCACATCTCCTCTACAGTTACAAAACGACCCCCGAGTAGGCTTCAAAGTTCCACGCAGGCTGTTCCAGACAAATCACCAAAGGTAAGAAGCAAAACTGTGGGAACAGAAGCACCCATGAGAGCAGAGAGGTGGCCCAGTGGTGGCAGCCCCGACTTACGAGCAGTAAGCCGTGTGTTCGAGCCCAGGCAGGCGCATTACTTTGTGTAATTTATTTCATCACCGCTGTTCTCAAAACGGCGAAGGAAAACATCGTGAGGAAACCGGCATGTCCTAGAACTTCGAAGACATGTGACATCTACCAACACGCACTGGGCCCGCGTGGTGGATTACAGACAACTCCCTCTCATTGAGAGGAGGCCTGTGTCCCAGTAGTGGTAACATTATAGGCTGATGATGATGATGATCCAAGGACCAACTACGGCAAGCACGGCTTAACCTTTAAGATTGACCCGTGCGACTGTTATTATTTAGCCACGAGATCCTAAACCAGTATTACCATAAACACGACAGAAGAAGCCTTAATACTTATTACTTTCTTACAGACTTCACTCGTGAATAGACTTCCACCATCATACAAAAAAAAGTGAAACCCTCCATCATCTTCTCCGAAAAAGAGGCCATAATCAAAAAGGTTCTAACCAATACCCGTACCATTGCATAAAACAACGCACTCCTTCTAATTAGCCAAGTTTATGAACTCATCGTATGGATGTAACATTTCCCTACTTCCCACAGTTTGCCGTGATGTGATAACATCTATTACGGCATCGTTTCTTTTCATTCTGAGTACTGTATGGATTTATTAATGTTGTGGGATCTTCTGATTGAGATTGGCTAGCTAATATCTTTGTTGTAAGACGTTGTTTGTAAATATTGCTGTTGGTTGTTACTCGTAAGATGTCTGGCTAAGAAAATAAGATAAAAGAAAATACATTCATTACTTATTCGTACAAAAAATAAATTAAAGTGTCTGTTAGAAATTTTATAATAACAGCTTTTTACTTAATGCATATGAAAATGTATTGGTAGGTGGTTCTTCGGTAAATTTAACTTAAAAGTCTAAACCTGTTTTAGCGTTTGCATAAGCTAAATATGCCAAATAAATCTTTTTAAAATAAAAAAATGGTTTTAAATTCCTAATGTTACAATTTGCCCCAAGTCTGTTACAACCAACTCCAATCTCGGGGTAAGTTGTAACACTCGTCAGTTTTTTTTCTAAGCCGTTTCTACAAAGAATGGTTACAGGTTTGATCAAAAGTTTGTTTGGAATCGATAGTTGAATAGTTTTTAATTCGAATAGTACTGCGAGATTTCATAAACACCAAACAAGTAAGCTTTCATAGCCAAGTAGCGACAAATTGTTACAACTAGCCCCCGGCTCCCTATTTGCAAGTTACAAAAATAAAAATAAACTTTTAAAATTTTATTCTGTCTGTCGGTCTGTCTGTTTCATCCGGCTAATCTCCTAATCGGCGGGACCGATTTTGACGAGACTTTTAATGGCAGATAGCCGATGTTATAAGGAGTAACGTAGCTTACTTTTATATAAAAAAGGATTAGGGTTATGTGCAAAAATTTTTTTCGTTTCGTCACGATGTTTTCCTTCACCGAAGCCAGTAATATTACGAAAATGAATCGATCCAAAAATCAGAGACGCGTGCCATGGATTCAAACTCAAGTCCTATGACATGGCAGACCACACCACTAGGCTATCACTAACCCTCATACTCACTTGAAACACTAAACCGTAGAGTTAATCATAAAGAAGAGTAAATATCATTTTTCCATCACCTTAGAAATCAAGAAATAGCGATAGTTTAAAACGCACTCATTGCTTCCTTATAAGTTCTAGTAAAGCAGTTTTGTTTCAACTTTTAAACGAGCAATGAACACTTAATAAATCCTGAAACCTCTTTCACAGGACCACAGGAGCTGTTAGAGCATTTATTTTAAAAACGATTTGTGAAGTAAAAGCGAGAATAAAATACCTGTGTGGTATTGTTTATGTATTGCGCTGGTTTGTACCTTGAAGTTGATAGTTATGGTTTTTCAGAAATAATAGGTGTTGTTTTGCAATCTAGTTTAATTCAAGTAGGTAACTATGCTAATGATTCTCGTCCCGAATCAATAATAAAATGGGTAGGTAATTTATAATTATTTTTTTCTCATTTACGGAAATGCACTATTATGCATTATTTACGACTGCACGGTTGGCGCAGTGGTTAAGCAATCGACTGCTGCGCTGCGTGTTCGAACCCCGCACAGAACAAATATTTGTATGGCCTACTGATAGTTGTTCCGGGTCTGGCTGTTTGTGTATGTGAGTTTAAATGTTTGTAAACGCACCCACGATACAGGAGAAATTCCTAGTGTGGCCAATGTTTACTAAAACTTTAAAAATAATTGGGTACCGTAATTTTAATTGATTATTTATGTCTTTTGTGACAACCTCCTGAATTTTGACGAGGATGCAAAACAACACCTTGTATAAGAATGTAAGTAAAAGTTGAGTCACCGAGTGAATTGCAGATTTATCTGTTCAAGTCGGGTGTCAACAGCTAGTCCACATTTTAAGTATGGCATTTACAAGGCGGGGTTGTAACTTTAGAATAAAAAAAAACAATGAGCTGTTTCAGAGTTATTGCGATCCATAATACGAAAGCTTGTGAGGAATGATGGATGGTAGTCTGGAACTATTTCATAGAAGAAGTACTATCGGATTTGGATGAAATTTGGCACTCAGTTTATAATACGATTTAACACATAGGGTACTTTTCCTCTCGGTAGTGCGATCCCCTAGTCCTCCATATAAACGCCTACAATTATCCACAGACAAACTAAACAACCTTTTAATCTATCATCGCGCAAAAAACCTATATTTCTTTCATTCATCAAAAATCTCAACAACAATGGCGACGCATGCAAATGGCGGCAGTTCGCACGGAGCGCGGGAAACAATCGGTTGCCATGACAACGCCAATATGGCGGATGGTCACACGCGGTGTTGAATCAAGATAACTACGCATTGTTTCTGATTGATTGGGCCAAAGTAATTATTGACAGGGATTATTTTAGGCTTAGGTAGTGGTATTCGTTTAAGCTTAGGTGGACACTGGGAAATATTAATTTCTCTTATAAATGAGTAGAAATGCAATGGTCATTTGGGATGCTGTTATTTAGGGATTGTGGTGCCAATAGATTGGTGTATCTTTCAGTCAGCTTAGTAACTACTAAACTTTACATTACTTGCTTAAATCTAAATAAAATATTTTATTTCATAGACTACATGGGCACTTATAAAACGTCGACAAAAGGTGCACGGTTGGTCGTTTTCTATGGAGGAGAACCGGCAAGAATCTCCATAGTTACTCTTTTAAAATCATTTGATTTTATTTCACATATGCCTACAAGGGCACTTATGAAACGTGGAAAAGGCTTTGAATCCACTACCCAGAACCTAAAAAGTCACTCTGTTCACCTACAAACCACCGCGGCAATAAACGTATGTACCAAACAAAACGATAGCACCCTGGAGGCCTATACAGCGTGTTTGTTTTACGATATACACAGAATGTTCACTCAGCTCATAAATATTCTAGGAATGCCCGTTTTATTACGAGTTTAGCTTTTTGTGTGGTTATTGTTGAGGAATAAGCTAAATTATCCAATAAAGGAATAAGGTTTAAAGCATCAGCTAGTAACAAGAGGGTCTAGATAGAGTGAAATTATATTAGTGACAACGGTAATGAAAAAGTAAAAAACAAACCGGCGAGTTGGACTCGCGCACCGAGAGTTCCGTAGGTCAAACATTTTTAAAAATATTTTTATTAAATGATGTCACTAAAAATTACGGTTTTCGCAATTTTTCCTTTACATGTGCTATAAGACGTTGCTTCGTACCAAATTTAAAGATTCTGAGTTCACGGGAAGTACCCCGTAGGTTTAGATTCCCTTGCGAGTTTCGAAAATTTGCGGAAATTTGCGGCATAAACGGCTGTATCTTTTGATTCCGTTGGCTTAGAAGTTTGATTTTTTGCATAATTTCCACTTCCCTCCATATCACCAGGAGATAGAACTAAGCAAGGCTAATAGGCACAAATGATGGAAAGGATGGTCGATCATCCACGGACCAATCTAGACAAGCGCAGCTTAACCTTGAAGATCAATTCATGTGGCTGATAATTTTTAGACAAGAGCTCATCAACTTTTACAAATTACAAAAGAGTATCATCATCATCATCATTTCAGCCGAAAGACATCCACTGTTGGACATAGGCCTCCCCCAAGTGACGCCACATTGACCGGTCCCGTGCGCCTCGCATCCAGCGGATCCCCGCAACCTTCACCAGGTCATCGGTCCACCTAGTGGGAGGCCTTCCAACGCATCGTCTTCCGGTTCGCGGTCGCCATTCCAGAACTTTTCGGAAGAATTTTAAAAAGAGTATGTCTTAAACTGTTTTTATTTAGGTACAGGAAAAACTATGTGGCTTCTAAAATTAACTATGTTATAGCCAGCTTTTAGTGTTATCACATCCAGTTAGGTATCAGTATTTTAGATAATGGAGAGCAGCGGTGACCCAGTAGGGTCAGCCCCGACTTACGAGCAGTAAGCCGTGGGTTCGAACCCAGGCACGCGCATTACTTTGTGTAATTTACTTCATCACCTCTGCCCTCAAAAACGGTGAAGGAAAATATCGTGAGGAAAGGCAGTCTCGTTGGTTTACTGGATGCATGCGACGCATGCGCAACTGCTGAGAATGAGGTCCTGCTTTCCATTCCCAGGACGGGCAAAGTATTTTGGGATTTTTAGTCACTTTTGAACCACTGTGACAATATGCACCTCTGACTATTCTAAGTAAGTTATCGCTCTTATCAAGCTTTCAGATAAAATTAATAAACCTCACCAGGATAAAATCAAACTCATCATCATCATCTGCCTGCCTTTTCCAAAACTATCTTGAGGTCGGCTTCCAGTCTAACCGGATGGAACTGAATACCAGTATTATTAATGAAGCGACTTCCTATCTGACCTCCACAACTCAGTAACTGGGTAATACGATTCCCTTAGTAAGACTGGATGTCAGACTTTTAGGCTTCTGACTACTCGTAACGACTGCCAAAGATCTACACTGACAGCCGGGACCAACGGCTTAACGAGCTTTCCGAGGAACGGAGGAAACTCGGTATGTAATTATGGCGATCCATACAAGGACCAACCTCGGCAAACACGGATTAATCTTAAAGATCGACCCGTGCGGCTGTTATTATTTAGCCACGAGCTACTCAGGATAAAATCAAACTGTCACACAAAAACAAAAAGTGTTCTTAAATAAAACACTACACTAACAAACAAACATTCACTTTTCACAACTAAAACAAAAAGAAAAGCATAGAATAAGAAGCTGAACAACTGAAAGCGGTCATGTTAGCTTGTAAATGACAGCAGTTCAGAGCAAGGCGTTATTTATTAGTAAAGCGTGGTTCATACCTAGGCTAGGAGACAGAGAGAAGCTTCTAGTAAATAATCAGTAAGCCGTAGGTTCGAACCCAGGCAGACACATTACTTTGTGTAATTTATTTCATCACTGCTGCTCTCAAAACGGTAAAGGAAAGCATCGTAAGGAAGCCTAATCTCCTAGAACAAAAAAATCGAAGACGTGACATCTACCAAACCGCACTGTGCCCACGTGGTGTGGATTACAGCCCCCCCTTCATAGAAAGGAGGCTTGTATCCCAGCAGTGGGAACATTATAGGCTAATGATGATGATCATGATGAAGCCGTGGGTTCGAACCCAGGCAGCCGTATTACTTTATATAATTTAGACATGTGACATCTACTAATCCACACTGCAGAGCCCGCGTGTTGGAATACAGCCCACTGCCTCTCATAAAAAAGAGGCTTGTGTCCCAGCAATGGAAACATTACATGCTGATGATGATGATATGCTTAGGCAACCAATATAAGGTTTCTTGTGGTGCTGTTCCACAAACAATGGGGCAGATGATGTCGTGTCCTGCGGGTTTAGTACCGTCATGTCACCTTCCCATATCGACACGACATTCATTTGCCTAGCTTTTTCCCAAACTACCTTGGGGTCGGCTTCCAGTCTAACCGGATGCAGCTGAGTACTAGTATTTAACATGAAGCGACTGCCTATCTGACCTCCACAACCCAGTAACTGGGTAATACGATACCCCTTGGTAAGACTGGATGTTAGACTTTTAGCTTCTGACTACTCGTAACGACTGTCAAAGATCTTCAAATGACAGCCGGGACCAACGGCTTAACATGCTTTCCGAGGCACGGAGGAAACTCGATATGTAGTTATGGTCACCCATCCACAGACTAACCTCGGCAAGCACGGCTTAACCTTAAAGATCGACCTGGGCGGCTGTTATTATTTAGCCACGAGCTCCTCCCATATCGACACGACACCCATGAATTTATAGTGGGCGGAAAGGACATCGTCACACAAAACGAGCACTACATAATCAGTCATCATTCAGACATATAATTTTTTCATCATCATCATCATTTCAGCCGAAAGACGTCCACTGCTGAACATAGGCCTCCCCCAATGCCACATTGACATAAGGGGGGTTTTGCCATAATCGCCACGCTTGGCAGGCGGGTTGGCGATCGCAGTACGGTTGTTACAAAAGCACAGAGAACGCTGCTGCACATTCTCTGGCAAGTCCCTTAGTCGCCTCATACGACACCCACGGCAAGATATGGGATGTTGCTATTCTTTACGTCCGACACCATACAGAACAGATTTTTTTTTTTTTCAAATGTGCAATCCCTATACGGTTAAAATGTATGGAACGAAAGAGGGTGTGGGCTGTAATCCACCACGCTGTCTCATTGCGGGTGTGTGGATGTCACAAGTCTTAAAATTTTTGGTTCATGTTGGTGCGCTTTGCATGTTTCTTACGATGTTTTTCTTCAACTGTTTTGAGAGCAGCGAATATCTTACACAAAGTGCGTGCATGAGTTTGAATCCATGATCTGCGACTCTTAAATCGAAACCTCTAATAAGGAGAAGTTCTGTGTCCTAGCAGTTGGAACATTCTAGGTTAGTTTTAGGTTTCAATGATGGCGCAAAGTCGTAAATAAATATAAAAAGAAACTTACCACCAAAACGTATACAAAAACTCACAGAAAAACAAAAAGTCTTTTCCTTTCACATGCCACAAAACACAACGAAACAAAAAAAAAACTACAATACTATAAAAATTTAAAACCAAAAAAAAAACTTCAAACAAAAAAATAAAAAAAAGACAAAAATTTATTATTGATAGTTCAAATTAGTAATCAATAAATAATTTCAGCAAACTTCAATACTGATAAAAAGAAAGATTGTCTGAATTTACTATTGTCTAATAATAGTAAATATTAATTATATAATAACCTAATACAAGTGTGAAGGAGCCCTGTTAGTGGTAAAATGACGGTAGCGCAGCGCTCTCTGTTATTTATTACTAAAGCGTGGCTCAAATCTAGGCCAGGAGATAGCGACGATGCTATGGATTTATCTCATTTTCAAATTAGCACCACGTTTAGCAGTAATGAACGGGAGAAAAGTGGCTTTAAGTTTTATGGTTTGGTACGTTTTGGTGCAACACTTTTGTATAAAACCTATCCTTACTAATATTGTAAATGGGAAAATAACTCTGTCTATCGGTCTGTCTGATTTTGAATCACGCGTAAACTGCTGAATGAACGGATTTCAAAATGACCTTCGGATATAGGATAATAGTACGTTCCCGTGGAATGATTTCAAGCAATCACGTGTTTAATGCCACGGGCAAAACCTCGATAATAAAAAAAAAAACTTACCTAAAATCTTAAAATACACAAATAGGTTTTTTCACGGCATTTTTAATGGTTAAACGACATTTAATTAGTTAAAAAAATCACATAATATAACATTAGAATTCATTCGTAAAAATCGTTAAAGTGTTGGTACAAAGAATCAAAAAAAAACAGTAACGTAATGTATCAAATATTTTTATTGCTATGAAAATGGCACACATTTATTGTTTTATTTTCGCATAAAAATAAAGTGAGATTTTTTTTTGTTTACGGTGTAGTTTATCTACAAACGTTTGCATGCATTGAAAGTGCAGTTTTAAAATCAGAATATTAAAAAAAAGTGATAAAAAACTAGTGTGTAAAATATTACGTGGCAGTGGGCAGGTTATGTTTGCCGAAGGACTATGGCCAGTGCGGGAAGGAGTCCTGGAGTGAGGACCTGACGGTCTTAAAAACGTGGCTGGGACAGACTGGATACGGAAGGCCAGTCAAGATATTGTGGCGCAACAGGACTATGTCCAGATGTGGACTGCTATAGGCCAAGCTGATTGATTCTGATAAGTCAGATTGAAAAAAACACAACGGTTTTAATTGTAACTAACTTATGTTCTCTTCAGATATTCTTCGGTAATTGTCCCACAGGATCGTACTTAAGGAATATGCTATGTGTTAATCCAGATTAATAATAATAATTAATAGCTGGCAACACTTACGTCACATAAACGTCTTCTATTCTGATTTACCATTTTTACTAAATATTTAATACTTAATAGTTGAACTTGTGATTTTAATTTACTCCATCCAATTCAAATAGACTTTTCTAATATATTATATCAATAAAATGGCTAAATGTTTCCGAAAAAAGAAAAAACCACAACAATTCATTGATCTGACATACAGTGTCAGATCACGTCACAAGAAAAAATTTACACAATAAAATGAAGAATGAAGACCAATGTTGACTAGATCAGCTGCTCTTCGTGCACGCCTACCGCCTCCGGACTCGTCGCCCCGCTCCGCCTCGCCGCCGCCGGAACCCAGCCTCACCGTGAGTGCTGTGACACCGGCCGTGGCAGTTGCGTCGAGCGACAGCGACGAGTACTTCTCTCCGCCCACGACGCCACCACCTGCTCGTCGACGGGGAGGACGCCGGCCGCCGGACGGCTTAGGACCGCGAGGCCCACCGGCTTCTGATAGGGTCCCAGCTCCCGGCGGAAGTGTGCAGCGCATGCGATGGACGCGAACCATCAATGAAAATGTCATGCGCTCATACTATGGGGCTACAGAGGGAGGAAACAACCTGACCGCGTACCGTGTTCGGATGCTCTCTCTGTTTCAGGTGCTTGAGCCAGCTGTCAACGTGTCGGCGCAACGATTGTCGGATCAGGTGCGGGTCATCCAACGTAATCGTATGTTGGACGACACCGTACTTGATCGCTTGCGAACTGAAATGCAGAGTAGCCACGTCATTGTCCCTCCGTCGCAGGCTGTGGATCCACCACAGTCTAGTCAGTTATTCCATCGCGCTGACGAAGTGAGTAATGACGTGGCTACTAATGTAAGTACCCAATGCAGTGAGGAAATGAGGAGTGCTTTGGAGGGTGCGATTCGAGAATATCGGTTCATGTCGCCCGAACTTAGGCCACGCTTACCTCGTTTGCCCATGCATAACAGAAATAGGGCGCTGGTGGCTGTCCTGGATTCGCAGTTGTCAAACTATTTTGATAACTGCGAAGACCTAACTGATGCTCACTCAATCCTGTATTGTGCGGCTGTAGCGGCATGTCGTGTAGCTCATGTAAAATTTTCTGATGACAGAGCTACACGACCTAAACCTGCCGTTCCGGCTTGGCAATGCAGGATTGAGCGACGTATTAGTGGGGCCAGAACACTCATCGGCAAACTAATCTGCTTCAGGGAGGGCAACAATCGCCCTCGAGTGATGCGCTTTGTGAAGCGGGCATTTGCGGATACTGATATTAGTCCTCGTGACTATA
This sequence comes from Cerastis rubricosa, assembly GCA_949152445.1. NCBI lineage: Eukaryota > Metazoa > Arthropoda > Insecta > Lepidoptera > Noctuidae > Cerastis > Cerastis rubricosa. The sequence goes on along the minus strand of OX424548.1, from coordinate 15,063,782 downwards.
TGTCCCGTATCACAGAGCGCATCGACTTCCTGAAGCAGAAAGTGTATGCATGGGCAAACCGTATCCGTAGGTATAAGCGGCGGGTGGAACGATACACTCTGAATCGCACATTCCAAAGAGATGAAAGGTGGGTTTATAGGAGTTGGGAGCGACCGGACCAAGGTGTGGCTGACACGCACCTGCCGGATGATGACGCCATGTGCTCGTTCTGGCGCAGTATCTGGTCGGTGCCTGTCAGCCACACCGAGGGTGAATGGACTCGGGTGGTCGAGCGAGTATGCGATCCAGTTCCAGAAATGGGGGCTATCACTATCAGCCCCCAAGACGTAGCTCGTGCAGTCCGTCCGTTGCCTAACTGGAAATCTCCAGGGCCGGACGGACTGCACAACTTCTGGATTAAGTGGATCCAGAGGTCGCACGCTCGCTTGGCGGCCCTATTCCAGTCAGCTTTAGAATCAGGGTCGCTGCCCGAGTTCTTAACTACTGGAATCACCCACCTGCTCTATAAATCTGGTAGTACTGCGGAGCCCAAAAATTATAGACCTATTACCTGTCTTCCGACAGTGTATAAAGTTCTTACATCCATTTTGAGAGCTAAAATTTGCAAACACATTGATGACAATTCGATCATGTCCGCTTCTCAAAATGGATGTAGGAATGGGTCCCGCGGTACTAAGGAGCTGCTTCTCATTGATATGGCCATTAACCAACAGGTTCGCCGTTCCCGAAGGGATCTGTCGACATGTTGGATAGATTATAAGAAGGCCTATGACTCGGTGCCACATACATGGCTTATGAGGGTGCTACAGTTGTATAAAATAGATGCAACTCTGCGCACCTTCCTGATGTCGTGTATGAGGCAATGGAGGACAGTCCTTCGCTATCCAGGATGTCAGCATATCCAAGGGACCAGCGAACCGATAAGGATAGAGCGTGGTATTTTTCAGGGCGATAGTTTGAGCCCGCTTTGGTTTTGCTTAGCCTTGAATCCTCTAAGCACGCTGCTAGAGGATTCAGGTCTGGGCTTTCGGTTGAAGAGAGGTGGTCAGGTTATATCTCACCTTCTTTACATGGATGACCTGAAACTCTTTGCCCCCAACAATTTGCAACTGATGGAGCTACTGAAGGTAACAGAAAGTTTCAGTAGCGCCATCAGGATGGAATTTGGTGTAGACAAATGTGCGGTCATGCATGTAAAGCGAGGTCGGATTGTGGAATCTGTGGGAACCCAGCTCTCAGATTCCATAAATCTTAGATCCCTCTCAGCAACCGAAACCTACAAGTATTTGGGTATGTCGGAAGCGCTGGGCATCAATGCTGTTGACATGAAGCAATCGTTGAAGGAGCGTTTCTTTGGCCGCCTGAGAAAAGTATTTAATAGTCTTTTATCAGGCGGAAATAAGGTGCGTGCCTTCAATGGTTGGGTCATGCCGGTTTTGATGTACTCTTTCGGCGTACTCAAATGGACTCAAACAGAATTAGACGCCCTGGATAGGAAGGTCCGAACATTGTTGACGGCTTATAGAATGCATCACCCACGTTCTTCGGTTATGAGACTGTATATCCCGCGGAGTTGTGGAGGTCGAGGCTTTTTAAACGCCAAGACTCTCCACAATCGCGAGATATGCAGTCTCAGGGAATATTTCCTAGAAACCGACGTGGGGATGCATCGAGATGTGGTCGCGATGGACAAGGCCCTCACCCCGCTCTCCTTGGCTAAAGAGAACTGGCGCAAACCTGCAGTGCTTGACACTAATGACCGCAGGGAAGTATGGCAGAGTAAGGAGCTTCACGGACGCTTCTTCAGTGCCTTGCATGGGCCTGATGTAGACCATGCAGCGTCCGTAGCCTGGCTACGTTCCGGGGAACTCTTTGGAGAAACCGAAGGTTTTGTTTGTGCAATTATGGATGAAGTTATGATGACGAATAACTACCGGAAATTTATTGTGAAGGATGGCACGGTTGACATATGTCGGGCATGCCACCGTCCGGGCGAATCGATCCGTCACATTATCTCCGGGTGTTCTCGTCTAGCTAACGGAGAATACTTGCATAGACACAACCTTGTAGCCAGGATTATCCATCAGCAACTTGCTCTGAAATACAGCCTTGTGGAATCGGAAGTGCCGTACTATAGGTATGTGCCCGACCCAGTTCTCGAAAATGGCAATATCACACTGTATTGGGATCAATCCATCATCACTGACAGGACTATTGTAGCCAATAAGCCTGATATAGTGGTGATGGATCGATCAGAGCGGCGCGCTATGATTGTTGACATAACGGTTCCACATGACGAGAACCTCGTGAAGGCCGAGAAAGATAAACAAATCAAGTATATTGACTTGGCTCGCGAGGTTGTCGACATGTGGCCTGTTGACTCAGCGATCATTGTGCCGATAGTCGTATCAGCCAATGGCCTAATTGCCAAGAGCCTCGACCAACATCTGATGAGGCTCTCGTTAGGCAGCTGGATCAAGGGCTTGATTCAGAAAGCGGTACTCCTGGACACGGCTCGTATTGTTAGGAGGTTCCTCTCTCTGGAGCCCTGACCGCCGGTAGCTTGGACCCTGTTCCCGATACCGGTGGGCTACTATTTTTATATTTTTAAATGTTTTTGTATTTAATTTTGTAAAAATATTTAAAAATGTAAAATGAATGTGTATAAAATTAATAAAGGGAATATTAATAATAATAATAATAACCGACCGATTATGAACCATTTGTGTTCAAAACTTCCATATCCATTTATACTTTTTGCGTGAAAGAGTAACTAATCTTCATTCTCACAAACTTTCGATTTTTTATTATTTATAGGTAATTAATTTCATAGCTAGGTAATTTTCATATTCATTAGGAAATATTTAAAAAAAATACTATTATTTAACATCTATTCTATTAAACCTCTTTCACCCTCTCACCTACATTACTTAAAACTCCACCAGACTAGCTCCTAAACTATAGAAAGTAAAGTTCCTTATTATAAGTTGGAACCTTATCGCATAGCATGGCGGACCATTGTTCCTTCTTAATTTGCGGTCGAGAGTTCGAAAGTTAGTTTGACAGAGTACCAAGTGCCTATCTACCATGTTAGCACAATGAGATTTTGTGATGCTGTAGGCTTTGTTGCTTGTATTAATTGCATCTTATCTGATTATGAAGTTATAAATTTTTTCAGTTGATTTAATTTTGTCCCGGTAAACCATCATCTGCCTGGCCTTTTCCCAAACTATCTTGGGGTCGGCTTCCAGTCTAACCGGATGCAGCTGAGTACCAGTATTTTACATTAAGCGACTGCCTATCTGACCTCCACAGCAGTAAATGCCTAATACGATACCTCTTGGTAAGACTGTATGTCAGACTTTTGGCTTCTGACTACTCGTAAAGACTGTCAAAGATCTACAAATGACAGCCGGGACCAACGGCTTAACGTGCTTTCCGGCTTCGTAAATATTTTATGTCAATTATAATAAGTTGTATTAGCATATTGTAGCCAATAACACGTTTTTTGTCCCATGGGGGTTAGTCAGAAACTAAAGAACCTGTTAAGATCCTTACATACCTTTTGCTTAGCCGAGAATCTAGATCTTTAGTCTGTTGTCATGCGTCCATCCCTTTTGTTTACCTTCTTATTTTAATCGGCACTTCATCATCAGCCTATAATGTTCCCACTGCTGGGACACAGGCCTGTCTCTATGAGAGGGAGTGGGCTGTAATCCACCACGCGGGCCCAGTGCGGGTTGGTAGACGTCACATGTCTTCGAATTTTTAGTTCTAGGACATACCGATTTCCTCACGATGTTTTCCTTCACCGTTTTGAGAACAGCGGTGATGAAATAAATTACACAAAGTAATGCGCCTGTCTGGGTTCGAACCCACGACTTACTGCTCGTAAATCGGGGCTTCCACCACTAGGCCACCGCTGCTCCTCTTATCACTCGGCACTTATCTTGGACTTATTATTGTAGTTTTATTTTTATTTGCCATTATTTTTGCTGTACACAATCTTATTTTATTTAAGTACCCGTTTCACATACACATACCCTGTGACACAAAATATTAAACTGTTTTACGTCCGTCACTTTTGCAGGCCCAGTTTAAAACCAGCGTAGCTGCCCGGCATTTTGCTGAACTGGACCTATTCGGCGCAGCCGTGAGACACACAATAATTATCCCTTAGGTACATTTGTTTAGTTTAGATACACAATAATTATCCCTTTTTTAGGGTTCCGTACCCAAAGGTTCAAACGGGACCCTATTACTGAGACTTCGCTGTCTGTCCGTCCGTCTGTCACCAGGCTGTATCTCATGAACCGTGATAGTTAGCGAGTTGAAATTTCTACAGATTATGTATTTCTGTTGATGCTATAACAACAAATACTAAAAACAGAATAAAACAAATATTTAAGGGGGTCTCCCATACAAAAAAGTGATTTTATTGTACGTTTTTATAAATAATGGTACCCTTCGTGCGCGAATACGACTCGCACTTGGCCGGTTTTATTTTGTTTGGATTTAAATATTTTTTGTAAATTTTTGTGGCACGTGCCAAATGAAATCTCTCTAGAATCATACATAAAATATGGTCATAAACGTAGTCCGGTTGTGATTACACCGCTCCTTAAGCTCCCTAATATAAAGTATGCCCTTCCATGGCATCTTCTCCTCTCCCTGCATTTTCACCCACATCTGTCTACTTGGATGCCTCGTTGGTCTAAAGGTCAGCAGGTGAGCATGAGGTCCTAGCGTCTATTCGTGGGTCAGGCAAAGAACCGCGGAGTCTGAATTTGTGCCCGGTTGATGGCAATAGACTCGCCCCCTATTACATGGGACTTAAAAACATAACTGGCGAAATGTGGGTGTACTATTAGGTACGTACATTTCTGCACAAACCTTTGGGGATTACAAGCTTGATGTTATGTATGTATGTATCTGTAGACTTTTTGTTATTCGCCTCTCAACAAGACCAAACCGTGTAGGGTGATTGGTAATTAGTGACCGATACTTGTACACGTGATTGTACTCATGATAACAAACAACTTTCCCAAAGCAACATTTTGTATACTTGTTCACTGTTATCACAATAACACAACAGCCGTATGAAAATCGCGCGCGCACGCCTGTGACCTATCAGCTGTTAGCTGCGTGACGCCGTTCTGTGACATTACTATCGTACCGTGAAACAGTAGGTAAGCAGAGCACCGCGTGGCTAATTTCATACGGCTGTTGTGTTATTGTAAACAAGGGAAAGGGGTATAAAAATGTTTCTTTATTTGTTATCATGAGTACAATCACCGTTCGTTCCCAGTCGCCCCCGCGGGGATTGCCATCGGAGGCAAATGGGAATAAAAATTCCCGGTCGCCACTAGTGGTGATTGTGAAGTCATTGCCCCCACTTCAGTTTCGCTATACATTGCTTTGTTTCTTGTGAAGAATAAAATAATAAGCAAATTCCAAACCTGCATCTATCTAATTGATGATAACATTGAAATAAACTTTCCAACATAGACTTTGTTATTTTATCTTTAAAAAAAAAAAACTGAAGTTGGGGCTATGAATTCCCAGTCACCACCGGTAGCGACTGGGAATTTTTATTCCCATTTGCCTCCGGTGGCAATATCCGCGGGGCGACTGGGAATGAACGACATTCACGTGTTTAAGTATCGGTCACTAATTACCAGCCTAGTCACCCTATATACGCATACCTACTCTTTTCAATTGTACTTACTACATCTGACAAACCATCTAAGCATACTTTTTTTAACTGGGCCCACCACATCATCGCTTAAACCACAACGTTGTCGTATCACATCATTCCTTTATCTATAATTCAACCAGCTGTTATCAAAAACTAACAAATCTCCAAAAGACTCCAAATGTTGTGACATTTCGTTTTGTACAAAAAAGCGGAAGCCTCTTGGGTCACGATTGTCTGTCACGACGCACTTTGACTTTATAACCTAGTTTTATTCATAGAAAAGAGCAGTTATTTAATATTGATTTTAGGGTACTGTAAGTGAAAACGTAAAACATCATCATCTGCCTAGCCTTTTCCCAACTCTATTAAGGTAGGCTTCGAGTACGAATGCAGTTGAATATTTGTATTTTAGATGGAGTAACAGGGTTCGAACCCACGACTTACTGCTCGTAAGTCGGGGCTGCCACAACTGGGCCATCGCTGCTCTCAAAAACGGTGATGGAAAACTTTGTGAGGAAGAGACATGTCCTAGAACAAAAAAATCGAAGTTATGTGACATCTACCAACCCGCACTGCGCCCGCGTGGTGGATTACTGCCTTTCATCTCATAGAGAGGAGGCCGGTGTCCCAGCAGTGGGAACATTACAGGCTGATGTTGATGATGTTATGTGTGTGTTATTATATATGTGTGTTTAAGATTTCGTCTAAGTAGTTCTTGTGTTCAATTTATGATGATATTCATAGGATCATTTCAGCCCAAAAGTCGTCCACTGCTGGACACAGGCCTCCCCAAAGTGTCGCCACATTGACATTTTGGGGGGTTTTGCCATAATCGCCACGCTTGGCAGGCGGGTAGGCGACCGCAGTACGGTTACTAAAAAAGCACAGAGAACGCTGCTGCCCATTCTCTGGCAAGTCCCTTAGTCGCCTCTTACGACACCCACGGGAAGATATGGGATGGTGCTATTCTTCACGTCCGACACCATACGGAGCAAATTCATAGGATATGTGAAACTTTATTAAAAATAACTATTTATTCAAGGAAAAAAACAATTAAAACTAGATAATTAAAACTAAAATAATAACAAATTATAGAAGGGCGTCAAAAAACTCCTCCTTAACGCTGTCAGCTGGTAACGTGCCCAAGAGACTGGCGGCGTTGCCACGTGGTATAGCAATACTTAACCTTTGGCCAAGGTAAAACGCAGCCCTTGGGTCACGGGAAGCGTCAACTAGGCGTTTGGAAATTTCCTTAAAAAGGCTGTGGGCACTTGGACCCTATTGATGAAATGATTGAAAACATTTATACCAATCAACATCATTCAAATCACACAAATCTTTAACACACATTTTACTATTTAAACGCTTTCAGTTCAAAATAAAAACCCGTAAGACCAAATTAAAATCGAATTAAACAAAATTAACTCAACAATTCGAAATTTGTACGGAACCATGAACAAGGAAGTAGGTGGCAAACAAAGACAAGAATAGAATCCAAAGATTGATCAACGCATTTTGTTTTTGATGTTCCAACTTCCGGTACACAACGGATATTGCGAAATGTTCCTTTAATAAATTAGGGGTGGCTCCAAAAGTTCTGAGGGGTTGAAAGGGGGTGAAATCTGGGGTGTTGAAAGAGTTAATTATGTTTTGTAACGGGGTTTAATAGTATCTTTTTACGGGTGTTGTTCAATCTTATCTGATGATGTTGGGATGTAACCTATTTCAACCCCTTCAAGAACCCTTGGTTCTCATAATTTCTTGCTGATTTTTCCATTTGGTGTTTGATTGGATTAGAAATTGTTGTTTTTGAGTTAATTGAATGCTATCGATTGTTGGAATAATTAATTATGCTAAGCATTTTTCGCCTTTCATCTTGCTTTATAATTATCGAGGACCTCGTGGCTAAATAATAACAGCCGCACGGGTCGATTTTTAAGGTTAAGCCGTGCTTGCCGAGGTTGGTCCGTGGATATGTGACCATAATTACATACCGAGTTTCCTCCGTGCCTCGGAAAGCACGTTAAGCCGTTGGTCTCGCTTTTATTTGTAGATCTTTGACAGTCGTTACGAGTAGTCAGAAGCAAAAGTCTGTCATTCAGTCTTACTAAAGGGTATCGTATTACCCAGTTCCTGAGTTGTGGAGGTCAGATAGGCAGTCGCTTCATGTAAAATACTGGTGCTCAGCTGCATCTGGTTAGACTGGAACCCGACCACAAGATACTTTGGGAAAAGGCTAGGCAGATGATGATCTTACTTTATAATTATCATAACTATATTATAGCCTCGTTGCTCTACTGGTACATGACGGTCGGGATTCGATTCTCGGGTCAGGAAAATTGTTTTCTCATCAGGCTCGCCCCTTCTAAATGGGCCCGAGCACTCGTAACTGGCGAAATATAGTTGTTCTATTATGTACTCCTCTACCTAACTCTTCGGGGATTATAAGCGTGATGTTTTGTTATGTATTTTATATCAGTAGTTTGTTATGAAATAGTTTTCGCACATGTGCATTACAGCCATGAGGTTATGTTATGTAAGTGCACATAATTATGTATATTTTCTTCTCTAATAATAAAACAATCTGTGAACATCAAAATACCCAACTCCTAAACATAGTGCTTAGAACAATATGAGAGTTGCTTCACAATAATTGTTCCCAATACTCATATACTGTTGAATAACAAATCAGCACCGAATCAATAATAATGTCAATACCAGGGCAATAATCTTATTCCAGTGTGGGAAAGAGACGGAGCTATAGAATACGTCTATCGTCCTCCCTTTCCCACCCTGGAATGAGATTAAAACAATACTGCTTTAAGACGTGATGGTGGGCCACCTTGCCTATTGTCTAAACTAATATTATAAAGAGGAAAGATTTGATTGTTTGTTTGTTTGCATTGAATAGGCTCCGTAACTACTAGTCCGATTTGAAAAATTCTTTCAGTGTTATATATAGCCCATTTATCGAGGAAGGCTGTAGGTTATATATCATCACGCTACGACCAATAGAAGTGGAGCAGCAATGAAAAATATTGCGAAAACGGGGAAAATGTGACGCAAACGAAGTTGCGCCGGACAGCTAGTAGCCAATAAGCCTGATAAAGTGGTGGTGGATCGATCAGAGCGGCGCGCAATGATTGTTGATATAACGGTTCCGCATGACGAGAACCTCGTGAAAGCCGAGAAAGATAAGCAAATCAAGTATCTTGACTTGGCTCGCGAGTTTGTCGACATGTGGGATGTTGACTCAGCGATCATTGTGCCGATAGTCGTATCAGCCAATGGCCCAATTGCCAATTGCCTCGACCAATATCTGATGAGGCTCTCGTTAGGCAGCTGGATCAAGGGCTTGATTCAGAAAGCGGTACTCCTGGACATGGCTCGTATTGTTAGGAGGCTCCTTTCTCTGGAGCCCGTATGCCGGTTTCCTCACGATGTTTTCCTTCACCGATTTTGAGAGCAGCGGTGAAGAAAAAAATTATACAAAGTAATGCACTTGCCTGGGTTCGAACCCACGGCTTCCTGCTCGTAAGTCGAGGCAGCCACCACTGGGCCACCGCTGCTCACAAAGTTATATTACAAACTAGTATTGAAAAAACTTTGTGAAAAAGCTGATACTTTGACCCCGATGCAATGACGGGTAGTCTTTCAGCTTCGTTAAAGGTATTTTTACACCCTTTATTTGCCGCATCTACCCGTCACTGTCCTACCCCAAGATTACCAAGGAACTAAGCAATAAAAAACCAAAAAACGTCCACTATTTTATTAATCCCATTTATCGCACTAACGCCATCTATCGCTTGGTCATCGGACTTCCAAATTATTGATGATCATTTTAGCACCATCGTCGTTTGTGTCGAGTTCGTCGCCTGGCGAGCGCTGGCAACCTTCCAAGGTGTTAAACGATGAGGTTGTAAAGATTGAACGAAAAAGAACAATGGGGATCCTTTTGACAATTCACATTTTTTCATTTTTTCACAATTTTTGGGGCTTTTTTGGTGGTTGACACTGTTGATTCTGGGTAACAGGAGCTGCAGTGGTTTGAGAAGGATTATGGCGGGCTAGTCCCAAAACCGTTCTGTATGGTGTCGGACGTAAAGAATAGCACCATCCCATATCTTCCCGTGGGTGTCGTAAGAGGCGACTAAGGGACTTGCCAGAGAATGGGCAGCAGCGTTCTCTGTGCTTTTGTAACAACCGCACTGCGATCGCCAACCTGCCTGCCAAGCGTGGCGATTATGGCAAAACCCCCCAAAATGTCAATGTGGCGACACTTGGGGGAGGCCTATGTCCAGCACTCCAGCAGTGGACGTCTTTTGGGCTGAAATGATGATGATGATGATGATGAGTCCCAAAACCATAACATAAGATCAAGCCATTAATCCCCGATGAGTTCAGCAATGGTGTATTTTTAGAAATCCATACTTTAATTAACAAAAAAATTGGAATCAAAAATCTCCTGACTAAAAAACTTATTTTAAGCAAATTGCGAACCTAACGCGTACGAAATCGCGGGTTACAGCTATTTACAGTATAATTCAAAACACACTGACATTTAATCTTACTCGCGGTAGTAACTTATGACATGACATAACCTGACGCCTCTTATCCCCGAAGGGATCTGCAGTGGTGTACCTAATAGTACACACACTTTCGACAGTTATTTTAAGTTTCGTGTTCAAGGTCGGCCCAAAACTTCACAGTCTCTTTTGTGGTAGAGAAACTCGGTAACACAAGGGACCACTCATCATAATCATCATCATCATCAGCCTATAATGTTCCCACTGCTGGGACACAGGCTTCCTCTCTATGAGAGGGAGTGGGCTGTAATCTACCACGCGGGCCCAGTGCGGGTTGGTAGATGCCACATGTCTTCGAGTTTTTTGTTCTGAAATGCCGGTTTCCTCACGATGTTTTCCTTCAGCGTTTTTGAGGGCAGCGGTGATAAAATAAATTCACAAAGTAATGCGTCTGCTTGGGTTCGAACCCCCGGCTTACTGCTCGTAAGTCGGGGCTGCGACCACCGGGCCACTGCTGCTCTCAACAAACTCTCTCAAGAGACCACTACTGAGATCAAAACAGTTAATCGAAGTACAAGTATATCTTGACAATTTCATTACTATAATGTATTCCCATATGCACAATTGATTGTCAAATCTACAGATATCCTGTCCCTTTCAATGTCAATCAAGATGAAATGCAATTACATCTAATGCTAGAGGCATCAGTTGCAAGCAAACGTCCCGAACAATACACTGAGGTTATATTTGAGACTGTTAGAGCCTGTGCACACGGTGCGTTGCGGCGCTGGTGCGGTATGATTGCGCCGCATTTTGGTGGGCACACAGACGGTGCGGCGTCGCGGCATGGGTACAGCGCAAGGCGTCCGTTACGTAAACGCAGGTATGCGGTGTAGGTGAGTATGAAGTACGTACTTTCAATGTCATGATTAGACTTCATTCCATTAAAAGTACATGACAGATTTGTACTAAGGATTTTAATGAATGATACATATTATTTGGGCCAACCCGCATGCCAAGCGTGACAATTATGGCAAAACCCTCCAAAATGTCAATGTGGTGACACTTGGGGGAGGCCTATGCCCAGCAGTAGACGTCTTTTGGGCTGAAATTATGATGATGATGGTGACATATTTTTTTGCAGTTACGAATATATATTTTTCATGACTTGGATTGTTCTGTATGGTGTCGGACGTAAAGAATAGCACCATCCCATATCTTCCCGTGCGTGTCGTAGGAGGCGACTAAGGGACTTGCCAGAGAATGGGCAGCAGCGTTCTCTGTGCTTTTGTAACAACCGTACTGCGATCGCCGAACCGCCTGCCAAGCGTGGCGATTATGGCAAAACCCCCAAGTTATGTTAATGCGACGTTGGGGGAGGACTATGTCCAGCAGTGGACGTCTTTCGGCTGAAATGATGATGACTTGGATCTTACAGTACCTAACCAAATAAAAACAAGCAAGCCAGTTCTCTACCTTAAGCCACATAAAAAACTGAGCGATGCCGCTCCGGTATTGGAACGCATAGGTGCGTCTCCGCCGTGTCTCGCGGCGCGGCGCGGCGCCGTAGTGCGTCGTATGACATACCTACCTTGGATTTTATATGCTGGATCTACGACTCCGCTCCGGTGTGCATAGGCTCTAAGGCTGGCGATAATTGCCCAAATAATTGTTATGTCAAGTACAGATTGACGCACGGAACAAATATTTGTTTGACCTGCAGGTTGTTCCGGGTCTGGCTGTTTGTGTATGTGAGTTTAAATGTTTATAAAAGCATCCACGATACAGGAGAAATGCTTAGTGTGGGTCAAAGTTTCCAAAAAAAAAGAAAAAAAATAATTAAGAGTTCAACTATACATTCTAAGTCATGCACCGCAGTGGTTGTAGTTAAGAGTATATTACCGACTATTAACATTGCAGAAGATTTATTTATTTCATCTCCGCTTCTCTCCGCTTTGATGGATTCCGGGCGTTACTGTTGGCTCGCTACTTCCCAATCAGTTTACATATATAATCAATGGTGTTTTCCTTAAAAAATACAACACATAAAAACCTCCCATTTCAAGTTTTTCAATCCAAAAATCTAAAGCTCACAAAGCGTCTACGCAAACCGTAGGCGTCTGAAGGAAAGGTCACATTTCATGCCCGTGGGACACGGCGAACGAACGGAAGATATTTATGTAAGAGCCAGTTTAAACCTCGTTTAAGCGAACGTAAACACAGATAATATTTAAATTATTGTTTATCCATTATTACATGGGGTGCGGAGTTTGAGTTACTGGATGTGGCTGTTTTTTTAGGTGTTTTGGAAGGTCGCGGGGTTCGTGTATGACGAGCATTAAATAACTTGAGACTATAATCTGTATATGTAGATATACAGATTATAGTCTCAAGTTATTTATATACAAAACTTCAAAAAAAAAAAATACATACTATGTGACGTCAACGCCATCTATCGGGCTTAGGGTTCAACTCTTCTATTTATTTATTTACTTCTCGCTATGATTTCGCTGCCTCGTGTACTCCTCCAACAGTATTTGGAGGAATGGGGTCTAGCAGTGCTGATGGTAAATCACACATCAAAGGGTAGGGAAGATAGTGGGATTTGATTTAGCTAAGTAATTATAATATTTTTTTATAAGTAGAGCTTAAAAAAACACTCGAATTAACTCCTTTTTCCTTTACTGACTCCTAAGATAGGTATTCTAGTTTAAGAGGCCGGGTTTAATACATTTGTACGCCTTTCACAAATTGTGTAACACGAGCTAGATATAAAGCAAATTGTAAGGTATTTTGTTCAATAAATATATTATTACTATTACTTTCAGATGCTCGGACGCATCAAAAATGCATTGATATCAGAGAGAAAAAGACGAATTCCGTTATTTGTCAGTAATTACATTTTGCTTAGGATGAATTTCGCGCAAATTACTAATAATTTGCAATTATCATACTAAGCAAAAAAAAAAAACCGGCCAAGTGCGAGTCGGACTCGCACACGAAGGGTTCCGTACCATTATTTATAAAAACGTGAAAAAAAATCACTTCGTTGTATGGGAGCCCCCCTTAAATATTAATTTTATTCTGTTTTTAGTATTTGTTGTTATAGCAGCAACAGTAATACATAATCTGTAGAAATTTCAACTGCCTAGCTATCACGGTTCATGAGATACAGCCTGGTGACAGACGGACGGACGGACGGACGGACATCGAAGTCTCAGTAATAGGGTCCCGTTTGACCCTTTGGGTACGGAACCCTAAAAACAAATAAAATTGAAAACAAAATGTTCTAAAATAAAAAAGTTGTACTACAGCAACTAAACGTCAGCGAACGTAAAACACAGTCACACCGACGCTCTTAGTTTTCCAATGATTTGCTTCATTTCATTTACTAAATTAGTGCTTGTGCTTAAAATATAATGTCCGGAATTGCCACCTACCCATAATTTTGGACAGTTAAAGCGGGTTTCATGTATTCATGAGAAGCTGCAGGTAGGGGCACCTATTAAATAACGCCTCGTTGGTCCAGTGGCCACAATCGCGACTGCCGACATTGAGGTCCCAGGTTCGATTCTCGGGTCGGGCAAATTGGTTTTAGGTTTTCAATCAGGAATTCCCCAGTAGCAGCCACGGAGCACTTTTATTACGTGGGCCTAAACCTTTACTGGCGAAATGTGGGTGTTCTATTTAGTTCACCTCTAAGTAACCCTTTGGGCATGAAGGTATGATGTTAACGCCAAGGTGGAAATCCTATTCTACCACATCCAGCATCCCTACATCCACACACATATAGTTATGCAGCATCACGTGTTACTAAACAGACTAACTCGACAGTCGCCGCTCCGTATTTTTGTGTTCATAACTTCCAACACGCTGTACCTCCAATATTTCCAACATGTTGTGACTCCAACATGTTTTAACTTCGGTGTTGTGACCAGAAAACATGTTATGGATTTTTAAATAAAAGGTTAGCGGGTTGCTAGAAGATTATGTTTTGACGACTTTAACGGAATCAACATCAACACTGTTGATTCAACAGACCTCTTTGTTGGTCTTGTTGCTTGGTAGCGCTACTGCTGACTATGGAGTTTTAGGTTCGATAACGATTCAAAACAAAGTGTTATTGAGTTTATTCATCAGGAATTTCTTAGTAACAACCTGAGCTTGATTAGTCGTTACGTTTAGTCAGAAGTCAAAAGTCTGACATCCAGTCTTACCAAGGTGTATCGTATTACCCAGTTACTGGGTTGTGGAGGTCAGATAGGCAGTCGCTTCGTGTAAAATACTGGTACTCAAGTGCATCCGGTTAGACTGGAAGCCGACCCCAAGATAGTTTGGGAAAAGGCTAGGCTAGATGATGATGACTCTGAGCTTGATATTAGGTAACATCAACAGATTCAGACGTTCTGTATGAATAATTACAGGAGAATGTGATGTCAACAAAGTGCTGGAATTTTGTTTTTTTTAACTATTTTTAAGTCACATTCTAGTCGTACCAATTTCGCTGAATAAACTTCTAATAAATATACGCAAGTATGTTTCTAAGAAGTTAGGGATAAGGAGCAGCGGTGGCCCAGTGGTGGCAGCCCCGACTTACGAGCTGTAAGCCGTAGGTTCGAACTCAGGCAAGCGCTACTTTGTGTAATTTATTTCATCACCGCTGCTCTCAAAACGGTGAAGGAAAACATCGTGAGGAAACCGGCATGTCCTAGAACTAAAAATTCGAAGACATGTGACATCTACCAATCCGCACTGGGCCCGCGTGGTAGATTAAAGCCCACTCCCTCTCATTGAGAGGAGGCCTGTGTCCCAGCAGTGGGAACATTATAGGCTGATGATGATGATGATGATGTTTCTTAGAACGCCATCTTATCTTTTCGGGCCACCTTGAAGAAACATCATTACAACCTTTCGTCTGACTTTATGACCCATGTTTTTGACATTGACATTGTTAACAATTTTTAAGCCAAATATTTGTCACGAAGGTTGTCTGGTAACGGCAATCTTCCATCTGGAAGGCTGGCAGAAAAAAACATTCTTGTTGGATTTATTCGTTAAAATATCGTTGTCTTTTGTTGGAAGTGATTTTATTTGTTTTATTAGTCGTAGACTTTCAAACAATTTAGATGGTTAATAAATATAAAAAAATCAGTACAGCCCTTATATTGACAGCTGTTCACATTTATATCTCGGTTACGTAAATCATTATGACGACTATCAGTTTAGTCCTGATAAACACCAGACATGATCGAGCATTTAAAAAAATGTAGGGCATAATGTTGGACTGTTACAGTAAAACGCACTTTAAAAATCACTTAATATTTTATTCCACTGACTTTCTTGCCACACGGTTAACAATCGACTGACTCAAGAGCTAACGCGCTACACCGGCAACCGACAAGAGTGGGGATTCGATGTAGCGCGCCAACTCGGTCGGTAAAACAGTATATAACTTAAGGTTTTAAATACAATCCCAAATAATTCTACATTTAGTTTAAATATTCAATTTAACGGTATATAAATTACAGGAATTAATAAAAGCATTACATTGAATGTAGTTCTATTTTTAACTAAATTGATAAAGCGTAAATAAATCAAAAGTAATGCCATCTAGTGGTATAAGATGACAGTCATATTAGCTTACATCAATGACCGTCATCATAACCAATGACTAACAGAAAATAAATACAATAATAATCAATATCATAACTTATTTTTAACAACATTCTAACAATAGTTAGTACAAACCAAAGACTGATTTTTCGGATTCATGTGCGTATTGTATAATTATCACTAGCTTCGGTCAAGAAAATTTTGATGATTTTGATTTTTCAAAAATTATCGTGAGGAAACCAGGGCCTCAAGTCTGCTATTACAATAGTGTCAGAATGGCCTATCATTGATTTTATAGTTGTTGATTTTGACAAGTTTGGTAATCTACTAATATAATGGCGTCATTATGACTTCCCAATCGTCAACCTCTGACACTCCATTGAAAGAAATGGCTTAGAATGGTAATCTCGTACATAATGACAAATGAATGACTGACTTGACAGACAATTTGAATTTGACAGCTAAACAGATAAAATATTGAGTTTCCTAATTTCACTTTATGTTTTCTGCTATTTACAAACTTCTTACTACTTCAGATTGCTTATAACACTAATATATAATATGTAAAAATATATATACTTAAATGAAATCTGGCATGAATAAATGTTCAAATTTAGTAATCGTTTTTCGAAAATCATTTCTACTAACGGGTTTTATAATAATGGCAATACAACAATGTCATTATATCTATTACGAGACCATTGACAGACCAACGATCGACCATTATGAATTTAGCAGATTACGAACTTTTAGCAAAATGACAATCGGATCGTGTTGGAATGACGATATTTATAAAAATAGCAGACTTCTGCATTCCTGATTTATCATATTTCTCTGGGCATGTAATACCAAGTCAGAGGCCCATAAAAACTCTGACACCAGCCACTGTCCACCACACAATTTCGAAATTAAATCAGTATGATGTTTTTTATAAAGCAGCTAATTTTCCACGAATAAAATATGATAAGCCTTCTTGAACCTGTATAGACGCGACTTGGCACAGCTTGTGGTCTGGAACAAAAAAGGTAGACACCGAGATATAAGCCGCTCACCTATGAACGCTTACGGCACAACTTTAAACCCAGACAAATCCTTTCAAACACACCTATTCTGGTAGATGAAGAAGTGCAGTGGAATCTTATTAACTTTTTGTTGTGATTTTTTACGACGTGCTCGTGGCTAAATAGTAAAAGCCACTCGGATGACCAATCTTCAGGCTAAACCTCGCTATTTTATTCTCATTTATTTATTTCTGTACACATAATTTACATTTTTAAATATTTCTGAATAAAATAAAAACATTTATCGACATCGGGAACAGGGTCCAAGCTACCGGCGGTCAGGGCTTCAGGGAAAGGAACCTCCTAACGATACGAGCCGTGTAAAGGAGTACCGTTTTCTGAATCAAACTCTTGATCCAGCTGCCTAACGAGAGGCTCATCAGATATTGGTCGAGGCTCTTCGCAATTAGGCCATTGGCTGATACGACTATCGGCACAATGAACTCTGAATCAACATCCCACATGTCGCCAACCTCGCGAGCCAAGTTAAGATACTTGATTTGCTTATCTTTCTCGGCTTTCACGAAAACCTCGCTATTATTATTTATCTACTATCAAATCAAGGTTCACTAAAATCTTTACATAACTATGCCCCACAAAATCGTTTTCACGGATTGTCTGCAGGAACAGGACCAACTGTATTTAAGTACAATGTTCTAGTACGGAGAATACATATTTACTTTTATACATCTAAACTAATATTATAAAGAGGAAAGATTTGATTGTTTGTTTGTTACGATTTAACACAAACAATACTAATTAGGAAGCTACATCTTTACCGCGTAACATAATAGGCTATATTCATCATCATCATCATTTCAGCCCAAAAGACGTCCACTGCTGGACATAGGCCTCCCACAAGTGTCGCATTGACATTTTGGGGGGTTTTGCCATAATCGCCACGCTTGGCAGGCGGGTTGGCGATCGCAGTACGGTTGTTACAAAAGCACAGAGAACGCCGCTGCCCATTCTCTGGCAAGGCTATATTATATCACAATATTCGCGGACGAAGTCGCGGGCGAAGTGCTAGTCAATAATACGAGTATTTTGCTTGCCTATGTTGGTCTGTGGATGTGTGATGCCACCCATTCCATACCAAGTTTTCTCCGTACCTTGGAAAGCACGTTAAGCCGTTGGTCCCGGCTGTCATTTGTAGATCTTTGACAGTCGTTACAGGTAGTCAGTGGCCCGAAAGTCACTGACAACCAGTCTTACCAAGAGGTATCGTATTAATATATAACTAGGTTGTGGAAGTCAGATATGCGCGACTGCCAATTTGACTTCCACAACCCATGTATTGTTTTATTTTTTTTTTCAAAATCAAAAATCAAAATCAAAATATTTATATTTTACATAGGCCTACAGGGGCACTTATAAAACGTCGGCAAAAAGGTGCTCGGTTCGGGTTGGTCGTTTCCTATGGAGAAGAACCGGCAAGAAACTACATGGTTACTCTTTTAAAATCATTTGGTTTTACAATATTTCTGTTACAGCATTAGTTATAAAGTATGGGAGGACATCGTAGGCCTGACAATAAGTCGTTGCTTACTACGAAACGTAGAACGAAATAAAAAGTTACCAAGGATCTAGGAATCTATAAGGCCTACAATGTCCACACATTTACAAACTATCGGTAAATAAGAAAAAGAGTCTATACAACAACAAAAAATAAATAGAAAATATCACAAAATGACTAGATCAAATAAGTGACACAAATGTTGTCATCCGTGCTGTAACTATTCTAAACAAAAGGTGTAATGATTTAAAAACTATTGTAAAACATCTGATTAAAAAAATTAAATTAAAAATTTAAAAAACCCCCGACACAAAAAGCCTCTAAAAAGCCAAAAATAAATTAATCCAAGCGTCGTAGCGTCGGGGGTCCGCTTTGTTCTGTGCTTGTACTAAGCGGTCTTCTTAGCGGTCCCCCGACGCTACGACGCTTGGATTAATTTATTTTTGGCTTTTTAGAGGCTTTTTGTGTCGGGGGTTTTTTAAATTTTTAATTTAATTTTTTTTCATGCTTTTTAAACTTATTTTATTTTTGCCTAGCCTTGACTTTCCTACTCCTGGTTAACGAAACCAAGGAAAGATATAAATTAAACAAAATATAAATTGGGGGGGGGGGGTGCACCCCCCCCCCTCAGCAATGCCCATGGTGACAAGCGACAACATTTCAAATAGACTACCTGTGAAAGTTTTTAAATCCCTACATCAACTAGAAAAGACGTGATGATCTTCAAACGGCTGAGCAGATTTTCATGAAACATAGCTAAGAACACTCTCGATTAAAATACCTTTCAAACGACACCACTTTTATCCAAATCGGTTCATCCGTTTAGGAGCTACGATGCCACAGACAGACACACAGATACACAGATACACAGATACACAGATACACAGATACACAGATACACACGTCAAACTTATAACACCCCTCTTTTTTGGTCGGGGGTTAAAAAGAAAGAAGAAAGGAAAAAAAAAATAAGATTGAGAATAGTTAGAGACATCCACACATTTGTGCCGTTTATGAGCTACCAGGGAAGCCGCATGTGCGAAGGGGCTAAGGCCAAACTTCTCTATCTTCAACGTAGTCCTTAATTTTGTAATATGCTTTTTTAATTAGGACACGTTTAATATAATTTTTAAACTTTCCATCGGTCAGTTCTGTAACTGACTTCGGCAACTTATTATAAAAGCGTATACTGTTTATAAGAAAAGACTTGCTAGTTTTGGTTTATCTGAATTTGGGTATTACAATTTCGTGTTTACTGCGTGTATTTATATTATGGAAGTCGCTTCTAATTTTATTACCGAAGACATCACCTATACAGGATGTAACGGAAAGGGTATACATACTTAAGGGTGTGCTACAGACCATCAAACTGAACATGTTTCTCCATCGAACAAACATCGTAATAAAAATCGAAAAAAATAACTGTACTGTATATGACAGAGTAAGTTGTAAACCTTGAAAGCTTAAAACAATGTAAGAAAGAGTAGTTCTAAGAAGAAATAGATACTTAATATAACTGAAAACGCAATATTTAACAAAAAAAAAATCTTAAATACGTGTTTGTTTATGTTTTCGAGCGTATGGCACTCGTGGGCTGCAGCTGAAAATCAGCGTTAGGTGGTACACCTTGTGTTGCCATTTGGCATTGTGCTGATCGTCTGTATGGTGTCGGACGTAAAGAATAACACCATCCTATATCTTCCCTGGGTGTCGTTAGAGGCGACTAAGGGACTTGCCAGAGAATGGGCAGCAGCGTACTCTATGCTTTTGTAACAACCGCACTGCGATCGCCAACCCGGCTTCCAAGCGTGGCGATTATTGCAAAACCCCCTTTATGTAGGGGGAGGCAAATGTCCAGCAGTGGACGTCTTTCGGCTGAAATGATGATGATGATGATTATGCTGAGCTGAGGCCCTTTTGGTATTATTAGTCTTGTTTGTTTTTTTTTATTTTAGGTATTATTAATGCCAAATAATCTTTCTATTTATGACAGATCCCACAAAACAATTATACAGGGTGTAACGGAAAGGGTATATACATACTTAAGGGTGTGCTACAGACCATCAAACTGAACATGTTTCTCCACAAACAAACATCGTAATAACGAAAAACTTTCTGCTGCCCTATACAAAATTTCAATAACTATTCGACCCAAAAGTATGGGACAGCTGATATTTTTTTCGCTATGACGATGTTGGTCCGATGGAGAAACATGTTCAGTTTGATGGTCTGTAGCACACCCTTAAGTATGTATATACCCTTTCCGTTACACCCTGTATAACAAAAATCAGAAACCACAAAACCAACTCAACCCCTCCAGAATACGTCCCGCTTGAAACAAGCCTGGCACATAAACTCAAGGACCAACTTTAATATATGCATTTTGCACCCTCACTGCACTACACGAACATACATACATATATGACATACATGCATGCTTTCATGTAAAATATATGTATATTTATGCATGGAACCGCACAGTACACTTTTAGCAAATTGCGAATCAATTTTTGATGTTTTTGCGGACAGATGGCGTTTGGGGGTTAGTAAATAAGAATGAGTTTAGCGATCTGTCTTAGGAAAGGTTTCGTTTTACCGAGTACTAGCCGGGTTGTAAAGGTCAGATGCCAATCTGTCGCTTCATGTAACATGCTTCATGCGGTTACTGGAAGCTGACCAGAATATAGTTCGGAAAAGGTTAGGCAGATTGTCGGGCCTACGATGTCCTCCCATACTTAAGTAACATAGAAATATTGTAAAACCAAATGATTTTAAAAGAGTAACCATGGAGGTTCTTGCCGGTTCTTCTCCATAGGAAACGACCAACCCGAACCAAGCACCTTTTTATCGACGTTTTATAAGTTCCCATGTGAAATAAAAATATTTAGATATTGTTTTTTTTTTTACTTTTTATCCCAGTGTTGTTTTTTTTTACTTTTTGTCCCAGCAGTAAGATCCCGTGGTACAGCTACCGAACTCCCGAACCTGCGTGCTAAGCTACTATCGTAAATCTCATAATTTCCCGAAACATCTTACCGAGTAACTCAATAACATACAATTTAGATTAGTTAGCAAGGATTACTAGTTAAAGACCGCACGGCAAGGCTCGAAGCAGATTACTCGATCAACAAACATACCTACAGCAACCCTTATTAGTGAAGTCGTATTGACAAGCCAATTAGGATAGGATACAGACTGATAATCCTGCTTTAAGTGGGAACGTGTAGAATTGTGTTGTTTGAGGAGCTCGTGACTGCATAACAACAGCGGCTCGGTTCGACTTAGGCCATGCTTGCATCGGTTGGTACGTGGATCGGTGACCATCTTTAACATGGCGAGGTTCCTCCGTGCCTCAGAAAGCACGTTAAGCCGTTGGAGCTGGCTAGCAATTGTAGATCTTTGACAGTCGTTACAGGTAGGTCGAAAGTCTGACAACCAGTCTTTCCAGGGGGTATCGTATTACCCAGTTACTGGGTTGTGAAGGTCAGATAGGCAGTCGCTTCATGTAAAATACTGGTACTCAGCTGCATCTTAATACTTATCTAAATCTAAACTATTATTATAAAGAGGAATTATTAAGAGGAATAATAGGAGATTTGATTGTTTTTTGTTTGCATTGAATAGGCTCCGAAACTACTGGTCCGATTTGAAAAATTCTTTCAGTGGTATATAGCCCATTTATCGAGGAAGGCTATAGGCTATATATCATCATGCTACGACCAATAGGAGTGGCGCAGCAATGAAAAATGTTGCGAAAACGGGGAAAATGTAACGCAAACGAAGTTGCGCCGGACAGCTAGTTAATAAAAAAAAGAAAAGTACCTTATTCATCATCTGCCTAGCCTTTTATCGTATTAATCAGTACTAAATGGGTTGTGGTAGTCAGATTGTGTTGTTTGTTACTAATTAGTAACAAACAACACAATTCTATTCCATTCTATTCTATCTCTATTCCTAATTAGGAATAGAGTTTTTTTTTCACTAGGGCTTTTTCCAGGTGGCCTACCATGACGTCTTAAAACGTTATTGTTTTACTCCTTTTCCAGTGTGGGAAAGAGATGGCGCTAGGCATCTTGTATAGCTCCGTCTTTTTCTCACACTGGGATAATAGTAAAACAATACTGCTTTAAGACGTCATTGTGGGCCAGCAGACTGCCTTGATCGCAAGCGTTACTGTTTCGCAAAACGTTTTAGACTCGATTCCTGGGTGAGGTAAGGTTTTCCAGCTCGGGTCCCTCAGTAGATAAAAATATCCTTATCTAGCAGTCTAATACTGGTATTCTGCTGCATCCAGTTAGACTGGAAGCTGACCCCGACATAGTTGTACCATACTATCATACTTAGGTGTGCTTTTAGCAGCGTTGTATAGTCCTAGTTTGAATCTTATGAAAATGGCAGTTATGTTGAAGTTTTAGGAAAATATCCTCGACCGTTTTTTTACGGATGGGAAATCATCAAATGACCCCTCCCGCACTAGGCGGAGCGGAAAGGAGTGTCAGACTTGTACTGACTAAAACCCATCCATGTTCTTTCTTAGCCTTTTGTGTTCCAGGGCCGCGGTATCTCTTTCGAACACTCCCGCAGCCCAACCCTTGAGTATTTTTTGGGAAACGTTCTTAGCATTGGCACAACTTCACTATGACATACGAATGAGAAATGCGTGAAGTCATGGACGTTATGAAAAAATAACTTACCAAGACAGGCGAGATGTCGAGTTATTTTTGTGTTGTCAGTGACTATATAGGGCGAAGGGCCACCGACGCGAAAACGCTTACTACGTATTCAGTACAACATTGTGACAACATAGGAATTTTAATGGTTAAAAAAAGCTTTTACAGGAAACAGCTGTTTTTAGGGTTCCGTACCACGAAAGGAAAAATCGGAACCCTTATAGGATCACTTTGTTGTCTGTCCGTCTGTCGGTCAAGACCCTTTTTCTCAGGAACGCGTGAAGGAATCAAGCTGGAATTTATATTTAAAATACTCAGGTCTACTGTCCCTTAGAGCTGTGAAAAAATCAAACTTCTAAGCCAACGCAATGAAAAGATACAGCCGTTTATGCCGCAAATTTTTGACACTCGCGAGGGAATCAAAAGCTACAGGGTACTTCCCGATCTCAACTCTTCTCGTACAGACGTTGCTTCGTACCAAATTTCAAGATTATGAACTCAGAATCTTGAAATTTGGTACGAAGCAACGTCTTAGAGCACAGATAAAAATTGCGAAAACTGTAAATTTTTAGTTACATCATATAATAAAAATATTTTTAATAATTTTTATACGGACAACAAGCTCAAACTTATTTGACCGGTGTACCTAAACAAGCAAATCTGTCAGGTACATCCTAGCGTTTATATGGCTACCTTAATACTAGTACACCGCGCACTGTCACAAAATACTTCGCCACCTTCGCCAAACGACACCGCGCAGACGAGCGGTGTCGTTTGACAATCGCCTTAGTTCCGCACCTAACATGATCATTATCAAATTCAGAACTTCCCTCCAGCACTTAATTTGATGAGTGGCCTATGTCCAGCGTACTCCATGATAGGCCTAATAGCATTAGTTTGTGAATCCGGTCGGACTCGGGGCTTTATATTATGTTGACAAGTCAGATTCCTGCCAACGTTCCGTGTTAGACGCTTCTCTTTACTTTGCTATAGGGATGGGATGTGTCGATAGATTTGGAGTTGAGGATTTTCTTTTAGTGTTTACTTATCGATAGGTACTATGGGAAGGAGCTCGTGGCTAAATAATAACAGCCGCACGGGTCGATTTTCAAGGTTAAGCCGTGCTTGCCGAGGTTGGTCCATGGATGGGTGACCATAATTACATACCGAGTTTCCTCCGTGCCTCGGTAAGCACATTAAGCCGTTGGGCCCGGCTGTCATTTGTAGATCTTCAACAGTCGTCGTCGTCGACGAGTAGTCAGAAGCCAAAACTCTGGCATTCAGTCTTTACAAGGGGTATCTTATTACCCAGTTACTGGGTTGTGGAGTTCAGATAGGCTATCGCTTCATGTAAAATACTGGTACTCAGCTGCATCCGGTTAGACTGGAAGCCGAAGATAGTTTGGGAAAAGACTAGGCAGATGATGATGAAGAGGTACTACGAGGAGGAGTGAAACGGTATCATTAGAACAAAAAATATTTTTGATTGGACTAGTCTTAGACCGATACCGTTGACGTCGTTTCTTGAAAATTCAAACCCGATAGCATTTGAATTTTGGTTACATTATTTAAACTTAGCGGTTAGCAACATTCGGCGTTTTTGCTACAAAATGATGTAAACTTGACCGCCTCATTGGTCGAGTGTTCGCAAGTGCGACTGCTGAGCATGAGGTTGGTGGGTTCGATTCCCGGGTCGGGCAAAGTGTTATTGATTTTTTCCATCAGGGATTTCTCAGTAGCAGCCACAGAGCCTGAAGTTGTGCCCGGTTGATGGCAATAAGCTCGTCCTCTATTACATGGGACTTACAACATAACTTTCGAAATGTGGATGTACAATTAGGTACAGGCGTGATGTTATATTTTGTTTTGAATATTTATTAACTCACGCCATTTTGTTATCATCATTTCAGCCCAAAACGTGCACTGCTGGACATAAGCCTCCCCCAAGTGTCGCCATATTGACGTTTTGTGGAGTTTTGCCATAATCGCTACGCTTGGCAGGCGGGTTGGCGATCGCAGTACGGTTGTTACAAAAGCACAGAGAACGCTGCTGAACAATCTCTGGCAAGTCCCTTAGTCGCCTCTTACGACACCCACGGGAAGATATGGGATGGTGATATTCTTTACGTCCGACACCATACAGAGCATTTTAATTTTGTTATAGAACTGTTATAAATTTTATTAGATAAAGTCCAGGCAGTCAAACGAATATTTAAAACGCTCCCAAAATATACTTAAACCGAATAACATCGACAAGTACCCATCGACATTACCCCATCCCCAACCCGTTTGCTCGGCAAACCGCATTTTGTGGAAGTCGCTTGTCGGTTCCCGAAATTAGATTTGCTCTCCAAGCTGTAATACTGATTAAAACCATTTTCGTTCGGCTTACTTACATCTTGAAACATTTTTCAATAGTTCCACACTAGTTTGCTCTGCTTTTAAAATGGGGCAAGTCTTTTTGGTCTTGTGGGTTCTTTGTCTTCTCTGCTGTCAGCGGAAACTGTTGAACATAGAGGTTTTATTCCTATACCGAAGCTCCCAGAAGCAATGACAGTGGAATACTGTCTTATTCTGTATAATTGACTCTGACACCTGTGTCTATGGTCAATTTAAAGTAATTACTTCAAATCAAATCAAATCAAATCAATTTATGAAAAGCGCGGGAAACTTAAGGAAAGCAGGCGCGAATTTTTGAAAAAAAAAATCAAATTTATTTTATTTTAATACTACGCTTTGCATAACTACTTAATTGTAGTTCGTTGTGATGGGGAGAGTTAAGAAGAGGAAGAAAAGTGGGACGGATCCCCCTGGGGATCCCCTCGAAGATGATGAGGACACTGGGTCGCTGCGCTCTATGCAGTCGGCCACATCTGATGCTGAAAAGGAAAAGGATACGGATAAGTATCTTGAATATAGAGTATCCGATTACACCCGGTCTTATCCAGAGTCTGGTGGAAATTATGAATATATTGTTTTCATTGAAAGTCAGAATCAAGTCCCGATCGGTGATCGTGACATGATGTCGTTAGCCACTAACTTCAAGAGGTTTAACAAAGGGGTTAAGCAATTAATAAGAATGAATCGGTACAAAGTTGGTGTTATTTTCGAGCGTCCGACATTTGCCAATGCTGCGCTCATAAACAAAAAGTTTTTGGACAATTACAAACTCAAAGCCAGCATTCCAGCCTCAGCTACAGAAATTACTGGAATCATACAGCATGTCCCAATTAATCTGTCGAATGAGCAAATATATTCAGCTATATCCAGCTCCAAAAATATAATATCGGTCAAAAGATTTATGCGTCGGACTATTACAGGAAATAAAGTCACATTTGAACCTATGAAGACAGTGAGCATAACCTTTTCGTGCGTCTCCCTGCCTGACAGCGTGGACCTGAACAGCTGGCGGTTTGAGGTACGACCGTACATCCCGCCGGTAAAGCAGTGTCTGCAGTGTCTGAGGTATGGACATATTGCTAAATTCTGCAAAAACAGCATCAGGTGTTCCATATGCGGAAAAGATCACAGCTATAAAGAATGTACGATTGCCCCAACAGAAGCTACATGCTGCCAATGTAAAGGTAACCATATTGCTATTTCTGCAGAATGTCCTGTCAAAAAAGCTAAGATAGAAGAAAATAAAAATAAAATTCAGAAAAGATCATATGCTGATGTATTAAATGAAAAGTCATTCCCTCCTTTAAATAACAAAAACCCTGCTGAACAACTTAAATTTCTAATACAAACAGATCAAATACAAAACATTTTAATTCAGACCCTTCTTACTTTAATTTCACAAAATCGGAACAAAGAAAGTTCCATTACAAATGAAAATATTAAAAAAGTTCTCTTAGCAACAATACAGAGTGATAATAACATTAAACAATCTTAATTATGGATCAGTTAAATATTGTACAGTGGAATGCTCAGAGTATTCGTAGTAATCGACATATTTTTTCACATTTTTTAATTGAGAACAATATTCATGTAGCTTTACTTTGTGAAACTTGGCTTAAGCCCGAGATGCGTTTTAATATAAAAGATTATAATATTGTTAGATTAGATTCTGGTAATAGTCATAATGGCGTAGCTATATTAATACATAATTCATTACAGTTCAAAAAAATTGATACTTCATATGATGATTCTATACAAAATATTGCAATACGTATAAAATATGGTGCTAAAGAGCTTTCTTTGGTGTCATTTTATAGTCCTGGTAATTGTAATCCATCCTTTTCTAAACCAAAGCTGGATAATTTAATCAAAAGTATTCCTGGTCCTGTTTTGATAGGTGGGGATTTTAATGCTCATCATTCGGCCTGGGGCTGTAGTACACAGTGCAGTCGTGGTATTGACGTTCTTGAAAGCATCAATGATAACAATCTTGTGTTGCTGAATAACGGAGATATGACTACAGTAGGCTCAGACAGGTGGCAGAGAAATGCCCTTGATTTAACCTTAGTATCTCCCTCATTGGCTTTGTCTTGTAGCTGGTCAGTGCATGATGTTCCTCTAGGTGGATATCATTTGCCTGTAATTACAAAAATAGTAATTAATAATTTTATTTCTTCATCCAATGATCTTTCAAATCTGCCTGTTCATGTAAATTTTAAACTAGTTAATTGGGAACTTTACACAGCTCAAGTAGATAATCTATTAGAGAATTTTGCGTTTAATCATCAAAACCCTTTACAAACTTATAAAGAACTTATTCTTATCTTAAATAAAGCTATACAGAATTCTGTTCCATGTTTTAATATTTCTCGTATGCAAACTGCTTCTAGTGCTTCACTCAATACATCTAGAACTTTTAAAAGGAAAAAACGCAGTCCACTTCCATGGTGGAATAACAACTGTACTAGAGCTGTAGAAGAGGCTAAGAATGCTTACATACAGTTTAAACATGACCCCTCACAAGCAAATTATGTCGAATTTAAAAGGCGACAAGCTGTTAAAAAGTTGATTTTAAAAAGAGAGAGGTATTTGAGTTGGGTAACTTTGTGCGAGTCTTTTAACAGAACAACTCCTTTAAGTGAAATTTGGGGTATTTCCAGAAAGTTTAATAGAACATATGTACCATCCTGCAATAATGTATATCCATGGATTTATGATTTTCTAAAAAAATTCACACCTTATACTGTAGAGGCCCCCTTTCAATCACATGAACATTTACCAACAGCAGCATGCTCAGATTATTTAACAGATCCATTTACTATGCAAGAATTGAAAGCTGCAATTTTTTCCAGGCGTGACACAGCTTTTGGCCTTGATTGTATGCCATATAAAATGCTTAAGAATGTTTCTTTGCAAGCCTTATTTTTGGTTTTAAAAGTTTTTAACTTACTTTGGCTTAATGAAATTATACCCTCAGACTGGAAAATGGACTGTCTTATTCCGATTTTAAAACATAATAAAGATAAAAACAAACCTGATTCCTATAGACCTATAGCTTTGACCTCTTGTATAGGAAAGATTTTTGAGCAATTGTTAAAGCAAAGACTAGAGTTTTATATAGAAAGTAATAATTTATTACCCTCTAATCAGCTTGGATTTCGTAGAGGAAGGTCAACACGTGAAAGTTTATCTCATTTGCATCTTGATATTTTTAATGCTCGTAAAATGGGTCATGAGTGTGTTGCTGTTTTTGTTGACATAGTTGGTGCTTTCAACAACGTCAATCATCACATTTTGTCACTTGAACTTCGTTCACTTGGCATACCTGAAAAAATAGTTTTTTGGATTTTTAAATTTTTACATGGCAGAGAAGTTTATGTCAAAGTGGATAAGCAATTAATTGGGCCCCGTTTTTCATATAAAGGGGTGTGTCAAGGTGGTATTATGAGTCCATTGATTTATCTGCTTTATATGCATAAGCTTAATATGGTTTTGGGCAGTAAAGTACTAAATTTACAATTTGCTGATGATTTGGTTATTTATACATTTGGTCCGGATATGGATGAAATTAAGAGTAATATTAATGGGGCTTTGAAAAATATGAGTAAATATTTTCAATATTTAAACTTAGAAATTAGTCCAGATAAATCAAAAGTTGTTGTTTTTGGTGAAATAGATTTCGACTTAGAAATTTTTTATGATAACTTTGAACTTCCCATTGTTAATGAATTTAAATACTTAGGAGTAATTTTTTCTGCCAATCTTACATGGAATAAATATGTTGATTACATACTTGGTAAATCAAATAGAGCATACAATTTTATAAAATCTGTGTCAGTACATGCTGATCCTAAAATTTTGTTAATGTTATACAAATCTTTAGTCCGTAGCCATTTTGAATACGGCTTTTTGTGTTTTGGGTCTGATCAGAGACTTATTCGTAAACTTGATGTCTTACAGAATCATAACTTGCGTTGCATTACAGGTGCCATGAAAACAACACCTATCAACTCCTTACAAGTAGAGTGTAATATTCCTCCACTGAAAATTAGATTTCAGTACTTAAAATCTAAATTCCTTTTAAAGCTTTTGTCATATAATAGCCACCCTCTTTACAGAAAACTTTCATTTTATCACACAGTTTATAATCCTTCAAATAATATTAACATTCCTTATTTACTTCATGACTTCTCTACTACAATTACACTTAATCAGCAACATGAACTTTACAAATGTAATGACACTTGGACATGTTATTCTGGCAAGTACAATAGTAAATTTATAGATATGAATATTGTTATAAAGCATGATTTGAAAACCAAAGAAGAGGTGTACCAGTTATTGCATGAACACTCTGACTATAGATGTATATTCACTGATGCTTCTAAGAACAGTACAAATGTTGCAATGGCCATTTACATACCTTTTAGTAAGACTGGTCATGGTGTAAGGTTGCCTGATGTTTTAATTATATTTTCTGCTGAGGCGATGGCTATTTCAGCTGCTTTGGATTACATAAGTGAAGAGAACTCTGGCATCATTTCTTGGCTTATTATAACAGACAGCATGAGTGTTCTTATGGCACTGGATAATAACAAACTGGATGCTTCTACAAACTACATCATATATCAGATCAAAGAAAAGTATTTTACACTTCAATCAAGAGACTTTGATATCAAATTTTTGTGGACCCCTTCGCACATTGGAGTCAGTGGCAATGAAAATGCAGACACTTTAGCGAGAGCCATTGTTGACATAGGAGGAAATGCAGAAATTAAAAGTGTTGCCATACCTTGTTCAGATTTATTACCCAAGATCAAGGAAGATAGTATTCGATGTTGGCTTGAAGATTGGCAGGAGACTCTGCAAATAAAAGGCACTTGGTATGCAAAAATCAATACAGCTATTGGTTCAGCTCCTTGGTTTACGAAGGCACAATCTCACAGAAGCAAACAGTTTTATTCTGTAATGAATCGGCTAAGATTTGGACATGGACGTTTTAATGCTCATCTGGCCAGAATGAAGATAATAGCTTCCCCTAAATGCACTGATTGCAACCTTGATAAAGATCAGACCCTTAATCACATTATTCTTGAATGCCCAGCGCACAATGTGAATCGTTTAGTATTGATTGACAAATTGCTTGAGATTTACAAAACACCGGCAAACCTCCCGCGCGACATTCAAGGATTGCTGGAGAATTTTTCTTCATATGTTCCTTTATTTAATTTTATTACATCTAGTGGGTGTAAAATTTGATCGGGACTTTCAGCACATGAGTAGGTACAAGGTAAAATGAAAACTTACCTCATCAACCCATCATGTGCATATATGGCAATGACATTGAATGACAATTGAAAATTGAATTGACATAAATCTTGGAAATGACCACACGGAAATGACAATGAATCTGGATTTGACAAGGAAAAAAAAAATACGTTTACATGATATTTAACTATGAAAAAAAGAAGACATGGCAAATGCCTTGATTATAGGATATTACGATAAGAATTTACTAATGACTTGGCTTTGGCCTTACTTCTAATAGAGATAGATGAATATGAAAATATGACGAGGCTGAATGGTCTACAGATCGATGCCTGCCTTTTAAAGGCGAATGAATAAAAAAAAAAAAAAACAAATCAATTTATTTGTCAATGTAGGTGTCGTTAATAACAGGTGTTAAAAGCTTAGGCCATATCTTTACAGGTATCACTACATTCTACCCACAGGGCGTACAAACAATACGTTACAATAATATTAATCATTACTTAAAATAGACAATAACAGATTAAATAAAATAAGATAAGTTATTACATTACATTCAATATTTGTCTATCATGTCAAAATCATCATATTAAAAATCCAAAACAGTCAATTATGTATGTCACAATATAAAGAAGATAAATATAACAACATCCTGATATTATCAATTAGTATTAAATAATTATATTAAAAATTGTCAGATAAGAACTCGTCTATTGTATAATATGTTTTATCTACCAGTAGTTTAAAAAGTGCCTTTTTGAAATTTCTTATGTCGTCCAGTACTTTTATTACTTTAGGCAGCTTGTTATAGATCTTGGGTGCCATTCCCAAGAAACTTTTTGAGTAGAGTGCAGTGTTATGTGGAGCAGCACATATATCGTTGTTGCGTCGTTTGGATCTAAATGTTTGAAATAAGTGTTGGTTACATTTGACAAATACTGCTGTCTCATATATGTACAAACATGGCAGGGTGAGAAGATTATATTTTTTAAATAACTTAAGAGATAGATTTGTTCTCGTTTATTAAAATATGATTTGCGACCGTTACACGTATGTATTTCACCATCAGCCTATAATTTTCCCACTGTTGGGCCACAGGCCTCCTCTCTATGAGAGGGAGTGGGCTGTACTGTACTCCACCACGCGGGCCCAGGGCGGGTTAGTAGATGTCACATGTCTTCGAAATTTTTGTTCTTGGTCATGCTGGTTTCCTTCACCGATTTTGAGGGCAGCTGTGATGAAATAATTTACATACACAAAGTAATGCGCCTGCCTGGGTTCGAACCCACGGCTTAATGTTCTTAAGTCGGGTCTCCCACCACTGGGCCACCGCTGCTCTCGTATGTATTTACAGAATTATAATAATTAGAATCATCAAACCAACCCTGTAAGTTCATTAAACCCGATAAAATAATGTCTTTTTAATGAAATTATCATACGTCATTTCGCAGGCCACCCTGTTTTCCCCGTAAGCTGTAACTGGCATGTCCTAAAAAGACCATTCGAACACATGAGATCCCCTAACCCGCACTGGGTCCTTGTGGAGGATTATGGCCTACTCCCTCTCACAAAGGGGCCTTGCGTTTCAGCAGTAAAAGTGTGATTCGGTAGTTCATGTTGAGTTCAATAATACATTAAAAATGAAAACTAAATGTATTTACCCTAAGTTTATGTTCAGTGACTGGGCAACTAAGGGTATTAGGATAAGTAGGGAGCGATTATTTGAGTTGTACGGCCTTAAGCCTTACATCAACTCGGAAACTTTTAATAAATATGTTGCAACATATTCAAAAATCTTTAAAAACACTTGCAAGGTAGCTAAAGCCTTATTCATTAGCAACAAGATTAAGTCCGCCGATAACAAAATAAAGACGGTTTGGAAAATTATCAATAGTGAATCTAATAGAAATAAAAAAAATAATAATGATATCAGACTAGAGACTTCACGTGGTCTTTTAAGCTCTAAAACCGAAGTAGCTCAAGAATTTGTAGATTTCTTTACCAATATCCCACTTAAAACTACTGAAACCTTAAATTCCTCACCCTTGCTTTCTATTGATTTATTAAAAGCGAACGTTTCAGCCTGTCCGGTTGAGTTTCAATTTAAGCATATAAACCCCATAGCAGTCATTAAAGCTTTTAAGGAAATCAAAATCAAATTAACCGAAGATCTATGGGGAATGTCTATTAAAGTGTGTCAAGCTATTATTGACACTATAGCACCGTACTTAGCCTTAATTTTTAATTTGTGTGTGGACCAAGGGGTCTTCCCGGACCTTATGAAATACAGCAAGGTAATACCACTTTTCAAGTCTGGGGACAGTAAAGATACCAATAACTATAGACCCGTATCCGTGTTGCCGGTTTTCAGCAAGGTGTTTGAAAAGGTAATGCTTAATCAAATGCTCACCCACTTTAACACCAATAAAATCTTACACGACAAACAGTATGGTTTCACCAAAGGACGTTGTACGACTGACGCCGGTGTCACTCTATTAAAACACATATATACTGCGTGGGAAGAGGCACAAGATGCCATAGGAATCTTCTGTGACCTCTCGAAGGCATTTGATTGCGTAAATCACCAAACCTTGCTCTTGAAACTGAAGCATTATGGTTTAGGTAAACTTGCGCTCAGTTTAGTAACATCGTATTTAAATGATAGACAGCAGCAAGTACAAGTAAATGGTGTAAATTCAATGGGTTTAAAAGTAAAAATGGGTGTACCACAAGGTTCAATATTGGGTCCTTTCCTCTTTTTAGTATATATAAATGACCTACCCCATTTATTTAAAAATCATCCACAAATGGTGTTGTTTGCTGACGATACTTCTTTAATATTTAGGATAAACAGACATGCTACAAACCTTGACGACGTAAATAACGCTCTAATGCAGGTCCATAACTGGTTTACCGCTAACAATTTAGTATTAAATGGGAAAAAAACTAAGTGCATAAGATTTTCTCTACTAAATGTCAAATTTTGTGATACTGACATAGTATTGAATCAAGAGAAACTTGAATTTGTCGATGAAACTGTTTTCTTGGGGATCACGCTCGACTCAAGGCTACAATGGGGTCCTCATTTAACATCTCTTGCAGGACGGCTGAGTTCAGCGGCATATGCTGTCAGAAAAATCCGTCAATTTACTGATGTAGATACCGCGAGGCTAGTGTATTTTAGTTATTTTCATAGTATTATGTCATACGGTATTTTACTATGGGGACGGGCCGCAGACATCGAGTCTATATTTATTCTGCAGAAAAGAGCCATCAGAGCCATATATAACCTGCGTAGGCGCAATTCTCTAAGAGAACTGTTTAAGGAAATTAACATCATGACTGTACCTTGTCAATACATCTATGCAAACATCATGTACGTTAGGAAAAATCTGCATTTATTTAGTAAAAGCGGTGACCGGCACCACTATAATACTAGAAACAGGGACCAACTAGTTCAGCCAGGTTTTAGGTTGGCTAAAGTAGACTCATCTTTCATGGGGTACTGTTTAAAATGTTACAATAAAATACCTCCCCCCATTCAACAACTGAATGAAACGAAATTTAAATCTTGCATAAAACGCACACTATGTAGGCAAGCATATTATAAGTTGGGGGATTACATTGATGATAAAAATGCTTGGCGCAATGCTGGTCCTGCTCCACAACCATAGGGTCAACCTGAATCATGTGAATTACCATTTGAAGTTATTGTGGAAGCAGCAGAAGATTGTAAAAATATATTTGCATTGTATAGATTCAATCTAGTATTATATAATTGCATAGCACATGTGTGAGTACTATGTACTGCAAAGCCACCATTTACTGAGTACCTACATCTTTCATTGACGCGAATATACCCTGGTGGTTGAGTGAATGTCATGCTCACTTAAATGTCACGCTGATGGTAGCGGGTGTGTCGGGTCATTTAGTTCCCTTCAATATGGTTGAGTTGAATGATGGCTGATACATGCGTGATGTTCGTGAACGGGCGCTGTTAGTTGTGACTGGTCATCTCTTAGCTACCACGGTTTATTTTTAATTACTTTGTTTTTGTATTACTGATTTAATCTTTTACTCTGGACGCTCTCAACTTGCCCGTATTTCTACATCGTTCTCACATATTTGTAATTTTTAACATGAATGATGTAACCAAGATTTTGTAACATATTTTGATTTAAAAGAGTGTCCATGGAGTTTCTTGCCCATTCTTCTCCATAGAGATCTACGCTTTGGAATGGGCAACTACAGTACTTTCACAAGTTATTATGCCTTGTGACTGGGACTGTAGCTTTAGCTTAGCGTTTTTTATTGTTTTTGACTTTCAAAAGTGCCTGTAATGGTCTAATTGAAATAAACGCTTTGAGTTTGAGTTTGAGTTTATTGGCTGATAATGCTACGTTATGCAAGTAAAGTCTGACAACCAGTCTTACCAAGGGATATAGTATTCGGGCCTGTGGACGGTGAGTAATGGCTAGCTTACCGTCCGTCCGTCTTATGACGACAGGCCGTGTCGACGGCGCGTTCGTGTTTCACGTGCGCCTCAAGGAGATGTCAGCAAATCGGAAGGGGTCCGAGAGGGCCGATGTTTGCCAGGGCTGCGGGACTGTTCGAAAGAGATACCGTGGCCCTGGAAAACAAAGGGCTAAGAAGGAACATGGATGGGTTTTCGTCAGTACAAGTCTAACACTCCCTTCCACTCCGCCCAGAGCGGGGGGGGGGGGTCCTCTAACTGGGTTGAGGACGTCAAATAGGCAGTCGCTCTATGTAAAATACTGGTATTCAGCTGCATCCGATTAGACTGGAAGCCGACCCCAACGTATTTGAGAAATAGTGAAGCAGATGATGATGATGATGGATGCCAAACCTTGGGCGAATGATATAAGACATAATCTTGATCAAGAAAGCCCTTAATTCTTGAACATAAACCCAAGAAACTATAGACAATAGCCCCTCTATTAGTAAGGGATGTATTAATGCGGCCTTTCATCACATTCCTGATTCTATTGTACACGCTAAATGCTATGGAAAGAATTAGGCGAGCTTAGAAATGATGAGTGGGAGGCTTTATCTCAGGATTAGTTTTAGTTAGGAATTGTTTGATAAAGTTTTCTTGTTTGATTTTCAACTGACATGAACGGACATAGTGTATTTTGACCCCATCTATGTGCACGTTTATCCGTGAGCTGTTGGTCATGAGCTTAGTCTTTGACATGTTCATCTTTAGTCCAACCTCAAGGCTTCCATTGCTTAACTCTTGAAGCATCTCTTCAAGTTCCGCGACTGATGAGGAAAAGAGGACAATGTCATCAGCGAAGTGCAGATTTGTTACCCTCGCCCCGCCGAGACTAATGACAAAAACGACCGCCTGCGAGGAGAGAGGTCTCCTCCCAGGCAGTCGCCAACGTTCTAAAGACTTCTTTAAGGGTACGGATAAATAGCGTTGGAGATAGCGGGTCGCCCTGTTTGGATCCCATGACAATTTTGAATTTTGGACCTCTTATAGTGTAGTCAGTCTCTTATTCAACAGACAGTTTCTTATTAGACATTAAATTGCCAACATTGAGGTCTACATAAAACCTCTCGAGGGTCAAGATAATGTGACGATGCGTTGGAAGTGGCAAAGTTCTGGGCAAACGAAACATAAAAAACCCCGTCACAAAAAAAAAACTAATAAAAACAAAAAATACATTAATCCAAGCGTCGTAGCGTTGGGGATCCAGGGGGGGAGGTCGGGGGGCAGCGAGCAGTCCCGTCCATTCTGGCGATGCCCAGGGTGACAAGATTTCAAATTTCGAATCGACCAGACCTATGGAAGTTGTTTATACCCCTCATCAACTAGAAAAGAGGTAATGATATTCGAACGGCAGAGCAGATATTCTTGAGACATAGCTAACACAGAGAATACAGAACACTCTCGATTAAGACACCTTTCAAACGAAACCGACTTTATCGAAATCGGCTCATCTTTTCAGGAGCTACGATGCCACAGATAGGCACACAGATACACACGTCAAACTTCCCCTCTTTTTTGGTCGGGGGTTAAAAACTGTTGTGCCAGCGACGTGAAGGAGAAGAATACACATGACGTGACATCCTGTAAGTGATAAAAATGATCTAAAATCTAAGGGACTGTAATAAGCTAGTGAAAACCTTATGACGCTCCGAATAACGTTGAAGAAATACGAAGCCCTTTATAATCAATTGCCATGTGTAAAGGCCCTCTGCTCAACCCTTCAGTAAATACAGCTGTAATCTACACTTCTACACTAATTATTATTAATTATTAATTAATTAATTAATAATATTATAAAGAGGAAAGATTTGTATTTTTGTATTTTTGTATGTAATGAATAAACTCAAAAACTTCTGGACCGATTTTGAAAATTCTTTCATCATTAGAAAGCTACATCTTTACCGAGTAACATAGGCTATATATTATCACGCTAATAACTTAGGGGGATGAGCAATATTGCATTAAAACCACATTTCTCAACTGTTTGACAACTGACAACTGTCTGACAAGCATTAGAATAAAGCGGCTATTTCAAACTATATGTCGTCAAAGTAAGTAGCCTGGCGGTTCTATGACCGCCTTGCCAAGCAAAAGGTTTCAAGTTCGTATTCGCAGTCAGTATGCACTTTTTGTGGTAATTTTTTAATGCTGTAAGTTTTCCAAAACAACGAGTTCGATCCCCAACCGGTGTTCACTTTTTGTAACTAGGTAATTAGTTTTATTTTAATGTTTTATGATTTTCAAATCATTACAAAATAGTTTTCGTTTTTTTAACCATTCAAAATAAATAGTGATTAAAGAACGAGTGGGTCATAAACAAAACGAAATTAAAGACATGATCGTCGGCGATTTTAAAGTATACACATCCGTAGACACTGTGATGGATAATGACGGTAGTCCTGCACACCCCGTTGAATTTTTCAACTCCCTGGAGCTAACGGGCGTGCCGTTCCCATAATATGAAGCTTAAACTTGGCGTTTTAGTTCTGCTGATGCGAAACTTTGATGTACCCAGACTGTGCAACGGCACCAGGCTTCGTATCACAAAGCTTAGCAGTAATATTACAAAAGCCACTGTAGCGACCTACAAAAAGCAACCTACTGCAAAGTGTACTACAGTGCCATCTATGACGCGACGGAAGAACCAACATCAATTGCCTACATCTCGCAAACAAAGTTTAAATCGACTTAAGACTATAGTCTTAAGGCGATTCAGGTTTTCGGGTTTCTCTATATATAAAGAAACCCGACAACAACTGTCGGGCAGTTGCCCACCAGACACAACACCTATCTGATCGGAGGATCTTCCCTTTTCAATACAGTATTGAGGAACTTTACACCCTGTTCCTCATACCCCTAAACTGGTGACCCCGAAATGGACGTCAGCGCAGCCTTCGAGCAACGTGACGTCATCATCATCACTTCTCTCAAGCTTTCGAGCAGCGAGTCTCACAGCCAGCCAGCTTCAAATGGGTATTCCAGACCACCATCATACAGCCGGAGCGCATTCCTGGTCAGCATCCTCAGCCTCTCATCAAGCGACCTTGGCACAGCACACTGCATTTTCGGCCGGTCGAGAGCTTCTACCTCCCGGTCGACACCTCTCTAGCTGTCTGCCACATCGCGGCGCTGCACTACGTCCGACGCACTGGAGCAAACGCAGCGCCGGCCCCGACACACTTGGGTTCACCTCACCACCGCAGTCTGTTCCGACTCACCCTGAACAATGCGGCTACGAAATTCCAACTGGCACGGCATAATACTACAAGCTGACTCATTCGACTATCGACTCTGGTCTCCAGAGGAAAGTGATGTAGCGACCTACAAAAAGTACTACAGCGCCGTCTATGACGCGACGGAAGAACTAACATCAATTGCCCACATCTCGCAAGCAAAGTTTACATCGACTTAAGACTATATAGAAAAACCCGACAACAACTGTCGGGCAGTTGCCCACCAGAAACAACACCTGTCTGGTCGGAGGATCCTCCCTTTTCAATGGAGTATTGAGGTACTTTACACCCTGTTCCTAATACCGCTAAACCACTATTTTTACAGGAGTTGCTAAAGGAGAGAGCGTTTTAATTCGACGCATGCCAAATATTCCAAATAACCTGCCATTCCAATTTTAATTAACAGGTAGTAATTTCCCTTAAAATAAGCTTTTGCAATGACGATCAACAAATGTCAGGGCCATACCTAAAAAGTGGCAGGCATTATTTTGGGTACCTACTCCATGCTTCTCAGACGGTCAATTATTTGTTGATTGTTCACGTGTTTCATGAAGCAAAACTTGCACGTGGTGACGGTCATTGTTAGGACATTTTTTACTGTATACAAAACTATTGGAAAAAATAAATAAATATTGCCCAACAATGCGCCGTATTGTTCACTTTGAAAAAAATATGTTCCGGCTTTTAAGCCATATTATAGTGTCGCTTCAACGCTTTTTAATTTTGTTTCGGACTTCTGCCGCCCAGAATTACACCACCCTAAAGCACGCCCTTTGTAGTCATCACCCACATAATCACATTACGATCAGAACGTCTGTTCTCACACATAACAACAAAACATCACGCCTTTAATTCCCGAAGTTGTACTAAATCGTACATCCACATTGATGATGTTGAAAATCGTTGCAGAAATACAAAAAGCGTTGAAAATAATTGTCTAAACTCTCTGCTTACCTCATAGAGGTTTAAAGGGTGAGGACATAAATCAATACAGCAGCAATTTATACATCTGTCTTCAAGCGGTTTGGTCCAATTTATGAGACCACAACCCTGAAGATTCTCAGTATTGTAGCTAGTTTATAATTTTTAGAGTATGTTTGGATTTGTGGGTAGCGCATAATTATAATAACACTAGCTGATACCCGCGACTTCGTTCGCGCGGAAATTTTAAGGTGTATGTGTGAGATTGCCTCGTTGGTCGAGTGGTCGCAAGCACGACTGCTGAGCTCGAGGTCCCGGGTTCGATCCTCGGATCGGGCAAAGTGTTATTGGGTTATTCCATCAGGAATTTCTCAGTAGCAGCCACGAAGTCTGGATTTAATGTCGGGCTCGGTTGATGGGGCTCGCCCCCTATAACATAGAGCTTCAACATAACTGGCGAAATGTGGATGTACGATTTAGTACAACTTCGGGAATTAAAGGCGTGATGTTTTGTTGTTATGTGTGAGAACAGACGTTCTGATCGTAATGTGATTATGTGGGTGATGACTACAAAGGGCGTGCTTTAGGGTGGTGTAATTCTGGGCGGCAGAAGTCCGAAACAAAATTAAAAAGCGTTGAAGCGACACTATAATATGGCTTAAAAGCCGGAACATATTTTTTTCAAAGTGAACAATACGGCGCATTGTTGGGCAATATTTATTTATTTTTTCCAATAGTTTTGTATACAGTAAAAAATGTCCTAACAATGACCGTCACCACGTGCAAGTTTTGCTTCATGAAACACGTGAACAATCAACAAATAATTGACCGTCTGAGAAGCATGGAGTAGGTACCCAAAATAATGCCTGCCACTTTTTAGGTATGGCCCTGACATTTGTTGATCGTCATTGCAAAAGCTTATTTTAAGGGAAATTACTACCTGTTAATTAAAATTGGAATGGCAGGTTATTTGGAATATTTGGCATGCGTCGAATTAAAACGCTCTCTCCTTTAGCAACTCCTGTAAAAATAGTGGTTTAGCGGTATTAGGAACAGGGTGTAAAGTACCTCAATACTCCATTGAAAAGGGAGGATCCTCCGACCAGACAGGTGTTGTTTCTGGTGGGCAACTGCCCGACAGTTGTTGTCGGGTTTTTCTATATAGTCTTAAGTCGATGTAAACTTTGCTTGCGAGATGTGGGCAATTGATGTTAGTTCTTCCGTCGCGTCATAGATGGCGCTGTAGTACTTTTTGTAGGTCGCTACATCACTTTCCTCTGGAGACCAGAGTCGATAGTCGAATGAGTCAGCTTGTAGTATTATGCCGTGCCAGTTGGAATTTCGTAGCCGCATTGTTCAGGGTGAGTCGGAACAGACTGCGGTGGTGAGGTGAACCCAAGTGTGTCGGGGCCGGCGCTGCGTTTGCTCCAGTGCGTCGGACGTAGTGCAGCGCCGCGATGTGGCAGACAGCTAGAGAGGTGTCGACCGGGAGGTAGAAGCTCTCGACCGGCCGAAAATGCAGTGTGCTGTGCCAAGGTCGCTTGATGAGAGGCTGAGGATGCTGACCAGGAATGCGCTCCGGCTATATGATGGTGGTCTGGAATACCCATTTGAAGCTGGCTGGCTGTGAGACTCGCTGCTCGAAAGCTTGAGAGAAGTGATGATGATGACGTCACGTTGCTCGAAGGCTGCGCTGACGTCCATTTCGGGGTCACCAGTTTAGGGGTATGAGGAACAGGGTGTAAAGTTCCTCAATACTGTATTGAAAAGGGAAGATCCTCCGATCAGATAGGTGTTGTGTCTGGTGGGCAACTGCCCGACAGTTCGAGCAATCGCAACGTCCCCGACATGGGGGCGTGGCGGGCGGGATGTGGGCAAGCCCTTTCCCCGCGGATATCAGCATGCACCCGTAAAAACGGGTGCCTCATATGGGTGCCGTATAGGCGTGGTAAATTGGCGAGTGCGTGTAAACAGTGCAACTCGCCAGTGTGTAGTTGTCATTATGTCCGGTAGGAGGCGCCAGCGGCGCTGAGCGCTGCGCGCTTAGC
The DNA here is from genome assembly GCA_949152445.1 of Cerastis rubricosa. NCBI lineage: Eukaryota > Metazoa > Arthropoda > Insecta > Lepidoptera > Noctuidae > Cerastis > Cerastis rubricosa. The sequence goes on along the minus strand of OX424548.1, from coordinate 15,022,312 downwards.
TACGGCGAAACTTTACCGTAGCGAGCGCCGCTATCTTCACGCCATCTCGGCGGCCTGACATCGCCAGGTGAGACCTCCGGTTGCCCGGGGGAGGCCCAGCGGATGCAGGCCTGCCAGAGGTGGCTTTGGTGGCGCACCCTACCGCTGAGGATGTTGACCCCCGTCCGTTGCGCTCTCAGAGCTAGCCGATTACGTTCCGGACTAAGGGGTCGTAATGAGTGTGTTTGAGCGGCAATGTACTTGTGTAACGCCGCTCATGTAGCGAGCGAAAGGCGAGCCCGCGCCGCACGATCGTCGAGTAGGTATTAATGCATGTTGAGTCACATGGGTGTCTGGTCGGGCGCGTCATGCCTATATTAACTTAGAACACGACGCGCTTCGAGTGTATGTTATGTTTGTGGAGTCTTATTGATTGGGTAAATCGCGTGTCGATGGGTGCGACTTACCCTGGTGCGTCAAGTCCAGGGTGACGACGGCTACGTCACATCCGCAGGCACCAGGTCGCTCGAAGGGCGACATGGGCAGGGAGCGGGCGTTCCTGCGGTTGGCGTAGTGCCGCGGACGTGTCGTGCCATCGTGAGACGGCGGTCGCTAGCGGCCCCGCGGTGTTTAACCTGGGGCGCTCGTGCGGCGCCGGCTCGTCAGTCAGGATGGTGGTAATAACATTAGTATCTTACCTTGAGGAGGAGGCGGAGAGGGGCGGCCTATTTCTATAGGCCGCGGCAGTCCAGACTAGGTACTCGACGGGCTGGCATGATAGAGCCGTAATAACTCAGTGAGCCCGTCGAGGATGACCAACTCTGCATCCTGGCCCTCCTTGATGGCCCTGATCAGGCCCAGGAGTAGGCTGATGGCGCAGGCGGTGAAATCTTTCCCCCGGGTGGCATCGCGCTGTTGCGCTTGGGCGCCGGCTAGCGGCTGAGAAATGGTAGGTGCCGCTGCTTGGTGAGCGGCAGCCGTAATGTGGTCTGTGGGTGGGGCGGGTTTCCCCGCCCGCTTCCCCTTCTTCTTGCCGGCGCCTGAGGTGGCGTCGGAGGAAGTAGTGACAGCGGTGTTGGTAGTGGTAGTCATGGGCGCCTGCGTCGTCGCCTGCGCTGGTACAGGGCCAGGGTCCTGTCTGGCTTGCGACGCGGGAGGTTGGGGTTTTTTCCCCCTCTTGCTCTTCCCCCCGCGTGATCTCTTTTTTCTCCGCCTCGAGGCGGGAGCATCTTGTTCCTTTGAGGGCCCGTTCGCTGTCGCCATTAGCGACGTACTAGGGGCCTCATGGGCCTCGACTTGGGTAGCTTTGGCCGTCGTTTCTCGGCGCTGCCGGGAAATGGCGACAGTGCCCGCTCGCTTGTTCCGGAGCTCTCTCCGGAACACTGGGCACCCGCTGCTGGACGCGGGATGGTCACCTGCACAGTTCACACAGGTGGCCTTCTCCGTCCTTGGGCGTGGGCAATCTCGGGCGGCGTGGAGTTCTCCGCATCGCACGCATGCGAGCGGGCGGTGGCACTGGTGCGAGCTGTGTCGAAACTGCTGGCACCGGTGGCACTGGGCGGGCCCTTGCTTGCTCCGCCAGGCATCGACGCGGACACCACGCATGCATAGAAGCTCTGTGGTGTCATATATGGTACGGAAGTCGGTTTGCCTTTTGAGGACAGCGTGGAAGAGGCAGCCAGGACGTCCGCCGCGCGCTTTTATATTACGGACGTATTCTGGCTCGTAGCCACGTGCCCTCAACTCCTCAAGGATCTCTTCTGGGTCCGTGTCCGCCGGCAGTCCTCGGATAGCCACCTTGACACTGCGCTCCGCTGGTAGCGAGTAGGAGAACCAGCTTAGGCCCTCCGATCTCTCCAGGTCGGTGAGGTACCTCTGGATCACCCGATACTCGTCCTCTGTTTCGGGTAGGAATCTAATCCCACCCTGAAAAGGGCGAGCGTTCGGTGGGTGACCCAGGATGGTCCTCACGGCCCTAAAATGGAAGGCCCAGTTGGGCATCCTCTCCACCACCAACGGAGGGTAGCGGGGCTTATCCCTGGGCTTGGCCTTAGCAGCTGCTGCTGCGGCCGTGCCTTGCACTGGGGCTGTGGCGGCGGGTGGCGTCACTCTGAGTGAGGCGTCTTGTCCGGTGGGCGGGCGGCGGGCCGCCGCGGCGAACGTCGGCGATCCGACTCCGGCTCTGCCACGCGGGTCGCGCTGTGGGAGCGGGGAGTCGGGGCAGACACGCTTCGCCTCTTCGGCGGCGTCGTCGTCCGAGCTGCGTGGGCGGCGCTGGGCACGGGTCTCGAACGAGGGCTCGTGCTCGGCCGCCACTGAGTGGTCAGGTGACTCGTCGTAGTAGGTAGAGGGTGCACCTACCTCTTCATCATCGTCGTCCATGTCGCTACCCACACTTGAGTAGCAGGGCGACATGGGCGCGGGCGAGTCCTGGGCCGCGTCGCGTGGTGGGGGCGGGGACAGCGGGCCCGCAGCTACCAGCGTCGCGGCGGCTGAGCCTGCCAGCAAGCGGTGAGGTGCGGGTGTTGCGGTGCGCCCGGCTCTTGGTGCGGCGGCGGCGGGCCGTGCATGCGTGGCTAGGCACGCGGCAGGGCGCGACGCGGCCGACACAGCCTGGGTGTCAGCGACAGTCGGGGTTGGGCGCGCAGGGCGCGGGTTTGCGGCGCGAGCTGCGTGTGTCGCGGTCGCTCGGTCCGCCTGCGCATCGAAGCGTAGGGGGGGAGCGACAGCGCGAACAGCGGGCGCGCGGCTGCTAGTACCGGGTGGGCACAGAGGCTGGGTGGGCACTGGGCGGAACGCCGGCGGCCGTACAGGTACCGCCGGGGCGCGCACGGATGGTGGAGTCAAGGTATGGGTACCTGGGCTGCTGCGAGGCGGCAGTGTAGGAGGTGAGGCCGGGAAGGCCCTCCTTCGCTCCACGTCGCCATCAGCAGCAGTGTCGGAAGCTCTGCCGGGCGTCGGGCTCCGAGTAGTCGGTAGCGTCGGCGCTCGGTCCCCCTTGGGATTTGTTGGATGCGATGTTTTCTTAGGCATCGTAGTTGGGTGTGGCTCTCCGCAACCGAACGGTGCAGCTGCACCGGGCAGCACGGGTGGCACCCGCTGCGAACCCACCGGCACTAGGTGCCCATGGATGCCCAACGGGTACCTACCTCAAATAAAAATTTACGAGAAATAAATTTTATTTTTTTGGGTTCGGACGGTACACTGGAAAAGTTTTCGACTCGCCTACCCACAGTTCGATTTATAAATTTGGGGCGGTCGACCAATCACGGCCCGCGCCAGAGGTGGCGCAGGGGACTTCGCTGGCGGCCAGCGGAGGCCTGCACAGACGACGGTGACTGGGATCGCGCGCGGAGCAAAAAAAACTTGACCAGTTGTGGTGAAGCCACAAGCCGATCCGCCCGACAGTTGTTGTCGGGTTTCTTTATGTATAGAGAAACCCGAAAACCTGAATCGCCTTAAGACTATAGTCTTAAGTCGATTTAAACTTGGCTTGCGAGATGTAGGCAATTGATGTTGGTTCTTCCGTCGCGTCATAGATGGCACTGTAGTACACTTTGCAGTAGGTTGCTTTTTGTAGGTCGCTACAGTGGCTTTTGTAATATTACTGCTAAGCTTTGTGATACGAAGCCTGGTGCCGTTGCACAGTCTGGGTACATCAAAGTTTCGCATCAGCAGAACTAAAACGCCAAGTTTAAGCTTCATATTATGGGAACGGCACGCCCGTTAGCTCCAGGGAGTTGAAAAATTCAACGGGGTGTGCAGGACTACCGTCATTATCCATCACAGTGTCTACGGATGTGTATACTTTAAAATCGCCGACGATCATGTCTTTAATTTCGTTTTGTTTATGACCCACTCGTTCTTTAATCACTATTTATTTTGAATGGTTAAAAAAACGAAAACTATTTTGTAATGATTTGAAAATCATAAAACATTAAAATAAAACTAATTACCTAGTTACAAAAAGTGAACACCGGTTGGGGATCGAAATCGTTGTTTTGGAAAACTTACAGCATTAAAAAATTACCACAAAAAGTGCATACTGACTGCGGATACGAACTTGAAACCTTTTGCTTGGCAAGGCGGTCATAGAACCGCCAGGCTACTTACTTTGACGACATATAGTTTGAAATAGCCGCTTTATTCTAATGCTTGTCAGACAGTTGTCAGTTGTCAAACAGTTGAGAAATGTGGTTTTAATGCAATATTGCTCATCCCCCTAAGTTATTAGCGTGATAATATATAGCATATGTTACTCGGTAAAGATGTAGCTTTCTAATGGTGAAAGAATTTTCAAAATCGGTCCAGAAGTTTTTGAGTTTATTCTTACATACAAAAATACAAATCTTTCCTCTTTATAATATTAGTGTAGATGTAGATATGAATGACAAGTTAATTAATTTGAATTATGCATGCAGTTAGTAAATTATATTAAATTCAAATACATTATTTAAAAAAAGAAACCTAATGTTTTCATTCAAATATAAAAAAAAACAAGGAGTAATAATTTCATTCTAATTTGTTAACCATTCGTTATTCATACTGTGACAATCATTGACGCTACGATTCATGACCTAAGTACAACTTATAATCTTGGAACTCAAGTACACTAAAAAACCGGCCAAGTGCGAGTTGGAGTCGCGCACGAAGGGTTCCGTACCATTATTTATAAAGAAACGAGCGAAAAAATCACTTTTTTGTATTGGAAATACTAAAAACAGATTTAAGGGGGGCAAATCTAGGACACGGTGGAGCACACTGTGGAGCTGTGCCCTGCTTGGGCTGAGCACCGCCGTGTCCTCGTAGCGGCGATTGGCGGCGGCGACCTCTCGCGTCCGGCCCTGGTTCAATCCATGGTCCGGAGCGAGAGGGAATGGGAAGCCGTCGCCTCCTTCTGCGAAGCAGTCATGCTAGCGAAGGAGGTGGCGGAACGTGAGAGAGAGAGAACCTCACGTCCCAGCCGCCGCGGGAGACGCCCCGGGCGTCGGGGGGCAACCAGTGGCCCCCGGCCACCGTAGGCGCGGGCCTGTGGACGGTGAGTAATGGGCTAGCTCACCGTCCGTCCGTCTTATGACGACAGACCGTGCCGACGCGCGACGGCGCGTTCTTGTTCCACGCGCGCCTCAAGGAGATGTCAGCAAATCGGAAGGGGTCCGAGAGGGCCGATGCCTGCCAGGGCTGCGGGTTGTTCGTAAGAGATACCGTGCCCCTGGAACGCAAAGGGCTAAGAAGGAACATGGATGGGTTTTAGTTACCAGCCTTACCAGATAATGGGCAGCAGCGTTCTCTGTGCTTTTGTAACAACCGTACTGCGATCGCCAACCCGCCTGCCAAGCGTGGTGATTATGGCAAAACCCCCCTTTTTGGGGGAGGCCTATGTCCAGCAGTGGACGTTTTTTGGCTGAAATGATAATGATGATGAGATGATGATCATACTTATCGTTGATAATGTCACTTTGCACGTCCTCACGACATGTCACCGTATCTACAGCGTTTTCATTATCGTAATAAGGTACTTTTCTTCTTTTTATGAGTAAGACCCATGATTTGTTACAATTCTCTACTCGATGGAGGGTAGTGAAGCGTACAGTTTGCACGTGCAGTTTTATCAAAGGTGGTCGTAACGACAGCCAAAAAGCCGACCTAAAAAATACTCTAAAAAGTGGAAAATAACTTTGTTTTCGGAAGTCGGGGAGGGTCAGAGCCCATTCGTCCCCTAAGATTCGCACCCTGTGCCCACTCGTCCCCTGGAACTTTTGAGGGGCCCATTCGTCCCCTGAAGAATAATTATTTTTATTCATTCTTCTAATATAAGTACATGTATATGTGTATACTGCAGCTTGGTAGTCCTGGTATGGTCGCGCAGAAAAGGCTAAAATAAAAAATATAGTAATTCGGTAGATATCATGTTTATTTCAAATAAGATTAACACATACAAAATCACAATGTCCTAGAAACTAACAAAATACAACTAAAATCAGCCTTGATTGACCATCATATAAATCAACATTAAATATTAAATATGCAAAAAAAATAGAACACAATATATCAACAGTAAATAATCACTTCTTATTTTTTTGTATATTTACCAACTACATACATGCAAAATCATAATAACTTAAATCGAAAAAATTATAACAGTACAAAGAAAATACTAAAATCACAGTAATTATTGAAGACTAGATAAATCAACATATTTTTTTTTTGTATATTAACCAACTACATGCAAAATCGTAATAACTTAAATTTAACAAACTATAACTACAATAACAAAAAATGACTAAAATCACAATAATTATTTAAGATTAAACAAATCAACATTATTTTAGTATAAAACTAATCTTATATTTGTTTTTTTCATTTTAAATTAATAATATATGCATAGCTTTTCCATGCAGTGGCCTAATGATATCTGATTTTCAAAAAATTGGCTAATTATGTGATTTATTCTCGCTTCATTTTCAATCGATTCAAGAGTCCGATTATTTGTTTGGACACCCCTTTGCACCTGATTCATTTTATTTTTTGAAAAATTCGCTTCTTTATGTAGAGTGTCTAAACATTGCAAAATATTTGGTTTATTTCTACCATTAACGAGACAATTTTACATCGTAAGCCTATCAACATGTTATATTATTATCATGACGGATTATCATTCATCATAGCTCTTTTTTCAATGATCTGTTATGATTTATTAAATTAAATTCCGTTAATAAACTGTTCACAAGTGTACTATGTTAACCGTTTCTTATGTAAAATATAGCTAATTTTATCTCAGGGGACCAATAGGCACCTGAATAGGTGCCGAATCTTTAACTTATATTGTATATATATTAGAGGGGACGAATGGGTACCTTAAAAATAATATTTTTTATTAAAATATTAATTGGTACCCTACCAGGAGACCAATGGGCACCTATATAGGGGCCGAATCTACAACTTTTATGCTGGGGGACGAATTTTAGGGGACCAATGGGCTCTGACCCGTCGGGGACTTTTGTTCCGAAAGTATTAAAAAGCTCCTTTTTTCGAAAAACGAAACGAGGTTTTGAACGGAAGTCGTCTTTTAAATAATTGAATTACAGTCGATTAAATAAAACCAACTACTATTTAGAACCGAACTGACGATTTAGAAAAGAAAGTATTTGAACCGAAACTGAATTAATGATTTAAAATCAAGTGACAGGCAATTGCCAAGTGCCAGAGGATGGGCAGCAGCGTTCTCTGTGCTTTTGTAACAACCGTACTGCGATCGCCAACCCGCCTGCCAAGCGTGGCGATTATGGCAAAACCCCCCAAAATGTCAATGTGGCTTCACTTCGAGGAGGCCTATGTCCAGCAGTGGACGTCTTTTGGGCTGAAATGAATGATAAATGAATGATGATGATGACTGACAATTAAGTCATGCTAGAAATAATTTACTGCCTTGTTGGACTAGTCGTTGCAATTACGACTGCTGACCCTGAGGTCCTGAGTTCGCTTCCCGGGTCGGGCAAAGTGCTATTAAAGTGCAAAATTTTCTCAGTAGCGGCCACGGAGTCAGGTTTTGTGCCCAGTTGATGGCAATATGTTGCCCTCCTATTAAATGGAACTTAGGTAAACATAACTGGCAAAATGTTGGTGTACTATTAGGTAGACCTCTGCCTGACCCTACGGGGATGACAGGCGTGATGTTATGTTCATCATCATCATCATTTCAGCCCAAAAGACGTCCACTGCTGGACATAGACCTCCCCCAAGTGTCGCCACATTGACATTTTGTGGGGTTTTGCCATAATCGCCACGCTTGGCAGGCGGGTTGGCGATCGTAGTACGGTTGTTACAAAAGCACAGAGAACGCTGCTGCCCATTCTCTGGCACGTCCCTTAGTCGCCTCTTACGACACCCACGGGAAGATATGGGTGTTATTCTTTTCGTCCGACACCATCCAGAGCGATGTTATGCTAAGTAGAAATAATTGACTTTGAAGTAGCAAATGCGTTTAGATTAGACAAGATAACTTTACAATTAAAACATTAAAACTAAAAAAGGTTTATTTTCACAAACTTCATAACCATGAAACAAGCAATAAAACTAAAATTATACTCATTACAATAAAGTTTTAATAACTACATCGTACCAACAATATTCACCACCATAACTCAACAGAGCTCAGACGAAAACAAAACAAATTAAACTTTGCACTATCCAACCTGCTCTGCTGTCCGTACTTGGCAACAAAGGTGCGATAATGTCGGACAAATATTTGCTCGTTAGTACCCGGGCACTGGATACTGGATACTAATCATTTTGTACATAGGACCTCTGTTTATAGACCTGACGAACCCATCCGGGTATTTCTTGGCCGGCTAAAAATGTCTGCGAGCAAAATGTAAGCTTTGATATACACTGCTGAGCTCATCTCAGTTTCAATGTACTTGGGTTCGGGGTTCTATTACCAGGTGGATCAATTGGTGCAGACCAACCGTGGATGGGTGACCCCATTACATGCTCCGTTTCCTCCGTGTCTCAAAAAGTACGTTAAGCCGTTGGTCCCGGTTGACATTCATAGATCTTTGACAGTCGTTATAGGTAGTCAGGAAAGACTGACAACAAGTTTAGTCTTTCCAAGGAGTATCGTATTACCCGGTACTAACTGGGTTGAACAGGTCAGATAGGCTGCCGCTCCATGTAAAATACTGGTATTCAGCTCAATCTGGTTAGACTGGAAGCCGACCCCAACATCGTTGGGAAAAGGCCATTCAGATGATGATAGCATCTAATGATTACAACGCCTGTTTTATCATTAATACAAAGAAAGTAAGACTCTATCTTCGCAACATCTGCCTAAACATTCTCCAGTACTAAGTTAAGGCTCTGTATGGTGTCGGACGTAAATAATAGCATAATCCCATATCTTCCCGTGAGTGTCGGAAGAGGCGACTAAGGGATTTGCCAGAGAATGGGCAGCAGCGTTCTCTGTGCTTTTGTAACAACCGTACTGCGATCGCCAACCCGCCTGCCAAGCGACCCCCCAAAACGTCAATGTGGCGACACTTGGGTGAGGCCTATGTCCAGCAGTGGACGTCTTTTGGGCTGAAATGATGATGATGATGATGAAGTTAAGGACGGCTTCCAGTCTCACCCGATGAAGCTGAATACCAGTATTTAACACAAAGCGACTGCTTAATATCTGACCTCCGCAACCCATTATCTGTATAACCCCGACGAGCTGTGGGCTAAAATAACCACGATTTGGAGCCCTGACTTAGCCAGAAGGCGACGCGGTAGACCTCGCAGGAGATGGCGGGACGAGCTGGACAGAACCAACGACCAGTGGTCCACATTGGCCCTGGATCGAAGGATTTGGAAGTCTTGGGGAGAGGGCTTTGCCCAGCAGTGGGATGACATAGGCTAACAGTAACAGTATATTCTGAGAACCCGGAACAACTGTCTACGAATGTCAGACGGGACCAACAGGCTTTCGAAGGTACAGAGGGCTCTTGTTAAGCAATCAAAATAATCATCAAAAATAACCTCGGCAAGTGTAGCTTAATTTTCAACCGACCTGTGACCTCTGCCGAATAATGATTCAGCCACCCCTTTAATAAAGCCAACTATTCTAGTTTTATAATTAAACGAGATAATAAACCTGAGAACGCAATAACTAGGAAACCTAAAGCCCTGCTAACGCACATAAGCAAGCGTCCGCCATACGTGTGTGGTAGACATTAACAAAGTGTGTACATAATATCAAAAGACACAAATTACGAACTGCACACCCCGGTTTATTACAGCGTCGTAATGAGATAGAACTGCGGAGGGTGTGGAGTCGAAAAGATGGGATAAAATTGTTATTTTTTACTTCGGTCTCTCTGCATGTTGAAGGATGGAGAGGGAGAGGAAGGCCAAAGAAAAGATGGATTGATTGTATGAGGAATGATATGAAAGACAAAGGAGTAAGAGATGCTGTGTCACCTGACAGGGGGGAATGGAAGAAGAAACGTGCTTTGCCGACCCCAAGTAGAAAGAGACAAGTTCAGGAAGATGATGATGACTCCGGTCTCTCTGGTGGACTAACGTTTGTGGATCAGCAATTTTAAGCTTATTTCAATAGGCATTTGGGTCAAGTATTGTATTTTGTGTCATGTTCATTGTATCCCCATCTTCTTCCTTTCAGAGTGAGCGGATATATGGCTAAAGAAAAACTGAAAGCATCAGCATTCTCCTACCTTTATTACAATTTATTTGGGGTCGGCGCAGCATGTCTTCTACTTCCATATTTCTCTATTACACGTCATCTCATCAGACACCTCATTTCTTGTCATATCATCCCTCACACTCTCCATCCATCGTTTACAAAGAACTGAATGCATACCAGTCTGATATTCGACTACATTATACATATAAGCAAGCGAGGCGATCAATGTCGAGCGTACATCGGTCACCAACCCCATTTTATTTATTTATTAAAACTTTATGCACGAGTAGAAACTGTATAAAGGCGGATTTAATGCCTTGGGCATTTTCTACCAGTCTACCTTAAGGTGGTACAGGGACGTTACACATGCATTTTAATGTTTATGTTGCATTTGCATAGACTATAGCAGCGGTGGCTCCGTGGTGGCAACCCCGACTTACGAGCAGCAAGCCGTGGGTTCAAACCCAGGCAGGCGCATTACTTTGTGAAATTTATTTCATAACCGCTGCCCTAAAAAACAGTGAAGGAAAACATAGTGAGGAAACCGGCATGTCCTAAAACTAAAAATTCGAAGACATGTGACATCTACCAACCCGCGGCGGTGGATTACAGCCCACCCCTTCTTATAGAGACAAGGCCTGTGTCCCAGCAGTGGAAACATTATAGACTTTATTAACATTAGAGGTTATAAAGGTACTAAACTGTGGTTCTAGTTAACTGCCCATGTTTGGTGTAAACTTTGGACGGAAAGCTCTAATGGTCAACTTGTTATTCTTACCACACAGGCCTCCAATGGCAGAGGAGAACATTGTTTCTTTGTTCCACAAAGAATAATATAAAATCAAGTTTGTAATCCTCGAAGGGTTAGCCAGAAGTGTACAAGCATCGATGACTGTTTTTTTTTTATGAATGGCATCTCTCAGTTCAACCTAGGAGGTTGTCGTCTGCTTAACCGGACTATCCTGTGGGTGCCTTAAGAGTAAGGCCTCCAGCCAGGGCATAAAAACTTACAAACTAAGCGACTATACGCTGAGGGCACCCCCTGTGGGGTACGAGCCTCGGCTCAGGGCGTCGCTGGGGGAGGACTGCATGGGGACAGGCTGGATCTGAATGAGGCTGGATCTGAATGAGGCTGGATCTGAATGAGGCTGGATCTGAATGAATCATCGATGACTGTTGGGTAGGTGTGTTCTTGAGTGGAGAACGCGAATCGGTAAGTGTGTGACACCTTCAGGCTCGGTGGAGCGACGATCTTCGCAGGGTGGCTGGTAGTAACTGAATTAGAGTTGCCTTGTATCGATTTAAGTGGCGAGCGATTGGAGAAGGTTAAGCCGTGCTTGCCGAGGTTGGTCCATGGATGGGTGACCATAAATACATACCGAGTTTCCTCCGTGCCTCAGAAAGCACGTTAAGCCGTTGCCGTTGGTCTCGGCTGTCATAATTATGTAGATCTTTGACAGTCGTTACAATTAGTCAGAAGCTAAAAAGTCTGACATCCAGTATTATCAAGGGGATCGTATTACCCAGTTACTGGGTTGTGGAGGTCAGATAGGCAGTCGCTTCATGTAAAATACTGGTACTCAGCTGCATTCGGTTGGACTGGAAGCCGACCCCAAGATAGTTTGGGAAGAGGCTAGACAGATGATGATGATGATGCGATTCGAGAAACCTATGTCTGGACTAAGCAGTGGACTGTTGTAGGCTGATGATGTACAAGAATCAAATAAAACAAATTCCGATTATTATCAGACCAAGTCCTCTCCACGTCCAGTCCTGTTCTACGCAATGCGCACATGCCGGCTATCAGTCATGATTCACATAAACTCCCACTCTTTGCTCCGTTAATTAAGGACGCTGTTTACATGTGTCTAGCCGCACCTGACATGTGTGGGGGGCAGGGAGGGGGGCGTGTACAAGATCGTCCATGATGGACTTTGGAACTGGGAGAAAATTTGTTAGAGCCTGATTTCTGAGGCTGGTGGCATAAGTATGATTGGGTTTTTCCATCAAGAATTTATAAGTAGCAGCCGCGGAGTCTGGATTTGCACCCGGATCATGGCAATAGGGTCAGCTCTTCGATCAGTCGGTCGTATGGGAATTAAACATAACTAACTAAGGCGAAATCATTTCAGCCGAAAGACGTCCACTGCTCAGCTGGACATAGGCTTCCCCCAACGCCACATTGACATAAGGGGGGTTTTGCCATAATCACCACGCTTGGCAGGCGGGTTGGCGATCGCAGTACGGTTGTTACAAAAGCACAGAGAACGCTGCTGCCCATTCTCTGGCAAGTCCCTTAGTCGCCTCTTACGACACCCACGGGAAGATATGGGATGGTGCTATTCTTTACGTCCGACACCATACAGAATACTGGCGAAACGTGGGCGTACTATTAATACAATTCTGCCTAACCCTTCGGGGATTACAGAGCAGATTGCAGTGTTTATAACTATGCACCATCAGCCGAACCTTTTCCCAACTGTGTTGGGGTCGGCTTCCAGTCTAACCGGATATAGGTAAACACCGGTATTTTACATGGCGCGACAGCCTCTCTGACCTCCACAACCTATAATGACTGGTTAACACAATACCGCTTGGTATCGAGATGTCCGACTTTTGGCACACTGACTACCTGTAATGACTGTCAAACTGAAACGTGGTATGTAATGGGTGGTCACCCATCCACCGATAAACCTAGGCAAACGCAGCTTAACCTGAATATTTACCCGTGCGGTTGTTATTATTTAGCCACGAGCTCCATGACCTTGAGCAAACGAGACATATTCAACATAAGCGCCGTCTATCGGCCAACGTCAGTGCGTTGACTGACGTTTTCCAAAGAATAGTAAAACACATTAGTTTTTGTCCGCTCAACTCCGTGGCAGCTGATTCGATTTTCACGACCAGTTTTATTTTGCGTGGATTTTTTATCTCAAAACAAAGAATGAAACAGGTGTTTAGGCAAGTATTCAAATACTTTCATGTATAATCTAAAACACAAATCTTATCACTAAAACAAAACAAGCAGTTACCGGAATATACGAAATATTATTAAAAAGAACAATAGTGGTGGTCTAAAAAGTTACTAAAAACATTTTCGAAAAATAATGTTACAGCTAAATTAGACCGATTTTTAATTATCTACAGAAACAGAAATTTCCAATTTTCTTCATTTTTAAAAGACATTTCGATAATGTTTTTTAGTAACTTTTTAGACCTATGTATACTGCTTATGCGTAGGAAGTTTCATTAAAATCTGTTCGTCATTTCGGAAAATAACGACTTGAAAGTTTGTACGAAATGCCGTAGGGTATAAACGCTCTTAAGTGAAGCCCAAAGGCATTGGCTTAATAAGCTAAACTAGACGTTAATGAAAACAGATAATAGTTTGTTCTTTAAATTAATCCTTTTAACCTAACCAACAAACCATACTCTTCCCGTCAAATTCCAATCAATTATTTAAAAATAAAACTACCCGACTATACAGGAACGAAACTAAACTTTCGAAAGTACAAGCTATTTCACTTAGGGGGCGCTAGTGTGCCACGACTCAAGTATAATTGAAATGGGTTCCGTAGAATATCGGAATAGTCCTGAATTATTTGTTTCGTTGTGGAGAAGGAAACTAGTTTTGTGCCTTTGAGTACGGTTGTGAATGTAGCCTGTTTGCAGATAAAGGGTTTGGGGTTCTATTCCACGAAACCTAATGTAAGTTAAGATTTTCGAGGAATAGGCTCAAGATTCGTCCTATGCGTACCTGAATACTATCGCAATTAGTCGAGTATATTATCAGCCAAAAAAATATTGGGTTTTTAATTTTAGGAATTTCTTAATAGTTTGAAAGTTAGCGGTATGATCGCTTTCTCAGGTGCGGGGGACCTCAGAAAGCACGTTAAACTTTGGTCCTGTGCCTGCCGTCTCTCCGGCCCATGATCGCAATGGCCGCCCGTTACGAACCTTCGCGCATTAGTTCAGTACGCCTTCCGAGGCATACCCTCGTCACGCCCGATGATGCTATCACCCTCCTCCAGGAGAATAGCAAAGAGACTAGCACTTTTAAAAAGTTCAGACGCAAACCGCCGTCTTTCTGACCTCGGCGTCGAGTCGAGCTACGTCGCGACGTCCGACCGGGACTCCTCCCCGACCCTCGCTCGAGCCAGCCCGCGATGCTGTGCCAGTAGTTTTAAATCAGCCTTTAAATAATAATATCATTCAGATCCAACCTGTCCTCATGCTGTCCACCCCCGCGACGTCCTAAGCCGAGGCTCGTACTCCACTGGGAGTGGGAGAGAACCACTTACAAACTAAGCGATTGCGCGCTAAGGGCTTAGCGCGTAGTCGCTTAGTTTGTAAGTGGTTTTATGCCCTGGCTGGAGGCCTTACTCTCAAGGCACCCACAGGATAGTCCGGTTAAGCAGACGACAACCTCTTAGGTTGAACTGCGAGATGCCAAAACAAAAAAAAAATGGCGTCTCTCCGGTCAAGTCTGAATATCGGAATCAGTCGATAGACGTCTACAGCGGGTCAAATACCTAGCTTGGTAAGACCGTAAACTTAACCATACTACACCCTCAAAAATAACTTAAAAATTTAACACAACTCCTCCTACCTATACATCACATTTACGTTGGCATTCGTTGCGGTCAACTCGTTCTGACCGCAGAGAGGCAGTCATTCTGACCGCCAGCACATTACAATTCAAATTGTGGCTTTATACAGCAATACAGCTCAGTATGTACAGATAGACAATACTATTGTAAAAGCTGCAAGCGATATTGCAATTTGGAGCAATGTTTATAGGAATATATGTGCTATAGTTTTGGGAAGAACTTTGACGGTGAGTGTTGGGCGAATGTTAGTGAGATTTGGTTAGTAATTTTTTGAAAGGAATTGATATAAATAAATATTACTGATTGAAATATGTATCGACAAGATCTAAACATACCCTTCATTTTCATCATCATCATCAGCCTATAATGTTCCCACTGCTGGGACTCAGGCCTTCTCCCTATGGAAGGGAGTAGGCTATAATCCACCACGCGAGCCCAGTGCGGGTTGGTAGATGTCACATGTCTTGGAAATTTTAGTTCTAGAACATGCCGGTTTCCTCACGATGTTTTCATTCACCGTTTTTTAGGGCAGCGGTGGTGAAATAAATTACTCAAAGTAATGCGCCTGCCTGGATTCGAACTCACGGCTTACTACTCGTAAGTGGGGGCTGCCACCACTGGGCCACCGCTGCTCTCTAACAGAACAAGCCCGAAGCCGTAAACCAAGCATTCTGTACGTCAATTTAGTAAATCTACGCATTTTTTTTACGTACGATTTTAAAAATGCGTAGATTTACTCATTGTAACGCACTCAGAATATTGTGCGAAATGGTTGCATCGAATAGTTTGGGATAAAGTAAAGTTATAACTTTTAAAACTTGTATTTTTTTAAACGTGTGAAAAACTTTGAACCCCAATATCTTATTACCTTCTAGGTGCCTTTCGCCTAGGTTAAGGGTATTTCCACACGCAATAGTCCACCTACATATCGGGGTATACCATAGGTAGGTAAATCTCTGTATCAACCTTAAGATTACAAGAGCATTACAGAATCAGCTGGAATAAATTCTATGATTTGGTGCGGTGGTACTGCTGTCTTTCGAACAGTCCCGCGGCCCTAACAGGCATCGGCCCTTTCGTACCCCTTCCGATTTTTTTACATCTCGTTGAGGTGCGCGTGGATCAGGAACGCGCCGTCGGTACGGCCTGTCGTCATAAGACGGACGGACGGTGAGCTTGCCCATTACTCACCGTCCACAGGCCCAACACAGTATACCTTGACTTATGTTAGGACGTAAGATACTATAAAGGTATACCATAGGCAGGTAAATCTCTGTCTCATCCTAAGATTATTAAGAGCATTAGAGAATCTGCTGCAATAAATTCGATGGAATGCCACACAAGTATACCTTGACTTATGTTAGGACTTGAGATACTTTTCATCTCCGTAGTATTGGTTTAATTTACAGTTGTCCCTTGTTATTATAAACTCGATATCTATCAAACACACTTCAAAACTCAAACTCGAAACATTTAATTCAATTGGACCATTACAGGCACTTTTGAAAATCAAAAAAAAAAACGCTTAGCTACAGTCCCAGTCACAAGGCATAATAACTTGTGAAAGTACTGTATCCACTCTTACCAAAGAGTATCGTATTACCCAGTTACTGGGTTGTGTAGGTCAGATAGGCAGTTGCTCCATGTTAAATACTGCTGTTCAAACTGCACCAGGTTAGACAGGAAGCCGATCCCAACATAGTTGGGAAAAGGCTAGGCAGATGATATTAAGTGATTTACATGATTTCAAATTGTCAAAGAGTCCGTCAGGTAATCAAAACATGGAAGCTAATTTCCCACAGACCGTTGAAATTTAAGAGTCTTTTCCAGCTGTCCGTAATATTACAATCATCCCGATCTCTTCGTTGTCCAATAAAAAGGCGCGAGAGAATATAAATCTCATTGCAATAAGAGGTATAGAGCCTCTCCTACGGGGAATCAAGAAAAAAACATTTTAGGAAACAAATCGCTGGCCCTTTGTCTAGTTTAGGGATGTGAGTGATTACAGGATGAGTTGTCGATGAAAGGATAGTGGTGGGATATGATTATAAGTGTGCTTAATGCGTAGATAGATGTCGAGTTCATAATACAATGGATAACTGTCAATTGTATCGTCGAATTATTAGAAAATAACTGCTGTTTCATGGAAAAATCCAGTGCTGCATCCGGTAAGACTGGAAGCCGGTCCCAACGTAGTTGGAAAAAAGCTGGGCAGAATGATAACGAATTGGCGAAAAAATTTTACCCCAGCGGATACATTTTACACCATCTGCCGTTTTTTTAACAAAATTATTCTGAATTGGCGGTAAAAGTTTGCGCACCGATGTCCCTGACTTATTGGATTCGGGTTTAAGCTTAGTTGGCAAGCCTTAATAGCAGTAGGTTTAGACAATCAAAACTATTCAAAATGAATAGCAATTCAACAGACAAAGTTTGGGTAAGATTTTGCACAAAGTTTCAAAGTCAGTCTTTGATCTAGTATTTTATTGAAACGCAAAGTTTACTGTCCTGTTCAAACTATCATAAAATCAGCATATTTATGAGACAATGTTTTACAATGACATAAAATACATTGTGATTGTAAAATCACAATCACTGTGAAGCTTCCATCGTGCTCTATTTTATTTAATCTTAAAGTAGGTAGTTTTAAAGTATCTAATTCCGTGAATTCAAATTAAACATTCAAAACTTTAAAATAGTCTCACGAAACCAAGTGACACTTATAATAAGGCTATAACGTTGCCACTACTGGTACAAAAACCTATCGTGTGGGTTCAGTACGGTTGCATGAAAAAGTGTGATAAATACCAACCCAATTAAAATCTAACTTTTTACCGATAAAAAAATACCTCCATCTATCGACATCACCCTGTCCCTACTCAGGTATCCGCCGTAGTACCTACAAATGGCTGTCATCTATTCACGCCAGTCAACACAGTTAGTGGCGGGGTCAGCACATGTCCGGGTCCTCTTGATCGGCGTTAATGTGACGGCTTGTCGGTGGTCGCAGTCTATGTCTAAAAGAGAAGTACTTATAGTAAAATAAAGTTGGGAGGCAGGTAAGTTTAAAATAGTATTTTAAATCAATGCTTGCAACCTGTGGATTTAGAAAACTCTTTTTAGTAGCTCATAAAATTGAATTAAATTTGAATCAGAATATTGAAATATAATAAAAAAAGTAAATATGGAAACTAAAAAACCCGACTGAAAAGCAAACAACAAGGACATGTGAAAGCGGGGCGGACATTGAAAAATAAAATTATTTAAACATGGTATGGGTCTCGACTGCTTCCAAATGTTCTTGTTGTTTGCTTTTCAGACTGGTATTTTAGTTTTTATAATTACTTTTTTATTTCCAGCTTTGCAGTTTCATAATATGAATTTTGATAAAGTCTGATATCCAGTCTTACAAAGGGGTTTCTTATTACCCAGTTACTGGGTTATGGAAGTCAGATAGGCAGTTGCTTCTTGTAAAATACTGATACACAGGTGCATCAGGTTAGACTAGAAGCCGACCCCAACAAAGTTTGGGAAAAGGCTAGGCAGATGATGAGTATTGGTACGAGTGCAATGCATCCCGGTGCTTTTGAATAAAATTGAAATTATTTGTCGTATTCATTTGAGTTATACATTTTCATTTGTCGCTACTAAAATTGCCCTTTCACACATATCGGAATAAACGTAGTTATTCAGATGATCCGTTTTATGAAACATAATCGAAACCGCACGGGTTATTTAATTCGCTGACAGGTACTAAAATAGCAGTTCTAATACAAACATTGAACTCATGACTGGGACGTCAAACAGTTGAAGAATATTTTCATTGCTCATCCCCCTTTAGCCATTAGCGTGATAATATATAGCCTATATCCTGCGCCAGGATGCAATCTATCTTCTTGCCAATTTTTACCGAAATCCGTGCAGTCCGCTTAAACCGACGTGAAAAGGTAACAGACATAAATCAGTTTGATACGCTACACGAGTGCCTTCAAATTAAACTATCGGTCAACTGCTAGATCAGCATGGCGCTATGTTTGTTCAATTGGCCGAATTCGTATGCAAAATTCGCGGTTTGGACGAGGAGTTGTGGACACCAGCCCATCATCATCATCGTCATTTCAGCCGAAAGAACGTCCATTGCTGGACATAGGCCTTCCCCAAAAGGGAAGAGTTTTGCCATAATCGCCACGCTTGACGGGTTGGCGATCGCAGTACGTTTGTTGTGAAAGCACAGCACGCTGCTGCTCATTCTCTGGTAAACGAACAGCCCGTTATACAATAATCGGCCGACTAGGACGATAGTTGGCGTTACCCAAATTGTTGCATCTAGCAACTTTTTTTTTCTAACCTGACCACTTGACGTGCTTTTCGAGGCATTGAGGAAACTCGGTATGATTTGGGCGGTCACCCATCCACGGAACAACTAACATTACACTTACAGAAATTCCTAGGATTAAATAGTTATTTGCGCAGCAAGAGAGCAAATCCTTTTTTTGCTGCAAGTGCTGATTTTGAATCCTGAGTGTGGCGAGGGATTCAAAGGCACGAGATGCATAAAACTTTGCTCTCGTGTAACACACATAACTTTTCACTTCAGCAGCGAGAACACTTTAGGAGATAAAATAATAAACAGGAATAGATTGAAACAACTATTTATTGTGAATCAAATAATTAACATTGTAGGTAGAGGTACTGTTCTCGTCGCTAGTTTCACTCATATTTTACGATTATTTTAATATTTTTTAACTTATTCTATTCTTTACGCCAGCCACGAAATTTTATTCCTGCCTTTTTTATTTAAATTATGGCGTGTTCGGAAATAGCACCCATGATATTTATTATTCAAAATATACTACGTAACATTATTTGAACTAGAAATAAATTTTTACAGGTTAAATATTAGTTTTATTTGCAGTAAATACTTATTTTCGTTTAAATACAACAATAAGTTAAAAATTCAATAAATTACATTAAAAGACTTAATTATCTTTTTGCAAAATTTCTTTAGTTAGTACGAAATTCCGAACGTGTTTGTCTTTGAGGTCGAATTCAAAATAGGAACTTCGAAAGGGCTGGTCTTTGTCTCTCTCTCTCTTTCTAATGGCGGGAAAGAGATAGAGTGTGAATGTTTCGAATTGTATGATTAACCCAAAGCTGAATAAGATATTCGTGGCTTTCTTAAAAAAATAATTAAAAAGTTACTTGGTCTCACTCAGTGAGCAAAATCGCATTTTGCTCACTGATTTCAGGCAGCAAAACCTACATGTTTGAGCTACTGAAGTGAAAACAATTTTCCTATTCCTTACGTCATGACTTATTAGGGTCGAAAGTCCAAAGTATAAAATCAGCAGTTTGTTCCAATACAAATAGAACCTACGTTCATTGGGTGGCGGTAAGACAAACGTGAATGAAGTATGGGGGTGGTTTTATAAGGGACGATCACGATACGATTGCGGGATAGTTACGATTGGCTTGTAAATGTTTACCCTGGTTTCTATAGCCACGTTAAGTAATTACTTATGAAGAAAGGAGGGTCGATCTTTAAGGTTAAGCCGTGATTGCCGAGGTTAGTCCGTGGATAAGTGACCATAATATCATAGGTACCTATGTACCGAGTTTCTTCCGTGCCTCGGAAAGCACGTTAAGCCGTTGGTCGCGGCTGTCATTTATAGATCTTTGAAAGTCGTTACGAGTAATCAGAAGCCAAAAGTCTGTTAACCAGTCTTACTAAGGGGTAGCGTATTACCCAGTTACTGGGTTGTGGAGGTCAGATAGGCAGTCGCTTCATATAAAATACTGGTACGCAGCTGCATCCGGTTAGACTGAAAGCCGACCCCAAGATAGTTTGGGAAAATGCAGATCATTATGAATTAATTACATATGCAGCATCATGCTGAGTGGTAACCTGCTTGTCGCAGTCACGACGTGCAAGCAGTGAACATTTTTCTTATTTATTTTCTTGCATTGTTCCCATGTTTATTGTTTTGTTTTATTTTATTTTTGTCATTCTGTATGCGCGTCATTGTCCCTGCGACAAATAAATATTTTTCTTTATTTTTGAATGAAATTTTAACAAAGTTAGACCAGTCAAAGAAAGCAAAGCTAAGAATTATAACTTTTGATAGTTCTATTGTATTAATGTTCTATTTATTTTAAATCTAATCTTGTAGCGTAATCGTGTAGCGCTGCTACGGTTTCGATGCTACGAAAGCGTAGCTGGCGTAGCAATAACCACATTGGTGTTGTGGCATTCGGTAATTGTATCACAGGTTCTTATTACCAAGAACAAAAGAATCCCATGTGTTAATACAGGTTAAAAACTCCTCATAAACCTAGCATAACATAACATCGCGCCATTAATCCCTGAACGGTTAGGCAGAGGTGTACCCAATTATAGTACATCCTCCTTTCGCCAGTTATGTTTAAGTCTCATGTAATAGGGACGAGCCTTTGCCATCACCGGGCACAAATCCAGACTCCGTGTCTGATAACGCTAAATTCTCACGGAAAAACCCAATAACACTTAGCCCGACGTAATCGAACCCAGGACCTCATGCTTGACGACTGCTGAGTTTAAAATAATTTATAAAGTGAGATGCACAACATGTTCTGCATGGTGTCACTCTGCATGGACGTAAAGAATAGCACCATCCAATATCTTCCCGTGGGTGTCGTAAGAGGCGACTAAGGGACTTGCCAGAGAATGGGCAGCAGCATTCTCTGTGCTTTTGTAACAACCGTACTGCGATCGCCAACCCGCCTGCCAAGCGTGGCGATTATGGCAAAACCCCCCTTATGTCAATGTGGCGTTGGGGGAGGCCTATGTCCAACAGTGGACGTCTTTCGGCTGAAATGATAATGATGATGATGCACAACATTAGTTATCATAGAAAACCTAAATCCCCCACGCACCGTGAGGTATAAAGCGCCTCCAACATTAGGCAGATTAAAATTGCTTTTTCTGCTGACGGGTGCATGATGGCTGCTATTTTGATAACATTATTGTTCTCATGTTCTCCTAATTCGGTTTTTTCATCCCTCAGAGGGGATGTAAATATGTCTGCCTGTTATTTATGTGGCATAAGTGATATATATTTAAAGGTAATGCTTTCATTTTGCGGTTTTCCTGAATTATTTAACACCATGTCACTAAATTACTTTGCAACAAAATGAGGAAGACATTTTGAGGAATTGGGTTTTGATTTCGAAGATTATGTTTATTTATTTGTGTTTCGTGGAATCGAAGCTCATTTTGACATACTTTGATAACATATCATTACGCCTGTTTTTCTAAGAAGGGGTCGGTTGACTTGTGTATTTTCTTATTTCGACAGTTATGTTTAATCATCAATCGGGCACATAATCAGACCCTGAACTGCTTCTGAAAAAATCTTGATGGAATATCTAGATTATTTCCTATGATAAAAAAAAATGTTTATTTCAATTACATTTTTGTTAAACATACATGATTTGGAGATCACCTTTTAATCAAAGAGATGCTTGTGTTCGGTGTCTCCGCTCTTCCGCTTTACATTAGCTTAACAAAACGAAACATATTTTAAAGGCGTAAAGGAGCGCACATATGTGGTGTATGCCAGTGGGTTTTTGAGTGTGTTTGTGTGTGTGTTCATGTGTTGGTGGGTGTGGGTGCGAGTGTGTATTGTACGTATGAGTTAAGTTCATTTAGGTTTAAGTTAGGTTTAGGTTAGCCCTCCGATCGTGTCTTGGGGTCGGAAGAAGATAAGCAGTGGCGCTTGCGAAAGGTAGTCCAACAAGGATTTTTATTATAATTTATGAACGTATTGCAACCGACTGCCTCGGTGGTCTAGTGGTAGCAAGCGCGACTGCTAAGCATGAGGTCCTGTGTTCGATTCCTGGGTCGGTCAAAGTGATATTGTCTTTTTCCGTCAGGAATTTTCACACACCACAGAGTTTGGAGTTGGGTGTGCTCGGTTGATGGCAACAGGCTCGCCCCCTATTACATGAGACTTAAACATAACTGGCGAAATGTGGATGTACTTGTTAGGCGAGTACAACTCTCACCTTCGATTTGCCGACAATATAGTGGTCATGGCTGAGACCATGGAGGACCTCAGTACAATGCTCGATGAACTCAGTAGAGCTTCCGAAAGACCTTGGTTTTGTCCATGTTCAAAAGGGCTTTTATAATATTTGCCCCCTTCCAGATTTTTGAAGTGTTCACTTCAACCCGGGCAGCATGTTGGGAATCGCCCCCAACAACAACGCAGTCGGCACGCGGAGGCGTCACGCGCAAGCGACGTGACCGACCTACGTGTCATCGTCAACATCATCGGCGAGCGAGGGGACACTCGCTTCCTCGGACACCACCGCGACGGACGACCTCTCAAACGCCTTACTAAATAAATTTATGTTTGTCCGGGACAGTTCCAATATTGTAAATCTAATCGGCAATACACCAAGCCTCTATATACAGTCCACTTTTATTTCTCTCCAACGGGTTATTAAACATTGGTTTGGACAAAACCAAGGTCATGTTGAATGCCCATGTAACACCCACTCCTATCAAGATCGGAGACTCTACTATCGAAGTTGTAGACGATTATGTCTACCTGGGACAAACGGTCCAGTTGGGTAGGTCTTACTTCGAGAAAGAGGTCAATCGTCGAATCCGACTTGGCTGGGCAGCGTTGGGGAAGCTGCGTGGTATCTTCTCGTCCAACTTACGGCAGTGTCTCAAGACGAAAGTCTATGACCAGTGTGTGTTGCCAGTGATTACATACGGGACCGGAACGTGGTCGCTCACAATGGGCCTCATCAGAAGGCTTAAAGTCACCCAAAGGGCAATGGAGAGGGCTATGCTCGGAGTTTCCTTGCGTGATCGAATCAGAAATGAGGATCAGCAAGAGAACCAAGGCTACCGACGTAGCCCGAATAATTGCCAAACTTAACGTAACTTTAAAGTTCTGGAATGCTGACCGCGAACCGGAAGACGATGCGTTGGAAGGCATCCCAGGTGGACCGATGACCTGGTGAACGTTGCGGGGATCCGCTGGATGCGAGGCGCACGGGACCAGTCAATATGGCGTCACTTGGGGGAGGCCTATTTCCAGCAGTGGACGTCTTTCGGCTGAAATGATGATGATGATGACTTGTTAGGTACACCTCTACCTAACCCTTCGGAGATTAGAAGGCGTGATGTGATGTTACCTATATAGAGTGACTGGCAATTAGTGACCGATACTTAAACACAAATGATTGTACTCATGATAACAAACAGCTTTCCCAAAGAAAATTATTGTTATACTCACTTTTATCACATTAATACAACAGCCGTATGAAATTCGCGCGCGCGCTCCTGTGGCCTATCAGCTTGTGACAAAAGTGAATGAGTTTAAAAAAAATCTTTGGAAAAGTTGTTTGTTATCATGAGTACAAAGACGAGTTTAAGTATCGGTCACTAATTACCAGTCACCTTATATGTTTATGAACGTCATTTCTTAAGCGCGTTTACGCCTTACGTCATTTTATACAAACTTTCAAGTCCTTATTTTACGAAATGACTGAACCGATTTTAATGAACCTTCACACACAAAACCAGGATACATAGGTCTAAAAAGTTACTAAACACGTTTTCGAAAAATACTGTTGCAGCTAAATTGAACCGATTATAAATTATCTATATAAACAGAAATTTCCAATTATCTTTTTTTTAAAGACATTTTTTTTCGTAAATGATTTTGATTTCGTAAATGTTTTTTTAGTTTAATTTTTAGACCTATATATCCTGTTTATGTGTATTAAGTTTCATTTATATCAGTTCAGTCATTTCGGAAAATAAGGACATGAAAGTTTGTATGAAATGCCGTAAGGTGTGAACGCTCTTAAGATGAAAATGACTTTCGTAAAATTTAATACCGGATAACTGTATTTCATAGTTTGAACAAGGCCGAACACACTCACCAAGGAAAGTATTTAATACTGCTTTCATCCGTGTATTATATTCTTAGCTCTGTACAGAAACGATTAGAGGCTTAAGGAAAGAGAGCGATTGATGCACTTTAACACGTACGGGTTACAGGTTTGATACCTGCACGTACTAAATCTTATAACCCCTTTTTTAATAAACGAGGAGTAGTTATGCTGCATATGAGGAGTAGTTATGAAGGTTGCGGGGATCCGCTGGATGCGAGTCGCACGGGACCGGTCAATGTGGCGTCACTTGGGGGAGGCCTATGTCCAGCAGTGGACGTCTTTTAGGCTGAAATGATGAGTTATGAGTGAGATGAGTTTGCTCTGTATGGTGTCGGACGTAAAGAATAGCACCATCCCATATCTTCCCGTGGGTGTCTTAAGAGGCGACTAAGGGACTTGCCAGAGAATGGGCAGCAGCGTTCTCTGTGCTTTTGTAACAACCGTACTGCGATCGCCAACCCGCCTGCCAAGCGTGGC
This sequence comes from Cerastis rubricosa, assembly GCA_949152445.1. Lineage (NCBI taxonomy): Eukaryota > Metazoa > Arthropoda > Insecta > Lepidoptera > Noctuidae > Cerastis > Cerastis rubricosa. The sequence continues at coordinate 14,997,109 of OX424548.1, read as the reverse complement.
GATTATGGCAAAACCCCTCATCTTATGTCAATGTGGCGAAACTTAGGGGAGGCCTATGTCCAGCAGTGGACGTCTTTCGGCTGAAATGATGATGAGTTATGCTGCCTTTTTGCTTCAGTGATCGCAATCGCGACAGCTAAGCATGAAATCCTGGGTTCGATTGCCAGGTCGAGCAAAGCGTTATTGGGTTTTTCCATTATGAATTTCTCAGTAGCAGCCGCGGAGTCTGGATTTGTGCCCGGTTGATACCTATAGGCTCACCCCCTATTACATCGGAGTGGGACTTAAACATGGCGAAATGAGGATGTACAAATAATTTTGACATAAATAAAATTTCTCAATTAGATTAAAATTAAAAAGGAAATAATTAACTTATCCCAAATCCCATATCTTCCCGTGGGTGTCGTAAGAGGCGACTAAGGGACTTGCCAGAGAATGGGCAGCAGTGTTCTCGGTGCCTTTGTAACAACCGTACTGCGATCGCCATCCCGCCTGCCAAGCGTGGCGATTATGGTAAAACCCCCCAAGATGTCAATGTGACTTGGGGGAGGCCTATGTCCAGCAGTGGACGTCTTTTGGGCTGAAATGATGATGATGATGATGATGAATTAACTTATAATAATATTTAATGCATGCTAATTTAGGACGATAAGGGCAGGCAAATAGTAATTGCAATGCTTTTAAAAGACTGTTAAGTCTTAAGTACCAACATAAAATAACACCAACATTGTACACTTAGTTTGCAATAAAAACTTAAGAGGTGTCAAGGGACTCCCGGATGGAACGAAGTTCCTTTCAAACACTCACACTCACACTTACACTATTTTATTTAGTTTTTTTTTTTAAGTTAATTAAAACTTAAATAAAATATATATTACAATTCCTTCACTAATTAATTTCATAATAAAAAAAAGTGTCGTTACAACTTTTGGTCTTATTTTTTTCCGTCTAGCCCCCTTTCGCAACGCGCGATAAGGAACGTAGTTCCAAAAATTTTGACTTTGACTTTGGGTACACTTCTGCCCAAACCCTTCGGAGCTTACAGGCGTGATGTTATGAGTAGTTATGCCAAACACAATCGCCGAACAAGTGACAATCGGCTTCAAGCCAGTTCATATTTTTTCATGTCAAGTGTGCTTTTCAGTAGCTTAACAGTCCTACTCATCAAAAAATCCTTTCCATTTCACCAAGCGCCCGTATAAGAAAATAAGATGCCAATATCATTCCTTCCGAAAACATTTTGAACGTTTTTTGTTTAGTTAGTTCTTGTTTATTCTTCATTTGTGCATACTAACAAATTAATCATCATCTGCCTAGCCTTTTCCCAAACTATGTTGGGGTCTGCTTCCAGTCTAACCGGATGCAGTCTAAGTATCAGTACTTTACATGAAGCGACTGCCTATCTGACCTCCACAACCCAGTAACTGGGTAATACAATACCCCTTGGTAAGACTGGATGTCAGACTTTTGGCTTCTGACTACTCTTAACGACTGCTTGCTCCTCAAAACCAATTAACCACTCAGTGAAAAACATTAGAATGTGTTTTTTCTATGTAATCCGTACCTATGTGTTTTTTTACAAATACCAACAAGTATTTTCACTTAAAAGTGCAGTTACTTGTTGGTAGTGCTATGAAAATGAGTATTTTGTAAACAAACACGCTACGAAAACCTTGTTTGTTCACAAAATTACAAATCATCATCATCATCATTTCAGCCCAAAAGACGTCCACTGCTGGACAAAGGCCTCCCCCAAGTGTCGCCACATTGACATTTTGGGGGGTTTTGCCATAATCGCCACGCTTGGCAGGCGGATTGGCGATCGCAGTACGGTTGTTACAAAAGCACAAAGAACGCTGCTGCCCATTTTCTGGCAAGTCCCTTAGTCGCCTCTTACGACACCCACGGGAAGATATGGGATGGTGCTATTCTTTACGTCCGACACCATACAGAGCCAGTAAATTACAAATATTATCAGAAAAAATACGGAACCTACTTACTTATAAATTCGAAGAGGAGCTTGTGGCTTAATAATAACAGCCGCACGGGTCGATCTTTAAGGTTAAGCCGTGCTTGCCGAGGTTGGTCCGTGGATGGGTGACCATAATTACATACCGAGTTTCCTCAGTGCCTCGGAAAGCACGTTAAGGCGTTGGTCCCGGCTGTCATTTGTAGATCTTTAACAGTCGTTATGAGTAGTCAGAAGCTAAAAGTTTGATATCTAGTCTTATCAACGGGTATCGTATTACCCAGTTACTGGGTTGTGGAGGTCAAATAGGCAGTCGCTTCATGTAAAATACTGATACACAGCTGCCACCGGTTACTGACTGGAAGCCGACCCCAAGATAGTTTGGGAAAAGGCTATGCAGATCAGAATCAGAATCAGAATTTTATTTATTTCTATAATTTTAATATTACATATCACTTAAAAATCTAATTTTACAGTTGTGTGTTTCATTTTATCCGTAGAGTAGGAGCTTTTGAAACCTATCCTAGTCGTTTCCTCTATTGCTAGTGCTTATATACTTAATTTGCTATGCAGATGATGACTTATAAATTCGAAGCGATGAAAAAATTTTAAACGAGAAAAAGGCCCCTCCCTCTCCCACTTTACCTCTCAATATTTCCGCCATCACAGCATATAACTTAGACTCCTGCTTACGCTACAATACTGATTAAGGGTAGCCCGGTACAGCAATAATTTTATATTAAACGGACAATTTCTATGCGTAGAGGACCCCCCGAATTTTATGGACGAAGATAATGTATCGAAAATGGTTAAATATTGATAAATTGTGGGTCTGTATGTGTATCACGGGCTTGTACGGACGGTTTGTAAAAGAAACGATGATCCAACTAATTTTATGGGGACGAATTTGCATGTTTTTGGAATTTAAGTGTCGGAAGAATATTTTTAACCTCCGAACAAAAAATTGGGGTGTTATAAGTTTGATAAGTATCTGTGCGTCTGTCTGTGGCATCATAGCTCCTAGAAGCCTACAATGATGTCTTAAAGCATTATTGTCTTATTCCGGAGTGGGAAAGAGACAGAGCTATACGGGTTGTCTATTTCCATCTCTTTCCCACTCTGGAATAAGAATAAAACAATATTGCTTTATGACGTCATAGTAACCGCCCTGAAGTGATGAACTGATTTTGATTAAGTTTTTTTTTGTTTATGCTTTACGGAAATCTGCTCAGCAGTTTTAAGGCCTTACGAGTAGTAGTAGAAAGCTTAGAATCATATCAACCTGAAAAGTAGTAAATTATATAAAAGACGGTTTTTCGAGTACATTGAGACCAAAATCGAGAAATCTTCGTAAATATCACAAAAAATGAGGTTTTCCACATTAAGAGAGAGGTAACATTAAATACGAACCAAAAAACTGAAAAACAAAAACCCTATTCCTTTGAAAGAATTATTAACAGGCTTCTAAGGGAATAATTCCAGAATAATGAAGAAAACAAAGTAATTTCATACGAAATCACCAATCAGCGTTCTGTCATCATTATAATCCTACTTTCATTAACATTTTCATACCAAAAATCATGGAAATATATTTCATAATCAAAATAAATCTGCCATATTTATAATTTCTGTCAAAAAACGTCAAGAACTTAGAAATAAATAACTGGAGGCGAGAGTTCGCCGTTCACTGGAATAATAAGGTCACTAGTGTTGGGGCGTGCTCGGCTTTCGGCTTTCGTCCTTGGTTTTATTTTTTTGTTGGTATTTTTTCGGCTTTATAAACAAATGTTTGACTGCCAATACTGACAGCTAGGCAGAGTATGAGCAGACATAAGATATTTCAACATCATCATCATCATCTTCCTGTCTTTTCCCAACCACATATGTTGGTCGGCTTCCCGTCTAACCGGGTGCAGCTGAATACCAGTATTTTACATGAAGCGACTGCCTATCTCCACAACCCAGTTAGTACTGAGTAATACGATACCCCTTGGTAAGACTAATTGGTAGACTTTCGGGTCACCTAATGACAATCAAAACCAACAGAAAATAAAAAGTAAGTTTGCCAAATCGCTTAAACTATTCTTTCTCAGGAGTCTATAAACCATATTTTTAAAAAAGGTGGTTTGCAGATTGTTGGGGGAAATTTATATAAGATTATATTAATATTTTAGAATAGATTATGAGATTAGGTATTTTTAGATTTACATTAACATTATCTTTAAAATATTGTTATTATATTGTTCCGTTCCCACAGACAAACCGTGGAAACGGTTTTATGGGGCATAGTTTTTAAATGAAAGTTTGTAATAAAATTGTTTAATAAATAAATAAATAATAAATAATAATAACGGTTTAACGTGCTTTCCGAAGCGGCTTAACCTGAAGATTGATTTCTTAACCACCTTTTTAAATTTGTCGGCCTAGCTGCAATGTTCTGTTCATCATCATCATCTTCATTTTACCCGAGAGACGTCCATTGCTGGACATAGGCCTCCCCCAAAATTTGCCACATTGACATAACATGGGGGGTTTTGCCATAATCGCCACGCTTGGCAGGCGGGTTGGCGATCGCAGTACGGTTGTCACAAAAGAACGGAGAATGCTGCTGCCCATTCTCTGGCAAGTCTCTAAGACGCCTCTTACGGTACCCACGGGAAGATATGGGATGGTGCTATTCTTCACATTAATATTATTCTTCACAGCAACGTTCTGTTCAATTTTTCAATATTCAGTCAAGTAGCTTCATGAAGCTGTTTGCCAATCTAACATAATCATCATCTTCTTGCCCTTGTCTCATGCAACTTGGGGTAGGCGCAACACGTTTTCTTCTTCCATTCACCCCTGTAATCCGTCAAGCTATCATTTCTTCCTTTTATCTTTCATGTCATTCCTCACACAATCCTTTCATCGTTTCCTTGGTCTTCCTCTCCCCATCCATCAAAATTTATATTCTGTTTGCCAATTTGTAAATAACATAAAGCCAGTTTAGTTTAACAAGTCTAATAATAGTGTAATTATAATCGACCTTTACTCAATGAATTTGTTTGAAAAGTTATCCCTTTATTTAATCTGATCTCATGGGCAGTGATACGCCTCGCTGTTAGATACGCCCACACGACTACACTCAACATGTGGGTATTATGTTGCAAGAGGAGTTCGCGGCTAAATAAATAAAAACAGCCGCACGGATCGAACTCCATTATTAAACAGTGCTTGCCAGGGTCGGTACGGGGATTGAGTTTCCTTCATATTTCGGAAATCACGTTAAGCTGTTGGTTGAGGTTGTCTTTTTTAATTTGTTGATCTTTGATAGTCGTTACAAGGCCATTGGCCGAAAAACTGACAACCAGTCTTACCAAGGTGTATTGTATTACTCAGTACTGGGTTGCAGGTCAGATAGGCATTAGCACCATGTAAAATACTGGTTTTCAGCTACACCCGGTTGACTGGAAGGCGACGCCAAAATAGTTTGCGAAAAGGCTTGGAAGTTGATGATTTGTAACTTTCTCAAGTTTTACGCTGTTTTTGGGGATTTGTAAATCTGCCACAGTTTGGTTTAACCACTACACCAAACAAACCATCCGTTATTAGAAAAGTTTAAACAAGCTTGCCCTAGGGGACAAGCTTGTCTAAACTTTGAAAATTGAAAAAATGGAACATAGTTTTGCATGAAAGTTTTGCATTTACATAAAAAAAAAACTGTTATGCATAACCTAGCGTGTATGGCTACCTTAACACAAGTTATTTTTAAGAAGATGTATTCCTAATTGTAATAACTCACAAACATACACGTTCTTGTACCTATTCCACTGACGTACGAATTAGTACATAAACACAGGTCATATACTTGAATCCATATAACAGAACAAAATGGAACCAGGTCCACGTGCTATCTTAGCACTCGATTAGTTCCTTTCAGAAGTCGAACAATGGTCGAGGAAGCGGTAGGGGAGACAAACCGTTCGCACTAAATACATACGAACAGAAGGTTGGCTCCATACAAGGCGCGAAAACGCACGAACACATAGACATTTAGCTCGTTCATCATCATCATTTCAGCCGAAAGACGTCCACTGCTAGACATAGGCCTCCCCCAAGTTCACCACATTGACATAACATAGAGGTTTTCCCATAATCGCCACGCTTGGCAGGCGGGTTGGCGATCGCAGTACGGTTGTTACAAAAGCACAGAGAACGCTGCTGCTCATTCTCTGGCAAATCCCTTAGTCGCCTCTTACGACATCCACGGGAAGATATGGGATGGTGCTATTCTTTACGCCCTACACCAAGCAGAGTGGGTGGTTGACCATCCATTTTCATTACTTACCAAGTTTCTTCCGTGCTTTAGAGAGTATTTCAAACCGTTGGCCCGGGCTGTCATTTATTGAAGTTTGACAGTCGTTACAGATAGTCAGTGGCCCGAAAGTGTGACAACCAGTCTCACCAAGGGGTATCGTATTGCCCGATATTAACTGGCATGTGCAGATCAGATGGGAAGGCCCGTCAAGCAAAATACTGGTATTCAGCTGCATCCAGTTAGACTGGAAGCCGATCCCAACATAGTAGGAAAAAGGCTAGGCAGATGATGATTAAGTTTTTTACACACGTATAAATCGTCAAAGACAGGGACTGTCAGGTAATCAAAACATGGAAGCTAATTTCCCACAGACAGTTGAGCTTTAAGAGTCTTTTCCAGATGTCCGTAATATTACAACCATCCCGATCTCCTTGTTGACCAATAAAAAGGCGCGAGCTGTTGTCACTCGTTGTAGAAACCCGGCCTTCTGTCTCAATCTACATATTTCCTACCATTCGGCCTTCGGCCTCCCGCCCATCCCTAATTGCGTTTTTCCGCAAAATAACTCAGTCGCTAATTGCAAGGCTTTGAAACTTCATTAGTACGCAAAATGAATTTTTATTTCTCCTTTATTTTTATACATCAGTATGGTTAATAGGTTTACATTTTTTAATGTGGTCGTCCCTTATTTTGGTGATTGGTATTTTTTTAATTGCTGTCACGGCAGTATTTTGAATTTTGCATCACATCATCCCTAAAGGGTTAGAGAGAGGTGTACCTAATAGTACATCTACATGTAGCAGTTATGTTTATGCGCAATTTAATAGGGGGCGAGCCTATTGCCATCAATTGGGCACAGATACAAATTGGTCGTGGCCGTTCTTTGTCATTGATCATTTTAAGTAGGAAAACTGCATTTGATTTTATCTTTTTTTACAGGATTTAAGTAAAACACAAATAAGTAATGACAAATGGACATTTTTATTGAACTCTGTTTTAGGAACTTTAGTTTTTATAAGATTTTGGAAAACGTAATTTTTTAATTGATTTTTTTAGCCTATATTATCCTATACAATAATATTTAAAATGGAAACAAACATATCAAAATTATTTATTTTCTACATCTACCTGATATGCTTTAGCAAAACAGTCTGCACATAAGTATGTACAATGTTCATTGCACAGTAATTTTGAGCATCTTGAACATCCTTTTTACATTAGCCTATTTTTCTTTGTTGGTCATACAAATACTGCATTTGCCCTTCCTCTTTCAAGATGATGCTTGTTCTACAGGTACAAAGCGATCCATTTATTTCCTGAAAGGAATATTTAATGTTTCAATACAAGAAATCTGACATTTTCTCTAACAATATATGTATAATCTTTCATCTTGTTACTCATTTTTCGTTTTGATCACGTGATACTTTTAAATCCTGAAATTATAAACGTTTTTGGTTAGTTTTAACAATAAATGCACCTTAAAGTATAGTCTACATTTCAATTCTGAATGAAATATGTGATATATTTTTTATTAGCGTATGAAAGCGCGCGGTGAGCAAATCGCCGCCTGGCGCGGACCGATGGTAGCAGCCTCCTCCTCTAGCGGCTCCCCACGCACGGATGGCGTCGAACCTTTCGGCACGATTTGCGAACCAAAGTGGAGGCAGCTACAAAGACGCGCAAAGTTAACAGGCAATTGTTTTACAAATTATTAACGTTTTTTTGGTGAGGGCGGCAAAATGTTCATACCGCGCCCAACCTAGGATTAAAAAAGAAAAAACTGAGGAAAGAAACCTCAAAAATAAAATCATCCTAGAGTGTGGTCCATAAACGCACGTACCCACATAACAAAGAATACAAGACCAATAACTAGTAATCCTACTGAGGAGGAGAGCACCGAATGGACCGATCGCATCGAATTATAACAACTAACTAACCAAAGAGTATAGTAATATAGATGGAATAGAGAGCCCTCTCACGTGAATTTTTGACACCCATATTTAACGGTGTCGCCGTCTGGTGCTATGTCCGTTGTACTAATCCCTACAGCTATAGCTATAATATAGGTACGCACCTATAGCTGCTGTGCGTACCTATATTTATATCTATATCTTTGTTATTGAATAGGTTTTCTATGGGTAGGCAAGTAATTTGAAATGTTGGCCATATAAAAAAAACAGTTTGAAAACAAAATGAAACAAATACAGTTAATGTTTACTAAACTGAATGTTAACAGTATCGAAAAACCACATAAATTACACAAAATGGGAGAGATTTCCAAACATGCGCACACACCGAAAGCAGTGGCCATTTTGTAAAAAACAATTTGCGTGATAATGTTGCCAAACCTAAAAAGAAATATTTGCAATTTCGGAATGAAAATTAAAAAATGGTTTAATCTTGTTTAAAATTAGAATTTATTATTTTTACTCAATTTTCATTAAAATAAAAAAGGTATGGGACACTGGCAATAATTGGCGTAAGCACCATCTATGTCATTATATCGTACTAAATCTCAAGTTTATGCGGATTTTTCTAGAGATGGTGCTAGTATCTTTGTGAAAAATTGGACGCCTATGTCAAGTATGGCAGTGTCCCCCCCCTGTAACTAACTAACGTCCCAGATTATGTAGTTAGCGGGCGCTGAGTTAGCTGGGTTGCCAGAGGTGACTAGAATTTTCCCTTGTATACCATAGACAAAACGCTCTCAAAAGCGGTGAAGGAAAACATCGTCAGGAAACCGGCATGTCCTAGAACTAGAAATTCGAAGACATGTGACATCTACCAACTCGCACTGGGCCCGCGTGGTGGATTACAGCCCACTCCCTCTCATAGAGAGGAGCCCTGTGTCCCAGCAATGGGAACATTATAGGCTGATGATGATGATGACAACATAGACAAAATCACGCCTGAAATTCGCGAAGGGTTCGGTAGATATCTAATAGTACGCCCACATTTCATCCGTTAAATTCTAGTTACATGTAATAGAGGCGAATTCTTTTGCCATCAACCAGTCACAAATCCAGAGTTCTGATAATATCCTGATGGATAAAACCAAGTACTTTGCCCGACCCGGGAATCGAACCCACGAACCTCATGCGTAGCAATCGCGCTTACTTATACTGGACCAACGCGGCAGTCTGAGCAGTCCCTTGAATAAGTCTATGGAATAGGTATTTGGAAACACTGTTTTCTCGTTTTCAGGGGCTTCTAGCTAATCAGCTGCGGGGGTCAATCTTCAAGGTTAAGGGTCTTTTGTCAAGGTCAGTCAGTGGATAGGTGACCATTCATTAATACTATAACTTGACTTCTACTGTGCCTGTAAAATTACGATTAACAGTTGCTCCCGTCTGTGAATCCTTGCTCAATAGTCGGAAGCCTGAAAATCGGTTTTGTCAAAGACCATTGAATGAATAAATGATTTAATTTATTTTATTTCAGTAGAAAATATTGATTCTGTATGGTGTTGGACGTAAAGAATAGCATCATCAGCATGTTCTCGGTGTTGTAAGAGGCGACTAAGGGACTTGCTTGAATGGGCAGCAGCGTTCTCTATGCTTTTGTAACAACCGTACTGCGATCGCCAACCCGCCTGCCAAGCGTGGCGATTATGGCAAAACCTCCATATGTCAATGTGGCGTTAAGAGAGGCCTATTTCCAGCAATGGACGTCTTTCGGCTGAAAAGATGATGATGATGAGAAAATATTGTCATACGTATTGTGATACCCAATGTAAAAATACTGTGTTGTTAACGCCATAAAAAGAGTCTTTTATTCTTAATTTAATGTTTTACGGTTTTATTATTTTTAATAATGATTTGTATGAATTAATCTGTTATTATTGAAATGTAAAAAAAAAAAAAAAATTGTCACCATTACAAATTAAAATTTAATAGGTGCTTGAAAATTATTGCAAAATATCCGCAAAATTTCTAGTATTCGTTTACCGGCTTTCATATACACGGTCCACGGCACTGAGAAATTAATCAGGAATATCCTGGCTTCCACACTGATTGATTTTGATGTGCCGTGCCTCTACGAGGCCATCGATGCTTGGTGTGCACGACAGTAACTAGCCTGCTTAAAATGCTTATATTTAGTTAATTTAGATACTATAGTTATATTTGTTTAGAGTTAGTACTAAGAACTTTGAAATTGTATAAAGTCTCAAAAATATCTTTCTCTTTAAAATAAATCGCGATGTCATTCTATGCAGGAAAATCTTAACACCGCGATTCAGAAAGGTGACGTCATGGCACAACGCCACCTGTTACTGAGTAGCAAAATTAATTTAACAAAAGAATAATAATGAGGTTTGTTATGCCTACCAAAATGTTTACAACCAATCGTGAGCTTGGACGCGAGTTTGCCCTTTATATGTGTGGGTAATTAGGGTCCGCTGGCCAGCAAAAATGTAATCTTAATAAAGGATTTGAAGGAGTGTGAGTTAAAATACCCTATATTGAGCCTGCACTTTTTTAAGTGTGTGTGAGCGCACGGTCCGCAACGGTCGGCCACCGAATGTTCCAGAAACAATAAGTTATAAAAGAGGACGCGCCAATCACTAAGTAACCAGTAATAATTGTAAAGTCTAGAAGATCACTATGTCCGTTTGGCTCCGTAAAAATTAGGGTATTTTAATTCAGTCTCAATCGCTTACAGTAATTAAAGACTTGTTTTATTAAAGTACTTATTCCTAAAAAGAACCCCTCTCTTGGGAGTTCCCAGTGACCTGCTAGCTGCTACGTATGTATACAGTCCACTCGCTGCACACTTGGAAACTCGCTTGCCTGAATACTGAAGAACCCGACAATCCATTTTCCCAGAGACGGTGGGACGAGCCGCTCTGCAGAGTAGTTCAGGACAATTTACACAGCTGCTACTGCGTGCGCGACTGCTTGCTGTGGGTGAATGGGAGTCGGGTCTTTGGCTTCACGCACTCCCATCGTCGAGCATAGGCACTTTGTTCGACGACACGACCTTCCGCCTCGCTGCTTCCTTACGTCTTGGTGCCGCCTGCTGCACTTCTCATCGCTGTCACTGTGGTGAAGCTGTCAACAGCCTCGGACACCACGGCCTGTTATGCAGCCGAAGTGCGGGCCGTTTTGCGCGGCACGCGAACATAAACGACATCATCCGACGAGCTCTTGTTACCGTCGGCGTTCCAGCTGTCTTAGAGCCCAACGGTTTGGCACGCGACGATGGCAAAAGACCTGACGGCATGTCTTTGTTTCCTTGGAAGATGGGTAGGCCTTTAGTGTGGAACGCAACTTGCGTCGATACTCTTGCGCCATCACATCTTCCAAGCTCATCGTGCTGTGCTGGCGCTGCCGCTGCGGCTGCGGAGAACCTCAAGCGGCGTAAATATAGTAACCTTTGTGGTAACTATATTTTCGAGCCGTTTGGGGTTGAAACTCTGGGGCCGTGGGGTCCGAGTGCTCACAGCCTTTTTAAGGAAATCTCCAAACGCTTAGTTGACGCTTCACGTGACCCAAGGGCTGGCTTTTACTTTGGCCAGAGGTTAAGTATTGCCATACAACGTGGCAATGCTGCCAGTCTCTTGGGCACATTATCAGCTGACAGCGTTAGGGAGGAGTTTTTTGACGCCCTTTTATAGTTTATTCTTATTTTAGTTATTTATTTTTTTAGTTTCTTAATCCTTGTATATAGATATTTTTGTTCATTAATAATACCAAAGATAATGTTAAATTATTGCAATTGTTTCTTTCTTTGGTAGTTACAATGAGGTGCACAGAGTATTGGCCCTAGGAAATTTGTGTGTCACTGCTATACGTATATACTACTGAGTATTTCAAATTTTGCCAAAAAAATGGGAAAAACTATCTACCATGGCAACTCAGAAACTTAGTTGCCGATAAGTTGGGAGAAAATAATTCGTTCATTGTAGTTTTATTAGCGGGGCGTGTCTATTGGTGGTGAACGTTTTGTGAAGTGGGTAGGTAGAGATCTAACTGCACGAACAATCGGCATGCGTGTCGACAGCGACTGCGGAGAAAACAAATGAAATAAGTTGCCTAGAGCTTGCCATGACTGACCGCGACGCGACGGAAACAAATAAAGCATTGCATGTGGCTTGACTCAAATCGCATGATCTGAGGCGCGCAGGGGCTGTATTGGAAATTATTTGTATTGAGTATTTAGGTTCTGGACAAAAGTTGATTATAAAATGTTTTTTAGGGCTATGAGGAATAGAGTGTAAAGTTCCTCAATACTCTACAGAAAAGGGAGGATCCTCCGACCAGACAGGTGTTATGTCTGGTGGGCAACTGCCCGACAGTTGTTGTCGGGTAGTGTCCGACCGAAGCTTCGGCTTCGGCTTCGGCTTCGGCCACCTTCGGCCAAAAAAGCACCTTCGGCCAAATCTTCGGCTTCGGCCAAAAAATTGCCGAAGGTTTGGCCGAAGCCGAAGGTTTGCTAGTTGTCAAAATTTGAAATTTACTGAACGATGCTAGAGCGAGACGGAGAGTGTGCAGAGCAGCAGAGTTTCGCCGCGCCGCCGCACCGGACCAAACGAATCGCAGTTAGTAAACTAAACGAGTCAAAACAAGTTTGAGAGCGCGTCTTAAAATTCTAATAAGTGTTTTGTTTTTAAATATTTCATATTTGTAATTACAAATTATTTTATTTATTACTGTGAGTAGTACCTGTGGTGATACGTTCATTATTGTAAGGCACTTTATGAACCAAAAAACCGTAAGTATTGTCTGGTTTTAGACAATATTTTATTACCTACTTGTATATGTTGGTCACTCGGCTCGTTATTGGGCTAAATCTCTAAAGCTCTCACAATATGTATCTAGTATATTCTGAGATCAAAGTAACTATCGTATTTCTCAAGGTCAATGACACCTTCGGCTTCGGCTTCGGCTTCGGCCGAAGGTTTTGGTGAAAACCGATTAATCGGCTTCGGCTTCGGCTTCGGCCAGAATTGCACCTTCGGTCGGACACTATTGTCGGGTTTTCCTATATATTCTTAAGTCGATGTAAACTAGTTCTTCCGTCGTGTCATAGATGGCGCTGTAGTACTTATTGTAGACATAAAAAACAAATTTGTGATGTGAGCAAATTATGTTCGGCTGCAGTCGAGGATGCAAAAGAAACCGATATAATTTGCTTAAAGACTTTAATTAATATAAGTATTACAATTAAATCGGTAAAACTAGGATGCGCGACAATTGTTCGATGTGAGAAACAAGAGTGATTCACTAATACACTAAATCTTCGATCTCACGCCATGGGAATACTGAGAAGGCGAATTGCACGTAGCCGGCGGGCGCGATGCGGTAGGTCATTGTCAATGCGGTAGGTATTAGTCATTGTCTTAAGATTTTAGGGTTCCGCAAGTAGGACATAACATCTCCCTCCACGAGATCGGCAACTATTTGAAAACTCTAGTCGAAAATAGTGTCGATGGCGAAGCTGGATCAATCTCGGTCTTGCCGGCCTCCTTATCTTTAGCTTTAATATCGATTCCATCAGTGGCTTTCTGTAGTTGGTTCAATCTGCGACGACGAAGTGTAACGGTGAGAATGAGTACACATGCACCGGAAAGTAGAATGTATACCGGTATGGTTGTGTGGTATATAGCTTCAGTGTTCGACGACTGTAGCGCTACAGGTTCTTGTAGAGTGATTTCAGAGTTACTTGAATGCAAACTGCCAAGGTCAATGGTATCTAGTTTTATAGTTTTCATTGGTACATTATACGAATTTTCCTTTATAATTGGTAAGTCCATAATTTTCAATATCTTTCCCTTAGTTTGATCATGACGATTACTTGCAGTAAATGCTGTGGTTCTTAGCATGCAACCTTTAGGTATGATAGATAGGTAGCTTCCTTTCAGCATTCTATAGTTATCTTCAGAACAAGTTAAACGAACTTTCGTAGGTTTAGGAAAGCTTACAATAAAATGTTGGTCGTCTAACTGCTCCATAGCTTCAGAAGACAGGATGACTGACGTAAATTGACAGGACTCATTAATTTTCTGATGAAGTATAAGCTGCTGGATACAGTCCAATTGTTTGCCATGGTGGTGACTTAAATTATCCTCGCAAAGGTGACCGTGGCTATACTTCGGACATTCTGTCTCCATGTACAATAGATCTTTTTCGTGAACCGCTAAGAAAGGATAAGTTGGAATTAGGACCTTATTGTCGTGATTAGGAGCCAGGGATAATTTATATAGGATATAGTTAGTAGGATAAAGTATCGGAAATTTCATAACTATCACTATTTTATTCCCATTGTAATAATATCCTAGTCTAATTATGTCAAAATATTCTCTAAAACTTATATCTAGGAATTGATCCTTATTATATAACATACCTAATTTATTCATCATGTCCTTAAACATAGCATAGTTCAATATAGAATTATGAATACTTCTAGCCTTAATAAATGCCAATAAATTTTGCAATTTGTCAAGTTCTTTAGACAAATTATCTATATTGTCTCCTAATATCATTAGTAACTGTGCTAAAAGAGCATATTTAGTGGAATCTGTTTCATATTTACTATTGCTAGCTAAAATAGAGTTAATAATTTTCTCGATTTTCTCTTGGTTTTCTACTATTTTATCTGTAATGTTTGAACTACGTAAAACCCACTGCTTATTTAAACTCATTTGGTGATTCATTTCAGCAACTAAGTTATTTTCATTCTGTTTTAAGATTGCAATGGCATTATCGTATTTTAATGCATCAGTATAATCTAGATTACCTGAAATGCTCTTTATTACTGAACCAAGACCATCTATGAGACCTCTTTTAACACGCTTTACCTCAAGTGTTTCTAACTGTTCCGATATTTCGTCTAATTTAGTACCTAGATATTTAACATGGAGTTCATAGAGAGGTCGCGACATATTACTCAATTGTGGCGTAAGATTTTGCAATTGCTCGCTAACCGTTTCTAAGCTATTGCGCATATCATCAAGGTTTATCGTTTGGAGAAAGGAGTGGAAATGTGAGATAATTCTCGTGGATCCCAGGTTGAAGGGCAAAATACCTGGTCCATCGTTAAGACTGTCTAGCGTTATCTCGTCCGCTCGGGCCAGGGCCAGGGTCAGGACTAGTAGTATTTTCAGTATCCTGTAACAAACGAGCACTATTAGGCACCCGTTTTAGGCGTGATTTAGGCACGGTTCCTCTTTTCTTTTTGGTGTAGATATGAATAGGCAGATTCGCTAATACTGTATCGCGAGTATATCGAGCTGCTTACTTTCGCCTATGGCATAAAGGATTCCTAATAAAAACTTGTTGCTCTGGTTCGTAATTTTCTTCAGGTTCACGATTCTTATTAACATTCTCAGTAATTTCAGTGCGGCGATGAAGTGAAGTGTCGTTGAGGATATCGTATACCTTTGACATTCGCCTACGGTGTTCTTGGATATATTGTTGTAAAAGATGTTCTGTTAGATTCATATCAAAAGGATCCCGGGGATCAAAATGACCGGTAACTATATCGATAGGTCTACATTTTGTAAAGCTATGTATTGAGCTATTATATGCCAATATAGCATAAGTTATAAGATTAGCAATTGATTCTTCTCGCTGTTCTAATTTTAATATACGCAAATGTTCTAACAGTGTAGAGTTAAGTCGTTCTACCATACCATTTTCATTGGGTGTATTAGGACAGGTTTTATGATGTTGAACTTTGTGCAATTTAGTAAATTCGGAAAATATTTGATTGTTGAATTCCGGACCATTGTCTGTTACAATAGTTAAAGGCACTCCGTGATGTGTAAAAAACTTTAGTAAAGCTTGAACGACACTAATAGCTGTAGCATCTCTCAAGAAGTATGCTTGACCATACTTAGAGAATGCATCTACTATTATAAGATACTTATTCATTTCTATACTAAGTAAATCTAAATGTATTAACTCAAAAGGCTTCGTAGGTGGAGGTACAATTTGTAACCTTGGTCTAACCGGATTACGATCATACTTAGCTTGCCCGCATATTTGACATTCATTGATATACTTCGTTACATGCTCTTTCATATTTGGCCAATAGCATCTACGCGATAATGCTAGATAACACTCGTTGATGCCTCTATGATTCGTTTTGCCTTCATGATATTTCTTAATAATTTCCTGTTGCTTGAAATAATCCTTAACATTTTCCACTTCGGTTTTGGTGAGTACTAATTTCATTGCGGAATTTTTAAAATATTTCTGAATTATAGGTATTATAGAATACATTTCTAATGTAGGATTAATTAAAATACCTGTCTTTACATTTGGATTAACGTATTCTTTAATTACGCTAATAATGTCTTGTTCTAAACTAGATTTTGAAATTTGTACGACAGTTTTAGTATGTGTTTCAAATGGTTTAGAAACACTAGGCCTGCTTTTTATATCTCCTACAACATTAAGATATATTTGCTTATTAAACTTATTAAGGGGTTCGTCGGATATAGGGATTTCTAATATGGGACTTTCTAAATCGCTATGGGCGCTCAAAGTCCTAGAATCCGCGCTTTCAGTTCTAGAATCTGAGTCTGAAGCTGCACCTTGTGATGTGTTAACTACTATCGAACTAGCCTCTTCATGATGAATTTCTATTCGTGACAAAGCATCTGCATTAGTGTTGTGCTTTCCTTGCTTATAGATAACTGTGAAGTCAAATTCGCTTAGCCGTAATCTCCAACGGGTTAAACGGGAATTCGGCTCTTTAATACTCATCACCCATTGCAAGGGGCGATGGTCGGTCACTATTTTAAATTTACGTCCAAATAAATATGGCCTGAAGTACTTCGTTGCCCAGACTATAGCCAATAACTCCTTTTCTATAGTGCTATAGTTTATTTCACTAGAGTTAAGCGTACGTGAGGCATAGGCTATGGGTTTATCAGAGCCAATAGACCCTTGTGAAAGTACTGCTCCGATTGCCAAATTTGAAGCGTCCGTAGTAAGTATGAATTCTTTTTTAAAGTCGGGGTATTGAAGAATTGGATCATTGATCAAAAGGGTCTTACATTTTTCAAAGCATTCGACATAATTTTGATCAAGTGTAATTTTACAGCCCTTCTTCAAGCTCTGAGTCAAAGGTTTGGTTATTTTAGCAAAATCGGGAATAAATTTTCTATAATAACCAAGAAGTCCTAAAAATCTCTTGATTTCGGTCGGGGTTTTAGGTAAGGGGTATTTTTGTATTGCTGAGATTTTATCTGGGTTAGGCTTTATACCATCTTTGCCTATAATATGTCCTAGATAAGCTGTTTCCAATTTAAGGAACTCAGATTTGTCCATTTGTATCTTAAAGTTAGATTCGCGTAATCTTTTGAAAACTTTTTCTAGGTTTACTATGTGTTCTTGCAATGATGTACTAAAAACTATGATATCATCTAGGTATACTAGACAAATGGTATTCTGGAGTTCTCGCAGCACATTGTCCATTACTCTTTGAAATGTGGATGGACTATTTTTAAGACCCATTGGCATTCTTAGAAATTCGAAATGCCCATGTTCTACATTGAATGCTGTTTTTGTAATATCTTGGGGGTCCATTTCAACCTGATAGAATCCACTAGCTAAGTCTAGCGTAGTAAAATACTGGCAGTTACCTAATTTGTCTAAGACATCAGCTATATTGGGGATTGGGTATTTATCATCTATGGTTTTCTCATTAAGTTTCCTGAAATCTACTACGATACGCCACTTCGCCTTTCCTGATGCGTCAGCTTTCTTAGCTACTACCCAAATAGGAGAACTCCAAGCAGAATTTGAAGGTCTAATTATACCTTGTTCTAACATTTTACCTATCTGTTCTTGTACTTCCTGTCTATGAATATATGGATATCTATAACTCTTTGTATAGACTGGAACCTCATCTGTGGTTTTAATTGAATGTTTGATTTTATTTGTGAATGTTAATTGTTCATCTTCAATATAAAATATATCTGCATATTGCGAGCACAATGTTTCTAGATTAATGCGTTCCTCTTCATTTAAATGGTCAGTACGAAGGCGAGATAGCACGTCTTTTACACGTTGCTTTTGCTGTTTAGTGCGCGTGCACTCGACATTATGGACTTCTGCAGGTATTGCACGATCCATTGAAAAGATTATATCATTTTTACTTAGATTCTGTACTTCTAATATACCCCTATTATGTTTAACCGTAGTAATGCATTCACGTATAATACAGTTTGAAATAGATTGTTCAGGAATATAAGCATCTCCATCGCGAACGTTAATCGGAATCTTTATTAACTTAGATGAACCTGCTGGAATAATATTTTCATATAAATTAGTATTACGTGAATCATAGATTCTAATAGGGTTTGAAGCGAACTTAGTTGTAAATAATTTATTTTTATAATCTATTGTAGCTTCCCATTTTTCTAGCAGATCGGTACCAATAAGACCATCAAAGTAATCGTGGAACTTATAGATATCAAAGGAAACTGTACTTGAATCATTAAATTCATTAAAAATAGGTAAAGTAATTGAATAGTCGTTTCTAGTTTTAGCATGAACGCTGTGTACTTCGAACGGAGAATAATTTATAGGAATATCACTAAAGTATTTTTCGACAGCATTAGGACATAGAAATGACTGGTTCGCACCCGTATCTATTAAAAGCTTAAGAGGAGGTGACGCGATTTGAACGTATGGAAGGTACCGTTGTGTTTGGAGATTTATTTCTATTTTAATTTGACAGATTTCGGAGTTTTCTGAAAATCCTCCTTTGATTCTTTGGCGTCCTCTTTTATGCTTCCGGACGGCTGAGGATATTCAACACATTCCTGAGGGGATTGAAATTCATAGCACACATTTTCTGGGAACTCATAGAAATCGTAATAATTTCCATCATAATCGGTAAAGTACTCGTCGAACGAAGGATCATTGTAACAATCACTAAAATGCATCTCCCGGCTTTTGAAATAATTATTGGGTGGAGGATTGCCTGACTTGCTCCAGTCATGCCTAGAAAAACTGTTGGTAGGTGGTAATTGTCTGCTCACGAAATGGCTTACACCACTCATTGGGCGTGGTTGCGCTGATACAGTAGGCTGGTTAGGAGAATTCTGCTGGACTACTTGAAATGGGTTATTCTGACGGTTGTAGTTCGGTGGGGGTGCCCTGAACACTAGCTGAGTTCGGGTCGGACCAAACTGGCGAGGTTGGAAATAATTCGGTTTCCACTGTGGTGGTTGTTGAGCTGGAAATTGGAATCGTGAAGGTCCTGGCATGCTATAATTATTGAGCCTCGGATCAGGCATATTAAACGGCGTAGAGGGCATTTTAAAATGATTACCTGGTTGGTTGTTGCTTTTAATTCCTTTATCAGGTAAACGGTCATTACGATTTTGCAGATACATGGTATTCGTTTCTTCATGAACAAATTCTAGTGCTTGTTCTATATTTTGAGGGCGCATACAACGCACGCGTGATCCTACAGGATCTTTTAATCCGCGCACAAAGGCCTGGAGCGTTAATTTCTTATATAAATCCCTTTTAGCGTCTATAGTAGTTTTTAAGGTGTCGTGTAATGAAACATACGTCATAATTGTACTAAAAAGATTCTGACAACGCTCATAGAACTCTTGCGGAGTGTTAGACCCCTGTGTTAAAAGAGATAAATCGCTATAAAGAGCGGTCTCGTCCCTGTGGTCAGCAAAATTATTTATTAATGCCCTACGAATGCCATCCCAATCACTTGCTATACCATTCGAGTTGATTAAGCGAGCAGCAGAACCTACAATTCTATTTAATATACCATTAATAAGTGCAGAGTTACATAATTCGGAACCACCTTGCACATTATAATATTCTTTAACCAAATGATCACACAATTGAATAAATCTAGTCAGCACATTCGGGTTCCCGTCAAACTCGGGTACCAACCGTAATGCTTTATAAACGGTGTCTAAATCTAAAGACATTTTCTCAGAAACCGATTCTGTGTTTTCGTATAATGTATCTAAATTAATATCTCTTCTAGAGTCTATCACTAATTCTCTATTACTTCTAACTAACCTAGTATCCTTGGATTTTCGTGGAAAGAAAATTTTGGAAAGTTATATTAGTACGGGCTAGGAGAAAGCGGCCACTAGAAATAATCTAATGTACTTACATGAACATTATATCAGCCCCTTTGCGTAATCAATGTCTGGATTCCTCGATACAGCACGTCGTGTAGATTCGGGATACTCTGGAACGACTGGATAGCCGTACGGGCGGCTTAACGATTGCGGAAATCTTCCTTACGCGAAACCGACCGCGAGTATCCTACCGGCTGCGCCAATTATGTTCGGCTGCAGTCGAGGATGCAAAAGAAACCGATATAATTTGCTTAAAGACTTTAATTAATATAAGTATTACAATTAAATCGGTAAAACTAGGATGCGCGACAATTGTTCGATGTGAGAAACAAGAGTGATTCACTAATACACTAAATCTTCGATCTCACGCCATGGGAATACTGAGAAGGCGAATTGCACGTAGCCGGCGGGCGCGATGCGGTAGGTCATTGTCAATGCGGTAGGTATTAGTCATTGTCTTAAGATTTTAGGGTTCCGCAAGTAGGACATAACAAGCACAGAAACAAAAAACACACCGCTTTAATTAAATAAAAGCTAAAAGCACTATACATACTTGGTTTGAAATTATAACTAAAATAATAGAGAAAATAATAAAAACAAAAGCATACATTATAACCAACCGCTACTTGAAAAATTTGAGGCTTAAGCACCTTCAAGTATCTCATTAACTCAGCCAATACCCCATCAAAGCTTACCCGCAGCTCATCATACATATGCTACATACAACATACAATACATAACATAGTACATACATGTCTGAACAAGTGAACATCAAAGAGTTGATCACGAGCCGTTCACTAATGAAAACGTATTTACATGGAGGACGACGTGATGCGCATTGTAATTTAAGGTTTAATATCACGCTTGTGTGGAGAAGGGGAATGGCAGAGGTGTACTTGACCTATATATAGTACATTCGCATGTCGCTTATGTTTGAGTCGTAAGTAATATAGAGCTTATTGCACTCGGGATATGTCGCTGAGAGCAGCAGTGGCCCAGTGGTGGCAGCCACGACGTACAGTAAGCCCTTTTTTTACGGATGGGAAATCATAAAATTACCCCTCCCGCGCTGGGCGAAGAGAAAAGGAGTGTCAGACTTGAACTAACTAAAACCCATCCATGTTCCTTCTTAGTTCTTTGTGTTCCAGAGCTACCATATCTCTTTCGAACAGTCCCGCAGCCCTGGCAGGCATATCGGCCCTCTCGGACCCCTTCCGATTTGCTGACATGGCCTGTCGTCATAAGATGGACGTATGGTGAGCTAGCCGATCACTCACCGTCCACAGGCCCACACGTATGGTGGCCCCGAGCAGTAAGCCCTGTGTTTGAACCCAGGCCGGTGCGCATTACCTACTTTGTATAATTTGTTTCATCACCGCTGCTCTCAAAATGGTGAAGGAAAGCATCGTGAGGAAACCGGCATGTCTTTGAACCAAAATTACTGCCCACTCCCTCTCAAAGAGAGAAGGCCTGTGTCCCAGCAGTGGGAACAATACAGGCTGATTATGCTATTGCACTCTACCAGGCACGCATACAGACTCGTGGCTGCTGTTTAAAGAATCATCTGCCTAGCCTTTTCCCAACTATGTTGGGGTCGGCTTCCAATCTAACCGAATGCAGCTGAGTATCAGAATTTTACATGGAACAACTGCCTATGTGACCTCCACAACACAGTTAGTACTGGGTAATACGATACCCTTTGGTAAGACTGGTTGAGAGATTTTCGGAGCACTGACTACCTGTAATGTCTGTAAAAGATCTATAAATGACAGCCGGGACCGACGGCTTCGCGTGCTTCCCGAGACACGGAGGAAACTCGGTAAGTAATGGATGGTCCCATCCATGTACCAACCTAGGTAAGCACGCTTTAATCTAAAGATAGGGCTGTTATTACTTAACCACGAGCTCGTCATAGGAGCTATTGAGAATCATGATAGGAAAATACTTCTTGGCCAAACTGGTTGGCAGACTTTAAGGCTTCTGACTTCTGATAACGACTGCCAAAGATCTATGTATGACAGCCGGGACTAAGGCCTATTTCAGAGATAGACCGGCGCCAGTTAACGAAACGCCCGACCGTCGCACCTTCACGCAACCACTGAACCGCTGGGTCTTACATCATCTTACATTTTCGAGCCACGAGACGATACTGATACCCTGAATGTCAAAAATAAAAAAAACCTACACATCACATCACTCTAATACTCTCCAAATGATGTAAGCAGAGATGTATAGTACATACCAAACTAATATTTGTTACTCCAAAAGGATCCAAGTATTTACCTCATATGATTAAACCAGTTTATTTTTAATCCTATTCATTCATCATCATCATCACCATCCTTTAATGTTTCCACTGCTGGGACACAGGTCTCCTCTATGAGAGGGAGTGGGTTGTAATCCACCACGCGGTCCCAGTGCGGGTTGGTAGATGTCACATGTCTTCGAATTTTTAGTTCTAGGACATGCCGGTTTCCTCACGATCTTTCCCTTTACCGTTTTTGAGGGCAGCGGTGATGAAATAAATCACACAAAGTAATGCGTCTGCCTGGGTTCGAACCCACAGCGTACAGATAAGCGTAAGCGTAAGTCGGGGCTGCCACCACTGGGCCACCGCTGCTCTCATCCCATTGATTACTTTTAATCAATCAAATTCATTTATTTAGCAAACACATCCTATTCTAATTAAAGTAAACAAAAACATCGTACAAGCCTTTGAAACCTTTTCAGAAGATATTTTAAATTAAATAAAAAGGTAATACGCGAATCTCTTGAAGGGGTTGGCCACATCAATGGGTCAATACATTTTTGAACGATCCCTCGCTGATCAATCAGAGTTTACTGACAACTTTTATTTATTGACGAGAATTTGCAGGTTTTCTGTTTTGGTTAAATAATAACAGCCACTTCGACGACCTCTAGGATAAGCCACGCTTGACAAGATCCAAGAATCCGTGAATGGGTGTTACATTTCTCCGTGCCTTGCCATGGAATGTGACAATGTTGTCAGCCTTCTGGGCACTTTTCCTATTGACAATTATGTGGACGATTTTTTATTATTATTCTAGATCTATTTGTAGCTTGTTCATAATGTACATACTGAATTCAAATATATTCTACGGCTTCCAATAAAATAGAATCAGTATGCTTTTATGAACATTTTGTTTCACACATAAACGGGTTCTATTTGACCAGGATATGTCGTTAAGTCTTGTTTGCGAGTAAATTTCCTTAATACGGGCAGTTTATTAGAATGTATTTATGTATCACCACGTTTCTTTGTGTTTGTGGTGTTTGGTATTACGAGCGTGTATGTTTTTGTAGAAGTATGTTACGAATTTGTTCAAGAGAATAATATTTGGTGGTAGATTGATAGTCAAGTAGAAGAAAGTACTATAGTGAAGTAGACTTCAAGTCTAATTAATTATAGTACTTGATCCTTTTTGAACGTCCCAATTTAAGGCAATGATAACCCGAGCGCGCCGTAGGCATTTGCCGCTTACCCAGCCCCCGCAAGGCTAGGCGATACGAAATAAATCACGATGTGCGAGTTCAGTTCAATAACCCCAAATTTTGAAAGTTGAATTACTCTGGTTTTCATACTACTGCTGCAATTACTTTGTGATTAATATACAGGCCTCGTTGGGCTATTGGTCGCTAGTGCGTCTGCTGAGCATGCGGTCCTGGATTCGATTCCCGGGTCGTGCAAAGTGTTATTGGGTTTTTATATCAGGAATTTCTCAGTAGCAACCACGGAGTCTGGATTTGTGCCCGGTTGGTGGCAACAGGCTCGCCCCCTATTACACGGAATTTAAACATAACTGGCGAAATGTGGGTGTGCTATGGATACAACTCTGCCTACCCGTTCGAGGAAGCAGATGCATGTTATATAGTTACATAAATCTTTTCAGTACCATCTGTACGACACCATGATACTATCAAACTTGCATTAGTTTGAAGAAAAGGTTTTAATAATGTGAAGAGGGAGGCCCAACACGTTGGCAATGTCTTGGTTACCGTGTTGAATAATATGGAGACAGCTTTCTATTTAAGAACGACAAAAAAAAAATATTTTCGGAGGTGAAGGTGGCGTTTGTTTTGTGTTTTTCCACCGTCAGTGGTTTGAATACCCGACTACGGCAAAGCAAAAAGGAGGGTTATGGTTTTGACTAGTATGTATGTATGTTCATCTGTGCCCTCATAACTTCTGAACTAATAATCATAGTTTGACAAATGAGGTATCGTTGGAAGCGTCTTGATCGTTCGTTGGGCTTACAGGCCACGGCTATCCTCTGAACATCACTATAAATATTTATTAAATACATTAAAATATATAACGTGTTAGTTGTGTTCATCAGCATCATCTCAGCCGAAAGACGTCCACTGCTGGACATAGGCCTCCCCAAAAGGGGGGGTTTGCCATAATCGCCACGCTTGGCAGGCGGATTAGCGATCGCAGTACGGTAGTTGCAAAATGCACAGAGAACGCTGCTGCCCATTCTCTGGCAAGTCTCTTAGTCGCCTCTTACGACACCTGCGGGAAGATATGGGATGGTGCTATTCTTAACGTCCGACACCATACAGAGCATAATGTGTTCATAGACGATAAATATTGAATGGTTTGTAGGTACATAACAATTTCAGACGAAAATATTCTCTTGTTTCATACTTTTTGGAGGTTTTGGGGGACTGTCTCTTTTTATTTTGACGTTCAAAAAGTGCTGGTTATCAGCCTAATTTGAATAAATCACCTTTGGTTTGATTTAGATTAGAGCTTGATTTTCAGAAGTCGGTTTTTAGTTTTTTTTGTTCAAAAGCTCAAACAGACAAAAAAATAATATAAAAAGATATTTTTCTTACAAATTCCATCTCCACACTCGCATATCTCACATTAGTTCCGCGAAGGTGGTTGAAAAAAAAATTAAATTCTCCTTTGTTCCCGCTTGTAAGTGGCACTCTGAAATATCACTCAGTTCTGATATACGGCACTGAATCTGGGTTACTGAGTGTACCAGAGTGCTTTTAGGCATAAGATTGGGTATTTTAAGCCTGTAATCGGCCTACTCATCATCATCATCATCATCATCATTTCAGCCGAAAGACGTCCACTGCTGAACATAGGCCTCCCCCAATGCCACATTGACATAAAGGGGGTTTTGCCATAATCGCCACGCTTGGCAGGCGGGTTGGCGATCGCAGTACGGTTGTTACAAAAGCACAGAGAACGCTGCTGCCCATTCTCTGGCAAGTCCCTTAGTCGCCTCTTACGACACCCACGGGAGGATATGGGATGGTGCTATTCTTTACGTCCGACACCATACAGAACACCCTACACCATACAGAACACTCTACTGCTGGGTTAAGAAAGGCCCCTCTTGTTGCGACGAGCATTGGCCGTGACAATTGATAATTTTAAACGCTTGATTAACGCTATTAAGCTAACGCTTGCTAGCTAGTACATGAACGTCCATACATACTAATATAGTATGTATGGACGTTCAAGCACTACACATAACATCACGACTGTAATCACCGAAGGGTGTGGCAGAGGTGCACCGAATAGTTCACCCGCATTTCGCCAGCTATGTTCAAGTCCCGTGTAATGGGCGGCGAGCTTATTACGATCATCATCATTATCATCATCAGCCTATATTGTTCCCACTGCTGGGACACAGGCCTCCTGTCAATGAGAGGGAGTGGGCTGTAATCCACCACGCGGGCCCAGTGCGGGTTGGTAGATGTCACATGTCTTCGAATTTTTAGTTCTAGGACATGTCAATTTCCTCACGATGTTTTCCTTCACCGTTTTTGAGAGCAGCAATGATGAAATAAATAACACAAAGAAATGCGCCTGCTTGAGTTCGAACCTAAAACTTGAAGTCATAAAAGCGGATCATCATCATCTGCTTAGCCTTTTCCCAAACTATCTTGGGGTCGGCTTCCAGTCTAACCGGATGCAGCTGAGTACCAGTATTTTACATGAAGCGACTGCCATCTGACATAAAAGCGGATAAATACATAAAATTACTCAATCCACCTTAGTAACAATTAGTTCTATCTCTAATTAGTAAGAATACTCTAGTGTTTTAGTAATTAGTGAAATACTTACCTAATGTAGTGTCCTAGTTTTCATTTAGACGTTTCCAGTGAATTAGGACATAGTGTTATGAGTAAATTTTGTTAATTAAATAAAACATCAAGCCTGTTTTCACTGAAAGGTTAAGCTGAGGTGTGCCTTTAAACAGTTCACTTCTTTTTCGCTAGTCATGTTTATGTCCCACGTAATAGGAGCGAAGAGCAGCGGTGGTCCAGAGGTGGCAGCCCCGACTTACGAGCAGTAAGCCGTAGGTTCGAACCCAGGCAGGCGCATTACTTTGTGTAAATTATTTCATCACCGCTGCTCTCAAAAACGGTGTATGATAACAGCGTGATGAAACCGGCATGTCCTAGAACTAAAAATTCGAAGACATGTGACATCTACCAACCCGCACTGGGCCCGCGTGGCGGATTACAGACCACTCCCTCTCATAGACCTCTCTATATATATAGGCCTGTGTCCCAGCAGTGGGAACATTATAGGCTGATGATGATGAATAGGAGCGAGTCTATTGCCTTCCCCTGGTTATATGTCTAGACTCAAGCCTGCTACTAAGGTTTTGTAGAAGGGAACCTCAAAAACGATTTGCCTGACCAAAGAATCGAATGCTGGATATGCTCAGCAGAGAAGCGCTTGTAACCACTATACTAACGATACAGTTTATCAACTACCAAAGTATTTTTTTTAAATCCTGCTACTTAACAATCTCTTTCATAGTTTCCTTCATGCCCCGGAAAGCACGTTAAGCCGTTGGTCCCGAATTTTATTTGTGGATCTTTGACAGTCGTCTACTAACCCGCACTGGGTCCGCGTGGTGGATTACAGCCCACTCCCTCTTATAGAGAGGAGGCCTGTGTCCCAACATTGGGAACATTATAGGCTGATGATGACGATGATGAAGGCTTACTAGGTTGTGGACAACATATTAGAATTTTGTTTTCCCAAGTATGTCGGGGTCGGCTTGCATGGATACAGCTGAATACCAGTATTTTACATGTAGCGACAGCCTATCTGATCTCCACAACCCAATTAATACTGGGTGATACGATACTCTTTGGTAAGACTGGTTGTCAGGCTTTCGGGCCACTGACTACCTGTAAAGACTGCCAAAGATCTACTAATTAGAGCCTAGACCAACAGCTTAACGTGCTTTTCAAGGCACGGGGAATCCAGGAAAATGGGTGGTCACCCATCCGCAGACCAACCAAGACAAGCACAGATAAACCTGATGATTGATCCAAGCGGCTGTTATAATTTAGCCACGAACATAATACCTTCATCTATTCATCAAACATATACATGGTTAACATGGCCAAGTGTGAGTCGGACTCGCGCACCGAGGGTTCCGTACAAAAATTATTAAAAATATTTTTATTATATCGATGTAACTAACTATTTACGGTTTTCGCAATTTATCCTTTATCTGTGCTATAAGACGTTGCTTCGTACCAAATTTCAAGATTCTGAGTTCCCTGTCGAAGTACCCTGTCGGTTTTGATTCCCTTGCGAGTGTCGAAAATTTGCGGAAACTTGCGGCATAAACAGCTGTATCTTTTGATTGCGTTGGCTTAGAAGTTTGATATTTTCACAGTTCTAAGGGACAGTAGACTTGAGTGTTTAATATAAATTCCAGCTTGATACCTTCACGCATTCTCGAGGAAAAGGGTCTTGACGGACAGACAGACGGACAGACAGACGGACAGAAGGACAGATGGACAGACGGACGGACAACAAAGTGATCCTATAAGGGTTCCGTTTTTTCCTTTCGAGGTACGGAACCCTAAAAATTGGGCTCAAACGATTTCATGGACTACCTAAATCCATATTTCCCTGAATTCACGTCCAGTTGTCGAAGTTACCACCATATTTTTACGTTAAATCTAGTTTTTTTTTTCAAAACAAATAAAAACCTGGCCTAGTCCACACACAGAGAGTTATTATTTTTATGTTTTGTTTGTAAATGTTAGTTGTTTTCGAATGAAATAACAGTTTTTTGTTTGTTCTTTTTTATGTGAAACATAAGCCTCTACACGTTATACACTTCTGGACACATCTATTGGCCCACCTTAGAGTTTAGGTTTCGATGGCCCCTACCGAAATATGATTGCTAGATTGAACAAAAACTGTTGATGCAGTTTTAAACCTGATACATTTTACCATCTTTTTCGATCGTATTGTTTTAAATTTGAATTCAGAATACCATACGACATGGAGCTACGCCTAACAAGTCGGATATGCACCTTGTTAAAGGCAATTGATTTTTTAATAAAAAACATGTTTTATCAAATAAAGGTTTAATTTAATAACGCGTGTTGCCTCCACGGGCATCTACCACAGCTCTCATACGATTAGGCATAGAGTTTATCAACCGCTCTATGAAATTTTGAGAGATCATCTCCCATTCCTCTTCTATGGCAGTTTTCAACTCCTGCATCGTCTGGGCAACTGGCTGACGCGCCCTAACACGTCTTTTTAGCTCGTCCCACATGTGCTCAATGGGGTTCATGTCTGGGCTTCTGGCTGGCCAGTCCATAACTGTGATGTTCACATCCCGAAGATATTCCCTGACGATGCCGGCCGCATGGGCTCTTGCATTATCATGCATAAAAAGGAAATTCTGGCCCACATAGTCCGCGTATGGTATCACGTGAGGTTCTAAGCACTCACGAATGTACCTTTCAGCATTTAATGTTGGCAGCCGTGGTCCTGTAACAACCTCAAGTTGAGTTTTGCCGCTCGCGGATATACCGCCCCAGACAGTCCATGAGCCACCGCCATAAGCAACCCTCTCTTCAAAGCAGCATTGTGCGAAACGCTTTCCCTTACTTCGGTAGACCTTCATCCTTCCATCATTGCCATGTAACACAATTTTAGACTCATCAGAAAAGAGTACACGGCTCCAATCTTGCTGTGTCCAATTTAAATGACTGCGTGCGAAATGAAGGCGCGCTGTTCGGTGGGCTCGCGTTAGTTTGGGCCCATTAGCTGGCTTGTGTGGTACCATATCGCGTTCTTTTAACCTTCTCCGAACAGTTCGAGCGCTCACAGATACTCCGTGGAAGTCGCGAAGTTGGTTTTGTATCTCAATGGAGGTAAGGTGACGATTTCTCAAGCTGGTCGTCACGATGTATCGATCCTGCCTTTCAGTTGTTACCCGAGATCGTGGCCTTCCTTGGCGACGAACAAAGCCGCCAGTCTCTAGGTACCTCCGATAAACATTTCGGACCGCAGATCGACTTAAATTAAGTTGAGCACTCACGTTTCTTTGGCTGTGTCCGGCCTGAATAAGTGCCACAGCTTGGGCGGCGACTTCAGGTGAAGTATCCATAGATTATTGATAGAACCTCACCTTAATGTTAAGAATAAGTAATGTTTGTTGCAAAACCAAAGATATCAATCACTAGTAAACCAATAAAACCAAGTTTTCTTAGTATTCGATTGTTTGATATCAACAAACAGGCTCCAAATTGTCTTTTGTTTCTTTAAATTCTGTGTTCGAAATTCAAAAAAAGACTATTGAATGAAATTGTGAATGTGCCAGGTTCAAAACTGCATAAAAAATTTTTGCTCGACCTAATATAAAATTTTAGCTAGGACCAAACGAAACTGAAAATACAAGGTGGGCCAATAGATGTGTCCAGAAGTGTATTTTTGTTTCTGTGAGTTTTCATCATTACAGTGGTGGTAAAAATCTCTCAATTTGGCCATAGGGAGAGGAAGGAAAGGCAATAATAGACGAAAAGCTGTTTTATGCCAAAATGTTTTAAATAAATTACGATACACTAACAAAGTATTATTTTGATATCCTGCTACTTAGCAAACAACGGTGAAGGAAAACATCGTGAGGAAACCGGCATGTCTTAGAACTAAAAATTCAAAGACATATGACATCAACCAACCCGCACTGGGCCCGCGTGGTGGATTAAAGCCCACTCTCTCTCATAGAGAGGAAGCCTCTGTCCCAGCAGTGGGAACATTATAGGCTGATGATGATCACTTATGTAGAAAAAAGCTTATGCTTCTCCTTATGTAAAATGTCATCTTCTGCCTGCATTTTCCCAACTATATTGGGGTCTGCTTCCAGTCTAACCGGATTCAGCTGAATACCAGTATGTGACATGGAGCGACTGCTTATCTGACCTCAACAATCAAGTTAGTACTGGATAATACGATACCCCTTGCAGTGATTAGGAATATTTTGGCGCTCTTGTAGCCTTTAAATGTCTGACAATAACTGGGTAAATTCTTCTCATTAAAAAAAGGTACAATCATTGATGACATTTATTTTCTACCACCATTCCATCACCACCATTTTAGCCCAAAAGACGTCCACTGCTGGACATAGGCCTCCCCCAAGTGTCGCCATATTGACGTTTTGGGGGGTTTTGCCATTATCGCCACGCTTGGCAGGCGGGTTGGCGATCGCAGTGCGGTTGTTACAAAAGCACAGACAACGCTGCTGCCCATTCTCTGGCAAATCCCTTAGTCGCCTCTTACGACACCCACGGGAAGATATGGGATGGTGCTATTCTTTACGTCCGACACCATACAGAATCATCATCATCAGAACTTTCCACACAATATGATTATTACTTTAAGAATTCCACATTTAGGATCTAAACATATCTTACCTACCAACATAGCTTCTAAAGTTCCAAGATATTTTTCTTTCTTTCTCTGCCATATTTTTCTTTCCTCATTTTCACGTATCTTAACTTACTCCTAAGCCAAGGTACCACGCGATGTATTAATTTTCACCTAGCAAGAGTGCACGGAACATAAAAACTAAATAACGTTTTAATTCAATTTGTGTAGTGAGGCCGATAATTACACCACTCGCCCTAGCCACCGGTGTGGTGCAAGTTGTAAAAGAAAGCGGTTAAATATTTGGGCTTATACTTAGGTACTAGTCTATGCCCGCAGCTTCACACGCGTGGAGTTCAGTAATTACCCCACAAGATCGCACTACAGGGATAAAAAAATGCTATTCTGTAAAGTCGGTTTACGGACGATAGTTTATCGTGAAAACGTCGTAACAAAACATTGATGAAATGATTGCATACTTTTATGAATAGCAAGCCGAACGCTCAAGCCGATCGTGCCTTTCGCTCGCTCGTGCAGCGCTCTCGATCCGGTTGTCGAGCGTAACGTTACAATCATCATCATTATTTCGCCCGAAAGATGTCCACTGCTGGACATTGGCCTCCCCCAAGTTTCGCCACATTGACATAACATGGGGGGTTTTTTGCGATAATCGCCACGCTTGGCAGGCGGGTTGGCGATCGCAGTACGGTTGTCACAAAAGCACAGAG
This sequence comes from Cerastis rubricosa, assembly GCA_949152445.1. Lineage (NCBI taxonomy): Eukaryota > Metazoa > Arthropoda > Insecta > Lepidoptera > Noctuidae > Cerastis > Cerastis rubricosa. The sequence continues at coordinate 14,965,354 of OX424548.1, read as the reverse complement.
AATGCTGCTGCCCATACTCTGGCAAGTCATTTAGTCGCCTCTTACGACACCCACGGGAAGATATGGGATGGTGCTATTCTTTGCGTCCGACACCATACAAAGCCCGACACCATACAGAGCGTTACAATGAGTCATCCTTTTTCGTGCGTGCATTCATCGATTTATAAGACGACGTTATCACGTCAAAATTTCAGGTTGAAATCCAGGTACAACTACCTGTACGCCAAATTTCATCTAAATCCGTTCAGTAGTTTTCGCGTAAAAGAGTAACTAACATCCATCCATTCTTTCTCCCAATCTTTCGCATTTATAATATTATAGTAGGATTATATTTACGATTAGGTTCAAATAAGACCAGTAGTGAAAGAATAAAGAAAGAGCAAAACGTCAATAAACAATTTCAGTCCAATTAAAATTTCAATACTAATGAAAACGATACACGTTTAGGGGTATGAGGAACAGGGTGTAAAGTTCCTCGATACTCCTTTGAAAAGGGAGGATCCTCCGACCAGACAAGTGTTATGTCCGGTGGGCAACTGCCTGACAGTTGTTGTCGGGTTTCTCTATATAGTCTTAAGTCGATGTAAATTTAGCTTGCGAGAGGTATGAAATGATGTTAGTTCTTTCGTCGTGTCATAGATGGCGCTGTAGTACTTTTTGCAGTAAATTGTTTTTTGTCGGTCGCTACACACGCTTCAAGATTAACTAAAATTGAAACAAATTTCTTCGATTTGCAACATTTAGAAAGACAGTAGGTTTGTAACAATTGGATCCTCATTTATACCACTTGTATGTACCACTGATGGGCAAAGGCCTCCCCAATTTCTTTCCAGGTACTCTTCTCCTGCGCCACCTCAAACCAGAGCTTGAAGATCGACGGTGCCGCAGAGGCTGGCCTAGAAAGAGGTAGCCAGATGATCAGGATGGGCATCACGAAAGAGACTTTGATAATTACCAGTGCAAAATACAGCACAGTATTTAAACAAGGTGTTGTTTTGCATCCTCGTCATTCAGGAGGTTTTTTTTTGACAAAAGACATAAATAATCAATTTAAATTACGGTACCTAGTTAATTATTAATAAACGCTGCTTTTTTCTATTGTTTATGTTTGTCAGTATTTCAGAAAAACCCCCATAACGTGGTTTAGGGAATAAGAAATTATCGAATAAACGTTTGCGATTGTTTGTATGTGTGAAAGCGCGGTTATAGGGCGAAGATCAGACGGGCCGCGTTTAAAACACGGGTGGTTCACACTTACGGATTTCCGTAAATAAATAAAAATTATAATAAAACCTACCCATTTTATTATTGATTCGGGTCGAGAATCATTAGCATAGTTACCTCCTTGAATTTGAAGAGGGTGCAAAAGAATAGCTTGTATAAAAAAAAGGCTGTCTATCATTTCCCTCCAAAATCGACCTCATACCAGTCATCTTTAATTCCCATAGTCTTCATTCCCGCTTTTCACCTCCACCTCAAAACATAAAACACAATAAATAGGCACCAACCCCATAAATATTCTTTAAAGCCGCAACTCGCGACATCCCCTGCCTTCGACCACATAAATAGTTGCATAGCTTAGATGCAATTTGGACCGCGGACCACTCAAGTACGGTATACCGCGCCGTAGCGCATTTAATAGGATTTCGGGGCTTTTACCCTACTGTACGTAGGTATAGTATGTTTATATTGTGGGCTTGTTCGTTTTTTCGTTAGGTTTTTTGTTTGCTAGTTTGCGGTCTATGTTAACAGGAATTTTGAGTTATGCTGATTTGTCGATAGATAGGCTTCCGAAGGGTGACATAATAGGTCTTGACTGTCATTTGTAGATCTTCGAAAGTCGTTATTGATAGTCAGAAGGTGGTAGGGAAAAGGAGAGCAGTGGTGGCCCAGTGGTGGCAGCCCCGACTTACGAGCAGTAAGCCGTGTATTCAAACCCAGGCAGGCGCATTACTTTGTGTAATTTATTTCATCACCGCTGCTCTCAAAAATGGTGAAGGAAAACATCGTGAGGAAACCGGCATGTCCTAGAACTAAAAATTCGAAGACATGTGACATCTACCAACCCGCATGGGGCCCGCTTGGTGGATTACATTACAGCCCACTCCCTCTTATAGAGAAGAGGCCTGTGTCCCAGCAGTGGGAAAATTATAGGCTGATGATGATGGTGATGATGAGGGAAAAGGCTAAGCAGATGATGATGTTGAGTGCTCGCTGATAAATAAGCTGAAAAATGGAAATCAGCCGTACGGATTTTTTATTAGCTGCACTTTATCAGCGTTAACAATGATCGTAAAAGCGATAGCCTCTTATTTGGTACAATTATTATTAGTTGTTTTTTAACTACAATTAAGTATAAGACTGTATCTTGCTTAAGCGTATGAAGTTTCATTAAAACGGTTTCAGTCATTTCGGAAAATAAAGACTTGAAAGTTTATATGAAATGTCGTAAGGTGTAAACGCTCTTAAGACTTTCCTTTTAAAGCAATCAAAAACAAAGACTTTCAAATATCCCCATATCCCCGTTTTCAATACACCTTAATACCCTTCCTATCTTCTATTACCACTGTTATCCAATGAAACAAGATAGCAAATAAAGAATTATATTCATGAAAGCGAATGGTTGCTCGCACTCACGAGTAATTCCGACTAAAACAACCTTCTTTTTTATTCTCGCACGTACTTTTTACGCCAATAACCATTTGCTAAACGATAATAAGGATAATAAGGATTTGGCCATTGAGAGGGCGGTGAGCGGAGAGGTAGCGGGAGCGGGTGTGTTCGTAGATACAGGACATTGTAGCTTGGCACTTTTGGCTAGTGAAAGTGTCAGGGGCGCTGTTGTAGTTGGTAATCATTGTCTGTAGATATTGTGCGTAGACACACAAGTAAGTTGCAAGTTAAAAGTTGTAAGTTTCGATTGTGGCCACATGCCTTATTTAAATACATACATACATAACATCACGTCTGTAATCCCCGAAAGGGTAGTCAAACGTGTAGATTAATACACCGACATTTCGTCAGTTATTTTAAGATCCCATATAATAAGGGGGCGTGCCTATTGCCATCAACCGGGCTGATGATGATGGAAAAAACCCAATAACACTTTGCCTGATCCGGGAATCGAACCCAGGACATTATGCTCAGGAGTCGCGCTTAAGACCACTAGATCAACGCGGCATTAAGCTAAATAAAACTGATGTGCAGTTTTGGCATCCACCCTCTTCTGTACTTATCCTAAGTAAGAACGCTCGTTTCAAAGCCCACATTTTAATACGATGTGTGTATCCTAATATTTCGCAATAAAAAACATCGTCTTACCGAAGAAAAATCAGATGAAATTCTTTTTACGGCTTATAAAAACCTTTTGCAGCGTAACGTGTTCCTAGAAAACTACAAAGTAAGAACTTTTCCAACTAATCATGAAAACTGTGTTTTAATGCTTGTATACGTCAAACGCAGGACACAATCCTCTTTCGACTTGTATGTACAGACCGGGTTGTTGTACCTTTCTACCCGACTGCGAGGGGTTCGTTGTCACTAGTACCATTAACAGTTCCATGATGGAGCTACTGATTGTTTTTAGGGTTCCGTACCCAAAGGGTCAAACGGGACCCAATTACTGAGACTTCGCTGTCCGTCCGTCCGTCCGTCCGTCCGTCCGTCTTTCACCAGGCTGTATCTCATGAACCATGATAGCTAGGCAGTTGAAATTTCTACAGATTATGTATTACTATTGCTGCTATAACAACAAATACTAAAAACAGAATAAAATTAATATTTAAGGGCTCTGGCTTATGGCTCCCTTACAACGAAGTGATTTTTTTCTCGTTTTTATAAATAACTAGCTGATACCCGCGACTACGTTCGCGCGGAAATTTTAAGGTGTATGTGTGAGACTGCCTCGTTTATCGAGTGTCCCGGGTTCGATTCTCGGATTGGACAAAGTGTTATTGGGTTATTCCATCAGGAATTTCTCAGTAGCAGCCACGAAGTCTGGATTTAATGTCGGGCCCGGTTGATGGGGCTCGCCCCTTATTACATAGAGCTTCAACATCACTGGCGAAATGTGAATGTACGATTCACACACACCTTCACACACCTTCGGCAATTACAGGCGTGATGTTTTGTTGTTATGTGTGAGAACTGACGGTCTGATCGTAATGTGATTATGTGGGTGATGACTACAAAGGGCGTGCTTTAGGGTGGTGTAATTCTGGGCGGCAGAGGTTCGAAACAAAATTAAAAGACGTTGAAGCGACACTATAATATGGCTTTTCCCGTGGGTGTCGTAAGAGGCGACTAAGGGACTTGTCAGAGAATGGGCAGCAGCGTTCTCTGTGCTTTTGTAACAACCGTACTGCGATCGCCAACTCGCCTGCCAAGCGTGGCGATTATGGCAAAACCCCCCAAAATGTCAATGTGGCGACACTTGGGTGAGGCCTATGTCCAGCAGTGGACGTCTTTTGGACCGAAATGATGATGATGATGACTACTTGTTAATTAAAATTGGAATGGCAAGTTATTTGGAATAATGGGCACGCGTCGAATTAACCCTGTATCACTAACCATTCGTCAAAATGACGACGCGTACCTTGCGAGTTTAGTGTTTCGGTAAGATCCCGACCGGCGCCACCCTGCCCGTTTCTAATACCTTCTTAATTCTCATCGCCCGTGACCAGTAAACACTCATTGCGGATTCACGCTCATTAGATCGGGATATATCGTGTGATCGTCGTAAAATTTACGAAAGCTTAGTATCGACGTAACTATTTTTTTATTAGTCAATTATTTTCAATAATTACTATTAGAACATGTTATTTTTATGTTATAACATGACGTAATAATTACTGTACTTTAAAAATCACTAAAAGCTTTCAATGTTATATGCAAATTTTTGACATTTTGTTGCTAACACGCTAAAAAAACGTTGTATGACCACCAACTTCACAGCAAGGGCTGCAAAAACGGGATATGCAGGGAGCATATTGTTCCTATGTGGAATCATTGTTCAATGAAGAATATAGAAATATTCTTATGTTATTTAAACAGCTTATGTTATTTCAAACTATGACTGCTATACGCTCTATTAAGTTCGTTTTGTGTCATAAACAAAGTTGAATAAATAAATATTGGTGTTTTATGTGTCGTAAAATTTACGAATGGTTAGTGATAACGTTACTCGAAATTAAGGTTAGTGAGCTAGGGTTAAAACGCCTTCTCCTTTAGCAACTCCTTTAATAATGGTGGCTTTTATAATATTACTGCCAAGCTTTGTGATACGAAGCCTGGTGCCGTTGCACAGTCTGGGTACATCAAAGTTTCGCATCAGCAGAACTAAAACGCCAAGTTTAAGCTCCTTCTTGTGGGAACGGCACGCCCGTTAGCTTGAGGGAGTTGAAAAATTCAACGGGGTGTGCAGGACTAGCGTCATTAGCCATCACAGTCTCTACGGATTTGTATACTTCAAAATCGCCGACGTTCATGTCTTGAATTTCGTTTTGTTTATGACCCACTCGTTCCTTAAACACTATTTGTTTTGAATGGTTAAAAAAAACGAAAAATATTTTGTAATTATATGAAAATCATAAAACATTAAAATAAAACAAATTACCTAGTTACAAAAAGTGAACACCGCTTGGGGATCGAACTCGCGTTGTTTTGGAAAACTTACAGCATTAAAAAATTACCACAAAAAGTGCATACTGACTGCGGATACGAACTTGAAACCTTTTGCTTGGCAGGGCGGTCATAGAACCGCCAGGCTACTTACTTTGATGACAAATGGTTTAAAATAGCCGGTTTATTCTAATGCTTTGGTTTTTTTTTGGGTTTGGTTTTTTTTTGGGTTGGCAACACTGCCCGGGTGACATGTCAAATTTTGCTCCGTACTTTAAAATTAAATTTTATTAATATTTAAGTTAAATTAAGGTTTAATCAAATGTGTAATCTACACTAATATTATAAAGAGGAAAGATTTGTATTTTTGTATTTTTGTATGTAATGAATAAACTCAAAAACTACTAGACCGATTTTGAAAATTCTTTCACCATTAGAAAGCTACATCTTTACTGAGTAACATAGGCTATATATTATCGCGCTAATAACTTAGGGGGATGAGCAATATTGAATTAAGTCCACATTTCTCAACTGTTTGACAACTGACAACTGTCATGCCAAGCATTAGAATAAACCGGCTATTTTAAACCATTTGTCATCAAAGTAAGTAGCCTGGCGGTTCTATGACCGCACTGCCAAGCAAAATGTTTCAAGTTCGTATCCGCAGTCAGTATGCATTTTTTGTGGTAATTTTTTAATGCTGTAAGTTTCCAAAACAACGCGAGTTCGATCCCCAACCGGTGTTCACTTTTTGTAACTAGGTAATTTGTTTTATTTTAATGTTTTATGATTTTCAAATAATTACAAAATAGTTTTCGTTTTTTTTAACCATTCAAAACAAATAGTGATTAAGGAACGAGTGGGTCATAAACAAAACGAAATTCAAGACATGATCGTCGGCGATTTTAAACTATACACATCCGTAGACACTGTGATGGCTAATGACGGTAGACCTGCACACCCCTTTGAATTTTTCAACTCACTGGAGCTAACGGGCGCGCCGTTCCCATAAGAAGGAGCTTAAAGTTGGCGTTTTAGTTCTGCTGATGCGAAACTTTGATGTACCCAGACTGTGAAACGGCACCAGGCTTCGTAACACAAAGCTTGGCAGTAATATTATAAAAGCCACCATTATTACAGGAGTTGCTAAAGGAGAAGGCGTTTTAATTCGACGCGTGCCCATTATTCCAAATAACTTGCCATTCTAATTTTAATTAACAGGTAGTCATCATCATCATTTCAGCCCAAAAGACGTCCAATGCTGGACTTAGGCCTCCCCCAAGCGTCGCCACATTGACATTTTGGGGGGTTTTGCCATAATCGCCACGCTTGGCAGGCGAGTTGGCGATCGCAGTACGGTTGTTACAAAAACAAAGAGAACGCTGCTCCCCATTCTCTGACAAGTCTCTTAGTCGCCTCTTACCACAACCACGGGAAGATATGGGATGGTGCTATTCTTTACGTCCGACAGCATACAGAGCAACAGGTAGTAATTTCCCTTAATAAGCTTTTGCAATGACGATCAACAAAATGTCAGGGCCATACTTAAAAAGTGGCAGGCATTCTTTTGGGTACTCCATGCTTCTTAGACGGTCAATTATTTGTTGATTGTTCACGTGTTTCATGAAGCCAAAACTTGCACGTGGTGACGGTCATTGTTATGACATTTTTTTATTGGAACGAAGTTCCTTATCGCGCGTTGCGAAAGGGGGCTAGACGGAAAAAATTAAGCCCAAAATAGTTGTAACGACACTTTTTGCTATAGTTGTAAGCCGTGCGGCGTACAAGGACAAGGACAACGACAAGGACAGGGACAGGGACAGAGGAAGGGACATGGACAGTGGCATGGACAGTGACATGGACAGGGACAAGGACAGGGACAAGGACAGGGACAGGGAAAGGGACAGGGACAGGGACAGTGACAGGTACTGGTACATGTACAGGGACATGGACAGGGAAAGGGGCAGGGACAGGGACAAGGAAAGGGACAGGGACAAAGACAGGGTCAGGCACAGGTACAGGAACTGGGACAGGTACAGGGACAGTGACAGGGAAAGGTACAGGGACAGGGAAAGGAACAGGGACAGGGAAAGGAACAGGGACAGGGACAGGGACAGGGACAGGGAAGGGACATGGACTGGGACAGGGACAGGGACAATGAAAGGGACAGCGAAAGGGACTGGGACAGGGACAGGGACAGAGACAAGGACAGGGACAGGTACAGCGACTGGGACAGGGAAAGGCAAACAGATAGGGACAGGGACAGGCACAGCGACAGGGACAGGGACGGGGACAGGGACAGGGTAAGGGACAGGGTAAGGGACAGGGACAGGGACTATTGCTATAGTTGTAAGCCGTGCGGCGTGTGCGTGTTTCTCTGTCTGTCTCTCTCTCTGTCTCTCTCTCTCTCTCTCATAGAAAGCAAGCCAGTTATTTTCGTTGCGTCTTTCTATTTCGCATTGAATAGTGTGGAATAATAACAAAACTTCGTTCCATCCCGGTGTCCCTTGACACCACCTCTTGGGGTGCTGGGTCAGAAAACCTCCTCGTGAGCCCGATGGCGCTGGTCCCTCTCGATACGTCTGGAGGGAACAGTTGCTGTCGGGACGGTGCACCCTGGGCGCCGGCAGTGTCCTTCCCCGAGGAGTGGGAAGAGATTCCTATTCCCCGGGGAATGTCACTGCCGGTGGCGAATATTCTGACGTGGTGGGGTCCAACCCGGACCAACGCGGCGTTTCTCCGCGTGACCCTCTGAAAAGCAGAGGGCACAGTGAAGGAGCAAGGGCGGGCTCGGTGTGCACTCACCCTGCCTCCGAGCAGACAGTGAGGGACGCAGTCCTTCTCTGCCCCCGTCGTTCTCGTAATCCCATCATCGGAGTGTCGTGGATCACGTCTCGCGGCTCCGATCGGGACCGAGGGTCTTGGCTTAACCGCCCGGACCGCGAGGTAGAAAACCTCTATAAAAAGTTACCCCGAATCTCAAGCGGCGGCGCACCGTGAGGGGATGTATGGCTGACGGGTGTTCCTATGGAACGATCAGTCGTCAGTGCGACCCCCGCCAGAGTACCAGCCGACCCTCTGGCGGGTTATAAATGTTAAAGGCTTATCCGGGTACAGGGGGCACTGCCCGGATGGACCTCTTATTTCCCCCACACTCGTGGGAACAATATGGAAAAACCAAAACCAAATAATAAAAGTCAAGCCGGCGACGGCAAAGAGAGGGAGAGGAGGGATGCGGGGTCGGATTCCGATGCCGCGTCCAGTGAGGTGAGCGCGGGAAGCTCGGAGAGCTCCCGCTGCGTGAGGATCGGGGCTGCTGCGGAGGACCGCAAGCGGTCCAGAACGAATGGCGACTACGAGTCGTCTTCTGGAGGGGAGCTGGCCCCGGCTCCTAAGATTTCCACCAGCAGGCGTGGTGGAATCAGGGGCAAGGGGAGGGGGCTTTCGGCTTCCGAGAGACCGGGGGTGGCCGGTCGCGGGCAGGCCCGTTCGGACTCCGATGCAAATGAGGTAGATGTAACTGGCAGCTCCGATGCGGAGCGTAAGGCCAGGTTTGTGAAGGAGGTGGAAGCTGCGATAAGGGTCGTGGCCTTGAAAAAGTTGACTTCAACAAAACTCGGGGCCATACCTGCGGCTTCCGCCTCCATCATGGCGGCAGTGGAGGCTAGCTATCCTCCACCAGGGGAGGTGGCCAAACTGCGGGCGGAGGTAGCCCGCCTGACGGCCGCCACGGAGCTTCTCCACGAGGAGAATCTGAAGCTCCGGGCAGACCTGGCCGGTCTGCGTGAGTCCGACTCTCGAGAGGTGCCCCAGCAGCGGCAGAACCAATCCATGCCTGTGGAGAACCAGGTTCTGCACCTGGTTCGGCAGGAGCTGGCTGCCTTCCAGGCGCGGTTCTCCGTCCTGGAGGGCATTGTCCTGCGCCCCCCTCTGGCGGCAAACAAGGCTGGGGCCAGCCCGAGGGCAGGCTCGGGTCCGAATGCGGCCCCGGGCCCAAGGGTGGTCCCGGGCCCGATGGCGGCCTCATATGCGGCTGCTACCGCTGCCACTTCCGGACCGGGGCAGTCTGGCCAGCCCTCCGGCAGGACTAGGCTGGCCCCTCCCGAAAAGTCGGCTCCACCGGTAGCGGCTAAGCAGGCGGCGGCCCAGAAGAAGAAGGGCAAGGCAGCTGCCCAGGCGGCAAACGCGCCAGCGCCAGTGGCAAGTCAGCCACAGCCACCGCCACCATCCCCCCCGCCCGCCATGACCGAAACCGAGTGGCAGGTGGTAGGGGAAAGGAGGAAGGGGAGAAAGGCGGCCAAAAAAGCCCAAAAGGAGGAGCGAAGGCGGCAGCACAAGGCGCGAAGCGTCGCGGCTCGACTCCGCGCCCCGAAGACCGCAGCTGTAGTGATCACGCTACAGCCGGAAGCGGAAAAGAGGGGCGTGTCCTACCGCGACGTGCTCGCGAAGGCGAAGGCGACGGTGGATCTTGGGGAGCTCGGGATCACCGGGGGACTCCGGCTCAAAGTCACCGCAACAGGGGCTCGAGCGCTGGAGATCCCGGGTGCAAATAGCGGCCCATCCGCTGACGCTCTGGCTGAAAAGCTTAGAGCGTCCCTAGATGCGGCCGAGGCCCGAGTGTCCAGACCCGTCAGATGCGCAGACCTGCGCATCCTGGGTCTGGACGATTCTGTAACCCAGGAGGAGGTGGTCGCCGCCGTCACCAGGACCGGTGGGTGTCCTGCCGAGCAGGTCAGGGCAGGCACCCTACGTCCGGACCACACGGGTATGCGAACCGTTGTGGTAAGCTGCCCTGTGACGGCGGCGAAAACAATCGTGGAGGCTGGAAGGCTCCTGGTGGGCTGGGTGTCAGCGCAGGTGAAGCTGCTGGAGCCCCGACCTCTAAGGTGTTACCGGTGCCTCGTGGGGCAGCACGTGAGTTGCCGGTGCACCTCGGAGGTGGACCGCAGCGGAGTCTGCTTCCGATGCGGTCAGCCCGGTCACATGGCCGCGGCTTGCACCGCCATGCCGCACTGCACTGCATGTGCGGCAGCGGGCAAACCAGCCGATCACCGGGCAGGGGGCAGGGCCTGCGCACCACCCACCAGAGCCAAGGGCAAGGGAAGGCCTGCAGCCACCGCCTCCACCGTTGCCACCGCCGCAGCTGCCACCACCGTCGCTTCCGCGGCTGCCGCCAGTACTGCCGCTGCAACATCTGTTGCAGGGCCCTCACAGGGGGCCCGGGAGGGGGCTGAAATGGAGTGCCAATAATGGCCCCATTACGCCTTCTCCAGGCGAACATCAACCACTGCCGCTGTGCTCAGGATCTGTTGCTCCAGAGTATGGCGGAGTGGTTGATTAACGTCGCCGTGGTCGCTGAGCCGTACTTCGTCCCGCCCAGGGAAGACTGGGTGGAGGACCTGAGCGGCTCAGTGGTCATAATTTCGTCGGCCGCCGCCGGTACCCCGACCCTTGAGAGTGTCAGGAAGGGTCAGGGCTGCGTAGCAGCACGGTTCGGGGAGATCGTCGTAGCGGGAGTCTACTTCTCCCCGAGCCGAACTCTCGCCGAGTTCCACAACTCCCTCATGGAGTTGAGTGTCGTCATCCGAAGCTATTCCCTCCCCGTGCTTGTGCTCGGGGACTTCAATGCCAAAAACTTGGCCTGGGGTTCTCGTTGCACAGATGTGCGGGGTAGGATGGTGGAGGACTGGGCTCTGGAGGCGGGCCTGGTCGTCCTAAATCGGGGTTCTGTCCCCACGTGTGTGCGGATGCGGGGCGAGTCGGTGGTGGACATCTCGTTCGCTAGCCCCGCTCTGTCACCGCGTGTCGTTGACTGGCGCGTCATGGAGGGGGTGGAGACCTATTCCGACCACCGGTACATCCGGTTTGATGTCTCCGCCCAGGACTCAAGCGCGCCGGTCCTACAGGCCCCGAGTGGTCCGCGTTGGGCGCTGAAGCAGCTGGACCGGGAGCTCCTCCTGGAAGCCTCGATAGTGCAGGCCTGGGTGACATCACCGAACAGGCCTACCGACATCAATAACGAGGCAGGGTGGTTCCAGGAGGCCATGTCCGACATCTGCGACGTGGCAATGCCCCGAGTTCGGCCAGGAAGCGCCCGGCGTCAGGTGTACTGGTGGTCGCGAGAGCTGACGTCTCTGCGCGAGGCGTGCGTAGCCGCGCGGCACCCGTACGCCAGGCATCGCAGGCTCCGCATCCGCCCTCCGGATGCGGCAGCCATTGAGGCGGAGCTGTACGAGGGATACAGAGCAGCGAAGACCGCCCTCCAGGAGGCTGTCCAGCGGGCCAGAGACCTGGGCCGCGAGGAGATGCTGGAGACTCTCGACAGAGATCCGTGGGGGCGCCCTTACAAGATGGTGCGGGACAAACTCCGCACCTGGGCCCCCCCGCTGACGCAGAGTCTCCGCCCTCAGCTCGTGGAGGACGTGGTGAGCGCTCTGTTCCCTCTGCGAGGGGAACATCCTCCCCCGCCTATGGCTCCGCCGCTTGCGGTGCCGGAAGCGGACCACATCGAGGACGATGACGACATTCCGGAAGTGACCGGGGTAGACCTGAGAGCGGCGGTAGGCAGGCTTAAAGCCAAAAATACCGCCCCGGGACCCGATGGCTTGCCTGGCAAAGCCTGGGTCCTGGCCTCGGAGGCTCTCGGGCCCCGACTGGAAGGGCTCTTAAGCGCATGCTTGGAGAGAGGCCAGTTCCCGCTTCGTTGGAAGACGGGGAAGCTGGTCCTCATCCGGAAGCCGGGGCGCCCTGCGGACTCTCCGTCCGCATACCGGCCCATTGTGTTGCTCGACGAGGTGGGCAAGCTCTTTGAAAGAGTCATTGCCAACCGCCTCGCCGGGCACCTTGTGGGGATTGGGCCGGATCTTGCGGAGAACCAGTTTGGTTTCCGCAGAGGGCGCTCGACGGTGGACGCCATCATGCGCGTGAGGGCTCTCACGACGGGGGATGCGGTGTCCAGGGGTGGGGTTGTCTTGGCGGTGTCTCTTGACATCGCCAACGCCTTCAACACCATGCCCTGGAGCTGCATTGGGGAGGCACTCCGGTATCACCGGGTGCCGACCTACCTTCGTCGTGTGGTCGGGGACTACCTGACGGACAGGGCCGTCATCTACCCCGGTCGCACCGGAGAATGGAACCGGCGAGAGGTGTCGTGCGGTGTCCCACAGGGATCGGTTCTGGGGCCGCCCTTGTGGAACATCGGCTACGACTGGGTGCTGCGCGCCGACCTCCCTAGCGGTGTCAGTGTAGTTTGCTACGCTGACGACACGCTGGTGCTGGCACAAGGGAGGTCGCACGAGGCGGCGGCCGAACTTATGACACGCGGGGTTGCGATAGTCGTGGAGAGAATCCGGCAACTGGGTCTCGAGGTGGCATTGCACAAGTCCGAGGCCATGTGCTTTCATGGGCCTCGGAATGCGCCACCGTCGGGATCCATACTGACGGTAGGAGGGGTTCCCATCGGCGTCGAGTCGACGTTGAGGTACCTAGGGCTTGTCCTCGACAGCCGGTGGAACTTCGTGGAGCATTTCCGACGTTTGGCTCCCAAACTGGAACGGGCAGGGGCTGCGTTCAAGCGGCTCTTGCCCAACCTGGGGGGTCCAAACGCCTCCTGCCGCAGGCTCTACGCGGGGGTCGTGCGGTCCATGGCCCTTTACGGGGCCCCGGTGTGGGCGCGTTCTCTGAGGCGGCGAGCCGCCCATTACCTGAACGCGCCCCAGAAGGTGGTAGCCGTAAGGCTGATCCGGGGGTACCGCACGATCTCCGGCGAGGCGGCGAGCCTCTTGGCCGGATTGCCGCCATGAGATCTGGAGGCGATAGTCCTCGCGTGCCTGCACGAATGGCGCGCGGAGGCACTACGCCGGGGGGAAACTCCGCTGCCGCGGCAAATTGTCGCTCAGCGGACAGACCTCCGGCGCGATCTCATGGCGACATGGAGAGAGCGACTGTCACAACCCCGTGCAGGGCACGCCACAATAGTGGCGATAAGTCCCCTCTTTGAGGAGTGGCTAGAGAGGCGGCACGGCGCCCTCACCTTCCGCCTGACGCAGGTCCTCACCGGACACGGTTGTTTCGGGAGGTTCCTGCACCGAATCGGGCGGGAGGAAACGCCCGGGTGTCACCACTGCGAGGATCGGCCGGAGGACACGGTGGAGCACACTGTGGAGCTATGCCCCGCTTGGGCTGAGCACCGCCGTGTCCTCGTAGCGGCGATTGGCAGCGGCGACCTCTCGCGTCCGGCCCTGGTTCAATCCATGGTCCGGAGCGAGAGGGAATGGGAAGCCGTCGCCTCCTTCTGCGAAGCAGTCATGCTAGCGAAGGAGGTGGCGGAACGTGAGAGGGAGAGAACCTCACGTCCCAGCCGCCGCGGGAGACGCCCCGGGCGTCGGGGGGCAACCAGTGGCCCCCGGCCACCGTAGGCGCGGGCCTGTGGACGGTGAGTAATGGGCTAGCTCACCGTCCGTCCGTCTTATGACGACAGACCGTGCCGACGGCGCGTTCGTGTTCCACGCGCGCCTCAAGGAGATGTCAGCAAATCGGAAGGGGTCCGAGAGGGCCGATGCCTGCCAGGGCTGCGGGTTGTTCGAAAGAGATACCGTGCCCCTGGAACGCAAAGGGCTAAGAAGGAACATGGATGGGTTTTAGTCAGTCAAGTCTGACACTCCCTTCCGCTCCGCCCAGAGCGGAAGAAGTCATTTGATGATTTCCCATCCGAAAAAAAAAAAAAAAAAAAAAAAAAAAAAAAAAAACACCACCTCTTAAGTTTTTTGTATACAATACTGTCTTGGAAAAAATAAATCAATAGTGTCCAACAATGCACTTTGAAAAAAATATGTTCCGGCTTTTAAGCCATATTATAGTGTCGCTTCAACGCCTTTTAATTTTGTTTCGGACCTCTGCCGCCCAGAATTACACCACCCTAAAGCTCGCCCTTTGTAGTCATCACCCACATAATCACATTACGATAAGACCGTCAGTTCTCACACATAACAACAAAACATCACGCCTGTAATTCCCGAAGGTGTACTTAATCGTACATCCACATTTCGCCAGTTATGTTGAAGCTCTATTTATTAGGGGGCGAGCCCCATCAACCGGGCCCGACATTATATCCAGACTTCTTGGCTGCTACTGAGAAATTCCTGATGGAATAACCCAATAACACTTTGCCCGATCCGAGAATCGAACCCGGGACCTCAAGCTCAGCAGTCGTGCTTGCAACCACTCTACCAACGAGGCAGTCTCACACATACACCTTAAAATTTCCGCGCGAACGAAGTCGCGGGTATCAGCTAGTCGTATTATAAATGCATAAATACTTAATGAAAGTGTTTTCCTGTTAATTGAACGACTAAATAAAGTTTTCGGTAACTCACGTTACCGGTAACCTTAAAACATCAGCTGACGTTCGGATTACGGAGTCATACGGGCGGTATTATTACGGGGAGTATTGTTTTCTTTATTTTTAAATAGCACACAAACTTCAATTCTAACTCTGTAACACGTTTATACCAATGTTAAGTTAAATTTTTGCTGAATAACCTATACCTGTACCATAAAATAGTTCAAAATCCTTTTGTTTACAAAGTGTTATCGTAAAAAACCAAACTTAGTGAAGATCAATTCCACAATTCTTTAGGTTTATTCGATCTTTTCAATATAAAGAAATGAAATATAACGCTCATGATAGATTTTTTCTGTTGTTTTGAAGTACATAAGATATTTTTATTCAAGCAACCTACCCACTTTAAAAAGAACCCTAAAAACTAAATTCAAATACAATAAAAGCAATAAGAATTGAATATTGAGCTGTATAATATAAATCTATTCCAGCTAATATAGCAGCCTACCTCATTTCTTTGAATAAACAATCATTTGCCCTGTTTGTCTCGTTTTCATCTGTAAACTTTCTTCATTGGTCTATTCTATTCGTTCTCACCGTTTCCTTATTTCCAATTTTCAGTAACCAATCCGGAAACCATGCCTGTGATGACCCGTAAGGCTACAGCCCAAGATTTGGAGCTAAAATTGAGAACGGCCCTCCAAGAACTAAAGGACTCAAAACTCCAATGCCAACATCTTTTACAGGAGAGAGAAGACAGTGAGGAGGAGGTCATTAATATTAATAACAAGAACTCCAGCTTGAAACGGGAGCTCGTAGATCTTAACGAGGAATACTTGAATGTGGTCAATGAACGGGATCAACTAAGGGTGGTCACGGATGGGTTCAAAAACTGTAGTAACTTGTATGAGGAGGCTTTATGTAAAATTAGGGACTTAGAGGATGAATTAATCCATGCTAACATTAAACTTTTAAATTTGAATAAGGAAAAGGCTCATACTCAGGCTGTCGAAACTGACCATTTGTACAATGAACTAGTAAACACAAATTATAACCCTCATTCAATTGTAACAATAGACCTTACAGAGGACTCTTTATTGAAACATAACTTCGGCCAAAAAATTAGTAAAAATAAAATTAAGAAATATGCAAGACTAAATAGAGTCATTAAAAAAATTTATAAATACAAAAATCAACAAAAGCACTTTTCCAAAAATATTCAACTAAGGAAAGAACGTGTTTCTCTGGTAAATAAATTAAAGAACTATCAGATTAAATTGGAAGATAGTATAAATATTTATAAAATAGACACTCAGCGCTTACAATCTGAAATACAGACTTTGAATAGGTCACTAAAGTCTTTAAATTGTAAATATGAATGCTCTAAAAATCAAATAAAGGAGCATATTCTTGCTACAAATGAGTTGGTAGACAAAGTGGACTTGCTGACTCTCAGCAGCAATACTCAGTGTGTTTGTCAGAGTGAATCCAGCATTTATGCCCTCCAGCCTGAGGCAACGCAGGACCCGTCCCTAGCTGTGAGTGCTCAGGCTTGTACCACCAGCCAAGATACAATACCTGGCATTGTGCATTCACAAGTAGCACAGCCTGAGTTAGGTGGTTTTGTATTTCCTAACAGTCATGAGTTTTGTGATTCGGTTATGTTCTCTGACAGTATAGGCAGAGGGCTAGGTAAACTAATTAGTAACAACATGAGTCATTATACTCAAAATCATTGTATGCCAGGATCAACCTACAAACAGATTGTCATCTGTCACAAAAACTGTTTGTAATCCAAATACTACTATTACCATATTTGTTGGTAATAGTTCTAAGGTTAAAAAAGAAGACATCACAGACTGTGTATCAGAGTTGTTAAAGTTAAATTGCAATAAAATCATTTTGTGTGCTTTTCCATATTTCGAAAACTTATGTAATAGAACAAATAATTATATACACATGCTTAATGACCATGTACATTTCTTAGTTAGTCATTTTTGTGAAAAACTTTTGTATTTAGACATAAACAATTCAGTTGATAAACTTAGGTCGACGCGGAATACAGTGTATCTCCCTATCAGATTCAGACATCAAATAGCTAGGCTATTAAGTTTTATTATTCACTCTGACATAAGTAGTATGTCGATGTTTAGTCCTATAATTAACACTGCCACTATTAATAATTATACTAATATAGATTTTTACAATTATTGTTCTGAGGAGGATCCATGTGTCAACGTGGAAACTTCTCAATTAGATTATAAGATTAGTGATAGGATCTCGCTGTCTGTTGATGGCACGGGTGTCTCGGGGCTCACTCCGGATACTAGTACTAATATTAATTTAAACTAGGAAGTGAGACAACAGAAGGTACGTTTAACATTACAGTTAAACCAAACAACAACAAGGTATCTTCTTGCACTCAACATATAAAAAGGGGCCTCAGCAGAATACCTTGAAATTATTCCACCAAAATATTCAAGGTATTTCTTCCAAATTATTAGAAATTGAATTATTTTTAGAAAAGACTATGTTTGATATTATTTGCTTTACTGAACATTGGCTAAAGGATTACCAAATGCTTATTAATTATGAGAACTATACGGTGGGTAGCTGTTTTAACCGTAAATCTATGCTGCGTGGAGGTTCCCTAATATTAATTAAAAATTGTTTAAAATTTAAGCAACGTAATGACATAATAGGTCTCTCAGTTGAACATTGCGTCGAACTGTCCTGTGTTGAGCTAGATAAGCATGTAATTGTGTGTGTCTACAGACCCCCAAACTATCAAAACTTTTCTTTATTTGAATCAATAATGGAAGATGTCCTGGCAAAACTTACAGCCAGTAATAAACCTGCAATTATCTGTGGTGATTTCAATATAAATATTTTGGAAGAAAATTCGAATAGCAGTAGGTTGTTAAATCTTTTTAAGTCATTTGATTTAGCCAACATTTTTATAGAACCAACTAGAGTCACTCCATCTTCTGCTACTTGTATTGATAATGTGTTCTGCGATTGTGATTTCTTAGATAAAGCCATAGTAAGTTGTCTGCCTTCGGATCATAGCGGACAAACGGTAACTTTTAGTTGTATTACACCGGTGCAAAAAGTTCAAATTAAATTTCGACCTATAACAACTAGCAAATTAAATAGATATAATAATTCCCTACAGAACAAGTTAAGTGTTATGGGTCATCATATGGACGATATTAAGGTAAATCAGTTGTATGATCATTTCTTTTCAATAGTTCACACTGAATTCAATAAAACTTTTGAAAAGAAGATGAAAAGCATTTGCCCTAAATTTATTTTTAGTGATTGGGCAACTACAGGAATAAGAAAAAGTAGGGAAAGACTATTTGAGCTGTATGGCCTTAAGCCTTTCATAAACTCTGAAACTTTTAATAAGTATGTTGCTAATTATTCAAAAATTTTTAGAAATATATGCAAGGTTGCTAAAGCCTTGCACATTAGCAATAAGATCAAAAACGCAGAAAATAAGATAAAGACAGTTTGGAAAGTTATAAATAATGAGACTAATAGGAAAAAAATCGTTAACACTAGCTATACATTAGATACAAAATGTGGTCCTAAAAGCTCTGATCAGGAAGTAGCTCAAGAATTTGTAAATTTCTTTACCGATATTCCGCTTAAAACTACGGAGGCTCTAAATTCCTCACCGGAAGTCTCACTTGCTTTATTAAAGGCGAACGTGTCTGGCTGCCCCGCTGAATTTAAATTTAAACACATAAACCCTATAACAGTTATTAAAGCTTTCCGGCAAATAAAAATCAAACTGACCGAAGATCTATGGGGAATGTCTATCAAAGTTTGTACATCCATAGTTGAGACTATAGCACCATACTTAGCTTTAATTTTTAATTTGTGTGTGGACCAAGGAGTTTTCCCTGATTTAATGAAATACAGTAAAGTTATCCCTCTTTTCAAATCCGGAGACAGTAAAGATACTAATAATTATAGACCTGTATCCGTGTTGCCAGTTTTTAGCAAGGTGTT
Organism: Cerastis rubricosa; assembly: GCA_949152445.1. Classification (NCBI taxonomy): domain Eukaryota; kingdom Metazoa; phylum Arthropoda; class Insecta; order Lepidoptera; family Noctuidae; genus Cerastis; species Cerastis rubricosa. Next base: position 14,946,375 of record OX424548.1, on the reverse strand, counting down.
TGAAAAAGTAATGCTTAATCAAATGCTCAATCATTTTAACACCAACAAAATTTTGCACGAGCAACAGTATGGTTTCACCAAGGGACGTTGTACAACTGACGCCGGTGTAAACTTATTAAAGCACATATTTACAGCGTGGGAAGAGTCCCAAGACGCCATTGGAATTTTTTGTGACCTCTCCAAAGCATTTGACTGCGTAAATCACGACACATTACTTTTGAAACTTGAGCATTACGGACTTGGTAAACTTGCACTTAGTTTGGTAAAATCATATTTGAGTGATAGACAACAGCAAGTTCAAATAAATGGTGTGAATTCACAGGGTTTAAAAGTAAAAATGGGGGTTCCGCAGGGGTCAATATTGGGTCCTTTCCTTTTTCTAGTATATATTAACGATCTACCCTCTTTATTGAAAAGCCAACCACAAAATATGGTGTTATTTGCTGACGATACTTCCTTAATTTTTAAGATAAATAGACGGGCCCAAAATCTAGATAACGTCAATAATGCACTACTTCAGGTACATAATTGGTTCACAGCAAACAATTTAGTATTAAATGAAAATAAGACTAAATGCATAAGATTTTCATTACCGAATGTTAAATGTAGTGATTGTGATATAATATTGAATAAAGAGAAACTAGAATTTGTCGATAAAACGGTTTTCTTGGGGGTTACGCTTGATTCAAGGCTTCAATGGGGTCCTCATTTAACATCTCTTGCGGGGCGGTTAAGTTCAGCAGCATATGCTGTTAGAAAAATCCGTCAATATACCGATGTTGATACCGCGAGATTGGTCTATTTTAGTTACTTTCATAGTATAATGTCTTACGGCATTTTGTTATGGGGACGGGCTGCAGACATTGAGTCTATTTTTATTTTGCAAAAAAGAGCCATCAGGGCCATATATAATCTCCATAGGCGCGATTCTCTAAGGGAACTGTTTAAGGACATTAACATCATGACGGTACATTGCCAATACATTTACGAAAACATAATGTACGTAAGAAAAAATCTGCATCTTTTTAGTAAAAGAGGTGACAGACACAATTACAATACTAGAAATAGAGACCAATTAGTTCAGCCAGGCTTCAGACTCGCTAAAGTAGACTCATCTTTCATGGGGTACTGTTTAAGATGCTATAATAAAATTCCACAGAGTATTCTTGAACTGAGTGAGACGAAATTTAAAACATGCATTAAACGCACACTTTGTAAGCAGGCTTATTACAAATTGGACGATTATATCGCTGATAATAATGCTTGGCTCCATGCCGGTCCTGCTCCACAAGGACAGGTTCGCATAAATTGATAGCATTTAATAGTATTGTTGGAGCTGCTGAAGATTGTACAACTATCTTTGAATTGTATAAATTCAATTAATTTAGTATTATATAATCGCATAGCCCATATTGTGTGAGTCCTTTGTACTAGATAGCTATCATTTACTGGAAACCTACGTCTGTTATTGACTTGAATGTGCCCTGGCGGTTGAGAGTATGTCATGCTCACTCAAATGTCACGCTGATGGCGGCGTGTGTGTCGGGTCATTTAGTTCCCTTCAAAATGGTTGAGTTGAATGATGGCTGATCCATGCGTCATGTTCGTGAACGGGCGCTGTCAGTTGTGCCTGGTCGTCTCTTAGCTGCCACGGCTTATTTCGAACTAATTATTTTATCTTCTGAATGTTTTTTTTTTGTTTTTGCTATGGACACTTTTAACGTGAAGTCTTGCTACATCGTTCTCACATAATGTACCATCTCAACATGAATGATGTAACCAAGGTTTTTGTAACAAGATTCTGATTTAAAAGAGTGTCCATGGAGTTTCTTGCCCATTCTTCTCCATAGAGATCTACGCCTTGGAATGGGCAACTACAGTACTTTCACAGTTATTATGTCTTGTGACTGGGACTGTAGCTTAATTTTTATTGTTGTTCGACCATTCAAAAGTGCCTGTAACTGGCTTATTTGAAATAAATGATTTGATTTGATTTGATTTGCTTGTCATGACAGTTGTCAGTTGTCAAAGAGTTGAGAAATGTGGACTTAATGCAATATTGCTCATGCCCCGAAGTTATTTGCGCGATAATATATAGCCTATGTTACTCAGTAAAGATGTAGCTTTCTAATGGTGAAAGAATTTTCAAAATCGGTCCAGTAATTTTTGTGTTTATTCGTTACATACAAAAATACAAATCTTTCCTCTTTATAATATTAGTGTAGATGTAGATGGAACGGAACCCTTCGTGCGCGAGTCCGACTCGCACTTGGCCGGTTTTTTTATATCACTAGTTCCATTTTAAAAGAAGCTGAAAATAATGGAACTAATGTTGAATTTCTTATCATTAGTTCCATTTTAAAAGAATCTGAAAATAATAGGGAAGGGAAGGGATGATGTTTTTTTTAAGCTCATCTTCTTCTTTGTTTTTCGTGATGTTAGGGCAAGCCTGTTGCCGTCGAGAAATGTCTCTCAGGCGTGCTGGTCTCCTCACGATTTTATCCTTCACCGAAACTAATGATAATTAGTTTCGGTGAAGAATGCAATACGCACATGAATCTGAAAAATCAGAGCCTTTTTTTACGGATTGGAAATCATCAAATGATGCGTCCCGTTGTGGACGGAGTGGAAGGCAGTGTCAGATTTGTACTGACTAAAACCCATCCATGTTCCTTCTTAGCCCTTTGTTCCAGGGCCACGGTATCTCTTACAAACAGTCCCGAAGCCCTGGCAGGCATCGGCCTTCTCGGGCCCCTTCCGGTTTGCTGACAAATCCTTGAGGCGCACGTGGAACACGAACATTCCGTCGACACGGCTTGTCGTCATAAGACGGACGGACGGTGAGCTAGCCAAAAATCAAAAATCAGAGACTTGGGTTCGAACACATGACCTATGACTAGGCTTTTCGACGGTCATACCGCTAGGCTACTGTTTCTAGGCTATGCATGTACGTTTCGTAGTAAGAAAGCTCGAATTGGTGCAGGTGACTACTTTTTTAGATAGCCGAAGGGTATTGTGTTTTGGAGGGATTGGGTTGTGAAGTTCGGCGTCTGCTCTCGACCTATGCTACTCAAGTACTCGTGGCGATACATCAAGCAGTACATTTCCAGTATAAAATGGCCTCGCCTTATATAGATTTCCCGTACCATGAGAGATCCGCTTAAACTGGTTTTGTATAGCTTCAATGCTCGTCTTCAGAGGAAAGCACCTTCAGAAACTGAGATCGCCATGCCGCCTCTCCAGCCATTCCTCCATAACTGGCCCTATATTCTATCCACCTATCTAAGTATATTATAGCTACCCCTGAAATCTTTTGTAATACATTCCTTAATTATAAATTAATTCGGGTCCCTGCTTATCCTCTTTTCCTTGAAAACCTTGAATACAAAAAAGCAATTACGACTACCTTCCTAAAACACGTAAAAAGAAAGAAACGGTCGTTAGAATTAAAATCTTATTATTTTATCCAATAATTAAGTTGCCTACGTATATTCTGTCTGACGTTGATTATGTCTATTTTTTTTCTTTTCAGAGCGCCCATTACAAGTGATACAATGGAATTCCCTTGATGAGGTTTTCGGAGGTACGAAGAATGGAGGTGGCAGTGTTTGAAGGAAAAATATAGTACTGGCACTGCAAAAACGAACCACTATCTGTAACGACTGTCACAGATCTACAAATGACAGCCGGAACCAAGTACCGTCTATGATATATTAACTATAGATACGTTGCCCACGCACTGTAGTGGCAAAATGAACTTAAGTTAATTGCCTGAAAGCCATTTAGTCACGTACCAACCAGTGCCGCGGCTGTACGTGATATTAAAATAACTTACTTGAAAAAGTTCCTACAATAACAAAAGAAAATGCCGTCCTGTATTTTTAGAAAATGTCGTAATTACTGCAACTGTGAAAGATATAAAAAATATAATTTCTTACGTAAGTATCAAGAAAAAATGTATTTAATTTTAATTTATTCGATGCCTTTAATGGTGGCTGAGGTATGTCACGTGCCGAGCATGGAGCACAGAATGACAACGCAATTAAAGAAATATATTTATCTCTGTCTAACAACAGGAATTCCGTAGATGACATTTAATTTTCCTTCCCTCTTTTCGTGCGTCTAAGTAGCTGTCTAGCTACCGATAGGTATTTACCCTGTTTTCGAGTGCCGTGATGTTTATGCGTGACGCGTCTATTTATAATACGTCATTGCTTACCGTGGTTTTCGAGGCAATGGAAGGTCACCCATCCACTATTGAACCGAACTGCAGTTATTACTTCGCCACGAGCTCCCAAGCACGAGCTTAGCATACGACGCGAATGTAAGAGTAATCATACGCCAAGAATTGGCCCAAATATCCGTGTCGTTTTGGCAATAAAAAGTTACCCTGTGATAATTGAAAAAGAGCCCATATAAAATACACGAAATAACACTTATTATTGGCTCAAATAGGCAAAGTGTAGTGTGTCTAGAACTAAAGTTTAATTTTGAGCGTAGCATAGAATGAAACGTAGTAATAATATGTAGCAGTATTGCGTAGTAATAAGTCGTAGCTTCGTAGCAATAAGTTGTAGGTTCGTAGCAATATGTCGTAGCTTTATAGCAATAAGTCGTAGCTACGTAGTAATAAGTCGTAGCTTCGTAGCAATAAGTCGTAGCTTCGTAGCGTTGGTGTATTGGCTCCAATACTAGACTAGCTAGCGTATGCAATCTGTTGCTTTTGTCAGATAATATACATTGAAAGATGAAGTGACATGAGTCTTACTCTTTACTGTTTCTTTATCGTGTGATTAGTGCCTAAACTGGTGTCAGAGTTTTATGCCACCCATGGGCCTCTGATTTGGCTTAACATGCCGTCGAGAAATATCTCTCAGACATGTTTGGTTTCCTCATTAATTTTCCTTCCCCGAAGCCACTGATAATTATACAATACGCACATGAATCCGAAAAATCAGAGGTACGTGTTTCGGATCCGAACTTGATACGACTTAGCACTCCAAGGGACACACCACTAGGCTATCACTGCTTACTCTTGGCTATATTCATATCAAGCAAATGCTTCATGGTGGCAAAAAGTATAAACGTTAACTTCTTCACAAAATTTTCTTCAGTTTATTTCCTATTGATCCCACTCAACATCTCTGCTCACCCCAACAATAGCAAACATACGACATAACACGAGACCCTCATCATTCCAATTTTATGTTTTCCAATCGAAACACTGAACTCAATCCACGTTTATAGAGGAACTCTTCATAAAAACTCTACGGCTTTTACTTTATAGCATAGAGTATGGATTAGAAAAGGTATAGAGCTCAACTGTTAGGTGATGGAGAGCATCATCTGCCTAGCCTTTTCCCAAACTATCTTGTGGTCGGCTGATTACCAGTATTTTACATGAAGCGACTGCCTATCTGACTTCCACAACCCAGTAACTTGGAAATATGGTGCCCCTTGGTAATACTGGATGACAGACTTTTGGCTTGTGACTATTCGTAACGACTGTCCAAGATCTACAAATAACAGCCGGGACCAACGGCTTAACGTGCTTTCCAAGCTACGCAGGAAACTCGGTATGTAATTATGGTCATCCATCCACAGACCAACCTCGGCAAGCACGGCTTAACCTTAATGATTTACCCGTGCGGCTGTTATTTTTTAGCCACGAGCTCCTCCTGATAGGCTTCTGTTAAGTACTGGAGAGCACTGTTGCAAAATACTATTAGACTTTAGCAAAAGCCAACGTTTGGCGCTAACAATCTAACAGTGGAGTCAACTGAATAACCGATGAAACGCAACGTAATCGTAGTCAGCAATAAGATGCGTAAACATAGCTATACAGATGTAGCTAATAACTAAAAGTTTACATAACTTACATCCTGCTTCTAATTCTTACATCCTGCTATGTACCCGATGTTTGAAATACCTTCTTGTTTTATAATATCAGCATACAATATTCCCAATACAGGGACTCAGGTCTCCTCTCCATAAAAGGAAGTGGTCTGTAATCCACCACACGGGCTCAGAGTGGGTTGGTAGATGCCACACACACATGTCTTCGAAAGTCAGATTCTAGGGAAACGTCGGTTTCCTCATGATGTTTTCTTTTACCGCTTTAGGAGCAGTGGTAAGGAAATAAATAACAATAACGAATGCGCCTGTGTTCTCGAATGGTTCTGTATGGTGTCGGACGTAAAGAATAGCACCATCCCATATCTTCCCGTAGGTATCGTAAGAGGCGACTAAGGGACTTGCCAGAGAATGGGCAGCAGCGTTCTCTGTGCTTTTGTAACAACCGTACTGCGATCGCCAACCCGCCTGCCAAGCGTGGCGATTATGGCAAAACCCCCCTTTGGCTTTCGGAGAGGCCTGTGTCTAGCAGTGGACGTCTTTCGGCTAAAATTATGATGATGATGATGAATGCGCCTGTCAGGATTCAACCCACAACCTATATCCCCGGGCCGGGGCCCATTCCACACAATTTAATCTTTTTTGTATGACTCTGATATTTTAGGAAATGATGCCAATGAACAGCATACCTTGTCTGATTCATACACTGTCCCCATGCTAGGTTTTATGCCCTACGACCATGAGATCGATATGGTTTATAATCAGGCGCACGGTTTGTTCTATGACCACATAAAACGATACTTTTTATCACTTACGGGATCAGCAGATGGTTGACAAAGTTTTTAGAGTCCTACCAGCTATATTTTTATTCTTAAGGCATGTGTGGATGTGTAGAATATACGTTCTTTTGGAGATATTTTTGAAGAGGCTGATCGTAAACCGAACATATATTGATATAATAATAATTTTATGAGTTAAATTCATAACGCAGATCATGGCTCCGGTTTTATCCCAAAGTAATCAGGAAATACACGAGGAAGGTATAGCCGTAAACGATTACATCCCTACTTAACCCCTTAATTACCGTGTAGTCATCTGTCAATTGGTCAGACAGTACAACTAAGTAGTAAATGATGGTTAGAAGCCTCGAGAGATGTGTGCCAATTTTTCAAGAGCCTCTGCGCCTTGCGCCATTTCATATAAACTTTCAAGTACTGATATTCCGAAATGACTGAACCGTAAAGGAAAATTAATACGTATAAGCACGATACATAGGTCTTAGAAGTTATTAAAAACATATTCGATATATCTTAAATAAAAGATAATTGGATTTTTCTGTTTCTATAGAAAATTTATAATCGGTCTAATTTCGCTGTAACACCGACCTACCTACCTATCCTACATATGTATCCTGCTTATGCGTATGAAGTTTCATTAAAATCGGTTCAGTCATTTCGGAAACTAAGGACTTGAAAGTTTGTATGAAATATCGTAAGACGTAAACGGTCTTAAGCAAGTTAAAATATCTACCGAAAAGAAAAAGAAAGAAAGGTAATTATCGACGGTTGTTTTTTTTGTGAAGTAATAATCTATTTGCTAATTGGTAAACGTGAGTTTACCAATTAGCAAATCGGAGGTGATCTTCTGAAGACAACGAGTTAGACCGCAAGGATACTGCAGATCTATGTATAAATGTAAACAGTGATAAGCGGCAATGTCTACGGAAGCGCTTTCATACATACAGCCTACGTATCAGAAAGTTGTGGTCATATTTATGGATGTACAGACATTTTACCAGTTTGGAAGTGTCTATCTGTCAAACGACAACCTTTGAAAAAAAAAATGGTTTCAGAAACCTCAATGTCATTTTTAAAGATCTATCTATTGACGCCGCACGTTTAGATTTGATGATTTTTTTTTTTGTTTCACTTCTACGTATGGGGAGACTTTCTTTTTTTATAATAAAGTTGGACTCACGCGTGTTCAGTCTTTCGTGTCGAGTTGGTGACTAACCCAGCTTTTAGACCAACATTGTAATAGCAAATAAATAATCAGCTGTCCCGTACAAAATTTAAATAACTACTCGACCCAAATGTATGGGGATTTTTTAAGCCCTTTTTTACACCCTTTTCCTATAGCAGGCGACACTTGTCATTGACACCGGACACAGATACTTCAGCACAGTAGCCGCATCCGCAATTTGTCTATACCGGCTTGAGTCCACCTTAAGAATTAGTATGGACATGTCAGTGTCCAGGGCAACTTCAACCACCAAAAAAATTAAATAAAAAAGTATTAATTTCTAATTCCTTAAACTACCGCATCCATCATCAAAAAGCAAGCGACATGCGCCATTCATTAACTCAGGAACGGTTTAATTCGCGTCTGAACAAGGTAATGAGACGTGCCACTCCGAACGAACACTTTTAATTTTATACCTTCACTAGTGACTGTACCCCTAGTCGTGATGGGAGAAAATTCTTGAGTTTTCATCTAGAAAGAAAGAATTTTATTTTTAACCATTTACATAAAGAATCTTCCTCAGAAAAAAAAACAGTGTCAGCATCGTTTTCTTAGCCTTATCCCGCATCATTTGGGGTGGCGTTGTATGTCTTCTTCTTCGGAGCTCGTGGCTAAATAATAATAGCCGCACGGGTCGATCTTTAAGGTTAAGCCATGCTTGCCGAGGTTGGTCCGTGGACGGGTGACCATAACTACATACAAAATTTCCTCCGCGCCTCAGAAAGCCGTCGGTCCCGTCTGTCACTTGAAGATCTTTGACAGTCGTTACGAGTAGTCAGAAGCTAAAAGTCAAGTCTAGTATTAACCAGTTACTGGGTTGTGGACGTCGAAAAGGCAGTCGCTTCTTGTAAAATACTGGTACTCAGCTGCATCCGGTTAGACTGTAAGCCGACCCCAAGATAGTTTGGGAAAAGGCTAGACACCGGAAGAGTGTCTTCCTCTTCCATACTTCTATCCTTCACACAGTCCATCCATCGTTTCTTTGGTCTTGTCTTATGACCCATCCACATTCATACTCAAAACTGTAAAGCCGACACACGACAACCGATTACCACACAACTTTTCAGTCACCAGCAGTGTTATCATCATCAATATCAGCCATCATCATCATCAGCTTATATTGTTCCCACTGCTGGGACACAGGCTTCCTTTCTATGTGAGGGAGTGAGCTGTAATCCACCACGCGGGCCCAGTGCGGGTTGGTCACATGTCCTCGATTTTTTTTGTTCTAGGACATGCCGGTTTCCTCACGATGTTTTCCTTCACCGTTTTTGAGGGCAGCAGTGTATTAATAAATTACACAAAGTAATGCGCCTGCCAGTGTTTGCCAGTCGGGGCTGCCACCACTGGGCCACCTCTCCTCTCAACATCAGTAAAAGGTTTTAAATGTGGTGCCACAAACGATGGGGCACTTAATATCGTGACCTGCGTGTCCTGTTGTTCGTTCATTATAGGAACCGATCGATGCTATCGAAGGAGGCAAACTCGTGGCTCAGCTCTGGGCAAAGAGAAGAACGAGCACAAACTTTAATGGAGTGTATTAATGAAAACCATCAACCTTTATGGAAAAAACGTTGCAATCACAAAAAAACAATATTTAAATACGTATAATTATTTTGTGACGATCTAGACTTATTTTTAACGGATTGGCCGGAGAAGGCAAATGTTAAAGACAATTGGAAAGCTAGGAGGCTTTGGGACAGCCCAAGCAGCAGTGGGACAGAGTAGGCTAACATAAAAAGTAACATTAATACCTACCCTATTGCCATCAACCGAGCACAAATGCAGACTCCGTGAATGCTACTGAGAAATTCCTGAAGGGACAACTCAATAATATTTTGCCCAACCTGGGAATCGAACCCGACGACATTGAAATGAATAAAAAACCGGCCAAGTGCGAGTCTTACTCGCACACAGGGTTCCATAGCCCCAAACAATATTTTGAACTGTCATTCATTAGTTAGTAGTTTTAGTTAGTAAACTTCCACTCAACCGCAAAACTAAATTGGTTTTTCATAGTATGTTAATGAAAAACAAAGTTACTGCTGCAGTTTGATGAAAAAGTCCCATATCTCAAAAACTAAACATCATATCTTATTGAAACCAATTTTCGTTGATAGTTTTTTTTACGTTCTATAATCCTGAATATTTTCAGAATTTTCCTCCTCTTACTTTAGAAATTAGAGGGGGGGGGACACACATTTTACCACTTTGGAAGTGGCTCTTGCGCAAACTATTCAGTTTAGATAAAAATGATATTAGAAACCTCAATATCATTTTTGAAGACCTATCCATAAATAACACGTATGGGTGTGATGAAAAAATAAATTTTGGTTTTCAGTTATATGTATGGGGAACCTCTAAATTTATGTATTTTTTTCTACTTTTGTGTGAAAATCTTAATGCGGTTCACAGAATACATCTACTTACCAAGTTTCAACAGTATAGTTCTTATAGTTTCGGAAAAAAGTGGCTGTGACATACAGACGGACAGACAGACAGACAGACAGACAGACATGACGAATCTATAAGGGTTCCGTTTTTTGCCATTCGGCTACGGAACCCTAAAAACGTGATTTTAAACGAAAATCCTATATTGGGAACATCAAATCAAAACTATAAACAAGACTTTTTCAGAGCCCTCCTTTTTAAAGGAATCAAAATCATCAGTTACAATCATAGAAACTAAAATAAAGAAAACAAACGAAAGCGTCACATCTTCCATCCATTTGAAAGGCAAGTTAAAATGGTTGTCGTAAGCGAGTGACTGAGCTAAGTGTGACAGTTCCGCAGATATATTGTTGCTTATTTGTGCCATGAGTGGGCATTTATGCGGTGACTTGTTTCAAGACATAACATCACGTCTATAATTCCCAAAGGATAAGTCAAACGTAACGTATAACCTACAAGGTGTTGTTTTGCATCCTCGTCAAAATTCAGGAAGTTGTCTCAAAAGACAATAGTAATCAATTTAAATGACCGTCATTTAAATTGATTACTATTGTCTTTTGAGACAACTAACCTAGCCTAGTTAATTAATAAACGCTGATTTTTTGTGGTTTATGTTTGACAGTATTTCAGAAAAAAAAAACCTTAAGGCGGTTTAGGGAATAAGAAATTATCGAATAAACGTTTGCGATTTGTTTGTATTTGAGAAAGTGTGGTTATAGGGCGAGGATCAGACGGGCTGCGTTTAAAACACGGGTGGTTCACACTTACCGATTTCTGTAAACAAATAAAAAAAAACCTACCCATTTTATAATTGATTCTTGATTCTTCTTTAGCATAGTTATCTCCTTGAATTAGGTGAGGATGCAAAACAACAGCTTGTTTAGCTATAAGACAAAGAAGGAAATCATCGCGAGGAAATCGGAAAGTGCAAGAGTCAATTTTTTTTAATTTTCGAGACATTTACCTATCCGCGCCAGCTATGACACAACTGTAGAACTAACATCAATTTCTGTCCTGCATTACGCAAGCAAAATTATTCTCGACTTGTACATTCTACTCATTATTATGAACAACTTATACTATGAGACCCGAAACCCGAAATCGTGACAAAAAAATCTGCTGTTTCCCTACATTTAGTTAGTTTAGTTATGTGAACATAAAGTACGGAACAGCTGATTTTTTTTTCGCGATTTCAGGTTGTGTCCCATAGTAAATGTTGTTCATAATGATGAGTACAACGACCTCTTAAGAGGTTGTTGGTGTTTTACCAATAACCCCGTATAAGAAAACCCGACAACAACTGTCGAGCAGTAGCCCACCATTACTCCCGTCTGGTCGAAGGATCCTCCCTTTTCTATGGAGTATCGAAGATCTTTAAACCCTGTTCTTCATTCACAAACAGGAATCAAACCAACAACCCGCAGCACAAGAGCAAGTCATATCAAGAACCTTTGGCACTACACAAGGTGTAGAAGTAAGTAGTAATATGTAGAGAGAAATCCTAGCTTTATTGCGCACGGCATTGAAATACGAATACCTTAGTGTTTGCTCGTATAGAACTTTGTCGAAGGAATCCTGATGAAAATACCTCTGCTTACATCGAATGCTCTTTGGGGTGATATAACACCTACTGCTTCTTTGGTCTAGTAATCGCAAGAGTGACTTATGGTCCTGCGTTGAATTCCCAGGTAAAGTTGAGTGTTTTTGTCATTTGTTATCTTGTTTTTTTTTCTATCAGGAATTTCTCAGTAGCAGCCAAGGAGTCCGCAAGACGATGCGTTGGAAAGTCTCCCACTAGGTGGACCGATGACCTGGTGAAGGTTGCGGGGATCCGCTGGATGCCAGTCGCACGTGACCGGACAATGTGGCGCCACTTGGGGGAAGCCTATGTCCAGCAGTGGACGTCTTTCGGCTGAAATGATGATGATGATGAGCCAAGGAGTCTGGATTTGGGCCGGTTGATGGCAATAAGCTTGCCCCCTATTACACGGGACCTGAACAAATAACTGGCGAAATGTGGGTGTGCTATTATGTACACCTCTGGCTTACCCTTAGGGGATTACAGGCGTGATGTTTTGTTGTTATCCTGAATTTCTCAGTAGTAGCTTGGATTCTGGATTTCTGCCCGATAGACAACAGGCTTGCCCCTGTTTCTAGGGACTTACCTCTTTTAATTTACTCCATTACTGACCAAATGTAGCTGCACAATATTAGGCACTGCCTAACCCGTCGGCAAAAATAAGTGCGATCTTAACATTGTTACTTAAGAGCGTGTACGCCTTACGACATTTCATCCAAACTTTCAAGTCCTTATTTTACGAAATTACGGGACCGATTTTAATGAAACTTTATACACATAAGCAAGATCCATAGGTCTAAATTTTACTATTTTTAGGGCTCCGTAGCCGAATGGAAAAAAACGGAACCCTAATAGATTCGTCATGTCTGCCTGTCTGTCCGTCCGTCCGTATGTCACAGCCACTTTTTTCCGAAACTACAAGAACTATACTGTTGAAACTTGGTAAGTAGATGTATTCTGCGAACCGCATTAAGATTTTCACACAAAAATAGAAAAAAAAAACATAAATTTTGGGGTTCCCCATACAAAGAACTGTAAACCAAAATTTTTTTTTTCATCATACCCGTACGTGTGGGGTATCTATGGATAGGTCTTCAAAAATGATATTGAGGTTTCTAATATATATTTTTTCTAAACTGAATAGTTTGCGCTAGAGCCACTTCCAAAGTGGTAAAATGTGTGTCCCCCCCTCTTATTTCTAAAGTAAGAAGAGGAAAATTCTGAAAATATTTAGGATTGTAGAAGGTAAAAAAAACTATCAACGAAAATTGGTTTCAATAAGATATAATGTTTAGTTTTTGAGATATGGGACTTTTTCATCAAACTGCAGCAGTAACTTTGTTTTTCATTAAAATACTATGAAAAACCAATTTAGTTTTGCGGTTGATTGGAAGTTTACTAACTAACTAATGAATGACAGTTCAAAATACTGTTTGGGGTTATGGAACCCTGTGTGCGAGTAAGACTCACACTTTGCCGGTTTTTTTTTATAAAAGTCTTCAAAAAAAGATAATAGGAAATTTCTGTTTCTATAGATAATTTATGATCGGTGTAAGTTGGCTATAACACTATAAGTAACAGCTTACTTTTTAAACCCATGTATCCTGCTTATGCGTATGAAGAATCATTAAAATCGGTTCAATCATTTCGGAAAATAAGGACTTGAAAGTTTGTATGAAATGTCGTAAGGCGTGAACGCTCTTAAATATATTTCCACCATCCAAAAACAAGAACACCAACCACTCAACTTTTAACTTAACTAAAACAGAACACGTACTAACACCACTATATACTCCGTAAAAACTAAAATAAAAAACGTCCTCGAAGCCACCTACATGTCACTCGTAGATTGATGATGCCCACAGATTATGTCCACTAGTGAAATTAAAAAAGTTGCTCCACTGTCTTTATCCGGTGACGTCGGAAGTTTTTGCCCAAAAATGCCCGGATTTTCTTCCTAGCCCGTGGTAAGATTGGCAAGTGAAAAGTTTTGTTAAGGGTGTGTTGTGAGAAGGTGGGGGATAATGATTTTGTAATAAGGGAGGTAAATAAAAGTGTCAAGCAGATTTGTGCTTGTAAAAAGACTATTATTTAATCTATTATAAAGCGTTGAAAAAACATAAAACTTTATCAACAATCAATAGAGAAAAAGTCGAAAAAACAAGATGTTCAAACATCAAAAAAATTGACCCCGTAATATGTATATGTATATTAAAACGAAAAATATTCTTAAATATAAACTTGTTAGAATGTAATAAAAAAGTACTGCCTACCCTCTAGTCGTGTTTTTCTACGATGACGTCATTATAGAATTGATTGATGCCTCCACAGGAAATGTAATGTAGGGCGACCACGATTTGTGCTCGGAAAATTAAAGAAAAACATGTGTAGGTATTGATTTATGTTAAAGGGGTTGGTTTAGGTTGTTCCGTGTATGTATTACATAATCATAATATTATTTAACATGTATTTTCGGAACAGAAATGTAGAATGGAGAAACATTGGTGGTCCAGTGGGAACGGCCGCGATTACAAGTAATATAATTCGTGGGTTCGAACCTTAGTTGGCGTTTTACTTTGCTGTGATTATTTCAGCACCACTGCTCATAGAACGGCAAACAACAGCAACGTGACGAAAACGGGCAACCTAGAATTAAAAAATCGAAGCCATGTCTTCTTCTCCTTGGCGTTTCAATGGCAATCTATAGTGAATGAGCCCTTATTTTGGTATCAGTTCCATGTAATGAGCAAACAACCGGACAGACAGAACACGGTATTAAGTGTCCCAACGTTTTTAGAACACATTATTTACGTTCCAAGGGAGGCATAATATCCACCAACCACAAGGAACACATTATGACGGATCTCTCACGGATACACATTATGGGCTTTTTTTCTAGAAAAAGAAAACTAGAACGTATGGCCACAACATCAAAAAAATAAATGTAGGTAAGTATATCGGAAAAATAAAGTGAGTGTAGAAGTAAGGGCTCTTGAAGTCTCGTCGCACGCGTGAACTGACAGCCGTGTACGTACTAGTAGAAGACGGAGTTTGTAAGATGTAGCGCTCTACGAGATATTAAGTAAGGCTGACCTCTATCAGTAAAACTGGCACTCTGTTACTGATTGTGTGTAAAATACTGGTATCAAACTCAAATTCAAAGCATTTATTTCAATTAGACCATTACAGGCACTTTTGAAAGTCAAAATAACAGAACAAAACGCAAAGCTACGGTCCCAGACACAAGGCTTAATAACTTGTAAAAGTTCTGTAGTTGCCCATTCCAAAGCGTAGATCTCTATGGAGAAGAATGGGCAAGAAACTCCATTGAACTGTTACCGGATTTACTGGAAGCCAACCTAACTTACTGTACTTAACAGTTTTTTTTCAATACCAAACGCGCTTACGTTTGGCCGCAGCTCGCCTGTATGAAGGGATGATGCGTTTTAGGTTGGACCACGCTTGCCTAGAAGACACGGATTCACTCGAACTATGAAGAGATTCAGAATAAAATGTTCAGGGAACAGACTGAGAAGCCGGTAGTCTAAACTCATCATCATCATTTCAGCCGAAAGACGTCCACTGCTGGACATAGGCCTCCCCAAGTTTCGCCACATTGACATAACAGGGGGGGTTTTGCCATAATCGCCACGCTTGGCAGGCGGGTTGGCGATCGCAGTACGGTTGTTACAAAAGCACAGAGAACGCTGCTGCCCATTCTCTGGCAAGTCCCTTAGTCGCCTCTTACGACACCCACGGGAAGATATGGGATGGTGCTATTCTTTACGTCCGACACCATGCAGAGTCTAAACTATCTAAACTTAATATTATAAAAAGGAAAGATTTGTTTGTTTGCATTGAATAGGCTCCGAAATACTGAACCGATTTGAAAAATTCTTTCACTGTTAGCTACACTAACCCCGGGTGACATAGATAACATTTTCAAAAAAAATTAAGGATCCTTATTAAAACTCCAATAATATACCCAAGGTGTAAAAAAAATACCTAAAATATTCTTAACAACGCGTGCGCTGCGAAAACTATTGATGATAGAATAAAATAATGTACTACGACTTTCCAGAACGCATCATTATTTACAAAAAGTGCCGTAACAGCATAATTATGTCTAACTATTATAGTTATGCCACAATAAGTGTTCTCTTATTTAAAAAATAAAATAAAATGCTGCCGCTAGAAAAGGCTCTTTATTTGTATCTTGGTATTAATTCTCAACAAAATAAATTACTTCATATTCAGAGCTGCTGCAATACCTTTATAAAACTTTTTGAATTATTCATTTCGGACATTCCATTCGAAAGATATCAAGAGTTTAAAAATGTAAGTATTAGAAAAAAGTTGCGTGGAAATTTTCTTTATAATTTTCTTTTTTTAGTAACCTGACGCAAATAGAAGGGTTTATGTGTATGTATTATAATATTTAATTTTTAAATTTTTGTTAAATACCCGTGCGAAGGGCGAGCTGCTATGATTTATTATTATAATTTTATTTTGTTAAGTTTCTTGGTTTCAAAGTACCAAGTAACTAAATAATTGCCTCCACAACAAATATTTCGTAGAACCAATAGTTCGCATCTACAAGGGTTGTCTTCAGCGGATCGTTTAAGCTTTGAACAGTTATTTCCTAATAGTGGAGCATTGCATTCGAATTTCATTAGAAATACTAGTTCAAGCTCCGTGTAAATCCCTTTTGTTCCCTGTTCCAAAACTATCAGAAAGCTATGCAAGTTGAATTGTATTCCTATCTTATCTTTATAAACCTTTTTAAATAGGAGTTGAGGAGCTCGTGGTAAAATAATGAAAGTCAATCGGGTCGATCTTAAGGTTAAGTCGCTTGCCTTGGTGGTAGGGTGTTGTGGAAGGGTGACCGTCAATTTAAAATCAAAATATTTTATTTTACATAGGCCTACATGGGCCTATATATGGGATATAACGTCGTCAACAGGTGCACGGTTCGGGTTGGTCGTTTCCTATGGAGAAGAACCGGCAAGAAACTCCATGGTTACTCTTTTAAAATCTTTTGGTTTTACAATGTTTAAATGTTACAGCGTTAGTACTTAAGTATGGGAGGTCAGCGTAGGCCCGACAATAAGCCGTCGCTTACTACAAAAGGTAAAACAATACTACAAATTTACAAAGCCTACAATGTCCACATATTCACAAAAAATAGGTAAAAGAAAAACAATCTATACAAAATTAAAAATAAAACATTTTAAGAACACTAAATTAAACAATTGACCAAATGTTGTCATCAGTGCTGCGGCATTACATAACTACATACCTTTCTGCCGACCTATGCTCAAGCATAGAACGGAGACCTGCAACATTGTGGAGTCAATGCGCTGGGCAGGGCTATGTTCATATTGTTATAACTCATTTTGTATATCCTTCTGTTGCTTGACTCAAATACTTGTGAATAAACACAAAAACATATACAAAAAAACCGGCCAAGTGCGAGTCGGACTCGCGCACGATGGGTTCCGTACCATTATTTATAAAAACAAGCAAAAACATCACTTTTTGTATGGGAGCCCCCCTTAAATATTTATTTTATTCTGTTTTTAGTATTTGTTGTTATAGCATCAACAGAAATACATAATCTGTGAAATTTTCAACGGGCTTACTATCACGGTTCATGAGATACAGCCTGGTGACAGACGGACGGACGGACGGACGTACGGACGGACAGCGAAGTCTCAGTAATAGGGTCCCGTTTGACCCTTTGGGTACGGAATCCTAAA
Organism: Cerastis rubricosa; assembly: GCA_949152445.1. NCBI lineage: Eukaryota > Metazoa > Arthropoda > Insecta > Lepidoptera > Noctuidae > Cerastis > Cerastis rubricosa. The sequence continues at coordinate 14,928,711 of OX424548.1, read as the reverse complement.
AATATCCCCTATAATTAACAAAAAACCGGCCAAGTGCGAGTCGGACTCGCGCACGAAGGGTTCCGTGCCATTTTTTATAAAAACGAGCAAAAATATCACTTTTTTTGTATGGGCGCCCCCCTTAAATATTTATTTTATTCTGTTTTTAGTATTTTTTGTTATAGCATCAACAGAAATAAATAATCTGTGAAATTTTCAACGGGCTAACTATCACGGTTTATGACATACAGCCTGGTGACAGACGGACGGAGGGACGGACAGCACGGACGGACAGCGAAGTCTCAGTAATAGGGTCCTGTTTGACCCTTTGGGTACGGAACCCTAAAAATATCTCCTATAATTAACAAAAAAATTGCTGTGCCATACAGTTTGACCGTGTAGACATTACAATTTTGTATATAACAGCAGATTTTTTCGGCTGTATAGATGGTGCTGTTGTAAGTAAATTGCACCCATGCAAAGCCGGGGCACTAGTCTAGTACAAAACTAACAGCAACTACAAACCTTCTCATTCGTCTGTAACGCGCCTGTGTTTGCGTTTGACTTTCACCTAAGCACTTTAGTTAAGTTCAGCGGTAATTACTTGCAGATTCTAGGCGGACCCTAACGTCGACTAGGATGCTTAGCTACTTATAATATAAGTGATGCCTTTTCGTGTTGTTTATTAGAAGGCGAAAGGGTTAAAGTTTTGCAAGGTGGACTTAGATGGATATTTGTTTATGGTTAAGATAAATGAATATCCATCATGTGCCAGAGAGCAGCGGTAGCCCCGACTTACTGACTACTACTTTCCGACGAGCAGTAAGCCGTGAGTTCGAACCTAGGCAGGCGCATTACTTTATCTAAATTATTTCATCACCGCTGCACGCTGCCCTCAAAAACGGTGAAGGAAAACATCGTAAGGAAACCGGCATGTCCTAGAACTAAAAATTCGAAGACATGTGACATCTACAAACCCGCGCTGGGCCCGCGTGGTGGATTATAGCCCACTCCCTGTCATGGAGAGGAGGCTTGTGTCCCTGCAGTGGGAACATTTTAGGCTGATGATGATGATCATGTGCCTAGCCTTTTCCAGCTGTCTTGGGGTCGGCTTTCTGTTTAACTGGACGCAGCTGAGTACCAGAATTTTACATGGGGCGACTGCCTGTCTGTCCTCCACAACCCAGTTAGTACTGGCTGATACGATATCCCTTGGTAAGCCTGGTTGAGGGCCACTGGCTACCTGTAATGACTGTCGAAGATCTACGAATCACAGCTAGGACCAACGGCTTAACGTGCTTTCCGAGGCATGGAGGAAACTTGGTATGTAATCGGTGGTCACCCATCCACGGACCAACCTAGGCAAGCTCGGCTTAACCTGAAGATTGATCGATTAACCTGAAGATTTATACTATCAAGTTTTCTAACTCACTAACGTCAAAACACTATTATACCTACTACTTTTATTAAATTTTTTCGAAGTTTATTTTTGCCTACTAAAATCACATTTAAAACAGGGCTCCACTAACTACGGCTAACAATTATCATTTTAATTATAGGCTAGTGTCCCACAGGTGGGCTAGGGCCTCCCTCAATTTCTTCCATCGGGTTCGGTTCTGAGCCAATTTTCAAGGAAAACTTCCAACAATTGTTAACTTTAATTTTACTATTAGGCACACTCACCCACACCTTTTGACCTTACCGTGTTGACTATTGACCTATTCAAAAACGAAAATTCAATTAAACCCTCCCACCTTCCGCCTACACACAACAACCCACCACTAGCAAAGATAACAGAATGTCACTCCATAACTGTCACGCTGCATTCGAAGCTAAAAATCAATCAAACACTACGGAATAGTGTTGAACGGGACAGCGTGACACGCCATATCGCGTCACGGTTCACAGAGAAACTTTCGTGTAGCGTGTAGCGGGTTTTCTGTATTGCATTTGTAGTTTTTTTCATTAAACATTGTGTTAGCATTCTGTTTCTGCCTGAGATGGTTAGGCTATTTGTTGTATGCATGGTGTAAAGGATATCGATACGTAATTTTTTACCATGAATGATTGTAGCATTTTTTCGACGGTTATTAAAAAAATCCGCTGTAAAAGGAGCAATACTCGTACAAATATGGTCAAAATGTACAGTTGAATGAACAGCTGTCAACCGTCGAATTATAATTTCACTTTGTAGTGAATTCGGGATGAAAAATTCCCCGTCGATGAGCATACTATATTTTGCCTGTTATTTATGCCATATTATTCAAAATCAAAATCAAAATCAAAATATTTTTATTTTACATAGGCCGAACGACGTTTTATAAGTGCCCCTGTACACTTATAAAACGTCGGCAAAAAGGTGCTCGGTTCGCGTTGGTCGTTTCCTATTGAGAAGAACCGGCAAGAAACTCCATGGTTACTCTTTTAAAATCATTTGGTTATACAATATTTCTGTTACAGCATTAGTACCAAAGTATGGGAGGACATCGTAGGCCTGACAATAAGTCGTTGCTTACTACGAAACGTAGAACGAAATAAAAAGTTACCAAGGATCTAGGAATCTATAAGGCCTACAATGTCCACACATTTACAAACAATCGGTAAATAAGAAAAAGAGTCTATACAACAAAAAAAAAAATAGAAAATATCACAAAATGACTAGATCAAATAAGTGACACAAATGTTGTCATCCGTGCTGTAACTATTCTAAACAAAAGGTGTAATGATTTAAAAACTATTGTAAAGCATCTGATTAAAAAGAAAGAATAGATAAAAGAGAGAATAGTTAGAGACATCCACACATTTGTGCCAAGGCCAAACTTCTCTATCTTCAACGTAGTCCTTAATTTTGTAATATGCTTTTTTAATTAGGACACGTTTAATATAATTTTTAAACTTTCTATCGGTCAGTTCTGTAACTGACTTCGGCAACTTATTATAAAAGCGTATACTGTTTATAAGAAAAGACTTGCTAGTTTTGGTTAATCTGAATTTGGGTATTACAATTTCGTGTTTACTGCGTGTATTTATATTATGGAAGTCGCTTCTAATTTTGAAAAGTCCTCGGTTTTTGCGGACATATAAAATACATTCTAAAATATAAAGTGAAGGCAGAGTCAGTATATCGATTTCTTTAAATTTTTCTCTGATGGATTCACGAGGACCCATTTTGTAGATAGCGCGGACTGCCCTCTTTTGCAGTATGAAAATTGAATCAACGTCTGCTGCCGATCCCCACAGCAGAATGCCATAGGACATAATACTATGGAAATAAGCGTAGTATACTAACCTAGCTGTGGCTATATCAGTTAACTGCCTTATTTTTCTGATTGCATAGGCAGCTGAGCTTAACCTTCCTGAAAGAGTTCTAATGTGCGCGCCCCACTGCAGTTTTGAATCGATAGTAATCCCCAAGAATACAGTTTCCGCTATAACATCAAGCTTCTTGCCGTCAAGATTTAAATTTAGGTCACGTTGTGGTACATTTGGTAAAGAAAACTTTAGGCATTTTGTTTTATTCGTATTCAATAAAAGATTGTTGGCTGCGAACCATTTCGAGAGAATAGTTAGGCTTTCGTTAACATGTAAGTCGTCCGTATCTTTTCTATCAATTTTAAAGATTAGCGAAGTGTCATCAGCAAATAGAATTATATCCGAAAATTTGGCCATCATATAAGGGAGATCATTAATATAAACAAGAAACAGGAAAGGGCCGAGAATTGAACCTTGGGGCACGCCCATCTTGACTATAGACCCGCAGGACGTCGCCCCATTTACATTTACTTTTTGCAGCCTGTTTGATGATTAAGAGAGAACAAGATCAGCAGCTTGTCCACGAATTCCGTAGTGGTGTAATTTACAGATCAGTGTTTTGTGGTCGACGCAGTCGAACGCTTTTGAGAGATCACAGAAGATGCCAATAGCATCCTGGGACTTCTCCCAGGACTCCAAAATGTGACTGATGAGTTTTACTCCCGCGTCCGTTGTCGACCTACCCTTCGTGAAGCCAAACTGCTGACTATGCAGTATCCTATTAGAGTTGAAGTGAGACAACATCTGGTCCAGCATGATTTTTTCATAGATTTTACTCAGTGCTGGAAGCACAGATATAGGCCTATAATTAGAGGGATCACTCTTACAACCTGATTTGAAAATTGATACTACTTTACTATGTTTCATCAAGTCGGGAAACTTGCCGCTGTCCAAACATTGGTTGAATATGCCTGTTAAGACAGGAGCAATCGTATCAATAATATCTCCAAGAACCTTGACGGATATCCCCCATAAGTCTTCAGTATTTTTTATATTGAGACTTTTGAATGCGTTTTTAATTGTAGCAATACATACTGGTTTAAATTTAAAGTTTGGTATGTTCTTTGTAAAGTTCTCTTTAAGAAGAGCTTCAGCTAATTTAGCTGAAGAGGGGAGAGATTTCGTAACCTCTAACGGAATGTTGGTAAAGAAGTTGTCTAGAGTCTCAGCGACTTCTAGCTTATCACAAATTGTTTTATTATCTATTTTCAAAGACAATTCAGTCTTATCTCGTTGTTGCGTCTTTCCTGTTTCTCTGTTAATTACCTGCCATACAGTTTTTATTTTATTCTTAGAAACACCGATTTTATTACTTATTATTTTAGATTTTGCTTGAACGCAGACACTTTTGAATATTTTTGAATAGTTTCTAACATAAGTGTGAAAGACTTGATCTGAAGTCAGAGATTTTTCGTGATATAAATTGTATAAAATATCTCTACTTTTTAGGGTTCCGTAGCCAAATGGCAAAAAACGGAACCCTTATAGATTCGTCATGTCTGTCTGTCTGTCTGTCTATCTGTCTGTCTGTCCGTCCGTCCGTATGTCACAGCCACTTTTTTCCGAAACTATAAGAACTATATTGTTGAAACTTGGTAAGTAGATGTATTCTCTGAACCGCATTCAGATTTTCACACAAAAATAGAAAAAAAAACATAAATTTTGGGGTTCCCCATACATAGAACTGAAAACCAAAAATTTTTTTTTAATCATTCCCCTACGTGTGGGGTATCTATAGATAGGTCTTCAAAAATGATATTGAGGTTTTTAATATCATTTTTTTCGAAACTGAAAAGTTTGCGCTAGAGCGACTTCCAAAGTGGTAAAATGTGTGTCCCCCCCCCTCTAATTTCTAAAGTAAGAGGAGGAAAATTCTGAAAATATTTAGGATTGTAGAACGTAAAAAAAACTATCAAGGAAAATTGGTTTCAATAAGATATGATGTTTAGTTTTTGAGATATGGGACTTTTTCATCAAACTGCAGCAGTAACTTTGTTTTTCATTAACATACTATGAAAAACCAATTTAGTTTTGCGGTTGAGTGGAAGTTTACCAACTAATACTACTAACTAATGAATGACAGTTCAAAATATTGTTTGGGGCTATGGAACCCTGTGTGCGAGTAAGACTCGCACTTGGCCGGTTTTTTCTTATTCCCGCAGTGGCCCATTCGCTAAATTTGGATTTTGAGTTGACTTTAACATTTTTTACAGGACACGTTTTATTAAATTCCTGGCAAACTGTGGAAAATAATATACTGTAGTTTATATTGGGGTCTTCTAAATCAAAACTAGCATTAGAAAGTTTGCTAAGAACATTATTATTAAAATATTTTAATTTATTTTTGGAAAGAGGTCTTAATTTAATTGATTTAACGAAGTGTAACTTTTTGTCTAACTCAAAAGATACAAGTTGTCCAGTACGGTCTGACCTAACGCCACTTATTAATAAAGACTCTTTTACTATGCAATTAGTAAATACATTATCTATGCATGTAGCTGAGGTTGCTGTTATTCTAGTTGCTACACTAAATAAATATTTTAAGTTGAATGATTTAAACAATGAGACCAGCTTACATTTTTCAGGTGAATTGACTAACAGGTCAATATTGAAGTCACCACAAACAAAAACTAATTTATTATCTGTGAAAAGTTTACTTAATATTTCTTCCATTGTAATTAAAAATAATGACAAATTTGGTGCTGGTGGTCTATACACACATAAAACAGTATGACCCTCAACCTCTGCACATGCTACCTCACATAAGCGATCAACAGAGTAAGCAGTGATATCCTTCCTCTCCTTATACCTGAGACAGCTATTACAAAGTATCAGGGTACCACCACCCACTGAGGATCTGTTGTACGCACTGGCAACTGAAAAATTATTTACATTAAACAGCATCCTATCTGGTTTTAACCAAGTTTCACTAAAACATAAAATATCCATGTGGTATTTATCTACTAACATTTCCACGTCTAGAATTTTGCCGGAGAAGCGATTAATATCATCACCAGAGTGATAAAGTAAGATATTGTTACCAGGCTTCTCTTCTGTCGGCTCTAATAGTTTAAAGAATCTATAGAATCTACAACAGTATTATTGGAGACACAAGATAATACCGTTTCGTCACTTAACCTAGTCTCAGTTAAATCATCAATAACTGCGTGTATAAAAAATGCTAAAAGTGAAGCCAAAAAATGTCGACTTTTTTTGGCAAGAAACATATGTTCCCAAATCAAAACAAAATCTCTAACAAAATTGTTAGTATCAAAAAACAATAGACGGTCACTATGACGACATGATAAAATATGCATCAAGTTATTTAAACTAGAAATATAATAATTTTCCTGATCAAGTAAGCTATCCGAGTATGGCAATGCACATAAAATTAATTTGCCTAATCTTAACTTAAGTAGGGTGTCGATACCATTAACTATGTCCCTTTTTGAGATACTCAGGCTATTTCCAATTAAAAGTACTACTATGGTCTGCTCATTCAATTGTGTGTGTTGAATTTTATTAATGAGCTCGTATTATTATTTATTTATTTACTAAACAAGTTTAATACAAACTTTCATTTAAAAAATATGCCCCACAAAACCGTTTTCACGGTTTGTCTGTGGGAACGGAACAATATTTTGAAAGATAATCTTAATATAAATCTAATAATATCTAATCTCATAATCTATATGTCTCATGTAATTAGATGCCAAGCCTATTGCCATTACCTGGGCATGCAAATCCTGTCTGCTACAAGAATAGCCAAGAAGCTAACCCAGAAATTGAATAAGAAACTTCAGAACCATATCAACAGCAGTAATGTGAATTATGTGATGTAGAAAAGAGACAAGAATATCACAGTTGATAAAACAGTTATTCTTTAGAGCGTGAAAGTGATTTTTTAAAGTCGTCAGACTTTCGTCTGACACACATAATCCCTTCTTCATTCTTTCATATTCATTTTATATTAGCTGTCCGGCGCAACTTCGTTTGGGTCACATTTGCGTCACATTTTCCCCGTTTTCCCAACATTTTTTATTGCTGCTCCACTCCTATTGGTCGTAGCGTGATGATATATAGCCTACAGCCTTCCTCGATAAATGGGCTATCTAAAACTGAAAGAATTTTTCAAATCGGACCAGTAGTTTCGGAGCCAATTCAATGCAAACAAACAAACAATCAAATCTTTCCTCTTTATAATATTAGTTTAGATAGTTTAGATGATTACAATAAATAAATAATTGCTAACCAACTCTCATAACGTGACTGCATTGAAAAATGCAGTCAGTAAAAAGTCAATGCGTCACATCAAATCGTAGGCACATTGATCGTGACACTCTCGACAGCGTGACACCTCGTTATCGTGATATGGTGGGAACTACAGTCTGTACCAATAGCGGGTGAATTACGTGACTTTGCGTGTTAAGAGAATAGTTGCTGATTTGCCCATTTGTGCCAACTGCTGAAAATCTTCTACCTGGACATGAGTTGCCATGGCTGGCCTGGAAGTCTTTGAATAGACCCGGACACAGGTTGGCCGGAGCAAGGAAAACCTGTTCAGGTGGAGATTCATAAATGACTCTGCTCTGGAGTGTAAATATGGTGTTCCCCCACAAACGATGGGACATTTGATATCGTGTCCTGCTGTCCTGTTGCTTGCACGTCACAAGAGCTGATGGACGCTACTGAAAGTGCCAAATTGGTCGCCAAATTTTGGGGTGGAAGCTAAGAAGAAGTTGCTGAATGCAATTTTTTGCAATATTTGTCATCGATACGCTGAAAAGAAGAACGAGTAGTCAGAAGCCGAAAGTCTAACATCCAGTCTTACCAAGGGGTATCGTATTACCTAGTCACTGGGTTGTAGAGGTCAGATAGGCAGTCATCATCATCATCATCATCATTTCAGCCGAAAGACGTCCACTGCTGGACATAGGCCTCCCCCAACGCCACATTGACATAAGAGGGGTTTTGCCATAATCGCCACGCTTGGCAGGTGGGTTGGCGATCGCAGTACGGTTGTTACAAAAGCACAGAGAACGCTGCTACCCATTCTCTGGCAAGGCCCTTAGTCGCCTCTTACGACACCCACGGGGAGATATGGGATGGTGCTATTCTTTACGTCCGACACCATACAGATAGTCGCTTCATGTAAAATACTGATACTCAGCTGCATCCGGTAAGACTGGAAGCCGACCCCAACAAAGATTGGGAAAAGGCTAGGCAGATGATGACGCTGAAAAGAAGAAAAATTTAATGGACGTCTTTTGTCTTAGTATCGACATGTAATGTAATGAGCAAGGATGAAACGCATGTGACTGAAGGGTGATGGATATGAATGTTGATGCATGGAGAGGGAGAGGAAGGCCAAAGAGGGACAGATTGTGTGAGGGACGATATGAAAGAGAAAGGAGTAAATGATGCTGTGACATCTGAGAGGGAAGAATGGAAGAAGAAAAAGTGTTGCGCTGTCCCCAAGTAGAATGGGACAAGAGCTGGAAGAGGCTGATGATACGCAGACAATAACGTTTGCTATTGATTGATAGGAATTATACTGAATATATATACCATCAAGTGGTGTATAAAGTGTTAAGAGAATAGTTGCAGAAGAGTGTCGTTGGAGATCACTCAAACAACTCTGATGTTTATATAGATGCCAGAAACATACCTAATTATTGCTGGCGGATTAATGACTGACTAGCTTATTCCCGCGGCTTCGCCCGCGTGGAGTTTGGTAACCTAAGTAATAAAAACTTGATACGGATAAGAAAAGGTAAAATCTGAAAGCGACTACAACCGCAAACAGCCCAATAGGAATGACAGACCTCAACAACACGACTGGTTTTTTTATGTCATTTTGTCATTCAACGGAACACCCTCAAAATCGCGCCACAGTCGCGCAACTTCAAATCCCATTCGTAATACCCCCCCCAGTTTCACCCCATACAAGGTTTGTCAACGTACCACGCAGACACATACACTCAGTAATATTATTGACGATGCATTGAAAGGGTAAGCAAAGTTGCAGCTTTCAGTTAATTGGGACTCGATGAAAAGGACCAAGATGGCGCCGATTGGGGGTAGAAGCGAGTTGGTCTGGGAATTTTATGTAAGTACAGGTGGTAAGTATACTTATGTGGCAGTTTGTTTGAATCAGTATTCAGTACATGTGTCTTTTGGAACGTAGTTTAAGTGTAATTATAATAAAATTGCGATTTTAGGTTTTGTATACCAACATGTACCTGTATGCATGATGAAGGATGGAGAGGGACAGGAAGGCCTAAGAAAAGATGTCTGGATGGTGTGAGGAATCATATGAAAGAGAAGATACAGAGATTCTTTTTCATTCATATTTTTTTGTGAATGTGTGGACATTGCAGGCTTTGTAATTTGTTTTTTTTTTTCACTATTATCTTTTTCTACCTTTTGTAGTAAGCGACGACTTATTGTCGGGCCTACGCTGGCCTCTCATACTTAAGTACTAACGCTGTAACATTCAAATATTGTAGAACCAAATGATTTTAAAAGAGTAACCATGGAGTTTCTTGCCGGTTCTTCTTCTGATGCCGTGACGTCGGACATGGGATGAATGGAAGAAGAAATCATGTTGCGCCAACCCCAAATAAAATGGGACAAGGACAGGAAGATGATGATAATGTATCTGTATACGAATGCCTGTTCTTCTATAGAATGAAAGAAGAAATAAAAAACAAAGATGACACCAGGCCAAATTACACATTTAAATTTTGTTGTTCCGGTTTTGTCCAGATTTTTCCATTTCATTTCAGCTGCCGAACAATAGTGGTCGGTATCTAGCAAAGAAGGCCAGGACAAATGACGATGGCTTTTTTTATTTCTACAATATATGTTTAACTAAGTGACGTCATTCTAAATACAATATGGCGGACTCCCAAAGATGGCGGACTAGTTACTTTTGATGCATTCCCATGATAGGGGGTATCAAATGAAAGGGTTTGCTGAAAAGTAAACGAAGTTTTTTCAACTAAGTATAATATTTTATTATCCAAGACCTTTGGTTCGTAATCCTCCATACCAGCTCGACTTTTTCATCACCCTCCATTCAGTTCATCACAATGAAATTGCCGCGTCTAATCACCGCTGTACAAATGGTCATTGCACATAATTCCCTCGCAGACCACCTCATTAACGAACGCCAAACAAACTGTAAGCGCTGGGCTTTGTGGTACGTGGAGCGGGGATGTTGGCGTTTTGAGAAGAGGCTACGCTACTTTGAAACGAGATAGAAAGACGTGAAGGAAAACATCTTGAGGAAATGCAGCATGTCCTAGAACTAAAAATTCGAAGACGTGATATCTACCAAACCGCACTGGGTCCGCGTGGTGGATTACTGCCCACTCCCTACAAGAGAGGAGGCCTGTGTCCCAGTTATGGGAACATTATAGGCTGATGATGATGAGAAAGACTTTTTGTGCTAAATCTTTGTCGGGTTTTGAAGAGTTAGGCAGAGGTTTACCTAATAGTACATACATCCACATTTCTCCAGTTAGGTTAAAGTCCCATGTAATAGGGGGCGAGCCTATTACCATCGACCGGGCACAGATCCAGGCTCCGTGAGAAATTTCTAATGGAAAAACCCAATGACACTTTGCCCGTCCCGGGAAGCGAACATAGGACCTCTTGCTTAACAGTCGCGCTTGGGACCACTAGAATCGTAGGTACTTATAAAACAGACATCCTCATGGATCATCATTACAGCCGAAAGACGTCCACTGCTGGACATAGGCCTCCCTCTAGTTTCGCCACATTGACATAACATGAGGGGTTGGCGATTGCAGTACGGTTGTTAAAAAGCACAGAGAATGCAGCTGCTCATTCTCTGGAAAGTCCCTTAGTCGCCTCTTACGACACCCACGGAAAGATAAGGGTTGGTGCTATTCTTTACGTCAGACACCATACAGAGAGACGGTCTCATGGATCATGGATTGTCTCTAAGTTAATTGCAACTGCACTAGATTGTTTGTAAGCGGTGGGTCGGTGAAGGAAATCTTCATGAGGGGCATGTCCTAAAATTTGAACAGTGTTATTGGGTTTTAAGACAGGTACTTGCTAGCACGACTGCTGCCTTCTTAACTACTAGCTGTCCGGCGCAACTTCGTTTGCGTCACATTTTCCCCGTTTTCGCAACATTTTTCATTGCTGCTGCACTCCTATTGGTCGTAGCGTGATGATATATAGCCTATAGCTTTCCTCGATAAATGGGCTGTCTAACACTGAAAGAATTTTAAGAAATCGGACCAGTAGTTTCGGAGCCTATTCAATGCAAACAAACAATCAAATCTTTCCTCTTTATAATATTAGTTTAGATTTAGACTAAGTCTGGTAGTGATCTTGGGTTTTTCCATCTGGCGTTTCTCAGTAGCGGCAACGGAGGCTAACCCGTTGATGGCAATAGGATCGCCTCCTATAACATGAGACTTAAACATAACTGGGGCAATGTTGGTGTACTATTAGGTACTCCTCTGCCGGACCCTTCCGGGTTTACAGACGGGAGGTTATGTAAGTCAGGTGAAATTCGGCCGAGTCTTCCGCTCCGCTTACTTCGCAGCAGAGCCTTAATGAACTAATACAATATCGTTTACAAATGACTCTATACAAAGCCTACCTACAATTATTGCGCTGACGTCATCCGGCCGTGTCCGACAATAGATTGGAACGTGTGGTTATTGCTTCTTTTTAAATGTGTGGTTATAGTGTTTTAAAAACCACTTCAGTTTTCACATAATTACGCCTGTAACCACCGAAGGGTAGAACAGAAGGAAGGCGAAAGGTGGAGGGTGCTTTATGTTTTAGTCTCAAATAATAGAAAGCATCAATAGCATTTCATCATCATTTCAGCCCAAAAGACTTCCACTGTTGGAAATAGGCATCCCCAAAGTGTCGCCACATTGAGATTTTGGAGGGTTTTGCCATAATCGCCACGCATGGTAGGCGGGTTGGCGATCGCAGTACGGTTGTTACAAAAGCACAGAGAACGCTGCAGCCCATTCCCTGGCAAGTCCCTTAGTCGGCTCTTACGACACCCACGGAAAGATATGGGATGGTGCTATTCTTTACGTCCGACACCATACAGATATGGCATTTAATCAGCCAAAATTTCGGGCTGGAAAACCCATTAAAACTTGTTCCAATCGCAGCAACAAACCCAAAACCATATGCTTCTATAAGTAGAAACATCATCATCTTTTCTCAACTATGCAGCGGTCGGTTCTGGTCTAACGGGATGCAGCTGAATACCAGTATTTTACATGAAGCGACTGCCTATCTGACTTCCACAACCCAGTTAGTACTGGGTAATACAGTTCGATCAGAATGGTTGTCAGACTTTCGGGCCATTGACTACCTGTTTATTATACTGCCGTCCTATCACTAGAAAGCCGTTAACCCCAAAAAGTTGTTTTCGAGATAATGCCAAAAATGGTGCGAATCATTGCTTCTTAAAAACTATGATACTTAGGTTAATGATTTTTGGACACATCGATTGGTATTTCTTTCTGCTTGTCCTTAAGAATGATGTTTGTCCACAAACTGTTATTACTTATTTTTAAAATTCATTTTTGCTATTTAGTTAAGCATATAATTTAGTTATTGCATCTTATTTCTGTACTAAAAGGCCGTTAACTATACTTTAGTGAAGTAATTTATTTAATTTTTTTACGTTCATAATATTTGTTAATATTTTTGTAGAAATACTTAACAAGAAAGTCGTTAAGTGATGGTAACTGCTTTATAGCTATGGAATCCGCTCAGATTAAAGTAACAATAACTTTTCTAATAAGACGTTACGGGGTTTTAGCTGCTTTTAAGCTAATTATGCCAATGTTATTTGGAAGTTTTGTAAAATCTTAACTACCTTACTTAACTAAAAGGTGGCTAAAAGTATTTCGGTTGTGGATTAACTTCTTTTTTTGCAAAAAAAAAAAATAAACAAAAAAAGGGAAAATGTGAGATTTTTGTAAAAATCTGTTACAAAAATCTCACATTTTCCCTTTTTTTGCTAAATTAAAAAGAAGTTAACCCACAACCGAAATACTTTTAGCCACCTTTTAGTTAAGTAAGGTAGTTAAGATTTTACAAAACTTCCAAATAACATTGGCATAATTAGCTTAAAAGCAGCTAAAACCCAATTATGAATCAAGATTTTATAGGTAAATTAAAAGTGAGGTTAAGCAAATATGATATTATGTTATATTTATGCTCACATTGCCCACGCTGCCACTACCGCAGCCACTGGGCGAGACGAGCCTCTTACTTTGAAAGAAGACAAAGATGTAACTTACAAAAAAATTGGTCAGTTTTGATGACATCCCATGGGAACTACACACATCAAAAGTGTCTAGGGATCAAGCATTTTTATGCGGATTTCTTGAGATTGAGATGTGGCTTTGTAATAAATTTATGATTTTATAAATTTATATGGATCCTTTTTGGTGCATTTCATAATTTGAATCAGGAACTGTGAATCAAATTCGAGTAAAAGATGAAAATCAGCTGTCAATATTTTCCCTATAAAAACATACAACGCATTGAAGACATTATTAGTGCTACTGTTTCCCTACTACTGATTAAAACCAACGTTATTATGGAGCGGCGACGTCATTTAAGCAGGGAAGAAATGCTCAGAGCCGTGGGAATGATAGAAGCTGGTTCCCGGCAACGTACTGTGGCTTTAGCTCTGAATACAAGTCAGAGTGTTATCAGTCGACTTTGGACACGTTACCGAAGCACTGGTACCGTGGCTGAGCGCCATGGAGGACGGTATCGCTGCACCACACGGAGACAAGACCGATACATTCAAATCTTAACTCGAAGAGCTCCAACAATAACCGCCATGATGTTAGCCGTGAGGCTTCATCACTCTTCAGGGAACTTAATTAGCGACCAAACAGTCAGAAACCGCTTGCATGAAGTGAACCTTTATTCCCGAAGACCGCTACGGGTACCACCTATAGCAATGCACAATCGTAGGATTCGATATCAATGGGCTCTTGAACACAAAAATTGGGCAGAAGAACAATGGCGTTTCGTGTGCTTTTCTGATGAGTCTCGTTTTGGTATGAGACCGGATACAAGACGTATACGACACTGGAGAACCCCTGGACGCCAACAGCGATTAAAATCCTGCCAGGAAGTCCATCCTTAGAGTGGTGGAACCATCATGGTATGGGCGGGTATTTGGATCGGCGGAAGAACTGAGTTGATTTGGATCAGAGGCAACCTCAACGCTCAAATTTATGCTGAGACGATTGTATCAGACGTCATCGTTCCTCTACAAGTGCAAATCGGTCCCTTATTTCAGTTAATGCATGATAATGCACGACCGCACACCGCAAGAGTTGTAAGACAGACTCTCGCCGCAGCTAACATCAATGTCCTGCCCTGGCCTGCTCAGTCGCCAGACTTGAACCCGATTGAGCATGCATGGGATATGCTACAGAGAAGAGCTCTGCCGAATATGGAGGGTATCCAGTCGCAAGAAGACCTTTTTTTGTTGTTGCAACGAACATGGGCGGCCATTCCACAGCGTGATTTGGATGAACTCATTTTGAGTATGCCAAACCGATGTTCTTGTGTTGTTAGTGTTCGCGGTAGAAACACGGATTATTAATTGTTTAAGTTACCCAATAAAATTTTAAAGAAAACTGTTATTTCAGTCTTTTTTTCGAACTTTAATGTTAGTGGTTCAAATCCCTTTATTAGAAAATGGCAAATTTCTTTATTAATGCAAAGGTGACTTGGTTTATCGTTACTGTGACAAACGAAAACACTTTATTTGATGAATCCTTAAAGAAAATTTTAATTAATATCAATCAGGAGAAAAGTTATTGCAAAAATATATGTTGATCCCTAGACACTTTTGATGTGTGTACTTAAGTACGAAGGTGAGAGATTTCATGAAGTCATCGGGTATCTCTTCGTGGCCATGTGGAACGAAGAGCGGGTGCATACTTTAAAAGTAACTCCAATAAGCACACTTCATACTAGGAACAAACTCGATCGATCAGAGTGCTACTCTTATCGTGGAATTGTGTGAAAATCCATTTCAACCGCCCTATTCAGAATCAATCGCGCAAAGCGGAACTTTTGAAGCTATATTCTCTATTCGCCAGATACAAGTGTACATAAAGTAAAGGACATTGTGGACCCCTGTTGGTACTTCTGTTTTGTCGATCTTGAAATTTCATTTGATAGTGTTTCCCGAGAAGCTGTTGATAAAACAAGAATGTTCTAAAAAATGTATAAATTCTGATAAAACGACTCATGGAAGACGATTTCTTGTCTTAAGATGCTAACTGTATATATGCAAGGATCTGTACCTACTTGTGTTTACACTCTTTGCTGTCATCATTCAGGAAACTTTAAAACGTACTTCAGGCCTTCGAACTCGTTTCTTTACTGATAATAGCCGCACGAAAAACCAAATAAAAGTCTCTTATACCGGCAATACAAAGATTATGTAGGTACGCTGATGGCCTGTGCTTCCTGGCGGACACTTGCAAGAGCGCAACACTGAAGCCGGGCCAAAGTCCGAGCATAAAGGCCTTGTTGAGGAGACGCCAGCTAAGTTGGTTTGGGTACGTCTTATAAATTCACGATGAGAGACTAAGCGTACCTTTAAGCTTCAAGCATGCTCAGAATTCTTCTTTCAATGACTGAAGGTTAGCCATAAGCCAGAACAGCTCAGCAGCAGCTCCTGATTCCGTGCTATCCGAAAATGTTTCTCAGCCAAGACTTTTTTCTCCGACCGACATTACGTTTCCTCACTAGTTTGCCAATCTCTGGTGCCGAAAAACTCTTCCAACGTAGAAACCTTTCTTTGATTAATAGTCTGCGTGACTTGGGGTCCTGCCCTTTTCGTCTTAAGATTTCGTTATGTGTGATTTTCTTAGTCCAGCTCAGTTACAAAGTTGAAAATAGCTACTTACTAAAAAAAATGTGGGTACGAAATGGACCTTAAGTTATATAAAACTACAGCTATAACTTACAATGTCGTCAAAGGTGTTCTGACATGTCCGTTTTGTGCTCATAGTTTTTCGCCTAAAGTTAGATATGCTAATAACTTGAGAGCACATGAAAGAGCATCACACCAAAACTCCTACAAAAACGCCGAACACAGTTGCTGTGGCCGAAATCGGCTGGATGGCATCACCATCAATTATCCACCATCATTATGCTAGTATGTATTCGAAAGTCCTAGAGTTTCATATTAAAGATTTAAGGTGTTCATTCATTCATCACGCCTCAACGTCTGACCGAATTTCATAGAAATTTGGCATATGGTAGAACGTGATCTGGAATAAGACATAGAATACCGAACCGTGAACAAAGCGCGACAGTCAGAAAACTGCCTTTTAGCTAATTAATGTGGCTTAGCTGCTTTGTAGCTAAGCATATTTTACCTTTATTCAACCGTTTTCATCAAACAGGCAAGAATTATTTTCAACCAAAGTATTAAATACTTAACTAAAATGCCGTTAAGGGCGGATAACTGCATCTAATCTAGTATTTTAAAACATGTGCATAAGAAAATGCTGATTTATAAAGTAGTTATAGTCCCTTAGCGTCTTTATAGTCAAGAAAAATCAGATAACGTATTTGTAGATAAGTAAAAGACCAGAAAATTATCGAAAGATCTGGCAGTTAAGGTATTTTAACGTACATTTAGCGAAGAAATGTGGGTTAGACGCTTTCAAGTGAAGGAATCATCATAAATTCTGTTACTTAACGGCCTAAAATTTTTTTATATCTCTGGAACGGTTCATATTATAAAAAAGTTTCTTAGACAGAAAGATAGAGAATTTTTTACTCTATCGCGTAGCATCAAAAAGTGAAAATTGACCATTTGAGGGTTAACGGCTTTCTAGTGATAGGACGGCAGTATAGCCGAGCCAACGGCTTAACTTGCTTTCCGAGGGACGGAGAAAACTGGGTGTGCAATGGGTGGTCAACCATCCACAGACCAACCTAGGCAAGTGCGGCTGAACCGGAAGATTGATCCGAGCCCTGTGAACACTTGGTCCGAGCGGCTGTTATTATTTAGCCTCGAGCTCGAAGCAGCTTGAATCGTCTTCTGAATCCTACCTTTTGTTTTGCTGAATATAAGTAAACAAAACATAACAGGTTTGCGCCAATTCTCTTTAGCCAATAAGAGCGGGATGAGGCCTTGGTCCACCGCGAGTTCAAAAATCAAAATCAAATCTCATTTATTCAAATTAGCCTGAAAATCAGCACTTTTTGAACGTCAAAATTACAAGAGACAGTCCCCCGAAACGCCCGCCCTTCGCCACTTCCTAGTGTTTTAGCTCATCTCGATACATTGCCACGTCGCGTCGGCTTCTAGGAAATATTCCCTGAGACTGCATATCTCGCGATTGTCTTAGCAATTAAAAAGCCTCGACCTCCACAACTCCGCGGGTTATACAGTCTCATAACCGAAGAACGTGGGTGATGCATTCGATATGCCGTCAACAATGTACGGACCTTCCTATCCAGGGCGTCTAGTACTCTTTGAGTCCATTTGAGTATGCTAAAAGAGTAGCTACATCAAAACCAGCATGACCCAACCGTTGAAGCTTATTCACATATAAGATACTAGCTGATACCCGCGACTTCGTTCGCGCGGAAATTTTAAGGTGTATGTGTGACACTGCCTCATTGGTAGAGTGGTCGCAAGCACGACTGCTGAGCTGGAGGTTCGATTCTCGGATCGGGCAAAGTGTTATTGGGTTATTCCATCAGGAATTTCTCAGTAGCAGCCACGAAGTCTGGATTTAATGTCGGGTCCGGTTGATGGGGCTCGCCCCCTATTACATAGAGCTTCAACATAACTGGCGAAATGTGGATGTACGATTAAATACACCTTCAGTAATTACAGGCGTGATGTTTTGTTGTTATGTGTGAGAACTGACGGTCTGATCGTAATGTGATTATGTCGGTGATGACTACAAAGGGCGTGCTTTAGGGTGGTGGTTCTGGGCGGCAGAGATCCGAAACAAAATTAAAAGGCGTTGAAGCGACACTATAATATGGCTTAAAAGTCGGAACATATTTTTTTCAAAGTGAACAATACGGCGCATTGTTGAGCACAATTTTTTTTTTTATAATACAATGAATATATTTAGTTTTGTATACAATAAAAAATGTCATAACAATGACCGTCACCACGTGCAAATTTTGGCTTCATGAAACACGTGAACAATCAACAAATAATTGACCGTCTGAGAAGCATGGAGTAGGTACCCAAAAAAATGCCTGCCACTTTTTAGGTATGGCCCTGTCATTTATTGATCGTCATTGCAAAACTACCTGATAATTAAGATTGGAATGGCAAGTTATTTGGAATATTTGGCATGCGTCGAATTGAAACGCTCTCTCCTTTAGCAATTCCTGTAATAATGGTGTTTTAAGTGTATGAGGAACAGGGTGTAAAGTTCCTCAATACTCCATTGAAAAGGGAGGATCCTCCGACCAGACAGGTGTTGGGTCTGGTGGGCAACTGCCCGACAGTTGTTGTCGGGTTTCACTAAATAGTCTTAAGTCGATGTAAACTTTGCTTGCTAGATGTAGGCAATTGATGTTAGTTCTTCCGTCGCGTCATAAAATCAAAACAAAATATTTTATTTTACATAGGCCTACATGGGCACTTATAAAACGTCGACAAAAGAGGCACGGTTCGGGTTGGTTGTTTCCTATGGAGAAGAACCGGCAAGAAACTCCATGGTTACTCTTTTAAAATCATTTGGTTCTACAATATTTGGATGTTACAGCGTTAGTACCTAAGTATGAGAGGACAGCGTAGGACCGACAATAAGTCGCCGCTTACTACAAAAGGTAGAAAAAATGAAAAAATAAATTACAAAGCCTACAATGTCCACACATTCACAAAAAATATGAATGAAAAAGAATCAATACAAAAGTAGAAATAAAACATAAGAACAATAAATTAAACAATTGTCACAAATGTCATAGATGGCGCTGTAGTACTTTTTGTAGTAAGTTGCTTTTTGTAGGTCGCTACTTCACTCCCCTCCGGAAACTGGAGGTCGATAGTCGAATGAGTCAGCTTGTAGTATTATGCCGTGCCAGTTGGAATTTCGTTGCCGCATTGTTCACGGCGAGTCGGAACAGACTGTGGTGGTAAGGCGAACCCCAGTGAGTCGGGGCCGGCACTGCGTTTGCTCCAGTGCGTCGGACGTAGTGCACCGCTGCGATGTGACAGCTAGAGAGGTGACGACCGGGAGGTAGAAGCTCTCGACCGTCCGAAAATGGAGTGTGCTGTGCCAAAGTCGCTTGATGAGAGGGTGAGGGTGCTGACCAGGAATGCGCTCCAGCTGCATGCTGGTGGTCAGGAATATCCATTTGAAGCTGGCTGGCTGTGATACTCGCTAATCGAAACCTTGAGGGAAGTGGTGATGATGACGTTACGTTGCTCGAAGGCTGCGCTGACGTCCATTTCGGGGTCACCAGTTTAACGGTTTGAGGAACAGGGTGTAAAGTTCCTCAATACTCCATTGAAAAGGGAGGATCCTCCGACCAGACAGGTGTTGTGTCTAGTGGGTAACTGCCCGACAGTTGTTGTCGGGTTTCTCTATATAGTATTAAGTCGATTTAAACTTTGCTTGCGAGATGTAGGCGATTGATGTTAGTTCTTGCGTCGCGTCATACATGGCGATCTAGTACTTTTTGTAGTAAGTTGCTTTTTGTAGGCCGCTACAGTGGCTTTGATAATATTACTGCCAAGCTTTGTGATGCGAAGCCTGGTGCCGTTGCACAGTCTGGGTACAGCAAAGTCTCTCATCAGCAGAACTAAAACGCCAAATTTAAGCTCCATCTTATGGGAACGGCACGCCCGTTAGCTCCATGGAGTTGAAAAATTCAATGGGGTGTGCAGGACTACCGTCATTAGCCATCACAGTCTCTACGGATGTGTATACTTTAAAATCGCTAACGATCATGTCTTGAATTTCGTTTGGTTTATGACCCACTCGTTCTTTATTCACTATTTATTTTGAAATGTTAAAAAAAAACGAAAACTATTTTGTAATTATTTGAAAATCATAAAACAAATTACCTAGGTACAAAAAGTGAACACCGGTTGGGGATCGAACTCGCGTCGTTTTTGGAAAATTTACAGCATTAAAAAATTACCACAAAAAGTGCATACTGACTGCGGATACGAACTTGAAACCTTTGGCTTGGGAGGGCGGTCATAGAACCGCCAGGCTACTTACATTGATGACAAATGGTTTAAAATAGCCGGTTTATTCCAATGCTTGTCATGACAGTTGTCAGTTGTCAAACAGTTGAGAAATGTGGACTTAATGCAATATTGCTCATCCCTCTAAGTTATTAGCGCGATAATATATAGCCTATGTTACTCGGTAAAGATGTAGCTTTCTAATTGTGAAAGAATTTTTAAAATCGGTCCAGTAGTTTTTGAGTTTATTCGTTACATACAAAAATACAAAAATACAAATCTATCCTCTTTATAATATAATAATAATAATATAATATATATATAATATATATATATATATATATATATATATAATATATATATAAGACTATTTAATATTTTTTCAGGGTGCCATAGAAGCGCTCCTTTAACGCTTGCTTCATGTCAGTAACATTGATGCGGACTATTGTAATTGCCTTTATTTATTTCTGTACACACTTATTACTGTGAAAATTTAATTATTTTGTCATATTAATTACACTAAAAAAGTAATTAATTAATGTGATGATGATGTGATACGGACTATATTATTAGTAGCGTTCCAATCTAGTGGATAAAGAGTGCCCTAGACAGTGAACTGAAATGCCAAACTTTGTTAATCTGTACTTTTCAATGAGCGCGCCTCGTTGACTCATCATCATCATCATTTCAGCCGAAAGACGTCCACTGCTGGACATAGGCCTCCCCCAAGTGTCGCCACATTGACCGGTCCCGTGCGACTCGCATCCAGCGGATCCCCGAAACCTTCGCCAGGTCATCGGTCCACCTAGTGGGAGGCCTTCCAACGCATCGTCTCCCGGTTCGCGGTCGCCATTCCAGAACTTTTCGGCCCCATCGGCCATTTATTCTGCGAGCAATGTGCCCTGCGCACTGCCACTTAAGTTTGGCAATTCTTCGGGCTACGTCGGTAACCTTGGTTCTCTTGCGGATTTCCTCATTTCTGATTTGATCACGCAAGGAAATTCCGAGCATAGCTCTCTCCATTGCCCTTTGGGTGACTTTGAGCCTTCTGATGAGGCCTATTGTGAGCGGCCTCGTTTCGGTCCCGTATGTAATCACTGGCAACACACACTGGTCATAGACTTTCGTCTTGAGACACTGCGGTAAGTTGGACGAGAAGATACCACGCAGCTTCCCGAACGCTGCCCAGCCGAGTCGGATTCGACGATTGACCTCTTTCTCGAAGTTAGACCTACCCAACTGGACCGTTTGTCCCAGGTAGACATAATCGTCTACAACTTCGATAGTAGAGTCTCTGATCTTGATAGGAGTGGGTGTTACATGGACATTCAACATGACCTTGGTTTTGTCCATGTTCATTTTAAGACCCACTCTTTCGGAAGCTCTACTGAGATCATCGAGCATTGTACTGAGGTCCTCCATGGTCTCAGCCATGACCACTATATCGTCGGCAAATCGAAGGGGAGAGATGTACTCGCCATTGATGTTGATGCCTAGCCCTCTCCAGTCCAGAACCTTGAAGACATCTGCCAGTGCAGCGGTGAACAGTTTCGGTTTCGGTCTTCAGTTTCGTGAGCTGGCTCTGCCCAATAGCCAGATCTCTTGCAAATACCTTTGAGCCTTTATTTCGCTCAATGGCGTCTTTAATACGCTCGGTATTAAAGCGGCGGAGGTCGCTCTTCCAGGATTTAGAGGTCTGTCTATTGAGCTGCCAGTATTTCCACGCGTCTTCTGAAGACTGCAGGATCATTTCACGCCGTTCTTCATGAGCTTGAGAGTATAGTCAGAGAGTTTTTTGTTCTTCTGTGTACGACGCGTCTTGAAGAACTTAGACCCTGTCGTATGGATATTTTCCACGAATCCATCGTTACATTCGTCCACTGAGCTTCCTAGGCACTCGAAACGATTCTGGAGTTCAAGCTGAAAGCTCTCGGGGTTTTGGATCTGGATCTGTGCTGGTCGGAGCGTAGACTTCAGCAGTCGAGACCTTTCAAGCTTAATATTGATGTTCAATGTGCCTCTTACCATGCGGTGATCGCTCCCAGTTTTCACCGATTTACCCTCGACCTCGATTTAACCTCGACCGCTACCATAGTCGAGGGTAGGGCTGCCGGGTACTAGGGGCCATTTCTTTTTTGCGCTCATAAGGGGGTTTTGCCATAATCGCCACGCTTGGCAGACGGGTTGGCGATCGCAGTACGGTTGTTGCAAAAAGCACAGAGAACGCTGCTGCCCATTCTCTGGCAAGTCCCTTAGTCGCCTCTTACGACACCCACGGGAAGATATGGGATGGTGCTATTCTTAACGTCCGACACCATACAGAACAGCAGCCTCGTTGACTGCTACTGAGATATTCCTGATGAAAAACCCCAATAACACTTTGCCTGACCCGGGAATCGAACCCAGGACCTTATGCTCAGCAGTCGCGCTTGCAACCACAAGACCAATGAAGCAGTCAATGTCACTTCTGCTGTTTTAAGCCTTCTACCAAAAAAGAGGGGTGTTATAAGCAGAGGTCGGAATTAGGTAGAGTTATTTAATTACTTACACTGATTTCATACAGCGAAAGAATAAAGTGGATATGTCTCAAATCCCGAAATTAATTGTAAAGAGCAGCAAAATCCCGTGATTTATTAAATCAAAAAGTTATTTACTTTTACACAATTTAAATTATCCGACATCGGATGTCCGAAGTTGCAAAATACCAATGCGCACACGCAAGGGAAGATCCATATTAATATAAACATTTCGATACAAGTACAAAAATATCTCTACCTAATTCCGACCTCTCATAATGCTGACGTGTGTATCTGAGGATCTATGTATCTGTGTGTCTGTCTGTGGAAACGTAGCTCCTAAACGTATGAACCGATTTTGATAAAATTGGTTTCGTTTAAAAGTTGTTTTAATCGAGAGTGTTGTTAGCTATGTTACAAGAAAATCTGCTCAGCCGTTAGAAGATCCTCTTTTAGTTGATGAAGGGATGTAAACAACTTCCACAGGTGTGGTCGATTCGAAATTTTGAAATCTTGTCATTGTCACCATTGGCATCGCTAGACCACGGGGCTGCATTCCTAAAAGCTCGTTTTTTTAATTTATTTCTTTCCTTGTTTTCGTTAACTAGCGATTAGCGATAGCGATAGCAATTAGCTTCTTCCACTTGCGCCTCTTGCGCAACACCGAGAAAAGTGGAAGAAGTGGGGAAAGGTCTATCAGGAGTGGGACGGTCAAGGTTAAGAAAAAATTATAAGTTTAAAAAGCATAAAATATTTTTTAAATGTATTTTTATAAAATTAGTTAAATAAAAACCCCCGACACGTAAAACCAAAATAAATTAATCCAAGCGTCGGTGTCGTAGCGTCGGGGGACCGCTAAGTAGACCGCTTGGAACAAGCACAACAAAGCGGACCTCCGACGCAATGACGCTTGGATACATTTATTTTTGCCGTTGTTGCTAAGTTAGTTTATATTTAGTTAGGTAGTTCATGTAAATATTTAGTTTAAGAAAATAATGAAAGTTTGTAAATAATAATATATTCTAAGTGTGTACATAAATTATATAAAACAAGCATAATAAATAAAATAAACACAAAAACATTTTATTTTTTAACCTTGTCATAAAATCTTAATGGTAACCCAAAGTCGGGAACTTGAGACATTAACTAAAACAGTATAAACCTATCATTAGACAACACCACGGGTCGTAATGCCAACACTATTAGATTATGCTGTCATACTGGAGATTACCTCTCTCGCCAATATATGTATATACTGACCGGATTGGCTCCGGTATTGTTGCTAAGCTGATGTCATTGACACAGAGAGAATGGTAATTATCTGGGGTGTAGGTAACTATGTCTTAGGGCGCGTTCATATTAGCCGCAAAGAGCCGCGCGGTGGCAGCGCCGCTGCAGCGCTGCCACCGCGCGCCGCAACCGCTAGGTTCGAGCATCATAATGTTGTACATTTAGTTTCACGATGGACTCTGACGACGAAACACTGCTGTTAGTGTTTCTAATAAAACGAAAAAAGATTTTGGAAACCTATGAAAACGTTGCCGTTATTTTCTATAAGTCACCGAACTGAATTTCATAAAGTAAAAAGCTACTGTGACCAAAAATTTCAAAATTACTTACGATTGTCAGGAATTCTACGAATTACTATCGTATAGCATCATCACTAGTCGATCGATGAACTGATGCGCGGCCGCAGCGCGGGTGTAGCGCTGCAGTCGTGCGTTTTTTATTTATATGGATTAACAAAGCAACGCGGCGGCAGCGCTGGAACTGTGCTGCCACCGCGCAGCACTTTGCGGCAAATTTGAAGGCTATGATTATGATTGCTTGAGGTTGGTTGTGCTAAAACGTTTTGAGTTTTGTTATCTGGAATTATTTTTTATTCTAAATCTATATCACTATCTATACAAATAAATCAAATTGAATGTCTATTTGTAATAAAATAACAACAAACTGTTTGTGTCATTATAACTGCTTTTATTGCATGATTATGAAAGTATATACGGTACTTTTAACAAAAAACCTTCTTTTTTTGTTTTTTTTTTGTCTGTCGGTTTGTTCGTGTCTAATTTTCCGAAAGACTAATCCGAATTTTAAAGGATAACTGATATTATAAGGAATAGGAGTGGTATCGTATGAGAATCGTCTTAAGGATGCAAAACAATAGCCGGATACAGCTCGCATCAATACGACAGGAAAGCAAACAGTTTATGTTTTCAACAAAATTCTCAATATGCTTTTCAACATCTTATATAAACGAAAAACAAAATTTAATAAACTCTTTCACCGCAATTCAAAAAATCACTTAAAAAATAAACGAATTCACTGAACTGATTTCCGAACTAACTTTTACGAAACAACAATATTTCCGCACACAAACTGTCTGCGAGTCGCCGACGGTTTAAAACAAAACACTGGCGAAACTGAAGTAAATACAAATAATTCTCGATATTCAGACGACATGAGTCGCGGGTATTTTTGACTAACTTTAAACTAACTATAGCAGGGTTAGCAGAAGAGGGCATGGGATTTTCTTCAATTTTTCATAGGTCAAAAACAAAAAATCAAAGAATTTCTTTCATTTAGATCTTTCAGAAATATTTTTAATTTATCAAGAACTAGCTCTCCCGCGCACACTTTACCGTTTACGCAACAAAATTGTCATTGCTGCTCCGCTCCAATTAGTCGTAGCGTGATGATATAGCCTATAACCTTCCTCAATAAATGGGCTATCTAACACTGAAGGAATTTTTCAAATCGGACCACTTGTTCCTGAGATTAGCGCGTTCACGCAAACAAACTCTTCAGCTATATTATTAGTAGATTAGAGAAGATGAAATTTTGCCAGCAAATTTTGACAGCTAGACGGAGTCGCGGCAGACCAAGAAGTAGATGGCGGGACGCCTTGGATGGCTTTCTTGTTAATTGGCGAGAAAAAGCAAAAACCAGAGAAAAGAAAAATAAATGGAAAGAATGGGGGGAGGCCTTTGCCCAAGAGTTGGAAAGATCAGCACAAATAAAAATATAAAAAATTGCCAGCCAGACATCTAGAAATGTAGCCGTGATGGTGTTTAATTGCTAGATTTTCTAAATAGACTCCGAACCCAACTCGGCCGTAGCAAAGACAATATCGATAGATAGGGGTTCATGGACGGCTCAAATCTCAAGTGTATATGCGGCGTGTCTCCACAGACAATGGCCCACCTTCTATCGTGCGCTGCGTGCCCTGTCACCTGCGCGCTTGAGGATCTTATGACTGCATCAGCGAGCGGAGTTCGCTTGGCTGATTTTGGGCTAAATATATTTAGCGATTTGCAGTCGTACGCTAAGAAGAAGATTGCTAGATTTTGCTATAGGTACTTTTTTATAATTTAATGTGCACGCTAAGCCGCTGGTCCCGGCAGTCATTTGTAGATCTTTGATAGTCGTTACTGGTAGTCAGTGGCCCGAAAATCTGACGACCAGTCCTTCCATGGTACACATGGTTACAGGTAGACAGTCGCTCTGACAACCAGTCTTACCAAGGGGTATCGTATAACCTACTACTAACTGGGTTGTGGAGGTCAGATAGGCAGTCGCTCCATGTTAAATAATTTTTTTTCTAAAAGAATAATTACGGCTGGCAATACTAAAGTCAACACGTCTATCAATTCCTTTCCATAATTTTCAACAATTTAAATTTTTAAACAGTTTATTCTTTAAGTTTGATACCAGATTTTAATACTAAAATAAATTATATATCTATATATCTCCGACCACACCACAAAATTCAAGAAATATCCATAGAAATGCTGAAAACAAAAAACTGGTCCCAAAAATGACATGTGTGAATTTGACAAAATCAAAATCAAAATCAAAATATTTTTATTTTACATAGGCCTACATGGGCACTTATAAAACGTCGGCAAAAAGGTGCTCGGTTCGGGTTGGTCGTTTCCTATGGAGAAGAACCGGCAAGAAACTCCATGGTTACTCTTTTAAAATCATTTGGTTTTACAATATTTCTGTTACAGCATTAGTACTAAGTATGGGAGGACATCGTAGGCCTGACAATAAGTCGTTGCTTACTACGAAACGTAGAATGAAATAAAAAGTTACCAAGGATCTAGGAATCTATAAGGCCTACAATGTCCACACATTTACAAAACAATCGGTAAATAAGAAAAAGAGTCTATACAACAACAAAAAATAAATAGAAAATATCACAAAATGACTAGATCAAATAAGTGACACAAATGTTGTCATCCGTGCTGTAACTATTCTAAACAAAAGGTGTAATGATTTAAAAACTATTGTAAAACATCTGATTAAAAAGAAAGGAAAAAAAAATAAGATTGAGAATAGTTAGAGACATCCACACATTTGTGCCGTTTATGAGCTACCAGGGAAGCCGCATGTGCGAAGGGGCTAAAGCCAAACTTCTCTATCTTCAACGTAGTCCTTAATTTTGTAATATGCTTTTTTAATTAGGACACGTTTAATATAATTTTTAAACTTTCCATCGGTCAGTTCTGTAACTGACTTCGGCAACTTATTATAAAAAGCGTATACTGTTTATAAGAAAAGACTTGCTAGTTTTGGTTAATCTGAATTTGGGTATTACAATTTCGTGTTTACTGCGTGTATTTATATTATGGAAGTCGCTTCTAATTTTGAAAAGTCCTCGGTTTTTGCGGACATATAAAATACATTCTAAAATATAAAGTGAAGGCAGAGTCAGTATATCGATTTCTTTAAATTTTTCTCTGAGGGATTCACGAGGACCCATTTTGTAGATAGCGCGGACTGCCCTCTTTTGCAGTATGAAAATTGAATCAACGTCTGCTGCCGATCCCCACAGCAGAATGCCATAGGACATAATACTATGGAAATAAGCGTAGTATACTAACCTAGCTGTGGCTATATCAGTTAACTGCCTTATTCTTCTGATTGCATAGGCAGCTGAGCTTAACCTTCCTGAAAGAGTTCTAATGTGCGCGCCCCACTGCAGTTTTGAATCGATAGTAATCCCCAAGAATACAGTTTCCGCTATAACATCAAGCTTCTTGCCGTCAAGATTTAAATTTAGGTCACGTTGTGGTACATTTGGTAAAGAAAACTTAAGGCATTTTGTTTTATTCGTATTCAATAAAAGATTGTTGGCTGCGAACCATTTCGAGAGAATAGTTAGGCTTTCGTTAACATGTAAGACGTCCGTATCTTTTCTATCAATTTTAAAGATTAGCGAAGTGTCATCAGCAAATAGAATTATATCCGAAAATTTGGCCATCATATAAGGGAGATCATTAATATAAACAAGAAACAGGAAAGGGCCGAGAATTGAACCTTGGGGCACGCCCATCTTGACTATAGACCCGCAGGACGTCGCCCCATTTACATTTACTTTTTGCAGCCTGTCTGATAAATAAGAGAGAACAAGATCAGCAGCTTGTCCACGAATTCCGTAGTGGTGTAATTTACAGATCATTGTTTTGTGGTCGACGCAGTCGAACGCTTTTGAAAGATCACAGAAGATGCCAATAGCATCCTGGGACTTCTCCCAGGACTCCAAAATGTGACTGATGAGTTTTACTCCCGCGTCCGTTGTCGACCTACCCTTCGTGAAGCCAAACTGCTGGCTATGCAGTATCTTATTAGAGTTGAAGTGAGACAACAACTGGTCCAGCATGATTTTTTCATAGATTTTACTCAGTGCTGGAAGCACAGATATAGGCCAATAATTAGAGGGATCACTCTTACAACCTGATTTGAAAATTGGTACTACTTTACTATGTTTCATCAAGTCGGGAAACTTGCCGCTGTCCAAACATTGGTTGAATATGCCTGTTAAGACAGGAGCAATCGTATCAATAATATCTCCAAGAACCTTGACGGATATCCCCCATAAGTCTTCAGTATTTTTTATATTGAGA
Source organism: Cerastis rubricosa (assembly GCA_949152445.1). Classification (NCBI taxonomy): domain Eukaryota; kingdom Metazoa; phylum Arthropoda; class Insecta; order Lepidoptera; family Noctuidae; genus Cerastis; species Cerastis rubricosa. The sequence continues at coordinate 14,899,756 of OX424548.1, read as the reverse complement.
CTTTTGAATGCGTTTTTAATTGTAGCAATACATACTGGTTTAAATTTAAAGTTTGGTATGTTCTTTGTAAAGTTCTCTTTAAGAAGAGCTTCAGCAAATTTAGCTGAAGAGGGGAGAGATTTCGTAACCTCTAACGGAATGTTGGTAAAGAAGTTGTCTAGAGTCTCAGCGACTTCTAGCTTATCACAAATTGTTTTATTATCTATTTTCAAAGACAATTCAGTCTTATCTCGTTGTTGCGTCTTTCCTGTTTCTCTGTTAATTACCTGCCATACAGTTTTTATTTTATTCTTAGAAACACCGATTTTATTACTTATTATTTTAGATTTTGCTTGAACGCAGACACTTTTGAATATTTTTGAATAGTTTCTAACATAAGTGTGAAAGACTTGATCTGAAGTCAGAGATTTTTCGTGATATAAATTGTATAAAATATCTCTACTTTTTCTTATTCCCGCAGTGGCCCATTCGCTAAATTTGGATTTTGAGTTGACTTTAACATTTTTTACAGGACACGTTTTATTAAATTCCTGGCAAACTGTGGAAAATAATATACTGTAGTTTATATTGGGGTCTTCTAAATCAAAACTAGCATTAGAAAGTTTGCTAAGAACATTATTATTAAAACATGCATGTCATCTATGAAAACCCCTCAAATAAAATCATGAATTGAACACGATGTTTACAAGATCAGCTGCTCGAAAAGCACTCCTACCACCTCCGGACTCGTCGCCCCGCTCCGCCTCGCCACCGCCGGAACCCAGCCTCACCGTGAGTGCTGTGACGCCGGCCGTGGCAGTTGCGTCGAGCGAAAGCGACGAGTACTTCTCTCCGCCCACGACGCCACCACCTGCTCGTCGACGGGGAGGACGCCGGCCGCCGGACGGTTTAGGACCTCGAGGCCCACCGGCCTCTGATAGGGTCCCAGCTCCCGGCGGAAGTGTGCAGCGCATGCGATGGACTCAAGCCATCAACGAGAACGTCATGCGCTCATACTATGGGGCTACAGAGGGAGGAAACAACCTGACCGCGTACCATGTTCGGATGCTCTCTCTGTTTCAGGTGCTTGAGCCAGCTGTCAACGTGTCGGCGCAACGATTATCGGATCAGGTGCGGGTCATCCAACGTAATCATATGTTGGACGACACCGTACTTGATCGCTTGCGAACTGAAATGCAGAGTAGTCACGTCATTGTCCCTCCGTCGCAGGCTGTGGATCCACCACAGTCTAGTCAGTTATTTAATCGCGCTGACGAAGTGAGTAATGACGTGGCTACTAATGTAAGTACCCAATGCAGTGAGGAAATGAGGAGTGCTTTGGAAGGTGCGATTCGAGAATATCGGTACATGTCGCCTGAACTTAGACCACGCTTACCTCGTTTGCCCATGCATAACAGAAATAGGGCGCTGGTGGCTGTTCTGGATTCGCAGTTATCAAACTATTTTGATAACTGCGAAGACCTCACTGATGCTCACTCAATCCTGTATTGTGCGGCTGTAGCGGCATGTCGTGTAGCTCATGTAAAATTTTTTGATGACAGAGCTACACGACCTAAACCTGCCCTACCGGCTTGGCAATGCAGGATTGAGCGACGTATTAGTGGGGCCAGAACACTCATCGGCAAACTGATCTGCTTCAGGGAGGGCAACAATCGCCCTCGAGTGATGCGCTTTGTGAGGCGGGCATTTGCGGGTACTGATATTAGTCCTCGAGACTATATGTCCCGTATCACAGAGCGCATCGACTTCCTGAAGCAGAAAGTGTATGCATGGGCAAACCGTATCCGTAGGTATAAGCGGCGGGTGGAACGATACACTCTGAATCGCACATTCCAAAGAGATGAAAGGTGGGTTTATAGGACTTGGGAGCGACTTCACGGACGCTACTCCAGTGCCCTACATGGACCTGATGTAGACCATGCAGCGTCCGTAGCCTGGCTACGTTCCGGGGAACTCTTTGGAGAAACCGAAGGTTTTGTTTGTGCAATTATGGATGAAGTTATGATGACGAATAACTACCGGAAATTTATTGTGAAGGATGGCACGGTTGACATATGTCGGGCATGCCACCGTCCGGGCGAATCGATCCGTCACATTATCTCCGGGTGTTCTCGTCTAGCTAACGGAGAATACTTGCATAGACACAACCTTGTAGCCAGGATTATCCATCAGCAACTTGCTCTTAAATACAGCCTTGTGGAATCAGAAGTGCCGTACTATAGGTATGTGCCCGACCCAGTTCTCGAAAATGGCAATATCACACTGTATTGGGATCAATCCATCATCACTGACAGGACTATTGTTGCCAATAAGCCTGATATAGTGGTGGTGGATCGATCAGAGCGGCGCGCAATGATTGTTGACATAACGGTTCCACATGACGAGAACCTCGTGAAAGCCGAGAAAGATAAGCTAATCAAGTATCTTGACTTGGCTCGCGAGGTTGTCGACATGTGGAATGTTGACTCAGCGATCATTGTGCCGATAGTCGTAACAGCCAATGGCCTAATTGCCAAGAGCCTCGACCAATATCTCATGAGGCTCTCGTTAGGCAGCTGGATCAAGGGCTTGATACAGAAAGCGGTACTCCTGGACACGGCTCGTATCGTTAGGAGGTTCCTTTCTCTGGAGCCCTGACCGCAGTTAGCTTGGACCCTATTCCCGATACCGGTGGGCTACTATTTTTATATTTTTAAATGTTTTTTTTTATCAGTTTGTAAAAATATTTAAAAATGTAAATGTATGTTGTGAAATGAATAAACGGAATAATAATTAAATCATGAAAAGCCAGTCTAAGTTTCACACATTTTATCACTTCGTCCAGGCTCTCTGGCAACCCTGCAGAGAAAGTACCATCCACAACTAAACAGCTAGCAACATGTCACCGAAACGTTCGCGACGTCGCGCGCGCGACATGCACTCCACTGACTACTTGTTTGTGACTCGCACTATATTGGAGAATATTATCTGGTGGTTTATTTTAGGCGAATGTTAACTTGTGAAAATGACTGTTATAACTACGGTTGGCAAACAGATTTTGTGCCGTATTTATCATCATCCTCTTAGCCCTTTCCAACCGGTTTTTATCCGGATAACACAACATCATCCCTATAATCCTTGAAGGGTTAGACCTACTAGTGAACCCATGGACGGGGTTTAAGGGACACCAACGCCAAAACGCTAACCACGTACTAAGTACATCAACTTTCTGATCATAGAAATCTTTCATCGGATTTTTTTTTTCTTACTTTTTGGACGTGTAGCTGTAATAGCTGATATAAAAAAGATACCAAGGAACATTTTCTATGTAGGGGTTCAAAATGATGTAGATACTGAGTATCATCATCTGCCTAGCCTTTTCCCAAATTATCTTGGGGTCGGCTTCCAGTCTAACCGGATGCAGCTGAGTATCAGTATTTTACATGAAGCGACTGCCTATCTGACCTCGACAACCCAGTAACTGGGTAATATGATACCTCTTAGTAAGACTGGCTGTAAGACTTTTGGCTTCTGACTACTCGTAACGACTGTGAAAGATCTACAAATGACAGCCGGGACTAACGACTTAACGTGCTTTCCGAAACATGGAGGAAACTCGGTACGTAATTATGGTCACCCATCCACAGACCAACCTCGGCAAGCACGGCTTAACTTTATAGATTGACACGTGCGGCTGTTATTATTTAGCCACTAGGTCCTCAAAATGATGTACTGAGTACATGGTAAGCGTTTTCGCGTGGGTGTCCTTTACACCCCCTATAGCCAGTTATGTTTTACGTCTCAGAGAATAGTGAGCAAGCATACTGCCATCAACCGGGTGCAAATTAACCTTCTGCTACAGAGAAACCCTGATGGAACTACCCAGTTACACTTAGCTCGACCTGAAAATCGAACCCAGGACCCCACGCTGTACAGTCATGCTTACAAGCACTACACCAACAAAGCAGCCAACCGGATGTTACCTGAATAGATGTTCCTTAGCTTAGTATGTAATCAATTGCCTTCTCATCATTTCAGCCAAAAGACGTCCACTGCTGGACATAGGCCTCCCCCAACGCCACATTGACATAAGCGGGGGTTTTGCCATAATCACCACGCTTGGCAGGAGGGTTGGCGATCGCAGTACCGTTGTTACAAAAGCACAGATAACGCTGCTGCCCATTCTCTGGCAAGTCCCTTAGTCGCCTCTTACGACACCCACGGGAAGATATGGGATGGTGCTACTTTATACGTCCGACACCATACAGAACCGTACAGTGTAAAATGTCTGCACGCCATAAAGTGCCTTCTAGTAGCCAGATTTAATACTAAGAGCTCCTTATAAAGGACATCTTCTTTGGCATTGCTAGCATTTTTGTTAAGTGTCGCAAACACTCTTGCTGTAATTTGGTTTTAAGATGAGTGCCGTTATACTCGTAGTTAAAAGCACGTGAGCCATTTCAGCTTGGTCTCTGAGACAGTAACTTAGATTATCGCAAAGGCTTATCAGAAGCCCTAGTGTTAAACAAACAGACAACTTTTTCTTTCGGGTGTCGTGTTCCTCAGTTATTGAGTTTTGGAGGTCAGATATACCGTCGCATCATGTAAACTGGTATTGGTCAGGTGGCCCGAATGTCTGACTACCAGTCTTACCAAGGGGTATCGTATTACTAACTGGGATGTGAAAATCAGATAGGCAGTCGCTCCATAAACAATACTGGTAATTAGGTACTGGTTCCGGTTAGACTGGAATACGGCTAGGCAGCTAAAGATACATAAAAGGTGACCTTCTATACTTCCAAGACCCTGCACTAGGTACTTATTCTGAACTTAATCCCCACACCATTAAAGCAGGGACTTAAAGTTCTCTGTTTACATTAAGCAAAGCGTTCTCCCTCCTAAAACCCGCGTAACTCGGAAAGCTGTAAAATCAAGTAAAGTACTGATCGATTACTTGATAACTTCGTAAGTTATAAGTGTTTTGTTTACCGCGGTTGAAGGAAGTGTTTCGTGGTGAGTAATTTAAGTTGTTTTACTTATTTGGTTATCTTAGACACTTAAGCTCGCGCTTTTTTGGGGTGGGTAGAAAGTGCAGATTTCCACCTGCAATTTTCTTTCCTTTTTTTTTAAACGATACGGCATAGCTTTGGGCCCGAATATCGCAAGACTGGTGCCTTTTGAGACTGCTAGACGGGGTCGTGGCAGACTGAGAAGAAGACCTTGGATGGCTGCCTTGCAAATTGGTAGGAAGAAGTACACCATCGAAAGAAGTGTAAGGAAAGGCCTTTGCCCAAGAGTGGGACAATAAGGAAGTCCTAAAAAAAAAAAGTTGCCCCACTGAGCAGCGGTGACCCAGTGGTGGCAGCCCTGACTTACGAGCAGTAAGTCGTAGGTTCGAACCCAGGCAGGCGTATTACTTTGTGTAATTTATTTCATCACCGCTGCTCTCAAAAAAGTGAAGGAAAACATCGTGAGGAAACCGGCATGTCCTAGAACTAAACATTCGAAGACATGTAACATCTACCAATCCGCACTGGGCCCGTATGGTGGATTAAAGCCCACTTTCTCTCATCTGTATGACACACAGGCTTCTGCTAGGACACAGGCTTCTCTAGGAAGCCTGTGTCCCAACGGAACATCAGTCAGTCAGTGAGTGAGTGAGTCAGTCGGGTCAGTGGGAACATGGTAGGCTGATGATGTCGGCGCGTTCACAAACATTTAAACATACACAAACAGCCAAACGCAGAACAACTACCTGTAGGGCATACAAATAATTTGTTCCTGTACGGGGATCGATCCTGCGCAGCGGCCAATCGCTCTAACCGTGAGTAAAATAACGTTTAAAGTTCCCCTTTAATCGCAACGATAGTAAGTCAGTAAAAAATACCAGCTTCCACCATCCCCGTCACTATGATTTATGTGTACAGAAGCACCATTGTCAGTTGTATGGTGCTTTTGTTCCGACCCGTTCCGTTCCGTCCCGTTTTATAACGGTTTGAGTAATGGCCCCCAGTAGTCGTGAAATATCATGACAGCTTTAACTTATGGCGTTTTCACATATGCACTGGGTTTTAAAAACTGCGGTTTATTTTTTGAGGAATGGTGTGGGGTATATCTCTTTTTGATAGTATAGTGCGCTTATTAATAAACTACTGACTACTAAGTGCCTACTGACTGCCTACTGATTGCCTACTGACTGCATACTAACTGCCTACTATCTGCCCACTGATTGCCTACTTACTGCCTACTAACTGCTTACTAACTGCTTACTGACTGCCTACCGATTGCCTACTGACTGCCTACTGACTGCTTACTGACTGCCTACTGACTGCCTACTGACTGCCTACTGACTGCCTAGTAGTCTAGTGGTCGCAAGCGCGACTACTGAGCATGAGGTCCTGGGTTCGAAAGTGTTTTTGGGTTTTCCATTAAAAATTTCTCAGTAGCAGCCACGGAGTTTGGATTTGTGCCCAATTGATAGCAATAGGTTCGCCCTATATTACATGGGACTTAAACATAACTGGCAAAATGTTGGTGTACCAGGCCCCTCAGAAAGTATTGCGAAAAAAAGTTTTTATATATGGGAGACTGGCCAGTTATTATGTTTTTCGAAAATATGATTATTTATAAGTAAAAATAAGTAAGTTCCAATTTCAAAATTTCCCTCCACATTTTTTGCGAGTTAATTCAAAGTATTGTGTCTCACTGAAATATGGATCTGCGCCGGGAACATTTTAGAGCTATGATTTTATACGATTTCAAGTGTCGCCTGAAACCGGATGAATCGTACGATAGACTTCAAATGGCATTCATGGATGAAGGCCCTTCCAAGGCAACCGTGTATCGTTGGTATAACGAATTCAAGCGCGGTCGACCAACTTTGGGGGATGACGAAAGAAGCGGTCGCCCTTTGACGGCTGTTACCGAAGAAAACGTGCTAGCAGTGAAAAATTTAATCCAAGACAATAGGCGAATTACATATCAGGAGATTCAACACATATTGAAGATTGGATCGGGAAGCGTTCACGAGATTCTACACAGCCATCTTCGCGTGAGGAGGATAGTATCACGCTGGGTGCCGCACAACCTCACCGATGCTCAGAAGCAGGCCCGGGTGGAATGGTGCCGTGATATGCTTAACAAATTTGAAGCAGGCTCGTCTCGGCGTGTTTACGACATCGTTACAGGTGATGAGTCCTGGATTTATCAATACGACCCAGAAACCAAGCGCCAGTCGACTGTTTGGGTGTTTCAAAATGAGCCAACGCCTACCAAAGTGAAGCGATCTAGAAGCGGGGGTAAGATTTTGATCGCTAGCTTTTTTAATTTGACTGGCCACTTGGTATCAATTCCCTTACGGGATCAAAGAAGCATTAATGCCGAATGGTATACTTCCAAATGTTTGCCAGAAGTTTTCTCTGTTATAAGCAACAAGCGACCAAACACAGGGCTCCGCGGGCTACTGCTCCACCACGACAATGCACCTGCGCACACCGCACTCAAAACGAGGGACTTCCTGGACAGCACGCCAGTCAAACTCCTGGGTCACCCTCCTTACAGCCCTGATCTAGCACCGTGTGACTTCTTTTTATTCCCAAAAATAAAAAATCAGCTCAAAGGGATACAATTTTCGTCGCCGGAAGATGCGCTGGCTGGGTTCGAGCAGGCTGTAAACGAGGTGTCTGCGGCGGACTGGAAAAAGTGTTTTGAAAACTGGTTTAGGCGCATGAATCTTTGTATAGAGGCTGGTGGAAAGTACTTTGAAAAGATTTAATAAAAATATATGTACGTATAGAACAATTTTTTTTAGTTTCGCAAAACTTTCTGAGTGTCCCACGTACTAATGGATATACCTCTGCCTAATCGTTTGGAGATTACAGCCGAAATGCGTTATCTGCCAATGAAGTTTAGATTCTTAATAAGTAGATGAAATGGTTTGAGCGCTCTTCTCCCTGCCTAGGTCTTGGAGTGAGTTCCAGGTTTTCACAAGAACTTATTTTTTGCTTTGCCGTCGTCAGGTCTGACTATGTGTGTATCGCAGGGCTGTGTCTTTAGAACTACTACAGCTATTAGTGGTTTTAACAAAATATAACTATCATCACTATGGTTATGGACTGCAGTATTATATCATCAGTGCAACTGTCAACAGACGTCACACTTATCACTGAAAATCGGTTTAAATACGTGTTCGTCTCGGGACGCTTGACAGAAGTGATAACTTAAACTAATCTAAGCCTGCTGCCGTATGCGTGAGAGAAAGGGAAGCCAGAGAGAGTGGCGCCGTAACGCTTTACGTTACGAAGCGGTTTACATTTTTGAAGTGATAACTTCTTATAGGAGGATAAGAAGTTATCACTTCAAAAATGTTATATTGCGTTATCGATATTGATAGAGAATGGTAGCAATGTAATAAATAAACTTTTAATTTAACTGGAAAAGGAAAAGTCGCCTATCCAATTTAACCAACCAATTCCAAAAACCGCATGAAACAATAAAAATAACTTCCCTTCCGCGATGTCAAATTGAGGCTTGACTACACCATTATGTTAAACGGCGACTTATTTTCCGCGGATTAAGGCCGGATTACACAAATGTCCGTCACTCTATCACGGAAGTAACGGACTGTTATTAATTTTAACAGTTATTTAGAAGTAACAATGAGGAAATAACAGTGTTTTATACCAGATTTGTGTATGATTAAGTAATTTTTCGTATTCAGGTAGGTAATTTTTTTTTTACTTTGAGATTTGGCTTTTAAATGCATGCCGGATGCAGCTGAGTACCATTATTTTACATGAAGAGACTGCCTATCTACCTCCACGATCCAGTAAATGGGTAATACATTAAGCTCACTAATAACAATGTAAATATATCTCTAAAAACTTAATTCATTCGCTTCTATTTTTGTAACTTTGTGTTTATAACATTATTATTCTGAATTCTAGCTGCTCATTTCTAGCTCCCTCTCTTAGAGAGGAGGCCTGTGTCCCGGCAGTGCGAACATTATAGGCTGATGATGATGATGAATTCTAGCTGTACAAAATGCTTAGACGACTCTCATTCTAGCTTAGGCGTTATAAATATATGATCCTTTTGAAAATGAAACTCTTAATAGATAAAACAACATATGAGATAACGTTTGTTTTCCCAAATGATTAAGTAGTATGCATGTACAATACATAATCAAGTCAGTCAGTTATGTTAGTCTCATGTAATAAGGCGCAAAGCTGTGGCCATCATTCGGGCTCAAATCCATCGAGGCTGCTAGTGAAAACTGTTTCATGAAAAAACCAAATAACACTTTGCCTGACTTCGGAGTAGAACCTAAGAGGTTATGCTAAGTAGTAGCGTTTGTGACAACTAGACCAACAAGGCAATCAAAATAAACTTAACACCATAATTAAACATAAAAATACATACTAGTTTGTCCAATTGATGGATCAAACGCAGCAATTTACATTCTGCATCCACAATTTCACAATAAAACACTCAAACTCACTACATAAAATTTTAATTTGATTTCCAATAAAATATCGCATGAATAAATACTAGTTCGAACAAAAAATAACTGTTACGAGTACGAAATCACTGTGACAATGAGAGTTTTTTCGTTGCTTCAACGTTTCGTGTTCAAACATTAATTAAGAGGTACTGCAGTGCACACATCTCTAGCTTTATAGTGTTAGCTTTGATATTTTTTGTGCTATCTTTCCGTAGGTTTGTAGATTGTTGGGCGGATAAGAAATAATTTGTTAGAGTTAAAATAATTCTTTGTCTATAGTTCCGCTGGCATGAATTGGTCGTGTCATAGTTTTAAACATGTATGTGTACTTTATAATTACTAAGCTAGACGTGATGACATATTTATTTAAAACAATTTAAAAAAGAAAATAAAAAAAAAACAGATGAATTAGAAAAAGTCCCACGTTGGGCGCCATTAAAACGTCTCCCTCGTCTGATGTAAAATCCGACCCTTTTAACATTTATATCTTCACAAAACTTAAACTACTACGTCTCCGAAGGTTATAATTTAGTGAAAATACGTTTTTATAACACAAGGTAGGTCCCTGCTTGGGCGCCAGTATTCATTCTAACTGTAATCTTACAACGCTCTTGAACAAGTCAGTTTTAAAAATTCATTACCACTGAGATAAAATTGTGAGGTTTAGGGTCCCTCAGCTTTGTTTTAAAGTTTGTAGGTCTACATATTTTATTTTGACGGAAAATAATTTTTGCATTCTTACGTGGGTAAACGTTCAATCTTGATGAAAGTAAGGTTGGGTGATAGAATAATGAAGGGAACTCAATTTTAAAAACAAGGTTTTATTCTAGATTACAGTTTTATCTGGTACTACTACTACCTAGGTACATAAACTCACGCCTTTTTCCTATGACAGGCAGAAACCACAGAACGCCATCTGCTAGGATCCTTACATACTTCGTTTGCCTCGTCCATGTTCATAACACGGGGTTAAAAGTAAATATGTCTATCTTTCGGTCTTTCAGTCGTGCTGCCTGTCTATCTGTCACCTCTTAACGCCTAAAAATACGAATTAATATAGATCACCAAAGTAAACTAAAGTAGTAGCGATAAATAAACAAAAAAGTGGCATCAAAAATCCTTTACAATTAGTAATTTGCTCAAACGACTGGCGGTGTTGACCACGCTTAGCCTCTGGCCTAAGTACCCAGCCCTGGGGTCACAAGAAATGTCAACGAAACTTGACGATTTATAAAAATATATATATATATATATATAAAAGATTAAATATAATATATTTAAAATAATAAAAATTGCCGTTAGCACCGCACTCGCTCGAAAATAGGGTTACCAATAAGGTTATTATATTTTCGCCGCTTGGGGTTAGTCGACAACTCAAGCACAGCCTGATGAACTCGAGTATGATGATTGTGATGGCGTCTCACACTAAAGGCCTACCCATTTTTCATGGATGACCTGAATTGGATATAATTTAGCACACAAACAGACCAGGATTGGAACGTAAGAAACTTTTATCCCGGTAGCACGATCATCCATTTCCAAATTCCACGCTGGCTAAGTCCTGCTGGCTTAGCATAACGTCTTAAAGCAGTTAACATTATTGTTTTACTCCTTTTCCAGTGTGGGGAAGAGATGGCGCTAGATATCCTGTATAGCTCTGTCTCTTTCCCACACTGGAATAAGAGTAAAACAATAATGTTTTAAGACGTCACGTTAGGCCACTTGGGCAATAGCAAGTCTTGAAATAGATAAACTGCTAATAACCTCGATCTTCTACCCAAAAACAATTGGACAATAATAGCCAAAAGTTCCACAACCATAATATTCGCAGGGACACTTATATTGCACGACAATGTAATTCTAAAATAATGACCTAGTTCACAACAAATTCCATTTACTTTATCTTCAGATTTCTGGACCGGAAATATGGAAATATAGGTTATGGGTACTTGTATTTAAAGCTATTGTTGCATGAAGTGCATTTTGTTTTAGAAATTGTGTTACGGTTTTGTTATCCCGATGTAGAATGAGATCAACGTTGAAACCACAGGAGCCTTTTTTATGCTCTAAACATAGTATTACGGTAGAGGTGAACCTTATATGTCTGTATGGTATCGGACGTAAAGAATAGAACCATCCTATATCTTCCCGTGGGTGTCGTAAGAGGAGACTAAGGGACTTGCCAGAGAATGGGCAGCAGCGTTCTTTGTGCTGTTGTAATAAGCGTACTGCGATCGCCAATCCGCCTGCCAAGCGTGGCGATTATGGCAAAACCCCCCAAAATCGCAATGTGGCGACACTCGGGGGAGGCTATGTACAGCAGTGGACGTCTTTTGGGCTGACTGGAATTAATGATGAACCTCATTGTATTAACGAAGTCCAAAAGTTTCCGGCTTCAACAGTAAAATTAAATATTAATATCCAACTAAAAATGGATTGCAATAAAAGGACACTATTTTAAACTAAAAATATTTCAAATTTTTTACCGTGAGTAAGAAAAGTAAGCTTCAGTAATTTGATAACATATAGATTTTTTTATCTCTGATTTATCTCATGTGTGTAGGCCCGGCAACTTTTGGACCTTTTTTTTTCGGATGGGAAATCATCAAATGACTTCTTCCGCTCTGGGCGGAGCGGAAGGGAGTGTCAGACTTGACTGACTAAAACCCATCCATGTTCCTTCTTAGCCCTTTGCGTTCCAGGGGCACGGTATCTCTTTCGAACAACCCGCAGCCCTGGCAGGCATCGGCCCTCTCGGACCCCTTCCGATTTGCTGACATCTCCTTGAGGCGCGCGTGGAACACGAACGCACCGTCGGCACGGTCTGTCGTCATAAGACGGACGGACGGTGAGCTAGCCCATTACTCACCGTCCACAGGCCCGCGCCTACGGTGGCCGGGGGCCACTGGTTGCCCCCCGACGCCCGGGGCGTCTCCCGCGGCGGCTGGGACGTGAGGTTCTCTCCCTCTCACGTTCCGCCACCTCCTTCGCTAGCATGACTGCTTCGCAGAAGGAGGCGACGGCTTCCCATTCCCTCTCGCTCCGGACCATGGATTGAACCAGGGCCGGACGCGAGAGGTCGCCGCCGCCAATCGCCGCTACGAGGACACGGCGGTGCTCAGCCCAAGCGGGGCATAGCTCCACAGTGTGCTCCACCGTGTCCTCCGGCCGATCCTCGCAGTGGTGACACCCGGGCGTTTCCTCCCGCCCGATTCGGTGCAGGAACCTCCCGAAACAACCGTGCCCGGTGAGGACCTGCGTCAGGCGGAAGGTGAGGGCGCCGTGGCGCCTCTCCAGCCACTCCTCAAAGAGGGGACTTATCGCCACTATTGTGGCGTGCCCTGCACGGGGTTGCGACAGTCGCTCCCTCCATGTCGCCATGAGATCGCGCCGGAGGTCTGTCCGCTGAGCGACAATTTGCCGCGGCAGCGGAGTTTCCCCCCGGCGTAGTGCCTCCGCGCGCCATTCGTGCAGGCACGCGAGGACTATCGCCTCCAGATCCCATGGCGGCAATCCGGCCAAAAGGCTCGCCGCCTCGCCGGAGATCGTGCGGTACCCCCGGATCAGCCTTACGGCTACCACCTTCTGGGGCGCGTTCAGGTAATGGGCGGCTCGCCGCCTCAGAGAACGCGCCCACACCGGGGCCCCGTAAAGGGCCATGGACCGCACGACCCCCGCGTAGAGCCTGCGGCAGGAGGCGTTTGGACCCCCCAGGTTGGGCAAGAGCCGCTTGAACGCAGCCCCTGCCCGTTCCAGTTTGGGGGCCAAACGTCGGAAATGCTCCACGAAGTTCCACCGGCTGTCGAGGACAAGCCCTAGGTACCTCAGCGTCGACTCGACGCCGATGGGAACCCCTCCTACCGTCAGTATGGATCCCGACGGTGGCGCATTCCGAGGCCCATGAAAGCACATGGCCTCGGACTTGTGCAATGCCACCTCGAGACCCAGTTGCCGGATTCTCTCCACGACTATCGCAACCCCGCGTGTCATAAGTTCGGCCGCCGCCTCGTGCGACCTCCCTTGTGCCAGCACCAGCGTGTCGTCAGCGTAGCAAACTACACTGACACCGCTAGGGAGGTCGGCGCGCAGCACCCAGTCGTAGCCGATGTTCCACAAGGGCGGCCCCAGAACCGATCCCTGCGGAACACCGCACGACATCTCTCGCCGGTTCCATTCTCCGGTGCGACCGGGGTAGATGACGGCCCTATCCGTCAGGTAGTCCCCGACCACACGACGAAGGTAGGTCGGCACCCGGTGATACCGGAGTGCCTCCCTAATGCAGCTCCAGGGCATGGTGTTGAAGGCGTTGGCGATGTCAAGAGACACCGCCAAGACAACCCCACCCCTGGACACCGCATCCCCCGTCGTGAGAGCCCTCACGCGCATGATGGCGTCCACCGTCGAGCGCCCTCTGCGGAAACCAAACTGGTGTTCCGCCAGATCCGGCCCCATCCCCACAAGGTGCCCGGCGAGGCGGTTAGCAATGACTCTTTCGAAGAGCTTGCCCACCTCGTCGAGCAACACAATGGGCCGGTATGCGGACGGAGAGTCCGCAGGGCGCCCCGGCTTCCGGATGAGGACCAGCTTCCCCGTCTTCCAACGAAGCGGGAACTGGCCTCTCTCCAAGCATGCGCTTAAGAGCCCTTCCAGTCGGGGCCCGAGAGCCTCCGAGGCCAGGACCCAGGCTTTGCCAGGCAAGCCATCGGGTCCCGGGGCGGTATTTTTGGCTTTAAGCCTGCCTACCGCCGCTCTCAGGTCTACCCCGGTCACTTCCGGAATGTCGTCATCGTCCTCGATGTGGTCCGCTTCCGGCACCGCAAGCGGCGGAGCCATAGGCGGGGGAGGATGTTCCCCTCGCAGAGGGAACAGAGCGCTCACCACGTCCTCCACGAGCTGAGGGCGGAGACTCTGCGTCAGCGGGGGGGCCCAGGTGCGGAGTTTGTCCCGCACCATCTTGTAAGGGCGCCCCCACGGATCTCTGTCGAGAGTCTCCAGCATCTCCTCGCGGCCCAGGTCTCTGGCCCGCTGGACAGCCTCCTGGAGGGCGGTCTTCGCTGCTCTGTATCCCTCGTACAGCTCCGCCTCAATTGCTGCCGCATCCGGAGGGCGGATGCGGAGCCTGCGATGCCTGGCGTACGGGTGCCGTGCGGCTACGCACGCCTCGCGCAGAGACGTCAGCTCTCGCGACCACCAGTACACCTGACGCCGGGCGCTTCCTGGCCGAACTCGGGGCATTGCCACGTCGCAAATGTCGGACATGGCCTCCTGGAACCACCCTGCCTCATTGTTGATGTCGGCAGGCCTGTTCGGTGATGTACCTTACAATGTGTATCCATATTTCGCCAGTTATTTTTAAGTTTCATAGATGTGTGCCTAATGCCATCAACTGGGCACAAACCCAGACTCCGGGCTGCTACAAAGAAATTCCTGATGGAAAATGGTACTAAAGGTTTACCTAATCCGGGAATCGAATACAGGACCATGGTCAGCAGTAGCGTTTCAACCACAAGACCAACGCGAGTCATAAAATTAAAATGGAAGGTATTTTACGTTCATCTATGTTTTATAGCTTTCTTTTTCAGCGCCAAGTAAACCTTTCATCAAGTATTCCTTACAATTGAAGTTTTAAGTTAAACAGTCCCGTAACGTAAAAGTCAAACGTTTGACGTGAGAACTTAGGACGATGAATAAGTATGAATTTTAAAATTTAAATTGGATAAGATATGCAAAATTTTGATTTAAACTATGATAGTTGGGGCTGACTCACACAAAGCAGTGAGATTTGTAATTATAATAGTTTTAAGTTGAGCTTTTACCCTCTTCTGCGGCACGAGCTTGCTAACGGGTCATACTACATAATATCATGCCTGCAATTCTCAAAGGGTTAGGCAGAAGTGTTCCGTCGATCGAGTGTGTGTTGTGTGTGTATTATAGTACACCGACATTTCGCCATGTTTAGGATTCATGTAATAATGGGTCCAGCCTATTGCCAGCAACGTGGCACAAGTCCGGACTCCGTGGCTGCAACTATATGGTTTATTGACGTAATAACCCAATAACACTTCGCCGTACTGGAATTCGAACTCAATATGTATGTACCTATTTGGCGCAGCCGTGAGACACACAGCAGCTAACTTCTTCTTTTTTGTGATTAGGCTTAAGTTGTCTTGGTTATTTTTTTTTGTATTTTGTGTGCACTTACGGCCTGTGCCAAATAAACCTAATTTCTTTCTTTCTTTTTTTTTTACCTCATACTTAGCAGTCGCACTTGCAACCACTAGAAAAAGGACCATACTGTTGGTATAGAACAGTCTCACGACATTGTTTTTTGAGAGGTGAGTGTTATTTATAAGGCAGATATGAGTGGACGCCCTAGAAGGACACACACTGACTTTATGGATAAGGTTCTTCAGAATGGTCACGTGCGCAGTACTCTTTGACGGACATGTGTATGGCTAGATGTGGACATGGACGAAGAAAAAGAAGTATGTGTGGCGTTCTGCCTTTGTGCCAACCCCCGATGGGAAAAAAGCGTGAGACTTGTTAGTATGTACTGTTGTGTTGGCTTGAAACAGATTTCAGGCAGTGTTTTTGTGCGACAATATTTGCCGCACACAAAATGGCTTCAAAGCGTTTAGGTATATGCTTTGCATGACAGACTCTGTCTGTACGCTATTGTTAGTTTTTATGTGCTACGCTTTCCACTTTGAAAGACAAAGCGAGTTTTGTCGATTGCCAATCTGTCGTTTGAAAGAAGATTTTTTGGAGTTATGTTTATACGTCAATATTATTTATTTTTATTTTATGTAAATTTTATGACAGGTGACGCTAAAATAAAAACATCAATTATTATTAAATCAACATTTCAAAAATCAATCATATCAAACTTCTCCCCGCTAGATGTCTCCCCACTCAATTACAACAACTCCACCGACCCACCAACAGATGGCGTTATTACAAACTTTTAAATAAACTTTCAGCACGCGTGAGTTGGGGCGCAAACTACGGAAAAACTAGACCAAGAGCCTTCGCCCAGTCGCAGCGAGAGTTTGACTGTGAATTTTATAATTTCACTTTGAAATTTGTTGAAATGTATCTTTCGAGTTACCGCCGAGATATCGTGTAAGATGTCTTGGATGAATAACTGGAGATTGAAACGTTTTCGCGGAGTTTTGGCGTCCATTCGAGTGTAGAATTCTGTTGGTTGGTTTGTGTTTTTCGTCTTTGAGAAATTTTAAATTGAGTTGTGAACTATGCTTGGAGGTTATTAACCATATTAATTTGCTTGTTGTCATTCTTTATGTGAGACTATATTTTATCTCGACCTATGGACGTGTTGTGTTTTGGTATGAGTGTAAAACAAGATACGTACATTGATAAAGCATTATCTAGATACGTTGAACTATCAATAACAGACAGAACAGAAGGCCACTATGCACCCAGGCTGGTAAGAGAAGCCATTGAAATTACTTAAGAGCGTTTATACCCTACGGCATTTCATACAAAGTTTCAAGTCGTTATTTTCCGAAATGACTAAACAGATTTTAATGAAACTTCCTACGCATAAGCAGTATGCATAGGTCTAAAAAGTTACTAAAAAATATTTTCGAAATTAAGATAATTTCTAAAATTTCTATCTATAATTAAAAATCGGTCTAATTTCGCTGTAACATTATTTTTATAAAATGTTTTTTAGTAACTTTTTAGACCTATGTATACTGCTTATGCGTAGTAAGTTTCATAAAAATCTGTTCAGTCATTTCGGAAATTACCGACTTGAAAGTTTGTATGAAATGCCGTAGGGTATAAACGCTCTTAATATGAGAAGGCAACTGGGAGGATGGGTTTCAACTGTCAAGAGCATGGAATCCAGTGGTTCAACTGTGTACCAACCGAAAAAGTGCCGTAAAAAGTTCGCGAGTGGATACAGGCAGTTTCATGTGTCGGGAACAGAATCGAGTCGTGAGTGACAGTGCTAGTGGTACGGAGCGCCAAAAATGAACAAGAAAGAGGGTAGACCGATTTGTCTGGTCATAAACACCCACCCGCAATAACTTCAGTTTATCCGT
Organism: Cerastis rubricosa; assembly: GCA_949152445.1. Lineage (NCBI taxonomy): Eukaryota > Metazoa > Arthropoda > Insecta > Lepidoptera > Noctuidae > Cerastis > Cerastis rubricosa. The sequence goes on along the minus strand of OX424548.1, from coordinate 14,882,206 downwards.
GATCATGGCGTTTGCAACAGCGCCGGAATATCGGGAACTCAAAATAAGTAATAAACATGGTAAATATCCCGTTACAAGTGTAATTGATAGTGTTAGTGACCATGTCAGTTTAAAAACGTTGGAGTATATAATACCTACAAAAATATGGTCCTTACACCCCAATGGACATCTCACCATGTAATATTATGGGTAGGTACCATAGCTATTATTTTTAGAGAAGTTTTAAAACCCATTTCAGTCGATAAACTATGAAAGCATCGATCGATAACATTCATCAACCATTATAAAAAACCAAGGAAAAAAAATAATGTAAAAACATGACTTTTCATCAACATCAATTTTTGTTTTACGAACGCACTACGAAACCCATTAAAAATACAGTCGACAACAAATGACGGAACAACGCGATAATAAAATTAAAAAATAATATCAATCAAAAACGAACGAATCAATCTTTAGTTCGACAGAAATAATTCTGATTTGTTACATATGTAATATTGTTTTACTCTTGTACTGTCATCAATAGCACTGTTGTTTTATATACGACTAGCTGTCCGGCGCAACTTCGTTTGCGACACATTTCCCCCATTTTCACAACATTTTTCATTGCTGCTCCACTCCTATTAGTCGTAGCGTGATGATATATAGCCTATAACCTTCCTCGATAAATGGGCTATCTAACTGAAAGAATTGTTCAAATCGGACCAGTGGTTTCGGAGCCTATTCAATGCAAACAAACAAACAAACAATCAAATCTTTCCTCTTTATAATATTAGTTTAAACTACTCAATATCACAAAAACAATATCGCACTCGCATGTCGCATGTAATCATCTGCCTAGCCTTTCACTTTATTGGGGTCGGCTTTCAGTCTAACCAGAATGCAGCTGAATACCAGTATTTTACATGGAGCGACTGCCTAGCTGACCTCCACAACCCAGTTAGTACTGGGTAATACGATACCCCTTGGTAAGACTGGTTTTAAGACTTGCGGGACACTGACTACTACTTACTACTATCGCACTCGCATGTACAAAATAAAACATTATAGAATTTTATTCGCTACTTTGCTACAGTCCCAGTTACCTACCGAAACATTAATAATTATATTTTCTGCCCCGTTGATGTTGTGTTATTACCTGTTAAAATAATTATAATGTCACTCTGTTTGTTATTTATTGTGTACATAGTAAATAAAATATGACCAGTTGAATCATAAAGAATTACTCATCCTTTTCAATGTTTGATGATGAAGATATGGTCATAGCGACTGCATCCACATACCGTATGCACCATTGACCTACACCATCAATGGTGCAGGGGAAACTAATTAGTTTCGTTTGCACCATTAATATTACAAGTAGTTCACCATAGTTTCCCAGTCATAGGTAAAATAAAAACCAGTAATAGGCCGTATTTTGTTTGTATTTTAGGGTTCCGTTCCCAAAGGGTCAAACGGGAACCCTTTGGGTATGGTACGGGGTCAAACGGGACCCTATTACTGAGACTTCGCTGTCCATCCATCCGTCCGTCTGTCACCAGGTTGTATTTCATGAACCGTGATAGTTAGCCAGTTGAAATTTCTACAGATTATGTATCTCTATTGATGCTATAACAACAAATACTAAAAACAGAATAAAATAAATATTTAAGGGGGGCTCCCATAAAAAAAAAAAAAATTTTTCGTTTTTATAAATAATGGTACGGAACCCTTCGTGCGCGAGTCCGACTCGCACTTGGCTGGTTTTTTTTTATTCGATGTCTTTGTTGGGTGTTTGTAGTTTTGGTATGATGCTCTGTCAAGTGTTCCTAAGTGGCTATCCAAATTTGGTTTGAAAAAATCCGAGCTCAAAGCGGACATTTCAAAACGCAATGATGACACTATAGGGGTATATCTGTACAATAGATGGAATGGATGGGGCAGCTGAATCAACCACTGATTGACGTATGGGGACTCTTATCCATCTACAGTCACCAGAAACGGTCCAAAAGAAATTAATATCATTAAAAGAGAGATGAATATAATGTAGTTTTATAGGGAAGGCGTTTACCAGCAGTGGGCTAGAATAGGCCAAGTAAAAAGAATAGTACCTTTAAATCTCTATTTATCTTTGACTTTACAAAATATCAGGCAGGTGATAAAACTTTCTTCCAAAATAACTTAAAAACCCCTTAAAGTACAACTAAAAAACCGGTAAACAATAATGACTTTTTCATACCACATTACACTCAGATTCTTTTCCCTTTTAACAAAAGTGGCCTTTATAAAAAAAACTTGAACATTTTCGAGGAAAAAACTCTTTGGTGAGACATCTTGAGGCTACTTGACCTTGTGATGAAATTCTTTTGGAAGTGGGCCTTCCACAAACGCGCAGAACACTCAATTATTGTATAATAATATCAGAAACTATACTCGTTTTACACAATAATATTACATCCCGGTAGTACAAACCCGTGGGCCGTGGGACAATTTTCGAACTCCATGCTGGTAAAATCGTGGGCTTAAGCGATGTAGGAGATGATAAACGGTTAGTTGGGCTTGTCGCGAAAATTGAAATCATACTACCATACCATAGTTGTATTTTGATTTACGAAGGATACGTTCTTCATCTCAGCGTGTCAATGACAATTTAAATTGGGTCAGCCCAAAATTTGGCGACGAGTTTCGCACTTTCAGTACCGTCCATCAGCGTTTACGTACATACGTTTATTCCGCGCGTTCCTGCTAGGCCCGCGTTACACCTATTTTGCTGTTCAAAGGAGTTTATCTGTTTATGAAAGTTATTAAAATGCTTTAAAAACAATCTTTGCTCAAAGGAGATTTTTTATATAAAAAAACCGGCCAAGTGCGAGTCGGCGAGTCCGACTCGCACTTGGCACGAAGGGTTCCGTCCCATTATTGATAAAAACGAGCAAAACAATCACTTTTTTGTATGGGCCCCCCTTAAACATTTATTTTATTCTGTTTTTAGTATTTATTGTTATAGCGGCAACAGAAATACCTGTAAATAATAATCTGTAGATATTTCAACTGGCTAACTATCACGGTTCATGAGATACAGCCTGGTGATAGACGGACGGACTGACAGACAGCGAAGTCTCAGTAATAGGGTCCCTAAAAACGCTTGCAGCATCGTTGGTCTACTCCTAAGGATGAGGTTTTGGTTTAGTTTTCCGGATCGGGCTAGACGTTTTTGACGTCAGAATTTTCTTAGTAGCAACACGGAATCTTGGTTTGTGGTTCGTTGATGGCACTATTCGCGCCCTATTACAAGGAATTAAAAAATAAACGAAAACGAAATGTGATGATCCCACCTTGGTGAGACTGGTCAATTTAGGGTTCCAGTCAACAAAGAATCAACATATAATGTTCATCATCATCAACATCATCTGCCTAGCCTTTTTCCAAACTATCCAGTCTAACCGGATGCAGCTGAGTAACCAGAACCAGTATTTAACATGAAGCGACTGCCTATCTGAACTCCACAACCCAGTAACTGGGTAATACGATACCCCTTAGAAAGACTGGATGTCAGATTTTTAGCTTCTGGCTACTCGTAACGACTGTCTAAGATCTACAAATAACAGCCGGGACCAACGGCTACTTTCTGATTATTATGAAACATAAATGGCCAGAATCCGTGGCTGATAGCCACGGATTCTGGATTTATGCCCGGTTGATGGCAATAGGCTCGCCCCCTATTACATGGGACTTAAACATAACTGGCGAAATGTGGATGTACTATTAGGTACACCTCTGCCTAACACTTCGGAGATAGCAGGCTAGATGTTATGTCTAACCTAATATTGTAAAGAGGAAAGATTTGATTGTTTGTTTGTTTGCATTGAATAGGCTCCGAAACTACTAGTCCGATTTGTAACATTCTTTCAGTGTTATATAGCCCATTTATCGAGGAAGGCTATAGGCTATATATCATCACGCTACGACCAATAGGAGTGGAGCAGCAATGAAAAATGTTGTGAAAACGGGGAAAATGTGACGCAAACGAAGTTGCACCGGACAGCTAGTCATTAATAAATAGCCAGTACGTTTAACAACGTCTTTTTTTACGGATGGGAAATCATCAAATGACCCCCTCGCTCTTGGCGGAGTGGAAGGAAGAGTCAGACTTGTACTGATTAAAACCCATCCATGTTACTTTTTAGCCCTTTGTGTTTCACGGCCACGGTATCTCTTTCGAACAGTCCCGCAGACCTAAATTAACAACGTCTCAGTACTTCTTCTAATTACACACAAAACGCATTAACTGTCCCATTAATTCTAAGTCAAACAGTTTTACATTAAGAATAGTAAAATCGAATTGTGGCGTCCGTTGGGCCACAAAGTAGACTGAATTATGCCGCCATTTCGCCATTTTGAGCCAAAGAAGCGACAAGCCGGATAAAGCCAGTCGTAACCGGCTCTAGAATCGACCGGAATCGTAGCTCGGGAGCGGGGAACTGTCTGAGAGAGTATTAAGGCTTTTTTTAAGCAAAAATATAACCTGTTATGATAGTGTAAGTGTTTAAATAAATAGAACCTAAAAATGTATGTCTCATCGCAATCGCGACTGATGAGCATGAGGGCCGTGGTCGTTTCCCGCGTCGGGCAAATTGTTAATGGGTTTTACATCAGGAAATTCTCAGTAGCAACCACGGATCCTGGATTTGTTACATGGGACTTATGCATATAAACTGGCGAAATAATCATCTACCTAGCCATTTCCCAGCTATGTTGAGATCGGCTACCAGTCTAAACGAATGCAGCTAAATACCAGTATTTTACATGGAGCGACTGCCTATCTGACCTCCACCTCCCAGTTAGTACTGGAATTCCTAATACTATACCCCTTGATAAGGCTGGTTGTCAGACTTTCAGCCCAATTACTAACTGTAACGACTGTCAAAGATCTACAAATGACAGCCGGGACAAACGGCTTAACGTGCTTTCCGAGGCACGGCGGAAACTACTGAATTCTACTGATTAATTTGGTAAAAACAGGGCAAAAGGAGTGTCGGAAATAGACGGAGCTGTGCAGGATGTTTAGCGCCATCTCTTTCCCACACTGGAAAAAGAGTAAAACAATAATGTTTTAAGACGTAATGGTAGGCCATCTGTACGTCTACCATGAGTTGTCATAGTTAGATCACTTGAGGTAACTGCAATAGTTCCGTCAATACGCAAATACTATAGTTAGCTTTGTTGCTTTTGTTAGCTGTTCTGTATGGTGTCGGACATAAAGAATAGCACCATCCCATATCTTCCCGTGGGTGTCGTAAGAGTCGACTAAAGGACTTACCAGAGAATGGGCAGCAGCGTTCTCTGTGCTTTTGTAACAAACGTACTGCGATCGCCAACCCGCCTGCCAAGCGTGGCGATAATGGTAAAACCCCCCCTTATGTACACTTGGGGGAGGCCTATGTCCAGCAGTGGACGATTTTCGGCTGAAATGATGAATGATGATAGTTAGCTTTTTCAATGGTACCATGAGCTGTGTTGGTGCTTACTACTAATGTCATAGTAACAACTATACAGTGTTGTTATGTTGGCATCATTTTATAAAACGATGCTCACTTCACATTGCATATTTTCATCTCTTTTTAAATAATGCACGATGATAGAGACAAAAGACAAGTCATATGGTAGATACTATTATCCAACAAAATGTAGAAAGTCGCCTGACTCACTCTTCTCAATGAAATCTAATGCAGCCCAAATTTATTCGTGTTACGACGGTTCATCAGCTTGGTGTCCGTTATGCAAGAAATCACACAAATTCTCAAAAGCTTCTTTGGTTAACCTATAAAGTTTCTCAAACCTGGTATCACTTAAAGTTTCAAGTGGATTTCCAAGTAGAACACGCATCTCACTTTGAAACTTTTTTTGTTTGCGTTGTTCATCTTCTAATTCGGCAGCAGCTTACATTTCCCATGTCTTCCCGTGGGAGTCGTAAGAGGCGACTAAGGGACTTGCCAGAGAATGGGCAGCAGTGTTCTCTATGCTTTTGCAACAACCGTACTGCGATCGCCAACCCGCCTGCCAAGCGTGGCAATTATGGCAAAACCCCCCTTCTTGGGGGAGGCCTATGTCCAGCAGTGGACGTCTTTTGGCTGAAATGATGATGATGATAACATTTCCCACACAAAAAGTGATCTATTGAACATTATAATAAAAAAATAACAAAATTGATCGCAAACTATAGTCTTTTCACGAAACAAAATGTCGGTGAGTGCCGCAACTACAATAGTAATAGTTCGTTACTATGACATTTGTCAAATTTGTAACTCATGGTACCGAATTCTAAGCAAATGAAGCCCAAACTACAGTCGCCGTAGTATAGTTTACTACACGGTGACGTAGGATAGATACCTATGTGACTCATACTGCGCATTTTAGTACCCAACTATCCGCTAGAGGCGCTGTAAAAGTTTTCATACATTTTTTTAACTACAGACGCTAGTGTGTATAGATTGTTAAAACTCATGGTAGACGTACTGGTCTGATATCTTTTCGCAGCTATCGAACCGTTAAAAATAAGTAAATCATTTTCTTAGGAACTCGTCTTGAGTTTCTAAACGCTAATTCTTAATAAAAGTTTACCTATTTTTCATGAAATCCTGATGAATTACTTGGAAAGAAAAACTCTTTTAATTTCAGTACTAACATAAGAGGGTTTTCAAGAAAAAAAGTCCAACGCTGTGTATAATATTATGTCATTTAATTTTTTTTATTTAGTTCGACTTTAATAATCTATTTCTCATTGTAAAGGCAAATTTAAAAAAAAGAACATCGCCCTACTAGTTTTGATCTATATTTTTATTCCAGTAGTTGGTTTAGTTAAACAGTGTTATCAACATCATGAAATTTCAACAACCACAGGTTATAAAACGTTCATAGTTTTAGAAGCAAAACATGGTGAATCAATTATATTTCACACATGTTAATTCTAATCCAGGCTCCCAGTATCCCAGTTTAAAGCGACCGCCGCACATAAATCTCGAACACTTTTCTACCCCCGACCACCCTTATATATTTGCAATTGGCCTGCGATAAATTTGAACCAAATTAACACTCCTAGCTGTATTCGATGAGATTTAATACGATTTTATGTACATACTTATCTGGCTTAGCCGCTAAGAATTTTAAATTAACGAGAATTTTCTTTTTTTTGTGGCTACGCTATTTGGTCTCTGAACTTTTTGTGTATGCTGATTTTGAAACTGAAATCAAACAATAAGTTGAGTTTACATGTAACTTTGATGATATAGACTTAAGGTTCACTTTTGCTTGTGGGACTTCTTAGTAATAATAATACGTTTTTGCACTATACTGATTTATTGTCGACTGGTTAAATGACAATTTGTTTTCAAAGTTACGGCAACACGCACTTGCATACGTACTTCCTTCACACTCTCACACATACATTGATATTAATCGAAAAAAAACCGGCCAAGTGCGAGTCGGATTCGCGCACGAAGGGTTCCGTACCATCATTTACAAAAAACGAGCAAAAAAATCACTTTTTTGTATGGGAGGGATTAATATTTATTTTATTCTGTTTTCAGTATTTGTTGTTACAGCATCAACAGAAATACATAATCTGTGAAAATTTCAACTGGCTAACTATCACAGTTCATGAGATACAGCCTGGTGACAGACGGACGGACGGACGGACAGCGAAGTCTCAGTAATAGGGTCCCGTTTGATCCTTTGGGTACGGAACCCTAAAAAATGGGTACAAAATTCATCACTACTTTGATGCTCGTCTCGGTCGCACGGAGGCGGCGAAGCAAATGTATTGGCGGTGCGCCGCGCGGAGGGGCGGTGAGATCCGCTCATCCGCGTGGTCAAGCGGTGTCGTGTGTTAGGCAACAACGGATTTCATACAAGATTAGGATTTGGGCTTAAAATTATATGAAAGAACCATCTCGTAAATACAGACTCCCTTCTTTGATAAGACACTTACCTACTTGTTGCACCAAACTCTTGATTGCTAAACACAACATGTTTTTCCCACCCACTCTTAACGTTAATTCAATGTCCATGTTTGAACAGGGTAGTACCCTGGTACCCTGTTACCCTGCTAGAAAGACATGCCAGAGTATTTCACACACCCATAATAAATTCTGCACATGCACATAATAATTCTGCCTCGGGTCACTTGAATTGCGTTTGCTACGATAAAATATTCCAGAAGGTAAGTTTCATACAACGAGCGAAAACGCACGCACACATAGATACCCTTTACGTACATACGGCGACCCATCAAGCTTTAATATCAAATGTGCTTTGTTGCCGACCGTTACGAACCCTCGCGCATTAGTACAGTACGCCGTCCGAAGCGTACCCTCGTCACTACCGATGATGCTATCACACTCCTCCAGGAGAGTAGTAAAGAGACTAGTACTCTTAAAAAGTTCAGACACAAACCGCCGTCTTTCCGACCTCACCGTCGAGGTCCGTCGCGACGTCCCGGTCCATGCCCTCCCAGACCCTCGCTCGAGCCAGCCCGCGATGCTGTGCCAGTAGTTTTAAATCAGCCCCTAAATAATGATATCATTCAGATCCAGCCTGTCCCCATGCAGTTCTCCCGGCGACGCCCAGAGCCGAGGCTCGTACCCCACAGGGGATGCCCTTAGCGTGTAGTCGCTTAGTTTGTAAGTTTTTATGCCCTGGCTGGAGGCCTTACTCTTAAGGCACCCACAGGATAGTCCGGTTAAGCAGATGACAACCTCCTAGGTTGAACTGTAAGATGCCATTCACAAAAATAAAATAAAAAAATGCCGTGCTTTGTATAGATATCCCGTAAAATGTGAGATCCACACGAACTGGTTTCCATCGCTTGACTGGTCGCCATGCGTACATCAAATGTAAGCGTACTCGAGACCGGCATTTGTTTGAGATTGCTGTACGTACGCGTCTATGTATGCAGGTATAAAAGAAAATGAATCATCATCTGCCTAGCCTTTTTCCGACTGGAAGCCGACTCCTTGTTGGAGTCGGCTTCCAGTCAAACCGGATACTCACTCCAACATGGAGCTGAATCTCAGTATTTTACATGGAGCTCCTACTGCTGATCTGTCCTCCGCAATCTAGTTAGTACTGGGTAATACCTACCTACCGATAAACGATGAAGGGAAACATCGTGAGGAAACCGGCAGGTTATAGAATAAAAAAATCAAAGACATTTTACATCTATCAACCCGCACTGGGCCCGCGTGGTGGATTACAGACCACTCCATCTTATAGAGAGGAGGCCTGTGTCCCAGCAGTGGGAAAATTATAGGCTGATGATGATGATAATGAATACGATACCTCATGGTAAGACTGGTTATCAAACTTTCGGGTCACGGACTACCTGTAGCGTCTGTCAAAGATCTACAAAAGATAGCCAGGACCAACGACTTATCAAGCTTTCCGATGTACGGAAGGAACTCGATGTATAAAGATGGTCACCCATCCACGGACCAACCTCGGGGAACACTGTTTAACCTCGAAAATCGACCTGTATGTATATATTTATATGAATATGTGTGAGTTCTTTTTCTTTACATGTTGATGGCAATCTAAATTGTGGCGGCCCAGACTGACCCACAAGTTTGGCGCCCTCTGTAGCGTCTCATCAGTTCCTGTAATAAACAAACAGCAGGACACGTAGGACACGATATTAAGTGCCGCATCGTTTGTCGAACAGCACCACATTTACACTCCAGGGCAGAGTCATTAATGAATTTCTACCTGAGCGAGAGGTTTTCCTTGCTGCAACTAACCTGGGTCCGTAGTCTATTTAAAGACTTCCAGGTCAGCCATGGAAACTCATGTGCAGGTGGAAGACTCTCAGCAGGTGGAACGAATGGGTTGGGTAAGGATGCACTCCCTCGCCACAGCGTTAGTCTCTCCGTAGACCGCTCGCCAGTGAGTGGGGTGACATACTTAAAAACACTGTTTCGGCTTTTCAGCTTTTGCGACACGACGGTATTTAGGTGCAGAGGGTGTCGTGGGTATTTAGGTGCAGCAGAGGGTGTGTGTGAGTTGACTTTCTGTCTTACTTGATTATTGTATGGACTGTCGAATAAGTGTTTAGTTTCTGTATGTAAATATTGACCCGAATTCTGTAGAGGATCATAGTTAATTTGAAAGGAAAACTTAAATGCAGCAAAGGATAATTACGGGATTAACATCATCATCTGCCTAGCCTTCTCCCAAACTATGTTGTGGTCGGCTTCCAGTTTTACCGGATGCGCCTGAGTATCAGAATTTTACATGAAGTGGATGCCTATCTGACCTCCTTAACTCAGTAATTGGGTAATACGATACCCCTTGGTAAGATTGGATGCCAAACTTTTGGTCTACTCAACTGGTCAAACTCGTAACGACTGTCAAAGATCTACAAATGACAGCCGGGACCAAGAGGCACGGAGGAAACTCGGTATGTAAATATGGTCACCCATCCACGTATCAACCTCGGCTAGCACGACTTCACCTTAAAGATCGACCCGTGCGGCTGTTATTATTTAGCCACGAGCTCCTCAATTACAGGATTAAAATTAGAATTATAATCCAAAATTCAAGGAAGGGTTAGGCAGAGTGTACCTAATAGTACATCCACATTTCGCATTTAAGTAATCGGGACGAGCCTATTGCCATCAACCGGGCAGAAATCCAGACTACGTGGCTGCTACTGAGAAATTCCTAATGGAAAAACCAAATCACACTTTGCCCGACCCGGGAATCGAATCCGATTTGAAAAATTCTTTCAGTGTTAGATAGCACATTTATTGTGGACGGATATAGGCTATATATCATCACGCCACGACCAATAGGAGCGGAGCAGCAATGAAAAATGTTGCCAAAACGGGGAAAATATGACGCAGACGAAGTTGCGCGGGACAGCTAGTAAATAATATAACTACAGGTGACACAGTATCTTAAAAAAGGGTATTTTTTAACGTACGTGGAGAGCATGGCAATAATATGAACTGGGCCAAGTCCACTAAAGTACCTCTTGTGAGTGAACTACGAAAACCAACCTTCATACTACTGCAATAAGGTGGTGTCAATGTAGTAAATTGTTGCCATAAAAAAGCGGTGGACAGTATGAGCGTCAAACTAAAGTAAACAGAGAAATAAGAGGGCTTCCATAATCGGTGCACTTTATGTAGGGTTTAAGAGGAAGGAGGGAGTTTTTTGGTACCTACGTGGCCTGTAGAAGCAAAATTATACTGCAGGGAGGGTTTAAGGTCCATGTAAATTATTCTAGAAAAATTACCGATGAGAAATAAACAAGGTGTTGTTTTGGATCCTCGTCAAATTCAAGGAGGTAACTATGCTAATGATTCTCGACCCGAATAAATTGTAAAACGGAGGGATAATTTTTATTTTTTACTATTTACGGAAATCTGTAACTTGTGTGAACCTTCCGTGTTTTAAATGCAGCCCGTCTGATTCTCGCCCTACAACCGCGCTTTCACACATAAAAACAATCTCAAAAGTTTATTCGATAATTTCTTATTCCTTAAACCACGTTAAGGGGGTTGTTACAAACTTAAACAATAAAAAAAATCAGCGTTTATTAATAATTAACTAGGTGCCGTAATTTAAATTGATTATTTATGTCTTTTGTGACAACCTCCTGAATTTTGACGAAGATGCAAAACAACACCTTGATAAAATGAGTCACGATCTATTAGAGACAACCCTGATAGAAAAGTCAAAACTGTATTAAAGTGACATAAGCTTTCGTTATTATGTCAATCATATTGAAAGTCCGAGTATAAAATCGGAACATACAGACAAAAATAAAACCTTGCATAAAAATTGCAATATTACAGCTTATGTATACAGGGGCTCTTATATAAATACTTAAATAACATTATTTTATTTCATACCTTGTCTTGGTAACATACGGATAATGTAGTGGGCTGGAATATTGTTATTACTAACCTATTTATTATTTGTAAAATTTATATTGTAGCTGTTTATTGTCCCTTAATAAATAAAATACCTTTGGTTAGTATAACACACAACTTGGAAACTAGTGTTAATACTAACGTATACAAGAAAAATAAAACCATTATTTATTATACGGCACAGTGGCAAATAGATGGAGTGCGGCATTGCCCCAGTATGGGACTCTCTACCTGTTGGTTATAGTTTTCAGGATGCTGTTGGGGATACCGCGTATCCTGCGCATAATGGCCCCAGACCATGAATGCAATGCCATGGATGGTTAACCCAGGACCTCAGAATTTGTAAGCGAATGTCATTTATCTAGACTCTCAGGTTTCATTTATGGTAAATTAACCTTTTTTAGGAAGAATATCACCCGGGAGGATGGGTTTCAACTGTCAAGAGCCTGGAATCCAGTGGTTTAACTGTGTAAAAACCGAAAAAGTGCCGTAAAAAGGTTCGCGAGTGGACAGTTGTGAGTGACAGTGGTAGTGGTACGGAGCGCAAAAAACGAACAAGAAAGAAGGTAGACCGATTTGTCTGCTCATAAACACCCAGCCGCAATAACTTCAGTTTACCCGTGATGATGGCGTTTGCAACAGCGCTGAAATATCGGGAACTCAAAACAAATAATAAGCATAGTAAATATCCCGTTACAAGTGTTATTGATAGAAGAATAACAAGTTAGGTCCGAATTTCCTAAATCAGGCTTTTGTATTTTTTCAGGAGTTCCTATCCGAACCTAACTTGATAGTCACAAAAACGAAAACATATGCAAACCGTTTTGCTATCAGCAAAACAGTTTGAATAGGCACTAAATCAGATGAACTATAAAAGGCTTGAGACGTCCAGTCCTAAACACAAACCTTTTTAGACCTCTGCGACAAAGTATGACCTTGAAGAATAAAAATAGAGAGACTAACGAATGAGTGGGTAGGTCCTCTAAGTTGACAGACATGATTAAGCCAGACAAAAGTTGTAGTCGTTTCTTATTCGGGTTTCATAAACACGAGAACAGCTTATGTTATGGTCGGAGTTATAGGCTAGTAAGGGAAGTGGGTAGCAATTCTGTTTCATCACCGTTTGCTATGTTGTGGTCGATCGGCTTCCAGTTTAACCGGATGCAGCTGAATAGCAGAATTTTACCTGCCTGTCTGTCCTCGGTAACCCAGTTTGTACAGGGTAATACAAGACCTTTTGGTAAGACTGTTTGTCAGACTTTCGGCCCACTGACTACCTGTAACGACTGTCAAAGATCTGTCATATGCCAACCGGGACTGATGGCTTAACGTGCTTTCCGAGGCTAGGAGGAAACTCGGTATATGTTGGACGGTCACCCATGCACATACCGATCTAGGCAAGCGCGGCTTAACTTTGAAGATAGTATCGTGTGGCTATTTTTGTTGTGGCGAGTGGCGAGGATGACAGCTCAGGTGTCATACAGGATGGATAAGTAACCTTGACTGTTTTTGGGACAGTCTTAACAGTATTTCTCCACAAACGAAATCATAATCTAAAACAATCTATTTGTGCTGTGCTGCCGCTGCCGCTGCGGCAGCGGAGAATCTCAAGTGGCGTAAGTGCCTTTGTGGTAACTATATTTTCGAGCCGTTTGGGGTTGAAACTCTGGGGCCGTGGGGTCCGACTGTTCACAGCCTTTTTTAAGGAAATATTCGAACGCCTAGTTGACGCTTCCCGTGACCCAAGGGCTGGCTTTTACTTTGGCCACGTTGTATTGCCATACAACGTGGCAATGCTGCCAGTCTCTTGGGCACATTACCAGCTGACAGAGTTGAGGAGGAGTTTTTTGTCGCCCTTTTTATAGTTTATTGTCATTTTAGTTATTTAATTTATTATAGAATAGAATAGAATAGAATGCATTTATTTGTCAGAATATTGTACAAAGCTGTTGTGAATAATGTATTACGATCATAATATTCTGCCGTTTCCGGCGTACAAATATGGTTTGTTAAATTATGGTCCATCATTACATTAAAATTGAGAATTACAAATCATCATTAGAAATACAAATCATTTAAATAAATTGAACAATATCTGTATGAGAGATTAATTATATAAGTAAAAATTCGATGAAGTCAAGGAGATTAAATATAATTTATAGGCAAAAATGTCAAATATTCAGGTAAATTTTTCATTCATAAAATCTTCAGTCGAGTAATAACATTTGTTTAAAAGAAGGTTAAATAATTTACATTTAAATGTTCTGAGGCTGAGAGCTTTGAAGCCATCAGGTAATTTGTTGTAGACAGTAATGGACATGCAGTATACATTATTAGAAAATAATTTAATTCTACGCCTTGGAACATTAAGCATATGCACTTTTCGGCTGGGTCTGGATACAACATCATTAAATAGGTCAAATTCGTGTCTGTTTTGGTGAACAAAAGTACAAATTTCAAATATGTACAGTGCTGGAAGTGGCAGTATTTTAAGTTTTTTAAATAGTGGAACACAACTGTCCAGTGGGTGCGCTCCACAAATTGAGCGCACGCATTTTTTTTGAGCTCGGAACACTCTTTCAAGTTCAACCGAATTACCCCATATTATAATACCATAACGTAAAATGGATGATACATAACCATGGTATGCACATAGTGCCGCATTAACACTAGCCACACGTGTTAGTCTATATAGAACGTATACAAATCTATCTATCTTCTTACAGAGATAATCACTATGAGATTTCCAGTTACAGTTTTTGTCAATTATTATCCCCAAGAATTTTGCGTAATCAACCTGTTCTATTGTTTCGTTTCCATACTGTATTTTAAGCCGTGGACGCGTACTGTTATATGTCTGGAATTGTATCATATTTGTTTTGTTAATGTTAATATGAAGATTATTGCGTTCAAGCCATGTGATAATTTTATGTAATGTCATGTTTATTTCATTTTGATACTCAACAATGTCGTCATTTTCTTTTAAAATACTAAGCGTCGTATCATCAGCGTATAATATGCATTTGTGGGAAGTTACATTGGGCAAGTCATTAACATAAAGCAAGAATAGAGGTGGCCCTAGTATAGTCCCTTGGGGAACACCGCAGTTGTTTTCACGATACTGAGACCTATACGTGAGCTTCTGATTTCCTATTTGTCCCGAAATCTCAACACATTGCTGTCGATGTGTAAGGTAACTTTCAAACCATTTCAACGCGTTACCTCTAATGCCATGTCGGTCTAATTTATAAATTAACAATGTGTGGTTCACGAAATCAAATGCCTTGGACATATCTAGAAAAATGGAGACAATTGGTAGTTTATCATTAAGGCTTTTCGTTATTAATTTTAAAAGGGCAAAGCAAGCTTTTGTGGTCGATTTATCTTTTCTGAAACCAAATTGATCTTCACTAAGGATTTTGTATTTGGATAAAAAACTGGAGAGTTTTTCATGCATGGCCTTTTCAAAGATTTTTGCCAGTATTGGTATGAGTGTTATAGGGCGGTAATTATTCATTTCACTTCTATAACCTTTCTTGTGGATTGGTTTCACAATTGAGAATTTTAGCCGTGAAGGGAATAAACCTTGCATAAATGACAGATTAA
Organism: Cerastis rubricosa; assembly: GCA_949152445.1. Taxonomy (NCBI): domain Eukaryota; kingdom Metazoa; phylum Arthropoda; class Insecta; order Lepidoptera; family Noctuidae; genus Cerastis; species Cerastis rubricosa. The sequence continues at coordinate 14,866,691 of OX424548.1, read as the reverse complement.
TAATATGGCTAATATGGATTGATAAAAATGAAGAGCATAATTTAAGAATTTTTGTGCTAATTTCATCGTAGCCCGTAGAGTTCGTAGATTTTAGGGAGTTTATTATTTTATATACATTTGTGGCATTAGTTGGAGTCAAATACATAGTGTTTGGAAGATAAGTCATTGGTGGTGTGTAGTCAATAGATGGGTCAATGGTGTCATTCGTTAAATCAATAAAAAAGTTGTTAAAAATGTCAGCTATCTTTTCAGGTTGCGTGTAAGTTTGATTATCCAGTTGAATTTTATGAATGTCATGGGAATTTTGTTTTTCGCTGGTATTATTTTTTATTACTTTCCAGGCAGCCTTGCATTTGTTGGTGGATTGAGATAGATAACGTGTGTTTTCTCCTTTTTGAGCCTGCAACATGCATCTTTTTAGGATAGCAGTATATTTACAGTAGGTGTTTTTATGACGTTTTTTATTTGCTGTTGTGAGACGATATTTTAGATATAGACGGCGTTTGTTTAGACAACACTTTTTTATGCCTTTTGTCATCCAATTATGTTTTAAGGGCTTAACAGTTATCCGGGCCCGAGGGTGGTCCCGGGCCCAAAGGCGGCTTCGTATGCATCTGCTACGGCCGCAGTTTCTGGACCAGGGCAGCCTGGCCAGCCCTCCGGCAGGGCTAGGGCGGCCCCTACCGAAAAGTCGGCTCCGGCAAAACCAGCAGCGGCTAAACAGGCGGCGGCCCAGCAGAAAAAGGGCAAAGCGGCTCCTGAGGTGGCGAATGTGCCAGCGCCATCAGCAAGGCGGCTGCAGCTACCGCCGCCCCCCCCGCCCACTAATCCTCCCGCGGCCGAAGCCGAGTGGCAGGTGGTCGGGGAAAAGAAAAAGGGGCGAAAGGCGGCAAAAAAGGCCAGGGACGAGGAGCGAAGGCGCAGGCACAAGGCGCGAAGCGTCGCGGCTAGGCTCCGTGCCCCGAAGACCGCAGCTGTAGTGATCACGCTACAGCCGGAGGCGGAAAAGAGGGGCGTGTCCTACCGCGACGTACTCACTAAGGCGAAGGCGACGGTGGATCTCGGGGAGCTAGGGATCACCGAGGGACTCCGGCTCAAAGTCACCGCGACAGGGGCTCGAGCGCTGGAGATCCCCGGAGCAAATAGCGGCCTGTCCGCTGACGCTCTGGCTGAAAAGCTCAGAGCGTCCCTAGATGCGGACGAGGTCCGAGTGTCCAGGCCCGTCAGATGCGCAGACATGCGCATCCTGGGTCTGGACGACTCAGTGACCAAGGAGGAGGTGGTTGCCGCCGTCGCCAGGACAGGTGGGTGCCCTGCCGAGCAGGTAAGGGCAGGCACTCTACGTCCGGACCACTCGGGCATGCGAACTGTTACGGTAAGCTGCCCTGTGACGGCGGCGCGAACAATTGTGGAGGCTGGAAGGCTCCTGGTGGGCTGGGTGTCGGCGCAGGTGAAGCTGCTGGAACCCCGACCTCTGAGGTGTTACCGGTGCCTCGTGGGGCAGCACGTGAGTTGTCGGTGCTCCTCGGAGGTGGACCGCAGCGGCGACTGTTTCCGTTGCGGTCAGCCCGGTCACATGGCCGCGGCTTGCACCGCCATGCCGCACTGCACTGCATGTGCGGCAGCGGGCAAACCAGCCGATCACCGCAGCCACCGCCTCCACCGTTGCCACCGCCGCAGCTGCCACCACCGTCGCTTCCGCGGCTGCCGCCAGTACTGCCGCTGCAACATCTGTTGCAGGGCCCTCACAGGGGGCCCGGGAGGGGGCCGAAATGGAGTGCCAATAATGGCCCCATTACGCCTTCTCCAGGCGAACATCAACCACTGCCGCTGTGCTCAGGATCTGTTGCTCCAGAGTATGGCGGAGTGGTTGATTAACGTCGCCGTGGTCGCTGAGCCGTACTTCGTCCCGCCCAGGGAAGACTGGGTGGAGGACCTGAGCGGCTCAGTGGTCATAATTTCGTCGGCCGCCGCCGGTACCCCGACCCTTGAAAGTGTCAGGAAGGGTCAGGGCTGCGTAGCAGCACGGTTCGGGGAGATCGTCGTAGCGGGAGTCTACTTCTCCCCGAGCCGAACTCTCGCCGAGTTCCACAACTCCCTCATGGAATTGAGTGTCGTCATCCGAAGCTATTCCCTCCCCGTGCTTGTGCTCGGGGACTTCAATGCCAAAAACTTGGCCTGGGGTTCTCGTTGCACAGATGTGCGGGGTAGGATGGTGGAGGACTGGGCTCTGGAGGCGGGCCTGGTCGTCCTAAATCGGGGTTCTGTCCCCACGTGTGTACGGATGCGGGGCGAGTCGGTGGTGGACATCTCGTTCGCTAGCCCCGCTCTGTCACCGCGTGTCGTTGACTGGCGCGTCATGGAGGGGGTGGAGACCTATTCCGACCACCGGTACATCCGGTTTGATGTCTCCGCCCAGGACTCAAGCGCGCCGGTCCTACAGGCCCCGAGTGGTCCGCGTTGGGCGCTGAAGCAGCTGGACCGGGAGCTCCTCCTGGAAGCCTCGATAGTGCAGGCCTGGGTGACATCACCGAACAGGCCTGCCGACATCAACAATGAGGCAGGGTGGTTCCAGGAGGCCATGTCCGACATTTGCGACGCGGCAATGCCCCGAGTTCGGCCAAGAAGCGCCCGGCGTCAGGTGTACTGGTGGTCGCGAGAGCTGACGTCTCTGCGCGAGGCGTGCGTAGCCGCGCGGCACCCGTACGCCAGGCATCGCAGGCTCCGCATCCGCCCTCCGGATGCGGCAGCCATTGAGGCGGAGCTGTACGAGGGATACAGAGCAGCGAAGACCGCCCTCCAGGAGGCTGTCCAGCGGGCCAGAGACCTGGGCCGCGAGGAGATGCTGGAGACTCTCGACAGAGATCCGTGGGGGCGCCCTTACAAGATGGTGCGGGACAAACTCCGCACCTGGGCCCCCCCGCTGACGCAGAGTCTCCGCCCTCAGCTCGTGGAGGACGTGGTGAGCGCTCTGTTCCCTCTGCGAGGGGAACATCCTCCCCCGCCTATGGCTCCGCCGCTTGCGGTGCCGGAAGCGGACCACATCGAGGACGATGACGACATTCCGGAAGTGACCGGGGTAGACCTGAGAGCGGCGGTAGGCAGGCTTAAAGCCAAAAATACCGCCCCGGGACCCGATGGCTTGCCTGGCAAAGCCTGGGTCCTGGCCTCGGAGGCTCTTGGGCCCCGACTGGAAGGGCTCTTAAGCGCATGCTTGGAGAGAGGCCAGTTCCCGCTTCGTTGGAAGACGGGGAAGCTGGTCCTCATCCGGAAGCCGGGGCGCCCTGCGGACTCTCCGTCCGCATACCGGCCCATTGTGTTGCTCGACGAGGTGGGCAAGCTCTTCGAAAGAGTCATTGCCAACCGCCTCGCCGGGCACCTTGTGGGGACGGGGCCGGATCTTGCGGTGAACCAGTTTGGTTTCCGAAGAGGGCGCTCGACGGTGGACGCCATCATGCGCGTGAGGGCTCTCACGACGGGGGATGCGGTGTCCAGGGGTGGGGTTGTCTTGGCGGTGTCTCTTGACATCGCCAACGCCTTCAACACCATGCCCTGGAGCTGCATTAGGGAGGCACTCCGGTATCACCGGGTGCCGACCTACCTTCGTCGTGTGGTCGGGGACTACCTGACGGACAGGGCCGTCATCTACCCCGGTCGCACCGGAGAATGGAACCGGCGAGAGGTGTCGTGCGGTGTCCCACAGGGATCGGTTCTGGGGCCGCCCTTGTGGAACATCGGCTACGACTGGGTGCTGCGCACCGACCTTCCTAGCGGTGTCAGTGTAGTCTGCTACGCTGACGACACGCTGGTGCTGGCACAAGGGAGGTTGCACGAGGCGGCGGCCGAACTTATGACACGCGGGGTTGCGATAGTCGTGGATAGAATCCGGCAACTGGGTCTCGAGGTGGCATTGCACAAGTCCGAGGCCATGTGCTTTCATGGGCCTCGGAATGCGCCACCGTCGGGATCCATACTGACGGTAGGAGGGGTTCCCATCGGCGTCGAGTCGACGCTGAGGTACCTAGGGCTTGTCCTCGACAGCCGGTGGAACTTCGTGGAGCATTTCCGACGTTTGGCCCCCAAACTGGAACGGGCAGGGGCTGCGTTCAAGCGGCTCTTGCCCAACCTGGGGGGTCCAAACGCCTCCTGCCGCAGGCTCTACGCGGGGGTCGTGCGGTCCATGGCCCTTTACGGGGCCCCGGTGTGGGCGCGTTCTCTGAGGCGGCGAGCCGCCCATTACCTGAACGCGCCCCAGAAGGTGGTAGCCGTAAGGCTGATCCGGGGGTACCGCACGATCTCCGGCGAGGCGGCGAGCCTCTTGGCCGGATTGCCGCCATGGGATCTGGAGGCGATAGTCCTCGCGTGCCTGCACGAATGGCGCGCGGAGGCACTACGCCGGGGGGAAACTCCGCTGCCGCGGCAAATTGTCGCTCAGCGGACAGACCTCCGGCGCGATCTCATGGCGACATGGAGAGAGCGACTGTCGCAACCCCGTGCAGGGCACGCCACAATAGTGGCGATAAGTCCCCTCTTTGAGGAGTGGCTAGAGAGGCGCCACGGCGCCCTCACCTTCCGCCTGACGCAGGTCCTCACCGGACACGGTTGTTTCGGGAGGTTCCTGCACCGAATCGGGCGGGAGGAAACGCCCGGGTGTCACCACTGCGAGGATCGGCCGGAGGACACGGTGGAGCACACTGTGGAGCTATGCCCCGCTTGGGCTGAGCACCGCCGTGTCCTCGTAGCGGCGATTGGCGGCGGCGACCTCTCGCGTCCGGCCCTGGTTCAATCCATGGTCCGGAGCGAGAGGGAATGGGAAGCCGTCGCCTCCTTCTGCGAAGCAATCATGCTAGCGAAGGAGGTGGCGGAACGTGAGAGGGAGAGAACCTCACGTCCCAGCCGCCGCGGGAGACGCCCCGGGCGTCGGGGGGCAACCAGTGGCCCCCGGCCACCGTAGGCGCGGGCCTGTGGACGGTGAGTAATGGGCTAGCTCACCGTCCGTCCGTCTTATGACGACAGACCGTGCCGACGGCGCGTTCGTGTTCCACGCGCGCCTCAAGGAGATGTCAGCAAATCGGAAGGGGTCCGAGAGGGCCGATGCCTGCCAGGGCTGCGGGTTGTTCGAAAGAGATACCGTGCCCCTGGAACGCAAAGGGCTAAGAAGGAACATGGATGGGTTTTAGTCAGTCAAGTCTGACACTCCCTTCCGCTCCGCCCAGAGCGGAAGAAGTCATTTGATGATTTCCCATCCGAAAAAAAAAAAAAAAAAAAAGGGCTTAACAGTTATTTTAAACTTTATAATGGGGAAACATAGATTATAAAATAATATTAGAATGTCATGGAAATAATTAAATGCAATGTCAGTATCTTCAGTCTGGTAAATATCTGAAAAAGACAATGAAGACAGACAGTTCACAAACTTATCAATATTATCTTGATTAAAATTGCGTCTTCGTTCGAAATAGAACGGTCTTTTAATATTCGTGGTGTCAACCGTTACCTCAAAGCATATAGATTGTCCTGTTTCGTGATCAGATAGGGCTAGGTAGTGTATTTGGGGCTTAACGTTTTGGATATTACTCGTAATTAAGTCGATACAAGACAATTGTCGTGTTGGACTGGTAATATGATTATTTATGTTATAGTTTTTTAAAATAGATTCTAGCTCTTTGAAATGTTTATCTGCTTTTATAACGTCTATGTTCCAGTCACCACATAATATGATGCTTTTATTATTTCTTTTCACAAGTTTTGTTAAGAGGATGTTTAAATTATCTAAAAATAATTTAATGTTTGAATTTGGGGTTCGGTAAATGCAGATAACATAAAGTTTTAAGGTTGTAATTTCAATTGCACAGTATTCGAAATAATATAATTTGGGCTCAATTAAATTACATAAAGGTTTACAATCGAGGTCTTTTTTTATCAATATACAAGTCCCACCCCTACGTTGATGCGGCCTTGAAAAGGCTGCCACTACCTTATAGTTTTCCATAATAAGATTGGATTCTGCCCCTTGTCGTATAAATGTTTCACTGAGACAAACAATATCGATACTCAAATTACTTTTCTCTAGTTCCGTTATTGATAATTCTAGAAGGTCTTTTTTGCTCAATACACCCGCTATATTTTGATGTAGAAGAGAACATTTGCGTCTAACCTCGAAAAAACATCGGTTGGCTAGTGTTTTCAGGTTTAGAAATATGAGTAGCGGTCTGTTTTTTAAAATAATATGGGATAGTTCCTTTTTTGCACATATTTGTTTTCGTAACATTGTTATTATAGTTATGTTGCATATCTTTGTTTCTACATCTTGATTTTAATTGTGAAGTTACTAATTTCTGGTAGTTTATGTTGTCAATTTCTATATTTATTTTAGAACACATGAAGCGCTTCGAAACAAAATTAATGTTATTAGACCTTACCATAACATCAGATGTATCAATGAATTGACAGTTTGGATAATTTTTCACAATCAGTTTTATGTGTTTATTTAACAGGTTAGCATTTAAGTAGCGATTATTTAGGACGTTTAGGATGAACACTTTGTTATTTTTTACTTGATGAAGTGAAGAACTTAACTCAGTTAAAAATAAGTAGGGATTTTTATCGTTACTTCCCACACCTAATACGATAATGTCGTCAGTTTTTAGTTTTTCTGCTAATTTGTCAAAGTTGCACAGGACTTGTGTACTCGTGGCATATGGTTTCGAGATTCCCGATACCGAGTATATGTTGTTCCATTTATTATTGTTTCTCTGCGTTGTTATTTCTTGAGCAAATTCCCGTACTTGTTGGTCACCTAATACTAGTATCCTTGTAGAAGGTATATTGTGGCTCAGTTCTTCTACTTTTTCTTTGTTTAGACTCTTATTTTTGTCCGTAGATGTCACTAAATTTTGTGTCGTGTGGTTCATGATTTCACGCTTTAGAAGGGGGGGTTGAGGAGTTTTGAGCTCATGGTTTACTGGATCAAAATTCTGACTCTTCGGGGGTGTAGAATGGGGAAATGTACCAGTCTTTCTATCGAGATTGAGAGGTGTAGAATGAGAAGTTTTATCAGTTTGCAATTAAGAAACAAACAGTAAAACAAAATGAATCCAAAAATCTAAAGTCAAAACCAAAATAAATCAAAAAATTTTCGTCGACGTCCAACTGTGATTCGAACCCGCACCGCTGAGATTCTACGTACTACCGACGACGATAGCCTCCGCGCCACGAGGTGACTTGATAAATGTTTTCAAATTGTCAGCCTGTTTCTTAGGGCAGTAATTCAAGTGGATGGTCCGTCGTCCTGCATAACCATATAAGGTAACGAATTGGTCCGCACAAACTTTCGATGAATCACTTTGGGTCACGTTCACAACACATGTCTTTTTGTTTGTTACTCAATTTTTTGAATAGTTTTTTGATTGTATACGGCGCACTGTTTGTTAAATGTCTATTTCAATATGAGATTATTGTCACTTGTACTTTTTACTATTGATTGGTATAAGTTTGGACTAATTTTGTGAGTATTTATAATTTTATACTCTAATATAAATATAGAGAGTTCAATTACATTTCTTACTACACAAAATGAGGAGTTACGAGAGAAAATTGCGCAGCTTGAAAGACAGACTAAAGAAGATAGTAAATATATCACTATCCTAGAAAATAAGATTGAAGACCTTCAAACGGGAAGCCGAAAAAGTAATCTAGTGATAAATAACGTACCTAGAAAACAAGGCGAGGCTAAAGAAGATCTTATTGAAATGACCATGTGTCTTTTCCAAAACATGGAGTGCAGCATTAAAAAATATGATATAAAAGACATCTATAGAGTTCGCGGAAAAACAGCAGATAAACAAAACACGCCTATTGTCGTAGAAACTGGCTCCACAATCTTGAAAACTCAGATTCTGAAAATGGCAAAAGCATTTAACATAAAGCATAAAAACAAATTATCTTGTAAACATATGGGCTTTAAAACTCAAGAAGACACTCCGGTCTTCATATCAGAACATCTGACCGCCAAAGGCTCCCGTCTCCACTTCCTGGCACGCGAACTAACCAAGTTTGGAACCTACAAGTTTTGCTGGACAGCCTATGGCAAAGTTTACGTCAAGAAGCATGAAAATTCTCCAACCATAGTTATTAGAAGTGAAGAGCAGGTACACAAACTTTTGCTAGAGAAATGACTATTTTCCTACAATTCTCTAATTTACTTTCTTGTTACTGTTAAATTATTAATATTAGTGATTATTCTAGAAATGCTTGTTAACCTGCTTTTGGTGTTGTTTTGCCAAATTTCCTGCAATTTTTTGCTCTTTCTTTTAAGATTTTTTGTTAATGTCATTATTACACATATATACCATTCTTTTCACAACCTAATCATATCCACATATACAAACACACAAACACACAGCAAATATCTACAATGTATACACCTATTAACTTACTCAAACACCAGAACTTACATAACAAAAACATATTCCTTACACAAAACTCATATTACAATCATTATTACAGTAAATAGTATTCTACTATCTAAGTATATTGAAATATACACTTCCTTGAAAAAAACGTTCATCCTGGATTCACTCTGCTCTAATGGATAGTACTTTACAAACTGTATCTGAGTTAGACAACATTGAAATTGCCCGGTCTATCGCTTGTGATTACTCAGAACTCCACAAACACGTTTTAGTAAACAAAAATGACCTTACTATCATATCCCAAAACATAAGAAGTATATATCGCAACTTCGGCGATTTTATTATCAATCTGTCTACACTTCATCTCGAACTGGATGTCATTGTCCTAACGGAATGCAGACTAAGCCCTAATAAGCCTATTCCCCAAATAAACAATTACCACTCCTATATGACAACTCGACAACTTAACCAGAACGATGGGGTGGTAGTATATGTCAAGTGTTCTATAAAGCACAAAGTCGAGGAAATACAACTCGACCAAGCGTCCTGTCTACGGCTGAATGTTTTAGGCAGTGACTTGTATTGTATATACCGTTCGCCGGCAAATTCTAATATTGATAGATTCATTGAGTCTCTCAGTACACAACTTAACGTGAGATCGTCACTGAAAAACACTATTATAGCTGGAGATATAAACATCAACATCAAAACTAGAGAGACAGAATCATCCCAAGATCACAAGAATAGAGTTACTTACCTAAATATGCTATCTCTTTACGGTATATTGCCTGGACATACACTTGCCACCAGGGAACAATCCTGCCTTGACCACTTCATGTTAAATATAAACAGAAATAAGTTCTCTGCCTTTATTGCTATCTTAAACTCTACTGTCACAGACCATTACACCACATTTCTATCTCTAACAAAATAAAAAAAAACAATTATACGGCAAACAAAACTACAACTTCACTAAATTACGAGCAAGCTCTAAAAGATCTGCAGGAGAAGAAATTACCTGATCTGTTATTTTGTGATGACCCAGACGTATTAATTGCTAGCTTTATAAATACTTTAACTTCTATTATAAATGACAACACGATCACGAAAAAAATTCCGAATAATAAACGAATCATCAAGCCATGGATCACTATGGGTATACTGCGCTGTATTAAAAACCGAAATAATCTCCAAAAACAGAGTCGCAATGACCCCTACAATGAAATATTAAAAATAACCTACACTAGATACCGGAACCACTGCAATAATTTAATAAAAAAAATAAAAAGGAAATATGAACGAGATTTACTTGCAAAATCTGTAACTAATAATAAAACATTATGGAAAAACATTAAAAATATAACATACTCTAATAAAACAAAAAGTCAAAACTTAGAATTGCTAAATATAAAACCTACCTCTCATGACTCTATAAATTATATTAATGATTATTTTGCTAACATCGGAAAACATCTAGCCTGCCAAATCCACCCTAGCTTAAAACCAGCCCATATCCCTGTTCACCCAGATACGTCTCTGCTAAACACTTTCGTATTAATGGACACTGACGTAACTGAAGTGAACGCTATATTGACGAACTTAAAATCTGATAGTGCCCCGGGTTGGGACAACATTTCAACAAAACTCCTAAAGTTTGTAAGAAAGGAAGTCGTTCCTGTGATAACCCACTTTGCGAATCTCTGTCTCCAGCAAGGCGTCTTCCCGACTCTCCTAAAGCAGTCTATTATAACCCCAGTGCACAAGGGGGGGGACAGAGACGATGTCAATTATTATAGACCTATCTCAGTCTTACCAGCAATATCGAAAATTCTTGAAAAGATAATAAACTCTAGACTTACTCAATTCCTCAACAAATACAACATAATTTCTCCTTCACAATTTGGCTTCAAACAGGCAGTAAGTACCGAAGATGCTGTAACTGCATTAACTTCTCAGATAATCGAGCGTCTTGACAAGAAACACAAATGCCTCTCGATTTTCTTAGACCTCAAGAAAGCATTTGACACCGTCTCTGTCCCTATCCTTGTGGACAAATTACAAAAAGTGGGAATAAGAGGTACTGCGCTCAGCTTACTCAAGGATTACCTCTGTAACAGAAAGCAAAAAGTAAAAATAGGACAATACATCAGCTACGAAGCAGAGGTAACATACGGCGTACCACAGGGCAGTGTTTTGGGTCCTACCCTTTTTTAATATACACACATCAAAAGTGTCTAGGGATCAAGCATTTTTATGCGGATTTCTTGAGATTGAGATGTGGCTTTGTAATAAATTTATGATTTTATAAATTTATATGGATCCTTTTTGGTGCATTTCATAATTTGAATCAGGAACTGTGAATCAAATTCGAGTAAAAGATGAAAATCAGCTGTCAATATTTTCCCTATAAAAACATACAACGCATTGAAGACATTATTAGTGCTACTGTTTCCCTACTACTGATTAAAACCAACGTTATTATGGAGCGGCGACGTCATTTAAGCAGGGAAGAAATGCTCAGAGCCGTGGGAATGATAGAAGCTGGTTCCCGGCAACGTACTGTGGCTTTAGCTCTGAATACAAGTCAGAGTGTTATCAGTCGACTTTGGACACGTTACCGAAGCACTGGTACCGTGGCTGAGCGCCATGGAGGACGGTATCGCTGCACCACACGGAGACAAGACCGATACATTCAAATCTTAACTCGAAGAGCTCCAACAATAACCGCCATGATGTTAGCCGTGAGGCTTCATCACTCTTCAGGGAACTTAATTAGCGACCAAACAGTCAGAAACCGCTTGCATGAAGTGAACCTTCATTCCCGAAGACCGCTACGGGTACCACCTATAGCAATGCACAATCGTAGGATTCGATATCAATGGGCTCTTGAACACAGAAATTGGGCAGAAGAACAATGGCGGTTCGTGTGCTTTTCTGATGAGTCTCGTTTTGGTATGAGACCGGATACAAGACGTATACGACACTGGAGAACCCCTGGACGCCAACAGCGATTAAAATCCTGCCAGGAAGTCCATCCTTATAGTGGTGGAACCATCATGGTATGGGCGGGTATTTGGATCGGCGGAAGAACTGAGTTGATTTGGATCAGAGGCAACCTCAACGCTCAAATTTATGCTGAGACGATTGTATCAGACGTCATCGTTCCTCTACAAGTGCAAATCGGTCCCTTATTTCAGTTAATGCATGATAATGCACGACCGCACACCGCAAGAGTTGTAAGACAGACTCTCGCCGCAGCTAACATCAATGTCCTGCCCTGGCCTGCTCAGTCGCCAGACTTGAACCCGATTGAGCATGCATGGGATATGCTACAGAGAAGAGCTCTGCCGAATATGGAGGGTATCCAGTCGCAAGAAGACCTTTTTTTGTTGTTGCAACGAACATGGGCGGCCATTCCACAGCGTGATTTGGATGAACTCATTTTGAGTATGCCAAACCGATGTTCTTGTGTTGTTAGTGTTCGCGGTAGAAACACGGATTATTAATTGTTTAAGTTACCCAATAAAATTTTAAAGAAAACTGTTATTTCAGTCTTTTTTTCGAACTTTAATGTTAGTGGTTCAAATGTCAAAAATCCCTTTATTAGAAAATGGCAAATTTCTTTATTAATGCAAAGGTGACTTGGTTTATCGTTACTGTGACAAACGAAAACACTTTATTTGATGAATCCTTAAAGAAAATTTTAATTAATATCAATCAGGAGAAAAGTTATTGCAAAAATATATGTTGATCCCTAGACACTTTTGATGTGTGTATATCAATGACTTGTGCAATATGAAATTACTGAATGCCAGGATTTTTGCATACGCTGATGATACTGCTGTTGTATTTGCTGGTACTTCTTGGAAAGATGTTAAACTGAGCGCAGAGGTAGGAATTGCTCACATAGCGGAATGGCTGAAAAACAACTTATTAACACTTAACACCACCAAGACTAACTACATATGTTTTAGTGTTAGCAACCGGACACAGCCCAATGAAGACCTGCAATTGAAAGTACACACATGTGGAGATACAAAAAGCATATGTTGTAACTGTCCGTGCCTAAACAGAGTCTCTAAGATGAAATACTTAGGCGTGATGGTTGACCAGTTTCTATCCTGGTACCCTCACCTTGAGCAGGTAATTGGCAGGGTCAGAAAGCTTTCTTGGATCTTTAAGTCACTAAGACACGTGGCCCTGGCTAAAATGTTGAGGAGTGATAAACGACCTAGACACCTCCTGAACGAAATTTATATTGCTCTAGCTCAGTCTGTCCTTCTATATTGTATCCCCATTTGGGGTGGCGCAGCTAAGACTAGATTTATGGACGTGGAACGTGCACAAAGAGCACTCATAAAAATTATGTATTTTAAAAATAAAAGGTTCTCTACTAAAAACCTATACGAAATCAGTAATATACTCTCGGTCAGAAAACTGTACATAACCCAAACGGTTCTAAAAAAACATAAAACTCTACCATATTATAACAAAATACTTAAAAGGAGAAAGGATATTATTGCAGAGGTTCCGCAATGTAAAACCCAATTTGCAAGCAGACAGTTCTACTATCTCTCAGCTCAATTATACAATAGGATTAATAAAAACATGTATGTACACAATAGAAACTATTACGACCGTAAAAAAATACTAAAAAACTGGATTAAGTCTCTTACTTACGAGGATACGGAAGCTCTTCTGGTATATCATGAGTAACATAATCTCACACCATAACGATACTCACCTCATTCTACTCTACACACTACACTACTGTTCACCACAACACGCTAGACCACAACACAACACAACACAACACACCACGCTACACCACACCACACCACGCTACATCACACCACAGTACACCACACCGCACACCGCACCACACCACATCACATCAAATCACATCAAACCACACTACATCTTATACACACACACCACACCAAACTAAAACACACCACGCTTCTCACCGCAAGATGCATACTTAAGATGTTATAGTATTGATTTATATAGATAACTAGATATTTAACCGTAACGCTACATCTAAGATATGGAAGAGCGGAGTTTCCTAACACAGGCATTGTTTGTCTAAAAGGAGGCTCCAAACACAATTAATTGTATAAGAAGCTTTTTTGTAAAAATAAAAACATTTTCATTTTCAAATAAAAACATTTTCATTTTCATTTCATTACTGAGACTTCGCTGTCCGTCCGTCCGTCCGTCCGTCTGTCGGCTGTATCTCATGAACCGTGATAGTTAGCCAGTTGAAATTTCTACAGATTATGTATTTCTGTTGACGCTATAACAACAAATAATAAAAACAGAAAAAAAATGAAGGGGGGCTCCCAAACAAAAATGTTTTTTTTTTCGTTTTCATAAATAGTGGTACGGAACCCTTCGTGTGCGAGTCGGACTCGCGCTTGGCCGGTTTTTTTTTTCTAGCAATCTTTTCTAACCCTAAAAAGTATAGTGTTGAAAACGTAGACGTATTATCAAAAGAAATTAAGTCTAAGAAAAATGTAGCGTAAAAATACATGCCGTCTAAAATAAACTTTTTCTGTCTCTTAAATCCTAAGTTATGTAAAGGGCAATAACTTTAAAAATGAATATTTTATTGAAATCAAGGTTACACTGGAAAAAAACATATGCTTGAGAATCATGAATTATTAAAAGTAGGTTGTAAAATCCCCTACTTCGCAAGAATAATGTTATAAGAATATTCGTGGGGTATGTTCAAAATGGCGTGTGGTAACTCAAATATTTATTGTAATAAGTGGTAACATAGGAGACATGAAACTTAGGAGCTTGTGGCCAAATAATAACAGCTGCTCGGGTCGACCTTACTGGAAGACGACCGGAAGACGATGCGTTGGAAGGCCTCCCACTAGGTCGACCAATGACCTGGTGAAGGTTGCGGGGATCCGCTGGATGCAAGTCACACAGGTCCGGTCAATGTGGCGACACTTGGGGGAGGCCTATGTCCAGCAGTGGACGTCTTTCGGCTGAAATTATGATGATGATGTTGGGTCCGTCTTCCGATTAAGCCGTGTTTGCTTAGGTTGTTCCGTGGATGGATGAAAACCAATTACAGATCGAGTTTCCTCCGTGCCTCGGAAAGCACGTTAAGCCGTTGGTCCCGGCTGTCATTTGTAGATCTTTGACAGTTGTTACAGGTAGTCAGTGGCCTGAAAGTCTGGCAACAGCCTTGCCAAAGGGTGTCGTATTACCAAGTACTAACTGAGTAGTGGAGGTAAGACAGCCAATGGAATGGATATTAACTGGAAGCTGAAGGGCTAGGCCTTTTGTTATGTTGTGGAAAACTACGATTACAATAATTATAAAACCTTCTAGGCTTCTACTACAATAAAAGTCTGCCCAAAATGAGCAAGTTCATCATCATCATCATCTCAGCCGAAAGACGTCCACTGCTAGACATAGGCTTCCCCCCAATGGCACATTGGCCGGTCCCATGCGACTTGCATCAGGTCATCGATCCACTTAGTGGGAGGCCTTCCAACGCACCGTCTTCCGTTTCGCGGTCACCATTCCAGAACTTTTCGGCCCCATCGGCCATCCGTTCTGCGAGCAATATGCCCTGTCCACTGCCACTTAAGTTTGGCAATTTTTCAAGTTACGTCTCAATGAGCAAGTTACTTATTAGTTAAACTAAACCCAATCCATTTTAAAATACATTTTAAAACACTCCACATTCATTTATGAATAACGAACTGTACAAAGTTATTACAGCGCAAAGCAAACAGATTTTGCTATGTCCCGTTTACTGATAAATTGCAGACTTTTAAGACAGCTTTTGTTCCTTAACTTGCTCTGAATTACTTTATTACGTTACCAGGAACTTACATCACAAGTTGGTTCTTCTAGGAAGTTCTCTGAGTCCGACATTAACTATTACCTGATGCATGATAATAGTATATTACCTTTAAAGGAAATTCTCTTGACGCGTAACATGATTTCTTTAAAAAGAG
Source organism: Cerastis rubricosa (assembly GCA_949152445.1). Taxonomy (NCBI): domain Eukaryota; kingdom Metazoa; phylum Arthropoda; class Insecta; order Lepidoptera; family Noctuidae; genus Cerastis; species Cerastis rubricosa. Next base: position 14,851,294 of record OX424548.1, on the reverse strand, counting down.
TAATTGTTGTAAGCTTTTATTTAACTTGCCTTGTTAGTAAGAAAGAAAGAAAAAAATATTTATTAGCCTGTTAGCTTGTTAGACGGTTAATTAGTATGTATTGGTCAAATCTTGCAGCTGAATTTCAAACCAGTTCCCCAGTTTGCATACATTTTACATAAAAATTATATAAACTATCTGTGTGCCAAATCCCTTCCACATTCGTGGAGTAGTTTTTGCGTGAAAGATTAACAAACATCCATTCATACTTACAAACTTTCGCATTTATAATAGTAAAGTAAGATGAGATAGGCTAAGCCAACACAGAAAAAAAAGAATATGCACAAAAAAAGGAACCACCTTTCACCCCAAAACCATACATCACTACCTTTTAAACCACCCTAAGCCACAAATTACACTCTTAACACCAAAATGTTAAACATTCCTCAAAAAGAATCCCGTTATCACTTTGACATCGTTTAATCCCGGGATTTATAAAAGAAAGAAAGGAAACGATAGAAAACGAATTCGAAAAATCTGAAATTCATGAACGCATTCGCCTCCTTTTGAAATTAGAACGTGGAATTCCATGTTCAAACGTATTTCTCACGTAGAAATGCGGGCGTCGAGTGCGCTCTGAGTCGAGCAAGTAATTTGTTTTTAATTGGTCAGTGCGGCTTTTGAAAATTTTAAATTAAAATTACGTACGCGGCATTAAAAATGTCTATCGGCGGTGACGGGTTTGCGGATATTTTTATGGTGTTGATGATATGGTTTTGTAGAAACGTAGGTTAGTTGGTGTGATGGCATGTGCGTGTGATGTGGAGGACTGAGGAAAATGTCGTGAGGAAAGTTTTGAGTATATATGTGTATGGGGATCAGAGTAAGAACAATAATATGGCAAGAAAGGAGGTTTCTGATGAGATGAAGAGTAATAGAGAAGTATGGAAGAAGACCTGCTACACCGACCCCAAATAAATTGGGATAAGAGCAGGAGAAAGATGATGAGCTAGTAAGAAAGTGATGGCTGAGTTATTGACATTAAGTATACCAGTTTCTTAATTGTCAGCACGTAGGTACACTCGGCATCAGAAGTCGGATAACACCTATCAATATTACACCAAGTTTTGTGCTGATCAGTGTGATCTGATGTAATACTGTTTGGCGAATTTTTGTGACCACTGATGAAAATACTGATGTCTTTTACTCCAGTCTGTTAAGGGTACACAAGTCGGTCATTCTTCCATACAAACGTAGTATGGTGATTACTCGTCTGTTTGACGGTGTAGGTTCCAAACTAAAAATTTTATCAACTGGTTTTGTCATTATCTAGGCCTGAATCGAAGCAGAATTGGAAAAAAATATTGGTTTGGAAGTTATGAGCGTCGAAACTTCCGCATTTCTACACTAATTTTAACTCATCTTTGGGCGTAAATAAATAACAAATGTAGTATAAAAATGGAAAAAGTGAAACCGTACAGGGATAGATAATTTATTTAAAAGTCCAAATAAATTATTTTGAGTAGATACATCCAGTAGTTTTCCTATAATATCTATACGGCCAAAACTCAATTTATGAAATTAGACGCGCTCATTTTCGCTATAAATCGTCGTATATTTCACTAAACAAGTAAATAAATATATAAATAAGTAAATAAAAACTAGATAAATGAATACTAAATAAATTAAAGTAAATAAATTAAAAACTTACTAAATAAGATGCATATTAGCCACGCCCGCCAACGAGTTCGAGCCGTCGTCGACTTGTGCAACCTTAATATGGATCGTTCTAAAACTAAGACGTCTCATAATTTTGGATACGTATAGCGACTTTCCTTGCTGACCGTACATACTGTTGTTACAAATTAAAATAAAAATCTCGCTTGTCTAGTGATTACAATGCTTTGGTTGAGCATGAGGTCCTGAGTTCGAATCCCATGACATGCAGTGTTATTGGGTTTTTTCATCATGAATATCTCAGGAGCTGGTTCTGTGTGGTGTCGGACGTAAAGAATAGCACCATCCCATATCTTTCCGTGGGTGTCGTAAGAGCCGACTAAGGGACTTGCCAGAGAATGGGCAGCAGCGTTATCTGTGCTTTTGTAACAACCGTACTGCGATCGCCAACCCGCCTGCCAAGCGTGGCGATTGTGGCAAAACCCCCCTTATGTCAATGTGACGTTGGAGGAGGCCTATGTCCAGCAGTGGACGTCTTTCGGCTGAAATGACGATGATGATGATGATCTCAGGAGATCAGGATATTACATGGGACTTAAACATAAATAGCGAAATGCGTGTACACTGCTACGTACCTACTCTACTTAACTCTTTGAGGATATACAGGCGTGATGTTTATCATCTGCCTAGCCTTTTCCTAAACCATCTTGGGGTCAGCTTCCAGTCTAACCGGATGCAGCTGAGTACCAGTATTTTACATGAAGCGACTGCCTATCTGACGTCCTCAACCCATTAACTGGGTAATAAGATACAACTTGGTAAGACTGGATGTCATACTTTTGGCTTCTGACTACTCGTAAGACTGTCAAAGATCTACAAATGACATCCGAGACAGCTTACCGTGCTTTCCGAGGCACGAAGAAACTCGGTATGTGATTATGGTCACCTATCCATAGACCATACCTCGGCGAGCAAGGCTTAACCTTAAAGATCGACCCTGTTATTATTTAGGCACGAGCTCCTCATACAGGCGTCTTTGTGGTGTTTAAAATAAACTGTAACTGTATAACTTATTACACCTTTTGTGCGTATCAGAAGATATCTTATCTAAACTAATATTATAAAGAGGAAAGATTTGATTGTTTGTTTGTTTGTTTGCATTGGCTCCGAAACTATTAGTCCGATTTGAAAAATTCTTTCAGCGGTATATAGTCCATTTATTGAGGAAGGCTATAGGCTATATATCATCACGCTAAGACCAATAGGAGTGGAGCAGCAATGAATAATGTTGCAAAAACGGGGAAAATGTGACGCAAACGAAGTTGCGCCGGACAGCTAGTGACTAATAATACCCTAGTTTTGTATTGTGGCACGTAAGAATCGAGAATCTCCTCAAATGCCTTCTAAAAATAGAAAGGCTTGGAATGATCTTATATAATACTAGCTGTCCGGCGCAACTTCGTTTGCGTCACATTTTCCCCGTTTTCGCAACATTTTTTATTGCAGCTCCACTTTTATTGGATGTAGCGTGATGATGTATAGCCTATAGCCTTTCCCGATAAATGGGCTATCTAACCTAAAAGAATTTTTCAAATCGGACCAGTAGTTTCGGAGCCTATTCAGTGCAAACAAATAAACAAACAATCAAATCTTTCCTCTTTATAATATTAGTTTAGAGACTAGCTGTTACCCGCGACCTTAGTTCCCGTGAAAGTATTATAAAAATGTTACATACCTGTTTGAATTGCATTTTGTTAACAATTTCAATGGCTTCATTTTTTTTACGCAGAACCCAATGCTTAGGGTTCCGTACCCAAAGGGTCAAACGGGACCCTATTACTGAGACTTCGCTGTCCGTCTGTCTGTCACCAGGCTGTATACCATGAACCGTGATAGTTAGCCAGTTGAAATTTCTACAGATTATGTATTTCTGTTGCCGCTATAACAACAAATACTAAAAACAGAATAAAGTAAATACCTAAGGGGGCTCCCATACAAAAAAAAATTTTTTTTGCTCGTTTTAATAAATAATGGTACGGAACCTTTCGTGCGCGAGTCCGACTCGCACTTGGCCGGTTTTTTTATGGGAAATCCTAATAACACTTTGCCCGACCTGGTAGTTTATCTCAGGACCTTAACCTTAGCAGTTGCGTTTGCGATTACTACACCAACGAGACAGTCACAACACAACAGTACCTACTAATAGTATTTTTGATCTTATCTATACCAAACCATACCAATATTAAAAATTGAAGAGATGTGTTTGTTTGTTTGCGTGAACGTGCTAATCTCAGAAACTACTGGTCCTCTTGAAAACATATTTCAGTGTTAGATAGCCCTTTTGTCGAGGAAGGCTATAGGCCATAAGGCTACGGCCAATAAGAGCGGAGCAACAATGAAAAACGTTGCAAAAACAGGGAAAGTGTGACGCAGACGAAGTTGCGCGGGACAGCTAGTCCTTAATATTCATAAAGTACATAGTGGCCTCTATGCTTCTTCTTCTTGTCGTATCGATGATACTTCTTTGTTATATGGTTTGGGCCCAGTAGGTAGCCACATTTATTGCATCGTCAGAGGCGTTATTTAGGTCGTCGAGAGTGCAGGTAAACGGACACCTGGGACACTCCAGCAGGTGGGGCATAGTCTGATCCATGCTAAAATATTGAAACTCAATACTCCTGAAGTCCTGGCAGGTTACAAGGAAATTGCTGCATAATAGAAACCATCTTCTTAGAATATATCAAAGTAGTTTGTGTTTTGAGTAACTGTTGTAGTTCTGAACATCTATTTTATGACATGTTTGAATACATTGAAACCTGTAATAATAGTCCTACGTAATATTATAAAAGCGATTGGGGATTAATGTTTGTTACTCTTTCACATAAAAACCACTGAAAAGATTTGGATGAAATTTGGCACACAGGTAGTTTATAACAAAGGTTTTTGTAAAAAGTTACTGATTGACAAGAGTGTCCATGGAGTTTCTTGCCCATTCTTCTCCATAGAGATCTACGCTTTGGAATGGGCAATTTCAGTAATTTCACAGTTATTATGTCTTGTGACTGCGACTGTAGCTTCATTTTTATTGTTATTCGACTATTCAAAGGTACCTGTAACTGGCCTACTTGAAATTTAAAATGATTTTGTGTTTTTTTTATGACCTGGATTAACACAAAGGATATTTTTTACCCCAGTTGTACGATTCCGTGGGGCAATTACCAAACAAAACGTGGGCGAACAGTGGGTATAAGCTAGTAATGTAATAATTATTTCATTTTGAATGGAACTGTGCTGTTTTTTTTTTGCTGCTCGTGGCTAAATAATCAGCCGCACTGGTCGTTCCTCACGGATAAGCAGCGCTTGCCAAGGTCAGCCTGCGGAAGATAAGCAGCGCTTGCCAAGGTCAGCCTGCGGAAGGGTGATCATCATACCAAGTTTCTTCCATTGCTCGGTTAGTGTGTAAAGCGGTTGGTCCAGACTGACCTTTGACTACACTTTTTGTTTTCAGTCTAATGGGATGAGCTCGTGGCTAAATAATAACAGCCGCACTAGTCGATCTTTAAGGTTAAGCCATGCTTGATTTCCTCCGTGCCTTGGAACGCACGTTAATCCGTTGGTCCCGGCTGTCATTTGTAGATATTTGACAGTCGTTACGAGTAGTCAGAAGCCCATTAAAATCCAGTCTTACCAAGGGGTGTCGTATTACCCAGGTACTGGGTTGTGGAGGTCATAGACAGTCGCTGCATGTACATTTATGGTACTCAGCTGCATTCGGTTAGACTGGAAGCCGACCCCGAGATAGTTTGGGAAAAGGCTAGGCAGATGATGATGGGATGCAGCTAAATAGCAGTATTTTACATAGCCTCGTAAGGCCCAACGACCTAATTTAATGACAAAAAAATTTTGACACTCCGGCCCGAGACACTATTTAAAATCATTAAATTACGGCCCAGCGACCTAAAATTGTGACATGATATTTGAACATATTTTTCTGTTTAAATAATCCCGCCAATTCAAAACTGCCATCGACAAATTATTAACTTTGAACGCATCTCTAATTTTGACCATTTCAACTTGACGTTTTAGAACCAATAATCTGTCTATTTGACGTTTCATCTCGTGTAAATGGAAGCCTCGTGGATATAGGTGAGTAAATCTATTAATATCTTTATAATCATTACATGGTGATGTCTGAAATGTATTGCAAACAGTTGCGGAAATGTTATATTTTGTTCCTACGCATTTTTTTCAATGGAAAGTCATTTTAATTCAGTAATATACGAACGATAAAAACTATGTCCCAAAATAAAGTCGGTGGGTTTTTATTGTAAAAGTTAGCCTAACTTCTATGTCATAATTTTAGGACGTTGGGTGTTTACTTTATGTTTTCTTTGTTTAAGCCATGAATAACGAAGCTATCGAAGCTGAGCTTAATCTGGACATATCCGAGTTTGAAGATGACGAAGACAACGATGATATTGATGATGTGGATTATCGACCACCTCAGGGTCGAAATCGTCAGTCGGATAATTCAGCAGAATCGTCTTCGGATTCTGAAGGCGAGCTTTCAATTTCAAGTCCTGCGATTTCTAATTCTTCTGTTATGCGAGGGAGGAGCTTACAGCGTCGAGGTGGCCGTCGTAGTCGAGCAATTTCTTTGATTTCTCAACCAAGTCATAGAAGAGGAAGCTCTTCTCGTGGAAGAATGTATCAGCAAGTGGAAGCTGTAGCTAACGAGGATATTGGCATTAACGATGGACAAACTGGAGATTGGATAGAAAAAGATTTTAATCCAGATGTAATTCCCTTTATGCAACCATCGTATTTACCTCTTAATGACGAAGAGTTTAGTAAAATTGATTACTTTCGTCGATACGTAAATGATGAGCTGATGCAAATCATCGTGGATAAATCCAATGAGATGTATCTATCAAGAAACGGCCAGTTATTAAATTTGACACTTACCGAGTGCTACATTTTTTTCGCAATTAATTTGGCTATGTCATGTATTGGATATCCGATTCTCCGCATGTACTGGCAACATAAGTTTCGTGTCGCTTTTGTAGCTGATCACATGTCACGGAACAGATTTTTCACTCTTCGAAATTCTTTAAAACTCGTCAATGATAACGACTTTTCTGCCGAAGATAAAAGTAAAGACAAGCTCTGGAAAGTTCGCCCACTTATCAAAGAAATTCTTAAGGGTTGTCATTCCATACCAAAAGACCAAAAACTGTCAATTGACGAAATGATCATTCCTTTTACGGGCTCCTGTGGGATGAAGCAATATTGCCCAGGTAAACCTAATCCTACAGGTTTAAAAGCTTTTGTCTTGGCGAATCCTGCAGGAGAAGTGTGTGATTTTGATATATATCAAGGGGCAACTACATATCCTTCTTATGCTGACACATCATTCGGGTTGGGAGAGAAAGCAGTTCTTGCCTTAACGGAGGATTTGATACCGGGACATATAATTTACTGTGATAGGTACTTTACCACCGAGACACTGCTTTTGCAATTAAAAAACAGAGGCCTGATGTGCGCTGGTACATTAATGAGAATAGAGTACCTAAGCCCGCAAGATTAATACTCAAAGAAGACAAAGACTTAAAGAAAGCAGGGAGAGGGAGTTATCAAGTATTGGTCAACGATGAGAAGAATATAGCTATAACTAAATGGCTTGATAATAAACCAGTCACTTTTCTGTCTACTGTGCACGCTGCCCAAACTTCCGACACTTGCCAAAGGTGGTGTAAGCAGAATAAAGTTTATGTTACTGTCCCACGACCGGAAGTAGTAAAACAATATAATTCAAATATGGGAGGAGTCGATCTTGCTGATCGCCTCTTAGCTGTGGCACCGTCGAGATATCGGACAAGAAAATGGACAACGCGATTTATCGCGCACATGTTTGATTTGGCTATAACTAATTCTTGGTTAAATTACAAAAAAAATGAGTTACGCAAAAATGTCCCGATAAAAAAAATTCAACAACTGAGGAGTTTTAAAATGGAAATAGCTGAAATTTTAGTATCAGCAAATGTCTCCACTAGTTCCGAAACAGAAGACGAAGAACAGCCTCGGCCTAAACGTTCTAAACCAACTATACCGCTTCCCAGCGTCAGTTCAAGAACTCATGGTGCACTCCATTTGCCCTCGGCTGGAGAAGTTCAAAACAGATGCAGAAGACCAGGATGTAACAAGAAAAGCACAATTATATGCAAGAAGTGCAACATTAACTTGTGTCTCACTAGAGAAAGAAATTGTTTTTTCAAGTTCCACACTGAGATTTATTGATTTAGATGTTTTTATTTTATTGTTTTTATTTTTTTTTATTAACGAAGACTATAATTGTGATTGGTTTATGTGCAATTGTCATTGATATACCTAAAGATTTAAGACCAGTTTAGCATTTTCTTTAATTTTTAATATATCTTAAAATATTATAATTTGAAATATTACCATTGATTAGTAGATAAGTACCTACATTATGTTGTTAATTATGATTAGCGCAAGTGTAATGCTAATGATACATTGTTTCCTAAAAAATGAGACTGATTTAGAGACATTTGTTACGTAAAATGATTAATTAATACGATTTAAAATAAAAGGAGAATAAACGATTTTTTTTTTCACAAAGTTTCTTTTTTTTCCGGTATAATTTGTAACATTTGATGATAAATAACTGCATAGATTTGATATATTCAAATTAATATTATACTTAAAACTATGGCCCAGTGACCTAAAAAAAGGACAATTAATTTCAAAATATTTGTTGCTTGAAATAGTTAACTTTAGGTATAAGAAATACCCCTTAAAAGAGTTTAGCCAAAAGTATTACATTTAAACACTTTTTTACTAAATCAAAGTTCTGGGCCGCAACTACTTGCACCTATTTTTAGTACATTGGGCCGTAATATATATCGACCTAAATTTGGGTTGGGCCTTACGAGGATAGAGCAACTGCCTTTCTGATCTCCACGACCCAATTCGTTTTGGGTAATATGACATCTCTTGGTAAGACTGGTTGTCAGACTTTTGGGCCATTGACTACCTGTGACAACTGTCAAGGCCAGCCGGAACCAAAGGCTTGACATGGTTTCCGGGGAACGGAGGAAACTCGGTAGGTATGTACTGGGTGGTCACCCATCGACGGAGAAACCTAGGCAAACGTGGTTTAACCTGACGATCGACCCGACTTGCTGTTATATTGAGCCACAAGCTCCTCCTTGAAAGACGGAAAATATTCATAATATTATCACTGCTCCTAACTACCTAATCCTTACAACCACACACCCCTCTTCAATCAAAAAGTATTATTTCATAAAAATATCATTAGCATAATGGTGGAACCAAGGCGACATAAAAACTAAAGAGCCAACGAAACAGTGGATTATATCAGCGGCTCTAGACTACGGGACCCACGGAAACACGCAAATGAGAATTTTATGATATGTCCGCGTTTGGGGGTTAGTTGGCTAGTATGGAAAGAGATCTTTTTTTTTATTTTTTTGAAAGGAAAACATCACTGCTCTCAAAAACAGTGAAGGAAAACATCGTGAGCAAACCGGCAAAAAATCGAAGAGATGTGACATCGACCAACCCGCCTGCGCCTGGCCTGCGTGGTGGATTACAGCCCACTCCCTCGCATAGAGAGGAGGCCTGTGTCCCAGCAGTGGGAACATTATAGGCTGATGATGATGAAACATCGCTGCATCGTGAGGAAACCTAGACTTATAAATTGGACCCGTCTTGAGAAAGCGTAGTTATCTATGCTCGTGCCTTCTCTGTATGAGACGAGGCCTTTGCCCAGCAGTGGGACAGTAATAGGCTAATGTTATAATTATAATATAATTATAATTGGTTTCCAATTTACTGGAGTTTGTCTACTATTCCAATTAGGTAAGAAAGAAAGAAAGAAAGAAAACATATTTATTTGTCGCAGGGACATGACATGCATACAAAATTAACAAAAGTAAAACAAAGAACATAGGTAGATGCAAGAAACAAAAATAAAAGTACAAATGGGACGGAACAAAAATGTTTACTGCTAGCACGTCGTGACTGCGACAAGCAGGTTACCACTCAGCATGATGCTATGTCATGGGGGGACCCACAGCACAGCGCTGGTTTTCAGTGGTCACCTGTGACATAACGTACGGAAGCCAAGACAGCATAAATATTTGATAACATAAGCGTAAGCGATGATATAGTACGCTTGCATTGAACTATCTATAAGCTTAGTATTAAAGCTCCTTGCGAAATGGATTATTCGAGGAAGCAGCATCATTCAACCTAAACATATTAGCATGATATACCTATTATAATTGAGCCTTTAAGCTGCATTGCCATTTGCTTTGAAGAACATACATACATAGGTCGGTTTATATATATAGACTTCGTTAGGGATTTATCACCTTAAGGTTGAATTTCACTTGCATGCCATTGACTGCCTAGGTTTATTTGTCTATGTGACGGTGAGATTTATAGTTTCAACCTTAGTGAAGTTTCAATTTATTGGGGATTGTTGCCAAAAGCGTTAAAATAATGACTACACTATGATGCTGGTATCTAAAATTACTAAAATATTCAAACAGAACGAACAGGTAACGGTGAAGGAAAACATCGTGAGGAAACCGGCATGTCATAGAACAAAAAATTTGAAGACATGTGACATCCATCAATCCGCTCTGGGCCCACGTGGCGGATTACAGCCCACTCCCTCTCATTGAGAGGAGGCATGTGTCCCAGCAGTGGGAACACTTTAGGCTGCTGATGATGATGATTCAAACAGAGGAGAGGAAACATTTCAAACTGTACTTTTGAGGTTGGTCTTGCATTGGCAGAAAGAACCTCTTACATTGCAGTTCTTACCGATATAAACGGCTACAACCTCTCGAATGGGTCAAATTTGCATCTGATGCCTACGGTATGCCTTTTCCTAAACATTACTTTTAGTCACATTTCAATTAAACAAGCTGTCGTTTTGCATCCTCGGCAAATTCAAGGAGATAACTATCCTAATAATTCTCGACCCGAATCAATAATAAAATGGGTAGGTATTTTTTTTATTTACCGAAATCAGTAAGTGTGAACCCACCCGTATTAAAATGCGGGCCATCTGATCCTCGCCCTATGACTGAGCTTTCACACACAAACCTAATCAAATGTTATTCGATTATTTCTTATTCCCTAAGACACGTTAAGTGAGTTATTCTGAAATACTTTCGAATTTAATCAATTAAAAAAAAGTAAAATACATTAATTATTTTTTTATTTAGAGAGCAGCTGTGGCCCACTGGTTGCAACCCGACTTACGAGCAGTAAGCCGTGAGTTCGAACCCAGGCAGGCGTATTACTTTGTGTAATTTATTTCATCACCGCTGCTCTCAAAATCGGTGACGGAAAACATTGTGAGGAGACCTGCATGTCCTAAAACTAAAAATTCGAAGACATGTGACATCTACCAACCAGAATGGACCAGTGGATTACAGCCCAATCCCTCTCAAAGAGAGGAGGTCTGTGTCCCAGCAGTGGGAACATTACAGGCTGATGATGATGAAGATATTTATTACTGCCCAGATATCGTCATTTAAATTGACTTAATATGTCTTTTGTGACAACCTCCAGTTTTGACGAGGACGTAATACTGCACCACGTATTTTTTTTTCTGAAAGATTATAATTTTTTATAAAATCCTCCTCCACACTAACCGAACCATATATTTTCGCGTTGACCGCAACAGAGTATTATTAAAACATTATTTACGTAGGAGAAATGTATTTTTGACTACGAAATGTCCCGGCTTCGTTTGCATTTCGGCCTAAAACTTTCAACTGTGTTCATGTGCCAAGTTGGCAGGAATAGTAACAATATGAATATTTTTTTCATGAATTTTGGCTTTATAATATTGAATAGGTATAAACATCTTATTAGATCACCATAATACACCAAAGTTCTTGCTGCTGGAAAACAAGGTTTTTTTTGTTGATAATATCATCATCATCATCATCATCAGCCTATCATAATGTTCCCCCTGCTGGGACACAAGCCTCCTCTCTATGAGAGGTAGTGGGCTATAATCCATCACGCGGGTCCAGTACAGATTGGTAGAGGTCACATGTCTTCGATTTTTTTATTCTGGGACTTGCCGATTTCCTCACGATATTTCCTTCTCCGTTTGTGAGGGCAGCGGTGATGAAATAAATTACACAAAGAAATGCACCTGCCTGGGTTTGAACCCACGGCTTACTGCTCGTAAGTCGGGGCTACGACCACTTGGCCACCGCTGCTCTCATAATGCTCTATGCTCTGATATTTTTTTTATTTTTTTATCATATAGTTATTTTCAATAGCTTGGACCATACTTCATAACGTATTTACACATTCTTATCACTTTTATAGCCATCTACAATGCAAAACTTTTCTCACGTCATTTGGCTCATTCCTTCTCCCTGTTTCCCTGTTTTGAGAGTATTCCTATTTCACCTTTGAAGCAGGGTATAGGGCCAGATGTACATATTCGTAATGTATGCTCCTTCACGAGTATGTACATCTGCAAGTGAGAGTAAGGTCTAAACGCGAGTGAAGTTGAGGCGACAATTTAGTTACAACATAAGTTTTAACAAGTTAGCAAACTTGAACTGTGGGGACTTCAGTCCGTCAAACATCACACCTTGCAGAGTTAAAGTTGTTTGGACTTAAACTGTTGGTACTTTGACATATTTATGATTGTATGGTAAACTGGTTTAGAAGTGACTAATATCGACTGCTGACAATCTTAATAAGTTAGGATATAAGATTTTTTTTAATAAATTAAAATTGAATGATTTTAGTATTCATTCTAATTAAAAGCAAAGGTAAATAATGCATTAAAATATAATGAAAAGAACACGACTGTGAAGAATATGACATGCAAAGCCAACTTCAAATAAATTGAGATAAGGACAGGAGAATGTGTTGGCACACCGTCCGTCCGTCTTATGACGTCAGGCCGTGTCAACGGCGCGTTCGTGTTCCACGCGCGCATCAAGGAGATGTCAGCGAATCGGAAGGGGTCCGAGAGGGCCGATGCCTGCCAGGGCTGCGGGACTGTTTGAAAGAGATACCATGGCTCTGGAACACAAAGGGCTAAGAATGAACATTGATGGGTTTTAGTCAGTACAAGTCTGACACTCCCCTCCGCTCCGCCCAGAGCGGGACGGGTCATTTGATAAATTCCCATCCGTAAGAAAACTGGGCAGGAGTATGACGATGAAAATAATTTATCACCACTGCTATTAACCCTAGAAGCCTAATCTATTTCAAAAGTACACAAAGCCTTAACATACGTCTCAGAGGCGTACACATATAATTCAATTTTTTATGTAAAATAGCCTTATTTTGTATTTTTTTTTTGTAGTGGAAATTTAAATTTGGTATTTAGGCTAAAAATAAAACAACAATTATGAGTAATAACTATAATCACAGTTATTTATTACAAAAAAAAAACTAGATGAATAAGTTGGAACAAAAAAATCAACTTCTTCAAAATCAACAGAAACATTATTTTTTTATGGAAAATTTTCTTTTTTTAACGCTAATTGGTTATTCTTAGAGCAAGTATTAAAACTAATCAGACTTCAAAATACTAGGTAAACTTTAAGAGCAGTCTACACAAATATCAACCTTGTGCTCGCCACACACAGATTTTTTACATTTATAACTCGTCCGATGATGGACCATCTTCTGTAACAGGGACTGGGTCGGTTTCTTCAGAGGAAGCAGGTTCATGTAAAGACGAAACATACTCAGTCACATAACTATTTTCATCTTTGCTTTGAAAGTCGATAATCTGGTCATCCTCAACTTCGGAATCCGAAGCTTCCAAAGAAGGATCATCTTCCTCATTTAGGATTGCTAAAATATCGTCTCCGTCTAATTTTCGAGACTGTGATATATTTTATATTATCTGAAACAACGCCGAAAATAGACATACAATATACGAAAAACGAACAAAAGAAAAATCACATACCTAGTTAAAAGTTACGCAAAGCATAAACATACGTCTCGTGCAATACTTCGATAAATGGCGGGACTTACCTTAACGATACGGGTACCGTAATTATGCTAGCTCCCGGCGGTCACTGAGTTGGCAAAAGAGCACGACGCGCTAGCTTCAACCGTTAGTAAGATACAAACGATATTCGGTTTCGTGTACGCCTCGCAGACGTAGATTAGGCTTCTAGAAGCCTAATCTACGTCTGCGGCTTCTAGGGTTAAATCCTTAAAATAAAACATCGCGGAAAATTTAAAAAAAAATCTGTTTCCAACTTGAACCACTTTGATCAAAATTCATAGTCATAAGTTACACCAACATGAAAATACACGATGTTTTACTTCGAACGAATTTACACTATGCCAATTAATAAAAGAAAGCGACGAGAAGGTTTGCTATGTTTGGTTCAGACAGATATATTGCTGAGGAGTTTATTGTGCCAATACTGCTTCTCCGCAGCTAAAAGGGGGTTCCCTTCGTTAGATATTTTGGTAGACAATCTAAAAGTTAAGTTCAATCTTAGGGTGTTTTTTTGTATAAATTTGCCCCACATTAGGAATTTCTCCTGTATCGTGGGTATGTTAACAAACATTTAAACTCACATACACAAATAGACCAGACCCGGAACAACTATCTGTAGGCCATACAAATATTTGTTCAGTGCGGGGATCGAACCCGCGACACGCAGCGCAGCAATCAATCGCTTAGCCACTGCACCAACCATGCCGTCGGTTAATGGAACAACTGCCCATGATACGTAGCAACACCACTCCAAGTTTGCAGCCTAATTGAATAAAAGATTTGTGTTTGATCAAAGCAAGACTTGAACCATCACTATGCCAAAAGCCACCCACCCATCTCACAATCACAATTTTTTTTTTTTTTTTTTTTTTTTATGAATGGCATCTCGCAGTTCGACCTAGGAGGTTGTCGTCTGCTTAACCGGACTATCCTGTGGGTGCCTTAAGAGTAAGGCCTCCAGCCAGGGCATAAAAACTTACAAACTAAGCGACTATACGCTGAGGGCACCCCCTGTGGGGTACGAGCCTCGGCTCAGGGCGTCGCTGGGGGAGGACTGCATGGGGACAGGCTGGATCTGAATGATATCATTATTTAGGGGCTGATTTAAAACTACTGGCACAGCATCGCGGGCTGGCTCGAGCGAGGGTCGGGGAGGACATGGACCGGGACGTCGCGACGGACCTCGACGGCGAGGTCGGAAAGACGGCGGTTTGTGTCTGAATTTTTTAAGAGTGCTAGTCTCTTTGCTACTCTCCTGGAGGAGGGTGATAGCATCATCGGGAGTGACGAGGGTATGCCGAGGACGGCGTACTGTACTAATGCGCGAGGGTTCGTAACGGGCGGCCGCTGCGATCAGGGGATTACGGTGTTTACTGGCGTTATCGAAGAAACGCTTCGAAAGACGTTTCATAAACTGAAGGACGGTGGGCATTCTAAGGTCTACGTGTAGACGGTCGTTACGGACATAAAAAGGGGCTCCCGTGACTCTACGTAAGAACCGGTTCTGCAAGGTTTGCATCCTATGGATGTATTTAGGCTTGGTGTGAGCGTACACGACGCAAGCGTACGTCATAATGGGGCGGATCACCGCGGTATAAAGGCGCAACTTGCACTTGAGTGACAATTTGCTTTTTGCCGAGATCATGAAATGAAGCCTACCCATAGCAAAGGCAGCTCGGTCGCGAGCTGCTTTGATGTGCGCCGCGAAAGACAGGTGGTTGTCAAGTAAGACTCCTAAGTACTTGGCTTGCTTCTCCCAAGGGATAGGCTTACCGTACATAGTGATCGGGCTGAGCGCGGGTAGCTTGTTTTTACGCGGTTTAGAGAAAAGAACTGCCTGGCTCTTGTCGGGGTTCACCTCGATTCACAATCACAAATCAAAATCAAGATCTTTTATATCACGTAGGCCTACATGGGCACGTCAAAAAATGGTGCTCGGTTCGGGTTGGTCGTTTCCTTTGAAGAAGAACTGGCAAGAAACTCCATGGTTACTTTTTTAAAATCATTCGGTTTTACAATATTTGAATGTTACAGCGTTAGTACTTAAGTATGGGAGAACAGCGTAGGCCCGACAATAAGTTGTTGCTTACTACAAAAGGTAGAAAAAGAAAAAAGAAAATAAATAAATAAACTGTGACTGTATCTATGATGTACTCGTACTTAAGACTTAACAGTTTATCGATCACACCACTAGGCTATTTCTGCTTACATCTTCTAGTTTGCAAATTGTTTGTGGATGTCTATAACTATTCTCAATCTTATTTTTTTTCTTTCTTTTTAATCAGATGTTTTACAGTAGTTTTTAAATCATAACACCTTTTGTTTAGAATAGTTACAGCACGGATGACAACATTTGTGTCACTTATTTGATCTAGCCTTTTTATGATATTTGTTTTTTGTTGTTGTATAAACTTTTTCTTATTTAGTTATTTATTTAAACTAACTAACTAAATAGTGGTACATAGAGGGACTTAATGCCACAAGGCATCCTCTACCAGTCAACCATTGGGTTAAAAAGGAAAACATTGTGGTAAGGTACAAAAACAATATATAGCAATATGTAATTTATTTCGAAATTAATTATTTACCGATTGTGTGTAAATGTGTGGACATTGTAGGCCTTATAGATTCCTAGATCCTTGGTAACTTTTTATCTCGTTCTACGTTTTGTAGTAAGCAACGACTTATTGTCGGGTCTACGATGTCCTCCCATACTTTAGTACTAACGCTGTAATAGAAATATTGTAAAACCAAATGATTTTAAAAGAGTAACCATGGAGTTTCTTGCCGGTTCTTCTCCATAGGAAACGACCAACCCAAACCGAGCACCTTTTTGTCGACGTTTAATAGGTGAAATAAAAATATTTTGATTTGTTTTTGAGTTTTTAATACATGGTACTTAAAAATAACAAGCAAATTCAATATTTTCACATAGACATATTTTTACATTTCAATAAGTAGACTACTGCCTAACTTCATGGCAATTACAAGAGTGATGTTTCTAAACTATGATAAACAGGAAATGGCCATAGAAGGTAGAATAAACTGTTGATTGAAGTTCCGGTGGCCGTGGACCGTTGGGCGGATATTGCGAACCGACAAAGGGGGGATAACTGAAACTTTGCTTTCAGTACTTATTTCTTGAAGATAAAGGTGGATGGTTGACCTCAATAGCAGTGGATAGGGAAGACAGAAGTTTCAGCTGTTTGTTTTCTTTTACGACAGAGACAAGGATAGAGCAAAATGAAAAGTGGTATTTTTTCTCGTGTGGTAAGTCTTTTTTTTTTGGATGGACGGACGGTGAGCTAGCCCGTTACTCACCGCCCATAGGCCCGCACGTACGGTGGCCGACGGGCGCTGGTTGCCCTCCCACCGCCCGATTCGGTGCAGGAACTTCCCGAAACAACCGTGTCCGATGAGGACCTGCGTCAGGCGGAAGGTGAGGGGGCCGTGGCGCCTCTCCAGCCATTCCTCAAAGAAGGGACTTATCGCCACAACTTGGGTTATTTGGGTTGCACTGAAACTGTTGTCTACGTTGAAAGAGCTAGAATCTAGTCAAACCACAGTCAATCAGATGCTAAAAGAAACGGAAGAAAGTGAGGTGGAAATAGAGTTAGTTGTAAACAAGAACACTGAGCTCAAGAATGAATTGGCTGAATTACATGGACAGCACATGGACATACTTGACCAGCATCAACACCTCCGTCAACTTGTTGCAAACTTCCAGCAATGTAGTGACACATACGATCAGGCCTTGAGACGCATATCTGAACTGGAACAAGAACTAAGCAAGGCCCACAACTCAATATTACACTTGGAAGCTCATAGAGCCCATGAAGAGTCTGCGAACACCTGCAGTCTTTATGATGAGTTGGTTGGTAGCCGGTCAGTACCTGTATGTGTTGAGCCAATTGTAACTATAGACTTAACTAATGAAACCATCACTAAATGTAATTTATTCGCTAGTCATAATAAGATTAAAAAATACATAAAAATAAATAAACGAATTCAAAATATTAAAAAATCCTTAAAACGCCTAAAAGTAAATAAACAAAACAATAAACTCAGGCAAAGAAATCTAAATTTAATTCAAGAGTTAAAGAAGTGTGATAGTGATTTAAAATTATGTAGGACAATGTATGATACCGACACTCAGAACCTTCAGGATGAGCTGTTTGTTAGGGAATATGCTCTAAAGGATATTTTTAGTAAATATGAGGCTTCTCAACAAGACCTGAGTAAGCGTATGCAGGAGGCCAATGAGCTGGTGGACCTGGTAACGTACAATGCAGAGAGATATGAGTCTCTGACAAATAACCTCTCTTGTAGTTGTGCCTGCTCACGGTCACCACAGCCTCAGCATGATTTACCCACACCCACAGTGGCTCAGCCAGAAGGTAGCTGTATTATTAATGATAGAAATAATTGTAATAATTTAATAAAAACTTTTGATTCAATTGTGATTGATTGATTGGATTATGAATAAATATAACGACCATAAATTGATAAATGAACTAAAATTAAGAGATTATAAAAACTACATATTTATTTTCTGACAAATTTGGTCAAGGTTTTGGTAGCTTATTTAATCAATGTTCACAACACTATGTAATAAATAATTGTTTGCCCGGTGCCAGTGTTAGCCAATTAATTAGTAATATAAAATTGACTAAAATAAATCCCAATTCTACTGTTATTTTATTATATGGGAATAGTTTTAATGTAAGAAAAAAGGACATAGTTAAATGTGTCCATTTGATGTTACATCTCAACGAGACAATTAATTGCAAATTTATTTTCTGTGCCCTGCCTTATTCTCAATATTTGTCTGTTGAGCAAAATAGGTGCATTTATGATTTAAATATGTTAATTTTTAATAGGACAAGTCGTCACAGTGACGTTATTTTATATTTTGACTGTAATCAATTTATCTCTGATTACAGGCTCACTAACCACACCATGTTTTTACCACCTAGTTGTAAGCGGCATATTGCTAGTCTTTTAGCATACAATATACACAGCAACACTGGTACCCCTGTTGTACCAATGTTTACTCGTGATACTAACACTTCTATTGTTACTAACACTATTTTTGATACTAACACTACTATCGATACACCTTGTTCTTTAAACTATTAGGTGCGACAACGGGTAAGCTGCATATGTTGAATGTTGTGCATCAAAATATGCAGGGATTGTCCGGCAAAGATTTAGAATTAAGTTTGTTTATGGAGAACTATGATGTTCAGGTGTTATGTCTAACTGAACATTGGTTGAAAGAACATGAAGTAGCGTTTATCAATGATGATTCCTATATTGTACAGAGTGCATTTGTTAGAAAAAATGCTATTCGCGGTGGGTCTTTAGTTCTTGTGTCAAACAAGCTAAAATGTAAACAACGTTTAGACTTAGTTAATCTTTCCATTGAGCGCACTATTGAGTTGTCTTGTGTTGAACTTGAGCGATACATTATAATTTGTGTTTATAGACCCCCTTCTGGTGACTTTACTTGTTTCGAATCTGTAATTGAGGATTTACTTAATAAGTTAAAATCAAGTAATAAAAATATAATTTTATGTGGAGATTTTAATGTTAATATTTTAGAAGTTACTCCATTAAGTATCAGGCTTCTCAATCTGTTTAGATCTTTTAATTTGGTTAACTTGTTTTTTGAACCAACAAGGATCACGGCGTCTTCGTCGACTTGTCTTGATAACATGTTTAGTGATTGTCATGCCGAAAATAAATTAGTGTTAAGTGACTTATCTTCTGATCACTGTGGATTAATAGCTAGCTTCCCTATGCCATTAAATAAAAAGCCGCGCAAAATAGAATGTAGGCCTTATACAGCTAGTCGTTGCAATAAATTTAAAAATAATATAGCACTTAAAGTTACACCGTCAATAGTGGATCACGAAACTCCTAATGAAATTTATGAAGCCCTTTTTGATGTTGTTCAAAATGAATACCAATCTATTTTCAAGTCTAAAACTATTAACATTAGTGGGCCTTCCGCTGGCTTCAACCAATGGGCTACACCAGGTATTTATAAAAGTCGAGCTAGATTATACGAGTTATATGG
Organism: Cerastis rubricosa; assembly: GCA_949152445.1. Lineage (NCBI taxonomy): Eukaryota > Metazoa > Arthropoda > Insecta > Lepidoptera > Noctuidae > Cerastis > Cerastis rubricosa. The sequence goes on along the minus strand of OX424548.1, from coordinate 14,831,498 downwards.
TCTGAAAAAATACCGCTTTGATACAACTTTTCTTGCGTATGTTAAAAATTATTCAAAATTATTTAAAAGAATTTGTGGTATTGCAAAATCAAAATTTTTAGCAGACACTATAAAAAATTCTAATAATAAAGTTAAAGCCACTTGGAAAATTATAAACAATGAAACGGGTAAATCTGTTAAACAAGACAATCAACTTGAAATCATGGTTGATAACAAATTAGTTAATAATCCAGCCGACGTAGCTGAGGCATTTAATGAGTATTTTGCTAGCATACCTATAGCTACGACTCGCTCTCTAAGTTCGTCGCCGTCTAAAGCTGAAAACCTTTTGCATAGTAGCGTGCCTAAATGTGGTCTCGTATTTAGTTTTGAACATGTAACACCTCGTGATATAGTTAATGTTTTTAATTCACTTAAGTCTAAAAACACAGGTGATTACTGGGGCATTTCCATTAAACTTTTGAGTAATATAATAGAAATCTTAGCCCCCTATCTTGCTGTTACTTTTAACAAATGTGTTGATTTAGGTACTTTCCCTGACCTCATGAAGAGCAGTAAAGTCATCCCTCTATTTAAATCAGGCAGTAAGAATGATATTGGTAACTTCAGACCAATTTCTATTTTACCTGCACTTAGCAAAATTTTTGAAAAGTTAATACTTAAACAGTTGCTAAGACATTTTAATTTAAACAACCTTCTTCACAACGATCAATATGGGTTTACCAAAGGTCGTTCGACTACAGATGCGGGGGTTGCTTTGTTGAAACACATATTTAACGCATGGGAAAACGCGCAAAATGCAATCGGTGTTTTCTGCGATCTATCGAAAGCTTTTGATTGCGTACACCACGACACGCTTTTACGGAAACTACGTTATTACGGTGTTCAAAATGAAGCCCTGAATGTAATAGACTCGTATTTACAAAATAGATTCCAATGTGTAGATGTTAATGGCGCGAAATCATCCGGGCTACCTGTTCAGCTAGTTGTACCTCAAGGCTCAATACTGGGACCGTTTTTATTCTTAGTTTACATTAATGACTTACCATATTATTTGAAGGGTATTTGTGACGTTGTACTATTTGCAGATGATACCTCTCTTATCTTTAAAGTAGATAGAAATAGACACGATTTCGGAGACGTAAACAGCGCTCTATCAATGGTCACGGATTGGTTCACAACAAATAACCTCTTGTTGTTGTTCTTAATGCCAAAAAAACTAAAAGTATTAAATTCGCTTTACCTAATGTTAAAAATCTAGGTCCCAACATTGTTCTGGGCAATGAGGAGCTTAAAACTGTTGACTCAGCTGTGTTTCTGGGTATAACAGTAGATTCAAAATTACAATGGGGTCTACACATATCAAGCCTGGCTGGGAGGCTTAGTTCGGCCGCATACGCCGTCAGAAAAGTCAGACAATACACTGACGTTGATACAGCACGGTTAGTCTATTTTAGTTATTTTCACAGTGTTATGACTTATGGTATTCTGCTGTGGGGCAAAGCCGCTGATATCCAAAATATATTCGTTCTTCAAAAACAAGCGGTTCATGCAATTTACCAGCTGGGTGCACGAGTATCTCTGAGAGACTTTTTTAAAGAGATTGGTATTCTCACGGTAGCTTCACAATTCATCTTCGCTAACATTTTATATTTAAGACAAAATATCCATTTATACAGTAAAAACAGTGATATTCACAACATAAACACTCGAAATAAGCATAAACTACGTGCTCCCTTTCACCGGCTTCATAAAGTTCATAATTCATTCGTAGGGCTTGGTATAACCTTTTACAACAAGCTACCATCTTCCTTTTTAGACTTGCCATTTAATGCGTTTAAAGCTAAAGTAAAATCTAACCTTTGTTCAAAGGCCTACTATTCCATTAACGACTATTTAAACGACAGGAATAGTTGGTCGCTGGGTTGAACTCAAGACAATGTTTATGTTCTTTCTCCAAACTAGCTTACTGATTGTTTTATAACTTCATGCATAGATCTTCTACTTTATTTTTTTATTATCTTTTTTTTTATATTACTTTATTTTTATTTATTATTTTTCGTCTGTATGCACGTGTAAGCGGGCACGCCCTTTATGCTTTAATCATTCTTGTTTTTTTTTAATATTTTATTATTGGTGTGTGCTGTTTATATGAACTTGAACACTATTGTGTAGAATCTGGTTCTTCTAACCTAACCGACAGATGTGTTGCTGGGGAGTTTGTTCCACCACTTCTTCTTCCCAGCTAAAACACTAGGAAGTGGCGAAGGGCGGGCGTTTTGGGGGACTGTCTCTTGTAATTTTGACGTTCAAAAAGTGCTGATTATCAGCCTAATTTGAATAAATGACTTTTGATTTTGATTTTGATTTTGCGACAGTCGCTCCCTCCCAGTAGTCATGAGATCACGCCGAAGGTCTTTCCGCTGAACTGCGATTTGCCGCAGCACCGGAGTTTCCCCCCGGCGTAGTGCCCCCGGTAGTGACTAACCCTGTGCCAGAGTTTTATGCCGCCACTGTCTTGGCTTTACAAGCCATCGAGAAATATCTCTCGAGCATGCTGGTTTCCTCACAATGTTTATAAAAGGGGTTAGAAATGCGCATCCCTGGTACGCAGGGTGCGGGGCAGCGCCAACAGCATCCTAAAAATGATCTCAGGCCAACTGGATTGCGCGATCGTTAGCCCGTGCTGCAAAATTTCTGCTGGACCTGCAGCATAGTAACCATATGCCCCATTATGGGCCGAAACACATAACCGCGTTGCGTCGCCGCATCCCTAAAATCGGTAGTTTGCGTTGCGGCGTCGCGAAAAAAAGCGTTGTATGGTATGGGTAGGGTAACCAGTTCCTCGTGATTTTTGATTGTGGATCGACGTGTCTCTGCCATGGATCGTCGTGAGAAACTTATTGCTTATTTGTTATTAGGAAGACATTACTCTGTTAAATACAATCTAAAAATCAAAACTATCTCTTATAAGCTTTGAAAGGCGTATTACTAGCCTAATAAAGTGTTTTAATTTTAATGTGTTAGTGTAGCTTAGGATAAGTACATTTTGTTATTATTTTTTATGGTTAATAAAGATACTTGAAAATGAAAAATGAATGACTCTGTTAAATACGACAAAGAAGATACTGGATATATTAATTTTTTTTCGTCACCAGAATCTCACAAGCAAGGACGTTCCTGAACCAAAGATATAAATAAATCGATGTCATCGTCAAACATTTTAATTTTAAAACTGCTTCCGTGTTGTTTGCAAGAGTGATAGAAACAAACTGAATTATTGTCAACAAGTATGACGTCATAACGCTTGAATTTGCGACACCGCGCCCCTAAAATCGGCGCTGACGCCACTGCCAATTAAAGCGGCGCGGCGCCGCAACGCGGTTTTGTGATTCGGCCCTATTAGGTTAATTTCATGATATGTGTATAATCGGGGGGCACGGCAGTGCCCCCGCCAAGTAGAGCGCGAAGCAAACACTGCCGTACCATCCTTTACTGGAACCATTTGGCCGCATTTTCAGGCCCCTATTTGAGAACCTCTGGATAAGACCAGAACGCAGAAATTTTCGCCATCCAGTAAGCTATAATCACCTACTTAAATTCCAAAATTTCAAGTATGTAGGTCATTTAGTTCCGAAGTTAAGCGAAAGCAAAGTTTCGCATTTATGACACTCACTCACTCATGATCATCAAAATAGAACTAGTACTTCCCATAAACTCAGAGAGCTGAAATTTGGTACAGAGTTAGAGTTTAATGGCCACATAAAGGGAAAACTATAAAAACTAGGATAATCGAAGATCTGAAGTACCTGGTGACCCTGATTAGAAAACACAAGAGCTCAACCAAACTATTAGAGATCGACATTTATCGCCTTTACAAAAAATATTCAATTTGGTGGGCCGCTCCATTTGATGTCAAATATCGAAGGTCTGAAGTATCTGATGAAGAACCCTCAGCTGATCTCAGCTGTATTAGAGATATGGTAATGCCCCCTTCTTCTATTGGTACATAAAAAAATCGACTGTCAATTGCAAAAATCCAACGTAGTGGAACACATCTTCTAATCAAATTTAATCTAGCCTATAGCGTCCCACTGCTGGGCGAATGCCTCCCCTTTTGGTTTTAATCTAAATATATATAAATTACGTGTCACGTTGTAACTCAAGATCGGATGGGCCGATTTAGCTGATTTTGGTTTTAAAATGTTTGTCGTAGTCCAGGGAAGGTTTAAAAGGTGAGAAAGGTAGGATAGGTAGGTAGGGTAGGGTAGGTAGGTAGGGTAGGTAGGTAGGGTAGGGTAGGTAGAGAGGGTAGGGTAGGCAGGTAGGGTAGGGTAGGAAGGTAGGGTATGTAGGGTAGGTAGGTAGGTAGGTAGGGTATGGTAGGTAGGTACGTAGGGTAGGGTAGGATAGGGTATGGTAGGGTAGGTAGGGTATGTAGGGTAGGTAGGTAGGTAGGGTATGGTAGGTAGGTAGGTAGGGTAGGTAGGTAGTTAGGGTAGAGTAGGGTAGGGTAGAGTAGGGTAGGGTATGGTAGGTAGGTACATAGGGTAGGTAAAAAGTGCATTGCAACGCATGCCGGGGACAGCTAGCACGCATATAAATAAAATTAAAGGAAAACACTGGATAAGACTAGACTGGCTTTTATACTTAGATATACTTACAAGTTTACAAGAAGAAATAGTCGAACGATTAACTTTATTCTACTCGAACATTACACAAATTAAAATAAACAAATTACACTAAAATATTAATTTCGCTGAAAATTTGGTCTAAATATAATGCATGGGAGTAAAAGTAGCGGTGATACCCGCAAACGTAGTTAGATGGCGCTGATCGATTTAAAAACGCGCTTACGTTTGTTTTCCGATAACTTTATACAGCAAGATTTTTTAGTCACCGTCTAAATTTTTTCTAGGCATTATGTATCATTCACGAACTCCATTTTTATGAAATTTTCATATTTCCATTTGAAATCATTTTCTCGAAAAAATTATCCGCTCTGCCTGGTCACTAAGTTAAACGTTAAAAATATTACACTTGCCTCGCAAACAATCAATGGTAAGGGGGCGGCCAGCCCGCGTAGTTACCCAGCGTGTACCTACGCACGGCGTGGCGGTATCCATGATATCTCAATATTTTTGTATTGAGTGATACTAAAAGAAAAAACACGTATTCAATGGTTTTCGCCAAAGATTAAAATGTCTAAATTTGGACGGTGACTAAAAAATCATGCTGTATATGGCCAAGTGGTAACCGGCCGCTTAACAGTCGTTTACGACATTCTTCTACTGCGAGCTGCGCTTGAAAACGTTTGCTAGGGATTAGAACGGATTATTTGCATTTCGTGTATTTCGCTTATTATTTCGTGAGGTTGTCCATATACTAAAGGTCGTTGAGTTTATTTGTGTTTGATTTCGTAAGATAATATCGTAAAAAATGTCGATAATATTAAAAGACGACGATGAACTTAGTGGCTACCAAGTAGTTAGTATGCCCAAAGACGGGTCTTGTCTCTTCCATTCAATATCTTTCTTGGTATATGGTAGAACTGACTCAACTTGTAGCATCAGATCTGCTATAGTTGCAAGCGTTGCTGAACATTGGGACGAAATGCAAGTGTACACGTGTGATGCTGATGGTGACGTATACATATGATGAAACCCACTACTTACGGCTCAGCTTCTGAGCTTATGGCTGCTGGAAAAATCTATCCCTTCACTTTTGAAGTGTATGAGAACGGTATACTAAGAGGTTCCTTTGGTGATGCTGGCCAAAAAAAGTGTTTACGTTTTACCGGTAGTTACTTAAGCTACCACTACGATGTACTCATTCCTATACGAGATGCCTCTCCATCTTCTTCCCCCTTTGATCCCATAACATTAAATTCTGTAACATCAGATACTGCTATTTATGTACATTATATGACTTAAACTCCACGCAAAGTGAATTGAACATAAAGCATAAGGGAAAAGGCCCGACTAAAAGTAAAAAAGGAAGACCTAAGGTATCCAAACTGTCACGATCTGAACAACTTCGAGAAGCTGCGGCTCGTTACCGACAAAAACACTCTGAAAAACGTCGAGAAACCGTAGAACTTTATAATTCTTTACAAACAGGCGCCAACCGGGCATCTGTAGCACAGTGCAGTGCTTCAAACCCTAATGTAAACCGGGCAGCTGTAGCACGCTACAGTGCTTCACATCCTGAAGTAAATCAGGCTGCTCTATCTCGCTACAATGCTTCACATCCGGAAGTCAATCGGGCTGCTGTATCTCGCTACCGTGCTTTACATCCGAAAGTCAATCAGGCCGCAGTATCTCGCTACCGTGCTTTACATCCGGAAGTCAATCAGGCCGCAGTATCTCGCTACCGTGCTTCACATCTGGAAGTAAACAGACAAAACTTAGCGCGAAAGAGATCTACTGACAAACTAAAGTTTAAGGGAAACACAGAAACAATCACTAGACTTCTTACAACTAAACTTAAAGATAGATTAGAATCAGAAAAAATAGTTAAGTGGACTCTCCATAATAGGCAAAGAACTGTAGAAGATTTGAACAAGACTACAAATAAATTCGAAGAAAAAATAATAGAGGCATTAGAGAAGTTAAAAATATGTCCTGAAAGCACGGATATTAAAGACAAATTTGAAGCATTTCTTGGTAAATCAGAACATCACAGTAATCAGGAGCCATTTTATTCTGAACAAGCTTATAAGGTTTATGAAGATAAAGAAAAAGCTATTGAGATTGATGATACTGGCAAAGCAAAAACCTTTACAAATGTTAAGGAAATGTCCAACAGTCTGACATGGTCTTGTTCGGATTCATTGTGCGTATTAAATGATGGAATCTTACTAAACCTGAAAAACATTTTCGAATTACTGAGCCTCCAAACTACTGCGCAAATTTTTCTTTCGTTTCTACAAAAAGAAGTGAAATCCCACCAAAAACATTCTGTAAAAAACTAGCCAAGTCTCGATGGAGCTGCTTGTTTATCTCTAAAAAGTAGTGAAATCTAGACAATGTCGTGCCAAGTCTAAGGTTCCTTACTGCGATTTCTTTATCATTATAGTTAATGTTGTGTGACTTGGCCGTTGAACATCCATACTAATATTATAAATGCGAAAGTCACTCTGTTTGTTTGTTTGTTTGTTTGTTTGTTACCTTTTCACGACTAAACGGCTGATTGGATCTTAATGGATTTTGGCAAGAAGATAGATTTAAACCTTGGGAAGGACATAGGCTATATATTATCACGCTATTAACATTGGGAGGTGAGCAATATTGCAATTTGTTCATATTCCTCAACTGATTGACAACTGACAACTGTCATAACAAACATTAGAATAGATCGGCTATTTTAGAACAATTGTTACCGAAGTAAATAGCCTGACGGTTTAGCGGTTGACCTGTGAATCATAGGTTGCAGGATCAAATCTCAGCCAATATGCACTTATTGTTTTATTTATTTTTTGAATTTTTGATGCTGTATTATTTACAAAAGTAACCATGGTTCGATCCCCACCCGGTTTTCACTTTTTGTAAGTAGGTATTTTTTTTTTATGCTTTAAACACTTCCTAATCATTACCAAATAGTGTTATACATCCTTTTAGTTATCATTAACCATTCAAACTATAGTTAAACAATCATTTAGCCTCTTTCTAGAAGTAAAAGCCAGCTCTTGGATCACGGAAAGCGTAAGTTATGCGTTTAGAAAATTCTTTAAAAAGACTGTGAGCATTGAGTACTCTGATCTTACGGTCCCACGGTCCAAAGCTTCAATTCCCAACGACTCGAAAATATAAGTAGTTACCGATAAGATTACTTTATTAAAGCTGCTTGAGCTTCCCTGTGGCAACAGCGACAGTACCAGTGTCCAGCCCTTTTAGTTTATATAGTTTTGTTTTCGTAAATTTTTAATTATTTAGTAAGAAAGACGTCCGCTGCTGGACACAGGCCTTCCCCCAAGTGTCGCCACATCGACAGGTCCCGTGTGACTTGCATCCGGAGGATCCCCGCAACCATCACCAGGCCATCGGTCCACCTCGTGGAAGGCCTTCCAACGCAACGTCTTCCGATTCGTGGTCGCCACTCCAGAACTTTTCGGCTCCATCGGCCATCCGTTCTTCGAACAATGTGCCCTGCCCGCTGCCACTTAAATTTGGCAATTCTTCGGGCTACCGGGACTTTGGGGTAACCTTGGTTCTCTTGCGAATGTCCTTATTTCTGATTTGAAACTTCGAGCATAACCTTCTCCATTGACCTTTAAGTGATTTTAAGCCTTCTGATGAGGCCCAATGTGGGCGACCCAATCGCCGGGTCCGGTATGTAATCACTGGCAACACACACGGGTCATGGACTTTCGTCTTGAGACACTGCACGAGAACATATCATGTAACTTCCCGAACACTGCCCAGCCGAGTCGGAATCGACGGTTGACCTCTTTCTCGAAGTCAGACCGACCAACTGGACCGTTTGTCCCATGTAGACATAATCGTCTACAACTTCGAGTGTAGAGTCTCCGATCTTGATAGGAGTGGGTGTTACATGGGCATTCAATATGACTTTGGTTTTTTCCATGTTCATTTTAAGACCCACTCTTTCGGACGATCCACTGAGGTCATCGAGCATTGTACTGAGGTCATCTATGGTCTCAGCCATGACCACTATATCGTCGGCAAATTGAATGTGAGAGATGTACTCGCCATTAACGTCGATGCCTAGCCCTCTCCAGTCCAGAACCTTAAATACATCTTCCAGTGCAGCGGTGAACAGTTTCGGAGATATGATGACTGTTTCACTTCCCTGTCACTGTCACTGTCCATGTCTCTCAGGAAAGCTAGCAGATTCACTATTGAATCTCATCAAAATGACTGCTGGGCTAAGGGCTCCCCCATAGTGTTACAATCTTCTCTCCGTGCGATTTTGTGGTCAGAAATTAATGGTCGAAAACCAAAATAAAAGATTACCCGACCCCGGATTCGAAACCAGGACCTCATACTCAGTAGTTGCGACCACTAGACCAACGATACAGTATATTAACAGCATCTATCAGTCTGTTTTAACTTTTTCACGCCTTAACTGGTGAACGGATTTGGATCAAAGCCAGGTCATGATCTGGATAAGGACATAATAATACTTTCATTTATACATGAAAGCGCTATACTATTCACTCACCGATAAACCACTCAAGAACTACTAACTACCACTTTTGACCTATTTAACTTGAAATCTTGCAAGTAAGTTCTTAGTAAGGCAGAAAGGGATTTTTGGAAATTCCACCACCAAGTGGAATTAATGTCGGGTTAAAGGTTAAGTTTAGGAGAATATTTGTAATTTTTAAAAAGAGGCATGAATGCACAAAATCACTATTTACGTTTTTGGAAATTCTATCCTTAGGGGGGTTTCATAATGAAAGTTGATGTGGTACAGTAGTCGGTAGCATGTTCGTTATACTCGGTTTTCGAAGTTTTACTCACAAATGAATAGGAGATCACACTTGAAGCAAGTTCTTTCAAAAGAAAATAATCATATAAAATCAATTTAAGTCGCTAGGGTCGATCTTGAGTTTAAGTTGCGTTTGCCTAGGTTGGTCTATGGATGGGTGACCACCCATTACGTACCGACTTTATAGTGCTTTGGAAAGCACGTTAAGCCGTTGGTTACGGCTGTCATTTGTAGATCCTTGACAGTCGTTACAGGTAGTCAGTGACCCGAAAGTCTGACAACCAGTCTTACAAAGAGGTGTCGTATAACCCAGTACTAACTGGGTTGTGGAGGTCAGACAGCCAGTCGCTCCATGTAAAATCCTGGTAATCAGCTGCATCCGGTTAGACTGAATGTTCCCAACTCAGTTGGGAAAAGACTGGACAGATTGTATTAATACTGGAGACATCTGGTAACGAACTTCAAACAAAACATTGGAATCAAGAACCTCCTGATTAGAAGACTCATTTTAAGCAAATCACAAATCTAACGCGTACGAAGTCGCGGGTAACAGCTAGTTCTTTATACATTAGTGGGTACAAGTCAATTTTGTTTACACGTAATGTTATATCTGTTGTAACTACCTATGTTTGTTAAGCGAGATAATAGCCCATACTGGTATTGGTAATTGGACGCTAATGTCTCCTATTAGGCTATTGTTGATTGTGCAACTTATTATTTACTATAATAGTATCATTACCCAGTATCGGTGGTAGTAGAATGGGACCGCAATCCAATTGATAGTCAAAACACTACTATACCTACGAAAGCGCGAGCAGTACACGCGCGCGCGCATACTGAGCCTACACGAAAGCGTGTCCTTGATAATCGTGCGGTGCGGGATAAATTGTCATCCATAGATTTTGATAGTCTGTTATCGATTGAAAGTCCCGTTGAGTTATATGAATCTTTCAGACAAATATTTGCTGATATTTATGAATCTTGCTATAGAAATAAAATTATTACCAAAGGAGTTCGGAATAATAAAAGCTGGATAACGAAAGATCATAAGAAGCTTTTGTTAGAAAGAGACAGACTTTTTGCAATATGGCGTAACGAACCAAAGAATATGGTTAAACGATTAGAGTACACCAAATATAGGAATAAATGTCATGAAATATTAAACAAATGTAAGAATGAATACGATAGGCAAAGTATAATAGATTGTAACAATAATATAAAAAAGTTATGGGATAGAATACATGTAATGATGGGGAACGATAAACAATCCCTTGATAACGTAATATTAAATAACATTAAGATGCAAGGCAGTATAAAAGATATTTGTGATAAGTTCTCGTCATCATTTACAAACGAAATTGAAAATATAAAACACAAGTGTGATGCGAAATGGTTAGACAGAAGCACATATGTTAAGGAGAAGAGTGTGTGTATGCGATGGCAACCGGTGAATAGTCTAGATGTTAAGAAAGTAATAACAGGTATGGATACAAATAAATCACCTGGAAGCGATCTCATAAGCATGTCTGATCTTAAATATTTAGTCAATACAGTGAGTCCTGTGCTCTCACATCTTATTAATTTATGTGTAAGGACATTTAAATGCCCGAGCAAGTTAAAGGAGGCCATAGTGCGTCCTATTTTTAAAAAAGGGGATCGTAAAGTATTATCTAATTACAGATCAATTGCCATATTATCAAGTGTAGACAAAATTTTAGAGAAATGTATTGTTAATCAACTAGGAAATTATCTTCAAAGAAATAGCATTATTAATGAATGTCAACATGGTTTTCAAAAAAGTAAAAGTACGACCACTTTATTATCCAAGTTTTGTGATGAAATTAATAATAATTTGAATAAAAAGCAATTTGTAGTAGCAATTTTCTTCGATTTTAAAAGGGCATTTGATACCTTAGAAATAGATACTTTATTAAACGCAATGGAGGAGTGCGGGGTGGGGGAACCACTTAACAAATGGTTTCGTGATTATCTCACGAAGAGATATTTTCGCGTAAAGGTGGACGAGTGGTACAGTGACGCGAGGGAGGTAAGGTGCGGAGTGCCGCAGGGCGCCGGCTGCGGGCCTGTATGCTACCTAATGCACGTCAACAGCTTGTGCGGCGTTTTGCGCAACTGCTCAGCATACATGTTCGCGGATGACCTGTGCGCGCTGCGCGCCGGCACTGACCTCGCCGAAACTTGTCGACTCGTGCAGCTCGACGTAGACCGAGTTGTCAAATGGTCGCACGATAACGGTATAATACTAAACACGGATAAAACTCATTTAGTTATAATTCGCTCACCATACTTACTTCCGCCTGGCGACCCACCTCCAATGTACACACATGAGTTTGAGTGCATTCATAATAACCATGTAAACTGCATTTGTAAGCCTATTAAACGTGATACATGTGTAACATATCTCGGGGTAAAAGTTGATGAGAACTTTTCGTGGGCTAATCACATTGAGTACTTATGTAATAAACTTAGAATATTACTCGGTAAATTCTACCACCTCAGTTTTAAAGTACCAAATAATACTCTAAAGTGCCTTTATTTACAACTCGTTGACCCCATATTAAGTTACGCTCTCGACTGCTATGGACTCACATTCAAAACTAATTTAGATAAATTGGAAGCACTGCAAATTAGATTTTTAAAATTGTTAGTCAATAAGAAAACTAAAAACAAATGTAAAAACAATTATAATAGGTTATTTAAAATTTGCAAAATTCTTCCTATCACCTTAAAACACAAATACCTACTTCTAGTTAATAGTCATGGCAGCTGGGGGCGCCACTCGCTTGTTACCCATAACCATGCTACTAGGTCAATATCAGCAGGCAAGTTTGATGTACCTAAAATAAGTAATTATTTTGGGGACCGAACGCTTGATAAAAGAGTACCATACCTTCTCAACCGATTGCCTGCTGATATAAGAAGTCAGAAAATAAAAAGTAAGTTTGCCAAATCTCTTAAACTATTCTTTCTCAGGAGTCTATAAACCATATTTTTTAAAAAGGTGGTTTGCAGATTGTTGGGGGAAATTTATATAAGATTATATTAATATTAGGTCTTTACCTATGAAATTGCCGTTTTGTTTGAAAAAAGTTAAAGTATTTTTTTTTTCGAACTAATTTATTTCTTTTATTCAAAGTAATCACCCCTGCAATCAATGCATCTTTGCCAACGCTGTGGCAGTTTATGGATGCCCTTCTTGAAAAAATCAGCTGGACGGGAGACAACAAACTCTTCAAAGGCGTTTTGTACTGCCTCTCGGGAATTGAATTTTTTTCCCGCTAAAAAGTTGTCCAAATTTTGGAAAAAGTAATAGTCGGAAGGCGCAAGATCTGATGAGTATGGCGAATGAGGGAGAGCTTCCAAACCCAACTCATGCAGCTTAGAGACGGTCTGTTGTGCAGTATGGGGCCGCGCGTTGTCGTGAAGTAGCAGTGGAGACGACCGATTGATCAAAGCTGGTTGCAGACGTGCGAGTTTCGCCATCATTGTGGTCAGTTCTTCAATGTACACATCTGCAGTAATGCTCTCGCCGTTTTGTAAAAAGCTATGATGAATCACACCAGCACTTGACCACCAAACTGTGACCATCACCTTTCTAGGGGTCATTTTTCGTTTTGCACATTGCTTTGGTACCGAACCAGGATCTAACCAACTTGCTGAGCGCTTTCGATTGTCAAAAAGAATCCATTTTTCGTCGCACGTAACAATTCGGTTCAAAATTCCTTCATTTCTGTGCCTGTTAAGCAGCGCAAGGCAAGTCTCGACGCGTACGTTGCGCTGGCGATCGTTAAGTTCGTGGGGCACCCATCTATCAAGCTTTTTTATCTTGCCAATCTGTCGCAAATGGACCAATATTGTTTTAATGCTAACATCAAAAGCTGCTGCCAGCTCAGCTGTAGATTGAGTTTCATCAGCTTCAACAATCACCTTTAATTCATCATTGTTGACCAAAGTTTCCGGACGACCACGAGGTTCATTTTTCAAGTCAAAATTCCCAGAACGGAACTGAGCAAACCAATAACGGGTTGTGCGTTCGTTTGTACAGTTCTCTCCGTAAACGTCGTTGATGTTACGGGTCGTTTGTGCCGCGTTGGTGCCACGACGGAACTCATATTCCATAATTACACGAAATTTCAAAGTATCCATTATGAGGAAAAATGTTGAAATGTAATGAAAATACAACGCTAATCAATAAACAAAAGACTGATTTTGTAAATAGAATCCCACCAAAAACATTCTGTAAAAAACTGGCCAAGTCTCGATGGAGCTGCTTGTTTATCTCTAAAAAGTAGTGAAATCTAGACAAAGTCGTGCCATGTCTAAGGTTCCTTACTGCGATTTCTTTATCATTATAGTTAATGTTGTGTGACTTGGCCGTTGAACATTCTTTATACGTTAGTGGGTACAAGTCAATTTTGTTTACACGTAATGTTATATCTGTTGTAACTACCTATGTTTGTTAAGCGAGATAATAGCCCATACTGGTATTGGTAATTGGACGCTAGTGTCTCCTTTTGGGCTGTTGTTGATTGTGCAACTTATTATTTACTATAATAGTAATACATATAATATAATAGTAGTACTTATATTGTTTGTTTCAGGCTGGCCTATGCATAAGTATTATTGAAATACACAGCTTTATCAAGCTTACAATTGACTGGTTATTGAATCAGCGTTTTCCAAGTGGCAATTTTCCAATGGGTTGCGGTTCTGTCGACAGATTGGTGCAATGGTGTCATGGAGCACCTGGTTTTGTACCCTTGTGTACCCTTCAACGGCCAAGTCACACAACATTAACTATAATAATAAAGAAATCGCAGTAAGGAACCTTAGACATGGCACGACTTTGTCTAGATTTCACTACTTTTTAGAGATAAACAAGCAGCTCCATCGAGACTTGGCCAGTTTTTTACAGAATGTTTTTGGTGGGATTTCACTTCTTTTTGTAGAAACGTGGGCATAATGTGGGAATATAGATTTATTTTAACAGATTGTTTTATTTGACACATTTTTTTTTAGGAGTAAATAACTAGTGTATTCGAACGGAATAAAATGATTAAATTTATTTGTGATACCCTGCACGGTGAATCAGACCGGAATAGAAAATATTATAAAATAATACTGATCCCCCAGGGTATCAAATACGGGGTATCCGACCGGAATAACTCGTTTTTTTATTATTACAAATCTTTTTCTTGCAGTTTTCCTGTTTCTACAGACATCGAGTAAAGGGCAATGCCCATAAAATGCCTGAAATGGACAAACACTACGAATAGTCCTTAAATGTATTTAAAATAAAATATGTATAATGAAATAATTCTCAAGTTTGTTTCAGTAGGGTATAAAATACAGGAATCATCAAAATATTTAGCTTGATATCCGTTTAAGTCATTCTTATTTTTATTGAAGGTCAGTGTTTATTTGACATGAGTAAGTGACATTCAGCCAAGCAAAAATCGTCAAATAACCCCTAACGAACTATTTTATAGAATTAGTGCACAGTTATCATTAGAGGAGCTCGTGGCTAAATAATAACAGCCGCCCAGGTCGATCTTTAAGGTTAAGCCGTGCTTGCCGAGGTTGGTCTGTGGATGGGTGACCATAATTACATATCGAGTTTCCTCCGTGCCTCGGAAAGCACGTTAAGCCGTTGGTCCCGGCTGTCATTTGTAGATCTTTGACAGTCGTTACGAGTAGTCAGAAGCTAAAAGTCTGACATCCAGTCTTACCAAGGGGTATCGTATTACCCAGTTACTGGGTTGTGGAGGTCAGATAGGCAGTCGCTTCATGTAAAATACTGGTACTCAGCTGCATCCGGTTAGACTGGAAGCCGACCCCAAGATAGTTTGGGAAAAGGCTAGGCAGATGATGAGTGCACAGTTATCATTAATTTAATATAATTCGACCTATTTGTACCATAAATATAATTCAAATAATATAATACATGTCAATATTAATTAAAATCAAATTATTTTTAAAGAGAAAACTTATCGTAGGCTGTATGAATCACATGTCCTTTGCCTTACTGACAGTTTGACATTAAGTACTGCATTTTCGATTGTTTGTTTACTGATTTTTGGTTTTGCGCTTGCGACTTGCTAAAGCAAGTCAAAACTGACCTGTTTTCAATACGACGTTGTTGTGTGTTTTGGACTTGTGCCCCGTGTACATTTAAAAATGGATAAAAACCTGCACTGTGGTAATTTTTATCCTGGACTCAACCTATATTTCAGAAAAAAATGTTTGTAACTGACTTCTACCTAGTTTTTTGATAATTATTAAAATTGTAACGTGTTATCTACGATATGTATTAACATTTGGCGTATATTTCATCGTTGTTCATTCCAGGCATTTTTTTATATGGTGGGTGGGCATTCCCCTTTGCGCAGTAGTTTGGAGGCTCAATACTTCGAAAATGTTTTTCAGTTTTAGTAAGATTCCATCATTTAATACGCACAATGAATCCGAACAAGACCATGTCAGACTAATGGACATTTCCTTAACATTTGTAAAGGTTTTTGCTTTTATCATCAATCTCAATAGCTTTTTCTTAATCTTCATAAACCTTATAAGCTTGTTCAGAATAAAATGGCTCCTGATTACTGCGTTGTTCTGATTTACCAAGAAATGCTTCAAATTTATCTTTAATATCCGTGCTTTCAGGACATATTTTTAATTTCTCTAATGCCTCTATTATTTTTTCTTTTAATTTATTTGCAGTCTTGTTCAAATCTTCTAAAGTTCTTTGCCTATTATGGAGATACCACTTAAGTATTTTCTCTGATTCTAATATATCTTTAAGTTTAGTTGTAAGAACTCTAGTGATTGTTTCTGTGTTTCCCTTAAACTTTAGTTTGTCAGTAGATCTCTTTCGCGCTAAGTTTTGTCTGTTTACTTCCGGATGTGAAGCACGCTAACGAGATACTGCGGTCTGACTGACTTCCGAATGTAAAGCACGGTAGCGAGATACTGCGGCCTGATTGACTTCAGGATGTGAAGCACTGTAGCGTGCTACAGCTGCCCGGTTTACATTAGGGTGTGAAGCACTGTACTGTGCTACAGATGCCCGGTTGGTGCCTGGATGTAAGGAATTATAAAGTTCCACGGTTTCTCGACGTTTTTCAGGGTGTTTTTGTCGGTAACGAGCCGCAGCTTCTCGAAGTTGTTCAGATCGTGACAGTTCGGATACCTTAGGTCTTCCTTTTTTAGTTTTAGTCGGTCTACCGCCTTTTCCCTTTTGCTTTATGTTCAATTCACTTTGCGAGGAGTTTAAGACATATAATGTACATATAGCAGTATCTGATGTTACAGAATTTAATGTTATGGGATCAAAGGGGGAAGAAGATGGAGAGGCATCTCGTATAGGAATGAGTACATCGTAGTGGCCGCTTAAGTAACTAACGGTAAAACGTAAACACTTTTTTTGGCCAGCATCACCAAAGGAACCTCTTAGTATACCGTTCTCATACACTTCAAAAGTGAAGGTATAGATTTCATCATATCGCTCGTGTAGGATTGCGCGCTCGTGTATACGTCACCATCAGCATCACACGTGTACACTTGCATTTCGTCCCAATGTTCAGCAACGTATGCAACTATAGCAGATCTGATACTGCAAGTTGAGTCAGTTCTACCATACACCAAGAAAGATATTGAATGGAAGAGACAAGACCCGTCTTTGGGCATACTAACTACTTGGTAGCCACTAAGTTCATCGTCGTCTTTTAATATTATCGTCATTTTTTACGAAATTGTCTTACGAAATCAAACACAAATAAACTCAACGACCTTTAGTATATGGACAACCTCACGAAATAATAAGCGAAATCAACGAAATGCAAATAGTCCCTCCTAATCCCTAGAAAACGTTTTCAAGCGCAGCTCGCAGTAGAAGAATGTCGTAAACGACTGTAAAGCGGCCGGTTGCCACTTCACCATGTATAAAGTTATCGGAAAACAAACGTAAGCGCGTTTTTAAATCGATCAGGGCCATCTGAAGACTGTGCGGGTATCACCGCCACTCTTACTTCAATGCATTATAGTTTGACCAAATTTTCAGCGAAATTAATATTTTAGTGTAATTTGTTTATTTTAAATTGTGTAATGTTCGAGTAGAATAAAGTTAATCGTTCGACTATTTCTTCTTGTAAACTTGTAAGTATAAGTATAAAAGCCAGTCTAGTCTTATCCAGAGTTTTCCTTTAATTTTATTTATATGCGTGCTAGCTGTCCCCGGCATGCGTTGCAATGCACTTTTTACCTACCCTATCTACCTACCTACCATACTCTACCCTACCTACCTACCATACCCTACCTACCTACCTGCCCTACCTACCTACCCTACCTACCCTACCCTACCTACCCTACCCTAGCTACCTGTCCTACCTTTCTCACCTTTTAAACCTTCCCTGGACTACGACAAACATTTTAAGGGGAGGCATTCGCCCAGCAGTGGGACGCTATAGGCTAGATTAAATTTGATTAGAAGATGTGTTCCACTACGCTGGATTTTTGCATTGACAGTCGATTTTTTTATGTACCAATAGTAGAAGGGGGCATTACCATATCTCTAATAGAGGGCAGCACGTGTTCGACCATTACGAATCGAACACCAAAAATTCAAATATTAGGTGGGCAACAATGTTCTGATTTAGCTTCAACACTATTATACTCGCGAAGCAACACTAATTATCAAAATTACCGGATAACATCGTTGATTAAGCCTCACGCGACGACTGAGGGAATATTGTCACAAAATTATGAAATAAGAGATTGCAAAGACGATTTTTTAGTTTTATGTATTGGTGAGAATGACAGTAACCCTAACAAAATTATTATAGAATTAGCGTCTTTATTGAAATGTCTAAAAAGTACCAATGTTATCATATTAAACATTCTGAATAATAGTTTTTTAAATGAAATGTTATTAAATAATCTGCTAAAAACATGGCACAAAACTTTGAAAATTGTACTTTTCTAGAAATAGGCAGACGTTATTTTAGCAAAAAACGTTATTTATATGATACTTGTAAAAAAATTAATTTCTTAATAGACCTACACAACCTACTACAAACACACTTTCTTATCGTTTAAAGAGCCAGTCGTTTTAAATACGGTCCATAACACTTACACAGAACCACTCGCTTTAAATACCATTACTAAAACTACTCAGAAAACTATTCCACATAATATTCAAGAAGATATTCCAATTAAAGGCACAATTCCTTATTATTTTCCTAAAATCGAAATAAAAACCACCCCAAACAAAACATTTTTTCGAGACCACGCCATGTAACACTGCGCTATCCCACCAAAATGCTGGAAGTAAAAAAATCGGTAATACCAATATCTGTCTCACTGAAAATTTTATCAAATCAGGTGAAGAACAAAAAAACATTGAAACAAGCACTAAAAAAAATTGTCATAAAAAATACAGTAAAAGTTCTTTTTCAGTACTGCATCAAAACATTGCAGGTGCTTTAAACAAACTGCCTGATATCGATTTAATTATAAATGAGATGCGTGAATCTGACATAAATATTGATGTTTTATGTCTTAGTGAACATTTTGTTATAAGAGGGGAAGAAAAATACCTCAACCTAAATAATTTTTATGTTGGTGCGATGTATTCGCGGCCTGGTCAGCGGCGAGGTGGTACATGCATTCTCTGTAAAAATCATCTGCAAAGTACCGAACTGAAAGAAGTAAATGATTTTTGTGTTGATAAAGAATTTGAGATTTGTGGGCTTGAAATTAAATCCATACAAGCGATAATATTATGTATATACAGAACACCCTCGTCTGACGTAAATACCTTTTTTGAAAACTTGAACAAAACCCTACGAAAACTACAATATAAAAAAAGTAAAATAATAATAGCTGGTGATTTCAATATCAACCTTTTATGTAATGATGGTAATAGTACAAAATTCAAAGAACTTCTCTCAAATTATGGCTTGCGGTGTCACATTAAAGAAGCCACCAGGTTAAATACATGTATCGATAACATCATCAGTAATATCCCAAATATAGTAGGTTCGACGCACAATGTTTGTTTATCTGATCATAACACAGCACAGGTTGTTAAATTTGAATATAATCAAAAACCTATATCAAGCTATTACTTCATGACCATAAATGACTTGAGTAAAGATAATGTTAGCAAATTCATCGAACATATCAGCAAGCTATCCTTTTCGGAAGTCTACAACATTAACGATACGAATAATGCTTTTGATAACTTTCATGACATTTTAACTTTATTTTATAAATTATGTTTCCCTCTCTTAAGAGTTAAAAAACAGTTCAAATATGGTACATTAAAGTGGGTTACAAAAGGAGTTAAAATAAGTAGTCTTACCAAACGAACACTAAGATATAAATACTATATAAACAAAACAAGTGATAATAAAACCAAATTTAAGGTATACTCCAGCATGTTAAGAAAATGTATTCATAATCTACAATCCTTATGTAATCTAAAGCACATTGCGTATTCAAAAAATAAGTGTAAAGCTTCATGGGATATTGTTAAACGTTGTACAGGTAACGAAAGGTCTCGAGAATATATTAATAGTCTAATTGATAATGATGTTACAGTAACATCAGGCTCGGATATCGCAAATAAATTTAATAATTTCTTTATTGATGTTGTTGAAAGCAGCGCTGCCTCACAACATCCTCCTAAACCGACTAACCCAAATATAAAAAATAACGATAATAGCATATTCTTGAATCCTTCTGATCCCAGTGAAATCTTCAGCATATTAAAGACGTTAAAAAATACAAAATCAGCCGGCTATGATGATATTTCTACGGACCTTCTAAAACAAATATCTCCTTATATCGCAGAACCTCTTTCATATATAATAAATTTATCTTTAGAACAAGGTTGTTTTCCGGATAAACTCAAAATGTCTGTGATAAAACCATTGCATAAAAAAGGCTCTAAAATAGACAAAAATAATTACCGGCCTATTGCTCTCATTCCGATTCTGTCAAAGGTCTTCGAAAGAGTTATGTACAAGAGAATCCTCTCTTTCTTGGATAAATATAAGATGCTTGCAAAAGAACAATACGGATTTAGGAAAAACAAATCTACATCACTTGCAGCTTTTAACTTAGTCAAATCCATTTTAAATAACATTAACTCAAAAGTTACAACTTCAGCCTTGTTTTTAGACCTAAGCAAAGCCTTCGACTTCGTAAATCATCCAATTCTAATTGATAAACTTAGTAGAATTGGTATTCGAGGTCCAGCCTTAGAGTGGTTCAAATCATATCTATCAAATCGTACACAGATTACGAGAATCACGAAGTTCGACGACAAAGTTAATAGTATCACGAACTTTGATTCCCAACCCCGATACAATTACTTTGGTGTTCCACAGGGAAGCATCTTAGGCCCTCCGTTATTCCTTATTTACGTAAATGATCTTCCTCAAGCGATAGACCAAGATTGTGTTCTGTTTGCTGATGACACAACAGTTATATTTGACTGTAGAAATGGTGAATCGCATGAGTCTAATATAAATAACATTTTGAATAGAATAATCACATGGTTGGATATGAACGCGTTACAAATTAACCTAGAAAAAACGAAAATATTAAATTTTAAAACGCAGAAGAGTAAATACCTACATCTAAAAATTTCACATAAAGATCAAACAGTTGAGCAAATTCATAAAACAAAATTTCTTGGGATTACCATTGATGAACATTTCACCTGGAAAGACCATATTGATGAAATATGTATTAAAATAAATAGATTTGTTTTCGCCTTAAAAAAAGTTAAAGATGAGACCTCCAGACAAACTGCGTTAATGGTATATTCATATTCATATTCATATTCATATTCATTTATTAATTGTAAAGCATAGGTACATTATAAGGTCTTATTTGTTATACATTGAGGGCGCTATGTTTTGCCTCTAGGGCGTACAAAAATAGCAATACATGCAATATAATTAAAACAAGAAATTAATATAGATACATGGACCACAAAAAAACCAGTAAATAAATTAGATCATCTATCGCATTAGAGAATTTTCAATCACACTGAACAATGTCGATTAGATAATTAGATAAATTATGTGTAGTATACAAAAAAAAAAAAAAATGTCCGCAGGTATTGCAATAAATGAAAATTGTCAGCACTTACTTTATAAAGAATGTCAAAGAGATTGAATGATGTCATAAATTAAAATTAAATGTTAAATGTCACATCAATAATTGTTAGGTACCTATGTCAGAAATTTTATAATAGCATGTCATTCAAATAATCAGTGATTGAATAATAGCATTTTTCTATTAATAAATTCTTTAATTTTCTTTTGAAGTTGTGCAAATTCTCATTCTTAATGCTATCAGGAATTTTATTGTATATAACCGGACCCATGCCTAAAATACTTTTTCTTGCTAGTGCTGTTTTGTATTTACTCGTACACAACATGGTTTTGTATTGGGATCTAAGTTGAGCGGTTCGTTTTCTAGTATCTACTATCGCAGGAAACAAGTTCAAGTTACATTTCACGAACACTGCTACTTCAAGTATATATAGGCATGGGAAAGTCAAGACTTTTAATGATTTGAAGACAGGCTCACAGCTATCAGTAGTTTTTAGGCCTACCATACATCGTATACATCTTTTTTGAGTTCTAAATATAGTTTCTCTTTCAGCACAGTTGCCCCAAAATATTATGCCAAATCTCAGTACTGAGGAAACAATGCCGTGGTATGCTATAAGTACTGTTTGTAGATTGACTTTCTTTGCCAGGATGAAAAGAGCATAGGCGGCTTTGCTTAGCCGCGCACAAATGTCGTCAGCCTGCATTTTCCACGTTAGTTGGCTGTCAACTAGAATGCCAAGAAATCTTGCTACTTTTACCTCTTCTATACTTTGCCCGTTATGTGAAACATTTAAATGGTTCGGTTTTATTCTTTGGTAAAAATGCAATAACTTGGTTTTTTGTATATTAATAACCAAGTTATTTCTGTCAAGCCAATCAATTATTTTTTTAAGGGAGTTATTTACATCTTCTTCATAGGTCAGATTATTAGAACATTTTATGATTGCTGTACTGTCATCAGCGAAGAGGATCATTGGATGCTTTATTTGTTGTGGCAGGTCATTAATATATATAAGAAATAATGGTGGACCAAGCACACTGCCCTGTGGTACCCCATAGTTAAGTTTCCTACAGTTTGACCGGTATTTTGTTTCACGTTTCGTTTTTAAATTGACTCTAGTTATTTCTGTATATTGACTGCGGTCACTTAAATAAGATTTTAACAGTTCCAAAGCATTTCCCCTTACACCGTAGGTGTTTAGTTTTTCAATTAGTGTCTTATGATCTACATAGTCAAACGCTTTTGTCATGTCAGTAAACAGGGCACATATTGGCGTTTTACTGTCAACATTAGTAATTATATGATTGATAAAATTGTATATTGCCATATTGATGCTTCTATTCTTACGGAATCCCATTTGTTCGTCACATAAAATATTAAATTTGGTCAAATAAGAGTTTAATATTTCATAAATCACCTTTTCTATCACCTTCGAGAAAACTGGTATCAAGGCAATGGGTCTATAATTTTGCATTTGCTCTTTACAATCTTTTTTGTGGAGTGGCTTTATGATGGTGGTTTTAAGGCCTTTGGGAAAAATACCAGTGCTAAGACATAAGTTAGTAATGTGGCAGAGTGGTGTTGCTATGACGTTACATACTGATTGTATTACGTTGGTTCTAATTTCATCGTACCCTGTGCTGTTTGTCTTGCGAAGGGATTTTATTATTCGTACTATGTCTGGTGGTACAACTGGTGACATGAAAAGGGAATTGCCGCTATGAGTTAAGGGTTTTATTTTGTGTAATGTTGCAGTGGTTCTACTGGAAATTTGGTCAATAAAGAAATCGTTAAATGCCGTAGCTATTTCTTTTGGGTGTTTAATAATGTTACCAGAGATTTGTATTTGTTGTATTGGCTCTGGAATTGATTTAGTGTTGTTAATTAATTGCCATGCTGCTTTGGATTTGTTGCTGGAATTTTGTATTAAGTGATTATTTTGTGATTTCTGTGTTAATTTAATTATTTTCCTTAATCTGTATGAGTATGATATAAAAGCAGCTTTATTCACACTTGTTGGTTTTAATCGATATTTCCAAAGCAAATTTCTTTGTTTCTTACTACATATTCGTATTCCTCTCGAAATCCATTTAGTATTTTTTTTGCATTTTATGGTTACCAATTTAACGGGAAAACATAAATCATATAGTAATCTAAATAATTCTACAAATTCATCATATGCTTCATTTGGATCTGACTTGTCATATATTTGTGAGAATGTCAATTGTCTGAGGTAATTTCTAAATTTAAATAAATTTTCTTTTGATATGTCACGTTGTTTAATACGCCAATAGTTTAGTTTATACGTTTTATTAACTTTTATTTTTAATATTTGTGCAGTGTGGTCAGATAAGCCATAATCTATAACATCATTACTATGTTTTTGTTTAAAATTGTGGGCAAAATTGTCTAAGCAAGTTTTGCTGCTGGGTCGAGTAGGTTGATTTATTTCTAACTTAAGATTGTAGTTCAGTAAAAAGTATTCAAAATCTAAAGTAGTTTTGTTTCTTTTGAGAACGTCAATATTGAAATCCCCGCATAGTATTATTTTAGTTTGAGGCTTAGAGCATATTTCTCTTAATATTTTTTCTAGAGTTTCGTAAAATGTATTTAGATTACACGCTTTTGGGGGGCGGTATATGCAGATAATAATTATTTTATGTAGCGGTAATTCGATACCGCAACATTCGATAATGCCTGATAGAGATCGTATAGCAATGTTTTTTAGTTCTTTATAAACAATGTTATTTTTTACAAGGATACAAGCACCGCCTCGTTTAGTTGAGCGAGCATAGCATGCCGCCAGTTTATAATTTGGAATAAATAACAATTTTTCTTGGCCATTCATGATAAAATGTTCTGTAATACATAATATATCAATTTCAATTTCCTTTTCTGAAAGTTCCTGAATATGTACAGTTAGCATATCTGTTTTATTTATTAAGCCAGCTATATTTTGGTGCATTATGTGCATACTATTTACAAAGAAAAAACTGATCACTTTCATTGTTCTCTAAGTTGATATCATTAGTGCAAGTGTCTTCGGTAGTCATATTTAATTGAACAATATCTTGAATGTAATTTAAAACGTCTTTAAAAATTGTTGCCATACCGGAATTGTTTATGGAGCCTGTTCTCCTGTGGAACATTTTATAGTCACATGATAAGTTTTTATTGGAATCAAGGAAGTACGCATGCTCGTGAGTTAATATGTCCATGTAAAGTAGATTGTTGAAATTTTCTACACGCCAGTTATATAACAACGATCCGCTATTGTATTTGAATGTTGGAGCACAGATGATGATATTTGTGTGTTTGATTGAGCGTAGTGACTCTCTGATGAAAATTATCTTGCCAAAATAGTCACGCGTTGTATGGAAGTCTTCTTCGCCAATGAAGATGATACAAAAATCGTTTATAGTGAATGATTGTAGTTTTGATGGTAAACCTTCAAATAAAATCTCTGTACTGCCGTTAGTCATTAAGTAGTGGCATTTTTTGAAATCTCCTTGAAAAGTTTCTTCGGCAACATGTAAAATATTGTTGGTCTTGTTGTTGCTAATTATGCAGATTTTTTTTCCCATTTTTTCTTGGTGATGTTGTTCTTCCAGTTTTTGTAACTTTTCTTGATTTTCCAAGTTCGTGCCTTGGACTGCACAAACAGAGTTTTGTGATTTAGGTGTTGTTTGCGTTTGTTTATGGGTCGTATTTTGGTTTGAGGTCTTTGGCGTCTTCACCTTCTCCTGGATTTTTAATGAAGTCTTAGGTGTGGAGATTCTCGATTTTGTCCTGGGGCTAAGGGTAACTTTTTTATAGAGTTCATTCTCTGTAATTAATTTTTCGTTGGAAAGCTTGAGATTTGAGTTTTCTAAAGATAGTATTTCAATCTCTTGATGTGCGCTTCTTAGTTCAAGCGTCAATCTGCTGATTTGTTGTTTGAGATTGTTTATGTGTTCATTATATGTTTCATCTGTAGATATGTCAGGTAAACTTGTCATGCTATCGCTGTCCGCTATGGAACGGGATGATTTTTCATTTTGCGTGTTAGGATCTGAACTTGTACGTCTCCTACGAAACGTAATATTCTCCAGAAAGTTCATTTTAAATGTAAACAAGATACAAAAATTGTTTGTTAGTTCCTGGATTCGAACTCACGTCTGCCCGTTTAGTGTTACCCAACGTGCTACACTATAGAGCCATATGTTGTTAGTTGGATGTGTCGAAATTAAGCATATCTTCGTTGAGTCTTACACTTGATTGCATACAGCTACCGCCCTCTATCGGAATGTTTCTAAATTATGTCAAGCAATCGATTAGTCAATGATAGCGGCCATTAGCGGTACTACGCCATTTAACTAGATGGCGCTTATCCTAGAATTGTGACTGGATGACTGGCCAATTTTGAACTAGGAATTCGTTGATATTTAAAAACTTATTGTTTTTAGGTTTTTACTGTTTTTAGTATTTAGTCACTCGAACGGAAGACAAATGTGTTAATTACACGGCACTGATTGGTTTTATGTTTTCCACTGTAGGTTTAGCACTGTTCATTTCAACGTAGGTATACCATGATTTGTTGTCACTTGTTAAAACTGTTTTTACACATTTTGCACAAAAAGTTTCGTCTTGATAACACTGTTACTCCTATATTGCACCAATATTAACGGTTTTTGATGTGTTTTATCGACTTAACTGAGGTTTTAGATTTATAACAGTTTAAATACACAGAACAGATGTTTTGCGTGGCAGTGGCGCCATCTCTCTCATATATATCACGCCTATGTTTGCTCCATCATCAGGTATGGCATCATTGTCGGGGGAAACTCTTCTGAAATAACTAGGGTTCTGTTAGCACAAAAAAAATGCATACGTTCTATTTTCAATATGGACTGGACTGATTCCTGCAGACCAGTGTATAAATCACACAACCTTCTCACTGTTCCTTGTATTTATATATATGAGATCGCAAAATTTGTCAAAACTAACTCTTCACTTTTTGAACTTAAAAACAATATTAATAAACGTACAGTTACACAGTATCTTTTAACAATGCCTGTACCTAGGATTGAATTATTCAGACGTAATTGTGTATATATGGCTCCACTTATCTTCAACTCTCTACCAAACTTTATCACTGATCTTCCATACAGAAAATTTTGCATAGTTCTGAAAAGATGGCTTATTTCGCATAGCTTTTATTCCATAGCTGAATTTCTCAAAAAATCTAATTGTCAATCATACCATTACCGGAATGCACTATAGAGAATTACCTTAATTATAATAATTTATGGTTGTCATGTCTGTATATTTAAAAATATTTTATCGTTAGTAAGTTAACTATTTCTTTTGTTATTGTGATGTCTGTAAATTTGTCTGTGATGTTTGTATATTTAAAATATTTTATTATTATGTTAATTATTTTTTGTTTGAAGGTTTGTGTTGAGTCTATTAAACCTAAAACATACATTACTTGATTACTTAATTTAATGATTGTGTACACTTAAATGTAGTCACGTGTTAAAATTAGCATCCCATTCATTAATGTTTGCATGCCATGTTTATGGCGAAATGTGTCACTGCACTACTATTATTTTTTCCATCTTTTGTACCACATTTACTGCAAATAAATAATTTTGACTTTGACTTTGACTAATACAGCTGAGAACAGCTGAGGGTTCTTCATCAGATACTTCAGACCTTCGATATTTGACATCAAATGGAGCGGCACACCAAGTTGAATATTTTTTGTAAAGGCGGTATATGTTGATCTCTAATAGTTTGGTTGAGCTCTTGTGTTTTCTAATCAGGGTCACCAGGTACTCCAGATCTTCGATTATCCTAGTTTTTATAGTTTTCCCTTTATGTGGCCATTAAACCCTAACTCTGTACCAAATTTCAGCTCTCTGAGTTTATGGGAAGTACTAGTTCTATTTTGATGATCATGAGTGAGTGAGTGTCATAAATCCGAAACTTTGCTTTCGCTTAACTTCAGAACTAAATGACCTACAGACTTGAAATTTTGGAATTTAAGTAGGTGA
This sequence comes from Cerastis rubricosa, assembly GCA_949152445.1. Classification (NCBI taxonomy): domain Eukaryota; kingdom Metazoa; phylum Arthropoda; class Insecta; order Lepidoptera; family Noctuidae; genus Cerastis; species Cerastis rubricosa. The sequence goes on along the minus strand of OX424548.1, from coordinate 14,803,857 downwards.
TTATAGCTTACTGGATGACGAAAATTTCTGCGTTCTGGTCTTATCCAGAGGTTCTCAAATAGGGGCCTAAAAATGCGGCGAAATGGTTCCAGTAAAGGATGGTACGGCAGTGTTTGCTTCGCGCTCGACTTGGCGGGGGCACTGCCGTGCCCCCCGATGTCATATTTTTAAAACAAAATTAATTTGAATTTAGAACTCATAGCCAATCAAAACTTTTTTTTGTTTGAAAAAGTCTGTACTGCAATACGGCAATTTCATAGGTAAAGACCTATTATTTTAGAATAGATTATTAGATTAGGTATTTTTAGATTTACATTAACATTATCTTTAAAATATTGTTATTATATTGTTCTGTTCCCACAGACAAACCGTGAAAACGGTTTTGTGGGGCATAGTTTTTAAATGAAAGTTTGTAATAAAATTGTTTAATAAATAAATAAATAAATAATAATAATAAGAAATATAATAGTAGTACTTAAATTGTTTGTTTCAGGCTGGCCTATACATAAGTATTATTGAAATACACAGCTTTATTAAGCTTACAATTGACCGGTTATTGAATCAACGTTTTCCAAGTGGCAATTTTCCATCGTCAATGGGTAGCGGTTCTGTCGACAGATTGGTGCAATGGTATCATGGAGCACCTGGTTTTGTACCCTTGTGTACCATTCAACGGCCAAGTCACACAACATTAACTATAATGATAAAGAAATCGCAGTAAGGAACCTTAGACTTGGCACGACATTGTCTAGATTTCACTACTTCTTAGAGATAAACAAGCAGCTCCATCGAGACTTGGCTAGTTTTTTACAGAATGTTTTTGGTGGGATTTAGTTTACTGACATAGGTATAAGTGACATTGTTAGTAATACTATTACTTTTACTTAAATAAATAATTGAATTATTATTCTTCAAGCTTGGTATATGTTAATGTGCTTCTAAAAAGCAATTTCGAAAGTGATCGGTGCAAAAGTTTTCCTTCTTACTTTTCCTACAGATAACCGACTTTGCTTTCTGCACCTTGTCTGTGTAGAAACTTTGAGATCATTCTTTGTCGGGCACAGTGCTCAGATTGTGTTTTTTTACTTAGGTAATAGGTTTGTTCAAGTATTTACTTCGTGCCTAGTTCTACAGTCTACTTGGTTCTCGTGTCTTCTTACATTTTTCTTCAAGTAATTCCAATGTTACTGTCACGAGCTTTGTTATTAAATAATGTTGGCTTTTCTAATGTTTTTAGTTTTGGCCCGCGTGGACTTTGTTAATTGTCCCATGGAGTCGTACTACCGGGATAAAAAGTATTTAAAGTGTTAATCCAGGTTATAAACTGCCTGTGTGCCGAATTTCATCCGAATCCGTTCAGTAATTTTCGCATGAAAGAGTTGCAAACTTCCATCCATCCACCAACCTCACAAACTTTCGCATTTGTGTAAGAGTTTATATTATTGTGATATACTACCACGCCTGGTTTCGCAAAAGGGTTAAGCAGAGCCGTATCTATAACTAGCTGATACTGATGATGAAATTTTAAGGTGTATGTGTGAGACTGCCTCGTTGGTAGAGTGGTCGCAAGCACGACTGCTGAGCTTATGGTCCCGGGTTCGATTCTCGGATTGGGCAAAGTGTTATTGTTATTCCATCAGGGATTTCTCAGTCATCATCATCATCATCAGCCTATATTGTTCCCACTGCTGGGACACAGGCCTCCTCTCTATGAGAGGGTGTGGGCTGTAATCCACCACGCGGGCCCAGTGCGGGTTGGTAGATGTCACATGTCTTTGATTTTTTAGTTCTAGGACATGCCGGTTTCCTCACGATGTTTTCCTTCACAGTTTTTGAGGGCAGCGGTGGAGAAATAAATTTACACAAAGTAAAGCGGCCGGCTGGGTTCGAACCCACGGCTTACTGTTCGTAAGTCGGGGCTGCCACCACTGGGCCACCGCTGCTCTCAATTTAATCAATCTGAATTTCTCAGTAGCAGCCACGAACTCTGGATTTAATGTCGGGCCCGGTTGATGGGGCTCGCCCCCTATTACATAGAGCTTCAACATAACTGGCGAAATATGGATGAACGATTAAGTACACCTTCGGGAATTACAGGCGTGATGTTTTGTTGTTATGACTGTGTGAGAACTGACGGTCTGATCGTAATGTGATTATGTGGGTGATGACTACAAAGGGCGTGCTTTAGGGTGGTGTAATTCTGGGCAGCAGAGGTCCGAAACAAAATTAAAAGGCGTTGAAGCGACACTATAATATGGCTTAAATGCCGGAACATATTTTCTTCAAAGTGAACAATACGGCGCGCGGCGCATTGTTGGGCACTATTTTTTTTTTTTTTCAATACAGTTTTATGTACAATAAAAAATGTCGTAACAATGACCGTCACCACGTGCAAGTTTTGGCTTTATGAAACACGTGTACAATCAACAAATAATTGACCGTCTGAGAAGCATGTAGTACCCGAAAGAATGCCTGCCACTTTTTAGGTATGGCCCTGACATTTGTTGATCGTCATTGCAAAAGCTTATTTTAAGGGAAATTACTACCTGTTGCTCTGTATGGTGTCGGACGTAAAGAATAGTACCATCCCATATCTTCCCGGGGGTGTCGTAAGAGGCGACTAAGAGACTTGTCAGAGAATGGGCAGCAGCGTTCTCTGTGCTTTTGTAACAACCGTACTGCGATCGCCTCGCCTGCCAAGCGTGGCGATTATGGCAAAACCCCCCAAAATGTCATTGTGGCGACACTTGGGGGAGGCCTATGTCCAGCGGTGGACGTCTTTTGGGCTGAAATGATGATAATGATGACTACCTGTTAATTAAAATTGGAATGGCAAGTTATTTGGAATAATGGGCACGCGTCGAATTAAAACGCCTTCTCCTTTAGCAACTCCTGTAATAATGGTGGCTTTTATAATATTACTGCCAAGCTTTGTGTTACGAAGCCTGGTGCCGTTGCACAGGCTGGGTACATCAAAGTTTCGCATCAGAAGAACTAAAACGCCAAGTTTAAGCTCCTTCTTGTGGGAACGGTACGCCCGTTAGCTCCAGGGAGTTGAAAAATTCAACGGGGTGTGCAGGACTACCGTCATTAGCCATCACAGTCTCTACGGATGTGTATACTTTAAAATCGCCGACGATCATGCCTTGAATTTCGTTTTGTTTATGACCCACTCGTTCCTTAATCACTATTTGTTTTGAATGGTTAAAAAAAACGAAAACTATTTTGTAATTATTTGAAAATCATAAACCACCGGTTGGGGATCGAACTCGCGTTGTTTTCGAAAACTTACAGCATTAAAAAAATACCACAAAAAGTGCATACTGACTGCGGATACGAACTTGAAACCTTTTGCTTGGCAGTGCGGTCATAGAACCGCCAGGCTACTTACTTTGATGACAAATGGTTTAAAATAGCCGGTTTATTCTAATGCTTGTCATGACAGTTGTCAGTTGTCAAACAGTTGAGAAATGTGGACTTAATGCAATATTGCTCATCCCCCTAAGTTATTAGCGCGATAATATATAGCCTTTGTTACTCAGTAAAAATGTAGCTTTATAATGGTGAAAGAATTTTCAAAATCGGTCCAGTAGTTTTTGAGTTTATTCATTACATACAAAAATACAAATCTTTCCTCTTTATAATATTAGTGTAGATTTAGAATTATACACACACTTTGTTTTTTTTTACGGATTTGCAAACATCAAATGACCCTTCTTGGTCTGGGTAGCGGAAGCGAGTGTCAGACTCGTACTGACTAAATCCCATCCATGTTCCTTCCTAACCCTTTGTGTTCCAGGGCCACGGGATTTCTTTTGAACAGTCCCGCAGCCCTGGCAGGTATCAGCCCTCTCGGACACTTTCCGATTTTCTGACATCTGCTAGAGTCCTGCGTGGAACACGAACGCGCCGTCGACACGGCTTGTCGTCAAGCTAGCCCTTTACTCCCCGTCCACAGGCCCGCGACACACACACACACACACACACACACACACACACACACACACACTGACACTTCGGCAGTTAGGGCCAATGTAATAGAGAATAACCAACTGCCATCAACCGGGCTCAAATAAAAACTATATGGTGCTATTGAGGAACTAGGTCAAGTTTTGTATAAATAACTAACTGTGCCCCCGACCTTCGTTCGCATGAAATTATAATGAAAATATTACTTCTTATTTGAATCGGATTTTGTTCACAATTTATGGGTTTTATTATTTTTTAAGTAAGTTAACAGCAGATATCTGTCAATAAAAGTCTCGTCAAAATCGGTCCGGCCGTTTCGGAGATAAGCTGGAACAAAAAGACAGACAGACCAATAGACAGACAGTCAAAGATTTAAATAAGTGGTAACCGTTTTATCGTCGTATCCCTATACTACGGTAGTTCATAATATGAAACAAGTAAAAAAATTACAAACACACTTCAATTTTATTTATTTGGATAGATAATATGCCTTGTGGCATTAAGTCCGCCTATGTACCACTATTGTACATGAAGTTTAAATAAAAAAATTATAAGATACGTTACTACGCCTCGGAAAGCACGTTAAGCCATTGGTTCCGGCTGTCATTTGTATATCTTTGACAGTCGCTACGAGTAGTAAAAAAGTGAAATCAAAAGTCTGACATCCAGTCTTACCAAGGAGCATCCTATTACCCAGTTACTGGGTTGTGGAGGTCAGATAGGCAGTCGTTTCATATAGAATGCTGGTATTCGGTTAGACTGGAAGCTGACTCCAGGATAGTTTGGGAAAAGGCAAGGCAGATGATGATAAGATACGTCACTACCCCAGCCACAATCTCAGTTCGATTTCTCGAACCCAAAAAAAACCAAAACTGATATTTATCAATTCATCTAGCTACTCTTACTAAATCCTCATAAAATCGAATCTCGAGGTCTTCGCCCGCTATACTGGTCTGAAGTGCACTTCTAAACGATATCCCATCTTATAATACTTGAAATGAAAATATAAATCTTAGGTAAAGGTTTTTGGCAATTTCTAGCCTTTATTGCCTGATTTATGGTGATATGAAATGTGATTATTATTGAAGAAAGAAGAAATTAAAGTATTTTGTCTATAAAATTTATTGGACTTTATTTTTTTATTGTACTAAAAGTTGGTTTTTCTGAGGGTTTTTTTTCGTCATAGAAGTTTTTTTTATTAATCTCTTGATTTTACTCTTTTTCAAAACATCAGTTTAGTGTTGGTTATTGAGTATAACAATTCACCTTGGGGTAGTGTTGCACCCCGCTTGAGTAAATATTAGGTACCGAATAAATTAAGGAATGCACTTTATAGATTAAAGGATTAAATTTAAAGGTTATTTTTATAAAACTTTACCTCACTATGTATTGCTCCTGTATCTTGGGTGCGTTTGCAAACATTTAAACTCACATACACAAACAGTCAGACCCGGAACAAATATCTGTAGGACATAGAAATATTTTTTCCGTGCAGGGATCGAACCTCGAAACACGCAGCACAGCAGCCAATCGCTCAGCCACTGCGCCAACCGTGCCGTTACAATGTTTTATTATGATTTTGTTGTATTTCCATTTATTACTTATTTTTATTTTACATCTATACATAGCAATCGGGCTCTGTATGGTGTCGGACGTAAAGAATAGCTCCATCCCATATGTTCCCGTGGGTGTCGTAAGTGACTTGCCAGAGAAGGGGCAGCAGCGTTCTCTGTGCTTTTGTAACAACCGCACTGCGATCGCTAACCCGCCTGCCAAGCGTGGCGATTATGGCAAAACCCCCCAAAATGTCAATAGCGACACTTGGGGGAGGCCTATGTCCAGCAGTGGACGTCTTTTGGGCTGAAATGATGATGATGATGACATAGCAATCATGAAAGAATAAAACATTAATTTATATGCAACTTGCTGTTGCTCTCGACTTTGTTCGCCTGGAAATTTTGATGTGGAAGTAAATGTGAGAGAAAAAGATAGCCTCCTTCACCGGGATATTAGCTATCTCTTTGCTAAATATCATTACAATCCGATAAGCCGTTTCGTCGTGAAAAGATAACAAACAAAAAGAGTTACTTTCTGCATTTATAATATTAACTATGTATAAACTGTTGTCTGAGAGCAGCGGTGGCCCAATGGTGGCAGCCCCTGACTTACGAGCAGTAAGCCGTGGGTTCGAACCCAGGCAGGCGCATTACTTTGTGTAATTTATTTCATCACCGCTGCTCTCAAAAACGGTGTAGGAAAACAGCGTGCGGAAACCGGCATGTCCTAGAACTAAAAATTCGAAGACTTGTGACATCTGCTAACCCGCCCTGGGGCCGCGTGGTGGATTACAGCCCACTCCCTCTCATAGAGAGCAGTCCTGTGTACCAGCAGTGGGAACATTATAGGCTGATGATGATGATGACACTTCTATAATTTAATTGAAATAGCAGTAAACTTATACGGTCACTTCAAAACCAAATAAAATTTTATTATGATTCTTCAATCATTTTAAAATAGGCACTAGAAAGAAAGTTATAGACTACTCAAAAACCCTAATATCGTCCCTCAATAAGTCATAACAACTACTTACAAGTGGGGTCCCCTCCTACCCCAGTCGAGTGCAGTGCCAACTGATATTCCATGCGATTAAACCCGGGAGCCCTGTCGTTTTTCGAACAGTTTAACATTATTGACCCTTAAATTGTCTGGGTAACTCGGTACGGGAATTTGGGAATAGTGTTTTTAATTAATTGAGCAAGTGTATTTGGCAAGTTGCTTTTGGCGTGATGCACTTGTTTGAGGCAAATTGGGGTGAAAAAGCAACGTAGAAAGAGGGGTGGTAAGCTTAGGGTATGTTACGTGTTGTTGTTGGGGCCGGGAACCAAACAGCCACATTCCTTTAAAGGGGTGTCAAGAACATTGGTAAAGTTATTCATCCCCATAGAAAAGAGAGGATACTCCGACCAGACGAGTGTTGTTTCTGGTGGGCTTTTGCCCGACAGTTGCTGTCGGTTTTTCCGATATAGTCTTATGTCAACGATAACTTTAACAGCGCGATGTAGGATTTTGGTGTTAGTTCTTCATAATGTGTCATAAACGGCACTGTAGTACTATTTGTAGTGATGTAAAATCTTTCATCACAACTGTTCGCCAAACGGTGCAGGAAAACATCGTGTGGAAAGCAGCATGTCCAGTAACCAAACATTTAAAAGACATGTGACATCTACCAACCGGCATTGCACCCGCGTAGACGATTATAGCCATTATTAACGATTATTCCTTCTAAGCCCGCGTTCTCACTATGTCGTGACGACAGATTATCGTGTTCTTTAGAGTGTCGTGGCTTGTGTATTTATATGGAGATGTTCAGATAAAGGACGACACGACTAACTGTCGTCCATGACTTTTTTTGGCAGTGACGACAGATTGTCAATGAGTAGATATAATGGGAGCTGGAGACGACAGTCGTCCAACGATAAATTTTTCGTGACGACATAGTGGGTACGCGCCCTTTGTTGAGACCTCTGTCGTGTGCCATTTATTAAGATAACTTTCTTATATTATATGTCAACTTATAGCAACTATCAATATCTGCCTTATGCCTATGATCCATCCATCATCATCTGGCTAGCATTTTCCCAAATATGTTGGGATCGGCTTCCAGTCTAACCGGATGCGGCTTACATGGTAAACAACCAGTAGTTTACATGGCACACAAGCCTATCTGACCTCCACAACCCAGTAGGTAGGTACTGGCCAATGGGACACCCCGTAGTGAGACTGGATGTCGGACTTTCAGACCACTGACTACCTGTAACGACTGTCAAAGATCTGCAAATGATAACCGGAACCGACGGCTTAACGTGCTTTAGGAGTATGAGGAGTATAAAGTTCTTCGTTACTACTTAGAAAAGGGAGGATCCTCCAACCAGATAGGTGTTGTGTCTGGTGGGCAACTGCCCGACAGTTGTTGTCGGGTTTCTCGATATAGTCTTAAGTTGAAGTAAACTTGGCTTGCGAGATGTAGGAAATTGATGTTGGTTCTTCCGTCGTGTCATAGATGGCTCTGTAGTACTTTTTGTAGTAAGTTGCTCTTTGTAGGTCGCTACATTTTACTGCCTTTCAAATGAGAAAATTCCACAACATCGGTACCCCAAAACGAGTCAGAAACCTCCCAACGATATTATTAAAATAGCAATACAATGAACACGGCGAGTTTTTAATACAGGAATTTACGATATTAACTATTCTGTATGGAATCAATCGAGAATAAATGAACTACAATATGTTATGATGCTCGCTTTTATTTGATCGTAGATTTCAATAACGATGAAATTGGAATTTGATTTGTATTGGAGATATTGTGCACTCGTGGGTCTTTCGCGTGTAGTTAGTTAATTTGCTGTCGTCTGATTCGGTTCAATGGAAATAGAGCTTGTTTTTTTGTGATGAGGACGGTTATGTTACATGATTTCTATAAATTGGATGAAAATTTAAAGGAGTAAGAGCTCGTGGCTTAATAATAACACCCGCACGGGTCGATCTTTAAGGTTGAGCCGTGCTTGCCGAGGTTGGTCCGTGGATGGGTGACCATAATTACATACCGAGTTTCCCCCGTGCCTCGGAAAGCACGTTGAGCCGTTGGTCTGTCATTTGTAGATCTTTGACAGTCGTTACGAGTGTCAGAAGTCGAAAGTCTGACATCTAATCTTACCAAGGAGTATTTACCCAGTTACTGGGTTGGGGCGGTAAGATAGGCAGTCATTCATGTAAAATACTGGTACTCTGCTGCATCAGGTTAAACTGGAAGCCGATCCCAAGATAGTTTGGGAAAAGGCTAGGCAGATGATGATGGACGAAAATTTTTAAAATTAGTAGCTTTGCTGTTTTATACCAGACTTTCCTGAGAAGAACACAGAAATAAACTCAAGACATAGGTCCTTTTAAATTTCTGTTTGTTAAGGAGGACCTTGTGGCTAAATAATAACAACCGCTCGGGTCGATAGGTTGGTTCGTGGATGGGTAACCACCCATTACATACCGAGTTTCCTCCGCGCCTCGGAAAGCACGTTAAGCCGTTGGTCCTGGCTGTTATTTGTAGATATTTGACAGTTGTTACGAGCCAAAAGTCTGACATCCAGTCTTACCAAGGGGTATCGTATTACTCAGTTACTGGGTTGTGGAGGTCAGATAGGCAGTCGCTTCATGTAAAATACTGGTATAGTCAGTAGCCAGCATTACCTGACCCATTTTCCTCTTTTTTGCTTTGTGAGATGGGTCAGGTAATGGTGAAGGGCACTGTACTCTGCTGCATCAGGTTAGACTAGAAGCCGACCCCAACATAGTTTAGAAAAGGCTCAACAGATGATTACAAAATGTTGGTTCAGTCATAAAATGACTTTATTAGAATGATTTACGGCTTTTTTTAACATAGGTTCATACGCTTTTACAGAAACCGACAAAAAATACTCCAATAGCTACTAATTCTTGACAAAAACCTTCAGCCAGGGTTCCAACACAGCCGATCAATAAAAGCACAATAGCCTTTTCATTCAAACCAAAAGAAAACATTATTTTCCAAGTACATTTAGTGCAGCGTGCGATTTCCCAGGCGGTGCTTGAGAGACCTTTTAGACAAAGGTTTCCCTACAGGACGTTGCCTGTCTGGGGTCTTGGAAACATACGCAGTAGTAGTTGATAATGTGCTTAATTTTATTGTGTCTGGCCCTTTGGAGTTTGGGTCTGCATATGTTGCGAATTTGTGATTGTTAATGGCTGTAAAGTTCAATCAAGTCGGCCTAGAGCAGTCTACTGCTATCGCCTTTTCCAGTTAAGTGTAAACTTAGGTTAATTATATATTGGCTGCGAAAGTTTATTTGATAAAAAGACATGGTACCTAGTCTGTAAAGTCGGTTTACGGGTGATAGTTTAACGTGACAACGTCATAACAAAGCTTTGATGAAATGATTGCATACTTTTATGAATAGCAAGCCGAACGCTCAAGCCGATCGTACCTTTCGCTCGCTCGTGCAGCGCTCTCGCTCCGATCGTTACGTTACAATGAGCGTAACGTTACAATGAGTCATTCTTTTTTGTGTGTGCAGCCGGCGTTCATCGATTTATTTGACGTTGTCATGTCAAAAATCTAACTCATTTCATGAAATTAGGTCGTAATATGAATCAGCGTTACACAAAGTATACTAATTGTAAGATTCTTTCAATAATTATATTTATTTCTGTAATATGTTACGAGTAGAGGAAGACCAAAAAAACGATGGATGGACTGTGTAATGTGTGAAAGATGATATCGCAAGAAAGGACGTGTCTGATGAGATGACGAGTACTAGAGAAGTATGGAAGAAGAAGATATGCTGCGCAGACCCCGAATAAATTGGGATAAGGGCACGAGAATGATGATGATGCTTTCTGTAATACGTTATGTTCTCTAAGCAACAAAAAAATGTAGGTATTTTTATTCAAAGGAACAGTAAACAGTTACATTATGAGAACTTACAACTAGGTTAACAAAAACAATCATATAGGCTATAATGTAACCCACAACACTGTCGACAGGTACACATAAAATTTAAAGAAGAAAAAAAAACGAATCGCTAGGAAATTTAGTCGCAGTACTTGCAGTTATACAGTATAATATAATACAATACCATTAAAAATAGCAATTAAAAATGACATATTATTTCTGTAAAATTTAACAGTAAATCATGGCATTAGTGAATTTCACAGGTTTCACTTCTTAATATTATATTATAGAACGGTGGATGAGGCTTTTAAATCTACACAAAGAGCAAGTGAACATGTCAATATTTTCAAATGCAAACCTACGTTTCTTTTGTAATGAAACGTACAAGTTCAAAAAAGACACCCCTGTATCACAATTCGACCTTGTCCCAAAGAGTATGCAAATTATCCAAAATTTCAGCCTATCTGCAAACAAAATAGTTTCTTTTAATTCGTAAAAACGCTTCGTTTAACTTGATCGTGTATCTAATTGTAATTGCATACTGAGGTTGAAAAGGGTACTTTATTCTGAGCGGGCAAGAAAAATTAGGCACATAATGTTTAATACTTTTGAAGATAATCCTCTGTTTAAAATTGTGATTTATTTTGAATAGTAGTCAGGTGTGTTCTAAACTAAAGAAGTTGTAAATCCAGCCAGTTGCGAATAGTAAAGAAAGAAAGAAGAACGACAAATGGTATAGGATATGCAGCTTAAACAAATACTACCCGGTTCCTCCTGGATAGGAACTGGAGTGGCCAATCAGAAAATCTCTTAACCGTATGCGAGCCCAGTTAGGCCGCTGTAGAAATAGTTTGGACAAAAGGGGTATCATTGACCCGCCAGAAATACAATGGAGCTACTCTGCAGGATACGCCCCACCTCTTTTCTTGCCCATCCTCCACAGCCACCTGCATCTTCCAGGATTTAAACGAAGCCAACTGAAAAGCTGTGCAGGTGGCTATAGACAGGTCCGGTATTATTTCAGTCCATCGTCAGGCAAAAAAGAAGAACCGTATCATCTTTATTGTCATATATCAACTGTAACACTCTACTGCTGGATCGCCACATAGACAAAGATTCAGCGTATTGCTTCGGCCTTCACTATGCCATCAGTGCATTTACTTCAAATTCCAAACTTTGCCCAAAGAGACATAAAATCTTGTGACTTATGACAAAGTATAGAGAGCAGCGGTGGCGCAGTGGTGACAGCCCAGACTTAAGAGCAGTAGGCCGTGAGTTAGAACCCAGGCAGGCGCATTACTTTGTGTAATTTATTTCATCACCGCTGCCCTCAAAAACGGTGAAGGAAAATATAGTGAGGAAACCGGCATGTCCTGGAACTAAAAATTCGAAGACGTGACATCTAGCATCCAGCACTGGGCCCGCGTATGATTACAGCCCTACCCTTCTCGTAGAGAGGGGGCCTGTGTCCCAGCAATGCGAACATTGTAGGCTGATGATGATAGATTTCAAACTTACTGTTTACCACGAAAAAGAAAGAATTCTTTCCTTTCAGAAAAATTACTAAAATGAAAAATAAAAACATTTACAGAACTGTCGTTCTCATAACGGTTGCACATTACAAGGGAATGGTTTTAAAAATAATATCCAATTTTCTGATACGACACCATTAAGGCTTATTTATTATATACTTAGGGATTTCAAGGGAGACACGTAACATCACGCCTGTAATCCCCGAGGAGCTAGGCAAACCTGAAGGGTTACACAGAGACCTAATCTTAACTATAATTTTATAAAGAGGAAAGATTTGATTGTTTGTTTGTTTTGAATAGGCTCCGAAAGTATTGGTCCGATTTGAAAAATTCTTTCAGTGTTAGATAACCCATTTATCGAGGAAGGCTATAAGCTATATATCATCACGCTTCGACCAATAGGAGTGGAGCAGCAATGAAAAATGTTGCGAAAACGGAGAAAATGTGACGCAAACGAAGTTGCGCCGGACAGCTAGTATAATATAACAGCATTGCGTCAGTAATTGGGCAAGCTCATTGCCAACAACCGGGCAAAAAATCCAGACTCCAAAACAATCAATCAAATCAAAATTATTTATTGCAAGTAGGCCAGTTACAGGCACTTTTGAATAGTCAAACAAAAATGAAGCTACAGTCCCAGACACAAGAAATAATAACTGTGAAAGTAGTAGTTGCCCATTCCAAAGCGTAGATCTCTATGGAGAAGAATGGGCAAGAAACTCCATGGACACTCTTTTAAATCAGTAGCTTGTTACAAAAATCTTGGTTGCATAAATCATGTTGAGATAGTACATTATGTGAGAACGATGTAGCAAGAATTGCACGTTAAAAGTGTCCACAGTGAAAACAAAAAAAAAGACAATTCAAAAATAAAATAATTAGTAATAATTTTACAATGAAGCCATGGCAACAAAGAGATGACCAGGCACACTGAAAGCGCCCGTTCACGAACATGACGCATGGATCAGTATGAATTTCTCAGTAGAAATTCATGAAGGAAAAAACCAATAACTCGATCCAGGACCTCACGTTCAGCAGTTGTCCACAAAACGAACGCTGTAATCTTTGTATCAACTCATCAAAAACGCTAAAAACAAAACAGATGTACTCAGTAAAATTGGTAGTAGGTAGGTATACCATGTAATTACTCAAGTAACAGAACAGCGGCAAAAGGAAATGAATAATTATGATCAGGGCTGCACTAAGAACCTGCGAGGAGCCTCTTTTACGTGTCGCTACTGACGCTAATGATATTTTCTCGTCGCTTGATGAGCTTTCAAATGGACGGTGTTATGCAATAGGTGGGGAAGAAAGAGACAATATTTTAAATCTATACTCATATTATGAAGCTGAAGAGTTTGTTTGTTTGATAGTACAGTCAGTGAGCAGCATTACCTGACACATTTGCCTCTTTTTTGCTTTGTGAGATGGGTCAGGTAATGGTTCAGGCCGCTGTTCAGGAATCGAGAAAGACTATTGGCTATACAAGGTGTTTTTTTGGCATCCTCGTCAAAGTCAAGGAGGTAACTATGCTAATGATTCTCGACCCGAATCAATAATAAAATGGGTAGGTGTGGTGTTCCTATTTTCGGAAATCGGTAAGTGTGAACCATCCGTGTTTTAAACGCGGCCCGTCTGATTATCGCCCTATAACCGCGCTTTCACACATTCAAACAATCTCAAACGTTTATCCGATAATTTCTTATTCCCTAAACCACGTTAACGGGGTTATTCTGATATACTGACAAATTTAAACAACAACAAAAGGAGCGTTTGTTAAAAATTAACTAGGTAACGTAATTTTAATTGATTATTTACGTCTTTTGTGACAACATCCTGAATTTTGACGAGGATGCAAAACAACATCTTGTATACTTATATAATGAAGTTGAAGAGTTTGTTTGTTTGATAGTCCATAATCGAGGAAAATCGAGGAAAATCGAGGGAAATCGAGGAAAATCGAGGAAGGCTATAGGCTATATCATCACGCTACGACTAATAGGAGCAGCGCATCAATGAAAAATGGAGCAAAAACTGAGAAAATGTCACGCAAGAAGTTGCGCGGTCAACTATAATAAACTCAAAGAAAACATAGTGAGGAAACCGGCAGGTCCTCATTATCATTATCTGCCTAGTCTTTTCCGAACTATGTTGAGGTCGGTTTTCAGTCTAACGGGATACAGCTGAATACTAGTATTTTGCATAAAGCGACTGCCTATCTGACCTCCACATTCAGTTAGTACTGGGTAATACAATATCCCTTGGCAAGTGAAGTGCAACTAACGTAGTTTTAAGTCATATTTACTGACATGAGTTTTTGTAATTACTTTATATATGTTAGTTTATAAGGTATATATCTACGGGTCATTGTAGCCTGAAATAATGATGTTATGTCATGTAAGACTAGTTGTCAGATTTACGATCGACTTACTATCTGTAACTGCTATCAAAGATCTGTAATTGACAGTCGGAACCATTAGCTTAGTGTTTTTTATGAGCATGAGAGGTATGTAATTGGTGTCCACCCATCGACAGCCCAACTTAGACGAGCGTGGCTTAACCTGAAGATCTACCGATCTCCGAGAGGCTGTTATTATTTAACAGCTGCATGGGTCGATAATCTGTATCCTATCGTATTCTGTCTCGGTATGGTGGGCTACTACAAATTAGAAATCAAATCAAATCAAAATCATTTATTTCAAGTAGGCCAGTTACAGGCACTTTTGAATAGTCAAACAACAATAACATATTAAGCTACAGTCCCAGTCACTAGACATAATAACTGTGAAAGTACTGTAGTTGCCCATTCCAAAGCGTAGATCTCTATGGAGAAGAATGGGCAAGAAACTCCATGGACACTCTTTTAAATTAATAGCTTGTTACAAAAATCTTGGTTACATCATTCATGTTGAGATGGTAAATTATGTGAGAACGATGTAGCAAGACGTGCACGTTAAAAGTGTCCACAGTAAAAACAAAAAAAAGACAATTCAAAAATAAAATAAATAGTTCGAAATAAGCCGAGGCAACTAAGAGATGACCAGGCACAACTGACAGCGCCCGTTCACGAACATCACATCGAAATTATGAGTATCCGTGAAGTAACACTGGCAATGTACATAATTATATTCAAAGTTTTAAGAGGGAGTATACAAAAATCAGTACAAAACTCCATACAGTTAAGCGAGTTCGTTCCTCATCATGAACGCAAACTTATTAAATGGAATGTGCCCAAATCTGAGTCTATGAGCCGTAACAACAAATTTTCGACTTAAATTATTATTTACAAACCAGGGTACACGAAAAGGCTGACTCTGCATGGTTTTATACCAGATCTCTTTGTCTAAAGAACGCTTGTCAAAATATTCATTCCGATCATTATAACTCTTTTTTTTAAAGTTAGGTAAAACCTCTGAATAATCCAAAATAGTATTAGTTTCTTTTCCAATTTTAGCTGCATATTTTGCCAGCAAGTCAGCCTTATATTCCAATATGCGGATTTACTTTTAAAAGTAAAGCTTTCCATTTTGTCTTCTACATGTTCTTGCGTAAGATACAAAATTTGGTTACATTTTTGGTTTGTCACATCTCGTATACCACCGTCTACCAGTAACCGACTGTATCTGTACAAATTAATTCTGTTACTCACTCCCCACCGTGAGCACAATCGTCGCCCCGTGCTCTTGGGCGAGCATTTAACATATTTTAATAAGTTAATGCAATGAGCGTAAAGATGGACTCTGCGTGCTCTATTACCAAACTGACCTTATGTGCTAAATTACTGGATGTAATTGATTTTTAATTAGGCTTGCTGTCTTCGTCTGCCTAGCTTTATCCCAACTGTTGACGGCACGGTTGGCGCAGTGGTAGAGCTATCGGCTGTTGCGCTGCGTGTCTCGGGTTCGATCCCCGCACGGAACAAATATTTGTATGGCCTACAGATAGTTGTTCCGGGTCTGGCTGTTTGCTACGCTAACGCTACCTACCTGCTACCTCCCTTAAACACTCCTTTCGCCTCGTCCGCGCTCATATATACACACTTCGGTGAGTACTACGCACCTGACCTTTCTGGAGAACACCACCAATAAGGTTACCTATGATAAGTTCGAAAAAAGTTTAACCGAATTTCATTTCACATACAACTTTTCAACTATTTTCGTATCGTTTTTTTACTTCATCGCAGTGACGTTTCATCCGCGGATGAAATATTTTGCGGATGAGTTGTCACCTAAGTCGTCACGTCTGCCACCGTATCAGTTGACCTATTATCAATTTGATTTTTTCGTTACTCCGACGTTTCATTTGGTCGAAAAACTTTTCACAGAAGCGGGTGTTTTCGGGTAAGTGTTACCCGAAATAACATTTGTTCAAAGTATTATGTTTCCGAACATTCTATATACCTTCGGCTTCGGCCAGTACCAAAAAGTTATTTTGTAAATCGACCAAATAAGGTTCGGTAAAATAATACATATACAATAATACATAAATGATCGAAATAAGGTTCGGTAAAATAATACATATACAATAATACATAAATGATCGAAATAAGGTTCGGTAAAATAATACATATACAATAATACATATATGATCGAAATAAGGTTCGGTAAAATAATACATATGACACATGATAAATAGCAAAAGACACGTCGGTCAATAGTTTCCGGTAAAATGAAATATCAACAAACAAAATTCAGAAAAGTGATCGTTTCCCCACCCAATAGAGTCATTGGTGCTTCACTTATACAAACCATTTATAATATCCTCCCGACCAAATTTCAGCCACGGCGATCAATCTGCCAATCACACTTTCCTAGACCAGGGAATCGAACGTAGAACAGTCGCAGGGCATGACGCTTTAAGCTGTCATGCCCTGCGACCACGAGACCAAAGGGACTTGGTACCAACCATATTAAATCTTATGTACAATAATTATATCCTACAAATAGACAGCCAACATATCAAATGCAAAAAATACGACGCCGAAAAAAAAACATTTATTGAATTGAAAATAACCTTTTTCTGTTATAAAATTGATAGCCCTGGCATCCGTTTCCCTACCCACCCATTCATACTGCTGAAACTCGTAAAATTTAATTACTCCATATAAAAACACACTTAAAAGCGGTATGTTAACGATAGAGCTGTGTAGCTGTTAAAATAACCTACTTATTGAAAATTACGGTTTAAGGGCTGTTTGGGGTCAGCAGTTTTTGGCTGTTTATTGATGGGGATTTTCGTAAAGTATTAATTAAATTTTTACATTTTATAGTCATGCAGCATAATCTTACCAAGTTACTTGGTTTTGGAACAGCATGTTTTCATATATTGTCATCGTTTCTTTGGTCTTCCTCTCCTTCTCCATCAACCTCCTCTTTAATTCAAATGTATTTCATCCCTCCTCTTCACATGTCCATACCAAGACAGACGACTCCCTTTCATCTTTTCTGTAACTGGTGCCACTTTCAAACTTCCTCTAATGTGCTCATTTCTAATTTTATACATTTGATTCACTCCACACATCCATGTCAACATTCTCATCTCTACTACATGCAATCGTTTTTTATGTGTCTTTTTCACTGGCTAGCATTCCGATCCATGCAGTACAACCTCGGTTTCCTTAACCAAGGCATTACAAACCAATTAATTTGCTTAAATACCAATTTCAATGCCTCTTTTAATCTCCCATAACGAGCTTCATAGAAAACCCCAAGGCCTCTCAGTTATATGGGACTTTTAAATGCTTAGGATTAATTTGACAGGAGCACCGGCGCCATATTGAAATTGAAAATGGCGCGCCATTCAATCAGTACCGGAATTATAAGTCAATTTGGGTATTCAAGATACGTAATTATAATTATGTAATCACGTGTTTTGAACATTAGATTTCTAGGTTAATAGAAACATTTAATTAAACTATGTTTCTTATTTTTACAATGAATCTATATGTATCTATATCTTTGGCTTCACGCACTCCCGTCGTCGAGCATAGGCACTTTGTTCGACGACACGACCTTCCGCCTCGCTGCTTCCTTACGTCTTGGTGCCGC
Organism: Cerastis rubricosa; assembly: GCA_949152445.1. Lineage (NCBI taxonomy): Eukaryota > Metazoa > Arthropoda > Insecta > Lepidoptera > Noctuidae > Cerastis > Cerastis rubricosa. The sequence continues at coordinate 14,785,828 of OX424548.1, read as the reverse complement.
CTGCTGCACTCCTCATCGCTGTCACTGTGGTGAAGCTGTCAACAGCCTCGGACACCACGGTCTGTCATGCAGCCGAAGTGCGGGCCGTTTTGCGCGGCACACGAACATAAACGACATCATCCGACGAGCTCTTGTTACCGTCGGCGTTCCAGCTGTCTTAGAGCCCAACGGCTTGGCACGCAACGATGGCAAAATACCGGACGGCATGACTTTGTTTCCTTGGAAGATGGGTAGGCCTTTAGTGTGGGACGCAACTTACTCGATACTCTTGCACCATCACATCTTCCAAGCTCATCGTGCTGTGCTGGCGCGGCCGCTGCGGCAGCGGAGAACCTCAAGCGGCGTAAATATAGTAACGTTTGTGGTAACTATATTTTCGAGCCGTTTGGGGTTGAAACTCTGGGGCCGTGGGGTCCGAGTGCTCACAGCTTTTTTAAGGAAATCTCCAAACGCTTTTTTGACGCTTCCCGTGACCCAAGGGCTCGCTTTTACTTTGGCCAGAGGCTAAGTAAAAGCGAATACAATGTCGCAATGCTGCCAGTCTCTTGGGCACATTACCAGCTGATAGCGTTGGGGAGGAGTTTTTTGACGCCCTTTTATAGTTTATTCTTATTTTAGTTATTTAATATTTTAGTTTCTTTATCCTTGTAATGTACATAGTAGATAGTTTTGTTCAATATAGTCTTCTCATTATGTTGCTTAATCAACAATTCTGGGAGTAAAATAATCTCATCTATATTATATGTTGGCGTTAGTACTTAATATAAGACCAAATAGATATAGGGCTCAGGCGCAAAATGTCGCTTTCGCAAAATGTCTCTTTCGCAAAATGTCTACTTTTAGTAAAATATCTCTTTCTCATTATGTCGCTTTCGCAGAATGACTCTTTCGCAAAATGTCGCTTTCTCAAAATGCCTCTTTCGCAAAATGTTGCTTTCGCAAAATGTCGCGATTGTAACTTAGACAAAAATTTTGCGGTTAGTGGGTCGTCTTGGGGGCGGATTTGTAGGAGTTGGATTATATGCTTAGGGGCACTATGACTAGCAAAGAAGTCAGTCAGGCTCTACGATTGAATATCTTGTAAAACTTGTAAACATTGAATAAGAAATTGAAAAAAATACAACCTTATTTTAAACTTAGCAAAATTTGGTTGGAGTGCAGCCATAAGGGCGCTATAGCGCGCGGACTTAGAAAAGTTTCATCTTTTTCCTTTTTTTTTTTTCTTCCTTCAATTTTTTTTCTCAATAACTTTCGGTATTTATTACACTATCTCATAGTTTTCCACTAGAGCAACAGTTTTTTTCCAGAAAAGATTTTCATCTGAGCTACCATTTTGGAAATATAGAGCGTTTTGGAAAAAAAATAAAAAGCTCCTAACTCGGAAACGGTGCGTCTTGGGTCCATACTTCTCAGAACCTAAATGGTTTCTATGGTCAAGGTTAACCCGAAGCTGCATTTTTTTTCAAATTTCTGTTTTTTTTTTTTTGTTTTCTTTGCTTGTCATAGTGCCCCTAAGCATAAAATCCAACTCCTACAAATCCGCCCCTAAGACGACCCACTAACCGCAAAATTTTTGTCTAAGTTACAATCGCGACATTTTGCGAAAGCGACATTTTGCGAAAGAGGCATTTTGAGAAAGCGACATTTTGCGAAAGAGTCATTCTGCGAAAGCGACATAATGAGAAAGAGATATTTTACTAAAAGTAGACATTTTGCGAAAGCGACATTTTGCGCCTGAGCCAGATATGGCTAGATATAGGTGTAGGTTAGGCAGAGGCGTACCTAATAGCACACCCACATTTAGCCAGTTATGTTTAACCACCATGTAATAGGAGGCGAACCTTTTGCCATCAATTGGGCACAAATCCAGACTCCGTGGCTGCTACTGAGAAATTCCTGATAGAAAAACCTAATGCACATTGTCCAACCTTGGAATTGAACCTAGGACCTCAAGCTCAACAGTCGCATTATCAACCACTAGACCAAAGAATCATCAATCAACTTAATAATCATTCCTAAAACTCAGGTTACCAAAAACAACACAAACCTAAAACTCGTCTACTCATCACATCTTATCCTCTATCCTCTAGCTATCTTTCGACACAATGTCGAAAGATAGCTTTGAAACCCAGTGGGTACAAATAAAGTCTGCAATAAGCATCGTCTGGAAATATTTTCGTTTATAGCAAACTAGGTTTTGCCCCCGACTTCGCTTGCATTATTATTGGAAATTATTCCGCAGGCAAAGGAGTATGTAAGGATCTTAGCTGGTGGCGTTCTGTGGTTACTGCCTACCCCAATGGGGAAAAAGCTTGAGTTTATGGATGTATTTATTCCTCGGGAACGTTTTCAACCCACGACCAAAAAAGGGGGTGTTTTAAGTTTGACATGTGTCTTTGTGTGGCTGTCTGTGGCGTCGTAGCTCCTAAACAGATGAACCGATTTTGATAAAGTTGGTTTCGTTTGAAAGGTGTGTTCATTGAGAGTGTTCTTAGCTATGTTTCGAGAAAATCTGCTCAGCCGTTTGAAGATCATCACTTCTTTTCTAGTTTATGAAGGGATATAAACAACTTCCACAGGTCTTTTCGATTTGAAATATGAAATCTTGTCACTTGTCACCATGGGCATTTCCGGGAGGGGGGGGGGCTGGACCCGCGACGCTAAGACGCTTGGATTAATTTTTTATAGGTAATTAAAGGTTATTTTGTGTAGGGGATTTCTTAAATTTTTAATTTAATTTTTAAATATAGTCTAGTGCAGTCAGGGATAATTTAGCTTCCCATAAGTGAAAGATTTTTTGGAATGGGAATACAAGTCTTGAAGATTACCTCCCACAGCGAAATTTACAAACATACAAACTTTACCTCTTTATAATATTAGCGTGGAAAACGAATATAGGGAATGTAAAAAAGCTGACCTTAGCAGGGGACCTCATATTGTTTCACATAAAGAACTTGTGACGGAATCTAAACTAAGCTTTTGTGGGGCGTTCGCAGAAAAGTTACGTGGGCCTTTTCTGAAATGATTTTTTTTAACAAAATAATGTATTATAGTTATTCGGATAATAGTGTTACAGCTAAATTAGACCGATTATAAATTATCTATAGAAACACAAATTTCCCACTATCTTTTTTTTTGAAGACTTTCGAAAATGTTTTTTAGTAAATTTTTAGACCTATGTATCCTGCTAATGCGTATTAAATTAGAATTAAAAGTATTTAAAATGATTGCAATGCATTCATATTTTATCAGTTAGGTGTTTGTTCATATTATAATACCTTTTTTCCATTAGAAATAGTTTTAATTTATTCATAGAAGTACTATAATCTAGTTATATGCTCCTAATTTCTTCAGGTAATTTATTATATAATTTTACTAGCTGTTACCCGCGACTTCGTACGCGTTAGGTTTGTGATTTGCTTAAAATAAGTCTTTTAGTCAGGAGGTTCTTGATTCCAATTTTTTGTTTGAAGATCGTTACCAGATGTTTCCAGTATTAATACAATCTGCCCAGTCTTTTCCCAACTAAGTTGGAAACATTCAGTCTAACCGGATGCAGCTGAATACCAAGATTTTACATGGAGCGACTGGCTATCTGACCTCCACAACCCAGTTAGTACTGGGTTATACGACCCTCTTGATAAGACTGGTTGTCAGACTTTCGGGCCACTGACTACCTGTAACGACTGTCAAAGATCTACAAATGACAGCCGGGACCAACGGCTTAACGTGCTTTCCAAAGCACAATAAAGTCGGTACGTAATGGGTGGTCACCCATCCATAGACCAACCTAGGCAAACGAAGCTTAAACTGAAGATCGACCTTAGCGACCTAAATTGATTTTATATGATAATTTTCGTTTGAAAGAACTTGCTTCAAGTGTGATCTCCTATTCATTTGTGAGTTATACTTCGAAAACCGAGTATAACTCCTCAATGTGTGCGAACACGCTACCGACTACTGTAAAAAAGGTGATGTTGAAAGTTGATGTGGATCAACTTTCATTATGAAACATAGGAATAGAATTTCCAAAAACGTAAATAGTGATTTTGTGCATTCATGCCTCTTTTTGAAAATTACAAATATTCTCCTAAACCCGACATTAATTCCACTTGGGGGTGGAATTTCCAAAAAGCCCTTTCTGCCTTACTAAGAACTTACTTGCGAGATTTCAAGTTGAATAGGTTAAAAGTGTTAGTAAGTAGTTCTTGAGTGGTTTATCGGTGAGTGAATAGTATAGCGCTTTTATGTATAAATAAAAGTATTATTATGTCCTTATCCAGATCATGACCTGGCTAGTGGCTTAGATCCAAATCCATCCACCAGATAAGGCTTGAAAAAGTTAAAACAGACTGATAGATGCTGTTAATATACTGTATCGTTGGTATAGTGGTCGCAACTACTGAGTATGAGGTCCTGGTTTCGATTCCCAGGTCGGGTAATGTTTTATTTTGATTTTCGACCATAAATTTCTGACCACAAAATCGCATGGAGAGAAGATTGTAAGGCTATGGGGGAGCCCTTAGCCCAGCAGTCATTTTGATGAGATTCACTATATAACTTTCCTGAGAGACATGGACAGTGACAGGGAAGTGAAACAGGAAGACGTCATATCTCCGAAACTGTTCACCGCTGCACTGGAAGATGTATTTAAGTTTCTGGACTGGAGAGGGCTAGGCATCGACGTCAATGGCGAGTACATCTCTCACATTCAATTTGCCGACGATATAGTGGTCATGGCTGAGACCATAGAGGACCTCAATACAATGCTCGATGACCTCAGTGGATCGTCCGAAATAGTGGGTCTTAAAATGAACATGGAAAAAACCAAAGTCATATTGAATGCCCATGTAACACCCACTCCTATCAAGATTGGAGACTCTACACTCGAAGTTGTAGATGATTATGTCTACATGGGACAAACGATCCAGTTAGGTAGGTCTGACTTCGAGAAAGAGGTCAACCATCGACTCCGACTCGGCTGGGCAGTGTTCGGGAAGTTGCATGATATGTTCTCGTGCAGTGTCTCAAGACGAAAGTCCATGACCAGTGTGTGTTGCCAGTGATTACATACGGGACCGATTGGGTCCCATTGGGCCTCATCAGAAGGCTTAAAATCACTTAAAGGTCAATGGAGAAGGTTATGCTCGAAGTTTCCTTACGTGACCAAATCAGAAATAAGGACATTAGCAAGAGAACCAAGGCTACCCCAAAGTCCCGGTAGCCCAAAGAATTGCCAAATTTAAGTGGCAGTGGGCAGGGCACATTGCTCGCAGAACGGATGGCCGATGGAGCCGAAAAGTTCTGGAGTGGCAACCACGAATCGGAAGACGTTGCGTTGGAAGGCCTCCCACGAGGTGGACCGATGGCCTGGTGATGGTTGCGGGGATCCTCTGGATGCAAGTCACATTGGACCTGTCGATGTGGCGACACTTGGGGGAGGCCTATGTCTAGCAGCGGACGTGTTTCGGCTGAAATGATGATGATATTACTTTCTTACTAAATAATTAAAAATTTACGAAACTATATTATTGTGAAGAAATACCACCACCACCACAACCTTAGAAAATCAACTGTCAACGATAGTATAAAAACTGTGCGCGCCCTACCAATCGTCCATTTTGCCCGAGGATTTCGCCGAGGTCACATCGCTTCTGGTTGTATTTGCTTATTTATTATTATTACTTTGTTATTTTGTGTGCCAATTTATGAATGTTTGAAAACTAATTAAAGTTAGGTTATTTTCGTGTATTTTTTTTATATTAAATTAAAGCTGCCGCTTAAATCAGAAGTGGGATTGGCTCCATAGTCTATCCTAGCTCTGGTCATCAGCGAACAGATTAGTTTTTGTAATTTAAAGAAATGGCCGAAAGGTCCTCAGCTCGCGGTAGGGGTAGGAATAGGCGCGATCAAAATAGTGAGGATGGCGGGCTCCAACAAACACTGGGAGCTATTCTTGCGCGTCTCAATGCGTTAGAGAATAGCTGCATACCGTCAACGAGCACCGAACCATCGGATGCGCATTCCATTGTGGTGCCTAGCACAGTTGCTATGCCACCACCGCAGTCATCGCCGCCAGCGGTACCCGCATCGCACCTCAGTACAACTGGGGAGTCTGTTGCGAGTAATTCAACGATGGATGTTACCGATCGCCTCATAGGAGCATTGAGTGCGTTGTCTAAGGTCAGATCTAAACATTATTATATTTCAAACTTCGACCCTAGTTTACATGATATCGATTCGTGGTGCGAGGAGGTAGAACGGGCGCGTAGTATCAATGATTGGGATGATAATGAGTGTTTAGCTCGGATTGCTCACTGTTTAAAAGGGGATGCGCGCGCTTGGCTCAGCGAATGGGTCACTAACGACCGTTCGTGGACCAATTTTAAATTTGAATTTAAACCGTTGTGTTCACGAAGAATCGATATTGCTAATATTCTTTATGACGTTATGAGTACCAACTCGGACAATTATTCTACCTACGCAGAGTACGCGAGACGCTCCGTCTTGCGTCTTAACATTGTGAAGGGCTTAAGCGACGAATTGACAGTCGCAATTGTAATTCGCGGAATAATGGACGCACAGGTACGTGCCGCTGCAACCAATGCCAAGCTTTTTCCTAAAGATCTTGTCGATTTCTTTTCGATTTATACAAAACCGAAATCAAAAACGAGTGTTAGTTCCGTGAAACCTCAAAGTGATACTAGACGCTTCGACAAAAACTCGCGAAAGCGTCCTTTCAATCATAAAAGTGATATTAAGTGTTATTCGTGCCAGTCCACTGGTCATCTACAACGTTCTTGCCCGAAACAATCGAAAACAACCGACTCAAAGTCGAGCGAACCGTGTTCGTTTTGTAAAAAACCGGGTCATGACGTAACAGCTTGTTTCGCAAAACAACGATCTGACGGACACAATAAGAAAAATGTTAATTATTGTCACGAGCTAAAAGGTGCTTCAACGGACAGTGACGTCACAACCGCGGTTATACAGGGTATTCCTATAGACGTGTTGATAGATAGTGGCTCACGCGTATCGCTAATATCCGAACATGTTTTGAAACATTTTAAATGTGCACAAGTACCCACATATCAAGTTTTACGTGGCATAGGTAATCAAAACATTCAGTCTAGTAGCCGCGTTACTTTGGTTATAGAATTCAGTGATATCTCGTTGGAAGTTGATTTGTTAGTTGTTCCTCAACGATGTATGAATGTACCAGTCCTAGTAGGGACCGACGTGTTAAACCGGGATGGTGTGACATATATACGTGCTAACAATCAACAGCGGATTTTGCGTAATCCTAGTAATACCGATACAAATGTGTTCCTCATTAACTCGAATGATCAGTTTTTAATTAACACGCCGTTAGTAGGTACTGATCGTCAAACATTATTATCTGTCGTTAATGAGTTTAAGCAATTCTTTATAGTCGGTACTGCTTTAACCACGGTGACAACCGGTAGTATGCAGATTCGGTTAACGAGTGATACGCCTGTTTGTTATAGACCATATAGGCTTTCGATTGAGGAAAAATTAAAAGTCCGTGAGATTGTCAAAGATTTATTAATTAAAGGCATCATTCGTGAATCTGAGTCACCATATGCTAGTCCGATAATCCTTGTTAAGAAAAAAGACGGCAACGATCGTATGTGCGTGGACTATCGAGCGTTAAACGCAATTACTGTTAAGGATCGTTATCCATTGCCCCTAATAGAAGACCATATCGACCGTCTTGGTAAAAGCAAGTATTTCAGCTGTATAGATATGGCTTCAGGCTTTCACCAAGTGATACTTGATAGCGACTCGGTTCCCAGGACCGCTTTTGTGACCCCAGAAGGTCACTTTGAATACCTTAAAATGCCTTTTGGTCTTGCGAACGCACCGGTAGTCTACCAACGTATCATCACTAAGACTCTCAAATCGCTAATTGAATCCGGTAAAACACTAGTTTACGTAGATGACGTTTTGGTACTAGCATCAACCATAAAGGAAGCTATACAAAACTTGCGCGAAGTCTTATGTACGTTAACGTCAGCAGGGTTCTCTATTAACCTAAAGAAAAGTACATTTGTGGCCACAGAAGTCGAATATTTGGGTCGTACTATATCTGAAGGTCAGGTTAGACCGAGTCAACAGAAAATTCAAGTACTGATTGACTCTCCTGTACCCACAAACGTTAGACAGGTTCGACAGTTACTTGGCCTGGCTGGGTATTTTCGTCGGTACATACCTGGTTATGCCTCTAAGACTGCGCCTATAGCTGGCTTAACGCGAAATAATGTTAACTTTCATTGGGGTGCGGAACAAGAAAAAGCTCGAAAGTTCCTTATTGACGCTCTTACTAGTGAACCCGTACTTGCCATTTTTGACCCACTCTTACCAACAGAGTTACATACCGACGCGAGCTCAATTGGTTATGGCGCAGTACTCATTCAAGTACATGAAAACGGTCTGAGGCGAGTTGTGGCCTATTTTAGTAAAACCACCCAAGGCGCGGAACCACGATACCACTCTTACGAGCTCGAGACGCTCGCGGTCGTTAAAGCCCTACAACATTTTAGGCATTATTTATTAGGTATCACGTTCAAAATAGTGACCGACTGCAATGCACTTAAATTAACTGAACGAAAAAAAGACCTTCTGCCACGTGTCGCGCGTTGGTGGATTTACATGCAGGACTTCCACTTTACGATAGAATATAGAAAGGGCGTAATGATGCAACACGCAGACTATCTTAGTAGAAATCCTGTCGATATTCGCCAAATCACCAGACCGAGAAACTGGGCTCAGATTGCTCAATCAGCGGACGAGGAAACTCTTAAGTTGATTGACAAAGTAAATAATAACGAATTAGACTCATCTCGCTATGTTGTTCGTAACGAACTGCTTTATTACAAATACACCCCTACAGGGGCGGAGCCAAAGCTACTGTGCTATATCCCAAAGGGGCACAGGTTGAGTCTTCTGCGAATATTTCATGACCAACATGAACATATATGCGCGGATAAAACCATAGATCTCATTCAACGCCATTTTTGGTTCCCTGGTCTTTCTACCTTTGTAAAGAAGTATATTGGGCACTGTTTAGTATGCCTCTCATCCAAAAGAGTCCCTAGGGCTCCTCACTATCCGATTTCCTCATGGCACAAACCTAATACTCCATTTAGTACTGTGCATATGGATGTACTTGGTCCACTCCCTATCTCAAACGATAATAAATATGTTTTGCTTATTGTGGATGCCTTCTCTAAATATTGTCTTTTTTATGCAATAAAAAGGCAAGATTCCGAGGAACTGAAACGAGTAGTAACTAACGCTATCTCTCTATTTGGCACTCCTAAGCTCATAGTATGTGATAGAGGACGTATGTTCGAGAGTGTGAGTTTCCAAGGTTGGGTTTCTGATTTGGGTAGTCAGATTCATTTTGTAACTCCGGAAATGCATAGTGAAAACGGACAGGTTGAGCGCTACTGTCGTACTTTACTCAACATGTTACGCATAGAGGCCAATAAACGCGACAATAAGTGGTCCGAGTCACTGTGGAAAATGCAGCTTGTGATTAACTGTACTAAACAAAAAAGTACTCAAATCTCACCACTACAATTGCTGGTTGGCATTGAGGCAGTGACCCCAGTCATAAGGTCACTTGTTCGCGATGTCGCTCTAGACAATACCCACCCTAATCGCGAGAGCTTAAGAGAGTTGCAGAGGCAACGTACTAGCGAATTGCTAGACCAAAATAGACGTAAGCAAGACGATTACGTAAACAAAAATCGTAAGGTCGTACGTGTATTTAAACATGATGATTATGTGTTTGTGATAAAAACCTCTCAAGTTACAGGCAAGTTGGACTCGGGAATGCGAGGACCGTATCGTGTGACAAAAGTCTTGCCTCACGGTCGGTATGAGCTACAGTTGTTAAGTGGCTCATACGGTAAGGTCACTCAGGCTGCCGCCGAGCATATGGTTGCATGGCGAGGAGAGTGGACCCCTGAGTCTTGTGCTATGTTTTTCAATGGTAAGTAGACTTTATGTAATTGTTTAATGCTAAACGATGTTTTGTTCTACTTGTGTGGCATTGAGATGTGTCTCTGCCGGAACATGCTAACTGGGTGCCTCTGTTCATTTTATGATTTTTGTGTGGCATTGAGATGTGTCTCTGCCGGAACATGCTAACTGGGTGCCTCTGTTCATTTTATGATTTTTGTGTGGCATTGAGATGTGTCTCTGCCGGAACATGCTAACTGGGTGCCTCTGTTCATTTTATGATTTTTGTGTGGCATTGAGATGTGTCTCTGCCGGAACATGCTAACTGGGTGCCTCTGTTCATGTTATGATTTTTGTGTGGCATGGAGATGTGTCTCTGCCGGAACATGCTAACTGGGTGCCTCTGTTCATTTTATGATTTTTGTGTGGCATTGAGATGTGTCTCTGCCGGAACATGCTAACTGGGTGCCTCTGTTCATGTTATGATTTTTGTGTGGCATGGAGATGTGTCTCTGCCGGAACATGCTAACTGGGTGCCTCTGTTCATATTATGATTGTGTGGCATTGAGATGTGTCTCTGCCGGAACATGCTAACTGGGTGCCTCTGTTCATATTATGATTGTGTGGCATTGAGATGTGTCTCTGCCAGGACATGCTAACTGGGCGCCTCTGTCCATGTAAGACAAGCAAACTGGGAGCCTCTGTCTGTAATATTATTAACCATGCATGTTACTTGAGTTATATGCTTAAGACGTGCTATTAATGTATCGCCTATGTACATTAAGGGATAATGATATTGCAATAACATTGCAATTAAATAAGACAAACTTGAGATTGTCTTCGGATGTACGAATGGTGTACATCCTGTTTGTAAACTTATTGGAATGATACTCTCGTTGTATTTTATCTCATTTTCAGATGAAGATTGTCTGGAAGCTCGTGCCTCTACTAGTACGCCTAGAAGTACCTGCCAAGAATCTACTGAGGTCAGCCATGGGGTTCCGCTGAATACCGAGTCTGAAGTCATTCCAAGTCCACTTGCCGAGCGTCGCGACGGCGCTGAGCTACAGGGTGAGGTCGAGGGCGACCACACGTCAGGAGAGGCCGTATTATGAAGAAATACCACCACCACCACAACCTTAGAAAATCAACTGTCAACGATAGTATAAAAACTGTGCGCGCCCTACCAATCGTCCATTTTGCCCGAGGATTTCGCCGAGGTCACATCGCTTCTGGTTGTATTTGCTTATTTATTATTATTACTTTGTTATTTTGTGTGCCAATTTATGAATGTTTGAAAACTAATTAAAGTTAGGTTATTTTCGTGTATTTTTTTTATATTAAAATTAAAGCTGCCGCTTAAATTACATTAATGATATTATTAATTACAATTTTCGGAAACATGAGTGTTATGAACATCGCCGGTAGCACCACAAATAGTATAAATGAAAACTTTAGGATGAAAAATTTTAGGAAGAATGATCATTCGGATTACAAATCGTTAGGAAGAACAATTTCGGGTAAAGAACTTTAGGTGAGCCAATATGGACCCCCTCCAGCCAGGGCATAAAACTTACAAACTAAGCGACTACACGCTAAGGGCACCCCCTGTGGGGTACGAGCCTCGGCTTAGGGCGTCGGTTCCTCATCATGAACGCAAACTTATTAAATGGAATGTGCCCAAATCTGAGTATATGAGCCGTAACAACTAAATTTCGCTTTAAATTATTATTTACAAACCAGGGTACACGAAAAGGCTGACTCTGCATGGTTTTATACCAGATCTCTTTGTCTAAAGAACGCTTGTCAAAATATTCATTCCGATCATTATAACTCTTTTTTTTAAGTTAGGTAAAACCTCTGAATGATCCAAAATTGTATTAGTTTCTTATCCATTTTTAGCTGCATATTTTGCCAGCATGTCAGCCTTATATTCCAATATGCGGATTTACTTTTAAAAGTAAAGCTTTCCATTTTGTCTTCTGCATGTTCTTGCGTAAGATACAAAATTTGGTTACATTTTTGGTTTGTCACATCTCGTATACCACCGTCTACCAGTAACCGACTGTATCTGTACAAATTAATTCTGTTACTCACTCCCCACCGTGAGCACAATCGTCGCCCCGTGCTCTTGGGCGAGCATTTAACATATTTTAATAAGTTAATGCAATGAGCGTAAAGATGGACTCTGCGTGCTCTATTACCAAACTGACCTTATGTGCTAAATTACTGGATGTAATTGATTTTTAATTAGGCTTGCTGTCTTCGTCTGCCTAGCTTTTTCCCAACTGTTGACGGCACGGTTGGCACAGTGGTAGAGCTATCGGCTGTTGCGCTGCGTGTCGCGGGTTCGATCCTCGCACGGAACAAATATTTGTATGGCCTACAGATAGTTGTTCCGGGTCTGGCTGTTTGCTACGCTAACGCTACCTACCTGCTACCTCCCTTAAACACTCCTTTCGCCTCGTCCGCGCTCATATATACACACTTCGGTGAGTACTACGCACCTGACCTTTCTGGAGAACACCACCAATAAGGTTACCTATGATAAGTTCGAAAAAAGTTTAACCGAATTTCATTTCAAATACAACTTTTCAACTATTTTCGTATCTTTTTTACTTCATCGCAGTGACGTTTCATCCGCGTATGAAATATTTTGCGGATGAGTTGTCACCTAAGTCGTCACGTCTGCCACTGTATCAGTTGACCTATTATCAATTTGATTTTTTTTCGTTACTCCGACGTTTCATTTGGTCGAAAAACTTTTCACAGAAGCGGGTGTTTTCGGGTAAGTGTTACCCGAAATAACATTTGTTCAAAGTATTATGTTTCCGAACATTCTATATACCTTCGGCTTCGGCCAGTACCAAAAAGTTATTTTGTAAGTCGACCAAATAAGGTTCGGTAAAATAATACATATACAATAATACATATATGATCGAAATAAGGTTCGGTAAAATAATACATAATATGACACATGATAAATAGCAAAAGAGACGTCGGTCAATAGTTTCCGGTAAAATGAAATATCAACAAACAAAATTCAGAAAAGTGATCGTTTCCCCACCCAATAGAGTCATTGGTGCTTCACTTATACAAACCATTTATAATATCCTCCCGACCAAATTTTAGCCACGGCGATCAATCTGCCAATCACACTTTCCTAGACCAGGGAATCGAACGTAGGACTCTGCTTTAAGCTGTCATGCCTTGCGACCACGAGACCAAAGGGACTTCGTACAACCATATTAAATCTTATGTACGATAATTATGACCTACAAATAGTCAGCCAACATTTATCAAATGCAAAAAATACGACGCCGAAAAAAAAACATTTATTGAATTGAAAATAACCTTTTTTCTGTTATAAAATTGATAGCCCCGGCATCCGTTTCTCTGCCCACCCATTCATACTGCTGAAACTCGTAAAATTTAATTACTCCATATAAAAACACACTTAAAAGCGGTATGTTACCGATAGAGCTGTGTAGCTGTTAAAATAACCTACTTATTGAAAATTACGGTTTAAGGGCTGTTTGGGGTCAGCAGTTTTTGGCTGTTTATTGATGGGGATTTTCGTAAAGTATTTATTAAATTTTTACACTTTATAATCATGCAGCATAATCTTACCAAGTTACTTGGTTTTGGAACAGCAAGTTTTCATATATTGTCATCGTTTCTTTGGTCTTCCTCTCCTTCTCCATCAACCTCCTCTTTAAGTCAAATGTATTTCATCCCTCCTCTTCACATGTCCATACCAAGACAGACGACTCCCTTTCATCTTTTCTGTAACTGGCGCCACTTTCAGAGTTCCTCTAATGTGCTCATTTCTAATTTTATACATTTGATTTACTCCACACATCCATGTCAACATTCTCATCTCTACTACATGCAATCGTTTTTTATGTGTCTTTTTCACTGGCCAGCATTCCGATCCATGCAGTACAACCTCGGTTTCCTTAACCAAGGCATTACAAACCAATTAATTTGCTTAAATACCAATTTCAATGCCTCTTTTAATCTCCCATAACGAGCTTCATAGAAAACCCCAAGGCCTCTCAGTTATATGGGACTTTTAAATGCTTAGGATTAATTTGACAGGAGCACCGGCGCCATATTGAAATTGAAAATGGCAGGCCATTCAATCAGTACCGGAATTATAAGTAAATTTGGGTATTCAAGACACGTAATTATAATTATGTAATCACTTGTTTTGAACATTAGATTTCTAGGTTATGGTGTTAATAGAAACATTTAATTAAATTATGTTTCTTATTTTTACAATTAATCTATATGTTGGCGTTAGTACTCAAGAGCGTTTATACCCTACGGCATTTCATACAAACTTTCAAGTCGTTATTTTCCGAATTACTGAACAGGTTGTAATGAATTTTCCTACGCATAAGCAGTATACATAGGTATAAAAAGTTACTAAAAACATTTTCGAAATGTCTTTTAAAATGAAGATAATAGGAATTTTCTGTGTCTATAGATAATTAAAAATCGGTCTAATTTAGCTGTAACATTATTTTTCGAAAATGTTTTTAGTAACTTTTTAGACCTATGTATACTGCTTATGCGTATGAAGTTTCATTAAAATCTGTTCAGTCATTTCGGAAAATAACGACTTGAAAGTTTGTATGAAATGCCGTAGGGTATAAACGCTCTTAATATAAGACCAAATAGGTACAGGTGTATGTTAGGCAGAAACGTACCTAATAGCACACCCACATTTCGCCAATTATGTTTAACCACCATGTAATAGGAGGCGAACCTTTTGCCATCAATTGGGCACAAATCCAGACTCCGTGGCTGCTACTGAGAAATTGCTGGAAGAAAAACCGAATAACACATCGTCTGACCTTGGGATCGAATCTAGGACCTCAAGCTCAGCAGTTGCATTATCAACTACTAGACCAAAGAAGTGTTGCTAGTGATTACATATGGGATCGAAACGTGGCCGCTCACAATAGGCCTCATCAGAAGGCTCAAAGTCACCCAAAGGGCAATGGAGAGGGCTATGCTCGCAGTTTCCTTGCGTGATCAAATCAGAAATGAGGACATCCGCAAGAGAACCAAGGTAACCGACGTAGCCCGAAGAATTGCCAAACTTAAGTGGCAGTGGGCAGGGCACATTGCTCGCAAAACAGATGGCCGATGGGGCCGAAAAGTTCTGGAATGGCGACCGCGAACCGGGAGACGTGAAGGTTTCGGGGATCCACTGGATGCGAGTCGCACGGGACCGGTCAATGTGGCGACACTTGGGGGAGGCCTATGTCCAGCAGTGGACCTCTTTCGGCTGAAATGGTGATCAAAGAATCATCAATCAACTTAATAATCATCCCTAAAACTCAGGCAACCAAAAACAACACAAACCTAAAACTCGTCTACTCATCACATCTTATCCACAATGTCGAAAGATAGCTTGAAACCCAGTGGGTACAAATAAAGTCTGCAATAAGCATCGTCTGGAAATATTTTCGTTTATGGCAAACTAGCTTTAAACCGCGTCTTCGCCTGCATTATTTGGAAATTATTCTTTGAAAATTATTCCTCAGGCAAAGGAGTATGTAAGGATCTTAGCTGGTGGCGTTCTGTGGTTACTGCCTACCCCAATGGGGAAAAAGCTTGAGTTTATGGATGTTTTTATTCCTCGGGAACGTTTTCAACCCACGACCAAAAAAGGGGGTGTTTTAAGTTTGACATGTGTCTTTGTGTGGCTGTCTGTGGCGTCGTAGCTCCTAAACAGATGAACCGATTTTGATAAAGTTGGTTTCGTTCGAAAGGTGATCGAGAGTGTTCCTAGCTATGTTTCAAGAAAATTTGCTCAGCCGTTTGAAGATCATCACTTCTTTTCTCGTTGATGAAGGGATATAAACAACTTCCATAGGTCTTTTCGACTTGAAATATGAAATCTTGTCACTTGTCACCATGGGCATTTTCGGGAGGGGGGGGGGGCTGGACCCGCGACGCTAAGACGCTTGGATTAATTTTTTATAGGTAATTAAAGGTTTTTTTGTGTAGGGGATTTCTTAAATTTTTAATTTAAGTTTTAAAAATAGTCTAGTGCAGTCAGGGATAATTTAGCTTCCCATAAGTGAAAGATTTTTTGGAATGGGAATACAAGTCTTGACGATTACCTCCCACAGCGAAATTTACAGACATACAAACTTTACCTCTTTATAATATTAGCGTGGATAGCAAATATACGGAATGTAAAAAAGCTGACCTTAGCAGGGGACCTCATATTGTTTCACATAAAGAACTTGTGACGGAATCTAAACTAAGCTTTTGTGGGGCGTTCGCAGAAAAGTTACGTGGGCCTTTTCTGCAATGAATTTTTTAACAACATTTTCGAAAAATTGTGTTACAAGTAAATTAGACCGATTAAAAAACCGATTATTATCTATAGAAACAGAAAATTCCAGTTATCATATTTTTTTGAAAATATTTCGAAAATGTTGTTTAGTAACTTTTTGACCTAAGTATCCTGCTAATGCGTATTAAATTAGAATTAAAAGTATTTAAAATGATTGCAATGCATTCATATTTTATCAGTTAGGTGTTTGTTCATATTATAATACCTTTTTTTCCATTAGAAATAGTTTTAATTTATTCATAGAAGTACTATAATCTAGTTATGCTCCTAATTTCTTCAGGTAATTTATTATATAATTTTATTGACATGAAATTGACATGACATTTCGGAAAATAAGGACTTGAAAGTTTGTATGAAATGCCGTAAGGTGTAATCGCTCTTAATGACGTGTCGTATTTCTATCTACCGCTACATTGCACTATTTAATACAAAACCAAAGACAAAAAAAAAAAAAAGTTTTTCTGTCAACCATCCCCGTATTTCATCACAGATAGGTAAGTAGGAATGGGCCGAGCCGAATGGGCCACGTTTATTGGATGCGAAACCCACATGGGCAGAAATCATATTTTATTGGTTCAAAATAATAATAATACGATAAATATTGTAGCTTCTTTTATTTTATACTTTATGCCGAAGGTCAAAAGTTTTTTATGGATTTTTGGTACACACGGCCTCTGGTTTGTGGATCTCATAAAAGGGGAAGGATTTATCTAGTATACCTTCCTCTTAACTTTTTAGGGTTCCGTACCCAAAGGGTCAAACGGGACCCTATTACTGAAACTTCGCTGTCCGTCCGTCTGTCACCAGGCTGTATCTCATGAACCGTGATAGTTAGCCACTTGATTTTTTTACAGATTATGTATTTCTGTTGCCGTTATAGCAACAAATACTAAAAACAGAATAAAATAAATATTTAACGGGGCTCCCATACAGAAAAGTGATTTTTTTGCTCGTTTTTAGGGTTCCGTACCCAAAGGGTCAAACGGGACCCTATTACTGAGACTTCGCTGTCCGTCCGTCCGGCCGTCTGTCCGTCCGTCTGTCACCAGGCTGTATCTCATGAACCATTATAGTTAGCCAGTTCAAATTTCGACAGATTATGTATTTCTGTCAGTGCTATAACAACAAATACTAAAAATAGAATAAAATAAATATTTAAGGGGGGCTCCCATACAAAAAAGTGTTTTTTTTTGCTCAATAATGGTACGGAACCCTTCGTGCGCGAGTCCGACTCGCACTTGTCCGGTTTTTTCATAAATAATGGTACGGAACCCATCGTGCGCGAGTCCGACTCGCACTTGGCCGATTTTTTGATTAGATTAGCTTTGAACAGCACTGGTTAACCAGTAATAAAATATTTTATATTAACATACACATTTATTAATAGAATGTATAATTTATTATTGTTGCTCGTGGTTATATAATGACGGACGCAGGTTTTCAAGGTGTATCAGCGCAGGGCAAGGTCGGTCCGTGAAAAGCTTTGCTCACTAATTTTTTTTACAGTACTTGCTGGCTAATGCATAAGTCACTAATGTGCTCTGGCAGTCACTCAGCCCCGCTATCGACATTTTCATAATAATACAGAATAAATATTGGTTTAACGCTACTTGAAATACTCAAACACATATAATACGCATAAAGATCCATACAAAACGCTTAAAATTCCATATAAAACGCTTAGAACATTGTACTTGGCACTGGCTGATTCTGTTATTTACTACGGCCTATGTAGGTACCTACGGGCGTACATATAAGACTTACATCAAGGACATTTACAAGTTACAGTTACGTATTTCAAAAACTATTGGACAGACAGCGTCATTAAGTAGTTACCCCCCTAGCGTACACGGCCGGACTGTAGAGGGGTTAGCACATACTGACGCTGTCTGTACCCAGAAGAATAAAACAAGAATGCCAAGATAATGATGATAGTTGACACGGGTCAATTTAAGTACTGTCAAATTGTAAATGTCTTCGACAAGGTTCGTATACTCGTTTTAAACGAGAACTGCCACAATCTAGGTTCAATTCAAAAATACGAAAGGCTAAAGTCGTTACGTTGTCTGTCATACCACATTTAAGAGAGATAAAAGGGAAGAAAATGACATTACAGTTCGGGGAAAGTTATATTGGGTTTTTCCATCACGAATTTTTCAGTAGCAGCCACGGAGTACGGGTATTAGCTCCCCCCTATTACAAGGGACTTATACCTAACTGCCGAAATATGAGTACTATTAGGTACACTACTGTCTCACCTGTTTAGTTCTAGTCGTTGCGAGCAATACGCGAATAGCATCACATACCTCATATCGACATCAAAATAAGAACAATAACATAATTTGTACACAAACTACATAGTACCCTGCTTACCCTACAAGGAAACAGCGTCATAATAAAGATTGGGGCACGAATGACTTATTTGTTGTTCTCAAATAAATCTTATATAAATCTTGATTTGTTTGCCGTAAATATAAGAAAAGTGGGAAGAACAAGATAATACGATAACTTTGACGGGTCGGGGTCGCGGACGCTAAAAATAGGATTCTCAATTACTTTGGTAACAATACCTTTACAAGTGACGATACTTGAGCACCTGCCTTCGGCGCACGTGAACAATCATAACGTCATCATAATGAGTGAATAATGTTATCACTGATGGAACAAAGGTTTTTTATTGTAAGAAGGAGTGCGCCGAAATTCACCGCACTATAAAAAGTACCTACTACAGCGCCATCGCATGGAATATGAAGAACTAACTTCCAAATGGTACTGTATGGTGTCGGACGTACGAGAAAATAGCACCATCCCATATATTCCCGTGGGTGTCGTAAGAGGCGACTAAGGGACTTGCCAGAGAATGGGCAGCAGCGTTTTCTGTGCTTTTGTAACAACCGTACTGCGATCGCCAACCCGCCTGCCAAGCGTGGCGATTATGGCAAAACCCCCCATGTTATGTCAATGTGGCGGCACTTGGGGGGAGGCCTATGTCCAGAAATGGACGTCTTTCGGCTGAAATGAACTTCCAAATTATGCATCGTGCTGTTAAAGTTATCCGCGACTTAAGACCATGTATTTGCCCGAAAACAATTATCAGCCACCAGACAACACCCGTCTGGTCGGAGGATCTTACTTTCATCCAGTGCTGACACTGGATTGAAAGTACTACTTGTGAAGAATGTCGATAATCTTAGAAAACGTCCGGGACGAATGGCGTTACGTTATTTTCGAGGCACGGAGGTAATTCGGTATGTATTATGTGGTCATACATGCACGGCCTGAACCATTTTTCTTTTTTTTACGGATGGCGAAACATCAGAGTCATTCGATGATTTAAAAAAAGTTAAGTAAAAATAAAAACCTGCTCAGCCCTTTGTGTTCCAGGGCCACGGTATCTCTTTCGAACAGTCCTGCAGCCCTGGCAGGCATCGGCCCTCTCGGACCCCTTCCCATTTGCTGACATCTCCTTGAGGCGCGCGTGGAACACGAACGTGCCGTCGATACGGCCTGTCGTCATAAGACGGACGGACGGTGAGCTAGCCACTTACTCACCGTCCACGGCCTGACCCTAGCAAGCGCTTCTTAACCTTGGAGATCGACGAGTGCGACTGTTATTATTTAGCCACGAGCTCCTACATAAATGTTGCTACGCTTTGCTGATTCATGCCGACCCAAATACGTGTGTAGCTCACCTAATAAATTCACCTCCGAAAAACAAATTTTCTCTCCTCAATAAATCCTAGTCTCAAAACCAGGCACTCAGACCTTACCTAAAGGAAAAGTTCAGCACAAAATTTTCAATATTCATCAGGTGTCGATTCGTGTCGTGGTTCGCCGCGTACGGAACCCTAATATCTACTACAAGGTTTAGCTTTTAACCAAGTTGGAGTTGCAGCCACAACTGTTACGTGGAATCTTTACCTAGGTACAAGGTAGGTAGGTTTATGTTCCGTTTCTAGTATTTATTTGCGAATCCATACTTCCATACTATCCGTACTTCCATACTAATATTATAAATGCGAAAGTCTCTCTGTTTGTTTTTATGTTTGTTTGTTACCTTTTCACGACTAAACGGCTGATCGGATCTTAATGAAATTTATCAAGAAGGTAGATTTCAACCTGGGGAAGGACATAGGCTATATACCATCACGCTACGACCAATAGGAGTGGAGCAGCAATGAAAATTGTTGCGAAAACGGGAAAAATGTAACGCCGACGAAGTTGCGCGGGACAGCTAGTCTAAACTAATATTATAAAGAGGAAAAATTTGATTGTTTGTTTGTTTGCATTGAATAGGCTCCGAAACTACTCGTCCGATTTGAAAAATCCTTTCAGTGTTATATAGCCCATTTATCGAGGAAGGCTATAGGCTATATATCATCACGCTACAACCAACAGAAGCGGAGCAGCAATGAAAAATGTTGCGAAAACGGGGAAAATGTGATGCAAACGAAGTTGCACCGGACAGCTAGTACAATATAAATGTCTCTAAGCACGTTAAGCTGTTGGTCCCGGCTGTCATTTGTAGATCTTTGACAGTCATTACAGATAGTTAGTGACCCGAAATTCTCTGACAGCCTGTTTTTCCAGGTGGTATCGTTTTACCCAGAACTAATTGGGTTGTGGAGGTCGACAGTATAACGTTAGGTCGAAAAACGGACGCGCGATTGACGCTTGTGCGACAAAACTGTAAAATGTGTGGACATTGTAGGCTTCGTAAATTCGTTTTTTTTTATTATCTACATATAGGTATACATCTTTTATTCTTATGTTTTTCTACATTTTGTAGTAGACAACGACTTATTGTCGGGCCTACGCTGTCCTCTCATACTTAGGTACAGTCAGCAACAGAAGTCGTTGAACATAATTTGTTTCCAATATTTCCTAATCATTATTATTTAGCATAAGTTACTGACCAAAGTAAATTATAAAACAACTTGTCATAATAAAACTACAAAAGTCGCTGAACTTAGTTAAACCATAAATTGCTATACATTACTACCAACAAAATTGTATGATCTGTAATAAATACAAAAGTCGCTGATCATAGCTAATTTCCTACATTTTCAGTTCATTGAACCCGTTTGCTACAAGGCATCCGGCGAAGCGCAGGGCACTGCATTGTTCATAATCAAAACATTGCTGAATAAACACAGCTACTAGTTAAGAATACAAATTCTTTTTTTTTTGTTTTTTTTTAACTTCCCATAGGCTACCTACACTGGGAATTTCTTCTGTATCGTGCGTGCGTTTAGAAACATTTAAACTAACATACACAAACAGCGTTTTAAAAACTAGAATAATATTTATTTATCTAAACTAATATTATAAAGAGGAAAGATTTGATTGTTTGTTTGCATTGAATAGGCTCCGAAACTACTGTTCCGATTTGAAAAATTCTTTCAGTGTTAGATAGCCCTTTTATCTACTAATATTATACTAATATTATAAAGAGGAAAGATATAATTGTTTGTTTGTTTGTTTGCATTGAATAGGCTCCGAAACTACTAGTCCGATTTGAAAAATTCTTTCAGTGTTAGATAGCCCATTTATCGAGGAAGGCTATAAGCTATATATCATCACGCTACGACTAATAGGACTGGAGCAGGAATTAAAAATGTTGTGAAAACGGGGAAAATGTGACGCAAACGAAGTTGCGCCGGACAGCTAGTTATTTACAAAACGAGCAAAAAAAAAATACTTTTTGGTGTGGGTACGGAACCCTAAACACTCGCGCATAACACGTTTAGCGACTTATGGCAAAATTTAAAAAACCCCCGACACTAAAAACCTATAAAAGCCCATAATAAATTAATCCAAGCGCCGTCGTAGCGTCGGGGGTCCGCTTTGTTCTGTGCTTTGTTTTGTGCTCAAAGCGGTCCCCTGACGCTACGACGCTTGGATTAATTTACTGTGGGCTTTTTAGAGGTTTTATGTGTCAGAGGTTTTTTTTATATAATTTTTTCTTAGCCTGGACTGTCCCACTCCTGGGCATAGGCTTCCCCATTCCATCCAATTTTTTCGGTATTGCGCTTCTGAACGAAAACCAAATTTATCAAAATCGGTTCAGCCGTTTAGGAGCTACGATGCCACAAACAGACACAGAGATACACAGATACACACGTCAAACTTATAACACCCGTCTTTTTTTTGGTCGGTGGTTAAAAACAAGGAACGTTATAAATTTAAAAATTAAATTAAAAGTTTAAAAAACCCCCGACACAAAAAACCTCTAAAAAGCCAAAAATAAATTAATCCAAGCGTCGTAGCGTCGGGGGTCCGCTTTGTTCTGTGCTTGTACTAAGCGGTCTTCTTAGCGGTCCCCCGACGCTACGACGCTTGGATTAATTTATTTTTTGGCTTTTTAGAGGTTTTTTGTGTCTGGGGTTTTTTTTTTTTGAAGTGAAAACTTCTTTAGCGGCGTTGAGCACTTTTTCTGTAATGGGTATAAAATCTTAAACTCGCGTCAGGTCACGTGTCCTGATCGAAAATTCGTAAGACGAATTGACATTAGGTTGCGAAGGAATTTGAACTTTATGACATCTGTCATTGAGTTTGGTTTTCCAAAACTGGATAATTATCTTATGCACAAACAAAACCTTCGATTTCTCCAAAGAGGTAAAATTCGTAAAACGTATCGTAATATTTCTGTGTTAAATTTGTTATGTAATGTAAGTTGTCATGTTTGTGTATGATAGCGCAATAAATGAATATTGTATTTTACCACATAAATGATAGAACTAGATAATTTATAAAGCAATTCGTTCAAAATTATTTCCTAACCATATCCAAAAATGCACAACGTTACTATTCAAGTTTTCACTTCTGCCGGCACTCCCGGAGTGCAACCCGTTTTTTTTTTCATGTTTTTTAGACTTGTTTTATTTTTTCTTAGCCTTGACTGTCCTACTTCTGGTTTACGAAACCAAGGAAAGCTATAATCAAAAAAAAAAAATTTGGTGGGTTTGCAATGCCCATGGTGACAAGCGACAACATTTCAAATAGACTACCTATGAAAGTTGTTTACATCCCTACATCAACTAGAAAAGAGGTGATGATTTTCAAACGGCTGAGCAGATTTTCTCGAAACATAGCTATGAACACTCTCGATTAAAATACCTTTCAAACGACACCACTTTTATCAAAATCGGTTCATCCGTTTAGGAGCTACGATGCCACAGACAGACACCCAGATACACAAATACACAGATACACCGATACACAGATACACACGTCAAACTTATAACACCCCTCTTTTTTGGTCGGGGGTTAAAAAGAAACTATACTTTAGAGAGGAATAGGGTGCAGCCCCCCCCCCCCCCCCTACTCGGCAATGCCCATGGTGACAAGTAACAAGATTTCAAATCGACTAGACCCGTGGAAGTTGTTTATATCCCTTCATCAACTAGAAAAGAGGTGATGATCTTCAAACGGCTGAGCAGATTTTCTCGAAACATAGCTTAGAACACTCTCGATTAAAATACCTTTCAAACGAAACCAATTTCAACAAAATCGGTTCATCCGTTTAGGAGCTACGATGCCACAGACAGACACACTGATACACAGATACACACGTCAATCTTATAACACCCCTCTTTTTTGGTCGGGGGTTAAAAATGATAGTTATGGACTTACGGCAAAATGATAATTATTAACTTACACTGTAATGATGTTTAGCGACTTACGGCAAAATGATAGTCATCGACTTACGCTATAATGATGTTTAGCGACTTATGAAAACATTAATGCTTAGCGTTTTTGTAAAATTGAAATGATAACCTTATTGTGTACTCTATTCTGGTAAGTGATTTATGGTCCGTTTTAGTGTTCAGGTGTTTTGAAAATTAGTATCTGTTCATGGACTTTTGTTGCTGACTGTACTAACGCAGTAACATCCAAATATTGTAGAACCAAATGATTTTAAAAGAGTAACCATGGAGTTTCTTGCCGGTTCTTCTCCATAGGAAACGACCGACCCGAACCGAGGCACGGTTCGGGTCAGTCGTTGTCGACGTTTTATAAGTATAAATCAAAATATATTATTTTACATAGGCCTACATGGGCACTTGTAAAACGTCGACAGAAGAGGCACGGTTCGGGTTGGTCGTTTCCTATGGAGAAGAACCGGCGAGAAACTCCATGGTTACTCTTTTAAAATCATTTGGTTCTACAAATTTGGATGTTACAGCGTTAATACCTAAGTATGAGAGGACAGCGTAGGCCCGACAATAAGTCATCGCTTACTACAAAAGGTAGAAAAAGATAATAGTGAAAAAAAAAAAAACTGACTACTAAAATATTTTGATTTTGTTTTTGAATGCTTCTGCGACATTTGTTCGACACTACTCAAGTGCGACAAACGCTTATGCGACACAGGATGTAAAAGCTACCCTTCACAGGCCTTCTGTTTTGTTGGTGGTTGTCGACCTCTCGTTATACAGTCGACCCTAACATAGTCTGGACAGATCATGATAGATATGTATTGTCAAAACAATAATACCAATACCTTAGCATTAAAACGTGTATTAATATGTTTTTCTCTTTCAAGATCTACACGATGGCTTCAAGAAAATTCTTTTTCGCTGCTAGCTTTTGTCAGCAGCTTAGCTCATCAAAGTAAAAATTATGTGCTCACGATGTTATATTAGCTTGATTTTAAGAGTTTCCATGGAGTTTTCCTGTTCTTCTCCGTAGGGTTTTTTTATTTGCGATGTGTTTGCTCTCTTGACTCTAGTCTAGGTCAGAGATGACAGAGACAAAGTCGACGATGGTACGAGCTTACCCAGAAGAATTCTGTTCACTCTAAATTTGAAGAGATTAGGGTTGTAAGCGTTCGGAAACACAGACGCAGGCAGAGAGTTCCACTCCTTTGCTGAGCTCATTATAAAAGACGTTTGAAAACGCTTAGTGCGAATTGGTGGAATAGCAATAAGGCAGAGATGTATTTACGTTTTTGAACGGACCATTAATTTGAACTTTGTGACTGACTAATCGACTCTGACACGATATTTAAAAGTGCTTGTAAATTAAAGAAGTTTGTTGGTCATGTGTATCTTGAAGCAAAACAACAATAATATCATAAAAAATCATGACTAATGCTAATCTCTGTACTGCCATAACCAATACTTTTACAAGTACAGTCAAACTACAGTACTTTCACAAGTTATTATGCCTTGTGTCTGGGACTGTAGCTATGCGTTTTGTTCTGCTTTTTTGACTTTCAATTTGCCTGTAATGGTCTAATTGAAATAAACGCTTTGAGTTTGACTTTGAATACACCACGAACTTCCTATTAAAAACGATAATATATTTTTATAGCCTATACCGTCTTCCCCTGCTGGGCAAAAGCCTCCTTTTTCTACTCCCAAACCTCTCAGTTTCGTACAATACACACTAACACAGATAAAATCAAAAATAAAACGTTTATCCTATCATTTCCTTATAAAAGCAAACTCGATCCATATGTTGGGCTATAAAACAAGCGGGAGGTATGAAAGCGTGCTCCACCCGCTATCGCGCCGTGTACGCCGCCATTAACATATCAATATGGCACTGAACTCATACGTATTGCTGGGTGTGGCCCAAGTTACAAGCGAAAGCGATTATGATTTTGATTTCAATACATGTGTTCCAACCACAATAGGAGTCTGCGCTCTTCGCATAACCGTGTTCTTAAATGTCCCTCTCACCGCACAGACTTCATTCACCGATCATTCTTCGTCCAGTCTATTTCTCTGTGGAACGCGCTTCCCTAGGAAATCAGGATGCCAACTAATCGTCTATCTTTTAAAATTAAAGTACGCGAGTACATTCGAAAGAAGCTAGCAGTATCGTCACAGCGTTGATATTTTCCTCATAGTTTGTCCTTTTATATTTAAGAATTTATATATTGATATATATTTATAGTATTTTATATATCCTTATTTTGTCTTATTACATTATATTTTTTTTAACAGATAGTCACCTACCACTGTTTGTCTCTGCATCACCCAAAGGTTGACTGGTAGAAAATGCCTATGGCATTAAGTCCGCCACTGTACATTGTACTTGAAGTGTTAAATAAATAAATTATGTTTATTAGGGTTCCGTAGCCAAATGGCAAAAAACGAAACCCTTATGGATTCGTCATGTCTGTCTGTCTGTCCGTCCGTATGTCACAGCCACTTTTTTCCGAAACTATTAGAACTATACTGTTAAAACTTGGTATTGGTAAGTAGATGTTTTCTGTGAACCGCATTAAGATTTTCACACAAAAATAGAAAAAAAAAATATTTCCATCAATCCCATGCGTATGGGGTATCTAGGGATAGGTCTTCAAAAATGATACTGAGGTTTCATCTAATATCATTTTTTTTAAACTGAATAGTTTGCGCGAGAGACACTTCCAAAGTGGTAAAATGTGTCTCCCCCCCTCTAATTTCTAAAGTAATCGGAGGAAAATTCTGAAAAATTTAGGTTTGTTGAACGTAAAAAAAACTTTCAAAGAAAATTGATTTGATTAAGTTTTGATAATTAGTTTTTGAGATCAAACTCGACCAAACTGCAGGCGCAACTTTGTTTTTCATTAACATACTATGAAACACAAATTTAGTTTTGCTGTTGAGTGTAAATTTACTTATGACTGACCATTCAAAATATTGTTACTACATTGTATGGGGCTACGGAACCCTGTGTGCGTAAGACTCGCAGTTGGCCGGTATTTTTAGGGTTCCGTAGCCAAATGGCAAAAAACGGAACCCTTATAGATTCGTCATGTCTGTCTGTCTGTCTGTCTGTCCGTCCGTATGTCACAGCCACTTTTTTCCGAAACTATAAGAACTATACTGTTGAAACTTGGTAAGTAGATGTATTCTGTGAACCGCATTAAGATTTTCACACAAAAATAGAAAAAAAAGCATAAACTTTGGGGTTCCCCATACATAGAACTGAAAACCAAAAATTTTTTTTTAATCATACCCATCCGTGTGGGGTATATATGGATAATAGGTCTTTAAAAATGATACTGAGGTTTCTAAAATCATTTTTTTCTAAACTGAATAGTTTGCGCTAGAGCCACTTCCAAAGTGGTAAAATGTGTGTCCCCCCCCCTCTAATTTCTAAAGTAAGAGTAGGAAAATTCTGATAATATTTAGGATTGTAAAACGTAAAAAAAACTATCAACAAAAATTGGTTTCAATAAGATATGATGTTTAGTTTTTGAGATATGGGACTTTTTCATCAAACTGCAGCAGTAACTTTGTTTTTCATTAACATACTATGAAAAACCAATTTAGTTTTGCGGTTGAGTGGTAGTTTACTAACTAATACTACTAAATAATTAATGACACTTCAAAATATTGTTTGGGGCTATGGAACCCTGTGTGCGAGTAAGACTCGCACTTGGC
Source organism: Cerastis rubricosa (assembly GCA_949152445.1). Classification (NCBI taxonomy): domain Eukaryota; kingdom Metazoa; phylum Arthropoda; class Insecta; order Lepidoptera; family Noctuidae; genus Cerastis; species Cerastis rubricosa. The sequence goes on along the minus strand of OX424548.1, from coordinate 14,758,075 downwards.
CGGTTTTTTTATTTTTTTCTGTCTTTGTTAGTGTGAAATCTTTATCAATACACGCACAGATCAGTGTTTTAACTGGCTCGTTGGTATTGTAAGCAAGCGCCACTGCTGAACAAGAGGTTCCTCGGTTCGATTCTCGAATCAGGCAAAGTGTTATTGGATTTTTCCATTAGGAATTTCTCAGTAGCAGCCACGGAGACTGGACTTGTGCCCGGTTGATGGCAATAGACTGGGCCACAATGGCGAAATGTGGGTGTAGGTACACCTCTGTAATACCTTTCGATTAATACAGGCGTGATGTTATGATTAGATCAGTATTCTCACTTTACATTGCCATTCAATAAAGTTCTCAGTTTGCTTGTCAATGTGCTTACGATGACAGAACGAGATAGCGATACTCGAAATAGCTGATCCGTGCGAGCAAATGTGATTTCACCCTCAAGCTGGTTGTTGACCACCTAAAACTATAAAACATGACTTTCTATCTATGCTTTAGAATATTTTACCTGCCCCCTTCGTAACTCAAAGAAAATAAAAATATCCAAATCAAGCTACGATGTTGGAAAACTCTTTCAGTAAAATATGGAGCAGATTTTTTATCACGTATAAAACAGATTTTGAATCATTGTAATAAGGTTTATTTTTACATGTCACTTCTTTTACTATTGAGAATGCTTAAGAGCAAACCTAAAGCGCTTAGTGGATAAGTGGAGCCGACCGGCTGCCTCTGATGACGTACTCTTCCACGGTCGCGCAGCCGAAGCCTCCGTTTGCATGTTCCTCGTGCGGCCGACCGGCTCCAATTGCGTGCTCTCGCGCCGGTCTGTGTGAAAAGTAGAGCGCCGGCCGATGCTCTCCGAGCCGGTCTGTGTGAACGGACCCTCAGAGTTCGAGCTACATCTTTATTTTCTTTTAAAAATAAACAATTATCACGCTTCTAAGTGAGCTTCAAGTTTAACTTTTACCGGCCAAACCCGATTTTAGACCAAACTGGTTATTCCCTCGCACTTCACACAAGTACGGTCATAAATGGGCCAGGTTAGGTTAGAACTGTGATCAACCAAACATCGAAGTTGGTCTCAGTGTAATTAATTTGTTTGGGTTAGTGTATTCTGTCACAATAAACCATTAAATCCATTCGGCCTAGGACCATCTAGTTGGCCTGAAATCGGATTTAGCCGGTAACATTTCTATGACTTCTTCATCTTCTTCTTCCTAGCTCTATCCCACTTTAGATGGTGTCGGCTTTCTAATTTTCTGGTTACATATCTATGACAATAAACAAATTAAGATCAAAAATCTGATTTTCGGTGTACAATAAATTACATTATTCTATGTAGCTATTAAAACCACTCCCACCTCAAAAATATAGTCTCAATTATTCGTCTCACGCATCCAAGTGGAAAATCCTTCCGCAGATTCCAGAGGAAATCTATTACTTCAGCAAATAATGGATTGAAATTATAACTCTTCACTGAATAAACTGAAAGGGGTGTTATCTAAATTTGTGTCTTGGGACCGTTTTGTCATGTTTCAATATCTTAGATTAGGTTATCCTTAAAGGACTGAAGTATGTTTTGAATGAAACCTCTTTGTGATTAGTAAACTACGCCAGTACAGTCAGCACTAGAACAAATCAGAGCGTTCGAAATTTAAAAGTACAGTTTTATTTAGGTTGCTAAGCCAATGCCCGTGACTTTGCCGTTCGCCTTTGAGTTCAGTAATGGTCCCACGAGAATACTACTGGCAAAAAGTATCGTAGTATGTGTTAAAATTTTCTGTGTGCCAGATTCGTTTAATATTTTTTTATCAAAGAGCTACAAACACCCATCCATTCTTACAAATATTCGCATTTAAATTAGTACTAGCTGTTGCACTTTTTTTTGCGATGGGTTTGTTCTTGGCTCTAGACTAAGTCAGAGATGGCAGAGGCAAAGTCGGCGATGGTACGAGCTTACCCAGAAAAAGCCTGTTCACTCTAATTTTGAAGAGGTCAGGGTTGTAAGCGTTCGCTGTGCGCATTATGAAAGACGTTTGAACACGCTTAGTGCGAATTGGTGGAATAGCAATAAGGTAGGGATGGTAACTTGCAGTGCGTCTAGATGTCCGATGGTAGAAGTGGTCCGATGGGATGAGGTCTTGGAGTTTTTGGGCACACATCGAAGTACAAGCTGTAGAAGACCGGCAAGCAGGGAACCTTGCGGCGATGAGCCAAGCTGTGAAGCTTGGCATCCACCAATTTTACGACGTCAATCAGCCTCAGAGCCTCAGCCCTTGACATCGTTCCCGTGGTTTTTATTTTTGCATATCTTTACCCAGCCAAAGCCCAGCCTACAGGGATTAAAAGTGATGCAAATTAGTTCTAGAATCACCAGTTTCAAGAAATAGTCCCAATTTACCAACCTCCCTATTTATTTACCTCTACATATTTTTTGACAAAAACTTGATTTATTCATTCTCTATCTCCCAGTCCCTCAGCTCACAACTTGTTCCACACAACACAGAGATCTGCATTTGACGGTAGACCTGTATTTAGCATATTATGTACGGATTTACACTTCCGAATTAACACGAGTAATTCCCCGGCTTTCCCAAATTATAATTCTCCATTTTCAGATTTTGACTTGAACCGTATTTCGTGCGTTTTGTGTAGTGTTTCTGCGGATTACCTGTTTGTGTGCGTTTTGGATGTAGGCTTGCGTATTGGGTGGGGGAGCATATAGTAAACAATAATGATTGAAATACCTATGTACCGGCACATACTAATACAAATTATGGAGGTATCGGCGTTTGATTATGCTTGGCTTATATTGAATTCGGGTTTGAACAAAACCTTAGTTGTTACTACCGCTCATAACTCTGGGAAGAGAACTGTGACCTGAAATACAGGCTCAGCCTAGCTCAGGTGCAGTTGCTCATTTTTATTCCTTGTGCTTCATTCTAGCCTAGCTCACCGTCCGTCCGTCTAATGACGACAGGCTGTGCCGACGGCGCGTTTGTGTTCCACGCGCGCCTCAAGGAGATGTCAGCAAATCGGAAGGGGTCCGAGAGGGCCATGCCTGCTAGGGCTGCGGGTTGTTCGAAAGAGATACCGTAGCCCTGGAACACAAAGGGCTAAGAAGGAACATGGATGGGTTTTAGTCAGTCAAGTCACACACTCCCTTCCGCTCCGCCCAGAGCGGAAGAAGTCATTTGATGATTTACCATCCTAAAAAAAAAATAGCTCAGGTGCAGTTGCTCATTTTTTAACCGACTTCTAAAAAAGGAGGAGGTTCTCAATTCGGATGTTTGTATTTTTTTTTTTTTTTATGTTTGTTCGCCCATAACTCCGTCGTTTGCCAACCGATTTGAAAAATTATTTTTTTGTTTGAAACCGTATACTTTCCAAATGGTCCCATGAAAATTTTATCGAAATCAGATAAGCCGTTTCTGAAAAAATCAACAAAAATTAAATATTTCTAACTTTTAGTTTACTCTGCATTGCGTTTTTTGTTCGCGCATAACTCAGTCATTTACGAACCGATTTGGAAAACTATTGTTTTATTCCAAAGCCTATGCTTTCCATTTGGTCCCATAGTCACCAAATGGGGATCTGATGATGGAATCTTGGCGAAATCGAGGGAACTCTTCAAGTTTTATAGGAAACGTACAGCGATTTTGGTATTTTCTACAACAAGTGAAGCATTTGCGTTCAATAAGAACCATTCTACCTAATCTGATGATCTGATGATGCAGCCAAGAGACAAGCACTGGAACTCCATAATAAGACAATGTATCTTAGCTGTGTTTGGGCTTGTTGGAATTGTAACGGTATGCACTTTCCACGTGTACCACAGACTAACTTTTGACTTTCCTTATTCAACCTATGTAACAAGTGGGTCCTCTGCTTTGACAGTCTGTTTTCGCGATGATCAGGGTTCTTATTCAAAATGCGTTGATCATTCCTTTCCCTTATTTTTTTTAATCGTTTTCCTTTTTCTCAGTTTCAGTTCGACGCCTTTTCTCACACGAGAATCATCTTTACTAGGCCTACCCATATTTTATTATTAGATTAAAAATATGTCACTAAAAATAAACAAATAAAAATATTTTTTACAAAAAAAGAAACAGACTTCAAAAAACACTTAACGCACTAAAAAGTTAAAAATAATACTACAACCTACCTATATTAATAAACCTAACCTAACCTACGATTAACCTATAATAAAATTTAATAATTCTTTGGAGTCGGTGCCAAGCAATATACGATACCTACCTAAATGACTATATACAGACTAAGGCCAGAAAAAAGCAAAACATAAATCTTACAGCTTCTAAATATTAATTCATTCATTAATTCTAATTATATTGCTTGGCACCGACTCCAAAAAATTATTAAATTTTATTATAGGTTAATCGTAGGTTAGGTTAGGTTTATTAATATAGGTAGGTTGTAGTATTATTTTTAACTTTTTAGTGCGTTAAGTGTTTTTTGAAGTCGGTTTCTTTTTTTGTAAAAAATATTTTTTATTCCTTGTGCTTAATTCTAACTGTATTAAAATTCTGTTCATCACCATCATCGTCATCATTTCAGCCGAAAGACGTCCAATGCTGGACATAGGCCTCCCCCAAGTGTCGCCACATTGACCGGTCCCATGTAACTTGCATCCAGCGGATCTCCGCAACCTTCACCAGGTCATCGGCCATCTAGTGGGAGGCCGTTGGAAACGCATTGTCTTTTGGTTCGCGGTCGCCATTACAGAACTTTTCGGCCCCATCGGCCATCCGTTCTGCGAGCAATGTGCCCTGCCAACTACTACTTAAGTTTATTAATTCTTCGGGCTACGTCGGTAACCTTGGTTCTCTTGCGGATGTCCTCATTTCTGATTAGATCGTGCAAGGAAACTCCAAGCATAGCCCTCTCCATTGCTTTTTGGGGCAAATTCTGTTCAAAAAGTTGTATTTTAAGGCAAAATAAATAAACTCATTAGTGCCGTGAAATTAGGACCAATTGCACCTCATTCAGTAAAGGACCTTCCATCCCAGAATAATTCACAAGAATAACATTGTAGTATTCCATTTTTGAGCAGTGGTGGCCCAGTGGTGGCAGCTCCGACTTACGAGCAGTAAGCCATGGGTTCGAACGCAGGCAGGCGTATTACTTTGTGTAATTTATTTCATCACCGCTGCTCTCAAAAACGGTGAAAGAAAACATCGTGAGGAAACTGGCATATCCTAGAACAAAAAATTCGAAGACATGTCACATCTACCAACCCGCACTGGGCCCCCGTGGTAGATTTCAGCCCACTCCCTCTCACAGAAAGGACGCCTGTGTCCCAGCAGTGGGAACATTATTGGCTGATAATGATGATGATGATCACTCCATTTTTAATTTACTTACTTTTTTACCACGTTATATTTTTACCACGTAATATTTAGACTAAATAAAAACCTAAATAATGTAAGTCTTGTAACAAATTTTAAGGCGGCGCCAGTTAGATAATCAAGTAAGATCAATCAAGCAACCGTCATTTTACGCTATACGGAATTAATTCGTTTGTGTATTATGCGCCGCCTCAAAAGTTAGTTGAATTAATTTAGAACCTTATTTAGACTAAAATTTAGGAGCTCCTGGCTAAATAATAACAGCCAAACGGGTCGATCTTTAAGGTTAAGCCGTGCGTGCCAAGGTTGGTCCGTGGATGGGTGACCATAATTACATACCGAATTTCCTCCGTGCCTCGCATATCACGTTAAGCCGTTGGTTCCGGCTGTCATTTGTAGATCTTTGACAGTCGTTACGAGTAGTCAGAAGCTAAAATCTGACTTCCAGTCTTACTAAGGGGTATCGTATTACCCAGTTACTGGATTGTGGAGGTCAGATAGGCAGTCGTTCATGTAAAATACTGGTACTCAGCTGCATCCAGTTAGACTGGAAGCCGACCCAAAGATAGTTTGGGAAAAGGCTAGGCAGATGATGATGATATGATGATTTAGACTAAAAGATTTTTATTTTTGCCTTCCAACTTCTGTTTTTAAAAGTAATTTTGTTACCCGAATTTCTTCTCTCTTACCATATTTTTTGTAGGAGGTTCATGTTCTTCATTCGTTACGCTCTCAAATCGTCGGTCTCGTCGCCAAGGTAGCAGTTCGTTGATGCAGAATCCATGATCCAATTCAGCTCAGTGCTAACTTAAAGGCATTTGTAGAATGTATGAGATCGCACCTAATCTTACTACGAACCTAACTAAGATCTTTCCGCATAGTATAGCATTTAGGTTTCTCACTGAGTCAGCTTGGCTTGGTCGTTTAAACAGCAGACTAGGACAACTACAGTCTTTAGTTTTTAATTCAGTTGTAAACACTTTTTCCAAACGCCTAGTTGATTCACGCTTCAAGTGACCCAAAGGTTGGGTTTTTCAGGCCAGAGGCTAAGAATTGCCATACAACGTGGCCACGCCGCCAGTCTCTTGGGCACGTTACCAGCTGACAGTGTTAAGGAGGAGTTTTTTGACGGCCTTTTATAATTTGTTGTTATTTTAGTTTTAATTATCGTGTTTAATTGTTTTATTTCTTGTATAAATAGTAATTAACCAATAATTAAACGACTACTTCTAAGGGAAACAACTACTGTATTCGAAACAAATTACAACATTAGAACGCCATCTTTAATTTCTCCTCTTTATACGTACGTAGCGCTTTGCTACGACGTAGCACATCCTGCTACGGCGTAGCTTAATCTGCTCCTATACCGTAGTCTTCTGCTGTACTTATACTTCGCCTTAAATATTTACATTGTATGGTTTGAAAGGTCTCCCCGGCTTCAAATATAAAATTAAGGATTAACTTATTATCTAGAGAAAACGTAAGTCAGTTAGTGACATGAGAGTTTTGGATCTCTGATTAATTTGTTAAGTGGTAGGCCGGAAACTTTTTGACCTATGTGATAAATCAGCCTATAATGTTCCGTTCAGACTGCCGGGACCCAAGACCTAAGTGTGTGTGTGTGAGTGTGTGTGTGCGTGGCGTGTGTGTCGGTGTGTATGCATGTGTGTTTGTGTGTGTGATATCCACTGGTTTCATTAGTTGCTTGCCTTTAATCAATTTCATCATTGAAAGTGTATCTGTATATATTTTGTAATTTTAATTATGGGTAATTAATAAAATTATTGTTTTAACATATACGCTTTAATTCAATTTTATGCTGATTACACATATGAGCTTTATGTAAGTACGTAATATCAAAGTCACATTTTTTTTTGGAATTACAGAACAATTTACAACCTTATTCATTTATCGATTGGGCTTATTTTACAATGATCGCTGAAGATGAAGTTATCGTAATTTGAAATGTGGTTTCACCAACTTGTTTTTAATTTTGTAAACAAAGGAAACAAAATTATGAAATGGTTTGTAAAAACAAACCATTTCATAATTTTGTTTCCTTTGTTTACAAAATTAAAAACAAGTTGGTAAGTAAATTAAATTATCTAAACCTTTTTTCTTAGATAAACAAGTTGGTAAAACCTTAGAGTTATTAATAATATTTTTATTTAACAATATGAAATAATTAGAAAATACTTTTTTTTTTCATAGATGTGGACCGGATCGTTTAAATTATTGGTTGAAATAAAAATATAATTAAGAAGATAATTTTAATGAATAACCACATCTTTTTAATAATTATTAAACTGACGATTATTACCGAAGTTTTAACATTGACTTGTTTAATTAGTTAATTATTTTAATTATCTTATTCATATTGACAATATGTTTTGAACATTCGATTAGCACTTACCACTAGATGACAAGCTCATATTTTTTAAAATAAAATTAATTAAAATAACATCAAAAATTATTTGCAACGAAAAAATGATGTAAAATATTCTTAGAACAGGCTTTCATTATGAAAAGAAAATAATTTTATACAACTTCGAGGCAGGGTAAAAATTAAACAAGAATAATAAATAATTTACTACACTTATTTTTTATTAAAATTGGTAAAAAACGCAAAGCCTCGATGTTTAATAATAAAAAATCCAGGAAATATGTAATGAAAGGAATGCACTTATTACTAAAAAGTTCGTTTTTATATTCTTTATACTAAATTGGCAATATTTAAAGTGATATTTTATTCTCAAAATGGCATAAAAGTATAAGGCACGGTTTTAATATTTTACTAAATTTACTTAAAAGTAGAAGGACGTCAACCCAGCTAATATTTATTATCTAAATGGTTATTTTACTCGCGAAAAAAGGAAATGCTTTGGCACTTTTTCAGTTCATCATACATTTGTAAAAAAAAAAAAACAGAAAAATAAAGGTTTTCTTTTCCTCGATTGATATGTTTTAATAATTGGAATTTTCATGTAAAAAAAGGAAACCAAAAGGAACTAAAATAAAACAAAACAAAATATTATTAGGTTTTTTATTTTTATTTCGAAATGTAACAATAGACTTTTTTGTAAATATAAAATCGTATTTCGTGATTGGATGGACTCTCAAATTTGGAGAACTAAGGAAAAGGAATTGACAGTCAGTCGAAATTTTAGATGAAATCATTGCAATTGTTACAAGTTCGATGTAAAGAAAATATAATAGAAAATAATTAAGTAATCTTAATAACTTAAAGTTTAAAATTAATAAAACTTTGGCATGTGTATTATGACCGATTAAATTTTGGGGCTGAAATGCTATTAATGTAAAAAATACAATTAGGTACAAATATTATTTACATAGAATCAAGATGGGCATAAATTAAAATTAATTGAACTTATTTTTATTGTCAGTTCGCGCTTTGAGTATTATTATTTTTTTCTTATTTACATCGTAAAAATGCAGAGAAAAGTAACTTACGAGTAAAAATTTACAAAATAATAATTAAAACTGTAAATATGTATACAGTTTTTTTTTTTGTAAAAAATTACAATTTACAGTTTATAAATGACAGTCGTTCAATATTTGACACATTACGTAATGGGGTCTTTTATAACAGTTTAGTATTTAATTGAAAATTTTTAAAACATAATTTCAGAAATAAATGTAAAAGTACAAAAAGAAAATGTAAGTACAAAATGTAATTTACAAAAAATATCTCAAAACTGTTGAGAAAAAATCGTCAGGAACAACTTTTTAAGTTTCGAAAACCATTTCTAACAATAAAAATGTATTAAACATTTTCTAGAGAACAATTTTAAGTAAAAAACGATGACAGGATAAAATTCAAAATTTTTCCCGAATTAATAATTTCTTGCTTTTTTTCAAAAATCCTATTTTTATAACAATCATAATTATCTTAAAAACTTAATTACGAGAGATCCTTTTATGGAATCAATAAAAATTTGGATTCGCATTTAAGTAATTTGTTCGACAATTTGTAGAGGTTTTTTAACAATCAAACTGAAAAAACTCTCTTCATAATTTTTTCAATATTATTGTGACAGTTTTAATAAAACTAACAGAAAAAAAAACACGCCTCAAATGTGACTTTATTCTTAAAGTTACTCTTTTATTTACCTAAGTTAATTTTCTTTACAATCTAAAAATCAAATGAATAAATCATCAAATTGTCGAACAACACAAGATCCAGCCTTTTTACGAAAAATTAAAAAGAATTAAATCGTACATTTACCATCTAAATGTATCCTAGAATGATTTTACAATTGGACATTGGAAAAATCATATTTTTTTGTCGCCTATGTCATTTGGACGTATTACCTATTACAATATGATAAGTCAGTCGAGCATTTTAATACAACCTGACTAGCCCAAATACTAATTTAGGCAACATTGTCATATCTATCTACGCAATGGACACTAATCGTTTGAGTTCGTTCAAGTATCACATTCAATTATTTTAAATCTATCTACAATTTTAACTAGTCCATTTATTTACACTTCACTTCAAAGTTTACACTCATAGCCGACTTTACACTTTTAGTTCGTCACTTTACATTTTTAGTTTCACACTTTACGATTTTAGTTAGTCACTTTACACTTTTAGTTTGTGATTTTAGACGACGTGTGTTTCACTTCTTTTGTTGAACGACTCGTCGATAGTGACGTTCTGTTTTTTGTTTTCTTTTTTAATGGTTCCGTACTGCGGAACATCTGAAGTGAGATTTTGTACTGTGAGTATCTGATTGGAGTTCTGAGGTGTACTCGATGATATGGGGCTACCGTATTGGTTGCCGTATTTGTGACGTGATGGGTCCTTTAGGATCGACTGGGGCTGCTTTGGCGCTGGAGTCTGGAGTAAGTGCTGAAACAAAATAAGTCTGTCAGAAAAACATGGGCCAGTTGACACATAGACGATTGCAGACAAGGCATCAAAGAAACTGACCACGTTCAGCTCATTTAACCGCATTTAAAGCTGGCAGTATCCATAATACTGCCACTGGCAACTCCTAAGCGCGGGTTAAGACTGCTGTTGGCGTTCAATTTCATTGATAAGTTAGACAAAACCGATTTTTTGGCACATCTAATAATTTAATTTGGTAATTTATCGAGATTTTTTTACCGCACAATCTAAGATATTTTTTAAAAGCCTTTTCGTAAACTTTACAACTCTCAACGTAAATCAGTTTCGATTCAAAATCGAAAATACCAAATTCACAACTAAATAGTCCATTTCATTTAAGCCCAATAGAAATTGAATCACGTATTTTCTTACGCCATTTACACAATTACGTTCCGAGCGTAAAATGACAAAGTTTTAGCAAAAAGTTGAGGATTTTCGAATCCATTGAAAAGTTCTCGCAGATTGGAATTTCAAAGCTTTAGCAATGGAGAAGGAATTTGTTGTTAATTAATCTAAAATTATAAGATCGTTCATGCCTAACTGGGTATGTATTAAAGTATTGTAAGCGAGACGAAATACTCCCAATTGGATCAAAGGAGCTTATTGGAGTAATTCTCGAAATTTTGTCTTTGTATTATGTTTGTTTATTATGATCAAATATTGTCAGAAACAGGAATGGGGATTTAATTAGTAGTTTAATGCGTCTATTTGGCCGTTTTTCTCGGTATTTTACTGTCATAACTAGAGATCGGATATTCGGATGCATATTTAACTAAAATTTAAGTGTTGACTAGTAAAGAGCGCGCGTCAATATGGGAAAAGGAGTTTATTTAAAAAATAAAAACTAGTCTAGTTACTTTTTCGTTTAGCTCCAAATGAATATGCCCAGACATTTTTACCATTTTGTTTTAGCAATCGACATTTCAGCACAAAAATTATACGAATTCAAATAGTTGTTTTATTTTTTTCCTTGTTATTTTCAACAAACTTGCCAGGTTTTAAATAAATTTACAATATTCGTTACGATATTTTGAGTACTACATTTATACTTATTATAGAATTATGAAATTTCGCAATCCCGCGACAAAAATTGGCATTTAAATAGCCGCTTCCATACTTTGTACCTTTTGCCAGGAAAGAACGTACTTTAGGTAAATATGTATCCGAATATCCGATCACTAGTCATAATACACATACTAAAATCTCCAAAGTTGCCAATAAACATGACAAGTCACAGTTTTTGGTTTTACAATAGCAGGCATGCGTAACATCCACTCAACGAATGAGCTAATCGTTCAGTTTCATGTGTGGACTTCGCCCCTAAGTAGTCGTTGATGTCCTTAAGAATTTAAGAACAAAAATCAATTTTCCCATATTTGCTCTTTCCTATTCTTTCTTCAAAATCTAATGTCCTTTCCAATACTTTTTTCAAAATCTTAAGGGTAGGGGCAAACCATAGATCGATATCCTTTACCAGTATCATCTTCAGAGCGGGCACCACAATAGTTAATTGTGTTTTCTTGGCAAAGGGCTATCCGGTCGCTATCTGTCACTATGTATCCACTGAAACCTTAACCTAGCCTTTTAACCTTATGTATCCAATTAACCTTAAGGTTTCAGGTCTTATGTTTAATGAAATGTGAATATGAACTAAACTATAGTTAGAATTGCATCTTTGATCAAGGAAACTCAAGATTTAAGATTATCGCCTCAAAATGGCATGAAAAATAAAGCAACGTGGCCATTTACGTGGTGCGGTCTAAAATAGGGCCACGAATAATAAATATATTTTTTCAACCCTTCAGAATAGGTAATTGAAAATAAAAATATATCGTCAAGAGGGCGCTGTAAGTAAATATTTGTAAAATCTACTGTATATATTAAAACTGAAGTGAAGTTAACTTCGTGCCAAAAGAACCACGATCCACTATATTAATATTAAGTCCCTTTAAAATAGATAGACAAATTTTAACACAGCGTTCAGTACGTGTAGCTAAAGAAAAACAAAAAAAAAACACTGATTATAGTGATTTTATTTTGGCCTAATAATAGATGTGTTTATTCTGGTGGTCTATCCATTTGCATAAAATTTTAAGACCTAGTATAACTTTTGCATACGTTTTTTTTCTCCTAATTATATTTTCGCCTAACATTATTTACGCACAACAGCTTACCCATATTTTATTAAAGCATAATTTCTCTAATCATAATAATGATTAAGCATCAAGCATGCAGCAAACAAACATCGTCGCTCTAAATACACGTTCCGTTATGTCTATTAAATAGTATGCTTAAATACTATTATGCTAATAGTCATTATGCCTAGTAATATTATGTGAATTAAATTTATGCCAAAACAAATTATACCAAAATAGTTATGCCAAAGCATATTAGGAAAAAGAACATTATGCAAAAATAAGGTATCCCGTTTATTCTAATGTGCCGGCAATTTATTATTTTAGATAAAATCACTTTATTCAGTTTTTTTTTTTGTTTGTTATTTTTGGTTCGACGTACTGAACACTGTGTTTTTGTCCATCTATTTAAATGGGACCTTATACAAATCCTTAGTCAATTATACATATAAAACTCTCACCTGTCCGCAGTTCCCCTGATGCAGTACGGTGACATCAGGCGGAGGCACGGCGGCCATCTTGTCCAGTCTCTGTCGTCTCAGTGTGCCCCCCGCCGATTGTCTGTCTACAAGTAGAACTCTTTATGATTTAATGTATCTGAGCTCTTTTATAGCTAATTGGCTCGCATTTACTACGTGTTATACAAGGTGTTGTTTTGCATCCTCGTCAAAATTCGGGAGGTTGTCACAAAAGACATAAATAAAATAATTAATTAAAATTACGATACTATTTTATTATTAATAAAAGCAGTTTTTTTTTTTGTTGTTTAAGTTTGTCAGTATTTCAAAATAACCCCCTTAACGTGGTTTAGGGAATAAGAAATTATCGAATAAACGTTTGAGATTGTTTGTATGTGTGGAAGCGCGGTTATAGAGCGAGAATTAAACGGAATTAAAACACAGGTGGTTCACATTTACCGATTTTCGGAAATTTATAAGAAAAAATAATGGCTGCCCATTTTATTATTGATTCGGGACGATAATCATTAGCATAATTACCTCCTTGAATTTGATAAGGATGCAAAACAACAGCTTGTATGTCACAGTCAAAACTGCTAATAAGTCAAAAATACTGACCGGTTGCAACTATTTTAACAATAAATAACATTTAATTAGAAACTCATTGGGTTGTTTGGTTGGTAGGTTCTTTGTGTCCCTTTGAAAAACATTGTGTTGTAATAATTCTTGGTAATTATAACCGAGGCGTTCTCAAACAAAATATTTGAATTTAGAAAACGCCATTTATCTTTATAAGGTTTTGAATGACACCGATCAAAAGTGGTTTTGTCCGATTAACAGTTTTGATTGTAACAATGTATATGGTTGAAACATACACAATATTCATGCTGATTTTTTTGCACGATGAAATCTCTATTTCACTATCCCTCTTTTTTTCTGGGTTGTAATTTTTATATCGTCAGGCAATACTTATTTTGAAGTGAATGTTTTTCAAGTTTAAACGCAGAGATTATATTTTAACAATGTTTCTGAGATTATTATCATCATCACCATCATTTCAGCCCAATAGACGTCCACTACTGGACATAGGCCTCCCCCAAGTGTCGCTACATTGACATTTTAGGGGGTTTCGCCATAATCGCCACGCTTGGCAGGCGGGTTGGCGATCGCAGTACGGTTGTTACAAAGCACAAAGCTGCTGCCCATTCTCTGGCAAATCAGATTATTATACGGTCACTGTAAACGCTGAGTTTGCATTATTAAGCCTGTTTTCACTTCTAACTAATACAACATAACATCACGCCAGTAATCCCCGAAGAGTTAGGCAGAAGTGTACCCCTAGTACACCCACATTTCGCCAGTTATGTTAAAGTCCCACGTAATTGGGGTAAGCCTATTGCCATCAACCACAAATCCAGAATCCGTGGCTGCTACTGAGAAATTCCTGATGGAAAAAACCCAATAACAATTTGCCCGATCCGGGTATTGAACCCAGGATATCAAGCTCAGAAGTTGCGTTTGCGAGCACAAGACCACCGAGGCAGCCCACGAGTAGATGAGTAGTATGTAGTAGTATGTTTAAGTATTGATAAAGATAAGGCAGTGTTTCATAAAAAAGAAACATAAAGGAATACACTTATGTTCTCTTAACTAGACAGGATGCAACGGAAACGGTATATACATACTTAAGCGTGTGCTACAGACCATCAAACTGAACATGTTTCTCCATCGGACAAACATCGTAATAGCGAAAAAATTGTTTGCTGCACCATACAAAATTTCAATACATTCGACTTTTCGACTTTCGATTCGACGCAAATGTATGGAGCAGCTGATATTTCTTTCGCTATTACGATGTTTGTCCGATGGAAAACATGTTTAGTTAGATGGTCTGTAGCACACCCTTAAGTATGTATATACCCTTTCCGTTACACCCTGTATATGATAATTATCGTAGTATAATCTAAATATATCACCAACAAAAAGATCCAAAACATAGACAAAAAACATTCTCTTCAAAAGAAATACCAAGACAACTTACCATCAAGCGCGTAACTATGTGGTGGGCTGGCCATGTGCGAGGGCGAGCCGGCCGGCAGACCGCCGTTCATGAGGTGCGGCTTGGGCAGCGCCGCGCCCCCGTACTGCTGCGGCGGGGTCGGCGTGCGACCTTGTTGCTGTGGGGACAGTGCTGGTTAGTGATGCCGAAAACATGCGGTGGAATACAGCACAATCACTATGTGAGATACATCGTCTGCCTAGCCTTTTCCCAACTATCTCGGGGTCAGCTTCCATACCAATATTTAACATGGAGTGATGGATCTGACCTCCACAACACAGTTTGTAAACTTGCTAGCTATGCCCTCACCCAACTTGCTTACTATGCCCACTCCCAACTTGCTAGCTATGCCCTGCCCCAAATTGATAGCTATGCCCTCCCCCAATTTGCTAGCTATGCCCTCTCCCAACTTGCTAACTATGCCCTCTCCCAACTTGCTAACTAAACCCTCTCCCAACTTGCTAGCTATGCCCTCTCCCAACTTGCTTACTATGCCCACTCCCAACTTGCTAGCTATTCCCTCCCCCAAATTGCTAGCTATGCCCTCCCCCAACTTGCCAGCTATGCCCTCTCCCAAATTGCTAGCTATTCCCTCTCCCAACTTGCTAGCTATGCCCTCTCCCAACTAGCTAGCTATGCCCTCCCCCAAATAGCTAGCTATGCCCTCCGCCAACTTGCTAGCTATGCCCTCTCCCAAATTACTAGCTATTCCCTCTCCCAACTTGCTAACTATGCCCACTCCCAACTTGCTAACTAAACCCTCTTCCAACTTGCTAGCTATGCCCTCTCCCAACTTGCTAGCTATGCCCTCCCCCAAATTGCTAGCTATGCCCTCCCCCAACTTGCTAGCTATGCCCTCTCCCAAATTGCTAACTGGGCATTGGCCTCTATCAACTTGCTTGTTCGCCTAACAATGAAACAGAAATAATCGCTACAATTAAAACAAATATCGGCAAACTGATGTCAAGTCTGCAATTCTTACCTGTTGCAAATATTCGCCAATGAGCGGCGGGTAGGACAAGTACCGATCGGACGCCATGTTGTAGTACGATCCGTCTAGTGGTGGCATAGGACTCGGCGCCGGCACGTAGTTGTTCTTACCTGGTGGCGGAAACAGAAGAAGTGTTGTTAAAAATATAATAAAAATGTTGAATGTCAAAGTTGGTGACACAATGTTGAAGAAAACAGCTGTAATATTATCGTATAGAATTTTAAAGGCCGGTACCATCTGTTTAACCAAATTTGTCTAACCAAATGCAGCTCAATACCAGTCTTTTACATACAGCGACTGCTTATCTGACCGCCATAACCCAGAACTTTTCTTTTTTAACAATACCTTGCAACTGACTAGTAATTTCTCCTGTATCGTGGGTGCGTTTACAAACATTTAAACTCACATACACAAACAGCCAGTCCCCGAACAACTATCTTTAGGCCTTACAAATATTTGTTCCGTGCGGGGATCGAACCCGCGACACGCAGCGCAGCGGTCAATGGCTTAGCCACTGCGCCAGCCGTGACTTTAAATCAGACATTTTAATAACATTCTGCAGCAGAATAGTTGTATTATGTTAGCAAGATTGCTAGCGTATCCTGCTGATGCTATAGACTTCTCCCTCTATTAAAAACCGGCCAAGTGCGAGTCTTACTCGCACACAGGGTTCCATTGCCCCCAAACAATATTTTGAACTGTCATTCATTAGTTAGTAGTATTAGTAAGTAAACTTCCACTCAACCGCAAAACTAAATTGGTTTCTCATAGAATGTTAATGAAAAACATAGTAACTGCTGCAGTTTGATGAAAAAGTCCCATATCTCAAAAACTAAACATCATATCTTATTGAAACCAATTTTCATTGATAGTTTTTTTTACGTTCTACAATCCTAAATATTTTCAGAATTTTCCTTTACTTACTTTAGAAATTAGAGGGGGGGCACACATTTTACCACTTTGGAAGTGGCTCTAGCGCAAACTATTCAGTTTAGAAAAAAATGATTTTAGAAACCTCAATATCATTTTTGAAGACCTATCCATAGATACCCCACACGTACGGGTTTGATGAAAAAAAAATTTTTGGTTTTCAGTTCTTAGTATGGGGAACCCCAAAATTTATTATTTTTTTTCTATTTTTGTGTGAAAATCTTAATGCGGTTCACAGAATACATCTACTTACCATGTTTCAATAGTATAGTTCTTATAGTTTCGGAAAAAAGTGGCTGTGATATACGGACGGACGGACAGACAGACAGACAGACATTGACGAATCTATAAGGGTTCCGTTTTTGCCATTCGGCTACGGAACCCTAAAAAAATACCATTTGATAGGGTTTGAGTAAATTCATAAAAAAACGGCTGGATCAATTTTAACTGTACTTCTACTGGCAGATAGCTTATGTTATAAGGTGTTAACTTTTTTTATATCAATGTAATATGGTTCCATACGACAAAATTAAAACCCTTGAAATTGTCATCATAATCCGATTTAAAAATAGAATTTATATTTTCATAATATCTTCACCTGGACGAAGGTCACGAGACACAGCTATCAGCTATCTTCAATAAAAAAAAACAATTATTGAACTCACCAGCACTTCTTCCCAGCGTACTATGGCCACTTATATCCTTATGTCTATGGGGGTGCGGCAGAGTCCTCGCGTGATCTCCGTCGTAGACTGCGTAGTTAGGAGGAGGGTAGTCTAGTGGCGGAGGGATCACCAGGCCCTGGTCATCCATTAGGAAGGCGTCTGTTGTCTGTAGGGGAGAATGCTGATTATTTCTCTTGACATATTTTTGGTTGTTGTCCAGTTGGAAAGATGTGAATTAGTTTGTTCTATTTCGCATCATATGATATTCATAGGAAACTTCCAGACAACTTGCATGTCGTAACCAAATAATATATTATGTATGTTAGTATTTGGTTTCTTTGGTCCAAGTTTGTAATCTAACGAGTGCTTATGAGGCTCGAAAAACTACACGACGATACAGCATTTAGATAATGCTTCAAACTTCTTCTTTGTTTAGTTGACGTACATTAATTGCTATAATAGAGAACTAGACTACCACAAAATGTTTTCTAGTTTTAGAATTCTTAGCCGACCACATACTTGCCGAGGGGTTAGGCAGTGGTGACCTTATAGAGTACACCCCCCACATCTCAAGCCAATTTACATCAGCCGGCCACAAATCCATTCTGCGTGGCTGCTACTGAGAAATTCCTAATAGAAAACCCAATAACACTTTGAATGACCTGGGAATCGAACCCAGGACCCCATGCTGAGTAGTCGCATATTCTCAGCTTATAAATTCTCGGCTAAAGTCAGGATCACAGAACCCTTTTTTTTCGTATGGGAAATCATCAAATGACCCCTCCCGCTCTGGGCGAAGCTGAAGGGAGTGTCAGACTTGTACTGAATAAAACCATCCATCTTCCTCCTTAGCCCTTTGTGTTCCAGGGCCACGGTATATCTTTCGAACAGTCCCGCAGCCCTGGCAGGCATCGACCCTTTCGGACCCTTTCCGATTTTCTGACATCTCCTTGAGGAGGCGCACGTGGAACACGAACGCGCCGTCGACACGGCCTGTCGTCATAAGACGGACGGACGGTGAGCTAGCCCATTACTCACCGACCACAGGCCCGCGCCTACGGTAGCAGGGGGCAACTGGGTGGATCACAGAATCCTAAATCCTTCGTCAGAACGCCATATAATGATTTCTAGAACAGCTCTTACCTGACTTAACATATGCCGAGTCGGCATAGACGGCACCTCTGGTATTGGAGGAGGCTGCCTCTCATCCTGACCCTCATCTTGGGAGTAGGTCTCCGACTTCTCCGAGACTGAACTAAGGGTCTCACCGGTCATCGTATCGTTGTATGACGAGGGAGCGTACATCTCTATTGTTGCTGATTTTGATGCTTGGCCGGCTTGTTCTGTTGAAGGTGATTGAATTGATGTAGAAAATGATATTGGTGATGCAGAAAATGATATTGGTGATGTAGAAAATGATATTAGTGATTTATAAAATGATATTGGTGATGTAGAAAATGAAGGAAAAAGTAATGTAAATGAGAACGTTGTGGATATTAATGAAGCTATTGTTAAATGTCTAGAACTTAAGGACTTACGACGTTTTGACTAGAGAATTCTTCGAAATATAATTAATGTAAAAGTGTTGGTTGTCGACTTTAGGATGGTAAAGCAACAACATTTACGTTTAGACAGCAATCATTTGTTTCTTAGTTCTTGTGACGTATTTTACCCTAAGCTGCTAATTTGTTTTTATAGTTAATATTACACCGAAAATAGAGAAGAAGTAGTTACCCTCAGAAGAGTAAAATATTTGTCAAGAAATTCAAGTATCTTACTTATATGAAGTTATTAATTTACTAGAAAGGGTTATGTTCTAACAAGGACAAATTAATTATGAAGTAAAATAGCAGAATTTTGTTGAAAATATTATGTTATTATGTAATAATTTATAGACATTTTGTCCTTTTGGGAGCAGACTTTGCCCGGAGCTAGTAAAATATATTTTTGGTAACTTTATAGGTCACGTAATAAAAGAATTGCTTGAACACGTTGATAAATATAATATTTCAGGATATAACATGGCAAAACGAGTCATTTTTCTACAGAATTTACTATCACAAGTAAAATTATTAATCCAATCAATTGTTTTAGTAACGGAAAAATTAAATAAAAACAGCATAAATCTACTTCCTTTTGAAAATAGAGATGATAAATTCCAAAGCCGTACAGGGTACAGTCACAAGGATAAATACACAACGGAAAAATGTAAACGATATTCTCCAGAAATAAATAATAAGTATTTTTGAGCTGTAACATAAACGGTTCGAAACAATATTATATTTTAAATGGACGATTTCCTTCAAAAAAGATACTTGAGCTAAATGTACGTATTCATGCGCATGTCTCTACACACTAACGACATCAAAATCAAATCAATAATGCTAAAAAGCCAAAATAAAACAGAAAACTCACCTTTCAGTCGTCTAGAACGTCTTTTGAATACAAAACAAGCAACTAAGGCAGCATTGATCAACACTAATACAACTCCAGTGATCGATACGTATATAACTACAGACTTGGATACATCAGCTGTTTCTACAAACTCTGTTGACACAACATTCAGCTCGCCTAGTTCTGAAGAAGCTTTAAAAGAAGAGAAAATAAAAACAATTAGCAAAGAAATAAATTAAGCAAAAATATTGAGATGAGTTTGGTTTTGTGTCCGTAAAAAGTTTCCAAAACATTATATCGTTCCATTTGAAAAATACATGTAAACGGTGTATTTTATTTCTTGCCTCGTTTTATAAAATTTTGTTATTCATGTTAGCTTTACTGTCGTTGTTTTTGGTGAAAATATGAAGCATCGTGTTTCTTTTTACAAATAAATGTGAAATTTAGCAACGTCACTATCCAGTCATATTTTCTTTCAAAAAACAATAAACAAAGAATTGACATTTTAAAAAAAAATCTTCATCTGTCTAATCAATGACTATTCCAAAAGTCTTTCTATCATGAACAAAGCCAACAAAATGAATAAAGATGTCTTTTTATTTAGCAGTGCTCAACAAAATTCATCTTCAGTGACACTACGGTCACTTAAACTTGAAAAATATAGTCTCTAACAAAATTCAAGAACAACTTAGTATTTGAGTGAACTTTTCATGCCGCCCTTGGCTCGTAATATAATTTTCACGGTCGCTCTTTGTAACTGAAAGCTTCGGCCTTCGTTTCAGTAGATATGCTTTAATGTACCATTGAATTACTGCTTCGCTTCAGTTTTTTGTTTTAAATATTTCAGCAGGAAATGGGAATTGCTTTTAGTGAAATTTTGCGATATTTTCCTTTTTTTTTAGGTGAAAAATAATAATGACGCATTTGAAACGCGTTGACAGTATGCATCGTATATTCGAAATAATATCAAGAGGAATATGTACTGAAGCTATTAAAATGCCCAATCTACAGAAACAAATACAATAAAATCTACTTAAATAAAAATTTACTGACACAAAACCAAAAACATATCAACATCAGAACAAAAATCTTATACCTAACATTCAAAAAACATAGATTCAAAAGTGAACCCAAACCTCGAATCCTTTTATTGGTCCTTTTATGAAGACAGAATCCGATCAGCAATACATTTAGGAGTATCAAAGCTGTTCCAACTATTGTACCAGTAATTATGAATACTCCTGGTACATTGTAGTTGTATTCTTCAGAAGAAGACTGTATTGATGAAGGGATCATGTCTGAGCAGCGTGGAAAAATTTGGTTGGGATTAGGCAGAGTATAGTACCTTGAGGAACTCCATCTAGGGTGTTTGGCGTTACCCACATTTAAGTATACTTGGGGTTCGAACCCTAAGTAGCGAACTAGTAGTCTGCTATTTGATCTTTAATTTGAATTTTAACACTAGACACGTCTGACAATTCCAAATATAATTTGGATTCGTAACGCGTTGCTGGGTGTCAAAGGCATGTTTGCAATATTCATACATCTTAATGTCTTCTCATATACCTGAGGCATTTATTTTCACGTCTTTTTCTTTTTTGTCAAATAATGATTAAAATGTAAATTATAGTGTAAAACTTACTTAGTGTAGTAACTTTGGTGTCGTCAGGTCTGTATTTGCTTTGACCAATTTTGTTGATTGCCATTACAGAGAATACGTAGTCAGTGTTTCGGTCTAGACCTCCGATGGTGAATGTGGTAGCATTTCTGGGTACCACATCTTCGTATTTATAGGATTCTTCAAAAATTCTCCTGCAAAGCATCGTTAAATAAATAACTGGGTTTTGGGTTGAAGGATTCATTAGGGACAGTATATTGGAATGAACAAGACCAATTTTTTATTTAATACTTTGTCCTTTTCGAATATCTTGTTCCTGTTGGGCGGGTTTGTGTTTTTTATATTTATTTTCTAATATTATGGCATTCAAATTAGCAATAAATAGCCAATGAAGATACTGAGAAATTCTCCAAAGTTAGGAATATATTTTTGAAAAATGAAAAACCTTATGATCTAGCAGGTACAACTTATACAAAATGGTTTGTCATGCGTTCAAACTTACCTATATCGTATTCTAAACCATGACTGCAGTCCGCCATCGAACCCGGGCACCCATTGTAACGTCACGGTGTTATGGGTCACATTCGTCACCATCAGTGATATCACTTGATCTGAAACAAATTTGGATGGTGAAATTTAACTTTTATGGCGAGAGTTAACTCATCGTAACAGACGTTTACGCTGAGTATGCAGTCACCGTCACCATGCGTCGTATTGCAACTCCGCATTTACCGGAAATTAGAGATAGTTATTTTTCTTTGCATTATATTCAGTCTTGCATCAGCCACCAGCTAAATATCCTGTATTCCTATAATTAAATTAATATTGTAATAAATAAATATTTTTTTTAACTAAATCCCCGACCGCCGAAACATAACTGGCGCAGCCGGTAGGATCGCGACGTTCTAAGATCGAATCTAACTCTTCATCTTATGAGCGACGGTTCTCAAATCGTTCTATCGTGATCTACAAAGAACCTATCGCGCGGTCGGACACCTCTACGGTCATCGGGATAAATCTCCGGAGAATTGGAGGAAGCTGCGTTGGAGGAGACTCGACTCGACAGGAGATGCAGTGGCTTCTTTGGTAAGTGCTCTTGTTGTTTACCAAGTTTCCTTGCTCTATTTCCTGCCTTATTCTAAGTGTGTATTTTATGTTAGTAAATGTGTGTCTGTCTTTAAGCTAAAATCGCAGTAGGCAACCACAAAATTATAATAAGTAGCGTTAAGTATCCCACGAGTAAATTCCAAGTGTTTAATTCGACACCTCTATTGTTTTACGGCAAGCGCCACTAGGCAGGCAAGCTACAGAAAAACAATGTCGCTCAGGGACTATGATGCCAACTATAAACCTTACAAACTAATCGCAGATTTAATGCCAAGATATGATGGTAATCCTAAATTACTCAATTATTATATTAGGGAAGTAGAAAACTTATTACAGTTAACTTCTGAAGCAGATCGTTCGCATCCAGCATTCATCTGTTTAATTAAAAGTAGACTCAGTGGTCTAGCCATAGACGCAATAGCGTACGAAGGCTACTTAAACTCATGGCTATCAATCAAGAATGCGTTAATTAGGCGCCTTGGTGAACCACGAAACGAAATACAAGTAATGCAGGAGCTAACGCGAGTGCGTAAATCTAAGACGGAAGACGCTGAAAGCTTCGGCAAACGCCTCCGTGAGCTGTTAGATACTCTGTATTCCGTAGGAGAACATGGTAATAAATCATATTACGAAAAGATGGTTATTGAACAGTACATAAACCAGCTAGACTTCCACGTCTCGTTGGGCGTTCGAATCGCAAAACCGGACACCTTCGAAGCAGCCATCATAGCGGCTAGACAAGAAGAAGCTAGACTTTCATATAATAGAGCTAATTACAATAATAATCCGCCAACGTCACAAGCAAAGCCAAAGGAGTTATCTAAACCACCAGGCAATAATAATCCCATCCGTAATACAGTAAATCCATTTGCACCTGGCTTTATTGTTCCCGCACAAAACTTTGTACCTCAACAAAATAATATGACCCCCGAACAGCGTCAACAATGGGTACAATCCGTATTGCCCTGGAAGGCCAAACCAGGATCAGGTAACTCTAGACCAAATGGTTCAAGCAACTTTAGGAACCAACCTAACATTCCAAAACCAGCGGTTCCCACGCCAGTATCATCGGATGTCACGATGCGTACGGCAGGTAAGCCAGAAAAACCACAGTTCGCACAGCAGTTGTTCTACATTCCTATTCAGATGTCCACTCAAGACCAACCAGGACCCAGCGACATGGGGCTCTATAATAATATTACAGACGGTAACGTCATAGCGCTCGAGCCGAATGTAACCATGGACGAGGTAGGTAGTGACCAGGATTTTACCTTGGGCATCAACCGAGACAGCCAGACCTAGTTTCAATAAATTTCCAGACCAAGAAATATTTACCGTATATAATACTACCAGAGTTTGACGGTAAGTTTCTATTAGACACAGGGGCCAGTCATTCAACTATAGCAACTGACGTAGTTGCAGGCACGATATTTGAGTATTGTGTAGAAACAGAACCCTTTCAAATTAATACGGCACACAGTTCATCAGTTCACGACAAGGTAGTGTACCTTCCCTTACCCCCCGCGTTTAATAGCGACATAACACATAAGTTCCTAATATTCGACTTCGACCCTAAATATAAAGGTCTTATCGGAATTGACCTTCTGCAAAAATTAAAGAGTAACATCGATTTGAATAATAATGTGCTACGAACATCTACAGCAGAAATACCAATACACTTTAGCTCTCCACCCCAAAAGATAAGTATCGAACCAAGATGCGAAAAGATTGTCGAAGTAAAAACCAACTATTTAGATGGACAGTATCTTCACGACGATTTAATATGGTCAGATGGTTTAATGTCCCCAGCAGCTATAGTTAACGTTACAAACGGTTCTTTTAAAACGTCGGTAATTAATCATGGTGATCAAAAGAAGTGTATCCCGTTTAACCCGTCAATCGAATTAGAGATATTTTCCAATGCCAATAAAAATGATAGTCACGATATTAATACCATACAGGTTAAAACAAACATCGACCAGATATTAAACGAAAACCTTCAGAAAATCCGTACAGATCACATGAACGAAGAAGAAAAGCGCGAAATAACCCGGTTATGTTATCAGTATAGGGAATTGTTCTATGCAGAAGATATACCACTTACTTTTACACACGCTGTTAAACACGAACTCAGATTAAGCGATAATACACCAGTGTTTGTACGTAGTTACAGACAAGCTCCCCAACAACGCGAAGAAATTCGTAAACAAGTGGATAAGCTCCTTCAGCAAGGTATCGTGCGAGAAAGCATATCCCCTTGGTCATGTCCCGTGCATATTGTACCCAAAAAGCCCGATTCCTCAGGCAACGTCAAATGGAGACTTGTAATTGACTACAGACGACTCAACGACCGTATCATTGAAGATAAATACCCCTTACCAAATATACACGACATATTAGATAGATTAGGACGAGCACAATACTTCACAACCCTAGACCTTGCTAGCGGTTATCACCAAGTGGAAATGCACCCTAATGATATTGAAAAAACCGCATTTACCACTGAACGAGGACACTATGAGTTCCTTAGAATGCCTTTTGGGCTCAAAAATGCACCTAGCACATTTCAAAGACTAATGGATCATATATTAAGAGGCATAGATAATGTTTTTACCTACTTAGACGACGTAATAATAATATCTACGTCATTGCAGCAACACATAGAAAAACTAAAACAAGTATTCGATCGATTCAAAACACATAATCTAAAGATCCAGCTAGATAAATCACAGTTCCTACAAAAACAGGTTAACTTCTTAGGACACGAACTAACAGATGAAGGTTTAAAACCAAACAAAGATAAGATAAAAGCCGTACTTAACTTCCCCCCACCCAAGTCTCAGAAGGAAATTAAAGCCTTCCTAGGCTTAGTCGGATATTACAGGAAATTTATAAAAGATTTCGCCAAACTTACTAAACCAATGACCCTTTGTCTTAAGAAAAATAGTAAAGTTATACACTCCCCGGATTTCTTAGAAGCTTTCAATAAGTGCAAACACATTTTAACTAACGCCCCAATACTTCAGTATCCGAATTTCGATGAGCCTTTCATCCTCACCACTGATGCTTCAGATGTAGCATTAGGTGCGCTATTATCCCAAGGAATAGTAGGAGCTGACAAACCTGTAGCATTTGCATCCCGAACACTATCAGATACCGAATCGCGTTACTCTACTATAGAAAAGGAGCTACTCGCCATAGTATGGACAATTAAATACTTCCGACCCTATCTTTACGGTAGAAAGTTTATCATTTACACGGACCACAGGCCTCTCACCTGGTTAATGTCACTAAAAGATCCTAATTCTAAATTAACTAGATGGCGTTTAAAACTCTCGGAATACGACTATAAGGTTGTATACAAGAAAGGTCGCCAAAACACTAACGCAGACGCTCTATCACGTGTTAAAATCTTCCATGGCAGTGTCGACTCTCTAGTTGTTAATTTAGACGATAACGAAGACGATGAGATGATTAACAGAATATTCGAGAACGCACGTAGGGAAGCCGAAAATCAAATGGATACAGTAGCACCCAATGAAAATATACAATCACAAACCCCGAGCATTCCCGAATCTCATACATGCACCGATAGCATGAGTATAGTGTCAGCTGAACCTGAACTAGTGTCTACAAGACATACTCAGCCCGACAACGAAAATAAAGGGATCCCCATAATTACTGACGCTATTGATAGGCAACTGAAACAGTTCCACATTAGGTCAACGCCCGGATCTACGTATAGAGTAGACAACAGATCTACTAACTCAAAGGTAGTTATAAAAGATGTATTTATCCCAATAAATAACAGAGAGTCCGAGATAATTAGATTCCTTAAAGAAAACACCATCGCTGACCGTATATTCCATTGTTACTTCTATAACGAAGAATTGTATCATGCTTTCTCTAGAGTTTACACAACAATATTTAATGATAGAGGCCCTAAGCTACTTAAATGCACAACGCGCGTTACCCTAGTAGAAAATAAACCTGAACAACAAGAGTTGATTAAGAAATATCACGAAGGTAAGACTGTTCACCGTGGTATTCAGGAGACGTACAAGCAGTTGCACAGAAATTATCATTGGCCAAACATGCTTCTCACCATTCAAAGATTCGTTAATCAATGCGACACCTGTTTAAAATCTAAATATGAGCGCAACCCTCTCAAACCACCTTTAGCTATAACCGATACACCTCGTAAACCAATGGAACATATATTTATGGACCTATACTCAACCGGAGGCGCAACGTTCCTTACAGTCATTGATAACTTCTCTAAATACGCCCAGGCGGTCCAACTAACAGCATGCAGTAGTGTTCATATAGCTGAAGCATTGCTAAACGTTTTCTCAGTATTAGGTTTACCGAATCAAATAACCACAGATTCGGACACTAAATTCGATAACGATGTTATTAAAGATATATGTGCACTACACAACATCCACATACACTTTACGACACCCTACAACCCTAATTCGAATTCCCCTATTGAACGTTTACACTCTACACTAGCCGAAATAATTAGGATACAAAGAATGACTAACAAAGATGACCCTATACAGCTAATCATGAAGTACTCTATAATAGCGTACAATAACGCTATCCATTCGGCTACAGATTATACACCCCATGAGTTATTATTCGGACACACAGCATCCAGAAACCCACTAGAGTTATATTACCCAAAAGAATTTTACCAGGACTATGTTATTAAGCATCGTGCCAATGCAGAGGCAGTTCAAGAATGCATCGCTGCACATATGTCCAAAAACAAGGAGCAGGTGATTGCTAAACGTAACCAAGAAGCAGAAGAAATTAAATTCAAGGTAGGTGAAACTGTCTATAAACAGGTAGCAAAGTCAGCACGCAGTGACAAAACGAAGCCAGTCTTCAAAGGACCGTACAAGATCATTCACCTTCACCCAAATAACGTGGCTGAAATAATAGGTAACCACCCAAATTCTAAGTCCATTAGGGTTCACTTCAAGTTACTACGGAGGCCTCATCTTGTTGCAGGACCTTCATCGCAGGAGCCGTCGTGCTCAACACAACAGCAACCGTAACCATTACCAATGTAGATAACGATAATGGTATTCTCCTCCTTAAACAAGGTCAACTCCTTAAACAGGACAACTACTTTAGCCTTGCTTGCGCTTACAACATAAGCAATCTGCATTTTACATCTATCCAATTAATGTCATTATATGCAAGTACTAAAAACGCTGAAAGTACAGCTTCTGGAGATTTACATAAAACGTATAGGAATCAAATAGAATATAGCCTTCATACAATAGGTAATAAGATTAAGTTTCTAACACCGCAAGTTAGAAAGCGACGTGGCCTTATAGATGGGTTAGGTACTGTCGTTAAGTCTATTACAGGTAATCTCGACCATGAAGATGCAGTTAAGTTTGAAGAAGAAATTTTAAACATTAAAAACAGAGTTAGAAACGTTCAGGATTCACAACGGAAATCCATAGTATTAGCACATAATACAATCAATGAGTTCAGTAAACAGTTAACAAAGTTAAATAATAATCAGAAACATTTGGCTAGTTTATTACAAAATATAACTAATAATTCCAACGATCTGTCTAACCATTTACATTTCTTAGACATTTACGTACAGATAGACTTTAGTTTACAGATAATATTAGATAGGTTAATGTTATTAGAAGATGCTATGACTTTTGCTCAGATGGGCACCATGCATCCTAGTATTATAAGTCCACAGAATTTAATAGAAGAGTTAAGGAACTTAGAAAATAGGTTTATGTTTAAACCAGTTGCTAGTATTAGCATTAGTAATATATACAGGATAGAGAAGTCGATTAAAGTTAAAGCTTATAGCACAAAACACTCAGTTACGTTTATTCTCGAAATTCCTTCAATTACCTCAAAAACCTATGACCTTATAAATCTCTATTCTATCCCAAATAAAAACAACCTAACTATCATCCCTAAATCCAAATACCTAGCACTTGGTAACGATGAGTACGCTTACCTGGAAGAAGATTGTCAGCCACTGACCGATAACACCCAGCTCTGCAAGCTCCTTGACACCAGAAGAATGGAAGACACAGATGACTGCATACTATCACTCATCCAACATCGCCCAGCAAATTGCACTCACGCTAAGATGAACTTAAGAAGAGGAAAAGTTCAGAAGATAGGAGACAACAACTGGCTACTTGTACTCAAAGAAGACGAAGTCACCAAAACACAATGCAACACCAAGACAGATTATAAGAAGTTATCTGGAAATCATCTGATTACACTAACAGAAGACTGTCAGATGAACGTCATGAACAAGACACTACGGTCTCACACCGACACGGTAGTCATCAACGAGGTCATACCGCTGCCGGCGCAGCATCAAGTCTCAGAACATGCAATACAATACGAACTCCAATTAGAAGACATCTCACTGGACAGCATCCATGAACTTATCAACAAAGCAGGCGACAGCTCCGAGCCAGAAGAAGATAATTGGCCAATCATAGCAGCTACGCCAAGCTGGAATACAATCATCCTATATATTCTACTAGTCGCAGCAGCATCCTGGAAACTGTATCAGTGGAAAACAAAGAACATCCCGGAGGACACCAAGGGCAGCGCGGACGCCGCCAGAAGCAAGAGTTGCTTCTATCTTATGGAGGGAGGAGTTAACTCATCGTAACAGACGTTTACGCTGAGTATGCAGTCACCGTCACCATGCGTCGTATTGCAACTCCGCATTTACCGGAAATTAGAGATAGTTATTTTTCTTTGCATTATATTCAGTCTTGCATCAGCCACCAGCTAAATATCCTGTATTCCTATAATTAAATTAATATTGTAATAAATAAATATTTTTTTTAACTAAATCCCCGACCGCCGAAACATAACTCGAGTCGTTGCTAAAATCCAGAATTTATAGTGACAATCCGATTTATATTTTGCCAGGAGGCAAACCCAGAACAAAAGATCAGTCACGCTTTCGACCGCTATTGAAGTAATCTCTACGACTTTGTGATTGATCAATACAAATAAACTAAAACGTGAACACTAAAAGCATATTTTGTCCTTGATAATAAGATAATTAAGATCCACTATATCCTTCTTACCTGTAGAACTCGTGGCTCAATATTAGCAGCCATTGGCAGTCGAAATATTAACAGTGTAAGTGCAAATATTAGCAGTCGATTGGGGTAAGAAGGAGTAATAAATTACCCAGTACTAACAGGGTTGTGGAGGTCAGAGGCAGATAATGATATATCCTTCTTACCTGGGGCACTAGTAATATCCAGCTTAACAGACGTCGTAGAGAATCCCAAGTCATTCCTCGCTCCACATTCATAGGACCCATAGTCTGAGGAGCTGACGTCACTGATGAGGAGCACCGAGGTGTAGGTCACAGGATCTAGTTTGTGGTACTCTGCGAAGTACTTGGTAGATGTGTTGACGGGCAGCTTGGCTCCGTTCTTGGACCAGGTGAAGTTTGGTGCGGGGGCTGATTTGCACCTGGAAGAAAAGGCGGGTTTTAGTGTATTGTGGTATTTAGAGTTTAATTGCTCTTCTTGTTTTCAGTCGATTATAGTATGGTCTGATTGACAGAAATGTCAATTGTCAGAATAATTGTCAGAAATGACAGAGACAAAGTCGAAGATGGTACGAGCTTACCCAGACGAAGCCTGTTCACTCTGACTTTGAAGAAATTAGGTTTGTAAGCGTTCGGAAACACAGACGCAGGCAGAGATAAATTAATTTTAAATCATTTTGATCCTTGAACACAGTATTAGACGCAGGTGTACTAAATATTACTGCCTGAACTAATCCATAGTTAATTAAATCGTAATTCTAACGAGCAATGAATGATTGATGAGTATTTGAATATTTGAGCATTTAATGATATTCAGTATTATCCCTGCTTTAGGGTAACTAGTGATCTGAGTTGTTGTAATTTTGTTAATTCCTCCAAGCCAGTTAAGATGATTCTGCTATCAGTGGATTTAGACGGTGGAAAGGGCATGGCCAATGACATGACGACATATGAAGTTATACTCGGTGGAAGGGCCGCCGACGCGAAAACGTATTTCACATATTCAGTAGTTTTAAGCGAAAGATCTCGCTCTGTATGGTGTCGGACGTAAAGAATAGCACCATCCCATTTCTTCCCGTGGGTGTCGTAAGAGGCGACTAAGAGATTTGCACGAGAATGTGCAGCAGCGTTCTCTGTGGTTTTGTAACAACCGTACTGCGATCGCCAACCCGCCTGCCAAGCGTGGCGATTATGACAAAACCCCCTCCAAAATGTCAATGTGGCGACGCTTGGGGAGGCCTATGTCCAGCAGTGGACGTCTTTTGGGCTGAAATGATGATGATGATGAAGCGAAAGATCCGGGTTCAGACCCATAACGCAAAATCAAGCTAAATATTTTCAATACAAGCTGCTGTATCGTTGGTAAATACGAGGTAAACTTATGATAGAACGCTAAAACGCTTGAAGCGTATTCAGTACATCATTGCAAACAGCTTGTTTTTTTAGCGTTCCGTACCCAAAGGGTCAAACGGGAATACTACTGAGACTTCGCTGTTCGTCCGTCCGTCTGTCACCAGGCTGTATCTCATGAACCGTGATAGTTAGCCAGTTGAAGTTTCTACAGACTATGTATTTCTGTTGCCGAAAAAAATGATATTTTTGATGAAAAAAGTGATTTTTTTGCTCGTTTTCCTACGTAAAACTTCTATGTGGGGGTGTTCGGTATTATGTACTAAATACGCGGTAAGCGTTTCAGCGATCTTGTATAAGTTTACCGGACCAACGATACAAGCTTCTATTGAAAATATTTAGCTTGGCGTTATGGGTCTGAACCTGGATATTTCGCTTGACAGTTCTAAGTATTAGCCAATGAATCATGCCCATTTTGCTTTGCCGATACTCTTGGTTTATTGGTTTGACGTTGAAAGGTCGATAAGCCTATCATGGCGATAGCTACAGTTAATACTCGTACAGTGAGGTTTAAAAACACCAATCACATAGTATAGAGTTAAACCTAAAAACCAGGCTATTTGCAAACCTTTCCATTCATATATATCTTCCCCTCTGACAGTTCACGTTCTATTTGATCGTAATAACTCAGTCTTATCCCCCACTTCCACCCCCCACCCCTCTTACTGTCCCTTTTATTCACAATCTTTTCCCTTTTAAGATAAGCAGATTTTATTTGATGATAAAAAATGTGCATGATTTGTATTTTTTTTATTTGATCATAGAAAATTCGCCACAATAAGGCTTGTTTCATATTCAAGGACGCGGAAAATGTTTAAAAATTACAATTGGAAAATACGCCTATGGCCACTTGATTCTGCACGTGTAACATGGAAGTGTTTTTACAGTATTTTCATATAACAACAGTGAAAGAGG
The DNA here is from genome assembly GCA_949152445.1 of Cerastis rubricosa. Classification (NCBI taxonomy): domain Eukaryota; kingdom Metazoa; phylum Arthropoda; class Insecta; order Lepidoptera; family Noctuidae; genus Cerastis; species Cerastis rubricosa. The sequence goes on along the minus strand of OX424548.1, from coordinate 14,726,033 downwards.
CATACATTGTATAGGAAAAATACGTATGGTATAATAATTGTTTACTTTATACATAACTTTTTGCGATCCAATTGCCATCACTCGGGCATAAAACCGGCTTTTCCTAAATTCATTATATGGAAAACTCAAAACTCAAAGCATTTATTTCAATTAGACCATTACAGATACTTATGAAGGTAAAAAAGGGAAGCAGCAATCACAGTCAGAATAACTTGTGAAAGTACTGTAGTTGCCCATTCCAAAGCGTAGATCTCTATGGAAAAAAATGGGCAAGAAACTCCATGGACACTCTTCGAAATCAAAACATTGAATAATTGAACTAACAACTTGTTCGACCAATGAACTTCATCATCATCTTCATCATTTCAGCCGAAAGACGTTCACTGCAGGACATAGACCTCTCCCCAGTGTAGCCACATTGACATAAGAGGAGTTTTGACATAATCACCACGCTTGGCAGGCAGGTTGGCGATCGCAGTACAGTTGTTACAAAAGCACAGGGAACGCTGCTGCCCATTCTCTGGAAAATCCCTTAGTCGCCTCTTACGACACCCTCGGGAAGATATGGGATGGTGCTATTCTTTACGTCCGGCATCATACAGAACAATGAACAAAAGCCAATGAACTTTGCTATTTATAAATTATCTTCTTTAACTAATAATAATATTATCACTTACTTGCACGTCAATCTCCCGACCTGCCCCACGTTCGAAGCCGACTTCATCAGGCTAGGCGAACTATCTAGCTCAGGTTTAAATTTCACCACCAACATTACATCCTGCCTGGATTCACTTCCAATACCGTTGTCTACGACGCATTGGAAGTTTCCTACATCTTCCCTGGTTGCTTGTTTTATCACCAAAGTACTGGTTAGGTTACGAGGTTCAAAAGACATTTGGTTAGGGTTGATTTTGTACCCTTTTCTTTCCCAGCGTATGTTGTCGGCAGTCAGAGGGTTACCTGTAAAGGAGATTTTGTTGAATAATTTTGTGTTAGGGGTATTCTTTATAAGTGCTTGTCTATGGGAATAATAAACTATACGGAACGATATTAAATATGAATTTGCTGTTAATATTCCTAATTTAATTAGTTCAATGGTGACAACATTTTTTGATAGATTTTTCTACATAAGCCCATCAACATCATCAGCCTATAATGTTCCCACTGCTGGGACAAAGGCCTCCTCTATAGAGAGAAGGCCTTTGTTCCAGCAGTGTCAGTGCAGTGTCGCGTGCCTCTCCTATGAGAGCGAGTGGGCTGTAATCCACCACTCGGGCCCGATTGGTAGATGTCACATAATAACTTCGAATTTTTAGTTCTAGGACATGCCGGTTTCCTCTCGATGTTTTCGTACACCGTTTTGAGAGCAACCGTGATGAAATAAATTACATAAAGTAATGCCTGGGTTCAAACCCAAACTATACCAAATTTGGTAGCGTAACCTAATTTTGTCAATCTACACTTCTCAGGTTCTGAACACAAAGAAAATCGATTGCTAAATCTGGTTTCTCTTCAAATTGCTAAACACTAAAGCCAATAATGAAAAGCACTCACCATTCGCGGTACAAGATATAGAAGCATCTTGATTAGGACTCAGCACGTCGAGCTGCGACACTGACTTTATACTCGCCGGATCTGCAATAAAAATAACATTTAGAACTTACTTATCTTATACACGGTTCATATACATACATGGTAAGAGATACAAATGAGGAGCTCGTGGCTAAATAATAACAGCCGCACGATGGATCTTAAAAAAAGGTTAAGCCGTGCTTGCCGAGGTTGGTCCGTGGATGGGTGACCATAATTGCATTCCGAGTTTCGGAAAGCACGTTAAGCCGTTGGTCCCGGCTGTCATTTGTAGATCTTTGACAGTCGTTATGAGTAGTCAGAAGCCAAAAGTCTGACATCCAGTCTTACTACGGGGTATCGTATTACAAAATTACTGGGTTGTGGAGGTCAGATAGGCAGTCGCTTCATGTAAAATACTGGTACTCAGCTGCATCGGGTTTGACTGGAAGCCGACCCCAACATAGTTTGGGAAAAGGCTAGGCAAATGATGATGGTAAGAGATACAAAACTATCATGTCACAAAATTACTGATGTTTTCTTTAATTGCCCACAATTAAAAGTAATATTTTTGTTCAACATAGTCCCTTTACTTCAATCCATTTTGACATTAATATCATTTTCTTGTAATTCTCTAATTGAAGCCTGTTTGTTTCATATTTACCTACTGGATAGAAGTTTCTTTCATATTAATATTAATCTACCTATTTTTCCTTCTATAAATCAATAACATACTAAGATAAAGACAAAACAGGAGGACACGTATCAAAGACCCCAGTTGTAGCAAAAATCTTCTATATTTATTCGACCTAGTTACGAATCAATTTACTCCAGAACTAGATATGAACAAAATAATAACTCATCATTATGCCCTCAACAATATCAAAGAAAAAGACGTGCTTACAGAAATAACAGCCACAATAAAATCGACACAAAGACTCACTTAGTGCCACAGTCCACAAGGTATATTAAATCAAGACGAACTCGGTGCGCCGCTCACGATTTAATAAACTACATAAAATGTTCTACTTCTACAAAGTATTCAATTTCTTGCAGGAGAAGACCGCTTAAACGAATTAACTATTGTAGAAAGATGCAACTAACCGGCTGAATGTTTAGTAAAGGGGTTTCAAAAATAGGTAGGTACGATCATGAAGCAACTTTTAAACTTTTAGCTTCTGACTACTCGTAACGATTGTCAAAGATCTACAAATGACAGCCGGGACCAACGGCTTAACGTGCTTTCCGAGGCACGGAGGACCAACCTCGGCAAGCACGGCATAACCTTAAAGATCGACCTGGGCGGCTGTTATTATTTAGCCACGAGCTCCTACTTTGTTGTAAATAATAAGGTGCAATTAAAAATCAACCTCAAGAGCCCAAAACCTTACGACATTTCATACAAACTTTCAAGTCCTTATTTTCCGAAATGACTGAACCGATTTTAATGAAACTTCATACGCAAGCAGGATACACAGGTATAAAAATTTACTACAAAAAATGTTCGAAAATTTGTTTTATAGCTTTATTAAAACCGATAAATTATTTATAGAAACAGATGTTTCCAATTATGTTTTTTTTTTAAAACACATTTCGAAAATGTTTTTAATAACTTTTTAAACCTCTGTATCATGCTTATGCGTATTAAGTTTAATTAAAATCGGTTCAGGTTTTCGGAAAATAAGGACTTCAAAGTTTGTAGGAAATGCCGTGCGGCTTAAACGCTCTTAAGACGAGTAACATTACTTATTCCTTGATTGTAGTCCAATTGGAAACTCTTCCCAAGTTTGATCGGCATATTGCTCACAATTGATCATCAACAATTCCGTTTGCGAAGCCAGAAAGTTTAATGTTAAGAGTATTATGTAGCTAGCATTATGTTTTTGTAGCAGCAGAGGGCTTAGTTACGTCAAAGTATTACTAAATGTTTGATATAAGTAATGTTATTTCTGTCTTGTGGCATATTTTGTAAGAGGCTTTTGGTGACTTATATTTTTTAATATGTCGTTATAGAAAATTTGAGTAAAAGGAGGTAAGTATTACTTATTCTCTTTAGCGTCAGTCAGAATTTTAGCGTGGTTGACGAAATAATAATGTTAACTTTGCTTATTGCAAACACTTAGTAGACATTTATGGTATCAGCATACATTACTTCTAGTTGGAAATGTTTCATTTATTATTCAAAAATCTTCAAAACAACATAACATAACATCATGCCGGCAATTCCCGAAAGGATAGGCAGAGGTGGCCTAAATCGTAAATCCACATTTTGCCAGTTATGTTAAAGTCTTAAGCAATAGGGGCCGAGCCTATTGCCATCAACCGGGCACACTATTGAATCCAGACTGCGTGGCTGCTACTGAGAAATTCCTGATCGCGTTTCCGGATCAACGGGGCAGTGTCAAACATACACCTCAAAATTTTCTACGCCAACGGAGTCGCGGGAAACATCGTCATTCTGCCTAGCCTTTTCCCAAACTATCTTGGGGTCGGCTTCCAGTCTAACCAGATGCCGCTGAGTACCAGTATTTTACACGACGCGACTGCCTATCTGACCTCCAGAACCCAGTAATTGTGTTATACGATACCCCTTGGTAAGACTGGATGTCAGACTTTTGGCTTCTGACTACTCGTAACAACTGTCAAAGATCTACAAATGACAGCCGGGACCAACGGCTTATCGTGCTTTCCGAGGCACGGAGGAAACTCGGTATGTAATTAAGGTCACCCATCCACGGACCAACCTCGGCAAGCACGGCTTAACCTTATAGATCGACCCGTGCGGCTGTTATTAGTTAGCTCCTCGCTCCTCCTGGAGTCGCGGGAAACAGCAACTATAAAAAAATCTTCGAACAAGTATAACGTTTTTAGGAATAACATCAGTGTCTCCGAACGCTTTCAACCCTTATCTCCTCAAAGCTAAAGTGACCAGGCTTCTTCTGGCTAAGCTCGTACCATCGTCGACTTTGTCTCTGTCATCTCTGATCTAGACTAGAGTCAACGGGAAACCCACCTCAAATAAAAAAAAAATACTTACAATGCACAGAAACGCTGATATTGGCAACAGCTGCTCCTTGCGAGTTCACAGCTTCACAAGTGTATATGCCAGCATCATGTCTACTTAGCTTCGTCATGTTGAGCATACTGCCTTCGGATATGATCCTGTCATCTAGAGGAAAAGAAAAGGAAAATAAGAATATGTATACATCGGTAAACGAAAGTTATTTTTAATAAATTAGTCCCTTTTGTTAGAAAGATGTTGTAGACGATAAAGTTTTTGTTTGTTTATTGCTTAATAAGTAAAAAAACTCTTAAATAAGAGTATTTTATCAATACTGAGATTAGTAAAAGAATTATATTATATATCTAAACTAATATTATAAAGAGGAAGATTTGATTGTTTGTTTGTTTGTATGTTTGCATTGAATAGGCTCCAAAACTACTGGTTCGATTTGAAAAATTCTTTCAGTGTTAGATAGCCCATTTATCGAGGAAGGCTATAGGCTATATATCATCACGCTACGACCAATAGGAGTGGAGCAGCAATGAAAAATGTGGCGAAAACGGGGAAAATGTGCCCTAAAAAGGCAAAATATGGTATATGCCTAAACCACTAATTTTGACAACTAGAAACACCTGTATTTTAAGCAAAAAAAATCTTATTCTTATAAAAGAATCTGGTGATAACCACGAACTAAATACACAAACCAAGCCGCACTGGGGCCGCGTGGTGGATTTCAGCCCACTCCTTCTCATAGAGAGGAGGCCTGTGTCCCAGCAGTGGGAACATTATAGGCTGATGATGATGAAATCTACATTGAAAGCACAATATATCCTTCGCCTACTGTTTAATTAATTATATCCCTTATATTTTCACGTCCTTTATGTTGCTTGTTAGGTAACCGAATAGCCCGCATGCATACATATTAGACAAACACCCGTTTGTTCACTTCCTAAACTGTTTTAACCTTAATTCTCTCATTATGAACATTTACTCGTTTTTATTTATTTTGTGAAATTAAGTTTCCTGTTTCTTTCTCAGCTCTTTATAGTGTCAGACGTAAAGAATAGCACCATCCCATATACCCCCGTGGGTGTCGTAAGAGGCGACTAAGGGATTTGCCAGAGAATGGGCAGCAGCGTTCTCTGTGCTTTTGTAACAACCTTACTGCGATCGCCAACCCCGCCAAGCATGGCGATTATGGCAAAACCCCCCAAAAATGTCAACGTGGCGACACTTGGGGGAGGCTTATGTCCAGCAGTGGACGTCTTTCGACTGAAATGATGAATGATAAAGTTTCCTGTTTCTTTTATTTAATAGTCATCTTTTTTTGTTATTTTAAATCATAACAACGACCGTAAATAATTGTGGTAAAGCCAGGAGAATTATAGCAATGTTATTTTAAATCGCCATGGCGTTTATTTGATTTGTGAATTAATGAGAATGTTATTTTACCATTTACATCTAAAATAATCAATAACGAGTTAACGAGTTGCTTTATTTGTAAATCCATAAAGTTATTTCTATAAACCATGGCACATTCGTATGAATGAGATTGCCGATAATTATTGACCAAAACTATTTGTTTCAGCGAAATACCATACTATAAGAGGATTCATAATAATGTTATTTACAAATTAAACTTAATGATGCTTGATTAAAAGCTAAATACACAATCATGTTTGTTTGCTAGAATTAAATGATTTGGAATGCGTGTTTTTGAATGTTATAGTCATTAGCGTTTATAATGAATAGGTTTTAAAACTATTTGCTTATCTGTATTTGAACCTAGGTAATGGTACGAGATTTTATATTCTTTATCGTGTGGTTAATGCCTATCTTGGTGTCTAGAATATTTATGCCATCCATGGGCCTCGGACTTGGCTTTACACGCCGTCGAGAAATATCTCTCGGGCATGCACGTTTCCTCACGATGTTTTCCTTCACCGAAGCAAGTGATAATTATACAAGGTTTTGTTTTGAATTCTCGTCAAAATTCAGGACGTTGTCACAAAAGACGTAAATAATCAATTTAAAGTACGATACCTAGTTAATTATTAATAAACGCTACTTTTTTTGTAGTTTATGTTAGTCAATATTTCAGAATAACCATTTTAATATGGTTTAGGGGATAAGAAATTATCGAATAAACGTTTGAGATTGTTTGAATGTGTGAAAGCGTGGTTATAGGGCGAGGATCAGGCGGGCCGCGTTTAAAACACGGGTGGTTCAAACTTACCGATATCCTTAGATAAATAAATAAAAAATACCTACCCATTATTATTTATTATTGATTCGGGTCGAGAATCATTATCTTAGTTACCTTCTTGAATTTGACTTGGATGCAAAACAACAGCTTGTCTAATACGCACATGAATCGGTTCGAATTCCAGATATTATATTGTACAAAATATATGAATATCAGACATTTTATGTAGGTAATGTTTTATAAAACGTTTCGTTAATTAGACCTTCCTTGAAATCTAATTAGACCTGTCGTTCTAAGTTTGGTTACTAAAAGAAACAAAAAACCATATTACACCTCCAAATAAATATTTCTTTTTGCTGGGATTCTCAAGTAATGTTTTATAGTTCCCAGAAAAGTTGTATCCATACTAATATTATAAATGCGAAAGTCACTCTGTTTTTTTGTATGTTTGTTTGTTTGTTACCTTTTCACGACTAAACGGCTGATCGGATCTTAATGAAATTTGGCAAGAAGATAGATTTCAACCTGGAGAAGAACATAGGTTATATATCATCACGCTACGACCAATAGGAGCGGAGCAGCAATGAAAAATGTTGCGAAAACGGGAAAAATGTGACGCAGACGAAGTTGTGCGGGACAGCTAGTTTTTTATAAAAACATCTACGATTTTGGTTTTTTTATTTTCTAGAACTACGTGCCTACCAGACTTATATTTGACTGAATCTATTTTTGTAAATGTTAGATTAAATTACGTTAGAATATGTTATGAGATAAAAATAGTAATTAAATCGGAATGGTAAGAAAACAAACAGTCCAGATTAATTTCAAGAAACTATATGAATACTTTCCATAACCCTTTTCCGAGTCATATTCGTAAAGTATCTAAACTAAGTAATATTGTAAAGAGGAAAGATTTGATTGTTAGTTTGTTACGATTTAACTCAAAAACTACTTGACCATTAGAAAGCTACATCTTTACCGAGTAACATAGGCTATATCATAACACAATTATCGCGGACGACGTCGCGGGCGATGTGCTAGTCCTAAATAAAGTATCTTTTACACAACTTCATTAATTTAACATAGATTAAAATCACGCTTGTAAACACCGAAGGGTTAGGCAGAGATGTGCCACATATTACGCCAACATTACGCTAGTTGTTTAAGACTAGCCTAAAGCCACCCTATTACCATCAGCAATGCACAACTTCGCTCTCCGAGCTGTTACATTAGAATTCCTAGGACGTCAAACTCAGTGGTAGCGTTTGTTACTAGTAGACTAAGGAAGCATTGCATGAATGTATTCCTACTTACTTCCAGTGCTGTAAGAAGACTGAGTGATAGGCAGTCCGTCCTTGGTCCAGGTGTATGTGATGCTTCCAGGGTTACCATCAGCTCGTAAAACTATGATCAGGGGCTCGTTTTCAACTCCAACTGTCGTGTAAGGAGTTGTCTCGTCGAAAATTGGCGCATCTGGAAATAATGATTCTAGTTAGTATGCTTTATTATGTTTTGTATGGTGTCGGACGTAAGGAATAGCACCATCCCATGTCTTCCCGTGGGTGTCGTAAGAGGCGACTAAGGGACTTAGCAGAGAATGAGCAGCAGCTGTGCTTGTCTCTGTGCTTTTGTAACAACCGTACTGCGATCGCAAACCCGCCTGCCAAGCGTGGCGATTATGGCAAAACCCCCCCTTCATGGGGGAGGCCTATGTCCAGCAGTGGACGTCTTTTGGCTGAAATGATGATGATGATGCTTTATTGGAAAAACCAGTAGGTTTTTTTTTTGTACCTATTCAATAGCCTAGCTTAAAGGTTTTTGTCATAGTTTGAAATTTATAAAAGGGCATACGATGGCCACGAAAAACTTACACAAAACAGAGACGTTTGGATGGAGAAAGGTGAGGCCTTAGCTCAGCATTGGGCCACAATATTTAAGTTTTTAAACTGACATGGTCACTAACACTATCAATAACAAAAAATAAAACCCAAACCACTTAAACTGTTTGTTCGCGATCATGGCGTTTGCAACAGCGCCGAAATATCGGGAACTCAAAACAAATAGTAAACACGGTAAATATCCCGTTCCAAGTGTAATTCATAAGGCCACTAAATAAGCTATGAAAAAATAAAGATTTTTGTTGAGCTACTCCTGGACATGAGCCTCGTGAAACTTATTGGTATTTAGAGTCCTTGGAAATGGCTTCTAACAGACTCCTTGATTTGGTACTCTCTCTCTCTCTTCTTCAACCCTTGGCCACCCAATGCTGAGTGTAGGTCTCTTCCAAATCTCTCCACTTTTGGCGGTTAGAACTAACAACTTTATCGCTTATCGCTTTGTCGCTATCGTAGTTTTTCTCATATAATAATTATGAATACTTACATAAAACTTTAAGCGGCAGCGCATCATGGACACTCCTCTGCAGAGCCTCGTTCATGGCCTGGCAGGTGTACACTGCACCGTTCAGGTCCTTAGTGATGGTGAGTTTCAGTTCTATAGTGGAGACCGTCCCTCCGTGGAGGCCTTTTGTCCTCTTTGGCGGTAGACCTGAAATGATGAAGAGGTTTAATTTTCTGGTAGTTTTGTTGGAAATAACATTTTTCATAATGCGCACTGCAAAGGAGTGGAACTCTCTGCCTGCGTCTGTGTTTACGAACGCTTACAACCCTAATGTCTTCAAAGTTAGAGTGAGCAGTCTTCTTCTGGGTAAGCTCGTACTATCGTCGACTTTGTCTCTGGTATCTCTGACCTAGACTAGAGTTAGGAACAAACACATCCTAAATAAAAAAATAAAATAAAATTGTTTAATACAGTCAGTGATTTGTATTACGTGACCCCTGTTGACTCTTCCTATTTGTGAGAGAGGTCAGGTATTTAAGGCTCTGATTGTACATACATATAATTACTTATGGGCTAGGACAAATACCTACTATATAGGTAAGTCACTGCAACTGGAGAAAATCAATCAACAATTAATTCTCATCCTTTTTTTGACAATAATTTGTATTGTTGCTATGCAATGACTTTATAAAACATCTAAAGCGTTTATTATAAAGATTACCCATTATATTTTAGAAAATTATATCTTTGGCAAACGTTCATTATAGAATTTGTAGAAATGGGTTAAACATAGATGCTATATGTGAATACGTATAAATACATACAAATTCAAGAATCACTGACTACAGTACTTTCACAGTTAATATGTCTTGTGACTGGGACTGTAGCTTCATTTATATTGTTGTTCGACTATTCAAAAGTGCCTGTAACTAGCCTACTTGAAATAAATGATTTTGATTTGATTTGATCTGAACTCATTTTGAACACCTCAAATTACTGCCGAGATTCCTTACAAAGAGCAAACAAAATCGCACCATAAATAAAAATAAGAGAACAATAAAAAGTGACCGTCCATTCCAGGAACAGAACTAGCTACATATTGACAACTTGCTGGCTGACGCAGCCATGTAGAGCAATCGATTTGCCACGCACGGCTAAATCACGAATGTGTATAGACAAGGGATTTACATGCAAAACAGTGCCAACACAGTCCTATATTGCTTTGTTAAATTGTCAATGAAGAATTTGTTTAGGTCAGAAGGTAGTGTTGGAGCAGTTTTCTTGTGATCTTGCTGTGGTCATTACCATTTGTCTGCAAAATTTCGTAAAAAAAAAATGATTTTCGACTTTTTTTCACAAAAATATCGGTTTTGCAAATTTACATATTAACATCATGCCTGTAATGCCGGAAGGGTTAAGCAGAGAAGTAGATAATAGTACACCCGCGTTTCGCCAGTTATGTTCCGAAATCCACGTAATAGGGGGCCAGCCTATTGGCATCAACCGGACACAAATTTAGATTCCATGGTAGCACAGGGAAATTTTTGCTTGCTGCATGTTTTTCATATGATAAAAAAAACCCGCTAAAGAATACGCTTCCCATGAAAGTGATAAAATACATGCTCCCTCGAATAAAATTGGATATAGTGTGTTACTATTGTATTGATGGTACAGGTGACCATAACACTCTTCATCTGCTTAGCCTTTTCCCAACTATAGTTGTTATATACTGGAAGCCGACCCCTATATATAGGGGTCGGGGGGCCAACAGCTGATAGGTCACAGGCGCGCGCGCGAATTTCATATGACTGTTGTGTTATTGTGATAAAAGTGAATGAGTATAAAAAAAGGTTTCTTTGGGAAAGTTGTTTTTTATCATGAGTACAAATCGGTCACTAATTATCAGTCACCCTATATATACAAACAGGATAGGTACTGGTACTAGGTAATACATACAGGTTACTGTAACACTACAAAACTTAAAGAACTCAATTAATTTCGACTTACCTTGCACAGGTATTCCGTCCCGCCACCACGACAGAGTGGCCGGGGGGTTACTGCTCGCTGCGTCACAGAATAGAGTGGCTTCGATTCCCACTTTCAACTCTTCTGGTTCCACTCGCACTTTCACAGCCTCGGGCGCAACTGTTGGCGAAAGGGTATGTCAGTAAGGTGGATTTGGTATTAGGACTATTTTGGGATTGATTTTTTAAAAACTTTCTATGACATTGTGTAAAATAGAAACGATTTTAATAAAAAGTTTGGATATTACTATCACCACGGTTATCCTGGAGGTTTAGACATTAGGTGTGCCCTAATACTACACCCACATTTTGCCAGTTTTGTTTAAGTTCCATGTAATAGGGGGCGAGCCTTTTGCCATCAATAGCACCTACAGAGAGTGGCTGCTATTGAGAAGTTCCTGTAGGAAAAACCCAACAAAAAATTCCCGATCTGGGAATCGAACACCGGACGAAAACAATTAAATTCTCCCTATTGTGAAACTCTGTATGATGCCGGAAGTAAAGAATAGCACCATCCCATATCTTCCCGTGGGTGTCGTAAGAGGCAACTAAGGGACTTGCCAGAGAATGGGCAGCAGCGTTGTCTGTGCTTTTGTAACAACCGTACTGCGATCGCCAACACGCCTGCCAACCGTGGCGATTATGGTAAGACCCCCATGTTATGTCAATGTGGCGACACCTGGGGGAGGCCTTTGTCTAGCAGTGGACATTTTGCGGTTGAAATGATGATGATGATGAATTGTGAAACATGTGGAACGGTTGTAGATGTTTACCATATACTTGCAGAGTGTACTCTAGTCTGCCCGATATTCAAGACTTCATCAAATATAGAAAAGGATTTACGTAGGTACGTTATGCGGGTAGTTAGCGAAGTTTACAGTAATTATATGTAACGTAATCAAAGTCAGCTTCTACCCAATTTGTAGGATTACAAAATCAGCTGTAACCTTCAGTCGGTCCTAAGCAAACATTAAGATACGACTTCGCTTGAATAGTTCGGAGCTAAGATAATATGTTTTGTAATATCCCTTACGGTAGGTTCTCTAGTTATTTCATCTTCTATTTAGAGAACCAGTTAACCTCTAGTTTCTTAAAGTCTACACAATTTAAACACAGTGTTAGGGGCAACACATATGCTGCGGGACTGTTCGAAAGAGATAACGTGGCCCAGGAACACAAAGGGCTAAGAAGGAACATGGATGGGTTTTAGTCAATACAAGTCTGACACTCCGCCCAGAGCGAGAGGAGTCATTTGATGATAACCCATCCGTTAAAATAAAAAAGGGTCAACACACATAAACACTATACGATCGTTTCGTGGTACGTTACGATGTCGTGTCCTCTTGCCATCAACGGGCATAGAACCAGACTCCGTGGTTGCTACTGAAAAAATCAAGATAAAAAACCCAAAAACACTTTGCCCCATTTAGGGATCGAACCCCAGACCTCGTGCTAAGCAGTCACGCTTGGGACAAACGTGGATGACAAACTTATTTTTAAAAAAAAGGGTACTAATACCCACAGGAACTGATGGACACTACTGAAGGCTCTAAACTACTGCCCTACCATGACGTCTTAAAACATTATTGTTGTACTCCTTCTCCAGTGTGAGAAAGAGATGGCGCTAGACATCGTCTATAGCTCCGTCTCTTTCCCACACTGGAATGAGAGTAAAACAATACTGCTTTAAGAGGTCATGGTAGGCCAGATGATCTGGGTCGACATAATTTGGATTGCCGTCGACACGCTAAGAAGAATACTCACAGTAAACATTCAAAGTGACGGTCTCAAACAGGGGTATCTCAGTAGCACTGTTGGTCGCTTCACATCTGTACTGGGCCTGATTGTCAGTCACGTTGGTCAGGATCGATATCTCGGCAGAGACGGAACGGTCAGTCGTTTTTGTTACTGAGTGGATCTGAAACAAGAGAAGTTTGTGAGTATTTTGAACGAAAGCAAAGCAGATGATGACGATAATGGATCATGATTTTATACTACTCCAAAAATCTGCCGAAAACTTGCTTTGATCATGCCATGCACGTGTGGAACCTAAGATAGAAACACGCTTCGTAGACTGGTAAAACGATCGCAGTTTGTTTGGTTTTAAGCTAACAACTGTAGAAGTATATATGTTTTCCGTTTGTATTTTTTCGACACGCATTGAACATATAATGTTTTTTTAGTCACAATAATATCAAGTTTCAAATGATTTCTCCTTCGTTCCTTAGGTGTTCCCCTACACTTATAGCCAAAAGTACATGTACTTGTATACCCAAGAGTATCGTAACGAAAGTTTCTTCATTCCTCCGCGTCACGCGTCTTTACCATGACAACAGATTTCCACACTTCTTCTCGGTAGACAGAGAAATTCTATCAACGATAACTATTATGAGAAAGTCGAAAAATATTGAATTGATATTCGCTAACGAAATGCCTGTGATTTCAAGCCTATTGTAAGACACGGTAAAAATGTATACAACGTGTAACGTTAATGCGCAAAACCTGAAAATAGTTTGATCAGAATAACGAGCAGAATCAATTGAACCACTTTTTAATATATACATTCACATTTTTCAAAATATCTTCGAAAAATTGTTGCCCTCACGTGCGTAAACCCGCCGAAATAGGTACAAAATACAAATGTTTGTCGTCCAGTTAAAATTTTCGCATACGCGTGTAAAAAAGAAAGAAAAATAAACGATCAGAATTTCCAATAAAACTAAAACAGCACATAAAACCTTTACGTTTTTTTTCTCTCAGAATTAGGTCAATTGAATTAAAAATCATTTGGGACACCCCAAATGATTTTTAATTCAATTGACTGAGGTTTTGCGCATTTAACGTTACACAGCTGCACACAAATTCTTGTCATATACAACTATATGACAAGAATTTGTGTGGATATCTTTTCGCATTTTCGAAGCTGATATTTTTGAAGTGGTTTAAAAATACGGGACGATTTGAAAGCAAGTCGCACTTGCTTAGGCTGTCTATGCCACTTTCGGACTGCACTCATTCAGTGCATTATGAAATTAGTACCTCGACCAATCAACATACGCTCCACATTGCAATACTTAGTAATATTTCCGGTACAAAGTAATTTAATTTCCATATCGGAATTCTACGGAAACTGGCATTGTTCCACTATTAAGAATAGTTGAACGCACTGTAACGATCCGATATTGATACTCGATTCATAATCATCATCATCATTTCAGCCCTTTTAACGTCCACTGCTGGACATAGGCCTCCCCCAAGTTGCGCCACATTGACATAACATGGGGAGTGTTGCCATAATCGCCACGCTTGGCAGGCGGGTTGGCGATCGCAGTACGGTTGTTACAAAAGCACAGAGAACGCTGCTGCCCATTCTCTGGCAAGTCCCTTAGTCGCCTCTTACGACACCCACGGGTAGATATGGGATGGTGCTATTCTTTACGTCCGACACCATACAGAACACTCACCATACAGATACTCGATTGAATGGTATCAATTGTAATATCTGTTATTGAAAACATTTCTACTCAACTTTGGTATCGTTATGAGCTATATGAGAATAGGTTATATCGGACAGTTAGCGAGTGATACAGTGTTAATATAATATTTTGATTTGAGAGCGTTTACACCTTTCAAGTCCTTATTTTTCGAATTTACTGAACTGATTTAAATTAAACTTAATACGCATCAGCAGGATACGTAGGTTTAAAAAGTTACTAAATCGTCGATCGATGGTCTTTATCTTTAAAAACATTTTCGAATTGTCTTTGAATAAAAAAGATATTTTAAATTTCTGATTCTATAATTTATAGTCGGTCTTATTTAGCTGTACTTAGGTACAGCTAAATTATAACCTTACACTATTTTTAGAAAATTTTTGTAGTAACTTTTTAGACCTACGTATCCTGCATAAGCGTATGAAGTCTCATTAAAATCGGTTTAGTCATTTCGGAAAATAAGGACCTGAATATTTGTTTCAAATGTTGAAAGGCGTAAACGCTCTTAAAAGAGTCCATGGAGTTTTTTGCCCATTCTTCTCCACAGAGATCTACGAATGGGCAACTACAGTTCTTCCACAATTTATTATACCTTGTGACTAGGACTGTAGCTGCGGTTTTTTTTTGCCATTCAAAATTGCCTGTAACGGTCTAATTGAAATAAATGCTTTGGGTTCAGTTGAGGTGTGAGGAACGCCTCACACCTCGATGTAAAAGGGAAGGATCATCCAACAGACGGTTGTTGCGTCTGGTAGGCGATTTCTGCTTGCCTAACCTACGAATCGAATCCAAGGCCTTTTGCACAACCGTAGTATTTGCGACAACTTGACAAACCAGCCAGTTGAAAACCTTACTTTTTTATCATTCTTGAACCATGTAAGAGTAGCCAATGGGTTGCCTCCCGAAGATATGCACGACAACCTCTGAACGGTACCGGCAGAAAGAGTAGTCCCAGGGACGTAGCCAGTGATCATGGGGGCAGTTGGTGGATCTGAAACAAGAAAAAGAGAACGTTAGAGCGGTCACCCATCTTTTTCATTGCCGTAAAGACGGTTGCTTAACTTTCGGTTAAATTTACTTCTTGAAGGAGGCATGCAGATATTAAAAAAAATAGTTTCGACCGGGTTTGCGTGGTAGATTTAGGCCCACTCCTTTTTAAAGATATGAGTCCTGTGTCCCAGCAGAGGGGACAGACGTAATAGGCTAATATTGACCATATAAATCGGTTTTTTAAAACCGATTTCTAAAAGTACCTAAAAAAAATATTAATAAAATATTTGGCAAGTGAAACGTCTCCAAAATGAGTAGATAATATTTGCAAGACAAACAAAAAACGTTATTTTCTTCAAGCTAGCTCACTAATAAACCCGTACAGTATCGATCCAAAGTAACCCTATTATACTCCATTAACCACAAATTAGCCTCCCTTTTAAATTAAGTAAATTAAAGACCCGAAGCTCACCGCTTGAGTGGTCACCCATCAAAATACAGACCTCGTTACGTTCAACTTAACCCGGGGATCGAAAACACAATTAAAGGAGGATCACTTTCATTGCCCTGTCATTGATATGCCTTAATTATGTAGTTAATAATCATTAACTATCTGATGTAGTGACGGGCTAGGTAAGAATTGGTTTACACTTGCGTTTTTGCGATCGAAACGTGCGATTTTTGGGTGATTTTAATCGTGTTTTTATTAATAGAGGAGCTCGTAGCTAAATAATAATAGCAGCTTGGATCAATCTTCAGGTAAAGCCGTGCTGGCCAAGGTCGGTCTGTAGATGGGTGACCATCATTACATACCGAGTTTCCTCCGCGCTTCGGAAAGCATGTTATGAGCGTTTACGCCTTACGACATTTCATACAAAATTTCAAGTCCTTATTTTCCGAAATGACTGAACCGATTTTAATGAAACATTATAGGCATAAGCAGGATACATAGGTCTAAAAAGTTACTAAAAAACATTTTCGAAAAATAGTGTTACAGCTAAATTAGACCGATTATAAATTATCTATAAACAGAAACTAATTAGTTTTTTTTTTTTAAGAAATTTCTATTTAATTTAATTTAGTAAATTTTTAGACCCATGTATCCTGCTTATGCGTATTAAGTTTCATTGAAATCGGTTCAGTCATTTCGGAAAATAATGACTTGAAAGTTTTTATGAAATGCCGTAAGGTATAAACGATTTTAAGCCGGTGGTACCGGCTGTCATTTGTAGATCTTTGACACTTGGGACAGGTAGTCAGTGAGCCGAAAGACAGATAACCAGTCTTACCAAGGGGAAACGAATTACCCAGTACTAACTGGGTTGTGGAATTCATGTCATCACCATGTAAAATACTGGTTTTCAGCTGGTCCAGTGAGACTGGAAGCCGACCCCAATAAATTTGGGAAAAGGCTAGAAACACGATGACTTGACATGAGATTCTCAGGTGACAACTTTGACGCGAGTCAGTACCTACCCTTACAATAATTATAAATTATAAGGAAGGGTCTAGTCACGGAGGCGGAGTGGTGATTAAAATAATGGGTACAGCCCTAGTTTAGGGTTGCCACTAATTGGATACCATGTACGTGTTTGTATAACATTGTAATTATAGTGTGAGCTTCACCGAGTTTATTAGTTTTAGGAAAATGGCAACATTTCCGTGTAAAATTTTGACATAACACACACCATGCCTACTTACGCATGTTGTGTAATGTCGAAATTTTGTTTCAGTGTTAAATAATTCAGGCGTGTGTGGTTTTGCTCGGAACCTAATAGCAAGAGTGTGTGTTATTGCCCCTGTGAACAATTGGTCCGACTGCTTTGTCCGATCAATCGGACCACGCGAACTTTTTTTTCCTCTTGGTCCGACTAAGGAGTTGAACCACGCGGTCTATAGTTATTTTAGAACACTTGGTCTGATCGATCGGACCACGCAAACTTTTTTTTCCTCTTGGTCCGATTAAAGAGTCGGACCACGAATTTTATCATTGTTTTAGAACACTTCGTCCGATCGATCGGACGACGCGCACTTTTTTTCCTTTTGGTTCGATTAAGGAGTCGGATTACGAGGTTATCACGGTTTAGAACATATTATTATCACCGATGTTTGTTGGTCCAACCGAGCCGTCGGACCAAATGTTCACAGGGGTTATTGCGATGATAAAATCTGTTAGTGTAGTGAATTTTATAGATTGTTTTTTTATATCATAATAAGTATACAGAGTTAAACGGAACGGGTATATACATACTTATGTGTGTTACAGACCTGATGATCTGTAACACACAATTTTATAAACTGAACATGCTTCTCCATCGGACAAACATCGTAATAGCGAAAAAATTACCTCCTGCCCCATACAAAACTTCAAAGCCTATTCGACCCAAATGTATGGATGAGGCAGCTGATAATTTTTCGCTATTTCGATGTTTGTCCTATAGAGAAAATAACATGTTCAGTTGTATGTTCAGTTTGATGTTTTGTAGCACACCCTTAAGTATGTATATATCCTTTCCGTTACACTCTGTATATCACAATAAATTGGATGATATGTTAATTAATAATGTTATTATAAGTATATTGAGGCATACTGCTACACGCAAAAAAAAAAACAACATAACATTCAAAATAGGAAAATTGCAACCCTAGTGAGGATGCAACCTGATCATCTGCTTAGCCTTTTCCCAACTATAGTTAATTCGGCTTTCAGTCTAACCGGAAGCAGCTGAATACCAGTATTTTACATGGAACGACCTATCTGACCTCCACAAACCAGTTAGTACTGGATAATACGATATCCATAGGTTAATCTGTTTCCCAGACTTCCAGGCCACTGACTACTTACTGTCCAAGATCTACAAATGATATCCGGGACCAACGGCTTAATGTACTTGCCAAGGCACGGAGGAATCCTGGTATGTAATGATGGTCACCCATCCATAGACCAACCTCATCAAGTATGGCTTAACTTCGAAGATCGACCCAAGCGGTTGTTATTATATAGACACGAGCTACACCAGCAATGAATTCCTATATAACATACAAAATATGTATTGTTTGGTGTCGGACGTAAAGAATAGCACCATCCCTTATCTTCCCGTGGGTGTCGTAAGAGGTGACTAAGGGATTTGCCAGAGAATGGGCAGGTTCTCTGTGCTTTTGTAACAACCGTACTGCGATCGCCAACCCGCCTGCCAAGCGTGGCGATTATGGCAAAATCCCCCCTTATGTCAATGTGGCGTTGGGGGAGGTCTTTGTCCAGCAGTGGACGTCTTTCGGCTGAAATGATGATGATGATGATGATACAAAATAGGATTATTGCAACCATAATGACGTTGCTACCTAAGATACTAAAAATAAAACTCGTTTCTATGAAGCCAGATTAGTATAATTGGGTCAAAACAACAACAACAAGCAATTACTATAATTTCTCATTAATTTTTACTCTCATCTTGATAATAGAAAGAGCCAGCAATAGGAAAATAAAAAAGAGAATGTTTTAGCTTTTGGTTCAACGAGGAAGTAAACGTTCTTACCCAGTCTAATTTAACACGAACCGAAGAAAAAAAAAAAAAAGCTTTTTTGCAATTTGCTAATCAAAATGGATTGCAATAATGGGAGTCTCCCTTTATTGCCATCCATTTTTGTTTGGAAATTAATACTTAAATAGTTGAAACCGAAAACTTTTGGACCTTACCATGTATATTTTGACACTGACAAATTGCAAAAAAACGTTTACATTTTTTTTTTCTTGGGTTCGTTCTAAATTTGACTGGGTAAGAACATTTACTTCCTCGTCCTATAAATTTGCCGTCTTATGAGATGACAATCTAATTCCGTCAAAAACTCTTTCATGAAATACTCATTCAATGGTATTAAATAAATATAAAAAATTATAAGTAAAAAAACCTTTTTAAAAAAAGCTTTTATTTAAATGCTCTAAAAAGGAGAAAAATAAAATTTTCTTTTAATTTTTTAACTTTCAACTTTTGACCTCATTATACACAATTTATATGATCATAAAAGCTTGTCGCGAGGTTTGCGTAAATACCTATAAGTATTTAATTAAACTGAAATTTAAAAAACTTAATCTTAGCAGCTTTAGTTATTACTCAATTAAATAGGTACTAGTTTAATTATACAAGTAAATCTCGCGACAAGCTTTTATGATCATATAAATTGTGTATAATGAGGTCAAAAGTTGAAAGTTAAAAAATTAAAAGAAAATTTTATTTTTCTCCTTTTTAGAGCATTTAAATAAAAGCTTTTTTTAAAAAGGTTTTTTTACTTATAATTTTATTTTAACATTTTTAGTTTTGCCGTAATCGTTTCTGAACACATTATTATCTCAATCTCAACACTTTTTTTCATATCCATGCTATTAACCGTTGAGGAGTTCCATCGTGAGGAGACGATCCTGGCTGAAGGATGCGTGCATGATACAAATCGTGATTATCCATCAAATATGAACACGTATGCAAAGTTTCGTGTCCACGCTATTAACCTTTGAGGAGTTCCCCCGTGAGAAGACGATCCTCACTGCAGGTTTAGTTCATGATACACATCGTGATTATCCATCAAATATGAACTCGTATGCAAAGTTTCGTGTCCACGCTATTAGCCGTTGAAGAGTTCCCTCGTGAGAACACGATCCTGGCTGCAGGTTGAGTTCATGATACAAATCGTGACTATCCATCAAATGTGAACTCGTATGCAAAGATTCGTGTCCACGCTATTAGCCGTTGAGGAGTTCCCTCGTGTAAAGATGATCCTGGCTGCAGGTTGAGTTCATAATACAAATCGTGATTATCCATCAAATATGAACTCGTATGCAAAGTTTCGTGTCCACGCTATTAGCCGTTGAGGAGTTCCCTCGTGAGAAGACGATCCTGGCTGCAGGTTGAGTTCATGATACAAATCGTGATTATCCATCAAATATGAACTCGTATGCAAAGTTTCGTGTCCACGCTATTTACCGTTGAGGAGTTCCCCCGTGAGAAGACGATCCTCACTGCAGGTTGAGTTCATGATACAAATCGTGATTATCCATCAAATATGAACTCGTATGCAAAGTTTCGTGTCCACGCTATTAACCGTTGAGGAGTTCCCTCGTGAGAAGACGATCCTTACTGCAGGTTGATTTCATGATATAAATCGTGATTATGCATCAACTATGAACTCGTATGCAAAGTTTCGTGTCCACGCTATTAGCCGTTGAAGAGTTCCCTCGCGCGAAGACGATCCTGGCTGCAGGTTGTGTTCATGATACAAATCAGGATTATGCATCAAATATGAACTCGTATGCAAAGTTTCGTGTGCACGCTATTAGCCGTTGAGGAGTTCCCTTGTGAGGAGACGATCCTGGCTGCAGGATTAAATTATGTCTATCATGAGCATGTACTGTCTTCAGAACCAAAGGTGTGTGCAAAATTTCAGGTCAATCGGTCATCGGGAAGTGGTGCTAATTTAGCTTCCAAGATTTCACCGTAACAAACATACATACATACATACATACATACATACATTGCAAGTTAAATAAAAGCTTTTAATTAAAAGAGTTGTATTGATCATTTAAATGACATAACTCTGTGAAGCCATATTTGTTACAGCCGCGAATTATATTTTTAATCAACATACAATGTGAAACTGACATCATGCTCATATGTTTATGGCAAAAAAAAAAACAAATGAAAATAATTTGAATTTCACGGCGTACTATGGCGCTTCCATTTAAACGGGTGCCCAATGTAGAATACCTCTTCTCCCTTAACTTGCTCAAAACAAAACACAATCTTATCTATTCCAAAACCAAAAAACATCCTTACCTCAAATCAAGCCTTCCCAACCTCCAACCAAGTATATAACCAGCCGAAATAACTAGAGATTTATCCAATAAATAACCGTTCTTCGTATCAGATAACGGTTACGGTAATATTCTCGTCACGTGCCTACTGCAATCAGGATTCATGCGACAGCCTTGGTGGAATATACGGGACGAAAGTTGGGGAGGTGCCGGAAAGATTTTTTGGGTGACCTTGGATTACTAAGTTAGGAAAGCTGTTGTATGTAATAGAGGATAATACTGGGTAAAGAAAACGAAATTCTATTTTGTCTGTCAGACAGGTAATACAAAAATATTAGACACGTATTTTTTGTTTTATCAAAAAAACAAAAAAAATCTTAGTTAAAACTCATTAAAGTTGGAGAGTGGAAGTGACGTCATGCGCCATTTCCACTCGTTATATTACCTCCGTAATTTTATAACCACGTGAAAAAAGAAAAAAATACGTGTCCAATACTTTTCAATAATCTACCCGACAGACAAAGAAAAAAAATAGTGATCATCCCCTATTGTTAAGGCGCCACAGTAAGTTAACCTGTATCATAAATTAGCTGATGGTTCCCATTTGTTTGCTTGGAGCACTCTTTGGAATTTAAAAAGCAGGGTATCATTTTCTTTTTACCCAAATTTATTCGTTATTGGAGGTTGAATAAACGCGTGGGTATAATTAAGAACAGTTTTGTTCGTATTGTGTTTTAATATGTATTTATTATGCTTTCAGATCTGAAGAAAACTCATCAACTTAGCTGGACCAAGCAGATTAACAGTGAGAATTGATTGATTGCACATTGTTATAACCATTCAGAAGACATCTACACTTTAGGCGACATATTTACTTCATCGTCACCACAAAGAATAAAATACGTGTTCAAATCGTAGCGGGCACGCTCTCAAATTTGGCACCCGTATGTTATCAACCACTCACAAAAACTCGCGATCCTAATTTGCTCCCGCTCGTAAGCTGTTTCACGATACTCTATATTAACAAGAAAACAGAGAAAAGAAAACAGGTGACATTGAGCTCCTGCAGACTTTTTCAGACACAGAATAGTAGATACAGAAGAGGGTTTAATCAAAATGACATACTATCAGCGTATAAGACTACTTTAAGTTTAAGTTCAAGGTAGCGTTGTTTGTCAAGAAAATTTGCATCGATATATCAAACTTGGTGCATTTATTTTAGTTCTGTGTTTTCTCGCCAGCACGGATAAGTCTGTTGAAATATGTAAAGATGAAGGAAATTTTTCAAAAATGTGTTATTATTGACATAAGGTACATAAAAGCCTCTGTCAATCCTGTTGAAAATCGTTGTAGAATATGAAACACCTTGAAACTGATTCATCATCAGCCTATAATGTTCCCACTGCTGGAACACAGGCCTCCTCACTATGAGGGAGTGGGCTGTACTCCGCCACGCGGGGCCAGTGTAGGTTGGTAGATGTCACATGCCTTGGAAATGTTAGTTCTTGGAAATGCCGGTTTCCTCACGATGTTTTCTTTCACCGTTTTTGAGGGCAGTGGTGATGAAATAAATTACACAAAGTAATGCGCCTGCCTGGGTTCGAACCCACGGCTTACTGCTCGTAAGTCTGGGCTGCCACCACTGGACCACCGGCTGCTCTCCGAAACCGATTGTCTTTGTTTAACTCTGAAGGTCGGGTCCGTTTAACGAGTGACGACACACGCACACATTGACACGCTTCACCTACAGCGAGTGCAAGCGGTCTCGCGACCGCGTACGTGTACGTACTTGTCCATGTGTGCGTGCAACTAATTTTACTCGTTCGGTCGTTGCCGACCTTCTGGTAACTATTTATTCTGTGTATTCAGTCTTCAAAGTTCTTAGAACTCGATATTGAAAATGTTTTTTTTGAAATATTTTTAGTAAGTCTAGAATATTTTGAACGTGTAAATTGATATACTTACTATTTTCTAAAGATTGTATTATGCTCACGTTTCAAAAGGTTTACGGCGTAGGTGGAATATGATATTATGGAAATTATTCCGAAATATCTACGTGTTTAGATTAATAGAGAAAAAAAAATTAAATGCAGTGGCAATTTCTGAAGATCAGATCACGTTCCAAAAGGATTTGAAGTAGTTCAAAAACATGTGCCAAAGTTATTCTGAAGTGACTACCTAAAATTATAATAGAACAATCTTGGGAATAAAACAGTTTTTTTTTATATTTACTGATCTGGTAAGATGACTGGTTAATCATATATTTTTTTTTAATAATCGTTCACTTTTATCACAATAACACAACAGTCATATGAAATTCGGGGCTGCGAGCCATCCGGGTGCTCTGCCTACACACTGCCACGGATCCGGCGTAACGCGGCTAACAGCTGATAGGTCACAAGTGCGAACACGCGCGAATTTCATACTGCTGTTGTGTTATCGTCACAAACGTGAACGAGTGAAAAAAAAATCCTTCTTTGGGAAAGTTGTTTCTTATCATGAGTACAATCACGTGTTTAAGTATCAGTCAATAATTACCATTCACTCTATATTACGGAATTTTGATATAAGAAAAATGCCAAGTCGTGCTACGCCGACTCCAAGTAGAACGGAACACGGGCTGATGATGAACATTATGAACAATTCCAATTTGTAGACATTTTAAGTGTGTGTTAATTAGTACTAAAATCAACATCCATACTAATATTATAAATGCGAAAGTCACTCTGTTTGTTTGTTTGTTTGTTTGTTTGTTACATTTTCACGACTAAACGGCTGATTGG
The DNA here is from genome assembly GCA_949152445.1 of Cerastis rubricosa. Taxonomy (NCBI): domain Eukaryota; kingdom Metazoa; phylum Arthropoda; class Insecta; order Lepidoptera; family Noctuidae; genus Cerastis; species Cerastis rubricosa. The sequence goes on along the minus strand of OX424548.1, from coordinate 14,701,820 downwards.
ATCTTAATGGATTTTGGCAAGAAGATAGATTTAAACCTTGGGAAGGACATAGGCTATATATTATCGCGCTATTAACATTGGGAGGTGAGCAATATTGCAATTTGTTCCTATTCCTCAACTGATTGACAACTGACAACTGTCATAACAAACATTAGAATAGATCGGCTATTTTAGAACAATTGTCACCGAAGAAAATAGCCTGACGGTTTAGCGGTTGACCTGTGAATCACAGGTTGCAGGATCAAACCTCAGCCAATATGCACTTATTGTTTTATTTATTTTTTGAATTTTTGATGCTGTATTATTCACAAAAGTAACCATGGTTCGATCCCCACCCGGTTTTCACTTTTTGTAAGTAGATTTTTTTTTTTTTTTTTATGCTTTAAGACTTCCTAATCATTGCCAAATAGTGTTATACATCCTTTTAGTTATCATTAACCATTCAAACTATAGTTAAACAATCATTTAGCCTCTGGCCGAAGTAAAAGCCAGCTCTTGGAGCACGGAAAGCGTAATTTATGCGTTTAGAAATTTCTTTAAAATGACTGTGAGCATTGAGTACTCTGATCTCACGGTCCCACGGTCCAAAGCTTCAATTCCCAACGACTAGAAAATATAAGTAGTTACCGATAAGATTACTTTATTAAAGCTGCTTGAGCTTCCCCGTGGCAACAGCGACAGTACCAGTGTCCAGGCCTTTTAGTTTATATAGTTTTGTTTTCGTAAATTTTTAATTATTTAGTAACAAAGTAATATCATCATCATTCATCATTTCAGCCGAAAGACGTCCGCTGCTGAACATAGGCCTCCCCCAAGTGTCGTCACATCGACAGGTCCCGTGTGACTTGCATCCGGAGGATCCCCGCAACCATCACCAGGCCATCGGTCCACCTCGTGGGAGGCCTTCCAACGAAACGTCTTCCGATTCGTGGTCGCCACTCCAGAACTTTTCGGCTCCATCGGCCATCCGTTCTTCGAACAATGTGCCCTGCCCACTGCCACTTAAATTTGGCAATTCTTCGGGCTACCGGGACTTTGGGGTAACCTTGGTTCTCTTGCGAATGTCCTTATTTCTGATTTGATCACGCAAGGTAACTTCGAGCATAACCTTCTCCATTGACCTTTAAGTGATTTTAAGCCTTCTGATGAGGCCCAATGTGGGCGACCCAATCGGTCCGGTATGTAATCACTGGCAACACACACGGGTCATGGACTTTCGTCTTGAGACACTGCACGAGAACATATCATGCAACATCCCGAACACTGCCCAGCCGAGTCGGATTCGACGGTTGACCTCTTTCTCGAAGTCAGACCTACCCAACTGGACCGTTTGTCCCATGTACCTAGACATAATCGTCTACAACTTCGAGTGTAGAGTCTCCGATCTTGATAGGAGTGGGTGTTACATGGGCATTCAATATGACTTTGGTTTTTTCCATGTTCATTTTAAGACCCACTCTTTCTGTCGATCCACTGAGGTCATCGAGCATTGTACTGAGGTCCTCTATGGTCTCAGCCATGACCACTATATCGTCGGCAAATTGAATGTGAGAGATGTACTCGCCATTGACGTCGATGCCTAGCCCTCTCCAGTCCAGAACCTTAAATACATCTTACAGTGCAGCGGTGAACAGTTTCGGAGATATGACGACTGTTTCACTTCCCTGTCACTGTCCATGTCTCTCAGGAAAGCTAAATAGTGAATCTCATCAAAATGACTGCTGGGCTAAGGGCTCCCCCATAGTCTTACAATCATCTCTCCGTGCGATTTTGTGGTCAGAAATTAATGGTCGAAAACCAAAATAAAAGATTACCCGACCCCGGATTCGAAACCAGGACCTCATACTCAGTAGTTGCGACCACTAGACCAACGATACAGTATATTAACAGCATCTATCAGTCTGTTTTGACTTTTTCACGCCTTAACTGGTGAACGGATTTGGATCAAAGCCAGGTCATGATCTGGATAAGGACATAATAATACTTTCATTTATACATGAAAGCGCTATACTATTCACTCACCGATAAACCATTCAAGAACTACTAACTACCACTTTTGTCCTATTTAACTTGAAATCTTGCAAGTAAGTTCTTAGTAAGGCAGAAAGGGATTTTTGGAAATTCCACCCCCAAGTGGAATTAATGTCGGGTTAAAGGTTAAGTTTAGGACAATATTTGTAATTTTTAAAAAGAGGCAGGAATGCACAAAATCACGATTTACGTTTTTGGAAATTCTATCCCTAAGGGGGTTTCATAATGAAAGTTTTGATCGACATCAACTTTCAACATAACCTTTTTTTACAGTAGTCGGTAGCGTGTTCATATACATTGAGGAGTTATACTCAGTTTTCGAAGTTTTACTCACAAATGAATAGGAGATCACGCTTGAAGCAAGTTCTTTCAAACGAAAATAATCATTTAAAATCAATTTAGGTCGCTAGGGTCGATCTTCAGTTTAAGTTGTGTTTGCCTCGGTTGGTCTATGGATGGGTGACCACCCATTACGTACCGACTTTATTGTGCTTTGGAAAGCACGTTAAGCCGTTGGTCACGGCTGTCATTTGTAGATCTTTGACAGTCGTTACAGGTAGTCAGTGGCCCGAAAGTCTGACAACCAGTTTTACCAAGAGGTGTTGTATAACCCAGTACTAACTGGGTTGTGGAGGTCAGATAGCCAGTCGCTCCATGTAAAATCTTGGTATTCAGCTGCATCCGGTTAGACTGAATGTTCCCAACTTAGTTGGGAAAAGGCTGGGCAGATTGTATTAATACTGGAGACATCTGGTAACGAACTTCAAACAAAACATTGGAATCAAGAACCTCCTGACTAAAAGACTTATTTTAAGCAAATCACGAACCTAACGCGTACGAAGTCGCGGGTAACAGCTAGTTCCCTATAACAGGTAAGTAATTTATTGTTTTAAAAGAGTCATTACCCAATTACCTACACACATTGTTATGCCCTAATTAGCCCCATAATTGTACAATTGTTTTATAATAAATATACTAGTGATCAATCCCTGCTTAGCTCTTCTGCAATCAACTGATAAGGCGACATCTTAATACAGCACATCACAGCTTTATGCATCATAAACGCAATATAACTGTTTATAAATAAGCAAGAAGTCTTACAAAACGTATGTAATAGTATTCCTGTGTGATTACTGTTTTTACATACATACATACATACACTAGTTATATAAAGGTATGTTATGTCATTAGATAGGACTGAGGAAGTTACTGCGTGAATGATAGTTTAGTTTGTTTGTACGTATGTTTTTGTGAGATTGAAAACTTATGGACTGATTTTAATGTGATTGGAAATACTTTGTTTCGTTGGCGTACTGTAATCGAAATTTATTGAGTATGATCAAGAATCATCATCATCAGCCTACAATGTTCCCACTGCTGGGACACAGGCCTCCTCTCTGTGAGAGAGAGTGGGCTATAATCCATCACGCGGGCCTAGTGCGGGTTGGTAGATGTCACATGTCTTCGAATTTTAGTTCTAGGACATGCCGGTTTCCTCACGATGTTTTCCTTCACCTTTTTTGAGAACAGCGGTGATGAAATAAATTACACAAATTAATGCGCCTGCCTGGGTTCGAACCCACGGCTTACTGCTCGTAAGTCGGGGCTGCCACCACTTGGCCACCACTGCTCTTAGTTTTCTTGATAATGCGTTGAATCTTCGGTCCCTAGAGAAAGCTTCGGTAATTTTGTGACACGATAGTTTTGTATCTTTGATTAACCTCATGTGTGATATAAGTACTGCTCCGTACCCTTTTTTTATAAAGTCGTAAGTCTACGTTCCAAGCCTTGAAAAAGCGTACCTTCACACAAATCAGTTACTGTATAAAATAGGTCGAGGAACTCGGTTGAATAAAAATGGCAGCATTACTTAGTGAAATCATGTCGTGAGTTAGATATTCAAGTCACAATAGTGAACGCATTAGTTCGTATTGGAGTAAATATACATAATAATATGTATATAAATGTACTTATATGTACAAGTGAAGGAACGTGGTTCTCTCGTCAACTTTTACATTTGATTTTATATTGCACAAGCTTTTGCGCGGTTTCGCCCGCGTTTTCATTTTTGCATAGACTCTTTTTAGGGTTCCGTACCCAAAGGGTCGAACGGGACCCTATTACTGAGACTTCGCTGTCCGTCCGTCCGTCCGTCTGTCACCAGGCTGTATCTCATGAACCGTGATAGTTAGCCAGTTGAAATTTCTACAGATTATGTATTTCGGTTGCTATAACAACAAATATACTAAAAACAGAATGAAATAAATATTTAAGGGGGGCTCCCATACAAAAAAGTGTTTTTTTGCTCATTTTTATAAATAATGGTACGGAACCCTTCGTGCGCGAGTCCGACTCGCACTTGGCCGGTTTTTTTCTTATATACCGATTGTTTGTAAATGTGTGGACGTTGTAGGCCTTACAGATTCTTAGATCCTTGATAACTTTTTATATCGTTCTACGTTTTGTAGTAAGCAACGACTTGACGATGTTCTTCCATACTTAAGTACGAACGCTGTAACAGAAATATTGCAAAACTAAATGATTTTAAAAGAGTAACCATGGAGTTTCTTGCCGGTTCTTCTCCATAGGAAACGACCAACCCGAACCGTGCCTCTTTTGTCGACGTTTTATAAGCGCCCGTGTAGGCCTCCATATAATAAAAATATTTTGATTTGATTGATTGATTTTGTTCGATAACTGTCCCACAGGATCGTACCACCAGATTAAAATGTATATTATTTGCTATTCCACACTATTATCTAATGCTTTCTGTAGACAGTTATATCGTTCAAGGGTAACTCGATATACCGTACGGGACTCGGCAAATTTTGCGTATGCATAAAGAATAACAAACACCCAAACGTCCTCACAAACTCTCGCATTTATAATACTAAGTAGGATTTGTGTTGATTTCAGAAAGTAAAGACAATATACCAAAGAATAAGCAGAAATAAAATCATATAAACTTACCTGCCCTACAATAACCTTTTGCATCTCAGCTTATCCCATAACAAATAACCAAAATTATGTTATAACAATCATGTAACCCCCATGAACCGTCTTCACTTCAAACGGGCATCAAACCTGCTACCCTGTCATGTTACCGATACCATTAATCTTTGAGTTAACAGGGTTACCCTCGAGAGAATCAGTTGGTATGACGGATGGGATATATATTGTATAGATAAATATTTGATTACTATACAGATAGAAGGGAGCTCGTGGCTAAATAATAACAGCCACACGGGTCGATCTTTGAGGTTAAGCCGTGCTTGCCGAGGTTGGTCCGTGGATGGGTGACCATAATTACATACCGAGTTTTCTCCGTGCCTCGGAAAGCACGATAAGCCGTTGGTCCCGGCTGTCATTTGTAGATCTTTGACAGTCCTTACGAGTAGTCGGAAGCCAAAAGTCTGACATCCAGTCTTACTAAGGGGTATCGTATTACCCAGTTACTGGATTGTGAGGGTCAGATAGGCAGTCGCTTCATGTAAAATATTCGTATTACAGTTCTGTACAGCTGTTTTGCTGTTTTATTTTTAATAATCGCAAAAAAAACTATCCCCAAAAATCTGCACTAATCTATTCAAAGTTAGAGTGAACAAGCTTCTTCTGGGTAAACTCGTTCCATTGTCGACTTTGAATAGAATAGAATAGAATAGAATAATTTTTATTTGCGTAAAAACATGGTACATTTAGGTCTTATAAATAGGGTTGTGATCTTACATGTTTTGCCATAGAATGGCATACAAATATTTGAAAATGTTAAACGTGAATTTTAATACGAAACATAAATTTGTTAAAATATTAATACTACAACGCTAGTGCTATATTAGCACTTACAATTTAAGGCTTCGTATGCATTCGAAATCTTTAAACAATTAATATAAACTTAAAAATAAAGAATAAAAAACTAAAAAACGCAGCAACATGAAATATTTTGTAGAGCTCAGTAACCATATCTATCAGCAATTTTTTTTTTCTAGAAATTCTTTTACACTGTAAAAACAATTATCAATGAGCCATTTATACAATTTGGATTTAAAATATTTTAAAGGGAGCTCTCTTAATTCTTTTGGTATGTTGTTAAAGATTTTTATTGCAGTGATTAAACTATTTTTTTGGCATAATGTGCTTTGATGTGCAGGTATTCTTATTCTTGTGGGATCTCGACGAGTGTATTTCGAATGCAGGTCGCATTCTATAAAAAACTTAGCGTGTTCCTTGACAAAAATACCAGCCTGCATTATGAAAAGGCCTGTTAGAGTTAATAGCCTTAATTTTTTAAACAGTGGTCGACAGGATGTTAATGGGCTGATACCGCAAATTGCTCTTAGGCATTTTTTTTGAACAATAAATGCTTCATTTATATTTGTCGAGTTCCCCCAGAGTAGGAGTCCATACCGTCTCTTTGTCTTTGTCTTCTTTGTCTCTGTCCTTTCTGACCTAGACTAGAGTCAAGAGCAAACCCGTCTCAAATAAAATAAAAACTGTTTGCATTTGACGCACTATATTGCTTTTGGTATTTTTATGAACGCAAATACAAACACAACACACATCAGCCTGTATACGCTGATACTACTAAACATGGTGTCTTCATAAAATTCATCGCTACAAATATTCTCGTATTCGACAAAAATATTAAACACGATACGAGAATAAAAGCAAACCACTGCAATACTACTTATTTAAATACAGCTTAAAACACACTTTATACTGAAACTTTACAACTGAACGCTCCATAAAAAATCCATAAAAAACAGCATTTAAAAACCCATACAAACGCGTTTTTTATCTACAAAATATAAACACGAAGTGTGCACAACAAAGTACATTAAAAACGCAAAATTTTAGGGTTGTCCTGCAACAATTACAAGCACACTTGTGCACAGCTAGGGATGTCACCACAGGAGAGAGAGTTGAGCAATTAATTCCTACGATGTCCACAGACTCATTACTTTAATGAGAGGAACGTGCTGGACGGCACATCCCTATATATAAGGCTGCGCACACAACGATTTAATTTAAGTAATGGACGGTTTTTTAGTGTGGAGATTAGATGATGTATTTTAGTCTTTTTTTATGAGTGTGTGTGTGTGTGTGTACGGGGATTTAGTATGTTTTAGTTTTGTTTGTAGATAAGGGTCAATAAAGTGGAATAGTAAATCTGTGGTAATAAGAAAAGTAAGTTTTATTTTTGGGATTCAAAAATGTATGATGATCTCTTGGCGCTCGAATCACGGTGAAAGGACTGTTGGTTTGCATTTCTAAAAAATACAAAATTGTGGTGGCATAAGGCAACGATCTTCTAACAAGATACTTGTTCAGCTTTACAAACACTGTATTTTTCACTATTACAGTGTCATCACCTGCCTAGCCTTTTCCCAAACTATTTTGGGGTCGGCTTCCAGTCTAACCGGATGCAGCTGAATACCTGTATTTTACATGATGCGAATGCCTATTTGACCTCCACAACCCAGTAACTGGATAAAACGATACCCCTTGGTAAGACTGGATATCAGAGTTTTGGCTTCTGACTACTCGTAACGACTGTCACAGACGTACAAATGACAGCAGAGACCAATAGCTTAACGTGCTTTCCAAGGCACGGAGGTTAATATATATTTTTTTTTTTAATATTATAGTGTGATCCCAGCTTTTTAACAATATTGTAAATTAAAACTTTGTATCGTGTGAACGATTCTACAGTCAGTGCGCTGCAGTACCTGACCCCTCTTTCCACACCACTTCTATTTCCCCTCTTCTTCGTTGTTGGCTAGTGTGGTGGGTAATACAGGGTACTGACTCTACAAAAGTTCGTTTTATTTCGTGTGTTTAGTGCCTAAGTGTCACAGTTTTTATGCCGCCCATGGGTATCTGAATCAGCTTTAAATGCCGTCTAAAAATACCTCTCAGGCATGCTGGTTACCTCACGATGTTTTCGTTCACCGAAACCAGTGATAATTATACAGTACCCACATGAATCTGAAAAATCGGAGGTGCGTGTTTTGGGTTCGAATTTGAGACCTATGACTTGGCATTCCCAAGGTCACACCATTATGCTATCACTGCTTATTGCTACTGCTGAAAGAAGAGGAAGAGAGTTCGTTTAAATAGTGCATACAACGTTGGTGAGGTCCGCAACTAAAATGCTGCCTTGCTAATCTTTTTATCACTGCAAGAGCTTTATATTCTTGACTAGCTCTTAACGACATAAAAAAAAGCTTAGAAAATATTAATATTCAAGATTAACGTAAGAAATATCATGAATTTACTTGTTCAGTGGGCAAGGTTAATAAATTACCTACGCGTATTGAAAAATATTTCTAAAACATTTCACAATTTTCGCTGCCAATAAAACCTGTATTTTGAGCTATATAAAATGTATTCATCTCGAAGTTAATACGCATATTCGAGTGAATATTTTAGGAGTCAAAGGGTTTTTTATTTTTCATGTGAGAGAGTGGTCAAGCGTTGGGTTGTAGAAATGTTTTTATTCAGCATAGCTACAGACATTTTTAAAGCAATAACATGCATAATGTAATGTAAACTGTAAGGTAGGTATGAGTATTGAAAACATAAGCTTACTCGTAAATCACTTGATGTAGTAAACAGAGGGACAATTAGAATAAAATAAATATAATAATTAAGAGCGTTTACGCCTTATGACATTTCATCCAAACTTTCAAGTCGATATTTTCCGAAAAAAGAAAAGACAGAATCGAATCGATTTTAATAAGTTTAATTAAAATCGATTCAATCATTTCGGAAAATAAAGACATGAAAGTTTGTATGAAATTCTGTAAGGCGTAAACGCTCTGAATAAAAACAGGCAGATAGCACAAAACACCACTTGCTATCTTAACGCGGTACTTTTTATACAAACATGGCAGTTGGAAGTACACACATGACCTTTCTGAAAAACATCACCAATAATAAGGTCTGTGGTACCCAGGTTGGCTGCAGCAAGGAAAACCTGCTCAGGTGGAGATTCATTAATGACTCTGCCCTGGAGTGTACATTTACACTGCTGTTCCACAAACGATGCGGCACTTAATATCGTGTCCTGCGTGTCTTGCCGTTTGTTCATTACAGGAACTGATGGACGCTACAGAGAGCAAACTAGTGGCTCAGTTCTGGGCCGACACAATTTAGATTGCTATCGACACGCTAAGAAGAAGAAGGTCTGTTCTTCTAGAGAGTACTCTGCTAATCGCACACATCTTCTTTGAAATGCTTAAAAAAGACGTCAAAATGATAACCATACATTTTAACAAACACGCAATAACCCTACTTACACAAAACTTATAATAATCCATTCCATAATCAAATAAGATGGATACAAAAACTCCCGTCTATTCAAACCGGCATGAAAACGCAAATGTATACAAAAAGCGTTGTATGTAGGTACACGGGGCAAAAAGGGGGTATTATCACAGTCCCCCAAGAAAGGGGGTCAGTAAACAACATGTGAATAGGTTTTTTGCATCGTCACCTTGGCAGTGGCCTAAAAATGTTAGGCTTAAGTTTAGGTCTGACGCGAGAACTTTAATGTGCTCTAAAAACCTATTTTTAAAAGGCATGTAAATGTGGACTTCCAAATATCATATTTTTCGAAGCTACATGGCATTTTTGCCATTTCTTTTCTTGTTGAAAATTATTCAAAAGCTTATTTTGAGTTGGCATTTTCACAAAAAAGGCAGCGCCTTGAATGAATGACTCATTAATGAGTGGACAAAACAAAAGAATATTTTACTCAAAGTTTAGGGTGTTGGCTAATAGAATGTCTCTTACAATAACAAAAGACAAAATGTCCTGCGACTACAGTGCTTTTACAAGCACAAATATTGATAAGTTGCTGGGGAGTTTGTTCCGCCACTTCTTCTTCCCAGCTAAAACACTAGGAAGTGGCGAAGGGCGGGCGTTTTGGGGACTGTCGCTTGTAATTTTGACGTTCAAAAAGCGCTGATTATTACCCTAATTTGTATAATGAAATTTGATTTTGATTTTGAATGACAACTGTGAGGGACTGTGTGAGATGTGGGGACGCCCCAGAACAATACACTGACCTTATTGGTGATGTTCTACAGGTTAAGGTCACGTGCCTAGTACTCGCAACCGACGTGTATGTATGACCATGTGGCCTACTATGACGTCTTAGAGCAGGATTGTTTTACTCTTATTCCAGTGTGGGAAAGAGATTGAGCTATACAGGATGTCTAGCGCCATCTCTTTCCCACACTGAAATAAGAGTAAAACAATAATGTTTTAAGACGTCATGGTAGGCCAGCAAATGTCTGAACGTAGTGGACGAAGCAGAAGAAATATATAAGGATCGAAGCAGGTGGCGTTCTGTCTCTATGGGCAGCATAACAGCTGCTGTTATGTTATGTATGTCATCATCATCATCATTTCAGCCGAAGACGTCCACTGCTGGACATAGGCCTCCCCCAAGGTTCGCCACATTGACATTTTGGGGGGTTTTGCCATAATCGCCACGCTTGGCAGGCGGGTTGGCGATCGCAGTACGGTTGTCACAAAAGCACAGAGAACGCTGCTGCCCGTCCTCTGGTAAGTCCCTTAGTCGCCTCTTACGACACCCACGGGAAGATATCTGATGGATATGGTGCTATTCTTTACGTCCGACACCATACAGAGCATGTTATGTATGTACGGAAACTGTTTTGTATTGTTTTCAGGGTACGTACTAAAATAATTAACACACTAACCGGTGCAAAGTGCCAAATATCCAGTTTTACTCTCATATTAAGATAAGCGTTATCAGTATTATACGTAAATCTGCTTCCTGGCCCTATCTCCAGTTTATGCTGGGCACTGGACCACTGATACATTCTACTAATCTGTTGGACAGCGGACCAGGCTAGTAGATGAAGCGGAATTTCGAAGACAATGGAGTTATGTCTTTAAATTTTGGTTGCTAGATGTGACCGTGATGTAAGGAGCTCTTGGCTAAGTAATAACAGCCCCTTGGGTCAATCTCTAAGCCGGTTAAGCCGTGCTTACCTAGGTTGGTTCGTGGATGAGTGATCACCCTTTAAAGATCGAGTTTCCTCCGTGCTTCTGAAAGCACGTTAAGCCGTTGGTCCCGGCTATCATTTCTAGATCTTTTACAGTCGTAATCATTTCCAAACCCACAATAATAATTTCTCATATCACAGTCCCTAATAAACAAAAAACGCTGTCCCCCAAACTTTAGGCCAGCCCCTTAAGAAATGATTAATGTAGGGTAGATAGCAAGTTGGCTACTTCCAGCATATGTTTGAATGAGACAAGATTTGTATAGGGGTGTTTGTTTAAAGGGACCCTGGTAGACCTGGCTTCTCAACAAATTTTGGAAGGTGAATTATATTTGTTTAACCAGAAGGTAGGACATGGGCTGTTCGTTAATAAGTTTCTTTTTTTTGAGAAACTATTGAATAAGATATTTGGTCATGCGCGACTGCTGAAAATGAAGACCCGGTTTCGATTCCCAGGTTGGGCAAAGTGTTGTTCATTATCATCATCATCAGCCTATAATGTTCTCATTGCTGGGACACAGGCCTCCTCTCTATGAGAGGGAGTGGGTTGTAATCCACTACGCGGGCCCAGTGCGGTTTAGTAGATGTCATATGTCTTCGATTTTTTACTTCTAGGACATGACGGGTTCCTCACGATGTTTTCCTTCACCGTTTTTGAGGGCAGCGGTGATGAAATAAATTACACAAAGTAATGCGCCTGCCTGGGTTCGAACCCACGGCTTACTACTCGTTAGTCGGGGTTGCCACCACAGGGCCACCGCTGCTCTCAGTGTTGTTCAGTTATTCTCTTTCTAATTTCTCAGTAGCAGCTACGAAGTCTGGATTCGTGCCCGGTTGATGGCAATAGGCTCGTCCCTATTACATGGGACTTACACATTGCTGTAATGTAGGTTTACTAATACGTACATCTCTACCTAACACTTTGGAATTACAGGAGTGATGTTACGTAAAACAACTACTTACTTTCATGATGTTCAGTACATCGGCAATTTCAGAATAAAGTTCTAGTTCCTTAACGATGCTTTACATAACTACAAGTTGGTTCTATTTTAGATTTAAATAGAAAGCTAAACTACTAAATATTATCTCTTTTCAGTAAACCGTCCAACAAAACCCGCAAAGTGTTATAAATTGTTTTAGTAGAAGTATTTATTATAGTCTTATAAAAAAATAGAATGTTTAAAAACAGTCTAGACAGACGCAAATACGAAATTTCTAATTATTTCAGCTTCGTTTTCACAGGCTAGTTGACGTAATATAAAAGTAATTATAATTATAGTGTAATAACATAGCAAAGAAAGGAACCCAGTATTCCTTTTGATCCAGTTTCCCTTTATACAATTAGTGGAGGCTAATTTAAATTACAATTATTCGCCCTAAATAATGGTCATAATGGAATGTAGGCGTAGACTAAAAATAACAAGAGTTAGGATCAAGCTTTGCAGAAAGATGAGCGAGAAATGAGCGAGGTTTGCTGTAGCAAGAGATGTGTCTGGGATCATTAAACCATAACATTACAAGCCGAGTTTCCTCCGGGCCTCGGAAAGCATGTTAAGCCATTGGTCCAGGCTGTCATTTATAGATCTTTGGCAGTCGTTATAGGTTAGTCAGTGGCCCGAAAGTCTAACAACCAGTCTTACCCAGGGATATCGTATTTCCCAGTACTAACTGGGTTATGGAGGCCAGATAGGCAGTCGCTACATGTAAAATACCGGTATTCAGCTGCATCCGGTTATATTGGAAGCCGACCCCAATAATTGTTAATAATAATAGTTGGGAAAACGCTAGGCAGATGATGTGTAAAGATAAATATTGACCCAAAAACATAAAAAAATATTCCATCCATCCAACAAAACTCAAGGCCAGTACCAGCTTGTCAACACCAAACACCTGCAGGCGTATCCATTCACTCGCACGAAAACGCAACCATTTCATCTAACGACGCGACCCGACCTCAAATCCAAAATGGCTGCCGAATTAAACATTCACAAGCTACACTAGCCTCATGCTAATGACGTACGTAAAATAACAGCTTTTAGAAATGTGACAAAAAGGTATGTATTTGGTCGTTGCCTAAGGGAGAGCCTATGTCAACTTATGGTTGGTAAATAGGTCTTTGGACCTTTGCTGGTTCGTGAAGTTTCTGTGGGTAGAAATCTCGTATGGCTGTTCTATTCAGTCTTTGGCTTGGGAAACAGATACATTACGCCTGTAATTCCCGAAGGTTAAGCAGAGGTGTGCCATGTGTAATTGTACACCCATGTTTTCGCCAGTTATGTTTAAGTCTTATGTAATAGAGGGCGAACGTTTTGCCATCATCATCATTATCATCATCATTTCAGCCGCAAGACGTCCACTGTTGGACATAGGCCTCCTCCAAGAAGCTATAAATATTTTGCTATAATCGCCACGCTTGGCAGGCGGATTGGCGATCGCAGTACGGTTGTTAAAAAAGCACAGAGAACGCTGCTGCCCATTCTCTGGTAAGTCCCTTAGTCGGCTCTTACGACACCCACGGGTAGATATGGGATGGTGCAATTCTTTACGTCCGACACCATACAGAATAATAATTTATATTTGCCATAATTTTGCCATCAACCGGGCACAAATCCAGACTCCATGGCTGCTACTGAGAAATTCCTGATGGAAAAACCCAATAACACTTTGCCCGACCCGGGAATCGAACCCGGACCTCCTGCTCAGCAGTCGCGCTTGCTACCACTAGACCAACGAGACACTTATAAAGATGTATAGATAAATCTCCTATTTTTTAAAACAGAAATGAAGTATGAGTAAACAAAATACAATTAACTCGTTTATAGACCCAAGTATTTTTGCATATAAAGTATAAAATCGCATGAGATAACTAACACTTTAGAGTTTTTTTTGGCATAATTTAAAATATACTTAGCAAAAATCTCACACAACTTTTTCCCAGTTTTAAACCAAACACACACACATAGTCCGCCATTTTCCCCCATCCCGCAAAAACCAGGGCTACGCATACTTTAAACCACTAAAAAAACGACAGCATAAATCCGTTGCTAGAAAGAGATGCCAATGAAAATGTGTACGAGAGAAAGAGAAAGAACGAGCAGTTTAAAAAGCTGTTTAATCCGACCTAGGGTTTATCGCGTTAGGCCGACGGAAAAAATACAGGTTGTAATGAATTTACAGTCTAGGGTTCCGTACCATAAAGAGGATTTGAGATCGATTGGTTTTAGATGTTTTATTTTCTTTGGCTTTTAACTCAGATTAAGGAAAAAAGGAGAGTAGTGGTGGCCCATTGGTGGCAGCTTCGACTTACGAACAGTAAGCCGTGTGGGTTCGAACCCAGGCTGGCGCATTACTTTGTGTAATTTATTTCATCACCGCTGCCTTAAAAACGGTGAAGGAAAACATCGTGAGGAAACTAGAAATGTAAGTACTAGAACAAAAAATTCGAAGACATGTGACATCTACCAACCCTCACTGGGCCCGCGTGGTGGATTACAGCCCACTCCCTCTCATAGAGAGGAGACCTGTGTCCCAGCAGTTGGAACATTTTAGGCTGATGATATAGGAAAAAAATAGATACAATGAGTCGGGTCTCCTACTATATTGTTTTGTGTTTATTGAAGATAACCCAGTAAGTACTTATTTGTAGTGTAATTTAACACCATTTTAACACTATTATTCGAATTATTAGTTGGGACATCGTGAAGGTCGCAAAATTGTCCCAAAAATATGGTTATTTTTGCAAACAAATAAATAATAAAAACAGGGTCATGTAATTTGCTTCCTTAATGTAAACATCCACATTACCTTGTGCGTCAGTCACAAGGGAAACAGGTGGCGTCAGTTTCGCAAATCACGGTAAACTTTCAAACTAAAACAAAAGTAATTCATCACTCCCAAATCCCACCTTGCAAAAGCCCAATATATTATGTATGTATCCAAAACTACCACAATGGATTACACAATTTCCCTACCGAACCCCAAAATGGCGGCAGCGGCCGTGACGTCAGCTGCGCTTCCGGTTCCGCAAATATTATGATAATTCGCACAGACCGGACGTTTCGTCCGTTGTTTATATAGTCATAGTTTTATCATTTTATGTTTAATATGTTATATAGTTGGATGTGTTCCATGGTTTTGTAGTTTTACGACACAGTGGGTTCTTTGTGTTATTGGGTCAGAGAAATATTTTGTTTTTTCAGGGATATATACCGGGTATGACTAGAAAAGGGATGATTACTGAGATGACGAGTGATGGAGAAGTATGGAAGAAGAAGACGTGCTGCGCTGATGCTAAACAAATTGGGTTAATGGCAGAAAAAATAATTATGATGAATCTGGGGTGGGTGTAGCGTTGTCATAATCAGTACGACGATTTTTTTTATTTTCATTGATGTACAGTCATTTTGTGCTAATGCAGTGCGATCTGCAGTGGTTCTGTATGGTGTCGGACGTAAAGAATAGCACCATCCCATATCCTCCCGTGGGTGTCGTAGGAGGCGACTAAGGGACTTGCCAGAGAATGGGCAGCAGCGTTCTCCGTGTTTTTGTAACAACCGTACTGCGATCGCCAACCCGCCTGCCAAGCGTGGCGATTATGGCAAAACCCCCCAAAATGTCAATGTGACGACACTTAGGGGAGGCCTATGTCCAGCGGTGGACGTCTTTTGGGCTGAAATGATGATGATGATGAGTGCGATCTGAAGTAATATTTGCGAATTTGTGCAACCATCGATGAAAATTTATATAGTGATGTAATTTACTCTAGTCTGTTAATATAGATCGTTCTAAAACTAGGACGTTTTATAATTTTTGATACCGTAGATGATGATAAGATTTGTAAATCTTTGACAGTTGTTACCCAGGAACCCTATAGCCAGAAAAACAGCCATAACAATGAGTATCCTGCTACTTCATACCTTGGTAGTAGAAGGTTGATAAGCAGACACAAATTTATTGTTGGAATTGTAAAAGGTTGACAAATCGTATCCAATAAAAAGCCGTTTCAGGAGAAGCCATGTAGTCCTGAAAATAATGGTTATTTGATAGGTACCAAAAATAGCACAATAAAAACCATTCCACCCCATTTTAGATACAAGGTCTATACCGAAGATCGTGCACGACCACATACGATTTACAAAGCACCCTTACTTGACCACAAGGGGTACTAAGGGGTCTAACCCCCGACTAGAAATGATTTAAAGGGTAATCTTAGTTACCACGAGTGCGTAAGGGTAAGACCACAACTGATGGAGGGTTTGCCCGTATGTGGGTAATTGTATTACCCATGGTCAAGTTTTGATTCGAGTTTTTATGGTTTTAAGATGGAATAGTGTAATGCGGTTTTTATTAGAATTGTCCACAAGTCTCTTTAACATAATAAACCCGTTCACTAGTTTCTTTAAATACAAACACAAACGTACAAACGTAACAAACGTAAACGTAAACGTAACATACAAACGGTTATCTACAATAAGAACCGTAAGAGGTTTTAATTATTACATTTTTACTATCGTTTTTGTACATTTCGCTAACAACCCTAATCTCTTCAAAGTTAGAGTGAACAGGCTTCTTCTGCGTAAGCTCGTACCATCGTCGACTTTGTCTCTCTCATCTCTGACCTAGACTAGAGTCAAGAGCAAACCAATTGCAAATAAAAAAAAAACATCTTTCCTTATGTATATACTATCCACGGTTAATACAATTTTTTTCCGGTTAAAAGGGTTTGAAAGAAGCAATTTTAAAATATAGGGAACTCAAAAAAAATAGTAAGCATGATAAATAAACCTTTTTCCGTGTTAAAGCGTTAGTGACCATGTTAATTTAAAATCTTCCAAAATTGATTTCAATTTTAAAAACTGATTTTAAAATAACCACACCCGGGAAACCTAAAAAGGGCTAGTTTCACTCATAATTTTCAACAACTTTTTCTATACGAGTAACAGTGATTACACGAAAAACAAAGTCGCCTTCATGAATTTAAAACGTAACTCCCACAATCGTAGGAAACAACTATTTTATTTTATCTCATTTGAATTAATCCTTGTGTTTCTTAACTCAGTATTGCCAATCTTTACTTACTTTAAAAGAGCTGTTAAAATGTTCTACTTAAATCAGAAAATACTAATATTTTAAAGCTGAAGAGTTTGTTTGTTTGCTTGAACGCGCTAATCTCAGGAACTACTGATCCGAATTGAAAAATTCTTTCAGTGTTAGATATACCACTTATCGAGGAAGGCTATAGGCTATATATCATCACGCTACAATAAAAAGGAGTGGAGCAGCAATGAAAAATGTTGCGAAAACGGGGAAAATGTTACGCAGACGAAGTTGCGCCGGACAGCTAGTCAGAAAATATTCACACTAAAATAATTCAGCTTTTATTCATCGAAATCATCATCTGCCAAGCCTTTTCTCAACTACCTTGGGGTCTAACCGGATGCAGCTGAATACCAGTATTTTACATGGAGCGACTGCCTATCTGACCTCCACAACCCAGTTAACTACTGGGTAAGACTGGTATTCAGACTTTTGGGCGACTGACTACCTATAAGAACTGTCAAAAATCTACATATGGCAGCCAAGACTAATGCATTAACGAGGCAGGAAACTCCATTCCACTCCAAGGTATGCTATGGGTGGTCACCCACCCAGGGACCAACCTAAACAAGCGCTGATGAACCTGAAGATCGAACCCAACTTGTTATTATTTACCCACGAGCTCATTCCAAATCAATACCAAATAAAAATCATATTTCCACAATCCGAAAATCCCCAATATCAAGCGCATTGCACTAACTTAAACAGCAATAATTCAAACATTCCACACAAAAAAACAACATGGCCGTCGTACAAAATGCTACAAAATATTGAAAGAATTTAAAACCTCAAACTCGTACATGTGTTAAGCGAAAGGAATTGGAAAATTTTCTCTTGAAAAGAAAAATACTGAAATGTTGGCCGTTGCATTTTAGAAAATATTTCGGTCTCCGATAGTAAGTAGGACGTATATTTCCAATTATTTTAGTAAAGGGCTTTCCGTTTCAGTGAATGGCGTTTTAAGAGTGTTTATACCCTACGGCATTTCATACAAACTTTCAAGTCGTTTTTTTTTCGAAATGACTGAACAGATTTTAATGAAACTTCCTACGCATAAGCTGTAAAAATAGGTCTAAAAAACATTTTCGAAAAATAATGTTACAGCTAAATTAGACCGATTTTTAATTATTTATAGAAACAGAAATTTCCAATTATCTTCATTTTTAAAAGACATTTCGAAAATGTTTTTTTAGTAACTTTTTAGACCTATGTATACTGCTTATGCGAAGAAAATTTCATTAAAATCTGTTCAGTCATTTCGGAAAAAAACGACTTGAAAGTTTGTATGAAATGCCGTAGGGTATAAACGCTCTTAAGGGTTGATTTCTGACGAAAAGGGGATGTTTTGTGAGTCGTTTCTAGCATTACGAGTATTGATCATGTTGCAAAGGTGTTTTATTCTATTTAATGGGCAGAAATTTAGTCCATTTGTAATTGACCGAGATCCTATTACTATTAATAAAGCTTTAATTTAGGCGCGGCTCGGACACGTAACGATATCTAACATAAGAACGTTTTTGTTGTTTTCCTCGGAAACAGTACTTTTTTGGGATGAAAAGTATCCTATGTTCGTTTCTGTACACCTGACAACGTATATGCAAAATTTCTGGATGATTGGTTTAGTGGTTTAGGCGTTAAAAGGTAACAAACAAACAAACTTACTTTCGCAATTATAATATTAAATGTTTGGATAGTTAGGAAGTTAGGATTAGATAGTATAAGTTTGTCGTCTGAAATATTGCTGATATTATTACGGCAGAAAGTTTTGGTTGAGGTTTTCTAGAGAATTGTCTGACTTTATAACTATCATCATCAGCCTATAATGTTCCCACTGCTGGGACACAGGCCTCCTCTCAATGAGAGGGAGTGGGCTGTTAATCACCACACGGGCCCAGTGCGGTTTGGCAGATGTCACATATCTTCGAATTTTTAGTTCTTGGACATGCCGGTTTCCTCACGATGTTTTCCTTCACCGTTTTTTAGGGCACCGGTGATGAAATAATTACACAAAGTAATGCGCCTGCCTGGGTTCGAACCCACGGCTTACGGTTCGTAAGTCGGGTTTGCCACTACTGGGCCACCGCTGCTCTCATTCATAATATAAAAAGATAAATAAATGGGCGACTTATTTCAGTATTTACTTAGTAAAACAAAATGTAATCTTATTTCTAAAGAATTCCTATTCTTTACAAGACCCATTACATAAACGTCGCAGAACTTAATATTTAAAAGTCACCGCACTACTTCGTAATATGTCCTTCGCTCGTTCGTATACAGGGTGTATATAATATACAGGGTGTTTCTAGATAACGCCACAACACGTTGTGAGCAGCAATACGCTTTCATGTCACGTCTCCTAAGGGTTTCGAGTCGCCAGAGTTATTATAAAGTCAAATAGACTCCTGATTAAGTTAGCATGTGTGGGAAAAATGGCGGTAATTGTGTGGGTGGGGGTGTAATTATTGCTGTAGTGTTTTAGTGGGGGGGTGAAGGGGGTAAAACTTTATTTGAATGCTAGTGGTACATGATTATATTGACTCCTACAAATCTCGTTAAAAAAACTAAGGGGTCCTTTATTGGTGCACCCACAAGGTTCATCATCATCATCATCAGCCTATAATGTTACCACTGCTGGGACACATGCCACCTCTCTATGAGAGGGAGTGGGCTATAATCCACCACACGGGCCCAGTGCGGGTGGTAGATGTCACATGTGTTCGAATTTTTAGTTCTAGGACATGCCGGTTTCTTCACGATGTTTTCCTTCACCGTTTTTTGATAGTAGCGGAAACCCCCACAAGGTTATAGAGGTCTTAATTGTGTTAAAAGAGCGGTAGTCTCTAGCTTTGGGGTTAAGTTTCAGTTTCACGTACCGCAAAAGAATCTTGACGTGTCAGCATGGTTACTCATTCCCATTTCGCCACAAGCGATACTTTATATAAGGTAGTCCTGACCTGACCTGACCAAAATATGAATGCTACTTAGTACTTCCCAGGAAAAATATGTCAATTTGCTATCATACTAAAATTCCTCCCGTCATAAAAATTGCAAAAGACAATTTCCACGAATACATTTCACACTTATCTGTCGCTGACAAGTGCTAAGCCCTAAGCTTACGACCTCTCCTACCATTCTACTACATAATAGTCCAGGAGTTCGTAATAGCTCAAGAAGTGACAGTTAATCCTTAGTCGAGGAGTTGCGTTATAAATTATTCTCTTTACCTGGCTCTTGAACTTTGTGTTGTAGAGACTCATGAAATGCTCAATGTTTAATAAATATAAAATTGAGTTCTAAGTGTTTGAGCGAGTGGAGTTTGGCTACTGGCTGGTTTATAAGTTTATTACTGAACACGGGCTTTTAAAGTTAAAAGGAAATTGCATTAATCGGTTTGTAACATTAGCAGTAGGTTTCCAATAGCTGGTAACTTTATTGAAACCACGTAGAATAACACTAATTACCTATTCTATTCTTAAATAATAAAAAATAAAAAATAATAAAAAAATCAAAATAAAATTATAAAAATAAATATAATTTAAATAAATGAATATTTCTTGCCATTGATTTGAAAGACTCCTCAATGTTGCAATCATTAAAAATATACGAATTAAAAGCAGTGTTTTTATTCTCGAGCAATAAAAAATAGTACCTATCTTGGTACTATGTTAAGTTTTATTAATTTAGGATAGAGGTAATAAGACCAGACAAAACTATTCGTCTAATGACTATTTCCATCTGCTTTCCAGCAAATGCAGCCAGTACTTTGTGCGTAACGAGTGCCTATAACCCAGGTAAGACGATACTCCTTAGTAAGAAAATACGTCAAAGATCTGAACTCTATTGTCAAAACTCCCAAGACAAGAAACAAATGACAGCGTTTTGTTTCAACCGTTTCATTCCAATTTTAAGGGTACGTTCGCACAGACCGGTGCGAAGACCGGTTCAAGAGCATCGGCCGGTGCTATTCTTTTCACACAGACCGGTGCGACTTATACCCTTGGAACTGGAAACTTGGCGGCTGTCGGCGCATGGGTCGCGGAGCGAGAGAGGACGCGATTGGAGCCAGTCTGCTCGTCTTATTATATAAGACGAGCAGACTGGCTAAGCGCGTTAGGTTTGCTCTAAAGCATTCTCAATAATAAAAGAAGTCACATATAAAAATAAACCATATTACAATGATTCAAAACTTTGTTTTAAACGTGATAAAAAATCTGCTCTACTCTCCGAGCCGGTCTATGTGAACGGACCCTAAAGCTACCAATATTTTCAAGATGGCGTCCGACTAAGTTCATATAAATAACGTGCCGACACATTCCGTATAGAACTCTTGAAAATCTTGTTAACCTTACCTACGGCGTATCACGATATATTTTTCTTGCATATCAATATGCTTCGCCCCGAGATCCTGTTCATGACAGCTCTCTAATCAAATAGGTATTTGATGGAAAATCTTTCGTGTTTATTTAAGCCATGGATTATCATATTTTGTAGGGTAATGGAATTTTCGATTTGTGTTCGTTTGAAGATTTGTTGGAACGTATTTTGACGTGAATTTTGTGTTTTAGATTTTATTAAGTGATCAGGAAATGTTAATGCGTGTTGTCTGTTTTTTTTTCCATTATTTGTGGTTTTTAGGGTTCCGTACCCAAAGGGTCAAACGGGACCCTGTTACTGAGACTTCACTGTCCGTTGCGTCCGTTACAGATTATGTATTTCTGTTGCCGCTGTAACAACAAATACTAAAAACAGAATAAAATAAATATTTAATGGGGGCTCCTATACAAAAAAGTGTTTTTATAAATAATGGTACGGAATCCTTCGTGCGCGAGTCCGACTCGCGCTTGGCAGGTTTTTGTTATTATACTCGACTAGCTTGGCTTTAATCTATACTCTTCTACGCATTTTTGTTTTTTCAAAGTGTAATTGAAAGAAAATTTCATTCGGAAAACACAATTTTAACAAGAGAGTCAACTCATGTTAAAATTGTGTTTTCCGAATGAAATTTTCTTTAATAATTTATTTGAAAGTTATTGATGTCTTTAGTTATTCAATTTTCAGCAAAAACTTATGTAATATGTATGACTTCATGGTATACATTCAAATTTAAGCGAATAGGTAAGGGATATAATTTATTTATAAGTATTTTATTTGAAAAAATAAAATAGACGTAGTTTCAATCTTTAAAGTTTTATAAGAATTTCTTTTGAATTGTTTGCATTGTAAAATGAACATGTCAATACAATCTTTCAATCTATATTTTCTAGATAAGGGTTGACAGATTTTTAAAAAAAGTCTGTCATTTAATATCTTGCTATTTTGTACAATCGGCTTTTTTTTTATTTTTTGACGAATGACATTTTCCAATATTGTAGCCTTTATTGTTTTTTAATTTAAAATATTTTGCCTGAAATATTCTCTGGCAGTATTGTATTGTAAGTTGTTCATAAAAATAATGTATTCGAAACATATTTTACCAAAATAAAACCCGAAACCAAACATTTGTAAAACTAGAAACATCAACGCCATCATGTTTTAAGGGAGCTACTAAACTAATCCACATAACCGAAGCCACTCCAGCATCAAGCTTAGTAAGCTAGTGGGCTGACCATGTTGATCTAAGGACCGATAGACGGTGGATCAGACTAGTCTGACCGGACTAAGAGGACTAGTCCTAGAGTAGTCACAGCGTATAAGCAAGCATAGTCTAGGTCGCCCCTGATTAGGTAACCGACAACCTTAAAAAGATGGCTAGGATTTCATCATCATTTCAGCCGAAAGACGTCCACTGCTGGACATAGGCCTCCCCCAAGTGTCGCCACATTGACCGGTCCCGTGCGACTCGCATCCAGCGGATCCCCGAAACCTTCACCAGGTCATCGGTCCACCTAGTGGGAGGCCTTCCAACGCATCGTCTCCCGGTTCGCGGTCGCCATTCCAGAACTTTTGGGCCCCATCGGCCATCTGTTCTGCGAGCAATGTGCCCTGCCCACTGCCACTTAAGTTTGGCAATTCTTCGGGCTACGTCGATAACTTTGGTTCTCTTGCGGATGTCCTCATTTCTGATTTAATCACGCAAGGAAACTCCGAGCATAGGTCTCTAGGCTAGGATTTATTGGATGCAAAAGGTAGACAAAATGTTGTGGCGCAGCTAAAAAGAGACCACTAGGAAGAGACAAAATTAACTGTAACTAACCAGCTTATGTGGATTTTTTATTTATGTGGATGGGTATAAGGGTAGAGGAAGACCAAAGAAACGATGGATGGACTGTGTGAAGGATGATATGATAAGAAAGGAGGTATCTCATGAGATGACAAGTAATAGAGAGGTATGGAAGAAGACGTACTGCGCCGACCCCAAATGAATTGGGATAAGGGCAAGAGAATGATGAAGATGATGATGGAAATCTATGCAAAGCAAGGCCATGTATTACTGGAAATGTATAGCTTATGTGTGTACAACACTTCGAAACGGCGAGTTAATTGAGTGTCTATAATAGTGAAAGAAAAGTACAAAGTTGAGGTGTGTGACAAGATAGAGGAAGCACAACATGTGTTGGTGATATGTCTCCGAAATACTAATATGAGAATCGCAGTTCTGAACACGATGAAATTTTCGGTAATAGATGATGGAGTTTTCCATACAATTTTAGCTAAACCTAACTCTGAAGTAGCAAGTATATTATATGTTTATTTCTAAACTAATATTATAAAGAGGAAAGAATTCTTTGTATGTTTGTTTGTTTGCATTGAATAGGCTCCGAAACTACTAGTCTGATTTGAAAAATTCTTTCAGTGATAGTTAGCCCATTTATCGAGGAAGGCTATAGGCTATATATCATCACGCTACGACCAATAGGAGTGGAGCAGCAATGAAAAATGTTGCGAAAACGGGGAAAATGTGACGCAAACGAAGTTGCGCCGGACAGCTAGTATTAAATAAACAATTATATTAGGTTCGCCCGTGGATGGGTGATCATAATTACATACCGAGTTTCCTCCGAGCCTCGGAAAGCACGTTAAGCCGTTGGTGCCGGCTGTCATTTGTAGATCTTTGACAGTCGTTACGAGTAGACAGATGCCAAAAGTCTGACATCCAGTCTTACTAAGGGGTATCGTATTACCCAGTTACTGGGTTGTGGAGGTCAGATAGGCAGTCGCTTCATGTAAAATACTGGTACTCAGCTGCATCCGGTTAGACTGGAAGCCGACCCCAAGATAGTTTGGGGAAAGGCTAGGCAGATGATGATGAATTAGATTAGGTTCATTCAGTTTTGTGTCATTTAAATAAGCTAAATTAGTTTAGATAATAAGTTGATACCTGTAAAGAAACGAGAGGTACAAAGTAAAGCTGGTACTTACATAACACGTTGATTGTGTGAGTAGCGACGACGTTCTCAGTGAGCTGACCGTTGATGCCATGGCAGACAACTACGATGGATCTCTTGTTAGGCTCCACCACCACGGTGATGTTAGACGTCGTGATCCATCCTCCTGGGAAGAAGAAGAAACACATGAACGTAATGCCTGTAATCCCCGAAGGGTCTTGTTAGGGTTCCGTACCCAAAGGGTCAAACGGGACCATATTACTAAGACTTCGCAGTCCGTCCGTCCGTCTGTCACCAGGCTGTATCTCTTGAACCGTGATAGCTAGCCAGTTGAAATTTCTATAGATTATGTATTTCTGTTGCCGCTATAACAACAAATACTAAAGACAGAATAAAATAAATATTTAAGGGTAAATAGTCGGACTCGTGCACGTACCATTATTTATATAAAAAAATAATGGTACGTGTACGAGTCCGACTCGCACTTGGCTGGTTTTTATACTAGACTAGCATAAGCCCACGGCTCCGCCTGCGTTTTATTCAGTAATTGTCCCACGGGATAGTACTACCGGTATAAAACGTATTCTATGAGCTATTCCAGACTATTATCTGTCCCTGTGCAAAATTTCATCTAGATCCATTCAGTTGGTTTTGCATAAAAGAGTACCAAACAAACACACATCCTCATAAACTCTCGCATTATAATAATAGTAGGATATTTTTGTCATTAGTTCTTACAATAAATGGTCCATACTTTTCTTTACATCTTAAAACAAAACAAATCCTTGAACAGTTTATATTTTAAAACTGTCAATAGCTTTACGAGATTTCGTATCAACCTTCGACAATTCAATCTGTTCGTCTTTGTACACTCGAGGTCTGGCCGACATCTAGGCCAAGGCTTTATTAACTGCAGTCCTTGAGCATACGGTTCAATTTTCAATTGACATTGCCAAACTATGGTATACCTCCTTGGAATGTATGTAGTGGTTTATGCCAATATTTGTGCAAGTTCTCGCCTTTGACAAATTCCTGTTTGTTATTTCAAATTGAACCTTATGTTTTGCGTCGTTATGATAAGCAGACAGACTTCGAGAAATGGTTTTACAATATAGGTCATTGGTGTACTTCTACTTGCATTACCAACTCGTTTGTAGATGCATCAATGCAAATGCAAAGTATATTAGGTATAAGTGTTCGATAAAAATCATGCTATCTCTGTCACTTAAAGGAATATTGAAGCGACAGAACCACTTGTATGAACGTTTTTAAGTTAAGTGGCGTTTGAGTATTTAGGGTTATTGTCATAGTTGAAGTGTCCCTGTACCTATAACTGTGCGAGTACTAAGGCTGAGATGCATGCGAGCTACGTGCAGAAGCGTTCCATTTCAATATGAACCATAATTGTTTTTAGTTAATGTTCATATTCGTATAATACGCTTGGTGACAGTCGATTGTAGGATTTAATTTTGGTTGTAAGAGTATGCACGTAAAACTAATACGTACAAGGTTTATTTTCAGAAGAAGTGTTACTGTAATTAGCTCAAGGTAAGTCCAAGTGCGTTCTCTAGATCTTTGCCTTTGACCCTTCAAACAATATACTGTATAAATCGGTACTTTTTCATTAGTCGTTCTTTCTCTACTTATTTGCA
Organism: Cerastis rubricosa; assembly: GCA_949152445.1. Taxonomy (NCBI): domain Eukaryota; kingdom Metazoa; phylum Arthropoda; class Insecta; order Lepidoptera; family Noctuidae; genus Cerastis; species Cerastis rubricosa. The sequence goes on along the minus strand of OX424548.1, from coordinate 14,675,678 downwards.
AAATCCATGAAGAACTTGAAATATTACCTTCAGGAGATATAACAGTTCTGTTACTAGCTTCCTTATGATGCTTCCCTAGTACCAGCCATTTGATATCAGCAGCTGGGTTCGAAGGTGCTGTACTGCAAGTCAGAGGAACTGGATCTCCGACCCTGGCTTCCGAAGGTCCGGATATTGTGACGTGTGCTGGAGCAACTGAAAGAGATAAGGTGGAATAAGTTATTTTGGTACTAGAAAACATTGACTATAGAATACTGAGATGTATCAAGATGGATGAAGCAAGGGCTGCGTTTTACCTTGGCCAGAGGCTAAGTATTGCCATACAACGTGGCAACGCCGTCAGTCTCTTGGGCACGTTACCAGCTGACAGCGTTGAGGAGGAGTTTTTTGACGCCCTTTTATAATTTGTTGTTATTTTAGTTTTAATTATCTAGTTTTAATTGTTTTATGAAGGAAATTAATTTAGTTTTAATAGTAATGATGAAGCAAAAGAATTTTAAGTATATAAGGATCGTGGCAAGTGGCGTTGCCTACTCTTCGGATACGAGGCGTGATTAAGAGAATTGTTGCTAAATTATATACATTGCCTACTCTTTCATAATGCGCACAGCAAAGGACTGGAAATCTCTGCCTGCGTCTGTGTTTCCGAACGCTTACAACCCTAATCTCTTCAAAGTTAGATTGAACAGGCTTCTTCTGGGTAAGCTAGTACCATCTCTGACCTAGACTAGAGTCAAGCGCAAACCCATCCCAATTAAAAGTAAAAAAAACATGATAATTTATTGGGAGGGTCTTTATTAAACAGAAGACTGTTGTATCAAAGCTGATGTCAATGATGATGAAATATCTAATTCAATTAATTATGGTTCACGATGACAATCAACCAAACTCAACTTAAAATTGTACTACAACATTGGCAGATTTTAACTGTAATACTTTGATGTCAAAATTACTGATTTAACTGAGAAGTAAAATCCCGAGCAAAGAAAATTTTGAAGACTTAGTTAATTTGTTTACAAAAGATAGTCCACATTATGCATTGAATTTTAACAGCGGCGCCTGACACTGAATAAATTAGATAGCAAATTCTAAAGCATAGTAATTTAATGCATCACTAATATCGCACTAAGCCGCATAACCGCGATCGTGCGAAATTTATTACATTTTGGAGCCTGCATGTTCGAGAGAGTCGAAAGCCTCAGTAAAATCATTCGTAGGAAAAATCTGATTTATTATAGGGCTTGATTTAATTTTCATGAGCAGATGTATTTTATTTTGGAAGGATATAAAAATACTTTATCTTTTATGAAATTGCGACCAAATTAATGGTTCAGAGTATAAAATTTGATCTTTGATAGATCAATTTACAAATAATAATATTATTTAATTAATGCTAATAATCTGTTTGCGTAATTCACTTAACATATAGTTCAAAACCATCACTGTTTTAAACAAACTCGTTAGAAATTTCAACAATTCGAATTACCCGTAAAAACAAATTAACTGTCATATCTTCACGTTCTATTTGAATGATTAGATTGTTTATCACATCTAATTTTCTAGATGATCTGTCACTTTACTGTATCCTTCTAAATACATCTGCTTATTTCCTTTTGCTTTATAAATCCTTGTCATATCAATTTCAACCTTCAAGATTTTCGTGACATCGACCCTTAAAATAACAGGACCGAAAAAACGAGCATTTCATAATTATTTTTCTAATTTTCTTTTGCTGCATAATTTACTGATTAAACTGATATAAGGCGTACTGAAGAACAAAAGTAAGCAATTTAATCGAAATTAGTAAGAGTCATGTTCTTATGTATGAGTAGAATAAATTATTACATACTTAGTTATCTTTGGATAAGACTTCGTTTACAGTGAGGAGCTTGCGCGTGTGTTTACGCGGGGTGAAGTATCAAACATAACGTAACCCACGTGTGCGTCGTAGTGCGTCTAAGGGCAAAATTCACTGGTAGGACTGTGACTTGACTGCGAATAACGGTAGGCGTTTTATATGAATATCAACTTCTCCAGTAAAATTATAAGATTCGTTATTGCTCGAAACTCTAATTCACATTTTATAGGAATATAAATATTATTCATATAAGAACTGTTTACGCTAAGTAAGCAAAGGAAAGTCCACCTGAACACCGTCGGATGCTGCGGGACTGTTCGAAAGAGATACCGTGGTCGAGAATACAAATAGCTAAGAAGGAACATGGATGGGTTTTAGTCAGTTCAAGTCTGACACTCCCTTCCACTCCGCCCAGAGCAGGACTTAAGTGGGGTGGAACTGGGCGATTGTCAATTGTTTTACTATGTAGACATTACTACCAACTACAACAAATCTCAATGAACTGTGGTCACGTAATCGCTCCCGCCAACGCGCCCGCTATCGCTCTTGTCACTCTGTACAAGGCCTGAGGTTGTCTCAAGGGTGACACGACACCTACAGTATCAAACTAGAATTAGATCGTAGAAACTGGCTAGATTCTTATTTCAAGCTTAATTTTGCGGTGGTTGAAAATGGATGAAATTCTAATGGATGGTTTAAGTAAAATGAAATTAAAGATAAATTTTGAAATGGCTCTGATGTCGTTGGCAGTAAATTAGGAGACTGAGAAGGTAATTGAGAGTTTTTTTTAGGCAGACTCGTTGTCTAATAAGAAGGAATAAATAAATTATTAATTTATCCTACTCCTGCTGTCTGTATGGTGTCGTACGTAAAGATTATCACCATTATCATTTTATTATTATCATTTCTTTCCGTGGGTGTTGTAAGAGGCGACTAAGGGACTTGCCAGAGAATGGGCAGCGGCGTTCTCTGTGCTTTTACAAAAACCGTGCTGCGATCGTCAACTCGCCTTGCCAAGCGTGGCGATTATGGCAAAAAACCCCCTTTTGGGGGAGGCCAATATCCTGCAGTGGACGTCTTTCGGCTGAAATGATGATGATGACTCCTGCTAATATTATAAATTCAATAGTTTGTGAGAATGGATGGATGGATGTTTGTTTCTCTCTCGCGTGAAAACTACTGAACAGATTTAGATGAAATTTGGCACACGGGTAGTTGATAACCTAGATTAACACATAATTACCAATCACCACGCGTGCGAAGCCGCGGCTAAAGCCAGTTGTCATATATGTTGTCAGTTATCATTTTGGGGGGTTTTGCCATAATTGCCAAGCTTGGCAGGCCAACCCGCCTGGTTGGCTATCGCAGTACGGTTGTTACAAAAGAACTACAAAAGAACTACAAAAGAACAAAAAAACAAAAGAAGAAAAGAACGCCGCTGCCCATTCTCTGGCAAGTCCCTTAGTCGCCTCTTACAACACCCACGGGAAGAAATGGGATGGTGCTATTCTTTACGTCCGACACTTTAAAGAACACAATTAGTACGCCTAAAAGTAAATCCCAATATTAGAACCAAACTTTCCAGCACACACCTCTCAAAAACATAAAATTTAAAAAAAGAAAATTCCTATTTTAGTGTACATTTCAAAATGGAAGCGATAGAAGTAAGAGTTTAAGGTGGAAGCGACCCGGTTGCCCGTGAAATTCAAATTTTCTTACGTTTTTTTTTTAATTTGCATGGCAATGTCAGGTTGCATGTTGATTTTGTTGATTGAAACATGATACGCGGCCGTAACAAATGTTTCTTTACTGAGTTATAATAATTAAAACCATGAATACAACCCTTTAAGTTAATTTTAACCCCATTAAATGACTTTTTCGTCAAATAGTGATTCAATGAGATTAAATGAACTCATGAGGGTTGTATTCTGGGTTTGAATGATATCTTGTTTAAATTTAAACTAATGAAAAAGCTGAAGAGTTTGTTTGTTTGTTTGCTTGAACGCGCTAATCTCAGGAACTACTGGTCCGATTTGGAAAATTAGTTCAGTGTTAGATAGCACATTTAAGGCTAAGGCTATATATTATCACGCTGCGATCAAAAGGAGCGGAGCAGCAATGTTTCTGTTTTACGTCCGTCTCGTCACTATCTCTCAGGTCTAGTTGAAAACCAGCGTCGGGCACTAGCTGCTCGGCAGTTTGCTGAACTGGGCCTATTTGGCGCAGCCGTGAGACACACAATATTATATTTTTTTTTTTCTGATTGATTTAAGTTTTTTTATTTTTTATTGTGTGCACTTGTGGCATGTGTCAAATAAATATGTTTTCTTTCTTCTTTCTTTCTTTCAATGAAAAATGTTGAGAAAACGTTGAAAATGTGACGCAGACGAAGTTGCACGGGACAGCTAGTAATTCTTTAAATACATACGTATTACAGCAGCGTCTCGAATTTTAATCAATATACAGGATGTAACGGAAAGGGTATATACAAACTTAAGGGTGTGCCACAGACCATCAAACTTAATAATTATGTTTCTCCATCGGACAAACATCGTAAAAGCGAAAAAAATATCTGCTGCCCCATACATTTGGATCGAATAGGTATTGAAATTTTGTATGGGGCAGCAAATTTTTTTCAAAGTTCAATTTGATGGTCTGTAGCACACCTTTATGTATGTATATACCCTTTTCGTTACACCCTGTTTATCCTGACAAAACCGTGCAAATTGCAATAAACGTAAGTAAATTTAAATTTCGTGGGCGACTCTGCCTTTTCCCCCTTAACGTAAAAATACGTTCGGCAAACTTCTCGGGGGCGTCAATGGAGTCGGAACAAATTAAAACTTTCCCCTCTTCGTATAAATGTCAAATAAATTTGAATGTCGCTTTGTGAGTTAGTGATTTATGCTTGTATCATTGAGCTGTGTCGTTTAGGGAGATGCCGAAACGTGAGGCGATTACCATTGTTTGATGTGGGGACTTATCTTAATCCGTAAACATTTTGACTATGTAGTGATCATCTCATATGTTAGGGCGAATTTTACCCATCATCATCTGCCTAGCCGTTTCCCAAACTATCTTGGAGTCGGCTTCCAGTTTAACCGGGTTCAGCTGATTACCAGTATTTTACATGAAGCGACTGCCTATCTGACCTCCACAACACAGTAACTGGGTAATACGATACCCCTAAGTAAGACTGGATGTCAGACTTTTGGCTACTGACTACTCGTAACGACTGTCAAAGAAGAATATTTTAAGAAAGAAAGAAGATTTTTATATGACAGCCGGGACTAACGGCTTAACGTGCTTTCCGAGGCACGGAGAAAACTCGGTATGTAATTTTAGTCGCCCATCCACGAACCAACCTAGACAAGCACGGCTTAACCTTAAAGATCGACCCGTGCGGCTGTTATTATTTAGCCAAGAGCTCCTCCTCATGCAACCAAAAATGATTAGTACATCTAAACTGCGTTCAGAAGTTGTCATTATTATCGTTCTAGAGTAAAATGGTCACTGAAAGCTTTTGAACCCGATCGAGATAGTTACATTGTTGAAATTCGTCCTTAATAATTTTAAAACTGTCTTGTATTTCGAGAGAAGTGTTAAATTTAATAAAACATGAAATTTCTTTAAATATCACTTTTTAATAGATAACGTAGGATCTCTTTAAGCACAAAAGCTAAGCTTAAAGTCGAAAGCTAAAACATGTCTAGTAATTGCTTCTACTCATCCCTTTGATAAAATCATTTATGAAACAGACAACAAATTAGATATTCCTAAAACTTTACATTTTAAAACTATATTTGCAGTTAAGCATGTCTCATACAAAATGCAAGTCGGGTAAGTCTCTCTAGTTTTTATGTAGTTAGCGCCGCCAAAATGGCTGCAAACCTACAGAAGCTTAAATAATATACGAATAACTTCCAGTTAAAAGTGGAAAAAGCAAAACAAACGTTGCTATAAGTTTGGCTTTACATGCAGGCCTTCGAAAAAACAAATCGGTTTTGTGTTAACCTTAATTTTTTTAAACTGTAGTAATAAAATATGTTACAGTCTAATTAGTCTCTTTACCAGTCTTACCAAGGGTTATCGTATTACCGAGTACTAAGAATACCCAACAGACGGACATGGCGAAACTATAAGGGTTCCTTGTTGACCACGGAACCCTAAAAATCTTGGCGAGGCTTTTGCCCAGCATTGGGGCAGAACAGATTACAATAAAATATGGTGAATTATTTCCTTTAAAACGCAATTCTAAGACAATTATCTAGTTCTTCTTCCTATATCGAAAAATGAAATATTTTTAGACGAGCCCCAAAGTCCCATAAAAACTGATGGACAAATTTTAACACTGCGGTCAGTACGTCTATCTAAAGATATACAAATAAAGAAAAACACTGATATATGTGATTTTAGTTTGACTTAATAATGGATGACCGGGTTTCAAACTCTTTATTGCATTCATGTGTACTTTTAGTTGGTACATATATGTAAGTAAGTTCCAACATGAAACCCGGTTACCTGGGTTATTCTAACGTGGGGGGTACTTTATTATTTTAAATGTACAAATTTTATGATCGTCCTGCTTTTGTCCCATTTTATTTGGGGTCGGCACAACACGTCTCTTCCCTCCATTCTCCTCTGTCATTCGTCATGCTATCATTTACTCCTTTTTCCTTCATATCATTTTTCACACAATCCATCTATCTTTTCTTTGGTCTTCCTCTCCCTCTCCATCCATCCACATTTATATTCATCACTCTTTTAGTCACACGTGTTCCATCCCTCCTCATCACATGTCCATACCAACAGACGACTCCCTTTCATCTTTTCTGTAACAGGCGCCAATTTCGAACTTCTTCTTATATTCTCATTCCTAACTTTATCCATTTTAGTAACTCAACACTACCGTCTCAACATTCTCATCTCTGCTGGATGCAATATTTTTTCATCTATTGTACATCTATTTTAAAGGTACCTTATATTACCAACGATAATTTAAATAGTAAATGACGATGAATCTCACTCTAATATCACTGAAGGCAGCTTGCATAAACCAATTATTATTAATAAGCCCTACTAATTCAGCAGTGTATCGGCCGATTACGATACTAACAGCTCCTTAACAAGGCCACCGAAAGTCAATTAAGTATCACTCACGCTTTTATCTCTTAAGGGGTAGGCAAAAGCCAATTAACAGTAATTAGTTTGGGTATAAGCAGATAGTAATCCCTAAATCTGCGTGGATTTAGTCAGCGGGTTTCATCAAGTTAAGGTCGAATATCAAAACTTTGGTCAATCTCGCCCGTATTACATAGTAAAAATGTTCTAGGTATAAAACTCGGGTTTGTAGTAAAAAAAGATGTAAAACATGATGTAGTTTTAATGAGAACACGTTACATAGTGTTAACAAAATACAAAAAAAAAATATGCTAACAGGGACGATGTTCTAATTAATGGTAATGTTCTTGGGTGTTATTCATGGTCTCTGGTTTAAATAAAGACGTACTGAACGTGGCTTTTCTTAAATACAGAGTACAGCATGCGAAGCATTACCACTGTACAAAACGAGTTTTGTCTATGGAAGAATCGATATAATGTCAGATAGACAATGTGTCAGTTTGTCGGTTCTTCCATTAACATAGCCCGTTTCTATGGCGGTCATGCTACGCGTGCAGATCAGACTCAATTAGTAAACGAAATATAACATTATAATTTACAACGCTACATCATCATCAGCCTATAATGTTCGTACTGCTGGGACACAGGCCTCCTCTCTAAGAGATTGATTGGGCTGTAATCCACCACGTGGGCCCAGTGCGGGTTGGTAGATCTCACATGTCTTCGAATTTTTAGTTATAGGACATGCCGGTTTCCTCACGATGTTTTCCTTCACCGTTTGGGAGGGCAGCGGTGATCAAATCAAATTACTCAACTAATTCGCCTGCCTGGGTTCGACCCCACGGCTTACTGCTCGCAAGTCAATGTCAAAGTCAAAGACAAACAAAAAAAGAAATCATTAATTTTTGTAATAAAAATATTTTTTGCCAACACAATTTATCCTATCAATCTGAAAATTACAAGAAACCTTTTCATTCGATATCTATTATTACCAAGCCTACGACATCATAATAAGCAAAGATCTTCGATTCGATCTTCAACTTCAGAAGTCATAGACAAGTCAAGCAAATGTGTTGTATACAGAAAAACTGACCCCTTTACGGTTGGACGGTTATACGGACTACCTGCCTGTTCTTTGTAAATAAACAATAAGACGGGATTTAGGGGCATGCTTGTTTGAGCTGTGGGGCAAGTTACAAAAATATTTGGGAGCTGAAAATTAAAAATCAAGATAAATTAGAAAAAAACATCATGTCTGTAAACCCTAGTCTAAAAAGTTACTAAAACATTTTCGAAATGTATTTAAAAAAAAAGATAATTGTTAATTTAAATTTCTTTAGATAATTTATAATCGGTCTAATTTAGCTCTAACATTGTTATTCGAAAATTATTTTTAGTAACTTTTTATACCTATGTATCCTGCTTATGCGTATGAATGTTCATTAAAATCGGTTCAGCCATTTCGGAAAATAAGCACTTAATGAAAGTTTGTATGAAATGTCGTTATGCGTTAACGCTCTTAAGTCTCGTATAATAGGGGACGAGCTTATTGCCATCAACCGGGCACAAACTCCGTGGTTGCTACAAAGAAATTCTTAGTGGAAAACCCAATAACACTTGGCTTAACCTAGGAATCGAACCAATGACCCCATGCTTAGCAGTCGCACGTGCGACATCACCTTGACTGCGTTCAGATCTTTTCTAATAAGAATAATGCCCGATTATTAATTTCAATTTTAAGATTTCAGATTTGAAAGTTACACGAAGAGATAACGTGTCACTTGAATTAAAAGCGTCTGCGATTGATTTAAGTCAATGAGAAACTAATGCAACAAATGGAATAAAAGATGATGACTTTTGAAATAAAGTGGCAATATTAATTTGATCTAACTAAGCATTTGTAATTAGACCAAATGATAACGAACCAGTTACCTATTCACAAACACTTTGATTCGATTTCGATTCGGAAAGTAGTATGTCTATCTCGCTCGCTTTTCTAATGCCAAAACAAGATAGGCATACGACTGATCGAATCGAAGCGTTTGTGAATACGGGGGCTGATACAGATGTTCCGTACCCAAAGGGCCAAACGGGAACCTATTACTGAGACTTCGCTGTCCGTCTGTCACCAAGCTGTATCTCATGAACCGTGATAGTTAGCCAGTTGGAAATTCTACAGATTATGTATTTCTGTTGCTGTTATAACAACAAATACTAAAAACAATATAAAACATTTTTACAAGGGGGGTCCCACACAAAAAAAAAATTGTGCTCGTTTTTATAAATAAGGACACGGAACCCATCGTGCGCGAGTCCGACTCGCACTTGGCCGGTTTTTTCACTGCTTTATCATCCATCAAGCTATCGTTTACTCCTTTTTCCTTCATATTATTGCTCACACAATCCATCCATCGTTTCCTTGGTCTTCCTCTCCCTCTTCATCCAACAAATTTTGCATATTTTCATAACTTTTTAGTCACATGCAATAAAAAGACAATCTTTCTCAAAAAACTGACAATCTCAAAACAGTATTCCATTCATAACTTGCACCACACGCAGACGAAATGACTGCGCTTTTTGACAACCCCCTGCCTGATACAGTTATATCATCAAAGGATTCGATGCTCTAAGGGGATGTACTGCCTACTTAGTATAATGCGTTTTCATATTAGTAGCTTTGGTAGCTTTAAGAGAAAATAGAGAGATGATGCTAAAGGTGAGGCATCTGAGATGGGTTAAGGCTTTTTTGTTGTTTTTGAGACAAATAAGAATGGGTTTGAAGATGGAGCATCTTTGGGTGGTAATGACAAAGATTTTTTAAATTTTTGTTCTTCAAATTTTGATTCATTATAAAGACGATGTTATTTGAATATTAAAATATCAAATATATAGGCAGAATTGTATGGATTTCTGTCAAAGGATATCTATACTAATATTATAAAGCCATTATAAAAAAATATATTTTAAAGCTAAGCAGCGGTGGCCCCGTAGTGGAAGCCCCAACTAACAGCAGTAAGTCGTAGGTTCGAAGCTAGCCAGGCGCATTACTTTGAGTAAATTATTTCATCACCGCTGCTCTCAAGACGGTGAAGGAAAACATCGTGAGGAAACCGGCATGTCTTAGAACTAAAAAATCGAAGACATGTGACATCTACCAACCCGCACTGGGCCCGCGTGGTGGACACAGGCCTCCATTCTATAAGAGGGAGTGAGTTCTAACCCACTCCAGCAGTGGGAGGCTGATGATGATGATTTTGTTTGTTTGGTTGAAGGCGCTTATCTCGAGAAATACTGGTTCGCATTCAAAAACTGTTTTACTGTTAGATAGCCTATGTATTGAGGAAGGCTATAAATTATACAATATTACACTACGACCAATAGGAGAGAAGCATCAGCAAAAACGGGAAAAAGTGACGAAGGTGAAGTTGCCCGGGTCAGCTAATAAGGAATAACGTTCAAATTATGTAAAAGAGTTGAACTATACTACACAAATATTAAACATAATTCAGCAATAAGTCTAATAAAAGCGTTCTTATAAAACAAGAAAATATTAATTTAAAATCACGAGACTTGAAAATTTCCTAAAATCCCAAACTTAAGAAGAAAATACCTGAACAAATTTTCACTATTTTCAGAAAGTTATAACTTGATCAATAATTCCTCAAAATAAGGACTGATTACAAAGCATTTGGAAAATAATCTTAGTACTAAGTCCACTTAAGTATCAAGACATCTACAAAACGTCGGTCAATTTTCAGTTCAAAATCTTATTGTTCGTACCGTTTCTGTATTTATTATTACTTTGTGATATAATCTAATTGCTTTGAGGTTGTTCCTGAGTATTTCCCGAAGGGATTTTGGTCTTTGATGCTTTCCTATTCAGAAGCGAACGCTGCCTATTTACCTCTTATTGGATTCTGTCAAATATTGTGTAAGCTTATAAGTTTAAGTTCACTTTGACCGTCTTTATGTTGTTGTGTTTTATGAGCTTGTTTGAAATATTTGGTAATGAAACTGATTTGTTTATGGGATTTCGAATATCATATTTTAAGCTTTCAATATTTAAGATAGTTTATGATGAAGTTCATAATATTCATCACCGCCATCATCAGCGTACGTAAGTACTTCTTTAGTTGGTATTTAATTGTTTGCTTTTTAGGGTTCTGTACCTTAAAAGGAAATAACGGAACCCTTGTAGGACTTTGTTGTCCGTCTGTCTGTTTGTCCAGAATCTTTATCGGAAACGCGTGAAGGTATCGGGTTGAAATTAAAACTATTTATGTAGATCTACAGCTCCTGCAAGGTGTGAAAAAATGAAACTTCTAAGTTAAAGTATAAAAAAGGGACGGCCGTTTATGCCGAAAAAACGTATATTTCGACACTTTCAAAGGGAACCAAAATGTGGTATTCCGTTACGTGTGGTACTTCCCGTTGACCTAGAACTATGAAATTTGCCAAGTAATATCGTCTTACACTACAAGTACAAAGAAAAATCTGAAAAGTATACATTTGTAACCACATCATTGAAAAAAAAATAGTTTTATTTTTACATATATTTTATTTAATTTACGTGCCTATCAAAAGTAAATTTGTACGGAACTCTCGGTGGGCGAGTCCGACTCGCTTTTATCCAATGTTTTATACGTTCTTAGCTTGCTATTTTACAAAAAAACTTAACCAACTGCTTAGCAAGAAATGGTAATCAAAGAAAACCATAACAGTTAACATTGCTACTACACCGTAATTCTATTAACTCGTAATAAACGTTTACAAAAAAGAAAATTCAGAGTTCAACAAAAAAACTAAACTTAACTGTGGCTGATTGTAGATACTTCATTGACATCTGTTCTTAAGTTGCTTCTAATACAGACAAAGTTCCGACTTTTGACCAAGACATGAGCAATTCTCACATACATCATACCGACACTTGAGAATAAGAAAGCAAGAATAAAGACAATACTCACACAACACAGTAAGATCAATCTCAGCCTTCAAAGTATTGCTGATCATCACGTTCTTGGCTTCGCAGCTGTACCGAGCCTTGTTGTCAGACGCATCAGCTTTGAAAGACAGCACGTTTTCTGACATCCTTCCACTGGTTCTAAAACAATAGAAAATAATTGTATTAGTAAGATTTTCACTGAACAAACTGTTAGTTTTGACACAATCACGCAGGCTCAGTTTTTCACGATTGGTCCTACGGCAAACGTTAGGTACTACCGCGCTCACTGACTGTCGACCAGTTTAACCATATTGGTCAGGGCATAAGGGTGAAAAGTTTACTAATTAGCGCATAAGATTTTTTTTTTTTTTACTTTGCTCCACACTAGGAATTTCGCCGTATCGTGGGTGCGTTTACAAACATTTAAACTCACATACACAAACAGCGAGACCCGGAACAACTATCTGTAGGCCATACAAATATTTGTTCCGTGCGGGGATCGAACCCGCGACACGCAGCGCAGCAGTCGATGGCTCAGCCACTGCGCCAACCGTGTCGTCAAAAGAATGAAAAGTTTATTAATCAAGGCATAAAGGTGAAAAGTTTACTAATCAGAGCATAGGAATAAACTATAAAATGGCATCAAAAAACTCCACCCCAACGCTGTCAGCTGGTAATGTACCCGTGGCAGCATTGCCACGTTGGATGGCAATACTTAGCCTCTGGCCAAAATAAAAGCCAGCCCTTCGGTCACGGGAAGCGTCAACTAAGCGTTTGGAGATTTCCTTAAAAAGGCTGTGAGCACTCGGACCCCACGGCCCCAGAGTTAAAACCCCAAACGGCTCGAAAATATAGTTACCACAAAGGTTACTATATTTGCCAGTCTTTATTATTCAGGGCATAAGGGTGAAAAGTGGTCGAACGTAAGTGAGTGTGGTAGTTACACAATAATGAGCACAATGACTTCATGAGAGGTTTAAGGTAGAATTCAGCTCCTGCCAGGGCTGCGGGTTGTTCGAAAGAGATACCGTGTCCCTGGAACGCAAAGGGCTAAGAAGGAACATGGATGGGTTTTAGTCATTCAAGTCTGACACTCCCTTCCGCTCCGCCCAGAGCGGGAAAAGTCATTTGATGATTTCCCATCCTAAGAAAAATAAAGGTAGAATTCAGCTGCATCCAGTTAGACTGGGAGTCGACCCTGAGATGGTAGGGAAGGGCTTTGCACATGATGATAAGTTTTACTCAAACATGTTAAAAAAGATATCATGACCGTGGAGACTTAAAAACTACTTCTGACCTTTTGATTATGCCTTTAGCTATTTCTGTATTTCCAACGAGTGGGTAGGAGAAAATGATTAATGGTAATAAAATTGAAGGTAAAGGCAAAAAATTATATTTCAATATCAAGGTACTTTTCTTTTACTCAAGTTTGACTTAACAACATTGGTAAAGTGGGCGTATTACGTTTTCTTGTTAAAAAAAGGTTACTAAAGAATCAATAATATCACAAATTCGTCTAGAACATCTTCTGTTCATCAATTTTAGTTACTACAGCAAAATTAAGAGCTTCTAAATCATGTACTTTCATTGTTTGTTTAAACTACCGTTGTTATTTTAGTCATAATTATCTAGTTTTAATTGTTTCATGTTTAGTGATTCATTTAGATTTAGAAATAAAATAACTTAAAAAATAAAACTACCTTTGAACTGGATACTTTTGAACGCACGGTTCGATCTTTAAGGTTAAGCCATGCTTGCCGAGCTTGGTCCGTGGATGGGTGACCATAATTACATAACGAGTTTCCTCCGTGCCTCGGAAAGCACGTTAAGCCGTTGGTCCCGGCTATCATTTGTAGATCTTTGACAGTCGTTACGAGTAGTCAGAAGCCAATTCTGACATCCAGTCTTACCAAGGGGTATCGTATTACCCAGTTACTGGGTTGTGGAGGTCAGATAGGCAGTCGCTTCATGTAAAATACTGGTACTCAGCTGCATCCGGTTAGACTGGAAGCCGACCCCAAGATAGTTTCGGAAAAGGCTAGACAGATGATGACTAAAAATAGGTATCCTTATTTGAAACGTTACTTTAGATCTTCAGATTAAATTGATAGTCTACCTTTTATTACCTAATATTTGTAGTATTATCGAAATTGTAGGTTTTTATTAAATTATTGTAATTCTCTCTGATAACTTTTACGAATAATAGATATCTCTGAATATTGCAAATATCTTGTGTTCAGTCTTTTCTTGCGTAGTTATGACATATTCAGATTTTCTATCTTTATTTATAGCTGTTTGTATGTCATTTCCATTTAAAATATTGACAGCAGTATTAGAATAGTTTCCCAGTCGATGGACTTTTCAAAATGTTAGTCTGTATTATCAAGATACGATATAAAAATTGGTTATAAAAAACAAATCTTGGTTTAGTAGAAAACGATCGAAAAGGCGATCATAAAGATTTTATAAAAACAAAAGCTTTTAAATTAAAACCCTTTATCTTGTTTTAAAATTTTACAGCAAATCTTCTTTAATATAAAATGTTCACAACAAACAAATTCTAAAATATTGATAAAATATTTTTAAGGGTAGCTGAAACCGACGAGCTTGGGAAGTTGCCAAGCGAAAAGCATCCATAATAGATAATAGAAGATTTTTTTATGGAACAAACCATTATCCGGTAGAGGGAACCTTGTATTAATATTGAAATTCATGGTCCGTCAGTCTTCCCACGGCTCTAAAGTAGATTATGGAGAAGATAGGATGTGTATATCCATCTCTTTCTATTATAGTATCCTTTGAGATAGTGAGAAAGATATGACAGTTTACTTGGTTTTCAATCAGAAACTCTTTACTTTACTCATCAAGCTTAGTTTTTAGTTTAGGTAAACTAAACATTTTAAGTTCTTACATAATAAACAACAACGATTATAATAGTATAAGCCTTGTCTTAATAACGACGGCACGGTTTGCGCAGTGGTTGAGCGATCGACTGTAACGGGCGTGTCGCGGGCTCGATCCCCGCACGTAACAAATATTTGTATGGCTTACAGATAGTTTTTCCGGGTCTGGCTGTTTATGTATGTGAGTTTAAATGTTTGTAAACGCACCCACGATACAGGAGAAATTCCTAGTGGCGGAATAGAATAGAATAGAATAGAATAGAAAGATGTTTATTTCCCTGGTTCATATGTTACATTATGTCCACAGGTCGATGGTGTATTCCTAGTGGCGGATAAAGTTTAAAAAAAAACCCGAAAAAATTAAACTTGAAAAACCGGCCAAGTGCGAGTCGGACTCGCGCACGAAGGGTTCCGTACGATTATTTACAAAAACGAGCAAAAAAATCACTTTTTTGTATGGGAGCTTAAATATTTATTTTATTGTTTTTAGTATTTGTTGTTGTAGCGGCAACAGATATACATAATCTGTAGAAATTTCAACTGGCTAACTATCACGGTTCATGAGATACAGCCTGTTGACAGACGGACGGACGGCCAGCGAAGTCTCTGTAATAGGGTCCCGTTTGACCCTTTGGGTACGGAACCCTGAAAACTAATAAGGTAAGGCAAATATGCAATTATACACACACACACGGTTCGATGGTTATTTTTACCACCAAACATCAAGCACCAATCATCGGCTTAAGCATCCAGCTTAAGCCATCAACTGTGCACAAATGCAGTCTCCGTAGCCGTTCCTGACGGATAACGCTAATTACACTTTGCCTGACCCGGGAATCGAACCCAAGACCTCATGCTTAGCAGCGCTTGACCAACGAAGAACCATGATTACAGTCCCTTGTTAAACTAAAATGCAATTAAAAATTCAAAAGCGCGAACTCAAAAGGGGAAAAGCGCAGATAAGACAAACTTCCCCTCTGTGATATTGTTTTTCAAGTTGTTGGTTCTCCTTTTGAAGGTTTTCGATGTGAAGAAGATTTTACGGAATTAACTCGTTTTGCTTCGAATTTTGACGGTATATAAATAGAAGGTTCTATTAAAATAGACGAAAAAACTTATAAAAATCATTCAGCCCACCAAATAAGGACAATGGTAAAAATTAACAGTAATAAGCTAAACGCATTAGAAACTTACAAGAAAAAAAATCATCATCATAAGCCATAATGTTCCCACTGCTGGGACACAGGCCTCCTCCCTATGAGAGGGAGTGGGCTGTAATCCACCACGCGGTCCCAGTGTGGGTTGGTAGATGTCACATGTCTTCGAATTTTTAGTTCTAGGACATGCCGGTTTCCTCACGATGTTTTCTTTCACCGTTTTTGAGGGCAGCGGTGATAAAATTAATTACACAAAGTATGGGCCTGTCTGTGTTCGAACCCACGGCTAACTTAGAAAAAAAAACAGCTAATGGAAATACACTAAAAAATTAGGTGTTATTTTAGGTCAAAATAAAATCACTTTAATCGGTGTTTTTATCGTTTTCGTTTGGATATCTTTAGTAAGACGTACTGAACGCTGTGTTAAAAGTCCATCTATTTTAATGGGACCGTGTTTGTGACTAAAATTGTGGTTTCAAAGACGGAAATCGATTTTTTTAGGTACCTACTTAAATCTTGCGCCTACACTAAACAGTCTTGCTATGTGACAAATTCAAGTGTTTGAGGAACAAAACATAATGTATGTATAGCAGCGCAACTTGACCTTATCGGTGATGTTCTTCAGAAATGTCAGGTGCTTAGTACTCATAATCAAGGTTTTTTAAAAAAAAAACATTTCCCCACATTAGGAATTTCTCCTGTATCGTGGGTGCGTTAACAAACATTTAAACTGACAAACACAAACAGCCAGACCCGGAACAACTATCTGTAGGCCATACAAATATTTGTTACGTGCGGGGATCGAACTCGCGACACGCAGTGCAGCAGTAGATCGCTCAACCACTGCGCCAACCGTGCCGTCGAGGTCTTTCTTCTTTTTTCCTGTGGTTAATGCCTAAACCTGATGTCAGAGTTTTTATGCAGCTCATGGGCTCTCTCACTGAATATCTCTCAGGCATGCTGGTTTCCTCACAATGTTTTCCTTCACCGAAGCAAGTGATGATTAGGTATGCAATACGCACATCCTCCGAAAAACCGGCCAAGTGCGAGTCCGACTCGCACCTACTGGGAGAAAAAAACCCAGTAGTCCCATAATAGAACTAGATAATGGAACTACTGGGATACGGCGCACACGAAGGGTTCCGTACCATTATTTATAAAAACGAGCAAAAAATATTTTTGTATGCGAGCCCCCTTTTAAATACATATTTTATTCTGTTTTTAGTATTTGTTTTTATAGCGGCAACAGAAATACATAATCTGTAGAAATTTCAACTGGCTAACTAACACAGTTCATGAACTTACAGCCTGCACGCGTAGCATGACCGCCGTAGACGGGCTATGTCGACGGAAGAATCGATAAACTGACACATTTTCATTGTTTATCTGTCAGTATGTCGATGGTTCCGTAGACAAAACTCGTTTCTACAGTGGTCATGCTACGCGTGCTGGTGGCAGACGGACGGACAGCGAAGTCTCAGTAATAGGGTCCCGTTTGACCTTTTGGGTATGGAATTCAAAAATCAGAGGTGCGTGTATTGGGTTTGAACTTGAGACCTATGGCTTTGCAGTCCAACGATCACACCACTAGGCTACCACTACTTGCACAACCGAGGTGCGTGTATGAAAGTATAAGGGAAGTTTGTTAGTATAGCAGGCTGGTGATGTTCTGTCGTTTCTGCCAGTCCCATTGGAAAAAGCGTTTTCAAACGTCTTTCATAATGCGCACAGCAAAGGAGTGGAACTACTAGAAGTACGAACGCTAACAACCCTAATCTCTTTGAAGTTAGACTGAACAGGCTTCTTCTCGGTAAGATATCGTCGACTTTGTCTCTGTCATCTCTGACCTAGACTAGAGTCAAGAGCAAACCCATCGCAAAAAAGGCATGTATGTGTATGCTCATTGGACTTACTATTACAGCGTAAGTGGATCGATCAATACGGTCATTAAACCAGAGTTAATAATCATAGTTTGAGTCATATATTTATATTCATATATCGTCAATGCAAATCTTGTGGTTAAGAGACAACACGTCTTGTTGTGCGTCAGAGTACTACAAATATTTGCGTTTTATCTATGAAGAGCTGTCCGGCGCAACTTCGTTTGCGTCACATTTTCCCCGTTTTCGCAACATTTTTCATTGCTGCTCCACTCCTATTAGTCGTAGCGTGATGATATATAGCCTATAGCCTTCCTCGATAAATGGGCTATATAACAATGAAAGAATTTTTCAAATCGGACCAGTAGTTTCGGAGCCTATTCAATGCAAACAAACAAACAAACAATCAAATCTTTCCTCTTTATGATATTAGTTTAGACTACGCACAAAATATTATTGAAGTATTTTATGAGAACGTTTTCTTGCAACCACGATGCGCTGTGGTATTATTTGTTGGATGGACTAAACTTTTGCAGGCTGAGGTAATGTATATTTATTTTAAACTTAAAAGGGTGCTGATAAGAGTTCTGATCATTATAATCTGGATTTTTTCTATGTTCGACTGAATCGGTTTCTTCTAGGCATGCGTGCACGTCCAACCTAGGCCGATTCATCGCTTCACATCAGGCAACTTTCTGCCAAATGCAAGCCTATTAAGTATTTAAAACAAAATGGCTGAAAACAAGCAACCACCTAATTAGTTAGTGTAACGACGCTTTGAGGCTTTAGCACTACCAAAGACATATTAATTGTCTCATCAGGCTGTGATTTCTTCAAATTTGACCAAAGAAGCAGTGCAGAGCGTAGAGAGCAGCTGTGGCCCACTGGTGGCAGCCCCGACTTACCAGCAGTAAGGGTTCGAACCCTACCAGGCGCATTACTTTGAGTAATTTATTTCATCACCACTGCCCTCAAAAACGGTGAAGGAAAACATCGTGAGGAAAGCGGCGTGTCCTAGAACTAAAAATTCGAAGACATGTGACATCTACCAACCCGCACTGGGCCCGCGTGGTGGATGACAGCCCACTCCCTCTCATAGGGAGGATGCCTGTATCCCATCATTGGGAATATTATAGGCTAATGATAATGATGACCAAAGTAAAGCTGCTTGGTGACAGAATATGCATGAATGTTATTATTTATTTATTTATTTATTTATAACAGCTTAAACTATCATTACAGGTTTTACCCTAATGCGACAGCTAAGAACTTAAAACTAATAACCTTAATTATATATGTACTTACAACTAAATTAGAAAAAAAATTAAAATAACAACATTACTAAAATTAAAAAACATATCAAAACACAATTACTAACAAAAACATAGTACAAAAATAAAGTTAAAATTAAGTATTATTTTGCTTGTAGCATAACATAAATAGTAATACCCTTGCGAATTCACTAAAACAACATGTAAACACATCAATCTTAGTTTGAAGATCGTTGATGGTTCGGATAGCTCTGGTAAGGGGTGCCTTGGCAAGCAGGTTAGTTCTGGCTGTAGGTACCAGTAGCAGCGGCGGGCTGCGCCGCCTCCACACGTAGCGGTCCGGCACACACAGACTCAAGCGCTGCAATACTCCCGGGTGACTTTCCACTCCACGAAGCACCCTCACCAAGTAGGCGACCAGCGTAAACTCCCGTCGGACATGCAGTTGATTATAGCCAACCATGCCCAGGACAAACAGAGTGGGATACATCAGTGGGTAAAACGGATATACCCCATATAATTTCTTGTACAAATGGCGCGTGAACTTGTTCTGAACGCGCTCCAGCATTACAGAGTACTTAGCTTCATGTGGAGCCCATATGACCGCACTATGTTCCAGATGACTCCTGACTAGTGCATCATATAGGACCCTAACTGCTGTGATGTTTGTGAAGCTTTGTGTCTGTCTCAGAACAAATCCTAAGTTTCTGTACGCCTTCTTACAGATCTTGGTTACATGCTCACGGAATGTCAGATCGGGAGTCATGAAAACACCCAAGTCTCGCACCTCCGTGACTCGTTGCAGTGGCGCCGCGTCCACCATGTACTCATAGAGCAGAGGTGCACGAGCACGGGTGAAACTCATCAACGAGCACTTGGATACGTTGAAGTACAGTTTGTTTTCATGGCTCCATTGTACTATCCGATCGATGTCTTCCCCCGCTGTTGTTTTTTCCCTTACGAAATCCTTCACACAGAGTACGGACGTCTACTCGAAACTATTTGTTTGACAAATCTACGTCATAAGCGTAAAAATGGGCTTAAGTTTTTAGAGTTCCGTACCCAAAGGGCGTGACTCTATTACTGAGACTTCGCTGTCCGTCCCTGCGTCTGTCACCAGGCTGTATCTCATGAACCGTGATAGTTAGCCAGTTGAAATTTCTACAGATTATGTATTTCTGTTGCCGCTATAAAAACAAATACTAAAAACAGAATAAACTACCTAAATATTTAAAGGGGCTCCCATACAAAAAAAATACATTTTTAAATAATGGTACGGAACCCTTCGAGCGCGAGTCCGACTTGCACTTGGCCGGTTTTTTATTTCAATGACAAAACAATGTTTTCCGTATTTACAGACTCAACAGGAATCCCCGCAAACCCATCATTCGGTAAACATTCAAGTAATTTTATACATAAAGTAGATACACACGAAACATCAAGCCAGATTTCCAGTATAACATGGCCTTGCATTCTTTAGATTTCTAATACAATGAGAGATCCGCAATTGGTTAAGTATAGCTTGATTGGTAGTGCGTAGGTAATGCCAATATTGACTATTATCTATGACCTTTTTTGTTGAACTGCGCCGTTTGGTCTAACAACTACATACATACAAAAATTCACGTCTTTTTCCACATGGAGCTAAGTAGAAACTATAGTAAAATAGTAAAACTATAATAAATTCATAAACGACGCAAATGTCTAACAAACGCACTTTAAAACACTATTGCCGATTAACTAGAACACGCTACATATCATACCATCACGCATATTATTCCTTGAAAGGGTAGATTGAAGTACCATCATCATCATCATCATCATCATGCCTACCGCAGTCCACTGCTGGATATAGGCCTCTTCAATCGCTCGCCACTTAACTCGATTCTCGGTAGTTGCCACCCTGCGAACATCGGCGCTCCACCGAGCCTGAGGGCGACCCACCTTACGCTTGCCGATTCGCGGTCTCCACTCAAGCACACTTTCTACGGCTAATATAGCCAGCCTATTGCCACTTCAGCTTACTTATTTTGGGGGCTTTGTCGACTACTCTGTTTCTTTGTCTAATAATCACCTCGTTCCGGATGCGATCCCTCAGAGAGATTCCAAGCATGGCCCGCTCCATAGCTCGCTTGCGACCTTGAGTATATGGACCAACCATACCGTAAGTGTCCAATTTTTAGCCCCGTAAGTCATTACAGGCTGGACGCACTGACTGAAGACCTTAGTCTTTAGGCTGCGGAATACGTGACGAGAAGACCCGATGAAGCTTCGGATTGAAGTATACTTATATTAAAAGAGCACCAACAAACGCATCCTGCCTTTTTTACATACGTGCAGACATATTACCTACGTTTTGCAGTCATTCTTTTTAATAGCACTGACAGAAACATGAACACCTAGAGTTCTTAGCGAAAACAAAATAAAAAAACCGGCTAAGGGCGAGTCTCACTCGCACACAGGGTTCCATAGCCCCAAACAATATAATAACAATATTTTGAACTGTCATTCATTAGTTAGTAGTATTAGTTAGTACACTTCCACTCAACCGCAAAACTAAATTTGTTTTTCATAGTAGGTTAATGAAAAACAAAGTTACTGCTACAGTTTGATGAAAAAGTCCCATATCTCAAAAACTAAACATCATATCTTATTGAAACCAATTTTGTTGATAGTTTTTTTTACTTTCTACAATCCTAAATATTTTCAGAATTTTCTTCCTCTTACTTTAGAAATTAGACGGGGGGGGGGGGGACACACATTTTACCACTTTGGAAGTGGCTCTAGCGCAAACTATTCAGTTTAGAAAAAAATGACATTAGAAACTTCAATATCATTTTTGAAGACCTATCATACCATGGATACACGTGCGGGTTTGATGAAAAAAAATTTTTGGTTTTCAGTTCTAAGTATGGAGAACCCAAAATGTTAGTTTTTTTTTCTATTTTTGTGTGAAAATCTTAATGCGGTTCACAGAATACATCTACTTACCAATTTTCAACAGTATAGTTCTTATAGTTTTGGAAAAAAGTGGCTATGACATACGGACGGACAGACAGACATGACGAATCTATAAGGGTTCCGTTTTTTGCCATTCGGCTACGGAACTCTAAAAAATAAAATACATATAACCCTACCACTTCAGCCT
Source organism: Cerastis rubricosa (assembly GCA_949152445.1). Taxonomy (NCBI): domain Eukaryota; kingdom Metazoa; phylum Arthropoda; class Insecta; order Lepidoptera; family Noctuidae; genus Cerastis; species Cerastis rubricosa. The sequence goes on along the minus strand of OX424548.1, from coordinate 14,653,398 downwards.
CTAAAATAATTTACGAAACAAATCCGCGTAAAAAAAACGGAAAGAATCTTGATAATCTCAAACTTCTCCCGCTCAGGTATTCAGACACTAAAAACACAGCGAAAGTTAAAAAAACCGCTTAACCGCATCCTTCGGAAGTCTTTATTTTATTTTCTATAAATATTGCTCGAGCACCTCCAACTCTGCCGACCCCAGTTTCAAAGTTTCCCCGCTCCCGAGATGAATAATTTCCTCTTCGAAATTCTTGGGATGTTTAAATTTTAAAGCTGCTGGAATACTGTGTTAGAACGACGAATTTTAAATCCAATCATTTCTGGAATCTTCACGCCTGTCTATTTGGTATAGGTAGGAATTTACGTGTGTAATTTACACCGATTTGACATACAGTACAGGAATGAGCACTCACCACTTCGCGTGCTCACTACGTTTTTGCAATTTCTGTCCATTAAAATCCAGGACGTTTTTTCTATTGACCAAAATCTAGTGAAAATCTCATTTCAGCGACAACTAAATATCAAAAAACCATCTGCAAGGTTTTTTTCTACATTGACACATATAGAATGTAATGCATGAAAGCAAACGCTTTAAAACTGTAATGATAGTGTGTGTTTTTAAATAAATAAATAAAAAACAGGCAGAAATTGCCTCTCAGGTGTTCTTATGGCCATAAATGGACAAATAGACTAAAATTGTAAAACTCTTTTTAACAAAATTTCTGTGAATATCAATAATAAAAATAAAATGTCAAATTTAAATAAAACAAATGAATAAAAAACAAATTCATATAAAAAGGTCAGTAATAATATGTCATATAATTGTAAAATCCAATGGTAAAACTTACGATAAAAAAACCATAGTCAACTTTAAGAAAGTATCGTTGAAACTGAGATATTATTGTTAACTGTTTTATTTTTGTAATTTTGTATGCACGTCATGTCCCTGCGCCAAATAAATATTTTTTCTTTCTTTCTTTTCTTCTTTAGATAGTCAACCTAACCTCATGTTAAACCAGGAACCGCCTACTAAAAACCGTTCCATCGTCACTCCCTCAATAATTCATCTACCATTGAATAATTCAACACAAAATTGAACAAAACATTAGAACATCCAATAGACCGCATCATTCTAGTTATGGTATCTAACACCAAAGACCCATTTTCCCATGGACTAGTGACGATCCAATTCGATAATTTACTGTATCGATAACATGATGCGATACTCCAAAAACTTTTGGTCGATACAAACGATTATGATACAATACATGGTTCACACACATACTAGTGGACACTAAACTACTAACTAACCACTGCTAACTTAACTAAAATATCAATGGATCGTATCGTACCACTTCAACGAGTCAATTTAAAATGGAACAAGAGGAGGTTAGATAGACATTCGCTTCATGTAAAAAACTGGTATTCAGCTCCATCCGGTTAGACTTATATCCAACCCCAACAGAGTAGGGAAAAGACTAGGCAGGTGAAGATGATATGAAAAAAAACCTGGAATTTTGCCTGGACTTAATTAACGAGGGATTAATGGCTCTTTAGTCAATTGATCCCACTCACTTGGGAAACGCGGGATCATGTTGACTAATTCATTATTTTTCTTTAGTCGATTGATACTGCTGTCAAAGATGAAAAAAAATGTTACAATGTTTGCATTTGTTTTGATGCCAACTATCGTCTAATCTAAAAGACGAAACGATCTTAGAATCGAATCGGGTGTCCAATGCAAATCGATCAAAAGTATCGACACAAATGCAATCATCGCGCATCCCTACAGTAGACCCATTTTCCCATGGATAGAACACCATAACCCGATCCCGTGGGATACTTCGGTGACCACAGATCGTTTTTATTACGAACAACAGTAGTTTAGGGTTACATTTTGGTTGGTGGACCCGGCTTTTGTGGGTTAAAGGAGAATGTGTGCTTTTCTGTTTTATTTAAACGATTTTTGGACGTTATTGCTAAAGTTTGCTTGGTTATTAAGGTCATTTTGTCAAATTGTATTTTGTAATTTAAATACAAGTTGCTTTTAATAACGATTAGAAGTAAATGTCCGTTTTCACCAACAAGCAACATCTAAAATGAATGCCTATTTCTATGCTCGTTCTTCCAGCTTCGAAATTTAAGGCAACAATAGTCATCATAATATTTGAATTTATTTTTTTAAATGATTGAAAAATTATGTAAACCAGGGCCGTACTAAAGCTATCATCAAAATCGCGGGATTCACCTTGATAAGGGACGCACAGAATCGGGAAGTGTGGCAGGAAAAGGGAGGTTAGGGAATAATTTTACACGAATTGCTTGAATTATCAGTATAAAAGTACTATCAATTATGTGGTAAAATAAAATATTCATTTATTGCGCTATCGTACACAAACATGACAATTTATATTACATTAAAAATTTAACACTTCAGAACTATTACACTCCGTCTTACGAATTTTACCTTTTTGGAGAAACCGAAGGTTTTTGTTTGTGCATAAGATAATTATCCAGTTTTGGAAACCCAAACTCAATGACAGATGTCAAAAAGTTAAAATTCTTTCGTAACCTAATGTCAAACCGTCTTACGACGCGAGTTAAATATTTTTTACCCATCACAAAAGTGTACAATGCCGCTAAAGAAGTTTTCACTTAAAAAAATCTTAATCTTTCATACTGGTTTCAAAACATCCCACCAAAAGACTATGTCACTTAACACCTAACACCAAAAGCCCCCAAATCCTTCAGTAGGGTAGCTACTCCAATTGTCTTACAACCCGTACAACAATCAAAGGGTCGTGACGCCGACACTTGTCAGCAACCGGTTGCTGTACTAATTGTGACAACGACTGCCACCAATCACCCGTGCATTCACATGGGCTAATTATTTTGTGTGTGGTGTAGGTTATGAGAGGAAGCGATTTTGAAATATATTTTTTTTGGTTAGTGATCTTTTAGTGTTTCCAAGTTTCATTTGTAGTTAATGCAAACCTATTAAAGCAAGCTGTTAAGAGCGTTTAAGCCTTACGACATTTCATACAAACTTTCAAGTCTTTTTTTTTTAAATAACTGAATCGATTTTAATTACCTACTTCACACGCATAGGTCTAAAAAGTAACATTTTTGATAAATCGTGTTACAGCTAAATTAGACCGAAACCTAAATTTCCAATTACCTTTTTTTTAAAGACATTTCGAAAATGTTTTTCCTCCTCATCCTGTTTATGCGTATTAAGTTTCATTAAAATCGGTTCAGTCATTTCGGAAAATAAGGACCTGAAAGTTTGTATGAAATGTCGTAAGGGTTAAACGCTCTTAAACCTCAAAGTAATATCGCTTTACAAATCGCGTCCAGTTTCAACGGTGAAATTCGCCCTAAGACATTAATGACTACACACCATACCTCAAACCTTCTACCACATAAAGAAAGTGCCCCCTAACACATTATAACACTTGAAAACTAAATCAAAGAGTTCCATTCACCAGATACCCATCACTTCCCACGCCGAGCCGGCTTCCTCAACCGTGAACATGCATTCTAATAGATTTATTGCTGCAAGACTTTTTACATAAAAGTGCACGAGATCCATGGGATCCTAATTACTTTTTGTTGTTCAGTAATCTTAATTATTAGTATTGTTTAATTAGGAGATAATTATTTGGGACCGTGTATGAGGGGAGCGATGGGAATATTTCGTTCTTTTCCCGAGAAATATTTTGGAGTCACTGTTGTTTGTAAATGTATGGACATTGTAGGCCTTATAGATTCCTAGATCCTTGGTAACTTTTTATTTCGTTCTACGTTTTGTAGTAAGAAACGACTTTATGTCGGGCCTACGATGTCCTCCCATACTTAAGTACCTACTAACGCTGTAACATAGAAATTCTTGCCGGTTCTTCACCATAGGAAACGACCAACCCGAACCGTGCACTTTTTGTCGACGTTTTATAAGTGCCCATGTAAGCCTATGTGAAATAAAAATAATTTGATTTTTGACGTTTTTGATTTTTTTACGTGGTATATCCACCAACCAACACTGCCTTTGCGTGGTGGATTTCGGCCTAATCTGTTTCACAGAGCATGTGCATTGTTATTTATAAAGCAGATGTAATTAGCAACGCACCGGTAGGGGACGCCCTAGAAGAACATACACCTTATTGGCGAGGTTCTTCAGAAAGGTCAGGTGCGTAGTACTCGCAACCTACCTGCATGTATGATCAGATGTATAATCGTGGATAAGGTGAAAAGAGTATGTAAGGATCATGGAATCAAAATCATTTATTTCAAGTAGGCCAGTTACAGACACTTTTAAAAGTCAAAAAACAAAAAAACAAACGCGATGCTACAGTCCCAGTCACAAGGCATAATAACTGTGAAAGTACTGTAGTAGTCCATTCCAAAGCGTAGATCTCTATGGAGAAGAATGGACAAGAAACTCCATGGACACTCTTTTAAATTAGTAGCTTGTTACAAAAACCTTGGTTACATCATTCATGACGAGATGGTACATTATGTGAGAACGATGTAGCAAAACGTGCACAATAAAAGTGTCCACAGTAAAATAAATAAAAGAAAATTCAAAAATAAAATAAATAGTTCGAAATATCCGTGGCAACTAAGAGATGACCAGGCAAAAGTGACAGCGCCCGTTCACGACCATGATGCATGGATCAGCCATCATTTAACTCAACCATTTTGAAGGGAACTAAAGCAGGAAAACATAGCAGTTGCCGGTCTGTGGTTTTTGGGTATCCTGTGCGTTTATATACATTCGTATGTATGAAGCTTGTATTGTCAGGAGACCAGAAATTCTGAAAACCAGTCTCACCAGTAGGTAACTAGGTTGTGAAATTCAGATAGGTAGTCGCTCCAATCCAGTCAGACTGAAAATCGACCCCAAAATACTTGGGAAGGCTTTACAGAGGATGATCAGTCTCAGCAGCAAATTCATTAAATCAATAAAAAAACATTGACAACCTTCTTCTAATGAAGTCGGTATAAACCAACAAAAACCGGTCAAGTGCGAGTCGGACTCGCGCACGAAGGGTTCCGTACCATTATTTATAAAAACGAGCAAAAAAATCACCTTTTTGTATGGGAGCCCCCTTAATTATTTATTTTATTCTGTTTTTAGTATTTGTTATAGCATCAACAGAAATACATAATCTGTGAAAATTTCAATTGGCTAACTATCACGGTTCATGAGATACAGCCTGGTGACAGATGGACGGACGGACGGACAGCGAAGTCTCAGTAATAGGGTCTCGTTTGACCCTTTGGGTACGGAACCCTAAAAAGTGTCAAATGCAACCTTTTTAGAAACACTGTCATTGAGGTCAGTTTTCACTTTTTCAGACTTACAAGTTCACGATACCTACGTAATTTGTGGTTTCGATATCAATAGATTGTAAAGCTTAATTAATATGTAAAACCTAGTATCAAATAACAAGCTGAATTTTAAACAATAGGCGGCAAAGTAATTGATTGGCTAGATACCAATCAATCATGTGTTTTAGACCTTTGACTTACAAGAGGTCACTTTGGTCGAACCTTAATTTTATTGACCTTTAGGAGGTCAAAGGTCTATTGATACAGAAAAGGATCGAGCATTGATTACCACGGTTGCTTACTAGGTGTCGGTGATTAAAAAATGCTTTTATAAGCTTTAACTGTAACAAAGAAAACTTAAAAGAAAAACTAAAGGTTTTTTTTTACACTAAGTAAAAAAAGGTTATTGTATGTCTCGTCACAATTTAATTCGCCACAGAATAAAGTATGTGTAAACTTGCTACAGTTCTATTTTCATTATGAGAATTCGTTATATATTAATTTTGATCGTCAAATTGTACAAACAGCAAAGAAATCAAACAATAAGTAGTCTTTTGTTTTTCTTTTACGTTTACAGATGGAAAATATCTATGTGCCCCCACATAGATATTTTCCATCTCCAGTTTCAGAATGATGTATTAAATACGTGATAACCGTTTTAGCATAGGTGTCCCATTCACCTTGTTTTTGTTTTTATTGCGCATAGTAGCTTGACGCTTGCTGAAAAAGACTTATATTTTAAAACAAATATACAGGATTCATCATCATCTGCCTAGACTTTTCCCAAACTATCTTGGGGTCGGCTTCCAGTCTAACCGGATGCAGCTGAGTACGAATATTTTACATGAAATGACTGCCTATCTGACCTCTACAACCCAGTAATTGGGTAATACGATACCCCTTGGTAAGACTGGATGTCAGACTTTTGGCTTCTGACTACTCGTAACGGCTGTCAAAGATGTACAAATAACAGCCGGGACCAACTGCTTAACGTGCTTTCCGAGGCACGGAGGAAACTCGGTATGTAATTATAGTCACAGACCAACCTCGGCAAGTACGGCTTAATCTTGAAGATCGAACCCGTGCGGCTGTTATTAATTAGCCACGAGCTCCTCCAAATATACAGGATTCCAAGATAAAAAACCTTCAGAACAAAACCTTTTGGGTGTTCACAAATGCATGAATATATCAGTCTTGCAAGCATAAAGAAGTTAGATCAGTTAATTGTCAAACCCGACTTCAATGAAAGAAAAATAAAAATCATATTGGCGCGTATCCAAGTTTCATTCCACTACTGCATTTTATACGCTTTCTTTTTACGAAAACAAATAAAAACGATCTTTTATATGACTGGTCATCTGAAAAAAAAAGACGTGACAAGTTTCGATCTTTTGATATTTTAAAGATAAAAAATGATGGGATGTCAGACGTGTCAGTCTGTTTTTTGGGTTTTGCGATGTTTCATAGTGTGTTTCAACGAATATCGTTTTAAATAAATTATTTCTCATAATTATTATCATTTCATAGAATAATCAATACGCAGTATACTTTCAATAAGGCTTCCAGTCTAACCGGATGCAGCTGAGTACCAGTAATTTACATAAAGCGACTGCCTATCTGACCTCAACAACCCAGTTTCTAGGTTATACGATACCCCTTGGTAAGACTGGATGTCAGACTTTTGGCTTCTGACTACTTGTAACGACTGTCAAAGATCTACAAATGACAGCCAGGACCAACGTCGGAAAGCACGATGCTTTCCGAGGCACGGAGGAAACTCGCTATGTAATTAACACCTTCACTGCCTCTTCGGTCACTGGTGACCTCAAAGAATACATTTTCAATTGTGTCTTCTGTCTGGGAGTCAACGTGGTAAGGTCACTCATCCACGGGCCAACCTCGGCAAGCACAGCTTAACCTTAATGATCAACCCGTGCGGCTGTTATTATTTACCCACGAGCTCTTTTCCTCAATTAATTTCCTGTTTATGTTTAATCACTTTATAGTATTAAACATAAAAAATAGCGTCACAGTCTAAAAAAATCAACCAAAACATTTACCAAACCCACGATTTATTTACCAAACTACCTATTGAAATCCCAACAACGTACACGTTTTCGGAAAACCCTAGTTAAATACACTGTTTCTTGCATTCAAAACATTTTCTACCCGTGAGGTAATTCGGACCTTTTCTATCAAAATACAGACTTCGAAAAAGGGTCCAGATTGGAGCTATATATATATTTTTTCCTACGATTGGTGTTGAGTTGGATGTACGATGTTTATTTTTTCCTTTTTTGTGGTATGGTGTTTTTAAGAGACGTTGGTATCACATGCATGATGTTATGTGACTTGAAATTAAGATCATTTGCACTAAGGAAACGGGTGTTTCTCATCATCATCTGCCTAGGTAGCAGCCCGAGACCTAGATTTATACCAGGTTAGTGGCTAAAAGGTCGTCTGAAAACATCATCTGCCTAGCCTTTTCCCAAACTATCTAACCGAATGCAGCTGAGTACCAGTATTTTACAAGAAGTGACTGCCTATTTGATCTCCACAACACAAAGTATTCGTTAGTGTGATTTTTGGTAATACATCACTATCACTATCATCATCACTACATAAAATAAAACAAAGTCGCCGGCTGTCTGTCTGTCTCTATGTATGCTTAGATCTTTAAAACTACGCAACGGATTTTGATGGTGGCTGATTTAAAAGTACCTACTGGCACAGCATCGCGGGCTGGATCGAGCGAGGGTCGTGGACGGTAACACGAAGGTTACTAGTAGCTAGACTTATATTCAGTTAATTTTTTTCAGTTAATTTGTACAAATATGTAGCTTACAATTAACATAATTATATATTATTGTTTTTTTTCTTGTTCATGTGGTGTTTACCTTTAAGTAATTGTTGCACTGTGTAAAGTTTAAATGCATGTTTTATATTTGTTTGTAGTTAAGTGTAAACAATAAATTGTTGGTAGACCTAATAAATAAATAAATAAATATTCAATAGCTTATGTAAATCCCATATCAACCCAAATCTGAGGTTGAACACCAAGGTCGAACAAAACATAATTGGGTTTACCTGTAACAAAGTTTTCAGTTGCAGACTTATGCTTTATCACTTCGAAACCAAATATGGATGCTGTCACATTGATAAGGGTATACGATAAGACACCTTAAGCTTTTGGTTATAGAGATGGCAATCGTATCCACTTGTGATAAGCTGGTGTTGGATATGGGTATTCCAATAAGTAGAATTGATCCTCCCTATATCATGATTCGGGTATTACTTGGTGATAGTGTTTTGTTATTAATAGACATAAGGACTGTTATACTTTTGGTTTATCTTTTTTTACGGATGGGAAATCATCAAATGACCCCTCCCGCTCTGGGTGGAGCGGAGGGGAGTGTAAGACTTGTACTGACTAAAACCCATCCATGTTCCTTTTTAGCCCTTTGTGTTCCAGGGCCACGGTATCTCGGCTCTCACGGCTCTTTAGAACAGTCCCGCAGCCCTGGCAGGCATCGGCCCTCTCGGACCCCTTCCAATTTGCTGACATCTCCTTGAGGCGCGCGTGGAATACGAACGCGCCGTCGACACGGCCTGTCGTCATAAGACGGACGGACGGTAAGCTAGCCCATTACTCACGGTCCACAAGCCCGTTACTTTTGGTATACCCTACCTTAGTGCTCGCTAACACTAAAATAGAGCTACTTACTATGTTTTTTTTTTGGTAAAATATTGATTTAGAGGGCTAAATAACGTGACATTATATCAGATCGAAACAAATATGTAATGGATGACATCATCATCATCTGCCTGTGTTTTCCCAACTATTTTGGAATCGGCTTCCAGTCTAACCGGATGCTGCTGAATAACCAGAACCAGTATTTTACATGGAGTGAGTGCCTCTCTGACCTCCATAATTCAGACAGTACGAGGTAATAACATACCCTTTGGTAAGACTGGTTGTCAGATTTTCTGGTCTCTAACGACTATCAAAGATTTATAAATGACAGCCAGGACCAACGGCTTAACGTGCTTTCCATGGCTCGTAGGAAACTCGGCATGTAATGAGTGGTCACCCATCCACGGACTAGGATCAATCTCCAAATCGGGCGTATTCGTGTGATCGCTCTGGTGCTTTTCAGATATTGATATTTAATGGTAATTAAGTATCTCATTAAAAACAATGATATTCAAATGGTGTATGTTTACTATTGGCCTTCAATTTACACAAACAGTTATGGAAATATTTAAGTTCAAAAAATTTCGCGACCAGAGCAATCATAATTGGTGCCAGAGCGATCATAAATGGTAAAATAAGTGAAACAAAAAAAAAAAAACAGTCATATTCAGTGTACCAAGTGTAACAAGATTATATATAAGAAGAATGTATTATTTTAGAAAAACTTCTAGGTATATTATCAGTCATACATATCAAAAATATGGAATCTTTTATATAAAATAATCGCTAAAATAACAAATTAACATTTTTAACATTTTTGCAAAATCAACTTTTAGCATACCTTCATTTCCTTGGACTTAATTTAAGATAAATGAGACAAAATTAAAAACCTTTTGAAACTAACTATTAAAATAGTCTTTTATAGTTAGAGAATCACTTAGAATCATTAAATATTAGTTTTTTAAAAGTAATTAAAGAAAACAAACGTTTATAAAGAACATGATAAAATTCTTAGAAATAAACAATTTATAAACGTAACTATTTGTAATCATAATGCTTATAGAATCATGACTAAAATAACAGTATTTTCATGATTATCTAAAAGATTTGTAATAATCAAATTTTACTTAACTATATCTATAATGGAAAGTAAAGAATTAAAAAGAACAACACAAAGTAAATGCAATTCAGATGATAAGATCAAATTAAAATATTGTTTGTAAAATATAATGACAACGAATTTTCTTAAAAAGTATAAAAAATACAATTTCTATAAGGCTTAGTTGATCAACAAACTAAGAAAATAAGTTTTATTGGAAGCTCAGAAAATGAAATAGTCTTCGGAGTCGTAGTCGGGTAAATCTTCTTTTTGCAAGGAAGATAAAACTACCTCGGAAATATGGATTATTTTTTATCTTAGCCATTCTACGACGCTCAGCAAATTTCTTCCTTAGACGTTTTTCTTCAATAGATAATTTATTTCGAGGCATGATATCAATCTGCAACAATAGTTGCTATTAAATTTTAGAGAAAAAGGGGTTTTGGGTTTAGGTTATCCGAAGAAACCCAGTTCAGAAAAGATTATAAATTAAAGGTTATATGCATAGTTCATTGTTTTTTATAGTTACACTACTTCTTGAAATAGATTTATAACGCATAATTAATGCAAAATATCATCGCTCTGGTCTTTTTGGACAGAGCAATCAGAGCCATAGCGATCAGAAAAAGTCACAAAATCATAAATATAGCCGAATTAAAAAGCAATAGAAAGTTGTCATTACGTCTCATAAGAAACATCATAACGATCACTTAATTCACTTAACAAAGACATTCACAAGGTTACTATTGAATTTAAATAACGTGCCATAGCAATCATAAAATTCAAGAACCAAATCCAGAGCAATCATAAACTTACCTTCGTAATTTTGGAACGCAGGAACGTGGCACATAGGTCAGCTCCTCAGCGGTTAAACCACTACTGGCGTTGCCCCGCGGGAGGAGAACAGAGTGTCTATGTCGCGTAACTAGGGATCAGCGCGATGTTTTACCTCAGCGCAGAGCGATGAGATAAAATGTCCGGTCACGATTTTAAATTAAAATTGTGGTAAAAGTATTGTTAATATAACTAAAAATATTTTATAACTATGAAGATTAACTATTTCTTATGTAATTTAAATAAGTTGTTTGGTATGATACTTCTTATTAAAAAGTTTAAGAATATTTTTTTCATTCAATCGGGAGTTGGGTCAACCCAGAGCGATCAGGATTTTAAGGTTTAAGATTTTTTTTTTTATATTTAAAATAAACTTATTCATAATAATAGCCTTGTATCACGTAGATTAGACACCGAACTTTCAATAAAAAAATATTTTTAAAACGTTTTACGTTTTTAAAATGGGTTTATCCTGCCCGACACGAAAAAAAATGCCTCTGGAGATCGACCCACTAACCAATCGGTATTGGATCGACATAAGCTGGCGAAACACTTCTGTCCACCCTGTTTGAAGTCGTCGTAAAATACAAGAAGCCCTATAAAAGCGTGCCTCTAGCCACCTTAAGATGGACCTTAAGGTGGACCTTAAGATCCACTGTTCTGTTAAAACCAAGATTTCTACATAACACTAACACGTGAATAATGCTGTATTTTGTATTGTTCTAATTTTTTAAAATCTAAGTATAAAGTGTAATTAGTTTAAGTTCTGAACTGTCGCATTAGGGTAAACCCTGTAAGGATAGTTTAAGGTGTTACAAATAAATAAATAAATTAAAAATTATGCAGATAAAGAACTGTTCAATGTCATATGAACGAGAGCTTGGCCAGAGGTAGACAACAATAAAAAAAAGTTAATAAAAAAACGGGCGTGCCGGCAGAAGTGAAAACTTGAATATTAACGTTGTGCATTTTCCATATTTTAGGAATGGTTAGGGAAAAATTTTGCACGAATTGGTTTAATTATCAGTATAAAAGTACTATCATTTATGTGGTAAAATACAATATTCATTTATTGCGCTATCGTACACAAACATGACAATTTATATTACATTAAAAATTTAACACTTCAGAACTATAACAATCCGTCTTACGAATTTTACCTCTTTGGAGAAACCGAAGGTTTTGTTTGTGTGACAGATGTCATAAAGTTCAAATTCCTCCGTAACCTAAGGTCAATCCGTCTTACGAATTTTCTAGTTTTGGAAACCCAAACTCAATGACAGATGTCATAAAGTTCAAAATCCTTCACGTGTTCTGACGCGTGTTTAACAATTTTTACCCATCACAAAAGTGCATAGCGCCGCTAAAGAAGTTTTCACTTCAAAAATATGAAAACGCGAAAGATTTCGTCGAAAAAGAATATGTAAGCGATGGTACAACCAAAGAAAAGCGTATTGTTAATCTCTATATAACGCAGAGATATCTTTTAGTTATTATGACTGAAATAAATCAAACTGAACGTGTGGAAGACGTTGCAAGTACTTAATTGTTTGGAACGAGTTATAACCGGAAGCGATTAAGGATTTAATATAAAGGAAACTCTGCTCTTTATGGTATCTGATGTAAAAAATAGCATCATCCATGAAATGAAATGAAATGTTTTTAGTTACTTTTTAGACCTATGTATCTTGCTTATACGTATTAAGTTTCATTAAAATCGGTTCAGTCATTTCGGAAAAAAAGGACTTGAAAGTTATTGTAAAATGCCGCAAGGCGTAAACGCTCTTAATTCCCTAAGCCACTTGCTTTTCATCTATCTGTCGAAATTCTTTAGTTGCCATGAAAACAATACGAAAGGTAAGATTGGTATTTAATTTTCCAGAAACAACTCTCTCTGGTAAAGTCCCAGATTAAATAGAAACACGCTAGCTTAATCTAAAGAACTCAAAACAAAAAATTTACACCCCATAATCAGTAAACAAAAAACCAGCCAAGTGCGAGTCGGACTCGCGCACGAAGGGGTCCGTACCATTATTTATAAAAAACGAACAAAAAATTCACTTTTTTGTATGAGAGCCCCCTTAAATAATTATTTTATTTCGTTTTTAGTATTTGTTGTTAAAGCATCAACAGAAATACATAATTTGTAGAAATTTCAACGGGCTAACTAACACGGTTCATGAGATACAGCCTGGTGACAGACGGACGGACGGACGGACAGCGAAGTCTCAGTAATAGGGTCCCGTTTGACCCTTAGGGTACGGGTCCCTGAAAACAAATGACGCGAAAAAAAGTACAAAAAAGCAAAAAAAGCGCTGTCGCTTCTAAATTCCGCTGCATTTTATAAATTTCTCTCTAAATTTTTCGAGGCGTTATTTATAACTTAATCTCGAAGCTCGGTAAATGTTTTAAGCGCTAACTGCTGGGGATATATCTTTTTAAGAACCAGTGAAATGTCCTTTTATTCGTTGGAGTCCAAGCGTTATGGGACTTTCTTTTGAAAGTAAGTAGAAGAGTGGAACTAGCTTTATTTGTTACATAGACTTGGTTGTTTCTGATCCGTTTTTCTTCGTTTCAATTTACAATTTGGTGAAGGGTAAAACGCCCGTTTTGGATGCTTTAGCAACTTTTGGGGTTAAAAAAAGGTTTCGCGTTTGTATTACAATTTATAACGTATTTCATTTTACATGTTGTATCTTCAAGATTGGTTTTCACCGCAGTTGTTAATAAAACTAAAAAAAAAATAAGAAAAGAAGCAAAACAGTTGTCTAAAACAATGTATGTAACAAGTCATGCTTAACAAAGATAGTCAAAATCACTTCTATTGGTGTAAACGTGAGGTAGAAGATAATGGCTGCGGGACTGTTCATGGCTTCAGGACTGTTCGAAAGAGATACCGCGGCCCTAGAACACAAAGGGCTAAGAAGGAACATGGATGTGTTTTAGTCAGTACAAATCTGACACTCCCTTCCGCTCCGCCCAGAGCGGGAGGGGTCATTTGATGATTTCCCAACGGTAAAAAAAGGGTAGACGATATTAATTTTATTTAAGAAAGAACCGGTTTTTCTTTCTGACCATTGCTTGAAAGGAAATTCAAAACAAAAATGGTAATTATTTAGACTTTTAACTTGTTTTCAAACATTTTTAAATAGGTACTTAGCACAGTATTTTCCCCTCAAAGTTCATGCTCAGTGTTTAAAGGCACTACCCTTTTAAAGAAAAAAGAAATTGAAGTATTTCTTGTTGGAACTACAAGATTCCTGAATGCACGCTTTTTTGTAAAGTAACTATGAAGCTGGATGGAACTTGAAACGTGTAGGGTTTTAGCGTTTGAAGTCAAGTTTCTAGAAACACCTGGAAAAAATGAAAGTCTTTGGAAAAGGCTTTACAGTAAGAGAAATAAAAGATGTTTAAAGCATGGGCAAACTTTAAGAAAAAATTAAATTAAAAATTTAAAAAACCCCCGACATAAAAACCTCTAAAAAGACAAAAATAAATTAATCCAAGCGTCGTAGCGTCGGGGGTCCGCTTTGTTCTGTGCTTGTACTAAGCGGTCTTCTTAGCGGTCCCCCGACGCTACGACGCTTGGATTAATTTATTTTTGTCTTTTTAGAGGTTTTTATGTCGGGGGTTTTTTAAATTTTTAATTTAATTTTTTTTTCATGCTTTTTAAACTTATATTATTTTTTCTTAGCCTTGACTGTCCTACTCCTGGGCATAGGCCTCTCCCTTTCCTTCCAATTTTCTCGATGTTGTGTCTCTTCTCGCTAATTAACGAAACCAAGGAAAGATATACTTAAATTTAAAAATATAAAGAATGGGGGGAGGGGGGAGGGGTGTGCCCCCCCCCCTCAGCAATGCCCATGGTGACAAGCGACAACATTTTAAATTTCAAATACACTACCTGTGTAAGTTGTTTATATCCCTTCATTCACTAGAAAAGAGGTGATGATCTTCAAACGGCTGAGCAGATTTTCTCGAAACATAGCTAAGAACACTCTCGATTAAAATACCTTTCAAACGACACCACTTTTACCAAAATCGGTTCATCCGTTTAGGAGCTACGATGCCACAGACAGACACACAGATACACAGATACACAGATACACAGACACACAGATACACAGATACACACGTCAAACTTATAACACCCCTCTTTTTTGGTCGGGGGTTAATTAACATAAAATAAAAAGAACACATCAACATCTGCCTAATCTTTTCCCAGCTATGTTGGGGTTGGCTTCCAGTTTAACCGGATGCAAGGGAATGGCAGTACTTTACATGGAGCGACTGCCTATCGGACCTCCGCAACTCAGTTATTATTGGGTATTATGAGAGCAGTGGTGGCCCAGTGCTGGCAGCCCCGGCTTACGAGCAGTAAGCCGTGGGTTCGAACCCAGACAGGCGCATTACTGTATGTAATTTATTCCATCACCGGTGCTCTCAAAAACGGTGAAGGAAAACATCGTAAGGAAACCGGCATGTCCTAGAACTAAAAATTCGAAGACATGTGACATCTACCAACCCGCACTGGTCCCGCGTGATGGATTATAGCCCACTCCTTCTCATAGAGAGGAGGCTTGTGTCCCAGCAGTGGAAACATTATAGGTTGATGATGATGATGATGATTACGACGAATGGGCCATTGACTACCTGTAGTTCCTATTAAAGATCTACAAATGGCAGCCGGGACCAACGGCTTAACCTGCTTTCGGGTATCGAACCAAGGATCTGGTGCTCAGTAGTCGCGATTGAGACCAACGAGGCATTGTGCGCGAGGTCCCTAAAAACGAACCTAAAGATAACGTTTACTCACAACCCCCGATATTTAAACAACAATCAACCCAACTATTCCACTCTCCATCAACTTACACCCGAAAGTTGTTTCAAATACGTCTTCAGATAAAACTTTTGGACGACTCAAGACCCTCTCGACGTAACCTTGTCGCGACGTAAAAACGTGGAGCGTCTTAACGATAGATTGATTAATGGATACCCGCATCTTGAGCGAGACGTGTGACTTTGGCAAGAGGTATCTTTTTGTTTTTTTTTTTGTTTGGGGTGGTTTTTTGGACTGTTATGGGGAAATAATAGGTCTTGGACGAGGTAAAGTGAACCGTCTAGTAGTTCGTTTTTAGGTTTTTTACTTACTACACTTTTCTTATCAGATTGTAAGCTGAATCAATCAGCAAATAAGTGGTACTGTTATACCACCTTTTCTTTGGTTGATATTGTGTTTGCGAGCACTACAGCTGAGCATAAGATCTTGAATTAGACTCAAATTGAGCATTTTGTTATAGAGTTTTTCCATCATTTTTCAGTAGAAGCTCTGAGTCAAGATTTGGAGCCAATCGATGGAGTGAGGCTCGCTCCTTATTACAAGGCTCTTAAACATAATTGACAAAATCTAGTTGTACCTACTATAGGTCCAACTGCCTACCCTTTGGGAAACGTACATTGTGTTATAGGCTGTCATCAAATCGTACAGAATATATTTTGATAATGCAGTTAACTCCTAAACCAAACCAATCATGGACCAATTTGCTGTCCATTGCTTCATTAACAAACTAGAGGGCCGTTTAAGTAGTAACTAAAGCATC
Organism: Cerastis rubricosa; assembly: GCA_949152445.1. Taxonomy (NCBI): domain Eukaryota; kingdom Metazoa; phylum Arthropoda; class Insecta; order Lepidoptera; family Noctuidae; genus Cerastis; species Cerastis rubricosa. The sequence goes on along the minus strand of OX424548.1, from coordinate 14,636,847 downwards.
AATGGACATTAGACAGTCGTTAACAACGGCTATTACGTACAGGCCACATGAGGGTCAGTCGATGACCATTTTAGTGGCCCGCAATGAGCTAGAAATAGCCAATCGCAGTTGATTATAGGCCTGGAATTGTAAGTTAATTTGTAGCGTGGGTCATTATGTTCCTGTGGTCGTATTAAGAAGAGAGGAGCTCGTGGCTAAATAATAACAGCCGCACGGGTCGATCTTTAAGGTTAAACCGCGCTTACTGAGATAGGTCCGTGGATGGGTGACCATAATAACCTACCGAGTTTCCTCCGTGCCTCGGAAAGCATGTTAAGCCGTTAGTCCCGGCTGTCATTTGTAGATCTTTGACAGTCGTTACGAGCAGTCAGAAGCCAAAAGTCTGACATCCAGTCGTACTAAGGGGTATCGTATTACCCAGTTACTCGGTTGAGGAGGTCAGATAGGCAGTCGCTTCATGTAAAATACTGGTACCTACACAGCTGCATCCGGTTAGACTGGAAGCCGACCCCAAGATAATTTGCTAGGCAGTTGATGATCTTCGTAAGAAGGAAGTTATTAGTAGGTTAATTATCAGAGATCAGAAAAAATCCGATACGGACTCAATTCGTCAATAAATAATGTCAAGTGAAGTAAAACCCCGCTCATGCCAAAAAAGATTTTTGGTATTGCCCCACGCATATTCAATAGAGTACCTAATATTATAAAAAAACTGGCCAAGTGCGAGTCAGACTCGCGCACGAAGGGTTTCAACCATTATTTAAAAAAAAATAACGAACTTTTTTGTATGGGAGCCCCCTTAAATATTTTTTTGATTCTGTTTTTAGTATTTGTTGTTATAGCGGCAACAGAAATACATAATCTGTAGATATTTCAACTGGCTAACTATCACGGTTCATGAGATACAGCCTGGTGACTGACGGACGGACGGACAGTGAAGTCAGTAATAGGGTCCCGTTTGACTGTTTGGGTACGGAACCCGAAAAACTGACTTGATTTAAATTTAAAAGGCTATTATTATCTGACATTTTAATTAAGAAAAGCTATTACTTAATTGACGACTTTCATAATAATGATTCACTGACTGATTGATTTACTTACTTACTGTTAAACTATACATCTACTGTTATTGGCTGATTCATCCTACATTATTAATTTATTTATACCTACTATTACTCATATTGACATACTGTTTTTCTAGCTAGCATCATTTTATTCCGTCTGACATAATTAAGAGTATTTTAAATTTTTATAACTTTTACCAGGTTGAAATTTTTTATTGTAATTCTAATGACATATTTTTTATTTTATTTTTATTCTAATGAATTTTTTATTACAATGATATTTATATTTTTATTGTAATTCATTGACATGCCACTTATTTTAAAATTTAAATTGCGAACCTAATATTTGCATGAGACGGTAAAATATGGAGAACCTTGTTACAATCGAACATCTATGTAACTATTACCCATGTTTGGAAATAAATAAATTATTTGAAACCATTCGTAGAGCCCTCATGTAGACAAAAAGTATCTAAAAAAAAGTTGATGAAGAGTAAACGGTTACGCCGACAAAAAAACCTTGGGTGTTTTAAAAAGTGACAAATAAATTAGCCTGTCACAGTCCTTATAAATGCAAAAGTTTGTGACGATGGGTGTTTGTTACTCTTTAATGGAAAAACTACTGAACGGATTCGGATGAAATTTGGCACACGGGTAGTTCATAACCTGGATACTTTTTTTCCCGGTAGAACGATCCCGTCGGATAACTACCGAACTCCGCGCGTGCAAAGCCGCAGACATAGCTAGTATTATATATGTTATGACCGATATCATCATCTGCATCTGGGGTCGGCTTCCAGTCTTCATTATCATCATCATCATCATCATCATCAGCCTATAATGTTCCTACTGCTGGGACACAGGCCTCCTCTCTATGAGAGGAAGTGGGCTGTAATCCACCACGCCGGCCCAGTGCGGGTTGATAGATGTCACATGTCTTCGAATTTTTAGTTCTAGGACATGTCGGTTTCCTCACGATGTTTTCCTTCACCGTTTTTGAGAGCAGCGGTGATGAAATAAATTACACAAAGTAATGCGCCTGCTTGGGTTCGAACTCACGAATTACTACCAACTAATAACTACCAGTATTTTACATAGACAATATTTTTCTCTTTGGTGAGATTGGCTTTCCGACTTTCAGGCTCAAATTACCCACAAAATGGACCACAGTCCGACAGGTACTTTAAGACAGTTAAGCTGATACTTTTGAACAGAATTTCTTCGAGGTGCTACATGACCACATATCACTTTATTTACCTCACTCTAAGCTGAAATGTCACTGATATGACACAACTGTGTTATGTACAGTACAGGCAGTAGGCACCCTTTGAGGCGGCGCAGTATCGCGGCAGTATTACGCCGAAAGTAGTAAGATAATAGAGTTTGAGATGACGTGCGGTTGTGGTGCAAGTTTTAAGAGAAACGTTTGATATTTTTTTATACACTTGTTCGAAAAGTGACTTTTATTGCATCAGTTTTAGTTTCACATTGCAGTATTTTACATAATCTATATACTAATAAGAAAGCCGAAGATTTATTTGTTTGCTTGAACGCGCTAATCTCAGGAACTACTGGTCCGATTTTAAAAGTTTTTTCAGTGTTAGAGAGCCCATTTTTCGAGAAAAACTATAGGTTATATCCGCTCCTATTGGTCACGCTACGACCAATAGGAGCGGAGCAGTAATGAAAAATGTTGCAAAAACGGGGAAAATGTTACGCAGACGAAGTTGCGCGGGATAGCTAGTCATGTGATATTTTTTCTCCTTTCCATCCTAGTGCAGAAACATTTTTCACAGATAACAACGTTCTTTCTTATCGGAGAGCTAAGTAAGCAGTAATAGACTAGTGGTGCCATGTTATAGGTCTTAAATCGAACCTAACACAAGGACCTCTGATTTTGCGGAGTCATGTGCGTATTGTATAATAACTAGCTGCGGTGAAGGAAAACATCGTGAGGAAACCAAAAATGCCTGAGAGATATTTCTCGACGGTATTTAAAGCCGAAACAGATGAGGTACTAACCAGACGAAAAATCAAAAACGCTTTAAAAGCGGTTGGCTGTCCAGGCTATTTCATACCTTATTGCTATTCCACCAATTCGCACTAAGCGTTTTCAAACGTCTTCTTAATGCGCACAGCAAAGGAGTGGAACTCTCTGCCTGCGTCTGTTTTTCCGAACGCTTACAAACCTAATCTCTTCAAAGTTAGAGTGAACAGGCTTCTTCTGGGTAAGCTCGTACCATCGACGACTTTGTCTCTGTCATCTCTGACCTAGACTAGAGTCAAGAGCAAACCCATCGCAAATAAAAAACACTCTCAATTAAAACATCATCATCATTTCAGACGAAAGACGTCCACTGCTGGACATAGGCCTCCCCCAACGCTGCATTGACATAAGGAGGGTGTTGCCATAATTGCCATGCTTGGCTGGCGGGTTGGCGATCGCAGTACGGTTGTTACAAAAACACAGAGAACGCTGCTGCCCATTCTCTGGCAAGTCCCTTAGTCGCCTCTTACGACACCCACGGGAAGATATGGGACTTAAACATCACAATTACAAAAACAAAAATCTCCTACAGCCGTAAAAAACATCAGACAAAGACAAAATTCCAACAATTCAATATCCCAAACTTGAATCGAACTCAATTCGAAGAGAAATGGAGCTAAGAACTTGAAAGAGAAGACAAAACAAAAACAATCCCCAACTCTTCTTACTTAACCCGCCCCGAGTTGTACGTCAGCCATTTTCCTTTGTAACCCTACACCAACCGGAGTCGATGTCGGTATACTCGGGAAACCGGGAAACCGTCTCAGACGTAATCGCTTTTCACGGTTTTGATTTTCTTTGTAAGCCTGTCAGATGAAGTCTAGGTGAGATTTTCGAATTGGTTTTTGAGCTAGATTATTTTTAATGTCGGTAAGAATGTTACATAACATAACTTCACGTTTGTAATATCGGAAGGGTTGGGTAGTGGTGTATCTATTTTTTTTCTTTTAAAAAGAAACGTTGCTCGACATTAGGAATTTCTCATAAATTGTGGGTCCGTTTACAAACATTTAAACCGACATACACAAACAGCCAGACCCGGAACCACCGTAAATTTACGCCTTACAAATATTTGTTCCGTGCGGGGACACGCAGCGCAGCAGTCGATCGCTCAACCACTGCGCCAACTGTGCCGTCAATTAATAGTTTACCCCCATTACGCTAGTTACGTCTTCATCATCATCATCATCATCATTTCAGCCGAAAGACGTCCACTGCTGGACATAGGCCTCCCCCAAGTGTCGCCACATTGACCGGTCCCGTGCGACTCGCATCCAGCGGATCCCCGAAACCTTCACCAGGTCATCGGTCCACCTAGTGGGAGGCCTTCCAAAGCATCGTCTCCCGGTTCGCGGTCGCAATTCCAGAACTTTTCGGCCCCATCGGCCATCTGTTCTGCGAGCAATGTGCCCTGCCCACAGTGAGTTACGTCTTAGTCCCATTTAATAGCGGGCAAGCCAATTGCCATCAACCGGGCAATTTAATTTAGAAATTCCTGATTTTTGATAAATCTAGGTTAGCATAAGAAATGAATGAAAAAAAACTGGCATCATTATTTTTCTTATTCCTAATTCAGTGATAATGGATCGTTTATTTAAATAAGGATGTTATACGCCTTGTGCTAACAAGATGAAATCCATCTTTTTGTTTATTTGCATTTTCTTTCCTGACCTTTCACTTGGAACGGTTTCTTGAAAGGTTAAAGTTCGCCTAAGTATCCATACTAATATTATAAATGCGAAAGTCACTCTGTTTGTTTGTTACCTTTTCACGACTAAACGGCTGATCGGATCTTAATGAAATTTGGCAAGAAGATAGATTTCAACGTGGGGAAGGACATAGGCTATATATTATCACGCTACGACCAATAGGAGCGGAGCAGCAATGAAAAATGTTGCGAAAACGGGGAAAATGTGACGCAGACGAAGTTGCGCGGGCTAGCTAGTCTATTTATAAACCGTTTACTTAAATTCATAGCTATGCGAAATAGGGATATTATTATCTTCTATCTGACCTCCACAACCCAGTTAGTACTGGGTAAAACGGTACCCATTGGTAAGTTGTCAGACTTTTGGTCCACTGACTACCTGTAACGACTGTCAAAGATCTACATACGTGCTTTCCCTGGCACGGAGGAAACTCGGTATGTCGGGTAGTCACCCATCCACGGACCAGCCTAAGCAAGCGCGGCTTTAGATCAACCCGAGCAGCTGTTATTATTTAGCAACGATTTTCTGAAGTACCTAATGATTACTTTAAATCGTATTTAAATAACAGGAATTCAAAAATATCATAATAACCCGCGAACTTAAAGGAAGACTCCTTTACAGGGCACGAATCCAGACGTTCCGACAAGGGAACAACATGGAACCAACACACGAAAAAAAATCTTATTGCAAACCAAAAGCCACCAAAATTACATACATCATAATTATTTTAAAATGCACAAAAACAAAAGACAACAATCACCATGAAAGAATAAAAAAAACAGAATCTATAAGATGCAAAATAAGCTGATAATTTAGCTATCACGACATTCCGACAGGAGCCGACAGAATGATAAATAGCATGAGATTAGGAGCGGCGTAAGGCCGGCTTGGGGGCAAGTCACTGAGGTCTTTCCAAATTTCATTACGGACTCAAGACCTCAAGAATTTTTTGAAATATGACCCATGTTTTTTAGATGATGAATAAAGTTTTATAGAGGCAGGGAAATATGGTGTGGTTTTGTTAGGTAATAGAATATTAACGGTATTTTTTTAGCGATAGGTCTAAAACTTTGTTATATATTATATAAGTCATGTCTGTGAGACGTATTGTTTTTTAAAGTTATTTTTAAAAACTTATGTTTATTGTTAACTTTAATTCAATTATTAATCAATTCTTTTATTTAATAATGAAAAAATAAAAGGCGAAAATGTCCTTGTAAGTACATAGAACCTTATTAAAAACATTTTCGAAATATCTTTAAAAAAAAGATAATTTATAAATTTCTGTTTCTATAGATAATTTATTATCGGTCTAATTTAACTGTGACACTATTTTTCGTAAATGTTTTTAGTAACTTTTTAGACCAATGAATCCTGCTTATGAGTATGAAGTTTCATTAAAATCAGTTCAGTCATTTCGGAAAATAAGGACTTGAAAGTTTGTATGAAATGTCGTAAGGTGTAAACGCTCTAACGTATTTTAATGAATGATACTGTTTTTTTTTAAGATATCTATCTTAGTCTGTCCATATTATCTAACGCAACTGTATTGATGTCATCAAATAAACAATAATTTATTACCTTTCATAAGACCCCGAAAAAACAAAAAACAATTGCGCAACGATCCACGAACATCTAATAAAATGCCAAAAACAAAATATGAAAAACATATTTTCAATATAACTAGCGTAGTGACGCGCAACACGTAATATTTATCGACAGTCGATACTATTGTACCAACTAACAATAGAGCCGTGACATTTTTACGATGTCGAAGAACGTACAAAGTATATTTTGGCTTAAGAAACTTTTCGACTTTAATAAATATTGCTTTATGGGCTGGTAAGACATTGTTGTTTTTAGATTAAAAAGAATTTTCAATGCTTTAAGCTTCGAAATGTTACAGTGCAAATAAATATGGATTTTTTATTAATTCCTGCTGGCCTACTATGCCATCATAGAGCAGTATTGTTTTACTCTTATTCCAGTGTGGGAAAGAGACGGCGCTGGACGTCCTTTATAGCTCCGTCTCTTTCGCACACTTGAATAAGATTAAAACAATACTGCTGACGTCATAGTAAACACCCTGGTTAAGAAAATATTATTTTTTCATCGACTTTAGGGTAACGTTCATAGCATGGGTTACTGCGTCCTCGTGCTTCCTGATAACAACATACTGCAATCACCAATTAGAGAGCAGCGGTGGCCCAGTGGTGGCTGTCCCGACTTACGATCAGTAAGCCGTGGGTTCGAACCGAGGCAGGCGCATTACTTTGTGTAATTTATTTCATCACCGCTGCTCTTAAAACGGTGAAGGAAAACATCGTGAGGAAACCGGCATGTCCTAGAACTAAAAATTTGAAGACATGTGACATCTACCAACCCGCACTGGCCCCGCGTTGGGATTACAGCCCACTCCCTCTCATAGAGAGGAGGCCTGAGTCCCAGCAGTGGGAACATAATAGGCTGATGATGAATCACCAATTATTCTATCAAGACTTTTGGTCTAGTTTGACAGTAATAAGTAAGACTAGGAACATTTATGTTTTTGTGGGTGTAAAGACAAAATACCACACAATTGGTGTGGTCTTCTAAGGTAGTACAATAATTATTCAGCGATTTTTAGGGTTCCGTAGCTGAATGGCAAAAAAAGAACCCTTTCAGATTCGTCATGTCTGTCTGTTCGTCCGTATGTCACAGCCACTTTGTTCCGAAACGATTTGGACTACACATTTGAAATTTGGTAGGTGTATGTATTCTGTGAACCGCTTTACGATTTTATACAAAATAATAAAAAAAAGATTAGGGGTTCCCCATATATGGAACTGGAAGAAAATTTATGTTTTCATCAAACCTAGATAGGTCTTTAAAAATTACATAAAGGTTTCTAAAACCATTTTTGCTCAAAGTCGAGTCTTTGGAAGATAGACACTTCCAAAGTGGTAAAATGTGTGTCACCCTCTAATTCTAATTTGTATATATGTTACCGGCCAAACCCGATTTCAGGGCAAACTAGTTTGTCCTAGGCCAAACCAGTTTACTGGTTTATCACTAACCCAAACAAAACATTTACAATGCGCCCAACTTGGATCGCTCGCTATGCTCGCTCGGCTCGTGCGTTTATGGTCACTGTTCTAACCTAACCTAACCCATTTAGATGGGGTGCTCTATATGATCCTGTTATAATGAGTCCTAGTTTGGCCAAGGACAAACTAGTTTAGCCGGAAATCGGGTTTGGCCGGTAACATATATAATTATTAAAAAACCGGCCAAGTGCGAGTCGGACTCGCGCACGAAGGGTTCCGTACCAATATTTATAAAACCGAAAAAAAAAAACTTTTTTTGTATGGGAGCCCCCCTTAAATATTGATTTTTTTCTGTTTTTATTATTTGTTGTTATAGCGTCAACAGAAATACATAATCTGTAGAAATTTCAACTAGCTAACTATCACGGTTCATGAGATACAGCCTGGTGACAGACGGACGGACGGACGGACGGACGGACGGACGGACAGCGAAGTCTCAGTAATAGGGTCCCGTTTGACCCTTTGGGTACGGAACCCTAAAAAAAACTAATTTGTCAACCTCACCAGGTAAAAGCATGTACGTAACCTACCCTACTTAATAAGATCTTGAATGCTCAATTTTGTGTGTAAACGCATGTTTTTAACAAATAAATTATCTTTATCATACATCCACACCCACTTTCGCATTTATAATACTAGTACAAAAAACCTCATTTTCAGAACCATCGCGTTTCAATATTCCAACTAAAATCATTTGATCATATCTAAGTCTATTGGACATGTTTAAATAAATATTGTATTCAATTAGATTTCCCAGAAAAATATAGCTTTCTAGAACTCATTTGTTTAACTGAAAATAACATCAAAATCATATTAATTTACCTAGAAACATGTTCGCATTCAAACATTCTGTAATATGGCAAGCTTTTGTTTCAGTTCGTTTGTAAGCATTGTCCATATTTTTATGATCAAATAGCGTTTACCCGTGACTTTGGCTTTTAAACAATCGGAATAAAAAGTAAATATTGTGTCCTAAGGCTAACAAAAAGAAGTGCCGATACGACCTGGACGCGCACAGCGAAGGCTGGTTCGAGGATGTACGGAAAAAGAGCTCATGGAAGGAATTGGGGAAGGCCTTTGCCCAGCAGTGGGACAGAACAGGCTGGTAAAATTTTATCATCATCATCAGCTCAAATCTGCTGTCCTGGTGCGACGTTGGCAAACAGGCAGAGTTACTTCCACCTTTCTGATTTAAGCCATTTTAATATACTTTCCAGAGAATGCGCAGCAGCGTTCTCTGTGCTTTTGTTACAACCGTACTGCGATCGCCAACCTGCCTGCCAAGCGTGGCGATTATGGCAAAACCCCCCTTATTTACACTTGAGGCAGGCCTATGTCCAGCAGTGGACGTCTTTCGGCTGAAATAATGAATATCAGACAATCAGTCAATCTATCACATCAGCAGTTTATCATCCGTGTTGCAATACGAGAAGATTTGCTGATGTTTTAAATATTGGGCCACTGGCAAAACAGTCATTGCATTACCTCCTACCCTGAATTACAAATACGACTAAAACCATTATAATATTCTGACTTGGGGTCGGTGGAATGCGTTTTCTTTTTTCATTCTCCTATGTCAACCATCACGCTATCATTTACTCCTTTTTAGGGTTCCGTACCCAAAGTGTCAAACGGGACCCTATTACTGAGACTTCGCTGTCCGTCCGTCCGTCCGTCTGTCACCAGGCTGTATCTCATGAACCGTGATAGTTAGCCAGTTGAAATTTTCACAGATTATGTATATCTGTTGAAGCTATAACAACAAATACTAAAAATAGAATACAATAAATATTTAAAGAAGGCTCCCATACAAAAAGGTTATTTTTTTGCTCGTTTTTTAAAAATAATGGAACGGAACCCTTCGTGCGCGAGTCCGACTCGCACTTGGCCGGTTTTTCTTTAGTATCATGCCTCACACAAACCAGCCATATTTTCTTTGGTCTTCCTCTACCTCTCTATCCAGCAATGCGTATTTGAATCACTCTTTTAGCCACTATAGTTTCATTTTCAAAATATTTTTCATACTACTGTCCTGTCCGCATCATCAATTTTCATTACAAATACGACGAAAATATTTAAAATAAACATCAAATCCATCACATCTGAAAAAATATTTGCGTCGCATACCGTCCCATCCCTACCCAACCCAACATACCTACAAACAAACAACAAAAAAAAAGATTGTGTACATACTTTCCCTGCTCAACCAATCGATTCGTTCTGTTTACTCGATAAATTCAAATAACAATAGTCGATACATTCACATCACTACGACCAAACATTATTATTCGTTAGTACCTTGTTTATATATGAATAATATTATTTATGTTTTGTATTCACGAAATTTTCTTTGTATATCGAAGTCCTACGGGATTGTAGAAACTATATTGAGTTACTCAAATGGCTTGCTGATGGTATTTTGTATTGAATCGTCGTACTCAAGGGTTATACCATAAATAGCTAATGGTGCGACCGTTCAAACGGTAAAGGAAAACATCGTGAGGAAACTCGTTTTTTTTTTACTGAAAATTAGGAGACATGTGACATTTACCAACCCCGCAATGGGCCCGCGTGGTGGAATACAGCCCACGAGCCCTATGAGTGGGACTAACCAAGGAGGAGGAGGAGACCTGGGACCCAACAGTGGGAACTTAACAGGCTTATGCTGTACCAGATGCCTCGACTGCTGAGCATGAGGATCTGGTTCGATTCCCAAAGTGTTATCGGGTTTTCCTATCAAGAATTTCTCAGTTGCAGTCACTGAGTCTGGATTTGTGCCCAGTTGATTGCAATAGGCTCACCCCCTACTACGTTGGACTTAAAATAGAACTGGCAAATTTTGGGTGTGCTATTAGGTACACTTCAGCTTAACCCTTCAGGAATTACAGCCGTGATGTTTAGAGCGTTTACGCCTTACGACATTTCATACAATATTTGAAGTCCTTATTTTCCGAATTGACGGAATCGTTTTTAATGAAACTTCATACGCATAAGCAGGATACATAGGTCTAAAAAGTTATTAAAAAACATTATCGGAAAATTGTGTTACAGCTAAATTATACCAATTATAAAGTTCATTTGCATTAAAATCGGTTCAGTCATTTTAGAAAATAATGACTTGAAAAACTTTCAAGTTCACTATGAAATGCCGTAAGGTGTAAACGCTCTTAAGCCCATTATCGTTTTCCCTCTGAAGCTGTAAAACTCTCCCATCCACCAAGTATGTTGACCAATGCCCCTTCTAAATCTCTCTTAAAAAACGCCTTTAGCCACCCAGCCCTACAATTACACTCCAACATTATAGACGTCTGCTTACACCCTTTTAGTAAAACATGCGCCATAATATATCCAGTACACACTGTATATGCTACACACGTCTCTTCTGCCAAGCTTCGTATATTAACGCCAATAATATGCATACAATTTTCAAGAGTTTTCTTTGCAAGGAAATATAGCCTCGTATTTTTGCGTTCCTTTTAGTCTTGTGGTTAGAATAGGCTATAAGGCTATAAGTTATGGGGGTGGTAGGGTAGAAGGGTTGGTTTAGGGGGGGAAATAGTTTGGTTATATTGGTTTTGTAATATTGTCAAGTGACGGGCTGTAAAAAGTTTGTTTGTGATCTATTTTTGGTATTTTAGAAACGCATTATGTTCTTTATGAGTACCGCCATGGGATACAGGATTGAGTAATTGCATGTGTATGTTCCGTATGGTGTCAGACGTAAAGAATAGCACCATCCCATATCTTCCCGTGGGTGTCGTAAGAGGCGACTAAGGGACTTGCCAGGAAATGGGCAGCAGCTTTCTCTGTGCTTTTGTAACAACCATACTGCGATCGCCAACCCTCCTGCCAAGCGTGGCGATTATGGCAACACCCCCCCAAATGCCAATGTGGCGACACTTGGGGGAGGTCTACGTCCAGCAGTAGACGTCTTTTGGACTGAAATGATGATGTGTATGTATCGGTGAGTGGATGTTAAAAATCTTCCAATTTTTTACTGGTTTACCGGTTTTCTTCTTGACGTTTTTGGTCACCGTTTTGAGAGCAGCCGTGAGGAAGTAAAATCACACAAAATAAAGTTTCTACCTGAGTTTTAATCCTGGATCACTACTACGCAATTACCCAGCCAAAATTATCAAGCTTGAAGGTACCAAATAAAGCTGGTTCACATGATTGAACACGTTTGCTACGTGTTTTTTTATGAACTCAGCCAAATCTGTAGATAATATAAAATCATGTCACCTTTTTGCTGACAGTATTTGCAAAGAAATATGAGGAGGCATGATGTGTACCTTAGGAATGGACTTAGAATACTAATTCTTGAAGTAAATAACCTTTTCGAAAATCAGACAGGTTTTCTTGGTTAGATTACAACCATACTCTCATACAAATTTTATAAAAATCTTTTATATAAAACTAGCTGTCCCGCGCAACTTCGTCTGCGTCACATATTCCCCGTTATCGTCATCATCGTATGTCCTTTCCCAGTTTGAAATATATCTTCTTTCCAAATTTCATTAAGATCCGATCAGCCGTTTAGTCGTGAAAAGGTAACAAACAAACAAACAAACAGAGTGACTTTCGCATTTATAATACTAGCTGTCCCGCGCAACTTCATCTGCGTAACATTTTCCCCGTTTTCGCAACATTTGTCATTGCTGCTCCGCTCCTATTGGTCGAAGCGTGATGATATCCTATGTCCTTCCCAAGGTTGAAATCTATCTTCTTGCCAAATTTCATTAAGATCCGATCAGCCGTTTAGTCGTGAAAAGGTAACAAACAAACAAACATACAAACAAACAGAGTGACTTTCGCATTTATAATATTAGTATGGATTTTTTGTGTCACAATGTTAGTTACCATAGGTACTCCTTCGAAACGGCTGAACCGATTTGAATGATTTTTTTTGTGTATATCGGGTAGGTCTGAGAATCGGCCAACATCTGTTTTAAATATCCATAAAAAATTCAAATAAACCCCTGCGATCCAAGTTGCGGGCAGCAACTAGTAATTTTATAAAAACAAAGGTCTGTCTGTTTGTTGGTATGCCTGTTTGTCTGTGTATTACCTTATAACGACTTAACGGCTAAGTGTATTCTAACGATACTTGGCATATGGATAGACCATAACCTGGGTTAAGATTTAGGGTACTTTTTATCCCAGTTGTAAGTTCCCGTGGGATAATTTCTGACCTTCAGGCTGGCAAAGTCATAAGCAAAAGCTAGTAAGGTTTTTGAGTGTGGTTGGACTGTTTATCGTAAGCTTTGTCAATTAGCACGGATAAACTACAGAGCTGATTTTAATGAGACATAGAAGTAATTTCATCCATGTATATTGTACGGATACCGGTTACATACATAAAATCTGAAAACTTTTTTCACAGTTCAAGAGCACGTTACAAAATCATCTGCCAAGCCTTTTCCCAAACTATCTCGGGGTCGGCTTCCAGTCTAACCGCAGCTGAGTACTAGTATTTTACACGAAGCGACTGCCTATCTGACCTCCACAACCCATTTACTGGGTAAAACGATACCCCTTGATAAGACTGGATCTCAGACTTTCGGCTTCTGACTACTCGTAACGACTGTCAAAGATCTACAAATGACAGTCGGGACCAACGGCTTAACGTGTTTTCCGAGGCACGGAGGATACTCGGTATGTAATTATGGTCACCCATCCCCGTTACAAATTCATATCAAAAGATATTCTAACCTTTCTTAAACTATGTTGGGGTCGACTTCCAGTCTAACCGGATTCGGCTGAGTCCCAGTATTTTTCATGGAGCGAGTAGCGACTGCCTATCTAACCTACAAAACCCAGTAACTGGGTAATACGATACCTCTTGGTAAGACTGTTAAGACAGTGAAAACTACATAATTGAACTATCTATTGTAAAACATGGCTCTCTTAGCAATACATATTATATTATTGGTTTAACAGCTTTTACTAAGGTCATAGCATATTGCAGCATAATCAGCCAATAATGTTCCCACTGATGGGACACAGGTCTCTTCTCTATGGGAGGAACTGGGCTGTAATCCACCAAGAAGGCCCAGTGCGGGTTATTGGCTCAAAAAAGTCATACGTCTATTGGAATAATTGTCTTTAAAAAGTAAACAAAAGAACTGTCTTCTGACCAAGAAATTTTTAAAATAACCACGTGAGATAAAACATATATGATATATTCCTCTCATGATCCTATTTCCAAAGAAAAAATAAAGTTTTACCTACAGAAACCCATAAAATTCCTCCTAAGTCCTGACTTTACTATCAAACTAATAAATAAACAGTTTTTCCTTTAAAAAGGTAAATGAATAAAGAAAATTTTCTCATAAATTCTTCAGACTAAATAAATCGACAGACTACACTCTTAGTCAGGTAAAAAGTGAAGGGAAAAAGTAAAATATTATCGAGATAGCGCCACTTTTTAGCACTAGTGTTGGGAATTGATTATCGATAAAACGGATAAGGCTATTTTACGCTAGGTTTGCGAAATACGTTCGGTATTCAATTGTTATTAGGGAATTGATTTGTTCCGTTTCAAAGCTTTCAATGTATTAGACGGGTTCGCGTTTTGTTTTCGCTGGTGGTCGGAAATATTGAAGTTTAATTTTAAAATGTATTTTCTTGTTTGTTATGTTGCGGGAATTTCAATATTACAATGTTGCAACAAGGAACGCGGAAGTTTAAATTCTTTGTGGATAAGATTTTTTGAAAAAATACTCAATCTTTGACTACTGATTTCTTAAGCATATGTATAAAGTAAGAGGTATATCAAAATGACACTGTAAAAATTACTTTATATTTTGATACTGAATTTAATTAAAATTTTACTGTGCTCAGCTGCTCCATACATTTATTCTCGCAGAACTCACAAAAACGTAATAAACTTATGTTTTTTTTTCGCGATTTCCAGTTTGGTACCTTTGTAACAGTTGGTCATAATTAAGAGAAATAAGGCCGCCTAAGATATTTATAATTATTTAAATTTAACTTTGCACACTAAAAGGGTAAATACTATCTAGTTGTTTCTTAGCAAGTATTTCATTAAATAAACAAGACAAAATATTATTCAGTTTCACTTTCTTCCAGTTGAAACGCACAAACAATAAAAGGTATTTAAGTTATCTCACAAAATTGTCTAAAAGATAAACATGAAGTTTACGAACTTTTGGCCTAGGTCTGAATAAAATTATAAAGATCTTTTGTATTTAATGAGACCTTCTCTTATTCAGTTCTTTGACCTATTTTCTGTTTGATGTTCACTGTTGCTATTATAATTGTGCTTTTTATTCATTAGTAAAAAATGGACGGAGATTTTTCTTAGAATTATAGGTAAAACGGACGGTGGTCTCATAGAATAAAAATGATTTTTTTCTTTTTTATTTTTTTTCGTGTTTGAGTGTGTGTGTCTTCTAGTGTTTTGGGCAAAAATGGTAATTATTTTATCCTGACGCATCAAAGTTAATATGTTTTCAAGATAAAATCAACGTTATTTTCTTTCACAGGTAGGCTTAAAAAAATATCTGGAATAGCGTTTCTTATCTTATGTATAATTCATACGGACATGGCAAAAATAATCAATCAATTCCTTTCGTACCTATGTCTTCATAAGAGTAAAAGGTTTCTTAAACATTATTTTGAAAGTAAGTACTAGTAAACATAACGTCTGCAATCCCCGAAGGCTTTGGTAGAAGTGTACCCCCATACTACCCTATTGTAAACTCACTTTTCGCCAGTCATTACCAAAAAAATATCAAACTCAAACATATATAAATAATCCTATTACCCATTTCATATTTAAACCTTTACACTGAACAAATAATCCAAAACAACTCAACCTACCAAAATAATACCCAATTATCAAATATGTCATACAATATTCAATTATATCGTTATAAATTAATATTTACTCTGTACTTACAGACTATCTCATTATGTTGAATTTCACTCGACTACAAACTCAATTATAGTTGGCAAACATTTCTATTGATAACTATCGGTATAAATCGAGGTCTATGATTTAGTGTGAAATAACTGAATCATCGATAGTTTTTAGGAAGCTTATGCTACCTCACTAGTTATGGCACATTATCAGCCGATAACATTCCCACTGCTGAAACACAGGGCTCCTCATTGTGAGGCGTCAGTCAGCCCCAGTGCATGTTGGTGGCTGAAACAAGTCCTCGAATTGGTAGTTCTAGGAATTGCCGGTTTCCTCATAATGATGCTTACAATCATGGCATAATAGATTTTAACGTTTGACTAAGGAAAAGAGACCGTGTCCGACTAGGTGGACAGACGATCTTATTAAAATGGCCGGAAAAAACTGGATAGCCATGACACAAAATCGCCAAAAGTAGAGAGATTTGGCAGAGACCTATTTTCATTACCGCATTAGGTAACCAAAAGTTGAAGAAAAGAGGAAAATGGTAAAGAGAAATGAAACTCTTATTTTGTCGAAGAAGAAATAGTGACTTGTAGTAAAATGATAACAAGTCCAGTGTATACAAACACACCACAAAAACTACAACGTAACTACTACCTGTTACGTTGTATTTGACCTGTATTTATGCCAAACGTATTTCGCAGAACACATGCAAACGCATCCAATTTAAATTTAAAACACCTCGTTTTTATTTGTTTATCGATATGTGGCGCACCACTACCGAGTGCAGTTAGTGAGGCCCATAAATCAGTTTCCGTCGCCTGTAGGCACGTCTTAATACAATTTTATAAGTGACGGGTGCAAACAACGTGTACTTATCGATAAGATGTTGTCGATAGTTTTAACGATGTTATCGTTTTTGTTGATTCAGCTTTTGAACAACATTTTCCTTAATGGTAGAGTAGTTTATTTCTGCGGTATAATGACGACGGAAGTAGTGTTTGGTGACAAAGAAAATCCGGTTTAAAAAATATTTTTTTAGATAAGACGGCGTTCTACCAAGACAAGATAACATGAAATACGAATAGATAACGTAGGAAAAATACTTTTTTTTGGTACAAAATCAGAAACTTATAAATAGGATACAAATCAGATAACAAAACTAATCATGTATAACATTTCGCCAGACAGCACTAAACAAAATGAACAAAACGTGATCTGAATCCAAAAAGCCTTGCTTTTACTGCCACCAATTTTATTTATCGTTACTAGTTTTGATGAATCCTCTTTTTGTCGGCAAAATATGAAGTAAATTCGTAACAAAAAACCGCCCATTTACAATTTTATCGATAAGCCTGTCCCATCACTATGCCTCAGCTTACATAAATCATGAGGACATACGCCCTATCTGTTGCCAGCTTAATACGATCCCCCAAATAGGGGTGGGGGGGGGTCTTTTTATAGGCAAAAAGCTGAGTTTGCCAGTTTCCCTCCGTATTGTATACTTTACTTTATATTGGAAATCTAAGCGGTGTTATTCAGCAGATTTTAAGTTAAGAAAAAAAAATGTAATGACAATTTTTTTGTTGTTCTCGTCCACTTTTTTGAATAGCGAAGTTTAAGGACTGTTGTCAGCGATAATATTTAACGTATTTTTGAAGAAAACATTGACTGGTTTTTAAAATTCAGTCGATACTTTTCCCGGAAAATTAAAGAAGTTTCTCATTCAGGTGGATTTACGGACATAGCTTATCATGGGACTTTTCTAAGCAAGACACTATCTGTGTTTTACATATTTTCAAGACTTAAGGCGAAGACAATGATTAGAAAAACTGGACTTGAATGATCTGTAATCAACAAGCAGTGATCAAGCGTGGTAATGAAAGCTCCACACATTTCTTCATATCGCTTGTTTGCGACAATAATGACATTAGGCTAAAAATATTTTCATAAAATTGCCAATATTTGTTTGCATAGAAACCTTTTAACAGTAAATGAAACTTTTATTTAGAGCTGCGGTGGCCCAGTGGTGGCGCATTAATTTGTGTAATTTATTTCATCACCGCTGCTCTCAAAACGGTGAAGGAAAACTTCTTGAGGAAACCGGCAAGTCCTAGAACTAAAAATTCGAAGACATGTGACATCTACCAACCCGAACTGGGCCCGCGTGGTGGATTACAGCCCACTCTCTCTCATAGAGAGGAGGCCTGTGTCCTAGCAGTGGAAACATTATAGGCTGATGATGATGATGAACTTTTATTTAAAGCATTTTGTCACTTAATAATACTCGTTAATTTTTATATTCAACTACAACGAAAAATCAAAAAGTTTAAGTTATGACAGCTTAGGAGTTTTTTCCGCCACTTCTTCTTCCCAGCTAAAACACTAGGAAGTGGGGAAGGGCGGGCGTTTTGGGGGACTGTCTCTTGTAATTTTGACGTTCAAAAACTGCTGATTATCAGCCTAATTTGAATACTTAATGACTTTTGATTTTTTGATCCTTTTTGCAAATGAGATATATGTATATTGCGGGATTCATTTACCTTGTAGTAGAAAATCTAAACTGATATAATCATCAAGCATGTTCTTCCTTAGTCCATCTTTTCTCCATATACCAACACAGAAGAAAACTAATATAAGCGATACATTTTTCGCTCGAAGACATTCGAAAAGCTGTTTCCACATTGATTTTCAGGCAACGGAAGCAGGTTCGATGTTCGCGCCGCTGAATTTTTCAGTGCTTTTATATAAATATTTATGTAAGCCGCACTTTCGCACGGTTAGGTACCGAAAATGCTGTGAAAAAAAAACTGGAATAGACGTTGACTTTTTAAATAGGTCTGGAGTTTTTTTTTTGTTTTTGACATGTGGTTTTATCTAAGTGGTGCGCATACCTTTTTATGGAATCGGTCGATGAACTTTCTGACAACCAGTCTTACCAAGGGGTTTCGTATTTTTCACCCGTTATTAACTTGGATGTGAAGGCCAGATAGGCAGTCGCTTCATGTAAAATACTGGTATTCAGATGCATCCGGTTAGACTGAAGCTAACGCCGACATAGATGGGAAAAGGCTAGGCAGATGTTGAGGTCGATGGACCTTAGATGGATGAGAGGGCGGCAGGTCACGGGAACTATCTGCGACTCCCGCATACCCCTTAAACTTAAGGGGAAGATTTTTAAAATAATGGTTAGACCTGCTGTCTTGTATGGATCAGAATATTGGGCCACAAAAGGGATGAATTAAAGGCATTTGAATGTGGCTGAGATGAGAATGCTAAGGGGGATCTGTGGTGTTACGCGAATGGATAAAATAAGAAATTAGTACATCAGAGGAAGTCTGAAAGTGGCGCCGGTGACTGAAAAGATGTGTGGTAATGTGTCGTGGTATGGGCACGTGATGCGGAGGAATAACGAAAAGGTCGTGAGAAAAGTTTTGAGTATGAATGTGGATGGTTATAAGAGCAGAAGAAGACCAAAGAAACGATGGATGGACTGTGTGAAGGATGATATTAGGGCTAGAGAGGAGGTGTCTGATGAGATGACAAGGAATAGAGAAGTATGGAAAAAGAAGACATGCTGCGCCAACCCCTAATAAATTGGGATAAGGGCAAGATAATGATGATGCTCTGTATGGTGTCGGACGCAAAGAATAGCACCATCCCATATCTTCCCGTGTGTGGCGTAAGAGCCAACTAAGGGACTTGCCAGAGTAGAGGCAGCAGCATTCTCTGTGCTTTTGTGTCAACCGTACTGCGATCGCCAACCCGCCTGCCAAGCGTGGCGATTATGGCAAAACCCCCCATTTTTTGTCAATGTGGCGAAACTTGGGGGAGGCCTATGTCCAGCAGTGGACGTCTTTCGGCTGAAATGATGATGATGATGAATGATGATGTACCCAAGCAAAATCGCAAATTATTTATCCAATGTACTTGAAATTTAATATTATGTTTAGTTAATTATTCATATTACTATCCCTACTTATGGTAGTCTTTAGAGGAAAAAAATCTAATCTCGAGCATAAAATTAAGATTCATTAACAAAAAAACTAATTAAACTTAGGTTTAATTAGAATGTTCGCTAATTACGTTTCATGTAATAAGATTCTTTTCAAAGGTCCTGAAGATTTTAATGTATTTTGAGGTTTTTTACTCTAACTCCTTTTTATTTAAAATGGATGTGGGAACGTTTAGAAAAAAGGTTCAAGAAATAATTTTTTTATTGGCTATTGGAGAACTTTTAATTGGGTTTCCTGGAGAGTCCACTGGTTTTCTTAAAGATCTTTGAAGATGTTGAAGAGTGGCTAATAATTATTATCACGTCTCGAAAAAAGGGACAAAAATGTTCCTTTGTAATGATGTCAGTACTATTCAGTATGGCGTTTATTTTGCAAACAGGTTTCTAACAATTTTATTTCACTTTCAAATACATCGTATCATTTTAATTTTTTTTAAAGCATTGCCCCATGCTAGGAATTTCTCCTGTATCGTGGGTGCGTTTACAAACATTTAAAATCAGAGATCAGAGATCTTGAGATTAGATTTAAACTCACATACACAAACAGCCAGACCCGGAACAACTATCAGTAGGCAACTAGGTGTTGTTAGAAACAGCCGAAACAAACTCAGAGCTGATAGTCTCTTTTGAGGTCCAGACATACACCCATACTCTAGAAGCAATCCCAAATCCATTTTTCAACTAAGTCGATCGTTGTTGCCATGACAACAGTTGAACAAAATCCACCAAATCGGATTCCTAGAATTTCTTGGCCGCAATTGGCGGATCTTCGAATAAGGTACCTCCTCCAGCTACCTATCTTTGTCAAACCCATAGTTACATCCTGCTTCAATTAATGCTGAAGATGTCATAAAGTCACTTAAATCAATGTTAAAGATGTGTATAATTTATAGTTTTCCGTTATTTCAAATTTGACAGATGAAAAGTAGGCGTGGCTAGTCCGAATTAAGTTCTGTTCATGACTAAGAATCTTGGTCAACTCACATGAAGGCTATGCAGATAAGTGTTCATCGGCAGAAATATTGATTGTAGCTTAAACTTAAGTTTTCGGCATGGTTTGTGCAGTAGACACTCAGTCGCCTTTAACTCTGCGCTACTTGCGTTCGATTCCCGCTCCAACCTTGTATTTTCATGACCTTTTGTCGATTGATTTGTGTCTTCTGCAGTAAAAAAAATATTGCTAGCCAAATTGACACCCTACGCCAATTAGCCGTGAAGTCATTTCACAAAACGAACATAAAATCTCAAGTGAAGAAGTGAAAAACTCTAGGGTATAAAATATATCCTAGCACTTACCGGTAAGCCATGCGGATTTGCTCCCCGTTCTTGTACCAGATGAGCTGGGCGGGTGGGTTTCCTCCCCGACTCCTGCACACCAGCTCCAAACTCTGTCCCCGACGCACCGTCTCCCCTTCTGCGTAACCTTCAATGTACGGGGCTCCGGGAGGATCTAAGGAAAAAGATAAATAAAACATATTATACGCTAAATACGTTTACTATAATATGCTACTTCGAGGAGGAGCTCGTGCCTAGTCACAGCCGTACAGATCGATCTTCAAGGTCACAGCTAAAGCAATACAACTGGCAACTTGGAATGGGCAACTACAGTACTTTTACAAGTTATTATGCCTTGTGACTGGGACTGTAGCTTTGTGTTTTTTTTTTTCTGTTATTTTTTGGACATTCCAAAGTGCCTGTAATGGTCTAATTGAAACATTGTTGGAGCACTTGTCAAGTTCGGTCCGTGGATGAGTGACCACCCATTAAATACCGAGTTTCCTCGGTGCCTCGGCAACCACCTTAAGCCGTTGATTGCCGCTGTCATTTCTAGATCTTTGACAGTCGTTACAGGTAGTCAGTGGCCCGAAGGTCTGACAACCAGTCTTACCAAGGGGTATCTTATATAAGAATAAATAATACAGGCAGTCGCTCCATGTGAAATAGGCTAGCTAAGCAGATGATGACCTGTCTGGCATTTCCCAATAATGTTGTTGTCAGCTTCCAGTCCTACCAGATGCAGCTGAATACCAGTATTTTACATGGAGCGACTGCCTATTTGACCTCCACAATCCAGTAACAAGTTTTGTTACTGATTATTATTTTGATAAGTTGCTATCGCGTACTTGTTTTTTGTAAGAAGAGTGGTAAACAAAAATATCTGATAATGATTTATGTAGAAAATGTTAGTGACGTCAGCATGTACAGGTGCAGGCAAAAGTTTTCAAATAAAAATAAATATGAATATAAAAAGAGAAGTAAGAAATAGATATGAACGTGGACTAAACAAAAGGAGTATGTACGGATGCTAGTAGGTGCCGTTCTGTAGTAACTGCCTATCCTTTCTGGGGAAAAGATAAGTATGGAAGACATAGATATATTGATGTGATCGGTAAGTTTTGCTTAAACACATGTCGATTTCAGTAAACATGTAGATACTTAAAGTACTATAGCTACTACTTTATAAACAACATCACTATTTAGCATGAACAAACCACATATTTTGAGAAAAGGCGAGGCAGATGATGACCAATACTCATGAATAAATCCATTAATGATAAAATGCGAAAAAGTTTTCGAAAACTATAAAATTTTATGAAAAAATCTCAATTTAAATAGTCTGGTCTTCGGTCCTAGGAAAAACAATGAAATTGAAAACTAGACTTAGACTAAACTTAAAGACTAGACTTAAAGGATATTTCAGATCAAATTTTCTGAGGTTTAGTGTAACATTTAAGTCATCAAATAAAATACAAAGCAGTATAAAGACAGAATTAAACCAAATCAACATAATGAAGAAATATTTTATTCACGACAGCTTAAAAAAAAAAACAGGTAAAAGAAAAAATGAAATAAAACCACAATGCTATCTTTCACTTTTCCTGACTGACATGCCACGCATACAACTCTTTTGTTTTAAAAATCCCTTTTTGTAACAAAAGATGCTGAGAATGATCAAAAGAAAAAAAAAATACTCATAAAGATTTTTTACCACAAAGAAACACTTTTCCGAACGAGTGTACAGGAAAATTGCCTTCGACGAGAGTTCATTAACCCCAAAAACGGGGTTCTGTAACATTATTAATAAGGGTTCCTTAAGAAAAATATTAAAACGGTCCCTCTGTCTTGGGGGTCACATCATTTGTTTGTGCGATTACATTGTAAATCATTTCGTCTTAAAAATATAAATTTGCCCGCTGACTGGGTTCGTATTTTGGGTTAAATTTTGATAAATGACTTCCCAAGGTATGATTAATATTGTATTTTAGGAGAGCTCAGTGGAACTGAATCGTGGCATTATATTCGGTGAATAGAAAACATTAATTATATTTAACACTTTACATTCGCCCCTTTGGTTTCCGCTAGATTGTACCATTTCTTTCTTTTTATGAGAAACACAAAAGTTTTCTGAGCTTCAAGGAATATTCATTTAAATATTCTGGAGGATAGGGGTACTTTAGAAATGATTTTCAATGCCAGAGAGATGATTATTGCAATTAAAAAAGACAATTAATACCCCTCACACCTTTACATGTACTTACGAGTACTTAAAAATATCTAAATCTGTATTGCGTCGGACGTAAAGAATAGCACCATCCCATATCTTCACGTGGGTGTCGTAAGAGGCAACTAAGGGACTTGCCAGAGAATGGGCAGCAGCGTGCTCTGTGCTTTTGTAACAACCGTACTGCGATCGCCAACCCGCCTGCCAAGCGTGGCGATTATGGCAAACCCCCCCTTATGTCAATGTGGCGACACTTGGGGGGGGGGGGCTATGTCCAGCAGTGAAAGTCTTTCGGCTGAAATGATGATGACTTAAAAAAAAAATACAACTTAAGTGGGCTTTCAAGTTTTACCGCTTAAAATGGGCGTCTAACATTTAAATAATCCCATACTTCCCTCTAACTACCCCCCAAAAAACTCAACCGTTGACATAAATAGCAAAACCTACTTTCAAGCCAAAATATCTTATTGCAACATAACTATTACCTTCTCAAGTCACAATGAGGGTAAAAAGCGATTTATTTTTATCACGGAACCTTTCGATATTTAAGCTTGGATAGTTTTATACGCTCTCTCGATTGGGGGGCCTTCGAGGGGTCAATTCAAACGATATGAGCCATTGAGTGTATAACATTATGATGGACCCTGTATGGGCCTTGTTTAGTGTATGACCCCGTATAAGTCTTTGTTGCGTTCATTTCTGGACCATTTCATCTGGATTGAATGGGGTTTAGACAATGATGCAAGATAATTGTTTTCTATTAAGGAAAAAAATTGGGCTGTCAGTCAGACTACAGAACGAAAGATGATGCTTGGTAAATAACTTTGTTCTACGGAACTTAATCTGGCAGGTCTATACTAATATTATACAGGGGCAAAAGTATTTGTGTTTGTAAATTACCTTCGGAACTACTGATCCGATTCCTAAAATTCTTCAATTCAATTTAAGCTAAAGTATCCCTAAATATCTTAGGCTATGTTTAAAACGTTTCCATGGGATAATATCTGACCATAAAAGAAGCGAAGCCGCGGGAAAAACTTGACATTTATACAGGTTGTAACGGAAAGGGTATATACACGGGTATGTATACATTTACATACATATTTTTTTCGCTAATACGATGTTTGTTCGAATGACAAACATATTCAATCTGATGGTCTGTAGCACACTCTCAAGTATATATATGTTACCGGCCAAACCCGATTTCAGGCCAAACTAGTTTGTCCTAGGCCAAACCAGTTTACTAGTTTATCACTGACCCAAACAAAACATTTACAATGTGCCCGACTTGGATGTGGCATCGCTCGCTATTCTCGCTCGGCTCGCGCGTCTAAGGTCACAGTTCTAACCTAACCTAACCCATTTAGATGGGGTGGTCTATATGATCCTGTTATGATGAGTCCTAGTTTGGCCTAGGACAAACTAGTTTAGCCGGAAATCGGGTTTGGCCGGTAACATATATACCCTTTCCGTTACACCCTGTATAGAGCGACTGCAGCTACTCAAGTCATATCAATTTCTGTTCTGTCCTTTGTACCCGGTGAAAGTATTACCAAGGACTCTTTTTGTCCCATTGGTATGCCAGCATTAGACATCAGCATGAGGCTCTGGGTTCAATGCTGAGGTTGACAAGACTGTAATAGGGTTTCCCCATCACAAATTTGTCAGTCGTAGCCCGAAGACATAACCACCGAGCTGTCCAATCCCGCGATACCACCGATATCGTTCTTATTTAAAGAAAGATTATATGGTGCCGGTTGATGGCAAAAGGCTAGGCCCTGTTAGATGGGACTTAAACATAACTGGCAAAATCTGGTTCTGCTATAGATAACTACACCTCTGCTTTACGCTTTAGAGATTATAAGCTTGATGTTTTTTTTTTAAATGACTTGTTTTCTTGTCTCTATTAAAACGCCACGTAAAAAAAGGACTAGGAAAATACGTTTTTTGAATTTCAACTTGAAACGTGGCGTCTTAAAGTTTGTATTTAAATAAATTCACGGGCAAACGCTACTGTATGTGTTCAAGTAAGGAATGTAGCAAAGTGACAATTAAAAGATGGAGTCTCAGATTCAACTTCACCCCCTCCCCCCTCTGCACCCCGCTGTACCATTCCATTCCCCTTAGAATAATTAAGTTCAGACGTAGGGATGCTAGCGTTGGTAACCTTGAGAAAATACTCTTTTCTTTAACCGTTCATTGTTTCTATAAATGGCCATATTTGGAGGTTATTTTGATGGAAATTGGTACCTACCCTAATGATAAATTTTATGTGCGCGATATCATCATCATTACCAATC
The DNA here is from genome assembly GCA_949152445.1 of Cerastis rubricosa. Lineage (NCBI taxonomy): Eukaryota > Metazoa > Arthropoda > Insecta > Lepidoptera > Noctuidae > Cerastis > Cerastis rubricosa. The sequence goes on along the minus strand of OX424548.1, from coordinate 14,611,236 downwards.
TCCTGCCTTTTTCCCAATTTGTTTGGGGTCGGCGCAGCATGCCTTCTTCTTCCATACTTCATTTTGTGCGATCATCATCAGCACCCTATAATGTTCCCACTGCTGGGACACAGGCCTCCTCTCTATGAGAGGGAGTGGGATGTAATCAACCACGCCGGCCCAGTGCGGGTTGGTAGATGTCACGTGTCTTCGATTTTTTAGTTCTAGAACATGCTGGTTTTCTCACGATGATTTCTTTACCGTTTTTGGTGGCAGCGGTGATGAAATAAATTACACAAAGTCGAACCCACGGTTTACTGCTCGTAAGTCGGGGCTGCCACCAATGGGCCACCGCTGCTCTCTTTTGTGCGATGATGAGATTAATCAAATATATAAAATGTAGACCGCGGGTCAGCACTTATTGAAGCCCCCTCATAGTTGTGGGCTCGATGTCTGTCACAGGAAATGGAGTATTTATTAATTATTTATTTTCTCCATCATTCATTCATTCATTCATCATCTCATTCATTTTATTTTCATTTCTCCATTTTATAATCAGCATATTATAACAGTCCCACTGTTGGGACACATGCTTCCTCTCTTTGTTAGAGAGCGATCCGTTACCAAGCGGGCCCAATGCAGGTTGATGAAAATAGCATAAAATAATCATAAACGAAGTTAGACGAAAGATCATTCACTGCCGTATCAGCCTGAAAAATTGCGGTAAACACAGCGTGAAAAAAATAAATTTGAAAAAAAAAACAACTCTCAGAACTCGACGTCAAACATTCTTAAATTCGTTTAACCGCCAAACACCATAATCCTTAAAACTTTCCGAACCTTCCCATGCAAATTCCACAACATCGTATTAATTCGTTTAAAACTTTCCCCAATCCAATACGCTAACCCTATTCGAGCAAATCTCGCGAAGTACGCGGTACGCGGTACGCGGTACGCAAGTAATACGCATGTCAAGTCTAGCGTTTGTAATTAAGAGGGCATTGTACCGAGAAACGACGAATTTGTTACTTGTAGGGCACTTGTCACACCGAAGTGTAATTGTAATTGAGTTCTGCTTTGAATTTTGCTCGGAAGCGAGCAGTGTTGAAATGTAAATTGTCGGAACTGAGTAAGGCGAATGTGATGTGTTTTTGTCATTAAACAGTTTTATTTGTATTTTCTGTGTGCATACTGTTTTGAAGCGGTCCGGCTTTTGTTGCTTTTTTAAAGGTACAATTTTGATGGCGAAGGCAAACTATAGTGACTTTGCAAGTGTGGTTTTTGGTGGCGGTTGTCTTCAGAATTGTGGTGTAAGCAGTGTGCTTTTCGTATTAAGTAACGAGTTTGCATAGCAAAGGCAACAGACGTATTTTGGCGCTTAGCTTATAAATTCCAAAGATTTTAGCTAGTTCATGCTCCTTAAACATCTGTACTATGTTCAGAGGTAGCAAGAGCAAGACTTGGGTTTCTAGTATTTTTATTTACTGTCGTTTCCAACTAAGTATTGCCCGCGCTTTATCTGCAATTCAGCCAATACCACATGTAAAATTTTATAACAAACGGTTTAGGGGCTTCAAGGAGTAACGTAGGTACAGTTTATTTTTACATTTGTAATATTCGCATGGATTCTAATTTCCAAAGGAAACTTGTAAAATAATAAAATGGATGGAATCTAAAGTGAATGTAGCTTATTCGAGCTACGATAAAAGGCAAATCGGTTTGCTCGCTGTTATTGTTTCATTTCAATGTTAAAACAGTAATTTGCATTGTCAATACATTCGATAGAAGCTCGTAGGTTTAAAAGGTTGAAGGTTTAAAACCCCGTATGCAGAGGTGGATGAACTTTGAATAACATAAGTGTATTCAGTTTGATATCATCAATCATTTTGATTAATAAATAATCAAAACATTATGCAGTGTTTGTAGACGACTGTTGACATATTTAAACAATGATCGTTCATCTATTCAGATACTAAATTTTCCAATTTAAATGATTTTTTTAATGCAAGAATTTTATTTTTAAAATAAAATTTTATATTTACTTATTAAGACAAATGAAATTGCAAACATGGAGAATAGAAACAGTACATTTTAGATAGTTCCGAATGCAAGGATATAGTTATTAGGAGTGTACATAAATAATTAACACGGCATGCTAATTATTAATGTTTACGCCGACCCCAAATAAATTGGGATAAGGGAAGGATAATGGTGGAAAGGATGGTGGTAAGACAACGGTAAAGTAGCCATTCCTTAGCTCGCACTCGTTCTTGACTTTGACAATAAAAAAAAAATTTGCTTCGCGGGATAATTTCACATTCTGATATAACAAGGCTCGCTTCGGTGTAAAACACAGCCACCCAAACATAATATTACGCTGTAAAATTTCAGTCGTGTTCGGTGTGTTTAACTTTTATTATAATTCGGATAAAATTGTTATATTGCGACTTTGTTACCATACGGAGGAACATATATCATAACATAACTCGTGTAATCACCGAAGATTTGGGCAGAGGAGTACCTAATAGTACACCGACATTTCGCCAGCTAACTTTTAAGTCCCATGTAATAGAAGGCGAGCCTATTGACGTCAACCGGGCACAAATCCAGAGTCCATGGCTGCTACTGAGAAATTCCTGTTGGAAAAACCCAATAACACTTTGCCCGACCCGGGAGTCGAACCCACGACCTCATAGTCAGCAGTCGCGCTTGCGACCACTCGGCTAACGAGGCGGTTTGAGGAGTTTATGGAAAAATATTGAGAAAACATGGATCCCTTCGAACCCCAAGTATAAGTTTAGCTACGTAGGAGATTTTCCTTTTTGAAAATCATCATCATCACCATCATTTCAGCCGAAAGACGTCCACTGCTGGACATAGGCCTCCCCCAAGTGGCGCCACATTGAACGGTCCCGTGCGACTCTCATCCAGTGGATCTTCGCAACCTTTACCAGGTCATCGGTCCACCTAGTGGGAGGCCTTCCAGCGCATCGTCTTCCGGTTCGCGGCCGCCATTCCAAAACTTTTCTTTTTGAAAATGGAGGGATGAAACTCATGCAACAGAGGTTGAGGATGGCCGAAAGCAAGATGAATGGATTGTGTGAAGAAACTTATGTAATAAACTTGAAATTTGGGTCGTTTTCCAGTCTAATCCGATGCAGCTGAACGGTTAAGTAAATTTACATGGAGCGCCTGCCTATCTGACTTCCACAACGGGGGAACCATGACGTCTCAAAGCAGTATTACTTTAATGTCAATCCAGTGTGGGAAAGAGACAGAGCTATAGAGGAAATCTAGCGCCCTCTCTTTCCCTCTTCGGAATAGGATTTAAATAATACTACATCAAGACGTCATGGTAGGCAAAATGACTGGGTAACCCGATCCCTTTGTTGAAACTGGCTTGACTACAAAGCATCTTTCTAGTTGCTTAAAAACACCCCGATCTCTGGTTTCCATAAGCTGTCTTCTACAGATCATGTCTGTTTGTGATCAAAAAAAAAATCTCAAAAAAAATAATTGGGAAGCTTTGATCCTTTTCCAAGTAAAATTATTAAAAAAATACGTCTTCAAAATCCTTGTTAATTAGGAAAACAACATGAAATTTACGAAAAAAATCATAATAATGTTATGTTATAGTACACAAGTTATGTACAATGGTTAGGTTTTTCTCTCGCTGATTCGCTCTGGGCTATTTTACTTCGCTGTCTATCCCTTTGTGCGAAACGCCTTTGTTTTTGTGGGCATGTTGTAAATTTTTTCATTATTTTAAGGTTTTTTTATTGTTTTTTTAAATACTTCTCCCCCTATAACATTTGTGTGAATAGGGAGGAGGCATTATCGATGAAAATAAATTTTTAACAGTCGATATCTGTAACAATTGAGATATTTTATCGATAAAGAAGAAGATAATGACACCTCCCCCCTTATTCACAAACGCTCGGTTTCGTTTTCAATTCGGAAAGTTGTATGTCTATCTCGCTCGGTTTCGTAATGCCAAAACAAGATAGACATACGACTTTTCGAATCGAAATCGAAACCGAGCGTTTGTGAATACGGGGGCAGATGTATATACATGAACGAAGCAAACGAAGTACAAGTAATGAATCGTAGCAGTTAGCGTAGTGTAGTGTAGTTTCTGCCAACCCCTACGGAAAATTTTTGAGGCGTTTTCAATTATCATACCAAGATAATATACGCACAAATAATTGAGCCATAAACTGCAAGAAATAAAGTTGAGTTTACTTCCCGTAAAAGAACCTTTAAACCAGACCTCTAAGAATTACAAAAATCTATCTCCACATCAAGTCCTTGAAAATGATATCAAACTTCAAATACATCATCTTTGATTTATTAACCTTACGACTCAGCCACCATTTCCTACGTCCGGAGACAAAACTTTTTACATCCATCAGTCTTCGAAATAAGATTTGAAAAAAGGCGAAAACCTTAACCCTAAGATTAGATCGAAGCTCCAACCTTTATATAACCAAACTTATTTGATTTATTAATCCTGCCTTGTCCAGGGTCCAAAAAAAAGTATTTCCGACAGCCATTATTTTTCAAGGGAATCCGCAAAGTAACGCCTTATTCAATCAATTATGGTACCTTGGTTCAAGAAAACAAAATACTCAGCAACAAAATTTAATTCGGAGTTTCAGTCAATCCTGTTAAATTGGGACAAGAAAAAAGGATTTGATTTCGTTTAATGCTTTTTGTATAAAATGTCGCCTTGGATACTGATATAATGTAAAAGGTATATTATCTGAAGTAAGAAGGGATAAGACTACATGTAAACTAAACCGCTTCCAAACTCAACTAAGAAAAAACTCTTTTTTTTTCTATGAATAAGCAGATAGGTGTTTTTGTTTAAACGAATAGAAAAAGTTATTATAATTTAAAGAGACTAGATTCAATTTTGATGTAAGTTTATTCAATATATCTTTTTGATCAAAAGATTATTTTAGATGCAAAAATAGTAATCAAATTAAAATCAGAAATTCTCTAAACTTTAAACGAAGTCTTTGAAAGAGCCGATTTAATCTAGAACTGAATTAAAAAATCATCGACATGCACACAGTCCCATCACTACGCTATGTAAGCTGAGCATAGGGGAAAGAAAACAAAGTGCTCAATGTAATTTCGCAAGCCCATAATGAAACACCATGTATATTAATAACATAATTATTATGCTTGAACTTTATTATGAATATTTATGACTAAAAGTGTTAATTAAAGCTAATTTTCTTTGCTAATCTCAGGTTTCTTTTGGTTAATTATTTCACAAAAACTACCTGATTCATCCCACCGCCAAAAATCAGCGTCAACATAAGAAAAATATTTGCAACAAACACAATCCAATCATAATTTTCCAACAAATTACATTTTTGCAGGGTAGGTCGGGGCAAAGCAAACAGCCCACTCCAACGCAACGACACGGTACCGAAGCGGACACGGACTTAGAGCCATGAATTATTAATTTTCCATTTAAACCGGCACTGGCAATGTTTGCTTTTCCCCAATGTCCCCCTATTGACTTTATCGCTATTCGATGGTGGGGGAATTAATTGCGTTCGGAGTCGAAAATTTCGAGACTGATCAATTTCGATTGTAGCTTTTAGGCCTTTGACGACGAGTTTTCTTTTAAAAGAAAAATAACGTTTTTTTAGGGTTCCGTAGCCGAATGGCAAAAAACGGAACCCTTATAGATTCGTCATGTCTGTCTGTCTGTCTGTCTGTCTGTCTGTCTGTCTGTCTGTCTGTCTGTCCGTCTGTATGTCACAGCCACTTATTTCCGAAACTATAAGAACTATACTGGTGAAACTTGGTAAGTAGATGTATTCTGTAAACCGCATTAGGATTTTCACACAAAAATAGAAAAAAAACAATAAATTAAGGGGGTCCCCATACTTAGAACTGAAAACCAAAAAAAAAAATTTCATTAAACCCATACGTGTGGGGTATCTATGGATAGGTCTTCAAAAATGGTATTGATGTTTCTAATATCATTTTTTTCTAAACTGAATAGTTTGCGCTAGAGCCATTTCCAAAGTGGTAAAATGTGTGTCCCCCCCCCTCTAATTTCTAAAGTAAGAGGAGGAAAATTCTGAAAATATTTATGATTGTAGAACGTAAAAAAAACTATCAACGAAAATTGGTTTCAATAAGATATGATGTTTAGTTTTTGAGATATGGGACTTTTTCATCAAACTGCAGCAGTAACTTTGTTTTTCATAGACATACTATGAAAAACAAATTTAGTTTTGCGGTTGTGTGGAAGTTTACTAACTAATACTACTGACTAATGAATGACAGTTCAAAATATTGTTATTATATTGTTTGGAGCTATGGAACCCTGTGTGCGAGTAAGACTCGCACTTGGCCGGTTTTTTAAGAATGAATTTCGAGATCGAGATTAGTAGATTCGGTTTGGGTTTTAAACTTGAGACGGAATTTATTATGCGTAAGTGTGAAACGATTTTACGCACATTTTCTTTCGGTATTGGGGTTTATTTTGCAACAGGCACTTTGACACAAACTCATCCCATATTTTACACACTTAACTGATGAGTAATCAAACATTTTATTTTGTGCAAACCATTTTGTTTTAGGATCATGCAAATTTTCATGATAGTGTTTTATATTTTATTGTATGTCGGTGAATGAATTTAGATTTTTTTTAAGTTCAGGTCCAGCTCACGATTTATAAACGCTTCGATTCGATTTAGATTCGGAAAGTCGTATGTCTATTTCGCTCGTTTCGTAATGACAAAACAAGATAGACATACGACTTGTCAAATCGAAATCGAATCGAAGCGTTTTTGTGAATACGGGGACAGGAGTAACAATCAAATGCCTGGCATATAACATAAGCAACCAATTACAAAATGTCACAGAAAATAAATGCACCAAGGACTCAGTAATATACTCAGTGTAAAACCGCTAGAAATTCAGAAAATACAAGGAAAAGAAGATTTTAAATAATAAATCAGACGGTCTGTTTTCCTTAAACTTGCACAATGAAGAAATAAGAATTTCCCAACGCAATTTCCAGTTCTAAAATTCGAAATTAAAGCTCGAGGAATAACAGAAGAAAACTTACATTCTCTATTCCGTTTTAGCTTAATTTCCTCTATTTAAATTCTGAGTAAATTTGGGTCGAAACTATTAAGAAAACATGTGCCGAGTTGAGTTACATGACGTTAAGATTTTTAACTTAATTTTGTTCTTTTTTTTATGCATTTAAAGTATTTTAGGTAATTGTACACCGTAATTACTTGTGACTTGGAATTGTATTTAAAAAGCTACAATACTTTAATATTACTAAATTATTATTGCCACGTTTTAAGCGTTACTATTAATAAACCAAGATCATTTAAACTCAAAGGAACACAATTTATCTTTTAAAGATAATAAACCCACTTGTATTAATTAAAAACTGCTCACTATGAGTCCAACCAGTATAAAACCTCTTTTGAAGACCAATCTTATCTTATTGCAAATTAAAACTCTGTTTAACAGAACTGTAGCATACACGTTAACAGCTTATATACAGCTTTATCAAACTCAAAAACAAAGCATTTATTTCCAACTAGCTGTCCGGCGCAACTTCGTTTGCGTCACATTTCCCCCGTTTTCGCAACATTTTTCATTGCTGCTCCACTCCTATTGGTCATAGTGTAATGATATATAGCCTATAGCCTTCCTCGATGAATGGGCTATATACCACTGAAAGAATTTTTCAAATCGAACCAGTAGTTTCGGAGCCTATTCAATGCAAACAAACAATCAAATCTTTCCTCTTAATAATATTAGTTTAGATATGTAGACCCGTGACTGACACTCTTTCATAGTCAAAAATAAGCTATCTACAGTGCAGCCACAAGCATGATAACTGTGAATGGACTTTAGTTACATATCCTATGGGGGCAGAAACTATTTTCATTGCATTTAGGTGGTAAAAAAATTAGCCCGTCAGTTGTAAAAAGCCAACTGCCCATCAGGCCGAACAAACTTCAACATAAATGAAACTTCCAAATCTCAAAACTAGATGGCGTTGTACTCAACTTACGTTCTTGAATTTAAACGTTGTAGTAGCGGTCTCAATCGAATGGTCCATTAATAATGCATGGCTGTCGCAGCCATGTCGTTGGGAGAAAACAAACCGAAGAGTTCCCAGTTTGTGAAGCGAGGTGGAAGTGTTGTTTTAGAGAGACCAGCTGATTTTACTAGACGTGTTGTTATTATGTTAGCATTTTTTAGGAATTCATAACAGTTTCGGTTCTTACTAAAGCCTGTTGGTACTTTACTAAAAATGTTTGCATGTGTACGCAGAAAAACCGTTTTTAAATGTGTATTATGTGTGATTCGCCTAATTGCAGTAAATACATGATCAAAGAACGTTACTATAAATTTATATTGTAACAACACGGGCATAACTTAAGGTTTTCTATTTAATTTGTTAATTGGTAATTGTTGCCATTCAACGTGGCAACGCCGCCAGTCTCTTGGGCACGTTACCAGCTGACAGCGTTGAGGAGGAGTTTTTTGACGCCCTTTTATAATTTGTTGTTATTTTAGTTTTAATTATCTAGTTTTATGTTTAGTAATTAATTTAGATTTAGAAATTAGTATTTTAATTAATTCCTATTTAGATAACATTTTAAGACAATTTTTCAATTGCGTGTAAACTCCTTAATTGAATTTGCATGATTTGTGAATTGCATCTATTTTTAAATAAAATATTAGTGAGCTAGTTCTGCATTCTGTAATTTTTTAGTATGACATTATTAAATTCATTTTTTAATCAAAATGATTAAAATGACACCTGTTCTTTAAGAAGGGTAAGACAGGAATTTGCTACCCATATTTTACGTCTTATTATGTTCACCAAAATTGCCCAATCGATATCTCAAGTTTCCAGATCTCATCAATAGATGGCGTGCAACTCAACTTATTAACATAAATAACTCGTGCTTAGCCGTCTCGAACTCGTGTCGTGTCGACGAAATAAGCCTTTCGCTTACAATTTGTTTATAGAAGTCGTGTGTGGGGAGTTTAACTTTCTCTTTGTTTCGTTTATAGGGTGCGGCAGAGAAAAGAACCTGGAAATATTGAGAATACTTTAGACGGGTATAGTAGGTGTAGTTTTAGAATTTTTGAGGTTTTCAGCACAAGACTTTAAAGACCATTAGTGTACCTTCATGGAGCTCCTGACTGTTAATAATAACAACTGCACGAATCGATCATCAAATTTAAGCAGTGTTTGCTTAGGTTGGTCCGTGGATGGGCGACCATCACCTCATACACTGTTAAAAATTTTCAGGGAATTTTACATAATTTTAGGGCAACTTTCGTTGCCCTAACATTTCTGTATTTTTCCATAATTATGTAATTTTACAAGGCGTATGTAATTTTACATATCGACCTGATTTCATTATTATGTAATTTTACATTTATGTAATTTTACATAATCAAACAAATTGACGGTTATGTAAAATTACATTTATGTAATTTTACATAATCTGTAAAATCTTACTTCTGTAATTTTACATAATCTGTAAAATCTCACTTCTGTAATTTTACATAATCTGTAAAATTTCATGTATGTAATTTTACACATCCGTAAATTTTCAATTATGTATTTTTACATTTTTTTCAGTAATATTACTGAGTAATTATGTGTTTTGTTACAAATTTCGAATGTAAAAATACATAAAGTTTGTGTATTATTCATGAAATTTTATGTATATTTACATTTTATTCAATAATTTTACCGAATGATTATGTATTTTGTTACAGATTTCGCCTGTAAAATTACACAAACATTCTGTATTATTCATGTTTTTTTTTAGTATTTTTACTTTTTATTCGGTAATATTACACAATCATTATGTATTTTGTTACAGATTTCGTATGTAAAAATACATAAAGTTTTTGCATTATTAATGATATTTTATGTATACTTACATTATATTCGGTAATATTACAGAATTAATATGTGCTTTATTACAGATTTCGTCTGTAAAATTACACAAACTTTATGTATAATTAATGTTTTTTTAAGTATTTTTACTTTTTGTTGGGTAATATTACACAATTATTGTGTGTTTTGTTACAGATTTCTTATGTAAAAATACATAAAAGTTTGTGTATTATTCATTATATTTTATGTACATGTACACTGTATTCGGTAATATTACAGAATTATTATGTGTTTAATTACAGATTTCGTATGTGAATTTACCACAAAATTTATGTGTTTTTACATAAGAAAACTGTGATTTTAAATATGGGCACGGTAAAATTACTTGTTGTTTGTGTATTATTACCTGTAAAATTAGGTAAGATTACATGTTATTATGGGATATTTTTCTGTAAAATTCAATATTAATTCTGCACATTTATATGCTTTCGGTAATTCTCCGGATTTAGTTATTAGCCATAGTTTTTCTTATGTATTTTAATTAATGCAGCCGTATTAATGAAGACATGAAAAAATCACTTGGAAATAAGTCAATAACCGATCTAATGTATATACACTGGCTGCACCTGTATTAGTAACAATCCACCCAATATTACATTTATTAGGGGTAATATATTCATCATTAAATGGTGTGACCTCAAAGCAAATTAAAAACCCAAAACTTAATTGTTATTAAATAATTTGCCTAAACACACTGCACACATTTCACAAATACTATATTACTCCTGTAATATTAGGCGCACAGTTATATTATTCAGATGTGACGAGAGATTATACCCAGATCGGTTAGACTGATGTTTCCTTATGATTTCCACACAAGTATTTTGATTAATACGACTTCATTTATTAAAATACATAAGAAAAAAACAAACAACTTGCCAATAGCAAAATCCTGAGAATTATCGATAGCATGTAAATGTACAAGATTTGTATTGAATTCTTTAGATAACATTATCGCCTAATTACATGTAAAATGAACTAATTTTATAAGTCATAATATACAAACAACAAGCAGTTTATTGTTTGGAGGTTATATAATAAAAAAAAACAAATTCAAAAAAACAACAATTTATTGATTTTCGTACAGGTAAAGGATATGCTTAAATGAATAATTAAATGCTTAGCTTATACCTTCTTCTGAAGTGACTTCTTATACTTATAATCACAAGGATTTACTTAGATGAATCACAAGTTGAATTGTACATGAACAAGACCTATGCACAGTAGTAATAGTATAATGTGAAGTTTACTCATTAATGACAACAAACTTTATTCAGCGTGCGTCTTAAAAACATACCTTTGTATAAATTCTAATGTGTTTTGATAACAGGATATTCCATATTATTCAAATTGGAGTAAGCCGCCATCAATAGTTGTAACGACGTAGACAGACTCGCAGTTTCGCTAACAATCGTTTTTTCTACCAGCAAGTAATATATGTTTTCATTATCTGTGGGCAAAAAACAGAATGGTTAAAACAGGCAATATAGGCTCCCAAAATTTATAATAACGTACTTTAAAAACCGGGACCTCACAAACTGATCACTAGACTAGATAATTAAAATAATAAAATATTACCAGTAATGGTTATACATGCATTTCAGTCTCAATTTAAATGTATCATAAAGATTAATTATAAATTATACGAAACATACAGTGTTATGTTTCGCAGATAAGGCATTTTATCATTGTAATAAAAATAAAAATTAAGTCTTACCTAAAAATACAATGTTAGGCGCAGCTACTTTGGATAGTTCTGTTGCAACTTGAACCCTAGTTAATGGTTCCTGAAAAAGTAAAAGTTAATAAGATTAGTAAATGGAACTACTATGTTTGGCATGGATCCACCATCTGGAAGATTTTTCAAAAGTGTATCTAAGAGGAATAATTCGATAATGAAACTTTGCTCATACAATGACATGATATATATATATAGGTCTATAATTAGTTTATATTGCTCCAGTTAATAGAACAAAAGAAATAGAGCAAAAACATATTATGTATGCAAAACTTAAACTTGCTGTATTTTTTCAACTATGGTATTTGAAGTTACTTAAACTACTTACAGACATAGATATACCTTATCCTATTGTAAGTACAAAGTTTAAGAGCAAACTAGCAACTCGTTTTAAAATGAGAGTTTAACTAAGTTTGTATGGAGAACCGAGCTTACCGAGAACCCTTAGAGCAATCTGTGTAGTAAAAATCAGCTAAACTTATTGATAATGGTTAATAACCTTTACATGAAACCATGAAATTCAAACGTTGTTACCAATCACTAATAATATGTTTAACAAATTTCTGTACGTAGTTGTGACTTTTCAAATTAGCGCTATGTGGTACAATGGTAATTAAATGTATGCTTAATACTTCCATTCAGGTATATCAAGTTTGTATGTATTTAAATAGATGTATATCTCCACAAATACATTTAATTATGTGACAGAAAATAGTATATACAATCTACCTATCTAATTGGATACTGTTTAGCAAAAATTTTGCAATACTTATGTCAACTGTAACCATCTAATTTTTTAATTGACGTCATAATGCACCAAATGTGGTTTGTCAGCACATTATTGCTTATCAGTATCCAATTATAGTGTACTCTACAATCTATTTAAACTAGAAAGATTTCATTACCAAAAGTCAAAATTAATTTAGATTTACCTGATTGTATTACATTTTCCACAGTTAGTTCCAATATTGGCACAGCTTTCTTTACTTTTTGGTCCGCCAACCAAATTTTCACGACGGGCATGTTTTACTGTGAAAGAATAACAAAATTTATTAGCGTTATTGACTAAGTATTTGCGTAGCAGTTTTAATAAAAAAAATGTCATCGCTTTTAGCGTAAGGCACGTCTGTCGTATCATGAAACAATTGTTTGCCCGCCACAACCAAAAGTTTTTGAAAATGGAACACACAACGAATCGGTTAAGTTATTAACCAACAAAAATCAAATTACGGCTTGGACTATTTTAAACTACGATGTACATAACTAGTACGCGGGTAAGTACTTACGTTTATTTAATGGCAAACGACTTCAACAAGATCATTCGTCCACCCTGGATGTGAACTGAACGTGAATCAACTGCAAGCTGCTTCCACAATCCACAAGTTCTTTCTAAAACAATCATATTACGTAACGCTTTACGGTCTACTGCAGATTTCACTAGATTTTTGATGCAAGAAACTAAAAGTATATCTATTACTCACCATAATAGTACTAGGTACGGTGTGGTGTGAGCACAAACACTGCAGGTTAAAACTTGTTCATGTTCAAGGTTCTTGGCACTGGGGCGGCAAGTAGCCTCAACACGTGGCAGCGTGGGGTCTAGGTACCCACCCACGTACCACGTGTGGATGAGAGGCACAGACGGCAGTAGCGGCCGCGTGGACAGTGCGCGTGTCAGCCTCGCTCGCCGGCAGGTAGGCATAGTAGCCCTAAACTTGGAGTGTAATCCAAGACTGGAACCCTGGAATCAGCGCGTGGCGGGTGCATCCGTAAGCGTTGTGCCAGAACACAGCAAGCCTCCGTCGATGGGTGCGTCTCCCAGCCGTAAGCCCAAAGCAAGGTGGATGGAGGAAGACTTCCCGTCGTGGCGGCTTACAATTAGAGGTTATGCTCGCACATGCCCACAGGCTTCTCAAAGGTTCCTCGCCGCGTAGTCAAGCGATTTAAGCGAGCAGCTAGGCGATGCGCGGCGGGGCAAGCATGGTGCAGGGCGAAGCATGTGAGCGCATTCACAGTGAGGAGCAAGGTGGCAGGTGAAGTGGCAAGGGCCAACTATGTACATAGCCTTTCTCGACAGTCATAGCGAGGCTGCCGAGAAGTTTAAATGGCTGCCGGACTGCGCCGACAGAAAACATAGGTAACGAATGTGATCCATCAGGAACCAAATAAGAATTACAATCACACTGAGCTCTTACCCGTTTTTAGTAGCCTCAGCCTGGGATGGAGTTGAGAAAAAAGCCGCGCCCGCGCCCACGGAACGACCTGCGTCGGTTTATTTATGACGTGCAGTGTTGCCAACAGAGAAACAAACTCTCCACCAGATTCAACTTTTAAAAAGCCACCAGAAAACCACGAACAAAATTCGGATTTACTCCAAAAATTTGGAAAAATTGCTTAATTTCCACTAAACAAATTTTTGGTTTTTATGAAAGAAAACAGTAAGTAGCTGTATTACTAAAAAACCGTTCTTTATTATTACATAATAAAATATTTAAAATCAGTAAATCAACAAACAATATTGTTAGTAAATAATCAACAAGTCAAGATGAGGAACATAAAAATTATTTGATAACAACAATAACTATAAAAATAAAGTGATATTCTAAAAATCCAAAAATGATTTTTTGCCTTCCACACCGTCTGTTTCACATATGATTGTTTGGTCCCAATTTGTTTTATAACTTTTATTGTAATTTCATAATCTTTGCAGCATTTTCCTTCCAATCTTAAACCACAGCGTATTCTTAATATAGCAGTTAAAATATTCAACTTCATTCTGTTCCTCTGCTTGTTTTTTATAACATTCATACAGCTAAATTGCCTCTCAAAATCGGCATTAGAATGAAGCAGTATTAAGAGAGTAAGCTCAAAAGTTGCTAATTCCTCAAATCTAGATTCCCCTTGAGCATCTTTGAAATGCAATATTTCATTACAAAAATTTTTGGTATATATATGGTATATTTCGTAACGTTTTAGAGGTTTAGTGGTTGAGTGATAGCATTTTCAGTTATTGAAAGTAGACCACTAGAAAAAACCACCAGCCACTAAAAGCAATATTTCGCCACTAAAAGGGGTCGAAACCACCAGTTTTAGTGGAAAATCCACTGAGTTGGTAACACTGCTGACGTGTTCGTATTTGGAAGATTTAGGGACGTCACTCGTAACTAGTGATGTACGTTTCAGTCGGTTTTACTACAATCTAACTACAACAATCGAATACTTATGCCATAATATGCATCGGTTTGTGTTTATTCTATTCTATTAAATTAATACGTATGATACCAGTGTTGTAGGGTGGGTAACTCCGGACTCCGGTGGTACTGAATACTGATACAAACAAAGGTGCCGGTTCCGAACGCGGATACGTAACTAAATAATAAACCTTAATAATTCTGTGGTGTCAAGTTAAAAGGGTATGGTAGGGTAATGAGTCTGATTTTTTGAAAAATTAGTTAATTACACAGATGGATAAAACATATTATAAAGTATTACGGTAAAAAGGAGCTGAGTCAATATAATGTATTTTTATTACGTGAGTCTCAAATAACAAATACGAGTCTAGTCATAAATAGCAAAAATTAAAAAGTAAAAAGGGGTTATGTCTAGTCATCTTCTTATGACATACGTAATTCTTTACTTATAAAATTATGCATAATGAGATAAGTCGACTCGTGCCTAAATTCGTATTCGTCGTTCCGCGTTAGTTGCCTTTCGCGGGCGAACGTGTTTTGACCTATATAAAAAACCTTTTTGTTTTTTACGGATGGGAAATCATCAAATTATGCTCTGGGCGGAGAGGAAAGGAGTGTCAGACTTGTACTGACTAAAACCCATCTATGTTCCTTCTTAGCCCTTTGTGATCCAGGGCTACGGTATCGGTATCTCTTTCTAACAGTCCCGCAGCCCTGGTAGGCATCGGCCCTCTCGGACCCCTTCCGATTTGCTGACATCTCTTTGAGGCGAAATTGACGTCATTAGTACATTTGTTAAACAAATGAACCCACACAGCTAACGTGGGCCGCGTGCACCGCGTGGTTTCCTTGCACAGCGGTAGGTTTCCGCCTTAAATGATGATAAATTGTAAAGGAAATTATTTCCATAGCAACGAGGAAGTATCTAATATATTCCCTGTCTCCCTGAATCTTACGATAATATTACGTTTAGTTAACCAACAAAAGTTGTCAATTGCACGAGTTTTTCATTTTTCGCGGGCGGGGTGGTGTTGCTGCATCCTGGATCCAGGCCTAAATCGTTTTCGCTAAATTAAACCTAAAAATTTTACATAACATTTCAACCTTTTGAACGGAACTCAACGCAACCACGAAACGTATTTCTCGTATTAAGATTTTTATCTGTGGCGGAGTGTGGCGGACTCAGATGACATGTTGGATTGTTTACGAACAAAGTAAACTTGATAATAATAATGAAACATCCTATTACGCTGTTTGTTTTGTTAATTTTCGCATACTCACAATGCAAAAATAAACAGCAAGACCAAGAAAAAGAGGTCAGCGTACACTCAGTTTAAGAAAATGAGTTCCTTGTGTGAAATTTTTAATAGTAAGTGTCTCTATATCATTTTAATCTTGTAAAAATGTGAAATAAGTTTAAGTGATTTTCAAAGCAACAGAATAATACAGTTGATACAGGCATAGGCCTCTGCTTTGTTCTAAAAATATGTTGAAATAATAGTCTTATTCGTTTCAGGATATAAGCAATCGTAGCCTTCGGCAGAGGAATGGTCTGGCAGATAAATGAGACGACGCCGACGATTCAGCTATGTACAATATTTATTTACATAAAATAATTTCTGATAATGTTAGCTCTTGTATTAGTTACAGCTTGTAGATAAGCCGTCTCAGGCACATGAGCATATCTAATTGGTGTCTTGAGCCAAGGCTCTAAAGCATAGGCTGAATTCGCCTGCAAATCAATGATAAATAATTTTTTTGTTTATGTTACGTTGGCAACTAACAATATTTAACTATATTTTGTGTTTGCGTTTCAGATTACAACGAATGAGGATTCAGAAGAATGAAAATATGGGCCCCAAATATTGAATTTATTTACATTACAATTGAATGTCTCACTGTTGGGCAAGGCCTTTTAATACATATAAATTATAAACAAAAAACTAATATATTATAACTGTTATTATTTTAAATGATATTGTTCAATGTAGCCTTTAGACATTGACTCAGCACTCGGCCTGGCTCATGCGCGGCCCAATTAATACAATGATTTGGTTGCATCTTACACACATAGGACACATAAAGAATGTTTAAGTTTTTTTAGAGAATGTTGAGACAAAGTAGTATATAAGCAGAAAATTTTGTAAATAAATTAAATTTGAATTTTATATTATTGTCTCATTATCCCCCCTCTTGTCAAGACAACTTTATCCGTCTCTGATCAGTCTCGTGAGTCTGCGGGACTGGCAGTTAGTGTACCCTTCCCGAACCTGGTATTCCTGTCTACTATACGTCGGTAACCCTAGGTCGCATGGTGCAAACATCCTGAACTTATTTATATGATAGATTAGGGCTTAGAGTCGTAGGGAATGTTATGCTTGTGGGTCTTTGTGGGTTCTTTTAACTTATCATATATTTTCATGTTCCGTCACACCTTTGACGGTATTGCGGCCTTACATGACGTTTCTTAAGGGTGGATGTACAGACATACTTCGTTTTTATGACTTGTACTATATCATGACGTCTTACCTAGTAGTAAATTGTTATTTACTACTAGGTAAGACATATTACTACAGGTAAATTTTGGATTCATGTAGTCTGCATAGGTCTGTTTTAATGATAGAACCACTAAAAATAAATTGGTCATGAAACCCTGCCTGGAAAATTTGCATTCAGATTTGATGATTCAAGTATTCTGCCCTCAGCATCTGCAATCTAGAAGTAATAGACTTGATCTTTGGCAATATCCTGTAAGCAGGATTTTCATCAAACAAAGAACCTGTAAATTATCAGACATTGTAACTATGGTTATGGTACCTAGATTGAACTAACTTTAACGAAAACAGGCAGACCCTGAGATATGCTAGGAGACAGATGCTCGATCAGCTAGCCTGGCACAAATACTGCACCATCTCTTTGCGAATTTGTAGGTAAGGAATTCTTTTTTAAGGGAAATCGAAAGCCCTAGTTAACGCTCGTACAGCAATCCTTTCGGCCTTCCTTTCATTCTTCCCGGCATACAAACTGAGGAGATGGCGACGGTAGGTGCCCAAAATGTTTTTTTTAAAATCACCTAAGCTCAAGAAACACAAATAATAGCTAGATTCTTTACAATAAAAAGAATCTTTTCTAGGTCCGATGTAATGAAGACTATTTTGACATTTGTCAGAAGTAATGTTTCTACACCCAAGTGTCAAAAGTAGAGAAAATATGGTCGTCATGCTCGACGTTTTAAACCTAAGTAGACTGAAGAATAGAAACATTCCTTTTCTACATTCATAACATCGCCATGCTTAGGACGATAGAAATCTTTCTACAATCTGTCATTTTGTCGATTCTTCCGTAGAAATAGCCCGTTTCTACGGCGGTCATGCTACGCGTGCTGGAAATCAAACGTTCTCTACACCTTAATCCCACTCGTGTTGCTTCAAATAACTTTATTATGCATGCAATATCTTGAACTTGCAAAGTTGCAATTGCGACTGAGAAGGAAATACACGGCTAAACGTTCCGATTTACGCTACACAGTGTTTTGTAACGTGGTTGTATGATCTTTAGTCGCTAAAGGCGGTTTAGACTTTACTTTGGTTGAGCCCCCTTGTCGATGTCGGGTCGGGCGGTGTTTGGCCGGTCAAATACATAATGGCTGCTACACACGTTACGTAAAATCGTTACGATCGGACGGTACAGTTCAAACTGCAACGATAAATCTACATGTGTCATCATCATCATCATCATTTCAGCCGAAAGACGTCCACTGCTGGACATAGGCCTCCCCCAACGCCACATTGACATAAAAGGGGTTTTGCCATAATCGCCACGCTTGGCAGGCGGGTTGGCGATCGCAGTACCTACGGTTGTTACAAAAGCACAGAGAACGCTGCTGCCCATTCTCTGGCAAGTCCCTTAGTCGCCTCTTACGACACCCACGGGAAGATATGGGATGGTGCTATTCTTTACGTCCGACACCATACAGAGCTACATGTGTTTATGAAAAAACTGTACAGTTTGTCCGATTTTCTAGAACTCTACAGTTGAACGGAACAGTATGAAATTTTGGATAGATAAATCGGAATCGGAAGAAACTGTGCCGATAATCGTAACGTGTGTGCCAGTCGTTTCAGTTTCCGGTCCGAATGGTTGTGCGTGCGTTTCATAATAATACCTAAAATTTTGCCAATCTTTAGGAAATACCGTTATTTTCGTCAATAAATTAACATGGGAATGAGCTTGTCTTTTCATTAGTCATTCTTTACACCAAATACGTGTTTTCTTTTCCTTGCTTTTGCTTTTTATGGCGAATAATAAACCTGCTAACGCGTCGTCAGTATAAGCCATCTCAACGAATGAATAATCGTTTTAAAAGTATTTGTCCCAAACATTACATGTAATTTTACAGATTTTATGTAAATTTCGATCACTTAGTGATTATTACATATGAATTACGAAAAAAGACCATTCAAAGAGTAAACTCTACAGAATACATGTAAAATTAAAGAAATGTTGGGAAAATTCATTTTTTTTTTGTAAGTTTACTGACATTCTATGAAATATTACATAAGACGTGAGTAACTTTACATAAAAATGTAATTTTCAGAAAATTAGGTAAAAATATGAGATTTTTATGTAAAATACCCGTTTTAATTGATAAAAACACATAAAAAAAATATTTGTCCCAAAGGTTCCATGTAATTTTACATATTTTATGTACACTTAGTGATTATTACATATTTATAATGTAAAAAGTCACATTTAAATAGAAAAAATACAGAAAATATGTAAAATTTAAGAAATGTTTGGAAATTTCATACTGTTGTTTGTATTTTTACTGAATTTTCCGGAATATTACATTAGACGTAAGTAAATTTACATAAAAATGTATTTTTCAAAAACATTGGTAAAATTATGAGATGTTTATGTAAAATTCCCGTATTTTAATTGTTAAAAACACATAAAAAAAGTATTTGTCCCAAACATTCCATGTAATTTTACAGATTTTATGTAAACTTCCATCTCTTAGTGATTATCACATATTTATTATGTAAAAAGACCATTTCAATAGCAAATTCATAAGAATATATGTAAAATTAAAGAAATGTTGGGAAACTTCACTATGTTTTTTGTAATTTTACTGCTATTTTTCGGAATATTACATGAGACGTAAGAAAATTTACATAAAAATGTATTTTTCAAAAACATTGGTAAAATTACGAGATTTTTCTGTAAAATTCCCGTTTTAATTGCTAAAAACACATTAAAAAAAGTATTTGTCCCAAACGTTCTATGTAATTTTACAGATTTTATGTAAACTTCCATCTCTTTGTGATTTTTACATGTTAATTATGTAAAAAGACCATTTAAACAGTAAATTCAACAGAATATATGTAAAATTAAAGAAATGTTGGGAAATTTCCATATGTTTTATGTAATTTTACTGTCATGTTTCGGAATATTTCATAAGATGTTAGTAAATTTACATAAAAATGTGTTTTTCACTAAAATAGGTAAAATTACGAGATTTCTATGTAAAGTTCCCTTTTCCATCGTAAAAAATACATACGAAAATGTATTTATCCCAATAATCCATGTAATTTTACAGATTTTTTGTAAATATCCATGGCTTAGTGATAATTACATAAATTTTATGTAAAACTACTTAAAAATTGTTGATTTTAACGAAAAAATGTAAAATTGGCGAAATTTATGTAAAATTTCATATTTTTTCCAGAGTTTTCGGGAATTTTACAGGATTATGTAATTTTTTTGCATGTAAAATTACATAATTTTTAACAGTGTACCATGCTTCATCCGTGCCTCGGAGAGCACGTTAAGCCGTTGGTTACGAGTGGTCAGAAGCCGAGTCTGACAACCAGTCTCACAAAGGAGAATCGTATTACCCAGTTACTGGGTTGTGAAGGTCAGATATGCAACTGCATCCGTAACTCTAAAACTTATATTATCTTCCTTAATTATCAACCCAGAAATCGAACTCAATACCTCGCACTTGCTTTTCAAAAGACAGATAAACCCATATAGTAAAATTATACTGTCTCACAGCAGGAGAGCTCGACCCAATTTGATGCGATTGTGATACAAATATAATCCATGCGGGAGACGTAATGGTCTTATTACTGTCTCTATTTACTTCATTTTCTGTTTGTAATGTAATACAAAAAATATTACATGAATATTATTATGTGGGTAATATTGGAAATAATCTATATTTCAAGGGTAATGATTATGAAAATCGCTCTGTTTTTGACTGACTAAGCTATCTATACAAATAAATAATATTGAAGTGTCTTGTTAGTAATTTCAAATAACAGCTTTTTACTGAATGCGTATGAAAGTATATAACGTACACATAACTTTTTTGTGAGTTTTTATCTCTGTCTCTAGCTCTTTTAGCTCTGTATGGTGTCGGACGTAAAGAACAGCACCATCCCATATCTTCCCGTGGGTGTCGTAGGAGGCGAATAAGGGATTTGTCAGAGAATGGGCAGCAGCGTTCTCTGTGCTTTTTGTAACAACCGTACTGCGACCGCCAACCCGCCTGCCAAGCGTGGCGATTATGGCAAAACCCCCCAAACTTCAATGTGGCGACACTTGGGGGAGGCCTATGTCCAGCAGTGGACGTCTTTTGGGCTGAAATGATGATGATGATGATCTCTGTCTGTAAGTTTGTTCCAGCTAATCTCCGAGACGGCTGGAACGATTTTATCAGGACTTTTACTGGCAGAAAAGAAATGTTATAAGGAGTAAGTTATTTTCAAGGAATATCGTATTATCCAGTTACAGGGAGGAAGAAGAAGAAGTCAGAAAGCTATACTCCATGTAAAATGCATTATTAGTATTTAGCTGCATTTGGTCAGATTGGAAGGCGATCCCAACATGTTGTGAAAAGACTAGGCAGATGGAGATAAAACACTTACATAGTACGCTGAGCTGCACAGTGCTTCTCATGGGACTGTCTCGTTGCAAAGCCTCGTGTCTAGCCTCACAAGTAAAGTCGGCGTAATCATCGTCTGCTGCTGCTTTGAAGTGTACTCTGTGAACAAAGGGATAAGGTTTTAAATCATTTGCTGCGTTATAGTTTTTTTATTGCTAGTGGTAGACACCGAAAGTCCGCTTACAGAGTAAATGTTTTTTACAAAGATATTAATGGCACTCAAGACAAAAAAAAACATAGCTTTAAAACTGGAAAATGTCGTTAGGAGTATGAATGTGGATGGGTATAAGAGTGGAGGAACCCAAAGAAACGATGTATGGACTGTGTGAAGGATGATATGGCAAGAAAGGAGGTGTCTGGTGAGATGACGAGTAATAGAGAAGTGTGGAAGAAGAAGACATGCTGCGTCGACCCCAAATAATTTGTGATAAGGCCAGGAGAATCATCATCATCATCAGCCTGTAATGTTCCCACTGCTGGGACACAGACCTCCTCTCTATGAGAGGGAGTGGGCTGTAATCCACCAAGCGGGCCCAGTGCGGGTTGGTAGATGTCACATGTTTTTGAATTTTTAGTTCTAGGACATGCCGGTTTCCTCACGATGTTTTTCTGCACCGTTTTTGAGAGCAGCGGTGATGAAATAAACTACACAAAGCAATGCACCTGCCTTGGTTCGAACCTACGGCTTACTGCTCGTAAGTAGGCTGCCACCACTGGGCCACCGCTGCTCTCAGTAGGAGAATGATGATTTCATAATTATCATCGACTTTTATAAGTTATCTATTTCGACTTCTTTTTATAGATCAAAATTAAATTAATAAATGCAGTAACAGGCGTGTTTCACGCGGTGATAACAACATAGTTCATATATTCCAATTAGGAAGATAGTCCCACTGAGATTTGAGGAAGATAGTCCCACTGGGATTTGGAGTTGAATCAGAAATAAATTTAGTGCACGAAGTTTGGTCACTTCTATCTATTAAGAATTTAAACTACCTCACTGGTCTACTGGTCACAAGTAAGACTATTGAACATGAGGTCCTAGGTTCAAGTTCCGGGTGGGGCAAAGTGGTATTTCCATCAGGAATTTCTCAGTATCAGTCATGAAGTCTGTAATTGTACCCGGTTGATGGTAATAGGCTCACCCCATCTACTTGTTAGGGACACCTCTACCTAACCCTTAAGAGATTATTAGGCGTGATGTTATGTTGTTCGATAAAATGGTCTTTAGACCATTAGTGTAAGATGATTTCGTATTTTATTAAAACAAGATGACGAAAAAGTGAAAAATATAACGGATTGAAAAACAGTCCTGCTGGCCTAACATAACGTCTTAAAACATCATTGTTTTACTCCTTTTCCAGTGTGGGAAAGAGATGGCGCTAGACATCCTGTATAGCTCCGTCTCTTCCCCACACAGGAATAAGAGTAAAACAATACTGCTTTATGACGTCATGGTAGGCTAGTAGATATCAAAAATCAAGTCTATTTTCTTGTTTATTTTCTTTCCTTTAGTAACAGGAAAGATAAAGATTTTACATATTCATGTTGTTATTTCGTTAGACTCGCCAGCCGTTGCATATTATTAAGCTGTGTACTATGGGGCCGTTGCTCACATCTGGTGCAAAGTCGTTTCCTTATGAGCGAATGGATAATACTAGCTTATGCTCGCGACTTCGCCTACATGGAGTTCGGTAATTGTCCCACGAGATCGTACTACCTAGATAAAAAAAAAACATCCTATGTGCTCCAGGTTTTAAACTATCTGTGTGCCAAATTTCGTCTAAATCCGTTTGGCAGTTTTTGCGTGAAAGACTTACAAACATCGATCCATCTTCACGAAGTTTCGTTTTGATTAGTGAGATGTAAGCTAAACATAATCTTTTATTTTTATATGTATAAATTATTTGAAAAGCGACAAGATAAGCGAGAGCAGCGGCAGCGGTAGGCCAGTGGTGGCAGCCCCGACTTAAGAGAGCCTGGGTTCAAACCCAAGCAGGCGCATTACTTTGTGTGATTTATTTCATCATCGCTGTCCTCAAAAACGGTGAAGGAAAACATCGTGAGGAAACCGGCATGTCCTAGAACTAAAAATTCGAAGACATGTGACATTTACCAACCCGCACTGGTCCCGCGTGGTGGATTACAGCCCACTTCCTCTTAAAAAGAGGAGGCCTGTGTCCCAGCAAAATGTTTCTAGTAACTTTTTAGACCTATGTATCCTGCTTATGCGTATGAAGTTTCATTAAAATCGGTTCGGTCATTTCGGAAAATAAGGACTTGAAAGTTTGTATGAAATGCCGTAATGCGGAAACGATATTAACTTAGTCTTGAATCGCGGCGATATAGATTTATACACCTTCTTTCGCTAAAAAGCTCATATCCAAAACATATTTCTATTTATGAACACAAGAATAGTGGGAAATATCTATGCGGAACCAGTTCTTACAAAACGTGACTCCAAGCTAGATTCTAGTGCAAACTTATGATACAGTAAATTATGCCATGCATATTATATTGTTCAGACAAATATGTTATAAGATGGATGTGAAAATCTAGGGCCGATAGAATAGAATAGAATAGAATAAAACTTTATTGTACACCAAAAATGAAAAATAACGGGCTTACAAAACTGCTAATCATATGGTTACAACGGCGGTCTTATCGCTGATAGCGATATCTTCCAGACAACCTTTGGATGGACCTTATGGAATATAAATAATATATAATAGCCGATGTTTGGTTGAAACTAACATCACATCAATTGTGTTTAAGTACCATTTCATCATCATCATCATCAGCCTATAATGCTCCCACTGCTTGGATACAGGCCCCCTACTTATGAGAGGGAGTGGGCTTGAATCCACCACGCGGGCCCAGCGCGGTTGGGTAGATGTCACATGTCTTCGATTTTTTAGTTCTAGGACATGCCGGTTTCCTCGATGGTTTCACGATGTTTCATACAAATTTTGAGGGCAGTGTGATGAAAAAATTACACAAAGTAATGCGCCAGCCTGGGTTCGAACCCACAGCTTACTGCTCGTAAGTCGGGGCTGCCACCACTGGGCCACCACTGCTGTACAAGCTTTTTTTTTTTTTTTTTTTTTTTTATTATCAATAGGCCTGCGCTTGACCACTATCTCACCTGATGGTAAGCGATGATGTGGTCGACGGTGAAGCACGCTTGCCTAGAAGAAACCTATTCACTCTTGACTTAAAGACCTCCAGATTGTAGCTATCGGGAAACACAGACTCCGGCAGGGAATTCCACTCCTTAGCGGTACGCATTATAAAAGTATTCCCAAAACGCTTAGTGCGTATGTGTGGGATGTCCACCAAGTACCGATGGCGCATCGCCGTACGTCTGGTAGTCCGATGATGAAACGGGCTAGGCGGAATCAGATCATGCAATTCCATCGCACACTCCCCGAAATGTAACCGATAAAAAACCGATAAGCTGGCAACTCGGCGACGATGTTCAAGGCTCTGGAGCTTAGACTTGACCAGTGCCTCATTGCCAATGAGCCTCTTGGCACGCTTTTCAATCGACTCAAGTGCATCAAGCTGGTATTTGGCAGATCCGTCCCAGAGATGAGAACAGTACTCCATGCATGATCGAACCTGCGCTTGATACAAGTTGAGCAGCTGTTCTGGCGTGAAGTACCTTCTCACCTTTGCAAGGACCCCCAACTTTTTGGCAGCCTGTTGTGCTTTTGCCTCAATATATGAGCCAAAATTGAGGGTTGATGTCAAAGTAACGCCCAGAAGCTCAAGATGGTCTGCTATTGGCACGGTTACATCTCGGAAAGTTGGAGCCGGGTGAAATTGGCTCTTTTTCGCGGAAAAAAGACACGCCTGGGTTTTAGCAGCATTAAAACTGACCAGATTGGCCTCGCCCCATTCGGAGACTGCCTGCAAGGACAGGTTCAAACGCTCCACCAGGGCCTCACGGAGAGACCGGATCTGAGGCCCGGTAGCCCGTGCGTTAGACAGGTATCTCTCAGCAACAGTGCTGTCGTCTGCATACCCAAAGGTGCCGGGTCTTAGCAGGTCGTTAATGTGCAGCAAGAATAATGTTGCTGAGAGTACGGACCCCTGAGGGACCCCGGCATTAATATGCAGTTGGTCTGACTAGCAGCCATCGATAACCACTCGAATGGACCGATCTCTCAGGAAGTCTGCAATCCAATCACACAGACCACCGGGCAGACCGAATGAAGGAAGCTTACCAATAAGGCTTTCATGCCAGACCCTATCAAAAGCCTTCGAGATGTCGAGGGAGACGGCAAGCGCTTCCCCGTGCCTCTCGATGGCCTCACTCCATATGTGAACGGCATACGCTAGAAGATCCCCAGTAGACCGATTACGACGGAAGCCGTATTGGCGGTCACTAAGGATATCGTTAGCTTCTAGGTATGCTAGGAGCTTACAATTAAGTACACGTTCCATACTCTTACAGAGTATGGACGTTATAGAGATGGGTCTGTAGTTGGCCGGGTCAGCTCGACTGCCCTTCTTGGGCACGGGCTGTACGTTGGCTTGTTTCCAAGCATTGGGCACTTTTCCAGCCTCGTACGAAAGGCGGAACAGGCGTGTCAGAATCGGAGACAATTCAGGCGCACAGGTTCTAAGAACGATTGCTGGTAAACCGTCAGGGCCGCTAGCCTTGTTCACGTCGAGGTTGCGGAGCACCCTACGAACGTCTTTTTGATGGATGCGAATATCCGACATACTCGTCTCGCATCCATCAGGAAAAGGAGGGGGCCGCGCGTCACCAGGACTCAGACGTGAAGATTCCGCAAAAAGAGAGGCAAATAAATTTGCTTTCTCCTCAGCGGAGTGGGCCAGCGACCCGTCGTGTTTCAGCAGTGGTGGCAGTGAGGGACGGCAGAAGTTCGACTCGACCGACTTGGCCAGGGACCAAAACGCTTTACTACCTGCTGGGTAAGAAGCAAGTTTAGCCCCTATTCGGCCAATGTGGTCGAACCGAGCTCCACGCAACACCTTCTTGCAGGACTTGGCCGCCCTGTTGAAGGCCTTCTTCTTCTGACCCACGTCACTCGCTTTGCGCGACCGAGCATCGACCCATGCCAGGTAGGCCTCATGCTTGAGCGCGTCGGCGCGATAACAATCGGCACCAAACCATGGCCGGTCTTCGCTTGACGCTGTTATGTCAGAGAACGGAATATAGTACTCCATTCCCCGACGCAACACATCTGTCACGGCGTCCGCGCATGACGAAGGGTCAGCCGATGAAAAACAAGTAGGCCGCCATGGATAGGATGCGAAGAAAGATCGCATCCCATCCCAATCTGCTGACCTGTACCGCCAAACCCGCCGGGTGCCTCTCGGGCTAGGATCGGGCGGGGAGTAGACGGACACAGCCTTTACCAGACAGTGATCGGAACTACCCAAAGGTGAAGTTATCGACACGGAGTATCGGTCTGGATCTGTTGTCAGCAGAAGGTCCAAGCAATTAGCCGTGTGCGAATCTACATCCGGTACCCTCGTTGCCCCCTGAACCATCTGGGTGAGGTTTAGCGCTAGCGAAAGCTTACGCATCTCTCGCCCAGCATGATCGGTGCACTGGTATGGGAAAAGCCACTCCTGGTGGTGGGCATTAAAGTCCCCCAGTAAAACGTTCCCCAGCTGTGGAATGTTACCGGTCGATTATACAATAGCAAAAGCCAGTACGCCCGTCGACGAATCAAGGTTTACAAAACCAGTTTATGCGGATCTCTCTATTTACGGAAAATTTATATAAATGGAGTCCA
This sequence comes from Cerastis rubricosa, assembly GCA_949152445.1. NCBI lineage: Eukaryota > Metazoa > Arthropoda > Insecta > Lepidoptera > Noctuidae > Cerastis > Cerastis rubricosa. The sequence continues at coordinate 14,583,623 of OX424548.1, read as the reverse complement.
TTTTATACCGGAAATGTTTAGCTTGATAGGTCTTCGTGTGTAGATAGATATAAGTACATAACTCTATTTGATGGCAACAATAGGAACTTTGACCCAAATAAAATGTGTAATTAATACTGACGTTAAATATTATTATATACTTAACATTGTTTATTAACTTATAGTACCTAAGTGACACGTACTACCTTATTGATGGTATTAAAATATTTATATTACGAACTATAAATTAAGGAACAAGGTTTTACGAGAATGTTGATGTTAATATTGATGTAAAAATAAAAACTGTTAAGAGTATGCTTAGATAGTTTAATCATGTTGAGACACAAAGATTTAAAAGAATTATATTTGACGGTGCCTTTGCCAAAAGGCTTCATATGATACACGTTGCAAACTAAACTGTTACCACAGACGAGAGAGAAGCGGTCTACAATACTCTCTGGCGGAACGTCAAGTCGTTGCGGGTAGCCATATTCACTTGGGTAGTGGTCAAGGAAGGTGGCGCGTAACGAGACGTTGACGGATCGCCGACGTCTGTTTTCTTAATCTAATTAAATCTGGTGCCACATATCATAAGTAATTCCGATGCAGCGGGTAAGAGCCTTTATATTTAAAATAGTTTATTTATTTATTTAGGGCCTATTTTGAGCAGCCGTGAGACACACAATCTTTTTCTGTTTACTCTTAAGTTGTTTTTTGTTGTGTGCTCTTGTGATGTGCCAAATAAATATTTTCTTTATTTCTTCATATTTCTTGTAACTTAAACGTAAAATCACGCCTGAGGGTGTACTATTACACACACACATTAGGTACACTTTAGCCTAACCCTGCGGAGATTACAGGCGTGATGTTAGATTATGTTAAATGTAACTAGCAAATGTGGGTGTACTAAGGTACACAGACACACCTCCTTTATACTTCAGAAATAGACGCATGATCTTATGTATTAGCAAATGTAGGTGTACTAAAGTACACAGACACACCTGATTTATACTTCAGCAAAAGATGAATCTTATGTACCTATTAGCAAATGTGGGTGTACTAAGGTACATGGACACACCTGATTTATACTTCAGAAATAGACGCATGATCTTATGTATTAGCAAATGTAGGTGTACTAAAGTACACAGACACACCTGATTTATACTTCAGCAAAAGATGAATCTTATGTACCTATTAGCAAATGTGGGTGTACTAAGGTACATGGACACACCTGATTTATACTTCAGAAATAGACGCATGATCTTATGTATTAGCAAATGTAGGTATACTAAAGTACACAGACACACCTAATTTATACTTCAGCAAAAGTCGAGTCTTATGTACCTATTAGCAAATGTGGGTGTACTAAGGTACATGGATACACCTGATTTCTGCACCTATATATTTCCATACTTATACTTCAGGAAAAGACGCGTGATCTTATGTATGTAGGTTCAGTGGCTTTGATATTTGACTTCTTGATGTGAAAAGTGACATTAAAAAAAACAAACAAACACCGCTGACAACAATGTGGGTCTTTTTATAAAATAAATAAATGTTCAAAACATCTCCTGCACTTAGACTGCAACATAGCCACCGCATTCACAGAAATTTCCCGTAAAACATCAAGCTATTGTGGCCACGCATTTAATTTCAGACGGGACGTGTCCCGTAATTCCCTCGCTGTCACTTGCGCGACGTCCCGGATCCGGTTTAATCCGGTTATATCGGGTTAAATCTGCAATAATGCGGAATTTATTTCATTGCAGACTTTGTGACTCGCTTTTAATGGTAGTACACATGTTTTAAGAGAATAGGATTAGATGTGACTGTCTTTTGTTTGTGATGTTGTTTGAAGACTGTTGGTGCGAGTTTTTGATAGTCTGTTTTATCCGGGTTTTTCGTACATCAAGGACACAAGAGTTCTTAGTATTGTATGTATAGGACTCCATTTTCAAGGAAATAATGATATTGGAAATGATATTAAAAAATCCTATGTTATCAATAACACTTTTAACGGGATATTTACCATGTTTAATATTTGTTTTGAATTCTGTTGCAAACGTCATGATCACGGGTAAACGGAAGTTATTGCGGACGGATGTTTATGAGCAGACAAATCGGTCTACCTACCCTCTTTCTTGTTCGTTGATAGTGATAGTGTTAGTAACCATCTCAATTTAAAAACTTAATTCCTATGTTGAATAATCTGCAAAACAATATTTGTACCTCTCCTCTGTAAAATTTTATTTTTTAGTTTGTTGCATACAAGGAAGATGATTGTATCTTCTTTGTATGTGCTTACCTTGCAGCAAGTATTTCTAAGCCACTTTTTTATAATGACCACACACATTGCCTCACATATTGCGTCACATCCTGTATAATGCCAATTTCTGGACACTAACCTCCGAATAGTCTATAATAATGACTGATCTTGGCAACGTCTTACTGAAACTAGACGAGGTTGCCAAGAGGATTGGTGATCGCAATATTAAGTCATTATTATGGCACCGCTGCTCTCCATATATGCCATATACCGCGGCTTCACTCGCGTGGAGATCGGTAATTATACCACGGGATCGCACTGCCGTGGTACAAAATATCATCATCATCATCAGCCTATGGTGTTCTCACTGCTGAGACACAGGCCTCCTCTGTTAACGAGGATGTGGGCTGAAAACCACCACGTGGGCTCAGTGCGGGTTGGTAGGTGTCACATGCCATCGAATTGTTTGTTCTAGGACATGCCGGTTTCCTCACGATGTTTTCCTTCACAGTTTTTGAGGGCATTTAAGTTCGTTTACCATTAATTATAAAAAAAGCAAAAAACCAGAATTCGCAATTTTATTAACAGCACAAATAATAAAAATATTTTTTACAAAAAAAGAAACCGACTTCAAAAAACACTTAACGCACTAAAAAGTTAAAAATAATACTATAACCTACCTATATTAATAAACCTAACCTAACCTACGATTAACTTATAATAAAATTTAATAATTCTTTGGAGTCGGTGCCAAGCAATATAATTAGAATTAATGAATGAATTAATATTTAGAAGTTGTTGATTTATGTTTTGCTTTTTTCTGGCCTTAGTCTGTATATAGTCATTTAGGTATCGTATATTGCTTTGCACCGACTCCAAAGAATTATTAAATTTTATTATAGGTTAATCGTAGGAATTTTTCAAATCGGTTGGCAAGCGACGGAGTAATGAGCGAACAAACATAAAAAAAAAATACAAACATCCGAATTGAGAACCTCCTCCTTTTTTAGAAGTCGGTTAAAAATAAAAACGGCGAAAAAAGAAATAAAAAACCATGGCGTATTCTGCCACCTCATCGTTTGACAAAAAAATTAACGAATGATACGAGTTTAAAATAAATTAAAAATATTTTATGACGGGAAACGATCGTGTGTAATGTCTGAAGCGGACGTCTTTTTTAAGTTTTTATTCTTATATTGGAGGGTAGTTGTGATTATTTTGTCTGGCAAGGAATAATTGAGAGGTAAATTTAAAAAGGTGAAATGTTTCCGGCAGCAAAAAAGGTTTGGTAGAAATAGAACCGGCAAGAACCATGGAGTTTCTTGCCGGTTCTTCTCCATAGGAAACGACCAACCCGAACCGTGCACCTTTTGTCGACGTTTTATAAGTGCCCATGAAGGCCCTCGTAAAATAAAATATTTTGATTTTGAAATCAAAATTTTTTGTACATAGATTCTGTGAAACTTACTTTATTTAAGTTTTTTAAGTGTGGGTACGAGAACAGTTGTATAGTGAGAAAAACGTGTCTGACTTATTTTTCACGCAAAAATAAAAAGATTCATGACGAATTAGGAAACTTGTCTCTGTAGAGCCAATTTTTCACTTAATTCACTATTTTGTGTCAAAGCAAAACTTCGAAAACTGTTGTTGAACATCGTCTAATCTGTATTTTAACAAATAAAAGAAAAATTACTCAAATGAAACAAGCTTATAATTCAAGATCTTTCATCTCCAAAATTAGGGATATTTCCATTGGAACAAAATCTTCAAATCAAATCAAATATAATCAAAAGTCAAATTTATTCTAATTTGGCTGATAATCAGCACTTTTTGAACGTCAAAATTTCAACAGAAAGTTCCCCAAAACGCCCGCCCTTCGCCACTTACGAGTGTTTAAGCTGGGAAGAAGAAGTGGCGGAACAAACGAACTCCCCAGCAAGCCTTCAAAAAAACAAACCAACAATTTCCCCCAAATCACACACACTAAACATTTCTTGTCCAACTATATTGTAACCAGTTTATCTGAGCCGCCGAGCAACCAACTCCGTAATAAATTTAGTGCATTTTAGTAATTTGCTGCTACGTGACATTCGCCTAGCACGAAAACCCGTAGTTTGTTGATGTTAAATAAATCAAAATGTTGGACTCTTTCTCGGTGAGTTGAATTTCAAGTGGTTTTAATTATATTATGGAGTACTTACTAAAACAGTTATAAATATTACTATACTATAAATAAATAAATAAGGTTCCATTGCAATAGATGGTCAAATAACACAGCGTTCAGTACGACTAACCAAAGATGTCCAAGCCGGCTATTTTTTTTTTGGTCAAAATAAAATCACTTTAATCAGTGTTTTTTGTTTGGATATCTTTCATCATTTCAGCCGAAAGACGTCCACTGCTGGACATAGCCCTCCCCCAAGTGTACATAAGGGGGGTTTTGCCATAATCGCCACGCTTGGCAGGCGGGTTGGCGATCGCAGTACGGTTGAAACAAAAGCACAGAGAACGCTGCTGCCCTTTCTCTGGCAAGTCCCTTAGTCGCCTCTTACGACACCCACGGGAAGATATTGGATCGTGCTATTCTTTACGTCCGACACCATACAGAGCCATATTGGATATCTTTAGTTAGACGTATTGAACGATGTGTTAAAATTTGTCCATCTATTTAAATGAGATCCTATATTTGGCGATACATAAATAAATGGTCTTAATATTGCATTGTAGGAATTTTAATTTCAACATTTCGGCGCTGAATCGAGCGTTGAAGACGGTTTTGATTTAGATCATATCCGTGGTCTTATACAGGGCGTAACGGAAAGGGTATATACATACTTAAGGGTGTGCTACAGACCATCAAACTGAACATGTTTCTCCATCGGACAAACATCGTAATAGCGAAAAAAATATCAGCTGCCCAATACATTTGGGTCGATTAGGTATTGAACGTTTGTATGGGATAGCAGATATTTTTTTTTGCTATTACGATGTTTGTCCGATGGAGAAACATGTTCAGTTTGATGGTCTGTAGCACACCCATAAGTATGTATATACCCTTTCCGTTACACCCTGTATAGGATGACTGGTAATTAGTGACCGATACTTAAACACATGATGGTACTCATGATAACAAACAACTTTCCCAAAGAATTTGTTTTTTAATACTCATTCACTTTAACACAATTATACAACAGCCATAAGAAATTCGGGGTTGAGAGCTGTGCGGGTGCTCTGCCTACCCACTAGAACGGCTCTCGGCGTCTCGCGGCTAACAGCTGATATGTCATAGGAGCACGTGCGCGCGAATTTCATAATGTCACATGAGTATAAAAAATAAGTTTATTTGGGAAAGTTGTTGTTTATCATGTGTACAATCATGTATTAAAGTATCGGTTACTAATTACCAGTCATCCTATATACAGACCATCAAACTAAACCACTTTCTGCATGGAGTCATTATTGTAATCGCGAAAAAAATATCATTAACCACATACAACACTTCAATACATCCAAATGTATGGGGCAGCTGATTAGCTTCCTCTAATATATTAGTTTCTTATTTTACCCTTTCGCGTCAAACACCACACACCCCTTAGTATTCTCATCTCAGCCAAATGCAATTGTGTTTCATTCATCCCTTTTGTTGGCCAATATTTTGAGCCATACAAGACCGCAGGGGTCTAAAATGGCTGCTCTGACAGAACCATAATAAGAAAATTCTGAAAAGGATCACTATGACAATACATAATATAAACTGCGTCTGTGACTATTTTAAGAATTTATAGACTCCCAGGTCTGAGGAGCTCGTGGCTAAAATAATAAAAGCCGCACGGGTCGATCTTTACATTTAAGCCGTGCTTGCCGAGTTGGTCCGTGGATGGGTGACCATAATGACATACCGAGTTTCCTCAGTGCCTCGGAAAGCACGTTAAGCCGTTGGTCCCGGCTGTCATTTGTAGAACTTTTACAGTCGTTACGAGTAGTCAGAAGCCGAAAGTCTGACATCCAGTCTTACTAAGGGGTATCGTATCACCCAGTTACTGGGTTGTGGAGGTCAGATAGGCAGTCGCTTCATGTAAAATACTAGTACTCAGCTGCATCTGGTTAGACTGGAAGCCGACCCCAAGAAAAAGGCTAGGCAGATGATTATGAGACTCCAAGGTCTAACTATGGGACTTAAACTTACCTACCTAGCGAAATATGGGTGTACTCCAAATCCATCCTGAACACCATAGCGGGGAGATAGGATTCTCCTTTGTTAGGTGATATTGTTCAAAGATACATTTTGAATACCAACCTGGTTGCTAAATAGTTTTACTAAACTAGGTATAAGTTATCTTTTTTTTCCTGACCCATATGGATGTTGTTTATCTGAAGTAAAGATTTTTATTTTATTTTAATAGAACACATCTGCCTAATCCTTCGGAGATAACACACGTCATATAATGTTATGTTATAAACTAACTTTTAAAACCAAAAACATAATTTGTATGTATGTCACAACTCAGCTCAGCCTACAACGGTCCTCGCTGAGAACTTTTCCGAAATTTTAACAATTTTCATGAAAAGTTATCGTTGTTACAACGTGTATTGTTTGTTGGAACTGTTTTTCAGATTGTTTTGAGTAATTTAAGGATACAACGGAAAGTTGTGTGTTATTAGGGGATTTGGTTCGTGTAAAATATAACTTTACGTTTTAATTGTAGAAGGTGTGAGCTGAGGTCTAATGAACAAAGAAAAAATTGGTTGCCTGTAAAGTTGGTTTACGGACGGTATCGACAGTTTAGCGTGACAACATCGTAACAAAACATTGATGAAATGATTGCATACTTTTATCTAGTTTTATGTTTAGTAATTAATTTAGATTTCGAAATTAGTATTTTAATAAACAAATTTTATGAATAGCAAGCCGAACTCTCAATCTGATCGTGTCTTTCGCTCGCTCGTGCAGCGCTCTCGCTCCGATGGTAACGTTACAATGAGTCATCCTTTTTAGGGTTCCGTAGCCGAATGGCAAAAAACGGAACCCTTATAGATTCGTCATGTCTGTCTGTCTGTCTGTCTGTCTGTCCGTCCGTATGTCACAGCCACTTTTTTCCGAAACTATAAGAACTATACTGTTGAAACTTGGTAAGTAGATGTATTCTGTGAACCGCATTAAGATTTTCACACAAAAATAGAAAAAAAACCATAAATTTTGGGGTTCCCTAAATAGAACTGAAAACCAAAATTTTTTTTTTCATCATACCCATACGTGTGGGGTATCTATGGATAGGTCTTCAAAAATGATATTTAGGTTTCTAATATCATTTTTTTCTAAACAGAATAGTTTGCGCAAGAGCCACTTCCAAAGTGGTAAAATGTGTGTCCCCCCGCCTCTAATTTCTAAAGTAAGAGGAGGAAAATTCTGAAAATATTCATGATTGTAGAACGTAAAAAAAACTATCAACGAAAATTGGTTTCAAAAAGATGTGATGTTTAGTTTTTGAGATATGGGACTTTTTCATCAAACTGCAGCAGTAACTTTGTTTTTGATTAACATACTATGAAAAACCAATTTAGTTTTGCGGTTGACTTGAAGTTTACTAACCAATACTACTAACTAATGAATGACAGTTCAAAATATTGTTTGGGGCTATGGAACCCTGTGTGTGAGTAAGACTCGCACTTGGCCGGTTTCTCATGCGTGCAGCCGGCGTTTATCTATCTATTAGACGTTGTCACGTCGACAAGACTTTACCATGAGTTCAATAAGAAATTTCTGTATACTATCGAGAATGCCATTATGGTAAAACTTAATAAAACTTTGATAAACCTGGGAATCCCATATCTTCCCGTGGGTCTCGTAGGAGGCGACTAAGAGATTTGCCAGAGAATCTGCAGTAGCGTTCTCTTTGCTTATGTAACCACCGTACTGCGATCACCAACCCGCCTGCCAAGCGTCGCGATTATGGCAAAACTTCCCAAAATGACAATGTGGCGACACTCGGGGGAGGCATATGTCCAGCAGTGGACGTCTTTTGGGCTGAAATGATGATGATGAAACCCGGGAATCAAATCAAAGACTCCACGCTGGCCAGACCTAAGATTACTCTATGTACAAAAAAACATCACCATCTAAAAACCGGCTTTAGCTCCCTTGGCTTAACTTCACATATTTATCGATCCGCTTGCTAAACATTTAACCACAAACCCTCCTAAATTAACCCAGGTATATGACCCCATAACTTCAACCAAGGGTCCAAAACGCTAACAAAATTACGGAACCCTAAACATCATGATATGATGTCAGTTTAACATTATATTAAAGGAAATGGTTCCGTAGCTAAAACTAATTTGTTTCTATGACAATCGCTGTCAAATTTTGACACAGGTTAGATTTGGGTCTAAGAGAATCATGTAATATTTCTTTATTAGAATCCATATTAAAAATTAATGACGATACTTTGTTTTTAACAGGATAAAAACCGTTTTTTTTTTTTATAGAAATAATTGATGAAGGTAAATTGCTTGTGATTGTAATGATTTTTTGTTTAATTAAAATTTGTATGATCAGATGTTGAAAGTGGATGAGGCAAAAGGAGTAAGTAAGGATCGCAGCTGGTGGCGTTCTGTGTTTCTGCCTAGCCCCATGAGAAAAAGGCGTGATTTTATGTACTTTTGTATGTATTTGAGCAGCGGTGGCCCAGTGGTGGCAACCCCGACTTACGAGCAGTAAGTCGTAGGTTTGAACCCAGACAGGCGCATTACTTTGTGTAATTTATATCATCACCGCTGCTCTCAAAATGATTGAAGGAAAACATCGTGAGGAAACCGGCATGTTCTAGAGCTAAAAGATCAAAGGCATGTAACATCTACCAACCCGCACTGGGCCCGCGTGGTGGATTACAGCCCACTCCCTCTTATAGAGAGGAGGCCTGTGTTCCAGCAGTAGGAACATTATACGATGATGATGAGGATGTATGTATTTTAAAATGTTTTTCCTTATAATTTTATTTTGAATTAGTAATGAAAATGGGTTTCTTGAGGTTTTCTTTGAACTATAATAAAATTGTTGTAGACCTCGTATAATATAAATTTTGAGTGTAAGCGATAGTTTTAACCTTTGGGTACTATAAATATTTTGGGAGATGGCTATGAAAATTATATTAAGTATATTTTTTACTTCATGCTTTTTAAAGAGTTTAGGTAGGAATATGATGATCCCGCGTTTATACGAAGGTACAAAACATGTAATAGTATCCTATATCTTGTGTATACTGCTTTTGTTTAAAACAATTTTTAAAGACTTTATAAAGATTTACTAGCGGCACGGTCTCGCGGGTTCGATCCCTGCACGGAACAAATATTTGTAGTTGTTCCGGGTCTGGCTTTTTGTGTATCTGAGTTTAAATGTTTGTGAACGCACCCACGATACAGGAGAAATTCCTGGTGAGAAGCAACGTTTTCAAAAAAATAAAAAAGTGTCAAAAACGTGAACAAATAAATAGCAAAACATGTCTGAAACTTTTGAAACCAAGTACCACAAATATAGTTAGGAAAAATAAATCTCGTGTTGACACGGGACACGAAAGGGCAAGTAAAAATAGATCTAGTTAAATTTACAACCAAGTATTCTATCACGGATTTCGCACTGAACCCTAAATTCCATCCTAGGCTATTCTAGCTCAAAACCGGTTCTGACATCATAACTACAATTGCGACTGCGACTAGTTTTTGTCGCACGTCCCTATTGCAACCAGTTGTCAATTACTTGTGAGTAGTTGATGTGTTCCTGTCGCGTTTATTTTTTTGCAGACTAACCCTTATTGAGGAGAAGCGGGTTTTTTTTTTTAGTGCTGCTGGTTTTAAACTGTAGTTCATTTTGTATCTTTATCAAAGTATAACACTAGGATATGATATATTGTAGGAAGTAAACGTATTATAGGTAGTGATCTCTTGTAGAGTTTATTTATTTTTATTTTTTGTATCACCATCATTATCATCAGCCTATAAGGTTCCCACTGCTGCGACAAAGGTCTCCTCTCAATGAGAAGGAGTGGGCTTTAATCCACCAAGCGGTCCTAGTGCGGGTTGGTAGATGTCACATGTCTTTGAATTTTTAGTTCTAGGACATGTGGTTTCCTCACTATGTTTTCCTTCACCGTTTTGAGAGCAGCGGTGATGAAATCAATTACACAAAGTAATGCGCCTGCCTGGGTTCGAACCTACGACTTACTGCTCGTAAGTCGGGGCTACCAACACTGGGCCACCGCTGCTCTGCGCTTTTTTGTATGTCGTTCGAAAATCGATTTCATCATCATCGGCCTAGCTTTTTCTATTTGACCGCTTGTATCTGAATTTTACATGGAGCGACTGGCTATCTGACCTACACAACCCAGTTAGTACTGGGTAATACGATACCCTTTTTGGGAAGACTTCTTGTCAGACTTTCGGGAAACTGGCTTCTTGTAACAACTGCCAAAGATCTACAAATGACAGCAAGGACCAAAGGCTACTCGAAAAACGATTTATTTTATTCAAATTTGGAAAGTATTGAAGCTGAGTATTTTGAAAACGGCCAGCAATAATTGGTGAACATTATAATAATTATAGAAAAAAAACCACACAAAATGATGGAAAAATATCTGCATAAACTATTTCTAGATATGTTATCAGCTTTTTTTGGTCATTCATAGTCAGGTGTCCTACCATGACGTCTAAAAACATTATTGTTTTACTCTTTTTCCAGTGTGGGAAAGAGATGGCGCTATACATAATGTATAGCTCTGTCTTTTTCCCACACATAAAGAAAAACAATACTGCTTTAAGACGTCATGGTAGGACAGCTGTTCTACGTAAAAACGGCACAAGAAGTATTAATTAAATTTGTATTTTTAAAGAATAAACGAAATTCCGTACCTGGACACCGTGGTGTATCTCATAGCCTTGGGGTTTCCATTAGGATTCTCCACTTCTTTGATTTCTTCCTTTGACACTGGAACAAAAGAAATAACACCTTTAATAACCAAGAACACTATAATTGTCTAGTTTATCGCCGCGGCTTTGCCCGCGTTTCTTTGATTGTCCCATGGAATCATATAACCGGAATAATAAAGGCTATCCCGGATATTCTATGTGTTGATCCTGGTTATAAACTCAGCTCATTTCAGTCGAAAGACGTCCACTGCTGGACACAGGCCTCCCCCAACGCCACATTGACATAAGGGGGAGTTTTGCCATAATCACCCCGCTTGGCAGGCGGGTTGGCGATCGCAGTACGGTTGTTACAAAAGCACAGAGAACGCTGCTGCCCATTCTCAGGAAAGTCCCTTAGTCGCCTCTTACGACAGCCACGGGAAGATATGGGAAACTCAGTTCAGTACGGTTCAATACAGACGTCTTGTCAAAATAAGGTTGTCAAAAGAATTAAGTGACACTGACAGAAATGCTGATTGTAATCTCCGGAGGAATATGCAGAGGTGTAGCTAATAGTACACCCACATTTCGCCAGCTATTTTAAAGTTCCGTGTATTAGGGGCGAGCCCATTACCATCAACCGGGCACGGATCTACACTCCGTGGCATCTACCGAGCGATTCCTGATGGATAAACCTAATAACAGTTTTCCCAATCCGGAAATCGAACCCAAGCTCATCAATCGCTTGCAACGACTAGACCAACGATGCCAGAAAGAAAAAAAGAAGTTAATAAACTCGTAAAGTCATCAGTAAACAATTTAAACAAACAACCATTAACATTTTAAATAAACAAGAAACAAAACAATGTTGAAAACCAAACTACTAAACAGTAAAGGCCGCCCCAGACATTAACATAACTACATATTTTAAGCGAGCGCTTTATTCGTACGTTGTAAAGGTGTAATCACACGTTGGGGAGCGCTTGTGCTTAATTTAAGCTATCTAGGTACTGACAGTAGCCCGTTGAGAATGTAGGGGGGATGTATTTGGGAATTAAAGTTTGGGGACTGTGTTTTAGGATAAATTGGGTGTTTGAATAGGTAAGACTGGAACATGGTTTTGTGATGCGAAATTTTCTGTTCATTTTTTTTTACCGATGAAATATTTTTTGGCGTTAAGTTTAAGTTTTGCTTATTCTTTATTGCACACAAAATAAAAATAAAATTGCAATAATATGGCTCAATGGCGACCTTAAACCAGAATTAGGTTTACAATTTTCGATTGCGAATTAAGATTTTTCAATCTTTAGCCGAAATAAAATCGACCTTTATTGGGTTAAGCTTGGATTGAGGATTCTCTGTGGCCAAGATCGGGCCGTAATCCACCCCACGGACCTTTAGCAGGGAAAAGAAAATACTATTATCATCATATCATTCTCTTGCCCTTATACCAAATTATATAGGGTCGGCGTAGCATGTCTTCAACTTCCGACACACACACACACACAGACCATATATACCACACATAATTATCACAAGCCCTCGCAGACCTATTGCAGCGAAAATAAAATACTATTGTCATCTTTTATACGCGCTAAATATTTTTTTTTTTTAATATAAGCTTTTAAACTGACATGATCACTAAGACTATCAATAACACTTGTAACGGGATATTTACCATATTTATTATTTGTTTTAGGTTCCCGATATTTGGGCGCTGTTGCTAACGGCATGATCACACCCACCAACCCCCAATAACTCCAGCCCACCACCCGCAATAACTTGAGTTTATCCGTGATCATGGCGTTTGCAACAGCGCCGAAATACCGGGAACTCAAAACTAATAATAATCATCACTGACAGGACTATTGTAGCCAATAAGCCTGATATAGTGGTGGTGGATCGATCAGAGAGATTGTTGACATAACTGTTCCACATGACGAGAACCTCGTGAAGGCTGAGAAAGATAAACAAATCAAGTATATTGACTTGGCTCGCGAGGTTGTCGAAATGTGGCATGTTGACTCAGCGATCATTGTGCCGATAGTCGTATCAGCCAATGGCCTAATTGCCAAGAGCCTCGACCAATATCTGATGAGGCTCTCGTTAGGCAGCTGGATCAAGGGCTTGATTCAGAAAGCGGTACTCCTGGACACGGCTCGTATTGTTAGGAGGTTCCTTTCTCTGGAGCCCTGACCGCCGGTAGCTTGGACCCTGTTCCCGATACCGGTGGGCTTAATTTTTTTTAATTCTTAAATGTTTTTTTTTTTTTGTTATTTATAAGAAATATTTAAAAATGTACAGAATTTGTTTTTAAAGATGAATAAAGGAAATAATAACATGGTAAATATCAAGTTACAAGTGTTATTGGTATTTTTGGTTATTCAATTAATTCAAACAGCAATGCAAACAGATAGACATGCAATGGCTATCACCATCTAAGATATCTACAACGCCCCTCTTCACTGCTACAACGATCCCAAACAAAATCTTTCAAAACCAAACTCGAAAGCAGAAACATCCCACACGCTCTCTTTTTAAAAGGCAAAAGCAGAATTATCCCACTCGCAGCATGTCCACCGCAGCGATGACGTCAAAACGTAATGCGTCGCGATCTCCAGCGCGCGAATTTGTCGAAACGCCGCAATTTTGTGCGAAATAAAGTGCTCTGTTACGTTAATGTTCTGTTTATATGCTGTGGGGGGTATTAGTTGCTCATCGGGTGTGTGAGAAGGTATTTGCTTGGATGGAAATGAAAAGAATTTGAGGGAGTTGATGGACTGCCATTTGGTGGATGTGGTTTAAGCAAAACGGTGACAATATTTTGCGTGTTCATGAAATATAGCATTGTCTGTTTTTAGGGTTCCGTATCTCGAAAAGGAAAAAACGGAACCCTTATAGGATCACTTTGTTGTCCGTCCGTCCGTCTGACTGTCTATCAAGACATTTTTTCTCAGGAACGCGTGGAGGTATCAAGCTGGAATTTATATCAAATACTCAAGTCTACTGTTTCTTAGAGCTGTGAAAAAATCAAACTTCTAAGCCAACGCGATCAAAAGATACAGCCGTTTATGCCGAAAATTTTCGACACTCGCAAGGGAATCAGAACCAACAGGGTACTTCCCGTGAACTCAGAATCTTGAAATTTGGTACGAAGCAACGTCTTATAGCACAGATAAAGGAAAAATTGCATAAACCTTAAATTTTCTCGCACTTGACCGGTTTTTTATAGGTTCCATACTTCACTGTATTGTGAGATACTTATAATCTATGTAACTTTCCTTAAAGTTTGAAATTTACCAGTAAACATCAGTACACTGACTGTTTTGTTGGTCTAGTGGCCGCAAGCACGACTGCTGAGAATGACGTCCTGGATTCGATTTCCCGGGTCGGGCAAATTGCTATTGGGTTTTTCCAGTATATTTAGCAGCCGCAGAGTCTAGAATTGTGCTCGTTTGATGGCATTAGGCTCACCTATTACTGCCGAAATGTGGGTGTACCGTTAGGTACACCTCTGCCTAAATCTTGTGAATACAAATTTTTAGATATCACATGCATAATACATAGTTATATCGTTGATAGGGATGTATACCAGCACTTATTATTATTGTTTATTTGTTTCATTTAAACACAAGTTAAATCTTACATTGGGTGCCAGAGCTCATCGAAAACACTCTGTTCCCTAGCTGCAACGCTGCATAGAGTAAATAAGTGTTTTCCTGTACAATTATGGAAGGTAATAATTTTATTTTTATTTTTTATTTAATTCTTTGTATGTACTGCTGTTGGTATACCAAAGCAATAAGCTTTAGGGCTTACAAGCGTGATGTAATGTTAATCATCAGTACATAAACGAAGTTCTCCCAAAATTCCGTCCACCTCAACCTCACGATACCCACTCGCACATTCCAAATTCTCGGATCAGTGCCGAAAATAATTAATTCCCAATAAATCCTATCACTATTGGCTCGGATCTCGAAAGCCAATTAAATATCCCGTTTTAAAATCTGTCAACCCAGCTTCAGTGCGGTTGTAATGAAAATTTTCGGGGCAAGTTATCGAAAGTCAACGATGCGGCGACGTGTACCGGACAGTTCTGCTTCCATGGTATTAATTAGGGAATCTTTGGGAATATTTCCCGAGCATATTATTGGAAATTCTGAGATTTAAGTGATCTCTGTTGGCGTTTTCGCTTGCAGTACTTGGTGATTTTAATTTTATCTGTGTTAATCTTGCATTTGTGATTATTGTTACATATACGTGTTTTTATGATTATTCCATCATCATCTGCGTAGCCTTTTCCCAAACTATCTTGGGGTCGGCTTCCAGTCTAACCGGATGCAGCTGAGTACCAGTATTTTACATGAAGCGACTGCCTATCTGACCTCCACAACCCAGTAACTGTGTAATACGATACCCCTTGGTAAGACTGGACGTCAGACTTTTGAATTCTGACTACTCGTAACGACTGTCCAAGATCTACAAATGGCAGCCGGGACCAACGGCTTAACGTGCTTTCCGAGGCACGGAGGAAACTCGGTATGTAATTATGGTCACCCATCCACGGACTAACCTCGGCAAGCATGGCTTAACCTTAAAGATCGACCCATGCGGCTGTTATTATTTAGCCACGAGCTCATCCTCGAGTTTTTATGATTATTATGTTGTCAAATTAAAAACAATATGAGGTTTCTACACCATACATTTAAAAACATATGAACGAAACAAATTCTGAAATGCCGAAAAGTTCTGGAATGGCGACGGTGAACCGGAAGACGCGTGGATGCGTTGAAAGGCCTCCTAGGTGGACCGATGACCTGGTGAAGGTTGCGGGGACCCGCTGGATGCGAGTCGCACGGAACCGGCCAATGTGGTGGCACTTGGGTGAGGCCTATGTCCAGCAGTGGACGTCTTTCGGGAACTTTTTGAAACTATGATGATGATACGTCTAGTAGTTTCTGCTATGGGAGAAATGTACGACTTTATGACTAATCGATGTAAAAATACCCTTAACAAAGTCGGAAGGTACTTGTTCTCCTCATCATTGCGATATTGGGGTTCAAAATTAAATTTTTTCTCAAGTATTTTTTGTTAATACAAGGTTTCAATGTTAAAGCTTTACTTTAAATATATTACGTCTATGGGCCCGCTACTACACTGCATTGAGCATTTGATGGATGCTCAATGCGAGGTAGTGCCGGGGCACAATGTTTTGAGTGCGTTACTTTAAGTTCTACCGTAAAACGAGATAACTCCTAAATCTAAACTAATATTATAAAGAGAAAAGATTTTATTGTTTGTTTGTTTGCATTGAATAGGCTCCGAAAATACTGTTCCGATTTGAAAAAATCTTTCAGTGTTAGATAGCCCATTTATCGAGAAAGGCTATAGGCTATATATCATCACGCTACGACCAATAGGAGCGGAGCAGCAATGAAAAATATTGCGAAAACGGGGAAAATGTGACGCAAACGAAGTTGCGCCGGACAGCTAGTAAATAATAAACCCAAAAAGTCATTTCCCAGCAATATTTTTTGCTTAAAGTTACCTACTTAGTTTGAGGTACAGTCTCCAAAGGACATAAGTAACCAGATTCTCATACTACTAGTATGAGAAACTGGTAACTTATCTCCTTTGGAGACGGTACAAAATGTTTGGTCGATAGGTTCGTGAAAGGTCCGTTTGTAAATAAAAGTGTACCTTGTATTTGAGAACATCAATGGCTTTGAGATTATCATTGCCTACGACTAAATCCCTACCCTTTTTTACAGTTGGAAAATCATCAAAAATGAGCCCTCTCGCTCTAGGCGGAGCGAAAGGAAGTGTCAGACTTGTACTGACTGAAACCCATCCATGTTCCTTCTTAGCCCTTTGCGTTCCAAGGCCACGGTATCTCTTTCGAACAGTCCCGTAGCCATGGCAGGGACAACACATTACTCTGGGATATGCTCGATTGGGATCCATGGCACCTCCGTGCACAAGACTTGAACGAGGACATGCTGCGCCGACTCCGCGAAATGCACATCGAGGATCTAGAGACCCCTGGTGACGCCTACCTCGGATACGGACAGCACAACCCCCTCCTCACTAATACTAGACTAGGTGAAATAGATTATGTACCAAAAAAAGACAGGAGTCGGCTGCTCAGCAAGCGAACCACCGCTCCACGTCCCCATAAATTGTAATTAGCTGTAAATAGGATAGGGCAATATACAACAACATTATAAATTTATATAAATTGATTCTGTACAAACTAATAAGCTCACAGCACACACTACACGACACTTATATAGATCTCTCTCAGACAAACATAGGTAGATTGTAAGTAGCTGACACACCCACAGGCCGAATACACCATCGACCTGTGGACATAATGTAACATATTATGAACCAGGGAAATAAACATCTTTCTATTATATTCTATTCTATTCCATGGCAGGCATCGGCCCCTTGGACCCCTTCCGATTTGCTGACATCTCCTCGGCACGGCCTGTCGTCATAAGACGAACGGACGGTGAGTTACCCCATTGCTCACCGTCCACAGCCCCGCGCCTACGGTAACCGGGGCCCACTAGGTGGCCACCAACTACCGGGGCGTCTCCCGCAGCGTCTGAGACGTGAGGTTGTCTCCTTCTGACGTTCCGCCACCTCCTTTGCTAGCATGATTGCTTCGCAGAAGGAGGCAAATCCCTACCCGGACTTACGGATTTTCCTTCCAACCATTTTTATCCTTGACCTACATCCCTCCCATCATTCACAGCCAATAAATCCGTATCCCAAACTATTCTTCATTCAGACTTTCTACAAAAAAAGTAATTTCTTTCCAAATTGTGTCTTCACATTTTTATCTGCAATAGTATTAATAAGACTGAGCGAATCTCCGTCGGCCATAAGCTCTGGTATTGGGGTGGCTACAAAAACTGTTTCCTGCAATAAGTAGATGGTTTGAAAACCACAAAACGCTTACAAATGTCTTGGTGGTGGGTTTATTTTATAAGTGAGAGCGGTTATTGAGAAAAATATTTAGTTAATGTCAATGGATTGAATCTATATATTATTACTAGCTGTACCGCGCAACTTTCTGCGTCAGATTTTCCCTGTTTTCGTAACATTTTTCATTGTTGCTCCTCTCCTGTTGTTCGTAGCGTGATTATAGCTTTCGATAAATGGGCTATCTAACACTGAAAGAATTTTTCAAATTAGACCAGGTGTTCCTGAGATTAACGCGTTCAAGCAAACAAACAAACTCTTCAGCTTTACTATTAGTATTAGATTAGAAAGAGGCAAAGTTTGTAGGTTTGGATGTATTGTATGTAATTTTCGGAACTACTGATCTGATTCCGAAAATTCTTTCACTACTATGAAGCTACATTATTTACAAGTGTCATAGGTTAGCTTTAAAACGTTACCGCGGGATCATTCTTAATTTTTTTTTTTTTTATCTAGCTCAGTTTATATCGCTTTCGTCTATAACTTAGCCAGTAAGTTAACGAAACGAGCCTTCAGCATCGACCCTTTGATGGTTTCAGTATCTGTGATATTGCTGCTATTATCTACAATCTATATCTTTGTATCCAGATACATCATTCATGCATGAATTGCTTTCAAGATAACATAACATAAGGGATAAGTTTTACTCAGTATTCGGGAGGTTAAATCTTTTGTTGTTATTTTTTTGTTTGGGCACCTATTACTTTTTTGATGAAAAGGGTGAATCACTCACCCATTTTGAGACTGTTTCAGATTATTTTTTTGGCGTCGTTGCGCCTGTTATGACTGAAGGGTTAGGCAGAGACGTATCTAATATTAAAGCCACATTTCGTCAGTTTTATTTAGGTTCCATGTTAAAGAGGGTCGAGCTTATTGCCGTCAACCAGGCACAAATGTAGGTTCCGTGCCTGCTACTGAAGACTTCCTGATGGAAAACCGAATAACACTTTGCCCGACCGGCCAACCCAGGCTCAACAACATCAACATCATCATCATCAGCCTATAATGTTCCCACTGCTGGCCACTGGCCTCCTCTCTATGAGAGGGAGTGTACTGTAATCCTCCACGCGGGCCCAGTCTGGCTTGGTAGATGTCACATGTCTTCGAATTTTTAGTTCTAGGACATGCCGGTTTCCTCACGTTGTTTTCCTTTACCGTTTTTGAGGGCAGCGGTGATGAAATAAATTACACAAAGTAATGCGTCTGCCTGAGTTCGAACACACAGCTTACTTCTCGTAAGTGGGGGCTGCCGCCACTGGATCACCGCTGCTCTCCGATCACATACATTTCACAAATATCACGCTTGCCTTGAACTTGTAATAAAAATCCTATTTTTCATTCCATTTTTTGTATTCCACCATAATAATACCCTATCTCTTCATATTTCAGGGCTATATTTGTTTTGTTTTCCTCAATATATTAGCTGAGGTTTCCGCACACCATATCAGTAAGTATAGCAACGATATTCGCACCATACAAACGAAAGCTCATGTGGCTACAATATGGCTATAGTTTCCTTAGAGACGTTTGTCTTCATAATGTTTACGTTCTTTTTTGCTTACGGTTAAGAATTGTCAACATCATCTGCTATTGAAGTTTTTTCTGCAATGAGTTTTTAACTGATAGATCATAATTATCTGCCTTTTACCAACTATCTTGGAGTTGGCTTCCAGTCTAACCGGATGCAACTGTTTACCAGTATTTTACATGGAGTGGAGCGACTACCCATCTGACTTCCACAACCCAGTCAGTACTGGGTAATACGATATGTGTTGACGCCTAGCATGTCTGCGCATAGACATCGCACGCACCCACGCACACGACGTAGCAGCAATCCCGTTCTATAGTCTGTGGACTTGACAGCCGCGCGCCGCGCGGGGCGCGCGTGCCACTCGGCTTGAAAAATCGAACGTGTCACTCATCACGCGCTCATAATTATAATTTTCTATTTAATGTAAACGTTTTTAATAAACGTATTAAGAAAAATAATCCGTCGCATCATTCTGCATCCTTCATCCACAAGAAGCAAAGTACCGGCGTTCACAATTTTGGTCCTACGAGCCCAGATAATTTCAACCGCAAACAGTAACAAGAACAAAGGAAATACTGCGCTACGTGGATGGCGGCCATTGCGAAGATTCAACGTGTTCAAGTCTCAACGAGTCGAGTCATACTCATACAACATCATACGATATTTCTTTCTACAAGGCATCTCATCATTACAGAAAAATTACGTGGACGAATCGGACATCAAGCTTGAAATAAAATACTCATTTGAGTTCGGAGAAGCTGAGACAAAGAGGATATTACCTACAACAAAAGGAAGGTCACACGTGAGTCCTGAGGGAAACTTTAATGTGAGTTCGTTCCAATTTGTCTACCTATTTGTCCCGTATATCTGTTAATTACCGCCACAATTTCTTCATAGCCGTAAATCATATTCACAAATCCTCCCATTTTGTGAGCCCCATAAAACTTAGTCACAAATCCATCATTTTGTGATACTTTTACCAATTCTCATTATATACAATCACTAATCCTTCATTTAGTGATAAAAATAATCATTGAATATTCACAAATCCTCCATTTTGTGAACCACTTCGTAGGCACGTTAGAGATCCGTCATTCTTATAACAAGCCACTCATTATTGTCTTTGCATTGCGCAATAAACATCCCATTGCTCATAGATATATTACTCATATATTACGCTCAGTAAAATCTCACTTAGAATACCCACATGTATAAAACTCATTTCGTAATAAACTATAATTGAATTGTTTATTTGTAACCTAACATAAGTTTCATTTCAGAGGTTCTAGGAATTGCAGATTCCTTTGGTGTGTGCGGGAACTGATTAATATCGCTTAATTAACTATTGCTATTTCGCATGTTCTAGTGCATTCGATTGTCGCCTGCGCTGAGAACGGGTTCGGGCCGGACCGGCAAGCTGCGCTGTTGCTGGCTTGCTGCATGCGCACCACCCGCTATTGTTGCACATTTTACGCGGACCCTCACTCTGCTTCATATAATTATAATCATTTAAGTAATCGTTCCATTTCATAACCATAAATTAACTGCATTGCATTTTGTTTGTGATTCTTTCTAGCAACTCATTTCATCGCATTGTTTGATGTAATATACATACAATCTACTCATTTTGGCTTAGACTTGGCTTTCATTGTGATAAATAGTCGCCTTTGAATATTAATTTCAATTCTTACTCAAAAATATCCTCATACCTGCTTCACCATGGAAGACAAAACTTTAATTAAAAGGCGTGCATCATGCAAAGCTAAGCTTACAATATTTGAAAATTATTTACTAACTGTTGAGAGCTGTGACAACTTGAGTAAATTACAAATAAGTGAATTGAACATCCGTTTATCAAAACTTGAAGAAATGTATACTGAGTTTGATTCAATTCAGTGTGATATAGAAAATTGTATGGATATTCCAGATGAGCAGTACAAAGAACGCGAGGCTTTCGAGACCAAGTACTTCGGGCTGATCGCACGTGCTCGAGGTCTGCTGGCTCCGGCCGGCCCTGCGGGCAGCGACAGGTCTGTGACGGGTTCTTGTTGTACTGCGCAGGAAGGTGGGCCAAAACTTGCACTCCCTACTATTCATTTGCCTAGTTTTTCGGGTCAGTATCATGACTGGTTGGAATTCCGTGACACATTTAGCAGTCTCATTCACTCAGACAAGTCAATACCCAATATTAATAAGTTTCATTATTTACGAGCTGCATTGAAAGACAGTGCCGCTGTAGTTATTCAGGCTTTAGATTTCTCAAGTAGTAATTATGAAGTAGCTTGGGAACTACTTTGTGACCGCTTTAATAATGAAAGGTCATTGGTCAACAATCACTCTCAAGCCATTGTTAATTTGGAACCGTTGGCAAAGGAATCACCTAAAGCATTACGTAACCTAATTGATACAGTCAATAGGAACCTCAGAGCACTCAAAACACTTAACCTCCCTACAGAACACTGGGATGTACTATTAATTCAAATCCTGTCAAACAAGCTTGATATAGTCACAAGCAGTAAATGGGAATCTTATCGCAATAAGGTGAAAGAGCTCCCTACTCTTAAAATGTTTAATAACTTTCTAAAAGATCGTGCTGATTTTTTAGAAACAATGGAGAATACTCATAAAAAACGTAGGTCAAGTGATCCTACACATGTTCGTCATAAAACATTTGTGGCCAACTCAGAAACTCAACCCGCTCGCAGGTACCCTTGTCCACATTGCAAAGGTAATCATGCACTTTATGTCTGTCAAAAATTCAAATCATTACCATTGGCAACCAGGGTTGAAAAGGCTAAGGCACTTAAATTATGTTTAAATTGTTTGCGTCAAGGTCATGCTGACAATGTTTGCAAGTTAGGGCCATGTCGCTTGTGCAGCCTGCGGCGCAATAGCTTATTACACGAGCATGAAGCTCCTGCACTGTCTGCGCCTGTACCTTCAACAAGTAATGTCATGTTACACTCATTGCCGCAGCCTGAGGCTCAAGGACAACCTCCTAGTCCTCCTCAGGACATTGCTTTGTCAGCCACTCAAAACAACTGTGTTTTACTATCCACGGCTTTAGTCCATGTGACAGACAATAATGGTATATGCCATAAAATCCGTACCATACTGGACAGCGGAAGTACTTCCAGTTTTATAACTGAAGGCCTATGTGCCAAACTTAACTTACCTACATTTTCCACTTCGACCGTAGTCGAAGGGTTAAATTCTCAAATATCTTGCTTGTCAAAGCGTTGTGACGTACTCATATCGTCATTATTTAATAATTATAGCGAGAGCGTTTACTGTTATGTTGTTCCGCGCATCACTCAGTCATTGCCAACTACAAAAGTTGACTATACAACACTAAATCTACCACCTCACATAACGTTGGCAGACCCCAAATTCCACATACCTGCTCCAGTCGATATGCTACTTGGCGCTGATATTTTCTGGACCATACTAGGTTCCCAAAATATATCATTGGGTAAAAATAAACCAACACTAAATAAATCTAAACTGGGTTACTTAATTTCAGGCCCAGTGCCAACACAACATACAAAATTCATTAATACAGTCCACTGCAATCATATTACCTTACAAACCAAGGATGATCAATTACATAATAAGTTATCTCAATTCTTTGAACTAGAAACAGTAGCTACACGTAAACAAATATCTAAGGAAGAGCTTGAATGTGAACAAAGTTTTACAAATAATACCACTCGGTTGCCTGATGGGCGATTCGAAGTGATGATTCCATTAAAGGATTCGCCTGATAAGCTGGGCGACTCTTATGAACAAGCTTTGTCCAGATTTTTATCCTTGGAACGCAGGTTCAAACGCGAACCATATTTTAAAGAGCAATATTGTAATTTCATCAAAGAGTACATTTCTTTAAACCATATGTCATTAAATGAAAATCCTGAAAGTGATACTGTCACTTATATTTTACCACACCACGGTGTATTACGTGACTCAAGCTTATCGACAAAATTACGAGTAGTATTTGACGCTTCTGCAGTGACGACCTCTGGTGTCTCATTCAATCAAATTCAAATGGTAGGTCCAACAGTCCAAGATGACCTAATTAGTATCTTAACTAGAATGCGCCAGCATAAGTTTCTCGTGACTGCAGATGTCGAAAAAATGTATAGAATGGTGAATATCAAATCATCACAACAAATGCTTCAACAAATTCTATGGCGATTCGAACCTCACGAGCAACTGAGGCAGTATAAACTACACACAGTTACGTACGGAACCGCGTCTGCTCCTTATCTCGCGACAAGGTGTTTGACGCAGCTTGGTAACGAATGCCCAGACCAAACCGTCTCGGAAGTCATCTTACATGACTTCTACGTCGACGACTTAATAACAGGTGCCGCTACTGAATCGCAACTTATAGACACATGTAAGGGTGTAATCAGACAATTAGAAAATGGAAAATTTCATTTACGTAAATTCCAATCAAATAGTGCTCATGTTGTCACTGAAATCGTTGGTGAAAGTACTAACGACGAATTACTCAATTTATGTAATAATGACTATTCAAAAACGTTAGGTTTACTTTGGTCGTCCAAAGAGGACAATTTGTTATTCTCAGTCAATATTGATAAAGACAAAATTCTAACTAAACGTACAATATTATCACTTATGTCACAAATATTTGACCCATTGGGTCTAATAAGCCCATGTATACTGCTAGCTAAGAATATTTTACAAAAACTATGGTCTTCACAGATAACGTGGGATGAATCTGTGCCTTTGGATATAGCAGACATGTGGTCTAAATTTATAACGTCACTCACTTACATAAATAATATTCGAATTCCTAGATATATTTTGGGTGACAGTCCTATATCAATCGAACTTCATGTATTTAGTGACGCAAGTACGCAAGCTTATGCCGCCTGCATATATATAAAAAGTGTCAACAATAATAATCGTGTGACTGTTCATTTAGTGACTGCAAAAAGCAGAGTGGCTCCCCTGAAGCCCATGACAGTGCCCCGGTTAGAGCTGTGCGGTGCTCTCCTCGCCGTGCGCTTAGCAGATAAAGTAAAGTCATCACTTAGATTAAACATTAATAGGTGTGTCTATTGGTGTGACTCCACTATTGTCCTCGGTTGGATACATTCACCCAAAGCACACCTGCTTAAACCATTTGTATTTAACCGAATCAGTGAAATATCTGAGAAAACTGACTCATGCAAATGGCGTTATGTGCCCACAAAAATTAACCCAGCTGATATTGGGTCACGTGGGGCAGATGCGAAACAGTTACAAACCTGTAGTTTATGGTGGTCAGGGCCACCATTCCTTCTACATGGCGAACAGTCATGGCCTAACCAACCGACACACCTTCAAGAGCCTGACTTACCAGAGTTCAAGGTTAAATGTAATTTGGCTGCTGACTGTACCGATTATGTTACTTATTACTCTGCCTTCATAAAGAGTTTCTCTAATTTTAGTAAATTACAACGTGTGATAGTATATGTGCATCGGTTCATTCACAATTGTTTACACCCACAACACAAACGTACTGCATTCATAAAAATCTATGAATTAAATTCATCATTAATTTCACTGTGCAGATTTGTACAACTTGAAATGTTCAGCTCAGAATACAACTTGTTAAAAAACAATCAACAATTGTCAGTTAAAAATAAACTACTTCAATTAAATCCATTTTATAACGAAAATGACACGTTATTACGAGTAGGTGGTCGACTTAAAAATTCATTTTATGATTTTGACACAAAACACCCTATCCTGCTTGATTCACGGCATCACTTAGCCACATTAATATTTAGGCATTATCACATAATTTTATTGCACGCGCCTCCGCAATTATTACTTTTCACACTTCGTCATAAATTCTGGTTTATTAATGGTCGAAACTTAGCCAGACAGATAGTTCGAAAATGCATTAAATGTTGTCGTTTTGCAGGAAAAGGTATTCAACCGATTATGGGCAACCTTCCTTCCAGTCGCCTGCATACAGAGTATGTGTTTGACAACACGGCGGTCGACTATGCCGGTCCCGTCATGATACTGAACCGAAAAGGCAGAGGAGGCACACTCATAAAGTCATATTTATGTATATTTGTTTGTCTGGCCATTAAAGCAGTACACATAGAACTTGTAACTGACTTGAGCAGCACAACATTTTTAGCTGCATTAGACCGGTTCGTTGCCCGTAGAGGACGACCGCGAACCATTTATTCTGATAATGGTACTTGTTTTGTGGGCGCTTGTAATGAGTTGGCTAGATTTTTAAAGTCAAATTCAAACGAAATTAGCTCTCAAGCGTCTAATTCTCAAATTAATTTTAAATTTTCACCAGCGTATAGCCCACATTTTAACGGATTAGCAGAGGGTTCCGTAAAATCTGTAAAATATCATTTAAAGAGGGTTTTAGGTTTAGCTAACTTAACTTACGAAGAAATGAATACAGTTCTCGTACAGATCGAAGGTGTTCTGAATTCTAGGCCTCTCACTCCTTTATCATCAGACCCTTCTGATTTCACGGCGCTTACCCCATCTCATTTCTTAATTGGACGACCACTTACAGCTTTGCCTTCTCCTCAGGACACTGACCCTGCTGCGATACCGTCTCTCTCACGATACATGAGAATCCAGCAAGTAAAAGCCCATTTCTGGAAACGTTATTACGTAGAATATATTACAGAATTGCAGAAACGGCAGAAATGGCGCAAAGAAGGAGAGCAACTCCGGCTTGGAGAAATGGTGCTGGTGAAAGATGACCGGCTGCCTCCCACCCGGTGGCTGCTAGGGCGCGTAGTTCGCCTGTACCCCGGCTCCGACGGCGTGACCCGCGTGGCCGACGTGCTCACCACTTCGGGGACTCTTCGAAGAGCCTTCAACCGACTGTGCCCGCTTCCAGTCATGGACCAGAACTGCGTTCCTGGGGCGGCAACATGTTGACGCCTAGCATGTCTGCGCATAGACATCGCACGCACCCACGCACACGACGTAGCAGCAATCCCGTTCTATAGTCTGTGGACTTGACAGCCGCGCGCCGCGCGGGGCGCGCGTGCCACTCGGCTTGAAAAATCGAACGTGTCACTCATCACGCGCTCATAATTATAATTTTCTATTTAATGTAAACGTTTTTAATAAACGTATTAAGAAAAATAATCCGTCGCATCATTCTGCATCCTTCATCCACAAGAAGCAAAGTACCGGCGTTCACAATATGCCTTGGTAAGACTGATTGTCAGACTTTCAGGCTACTGACTTCCTGTAATGAGGGTCAAAGATCTACAATTTGACAGCCGGGATCAACGGCTCAACGTACTTTCCGAGGCATGGAAGAAACTCGGTATGTGATTGGTCAGTTTTCCACGGACCAATCTAGGCAAGTACGGCTTAACCTAAAGATCAACCCGTACGGCTGTTATAATTTAGCCACGAGCTTCTATCTCCTGATCTTTTGCCTGTACCTGTTCAGATCAGTTCTGACAGAATTACGTCAGTGAGTAAAGAGATCCGAGCATTACAGTGCGTAACAATACAATTTGTAACTATCACTTGTTTCCGTCATCCGCAAGAGAACCAAGGTTAACGACGTAGCTCAAAGAATTGCTAAACTTAAGTGGAAGTGGGCAGGGCACATTGCTCGCAGAACGGATGGCCGATGGGGCTGAAAAGTTCTGGAATGGCGACCGCGAACCGGAAGAAGATGCTTTGGAAGGCCTCCCGCTAGGTGGACTGAGGACCTGGTGAAGGTTGCGGGGATCCGCTGGATGCGAGACGCACGGGACTGGTCAATGTGGCGACACTTGGGGGAGGCCTATGTCGAGCGGTGGACGTCTTTCGGCTGAAATGATGATGATGATGACTTGTTTCTATTTAAAACTGAATCTTGGATTGTTAAATTACAGGCGAATGCTCTGGGAAAGCTTAACTAAACCAACTTGTTTAGCTACTAAGTAGCAATAAAGATTGAGGGTTAAAAATAAATTGTCTTTATTCAAATATTTTTCTAATACGAAATTCGAAGAATTACGATGTTTTTCTGTTATTTTCACAGATCTCAGAATCTTATTGATATGAAAACGTCAATTCGGTCGGTTTGTGATTGTAAGCAAATTATTTGCGAATGTTTGTAATTTTCTGTACTCTATCTTCTTATTTTTATAACCTTCGTCTGTATAGTGTCTGTGGAGGAGCTCATGGCTCAATAATACCAGTCGCACAGGTCAATGTTCAAGGTCAAGTAGCACTTGCCAGGCTTACTCCATGCATGGGTGTCCATCTAATCCATACCTAGATTCCTCCGTGCCTCTGAAATCATCTTAAGCCGGTGGTCTTGGCTGTCAATTATGTCATCATCATTTCAGCCGAAAGACGTCTACTGCTGGAGATAGTCCTGACCGGATAGACCGGTCTCGTGCGACTCGCATCCAGCGGATCCCCGCAATCTTCACCAGGTCATCGGTCCACCTAGTGGGAGGCCTTCCAACGCTACGCCTTCCGGTTCGCGGTCGCCTTTCCAGAACTTTTCGGCCTCAGCGGCCACCCGTTCTATGAGCAATGTGCCCTGCCCACTGGCACTTAAGTTTAATAATTCAACTGAAGTAGTAGTTATTAGTCTAAACTAATATTATAAGGAAAGATTTGATTGTTTGTTTGTTTGCATTGAATAGGCTCCGAAACAACTGGTCCGATTTGAAAAATTCTTTCAGTGGTATATAGCCCATTTATTGAGGAAGGCTATAGGCTATACATATATCATCACGCTACGACCAATAGGAGTGGAGCAGCAATGACAAATGTTGCGAAAACACGGAAAATGTGCAGCAAACGAAGTTGCGCTGGACAGCTTAGTTGTCAATAATTTACACGAACTAAAATGCCTGTTTTCGTACCTCAGTGCATCGAAAGAATTCAGGCGATTCCTAAATCAGACCACGCTGACAAAAACAGGGAACCAAAACTCAACAAATACGAACCCAATATCGGCTTTCACCAACAAAACTCCACTCCCCGGATCACACCAATACCCAGTCGTAACTTCATAAAGCGAATAAGAAATCAAATTAAAAACTTCAATGATTTCCCGCTGTCAGATAAAAATGGCGTCAGAGGCGGGGGCGGAAATTCAGATTTTTTTCCGACCCCGTTTTTTTACCCCCAGATACCGCGGAATATGGAACGGTGTGGGGTCACGTCAATGTCACATGCGGTTATTACTCGTGGAATCGGCAGGGAGACATGGTGACTGGATGGGACTTGAAATTGGCCGGATGTTGAGAGGTAGTTTTTGATGAGGTGGTCATTATTTGTAGTTGTTTTTTGATAAAAGCTTCGACTGATTCATCATTAATCGAGCTTATCATCATCATCATCATTTCAGCCGAAAAATGTCCACTGCTGAACATAGGCCTCCCCCAAGTGACGCCACATTGACATTAATCGAGCTAACCAGTTTTAAATAAGCGTAGTCACTCGATTGAGCTGAAAGACCTTTACAAAGTGACACTCTAGCAGAAAGTACGAAAAGTCAAAAAAGTATCTGAGTATGGCATCTCTTTCATCAGAATACCAGGACTGTGTTTTTTTTTTTTAATGTTGCAGCATCATGCTGATATGGCCTCTTGTCCTCGTAGAAGACCAATTTATTTAAACGTTCTTTTAACATTTTCTTTTTCTTAAATTTACTTTTTTATTTTAAATTTAATCATACTAAGTTGTTGGTTCGTTTTTTATGTTAATCAGTTGAAAACTGCTATAGAACTACAAAATGCTTCGAAAAAAAAATTGACACCGTTCTTGGTTCTTTGACTGGGCGAAAAGAACTTAATAAATAGAATTCATAACTGTGACTACTAATATTATCAACTTTTTCCTGCCAATTTAAACTCGTAGTGAGAACTATGTCATATAAATTAACAAAACCGTGGTGAATTACATGGCACGTAATTTAATACCTTCCGATTAATTGCAGCTATGAAATTTCTGTATTTATAATGGGATTGAATATTACTATTGAAATACTTTTTCATATAGATATTTTATTTATGTTTCATGAATTATCCCATTTTTAACAGAGTACCTCGCTGGTCCATTAGTTGCAAATGCAACTGCTGAGGACCTGTGAGGTCCTGGCTTTGATTCACAAGTCGGGTAAAGGGTTATTGGGGTTTTCCATCAGCAATTTCTCAGTAGCATTCGTGTAGTCTGGATTTGTGCCCGGTTGATGGCAATAGGCCCGCCCCCTATTACATAGGGCTTAAACATAACTGGCGAAATGTGAGTGAACTAATAGATACACCTTTGCCTAACCCTTCGGGAATTACAGCAGTGATATTATGAATTTTAATCACATTGTTTCCAGTTTCACACTCATTTGTTCAGTAAGTTTAATTTTTTTGCTCATTTTCACAAAATAATTTTCGACAACTTTAATCCCTTGACACATCTAGTGAGCGTACCAACCCGAATATCTAGTGATGCAACTAACGAATATCGACACCTAATATTTTATGCCACGAAACTCGCAGTTGCGTGTACTGACAGGCGTCGATATCGAGTTTTTTTCATTAATATTTGTCAGTAAACTTAGGTTTCACGTCAGTTCATTCTCTTGTGTTTAATATGCGAAAAATTTGAGATGAATTATTTTTATGGTGGTATGGTTTCATGTTTTAGAAATGTTGGTGTAAGTAATGGAGGAAAGTCGGTGTCAATCTTCTTCAACCTCATTTTTTTTCATTTTGGAGGGAATTTGTAAGGTTGGAATTAAAACATATTTTCCTGTTTAATAGAAAAGTTCTTTCTAAAAATGCAGTGGCACAGAGAAATAAACTGTTACTTTCGTCTTTTCTGTTGTTACTGTTTTACAACAGAAAATTAATTAATTGAAATTAATTTTATGCAGAAGAATTTAATTTTGAAATTTTATATGAATTCTACCCAACAAATTCCTATTTAATATTTGATTAAACAGTAGATATTTGATTTACATCGCATCATAATATGCATAATAAAACTATCGATATCATCCCATCCCTATCCATCGAACCTCGTTAATAGCACAGTGCAATTGTTTACTAATTGAAATCGAAAACTTGTTTAATTAATGACCGTACAGAACGTAGCGATGAGCCAATTAGTGTTGGGACAACCAATTATCGAGTGAAGTGCTTTATAAAGTAAACTAATATTTAATTTGTCTTGTTTGAGGGCAGTTTTAAAGTTGTGTGTGGTGAAAGCAGTCACTGATATCGTTAATTGGAAACAGTTTATGAAAAAAAAACAGTGTGTGATATTTTTTATTTTGCATTTTTATGGAAATGTATTGTATTCGACATGTAAGCTTCCGAAACTTACACGAGAATTCTGTTTAATGTAGAAATACAAAGCGCTTTAAAACGTGATTTCCCTAAAAAAACAACACAGATTTCAAATCCTCGTAAAAGATTACTTCCATCCTCAGAACACGCAAAAAAAACAATAACATGACGAAATCAAACAAAAATCGGATACGATTTTTCGGATCACTGACTTTGGGCACCGAAAAATATTTCTTGGGGCAATCAAATACCCCCAATACATGGCTATGGATAAATCTGATATTAATTGGAAAACCTGGATGGCTGGTAAAGCGATATTGGTATTTTTTTAAATCCGTGTATTGACGAATTGGGTTTAAAGTTGTGATGTTTATATTTGCTATTTACGCCGACGACTGTCGCTTAAAAATGGCTGTTCGTATATCGTTCTGTGTTTGTTTAGTATATTTACTTTTCCTGTTACGTCAAAGAGTTTTAGTCCAGATATTGGAAATCATCATAATCAACAGCCTATAATGTTCCCACAGCTGGTACACAGGCCTCCTCTCTATGAGAGAGAGTGGGCTGTCATCTACCACGCGGGCTCAGTGCAGGTTGGCAGATGTCACAAGACTTCGAATTTTTAGTTCTAGGTCATGCCGGTTTCCTCTCATCGTTTTTGAGGGCAGTGATGATAAATTACACTAAGCAATGCGCCTGCCTGGGTTCGAACCCACGGCTTACTGCGCGTAAGTCGGGGCTGCCACCACTGGGGCACCGCTGCTCCCATATTGGAATTGAAGCTGTTTAATTTATGTGGGAAGTTATGCTAGCAGGATACTGTAATAACTTTTGTTTTTCTTTAGGTGGAAAATGAAACGAGCAATGAATTTTCTTCATTGCCAAAAGACCTAGATAGACTGTAGCTAGTCTAAAAAGACGAGAGACACTAAATGAAGCCTTATTTTTTTTGTTTTCATTATTTCGTATTTCTTCAACAACTTTTAACAGACTGACTGCCTGTCTGACACTTTGTGCCCCATTGGCGTAGTTTGCTAGCTGACTATATAGTAAATACTAGCAGCTAGGCAGCTGTCCGGCGCAACTTCGTTTGCGTCACATTTTCCTAGTTTTCGCAACATTTTTCATTGCTGTCCCACTCCTATTGGTCGTAGCGTGATGATATACAGGGTGTAACGGAAAGGGTATATACATACTTAAGGGTGTGCTACAGACCATCAAACTGAACATGTTTCTCCATCGGAGAAACATCCTAACAGCGAAAAAAATATGAGCCGCCCCATACATTTGGGTCGAATAGGTATTGAAATTTCGTATGGGGCACCGGGCAGCAGATAATTTTTTCGCTATTACGATGTTTGTCCGTTAGAGAAACATGTTCAGTTTGATGGTCTGTAGCACACCTTTAAGTATGTATATACCCTTTCCGTTACACCCTGTATAGCCTATAACCTTCCTCGACAAATGGGCTATCTTAAACTGAAAGAATTTTTCAATCGGACGGAAAGTAGTTTCGGAGCCTATTCAATGCAAACAAACAATCAAATCTTTCCTCTTTACAATATTAGTTTAGACATCAAAATTATCCTCGTACCTCGTACACGTACTTTCACGAAGAAACAACAAACTACAAAATTCCGCCTGCTCATTTTACTTCATCCTTGTTCATTTTTAGGGTTCCGTACCCAAAGGGTCAAACGGGGGTCCCGTTTGACCCTACTTTATTTTTTTTTATTACTAAGACTTCGCTGTCCGTCCGTCCGTCCGTCCGTCTGTCACTCGGCTGTATCTCATGAACCGTGATAGCTAGCCAGTTGAAATTTCTACAGATTATGTATTACTGTTGCTGCTATAACAACAAATACTAAAAACAGAATAAAATAAATGTTTAAGGAGGGCTCCCATACAACGAAGTAATTATTTTTCTCGTTTTTATAAATAATGGAACGGAACCCTTCGTGCGCGAGTCCGACTCGCACTTGGCCGGTTTTTTTATTTGCGATGGCTTTGCTCTTGACTCTAGTCTAGGTCAGAGATGACAGAGACAAAGTCGACATACATATACATAATCCTAGTATAAAACATCAAATCCTACACGAGCGCGGTTAATATTACCACACTTGACCTTCAGGATAGAGGGCAAATACTGTAAGTTTTGTAGCACCCTTCAAAAGGGTCAGGTTACTGACAACTTGATGAAAAAGAGTAACCTTGACGTTTCCATGGCAATATAATATTTGAAACCCGAGGATAACCGAACAGTTGAATATTCAGAAGGACAAAAAGTCTAGAAAAAAAATACGCGTCGAATTGAAAACCTCCTTCTGTTTTTCGTCGGTTAAAAATTACTTCTTAAGAACGATAACGAATTAAAAAGTATTGGTTGTAGAGAAGCATTTTGGTATTCTATGTCAATCAAATACATTTTTGACTATTAGGTACAACACTGAAGCTTACGTTCTTATTGCCGATCATCTATACGTCATATTATAAAGAGGTTTTGTAAGTTTTCATGTAGTGGGTGATCTTTGGAACTGCTGATCCGTTTCACTAACGGGAAGCTAGATTATCACCCAGTGTCTCAGGTTAAGTATATTAAAACTTTAACTTTGGATAAAAGATGATTTTAGTACAACACAGCGATATTTTACTCATCATCATCATTTCAGCCCAAAAGACGTCCAGTGCTGGACATAGGCCTCCCCCAAGTGTCGCCAAATTGTCATTTTGGGGGGTTTTGCCATAATCGCCACGCTTGGCAGGCGGGTTGCCGATCGCAGTACGGTTGTTGCAAAAGAACAGAGAACGCTGCTGCCCATTCTCTGGCAAATCCCATAATCGCCTCTTACGACACCCACGGGAAGTTATGGGATGGTGCTATTCTTTACGTCCAACCCGCCTGCCAAGCGTGGCGATTATGGCAAAACCCCCTTATGTAAATGTGGCGTTGGGGGAGGCCTATGTTCAGCAGTGGACGTCTTTCGGCTGAAATGATGATGATGATGATTGGGAAGGACAAGTAGGAGATGACATACAAGGATAGTACAGTCTCACAAACTACCAGGAAGCCAGAATTATGAAGGAGGTATTGTATATTGTGAATTAGAATCTCGCAATCAAGTCCATATACATTTCGATTATCATGCAGCATACTATCTAGCTATGTTCTTTGCTTCTAAGAGACCCACGGAGATGAAACCCACAGCCAGCCACACATTGATGGACTTACGCTTATCGCCGAGATCAGTCACCCGGAGCGCAGTAACGCAATGTTTTCTGCACCTGGCCCTAAGTATACCATATACCAAGTGCTTAGAGCCTGCCTGAGAGATATTTATCGACGGCATGATAGACCAAGTCAGAAGCCCACGGGCGGTTTAAAAAGTCTGACACCAGCCTCCGTATTCACAAACGCTCGGATTCGATTCCGATTTGGAAAGTCGTATGTCTCGCTCGCTTTTGTAATGCCAAAACAAGATAGACATATGACTTATCGATTCGAAATCAAATCCGAGCGTTTGTGAATAGGGGGCCAGGTTCATATTCAGATAACTTTATTTGCTCAGCTTGGTTAGACACTAACCACACGAAAAGAAGAAGGGCTTAGAGCTGTAGTGTCTTACCTTTATCCCCTTTCAGCTCCACATTCCCTCTGAACCACACGATCCTGGCTGCTGGCTTGGCATTCTTCACCAGGCACTCGAGGGAGACATCCTCTCCCTCTTTGACCTCCAGTTTCGAGTTGGGAGGGTGATTCGTGATCTCCACTGCAGTTGGGGGTGCTGGGGACAAAAAATAGGAGATTAGTTTTATTATCAAAACCTAACTATACAATCAATCTTGTTAATTTTTTCATAAGGGAGGGGGGGGCGTATTGCCAGGGCAAGAGTAAAACGACTGCGTATCACCCAAAAGCGCAAACATGAAGGACACCGGAGGTCCCCAAACGAGTTTTTTTTTTTAATTTTATAATCGACCTTTTCACGTTACTTTTACACCGCAAACTCGTGCTAGGATGACCTCTTGTGTGTTTCACTGTAGAATAGATCACGGGGCATCATATCATAAGAAACGTTTGTCGAGTAAGAAGTGAGTAGGTTAGGACCTTACAAAACAGTACAAACATCCTTTACAAATGACTAGAACTTCGTCCGCGACTTCGTCCGCGAAAATTGTTACATAATAGCCTATGTTACTCGGTAAAGATGTAGCTTTCTTTTGGTGAAAGTATTTTTAAAATCGGTCGAGTAGTTTTTGAGCTAAACCGTAAAAAACAAACAAACAATCAAATCTTTCCTCTTTATAATAATAGTTTAGATAGAAGAAGGAACAAAAATATATCACCACCACAAAACAAAACCGAAAAATATCGATATGGTATGACGCTGTAAAACTCATAAGCAGTTTGAAAAATAATTGCAGGAAATTATAGCTAAAACAAAATCAGTGCTATGGTTTTATAATTTGTACTTTATTTCAGAAAAAAAGTATCGCCATTATTTTAAATTCATTAGATATTCTGTTTCTAACAAAAACAACTAAAATACTCTTACTTGATCATCATCATCATCATTTCAGCCGAAAGACGTCCACTGCTGGACATAGGCCTCCCCTAAGTTTCGCCACATCGACATAACATGGGGAGTTTTGCCATAATCGCCACGCTTGGCAGGCGGGTTGGCGATCGCAGTACGGTTGTTACAAAAGCACAGAGAACGCTGCTGCCCATTCTCTGGCAAATCCCTTAGTCGCCTCTTACGACACCCACGGGAAGATATGGGATGGTGCTATTCTTTACGTCCGACACTATACAGAGCCTTACTTCATAGTAGGCTAAAAACACCAATAAATATTTCACCCCACCTGACTTTATCAGCCCCTAAATTATTTAATTAATTCAAAAAGCATAAATTATTATTAATCGTCAGCACCATTTTGTGGGTGGGTATTAAAAACCGAACATCGTAAATTAAAATATAATCCCAAAGGATGTCGAGGAAGTCATTCATTTACAGCAAAAAAAATGGCCTCTGATTTTCAGGCATGAAAAAACGAAATCAGAAAAGTCGAATTATTATATAAGGTGTGGTTTATAATATCTTAATAAACCAGAAAACGGCTGGACGAATGATAAGTATGTTATAACTTCATTTATTTATTTATATGTTACACTGGAACATAATTACACCAATGAACTTAGTAATTACACCAATGAAGCACAAGAATAACTAAACATATTCAGCTGTTGATATGTTCAGTTGTTGCATCATCATTCGAATGGCCGCGGGCCAGCAGCGGCGGTGGATCACGCTCGCTCACGGAGCTTCAGGTCACCCCTCCTACATCGCTAGGCATTAAACTCCATGTTGTGCAAATTCTTATGAATATATTTGAGACTTAATGATTTTTCAAATTGAATACAATACGATTTTAAAAACTGTAATATTTTATGGATAAAACGAAAAGTTTTTGATGTATCATCTTGACAGATGCATAGACACATAAGACACCACGTCGGCTCTGTGCAAGAGGGTGGCAAAAAAGTTAGAATTTTTGACACTAGGACATACCGGACTGCCTAGTTAGTCTAATGGTCGCAATCCCGACCGCTGAGCATGTGGTGCTGGTTGCGATTCCCGTGTCGGGCAAATTGTTATTGGGGTTTTCTCATCAGGAATTTCACAGTAGCAGTCTCGGAGTCTGGATTTGTGCCCGGTTGATGGAAATAGGCAAGACTATAATAGGTAAGACTGGCAGCGTTGGCACGTTGTATAGCAACATTAAGCCTCTAGCCAAGGTAATGGCCAGCCCTTGGGTCACGGGAGATGTCAATTAAGCATTTAGAAAATTCCTTAAAAAAGCTGTAAGCACTCAGACCCCACGGCCCCAGAGTTTCAAAATTATGAAAGCCAATTTACGCACTGGTAGCAATTTCTAGATTATTACCATCAGTAATTATCTCGGCAGACTTCAAAGTCAGAATCTTATCTGCTTGACTTTCACAGACTATTTTTCACGCTACCAAGTTCTGTGTGAAGTTGAATATTATAATGTAATTGTAGCCGAACTCGCTGTGGTACCTGCCACAAACATTTATAAACAGGGAGATGGTTTTCGACTTAAATTATGAGCTGAAGCGGTTTTCTAAACTAATATTATAAAGTGGAAAGATTTGATTGTTTGTTTGTTTGCATTGAATAGGCTCCGAATTACTGGTCCGATTTGAAAAATTCTTTCAGTGTTAGATAGCCCATTTATCGAGGAAGGCTATAGGCTATATATCATCACGCTACAACCAATGGGAGTGGAACAGCAATGAAAACTGTTGCGAAAACGGGGAAAATGTGACGCAAACGAAGTTGCGCCGGTCAGCTAGTTCTGGAATAAACTGGTCTAGTGGGGTCAAGCGCGATTGCTGACCGTGAGGTCTTGGATGCGATTCCCAGGTCGTGCAAAGTCTTATTGGTTTTTAACATCAAGATTTTTTCAGTTACAGGATTGTACTTTGGATTTGTGCTCGGTTTACGGCAATAGGCTTGCCCACTTATACATATGGCTTAAACATAACTAGCGAAATGTGGGTAAACTATATTAGGTTCCCATATCTTCCCATGGGTGTCGTAATAGGCGACTAAGGGACTTGCCAGAGAATGGGCAGCAGCGTTCTCTGTGCTTTTGTGACAACCGTACTGCGATCGCCAACCCGCCTGCCAAGCGTGACGATTATGGCAAAACCCCCCTTATGTCAATGTGGCGTTGGGGGAGGCCTATGTCCAGCAGTGGACGTCTTTCGGCTGAAATGATGATGATGATGACGATATTAGGTATACCTCTGCCTAACCTTTCGGGGATTACAGGCGTTAAGTTACGTTACAAAATAAAGTGTTTTTTATAGCTGAAAAACATCTGGGAGCTCCGGATAAGCATGATAATTAATCAGCCTATGACGGTCCTACTGCTGACGCTGGCATCGTGTCTGCGAGAAGCCGTATTCCACCATTCGGAGCCAGTGCTGGTGGCTGGATATAATATCACAGGTCCTAAAATTTTTGGTGTCAAAACTATGTAAAGAAAATCGGTCTTTCATAACATCACGCATGCCTTATCAAAATCCTCATAGATATACAAAATGAGTAAAAATATCACTTCAAATGCAACAAAAATCGAGCATTCATCATCATCATCAGCCTATAATGGTCCCACTGCTGGGTGACAGGCCTCCTCTCTATGAGAGGGAGTGGGCTGTAATCCACCATGCGGGCCCAGTACGGGTTGGTATAAGCCACATATCTTCGAATTTTTAGTTCTAGAACATGCCGGTTTCCTCACGATGTTTTCCTTCACCGTTTTTGAGGGCCGCGGTGATGAAATAAATCCAGCATTATTTACAATACACTATTTCATCTAGCTTACACTGGTATAGAGAATGTTAGACCATAGAACTGCCCGAACCAAAACATCCGAACTATTTCTCAAAACCATCTTCTCGAAAACGGCTCTTAAAACCCCTTTATACACGAAATATAAAGCCCGCTCCACACTTACAGCTTGCGGTCAGTAATCGGATATTACTGTCTGACAAGCGACGTTCAACACAAAGGTGAGAACCGGGGTTTGTTGCGGTCTGTGTGGCACATTGTATTGGTTTTGTGTTGCCAGAAAAAAAAAAGTAAAATAGGTAGATATAATGTTTTGATTTTAGGTCAAAATTGGAGTTGGAGTGATGATGAGTGTCTACTAACAATATATACGCTTGCGACCCGGTAAAAAAAAAATTGTGATTTGTATTTTCACTAATAAACGTCGAGTGGTTGCAAGTCCGACTATTCAGTATAAGGTCACGGAGGAGCTCGTGGCTAAATAATAACAGCCGTACGGGTCGATCTTTAAGGTTAAGCCGTGCTTGCCGAGGTTGGTCCTTTGATGGGTGATCATAACTACATATCGAGTATCCTCCGTGCCTCGAAAAGCACGTTAAGCCGTTGGTCCCGGCTGTCTTTTGTAGATCTTCTACAGTCGTTACGAGTAGTCAGAAGCCAAAAGTCTGACATCAAGACGTTACCAAGGGGTAACGTATTACCCAGTTACTGGGTTGTGGAGGTCAGATAGGCAGTCGCTTCATGTAAAATACTGGTACTCAGCTGCATCCGGTTAGACTGGAAGCCGACCCCAAGATAGTTTGGGAAAAGGCTAGGCAGATACTGATCTTAAAATGCCACATGCACATGGAATGGATTGATGCATGGTTGTTACTCTTTCACGCAAGAACTTCTTGATGAATTCGGCTGACATTTGGCAAAGAGATAATTTAAAACCTGGAATATCGCATAGGATACTTTTTAATCCAGTACTACGATTCTGTTAGACTATTTCTAGTTGATCTCCAAAGCAGGCGAAGTCGCAGGCATTAATATAAACTAGCTGATTTGTTCAGATTTTTTGTTCCCTGACCTTCGATAAAGTTACAAAGTAATAACTTATTAACTTTGAAATGAAAACGATCTTTTCACATTATTTCAGCAATATTCTGAGTCAAAAAACTGTATTTTTAATGACATGTCAGTCACAGGTCGAAACTATCATTAAAATTGAAGCCTGAAAATAATATTAAAATACGAAAATAATATCTTTGATAAGGCTAAAAAAATATACTTGGTAATTTATTATTTATTTTTATGAAAACTGAAGATTGATTCTGAGAAATGTGTCTCAGTCATTTACCCATTAATTTTGGTATTATCTTTCAACCAACAGAATTTGAGTGCCAATATAATTTGAAATGATTCATTTTTAAATTATTTTATGATCTGTTATCTGCTGTGCGTTTCAACTATGTTAGCGACTCTAACATCCAAACCTACTCAGGAAAACAATAGGTACCACTTCATAAGACTAATCAGACTTTCTGTAGATACTAAATATCATTTAGATCTGGATGGGTGACCATCCACGTGCTGACCTTGTTAAAAGCAGCTTAACCTCCAATCAACCCATCATCAGCCTAGCCTTTTTCCAAACTATCTTGGGGTCAGCTTCCAGTCTAACCGGATGCAGCTGAGTACCAGTATTTTACATGAAGCGGCTGCGTATCTGGCCTCCACAACCCAGTAACTGGGTAATACGATAACCATTGGTTAGACTGGATGACAGACTTTGGGCTGTCAAAGATCTAAAAATGACAGCCGGGACCAACGGCTTCACGTGCTTTCCGAGGCACGGAGGAAACTCGGTACGTAATTATGGTCACCCGTCCACGGATAAACCTCTGCAAGCACGGCTTTACCTTAAATATCGACCCGTGCGGCTGTTATTATTTAGCTACGAGCCCCTCTCCAATCAACCCGTGTGGTATTAAATAACTAGAAATCTTAGCCAGAAATAGAAAAAAAAACCATCCCAATTCTAAAACACAAGACATCTTTCACAATACATTTCATCAATAATATATAAGTAGCTATATTTTTACCTAGCTATTATGGCTTCCGTAACCATGGCAACGGGGAAGGGAAGATTCCAACAATAAAATATGGATAAGATTATAGTAGAGGATATTATTCATAATATAGGAGGCTTTTTGGGGAGGTATGCAGATGTGTGTGTGAAGATACAGCTAGAGGGAAAACAGAGGGATGTTGTGAAAGAGTTTCTGTATATACAAGGTGTTGTTTTGCATCCTCGTCAAATTCAAGGAGGTAACTATGCCAATGATTCTCGACCCGAATCAATAATAAAATGGGTAGGTAATTTTTATACGGAAATCGGTAAGTGAGAACCATCCGTGTTTTAAACGCGGCCCGTCTGATCCTCGCTCTATAACTGCGCTTTCACACATATAAACAATCTCAAACGTTTATTCGATAATTTCTTATTCCTTAAACCAAAAAAAAACAGAGTTCATTAATAATTACCTACGTACCGTAATTTTAATTGGTTGATTGATGTATTTTGTAGCAATCTCCTGAATTTTGACGAGGATGCAAAACAAACCCTTGTATGTAAATAGCAATGAAATGAAACAAAAATGGTACTAAGTCTATTTTTAATTTGGAAATCTGAATGAAAGAAATTATTTAGCAACTAGCTGTCCGGCGCAACTTCGCTTGCGTCACATTTTCCCCGTTTGCGCAACATTTTTCATTACTGCTCCACTCCTATTGGTCGTAGCGTGATGATATATAGCCTATAGCCTTCCTCGATAAATGAGCTATATAATACTGAAAGAATTTTTCAAATCGGACCAGAAGTTTCGGAGCCTGTTCAATGCAAACAAACAAACAATCAAATCTTTCCTCTTTGTAACATGAGTTTATTTAGATACGATCATAAGGGCGTTAACGGCTTACGACATTTCATACAAACTTTCAAGTCCTTATTTTGCGAAATGACTGAACCGAATTTAATGATACTTAATACGTATAAGCAGGGTACGTTACATGATAAGTTTTAATATGTTACCCACATTTCAAAAAATTTAGATTTTTTTATTAATATTGAATTTTATTATTTTGTCGTTAATTGACTAGACCAAGGGGTATCGTATTACCCAGTTACTGGGCTGTGGAGGTCAGATAGGCAGTCGCTTCATGTAAAATACTGGTACTCATCTGCATCCATTTTAGACTGGAATCCGACCCCAAGATAGTTTGGGAAAAGGATAGGCAGATGCAGATGATGACATTAATTGACTAAACAATTTCCAAAATACATTAATTGATTTCTTTTAACTTTATTTATAAAACACCTTTTCTTAACGCTTTATCTATTTACCATTCTCGTTCCGTCTAAACATTTACTAAACTAAACTAACTCGCAAACTCTATATTTGTTAGACCCTTTTTCTTTCTTTCTTTCTTTCTTTCTTTCGTTCACAAACTTCGGGGGATGTTCGGAATAAGTGATAGGACTGGCTGGAATTACGGGCAAGTCGTCAGTTAGGACGTCTTTATTCCTAATGAGGTATTAGCTGATGGTTTTATTACTGGTCATTTTTATAAGTGTTAAGGGTTGCGTGATTGAGGATATTTTGATGTTTAATTAATCATTCATCATCATCATTTCAGCCCAAAAGACGTCCACTGCTGGACATAGGCCTCCCCCAAGTATCGCCACATTGATATTTTGGGGGGCTTTGCCATAATCGCCACGCTTGGCAGGCGGGTTGGCGATCGCAGTACGGTTGTAACAGAAGCACCGAAAACGCTGCTGCCCATTCTCTGGCTAATCCCTTAGTCGCCTCTTACGACACCCGCGGGAAGATATGAGATGGTGCTATTCTTTACATCCGACACCATACAGAGCATGTGTTGAGATTTTACGAGGTAAGTACTCATTTGAGAGAGTAATAACATCTTAACTAAACGACATACATAAATATGGCTAGGAAAGAAGAGGAGGACTCTAATGAGATGACGAGTAATAGAGAAGTATGGAAGAAGAAGACATGCTGCGCTGACCCCAAATAAAGTTGGTCAAGGGCTGGAGAATGATCTCATGGGGGTGAGCCGAAACTACAATTTTGGAACTACACAGATTGTATTCCGAAAATCTTTCACTGAAGAACTACATTATCTCCGAACGTCAAAACGTCCTTTTTTTAACGGATGTCAAATCATCAAATGAGCACTCCTGCTCTGGGCGGAGCGGTAGGGAGTGTCAGACATGTACTGACTAAAACCCATCCATGTTCCTTCTTAGCCCTTTGTGTTCCAGGGCCACGGTATCTCTTTCAAACAGTCCCGCAGCCCTGACAGGCATCGGCCCTCTCGGATCCCTTCCGATTTTCGTCAAAACGTCCTCATGGGATATAACGCGAGCAAAATCGCGGGCAAAACATAAATTAAAAACTGCAACAAACTCCAGAAATAAACAAAACAACTTTAACGTTCCCCCTGAGCCTAAACAACACAAATCAGTTTACTTGTAAAACAAGAAAAAACACGGAAACTCCTAAAAAGACCTGTTTCGTTAGAAAAATATTTAAATAATTCTCTAATCCAATTTCTTGTAGGAAAAGGTTTCGGGAACCCTGAAAAAAAAAACGAGAAACAAAAGGGTTCCGCCGATCGAAATGTGCCAGGTTAATAATGCAATTAGAAGTGCCGCTTGTAAGGTAAGGGTGGGTGCTTAGTGATAAGAGGTAGCGAGGGATTACAAGCGCTAGCGTTTCGTTTTTGGGTTGTGGTAGTGATAAAAAATGATCTTGAAGACAGTAAAACGTTTGGCTACTTTACTGAGGTTACTGTAAGATACCATTACGATCGCTTCCAAAAGATTTTTATTGATGATGCCTTATTTTAAGGAAGCTTTGGTCTTTCTAGACACTGGCTTCTGTATTAGTAATAGGTATGTACGTTTCTTTAAAGTAAAGGTATCAAAAATCTTCTCGTTGTTTCTGAGAATTTGAGTTCTTAAAGGTACGCACGGAGACCTATCAAGCTAACCAAAGTCAGTTTATGCAGAGCTCTTATAGTTCGAGAAATCTGTACAAAGCAAGGCCATGTTGTACTGGAAATTTAAAGCTCGAAGTATCACCGTTTGCACATAACAGACGACCGGAGACCGCAAATTGAAGTGGCAAGGTCGCCCGACCGCAATGGCAGACCACAGGGACGCTACTGGTTTCTATGTAAATATATAAAAACGCTTCCGCAGATGACAACATTACCGTTCGCTGCAAATCATGATTGTAAAACCAAAACCAAAATATTTGATTATACATAGGCCTACATGGGCATTTAAAAAACGTCGACAAAAGGTGCACGGTTCGGGTAGGTCGTTTCCTATGGAGAAGAATGTAAATTTATAAAATAACAGAATGGTAATCGAGATAATCTAATCCATAGTAGCTTCTGTTTTTAAAGTGTCCAGACACTCTATGTAAAATACTAGTTTTAAACTGTATCTGGTCAGCTTAAAAGCAGGCGTCTGCTTTTAATCGGACCAGATACAGTTTAAAACTATACAACTGGCACAAAAGGCTAGGTTGATGTATTTTTGTGTTAGCCTGTCACGTGGTTCACTGCTGGGCAGAAGGCCTCCCCTTTCTCCTTCCAAACCTCTCTATGTTGTGCGATATCTGGTCATGATCGCCAGGCACTCAAGATCAGATCATCACACCACCTTCGCCGTGTCATCATCATCATCTGCCTAGCCTTTACCCAAACTATCTTGGGGCCGGCTTCCAGTCTAGCCGGATGCAGCTGAGTACCAGTATTTTACATGAAGCGACTGCTTATTTGACCGCCACAACCCAGTAACTGGGTAATACGATACCCATTGGTAAGACTGGATGTCAGGCTTTCGGCTTCTGATTACTTGTAACGACTGTGAAAGATCTACAAATGACAGCCGGGACTAACGACTTATCGTGCTTTCCGAGACACGGAGGAATCTCGGTATGTAATTATAGTCACCCATCCACGGACCAACCTCGGCAAGCATGGCTTAACCTTTAAGATCGACCCGTGCGACTGTTATTATTTAGCCAAGACCTCTTCCTTCGCCGTGTATGCAGATGTTAACTGACAAAAATCTAGAACGTTGCCAAAATAAAGAAACATATAACAATCCGCTTCCCGCTCCTACTGCGACCCCACCCGCCTACTAAAAGCCACTTCTGACCGTGGGAAAAGGTAATTATTGACTTTTTCAACTTCCTTTTCCTCCCTAGACGCCTGGTGAAAGTAGATAAGACCAGCCTAATTAAAACTCGGAGCTG
This sequence comes from Cerastis rubricosa, assembly GCA_949152445.1. NCBI lineage: Eukaryota > Metazoa > Arthropoda > Insecta > Lepidoptera > Noctuidae > Cerastis > Cerastis rubricosa. The sequence goes on along the minus strand of OX424548.1, from coordinate 14,538,933 downwards.
TACCTCTTTTCAAGACTTTGACGTGCCCAGGGATAAGAAGGACCAAAAATAGTTTTGGTCTTTTGTGAAACAATGTATGATTACATACATTTGTTCTTGACCTTTGAAGAGATAGGATAGGAAATTATACAGGGTAGAAGGGTCACTGACGCTAAAACTGTTACCACGTGTTCTATAAGCCATTCTGAACCCCCCCTTATAGAAATTTTTCATCGGTTATTAAAAAACACACCCACATAAACAGCGAAGGAACGGTGAAGAAAAACCATCGTGAGGAAACCGGCATGTCCTAGAACTAAAAATTCAGAAGACATGTGACATCTACCAACCCGCACTGGGCCCGCGGGGTGGATAACAGCCCACTCCTTCTCATAGAGAGGAGGCCTGTGTCCCAGCAGTGGGAAAATTATAGGCTGATGATGATGATGATGATGATGACATAAACAGCTGTTCCATACATTGAGTCCATGTAGGCTTGCCATAATTTGACATTAATCTTTCGAATTCTTCAGATCAAAATTTGCCACATATTTTGCAATTATTATTATTATATTTTTAAGTCTAGAAGGAGACTTGAAAATTCCTGACCTTACAAAAAAAAACCCCAATGGGTATTCCTCGTAAACACCTTGACAATAAGGAAATTCCAAAGCATTAAACGTAGATTGAAAAGCTCATAAAAATAAAACTCAGTGACTCAATCAAGCACCATTCTGAAAACCACAAACGCCAATGATAAAAAACAAGAACAAAAAACCAAACAAGTGGGAATCGGATTCTCGCTCCAAGGGTTCTTCAACACTAAAACTATTCAAGTACACCTTTTTTTAATTTAGAAGATAGAAGCCGTAATAAAGTGAATTCTGTGTAAGTGGAAAAAAATACTAGGGTTAGAATTTCGACGTAAAGTCATGAAAAAGATGTCTAGACAATAATTTAAGAGCGTTTATACCCTACGGCATTTCATACAAACTTTCAAGACGTTATTTACCGAAATGACTGAACAGATTTTAATGAAACTTCCTATGCATAAGCAGTATACATAGGTCTAAAAAGTTACTAAAAAACATTTTCGAAAAATAATGTTACAGCTAAATTAGACCGATTTTTGATTATCTATAGAAACAGAAATTTCCAATTATCTTCATTTTTAAAAGACACTTCGAAAATGTTTTTTAGTAACTTTTTAGACCTATGTATACTGCTTATGCGTAGGAAGTGTCATTAAAATCTGTTCAGTCATTTCGGAAAATAACGACTTGAAAGTTTGTATGAAATGCCGTAGGGTATAAACGCTCTTAAATCTACAAAGATTACAAGCAAATAAAATTAAAATAATAGCTAATTTATAAAAATCTTGTGTTTGATATCGAACTCCTCCGAAACGGCTTGACCGATTTTTATGAATATTTTATGTATACTTGGTAGGTCTGCTCGTGGCTAAATTAATACCAGCCGCACAGGTTGATTTGCTGAGGTTGGTCCGTGGATGGGTGACTACAATTACATACCGAGTTCCCTCCGTGCCTCGGAAAGCGCTTTAAGCCGCTGGTCCTGGCTGTCATTTGTAGATCTTTGACAGTCGTTACGAGTAGTCAGAAGCCAAAAGTCTGACACCCAGTCTTACCAAGGGGTATTGTGATACCCAGTTACTGGGTTGTGGAGGTCAGATAGACAGTCGCTTCATGCAAAATACTGGTAGTCAGCTGCATCCGGTTAGACTGGAAGCCGATCCCAAGATAGATTGCGAAAAGACAAGGAAGATGGTTTGCTAGGTCTGAGAATAGGTTGTAGGCTATTTTTATACCCCTAAAACCCATCAAAATTTCCACGCGAACGAAGTCGCGGGTAGCATCTAGTAACATTTTTATCTTGTGTTAATTGAAGACAAAATAAAACGCAGAAATATCATAGAGAGACAAAATTATACGTAGTAGTAATTAACACCTACGTAAAATTAGACGGCTCCGTCTTCACCCTTTAATTACAGAACCCCGAATTCCCACAAAGACCAAAGCCCAACTAAAGAGAAAGGACCAAAAAAAAAACTCGTACTCGCACCAAAAGACCAAATAAGGACAAAGAAGACTTGACCCTCACTTAGGTACCTCATTTGGAGCTGTATTTACCCTTCGTCCACTATTTGAAGATCTATTGTGTTGCCTGATTGCGGCTCTGGCTTTAGTTCTGGTAGTTTATTAGACATTTATGGACCTTGGTTGAAGTAAATTATTTCGCAAACGATGTATATTCTTCTAGCCTAGCATTACATAGGATTTAAAACATTAATGGTGAAATGTGCGTCTACTTCTAGGACACAATTCCCTGCGATTACAGGATTCCTTGGGGATTACAGGTGTGCTGCTAAGTTTGTTTATTTTTCTTGTTGGCTCTTGATCTGAGGTGGTAAGTGCTAATGCATAAGCTTTGGTTTCGATTTCTGGGTTAGGCAAAGTGAATTTCTCAGTTGCAGCCTAAATCTGATTTTGTATCCGATTGATGGCAAAGTGCTTGACTACTATTTCATGGAAGTTAATAAGTCTTTCGGCCGTTTTTTTCATTTACATCAACAAGGAGCTACGTATTTATGAAATACTAATTTATAAGCAGATATTATCAGCATATTTATTTATTTATCGCTAACATTACAGTTTAGCTCTTAGTTAAGTTTTTAAATAAGAAGTGACTCTTACTTTAGAAGATTCCTACATAGTTACTATCTAAGTGTATGTTTGTACTTGCAAAGTTTAACGATCTTTTTGTGACAAAAAAATGTGACAAAACGTGAAAAAAACACCTTTACAGTACCGTAACACAGAGGTTAGATACCTATATTTCGCTTTCATAGAACTTGTAAATACCTATGTAAATTTTCCCCGCATTTTTTAATAAAAAAAAACTTTTGAAATTCCCAAACAAATATTAGCTTAAAAAGCCAGCCAATCCTGGGTGCGTTGCAAAATCGGCACTTTGCTACTTCGTTCCCTTTTTAATAAAACACGAATACACTATCAACATTTGGCACAGAACGCAGCTAGGCTTTTAATAAACAACAGGGCATATATTGACATAGCGCAAAGGGTACCTGGCAGAACTGTGAGCTTCATGCGTACCGCCGTGAAACACAAAGGACAAAAAAATAATTATTGTTTCGTCGAGAGCTTTCGACTTTTTTTAAGTCAGCATTTTTTGTTCGAGTTGGTTCCTGGTGGATTTAATTGAGAGGTTTTGTGAATGGATTTTCTTTTGATGATTTTGAGTGAAGATGAGGTTATAATAGTATAACTGGTAGGTGAGTTCACATTTTTTTTTATTAATCTTTTCCTACCTTTTGTAGTAAGCAACGACTTATTGTCGGGCCTACGCTGTCCTCCCATACTTAAGTACCTACTAACGCTGTGTAACATTTAAATATTGTAAAAACCAATTGATTTTAAAAGAGTAACCATGGAGTTTCTTGCCGGTTCTTCTCCATAGGAAACGACCAACCCGCACCGTGCACCTTTTGTCGACGTTTTATAAGTCCCATGTAGGCCTATGTAAAATAAAATATTTAGATTTTTTGATAGCCCGTCAAACTTTGAACGGGTAATCTTTTGTCCTAGATGGTAATGGGGTTTGACACTTTACTTGATCTTGTTATACATAAGTGAGTTTTGAGTATGAGAATTTGGATGGCTAAAAGAGTAGAGGAAGACCAATCAATGATGCATGGACGATGTGAAGGATGATAAGGCAAGAAAGGAGGCGACTGTCTATCTTCCTTATTCTTAAGTCTCTCGTCATGCTCCTGCTAGTCCTCTTCCTCCATACTTGTCCATTACTCGTCATCTCATCAGACACCTCATTTCTTAACTTAGTTGCTTGATAATTCAAACAACTACGTTAAGTTTTATTTTAAGTCACTATTTTAATTAATTTCACCATTTTACTGTAGCAACGGATTTATTTATGAAATATGTAATTCTTCAGGACATTTCTTTCATTTTGTTTCTTCTTTAACCTTAGTCTACAATTACTTTCTTTTTTTATCATTTCATAATTATGTCAGAAGCATTTCTTTAAAGGAAAACTGGATTGTGAATGTTTAATGAAAAAATATAATTAGAACAGTACACGCAGATGTAAAATGTACATTTACAAACACGTTTTACTTAAAATTTCCTAAAATATAAATGCTACCAACGAGTATATTATGAGGAGACTGTACAAATTAGTATAAGTAGCTAAGATTTCTTCTACTATAAGCATATATTATATAATTGAGGAGTTCGTGTCTAAATAATAAGAGCCGCACGGGTCGATCTTTATGGTTAAGCCATGCTTGCCGAGGTTGGTCCGTGGATGGGTGACCATAATTACATACCGAGTTTCCTCCGTGCCTCGGAAGCACGTTAAGCCATTGGTCCCGGTTCTCATTTATAGATCTTTGACAGTCGTAACGAGTAGTCAGAAGCCAAAAGTTGTCTGTCGTTGTGTGTCTTGCTAAAGGGTATCGTATTACCCAGTTACTGGGTTGTGGAGGTCTGATAGGCAGTCGCTTCATGTAAAATACTGGTACTCAGCTGCATCCGGTTAGACTGGAAGTCTTTGAATGGATATCTCGGGGTCGGCACGGAGCGACTACCGATCTGACCTCCACCACCCAGTTAGAACTGGATATTACGATACCCCTTGGTAAGACTGGTTGACGGACTTTCGGGCCACTGACTATCTGTAACGACTGCCAAAGATCTACAGCAACAGCAGGGACTAACGACTAAACATACTTTCCGAAGCAGATTCTAGATACCAATACCAAAAAAAAACTGTTGGTATAGAAGCCCCAAACACTTGACTAAATAGCTTAAAAACAGGATCTTGGCTCGATCCAACTGCCCCGATACTCAGCATCGAAAAATACGTACACAACTATAAACAAAATACGGTTCTCCAACTATGCAGGAAGTTCCAAGATAAAAATCTGTATTGATAGAACCCCAGCAATGGTATAAGTGCCAACATTTAAGATTGGACCGATATTCCGCTCTTTGTTAGAAACTTGAATACGACAAAAGTTAATAAAGCTAAAAAGGGTATTTTTAAAATTAAAATACGCAGTTCGTGGTCGAATATTTATGACGTTATAAAGGTTGGTGGATTAGGAGAACTGGTTGGAGTTATAGACATTAATGAACTGGGCAGCTGAGAATATTTTTAGGAGTTATTTCTTGCCGTTTTTTTTTGGGAGATCATAAATGAGTTAAGAATTGATTCGGGACCACGGGACGAAAGGAAGCCTAAATAGAAAAGACAGGTAGGCTAAATAATTATATGATTTGGAGCTATGTCTGCTTGCTTTGAGAGTGAACACAAATTTTCGACGCATTTTCGCTTTTGTGACTCTTCTTGACCGCCTTAAGCCGCTGTCTAAGTCATCGTAGAAACATCGTCATGAAAACCTATAGTTTTCGTGATAGAATTTAATTTTATTTATTTATTTATTTAAACTTCATGTACAATAGTGGTACATAGGCGGATTTAATGATAGTTTCAACCGAATAATGATCCGATTCTCCGACTGTCTCTCAATCTTGAAAATGTAAGAGCTCGTTAAGAACCATACGACTTCTCCAAAACGGTCCAGCAATAAATCTGAAAACTTCTACGATATTTTATAATCAGATTTAAAGAATCTAATCTCGATATCTTCCTTAAACGAGCATCTACAAAACTTCTTCAACTTCAAACGTTTACTCACTCCAAAAACGCCAGCTTTCTAAATTCAAAACGACTCGAACATATTGTAATTTTTATCAAGAAAATCAACGGGAATACTAGTCAGGAAGACCATTTTCACAGAACACTGTGCCAAGTAACCCAAGATATGCATCAATGAAACAAAGATTTTTGGCAGAAAACCAAGTAGGATTGTTTAATTTTTAGTCTTACTGTACCCGGACTTGGCTCGGTTTAAGGGAATATCGATTTTTTTGAGTTATATGCTCGGAATGGTCATGCTCGCTTAGTTTTGTGGAGTGAGATTGTAATAGAGATTAACGGGGATGCTGACAATTCTGGTAGAATTGCTGTCTAGCCTATAAGGGATGATAGCGCTCTTAAGCTTAACTGCACGCAATGTGATAATAGAATTGAATCAACTGCAGACATATGTTAGAAATAGTTGTATCAATTGAAGGCAAGCGGAGAGGTGGAGGAGAGGTGGCAAGCACTTACATAGGGTATAACGTCTTCAATGATTCTGAACAGGAGTCAAATGCTCTTTTTTCTGCCAACAGATTTTTGCATACCCCAACATGGTTACTTCTGATAGTTAGAATGTCTTTTTGTCTAGGCCGCAATGCTTCATCATCACTTAATCTATCTGTACCCAAAGGTGGCAAAATCATCATTGATGGTCAAAGAAATTTTACACTGTCTTTACCAACGTGTTCGCATTTGACAAAAGTTGATGTTGCTGGCAATGTTTTTGTTATAAGATTGCTAACCTTTTTCTTTATTAGAATCATATTCAATCGAGGAGCTCGTGGCTAAATAATAACAGCCGCATGGGTCGATCTTTAAGGTTAAGCTGTGCTTGCCGAGGTTGGTCCGTGGATAGGTGACCATAATTATAAACCGAGTTTCCTCCGTGCCTCGGAAAGCACGTTAAGCCGTTAGTCCCGGCTGTCATTTGTAGATCTTTGACAGTCGTTACGAGCAGTCAGAAGCCAAAAGTCTGCACATCCAGTCTTACCAAGGGGTATCGTATCAAATCAAATCAAATCAAATTTATTCGTAAATGTAGGTTTCATTACAATAAGATGTTATACAGAAATAGTTAGTTCGCTACATTTTACCCGAGAGCATACAAATCATAATAGAGTTAGGTATGTCAAAACAATAGACACAGAATTTTTAAATTAAATAACACAATTACATATTATTAACACACAATTCCTTACGTACTAACACACACAATTATTAAAGTAAAAAAAATAAATAAATAAAAAATAATCATAATCACAATGTCTTGTCCTCCATAAACTCAGCTGTGGAGTAGTAGCTTTTATTAATTAAAAATTGTTTTAATTTCTTTTTAAACATATTACTATTAAGGTTCTTTAAATGTCGTGGAATTTTATTGAAAATAATTGGAGCCATTCTATAAAAGCTTTTACTGAGGAGTGCTGTTTTACTGCGATCAACACAAAGAATGTTCGATTCCCTTTTTCTCAACCGTGGATCGGCTGGGGCTTTACTTTAACTTCGAAAAGCTGTGGGTTTGTCTTAACGAACACTGCCACCTCAAAGATGTATAATGACGGCAATGTAAGAAGTTTCAACGATTTAAAATATGGCTTACAACTATCCCTTGACTGTAAATTACATATAGCGCGTACGCATTTTTTTTGTGCAATAAAAACGAAATTCTTGTCTGTCTAATTACCCCAGAAAATTACTCCGTATCGTAGAACTGATTCTACGTAGCTATGATAGGCAATAAGCACGGCGTATTACCCAGTTACTGGGTTGTGGAGGTCAGATAGGCAGTCGCTTCATGTAAAATACTGGTACTCAGCTGCATACGGTTAGACTGGAAGCTGACCCCAAGATAGTTTGAGAAAAGGCTAGGCAGATGATATTCAATCGATATTCCTCTCTGACCACTTCTTTATCAACTAATAAACCATCATTAACACCTCTATTTTAAATTTCATCCCCAAAATAAACCATAAAATGCTCAGCGAGAAAGTGCCTATCTACAACCCCGTCAGTGGCTGTCTCGTCATTTTATTGCCGACAAAATTAATCGACGTTAATGATTTAAATCGTCATAGTCCATGATTTAATGACTATCGTCATCGTCAATAAAAACGACAGTCGTTTCATAATGACTTATGAGCTATGCATTTTAATATTCGGAAACGCATAACGGCTAGTGACAATGCAGTAGTCATAAATTAAATTTATTTTTCATGGCTTTTATTTTATGGGTTTTCAAAGTTTATAGGTTCGGGTTTTTGACCTGTGGTTCGGAAATATGTAATCCCAAAATTTGTTTCTTAAAATGGACTTCTAGAAGAAAATGTCTTTTGTTTTGATGAGTAGTTTCACTTGGTTTTCCCTCTGTTTGTCTAGTTGGAAGTTAATCTTTATCTATCAAAGAGCTTTAGGCTTTTACATATTTAAATATAATCAATTTTTTTTTCTAACTCATAGTATTTTATTTATGTTTGGGCATTTTGTATAATTTTTATTTATTTTTCACGTAAATGCATACAGAAACTTGCCTACTCTTTCCGCAAAAACTGCTTAACAGATTCGGATGAAATTTGACACACGTGTAGTTTATACGCTGGCTAAACACATAGTTTACTTTTTATCTCATTATTACAATCTCATGGGACAATTAATGACCAGCACGCGGGGGACGCCAGAGGCATAAGCTAGTAATAAAAAATAGCATACGAATTGAGAACCTCCTCCTTCTTGAAGTCGGTTAAAAACAAAATATCCGCACAAAACAGAGAATACTTATCCAATACGTTTGGGAACAAGCCCCTTCGTTATGGCTCGTCCGAAATGACATCAAATTACTTGTACATTGATCGGTCGTTTGACAGAAAAACTTATTTTCTGATAACTTTTAATTAACTTCGAAATTTTGCGAGATTTGCAGAAGTTTTCGTTTTTCCATTCGTTTGCAATACAGATCTGCTAATGAGAATCGGAAATTAATGTTAATTCCAGTTAATGAGTCGTTCCTTTGATGATGCTCGTTAATAACGGTCAATGGAAATGTAGCATCGTTTCTGAGAAAATATAATTAATTTGTTTTTGGAATTGTATCGAACAATATCAATACAGTCGTATTTCTTGGTAAATATTATAACATTTTGTATATGTATAAACAGCCCACTCCCTCTCATTGAGAGGAAGCTCGTATCCCAGCATCACTATTATCACGGTTCATGAGATACAGCCTGGTGACAGACGGTCGTCGGACAGGCGTACGGACGGGCGGACAGCGAAGTCTCAGTAACCTATTACTGAGACTTCGCTGTCCGTCCGTCCGTCCGTTTGACCCTTTGGGTACGGAACCCTAAAAATGCGGTATAGACCAAATAGGTGTCAGAGAACACACTAGTAGATAGACTAGAATGCCATTGCCTAAAAATATCGCGACTTAAATCACGTTGACTAAGGACAAATCCATAGTATGTATGCTCTGGGTTTGTTTAAAGGCCTTGGTCAGGTATTCCAGGTGATGATATCCATTCTTCTATAGAACTAGAGCCCAGTTGCGCCATAAAACAATAAATGCAAATGATGCTAAATATCTTGAATACTACTAATTATAATAATTCCATTTCTGGAAATCTTTTAAAAAGTTAACAGAGACAGAATTCAGTATAAAAATCAAGCTTGCCAGCCCGCGATGCTGTGCCAGTAGTTTTAAATCAGCCCCTAAATAATGATATCATTCAGATACAGCCTGTCCCCATGCAGTCCTCCCCCAGCGACGCCCTAAGCCGAGGCTCGTACCTCACAGGGGGTGCCCTTAGCGTGTAGTCGCTTAGATTGTAAGTTTTTATGCCCTGGCTGGAGGCTTTACTCTTAAGGCACCCAGGATAGTCCGGTTAAGCAGACTACAACCTCATAGGTTGAACTGCGAGATCCCATACATAAAAAAAAGCTTCGCTCGTGTGGAGTTCGGTAGTTGTCCCGCGGTATTACATCAACGGGAAAAAACTATCCTACGTATAATTATCTGTGTGGGAAATTTCCCGTACGCTAGTTATTGCGTGAAAGAGTAACAAGCATCCATCCGTCTTCGCAAACATAGTACTAAGATGAGAATTTTACCGCTAAACACATTCCGTGATGAGTAATGAAAAACGCGGCTTAAAGGATACTAGATAAAAGTTTAATTTCACTACTAATTCAACAACTATTCTGCAATCATTCTGACCAGCGGCACTGCGGACTTAGCCTCTCCTTACTCTATCGACATGAGGGAATTGAGAAAATTCTTAGGATTCCGAAGCGATTGGTAATTGCGAACGAATTGCTAGCCGTCCTGTAGTTCCCTGTGAAGACAGCGCTTATTTCCTTTCTATGTCTTCCTCGTTAGGAGTTGTTTGTTCGTATAATTGATTTATTGATTGGAGCAGCGGTGGCCCAGTGGTGGCAGCCCCGACTTACGAGCAGTAAGTCGTAGGTTCGAACCCAGGCAGGTGCATTACTTTGTGTAATTTATTTCATCACCGCTGCTCTCAAAACGGTGAAGGAAAACATCGTGAGGAAACCGGCAACTAAACTCCGAAGACATGTGACATCTACCAACCCGCACTGGGCCCGTGTGGTGGTTTAAAGCTTACTCCCTCTCATTGAGAGGAGGCCTGTGTCCCAGCAGTGGAAACATTATAAGCTAATGATGATGATGATTATTAATGTTAATGTTTCAAGTTAATATTTTTTATTTGAGTACACTCTAATCTGTGACAGTCGGAATAGGTAACATGACGTGGAACTCCCTATAATTTATTTCGGAACTTAAAAATCATTCAGGGATTTTATAGGAAGGTTTTATCCACTTGTTACTTACCTTTTCAATAGTACATACAAAAATTCACATATTTCACCCCCTCCTAAAATTCACATATTTCACCACCTCCTAAAATTCACATATTTCACCCCATCCTAAAATTCACATATTTCACCCCCTCTTAAAATTCACATATTTCACCCCCTCCTAAAATTCACATATTTCACCCCCTCCTAAAATTCACATATTTCACCCCCTCCTAAAATTCACATATTTCACCCCCTCCTAAAATTCACATATTTCACCCCCTCCTAAAATTCACATATTTCACATCCTCTTAAAATTATAACATGACCGTAGCCAGAAACTACTTTTATTGCTTACATCTAAACTAATATAGAGGATTTGATTGTTTGTTTGTTACGATTTAACTTAAAAACTATTCGACCGATTTTAAAAAATTATTTTCTTCGCCATTAGAAAGCTACATTTTTACAAAGTAACATAGGCTATATTATGTAACAATTTTCGTGGACGAAGCCGCGGGCGAAGGGCTAGTCTGTAAGTATATATTAGAGAATCAATGCACTACATCTCTTTTTTTTTCCTTTGTATTTAAGATGGGTTTGCTCTTGACTCTAAGAAGTCTAGGTCAGAGATGACAGAGACAAAGTCGACGATGGTACGAGCTTACCCAGAAGAAGCCTGTTCACTCTAACTTTGAAGAGATTAGGGCTATATGCAACAATATACCATCATGTCTGTGCATGATAGTGATGAGAGATGTATGTGTCAGACCAGACCGATATTTAATCAAAATAAACTTATCAAACTATGTGCCATTTTGATTTAATTTTTTCGTCAGCTTTTGGACAATTGTCAATAACTCATCATCATCATCTGCCTAGCCTTTTCCCAAACTATCTTGGGGTCGGGTTTCAGTCTAACCGGATGCATCTGAGTACCAGTATTTTACATGAAGCGACTGCCTATCTGATCTCCACAACCCAGTAACTGGGTAATACGATATCTCTTAGTAAGACTGGTTGTCAGACTCTCGGCTTCTGACTACTCGTAACGACTGTCAAAGATCTACAAATGACAGCCAAGACAAGGGACCAACGGCTTATCGTACTTTCCAAGGCACGGAGTATACTCGGTATGTAATTATGGTCACCCATCCACGGACCAACCTAGGCAAGTACCGCTTACCCTTAAAGATCGACCCGTGCGGCTGCCTGTGTAATCTGTGAAATAACTTAACCAGAAAAAAAACAACCATAAACTAAACCGCGGTTAAGTAAGAAACAATGAAATCCAAGTATGTGCAACCCCCAATATGACAGCTTAGCTCCAAAAATCGCGATCAAAAAGTTCGTGACATAAGATTTTTCATTTCCTTCTCTAAGTTATGATATTAACAAATCATATATATATTTCATGCCTATCCGTTGGTCGTCCGTATTTGCTGGCGTTTCTCCAAAACTGCCCCATAACGAACGCATACTGACTGCATTTTGCTTGTGGTATAATTTAAAAGCGGAAAGTTGTATTTTAGTGTCTGTTGTATAATATAAAATAAATCATTTTTGTGAATGTATAATTTTGAAAGTTTTCGGACAAAAGGTTTGCTCGTATTGTTGTGTGTTATTAGGTCAGTGGTTTTGTCCTAATTTTGCTTGAGATTCTAGATTAATCTTTTTTAGCAAAAATATAATAAAAGCTAGCCACAGAATTTACAATCACATTCCTAGTGTTGTTTTCGTTTTCATGTGTTCACAGGGTGCTATTATAATAATATTATATAGAATAGCACCATCCCATATCTTCCCGTGGGTGTCATAAGAGGGGAGTTTCCAGAGAATGGGCAGCAGCGTTCTCTGAGCTTTTGTAACTATCGTACTGCGATCGCCAACCCGCCTGCCAAGCGTGGCGATTATGGCAAAACCCCCCGTTCACGATGGGGCAGGCCTATTTCCAGCAGTGGACGTCTTTCGGCTGAAATGATGATGATGACAGGGTGCTATTAGTATCAAAGAAACCTGAATATGGGTAGTTCCGGTTGAAAATAAAATAATCCTGGAATGTCGTTACTAGACTAATCTTTTAATTTCATCTTTTCTTTTCAGAATAACTACTGGCTTTCTGCTTTGTCCTATAGATCAAAGGCTTTTTTTCTGCTCTAATTAATCTTGAAGACCAGTCTAGCGTATAAGCGTCACACTAAGCATAATCAGCCTGTATTATTCCTACTGCTGGGACGCCCGCCTCCTCTCTATGAGAGGGAGTTGGAGACTGTAATCCCACAAACAACCCCAGTGTAAGTTGGTGGATTTGACATGCCTTCGACGTTTTGACCAGTTCCACGCTTATGGCCTTAAAACCCCCTTCACGGAGCCTTCCACAAATCATTATGTACATGAAATTAAGAAACTCTACGAAAAAAATTAAAGCTTGGAATCATTTTTTTTTGGGGTGAAAATTAACATTTTACTGTAGGACCCAATTAAACGTAATCAAAACATTGAGCTGATGGATGGATTGAATAGAACGGGGGTTGTGGAAGTATTTTTGACGGCACGTTTAGCACATTGGCTAAGCGATTGACTGCTGCGCTGCGTGTCGCGGGTTCGATCCCCGCACGGAACAAATATTTCTACGGCCTACAGATAGTTGTTCCGGGTCTGGCTGTTTGTGTATGTGAGTTTTAATTTGTGTAAACGCACCCACGATGCAGGAGAAATTACTAGTGTGGAGCGACGTTTTTTTTTTAAAAAAAAGTTGTTTAATGTCAAGTTGTAACTTTAAAAACTTGTAAAAAAAACACTTGTGATAACGTTGGAACTTTGAACCTCCAATATTTCTTTAACTGAAGGTTCCTAGGTATGGTCTAGAACAAAAAAAATATCGCAATGACAGGGAGAGTTACACCTTACGGCTTCCTATTTACACACATTATTTACGAAAATCGCGGTTTTCTTATCTCTTACACCATCGTGAGTTGACCTACGTCAAGTAATTTATATACTGTGGCGCGCCCGTCTAAGGCAGACGTTATTCCCAAATAATTGGACGATCACACATAAGACACATGTCGTTTATTATATTTGTTTTGCGAGGAAATTGATTGTTTTTTGTTTGTGGAAAATGTGTGAGATTTTATGGTATTTTTGATAGGTTTTTTTGTTTTACACTAGTGAAATAGGAATGATAAACCTGAACACAGTGCAAGGAGTCCCTGGTTCAATCCATAGTCCGGAGCGAGAGGGTATGGGAAGCCGTCGCCCCGTCGAGATACTTTCGTCTATCTCCAATATCGGTGGTCAAGATATTTTTTTACTGATTAAAACTAAATTCTCTTTTTATTTTCTACTAATGAAATGTAGTTTACAAAACGAGAATTTAGCCTGTCCTTGGAGCATTTCATGATACCCATGTTATATTCAGCAATTTACAACGTGAAATACCTTTGAGAATCTATGAAACGCTTGGTATACTTGAATATTTCCCAGCGTCCAGTTTTGCTTCTCACTGTAAATTTTATTTACACAAGTACATAAGCAGTGGTTTCTAGTTAACAGTTCTGTAAGTTTTCGGTATGTACAAAAGCTGTCTTTTAGTACCTTGCAATAAAATTATGAGCTCTGTCTCAAATTCAAAAGGTCCATTTTGAAATGTGCACGTTTAATATAATCTTCTCTCTATTTGAATATATTCTCAAAGTCTGGAGTGGCGCTGTTTTTTTTTTGTTTTTAATTTATGATTTAACTAGCTGTCCCGCGCAACTTCGTTTGCGTCACATTTTCCCTGTTTTCGCAACATTTTTCATTGCTGCTGCGCTCCTATTGGTCGTAGCGTGATGATATATAGCCTATGTCCTTCCCCAGATTGAAATCTATCTTCTTGCCAAATTTCATCAAGATCCGATCAGCCGTTTAGTCGTGAAAAGGTAACAAACAAAGAAACAAACGAACATACAAACAAACAAACAGAGTGACTTTCGCATTTATAATATTAGTATGGATTCACGATAAGTATATAATTATGATCTTCTTTTAGAGCATTTAAATAAAAGCTTGTTTTTATAAATGTTTTTTTATAACTTTCAGGGTTCCGAACCACAAAAGTAAAAAACAGAATCTTTATAGGACCACTTTGTTGTCCGTCTGTCTGTCTGTCTGTCAAGAGGTCCAAGAAGACCCTTAATCTCTGGAACGTGTGAGGGTATCGAGTTAAATTAAAACCATATACTTGGCTCAACAGTCCCTTAGAGCTGCAAAAAAATCAAACTACGGTAAGTTAAAGCAAAAAAAAGTCTTGTCCGGTTCTTTTTATTTAGTTTTCGCTGGTTTATTATTCTTCTAAGCAAACCAAGTAATTGATACCCATATCATGGGGGCAAAAAAATAACTCTTTGGGAGCCATCTTGGATTTAGACTGACGTCACTTAGCTGACCATGCACTGTCATCCAAACAAATTGTATATGCACGCGTAAAACCTGTGCAAACCACATATGTGTTATATCTTTCTACTTGAAATAACAGTACAAGTGGTATTTAGATCTAAAATCACGAGATATAGAAACAGATGACAATGCAGGATAAAGTAGCAGTAGTTCTACTATTAAATGGCGGAAAATACACCGAGACATACTTTTTGCCATTAAAACCCACCACACTCTTATCACAAAGCAAACCATTCATGAACCAATAAAGAAAAGTAAAAAATTGAATGACAAAAATATTTGAAAAGTCTCCCAAGTAATTAAAAATGCTGGCATTAAGCAATCAAGAACAATAGGGGGTTATAAAGGGGAGGAATAAAGGCTCGCTCACACAAGCAATTAGGGGACGCGTGCCAAATGTCACATTGAATGGTAGATGGCTTTATTTAATAGGAGACAGCGAGTCTGGATTACCCTTTAGAGTTGAGTGTGGTTTTAAATAGGTACCAGTTTTGGTCATCAATGGTTGTAGTTTTTGCATTGCTGGTTTTGATAAAGTGTGGCCGGTCTGTTTCTTTCTAACGGTTCAATGAATATTGTTTAGAGGACGTTTAGCAGTTTTGGGGAACTGGATTAGTTCCCCAAAAGGTAAGAATCTCATTGTTTTGGATCATTAAACTTCAAAATTATTTACCAAGGGGTATCGTATTACCCAGTTACTGGATTGTGGAGATCAGCCCCCGTATTCACAAACGCTCGGATTCGATTTCGATTCGGAAAGTCGATCGAAATCGAATCCGAGCGTTTGTGAATAGGGGCCAGATAGGCAGTCGCTTCATGTAAGCTACTGGTACTCAGCTGCATCCAGTTAGACTGGAAGCCGGCCCCAAGATAGTTTGGGAAAAGACTAGGCAGATGATGACGGTGCATAGGTTAATCTTTGACCCGTTGGTCCCGGCTGTCATTTGTAGATCTTTGACAGTCGTTACAGGTAGTCAGTGGCTTGAGAATCTGACAACCAGTCTTACCAAGGGGTATTGTATTACCCAGTACTAACTGGGTTGTGGAGGTCAGATAGGCAGTGGCTCCATGTAAAATACTGGTATTCAGCTATCCCAATTTAGTTGGGAAAAGGCTAGGCAGATGATAACGATCAGTAAAGAACTCAGACTTAATTATAAGCCTTTCAAAACCAGGAGTAGCCAAACACCTCTTTGTAAAAACCTAACTTTTTCCTGATAATCACATTAAACAATTCTCTTAACCCGAAGAACCAAACTCACTCTCATTATAAAACACACGAAAGCCTTCATTCAATCAATGTTCAGAAGAATTTCCATTAATTAATTGATTTAATTAACATTAAACACCCCACACCACTTGAAACTTGGGCCATATGTGCTTTAACGTTTACCAACTTAACTTTGCACTTCTCAAAACCTTTACAACTGATCGAATAAGGTTGGATTTGGTTTGGCACAGGTCGCAAGTTTGTATATCATTTGTTTTGCAAGGCAATAGGATTCAATACAGCACCATATGGCTTGTAATGACGATTTCATTGGCGAAATCAAACCCAACACTTGCAGCAATTAGGGTTAAAACATTAATGTTGAATTGAAGTGTTTGTTTTATTGAAGGGGTTGGGGGAGGTAAAAGTTAGTAGTTGCATTAGATCCCGCACTCCCCCGACTCAAGTTTGCGAAGTTTCTTTTTTATGTATGGTATATCGCTGTTTCAACCTATGAGGTTGTCGTTTGCTTAACCGGACTATCCTGTGGGTGCCTTGAGTGTAAGGCCTCCAGCCAGGGTATAAATAAACTTACAAACTAAGCGACTACACGCTAAGGGCACCTCCTGTGGGGTACGAGCATCGGCTTAGGGCGTCGCTGGGGGAGGACTGCATGGGGACAGGCTGTATCTGAATGATATCATTATTTAGGGGCTGATTTAAAACTACTGGCTCAGCATCGCGGGCTGGCTCGAGCGAGTGTCGGAGCTAGTGTGTGAGGGAACACCGGTGTGGTTTTAGTCAGTACGAGTCTGACAGACCCCTTCACTCTTCCTAGGGCAGAAGAGATCCATCGAGGATTACAAATCGTAAAAAAAAAGTAATGGGTTTAAGGGCCCTGCATTAAACGTCTATTAGGAGTTGGTACTGTTAATCTTTCTGGTTGGACTAGTATACGCAAGCGCGACTGCTGATCGTGAGGACCAGGGTTCGAGTTCCAGTTCGGGCAAATTCTAATTGGGTTTTTTCTTTAGGAATTTTAACCCCCCCTCCCCCCTATTACATGGGACTAAACATAACTGGCAAAATCTAGGTGTACTTTTCGGTACAGCTCTGTTAGACAGAGGCATACCCTGGCTGTCGTTACAGGTAGTCAGTAGCTCAAATGTCTGACAACGAGTCTTACCAAGGGATATCGTATAACCCAGTACAAACTGCATTGTCAGACAGGCAGTCACTCAATGTAAAATACTGGTATTCAGCTGCATCTGGTTAGATTGGAAGCAGACCCCAACATAGCTGGAAGACGGCGAGGCAGATGATGATTACAGTCTCATGAAATGATCAGTCTTTTCTAATACTTATACAATTCACTCACACATTCTTCTACATTAAAAAATCACAACGAATTCCACAGTCAAAAAGTTTGCTGTAACCAGCAATCAATAAATCTTTTTCGAAAAGTCTGCTACGAAAACGGATACATGAATTTTTATTCGAATATCAGTCGAAAATAAACAAAATATATCCGAAACAGATCAATTTATCCGAAACCTCGTTGATACAGCCAAAGAGCTGAAATCTGGAGTACTAGTGTTGTTGTTATTTTAAATAATTCCCGGGAATTTCGTGGGATATCTTGCGTCTATCTTGTGATGTTTTGGATACATGATTATTAAGTACTAGCTGTCCCGCGCAACTTCGCCTGCGTCACATTTTCCCCGTTTTCGCAACATTTTTCATTGCTGCTACGGTCCTTTTGGTCGTAGCGTAATGATGTATAAACCTACAGCCTTTCTCGATAAATGGGCTATCTAACACTAAATGATTTTTTCAAATCGGACCGGTAGTTCCTGAGATTAGCGCTTTCAAGCAAACAAACACTTCAGCTTTATTATTAATAGTATATAGTACATATATTATATTAGATTTTTATTGTGTATCAGGCCGGTATCCGCAACTCCACGTCCAAATCGTGTAATAAGTGTAAAAAATTAAATATTTGGTTGTGTAGTCAAATGTCAAATAATAAAATTGTGCCAATACGGCCATGCTTGTAAGATAAATCATAAAGATTGAATAAACAGTTGTTTTATTACTAATATCAGAAGGATAAAACTGTTGTTTAGATCTCGAAGTTAAACATTAAGAACTGAAGAACAATGTTCTTACTTAGGTAAAGTTATTAAACTAAAACTAATTAATATTGTACGTAGAAATTCAAAAATACACAAGAACTTGAAATCAAAACGAATTTACGTCAAACTTTTTTAATTTCAAGCTGACCGACTTTTTGATTTCCAATTCCAAAACATTGCAGTACTAAAAATCAAAGGTTCCACCGAAAATTAATCACGAAAATTCATTTTTAAAACTTTCCATCATTAATTCGGGAACCTCGATAAATTCGATTGCATCAATCAGAAATCCCGGGCGTATACTCGCAACCCTGGGATTTTCGATACGTTCCCCATCTCTATCAACCCACTGGGAATTCGGTAGTCGTCAACACAAATTGTGATCGAAACAGTCTGCTGAAGAAATTGAAAAAGAACTGGCAACCCCGTGGGGCTTGTATAGACAAAGGGATATTATACATGAGGATGACTTTCGTCGAAAAAATCGCCGTGCAGTAGTTTTTTACACTGGCAACATTCTCGGAATGAAAAATCGTGGAGTTTTTATGCTCTGTGACTGGGAGAGAGAAATACAGGAGTATTTTTTCGTCAAAGACGAGTGTGTCAAAGAGTTTTGAGCTTTATGTGTTGCCATTTTATTGTTGCTTATTTATCTGTGTCCTGTGTCCCTTATTAGTTTTTATTGAGTTATTTTTTTTTTTTTTGCAAAATAGGTAGAGGTGTAGTTCACCATCATCAGCCTATAATGTTCCCACTGCTGGGACACAGGCCCCCTCTCTATGAGAGGGAGAGTGGGCTGTAATCCAGCATGCGGGCAGTGCGGGTTGGTAGATGTCACATGTCTTCGAATTTTTAGTTCTAGGACATGCCGGTTTCCTCACGATGTTTTCCTTCACCGTTTTGATAGCAGCGGTGATGTAATTAATTACACAAAGAAATGCGCCTGCCTGGGTTCGAACCCTACGGATTACTGCTCGATAGATGTTTCTTTTCAAGATAGCCAATGGAACAACTGGTGTTACCGAGTTGCTTCATAAAGTCGGGCTGCGAGTGCCGTCTGTGTTCTTGCGTAGACCTCATTTATTGTACACCCCAGTGGTAGCCACTACGTACAGACGGAACTCGTTCATGGTGAGAGCGAGTCGTATGTACAACACTACCTACCAGGAAGCTGAGATCGACATTTTTTTTTTAGTTTTAATAATTTGAAGATAATTTTATATGATTGCTTCTTCGAGTGTAAATAGTAATTTTACTGTTTGGTGTAAATTTATAACATATAAAATATTTAGGTATATATATACCTACATATTTTATATGTTATAAATTTTCAGTTTCAAATATTCTAATTACTATATACGGGGTGTAAATCACTTCATCACGAAGCCGTCAACCAAGCATTCTGTACATGAAACTAAGTAACTTTACGCAAAAATTTTTGCTGGGAAACGACTTTTTTTTGGGGGGTGTAAAATCATGTTTTGTGGTAGAACTCAATGTAACGCACTCAAAACATTGTGCTGATGGATGGATTGAATAATACAGGGGTCGTGGAGGTGTTTAAAGTAAAAATCTTCCATTCAAAACTTGTATTTTAAAAAATACTTGTCCAAAAGTTGGAACTTTGACCCCTAATATATCCGTAACTAGAAGGTTCCCAGGTATGGTGTAGAACAAAAAAATGATCGCAATGACAGGGAGAACCAGTGCCTTTCGGCTTCGTTAAGAGGTGTTTTACACCCTTTATATGGAAACTTTTAATTGCCCATATTTTGTATAAACTATTACTAAATATCTGCTAAGCTGTAAGTTTTCCTAAAAATAAATAAATAGATAGTCGGGGCTGCCACCACTAGGCCACCGCTGCTCTCCTCATCATCATCATCATCATTTCAATCCAAAAGACGTCCACTGCTGGACATAGGCCTCCCTAAGTGTCGCAACATTGACATTTTGGGGGGTTTTGCCATAATCTCCTCGCTTGTCAGGCGGGTTGGCGATCGCAGTACGGTTGTTACAATAGCACAGAGAACGCTGCTGCCCATTCTCTGGCAAATCCCTTAGTCGCCTCTTACGACACCCACGGGAAGATAAGGGATGGTGCTATTCTTTACGTCCGACACCATACAGAGCAAGCTGCTCTCCTCTAGAGGTGTAATTATAGAAATTGTACAATGTTTACGATAGATTGGACAAACACACAGTCATTTTGAAGTCCCATGTGATAGAAGGTGAGCCTATTGCTATAAACCAGGTACAAAACCAAACTCCGAAGCAGAAACTGAAATATTCCAGATGGAAAAACCCAAAAATATTTTGCACGACATGGGAATCGAAATCAAGACTTCACTCTCAGCAATCGCTCTTGTGACAACTAGACTAATATTTATTTATTTTTTTATTAAAAAAGCTTTGCCCCACACTTTTTTTTTACTTTTCTTGACACTAGGAATTTCTGCTGTATCGTGGGTGCGTTTATAAACATTTAAACTCACATACACAAACAGCCAGACCCGGAACAACTATCTGTAGGCCATACAAATATTTGTCCCATGCGGAGATCGAACCCGCGACACGCAGCGCCAACCATAAATAAACCATATAAAATATAACAAAAACAGTTCTTATTTAACCGGTGGGTTAATATTTATAACCGAAGATGCACAATATTCGAAAATACCAAATTAAAGGCAATTTTCTACCCGATCAGCACTAAAAACTACCCTTGAAATTCCAATTAATATCGAAATCAAATTGCTAGGCGTTCCACCGTGAGCCGAATAAAATTTATTCGAACAATAAATTACTAGGATAACAATGCTCTCTGTTTGTGTAATTTTATTCGAAATTATTCCGAATAATTTAGAGTCGAAAGGTTTTGTAACATCATGTATATAATACGGTAGAATTAATTGACTGACAAATTAAGAACTATTTATATGCTATTGTAGACAAATTGTAGGAGGAGCTCGTGGCTAAATAATAACAGCCGCCCAGGTCGATCTTTAAGGTTAAGCCGTGCTTGCCGAGGTTGGTCTGTGGATGGGTGACCATAATCACATATCGAGTTTCCTCCGTGCCTCGGAAAGCACGTTAAGCCGTTGGTCCCGGCTGTCATTTGTAGATTTTTGACAGTCGTTACGAGTAGTCAGAAGCTAAAAAGTCTGACATCCAGTCTTACCAAGATACCTCTTGGTAAGACTGGATGTCAGACTTTTTAGCCGTATTACTCAGTTACTGGGTTGTGGAGGTCAGATAGGCAGTTGCTTCATGTAAAATACTGGTACTCAGCTGCATCCGGTTAGACTGGAAGCCGACCCCAAGATAGTTTGGGAAAAGGCTAGGCAGATGATGATGTAGACAAATTGTAGTTTTGTTTAACTTAAATTTAAAATTTTATAAACTAACTAATTTTATAACTAGGTTATTTTATCCTTATATTAGATCCTCCTTCTGGTCGTGGCTAATTATTGATAACACACGGGTCAATCTTTAAGGTTAAGCCGTGCTTGCCGAGGTTGGTCCGTGGATAGGTAACGATAATTACATACCGAGTTTCCTCCTTGCCTCGGAAAGCACTTTAAACCGTTGGTCTCGGCTGTCATTTATAGATCTTTGACAGTCGTTACGAGTAGTCAAGCTAAAAGTCTGACATCCAGTCTTACCAAAGGGTATCGTATTACCCAGTAACTGGGTTGTGGAGTTCAGATAGGCAGTCGCTTCATGTAAAATACTGGTACTCAGCTGCATCCGGTTAGACTGGAAGCCGACCCCAACAAAGTTTGGGAAAAGGCTAGGCAGATGATGATGATTAGATCCTTATTCTATTAGAAGCGTAAGGTACTAAAGTTTTATTTCTGAGTTAATTTTATTCTGCCTGGTTCTGGGTTCGAATCCCGGGTCAGGCAAATAATTATTGGGTCCATCTGGAATTTCTCAGTAGCAGCCCAGGAGTTTGGATAATTCTGCCCGGATGGCAAGGCTAGCCCTCTCATCATAATCATCATTTCAGCCGAAAGACGTCCACTGCTGGACATAGGCCTGCCCCAAGTGTCGCCACATTGACCGGTCCCGTGCGACTCGCATCCAGCGGATCCCCGCAACCTTCACCAGGTCATCCGTCTACCTAGTCACTCACCTGCCCACTGCCACTTAAGTTTGGCAATTCTTCGCCCCCTCATACCTGATCAAATATGGGTGAACCCAGAATCTCGTACTCAGTAGTTAGAGAGGCAATGAGGTTAATTTGGATTCATCAAAAACACATGTTTTCTAAAAAGCTACGAAAATGATTCCTTACAATCATACCAAACGAATTCTAGTTTGTAGTTCGGATTTAGGCTTATGAAGTAAGACATAGGAGAGCAGAGTTAGCCCAGTGGTGGCAGCCCCGACTTACGAGCTGTGGGTTCGAACCCAGGCAGGCGCATTACTTTGTGTAATTTATTTCATCACCGCTGCTCTCAAAACCAGTGAAGAAATACATCGTGTGGAAACCGGCATGTCCTATAGCTAAAAATTCGAAGACATGTGGCATCTATCAACACGCACTGGGCCCGAGTGGTGGATTACAGCCCACTCCCTCTCATAGAGAGGAGGCCTGTGTCCCAGCAATGGGAACATTACAGGCTGATGATGATGAAGTAAGACACCCTATTCCTCATACCAAATAAAGACACCAGGTCAACAGGACACTACGTCAGTTCCATTGTTTGGGACTCCAAACAATAAAGAGTAAAATGTGAGTGAGAAAATAGTCTTCTACTCTGCACTCTAATAAGGACAATTCGAGCGTGATGTAAAGATAAAATTTAAACCAGTTGGTACAATTAAACGATCAGTTTTCAAATGAGCGACTTTCCCTGATTTTAACCATTCAATCGATTTATCTTTTACCCTCAGGATAACACAAAAGATATATTTTCAACGTCCAAAATAAAACTTAAAAATCTGACTTATCCTTCAAAAGAACAGCCCGATATTTATCTCGGCAAACAAGTAAAATTTTCCTTGAAATTACAGCAAGAAGTTACCTTGGAGAAAATTTATTTGTACCACGGTACCGTTTGATTATAATTACAAGAAAGGAAATGTTTCTCATGCTGCCATTGTTACAAGTCATTCGGCAAAATAATTGCAGAAATACCGTGGAGATTACTCGAGAAAATTGACGCGAAGGAATTTCGATTATGATAAACTTAGTAGAAGTACATTGCACTCGCTTTTGTATATTTTTTTAGGTATTTTTGTTTGTAAGGAGTGGGATTTCTGAAGTATCTTTTCTCTGGTCAAGGGTAAAAGATAAAAAATAATTACGTTTAACCATCGCTGCCCATGACAAAAGCCTAATATTCCTTTATTAACTACGCTTGGTAGAGAAAGGATTTTTTATGTATCTTTTTCGTTTTTTCTTTTACCCTGCCTCACTAATTGGCTCATTTTTCTATAAATTAAATCAGATTCGTAACAGCGAGTTTTGGGCGGTTAACATTTTTACGTAGGATGGTTTTGATGTTGTAGAAAGGGTAATAAAGGTTAAGTTTTTGCTTAATTTTTATTCTTCAAAAACATTTTTATTCACAAAAAATAAAATTAGCCATTGTTCCCTATAAAAATATCTGTTTACTTTTAATAGCATTAGAGCTTTAAAGGTCAGTACTAAAAGGAAATCTAAATAAGTAATATTATTTCTTACCATTTTAGCACAAAAATTAAATGAAACGCTTTTCGTGTTTCCTGCCCCCGTATTCACAAACATTCGGATTCGATTTCGATTCGATAAGTCTTTCATGTTTTGGCATTACGAAAGCGAGCGAGATAGATATACGACTTTCCGAATCGAGCGTTTGTGAATGTGGGGGCTGGTGGAGTAAGGACAGGTGTATTTATTTCTATCTTATCCTGATTCCAAGATGGATAACTTAAGATTTTCTTGTGGAAAAGCCTAGTCTCATTTTGCTTAACCAGGGAATTGAACTCAAGAAACTGTTAGTCCATCAGTCGCGTTAGTATCTTACACAATTTGACCATCCAAGGGAGATATAGAACATTTTCCCATGAAAATCCTACTAATATTATAACAGCGAAAGTTTGTGAGGATATAATGAATGTTTGGATGTATAGATGTGCGTTACTCTTTCACGCAAAAACTACCGAATGGATCTGGATGTAATTTGGTACAAGGATAGATAATAGTTTGGAATTGCACATAGGATACCTTTTATCCCGGTAGTACGATTCCGTGGGGCAATTACCGAACAAAAAGCGGGCAAAGCCGTGGGCATACATCATCATCATCAGCCTATAATGTTCCCACTGCTGGGACACAGGCCTCCTCTCTATGAGAGGGAAGTGGGCTGTAATCCACCACGCGGGCCCAGTGCGGGTTGGTAGATGTCACATGTCTTCGATTTTTTAGTTCTAGCACATACCGGTTTCCTCACGATGTTTTCCTTCACCGTTTTGAGAGCAACGGTGATGAAATAAATTACACAAAGTAATGCGCCTCCCTGAGTTCGGACCCACGGCTTACTGCTCGTAAATCGGGGCTGCCACCACTGGACCACCGCTGCTCTCCGTTGGCATACGCTAGTAAATAAATAAATAAAAAAAAGAAACGTTTTTAAAGTGGACCAGCACAAGTAATCCAAATATTAATAGTACCCCAACTATTCAACATTATTCGCTAAAAGATAACTGGCCAACAAAGATATGATATTTCGAAAGGATAGGGACCGTTCCCTTGAGGAAAAATGTTGACTAAAGAAAGAAAGAAAGTAATAAATTGGTTTGAGTGGAAAAAGAAAATTATATAATTTATGGTATTATTGTGAGAGCTCATGGCTAATAACATTTATTGAGTCTATAAATCTATGGAGTTATTGGGTGAATACTCAAACGTGGCACGATTTTAAGTTGCTGAAGGGTGCGTACCCAAATTTGAGTCTAATTATGTTGGTGTTAAGTGTCATGTGGTGCACGTTTCTTTATTTGTGTATATTAGTGACAGAAATAGTTTTAAGACCGTCTTAAAGTTAAGAGTCAATCGGAAATACAATACAATCACTTTATAAATATTTGTACAAATAATTAAATCAGGATCAATTTAATTTTAAATTTAGGACTTAAAATAATATCAGTTCTATGTATTTTATTACTATTCTATCGATTTCGCTATGAATAAAAACATGTTTTGGTACTGTTTATTTGTTAAGGGCAACTAAAATCAAATCTATTTACGTATTTGAAAAAGTTGGAAGTTCAATTTTCTCTTCAGCTAAAAGTTAGTAGTTCGATTTTCTCTTCTGTTTGTGAATCGATTTCTTTATGTTTTTAGTAGCTAGTTAATAGCTTTGTGTCAACAAAAAAAAAATGATTTCATATTTTTTTCCCATATTTTCGATATATACCTACGATGAAATCCATTGACAAATGAATTTCCGTCCAATTTCGAAAATTGGGCGATCAAATAAAATGAAAATGAAATAAAATAAATACTACATAAAAATGAATATTTTACAAAACACAAACAAACAAATTTTACAAAAACAACGTTCATTTTCGTTTATTATTTATTTTTTGCTCGTCATTATTACTTCAGGCCTTCCAAAAATCGGGGATATATCCAGAAATTTTCCACACAAATATAATTCCACAGAAATATTCCATAGAAACATTGTGGGGAATGTTTCCATGGAATATTTCTATAGTAATTTATAAACCGTACCCCTCCTTGTTTTCATCGACTGTGTGATGTTTTGTCGTATATTTCCAAGCTTTATTATCCAACTGAAGCGAGGAATGAGCTGAGCTGAGCTGATGGCGCGATTTTTGTTAAACTGATGATTTTGGATGCATTTCGTCCTTTGTATCTCGGTGACTTTAATCTTCGAGGGTAAACTTCCTTTTAGTTTTTAAATTTCCTACGTTATTTGATTATGGTAGTAAAGCTTTGTTAAAGCAAGGACAATCTTTGAAAAAAATCAAATCTGCCGTAAAAATAAAAACTCCTACCCGTACTTTCTCCAACACATCATCTCGTGAACAGCTATCTACAACGCCCTATATCTCTGCCGACCCACAAACTACACTAGCTACATACCCCTTTGTCAGGTCCTAAGTGAATCAATTTATCACCAATGATAAAACGCCCCAAGATATGATGCTAACATTTATAAACAGACGAGAAAAAGTAGATTTATAATACGTCTTTTGCAACAGCGCGCTGAAATATTTGTGTGTGTTGCTCTTGAGTGTTAGGCCAAGATCTACAGGGTGAAATTGAAGTCATGGGCATTATTTTAACCTAAGGCTCTACTCACGATACTGATTCCATTAGGGCTATTAATAAGCAAATCAAAAATATTATTAATGCAAGTACGGAAAACCTTAAAAGTGTAGTAAACCATGCAAAGTATCAAAAATTGCGCATTGCGATATTTGCGATAGCGAATGCTGCCTGTGGTACCTACACTACACCGTACGCCGCCGCGCCGCTGCGCTGTACGCATCATTGCCACTCATTGTGCGTAAACTCTTTCCGTACTAATAATAAGTAATATTTTTGATTTGCTTATTAATAGCCCCAATGGAATCAGTATCGTGAGTAGTGCCTTAGGTTAAAATAATGCCCATGACTTCAATTTCACCCTGTATATAAGCTACTAAGCACGTGCTTTGAGATGATGATGACATCTAGTCGATGTCGACTACAGCAAGTGCATTCGATGACTGTTACAAAATGGTTCAAAACCAGTCAGTGTCAGTCTACCTTTTTCCAAACTAAGTTGGGGTCGGCTTCCTGTCTAACTAGATGAATACCAGTATTTTACATGGAGCGACTTCCTATCTGACCTCCACAACCCAGTTAGTACTGGGTAATACGAAAATCCTTGGTAAGACTGGTTGTAAGACTTTCGGGCCACTGACTACCTGTAACGACTGTCAAAGATCTACAAATGGTAGCCGAGCCAACAGCTTAACGTAATTCCGAGGCACGGAGGATGTAATAGGTGTTCACCCATCCAAAGACCAACCTAGGACAGCGCAACCAGAACATTGATCCGAGCCACTGTTATTATTTAGCTAGGAGCTCCTCCATCTAAATTTAACAAATGATACAATAATATTTTCCTCGAAATCACCAGTTCTTAGAATTACTGAAAACGATTCACATCGCAAATAATAAATTACAACGAATTTTATCAAAAGCTATATTATATTGACAATGAAATACAATATACTACCAAATATTTTAAGTAACTATCTAAACCATTTTTTTAAAACATTTTCTTTGTTCTTCTGTATATGTATAACGTACTAATAATATCGATAAAATCGTGACCTTCTAAATCAAGAACAACCCCTAAAAAATATTCGACAGGTATTTAAAGTTGGGCGATCTTTTGAGTTATCTTTTGTCGTAACCGAGCCTAAAGCAAAAAGTCACAGCTCGTTCACGACCTCGCGCCATACGACTAGCGTCATGCGACACGCGCGTAAGTCACTTGTTTGCTTCACGTGGGTTATCATTAACACTGAAAACAAGATATTTACCATGTTTACTATTTCTTTAACAAAAACACTCACCCGCTAGAACTTCAGTTTATCCGTGATCATGGTGCTTGCAACAGCGCCAAAATATGGGGAACTCAAAACCACGTAAACATGGTTAATATCCCGTTTTTAGTGTTAGTGACCATGTGAGTTTAAAATTTTATTTCACGAGAATTTTCGTGTTTATTGTATCGTGGCCACAAGCAATTCTTCTTCTTCTACAACCTATTGTTTAGTAAGTTATATTTCTTTTTAAGTGAACTGTAATTTCTTACTTTAGAAATAAATGTCTTTAAACCGAAGCATTTTTCGGCTTTGGCCTCCACTAATTAAAACTACTTGATTTTTAACTCTAAAACTAATCCAGTAACCATCCCAACACGACCCCTTTCTATCAACACAAGTAAACCGCAAAGCTAACTGCACAATTTAACCAGAAAACGCGAAGATAACTCGTCTCGCAGTTAAATTCTCTACTCTTGAGTTAATTCAAGTTTGCTAGATAAATTCCTGGAACTTTTGGAATATATCGGCGCCTTCAATCGGTTCGAAGTGAAGTTAATTTGGTTGGAGTGGGGTGGCTATGTGTTTTGGTGTTGATGGGACTGTCCGTGGAGTTTCTTGCCGGTTCATAGAAAACGACCAATCTGATCTGTGTGCTTATCTATTGACTTTTATATGGGTCCATGTAGGTTTATGTAAACAAAAAATATTTGTGAATTGTTTTTGTTATGTGAAGTTTGAATACTTACGAGCTAGAATGATTTAAAGGGCTTAGATTGACATAAAAAGCATCAATTCCTAAGTTTATTTTATTTCCAATTGGATAAGAAAATTTGAAATATTAAGTAAAATGCTGGTAGTTTAGAAAACATTGAATGGAAAATATCACTATTAATTTGTATATTTTTTTAAATTCTCCGTTTATAGTATACAGTTCAATTTTTTTTCTTCTGGATCAGCAAAAATAGAATTATGTTTGATGCTTAACAGAACTCTCTATCTCTGATTCTCAAAAATTAAGTGTATTAAACCTACATTTATCTAACATTACTCAACACTACTTTATCCTGATGAATCAATGGCCACCAAGACTATCATGAACATTGAAACCAGGATATTTACCATGGTTACTATTTGTTTTGAGTTCCCGATATTTCAGCGCTTTTGCAAGCATCACGGATAAACTAAACAAGGTAAAAATCCCGTTATCAGTCTTCATGATAGTGTTACTGACCATGTCATTTTAAAAACATGTAACAATGGTGATGAACACTAAAAACTCGCACTATCTATACACGGTGTAACGGAAAAGGTGTATACATAGGTACTTAAAATATCAGCTGCCCCATACATTTGGTCGAATAAGTATTGAAATTTTACATACGGCAGCTGCTATTTTTTTCACTATTACGATGTTTGTCCGATGGAGAAACATGTTCAGTTTGATGGTCTGTCACACCCTTAACTTTTTGAACGCCAAAGCATAAACTCCACGCCAAGCCACAAATTCACCGCAAATACTTACAAATAAAAAATGGGATTTCAAAAGTATTATTAACTTATTCCTTGATAAGACATTTTAATATTTAAGATATTCAGATCACATTTTAAAGATATTTAAATAAACACAAACAAAAGTAATGATTTGCTTATTTCGTGTTATAGTGCACCACATTATTTGTCACATATTTGTGTCGTTGGCGTAAAGGGCACGCGCTTGCTTGTCACGTATATGTGACAATGGCGTTCAAAAGGTTAAGTACATATGTATATACCCTGTATATCCCAGGATTGTCCCAAAATCCTCCAAACGCAGACCCACCCTACACCCCAAACTTTATATCAGAAGGCGTGCGATTCAAACGTTTTGCAAAACCTTCCAAGTTGAATGGCGATCGGGCCGCCATTAATTAATTGGGCTAACTTCTGAAATAGGCTAGTTTTTGGAATGATGCTTATCAGCGCTCAATTTAAGTGGTTTAACTTGACTGTTTCTCAAGATTCGGGGCGGTTAGCATTGGGTTAACTTGTTGAAATTGTGGTTGGGTTCAATGTGATTTTAGATTTTGATAAAATTCGGTTTGGTATGCAAGATGGGGTCCTGTAGTTTCTGTCTACCCCTACAGGCAAAAAAGCGTGAATATAAATACTTGGAAAAGCAGCATTATAACTTACTAGCTGTCCCGCGCAACTTCGTCTGCGTCACATTTTCCCCTATTTCGCAACTGTTTATTGCTGCTCCGCTCCTATTGGACGTAGCGTGATGATATATAGCCTATGTCCTTCCCCAGGTTGAAATCTATCTTCTTGCCAGATTTCATTAAGATCCAATCAGCCGTTTAGTCGTGAAAAGGTAACAAACAAACAAACAGAGTGACTTTCGCATTTATAATATTATTATGGATGTCTGGTTTGATCGAGGGAAAGCTACTTTTTTAATGGTAAATGTATGATGAATCAAAAACATAAGAGAAACATAAGAGAACTAAAAACATTAGCATTTTTTTTAACTAATGTCGCTGTCTTTTGTTTTTTCACAAATTATGACTGACAGCGCCCCCGAGTAAACGTCATATAAGTGTCAAAGTATCCGTGTAGCCCTATAGCCTAGGTCCTCTAGAAGGTTGCTCTTTAGTTCTTACCGTACTTCATCGTCATTATTTGCATAACCTTTTCTCAATTATGTTGGAGTCGGCTCCCAGTCTAACCTTATGCAGCTGAATACCAGTATTTAACCTGAAGCGACTGCCTATCTGACCTCCACAGCCCAGTTAGCACTGGGTAATACGATACCCCTAAGTAAGAATCGTTGTCAGACTTTCGAGCCACTGTAACGACTGTCAAAGATCTACAAATGACAGCCGGGACCAACGGCTTAATGTGCTTTCTCGTCTTCG
Organism: Cerastis rubricosa; assembly: GCA_949152445.1. Taxonomy (NCBI): domain Eukaryota; kingdom Metazoa; phylum Arthropoda; class Insecta; order Lepidoptera; family Noctuidae; genus Cerastis; species Cerastis rubricosa. Next base: position 14,508,133 of record OX424548.1, on the reverse strand, counting down.
TCCTGTTGCTTTCTCACCGTACTTTTTCCTACATTTGAATACGTTTCTTTCCACCCACCTCAATACAGACGTATAAAATCAGTAAGCCACACATTATTTGGTCGGCAAGCCGGGTGATTTATAAGAACCGAATGGTGAATATATTAGAGAGGTCGGCAAGACCCTGGAATGTATGTGCGGGTATCTGATGGGAATCTAAAATGTTTTGAAATAGCCACTTATGTGGTTAAAAGGCTTTTTGGGGGTGATTTTATTTTCATTTTGGAAATCGGGTTTAGTATGGCAGAGAAAATTAGATTTTAATTTTTTTGTACTAGAATGATAAATTAAATAAAATCTTTTTATTTCAGATAATGTTCCATAATGTTTGTTAGTAAAACGTCTTAAAAACTATATTAAAAAAAAAAAACAATAATTACATATGAAAATAACATATAAAAAAATGACATTAAAAAAAAAATAAACAATAATAACATATGAAAATTACGTTAAAAAAAATGACATTAAAAAAATATTACATTTAAATAATTTAAAATTACATTGAACTATTAAAAAAATATATTAATTTAAGTATTTGCCACCTACTAGGGCCCCGGGAACCCGCACTTGTGCTTGAACCCAGTGCCCCAGAAGGGGGCTGATGATAAGACACGATATATCTTCGCAAATTTCTCAGTAGCAGCCCTTGAGTATGGATAAGTGCCCATTGATGACAATAGGCTCGCCCCCTATTACATGGCACTTAAACATAACTGGAGAAATGTTAGTGTACTATTAGGTACACCTCTGCCAAAGCCCTTCGGAAATTACAAGCGTGATGTTATGTTATAACTTCACACTTGCAATCGTTGAAAACTAAGCAGAGATGGACCTTAAGTACTTTCAAAATTCGCCAGTTATTTTTAAGTCCTATGTAACAGGAGACGAGCCTATTGCCATCAATCTGTCACAAATTCAGCCTTCATGCTGCAAAAACGAATGAATGGAAAAACTCAATAACACCGCCTGAACTGGGATTGGAACCAAGGATTTCTTGAATAGCACTAGCGCTTGTGATCACTAGACAGCCCGAGGCGTGCTTGTAGTAATTAAAATAACATTTTCTATCACCTATAGAGTTCCGAGTTGGTTCAATACAAAATGTTACGAAAAACCAGACAAATAAATATTTTTTTTATAATATATTTTTCTTTATCTATAGAAATAAATAAAAAATATTTATTTGTATCGCATAGGACAAAACAAAACGATTATATAAAAAATAAAACAAAATTATATAAAAAATATACTAACAGAAAAAACCAAATAAAAAATAAGTCATACATTTTGTGCATAGTTACTTGAACTATTGAGTATTCTGAGTGATGGTCATCATCTGCCTAGTCTTTTACCAAACTATCTTGGGGTCGGGTTCCAGTCTAACCGGATACAGCTGAGTACCAGTATTGTCCATGAAGCGACTGCCTATCTGACCTCCACAACCCAGTAACTGGGTAATATGATACCCCTTGGTAAGACTGGATGTCAGACTTTCGGCTTCTGACTTCTCGTAACAACTGTCAAAGATCTACAAATAACAGCCGGGACCAACGGCTTAACGTGCTTTCCGAGGCACGGAGGAAACTTGGTATGTAATTATGGTCACCCATCCACGGACCAACCTCGGAAAAGATCGACCAGTGCGGCTGTTATTATTTATTTAAATATCGGCGCAACTACAACAATTCGTCTAGAAAAACCTAGAATAACTAAGTTTAATCATTTACTTGTCCTAAAAATTTGTTTAAAAACCATAAGTTGATTACTTTGAATTTATTACGATGTAAAATGAATGTCATCATTGTAATTTCAATACTTAACCTAAAATTAAACGTGCACGTACGTCGAGCCCTATAAATACGGCCGCACTGTAGGCGATCGGAGCATTATCCTCAAGTCCCTACTCAAGTTAGGCGACCTCCTCCGCAACCTTAATCTTGACTAACTCCAATGGATAATACGAGATTAACGTGCACCAAACCCCGATCCCTAAAATTAGGGTACTTTAATGCAAATGGCATTAGAGGCCAGCGTGATGAGATCGCCACCTTCCTCCGCGACCATCAAATTGATATCCTCCTCGTACAGGAGACCTTCCTCAAGCCCAGTCACCGCGATCCGAGAATTGCCAACTATCGCATAGTTCGCAACGATCGGTCACGCTGCCACAAGGGCGGTACTCTAATCTATTATAGAAAAGAACTGCACTGCATCCCCTTAGATCCCCCTCCCATGGAGTCTCTACTCGAGACCTCAGTGTGTCGACTAGGCATGACCGGCCATCAACCGATCACTATCGCCTCTGCGTACATCCCTCCCGGCGGAACGTCCGAGGAGCACACTCTATTCACCAAAGACCTTGCCGTCCTCTTCGGCTTGAGCGACTCCGTTATCATAGCGGGCGACCTCAACGCCAAACACCCCGCCTGGAACAGCACGACGACCTCTGCCAGAGGACGTCACGTGTATAACCTGGGTGAGTCCCTCAACTTCGATCCCATCGCTCCTATGGAGCACACCCACTATCCCCACGACCCCGACCAACGTCCGCACGTTCTCGACATAGCGCTACTCAAGAATGTCAACCTTAAGTTGCATTCCATCGAGACTTTACATGAGCTTAACTCAGACCATAGACCAGTGCTCATGCACTTAGTTCCCCGCTCGGGTCCTTCTGACCCCAGCCAGCCCCCGCCGACCCAAGTGATAACCGACTGGAGGAAAGTCAGCGAAAAGCTGAAATCCACCACGTCGCCTAACCTGGAGGCCATCCCCGACCACATAGTCTCAGTCGCAGACACGACGGCCGCCATCAACTCGTTTACAGATCACGTGCAATCCGTACTGAAGGACTGCTCACGGCAAGTCCCAGCAATGAGCGATCAACGCTGGATACTACCCGCTGACGTACGTGAACTGATAACCGAAAAGAACGCGGCCATCCGTGCCTACAGCAGCTTTCCCTGCGAGGCAAACAAAGCCCACATGCGTAATTTACAGCGTGCTGTAAAGGATCGCACCAGTGAGCTTCGTAATAATCAATGGGACAAAACGCTAAGCGAACTCGAGCCTACCCACCTAGCCTTCTGGCAGCTGCAACGCAAGTTGCGCTCCACCGAAGAGGCTTCGATGCCTCCCCTCACCCGACCCGATAAGAGCGTCGCATTCGACGACTCTGAGAAGGCCGAATGCCTAGCCGACAGCCTGGAGTCCCAGTGCTCCCCCAGCTCTCAACCAGTAGACAAGCGACATCTCGATGAGGTGAACGCATTCGTCGAACGTAGAACCGCCCTGCCCCCCGAAGAAGACCCTGATGATCCTCTGCCTCCGGTCACAGCTGACGAAGTGCAAGACATCATTAACAAACTTCAACCGCGGAAAGCACCCGGCTCCGACGGAATCACCAATAGGGTGTTCAAACTCCTCCCCACTCAGCTCGTCGTGTTAATGGCGGCCATCTTCAATGGCGCCCTGAGCAACAACGCGTTTCCGCAAATATGGAAAGAGGCCACGGTCATCGGTTTCGCAAAGCCAGGCAAACCCAAGTCTGAGCCTTCGAGCTACAGACCTATCAGTCTCCTGAATGCACTCGGAAAAATCTACGAGAGACTTATGTTTAAGCGACTCAAAGACTTCGCCGAGGCTAAGAGTCTCATCCCCAACGAACAGTTCGGCTTCAGGACCGGACACTCTTGCATTCAACAGGCCCACCGCATCGTAGAACACTTGAGCGCTGGCTTCCAGCGTGGAGCGATGACGGGTGTATTGTTTTTCGACATAGCAAAGGCATTCGACAAAGTCTGGCACAACGGCTTATTATATAAGTTGTACAAACTGGGAGTGCCAGACCGTCTCGTGCTCATCTTACGAGACTTTTTGTCGGATCGCACCTTCCGCTATCGCATCGGGAAGGCACTGTCTTCCCCCCACACCATTCGAGCCGGAGTCCCTCAGGGCTCCCCGCTCTCTCCCCTTATCTTTACTCTGTTCACCAGTGACATCCCCAAGAGCAAGAAGGCACAGTTAGCCCTGTTCGCGGACGACACGGCCATCTATTACACTGGCCGTAGTCACGACGCTATTTACAGCACCCTCCAAACCTCAGCCAACGTATTAGGCGCTTGGTTCCGGAAATGGAGAATCGAGGTGAACCCCGACAAGAGCCAGGCAGTTCTTTTCTCTAAACCGCGTAAGAATAAGCCACCCGCGCTCAGCCCGATCACTATGTACGGTAAGCCTATCCCTTGGGAGAAGCAAGCCAAGTACTTAGGAGTCTTACTTGACAACCACCTGTCTTTCGCGGCGCACATCAAAGCAGCTCGCGACCGAGCTGCCTTTGCTATGGGTAGGCTTCATTTCATGATTTAGACAAAAAGCAAGTTGTCACTCAAGTGCAAGTTGCGCCTTTACACCGCGGTGATCCGCCCCATTATGACGTACGCTTGCGTCGTGTACGCTCACACCAAGCCTAAGTACATCCATAGGATGCAAACCTTGCAGAACCGGTTCTTACGTAGAGTCACGGGAGCCCCTTTTTATGTCCGTAATGACCGTCTACACGTAGACCTTAGAATGCCCACCGTCCTTCAGTTTATGAAACGTCTTTCGAAGCGTTTCTTCGATAACGCCATTAAACACCGTAATCCCCTGATCGCAGCGGCCGCCCGTTACGAACCCTCGCGCATTAGTACAGTACGCCGTCCTCGGCATACCCTCGTCACTCCCGATGATGCTATCACCCTCCTCCAGGAGAGTAGCAAAGAGACTAGCACTCTTAAAAAGTTTAGACACAAACCGCCGTCTTTCCGACCTCGCCGTCGAGGTCCGTCGCGACGTCCCGGTCCATGCCCTCCCCGACCCTCGCTCGAGCCAGCCCGCGATGATGTGCCAGTAGTTTTAAATCAGCCCCTAAATAATGATATCATTCAGATCCAGCCTGTCCCCATGCAGTCCTCCCCCAGCGACGCCCTAAGCCGAGGCTCGTACCCCACAGGGGGTGCCCTTAGCGTGTAGTCGCTTAGTTTGTAAGTTTTATGCCCTGGCTGGAGGCCTTACTCTTAAGGCACCCACAGGATAGTCCGGTTAAGCAGACGACAACCTCCTAGGTTGAACTGCGAGATGCCATTCCCAAAAAAAAAAAAAAAAAGGCGATCGGAGCAGTCTTGCTTGAGCCGCCGAACTGTACGGATCTATGTAAATAAGTCGTTACGCTGTCGGTTGAATAAACGAGTCATACAGTGTACTTGTGGTGTTTTACTTGGAAGATCGAAGATGAGTGATCACCCTGAACATAGTCAGTGACGTCAGCTATGCTGACGTCACGCTTTTTAAAAACGGAACGGAGACATTTTCTCCGTCATATATATAGCCACGTGCTCCTCATTCTGTGGCATGGTGCTGTAAGAATTTGCAATTCTTGTGGGTTTTCAAATTGATCAAAAACTGTAATAGAAAACTACCCTAAGACTGTTTGATTACATAACAAGCACGCCCAATTTCAAACTTATCTTGAAAATATTATCTTAAATCTGATACTAAATCTACTTAAAATGATAAATAGGCTGATAGGTAATGGGCTAAGTTTAGTAACTTAAACAACTTCAGGCAATCTTTTAAATTAAAGTTATGATCGTGGAAAATTTATATATTTGGGAATATTTATTCAAAAAAAGTGTTCTTGGATTTTTTTATGTTAGGACTTTCTCAGTAGCAGCCATGGAGTCGTGGTGGGTTGATGGCCATAGGCTCGTCCTCTATTAAATAGGACTTCAACATTTTTGGCAACTTTTTTTTTAACCTTGACTAGGAAGTTTTCCTGTATCGTGGGTGCGTTTACAAACGTTTAAACTCACATACATAAAGAGCCAGACCCGGAACAACTATCTGTAGGACATACAAATATTTGCTCCGTGCGGGGATCGAACCCGCGACACGCAGCGCAGCAGTCGATCGATTAGCCACTGCGCCAATCGTGCCGTCAAATGTTGGTGTCCTATAGAGATGTACTTTCTATGTTATCCTTAGGAGAATTCAGACGTGATTTCTTGCTTCAATAAAACCTATGCTATATCCCGCAAAGGTTATTGTTAAATGCGAAGGCAGTGCCTTTTTATTATTAAATAAAAAATACCAATTGTATTCAATTTACAATCATTCTTCAATTACGAGGAATAAAATCTCATATTGTAACCAATATGTTCTGGAAAATCTAATCATTTTTGAACTGAGATATAAAAGTATAAGGCTGGATTCACAACGCAGAGCGTCGCATTGAAAAAACCGTACATGACGTAACTCGAGAATTGTCATTGTTTTTACTGCGACCGCACAATGCAAATGCGTAAGCGACAAGCAATCTTTAATTATTATTGAGTTTTTTTTGTATGTTTTATTATTGGTGTGTGCTAGCTGACATGTGACATTAATTTGATGTAATGGATTCTTTGTTTATTTAAACTTGAACACTATTGTGTCTCCTATCAAGATCGGAGACTCTACTATCGAAGTTGTAGACGATTATGTCTACCTGGGACAAACGGTCCAGTTGGGTAGGTCTAACTTCGAGAAAGAGGTCAATCGTCGAATCCGACTCGGCTGGGCTGCGTTCGGGAAGCTGCGTGATATCTTCTCGTCCAACTTACCGCAGTGTCTCAAGACGAAAGTCTATGACCAGTGTGTGTTGCCAGTGATGACATACGGGACCGAAACGTGGTCGCTCACAATGGGCCTCATCAGAAGGCTTAAAGTCACCCAAAGGGCAATGGAGAGGGCTATGCTCGGAGTTTCCTTGCGTGATCGAATTAGAAATGAGGACATCCGCAAGAGAACCAAGGTCACTGACGTAGCCCGAAGAATCGCCAAACTTAAGTGGCAATGGGCAGGGCACATTGCTCGCAGAACGGATGGCCGATGGGGCCGAAAAGTTCTGGAATGGCGACCGCGAACCGGAAGACGATGTGTTGGAAGGCCTCCCACTAGGTGGACCGATGACCTGGTCAAGGTTGCGGGGATCCGCTGGATGCGAGGCGCACGGGACCGGTCAATGTGGCGTCACTTGGGGGAGGCCTATGTCCAGCAGTGGACGTCTTTCGGCTGAAATGATGAATGATGAACACTATTGTGTAGAATCCGGTTATTCTAACCTAACAGACAGATGTGTTGCTGGGGAGTTTGTTCCGCCACTTCTTCTTCCCAGCTAAAACAACAGGAAGTGGCGAAGAGCGGGCGTTTTGGAGGACTGTCTCTTGTAATTTTGACGTTCAAAAAGTGCTGATTACCAGCCTAATTTGAATAAATAACTTTGATTTTGATTTTGAATCAATATATACCAAATTCATTTACCTATTACATGCGTAACAACTTTTTTTTATCCAAAGAAAAACCTCAAGCAAACAAGTGACAAAAAACCTTTAACCAAAAAAAAACCTTTGACCTCTTTATCCTTTCGCGCGAACAGTAAAACCCCGCGTGTAGCCCTTCGGGGGCCCCTTGATTACGCCATCGCGTGAGTCATCCGATATCGTAAAGATAAACACTTATAACTCGAGTTATATTAGCTCTAATCTTAAACGGTAAACAGTGTCGGGTTCGTGATGAACGGGGCCATTTATTAATAATAAACAACTCTTTTAGAACTACTTGAGAATTATACATATCCCATATATATGAGAGAGGTCGAAGTAAATACGTCTGTTTTCGTTGCTTATTTTTGTTTGGTAAAACTACTCATTCAATTTACACGAAAATTTATATCTAACATCACAAATATACAAGTAATCTAATGACAGTGTTCTTTAGGAGTCCTTCATACATTATTCTTATAAGATCCTAACTCAAACTTCTTGTTAGAATCGGCCATTTTAGAATTCCGCTGTTCAAAGCATGAAAATACTTGAAATATCAATAAATATGAATAGATATGCCTCGAATACATGAAATAATGAATTATCACTATTTTTTCTTTGCTACTATTGTTTCCAAGACCATTTTACATGGTTAAAGAGTCAAATTATTTTTGTTAATTTCGACTAACAAACTTCACAACAAAGGATTTTTTGTTGGCTCAAATCATAATTTTTTGTTATTTTTTCAAGCAAATGACTATCTAAAAAGTTGCATTATACACTTATAACATACTATACATTTACTTACCAAAGTTTTACAACGTATATCTCACAAAAACAACACTTTTCCGAACATAATAACACGGGTTGCCATTGTCGTTTGACATTCGACATAGACGAGTTTCTATATTTTTTTTAATAATGTTGTGCCGTTTAGTATTACTAACGATTGGTTTTGTTTGAATCGACTACTAGTTGACCATAGAGGTAAATTTTGACAGAACGATTTAGAAATTTACTTTTTTTTATATTAGCGTTTAAGTTTGCTGGTGCGCCGTTGATCCTCGGCGTACCGAATTCGGTACGCCGAGGAGGATCAGCGGTAACGCCCGCGGGACGGAAAGGTTAAGTCTGATCTAATAAGCTATTTATTTTTATCATGCTATTGGTTATGTCATTGTAATTTATTCTTGGCTTTAACTTTATAATTTTTACTGATAGTCACTTTTTCCAAGCTGAAACATTTTAACCGGTCGGCATTTGAACAATATAACATTACGACTGTGTTTACCAAATATTGAAGAATAATCTTGGCACACGCAAATTCTACTAGTTACATTTAAATGTTATTTTATTGGAGGCGAGCCTATTGCCATCAACCGGGCTCAAAACCAGACCCTTCATCGTCATTCATCATTTCAGCCCAAAAGACGTCCACTGCTGGACATAGGCCTCCCCCAAGTGTCGCCATATTGACATTTTGGGGGGTTTTGCCATAATCGCCACGCTTGGCAGGCGGGTTGGCGATCGCAGTACGGTTGTTACAAAAGCACAGAGAACGCTGCTGCCCATTCTCTGGCAAGTCCCTTAGTCGCCTCTTACGACACCCACGGGAAGATATGGGATGGTGCTATTCTTTACGTCCGACATCATACAGAACAGACCCCTGGTTGCTACTTATAGAAATTCCTGATGAAACCCACTCGAATCCAGTCTTCATGGTCAGCAGCTACTCTTGTGACTACTAGACCAACGACAGAGAAAGACAGACATCTATCTATCTCTTTCCACTGAACGCAGAACTTTTTCGCTGCGCTCACCAATGTGTACTTACCCTAAGTGGGTAACTTTATAACTGAGGGTAAAAGAATGATTTATCAGTATACCCTCGGGCCGAAGCATGAAATCTTTTTGATAAAGGTACAATGGGTGCCTCAGGAGTATAGAAACGAAACTTGATGCGGCATTTATTATTAGACAAGTGGGTACTTTTTTGTTTTCAGGTACCTAAGCAATGTTTTTGAAGGGGTTTTGTCGGTTCATGATTTAATTTTTTTGGTATCATGTAGCTTAATATTTTATAAATGTATGGTCTTATTAACATCAAACTGAATCACTTTTTGTATGGGACCTAAAACTTAAACCGGGACCCATACAAAAGTTTAGTAGCCATTAGAGTGAAATGTATGGGACAGCAGATTATTTTTAACAATAAATTTAGAATTGTGATTTGATCGCATTGAGAAAATTGATCTGTTAAAAATATATGTAGTATGATTGAGGTTACCTTGTTAACATTTGTAGTCTTATTTCTTAGCTTTTCAGTTGATTTGGTACTTACCTGAAATAAAGAAACAAATAATGTTTAAAAAAATCATACACTTTTAAATGGACATCATAATCAGTAAAAGTACAATCGCAATCAAAATACGAAAGAAAAAAAACCAACAATCTACTACGAAAAAAAAAACATCTCAGCAAATAATCTACCCTAATCTTCCCGTCTTTAAATAAAAGTAAAGGTCGCTCGAGGAAGCGCAATAAAAAATTAAAAATTCACCAAAAAAAAAAGAAAGTTAAATAAAGGTAACGCCACACTTGGGCTCAACTTAATAAAATTCGTGTTATATGTCTGGGTTCAAATGCTTTACAAAATTTAGTAAGTTGCCCTACAGTGTTTTAACTTTAGTCATTAATCCACTTGAAACGGTTCAAGTTTTCGTACAACTAAAATAATGTACAGACGCCTCCGGAATATTTTATTAAATTAGATAAAAATGCTGTTTAAAATCTTTGGATGGCAATTGGCTCTTTTTCTTTTAAAGTGAGGCTCGTGCTTAAGTGCCAATTAAGTTAAGATTTTTAAAGTACTCTAAGCAGATATTTTAAAGATAGAAAGAAATTAATGTACAAGATTTTTATTGAGATAATTAATGTAAAAAATCCATAAGGTCTTAATCGGGCAAAAATTATCGTTCATTAATTAGGTAGGTATTTGTAACTAATTATTAACAGTAACATAGTTTTAAAAGTATTTAATACAACGTTTGCGATTTAAACCGACTCGAATATTTTCATTGTAATTAGTACCGAAGCTTTTGTACAATTATTACGTTTTAAACTGCCCGATCCAAACCGCAAAAGTTTATGCTGTGATACTTAAAAATATTAAGGTTATTTTTTTCTAAAAAAAAAATAACTTTAAGTCTGTTGTTTATCGCATATATGGCCTATATTTGAGATAAACAACAAAGAAAACATCCTTATAATCCTTTGTATTAAAAACGCAAAAAGAAAACAAGAAGACTTAAAAACTTATAACTTGTTTAAGACTAGAATATTCTAGAAAGTTTCCGGAACCCTTTACGGCATTATCTCCGTAATAAAACAGGAAATAAAATGGAACAGTAAATGTTTTATCGCTCTGAGCTCGCGATTCTGAAAATTAAATAATAAATTTATGTTTTTCGAAGAGGTTACTTAAGTTATTAATTTTTAGATAAGAATTTTAATGGGAAAACGAATATAAGAAGAAAAAATTATCAAGGATCTATTAGAATAAAAGAAACAAATACATCTTTATAGGAATTTTAAGTATTTATGCTAATGTCAAAATAATACGCAACCTGACAAAATATTATACTCGTAGGTACTTTTAAGTACCGTGCCTACCTACATAAAAGCAATTATTTCTAAAACAAAAATGTTTACACCTGTATTAGTAAAAATAAGCATTATTAAAACCACCAAAATATCAGTATTAAAACAATCACCATAACATAAAAAACGCCAAGAAAAAAAATAATAATATCGTAAAGAAAATTCATATTCCTTAGCACTTTTTTCTCCGACCGTACTCGTCTAACAAAAGTTTCCACACGGTAAAATTTATTGTTCCTATAATAAATCTTAAATATAAAATGCGAAGGTTCAGCCGGTATAAGACAGGCGGGGTGAGTTTTATCACTTTTGTTACAGCCGTTTGGGGCTCTTATTAAAACTATTTTCAGCTATTAAAGTTGAGGAAACGCTTGTGGGTATGAGTATTATACGCGAATTGCGATTGTGTCGGTAGTAGTCTTTAGTTTAAGATCAAATGATAATCGTGTGATTTTGCGACTGTGACTTTGACGAGCTTATTTTATTATGGGAACTATATTTCTTGTCACCAAAATTTATATTTGTCATCAAAGTTGTATCACCTAATAAATAGATCTATCGCCACGAAGTATTATCGTACTCAGATATACAAAAGTGTTCCCAGGTATGAATTATCAAATAAATGTTGATTATGTGTAAAATAAGAGATGGATTACAAATAAATTTGTAGTGCATTAGATGAATATAAACTTCGTTCTTATAAGAATAGTTTTATTACTTAAATAATAGCTTTGTGCTCGGAATGGTAGATCTGTCACCAAATAAATAGATCAGTTCATTATTTCTATGAAGAAATGCCTTATACGAGACATTGGGCACACCGACTCGGACAGGTTAGGTTCGAAGAGGATGGCGGGGTCTAGTGAGCGAGCGGAGCGAGCGAACTAAGACCCCGACATCCCCTTCGTGTTAGGTTACTGTTAACCCTGCAGACAGAAATAGGAGCCCCGCCTAGCGGGGCTACGTCGACAACGCCTTAGTTTGGAACTGTGGTTTGGAGTTTTTATGTAAACATTTTTACATTGTTTGATGATTCAATTTTCGTGACACTTTTATTATTTTGAAACGTAATAAAATTACTTGATGATTGATATTATTGCCAAGTAATTCTTAATAAATATTTACGTAAGCGTTTTGATATTATTTGATGATTCAATTTAGGTGACAGATCTACTATTTTGGGAACAAATATTATTTATTGGGTCAATGAAAATACATTTATTAGGTTATTGATAAAATCATACCCTTTTATTATTGTATTTAATTGATAAGGGCTCGAGGAGCTCGTGGCTTAATAATAACAGCCGCACGGGTCGATCTTTACGGTTAAGCCGTGCTTACTAAGGTTGGTCCGTGGATAGTTGACCATAATTACATACCGAGTTTCTTCCATGCCTCGGGAAGCACGTTAAGCCGTTGGTCCCGGCTGTCATTTGTAGATCTTTGACAGTCATTACGAGTAGTCAGAAGCAAAGGTCTGACATCCAGTCTTACCAAGGCGTATCGTATTACCCAGTTTCTAAGTTGTGGAGGTTAGATATTCATGTCAAATACTGGTACTCAACTGGAAATGGACTGAAAGCCGACCCCAAGATAGTTTTGGAGAAGGCTAGGTAGATATTGATTTAATTCGGGTTTGTCTGCATTTATGAACGACTGTTTGACCTGTGGGGTTCGGACCTCAGCTTAAGGCGTCATTGAGGGGTGGCCAGCAAGGGACAGGCTGGGTCATATGGCGAATATTTCTTTGTTACAGCGTTAGTACTTAATTAAGTATGGGAGGACATCGTAGGCCCGACGATAAGTCGTTGCTTACTACAAAACGAAGAACAAGATAAAAAGTTACCCATGATCTAGGAATTTAAGGCCTACAATGTCCACACATTTACAAGCAATCGGTAAATAAGAAAAAGAGTCTATACAACAAAAAAAAATATTTCAAAAAAATATTACAAGATTAAACAAGTGACACAATGTCGAAGATCACAAACGGGTCCTTATCCATCAGCCTTCTAACAAAAACACAGACAATCGATTCCCAGCAGAATTACTTGACTTACTGTTACCACGGTCTACAGAACTGCAATACTACAACTGAATAATTAATCTGTGTCACAAAGGAGCTAGCAGGAAGACAAACAAAGCTGTAACCAGAATGTGGACTAACAAACGGGACTTTAGGCAAACATCTCCGGTGGTTCCGTAAACTTTAATAGACGTATAGTTTTAATAGGGCAAGAGTCAGGAATTAGATTTGGTAGCTGTAGGCGAAGAGTCGTGTAGTTTGTTGTGAGTGAAGATTAAATTAAAAAAAAAAACCGGCCAAGTGCAAGTCGGACTCGCGCACGAAGGGTTCCGTACCATTATTTTATAAATAATGGTACGAGCAAAAAAATCACTTGTTTGTATGGAAGCCCCCTTAAATATTTATTTTATTATGTTTTTAGTATTTGTTGTTATATCATCAACAGAGATACATAATCTGTAGAAATTTCAACTGGCTAACTATCACGGTTCATGAGATAAAGCCTGGTGACCGACGGACGGACGGACAGCGAAGTCTCAATAATAGGGTCCCATTTGACCCTTTGGGTACGGAACCCCGAAAAGTATGACGTAACATGCCTGTAACCTCCGTAGATTTTGTCAGAGGCTTTAAGACCAGCAAGTGACAACGAACACCAATCAAAAATAATATCTCTAATAAAAACACACACAAACATATCCCGTAAACCAATAATAATCATTATTCCATTCTCGTCCGCATATCTTCGGAGAGAAGTATTGAAACTTGGCAAAGTAAAAAAAGGAAAGTTTTCTAAACAAACAGCTAAGTTGAAGATTGATGACTTCACCTCAGAGGGTACATGCACAGAAGTTTAGGGAAGACAGACAGTTGGACGAAAGAGCCAACATGTTGAAGCCAACGTTTAGAGCCCCAAAACTTAAGGGGATATTATCTAAAATAGCATCAAATCAAATCTAAAAAATGGCTCATCAGCATCATCATTTCAGCCGAAAGACGTCCACTGCTGGACATAGGCCTCCCCCAAGTGTCGCCTCATTGACATAACATGGGGGGTTTTGGCTTAATCGCCACGCTTGTCAGGCGGGTTGGCGATTGCAGTACGGTTGTTACAAATGCACAGAGAACGCTGCTGCCCATTCTCTGGCAAGTCCCTTAGTCGCCTCTTACGACACCCACGGGAAGATATGGGATGGTGCAGTTCTTTACGTCCGACACCATACAGAGCCAAAAAATGGCTCATGGCTAAGTAATAACAGCAGCACGGGTTGATCTTCAAGGTTAAGCAATAATTTCGGAGGCTGCTCCGTGGATGGGAAAGCATCCAATACATACTGAGTTCCGTCTGTGCCTCGGAAACGTGTCCCGACGGACGGTCGGACAACTAGTCTTACGAAGGGATACCGTATTACCGAGAACTTGGTTGTGGAGTTCAGATAGGCAGTCGCTCTATGAAAGATACTGATATTCAGATGCATCCGGTTAGACTGGGAGAGCAGCGGTGGCCCAGTGGTGGCAGCCCCGACGTACGCGCAGTAAGCCGTGGGTTTGAACCCATGCAGGCGCATTACTTAGTGTAATTTAATTCATCACCGCTACCCTCAAAAACTGTGAAAGAAAACATCATGAGGAAACCGGCATGTCCTAGAACTAAACATTGGAAGACATGTGACATCTACCAATCCGCACTGGGCCCGCGTGGTGGATTACAGGCCACTCCCTCTCATAGAGAGGAGGCCTGTGTCCCAGCAGTAAGAACATTATAGGCTGATGATGATGAGACTGGAAGCCGACCCCGACATAGTTATAGGCTAGACAGATGATGAGTTTATTATCCCCGTTAGTAATAACTATATTTCAAAGTATTTGCTTTAGAGTACAGTAAACATGTTAATTTATTGTAATGTTTTTTTTTTATACTTTTTGTCATTTATCAGTATTTTCTTAAGTAGGTGCAGAAGGACGAGGTTAGTTCGTTGATTCCTAACACGTGGTGATATTAAAAAACAAAAAGGCCTAAATGAAAGTGCGTTGGCATTTGCACTTTCGGCACTGACCTCAAAGTAGTTTTTTTTTTTTGAAAAACTGGTTTTGAATTTTTTTACACCTTGTATTTGTTGGACAACTTTTAGAGACATGTGGCATAAAAAAAACAGCTTAAAACTGTAGCGTTGTATGCTATCGTTACGAATCAATAACTGGAATGGTGAAAGGTTAAATGTGAGCTCTCTGACGTCACGCAGAGTTTATCGTCATTGAGAGGAAAGTGGAAAACTAGGGGTCGGTGGAATTACATGACGAGTTATAATAACTTAATATTTCACCACGCCTGTGAGCCTCGAAGGGGTCAGTAGAGGTTAACATAATGCTTCAACCACATGTCATCAGTTATGTTTAAATCCCACGTAATAGGGGGCGACCCTATTGCCATTAACGGGACACAAATGTAGACTCAAGACTGCCACAAAGAGCTCACCGTCCGTCCGTCTTATGACGACAGGCCTTGTCGACGGCGCCTTCGTGTTCCACGCGCGCCTCAACGAGATTCAGCGAATTGGAAGGGGTCTGAGAGGACCGATGCCTGCCAGGGCTACGGGACTGTTCGAATGAGATACCGTGGCCTTGGTACACAAAGGGCTATGAAGGAACATCGATGGGTTTTAGTCAGTATAAGTCTGACACTCCTTTCCGCTCCGTCCAGAGCAGGAGGGGTCATTTAATGATTTCCCATCTGTAAAAAAAATCTTGATGAAAAATCCGAGTGTACGACTAAACACCGACGGACAATACGCCGACAGACAGAAGAACACCGACAAGACTTTACTTCAACGGGACTCTTTGCCGACAAGACACTTCGCCGACAAGATACTTCGCAGACAGGACATTTCAAAGACAGGGCTCATCAGCGACGCAACTATCTCTGATGATCAGGTAATATCGTTATGTAAAGGTACTCATAAAAATGTATACAAAAACAAAAACAAATAATTTATTTAAACAAACCTCTTAGTAACAATAAAAATCAAACATTCCCAATCTCACTTTTTTTTTTGTTAGCCTGGTCTGTCCCACTGCTGAGAAAAATCTTCCCTCTTACCGTAATTACTTAACGCTTTACCCAGATATTTATCAGACCCTGTTCCATTTCAAAAAGAGGCAATTAAGTAAATATTGTAATTGTAAAAAAAACACACATGACGCTGCGATAAATCCTCTCACAAGACTTATCCCCCGAAATAATACTCAGTGTGTCACGAAAAAAATTTAAGAAGAAAATCTAAGTCGAGATTTGTGTGAAACTCGGTCCCCACTCACAAATTCTTTGTATCAACGGAGAATACCGATCAATCAATCAGTTCTGCTTTTGTTAGTCTTCTAAAATAATATGTCACAAGTTTTTTTAACTTGGATTACTGGTGAAGATGGCGGAAACTCATCGAGGACTTTTCTTTTTTTTTGTCATTTATTTTATTTCATAACACCTCGCTTTGTAATCTCCTAAGGGTTAAACAGAGGTGTACCTAAATAGAACACCTACAGTTCGCCAGTTATGTTTAAGTCCCATGTAATAAGGGCGAGCCATTGCCATCAACCGGGCGCAAATCCAGCCTCCGTGGCTTCTACCGAGAAAATCTTGATGGAAAAACCAAAAAACACTTTGACCGAGCCGAGAATCGAAGCCAGGACCTCATGCTTAGCTTAGCAGTGTTTGCGACCGCTAGACCAAAGGGGCAGTCAACAAAAAATATTTCTGACAAAAGCCATCATCATCAGCCTATAATGGTCCCACTGCTGGGACACAGGCCTCCTATCTGTGAGGGGGAGTGGGCTCTAATCCACCACGCGGGCCCAGTGCGGATAGGTAGATGTCACATGTCTTCGAATTTTTAGTTCTAGGATATACTGGTTTCCTCACACTGTTTTCCTTCACCGTTTTTGAGGGCATGGCAGCAGTAATTAAATAAATTACACAAAGTAATACGGCTTACTGCTCGTAAGACGGGGCTGTCACCACTGGGCCACCGCTGCTCTCAAAAGATCAAAATGGACTAAAAGATACTTTCACAGACATTGAAACAAATCGATCTCTCAGAGACAACGCTGTTATCCAAATTAACATAAAACTTAAAGAAATTATAAAGGTAAAGCTCTAACTTACGCCTTATAAATCACTAAACTTGATTTATTAATCAAAAATGATTTATTTGTGAATCCTTTTTGTGAAATGGCTTGCTGAAATCTATGATGGATTGTATTTGTCGCAAGCTGCTTAGGGCCGAAATCCGATAAGAAATGTAACCTTAGGTTATCTAAATCTCCTAACTTGACTTTGAAGGACAAGGATAAGTTTTTACAACATCTGTTAACTAGAGATGTGCCCACCATGATTTTGGCCGACTAGCCGATTAGTCGGTTGGCAAGAGACCGACTAGTCGGCCGAGCCGAACACGCTATCCGGGGTATTCGGGAATTTCCGTGACGCTTCGTTAACAGCTGAATCGCGCACAAGTGTCGACCTAAGTTTATCAATAAGAGTGTTAATAATAAGAATATAAGCTTGTCACTACAGCGACCTTCTCTTTTTCTGAGTGGGAAAATCGACCTATTAAACAATGCATAATGGTTATTTAACATGTGAATATAATAGGGGATGATCACATTTTTTTTTTCTTTGTCTGTTGGGTTATTGAAAAGTATTGGACACGTATTTTTTCTTTTTTCACGTGGTCATAAAATTACGGAGATGAATTGAGTTGAAATGGCGCATGACGTCACGTGTAGGTAATTAGGGTTCCGTAGCCGAATGGCAAAAACGGAACCCTTATAGATTCGTCATGTCTGTCTGTCTGTCCGTCTGTATGTCACAGCCACTTTTTTCCGAAACTATAAGAACTATACTGTTGAAACTTGGTAAGTAGATGTATTCTGTGAACCGCATTAAGATTTTCACACAAAAATAGAAAAAAAACCATAAGTTTTGGGGTTCCCCATACATAGAACTGAAAACCAAAATTTTTTTTTCATCATACCCATACGTGTGGGGTATCTATGGATAGGTCTTTAAAAATGATATTTAGGTTTCTAATATCATTTTTTTCTAAACTGAATAGTTTGCGCAAGAGCCACTTCCAAAGTGGTAAAATGTGTGTCCCCCCCCCTCTAATTTCTAAAGTAAGAGGAGGAAAATTCTGAAAATATTCAGAATTGTAGAACGTAAAAAAACTATCAACGAAAATTGGTTTCAATAAGATATAATGTTTAGTTTTTGAGATATGGGACTTTTTCATCAAACTGCAGCAGTAACTTTGTTTTTGATTAACATACTATGAAAAACCAATTTAGTTTTGCGGTTGACTTGAAGTTTACTAACTAATACTACTAACTAATGAATGACAGTTCAAAATATTGTTTGGGGCTATGGAACCCTGTGTGTGAGTAAGACTCGCACTTGGCCGGTTTTTTTTATACCTACTTGTGACGTAGTGAGCCCCCACTCTCCAACTTTAATGAGTTTTAAATAAGTGATATTTTGATAAAACAAAAAATACGTGTCTAATATTTTTGTATTACCTGTCTGACGGACAAAATAGAATTTCGTTTTCTTTACCCAGTATTATACCCTATTGTTTTTTCTATTACACTATAATATTTACATGTATTTTAATATTTACATTATAACATTTTCTACTATCTAAAAAACAAACATTATGTTATTTATTTAATTTAATATTGGATTTGTTTCAGTTAATTAAAAGCAAATACGTTGGTTTAATCAGAGTAAATTAAACCGTTACTAATATCATTAATTTAGAATTTTGTTGAACAATAACATTTATTTTAAGGCAAAAAAACCCAAAGGTACGACTTTTGGGTTCTGTATGGTGTCGGACGTTAAGAATAGCACCACCCATATCTTCCCGTGGGAGTCGTAAGAGGCAAATAAGGGACTTGCGAGAGAATGGGCAGCAGCGTTCTCTGTGCTTTTGTGACAACCGTACTGAGATTACCAACCCACCTGCCAAGCGTGGCGATTATGGCAAATCCCCCTTATGTCAATGTGGCGTTGGGGGAGGCCTAAGTCCAGCAGTGGACGTCTTTCGGCTGAAATGATGTACCTTTGGGTGTTCGTTGGGACACACATGAAACCGTGTCCTGCGTGCCCTGATACCTACACACTATAGGAGTTGATGAAAAACATGTTTAAGGCGTTGATACTCAGTACAAAAGGTTACGAAAAAAATAAATAAAAATTGTATTAATATTATTAATGGCAAGTTATGGTAAGCCAACCTTGATGATCGAACCGTGCGGCTATTATTATTTAAGCACGTACCGGCAAGTAACTGCTCATCACTTATGAAATATATTATACTGTATTTAAATTATAGCTCTACGCTCCTATATACAAGGTGTTGTTTTGCATCTTCGTCGAATTCCAGGAAGTAACTACGCTGATGATTCTCGACCCGAATCAATAATAAAATTGGCAAGTATTTTTTTTATTTACCTAAATCGGTAAGTTTGAACCACCCGTGTTTTAAACGCCGCCGGTCTGATCCTCGCCCTATAACCGCGCTTTCACACATACAAACAATCTCAAACGTTTATTCGATAATTTCTTATTCCCTAAACCATGTTAAGGAGGTTATTCTAAATATTGACAAACTTCAACGACTAAAAAGTAGCGTTTATTAATAATTAACTAGGTATCGTAATTTATATTAATCATTTTACGTCTTTTGTGACAACCTCCTGAATTTTGAAATATCAAATCAAATCAAATTATTTTATTTTCATAGGCCTACATGGGCACTTATAAAACATCGACAAAAGGTGCACGGTTCGAGTTGGTCGTTTCCTATCGAAAAGAACCGGCAAGAAACTCCATGGTTACTCTTTTAAAATCATTTGGTTTTACAATACTTGGATGTTACAGCGTTAGTCCCTAAGTATGAGAGGACAGCGTAGGCCCGACAAAAAGTCGTTGCTTACTACACTGACGAGGATGCAAAACAACACCATTTATAATAACATAGCTATTGTTACAATAATGTTAGTCTTTTGTTCCCTGCATGTTTCCTATACTTTAAATCTTTACAAGCGTCTGACCGTGGCTTCGCTTGCGTTAAGGGTTCCTGGGTTCGATTCCCGGATCGGGGAAAGTGTTGTTGGGTTTTCCCATCAGGAATTTCTCAGTAGCAGCCACGGAGTCTAGATTTGTGCCCAGATAACAAAACTGGCGAAATGTGGGTGTACTATTACCCTTTTAGATTACAGGCGTGATGTTATGTGTGATCATTTCAGCCGAAAGACGACCACTGTTGGACATAGGCCTCCCCCAAGAAGGGGGTTTTGCCATAATCGCCACGCTTGGCAGGCGGGTTGGCAATCGCAGTACGGTTGTTACAAAAGCACAGAGAATGCTGCTGCCCATTCTCTGCTAAGTCCCTTAGTCGCCTCTTACGACACCCACGGGAAGATATGGGTTGGTGCTATTCTTTACGTCCGACACCATACAGAAAAAAGATGTTATGTGTAAACGTTACGAAAGTCCAATGACATTGAAAGACTTAAAAATGTTATTATTTACGCTATGATTTACAACACCAAGGTTCACAGTTACGACTTAATAAAATACATACATTAAGAAGTTTGTTGTTGACGAGCCTCATTTTGTAGAAGCGAGTCATTTCATGTAAAACACTCGTTAGGCATCTACATGAAAAATGAAGATATTATTATGTGTCTTCTCAGTATTGAATTTGATAAGTGAGTGCTTTTTTTAATAAAATAAATTGTGATTGTCGATGGATGGACTGTGTGAAGGAGGATATGGCAAGAAAGGAGGTATCTCATGAGATAACAAGTAATAGAGAAGTATGGAAGAAGAAGACGTACTGCGTCTACCCCAAATAAATTGGGTAACGGGCAAGAGAATGGTGATGATGATGAATAAATTGTGTTTGAAGAAATTGTGACAAATATGTGTGTGCATTGTTTTAGTCGCTTCATGTAAAGTACTGGTACTCAGCTGCATTCGGTAAGACTGAAAGCCGACCCCAAGATAGTTTTGGAAAAGGCTAGGCAGATGATGATTGTTTTGGGCATTATTATAAACCGCGATTACGCATGAAGTTACTTGGGTGTTGGGCTCAGATGATTTTCTTCTTCTATTCTCCTCTGTCAGCCACCATTTACTTCTTTTTCTTTCACATCATTCCTCACACAATTCGTCCATGCATTCTTTTACTTTCTTCTCTCAAATCAATTTAAAATGATTTATTTCAATTAGGCCAGTTACAGGCACTTTTGAGTAGTCGAACAACAATAAAAATGAAGCTACAGTCCCAGTCACAAAACAAAATAACTGTGTAAGTACTGTAGTTGCCCATTCCAAAGCGTAGATCTCTATGGAGAAGAATGGGCAAGAAACTTCACTCCACTCTCTTCATCCAATGACATTTATATTCTTGACTGTTTCAGTTCCATGCAATGAATGCTTCCGCATTACACCTGTTCTGTAATTTCAGACTTCCTTTAATATATTCATTTCTTACTTAATCCATTTCTTAAACTCCATCTTTTTTTCCATCTCGTCACTCCAGAATTAAAACTTGTTTAAAGCCCTTATTTTCCAAAATGACTGAACCGATTTTAATTACGACTTCATACGCATGAGCAGAATACCTACGTATTCTGCTCATGCGTCTAAAAAGTTACTAAAACATTTACGAAACGTCTTTAAAAAAAATATTTGTTGGAAATTTCTGCTTCTACAGATAATTTATAATCGGTCTAATGTAGCTATTTTTCGAAAATGTTTTTAGTTACTTTTTAGACGCATGAGAAGTCGTAATTAAAATCGGTTGTCATTTCGGAAAATAAGGACTTTTAACAAATTATAATTCTGGAGTGAGGAGATGGAAAAAAAGATGGAGTTTAAGAAATGGATAAATTATGAGCATGAGCAAAATACATAGGTCTAGACCTATGTATTTTGCTCATGCGTATGAAGGTTCATTAAAATCGATTCAGTCATTTCGGAAAATAAGGACTTAAAAGTTTGTATGAAATGTCGTCAGGCGTAAACGCTCTTAACAGATTATATGTCACGGTCTGGCTTAATTGGATGTACAAGATACGCTTATGATAATTTCCTGGTCTTTTTACACCCTATTTTATTTTTTCAGATATAAGTTTAGCTGACCCATTGCTCCCTAAGGATATAACTACGGTAGATATTGTGCTAAAAGGTTTAAAGGACCAATCTTGGGGTGAAGACGAAGCACCATGTTTGGAACACACTTTATCGTTGATGAATAATGTGCGAAATTATACTGTTTGGGCAGTGTGGAGTAAGTATTACTTAAATTAAACATATAGAACTTACAATGCCACTTATAGGATATCATCATCATCATCATCAGCCTACAATGTTCCCACTGCTGGGACACAGGCTTCCTCTCTATGAGAGGGAGTGGGCTGTTATCCACCCCGCGGGCCCAGAGCGGGTTGGTAGATGTCACATGTCTTCGAATTTTTAGTTCTAGGACACGCCGGTTTCCTCACGATGTTTTCCTTCACCGTTTTCTTATAGGATATCTTCAGTGATTATTTTTTATTGTGTGCTCTCGATATTTTGACGATGTTGCAAGCGCGATTATCGCGGATAGCTGGAGAATGTGGGTGAGAGGTAAATAAACAATAATCCCGGTAATCCTGGTACAATAATCTCGTAGGTGACAATGTAATAATATGTAGTTACAAACCGTGAAAGCTTAAAACAGAGCTGAAAATATATATTTAAAACCATCTGTTTTCGGCCAAAGGGGATCTTTGTTATGTGGGAGTGCGCTACAAATCATGTCTTAATTTTTTTGGTTCTAGCCAGTACCAACTAATTTCTACACAATGATTTCCTTCACCCTTTTCGAGAGCAGTGATAATGAAACAAAGTAAATAGCTTTGACTGAGATCGCATCCTGAACCAACAACCCGTAACACGGGAAATTCACCACTATACCAATAATTACTGTTCTCAATGTTAATCATAGGCTTCTTTAATACCATTCTGGCCTCAACATTGTCCAATCAGGGAACACTTTATTATATTATTATTATAGCTATAAGGTTGCGGGTAGGCTAGTCTAGTTTAAGTATATGTAATAGGGGATGAAGAAAAAAAATTGTGATCATCCCCTCAAAATAAAAATAAAATGATTTTTTGATTTTGTGGGGATGATCACTATTTTTTTTTCTTTGTCTGTCGGGTAGATTATTAAAAAGTATTGGACACGTATTTTTTCTTTTTTCATGTGGTCATAAAATTACGGAGATATATTGAGTTGAAATTGCGCATGACGTCACTTTTAGGTAATTTTTATACCTACTTGTGACGTAGTGAGCCCCCACTCTCCAACTTTAATGAGTTTTAACTAAGTAATTTTTTGATATTTTTGATAAAACAATAAATACGTGTCTAATATTTTTGTATTACCTGTCTGACGGACAAAATAGAATTTCGTTTTCTTTACCCCTATTTAATTGTATAATAATATTAGATAATGCAATTTAATGCAATCAGCAAGATAACATTTTGTTCATAGAAAAACACCCCGTAAATAAATAGAGAAAAAATTCATCAATCACTCGCAAAATGCGACACATGGTAATTAATTATTCATTTAAATCTTGAACGAAAACTCGTTTTCAAAATGTTGCAGTATGGAATTCGATGCACCATCCAGTTGGTACTTTTTACGGGTCTGAATATAGTTTGGGTAATTATGACCAATGCTTGAATGCACCTTCGATGTCTGCTGACCCTCAAATGGTAACCCAGTACTGTCTAGCAGATGTTAAGTTGACAAACAAGAAAGGAGGCGGTCGAAGTGTACTGGGATCCACTGGAATTTATCTAGCTGTAAGTATAAAATCTGGTACTACTTACTACTAATAGTAAACTTGAGGGTTTGTTTGTTTGATTGAACGCGCTAATCTCAGGAACTACTAGTCCGATTTGAAAAACTCTTTCAGTGTTAGATAGCCCATTTATCGAGGAAGACTATTGGCTATATATCATCACGCTGTCCGGCGCAACTTCGTTTGCGTTACATTTTCCCCGTTTTCACAACAGTTTTCATTGCTGCTCCACTCTTATTGGTCGTAGCGTGATGATATATAGCCTATAGCCTTCCTCGATAAATGGGCTATATACCACTGAAAGATTTTTTCAAATCGGCCCAGTATTTTTGGAGGCTATTCAATGCAAACAAACAAACAATCAAATCTTTCCTCTTTATAATATTTGTTTAGATGAGAAAGAGATGGAGCTATACAGGATGTCTAGCGCCATCTCTTTCCCACACTGGAAAAGAAGTAAAACAATAATGTTTTAAGATATCATGGTAGGCTACCTGATCTCAAGCCTCATCAACGTTGTCCTCATCATTAATTAATTTTACAGACTAAAACTGCAATAGGGCGGAACCACAATAAAGTATTCTGGGGAACCTGCCTTCCGTCGACCTGCAAGCCTGGTTCTATCTCCAAGATCCTGAAAACCATATACCTGGCAAACCCTATCACTCCATCAGAACCCGAGATTACAGTGGATTCCTGTCAAATTGCTGGGGAGAAGATGGAGTATAGTAATGGATTCTATGCTTTTATGTAAGTTGAACTTCCCGACAAGTAGCTCATGTCTGTTTCCATGTGTTTATGGAGCAAAAAATAAAATTGCTAGTCGTAAGACCAGGCCCCTTATAAACAAACGCTCGTGTTCGATTCGATAAGTCGTATGTCTATATGTTTTTGCATTACGAAAGCGAGCGAGATAGACATACGACTTTCCGAATTGAAAACGAATCCGAGCGTTTGTGAATACGGGAGCTGAAAAGGTAGGATGAAGATCAATTTTACCACAACTTTTGGAATAAAAAAAACCGTTTATTAAATGGGGAAATGAAACCTTCTATCGTAATATTGATAAACTTCTGCCTCAAGCATACGGAAGCGACGTTATGTTTCGATGTAGTTTTAATACGACATTCTTCTTCTTTTCTAACGTATAGATAGTGGTGTCAGAGTTTTTGTGCAGCCCATCAGCCTCTGACTTTGCTTTACATGCTTCATCATCATCATCATTTCAGCCCAAAAGACGTCCACTGCTGGACATAGGCCTCCCCCAAGTGTCGCCACATTGACATTTTGGGGGGTTTTGCCATAATCGCCACGCTTGGCATGCGGGTTGGCGATCGCAGTACGGTTGTTACAAAAGCACAGAGAACGCTGCTGCCCGTTCTCTGGAAAGTCCCTTAGTGGCGACTAAGGGACTTACGACACCCACGGGAAGATATGGGATGGTGCTATTCTTTACGTCCGACACCATACAGAGTACACATGCTTGGCTTTCAGGTATTCTGGTTTCTTCACTATGTTTTCCTTCACCGAAGCAACTGATAATTATAAAATACGCACATGAATCGCTTAAATTAGAGGTGCGTCTCTTCGGTTCGAAATCGAGACCTATCATTTGGCAAACCGACGATCTCACCACTAGGTTATCAACTGTTTAATACAATATTTATAATTGTTGTGTAATACGTACAATGTGGCCCAATAAAGAACTTAGTGCGGAAACAGCCTAGCTAACCTAACCTAACCTCATTGTTGTGTAGTTTAATTAATAATAACCACCGCACGGGTCGATCTTTAAGGTTAAGCCCCGCTTGCCGAGGTTAGTCCGTGAATGGGTGACCATAATTACATACCGAGTTTCCTCCGTGCCTCGGAAAGCACGTTAAGCCGTTGGTCCCGGCTGTCATTTGTAGAACTTTGACAGTCGTTACGAGAAGTCAAAAGCCAGAAGTCTGAGATCCAGTCTTACTAAGACTGGAAGCCGACCTCAAGATAGTTTGGGACAAAGCTAGGCAGATAATGATGATTTATTTTTAAATACAACAATCATCCTTGCAATAATAATTACAATTTGTTTCAGGTCACTAATAACTATGCTATTTACTGTATCAATTCTTTCAACCTACTATCTCCAACACTGTTATTCAAAATCTGGAGGTAAGCCCTATAAGATTAAACTAACACACTTAAGTTTTTGTAATCTAATGAACCTGTCTCCCTAATGTAATTTACACCACTTAACGTAAGTGGAACTGTTGAGGTTCTAACACCACTTCAAGTTAATACATAACTTACAACCACAGTAACTTGGGGTCTAAATTCTTCCCCTGAGTAACAGTAGCAGTCGGCTCGAAGATCAGATGAAGTTTGCGGTTAAGACTTTGTCATGCTCACTTAAATGTCTTGCTGATGGTGGCGCGTTTAGTTCCCTTCAAAATGGTTGAGGTTAATGGTGCTGATCCTGGCCTTATGTTCGTGAAAAGATGCCATCTGTAGTTACTGGCCAACTCGAAGGTGCTTTTTTAAATTTATTTTGTTGTTTATCTTTCTATTTCTATGTACGCTTTTAACGTGCACGTCTTGTAAGATCGTTCTCTCATAATGTATTAACTCAACATGAATGAAGAGACTAAGGTGTT
The DNA here is from genome assembly GCA_949152445.1 of Cerastis rubricosa. Taxonomy (NCBI): domain Eukaryota; kingdom Metazoa; phylum Arthropoda; class Insecta; order Lepidoptera; family Noctuidae; genus Cerastis; species Cerastis rubricosa. The sequence continues at coordinate 14,481,506 of OX424548.1, read as the reverse complement.
GTTCTAGCCAGTTCTCCTCCAAACAGATCTACGCTTTGGAATGGACAAATACAGTTCTTACACAGTTATTATGCCTTGTGACTGGGACTGGTAGCACACGCTCCATTTACACATTCACTAAAAACACACACATCACACACACACACATACACGCGCACACACACACTTCACACACACTCACTCACTCACTCACACTAACTCACTTCACATTTTATAGTTTACTTTTTGACAATTCAAAAGTGCATGTAACTGGCTGATTTAAAATAAATGCTTTGATTTCAGTAATCTACGCAATAGCAGACTCATTCTCGATGGAACGAAATTGGACGTCATTGACAAAGAAATCTGACGATGAAATAGGAATCCTGAACTTGATAAAAGTATCGTGTGCAACACTGGCTGTTGCTACACATACTTGTTTCTTTGAAGTTATGGGACCTATTAGCAATGGTTTGAATTTTGATCAGGTAAGTTTCCCAAACAGAGAGCAGCAGCAGAGTTTTGAGAGCAGCAGTGGCCCAGTGTTAGCAGCCCCGAATTACGAGCAGGAAGCCGTGGGTTCAAACCCAGGCAGGCGCATTACTTTGTGTAATTTGTTTCATCACCGCTGCCCTCAAAAACGGTGAAGGAAAACATCGTGAGGAAACCGGCATGTCCTAGAACTAAACATTCGAAGACATGTGACATCTACTAGTCTGCACTGGGCCCGCGTGGTGGATTACAGCCCACTCCCTCTCATAGAGAGCAGGCCTGTGTCCCAGCAGTGGGAACATTAAAGGACTATAATGAAGTTTCGCAACTCTCAAGGTCCGTTTCCACCGAGGGTAAAAACCCAAGCGCACTTTTTTGATGTCACGGGATAGAGGACTGTACTAGTATTGCTTTTAAGTTTAAAATTCGATGTAGACAAAGCCAGTATTCTAGCGTAAACGAATTAAGTTACCTTACTATTTTAGATACTATTGGAAACCAAGAATCCGATTTTAAATTCCGTGAAGCATGTAGATTTACCAGTAGATAACTTTCTCATGGTATCTGGTCTTCTGCTGGTAAAAGGTTTTATGGAGAAGAAGAAGAAACCTATGGCTACTTTAGTTCAACGATATTTTAGGTAAGAACACTACATTAAATCTACCAACATCTTGAAAATCAATTTGAACATCATCATCTATCTATTCTTTCCCAAATACGTTGGGATCAGCTTCCAGTCTGACCAGATGCAATTAGATATATCAGTACAGCTCTGTATGGTGTCGGATGTAAAGTATAGCACTATCCCATATCTTGCCGTGGGTGTCGTAAGAGGCGACTAAGGGACTTACCCGAGAACGGGCAGCAGCGTTCTCTGTGCTTTTGTAACAACCGTACTGCGATAGCCAATCCGCCTGCCAAGCGTGGCGATTATGACAAAACCCCCCATGTTATGTCAATGTGTCCAAACTTGGGGAGGCCTATGTCCAGCAGTGTACGTGTTTCGGCTGAAATGATGATGATGATGATGATGAATTTCGAATTCCAGTAAGTGCGTAAGACGATAACCCGTGGCCAGGCACGATATGTTTGTAAGATAACCGGGTTTCTGTCTACAGCCAACTGCTTTTAATAGTGCTTGTCAGGGATGATCACCCATCCTCAGTTCAACCTCGGCGAGCGTCCTTGAGGATGTATTAATGTAATCACGAGCCCAACGTCTTAACAACAACGGCTTAACGTGCTTTCCGAGGCACGGAAGAAACTCGGTATGTATAATTACATACCCACCCAGGTCACCCATCCGTGGAGCGTGGTCCGTGGAGGATGGTCCACGGCCCATTCTCGGCAAGCACGGCTTAACCTTAAAGATCGACCCGTGCGGCTGTTTTCATTTAGCCCACGAGCTCCTCAATAGCAGTGGCCCACACTAGCCGTGGTTCAAAAGAACTAGAACGACTGCGGAAAACTCTTAGCCCAGCATTGGGATGATGGTGGCACAACAATTAACCAACACTTAACTTTTGTTTCAGGATAATACCTTCATTTGCACTAGTAATGTTCTATGTAGCTTCAGTCTCTATATATACTGGCGATGGTCCTTTTTGGCAGAAGTTTGCAGGTAGAGAACAGAAGGCTTGTGCAGACAACTGGTGGCTTGGTCTTCTCATGCTCAATAATTATGTGAATGCAGACAATATTGTAAGTATGCATTAAAAAAAGTCGTACAAAAATATTCAGGTGCTTTTCAAAAGAAAAAAAATAAAAAAGCCATTAATGAATTTAAAAAGAGTGTTTGCTGACTAAAGTTTTGAGAGTCAATGTGGATGTTTATGAGAATAGAAGAAGACTAGTACTAACTATGGCAAGACAGTTTAAAAGTGATAAAGCTAGAAAGAGGGTGAATACTAATTAAGATGGCACCCATAGTGATGGCCTGAAACACAGGTTTTAATAAATCTAGATCGGGCAGGTCGCTACCAAACATCTGAATTGAACTATCATTACTTGCAACTGTTGAATATATTTTAGTTATAGTTTACTTTTAAGTAATAATTATACCAGTGTATAATTATTACTTAGTGAAATAATACTACTGCGCCAACATGTACACTTTTTAATTATGTATTAAAAAAACTTAAAAAAAAATACATGGAAGAAAAAAATCTTGCCACATCGATCCAAATAAATTGGAATAAGGGAGAGGAATGATAAGCTGTCTTTTTTAGGGTTCCGTACCCAAAGGGTCAAACGGGACCCTATTACTAAGACTTCGCTGTCCGTCCGTCCGTCCGTCTGTCACCAGGCTGTATCTCATGAACCGATGATAGTTAGCCAGTTGAAATTTTCACAGATTATGTATTTCTGTTGATGCTATAACAACAAATACTAAAAACAGAATAAAATAAATATTTAAGGGGGGCTCCCATACAAAAAAGTGATTTTTTTGCTCGTTTTTATAAATAATGGTACGGAAACCTTCGTGCGCGAGTCCGGCTCGCACTTAGCCAGTTTTATTATTTTTAAATATAACCTATAATTTCTTTTCTTATTATAAATTTTCAGTGTCTTATCGTAAGTTGGTACATACCATGTGACTACCAGTTGGCCATCATGGGAGCCATTTTATATTTAGTATGGCAGAAGAACTGGATTATAGGAAAAGTAGTTATTATTATAACAGTAATATTGGCATTTCTGATTCCTGGTTTTGTCACATATTGGAGAAAACTTCCTGGATTGGTACTGTTTCATGATATAGAGTAAGCTTTTTTTTCTATTCTTAAGAGCTTTTACACCTTACGGCATTTCATACAAACTTTTAAGTTCTTATTTTTCGAAATGACTGAACCGATTTTAATGAAATTTAATACACATAAGCAGGATAAATAGGTCTAAAAAGTTACTAAAGTTTTTTCGAAATGTCATTTAAAAAAAAAAGATAATTATTTTCAGTTTCAAAAGATAATTTATAATCGGTCAATTATTTTTTAAAAACAACAACAGCAATACAGTACAACAACACAATACAATACACAATTATACAATACACAAACAACAACAACATACAATACAATACAAACAATGTTGTGTGAGTGTGTTGTTGTTGTTGTGTTGTTATATACAATTTAGCTACAACTATCTACGAAAATGTTTTTAGTAACTTTATCTTCATTTATTCTTCTTTTCTTTTATCTTCATCTGAATTGTCAACCCCTTTCCAGCCAGCAGCATATCATCTTCCAAACAGTCTATCCATCATTTTTTTGGGTGAAAAGTAATAACGTCAAACGTTTTTCTTTCAGAAAAGTCATTGACTTTAGAAAGAATGATGTATATTTGGACACCTACATTCGAAGTCATAATCGTGCAGGTCCTTATATTATAGGAATGTTCATGGGATATATCATATCCAATTATAATCCTAATAACTATAGAAATGTTATTTCTAAGGTACGTACAAAACACGTAACACCATTGGCTGGTGGGGCACTGACTACCAGTCATCATCATCAGCCTATAATGTTCCCACTGCTGGGACACAAGCCACCTCTCTATACCAGGAAGTGGGCTGTAATCCACCACGCGGGCCCAATGCGGTTTGGTAAATGTCACATGTCTTCGAATTTTTAGTTTTAGGACATGCCGGATTCGTCACGATGTTTTCCTTCACCGTTTTTGAGAGCAGCGGTGATGAAATAAATTACACAAAGTAAGCCTGCCTGGGTTTAAAACCACGGCTTACTGCTCGTAAGTCGGGGCTGCTACCACCAGGCCACCGCTGCTCTACTACTGACAACCAGTAAATACTGGCAAAGATTTACAAACGACAGCCGGACCAACGGTTTAACCTGCCTTTCAGGGCAGGAATCCGAAATAAACCTAGACAAACACGGCTTTACCTAAAGATTGATCGAGCGGATATTATTATCGAGCCACGAGCTCCTCAACTTAAAAATGTCCATAATAAAGATATAAAATAATGTGGTAATTAGACCAAAGACGTGCTTGAGAGGTCCACGAGGCAGTCAGACATAATACCTCCTTTTGTATGTTAGGGAAAATATAGAAATTCTATTTTGGTTCACATTACACGTGAAAAAGATAATTGCTTAAAAACAATAAATAACAATGCCTATCACAGTCAATAAAAGAAAAATTTGACGTTGAAATGTGGAAATATTTCTGTCGCAAAATTTTTTTGCCCTGTTTTTTTTTTTTTTGTTATTACTTATGTAGGTACTAAGAGTTCTGTCTTGCCCTTTTAACATGGGACTTACGACTGCTTTTTAGGGTTCCGTACCCAAAGGGACAAACGGGACCCTATTACTGAGACTTTGCTCGTCTCAGTAATAGTCTTTTGTCCGTCCGTCCGTTCGTCTGTCACCAGGCTGTATCTCATGAACCGCGATAGTTAGCCAGATGAAATTTCTACAGAGTATGTTATTTCTGTTGCCGCTATAACAACAAATAATAAAAAAAAGAATAAAATAAATATTTAAGGGGGCTCCCATAGAAAAAAGTGATTTTTCTGCTCGTTTTTATAAATAATGGTAGGGAACCCTTCGTGTGCGAGTCCGACTCGCACTTGGCCGGTTTTTCTATACAAATATTATAAAGAGATACAAGTTTGAATGGGTCATTTTCAGATTTGCTGATCCGATTTCGAAAACTCTTTCACTTATGTGAAGTCACAGTCTCCCCGCATAAATAAACACAGAAATTTCCAGTGAAATAATTTCTATACATAACGCAAATGAAACCGAGGGCACAAAGCAAGTGCTGACACCATTTTCCTGACTGTCCATTTTCTGTTCCAGAAACGTTTAGTTCTTCTCTTTGCAGTAGCGTGTACAATTGCGTACAGCGTAGCTACAGCGCCTGTGTCTTGGGTCACATTAGAGTATGACCATCTCAGTTCAGCCCTATATGCAGTTTTCAGCAGAAACCTCTGGGTTTTGAGTACTTGTATTATTATTGGCGTTGTGGAGTATGGGGATATTGGTAAGTCTAATAAAAATAATTAAAAAAAACCTTAACACCCATTAAAACTATGAAATGCAAAAAAAAACAGCACATTTGGAAGCAGCGACAATTCGAATATAAAATTAAAATTGGAAACTAAAATGGGCCCCACCTGCTTCCAACATTTATTTAATTATCAAGACGAATCTAACGACGACGTATAATTCATTTAAATCAGTTCATATATATATTTATTTATATCAGTTCGTTTAGGAGTTACGCAGGAACAAAGAAACAGACATATTATAATATATATGCCGCCCTCATTTTGGGCTTCGCAACATCGTGTAAAAAAGCAGAGGTTGCCAATATAATAATAATGCTCGATAAGAGCGGAATAGCTTTCACTTTTGTTTCAAAATCATTTTTTTTTTAATTTCCTAGTAGGTAATTACTACTCTCTAGGCTTTAGAATTAAGTGCTCAATTTATGAAAACAGATTTTGCGTTGATGCTTACACCGTGTATAATCCAAAATGATCTTCATTTCTTTTTAGCCGCGGTACGCAAGTTCACAAACTGGCAAGGTTTTACAATACTCAGTCGACTTGCTTACGGAATCTATTTGACTCATTCTGTTATTTTACAACAAAATATGTATTCAAGGAGGAATCCTCAGCAGTTTGATTTGATATATTCTGAGGTATGTGTATAATAAATAAACTTTTATAACTTGCTGTTTCCCGCGAGGTTCGTATGCGTGATAAAATATTAGTTCCTTATTTGAATCGGTTTTTGTTTACAATTTCACGGGATTTAATTTTCTTGAACTTGAACCCTAATACTTTTTATATAAGTAAATAAACAAAAAGATTAGACATCTTACCTGTACGATTATAATGCATTACTTCCTATTAATTTGTAAGACAAAGGAGACACGACACAGGGAATCCTAGTGTGGAGAGCTAGTGATAATTTAGCTTGAGTAATGCTCTCTTGAACAATAAAGCTTTTTATTCCCTTTATTCATTTTCATTAGAAATCGAATATCGATTACATTTTTGAAATATTTTTACAAAGTTATATTTAAAAAAAAAAACATTTAAAAATAGTAGCCCACCGGCATCGGGAACAGGGTCCGGGCTACCGATGGTCAGGGCTCTTGAGAGAGGAACCTCCTAACAATACGTGCCGTGTCCAGAAGTACTGCTTTCTGAATCAAGCCCTTGATCCAGCTGTCAAGCGAAAGACTCCGCAGATGTTGGTCGAAAGCTATTTATTATTATTATGAAGCACCCAAACCGAATTCAAGAAAATATTGTAAATGTGTATCATCATCATCATTTCAGCCGAAAGACGTCCACTGCTGGACATAGGCCTCCCCATAGGACATAGGTAAAAACAGCGGGTTGTTAGTGTTTGTAATCATGGGGGATGCCTCCTACTGGATTAGACTTAAAATGGCACACTAACTAATAACATTGTTTTCAGTGTTTACTCAGTTTTGGCGTCATGACGATATCTTTAATATTTGCCACTTGTCTATGGATGTTTGTGGAAGCACCTCTGAATAATATCGTCAACTTAGTCATCAATTCTGGGTAAGTGACTGACTTCTTCTGTTTATCTTATAAATAGTATTTATGTAATAATTATGATAATTATATTTATTTATAAAAACGATCACTATCCTCGTTATACATATATAGCTTACAATTTGTTTATAATTTAATAATACCTATAAAAATCACCTTTTTAATTTAAAGGTATTGGAATAATCACAAAAAATTATAAATTAAAAATACTTATTTTGTTTGTTAACAATATACAAAACTTATATTTTGTTTAAGTATATATGTATTTTTTTGTAACTAGTACCTATTTGTTGTCTACATTAAGTCTTTTTCCTTCTTAACGTCTCCATGTTGGCCCCGCATACAAAAATATAAAACTTGATTAATAATTCAATCTAATTTGCCTAAAAATGGTTATCAAAAGTTTGAACCAGTTTTTAACTAATATAATGATGATGAAAACATATGAACTTCTAAGAATAAGGATCGAAACTTGTCACGCGAGACTATGCCTATGTGGATAGTTGACTCAACAATCATTGTGCCGATAATACTAACGTTCTGATGGCCAATATGCCAATAACGTACATACTGAATTAAAATAAATAATCATCTAGTAGACTAAAAAAAATTGGGCTCTTGCACTATAAAAAAATAAAGTGCCAGTGAACTACCGAGTGTATACCAAATGTCAAACCAAGAAGCTCTTGTGCGGTCAAGGACTGCCAACATAAAGCGGTATTTTTGTTGGTGGTTAGTTTGGGTTTCTGGGTTCAAATCCTCAAATAAATTGGGTTTTCTTGATAAGCCCAAAATCTGTAAGTATTTTTTGATGACAGCATTTGCTTTGCCCGTTGATAAAATATAAACACATATTCTTTCGGAGACTAAAGCTAACGTGAGGTTCTTAGCTAGAGCTTTTAACCGAGTAGAAGCCGAATGGTTCACGATACCGGTCAGTCAACAAAAGGATTTTTTTTTAAACTTGACATTCATGTATTTTTCATACACTCGTACTTGTCATACATTTTTTGTCAATCAATCGAGTACAATGTTCTAAATTCTAAAACAAAAAAAAACTTTTACAATTAAGACTGCTTTTATGTAGTTTTACTTTATTTTTATATTCAACCAATACCAGGCCCCTCAGAAAGTATTGCGAAAAAAAGTTTTTATATATGGGAGACTGGCCAGTTATTATGTTTTTCGAAAATATGATTATTTATAAGTAAAAATAAGTAAGTTCCAATTTCAAAATTTCCCTCCACATTTTTTGCGAGTTAATTCAAAGTATTGTGTCTCACTGAAATATGGATCTGCGCCGGGAACATTTTAGAGCTATGATTTTATACGATTTCAAGTGTCGCCTGAAACCGGATGAATCGTACGATAGACTTCAAATGGCATTCATGGATGAAGGCCCTTCCAAGGCAACCGTGTATCGTTGGTATAACGAATTCAAGCGCGGTCGACCAACTTTGGGGGATGACGAAAGAAGCGGTCGCCCTTTGACGGCTGTTACCGAAGAAAACGTGCTAGCAGTGAAAAATTTAATCCAAGACAATAGGCGAATTACATATCAGGAGATTCAACACATATTGAAGATTGGATCGGGAAGCGTTCACGAGATTCTACACAGCCATCTTCGCGTGAGGAGGATAGTATCACGCTGGGTGCCGCACAACCTCACCGATGCTCAGAAGCAGGCCCGGGTGGAATGGTGCCGTGATATGCTTAACAAATTTGAAGCAGGCTCGTCTCGGCGTGTTTACGACATCGTTACAGGTGATGAGTCCTGGATTTATCAATACGACCCAGAAACCAAGCGCCAGTCGACTGTTTGGGTGTTTCAAAATGAGCCAACGCCTACCAAAGTGAAGCGATCTAGAAGCGGGGGTAAGATTTTGATCGCTAGCTTTTTTAATTTGACTGGCCACTTGGTATCAATTCCCTTACGGGATCAAAGAAGCATTAATGCCGAATGGTATACTTCCAAATGTTTGCCAGAAGTTTTCTCTGTTATAAGCAACAAGCGACCAAACACAGGGCTCCGCGGGCTACTGCTCCACCACGACAATGCACCTGCGCACACCGCACTCAAAACGAGGGACTTCCTGGACAGCACGCCAGTCAAACTCCTGGGTCACCCTCCTTACAGCCCTGATCTAGCACCGTGTGACTTCTTTTTATTCCCAAAAATAAAAAATCAGCTCAAAGGGATACAATTTTCGTCGCCGGAAGATGCGCTGGCTGGGTTCGAGCAGGCTGTAAACGAGGTGTCTGCGGCGGACTGGAAAAAGTGTTTTGAAAACTGGTTTAGGCGCATGAATCTTTGTATAGAGGCTGGTGGAAAGTACTTTGAAAAGATTTAATAAAAATATATGTACGTATAGAACAATTTTTTTTAGTTTCGCAAAACTTTCTGAGTGTCCCACGTAACTTGTTTGTGTGGTGTAAACCAAATAATGGGATAGTTATAAATAAAAATGAAAAAAAAGTCAAAGATGTTCTACTGAGAAACCATATTAGTAAATTTTTGGGTACTATTATTGTAAAATTATAATTTATGAATGTATCATATACAGGGTGTAACGGAAAGGGTATATACATACTTAAAGGTGTGCTACAGACCATCAAACTGAATATGTTTCTTCATCGGACAAACATCGTAATAGCGAAAAAAAATATCAGCTGCCCCATACATTTGGGTCGATAGGCATTGAAATTTTGTATGGGGCAGTAGATATTTTTTTCGATATTACGATGTTTGTCCGATGGAGAAACATGTTCAGTTTGATGGTCTGTAGCCCATCCTTCAGTATGTCTATACACTTTCCGTTACACCCTGTATAGGGTGACTGGTAATTAGTGATCGATACTTAAACATGTGATTATACTCATGATAACAAACAACTTTCCCAAAGAAACATTTTTTTTATCCTCATTCACTTTTACCATAAGCTGATAGACCACTAGCGCGCGCGCGCGAATTTCATACGGCTATTGTATTATATTGTGATAAACGTGAATGAATATCAAAATATTTCTTTATGAAAAATGTTTGTTATGTCACTAATTATCAGTCACCCTGTATAATAAATGTAGTAACCATGTATATTTACAGATCGAAAGACCAATCTCGGAACCAAAGGACCAAAGATAAATTAGAAACAACAGATTTCAATGAAGCAGATCTTAAAATAAAACGATTATGATAAACAAATACAGACTTTGTTTTATTGACAAAACACCTCAGCTACAATTACTGAATCAGCCTTTCCCCAAACTATCTTGGGTTCGACTTCCAGTTTAACCGGATGCAGCTGAGTACCAGTAATTTACATGAAGCGACTGCCTACCTGACCTCCACAACCCAGCAACTGGGTAATACGACACCCCTTAGTAAGACCGGATGTCAGATTTTTAGCTTCTGACTACTCGTAACGACGACTGTCAAACATCTACAAATGACAGCCGGGACCAACGGCTTAACGTGGTTCCTGAGGCACGGAGGAAATTCGGTATGTAATTATGGTCACCGATCCACGGACCAACCTCGGAAAGCATGGCTTAACATTAAATATCGACCCGTGCGACTGTTATTATTTAGCCACGAGCTCCACAATATTATGGTATTTTCTTATAAACAGACAATCTACCAAGAGTCTTACCAAGAGCTATGTTACTAGTAATTGGGTTGTGGAGGTCAGATAGGCAGTCGCTCCATTTAAAATAAAAGTGCTCAGTAGCATCCGGTTAGAGTGATAAGATAATGTTTAAAAAAATAGTTACAGAAAAATTTAAAAAATAAAAAAGACTGCATCCTAAATTTTGCGACGATAACAATAATTTTGCATCCTATATCTTTAGGTTTAATTATACAAAAAACCGGCCAAGTGCGAGTCTTACTCGCACACAGGGTTCCATAGCCCCAAACAATATTTTGAACTGTCATTTGAACGTTAGTAGTATTAGTTGGTAAACTTCCACTCAACCGCAAAACTAAATTGGTTTTTCATAGTATGTTAATGAAAAACAAAGTTACTGCTGCAGTTTGATGAAAAAGTCCCATATCTCAAAAACTAAACATCATATCTTATTGAAACCAATTTTCGTTGATAGTTTTTTTTACGTTCTACAATCCTAAATATTTTCAGAATTTTCCTCCTCGTACTTTAGAAATTAGAGGGGGGGGGACACACATTTTACCACTTTGGAAGTCGCTCTAGCGCAAACTTTTCAGTTTAGAAAAAAATGATATTAGAAACCTCAATATCATTTTTGAAGACCTATCCATAGATACCCCACACGTAGGGGAAAGATTAAAAAAAAATTTTTCGTTTTCAGTTCTATGTATGGGGAACCCCAAAATTTATGTTTTTTTTTTATTTTTGTGTGAAAATCTGAATGCGGTTCAGAGAATACATCTACTTACCAAGTTTCAACAATATAGTTCTTATAGTTTCGGAAAAAAGTGGCTGTGACATACAGACGGACAGACAGACAGACAGACAGACATGACGAATCTATAAGGGTTCCGTTTTTTGCCATTTGGCTACGGAACCCTAAAAACCTCTTTATGCATGGTGTCTTCAGCGGCTATGAGTTGTCCTAGGTATACGTATTCTTCGACATATTCTATCATCTCTGAGTTGACTATGATGGTATGCGTCTGCGAAGAGTTAGTCATAATCTTTGTCTTTGCCTTTTTGTTAGATATTGGTCACTCAGCGAAGTCATGAAAAACAAGGACATGCCTATCAAAGAGAAAAGAAAAGTGTATAATATGTGCATTTTACCATGCTTAACTTATGGGTGCCAAACATGGGCATTGACAGAAAACTTAATAAACAAAATTAAGGTATGTCAAAACGGAATGGAGAGAAGCGTAATGGGCGTCAATAGGAAAGATAGAATAAGATTAGAAAAAATTAAAAATACAACTAACTTTAAGGATGCAAAGGAAACATGTAAAACTTTGAAATGGCGATGGACTGGACATATGCTTAGAGATACGAACGGAAGAGTGGTATCCCAGGAATGGGAAAAGAAGTAAAGGGCGTCAAACAAAAAGATGAGAAGATGACCTCAAAAAGGTAGCAAGTCCAGACTGGACTAGTACAGCGAGAGACAGGCAAAAATGGAAAGCTTTAGAGGAGGCCTTTGTCGGAAAACAAGCTGTGAAGTGAAACCGATCGTGTAGTCGATCTGTTAATAAATGAATATTATTTCCGTTTATTCATTTCACAACATACATTTACATTTTTAAATATTTGTACAAACTGATAAAAAAAAATATTTAAAAATATAAAAATAGTAGCCCACCGGTATCGGGAATAGGGTCCAAGCTACCGGCGGTCAGGGCTCCAGAGAAAGGAACCTCCTAACGATACGAGCCGTGTCCAGGAGTACCGCTTTCTGTATCAAGCCCTTGATCCAGCTGCCTAACGAGAGCCTCATGAGATATTGGTCGAGGCTCTTGGCAATTAGGCCATTGGCTGTTACGACTATCGGCACAATGAATTATTATTAGTAATAAGAAAAATGTGTGTATTGTAAATTTGTAGAACAGCAATAAAGGCTTATTTTATTTTTTACTTTTATTATACAAAAAACCAATGTGCGTCACAATTTTTTTTAATAAAGCTATTATTGGAAAAATGTGGTCTATGTATTTATTTTTGAGCACTTTGTAGAGCTACTTTAAAAACGGCTCGCTCGCTGGGGAAGTACCTACTGCCTACTTCGTTATTTATGTCAATCAAATAAAAAAAGAAGTAAGTATGTATGTAAAATAGGATGTAGGCAGATGTTATAATTCTTTAAGTAGAAACTTAGATAATATTATAGATATTTAGAATAATCTACTAGAAGACATTCACTTAAAACATACTTCAAGATTCCCAATATTAAGTTAAGTTAAGTTATTAAATGTACCATACTAATACAGATAAGAGAGCAGAGGTGGCCCAGTGGTGGCAGCCCCGACTTAAGAGCAGTAAGCTGTGGGTTCGAACCCAGGCAGTCCCATTTCTTTGTGTAATTTATTCCATCACCGCTGCCCTCAAAAACGGTGAAGGAAAACATCGTTAGGAAACCGGCACGTCCTATAACTAAAAATTCGAAGACATGTGACATCTACCAACCCGCACTGGGCCCGCGTTGTGGATTACAGCCTACTCCCTCTCATAGAGAGCAAGTCTGTGTCTCAGCAGTGGGAACACTATAGGCTGATGATCATCATCATCATTGCAGCCCAAAAGACGTCCATTGCTGGACACAGGCATCCCTTAAGTGTCGCCACATTGACATTTTCGGGGGTTTTGCCATAACCGCCACGCTTGGCAGGCGGTTTGGCGATCGCAGTACGGTTGTTACAAAAGCACAGAGAACGCTGCTGCCCATTCTCTGGCAAGACCCTTAGTCGCCTCTTACGACACCCACGGGAAGATATGGGTTGGTGCTATTCTTTACGACCGACACCATACAGAACATGATGGGAATAAGTTTGGCCCCTATTACATTGGACTTAAACATAAGTGGTGAAACAAGGATAGCCTATTAGGTACACATTTGCCAAACCCTTTAGGGATTATAGGCGTCATTTTATGAAAATTATAACAACGTCACAAAAGTTATTAAAATATGGCGCACCCAAGGACCAATTTTTTTTTCCGCCACAAAATTAGGAACAAGCACAAATCAAGTTAAGTTATCTTAATTCTACCGAGTAAAAGTTAGATAATCTTACTAATTAGGTATAATAAGTTAAGGGAAGTTTAAAGTCTTAATCAAATTAACAACTTTGAACTTTATTTTGCGGGTTATGAAGGCATCTTTGCTTAGAAATTTTCTCTTCTTATACTTTCATATTAATTAAATCCTAACTAGTACTATAAATGCGAAAATAAGTTTGTTTGTTGGTTATATATAAATAGTGTTACAGCTAAATTGGACCGAATATAAATTATCAATAGTAACAGAAATTTCCAATTACTTATCTTTTTTTTTTTAATGTATTTAAGTAATTTTTGAGACCAATATGTATCGTGCTTATGCGTATTAAGTTTCAATAAAATCGGTTCAGTCATTTCGGAAAATAAGGACTTGAACTCAGTGAGGCCTCTAGATAGTGTGATTCAGGGCTAATATGATGATTATGGGTACAAATCCAACTTCGAGGCTGCTACCAAGAAATTCCTGATTGTAAAACCCAATAACACTTTGGCCGACCAAGGAATTGAACCCAGAGCCTCATGCCCAGCAGTCGCGTTTGTGTTGCGTTGGGTTTAAAATCCCAAGTAACTATAGGCTTAAAAAACCTAGTGCTTTACGCTCTTGAACTAGTAAGTAAACGAGATTGTGACTGACGATTGCGTCATTATGCATAATTTATAGTAACCACATACTTAATAATTATTAACTAGAAATCTGTCTCATAACTATTTTACTATTTCTGGATTTCCAAAGTGTTTTTTTCCGTCAGTCAGTATGACTCGATTTACCCTACTAAACCACTGTACCGATGTTGATAGCTCGTAAAGCCAATCTGGTCTGTCAATCTGGGTTCTGGTGTCAACAATCTGAAAACCAGCTCAAGCAAGCTTGTTGCTTAGTAGCTAGGTCGTGGAGTCAAGTACGACGGCATGGTTGGCGCAGTGGCTCAGCGATCAGCTGCTGCGCTGCGTGTCGCGGGTTCGATCCCCGCGAACAAATATTTGTATGAACTACAGGTAGTTGTTCCGGGTCTGGCTATTTGTGTATGTGAGTTTAAATGTTCGTAAACGCACCCACGATACGCGAGAAATTTATTGTGTGGAGCAAAGATTAATTACAAAAAAAAAAGAAATTTAAAAAAGAAATGGACGTAAATGATGATTGATGAGTGATGATTTTAATGAGGGTTTACCGAGTTGTTGGCTCTACTCGTGTACTTTTACTCTTCTACTTTCTACTCATGTGATCAGAATCAGACACCGATGTCATCCCGAAAATTCTTTCACTTATGGAATGCTACATTATCTCCGAATGGCATAGCCATTTAAAACGTTCCCTTGAAAAAAAAATACGAGCGAAGACGCGGTTAAAACCCAGTTATTTATAAAAGAAGCATGTGGTTTATTATGATGTGGAACTATTTGTTTTACCATCGATGATTGCATATTTGTCTAGTCAAAATAATACGCATGTTTGTTCGATTCTCGGCATTTTTGCCTGTTTAGTTTAGTGAGCGAAAGATTTGAACGAACACGTTTTTTAACTGATTGATTTTTAAAAGATAATTTAGGTTAGTTCTTAAACGAAGGTTATTTCATTACTTCAACTTAGGTAATGATATCATTAGTTTATATATATATGCGTCATTAAAAATAATTAGAAATAGATATTTTTTTGTAGTTCTATAAAAAACGAAAAGTCAATGGAAACTTCAATCAGAATAGATTATATGACTAGAAAAATACGAGGTCATAAAAAATGCGAATGACTTCAAACTATTAGAAATTAAGTGTAAGTTGCGAAATATCGACTTAGTTTTAATTTTATATTACTCTAAAAGTATAAAACAAGGGGGGGGCTGAAATGCCGCTTCAGCAGAATCATAATTAAATAATAATTTAAATTACGTTACAATTCATAAAATGGTTTCAAAGTGACAATTCATAATTAATAACCTACGTCTATGACCATTTCACGAATTGTTACGCGATTTAATTTAATGTTTATTTTTAATCTACATCATGATTGATTTTCTGACGTATACTTAGCATTATATTGGTATTTTTTTTTGTCTTGGGTGAAACCGAAGCATTTGTCAATAATTCAAAAAAAAGTTTTCTTCGATCAATAAACGTGGGTTGAGATTGATGAGTGATAACTTGAAAAAAGTGGTTTTTCTGCCGTCAATACTTGGGATATCCCATTAATATAAGTTAAGCAGTTAAAAAGAAAATAAAAGCAACATTTTCCCTTTGTGTGTATCGAACCGTCGCGTTGGCCCGAAAGGTGCATAAAGATATTTTAAGTTTTTCTTTTTCTTGAAACAAAATACTATTTTAATGCTAAATTAAAAACAGGTATTTATTTAATTAACAAATTTTATATTTAACCTATCATCTAAATTCTAGAACAAATAAGAGTAACAAAAAAAAATGTCACAATATGTTTTATATAAAAATAAATATTATTAGACAAAAAAACTAGTTCCTAACACTTTGCCAGGCTTTTTAACTGTCAATTACCATATTTTAATTTATAAAAAATAAATACAAGTTTATTTATATATTAACACTGGACTAGAACCCGGGTGTTTATATACCATTGAGTATGGTACTCGTATTTTAGTACCAAAGTAAAGCCGTGACAGAAAGGACATTGAATGTGTTAAACGTTAACTATAAGTGTTAAAATGAAGGTGACATGTGTTTTCATTCAGTTAATTCTGGCCAGTGTTTTCTGTAAGTAATTTTTGTTTTCATTAATATTGACTATTTCTGTGCCGACAATATTTAAAAAAAAAATATTTTGATGATGACAAAAAAGTGTGTAATTTTTTTTTCAAAATTTTTATTTTCCTAAAAGCAATTTTTTTGAAGTGATTTACGAACTATTAATTGTTAGGTGAGAGCAGCGGTGGCCCAGTGGTGGCAGCCCCGACTTACGAGCAGTAAGCCCTCGGTTCGAACCCAGGCAGGAGCATTACTTTGTGTGATTTATTTCATCACCGCTGCTCTCAAAAACGGTGAAGGAAAACGTCGTGAGGAAACCGGCATGTCCTAGAACTAAAAACTCGAAGACATGTGACATCTACCAACCCGCACTGGCCCCGCGTGGTGGATTACAGCCCACTTGCTCTCTTGTAATTCTAAGTACTTTTTTATTATGTTTATTCTATTGTTTATATATCATACTTTATTCTAAATATGTTTCTTTTTACTGTACAATTAATATTAATTCATTACTTAGGAGGATGCATGAAGGATGACTTTTTTTTGTTGTAATTTTAAGTATGTATTTTATTTAAAATGTTTATCATAGTTTATTCTAAATATGTTTCTTTTCACTCTACAATTACTTGGATTTTCTGTTATATTGTACATGTCTTTTCAAAATAAATAAATAGAGAGGAGGCCTGTGTCCCAGCAGTGGGAACATTAAATAGGCTGATGATGATGATGAATTGTTCAGTTATAAAATGGAGCATTCTCTAGCTTTCTACCTTCCCTCATGGGAACGAAAGGCGTGAGTCTTACATAATTAAATACAAGGTGTAGTGAAACTAACTTCAATATTTTTTTAATATGTCTGCCGGTTTCATATGTTTGTTGAAATACATGTGGTGGGTTCACGTTGTGGAGGCCAGATAGGCAGTCGCTCCATGTAAAATACTGGTATTCAGCTCCATCCGGTTAGACTGGAAGCCGACCACAAGTAGTTGGGGAAATGCAGGCAGATAGATGAGTGGTGGGTTCACGATCCGAAAGTGACAATTTTTTTAATTAATTATTTTACTGTAAACGGGAAATTTACCATGTTTACTATTTGTATTGAGTTCTCGATATTTCGGCGCTATTGTGAACGCCATGCGTGATCATGGTAGATAACCGATTTCCAGTGTTTATGATAGTTTTAGTGACCATGTCAGTTTAAAAATTATTTAACAATTATTTTTTTGGAGTTCTTATGCACTGTTGTTTCAGTACAGTAATAGTGTCTGTAAATCAATCCACTCCAAAATCTAAGCTCGAGACAACGTTCTACTAATAAATACAAAAACAAGTTGAACGCATCTCAGCCATCCATTTCCTTATAATTTACATGTTTACTTTGTAAATATGGTGTTTTATATAAATAGTTAAGACTGTCTCGTCGGTCTAGTGGTAGCAATCGCCACTACTGAGTATTAGATGCTGGGTTCGATTCCCGGATCCGGCAAGTTTTTTATTTATTTATTGTGCCCGGTTGATTGATGATGATTGCTCTTTTATCAACTGATCCCGCTCATTTGGGACATCTGGGAAAATGAGATGATGATGATGATTATTATTTTTCTCTAATCAATTGCATATTGAAAATATAAATATATATTTAAATAATATAAAATAACTGGTTGTCCGGCGCAACTTCGTTTGCGTCACATTTTTCCCGTTTTCGCAACATTTTTCATTGCTGCTCGACTCCTATTGGTCGTAGCGTGATCATATATAGCCTATAGCCTTCCTCGATAAATGGGCTATCTAACACTGAAAGAATTATTCAAATCGGAGCAATCGTTTCGGAGCCTATTCAATGCAAACAAACAAACAATTATATCTTTCCTCTTTATAATATTAGTTTAGATTTAGATAATTAATATATTTAATTATTAAAATATATTGCCGTCAATTGACATTTCAGATTTACGTTTTAGTAATACATCCTGTATAACTGCCGAAATGTACTTTCCAGATTTTCATACCCTATTGGAGCATTGTGGTGTAGGTACCTACCTAATAATAAAGTACGTTAATGTTTCAGGTTTATTATCAGCTGAATTTACGACACAAAGCAGACATACTGAAGTGGACATCGTCATAGCAGGCCTAGAAGATCTAGAATGGAACGAACAAGAGAAACCTTGTATAGACCAGACACTGTTCATATTGAACAATGTGAAGAATTATACTGTTTGGGCAGTATGGAGTAAGTATATGTTTCTTCTCGTGATTACAGAATAATCAACCTGTTGTTACTACTGTGTCATAGGTCTCACATGTCTCCTATCTAAGAAAGGGGTCGTATCCACCACATGGGCCGAGTACGGGTGGGTTAGTTCCCTGTTTTCAAAATATTGGTTCTAGGACATGCCGCATCTTTTATTTGACCTATTATCAGAAATTATCGGTAATTCCGGGGCATTATAGGACGTCCCTATGAAATCCCAGAATTATTTTGCTTTTTTTGTTGTTTAATTATTGGGAGGTATTATGACACGTTACTTCCTTGAAGTTTACGCAAATAAACTCGACCTTTTGTCTCTCTCTTCTGATTACAACATTTCGTAAAGAACATTCACAGTTGTCTGTATGGTGTCGGACATAAAGAATTGCACCATCCCATATCTTCCCGTGGGTCTCGTAAGAGGCGACTAAGGGACTTGCCAGAGAATGGGCAGCAGCGTTCTCTGTACTTTTGTAACAACCGTACTGCGATCGCCAACCCGCCTGCCAAACGTGACAATTATGGCAAAACCCCCGCTTGGGGGAGGCCTATGTCCAGCAGTAGACGTTTTTCTGCTGAAATGATGATGATGATGATTCACAGTTCCTGATCACAGTTATATTATTTCAGTATGGAATTCAATGCACCATCCAGTGGGTAGTTTCTACGGGTCCAAATATAGTTTAGGGAATTATGACCAATGTCTAAAAGCACCTTCTAACTTCGGTGAGCCTCAGATTGTGACACAATACTGCCTGTCAGATGTGAAGGTAACGAATAAAGAAGAGAAGGAGTATGGCAGTGCTGATGTGTTTGGAAGAACTGAAGAGTTTTTGAACGTAAGTATGTTTTTTTTTTAGAATAGGGCGAGCCGATTGGCATCAACCGGGCCGAAAATGTAGATTCCGTGGCTGCTTCTGAGAAATTCCTAATTATCATCATCAGCCTATAATGTTCCCACTGCTGGGACACAGGCCTCCTCTCTATGAGAGGGAGTGGGCTGTAATCCACGACGCCGGCCCAGTGCGGTTTGGTAGATGTCACATGGTCTTCGACTTTTTAGTTCTAGGACATGCCGGTTTCCTCATGTGGACATGATGTTTTCCTTCACCGTTTTTGAGAGCAGCGGTGATGAAATAAATTACACTAATTTAATGCACCTGTCTGGGTTCGAACCTAGGACTAACTGTTTGTTAGTGGGGACTGCCATCACTGGGCCACCGCTGCTGCTGCTATTTTAAAATATATGTGTGCCAAATTGCATCCAAATCTATTCGGTAGTTTTTGCGGTGGAAGAGTAAGAAACATTCATGCATCTTCATAACCTTTCGCATTTATAATAGTATTAAATTAAGATAGCAAGAAATAATATAGATGTTGGTATCTTTCCCTCAGGTAAAATCCAAAGAAGGAAGAAAGTCAGACACAATATCATGGGGAACCTGCTTACCTGCAGTGTGCAACCACGCATCTGTCTCCAAGATCCTGAAGACGATATACTTGGTGAACCCTATCACACCGATGGACCCTGATATCACTGTGGACTACTGTGATAAGGCGGGAGAAAAGACCGAGTTTAGCTTGAAGTTCTATGTGTTCGTGTAAGTCAAGAATATAAAGTGTGAATTGCAATAAAATGGCTTTAAAAGTACCCTCAACGTAACCGATAGGCAGGTTTTTCCCCGTCATTGCGATATGTTTTAGGTTTTCATTGCCAAATGGCAAAAACGGAACCCTTATAGATTTGGTTTGTCCGTGTCTGTCTGTCTGTCCTTATGTCACAGAATTTTTACTCCGAGACTATTGGCACCATTTTTTTCTACTGATTGGAAATCATCAATAAACCCTCCTGCACTGGGCGGAGCGGAAGGGAGTGTCAGTCTTGTACTGATTAAAACCCATCCATGTTCCTTCTTAGCCCTTTGTGTTCCAGGGCCACGGTATCTCTTTCAAACAGTCCCGCAGCCCTGGCCGGACTATTGGCACATTTGGCACCACACAGTTGAAATTTAGAGTAGGTGTCTTCTATGATTCGCTACACAAATATGATTGTGAGTGAAATTATGAAAAAATAATAAAAAGGGTGGCCCTCCCTCCATACGTACTTACCACATGTATCTGAGGGTTAAAAAAATCTACGTATATACATAACTGTGTGCGGTGTCTATTTGTTTATTTTTTCCCTTATCAATCACTTCGTCTAGAACCTCTAGACTAACAGTTGTGGCAATACTCAAACTCAAAGCATTTATTTCAATTAGATCATTACAGACACTTTTGAAAGTCAAAAAACAGAACAAAACGCAAAGCTACAGTTGCAGTCACAAGGCATAATTACTTGTGAAAGTACTGTAGTTGCCCATTCCAAACCGTAGATGTCTATGGAGAAGAATGGCCAAGAAACTCCATGGACACTCTTTTAAATCAAAATATTGTTACAAAATCTTTGTTACATCATTCATGTTGAGAATTACAAATATGTGAGAACGATGTAGAAATACGTGCAAGTTAAGGAGTCCCGGAGTTACTCGGGGGAATCTCATGGCCAGCAGTAAGGGCGATTAGATCTAAATTTATTGATTTTAGTAAACTGGTCATTAAGTCTTTCTTTTAATCGTTAACATAGGTCAAAGTCCATCTTGACATTTGTATATTACTATTCATCACGCATGGAAAGATGCTGACGTAGCAAATCAAATATTGTTCGGAAAATACTTATCTTTTGCGCTTCTGCAATCAGGGAAATTAACTTTGATTTAATTTGATAAAATGATTTTCCATATCATGTCTTATAAGGAAGGACAGTTGAGTGAAGTGGTAAAGTATTATTATTAATTTATCTGTTTATTTTATTTAACGTAACATCATTGGTCTCGGCTGTCATTAGTGGATTTTTGGCAGTCGTTACGAGTAGTCAGAAACCAAAAGTCTGACATCCAGTCTTATCAAGAGGTATCGTATTACCCAGTTACTGGGTTGTGGAGGTCAGATAGGCAGTCGTTATGTAGCTGCATCCGGTTAGACTGGAAGCCTCTAAGATAGTTTGGGAAAAGGCTAGGCAGATGATGATAGCATCACGCCTGTAATCCCCAAAGATTAGCATAGGCATAATTAGCCTTTAATATTCCCACTGCTGGGGCAAAGGCCTCCTTCCTGTGAGAGGGAGTGGGCTGTAATCCACCACGCGGGCCCAGTGCGGGTTGGTATATGTCACATGTCTTCGAATTTTTAGTTCTAGGACATGCCGGTTTCCTAATGTTTTCCTTCACCGTTTTGAGAAGGGTTAGTCAGAGGTGTTCTAAAAGTAGATCTATTCAAATTTCGCCAGTTATGTCTTAAGTAGGGGATGACCGGGTGACGAGCCGGATGTTTTTTTTAATAGCCTTTTTTTTGAATCATTGTTTTGAGATATTAGATTTTTTTTTCTCTAAGATTCTAATTTTGTTACTTATTCTTTTCAGATCCACTATGTTAGGATTAGTTCTAGCAGCAGTATCATCATCAATCTATCTACAATACGACAACACAGATTCAAGACGTAAGTGTACCTGACAAATTATAATATAACATTACGCTTATACACTCCGAAGGGTTCGGCAGACGTCTGTACACGAACATGTCGCCAGATTTTTTTATCACCGTGTAATAGGGGGTAACCCTATTGCCAGAACGCAAGCACAAATTCGAACCCCGTAACTGCTTCTGAGAAATTCCTGAAAATAAACCCAATAACATTTTGCCCGACCCGGGAATCGAACCCAGGTCCTCACACTCAGCAGTCGTGCTTGTGACCACTAGACCAACATTACTAAAGAAACAAAATTTGCATAAAATAATATTGGCGTAACTAATGGCTTATATTGCACGATTGTTGAAGAGGTAAGATTATAACAATATTTGCCGCTATTAAAATGCTTTTAATAATAATGTATGGTAATTGTAGTTAGTACTAGAATAGTGACTCTAAGTACTAGAATCGTTACATTATAGTAGCAGAAGTTGTCTTTATTTATTTAAATAGACCGGTTAAAACCACTATACTGTACCTATATTTATTTTGCTTAACATTTTATTATCAGCTGTTGGTTTATTACTACGAATTTTTAATACGCAGTTATTTATGAATCTTCTGCTTTGGGATTCTGTAGCCAAATAACAAAAACCGGCTAAATGCGAGTCGGACTCGCGTACGAAGGGTTCCGAACCATTATTTATAAAAACGAGCATAAAAACACTTTTTTGTATGAGAGCCCCCTTAAATATTTATTTTATTCTGTTTTTGTATTTGTTGTTATAGCGGCAACAGAAATACATAATCTGTAGAAATTTCAACTAGCTAACTATCACGGTTCATGAGATACAGCCTGGTGACAGACGGACAGCGAAGTCTCAGTAATAGGGTCCCGTTTGACCTTGTCCATCTGCGCGTCCGTATGTCACAGCCATTTCACTGTGAGACAACACGGTTGGCGCAGTGGTTGAACGATTGACTGCTGCGCTGCGTGTCGCGAGTTCGATCCCCGAACGGAACAAATATTTGTATGGCCTACAGATAGTTGTTCCGGGTCTAGCTGTTTGTGTATGTTAGTTTAAATGTTTGTAAACGCACGATACAGGAAAAATAACTAGTGTGGAGCAACGTCTTAAAAAAAAAGAAAAAAAAGACTCATTACAATTATGACTCATTATTAGATTAAGATTTGATATTAATTTAGTTTTTTGATTATGTTTTTTTTTGGGTGAAACTGCAGCATTAACTTGGTTTTTCATTACCATACTATGAAAAACTAGTTTGTTGTTATTATTAATTTATCTACTACAATACTCTTTACGTTCAGGTTGTTCTTGTATATATGGAGCATAGCAAATTAAACTAACACAACTTAATGTCAAAAACATTGAGACACATTCAGATGACTTACTATTAATTAATTTACCTAATACAAAGACAAAAATAGACCGCAACTTCGTCATTCGTAAAGGAAACTAGTTTTGCTGATTTTTTCACACACACAAACAAAACATTCGCGCCTCTTACCACTGAGGTGTAAGGCAGAGACACACGGCATGTACATTTTGACAGTTATGATTGTTTGTGTCATAATAATAGGAAACGAGCTTATTATAATCGACCAAGCATAAATTCAAAACTCCGTGGCTGCGATAAGACTAGATGTCAGACTTTTGGCTTCTGACTACTCGTAACGACTGTCAAAGATCTTCAAATGACAGCCAGGACCAACGGCTTAGCGTGCGTTCCGAGACATGGAGGAAACTCGGTATGTAAGGGGTGGTCACCCATCCACAGACCAACCTAGGCAAGGGTGGCTTAACCTGAAGATTGATCCATCATCATCATCATCATTTCAGCCCAAAAGATGTCCACTGCTGGACATAGGCCTCCCTCAAGTCACATTAACATTTTGGGGGGTTTTGCCATAATCGCCACGCTTGGCAGGCGGATTGGCGATCGCAGTACGGTTGTTACAAAGGCACAGAGAACGCTGCTGCCCATTCTCTGGCAAGTCCCTTAGTCGTCTCTTACGACACCCACGGGAAGATATGGGATGGTGCTATTCTTTACGTCCGACACCATACAGAGAAGATTGATCCGAGCGTCACTTATTATTTATCCACGAGCTCCTCTATCCTGACAGAAAAACCCAATTAAACATACATGCATAATAGTTTGATATGTTTGAAATAACAGTAAATACGTTTATTGTTTTCTGAGGACCTCGTGGCCATATAATAACAGCCGCACGGGTCGATCTTAAAGGTTAAGCCGTGTTGAGGTTGATCCATGGATGGGTGACCATAATTACATACCGAATTTCCTCCGTCCCTCGGAAAGTACTTTAAGCCGTTGGTCCCGTAACGACTGTCAAAGATCTACAAAGGAAAGCTCCTTTGTAGATCTTTGACAGTCGTTACGGGAAGTCAGAAGCTAGAAGTCTGACGCCAGTCTTACCAAGGGCTTTGTATCTCCAGTTACTGGGTTCTGGAGGTCATATAGGCAGTCGCTTCATGTAAAATACTGGTATTCAGCTGCATCCGGTTAGACTGGAAGCCGACCCCAAGATAGTTTGGGAAAAGATTGTGCAGATGATGATGACGTTTATTGTTTTTTAATACAGTTGCTCAAAAAGTGGCGTATTGCAGGGACGTATAGCGTTCGGGATGTGAGCTATTACAAACTCGAGCTTTTTCTTTACCTTGTCCGAACTCGTGCGTTCTCTTTCCCAACTGTCAAAATAATGTCTATTAAAAAGAAAAAAAACCAACCACGGAGTTTTTACTAAAAAAAAATCATAGAAGTTTTATGATTCATGCAAATATTTCTAAAAAGAAGCTACTAATTTGTTTCAATATTAGATTTAATGGCTTGATTCAATGAGTTAGGTTAGGTTTCATTTCATTTTCATTTCAAATCAATTAAAAAAAATCTACTGAAGACTTGGCGGTATGTATAGTTCCCTTTGCCTACCCAGAATGGGTAAAGAAAACAACAAAAAAAACTCTGTTTATATTCTTTTACGGATGGCGCCATTTTCCAAAAATGTTCTTTGTTAAATTGCTTCATTTTTTCGCAACTGTATTAAAAATAGTTGTTCAGTACACGTGCGGAACCGTCATTGCAACTTGTTCCGACTGTCAACCCTCACCTTCGGCTGCGCCTCGGCTCGGGTAGACATTTGTCGGAACTCTTTGCAATGACAGGGTTTCCGAACTCGTAATGAAATATACTATTCTCTTTCAGTTCGAAGAATAGCCTACTCCTTCAGCCTCAAGAGGAACTGGTCTTCCTTCGTGAAGATATCAGATGATGAGATACCGGTCCTCAGTTTCACGAAGGCCGTGGTCTTAAGCTTCACTACCATTGTCCACGTATTCGTGTTTATTATCGCTGGTTCTATTAGTAATGGACATGATTATGATCAAGTAAGTAGTATTTGTATTCATATTTTTAACTGCTACATGTTTGTGAATGTTCTATTGAATAGGTTTCCTGTTTTCAGAAAATGCGAGTAGTTTTTGTTTTATTTTAAGAAGCGACGGTCTCCTGTTTTTACTATGAACACTTTTACCGTGCACGTCTTGCTACATCGTTCTCACACAATGTACCATCTCAACCTGAATGATTTAACCAAGGTTTCTGTACTGAGCTGCATCCGGTAAGACTGGAAGCCGACCCCAAGATAGTTTGGGAAAAGGCTAGGCAGATGATGATACTATGCAATGAAGATTGCTTTTCATAATTTTAAGAAAACGATTCTTCAGTAATAATAACAATGTCAGCACAAGTTTGTTATGGTGCATTTGAAATAAGAAGAACAAAAAGAATGAAATATTAAAGAAACATAATCAATTCTTTTTTTTTTCAGTTAATAAGTTTGAAAAGCAACACGCTAGGTAACACATTCCAGCACTTAGACCTTCCAGCAGTGGAGAACTTCTTCGTCATATCAGGGCTACTCCTTATGAAAGGACTCATGGAGAAGAAAAAGAATCCTGTTATTACTTTGATACAGCGTTATGTGAGGTAAACAATTTTTTAGAATGAAACTTTAAAAATTTGTATTAATTTAGTATTTATAGTATACCTACTCATATAATTTTATTTTAGATGTTGCTTGCTTTTCCACTTATATAAATTAAATAAACTTGCATGAATGTTATATTCTGACTCCTAATGAGAAAATATATGTTTTGGCTATAGTTTATTAATTATTTCAGGAAACTGAAACTGTTACTATTAAAAAAAAACATATGTATATTATTTACTCAATTCATTTTGAAGGATTCCGATGCTCAGAGATTTGGCATACATTTTTACATTTTTACCTACCTTTATCCCATTCTACTTGGGGTCGGCGAAACACGCCTTCTTCTTCTACTCTCCCCTGTCAGACGCCACGGCATCATTCACTCCTTTCTCTTTCATATCATTCATACAACCCATCATCTTTTCTTTGATCTTCCTCTCCCTCTCTATCCATCAACATTTATACTCACAACTCCTTAAGTTACTTGTGTTTCATCCCTCTTTCACGATTATTGAAAATCATTTTTTATTTCAGATTAATAGGGTCCTTCGCGTTCCTAATATTCTACACGATAGCAGTATCAGAATATGTTGGTGATGGTCCATTGTGGAAACGCATCATAGGCAGAGAACAGGCGGCGTGTGCCAAGACTTGGCTGCTTGGTCTACTCATGCTGGGCAACTACGTCGATAGTGAGAATATTGTAAGTAGATTTTGCTTTGTTTGTCTTGCTAAACTCTATTTGAAAATTAACAGCTTCTTTGGGCAAGGTGACTTATTTTGGTTCGTCAGTTGGTAACTCAAACACGAGAGATTAGACCTTTTGTTCTGGATTGGACCATATCAGAGAACGTTCTCGATACGCAGATATTGAAGGCTAAAGTTTAAACTTCTCTTACCATAAAAAAAAATTGTTCCTGTTATAACTTCAATTCATATACCTTCATGATGAACGCATGTTTTGTTACATTGAGCGTTTCCATAAACCATGATTAATCTCACCAAAAATAAGGATAATTTTACACCCTGTAATAATTTATCTTGTTAATAGTTGCTTCCATGATAATTGTATAGCACTTTTACGAGAAAATAAACGGATAAAATTTAATTTCTATCAATTGCAATATCCACCAAAACTTCTTTAATAACTATTTTACACCAGTACTCAGTGCTCTGTATGGTGTCGGACGTAAAGAATAGCACCATCCCATATCTTCCCGTGGGTGTCGTAAGAAGACACTAAAGGACTTGCCAGAGAATGGGCAGCAGCGTTCTCTGTGCTTTTGTGACAACGTTACTGCGATCGCCAACCCGCCTGCCAAGCGTGGCGATTATGGCAAAACCCCCATGTTATGTCAATGTGGCGAATCTTGGGGAAAGCCTATGTCCAGCAATGGACGTCTTTCGGCTGAAATGATGATGATGATGATGATGACCAGTACTCATTAATTTGTTCACCATTATTTCAGTGTCAGCAAGTATCCTGGTATATACCAGCGGACTACCACTTGGCTGTCATGGGGTCTGCTCTGTTCTGTCTTTGGCAATGGAACAGGCGTATCGGAAAAATTGTCACTACCATCGCAGTCATCTTCTCAGTGGTCATAACTGGTATCACCACTTACTCAAAGGGATTAAATGGAATCTTGCTCTACGATGTCGAGTAAGTGTTTTTTTTATTTATTTTTTTATGGCACTTCCAACTACTTGCTCACTAAAACATACATAAATATAAATCACAAACAGTTTTAGGTACAGTAAATTCGTCACTTAAAGACATGCACACAATTTTTTGACGTTATTTTAGTCTAATTCTGGTTTAATTGCATGGTTTTTGTGATTTTCAAGGTTAAGTTAAGTTATTTTATTTACGTATTTATTTATGTTCGTTTTTGCGTACAAACTAAGAACAATTCAATACCGTAAAATATTTCTCATGAATATCCATAATAAGCAAGTATTTTTAGAAGAACGTTTTGTCTAACCTATCTAAGCATAAATTGGTCAGAAAGATTTCGTTGTTGGTTAAATCCCCAGAATCGATCAGGACTTACACAGTTCGAGACCTAATCATTGTCGATCATGATATTTATAAAACAACAGACAAAAAAACTTTAGTTGACGAAAAATTAAAAATAAAAACATTTCAATTGTTTTTATATTTGCAGCAAATCACCTGGTGTCAATTGAATGTTATGGAAAAATCGTTAACGGCTTACCTTTGCCTTGATTGACGTTTTTACGCGAAATTATTATTTGATTGAGATTTTCACTGAAAGCTTTATAAATGAATTTCTTGGAATATGAATTTCATGTAACCTTGCTGGAGATATACACATTATAAAGAAATGTGTTTTATCATTTTCATTTATAATACAATATTTACTTTTGAATTTCCGAAATTCGTATTTTGTTAATATTTTCCTGTAACTTTAAAATGCTTAAAAGTCGACAAGATCCGAGTCTGTGTTCGTTATTAATTTAGAATTTTGTGCCGTAATATCTGCCATGACATTTTCCTTGTCAAATATAACTTGTAGATGAATAATTCTAAATCGTTAATATTGTATCTTCTTTCAAAACATGAAGTTTTGAAGTCTTAGAACTCATTTGTTATGTGAGTTTCTTTTAGACATTTCGCTTCCTTTTTAATAAGCGTATGTTTAAGATCAAGCTCTAACTTAACATAACTCGTTCACTGCAACTTTTCTCCACCTTCCCTGACAGTGGTCGCTCTATCCATCTAAGCTGTAAAGCCTCTACTACATCTCAATCATCACAATTTCAGAAAGCTGATCAATGTCAGGGACAACCAAGTCTATTTGGAAACCTACATGAAGAGTCATCACAGAGCTGGTTCTTATTTCCTCGGCATGGCTATGGGGTACATAATTACGGTATACAGACCTGCTAAGTACAGAGGAGTTATTTCTAAGGTAAGCATTTTTTGTAGTAACTTTTCATTACATCATTCCCTGTTGTTCTAATTTATTTGGGGTCAGCGCAGCATGTCGTCTTTGCCCTTACCTCTCTATTAGTCGTAAGTAGTGACATAGTCTTAACACTTAATAATTATACAGGCATAAATTCACGACTTATCCCTACAGGGGTTGGCAGAAACTACAGATCGCCACCTGCTGCGATCCTTACAAACTCTTTTTGCTTCGTCGTAATATTTTTACTAGAAGACGATTGCTTTGTGAAAAGGTTGTATGTAGAAAACAAGGAAAGTGTTCTGAGAGTCAATGGAATGGCAAATAAATTACATGTCAGTGGCCACGACTGTAACTGGAACATGAAAAGTTTTTTTTGTATCGATTCAGCATTTTAATTACTTTGAAGATTAGTATTACCTTCTCTATCAGTTGTCATTTCGTAGATCTGTTAACCCGTTTTTTATAATGTTCACTGATATTATCTAGGTCCTA
Organism: Cerastis rubricosa; assembly: GCA_949152445.1. NCBI lineage: Eukaryota > Metazoa > Arthropoda > Insecta > Lepidoptera > Noctuidae > Cerastis > Cerastis rubricosa. The sequence continues at coordinate 14,451,825 of OX424548.1, read as the reverse complement.
ACCCAAAAATTCCTTGCTTTCCAGGAATGCTCCTACCTAGGCCTTGCAGCTGCTTTCTGGCTTGGTCTCAAAGTACTAACAGCGGCCCCAGCATGGTGCCTTGGTGAATACAACGCGTGGAACGCAGCAGTGTATGCGGCGCTCAACAGAAACTTATGGGCTTTGGCTACCTGTGCTTGTATTGGAATTACAGAGTACGGGGATGTCCGTAAGTAGATTTTTTTATTGGTTGTTATACAGAAATGTTAGTAACGAACATCTGTGATGTTATCAAAGGTTTCGTTTAATGCAAAAAAGGAACAAGCTTGCTCATATCGTGCCAGTGATTTCAGTTTTTTTTTACAGGTTTCCTTGTGATATTTTATTTCATTATAAGTCTGAGTCTAACAATTTGAAACGTACACAAGAAATTGAAAATTGTTCTTACTAGACTCTGATCCAATTACTAAATTCTTTCGGTCAGCCAGACAGTGAAATATTTATCTAGTACCTACTTATTTCTTTCTTTTGGTGAAAACAACTTTGCTTTTCTTGATAATAAATGCATGTACTTTACCCCCGTTCTTATTAATACAGTTATTTGCTTCTCGGGTAAGGAATTCAACCAGGAAACTATGTTGGAACAGTTAATAGTAGCTGACTTAAGAATGGATAGCTATCCGCTTGAATAATTATAATACCCAAGCTAACTTCTGACGGAAATTAGACCGCAGAACCTTGTAGTATATTATATTGAAATATATAAAAATGGTACATAGATTTGACTTTTTGATTTGATTGACTCATGGGATGAGGCCTCTACTTCACTATTAGTGGTGGAGAAGTATTCCATACTTTTTTGTTAAAGTATCGGCCTCTTGTTACCAGACATCCATAGATAACTGAAAAACCATTTAATCATTTAAATTTAAAGCAAACAGAAGTAATGAAGATATAACAATTAATTATTATGAATCCGCCATTGATGAAGAGTAATCTTTTTCAGAAGTAACTCACTTTATTTATTCTTGTACAAAGATGTAATAGTATGACGAATGAAAGGTGATTTCGCGTAACTGGAAAATATTAAAACCCGTTTAGAATGATATAGGATACATTCAAATATTTACGCGAAATTGAAATAAGTATAATATGCAGTTTTGAGATTCTATCCTTTTGTGCGTATTTTTAGTTTTTCAACGAGGCTGTTAATAAATATAGGACATAAATCATTTCAGCCAGTGAAATATTAAAAACAAAATACCAGGAAAAGAGTGAGCTAGCTTTCCTTTTAATCCCTTTACACTAAATATACTCGTTCTAGGGGCATGTTGTACATAGCTACGTTTTTTTTTTCTAATTTCCCGAGAGGACCCTTACTTTTCCCCCGTCAAAATACCGGTATTATATTTTCATCTCAGTTCCAAGATATGACTGTAACTGTTTCATCAAAATCTACTTTGTCTGTGTTGAAATGTTCTTCGGAAATATTATTGTTGTTTTTTTTTTCTTTTTTGGCATTTTCGCATCTTATCTCCGGATAATGGGTCAAATTAATCTTTTATTATATTTTTGCATTTCATGAGTGTACTTTAATCATCACCATTCTCTTGCCCTTATCCCAATTTATTTGGGGTCGGCGCAGCATGTCTTCTTCTTCCATACTTCTCTATTACTCATCATCTCATCAGTCACCTCCTTTCATGCCATGTCATCATGAGTGCACGTTAATCATTGCAATTTAAACTTTATACCAATGATAATATGATATTTTATGTGGTCGTGATTTACAAAGATACCTTATACCTACCCTTGGATACCTTTTTGATCACCACTGCTCTTAATACGGTGAAAGAAAACATCTGTGGGAGAGAATGTCTTTTTTTATATTTCATTCTGTGATTTACTAGTAAGATATCTAACAAAGCGCACTAGTCCTTTTTTTTTCGCGCCCTCGTCCTGTGTTATGGACTACACATATGTCTTTGTCCCAGCAGTGGGAACATAATAGGCAGATTAGGTTTATACTTATGTTAAAAAAATATGTGTTTATTGGCATTACAGAAACACCTTAAAATTAAACAAAATAAATAATCAAAAACTATTAATATGCCAAAAGGGCATCAGCTCAGCATAATGCCAGATGCCAACACAAGGTATACCACCTGACGCTGATTTTCAGCTGCAGCCCACGAGTGCCATACGCTCGAAAACAAAAGCAATAAAAGTCTAAAATATTATGTACAAAAAACTACAGCAATATTTTATTTTAATAAAATATTGCTACTGTTCATTTATCACTATCTATGATATCTCTCTCTGTCTTTTTTTATTATCTCTTGGTTAGATTTAGTGCTCAACTCACAATTTCCTTTTAAAAAACTAGGTGTCAGATTATAATGAACACTAAAGTACAAAAACATTGCAATAAAACCTTGGTGACCTATATTCTTAAAATGGTGTCAAGTCAGAACTACAATAAAGAAGTGACCGTGTTTCGACTGTTCAGATATTCTGGCTAAGATACAGATCATTAATTGACGTCAGAGAGATTTACGGCTTTAAAAAGGAAGAAAGAGTGTTTTTACGATTATTTTCATTAAGGAAATAACCTAACTGTGCGCCTGTGCCAGAGAATGGTAGCAGCGTTCTCTGTGCTTTTGTTACAACCGTACTGCGATCGCCAACCCGCCTGCCAAGCGTGGCGATAATGGCAAAACCCCCCAAATTAAAAAAAAACTAATTTTCGAGTCATATGTAATGGGAACGAATCTATTGCCATCGACTGATGTAAATACACAAGAAAACTTGACGCCCTAGTAATCGAACCTAGGATCCCGTGCCCAGCAGTAGCGCCTGCAATCACTCAATCAAAGAAGCTGACATTTTGGTTATGGCTATTACTCTAGGTACCTATTATGAAATGTGTATGCTACTGAATTTTATTTTCTAAAATCAGCTATCGCATCTATTTTCTTGACTAACCGTGTTTACTCTCTCTTCAAGAGTTGCTCGTGCCTAATATCATTTTATCATCATCAACATCAGCCTATAATGTTGCCACTGCTGGAACACAGGCTTCTCCTCTATAAAAGGGAGTGGGCTGTAATCCACCACACGGGCCCAACGCGGATTGGTAGATGTCGCATGTCTTCAAATTTTTAGTTCTAGGACATGCCGGTTGCCTCACGATGTGTTCTTTCCTTCACCGTTTTGAGAGCAGCGGTGATGAAATAAATAACACATGGTAATGCGCGCCTGCCTTGGTTCGAACCTACGACTTACTGCTCGTAAGTCGGGGCTGCCACCACTGGGCCAACGCTACTCTCCAAGAGCAAGAGCTCGCTGCTTCAAGAGTTGCTCGTGCCTAATATCATTTAATTTTGTTTAATTCCAGAAATTCTAAGAAACTTCATGGCCTGGCCTTTCTTTACGATACTCAGCCGTCTAGCCTATGGGGTCTACATAACACACTCGCTTCTACTGGAACGATTCCTTTTCTCGCAGCGGAATCCAATGCAATACGACATGTTTAACTTGGTACGTATTTATGATTGCCTGGTAGAGAAAAGAACAGAGGGAAAACAAGTTAAAACCGGTGCAGTACATGCATATATAAGTAAAAGATGTACAATAATAATATTAGTGAATGGTCTTTTAATATTTGGAACTGTCGCCGTTATTATGTATGTATTTTTTACAGATTATTTTATGTTACCTCATAACTCCGTCAATTACACGCACTGAATACACGTACGTGTATCAGTGCGTGCGTTTTCGCCGTTGTACGAACCAGACCTTCTCCAACTCATGTTGTCCTAGTACTAGGAATTTCACTTTCATAGGTTGTTTGTAAGAAATGTTCGTTTCTTTTTCATTGTCTGTAGCTTTCTTAGAACTGCATTAAGACCCTCAAGTTTTGATTGTTATTTTATAGTACGAGGTTCTATAAATGTTGTTTGGTTAACATTCTTTTTGTAGGCTATTGGAAATTTTACTCTTTTATTGCTTATTACCAAAAGTGGTGTTTACAGCGTTATTGAACGTCGCAAATATTTAATGGCACAGATCTATAAGAAGACCTATCTCAATCAGTGGCAGTTTATTTTTACTTTCTTTTAAAGAAATCGCTCGTTAAAATCTTCGAGTTTTAGAACTCTACTGGACTGTTCACACAGCAGTGGATAAAAATAAGTAATCAAATGATCTTAAAAGACATTCCGGGCACCCTAACCTTGCCTATTCCAAGAATTGTGACATCCACCAATTTGCACTTAGCCCACTCTCTCTTAGGAGGCCTGTATCTTAGCAGTGGGAACATTCTTAGGTGATGAGTCCAACCCTATCTATTCTATGTTTATCGTATTACCCAATTACTAGATTGTGGAGGTCAGATAGGCAGTCGCTCCATGTAAAATACTGGTATTCAGCTGCATCCAGTTAGACCGAAAACAGACCCCAAGTAAGTTGGGACATTATACAGATGATCATCATCATCTGCCTAGCCTTTTCCCAAACTATCTTGGGGTCTTGGGGTCGGCCTCTAGTCTAACCGAATGCAGCTAAAAAGAGCAAATGATAGAAACATCATCTCTATAGAAAAATCTATACAGATGATGTCTGTTCTAAATACTTAAATCTTCAGAAATCTTTCTAAAAACACACATGAATACTTAAGCTTTTGGATCTACCGCATTCAACAAACAAGCAGCCCACCCCCAACACACTTGAACATACTAAACTTCTTAATTGAATTTCAGATAGTAAACGGTATTGGAATACTCATATCGTCGGCACTGCTCGCGGTGCTTCTATGGCTGTTCGTGGAATCGCCGCTCAGCAACTTGGCTAATCTTATTCTAAACCCTGTGTGAGTACTGAGTATGCTATAGCTAAATACTAATACTAATAGATTGTGGGGAGGTGTAGTGTCGGAGCGGAATATCCGGATGGAAATGGTGTGTTTTTGAGAAGATTTGTTGGGATTCGAGAATTGGTTTTGTTTAAACAAAGAATTTGCTTTGCTGACGTTTCCTTACTAGGCTATAAGCTTCCTGGCAGTGATACACTTCGAATGCTTTTTATACAGTGTGGTTTTAGCTGTACACATAAATATGATCACGTGTTTCAACTGCATACTGTTAACAATTTCATTGGCACTAAAGAAAGGTTTTGTGTCATCGACTCGATTTGTTTTGGATAATCTGAAAGACAAAACCAATACAAAAAAAAATCTTTTAATCTTTGCAAAAATCTTAGTAAAATAAACATGAATTTGGTAATTTTGGCTTATTTTACTAAGGGACTTGCCAGAGAATGGGCAGCAGCGTTCTCTGTGCTTTTGAAACATCCGTACTGTGATCGCCAACCCGCCTGTCAAGCGTGGCGATTATGGCAAGACCTCCCAAAATGTCAATGTGGCGACACTTGGGGCAGGCCTATGTCCAGCAGTGGACGTCTTTTGGGAAAAATCAAATCAAAGATGATGGCTTATTTTACTGCTACAATTTGGATTTGATCCACTTCTAAACATACCAAAGTTGAAAACGCACCCCTTCGTTGCCCTCTCCGCTACATCCACCCATCTTGAACAAATAACTAGCAAAGGCGAACAAGCAACATACATGATTTTATTCCAACTTTAAACAAACTGTTTCCTTTAACTTTTCAGTAAGAAGCAAACGTCCAATGGAATTGAAAACAAAAAGGAAATCAACGGGCGGATTAAGATTACAGACTTGAAATATACAAAGGCATTGTGATACAAGGAGAATTCTTTGATCTTGTTAATGAAGAAGACCTTATTTTCTATGTAGATTTTACTGCTATAGAAGATGCTCTGAAAGCTATAAAAAATTATGAAAAGATTAAGGAGAAAACAAGTGTTATTTTAGCTGTGTTATTGTGATATGAATATAAATAGGCGACTGAAAGTCTGGTGTAATCTTAAGTGCCAATATTCAGGCTCGATTTTTTTAGGATAAGGAAGAATAAATTGCTTTTTTTTACTACCTATTTATTGGGATTTTCTTTGTGTTTATAGAATGTAAGGAAAATAAATATATCTGATAGAAAAGTCACGAAAACATAAGGAGTTTTGCGCCTGCCAAAATTTTGTTAGCAATTCATGAGTAATTTGCTATTTGAATTTCGACAGGCAAATTTAAAAGACGCCTGACTAAAAATTGTTTTCAATCAAGTTTACCAAACATTTTAAATTATATAAAGAGAGAAAGCTAACAAAAAAACTCTGTTGGTTGTTTCAACACACACATTTTATTGTTAGTACAAATAAATGGGTTTTCATAACAACATTTTGTAGAGAAACAGTACAGCACTTTAGTAGTATTAAAACAGCTTAGATTGTACGGACCCCGTATCATAAGGAAGTGAATCATACTTGTAATCCCACAGCAAATAACGTTATACACGAACGATTGACTAACAAAGTCTAACATAACTCAACCGCTGCTGAAACTTTTAAGCCCACTACGATCCTAATTTATGTGGCTTCAATGAACGTTAGCTACTCGTACTTGCATAGGAAGTATTAGAGACTTAAATGTTGCTTTAGTTTATAATACACACATCTTTATTAATATTACTAGCTGCTGCCCGCGACTTCGTTCGCGTGGAAATTTTGATGGGTTTTATGGATATGAAAAATAGATGTTGGCCGATTCTCAGACCTACCCGATATGCACACAAAATTTCATCAAAATCGGTCAAGCCGTTTCGTAGGAGTATGGCAACGAAAACTGTGACACGAGAATTTTATACAGGGTGTAACAGAAAGGGTATATACATACTTAAGGGTGTGCTACCGACCATCAAACTGAACATGTTATTCCACAAACAAACATCGTAATAACGAAAAAATTTTCTGCTGCCCCATACAAAATTTCAATACCAATTCGACCCAAATGTATGGGACACCTGATATTTTTTTCGCTATGATGATGTTTCTTTGTGGAGAAACATGTTCAGTTTGATGGTCTGCAGCACACCGTTAAGTATGTATATACCCTTTCCGTTACACCCTGTATATTAGAAGATAAAGCTGAAGAGTTTGTTTCTTTGTTTGCTTGAACGCGCTAATCTCAGGAACTACTGTCCGATTTGAAAAATTCTTTCATTGTTAAATCAAATTAAATTATTTTTATTTTACATAGGCCTACAGGGGCACTTATAAAAGGTCGGCAAAAAGGCCTAGGGTTAGATAGCCTATTTAGCGAGGGAGGCTATAGACTATATATCATCACGCTACGACCAACAGGAGCGGAGCAGCAATGTTTCATAATCCGGGAAAATGTGACGCAGACGAAGTTGCGCGGGACAACTATGCATTTATATGAGCAGAAATAACCTAGTGTTGTAGCTACCGGAGTACAAAGTCATGGAGCTCAAGTTCGAACCCCAGACACGATCCGCAGATTTTTCGGATTCATGTGCGAATTGTTTAATTATCACTTGCTTCAGTGAAGGAAAACATTCTGAGGAAACCAGCATGCCTGCCAGATATTTCTCGACGGCATGTAAAGTCAAGTCAGAGGCCCATGGGCTGCAAATAAACACCTCACTCTGACACCAGGTTATTCACAAGATAAAGAAGAATATTAGTATGAGAAAAAGCATACATTACAAATTGACGGAAGAAATTCGCAACTTGAGAATTTTAATCGATGTTTTGTTTAATTTAAGACGACTCACATTTCCTGTATCTTTTATATAATGTACACTAAAGGAAAGACGAGCAACAACACTCTCAAAAGATTAAGATTCTATGAAATTCTCGACAAAGAACAGGCAACCCCTTTCACGCCCGCACCGTGGCTGTCGTAAAACACGATTGGAGGATTACGTCTAAAGGATGAGTACCTAGCTGGGTAGCTGTTTGCAAATAACAACAAACTCCGAACACCGATCCAGGAAGCTTAGTAATTATTGCAGTCTCTCCTTTGGCCATTTCCATTTTCCTCAAAATTCATCTCCAGAATTGGTGAATAATTGTAGACCGACTAGCTGAGTCCTAAGTTCCCTGTGAAAAATAAATTCAAACCTAGAGAATTTAACTAGTAATAAAAATAAAAATCACGTAAACCCGATAAGTAATTCTAGACATCTAAACGCAATAACTGGAAGACATACAAAGAATCGTTGCGTTTTATAATATATGGAAGGAGATATTACTGTCTATTCATCCCGTTACCATGGCAACGCTTCCATTTTCCTTGTATCCATGTGAAGCTAATTTCATCCACACACAAACGATATCACAATGTTTACTCAGTCATGACTGCTGTTGAAGCCTGACAAATGTTTATATAGAATTCAATCCAAGCTGAATCAATTCCACAGCTATTATTGGATTTAAAGGTAGGTACCAAGGGATATAAATCCTATCACGAATGTTCAAATTACTACAACTCAATACGAGTTTTATTTGTGTCATTGGTGTCGGGTATCTTAAGTATTGTTTGTTTTGATAACAAAGGAATTGGTAAGACGGATTGTTGTCGATGGGTATTAATAGATTTTGATTGATTTTAAATACGAATGCAGATGAAAAGTAATTTTCTAGCGTCAGACTAGAAGCTCTATAAATTACCAATAATTGATTCTAGAAGAAAAGAGAAACGGCAATTCAATCAAATCAGTAAGTGGAGTCAACAATAGGCCATATAGTTTCCACAATACAAAACATCAAAGCCTCTAATGATAAAAGCTTGTTCCATTATCTGATTACTCTGCAAAAGATAAACATAAGTACAAGAAAACTCCACAATTACTTTCTAGAACAATACCGTAGCATAATCTTTCCAAAGAACAATTTAACTTATAAGTATAGATGATATTCTAGTTTTATGTTACAGTCTAAAGGAGCCGCCCCAGGAATATGTGATTGCTTTCCTAGATTAGTTTGTAGAATTAGGTTGTTCAGAAATTATAGTATGCATTGAAATTCGAGCTGATATGGATAACGATTATAGTGTTGGTGTATATCGGTTTATTGGCGTAACCGAGCTATATGACCTAGTATTACTAAATGGGGTTGCGCGGTTTAGGGTCCCCGATTTGATCTTAACGAGGCAGAGGTTCGGAGCTTTAGTATAATACTTATCTGTAAGTTGAAGGTAAGACCAAATAAAATACGGGGTTATTTCAATCATTAAACGTTCAGCGATTTCATAGTTTTAGTTCGATGCTATTAAATTAGTATTCGTAGTCATAACTTTCCTGGCCTTATCTTAATGAATTAGGGATCGATGCAGTTTGTATACTTTAGTAGGTAAGTTGATTTTAGTCTATTATTCACTGTCCCAAGTAGGTTTCCCTAATGAGCTTTCCCGAGAGGCCAGCCATAATCAACGCGCTTGACTGACAGATTGAATTGCATTATGTTATTAGTTAAGAGGACGATACGTAATTTTGATGTACGTATCATCATCATCATCATCATTTCAGCCGAAAGACGTCCACTGCTGAACATAGGCCTCCCCCAAGTGTAGCCACATTACACACGACGACATACATGGGGGTTTTGCCATAATCGCCACGCTTGGCAGGCGGGTTGGCGATCGCAGTACGGTTGTTACAAAAGCTCAGAGAACGCTGCTGCCCATTCTCTGGCAAATCCCTTAGTCGCCTCTTACGACATCCACGGGAAGATATGGGATGGTGCTATTCTTTACGTCCGACACCATACAGAACCGATGAAGATGTATGTATGTACTTCAGGATTTAAAATTTGGTGGAAAATTAAGGTACAGTAATCGCCAACTTTGATTTTTAAGTATACATAACATAATTTATGGTTCTGTATGGTGTCGGACGTATGAAATAGCACCATCCCATATCTTCCCGTGGGTGTCGTAAGAGGCGACTAAGGGTCATTGCAGGGAATGGGCAGCAGCGTTCTCTGTGCTTTTGTACCAAACGTACTGCGATCGCCAACCCGCCTGCCAAGCGTGGCGATTATGGCAAAACCCCCCCTTCTTGGGGGAGGCCTATGTCCAGCAGTGGACGTCTTTCGGCTGATAATTGATTCCAATGATAAACATAATTTAAGCTTGTAATTCCCGAAGGAGTACACCATTCACCAGTTATATTTAGTTCCCATGTTATAGGGGCAAGCCTATTGTTAGCAACCGGGCACGAATCCTGACTTCAGGTTTACAGTGATTTTTCTGATGACATAACATAATGTCACGCCTGTGATTCCCGAAGGGTTAGGCACAGGTGTACCCATTAGCAAACCCATATTTCGCCAGTTATGTTTAAGTCCCATGTAATAGGGACGAGCCTATTGTTAGCAACCGGCCACAAATCCAGACTCAATGTCTGCTACTAAGAAATTCCTGATGACAAAACCCAATAACAATCAGTCAATCAATCAATCAATCAAAATATTTTTATTTTACATAGGCCTACATGGGCACTTTTAAAACGTCGACAAAAGGTGCTCGGTTCGGGTTGGTCGTTTCCTATGGAGAAGAACCAGCAAGAAACTCCATGGTTACTCTTTTAAAAAGCATTTGGTTTTACAATATTTGAATGTTGCAGCGTTAGCACTTAAGTATGGGAAGACACCGTAGGCCCGACAATAAGTCGTTGCTTACTACAAAAAGTACAAGACCTCACAGACCTGGGAATCGAACCCAGAGCCTTCAACCTCAGCAGTAGAGCGACTTTTAGACTAACGAGACATTTTTAATTAAACTTCACGTGTAACTGATGCAATGATTTGCAATAATACTAAAATCGATAGTCAGTTTACGAATTCAATCCGTTTTGGTTCCGGAAAATCAGAAACCGATGCGTTAGAGGTAATTATTTTCGTAGATTCGCTAGAATTAATTTGCCTCTAACGAGAGCTCGAACCACGTATGTAATCGTCATCATTAATCTTCATGTTAATTACCATTTCCATCAGCTGTGTTCCCTCGTAAGTTTCTAAATACATTCAAATTAGCCTGTACCGTTGCTACTGCTGGAACATCAGACCTACTGTATGCAAGAGACTGGGCTTGTCCACCACTCGGGATAGTGGATGTCACATTTCATGTAACTAATCTAAAATTTTGGATACTACACATCATCATCATCATCATCATTTCAGCCGAAAGAAGTCCACTGCTGGACATAGGCCTCCCCCAAAGCCACATTGACATAAGGGGGGTTTTGTCATAATCGCCACGCTTGGCAGGCGGGTTGGCGATCGCAGTACGGTTGTTAAAAAGCACAGATAACGCTGCTGCCCATTCTCTGGCAAGTCCTTTAGTCGGCTCTTACGACACCCACGGGAAGATATGGGATGGTGCTATTCTTTACGTCCGACACCATACATAACTTTACGTCCGACACCATACAGAACTACACATGCCTAATAAGAATTACGTTTTTTTTTCGAGAGTCATCAGTCACAATCCAGTTTACCTCACTGCTCGCACCTTTACTAATAGTGCTCGCATAATAGCTTTGTAATAGTTCAAAAAAAATATAAGACAACCTACTGTTTATTCGTATTATGTCAAGTGGACAACTATCCGACGGTTGTGGTTTTTTTTTTTTTTTTGGGAATGGCATCTCGCAGTTCAACCTAGGAGGTTGTCGTCTGCTTAACCGGACTATCCTGTGGGTGCCTTAAGAGTAAGGCCTCCAGCCAGGGCATAAAACTAACAAACGTAGCGACTACACGCTAAGGGCACCCCCTGTGGGGTGGACGTCGCGACGGACCTCGACGGCGAGGTCGGAAAGACGGCGGTTTGTGTCTAAACTTTTTAAGAGTGCTAGTCTCTTTGCTACTCTCCTGGAGGAGGGTGATAGCATCATCGGGAGTGACGAGGGTATGCCGAGGACGGCGTACTGTACAAATGCGCGAGGGTTCGTAACGGGCGGCCGCTGCGATCAGGGGATTACGGTGTTTAATGGCGTTATCGAAGAAACGCTTCGAAAGACGTTTCATAAACTGAAGGACGGTGGGCATTCTAAGGTCTACGTGTAGACGGTCATTACGGACATAAAAAGGGGCTCCCGTGACTCTACGTAAGAACCGGTTCTGGAAGGTTTGCATCCTATGGATGTACTTAGGCTTGGTGTGAGCGTACACGACGCAAGCGTACGTCATAATGGGGCGGATCACCGCGGTGTAAAGGCGCAACTTGCACTTGAGTGACAACTTGCTTTTTGTCGAAATCATGAAATGAAGCCTACCCATAGCAAAGGCAGCTCGGTCGCGAGCTGCTTTGATGTGCGCCGCGAAAGACAGGTGGTTGTCAATGAGACAAGGGATAGGCTTACCGTACATAGTGATCGGGCTGAGCGCGGGTGGCTTATTCTTACGCGGTTTAGAGAAAAGAACTGCCTGGCTCTTGTCGGGGTTCACCTCGATTCTCCATTTCCGGAACCAAGCGCCTAAGACGTTGGCTGAGGTTTGGAGGGTGCTGTAAATAGCGTCGTGACTACGGCCAGTGTAATAGATGGCCGTGTCGTCCGCGAACAGGGCTAACTGTGCCTTCTTGCTCTTGGGGATGTCACTGGTGAACAGAGTAAAGATAAGGGGAGAGAGCGGGGAGCCCTGAGGGACTCCGGCTCTAATGGGGTGGGGGGAAGACAGTGCCTTCCCGATGCGATAGCGGAAGGTGCGATCCGACAAAAAGTCTCGTAAGATGAGCACGAGACGGTCTGGCACTCCCAGTTTGTACAGCTTATATAATAAGCCGTTGTGCCAGACTTTGTCGAATGCCTTTGCTATGTCGAAAAACAATACACCCGTCATCGCTCCACGCTGGAAGCCAGCGCTCAAGTGTTCTACGATGCGGTGGGCCTGTTGAATGCAAGAGTGTCCGGTCCTGAAGCCGAACTGTTCGTTGGGGATGAGACTCTTAGCCTCGGCGAAGTCTTTGAGTCGCTTATACATAAGTCTCTCGTAGATTTTTCCGAGTGCATTCAGGAGACTGATAGGTCTGTAGCTCGAAGGCTCAGACTTGGGTTTGCCTGGCTTTGCGAAACCGATGACCGTGGCCTCTTTCCATATTTGGGGAAACGCGTTGTTGCTCAGGGCGCCATTGAAGATGGCCGCCATTAACACGACGAGCTGAGCGGGGAGGAGTTTGAACACCCTATTGGTGATTCCGTCGGAGCCGGGTGCTTTCCGCGGTTGAAGTTTGTTAATGATGTCTTGCACTTTGTCAGCTGTGACCGGAGGCAGAGGATCATCAGGGTCTTCTTCGGGGGGCAGGGCGGTTCTACGTTCGACGAATGCGTTCACCTCATCGAGATGTCGCTTGTCTACTGGTTGAGAGCTGGGGGAGCACTGGGACTCCAGGTTGTCGGCTAGGCATTCGGCCTTCTCAGAGTCGTCGAATGCGACGCTCTTATCGGGTCGGCGACGGTTGTGGTCGGGTTTCTGTATATATATCTGTATAGTCGATGTAAACTCTGCTTGCGCGATTCAGACCAAATTAGTTCTTCTGTATACTCATAGATGGCGCTGTAGGACTTTTTGTTCTAAGTTGCTTTTTGTAGGTCGCTACATTACAAGGATTAGGGCAGAGGTGAACTCATAGTCCATCATTTTCTTGTCCTTATCAACTTCACTCGGGGTCACCTACCATAATAATATCTTCTTCTAGCTAAGCTATAGTTACTTACTATCATACATACATAAACTGACATTTTTTTCCTATGGGCAGAAATCACAAAACGCTGTCTGCTAGGATCCTTCATCATCATCATCAGCCCATAATGTCCCCACTGCTGGGACACAGGCCTCCTCTCAATGAGAGGGAGTGGGCTGTAATCTACCACGCAGGCCCAGTGCGGGTTGATAGATGTCACATGTCTTCGATTTTTTTGTTCTAGGACATGCCGGGTTCCTCACGATGTTTTCCTTCGCTGTTTTTGAGAGCAGCGGTGATGAAATAAATTACACAAAGTGATGCGCCTACTTGGGTTCGAACCCACGGCTTACTGCTCGTAAGTCGGGGCTGCCACCACTGGGCCACCGCTGCTCTCGCTAGGATCCTTACATACTCATTTTGCCTCGGCCACGTTCAAACACGCCCGCTGGTTGCGAGTACTATACGCAGCTGATCTTTCTGAAGAACCTTCCTAATAAAGTCTGTGTACTATCCTAATCTTCACCTAAATGCAGATATCTCTGCAATCCCGGTCCCAAAATTCCTCGAAACAAATGAAGACACAGCATCCACGTTCATTCCACATCATATCTCTAGATAAGGCGTCCCACAGTCTCTTTGTCACGCTGACGAGATTTGTCACGCCGCAGACGAGAAGTGTCACGTCACGCTATTGGAATATTCAGACGTTGCTAATTAACGCTCATGAAGATACAGCCTAATTAACTGTTCTGAGGTTTGTTAAAGGAATATTTTATACGCTGCAAGGATTAAATTGGTTGGAAGTTTTCTTTTAAATCTTTGAGTTGGGAATGGAATTAAAAGCGCGTCATATTAAGCTTACATGGTTTTTATTCCTGATGGGATGAACATAAAATGTTCAAAAACTTGTTTGCGTTTAATTCGAACTTAGCTGCCATATAGTGAAATGAATATAATACTAGTTATTAGTACTAATCCATACTAATATTATAAATTCGAAAGTCACTCTGTTTGTTTGTTACCTTTTTAAGACTAAACGGGTGATCGGATCTTAATGAAATTTGGCAAGAAGATAGATTTCAACCTGAGGAAGGACATAGGCTATATATCATCACGCTACGACCAACAGGAGTGGACCAGTAATGAAAAATGTTGCCAAAACGGGGAAAGTGTGACGCAAACGAAGTTGCGCCGGATAGCTAGTCCATACTAATATTGTAAATGCGAAAGTCACTCTGTTTGTTTGTATGTTTGTTACCTTTTCACGACTAAACGGCTGATCGGATCTTAATGAAATTTGGCAAGAAGATAGATTTCAACCTGGGAAAGGACATAGGCTCTATATCAACACGCTACGACCAATAGGAGCGGAGCAGCAATGAAAAATATTGCGTAAACGGGGAAAATGTGACGCAGACGAAGTTGCGCGGGACAGCTAGTATATTATAAATGCGAAAGTAAGTATGTTTGTTTGCTACCTTTTCACGCCTAAACCACTGAATCGATCATCTTGAAATTTTGCATAAACGTTGTCTGGTGTACAGAAACGGACAAAGAGTACTTTTCATCCCGAAAAAAAGTACTGGTTCCGAGGAAAACATGTGTCTGAGCCGGTATTTGTCAAATTCTAAATTAAGCTTTCGTTTGACATTTTCATCACTGTTGAGGGTTTTTCAGGTTAAATACAAAACTTCTAGTCTTTGAAATACTTCGTTAATTCTTATTTGTCATGTAAGCAGTAGTTGTTTCTTTGTATGTCATCATCTGCCTAGCCTATTCCAAAACTATCTTGGGGTCGGCTTCCAGTCTAACCGGATGCAGCTGAGTACCAGTATTTTACATGTAGTGACTGCCTATCTGACCTCCACAACCCAGTAACTGGGTAATACGATACCCCTTGGTAAGACTGGATGTTAGACTTTTGGCTTCTGACAACTCGTAACGACTGTCAAAGATCTACAAATGACAGCCGGGATTAACGGCTTAACGTGCTTTCCGAGGCACGGAGGAAACTCGGTATGTAATTATGGTCATCCATCCACGGACCAACCTCGGCAAGCACGGCTTAACCTTAAAGATCGACCCGTGCGGCTGTTATTATATAGCCACGAGCTCCTCTAGTTGTTACTTTGTATGTGTTTTTTTTAAAGGCAAGATGACTTACCAATTTTGCATTTCACAAGAAGCCTACATTTTTCTAGAAAACCATGTGAGCTTACTTCTGTAGATTCATTTCAATGGAAAATTCTACACAACACAGCGACATATTACATCGAAGGTCGAATTTCATATAAATTATAACGTACGAGCAAAACCCTTAATTAGTTTCCAACAAATAATACAATTAAGATGTTTCAATAACAACAAGCGTCATGGCAACACTCTCAATTACTCCCGGTTCTAATACCAAACAATTTATGAAATAAAAACTTCTTGATTGTTCCAAAACTGTCACACATTATGAGGAACGGGATCCTCCTCATTTGTAACATTCATCATTGTACTTTAAGCCTTGACACAAAATATGTGGCAGAAGAACCAGTCTTGGAACGCCTTGTAACTAATTATTTTGATTATTTTCTTAAAGGTACATTATTGACTGAAAAAAGTTTTTTTTTTTTGTTAGCCTCTCATGTGTCCCACTGCTGGGCAAAGGCCTCCCCTTTCTCCTTCCAAACGTCTCTATCCTGTGCGATATCTGGCCATGATCGCCCGGCAAACAAGATCAGATCGTCACACCACCTTCGCCGCGGTCTACCTCGACGGCGATTTCCTCCGTCAGGCTTCCAGTGAGTGACGATCCTTGCCCACCTCTCTGGGTGCATTCGAGCTACGTGGCCAGCCCACTCCCACTTTAGCTTGGCTGTTTTTTCTCCGACATCTGCAACTTGAGTTATGGAACGCAGGGTGGTGTTCCTAACGCGATCTGTACGAAAAAAGTATATATTGGCTAAATTATAACAGCCGCTCGTGCTGATCTTCCCATTAAGCCACGATGGCCTAGGTCGGTTCGTGGATGGGGGACCGCCCATATCATACCGAGTTTCCTCCGTGCGTCGAAAAGCATTTCAGCCGTTGGTCCCAGCTGCCATTTGTAGATCTTTGACATTCGTTACAGGTAGTCAGTGGCCCGAAAGTCTCACAACCAGTCTTTCGAAAGAGCATCGTAATACCAAGTACTAACTGGGTTGTGGTGGTCAGATAGGCAGTTACTCCATGTACGCCTGTAAGACTGGACGCCGACCCCAACATGAGGAAAAGGCAGATGATGATTTAGGAAATTGCACAAAAGTCTCCAGAGCATAGAAGAAAACATTTGATCTTGGAGGGAGCAGATTCAGCTCGTTACTGGTTACAATTAATTAATTTAAATCAGCAATTCAGTCCCTGAATAATTATATCTAGTGTTACATCAGGAAACTACCCCGCCGAGCATTCAAACACCCAACAATGCATTTTTACTATCGCATTAGATTTTAGTGAAAACATACAAAAATTCCAAAACTACAATTTTAAAAATCGCCTTTAAATTGAAAGATTGCCATGAAAGACAGCCATTTTTACAAGACCATAATCATCGATCTATCCTTTTCCCAACTATGTTGCGGTCGACTTCCAGTCTAACCTGATGCAGCTGAATACCAGTATTATTACATAAGCGACCGCCTATTTGACCTACACAACACAGTTAGTGTTGAGAGAGATACCCCTTAGTAAGACTGGTTGTAGGACTTTCGGGTCATTAACTACCTGTAACGACTGTCAAAGATCTACAAATGACAGCCGGGACCAACGCCGGAAACGCTTTCCGAGGCACGGAAAAAACTCGGTATGAAATGAGCGTTCATCCATCTACGAACCAACCTAGCAAACGCGGCTTAACGTGAACATCGACCCGAGCTGCTGTTATCATTTAGCCAAGAGATCCTCTCTTCAGTCTATAGCAGGAATATAATTGAAGTACCCCGAACAGTCTCATATCTTCCCGTGGGTGTCGTAGGAGGCGACTAAGGGACTTGCCAGAGAATGGGCAGCAGCGTTCTTTGTGTTTTTGTAACAACCGTACTGCGATCGCCAACCCGCCTGCCAAGCGTGACGATTATGGCAAAACCCCCCTTATGTCAATGTGGCGTTGGGGGAGGCCTATGTCCAGCAGTGGACGTCCTTCGGCTGATATGATGATGGTGATGACCCCGAACAGTTTAAGCACCGAGTATTTCGTCCGTCACTCATTGAGTCAGTCTAAAGTTTCGCACGCAGTTCAGACTGGATCTTCTGTCCACAATGACATCGTTCTAAGCCTTACTTTATTACATGCCACGTATGTTTTCTGTTACGAGCATTATTAATAGCTCCATGGGGAGCGTTATATTACTGGGTAGGCAGAATTCCAGGCACCTGTTGATTGAAGATACCATCTTTGGTGGAAAAATTGTGGTAATGAACGGATAAGGCCGTGGTTTGGCGCAAGAAATCATGTTAGGGCAGCGAGAAAAAGTAGGTTATGGCATTGAATCAAATTATGGTGTTCTTCAGCATAGCTAAGTATCGCTGAGCATGAGGTCTTTTCCGTTTGGGTCCCGCGTCGAGAAGTATTATTGGATTTTTCCATTAGGAATTTCTGAGTAGCAGTCACGGAGTCGGGATTTGTGCCCGGTTGATGGCTATAGGCTCTAACCCTATTATATGGGATTTAAAACACAGCCTCATTTAATTCTTGTGTTTGTTTCGACAATTCAGACGTCTGTAACTGGCCTCATCATCATCATTTCAGCCGAAAGACGTCCACTGCTGAACATAGGCCTCCCCCAAGTGTCGCCACATTGACATAAGGGTTTTGCCATAATCGCCACGCTTGGCAGGCGGGTTGGCGATCGCAGTACGGTTGTTACTAAACCACAGAGAACGCTGCTGCCCATTTTCTGGCAAGGGTAACAGCTGGCCTACTTGAAATAAATGCTTTGATTTTGATTTCTTAATAATGAATTAATTGCTAGCTACAGGAAGATTTTAAGTCATCCCCACGTGTATGACAAATATTATCCCACGAGATCGTACAATTGGATTATAGATATCCTAAGTTCTAAACTAGAAAATGGTTCATTAATTTGCCAAAGTTCATTCAAAACCGTTCAGCCGTTAAGGCATCAAAAGGCAAGAGACAGACAGAATATATAATAACTTTCTCATTTATAATGGTAAGAAGGGTTTGTCCGTGTGATATAGATTTGTTTCGCATTGAAAGCACAAGATTACCCTGGTTCCGGGTAACCAGGGTAATCTTGTTTCTATGCCCCAGTTATAAGCTACGGGATAACGGTTTCTTTCAGCATAAAAATAATAATCGAACCCGGGACAAAACACTCTGCAGTAGTTCTTGCGACTACGGAACCACTGACACAGTCTGATAAGATAACTTCCCTATTCATTGCAAGATAAAACAACACTCTTATTTTGGCTTCCTAGATAGATATTTATGTATGTTTAATATTTCAGAAATTTCTTAAATTAAAATTAATACTAGGGCTTCTGTCTACCCACAAAAGCTTGATTATTTTCAGCTACAATATTATCAGCTCGATCAACATATTTTTAGCACAACACCCATCCTATCCAAGTTATCTGGCAACCAGTATCAGTTTCTATTATAATTAAATAAGATGTTGTTTGGTACAAAAGAGAGACGACAGCGATTTCATACATAAACAACCCAAACAGCGGGTTATTACAGGAGCAAAAATATGGTTATGTGTGACTGGCAACTGTTTTGCAGAAACGCTGCAATAAACTCAAAGCATTTATTTCAATTAGACCATTACAGGCACTTTTGAAAGTCAAATATTCAAAAAAAAAAAACGCGAAGCTACAGTCCCAGTCACAAGGCATAATAACTTGTGAAAGTACTATATTCTTGTTGGTCAATATTTTGCAGAGTTGCATAAGGCGCATCCAAATTTAAATAACACTTTTTCTATTCGTTATGCCCTCTAATACTTATCTCGCCCAAAAAAAAAAAGAAACTTCGGTACATTACTCAATAAAACAATACTTCTAATGAACCTTTACAGTACTAGCCCGCACAAGGCCAGCATAGTCGATTAGAACCTATGTACAATAACTCTTTAACAGAAAAAAGGTCTGTCATGTTTCAGCAGTCGGAACAATGTTGTCTGATTATAATTATAATTAACACTGGACACATGATATTACCATGTTTACTATTTGTTATGGTTTCCCGATATTTTGGTGCTGTTGGAAGCTCCATGATTATGGATAAACTAAAGTTATTGTGGGTACCCA
Source organism: Cerastis rubricosa (assembly GCA_949152445.1). Lineage (NCBI taxonomy): Eukaryota > Metazoa > Arthropoda > Insecta > Lepidoptera > Noctuidae > Cerastis > Cerastis rubricosa. Next base: position 14,431,924 of record OX424548.1, on the reverse strand, counting down.
CCCACATGTGTGATTATATTATGGTCAATTACCCACCTAATTCCATTAAATTTTGTCGTCACAAGAGCTAACAAAGATTGAAGAAGATCGCAACGAGCTTGAATTATAATTGCCAGCAAGATGACCAACTCGAAGTTATACTTTGGTCTATAATTCCGCTGAAAGCTTAACGAATATTAGCAAAGACGGGATATCTCATGAAGAAAACCCGTAGTTTTAACTTTCAGCGCGCTGCCAAGAATTTTCCTCAAAGTTTTTTACTTTGAACTTATTAACCACGTACATTTTTAAGCAGTTTAACCATCATTTAAGCTCTCAAAGCAGAAACTTTTTGAGTCTTTGCGAAAGATATTTTAAGTTTTGAAAACACTAATGCAGTTTTAGTGAAAGCTTTTTAGGTTTTTTTTTCATGAAAAAGAATTAAGATGTTTTAACTCTTTATATTGATACTCTGAAACTCGTATAAATAAATCATTTTTATTTGAAACTTCATCTATCTAATGGTTCTTTAAATTGTCTACATATTCTATTTAAAATATTTTCGACATTTTAAAAGCCCTATTTAAACACAAGGCTGCACGACTTTTTTGGCTCATAACCTCAACCAGGACTGACGTCGCTATCCAGTTTTTTCAACACAGTTTCCACAGGTAATCATTTCACAAACTATAACACCTACCTCCGCGAGATGGAGCGCTTTGACCGCATGAACAAACACTCTCCTGGCAATGTCAATCAAGTGTCAAAAGAACCCTTCTGCACAACAGTCCTGTCATAGTAATTTTACTCCATGTTTAGCAACACAATGCACTTTATTTTCATTGCAATAAGGGTATCTTTACATGTAAAATAGCCTCACGGTTATTTATTTTCAGGCGACATTTTGAATTTTGTCTATGAATTCAACGCCCTAATCTCAACACTTGGACCTCAACCTAAGGGTAGCTAATTTATTAGCGCCACACCCTGTTAAATAGTGACTTATTTATTTGAAATGGGAGTGTCTCTATATTGTGTTCTGGTAATTAAATCTATATTGAGATGACTATATATGGGAGATGGGTCGGAGATAGGTTGCGTTTTCATGGAGGCCAAAAACGAATTTGGATAGAAATATGCCTGTATTATTCTAAACATTACATCAAGCCCGTGGAGCTGGGGAACTCGTGGGTAAAAAATAACAGCCACATGGGTCGATCTTTACAGTTAAGTCTTGCTTGCCGAGGTTGGTCCGTGGATGGGTGACCATAATTACATACCGAATTCCTTCGTGGCTCGGAAAGCCGTTGGTCCCAGCTGTCATTTGTAGATCTTTGACAGTTTTTACGAGTAGTCAGAAGCCAAAAGTCTGATATCCAGTCTTACCAAGGAGTATCGTATTACCCAGTTACTGGGTTATAGAGGTCAGATAGGCAGTCGCTTCATGTAAAATACTGGTACTCAGCTGCATCCAGTTGGACTGGAAGCCGAACCCAACATAGTTTGGGAAAAGGCTGGGCAGATGATGATGATATCATGCCCGTTTTTTTCAGAAAAGTTAAGCAGACTGAGGTGTTATACCAACATTTGGTTATGTAACCAGTTTGCTGCTGTGAAAACCTTAATGGAAAACCTTAATGATACTTTACCTAACTTTTGAATCGAACAGGACCTCATACTACTAGATCAAAGGGGCAGTCACTACATTGTATTTAGCCGCTTATAATGGCTACCTTTATGTCATTATTCTTTTTTCAAAAGATTTACCTCTTCGAAGTCTTTAGGTAGAGATTTTCATTTGTTTTCATTATTGTTTTCAAATCAAAATCAAAGTATTTTTTTTATCATTTCACATAGGCTTACATCGGCACTTATAAAACGTCGAAAAAAAAAACAAATTAATTATGTGTTTTTTTCCTCGATGACGACAATATCTAATCGTAAATGAATAAGTCACAAAACCGTTAAATTAACTTTCACAAATATTCTGTCTTATTCCGTTGTTGATGTCTCTAGCAAGAGTATGTTTTTCTTTATGATTAATTATTATAATATAGCTATAGTATCAAAAAAAATACTAAGATATGCAATGGAGCTGTTAGAATGTCGGGGTGTAGTAAAGTATACAAACACCATCTATCTATTCGAGATAACAAAGCTTTGATATTTTGATCCTCAACATAAAAGAACTCAATGACACAAAACGTCAGAAAAAACGCTGAAAAAACTCCACCGCCCTTTGCGAGCAAAAATAATACTCACCAAAGTAAACAGTTTTCATTTTTTAACGAAAAAACTGCTAGAGGGGGAACGTCACTCTTATCTCTCGAGATAAGCGTGACAGAGACCCGACGTGACAAAAAAAGTGACAAAAAAAATATAGTCACGTCACAAAAATGAATCCGACATAATGTTTTTGGAGCTGAGTGTACTTAAATATTAATGTCACAGTGCTTTTAGCTGACTGTACCGTGTCGAAATATTCTTTGTTTTTTTTTCGGGAATTAATTAGTTTGGCACTTTTACCTGATTTGAGATTGTGTTTTAGGGATGCGCGTACTTAAGTGATTTTTAAAGATAGATGATATTATTATGTTTTCCTTTACATCAAGAATATTTTGTAGACACCCATTTTTTTTTATTAACGAGTATCACATGGCTAAACAATAATAGCTATTCGATCATTAGGTTAAGCCGTGCTTGCCTAGGTTAGTCCGATGATGGGTGACCACCCATTAAATACCGAGTTTCCTCCGTGCCATAACAGCCGAGACCAGAGGAATAATGTGTTTACCTAGGCACGGAGGAAACTCGGTATATGATGGGTGGTCACCCATCCATAGATTAACCGTGGCAAACGCGGCTTAATCTTGGAACCTGACCTTAGCTGTCATTATTTCGCACTAGGCTAACATGGTGGATGAAAATCCCGCTCCCTCTCACTACCATAAAGCTTTTACCCCAGCACTGGGTGTAGCATATACTGATTATGCCAAAACCCCTTCAAAGGCTGAGCTTCTCAACACCAACACCACGAAACTAAACTTCAAAACCGTATATAGATGCGGCCAAACTTGGTCTGCCCAGGAAGTTATACAAACATGCATTAATTGCTGTCCTATATGCTACTTTAATTAAATGTTCCGGAGTATCTAGGCTATCTACCGACCTCACTCACTGTCGTGGTTTCAAGCTGACTATCAAGTATCAGAGATGTTAGTCTGGTTAGACTCAGACTGGAGTCTGGGATAATGGATTTAGGTCAGATTTGGGAACGCAAACTTAAAGCTTTGCGTTGCGTTTTTGTAACGTATTTTTAGGAGACGGATAACATGGTGTAGTGATGTTATCGGGGCCTACGTCTAGCAAAACATCTGTTTTGGCCGAAATGATGATGATTTCTTTGTGTTTGATATTGGCATTTTCTCTGGAATTACTATACTCTTGTTATTTTACGGCAGAAATGGGCAGCAGGCTTTTTGAGCAACGTCAGTTATTTGTGTTTAGGAGCGCAGTGCTGTGTTGCGTACTTGGTGCACGATGTGGAGTCCTGACACAGCCAGAAGGCGATGCGGTAGACTTCGCTGTAGAGGCGGGACGAGCTGGACAGAACCACCGACCAGTGGTCCAGATTGGCCCTGGATCAAAGGATTTTGAAGTCATAGGGACGGCCCTTTGTAGAGCAAGGGGATGACGTAGGGTAATAGCAACAGTAATTATACTGTGAAAAGTTACAACCACTACCTTGAAATCAAATCGGGTCATTATTTTGCCATATACCTATATATATTTACCATTATTTTGGTTCTCTACGGTGTCGGACGTAAAGAATAGCACCATCCCATATCTTCCCGTGGGTGTCGTAAGAGGCGACTAAAGGACTTTCCGGGGAATGGGCAGCAGCGTTCTCTGTACTTTTGTAACAACGATACTGCGATCGCCAACCCGCCTGCCAAGCGTGGCGATTATGGTAAAACTCCCCCTGTTATGTCAATGTGGCGAAACTTGGGGGAGGCCTATGACCAGCAGTGGACGTCTTTCGGTTGAAATGATGATGATGATTTTGCCAAATTAGCAAAATCTAAAAGATAGTATATTGGCTCGTTGGTCGAGTGATCGCAATCGCGACTGCTGATTTGAAGTCCTGGGTTCGGTTCACGGGTCAGGGAAATTTTTATTGGGTTTTTCCTTTAAACATTTCTCAGAAGCCACGGAGTCTGAATTTGTGCACCTCTGCCTAACCCCTCGGGGATAACAAAGCGTAATGTTATGTTATCAAATCAAAACATTTTTATTTCACTTAGACCTACATGGGCAAAAAGAGGAAAATGACGTGAGGAAAGTTTTGAGTATGAATGTGGATGGTTATAAGAGTAGAGGCAGGCCAAAGAAACGATGGATGGACTGTGTGAAGGATAATATGGCAAGAAAGGTGGTGTTTCATGAGATGACAAGTAATAGGGAAGTATGGAAGAAGAAAACATGCTGCGCCGACCCCAAATAAATTGGGATAAGGGCAGAAAAATGATGATACGAACGATGAACGTTGACAAAAAGGTGCTCGCCAAAGGCCAAGGTATCTTACCATATAAGCAAAATCTTAAAGATAGTGTGACCTTTTCTAGGCCTTCCGAATTTATTTTATCTGTAAGTCATCCAATTTCTTAGGTGTCATAAATAAATACAGTGATACTTACATATTTATAGAAATCCAATTTAACTGCTTGAAAGGCATTCATTTCGCAAAACTATAATTTGATTGCTTCGTCAATACTAAGTTATATTTTATTCACAAATATGGGACGTCTATTTTTCCCCCTATGATATACCTACACACTCAATAAGTAATGATAAACTAGAAAAAGTCTTAAAGTATACAAAACGAGTAAAAGTACTAGTGGGGGTGGAAAAGTACCCCAAGGGATTGTACCCACGACGTGTTTGAAAGCGCACCTGCTGAGCATGAGATCCTGGGTTCGAGTCCCAGGTCAGGCAAATTATTATCGGGTTTTTCCATCAGAAATTTGTCAGTAGTCAAATCTAGACAGATTTGTGCCCGGTTGATAGCAAATAGATAGCAGATGTTGTTATTACATCATCTGCCTAGCCTTTTCCCAAACTATATTGGGGTCGGCTTCCAGTCTAGCCGGATGCGGCTGAATACCAGTATTTTACATGAAGCGACTGCCCAGTAACTGGGTAATACGATACCCCTTGGTAAGACTGGATGTCAGACTTTTGGCTTCGGACTACTCGTAACGACTGTCAAAGATCTACAAATGACACCCAAATGACAGCAATAATTATTGTCACTCATCCCCGGACCAACCTCGGCAAGTACCGAGTACGACTTAACCTTAAAGATCGACCCGTGCGGCTGTTATTATTTAGCCACGAGCTCGCCCCCTATTACATGGGACATAAAAACACATAACAAGCGGAATGTGGGTGTACTATTAAGTACACCTCTGCTTATTCCTTCGGGGATTACAGGCGTGATGTTATGTTATGTGTGTCACTAATAAGCATTAATCTAGAAAAAAAAACTAAAAGAAGAGAAAACGTATTTGAGTATCTTGGCCTTGGGGATTTAATGTTCTGATGTGTAACTTTGCCCCCATTTATTTGAGCTAAGCAATTAAAGCCCAATAATAGAAACCCTTTTACCCTATTGTGATTACAATATTCTTTGTTATATATTATATTGTCTGGTGTTACGCCCTAGGGATTAACGTTAGATCGTAGTGTTGGGAAAATGGAACACCGAAATCGAATTTCTGATTTTTCGTTGGCCGAAACTTGAAATTGTTGTTGACTGACAATCCCAATATAAAGAGTTTATAAATTGTTCTGATAATTGCAATTTTTCATTTTTGGTGTACAATAAAGTTTTATTCTATTCTATTCTATTCTATTGCTTTATAAAGGTACTGTAATAGTGTACAATGTTAGTAGTAAACACAAATAGTGCGTGGAGTCCCTCCGCGCGGAAGATGTGAAACTTAACGCAACAGTGCTTTCATACCCCCTCCAACCTCCTAACGCTACCAGCATTAAACGTTTAACACAACCTTGTTGGAAGTCGCATAAGAAGTTTCACTTCAACAAAACCCATAGGAAATAATCTCCAACATAATTTTTAAACATAGCTAGCGGATTGTGGTTGTACCTAATTAAACCATAGGGGATTACAGTCGTGATATTATTTGTTTGTGTTTTTTTTAAATAATCTTATCGCAGGCCACAGTTCCCGCATTTTTTAACAAAACAAGCTAGCCAACATGGTCACAAAAGGTAAAGGTGTCGACGTGCAGGACACAAAGCGAAGTTCTGTATATCAACTACCTTTCAATCCAAGCCTTTGAAACATCAAATAATACCACAACATTGTCACGACCATCATTCAATTCAACGCATCGAAACCATATTTCATAAAAGGCCGAATGCCGAAACCGCAAACTCGTTACATCACTAGCAGACGCAGTTTATATTAGATGAAAAGGGTTGGCATAGGATTCAGGGCCGTCACTACTCATTTCTGTTGATATTTTGATCTTTAATACTTTGGATTTTAACAGCTTTTGGTAAAGCTCAGTAGAATACAAAGAGAATCTAAAATTTTCTTGGTTTTCTTTTTTATCTAGACAGAAAAAAGGGTATTTTCCTTTCATATAAGCATAAAGTTAGGTTAGAAAATATGCTCGTACTGGGTGAATAAAAGGTCCGAATCGCTCATTCATGAAAAATAACTGTGAAGCATTTTTTCAGGGCATAAGAATAGAAAGTGACCGCAATGGCAAAACCGTAGCAATAAAACTTGCATGAAAAAAGCAACAGGCGCCAATTTCGTTTACTACGGAATCTTTTTCATAGAGTTAAATAGACATCAACGGTTTAAATGATAAAGTGACTCCAATACTAGCTATGGACAAAAACTATGCATTTATATAGGGTGACTGATAATTTGTGACCGATACTTAAACACGTGATTGTACTCAAGATAACAAACAACTTTCCCAAAGAAACTTTTTTTTAAACTCATTCGCTTTTATCACAATAACACAACAGACTTATAATTCGGGGTTGTGAGCCGTGAGGGTGCTCTGCCTACCCACTGTGGCACGGTACGATAGTTATGAGGCAGAGCGGCGTCACGCGGCTAAAAGCTGATAGGTCATAGGCGCACGCGCGCTCGAATTTCATATGGCTGTTGTATTATTGTGATAAAGCTGAATAAGTATAATAAAAATGTTTCTTTGGGAAAGTTGTTTGTAATTCGGAGTACAATCATGTGTTTAAGTATCGGTCACTAATTACCAATCACCCTATATAGCTTAAACCACCGCGTCATTTTATTTAAAACAAACGGCCACTAAATAAAATAACACTATTAAACTACACTTCCAAACAAAAAAAGAAAATACAGAATGACCCGACATTTTATCTCAATAACCATTATTTCACGAATAACCCTGTGAACTGTCATAAAAACTCGGCTAACTTTGTAATCCTCACTTTTTAACCTGTCTGTAATACTAACGTAGTGTCCCGCGGGTCTATTTGACCCTTAAACTGTGGGGTTACTAACTGACTTGTTACAACTCGCTTTTTAAGGGGTTTGTACAAGTTGTAGGTTGGTTTTTCGTGTGTAGTGGGTAGATTAATGTGGTTTTCTTATTAGGTTGTGTTTTTCCATTGATAATAATGTATTTAAATCAAAATAAATTATATTTAACTAGCCCATGATTTTCACAACACGATCAGGGATGGTTTGGATCATCCTACACTGAACTTAAGAAGTATACAGTCTTGAGTTCTTTCAACACTAAGGAAATATACTTTACTAGCTGTCCGGCGCAACTTCATTTGCGTCACATTTTCCCCGTTTTCGCAACATCTTTCATTGCTGCTCCACTCCTATTGGTCGTAGCGTGATGATATATAGCCTATAGATATAAGCCTTCCCCGATAAATGGGCTATCTAACACTGAAAGAATTTTTCAAATCAGACCAGTAGTTTCGGAGCCTATTCAATGCAAACCAACAAATTAACAAACAATCAAATCTTTCCTCTTTATAATATTAGTTTAGATCATATTTCTATGTTCAAAAGTCAGTCAATCTGCAATGGACGTTTTTTTTTTCTGAACATCAACAAATTTTAAATGCTGTAACTTTGTACAGGCGGCGCTAACAATTTTTTTATAATTTTTACGAACACCTAACCTACATGTAGAAACATAACCTCTATACTTACAATTCTCCTCACCCCATTCACCTAAAAAGCGTATTGATACCACGGTAACCATTATAATAAAGTTCTACAATATTCTCGAACGCTTTGGCAGTAATATTATTAAATGGAATCACTATGCTTGCACGCTCTTTAGGCAACCAAGCGAGCGCAAAAAATTGAGGGTTAGAACCTAGGATTGTAATATATAAGCTCTTTTAGCTGTTGAAGGATTGTAGTACGAATAGCAGACGTAGTAGAGTACACAATAGCATTGACCGAAGATAAGCTGAGGCTTCTAAGTTGTTATTAACGTTTGTGACATAACATCACAATTTAATTTCGACGGTACGGTTGTCGCAGTGGCTAAGCGATTGTCTGCTGCGCTGCGTATCGCGTGTTCGATCCCCGCACAGAACAAATATTTGTAAGGCCTGCAGATAGTTGTTCGGGGTCTGGCTGTTTGTGTATGTAAGTTGAGATGTTTGTAAACGCACCCACGATACAGGAGAAATTTCAAGTGTGGGGCAAAAATAAAAAGAGTTAGGCGCAGAATCATGTAAAATACTGGTACTCAGCGGCATCCGATTAAACTGGAAGCTGACCGCTACGTTATAGTGAAAAGGCTAGGCAGAAGATGATGATGTTTGATTTCCAAGTCACGTTTAAGTCTAATGCATGAGTGATCTATTGTCATTAACCGTGTAGAAATCCAGGCTAATACTAAAGGAACCTTAATGCAAAATAGTATAAGTACTCGACACAGGGATCGAACCCATGATCACAGGCTCAACTGACGTGCTTGCGACCATTACAGCATCAGATTTCATCAAAAAAAGGGCAAAATAAGCAATTTATAGTTGATTTTCAATTAAAACATTAAGAAATAATTACCCAAATCATATTAAATTAATTACTTCCTGATAAAAATTGAATACCTCTTTCGTAAAAAAGGTTGCATGCCAAACGGCTTCTATGGCAGTTACCGATGGCGATTCGAATCGATTGTCTTCGAATCGAGATTGTACCGCATCGAATGGACCGATTAGTAATCGTTTGAACTGTAGCAGTTAGCACGCGTCTTTTAGTAACACCATGGTTATTGTTATCTGCGGCTATTTTTAAATTCCAAAATGAGGAGGTTATCAATTCACCTGAACTTTTTTTATGTGTGTATGTTCAGCGATATGCAATATTGTGAACAGATTTCGATGATTCTTTTTTTGTTTGGAAGAGTCTGACTCCGCGGTGGTGTCGTTTATTATGGAAGAGCTAGCTTTGGAGAATTTTGTTTTATTTTAGAGAAACTACTCAATTTTTCCGATATTGTTGGGTGGCAAACAAGTAGATGGCATCATTTCAGCCGAAAGACGTCCACTGCTGGACATAGGCCTCCCCCAAGTTTCACCACATTGGCATAACATGGGGGGTTTTGCCATAATCGCCACGCTTGGCAGGCGGGTTGGCGATCGCAGTACGGTTGTCACAAAAGCACAGAGAACGCTGCTGCCCATTCTCTGGCAAGTCCCTTAGTCGCCTCTTACGACACCCACGGGAAGATATGGGATGGTGCTATTCTTTACGTCCGACACCATACAGAGCAAGAAGATGGCAAACCTGATAAATAACCTCACCCTTGCCTGTGAGGGTTCCCTATGTGATTTCGAAATAAATAAGGAACAATGGAAAAGTAACGTAACATAGAATTAACAAACGTCGAAGAAACAAAGGTTATCGATAATAAGAAACAGCGAACAAAAAAGGCGTTGTTAAAACATAACGTCGCGTTACCAAGGCGATGATCGAAGAATATTCATCGATGCATCAATTTTCGCAGAATAGTATTTCGAACTCACATAGGGAACCCGCCGTGGACATCAATAATTCTAGGCATGTTGCGAGTAGGGCAGAGTATACTTTACTACACACCAAAATAGTTACAAAGCTTTTACAATCATTTTTAATCTCTGTGTACAATGAGGACTTGCAGTCTAGTCTCGTTTAGTATGATTAGTTCTTAGAAGCCTACTATGAAGTTCAGCATAATCAGACTGAAATGTTTCTACTGCTAGTGTACACAGGCCTCCCGCTACGAGAGGGAGTAGGCTGTAATCCAACACGCAGGCCCAATGCGGGTTGGTATATAATGCGTCACATGTCTTCGAATTTTTAGTTCTAGAATATGCCGGTTTCCTCACTATGTTTTCCTTCGCCGTTTTGAGGGAAGCGGTGAAATAAATCACACAAAGTAATGCGCCTACCTGGGTTCGAACCCACGGCTTACTGCTCATAAGTCTAGGCTGCCAACACTGCAAGCTTAAAAGCGTACAATTGATTCTGAACTGCAAATAAACTGACGGCAAAAATAACGATGAACACCCCTTTATAGAACATCTGTTTAAAAACTACCCATCTCCCCGGAGAACAATCACACTGACGATATTAACAACCCCATTTCCCCCTCCCTTGGAACAACAATAACAAAGAAAATCAAAGCTTAGACAAACAGTCTTTGCGACGAGTCAATCAGAAAGGGTAAGGTTCGTTCAATAAATATTTGATTCATCGGCTGCTAAGTTTGGGATGAGAGGAGACTCGGGGTTCGATTCTAGCGTAAAAATGTTTAGATTTTCTTTTTCGAGGGTATACTGAAAAAATATTGTAATTTGTATCATTCAAAGAAATCAGAAGTGGGATAGGCCGGATAGCGGTATATTTAGTTAATCAGAAGCGGGATAGCAGGATATATGTCATCCGACATCACTTGGTTCAACTCAGATAATATTGTCGCAACATCAAGATCCATCTTAACATATAGGTGTCAGTTATTGTGTAGCTCGACATATTATTCAAGGAGCTGTACGATACGACGAACAATACCAAACACAATATGGTATGTCGATTTTAGTATGAGGGGTTAAACACTCCTGCCAGGGCTGCGGGACTGTTCGAAAGAGATACCGTGGCCCTGGAGTACAAAGGGCTAAGAAGGAACATGGATGGGTTTTAGTCAGAACAAGTCTGACACTCCCTTCCGCTCCGCCCAGAGCAGGAGGGGGTCATTTGATTATTTCCCAATCGTAAAAAAGTGGTCAAACACTCAAGTACCTACAAGTCAAAAATAAGGTGTTTCTGTCTCTTACTTGAAGGTGTATTGTAGTGGGAGAAATACTTTTAAACACATCCCGGAGTTAAGTGTCATTTGAAGAAGCTTCATCATCATCAAAATGTCCATAGAATGCGAAATTGTTATGTCAGAAGTTTGACGCTGAACATATTTAATGGATATGAGACCATATTTAGTTTATAACCCTGAAATTCAGGAACATTTTGTAAGCCTGACGTGATAATTTAAACAATAGCCTTATACAGCTGTGCGAGCTCAGACAGAAAAACCTTGGTTTAAAGAAAAAAAACACAGTAACAAATCCTATAATCTTCAAATACCACTCAGGATTGCACTGCGTCCTTAAGCTTTTACAACAGATTAAAAATTACCATCCCCAAACAGATATAAAAGGTAACTACACCCCGGAATGTGTTTGAAATTTCTGCTCGAATTCCCCGAAATTCCGCACGGAAAGTAGTCAGGAATTACATAATAATTGGTCTTGTATCTGGCAATAGGGAAAAATAAATTTACGCACTGAACAAAAGAGATGGAAAGATACAAAAGTGTAAACGAGAGAAAGGGACAAAGATAGGGTAGGTTTCAAATTGTCGCCATTGCAATATTCGAGATTAAAAGTAACGCCTCGCTTGGCAACAGAATTCCGTCGGACAGTCGTGAACAGAAGTGCTCTTTTTCGCGACGATTTTTTTTTCGCCCCTTTTTCTTTTTTCTACTTTTTTATTATTTTTCCGCGTAGGTAATTGGATTTTTTCGGGATGTACCGTTCGTGACGGCTCGTTGGGCTATTTTATTGTTACCTGTTACCTGAATGACCATACGGCAGGCAAACGGTGCCAAATTATAGGGTAGCCAGTTAACTCGTTATTGTCTTAAATTGTTATTGCTGGCCTTTACGTATTTTAATTGACAGTAACTAGTAAGCTGTAAAACTAAATAGGATCACTAAATGGTTTTCATGTTTTGTTGTTGGTATATACATTTGGAAATATAATTAAAATTTATCTCAAAATTTTAGATCGACTATTTTTAGCTTATACGTGTACGATCAAATTTTTTATTGGAAAGATCAAATGTCGTTAGAGTTTTCAACTATAAAATTCTTTTTACTTGGACTGTAGCCAGACTCCAGAATTGAACAGCAAAATTAATTGGATCTTTTGTACATTAATTAAAACTAGCCATTTCATCAATTATTTTTTATCTTTCTGTTTTAGGAAAAAATCTGCGCAAGCACTTTTTTTCGATAATGGTCTGTGTAAGAAAAAAAAAACGAAATGGTGGATGGCCTCTATGAAGGATGATATGACTAAAAAGGAGGTGAATGCTGAGATGACAAGTAAGAGAGAAGACTCCAAATAAATTGGAATAAGGTCAAGAGAATGATTATAATGATGATTTAAGTTTTACATAATCTTAGGCCCATAAATAAAATCTATTACCATTCACAAATTATAATGCTTTGCAGTATATCAAAAAGGCATTCACGAAACTTCCCACGAGGTCGTAGTTTTAATACATGCAACTTAGTTCCCAGAATTCCGTACATTCAAAACTATTACATTATTTAGTCAAACTGTTTCACCCCTTATCACCCCGGAAACGTCTAATTAGTTACAACCCCTCTATCAATGTCTTTTGTTGTAATATGTCGGGCGTGTACCGAATGATTGGGGTTAGCGTTTGACATGGCACATATTAATGTGACATTTATGACTATTCGTTTGTTTCTTTGACGTTATGGTAACAAGGGTTATTGGCAATGTTTGAAAATAGTTTTGACAAGCTAATAAAAAGGAAAGTGAAATGCCTTATGGCGTTGAGTCCACCTATGTGCTCCTTTGTTTATGAAGTTCAAATAAATAATAAATATGTAGTTTCTTGTTAATGTTACCTGCTTCTCGCTCAATGTGTAGAAAGCCGCTAAAATTAAGGTACTTACCTGAAACAACAACAAAAATTTATTAGATACACGTTTATAAACAGTTTTCATTAAATTACACAATATATTAAAAATCACGCCTTTAATTCCCAAAGGCTTATATACAGAGCTGTTTACACGCATTTTACAAGCTAAATTTTACACAGTCATATTTTATAAGTACAATTTACAATGAATGTACAATTTTATACAAAGGCGTACCTATTTCTTTGTTAACGACCTGAAAAAATACAACAAGACGGGTAGCAGGAAACCGTAAACCAACAAAAAAAAAACTTTAAAAAAGGTTCTCGATTCACTTTTCCGCCCGTCAGTACTAACAAGCAACCCAGATACATGGTCTACCATATCGTTGGCCTCAAACAGAGACGCTGCCATTTTGAGACCACTACCTGAATTTCAGGCGTCTGTAGCAATTTTCTTTTGGTAGAATATTTTCACGTGAAAAATTACCCTTTTGGGGACGACGGGTGTAAGTGCCTGTTGTGTCGCGGTTTCAGGGTGGGTAGTGATGTAGGTGGCTTGTCTTTTTTTGTTGGTAAAGGGTTTTTTGGCACGGTTAGTGATTATTGATTAAGACAACTGTTTGGGTACAGTTGGAAAGGAAATCGTCGGCGTGGCTAACACGTAGCGACGTTTGTTCCTAAATATTTTTGAGTATGTGATAAGAAAGCAAATAGGTAGACAGAAGCATTACTGATACTGATATTGATAGCTTAAGTCATCACACTGCTGGGCATCGGCCTCTCCCATGACGTCAAATTGTCTCGATCCAGGGCCAATGTGGACCACTGGTCGCTGGTTTTGTCTAGCTCGTCCCGCCATCTTCTACGAAGTCTACAACGACGCCTTCTGGCTGTGTCAGGGCTCCAGAAAGTGGTTATTTTGGCCCACAGATCATTGGGCATGCGGCAGACGTGGCCAGTCCAGTAGACAGAAGCATTACCAGGTTAAATATTATAGATGTAGATCATCAATGACATTACAGCAAGCAGAGAAACTCGACTGATTTCAAGTGCGTGTGTGTTTGATCAGCAAGGCAATCATGTTTTAGAACCGTAAATTTGAGAAAATATCGTGACGTACAGCCCCGAATTGGGGCCACGTAGTAAGTTAATTAAGGCCGATTCCCTCTTACAGAGCCTGTGTCCCAACAGTGGGAACATGATAGGCTGATTATGCGCATGTTTAAGGCAATCATATCCCAAACTTATTCATACAAATATGCAGTTCTATTCGACCCAAAGGTTATCTGGTAGAGAATATCTTGTGGCATAAATGTGTGAATGTCTTGTGTTCGCTTTCTTGTACATGAAGTTTGAATAAATAAATATATACAATCATTGTAAGCTGAGCCCTAATCTTTGTCCTTCTATGTAGAACGTTTGAACAAAAAATACACTGTCCCACTTGAAATCGAATTTAGGACTGCGTAAGAGAAATTGTGTTCAATCTCGTTCAACCTACATACGCCATAATCCTCTTATAACGAAATAAAAGTAGTTTCAAACCATTATTTTTCGTACAAAACCGTTATATTTTGTCTTTCATTAAAGTTAAGTGTCCTTAGACATACTAACATAAGTTTTCTTTGAGAAAAAAATCTTTTTTGGAACGAAAAAAAGAGTATTTTACGAAACTATCTTTTAGTTTTTAAGTGGATTGCGAGTAGTTGCTTTTTCTGGAAGTTTCTGAAAAGATCAAGTTTTCGAAGTTTTTTTTGATTTATAAAATGTTTAAGATTCGCTTCGGTACAGTCGTTGGGAAAGTTTTTAACTTGAAGTTTGTATTGTGTTAGAAGTTGTTTGGCATGACTGATTGGTATTACTTTTTAATATTGGTACTTATCGTTTTTGTTGTGGTACTTCTATATTACTTTGTTTAACAACTCAAACTTTATCAAAAACATCAAATCTTAGTAAAGAAATAAGTTTTTACTTTGGAAATTATTTAAAACAGAGATAAATCTCAGCAAATGTTCAGCACAGCCAAAAAAATCACAAAAACCATCGGCCATTACGGGCTCAATAAAAAATCGCACGGAAAATGGACCAAATCCTTTTTTTTATTAGAAACAAACATTCTCACGATTTATAAGCAGCCATCTTTTACAAGGCGCGCTCGTATTTCGCGTCCCTAACCCAACTAGTCAATGTCCAATGATTACAGCAACAAAAAGAAAAACTAACCGTAAAAGATAAGTCTGTTTACGTAAAAGTAATAAAGATTACACAGTCAGCCCATTTATAACGACAAAGTGGACAATATCGTTGCGTAAAAAAGGAAAAAAAGGTATTTCTTCAGGCCTTTTCCGATGTTAGACTGTATTGTGTCGACTTAACGAATGGTGAACGAAAATTGCCGAATCTAGCCGAATGGTGACGAAGTTAGTGTGATGCGAGTTTATTTATTGTTATCGGTATGTGTTTTGTTCGTGATTGTACTGTTTGTTTTGGAAAGTGTTGATAGGAAATCAAAATACGTTGCTGGGATTACTATCTGTTATGTCTTGCCTGCTCTCAACACTACTACTAATAATACATCTGATAGTGGCAGTATGGTCACCACTATCAAAGGAGTTCTAATGTTCAGCAATAATAAATCAGACAACAGACATTTTTATAAAAATTACACAAATGTACACGTTATTTAAAAACTTATCACCAGAACAAGACCAAGTAAATGGCGTGCCATAGAATATCGACCGTGTAGACTTATGACGAATGGCGGGTCACATGTAGATAACTACGCAAACAACTGATTTAAAACAGAAAACAGACCGTTTTAAAATACCTATCATTCCTAGATACGTATTAAAACTGGTTGTTATTCAGACCATTACGACTAAAACACGGTCGGACTGAAACCAAAAGTTATAGTCCTACCTTCCGACCTATTTCACCCGTACACAACCCCAGCCAATACGACGGTCAGCCAGCCGATACTTGAGTCAAACGACACGAGCGTGTCCTTGTTTATTTTGCGCGAGTACTGTCGTGTTGCGGTGAGTCGTGGCGTGATCTAAGCGACTTCTTTCATTTGTTTTCTGCGCAGTCGCTGTCGTGTAGGTCGTGGCCGAACCGTCAGGGTAGGCTGTACCCTCCGGTCCATTGGTGACGTATTATTATTGGTATGTGCTATTGTGTGCGAAATATATTGAGGAGGGTGGGTAGTCGCATTTTTATGTTGATTTTTTGGGTGGTACTGTATGAGATTGATTTGTGTATTATTATAGGGGTATTTTTGGTAAGGCACGTGGTGGAAAAAACGGTGAAGGAAAACATCGTGAGGAAACCTGTCCTAGAACTAAACATTCGAAGACATGTGACATCTACCAACCCGCACTGAGCCCGCGTGGTGGATTACAGCCCACTCCCTCTTATATAGGAGGCCTGTGTCCCAGCAGTAGGAACATTATAGGCTGACAATGATGATGATGACATAGTCGAAAAATATAAAATTTCATAAAAATTAACCATGTTTTGGTACGTGATAATAATCGACATCATTTTCGGGTAAAAATAAATACTGGTGTTCAGCTGCATCAGGTTAGACTGGAAGCTGACCTCAACGTAGTTCGGAAAAGGGTAGACAGATGATGATGATGATGCTGGGTCTAACCGTAAGCAATTGGATATTTTAAGTACAGCGACTGCCTCCCTGACATCTACAATTCAGTTACTTGGTAAATGATACCCCTTTGGTAAGACAAGCTTTTATCAGCCGAAAACGACTTTCATAGACCTACATAAATGTCAGCCAAGACCCCCGGCTATTAACTTGTTTTCTAAGCCACGGAGAAGTCTCTTTAAGAAAAGAAGACCCACCCATCCGGTGACCAACCTCGCCACGCGTCACTTAACCTGCTATCGCCCCAATTGTAATTATTTATCCACGAACACGGGTACAAGGGATGGGTAAGGAGGGTCTTACCTCTACGGGGAAATATAGCCATAATATTACCCGTACTCCCCCACTTTAGCAACTTCATTCTATTAGTAAACACATTACCCTCCTTTCTGTCGTAATCGGGTAGACATGGTACTGCACTTAAGTCTATTTTCCAATATCATTTGATAGCGAACAGTTAGAACCATGTCTTCTATCTTTTGCAGTTATTTTTTATAGTTATTGCGTGATGCGAGACGTTTTGCCGCATCCTCTGCTCAGTTGCAGCAATATGGCGGCGGGTGGCAGAATATGTGCCAGTAGTTTACACGTAACTGTGTTATAATACTATATATACCTTTTTATATGCTTACAAGTTGGTTTCTTGAGTTTGCTCTTAGATGACTTATTTTTTTACTTTTTTTTTCTACCTTTTGTAGTAAGCAACGAGGAGCTCGTGGCTAAATAATAACAGCAGGCCAGGTCGATCTTTAAGGTTAAGCCGTGCTTGCCGAGGTTGGTCTGTGGATGGGTGACCATAATTACATATCGAGTTTCCTCCGTGCCTCGGAAAGCACGTTAAGCCGTTGGTCCCGGCTGTCATTTGTAGATCTTTGACAGTCGTTACGAGTAGTCAGAAGCTAAAAGTCAGACATCCAGTCTTACCAAAGGGTACAGTATTACCCAGTTACTGGGTTGTGGAGGTTAGATAGGCAGTCGCTTCATGTAAAATACTGGTACTCAGCTGTATCCGGTTAGACTGGAAGCCGACCCCAAGATAGTTTGGGAAAAGGCTAGGCAGATGATGATGTAGTAAGCAACGACTTATTGTCGGACCTACGCTGTCCTCCCATACTTAAGTACTAACGCTGTAACATTCATATATGGTAAAACCAAATGATTTTAAAAGAGTAACCATGGAGCTTTTTGCTGGTTCTTCTCCATAGGAAATGACATACCCTTTTTATTATTGATTTGGGTCGACAATCATTAGCATACTTACCTCCTCGAATTTGACGAGGTTGCAAAACAACACCTTGTATAAATAACCTGCAGAACCCTATCACATGAAAACAGCCCCAAGTTCAACCCTATTACAAAAAGGTACACAAACACAATATGTAACTCATTCTGCCACAATACCTTTGCCTGTAACAAATGTACGCCATTACATACCGCGGGATCCTCTTAGCGTATATAAATAAAAATAATTCGATGTTGGCGTATTTTCGCGAGTGTTTATTAGGCTATTTTAAAAACATATGGGTTAATTAGTGAAGATTTTGGGCTTGTAAATTATAAGGCTTATTACGTTTGGTTTGTATTATATTTGAATATAAACACATACATAAACGCGTTTATTCCATCGCTCTATAGTCAACTGATCCCACTCATTTGAGACCCGCGGGACCAATTGACTAATTCATTAAATTTCATTCGTCGATTGGACCCGCTGTCAAAGATTTAAAAAAAAAATCTTCGAATTGCACACACATATGTTGGCAGAAATAACAAAACCGTAATCTTGCAACGATTCCTACACGAACATAATCTCTTAAAATGACTTCCCATTTATGTTATTGAATTTACAGCATCTCTTATAGTTTACAGTAGAAAAAAAAAACTACAAATTGAGTGTTTCCAACATTAACAATTGGAAAATAAAATTATTTCAGACTTTCTCAGCTAAGTCTGTACCGAGCTATTATTAAATAATTCTATAAGCACCCCTAAACGAAATTAATGGGTCTCAAATTAGCATATTTATCGGAGATCTAATAAAAGACTCAGACAGGCTTTGCAAACAAAAACTTCCAATAAAAACATTTCGTAAATAGGCAGAAAATACCATCGTTCCACTGTGCTATCAAAAATATTCTTTTTTACCATGTGCTTAAAACACTTTTGAAACAAAAAAGAGTCATCATCATCTGCCTAGCCTTTTCCCAATCTATCTTGGGGTCGGCTTCCAGTCTTACCGGATCCAGCTGAGTACCAGTATTTTACACGAAGCGACTGCCTATCTGACCTCCACAACCCAGTAACTGGGTAATACGATACCCCTTGGTAAGACTAGATTTCAGTATTTTGGCTTCTGACTACTCGTAACGACTGTCAAAGATCTACAAATGACAGCCGAAACACAAAAGAGTAATGTCATAGAATTTGCCTGTATGTGTATACTTATTTTTTTTTTGAAGTTAGCATTATTTATAGACAAGACACTTTCACACCTAACCTTGAACTCTGCATACCCCAAAAGACCAATTCAATACACAAAATTGAAAGAAATTATGCTATTCACTTCGGCCCATGTAATTTTCTTAATACGTCCTCGGGGACAATAAAGTTGTAAAATAACGCATAACCGCCATTTTCTTTTTATTCGTCGTAATAAAAATAACCCTATCTCACCGGCTTTGGGTGACGTGTGAGGTTTTTGGCGCGAAATTTTAGGGTTACGCAGGTTTTAACATGTTAATAAAAAGCTTAGGTTTGCTGAAAGCTGGGTTTCTCGCATTCCGTAAATGTCTTACATTGTGATGGTGTCGAAAGGTGGAATTTTCTTACTCGTTGTAAGTTTATTTTTCTGATTGTAGATTGTTATTTTTTGGCAGATATGAGAATATTGGCGGAAATGACAATGAATAAAAATAAGTCCGCCTTTGAACAGTGTTTTTTTTAAATAATATGCATAACTTTTTTACATATAAACAACAATTCACGCCGAGCCACGTTCAAAAGCTGGTAGGTACATTATAAAAGCAAGCACTAAAAATAAAAACTAGCTTAAACTACGGAACCACTATTCAAAACGTCGTTATCGACCAAATTTTTTTGGGGAAAATTTTGCAGCTTCCCCAAAAATTCGTTCTTACCCCAATTTTTTCCCGTTACACCCCCAACCCCCTCCCGACCGTGATGAATGACATACGTTCAATGTGTAGCCTACAAATTTGCATAGGCATGTTTGTTTTGCAAAGAATATATTGCCATTTACCTGGGTAATGGCGAGTTTCACCCTCTACAGCCGTTTGAGGGTTATTTTTTTATATAGAATTCGCTGAAACCCAGTTGGGGTAAACGTGTAATTAGATTTTTGTGCTACTGAGTCGACGATTTAATTTGTAGGGTAATAGGATTAAACGCTGGGGTTTAAATATTTTCGGTTGAATAAAATTAGGGGCACTAAGCGGTGATAGGGTTTTATTACAATCAAAAGGCTATATGAAACTGAGGACAAGGAATTCTTTTTTATCGGTCCTATTATGGGAATTTCACGGACTGCTTACATTTATTTATTTAACACTCCAAGCACAAAGTATATAGCTGTACAATCTTTTATATGGCATCTTTTGGAGAACGACCGCCGCCATTTTTTTTCAAAAAATATGATGAATTTCAACTCATCTTGTCAAAGTCATTCGAGCTCCATCACTGTAGCAACGATTTTTTTTTTCAGAGCTCTAACTGCTGCATACAAGCATCGACATGCTATGTGTATATGGTACAAGCTGCTATTATCATTTTGCATAGTCCATGCTACAACGAAGGCAAAATTATTAGTATGCATTACAAAACCCACCATAAACGTCTGAGAAACCCATAGACACCATAAAACCATACCATAAATCCATGCCCTATACCACCCTTTTACAACCCCAATTCGTGAAAAGACGAAAATATTCAATTTTACGACAACGGGAAGCGACTAGCTACAATTTTAATTCGGAAAACGACAAAAAAAAAACGAATTTAGGAAATGATCGTGTCGACCGAAAAACCTTGGTATGAATTATTACTCCGAAAGCACGAGAGCCATATTGTTGGAAAATGGCGAATTGAATTATTATATTCTTTAAATTACCCTTGAGGGACGAAAGGTTACAAATGGCTGATTGTGGTCTTGAAAAACATGATTTTTTGAATTGCATCTTTCTTTCTTTACAATGAAGTGCAAAATCTGTCTGTCTGAGCCTTGTCTCGCTTAATAATTCTGAACCAATTTTCGTGGCTTTTGTTTTGATTCGTAGGCATAACCCGTGGCTACCTACTGGGCCCAAACAATCTAACAAAGAAGTATCATCGATACGACAAGAAGAAGAAGAACCTGTTTTGTGTACTGGCTTTGTTTTGGAAAATATTACATGACGACATGTGACGTGCGTGAAGTACATCACAAAATGGTTTTGGTACTATTATAATCACTTATTTCTGAAAGCTTATTTGCAGCAGAAAAATATCTTACGAGCAAATAAATGAATAAAAGTATTTTATTCAAGTTTCACCCCTACTTAACGAAAACATCAAAAGAATTTTTTTATCAGTCGTTTAAACGAAATCCGCCCACAACATAAAAGCCACAAAATAATTGAGCTAAGAAGAGTAAAAACACAGCATATTAAAACATCTTTAAGCTTTTAAAGAGTAAGTGGAAAAATCACGAGCTAAACTTAACGAACAGAACAACCAGAAAAAGTATTCGCTTCGGCAAACATCGGTTGTCTTTGAAAATGTAAACGAGTGATCATGAAACGTAATATAAAGTTGTGTTAGCTATGGCTCATGTATATAGTATTACTACCGCAAATACAGCAAGATTTTTTAGTCACCGTCCAAATTTTTTCTACGCATTATGTATCAATCTCTAACCCCATTTTTGAAAAAAAATCGATACGTGAAATTTTCGTATTTTCATATGAAACCATTATCTCGAAAAAAAAATCCGCTCTGCCTGGTCACTAAGTTAAACGTTAAAAATACTACACTTGCCGCGCAAACATTCAATGGAAAGGGGGCGGCCAGCCCGCATAGTTACCCAGCGTGTACCTACGCATGGCGCGGCGGTGTCCATGATATCTCAATATTTTTGTATTGAGCGATACTAAAAGAAAAAACACGTATTCAATGGTTTTCGCCAAAGATTAAAATGTCTAAATTTGGACGGTGACTAAAAAATCATGCTGTATACAATATTTTGGATTTAAAGACGTATGCAAATTCTGGAAATCAGCACAAAGCTCGTTTTGATAAATTTGCGAGCGTTGCAGGTTACCGAACAGAGTAAAAACTTCATTCAAACGGGGAATGATAGGTAAACTATCAGAAACCGTGGCAGTACAATACATAGAAACTTAGCCTCTGGTTAGCCTTGGTAGGTTACCTCGTGGTGGAGCGTTCGTACTGATTCGGAATCACAAAGATTACCGAAGCGCAAACCTTTTCAGGTGTATCTGTATTTGAGTACTAGCAGGTGAGGGATGCTGCGTAGAAAATTGAACAATCTTAACTTTAGCAACCTGACGCTTTTATAAAGTGTCGTGGATTTTTTGTTTTGATGTTTTTAAACGGCGGTTTGAAAAGGAACAGGCCATTTTATTGACCGCGAGGAAGGACAGTGTACGTGTGTTAGGCATCAACGGATTTCAAACAAACCAATGAGCTCCATTTCACGGTGCGGTGTGAAAATCGCGTTAGTCTTAAACATATTCGAAACATCATCATCTGCCTAGCCTTTTCCCAAACTATCTTGGGGTCGGCTTCCAGTCTAACCGGATGCAGCCGAGTACCAGTATTTTACATGAAAAGACTGCCTATCTGACCTCAACAACCCAGTAACTGGGTAATACGATATCCCTTATTAAAACAAGATGTCAGACTTCTGACTACTCGTAACGAATGTCAAAGATCTACAAACGACAGCCGGGACCAACGCCTTAACGTGCTTTCCGAGGCACGGTGGTAACTCGTTCTGTAATTATGGTCACCCATCCACGGACCAACCTCGGCAAGCACGGCTTAACCTTAAAGATCGACCCGTGCGGCTTTTATTGCTCCTCAAGCATATTCGAAACAACCAGATAAAATTCAAAATCTTAGACCTAAAATCAGGCCAATAAAAACCAAGATACACCGTTAGGACCAATTCTAAACAAAATATGTATATGCTTTTTTACAAGAGATAGTAAGCTAAAATGCTTGGAATAAAAATATATGCCTTTTCTTATCAAATGCCATTTTATCCTAAAAAGAAGCAAAGTTCTATGAAATATGTTAAAAATATTTCAAAAATGCTTCATATATATTGCGAGTATGCTGTATCTAGGAATTTACCCCCGACCCTCGCTCGAGCCAGCCCGCGATGCTGTGCCAGTAGTTTTAAATCAGCCCCTAAATAATGATATCACTCAGATCCAGCCTGTCCCCATGCAGTCCTCCCCCAGCGACGCCCTGAGCCGAGGCTCGTACCCCACAGGGGGTGCCCTCAGCGTATAGTCGCTTAGTTTGTAAGTTTTTATGCCCTGGCTGGAGGCCTTACTCTTAAGGCACCCACAGGATAGTCCGGTTAAGCAGACGACAACCTCCTAGGTTGAACTGCGAGATGCCATTCATAAAAAAAAAAAAAAAAAAAATCTAGGAATTTATGTTACTTAAAATGTAGCATTCGATAAAATGTATAGGGTAATAATGCATGGTGCTGTAGATATGGTATGAGGAGAATATTTAGTAGGTTTATAGCCTAGGGGTGGGGCATAAAAATAGGGTTTAAAATCTTGTTACTTGAAAATTTAAGAGCGTTTAAACCTTACGGCATTTCATACAAACTTTCAAGGCCTTATTTTCCGAAATGACTGAACCGATTTTAATGAAACTTCATACGCATGAGCAGGATACATAGGTCTAAAAAGATACTAATTATTATTTTTTAATAACTTATCTTTTTTTTTAAAGACAACAAATCTTTCGTAAACGCTCTTAATAAACTTGTGATATAAAACATTGTAAGCTAGCATAGACTTGTGGGTTCGTTATTAATCAATACTATACTAATATTATAAAGCTGAAGAGTTTGTTTGTTTGTTTGGTTGAACGCACTAATCTCAGGAACACCTGGTTCGAATTGAAAAAAACTTTGTGTTGGATAGCCCATTTATTGAGTAAGGCTATTACAACAACACGCTAAAAGCAACAGGAGCGGAGTTGTGCGAGTAGTCTGTATCATCATCACCTTATAATGTTCCCACTGCTGGGACACATACCTCCTCTCTATGAGAGGGATTGGGCTATAATACACCACGCGGGGGGTTTTAAGACATAGCCGGTTTCCTCACGATGTTTTTCTTCACCGTTTTCAGAGCAGCGGTGATGAAATAAATTACACAAAGTATGAAGCCTGCCTGGGTTCAAACCCACGGCTTACTGCTCGTGAGTCAGGGCTGCCACTACTGGGCCACCGCTGCTCTAAAAGTCATCATCATCATCACATCATGATGATGACTTTGTCAGCTTGTGAATCAATATAATTGTTTTATGACACGTGGGTGGTGGGTCCTATTACCCCCAAAACAAAAATAGGAGAATAAAAAAGTATCGATAATTATTTTTGAATATAAAAACAGTTTGATAATAATAACTTCAACACTTTATGTACCTAAATCGAAGTTGTTTGCCGCCCACATAATAAACTTTGAAGTTTATTATTTTTCCCTCAGTCGATGTCTGATATCTGATATTTAGCGATTGTTATAATGTTCTGTTGAATATCTGATACTTGCCATCAAATTATTTTCGAATTAATACATTGATTTGATTTGGTAAGTGAAAGGATTTTTATTTATAAATGCATATAAAACCGTTCCTAAAATTGTTTCTGGATTGGTTTTCTGAATGTTAACAAAATATTTTTATATCACATAGGCCTACATGGGCACTTATAAAACGTCGACAAAAGGTGCTCAGTTCGGGTTGGTCGTTTCCTATGGAGAAGAACCGGCAAGGAGCTCCATGGTTACTCTTTTAAAACTATTTTTTTTTACAATATTATCATGTCTATATGCAGCAGTAATTACATTGTCTAAGCTCTCTGAACAAAATTACTCTCAAAATGAAGTTTAGAAAAACAGCACAAACTAACGCTATTTTTTGGACTGCAAAAAACTACTACGCTAAAATACTGAAACCATCATTAGTGCGCGAAAATATCCAAATTAAAAAGCGGAAAGAGATTTCCCAAGGGAAATGGAACGGAATCCGTTGGTGCGAGGTTTATCCGAAACGCGGTAGCCCTAGACGTTTTTAAAACTGAATAGGTTTTAGGTTAAAGCTGTATTATTGCAACTACCTTCTAAGTTCTGTTAGCCTAATACTGTGGCCTGGTCGTGGCAGCCCGGACTTACGAGTAGTAAGCTGTGGGTTCGAACCAAGGCAGACACATTACTTTGTTTAATTTATTTCATCAGCGCTGCTCTCAAAACAGTGAAGGAAAACATCGTGAGGAAACCGGCATGTCCTAGAACTAAAAATTCGAAGACATGTGACATTTACCAACCCGCACTGGGCCCGCGTGGTGGATTACAGCCCACTCCCTCTCATAGAGAGGAGGCCTGTGTCCCAGCAGTGGGAACATTTTAGGCTGATGATGATGATGATGATGAAACATTTCCATCATACACAAACTAGCGTCTTTTTCCCATGGGAGTAGAAAGGAACCACAAATCATACACGCACGCTGGTTACGAGCACTACGCACTTGACCTTTCTGAAGAACCTCACCAATAAGGTCAATGTATGTCCTTCTAGGGCGTCCCCTCTTGGTGTGGCCACTCACATCTGCCTTGTAAATTCCTTACATACAAAACATTTTCTTGACAAATAATGTTGTCTGACCCCCAAGATAACCCAAAAACTTACTCCGAATTTCAAGAATAGTGCACCAAGCACTAAGGATTTAAGTGATCACCAACACTTAGATTAAAGCCAGAGCATGAAAGTTTCAGAGAAGGAATGGAACAACAATTTTGTCCAAGTACTCTTAGTATCTAAAAAATTAATTCAGTAATGTTTCTTATCCGTGAGACATTGTACACTATTCCTTGGGGAAATCTCTTAGCTGTCTGTTAATGTTTCGTCTGTACATTTCGCTTTTCTTGGTGCTATATCCGAAACTGTTGGGTGATAATGTATTGCGTTGCATAACATCATATTTTAGTTATATTACTAGGAGCTAGGGATTGTTGTATCATACTAACTTTGAACTAGTTGTGTTTACTTCTACATAACGATGCATGTCGATGTTTTCGATAGGACTTGCGGTAGTTGATGTCTGTTCATTAAAAAAAAAGCTTGGGCTCTTTAGTTGGACACATGACCTGACAAAGGTCCATCATCATCATCATCATCATTTTAGCCGAAAGACGTCCACTGCTGGACATAGGCCTCCCCCAAGTTTCGCCACATTGACATAACATAGGGGGTTTTGCCATAATCGCACAGAGAACGCTGCTGCCCACTCTCTGGCAAGTCCCTTAGTCGCCTCTTACGACACCCACGGGAAGATATGGGATGGTGTTATTCTTTACGTCCGACACCATACAGAGCAGCGAAATGCATCATCATCAGCCTACAGCAGCACACTTTTAAACTTAGGCCTCCTCGTACCCCACTCAACTCAGTGCTCGGCAACTCTCATGCAGTTGCTACTAGCCAATCTGCGAAGATTGTCGCCCACCGAGCCTGAAAGCGTTCCACCTTACGATTGCCGATTTTCAGTCTTGACTCAAGAACACATTTACCCCAATGGTTATCGGTTCTACGGCTAATATGGCCGGTCAATTGCATTAACCCAGTCAAGCAAACTTGGGAAAGATCCTATCTATGCCTAACTATAAAAGCCTGATAGAAAAATGGTAACGAATGGGGCAAAAATGTAGACTTCGAGTTTCCAGAGAGATGTACCAGGCTTTCAGAAACGTCAAGGATATCTTCCAAATCAATTTTGAACTCCCAGAAAGGACACAATTACTGGCAACAGAGAAAATCTTGTACTAACTTTTTAAACTAGATCTTGTTTTTCAACTAAAAAATGCAGGTAAAAGTACCAGGCAGTAACGCAAGGACTTCAAAGCAAAGAGGTGGCGCGTTCGAGTCAGCTGGGAAATCTAAGAACGACCTTTACTAGTTAATGTTACGAATACGTTTGTTTCTATCTACTGTTTTATGTAGGAATTACATTTTGTTTTAGTACAAGACTTGTCTGGAATTCAGGCTACTTAGAATTAAGTTAACGTTAGACATCTCAACAAGGTCTTAAAATATTTTACACTGGTTTACCGGGCGGGCAAATTTTTTACATGTTATTAAGATTGTTTATACCTTACGGCATTTCATACAAACTTTCAAATCCTTATTTACCGAAATGACTGAACCGATTTTAATGAAACCTAAGGTAAGGCGTAAACGCTCTTAACGTAAACATAAAATCACGGTGGTAGTCCGCGAAGGATTTAGGCAGATGTATATATATACACCCACATTTCGCCAGACATGATTTTCACATATAATTGCGCCTTTTGCCATCAACTGGACACTTTCCGATCAAAACCCCCAATGATACTGCCCCTCTTAGAAGTCGAACCCAAGACAGTAGCGCTTGCTACCACTAGACCAATACGGTAGTCCAGATGTCATCATCATCATGATCAGCTATAATGTTCCCACTGCTGGGACACAGGTCTCCTCTCTATGAGAGGGAGTGGGCTGTTATCCGTCCACCACGCGGCCCAGTGCGGGTAGGTAGATGTCTTATGTCTTCGAATTTTTAGTTCTATAAGGACATCCTGGTTACCTCACGATGTTTTCCTTCACCGTTTTTGAGTCCAGATGTAGATGTACCTATCTTAATATTGAAAATAATCAACCAGTGATGGATTTTATAGAACCCAGATTATTTTAACGATATCCATGGGAACTGTCAAAACGATCCAAGCATACCATAAGACTAATACATTTAATGACGAAATCAATTAATTCACTTGAGATCGTGAACGATGTTCTCATCTTCAGATGCTCTCAATGGTAGCATTGTTCTAACATTTGTCTCACGGGCCCGTTCTGTTTGCCGTAAGTTAACTGTTGCACTTGAGAATAAATGGAAGCTCGTTATGCGTCAATTCTAACAGAGGGGAGGCAGACATGCAAGTTCTTATACGACAGGCGAGACAAGAATCATGGAAAGCGAAATTCTGGCAGTAGTGGAAAGTTTTGCCTGTCATCATCATCATCATTCGAGCCCGAAAGTCGTCCACTGCTGGTCATAGGCCTCCCCTAAGAAGGGGGGGGGGGTTCCCATAATTGCCACGCTTGGCAGGCGGGTTGGCGATCGCAGTACGGTTGTTACAAAAAACACAGAGAACGCTGCTGCCCATTCTCTGGCAAGTCCCTTAGTCGCGACACCCACGGGAAGATATGGGATGGTGCTATTCTTTACGTCCGACACCACACAGAGCAAAGATGATGCAAAACAAATCATAAAACAGCTAGAATTATCTAAGCTAGTCGAATAAAACCGCAATCGATTTAAAAGCCACTAAGTATCGAGTGACATTCGATCGCAAACCGATTGCTAGCTGAAAGGTTACTTGCAAATTATGTTGCAAGTTCCAACCTTTCGATTTTAATCATTTATACTGATATTGTAATCGTCTGTACGTCTGTCAGTATGACTATGTCTGGTTGGTCGGTCTGTCAGTGGGTATGTTTGTCAGTCGGTCTGTCAGACCTATCTGTCAGTCTGTCAGGTCGTCTGTCGTATTACCGGTCTGTCTGTCGTTAGATCTGTCAGTCCGTCGGCCTGACTGTCAGTATATCTGTCCTTTTGTTACGTTTTTACGCCTTAGCGGATGAACAGAATTGTATGACATTTGGCATACAGATAGATCATGACCTGTGAGGCTCTAAGCACACGGCGTATTTTAAACGCGCAGACGACGCGCGTTTCAGGAACACGTGTTTTCTGCGCCGTAGATGCCGATTCTTGCGTTTTTATAGAATAAAACGCGTGTAAAACGCGATACAAACGTGCGTATGAAGCGCGTTCGAAACTCGTTTGAAGCGTGTACAAGTGGTCGGAGGAGGGGTAGACTAGGGGTGAGACAGGCACAATTGACGAGGAGTTTCTGACAAAAACGCGGAAGCTACGAGCGGCTACAGCGCGTCTGCATCGCTGTATCTGCGCGTATACGCGCAGCAGACGCGCGTTTCACGATCGCCCCGTGTGCTTAAGTTACAAGGTTGTACCTAAATTAAAAAAAAAAAAAACCGATGGTCACGCGGGTGACGGCGCGGTTAAAATCTAGTTTGTTCATGTTTCCTTATTATTTGCTGGGAAATTAAAATGGTAAATGAGTAGTTACTCGTACTTGCTAGGTAAGATTATTTTATAGTGTAGGATTAGTGTTAAAGTTGTGATTACTATGTAGATTTTATTAGTACTGGTTTGAAATACTGTTAGGAGAGGTCTTTGCACAGATTTCTATGTTAAAATAGTGTTTGCTAATAGAATCACGCCTGCTTTTCTCTGAAGGTTTAAGCGCAGATATTCAGTATTTACCGTCCGCGATGTGGACGTTCAAAAGTGCCTTTAATGGCCTAATAATTACAAAGGCTTGGACCAGTCAGAAAAAATCGTGAGAAAAATAGAATAGTCCAAAATCTGAGCAAACCTAGTGAAGAATACTTATTAGTTAATTACCTGTACTAGTAGATGTTTGTGCTCTTCAATTACGGGCGAAAACGATTACTTTTATCTCACTTCCTCTCACAGATCCTTACATAACTCTCTCTCTCTTCTTACTTATACAGATTTTTCTTGAAAATACTTTCTTATTTTGTACGAAAACCAACTAATAATGGTAACGCGCCCGTATATTGTAGTAAATGTGTCACACGAGATATGGTGGGTGTCAGGTCGGTGGCGTGTAGTGCGAAAATGTTCTACCTACCCACATATTTACTTATTTAATATTTATGTTAGGTACCAGATTTTAATACTGCTGGAAGTAATTTAGATGTACTGATAGAAAATTATTTGTTGTTTATTAGGTAAAATGAATCATCATCTACCTAGCCTTTTTCCCAAACTATCTTGTTGTCGGCTTCAAATCTAACCAATGCAATTGAGTACCAGTATTTTACATTACAGCGACTGCCTATCTGACCTCCACAACCCAGTAACTGGGCAATACGATACACCTTGGTAAGACTGGATGTCAGACT
Organism: Cerastis rubricosa; assembly: GCA_949152445.1. Lineage (NCBI taxonomy): Eukaryota > Metazoa > Arthropoda > Insecta > Lepidoptera > Noctuidae > Cerastis > Cerastis rubricosa. The sequence continues at coordinate 14,401,699 of OX424548.1, read as the reverse complement.
TTTCGCTTCTCGCAACGACTGTCAAAGATCTATAAATGACAGCCGGGACCAACGGCTTAACGTGCTTTTCGCAACACGGAGGCGACTTGGTATGTTATTATGGTCACGTAAAATACTGGTACTCAGCTGCATCCGGTTAGACTGGAAGCCGACCCCAAGATAGTTTGGGAAAAGGCTAGGCAGCTGATGATGATGGGACGTACCCATAAAATATTATTTCACCCGTTGCTTTTTTGTTTAGGCGCCGAATTTTGGAGCGCCTGGCAATAAGACCCTGTAACTAGCCTACTTGAAAATAAATGATTTTGATTTTATATCTTTTCTATTATGTGTTGTTTTGCAACCTCGTCAAATTCTAGGAGGTAACTATGCTAATGATTCTCGACCCGAATCAATAATAAAATGAGTAGGTAATTTTCTTTTTTTTTATTTATTTACTGAAATCGGTAACTGTGAACCACCCGTGTTTTAAACACGGGCCGTCTGATCCCCGCCTTATAACGTCGCTTACACACAAACAAAAAACCTCATACGTTTTTTCGATAATTTTATAAGCCCTAAACCACGTTAAGGGGGTTATTCTGAAATATTGACAAATTTAAACAACAAAAAAACGCAGTGTTTTTTAATAATTTACTAGGTACCGTAATTTATATTGATTATTTATGTCTTTTGTGACAACATCCTGAATTTTGACGAGGATGCAAAACAACACCTTGTATATTAATATTATAAAAATAACTAAATTAATGTTCTGACATCATCATCATCTGCCTAGCCTTTTCCAAACCATCTTAGGGTCGGCTTCCAGTCTAACCTTACGCAGTTGAATATCAATATTGTACGTAGAGCGACTGACTATCCAATTTCCACAACCCAGTGAGTGGATCACCTCTTGGCCAAGCTCTAAAAATACAGGCTAATATCTTCATTCTCATCTTACCAATACCTCTGCCTGCCACAAAAACATCTTTCAAATGTAATACAACGGCCCCCGTATCCTGAAGATTAATAGACTGTGAGATATGGAAGATACATTATTTACATCTGTGACACGGGAATATACGGCAGTCTTATGTACGGGGTATGTATTTTATATGTGAGGTTGAAATATGTTTATAAATTCGATTATTTTTAAGTTTTACCATGTCGTAAGTTTTAATATGTAGGGTAGACGGGTAGTCTAGTTTTTTAGTTAGAAGTTTAATGTTTGCTGTTTTATGATTACAAAGAGCTCGTCTTTTTTTACGGATGGGATATCATCAATGACCCTCCTGCTCTGGGCGGAGCGGAAGGAAGTCTTTGTGTTCCAGGGCCACGTTATCTCTTTCGAACAGTCCCGCAGCCCTGGCAGGCATCGGCTCTCTCAGACCCCTTCCGATTTGCTGACATCGAGAGAACTCGTGGCTAAATTATAAGACCGCCGATCAATATTCAGGTTAAGCCGCTAGCCTAGGTTGGTCTGTGGATGGGTGACCGCTTATTACATACCGTGTGACATCCGTGCCTCGGAAAGAACTTGAAGCTTTTGGTTCCGGCTGTCATTTGTAGATCTTTGATAGTTGTTGCAGGTAGGTGGTCACTGGCCCGAAAATCTGATAACCAGTCTTACCAAGGGGTGTACCAACTGTGTTGTAAAGGTCAGATAGGCAATCTGACCATGGCTGTATCCGGTTAGATTGTGAGCCGACCACAACATCAGTTGGAAAAAGGCTAGGCAGATGATGGTGATACACAAGTTTCGATTTATGATCAAACAATGGAAATATACTAACTTAACCGAAGCCCATTTGCGGGACAAACTAAAATCAAAAAAAATCTTAACCACCTACAAAGTCTTAAAGATTTTTGTGTCCTCGGAATAAAATCAACTAGGCTACTAAACAGCTTACGAGCGAAACTTCATTAAACTTTTCAAAGTATTCAAAGTTATATTAATTATAACACAGTCTACTTTATGGGAAGAATAATTAATTTTAACATAAAAGGGGCAGAGGTACCTATTCATCATTATAAACGGTGCTGAAACGATTTCTTTTTTGTTGTTAATTTTGATAAAGATTTTAGTAATGAACTAGTAACGGCTGGGTGTGATTTAGAAAATGACTGCTTCGTGGTTTATTGGTTGCAAGCGCGTTTGCTGGGCATGAGGTCTAGGTTCAATTCCCGGGTCAGAGAAATTTGTTATTGGTTTTTCCATCTGCAATTTCTCAGTAGCAGCCACCCATGCTACTTAATAATATAAATACGAAAGTTTCTAAGGATGTTTGGATGTTTGTTACTTATTCACGCATTTTATAAAGTACTAGCACGTCGCCCGCGACTTCGTCCACAAAAATTGTTTTATAATATAGCCTATTTTACTCTGTAAAGATGTAGCTTTCAAATGGTGTATTTTTTGAATCGGTCGAATAGTTTTCGAGTTAAATCGTAACAAACAATCAAATCTTTTCTCTTTGTAATATTGGTTTAGATGTATGGATCTGGATGAAACTTTGCACACGGATAGATAATAGTCTGGAATAGCAGATAGGATACTTTTTATCCCAGTAGTACGATCCCGTGTGACAATTATCGAACAAAACATGGGCGAAGCCGTGGGCATTAATTAGTTGACACTTAAAACAGGCAAAAAAGCAGTTTAAATATCAAAAATATCAGGCACAGAATGTTCTTACTTTTTAGGGTTCCGTACCCAAAGGGTCAAACGGGACCCTACTACTGAGACTTCGCTGTCCGTCCGTCTGTCACCAGGCTGTATCTCATGAACCGTGATAGTTAGCCAGTTGAAATTTCTACAGATTATGTATTTCTGTTGCCGCTATAACATCAAATACTTTAAACAGAATAAAATAAATAATGGTACGGAACCCTTCGTGCGCGAGTTCGACACGCACTTGGGCGGTTTTATTTATATGTGTTTAGTATCCATCAACTTAGCTTAAGATTGTTTTCTATAACACATTGTAATTTTGATTATTGCTATCCAAATCTCATTCAAAACACAACTTCTTAAAAAAAAAAACACCCCACGGCCCCAACAGTATCTCGAACACCATATCTGAAGAAAGCAACCAAAACTTCTCTTGAAGTCCATTCCTTTATCTCGCATTTATTTATACAAAAACTCGCTTCTTACCTCTCAGTGCTTATGACTTCAAAACGGGCACGTTCTAACAGGTTAATTCCGAACTTCGGTCTTGAATAAACTCGACTAGAAGTTTTCATGTTAGCCATTGAGAATGTAACGTAAAAAGTTTAAAACCTACACTACACCTAGACTGAAAAGTTTTGCTGAAAGACGAAGTCTCGTTTTGTTTATTTCAAGTTGTTTTTTTTTTCTTTGGAAGCTGTGTAGTATGGGGTAGTGTAGTGGAAATGATTATTTGGCTGTTATAAGGTGTTTTGTAACTACCACTGTCCTTTTTTAACATGTACTTTAAATGATAAATGATGTTTATTTTGCAAGTAGGTTTTTAGAAACACTTTTTCACGTAATTTTTTTTTAAACAAAATGGGGCCGGTGTTTCGTACCTGACTACTCTGAGAAGAAACAGCCGAAACAAACTCAGAGGTCACAGTCTCTTTTAAGGTCCAGACAAAATCTTGGCAAATTCACATGAGGACTATGCAGATATGTGTCTGAAATGGTCTTTTGTAGAAAGAACCACACATATTTGAGTGGACCTGTCCAGTCAGTGCAAGCATTTGTCAGTTATCGTGTAGCTCGACTTATAACTCAAGGAGCTCAATTTTGATAACTGTCTTAGTCTTATTGTTATAAGTGCATTAAAAGATTGAAAAAAAAAATTATTGCGATTCCTTTAAAATACTTTACAAAACACTAGCTGGCTCGCGCAACTTCGTCACATCATCGGAAGATGACGGCGGGAATGCCCTTGTCCCATTTTGTTTGGGGTCGGCGCAAAACGTCTCTTTCGCCATTCTCCTCTGTCATTCGTCAAGCTATCATTTACTCCTTTTTCCTTCATATCATTTTTTACACAATCCATCCATCTTTTCTTTGGCCTTCCTCTCCTCTCCCTCTCCATCCGTCCACATTTATATTCATCACTCTTTTAGTCATAAATTCGTCTGCGACACATTTTCCCCGTTTTTCCCGTTTTCGTAACAACCACTGTTGTTCGTAACGTGATGTGGCCTATTGCCTTCCTCAATAAATGGGCAATGCAATACTATCAGTAGTTCCCGAGATTAACACGCTCAACCAAACAAACTCTTCTGCTTTATAAACATTAGTATAGATGTGAATATTAATCTCACGAATACTTGAAATTAAAAACCATACTGGTTTTCAAATTCAATAAAGAGCTCGTGGCTGCATAATAACAGCCGCACGGGTCGATCTTTAAGGTTAAGCCGTGCTTACCGAGGTTGTTCCGTGAATGGGTGACCATAAATACATACCTAGTTTCCTCCGTGTCTCGGAAAGCACGTTAAGCTGTTGGTCCCGGCTTTCATTTGTCGATCTTTGACAGTCGAGATCGTTACGAGTAGTCAGAAGCCAAAAGTCCGACATCCAGTCTTATCAAGGGGTATCGTATTACCCAGTTACTTGGTTGTGGAGGTCAGATAGGCAGTTGCGCTTCGTGTTAAATACTGGTACTCAGCTGGATCCGATTAGACTGGAAGCCGACCCCAAGATAGTTTGGGTAAAGGCGAGGCAGATGACTGATTTTCAAATTTATTTCTATTTTTTAAATTCTAGATGAAACAATTAGGTTCTAGGTTTTAGAACCAGCAGTTTACTGATCCCCATTCCCCACCGACGATATGATCTAGCGCAGCATACTCTAAAACTTTAATATAAACGGTACTATTCCGAACAGTTCCTAGTTTAAACACTCATGCTCTGTGTTAATTTAAACTTAGTTTTAGCTCGTATTTGAAGTTAGAAACAATTTAGATTCACTAAACTTATTCGCGTTTAGCGTAACTTAAGTTATCTTGCCGACATTAATCGTGCAGAAGTCTGGATGTGAACAGGATGCGCCTCGGTACAAAATATAGTGTGACTTTAGAGAATAGTCTAACATGGAAGCTCACATTCAAGAACTATGCTTGAGAAGGAACAGCGGCTGCTTTCTCCGTACAAAAGTGCCGCTGCTTCGTGGAACATTTCCGACGTTTGGCCCCCAAACTGGAAAGGGGCGGGGCTTTTTTTCATCCTTGGCCCTTTACGAAACCCCAGACAGAAGGTATAATAACTTGTGAAAGTACCGTAGTTGCCCATTCCAAAGCGTATATTTCTTCCGAAAAAAAACCTCAAGAGCTATCTTTTTTTTTCATAAAATCAAGGTATGCTGTAGACCCAACACTATCATTTCCTTATTTTCACGAACAAATGAGTTAAGGAAATATGTCTCACCAAAAATTACATAAAATACCATTTTTAACGCCGTGATTAGAGGACTGCCAGATGAACTGTAAAAGTTTTTAACTTAAAATAAATCGATAGAAACCTAGACAATATCATTCTTAAAATGTAAATGTCAAAAACTAATTATTGAATCCGCCCAGTTTTCGAGGAAAAAAAGGGGAATAGAAAACGTCTTTTTGTGTGAAATGATGACGACTATATTCGAGTGTCAAAAGCATATTTTTAAAAAACGTCGGGCAAAAACTAGTAATATTAACATATAAAACAAAACATAGACAGTACACACATTATCATCTGAAAATCCAACACGAAAACACGGAAAATATTCTCAAAAATACCTGCATAAAACAAACGGAGAGGCACGCAAAGAAATATAAACAAAATTTCGCACAATAAAGAGTCGGGAACTACTTTTAAAGTCATACTCGAAGATGGCGGTGGAGTGCGACAAGACAACATGGTGGTAATAAAAAGTTTCCGTGTAAAAGCTTGCATGGAATTCCTGATGGTTTCGACTTTTGTTTCTTTTGAATATTGATATTTATGAGTGGGGAAATGCAACGTGTATTTACATTTTTCTTATACGTTAGCAAGCTCATCACCATAGCCTTTTCCCAAACTATCTTGGGGTCGGCTTCCAGTGTACTCGGATGCAGCTAAGTACCAGTATTTAACATGAAACGACTGCCTATCTGACCTCGACAACCCAGTAACTGGGTAATACGATACCCCTTGGTAAGCGGGTGTCAGACTTTTGGCTTCTGAGTACTCGTAAAGACTGTCAAAGATCTACAAATGACAGCCGGGACCAACGGCTTAACGTGCTTTCCGAGGCACGGAGGAAACTCGTTATGTAATTATAGTCACCCACGGACCAACCTCGGCAAGCACGGCTTAACCTTAGATATCGACCCGAGCGACTGTTTTTATTTAGCCACAGGCTCCTCTGTTAAGTTAGCAAGCTCATGGCTAAGCAAAACCAGGCGCACCGTTCGATCCAAAGTCTACGCTTGCCGAGGTCAGTCCCTTGATAGATGACTACCCATTAAATTATTGAGACCCCCGGAAACCACGTTAAACTGTTAGTCCCGGTTGTCATTTGAAGATCTTTGACAGTCGAAACGAGTCTTAAGCATAGTCTGTCAAAGTCTGTCAAAGCGGTATCGTAATGCTTCTTGGTCAGGTAATAAAAAATACTTAAAAGGGGATTGTTACCATGTGTACTATTTGTTTTGAATTTCCGATATTTCGGCACTGTTGCAATGCGGATATATCCGTGATCATGGTGCTTGCAACAGTGCCAAAATATCGGGAGCTGAAAAACAAATTGAAAAACATTTTGATCGTATAGATATTCTATACTGTAATAATCTTTTGAACAACCGATTTTTTATAGAAAAATAACCATCGAAAAAATTCGACACTGAATTCCTCGACGTGCTAAATTGTTTAAAATATCCTAAATATATGCCCTTTCTGCTCCTACCCTGAGGATAAAAGTCGCTACAATACAAGCAGGCTCTTTGATATCCCTACGAAGGCCAGCTTATAAATATTAAACTCAAGCATATGCGAATACATCTCTCCCTTTCGATCGCAAATTTTATGCTTCTACGAGATTGTACGAATACTACTTATCACCATGTTGAAACGAGACAAATATATGTTGGCAGAAAGAGATCGGTATATCTGCGATTCTGCGGTAAAATTGTTGCCGTAAAATCTGTAGTGCTAAGCTGGTTCAGATTTGCGGGGGTTGTCATGGCAACGAGCAAACACAGTCGGGTCTTTTCAGAGTGAGGCTTTCGAAGTTTAAATAGTAGATATAAGCTGGTTGTTGTTTATTTTCTGTACTGTAAGCGTTCAAAAGAGATTATTTGTCCCCGACAAAGAGCAACTCGGTTTTATATTTCTTGAATAGAAATATACAAACTGAAAGATGTAGTGACAAAAATAATAAAAACTGGTCAAGTGCGAAACGGACTCGCGCACGCAGGGTTCCGTACCATTATTCAGAAAAACGAGCAAAAAAATCACTTTTTCGTAGGGGAGCCCGCCTTAAATATTTATTTTATTCTGTTTTTAGTATTTATTGTTGTAGCGGCAACAGAAATATATCATCTGTAGAAATTTCAACTGGCTAACTATCAAGGCATACTATAGAGCATAGATCGGAGTAGGTAGATTGAATTGGGGTCATTGATCCGAAACGTTTATATTAATATGGACATTCCTCCGGAATTTGTTGATTTGATTGAAATTTAAGTGCAACAATTTATAAAAAGTTGTGGCTTAGAAAGGCTAAAATTAAAAAAAAACTTCGGTCGATTTTTTTTATTATTCGACAGACAACTATTAAATTAATTTAGTTTTGATACATTCCTTTAAATTTTGAATTGAGTAGTAATAATATCACTACCAACATTAACAATATTTAATTGAATCCGGAATCCGTGCGGCTGTTATTATTTACCCACGAGCTCTTCTACTGTGTGTATGTACCTACCTATGTATGTCAAATTGCGATCACCAATATTTGAGATAAATGCATTTTTAACAGTCGTTTACGTACTACATCAGGCAATATCAAATTACAGATAACCAAAACAGAATTTTTAATAACGCATAAACGGTCTTTAAAAAGACCAATAAAAAATATACCTACCATAAAGTTTAATAAAATATTTACGAAAAAATTTACATAAATGACACAGGATTCGAATGCAATAAAAATGAGAGGTGACGCGTTGACAGGGTTGAATGTCGTTTTAATATAACTCGGCCTGTTTATGTGCGAAGCAGGATGAGGGTTAGACTCTTAAGTTGTAATTTTGATTTTTTATTAACTGTCTGTACAGGTTAACTGATTTAATCTTTGTGCCAGTATTTTGTTTTATTTGAAAAAATATGCGGTTTATAAATTACTAGCACTTCGCCCGCAACTTCGTCCGCGAAAGTTGAGATATAATATAGCCGATGTTACTCGGTAAAGATGTAGCTTTTAGAATTAAAAGAATTAAAAAAATCGGTCGAGTCGTTTTTGATTTAAATCGTAACAAACAAACAATAAAATTTTTCCTCTTTATAATATTAGTTTAGACTAGCTGACCCGCGCAACTTCGTCTGCGTCACATTTTCTCCGTTCTTGCAAGATTTTTCATTAAAGCTCCGCTCCTTTTGATCGTAGCGTGATGTTGTACATATATATAGCCTATAAACCTTCATCGATAAATGTTATATCCAACAATTTAAACCAAAATCAATTAGGACCAGTAGTTCCAGAGCATAGCGCGTTTAACCAAACAAACAAACTCTTCAGCTTTATAATATTTAAATAGATAAGAAAGCGGTAGCGTGTCGACTCGAGGCGTTTGTGAAAAATTGCCCGGAGAAAACGAGGAAGTGAAAGGTTATCATGGAGACTTGCCCAACAGTGGGCCGATACAGATTAAACAAACACATCGAAAACCATTAAATCAGTTATAAGCCGATAACGTTCATAGAATTTTGTCGTATGTCATTATTTCAATGGTTTTGCTGTTTTATATTTATGAAAAGACTAGTTGTCCCGCGCAACTTCATCTGCGTCACATTTTCCCCGTCGCAACATTTTCATTGCTGCTCCGCTCCTATTGGTCGTAGCGTGATGATATATAGCCTATGTCCTTCCCCAAGTTGAAATGTATCTTCTTGCCAAATTTCATTAAGATCCGATCAGCCGTTTAGTCGTGAAAAGGTAACAAACAAACAGAGTGACTTTCGCATTTATAATATTAGTATGGATTTTTCACAATTATACCATTTCATTTAGTTGCATATTACAACATTCTAAAAATATATAACGAAACACAAACAAAAAATAGTTGAAGCTATGTCCTGTTGGACTTACAATATTTTTGCAAGGCTATTCCATACGGTATACTTTGCCAAGAGCCACAATAAAAACTATCAAGTTATATGCCAAAAAGCATTACTGGGACATGTTTCTTTAAAAACACAAAAAGCAAAAGAATGTCCGCATTAATCTTTTGGTGAAGCTGTGTAGAATGTTTGTGTAAAATCTTTTAATTTTTTTTTTTTAATATCTTGATGCAACCGGGATGTCGTAGAAGCTAAAACTCGAACTGTGGTTGGGTAAAGGCTACGTAAGACAAGTTTACTGACAGTTGTTTAATATTAAGGATCATTCTCACTGACAGATCTAACATACCTAAGACCGTTTACACCTTACGGCATTTCATACAAACTTTCAAGTTCTTATTTTCCGATTTTAATAAAACCTAATACGCATGCACGATACGTAGGTCTTAAAAGTTATAAAAAAACATTTTCAAAATGTATTTAAAAAAAAAGTAATTGGAATTTTCTATTTCTATTAATAAATTATAATCGGTCTAATTTAGCTGTAACACTATTTTTCGAAAATGTTTTTGTTGATATACCTGGCAACGACGGCAAGCTAGACTAATTTACTATGCCTTCAAAGCCAATCTTTCAGTCTTTGTCTTTCACGTTTCCTTTTATGAAAAAGATAACCCGTTTACTGCCTGCAGTTGACCGTAACTTGTGTTGGAATATTGCAAAAATGGCTGCTGTTTTATTTTTTTATGGGATGGAAGTAGATTAGGTTCAGTTTATCTGACGTCAGATAAAAGGTAAGTTGTTTTATTTATTTTATAGGAGATTGCTTGTGATAACACTGCTGTAACTAACGCAATAAGGTGTCTTAATTAGAATTTAATTAACTATTTATGTATTAAAACGGACTGAAACGTGGTCGCTCACAATGGGCCTCACCAGAAGGCTCAAATTCACCTAAAGGACAATGGAGAGGGCTATGCTTGGAGTTACCTTGCGTGATCCAGAAATGAGGACATACTCAAGACAACCAAGGTTACCGACGTAGCCCGAAGAATTGCCAGGGCACATTGCTCGCAGAACGGATGGCCGATGGGGCCGAAAAGTTCCGGAACGGTAACCGCGAACCGGAAGACGATGCGTTGGAAGGCCTCCCACTAGGTGGACCGATGACCTGGTAAAGGTTGCGGGAATCCGCTGAATGCGAGTCGCATGGGACCGGTCAATGTGGCGACACTTGGGGGAGGCCTATGTCCAGCAGTGGACGTCTTTCGGCTGAGATGATGTATTAAATCGTACTGGTTTATCGTATAAACATAATTATCTCATGCAGATTTACGCCCATTTTGTTCGATTGCCTAGTTGGTGTAGTTGTTGCAAGCGCAACTGACGCTTAAGGTCCTGGTTTTGATTCCCAGGTCGGTCAGTGTCATTGCGTTTTTAATCGGGGTTTAATTTTTCAGTAGAAGCAAAGAAGTTTGGATTTTTTCCCGGTCGTTGGCAATACGCTCGCCCACTATTACATGGGGATTAAACATAGCTGGCAAAATGTGGGTATCCCTGCCACAAGCGTGATGTTTTCCTATTTATGATGGGCGTGTAATCTGTCCCGAATAAACAGTTTTCTTTCTTTCTTTCATTAGAAACATCCTTCCCGAAATGTCCTTCCCAAAATTGTAGAAACCGAACCATCATCTGCCTAGTCTTTTCCCAAACTATCTTGGGGTTGGCTTCCAGTCCAACCGGATGCAGCTGAGTACCAGTATTTTAAATGAAGAGACTGGCTATCTGTCCTCCACAATCCAGGGCGATAGTTCTTAGCAAGACTGGATGTCAGACTTTTGGCTTCTAACTACTCGTAACGACGGTCAAAGATCAACAAATGACAGCCAGGACCAACGGCTTAATGTGTTTTCCAAGGCACGGAGGAAACTCGGTATGTAATGATGGCCACCCATCCACGGACCAACTTCGGCAAGCACGGCTTTATCTTAAAGATCGATCAGTGCGCCTGTTATTATTTAGCTATGAGCTCCTTACAAACCGAACCAAAACCCAATAAATTCCACCATCTCAAGTAATTATACATTTTATTACGACTTACAGCGTTATCGACATCACGTTTCTTAACGCTATCTCTGAAAGGGACAAGCCATAATATAAAATTCTTATCTCCTCTCTTTAACGATCAATTAACAATGTTATAACCCTCCGAATGATGCCGAAGGGGTCCGAGAGACACCGAAGGGGTCTCAAAGACCCCGACTCCGTAACATTAGGCGTAATTTGGTACTGGTACGTGTTACGTACTTTTTTGGCGTACGTGCGAATTGGTACTGTTAACTAGATTCTGGAGATGGCTTCTTTGAATACGAGAGGTTTTGTGTATTTTTGGTGAAAAAAAAAAGGTTTTAGACGGCAGTTAAATGGATAAGAGCCTAGAGCAGCGGTGGCCCAGTGGTGTCAGCCCCGACTTACGAGCAGTAAGTCATATTTTCGAACCCAGGCAGGTGCATTACTTTGTGTAATTTATTTCACCACCGCTGCTCTCAAAACAGTGAAGGAAAACATCGTGAGGAAACCGGCATGTCCTAGAACTAAAAATTCGAAGACATGTGACATCTACCAACCCGCACTGGGCCCGCGTGGTGGATTACAGCCCACTCCCTCTCATTGAGAGAAGGCCTGTGTCCCAGCAGTGGGAACATTATAGGCTGATGATGATGAAAATGGACTAGACTTCATCAGGATATCATGCTATTTTCGTGGGTATCTGTATAAGAGTAAAGTCTTCCTTATCGATTTTGGTTACTGTGACCTTCTGAAGCTATTTCCTTGCGTGTGCCCATAAATGACTGGCCAGAACCAATTGGCTTTTGAATACCGGGTCACAACTAAAGCAGTTGAGCCGGTGGAGTTATAGGTGCGTTTTCGCAGAAGCGGGCATAGATGGCTTTCACGCCATCATGCGCAAACGATGCGCCTTCAACATACGCAAGGTACGCGTCAGCCCCAACAGCATTTTAAGCACTAAAGCGGACAGGTGGGGCAGATAAATATTGGGGCATTGGATGGCGCCTACATGCCACTGTGGCGTATAATTAGTAAAAAAAACTAACACTAGTTTCTAAGTCCTTGTGTCAACCAAATGGACTTGGTCTGATATAAAAGAATTGTATTTATTATTAATAGGAGGGCTTAGGTCTCTCTTTACTTGTATGGCGCTTTTCGTATTGTCAATGTATCGATATACTTCCAGTTAATATTGGGACGAAGATTGATGGCAGCAGCAATCCGTTTTACAAAATATAGCCTACAGAGTTACTAAAACTGTGTCATAAGTATTTTCTCTACGTTACATGAACACAACAACCAGCATGATGACGATGATGATGAGCCTCTAAGACTCTTCATCATCATCAGCGTATAATGTTGCCACTGCTGGGACACAGGCCTCCTCTCAATGAGAAGGAGTAGGCTATAATCCACCACGCGGGCCCAGTGCGTGTTGGTAGATGTCACATGTCTTCGAATTTTTTGTTCTACAACATGCTGGTTTCCTCACGATGTTTTCCTTCGCCTCTTTTGAGAGCAGCGGTGATGAATTAAATTACACTAAGTTATGCGCCTGCCTGGTTTTCACACCCACGGCTTATTGCTTGTAAGTCGGGGCTGCCACCACTGGGCCACTGCTGCTCTCGAATAGAGACTGATTTCGCGTAATTTGCTTTTTAAAATGACTAGGTTATACAATTATAAAGGTCTCTACAAACACAGTAAAAACCCTTAGGCATTAAAACCGTTACCCAAAAACCTACTTCCAAATTTAAAACCTAACTCAATAAACGCTGAAATTACGTATAATATTCACCTTTTTCACTAAAGGTTTGGCCATAAACCGTTACTTTACATAATTATATTTTTGGGTCCCGTCATGCATGTAGGGTCCAAGAAATATAGCAGGTCCTATTGGTTATTGAGCTTAGAAACGGTGAATTTGAATAAAAGGGGCGTCGTAAAATAGTAGGGGTATTATTGTGACTGGGGGTGTAAGGTTGGTATCGGTATCGATATAAATTTGGGGTAGTGGTGTTTATTTTGGGTTAAGTTTTGGAGGAATTAAGTTAATGCCTTATAGTCTGAAAACGTAACGTTACCATTTTACAAATTGAATATCATCATCATCATCATTTCAGCCGAAAAACGTCCACTGCTGGACATAGACCTCCCCCAAGTGTCGCCACATTGAGATTTTGGAGGGTTTTGCCATAACCGCCACGATTGGCAGGCGGGTTGGCGTACGGAGTACGGTTGTTACAAACGCACAGAGAACGCTGCTACCCATTCTCTGGCAAGTCCCTTAGTCGCCTCTTACGTAAGGTACCCGATATAACAAAGATCAAACTCAGCAGTTGTCCAAAATTCTAAAATTAATCAGAAAATTGCTTTTAATCATCAAAAAACCTGAATACTTCAGCATTTATAAACGATTATCATTTGCCTCCCACATAAAACAATACACAACAATCAACCCTAAAAAGCATCGACATCTAACCCTTCCCTAACCCGGGCCTATCATCTTAACCCTCCATAAACCGAGCGGGGTACATCTGACCCCGTCGGGGTTAAACCATTCTTACATGACATATCTTTAAACGAAATTTTTGCGATCCTTGTTACATGAGTTTGCGCTTACCGTCGCACGTCGTATTGACTTTAGAAAATGGGGGTTTTCTTTTGTTTTTTTTTTTTCGGGTTTGCGGTGTCGTGATGGTAATTATTAATTAAATATTCGGATTAGGGTTTGTAAAAAAAGACAGGGGGTGAATTCAATGGGCTAGTAAATTACGTTTTTAAGTAATATTTTATTGCGATATAATTTACTATAAAACCACTCTAGCTACTTAAAACGTTAAAAGTAAGAATGTATAAAGTTGAAAAGCTTACTACTTATCTTTTCTTTTCTAGTTTTAGTTTTCTCCAGTTTTTCCAATGCGAGAAATGTGTAAAACAAATACTTTTCGAGTACAATTTCCAAACCAGTGCACCCCTCAAATCATCTACTCGATTCAATCACGAAAATGCCAGCGAAGCTATTCACAAAACACATGATACAGCTTTCACCCTTCCGAATTTCCCAAAATCAGTCTACCCGTCCGCTATAAACGGCCCAATTTACACATACACCTGAAAATATTTCACACGTATTTCGAACCTGCAACCCTTGGGGTTGAAACCAATAAACTAAGCGGGGCGAAAATAATAAAAAATTCACATCAAATTGAATGTCAACCCCTAGAAGGGGATGTTATTAGGAAATTTACGAGCGCAAGCCGAGTACCATATTATGTTTTATAACCACCCTGTGTCATTGTGGGTAGGGTTATATCGTTGCTATAAAATATATTATGCACGCAGTGTAGGGTTAAAAAGATTGAAACGTCACTTTTTGCTATAATTGTTCTTAATAAGGGTTGAAATGTAACATCCCGGAATTTTGGTCCCGGGAATGTAAGAATAGGTAATAAAAATGTAAGGTTGCGTCGACTAAATGGGGCACGGATGGTACGAGAGAGAGAAAAAGTGTTCGCGCCGTTAAAAGCTGCACGCTAATGTCGAGTGCCCGCCGAAAGCTGCGGTCGACAATTTTCATAATTTTTCCGTGACAAGTCCGCAACGGTTGGTGCAGCTTGATAATTCCTTTTCTGGTTGTTTTTGAGGACTTCTGCAACTACGTCAATTTTTTGAAAAATATCACAAAAAAGCTGCGACCCGCGGTTTCACCCGCGCCGGCCGGATTAAAAAGTAGCCTATGTGTTAATCCAGGGTATAAGCTATCTACATACCATTTTATCGAAATCCTATTGAGGTATTTAGCTATTGTGTCGTAAAGGAGTGTCAAACACAAACACACACTCACTCACAACCTTTCGCATTTATAATATTAGTGTCAAGTGTGATAAGGTCCTTCCAGGGCTTTCAGTGTTTCAAACCTTTTGTTAGTCAACTTTCATTATTTTCAAAAGTTGCTTAAATTCTACTTAATATTATAAATTCGAAAGTTTATGAGAATGTATTGATGTTTGAAAAAAATCAATAACCAAAAGTAAAAACGAGAAAATTTAAGTTTAAATTAGGCTGATAATCAGCACTTTTTGCACATCAAAATTACAAGAGACAGTCCCTCAAAACACCCGCCCTTCGCCACTTCCTAGTGTTTTAGCTGGGAAGAAGAAGTTGCGGAACAAACTCCCCAGCAACAAATCTGTCGGTTAGGTTAGAAGAACCAGATTCTATACAATAGTGTTCAAGTTTGTATAGATAATGAATCCATAACATCAAATTAATGTCACATCATCATGTTAAGTTTGTTAATCTTTCACGCAAAAACTACTGAATGGATTTGGATGCAATTTGGCACAGGGATAGATAATAGTCTGGAATATCCCATAGGATACTTTTTATCCCAGTAGTGCCATCCCGTGGGACAATTACCGAACAAAACGCGGGTGAAGTCGTGGGCTTAAGCTAGTCTTTTATAATAAATATTACAAGTAAAACAGTCCTAATAATTACTTCAAAAGATTATCCAAAAAGTCTTTTGTAGGTTTAATTACTTCGAGATTAGTTTCAGATTCGTGGAGATAAACGAAACTTAATATTGTCGAACAATCAAAGTTACGATTCTGAAAAATAAAGATCTCGCAACTTTTAGGTATTAACAGGAAAAATGGACCTTTTATAATTATGTAAGATTGAGTCATTTTTTGTAAGTACGTAATACAAAAAATGACGGAATGGAGCTTTAAATTTGTTTGATGAAAATATTTATTTTTTACCGTAATACATTATCTGGCTTATTGACGAGTAACTTATAATTAATTAATTTCGCTGAACTGATTTACTTAATTAATTATACACCCACGTTCAGTTTTTTTTTTAATAATTACTAGCTGATACCCGCGACTTCGTTCGCGCGGAAATTTTAAGGTGTATGTGTGAGATTGCCTCGTTGGTCGAGTGGTCGCAAGCACGACTGCTGAGCTCGAGGTCCCGGGTTCGATTCTCGGATCGGGCAAAGTGTTATTGGGTTATTCCATCAGGAATTTCTCAGTAGCAGCCATGAAGTCTGGATTTAATGTCGGGCCCGATTGATGGGGCTCGCCCCTTATAACATAGAGCTTCAACATAACTGGCGAAATGTGGATGTACGATTTAGTACACCTTCGGGAATTACAGGCATGATGTTTTGTTGTTATGTGTGAGAACAGACGTTCTGATCGTAATGTGATTATGTGGGTGATGACTACAAAGGGCGTGCTTTAGGGTGGTGTAATTCTGGGCGGCAGAAGTCCGAAACAAAATTAACAGGCGTTGAAGCGACACTATAATATGACTTAAAAGCCGGAACATATTTTTTTCAAAGTGAACAATACGGCGCTTTGTTGGGCAATATTTATTTATTTTTTCCAATAGTTTTGTATACAATAAAAAATGTCGTAACAATGACCGTCACCACGTGCAAGTTTTGCTTCATGAAACACGTGAACAATCAACAAATAATTGACCGTCTGAGAAGCATGGAGTAGGTACCCAAAATAATGCCTGCCACTTTTTAGGTATGGCCCTGACATTTGTTGATCGTCATTGCAAAAGCTTATTTTAAGGGAAATTACTACCTGTTAATTAAAATTGGAATGGCAGGTTATTTGGAATATTTGGCATGCGTCGAATTAAAACGCTCTCTCCTTTAGCAACTCCTGTAAAAATGGTGGTTTAGCGGTATGAGGAACAGGGTGTAAAGTACCTCAATACTCCATTGAAAAGGGAGGATCCTCCGACCAGACAGGTGTTGTTTCTGGTGGGCAACTGCCCGACAGTTGTTGTCGGGTTTCTCTATATAGTCTTAAGTCGATGTAAACTTTGCTTGCGAGATGTGGGCAATTGATGTTAGTTCTTCCGTCGCGTCATAGATGGCGCTGTAGTACTTTTTGTAGGTCGCTACATCACTTTCCTCTGGAGACCAGAGTCGATAGTCGAATGAGTCAGCTTGTAGTATTATGCCGTGCCAGTTGGAATTTCGTAGCCGCATTGTTCAGGGTGAGTCGGAACAGACTGCGGTGGTGAGGTGAACCCAAGTGTGTCGGGGCCGGCGCTGCGTTTGCTCCAGTGCGTCGGACGTAGTGCAGCGCCGCGATGTGGCAGACAGCTAGAGAGGTGTCGACCGGGAGGTAGAAGCTCTCGACCGGCCGAAAATGCAGTGTGCTGTGCCAAGGTCGCTTGATGAGAGGCTGAGGATGCTGACCAGGAATGCGCTCCGGCTGTATGATGGTGGTCTGGAATACCCATTTGAAGCTGGCTGGCTGTGAGACTCGCTGCTCGTAAGCTTGAGAGAAGTGATGATGATGACGTCACGTTGCTCGAAGGCTGCGCTGACGTCCATTTCGGGGTCACCAGTTTAGGGGTATGAGGAACAGGGTGTAAAGTTCCTCAATACTGTATTGAAAAGGGAAGATCCTCCGACCAGATAGGTGTTGTGTCTGGTGGGCAACTGCCCGACAGTTGTTGTCGGGTTTCTTTATATATAGAGAAACCCGAAAACCTGAATCGCCTTAAGACTATAGTCTTAAGTCGATTTAAACTTTGCTTGCGAGATGTAGGCAATTGATGTTGGTTCTTCCGTCGCGTCATAGATGGCACTGTAGTACACTTTGCAGTAAGTTGCTTTTTGTAGGTCGCTACAGTGGTTTTTGTAATATTACTGCTAAGCTTTGTGATACGAAGCCTGGTGCCGTTGCACAGTCTGGGTACATCAAAGTTTCGCATCAACAGAACTAAAACGCCAAGTTTAAGCTTCATATTATGGGAACGGCACGCCCGTTAGCTCCAGGGAGTTGAAAAATTCAACGGGGTGTGCAGGACTACCGTCATTATCCATCACAGTGTCTACGGATGTGTATACTTTAAAATCGCCGACTATCATGTCTTTAATTTCGTTTTGTTTATGACCCACTCGTTCTTTAATCACTATTTATTTTGAATGGTTAAAAAAACGAAAACTATTTTGTAATGATTTGAAAATCATAAAACGTTAAAATAAAACAAATTACCTAGTTACAAAAAGTGAACACCGGTTGGGGATCGAACTCGCGTTGTTTTGGAAAACTTACAGCATTAAAAAATTACCACAAAAAGTGCATACTGACTGCGGATACGAACTTGAAACCTTTTGCTTGGCAAGGCGGTCATAGAACCGCCAGGCTACTTACTTTGATGACATATAGTTTGAAATAGCCGCTTTATTCTAATGCTTGTCAGACAGTGGTCAGTTGTCTAACAGTTGAGAAATGTGGTTTTAATGCAATATTGCTCATCCCCCTAAGTTATTAGCGTGATAATATATAGCCTATGTTACTCGGTAAAGATGTAGCTTTCTAATGGTGAAAGAATTTTCAAAATCGGTCCAGAAGTTTTTGAGTTTATTCATTACATACAAAAATACAAAAATACAAATCTTTCCTCTTTATAATATTAGTGTAGGTTTGCGCTTGCAACAGCGTCGAAATATCCAGAGCTCAAAATAATTGAAAATCACGTAGTGCCGTAGGCATTTTAATTGGTAATTTTAATTGGCGTAGGTATTTTAATTTATATATTATTAATTAATAGTTTTCAATGCCATTTTTTTAATATTAACTCGCTACGTCGATCTTTTATTCAAGTCTAAAGAAACTTTTCACTGAAATAATGTTATCTTTTCACAATAATTAAAAAAGGTAACGCAGTAAAATGTTATTCGGTCATTATGTAGAGAAAATTGTGAAGTTTTTATGGCGTCGTAAAGAAATGACAAAAGGGGGTAGGTAGTAAAGTTAATGAATCAAGAAGTCGCTGATTAGGGGTATACCTTTGACGGGAATGTGTAAAACTTGGGAAAAAGTAATTAAATTGCTACCTACCAGGTTCGACTCTGCTTGGTCTTCTAAACTAATATTATAAAGAGGAAAGATTTGATTGTTTGTTTGCATTGAATAGGCTCCGAAACTACTGGTCCGATTTGAAAACTTATTTCAGTGTTAGATAGCCCATTTATTGAGGAAGGCTATAGGCTATATATCATCATGCTACGACCAATAGGAGTGGAGCAGCAATGAAAAATGTTGCGAAAACGGGGAAAATGTGACGCAAATGAAGTTGCGCCGGGCAGCTAGTTAGGTTATTCGACTCGTATTTGCTTTACCACTTTTGAAGACAATTCCCAGTTCAAATATTCATTTGAATTAAATCATCATCCGCTTAGCCTTTTCCCAAATTATTTTGGGGTCGGCTTCCGGTCTAACCATGCAGCATAGATGCAGCTTAGTATCAGTATTTTCCATGAAGCGACTGCCTTTTTGACCTTCGTAACTTAGTAACTGGATAATACGATACCCCTTGGTAGAATGGATGTCAGACGTTCGGCTTCTAGTAACTACTGTCAAAGATCTACAAATGACAGCCGGGACCAAGATAGGAAGAGTGCCCAGAATGCTGGCATTGCCACGTTCGATGGCAATGACTTTGGCCAAAAAACAGGCCAGCTCTCTGCTCACGTGAAGAGTCGACCAATCTGTTTTACGTCATTCTCGTCACTATCTCTCAGGTCTAGTTGAAAACCAGCGTCGGACACTAGCTGCTCGGCAGTTTGCTGAACTGGGCTTATTTGGCGCAGCCGTGAGACACAATATTTTGTTTTTATTTTCTGTTTAGATTTAAGTTTTTTACTTTATTTTTATTGTGTGCACTTGTGGCATGTGGCAAATAAATAAGTTTTCTTTCTTTTTTACAACCTCTTGGCGATATCCCGAAATAATAGATGGGCACTCGAACTCCATGGCCCAATGTTTCAACTCAAAACAGCTCAAACGCATAACTACCAATTAAGTTATTGTATTTCCGACTAATAGAAACATTCTGTTGTATGTGGATCTGTTGGCGAGTGGCCAAAATAACACATCAACCAACAATATCTTTAGTAAACGTAATTCATCAGGCGCCTCAAGATCCTTGTAGCGCTGTTCTAAATTTAAAATGATCTAGAACCACAGATAAATAGATTTTATGACCTGCCAGTGACATTAAAAAAACATTTAAAATTTGCCATGTTCTTTTTTGTTTTAGTCATCTTTCTATTGCAGACGATCTTCAACTCTGTCTCCTAAACAACAAAATCCAATTCAAAATAACCGCACTTAAAACAACAAAATAAAAACAAAAGTACTTACATATAACAGTCAGCGAAGCATTAGCCCTGATGACCTTATGCATCTGCGCAGGTCCCACCTGGCACTGGTACTCAGCATCGTCTTCAAGCGAGGAGTTCACAATCCGAAGGTTATAGACGCCGTGTCGACGGTCTCCGAACATCGTGTAGCGAGGGTAGCCAGGAATTACTGACGAGAATCCTGGGGAAGAAAGAAAGCATTGGTTAATAATAGAAAAAAAATGAGAGGAAAATGTTGAGTATGAATGCAGATAGCTGAAAAAGTATTTATTCGATTTATTCGTCTCACACAAGAAAAAAAAATTGACAATATAACAAAAAAAAACCGGCCAAGTGCTAGTCGGACTCGCGCACGAAGGGCTCCGTACAATTATTTATAGAAACGAGCAAAAAAATCACTTTTTGGATGGGTGCCCCCTTAAATATTTATTTTATTATTTTTTAGTATTTTGTGTTATAGCGGCAACAGAAATACATAATCTGTATAAATTTCAACTGGCTAACTATCACGGTTTATAAGATACAGCCTGGTGACAGAAGGACGGATGGACGGACAGCGATGTCTCAGTAATAGCGTCCCGTTTGACCCTTTGCGAACGGAAACCTAAAAATAGGCCAATAATCCATAAAACGACCACCACTTCCGAGACCACAACCGCCAAAAAGATCCGAACACAAAGCTCGAAAAAAAAAAGAAATCGATTTCGCAAGAATAGTAATTACAGACGGAATTATTACGAACACCGTGTAAATCACTTAGGCACAGCCGGCGGAGGAATCGTTACGATTTGCCGTTGATTTGTTAATTGGTCAATTGTTACACCTATTGTCACGCGACTGGGGCTTCGATGTTCCCAGGTCAGGTGTCGACACGGTTTTGGTAGAGGTCAGCAGATAAATAGTTGATATGACAGTTGTATTATCATCTGTCTGGCTTTTCCCGAATACGAGAGTATTGCGAGAGTATTAAATTCGACTCGACGCCGGCCGCCGAATCAGTAAGCGATGCACAAATGCGCCCTCCACGCATCCCCTACCATCGGGACGCCGACGAATGCTAGCACGACAACACCGGGGCGTGCTTACTCGGCTGCCGTTATTGCAACTCCAGTAAAACACCAGCGGCAACCGAAACTTACGAGGAGTGCCCAGGGGCCCTCCGAACGAGTCCGAAGCTCGTTACCACCGGTAACAAGCCGAAGACTGACAGGCAGATGAAGAAGGCTTAATTCATGTTGAGAAAAAGAAGAAGAGGAAGCTTCGCAATCAGTGCGGTGCCGCATTGAAGGTCGGAACATGTTGCTGCGTCCCGCTATTCCATCGACGCAACTGTACATCTCGCGTCTATATCACTCAACGACGATAGAGGAGGTCGTAGAGTATTTAAAGATCAAGACCAAGTTCATTTTGAGAGTTGAGAAGTTGGAGGCCACAAAATTAACTTCAAGTCTTTTGTGGTGCGGGTTCCGACTCACCATCTGGAGACTTTCATGAAGGAGGAATTTTGGCATCATCTTCGTTTTCATATAAAAAGCTTCCAAATGTGCCGATACTAAACTCAGTCGCTCTGACCATCAAAAACTGGATAATCTTTTAGTTTTGCTCAAAATTCTCAAACAAATCAATCGTAACAGTAAATTCAATTGCGTGAGCATTTACTGAGTGAACCATTATACCTACCACTTGCATAATTCGATTCTAGTTACATTTTCAAGCAATTACTGGCACTCTCCTTGCTCAGTAATCCGTTGCATCAAATACAGACGTAAAGCTGATAAATCCTATTGAGTCCGATGTCACGGCATACAGATGCTGTGACCCATAATGCTGACGCAGTCTGTGGTCCCGCTCATAAGCGGCAGCGATTTAGGAATGTTGAGCAATGGTAAGAATAAAACTGTCGAATCGAAGAAACTGGCAATATATGGAAGCTGTCCAGTTGATCCAACTGTCGAATTCACAAAATTGTCCAATCAGTAAAATTGACTAAACAACAAAAACTGATAAATTAAATAAACTGACGAGCCCCGGAAAACTGACCTGACAAAAAGTTGTATTTTTTTCTTTCTGATTTTTAATTCTTACCAGCTTGTCGTACTTTATACATATCTAGTGTCGACGTCGTGATTCGTGTGTCTTTCTTAGTAAGTTTACTTAGTGTGGATGTTGATATGTAATAAAAACACACGGTAACCGCAATTTGGTGGGTCACTTTTATCAAATTCACATGAAACGCAATAAAAAAAAGCATTTCTTTCTCCATTCTTAAACATATTTACGACCTAATTATGAGTGTAGGTCCCCAACATTGCATATCACACCGTCTTAGGCCTTATTTACCTAATGTATTTCCGCAATTTGAGGCCTATGGTTCCTACCATTTTGCATTTCCCACACACCACGCTATAATTCCACAATGCATTTCTCTATCAGAATTGAAATAACAAACATATGCCGCACTGGATCCCTATCAACGTCTAACACTAATATGTGTACAATTGCGAGCCCTAATATGTTAACACAAGCGATTTTCTCGTGGAATAACGACTTGAAGATAAAACCTATTTTAAATTACTACTATTATAAATGATAAAGTTTGTGGGAATGGATAGATTGATATTTGCTTGTTACTCTTTTACCTAAAAACTACAAAACAGATTTGTATAGTAAAGTATAGTACTGGGTATCGTATTACCCAGTAACTGGGTTGTGGAGGTCAGATAGGCAGTCGCTTCATGTAAAATACTGGTACTCAGCTGCATCCGGTTAGACTGGAAGCCGACACCAAGATAGTTTGGGAAAAGGCTTGGCAGATGATGATAGTACGTATAGTAAATTTTCACCTATATTAACACACCTGATACTTATTGTCGTTGTATGTTGTAATACCCCTGTCGGACATCACGTCGGTTTATCGATCTATAGCTAGCTCTTCTCTCTATAATCATCATCATCATCATTTCAGCCGAAAGACGTCCACTGCTGAACACAGGCCTCCCCCAACGCCACATTGACATAAGGGGGGTTTTGCCATAATCGCCACGCTTGGCAGGCGGGTTGGCGATCGCAGTACGGTTGTAACAAAAGCACAGAGAACGCTGCTGCCCATTCTCTGGCAAGTCCCTTAGTCGTCTCTTACGATACCCACGGGAAGATATGGGATGGTGCTATGCTTGACGTCCGACACCATACAGAACTCTCTATAATATGGGTAAAATACTTTGGTCGTTCGAATAAAAACGATTGATAGATTGATTTTAATTAAAATGAAAATCAATTTTGAAAGTTATACGTCTATATTAGTGCTCATAACTGTACATGAACTAAATGTGATTGCTGTGCTGTGACATAGTACCTCTAACATCCATTAGGAATATGAGGTTTTCCGTCCAGTCACGAGTCTTCAGCAAATATTATGTTAACTCGCTTGTACTAGAAACTAAGTAACTTTTAGTTATATGTGTTTTCCTAACTTTCATATAATGTTCGACTTGTTAACGATAAATGACATCTTACTTTGTCATAATTGCGCGATTGATCTGCCTCGATAGTTGAGACAATCTTTACCATATTTTTTATCTTAAGAGCGTTTATACCTTACGGCATTTCATACAAACTTTCAAGTCGGTATTTTCCGAAATGACTGAACAGATTTTAATGAAACTTCCTACGCATAAGCAGTATACATTACATGTTCGAAAAATAATGTTACAGCTAAATTAGACCGATTTTTAATTATCTATAGAAACAGAAATTTCCAATTATATTCATTTTTTTCGAAAATGTTTTTTAGTAACTTTTTAGACCTATGTATGCTGCTTATGCGTAGGAAGTTTCATTAAAATCTGTTCAGTCATTTCGGAAAATAACGACTCGAAAGTTTGTATGAAATGCCGTAGGGTATAAACGCTCTTAATCACTTTCATTAAAAAAGTTAGACTTATTAAGACCAGTTTGATTTGCTTGCTTGAGACTTATTATTTTTCCAACCTTTTTATATATTTTTTTGTTTATAAGTTTTTAATCTGTATAAACACTTTTCGTTATATTAGGTCTTTACCTATGAAATTGCCGTTTTGTTTGAAAAAAGTTAAAGTATTTTTTTTTTCGAACTTATTTCTTTCTTTTATTCAAAGTAATCACCCCTGCAATCAATGCATCTTTGCCAACGCTGTGGCAGTTTATGGATGCCGGGCTTCTTGAAAAAATCAGCTGGACGGGAGACAACAAACTCTTCAAAGGCGTTTTGTACTGCCTCTCGGGAATTGAATTTTTTTCCCGCTAAAAAGTTGTCCAAATTTTGGAAAAAGTAATAGTCGGAAGGCGCAAGATTTGGTGAGTATGGCGGATGAGGGAGAGCTTCCAAACCCAACTCATGCAGCTTAGAGACGGTCTGTTGTGCAGTATGGGGCCGCGCGTTGTCGTGAAGTAGCAGTGGAGACGACCGATTGACCAAAGCTGGTTGCAGACGTGCGAGTTTCGCCATCATTGTGGTCAGTTCTTCAATGTACACATCTGCAGTAATGCTCTCGCCGTTTTGTAAAAAGCTATGATGAATCACACCAGCACTAGACCACCAAACTGTGACCATCATCATCTAGGGGTCATTTTTCGTTTTGCACATTGCTTTGGTACCGAACCAGGATCTAACCAACTTGCTGAGCGCTTTCGATTGTCAAAAAGAATCCATTTTTCGTCGCACGTAACAATTCGGTTCAAAATTCCTTCATTTCTGTGCCTGTTAAGCAGCGCAAGGCAAGTCTCGACGCGTACGTTGCGCTGGCGATCGTTAAGTTCGTGGGGCACCCATCTATCAAGCTTTTTTATCTTGCCAATCTGTCGCAAATGGACCAATATTGTTTTAATGCTAACATCAAAAGCTGCTGCCAGCTCAGCTGTAGATTGAGTTTCATCAGCTTCAACAATCACCTTTAATTCATCATTGTTGACCAAAGTTTCCGGACGACCACGAGGTTCATTTTTCAAGTCAAAATTCCCAGAACGGAACCGAGCAAACCAATAACGGGTTGTGCGTTCGTTTGTACAGTTCTCTCCGTAAACGTCGTTGATGTTACGGGTCGTTTGTGCCGCGTTGGTGCCACGACGGAACTCATATTCCATAATTACACGAAATTTCAAAGTATCCATTATGAGGAAAAATGTTGAAATGTAATGAAAATACAACGCTAATCAATAAACAAAAGACTGATTTTGTAAATAGAATGTCATATTTTTAAAACAAAATTAATTTGAATTTAGAACTCATAGCCAATCAAAACTTTTTTTTGTTTGAAAAAGTCTGTACTGCAATACGGCAATTTCATAGGTAAAGACCTATTATTTATCGCTTCATGGTTCTTTTAGTATTCTTTTGCTGACATGACAGACTGCTGCAGCATGGTGTCGTGGGTTCGATTCTCAGTTCGGGCTAAGTGTTATTGGGTTTTTTCAGTATCAACCACGTAGTTCCCGTATTTTGCCCCGTTGATGGTAATAGGGTCGCCCCCTTATTACATGGGACTTTAACATAACTGGCTAAATGTGGGTGTCCTATTAGGTACACCTCTACCAAACTCTTCGGGGATTACAGCCATGATACCATGTTTCCTCACGGCGCCCTCCTCATCCAAACGCCAAAAGAACTATGCACACAGAACTTCACACAAACCATCCCCCATAGCACTCAGCTTCTACCTCTCTATCTAATCATGCCAACATTGTTTACTCATGACTCCAGCCTGGCTACAAGGCTGGAATAGACGTCTGCATAACGCTGATTTTCAATAGGATCTCCAGTGGAAGCCAACGCTATGGAACAACAGAACTTGTGACCCACACGACTACTGCAATGTGCTGTGGTCTAACATAAGCACGGCAGCGGGAGGTTTTTAGAGCGGTTTTGTGAAAATAAACGTTTATCACACGTTTTCACTTTGAATAGAGCCAGTCATTATGACACAGAATAAGTAAGCTGAAGAGGCAATGGGCCGCCCATATTAGCCGTAGAACCGATGACCGTTGGGGTAGACGTGTTCTTGAGTGGAGACCGCGACTCGGCAAGCGTAAGGTGGGACGCCCTCAGACTCGGTGGAGCGACGATCTTCGCATCGTGGCTGGTAGCCACTGGATGAGAGTTGCCGAGAATCGAGTTAAGTAGCGATCGATTGAAGAGGCCTATGTCCAGCAGTGGACTCCGGTAGGCTGATGATTATGATACTTTGATGTCTTTAGGAAAAAATGCTGATAATAATGAATCCGATTTAGATCTGTGTAAACTATAAGTTATCAGGAAATTCCATTTTGCTGTTCCCAAAGAATATCAGCTAAATTATTGGTCTTTATAATTTCAATACTAAGCAGAAAAAAAGACAAAAAAAAACAGATACTAACTTATTTAAAACTCAGTTTTATATAAATTTTTAGTCCAGGATTTACAAATTCGATAGTACTGGTCCCTTTACATGATAAATACCAAGACCAAGTTTGGTATTCTTTTTTTAGCACTTACTAACATAAAGCGTTGGCTGAGATTAGTTAGCATTATACAAGGTGGAATGGGACGCCGGTACTATTTTTTTTATGTAGCAGTTTTTTTTAATGGTAATTACCGTTGAAAAACTTCTGTAGGGAAGTTCAGATTGATGAACTGAATACGTAGTAATCGTTTTAGCTTCGGTCTCTCTTTCACACTGCATACGAGCAGTTGTGTGACAGTGACAGGAATAATACTTGTTCAAAGTACGTGCCAAATTGTTTTTTTTTATCAAAACTAGATTTGTACTGTAAATCTTTACTTAAAAACTATGCCCCACAAAACCGTTTACACGGTTTGCCTGTTAGTAAGATTCTAAATTTTAAAATCTTTATAAAGTAAAGCCAACTTATATTAACCGAAACAGTAAAGTGCTACCGCCCATAACTTGTCCCACAGTAATTAGCATCACTGTATAGTGTCACCCTGTTCTGCCAGTTGAACGTAACCGTGAATGCTCAGAGCTGATACCGTGATACGGTACACTTTGCTTATTGAGACTAGAGAGTATTGCAGTGAACGGTATATCAATAGTTCAATACATGGTAAGTCAGTATTGCATGGATGCATCAAATTTCCACCCTATATACACGCTTGTCAAGTGACAGGCGTGTTCAAAGGAGAGAAGGAGTTTAAATTGACTGTGTGAATGGCTGGAGCTGGTCAAAAGGAACTATGTCTATGCAAAAAAGGCGAATACGATGTCATTTTCACCGTGTTAAGGTTTGGACGAGGCACGACGTGAGTTAGTTGGTTGGTTGGTTTGGTTGAGCTCAAGCCGAATTTGGGTCCGTTAATTTAATTAAATTAAAAGCAGCCTAGCTTGACTATTAGGCACATCTCTGCCTAACCCTTCGAGGATTACAGGCGTGATCTTATGTTGTGTTGTTAAAAGCCTTTAATGCTATTTTACAGTCATGATTACAATACAATACATTTGTTACTGACGATCAGTTTTTCCAATAACTGCTTGTCCTTCGACAAAGGCCTCCTCCAAAGACTTCCATCTATCTCTGTCCCTTGCAATTCTGATACATTCTGGACCGGCAACTTTTTTGTAAACATCTAGGGCCGTAAATCAAAATCAAATCAAGAGTTATAAATTCAAATTGGATAATCAGCACTTTTTGAAAAAGACTGTCCCTCAAAACGCTCGCACTTCCACACTTCCTAGTGTTTAAGCTGTCAGTGCGTCCACTTCTTACAGTCCCATTATAATCAAGTAGATACTTACAAAACAGCTGAGCGTAGAGTCCTGATTATGGCAAATTTTAACTAAAAATTTTTATTTAAGGAATCGAAATATAATCCCCACAATTCTTTCTAAAACACATTTGTGTCCCTAAATCGCTGTCGCTTATGCCTTCACCCACAGTAATTAGCCCACACCAGCCCAATATTCTGTCACCCAGCAGTTCACATTCAATTGAAGATGAATGTACATTCAGTTCAGATACATTCACTCATTCGCTCACTGCTTGTTGGGTGCAGGACCGAATGATTTGGTGTCAAGGATTAAGAGTGAGTGAAGATGGATTGATGTTGATCTGCATTGAGGCTAGACTGACCTGAAATGTCATTGGTTGGCTGGTTTCCCGATTACAGTGATAGGCTAAGGAGGGTGATGCGTTTAATGCGGGTTACTCGGGGTGCAAGGGGCACGACGCTAGAACAGTTAATCATCTGCCTAGCCTTTTCCACAACTATCTTGGGGTCGGATCCCAGTCTAACCGGATGCAGCTGACTACCGGTATTTTACATGAAGCGACTGCCTATCTGACCTCCACAACCCAGTAACTGGGTAATACAACACAACACAATAAACAATTACACAATTCAATCAATTCAATTTTTTCAATTGGTAGACAATTTCGTAATTAATTACATATTGTTAGCTATTGTTTTTGTACCTTACCACAATGTTGTCCTTTTTAACCCAATGGTTGACTGGTAGAGAATGCCTTGTGGCACTAGGTCCGCCTATGTACCACTATTGTACATGAAGTTTAAATAAATAAATAATACGATACCCTTTGGTAAGACTGGATGTCAGACTTTTGGCTTCTGACTACTCTTAACGACTGTCAAAGATCTACAAATGAAAGCCGGGACCAACGGCTTAACATGCTTTCCGAGGCACGGAGGAAACTCGATATGTAATTTTGGTGACCCATCCACGGACCAACCTCGGCAAGCACGGCTTAACCTTAAAGATCGACCTGAACGGCTGTTATTATTTATTTATTTATTATTTATTCAGCAGTGTGAAAGTTGTAGGCTGGCATTATTTTTCTCCCATATCAGCATAAAATCATCCCGTAAAATAGAAAAACCCTTTTCTAATTAAGGCTCGCACATAGATTGTGTGTAATCTGGGATTATTCTACAAGCAAAACATAATTAAGCCAATAAACTTTAGCTAGATCATTTAGTCCTAAACAATGGACTAAGTTGGGTTTACAACAAATATCATTAACTTGCTTTAATGTTGATTATAATACAGAGTTTATAACTTTGCTTGAAGGATTTGTGAGCACACAGGGTGTTACAAGACCTTTCACGAAGCCGTTAAACTACGAATTCTATACTTAAAACTAAGTACTACGCAGAAATGATTGCTGAGAAACGATTTTTTTTTTTGGTGTGGAAAGGCATAGAGAGAAAGAAACGAGAGAGAGAGTAGGTTTAAGATAGTGCTCAATCCTCAATGAGATGTCAGCAAATCGGATGGGATTTAGTCAGTACAAGTCTGACACTCCCTTCCGCTCCACCCAGAGCAGGAGAGGTAATTTGAAGATTTCTCATCGCGCTCGGTAGCGCTCAATGTTACGCACTCAAAACATTGTGCTCATGGATGCATGGAATAGAACAAGAGTCATTAAGGTATTTAAAGTAAAGTTATAACATTTAAGACATGTATAAAATGGTGAAAAATTTAGCACTTTGACCTTCAATAACTCCGTAACTATCAGTTTCTCAGGCATGGTCGAGAACAAATAAAACATCGCAATGATGAGAAGTACCAGTGCCTTTCGGGTCCGTTAAGGGGGTTTTAAAACCCGTTACACAGTTTTGTTACCGAGCATTATAATGTAAGTTTGCAACATCACCCTGTTGTGAGAAGTTTACGGATTACGGCTTCAGTTGAGTATGAAAGTAAACGTAGTAAAACCTTACGCCCGGTCACGACCTCAAACGATGTGATTTAAAACGTGACATGCGTCAAGCAAAACTTGCAAGCTTTAAGGGTCCTGCACACAGGCGCGACGCGACGCGACGCGGCATCGAATCGTTTACTCGATCCGAACGTAATTTATTAGGATAATGCCCAGGAATACCGCTTTCTGAATCAAACGCTTTATCCAATTACCTAACGAGAGATGGAACATATTATTATAATTACCTATTATGACCTATAAAGGCCATGGTAATGTGTTGCAGACGATAACTAAAATTGTGTTGCCTATGGACTTAAATCCTTTGGATGATCATTCTTATGCCTAACTATAACTTTCAAAATCAAATACAAAACTAATTTCGAAGTTTTACATCGCTTTTCGATACGTTAGGATCGAGTTAGCGATCACCGAGTTAAGGCCGCGGCGCGTTTCCACAAGGCCGGCGCGGCTGTATACAAAATGTTTAACGAATCTTTTGTTTCTTGCACGCGCGACGTGTCACGCTCTCGAAAAATCACAGAAACGCGTCGCGCCCATGTGAACAGTCGCGCGCGTTAATTTTTTCATAGTAACCGTTTGATTTCAAAAATCTCGTCTGCAAAAAGACTAGTTAATCAATCTCGAACTGATCCATGGAAATGTGGTTGACTTAACACTAAAGTGAGAATAAAATAATTTAACTTACCAAGTGCAAATCCATCCTTAGCCCACTGCACCTGTCCTGCAAGGTTGGCTACTGCACATTCTAGCACAGCCTCTGCACCTTCCTGCACCCTCAGACTTCGGGGGACCACCCTGAAGTACTGCTGTTGGAAAGCAGTAGCCACCACCAGCACTGTAACAATAGAAATTTGGAGTTAGTGAGTTTGTGAAATGAAAGTTTGGATTTATGAAGACGAGTTGCGTGTTGTCTACGAATGGAATGGATGATTAATCCAATTCATCCATCAAACAGGCAAAGAAGTATCTACCTACATATTTAATTATAGCTTGTGGGAACTGATAATGATGACGTCACGTTATTCGAAGGCTGCGCTGACGTCCATTTTGGGGTCACCAGTTTAGGGGTAATGAGGAACAGGGTATAGTTCCTCGAAACTCCTTAGAAAAGGGAAGATCCTCCGACCAGACAGGTGTTGTGTCTGGTGGGCAACTGCCCGACAGTTGTTGTCGGCTTTCTCTATATAGTCTTAAGTCGATGTAAAATTTGCTTGTAAGATGTAGGAAATTGATGTTAGTTCTAACGTCGCCGCGTCGTGTCATAGATGGCGCTGTAGTACTTTTTGTATTAAGTTGCTTTTTGTAGGTCGCTACACTAATAAAATTACTGTTGGCATTGCATCAATTGTGTAAAGCAAATAGTTTACAGTAAAACAATTTGACTAAATATTTCTATTCCATTACAAAAAAAAAAACATGGTGGTTGAAAAATACTAGATTAACGAGGCAATGTAGAAAACTAATCGTGAGGAAATCAGCATGCCCTAGAACCAAATCCACCAAGACCTTCGTGGTGGATGCCTAATCTCTCTTACAGAGAGGAGAACTGGGTCCCAACAGTGGGAACGTCATAGACTGGTCCTGCATATACTCATATTTTTAGCACGACTTCTGAGCATGAGATCTGGGTCAGCCAAGGTCTTATTGAGTTTTCCATCAGGAATTTCTCAATAGCAGCCACGGAGTCTGGATTCGTGCCCGGTTGAGGACAACAGGCTCGCCCCCAACCACACAGGACTCAAACTGGCGATATGATTGGTACACCTCTGCTAAACCCTTCGGGGGATTGCAAGCGTGATATTTTTATTAAGCGTAGGTGTTGTTTTAATCAAGTGCCTTTTGCGTTCAGGGTTATAGATTTAAACTCTCGCATAGAAACGAGATACGTTGAAATGGTTAGCAGATGTTTATTCCGTATCTCGTTATACAATTATTTTGATAGCAAAGTCACCATGTGCGGGTTTTAATGATTAAATGGCGCTTTTAACAAGTGACAACGTTGTCATATGTCAGGCGCTTAAAATAATCGTTTTTTTTTAACGTTCGCTGGTTAAAACTAACACTCTTGTTTCATGCAGGCAATTTGTTTTTTAAGTATTATAAAACTAAAAAACGTTTTTACCAGAAAAATGGGAATACTCAAAGTTTGCCTAAAAAACATATAAAATTACGCCTGCCAGGGTGACTCTCATTTCCCAGATGCTACCTGCATCTGGGGAATGAGAGTTGTTGAGAATCGAGTTGAGTGGGGTCTCATTGAAGAGCCCTATGTCCAACAGTGGACTGTGCAGGCTGATAATGAGTTTAAAATCTATCATGTTTGGGACCGAGCTTACACATCATCATCATCATTTCAGCCGAAAGACGTCCACTGCTGGACATAGGCCTCCCCCAACGCCACATTGACAAAGGGGGGTTTTGCCATAATCGCAACGCTTGGCAGGCGGGTTGGCGATCGCAGTACGGTTGTTACAAAAGCACAGAGAACGCTGCTGCCCATTCTTTGGCAAGTCCCTTAGTCGCCTCTTACGACACCCACGGGAAGATATGGGATGGTGCTATTCTTTACGTCCGACACCATACAGAACAGCAGCTTACACATAAACTGGGCAAAATCATTTTCTTCATTCATCATCTTACCCTTGTCCTTTGTCACTGGGGTTATCCCCCTCCCCTATAGTACCCCCATAAACCCAAACTCAAAGCATGTATTTCAATAAGACCATTACAGGCACTTTTGAAAGTCAAAAAAACAAAAAAAAAACACGAAGCCACAGTCCCAGTCACAAGACATAATAACTTGTGAAAGTACTGTAGTTGCCCATTCCAAAGCGTAGATCTCTATGGAGAAGAATGGGCAAGAAGCTCCATGGACACTCTTAAATCATTTTTTTTTTACAAATTCTTGGTTACATCATACATATTTCGCCAGAATGTTTTTGTCCATATACCTTTTCACTGTGTAATGTGTGTTCTATTAGATACATCTAACAGGCGTGATCTTACGATTTATCGATTGACCCCAAATAACCTTTTACAAAAGCACCAACGAAATTGAAACCACCCTGTAATTGACCTTTCAGCCAAAAACCTCCTCCGATACAAAGGAAGGAAAGCGTCAAACGCCTTCAAACATACTATTGTTATTTAGTACAAACGAGGTTACTATTAATAATAGCTATTAATAATAAACAAAAGATACAATGGCGGCATATTGGTTGTTAATACGACACTGTCTGAAGTGGGTGTTGGGTTTGTGGCGAGACAAGCTGAGGTTACTGAACTCTGTAGGTGGCGTTGTAAGCGAGCAGCGGGAAGCGGAGCGGTAGCGGTTTTGGGTGTGGTACAAGTGTACTTGTAGTTTTTGAATTTATGGTTTTAGGATACAGTTTCTTTATTAATTTTGTAAACCGGTGTTTATATCGGGGAAAGCAAAGAATAGTGCGTCTGCAATAAAGCGATGCAAGTCAATTCAACTAATAATTTCCACTAAAAAACTTGCAAATTGGAAACTGCAATGACTTAAAATTAACTTGGGGAGCATTTGGAATCATATTTTGTATGCAAATAGGAAATTTTGAAATTTCTGTTTTGAAAGTAAAGTAAAGAATGTAGACACAAAATATATATATATACAAGGTGTTGTTTTGCATCCTCGTCAAAATTCAGGAGGTTGTCACACAAGACATAAATAATCAATTAAAATTACGGTACCTAGTTAATTACTAATAAACGCAGATGTTTTTGGTTGTTTATGTTTGTCAGTATTTCAGAATAACCCCCTTAACGTGGTTCAAGGAATAAGAAATGATCGAATAAACGTTTGAGATTGTTTGTATTTGTGGAGGCGCGGTTATAAGGCGAGAATCAGACGGCCCTAGTTTAAAACACGGGTTTTTCACACTTACCGATTTCCATAAATGAGATTAAAAACAAAAAATACCTACCAATTTTATTATTGATTTGGGACGAGAATCATTAGCATAGTTACCTCCTTAAATTTGACGAGGTTGCAAAACAACACGTTGTATATCATTCTTAGAAAATATGTTTTAAACCACCAATTAATTATTACGTTATTACAGCTGATATCTTTTTTTTTTTAATTTATTTAATGAATATTGAAGACATTTTTTAAAATTGTTAATTGATTAGGTACCTATTAATTTAATTTTAAACATACATTTTATACCTTTTGCTGTGCCCTACAGGGTGCGTAATTGTACCTTAACTTTAAGTGCATTGTAAGACCTCCCCAAATTTTTGAATGCAAATAAAGAACAACCAACTTGAATCGCCCTTGATTACGCTTCAGAAATTGATCGATTTATTCAAGAGCCAATTAACCTTGAATCAAATAACTTTACAGCATACCGAACATGTAAATCAGTTGTTAATTCGACACTGTTTGTCTCAAGTGGGAATTGAGTTTGCGGGCGACAAGAGAGTTCAATGTACTTTACAGGTAATAGTGTAAGCGGGTAGCGGAGCGGAGGGCGGAGGAGCTCGTGGCTAAGTAATAATCAATCTTCAGGTTAAGCCATGCTTGCCTAAGTTGTTCTGTGGATGGGTGACCACTTATTACATACCGAGTGTCCTCTGTACCTCGAAAAGCACGTTAAGCTGTTGGTCCTGGCTGTCATTTGTAGATCTTTGACTGTCGTTCGTCGTCGAAGCGATTTGTTGAATGGTATTTGAATGTAGCTTTGACCATTTTCTATTCGAGCAGATCAATTGACTGACTTGAGTTTTTTTAATTATTAAACTATTATTAGACTTCGTTCGCGTGGAAATTTTGATGGGTTTTAGGGGTATGAAAAATTGATATTGGCCGATTCTCAGACCTACCTGATATGCACACAATACAAATGGCTCAACCGTTTCGGAAGAGTTTGGTAACAAACACCGCGACATTAGAATTTTATGTATTAGATTTCTTTGGCTGTTCAAGTATCTATTGGTGATCTAAAATCTGAACTAGTGTGGCCATCTTGTTATTTCACAATTCCACAAATGTTGGCGCCAAAGAACCTTGACTCATTGTTCAGCAATTCAGATGCTCAGCGTCAGTAGTTGAAACAAAGAGAGGAAGTATAAAGGATGACTAACTGATTCCTAAACATAACAGCGAAATGGTGTACTGCGTACTGGGTATATCTCTGCCTAACCCTTAGTCCCTTACAGGCGTGATTTGATATTTTAAAAGATGAAAATTGAAAATGGCTTAAAATTCAAACTGCTGAATTAACAAGAAATATTAAACACTCATTACTTGTTCACCAAAAGAAAACAAAACATATATAATCGTGTTTGCTGAGAACACTTTGCGTTTATAATTACTGTTTACATAAAATATTTCATGCTTAATACTGAAAATGCAAATTGTATTATGGATTAAAACAAACATTTTTACAGCTATGTAAATAATTGAATTTCAATTTGCATCTGTTATTTTGTTTGTATTGACACAAGTATTTTGGAAACGATTAAACTTTTTATGTCATTGTGAAGCAGAAAGACCAAAAAATAATATTTTAGTTGAAAAAAAAAACAATATCTCTGCTTCGTACGAATTTTGCTTTAATTTATTCTTTCCATGCATAAAAGTGTTAGAAAGTACTGCAGTCGAGGTTTAAAAAGACCTGAAATAATTTTGATTCCACATGGCGTCCCTTCCTCTCTGTGTTAAATAAAGAATCCGTCAAATATAGAATCTATCAAATATAGAATCTGTCAAATATAGAATCTGTCAAATATAGAATCTGTCAAATAGAGAATCTATCAAATATCGAATCTGTCAAATGTAGAATCCATCAATATAGTATCTGTCAAATGTAGAATCTGTCATATGTAGAATCTGTCATATGTAGAATCTGTCATATGTAGAATCTGTCATATGTAGAATCTGTCATATGTAGAATCTGTCATATGTAGAATCTGTCATATGTAGAATCTGTCATATGTAGAATCTGTCAAATTCCGACTTAACGAAAAATGGTAGTTCGAAAAGGTTATGTACATGTGTGTCTTCTATGTAAAACAGGAACTTGTTAGAAAAATTCGTTCCTTTACCATTAAGTATGTAAGTACAATTTTTATCTAGAAATCGCTACCTCTTATAACTTACACTACCAAGTGGCCCTACGTCACGTATAAGAGCCACTCCACACTCGTGACTGCGCCAAGTGCGTGAATTAACACGACAAGTTTGACATCTGTGACTACCATGTTTGGCGAGCGCTAATTCAAAACAATTGTTTCAGAAAATCTTACATTTCCGTATTTTTTTGGTCCTAAACTACATTGACTTGTAAAAAGAAGACAGTTTGACAAGTCCGTTTAAGGTGGTGTCATTGGAGTGATTTCGAAAGTGCTAAAACAAATTGGAAAGCTTCGGATGACGTTATCTACTGTTTTCGGGATGTGTGATTTTCAAAATAGGTGTGTCAATTGATTGTTAAAAGATATAAGGTTGAATAATCTGTACCACTTTGGATCTAGACAAGTTGCTTTTTAAACTCGGTATGTAATTGGTGGTCACCCATCCATGGACCAACCTAGGCAAGCGTGGCT
Source organism: Cerastis rubricosa (assembly GCA_949152445.1). NCBI lineage: Eukaryota > Metazoa > Arthropoda > Insecta > Lepidoptera > Noctuidae > Cerastis > Cerastis rubricosa. The sequence goes on along the minus strand of OX424548.1, from coordinate 14,364,893 downwards.
TAACCCGCAGATCGACCCGAGAGGAATAGAAGAAGATTTTCGTTGCGTGAATCTCATTTTATTCTTCCCTCTTCTTCTTCTCTTTTCCGTTTTATGCCCGATTTTTGACATAGTGAAACGTAAATATAATAACTTTTTTATAAAGTCAACGAGCAATCTTCAGAGCGAGGTCACTGAGGATAGCACGACTTAAATAATAGACTAATGCATATTTATAAATCATTAATAAAATCAGCTCTGACTACTGCAAGATACGACACCCACCCTTTCAATACAATCTAATCGATATCACGAAATCGTGAAGCTAATCGATTGATTTGCATACGTAAATAACAAGCCTGTTATGTTCCCACTGCTGGGACACAGGCCTCCTCTCTATGAGAGGGATTCATTCGTAATCCACCACGCGGGCCCAGTGCGGGTTGGAAGATGTCACATGTCTTCGACTGTTCGATTATAGGACACTAGCTGTCCCGCGCAACTTCGTCTGCGTCACATTTTCCCCGTTTTCGCAATATTTTCATTGCTGCTCCGCTCCTATTGGTCATAGCGATGATATATAGCCTATAAACAGGATACATAAGTCTAAAAAGTTACTAAAACATTTTCGAAAAAAAAGTTTTAGGTACTGTTAAATTAGACCGATTATAAATTATCTTTAAAAACAGAAATTAATCTTTTTTTTAAATGTGAATAATGTTTTTAGTAACTTTTTAGACCTATGTATCCTGCTTATTTATGCGTATGAAGTTTCATTAAAATCGGTTCTACCGTTTCGGAAAATAAGGACTTGAAAGTTTGTATGAAATGCCGTAAGGCGTAAACGCTCTAAAGTCAGCCTTTGTACGGGTATTTTGACTTGCAACTTAAAGTTTTAATAAATACATACTGGTTTACAACAGTAACAAAGTATTCCAACCATTTTTTTTTAAGGAATTCCTTACCACAATAAGGAAATTATTAATCCTACTGTATGGACTAACCGACAACCACTATCATTAAAGTACGGGAACCGAAATAATTATAGCAAGAACTTCTATAGAAAACCGATTTACAAACTATTTTATACTTTATTACTTTTACACTAAAGTGCATTATCGCATGAAATGTTTTGAAAAGTAATCTATAAGAGAGTTATTTTGAAAGCATTATAAACCTTAATGTTGTTGTCTTAAAGTTCGTTATTGGACGTCTTATTTTATGTGTAGTTACAGTTAATTTGGGTATAATGTGAACCAAATTTGAACTTTATTGCATTCGTTCATAAAGTAAGTTTTTAATGGATAAGTTATCGTCAATTATGATGCAGTGCTTACAAAATGCATTTAAGTAGGGTTGTGAAACATTTGTAGCTACTGAAAAATAACAAACAATTTCTCTATGAATTATTATATTATTTCTGTAATGCGGTAAAGGAAATATGATATACAATTTTTAGGGTTCCGTACCCAAAGGGTCAAAAGGGACCCTATTACTGAGACTTCGCTGTCCGTCCGTCCGTCCGTCCGTCTGTCACCAGGCTGTATCTCATGAACCGTGCTAGTTAGCCAGTTGAAATTTTTACAGATTATGTATTTCTGTTGATGCTATAACAACAAATACTAAAAACAGAATAAAATAAATATTTAAGGGGGGCTCCCATACAAAAAAGTGATTTCTTTTGCTAGTTTTTTTTTATAAAAATGTTACGGAACCCTTCGTGCACGAGTCCGACTCGCACTTGGCCGGTTTTTTTTTATATTTCTGGTAGTCTGAAATTGATTAGTCTGATTCTTTTTCTTATTTTAAGTTTTCTTAAAAGTCTAATACTGTTAGCAACCTTAAAGAAAACGTAGTGATCAATTCTTATTCACACAATAACATAACATCACGCTTGTACAACCACATTTCGTCAGTTATGTTTCAATCCCATATTTTAAGGAGTACATTCTTATTCCTCCTCTGGTTGGTTGGTCCCGGCTGTCATTTGTAGATCTTTGACAGTCGTTACGAGTAGTCAGAAGCCAAAAGTCTGACATCCAGTCTTACCAAGGGGTTTCGTACTACCCAGTTACTGGGTTGTGGAGGTCAGATAGGCAGTCGCTTCATGTAAAATACTGGTACTCAGCTGCATCCAGTTAGACTGGAAGCGGACCCCAAGATAGTTTGGCAAAAGGCTAGGCAGATGATGATTTTTATTCGTTCTCTGAATTAATGTTGCCGTGAATTCCATCAATAGGCAAGTATCTTTTTCCTTTCTGAAGGGGAGTCACTGATATTAAGTTAAGACATTAGAGAATAAATTAGCGAGGAAGAACATAAAGGAATAATTATGTTAGGATCGTGGCATGTGGCGTAGCTTCTGCCTACACTCACGGAAAAAGGGTGAGTTCTCTAAGTATATCATCATCAGCCTAAAATGTGCCCACTGCCGGGACACAGGCCTCCTCTCTATGAGGGGGAGTGGTGTAATCCACCACGCCGCCCACTACGCGTTGGTAGATATCACACGTCTTCGAAGTTTTAGTTCTAGGACATGCCAGTTTCCTCACAATGTTTTCCTTCACCGTTTTTGAGGGCAGCGGTGATGAAAAAAATTACACAAAGTTATGGGCCTGCCTGGGTTTGAACCCACAGCTTACTGCTTTTAAGTCGGGGCTGCCACCACTGGGCCACCGCTGCTCTCACTCTAAGTATATAAGAAAACACAAATAAGCGCTTAGGTAAGTAGGTACATGACATAATATTTCGTACGAGTCGAAAAGATTGATTTTCAAGCATTGTTAGCGTGTAAAAGTGTTATTTCCTTCGATAAAATATATGATTCAGTGAACAAACCCACGTGCTCATATGATACCGTCTAATTTCCATGTTACATTGGCTTCGAGGTACGGGATTAGCATATTGCAATATTGGATGTAAATACAATATATTGGTTTAAGCCAATATATTGGCAATGAGTGTAGGTAGGTAAATAAACGATGAATTTTTAGGTCACTGAGTATTTGTTAGAAAAAATGAGACATCGATTCGAGAAGACGTGAAAGGAGGTAAAGAAACGGTGGATGGACTGTGTGAGAGATGATATGGCTAGCAGGGCATATAAAACAGGTTTTCGGTCCCATAGTAAAACCGGGAGAAAACGGGTTTTTTAACGGGGCCAAATTGCATAGGATGATTAGTGATTACTGAGATAATGTCCAACCGTGCTGTGCTGGCGCTGCGGCTGCGGAGAACTTCAAGCGGTGTAAATATAGAACTTATTGCTCACTATATTTTCGAGCGATTTTGGGCCGTGGGGTCCGAGTGCTCACAGCCTTTTCAAGGAAATTTCAAATCGATTATTTGATACTTCCCGTGACCCAAGGGGTGGTTTTTTATGATTTTACTTTTTTTTAGCAGAAAATATTCTTCATTTACTATTGTTTAAACTTTAGCAGAAACACACACACAGACGTAACACACATAGTACATTTGTTAGAAAATGACATACACATGCAGACGATTACTTCCATATTTAATAGTTTCAACTTAAGAGCTTAAAGACATAAATAAAACCAGTTCTGATCTAATCTACCTTTACTAATAAACTGCATAATCCCAGTCCCAGGCATTTCCTGGAACCTAGATTAGCATAGACATTTTCATCCTACCGTACACGCATAAATTATAAAATACTAGCTTATGCACGGCTTCGCCCGCGTTTTTTTCGATAATTGCCCCACAGGATCGTCATCATCATTCATCATCATTTCAGCCCAAAAGACGTCCACTGCTGGACATAGGCCTCCCCAAAGTGTCGCCACATTGACATTTTGGGAGGTTTTGCCATAATCGCCACGCTTGTCAGGCGGGTTGGCGATCGCAGTACGGTTGTTACAAAAGCACAGAGAACGCTGCTGCCCATTCTCTGGCAAGTCCCTTAGTCGCCTCTTACGACACCCACAGGAAGATATGGGATGGTGCTATTCTTTACGTCCGACACCATACAGAGCAACACAGGATCGTACTACCAGTATAAAAGTATCGTATCTACTATTCCAGACTAATATCTATCCCAGTTCCAAATTTCATCCAGATACATTCAGTAGTTTTTGCGGAGAAATAGTAAGAAACTTCCATATATCCGTCCCTCCTCTCGTGGCTAAATAATAACAGCCGCACGGGTTGGTCTTTAAGGTTAAGCCCTCCTTGCCGAGGTTGGTCCGTGGATGGGTGACCATAATTACATACCGAGTTTCCTCCGTCCCTAAGAAAGTACGTTAAAACGTTGGTCCCGGCTATATTTATATATCTGTAATATGTAATTTGTAGATCTTTGACAGTCGTTACGAGTAGTCAGAAGCCAAAACTCTGACATCCAGTCTTACTAAGGCGTATTGTATTACCCAGTTAATGGGTTGTGGAAGTCAGATAGGCAGTCGGTTCATGTAAAATACTGGTACTCAGCTGCATCCGGTTAGACTGGAACCCGGCCCCAAGATAGTTTGGGAAAAGGCTAGGCAGATGATGACGGTAGGACTAAAGCTTACCCGTCTAGTAGGCATGTTTTTGTAGGCTTTCGAATCAGCGTTGTCAGCGTTGAAAATATAGTGTACGGTAAAAACGTTGCGTTAAAAAGCACCATATAAACTGGGCTTAGTATATATCAACTTATAGGTAGCATTATTGGAAAAATACTAGGATGGGAGCGTATTAGTGCATTCTTGGGTTTATTACTCTAGTACTTTATGGAACTAGTATTTAGTAACAGTTATGTTAGTATGTGGCCATTATTACCTGCCTAGTCTTTGCCCAAGAACGTGATCGTCGAGGTTTGTTTTCAGTCAAGCCGGGTACAGCTGAATACCAGTATTTTAAATGAAACGACTGCCTATTTGACTTCCACAGTCCAGTTAGGTTTGGTTGTCAGACTTTCAGGCCACTGACTACCCGTAACGACTGTCAAAGATCTACAAATGACAGCCGGGATCAACGACTTAACTTTCCGCGGTGCAAAATGATCAATCCAATGTTTGACAGCCCTAGCTTTTTATATGTATATAAATGGCTACTCATTTTCGACCGTTTACGATACAATTTTAAAATAAGAATGTCATGTAAACACAGTTAGTAGTTGTGTTTAAATTTTTATAGATTAAAGCGAATTATGGTTAAACATTAAGGTTTTCATTGCTGTAATAGAAGATTGTGTTTTGATTCGAAAGTAGCGGGTTTCTAATATTGGAGATATTGATATTATCAGAGGTCGTTATTAGATAGTTATTTTTGTACTTGCATCGAATTGTTGATATTAGTATGGATCTTCCCTTGCTTGTGCGCATTGGAATGTTGAAACTTCGGACATCCGATGTCGCACGGTTTAAATTGTGTAAAATCAAATAACTTTTTTTTTAATAAACCGCGGGATTTTTCTGCTCTTTAAAATTAATGTCGTGATTTGAGGCATATCCATTTTTTTCTTTCGTTGTATGAAATCCGTGCTCTGTATGGTGTCGGACGTAAAGAATAGCACTATCCCTTATCTTCCCGTGGGTGTCGTAAGAGGCGACTAACGGATTTGCCAGAGAATGGGCAGCAGCGTTATCTGTGCTTTTGTAACAACCGTACTGCGATCGCCAACCCGACTGCCAAGCGTGGCGATTATGGCAAAAACCCCAAAATGTCAATGTTGCGACACTTGGGGAGGCCTATATCCAGCAGTGGACGTCTTTTGGGCTGAAATGATGATGATGATGAAATCAGTGTAAGTACACAAATAACTCTACCTAATTCCGACCTCTGTGTAATACTTATTGGTTGACTCAATTAGTTGAGCTCGTGGCTAAATAATAACAGCAGCTCGGGTCGATCGCTAGGTTAAGCCGTGCTTGCATAAGATGATCTATGGATGGATGTCCAGTGACCACCCATGACATACCGAGTTTTATCCTCGCCTCGGATAGCTCGTTAACCCGTTGGTCCCGGCTGTCATTTGTAGATCTTTGACAGTCGTTACAGTAAGTCAGTAGCGCGAAAGTCTGAGAACCAGTCTTACCATATCCCGTACGTATCGTATTACCCAGTACAGACTGCGATGTTTTTTTTTTTAAATTTGATTTGCGATGTGTTTGCTCTTAAGAGCGTTTAACCCTACGGCATTTCATACAAACTTTCAAGTCGTTATTTTCCGAAATGACTGAACAGATTTCAATGAAACTTCCTACGCATAAGCAGTATACATAGGTCTAAAAAGATACTAAAAAACATTTTCGGAAAATAATGATACAGCTAAAATAGACCGATTTTTAGTTATCTAAAGAAACAGAAATTTCCAATTATCTTCATTTTTAAAAGACAACTCGAAAATGTTTTTAGTAACTTTTTAGACCTATGTATCCTGCTTATGCGTAGGAAGTTTCATTGAAATCTGTTCAGTCATTTCGGAAAATAACGACTTGAAAGTTTGTATGAAATGCCGTAAGGTATAAACGCTCTTAACTCTAGTCTAGGTCAGAGATGACAGAGACAAAGTCGTCGATGGTACGAGCTGACCCAGAAGAAGCCTGTTCGCTCTAATTTTGAAGAGATTAGGGTTGTAAGCGTTCAGAAACACAGACGACAGAGTTCCACTCCTTTTCTGTGCGCATTATGAAGGACGTTTGAAAACGCTTAGTGCGAACTGGTGGAATAGCAATAAGGTAGGGATGGTAACTTGCAGTGAGTCTAGATGGGGAGGTCAGACAGGCAGTGGTTGCATGTAAAATACTGGTACTCAGCTGCATCTGGTTAGACTGGAAGCCAACCCCAACTAATTGAGGAAAGGTCTAGGTAGAACCACGTGTTTCAGAACATATCTACATGGGTCTCCCTCCTTAAAACTTTGAAGACAGATGTTCTAAAATAGGTCACCTATCTCTGCAAATCATCATGATATCTAAAGATATAATTATTTTAGTTCAGTGTGGTTATTTCGACATAACATTCCCCCCAGGAGCGAAAGTCGAATGGGTCTTTGCGGGAGGCTTGATACCAAGTAACTAGAATTAGGACAACGACATATGAGTTAACACCAGGGAATATTTGCTAATTGCGCTAAGAATGGAGCTCGTCTTCGATCAATAATAGTTATTGATCGAAGGAGCTCGTGGCGAAATAATAAGCGGCTCGGGTCGATCTTCAAAGTTAAGCCACGCTTGCCAAAGTCGATTTGGGGATGGGCGCCACGGAGGAAAATCTGTATATTTATTTATTTATTTAAGGACAACCAACAAAGCTTACACCAAAAATACATGCTAAACTACTCATACTATTTTACAATTTATAGTGTAGCCTTAATTAAAGGCTGCCACGGCATGATTAAAAGCTGCCACGGCATGGTATATGATGGATTTATACGTATACCGAGCTTCCTCCGTGCCTCCTGTCTAAAAGTTACTAAAACTATTTTCAAAATGTCTGTCAAAAAAAAAAAGAAAATTGGATATTTCTGTTTCTATACATAATTTATAATCGGTCTAATTTAGCTGTAAGTAACACTATTTTTCGAAAATGTTTTTAGTAACTTTTAAGACTTAAATATCCTGCTTATGCGTATTAAGTTTCTTTAAAATCGGTTCAGTCATTTCGGAAAATAAGCACTAGAAAGATTGTATGAAATGCCATAAGGTGTATTCGCTCTTATGGAACATACTGTATTTAGTTTCGAACACGATTTTGAACCGTTAAAAACAAGCCATATTTAATAACTATTTCAAAATAACCAATATTAAACCTTTTGTTTGTCAAATAATAAAGTTCACTATACCACAAAACCTCCAATTATATAGAAATTAATTCTACAAAATGTGTGAGACCGATTATTAATTAATATAGTTTTCCTTTAATTGGGATTTCATTTCGCTTTTAACGTTGATTTGCGGGTTTTATTGAGAACGCTTTGTAGGTTAGCTTTCAAAGTCAAATATTTTATATGAGTTAGTTCTGAACTATTTTTAGTGATATTAGTTAGTTATTTGTGTTATTTTTCAATAAGAGGCACGTTTTTTAGAGAATTTTATAGCGGTACAGACGGCTGGAGAGCAGCGGTGGCCCAGTGGTGATAGCCCTGACTTACGAGCAGTAAGCCGTGGGTTCGAACCCAGGCAGGCGTATTACTTTGTGTAATTTATTTAATCACCGCTGCCCTCAAAAACGATGAAGGAAAACATCGTAAGGAAACCGGCATGTCTTAGAACTAAAAAATCGAAGACATGTGAAATCTACCAACCCGCACTGGGCGCGCGTGGTGGATTACAGCCCACTCCCTCTCATAGAGAGGAGGCCTGTGTCCCAGCAGTGGGAACATTATAGGCTGATGATGATGATGATGACAGATGGCTTATTTTGTGTCCGGTTGTTGGCAATTGGCTCGCCCTTTATTAGAATATGAGAGTTAAACATAAGTACTCTGAAATGTGGGTGTACTAAATAAACCACTGCTTAACCCCCTAGGGATTACAACTGTGATGTTATCTTATGGCACTCGTTTTGGTTTTGCCTTGTGTTACGTGAAAAACAAGTAGTAGTGGCTTTTTTTAAACTTTGCCCCACACTTAGCATTTCTCATGTATTGTGGGTGGCCTCACAAACATTTATTCGAGTCTCATACAAGAACAGCCAGAACTGGAACAACTACCAGCACGCGTAGCATGACCGCCATAGAAACGGGCTATGTCGACGGAAGAATCAACAAACTGACACATTGTCATTGTCTATCTGTCATTATGTCGATTCTTCCGTAGACAAAACTCGTTTCTACAGTGGTCATGTTACGCGTGCTGTAGACCACAGAAATATTTATTCCGTGCGGGAATCGAACGCGCATCTTAGGTACCTTACCTATACAACCTAGCATACACAGCTGCAAAGACTCACTTCCCGTTCATCTATTCACAAGTACATCAAACATGTCAAATAAAGACCAAACTTTCCTCACAGCATTCAGAAGAAAATCCTCAGAAAAATTCCTCTTAAGCAAAACTTTGTAATATCAGAGCCAACTCAAGTATTTAGCTCCGAGCGAACTTTGCAACTCAATTATAGCGACATTTCTAGGTATATTGATTTTTGAGAAAATGTGGCAAGTGCGAGCTGCGAATAACGACAAGAGGGCCTGCTGGCCCTACCATGACGTCTTAAAACATTATAGTTTTATATCTTTTCCAGGGTGGGAAAGAGATGGCGCTAGACAACCTGCATAGCCCCGTCTCTTTCCCACACTGGAATAAGAGTAAAACAATACTGTTTTAAAAACATTTTCGAAAAATTGTGTTACAGCTAAATTAGACCGATTTTAATTATCTATAGAAACATCCAATTACCATTTTTTTAAAGACATTTTGAAAATGTTTTTAGTAACTTTTTAAACCCCTGTATCAGCTTGTGCGTATTAAGTTTCATTGAAATCAATTCAGTCATTTCGGTAAATAAGGACTTGAAAGTTTGTATGAAATGTCGTAAGGTGTAAACGCTCTTAATGTGCGTATTGTAAAATTATCACTTGCTTCAGTGAAGAAAACATCGTGAGGGTACCAAACCAGCATGCCTAGTCAGAGTCCCATGGATGGCATAAAAGTTAAAAAATATTATGTTATTGAAAATCATAGTGTACCAAATTTCACTACAGATAAATCCGTATCAAAATTTCACTGTTCTCTCAATCACCTGTCCCTGACGGGCCCCTAAAAAAACTCCAAGAAAGTATACTCAAACTTAATGAGCATTTTTATCGTAAAGTATCGGGACTGAAAACGACAATATATTTGGAGTGCCTGGAGGTACCCCCCCCCCCACTCCCCCCTTTACAATAGGGAACGGGGTCACTTTCTAAATACACTCTTTAAAGATAACCCTGACGGCTATAGGGTAGGAATGCTTTTTAGTTAAGAATTTTTGGTAATTAGTTACGATTTTTTGGAATGTTGGAGTTAAGTCCTTCTGGGGAATAAATCAATTGATAAGTGATATTGTTTAAGCCGCGCTCGGCTAGGTCGGGAATGTAGATAGGTGACCATCATAATATACCGGGTTTCCTCCGTGCCGTTGGTCCCGGCTGCCATTTGTAGATCTTTGACAGTTTTTGCAGGTAGTCAGTGGCCTGAAAGTCTGACAACCAGTCTTACCGAAGGGTACCGTTATACTTCCCCAGTACTAACTGGTTTGCGGAGGTGTTCAGCTGCATCCGGTTAGTCGGGAAGCCGACCCCAACAAAGTTGGTAAACGGCTGGGCAGATGATTGTTTGGGATATTTTTGATCTTTTATTACACCGCTTAATCTTTTTTCACTCCCTAACAAGTGCCCCAGCTGCTGGTGGTCAGGGTAGGCATCATTCACTCGACCATACCTACACCGATGAATGCCTACACTTTCGCGTGGCGCCGTCACCACTACGCCAGTCGGTTGTCACCGCTCGCGCAGGGCTCGCGCTTGCGTAGTATTTTAATTTCTGGGAAGTTTGTTTCGCCACTTCTTCTTCCCAGCTAAAACACTAGGAAGTGGCGAAGGGCGGCCGTTTTGGGGGACTGTCTCTTGTAATTTTGACGTTCAAAAAGTGCTGATTGTCAGCCTAATTTGAATAAATGAGTTTTGATTTTTGAAATAAGGTTCGAATAGCCCACAACAAGAATGGCTGGTATAAAGCATTGCTCATTTGACGGATGTGTGTCGAAACAAGGAGCGGCAACGTTTAGGTGAATATCGCGTTAGGCACTGAGCGCTTATGCGAGCTGAATTGCACTTTCTTGCTTAGTAGCAAGAGTCGCTATTCCTATTAATTGTTCCGCGAAGTGCCTCTTCTGTACTTGTACTATATATTCTGTGGTCAGGGCTCCAGAGAGAGGAGGCTCTTAACAAAATACACCGGTTTTTAAGGTACCAATAAGCCATTTTATCGATTACTCCTTAATGAAATCTTAATTACAATCAGAAAATCACTTCAACAAACTAAAACTTTTCAAACAATAAATTATTTCCTCAACATTGTATCAATATCGTAAAAGTTTCGAACATACTAAACTTAATTAATTAATACATATTGGCATAACTAAAAGAGGAGGATGGGTTGAATAATCTCCCAAGTTACTGTGTTATAGACAAGTTGGTTGAAGTTAAAGTTGAGTTTAAAGTTTAGATCGATGACGGAAGATGGGATGTCAGTTCGATTGAGTGTCGTGGAAGATGGTGATGGCGTGTACACAATGGGAAGAGTTGGCTTGCAGTTCTGTGTTTCTTATGAGGTTTATAACAGAACTAGCTGTCCGGCGCAACTTCGTTTGCGTCACATTTTCCCCGTTTTGGCAACATTTTTCATTGCTGCTCGACTCCTATTGGTCGTAGCGTGCTGATATATAGCCTATAGCCTTCCTCGATAAATGGGCTATCTAACACTGAAAGAATTTTTCAAATCGGACCTGTAGTTTCGGAGAAAATCAAACAATCAAATCTTTCCTCTTTATAATATTAGTTTATACATACAAGGTGTTGTTTTGCATCCTCGTCAAAATTCAGGAGGTTGTCACAAAAGACATAAATAATCACTTTAAATTACGGTACCCAGTTAATTATTATAAACGCTGATTTTTTGTTGTTTAATTTTTTCAGAATAACAGAATTGAATCAGAATTCCTCTTAATGCAGTTTAAGGAATAAGAAATTAACGAATAAACGTTTGAGATTGTTTGTATGTGTAAAAGCATGGTTTTAGGGCGAGTATCAGACGGGCCGCGTTTAAAACAAGGGTGGTTCACACTTCCGATTTCCGTAAATAAGAAAAAAAATACCTGCTCATCTAAACTAATATTATAAAGAGGAAAGATTTGATTGTTTGTTTGTTTGCATTGAATAGGCTCCGAAACTACTGGTCCGATTTGAATTCTTTTAGTGTTATTTAAAGCCCATTTATCGAGGAAGTCTATAGGCTATATATCATCACGCTACGACCAATAGGAGTGGAGCAGCAATGAAAATAGTTGCAAAAACGGGGAAAATGTGACGCAAACGAAGTCGCGCCGGACAGCTAGTTTTATAATTGATTTGGGTCGAGAATCATTAGCATAGTTACCTCCTTGAATTTGACGAGGATGCAAAACAACACCTTGCATAAGGTTTTATAAAACACAACGTAACAGCGTGCTTGTATCATGTGTTTTACACCTACATAGCACCAGTTACGTTCAATAGGACGCGACAATTTTCCAACAAACAATATTTGTAATCCCCGAATGGTTAGGCAGAGGTGCACCTAATAATACACCCACATTTTGACAGTTACGTTTAAGTCCCATGTTAAAGGGGGCAGTCTAATGCCTTCACCAGACACAAATCCAGGCTCCGTGGCTGCTACTGAGAAATTCTTGATGGAAAAAAATTTACACACACTTTGCTCGACCTGGGGAATTGAACCTAGGACCTCATGATCAGCAGTCGTGCTTGCAACCACTTGACCAAAGAGCCAGACGAGAGAGTCAGAGGTGCTAGAATAGTTTGTCGAATCACTTTCGTTGATTGAAAATCTGTTAAGAGCGTTTACACCTTACGGCATTTCATACAAATTTTCAAATCCTTATTTTCCGAAATGACTGAAGCGATTTTAATAAAACATCATACACATAAGCAGGATACCTACATACAAGGTGTTGTTTTGCATCCTCGTCAAAATTCAGGATGTTGTCACAAAAGACATAAATATTCAATATAAATTACGGTACCTAGTAAATTATTAAAAAACACTGCAGTTTTTTGTTGTTTAAATTTGTCAATATTACAGAATAACCCCCATAGCGTGATTTAGGGATTATAAAATTATCGAAAAAACGTTTGAGGTTTTTTGTTTGTGTGTAAGCGACGTTATAAGGCAGGGATCAGACGGCCCGTGTTTAAAACACGGGTGGTTCACAGTTAGCGATTTCAGTAAATAAATAAAAAAAAAGAAAATTACCTACTCATTTTATTATTGATTCGGGTCGAGAATCATTAGCATAGTTACCTCCTAGAATTTGACGAGGTTGCAAAACAACACCTTGTATAGTAGGTCTAAAAAGTTAGAAAAATAATGTTACAGCAAAATCAGACCGATTATAGATTTTATAAAGAGATTTTTTTTGGCATTTCGAAATCGTTTTTAGTAACTTTTTAGACCTAAGTTTCCTGCTTATGCGTATGAAATTTCGTTAAAATCGCTTCAGTCATTTCGGAAAATAAAGACTTGAAAGTTTGTATGAAATGTCGTAAGGTATAAACGCTCTTAACGTCAGATTATATTTTTCAAAATGATTTGACCTCATTGGTTAAATTGGGACCTCGCTATGGACACGCTATTTACTATGGAGCTTCGAACGACCTTTCCCATTACATCCCCTGCTTGGTGACAAAAACATGTAGCCTGTATAGTGTGATATATACTTATCTGTACATTATATACGCGTAAGTCCTTTCATAAGCTCCGATACCACAAACAATAGCCTGAATTCATATTCTCATTATCCCAGTTTGGCGTGAATGTCCCTTTTGTCGAATTCAAGATGGCCGCCATTCGATCACTGACGTCACTTGACGGCGATACAGGGTGTATTATTTATCATTCGTTCGTTCGCTCGCTCGCTCCTAATTCCTGTATTAATGTTTCAGCCTGTAGCTATGGAGTGAGTTTGTAATGGGTGCTACGATTTGTTTTCGAAACGAAAATGAAAAGTATTGACTAAAAATATTTTTTTCATTAGTGCTTGATATAATAACGCAATCATTATGACTAATATATATCCCATTTCTTCCCGTGTGTGTCGTAAGAGGCGACTAAGGGATTTGCCAGAGAATGGGCAGCAGCGTTCTTTGTGTTTTTGTAACAACCGTACTGCGATCGCCAACCCGCCTGCCAATCGTGGCGATTATGGCAAAACCCCCCTAAATTACAATTTGCAGACACTTGGGGCAGGTGTATGTCCAGCAGTGGACGTCTTTTGGGCTGAAATGATGATGATGATGAATGACTAATATATGTTACCTACTTAAAAAATGTGAATATTGTTTTACACTCATTATACTTTAAACACAAAAAATCACATCTATTTCCTATGGCAGAAAATTCAGTCCATACATTCTCCTCTTAAATCGTCTACGTTCATTTGGTTATAGATTCATTTTTATGCTAAATATAGCAAATATACTATTTAAATATATTCAATTAATCATTAATTATACTTTAATATATTTCATCTTAATAGAATTCATTATCATTGAAGTCAGATAGGTAATCATTTTGTTTTCTAACTTCGGGCGTTTTAAAAAATGATATCAGACACAACTACAGGTAGGTAACTGAAGTATCCATCACACGAAATGTATATAAAAAATCATACCCAGACATCATAAAACCCCACCAGACCTCAAGAAACAGTTTCACGGTGAGAATGAGAACAAACTAACAATGAAGCTCAAGTCTATAGAATTGTTGGTTCTATTGGCAAAAACGTATCATTCTTGTAATTTGTGCGAGCAGTGATTTTTGTGAGTAAATCGTTAGCGGGTAATGCTAATTGATAAATAATTATAGAACGAAGATAAGATGCCAATCATAGTTTATGGCATTTGGTGGCCTACCAATGACGTCTAGAAGCAGTACAGTTTTAATCTGTTCCAGAGTGGGAAAGAGATGGCGCTAGATGGCCTCTATAGCTCCGTCTCCTTCCCACACTGGAATGGCATTAACACAATACTGCTTTATGAAGTCATGGTAAGAACAGGAAAAATTATAGTGTGTGTCGTAATCGAAAACCTCAAAGCGTAGAATTAGGGTTTTTATTTAAGTTTATGCGATCAAACTTTAGAATGCATGGATCAAAATGCTACATTCTTTTTTTAATGGTCTGAACTTATTCAAAAAAATTATATTTTTTTATCGGTACCTACATAATTAATAATAAACGTTCGATATGGTGCCGGACTTAAAGAATAGCACCATCCCATATCTTCCCGTGGGTGTCGTAAGAGACGACTAAGGGACTTGCCAGAGAATAGGCAGCAGCGTTCTCTGTGCTCTTGTAACAACCGTACTGCGATCGCCAACCCGCCTGCCAAGCGTGGCGATTATGGCAAAACCCCGCAAAATGTCAATGTGGCGGCACTTGGGGGAGGCCTATGTCCAGCAGTGGACGTCTTTTGGACTGAAATGATGATGAATGATGATGACCTACATAAATACAAAACACGTTTTATTTTGCAGTTATTGTACCACATAAACTGACTAAAAGTGAAAAGTAATTTATTCAAACGAGGCTGTTATTTCATACGTCAAAATTACAAAACACCCGCCCTTCACCACATTTCTTATCGACAAAAACAACACTACCAAAACACAGCAAGCCCCCAAAATAAAACATCGCCAATCGAGAACTCTTCGAGAAATTCTCACCCTTAACTCACGTAACAGATGGTACAGGGTGTTCCCGATCCATCACTACCGTTTCGCCAGCCACCATAATTGATCACATTATTTTTCCTGTTATTATTAATTGTTCCGTCTCTGTATTCAATCAAACAGCCGTGTATAGCTGGAATCTTTTAGAGCCATTTTGGTGAAAGACTGATGGCTGGCTTTCAAGCGTGGTTGAGTGGAAAAAGGGCGTAAGTATATAACTCTGATGATTGAGGGGAATATGGAAATGAGTATTTAATATAGCGTAAATGAAAAGTTACGTTTAGACTTTAAAAACGAGCTTTAAGAGCGTTTATACCCTACGGCATTTCATACAAACTTTCAAGTCGTTATTTTCCGAAATGATTGAACAGATTTCAATGAAACTTCCTACGCCTAAGCAGTATACATAGGTCTAAAAAGTTACTAAAAAACATTTTCGAAATGTCTTTTAAAAATGAAGATAATTGGAAATTTCTGTTTCTGAAATTTCTGTTAGATAATTAAAAATCGGTCTAATTAAGCTGTAACATTATTTTTCGAAAATGTTTTTAGTAACTTTTTAGACCTATGTTTAATGCTTATGCGTAGGAAGTTTCATTAAAATCTGTTCAGTCATTTCGGAAAATGACGACTTGAAAGTTTGTATGAAATGCCGTAGGGTATAAACGTTCATAAGAGGGTTAAGGTAGCTCTTACCAAGGTTTTAAATATTGAAGTCTAAAGTGTCTTAAAAGATCCGAGGAGCTCGTGGTTAAATAATAACAGCTGCACGTGTCGATCTTTAAGGTTAAACCGTGCTTGCCGAGGTTGGTCCGTGGATGGGGGTGACCATAATTTCATACAGAGTATCCTCCGTGCCTCGGAAAGCAGGTTAAGCCGTTGGTCCCGGCTGTCATTTGTAGATCTTAGACAGTCGTTAGGAGTAGTCAGAAGCTAAAAGTCTGACATCCAGTCTTACCAAGGGGTATCGTATTACCAAGTTACTGCATTGTGGAGATCAGATAGGCAGTCGCTTCATGTAAAATACTGGTACTCAGCTGCATCCGGTTAGACTGGAAGCCGACCCAAGATAGTTTCGGAAAAGGCTATGCAGATGAAGATAACTGAAACGTAACGTTTGGCCTTTAAAAGCTTTAAGTAAGTTAAGGCTGCTCTTACCAAGGTTTTTAAAATTAAAGTCTAAAGTGTCTTAAAGGATCCACATATAGAAACAAGATAATTAAATTTCTTAACTGTTTTAGGTTTGGAGCTGAAAAACTTATTTCTTCAAGGAGCTTCTACCAATATTGATATTTTTGAGATCAAACAGCGTTGCTGCATCGGGGCAAGTTACATTTCAAAGCAACTGAGAAATATCGAAATCAAATAAAAATTATTATTTCAATCATAATACATTTATTTTTGTTTTTATCATTGCTTTCGCTGATGGATATGACTAAGTCTAAGGTCTCAGAAGTCGACGGCGCGTTCGTGTTCCACGCGCGCCTCAAGGAGATGTCAGCAAATCGGAAGGGGTCCGATAGGGCCGATGCCTGCCAGGGCTACGGGACTGTTCGAAAGAGATACCGTGGCCCTGGAATACAAAGGGCTAAGAAGGAACATGGGTGGGTTTTAGTCAGTACAGGTCTGACACTCCCTTCCGCTCCGCTAAGAGCAGGAGGGGGTCATTTGAAGACTTGCCATCCGGAAAAAAATATGGTCTCAGAAATCGGTAAACTCTTTCTGAGAGAGGTAAAAAACCACACAGAAGGTAAGACAACCTTTTTACCAACCTATTACATGCTAACAAGGGCAATTCTGTAATACCGAAAAAAGGTCCAGAAAATTTTAAAACTCACGGTAATGCTAATAACATCTCCTGTAACAGAATAAACCTAATTTTTTAAATGTTGAAAACCCCAAATATGTAATTAACTAAGGAAGTTTGATACCGAAATTTACATTTTGATACCCGGGCAAAGTCAGTTTATTAAAATTAGTTGTTTAGGAACCTTTTTGACCGGCAAATATTCGTATTACCCGGGTAGAGTGTATTTTGGTCGTGATAAGCCCCAGTTTAAAATATATTAAATTAATTTCTGGGAGCTAATGGAATAATTTTAAGAGTTGGGAAAATATCGATAGTCGATATAATGTGGTTGCTAAAATCCAACACGATGTACGATATATTATGGGTTGTCACTTCATTGGAAACTAGCTGTGCGTGATTCGCTCATGTCACTATTTTCTATTGGTTCCATCATTATCAACATCTGCCAAGCCTTTTTCTTTGTACCATTTGAGTATCAATACGTCAAGCTATGGTATATTCGCAAGAAAATAGTATGAACTGATGTATTCAATACTTTTACGTCATTAAAATCGGCCTACGTAGTTGGTTGATATTAAGGTCGCTCGTGGTCGCACTGACGGTTACAAAAGAGGTGCCAGGTAATCACAAAAATGATCTTCTTTATCGTGTGGTTAATGCCTAAACTGTTGCCAGAGTTAAAATCATAAACGGTAAATCAGATGAAATTGATAGTTACTTTCTCAGATATTACTATCTGAGATAAGCGACAAAATAACTATTTTACATACATAAATAAAATGTTGCGTCGTCGCGTTCAACACAGACAATTTCTAAACAAACGCCCATCTAAAAAAAAACATTTCCAAACAAAACCCCGACCAAAAACTGTCAATCAAAAAACTCGATACCTACATTACGCAACTATCGATACATGTCCCATCCCTATCCGGGATTTGATTCGCTGTTCAGGGATCAAAGTGTTTGAGAATAAGGTCATGCCCTTCCCATATAGAGGTCCGGGATAGCCCGGGACGATTTTATTACCCCCACTGATCCCGGAGTATTGCTATTGCTTCGATTTCTACCCATTTTCATGCCGATCGGGTTTTGATAGGATTTTTTCGGATATTGTCATCTAGATTTTTGTGACAGACTAGCAATATAGGGATGGTGATATTTCAGGCTAAGATTTACATACATAAAATCACGCCTTTTCTCATGAGGGTAGGTAGAAGCTACAGTACGCCTACTGCTACGAATCTACGATCCTTACCACGAATTTCCTTTTGCCTCAACCACGTTCATACGGCTGCGGTTCCACTGAGGCGGAGCGGAGCAGAGCGGAGACGAGCTGTGTCGCGATTCACCAATCACATGGCTTGAAATCCACATCTCTTCTCCACTCCGCCATGTGATTGGTGAATCGCGGCAGAGCTCGTCTCCGGTCTGCTCGGCTCCGCCTCAGTGATACCGCAGCCTATATCTGGTTCTGGGCATACACGCTGAAGGCGAGTACTATGCAATGATTAATTTATTGCTGAACAGGTTTTTTTTGCCTTTTTTGCATAAACAAATACGCTGCGCCGAGTTAGGACTTGGGCATTATCTGCCCAGGCTGTACCCAACTAGTTTGAAATCACCTTCTAGACTAAGTGAAGGCATTTGAAAACTAGTATTTAACATAGCAGAGAGCAGCGGTGGCCCAGTGGTAGCAACCCCAACTTATGAGCAGTAAGTCGTAGGTTCGAACCCAGACAGGCGTATTGCTTTTTGTAATTTATTTCATTACCGCTGCTCTCAAAACGGTGAAGGAAAACATCGTGAGGAAACCGGCATGTCCTAGAAATAATAATTCGAAGACATGCGACATCTAACAACCCGCACTGGGCCCGCGTGGTGGATTACAGCACACTCCCTCTTATAGAGAGGAGGCCTGTGTCCCAGCAATGGGAACATTATAGGCTGATGATGATGAGTAGTAACTGTGCAGGTGTGTACCCTCATCATCAGCCTGTATTCGTCCACTGCTGGACATAGGCCTCTCCCATGACACGCCACTGAGCACGATCCTCGGCCACTCTCATCCAGCTCTTGCCAGCTGCCTTGCGCAGATCATCGTTCCACCGAGTCTGAGGACGTCCTACGCTACGTTTACCGATCCGTGGTCTCCACTCAAGAACTCGTCTACCCCATCGGTTATCGGTTCTTCGGGTTATATGGCCGGCCCATTGCCACTTCAGCGTGCTAATGCGGTGGGCTATGTCGATAACTTTGGTTCTCTGTCGAATCACCTCGTTACGAACTCGATCTTTCAGAGAAACCCCGAGCATAGCTCTTTCCATAGCACGTTGAGCGACTTTAAATTTGTGGACCAACCCAACCGTGAGTGTCCACGTTTCGGCACCGTACGACATGACGGGTAGGACGCACTGGTTATAGACTTTCGTCTTTAGACTCTGTGGAATTGGCAATGTGAAGACCCGACGCAGTTTTCCATACGCTGCCCAGCCCAGCTGCATTCTTCTGTTGGCTTCTTTCTCGAAGTTGTTTTTACCTAACTGCATAGTTTGCCCGAGGTAAACATACTCCTTAACAACTTCGAGAATACTGCCTTGAACTGCAATGGGTTCCGGCCTTACATGTTCATTGAACATAACCTTGGTTTTATCCAGGTTCATCCGGAGACCAACGCGTTGAGAAGAATCAGCTAGGCCATTCAGCATATGCTGCAAATTTTGCAGCGTTTCCGCCACGATAACGATATCATCTGCAAATCGTAAGTGTGAGAGGTACTCGCCGTTTATATTAATGCCGCGCCCCTTCCAGTCCAGCGTCTTGAATATATCCTCCAATGCATTTGTGAACAATTTGGGGGATATAACGTCCCCTTGTCTCACACCACGATGCAAGGGAATAGGTTTAGACTGCTGGTTCTGGACTTGGACGGCCATAGTAGCGGCGTTGTAAAGACCTCTCAACACTTGGATGTATCGCCAATCGACTTGGCATCGCTGCAAAGATTCCAGAACAGACCAGGTTTCGATCGAGTCAAAGGCCTTTTCATAGTCCACAAACGCTAAGCACAGGGGCCGATTATACTCTTCTGTTTTCTGTATAATCTGCCGCACTGTATGGATGTGGTCTATGGTGCCGTATCCCGATCGAAACCCGGCCTGTTCGGGACGCTGGAACTCGTCGAGTCTTCGCGCAAGACGGTTTGTGATGACTCTCGAAAACAGCTTATAGACGTGGCTCAAGAGTGAAATGGGTCGGTAGTTTTTCAAAAGAGTTTTATCACCCTTTTTGAAAAACAACACGACAACACTCTTACTCCACGCCTCTGGAGTTCTCCCATCAAAAAGAACAGTATTGAAAATGCTCTGGAGCTCCTTCATTACAGGTTTACCACCAGATTTCAGGAGCTCAGTCGTAATACCGTCTTCTCCAGGGGCTTTTCCGTTTTTAAGCTGTTTGAGAGCCATCGCAATTTCGTCCAGGCTGACTTCTGGCAAGTCTTCCGTAAAGTGGCGTGTTAATGTAGCTCGGAACTGCTCATTTTCGGGATCAGGTTGAGATGCATGCGTAGCGTACAGCTGACTATAGAAGCTTTCAATTTCCGAAAGAACCCCCGGCCCTAAAGAAACGACTGCTCCACTTGTAGAGGTCAGCTTCGTCAGATGACTTCTCCCAAGAGATTGAACAAACACTTTGGATCCCCGATTTTGCTCGATCGCTCGTTCTATTGAACGAGTGTTGGAGCATCGGAGATCGTGTCGTACAAGTTTGCCAATTTTCTTGTTTAGAGCATGCCACTCTGACGAAGTGGCTGGTGTGTGTTCACGTCGTTTCTCCATGAGCTTGAGCGTTTCTTCCGAAAACTTCGACTTCCTGTCCCTACGCCGCAATTCGCAAAATCTCACACCTTCCTCCCTGAGGATTCCGACCACATTCTCGAGGGCCTGGTCAATGTCAACGCTATTTGTGATTTCCACGGCAGCGAATCGGTTCTCCAAGTTAGATTGGAACTTTTCAGATCCCACTATAGTTTGGAGCAGGGTTGGTCGGAGCCTGGATTTCATCAAACGGACACGTTCAAGCTTGAAATCGATATTCAGAGACCCTCGCACGAGTCTGTGATCACTTCCAGTATTAAACCTATTGATCACAGAGACGTCTCTGAATATACGCTTCTTGTCCGTTATGATGAAATCGATCTCGTTTTTAGTCATAGTGTCGGGGCTCTGCCATGTCCACTTCCTTTGGAGCTGTTTCTTGAAAAATGAATTCATCAAGAAAAGCCCCTCCCTTTCGAGGAAGTTGACAAGCATTTGCCCCCTATGATTCCTGCTACCATAACCATGGGATCCTACTACCGATTCGTTGTAGTTCTGTACTCCCACTTTGGCGTTGAAGTCTCCCATGACAACGTTGTAGTGAGCCCTGGTGGTGAAGTGTAAGGCCTTCGATATATCACCAAACACATCTTCCATCTCATCATCCGGGTGCGTCGAGGTCGGTGCGTAAACCTGCACAACCTTGAGGCTATACCTCTCGGTTAGTTTAATTACGAGGTACGCGACCCTGTTCGACACACTCGACACTTCTACAACGTTGTCACAGAGAGCTTTATTCACCAGAAATCCTACGCCACCCTGGGACAGCTGGTCTCCCTCTCGAAAGTATAGAAGGTGGCCTGATTCAAGAGTTACCGTGTCCTCCCCCTCTCTTCGGACTTCGCTTAACCCAAGAACGTGCCACCTTATTTTCTCGAGTTCGACTTCGAGTTGTGCCAGGTGCTCGTCGAGCCGTAACGTGCGTCCGTTGTACGTCGCCAAGGTCAGTTGTTTTCGGCGGCCTTCCGTAACCCGGGGATTCTTCGCACCCCCTGCCCTGCCGTTACCGTGACCGCCGCCTTGATCAGGAATAGCAGGGCGGCCGGGAACTGGGGGCCGTGGTCCACGTTGACTTGCCATTGGTAGGGTTTGCTCTAATTGCCACGCTGAGCAGGCGGGTTGGCAATCGCAGTAGATTCACACCGGTATCGCTGCTGCCCGACACCGGTGGGACCGATATGTGATAGGTCCCAGAAGTCCCTTAGTCGCCTCTTACGACACCCACGGGAAGATATGGGATGGTGCTATTCTTTACGTCCGACGCCATACAGAACACCCACTGGTGTGTACCCAGTAGGGTATAACTGGATATCACGATCCCTTGGTAAGACTGGTAGTCAGGACTTCGGGTTTAAAAACATTAGATGTGGTATTTTTAGATGCCATATTTCTGCGGTTACTGGACATTCACCATCAGCCCAAAAATCAAAATCAAAATATTTTTATTTTACATAGGCCTACAGGGGCACTTATAAAACGTCGGCAAAAAGGTGCTCGGTTCGGGTTGGTCGTTTCCTATGGAGAAGAACCGGCAAGAAACTCCATGGTTACTCTTTTAAAATCATTTGGTTTTACAATATTTCTGTTACAGCATTAGTACTAAAGTATGGGGCCCACTGCTGGGACACAGGCCTCCTCTCTATGAGAGGGAGTGGGCTGTAATCCACCACGCAGGCCCAGTGCGTGTTGGTAGATGTCACATGTCTTCGATTGTTTTGTTCTAGGACATGCCGCCGGTTTCCTCACAATGTTTTCCTTCATCGTTTTTAGAGCAGCGTTGATGAAATAAATTACACAATGTAATGCGCCTGCATTGGTTCGAACCCCCGGCTTACTGCTCGTAAGTCGGGGCTGCTACTACTGGGCCACCACTGCTCTCTAAAATATACTAAAATATTATAATTAGAACGATCCCAATTATATCTCAAAATGCAAACTATATTGTACCCACCCGCGTAATTGGCTTAGTCCATAAATAAATTACTTAAGCCAATACATATTTCTAATCTAGACTCGAATCTAGTCAAATCCCTTGTTTAATTATTAGATTAGGACCCAGATTATTAAATTTCAGGCGCAATTTTAGACGTTACGGGCGATTTTGAGGCAACCATTTTGGATTATTCGTCGATACTATTATTAGTAATGAACGTACTGGTCGATCTTTGAGGTTAAGCCGTGCTTGCCGAGATTAGTCCGTGGATGGGTGACCATAATTACATACCGAGGGTCCTCGTTGGTCCCGGATATCATTTGTAGATCTTTGAGAGTGGTTACAAGTAGTCAGAAGCCAAAAGTCTGACATCCAGTCTTACCAAGGGTTATCGTATTAAATTACCCAGTTACTGGTTTGTGGAGGTCAAATAGGCCGTCGCATCATGTAAAATACTGGTACTTAGCTGCATCCAGTTAGACTGGAAGCCGACCCCAAGATAGTTTGGGAAAAGGCTAGGCAGATGATGATGGTTTGCTATAAATAATGACTGAAGAGAGTTTAAACTTTATTATGTTAGCCTCTTTTGATCTTAAAATATAAAAATTATCTGTCACCATTATCGTTCAGGCTAATCTCGAATCTCGTCATAGGATGTGTCACTACCGTCATCAAGCCAACAATCATTGTGAAATCTCATATGCTTGTAATATAACCCGATCCCGCCCACTTTGTATCAATAAAACAATTATATTTCTAAATTAGTTCATTATTCATTACCAGAACGCGTAGCATGACCGCTGTAGAAACGGGCTTTGTCGGCGGAAGAATCGACAAACTGACACATTGTCATTGTCTATCCGTCATTGCTCTGTATGGTGTCGGACGTAAAGAATAGCACCATCCCATATCTTCCCGTGGGTGTCGTAAGAGGCGACTAAGGGACTTGCCAGAGAATGGGCAGCAGAGTTCTCTGTGCTTTTGTAACAACCGTACTGCGATCGCCAACCCGCCTGCAAAGCGTGGCGATTATTGCAAAACCTCCCAAAATGTCAATGTGACACTTGGGGGAGGCCTATGTCCAGCAGTGGACGTCTTTTGGGCTGAAATGATGATGATGATCCGTCGTTTATGACAATTCTTCCGTAGACAAAACTCGTTTCTACAGTGGCCATGCTACACGTACAGCTGGGACATTTCGATGAAGTCCTTATAAACATTATCATTTTCATAATTTGCCCTTATCCCAGTTTATTTGGGGTTGATACAACATTTAATCTTCATTGAAATTGAAACATATCTATTTATCGTCATTTAAGCTGTAGTCTCTGCCTTTCCAGTCTTTGTATTGTTCAAACAGCCCATCCATTGTTTCTTTCATCATCATTCATCATTTCAGCCGAAATACGTCCACTGCTGGACATAGGCCTCCCCCAAGTTTCGCCACATTGACATACCATGGGGGGTTTTGCCATAATCGCCACGCTTGGCAGGCGGGTTGGCGATCGCAGTACGGTTGTTACAAAAGCATAGAGAACGCTGCTGCCCATTCTCTGGCAAGTCCCTTAGTCGCCTCTTACGACACCCACGGGAAGTTAAGGGATGGTGCTATTCTTTACGTCCGACACCATACAGAGATTACGTCCGACACCTTATAGAGATTACGTCCGACACAATACAGAGATTACGTCCGACACCATACAGAGATTACGTCCGACACCATACAGAGAAATATACCATTGTACCATTGTTCTATTGAACCATTGTTCCTTTGTTTGTCTCATACTCGTGCAGCCATAAACATTCATAAGATGCACTGGGGTAATTCTGAAAACAGTCACATTCCGAAATTTAAAAAATCTACTAATCGTAGCGATAATTTTCTAATGGCAATTTTGAAAATATCGCGATGCGATTGGTAGATTTTTTAACAATCGGAATATAAATTTTCGGAATTACCCCAGTGCACCTAAAACTGTCCTCACGACATTTCCTACATTCCTCCACCATAACCATACCGAACCGATTACCACTCAACTTTTCGGTCACCTGGAGCTACTTTAGTACTAAAAGGGAAACCTCCCTTTTAGTACTGAGTCCACATAAACATATGAATTCAATAACTTATTCAACAAAAGCCGTTAAAAGAAAACATTATCGACTTTTGACTCTAACAATAATAAAATGTCACTCACAACCCTAACCTCGAAAAATAGAACCACTTAAAAAATCACACAGCAAACAGTGGAGGGTAGTATGGTACAGTAATACTAACTAACAATACAAATTACAAAGCCGAGGTAGCAAACGTAGTATTTTAATGAAAGTTTAATTGGTGGCTGGCCAGCCCTATAAATAATGGTGTACTTTGTTATGTTAGGGATGCGTGTAAGGATATTTTTGCGGATATTCGGATACGTATTTTGTGTGAGGCAACAGAAAACGTTTTTTTTCGAATACCATGTTTGATTTTATAGAAGTAGGTTATAAATCTTTTACATAACATCACGCAAGTAATCCCTGTAGGGTTAGGCAGAGGTGTAACAATAAGTACACCCACATTTCACCAGTTATGTTTAAGTCCCATGTATTAGGGGGTCAGCCTATTGCCATCAACCAGGTAAAAATCCAGAATCCGTGGCTGCTCCTGAGAAATTCCTGCTGGAAAACTCAATTATTGCCCGACCTGGTAACTCAACCCAGGACCTCATGCTCTGCAAATGTTTTATCTGTTTGTAGTTGAAATCTTGTTCCTTATGCAACCACACCTGCATCTAATAAAACACTGATCGGTTTTACGGAACAAATTTTGAAAAATTGTGTTAAAGCTAAATAATAGGACCGATTATAAATTATCTATTGAAACAGAAATTTCCAATTACCTTTTTTTAAAGATGTTTCGAAAATGATTTTAGTAACTTTTTAGACCTGTGTATCCTGCCTATTCGTATTAATATCGGTTCAGTCATTTCTGATAAGAAGGATTTAAAAGTTTGTATGAAATGCCGTAAGGCCTCTTAAGTGTCGTCCTCGTCTTAAGGGTCTGTCAAAAACAATTATTAATCCTGTTAAATCGAAGCGAAAACGAAGAAAAAAAAATCGTAAACCCCATGTTTCCAATGTTTATCGCAGTAGCCTGGCCTTGAAAAAATAAGTTAACCCCAAGCAGATATGAGTTTTTTTTTCTTTTCTTTATACGTTGTCCACCGTATGAACAAATAGTAACTGGAAAAATACCAACAAATTATGAATAATTTCATAGAAAGCTTGACTTAAAGACATTCCAGTAAATTCGAATAGGTTTCATACTCGCACCACACATAATCCCAGCATCAAGTATTCATTTATTTCACACCCTAGTACTTGGCACATAACTTAGAAAATATTACGCATGAGACAGATATTCCTATTACTAAATCTCGTTTACATTTACGCGCGACACATTATTAGTGTTGCCAGTACAGGTTTGTTTGTTTATAATTAAGTGTACTTGTGTTTAGAGAACTCATCTCGAGGCACGAAGGCGTAACAAAGCCACAACAAACACTATGTTGGATATTGGATGATATTTGTGTATATGTCGGATACATGTGGATATTTCGGATATAAATACATATTTGTGCTGTCAGTTAATATGGAACAGGGGGATGGTGGTTTAATTTAATTAGTCGTTTCCTAGTTAAATATAGATTCGGGAATTATTGACTGATATTAAGTTACTTGTTGTAGTTTAAATTACCGACAACTGTCAAGTCAACAGAACGGTTCGATATCTGGGAAAATGGCATGTAAATTCAAGTTTTTCCTCGCGATTTTCAGGCCAAAACCTCCCTCATATTATCTTTCTATACGTCATCATCATTATCGTTTCAGCCAGGAATCACACCATTCTTTATTAAGTAATTAATTAATTCTTTTTAAATCAATTTAAATTAATAAAAATGAGTGAGACATGCTTAGGTTTTTGAAAAAAAAGAAACCTTACTAACACTGGTATACACGATAGCTACTATTTAAGATATCCGATGCTATTATTTTCGGATACTGGGTTGTGGAACTCAGATAAGCAGTCTCTGATCTCTCCATGTAAAATACTGGTATTCAACTGCTTAGAATGGAAGCTGATCGCAACATATTTAGGAAACGGTTCAGCAGATAATGACTATTATTTTCGGATATATATCCGAATCCTGAACCATGTAAAAGTCGGCTTCGCAACCCTATCAAAAAGCCCTACAGACGCGAACCCAATAAATACTAACTCACACAATAGAACTTTTATAAACGTGTGTTTATTTTTTATTTTATTTGAAAAGTCCTGTTAACACGGACCCAATAGCGGCCATATTGCCAAGTTTTATTTACTAAAAAAATAACTCTTTGCAAGCTTGGACAGAAAATATTTTATTTTTAAAAAGGCGATTTCGCTCGTTTACAACAAGAATGACATAACTCAAAAATTTAGATTTTTCAATGCTTGTAGTTGAAAATAAAATTAACAAAATACGTAAAATAAACCCATCTTTTGATAAAATGTTCTGTGCAAAAAATAAAAAACGCTGTCCTGTTTGTCATAATTTTTCGAGGTTTTTCATTATTGTTGCAAACAAGCGAATTATTATTTGGTAACATTTTATAAAAGAACATCTTTAAAAAAAACTAAATACTGAATTATTAATTTACTGATTGGTCACATTCACTCCAGGCTGCATCATAGCTTCACATAAGGCGAAAAAAAAACACTTTCAGTTTTTCTTTCATATTTTTTTCCCCATCAATTTTTAATCCATTATTCCACTTAACTCTTTTCAGATTAAAATCAGCTAAGTGCTATAGTCAAGTTGCAAGTAAAAAGTACCTAAGCGACTCCCATTGGAAATAATTCAGTTTACATAAGTAAGTACTTTTATACTGATGGAATAACAAGCAGAGAATATGATTTATCTTCATAGAACTCACTATTACTTCATAAATTCGTTTTAAGCTTAGTAAAAGATTTTAATTCCTAGTTCCCAAAACTGAAATGGATTTGGGCAAAAATAATGACACTCAGAGCGTTTTGTATTTTTCGGGCGTATTTCAGTTGTTACGATAGATTTTTTGACTTTATTGGATCGGCTACTTTATGCTAAAACAGGTATTTTAAAGAAAAATGTGGATATATCGGCTAAAAGCAAACACGTTGTTTTCCCGCTGGTTCCGTATGGGTCGTTATACCAGTTTACAAATCTTTCGCGTAATTATATGCATGATCCCGTTAACGCATGTAGGCCGCAAATCAATTAAACGGTATTGAAAACTAGCACGATATATTTCTAGTCAAGCTTATCGTATCTTAAATAACGAATAGTATACCATAATCAGCCTAAACGTTCCCACCGCTGGGACACAGGTCTCCTACCTAACATGCCTTATATGCGCTGGTAACTGCTCAAAACACTTTAGTTTATTGGCGCAGTCGATTTCACGGATAATTAAAATTGTTTTTTCAATATAATCTGATGAAAATATTGAAAATGTCTTCCTGTAAGTATAAGCTTAGTTCAAATAAAAAGGTGAAAAACTTACCACAACACACGGCGATTAGATTCCTAATTTTGGCACACATTTTGATTTTTTACTATCAACAACACAGCACATAATTTGTTTAATCAGTCGTGAGAATCACCTCAACATTTTGTCACTTAATCCGTTTCTACACTAGCACAGCACTATTTGGTCACTAAATGTCACTACACTGTCACTAAAGGTACCACCGTTTCGTCACGTCACTTGGTCATTTTTGACTTTGACTTTGTCCACTGTGATTCTGAAAAGAAAAAAAAATAACGTTAGTTAACATTCAATAAAAGAAAAAACAAAAAAATATATGACAAGCCAATAATGAAAAATAAAAGGTTCAATAGTCTGGACACAAAGGCATTTTTGCTTTGAAAATCACGGTGTAATTAAACTAAAACAATATTCCAAAGGCCAATCGTAAACAGCGTTGCAGCATTTTTAAACCAATAAAATCACGAATATACTCGTCTAAGAGATCCGTTCAAAATCCTAAATAAACAAAACGTGTTTTGCCAACATAACAAAAAAAAACTTAACAACAAAAACCAAAAAGCTGGCACATATTTTGCAAATACAACAAAATAAAAACAACACATTTTCAGCATAAATGACGAAAATATGTATTACAACAAAAAAGTTTTGACAGTTTATTTAGACATTTTAAACACCTTTTTTATTTTGGCATAGCGTTTTTTTTAAATGGCCCATAAAAGAGTAATGAAACATTAATATTTTAGATAAAAGGTTGAGCACGTTCGGGGTCATAGTTGTAAAAATTGACATAATATGCTCCGGGTCTCGAAAGGGTCGTAAAATATCATTGGCTGAAATAACTTCGGATTTTTTGTCAGTCCATATTTTTTTAATGACGGTAGGATTTTGGATTTTTGGAGGTATTCTATTTTATTTTTGGTTAACTGTGATAGCAAGTTGAAAAAAGTTTCAACTGCATTTAATGGTGGAAATTCTCGATTTTGGAAAAAGAACAGTTTTATGTGTCAAAAAAAATCCTACTTACCTACTTATTTTGTGCGTAAATAATATCGTCACAAAAAGTCAAAACCGAACATCGAACTACTATAAATGAAAAATACAAACGCCTATAATAAATTACAAGCATGTTAAAAAAAAGTTAAATATAAAATAAAAGTGACATTTATTTTCAAACAACCAATCAGTAAATCTGTTTATATTTTATTACTTCTAACACAAAAAATCTATGCAAATCCGTAGACTAATAAACTACAAATGTGCGAACATCATTAAAAAAGTTTTTTTATCTGTCTGCATAATACTAAGATGACATCATTATTAAATACTACACGATTGTATCATAATATTTATTGTATTTTAAACGAACGAAAGCTGTTAAATTCGGCACATTTGTGAAAATAAATACAAGCTTAAATTGGTTTTAAATTTCATTCATAAATACTCAAATATTTTTAAAGACGTAGTTATGTTGTTTTATTTCGTGATGTAAGCTTGTTTGAAGTTTGATGCGATTGGCTTTCAATCTTACTAATAATAATACATAACTGCTTATTTTAGGTATATCAAAGTACCTAAAAGTATTCATAAAAAATCCTCCTATCCTACAATATGCAGCAGAGAGAATTTTTTTTCTTGTACAAAGAAGGCACGAAGCATTAATCACCAATTGCTTCTGGCAAATTCACGATTTCAGACTAATATTTACACTAAATCCTCCCGATTATTTCGTTCACCGATGTCAGAGATGTCTAAGATTAACTCAGAATAATAATAATAATAATAATAATAATAATAATATATTTATTCAAATATTAATATTGGCACAATAAATACAGTTAAATCTTAGAAATAATTAAGGTATAACAAATTTCGATGCCTGTACTAGGTTAAACCTGTATCACAGGCGGCTGATTCTAATAACTACTATTTGGGCGAGATTTCTTGACAATATTTAACATAATAGTGGAAAAACATAATTGTGAAATAAGTTAGTATGAGTTAATATATTATGATATACCTAATGGACATTAAAGCTATAAATAATACTACTTAACAAAAATAATTAAGGTCAAACATGTACATTAAATCTAATGAAAACAATTTGTAGCACTTAGGTAATTACTAACACTAAAAAGAGTGTCAGCAGTATAAACAATATTTATGCAATATTTACACATTGCACAAAAACACCGTCAAGACACTTTTATTGCGAGCGACACTTTGCTTAGACAGCGAAAATCAACTCTAAAGTCTGGCCTAGAGTATGACGCACTAAGTTCCCTCATAGTCGACAGAGTTAATATATCTGTGTTCAGCTATTTTTCTAGCAGGACATTCTGCGTCTCCCGTTTTGTGGTCACTGGGCTTTTTAAAGCGGGAACAAGTCGCGCATCTCGGAGTGTCCGCTTTCTTCGCGCATTCGGACATCATATGCCCTGCTTCACCACAGTGACCACATATAGAATTAACTTCTCTGCAAAATTTGGCTGCATGGCCATACTGCTGACATTTATAGCACCTCGTAACTAACGTAAAGTCCCGGACAGGACAAGAAGACCAATTTATAAAAATCCTTGATTGATTTATAAGTATTTTTCGAATATTGGCCGCAACTTCAATAACGAAGTTACAAGTCACTGCCTCTCTCTTCCCAGATTTATGGCTTAATTTTACCAAGGTCAAAAAGGATTCCAATGACATAGCCGGTAACTTGTCAGCTACATTCTGTTCGAAAATGCACTTGAAGACCTCATTTTCAGCCATGGTAGTCGGCACTCCTACAACCACGATCCGGGGTTTGCGCTTGTTGGGTTCGTCGGCAGAAAGTCCAGATGAAGAGAGCTGGACTGCGCTCTTCAGCTTATCAGCGTCATGTTTCGTCTCGGTACTTATTATTACGCCACCATTCTTTGTCTTTCGAACACCACGTACTTGTAGCTTCATTTGCTCGGGCCGTATGATTTTTTGCACCATTTCTTTAGTTTCGTCACTCGTTTTCAATATGTCATTGGGATAAATGGCGACAGAGCTTAAGTTATTAGGCCGAATGAAATGGTTTGATCCTCTTTTCACCATGTCGGCAAAAGAAGTATTTCCCGTAGAACAAGAGTCCCGTATCGTCTGCTTGAGGTCAGAAATATGTTCTGTCAGGTCACGCTGTTGTTTAAGGCTCTCGATCATGTTGTCCGCCTGAATAGTTTTTTGCTTCAGCGACTGGTATAGGACTGCCATTTGTGACGTACCAGATTCGATTTTACGGCAAAGGTTTGTTATTTTCATTTTCTGCTCGCTGTTGAGTTTCCCATCCGCGGCAGTAGAGCATACTTCGTTCAAATACTGCTGAATGGTGGCCATCCATCGTTGAAGTTCAGGAGTTGAAACCATAACATCAGCCGTGGCCGATTTCGACGGCGCGGGCGAGGCGGAGGGTTGCGTTGGCTCCCTTGGATTAGAGGGGCTGTTATCCATTATGTTAGTTTTACTAAAAAACTTCACTATTTTGTGTCCATTATTCACTAAAAGTACACACAAGTAGAATAACAAGAATCTAATAATATTTTATTTTACCTGTACCTAAACCAGCTATCTATCTAACAACGACAAACACGCATCACTGTCAGCATACAACAGTCCACTGCTGGACATCATTCATCATTTCAGCCCAAAATACGTCCACTGCTGGACATAGGGCTCCCCCAAGTGCCGGCCACATTGACATTTAGGGGGGTTTTGCCATAATCGCCACGCTTCGCAGGTGGGTTAGCGATCGCAGTACGGTTGTTACAAAAGCACAGAGAACGCTGCTGCCCATTCTCTGGCAAGTCCCTTAGTCGTCTCTTACGACACACACGGGAATATATGGGATGGTGCTATTCTTTACGTCCGACACCATACAGAGCTGCTGGACCGCTTCAATCGCACGACACTTAACTCGATTCTCGGGAACTGTCATCCAGTTACAGCCACTCTGATTAAATCGTCGCTTCGCGTAGCCAGAGGGCGTCCCACCTTACATTTATCGGTCTTTACGCAAGAACACTTCTACCACAATGACAAAAATACTATCTTCCTAAATCATATGACTCAAGAGAATCTAAGTCTACTTTCTAAGTATTGTGAATGAAATCATCTCGCCATAACAGTTCGGAGGGAGCCACTGGCCAGTGCCCACTCAAAAAAAAAACATCAAGTTAAAAAACTTGATTCTGCTTACGACACAACTTAACCCACGCTTAGCCCAGTTTAATTTTGTAGTGTGGGTTAAGTTTTGAGCTGAAAGCGTTTGTGTTTGTGAATTTCGAAAAGGAAGAGATTGTATTCGTTTTTGCTACTTTTAAAAGCTTATACTCGAGCAATTTAAAATACATTTTACATCTATTTAAATCGAAAGATTTACTATTTATTTGACAACTTTAAATATCATGAATCCTGAACTTATTGTTAACTCTCCAAAATGACAATTATAGGTATCGGGTGCTATACCATCACACGATCATCATAATCTGCTTAGCCTTTTCCCGAATATATTGGAGTCGGCTTCCAGTCTAACCGGATGCAGCTGAGTACCAGTACTTTACATGGAGCGACTGCTATCTGACCTCCACAACCAAGTTAGTACTGGGTTTTACGACACCCCTTGGTAAATGCCATGCCATCACATGATCAAAGCTGAAATATGCCCTTTATGGGCTTTGCTAGTCAGCTCAAGGCATAGCAATGATGCTTGACTGCAGAAATAAAATGTAAGTAGGATAGTGGTATTATTTCCCTGGAAAGGGTTTTTTCACCAAGAGTACTAATTTATTAATACCAGTCTATGATTGTCCGACTGCAAAGGCTGTCATAGAAAAAGCATAGGCACTGATCACCACGCATGCTCAAAGTAGATGCCGATTTGAGACTAGTTTTACTTTATCTATACTAATCTATACTTAATATTATAAAGCTGAAGAGTTGGTTTGTTTGTTTGCTTGAACGCGCTAATCTCAGGAACTACTGATCCGATTTGAAAAATTCCTGATTTGTTCCTGAATTGATGATTGTTTGTTTGTTTGCTTGTTTGCATTGAATAAGCTCTGAAACTACTAGTCCGATTTGAAAAATTCTTTCAGTGTTAGATAGCCCATTTATCGGGGAAGGCTATAGGCTATATATCATCACGCTACGACCCATAGGAGCGGAGCAGCAATGAAAAATGTTGATCTGACGCAGAAGAAGTTGCGCGGGACAGCTAGTTTTATTATAAGTTTCCTCACGATGCTTTCATCGTTAATTGCCAGTACACTCATGCTGTATATATCAATAATAAAACACATTGCTAATTACCAGTATTTATGATTGATTTCAACCTGTTTTATACTTGAAAGGAGTTATTTAATTGTATAACTTATAAGTTATGAGCAGCTGATGATCTTAATTTTTTGTTGCATTATGAATCCAATCTGATTGATGTAGCGGACATATTTTATTTATGAAATACGTTATGCGTTTCTCGGAGAAAGGTTTATTAAATGATATGATGCTGTTTTTTTTTAATGTGAATTTATATAAGAACAAATAGGCTCAACAGTTCTGCAGTCTTACAAGTTCTTTTTTTTATTTTTTTTGCAAAATTTTGATAATTTAAAAACACTGAAGACCTTTTTTTTCTACTTGTACTAATTGTAGTTTCCCCTTATCATACCTACAATCTACAATGACACTTTAATAATTTAATCTCAAAAACATATCAACAAATAAAGGAGGTGTGTCATGGGATGAAGTAATCGAAAATCATAGAAGAAGAAGACATGCTGCGCCAACCCCAAATAAATTGGGATAAGGGCAAGAGAATGATGAATGATGATCCTAAGCGTTCGACGAAGCAAAAGAAAATGTAGAATGAGTTTATGTAAGTATATTAATTAGCAAACAATTGTATAAATACACTTTTAACAAATTATTTTTTCAAATCGGTTGGCTAGCGACGGAGTAATGCGCGAACAAACATAAAAAAAAAATACAAACATCCGACTTGAGAACCTCCTCCTTTTTTAGAAGTCGGTTCAAAATAAGTTAAAGTTTCCACCAAAACAAAATTTTATTTATAATTACTTCAAAACTACTGCATCCCGCTACCGCCTATGCCTTAACCCGCTTCTCTCAAGTCAGGTGTAGGCGGCATAATGTTTAGTGGAGACAATTATTTTGTCTGTCTGTCTGTTTGGACGGCTTTTGTTAGCTTTCTGCGTGGACACGGCACTGGCTGCCATTTTGATGCGAGAAAGACTTTTACGAAGCGAGACTTTACTGGTGAATAAGGACTCTTTTCGTGTAAAAAAATTCTTTTGGTGCATAGCATAAAATGTACTTTTTACTCTCAAAGGGGCGGATCTGAGGTTCTATTCTGCTATAGTTTACTCCCAATTGTATAAGGTTTTCTTCAGAACTTTGTGGTCATCAAAAAAGCAAGGATTAATGACTAAGTTAAGTTACTTTTGTCGCGGTCAGTCTGAGAATGGGTTCAGACTGACCGCGACAAACGTAAGTTCACATTTCAAATCGATCGATTTCAGTTTTTTATGTCGAGCAGTGGACATCATTCGACTGATATGATTATGCTGATGCTCCGTATGGTGTCGGACGTAAAGAATAGCACCATCCTATATCTTCCCGTGGGTGTCATAAGAGGCGACTAAGGGACTTGCCAGAGAATGGGCAGCAGCGTTCTCTATGCTTTTGTAGCAACCGTTCTGCGATCGCCAACCCGCCTGCCAAGCGTGGCGATTATGGCAAAACCCCCCAAAATGTCAATGTGGCGACATTTGGGGGAGGCCTATGTCCAGCAGTGGACGTCTTTTGGGCTGAAATGATGATGATTATGCTGATGATGACATAAGCACTGAACCAATAAAAATAAAATGTTATCACCAACTAAATACTTGGCAATTATATCAAAACGACAGTTTAAACTTAAAGCCCTATTATTGTAAAGCAAATCCTAAATTATTGAAAGCATTAAAATATTTAAACACAAAACGCATCAATAAAAACGTTCCGGAATGACACTTTTAGTGCCACATATAATAATTTTATTAACAAATAAACTGTGTTTATATTGCACTTTTTAGTGGCATATTATTGCTTTGTGTAATCTTCATAGTTTTATGCACAATCTAATTTGATTTAAATGTTTTTTGATGATAGTTTCATGATAATTCTGGTGTAACGGGGTATAAGTAGAATAGTATAATATCACGACTGCTTTCATTGGAGGGTTACGCAGAGGTCTACATATACATCCAACAACCACAATTTGCCACCCATATTTAGAAAGGTCCCATGTAATAAGTGGCGAGCGTATTGCCATCAATTGGCCATAAAAGTACGGAGAAAATCCTATGTCAATAGTTTTCGCAGCGCTATGTAAAGAATATTTTAGGTAATTTTTGTACACCTTGGGTTACATTATTGGAGTTTTAGTAAGGATCTCCAATTTTTTTGAAAATATAATATAGGCTATGTCACCCGCGGAAAGTGTAGCTTTCCAACAGTGAAATAATTTTTTAAATCTTTTCAGTAGGTTCGGAGCCTATTCAATACAAACATACAAAAAACAAATCTTTCCTCTAATAAATAGTTTAGATAGTAGTAGGGAGTCCGACTCGCACTTGGCCGGTTTTTTATCATCTTTGTTTTTAAGAGCGTTTATACGGTATACCCTACGGTATTTCATACAAACTTTCAAGTTGTTATTTTCCGAAATGACTGAGCAGAGCCGATGTCGACTGTAACGTCACTAATCTCACGCACTATGCACAAACATCAAACCCTAGTACAAGCATCTGTCAAAACAAATATTTGTTTTGTGTGGGAATCGATCCGAACCAGTAGCGAGGTGTCTACTTTTTGCCTTTTCGACATTTGAATTATGATTCCTTCTATAGAACACCTTTTCTAATAAACACTTTAATTATGCCAACGTTAAAAGTAATTAAAATATGAATTGCTTTTTGGCAAAATGTGGGTGTGCTATTAAGTACCTGGTACACCTCTGGCTCTGTAGCTCAAACTCAAAACTCAAACTCAAAGC
The DNA here is from genome assembly GCA_949152445.1 of Cerastis rubricosa. Taxonomy (NCBI): domain Eukaryota; kingdom Metazoa; phylum Arthropoda; class Insecta; order Lepidoptera; family Noctuidae; genus Cerastis; species Cerastis rubricosa. The sequence goes on along the minus strand of OX424548.1, from coordinate 14,328,238 downwards.
ATTTATTTCAATTAGACCATTACAGGCACTTTTGAAAGTCAAAGAACAAAAAAAAAAGAACGCTAAGCTACAGTCCCAGTCACAAGACATAATAACTTGTGAAAGTACTGTAGTTGCCCATTCCAAAGCGTAGATCTCTATGGAGAAGAATGGGCAAGAAACTCCATGGACACTCTTTTAAATTAAAATATGTTACAGAATCTTGGTTACATCATTCGTGTTGAGAATTACTAGTATGTGAGAACGATGTAGAAATACGGGCAAGTTAAGAGCGTCCACAGTAAAAGACGAAATCAATAATTTGAAAATAAAGTTAAAAATAAAATAATTAAAAATGAACCATGGCAGCTAAGAGATGACCAGGCACAACTGACAGCGCCCGTTCACGAACATGACGCATGTATCAGCCATCATTCAACTCAACCATATTGAAGGGAACTAAATGACCCGACACACCCGCCGCCATCAGCGTGACATTTAAGTGAGCATGACATTTACTCAACCGCCAGGGTAAATTCGCGTCAGTGTAAGTAAGATGTGGGTACTCAGTAAATAGTGGCTTTACAATACATAGTTTTCACACATGTGCTATGCAATTATATAATACTAAGAGATTGAATCTATACAAAGCAAAGATATTTATACAATCTTCTGCAGCTTCCACAGTAACTTCACATGGTAATTTGATAGCCCCTATGGTTGTGGAGCAGGACCAGCATTGAGCCAAGCATTTTTATCATCAATGTAATCCCCCAACTTATAATATGCTTGCCTACATAGTGTGCGCTTTATGCAAGATTTAAATTTCGTTTCATTTAGTTGTAGAATGGGGGGAGGTATTTTATTGTAACATTTTAAACAGTACCCCATGAAAGATGAGTCTACTTTAGCTAACCTGAAACCTGGCTGAACCAGTTGGTCCCTGTTTCTAGTATTATAGTGGTGCCGGTCACTTCTTTTACTAAATAAATGCAGATTTTTCCTAACGTACATGATATTTTCATAGATATATTGACAAGGTACAGTCATGATGTTAATTTCCTTAAACAGTTCTCTTAGAGAATCGCGCCTACGTAGATTATATATGGCTCTGATAGCTCTTTTCTGCAGAATAAATATAGACTCGATGTCTGCAGCCCGTCCCCATAGTAAAATACCGTATGACATAATGCTATGAAAATAACTAAAATACACTAGCCTCGCGGTATCTACATCAGTAAATTGACGGATTTTCCTGACAGCATATGCTGCTGAACTCAGCCGTCCTGCAAGAGATGTTAAATGAGAACCCCATTGTAGCCTTGAGTCGAGCGTGATCCCCAAGAAAACAGTTTCATCGACAAATTCAAGTTTCTCTTGATTTAATACTATGTCACAATCACTACATTTGACATTTGGTAGAGTAAATCTTATACACTTAGTTTTTTTCCCATTTAATACTAAATTATTAGCGGTAAACCAGTTATGGACCTGCATTAGAGCGTTATTTACGTCGTTGAGGTTTGTGGCACGTCTGTTTATTCTAAATATTAAAGAAGTGTCGTCAGCAAACAACACTATTTGTGGTTGGTTTTTAAACAAATGGGGTAGGTCATTAATATATACTAAAAAGAGGAAAGGACCCAATATTGAACCTTGTGGTACACCCATTTTTACTTTTAAACCCATTGAATTTACACCATTTACTTGTACTTGCTGCTGTCTATCATTCAAATACGATTTTACTAAACTGAGCGCAAGTTTACCTAAACCGTAATGTTCAAGTTTCAAGAGCAGGGTTTCGTGATTTACGCAATCAAATGCCTTCGAGAGGTCACAGAAGATTCCTATGGCATCTTGTGCCTCTTCCCACGCAGTATATATATGTTTTAATAAAGTGACACCGGCGTCAGTCGTACAACGTCCTTTGGTGAAACCATACTGTTTGTCATGTAAGATTTTATTGGTGCTAAAGTGGGTGAGCATTTGATTAAGCATTACCTTTTCAAACACCTTGCTGAAAACCGGCAACACGGAAACGGGTCTATAGTTATTGGTCTCTTTACTGTCCCCAGATTTGAAAAGTGGTATTACCTTGCTGTATTTCATAAGGTCTGGGAAGACTCCCTGGTCCACACACAAATTGAAAATTAAGGCTAAATACGGTGCTATAGTGTCGATAATGGCCTGACAAACTTTAACAGACATTCCCCATAGATCTTCGGTTAATTTGATTTTGATTTCCTTAAAAGCTTTAATGACTGTTATGGGGTTTATATGCTTAAATTGAAACTCAATCGGACAGGCTGAAACGTTCGCCTTTAATAAGTCAATGGAAAGCAAGGGTGAGGAATTTAAGGTTTCGGTAGTTTTAAGCGGGATATTGGTAAAAAAATCTACAAATTCTTGAGCTACTTCGTTTTTAGAACTTAGAAGACCATGTGAAGTCTCTAGTCTGATATCATTATTATATTTTTTATTTCTATTTGTTTCACTATTGATAATTTTCCAAACCGTCTTTATTTTGTTTTCGGCAGACTTAATCTTGTTGCTAATAAATAAGGCTTTAGCTACCTTGCAAGTGTTTTTAAAGATTTTTGAATAAGTTGCAACATATTTATTGAAAGTTTCCGAGTTGATGTAAGGCTTAAGGCCGTACAACTCAAACAATCGCTCCCTACTTATCCTAATACCCTTAGTTGCCCAGTCACTGAACATAAATTTAGGGTAAATAGATTTAGTTTTCATTTTTAATGTATTATTGAACTCTATGTTAACCACTGAAAAGAATTCCTCATAAAATTGATTTACATTTTCAATAACATGGCCCGGAATGCCTAAATTACTAATTAACTTATTATTAAATTTATTTAAATTGGTCGGTGTTATTTGTCTAGAGTTTATCTGGATTTTTTGTAATGGTGTGTAGGACTCGAAAACAACGGTTTGCCCACTGTGATCAGAAGGGAGGTAATTAACAATGGATTTATCTAAGTAGTCGCAACAACAAAAAACATTATCAATACATGTAGCAGTATTTGTAGTAATTCGGGTTGGTTCTGAAAACACGTTTAACAAATTAAATGATTTAAAAAGATGTAATAATCTACTGCTATTAGAATTTTTGTCTAAAATATTAATATTAAAGTCACCACAGATAACCAGTGATTTTTTACCGGTTGCAAGTTTTGCTAAAGCATCTTCCATTACTGACTCAAATATGGAGTAGTTTTGATAATTTGGGGGTCTGTAAACGCACACTATTATATGCTTATCCAGCTCAACACAAGACAGTTCAATATTATGCTCAACCGATAGATCAACAATATCGTTCCGCAACTTAAATTTAATACAATTTTTAACTAAGATTAATGAACCCCCACGCATCTTAGATTTTCGGTTAAAACAACTGCCCACACTGTAATTGGCGTAATTAATTAACATTTCATGGTCTTTTAACCAATGTTCAGTGAAACAAACAATCTCAAACTTTGTTTTTTCTAAAAATAATTCAATCTCTAATTGCTTTGAAGAGAAACCTTGAATGTTTTGATGGAATAATTGCAAGGAATTCTGCTGAGCCCCTTTTTTACATTTAGCTATTTGATAGCGAGAAGGTATAATGTTACTGGTATCTTCTGTTGTCTTACTCACACTCTCCGCCTGACCGCCGCCGCGTACGGACGTGCCGCTACCTGCTCGCATTCCCGCTCGCTATCAGTGTGTCTCATCGGTTCGTCGCTTCCCAGTGTCGTGACGTCATCAGTAGTCCCTTGACTACACCCCCGAACAATTGTTGTCTTTTTATTAAGACAGCACTTGCTCATTTTGCTTCGGATATTATTCCGATTTAACTTCCTTTGCCCCATCAGGGAAAAGTCCTCAGTTTCGAGGTTCTTGGTGGGAAACCTAACGGTGCCAACGAAACCAAGAGAGGGTGGTGACCCAATCCGCCCGCCTAATCCCTTCAGGATCTAGGTGAAAAAATTGGGCTCCGTCGCGAACGTGTGTGTCGCCGATTTACTGTGCTAGTGTTTCCCGTTTCCACAAGTTCCTGAAAGCAAAGTTCCCTGGACTGGAGTTGGAGTTGCTACCAAGCCCGGATCCTCGGACTGTGGCTGCGGGAAGGTTGAAGCGGGTGAGTCGCTGGACCCAGTAAATTCCCTTCATAATTGTGCAAGGAATTAGGTTGCTAGGCTGTTTAGGCGCGGAGCTTCACTCAATGTCCGTTAACTTTTAACCGACAAAATGTCGTCCTTAGACGAGAAGGAAAAAGCGCTTTTGCGTTTTTTCTTCCGCGTCTTCACGACCGACCCAAATTTTGAAAAGTATGGGTCAGAAATTGCTGCCATTCAGCAAACCAGCGATAACGTCACTGACTTCAGTGACGCGCTCGATAGCCCTTTGTCGCCGCCGCCTGCCGACAGAGGCTTACCGCCAGCCGTTGCCGCCGCGATTAAGGCTACTCCAAGAACCAAAGTTGTGAAACCCATTGTTTCACAAACAAAGGTCCAGCCCGCACCTGCGTCCATTGTTCCCGTTTCTGGGAACATGGGCAAAAGCTTACCGCCAGCCGTCGCCGCCGCGATTCCGGCTAATCCCGAACCCATTGTTTCGCAAACAATGGATCAGTCCGCACCTGCGTCTATTGTTCCCATTTCGGAGAACATGGACACAACCGTACCAATCTCCGACTCGGAATCGGTTATAGATTCCTGCTCTGCTTCCTCGTCCTCAGAAGACGACTATCAAGTCGTCGGAAAGGGCAAGAGGAAGAAGGGCAAAAACTCGCAGGCCGCCATGGCCAAAAAGTTAGTCGCGCTCCCTCTAATCCCCTCTCCCGAGGCGTCCCGTCCCACCTCCCCGGTCCCCGCACCAAAGTCCGCCGCTGCTCATACCAGCAGGCCAACCAGCCCTAAGGCTAACTCTTCAGCCGCTTCTTCAAAGAAGCTGAAGCCCCCTCCCCCGTTGTTCATTCAGGACAAAGGGAAATGGACAGACGTGTCCAAAATGTGTAATGAGCGCCGCATTCAATATACAAGCGCAAAAAGCACACAGCAGGGCATCAAAGTGGTGGTCCCTACGACAACCGACTTCAGGGAACTAACCCGTCAATTAATCGGAAGGCGCATAGCTTTCCACACCTACTCTCTTCCAGAGGAGAAGCCCACCCGCGTGGTGATCAGGCGGATCCCGAAGGAAATCCCCACGGAGGACATCCTCAATGACCTCCTAGGCCAAGACATCCCGGTCGCAGCCGTCCACCGCCTTCACAAGGCGAGAGGCGGAGACCTTTACGATATGGTACTGGTCATCTGTAACCCAGTAGAAGGTCACCACCCGATCTTCAAAGTGAAGTCGGTTTGCTCCCTGACAGGCATCTCAATAGAGAAGCCCTACCGCTCAAGCGTAGTCGGACAGTGTCACCGCTGCCAGATGTACGGTCACAGCCAAGCCAACTGCCATGCGCCGCACAGATGCGTAAAGTGTCTAGGCGACCATGGCACGGCAGACTGCCCCCGTCCCAAAGACAAGTCGCTTTGCACGGAGCCACCGAGCTGTGTGCTTTGCGGCCAGTCGGGCCACACGGCCAACTACCGCGGCTGCTCAAAAGCCCCCAAAGGCTCCTCCTCTAACCTGGTGAAGCGTGCAAGCGCCCGCCAACAAAGAGAAAGCCCATCGGTGAGGCTACCCTCTGCCCAGATGCCGGAGAGACTCAGCCCTCAGAGGCCCTCTCCCTGGACCACGCTGAACCACCAGAAAGCCTTCCCGGCTCTCAGTAAAGCAAAGTCCAGCCCCATCCCCGGGCTATTAGATGCCCCTGTCCCCACTCCCGCGGTCCAAGCGAGCGCACCGGCGCCCGCTCGTCCCACGCCACCCGGCCCCGAGGCCGTGGACCCCTCTCACAACGTAATTTTAGAATCGCTAGCAGAGTTAGTCACCCCCGAAGCAGACCGCATGGCGGCTGATCTCAGGGCGGCTAACACTGGTGGCGATAAACTTAAAATTATCCTCAAGTCCCTACTCAAGTTAGGCGACCTCCTCCGCAACCTTAACCTCGACTAACTCCAATGGATAATACGAGATTAACGTGCACCAAACCCCGATCCCTAAAATTAGGGTACTTTAATGCCAATGGCATTAGAGGCCAGCGTGATGAGATCGCCACCTTCCTCCGCGACCATCAAATAGATATCCTCCTCGTACAGGAGACCTTCCTCAAGCCCAGTCACCGCGATCCGAGAATTGCCAACTATCGCATAGTTCGCAACGATCGGTCACGTTGCCACAAGGGCGGGACTCTAATCTATTACAGAAAAGAACTGCATTGCATCCCCTTAGATCCCCCTCCCATGGAGTCTCTACTCGAGACCTCAGTGTGTCGACTAGGCATGACCGGCCATCAACCGATCACTATCGCCTCTGCGTACATCCCTCCCGGCGGCACGTCCGAGGAGCACACTCTGTTCACCAAAGACCTTGCCGTCCTCTTCGGCTTGAGCGACTCCGTTATCATAGCGGGCGACCTCAACGCCAAACACCCCGCCTGGAACAGCACGACGACCTCTGCCAGAGGCCGTCACTTGTATAACCTGGGCGAGTCCCTCAACTTCGATCCCATCGCTCCTATGGAGCACACCCACTATCCCCACGACCCCGAACAACGTTCGGACGTTCTCGACATAGCGCTACTCAAGAATGTCAACCTTAAGTTGCATTCCATCGAGACTTTACATGAGCTTAACTCAGATCATCGACCAGTGCTCATGCACTTAGTTCCTCGCTCGGGTCCTTCTGACCCCAGCCAGCCCCCGCCGACCCAAGTGATAACCGACTGGAGGAAAGTCAGCGAAAAGCTGAAATCCACCACGTCGCCTCACCTGGAGGCCATCCCCGACCACATAGTCTCAGTCGCAGACACGACGGCCGCCATCAACTCGTTTACAGAACACGTGCAATCCGTACTAAAGGACTGCTCACGGGAAGTCCCAGCAATGAGCGATCAACGCTGGATACTTCCCGCTGACGTACGTGAACTGATAAACGAAAAGAACGCGGCCATCCGTGCCTACAGCAGCTTTCCCTGCGAGGCAAACAAAGCCCACATGCGTAATTTACAGCGTGCTGTAAAGGATCGCACCAGTGAGTTTCGTAATAATCAATGGGACAAAACGCTAAGCGAACTCGAGCCTACCCACCTAGCCTTCTGGCAGCTGCAACGTAAGATGCGCTCCACCGAAGAGGCTTCGATGCCCCCCCTCACCCGACCCGATAAGAGCGTCGCATTCGACGACTCTGAGAAGGCTGAATGCCTAGCCGACAGCCTGGAGTCCCAGTGCTCCCCCAGCTTGCAACCAGTAGACAAGCGACATCTCGATGAGGTGAACGCATTCGTCGAACGTAGAACCGCCCTGCCCCCCGAAGAAGACCCTGATGATCCTCTGCCTCCGGTCACAGCTGACGAAGTGCAAGACATCATTAGCAAACTTCAACCGCGGAAAGCACCCGGCTCCGACGGAATCACCAATAGGGTGTTCAAACTCCTCCCCGCTCAGCTCGTCGTGTTAATGACGGCCATCTTCAATGGCGCCCTGAGCAACAACGCGTTTCCCCAAATATGGAAAGAGGCCACTGTCATCGGTTTCGCCAAGCCAGGCAAACCCAAGTCTGAGCCTTCGAGCTACAGACCTATCAGTCTCCTGAATGCACTCGGTAAAATCTACGAGAGACTTATGTATAAGCGACTCAAAGACTTCGCCGAGGCTAAGAGTCTCATCCCTAACGAACAGTTCGGCTTCAGGACCGGACACTCTTGCATTCAACAGGCCCACCGCATCGTAGAACACTTGAGCGCTGGCTTCCAGCGTGGAGCGATGACGGGTGTGTTGTTTTTCGACATAGCAAAGGCATTCGACAAAGTCTGGCACAACGGCTTATTATATAAGCTGTACAAACTGGGAGTGCCGGACCGTCTCGTGCTCATCTTACGAGACTTTTTGTCGGATCGCACCTTCCGCTATCGCATCGGGAAGGCACTGTCTTCCCCTCACCCCATTAGAGCCGGAGTCCCTCAGGGCTCCCCGCTCTCTCCCCTTATCTTTACTCTGTTCACCAGTGACATCCCCAAGAGCAAGAAGGCACAGTTAGCCCTGTTTGCGGACGACACGGCCATCTATTACACTGGCCGTAGTCACGACGCTATTTACAGCACCCTCCAAACCTCAGCCAACGTCTTAGGCGCTTGGTTCCGGAAATGGAGAATCGAGGTGAACCCCGACAAGAGCCAGGCAGTTCTTTTCTCTAAACCGCGTAAAAATAAGCCACCCGCGCTCCGCCCGGTCACTATGTACGGTAAGCCTATCCCTTGGGAGAAGCAAGCCAAGTACTTAGGAGTCTTACTTGACAACCACCTGTCTTTCGCGGCGCACATCAAAGCAGCTCGTGACCGAGCTGCCTTTGCTATGGGTAGGCTTCATTTCATGATCTCGGCAAAAAGCAAATTGTCACTCAAGTGCAAGTTGCGCCTTTACACCGCGGTGATCCGCCCCATTATGACGTACGCTTGCGTCGTGTACGCTCACACCAAGCCTAAATACATCCATAGGATGCAAACCTTGCAGAACCGGTTCTTACGTAGAGTCACGGGAGCCCCTTTTTATGTCCGTAACGACCGTCTACACGTAGACCTTAGAATGCCCACCGTCCTTCAGTTTATGAAACGTCTTTCGAAGCGTTTCTTCGATAACGCCAGTAAACACCGTAATCCCCTGATCGCAGCGGCCGCCCGTTACGAACCCTCGCGCATTAGTACAGTACGCCGTCCTCGGCATACCCTCGTCACTCCCGATGATGCTATCACCCTCCTCCAGGAGAGCAGCAAAGAGACTAGCACTCTTAAAAAGTTCAGACACAAACCGCCGTCTTTCCGACCTCGCCGACGAGGTCCGTCGCGACGTCCCGGTCCATGCCCTCCCCGACCCTCGCTCGAGCCAGCCCGCGATGTTGTGCCAGTAGTTCTAAATCAGCCCCTAAATAATGATATCATTCAGATCCAGCCTGTCCCCATGCAGTCCTCCCCCAGCGACGCCCTGAGCCGAGGCTCGTACCCCACAGGGGGTGCCCTCAGCGTATAGTCGCTTAGTTTGTAAGTTTTATGCCCTGGCTGGAGGCCTTACTCTTAAGGCACCCACAGGATAGTCCGGTTAAGCAGACGACAACCTCCTAGGTTGAACTGCGAGATGCCAATCATAAAAAAAAAAAAAAAATGTTGTCTTACTAACTAGTTTAAATGAGCATCCGGAGTGAGCCCCAAGCCTCCTGTGCCATCACCAGACAACAAGCTCCTATCACTAATACTACTAATACTACTACTACTATTACTAATACACCCTAATTGAGAATTTTCCATGCTCACACATGGAACCTCCTCAGTAAAAAAATTGTAAATAGAAAAATCTATATTAGTATGATTACTAATTGTCGCAGTGTTTATAATACAACCAAACTTAGACATACTACTTATGTCTGTGTGAATATTATAAGCTAATAGCCGAGCTATTTTGTGTCTACATCCAATAGGTAGATACACATTACCCCGTGTCGACCTAAGTTTATCTACAAAAGAGTTGGTATCAAAATAAATAAGTTTGTCACTATAGTGACCTACTAAAAAGTGCAAATGGTTATTCAATAAGTGTATATTATTGTTCTTTCTATTACCTAAATTTTCAATATAAGGAAAAGCACACAATATTATTTTACGACAATTCAACTTTAACAACTCAGTTACACAGTCTGTGATGTCTTCTGTTTTAATTTTTGAACTATTTCCTACAAATATAGTTATATCAGTATTAATATTATAACAATTTCTAGTCACTGAAGCCATTATCTGTTTGTATGTAGACCCTGGCATGCAAAGATTTTGATGGGAACAACTCAGGTTATTACTAACAAATTTTCCTACACCTCTTCCTATACTATACTAGCTCTGTATGGTGTCGGACGTAAAGAATAGCACCATCCCATATCTCCCCGTGGGTGTCGTAAGAGGCGACTAAGGGACTTGCCAGACAATGGGCAGCAGCGTTCTCTGTGCTTTTGTGACAACCGTACTGCGATCGCCAACCCGCCTGCCAAGCGTGGCGATTATGGCAAAACCCCCCGTGTTATGTCAATGTGGCGAAACTTGGGGGAGGTCTATGTCCAGCAGTGGACATCTTGGTCCCGTTTGACCCTTTGGGTACGGAATCCTAAAAACGAGCAAAAAGAACCCTTTTTTTGTATGGGAGCCTCTTTCAATATTTATTTTATTACGTTTTTAGTATTTGTTGTTATAGCGGCAACAGAAATACATAATCTGTAGAAATTTCAACTGGCTAACTACCACGTTTCATGAGATTTAGCCTGGTGACAGACGGACGGACAGCTAAGTTTCAGTAATAGGGTCCCGTTTGACCCTTTGGGTACGGAAGTTTAAAAACCAGCTGTTTCATACATGGTCAAAATGTATTGAACAGCAGATTTGTTACTTTTTATTACTTACCGATGAAAATTTTTTATGTGGTGGGGGCTCAAAATGATGTACTGAATAATTGGCAACCATTTTATCGTCTGTCCCTTCCACGTTTTAAATGATATATATTATTATTAGCTGTGCCCGCGACTGTGTTCTGTATGGTGTCGGACGTAAAGAATAGCACCATCCCATATCTTCCCGTGGGTGTCGTAAGAGGCCACTAAGGGACTTGCCAGAGAATGGGCAGCAGCGTTCTCTGTGCTTTTGTAGCAACCGTTCTGCGATCGCCAACCCGCCTGCCAAGCGTGGCGATTATGGCAAAACCACCCAAAATGTCAATGTGGTGACATTTGGGGGAGGCCTATGTCCAGCAGTGGACGTCTTTTGGGCTGAAATTATGATGAATGATGTGTCCGCGACTTCATCCGCGTGGAATTTAACAAAAAAGTTATAAAAGTTTTTTTTTTCTAATATAAAAGTAGCCTAAGTTACTCCCTACTACATCAGCTATTTGCCAGTGAAAGTCCTGTCAAAATCGGTCCAGCTGTTCCAGAGATTAGTCGGAACAAACACACAGAGAGACAAAAAGATAAACAAGAATTATTATGAAATTATTGTTATTAGTAAAAAATGTAATTTGGGTATATTAACCGTATATACATTCATATCCATGAAGTAAAAAGCGGTTATTTTAATATAACAAACCGACACTACAATTTTATTTATTTATTCTATTGTACAGATATTAACCCAAACATGGCGCTTCCACCATACGCACTCAACCCGTCAAAATGTCACACATCAAAATATCACTGACATACATATTTACCTACTCAAAGTAACACTACTAAGCGCCCACGACTCCGCCCGCGTGCAAACGGACAACGTTGCCCAATTTCCGACGACGATGGTGTCAAACGGTGATACTTTAAATGTAAATTTTGGTGAATATCGTGTAGTTGTAGTCATTCTGATAGTTTTCATTCAGCCTTTTCCCAAACTACCTTGGGGTCGGCTTCCAGTCTAACCGGATGCAGCTGAGTACCAGTATTTTACATGAAGCGACTGTCTATCTGACTTCCACAACCCAGTAACTGGGTAATACGATACCCCTTGGTAAGACTGGATGTCAGAGTTTTGGCTTCTGTCTACTCGTAATGACTGTCAAAGATCTACAAATGACAGCCGGGACCAACGGCTTAACGTGCTTTCCGAGGCACGGAAGAAACTCGGTATGTCAATCTGATGGTTTTAATAGAAAAATATTGTTGAACTTTGAATCAATACTTTCTGTATGAAAGTTAATTCACTTTTAAAAAGAAAGTTCGCAAGCACTATTTAAGGCAGACTACATAGCTCTTAGTTAAAGTCTAGTCATAGTAATTATTATTAGGTTTCTCGTTTTTCATGTTGGTATTTGTTATAATATTTATTAGTTTCTTTTTTTTTGTATGATGTGTGTTAGTATCTATGAAAGTATATTAAGAATTTTTGAAAACTAGTAGTTATTTGTTAATTTATTTTTTGTACCCTATCACAATGTTGTCGTATTTAACCCAAAGGTTGACTGGTAGAGAATGCCTTGTGGCATTAAGTCCGCCTATGTACCACTATTGTACATGAAGTTTAAATAAATAAAAAGCAGGAAAAACGTGGACGAAGCCAGTTATTGGGTGATATCTCAGTAGCAGCCACGAAGTCTGCACATGTGCCCGGTTGATGGCAATAAGCTCTCCCCGTATTACATGGGACTATAGCATAACTGTTGAAATGTGGCCTCTACTTAACCCTTCAAGGATTATCAGTCGTGATGTTATGTTGTGACCTAAGCTTTTCGGTACCTCTGAACATCAATCTAAACTAATATTATAAAGAGGAAAGATTTGATTGTTTGTTTGTTTGTATGTTTGTTTGTTTGCATTGAATAGGTTCCGAAACTACTGGTCCGATTTGAAAAATTCTTTCAGTGTTATATAACCCATTTATCGAGGAAGGCTATAGGCTATATATCATCACGCTACGACCAATAGGAGTGGAGCAGCAATTAAAAATGTTGCGAAAACGGGAAAAATGTGACGCAAACGAAGTTGCGCCGGACAGCTAGTCCAATATAATTTTAACTTTTCTATCATTGTTATTGGTTGTAGAATTTTATTTTGTGTAGGTGCGCTGTTATTTATTCATAAAGTTTCTGTAGTAGTCACGCAGTCTCAAAACCTTTACATAGTACTATCACATAAACTTTTGCCATTTAAATATTGGCTCCAAACGGAGTTCAAACGCGCGACCCTTTGAGATCAAAGCAATCTTGCTTGGCTCGGTGTAAGGTTAACTAGCTAAATAAGTCACAAGTCAATTTAGTTTTCAATGTTGGTTGCACTCAAATGATATTTGTACTCGAGAGAATACAGGTCACATAGTTACAATTCAACCATCTTATCTGTGCAGACGTGAAAACAGATATTCATCATCCATGCTTGGCCTTTCCCCAACTATCTTGGGGTCGGCTTCCAGTCTAACCAGATGCAGCTGAATACCAGTATTTTACACGAAGCGACTGCCTATCCGACCTACACCCAGGGACTTAAAAAAAAACTTCATAAAGGTTACAGAATTATAAGTGTTAGGTACATGTTCAATTGGTAACAGAATCGAATATGTAACACTTAAATGTGTTTTTAACCGTAACATATCTGTAACAGATATAAAAGTGTTAACAGTGTTAATGAGTTTAACAGGTAAACGCAGCGTACTAAAGCTATAATTGAATATTAACACTTGTTAACACATAATATCTCGTATCTGTTACATTTAAACGTGTTTTTTTCTATATAACGATAAAACTGTTTTCAAAACAGTGTTAAAAACACTTACCTATTACGGTTACAGTTTGAGTCCCTGCCTACACCACGGTAACACAATACCCCCTGAAAAACCAGAGGTTGTTAAAATTTTCGATATCAGGAAAATCCGTATCGACTGTCAAAGATCTACAAATGACAGCCCGGACAAACCATGAAACAATGATCTCCGTTTAAAAAAAAAAAAACAAACAAAACACTAGCGCCACACAAATCATTCACCTTATTAATATTACCATTCAAACAAAAAAGTGAGCATAAAAAGATGGGTCAGAACGTAAACGTTGAAAAAAAAAGAGTAAAAAAAGTATTACGCACATACGCTGTGCAGATGTTTGGCGTTCACACGCAGTTGGTTAGTTTGTTTTAATGTCCTATAGGGCTTGTTTAATGTGCTAAGTGTGAGAGCTAAGCCGGGAGGCGATACAACGGAAAAGTGTTAGTTAAATTATTAATAATTTCAGCTAGTAAGGTAAAGCAAAAGGCGTTTTTATGCCTTAAATAAGAGTAGCCTTAACTATACGGCCAAAGCACATATTTTTCGATAAATTATAACATAATACGTGTTTTTTTTTTTTTTTCATAAAAAAACGATTAAAACATTTAAAAATATTAAAAAAAATTATTTAAGACCAAGTCCAGTTTTGTATGTCCTGACGTATTTTATTTTGTGTCGAACTAGTGTCTGCTATTCTACGTCTGAAGTTCATATTGGGTTTGTTAACTAGCAGAAAACCTGTTACAACATTTCGTGTTTATCAATAATACATTATAATAGCGCTTATAGTAAGTAGATCGTTTCAATCTAAGGATACATAAATTTTAAGTAGGTACCTTTACCTTTCTTATTTATGTTCTCAACAATTCTTCAGTTTCTTTTGACGACATGCAAAGCAAGACAAGATTAACTTATCCTTTACCTGAACAAGGCAATACTCACTACTTATACCCCTAAAAAAACTTGTTTGAATAACAATCTCCAACTACCCACATTTTCTTTCAGGAAATATTCCGGGAATAATATATTTTTACGTCCTCTAAACTTTTGGGGGACATAATATCATGCCTAATTATTGTGAGAGGAACCCAAACTTTTTTATGATCAAACTTATAAAAAAACTGGCCCCCATTTTATGTTTTCCACGTTCGAAAAAGTTTTTAATAATGCTTCCTATCGATTTCTTTAGGAGGATGTTTTTAAGTAATTTTATCGTTTTATTTAAGAGAGAGAAGTTTTATTATGTTTGCAGTAGGAATATCAATTTGTTTCTTAAGTAAGTAGTAGAACTAAGGCGTTATTGTTATTTTTTTTTATTACTAAACTAGCTGTCCCGCGCACCTTCGTCTGTGTCACATTTTTCCCGTTTTCACAACATTTTTCATTGCTGCTCCGCTCCTATTGGTCGTAGCGTGATGATATATAGATCAAAACCATCCAGGGCGCCAACCAAATGCATAAAAAAAAAAACATTAAAATCGGTCCAGTTCTGTATGGTGTCGGACATAAAGAATAGCACCATCCCGTATCTTCCCGTGGGTGTCGTAAGAGGCGACTAAGGGACTTGCCCAGAGAATGGGCAGCAGCGTTCTATGCTTTTGTATCAACCGTACTGCGCTCGCCAAGCGTGGCGATTATGGCAAAACCCCCCTTATGTCAATGTGGCGTAGGGGGAGGCCTGTATCCAGCAGTGGACGTCTTTCGGCTGAAATGATGATGATGAAATCGGTCAAGCCGTTTAGGAGGAGTTCAGTGACATGCTCACGTACAGTAGTACAGTGCCCTGCACCATTACCTGACCCATCTCACAAAGCAAAGAAGAGGGAAATGGGTCAGGTAATGCTGTCGACTGCATGTACTATACATATAAAGATAGACCTGCGTTTGGCTGCATCTCGCCTGATGTGAAGCCATGATGCAGCCTAGGGTGGATGGAGCACGCTTGCTTTAAAGAAACCGATCAACTCGAGCTTTGAATACATCTAGATTTTAATGATCCGGGGACAGAGAAGCTGGTAGAGAATTCCAAAGCCTGGCGGTTACGCACAATAAATGTGGAAGCATAGGGCTTGGTTCAGATGGAACTTCAACCATAAAAAGGTGATGCTTCATCGTATCTGCTCGTTCGATGATAGAATGTGAAGGTATCATCATTATCAGCCTATAATGTTCCCACTGCTGGGACACAGGCCTCCTCTCTATGAGAGGGAGTGGACTGTAATCCACCACGCGCGCCCAGTACGGGTTGGTAGATGTCACTTGTATTCGATTTTTTTGTTCTAGGACATGCCTGTTTCCTTACGATGTTTTCTTTCACCGTTTTTGAGGGCAGCGGTGATGAAATAAATTGCGCAAAGTAATTCGCCCGCCTGGGTTCGAACACACGGCGTACTGAGTGAGGGTATTAGATTGTTTAATTCCAAAGCACACTCCCCGAAATATAACCGATAAAAACCGATAGTTTTTGTCAATGAGCCTCTTAGTACGTCGCTTAATAGCTTCCAACGCTTGCAGCTGATCCATCCCAAAGATGCGAACAGTACTCCATGCACGATCGAACTTGTTCTTTAATGCGAACAGCTGTTTCGGCGTGAAGAATTTTGGCACCTTTATCCAAACAGCATGACCTTTAGATCTTTGCATTTGATCACTTACGAAAACGTGTATTTTTATACCCCAATCAAAACACATCCATACACCTGACATAAGATACTAACTACAAAAACAAAGACACTCTGTATCAAAACAAACTGCGTAACTTCTTTGTTCCTAACACAAAAGAAAAGATAATAACAAAGTTGTTATGTAAACAGGTTATAGTTTTAAGGTTTGTGGTCTGTTATGACTGAGAAGGGTTACAATGTCAGTTGGAGGGCTAGGAAAGTCATAGGTGCTCTAGAGTATTCTTCTAACTTAAGATACAGGGCAAAAAGGGGAGTGCAGACAACAGCATATGGTCCGGAACCACTGCTACCCATACCCCAAGCCCAAATTAAAGCATGGCTGCGTGAGAAAACCGAGAAAACACACCAAATGGAATGGAGAAATAGTGTAACCGGCAGGCAAACAAAGAGTGTAGTTCCGGAAGCATCAAAGAGAATTGCTCGCAGCATGACTAGACTGTAACGGGACAAAATCCGCAAGATTATAGGTATTATAACCGGCCACTGTCCCCTGAACAAACACCTATTTACCATAGGTGTGACGGATAGCCCTCTGTGCAGAGGATGTACGGAGGCGGAAAAAACACCACAGCACGTGCTCATGGAGTGCAGAAGCGTGGCAGATCAACGGGCACGGACTCTTCAATCGCCGGCATCGCTCCCGGAGGCCAGCAGCAGTCTGAAAAGGCTGCTAGCTTTCTGGGAGGACCTGGGATGGTTGGAGTCACCAGAGGATGTCCTATTTATTACGTAAAATGGCCCAATAAAGAGGCTAAGTGCGGAAACAGCCCCGCTAGCTTAACCTAAGGTACAGGGCAGATTGCGAACATAGCTATGGACACCAGACCTGACTTATCATCATCATCTGCCTATCCTTTCAAAACTATTGGGTTGGGGTCGGCTTCCAGTCTAACCGGATGCAGCTGAATACCAGTATTAGTAGTAGTTTGCAGTATTTTACATGGAGTTATTGTCATCTGATCTCCACAACCAAGTTAGTACTGAGTAATACGATATCCTTGGTAAGACTGGTTGTCTGATTTCGGACCACTGACTACCTATAACGACGACTCAAAAATCTACAAATGGCAGCCGGGAAGAACAGCTAAACGTGCTATCTGAGGCACGGTATCTAATGAGTGGTCACCCATCCATGGAGCAACCTAGGCAAGCAGGGCATAACCTGAAGATCGGCTGGAGTAGCTGTCATTACTTAGCCGAGCTCCACTGACCGATGCTGTTATTCAATTTTCCGCCAGACTTTGACTTCTATAGACGCGTTTGCAATTTTTTGTTTAATCTAACTCACAGACTAGATGGTGATGCTGGGGAGCTTGTTCAGCCACTTAGCTATAAATCAAAATCAAAAGTCTTATATTCAAATTAGGCTGATAATCAGCGGTTTTGAACGTCAAAATTACAAGAGACAGTCCCCCAAAACGCCCGCCCTTAGCCACTTCCTAGTGTTTTAGCTGGGAAGAAGAAATGGCGGAACAAACTCCCCAGCAACACATATCTCTGTTGGGTTAGAAGAACCAGATTCTACACAATAGTGTTCAAGTTCGTATAAACAAAGAATTCATTACATCAAATTAATGTCACATGTCAGCTAGCACACACCAATAATAAAACAATAAATATAATACTAGAAACTGACGAAGGGTGAACGTTTAAGGGGACTGTCTGGTGTAGTTTTGAAGATCAAAAACTGCTGATTTTTGGCTTAGTCTCTATTTTGATGATTGTTAAACATTAGGTCTAGCACATCTTTGAAGAAATCCATAGATTTACTAAAAGAAAAAAGTATGTGCTCCACAATAGCGTTCAAAAAAGTCTAATAGGTGTACAAACAAGCACCTTGCACTTCAGACTACCCCGTCGGCGTCAAGCCCTCAATCCAAACAGTGTAGGTACATACATCGGTCTGCCACATCTGTTCGCTAAATATGGCCACCACATTGCTACGTGGGGGACGAGCAGTGCCGAGCGTTGCCGAGCGACTATACAGGGTGATGTGAAGAAGATACTTTATTTTTCGTATGTTGGTGGATATTGAAACCGGGATATTTGCAATGTTTACTAATTGTTTTGAGTTCCCGTTTTTTTGTTATATCCCGGTATTTAGTGTTAGTGACTATGTCAGTTTAAAAACCTATATCGACTTAAGATTTTGGTTTATAAATTTTGTTTGAAATATTTTATATTTCTTTTATTATATTACCTTCTATTTATTTACACTCTTTACTACCTAACTATGTACGTTCAAAATAAAAACTATAAAATAACTGAATTAACAACAAATTAACTTTCAATAAACAGCTTTCTATAATTCCTATCTTATTGTTGATAGTATTCTCCATCTGATCGAAGTAATGTGTAACTAAATGAATTGTTAGAGAATTAAAATAAGCTAACGCAAAAAAATGGCAATTAAGTTCAGTCTTTTCGAAAAATAAGGACTTGAAAGTTTGCATAAATATCGTAAGGTGTAAACGCTCTTAAGAAATAGCCATCGTTTTATCAACATGTACTACACACACACTACTAGTATTATTTTTTATCCAATAATCCATCTTCTATTTAATTTACCATTTCGCTAGTATACCTACATCAAGAAAGAAAAAAATATTTATTCCCATTCAATTCTTCATTCAAAAATGAAGGTCTATTTGTCCAGAGATGATCAACATTGAACATTGATAATTTGTCAAACTGAACACAATTCCCATTGTGTGCCTTGCAATTAGGCTGTAGGCGACATCTGAATATTACTATACTAGCTGTCCCGCGCAACTTCGTCTGCACTACATTTTCCCCGTTTTGCAACATTTTCCATTGCTACTACGCTCCTGTTTTCGTAGCATGATGATGTAAAGCCTATAGCCTTCCTCGATAAATGGGCTATCTAACACTGAAATGAATTTTTCAAATCGGATCAGTAGTTTCTGAGATTAGCGCGTTCAAGCAAACAAACAAACTCTTCA
Source organism: Cerastis rubricosa (assembly GCA_949152445.1). NCBI lineage: Eukaryota > Metazoa > Arthropoda > Insecta > Lepidoptera > Noctuidae > Cerastis > Cerastis rubricosa. Next base: position 14,309,234 of record OX424548.1, on the reverse strand, counting down.
GCTTTATAATATTAGTATAGATTAACTAGTAAATTACTATTGGTTACTCCACATAACTATGCATTGTATAGAACCCAATTACTTCGGCAAAGTAAAGATAATTCATTATTTTAACATATTCTTGGATCGCTGAATCCATAAACATTAAAGTTCAAACTTTCTTAAATTAAAGAAAATTTTCCAAGATTTTTGTTGCAGACTTTACAATCATAATTGGTCTGAAAAAATGTGTTTCAAGTATAAAATCTGAAATTATAAATATTTTATTAAATTATGTTGGAATCGAAGCTTGATAATATTTTAATAGTGAGTCTACCTACGCACTTAGCAAAGTCAGAGGTAATTGGATTTTTATTAAGTTTTGGTTATTTTATTTTAGTTATTTAGATATTATTTGAGCTGAAAATTTATTAATAGTAATAGCATTTTAAGACGCAAAAGTTGTGCCTGAAAGTCTGACAACCAGTCTTACCTAGGGGTATCGTTTTACTCAGAACTAACTGGGTTGTGGAGGTCAGATAGGCAGTTAATCCATGTAAAATACCTACTGGTATTCAGCTCAATCCGGTTACACTGGAAGCGTTGGGAATAAGGCAAGCCAGATGATGATTTTAAGATACAAAACTGAAAGGGGGGTAACTACTTAATGGAGCCGCGTGTACCTATGTTATAGCTTGTGTCCCCCTAGAAACACGAAGCTTCATTTAATCCTCATCTGCCTAGCCTTTTCCCAACTATGTTGGGATCGATTACCAGTCTAACCGAATGCAGCTGAATACCAGTATTTTACTTAGAGCGACTGTATCTGATCTCCACTACCCAGTTAATACCCGAAAATACGATACCTTTGGTAAAAAGAAGCAGCGTTCCACTATTCCTATTTACAAAGCTTCAAAGCTGGTGCATTAACACAAAAGTACGTATTTGTAAACATTTATACTCGTATACTTTCACCATAACCAAAATTGGACCACTAGTGCGTCAAAATGTGTTGCTATCTTCCAAAATAACTGCACATAAACAAATTATTGGCAACTTAAACCTCAGTTTCGTGTTTAATGCGTTTATCAGTTAAAACACTCAAGTTTAATTATTACACAGCACTTGACTGATGACATTTGTGTCAATTGTTTTATTTAGTGTTCTTATAATATTTTATTTTTACTTTTGTATAGATTCTTTTTCATTTATCAATTTTTTGTTAATGTGTGGACATTGCAGGCTTTGTAAATTTATAGGTTTTTTTTTGGCTTGTTCTACCGTTTGTAGTAAGCAACGACTTAATGTCAAGTCAACGCTGTCCTCCCATACTTAAGTACTAACGCTGTAACATTCAAATATCGTATAACCAAATGCTTTTAAAAGAGTAACCATAGAGTTTCTTGCTTCTTTGGTTCTTCTCCATAGGAAACGACCAACCCGAACCGAGCACCTTAAATCGACGTTTTATAAGTGCCCATGTAGGCCTATGTAAAATAAAAGTATTTTGATTTTGAAACGTTCACACATGTTTAATAATAAAGTTTTTTTATTTTTTATAATCTATAGGCCCGCGCTTGACCACTATCTCACCTGATGGTAAGCGATGATGTGGTCGACGGTGAAGCACGCTTGCCTAGAAGAAACCTATTCACCCTTGACTTAAAGACCCTTAGATTGTAGCTATCGGGAAACACAGACTCCGGCAGGGAATTCCACTCCTTAGCGGTACGCATTATAAAAGTATTCCCAAAACGCTTAGTGCGTATGTAAGTTACTCGAGTACACATTGATTTTTGTAGGGCACAGAATGGATGTGTTGTTTTTTATACCAGGTGTAAACTCACCCTTCACGAAGTCGGCAACCAAGCATTCTGTATATCACACTGAGTAACCCTATGCAAAAATAATGGCTGAAAAACGACGACTTTTTTTTTGGGGTGAAAAATCCCCTTTTACTGTAAAACTCAAAGTAACGCGCTCAAAACATTGTGCTGATGGATACAATAACTAGTAAACAGCGTCCGTACCATGACGTTTAAAACATTATTGTTCCATTCCTATTCCGGAGTGGGAAAGAGATGGAGCTAGACGACCTGTATAGCTCCGTCTCTATTTCACTCTGGAATAGAAATGGAACAATAATGTTTTAAGACGTCATGGTACGGACGCAGGTCATGAAGGCATTTAGAGTAAAGTTCTAACCGTAAAAACTAGTATTTTTTTTTTTAACTTGTTAAAATGTTGGAACTTTGACCTCCAATATCTCCGTAACTAGAAGGTTCCCAGGTATGGTCCAGAACAAAAATATGATCGCAATGACATGAAGAACAAGTGCCCTTCGGATTCATTAAAGGTTGATTTACACCTTATATACTTTTTTTGGCTACTTTTAAGTATCGGTGGACCAGTGGCGGCAGCCCCAACTTACAAGTAGTAAGCACTCTTCGCATAAATTACTAATAACCACGTGGTCGTAAATTATCAAAAATGTTATGGAACTACTACTACTATGGAATTTCTTCCCTATTCGAAAATACCATTGAAATGGGCAACTGGAATAATTAAATTTTCCCTGTAAAGTTTAACGTAAAAAGTCTTGAAACGGCTTTTGGACAAAAAAAATTGGTTTGGCCATAAAATTCAATCAATACGACAAAAAAAATCCCTTGTTTTTCTTTCATAATATTCTACATTTTTTTTAAACACAACAAAAATCAAATCCCACACAAAAACATCGATACACTCTGTATAACTAAACAAGATGATAATATGACAGGCTTACGACAAAAATACAGCTTCGCCGACCAACGCGACAAACAAATAATAACGGTAGGCGCACGTGGCAACAAACTACTTTTTAATTTGAAATTAATAAGTTTTTAGTAAACAGGAAAAAGAAAAACCGGCCAAGTGCGAGTCGGACTCGCGCACGAAGGGTTCCTTACCATTATTTGTAAAACGAAAAAAAATAACACTTTTTTGTATGGGAGCCCCCCTTAAATATTTATTTTATTCTGTTTTTAGTATTTGTTGTTATAGCATCAACAGAAATACATAATCTGTAGAAATTTCAACTGGCTAACTATCACGGTTCACGAGATACAGCCTGGTGACAGACGGACGGACAGCGAAGTCTCAGTAATAGGGTCCCGTTTGACCCTTTGGGTACGGAACCCTAAAAATTAAGATGAGAAAAAAAGGTATTTGAATGTCATGACGGCTAGTAGTAGATTGTTGCATCGAGCGCAAAGTGAGTAAGTAATTAATGCACGAGTGCATTAATTACTCACTTTAGCAAGGTGCGTAATCTACTATTCTTTCAACTACCGTGACAAAATATACCTACTAAAAATAAAAAATCAAGTTAATGAAACAAAGTTTTATTCATCCTTCCTTCGAACATACAATTATTAAAAGTGCAGTTATTAGAGGTTATTAACGACTTCATTTGCAGCTGTTTTATACTTTCTGGAGTTGAGTTCATATCGCTATCGCTGTCAATTTCCATGTTTTTTTTTAATTTTTTTTTTTTGCTGAATAAGAAGTATCAAAGTTTTACAATGGTACAAAATGCGCGCCATTTGCTCTTTTTTTTCACCAAGTCGGTTTTATTCAGCTGATTTTTATTTTCAGCCAGTATCTTTTTGATCGAATGCATACATTTTATTAAACTTAATAGGAGGCATTAAACCTCTGTGGTAAATTTCATTCTAAATTTAAAACAGTGCAGTAAGGAAAGCAGTGCAATATGAGATTTCATATAACTTTTCTGCACTCTGTTTTGGTTCTAAGCAAAAACTAGATTCGTTGTGATCGGTTTTGTAGTGATTAATGATAACATTACTGCGTAGTTGAAAGAAAAAGTGGTAAGAAGGTAGGAGGTAAAAGGAGGTGTAAAGAATATTAATAATAAAACATAACATCACGTCTGTAATTCCCGAAAGATTAGGCATAAGTGTACTTCATAGTATTAATAATTATAGTACAACCACATTCCGCCAGTTCTGTTTGTCCTATGTGATAGGGCCTTTTGTCACAAATCCGGACTCCGGAGCCTCAAGTCTGCTATTTTTATAAACATCGTCATTCCAACACGATCCCATTGTCATTTTGCTAAAACTACGTAATCTGATAAATTCATAATGATCTGTCATTTGTCTGTCAAATTCTATGCCATTTCTTTCAATGGATTGTCAGTGGTTGACCATTGTGAAGTCATAATGACGCCATTATAATTAGTAGACTACCAAACTTGTCTATATCAACAATTATGAAATCAATGATAGGCCATTTTGACACTATTCTAACAGCAGGCTCTTATTGAGACTTCCCTGATGGAAAAACATAAAAGCACATTGTTCGAACTGTGAATCGAATCCAGGACCTTATAATATAACATAACATCATTTATTTCAGGCTACAATGGCCCATAGATATATCTAAATCTAAACTAATATTATAAAGAGGTAAGATTTGATTGTTTGTATGTTAGTTTGTTTGCATTGAATAGGCTTCGTAACTACTGGTCCAATTTGAAAAATTCTTTCAGTGGTATATAGCCCATTTATAGAGGAAGGCTATAGGCTATATATCATCACGCTACGACCAATAGGAGTGGAGCAGCAATGAAAAATGTTGCGAAAACGGGGAAAAAGTAACGCAAACGAAGTTGCGCCGGACAGCTAGTACCTTATAAACTGACATATATAAAGTAATTACAAAAACTCATGTTAATAAATATGACTTAAAACTATGTTAGTAGCACTGTTATGGTCAGCAGACGCACTAAGAAGGACTAATAGCCCAACGAGCCAGTCTAAAGAGTTCGAGTTTTGCGATATACCCTAATACGACTATAAAAATCTGATTCCACCTTCACTATAAAAAACAAACTACAAAATACTACTGCTCCTAAATGTACAATTTTTGTAATACTTTTAAATTAAGTTTATTAATTACTATTTCTATCAGTTAGCAAAATAAACCGTTGACAGCAGGTAAAGCAATATAATTTCCTTTGTATCTTCGGATACGTGAGAAAAACAACTAGATTGCAACACAGTAATTACAAAGAAAGTTCACTTAGGATTAACAACCTTATGTTAACACCTAGAAGGCTGTATACCTTAGACTTCTAGGTTCTTGCTCTTAACCAAGGCGAATGAAACTGGTTGTGTAATTATATTCGTTAAGGACATACTCTCACTGAGTACAATATATATGTGTGTACTAGTTTATGTACCTGTGAAGGTTTTATGTGTTGAATAGGGGTATCATTTAAGCTATCACCAATTTAATTAGTTTTGTGTTTCTTAAATAATAGGGTTTGTCCTCAAAATAGTAGATCTGTCACCAAAATGTAGTCACCAAACAATGCAAAATCAGTTCCACAATAAATCACCTAAAATCCTGAGATATAAGGTCTAGTACCAAATAAATGTTTTTGTATGTATTATAATAGGTGTGTCCTAATAAGTATTTAAGCAAACTAATTTAAAGAGATCACCAATAAATCATATTATGGTACTAGAAAAACTAAGGCGTTGTCGACGTAGCCCCGCGTAGCGGGGCTCCTATTTCTGTCTGCAGGGTTTACAGTAACCTAACACGAAGGGGATGTCGGGGTCTTAGTTCGCTCGCTCCGCTCGCTCACTAGACCCCGCCATCCTCTTCGAACCTAACCTGTCCGAGTCGGTGTGCCCAATGTCTCGTATAAAGCATTTCTTCATAGAAATAAGGAACTGATCTATTTATTTGGTGACAGATCTACCATTCCGAGCACAAAGCTATTATTTAAGTAATAAAACTATTATTATAAGAACGAAGTTTATATTCATCTAATGCACTACAATTTTATTGGTAATCCATCTCTTATTTTACACATGTATCAACATTTATTTGATAATTCATACCTGGGAACACTTTTTGTTTATCTGAGAACGAAAATATTTCGTGGCGATAGATCTATTTACTAGGTGATACAACTTTGATGACAAATATAAATTTTGGTGACAAGAAATATAGTTCCCGTTGAATAGTAGTCTGCCTATTCACTTGACTTATTTTGGAGAGCAGCGGTGGCCCAGTGGTGACAGCCCCAACTTACGAGCAGTAAGCCATGGGTTTAAACCCATGCAGGCGCATTACTTTGTGTAATTTATTTCATCACCGCTGCCGTAAAAAACGGTGAAGGAAAACATTGTGAGGAAACCGCCATGTCTAAGAACTAAAAATTCGAAGAAATGTGACATCTACTAAACTGCACTGGGCCCGCGTGGTGGATTACAGCCCACTCCCTCTCATAGAGAGACCTGTGTCCCAGCAGTGGGAACATTATAGGCTGATATGATGATGATGTCACATTCATATGGATTTCATGGAAAAACCATTTCTTATTGCCTCATCATCATTTTCTTGCACTTATCCCAATTTATTTTGGGTCGGCGCAGCATGTCGTCTTCTCCCATACTTCTCAATTACTTGTCATCTCATGAGACACCTCCTTTCTTGCCATATCCTTGACACAGTCTATCCATCGTTTCTTTGGTCTTTCTCTATTCTTATAACCATCCACATTCATACTCAAAACTTTCCTCACGTCATTTTCCTCATTACTCCGCATCACATGCCCATACCACCATTTCTTCTTGCCTCTGACTAACTTAACTTTCCCCAAACTGACAGCAACCAAAGCAGGTGCTAAAAATCGAATCTCACCGACATTGTATATCACTCACCAGAAGCATCAAACACACTCATCAGATCCCCCGATTAAACAACACGAACAATTAAGACCATCCTCTCAAACATACATAAAATCAACATTTAATAACAAAACAAAAACAACATCACCATCCTGTTACAATAAAAAGCTCAACATGGGAACTGAACCCGCACTAATCTTTAAGTGGGAGGCGCACCGGACGCGAAACTTGTATGTCTTCTGAAACTGGTTTAGAGCGGTTTGTACTGGCTAGCTGGTTTATTTTTATATAGACACCCTGCTTTGACCATAGATGTTGGAGGTTCTACTATGGCAAGAGTACAATTTAATTGTAGAATAATATTGACAAGAAGACATGGAAGAATATAATGAAATAAGTTTTAAACTGACATGGTCACTGACACTGGTAACGGGATAGTTACCGTGTTTACTATTTATTTGTATAATGTTATGAAAATTGTAAAAACCCTGTTGATCTGGTGGCCTAGCATGACGTCTTAAAACATTATTGTTTCATTTTTATTCCAGAGTGGGAAAGGGACGGAGCTATACAGGTCGTGTAACTCCATCTCTTTCCCACTCTGGAATAAGAATGAAACAATAATGTTTTCAAACGTCATAGTATCCCCCAGATCATACAAAATTGCAATTTCGTGTTGACTTCACTGTCTATACTATTATTAATATTATAAAGCTGAAGAGTTTGTTTGGTTGAACGTGCTAATCTCAGGAACTACTGGTTCGTATAGATTTTTTTTAGTGTTGGATAGCCCATTTATCGAGGAAGGATATATGTCATGTAACATCACCCTATGACCAATAGGAGAGGAGCTGACGAAGTTGCGTGGGTCGACCGGTTTATTAATGAAAAAAAATTTAGAAATGAAAATTGACATTTTTTCATTTTTTTTTCTAAACTAATATTATAAAGACGAAAGTTATATAATAATATTATTGTTTGTTTGCATTGAATAGGCTCCGAAACTACTAGGCCGATTTGAAAAATTCTTTCAGTGTTAGATAGCCCATTTATCGAGGAAGGCTATAGGCATAATATCATCACGCTAAGACCAATAGGAGTGGAGCAGCAATGAAAAATGTTGTGAAAACGGGGAAAATGTGACGCAAACGAAGTTGCGCCGGACAGCTAGTCGTTAATAAACAGGCCGACCCACGCATTAATAAATCTAACAAACATATTGTGTCCACAGCTAATGCTAGCTAACACAATATGACTCAAACTCAAAAAAATGCCTAGAAATTATACTAAAAATACCTACAATATTTGATAATTCCAATAAATTCTTTGGATCAATCCTACAAAAGATCTAAACGCGCAATGCAACGCTAGATTTTTTAACCAACGCAAGATGGAAGACGGTCTGAAATTGACGTTATTTTTTACAATTGAACGGTACAATTATCACATCATGATATTATATTTTATGAACAAAGTATTAGAGATCTACAATACTATTTTTCCTTAGAAAACAGTCATTATTAAAAATGAAGTAAAACGTGCATCGTAATTGGAAGAAAATCAAAAGCAGTTACTGCAGTAAGAAATCGTGGTTTTTTTCTTCTCTGTATGAGAAAAGAAGCCTTTAAAGAAGCCACTTACTATCCTATTTTCATTAACACTGAAAACAGGATATTTAAAATGTTTACTATTTGTTTTGAGTTCAATATCGTGCTTTCAGTGTTAATGATAGTATTTAGCTTGCAAACCACAAACTAACAATCGTATTGCCATCCAAACGCCAAATAAATGTAACATACAATTTTATCACAAATGTCATATTGATGATAATGTTATAATCCAGCTGCATTGGCAAATAACAGACCATTTAATGATATTTGATAGCGGTAACGCCCCTTCAAATTAATAGTTCGATCGTACAGAACGACTAGATTCAAATAGGTTTTCGATTCTGCTGAGCTATTGAGAGTAATATCGCCATTTCAATATCCTAGCTTTATTAAAACGATTCCACACTTTTATTTCAAACTTGGCTTTGTGTGCTTAACGTCTGAATGGATTTTGGTGAAATTTGGAACTCAGGTAAACCATGATCAGGGTTAGGATATAAAACAGTTTCGGGTTGGGATAATTTCTGACCCCTACACGTGGGAAGCCGTGGACAGAAGCAAATATTTAACCAAAATTAATCAAACATTTAATTAAATGTATCACGTTTAAATGCAAACTACGTATTTATTGTGCCAAACACAGACGAAGCAGAAGGCGGATATAAGAAGGATCATAACAGTTGGTATTTTTAGTTTCTTACGCACCCCCATGGGCGTGATTTTGTGTACATTTGTAATTTTATCTAAACTAATATCATAAAGAGGAAAGATTTGGTTGTTTGTTTGTTTGCATTGAATAGGCTCCAAAACTACTGGTCCCATTTGAACAATTCTTTCAGTAGTATATAGCCCATTTAACGAGGAACGCTATAGGCTATATATCATCACGCTACGACCAACAGGAGTGGAGCAGCAATGAAAAATGTTGCCAACACGGGGAAAATGTGACGCAAACAAAGTTGCGCCGGACAGCTAGTATATTATTAGTAGGCAGACCATGAGTCCCACTGCTGGGACGCTGGCCTCCTCTCGATGAGAGGGAGTGGGCTCTAAGCCACCACGCCGGCCAAGTGCGATGTTAGTAGATGTCACATGTCTTCGAATTTTTAGTCCTAGGACATGCCGGTTTCCTTCACCATTTTTGAGAGCAGCGGTGATGAAATAAATTACACAAAGTAATGCGCCTGCCTGGGTTCGAACACACGGTTACTACTCGTAAGTCGAGGCTGCCACCGCTGCGCCACTGCAGCTTGCTTTAGGATATAAGACACCGTTAAATCCCGGTAATAATTGTATAATTGAAGACCAATTAAATATGATAAAGATTCAGAAAAACCCAATTAAAAGTATAAAATGGGTGATTCTAGCAGTATTTTCATCATTTACGAAACATAAAGCAAATATATGCAGTGTTTCCGAATAACTGAAACGCCATTTACGAATTCCAGCCAATCCGTCATGACGCCATGTTTGAAATTTTATTTTTAATTTTATTCGTCGAGTGTGACACACGATCGGAAATCGCGTAGTTTCAAAAATGTCGGTTTGAATTTTTCATTTTCCGTTTGTTTATTTTTTTTATTTATAAATTATGAATGTTTCCGATTTTTTCGTTAGGAAATACGTGATGATGATGGTAACATTTTCATGAGATGAAATCATTTTCGTTGAACATTTTATGCTTGGTACACACGCAATGAAATCTGACCCACACAGGTTTTTTATATAGCCAAGGAATAAAGAAACAACCATTAAAATAGATAAGATAGATAATAATAGACCAGAGGCTGGCTATTTCTTTGGGCAAAGAATTTAGCATTGCCGTTCAACGTGGCAATGCTGCCAGTCTTCTTGGCACGTTTCCGGCTGACAGCGATGTGGAGGAGTGTTTTGTCGCATAAGCGTCCTCTTGTTTTTAAGTTACTTTATGTTTAGTTAGTTAGTTTATGTAAATATTTAGTTTAGTAGTAATAATGACTTTTAGTAAGTTCTCATAGATAGATAGTTTTGGATGGATAATTTCGCTCTGTATGGTGTCGGACGTAAAGCATAGCACCATCCCATATCTTCCCGTAGGTGTCGTAAGAGGCGACTAAGAGACTTTTCAGAGATTAGGCAGCAGCGTTCTCTGTGCTTTTGTAACAACCGTACTGCGATCACCAACCCGCCTGCCTAGCGTGGCGATTATGGCAAAACCCCCCAAAATGTCAATGTGGCGACACTTGGGGGAGGCCTATGTCCAGCAGTGGACGTCTTTTGGGCTGAAATGATGAATGATGAGATAGTTTTGGTGTATAACATAATATAACATCACGCCTGTAATACCCAAATAGTTAAGCAGAGGTGTACTTATCAATAGTACACCCACAGTTCGCTAGTCATGTTTCACTGATAGCAATAGCCTCGCCCCCTATTACATGGGACTTAGAAGGCAAGGCAGTCTTTTCTCTGACAAAAAATTCTTACAGACAACCATTGGATGAACTGCACGAAATAAAAATAAACAGAAAACTTAAAAACGAGAGATTTTGAGGTCCCCAGACAAGTCACCGGCAACTAAAGTCGCTTCGTGTGCCCCTAGCAATAGGTTGAAACTTTAGAACAGATTACAGATCATCTCGTTGCATATTATTGTAAATGCCATTAAGAGTAGTCCTTAGAAACGCTTGTGGAATAATATTGCAACTTGTCATTGAATATATTTCAAAGGACCACGAAATACTCTATTAATAATTGCTTCTATTCCTAAACACCTTTGATATTCCTTAAGAGAGGAGAGAATCTTAGGAGAAGAAATCATCAGAAACAATCATCAGTCATCATCATCTCCCTAGTCTTTTCTCAACAGAGACTATGTTGGGGCATGCTTCATCATTAATTCATCATTTCAGCCGAAATACGTCCACTGCTGGACATAGGCATGCAGCAAAATACCAGTATTTTACATGGAGTGACTGCCTATCTGGTCTACACAACCCAGTTATACCGCTCGGTAAGACTGGTTCTTAGACTTTCAGGCCACTGACTATCTGTAACGAGTGTCAAAAATCTACGAATGACAGGAGAAAAGCTCAAAATAATGATTAAGACCGAGGAGAAAACATGATGATTAGAAAGAGAAATGTTGGTGTACTACAAGTTACCTAGACCTCTGCCGAACCCTTAGGTGATTAGAAGCCAGATGTTATCATCTGCCTAGCCTTTTCCCAAACTATGTTGGGGTCGGCTTCAAGTCTAACCGGATGCAGCCGGGTTCTAGTATTTTACTTGAAGCGACTGGCTATCTTACCTCCACAACCCAGTAACTGGGTAATACGATAGCCCTTAATAAGACTGGAGATCTACAAATGACAGCCGGGACCAACTGCTTAACGTGCTTTCCGAGGCACGGAGGAAACTCGGTGTGTAATTATGGTCACCCATCCACGGACTAACCTCGGCAAGCACGGCTTAACTTTAAAGATCGACCTGTGCGGCTGTTATTATTTAGTTACGAGCTCCTCTAGAATCCTGATATTATGTTACGTTTACAATTTTGAGGTATTAAAAACTTATGTAGTTTTCAGGCAGTAATTATTATAATGACAAAACTACTGCATCGTTACTGCATGACATTTACGCACTTTAGTGTAATTTTCACAACGTTATTAAATTTGTTAAGTTCTACGTCATATAACGCACTATGTTAATGGTAACCACACGGTAAGTTTCAAAAGTTTCTGACTTTCTGAGCGTTTACGCCTCACGACATTTCGTAAAAACTTTCAAGTCCTTGTTTTCCGAAATTACTGAACCGATTTCAATAAAACTTCATACGAAGAAGCGGGATACATAGGTCTAAAAAGTTACTAAAAAACATTTTCGAAAAATAGTTAATTACAGCTAAATTAGACCGATTATAAAGTATCTAAAAATCTAAACATATTTCCAATTATCTTTTTTTTGTAAAGGCATTTTGAAAATTGTTTTTAGTAACTTTTTTGACTTATGTATCCTGCTTATGCGTATGAAGTTTCATTAAAATCGGTTCAGTCATTTCGGAAAATAAGGACTTGAAAATTTGGATGAAATGCAAGCTGTAAATTTTATGCTCTTAAATCGGGTCCATTCATCTTAAAAATCTAATAATGTTCCGACTGCAAGCTAAAAACCTCTCTTCATACAGAGAAAGTAAGAGCATTGATCACCACGCCGTGTTTTATTTACTTATGCAAATACGGGGTGTAGTCAATTATAAGGGAGGAGATACAGGGTGTTGGTTATTATTCAGGAGCTTCTACCAGATTTTTAGTTACTTTTTAGACCTATGTATCCTGCTTATGCGTATGAAGTTTCATTAAATCAGTTCAGTCATTTCGGAAAATAAGGACTTGAAAGTTTGTATGAAATGTCGTAAGGCGTAAACGCTTAAACATGACTTGCGAAATGTGGGAGTGCTATGAAGCACACCTCTGCCTATACCTTCAAGATTACAGGCGAAATAATAAACAAGATTGTGTAAAAAACAAAAATAATAAACATGATTGTGTAAAATACTAAAACAAATGATAGTCGCGTCACGTTGTTTAGAATACAACTCGATCATCTGCTTGCCTTTTCGTACCTATGTATGTTGGGTCGGCGTCAACTCTAACCAGATGCACCTGAGTACTAGTATTTTACATGAAGCGACTGCCTATCTGATCTCCACAAGCCATTTAGTACATGGGTAACACGATAACCCTTGATAAGACTAGTTTTCAGAGATTTGTTTTTAAATTTTACGCAAACATCATCTACGTATCCTTTTCCCAAACTATCGTGAAGTCGGCTTCCAGTCTAACAGGACGCAGCTGAGTACCAGTATTTTACATGAAGCGACTGCCTACCTGACCTCCACAACCCAGTAACTGGGTAATACAGCCTACGATACCCCTCGGAAAGACTGGATGTCAGACTTTTGGCTTCTGATTTAACCCAAACATCGTCGAATGTCTAGTTTCATGATTTTATCGCACATTTTTGTCATAAGAGGGTAGCAGATAGGCTAGGGTTGAAACTTAAACTTAAACTTGAGTTGACAAAAGCCTCACTGACTATTTACTAGCTTCTAGTCGCCTACGCAAAAGTGAAATATAAACGGATTTCTACACTTGGTTCATAATCTTTTTGGGTTTATTTTAATACTACCAATATAGTTGAGAATAAGAAACCTACCATTTGATTGTCATACGCAGAGGGTAGACGAAATTATTTTCTATTTTCCAAACGCATCAATTTCTAGTAGCGTCGTAAAATTGTATGCTTTATTTTGACATTTTCTTTTTCTTTTTATTGTCCTGATTTCAAATTGTTCACGCTTTTGTTTTTTTTCATGTCACCAGCATGCACTGACATTTGAAAACGGAACGCAACTTTAAATTTATGAACGTTTCCAGAAATGCGTCACATAGAAAGAAAATTTAAAAAAAAAAATAGAAAAAAGACTAAAGAGTTTGAATACCACATCCTAAACCACTTAAGAAAATATAATTAAACACTATCAAAATCCAGTTCCAAGCAAAAGAAGGTATAAAACATAGGCTTACTCCCACGAAACCCGTATCAGCGGAAATCGGAACCGGTCCTCCGTCAAACCATCCGGCAACCGGTTTAGCACGATGATTTTCATTCATTCATTCATAAAAACACAGGGTAGCACACACTTCGGCACAATTTTTCACTGTAATCCGTAAACACTGGGTTCGGCGCCACAGGTGTCCGCGAGGATAGGTACACGTGCGCTCTGTTCGGGCGCTGAATGCCGTCTGGCGTTCGGGGCGTGCGCTGTGCGCGCGGGGTGAAGGGAGGGGATGATCACTACAGCGACCCGGGGAGCTATCAGAGCCTGCGTGTTCGGCCCTGACGTTGCTACGCTGGGGCGGTTTTTGTTGCGTACTGATAATTTGGGCCTGAATTGCGTAGTGATTTCGTATTATCGTTTCATTTTTTATAAAAAAAATGATCTCGTATTATTTCTGGCTATACAACCTCATTTTCAAATTCAAATTTCGAATGAAAACAATGATGTAGGTTCAAATGTATTGACATTTAGAATAGAACGTTCGAAATTTTCGAATTGCGCAAATTCGAATTTTTGTGTTCTTTTTAGTGATGTACCCACGTTTGTAATGTTTGAAATGTGGTATCTGGTTTCTGGTTTCTTTTTCAAACGGACCCGTTTCGGATTCCTGATTCTTGTTGCTCATGTACAAATTGTTCTGTTTGCGCCTTTCAACGTATCATGATGGATTACGAACCACTTCGATGTGTTTTCTTGTACGTTGTGAATGTAGTTATGTAGGTATTCATCGTTTTTTGCACATTGGACATTGGAGAGCGATCAAAATGTTTGATGTTCTTTTGTCTTTTTGTTTAGATTAAGTAATAGGTTAGAATTAGACAAAATAAGGGGTTCGTGGGGGTCAGATAGACAGTCGCTTCATGTAAAATACTGGTACTCAGCTGCATCCGGTTAGACTGGAAGCCGACCCCAAGATAGTTTGGGAAAAGGCTAGGCAGATGATGATGAAGGGGTTCGTGATTGATCATACGATGTCCTGAGAACCTAAAGAATATCACTGATGCCGCAATTAATATGCTCTTAGTGCGCTCAAGCAATATATTTTTTTTTTGTAAAAACACTACCAAAGCCACAGAGAAGAAGAAAATCGGCATTGTTTTTAAAAAAATCAGGACTTTTTTTAAACAAGTAAAGCTTTTAACAGAAGTCAAGGTTCACAGTCTATAAGTACTTACATAATTAATTAACTTAGCGATTTAAGCTTTCCTTTATCAACACACAAAAAGGTACCTATCAAGAAAGATTACTTTTTGAAGTCCTCAGAATTCCAGGAAGATTCATTATTAAAAATCTCAAGATCCAGAGGGAGGAAGAATCCAAGAGAACCAGAAAGCCAGCTAGGGAAAGGCAATTTATTGTTATTTTTTTTATTTGCGATGGATTTGCTCTAGACTCTAGTCTAGGTCAGAGATGAGAGAGACAAAGTCGACGATGGTACGAGCTTATCCAGAAGAAGCCTGTTCACTTTAACTTTGAAGAGATTAGGGTTGTAAACATTCGGAAACAGAGACGCAGGCAGAGAGTTCCACTCCTTAGCTGTGCGCATTATGAAAGACGTTTGAAAACGCTTAGTGCGAATTGGTGGAATAGTAAAATGTAGAAAAGTAATTCCTGTTTTCACTAACATTAAGTACACCTAAACTTTATATAAGGTGGAAAGAACACCAACACACAAACCACGTATTTAGTACATTATTCTGAACCCCCACATTGACGCGTTTCCTACAAAAGTGCAATACCTATACGGTCAAACCGTATGGCACAGCAGATTTTTGAATAATAACCTATGAAAATTCTATGCGGGGAGGGGTTTCCGAATGATGTACTAAATACGTGTTAACCGTTTGTGCGTCGATCACTTCCGCCCTGTATATTGCTGTACCTTCGTAAGCATTGTAATAAAGGAAATTGTTTTGTATTGTTGTCAAAACCTTAAGTTTAAGTTCATCATCATTTCAGCTGAAAGACGTCCACTGCTGGACAAAGGACTTTCCCAAGTGTCGCCACATTGACCGGTCCCGTGCGACTCGTATCCAGCGGATCCCCGCTACCTTCACCAGGTCATCAGTCTAGCTAGTGGAAGGCCTTCCGGTTCGTGGTCGCCACTCCAGAACTTTTCGGCCCATCGGTCATCCGTTCTGCGAGCAATGTGCCCTGCCCACTGCCACATAAGTTTGGCAATTTTTCAGGCTACGTCGGTAACCTTGGTTCTCTGGCTTGACATGCCGTCGTGAAATATCTCTCAGGCATTCTGGTTTCCTCACGATTTAACGGTGAAAGTTTAAGTTAAAGGTTTAATTAGGTGTTACGTAGTATTTTAAACCGGGTAACAGTTATACATATTGGTCCTCGGGTAAGACTGTGACCAGCACAGCAGCTGTGTATAGGAACTATAGGTTCCAAGATGCTTTGATTTTGATATAATAAAACAGTCTCATGAGCCTCATGTTGAGCATAGGGCCCTGGTTCGATTCCTAGGACGGGAAAAATGTTATTGCATTTCTCCATAAAGAATTTCTCAGTATCAGCCACGGAGTCTCGATTTGGGCCCGGTTAATGGCACGGTGGCCTGGTGGTGGCAGCCCCGACTTACCAGCAGTAAGCCGTGGGTTCAAACCCAGGCAGGCGCATTACTTTGTGTAATTTATTTCATCAACGCTGCCCTCAAAAAACGGTAAAGGAAAACATTGTGAGGAAACCGGTATGCCCTAGAACTAAAAATTCGAAGACATGTGATTTCTACCAACTCGCACTGGGCCCGCGTGGTGTATTACAGCCCACTCCCTCGCTTATAGAGGAAGCCTGTGTCCCAACAGTGGGAACATTATAAGATGATGATGTTGATGATTTGCCTCGCCCCCTATTACATGTGGCTTATACTTTACTGGAAACATTTAGAAGTACTATTAGGTACCTCTGGAAACAGCCGTGATGTAAAACAGTCTCAATAGCTATTAATATAAAGATGATAATTCAAAACGTGTCTAAATACCTCTCATTGCTTTCATGACATAGCTAGATACAGCATACATTTTCCTGTTTTAAAGCTTGCAACTAGTAGACCGTTTACAAATGACTCATTATAGTCCTCGCAATTGCTTTGACGGAATAATTTCAGTTTTCTCACCCCGGCGATGTGTAGGATAAACATGGTGAGCTGGTATTGGTTTACTTTAGCAAACTAAATAACAGTATAGATGATTATCATCCTCATCTTCAGGTTAAACCATCATTATCATCTGCTTTGCCTTTTCCCAGACTATCTTGGGGTCGGCTTCCAGTCCAACCGGATGCAGCTGAGTACTAGTATTTTACATGAAGCGAATGCCTATCTGACCTCCATAATCCAGTAACTGGGTAATACGATACTCCTTGGTAAGACTGGATGTCAGGCTTTTGGCTTCTGACTAGTCGTAACGACTGTCAAAGATCTACAAATGACAGCCGAGACCAACGGCTTAACGTGCTTTCCGAGGCACGGAGGAAACTAGGTATGTAATTATGATACCTCGGCAAGCACGGCTTAACCTTAGAGATCGACCCGTGCGGCTGTTATTATTTAGCCACGAGCTCCTCCTACACCACGCTTGCCTTAATTGGTCCGTGGATGTGTGACCACCCACCATACATGCCGAGGATCAATTAACCCGTTGGTCCCGGCTGTCATTTTTAGATATTTGATAGTCATTACAGGTAGTCAGTTGTCCGAAAGTCAGACAACTAGTCTTACTAAGAGGTATTGCCCAGTTCTAACTGGGTTGTGGAAATCATTTATACAATCACTTCTAGTAAAATACTTTAGTTACACTGAAAGCTGACCTTTTAAGGCTAGACCAGGCTACAGTTGATGGAGGCAGTAGCATCCTTCTGCGAGGACGTCATCAGGAGCAGCGGAGCGCGTCGCAGTAGGACAGGGTGACGGAGGAGGCGCCATGGCCACCTTATGCCGCCCTAGGAGGTGCCAGCGGGCGATAGATCAGGGATCTAACGCTGTCGCACTGCACGGCCCTCGCGAGTGGTGGCGATGTCTCAGGTGAGCCCGGACATCGCCAAAGCAGTTGATGCCCGGAGGTGGGCTGCGGTAGCAGTTCTCGTGGCCCATCCAACAAGGCGACAGTAGGCTCACGGTGGTGTTTTTTAGTGTTTGCAACATACCCAAACCGTCTCTCCGGACGGCGCGGTATGCTTTAGGCATTTTTCACCAGATAATAAAAAAAACAAATAAAAAAAAGGCTGCAGACGATGAACATGACTTGGGCATGACGTGCAGGAGAGAATATGTGGATCATTTGTGATGAGGCTCCACACTCGCTTAGACGTATCTATGTGAACGAGGTGCAAGGAGTATGTCAAGATCGCAGCAGGTGGCGTTTTGTACTTTCTGCTTACCCTCGTGAGAAAAAGGCGTGGGTTTATGTATTTGTAAAGGGTGGCTGGTAATTAGCGACCAATACCTAAACACGTTCTATTCATGATGACAAACAACTTTCCCTAAGAAACCTTTTTTATACTCATTCTCTTTTATCACAATAACACAACAGTCATATGAAGCGGCTGCCGGCTGCAGCTTACCGAGCGGGCTTGCGAGCCATCCGGGTGCTTTGCCTACCCATTTTAGCACGGTACGATAGTAATGAGACAGAACGGCATCACGCGGCTAACAGCTGATAGATCACAGGTGCGTGCGTGCGAATTTCATTTGGTGGTTGTGATAAAAGTGAATGAGTATAAAAAAAGTTTCTTATGGAAAGTTGTTTGTTATCATGAGTACAATGACGCGTATGTATGTCCACACTGTGTTTGGAATGGGATACAACACAACAAGAACTAGAAGACACGATTCCCCTTTGTCATGAAAACAGGCATGATTTCCCAAAATAAAGGTCTCAAATGGAATTTATAGACAGAATTGAGGCTTGAATTGTTTTGGGGTGTTACTCCGCAAAATTCCACTATTCATCCTTCATTGTTATGTCTGATTTCTAGTGATGAATAGAAGGCCCTTCCTACAAAATACCTATGGTATTGTAACTATTGTACGATTTCAGTCAAAGCCTGTCCGAGTCAACTGCCGGATATAAGCTTCACCAAAGTTGTGCCTCAGTACCCGGTTTTACGGTTTAGCACGTTCAAACCGGTGTCTTGAGACTTAGGGCAAAATTCGTGAGTACAGACTATGAATTTTGCCTTAAGTGGCTGTTGCTCGTCTTAATATGCTAATGATTTCCACATTGCAATGAGTGTATTTGAATAATAGTTTCACGTTCATCGTAACTTCATTCCTTCAGAAAGTAATGTTTAGATTTGCATGGAAAACTTGCTTTATATCCTAGATCCTAAATCCTGCATATTTATTTTGTTCCTGTTAATTTATCTTTTCTACACACTCTGACTTCATTTCTAATCCAACTTTCCATTCGCAGATCAGCTGGTAGAAATTTCTTTTGAAATAAGCTTCCTTTGTGCTCTTGTATCTGAATGTGTTGTTCTGTTAACTGTTTCGTGTGTACATGAATAAAAATATCTAGCTCAAATAGTCTCAAACCTGGCTCGATGTCTTCGAGCAAGGTTTGAAACCATCAGAGCTAGATAGACCTGATAATTTACTAGAAAATGCATTCTTTGTGTCCTATAAAAATACAAAACTACATTTGCTTAGCGTAATTAATACAGTAATCTATATTAATACCATAAAGAGATAAAATTTGTTTGGAAGTTTGTATGAAAGGGGTATATGCTAGTTTTTGCACTCGACCTTGGCATCGCTATGACATTTACCGAGACAAAAAGTTTTCTTCTGGACAATCGAAGTTATTTACCATCTGCGTTCCAAACATCCAAATCAATACAGCCGTTTTTGCGTGATTAGTAACAAACATCAAAACATACATGTGCTTTTACAAATTTGTAGGATTTCGTCATTTTCTCAATCAATATCTCACAGCATTACAAGTAAACACGTGGAATTTCTCAAAAGTAATAAGTATATATATACATTAAATACGTACCTAAGAGCTTTACTTCATTATTTATACAACCTTTGTAGATAATAATAAGCCTGGCGCAGATACGCAAAAGCTTCTACTTTTTCCTGAAAATGAGAAAAAAAGCTCAAACGAGCGTTAATTAAAAGCTCTTTACAGACATCATATAAAATTATAAGACTTATTTTAATTTTTCCATGTTTTCAGGAAAACTAGTCTAATTTAAATCTAAATAATTTAAAGTGAAGGTATATAATATTTCCGTGCAAAACGAAGCAAGTAATAAAATATTTCATTTACGTTCTAGCGTTTGCGAATAATAATAATAGCAATAATAGTGTTGACTTAAGAGCCTGGTTAGCTCTAAAACTGTAAGTATTAAAAAAATAAATCTTTCCCAGAAAAAACACTAAAATGTTGGAATTTCTACAGATGATGTATTTCTGTTGCAGCTACAACAACAAATACTAAAAACAGATTATCATAAATTTTTAAGGGGGCTCCCATGCAAAAAAGTGATTTTTTTGCTCGTTTTTATAAATAATGGTACGGAACCCTTCGTGCGCGAGTCTGACCCACACTTGGCCGGTTTTTTTTATGTTTATGTGATTTGCTGTTTGTGTTTTGGTCAGTCATTGTAATAGCTAAAAAAAAATAGTTTTGAGCTAAATTGATATTTGACACCACTTTTAGTAATCCAATATTTGAACAGGGTTTCAGCAACCAGAAGCAAGTTCTAGTCTTAATTGAACGTTCAGTAAATCAGATTCTGGACGCATGAAGGCACAACCTTAATATCCTACATATGTCCCACCCCAAACGTATCCATGTCTGACTGGACTGCTCCTCCAACTTTGTTAAACAATGACCTTAATATAAGCTCTAATTGCCAGCTCGTCCCATTCGCAATTCTTGGAGCGAGATGTAAATAGATTGTTAAACTTAGACTTGAATTGAACACCATGGAGTCACTTCGATTATTGAATGACGGTATACGAGTAGACGAAGACCAAAGAAACGATGGATGGAGTGTGTGGAGGATGATATGGCAAGGAAGGAGGCGTCTTATGACGAGTAATAGAAAAGTATGGAAGAAGAAGACATGCTGCGCCAACCCCACATAAATTGGGATAAGGGCAAGAGTCACATAGATTCAATGCAGCGCATGTTGAAGCATCAATCTACACTCGTCTCGCGTGGTTGATTATGGCCCACTCTTTTGCACAAAGAGGAGGTCTGTGTGAGTTATGCACTGAGCTCCCTAAGAAAAGACAGGTCACGATGACTACGTGCAGCTTGGTT
Source organism: Cerastis rubricosa (assembly GCA_949152445.1). Taxonomy (NCBI): domain Eukaryota; kingdom Metazoa; phylum Arthropoda; class Insecta; order Lepidoptera; family Noctuidae; genus Cerastis; species Cerastis rubricosa. The sequence continues at coordinate 14,288,050 of OX424548.1, read as the reverse complement.
GTTTGCTGGGACAGTTTCACCCAAACTTTCTCTTCCCTCAAAGGGCCAGTGCAAATGCCACCTAAAATGTGAGCCTTTGAATTTGCTTCACGATTTACTCTCCAAGGCAGATAAAAATGCTGACCAAATTGTTTAAAATATTATGATATGTGACGGCAGTGCATCGATGATGACAGTCATATCTTCAGCAATTTCTAAGAGACAATAATTGATGTACTCTTATGTTTAATAAATTAATCATCTAATAAAAGGAGCGTATTTATTATTGTATCATTATCATCATCATTTCAGTCCAAAAGACGTCCACTGCTGGACATAGGCCTCCCCCAAGTATTGCCACATTGACATTTTGGGTGGTTTTGCCATAATCGCCACGCTTGGCAAGCCGGTTGGCGATCGCAGTACAGTTGTTACAAAAACACAAAGAACGCTGTTGCCCATTTACTGGCAAATCCGTTAGTCGCCTCTTACGACACCCACGGGAAGATATGGGATGGTGCTATTCTTTACGTCCGACTTCATACAGAGCCTATTATTGTATAGCTGAGAAATAAACAACAGTATCGAGCGTCTGAACCTTTCAACGCGATCTTTGGTCTCAGTCCGACCCCACATAGTAAAATAGATGTGCTCTGAAAAAAAAACAATTCAAGGCTCATAAAAGATCAAAAATATTCCCAGACGTCGACTCAGCGACCTGTCAATATTTACGATTTTCACAATCTTCTAAAATATTACAATAGGGAGGGGACAACTGGCTCTAACGATACCACTAAGCGCAATTGCCGATACCAAATTCAATGTCATTATTAGTCAAAATGGATACTGTTTGACATTACTGTTAATGACAATTGGCCACGTTTTGGTTGATTGTAATGTATTCGTATTGACATTTGAAACATGCTTCAATTTCGGAACTCTGATGGCTTTAAATAATGTGGTTCCAACATGGGATGAATGGTATTTGATAAAAGGAAAAGTTCTGTTCAGTATTTCGTGTTTTGTGAGGTAACTAATTTGTCCAGATACAACTAGTAGATAATCAAAGGAGGAGCTGGTGGCTAAATAATAACAGCCGCCCAGGTCGATCTTTAAGGTTAAGCCGTGTTTGCCGAGGTTGGTCTGTGGATGGGTGACCATAATTACATATCGAGTTTCCTCCGTGCCTCGGAAAGCACGTTAAGCCTATAGAACTTTTGTTAGGGTGTGTTGAAGGTTCTATATAATTGGAAATGAAATGATCATTAGAGTACAACACACTGAATTTAATGATATGAGTTACTATTACTAAACACGGTTTATAAACATTAAACAAAGACTATGAGTAGGTTACTTAATATAAATTGACGCGAGTGACGCGGTTAGCGCGGTTATGACCGGCTGTGTTTGGTAGCGTATTTGAACTGCCTCGAACTCATAGACTGCACCGTCTTAAGTAGTTGAGTTCGCAAGGGTGTGCATGTGTGGGTTCCATACCACTACAAGCCGTTGGTCCCGGCTGTCATTTGTAGATGTTTGACAGTCGTTACGAGTAGTCAGAAGCTAAAAGTCTGACATCCAGTCTTACCAAGGGGTATCGTATTACCCAGTTACTGGGTTGTGGAGGTCAGATAGGCAGTCGCTTCATGTAAAATACTAGTACTCAGCTGCATCCGGTTAGACTGGAAGCCGACCCCAAGATAGTTTGGGAAAAGGCTAGGCAGATGATGTTGATGACAACTAGTAGATAAGATAAAATCAATAATTATTCGTATAAAAGTGATTTAACTGCCATAAAAACAAAACCAGTTGCAACTTTTTCACTCTTATCACCAAAAAATAAATATCAAATACACTAACTAATTATTAATCGGCACGAAAAAAGATTTATTTACTAAAAACAGGCGATAAACAATGTTTCAAACGACGAAAAAACGTGGTAGCATCTTACTCTGATTTTTTGTTCTCACACAACCCGTTTCGTTTTTTCCGATACCCGTTTTTTTTGATATCGGATACCAAGTATGTTTGGAGTTGTCCCATCACTAATGAAGGACTTATTTGGTGCGTGTGAGAGTTGGATTTCGAACGTGTTTTTGTATAATAGTGATGTGATTAACTTGGTATTGGTATCCGACTGATGTCAAGTGGTATTTTGGTTTCTTTTTTGTTCTTTTTTAATGTTTGACGAACAGGTGTTTTCTGTGCAGGTAGTTTGGTAATAATATCCTTACTGTATTTTTGTGTATCTTTTGTATGAACCAGAAGGAAGGTAATTACATAATTGCGGTGATTTGGTGTCTGTGTAAGTTATGAACTGTGAACGCCGTATAATAACGCCGTACCTATCTACGTGATTAGTTTTCCTCACACCGTTTTCCTTTTATAGCTAGAGGGTAGGCAGTGACGAGTTGATTTATAATATACCCATGCAAAAACTCGCTTTCTTAGTTTTAGAATAGAATAGAATAAAACTTTATTGTACACCAAAAATGAAAAATAACGGGGTTACAAAACTGCTAATCTTCTAATCTTATGGTTACAACGGCGGTAGGTGGTTTTAGTAACTGATTGGCTTATTGTCTTTGATGCCAGATTTTAATGAATGAGAAACATAGTATCTAGATATCATAATCTTGCTGATTGAATAAATATATACCACAGATAATAAAGAGCATTTACACCTTACGGCATTTCATACAAACTTTCAAGTCCTTATTTTCCGAAACTGACTGAACCGAAATACGCATAAGCAGGATACATAGGTCTAAAAAGTTATTAAAAACATTTCCAGAAGCGACAGCTTCTACCTTAAAAAAGTAGCCATATTTGTATAAAGGAGAGAACTCACCGTCCATACATATTCTTTTTATAGAGTCATGAACAAAAAAAAAAACTCAATTTTGGGTGATGTCCTTTATTTTAAAAATCGAATGACATCCAAATTATTAAACAATAATAAGAACATTAATCATAAATTAGGTCTATCTAAACAATTTTATGATCGAAACATATTACATTTCAAATATTAATGAAAAACTCGAGCTACGAAATTAGATTAAAAATTAATATTCATTTTTAAACTTTTTTACTGAAAATCTAATTTAAGTTTGTGGCTGAAAAAACGGCCTGTAATTCTCTGAATTATAAAGTTCATTGTAAAATTTATTTTTTTAGTAAATAAATGACAGAAGTTAATTCTGAACATTTTTATTATTAAACGTAACTTTTGTCTGTCGCTCATTTACCACCCAAAACTCTTATTCGATTTTTTCTTTTTGTCTCTTTCTCTTTCTATCTGCTAGACAAAGACAGCAATAGTCTTAGTACACCATAGACTCACGCCCAATATACCGCAAAAGATATCATCTTCATTCACAAATATTAATCGTATTAAAATACCACACATATTAATGAAGATTTAAGATAGAAAACCAATAAAATTATCATAAAATCCACTCCCAAAAATTACAATCAAGTAGCTACCAAAATATTATACATACACACCTCCTACGCATGACTTAGAAAAAACCGCATTGACATAAGCTCTTCTGCCTTTAAAACTGATTACATATCGGGCTCTACTTATACTGGACACTATTTCAATCGCCCATTTATCAAAGACCTCCGTTTTCAAGCATTAACTGGGGATTGATGGGTCTTACTTAAATGGATAATAGTTAAAAGGTCAATGCGCTCATTTGATAGTTATATGCAAATAATGTCTTAAAACATGAATGGCAAAGGACAGTAAATACTAATTTGTGATTAAAAATAAACATTACTTCATGTGGTAAGATTTTTTTGAACGTGGGTGCTTAGCGTGAGGAGGTGTCTGATGACATGACGAGTAAGGGAGCAATAAAGTATTACTTAACGAAATTGGGGGAAGGGGGGGGTCTTAGACGAGTGAAATACACGGAGCGTTTAAGTATTATGTAACGAATTTGGGGGGGGGGGATTTCGAAAGGTTACGATGCGTTACAGGGGCGGGAAGGGGCTTTTGAACTACGCGTTAAGTTTTTATTATTCCTTCACAAAATTTCTTGCTTGCTTTACACGATAGTCAATAGTTTTTCATTTTTTTTTTTAACTCCAAACGTATAGTGCACGCGACTTTCCGGTACTTGGCGCCACATAATTGTGATTGTCAGGTAAAAAATGGTCAGTTGGTGGTGGTTACGTAACGTTTTACTAGGGGGGAGGTGGGGTACAGAAAAACGTTACGGCACGTTACATGGGGGGGAACGGGTATCAAAAATTTCCAAAAATTGCGTTACGTAATACTATGAACGCTCCCTAATAGAGAAGTATGGAAGAAGAAGATATGCTGCGGCGACCCCAAATGAATTGGGATAGGGGCAGGGGAATGATGATGATGTTGGGTTCGTAGCGTAATCAGCTTTCAACGTTCCCACTGTCTGGGTCACAGACGTCCTCCGCGTGATTAAGAGTGGGCCGTGATCCACCAGTTGGGTTGATCGTGGGTGCCTTTCAAGTTCTCGCTTAAAATACTTTCATCCAAGGGACTGCCAATTACTTACTTGAGAATGGGCAGCAGCGTTCTTTTTACTTTTGTAACAACTATACTGCGATCGCCGACCCGCCTGCCAAGCGTGGCGATTATGGCAAAACCCCCTTATGTCTATGTAGTGGGGGTAGACACTTGCGGGAGGCCTATGTCCAGCAGTGGGCGTATTTTGGGCTGAAATGATGATGATGATGAAGGGACTGCCGCGTTGGTCTAGTGATTGCATGCGTGACTGCTGAGTATGAGGTCCTGGGTTCAATTACCAGGTCGGGCAAAGTGTTATTGGGTTTCCCATCAGGAATTTCTCAGTAGCAGCCACGAAGTCTGAATTTGTGACCGGTTGATGGCATTAGGCTTGCCGAGGTTAGTGCGGATGGGTGACCATAATTACAAACCTAGTTTCCTCCGTGCCTCAAAAAGCACGTTAAGCCGTTGGTCCCAGCTGCCATTTGTAGATCTGTGACAGTCGTTACGAATAGTCCAAAGCCAAAAAGTCTGACATCCAGTCTTACCAAAGGGTATCGTATTACCCAGTTACTGGGTTGTGGAGGTCAAATAGGAAGTCGCTTCATGTAAAATACTGGTACTCAGCTGCATCCGGTTAGACTGGAAGCCGACGCCCAAGATAGTTTCGGAAAAGACTAGGCAGACGATGGCATTAGGCTCACCCCCATGGGACATAGGACTTAAACATAACCGGCTAAATGTGGGTATATTCAGAAATATGATAACGATAACCTAGAATCCTTTTAAAACCTGTCCAGGTTTACCAAGGCCATTCAAATCTTGGTCACCCGGACGTTGAGTCAACTAATCAGCTCGCCGTCAGTTCCGTTGGTCTCAATACCAAATAGATAACAGTTTATATTGTTAATAATAACTAATGGTATAATGGTCTATTTGCTGCAGCCTTGGCAGGAGCAACACCTGTGGTATATAGCGAATGTGTTGAAGTGAGAGGGTTCTAAATACAGATTTGTTATAGAAGTATCAGTTTGAACAATATAGCAAAGCAATACAACAGTGAGAGCAGCGGTGACCCAGTGGTGGCAGCCCCGACTTACGAGCAGTAAGCCTTGGATTCGAACCCAGGCAGACGCATTACTTTATGTAATTTATTTGATCATCGCTGCTCTCAAAAACGGTGAAGGAAAACATCGTGAGGAAACCGGCATGTCCTAGAACTAAAAATTCGAAGACATGTGACATCTACCAACCCGCACTGGGCCCGCGTGGCCCCTCTCATATAGAGGAAGCTTGTGTCCCAGCTATGGGAACAATGTGGGCTGATGATGATGAACTAATTACTTGAACTTGACTATAGATGCCAGGGTATGACTTGGCAGTCCGACGATCACATCACTAGGCTATCACCGCTTGCTTACTTTCATCATCATCATCATCTGCCTAGCCTTATCCCAAACTATCTTGGCTCCCAGTCTAACCGGGTGCAAGTGAGTACCAGTATTTCACATGAAGCGACTGCCTATCTAACCTCCACAACCCAGTAACTGGGTTATACGATACCCCTTGGTAAAACTCGATGTCTAACTTACTTTGAAGAAGTTTTATAATACTTTGTTATACTTCTGCACATTACCTCCTTAATACACAGACAGATGACATTTCTATAGTCTGGTGTTTAGTGAATGTTTGTTCGTCCTTCACGACGTTCCTTTTACCTATTTTGTTTGTCAATAGATGTTTATCCTCTGCCGTACGCAACACGCATAGTTAGCTGTTGGCTAACAAATCGTGGGGATTCAAGAACCTATGACCTATGGGGTTAAGCTGTGCTTTTATGGCAGTGTCATCATCTGCCTGCCTTTTCCCAAACTTTATTAGGGTCGGCTTCCAGTCTAACCGGATGTAGCTGATAATCAGTATTTTACATGAGGCGATTCCCCTTGGTAGGACTGTTTGTCAGACTTTCGGACGCTATTTCCTTGTTCATCTTACTTTCTGCTGCCGCTCCAATTACTGAAAGTTAGAATATAATATAATAATGGTTCTGGTAACAGCCACGCGTCTCAACCATAACTCCAGTGAAGCCAAAGGTAAAAGCTAAGTACGCCAGTACATTCGGAAAAAGCTAGCAGTATCGTCACAACGTTGATATTTTCCTCATTTATTGTCCTTTTATTTAAGAATTTATATATTGTATTGTTTGTTGTAGTATTTTGATAAATATTTACAGTATTTTGATATATATTTGTCGGCGCCTTTGCAAAAAGGCTTCATTTGATTCACGTTGCAAACTAAACTGTTACCACAGACGAGAGAGAAGCGGTCTACAATTCTCTCTGGCGAAACGTCAAGTCGTTGCGGGTAGCCATAATGCCATATTGACTTGGGTAGTTGGTCTGTCAAATTCTCTTTGAGATAGCACGTGTGTTTACAATTATTTGCTGTTTTAAAGGGGTTTTTCGATATTTCAGTGACTTGTCAGTGTATATTTGTGTTGTTTTTGTGTTCCTAACCAGGTTTGTACTGTGGTTGTTTAGTTTTAAGTCTCCTTTTATCCGTTTTCCCAAAAATGGATAAAAATAAACCTCCTGATCCGGATCCTCCCGATATTCGTTCCATTTCTTTTGATCAGAGCCCACTCAACCCACTATCACAATTCGCGGATGTTGTTTGCAGTGCTACAGCGATGGATGTTTCACAAATCTTGCAACCTCAACAAAGCTCACGCAAGCGCCATGTTGACGAGGAAGTCTCGTCTCCTTCCCTCCCAAGCAAGCAACAAAGAAGCCAAATTGGGCGTACCAAGTACTCTGTTATGGATAAGGCTCCCTATATTGTCCACGTTTCACGCATTGAGTCTCAACCAAATGCTGGCACCACCCTTCACCCTGTTAACTTCGGAAAGTTCCTTATGAACAACAACATTGCAAACATTGTTTGTGGTGGTGTCAACAGAGTCGGCAGAAACCGTGTTTCAGTGGAGTTTGCTTCCCCTCAGGACGCTAACTCTTTCTTAGTCAACAGTCTGTTGTCCAAATATAGTTATTCAGCATCAATCCCTTCATTTAATATCACAAGGATGGGTGTTGTTACCGGGGTTCCCTCAGAACTTACGGAAGAAGAAGCCATGACTTATTTGTCTGTGCCCTTAGGTTGTGGTCAAATATTGAAAGTCCGACGCATAAACCGGAAATCACAAAGAGACGGGATTAATGAGTGGAGGCCCACTGAAACATGTGTTCTGACCTTTGATGGACAAGTTCTACCTTCTAGGATATTCTGCTGTTACACATCCCTCCCTGTTAAACAGTACATTTACCCAACAATCCAATGCCGCAAGTGTTGCAGATTTGGACATGTAGCAAACCTATGCAGGTCTAAACCACGCTGTAATAAGTGTGGCCACGACCACCCAGGCGATGGTTGCAATATTTCTGTTGCCGAGGCCTTCTGTGCGCTTTGTTCGGGTAATCACTTTGCTGATAGCCAGTCATGCCCTGAGCATGGCGGGCAGAAGGCTATTAAGGCCGTCATGGCAGAGAAAACCATTCCCTATGCTGAGGCATGTAAAATGATCCCAACAGTTTCCCGCAATTATGCAAATATCGTCAAAACGCCTAGTTCCCAGTCCTATCGCAAAACTGTGACACTTAAGCCCAGGACACATGCCCCCCTTTCCCCATCATATGATAGAAATGCCCATCAGCAGATAATTAGTTCCCCCCAAACCTCACAGCTTAATGGCTGTGCTCTTAATTACAATCACGTCCCAGACAATACTGGTTCTATTATTGAACTCCTAATAAAACTTTTACCTACACTTATTTCTTCTTCTTCTAATTCCCAAACACCGTCCAACGTTGCCGATCAACTTATTTCTCTTCTTTTATCTATTAAAAATGGCGTCCCGCCTAGTATTCCTTCAGTGGAACGTGAGGAGCGTGTGGCATAAAAAGCACGACCTCATATTCCTATTAAATAAGTTCAAGCCTCTGGCTTGTTCCATAGCTGAGACTTGGCTCACCCCAAGTCTTAGCTTCCGCATGCCACACTTCAACATTCTCAGATGCGACAGATCTGATGGCTATGGAGGTTCGGCTCTCCTTGTCAATAATCGGGTCCCTCTTCTGCCCCTCCCTTTGCCTTCACTCACAGGAGATATGAGTATTGTGGCAGGAAGGGTGGAGGGCATTACAGTGTTTTCAATATACATTGCTCACCCCCGACCTGAATTTTTGAATATTTTAAAAAATACTTTTTTAAGTGTACAAGGACCAATTTTCGTCATGGGTGATTTTAACTGCCATCATTACAGATGGGGATCCGAACGCTGTGATGCCTTTGGTGTGGCTTTGGTTGAGATTTTGGATGATCTGGACCTCTGTATCCTAAATAATGGTTGCACGACCCGCAGATCCCCTCCTGGACAACAAAAGAGTTGTGTGGATCTAACATTTTGTTCGGTTGAGGTGGCAGCTTCGACCCATTGGGAATGTACGTCCTTGTCGCATGGTAGTGACCACTACCCTATTGTAATTTCTTTGGTTAATAAGACTTATTTAGAGAAAAGTTCTCCTCCACTTCTGAAATATAACTTGTCCAAACCAGATTGGTCAAGATATGTATCATTATTGGAGGATAAAATTGATGTTCTGCCAAATTTAAATTCAAGTTTATTTGACTCCTCTGGTCACCACCATGCCAAGAGCTGCTATGAGGGTTTTGTTTCTGCCATAACATCCAGTGCTGATTCCTGCTTTCCCTTGAAAAACAGTGCCCGTTTTAAAATCCCTTCACCCCCGTGGTGGGATCCAGAGTGCACTTCGGCAATCAGGGAAAGGAACGAGGCCGAGGAGAATTACAATGTTGACATGAACATGGAAAATCTCTTGGCATACTGTCAGATTAATGCCAGAACCAAACGTCACCTTCGCAAGAAGAAACGTGCGGGTTGGGTTAAGTTTTGCACCTCTTTGTCTCCCTCTACACCCGTGTCGGCTGTTTGGAAAAGCATTAATAGGTATAGGCGTGGGTGCTCCCCAGCAGTTTCCGCTCCAATCACTAGGGAAACAGCTGATTTTTTTTTTGATAAAATTGCTCCACCATATGTCCCACTTTTCTCTGAATGTGTCAACATGTCCCTGCAAAATGTATCAGAGGATCCGCTTGATGCGCCATTTACTTTGGAGGAACTGAATGTGGTGCTCAATTATGTCCGGGACTCAGCACCTGGTATTGATGGTGTGCCATATTCTTTTATAACCCATTGTGGTGACAAAGCTAAAACCTATTTTTTAAATATATTAAATTTTTCTTATATTCATGGTTGGGTCCCAGATCAATGGAAATCACAAATAATTATCCCACTAGTGAAACCAGGCAAACATGCAGATGATCCGAATGGCCTTAGGCCAATTGCTTTGTCTTCAGTCTTAGCTAAATTACTGGAACACCTTTTAAAAAACCGTCTCGAGTGGATAGTTGAGTCGAGAGACTTACTGCCGAATTACCAATTTGGTTTTCGGAAAGGACTTGGTACTATGGACAGTGTTGGTACTCTAGTTGCGGATATCCGTTTAGCTTTTTCAAAAAATGAATCTGTCGTAGCTACCTTCCTGGACATTTCCTCTGCGTATGACAGTGTACTTCTTCCAGTACTCAGGCAAAAACTGCAACAGCTGAGTCTACCGGCTAAGATGATACGATGTATATGCGAGCTACTGTTGTCGCGCTCATTGGTCCTGAGAGTTCAGGGAGAGGAGTTCGATGAGCGGCAGATATGGAGGGGACTCCCACAGGGCTCTCCCCTCAGTCCCATACTGTACAACCTCTATACGGCTGATATTGGGTCCTGCTTAAACAACAATTGTCAGATCCTACAGTATGCCGACGACATTGCACTGTATGTGACAGATTCTTCTATAGTCGATGCCGCGTCATCTTTGTGCTTCTCTCTGGACTCTTTGAATCAGTGGCTTTTAGGCCATGGCCTGTCGCTATCTGCGCCAAAAAGTTCGGCAGTAATCTTCTCTCGTAAAAGACGGACCCCTCATGTTACAATTGACATTTTAGACCAAAATATTCCAATAGTTAATAAAGTAAAATTTTTAGGAGTCATTTTGGATTCAAAATTAACTGGTAAACATCATATAAATTTTCTCATTCAAAGATGTGAAAAAACTATTTCAATTTTAAAAGTTCTTGCTGGTGTTTGGTGGGGTGCTCACCCCTACTCCATGAAATTGGTCTACAATGCCTTAGTCCGTAGTGTTTTGGACTATGGAACATATCTCCTGACCCCGTGCAACAAAGGTGCCTTGGTTGGGCTGGATAAGGTTCAGTCTAAATGCCTTCGAATCATCTCTGGTTGTATGAAGTCCTCCCCCATTAACGCATTGCAGGTCGAGTGTGCTGAACCTCCGTTGGCCCTAAGACGTGAATATCTGGCCTCCCGTTTTCTGTCTAGGCTTATATGCAGAACTTCGCATCCCCTTATAGAAAAATTGTACGAGTTAGATGCCATATGCGGAAATTCCAACTATTGGAGAAATAAAGAAATACCCCTAATTCTGAAATCTTTTCGACAAATCCTAAATTTAACATGCCCGATTGTTCAGTCCCCCCGATTACCCCTTTTTAATTTTGCGTATGAAGTCTTAAGTTATGTTCCAAAAATTGTCTTTAGCATTGGTATATCAAAAAAATCCCCGGCAGCAAACTTGACATTCAATGCGGTGGTGGGTGAGCAATTTAATGGTTGCCAATTATTTTTTACGGATGCTTCGAAACTAGCAGACTTGAACCACACAGGAGCTGCGGTCTATTACCAGAGCTCTAGAATAATTTTACAGTTTAAGTGTCCTAAGGAGTCTTCTGTATTCACTGGTGAGTGTGTGGCTGTATTGGAAGCTTGTCTTTTTATAGAGTCACACCATAACATAAACAAAGCCGTAATTTTCACAGACTCTCTTAGTTGCTTGCAAGCCTTAATACAAAATCCTTTTAAAAGCAAACTGCACAGCTCTCTGGTTTTAAGGATTAAAGCGTCTTTATTGTCCTGTGCTATCAGTCAAAAAGAGGTCCAGCTAGTTTGGATACCTAGTCATTGTGGCATTAGGGGCAATGAGTGCGTGGACACTTTGGCCAAAGATGCTTGCTCATCGACAGTAGCTGATCTTTCCCACAATTGTCTTCAGGGGTATGAATTATTGAACATTCCACGAACTAAACTCAATTCGTCATGGCAGGAACAATGGGATAACACTGGAAGGATAAAAGGCAAGTTTTATTATGCTGTACAACCAACTATACAGCCAAAACCTTGGTTCTATGGATACAAAAAAGTCTCCAAACCTATTATATCCGTCCTGTGTCGTATTCGTCTAGGTTTTTGTTGTACTCCGGTTTTCTTGCAAAAAATCCGGATTCGGGACTCCTCTCTTTGCGAGTGCGGGTTAGAAGAGGGCACTCTGGATCACATCTTCTTCGAATGCTCAAACAATATCCCTCCTCTAGACCTGTATAGGCGTCTTCCCAAATTTAAAATCCCTCTTCCGACTAATTTCCCCTCCCTGCTCACTTATTCTTCCCCAGAACTGCTTGTGGCGCTGATGACTTTCATCCGTCACAATAACATTAAATTATAAATCTGACTGTGTGGGTGTGGTAAGTGTTTATTCTATGTTTTAACAATTAAATTATAATATATTTATTTTTTGTTTGTTTCAGTCCCCTACTAACCCGACAAGATCCACAGCGTATCAAAAAAAATAAAATAAAAAAAATCTGTGGTCTCAGATCAGTGATCAGTTTTTTATATATTTTTTTTTTTCATGCACACTTGTTTTTCTCATTCACTCGACATTGGCAGAATAGTCGACATCGGCTTCAATTGCCATCAAACAAAAATAGAATAGAATAGACTTGGGTAGTTGTCAAGGAAGGTGGCGCGTAGCAAGTCGTTGACGGATCGCCGATGTCTGTTTTCTTAATTTAATTAAATCTGGTGCGACATATCATAAGTAATTCCGATGCGGCGGGTAAGAGCCTTTATCATAAGTGGGATAAAGAATCGCGCCCTCCACGAAAGTAAAGCCAAGTGAGGAACATTACCAATGAATTTTTCAAGCAACAAGGAATGCGTTTAAACCTGCGAGCACAAATCATCAAGAGGGTACCCTCAGAGCATCATCGGGTGAGACCGTTTCTTTTCTTTTCGATAAGTAGGTCATCTGGCTCATTGCTTAAACATGCCTTGTTTAATTGGTTTAAGGGTGACATTATAATCAGTAAACCTTACTGGCATCGGAGGTTATGATTTAAAATGTAAGATGGAGATATCCAGCAACATTAAAAAAAAAAAAACGATATTTTAATAAAGTAGGTTGTCGGCCAATAAGTTCAAGAATTATTAGATGCTGGCGTTATTCGTAAAAGTTCTTCGGCGTTTGGAGTAAGCGCTTGTCTCGTCCACAAGTGTCAGTCGAAAAGAAAGTGTGTTCAGTCTTAAATGTCACTGTTCCCCGATTCATGGTGCCTAGTGTTGTTGTGTTGGATTGTGATTTCAAGTAATTTGTGAGTTCGACGGGGGCAGTGTGCCGCGTGTGGTGTGTGTTTTCATGGCGCGAAGCCCATGTTCTGCCCGCATGATGACCGAGTCTGGCGGGATAAATCATGACAACTACGACATCACGAGGGCTTAATGGAATTAGCTGAAGGCATTATGAATGGCGAGGAAGCCGTGAAGGCGGTAGATATGCAGTCAGACGGCATTATTGATGCCGATTTTAAGACTATGTCGGCTCGCAGTGTTGACACCTTGACTGCAGATTCCGCTACTCTGACTGCTTGCGGCCCCTTCTGGGTCAGTGGATCGTTTTAGGGGCTGAAACAGCTAGTGCTGATTCGGAAGATGAGAGACCTATGACCTTTGACGTAGAAGTAGACGTCCACCGAGCATAATGTTCAGAACCTAAGGTACGTTCAGATTATGTGATGTGATTACGTGTGGGTGTTGTTGTCCGGTTTTGCCCGTTGGTTGGTAACTCGAAAGGACGCAAACCCAAAGACGAGATGTGGTCCGGTCCTGACTAGAGTGCTAGCGGGTTCGTAGGGACGCATGCGTCTGTGAGTCACGAATGGATTGTATTGTCCGGGCTTAGCGGTGCTGGTCGAAGGGACGTACGAATCTAGTTCGTTGACGTGAGTGATGGCGAGTCGAAGGGACGGTGTTGTCCGGTCTTGCACTTCGAGCAAGTCGAAGGGACGCATTTGTCCGGGCTACGTATCATGAGTGAACCGATGGCTAGTCGAAGGGACGGTGTTGTCCGGTCTTGCACTTGGGGCAAGTCGAAGGGATGCATTTGTCCGGGCTACGTATCATGAGTGAGCCGATGGCTAGTCGAAGGGACGGTGTTGTCCGGTCTTGCACTTGGGGCAAGTCGAAGGGACGCATTTGTCCGGGCTACGCATCGTATGAGGAAACAGAGCGGTGCAAGTTGCGAGAGTGAGTTCGAAATAGGCTGGGACCTAAAGTTAGAGGCACTGGCTCATGTCAGGGTGGACGAGCGGATGTCTTGGTGATTAGACATTGTTTGTTCCAGGAATACAATAACGCCCGAGGACGGTCGTATGTCAGTCTGGCCGTGTCGGCGCCTTTGCAAAAAGGCTTCATTTGATTCACGTTGCAAACTAAACTGTTACCACAGACGAGAGAGAAGCGGTCTACAATTTTCTCTGGCGAAACGTCAAGTCGTTGCGGGTAGCCATAATGCCATATTGACTTGGGTAGTTGTCAAGGAAGGTGGCGCGTAGCAAGTCGTTGACGGATCGCCGACGTCTGTTTTCTTAATTTAATTAAATCTGGTGCGACATATCATAAGTAATTCCGATGCGGCGGGTAAGAGCCTTTATATTTATGGTATTTTATAATATCCATAATATGTCTTATTTTTTTACTGATCGACACCTACCACTGTTTGTCTTTGCATCACCCGAAGGTTGACTGGTAGAAAATGCCTATGGCATTAAGTCCGCCACTGTACATTGTACTTGAAGTGTTAAATAAATAAAAGCTAGTTGGCTTATAATATGTGTAAAACGAATCTAGAAGGGTACTTATTGTCTCTGCGATATATTTTTTTTCTAGACCATACCTGAGAACCTTCTAGTTACGGAGATATTGGGGGTCAAAGTTCCAACTTTTCCACAAGTTTCTTTTTAAATAGGTACCAGTTATTAATGTTATAATTTTACCTTAAACAACTCCACAACCCCCGAACTATTAAATGCATCTATCAGCAGTGTTTTGAGTGCGTTGTATTTAATCCTACTGTAAAATGTAAAAAGTCGTTTCCCAGCAATAAACTCAAACTCAAAGCGTTTATTTCAATTAGACCATTACAGGCACTTTGAAAGTCAAAAAAACAAAAATAACGCTAAGCTACAGTCCCAGTCACAAGGCATAATAACTTGTGAAAGTACTGTAGTTGCCCATTCCAAAGCGTAGATCTATATGGAGAAGAATGGGCAAGAAACTCCATGGACACTCTTTTAAATCAAAATATGTTACAAAATCTTGGTTACATCATTCATGTTAAGAATTACAAATATGTGAGAACGATGTAGAAATACGGGCAAGTTAAGAGCGTCCAGAGTAAAAGTTTAAATCAGTAATACAAAAACAAAGTACTTAATTAAAATAAACCGTGGCAGCTAAGAGATGACCAGTCACAACTAACAATAATTTTTGTGTACCTTTGATGTGCAGAATGCTTGGTGAAGATGAACATGCTGTAGTTTTGATGCTTCTACTTTGGCATATCTTATCTTGCAAGGTCATTTAACTGAAAATTAGTCTTATTAATGAACAATTGAGTTCTCATTTGTCTGGCAGGGTGTCCATTATAAGTTTTACTACAGCTGTCAATGCAGGTGCACGGACAATTTCATTTCAACAAATTGATATTAATTTCATTAGCATAGTCGGTAATATAATTCTTTAAAAGTCTGTTAGAGATTGTTTTCCGAGCCGTAGACCTTGACAAATAATCATCAGCATTTCTGGTACTTTAAAAATGACTCAAGATGCGCTGACAAGATTCGAAACACTGTCATGCCATCAATGCGAAAAATCAGGACGGGACAGGAGGGGACAAGGGCGGGAAGAATCATCATCATGTTCCTGGCCTTGTCCCCTTCTACTTGAGGTCAACCCGTTTTCTTCTTCTATTCTACCCAATGACGTTTTATAAATAGACGCGTCATGCATGAACATCACGGCACTCAAAAACAGCGTAAATACCTATTGGTAGCTAGACAGCTACTTAGACGCACGAAAAGAGGGAAGGAAAATTAAATGTCATATAAATAATTCTTGTTGTTAGAGAGAGATAAATATTTTTTTTTTATTGCGTTGTCATTCTGTGCTCCATGCTTGGCACGTGACTTACCTCAGGTGTCAGCCGCCATTAAAGGCATCAAAAAATAAAATAAAATTTATTTTTTCTTGATAGTTACGTATTAAATGATCTTTTTTTATCTTTCACAGTTGCAGTTTAATTACGACATTTTCTAAAAATACAGGACGGCATTTTCTTTTGTTATTAAGAGAACTTTTTCAAGTAATTTATTTTAATATCACGTACAGCCGCGGCACTGGTTCGTACGTGACTAAATGACTTTCCGGCAAGTGCCTTAAGTTCATCTTGCCACTACAGAGCGCAGGCAACGTATCTATAGTTTATATATCATTGATTCTACCGTGTCAGACATCACGGCATAATTAATTCCTTTCTCTTTCATATCATTCCAAACACAATCCTTCTTTTTTTTTGGTTTCCCTCTCCTTTTCCATTCATCAACGTTTATATCCATCACCATGGCCGAAAAATCACACAGTGAATTATACTTCGAACGGACTAACATCTACAACCAAACATTTCAAAACGACCTCAAAACAAAACCAACTAAACGAACAGACACAATTTTAACGATCCATTTTTTGTCAGAACAGGGATCTTGACGGTGGGTCGGGTAGCTTAGTAGCTTACCACCTGCCACACCATCGGTGCTCGACGTATGTATCGAAATGTTAATGATATGTTCACCTACTAGATAAATGTCAACAGACAGATGCAATTTTGCAACAGAGGTTCTTGCAATAGGTTCTTCTATAGCGTAACAGACAGATGTGTTGCTGGAGTGTTTGTTCCGCGATTTCTTCTTTCAAGGTTAATCACTAGAAAGTGCCTAAGGGTGTGTATTTTTTGTTGATTTTAAAAATTACCTACTAATTAATCACGAGTTTTAATTAATAACGTTTGATTTTAAACGAAAGGAGTACAAACAAGTAAGTTCAAACGATTTTCTTTTTTTCTGAAAAAAACTCTATCAAACTCAAACTCAAAGCATTTATTTCAATTAGACCATTACAGGAACTTTTGAAAGTAAAAAACAAAAAAAAAAACGCGAAAGTACAGTCCCAGTCACAAGACATAATAACTTGTGAAAGTACTGTAGTTGCCCATTCCAAAGCATAGATCTCTATGGTATCTCTCTATACTCTAGCAATTTGGATTAAATTAATGCAGCATAGCTCAAATTTACGCATACAAGGCTCACAGTGTCGATTAAAAGCTATGTAGTCAACACCATTGTGTTTGTCTTATTTTAAAAATGGGATATCTTTTTTTTAAAAAAAAAAGGTTGGCTAATTGGCTCAGCCGGTTAGAACTGGTAACTATTGGCTGTAGGCAGCTGAAATATAATGGGGATTACAGATGCCTTCTCAATATCGA
Source organism: Cerastis rubricosa (assembly GCA_949152445.1). Lineage (NCBI taxonomy): Eukaryota > Metazoa > Arthropoda > Insecta > Lepidoptera > Noctuidae > Cerastis > Cerastis rubricosa. The sequence goes on along the minus strand of OX424548.1, from coordinate 14,270,776 downwards.
AGACAAGGTTGTCTCGTGCCTGTAATTATATCTGCACCTTGTAAACTGGAACACAGCTGGTTTAGGGGCAGAAGGTGCTAAATTAGGTCTGCGTACTCGGATAGAAAACAGGTCTTCAGCTCAGCCACGCTTGTCCACGTTTGTCCGTGGATGGGTGACCGCCCATTACATACCGAGTTTCCTCCGTACCTCGGAAAGCACGTTAAGCCATTGGTACCAAGTACCACACCACAGTACCACAGACTACATACCACAGCAGTAGTACTCTTTTACAAGGCGTCTTACTCTAAGCTTTTTTAGGGTTCCGTACCCAAAGTGTCAAACGGGACCCTATTACTGAGACTTCGCTGTCCGTCCGTCCGTCTGTCACCAGGCTGTATCTCATGAACTGTGATCGTTAGCCAGTTGAAATTTCTACAGAATATGTATTTCTGTTGTCGCGCTATAACAACAAAAACTAAAAGCAAAATAAAATAAAGATTTCCCATACAAAAAAGGTTATATTTTTGCTCGTTTTTTTTTAATAGATAATGGTACGGAACCCTTCCTGCCCGAACTCGCCTTTGGCCGGTTTTTTGTTTAAACCACGAGTTCCCTTCGTTCAGATCATGTTGCAGTTTTTATCCAAAAACGACCGAAATCAGTGATTTCGACGGATCGACTTCTACTTGACCTACACAACCCAATTACTGAGGAACACGCATATCCTGTACTCGTAGTTAGAGCAGTTGTTAGATTTTCGGAGAATTTAATGTGCCCTGGAGGATCTTATATTAAGACATTGTAGCAAGATCTTTACAACTTCCGTAGTGGAAGTACGCAAGACGACCAATTATACAAAAAACAGTTTATGTGGGTCTTTCATTGTTTTGGAAACCTGTACAAAGCGAGGTCATGTTATACTGGAAATTTCTAGTTTGATATATCGCATTGTTAGTTCCCTATAAATACTGACAATTTCTTTTATTAAGTTTTTCAAATTAAAGTACTAATTTCGAAATCTAAATTAAATACTAAACATAAAACTAGAAAATTAAAACTAAAATAACAACAAATTATAAAAAAGCGTCAAAAACTCCTCCTCAACGCTGTCAGCTGGTAACGTGCCCAAGAGACTGGTGGCGTTGCCACGTTGAATCGTAATACTTATCCTCTGGCCAAAGTAAAACCCAGCCCTTGGGTCACGGGAAGCGTCAACTAGGCGTTTCGCAATTTCCTTAAAAAGGCTGTGAGCACTCGGACCCCACGGCCCCAGAGTTTCAACCCCAAACGGCTCGAAGATATAGTTACCACAAAGGTGACTATATTTACGCCGCTTGAGGTTCTCCGCAGCCGCAGCGGCAGCGCCAGCGCCAGCACAGCACGATGAGCTTGGAAAATGTGATGGCGCAAGAGCCATCCGTACCCATCTTCCAAGGAAACCACGACATGCCGTCCGGTCTTTTGCCATCGTCGCGTGCCAAGCCATTGGGCTCTAAGATAGCTGGAACGCCGACGGTAACAAGAGCTCGACGGATGATATCATTTATGTTCGCGTGCCGCGCAAAACGGCCCGCACTTCGGTTGCATGACAGGCCGTGGTGTCCGAGGCTGTTGACAGCTTCACCGCAGTGACAACGATGAGGAGTGCAGCAGGAGGCACCAAGACGTAAAGAAGCAAAGACCTATTCGTTTCTTAAGGTAACCATTAATTGGCAGAACCCGCTCTATCAACACCTGTTTACATAAAACTTGCGGCCGCATCGTGAGGATGGTCTTAGTATTAATACTGTGGTACGGTGGTCAAAACAGAATTAGGAACGCAAAAGCCTACACAGTTATTACGACGCATGCGTGATTTTGGTCGCAATGCAAAAACATCAGAAGACACATTGCGCAATTTGTGGATCTCTCGCCTTCTAACTTCTGCCCGAGCAGCCACGACCAAACCCTCTAGACCATCTAGCAAACATAGCAGATAAGGTCATGGAAAATATACGCAGTGGAGACATAGCGGAAATCTCAATAACAGCCAATGCAGGAAGCAGCAGTGGTCAGGTTCCGATGAACGAGATACTCACGGAGATATCGAAGCTCAATAGTTAGAGGTGGCATCTCTGCGAGAGGAGGTGAATCAGCAACGACGCAGTGCAACGCGACGAGGACGTGGTCAGAGCGGCTACAGTAATTTTTACTATCAATCCATAATACAGCAGCAGATCAGCAGGATCGTCACGCTCGCTGAACTATAATAAAAGTACAAATAATAATTAAAAATACTTCGATCTCAGAGTCTGATTGCTAACTTCATGTTTTTGGATTGTAAACAAGCCGAGGCGACGGCTTCTTTTGCGCAGAAATTTCTGACAAAAATCTAAAATCAATTTCAGTATGCCCAACCAGGGAGCCAAACCCAACATATCACGCTCGGCAATAACACTTTCGACCACTAAACCAAGACATTCACTTCTGACTTCTTTAACACCCAAAACCAACGGTTTTCTCGAACCGAAAGTTGAAAACAAGGTGTTCACCATTCGGGCAAACAGGTCGCATGCGTGTGCGCAAGTTCCTAACCCAACCGGAAACCGATTAGCTTATCGGATATCATTACTCCAACCTAATTCCCATAGAAGACTTCCGACAACCTACTTGCGAGATACATCGTATTTCCCATGATAATAGGAATAGCTATTGATCGTAAATCTCTGCTAGTTTATTTGACTAATTATTCGTTTCCTGTATTAATTCTGTAGATTATGGTTCACACTTCATCTGTCTAGGCTTTTCTTATTAACTTCACTTCTTGTTGACATTTAATACAAACTTTCAAGTCCTTATTTTCCGAAATGACTGCACCGATTTTAATTAAACTTAATACGCATAAGCAAGATACAGAGGTCTAAAAAGTTACAGCCAGAGAATGCAGCAGCGTTCTCTGTGTTTTTGTAACAACCGTACTGCGATCGCCAACCCGCCTGCCAAGCGTGGCGATTATGGCAAAACCCCCCAAAATGTCAATGTGGCGACACTTGGGGTAGGCCTATGTCCAGCAGTGGACGTCTTTTGAGCTGAAATGATCAATGATGATGATGCTGAACTGGGCCTATTTGGCGCTGCCGTGAGTCACACAGTATTTCTTGTTTAGTTAAAAGTTTTTTTTTTTTATATTTGTTTTTCTTTTTAGGGTTCCGTACCCAAAGGGTCAAACGGACCCCATTTACTGAGACTTCGCTGTCCGTCCGTCCGTCCGTCCGTCTGCCACCATGCTGTATCTCATGAACCGTGATAGTTAGCCAGTTGAAATTTCTACAGATTATGTATTTCTTTTGACGCTATAACAACAAATAATAAAAACAGAAAAAAATAAATATTTAAAGGGGGGCTCCCATACAAAAAAGTTTTTTTTTTCATTTTTCTATATAATGGCACGGAACCCTTCGTGCGCGAGTCCGACTCGCTCTTGGGCGGTTTTTTTGTATTGTGTGTACTTGTGGCAATTGCGCCAATAAACGTTTTTTCGTTCTTTCTTTCTTTATTTCTATAAGTGTTGATTTACTAAGTTTGATGTGCAGAACCCTTTTCACGGCATGAACTCATTAAGATCATGTCGATATTCAAGTACAAGACTTTTGAAACGCAGACGCCTTTATCTGACCACCACAAGTCCACAAGCCAATTACGAAAGAATGTCAATTCAAACTTCAAAGCCTTCGGGGTTTTAAGGGCTACCTTATGGTCGGTGTTTCGATGTGTAGGTATGACAATCGAGTCCAGAGATGGTTTTTTGAGTGTAGGGACACGCAATAGTCTTACAGCTGATCAAATTGAACGAGATCAGCATTTATAAACGGCGTTCGAACGCTGCCATTTTTAACTATTTCATAGGTATTCTTTGCTCTTCTGTTTCATTACTGAAAATCACCTTTTAAGCAATGCCCATCCTCGGCTTGACCGTAGAAAGTACAGTTAACCTTCACCGTCTTCAGCCAGAAGCTCCTTTTAATCCATATTATGTAGCAATTCAAACGCTCAGATTGTATCAACACATAACATCATTAAATAATCCCATACAAAACGAGTTTCATTCATAATTTCTACTTTTTAAGATCCGGTGTGGGAGCCAAACGACCTACTTCTCTCTCTGCCGCATGCATACGAGTTACTATAAGTCTGTCTCGCTCGCTCATTGCGCGGGAGTTTAAGTGAGCTCCTAGAATCCGCCATGTTTTTTATTTCGGCGTTTTTTTAGGGTTGCGTGTGAACTTGGTGAGTCTTTGTTTTGAAGTCAGTTCTTTATGGAAGATGCACGTTGGTGATTGAAGTTTTAAATGCTTTGTTGTGTTTAGTCTGAGGGTTATGAAGCATAGCAAGAATGCACCGATTCCTTTGACTTTTTACTGTTTGAGATTTATTATAATTAGAGCTTAAGGTTCATCATTCTCCGATGCCTGCCAGGGCTGCGGGTTGTTCGAAAGAGATACCGTGCCCCTGGAACGCAAAGGGCTAAGAAGGAACATGGATGGGTTTTAGTCAGTCAAGTCTGACACTCCCTTCCGCTCCGCCCAGAGCGGGAGAAGGCATTTGATGATTTCCCATCAAAAAAAAAAAAAAATTTCATCATTCTTTTGTCCTTATCCCAATACATATAAAATAAAAAAAAATATTAATCATTTGGGCGCAGCATTTCGTCTTCTTCCAGACTTCTCTATTACTCGTCATCAGACACCTCCTTTTTAGCCATATCATCCTTCATACAGACCATCCATCGTTTCTTTGGTCTTCCTCTGCTCTTATAGCTTTCCACATTCATACTCAAAACTTTCCTCACGATATTCTCCTCACGAGATTATGAAGCTCTTTACGCTCTTATTTTCTCAAAATTGTCATTTTGAGAAAAATTGGCTTTTAGCTGCTAAGTATATATGTCGTCCCTATTTGGGACATTAACTTGATATTTAAAAGTCTTAATCAGAGGGATTAAGGAAACTGACATACTAACATCCATAGTGAATTTAAAAAGCCAAAAATGTATTGGAATGACATAAGCTACCTACAAGCTAATGTCAATTCGGCTGACAATCGTTGCAGAAATACAAAAGCTTTGAAAGTGATCGCCACGTTGATTGAGGACCTCTAGTCTTACTCGGGATCCTCCGAATGTCATCCACCCATATTTCTTCCATTAGGCCAGAATTTGCAGCTTAAATTACAAGTTCTATGAGCCCTCAACTTGGGTCCCGATGGTTAGCAAAGCAATCCATCGGTAAAGGCATGGATAACAGTCGACCATAGACATTCAGACACAAATTCCATTAAGAAAAAGAGCCTATACCATAACCAATCCATATTAATTTCCTTAACAGAACCCACACTGCTTTGAATCTCGACTCCAATTTAATTTTCTTTTCATCGTAGAGTGTAGAACAAAAAGTACATGTTTATGAGATATCCGGCAGATCGGTCTCTAGAGGAAATGACGACGTAATAGTAAGATGGGCTTGCCACAGCATAGATAGATACAGAAGGCTAACAGCAGACAAGTGACAGTCGCTTTCACCGCTTGATCACTAGCACGCTCGCTCGAGCAACACGCATTTTGTGTCTCATCTGCCTAACCTTTTTACAACTAGGTTGGGGTCGGCTTCTAGTCTTATAGGACGCAGCTGAAAGCCAGTATTTTACATGGAGCGACAGCTTATCTTATCTCTACAACCCAGTTTTGCGACTGCAAACAATGAATTGCGAAGTAAACTAGTGACACACGCGCGAACACTTGGCGCAATTTGCGTCGCAAGTCATATCGCATGAAACCGTATTTGTACTATAACTTTAAAGGTATTCGCGTAAAGCTTATCGATAGCCTTTGCCAATTCAATACATTTTTGACTTTTCCACGACCTTTTTCACTAATGTTAGAATAGCGTATCAGCGATCTCAAATAAATGCCGGTCGCGAGTACGGTTGCACTCGCTGTACGTGAAACGTGTTTAAATATTGTGCGTGCGTTTCCACTCGTCGTATGGCACTGTACTTCTTTAGCTATCTACTCTGTGTTCTTTCGTTGTTACTATTACAAGTTTCTTGCTCTTTGAGGTCAGTAGAGGTTTAAGTATTAATGTTGTAGTAACTTTAATGGTTGGGTTGAATGAATTGATGATTTGAGTTCTGATTTGAATGATTATAACCGTTCGTTGGTTTGTCAATTCGTTTTTATTGATTGACTGTTCAAGTATGCCTAAAAATCTTATGGTTTTTGAACGAAATAGGATCATTTTGCTTTGAATGGTGAAGAGACTTGTCTATAAGGTAGGTAGGGACTTAAAATTCCGTATCAGTTCTGCTAATGTGTCTGTGTATTTTTCCTTTTCCGTAGACGTTAACATTTCTGCCTGTTGTCGTTTTCATAGAGTTACATAGAAATAAATCTTATTTATTATTACAATAGTTGCTTTGCTGGTGCGGTTTGCTGTTCTAGTCTCCCTCTTAACGATACCTACCTATAAATATGCCAACTTAGAAAATAAACCAAGGTAATCCAAAATAAAATTAGGTTGAAGTAAGTATACATAATCCATACTCCATACTATTACACTTACATTATGAAGGTTAAAGTTTGTGAGTGTGTGTGTGTGTGTCTTTGTCACTCCTTCACGCCTCAATGGCTGAACGGATTTGGATAAAAATTTGGTATATAGTTAGCTTATACCCTAGATTAACACATAGGCTTATTATTCTGGTCTGCACAGGTGAATCTGCGGGGCGCAGCTAGTATAATAATATTATAAATGCGATAGTAACTTCTGTTTGTTTGTTTGTTATCTTTTCAATTAAACGGCTGATCGGATCGTAATGAAATTTGATAAGATATTCTAGGGAAGGACATAGGCTATTTTTTTTTCGCACATACACATTAAAATTTCCACTCGAACGAAGTCACGGGCAATTCCTAGTATTATAGTTTTTTTATTGAATTCAAATGCAATGGACGAACAATAACGACGATACTTACTCAAATAAAGCTTCAAAACTGTTAGTATTTCCGTACTCAATATTTACTTATCTTTCCTTCGTTTGCCATTCGCCAACCCAACATTAAAGCCACGTTAACCATCACCCCAGTCGTTCCTTAAGCGACCACCTGTCTTATAACTCTTGTTAGTATGTAGTAGCGTGTTATTTCAAGCGTGACCAGAAGTCATGTGTGACTCAATGTCTTGTAGGTCAAGAAGTGTCACTAAGCTTTCAGAGTTCATGGGCTGGCAGTTTATTTTCTTAACTGGACACGCAATTTCAACATTAAAAGAGATTTTTTTAATCTTTTTGTCTATTTTGAGTGGGAACTGTGAATAGCTTATCATTTTGTTAAGAAATCTGGTAACAAGACTGCTCAAGAACTCGTTAAATTAAGTTACAGATTGAAAATAGTCAGACTCAGGCAGGAGTTTAATTGTAATCCATTCCTGTCTGAGTAGACGCCGAATTTAGGATCCAATCATTTCAAAATCAAAATTATTTTATTTTACATAGGCCTACATGGGCACTTATAAAACGTCATCAAAAAGGTACTCGGTTCGGGTTGGTCGTTTCCTATGGAGAAGAACCGGCAAGAAACTCCATGGTTACTTTTTTAAAATCATTTCATCATCATCATCATTTCAGCCGAAAGACGTCCACTGCTGGACATAGGCCTCCCCCAAGAAGGGGGGGTTTTGCCATAATCGCGACGCTGGGCAGGCGGGTTGGCGATCGCAGTACGGTTGTTATAAAAGCACAGAGAACGCTGCTGCCCATTCTCTGCTAAGTCCCTTAGTAGCCTCTTACGACACCCACGGGAAGACATGGGATGGTGCTATTCTTTACGTCCGACACCATACAGAACAAAAAAAAATAAAAAAAAATTGGTTTTACAATATTTCTGTTACAGCATTAGTACTAAAGTATGGGAGGACATCATAGGCCTGACAATAAGTCGTAATTTGAAATACATAACTTTTTTCTTATCAAAAATGTTGCCGCACACAAACAACGTTTTTTTTAAAAAAAAGAGTATGTTAGGGTCGGTTTTTAATCTAATCAGATGCAGCTGAGTTCCAGTATTTCACATGGAGCGACTGCCTATCTAACCTCCACAACCCAGTTAGTACTAGGTGACACGATACCCCTTGGTAAGACAAAAAGAAAGAAAGAAAAAATATTTATTTGTCGCAGGGACATGACGTGCATACAAAATTATAAAAATACTAGCTGTCCGGCGCAACTTCGTTTGCGTCACATTTTCCCCGTTTTCGCAACATTTTTCATTGCTGCTCCACTCCTATTAGTCGTAGCGTGATAATATATAGCCTATAGCCTTCCTCGATAAATGGGCTATCTAACACTGAAAGAATTTTTCAAATCGGACCAGTAGTTTCGGAGCCTATTCAATGCAAACAAACAAACAAACATACAAACAAACAAACAATCAAATCTTTCCTCTTTATAATATTAGTTTAGAAAACAATAAACATACGCACAACGCAAGGAAAAAAAATATTAAAAGGTTGACAGATCGTCAGACTTTCGGACCACTGAATGTCACCACTGTCAAAGATCTACAAATGACAGCCGGGACCAACGGCTTAAAGTGCTTTCCAAGGCACGGACAATACTCAGTTTATAACGAATGGTCACCTATCCACGGACCAACATTGGCAAGCTTGGCTTAAGCTTGAGAACAACCCATGCGACTGTTATTATTCTGCCACGAGCTCCTTCACACTTTGTTATCAAATCATAACATTACGCCTGTAATGCCCAAACGTGATAGGCACAGCTGTACTTACCCAAATAGTACACCCACATTTCGCCGTTATGTCTCATGTAATTGGTGAAGAGCCTATTGCCATCAACCGGGCAAAAATCCAGACGCCATGGCTGCTACTGCAAAATTCCTGATGGAAAAACCCAATAACACGTGCCCTACCTGGCAATCGAACCCAGGACCTCATCCAGCTCAGCAGTCACTAAACCAACGCGACAGTCAAACGTGACGTCATTCACTTAAGCGTCATATTAAAACTAACATCCACCATGGACAACAGCACCCTTCGATCCAGCAACGATTTTATTCGCATCGCACTTAAGATGTCTCCTGAACCGTAGCGAAGTGACTCAGTGCATGGGTCAGTGGCTCTATGACTACCGTGGGAGGCAGTTTTATTGCCTTTTGTTTGTCAAGGGGAACCTCTGGGTTCGGGCAAGAATTTGGAGTAAGATTTTAATGAGTACTATAGTAGTTTTCGTGAATATCTTGTGAGCAATAGTGTGTTTGGGTTTCGGGTGAAATTATTGTTTGTTGATGATTTTAGGCAGGGCAGAGCACATTGCTCGAAAAACGGATGGCCGATGGGGACGAAAAGTTCTGGAATGGTGGACAGATGACCTGGTGGAGGTTGCGGGGATTCGCTGGATGCGTGTCACACCACCAGTCCGGTCAATGTGGCGACACCTGGGGAGGCCTAAGTCCAGTGGACGTCTTTCGGCTGAAATAATGATGAATGATGATGATTTTAGAACTCTACGAGTAATGGAGAAGGGTAGAAGAAGAAGACATGCTACACCAACCACGTCAAACAAATTGGTATATACCTAATTTATGTATAATGGCGACCGCAAACTGGAAGACGATGCGTTGGAACTGGAAGGCTTCCCACTAGGTGGACCGATGACCTGGTGAAGGTTGCGAGGATCCGCTGGATGCTTGTCACACGGGACCGGTCAATGTGGCGACACTTGGGGAGGCCTATTTCTGCTGAACTTCTTTGGGCTGAAATGATGATGAATGATGATGATTTTAGAACTCTACGAGTAATGGAGAAGGGATGAAGAAGAAGACATGCTGACCGACCACATCAAATAAATTGGTATATACCAAATTTATGTATAATGGCGACCGTAAACTCGAAGACGATAAGTAATACGCTAAGGTTGGTCCGTGGATGGGTGACATACCGAGTTTCCTCCGTGCCTCGAAAAGCACCTTTAAGCTGTTGGTCCCGGCTGTCATTTGTAGATCATTGACGGTCGTTACGAGTAGTCAGAAGCCGAAAGTCGGACATCTAGTCTTACCAAGGAGAATCGTAGTACCCAGTTACTGGGTTGTGGATGTCAGATAAGCAGTCGTTTCATGTGAAATACTGGTACTCAGCTGCATCCGGTTAGACTGGAAGAAGAAGTATTGGTCATCAATGCGCTGATTCATAAACGTTTTTCAAAGATTCTCAGAAGCATCTAATCTAAAATCTATTTCCCATGAAGAAACTAGTTTTTCATAAACAAACATTGTAATTGACATTTACATACTATTTGCATGTATGTTTGTTGCTATTTTTTCTCGAAATCGGACCTCAGAAACTGGTCAAGCGTAGGCTACGTTTATAGATGATCGGCTTTACTACTACAATAATAGTTTTTATTGTTTTATTAATAGTTTTTTTTATGATTTGTATTGTGGAAGATGTTTTTTCCCACAGTTTTATATTGTTTATTTATTGCAATAGTATTGTTTATGGGGGTTAAATGGTTTCACTGTTTATTGATTGATCAAGAGTGGTGTTTGAAAACAATTATGGGCTTGTTTAATTACGTAAATTCCTAGTTCATGAGCAGCAGTGGCCCAGTGGTGGCAGCCCCGACTTACGAGCAGTAAGTCGTAAGTTCGAAACCAGGCAGGCCCATTACTTTGTATAATTTATTTCATCACTGCTGTTCTCAAAACCAGGAAGGAAAATATCGTGAGGAAACCGGCATATCATAGAACTAAAAATTCGAAGACGAAATGCGTGGTGGATTACAGGTTTTATGAGAGGACTCCCTCTCATAAAAAGGAAGCCTGTATCCGAGCAGTGGGAACATTATAGGCTGATGATGATACCGACAAATTTAAACAAATATAGAAGAAATGTTGTTTTATTATTATTAACCAGGTACCGTAATTTAAATCGATTATTTATGTCTTTTGTGACAACCTCCTGAATTTTGACGAGCATGCAAAACTGCACCTTGTTTATCTGTGGTGTAAGCCTTCATGTTGCGATTGGTGAGATATATACATACCTATGTGAGAACGAGCAATTAATTTCCTACCTAGGTTCCTGTTGGACCTACAGACGCTAGGACTACGCAATTATTACCATAAAAACAGTTGCTTATTGCAAAGGTCACTACAACAGGTTGCAATTTGCAACAAATATCGACTTTACTGCCTTATAATAGTTATGAATATTGATCAAGAAAATTTAATTTGTCAACTGGTTGCTTTTTTATTAATTTTATAATAACATGAACATGGGAATATTGGTTTTACTTTTGTTGTGGATCATACTTTTTTGTAGTGTGCATTTTTTTTTGTATGTTACAAATTTTACCAAATACTCCCCTACTAATTCTAATTTTTTCAACTTGGTATTAGTATAACTTAAGGTTGCTGGAGAGCAGCGGTGGCCCAGTGGTGGCAGCCCCGACTTACGAGCAGTCGTGGGTTCGAACCCAGGCAGGCGCATTACTTTGTGTAATTTATTTTATCACCGTTGCCCTCAAAAACGGTGAAGGAAAACATCTTGAGGAAACCGGCATGTCCTAGAACAAAAAATTCGAAGGCATGTGACATCTACCAACCCGCACTGGGCCCGCGTGATGGGTTACAGCCCACTCCCTCTCATAGAGAGGGGGCCTATGTCCAGCAGTGGACATCTTTCGGCTGAAATGATGATGATGATGATGATGAAACGCACCAACGATACAGGTGAGATTCCTAGAGTGGGGCAAAGTTTTTTTTTTTTTAAAAGCAAGTTTCCTACCCGGGAATCGAACCAAGAACCTCATGCTCCGCAGTCGCACTTGCGGCCACTACACCAACGAAGCACAAAAGCACAGAGAACGCTGCTGCCCATTCTTTGGCAAATCCCTTAATCGAGTTTCCGCCGTGCCTCGGAAAGCACGTTAAGCCGTTGGTCCCGGCTGTCATTTGTAGATATTTGACAGTCGTTACGAGTAGTCAGAAGCTAAAAGTCTGACATCCAGGCTTACCAAGGGGTATCGTGTTGCCAGTTGCTGGGTTGTGGAGGTCAGATAGGCAGTCGCTTCATGTAAAATACTGGTATTCAGCTGCATCCGGTTAGACTGGAAGCCGACCCCAAGATAGTTTGGGAAAAGGCAGGCAGATAATATATTTTTAAGTTTCTTATTTTGTGTTGTGTGTACTTGTGGCATGTGCTAAGTAAATATATTTTCTTTCTTTCTTTCTTAGGTAAGAAACATAAAATTAAAAACAACACCTCAACAGTTAAAACAAAACAACATCTATAGCTACACTTTCTTCCATATTATTTCACCCACACTTCCTTTTTACCAATATTGGTTCCCCCTCAGTACGAATTTCAAAACCACAAACGAAACTTAAAAGAAAAAAAGCATTCCTACCAACTCTTCTTTCTATATATTCTTGGTACCAAACATCGGATATTTTCTCAGTATTTTAAATTCATTGCTGGTTATATTAAACATGATTTTTGTAAGACAGTAGCGAAGCAGCAATGTATTGTAATTTAATTTTAAACTCGATACAATAAAGACAGTATGTGTCGAAACATACCCGAAGGGAACAGGTGGCGAGGTACACTGGCGGCCATAGAAATTGGACGGTGAAAAATGTTTTAGAAATTATAAATAAAAGGAATTTTGTGAAATAATATGGCGTGAGTGTATATTTTCTTTGCATATTAGGACATTAAAAGTGGGCTGTTATAAAGGAGGGCTTAAATTTACAAAAGAATACATACATAAAAAGATATTGCTACGGTTTTTCACTAAAGATAACTTTATTTTTTCCTTTACAAACATCATGTTATTTCTATTTTAAAAAATATAACAAAGCAAGTTAGTATTTTAAATATTTTTTTTTACTTTTCATTGTTCCTACACATTCATTCTCCACACCCATTTCGATAGAAAAATTCTTTCAACCCTCATGCCTCATACAAAAAGCAAAAATAAAAAGCCCCTTTCTACACGAGATTTTTGTCACCAACAATTAAAAAGCCATTTGTTTGTCGTAGCGTGAATTTGATTAATTGCGAAAAAGGTTAGCGGGTATACTCACCGAATTAATATGTTCATTAATTTATAATATGGACTACAAACAGCTCCTGATTTACATTTAAATGGAATTCGATTAAATATGTTATTAAAAAGGGGTTTTATTTTCGCGGGAATTTTGTAATTTTATACAATTATTTTATTTTAAGAATATTTAATTTACGGGTTTGAAATATTTGTAGACCGTCTGCAATAGCTAATTTAATTGAACTTGCACCTAGTAAAATCTAACAGGGTTCAGTGAAACACGCAAAAAAATATCATTGTCTTGAGTTTATCATAGAAATAAATATGAGAAAAAACCTTTTTTTACGTAAATTGTTTTAAAATATCTTGTAATTTAGAAAAACCTGACGGTTATTATTTATTTAAAAACGTAATTACCACTTTTCAAAACACGCAAAACAATCCTGCAACCACTAAATCTTCTTACGTCTAAAAAAGAAACATATCATCCGTCTGACACATAGTTAACTCAGAAATTATACTTGATAATGTGTAAGAAGAGGAAAAGCAAAAAACAAAAAAAAATATTCAAGAATCATAATAATAGCTCTCATTTTCTTATTATTATTTTTCTGTCTTCCCCAACTGCATTCATTTCCCCGTCCGCCAGTGTACATGAGTCACGTCTCACCATTGTCGGCACCTGCACCGCCGGCTGCTCCTTTAACCGTTGACTTGACGTTACGGCAGCGTTGTTAATAAACTGTTATTTATTTATAGTTTCACTAGTTTGATCTGCTGTTGCTTTCCTGTTGGTCGGATGTGTACGGGATCTTTGACAGTCGTTACAGGTAGTCAGTGGCCCGAAAGTCTGATAACCAGTCTTAGCAAGAAGTCTTGTATTACCCAGTACTAACTGGGTTGTGGAGGTCAGATAGGCAGTCGCTCTATGTAAAATACTGGTATTCAGCTGCATCCGGTAAGAATGGAAGCCGACCCCCATAAAGTTAGAAAAAGGCTAGGCAGATGCTGACTGTCTGTCTGAGCTTCAAAATATAGTTAGCACTGGGTCACTGACTACCTGTAAGGACTGTCAAAGTTCTACAAACAGCCACAAATGGCACTCGAGACTGCTACTACTACTAACTATGTTGGGGTCGGCTTCTACTCTAATCGGATGCAGCTTAATACTAGTATTTTACTGCCAGTTAATCTGGGTTGTGAAGGTCAGATAGGTAGTAAAATACTGGTGTTCAGCTGCATCCGATTAATCTAGAAGCCGACCCCAAAATAGTTAGTAGTAGTAGCGGTCCCGACGATACGACGTTGACAAAAAGAATAGGTACATACGGGAATGGTTGTTGCTGTGGTGGAAAGATATATCTTTGGATGTTACCAGTAGCTTAGTAGTTAAGGCAAAGGTGAGAAGTTATGAGGTCGGTACCCATTTGTTGCATTTTGACGTCAAATCACTCTGGTTTTGAGAATCAAAAGTCAAGATTGAGTGATTAATCCTCATCATCTTCCTAACCTTGTCCCATTCTACTTGGGGTCGGCGCAACACGTTTTTTTCTTCCATTCTCCTCTGTCGGACGTCACGGCTTCATTTACTCCTTTCTATTTCATATCATTCCTCACACAAGCCACCCATCTTTTCTTTGGCCTTGCTTTCCCTCTCCATCCATCAACATTCATATGCACACTTTTAGTCACTTGCGTTTCGTACCTGCTCATTACATGTCCATAGCAAGACAAAAGAATTCTTTTGTTTTTTCTGTTACAGGCACTTCTCAATTTTTCAAATTCCTCAGTTTTCTTCAGTGAAGGAAAACATCGTGAGGAAACCGGCTTTTCCCAGAACTAAAAAAATCGAAGACATGCGACATCTACCAACTCGCACTGGGCCCGCGTGGTGGATTACAGCCCACTCCGTCTCATAGAGAGTAGGCCTGTGTCTCAGCAGTGAGAACATTATAGGCTGATGATGATGATGACAGTTTTCTTCCTCTCACAGCAATGACATTTACTTTGTTCTTTTATAAACTAATCAAGTAAAACCTTATATAAGTTCTGCATGGTGTTGGACGTAAATAATAGCACCATCCCATATCTTCCCGTGGGTGTCGTAAGAGGCGACTAAGGGCCAGAGAATGGGCAGCAGCGTTCTCTGTGCTTTTGTAACAACCGTACTGCGATCGCCAACCCGCCTGACAATCTCGGCGATTATGGCAAAGCCCCACAAAATATCAATGTGGCGACACTTGGGGGAGGCCTATGTCCAGCAGTGGACGTCTTTTCGGCTGAAATGATGATGATGAATGATGAAGTAAAACCTCTACCAGCTTTAGGTAAATATAACCAACGCCATAACGTTCGCGATGACCGACTTCCATTCAGCAATAAAACTACATGTTAATTGCAATCCATCGATAAATACTAACACGACGTTTCATGAAGCGAGAAATGAGATTTATATGATATTCGAGTCAGGTACCTTTTATTTGATATAGTTTGCATTCTTTTGAGTTGAAATAGGGATTTGAGAGACTTCTGTGTTGCCTTGTAACTGGAGTATGATCTAGGTATCAAGTCTTTAGATTTAAGCGATGTTATCCTATACAGCAGCGGTGAGCAGCGGTGGTCCAGCCGCGACTTACGAGCAGTAAGTCGTAGTTTCGAACCCAGGCAGGCGCATTACTTTTTGCAATTTATTTCATCACCGCTACTCTCAAAACGGTGAAAGAAAACATTGTGAGGAAATCGGCATGTCCTAGAACTAAAAATTCGAAGACACGTGACATATACCAATCCGTACTGGGCCAGCGTGGTGGATTACAGCCCACACCCTCTCATTGAGAGGAGAACTGTGTCCCAGCAGTGGGAACATTATAGACTGATAATGATGATCCTATGGTCTTCAGAAAGGTCAGGTGCGTAGTACTCACAACCGGTGTGCTTGTATAACCTGATTTATGAACGTGGATGAGGCGCGAGGAGGTAAGGAGGTGTAGTTTCTACTTACACCCTTGGGAAAATACGTTGAATTGCTTGTTCAATTCATGGTAACTAACTAACCGATTATACGTCGATTCAGTCCACCCTGTAAAAAGAAAAGGAAGTATTTGAGAATTGAGGTACTTGTATTGAGTACCTTCTATCTATCATCTTCTACTAATATCTATCTATCTTCTACTAAAAATAAAGAAGTGTTTGTTTGTTCGTTTGCTTGAACGTAATAATCTCAGGAACTACTAGTCAGATTTGAAAAAAATCTTTCAGTGTTAGATAGCCCATTTATCGAGGAAGGCTATAGGACGCTACGACCAATGAGAGCGGAGCAGCAATGCCAAATGTTGCGAAAACTGGAAAATGTGACGCAGACGAAGTTGCGCGGGACAGCTAGTTAATGTATACTTGAGAGGGTATTGGGCTCTATGATCTTTCAATCTCATGTACAAACATTTCACTCACAGGCCCATTTCTCCCAATATTTTCTTAAACCCCTCATCTTGCTATGGTCATTAATCTGTGCCCTGTAACCCGTGGGTTATTAAAACAAGCAGATCGTGGGACCGTCCCACACTGGGCCGTGGACTGTGACGGCGGGCGTAGGGTTACCGAGATAGCCGGCCGATTGTGTACAGGTTGAGTCGAAAGTGACCCTTCGTATAGAAGGTTACAAAAAATTAGCTAACTGTGTAGGCTTATTTATAAATGGCTTATCGATGATACCTCACTATAACTTGTGTATTGTTAGCTGTGAGCCACCCAGACACAATCTATACCAATATTATAAAGCTGAACAGTTTGTTGGTTTGTTTGCTTGAACGCGCTAATCTCAGGAACTACTGGTCCTATTTGAAAAATTCTTTCAGTGTTAGACAGCCCATTTATCGAGAAAGGTTATAGGCTACATATCATCACGCTACGACTAATAGGAGCGGAGCAACGAACACAAATTATGCGAAAACGGGGAAAATGTGACGCAGACGAAGTTGCGCGGGACAGCTAGTAAAATAAATAAATAAAAATAATACTTGTTTTTACAGTTCTGATTGCTAGATAAATATCAGCAGTAATACCCTATTGGTGTGTACTTCGGACTGCCACGTCATAGGTCTCGAGTTCGAACCCAAGACCTTTTCGGATTCATGTGCGTTGTTATTATCACTTGCTTCGGTGAAGAGAAACATCGTGAGGAAACCAGCATGCCTGAGAGATATCTCTCAACGGCATGTAAAGCCAAGTCAGAGGCTTATAGGGAGCATAAAAACAGTAGTAGGAACTATACATTGATTTGGCTTTAATGGCGTTTACACCTTACGGCATTTCATACAAACTTTCAAGTCCTTATTTTCCGAAACGACTAAATCGATTTTAAAACGAAAAAAACTAAGTGATATCGAATAACAATAAAAAACGATATTTTTGAGTAACTTTTTCGATCTATGTATCATGCTTATGCGTATGAAGTTTCATTAAAATCGATTCAGTCATTTCGGAAAATAAAGACTTGAAAATTTGTATGAAATGTCGTAAAGCGTAAACGCTCTAAAGTACATACTGTTGATCGTTTTTTATTGTTATTCGATTTCACTGTTGCTTTTCTCGTTGTTTACTTTTTCTTTCTTGAATCCAGAAACTTTTAATACTAAAACTAAAACCTATATTATTATATCTTTGAAGCAATATAATTAATTGCAACGTGCCTGTGTGCGATTAAATAATTAATTTTAATAAACTTGCGATCAATAAAAGCTTTAGTACTTGGTTGAATTGTTTAGTTGCTAACATTATTATGAAAATACATATATGTAGATTCCGCTTGCAACTTCGTTTGCCTGGAAGAAATCTACCATCCTCAAAAAAGCAGCACCCTGTATATTAACCTCAAGACACCGTGGGCCAGTCATCTGCACATCACATTCACACGGTTAATTGTCCGATTGTTTGTAACCAGACCGATATGATGTAATTATAAATATAGTTAGTGTTGTACGGGGGTCAGGGAGAAAATGAAATTAGAACTATCGAAGAAAGGAGGTGTCTCATGAGATTACTAGTAATATATTAGTAAGGAAGAAGACATGCGCCGAACCCCATATGAATTGGGATAAGAGCAAGATGATGATAATGATGATTTGGTTGGTCTTGAAGATAACTTTAAAATCACAAGCGTGCGTAGTATTTTAACGTTTTAATAATCGACTTTTGTTCGATGCAGACCTGGAATATGGAGTCTTTTTCAGTACGTACTATCAGAAAAGTGGGAATAGGCACAATTTTCAAACATAATCCCGTGTACACGATGACCACATCTGTTTAACACCCTTACTTCTATTGGTCCCCACAAATAGTTGCGGACCAATAGTACTTTAACAAAAAAAAACGTAAACCGAAAAAGCCCCTTTTTCCGTTTTTCCTTTTCTGTTAATGATCCCAGGTGTTTGACCACCGTTTTTCGATCAATGATAAAACAAAAAAGGGACCAAGGAATAGAAAGTTTATAACTGTTTTAACGCTGCAAGCAAGGATAGGCCTATGTCCAGCAGTGGACGTCTCATCTTCATCATTCTCTTGCCCTTATCCCAATTCATTTGGGGTCGGTGCAGTACGTCTTCTTCTTCCATACCTCTCTATTACTTGTCATCTCATGAGATACCTCCTTTCTTGCCATATCATTTTTCACACAGTCCATCCAAGAAGTGGACGTCTTTTGGGCTGAAATGATGAATGATGATGATGAAGCAAGGATAGTCCTTACCGTGCTCTGATACCCAGTTTGGTGATTGTAACCACTTATCTTACGTGCTTTGCAAGGCATGTAGGAATCTCGGTATGTAAAGGGTAATCACCCATCCAAGGAGCAACATAGGCCTATTATGGCTTAAACTAACAACTAATGAAACGAGCAGCTGTTATTATTTATACAATACTATCTCACACACAACAATTAAGTCCAACGTAAGAAAACAACATTACCTACAAACTAATTCCCCAAA
The DNA here is from genome assembly GCA_949152445.1 of Cerastis rubricosa. Taxonomy (NCBI): domain Eukaryota; kingdom Metazoa; phylum Arthropoda; class Insecta; order Lepidoptera; family Noctuidae; genus Cerastis; species Cerastis rubricosa. The sequence continues at coordinate 14,251,712 of OX424548.1, read as the reverse complement.
TAACCCACATACAGTGTTACCTGCCGAAAAAAACGCGAAGACCACTTGCCTTAATTAATAAATTTATGTCTGGCAACACTGAGAAACTGCCATTACGGGCTCCATTAATTAATGGTTGCCATTTAGGGGATTTCCTTAGGGGTCGTAGGGGGTAAATGGGGCATAAAAATTGGGTATTTTCTTGTTAATTTAAGTGTTGATTTTTCTTTGATGATGCTCTGGTAAATTATGTGGATGTGTACCGCGTTTAGGAACGGTGATTTCTTGCTTTATGTATTGCGTACCTGTCTTCTTTTTGGGATGAAATTGGAATGATCTTTTTGATTCTTTCTTTGTTTTTGGGTGTTGTTGTATACGGATTTTCTGACTGTAATGTTTGCAATAGGCTCGCCCTCTGGTGCCGTATGGCTCCGTATCGAAACGTCCTATGGATATCGATACCTGGCTTGGAATATTGATTTAAACAAAAATATAAAGATCCAGTTTAAGTTTTCATTAAAATCGGGTTCGAGGCGCCTATAAGTATTTTCCCTCTTTCTAATAGTTTCGAATTCCATTCACGGCTACTTAAAAATCCCCACATATCTATACCATATTAAAAAGCTGAAGAGTTTGTTTGTTTGTTTGCTTGAACGCGCTAATCTCTGGAACTACTGGTCCACTTTGAAAAATTATTTCAGTGTTAGATGGCCCATTTATCGAGGAAGGTTATATATCATTACGCTAAAACCAATAGGAGCGGAGCACCAATGAAAAATGTTGCAAAAACGGGGAAAACTAAACATGACACAGACGACGTTGCGTGGGTCAGCTAGTATTCGATAATATACCAGGACATACCAGTGTCGAAAAACTTGGAAAACTGCCTCACCTGGAACCCATCCTCAACACTTGCGCTCTGCAGCTAAACATCACCACTACAACACCACTAAAAACCAAAATCTTTTCCCCTCAATATTTATATGAGGACAGGAGCAACAATAAATATCCTAGCTCATAATAATGTAACTCATTTGTAAGCGATATATTATACGGGTTTAAACTAAATGTATGGCAAATGATTTATTATTACAATATGCTGTTGAAATATTGTGTAACAACCTACTTTTAGCAGGCAGTGTGGAGAAAAATATTCCAGTGAAAAAGCAAACGCTGTCTTGGTCTTCTTCTGCATACAGCATTTCAGAATTTTTGACAGACAAAATGTAATGACTGTTTTGACCTAGTATGTCAATAATTTCAATTTCATTTGCATTGCACGTGACATTTTTGTATTATTTTAATTATTATTTTACTATTTTCTCTTTTTTTTTTTGTTCCGACGTTCTTTGAATTGATCTGTATGGTGTCGGACGTAAAGAATAGCACCACCCGTATCTTCGTATCTTCCCGTGAGTGTCGTAAGAGGCGACTAAGGGATTTGCCAGAGAATGGGCAGCAGCGTTCTCTGTGCTTTTGTAACAACCGTACTGCGATCGCCAACCCGCCTGCCAAGCGTGGCGATTGCGGCAAAACCCTCCCAAAATGTCAATGTGGCGACACTAGCCTGTGTCCAGCAGTGGACATCTTTTGGCTGAAATGATGATGATGATGAAACTTACAATTACTGGCAATCATATGTTTTTGTTTGTTTGTTTGTTTTTTCTTTTGTTTTTTTTTCAAAATTATTTATTTAATACTACATGCATTCCATTTATGTAATTGTGTTATCAATTTTAATGACCTCTATGAATATGTTTACGAATTCGGGTAATAACATGGCACGCTTGTAATTTTTTATAACAACTATTTATTGTACCTGTGTTAACAAATGATTAAATTACATAGAACTTAGTGCCTTACATGGTGTCAGAGTTTTATGCCGTCCATGAGCCTCTGATATGGCTTTACATGCCGTCGAGAAATATCTCTCAGGCTTGTTCGGTTTCTTCGTGATGTTTTCCTTCACCGAAGCAAGTGATAATTATAAAATACGCACATGAATCCGAAAAATCAGAGGTTTTGGGTTCGCATTCGAGACCTACGGCTTGACACTGTAACGGTCACACCACTAGGTTAGCACTGTTTTTAGGGTTCCGTACCCAAAGGGTCAAACGGGACCTTAACGGGGTCTTAGTAAGGTTATTCATTTGATTATAGGGTAACCTTTTGAGCTACTGCCAAATTAAAACTTTTCTTTTTAACTTCCTCATTTGTATTGCGATTTCTTTGACAGTCGTTACGAGTAGTTTGAAGCCAAAACTCTGGCATCCAGTCTTACCAAGGGGTATCGTTTTACCCACTTACTGGGTTGTGGAGGTCAGATAGGCAGTCGCTTCATGTAAAATACTGGTACTCAGCTGCATCCGATTAGACTGGAAGCCGATCCCAACATAGTTTGGGAAAAGGCTAGGCTGATAATGTTTGACTAGCGGTCGCGTTTTTCCATCAGAAAATTTCTCAGTAACAATCACGGTGTCTGATGTCTTAGGGCGTCGCTGCTGGGGAAGGACAGCATGGGGACAGGCTGGATCTGAATGAATTCATTATTTAGGGGCTGATTTAGAACTACCGGGAGGGCTAGGACCGGGACGTCACGACGGACCTCGACGGTGAGGTCGGAAAGACGGCGGTTTGCAACTGAAGTTTTTAAGAGTGCTAGTCTCTTTGCTACTCTCCTGGAGGAGGGTGATAGGATCCTCGGGAGTGACCAGGGTATGCCTCGGACGGCGTACTGAACTTATGCGCGAGGGGTCGTAACGGGCGGCCGCTGCGTTCAGGGGATTACGGTACTTAAAATTGCTTTATCGAAAAAACTCTTCGAAAAAGAGAAGGAACAACCTCTGGTCTGGACCAACGAGGCAGTCTTTTTATACTTCATCATCATCAACCTATAATGTTCCCACTGCTGGGACACAGACCTCCTCTCTATGAGAGGGAGTGGGCTGTAATCCACCGCGCGATTGGTAGATGTCTCATGTCATCGAATTTTTAGTTCTAGAACATGCCGGTTTCCTTACGATGTTTGCCTTCACTGTGTTTGAGGGCAGCGGTGATAAATTACACAAAGTAATGCGCCTGCCTGGGTTTGAACCCACGGCTTACTGCTCGTAAGTCGGGGCTGCCACCACTGGGCCACCGCTGCTCTCTTTTTATACTTATCTGGTTTCAAATCACTTCCGGGCCATCAAATTGTCTTTCAAATGAATGGTTTCCAGAGAACCGCTAAACGTTCTGCTCTCCCCTCGAAGAGTAAAGGGGTGTTAAAATATAACTATAAATTATACGTTCGTTCACAATAAGAGTCTCATTTGCAGAACGTATTCAGGCTTTAAAAGGGGATGATTTATTAACAGTATGCCGCTTACATTGTGCTCAGCTGCTTTTATTTTTGTAGGGAGGTTTATTTTTAGGGATAAGTAATTATGTTACGGATTGGGGGTGATTATTTTCTGTTTGTCTTATGAATATGACGACCCCGACTAGCGTTAAACTGAATAGGGGATGATCACTATTTATTTTTCTTTGTCTTTCGGGTAGATTATTGAAAAGTATTGGACACGTATTTTTTCTTTTTTCACGTGGTCATAAAATAACGGAGTTATATTGAGTTGAAATGGCGCATGACGTCACGTGTAGGTAATTTTTATATTTATTTGTGACGTAGTGAGCCCCCACTCTCCAACTTTTAACTAAGCATTTTTTTATATTTTGATAAAACAAAAAATACGTGTCTAATGTTTTTGTATTACCTGTCTGACGGACAAAATAGAATTTCGTTTTCTTTACCCAGTATTATACCCTATTCAAGCGCTTAATCTAAGTTTTTTTTTTGGTGATTCTTCTTAGATGTGATGAATATGGCGGTAAGTGGATAGCAGGAACAAAATCAAATGACAACGACTTGGTAGCACAGCGTATAATCGCAGACTGGCGCTCCTTGACAATGACATGAACCAAATTATATTTTGTGCTCCTACCCACAATAAACTAATTATTAACACATTCAGCACACCCCCCATTTTAAATTACAATCTGTTCATGAAGGGTTAATAACTTAAAACTAATTCCAAAACTGGATCCTTTAGCATCGTCATTTAGAAATACATTTATTTTTAGGGTTCCGTACCCAAAGGGTCAAACGGGACACTATTACTGAGACTTCGCTTTCCGTCCGTCCGTCCGTTCGTCCGTCTGTCACCAGGCTGTATCTCATGAACCGTGATAGTTAGCCAGTTGAAATTTCTACAGATTATGTATTTCTGTTGCCGCTATAACAACAAATAATAAAAATAAATATTTAAGAGGGGTTCCCACAAGAAAAAGTTTTTTTTTTTCGTTTTTATAAATAATGGTACGGAACCCTTCGTGCGCGAGTCCGACTCGCACTTGGCCGGTTTTTTTTTAAGTACATATTTATATCTGATAACCGGTTTACGGGTTCGCTTTGGGTACTTTTCTTGATGCTGAGCTGACGAACCCACACACCATAACACCACATAGCTGATCCTGCTCTACAACACCAACAGTCAGGTCAGCAGACCTACTTGGTCAGGTCGGACAGAGTTTTAAAGGTTCTTTTTCCATCAAGAATTTCTCAGTAGCAGCCACTAAGTCTGGATTTGTGCCCGGTTCATGCCAACAGGCTCGCCCACTATTCATCATCATCATTTCAGCCCAAAACACGTCCACTGCTGGACATAGGCCTCCCCCAAGTGTCGCCACATTGACATTTTGGGGGGTTTTGCCATAATCGCCACGCTTGGCAGGCGGGTTGGCGATCGCAGTACGGTTGTTACAAAAGCACAGAGAACGCTGCTGCCCATTCTCTGGCAAGTCCCTTAATCGCCTCTTACGGCACCCACGGGAGGATGTGGTATGGTGCTATTCTTTAAGTCCGTCACCATATAGAGCCGCCGACTATTACATGGGATTTAAACAACATAACTGGCGAAATATGGGTGTAATGGATCCACCTCAGCCTAACCCTTCGGAGATTACAGGAGACATGTTATGTTATGTTACTTTTACCAACCCTGGGACCGCGGGGTGGATTACAACAACAACATACATTTATTTTCAGGCAACTTTGGCCCATACCTTACTGTCTTTCATACATATGATAAAATACAATTTGTGTTAGTATACCCTTTTTTTTTTTAGGATGTGTAATCATCAAATGGCTTCTCCCGCTCTGGGCGGAGCGGAAGGGAGTGTCAGACTTGTCCTGACTAAAACCCATCCATGTTCCTTCTTAGCCCTTTGTGTTCCAGGGTCACGGTATCTCTTTCGAACAACCCGCAGCCCTGGCAGGTATCGGCCCTCTCGGACCCCTTCTGATTTGCTGACATCTCCTTGAGGCGCGCGTGGAACACGCTTACGCTAGCGAAATCTACAGGAACATGCCGAGATTTTTCAGATGCTGCAGAAACAGGCAGCGGGTCGTGCGGTCGTGCAGCGGCGAGCCGAGGAGCCACAGGTACGAGAGCAGGGCAGCGGGGCGCACTAGGAACGCATTCCGCAGGCTTAGTATTCTTGCCAGCCCAAGAGAGTACAGAAAGGAAGACCGTTTCCCAGCAGTGGCAACGTTATATACCCTGAATATTATGTGAGGATATCAATACCAACTCATCTGCCACTCATACATCACTCGAAAGTTATAATTAATACTTGCTTTGTCATGAATCCATAATATTGATAAATATGAAATTGTAGGCTTATTTTAATTGTTGGACATTCTGTGTAATAAAATGTGAAACCACAATGTATGTTGGTAATTGATTATGGTTATCTTCGATAATTTATTTTTAAGTGTTTTTGTTTTTGCTTCGTGGTATTTTCAGTATAAAATCACGCATGGAGGCTCGTGACTAATTAATAACAGCCGCACGGGTCGATATTTAAGGTTAAACTGTTCTTGCTGAGGTTGGTCCGTTGATGGGTGACTATTATTACATACCGAGTTTCCGCCGTGCCTCGGAAAGTGTGTTAAGCCGTTGGTCCCGGCTGTCATTTGTAGATCTTTGACAGTCGTTACGAGTAGTCAGAAGCTGAAAGTCTGACATCCAGTCTTACCAAGGGGTATCGTATTACCCAGTTACCGAGTTGCGGAGGTCAGACATTCAGTCGCTTCATGTAAAATACTGGTACTCAGCTGCATCCGGTTAGACTGAAAGCCGACCCCAACATAGTTTGGGAAAAGGCTAGGCAGATACATCACGCGTGTGAGCAGCGGTGGCCCAGTGGTGGCAGCCCCGACTTACGAGTAGTAAGCCGTAGGTTCGAACCCAGGCAGGTGCATAACAGTGTGTTATTTATTTCATCACCGCTGCCCTCGAAATCGGTGATGGAAAACATCGTGACGGAACCGGCATGTCCTAGAACTAAAAATTCGAAGACATGTGACATCTACCAACCCGCACTGGGCCCGCGTGGTGGATTACAGGCCACCCCCTCTCATAGAGAGGAAGCCTGTGTGCCAGCAGTGGGAACCTAGGTTTCAACGAAATCTATGTTTCACACATAAAAACTATGACTTTGACAATAAAATATTACTACTATAAGATTACCTACTTTCGTTCGCTCGACAAAACTTTTCTATTCCCTCTTTATTTATCCCCAGATAATTAGCCAGTTATAACCGGATTATGACCGGTCGTAACTGGTTAGATCCGGTTACGTCCGCCCCAAACCGGTGAAGAAAGGTACGGAATTAAATGTTAATTACTTTGTACCTTTAAATTTTATAATTGTAGATTATGGGAGAGATTATCACGAACATTATAGGACTTATTATTGGTGTATTGGTAAGAATGGCAGATAAATATGATAAATTTGAATTGTTAAGCAGCGCTTGCCGCGGTCGACCCAGGGATGGGTTGTTTAAATTTAAATTAAATAAAACAGAGTACCGATTAACAATACGGGGAGATTTTCAAGGTTAAGCAACTTTGACTGATGTCAGTCTGTGGATGGGTGATCGTGACCATTAATATTGCATACCGAAATCCCTTCGTCTTCGGGAAACATGTTAAGCAGATGGTCCCGGACGGTTGTGTGCGTGATCCGAAAGACTGATAACCAGTCTTACCACAGTGAACTTATTAAACAGTATTAACTGCATTGTGGAGGTCAGATAGGCAGTTGCTTCATGTAAAATATTAGTATTCAGCTGCATCTGGTTAGACTGGCAGCCGACCCCAACAAAGTTGAGAAAAATTAAAAGCCAAAAAGTGAAAGACCATAGAGCTTAACAATTTGACTGGGTTGTGGAGGTCAAATAGGCAGTCGCTCCATGTAAGATACTGGTATCACTGGTTATTTGGTACTAGCTAGCTAGTAGAACAGTGATAGCCTAGGACCGCTGTAGTAGTAGCCTAGGTGCTGTGACCGTAGGACTGCCAAGTCATAGGTCCCGAGTTCGAACCCAAAACACGCATCCCTGATTTTTCAGATTCACGTGCGTATTGTATAGAGAGAGAGAGTTGAGTTGAGTTGAGAGTTGTGAAAGGAGCTCATGGCTAAATAATAGGTAGCCGAACAGGTCGACCTTCAAGGTTAACCCGTGCTTGCCGAGGTTGGTCCGTGGATGTGTGACCATCTTTACATACCGAGTTTCCTCCGTGCCTCGGAAAGCACGTTAAGCCATTGGTCCCGGTTGTCATTTATAGATCTTTGGCAGTCGTTACGAATAGTCAGAAGCCGATAGTCTGACATCCAGTCTTTCCAAGGGGTATCGTATTACCCAGTTACTGGGTTGTGGAGGTCAGATAGGCAATCACTTTATGTAAAATACTGATACTCAGCTGCATCCGGTTAGACTGGAAGCCGACCCCTACAAAGTTTGGGAAAAGGCTAGGCAGATGATGAAATGATGAGCCTGGTGACATACGGACGGACGGACGGACAGACAGGCGCAGTAATAAGGTCCCGTTTGACCCTTTGGGTACGGAACCCTAAAAGCAGTGCTAACCTACGACCGTCGGAGTGACAAGCCATAGGTCTCGAGTTCGAACCCAAAACCTCTGATTCTTCGGATTCATGTGCGTATTGTATAATTATCACTTGCTTTTGGTGAAGGAAAACATCGTGAGGGAACTAAACCAGCATGCCTTTTTTTTTTAGGATGGGAAATCATCAAATGTCTTCTCCCGCTCTGGGCGGAGCGGAAGGGAGTGTCAGACTTGACTGACTAAAACCCAACCGTGTTCCTTCTTAGCCCTTTGTGTTCCAGGGGCACGGTATCTCTTTCGAACAATCCACAGCCCAACCAGCATGCCTGAGAGATATTTCGACTCGACGGCATGTAAAGCCAAGTGAGACGTCTATGGGTGGCATACAAATTCTGACACCAGGTAAGGCACTAGCCACAAGAAAAAGTAAGACTGGATATTCATGCTTCATACAGTTAAACTGGAAGCCAGCCCCAACGTATTTGGAAAACGGAGATCATTTGTTTCTTTTTTTAGGGTTCCGTACCCACAGGGTCAAACGGGACCCTATTACTGAGACTTCACTGTCCGTCTGACACCAGGCTGTATCTCATGAACCGTGATAGGTAGCCATCTGAAATTTCTACAGATTATGTATTTCTGTTGCCGCTATAACAACAAATACTAAAAACTGAATAAAATAAATATTCAAGGGGGTTCCCATACAAAAATGATTTTTTGCTGGTTTTTATAAATAATGGTACCTACGGAACCCTTCGTGCGCGAGTCCGACTCGCACTTGGCCTGTTTTTTTATTTAAAACGGTTTACCACCAATTACAGTAACTAAAATTAAAATGACAATTATTACATAATATTAAAATATACAAAATGACAAAGTAAAGCAAATTAAGTTGAAACTTACATAAAACATGATATAAATAAAAGGAGGTTAACAACACTCATAAATTCCTCTCACAGTACTTCTGACATACCAATAAAATCTTCATCCATCCATCCGCAAACAGATCGCTAGTTGGACTAGACTCCAAGAGATCATTAAGCGTAGCCAGAGTTCGAGGAATTGGCGACTTAGCACGTGCATCAGTACGACATGAAGGCACAGCAAACAGCCTGTGCTTTCTTCCCCGGCAGTAATAGTGATAATAATCATCATTCTCTTGCCCTTATCCTAATTTATTTGGTGTCGGCGCAGCATGTCTTCTTCTTCCATATTTCTTGTCATCTCATGAGACACCTCCTTTCTTGCCATATCATCCTTCACACAGTCCATCAATCGTTTCTTTGGTCTTCCTCTACCCTTATACCCATCCACATTCATACTCAAAACTTTCCTCACGACATTTTCCTCATTCCTCCGCATCACATGCCCATACCACGACAACCGATTACCACACATCTTTTCAGTCACCGGCGCCACTTTCAGACTTCCACTAATGTACTCATTTTTGGGAATAAGGAGATAATGACGAAAATTTAAGATTACTTACTGTATTTTGACAAGCAATTAATGCGAATGCAAAGTTTGCTAATTGATTGATTTATGAGCTATAAGCGTTTTCGGTATTTGATTTAACTTATTTGTTTGTTTAAACAATTTGCTTCTTTGGTTTTGACAAACATTGAAAAGTTCTTTGGAAAAGTCAATGAATGGTCTTAAGATCAATTTTCGTTAATGAGACAGTTATTCTAAGTGGATTATTTCTTTAATCACTGTTCAATTTAAGTACAATATTGTTTACGTTTAAGCCATTTCATTGTTGCTAAATTGGAGGAGTTTAACTCTCCGTAAAATAATGATGAAGTTTCAACAGATTTACATAGAAAAATCGTGCTTACTAAAATTATATACACAAGAGTTTGTAAAGATAGATTTGTAACTCAAATCTAAAAACTAGTATACAGATCCTGATATACATGTACTGTAAAAAAGCGTATACATTTGAATAACACATAGGCTTATTTATAAAGATATTGTATAAAAAAAATTGGCGATGCCGGGGTTGGAAGGTAGTTAACTAGCTAGAGATTTGTTTTAGTATTTATAATTATATAGATACATATTTTTAGTATTTTCATATATATCAGCGACAGGTGCATGCCTGACACATGCTGAGCTGGACTCCCATTAGGTGCAACCTTGAGACGCACACCGCACCTTGTATACTCGTTATTCTATTTGAAGTATGTCATGGTGTTACTATAACTGTTTCGTAAATATGTTTTTATTTCATCATCATCATCATTTCAGCCCGAAAGACATCCACTGCTGGATATAGGCCTCCCCCGAGAAGGGGGGGTTATGCCATAATCACCACGCTTGGCAGGCGGGTTGGCGATCGCAGTACGGTTGTTACAAAAGCACAGACAACGCTGCTGCCCATTCTCTGGAAAGTCCCTTAGTCGGCTCTTACGACACCCACGGGAATATATGGGTGGTGCTATTCTTTACGTCCGACACCACAAAGAGCCTTTTTTATTTTTTTTTTATTTTTGTATATTTGCAGCTTGTTTTCATATAGGTATATTTATGTAATCTGTGTCATTTAATTGTGCTTTTGTGACGTGTTCTATCTCTTTTGTGTGCACTGAATAAATTATTTATCTTTCTTGTAAATAGTCGACAGCAATTTCGTGTTCAGTTCTATTGTTGTAATTCGCCATTTGTGTTTTTTTAATGCTCTTTGGAGTTATGTTAGAATTTTTGTTCCATAAAAAGCGTGAATCCGCGGCATTAATTCCTAATTACCCAAAAATGGTTCAAACGCCATAAATAATGTATTAATCCCACGAAATTCACGGCCTATTTAACCAGAACACCCATTATAATAATCCGTGCCATCCAAATAATAATACAAACAATTAAAATTATCACTATTGTCCTAAACCTTGCATTTAGTTCCATTAAAACGCAATAATTTAACTAATAACCGTTTTACGAGTAGTTCGCTTATCATAAGCGCCCGGGGGAACACCGGTTAACCGGTTGAAACTGCATTAAACTGGTTTAATGTGGATTACAACGGGATATTGGTGTTCGAGCGGATAGTTCGCATAATTGGGTACAGGTGTTCGGTGACAAGTAAAGTTTTGAGTGACAGTGTTGTTAATAGGGGCGGTTTGATTTGTAATTGTAATGTTTGGGGGAATGTTTTATGGATAAGCTTTGGTTGATGTTTGTTGATTTTAGAACAATAATCTCAAAGGGCGTAAACAAGGTGACCATCTGTTTGAAAGCATTTCGTGTTTCTATAACAACTGCAGGATTGAGAAACTAGTGGCTAAATAACAACAGCCGCACGGGTCTTCAGCATAGGTTGCATAAGTTGGTCCGTAGATGAGTGACATCCCATTACATACCGAGTTTTCTCCATGCCTCAGAAAGCACATTAAAATGTTGATCCCGGTAGTCAAGTCAATATTAGATCTTTGACAGTCGTTACAGGTACTTAGTGGCCCAAAAGTCTGACAACCCGTCTTACCAAGGGGTAACGTATAACCCAGTACTATACTAGATTGTGGAGGTCAGATAGGCAGTAGCTTCATGTAGAATACTGGTTTTCAGCTGCATACGGTTAGATTGGAAGCCGACCCCAACATAGTTAGGAAAAGATTAGACAGATGATGATGTCAGCAGGATTGACATGAGCGTTTCGATAGCTTCATCATCATCATCATTTCAGCCCAAAAGACGTCCACTGCTGGACATAGGCCTCCCCCAAGTGTCGCCACATTGACATTTTGGGTGGTTTTGCCATAATCGCCATGCTTGGCAGGCGGGTTGTCGATCGCAGTACGGTTGTTACAAAAGCACAGAGAACGCTGCTGCCCATTCTCTGGCAAGTCCCTTAGTCGCCTCTTACGACACCAACGGGAAGATATGAGATGGTGCTATTCTTTATGTCCGTCACCATTCAGAACAATCATCATCATTTATCATTATCGCTGGCAGCATATCATTTTGTCTGGACCTGCCATGACGTCTTAAAGTAGCATTGTTTTAGTCTTATTCCAGTGTGGGAAAGAAACGGAGCTATACAGGATGTCTAGCGCCATCTCTTTCCCACACTGGAAAAGGAGTAAAACAATAATGTTTTAAGACGTCATGGCAGGTTTCATTACCTGGGTTTCATTACGATAATAACCTACAAAACTTAAAAGTTAGTCCGTAATCCGAACGATACTCAGACCTTACCTAAATCCCCCCCCCCCCCCCCCTATTACCTAAACCTTGGTTAAAATTATATCTGTAACGTAGGAAAGTGATATCAGTTCAAAGTTTATGTTTAGTTTTTTTTCCCACAAGTTTGTAGTCAACGAAGGTGACTTGAAATAACACATCCACTTTTGATTTGACAACTAGTAGGTAGGCAATTGTGTAACACACTTACAATGGCAATGCTTTTTATTTTTCATTACGTCATTTACTAATAAAATTTTAAGTATAAATGTCGATGTCTATAAGAGTAGAAGAAGACCAAAAAAGCGATGGATGGACTGTGTGAAGGATGATATAGCTAGAAAGGAGGTGACAGCTGAGATGACAAGTAATAGAGAAGTATGGAAGAGGAAGACATGTTGCGCCAACCCCAAATAAATTAGAATAAGAGCAAGAGAATGAAGATAATTAATGATGAAAGACTTTCCTTTCTTTCTTCGTTAATCGTAATTTTAATTGATTTGAAATATACTGTCCCGCGCAACTTCGTCTGCGTCAAATTTTCCCCGTTTTCGCAACATTTTTCATTGCTGGTCCGCTCGTATTTGTCGTAGCATAATGATACCTACCTATAGCCTTTTTCAATAAATGGGCTATCTAACACTGAAATAATTTTTCAAATCGGATCAGTAGTTCCTGAGATTAGAGCGATCAAGCTAACAAACAAACTCTTCAGCTTTATAATATTAGTATAGATATTAGTATAGATTTAATTTTATTTCAAGTTTGAAAACGTATCTAAATGCTTGACTTACAGTGAAAGAAAACTACAAAATCATCCACTCTTGACTACAAATATCAGGAAATTCAACTTCCCGCTAAGAATTCCTCACCGCTACATATGTATGTTCTGTATGGTGTCGGACGTAAAGAATAGCACCATCCCATGTCTTCCCGTGGGTGTCGTAAGAGCCGACTAAGGGACATGCCAGAGAATAGGCAGCAGCATTCTCTGTGCTTTTGTAATAACCGTACTGCGGTCGCCAACCCGCCTGCCAAGCGTGGCGATTATGGTAAAAACCCCCCATATATCAATGTAGCGTTGGGGGAGGGCCTATGTCTAGCAGTAGACGTCTTTCGGCTGAAATGATGATGATGATACTGTACTACCTATCCCGCGCAACTTCGTCTGCGTCAAATTTTCCCCGTTTTCGCAACATTTTTCATTGCTGCTCCGCTCATATTTGTCGTAGCGTGATGATGTATAGCCTATAGCCTTCCTCAATAAATGAGCTATCTAACACTGAAATAATTTTTCAAATCTGATCAGTAGTTCCTGAGATTAGCGCGATCAAGCTAACAAACAAACTCTTCAGCTTTATAATATTATAGTATAGATTAAATTTTATTTAAAGTCTGAAAACGTATCTAAATGCTTGTCTTACAGTGAAAGAAAACTACAAAATTATCCACGCTTGACTACAAATATCAGGAAATTCAACTTCCCACTAAGAATTCCTCACCGCTACATATGTATAGCGAATACATACGGTTATTCCTTTATATCCTGTGCATGATAACCTCATATTATCTAAACCTTGCACCCCATATTTAATAGAAAGGCAATTACATAGGTACGCATTGAGTTCCTGACTCGCGAGAATCTATATTTATCTTTGGACTATGAGTCGTTGGGACATGGACGTGGAATGGAAACCCGTTGTGTGAGTGTTGGACGTAAGTGGGAAAGTTTTTAGTGCTAGGTGATGGAAAGATTATTAGAGCTAAGTATCTCAAGTCAACGGTCTTAAGAGGGATCTCTAGCGGGCCTTTCTCCACACAAACGTATTCCGCTGTTTTCTTCGTGGATATTGCGTCTAAAGCAATGATTTTTTTCCAAAAAATTACCCTTATTAACAAGGAATTGATATAAAGGAAATGATAGGGGCATGCCCTTATCATTTCCTTTTTTTCAAAACATAATCACTAAAAGAATTATGAAAATCCAAAAACCCGGACAAAAACCCATTTTTACCGCCATGTTCAGACGACTATCAGACAAATCACTTAAGTTTTTAACAAAAAAATAGAAGGAGCATAAATATACTTTTCCTCTAAATTTTGATATAAGAATTATTAAGATCAGTTTAGTTTTGAAGAAGAAAACAGCGGAATACAAAACGTCTTTTGGTCAAGATTTTTGTAGGTAAAATCAGTCTTTCGCACTTTACGGGGGCTTGGTCGGGCGCAGCGCGACGGAAATAGTTTCTTCAAATACCTGTTCTTCAAATTCCTCGGGACTAAAGTCCCTTCTTAAGATAATTTTTCGTTAATGAGACAGTTATTCCAAGTGGATGATTTCTTTAACCACTGTTAAATGTAAGTACAATATTGTTTACGTTTAAGTCATTTCGTTGTTGCTAAATTGGAGAAGTTTAACTCTTCGTAAAATAATAATGAAGTTTCAACAGGTTATATCAAACAAGGTGTTGTTTTGCATTCTAGTCAAATTCAAGGAGGTAAAGTAACTATGCTAATGATTCTCAACCCGTATTAATAATAAAATGGGTAGGTATTTTTTTTTTTATTTACCGAAATCGGTAAGTGTGAACCACCCGTGTTTTAAACGCGGCCCCTCTGTTTCTCGTCCTATATAAAACCGCGCTTCCACACATACAAACAATGTCAAAAGTTTATTCAATAATTTCTTATTTCCTAAACCACGTTAAGGGGGTCATTCTGATATACCCAATAGTCGATGAATCAGGGCTGATTTTTTTTTCTAAACTGCCCCACACTAGGAATTTATACATACACAAACAGCCAGAACCGGAACAACAATCTGTAGGCCATACAAACATTTGTTCCGTGCGGGAATCGAACCCACGGCACGTTGCGCAGCAGTCAGTCGCTCGGCCACTGCGCCAACTGTGCCGTCAAATGAAGATGAAGTGTCTCTTATGCTGTTTAAACTATAACCACTAAAGTTACGTAAAATTGTACCTTCTGCCTACCCCTATCTATACTATAATTCCATACTATAATATTATAAAGCAGAAGAGTTTGTTTTTTGTTTGTTTGCTTGAACGCGCTAATCTCAGGAACTACTGAGCCGATTGGAAAAATTCTTTCATTGGTAGATAGCCCATTTATTGAGGAAGGCTATAGGCTATATATAATTACGCTATGACCAATAGGAGCGGAGCAGCAATGAAAAATGTTGCGAAAACGAGGAAAATGTGACGCAGACGAAGTTGCGCGGGACACCTAGTTCTATTATAAAAGAACCTACTCATAAGTACTAACTTTCTAAAAGAAACCTCACTGTTATACAGACTTCTTCCTGTGTCTTCATTAAGGGCCAAATATATCTTCAAGTTATTATCGATCATCTCTTCCGGACTCACTAAACGTAAATCAAACTTGAATTTTGTTGCGGGCAAACAAGAAGTTTGGGCATTTTGTGAATCATCTGCAATGATATCTTGGTTAGAGATTTTTTTTTAAATTGGAGTCTGGACAAAAAGTATGAACGAATTAGATATTTTAATGGTAAACTTACAGACCCACGTTATTTCTGTTATTTTCACTCAATTAAGTATCTAGAATCCAAAAATCATCTTTAACCTTTAACCAAATCTTTTTTAACATTTTTTTTATTTATATCAAAATACGAAGAACAGTTTAACACTTTGATTACTTTATCATCTTCTTAGTCTTTTCTCAACTAAGTTAAGGTCGCCTTCCAGTCTACCCTAGTAAGATTAATCCTGGTATGATTAACCCTGGTATGATTAACCCTGGTATGATTAACCCTGGTATGATTAACCCTGGTATGATTAACCCTGGTAAGATTAACCCTAGTAAAATTAACCTTAGTTAAATTAACCCTGGTAAAATTAACCCTGAAAACAATAACTTAATCTATCACAATAAGAAACGTTATTGTTATCATCCTCCAGTTCTTAACTCTTTTCTTACCCAAACTTAAACTATAAAACTACTTTTCAACTTACCCAACCAAAAACTGAAATTAGTAATTTCTCCATTTGCCCTACCTGTGCGCCTGCCTACCCCAAGCCCACATCTGTCCAGTCGCGATGCACCTGCGGCTGTCGACCTGTTACTGTCGCTTTTTATAGTCGAACCGGTTCAGGTTGGCTTGGATGGGCTTATGTGCGAAGGCGGCATGAAGAAATGTTAAAAAAATATTTAAATAGTTTTATGTGTAGGATCTGAATTATCGATGAACGATGATATATTATATTATTATTATAGCTGGCCTGTATTTTCCCACTGCTGGGCAAGGGCCTCCCATCATTCCTTCCAACGGTCACGATTCTGTGATGATTCTTTCCAATTATCAAGGAAGACATCCAGTTCGTCCCGCCATCTCCTTGGTCTGCGCGACCCCGTGTCACTGTTTCAGGGCACCAATCCTGAGCTTTACGGGCCCACAGCTCGTTTGGCACGCGACAGACATGTACTGCCCAGTCCCATTTAAGTTGGGCAGCCTTTTGAGCCACGTCAACGATTTGCGTTTTGGAGCGCAATGTTGTGTTTCGAACACGGTCTGTCAAATTAACACCTAAGATACTGCGCTCCATAGCACGTTGGCAAACCTTGAGTTGAACGATGATAACAAGAATGATAAACAAATAACCTAATTTCCTGTGATCTAATGTTACATTTCATATAAACTTCTTTTGGTTTAGACCAAAACACAAAACACAAACCATTATACAAATTGAAAATTATTTGAAACGTTGTTAAACTAAATGCTACTAATAGCATTTAGTTTAACAACGTTTCAAATAATTTTCAATTTGTATAATGCTCTTTTTTATAACGTTTTTGTTATTTGACCTAATTTTCATTTGACCTAATTTTCATATTTACTCCTTTTCAGCCAAAATTTTGTAATGAATAAGTAAATATCAGGAAACATCATACTGTTATAACCTCATCTCACCCAAATGATTCACCAACAATAGAGGGGATCTGGACTATAGATGATAGAGGTTTGAAAGGAAAAACAGGAGGCCTTTGCTCAGCTGAGGGACAATAAAAAAGAAATAGTCTATATAAATTTTAGTTCAAATCGTTCCGATGAATCCTACAAATAACCTTCTTTGTGACAACATAATCGCCAAAACCAGAACCTCATCTATACCTTATTAATCTTCATCAATGATTCGCAACTTTCTTCCTGGAGTTTCTAAACACTAGATCTACAATTTCCTTTACCAAGGACCTTTAAAGTAAAACTTAAATATTCCACGCCTCTTCAATTTTGGTCTTGGCGCAAGTCATTACGGTTTTTGTTTAGGTAAACCACAGAATAGAGACATACAGAAGGCTTTATCTGTTTGGCATATACATGCTCAAGCTACACGCATGTTCGGACAGCGATTTGGAGCGAGAACATATGCAAGAAAGGAATTGATATGACCATGTTAGTGCGATGCGACCTCAAACAAATGCCTAAAGCATGAATCAAAGTATATGTGGTTGTTTAAAGGTATGCACAAATGACTACCGAGACCAAATACCTTTTTTATGGATGGGAATCATCAAATGACCCCTCCCGCTCTGGGCGGAGCGAAAGGGAGTGTCAGACTTGTACTGACTAAAACCCATCCATGTTTCTCTTAGGCCTTTGTGTTCCAGGGCCACGGTATCTCTTTCGAACAGTGCCGCAGCCCTGGCAGGCATCGGCCCTCTCGGACCCCTTCCGATTTGCTGACATCTCCTTGAGGTGCGCGTGGAACACGAACGCGCCGTCGACACGGCCTGTCGTCATAAGACGGACGGACGGTGAGCTAGCCCATTACTCACCGTCCACAGGCCCGCAGAGACCAATGACCTAACGTGCTTTTCGAGGCATGGAGGAAACTCGGTATGTAATGGATAGTAACCCATCTATGGACCAAACTTGGCAAGCGCTGCTTAACCTGGAACATCGACCAGCTGGCCTACCACGACGTCTTAAAGCAGTATTGTTTTACTCTTATTCCAGTGTGGGTTAGAAACAGAGCTATACAGGATGTCTAGCGCCATCTCTTTCCCGCACTAGAAAAGGAGTAAAACAATAATGTTTTAAGACTTCATAGTAGGCCAGCTGTGCGGCTGTTCTTATTTAGTCACGAGCTCCTCTATGTGCTAGTATGTGTGCGTGCGATTTAACCAGTCCGGGACAGTGGACCAACTGCTCTGTCCAACTAGTTGGACCATGGGCCTTTACTAGGGGCAGTTGTCCAACTACTCGTTATAGGGACCTGACCTTTTGTATTCCGTACCTATCTAGTTTTTGGGCATCCTATCTTTGTCGTGACTCGCAGTTTGGCTTGTCAAACATTCAAGAACAATGGAGAAAAAATGTTTCTAATGTTTTGTGGGATTCTTGAGTTGGTTAGGGAAGGCTAGATAAGTTTTTAGTAAAGAAGTTTTGAAATGAAACTTTGTCTGAGAAATTGGATTGATATCGTGGTTTCTCAGACGTCTAACAAAGAAAGAACAGAATGAACCCATACAAAAATGATTAACTGCGACCCAACGATTGGTCTGGGGGGTCATAATAAGAACCAAAATGATTATCATTCTCAGTGTAAAAATGAAGGCCCTCTTTGGCGGTTAATTTATACGAGCTTAATAGTGTTTGGCAGATTTTTTTGTCTACTGCAAGTTTCTGGCAGTGATGTTTTTTTTAAAGAAAATATTCTATACAACATTTTATAAGGACTCAGACTTTCAGAAAAACTATTGATTGAAGTTAAGGCATGGAAAAACATGGACAGTGAGTAATGGGCTAGCTCGCCGTCCGTCCTTATTATGACGACAAGCTGTGTCGACAGCGCATTTGTGTTCCACGCGCGCCTTAAGAAGATGTCAGCAAATCGGAAGCGGTCCGAGACCGCCAATGCCTGCCAGAGCTGCGGGACTGTTCGAAAGAGATACAGTGGCCCTGGAACACAAAGGGCTAAGAAGGATCATGGATGGGTTTTAGTCAGTACAAGTCTGAAACTGTTCCGTTCCGCCCCGAGCAGGAGGGATCTTTTGATGATTTCCGATCCGAAAAAAAGGCATGAAAAAACAGACAGATCGACATATAGACCGAATTATTTTTACATTTATAATAATTAGTATGAATTGTTCTGTCTCTGAACAGTGGTGGCCCAGTCGTGGCAGCCCCCGACTTATGAGCAGTCGTAGGTTCGAACCCAGGTGGACGCATTACTTTGTGTAATTTATTTCATCACCGCTGCTCTCTAAACGGTGAAGGAAAACATCTTGAGGAAACCGGCATGTCCTAGAACAAAAAAATCGAAGACATGTGACATCTACCAACCCGCACAGGGCCCGCGTCGTGGATTAAAATCCACTCCCTCTAATTGAGAGGAGGCCTGTGTCCCAGCAGTGGGAACATTTTAGGCTGATGATGCTGATGTTTTGTCTCTAGGATAAAACCTTTGTCACAGCCATTGGCAGTCACAATTAATATTCCCTCAATAATTTCTTGCCACCCTCTAACATAACTCCATCCCTAAGTGCATCGTAGACCGGACGCGTCTCCGAACTATTTTTTATTCCACATCACATTATCTCTGTATCTACTTTAGTAACGTTTTAACTAATAGTGAGAAACATTCTATTATTTGAGACTTGCATCTTTGTCTTATCAAATTTGGGTAAGCAGCATTGGCGACAACTTAAAGGGACCACTCTTAACGACGAGAAGCTTGTGGCTAAATAAAAACAGCCGCACGGGTCGATCTATAATCGGCTGAACGTCCATACATACTATAGTATGAGTGGACGTTCAACTACATAAGGTTAAGCAGTGCTTACCGAAGTTGGTACGTGGATGGGTGACCATAATTACATACCGAATTTCTTCCATGCCTCGGAAAGCACGTTAAGCGTTCCCGGCTGTCATTTGTAGATCTTTGACAGTCGTTACGATTAGTCAAAAGCCAAAGGTCTGACATCCAGTCTTACTAAGGGGTATCGTATTACCCAGTTACTGGGTTGTGCAGGTCAGATAGGCAGTCGCTTCATGTAAAATACTAGTACTCAGCTGCATCCGTTTAGACTGGAAGCCGATCCCAAGATAGTTTGGGAAAAGGCTAGGCAGATGATGATGACGTTTTTTTCAAGTTTAAACTGCGCTTGCCAACGTCGATCTTCAAGGTTAAACAGCGCTTGTCAAGGACGGTCTGTGGATGGGCGACACTGCATATCGAGTTTCGTCCGTGCTTCGGAAAGAGCAATAAGCCGTTAGTCCTGACTGTCAGTTGTGGCTGTTTGTAGATCTTTGACAGTCCTTACAGGTAATCAGGGGCCTGAAAGTCTGTCGACCCAGTATTAACTGGATTTTGGAGGTCAGGCAGACTGTCATCATCTACCTAGCCTTTTCCTAACTTTATTTGAGTCGGCTCCCGTCTTACCGGATGCAGCAGAATACCAGTATTTTACATGAAGCAACTGCCTATCTGAAAAATTCTAAAAGAAGTAAGACTGGTTCTCAGACTTTCGGGCCTCTGACTACCTGTAACGACTGTCAAAGATCTACAAATGACAGCCGAGACCAACGGCTTAACGTGCTTTCTGAGGCACGGAGGAAACTTGGTATGTAATAATGGTCACCCATCCATAGACCGACCTTGGCTAGCGCGGCTTAACTTTGAAGATCGACACGAGCTTGTCAGGTCAGACAGACACTCGCTAAATGTAAAATACTGGTATTCAGCTGCATCCGTATAGATTGGATGTCTACCCCAATATAGCTTGGAAAAAAGATAGAATGACCCATGTTTCCTATAGCAGACATTATTATAGGCATAAATATATGTTTTTCGTTTTGTCTTTTTTCCTGCACAACTGTACCCAAACGCATACTTTATGCCCATACTTAGGAGTAAGTATTATTTTCTGCCATCGAACATCATTACTGTATTCCGGTTTGAGAGGTATATAGCTAGCAAAATAACAAGCACTTGACAATTTTTTATTTTGTATACATAATTGACGTAAAAGTATCTCTAGTAAGAAGTACTTGTTCAATTCAGTTCATTCATTTATTGCATCAAATATGATAGGAACATGAAGTTCTTATAAAATGTATTTAGTAACACACATTTGGCCAATACATAGCATGCAATAGTATAAGTTTTTACACTTAAGATATTAATTACTAGGTAACTACATTTTGTCAATTTATGTATTGCTATTTAAAAATATTAGATCCTCCAGTATCTAGTTAAACATATTATCTGTGCTTTAATGTATAAAATACAATAATATTCTTTGAGAATAGACTTAAAATGTTCGAATGTAGGCTGTAACCTCTTGATGTCTTTTTATTATTATTTTTAATACATCAATGAATAATGTCATAGATCCTAAACAAATTTTAGTTCTTCTTTTAACTGTTTTTTTTTTGTGTTTTATTTTCAAGTGCTAAAAATTTGGCACGTAACATGCCAAGTTTTTTGTGCAAAATTTTATCCAAATACAGATTTGGATAAAATTGTAGACAGCTACTTTGCGTTTGTAATATAAGTAAGTACCTACTGATTTTTTGGATCGCTCATCGTCAAAATAATAGTTTCCCAGTCAATTCTGTTTAAGACCCCAGTCGTCACCACCTTCAAGAAACGCGCACCAGTCTCTATTACTCAGTACTACAAGTTTTACTTGAAATTCAACTTCAATTCCCATTTAAACATTAGAATCTATTTTGATATACAGACTCCTTATAAGGGTACTCCAATATGCTAATTCCGTGGGAATATGGCCACAGATTACTGTGAGAAATTAAAATATGCATCTAATTGAATAAATTCTAAGGTTTTGACCGGATGTGAGTCAGTGAAGAGCTTGAATGTGCATGATCCGTATTATTTTATTGTTTGAGCTTTGATGTTGAAGTTTTTAGACCTGTAATTAACACAACACAACATCACGCCTGGAATCTCCGAAGGGTAAGGTAGACCTGTAACTAATAGTACCCCAACATTTAGCTAGTAAATTGCGAATAGAGCGTTTACGCCGTAAGGTATTTCATACAAACTTTCAAGTCCTTATTTTCCGAAATGAACCGATGAACCGATTTTAATGAAACTTAATACCCAAGCAGGATGTCGAAGTCTAAAAGGATACTGAAAACATTTTTAAAATGTCTTTATAAAAAAAAGATAGTTGGAAATTTCCGTTTCTATAGATAATTTATAATCGGTCTAATTTAGCTGTAAAAATATTTTTCGAAAATGTTTGCGTAGATTTTTAGTCCTATGTATCCTGCTTATGCGTATGAAGTTTCGTTAAAATTTGTTCAGTAATTTCGGAAAATAAGGTCTTGAAAGTTTGGATGAAATGTCGTAAGGTGTAACGCTCTTAAGTCCCATGTAATAGGAGGCGAGTCTATAGTTTTCAAACGGGCACAAATGCACTAAGCCTACTACTGAGAATTTCCTGATAAAAAAAAACCAATAACCCTCTGAGCGACCGCGGAATCGAACCCAGGACCTGAAACTCAGCATTCGCGCTGTAATTTAATCCTACAATAAGGTTATCCAGGGCATAGGACAAACGTGCAGAAGGTGGAGTACAGGGTTTTGTGGCAAAGCTCCCCAGAGACCAACGGTGCACAGCGAAGGGTCGTATAGACAGATAGATAAATTTATTTATTTATTTATTTATTCATAACCAACTTACACTAACAGTTACACCACACGTACAAGTTATTGGTTAAACATTAGAAACTATAAAAAACTACACGAAATTGGTCAGAATTAGAATAGATTAAAAATAAGAATATTATAAAGTAAACAATATAGTAGACATTAGAATAAAAAAACAAAACATTTTTACCAGTATTAAAATGAAAATACAAATTACAATAAATAATAACAAGACTCATATTCACATAAAATTCCTACTTCATGGAGATAGTACTGGCAGTGTCAATGGACTCCAGGTATCGAGAAGCAGTGTTGAGGAGTGTTCAGTATCGGCAAAGATATCCATGGATTCATTATATAATATGATGTTATTCATATGGTTAAGGGCTAGAAATAGTGGGCTGGTCTTCAGGGCTACGGTGCTGGTATGAGGAATCGAAAACAGAGGCCGTTGGCGTGGGCGAAGAGCGTGTCTGATGGGTAGTGGGACGCTAAAGGAGATGAATTGCAATAACCAAGAATTGAAAAGAGAACCACGAATTAAGCGAATAAAGTATCTAATGAGAGCAAGATTTCTCTTGACTTCTAGGCTTTGGTAGGTCACCATACCCAGTACGAATGGCGTTGGGTACATATATGGGTAAAACCCATACAATTTGAGGTAGAGGAATCGGACAAAAGACTTCTGGACTTTTTCAGTAATTAAATTGATTGATTCTTCTAAATATTAGGTCTTCACTTCTGCAGTCGCTAAATCATGATAATAAAAATAATCGCTGAAAGAGCAATCCTAGGGGAAGTGAACGACCCACAGAACATCTCTCCGTGTACCTCGTCTGCTCAACCACGACCACTCTGACAAGAGTTTTTCGACTCAGAAGAGGGATTAAAAATTATACAGGTATTGTGTTGGCTGACTA
The DNA here is from genome assembly GCA_949152445.1 of Cerastis rubricosa. Lineage (NCBI taxonomy): Eukaryota > Metazoa > Arthropoda > Insecta > Lepidoptera > Noctuidae > Cerastis > Cerastis rubricosa. The sequence goes on along the minus strand of OX424548.1, from coordinate 14,228,021 downwards.
AGGGCTACCGAATAATCCAGTAACTGGGTAGATTTACTGGGTTATGGAGGTGACATAGGCAGTCGCTCCATTTTAAAATACTGGTATTCAGCCGCCAATGGCATGCCTAGGAGCCAACAATACGGCCGGAACATAGTGCAAGCAGATTGTTCAGAACCCTAAAATCATGAAGAGTGAGGTTATAAAATCAAGCCAAGCTTGAAGGCTAGTATGAAAGCATCGCCATTACCAGTCGTGTCAGGTTAGACTGGAAGCTAACCCCAATATAGTTGGGAAAAGGCTAGGCAGATGATAAAGATAAAGATATATTTATTGCTTAACTGTGTACATTAAGTTCTTATTAATAAACATTACATTTTTGGTTTCAACAGTCTACCCAAGTCGGATATGCAATAGTATTTTAACAAATTAGGAGCTTACAAACATTATTTTTTATCAAAAAACTCATGCAGATTATAAAATACATGATTGTACACACGAATAGCAGTAACTTAGGTACTTTTATAATACATCATATTGTTAATAACCGGTAAATAATAATGATGACATGTCTCTTCTACTCAAGCCCTAACTGGCCCAGATCGACTTTTTTACACTAACGCTGCCCATTTTCTGGCAAGTCCCTTAGTCGCTTCTTACGACACCCATGGAAAGATATGGAAGAGTAGGATCAGGGCAAGCTAAGCTTTTAGGCTAATATGAAAGCATCGCCATTACCAGTCGCATCAGTTAAGACTGGAAGTCAACCCCAATATAGTTGGGAAAAGGCTAGGCAGATGATGACATGTCTCTTCTACTCAAGCCCTAATTGGCTCAGATCGACTTTCTTACACAGTTTAAAATTTATAGACGTTAGTATGTATAATTGTATGTCATCATCATCATCATCATCATCATTTCAGCTCAAAAGACGTCCACTGCTGGACATAGGCCTACCCCAAGTGTCGCCACATTGACATTTTGGGGGGTTTTGCCATAATCGCCACGCTTGGCAGGCGGGTTGGCGATCGCAGTACGGTTGTTACAAAGGCACAGAGAACGCTGCTACCCATTCTCTGGCAAGTACCTTAGTCGCCTCTTACGACACCCACGGGAAGATATGGGATGGTGCTATTCCTTACGTCCGACATCATACAGAGCCATGTGTGTGTTTCTAAGTATATGTATTAGGTCTTTACCTATGAAATTGCCGTTTTGTTTGAAAAAAGTTAAGTATTTTTTTTTTTCGAACTTTTTTATTTATTTTATTCAAAGTAATCACCCCTGCAATCAATGCATCTTTGCCAACGCTGTGGCAGTTTATGGATGCCCTTCTTGAAAAAATCAGCTGGACGGGAGACAACAAACTCTTCAAAGGCGTTTTGTACTGCCTCTCGGGAATTGAATTTTTTTCCCGCTAAAAAGTTGTCCAAATTTTGGAAAAAGTAATAGTCGGAAGGCGCAAGATCTGGTGAGTATGGCGGATGAGGGAGAGCTTCCAAACCCAACTCATGCAGCTTAGAGACGGTCTGTTGTGCAGTATGGGGCCGCGCGTTGTCGTGAAGTAGCAGTGGAGACGACCGATTGACCAAAGCTGGTTGCAGACGTGCGAGTTTCGCCATCATTGTGGTCAGTTCTTCAATGTACACATCTGCAGTAATGCTCTCGCCGTTTTGTAAAAAGCTATGATGAATCACACCAGCACTAGACCACCAAACTGTGACCATCACCTTTCTAGGGGTCATTTTTCGTTTTGCACATTGCTTTGGTACCGAACCAGGATCTAACCAACTTGCTGAGCGCTTTCGATTGTCAAAAAGAATCCATTTTTCGTCGCACGTAACAATTCGGTTCAAAATTCCTTCATTTCTGTGCCTGTTAAGCAGCGCAAGGCAAGTCTCGACGCGTACGTTGCGCTGGCGATCGTTAAGTTCGTGGGGCACCCATCTATCAAGCTTTTTTATCTTGCCAATCTGTCGCAAATGGACCAATATTGTTTTAATGCTAACATCAAAAGCTGCTGCCAGCTCAGCTGTAGATTGAGTTTCATCAGCTTCAACAATCACCTTTAATTCATCATTGTTGACCAAAGTTTCCGGACGACCACGAGGTTCATTTTTCAAGTCAAAATTCCCAGAACGGAACAGAGCAAACCAATAACGGGTTGTGCGTTCGTTTGTACAGTTCTCTCCGTAAACGTCGTTGATGTTACGGGTCGTTTGTGCCGCGTTGGTGCCACGACGGAACTCATATTCCATAATTACACGAAATTTCAAAGTATCCATTACGAGGAAAAATGTTAATACAACGCTAATCAATAAACAAAAGACTGATTTTGTAAATAGAATGTCATATTTTTAAAACAAAATTAATTTGAATTTAGAACTCATAGCCAATCAAAACTTTTTTTTGTTTGAAAAAGTCTGTACTGCAATACGGCAATTTCATAGGTAAATACCTATTATGTGTGTGAGTGTGCAAACCATTATTAAAATGACAAGAACCATTTTCATATTTACCTCGAAAAGCTTAAATTTTAATACATCAAAGGCATAATATCATGCACACACAATACAATTAACTGGGGGAATAGATGGCGCTGTCGCCACGGTAAACATCGACTCCGTTACCAAAAATATTAAAAAATAGCAAAAGTATTTTTTTTTACAATTTTAGTTTAGAATCTGGTCAATTGATAAGTGACTCACGACATGCAATGTTTGTGACCCTAAAAGTTCAAGTTTACGTAAGGAAACAAACAAAACATTTTCTAGAATCCTACCAACAAAACCAGTGATTATTTGTGAAAAATAAGTAAACAAAAAAACAGTTCCTAACTAGTGAAGAAGACCTCATCAAAAAAACCAAAGGATTGTTACAACCAAGTGAGTGAATTTTTAAATATTGCATAAAAGCAAACCGTTAAATTATAAACACAAGACTACGTTTGCTTTGTTCGAAAACTGACCTTTGGACTTTGCTAATGATTGACAAAGATCCCAAAACTCCGCACTTCAGGCAATCGTCTATTTCGAACTATCTTCATAGATAACAATTGGTTCCGAGGATACGAGCACCGCCTTCAGAGTCAATAAGTGCGAGTTCAAACCCCATCTAAAGAACATACTTTTTGGATTTCTTTTTATTGTTTACTACTGGAGAAGAAACAAAACTGACTACTCTCAAATTTTTTTATATGATTTTACTGCTATTTTTTTATATGAATCTTTGCGAAAAATAGTGTTGTTTTGAAAAATTCAATCGAATTAAAACCTTCTCAAATTTTTGAATGCGGTTGAAAATTTAAAAATGGAGCAAGTAAATAATGTTACTCTACGAAGACATAAAACTGCGACTAAATCGAAATCTACGGAGTCACTAAACCGTAGTCTGAATACAAGTTTAATGTCGTCTGACGAATTATTGGGCAGAAGTCTGGACCTTTCAACAAATATGTCGTCTACTTTTATGTCGGAGCTAAGGAATGAAATTAAAGAACTAAAAGTCCGTCTAGAAAGCACACAAAATGAGATGGATAATATTATCCTAGAGAACATAGACCTAAAGAAACAAATTACCAACGTGAATCAGGAGCTGAGTATTCTCAGACAATTGTGTAGAAGCCCTTTGTCTACTCTTAGACATAACATGTCTTCAAGCACCAACAAGAGTGTTAGGCGCAGACTCACAAACAGTTTTTGTACATCTCCTGTAAAAATAAAACTAAACGAAAAAAATACGAATTCATCAATAGAAAAGAAACAAGAAATCATTTCAGAACCGGAAATTGTCGCAAGTACGGAGCAATCCACAACGAATATAGACATCCAACTTGTAAATACATTTAATCCATCATTAGAACATGAAGTGCAGATAAGCACCGACAATGGTCTTGTCGAACATACCGTGGCAAGCATAAACCATCAACAAAATAATGTTACAGTCAGAAATATGCTCAACACAAAGGCGAACAGTAATGCACAAGAACCTGTATGCAAAAACTCTTGGTTCAAACGTGAAAAGAGGGCATTTATTATAGGAGGCAGACAGTGTAGTGGATTAGCTACACGACTTCACAAATCTCGATTCTACAACCCTTACAATTATTATCGCTTCATTTCAATTGTCAAGCCAAACGCTTCTACAGAAGAAATATTAACTGGTGTAAAACTGTTTGACGTTACCCCTGACGACAAATTAATTATATCTGTAGGACAAAATGATTATAATAGTCTTAAAATGACGACAGAATTGTGTTTATTTCTAAAATCTATTAAATGTCCTGTAATCATTCTTTGTGTAAATAAAAACATCTGCTCTAAAGAAATAAAAATGAATGAAATGTTGCATCTAATCTGTAGACAGAGTAAAGATTGTTCATTTATTGCAAAATACGAGAATAGTTCATCATTATGCTATCAAATAAACTCGGTGCTGGATCAATTAGACTATGACAAAACCTTTTTATCATATGATAGAAAGTATAATAATTCTCTGGTCATTGTTCAGAAAGCCAACACGGTTTATACTAAAAATCAGAGTACACAAACAAATCACTCATTTTTTACACAACATTTTAATGAACTTTCTCAAGTAAATAGCACTCTGGATGATACTGCACACAAAGCATTTTTTCGTGTCTAAAACAGCTCATACAAACCATGTAATTTTTCATCAAAATATTGCTGGTGCCTTAAATAAGTCCGATGATATCGAAATAGCACTAAACTTACTTCGAGACAAACAGTGTATAGTTGATTTTGTGTGTCTAACTGAAACCTTTATTAAATCGGGAGATGAAGAAAACATGAGATTAAAATCCTTTAAATTTGTGAGTAGTTACTCTAGGAAAGATCAGAGACGTGGCGGTGTTTGCATTCTAATAAGGCAAGATATAGAATACGAAAACATAAAATGGCTAGATAGTATTGCTATGGAAAAACACTTCGAAATATGCGGTATACGGCTACAAAAATATGGCTTTAATTTATTATGTGTGTACCGAACACCAAATTCGGACTTGAACATATTTTTTAGGAAACTAAATATATTATTAAATAGGATACAAGACAAAGATAACAAATATAATAGTATAATATGCGGTGATTTTAATATTGACATTTTAAGTGACACCAAAAATAAAAATGAATTTAACAATATTTTATACAATTACAATTTGACATTCCATATAAATGAGCCAACTCGACAAAAAACATGTATTGACAATATAATTAGTGATATAAAAGATGCTAAGGGGGAGGTACATGAGTTGGGATTATCCGATCACAATACGGGTCAAACCTTGTCAATAAAAACTAAAGTAAAAACCCTCGTTAAACAACATTGGTTTGTTTATAAAAGAGACCTATGTAGAGATAATCTGGACAAGTTTAATTATTATTTAAGTAATCTGTCTTTCTCCGAGATATTCCTTGAAACAGATGTGAATAAAGCGTTTTCTTTGTTTCATGAGGATATCTGTCTTTTCTTTAATCTGTGTTTTCCGTTGATAAAAGTCAAAATGAACCAAAACTCGACAAACCCAAAATGGATAACAAGGGGCTTGAAAAAATCTTTTGTCACTAAGCGAAAATTACAAAACGAATATTATAAAAACAAAAGTAGACAAAACAAGCTAAAATACACTACATATAGTAAAATATTAAGGAAATGCGTGGCAAACACTCAAAGAAATAAAAATAAACAAACTATAGAAAAAGCTAAAAACAAGTGTAAAGCCACTTGGAAAATTGTAAATGAACGACTGAAACAAAACAATGCAACCAATGAAATCAAGGAAATTTCGGATGGCAATGGTATACTAAAAAGTGGTGATGACATTGCAACGTACTTCAACAAATTTTTCATAAACATTGCGAAACCAAAAGCCACCGGGCACCCAAAAAATAAACCAGAAATGGGACGAAGGTTAGCAAAGTCTATATATCTTGAACCAGTTGACAATGTTGACGTTTATAAAATAACAATGGAGTTGCGAAATACGAACTCAGCTGGGTATGATGGTATTACAACTAAAATTTTGAAACATAATATATTTGCTATACTACAACCATTGACATATTTAATAAATCTATCTTTGGAAAGTGGAATTTTTCCTGATGCACTAAAATTCTCGGTCGTAAAACCGTTACATAAAAAAAGCTCAAAAAAAGAAGCGGGGAATTACAGACCAATTACTTTGGTACCGATTTTCTCCAAGATATTTGAGAAAGTAATGTGTATAAGGCTAATGAAGTTTTTTGAAAAAAACCAAATAATAAGTAAACAACAAAACGGGTTTATTAAAACTAAATCCACTACTTTGGCATGTTTTAAATTAATAACAGAAATCCTCAAGTCAATAGATAAAAAGGAAATTCCTATAGCGGTATTTCTAGACATGAGCAAAGCGTTCGACATGGTATGCCATGATAAATTACTAAATAAATTAGAACAGTATGGTATAAGAGGACCTGCCTACAATTGGTTTGAAAGCTATTTAAAGGGTCGAAAACAATGCACAGAGGTCGTAAAACTATGCCCTGAGACTAACACCCAGGTAACCCATAGGTCCCCATACTTAACTAATCTATATGGCGTTCCACAAGGGACTGTGCTTGCCCCGATAGTGTTTTTAGTATACATCAACGAATTGCCAGAATCAACGGATCAGTACACTGTATTATTTGCAGACGATACCACTGTATTAACTAAAGAGGTTACTATTGATCAGGCAATAAACGTCACCAATAAAGCCCTAAAGGACATACATGACTGGTTAAATGAAAACAATTTAGAAATAAATACTGATAAAACAAAATTTATGAGATACTTGACATATAATAACAAAAGAAATGAAATGGACAGAATAGAATTGCCAATAAAATATAATAATAATAGTATTGAAGAAGTAAATGACATAAAGTTTCTAGGAATAAATATTGATAAATATTGTAATTGGAAATCTCATGTAGATACTGTTTGCAAAAAAATTCACAAATTCGTATTCGCACTTCGCAATATCAAAAAAATAACCAATAAAGAAACAGCTTTAATGGTATACCACAGTCATGTGTGTTCAGTACTGAGGTATGGGTTAATTATATGGGGAAACTCTACAGACGCACAGAGAGCATTTATAGCCCAGAAAAAATGCATTAGGTCAATTTATGGTCTTAAGTGGACTGATTCGTGCCGACCAATATTTGTTGATAAACGTTTGCTTACATTTCCATGCTTATACGTTTTGGAAATGTGTAAATTCGTAAGAAAGCACCTTTCACTTTTTGAGCAGGATGATAAGGCTCCACTTAAAAGGAAAATAGTGCAAAAACCTTTAGTGGTGCCTCGAAGCCGATTAAAGCTATGCGCCAAAAACTGCCACACCATGGCGGTAAAAATATATAATAAACTTCCGGAAAAAATTAGAAAACTGAATAACATAGAATTTAATAGAACTTTATATAATTGGCTTTGTGACAGATGTTTTTATTCAATTGATGACTATTTAAATTTTAAATTTTAAGCCGACATGATCTAGATAACTATTGTAATATGCGAGTACTTATTTAAAATAAAATTGTTGACATTGGTTTGTGGACATGTAATTTTAATAAATTTATTGACTGTTTTGACTGTGATAATCTGATATATTTTCTGATTTAATGTAATAATTTATAAAGCTGGAAAATTAATGTATAATTACTAATATATTAATAATGTAAATTCTGCTGTGCATGGTGACATCAATCTAAATTTTTGACTTTATTAAGCATGCGTCATTTGTGTACCTACTCATAATATTTGCACGACTGATAAGTCGAATATAGTGAGTCATATAAAAATTATTTTACCACATTATTGTACCTATATTCTGGCAAATAAATTAATTTCATTTCATTTCATTTCATTTCATTTCATTTCATTTCATTTCATTTCATTTCAACTACAATTAATTAAAATTAATTAAAAAAATCAAATTGTTAATATTAAAACTTAATTAGCTTAACTTTCATTATGGTTAAAATAGGGCTGTTCGCAATTAAATGATTGTGGAAACCATTAAAAGTGTGTTGATATTTTATAACTAGGTGGGTACTATTACAACGTTATTTTAACCACAGACATTTTAATTTACAGACTAAAACATGATGCCTGTTTTTTTCCAAAGAGAGAGACATGTTCAGTTTGATGATCTGTAGCACACCATTAAGTATGTATATACTCTATCCGTTATCCCCCTGTATACAAGGTGTTGTTTTGCAACCTCGTCAAATTCTAGGAGGTAACTATGCTAATGATTCTCGACCCGAATCAATAATAAAATGAGTAGGTAATTTTCTTTTTTTCATTTATTTACTGAAATCGGTAACTGTGAACCACCCGTGTTTTAAACACGGGCCGTCTGATCCCCGCCTTATAACGTCGCTTACACACAAACAAAAAACCTCAAACGTTTTTTCGATAATTTCATAATCCCTAAACCACGTTAAGGGGGTTATTCTGAAATATTGACAAATTTAAACAACAAAAAAACGTAGTGTTTTGTAATAATTTACTAGGTACCGTAATTTATATTGATTATTCATGTCTTTTGTGACAACATCCTGAATTTTGACGAGGATGCAAAACAACACCTTGTATATTATACTAGCTGTCCGGCGCAACTTCGTTTGTGTCACATTTACCCCGTTTTCGCAACATGTTTCATTGCTGCTCCACTCCTATTGGTCTTAGCGTGATGATATATAGCCTATAGCCTTTCTCGATAAATGGGCTATCTAACACTGAAACAATTTCTCAAATCGGACCAATAGTTTCTGAGCCAATTCAATGTAAACAAACAAACAATCAAATCTTTCCTCTTTATAATATTAGTTTAGATTTAGATGAAAGAATTTTTCAAATCGGACCAGTAGTTTCGGAGCCTATTCAATGCAAACAAACAAACAATCAAATCTTTCCTCTTTATTATATTAGTTTAGACTAGCGTACATTTGCAGGCCTAATTGTTGATTTTAGTACTACCAGGAAACTCCATAAAAACATAATTTAACGCCTAATAAAACTTCACTTCATCATCATCATTTCAGCCGAAAAACGTCCACTGCTGGACATAGGCCTCCCCCAAGGTTCGCCACATTGACATTTTGGGGGGTTTTGCCATAATCGCCACGCTTGGCAGGCGGGTTGGCGATCACAGTACGGTTGTCACAAAAGTACAGAGAACGCTGCTGCCCATTCTCTGGTAAGTCCCTTAGTCGCCTCTTACGAAACCCACGGGATGATATGGGATGGTGCTATTCTTTACGTCCGACACCATACAGATAACTTCACTTAGATGTCGTCAAATATGGTATTATTTACAGACAACTTTATAGTACCGTACCCACTAAACTTGAAGTTTGTCACACAATTTCTTACTCCATATTAAGGCAGGTGTAAAGGGGCGTCCATTAAATACGTAAGGCGTTTATGGAGGGAGATTGTCGAACCGAATCTCATCCAACCTCACGAGGTAGAGATTATTTTTTTTCCCGCAAGAAACAGTGTAAAATTGGGTGAAAACTAGGTTTAAGTAAACATATTTTTTCACTAAAATATGGCTAAATCCTACACTATAATATTTAATATTCAATGAAAATAATTGAGCAAAATAAGTATATTTTTTAAATCAGTACAACGCAATCAAGCACAGATTAACGTACTTACACTTAAATACGCAGTTTGATTAATCTCACATGAAATTAAGGGTGTCAAGTCAAATCTCACGAATTCTTACCATGAGGGGAGCGGGGTGGGTCATAAAATCACCAAAATTGCCTAACGTAATGAATGGATGCCCCCTAACACCAGGTTCGCGGCCGATGCGACTCGCGTCAAGCAGACACGCGCACGACATTTGTTTCCCTCGCTTAAGTACCGTTGCAAGTCTTTGTTGTCTAGTCGAAATCGAATTCTATCACCCATCAGTATTTTAGCTTGGTGCTCAATCGGGAATAAAATACAAATTTTAATTTAATTTTTTTGACCACCTACGGCGCAGTAGGTTCTAATGGTGGAAACATTAAAATCATCATCATCATTCAACATTTCAGCCCAAAAGACGTCCACTGGATATAGGCCTTCCCCAAGAAGAGGGGGGGTTGCCATAATCGAAGTTGAAACGCGTTTAAATCACTATTGTCGTGACTAATGATACAGGAAACGCGCGACAGCATCGCTACAAAAAAAACTTTTTGACCTCCAATATCTCCGTTACATGAGAGTAATACCCCAAATCAAATCAAATCATTTATTGCATCAATAAATTACAGGTGGTACCTGTTAAGTGTAATTTATTGATGCAAAATAAAAAATAATAGACACAATTATGGATCCTTTCGGGCACAGAAAGTTTTAAAGATGAAGAGCGCTTTTCAAATTTTCCTTGTAATAACAAAAAGAAGACAAATTACAATTATTATAATTTCAAATTATTTTATATCTTATTTATTATTTAATATTTCCGTTTACTTATTATATTAATATTATAAATTCAAGTCTATTTATTCATTCATTATTTATTGAAATATATTGCTTGTTTATTTACACGCTTATTTATTAGTGTAAGGTATGGTCCAGAACAAAGAAATAATCGCAATGACGGGCCGGACAACCTTTCAATATCGTAAAGGGTCTTTTCAGCAATTACTCGTACACAATGACATTGAAGGAGACTTACGTCCAGCAGTGGACATCTTTCGGAATGGTGAAATTTTCTCTAATAGAGTATGTAATTAGTAAGATAGAAGAAAAATCACTTTGATTGCACAAACCCTGACAGAGATTTAATTCAGAGCCCAAATGAAAAGTAAAGAAAAAACGAGAAACAGGGCTAATTACTTGATTCATTAAGAGCGCTGACCCTTATATAGGCCCTTTTAAGAGCCCTTTTATGCTTTATTCGGGCAAATATCTTTTGTTGCTGTTTAGGCGTTTTCAATGTAGGTAGACGACCTGTAAGTGGAAATTCATGCTGATTTTGTTGGTGGAATGATTAATTAATGGTATTTTAATTTTTTGTTAAGGTGCCTTGGTATACGTCGATTTATAGAGCAGCCGGGAGCCTAGGCAAACGGATATTTTATTAGCTATAACAATGCAATGCAGTATCATCTGCCTAGCCTTTTCCCAACCATGTTGGAGTCGGGTTCCAGTCTAACCGGATGCAGCTGCGTACCAGTATTTTACGAGACGCGAATGACTATGTGGATTTCAGATAGGCAGTCGCTTCTTGTTCTTCTGGTCCAGTTCGTACTGGGTAATACGATACCCCTTGGTAAGACTGGTTGTCAGACCTGTAAATACTGCCAAAGATCTACAACCGACAGCCGGGTCCAATTATAGTCCGGTCAATTTAGACATTCGAGAGCACAAAAATTCGCACCGAGCTCAAAGTCGGTAGGATTGTCAAGACACCATCATAAATGAATCCTAAAAAATACTCTTCGATCCTCATAACAGCATCTTAACCTGCTTTCCGAGGCACGGAGGAAACTCGTTATGTAATGGGTGGTCACCCATCCACAGACCGACCTTGGCAAGCGCGGCATAATGATCGGATCAATCTTACAGAAGATTGATCCGATCGGCTGTAATTCTGTAGCCACGAGCTATGTTCCATAACAATGACTGCAAAAAAAATATGTGTGTATAAGAGTGGCATATGTTTCTTCTCAGTGTTTCGATACAATTCAAATTGAGTCAGCTCATGCGATATGCAAACAACATATAGAGGATAGGCAGGACACTACATCAGGTGTCCTTATCGTCTGTGGGGTAGCCTTACATTTACTTTCCAGGGCAGAGTCATCTAAGAATCCCTACCTCGACAAGTTTTCCTGGCTTCGGCGAACCCGTGTCCGGTTGGTGTGTCCAGTTGGTGATTTATGCTATCTAAAACCTTTTCTACCCATCTGAAAGTCACTGTAGAAATATGAAAGGATTATCACGAGCTTACGTCCTCTAGCTCCACCCAGTGGCCCCCGGCAACAGTAGGCGCGGGCCTGTGGACGGTTAGTAATGGGCTAGCTCACCGTCCGTCCGTCTTATCGTCGTTCCGACGGCAAGTTCGTGTTCCTCGCGCGCCTCAAGGAGATGTCAGCAAATCTGAAGAGGTCCGAAAGGGCCGATGCCTGCCAGGCCTGCGGGACTGTTCGAAAGAGATACCGTGGTCCTGGAACACAAAGGGGTAAGAAGGAACATGGATGGGTTTTAGTCAGTACAAGTCTGACACTCCCTTCCGCTCAGCCCAGAGCAGGAGGGGTCATTTGATGAATCCGCATCCTTAAAAAAAAGGTCGTCTAGTTGATATTGCGTATATACCAATGTCTCTTTCTAGGATACTCATGGTGAAGAACTATGGATGAAATGGTTTGCAATTGTCGCGATGCAAAAGCAAGACTAGTGATGAATGCTCGTCCCGCCCATGTACTTGAAGAGGTCTTTGCATTAGGACAATGATAAGTTCTACTGACTTCATTTAATAAGGTAGTGTTTTTTACACACTAGGATTTTCTCCTGAATCTTGGGTGCGTTTACAACTCACATACACAAACCGCCAGACCCGGAACAACTATCTGTAGGGCATACAAATATTTTTTATTATCAAATTTAAAACATGAAAGAGAGACAACAACAACACAATTAATTTGTTTATAAAAATAAAGTTACTTTGTCCTTTTCTTTCTCCACACAAAATGTATCTATTATAAAGCTGCCTGGTCCGTTTCGGAAACGGCGCAATAATACCAAGGCAGGATTCCAACTGGTTTATTGTGGGATCATAAATAAGCTAGGTCTTCCTTTGTAAGGACGTGGGCACACTGGAGTTCGTTTACTTTGTGTAGATTTAGTCTAGACTATCTGTTGCCCGCGAACTTCGTTCGTGAAATTATTAAAAAAAAAACGGTCCGATTTAAATAGGGACGTCCTATTTGAATCGGATTTTATTAACTACTAGCTGCGCCCCGCGGTTTCACCCGCGTTGACCGGGGCAAAAAGTAACCTATGTGTTAATCCAGGGTATAAGCTATCTACATACCAAATTTCATCAAAATCCATTCAGTAGTTTTTGCGTGAAAGGGTAACAAACATACATTCTTACAAACTTTCGCGTTTATAATATTAAACTACGATTTCATGGGTTTTTAAATTAAAGTAGCCTCGGTTACTTCTTATACTATCATTTATCTGCCAGTAAAAGTCCCGTCAAAATAGTTCCAGCCGTTTTGGAGATTAGCCGGAACAAACAACAAACAAATAAAAAATTGTCTTTTTGTGAATAGTACTACTATTAAATGCATTCAATAATAAGCTGATGTTATTTTGGAAATAACAAACAGACACTTCAATTTTGTTTATTTGTATAGATTTCTACATTGTCTTTGGCTGCTATTGTCTGAGTGGTGACGTAAGGGTATGGCTCTAAAATACGTGTAGGTTACCGCTTCGTTTAGCTGACACTGACCCACAACTATGCAAAGACCACCCAAAAATCTCTCAAATTTTTCTTTTCCTTAACTACCGCAGACCAGGTATTGCAGTACTCATCTAGGTCATTTTCGAGGAGCTGGTGGCTACATAATAACAGCCGCACAGTTTGATCTTTAAGGTTAAGCCGTGCTTACCGAGGTTGGTCCGTGGATGGGTGACAATAATTTCACACCGAGTTTCCTCCGTGCCACGGAAAGCACGTTAAGCCGTTGGTCTCGGCTGTCATTTATAGATCTTTGACAGTCGTTACGATTAGTCAAAAGCCAAAAGTCTGACATCCAGTCTTAATAAGGGGTATCGTATTACCTAGTTACGGCACTGGAGCCCCATGGCCCTAGTTTTTCAACCCCAAACGGCTCAAACACATAATTACCAATTAAGTTATTGTACTTGTAATATAGTCCGGGGCTTTTAGATTTGAACCCTGCATTAAATATAAACAGCGATTTTTTTCTTGAATCGTGTACTTGACCATAGCTCTTCAAATAATAAAAAAAAATTAAACATTTTCCGAGACCGGATCAAGCTGAAAAAGACGAAAACGCGTTTTTGTGAATAAAAACATGGGAAAAAAAGTTAACAGGACAAATTTAGTTACTTTATCCGGTGAAATGTCCGCGGTAGCCATGGCTACCCCGCGCGCACGCCGCGCGCGCATGGAAAGTTTTTGCCGCGCAAGCCCCCCGCGCCACTTCCCATTTAAAGCTTATTTTCTCGTAAACTATTGCAGCTACACCAAAACAAAAAATACGTGTGTATAGCTGAAACTATACAGAATCTAACTACGTAAAAACTAATTACGACAACTAGATATAAGTATTTCGAAAAAAATGTGAACTTGAGAATATATGTTGAATGTCAGTTTCTCCAATAAGATTACAAGTTTTACCAATTAGAATTGTAATTGGAATCAATAAAACCTATTTATAATTAAACTAGACTATATAAGCTTCGTTTTAATACCCATATATCCTTACTTTGGCACTTTCTTAGTAGCACAATCACCCAAAACAATCAACCCTCCTCGCATTCTATTCGATACCTACTGATTTTGTCGTGTTTACGTAAAAAATTCGATAAGATTTCGTTTTATTTTACTGTTTTATATTGCGGAGACATAATAATTACTTAATTGAAGTAATTTTCATAATACGAGCACTATTTTAACTATTTTTGCAATAATTTCTAAAAAAACATTAACAAAATACCACGTTCGACATGGCGCCAATTTTACATTTCGATATTATCGTTTCAACAGACTTTGAACCTACGATGTTTATAGATATTCGTAAAGCTTGATTAACGAGGTTTATTTTGATATATAACACTATATACATTGGGTTAAAATAAAAGAATACTCACGTTTTAAAACCAGAGAACATAAATCACAACACGGCATTACGGTAAAATTAGACAACTGACTTTTAAAACTTTTTTGACATTTAATTTTGACGGCTGATATTGTCGTTCTTTGTGCCACAGACGCAGAATTTAATACTGTATCGATAAAAGGGGACCATAGACGGTACATTTAGAGATGTTACCAGTTTTAGTAAGTTTTTTCGAAGTTTGTTCGATACAAATTTAGATGCAACAAACGGGGCCTAAGCACTGGACCGGAATATTTTTTTGGTCCTTTTTAGGGCGTAATCGGGTAAAGAATTGGTGACAATAATATATTTTTTCAGAATTAAACATTTTCGTCCACGGAAATTACGGTAAAAAAACATTTACGAAATTTTTGGATTGTACTTAAGGCAAAAATATAAACAGCGGTTTTTTTACATAAAATAACTTACATTAATATATTACACCGCCAACGAACAAAATTAAACAAATTGTACTACCGGAAGTTATTATTACCAGTTTTTTTACAATAGCGGTTGAGGCAAAAATGTAACAGGGTTTAATTTAGTTTAACTTTCATCTAAAGGCTATTTCTAACCTATATACACGAAAATTAAACACTTTAAAGCAAATCGTGAAAAAAAAAACAATTAATGTTTACGTAAAATACGTCTGCAAGCTTTATTCTTGTATTTGGCGCAGCACTTTCATAGTTATATTATAGTATAATTTTTACTTTGACAATATTAATTATCGGTCTAATTTGTTTAATTTTGGGGGATTAAGGTTTGGATTTATATATTTCTCATTATTAAATGAATTTAAATCCTGTTACATTTTTGCCGTAAGTAGTATTTAAGATTTTTTGATTTTCTTGATTTTCTGTGAAGTCCGGAGCAGAATTTGTTTAATTTTCATAATAATAATTAGACATGGTGATATAAATCATTTTAGCACTATTTTTGTCCTGTTAATATTTTTGCCTTAAGTACGAAGTCAAATTAAAAGTTTAAAAAAAAAAACGAATGTTCCGTGGATGAAAATGTTTAATTTTCTGACGTACTTGTAGTACTCAATCTGTTCTACAAATACTCCAAATAAACATACCTGTTTATATTTTTTTCCACCAAATTAAATACATATTAGACGTTTTCTTACAAAAAACATATACGCGGAGGTGAACTTTTCGCGGGACACAGCTTAATATACTCTCCTGTCCATACCCTAAACATTCAATGAAAAAAATCGCTGTTTTTAATTAATGCAAAGTTAGCCTAATATTCGGCGTAAATTCCCCGGACTAATACTAAACACGTTACCCGCAACAAAGATTCGATGTAGCGTTTGGTGATTCAGGGTAGAGTCGAACGCACGAGACCACGTGGTCGATCACCAACCTGATGGACAGACTCCATCAAATCTGTCACCAAGTTCCCTGTGTCAGAATGTCTCGCCATGCGGCCAATGGAGACCGGTGGAAAAGGATCGCGAAGGCAGCGACCGCAGTTATGGGAGACCCTCCACGACCACGAAAACTCTGTCAAGAGTGAACGACTAAAAAGAAGAGAATACTAAAAGATGAATAAAAATTATAATGAAGATAATGACAAATTTAAAGAACACCGGTGATAGACCGGCAAACTACTTTAGACATATAACACTGCAGTACTAAACTTATTTATTTATATTGTTTATTTCCACAAAACGGCACGGAAGTGACAAACACGGAAGGACTAGAGTGCGGTATATTCGACGGAGACACCATGGCTTTTCTGAGTGAAATAGCGCTACTCGCCGCTTCTAGCAAATCTTCGTACAGCAGGTGTAGATCGGGATGCAAGGGCAACAACATCCACCGCAACATCCGCAGCCTCCGCACAGAATCTGAAATCAAAATTTGTGGAAAGTCACAATTTGTTTTGGGAGTTTTTAGTATGTGTGTACCACGCAAGCGATTTAAGTGTACTAATTGATTAATAAATGTACGTAGGGTAAACTTGCCTTATATTAATTAATTCGTACTTACGCTAAATTCGTAATCCACTTAAAACTCGGCTTCGGCTCGATTTGACACGTATTATTGTGTATCTTTGCGATTTAATCTGACGTGTTATCATACTCGTAACTGTTGTCAATTATTTTGGAGGTAAATTTAAAAGTTTATTTGGCTTTAGCTCCTATTTCGTACTTTGACTTAAGTTCTTAAAACGTACTGGTACGATTTAGTTATAACTGCGATGATTGCCGAGAATTGGCGAAGACCATCCGTCGAATTTGTTAAGAATTATTACTTGCTTTAATAACAAATTGTTGATTATGATGCTGATTCTCAATACTGTATACTAATGAATAGATCTCAAAGTACGAATTAAGAATATAGCAGTACGATTTGGGATGAATGATCTTAAATCGTACTTTTTTTAGATTTTTTAAAAATGTTTCTTTATTAGAAGTTTACAAGTTTTATGTTAAATTTGATTATAGAAACAATAAAGCATTTAGCAAACAAAAATTACTTTTAATTAAAACTAATTTATATTTCCTAATTTCTTAAATATGATGGTTTTCTCTTATGGGGTACGAATTAGGCAAGTTTACCCTACTTAAGTGAGCGTGGAAATGATTAACGGTGCTAAGAAACTGGTGTCTTTTTCCCATTATTACGTTACGGTTGTGATTCTGATGGGGATAAGCAGGAATTTTCTTAGTTTTGATAGTGAAGATAAAAAAGCTTATGGTTAAACTGATCTTGTTACCTTTAACTATTGCTAAGCATGAAATTCTGTGTTCAACTCCTTGGTCGGGAATAGTGTCTTTAAGTTTTACTAAAAAGAAAATATCAGTTCAACTGCCTAGTCTTTTGCCAACTATATTAGGGTCGGCTTCCAGTCAAACCTGATGCAGCTGAATCAACCAGTATTTTACATGGAGCGACTACCTATCTGACCTCCACAACCCAGTTAGTACTGAGTAATACGATACCTCTTGGTAAGGCTGGTAGTAAGATTTTCGAGCCACTACCTGTAAATACTGCCAAAGATCTACAATTACGCTTACTACCGTAATTTCTTCAAAGTTAGAGTGAACAAGCTTCTTCTGGGTAAGCTCGTACCATCGTCGACTTTGTCTCTGTCATCTCTGACCTAGACTAGAGTCAAGAGCAAACTCATCGTATTAAGTATTGTATTTTACTGTATTTTTTTTTTCAACGGTTTAACGTGCTTTCTTAGGCACGGAGAAAACTCGATTATGTAATTATTTTGCTATACTAGGATCTGTAGGGTTCAGTCCTACCTAATAACACATAATTATAACAAAAATTCTACCTCCAATATGTACACATCCTTACAAAAATAGTCCGCGACCAACTCGTATACTTTATATTATATCATTTCCTACACAGCATCGTTCCTAAGATTAATCTCTAGTAACATCGATTCTATTATGAAAATATTGCGTTTTTGTTTTGTGTTAGATAAGAATATGGTTCTGTCTTCAAATCAAATCATTTATTCGCATAGAATGTAGATGTTGTACTAAAATTTAAGTCGTTATAACATAATATAGTGAGCCAGGTACATTTCACCTGAGTTTTGGCATTAAAAATTTTACAAATAATGGGAGTTTCAATAAAAGATGTTCATCATCATTATTCTATAATGCCTATAATGTTCCCACTGCTGGGACACAGTTCTCTTCTCTATGAGAGTGAATGGAAGTGTATGGAAGTTGGCTGTAATCTACCACGCGGGCCCAGTGCGGGTTGGTTGATGTCACATGTCATCGAATTTTTAGTTCTAGGACATAGGCCGGTTTCTTCTCTTCTTCACGATGTTTTCCTTCACCATTTTTCACGGCAGCGGTGACGAAATAAGTTACACAAAGTAATGCGCCTGCCTGGGTTTGAACCCACGGCTTACTGCTCGTAAGTCGGGGCTGCCACCACTGGGCCACCGTTGCTATCAATAAGAGATAATTAAAATAGATACTTTAATGTTCTAGCAAGTCTAGCACAAGAGTATATTTAAAATAATGACAATATTAAACTGTTGGAATATTACATATAGGATCATTATAAAAATCACATAATAAATAATAAAATTTCTGTAATATACTTTTATATTACAGAAATGTTATTATTTATTATGTGACTTTCTTCCTTGAGTTTCTTTATCTCGTTATTTGCATGCTGTCTGGCAGCTTATCACTCAGCTCAGAGCTCATTAGTCATATCAGTAAAAATGGCACAGATAGGTGTTTTATTGTATACATTAATCATTATTTCGTGTAATTATTTCGTGTCTTCCCATGGGTCTATAAAGATCCAATTTAAAAATCCATATTACATACAAATTAACAATAAAACAATGTTTGTAGACATAAGCCTGACATTGTGGTGATAGATCGATTGGAGCGTCGCGAAATGATTGTTGATATAACGGTCCCACATAACGAGAACCTCGTGAAAGCAGAGAAAGATAAGCAATTCAAATATCTAGATCTGGCTCGCGAGGTTGTCGACATGTGGGATGTGAATACAGCAGTTATTATGCCGATAGTCGTGTCGGCCAATGGCTTAATAGCCAAAAGCCTCGACCAACATCTTAGTAGGCTTTCGCTTGACAGCTGGATCATGGGCTTGATTCACAAAGCAGTACTTTTGGACACGGCGCGTATTGTTAGGAGGTTCCTCTCTTAAGAGCCCTGACCACCGGTAGCTCGGACCCTGTTCCCAATGCTGGTGGGCTACTATTTTTTATATTTTTAAATGTTTTTTTTTTATATAACTTCGTAAAAATATTTAAAAATGTAATTAGTATGTAAGCAAATAGTTAAAGGGAAACAATGTTTGTAGACAATTCACACACAATTCCACACATTTTCGATGAATGCTGTAATTTTAGTGTTACGGCTAAATTAATCCGATTACAAATTATCTATAGAAACAGAATTTTCCAATTATTTTATTATTTTTATGACATTTTGAAAACGTTTTTAGTACGACCTATGTATCCTGCTTATACGTATTAAGTTTCATTAAATCGGTTCAGAAATTTCGGAAAATAAAGACTTGAAAGTTTGAATCAAGTTTTAGAATTTGCAAGCACAAATACATTGTTATAAACAATTTAATACATTCAATTCTGACAAAACATTTAATTAATTATTATAATAAAATCATCTACTTAGCCTCCGTCCAACTATGTATTTGGAAGTATCTTGGGGTCGGCTTCCAGTCTAACTGGACGTTTATCCATTATCATGGTAGGTTCATCATCATCATCAACCTGTATTCGTCCACTGCTGGACATATGTCTCTCCCATGACTCGCCACTGAGCACGATCCTCGGCCACTCTCATCCAGCTCTTGCCAGCTGCCTTGCGTAGATCATCGCTCCACCGAGTCTGGGGACGTCCTACGCTACGTTTACCGATCCCTGGTCTCCACTTAAGAACTCGTCTACCCCAACGGTTATCGGTTCTTCGGGTTATATGGCCGGCCCATTGCCACTTTAGCGTGCTAATGCGGTGGGCTATGTCGATAACCTTGGTTCTCTGTCGAATCAGCTCGTTACGAACTCGATCTTTCAGAGAAACCCCGAGCATAGCTCTTTCCATAGCACGTTGAGCGACTTTAAATTTTTGGACCAAGCCAACCGTGAGTGTCCACGTTTCGGCACCGTACGACATGACGGGTAGGACGCACTGATTATAGACTTTCGTCTTTAGACTCTGTGGTATTGGCAATGCGAAGACTCGACGCAGTTTTCCATACGCCATATACCATGGTAGGTTACCGGATGTCAATAGAATAATTAGTTATATTAAACCTCTCCGTATCATACAGAACGACACTCTGCAACAAAATAACAACATTTCGTTTAATGTTTCATAATACTTATTGATTAAAGTATAAAACACATCGGTCCAGAGGAAGTGGTTACATTTTTATTATCATTACGGCCTGCAACTGGTTCACGGGCAGGCAGAGGTTGTGGTACAAGGTATTGAGTATCGAGGTTTTACTTTGCGGTTCTCTGGAATACCTTACCAGCGTTAAATGTTCCTGATAATAAATATCTGATTTTCTCAAGTTAATTTCTTCACTTTAAGTTAGTGGCGACAAGATTAAGACGCATTAAAATAAGTTTTCAAATAATAACTCTTTGTATCGTGGAGCCTACTTCTAGGAACTAAGCTTGCGTACTCAAATCTATGGCATTTAGATAAATTATTATACAGGGTGTAACGGAAAGGGTATATACATACTTAACGGTGTGCTACAGACCATCAAACTGAACATGTTTCTCCACAAAGAAATATCATCATAGCGAAATAAATATCAGCTGCCCCATACATTTGGGTCGAATAGGTATTGAGATTTGGTATGGAGCAGCTGATATTTTTTTTCGCTATGATGATGTTTCTTTGTTCAGTTTGATGGTCTGTAGCACACCCTTAAGTATGTATATACCCTTTCCGTTACACCCTGTATATAATACTATAAACTCAAATATTCATCCCAGTGATGATGAAAAAATATTGTGGATGAATATATGTAGATGACTATAACAGTAGAGGAAGAACAAAGAAAGGATGGATGGACTGTGTGAAGAATGTTATGGCAAGAAAGGAGATTGTCTGATGAGATGACAAGTAATAGAGAAGTATGGAAGAAGAAGACATGCTGCGCCGACCCCGAAGAAATTGGAATAAGGGCATGAAAATGACGGGTACTCTGTGTATTTCGCAGACTATTATTGTGTGTAATTAGTTTGTGCTGAATAAATACATTGTCTGTCTTCTTCCTTTCTATTTTTATCACAACAGACCAGATAACAACCTTGGTATCACCTGTTCATTGAACTATCTACACTATAACAACACCGCTTATAACTTGCAGCTACTGTTAATGTGGAAACCGGTCTGAGTCGCCACGTGAATGGACTAGTGAATGGAGAGGAAGCCAACGGTTTAGCGAGGCGGCTGCTGTTACGCCGGAGTGTAATGTTGTGGAGAAAGGTCAATGATTGCTGCAAATAAGTGTTCGCTGGGAATAAATAATTATTGATTCGTCACTGAGTATGAAAAATAGGACAACAGATGCAAAATAATAATCTCTTCCTGTAGGATTTATACCTTCTTATATACCTACCTAAATCTCAAGAAGGTTTACCGAATTTTTGTTTTCGGAAAGAGAGTGACAGTTGAAATAAATTTGAAGGTTGTTTTTGACTATTCAATCATCATCATCGACATCTTTATTTCCGAATTAGGAGTTGAATTTCAGTCTCATCGGCTACAGCTGAATATCAGTAAAAATATAGCAGTTATTTAAGTCTCTTCCTTTCCTGGTCCATGCTACTTGGAGACGAGTGAAAATGTTATTTTCTTCCAATTTCTTTCAGTTCCTAGTCATCCACTAAAATCAAAAAGAAGAAATGGTAGCAACCATTTCTTCTTTTTGATTTTATGATTCCTTACACAATCACACCACATATTCTTGTCAAAAAATCTAATCACAGCGGTATAATTGAGATCGTCACCATCATTTGCATAGCATTTTCCCAACTATGTTGGGGTCGGCTTCCAGTCTTACTGGATGCAGCTGAGTACCAGTATTTTACATGAAGCTGCTACCTATCTGAGCTCCAATAATTCAATACTAATTTAGATTGTAAAAGTCATCATCATCATCATCATTTCAGCCGAAAGACGTCCACTGATGGACATAGGCCTCCCCCAATTGTTGCCACATTGACATAACATGGGGGGTTTTGCCATAATGGCCACGCTTGGCAGGCGGGTTGGCGATCGCAGTACGGTTGTCACAAAAGCACAAAGAACGCTGCTGCCCATTCTCTGGCAAATCCCTTAGTCGCCTCTTACGACACCCACGGGAAGATATGGGATGGTGCTATTCTTTACGTCCGACACCATACAGAGTACGATTGTAAAAGTATTGCTTGCAATTTTTGAGTTTTTTCGTATGAAAACCTTCCATTACGCTTTGGTGTAACAGCTTCCATCGTGAGATTCATTCACAACTCGACGAGTTATACTTATAAATTAAGGTGTAGTGTTTATTATGGTGTAATGTTCTTTTATTTTTGTAGTTCTTGGAACTATGGACAAACTGGTTGTACACTACAACATGGCTGCTCATTCAAAATATTTTATGTCTGTCATGATATGAGCTTTATAAAGTAAATTGTGTCAGTGGAATTAAACTACGGTTAACAACTTGGTACTGGTAGACCAGCTGGACCTTGAGGGTCGAGATGTTAGAGTCGCGTCACAATACGAATTTCACGTCATGCGTGGTGCGAGTTCCGACTCATCATATCAAGACCTTCCTCAGTCAGTTTTGGCCGAAGTGTGTCACGTATCGACGATTCCGAGGAAGGCTACGCGACACCACGCAGCGAAACACGACGCCGTCACTTCGTGTACGATAGTATAATAATATTTTCGTAGTTTTTATAAATGTGTATGATAGTTTGTAAGGTATAGGTATATGCTAAGGGTGTTTGTTATCCGAATTAAATGATTTGATTGATTGTTAAAATTTATTTATTTTAGAGTTAAGGTTCATCATCTGTCTGCCTTTACCCAACGATATGGGGACGGTTTCCAGTTTAACCGGCTGCAGCTAAATACCAGTATTCTAAATGGAGCTACTGCCTATCTGACCTCCACAACCCAGTAACTGGGTAATACGATACCCCTTGGTAAGACTGGATGTCAGACTTCATGTAAAATACTGGTACTCAGCTGCATCCGGTTAGACTGGAAGCCGACCCCGAGATGGTTTGGGAAAAGGCTAGGCAGATGATGAGTATGGTAATGAAAAACAAAGTTAGGGCTGCAGTTTGGTCAAAAAGTCTCATATCTCAAAAACTAAATATCAAATCTTATTCAAACCAATTTTCGTTGAAAGTTTTTTTCACGTTCTACAAACTTATTCTTTTTTCAGAATTTTCCTCCTCTTACTTTAGAAAATTGAGGGGGGGACACCTTTTACCACTTTGGAAGTGTCTCTCGCGCAAACTATTCAGTTTAGAAAAAAATGAAATTAGAAACCTCAATATCATTTTTGAAAACCTGTCCATAGATACCCCACACGTACGGGATTGTGGAAAATTTTCACTTCTAAGTATGGTGAACCCCCAAAATGTATTGTTTTTTTTTCTATTTTTATGTGAAAATCTTAAGCGGTTCGCAGAATACATCTACTTAATAAGTTTCAACAGTATAGTTCTTATAGTTACGGAAAAAAGTGGCTGTGACATACGGACGGACAGACAGACAGAAATGACGAATCTATAAGGGTTCCTTTTTTTGCCATTCGGCTACGGAACCCTAAAAATCAGCTGTTCCATACATTTTGACCGTGTAGGTATTGCACTTTTGTAGGGAAAATCTCGTTTCTATGGTTTTCAAATACCCCAGCAAATATTCCACTATCGTGAATAATAATAATAATAAAGCTTTATTTAATTCCATGCATAGTACATATTTAACAATACAATTTGATACTTATTAGTCTATAATAATCAATAACAGTTGTTACGCTTGTATGAATTATATGATTTCTAATTATAAATTCTATTTTATAATTATTATTTGTTTAATTTATTTATTGTTTGATTATTAATTAATTTATTTTATTTTAATATAATAATTAATATTTTAATAATTTAGTGCATGGACCCCATTCGGGTAAAAGCCTCCGTAAAAGGCTTTTACTATCGTGAATAGACATCTTCAAACGCTTACCAAACTTTTTAGATCCACAATCGATAAAAAAACTTTTAACACAACACTTCACGAACTTTCCGTAAAGATTTATTAGATAACAAATATCTTAAGTTTGAACCCCAAAATAATTAGAGTTACCCATTTGCCGATGACCGGGGTTGACCCAAAATCAATAGTGGTGTCCATGTATCCCGGAACTACTCAATGTATGTGGAACGTTAACGCAAGGGTTTGCGTTACGTTTTGAGATTGAAATTCCTTAAGTTTAGTGGAGATATGCAAGGTTAAGAGTGTTTAGTCAGGGAATGTAATTGTTAGGCAAAGTGACTTGTTATTTGGACTTTAACTTTAATACTAACAAAGAATGACTTAAATTGGTAATTTAAAAAATTAACCCCGTTTATTAATTTCAACACATATCTTTTCTATTTTGACATATTTCTTCACTATTTTATATTTCTTAATTATTATTATAGCTAGCCTGTATTGTCTCACTGCTGGGCAAAGGCTTCCCTAATTTAATATTTCTTAAAACAATATTAAATTATACTGTTGTCGTGGTATGGGTATGTTATGCGGAGGAATAAGGAAAATGTCGTGCGGAAAGTTTTGAGTATGAATGTGGATGGGTATAAGGGTAGAGGAAGACCAAAGAAACGATGGATCGACTGTGTGGAGGATGATATGGCAAGGAAGGAGGTATCTCATGAGATGACAAGTAATAGAGAGGTATGGAAGAAGAAGACGTACTGCGCCGACCCTAAATAAATTGGTATAAGGGCAAGAGAATGATGATGATGATTAATATTAAATTATACTTTTTTTTTAATGAAAGTAATTTGTTTGTTGGTACATTGGTAAGCCGTGTTCCCCGGCTTGTCTTATTAAGCATAATTTATTATGCATATACCTTCTTGTTAAGGTCACTAAACTACTGAAATGTTCTCTAGTTACCTACAGGAAAAAAGTTATTTTTTTTTTCGTAATAGTCTCCGCCTTAATTCAATCCGTTTTCGTTCGGATATGAAACCTTAATTATATAGTTGAAGGAAACTTTTGTACCTTACTGATCCCTTGTTCAAGACTACCCACGTTACATTTAATAACGAATTACCGAACTTATACATGACTTAGGTAGCAGCCTATATCCTTATATACTTGTAAAAACAATTGAACAGGCTACAAGCACGTGATAACACAATGCCTGCGGCCGTACTGTAGAAATAGGTTACTTGTGCACTGTAGTGCAGGATTAATGGCACAGTTATTTTCTGAGATTGTTTATGTTTGAGAATGGCTCATACTTTGGTGATAAAATGAGCTGGAAACAAATAAAAAAAAAAGGTTTATTGCAGAAACTTACTTTGTTATCTTACTTACAGTAAATCTTACTTATGGACCTCCTTTTAAGTAAAATATATACCTGTGCTAGGAGGCCCCGCTCTTCAATTACAAACACAAAAATGTAACAAGTGGTGAACAAAAAGAAAATTAAATTTAAACAAAAAATTTTAAGCAATATCTAAAAATTAAAAATAAAATAAAGAAATATGAATACAACACGTTCACTCGTTTGTTAAACATCTATTGTGTCTTCTTCACGAACGAACGAGTGAACCACATATGTTTCACGGCAATTGTTTCATCGCAGTGAAACATAATTATGTGGGTCAGTGTACAGGGAAAGGGTTAAAAATCGTCATTCCTCTTCTTAGCGTGTCGATGGCAATTTAAATTGAGTCAGCCCAAAAGTTGGAGATGAGATTGGCACTTTCAGTAGCGTCCATCAGCTCCTGTGCTGTACAAGCACCAGGACAAGCAAGACACGATATCAAGTTATCGTTATTTATACGCAATGAAATAATTCCGTCTGGAATGATGTCTGCTCTATCTTTTTATCAGAAAAGGTAAAACCGTTTTTCCACCCCACCGTGGTTTATGCACTTTCAAGCTGTATGATTTATATTGAAATTTCTTTTTCCGTCTCAGTTATAGATTTGCATTGTCACTCTCTTCTCTTCTCTTCTTCAACCCTTGGCCACAGCTGCAAGCAATGCTGAGTGTAGGTCTCTTGCAAACTTCTCCACTTTTGGCGGTTATTGTCATGGCTATCCAGTTTCTTTCGGCCACTTTAATTAGATCGTCTGTCCACCTAGACGATTGTCTTCCCCCATTCCTCCGTCCTGTCCGTGGTCTCCACTCCAGCATTTTCTTTCCCCCATCTTCCATCCATTTTACGGCATATATGGCCCGCCCACTTCCACTTTCTTTTTGCTATTACTTCCGCTATGTCCGTGAGTCTCGTTCGTCTCTTTATTTCGGTATTTTTCAGTCGGTCATAGAGAGAAATGTCCAACATGGCTCACTGCATTGTCACACTGCTAGACTAAACATTCTCTATCCTTTTTACTACGCCCTGCTAATTTTCAGGTACTTAACCCCACTTAACAATTTTATAGCAGTTCTAAATCAACAAATGGTAAAATACCTGAACCCTTATTAAAGAATTCAGAAAGCCTAGCAGTTTGACGTCTGTCACTGCAGCTTATTTTAAAAACTTGACGATGGCTTGTGAATTATTAACTGTACATCTACATCGGCTCAGTTACAATAGAAGGAAAAAAACTGTACATCATTTGAACTAAACTGCGTATCCTTTTACATACATAATTCTTTTTTACCCAAAAAACAATCTTGAATCAAAATCACTTTCCCCACTGCATCCTTCATTCTGGCACTCAGTGTACGACTCTTGTAATTAATTAAACTTGTGTAAGTCGTGTGTGTTGTTTGAGAGGCGCCCCAGTCCCCGGCGCTAAGTCAACCAGATCCGATGCAGCACTAATTACACTGGTCTTCCAACTTGTGAGGACCAGCTCTTTGTTTGAGGGAGGTTTCTTAGAGAAACTTACTATATTGTCGTATGTATCGCATTTTCAGCAATAAGTAGGTGCGAACATAGTTGTAAAATGAATATCAAAAGACAAAAAGTGTTTCTGATACGAATTCTGTAATCTGTTAAAATGGTCACCCATCCGAACTTTGGCCTTAGGAACTTGGTTGCTTAACCTCGTTGTTAGATCTATGAATTGAAAAAAGACTAGATAGACTGCCTAAAACGAAAGGTCACCCATCCAGAGACTGACCTTGACAACAGTTGCTTAACCTCGTCCATGTTGCTGGTAAGAGTGGATCCAGTAATAAACGGTTACCCATCCACAGCCTGACCTCGGCAACAGTTGCCTTACCTTACATAAGCCGTGTGTGTTTTGTGGGCCGCGCCTGGTCCCCGGTGCTAAGTCAACCAGCCCCCGTATTCACAAACGCTTTGATTCGAGGTCGATCGACAAGTCATATGTCTATCGCGCTCGCTCGTAATGCCAAAAAAGATAGACATATACGACTAGTTGATCGACATCGAATCGAACCGTTTGTGGAAACGGTGGCAGATCCGATGCTGCACTAAAGCACTGGTCTGCCAACTTGTCGCTTTTTGTTGGAGGAAAGCTTCTTAGAGAAAATTTAGGTTTGGTTCATATTGGGTAGGTGAGTAGTAGAAAATTTTGCCGAAAATCGACAAAAAACGTGGACAAATGTTTCTTTAGAAGTATACCTAAAAGACGTGTTCTTCTTGAATGGAGACCGTAAATCAGCAAGCGTAAAGTGGGATACCCTCAGACTCGGTAGAGCGACGATCTTCGCAGGGTGGCTGGAAGAAACTGGATGAGAGTTGTCAAGAATCGAGTTAAGTGGCGTGCGATTGGAGAGGCCTGTGTCCAGCAGTGGACTGTTGCAGGCTGATGAGACCTGGTATACCAATATTTCGCCTACTCAGTATTTCGAATTTTTCGGATGTTTGATCAGACCACGCAAGGGAGAGTAATTAAATAAATAGCAAGCACTACGAGTATACTATTAGGGATATCGGGTCGTAAGTAATTACCATCAATTATTATAATTGGCATTGATGGCAATCAGTGGCCCACCATTATTATTGTTATGGATTAATAATATTGGCTAGTAATTGTCAAAGGAGGAGCTAGTGGCTAAATAATAACAGTTGGGTCAAACTTAAGGTTAAGCTGCGCTTCCTTAGACAGGTTCGTGGATGGGTGAACACCCACACACCGAGCTTCCTCCGTGCCTCGGAAAGCATCTCCAGACAGTCTTTACTGGTAATCAGTGGCCTGATAGTCTGATAATCAGTCTTACCAAGGGTTATCGTATTATCCAGTACTAACAGGGTTGTGGAGGTCAGTTAGGCAGTCTGTCATTGAAAAATACTGGCATTCAGCTGCATCCGGTTGGACTCGAAGCCGACCTCAACATAGTAGGGAAAAGGCTAGGCAGATGAGGAATTATCACAGGATGGCTGAATAGAATATGTCGATGGATGTAGAGGGAGAGGAAGGCCAAATAAATGATAGATGGGGCTGGATTTTGTGAGGAATGATATGTTAGAGAAGGAGAAAATGATGGAGTGTCTTCTGACAGGGGAAAATGAAGTGTAGGAACG
Source organism: Cerastis rubricosa (assembly GCA_949152445.1). Lineage (NCBI taxonomy): Eukaryota > Metazoa > Arthropoda > Insecta > Lepidoptera > Noctuidae > Cerastis > Cerastis rubricosa. The sequence goes on along the minus strand of OX424548.1, from coordinate 14,198,881 downwards.
AGCATTGACCTTAGCCATGAGCTTTAGCATAAGCAACCTTTTTAGGGTTCCGTAGCCGAATGGCAAAAAACGGAACCCTTATAGATTCGTCATGTCTCTCTGTCTGTCTGTCCGTCCGTCTGTATGTCACAGCCACTTATTTCCGAAACTATAACTGTTGAAACTTGGTAAATAGATGTATTCTGTAAACCGCATTAGGATTTTCACACAAAAATAGAAAAAAAACAATAAATTAAGGGGGTCCCCATACTGAGAACTGAAAACAAAAAAAAAAATCATCAAACCTATACGTGTGGGGTATCTATGGATAGGTCTTCAAAAATGATATTGATGTTTTTAATATCATTTTTTTCTAAACTGAATAGTTTGCGCTAGAGCCACTTCGAAAGTGGTAAAATGTGTGTCGTCCCCCCTCTAATTTCTAAAGTAAGAGGAGAACAATTCTGAAAATATTTAGGATTGTAGAACGTAAAAAAAACTATCAACGAAAATTGGTTTCAATAAGATATGATGTTCAGTTTTTGAGATATGGGATTTTTTCATCAAACTGCAGCAGTAACTTTGTTTTTCATAAACATACTATGAATAACAAATTTAGTTTTGCGGTTGTGTGGAAGTTTACTCACTAATACTACTAACTAATGAATGACAGTTCAAAATATTGTTATTATATTGTTTGGAGCTATGGAACCCTGTGTGCGAGTAAGACTCGCACTTGGCCGGTTTTTTTTTAACTACAATAGGCTGGTGTTTAACCTATGTCCAGCAGTGGACGTCTTTCGACTGAAATGATGATGATGATGGCCGCAACTCGCCTGATGTGAAGCGGTGATGCGGCCTCGGGTGGAACACGCTGGCCTAGAAGAAACCGATTCACTCGAACTTTGAGAACTTTGAAGAGGATGGTATCATTCTAAACCACAGAATGCGGCTGTTAATTCCGCAGACAGGCGCCATTGCTTGCCAGGGCTTCGGGTTGTTCGAAAGAGATACCGTGGCCCTAGAACACAAAGGGCTAAGAAGGAACATGGATGGGTTTTAGTCAGTCAAGTCTGACACTCCCTTCCGCTCTGCCCAGAGCGGGAGAAGTCATTTGATGATATCCCATCCTAAAAAAAAATTAAGGCCATTGCTGGGATACCACGTCTCTTCTCGTGTTTAGTGAGAGTTGGTAGGTGTCACATGTCTTAATTTTATTTATATTCTAGGACATGTCGGTTCACTAATGTTTTCCTTCAATATTTTTGAAGGCAGTACTAATTAAATAGCATCGATTTTATAAAACTTAGCTTTGTATTTTTTATACGACATCAAAAGAGCCATTCAACGAGCACAAATACTAGCTTAGGGCTACTCAGAATTTGTTAAGGCAACACAAATCCAAATCACAGCTAACTGAGAATGCCTTAAAAATCCAATAACACCTTTTCTGAACCCTGGAATCGAACCTAAGATCCCACTTAGGTACAACTAGACAAACATGGAAGACCTCCTAAACCAAAATTAATCAGCAAAAACTTTCCCTACCCTTACAAGTTGCCACCCCAAGCCCCTTAGTTTTCTAACTAAAACTACCTTAAAAAACAAGGTTTAAATTAATTATTCCAAACATGTTACCGTTAAGTCTAGACCAATTACTGAAGATGCAATTATAAAAGAGTATCCATCGTTAATACCAAAAATATCTCAACAGACAAGCGAAATTATTTTATACGACGTACTTTGAATTCATTAGTTGGTACTAACGGGGATACGACTGAGTAGACAAATAATACCAACAACCGTCTCAATGCAAACATTGGAAAGTGTAAACGTAGAATATATCTACATGGTTTATTATTGAATTATCCAACATTAACCATCATCTGCCTAGTCTTTTCCCAAACCATCTTCGGGTCGGCTTCCAGTCTAATAGCTGAGTATAAGTATTTTACATGAAGCGACTGCCTATCTGACCTCCACAATCCAGTAACTGGGTAATACGGTACCCCTTATTAAGACTGGATGTCAGACTTTTGGCTTCTGACTACTCCTAGCGGACTGTCAAAGATATACAAATGACAGCCGCGGTCAACGGCTTAACGTGCTTTCCGAGGCACGGAGGAAACTCGGTATGTAATTATGGTCACCCATCCACTTGCTTAACCTTAAAGATCGACCCATGCGGCTGTTATCATTTAGCCACGAGTTCCTCCTCCTCCTTATCTAACACCAAATGCTGCGTAGAGTTCGATAATTGTCCCACGGGATCGTACAATCAGAAAAAATATCCTAAGGGTTAATTCAGGTTATAAAATACTAGCTGTCCGGCGCAACTTCGTTTGCGTCACCTTTTTCCCGTTTTCGCAACATTTTTCCTTGCTGCTCCACTCCTTTTGGTCGTAGCGTGATGATATACATATAGCCTTCCTCAATAAATGGGCTATCTAACACTGAAAGTATTTCAAATCGGACCAGTAGCTTCGGAGCCTATTCAATGCAAACAAACAAACAATCAAATGTTTCCTCTTTATAATATTAGTTTATATCAAAAATCTAAATGTCAATGGCACGAAGATGATGATTATTCTATAAGTTTTGATAACGATCATCAGCTTGACAACAGATATCATGCAATGAATATTGGCCGAATTGTAAAAATATAGATGATAGCATTGGCATCGCGAATGTTTCTGTCTGTATTCAATCTTCTAGAAAATTTTTGAACGACTAAAGTCAGAATGACGAAAAAATTGTGCTTAATTTCGCAAAAAAACTTCCTGTTAAATTGTTTTTTTTTTTTAAACTCTTAGGTTATTTAAGGAATAGGTAAAGCTTGTATTCTTGACAATAAACTGAATATTCTAAAGCTTGTATTCTTGACAATAAACTGAATGTACTACAGTTTATTTATTTTAGAAACACATACATTGAAATAGGAAAAATAAACACAGGAAAATAAGAAACAAGAATACATTTCTGTTTTATTTATTGTGTCAAAGCTTTATATGATTCGTTTGAGTTCAACAAAGGGAACAAAACACACGCAGTACTGTTATCTTATCAAAGTTGAAGTGTTGGATCATGAACGATGTTTAAAAATAAAGTGAATGCTTGAAAGTGAGCAAAATACTAACGTATATGAAGAACGTCATCGAAACAGGATTGATCAAGTGTTTTAAGCGTTTTATAGAAACTCAGGCGGTGCTCGTGACTAAATAATAACGACATTTAGGGTGCTTTTCCACCAGAGATGTGCTATGCAGCTAAGCTGCGAGGATGTGAAAGCTAAGTTACGAAACTATGTGACCGTTTCTACTGACGCTAAGCTATGAAGCGGGCTAGTAGGATGCGCTTTGAAGATGCGCCGCCGCGAGGTAACTGTGCGAGGAAGATGCGCAGCTCGAGCTATGCGATGTATTGATAGTAGGGCAGCGACCCATAGCACGCATCCATAGCACGCATCATTCCATATAAAAAACATATCTTAGTTAAATCCGTTTCCACCAGTGCTAAGCTATGTGCACCAATGAATATGATTGGTGGATATCAAACGCATTCATAGCAACGTAGCATAGCATATCTCTGGTGGAAAAGTAGCTCATAGCAACGTAGCATAGCATATCTCTGGTGGAAAAGTAGCTTAAGGTTGGTCCGTAGATGGGTGACCACCCATTACAAACAGAGTTTCCTCCGAGCACTCTAGGGGCTGCTCAAACGTAGACCCTTTTTGTTACCGACACGGCACACCCATCATTGGCTACCGTAGTTGCTGTGTCCTGTAGCGCTTGCACAGGGAGTGGCTGATTTCATACTGGTTATATTTAAACTAGCTGTCCGGCGCAACTTCGTTTGCGTCACATTTTCCCCGTTTTCGCAACATTTTTAATTGCTGCTCCACTCCTATTGGTCGTAGCGTGATGATATAGCCTATAGCCTTCCTTGATAACTGGTCTATATACCACTGAAAGAATTTTTCAAATCGGACCAGTATTTTCGGAGCCTATTCAATGCAAACAAACAAACAATCAAATCTTTCCTCTTTATAATATTAGTTTAGATCAAGTATTCATTGGTTACTTGTATCCGACACAAGATACACAAAGTGTCCACGTTTGGGCAAAGCCTTAAGCTGTTGGTTCCGGCTGTAATTGTAGATCTTTGACTGTTGTTACATGTAGTCAGTGGCTTGAAAGCCTGACAACCAGTTTTCCTAAGGGATATCGTAGTATTACCCAGTACTAATTAGGCGATTATAACACTGCCTGCACGCATCACGCTGTTTGTTGCGTGTCAAGGTCAACGCACCTACGCGCGTACCTGCAGGAGTGCAGATCTGCATCATCGTACGGGTTTTTTGCGGATTCACGAGGGCTCTGAATGTAATGAACATTAAAAAAAAAACAATGCCGTTTGCTGTGGTGATAGTGCAGTGCCGAGCGTCCAACCAATCACACATGGCACTGCGAGACTCTAGTACAGCTTTGCCTAACCCTTTGGTGATGACAGGCATAGGGTTATGTTATGAATACAAAAAAATACGGACATGATAACACGTACATTATTCACTCTCAAGAAACTTCTACACAAGACATATTCGCAGTAGCTGCCAATTATAACTTTGCATCCACACTTTGCCTGTATATTTCAAGCGTAACTTTTCGCATCCACCATTTTCTATCGTTTACGTTTCATTACCAGCAGTGCACTGGATAAAGGCAAGCGGACTATTTTAATTGTTCCTTCATGCCCCATTAGCTCCCGGATCGGTTCCGAGCTCCAGAATGACCGCTCTACCCCAAATAGTACGAAATTACGGTAATGTTGCCTTTTATTATTACTTGGGGAGGTGGATCGTAAGATGAAAAGTGGATGAAGGGGAACTAGTTCGTTACGTACGGTACTACAGTACCAAAAGTGAAGGAAGAAAGGTATCGTATCGTTGGGTTGAGCCCCAGAATTGAATTCCGAAGTGACCTAAGCACGCTATATAATTTCGCCCGTTCAAGGACATGTCTCACGATGTTTTCTGTCACCGTTTTGAGAGCTAGTTTGCCTTGCCCTATATATTTACAGTATGATTTTTCATCATGAAACATTAATTAAAACAACAATTTCACAGGCGTCACTGTTTGATTTTTTGTTCATAATGTAAAGAAAACATTCATACAATAAATAATAACTGGTCGAGAACCATCATATTACAATACATTATTTTTATTACAATATTGTTATTAAACTTCAATATACGAATTTATTATTATTTTAAGAGAATGTTATTATTAGTAAAATTTTTTGTTTTGGCAAACATGCCTGCCTGTACCTAATAATGTTTCTAACATCTTGCATGCATGAATTTCCTTGTATGTATGACACATGTTTTTGCAAATAAATATTATCTTATCTTATCTTATCATAAATACTAGCAATATCCATTGTCAAATCTATTGCCACCCTGTAAGTACATATATAACCCCTCTCGCTAAACATAATTACAGACATGTCATTGTTCTGTCACTAACGTCAACACCTTGCCACAATACATGGCTAACGTCGTGTTCTGTGTCACGTTATGGAAATTGGTGGGTCATGGTTAGGAATCACGTTATCATATGGTCAAATGGTGTAGATAGATACGTATTTAAACTCACCATTTTCCTCATTTTCCTTAGAACGTACGATCCTTACATACTCCTTGTGCCACATCCACGTTCATGCATCTGGTCAGTACAAGCACGTCAGTTCCAAGTACTACGCACCTGATCTTTCTGATGATCTTCACTGATATGGTCAGTGTATGTCGTTGTTGGGGCTGCCCGGCGTTGCCAAGGCTAACTATTTCAATACCCAACATAACAGAGCAGCGGTGGCCCAGCGGGGCCAGCCCCGACTTACGAGCAGTAAGCTATGGGTTCGAACCCAGGCAGGGGAATTACTTTGTGTTATTTATTTCATCACTGCTGCCCTCAAAAATGGTGAAGGAAAACATCATGAGGAAACCGGCATGTTCTAGAACTAAAAATACGAAGATATGTGACATCTATCAAACCGCACTGGTCCCGCGCGGTGGATTATAACCCACTCCCTTTTATAGAGCGGAGGCCTGTGTCCCAGCAGTGGGAACATTATGAGGCTGATAATGATGATGATTTTGAAACCCTAATTGACAACACCCAGTCCAGCTCAGCCTATCAGATTAAATACAGAGCTTCCTCTGTGCCTCGGCAAGCACGTTAAGCCGTTGGTCCCGGCTGTCATTTGTAGATCTTTGACAGTTGTTACAAGAAGTCAGTTACTTACCCGAATGTCTGACCACTAGTCTTACCAAGGGGTATCATATTACCCAGTACTAACTGAGTTCAGTGAGGTCAGATAGGCAGTCGCTCCATGTAAAATACTGGTATTTAGCTGTATCGGGATAGACTGGAAGCCGACCTCAACATAGTTGGAAGACTAGGCAGATGATGAACCGACTTCACCCAGTGGTTACTTGTAACCCTCACCCGCTCCACATACTGTCACTAACGTCAACACGTTGTTACAATACATAGTAAACGTCGTGTTCCGTCTTAGACCTATGGAAATATATATAAACTAGCTGTCCCGCGCAACTTCGTCTGCGTCACATTGTTCCCGTTATCGCAACATTTTTCATTGCTGCTCCGCTTCTTTTGGTCGCAGCGTAATGATTTACAGCCTATATATTCCTCGATAAATGGGCTATCTAAAACTAAAAGAATTTTTCAAATCGGACAAATCGGATCAAATATTTGCCTATTATACTTTAAGTATTGATAAAACTCTGAAATTTTATGTACTAATGTAATTTTCATGTTGGCATAGCTGCAATTCTATGTATGTAATTTTAATATTGACATAGCTGACAAACGAAAAAATCCGCTGATGAAATATCAATGTTTTATGTTAGTACATAAAATGTCCATAAAATTTCAGCTATGTAAATACATAATTATTGTACTTATTTTGTAATTGACATAGCTCACGTTTTATGTCACTACCATTTATTAAATATTATTTTGACGGTTTTAATTACTTACTGAACCCAATTGTATTGTTATTAATTATTAGCATTCATTACTTTGATGTAGTCTGGGCAACTACAGTACTTTCACAAGTTATTATGTGTTGTGACTGGGACTGTAGCTTCGCGTTTTTTTTTTGTTTTTTTACTTTCAAAAGTGCCTGTAATGGTCTAATTGAAATGAATGCTTTGAGTTTGAGTTTGAGTGGTCGCCAAAGCACGACTGCTGTGCATGGGGTCCAGGGTTCGATTCCCGGGTCGGGCAAGTTGGTTATACCGTCCTACTCACCCTATATTCATCATCATCATCAGCCTATAACGTTCCCACTGCTGGGTCACAGGCCTCCTCACAATAAGAGGGAGTGGGCTGTAATCCACCACGCAGGCACAGTGCGGGTTGGTAGATGTCACATGACTTCGAATTTTTAGTCTAGGACATGCCGGTTTCCTCACGATGTTTTCCTTCATCGTTTTTCAGGGCAGCGGTGATGAAATAAATTACACAAAGTAATGCCTGGGTTCGAGCCCACAGCTTACTGTGTTGTAAGTCGGGGCTGCCACCACTGGGCCATCCCATATTACATGGAACTTTAACATAAGTTCTGGCGAAATGTGGGTGTACTATTAGGTGCACCTCGCCTATCACTTCGGGGATTAAAGGCGTGATGTTATGATTACCAATAACTAATAAAAATCTCAGTTAATCTCTGTCCCAGCAGTGGGAACATTATCATTCATCATCATTTCAGCCCAAAGTACGTCCACTCCTGGACATAGGCCTCCCCCAAGTATCGCCACATTGACATTTTAGGGGGTTTTGCCATAATCGCCACGCTTGGCAGGCGGGTTGGCGATCGCAGTACGGTTGTTACAAAAAGCACAGAGAACGCTGCTGCCCATTCTCTGGAGTGTGCAGTGCAGTGGGAGCATTACAGGCTAATAACTTATCACCGCCAAACTGAACACACGTAATTTATCCTCGATCTGACAGCTACGTAAATTAAACACGCCATTATGACGTCACAAACGTCAGCAGCATCTCAGTGACGTCACATTATCGTGCCGTGGCCGCTAATTAATAACTTAGTTAATAGGTTTTATAGTGTGATGCTTTGTTGGGGGTAATAATGTTTTTATTAGGGTGAGAATTTTGGATTTAGCATCAATAATAATAGGGTATAATACTGGGTAAAGAAAACGAAATTCTATTTTGTCCGTCAGACAGGTAATACGTAGGGAACGTAGATCGCTGGCTGTCCTTTGTAACATGCTGGCCCGCAGGTTTGCACGTTGCGTTGTACGAAACCAGTTAAAGTAACGCTTTTCAGAGCTTACTGTCCTTCTATACGTGCAGCCTTTGGGTCAACTTCACTCAGCGGACATACAGCGACCTACGCGTTCAATATAACAATGCACTGAGAGTGCTGCTGCGGCTGCCGTGGCGTAGTAGTGCGTCGGGGATGTTAGCAGATAATAATATTGATGGTTTTGCCGCAATTTTTAGGAATAGGTGTGCATCCCTGATGACTCGTGTTCTCGGCAGCACCAACAGTATTCTCAGTGTATTCGCAGATCGGTGGGATTCCCCGATGATGTGGAGATGGATGCGGCTCCACGCTGAATTTTAATTGTGTATTTTTCATTTGTCTGTAACCTACTAACACCAGATTTTAAGTGTAATTGTTACTAACCCTATGGACTACGGTCTGAAATAAAAAAAAAATCTATTCTATTCTAGTACAAAAATATTAGACACGTATTTTTTGTTTTATCAAAATATCAAAAAATTACTTAGTTAAAACTCATTAAAGTTTGAGAGAGGGGGCTCACTACATCACAAGTAGGTTTAAAAATTACCTACAAGTGACGTCATGCGCCATTTCAACTCAATAAATCTCCGTAATTTTATGACAACGTGAAAAAAGAAAAAATACGTGTCCAATACTTTTCAATAATCTACCCGACAGACAAAGAAAAAAAAATAATGATCATGCCCTATTTAGATTTAGGTATAGAATAAAGATGGTAAGGGGCTCGAGGCACTGTAATAACAACCGCACGGATTGATCTTTCCAGGTTAAGCAGCACTTACAGAGGTCGTTCCGTGGATGCGTGACCATTCGTAACATATCGGGACTCCTACGTGCCTCGGAAAGCACGTAAGGATGTTGGTACCGGCCATTTATTTGCGGATCTTTGACAGGTAGTCAGGTAGGTAGTCTTACCTAAAGATATCGTATTACCCAGTACTAACTGGGTTGAAGAGGTCAGATAGACACTCAATCCATGTTGTAACGTAGGTACAGTTATAAGCAATACCAATCAATGATTACCTAATTAAATCAATGAATTAGAACAGAAATCACAGCCTCAGAACACTGAACCAACATGGCGGCTGCTTCAATATTGTGACAGTCTGTTGACATTCGTGACGCAGTAATAATTTGCTAAATTATGTGCATTCTGTATGACCCACTGTTGACAGGGTTAGAAACTTACTTTTTGTTATTTCGGAGAATGTATTTATAGTGCATTCTGTAATATCAATAATAATAAGCAGTACTTCTGGACACGGCGCGTATTGTTAGGAGGTTCCTCTCTCAAGAGCCCTGACCACATGTAGCTCGGACTCTGTTCTCAATGCTGGTGGGCTACTATTTTTTATATTTTTAAATGTATTTTTATATAATTTTGTAAAAATATTTAAAAATGTAAATAGTATGTAAGTAAATAAATATTAATAATATTCTTTAAATCTTCTTAATGGCAATAGACTCACCCCCTTTTACATGGGACTTTAACATAACTGGGGAAATGTGGGGGTATTATCAGGTACATCTCTGCCAAATACTTCGTGGATTATAGTCGTGATGTTATGTTACCACGTCATTTCCTTTCAATTTTAGATTTGTTTAAATTTTAGTGTACAAGTATACTATATCAACCAGATTTCTCATATTATTGTTTGTTCACATCCAAAGATTCATCATCATCATTCCAGCCCGAAAGACGTCCACTGCTGGACATAGGCCTCCCCCAAGAAAGGGCAGGCGGGTTGGCGATCACAGTACGGTTGTTACAAAAGCACAGCGAACGCCGCTGCCCATACTCTGGCAAATCCCTTAGTCGCCTCTTACGACATCCACGGGCTGATAAGGATGGTGCTATTCTTTATTTCCGACACCACACAGATCCAAAGATTAATCATACTATTTTTAGCCTTTACGCTATGGCACGTGGGAGCTTCTAAATATATGTAAATGAATACATTTATAACTAAACAAACCGGTCAGTCTAGCTATTAATTTGCTAAGCTCATTCATTCATTCAAATTGTAATAAAATCGAATGTTTCTTTGTTCTAGATGTTAAATATTATTTTATGTCTTTGAGTAATTAACTGGTTTTATTTAAGGTTGAGATTAAGGCTACTAACAAAGGGTATCTTGAAGGATATACAGAAATAAATTCAGGAAGCAAATCAAACCAACCCTAAAGGATCAGCAAATTACTGTATAATTCATCATCATTTCAGCCCAAAAGACGTCCACTGCTGGACATAGGTCTCCCCGAAGTGTCGCCACATTGACATTTTGGGGGGTTTTGGCATAATCGCCACGCTTGGCAGGCGGGTTGGCGACGCGCATCCAGCAGATCCCCGCAACCTTCACCAGGTCATCGGTCCACCTAGTGGGAGGCCTTCCAGCGCATCGTCTCCCGGTTTTCACAGTTATGTAATTGTAAATAACAAATAAAAATTGACTTTACGAAAAAATATTACTATACAATTTTAAATAAAAACAACATTATTATTTTCGGATCAAACTACCACGTAGGAAAGTTCCGTGTGGAAATCGAACACGGGCACTGCCATATGATTGTATTTGTCCGTGGCCGCCTATATCTCAAGCCAACGGGCGTCAAACCGCTTTATGTATTCAATTCTCTCTTCTTCTTTTACACACTATGTCTACATGTCTTTTTTTTATATCTCCTTTCGCAGGTATGCTGGAAGAGATTTCTTTAGAAATAAGCATCACCTTTGTACCTATTTTCTGTTCCTTTCTTCATCTCCCTTTCTCCTTCTTCACTCTGTCGTTTAGTCTCTTTCGCGACGTTACATCATCATCATCATAATTTCAGCCGAAAGACGTCCACTACTGGAAATAGGCTTCCCCCAAGCAGATACGCACAGCTGTAACTGTACTCCCGGCCCGAAATCATGCGACTTCTCCCCGTTATCGAAAACTACGCTATCTCAGAAATTATGCATCATAGCTCAACAAGCCTTGTGTCATGGAAATGGTTATGAATCAAGCTAACTGATTATGTAGGGTTTAGTACAGTTTTGCCTTGTAATATCTTGCTAACAATTGCAATTTTACTTCAACAAATATAAGCACTTACGTAGATTCAATACTAACAACAATTTGGACATTTTTTAATCCGTCAGATACCGAATAAAAGTAAAGTTAAAATTGGATGCTAGTTTTTTACTGCAACTAAAAAAAGAGAGAAGAGTTCAGCAAAACGCCAGACAATTAGTTAGTTTTTAACTAATTGTCTGGCGTTTTGCTGAACTCTTCTTGGTGACATATCTATTGTAGTTACCTTGCTAGTCCCTACCTTTTCTAGAAAATTAAGGGTATACAAGCTCCTGCCAGAGCTGCAGGGCTGTTCTAAAGAGATACCGTGGCCCTGGAACACAAAGGGCTAAGAAATAAAAAAATAAATTTCTTTATTGCAATAGGTTACAGTTTTGTGAGACCCTGGCTCAAGAGCTAGGTTAGAGTACCTGTATTTCAGGAGCCAGTGACTTCGAAGAAGAAGAAACATGGATGGGTTTTAGTCAGAACAAGTCTGACACTCCCTTCTGCTCCGTCCAGAGGGGTCATTTGATGACTTCCGTAAAAAAAAGTGTATGCAAGCTCTTCCACAAAACCAACATCTTCGTCGAGGTCCAATATAACACACCTCCACTACAGGCCGGTCAGGTTAAGACCACTATTCTTTCAATTTAAACCGTTTGAGGCCACGGTACTTCGTTTATTTCCAACCAAATGGCCTTTAGGATCATCCATCCGTTTTAGAGGCCATCATGAGGTCGGTTCGTGGTCAATTTGAGGGTGAATGATGTATGGAGGTCGTGTTATTATGTTTGGAGGTGAGAAATGGGGGAAATTAATGTCATATTTATATGATTGTAGATTAAACAACTCACGCCTCTACGCTTAGAAGATTAAGGCAGAGGTGTACCTAATATCATCATCGTCTGCCTAGCCTTTTCCCAAACTATCTTAGGGTGGGCTTCCAGTCTAACCGGATGCAGCTGAGTACCAGTATTTTACATGAAGCGACTGCCTATTTGACCTCCACAACCCAGTAACTGAGTAATACGATACCCCTTGGTAAGCCTAGATGTCAGACTTTTGGTTTCTGACTACTCGTAACGACTGTCAAAGATCTAAAATGACAGCCGAGACCAACGGCTTAATATGCTTTCCGAGGCACGGAGGAAACTCGGGATGACTTATGGCTTAACCTTAAAGATCGACCCGTGCGGCTGTTATTATTTAGCCACGAGCACCTAATAGTACAACCAAAATTTCGCCGAGTTATGTTTAAGTCACAAGCATTAGAAGACGACTGTTTTGCGACGACTGTTTTTCAACTGGGCGGGCACATAACCAGACTCCGTGGCTGATACTGAGATATTCTTTATGGAAAAACCCAAAAACACTTTGTCCGACTCGGGAATCAAACCGATGACCTCGTGCTCAGCCGTTGCACTTCCCTCCGCTAGACCAACGAGGCGGCAAAGACTTCTAGTCAAAACTAGATAAAGAATAAGCTTTGGTAATCTGAACGTACATTGCGGAGTCTGTTTAGTTATCATCATTCATCATCATCATTTCAGCCCAAAAGACGTGCACTGCTGGATATAGGCCTCCCCCAAGTGTCGCCACATTGTCATTTTGGGGCGTTTTGCAATAATCGCCACGCTTGGCAGGCGGGTTGGCGATCGCAGTACGGTTGTTACAAAAGCACAGAGAACGCTGCTGCCCATTCTCTGGCAAATCCCTTAGTCGCCTCTTCTTCGTATGACACCCACGGGAAGATATGGGATGGTGCTATTCTTTACGTCCGACACCATACGAGATCGTGTTTAGTTACGAAATACTATAATTTGGATGGCCCTGCATTGCCAGTGGTCGCAAACGCTTTTGATTATGCTCTGTGTGTGCATACTGCAAACATTACAAATTTAGATTTTCTCAAAAGGATCATCTATCTAGCGAGCCGGTGGCTAAATAAAACAGCCGCACGGGTCGATCTTTAAGGTTAAGCCGTGCTTGCCGATTACATACCGAGTTTCCTTCGTGCCTCGGAAAGCACGTTAAGCCATTGGTCCCGGCTGTCATTTGTAGATCTTTGACAGACGTTAAGAGTAGTCAGAAGCCAAAAAGTCTTACATCCAGTATTACCAAGGGGTACCGTATTACCGATTATTATTAGTTTGGGAAAAGGCTAGGCAGATGATGATCATCTGCCTTGCCTTTTCCCTTCTATATTGAGGTCGACTTCCAGTCTAACCGGTTGCAGCTGAATACCAGTATCTTACATGGAGCGACTGCCCATCGGACCTCCACAACCCAGTTAGTACTAGGTAATACGATACCCCTTATAAGACTGGTTGTCAAACTTTCGGGCCACTGACGACCAAAATCAAAATATTTTAATTTCACGTAGGCCTACCCCACTTATAAAACGTCGACAAAAAGGGGCTTGGTTTGGGTTGGTCTTTTCCTATGGAGAAGAACCGGCAAGAAACTCCATGACCACTGACTACTTGTAACGACTGTCAAAGATCTACAAATGGCAGCCGGGACATCGTAACCGAATACATAATTAACATAGAAAGTACAACTTATATAAAAATATACTACAATCTCAAACCTTAAAAGCCTCGGCCTCGGTTAACCTCAGGCGATCACGAACTTCTACATTTTTAACTAAAACTCGAGTCGTATGCAAAACTTAATATTGTTAATGTTAATATTATTAATATTGTTAATGTTGCATCTGTATGGTGTCGGACGTAAAGAATAGCACCATCCCATATCTTCCCATGGGTGTCGTAAGAGGCGACTAAGAGACTTGCCAGAGAATGGGCAGCAGCGTTCTGTGCTTTTTGCAACAACCGTACTGCGATCGCCAACCCGCCTGCCAAGCGTAGCGATTATGGCAACCCCCGCCCCTCGTTTGGAGGAGGCCTATGTCCAGCAGTGGACGTCTTTCGGCTGAAATGATGATGATGAAATTACTGAAGTTTTCTTTAGTTACCCACAGCAAAAAAAGTAATATTTTTGTTTAATATAGTATCCCTTTACTTCAATCCTTTTTTGTTTGGATATTAATCATTAATTTTAAAGGTGATGCTGGAAACTTGGTGTGACCAAAAGTTACTTTAGTAAGTCACTAAGCTAGGGAATAATCATCTTTAGTAAAAGGTGAAAGATTTATACGTTTTTGTATTGTATTGTATTTATTTATTTCTTAGTATATGGTACATTGAGATCTTACATTAACATCTCTCATTCTCATCATTCAGATCTTACATTTTGAAGAGAAACCGTCCGTCCGTCCGTCTTATGACGACAGGCCGTGTCGACGGCACGTTCGAGTTCCACGCGCGCCTCAAGGAGATGTTGGAAAATCGGAAGGGGACCGAGAGGGCCGATGCCTGCCAGGGCTGCGGGACTGTTCGAAAGAGATACCGTGGCCCTGGAACACAAAGGGCTAAGAAGGAACATGGATGGGTTTTAGTCAGTACAAGTCTGATACTCCCTTCCACTCCGCCCAGAGCAGGAGGGGTCATTTGATGATTACCCATCCGTAAAAAAAAAAAACGGTATCATCATACTTAATTAATTTTGTACTTTTAAAAATGAAAACAAAAAAAAGAAAACATTTGGGGATCGATTAACAACACGCCATTTTTAAGATTCAGTATGTATAAACAAAAGTTAATAACAAATAAAACAGGATGGATAAACATTAGAAAAAAAAGGAGTTTTAAAATGTAATACCTTGTGAACTAAACCGAATTCCACCTAATTAAGGTGTCGTTTCGTTTTAAAGGTAAGTAGAGATGTAGGGTAACACTAGAAGTGGCTTAAACGAATCCTAGTTAGTAGTTAGTCAAAAGGGAGTCTTATTCAGTTCAGGAGTTCAGACCCACTTAGACAAATGAACTGTTGAATCATTGAACGAACAGTTCAATGGTGCATTATTATTCTATTATTTTCTAACTAAACACAATTGATACTAACATAAGGGTAAGTTTTATTGCTACTAACACTATATGGATTCTTATCTAAAACTAGCTGACCGGCGCAACTTCGTTTCCGTCACATTTCCCCGTTTTCGCAATATTTTTCATTGCTGTTCCACTCCCATTAGTCGTGGCGTGATGATATATAACCTATAGCCTTCCTCGATAAATGGACTATCTAACACTGAAAGAATTATTCAAATTGGACCAGTAGTTTCGGAGCCTATCGAATGCAAACAAACAAACAAACAAACAATCAAATCTTTCCTCTTTATAATATTAGTTTAGATAAATATTTTGAATTTGAATTTGAATTATCCACTCTGTCATTGAGTCTCTTTCGCGCCGATACGCACAGCTGTTGCAGTACTCCCGGACCGAAATCGCGCGATTTCTCCGCGTTATCGAAAACTACGGTATCTCAGAGATTAAGCATCAAAGCTCTACAAGGCTTGTGTGAAGACTGATGATGGATAAAGTTAGAAATAAGTATAGGTTTGAAAGTGGCGCCTGTTACAGAAAAGATGAAAGGGTGTCGTCTTTCTCGATACGGACATGTGATGATAAGGGATGGAACACATGTGACTAAAAGAGTGATGAATATAAATGTGGATGGATGGAGAGGGAGAGGAAGACCAAAGAAAAGATCGATGGATTGTGTGAGAAATGATATGAAGGAAAAAGGAGTAAATGATAGCATTACGAATGACAGAGGAGAATGGAGGAAAGAGACGTGTAGCGCCGACCCCAAGTAAAATGGGACAAGGGCAGGAAGGAAAATGATGATACCCTCTAAAAGCCTTGTGTCATGGAAATGGTTATGAATTAAGCTAACTGATTATGTAGGGTTTAGTACAGTTTTGCCTTGTAATATCTTGCTAACAATTGCAATTTTACTTCAACAAATATAAGCACTTACGTAGATTCAATACTAACAACAATTTGGACATTTTTTAATCCGTCAGATACCGAATAAAAGTAAAGTTAAAATTGGATGCTATTTTATTACTGCAACTAAAACCAGCGTTGAGCACTAATTGTCTTGCGTTTTGCTGAACTCTTCTTGCTGACATCTGGTCATCTAGCTAGTCCCTTCCTTTTCTAGAAAATTAAGGGTATACAAACTCCTGCCAGTGCTGCGGGACTGTTCGAAATAGATACCGTGGCCCAGAAACACAAAGAGCTAAGAAGGAACATGGATAGGTTTTATTCAGTACAAGTCTGACACTCCCTTCCGCTCCGCCCAGAGGGGTCATTTGATGACTTCGCAAAAAAAAGGGTATGCAAGCTCTTCCACAAAACCAACATCTTCGTCGAGGTCCAATATAACACACCTCTACTACAGGCCGGTCAGGTTAAGACCACTATTCCTTCAATTTAAACCGTTTGAGGCCACAGTACTTCGTTTATTTCCAACCAAATGGCTTTTAGGATCATCCATCCGTTTTAGAGGCCATCATGAGGTCGGTTCGTGGTCGATTTGAGGGTGAATGATGTATGGAGGTCGTGTTATTATGTTTGGAGGTGAGAAATGGGGGAAATTAATGTCATATTCATATGATTGTAGATTATACAACTCACGCATCTACGCTTAGATGATTCTGGCAGAGGTGTACCTAATATCATCATCGTCTGCCTAGCCTTTTCCCAAACTATCATAGGGTGGGCTTCCAGTCTAACCGGATGCAGCTGAGTACCAGTATTTTACATGAAGCGAATGCCTATTTGACCTCCACAACCCAGTAACTGAGTAATACGATACCCCTTGGTAAGCCTAGATGTCAGACTTTTGGTTTCTGACTACTCGTAACGATTGTCAAAGATCTAAAATGACAGCCGAGACCAACGGCTTAACGTGCTTTCCGAGGCACGGACGAAACTCGGGATGGCTTATGGCTTAACCTTAAAGATCGACCCGTGCGGCTGTTATTATTTAGCCACGAGCACCTAATAGTACAACCAAAATTTCGCCGAGTTATGTTTAAGTCACAAGCAGTAGAAGACGACTGTTTTGCCGTCAACTGGGCACATAACCAGACTCCGTGGCTGATACTGAGATATTCTTTATGGAAAAACCCAAAAACACTTTGTCCGACTCAGGAATCAAACCGATGACCTCTCAGCAGTTGCGCTTCCATCCACTAGACCAACGAGGTGGCAAAGACTTCTAGTCAAAAGTAGATAAAGAATAAGCTTTGGTAATCTGAACGTACATTGCGGAGTCTGTTTAGTTATCATCATTCATCATCATCATTTCAGCCCAAAAGACGTCCACTGCTGGACATAGGCCTCCCCCAAGTGTCGCACCATTGACATTTTGGGGGGTTTTGCCATAATCGCCACGCTTGGCAGGCGGGTTGGCGATCGCAGTACAGTTGTTACAAAAGCACAGATAACGCTGCTGCCCATTCCCTGGCAAGTCCCTTAGTCTTACGACACCCACGGGAAGATATGAAATGGTGCTATTCTTTATGTCTGACACCATATGAGAGCGTGTTTAGTTACGATATATTATAATTTGGATTGCCCTGCATGGCCAGTGGTCCCAAACGCTTTTGATTATGCACTGTGTGTGCATACTGCAAACATTACAAATTTAGATTTTCTCAAAAGGGTCATCTATCTAGCGAGCCGGTGGCTAAATAAAACAGCCGCACGGGTCGATCTTTAAGGTTAAGCCGTGCTTGCCGATTACATACCGAGTTTCCTTCGTGCCTCGGAAAGCACGTTAAGCCATTGGTTCCGGCTGTCATTTGTAGATCTTTGACAGACGTTAAGAGTAGTCAGAAGCCAAAAAGTCTTATATCCAGTATTACCAAGGGGTACCGTATTACCGATTATTATTAGTTAGGTTGGCTAGCCTTTTCCCTTCTATATTGGGGTCGACTTCCAGTCTAACCGTTTGCAGCTGAATACCAGTATCTTACAAGAAGCGACTGCCTATAATCTGATCTCCACAACCCAGTTAGTACTGGGTAGTACGATACCCCTTGGTAAGACTGGTTGTCAGACTTTCGGGCCACTGACGACCAAAATTAAAATATTTTAATTTCACGTAGGCCTACACCACTTATAAAACGTCGACAAAAAGGGGCTCGGTTTGGGTTGGTCTTTTCCTATGGATAAGAACCGGCAAGAAACTCCATGACCACTGACTACTTGTAACGATTATCGAAGATCTACAAATGGCAGCCGGGACATCGTAACCGAATACATAATTAACATAGAAAGTACTACTTATATAAAAATATACCACAATCTCAAACTTAAAAGCCTCGGCCTTAACCTCGGGCGATCACGAACCCACATGTTAACTAAAAACTCGAGTCGTATGCAAAACTTTAATATATCAATGGAAAGTGTTACACAGTTTTTAACGACATGAGTTATTATGCCCACTGTTGGCCGGATGGCGTGGGCTGGGGTCACTGGTCAAGTGTGGCCTAAGTTACAAGAGGTTCAAGATTTTTCTAGATTTTTGCACGTTTGTTCTTCGTGAGTGATTAACACTTGCCAGGGTTTGTCTGTGGATGGGTGATGGAAGGCTCTGTATGGTGTCGGACGTAAGGGATAGCACCATCCCATATCTTCCCGTGGGTGTCGTAAGAGGCGACTAAGGTATTTGCCAGAGAATGAGCAGCAGCGTTTTCTGTGTTTTTGTAACAACCGTACTGCGATCGCCAACCCGCTTGCTAAACGTGTCGATTAAGGCAAAATCCCCCAAAATGTCAATGTGGCGACACTTGGGGGAGGCCTATGTCCAGCAGTGGACGTCTTTTGGGCTGTAATGTTGAATGATGATGATGTCGGGTGACTATTCGTTACATTCCGAGTTTTCTCCGTGCCTCAGAAAGACCGTTAAGCCGTTGGTCCCGGCTGTCATTTGTAGATCTTTGACAGACGTTACGAGTAGTCAGTGGCCCATAAGTCTGACAACTAATCTAACCAAGCGGTATCGTATTACCCAGTAAGAACTGCACAGTGTCAGTTTCCGAGGCACGGAGGAAGCTCGGTATGTGGTGGTCACCCATCCCCGGACCAGCCTTGGTGAGCGCGGCTTAACTTTAAAGGGTGACGCCAGATTTCTCCTAAAACCCGGCAGTTCTTCATTTATCGCATGACCCACCCAGACATTTCCGCCCCAGCCCAAACCGCCGATACACTTAGACCAACTTCTCCTCATTATATTATTGATCACTGCATCGTCGCTCATAACTTGAAACACAAATAAATTATTAACTTTGGACCGTGTAGGAGTTATTAAGTTGCTAATAAGTAAGCAATTGCTTAACTTCAACTTAATTATAACTTGACGATGGACTGATAAGTCAGTGAGGGTGTGGTCAGACAGTCTGGCTTCTTGCTTACTGTTTTGGAGTGAAAGCGAGATCGTTTTTTTGTATTAAGTTGCTGAGTTAATTAGGTAATAGACATCAGGACTTTAATCATAAAAGATTAGTTTGAGTGAGACTCAAGATTTTGCGTGGCAATATTACTCATGGCATTGCATGGGAAAGCATATTGCAATTTTTAGAATATATATGATGTAAGAGACGATTAAAAATTTAAAAAAACCCCAGACACAATTTTTGTGTCGGAGGTTTTTGAAATTTTTAATTTATCATACAACTGATTTACGTTAAAAAGATAACTGTACAATAATTTTACGAGTATAATAATATTAATGTAAATAACACAATGGAAATCGGAGTTTATTTTTAATTGTTAATCTTGTTATTTATTTAAACCCATAGAAATTTAAGTCGTTTCCTATAAAAACTTCTAAAACCAATAAAAAGACAAAAGTATAATACACGATGCCATTAAAATTGATTGATTGCCATATTGTATGGTTAATGATGTCACCAAGCAGAAATAAGTAAAGAAGTACCACTGCAACACGCACGTGAAATAAAGCTACATCCATGTGTTACTATAGAACTACTATTAACAACCTTCCTTTAGTCTTTTGAGACAACCTCCTGAATTTTGACGAGGAAGCAAAAGAACACCTTGTATAATAATCCCAATAAACTCGAAAAAACCTCTTGGCACGCGAAGATGCTTATGGTGACATTGGCAAATAAAATCAAAATATTTTATTTCAGGTAGGCTTACATGGGCACTTATAAAACGTTGAGAAAAGGTGCACGGTTTGGGCTGGTCGTTTTCTATGGAGAAGAAACCGGCAGCAAACTCCATGGTTAAGGACCCCTGAAAATTCAAAAGCTTTAAAGATCAAATTGTCTCAATCTAATAGTGACTTCATTTAATTTTCATGATTTGAGCTAAACTTGGATTTGAAAGGGGCTTCACTAGTGTTGACACTAAACCACAAAATTTTACGAATGCTGGGCAGTCAAACGAAAATAAACTCACCGGTTGGCTCATATTTTACCATGCATGATATGATCCACCAATTCAAGCAGGCTGGCTGAGCTGGCTGAGCTGGCTAAGAGCAGCGGTGGCCCAATGGTGGCAGCCCCGACTTACGAGCAGTGAGCCGTGGGTTCGAACCCAGGCAGGCAAATTACTTTGTGTAATTTATTTCATCATCGCTGCCCTCAAAAACGGAGAAGGAAAACATCGTGAGGAAACCGGCATGTCTTAGAACTAAAAATTCGAAGACATGTGACATCTACCAACCCGCACTGGGCCCGCGTGGATTACAGCCCACTCCCACTCATAGAGAGGAGGCCTGTGCCCCAGCAGTGGGAACATTATAGGCTGATGATGACGCAGGCTGGTCCCGAGTGATGGATTACGGTCAACTCTCTCTATGAGAACACCTGGGCCACAGTAGTAGGAACATCGTAGGCTGAAAAATATGAAATACTAGCTTATGCCCCCGGCTCCGGCCGCATTTTGTTCGGTAATTGTTCCTCGGGATCGTACCGGGATAAAAGTATTATTTATCCCTGTGCCAAATTTCATCCAGATCAATTCAGTCGTTTTTGCGTGAAAATGTAACAAACATCCACATATCTAGACATCCATATCATCACAAACTTTCATAATTATATACATATTAGTAGGATAAGAAGTAGGATTTTCCTGCCAACACGAAAAAAGAAGAAAAATAAGTAGGTATACGAATAAAAGTGAGACTTCTTTACTTTTTTGTACAGTGGTCGTGCTTTTTATGGTATTTAAAGCGTATTTTAATTTTCATAGATCGTTTTTAAATACAATAACTTGTAATCGGCACAGGTATTAAGTTTTATGTATTGTTATTTTAAATTGATTAAAATATTTTAGCATATTTGTGAATGGAGGTGATTTTTTTAGCATTGGTATTTTTAGGTTGGAAAACAACTTGATATTATAATTAAGTATTAAATACATATTTATGTTATTTAAAATGCTAATTTGATTTTTTTTTTCATATCTCGTGTGGTCATTAAAATTGGAGGAATTAGTGGCATGATTTATTATAAAACAATGTAATTGAAATTCTTTATTGGTATATCCAACGACTCTTATGTGATTGCTACAGTACATACACTATAAACTTTGCTTTGCTAACTGTACTTATTCAACTCAATTCACATATTGTACATAGAAAACACTAGTTTTTTATGACGCTGAAATATGAGCGATTGAACTGAATTAGTGTAGTTAGTCCATATGTGTATAGCCTAAAATGTTACCACTGTTAGTATGCTTAGTAAGAAGGGCAGTACATCATCACCAGCCTATAATGTTCCCACTGCTGGGACACAGGCCTCCTCTCAATGAGAGGGAGTGGACTGTAATCCACCACGTGGGCCCAGCGCGGGTTGGTAGATGTCACGACTTCGAATTTTTTGTTCTAGGACATGCCGGTTTCCTCACGATGTTTTCCTTCACCGTTTTTGAGAGCAGCGGTGATGAAATAAATTACACAAAATAATGCGACTGACTGGGTTCGAACCCACGGCTTACTGCTCGTAAGTCGGGGCTGCCACCACTGGCCACCGCCGCTCTCAAGGGGCAGTACAGTCCTCTGTATTGAATGCTATGCTTCCCATGTCTAATTCAAATCTTTGACGTAGACTTCTGCTGGCCATTCACCTGTCTAGCTGTTGGTCTACTAACTCTCCTACACTACAATCTTTGCAAATAACAGGATTCAAAGTCAGAATCATAATCTCCCTAGCCTTTTTCTTATAATGTTGGGGTCAGCTTCCAGTCTAACGGCAGCTGAATACCATTATTTTACATAGAGTTACTGCCTGCCTATCAGATCTACACAACCCATTTACTGGGTAATACTATACCTCTTGGTAAGATTAGTTGCCAGTTTTTCTGACCACCCTTAACGACTGTCAAAGATCTACAAATGACAGGCGGGACCAACAGCTTAACGTGCTTTCCTAGGCACGGCGGGAAGTGCATTGATATTGATCAATCAGGGTCCGACTTCAGCAAGCGCACGTTAACCTCGAAAACCCGAGGTTGTTATTATCAGAGGTCGGAATTAGGTAGAGTTATTTTTGTACTTGCATCGAAATGTTGATATTAATATGGATCTTCCCTTGCGTGTCCGCATTGGAATTATGCTACTTCGGACATCCGATGTCGGATGGTTAAAATTGTGTAAAAGTAATTTACTTTTTTATTTAATAAATCACGGGATTTTTATCTCTTTAAAAATTAATATCGGCATTTGAGGCATATCCACTTTATTCTTTCGCTGTATGAAATCAGTGTAAGTACATAAAATAACTCTACCTAATTCCGACATCTGGTTATTATGTAACCACGAGCCTCAGACAGGGTTCAAAGTGTCTTCAAGATTCTTTATTCGCATGAAATATGGTACATTATGGTCTTATAAATAAAAAGGTTTAACATATTTCGCCGACTTTTTTCAGCATGCAAACGTATAATTAAATTAAAATACCTAACAAAATGAATTCGTAATTTAGGTATCAAACTTCTAGACCTTATAGTTACAAAACAAAACATTAATTTTATCCTTGATGATAATATTCTTTTAGAATTTAAAATACTTGTGTGTAGGTTACAGGATAAAGTAATAAAATTAGAAAAACGATATAACAAGGAACAGATATAACATCAATAAAAAAAAAAATTGTAGGAATGTGAAAAGGAGCAATAGTTTTCAAAAATGGGAACTTATGCTACTTAACGATTATAAATGGGTTTATAAGTAAAAAACTCATTTATTGTGTAAAACACATTATTAAAGAGCCACTTCTTCAGTTTCTTTTTGAAATGGTTAATTGGCTGTTCTCTGATTTGTTTTGGAATTTTATTGAAGATTTTGATCGACATGCTATAGCAATTGTTTTGCAAGAGAGTGCTTCTACATCTTGTTATAGCCAGTTTGGTGGGATCTCTAGAGAGAAACTTTTTCAAGGTTTTCATACTCAGTCTATAGAACTCTGACACCCAAACAAGCGTGACGGTTATGCAAATGTGACATAAAAACAAAGTGTCTAGACTCACACATACATAGATTATCTGCCTCGCCCACAACTGCGCCTACGCACCTAATTTTATTACTATTAACCGCTGACCCTGGCTAACGAATGTGTCAAAAGATGTATTTATGTACTTGACTGTGACCATATACTTAATGGTCTTTTTTGATGTCAATGTGGAACCACATTTTTTATCAGCAAACTGAGTGAGAAGATGCTCTGTATGGTGTCGGACGTAAAGAATAGCACCATCCCATTTGTCCCGTGGGTGTCGTAGGAGGCGACTAAGGGACTTGCCAGAGAATGGGCAGCAGCGTTCTCTGTGCTTTTGTAACAACCGTACTGCGATCGCCAACCCGCTTGCCAAACGTGGCGATTATGGCAAAACCCCCCAAAATGACAATTTGGTGACACTAGGGGGAGGCCTATGTCCAGTAGTGGACGTCTTCTGGGCTGAAATGATGATGAGTGAGAAGATGTATTGGCAATAATTGAAAAGAGTATGCTGAGATGGTTTGTTCATGTAGAGAGGATGAGCGAAAGGATATTTACAAGGCAGATGTATACACATCTGCCACGCCGGGAGGGGACGCCCTAAAAGAACATTATCATCATCATCATCAGCTTATAATGTCCCCACGGCTTGGACACAGGCCTCCTCTCCATAGAAGGAGTGGGCTGTAATCCACCACGCGGGCCCAGTGCGGGTTGGTAGGTGTCACATGTCTTCGATTTTTTAGTTCTAGGACATGCCGGTTTCCTCACGATGTTTTCCTTCACCGTTTTTGAGGGCAGCGATGATGAAATAAATAACACAGAGTAATGCGCCTGCCTGTGTTCGAACGCACGGCTTCATCAAGGCGACTTTACCAGATTTTACTCGCGAAGGCAACAATGGCGTCTGCCTATTTCACTGCCGGACGACCAACACTTTTCACCATTCTTTGGAAGCCATTTGCTCCACCTGCCTAGGCGTCCCGTCCAACTCCTTTTGAATTCCAAAACGTCATCATCTGCCTAGCCTATTCCCAAACTATCTTGGGGTTGGCTTCCAGTCTAACTGGATGCAGCTGAGTCCCAGTATTTTACTTGAAGCGACTGCCTATCTGACCTCTACAACTCAGTAACTGTGTAATACGATACCCTTTAGTAAGACTGGATGTCAGACTTTTGGCTTCTGACTACTCGCAACGACTGTCAAAGATCTACAAATGACAGCCGGGACCAACCGCTTAACGTGCTTCCCAAGACACGGAGGAAACTCGGTATGTAATTATGGTCACTCATCCACGGCCCAATCTTGGCAAGCACGGCTTAACCTTAAAGATCGACCTGTGCGGCTGTTATAATTTACCCATGAGCTCCTCCAAACCCCGAGTTCCGAAGCTTTCGAGCTTGAATTCCAAAACCTGATTGCTTAAATTGAAGACCTTCGTTGTACATCTTCGGTCTTCAACGTTTGGTACTTTGTCTACAAGCCCGAGTTCTTTGTCCTCTCTTAGGATCGGTGAAAACCGGTGAAGACGAAGCGTGGACGTGGTTACAAAAAAAATGTAAATACAAAAGACTAGTGTTTCTAGTGGTTTTATCTTTTAGTATATAGTAAGTCGTTTAATAGATAGTAAGGCCATATAAGGCCATGTCTGCCGGATGCCGGCAAATCTGTGGGCCCACATTTCACAAAACTGGAGCCCCGAGACAGCTAGACGGGGTCGCGGCAGACCAAGAAGGAGATGGCGGGACGCCTTGGATGGCTTTCTTGTTAATTGGCGAGAAGAGGCAACAAACAGAGAAAAGTGGAAGGAATGGGGGGAGGCATTTGCCCAGGAGTGGGAAAAATCAGCTTAACTAAAAAAAAAAAAGATTGTAAGGCACTATGCCCGACGACCTGTGGGCCAAAATAACCACGATGTGGAGCCCTGACACAGCCAGCAGGCGACGCGGTAGACCTCTCAGGAGATGGCGGGACGAGCTGCACAGAACCAACAACCAGTGGTCCACTTTGGCCCCGGATGGAAGGATGTGGAAGTCGTGGGAGAGCCCAGCAGTGGGATGACAGAACTAACAGTAACAGTAAGGCACTATTAGAAACTAATTCAATTAGACCACAAGCGGGATACAGTTTGTGTATTCAACCAAAGCTAGACAGTTAGTGTTTACACGAATATTATTTCCAAATATTCCAAGAAAATATATAAACAGCAACTTTTGACTCTGGCCACCCACAATGTTTATATTATATTTATAGATTTTTATTACACACATTTTGTCCGTCCATCTGTCCCAAATAAGCTATAAAACATGAACATATAAACGTGTTGGACATATGTGTCTGTTTGTGTTTTCTAAGATCTGTTATATGAAACATAACTTTATTTCATTATTTGGATTTTATTTCCTGTATTATTTTGGTTAGTGGTTACGTGTACTTATTTTCAGAGATTTTCCGGGAAAGCAGTGGTGGACTTGTGATATTGACCCCGACGAGCTTGAGGGGGGCTGTACCCAAGAATGTATTTTACTTTTTCTAATTGATTTCACCACCACTGCTCATTCTGGTGTTTTAAAAGAGCTATGTCTCAATGTGCCTGGCAATTATGCATCGTGGCGCCGAAAGCCACGGTTAATAGCAGTTCCTCGCGCACGAACCAACTTGCTCAGCAAGGCGCCACTGATGCGCGCCTTGCACGCAGTAAATAACACTGCTGACAGGACCGATTTATTTTCTTGCACTCTGAATGAATTCACAAAAACAATATTGTATGTGTTATGTTATTTAAGATAGTTTTATTAAGGACCACGCTAACACATTAGGAATTCCCTGTAATGTTAGTAGTGTTTGTGATAAATAGTAAATATATAAACGGCAAGCAGTGATAGCCTAGTGGTGTGACCCACGGACCACCAAGTCGTAGGTCTGGCCCATGGGCGGCATAGAAACTCTGATACCAGGTTACGCGAAATGAAGAAGAAGATAATATTTTACACGCGAACGAAAGTCGCGTACAACAGCTAAATATTAAATACAATTGATAATACATGAGATTGAGAGCAGCGGTGGCCCAGTGGTGGCAGCCCCGACTTACGAGCAGAAAGCCGTGGGTTCGAACGCAGGCAGGCGGTCTTACGAAGGGGTGTCGTATTACCCAGTACTAACTGGGTTCTGAACTCGTAGTATGACTACTGTAGAAACGAGTTATGTCGACGGAAGAATCGACATAATGACAGAGTGTCGTTTTCTATCTGTATAAGGTAAACGCGCGCAAGGCAGGGCACCGGCAAGATGGGCAGACGCAATCAAGAAGGCTGTTGGAGGCAGGTTTTACAGAGCGGTGCTGGAGACAACATAGCTTGGGTCGCGATCCTCAACAGTGAGAGAACGACGAAGAAGAGGATCTGTCGTTTAGTCGATTTTTCCGCTTCTGGAGGTCAGATAGGCAGTCGCTCTATGTATAATACTGGCATTCAGCTGCATCCGGCTAGACTGGAAGCCGACCTTAACGAGCAGATGATGACCATGCCCGCTATTACAACGCATAATAATGAAAAAATAAACATAATTTTTTTCGGCACAGAACCTTCCTTTTGCAAGTCGAACTAGCATTAGGCCGGTTTTAATACTCTATTATGCTCTTTATGGTGTCGGACGTAAAGAATAGTACCATACCATATCTTCCCGTGGGTGTCGTAAGAGGCGACCAAGGGACTTGCCAGAGAATGGGCAGCAGCATTCTCTGTGCTTTTGTTACAACTGAACTTCGATCGCCAACCTCCTGCCAAGCGTGGCGATTATGGCAAAACCCCCCAAAAAGTCAATGTGGCGACACTTAGGGGAGGCCTATGTCAAGCAGTGGACGTCTTTTGGGCTGAAATGATGATGAATACTCTATTTACAAAATGAAATACCATACTAAAGTATGTAATTAAAATCAGTATTTAACTTAGAATTAAGTAACAGATTCAAACCAAGGGAACGCAACCTATCACGATTCAGCAAGTTGTCTAATAAATATATAAGTTTACCGACTCAGCGCAAAGGTTGTTACTGACGCTTGATTTACCCACCTCGTTAAGTAAATAGCGTGATGATACTGTTGAGTTTTCTCACCTTTATCGCTGTCATTTGTAGATCTTTGACAGTCGTTACAGGTAGTCAGTGGCCCGAAAGTCTGGCAACCAGTCTTACCAAGCGGTATCGTAATATATAATCATTGTACTAACTGGGTTGTGGAGTCAGATAGACAATCGCTTCATGTAAAATACGGATACTCAGCTGCATCTGGTTACACTGGAAGTCGACCCCAACATAGTCGGGAAAAGGCTAGGCAAAATCAAAATATGTATTTTATTTTACATACGCCTACCCGGACACTTATAAAACGTCGACAAAAGGTGCTCGGTTCGGGTTGGTCGTTTCCTATGGAGAAGAACCGGCAAGAAACTCCATGGTTAGAAAGAAAGAAAACACATTTATTTGGCACATGCCACAAATGCACACAACAAAAAATAAAAGCTAAAACTAAACAGAAAAAGATAATAGATAATAATATTGTGTGTCTCACGGTTACTCAAAATTTGAATGTAACGGCAGTAGTAGTGTAAGTATGGGAGGACATCGCAGGCCCGACAATATGTCGTTGCTTAGGTACTACAAAAGGAAGAACAAAGGGTAAGGCAGATTCATCATCATCATCATCATTTCAGCCCAAAAGACGTCCACTGCTGGAAATAGGCCTCCCCCAAGTGTCGCCACATTGACATAAGGGGGGTTTTGCCTTGACGGTGAGTAATGGGCTAGCTCACCGTCCGTCCGTCTTATGACGACAGACCGTGCCGAAGGCGCGTTCGTGTTCCACGCGCGCCTCAAGGAGATGTCAGCAAATCAGAAGGGGTCCGAGAGGGCTGATGCCTGCCAGGGCTGCGGGTTGTTCGAAAGAGATACCGTGGCCCTGGAACACAAAGGGCTAAGAATGAACATGGATGGGTTCTAGTCAGTCAAGTCTGACACTCCCTTCCGCTCCGCCCAGAGCGGGAGAAGTCATTTGATGATTTCCAATCCTAAAAAAAGGGGGGGTTTTGCCATAATCGCCATGCTTGGCAGGCGGGTTGTCGATCGCAGTACGGTTGTTACAAAAGCACAGAGAACGCTGCTGCCCCATTCTTTGGCAAATCCATTAGGCAGATTAAGGCAGATTATGAGGTGTCAAGCATATAGTATTATTCGTGTTATTTCTAGTTTAGTGGTTGCAAGCGCAACTACTGAGCTTGAGGTTCTGGGTTCGATTCTCAAATGCGAAGTGATATTGGGTTTTTCCATCAGGAACTTCACAGTAGCAGCCATGAGGTCTTGGTTAGTGCCATGTTGATGGCAATAAGTAAAGCCTAAATATAACTAGTAATATGTGGGTGAATTATATTGGGTACCTAATGGCCTTAAAGTTAGAGCACTTACAACTATCATCATCATCATCATCATTTCAGCCGAAAGACGTCCACTGGTGGATCTAGGCCTTCCCCAAGTGTCGCCACATTGACCGGTCCCGTGCGACTCGCATCCAGCGGATCCCCGCACCTTCACCAGGTCATCGGTTCATCTAGTGGGAGGCCTTCCAACGCATCGTCTTTCGGTTCACGGTCGCCATTCCAGAACTTTTCTACCCCATCGACCATCCGTTCTGCAAGCAATGTGCCCTACCCACTGCCACTTTTCTTGGCAATTCTTCGGGCTACGGCAGTAACCCTGGTTCTCCTGAGGATCTCTTCATTTCTGATTGGATCACGCAAGGAAACTCCAAGCATAGCCCTGTCCATTGCCCTTTGGGTGACTTAAAGCCTTCTGATGAGGCCCATTGTGAGCGACCATGTTTCGGTCCCGTATGTGATCACTGGCAACACAAACTGGTCACTGGAATTTCGTCTTGAGACACTGCGGTAAGTTACAACTGTACTGTACATACACTGTCGTCAATGGTGTTCTGGCAAGTCCGCTTTGTGCTCGGAGTTTTTCGGCCAAAATAAGTTATGCGAGCAGCGTGAGAGCACATGAAAGAGCGGCACACCAAAGCTCTCGACAGCCAAACTATAAAGATATCGAATGCAGTCACTCTGGCCGAAATCGGTTAGATGGCATCGTCATTAGGTATACCTCTGTCCAATCATTTTACTACAGACAGTACATAATGTTGTTTCTTTTCATCATCATCTGCCTAGCCTTTTCCCGAACTATCTTGGGGTCGGCTTCCAGTCTAACCATATGCAGCTGAGTACCAGTATTTTAAATGAAGTGACTGCCTATCTGACCTCCACAACTCAGTAACTGGGTAATAAGATACCCCTTAGTTAGACTGGATGTCAGATTTTTGGTTTCTGACTACTCGTAACGACTGTGAAAGATCTACAAGTGACAGCCGGGACCAACGGTTTAAAGTGCTTTCCGAGGCACATAGGAAACTCGGTATGTAATTATGGTCACCCATCCAAGGACCAACCTCGACAAGCACGGCTTAAAGATCGACACGTACGGCTGTTATTATTTAGCCACAAGCTCCTAATGTTGTTTCTTTTCATATCATTTCGAAATTCGAACTCCTAAAACAAACGAGTTCGGAGTAAACTGGGTGTCCTGTCTGAATGAACCAAAGCTTTTGCCTGCAGTGGAAAAAATAATAAACTATGGTTTGAAAGGTATACAGGCAAGTAAATACAATTAAAATGCTGTTAGTAATCCGCCCGAAGCATAGAAGTTGGAAGTGACGTGAGTGAGGTAATTATAGAATTCCCATAGGCTTGCCTACTCATACATACATAACATAACGGCTGTAATCCCCGAAGGGTTAGGCAGAGTTGTACCTAATAGCACACCCACATGTCGCCATGTAAAAGGGGGCAAGCATATTGCCATCAACGTGGGAAAATCCAGACTGCGAGGCTGCTACTGAGAAAATTTTGATGGAAAACCCGATAACACTCTGCCCGACCCGGGATTCGAACCCAGAACCTCATACTCAGCAGTGATGGTTGCAACCACTAGACCGTCATGGCAGTCTTGGGTTTCGCTATTCAGTAAAAAATATGGATAGAAATCTTTGAAAAAGACGTTGGAGATATCCCTTTTTAATGTATTTATATTTTCTACGTTACTTTTAATCCACAAATAACCTTCACTCGAAAAGTAAAAACGTCAATAAATTAAAACATTCTAAAGTAACCCCGAATTCCAAATCCAAAAACCCACAAAGCAATAAACAAAAAAGTTAAGTACAAAGCATTTAACGCTTCGACAAGTACAAATTCAAAAAAAGAACTCGCTAGGTCAAGGACCAAACGACCGGTAGCCGGGAACAGGTTGCAAGCCGAAGGTTATCGAAGTTACCCGAAGCCGCCCGAATAACACCGACTCGGCGACGCGTGCCTATAACGTGGGACGAAGAAAGCCGAACGTTGACGTAAAAATCCGAACGGTAGGAGCGTGGGATTCCTATACATCTTTGTCTATGGCGTACTTATGCATTTTATGGGGTACCATAAAGTTGAGAAAGGGAAACAAATGAGTGACAAGAAGACATACGGTGTGTTTTGTTTGAGTTTGTGTGTCTATTGATATTTCAAAGGGTTAATAGGCCTCGCTCAGGGAATTTCCTTTGTCTAATTTATTTCGTCACCACTGCTCTCAAAACGGTGAAGGAAAACATCGAGAGGAAACCGGTAAGTAGAACCAAAAAATCAAGGACATGGTGACATCCACGACTTTTTTTTATTATCTATAGGCCCGCGCTTGACCACTATCTCACCTGATGGTAAGCGATGATGTGGTCGACGGTGAAGCACGCTTGCCTAGAAGAAACCTATTCACTCTTGACTTAAAGACCCCTAGATTGTAGCTATCGGGAAACACAGACTCCGGCAGGGAATTCCACTCCTTAGCGGTACGCATTATAAAACTATTCCCAAAACGCTTAGTGCGTATGTGTGGGATGTCCACCAAGTACCGATGGCGCATCGCCGTACGTCTGGTAGTCCGATGATGAAACGGGCTAGCCGGAATCAGATCATGCAATTCCATCGCACACTCCCCGAAATGTAACCGAAAAAAACCGATAAGCTGGCAACTCGGCGACGATTTTCAAGGCTCTGGAGCTTAGACTTGACCAGTGCCTCATTGCCAATGAGCCTCTTGGCCCGCTTTTCAATCGACTCAAGTGCATCAAGCTGCTATTTGGCAGATCCGTCCCAGAGATGAGAACAGTACTCCATGTATGATCGAACCTGCGCATGATACAAGTTGAGCAGCTGTTCTGGCGTGAAGTACATTCTCACCTTTTCTTTCTTTTACTTCCTCTCAATTTCACAGAGTGGGCTTCAAACCCACTCGCCCAGCTGTGGGAACAATATTAGCTAGTATCTCAACTGCTTCTTCGTTGGTACAATGGTCGCAAGCGCGGCTTCTGAGCAAGAGGCCCTGAGTTCGGTTCCAGGGTCGGTGAAAGTGTTAATGGGTTTTTCCATCAGGAATTTCTCAGTAGCAGCCACGGAGTCTGGATCTGTGCTCGGTTGATGGCCATAGGCTCGCCCCCTATTGCATGGGACTTGACAAGATTTCAGGCGTGTTATATCTTACTAGCTGTCCCGCGCAACTTCGTCTGCGTCACATTTTCCCCGTTTTCGCAACATTTTTCATTGCTGCTTCGCTCCTATTTGTCGTAGCGTGATGATAGATAGCCTTCCTCGATAAATGGGCTATCAAACACTGAAATATTTTTTCAAATCGGATCAGCATTTCCTGAGATTAGCGCGTTCAA
The DNA here is from genome assembly GCA_949152445.1 of Cerastis rubricosa. Lineage (NCBI taxonomy): Eukaryota > Metazoa > Arthropoda > Insecta > Lepidoptera > Noctuidae > Cerastis > Cerastis rubricosa. The sequence goes on along the minus strand of OX424548.1, from coordinate 14,166,299 downwards.
GCAAACAAACAAACAAACTCTTTAGCTTTATAATACTCGTATTAAGTATATAGATATACCCACCTATCAGAATGTTTGCCATCTTCTTTTATTACTTTTTCTTTGCTAAACGACGTGGAAACTGTCTCAAGACATTCGCCACAATCAATAAATAACAAAGTTTATTATGGCCTAAGATCCCGCCATACAAGGACCTTCACCGTGCTGGTTATTGGATGAAACTTATTTTATATTAAACTTAATATGTCAATAAATATATTGCATATGGGTTGTCTAAAAAAATTCAGTCCAGGCTATGATTAAAAAATTTTTTTTGAACAAAAATTTTTGAAACATTTCACCGGTTTGGTTAATTAACAAATTCCATATAAATCGAAAGTATAAAGCCCATAAAATATGCAAAAGTTAGGTTGCCTTTTTTAATTCATTAACCAGACCGATGCAAGTTACTAGTATCGATATACCTGTTTATACCTGCCTACCCGAGAGTTGTGACGGGAAAAGAAAAGGCAACCTAACGTTTGCATATTCTATGGGCTTTATACTTTCGATTGGTATGGAATTTGTCTATTAACCAAACCGGTGAAAAGTTTAAAAAAAAAAAAAAATGTCCTGACTGAAATTTTTTAGGCAACCCATATGCAATATATTTATTGACATATTAAATTTAATATAAAATAAGTTTCATCCAATAACCAGCTCGGTGAAGGTCGTTATATAGCGGGATCCTATACTATTATATTAATCTTTTAAACATCAGAATTAGTACTTAGTCTTTTTACCCAACATCGTGAGAACCATTTGCACTAAGGTTTACCAAATAAACTCATACACTTGTGTCGAACCTTAAAATGTTGGTGGCAAGGTTGGGTTTCATTTGTTTCTGTGCGTAAATAACTTGGTAAAGGTTTTAAAAGGGCAGTTTTGAATGAGAACGATTTATAAACAGCATTGCAAACAAAATTAAAAATAAGATTTGTGCACATGTTTGTGTAATTTGTTAAAGTCATTAAGAGGGGACTCTAGTCGGTATTTCTCCATACAAATGTATTCCGATGTTTTCTTCGTGGATATTGCGTCTAGAGCAATGATTTTTTCAAAAAATCTAGGTCTTATTAATACATGCCCCTATCATTTTTTTTTCAAAACTTAGTCACCAAAAGAATTATGAGTATCTTTTTAGACCTATGTATCCTGCTTATGCGTATGAAATTTCATTAAAATCAGTTCAATCATTTCTGAAAATAAATACCTGAAAGTTTCATGAAATGTGGTAAGGCGTAAACGTTCTTAAGAATAAAGTTGAAAATCTATTAAAGAAGACACATTGATGAAGACACATAGATGATGAACTTGCCATGGAATGGGCAAGAAACTCCATGGACACTCTTTTCAACCAAAATATTACTATACAATCTTGGGTGCATCACTAATTTTGAGGTAACGCCTTTCACAGAAAAAAATGACGCAGGCTGTAGGAACATTATAGTTTGGGAAAACAGTTAAAAGATAGTTTAAAGTAAAGTGAAGTAGTTGAAAATTACTTTAAAATAAGGAAAAATAGTTGAAAGATACTTTAAACTCAGGAAAAAACAGTTGCAAAATACTTTCAAATGTCGTGAGGAAAGTTTTGAGTATGAATGTGGATGGGTATAAGAGTAGAGAAGGAGCAAAGAAACGATGGATGGACTGTGTGAATGAAAACAAGAAAGGAGATGTCTGGTAAGAAGACGAGTAATCGAATGAAATCAAAATCATTTATTTCAAGTAGGCCAGTTACAGGCACTTTTGAATAGTCGAACAACAATAAAAATGAACTGTGAAAGTACTGTAGTTGCCCATTCCAAGGCGTACATCTGTATGGAGAAGAATGGGTAAGAAACTCCATGGCATGACACTCTTTTAGATCAAAATATTTTTACAAAAACGATGTGTGTGACAATGGAGAAGAATGGAAGAAGAAGACATGCTGCGCTAACCCCAAATTAATGGGATTATACACCGTGGCATTTTAATCGTCTTACAACGGCAGCCCACTTCATGTATCCAATGATTAGTAAACATTCATAATAAAAAAAAACATATTTATGAACATTTGAATAATTAAAAAAATGAAAATATTATTTATTATTATGACGCATGACGTAGTTTGAAACACCCTGTTATGAGCGCGGTCCGAGCATTGCGTTCCAAAGGCGGCACGGACTGAAGCGGCGGCATCTTTAACAGAGTTCATTCCCCCTATTGCAAAAATGTGTTTCTTACTATTGCAATAATAAGAAATTACTATTGCAAATAAAAAAAAAATAATCGTGTCTGGAGGTATTTTATGTCGGATACATTGAGTGGACCACCTTTGTAAGACGATTAAAATGCCACGGTGTATAATGAGCAGCGGTGGCCACGCGGTGGGAGCCCCGACTTACGAGCAGTAAGTCGTAGGTTCGAACCCAGGCAGGCGCATTACTTTGTGTAATTTATTTCATCACCGCTTCCCTCAAAACGGCGAAGGAAAACATCGTGAGGAAATCGGCATGTTCTAGAACTGAAAATTCGAAGACATTTGACATCTACCAACCCGCACTGGGACCGCGTGGTGGATTAAAGCCCACTCCCTCTCATTAAGAGGAGGCCTGTGTCCCAGCAGTGGGAACATTATAGGCTGATGATGATGATGATAATAAGATTAGGGCAAGAGAATGATATGATGACAGAGAGGATGGAAGAAAAAACGTGCTGGGTTTACTCAAACTAACATGATATGGGGCAGAAAGATGTTTCCAGTCTCCTCAAAACTTATTCTTTGTTCTCAGTGCGTTATGCAATCAACGGTGCGGTAGTAATTATCTAGGGCATTCTAGGGGATGGGTGGACTCATTAAATCGTGTCTAATCGCACTTCATTATGAAATAAAACAAATAATATACTGACCGTGTCATTTGGTAAGCTTTCAATGAGTTTGGTTACATTTTCTGGATTATAGCAATGTGTTTTCTAAATATTATATAGAGGAAAGATTTAATTGTTTCCTTGTTTGTTTCGATTTAACTCAAAAACTACTGGACTGATTTAAAAAATTCTTTTACCATTGGAAAGCTACATCTTTACGGAGTAACATAGGCTAAAATATATCACAACTTTCGCGGACAGAGTGCTAGTCTAAACTAATATTATATAGAGGAAAGATTTGATTGTTTGTTTGTTTGCATTGAATAGGCTCCGAAATTACTGGTCTGATTTGAAAAATTATTTCAGTGTTAGATAGCCTATTTATCGAGGAAGGCTATAGGCTATATATCATCACGCTACGACCAATAGGAGTGGAGCAGCAATAAAAAATGTTGTGAAAACGGGGAAAATGTGCCGCAAACGAAGTTGCGCCGGACAGCTAGTGTCTAATAACATAACATCATTCCTGTTCTGTATGGTGTCGGACGTAAAGAGTAGCACCATCTCATATCTTCCCGTGGGTGTCGTAAGAGGCGACTAAGGGCAGCAGCGTTCTCTATGCTTTTGTTTTTTTTTTTGTTACAACCGTACTGCGATCGCCAACCCGCCTGCCAAGCGTGGCGATTACGGCAAAACCATTATGTCAATGTGGCGACATTGGGGGAGGCCTATGACCAGCAGTGGGCGTCTTTCGGCTAAAATGATGATGATGGTGATGACGCCCGTAATCCCTGATGGTTAGGCGTGCAGCACTTTAGGTCCTACCTAATAGGAGAACCACATTTCGCAAGTTATGTTAAAGTCCTATGTAAAAGAGGGCGAGCCTATTACAATAAATTGTGCACAAATCCAGACTTCGGGGGAAATTTCTGATGGAAAAATCTAATAACAATTTGCTCAACACGGGAATTGAACCCAGGACCTCATGCTTAGCAGTCACAATTGCGACATCTCGACCAACGAGGCAGTCATCTCCGGACTAATACTGTAAAAACTCCTCTTATAAAATACTAGCTGTCCCGCGCAACTTCGTCTGCGTCACATTTTCCCCGTTTTCGCAACATTTTTCATTGCTGCTCCTTCCTCAATAAATGGATTATCTAACAATTAAAGAATTTTTCAAATCGGACCAGTAATTTCTGAGATTAGCGCGTTCAAGCAAACAAAGAAACTCTTCAGCTTTATAATATTAGTATAGAAGATTACTAGCTGCTGCCCGCGCTTCGTTCGCGTAGAAATTTTGATGTTTTATTTAGGGATAAAAAGTAGCCTATGTACTTCTCGAATGTATGTATATAATCTATCTCCTTGCCAAATTTCATAACGATCCAATAAGCCGTTTAGTCGTGAAAAGGTAACAAACAAATAAACAAACAGAGTTACTTTCGCATGTGTAAAATTAGTATAGAAGTATAAATTATAATTATATTAGATTTGATAACAAAATAAGTTTCAAATACCAGTCAGTTTATTTATTTGGCAGACTTTTCGCAGAACCTAGTAAAAACACAAACGCATCAAGCTTTAAATTCCAATCAAGCGATAAACTCTGCTCTAAAATTCCTATAACACTTCAGGTCTCAGCTGCTCATCTTATACAGAACATTATTCAACTTAGGCTACGAAAATAGATTAACATCCAGCGTCTAGATGACAGGCAGGTCGTCAGTACTCTAAAGGCTTGGCCACCACCTACACGATCAAGCGGCACGCGTGGCGCGACAATGACCGCGGAAAAACAAAAGAAGTTGCTTAGAGCCCGTGCCTATGGCGGCATTTGCAGCGATTATCATTTTCCTGTCTTTGTCTTTTTGTTTTTTTTTTTCTATTTTCCTCAGTGACAGTTGATGTCATGCTATCATTAATCCTTTTTCTTTCATATAGTTCCTCACACAATCCATCCATCGGTTCCTTGGTCTTCCTCTCCCGCTCCATCCATCAACATTTATATTTATCACTCTTTTAGTCACATGCGATTCGTCCCTCCTCATTTTCAGCGATGTAAAACCGCTGAACCGATACAGTAGCAATGTGAATATTTGTGCTGTCTTGTCTTCCCTACGTTTTTTCTTGAGAAACCACTGAAAATCAGCGCTGTGCTCTGGGCCTCTTTATAGCACAGCACCATGCTTAAAGGTAACCTGCTTGTCACAATCACCACGTGCAAGTTAACAACTTATTTGTTCCGTGTTTAAATTTAAAAAGTTATAAATATTTGTTATGCGTTGTATGTTGTTTGTTTATATATTCTTTTTTGGAATTTTGTATGCTCGTCATGTCCTTGCGACAAATTAGGTTTTTTTCGACGTCACTGGCTTTGTACCTTTGCCCATGTAACGAAGATTCTGTTTCGCTACGTTCGCTCGTGTCGGATGACGTAAGTCGCCGTCGCATGCCGTAGCACATGAAGTCGTAGATGGAGCGTTAGTGTTTGAAGTATTAATATGTACCGTGACTTTGAATGTGAACCTACGTGACGTCTCTACCCTCCTTGTCTGCTAAAAATCTTTCAATCTATATTTACTGATAGATAACGTACAGTCTAAATATACGCTGGGTCCAGAAAATTGGGATTTTTAGAACAAGAGCTCTTTATAACCTCACTATCCTTTCGCGCGTAACAGTAAAACCCCGCGTGAAACCCTTCGGGGGCCCCTTGATTACGCCATTGCGTGAGTCATCCGATATCGTAAAGATAAACACTTATAACTCGAGTTATATTAGCTCTAATCTTAAACGGTAAACAGTGTCGGGTTCGTGATGAACGGGGCCATTTATTAATAATAAACAACTCTTTTAGAACTACTTGAGAATTATACATATCCCATAGATATGAGAGAGGTCGTAGCAAATACGTCTGTTTTCGTTGCTTATTTTTGTTTGGTAAAACTACTCATTCAATTTACACGAAAATTTATATCTAACATCACAAATATACAAGTAATCTAATGACAGTGTTTTTTTCGAGTCCTACATACATTATTCTTATAAGATCCTAACTCAAACTTCTTGTTAGAATCGGCCATTTTAGAATTCCGCTGTTCAAAGCATGAAAATACTTGAAATATCAATAAATATGAATAGATATGCCTCGAATACATGAAATAATGAATTATCACTATTTTTTCTTTGCTACTATTGTTTCCAAGACCATTTTACATGGTTCAAGAGTCAATTTTTTTTTTTTATTTCGACTAACAAACTTCACAACAAAGGATTTTTTGTTGGCTCAAATCATAATTTTTTTTGTTATTTTTTCAAGCAAATGACTATCTAAAAAGTTGCATTATACACTTATAACATACTATACATTTACTTACCAAAGTTTTACAACGTATATCTCACAAAAACAACACTTTTCCGAACATAATAACACGGGTTGCCATTGACGTTTGACATTCGACATAGACGAGTTTCTATATTTTTTTTAATAATGTTGTGCCGTTTAGTATTACTAACGATTAATTTTGTTTGAATCGACTACTAGTTGACCATAGAGGTAAATTTTGACAGAACGATTTAGAAATTTACTTTTTTTTATATTAGCGTTTAAGTTTGCTGGTTCGATAAATGGAACGGCTGGGACCTAGAGGATAATATTATATGTCGGAGTCATTATTACGGATACAAGACTGACTATGGATCGAAAGCGCGCCAAAGGTCAAGCGACCTACTTACCAGTCTACCCACACCTAAGCGCGCTTACTACGGAGTCGTGATGTTTCGAGCTCCCAGCGAGGCGGTCAGTCTGAGTCTGACCACCGCGGAGTCAAGACGTCCCGAAACTGTAACCCGATTCATGGTGCCTAGTGTTATTGTGTTGGATTGTAATTTCAAGTAATTTGTTAGTTCGATAAAAGCAGTGTACAGTGTGTGTGTGTTTTCATTGCACGAAACCCATGTTTTGCCCACATGATGACCGTGTCTAACGGAATAAAATCATCTGACTGCAACATATATAACAAGGTGAGCATTATGGAAGCATATTTGACAATTTACTTATAGCTTAGAGGACGAATAGGAGATGAAAGTTTTGTACTACAGGAGTTTAAAATTTTTCGGGCTACCGACCACTAGACCAAAGGGACAGTTGCCGTACAGCCAGTTCTCATGTTGAAATCAATTTCCAGATAAGATGCAGAGCTGACTTACATTGGTTTTTCAGGCAATTTGTTTTTAGTAACTTTTTAGATCTATGTATCCTGCTTGTACGTATTAAGTTTCATTAAAATCAGTTCAATCATTTCGGAAAATAAGGACTTGAAAGTTTGTATGAAATGCCGTAAGGTGTAAACGCCCTTAACCATTTTAAACTCAGTTTAAGCCTTTAAAGCAATACTGTAAACATTTCGGAACTACTTGCAAACTCTTTTACAAATAGTTTGAAACTTTAACTTGAAGTATTTTTGGTTGTGAGCTCAATATTTTGTTGGCCTAGTTCGGTTTCTTGTTTCAAACAGGATGTAACGGAAAGGGTATATACATACTTAAGGGTATGCTACAGACCATCAAACTGAAAATATTTCTCAATCAAACAAACATCATAATAGCGAAAAAATTATCAGCTGCCCCATAAATTTGTGTCGATAGGCATTGAAATTTTGTATGGATGGCAGACCAACTTTATGGAGGGGCAGGCGTGTAAATAGCCGTTCTCCTGTGCGGCATGAGAACTGATTACGACTCAGCACGTGGATGCGTGCGAGTCCATCTTGTCTGTGAATAGCCTATGTGACTGTATCGAGCAATCATTCAACACCAAACCAACCAAAAAATTGACAATCGCTCACCGAAGCTGCCTGTGGAACAGTCGCTCCAGATGCTGCTAGATCTCCGTTGTGTGTACTATCATCATTTCAGCCCAAAAGACGTCCACTGCTAGACATAGGCCTCCCCCAAGTGTCACCACATTGACATAAGAGGGGTTTTACCATAATCGCCACGCTTGGCAGTCGGGTTGGCAATCGCAGTACGGTTGTTACAAAAGCACAAAGAACGCTGCTGCCCATTCTCTGGCAAGTCCCTTAGTCGCCACTTACGACACCCACGGGAAGATATGTGTGTACTATACACTGCTGGTGTCTAGAAAAGCCTGACCCTTAAGAATGTATATACCTTTTTGCAGGTTAGTTGAGTTTAAAGTTACTATTTTTTAAGTAGCAAAAGTTCGTCTTTTCCCGTTTGCCTTAGCTTCCATCCAGTCGTAATGTTCAAAGGACAAAAGTCTTTTATTTTTCAATACTTTTTGGTCATGCTAAATAATAAGAGACGCTCGTCGATCTTTAGGTTAAGTCGCATTTTCTACCCGTTTCATAGAGAGGTTCCTCCGTGCCTCGGAAAGCACGTTAAGCCGTTGGTCCCGGCTGTCATTTGAAGATCTTTGACAAAAGTTAAAGGTAAAGGTAGGTAGGTGTGCGTAAACACACAATCAGCTCCGTACAAATATTTCGTAAAAACAGAATAAGTGACTATTTAGTGACTAAAATAGTGATTAAAATAAACCATTAGTGACATAAAGTGAGTGATATTGAAGTACGCCCAAAATATTCCACATAACTGACTTTTAGAAGCAAGTGGTGAGGTAGTCAGTGGCCCGAAAGTCTGACAACCAGTGTTGCTGTACAGAGGGTGTCGTATTAGACTGAAATTTCGGCTGTTATTACCTGAGCCACTTACACTCATGTCTTCTACATAATATACAGACCCTAAATTAATTGGGATAAAGAAATGATGAAATTTTAAAAAAATCATAGCTTCAACCAATTTTATGAAGAATCAATAGGAGAATCAAAAGGAATTCAGGGAAAATCATCATCAGCCTAGCATTTTCCCAAACTATCTTGGGGTCGGCTTCCAGTCTAACCGGATGCAGCTGAGTACCAATATTTTACATGAAGCGACTGCCTAACTGACCTCCACAACCCACTAACTGGGTAATTCGATACCCCTTGGTAAGACTGGATGTCAGACTTATAGCTTCTGACTAATCGTAACGACTGTCAAAGATCTACAAATGACGCAGCCGGGACCAACGGCTTAACGTGCTTTCCGAGGCACTGAGGAAACTCGGTATGTAATAATGGTCAAACATCCACGAACCAACCTCGGCAAGCACGGCTTATCCTTAAAGATCGACCCGTGCGGCTGTTATTATTTATCCACGAGCTCCTAGTAGTAAGGAAAAATATGTAGTATTAATACCTGAATTTCCTGCAATACGAAGCCATCTCATAAGCCCTTATCGTAGGTTATTTTATAGCCTATTTATACCTAATAAATCAATCAATGCTTGTAGCCGTTTATTGGTTCCCAAACGACTTGATTGTTTCATATTTTGTGATAAGATTAAACCTCATAATGCCTCGTTGGTCGAGTAGACATGAGGGCTTAGGTTCGAATTCCGGGTTGGGCAAAGTGTTGTTGACTTTTTCCATTAGGAATTTCTTTGTAGCCAGGGTTGGTGCCCGCTTGAAGGCAATACTGATGACTACATTACAGTACTGATGACTACATTTGTGTCAATTGTTTAATTCATTGTTCTCATGTTTTATTTTTATTTTTGTATAGATTCTTTTTCATTCTTATTTTTTGTGAATGTGTGGACATTGTAGGTTTTGCAATTTTTTTTTCACTATTATGTTTTTCTAACTTTTGTAGTTAGCGACGACTTATTGTCGGGCCTACGCTGTCCTCTCATGCTTAAGTACTAACGCTGTAACATCCAAATATTGTAGAACCAAATGATTTTAAAAGAACATTTTCGAAATGTCTTTTAAAAATGAAAATAATTGGAAATTTATATTATAATTAAAAATCGGTCTAATTTAGCTGATACATTATTTTTCGTAAATGTTTTTTAGTAACTTTTTAGACCTATGTATACTGCTTGTGCGTAGGAAGTTTCATTAAAATCTGTTCAGTCATTTTGGAAAGTAACGACTTATTTGTATGAAATGCCGTAGGGGGTATAAACGCTCTTAAAACAAAACTGGCGAAATGTGGGTGTACTATTAGCCGCCGCCTAAAAATAAGACCCTACTTGCTTCTAACAGACCTGGCATAGCAGCATCATCATCATTATCATCAGCCTATAATGTTCCTACTGGTGGGGCACAGGTCTCCTCTCTATGAGAGGGAGTGGGCTGTAATTCACCACGCGGGTCCAGTGCGGGTTGGTAGATGTCACATGTCTTCGAATTTTTAGTTCTAGGATATGCCGTTTTCATTACGATGTTTTCCTTCACCGTTATTGAGGGCAGCGGTGATGAAATAAATTACACAGAGTAATGTGCCTGCTAAGGTTCGAACCCACGGCTTACTGCTCGTAAGTCGGGGCTGCCACCACTGGGCCACCGCTGCTCTCATAGCAGCATACACTGATACTATTACTGTAAGCCTGCGTCATACTACTGCTGGGCATAAGCCTCTTCCCATGACTTCCAATTGTCTCGATCCAGGGCTACTGTGGACAACTGGTCGCTGGTCTTGTCCAGCTCGTCCCGCCATCTTCTACGAGGTCTACCGCGACGTCTTCTGGCTGTGTCGAGGCTCAAGAAAGTGATTATTTTGGCTCACAGCTCGTCGGGCATAAGGCAGACGTAGCCAGACCAGTCCCACTTCAGCATACTAATCAGCATAATTATATCGTTTCCACTGCTGGGACACGGGGTTTCTCTGTTTAGGAGTAAATGGACCGTCATCCACCAAGCAGGCCCGATGCAGGCAGGGCTTTGGGACTGTTCGAAAGAGATACCGTGGCCCTGGAACACAAAGGACTAAGAAGGAACATGTATGGGTTTTAGTCAGTACAAGTCATTTGATAATTTACAAATCCGTAAAAAAAGAAAACAAATACGCATTCCGACTTCTTCTCCTAAGCCTGCTGCGACCCCGTAATAAGGCTTATTTTTCCTTATTTTACTTTCAGCCTCTTACAATGTTTTCCATTTTCCGTAATAATGCAAAACTTCTCACAAATACAAAGAAAATACCCCGTATTATAAAGTTAATAGTCATAAATATCATATAAATCAATCAATGCCTATGATTGTTTTAATGTTTCCTTAATACCGTGTTTTTATTGCCGACTGCGGCGGGCAACCGATAAAGCCTTAGGCCGGGAGCTGGGTATTCTTTTCGAAGTTTTTTATGAATGAGTAAAGTGATTCTTTGTAGTCGTGTGTAGCGCAATGGTTCAAAGGATGTCAGCAGTAAAGTGAAAATTATTGGTACTGTTATTTCTGCTTTATATAGTAATAAGTAGGTGATGATGTGCTATTTAGCTGCCACGATTTATTTTAATTACTTTATTTTTGAATTATTGATTTAATCTTTTACTCTGGATGCTCTTAACTTGCACATATTTCTACATCGTTCTCACATTTCGAATTATTAACATTTATGATGTAACGAAGTTATTTTGATTTAAAAGAGTGTCCATGGAGTTTCTTGCCCATTCTTCTCTATAGAGATGTACGCTTTGGAATGGGCAACTACAGTACTTTCACAAATTATTATGCCTTGTGTCTGGAACTGCAGCTTTGCGTTTTGTTCTGCTATTTTGACTTTCAAAAGTGCCTGTAATGGTCTAATTGAAATAAACGTTTTGAGATTGAATTAGAATAACATAAAAATACATCACGCCCGTAATCACTTAAGTTTTCACAAGTTTATTTTTTTTAATTCATTTTTTGAATGTGATATTATACCCCCTCGTTTAGACGTCTGTACTATTTAATTCATCCATCAGTACAATGTTTTAATTGCGTTACATTGAAGCTCACTGGACGCCTGACGGAGGAAACCGCCGTCGAGGTAGACCGCGGCGAAAGTGGTGTGACGATCTAATCTTGTTTGCCGGGCGATCATGGCCAGATATCGCACAGGATAGAGACGTTTGGAAGGAGAAAGGGGAGGCCTTTGCCCAGCAGTGGGACACATGAGAGGCTAACAAAAAATCGCGTGATTTTAAGCTTTGTCCAAAAAAGCGTTTCCCAGCAATGATTTTAGCGTAAAGTTACTAAGTTTGATGTACAAAATGCTTGGTTAACGGGTTCGTGAAGAGTCCGTTTACACCTTCAAATCAAATCAAATCGAATCAAACCAACATAATTTATTTCAAGTAGGCCAGTTACAGACACTTTTGAATAGTTGAACAACAATAAAAATGAAGCTACGGTCCCAGTCACAAGACGTAACAACTGTGAAAGTACTGTAGTTGCCCATTACAAAGCGTAGATCTCTATGGAGAAGAATGGGCAAGAAACTTCATGAACACTCTTTTAATTCAGAATCTTGTTACAAAAACCTTGGTCACATCATGCATGATGAGATGGTACATTATGTGAGAACGAGCAAGACATGCACGTCAAAAGTGTCCATAGTAAAAACGAAAAAGACAATTCATAATTAAAATAATTTGTTCGAAGTAAGCTGTAGCATCTAAGAGATGACCAGTCACAACTGACAGCTCCCGTTCAAGAACATGACGCATGGATCAGGCATCATTCAACTCAACCATTTTGAAGGGAACCTTGTATTGTGATCCCAGCTCCCGACCTATCGTAGACTTATACATATTACCCGGTATGTTCATGTCAATACCATTGTTCCATTCCTACTGCTAATCGGTTGTTGTAGCTTCTAAACGCTATTTGTTTAAGTATTACTTACTTTTATTCGTGGCTTTGCTTGTTCTAAAAAGAATATTCAATAATATTCCTTTTCAAGAGACAACAAGAACAAACAACAGAACAATAGAGACAATTCTCTACTTGTCGTCTTCATATAGTAAGCAAATCAAATCAAAATATTTTATTTTACATAGGCCTACATGGGCACTTATAAAACGTCGACAAAAGGTACACGGTTCGGGTTGGTCGTTTCCTATGGCGAAGAACCGGCAAGAAACTCCATCAAAATCAAAATCAAAATCAATTTTTTTTATTTTACATAGGCCTACATGGGCACTTATAAAACGTCAACAGAAGAGGCACGGTTCGGGTTGGTCGTTTCCTATGGAGAAGAACCGGCAAGAAACTCCATGGTTACTCTTTTAAAATCATTTGGTTCTACAATATTTGGATGTTACAGCGCTAGTACTTAAGTATGAGAGGACAGCGTAGGCCCGACAATAAGTCATCGCTTACTACAAAAGGTAGAAAAAGATGAAACTGAAAAAAAAAAAAAAAATCCATGGTTACTCTTTTTTAATCATTAGGTTTTACAATATTTCTATGTTACAGCTTTAGTACGAGAACAGCATAGGCCCGGCAATAAGTCGTTGCTTACTACAAAAGGTAGAAAAAGATAAGGAGAAAAAAAACCTAGAAATATACACAGCGTAGAAAACGAGTGTTTAGGTACTATTTCACTATTGCTCGCTAGTATTCAATTTTCCGTGCTATGCTATAGCTATCACCATCATCAGCATTATCCTACTCTTATCCCAATTTATTTGGGGTCGGCGCAGCATGTCTTCTTCTTCCGTACTTCTCTATTACTCTTCATCTCATCAGTCACCTCCTTTCAAGTCATATCATTCTTCACACAGTCCATCCATCGTTTCCTCATTCCTCCGCATCATATGTCCATACCACAATAACCGATTACTACACAATTTTTCAGCCACAGCACCAATTTACTCATACTCGACTGAAAAGCAAAAAATAAAACAAGAGGAACTGATTGAAACATAAAATTATTAAACCATGAAATTAATCCCGCCTGCTGCTTCTAAATAAGCTTGGTTTTTGCTTTTCAGCCGGGTTATTTAGTTTAAAAAAATACTTTTTTAGCTCAGCTTTTAGTTAGCTTTTATTTTTTATTACTGGCTGATAAACACATAGTTCACCTCCAGTCAGGTAAAAATACAATAGCTAAGGTCTTTCGCGGGCCTGTGGACGTTGAGTAATGGGTTAGCTCACCATCCGTACGTCTTATGACCACAGGCCGTGTCGACGGCGCGTTCATGTTCCACGCGCGCCTCAAGGAGATGTCAGCAAATCGGAAGGGGTCCGAGAGAGCCGATGCCTGCCAGGGCTGCGGGACTGTTCAAAAGAGATACCGCGGCCCTGGAACACAAAGGGCTTAGAAGGAACATGGATGGGTTTTAGTTAGTACAATCCAACACTCCCTCCTTCCTTCCCTTCCGCTCCGCCCAGAGCAGGAGGGGTCATTTGATGATTTCTCATCCGTAAAAAATAAAAGTACTAGCCTGTAAAATGAAAAGGCCAAGTTCTCAGACAAACATTAACTCAAACTTCACAATTTTCCTAGATGTTCAACCTAGGTCCGAATTTACCATTACCGAGTAAAACTACCATTGTTCTTACTATAACATAGGTAAATAAGTTATGAAATTTCCGTTCCTCTATTGTTGAGAGCACAACAGTTTCATATTTCTGTCTACTTATGCACGTAACTGAGGATAAAATACGGGTCAGATATACAGTAACTGTGGAGGAGCTCGAAGCTGTTTAAAAACAGTAGCACGGGTCCAATGTTAAAGGTTAGGAAGCGCTTGTCGAGGTAGGTTCGTAGATGGGTGACCATCCTTTGACTTATCGAATTTTCTCTGAGTCTCGGAAACATTAAGCCGTTGGTCCCGGCTGTCATTAGTAGATCTTGACAGTCGTTACAGGAAGTCAGTGGTCCGATATTCTAACAGCCAATCTTACGAAGGGTTTTTTTTTGCTTATTTATTTCCTTTATTTATTTTCTTACATATTGCTTACATTTTTAAATATTTTGACTAAACCATTAAAAAAAAAAAAAAAATAGTAGCCCACCGGTATCGGCATCAGGGTCCAAGCTACCCGGCCGCGGCAGTCAGGGCCCCAGAGAAAGAAACCTGCTAACAACACGAGCCGTGTCCAAGAGTACCGCTTTCTGAACCATGCCCTGCCTAACGAGAGCCTCATCAGATATTGGCTGACGCTGTTGGCAATTAAGTCTGGCTGATATGACTATCGGCACAATGATTGCAGAGTCCACATCCCACATGTCGACAACCTCGTGAACCAAGTTAAGATACTTGATCTTGATATATCTTTCTCGGGTTTTACGAGGTTCTCGTCATGCGGAACCGTTATGTCCTGTCAGTGATGATGGATTGATCCCAGCACAGTCTGATATTACCATTTTCAAGAACTGGGTCGGTTACATACCTTTAGTACGGCACTTAAGATTCCACAAGGATGTATTTCAGAGCAGTTTGCTGATGGATAATCCGGGCTACAAGGTTGTGTCAATGCAAGTATTCTCCGTTAGCTAGACGAGAAAACCCTAATGTGACGGATCGATTCGCCCGGACGACGCTAGCATGCCCGATATATGTCAACCGTGCCATCCTTTACTTATTATTTATTTGAGAGCAGCGGTGGCCCTGTGGTGACAGCCCCGACTTACGGGCAGTTAGCCGCGGGTTCGAACCCAGGAAAGGCGCATTACTTTATCTAATTTATTCTATCACAGTTGCTCTCAAAAACAAAACGGCGAAGGAAAACATCGTGAGGAAACCGGCATGTCCTAGACCAAAAAATTTGAAGACATCTGTCATCTACCAACCTGCACTGGGCCCGCGTGGTGGATTACAGTCCACTCCCTCTCATAGAGAGAAGGGCTGTGCCCCAGCAGTGGTAACATTATAGGCTGATGATGATGATGATTATTTATTTTATTACGAAGGGCATCTCAGTACTAACTGGGTTGTGGAGGTCAGATAGGCAGTCGCTCCATGTAAAATACTGATATTCAGCTACACTCGTTTAGACAGGAAGCCGACCAACGTAGTTGGGGATAGGCTTGCAGATGATGATGAATTGCTATGTCAGACTGTTGCGACACTACTTGTGTCTTTCTGTGTAACTCTTTGGCAAATAGCGAATTTTCCGCCTGAGGCCGCTTACGTAGGCTAGCTCACCGTCCGTCCGTCTAATAACGACAGGCTGTGCCGACGGCGCGTTCGTGTTCCACGTGCGCCGCAACGAGATGTCAGCAAATCAGAAGGGGTACGAGAGAGCCGATGCCTGCCAGGGCTGCGGGACTGTTCAAAAGAGATACCGTGGCCCTGGAACACAAAGGACTAAGAAGGAACATGAATGGATTTTAGGCCGCTTACGTACAGTTAAGAAAGACTGGTTATCTTTTGACTGGCGACTTTGGGGCTTCTGAATATCCCGTTATGATATCTTACCTACAAATGGCAGCCAGAAACAACGGGTTAGCATACTTTCCGATCTACGGACAGACCTAAGCCAGCGTACCCTGACCAGATGGCCTACCGTGACGTCTTAAAGCAGTATTGTTTTAGTCTTATTCCATAGTGGGAAAGCGATGGCGCTAGACATCCTCTATAGCTCCGTCTCTTTCCCACACTGAAATAAGAATAAAATAATACTGCTTTAAAACGTCATAGTAGCCCACCTGAATGGCTATTTTTGATTAGCTTGTAACCCATAAACTTTAATAACCAACAGTCCCGTAAACACAAGCTTTTTTCTCCCGTCCATTATTTAACTGGCACTAGAATTAAACCAGTGTTCATGTTAAAAGAAAGGAACAAGCTATAAGGTCTGCAGTAGTTCTCAGTATTTATAGAGTGCGCGGAGTCAGGGGAGTGGAGCGGGCAGGCACTGTCCTAGCTGCACCACGAGTCAGGGCTGTCTCTATTGGGATATACAGGGTGTAACAGAATAAATGAAAGAGCTCTCGTGTGGTAACATATACCATGAAACTGATGCAATTATTATTTTGTTCTAGATAAATTGGGATATGACATTAAAATGACGACAATAGTAAGTTCTTAATGCAGTCGTAATGCAATCCTTGCTCTATTCCTATCTTCTCAAAACTCATCATCATCTGCCTAGCCTTTTCCCAAACTATCTTAGAGTCGACTCCCAGTCTAACCGGATGCAGCTGAATACTTACCAGTAAGTTACATGAAGTGACCCAGTAGCTGGGTTATTCGATATCCCTAGGTAAGACTGGATGTCAGACTTTTGGCTTCTCGTCGTTTCAGCTAGTCAGTGGCCCGAAAGTCTGACAGGCTTATCAAAGGGTATCGTATTAGCTAGCCCAGTACAAAGTGGGTTGTGGAGCTCAGATTAGCAGTCCCTTCATATGAAATACTGGTATTCAGCTGCATCCGGTTATATCGGAAGCTGACCCCAACATAGTTGGGAAAAGGCAAGACAGATGTTGACGAATGTACTCCTTGTCCCTTCTCAGGGTCACTGTCTAATCTAAACAGTTCATATTCTGACTGCTTTAAAGGAAAAGGCATCGCGATATTTTCACCTTACAGCTACGCAGTAGTAAAAATATATAGTAAGTTTTGGGTAATGTTTTAGTTTGTTCATCAACATCATCATTTCAGACGAAAGACGTCCACTGCTGAACATAGGCCTCCCCCAAGTGTCGCCACATTGACATAACTTGGGGGGTTTTGCCATAATCGCCACGCTTGGCAGGCGGGTTGGCTATCGCAGTACGGTTATTACAAAAGCACAGAGAACGCTGCTGCCCATTCTCTGGCAAGTCCCTTAGTCGCCTCTTACGACACCCACGGGAAGATATGGGATGGTGCTATTCTTTACGTCCGACACCATACGGAACCATTTAGTTTGTTAATTCATCTAATATAGTCTCTAGTTTGAATGGAGCTGACCACCCAAATTCCTCAGGATATTTGCACTCATAGAAGCTCTGACTGAAAATTGACTGAAAAAAAATTAAGAAAATGCATTTGCACCGCGCCAACCCTACCCTCACCGGTGCATTTATCCCTCAAAGCGTAAGAGGGGTAGTTGCGGACAAACCAGGTAAATAACGACATGTATTATATAATATACACGAAGCTACATAAAGGGATACATTTCAAGGCGATGGTTCACTTAGATGTTATTCTGTTTTGTATATTTTTCTTTGTAGAGGTAAACGAGTTTTTACTTTGTAGGATTTGTTGGAGTACTATTGTTATGTAGATAAGAGCTTTTGTTATCTTCTTAGTGTCATCACCATTCTCTTGCCCTTATCCCAATTCATTTTGGGTCAGCGCAGCATGTCTTCTTCTTCCATACTTCTCTAATACTCGCCAGCTCAACAGACACCTCCTTTCTTGCCATATCATCTTTGCTATCTTCTTAGCGTGTTGATGGAAACCTAAATTGTGTCGGCCCAGAACTGGACCACGAGTTTGGCATCTTCAGTAGCGTTTCGGTTTCTGTAATTAACAATGCTTTGTGACTTCTTCTTGCTTCTTCTTTCTTGTGACTGTGGCTTCATCTTTTGGTTTTTTATGTTCAAAAATTATGGTTTAAGAACTTTATTATTCCTCATAAAGAATTAACAATAATTCACTTACTGAGAAACTAAATTTAAATAACATGTTTTTGAGCGCACAGAAATATACGTTCGCAAAAAGTAACAAACATGAGGGTAAGTGATCACAATAACAAAAACAAATATAACTAGTAGCTAATCACCAACCAAGCAAACACGGATTCAAACTAAAACTAAGTGTACTAGATGTGGCAATGCATGGCAACATACTGATTAATAATGTTTCTTTTTAATTATTGTTATTATTTGCTCGAAATGTAGGATTTCAGCATTGTTTTAAAACAAGACATACTTTTTGCTTCTTTTATAACCATCGGAATTTTATTGTACATGTTGACACCTTCAAATTCAATGTTTTTCTTGCCGTAATTAACTGTTCTGGGAGGACGCGTTACTAGGTGATTGTGATTTCGGAGTTTAATTTTTTGTACCTGATGTTTTTTTGTGAAATTTAGTTTTGTATGAATATCTTTATGAAATATTTTACGTATAAGTATACACGTACAGTACATATATGTTTGTGAAATGTTCATTATTTTCGTATCTTTGTATATTTTTGTAAATTCCTATAACGATCTAATTGAAATAATTGCTTTGAGTTTTTAAGTTGGTCACTGTGGTCAAGTGGGACTGGGCTGGCCATGTTTGCACGATGTTAGAGCTCTGGTACATCAGAAGGCGACGCGGTAGACTTCGCAGGAGATGGCAGGACGAGCTGGACATGACCAACGACCAGAGGTCCACATTGGGTCAGGATCAAAGGATTTGGAAGTCATGGGGAGACGTCTTGTACAGAAATTGGATGACACATGCTTACAGTAACACCGTGACCGATATTAGGTCGATGATGATGATGATTACATGATTATAAATGAGAAAGTTTGTAGGGACGTATGGACGGATGTTTGTTGCTCTTTCACGCGAAAACTTATGAACGAATTTGGATGAAATTTAGCACACGAGTAGTTGATAACCTGGTTTAACACATAGGATATTTTTTATCCCGGTAGTACGATTACGTGGGATAGTTACCAAACCCCAACTCTATTAATGATGATGAATAAACCAACATGAATGATGTAACCAATGTTTTTATAACAAGATTCTGATTTAAAAGAGTGTCCATGGAGTTTCTTGACCATTCTTCTCCATAGAGATCTACGCTTTAGAATGGGCAACTACAGTAGTTTCACAGTTATTATGTCTTGTGACTGGGACTGTAGCTTTATTTTTATTGTTGTTCGACTATTCAAAAGTGCCTGTAACTGGCCTACTTGAAACAAATGATTTTGATTTGATTTGATTACATGATTCTAAACCCTTTGTGTTTCAAGACCTTTTTCTATAGCCTATCTTTATTACATCGACACTAATAAACACGGCAGCGATAACCCTTACCCAGTGTCCATTACATGAACTAAAGATATAATAATAGTTTTATATGCTGGACCCCCGTAATGGGGTCATTTGTGCCCCGTCTCGGGATAATCACGGTCAATTTGGTCACAATAATGTTGCGCGTTCGAACATGGTTGATAAAAAGTACCCCCTGGTGTTTTGTTAAATAATAGTATGGTAGGTACATTATTATGTGTTAATTTGTTTCATGGAGTTATCTGGTGGTGTGTTGCATCTAGATCTGTAATACAATAAAGATAAGGTAGGGCAAGTTAATTTCGTCGCGCTATGACTAAAATACAGATAAGCTTGTGAAACTGCAATTATATGGCAAGAAAGGATGTGGCTGATGAGATGACAAGTAATAGAGAAGTATGGAAGAAGCAGACATGCTGCGCCGACCCCAAATTAGTTGGGATAAAGGCACCCGCAGGCAGGCGCGACGCGACAGCGCGAAACGGTATAGCGGTGTTGCCACGTTGCGAAGCCTCGTACACATGCTCCACGCTACGCGGCGCGGCTGCGAATCAATTACTCGATCCAAACGTATTGAGAAGTAAAAAAGATTAGGATAGTGCCGAGGAGTACCGCTTTCTGAATCAAGCCCTTGATTTATCTGGCTAACTGGCTAAGGAGATATATTTATTATGCCCCACCGTCACAATCTTTTTGCCCCACCGTCGTCCAAATCTGTCGCCAGAGCTGAATCTCCAGTGTGTCGTAGTCTTATGACGCTCAACGCCCTTCTGCCTGCCAACCCTGAGTGGGATGTGTTTGCGGATGAATGGAGTAAATTAATGCGTATACGTCTGGCGTTCTGTGAGAGAAAGTATGCAAGAGTGTCTACTGTTCCGTGTTAGTTTTATTTTTAATTTGATTTGATTTAAACGATTTAATGTTTTCAACTGGATGTATAACTTTTGTTTTCTGTTTCTATGTTAATTACTGTAATTGGTGTAATACCGTTTTAATTAACTATAAACTACATCTACTACTAACTACTTTGTTTTAATTAATAAATAAATAAATTATTATAATTACCTACTTTGGCCTATAAAGGCCATGCTAATTTGTTGCAGACGATATCTTAAAATTAGGTTGTCCTATGGACTTAAATCTTTTTGGATAATCATTGTTTTTATTTTTTTCCGTTGTGTCCGGTTGATAGGAAAACCTCACCTCGAAATATTGCTGTTTTGTAAAGGGTGTAAACATACACTTAACGAAGTCGAAAGGCACTAGTGCGCCCCTTCGTTGTGATTTTTTTTTGTTCTGGACCATACCTTTCCTAGGTGGTCGCTTTTAGTTAGGGAGATATTGGAGGTCAAAGTTCCAAAAAACTTTTTCACAAGATAAAGAAAAAATGTTTTTAATGTTATGAGCACAATCTTTGACAGTCGTTACGAGTATTCAGAAGCCAAAAGTCTGACATCCAGTCTTACCAAGGGGTTTCGTATTGCGCAGTTACTGGGTTGTGGAAGTCAGATAGGCAGTCGCTTTATGTAAAATACTGGTACTCAGCTGCATCCGGTTAGATTGGAAGCCGACCCCAAGAAGGTTTGGGAAAAGGCTAGGCAGATGATGATGAGCGCAATGTTTTGAGTGCATTGAGTCCTACCGTAAAAAGTGTTTTTTTTTTAATGTTTTTCCAGCAATAGTTTTTGCGCAGACACTTAGTCTGATGTACAGAATGCTTCACTGATGGCTTCTTGAAGGATCCGTTAACCTCTCGCAGTTACACTTCTGTCTCACCCTTCGGGGATTAACACACGAGATGTTCTCTATTTCTAGTTCTAATTTAATTAATTTCCTATTCATCCGCCTCAGACATTGGTCAGCAAGAAACTAGGAGCTCTCAACATGGGTGATGTCCACGTACGTCAGAGTGGACGAGCAGTACATTTGTGTGCCACTAACATGGAAGAGCTCTTTGCGTACTAGCTAGAGGTAGGATACAGGAAGATGTTGTAGCGAGCTTGTTGGTATACGGTTTTCTATCGTTGCGTTGCTTTGGTAGGTGGATTAAATAATAACTGTTCAAGCAATTAAGCTTTAGAGTGAAAAGACAGGGTAGCCAGTCAAATACAAATTTTCTTAAGTTTTTTAATCCCATTGAATGACATTTTGCCTCGGAAAGCACGCTAAGCCGTTGGTCCCGGCTCTCATTTGTAGATCTTTGATAGTCGTTATGTAGTCAGAAGCCAAAAGTCTGACATCCAGTCTTACTAAGCGTTATCGTATTACCCAGTTACTGGGTTGTGGAGGTCAGATAGGCAGTCATTTCATGTAAAATACTAGTACTCCGCTGCTTTCGGTTAGACTAGAAGCCGACCCCAACAAAGTTTGGGAAAACGCTAGGCAGATGATGATGACTTTTGCTTGAAATGGTCATTCGATGGTACTGTATGGTGTGGGCTACTGTATGGTGTCGGACATAAAGAATAGCACCATCCCATAATTCCCATATCTTCCCGTGGGTGTCGTAAGAGGCGACTAAGGGACTTGCCAGAGAATGGGCAGCAGCGTTCTCTGTGCTTTTGTAACAACCGTACCGCGATCTCCAACCCGCCTGCCAAGCGTGGCGATTATGGCAAAACCTCCCATGTTATGTCAATGTGGCGGCACTTGGGGGAGGCCTATGTCCAGCAGTGGACGTCTTCCGGCTAAAATGATGATGATGATGATGATGGTCATTCGATGGGATGAAATGAACTAAGAGAGTTGTATTGACAATTTTAATGATTATTATTCTGTAAATAAATCCATACGTATTACCGCGAATTACATTTTGTTACCTATAGCTAGACACTGACTAGTAAATTGCAAAAAACATAATAGCCTAAGATCCCGGTATACAACGACCTTCACCGAGCTGGTTAATGGATGATGGACTTATTTTATATTAAACTAGCAGCCCGCCCCGGCTTCGCACGGGTATTTAACAATACACAAACATAAAAACCCTTCTATTTGCGTCAGGTAACTAAAAAAAAATCTCTGTGGTGTGAAATTCTGTATGGTGTCGGGTTCTATAAATGCTGTCGGACGTAAAGAATAGCACCATCCTATATCTTCCCGTGGGTGTCGTAAGAGGCGACTACGGGACTTGCCAGAGAATGGGCAGCAGCGTTCTGTGGGCTTTTGTAACAACTGTACTGCGATCGCCAACCCGCCTGCCAAGCGTGGCGATTATGTCAAAACCCCCCTTATGTCAATGGCGACACTTAGGGGAGGTCTATGTCCTGCAGTGGACGTCTTTTGGCTGAAATGATGAATGATGATAAACTAAAAAAAAAAATTATAAACAAAGTTTGAATATTCCCCTCCCGTAAGGCCCGTCTGTATGGAGTCGGGCGTCTGTATGATGTCGGACGTAAAGAATAGCATCGTCCCATATCTTCCCGTGGGTGTCGTAAGAGGCGACGACTAAGGGACTTGCCAGAAAATGGGCAGCAGCGTTCTCTGTGCTTTTGTAACAACCGTACTGCGATCGCCAACCCGCCTGCCAAGCGTGGCGATTATGGCAAAACACCCCCTTCTTTGGGGAGGCCTATGTCCAGCAGTGGACGTCATTTGGCTGAAATGATGATGATAATGTAAGGCCCGTACCCCAGTGACGCCTACATCGTATAAGGTGATGCCTAGCCAGCTGAGCATGTTGAGCGGCGACCACGCAACTTTTTTCTAATACTTACATTTTTAAACTCCTGATATCTTTCGAATGGATGTCCGAATTGAATAATTCAAAAAGTTATATAAAGGTATTGAAGCAGTCTTGAATATAAATTAATTTATTTTGATAAGGATTAATACCAAGATACAAATACAGAGTCTTTTCTAACGGCGGCATTAAAATATTTTTTTTTTAATAAAAGAACACTGTTGTGACGTATTCAGTTCAACGTAGTAGGTGCGAGCCTACTTAGTTATAGCTAGGTATATATATGTCATATAGATATATTTAATAGACTTGTAAATCGGGTAAGCTAGTCGCTCAATAAACTTGTAGTCGAACACACGTCTTTTCCTTCAAAAAATCCCTTACAAAGAAAAGTGAACCTTACTACATTCAACATATGGTCGTATTCGAACCGGACGCAGCAGCTACGGAGCGGTTAACATCTGGTTGCTTGAACAAAAGAACCGCATTCCACAGCGATAAGGATCTATAGAAAAAACACCTCGTTCTAACTTTGTGACGAATATGTTTGCAACTAAGTAATTAGCGCTAGTACGGAAGATTACCAAGTTTACGAACATTTTGATTGAATATTGGAAGTTTAGAGTGAAGTGCAGTGAAACAACAAGAATGAATACTACAAAAGAACAACAGCAACTTCTCGCTGTCTTGGAAGATAGTGCTAATTTACTTCAAAAAACGCAAACAAACTTAAAGAAGTGTCCAAAGGCAAGACTGACAAAAGGTTACATAGAAGCACGTGTGAAAATTATTGATGAGTATTGGATGTCATTCAAGAACGCACATGACGCTTTAGTTAAGATAACACCCAAAGATCAGAAAGGAATTTTGCCATACTTTTTGAACGAAGAATTCTTTGTTTATGAAGAATTATACAGCTCATTACAAGGTGATTTGAAAGACATGCTTATATCGTTATCGGAATCATCACCGATGGATTCCAAAAACTCGAGTATGAACGTAACGTATGCATCGCAGAATATGGTACACTTACCAAAAATTGAATTACCCAAGTTTAATGGAAATTACGAAGGATGGCCGACTTTCAAAGATTTGTTTACTTCATTGGTGCACGAAAATAATAACCTCAGTGATGTACAGCGATTACATTATTTAAAAACAAGTGTGAGTGGAGAAGCTGAGGCATTATTGACTCATATAAAGGTGACATCAAGTAATTACCCAACTGCATGGAGTGTTTTAAATAAAAGGTATGGTAACAGACGCATAATATTAAACTGTATCATGAAAAGGTTATTTAATCAGAGGAAGATGACTTCGCAATCTGCCACCCAATTAAAAGGCTTGTTGGATACAACTACAGAATGCCTAAATAACCTAGAAAATTTAAAAATAAACACAAACTCTTGGGATCAAATAATAATATTTCTGCTCGTTCAGAAGTTTGACTCAGAGACACATAAAAGCTGGGAAGAATATGCCTATAAGGAAGACTGCGAAGCATTACCTACGTGGAGTGAATTGAAGAACTTCATGGAGTCCAAGTTCCGCACCTTGGAGTTGGTTACCGTCGTTGCAGCTAACAATAATACAAGAGATAAACAAATCAAAGAACGTTCTTATCATGTTGCCACACCAAGTTCAGAAAAGACATGCATTATGTGCAAAGAAAACCACACGCTGTGTCACTGCAAGAAATTTATTGATATGAAATTAGATGAGCGAACCGAATATGTGAAGAACAAACATTTATGTTTTAACTGTCAAGCACTTGGACACTCAGTTAAGAGATGTAAACTACCAGTGTCCTGTCAGAAATGTCACCGACGTCATCATTCTTTACTACATGAGACTAAGAACACAGAACCAGCGGCTACACCGAGTACCTCACAACCGTTGGCTTCACAGCATGTAGCTGAAGAGAAGGAAGCAGTTCAAGTGAACACAGTGATCGCGTCGCATCACACATCTAGACATGGAATAGCACTGTTAGCGACTGCTGTAGTGGAAGCAACAAATGAACAGGGTCATATTATTTCACTACGCGCGCTAATAGACCAGGGTTCTCAAGCTACATTTATAAGCGAGAAAGCGACTCAACTTTTGAAACTGAAACGACAACCATTCAAGGGAACTGTTGTAGGAGTGGGATCTTCGAGAACCGAGATAAAACACGTGGTACAGCTTAATATAAGATCACAGTGGGACCATAACTATAGTTTACCGATACAGGCCTACGTGATGTCTAAACAACTGACCACCAAGATCCCCACCAAAACAATTGTCAATCAACTATGGCCTCACATCGTTGGGCTTAACTTGGCTGATCCAAGTTACTTAACACCTGGTTCTGTAGATCTGCTATTAGGAGTCAAGGAATACGCACAGATTATACAGCCAGATTTAATAAAGGGTCCACCAGGTACTCCAACTGCACAAAAAACAAACCTGGGTTGGATTATTTTCGGAGATATCTATGAAAAACCTCAAATTGATACCTACCTTGTGATGCATCACCAAGTTGACGTAGACGAAATGTTGAAACATTTCGCAATTTCAACATTTAAACATTTCTATTTTTTATTCCTATATTTTCTAATTTTAACATTTCTGATCCCAGCGGTTAAGTGATTAACAACAGAAGATAAGATTTGTGAAGATATCTACAAGAAAACAACAACTAGAAATGAGGAAGGAAGGTACATAGTCAAATTACCTTTCAAAGCTTACAGTCCACTATTAAATGAAACGAGCACGATTACAAGGTTACAAACACCTGAAGGAAATACAAAGGAGATAGCAAAACAAAGATTCCTGCAACTTGAGCGGAAGTTTAAGAAGACACCAGACCTGAAAAAAGAATATACAAAAGTCGTTAATGATTACATAGAACAAGGACACATGGAAAAGATACCTGAAAGAGAAAAAGAAACAAGGTCAGTTTACTTACCTCACCATGCCGTAGTTCGTAATGACAAGGAGACTTCTCGAACTCGCGTTGTCTTCGATGCGTCGTGCAAGGGTACAAACAACATGTCACTAAATGAAGAATTATTGGTGGGTCCGCAGCTGCAAGATGATTTAAGAAACCTTATAATGAAATGGAGAATGAAGCGTATTGGCTTCATGGCCGATATAAAACAAATGTACCGCCAAATATTAGTGAATCCTGAAGACGCAGACTTCCAGCGAGTTATCTGGAGAACTGAAGAAAATGATGATTTTCAGGAATATCGCTTGATGAGGGTCACATTCGGTACAGCATCTGCACCGTATTTAGCGGTTAGAACACTTCACCAAACAGCTGATGATGAAGGAAGGGATCAAACACTATCTGTACAATCCATCAAGGATAACTTTTATATGGATGACTGGCTTGATGGCGCTGACGATGCTGAAACTGCAACTTCTCTAGCCAAATCTGTCACAAACATACTGCAAAAGGGAGGTTTTCAACTCACAAAATGGTCATCTAACGATATTAATTTCATGAAGTCTATAGATGAAGAAAAAAGGTCAACCAACGCACATATAGACTTGAATCTAGATGGAACAATAAAGGCATTGGGGATAGTGTGGAACCTGAAAACAGACACATTCCAATACAACCTGAATTTACCAACATCTGAAGGTACTCATGTAACGAAACGAACTATTTTATCTGACATACAAAGGCTTTTCGATCCACTTGGTTGGATTGCACCGAGTACAGTAATGGCAAAAATACTGTTACAGAAACTATGGCTCGAAAAGGTGAATTGGGATCAGAACGTAAGTGAACCATTACGTGGAGAGTGGAATCAGATAAGATCCGATTTTGTTAGTGTGAATGATGTAGAAGTAAACAGATGGCTTGGTACAACAGAAACAAACAGAACAAATATACAAATACATGGATTCAGTGACGCTTCGATACGAGCTTACGCTGCAGCAGTATACATAAGAACTGAAACAAATGACAAGGTTGAAATAAAACTCATTGCTGCTAAAACAAGAGTCGCTCCCCTGAAAACAATATCTTTACCAAGATTAGAGTTGTGTGGTGCATTACTTCTCTCAAAGCTTATGAAACAAATTGGGCTTGCAATGAAAATCCCAACTTCAGATATGTATGCATGGACAGATTCTTCCATAGTCATAGCGTGGCTTTGTGGTGATCCCAATAGATGGAAAACGTTTGTTGCTAACCGGGTCGTAGAAATTGTAGAAAACCTAAATAATAAGCGCTGGTATCATGTACAGTCGAGTGATAATCCCGCAGACTTGGCCTCTCGAGGAATGATGCTGTCTGAACTGAAGAAATGTGACTTGTGGTGGAGAGGCCCAGGATGGTTATCTGAAAAGGAAATAAACATTAGCAAACAAGAAGTTATGACAACAGACATAGAAATTAAAACAAAAAAGGTTATTACTCACCTCAGCACAGAACAGCAAAATAAATCTATAACTGCACAATTTGAGCAATTTAACAACTTACCAGAATTACTCAAGGTTGTTTGTTACTGCAAAAAATTCTTGAACTATAAGGTCAATATGAATCTAAATAAACAAATAACTACACAAGAATTAGAAGATGCACTGACAATATGTATAAAAAGAGTTCAAGAAGAGGAACATACAGAAGAAATAGAAAGATTAAAATTAAATAAACAAGTGAATAGAAGAAGTCCGTTGCGATCCCTCAACCCTTATCTTGATGATAAACATATCCTCAGGGTGGGCGGTCGCCTCAGACATGCAAACTTACCTGATGAAAGAAAACATCCAATTATTCTCGGAAATAAAAACACGTTGACGCCTCTGATTATAGCTGACGCACACATTAAGACACTTCACGGAGGAGTTCAACTGATGTTGTGTTATCTACGTTCAAAATATTGGATTATTAAGGCAAAATCAATAACTAAAAAACATATTCACAAATGCCTCATTTGCGCTAGGCTTAGTGCTACTTCTAGAGCTCAAATTATGGGAGATCTACCCGATGAGAGAGTGACTCCATCTAGACCATTCTTGAATAGTGGTGTAGATTTTGCGGGGCCTTTTCAGATTTTGTTATCTAAAGGCCGAGGAAACAAAACAACAAAGGCCTACATTTCTATATTCGTCTGTATGTCCACAAAGGCCATCCATATTGAACTGGTAAGCGATCTTACTTCGGAAGCGTTTATCGGCGCTTTTAGACGATTTGTTGCTAGGAGAGGCAAATGTAATCATTTGTGGAGTGATCAAGGGCGTAACTTCGTGGGAGCTGACAAAGAGCTACGAGATGCCTGGAACGAAGCAAGCTTACAGTTCACTGGAGAAATTGCAGAAACACTAGCCACAGAGGGTACTCAATGGCATTTCATTCCCGCTTACAGTCCCTCGTTCGGTGGATTATGGGAGGCGGGTGTCAAATCTATAAAATACCACCTGAAAAGAATTGTAACAACTCACCTGACATACGAAGAGATGACGACGATACTCTGTCAAGTTGAAGCCTGCTTAAATTCCCGTCCGTTGTATCCCATGGACTGCACTGATCCAGAAAACATGAACCCACTCACGCCAGGACATTTCTTGATTGGAGACGTACCTATTGTTGTCCCATCGCCCGATATGAAAGACATAAGGCTGTCTAGCTTGTCTCGCTGGCAACACACACAGAAACTTGTTCACGACTTCTGGCGGCGATGGCAAGATGAGTATTTATCGAGATTGCAACAGCGCCCTAAGTGGCATAAGAAAGAAGAAGAGTTTAAGATCGGAGATGTCGTCTTGATAAAAACTGATAACTTGCCACCTGGAAAATGGTCCCTGGGACGAATTACCGAAAAGCACCCTGGTCCGGACGGTTTTACGAGGGTTTATAGTGTCAAAAGTGGTAGTTCTATAACAAAAAGAACTGTAACAAAATTATGTCCATTGCCACTAAATGAAACTTGATTATATTTGATTATATTATGTTTTTTTTTAGAAAACTAACATTATTGTTGGTTGATTTACATTACGCTGTTTAAACTAATATCAGAACCCCACCTAGAGATTTATATAACGTTGTTTTGTGGTACCTAATCTCATAGAATGTAACATGTTTAAAATTTTGTTTCTTAAAAGACCTACAGGCCTTTTGGTGGGCGGTATGTTGTGACGTATTCAGTTCAACGTAGTAGGTGCGAGCCTACTTAGTTATAGCTAGGTATATATATGTCATATAGATATATTTAATAGACTTGTAAATCGGGTAAGCTAGTCGCTCAATAAACTTGTAGTCGAACACACGTCTTTTCCTTCAAAAAATCCCTTACAAAGAAAAGTGAACCTTACTACATTCAACAAACACTTATTGTGGCATAAATATAATAGTTAGACATATGCTGTCGCGACACTTTTTGTAAATAATGATGTGTTCTGCAAATTCGTAATACATTATTTTATTCTATCATCAATAGTTTTCGCAGCGCACGCGATGTAAAGAATATTTTAGGTAATTTTTATACACCTTGGGTTACATAAATGCAGTTTTAGTAAGGATCCCAATTTTTTTTGAAAATATAATATAGCCTATGTCACCCGCGGATAGTGTAGCTTCCCAACAGTGAAAGAATTTTTCAAATCGGTTCAGTAGTTTCGGAGCCTATTCAATGCAAACAAACAAACAAACAAACAAACAAACAATCAAATCTTTCCTCTTTATAATATTAGTTTAGATTTAATATGTCAATAAATATATTGCATACGGGTTGTCTAAAAATTTCAGTCCAGGATAAGATTAATTAAAAAATTTAAAAAAAAAAATTGTAACATTTCACCGGTTTGGTAATAAAGCACATAAAATATGCAAACGTTATGTTGCCTTTTCTTATTCATTGACCAGACCGGTGCAAGTTACTAGTATCGATTTACCTGTTTTCCCGTCACAACTCTCGGGTAGGCAGCTGAGAGTTGTGACGGGAAAAGAAAAGGCAACCTAACGTTTGCATGTTCAATGGGCTTTATACTTTCGATTGGTATGGAATTTGTCTATTAACCAAACCGGGGCAGTGATTAAAAAAATAAATATTACTGACTGAAATTTTTTAGACAACCCATATGCAATATATTTATTGACATATTAAATTAAATTTAATATAAAATAAGTTTCATCCATTAACCAGATCGGTGAAGGTCGTTGTATATCGGGATCCTATACTATAACAAAATTTGAATTTTGAAGGCTACCCTATCAATTCCACCATTAGCCAATGATTTTTCAAACTGCTGCGACCATATTTAGCTACGAGCTCGTCTGTGATGCTCGATGTTGTAGACCAGTCTAAACAAGGTGTTGTTTTGCATCCTCGTCAAAATTCAGGAGGTTTTCACAAAAAAACATAAATAATCAATTTAAGTACCTAGGTAATTTTTAAAAAACGCTGCGTTTTTCTTGTTGTTTAAATTTGACAGTATTTAACACAAACCCCCTTAACGTGGTTTAGGGAATAAGAAATTACCGAATAAACGTTGGGAGATTGTTTGTATGTGTGAAAGCGCAGTTATAAGGCGGGGAACAGACGGGTCGCGTTTAAAACACGGGTGGTTCACACTTACCGATTTCTGTAAATTATTATATTATATATTATAGCTAGCCTGTATTGTCCAACTGCTGGGCAAAGGCCTCCCTCCATTCTTTCCAACGGTCACGATTCTGTGCTGCTTCTTTCCAATTATCAAGGAAGATCTTTCCTTCGTGGTCTGCCGCGACCCCGTGTCACTGTTTCAGGGCACCAATCCTGAGCTTTACGGGCCCACAGCTCGTTCGGCATGCGACAGACATGTCCTGCCCAGTCCCATTTAAGTTGGGCAGCCTTTTGAGCCACGTCAACGATTTGTGGTTTGGAGCGCAATGTAGTGTTTCAAACACGGTCTGTTAATTTAACACCTAAGATACTGCGCTCCATAGCACGTTGGCAAACCTTGAGTTTGGACTTTTGGATGTTAGTCAAAGACCAAGTTTGTGCACCGTAGGTCAAGATGGGGAGAATACACATGTCCATTAGCTTTCGCTTCAGAGACATCGGCAGAGTGCCCTTGAAATACTCCTTCATGGACCAGTAACTCTTCCAGGCATTTTCTGTGCGTCTTGCAATTTCCTTATCCTGCCTTACCTGGAAAGAGATTACTTGGCCCAAGTAGATATATTCTTGGACATATTGTATGTTCTCCCCACCTACGTGTATGTTCCTCTTGGAGCTGTTGGTCATGACCTTAGTCTTCGACATGTTCATCTTCAGTCCAAGGCTTGCATTGCTAAGATCTTATAGCATTTGCTCTATTACAATAGTGTCAGAATGGCCTATCACTGATTTCATAATTGTTGATTTTGACAAGTTTGGTAATCTACTAATATAATGGCGTCATTATGACTTCACAATGGTCAACCACTGACACTCCATTGAAAGAAAAGGCATATAATTTGACAAACCATTATGAAAATCAGATTACGAACTTTTAGCAAAATGACAATGGGATCGTGTTGGAATGACGATGTTTATAAATAAAACCGGCCAAGTGCGAGTCGGACTCGCGCACGAAGGGTTCCATACCATTATTTATAAAAAACGAGCAAAAAAATCACTTTTTTGTATGGGAGCCCCCTTTAAATATCTATTTTATTCTGTTTTTAGTATTTGTTGTTATAGCATCAACAGAAATACATAATCTGTGAAAATTTCAACCGGCTAACTATCACGGTTCATGAGATACAGCCTGGTGACAGACGGACGGACGGACGGACGGACAGCGAAGTCTCAGTAATAGGATCCCGTTTGACCCTTTGGGTACGGAACCCTAAAATTACAGACTTGAGGCCCTGGTCAACAACCCAACACGCTCTACCAAACCTCCTCCCGTATCATCCTCAAATATCCCAGCGTTCGGATTAAATAATAGTAAAACGCTTGCCAACTGGTAATCCAGCGCTTTGCCAAGAGTCTGCGTTGTGCTGGAACGTAATTAATTTGTGAGTTCCGAGCTCACTGAACAAAAATTATCGTTTGTTAATTAAAAATTGTTTTAGTTGTACGTGGGTGACGGGTGGGACTGGGAGACACGTTAAATTTATTGTATTTACATAATATCACGCCTCGCCTGCAATCCCAGAAGGGTTAGGCAGAGGTGTACCTAATAGTAAACCCACATTTCACCAGTTATGTTTAAGTCCCATGTAATATGAGGCCAGCCTATCGCCATCCACCGGGCACAAATCCGGATGCCGCGGATGGAACAATAACATCTACAAATGTCAGCCGGGACCAACGGCTTAACGTGCTTTTCGAGGCACGGAGGAAACTCGGTATGTAATTATGGTCACCAGCTAGCACGGCTTAACCTTAAAGATCGTTATTTATTTAAAGTTATTATTTACCCACGAGCTCCACAAGCACGGACAGGACGAATCATTAACTTGAACACTATTGCATAGAATCTGGTTCTTCTAAACTAACAGACAGATGCGTTGCTGGGGAGTTTGTTCCGCCACTTCTTCTTCCCAGCTAAAACACTAGGAAGTGTGCGAAGGGCGGGCGATTTGGAGGACTGTCTCTTGTAATTTTGACATTCAAAAAGTGCTGATTATGAGCCTAATTTGAATAAATGACTTTTGATTTTGTTTTATTTTTGATTTTCATAATCTATAAGGGTTAAATTTTCGGCATAGGACCCCTAAATATGTTACTAACAGAAACAAACCAGTCCATAAAAAAATATAGGACACACACAAACGACCCCAAATACCCATAAATCGAGCACAATAGACAAACCATTTGAAAAACCAAACCCATCGAGCTGAAAAACTCATTTTCCTGAAAATTAAAACCCTGTACATCTTGCACCTATCTTCAAAGGAACAGAGGGATGAAAAAGGGGGATCTAATATCCTTCCTGCATACAGTTGTTCATTTGAAAGCCCTAGGCTAAAGCTTTGTCGGAAGACTTCTTTTTAATAACCTTGTTAGGTTAGAGTCGGTCTTGCGTAGACTGGGTTCTGTACTATTACCAATAAAATACTAGTACAGTTTTACGTATGGTGTGACTTGGATACCATAATTGGCCTTTGATGTTTTCCACAAGCAACATTAAGTAGCGATAGCCTAGTGGGGTGAACGTAGAACTGCCAAATCATAAGTCTCGAGTTCGATCCCAAGACAACCTCTGATTTTTTGGATTCATGTCGTAAAGTGTAATTATCAAGAAAAATATCGTGGGGTAATCAGCATGTCTGAGAGATATTTCTCGACGGCATGTGAAGCCAAGTTAGAGGCCCAGGGGCGATATAAAAACTCAGGCACCAGCGCGGGGCTCCTATTTCTCTCTGCAGGGTTTAAAGTAACCTTACACAAAGTGGATGGCGGGGTGTTAGTTCCCTCACTTCGCTCGCTCACTGGACCCCGCCATCCTCTTCGAACCTAACCTGTCCGAGTCGGGGTGCCGCCGGTCCCGAGCTCTTTTCACTCATTCTTGTATCCTATGTTCTCACTACGGCAACGACGATTTTACGATGGTATAATTACGCCTAGTAACATTACACGAATTAAATGTTTGCCAAAAACCACCAATAGCCTCCAAGATAAACAGTCAACATAATCAGTATTCCAAAAACAATTAAGGCAAAGTATGATTATACAAAAAAAGATGCCAAAACAGATATGCAAAAAGAAGGGATTCTAAGACTAAGTTGTAGCTTATGAGCCTTCATGTTTAAGATAGAATAAAAACAAAAATAACCATGGAAGGATTTTTTTGTAAGTACCTATAATCTCCTACATTGCTACTTTTCATTAAAAAGTTTGAAATGACAAGAATAATATTTACACATTTGTAAAAACTGATAAAGATATAACGGTTTAAAAGACAGCCTGGTGACAGACAGATACGCTCTTTTCAGTGTGTTAGTTGTATGGTCAGGTTTGAGTCCATTGAACAAGGAACCCTAAAAAGGCCACTGCATAGAGTGAACATTTTAAACTAGGTTATTTTTCCATCTCTTCTTTCTAGTTTGCCGAGGACGACGCTGAACACGCGTTTGTGGGTTGAGGGACATTCTCAGGAAAAGTGTTTTAGCAAAATTTTATTCACAGTTTTTCGAAACTAGTGAGTATTTGCGTATTTCCGGGTTAGGTACGTTCTGTGAGACCAGTGGTAGCCCAGTGGTGGCTACCCCGACTTACGAGCAGTCAGCCGTAGGTTCGAACCCAGGCAGGCGCATTACTTTGTGTAATTTATTTCATCACCGCTGCCCTCAAAAACGGTGAAGGCTCTAACGGTGAACGGTTCTAGGCGATGCTAGTTTCCTACGATGTTTTCCGTAGGAAACTAGCATCGCATAGAATTAAAATTCGAAGACATGTGACATCTACCAACCCGCACTGGGCCCGCATGGTGGATTACAGCCCACTCCTTCGTATAGAGAGGAGGCCTGTGTCCCAGCAGTGGGAACATTATAGGCTGATGATGATGTATGTTCTGGGCTGACCTAGAAATTAATTATTCACGTTTTCGGTGTCTCGTTGGTTCAGTCCTCAAAAACGCTACTGCTTGGCGTGAGATCCTGGGTTCGAGTCTTCTGTTGCGTCTGTAGTGTTGTTGGATTTTTCTATCAGAACTGGCTTCGTAACAGCCGGAGTGTCAATTTGAGCCTGGCTGAAGGCTTGTCCCTTGGACACACCACTGCTAAACATAATATCGGGATAACTAGCATTATGTAACGTTGATCTAAAAAAATCAAAGAACTGACCCATCTTCGTAAAATCATTATCAATTTTTTTTGGAAAGCTTTTTTACTACCTTATCTAGACACCGACCACCACACAGACCTTATCTAACAGCTTAGATAAGACCTCGATAGTTTAGCTTTTCTTTAAAACATTCATAATCCCTACAAATCAAGACAGTCTCCCTAACCCTTGTTCTCTGCTCACCCCATGTCCCCCCGAGGCACACCAAGTCTGTGCTAACACTACCCGCATGACCACATGATGTTTTTGGTATGCATTTACCACCGCAATTGACGGACGACTATTAGTTGCTTCATTCTTTTTTTCTCGGAAGCGAGTGTCAGCCATGTACTGACTAAAACCTATCAATTTTCCTTCTTAGCCCGTTTTTTTCCAGGGCCACGGTATCTCTTTCGAACAGTCCCGCAGCCCTGGCAGGCATCGGCCCTCTCGCACCCTTTCCGATTTGCTGACATCTCCTTGAGGCGCGCGTGGAAATCAACGCGCCAACGACATGGCCTGTCGTCATAAGACAGATGGACGGTGAGCTAGCCCAATACTCACCGTCCATAGGCTCGCGCCGACCCAGTGGTCCCGGTGACGCCCGGGGCGTCTCCCACGACGGCTGGGACATGAGGCCCTCCCCCTCTCACATTCCGCCACCTCCTTCGCTAGCATGACTGATTTGCAGAAGGAAGCGACAGCTTCCCATTTTCTCTCGCTATGGACCATGGATTGAACCAGGGTCGGACGCGAGAGGTCGCCGCTACAGGGACACGGCGGTGCTCAGACCAAGCGGAGCAGAGCTCCTCGGTGTACTCCACCGTGTCCTCCGGCCGATCCTCGCAGTGGTTACAGCTGGGCGTTTCCTCCCGCCCGATTCGGTGCAGGAACCCCCCAAAACAAACTTATCCGGTGAGGACCTGCATCAGGCGGAAGGTGAGGGCGCCGTGGCGCCTCTCCAGCCAGTCCTCAAAGAGGGGACTTATCGCCACTATTGTGGCGTCTCCTGCACGGGGTTGTGACAGTCGCTATCTCAATGGCGCCATGAGATCGCGCCGGAGGTCTGTCCGCTGAGCGGCCATTCGTTGTTGCTTCACCGTAGGAGGTGAATTTACTAAGGGGTTTTTGATTTACAATATTTATTTATACCTCTGTAAACAACAGAGGTATAAATAAATGTTGTTTTTTTTTTGGTATAATCGTATATTATTGGTATAGTAGTATAGACTTTGCCCTACAGCTTGAGGTCGTCAGGGGTAAAAACCAGTTTAATATTAAATATCTTCTCACTACCTAATACACACGTTCGGCGAATTTTATATGTTTACTTTCTAGGTTTTTAAATATGTTAACAGGTGCATGAGGTTTTTACAGTACAAAGGCGGCTTTTGTTTATTATCTATCTTGAATTTGTCAGTAGCGGCCCAGGGTCTGGATTTGTGCCCAGTTGGTAGGAATAGGCTCGCCCCTACACAAGGTGTTGTTTTGCATCCTCGTCAAATTCAAGGAGGTAACTATGCTAAAGATTGCCGATCCGAATCAGTAATAAAATGGGTAGGTATTTTTTTTATTTACGGAAATTGGGAATGTTTGCTTTATTTCTGAATATATTATCCGTTTCTCTCAACATTTTGCATAAGAAGAGATGTAAGGATCGTGTGAGGGATGATATGAAATAGAAAGGAGAAAATGGTGTCGTGATGTCTGGCCGGGGGAGATTGGAAATAGAAAACGTGTTGCGCCGACCCCAAGTAGAATGGGACAAGGTCACGAAGATATAATATAATTATCCTTGACTATTTGTCTAAATGACTTAAGAATTACTATAGTTTCAAGTAGATAATGCATTTTACGTAAACTATTAAAATATCTCGAAACTGTTAAGTACCTAGCAAACGAAAATGACCTTTAAATGGATTGTTTGAAGATTTTAAATTGCAAACATCTAAGCGAATTAACATACAAATAGTTCGAGGTAAACGTTAATTGTATGCATCTGTATTACTTTTCTTATATTTAAATGTCCTAGTTTTTTTTTATTCAGATAATTTATAAAAGGAAAGACGACAAATTATTTGGACTCATTTCTAGTTTAAATGTGGTGTTAATTACACAGGTGATTATATTTTACAGAACCATCAAATTTATTATTAATTTTATTTAAAAAAAAACAACAACAAAATTTCATCTTTTTCTTGCCCTTTTCCCAATTTATTTGTCATGACATGTCTTCTTCTTCCATATTTTTCTGTTACCCATCTATTTAAACTTTTTAACCCTTTGAACGCCATTGTCACATATACGTGACAAGCAAGCGCATGCCCTGTACGCCAACGATATAAAAATGTGGTACACACGTAATAAACGATTAAAATCATTACTTTTGTATGTGTTTATTTATATATCTTAGAAATGGGATTTATATATCATAAATATTAAATATCTTATCAAGAAATAAGTTAATAAAAGTATTGAAATCCCTATATAAATTTGCAATTTTTTGAGGTGCTTTTGTGACTTGGCGTAGAGTGCACGCGCGTGCGTTTATGCTCTGGCGTTCAAAAGTTAAACTATCCTACATTTTTTGTTCCAGTAGTTTACAATTAAAATATGATACTATTCACTACTATCATAGTTTAGTAAACACTATAATTACCCGACTATAAGAAAGAAGGAAGTTCGGAGTATTTTTGAAGGCTAGGCTTTTTATTCTTATTTGTTTTGAATTTCTGAAACTTGACGGTTTAAAAGAGGATGACTTCCTCTCCCTATATTAAACTGCGACTCATGTTATTATTTTTACAGACTAGAAGATGGGGTCCAGTGTCTCAAGCGATTTCATAACGCTCGCTCAGATCCCCTTCGCAATATTGACAGCCACAAACCTCGATGGAAAACTTTGGCCAGATCAGGCCATTATTAAAAGTAAGTCTCTTCATTACAGAGTGAAACATAATAAACGCAAGACCTTTCATGTGCAAGTCAATATGCACAGACCCTCCCCCCGCGTCAGTACAATTCACGCCATTCAATAATGATACCTAGTTTCCTACTCACATTGTACAATTCTGTTTGTTTCAGATAATACATCATACGACTTTATAGTGATTGGAGGCGGTACTGCTGGTTGTGTGGTCTCCAGAAGACTGGCAGAGTCAAAGGAGCATCAAGTGTTAATGCTAGAAGATGGTGGGAATCCTCCTTTATCTGCCATGGTAAGTGTTACAAGGGTAACCACTGAACTTATCATTATGTGGGACCTTTATGGAAAGCTACATTTTGGTATGGCTCAGGTTTTACTGGACTTATTAGCGAGCCGAGGCGGGTCATGTGTTTAACAGACTATACAATATGCTAAAAAACCGTGTGTGATCCGTGAAGGTATTATTAGGCATCGAGATGAGATTCCATTTATGTTATCCAATTTGGAAAACCAAGGTGATGCAAATTAAATGAATTATACTAAAATAAATAGGAACGCAGGGCGGCTACACTCCGGTTGCATCTCGGAGAGTGCCGTCATAAAGAGACGATTGACGATCAAATTACGTACTTATGCCGAAGAATGGTGTGGTCTCGTTGTTAGTATTTAAGGAAATTGGTCACCTATCCATGGTCCAGCAGGCTTAACTTTAAAGATCGACCCGTGCGGTTTTTATTATTTAGCCACGAGGAAAAATTGTGGTAATGTGGGACAAAAATCATATTGTTTCGTGTATATTTTATGTTTCTTATTTCATTTGGTAATGTAATTTGTACACTATATGTCCCCAATATTAGCAAGTACCTCGTCCTAATCAACGAACTTACAGAGCTATCTGCAACAATCACACACACCCCACCTGACCAATTACTCGTCACGTCAAACCTTTAACGTCACCCAGGACGTCATATATATGACAAAATTATTAAAAAACATTCTCCTATTTCAGTTAGCCTATTTCTTCGATTTACTCCCGCATTCTTTCGTGGACCACAACTACACATCGACCCAAGACAACTATGCCGCAAGAAGCCAGAATAACTTCACAATGATAACAGCTGGCAAAATGCTTGGAGGCAGCGCGTCTCTCAACCATTTCATACACTTAAGAGGGACGCCATCGGACTATGACTGCTGGGCCAAACTTGCCAAAGACAAATCCTGGAAATATGAAAATATACTTAAATATTTCATACGAAGTGAAAGACTCGATGATGAAGAAATTCTAAGCCGATATCCCCAATATCATGGCACTGATGGACCTATGGGACTAACAAGACAACCTGAGAAAGAAGTCGTTGATATATTGAAAGCTTTTGCTGAAGTAGGCAACCCAACCGTCTTGGACCTGAACGCTGATACACATGTAGGTTACTCAGAACCCCAGTACATGTTTGCTGATAAGAAACGGCAGACACCTGCTTACTCTTACCTGTATCCAATCAAAGATTATCCAAATTTTCACGTTTCTAAACATACAAGGGTAACTAGAATAATTTTTGAGGGAAATGTTGCTGTTGGTGTTGAAGCTGTTCGTAAAGGCAAAACTTATATATTTAGAGCCAAGAAAGAGATCATACTTAGTGCAGGAGTGTTCAATAGTCCACAAATACTCATGCTCTCAGGTATTGGTCCTAAACAACACTTGGAGTCTTTTAATATAACAGTATTAAAAGACGCACCAGTAGGAGACAATTTGGTTGATCAGGTCTGTGTAACGGTGGTACATAAGTTAAAGCAGTATCCAATCCCGATTCCTAACTTACCGGCTATTGTACCCGATCTATTAAGATTTCCTTTTCCAACCTTGTTAGGGGCAGTTGTTTTTAACAAAACTCAACAACAAACGTGCCCAGACTATAACACATTCAATTTGTTCTTCGCACACGACTTACCTTATCTGACATTTGCTTGTGCCACAGTGTTCGGTCTCCGATACGAAATATGTGACCGATGGCAGAAACAAGTTAAAGGCAGAGATTCTCTTTACTCTCTTTTAGCTCTTCTCCAGCCTAAATCCAGAGGTACTGTCCGTTTAGAGAGCACCAATCCTTTTGCAAAACCAGTAATTACCACCGGATACTATACCAACAAAGATGATTTGATGAAGATGTTAAAGATTGTGAAAGACTTTGTTACTGTTGTCGGTGCAGAATACTTTAGAAAAGTTGGAGCTGAATTAGTTGGTCTAGATCTTCCAGAATGCGCTGGTAAAGAAAAAGGTACTGACGAATATTGGATATGCTATATTTTGGAACATTCTAGTAGCCCCTATCTTTTCTCTAGTACATGTCCTATGGGGAAGGTGGTGGACGGTAAATTAAGGGTGATAGGGGTGAAGAGGCTGCGGGTAGTTGATGCCAGTGTGATGCCTAAGATACCTCGGGCTGGTCCTAATGCGGCGGTTATAATGTTGGCCGAGAAAGCTTCGGACATAATCAAGAATGAT
Organism: Cerastis rubricosa; assembly: GCA_949152445.1. Classification (NCBI taxonomy): domain Eukaryota; kingdom Metazoa; phylum Arthropoda; class Insecta; order Lepidoptera; family Noctuidae; genus Cerastis; species Cerastis rubricosa. Next base: position 14,125,776 of record OX424548.1, on the reverse strand, counting down.
ACCAGATATTGTTAGTGTGACGATTAGCTTTTGACCTTATTGATAGGACTTTTTTCGTTTCACTATTGTAACACGCGTTTATCCATTTCGTACGTGTGTGCGTACATTTGTATGACTTATTCAGTGTTATTAAAAAAAGGACATAATAACTTTTGTTTTATTAACCTTGCTCTTCTTACACAGCGTGAGCTATTTTCATTTTATTCTTGATTATACTAATTGAGAAATTTTATTTTTTAAAATGTTAGGGTTACTTTGGAATAGCTTGCCTTATTTCCGCCCAGTAGCCACACCAGCTTGGTGGTCAGAAGTTCTTAAGTTAAAGAATCTCACTAATTTCTCTTTCATTTATTTAGTCAGACCAGTAGAATATCCATCAATCAAAAAAAACTTCAACAAAGCATAAAATAAAATACCATAACTATTATATCACAATATGTACATACAGAATAATTAAAATCCCCCCGATCCAGACACACAGGAGATCCACAGACAAGGTTAAGTCGCACGCATCCACGGGCTGAGTTTTAATTAGTTCTCATCCCGCATCTGGAGTATGGCTAATTACACTCCTGCGCCTCCAATAATAATAAACAAGGATACTAATAACCACACAATCATCTCCCCCATGCCCTAAATATGGGCACATGCAGGGCCAAAAAAATGCCGCATGAATGGCCCATCTAACCTGTCAGCGAAGACGGCGAGGAGACTGTTGTCGCTGCCCCTCACTCTGCCCGCTATCGAGGTTGCCCATCGTGGCATAAAAACATTCCACGCGCACATTGGCAAACATCCCCGACGCGCTGCAGAAACAAGCAGCCCCAGCAATGCCCACAGCGCGTTATTATATTAAACTCGGAAGGCACCGTAGGTTTTCTGCCTGTATGACACCCACAGGCTGCTCGTATAAAATGCAGTACAGTAGGCTCGAAACAAGGTGACTTAAGTATCATCTTACTTAGTAAATGGTTTGTGCAGGTCAGATAGAAAGTCGCATGTAAGGCGATACAAATTAATAAAATCTCAAGAGTTTATTTTTAAAAAGTGTAATTTTATTAAAATGGTGCTTCCAATAAGTAAGTAACTTTTTTGCATCCAGGACTGTAAGCTGACCCCAACGAAAATGTGAAACGGCTGGACAGATGATGATGATGTGTCATCGTCATCATCATCTGTTTTGATTGTGATGCATCATTGGATACTAATCAACAGTAGTACGTGTAACCGCTATTTGTTTTCGCTCCAGTTAAATATTGCAAAACCGTGCAAGAAGTGTTTGGAAGTGCTGTAAAAAGTGTAATCTGAATAGAAATACTTTTTACTAATAACTTGAAAAAAATATTTGGTGGCATAGTACATCCTTTAAAAAAAAATCTAGACAGAATTAAGTGAAAAAGGACCCGACCTAACGAAATTCTTCACTGCATCCGCGTAGCCAAACTCCATACTTCTAATACCTGCACGCGATCCATCGTTGTCCAGTCGGCCTCTCCAAGAATTCACGACTACCTCCTGGCCTCGGTTATCAAAAACAATAAGGAAAAGAAAAATATTGTCGAAAAACTCAATGGTGCAGATCTTGGTGCAACTGGCGACAGAAAGCCTGTGTACGTGCTTCAACATTTATCCCCCTCTATTAAAGCGCTCCATGCTGCCACTAGACTCAAGGCGAAGGATAAAGGGTACAAATTTGTTTGGGTAAGCAACGCCAGGGTTTTTGTCAGGAAAACTGCAGAAACTGACCTGATACTGATAAAGAACCTAGACCCTATAAGTAAGTTGTAATAGGTTATGCCCTTAATATTTATTTGTAAACTAACGAAACACGTAATTGTAAAGCTACTATTTTTTTCATTCGATTTTATTAAATTCGATTAGATTTTAGTAAAGCGTTCGATAAAGTCTGACATGATATTCTAATTAGTAAATTAAAAGCATATGGTATCACCGGATCGTTGCTCTCATGGCTGAGCTCGTATCTTGAGGGTAAATCTTTCTTTGTAGTTGTCAACGGTTTTAATCAACCTTGCGTCATATCTAGTCTGGCGTGACACAAGGATCTCATTTGGGACCTGTTTTTTTTTTGTTTTTTCTTTATCGGTATTCGTTATTCTATCGTAGCTGTCATTGAACCACTTCGGTGTTCCACGGGTCAGAAAGTATATATTTATGTATGCTGATGACGTAAAATTTGTCGAACTAGTGAAATCAAAACAGGATGCCTCTGTCGTAAAGAATGATCTAGACAGAATTGTGCAATGGTGTCGAACCAACCAGATGCAACTTAATAGAATTGCATATGAATCTAGTAAATGTCATCACGTAGTATTCACGCGAAAACATCACATAATAGAAAAAGATTTTTACAATGATAGAGTTGAAATTGCGGAACTGGACACAAAGAGGGACCTCAGTGTAATGTTTAATCGGGAGTTAACTTTTATTCCTCACATAAATAACATAGTTAAAAAAGTCCTCTAAAATGTTGTATTTTTTGGCTAACTATCACAACGCATTGGTATTCTTTGAATTTTCAAATTAGTATGAAAGTTTTTTTTTTGTTTTGCATACCCCATGGACATCTATTTGTTGCTTTACCCTACGAAGTGATTCCATTAGGCTACGATTTTTTTTGTGTTTGTAGATTCAGATTTCAATAGGTCGAGGTAAGGAGCTGGTTTTAGTGATGATTGAAATATTATTTTATAACTGAAATCTGCTTTTTTAGTTACTATTGAATGTTTATCAACCCGGCTACCATATTACAATGTTTATTATATTGTTTGGTGCTAGGGAAGCCTGTGATAAATTAATTTTGGTATAGGGCTATGTAATTTGATCTTAAATAGCCACTATTATATATATCTTTAAGTTTGGTCGCCATTGCGATTTATTTTAGGTTAGGTCTTACATAAAATGGGTGGGTAAGGTTCATAGAGAATAAGACATTAATAATCAAATATCATACTATTTATTTGTAGTCAGAATACTTGGATATAGTTTTAACACAAGTAAATAACAACAAAAATGAATTAAATTACTTAACTTTTATTCGGTATCCAAACACAATTTCTCCAAACACAATTTCTCACAACACTATCGATAACTTGATCCACCACACTTGAGTATTTTTTCCGAGGTCCGTACAGCTCAAAAGTCGAATAAGAAGTGCCGCCAAACTGGACGATCACTCGTTTTATAACATCGGTTCTCGTAAACAAGGTGGGGTGATCAGGTGACGACATAACTCAACAGCTGATCTAAATAAACGTTAAAACACTTTAGTGTTTGAAAGAATGTTATTAAATAATCCCTAAATTACATAATTGAACAATAATTTAATGTATTTAAATAATAGTAACTTATATTATAATAAATAGACAACTACAAATAAAAGCAATAGCTATTATTTATAGTTCTTAGAATTCACGACAAATAATGAATCATATTTCTTTATATAATCGGATTTTAAGTGCCTGTTATTACAAAAATAAACAAACAATTGTCATTGTTTCGATTGGATGTTTTGTTAAAATGAAATACGTCAAAATATTCACCAAAAATAGTAAAGAGTTTGAAAATAATCTATCACGGCCATACTGAACTGTTTGAGACTTGTGCTTCGTTCTCGAAGTACAAGTCTCAAAAACAAGGATTATGAAATGTCTTAATACAGTAGTAAGTCATGTACGAACCCTCAATCATAAGTCATTTGTATTATAGCCCCCTGACCTTCACATGTTAGGGCTCTCACCTGCTGTACATGAGATCCAGACTAACACCAGCATCAGTGACCGTCCAGCAGTATGTAATATGTCTCTGACCTTTGCATGTTAGGGCTCCCACCTGCTGTACATGAGATCCAGACTAACACCTAGCGCCAGGACTGTCCAGCAGTAAGTCATGTCTAATGTCAACAGTCATAAATATATAACCCGAAGTTAATAAATATAAGTCATGATTAATCATTAGTATGTAATATGTCTCTGACCTTTGCATGTTAGGGCTCCCACCTGCTGTACATGAGATCCAGACTAACACCTAGCGCCAGGACTGTCCAGCAGTAAATTATGTCTTAAGTCCGTAGTCATAAATACCATATAGCCATATATGACCCATATAATCATAAGTCATTATTGTTTAGGTATATATTTAAAGTCTCATTTGTTAACTATAAATCCTCATTTGAGTGTTACTACTCAATATTGAGTTTGTATTATTAAATATACTTGGTTCAATTCAACCCATTTGAGCAAAACTCCAAAGAGATAAAAAAATACATCCTCATTTCATTCAATCGCAGACAAATCAACCAACAAACAATTATCTTTTAACAAATAAGGTAAAAGATAATAGTAAACAATCAATTGTATTTTGCGACCAATTTGTCTAACAAACAAAATTGGTTGCTAAATACTTAAACGCTTTAATATACTTCTAAAATAAAACAACAAGTTTCTAAAAATAATCTATCACGGCCAACCACCGTTGTTAATACCTACATAATTATAAACAAATTATGTTAAGACTCTTCAAAAGCAACGTTTTGATCTAACCATTCACCAGGCCAATACCTTATCTTTTCTTTGGCGACAATAACATTTCTTAGATTATCATGGCCCCTTAAAGAGAATCTGTCATTTGGTAGTAATTCAATAATTTCGTACGGGCCCTTGAATTTAGCACCTAACTTGTCATGGCGTCTATGTTCCTGACTAATGTAAACTATGTCTCCAAGATTGTATGATTTGTTGGTTCGTCTGGTAGTATCAAATCGTTCCTTAAATTTATTTGCAACGTCTGTAAGACGTTGCTGAGCTAATTCACGATCGGCTTGCATATTAATTATTGGCTGTGTTGACTCATCTACAACATCAGCCAATCGAGCCTGTATAGAAGGAAGATATCCTTCTCTGCCTATCAACAGTCTAATTGGAGAAAACCCAGTGCTCTTTTGAATAGTGGTGTTAAGGGATTGTTGCACCTTCCAAAGTACGTTTGGCCATTCTGGAAGATCAGTAACAGTTGTAGCCAACATATTTGTTACCGTGGCTACGTATCTCTCTACCTGCCCATTACTACGAGGAGTACCAGTAGATATCATATGATGTTCGATTCTCATTTCTTGGAAAAGTGACTGTACATGATTAGAGGTGAAGTTTGTCCCTCTATCAGTGACTACAAGACTTGGGGTACCAAATAGCGTAATACTTTCTCTTAATACAAATAGTGATTCCTGGCCGTTTAAGGTCTTAAGGGGTCTAAGCATACAAAATTTGGTAAAACCGTCTATTATTAATAATATGTACTTATATCCTTCAACCGATTGTCTGAAGGGTCCGGTGCAATCCAGATGCAATGTGTGAAATGGAACTGACTTTTGAATTGGATGTAACACGCCTTGCTTTGGTCCAGAGTGACTTTTTCGCGTAGTACAAATCAAACAATGTGTAATATATTTCTTTGTAAATGCTGCCATACTAGGAAACCAAAAATTATCTTTAATTTTATTAAGAGTTTTTTCATAACCCACGTGACAGTTATCATCGTGATAAAGACGCAATAAACTAAGTCTATAACCTCTGGGAACATAAAATTTTGGCACTGCTTCAGGACAAACTTTATAGTGAAGCAAGTTATTAATTACTATGTATTGATTGAGATCCACCTCACCGATTTGTAGTTGATTTATTATAGTTTGAGTTTCGTTGTCACCTCGTTGTGCAACCTCTAACCAGGATGGTGGATTATTTTCATCATTAATAACATTAACTACCAAAGGAGCCACTGTTGTAAGTTTACTAGGATTGCGGCTGAGATAATCCACATGCCCTACATATTTTCCTTTTTTATAAACTATTTCAAATTGAAAATCCTGCATATAGGTCCACCATCTGGCGACACGAGGTGACAAATCTCTCTTATTCATGGTCGGTTTAATGGCATTGCAATCTGTAATAATTGTGAAAGGGATACCCAGCAAATACACTCTAAAATGTTGAAGAGCGTTATATATGGCTAGAGTCTCTAGATCATAAGAGCAATACCGTGACTCAGCAGGGGAAGTGCGTTTGCTAAAATATGCTACGACTTTATTCTGACCGTTTACTTTTTGCATCAGGATAGCACCGTATCCCAAAGAACTTGCATCAGTGTGCAATTCAGTTTTTAAATTCGGGTCGAAAATAGTTAACAAAGGTTTACCTATCAAATGTTTTATAACATAATCTCTAGCTTCCTCCTGTTCTGGTCCCCATTCCCATTTTTGGTTACTCTTAGTGAGCTTCGTTATAGCCGAAGTTCGTGAAGCGAACTCTGGAATAAACCTTCTAAAGTAGCTTGCCAGACCCATGAATTGCCGGACCTCCCTTACGGTAGTAGGAGTGGGGGAATTAGTTAGAGCTGAAACCTTATTACCGCTAGGCCTTACACCTTCTTCAGAAATATGCCTACCGAGATACTCTATTTCTTTAACAAAGAATTTACATTTCTTTAAATTTACGGTGAAACCAGCTGAACTAAGGGCCTGGAGAGTCTGTTCTAAATATTTTAATCCATCTTCTTCAGTTTTAAATGGAATCAATAAATCGTCAATATAAACTAATAGAAATTTTAAATGTTGTACGGCTTTACTGATGGCCCTTTGAAATATGGATGGCCCATTACAAATTCCAAATGGCATTTTCAGAAATTCGTAGTGGCCGTCTGGCGTTACAAACGCAGTATATTTTATCGAATTTTGAGCAACTGGAATTTGGTGGAAGCCATTTTTCATATCGATAGAAATGTAATATTTTGCATTACCCAATTTATCTATTTGGTCCTCGATGAGAGGGAGAGGGTACCTTTCTTTTTCTATAATTTTATTCAGTGCCCTGAAGTCTACGCACATTCTGTCACTTCCGTCTTTCTTTTTGACGAGTAAAACAGGACTAGCATAAGATGAGTCACTTTCCCTAATAATATTTGTCTTAATTAAATCGAGGATCATTTCCTTTACTTTCTCTCTCTCAACGGGGGCCAACCTATAAGGCCGGTAATATATTATTTCATCTCTTTTTAAACGTAAACTCATTTCACCAGTTTTTACTGTACCAATATTGTCTGGTAATGGTAGAACAGACGAAAACTTGGCAAACAATTGTTTTATTTTTATTTGCAAATTGCAGTCTAAATGATCTATTGCTCCACTTAACTGAGCTATTTCAGTATCTAAACAATTTAAGGCATGTTTCTTAACATTAGTTGGCTCACCAGAAGAACAGATACGGGTCAGCTTACAACCAGAAGAGTCTAATATTACCGCGATATCCGGGTATTGGACCGCATTTCTACCAATTAGACAGTCATAGTAAACGTCTTTATCTCTTGCTACATGAAATTCGATCTCGAGACAGATATCCTCAAATTTTACAGGGGCAGTTACCAGAGCAGTTATATGCAATTTACCATTACCTATTCCTTCAAGGACCGAAGAGTATGGTACAAAATTGCAACCTAAATGTCTAGCAATGGAATCTTTTATGACACTACAGCTTGCACCGGTATCTATAAGTGCCTTAATTATATTGCCTTTAATATCGACTTCGGTCAACTTCAGATTTGTCTGTGTGAGACAATTAACATCGTTATCTTTAGTGGTGGATTTACCTACAGCCCGTTTTTTAAAGAAACAAGCAGACTCAACATGACCGGACTTCTTACAGTACGTACACTGAATAGACTTTGTTGGGGGACTAGTACTAGCGCTAGAAGTTGCATCTGCGGTCGCGGGACCTTGACGGGCTTCATGATTTTTAAATTTGTAGCACTGACTCTTAACATGACCCGGCCTTTACCAGAACAAACAACGTTTTTCCTGTGAGTCGTCAGATTTAAAATGTTTGCTAGGTAGTTCACCCTCTCGTTTGTCAGTGGATTTACCAACTGAATCTATTGGACGCTTTCTTGATATTTTTACATACGTCGTAAAAAGAGAGATCAGTTCGGCAGTAGTTTTCACACAACTATTGTAAGAAGCCATTTTAACATTGACGTCGTGTATGCCTCCACAAACAAGCTCGAGTAATTGATTTTCGGTGAATGAAATCTTAGTATTCTTAAGTAACCTTAATTTTTCTCGGGCATATTCACAATATGAGTCAGATAATTCTGAGGTAAGTAGTACAGCCTTGGTAAGTTTTTCGGTCAAGTTTCGTTTCTCTGGATACAGATCTTTAAGGGTCGTTCGAAAGTTTTCCCAGGATCTTCCTTCCTCGGGTTCCCAAGTCTCGTACCACAATAAAGCAGAGCCCTTTAAGGCCTTACCTGCTTTCGCCACTGTCGTGATGCTGCTCCATTCTAAATCCTTTGCGATTGAATCAATGGTGGCGCACCAGTTTTCGGCACCGTTATCATTCTTGGCAGGATCGAATGGTGGCAGCACAACATCGTCTCCACGTTGTTTCACTGATACTGCATCGCGTATGGCTTTCAGCAAGCCCTCTATTGTTGCTGGATCCATCGTAAGCCACGCTCACTATCCCTGTACAATAAACAAATATTAGTAGGTGGTATGTCAGGTTCGAATCCCACTTCTGATGATAAATTAATTTTGGTATAGGGCTATGTAATTTGATCTTAAATAGCCACTATTATATATATCTTTAAGTTTGGTCGCCATTGCGATTTATTTTAGGTTAGGTCTTACATAAAATGGGTGGGTAAGGTTCATAGAGAATAAGACATTAATAATCAAATATCATACTATTTATTTGTAGTCAGAATACTTGGATATAGTTTTAACACAAGTAAATAACAACAAAAATGAATTAAATTACTTAACTTTTATTCGGTATCCAAACACAATTTCTCCAAACACAATTTCTCACAACACTATCGATAACTTGATCCACCACACTTGAGTATTTTTTCCGAGGTCCGTACAGCTCAAAAGTCGAATAAGAAGTGCCGCCAAACTTTTTTTTTTTTTTTTTATGAATGGCATCTCGCAGTTCAACCTAAGAGGTTGTCGTCTGCTTAACCGGACTATCCTGTGGGTGCCTTAAGAGTAAGGCCTCCAGCCAGGGCATAAAAACTTACAAACTAAGCGACTATACGCTGAGGGCACCCCCTGTGGGGTACGAGCCTCGGCTCAGGGCGTCGCTGGGGGAGGACTGCATGGGGACAGGCTGGATCTGAATGATATCATTATTTAGGGACTGATTTAAAACTACTGGCACAGCATCGCGGGCTGGCTCGAGCGAGGGTCGGGGAGGGCATGGACCGGGACGTCGCGACGGACCTCGACGGCGAGGTCGGAAAGACGGCGGTTTGTGTCTGTACTTATTAAGAGTGCTAGTCTCTTTACTACTCTCCTGAAGGAGGGTGATAGCATCATCGGGAGTGACGAGGGTATGCCGTGGACGGCGTATTGTACTAATGCGCGAGGGTTCGTAACGGGCGGCCGCTGCGATCAGGGGATTACGGTGTTTAATGGCGTTATCGAAGAAACGCTTCGAAAGACGTTTCATAAACTGAAGGACGGTGGGCATTCTAAGGTCTACGTGTAGACGGTCGTTACGGACATAAAAAGGGGCTCCCGTGACTCTACGTAAGAACCGGTTCTGCAAGGTTTGCATCCTATGGATGTATTTAGGCTTGGTGTGAGCGTACACGACGCAAGCGTACGTCATAATGGGGCGGATCACCGCGGTATAAAGGCGCAACTTGCACTTGAGTGACAATTTGCTTTTTGCCGAGATCATGAAATGAAGCCTACCCATAGCAAAGGCAGCTCGGTCGCGAGCTGCTTTGATGTGCGCCGCGAAAGACAGGTGGTTGTCAAGTAAGACTCCTAAGTACTTGGCTTGCTTCTCCCAAGGGATAGGCTTACCGTACATAGTGATCGGGCTGAGCGCGGGTGGCTTATTCTTACGCGGTTTAGAGAAAAGAACTGCCTGGCTCTTGTCGGGGTTCACCTCGATTCTCCATTTCCGGAACCAAGCGCCTAAGACGTTGGCTGAGGTTTGGAGGGTGCTGTAAATAGCGTCGTGACTACGGCCAGTGTAATAGATGGCCGTGTCGTCCGCGAACAGGGCTAACTGTGCCTTCTTGCTCTTGGGGATGTCACTGGTGAACAGAGTAAAGATAAGGGGAGAGAGCGGGGAGCCCTGAGGGACTCCGGCTCTAATGGGGTGGGGGGAAGACAGTGCCTTCCCGATGCGATAGCGGAAGGTGCGATCCGACAAAAAGTCTCGTAAGATGAGCACGAGACGGTCTGGCACTCCCAGTTTGTACAGCTTATATAATAAGCCGTTGTGCCAGACTTTGTCGAATGCCTTTGCTATGTCGAAAAACAACACACCCGTCATCGCTCCACGCTGGAAGCCAGCGCTCAAGTGTTCTACGATGCGGTGGGCCTGTTGAATGCAAGAGTGTCCGGTCCGGAAGCCGAACTGTTCGTTGGGGATGAGACTCTTAGCCTCGGCGAAGTCTTTGAGTCGCTTATACATAAGTCTCTCGTAGATTTTACCGAGTGCATTCAGGAGACTGATAGGTCTGTAGCTCGAAGGCTCAGATTTGGGTTTGCCTGGCTTGGCGAAACCGATGACAGTGGCCTCTTTCCATATTTGGGGAAACGCGTTGTTGCTCAGGGCGCCATTGAAGATGGCCGCCATTAACACGACGAGCTGAGCGGGGAGGAGTTTGAACACCCTATTGGTGATTCCGTCGGAGCCGGGTGCTTTCCGCGGTTGAAGTTTGTTAATGATGTCTTGCACTTCGTCAGCTGTGACCGGAGGCAGAGGATCATCAGGGTCTTCTTCGGGGGGCAGGGCGGCTCTACGTTCGACGAATGCGTTCACCTCATCGAGATGTCGCTTGTCTACTGGTTGCGAGCTGGGGGAGCACTGGGTCTCCAGGCTGTTGGCTAGGCATTTGGCCTTCTCAGAGTCGTCGAATGCGACGCTCTTATCGGGTCGGGTGAGGGGAGGCATCGAAGCCTCTTCGGTGGAGCGCATCTTGCGTTGCAGCTGCCAGAAGGCTAGGTGGGTAGGCTCGAGTTCGCTTAGCGTTTTTTTCCCATTGATTATTACGAAGCTCACTGGTGCGATCCTTTACAGTACGCTGTAAATTACGCATGTGGGCTTTGTTTGCCTCGCAGGGAAAGCTGCTGTAGGCACGGATGGCCGCGTTCTTTTCGTTTATCAGTTCACGTACGTCAGCGGGTAGTATCCAGCGTTGATCGCTCATTGCTGGGACTTCCCGTGAGCAGTCCTTCAGTACGGATTGCACGTGTTCTGTAAACGAGTTGATGGCGGCCGTCGTGTCTGCGGCTGAGACTATGTGGTCGGGGATGGCCTCTAGGTGAGGCGACGTGGTGGATTTCAGCTTTTCGCTGACTTTCCTCCAGTCGGTTATCACTTGGGTCGGCGGGGGCTGGCTGGGGTCAGAAGGACCCGAGCGAGGAACTAAGTGCATGAGCACTGGTCGATGATCTGAGTTAAGCTCATGTAAAGTCTCGATGGAATGCAACTTAAGGTTGACATTCTTGAGAAGCGCTATGTCGAGAACGTCCGAACGTTGGTCGGGGTCGTGGGGATAGTGGGTGTGCTCCATAGGAGCGATGGGATCGAAGTTGAGGGACTCGCCCAGGTTATACAAGTGACGTCCTCTGCCAGAGGTCGTCGTGCTGTTCCAGGCGGGGTGTTTGGCGTTGAGGTCGCCCGCTATGATAACGGAGTCGCTCAAGCCGAAGAGGACGGCAAGGTCTTTGGTGAACAAAGTGTGCTCCTCGGACGTGCCGCCGGGAGGGATGTACGCAGAGGCGATAGTGATCGGTTGATGGCCGGTCATGCCTAGTCGACACACTGAGGTCTCGAGTAGAGACTCCATGGGAGGGGGATCTAAGGGGATGCAATGCAGTTCTTTCCTATAATAGATTAGAGTCCCGCCCTTGTGGCAACGTGACCGATCGTTGCGAACTATGCGATAGTTGGCAATTCTCGGATCGCGGTGACTGGGCTTGAGGAAGGTCTCCTGTACGAGGAGGATATCAATTTGATGGTCGCGGAGGAAGGTGGCGATCTCATCACGCTGGCCTCTAATGCCATTGGCATTAAAGTACCCTAATTTTAGGGATCGGGGTTTGGTGCACGTTAATCTCGTATTATCCATTGGAGTTAGTCGAGGTTAAGGTTGCGGAGGAGGTCGCCTAACTTGAGTAGGGACTTGAGGATAATTTTAAGTTTATCACCACCAGTGTTAGCCGCCCTGAGATCAGCCGCCATGCGGTCTGCTTCGGGGGTGACTAACTCTGCTAGCGACTCTAAAATTACGTTGTGAGAGGGGTCCACGGCCGCGGGGCCGGGTGGCGTGGGACGAGCGGGCGACGGTGCGCTCGCTTGGGCCGCGGGAGTGGGGACAGGGGCATCTAATAGCCCGGGGATAGGGTTGGACTTTGCTTTACTGAAAGCCGGGAAGGCTTTCTGGTGGTTCAGCGTGGTCCAGGGAGAGGGCCTCTGAGGGCTGAGTCTCTCCGGCATCTGGGCAGAGGGTAGCCTCACCGATGGGCTTTCTCTTTGTTGGCGGGCGCTTGCACGCTTCACCAGGTTAGAGGAGGAGCCTTTGGGGGCTTTTGAGCAGCCGCGGTAGTTGGCCGTGTGGCCCGACTGGCCGCAAAGCACACAGCTCGGTGGCTCCGTGCAAAGCGACTTGTCTTTGGGACGGGGGCAGTCTGCCGTGCCATGGTCGCCTAGACACTTTACGCATCTGTGCGGTGCATGGCAGTTGGCTTGGCTGTGACCGTACATCTGGCAGCGGTGACACTGTCCGACTACGCTTGAGCGGTAGGGCTTCTCTATTGAGATGCCTGTCAGGGAGCAAACCGACTTCACTTTGAAGATCGGGTGGTGACCTTCTACTGGGTCACAGATGACCAGTACCATATCGTAATGGTCTCCACCTCTCGCCTTATGAAGGCGGTGGACGGCTGCGACCGGGATGTCCTGGCCTAGGAGGTCATTGAGGATGTCCTCCGTGGGGATTTCCTTCGGGATCCGCCTGATCACCACGCGGGTGGGCTTCTCCTCTGGGAGGGAGTAGGTGTGGAAGGCTATGCGCCTTCCGATTAATTGGCGGGTTAGTTCCCTGAAGTCGGTTGTCGTAGGGACCACCACTTTTATGCCCTGCTGTGTGCTTTTTGCGCTTGTGTATTGAATACGGCGCTCATTACACATTTTGGACACGTCTGTCCATTTCCCTTTGTCCTGAATGAACAACGGGGGAGGGGGCTTCAGCTTCTTTGAAGAAGCGGCTGAAGGTTTAGCCTTAGGGCTGACTGGCCTACTGGTATGAGCAGCGGCGGACGTAGGTAAGGGGACCGGGGAGGTGGGACGGGAGGCCGCGTGAGAGGGGGCATAAGGGAGCGCGACGATCTTTTTGGTCATGGCGGCCTGGGAATTTTTGCCCTTCTTCCTCTTGCCCTTTCCGACGACTTGATAGTCGTCTTCAGAGGATGAGGAGGCAGAGCACGCGTCTAAAATTGACTCTGAGTCGGAGATTGGCTCAGTTGTGTCCATGTTCTCGGAAACGGGAACAATGGACGCAGGTTCGGACTGATCCTTTGTTTGCGAAACAAAAGGTTTCGAAAGAATGGGTCTCGGTTTAGCCGGAATCTCGGCGGCGTCGGCTGACGGTAAGCCTTTGTCCATGTTCTCGGAAACGGGAACAATGGACGCAGGTGCGGGCTGGACCTTTGTTTGCGAAACAAAGGGTTTCACAAGAATGGGTCTTGGGGTGGCCTTAATCGCGGCGGCGACGGCTGGCGGTAAGCCTCTGTCGGCAGGTGGCGGCGACAAAGGGCTCTCGAGCGCGTCACTGAAGTCAGTGCAGGCAATACTGGGTTGCTGCAAGGCAGCGACATCGGACCCATATTTCTTTAAAAAATCTGGATCTTTCAGGACAACGTTTTTGAAAAACGCAAAAAGGCGTTCCTCATCCGCATCAAGGGCCATATTATCTGCTAAGAGTTAGCAGACATTTGAGTGAAGCTCAGCGCGCCTAACAACCTAATTCCTTGCACAATTATGTAGGGAATTTACTGGGTCCAGCGACTCACCCGCTTCAACCTTTCCGCAGCCACAGTCCGAGGGTCCGGGCTTGGTAGCAACTCCAACTCCAGTCCAGGGAACTTTGCTTTCAGGAACTTGTTGAAACGGGAAACACTAGCACAGTAAATCGGCGGTGCACACGTTCGCGACGGAGCCCAATTTTTTTACCTAGGCCCTGAAGGGGTTAGGCGGGCGGATTGGGTCACCACCCTCTCTTGGTTTCGTTGGCACCGTTAGGTTTCCCACCAAGAACCTCGAAACTGAGGACTTTTCCCTGATGGGGCAAAGGAAGTTAAATCGGAATAATATCCGAAGCAAAATGAGCAAGTGCTGTCCTAATAAAAAGACAACAATTGTTCGGGGGTGTAGTCAAGGGACTACTGATGACGTCACGACACTGGGAAGCGACGAACCGATGACACACACTGATAGCGAGCGGGAATGCGAGCAGGTAGCGGCACGTCCGTACGCGGCGGCGGTCAGGCGGAGAGTATTTGTGCCGCCAAACTGGACGATCACTCGTTTTATAACATCGGTTCTCGTAAACAAGGTGGGGTGATCAGGTGACGACATAACTCAACAGCTGATCTAAATAAACGTTAAAACACTTTAGTGTTTGAAAGAATGTTATTAAATAATCCCTAAATTACATAATTGAACAATAATTTAATGTATTTAAATAATAGTAACTTATATTATAATAAATAGACAACTACAAATAAAAGCAATAGCTATTATTTATAGTTCTTAGAATTCACGACAAATAATGAATCATATTTCTTTATATAATCGGATTTTAAGTGCCTGTTATTACAAAAATAAACAAACAATTGTCATTGTTTCGATTGGATGTTTTGTTAAAATGAAATACGTCAAAATATTCACCAAAAATAGTAAAGAGTTTGAAAATAATCTATCACCTGCGTGAGTGTGAGTACGACTCGCACTTGGCCGGTTTTTAATTTCAACACCGAGAATGTTTGTTTTATTTCTGATTATTATCATCCTTTAGTCTCAACATTTGGCATAAGAAAAGATGGATGGATTGTGTGAGAAATGATATGAAAGAGAAAGGAGTAAATGATGCTGTTATGTCTGACTGGGGAGAATGGAAGAAGAAACGTGTTGCCTCGACCCCAAGTAGAATGGGACAAGGGCAGGAAGATATAAAACATCATCATCAACCAAATTGAAAGGTTCTGGTATAACCATATCGGAATTCTTGACCAGATCGCGGCATCAGGTCTTCATGGCGGCACGTGATAGGTTTGGTGTCACCAACTGTTGGACCAAACAGGGCTATGTTCACATCCTGGGAGTTGATGGGAGGAAGCATCGAGTCGTCACTGGCAGTGAGCTTAATACTATCGATGTGCCTGAACTGGTTGCTGATGAGCCGGAGCGCCACCTACATGTCATCGGTAAGCTAGTGGCCGAGAAGTCTGCCTCATCACCTGCTTCAAAGCGGAATAGGCGGGCTGCGGTAAAGAAGTGAATTGCTCTTATAATTACTGTCGTTCGGGTAACAATTTCACATCTTTTGTTTATGTTTGTTTACCTTCGTTTTGCACTTTTTTTATATTTTACTCCTACCCCTTGTATAACTTTAATGATTCTTGCAAACTTTATTTTTTGCTGTTTAAATTCTTCGCTATGCTGACACTTGACAGACGTCGTCAAGTGTCATGTCAATAGTTACGTTTCGTTTAAATTTTCTAAGATTTGTTACATGTTGAGCATGAATTGTCTATGGAAACATAGACAATTTAAATACTGCAAATTCTGTTATTTTTATTTTTCGTAAATTATTAATTTCGTGTTGTGGTAAGCTTGTGCCCGAACGACGCACTTTTTATTACTTGAGAGATTTCTTATATGTTACTGAATTTTCTTATTTTTTTTTTCTTTCATAACGCATAACTGGCGGGTGGACTTTTTAACCAGCCAACCCTACATCTATATATTACATTTTTATATTCTGTTTTATATTTACATATATATGTATTTTTTGTGTTTTTGATGATTTCTTCTAACGCGGTCAGTGACGATGACAGTTTTATATCAGCTAGCAGTCAGAACGATAGCTTCAGTAGCATTCCGACTCTTGCTGACACGCTTCAGTCTCAATTTTCCGATGTTCCAAAGAATCTAAATGTAGTTCATATTAATGCTCAAAGTATTCCGGCTCATTACCATGATATGCTTGCGAATCTGGAGTGTAAGAACATCCATGCAATCCTTGTTTCTGAATCGTGGCTGAAGCCATGCCTTCCGTCCACATCCTATTCCTTGCCTGGATACCAATTAATAAGAAATGATCGTACGAGCTGCGGTGGTGGTGGTGTTGCCATTTATTTACGTGCAAATATCCCTTTTTCAATTATTGATACGTCATCACAGCCACCACCGTCGAATGCTGGCGAGCATCTTTTTATAGAGGTTAATCTACATCATTCGAAGGTTTTGCTTGGTGTCTATTATTGTCCCTCTTTGCGCATCGACTACTTTTCCTCCTTTGAAAGTCTCCTTGTAAACTTAACACCTTCATACAGGCACACTATCGTAATGGGGGACTTCAACACTTGTCTTCTTAAGAAAGATTCGCGTGCTTCCACACTCCAATCCATCTCCCAATCCTGCAATATATCTCTTCTTCCGTTAAGTGCAACTCACCATTTTCCTAACTGTGCTCCTTCGCTCCTTGACCTCATTTTCGTTTCTTCCACACAATATGTAGCTAAGCATGGGCAATGCTCAGCTGACGCCTTCTCTTACCATGATTTAATTTTCCTCTCCTACAAAATCCGCCCTCCTAAGACTAAGCCTAAAACTCTTCTACAGCGCAGTTTTGGTGGTATGAACCTTGAAAGTCTTCGTGAGGATGCCGACAACATTGATTGGTCTGATCTCGTCGATGCGGAGTCGATTGATGTTAAAGTCGATCTTCTCAATTCTAACCTTAACCAGCTCTACGACGTCCATGCACCTGTTAGGCTAGTAAAGATTAAACATCTACCTGCACCGTGGCTAACAGCCGACATGAAAGTCATTTTGCAAAAGAAGGCTGCAGCAAAATCAAGATACAAGTGCAGACCGAATTTGTTGAATCGTGAAAGGTACGTTGCTCTCCGCAATCGCAGCAACTTAGTTTGTAGGGATGCCCAACGCCACCACATTCATAAGTCCGTCGAAAACGGCGACCCAGCTAAAGTCTGGAAATTTCTCAGATCAATGGGAGTCGGAAAGTCACGTCAAGAGTCTATTCCTAAAGATATAGACCTTGAATTACTTAATAAACATTTTTCCACTCTTGTAATTTCAATGGCGCTATTAAAGCCAAAACTCTCAATAATCTTTCATCTCTTCCCACTCCCGATTATTCTCCTTTCGTCTTTAATCAATTTGCTGATTGTGATGTTAAGAAGAGTATACTATCCATTACGTCTAATGCTGTTGGTAGTGACTGTGTCAGTCGCAAGATGATACTTCCTATCCTGGACGAAGTCCTTCCTGTCATTTGCCATATCCTTAATTATTCCGTATCCAGTGGTGCTTTTCCTTCTTCTTGGAAAGAAGCCCAAATTACCCCTCTCCCAAAAAAGAGTAATCCTGTTTCTTTTTCTGAATTTTGCCCGATCTCCATATTACCGTTCCTATCCAAAGTCCTAGAACGCCTTATCCATAATCAGCTTAGTGCTTTCCTTTGTAAAAACAGTCTCCTTAATTTTTACCAATCCGGGTTTCGTCCAGGTCATAGCACTACCACAGCTCTTGTTAACATTACGGACGATATAAGATTAGGTATGGAGAATGGGAATCTGACGGTACTTTCCTTATTAGACTTCAGTAATGCGTTTAACACCGTCGATTTCGGTATCTTACTCGGTATACTCAGCTCTCTTAACATATCTCCAACGGCAATTGATTGGTTTCGTAGTTACCTGTGTGGCCGCCGACAACGTATTTGCATTGAAGGTTCGTCGTCTTCCTGGTGCAATACCTCTGTCGGCGTACCACAGGGGGGCGTTCTATCTCCTCTTCTTTTCGCCATATTTATAAATTCTATTTCCAACGAACTTCTCTCATCCTACCACCTATATGCTGACGACCTGCAAATTTATTCACAGGCCCCCGTTGACGAGTTGTCTGAGGCAGTGAATTTGGTGAATAAAGATTTGGCACGTATTTCTGAATGGAGTTTGGCTCATGGTTTGAAGGTTAACCCTGCGAAGACTCAAGTCATTGTTGTCGGCAGCCCTAGGCTGCGTTCAAGAATTGACTGGACGAAGCTTCCCCACATTGTTTTTGATGGTGCCATAATTCCATATAGCGATTCAGTAAAAGACCTGGGAATTTACATTGATAAAGACTTGTCCTGGGTTCCCCAGTTGCAAGAAGTCAGCCGCAAACTGTTTGCGTCTGCGGGGTCTTTACGCAGATTGCGAAATTTCCTCCCAACGGCCACTAAAACTGCGCTTGCTCAATCCCTTCTTCTCCCAATCCTCGACTATGCTGATGCTTGTTATCCAGATCTCAATGTGGTGCAGCTAGATAAGCTTGAGCGACTCCAAAATTTTTGTATCAGATTCATATTTGGTTTGCGCAAATATGATCATGTCTCAGAGTTTCGCCTTAAACTCAAGTGGTTGCCTATCCGTCTTCGCCGGAATGCCCATATTTTATCCCTTCTCTACAGTATTCTGTTTAATCCCACAACGCCGTCCTATCTCAAAGAACGTTTCAAGTTCCTACATGATACTCACAGTAGACACTTGAGATCATCGGAGAATTTGAGACTTTTGATGCCTGCTCATTCCACCAAATTTTATGACCAGTCCTTCACGGTCCAGGCTGTCCGTTTATGGAACGAATTGCCGGTGTCGGTAAGACAAGCACAGTCACTCGTTGCTTTTAAAAGCCTAGTTACAAATCATTTTCAGTCTCAGTAATTTCATGCAGTCTCAGTTAAATTTGTAACCATTCTAGTTTTATTTTTGCGATTTAATGTTAAAGACACAAATATCTACATATATATTTATTTACTTTTTTTTTAGTATGTATCTTATACATAAGTAGATAACTTTACTTTTGTTATTTAAAATTTTTGTGTAGTAGGTACACCACTGACTACCCCCCTTTTTAATTTTAATTCCATAATGTCCATCCGAAGGTTGTCTGGAAGATATCGCTATCAGCGATAAGACCGCCTTTGTAACCATAAAATTATAGTAATTATAGTTTTGTAAGCCCGTTATGTTTAATTTTTGGTGTACAATAAAGTTTTATTCTATTCTATTCTATTCTATCATCATCATTTCAGCCGAAAGACGTCCACTGCTGGATATAGGCCTCCCCGAATGCCACATTGACATAAGGGGGTTTTGCCATAATCGCAACGCTTGGCAGGCGGGTTGGCGATCGCAGTGCGGTTGTTACAAAAGCACAGAGAACGCTGCTGCCCATTGTCTGGCAAATCCCTTAGTCGCCTCTTACGACACCCACGGGAAGATATGGGATGGTGCTATTCTTAACGTCCGACACCATACAGAACACCATATAAAACATTATCCTTGACTATTCGTCTAAATGACTTAAGAAATACTATTGTTTCTAGTAGATAATGTATTTTATGTAAACGATTAAAATATCTCGAAACTGTTCAGTACCTAGCAAATGAAGATGACCTTTAAAAGCAACTAAACGAATTAACATACAAATAGTTAGATGTAGATAATACCGAGTCGGACGCGCGCACGAAGGGTTCCGTACCATTATTTTATAAAAACGAGCAAAAATATCACTTTTTTGTATGGGAGGCCCCTTAAGTATTTATTTTATTCTGTTTTTGGTATTTGTTGTTATGGCGGCAACAAAAATACATAATCTGTAGAAATTTCAACTGGCTAACTGTCATGGTTCATTAGATACAGCCTGGTGACAGACGGACGGACGGACGGACAGTGAAGTCTCAGTAAAAGGGTCCCGTTTGACCCTTTGGACGGAACCCTAAAAAAGGCGTTAATTTTATGTATCTGTACTACTTACCTCACTTTAAAATGTTCTAGTTTTTAAAAAATTCAGTTAATATATAAAAAGAAAGACGAAAGTTATTTTTGACTCATTTCTAGTTTTATTGGTGGTGTTAGTTACACAGGTAATTATATTTTTCAGACCCATCAAATTTATTATTTATTTTATTTAAAAAAACCATCATCTTTCTCCTATCCCTATCCCAATTTATTTGTCATTACTTTTTTGTGTGGTTTATTTATATATTTAAAAAAAGTGATCTACAATCAGGGTGTAACGGAAAGGGTAAATACATACTTAAGGGTGTGCTACAGACCATCAAACTAAACATGTTTCTACATCGGACAAATCGTAATAGCAAAAAAATATCGGCTGCCCCATACAAAAATTCAATACCTCATCATCTGCCTAGCCTTTTCCCAAACTATCTTGGGGTCGGCTTCCAGTCCAAACGGATGCATCTGAATACCAGTATTTTAATAAAAAATCACTACCTATTCGACCCAAATACCCTTCAGTATGTATATACCCTTTCCGTTACACTCTGTATTATCATCATTCATCATCATCATTTCAGCCGAAAGACGTCCACTGCTGGACATAGGCCTCCCCCAAGTTTCGCCACATTGACATAACATGGAGGGTTTTGCCATAATCGCCACGCTTGGCAGGCGGGTTGGCGATCGCAGTACGGTTGTTACAAAAGCACAGATAATGCTGCTGCCCATTCTCTGGCAAGTCCCATAGTCGTCTCTTACGACACCCACGGGAAGATATGGGATGGTGCTATTCTTTACGTCCGACACCATACAGAGCTCTGTATGATAAATATTAAATATCTTATCAAATAATAAGTTAATAAAAGTTTTGAAATCCCTATTATCCGGTGTAAAGCTCGGGTAGCCACAGCTACCCAAAAAAATACATATTTGTAAGTATTTGCGGTGAATTTGTGGCTTGGCGTGGAGGGCACGCGCGTGCGTTTATGCTCAGGCATTAAAATGTTAAACTATCCTACTTTTATTGTTCAAGTAGTTTACAATTAAAATATGATATAATTCAATATTATCACAGTTCAGTAAAAACAATAATTACCCAACTATAAGAAAGAAGGAAGTTTGGAGTATTTTTAAAGGTTAGGTTTTTTATTCTTATTTGTTTTAAATATCTGCAACTTGTCGGTTTAAATGGTAATAACTTCCTTTCTCTATATTTAACTGCAACTCATGTTATTTTTTTTACAGACTTGAAGATGGGTTCCAGTGTCTCAAGCGATTTCTTATCGCTCGCTCAGATCCCTTTCACAATATTGACAGCCACAAACCTCGATGGAAAAATTTGGCCGAATCAGGCCATTATTAAAAGTAAATGACTTTATACAGTGTGTAACATACTAAACGCAAGACCTTTTGTGTGGTCTCTCGGATCACGAAAACAAAAAACCTTTTCATCAGAATTAGTTTTAAAATAATATCAAACAGTTTCCAATATAATGTCAAACAGTTTTCAATTTAATGTCAAACAGTTTGAAATATACATAATGTCAAACAGTTTGAAATATACATAATGTCAAACAGGTTTAAAATATAATGTCAAATAGTTTCCAATATAATGTCAAACAGTTTTCAATATAATGTCAAATAGTTTATAAAATGTCAAAATATTCTAAAATATTTTATTATGTCAGAAATAATAAGATATATTCAATAATAACACCTAGTTATCTACTTACATAGTACAATTCTGTTTGTTTCAGATAATACATCATACGACTATATAGTGATTGGAGGCGGTACTGCTGGTTGTGTGGTTTCCCGAAGACTGGCAGAGACAAAGGAACATCAAGTGTTAATGCTAGAAGATGGTGGGAATCCTCCTATATCTGCCATGGTAAGTGTACCAAGGGTAACCACTTACACCTTTATGAGAAGCTACATTTTGGTATGGACTATTTATTCCCTGCTCAGGTTTTACTGGACTTATTAGCAAGCCGAGGCGGGTCATGTGTATAATAGACTTTGCAATATGTTAAAAAACCGTGTGTGATCCGTGGAGGTATTATTAGGCATCGAGATGAGATTCAATATATGTTTTCCAATTTAAAAAAGAAAGTAAAAAGCGTACCCCGATAAAAAATAAATAAATTAACAAACTTTCTTAGCGACACCGGGGCGAAGGCCGGCTACACTCCGGTTGCTTCTTCGGTAGTGCCGTCATAAACAAACGATTGACGATCAAACTTACTTATGGTGGTTACTAAGAATGGTGTGGTCTCGTTGTTAGTATTTAAGGAAATTGTGGTTATGTGGGACAAAAATCATAATTAATTTATATTTTTTTACTTTCTTGTATAATTTATGTTTCTTATTTCATTTAGTAATGTCATTTGTATATCTATATGCCCCCAATATTAGCAAATTCCTCGTCCCAATCAACGGACTCACAGTGCAATCTGCAACAATCCCACACTCTGACATCACACAGGACGTCAAATATCAAACCTGACGTCGCTATGATTGACGTTCCATTACGATTCTATAGTCCATCGTGGATTGGTTAATGGGAACCACCGAACGGGGATAGTACTTTTGTATATTGCAGATTGTTTCATTCAATAGGTTTCACTCAGCTTTCAACTTTTCTAGTTGTATCTTATTGTAGGAGTATGAAGAACAGAATATGGTTCCTCAATACTCCATTGAATAGGATGGATCCTCTGACCAGACGAATGTTATGTGTGCTGGGCTACTGCACGACGGTGAAAGCAATACAATTTGAATTAATTAATTAATATTTAGAAGCTGTAAGATTTATGTTTTGTTTTTTTCTAGCCTTAGTCTGTATATATTCATTTAGGTATCGTATATTGCTTGGCACCGACTCCAAAAAAATATTAAATTTTATTTTAGTTTAATCGTAGGTTTGGTTAGGTTTATTAACATACGTAGGTTTAAGTTTCATTTTTAAACTTTTTAGTGTTTTTTAAAGTCGGTTTTTTTTGCAAAACATTTTTTTATTTTTGTGACATATTTTTAATCTAATAATATAAATTATGGGTAGGCCTAGTAAAGATGCGTCTCGTATGAGAAAACGGCGTCGAACTGAAACTGAGAATGAAAAAAAGGAAAACGATTAAAATAAATTAGGCAAAGACATCCTCAACGCATTTTGAATGAAAATCCTGACCAGCGCAAAAACAGACTGTCAAAGCAGAGGACCTACCTACATTGTACGTAGGTTGAATAAGGAAAGTCAAGAAGTTAGTGATACACCTGGAAAGTGCATACCGTAACAATTCCAACAAGCCCAAACATAGCTAAGATACATTGTCCTATTATAGACGAGTCTAAATCGTCAAACCAGCATTTCTTCGGTGCACATTTTGAGTTGAGTTCCTTGCCTACCCACTCAATCGGAACTAAACTGTGTAGGCCATAAAAGCATATCTGTTTGTACATTACTTTTAAACAGTGGCTTATAACATTGCAGTCTTTCTTTAATCATGAAAATAAAAATGAAATGTTGTCAAATTTAAAAAAAAAAAATATGACAGAATTGTCTTATTTCAGATAGCCTTGCTCTTCCCTTTACTCCCTGGATCTTTCGTGGACCACAACTACACATCCACCCAAGACAACTATGCCGCGAGAGGCCAGAATAACTTTACAATGATAACAGCTGGCAAAATGCTTGGAGGCAGCGCGTCCCTCAACCATTTCATACACGATAGAGGGACTCCATCGGACTATGACTGCTGGGCCAAACTTGCCAAAGACAAATCCTGGATATATGAAAATGTACTAAAATATTTCATACGAAGTGAAAGACTCGATGATGAAGAAATTCTCAGTCGATATCGCCAATATCATGGCACTGATGGACCTATGGGAATAACAAGAGAACCTGAGAAAGAAGTCGTTGATATATTGAAAGCTTTTGCTGAAGTAGGCAACCCAACCGTCTTAGACCTGAACGCAGATACACATGTGGGTTACTCAGAACCACAGT
This sequence comes from Cerastis rubricosa, assembly GCA_949152445.1. Lineage (NCBI taxonomy): Eukaryota > Metazoa > Arthropoda > Insecta > Lepidoptera > Noctuidae > Cerastis > Cerastis rubricosa. The sequence continues at coordinate 14,101,645 of OX424548.1, read as the reverse complement.
ACATGTTTGCTGATAAGAAAAGGCAGACACCTGCTTACTCTTACCTGTATCCAATCAAAGATTATCCAAATTTTCATGTTTCTAAACACACAAGGGTAACTAGAATAATTTTTGAGGGAAATGTCGCTGTTGGTGTTGAAGCTGTTCGTAAAGGCAAAACTTATATATTTAGAGCCAAGAAAGAGATCATACTTAGTGCAGGAGTGTTCAATAGTCCACAAATACTCATGCTCTCAGGTATTGGTCCTAAAGAACACTTGGAGTCTTTTAATATAACAGTATTAAAAGACGCACCAGTAGGAGACAATTTGGTTGATCAGGTCTGTGTAACGGTGGTACATAAGTTAAAGCAGTATCCAATACCCGTTCCTAACTTACCAGCTATTGCACCTGACCTTTTAAGAATTCCTTTTCCTGTCTTGTTAGGGGCAGTTGTTATTAACAAAACTCAACAACAAACGTGCCCAGACTATAACACATTCAATTTGTTCTTCGCACACGACTCACCGTTTCTGACAATTGCTTGTGCCACAGTGTTTGGTCTGCGATATGAAATATGTGACCGATGGCAGAAACAAGTTATAGGCAGAGATTCTCTTTACACTCTTTTAGCTCTTCTCCAGCCAAAATCTACAGGTACTGTCCGTTTAGAGAGCACCGATCCTTTTGCAAAACCAGTTATTACCACCGGATACTATAACAATAAAGATGATTTGATGAAGATGTTGAAAATTGTGAAAGACTTCGTTACTGTTGTCGGTACAGGATACTTTAGACAAATCGGTGCTGAATTGGTTGGTCTAGATCTTCCGGAATGTGCTGGTAAAGAAAAAGGTACTGACGAATATTGGAAATGCTATATTTTGGAACATTCTAGTAGCCCCTATCATTTCACTAGTACATGTCCTATGGGGAAGGTGGTGGACGGTAAATTGAGGGTGATAGGGGTGAAGAGGCTACGGGTAGTTGATGCCAGTGTGATGCCTAAGATACCTCGGGCTGCTCCTAATGCAGCGGTTATAATGTTGGCCGAGAAAGCTTCGGACATAATCAAGAATGAAACCAGACATTGTTAGTTTGACGATTTGCTTTTAAGAGCTCACTGATAGGACTTTTTTCACTATTGTAATACGCGTTTATCCATTTCGTACGTGTACATTTGTTTGAATTATTCAGTATAATTAAAAACAGGATAAAATATTTTTTTTTGTTGTTTTTTTAACCTTGCTCTTCTTACACAGTGTGAGCTCTCTTCTTCTTCAACCCTTGGCCACCCAACGCTGAGTGTAGAGCTCTTCCAAATCTCTCCACTTTTGGCGGTTATGTGTCATGGCTATCCTGTTTCTTCCGGCCACTTTAATGAGATCGTCTGCCCACCTAGTCGGATTCCTCCGTCCCGTCCGTGGTCTTCACTCCAGCATTTTCTTCCCCCATCTTCCATCCAGTCTACGGCATATATCGACGGGTCCTACGTATACTGGTGCAACCCGCAAAACAACGAAAACCGTTTTTTCGCATCAAATGCCTTAAAATTACATTATAATTGTATCCTGTAAATTTTGTATTAAATTATCAAATAGTTTCAAAGTTACAAACTTGTAAACTGGTGTAAGTGACATCATTTTAAGCCTCACGACTACCTACACTGGTGTAAGTCACTTGCACCAGTTTAGTTTGTCGCCCACGACGCGCCGCATGAGTGCAAGTGTACTTTACACCAGTATGCGCGCGGCAACGCTGTAGAGAGTACGACAAACACTGGTGTAACTGCGATTCGTCTTAGTTTACATGGTCAATTCTTAAAAAAATGCTCGTATCTTGTTTGTCTATAGTAACAGTGGTAAGAAATAATAACAATTAAGCGTTCATGAGGTCATTTAATGATAGATTTATACGAAAATAAGTGTAAACAGTAAATAATAACACACCAAAAAATTACGAAGGTAAGCATCAGTTTACTTTTTTAAATACTATAATGATAAACTTTGGGTTCTTTGATCAGTACCTATAATATTTTTTTTTAAATTCATGTAAGTGTCGTTTTTTACTATATTTTAATTGGCACCAGTATTTAAGGTTTATTTTGTTTACTCGCGTAGTTTCTATAGTGGTTTAAGTAAATTATAACGATTATTTATACATATATTTGAAAAATAAAGAACACTATAATTTTGATTTATTTAAGATCCGCCTTCAGAACAATCACGCGAAATATGTAATGAATTGGACCTGAATGTTAAAATGTGCTACAGGACCACGGAAGCAACAGATTTGTATGAAAAAAAAAAAGTACACTAATTTTTTTTACTAATACAATAAATCGAAAAAGATATTTTATAATATATTTTAGCAGCAATGAACTACATTATTGTTATACAGGCTGTAAGGGACACCGACGCAACAACGGTTACTGTGTACTCATTGCACCATTCCTAAACACGTGTTACCTACAAAACTGCAATACTTACACGGTCAAAATGTATGGATCAGCTGCTTTAAAAAAAAATACCGATGATAAATTTATATGTGGAGGGGAAATTTATATCAGAATGATGTACTGAACACGTGCTATCCGTTTAGTGGCGGTGCCCCTTCTACCTTACACTATATCGTTTTGAGATTCAGGGGGAATCTTAACCTACCTCCAAGTGCAGAATTGTTAGCTAAAGAGATTTATTTATTTATTAATATAGGTTTACCAACAGCTTCAAATATTATGTTGTTCCATAAGGAAATTTAATTTAATTATCTTAAAGGCAAACAGACTACTAAAAGGAGCCATTGAAAATAGCCAGCTGTATTTTCAATCTTATTGGTATGAAGGTGGAACAAGATCTCGAAACTTTAATTCGGATATTTGTTGAGGCCAGAATCGAAATAGGATTTATATGTATTAAGGTTGGAAATTTAACGTGCATATTACCTATAGATTTCTTGTTTTGGTCGTACTCAAAATAAGGCTGAGAGCACTCACTTAGTAATAGAAAGGAAACCCATTAATTCCCCACTATAGTGGACCCTAGCCTTCAAAATAGCGACAGCTAATAATGTAAATCCAATAACACAATCTTTTGTCTTCGATTTTATGTCTAGTTATGCCTTGCCTTTGTTAATATCTGAAAGAAGAATTGCATTGGGGAACTTGTTATGTAGAGTAAGGTTGCCAGAGATTTATTTTATGCTTAATCATAAACCTGCGTTTGAAAAAGAGGCTTATGAAACTTTGACTGAGAAGTAATAACACGTGGCAGTATACAAAATGTTTCTCTGATGCTTACAGAAATTTGATACCAACTGACAACAAAAATTTAAGGATCTTCAAGATCTTGCGGACCACACATTTTACTAATAATTTGAATATAACTCTGAAGATGTCTCTGAATAAGTAAAATTTTGAATAAGCCTAGTTTTCTTTTCTAAGAAGTTGTTTCTCTTTAGGATATTGTCTTTGTAATTTTCTACCATAACCTACTGTGATTGTTGTTACGATAGATAACTACTAGTATGTGACTCGACGACATCTTGATAATGTCGGAAAGAATGATTTGTCATGCTCATTACTCAGTTAATCACTCTTTCCTACTTTATCACAGATAAATAATTATAACAAGTAGTAAAATTAAGGACTTTTATTTCTTTCCTACTTTATTTAAGAAGAATTTCTTATTATTTTAAGAAGGCAAGGTCATTGATTTAAAATTTTCTTCATGTATGACATATTAAATTAACATCCAAATAATACCGACGATTTACTAAGACCAGACCTTAATAAATAGGTTACTAATTGAAACAAACTTTTATTTTGACTTTTAAATATATATTTTTTCATTTACTGCTATACACATTCAAATATTTCTGGTTAATTACAAAAGAACCATGTAGAAAACTGTTACAAGTGGTCTTCCAGAACTAAGTAAACTGGTGCAAGTGTTTAAAAGTCGATATAAGAAGATGTTTTGTAAATATTATAAGCTTTGTATTAATCAATAGATAAAATAATGCATGTAAAAATGGTAATATCCTTCTATTTTCCTCAATTACACATATAGGTAAGTACACTATAAACTGGTATAAGTGGTCACTTGTACCAGTTTACCGGTTCTAGCATATTAAAGAAAACAAGCTACATCAATGCAAATGGTGCTATTTTCTAAAGTTTTCAAAAATAAGAAAAACGTATTATGTAGTCTTCTTCATAAGATATTTAAATATACCATTCCAAAATTTCAAATATTTCTGTTGATTTATGTCAAAACTACAAGCTTTAGAACCTTTAAACCGCTCTCCTGTACAATTGTGTTTTTGCACTTGCACTAGTATACGTAGGACCCGTCGATATGGCCCGCCCACTTCCACTTTCTTTTTGCTATCACTTCCGCTATGTCCGTGAGTCTCGTTCGTCTCCGTATTTCGGTATTTTTCACCCGGTCATAGAGGGAGATGCCCAACATGGCTCGTTCCTTAGCTCTCTGAGTGACTTGCATGCAGTGGATCTTATTTAGTTACTGGTTTGTGCAGGTCAGATAGGAAGTCGCATCTCAGGCGATGACACATATGAATAAAATCAAAATAAAATCTATAAATAAAAATAAATAAAACTGGCATTTTATTATAATGCTGCTTTCAATGAGTAAGTTGATACTTTTGTTGCATCCAGTAAGACTGAAAGCCGACTACAACGAAAATGTGAAACGGCTAGACAGACGATGATGACACAGCGTCATTGGATACTCATCAACAGTTGTACGTGTAACCGCTATTTGTTTTTGACTCGTCTTGAACTCTCCCCCCCAATCTACACCTGTAACCACGGAGGCCGTACCATTGTCCAAGAAAGTATAAAGGAGCAGTTCGCTTCCATGCTTCAGCAAATCAATATCACCATGCTCAACGTCATTAACAAGGATCTCAAACCTAAAAAGTAAAATATTAGAGAGCTGTCAGTTTCATTGAATTTTCATACAAAGCAGCTTTAAGAGTACCGATCGAATCACATGGCCTTAAAAACGCTATGAAAAACTTAATGGATGAAAATAATTATCTAAAACATTAAATGGCGGACTAAAGCCTCCGCATTTATCACTTGGAACAACGAACTCGTTCAAACAACCTAGAAGTACAATGTATTCCCGAAAATAAACAGGAGAACCTTCTTACCATCGCTAAGCAGCTGAGATCTGTGATCGGATGCGTGCTAATCAATAACGAAATTCTTCACTGCACCCGCGTAGTCAAACTCCAAACTTGTGTAATACCTGAGCGCGATCTATCGTTGACCAGTTTGCTTCTCCAAAAATTCGCGACAACCTCCTGGCCTCGGTTATCAATTACAATAAGGATAAGAAAAATACTGTCGAAAATCTCAATGTTGCAGATCTCGGTATAACTAGCGACAGAAAGCCTGTGTACGTGCTTGAACATTTATCCTCTTCTAATGAAGCGCTCCATACTACCACTAGACTCGAGACGAAGGATAAAGGGTACAAATTTGTTTGGGTAAGCAACGGCCGGATTTTGGTCAGGAAAACTGCAAAAGCTTATCATATACTGATAAAGAACCTAGAGTCTTTGAGTAAGTTGCAATAGATTATTATGCCGTTAATATTCAATTAACAAAATTGTTAATATTCATTTGTAAACTAAAGATACACGTAGTTGTAAAACTACAATTTTTTTCATTCGATAATTTGGACATATTGTATCAGAACTGCAGAGGTTTGCGAACAAAACACATATCGTGTATCGGAATGAATGTTGTAATAACTACGATGTTATAATTCTTTCAAAGACTTGGTTTAACAGTTTTCCGTCACAAGCAGTGAGCTATTTGACGATAGATACGTAGTTCACAGAAGGGTTAGAGAAAGTACTTTTCAACCTAGTGGCAAAGAGGTTTACAGAAGGGTTAGAGAAAGCACTTTTCAACCTAGTGGCAAAGAGGGCGGGGAGTATGCGTATGAGGAGCTGTTAAAAATTAAATTAATTCTAAACGCGCTGTGCATCTTGAGAGTAGTTGTGAGGACCCTGGAACTTCCTGTCGCTAAATCTTTTCAACAAATGGCTCTTTGTGCGGTATACTTGCCTCCACATGTGCGCATGTCTATTTTAGAAAATTTCTTGGACAATTCAAAATCAAAAAATTGTATTTTTCATAGGCCTACATGGGCACTTATGAAACGTCGACAAAAGGTGCACGGTTCGGGTTGGTCGTTTCCTATGGAGAAGAACCGGCGAGGAACTCTTTTAAAATCATTTGGTTTTACAATATTTGAATGTTACAGCGTTAGTTCTTAAGTATGGGAGGACAGCGTAGGCCCGACAGTAAGTCGTTGCTTACTACAAAAGATAGAACAAGTTAAAAAAAGAATGAAATTGTAATAGTGCCTATGAAAAAAATTACGATTCATGCGTATGTGTCATTGGCGATTTCAATTTAGGCAATATCGACTGGAAAATAGTCAATAACTCTAATAATTTCCTCAAGCTACCCAATACTTGCGAAGCAATACTAGATTGTGCGCATGTTAATAAGCTCGATCAATTTAACTACGTAAATAATTCCTCAGGTCGCATACTTGATCTTGTATTGTGTATTAATCCTTTGTGTAATGTAAGCCAAAGTGTTGGTTCGTTCCATCACTGAATTGTTAACTAAAGCAATTGATTCGGATAGCTCGGTAAGGGACTCGGGGTAGCTAATGTAATTTTTACAGATTTTAGTAAAGCTTTCGATAAAGTCTCACATGGTATACTAATTAGCAATGGTATATTAAAAGCATATGGTATCACCGGATCGTTGCTCTCATGGTTGAGCTCGTATCTTGAGGGTAGATCTTTCTATGTAGTTGTCAACGGCTTACAATCAACCTTGCATCATATCACCTCTGGCGTGCCACAGGGATCTCATTTGCGGCGTGTTCAGTTTATTTTTTTCATTAACGATATTCCTTATTGTTTTCGTAGCTGTCATATATTTATGTATGCTGATGACTTAAAGTTTGTCAAAATCGTGAAATCAGAAAAGGATGCCTCTGACTTACAGAATGATCTAGACAGGCTTATGCAATGGCGTAAACCAATCAGATGAAACTAATCATAGTAAATGTCATGACGTAGTATTCACGGGAAAACCAAATAGAACACAATTAATACATTGATGGAGTTAAAATTGCGGAATTGGACACAATACCGGAACTCTGCGTAATATTCGATCGGAAGTTAACTTTTATTCCTCACATAAATAACATAGTTCAAAAAGTCCTCTAAAATGTCGGTTTTTTTGGCTAACTATCGCTACGCATTGAAACGCTTTGGTATTCTTTAAATTTCCAAATTAGTTTGAACGTGTTTTATTTTGTTTTGGCCATCTATATTATTTGTTGCTTTACCCCTATGAAATGATTCCATTAGGCGTGGTTTTTTTTTGTGTTTGTAGTTTCAGATTTCAATAGGTTGAGGTAAGGATCTGGTTTTAGTGGTGATAGAAATATTATTTTATAGCTAAATTCTGCTTTTTAAAATAGTTAATTTAATGTATATCAGCCCAGCTGCCATCTTACTATCATCTGCCTAGCCTTTTCCCAACTATGTTACAGTCGGATTCAAGTCTAACTGGATGCAGCTGAATACCAGTATTTTACATGGAGGTACTGCCTATCTGACCTTCACAACCCAGTTAGACCTGGGGAATACAAGAGCCTTTGGAAAGACAGGTTGTCAGACTTTCGAACAACTGACTACTTTGCGACAAAGATCAGCCGGCCCAACGGCTTAACATGCTTTACGAGGCACGGAGGAATCTCGGTATGTAAAGGGTGGTCACCCATGCACGGACCAACCTAGGCTAGCGCGGGTTAACCTCAAATTCGACCAGAGTGTCTGTTATAATTAAGCCGCGAGCTCCATCATACTAGCTGGGAAATAAGGAAGTAAGTATGTAAGTCGTTTATTACAATACAACATATGAATGAGCCTTCAAAATATTTTTATTATATTGTTTGGTGCTACGGAACCCTGCGTGCGTGTGAGTAAGATTCGCACTTGGCTGGTTTTTAAACTCACCAAGGAGAATGTTTGTTTTATTTCTGATTATATTATCCTCTAGTCTCAACATTTTGCATAAGAAAAGATGGATGGAATGTGTGAGGAATGAACTGAAAGACAACGGAGTAAATGAAGCTATGACGTCTGGCAGGGAAGAATGGAGAAAAAAAACGTCTTGCACCGACCCCAAGGAAGAAATAATATATTATACATGACTATTCGTCTAAACGACTTAAGAATTAATTAATTGTTTCAAGTAGATAATGCATTTTGTGTAAACGCTTGAAATTTCTCGAAACTGTTCATGTAGCAAACGAAAATGACTTTTAAAAGGATTCTTTTAAGATTTTAAATTGCAAACATAAACAACTAAACGAATTAACATACAAATAGTTAGATGTAGATAATACATTTTCATGTCAAAAATATTAAAGAACCTGCCAAGTGCAAGTCGGACTCGCGCACTCCGTACCATTATTTATAAAAAACCGGCCAAATGCGAGTCGAACTCGCGTACGAAGGGTTTCGTACCATTACTTAATAAAATCGCATTTGTTTTATATGGGAGCCCACTTTTTTTTCAGATAGGAATTCATCAAATAACCCTTCCCGCTCTGGGCGGAGCGGAAGGGAGTGTCAGACTGGTACTGACTAAAACCCATCCATGTTCCTTCTTAGCCCTTTGTTTTCCAGGGCCACGGTATCTCTTTCGAACAGTCCCGCAGCCCTGGGTATGCCCCCTTAAATATTTATTTTATTCTGTTAAAAACAGTATTTGTTGTTATAGCCGCAACAGAAATACATATTAATCTGAAGAAATTTCAACTGGCTAACTATCACGGTGCATGAGATACAGCCTGGTGACAGATGGACGGATAGACAGCGAAGTCTCAACAATAGGGTCCCGTTTAACCCTTTGGGTACGAAACCCTAAAAAAGACGTTAATTTTATGTATCTGTATTACTTATCTTATTTGAAGCTGTTCTAGTTTAAAAAAAATTAAGATAATTTACAAAAAGAAAGAAGACAATTATTTTGGACACATTTCTAGTTTTATTTGTGGTGTTAGTTACACAGGTGATAATATTTTTCAGACCCATCTAATTCATCATCATCATTCTCCTGCCCTTATCCCAATTTATTTGGGGTCGGCGCAACACGTCTTCTTCTTCCATACTTCTCTTTTACCCATCTATTTTACACAAACTTATTATTTTTGTTGTTCCAGTAGTTTACAATTAAAATATGACATCATTCACTACTATCATCTATCTATCTATATATATAAATTATGCGTCACGTTGTTTGTCCAGGATGGACTCCTAAACTACATAACCGATTTTTATCAAATTTGCACACCGTGTGCAGTTTGATTCAACTTGAAAGATAGGATTACTTACATCTCAATTTATAGTCGCAATATTATTTTATTGCAAATTAAGTCACAATTATCTGTTAGCTCCAAACGATTCTAACAGATGGCGGTATCTGTTGACTGGATTGAGTAAGTATTCTATAGATGACGCTGTCTAGGAGCGGAACAGCAATGAAAAATATTGCGAAAACGGGGAAAATGTGACGCAGACGAAGTTAGGCGGGACAGCTAGTAGTTTAGTAAAAACAATAATTACCCGACTATAAGAAAGAAGGAAATTCGGAGTATTTTTGAAGGCTAGGTTTTTTTTCTTATTTGTTTTAAATATCTGCCACTTGTCGGTTTAAATGGTAATAACTTCCTCTCTCTATATTTAACTGCGACTCATGTTATTTTTTTTACAGATTTGAAGATGGGTTCCAGTGTCTCAAGCGATTTCTTATCGCTCGCTCAGATCCCTTTCACAATATTGACAGCCACAAACCTCGATGGAAAAATTTGGCCGGATCAGGCCATTATTAGAAGTAAGTGACTTTATACAGAGTGTAACATAATAAACGCAAGACCTTTTGTGTGGTCTCTCGGAACATGAAAACAATAAACCTTTTCATCACACTGGCACGTAAACAGTATCTAAACATACAGGTTAACTTGGCCGTTATGCCCCTTATAAAACCCTCGAGCTTTATTTTTGTCATGAAACCCGAGGTCGGCATCCATGGCGGCAATCCGGCCAAGAGGCTCGCCGCCTCACCGGAGATCGTGTGGTACCCCCGGACCAGCCTTACGGCTACCACCTTCTGGGGCGTGTTCAAGTAATGGGCGGCTCGCCGCCGCAAAGAACGCGCCCACATCGGCAAAACCTGAGCCTCAAGTCTGCTATTACAACAGTGTCAGAATGGTCTATTATTGATTTCAAAATTGTTGATTTTGACAAGTTTGGTAATCTACTAATATAATGGCGGCATTATGACTTCCCAATGGTCAACCACTGACACTCCATTGAAAGAAATGGCTTAGAAAGGCAATCTCGTACCTAATGGCAAATGAATGACTGACTTGACAGACAATTTGACCTTGACAGCTAAACAGATAAAATATTGAGTTTTCTAATTTCACATTTATGTTTTCTGCTATATACAAACTTCTTACTATTTTAGATTGCATATAATACTGATAAATAATATTTAAAAATATGTATAAATAAAATCTGGCATGAATATGTTCAAATTTAGTAGTAGTTTTTCGAAAATCATTTCTACTAACGGGATTTATAATAATGGCAATACCCTACAGTCATTATAATACACTTCTATTACGAGACCATTGACAGACCAATGATTGACCATTATGAATTTAGCAGATTACGAACTTTTAGCAAAATGACAATGGGATCGTGTTGGAATGACGATATTTATAAAAATAGCAGACCTGAGGTTGTTGCTTTGTTTGCGCTGTTCATTATTTTCATTCTTTGACGGTTTGAAGACTACATAATAAGATTGTCTCGTCAATTTAAAAGGCAAATGAGTAAAGGTCGTGCACATCAAAAAGATCCTTACGAAAACTTTGATAATGCATCAGAATTATCATTCTCGACAACCTTAGTTGAAATATTTCAATGCTTTAAAAAACCTTGTCCTGAATACCTGGTTAAAGTCGAACAGTTCGCGCCCATTCAATAATAACACCTAGTTACCTACTTACAAAGTACAATTCTGTTTGTTTCAGATAATACATCATACGACTATATAGTGATTGGAGGCGGTACTGCTGGTTGTGTGGTCTCCCGAAGACTGGCAGAGTCAAAGGAGCATCAAGTGTTAATGCTAGAAGATGGTGGGAATCCTCCTATATCTGCCATGGTGAGTGTACCATGAGTAACCACTGAACTTATCACTATGTGAGACCTTTATGGGAAGCTACATTTTGGTGTGGATTATTCCCTGCTCAGGTTTTACTGGACTTATTAGCGAGCTCTGTATGGTGTCGGACGTAAAGAATAGCACCATCCCACATCTTCCCGTGGGTATCGTAAGAGGCGACTAAGGGACTTGCCAGAGAACGGGCAGCAGCGTTCTCTGTGCTTTTGTAACAACCCTACTGCGATCGCCAACCCGGTTGCCAGGCGTGGCAATTATGGCAAAACCCTCCAGAATATCAATGTGGCGACACTTGGGGAGGCCTATGTCCAGTAGTGGAAGTTTTTAGGGCTGAAATGATGAATGTGTCATGTGTTTAACAGACTATACAATTTGTTATAAATCCCTGTATGATCCGTGATGGTGTATTATTAGGCATCGAGATGAGATACCACTCATGTCATCCAAGTTGGTACCAAAAAGGTACCCTGATGATACTGATACTGTTAGCTTGCGTCATCCCACTCACTGCTGGGCAAAGGCCTCTCCCCATGACTTCCACTGCCAGGGCCAATGTGGCCCACTTGTCGCTGGTCTTGTCTACCTCGTCCCGCCATCTTCTACGAGGTGGTACGCCTTCTGGCTGTGTCAGGGCTCCAGAAAGTGGTTATTTTGGGCCACAGATCATTGGGCGTGCGGCAGACGTGGCCAGTCCAGTCCCACTTCAGCCTAGCGGCTTTTTGAGCAACATCAGTAATTTGTGTCTTGGATTGCAGCGTGGTATTCGAAATCATGAAATGAAGCCTACCCATTGCAAAGGCAGCTCGGTCGCGAGCTGCTTTGCAATGGGTAAAGACAGGTGGTTGTCAAGTAAGACTTCTAAGTACTTGTTGGGTTAAGTTTTCCCACATACTTTGTGAGTTACCTGATTCGACCACCAAATCATAGACGAGTCTAAATCGTCAAACCAGCATTTCTTCGGTGTACATTTTTTAGTTTAGCTCCTTGCCACTCAATCGGAACGAAACTGTGAAGGCCTTAAAAGTGTATATGTCTGTCCATTACATTTAAACAGTGGTTTATAACATTGCAGTCTTTCTTTAACCATGAAAATGAAAAATCACATGTTGTCAATTTTTTAAATTTATAAGACAAAATTATTTAAAAACTTGGTCTTATTTCAGATAGCCTTTCTTTTCGTTTTACTTCCTGGATCTTTCGTGGACCACAACTACACATCGACCCAAGACAACTATGCCGCGAGAGGCCAGAATAACTTTACAATGATAACAGCTGGCAAAATGCTTGGAGGCACCGCGTCCCTCAACCATATCATACACGCAAGAGGGACTCCATCGGACTATGACTGCTGGGCCAAACTTGCCAAAGACAAATCCTGGAAATATGAAAATGTACTTAAATATTTCATACGAAGTGAAAGACTCGATGCTGAAGAAATTCTCAGCCGATATCCCCAATATCATGGCACTGATGGACCTATGGGAGTAACAAGACAACCTGAGAAAGAAGTCGTTGATATATTGAAAGCTTTTGCTGAAGTAGGCAACCCAACCGTCTTAGACCTGAACGCTGATACACATGTAGGTTACTCAGAACCCCAGTACATGTTTGCTGATAAGAAAAGGCAGACACCTGCTTACTCTTACCTGTATCCAATCAAAGATTATCCAAATTTTCATGTTTCTAAACACACAAGGGTAACTAGAATAATTTTTGAAGGAAATGTTGCTGTTGGTGTTGAAGCTGTTCGTAAAGGCAAAACTTATATATTTAGAGCCAAGAAAGAAATCATACTTAGTGCAGGAGTGTTCAATAGTCCACAAATACTCATGCTCTCAGGTATTGGTCCTAAAGAACACCTGGAGTCTTTTAATATAGCAGTATTAAAAGACGCACCTGTAGGAGACAATTTGGTTGATCATGTCACTGTAACAATTGTATATAAGTTAAAGCAGTATCTAATACCGATTCCGAATATACCCGATGCTGCATCATATTTTTTTAAAGTTCCTTTTCCTATTTTGTTAGGATCAGTGGCATTAAACAAGACCCAAACATGCCCAGACTATCAGCCCTTCAATTTATTTTTCGCACATGACTTGCCGTACGTAACAATTGCTTGCGCCAAAGTATTTGGCCTACGACATGAAATATGTGATCGATGGCAGAAACAAGTTAAAGGCAGAGATTCTATTTATACCCTTCTAGCTCTTCTTCAACCGAAATCCAGAGGTACTGTCCGTTTAGAGAGCACCGATCCTTTTGCAAAACCAGTGATTACCACTGGATACTATACCAATAAAGATGATTTGAAAGAGATGGTGAAGATTGTGAAAGACTTTGTTACTGTTGAAGGTACAGGATACTTTAGACAAATTGGAGCTGAAATAGCAGGGCTAGATCTTCCAGAATGTGCTGGAAAACAAAAGGGCTCGGATGAATTTTGGGAATGCTATATTTTAGAACATACTAGCAGCAGTGCTTATCATTTCACTAGTACATGTCCTATGGGGAAGGTGGTGGACGGTAAATTGAGGGTGAAAGGGGTGAAAAGGCTTAGGGTAGTTGACGCCAGTGTGATGCCTAAGATACCTCGGGCTGCTCCTAATGCGGCGGTTATAATGTTGGCCGAGAAAGCTTCGGACATGATCAAGAATGATACCAGACATTGTTAGTTTGACGATTAGCTTTTAAGACCTTACTGATTGTAAGTGTTTCCATTTCGTACGTCTGTGCGCACATTTGATTGACTTTTTCAGTGTAATTAAAAAAAGGACATAAAACATTTGTCTGTTGTTTTTTTAACCTTGCTCTTCTTACACAGCGTGAGCTATTTTCATTTTATTTTTGATAAAATTTTAATTTGTTAAATGTTAAGGTTACTTTGGAATTAGAATAGCATTCTCAAAATTCATCCGAGCCTTTTTGTTTTCAAGCACATTCTGGAAGCTTTAGCCCTGCTATTTCAGCTCCAATTCATCTAAAGTATTCTGCAACGACAACAGTAACAAAGTCTTTCACAATCTTCACCATCTCTTTCAAATCATCTTTGCTGATATAGTATCCCGTAGTAATTACCAGTTTTGCATAAGAATCGGTGCTCTCTAAACGGACAGTACCTCTGGATTTCGGTTGAAGAAGATCTAGAAGGGTATAAAGAGAATCTCTGCCCTTAATTTGTTTCTGCCATCGATCCCCTTCATGTCGCAGGCCAAACACTTTAGCGCAAGCAAAATTTAAGTGCGGCAAATACAAATGTCCTTATTGCAAGGGTAAACGTTTGTAGCCTTATCAACCTGCTCAAGCAAATATTTAAAAACTGAAAGAAAAGAATACGAACCTTCAAGAACAGCCTGCTTTGGCCACAATTTTTTATTCAGACCAGTAGCAGCCAAGAACGTGAAAGGAATCTAAGCAGCTGACAGGAGATAGGTCGACACACTGGAACCCATCTTCTGGCTTAGTCACAACAAAAAATAAGATGCATGGTAAGGTCCAAATGTTTCCGGCCATCAATCCATTTTTGTTTGGATATTAACACTTTTTTTCCCGAAGGGGAAGTCATCAAATAACCCCTCCCGCTCTGGGCGGAGCGGAAGGGAGTGTCAGACTTGTACTGACTAAAACCCATCCATGTTCCTTTTAGCCCTTTGTGTTCCAGGGCCACGGCATCTCTTTCGAACAGTCCCGCAGCCCTGGGAGGTTCGATATTAACCCTTAAATTTATATTTGACGCTGGAAACTTTTGGACCTTACGATAAATACAGGGTGTCTTCCTAAAAGGTCTTTACCCATCAGGAAGCTGTCAACCAAGCATTCTGTACATCAAACCAAGGAACACTGCGCAGAAAATATCACCGGGAGATGACATTTTAATGTGAAAAATCATCTTCTTACTGGAGCATTCACTGTAAGGCACTCAAAACATTGTGCTGACAGATGCATTGAATAATACAGGCTTCATTTCATGAAGGTATTTTAAGTAAAGTTATCATCTTCATCATTTCAGCCAAAAGACGTCCACTGCTGGACATAGGCCTTCCCCAAAGCCACATTGACATAAGGGGGTTTTGCCATAATCGCCACGCTTGGCGGGCGGGTTGGCGATCGCAGTACGGTTGTTACCAAAGCACAGAGAACGCTGCTGCCCTCTTCCAAGTCCCTTAGTCGCCTCTTACGACACCCACGGGAAGATATGGGATGGTGCTAAGTAAAGTTATAAGATTTGAAAAAGTTGGAATTTTGTCCTTCTATATCTCCGTAACTAGAAGGTTCCCAGAAGTTTTCAGTTTTTATAATATTCATTCATTCATCATCAGCCTATAATGTTCCCACTGCTGGGACACAGGCTTCCTCTCTATGAGAGGGAGTGGGCTGTAATCCACCACGCGGGCCCAGTGCGGGTTGGTAGATGTCACATGTCTTCGAATTTTTAGTTCTAGGACATGCCGGTTTTCTCACGATGTTTTCCTTCACCGTTTAAAGAGCAGAATTCTTATAATAGCTGTCCCGCGTCACTTCTTCTGCGTCAAATTTTCCCCGTTTTCGCAATTTTTTTATTTGCTGCTCCACCCCTATACAGCGCCATCTATTAAATACTTACTTCATCCAGTCAACAGATACCGCCATCGGTTAGAATCGTATGGAGCTAACAGATAATTGTGACTTATTTTGCAATAAACTAATATTGCGACTATAAATTGAGATGTAAGCTATCTTATCTTTCAAGTTGGATCAAACAGCACACGGTGGGCAAATTTGATTAAAATCGGTTAAGTAGTTTTGGAGTCCATCCCCAACAAACAACGTGACATGTAATTTCTATATATATATATATATTGATAAGTATAGAATAGTATAGATACAGTAAACAAAATAACTTAGCGATTCACTTTTAGGTAAGTATTAATAAAATTAAAGTCTGTTTGCTTAGCGCTATTTACCTTCTGAACGAACTGCTTTCGAAACTAGAAAGAGATATAAATAATTTGCAGCTGTCTTATAGATTGTCAGAACAAAATTATACATTATGTTTAATTAAGTGTATGTATTCTCCAATTTGTATGGTAAACTTCGTTATCGCCAGACATTGTTTGTTGTTATCATCTGTTTTGGAATTTTAAAGCTGTCACTTTTCATTGGTATTGCCATAGTGATTTTACCCGACTGAGGGGTAATCTGTTTCTTAGTCTATACATATATTATGTATGTTTTGAAACCAAACGCGTGGATGGATTTGGCTGATTCTTGCGTGAATCGTTTTGTCTTAATTTTGCGAGTGTCACTAAAGATATGTCAGTAATCAAAATTCATGAACAAATAACCGCATATGTTGATACTTTTTTTTACTTTCGAGGTCAGTTGTTAGAGGTTAGTTCACTTTTCATATGTCCACTGTCCTTATCCTTATTTCTTTGTAGCAGTCAACTCCTTTCTAGCCATATACATGCAGAAAGAAAGAAACAAATAAAAAAATATATATATTTGTCGCAGGGACATGACTTGCGTACAAAAAAAAAACACAACGCATAACAAATATTTACAAGTACAACAGGAGGGAACAAAAATACGAATTCAAATAGTTGCTGTATTTTTTTCCTTGTTATTTTCAACAAACTTGCCAGATTTAACATAAATTTAAAATATTCGTTACGATATTTTAATTACTACATTTATACTTACTAAAAAATTATGAAATTTCGCAATCCCGCGAGAAAAATTGGCATTTAAATAGCCGCTTCTATACTTTTGTACCTTTTGCCAGGTTAAAACGTACTTTAGTTAAATATGCATCCGAATGTCCGATCACTATTTATCACACAGGCGAAGTCGCGGGTAGACCATAGTTAAACAATTTACAATCTCCATACCTGAACAACCTGAACTCCTGTCTAATCCTTATCTCAAAATGGCAATCGCTCTCAACTTGAAGTCTCAAGGATTCTTATATCAATAAGTTCTGATTTGACAAAGCAATCTGGCTTCATCAAAATTGGGGAGTTCATTGGGAAAACTATAACCAGTTCAGATTACTTGAAGTTTCTCTTCAGATGTTTCGATGTTATGTTTGAAATGGGACAAATTGGTTTTGTGTACTGATTCTTAGGGTTGAAGGATTAGGTAAGGCGTTGGTTTATTATAACATAGAAATTTTTGATCGATAATTTAAACAAAAATCTGTCCATATATTTTGACCGTGTAGGTATTGCCCTTTTGAAGGAAAAAGCTGTTTTTTTTTTAAATTACCAACGAAAAATTTATAAAGCAGAATAATAAACATAAAAATATATATTCAGGGTATAACGGAAAAGGTATATATGTTACGGGCAACGTGATTAACTGGGCATTATTAATAAGGACCGGCCATTATTAATAATGCCCAAGAGCGATGGGCAAAGTGATTAATTTATCACTTTGACCAGCCATTATTAAAAATGCGCGATGGCCCGTGGTCCATGTAATAAGTCAGTGTTTGAAATAGCTTGAATTTATAACTTGGACCAGGCAGTATGAATAATTCCCTACATGTAACCGGGCAGCGTATTGCCAAACTGTATTTTACCACAGACACGGGTTGCTCTGTGCTCGCAGGTAGTATGCTTTAATAAATGAAGAGCATAGTACATACTGGCACAATGTCTGTGTTGAAAGACATTTTGTTTAAGAGTATTAGAGCGCAATACATACGAGTACAGACAACCACAATGTCATTTTAATGTGAACTAAAACCAAATATTGTCCATAATGCTATCCTATTAAAGTTCCAAACCACAGCTCCAAACTAAGGCGTTGTCGACGTAGCTCCGCTCCTATTTCTGTCCGTAGGGTTTACCGGGCCCAATGTCCCGAGCTCGCTTCGCTTACTCTTGCATCCTAAGTTCTCCTTTTTATGTGTTTCACTACACTGCCAAATCCTTTGCTCTGCACTCGTACGTAGTTTGCTTTGAAAATGTCGAGCATAATGTACACTAATACAGAGAATGTCTGTGTTGAAATACATTTGGCTCTTATCTCTTATCTTTATCTCTTTAGTGTAACGAGCACTAAGCGGTCCAGCACAGACTATGGATGTCTGTGGTAACATACAGTTTGGCATTACGCAACCGGGCAATTGAGTTAGCTTAGGTTTTTTTTTTGTTCCTCGTTACAGAGGTAGGAGCAAACCTGTCGCTGCCGGCCGTTGTTCGCACGATGGTCGGCGGCACAGAGTCCTGGGACGCGGTGGTATCCTTCTGCAAAACCGTTATGTCGCAGAAGGAAGCTGCGGAAAGGTAAAGGGAGATCTCGAGTTTCCTCCCATCCCGCAGCAGACGCACCGGGCGTCGGCAGAGGGCGGATAACGCCCTCTTCCGACCCCCCTTAACAGGTCCAGGGGCGACAGCTCCCTCTCACGTTCCGCCACCTCCTTCGCTAGCATGACTGCTTCGCAGAAGGAGGCGACGACTTCCCATTCCCTCTCGCTCCGGACCATGGATTGAACCAGGGCCGGACGCGGGAGGTCGCCGCTGCCAATCGCCGCTACGAGGACACGGCGGTGCTCTGTAGCACACCCTTAAGTATGTATATACCCTTTCCGTTACACCCTGTAAATACATTATAAGTGTTTCGTGTGTGAATTTGTAAGTGTTTGTAACTATTGAATACGTGGTAAACGTTTTAGCGTCGATGTCCCAGTCCGATCTGTACAACAATCACAGGTCACTATGTTTGTACTCGTTAATCCCGAAAACCACTCTTTAGAATGTATATGGTTGGTTCCAGCTTGAAGATAGGACCGTGGACCCAATAGGTAGCACCGAGGGAACTAGAGGCGGATTGCTAGTTAAATCATCATCATCATTAATTCAGCCGAAAGATGTCCACTGCTGGTCATAGGCCTCCCCCAAGTGTCGCCACATTAAGGGGGATTTTGACATAGTCGCCACGCTTGGCATGCAGGTTGGCGATCGCACAGAGAACGCTGCTGTCCATTCTCTGGCAAGTCCCTTTGTCGCCTCTTACGACACCCACGGGGAGATATGGGATGGTGCTATTCTTTACGTCCGACACCATACAGAACTAGTTTATTAAATACTACTTCTTACTTGAACTAACTAGTTAAATAGTTTTAGTAATTTGTTTTAAGGTCTGTAACCTTGAGAGGCGAAGATAAATTACTGAGTCGTTCTTGTAGGTTCAACCTTTATTACTTTTGGGGGTGGACAGAACAACATTTCGTGTCCAGAATTGATGAGGTTGAAGTTAAAAGTTAAGACAGTAAAAGAAGGATAGACATTTTCAGTACCTGTTTCTGATTTCTGAAGAACATAATTAAGTGTTTTAGTTATAACCTTCGATTTTGTAAAATTCAGTGAGCTAAATGTAGATAATAATATACTTCTCGAAACGCTTCGAAAAATTCAAATACTTTGTGAGTATTTTGATAAAGTAACTGTTTTTCTTTATGATCAAGTATTTGCCTTACACGAAACTAAATTTTCACTGGATATGTGAACTTTCAATTTATTTTAAAACAAGCCGAATATTAAATACCGTATTATTTTCTTTTCACTACATAGTCCACACGGTTGGCGAATTTAATAAGTTTATCCATCTTGAATTTCTGAGTAGTAACCTGAGGGTCTGGATCTGGACTGCGGGACTATTTGGAAGAGATACCGTGGCCATGGAACACTAAGGGCTAAGAGGGAACATGGATGGGTTTTAGTCAGTACCAGTCTGACACTCTCTTCTACTCCGCCCAGAGCGGGTCATTTGATGATGTCCCATCTGTAAAAAAAAGGGTCTGGATCTGTGGCCGGTTGATGTCAATAGGCTCGTCACCTTTACAAGTGACTACTTGTTACATGGGACTTATTTATTCACTAGCTGTTACCCGCGACTTTGTCTGCGTAAAATAAAATAAAAAAGATTTGTTACCTACCTACCTGTTGTTGACCTACTCGACGTTTTTTGTTTTTAAATAAAAGCCCAAATGACTCATTATAACTATAAAATCTACGAGCTAGGCTATCTAGGAGTAAAAGTGCCTTCAAAATCAGTTCATGCATTTTTGAGATCAGCCGGAAAAAAAGGGCAGACAAAAAATTTTATTTTTTTATAAAACTACCATTAGGTATATACTTTCACATGCAACTAGTAAAAAGCTGTTACTTTTAAATTAGAGACACATAGTTACATTTTATTTATTTGTATGTAGGTATGTAGGAATGAAACATTTGCGTAGATAACTAGCAAAATAAGGTCTGGTATATATAACACCTATGCCTACCCCTTAGGAGTAAACAGGGATGATGTTATGCGATGTTAAAACATTCTAATAACAATAATGTTGAAATTACCCACAAAATTTCCAGTCTACCCTCGCCCTAAGTCGAAACTATGTGAAATTCCTTAAGAAACTAAGTTAGCGCGGGCCCTTTGATCCATGCTTCATAAGTACCGCCCTTATTGTGGCCGCTAAGTCATTGTTACTGTTTCGAGGTTAAGCAACTTGGATTGAGGTCGGGGAATTGATGGGTCAAGTGTTTAAAACGATGTGTGTGACTTCAGAGTGGGGTTTTTGATTACAATCACAAAGGGTCCTAGGTTTGCCACTATCCAATTTACGGATCATAGCCACTAGTCAGGAGCTCGTCGCTAAATATTAACAGCCGCACGGGTCGATCTTTAAGGTTAAGTCGTGCTTGCCGAGGTTGGTCCGTAGATGGGTGACCATAATTACATACCGAGTTTCTTCCGTGCCTCGGAGAGCACGCTTTCATTTGTAGATCTTTGACAGTCGTTAAGAGTAGTCAGAAGCCAAAAGTCTGACATCCAGTCATAAGGATATCGTATTACCCAGTTACTGGGAGGAACATAACGCGACTGCCTATCTGACCTTGTGGAGGTCAGATAAGCAGTCGCTTTATGTAAAATACTGTACTGGAAGCCGACCCTAAGATAGTTTGGGAAAAGGCTTGGCAGATAATATGATGACCCACTCGTACCTACTACTAAATAGTTCTACGAAAAACTTGTGTAATTTTTCCAAAGGTTGACTAGTAGAGAATTCCTTGTGGTATTAAGTCCGCTTGGGTACCATTCTTGTAGCTGAACTTCAAATAAATAAATGTCTAGATTTTTACCCGCTTAAGAGCGGTTACACCTTACGGCTTTTTATACAAACTTTCAAGTTCTTATTTTCCGACGGAACCGATTTTAATGTAACTTAATACGCACAAGCAGGATACATAGATCTAAAAGTATACTTTACTCAAAAATACATGTAATGTGGACAATGTGGTCATTATTTTTACAACGTTGTTTGAGCAAAGTCCACCTTGCCGTTCTGTTTCAAGGAGCGGCCGGCAAAGTTTTGCTGGCCGCTCTAACAGGCCGGCAATGTTTTGCCGGCTGCTATTTTGACGTTTCAACGTTTTAAAAAATCAAATCCAAAAAGATTTTATTTAGAACACAGCTGTTTGTATCTATAGAGATAGGTACAAAAAGATTTTATTCCATAGTAGGCTGTATAGTTCCAACTACCATTGCTCAAAAAAAAACAAAGAAGTAACAAAAGTGTATAAACTTTGTATTTAAATTACTTGCTGGTTTTATTTAGATTAGGTACTTGCATTTTTGAGTAAAGCACTATACAAACCTTGGCCCACAATGACTGCTTCGCTGGTCACGCTATGATTGCCTCGAGCTAGCCTAGCTACGCTCTAGGCCTTTCAGATTGGCCATCATTGCAGCCCTTGCTGTCCTCGCTGTAAAGGCCTCGACCTACGGCCTCGACCTACGGTTTCGGCCTTTATCTCAGCTCGTCCATCAAGTGCTGCACGCTGACCGCGCTGTGTCGGCCTGGAGCTGCGCTGTCGGCCATAATCAGCGCGACCAGCAAAGTAGTCATTATAGACCGCGGCAGTAATGTACTAAAAAAACATTTTCGAAATGTCTTTTAAAAAAAAGATAACTGGAAATTTTTGTTTCTATAGATAATTTATAATCAGTCTAATTTCGCTGTAACACTATTTTTCGAAAAGGTTTTTTTTATAACTTTTTAGACCTATGTATCCTGCTTATGCGTATGAAGTTTCATTAAAATCGGTTCAGTCATTTCGGAAAATAAATACTTGAAAGTTTGTATGAAATTTCGTAAGGCGTATACGCTCTTAGGGGCGATAAAGAGAGCAGTGGGGGCCAGTGATAATCACGGCCCCTTGTGTGCACTTACGTGTGACATATATTCTAGTTTCGCTCCCAAGGCGGCTTTTTACTTCGTGAAATTTATTTCATTACCACTGCTCCTTAAACAAATTATCTTGAGGAAACCGACATGGCCTTGAAGCAAAAAATCCAAAGACATGCCATTTCTACCAATCCGCTATGAACCCCGGGTTGAATGTACATTTCCATTCCCAGTCCTGTGCCCCATCAGTGGAAGAATGAAAATATAAGAAATAGGTAGTTGAAAAACTTCTGGAGGAGCTCGTGGCTAAATAATAACAGCCGCGCACGGGTCGATCTTTAAGGTTAAGCCGTGCTTGCCGAGGTTGGTCTGTGGATGGGTGACCATGATTACATACCGAGTTTCCTCCGTGCCTCGGAAAGCACGTTAAGGCGTTGGTCCCGGCTGTCATTTGTAAATCTTTGACAGTCGTTACGAGTAGTCAGAAGCCGAAAGTCTGACATCCAGTCTTACCAAGGGGTATCGCATTACCCAGTTACTGGGTTGTGGAGGTCAGATAGGCAGTCGCTTCATATAAAATACTGGTACTTAGCTGCATCCGGTTAGACTGGAAGCCGACAACAAGATAGTTTGGGAAAAGGCTAGGCAGATGATGATGAGTTAAAAAAAAACTACGTGGGGGATACGGAATGATAACTTGAATACGAGGCAAACGTTTATAAGTAATTTAATCATGTGTTAAAACAGTTACCTACAATTAATAGTTGTTATAAAAAATGACTAGCGCGCTATGTTATACCCGAAGGCGTACAAATATTCATAGAGGTCATTAAAATTGATAACATAATAACATAAATGGAATGCATTTACTATTAAGTAAATACAATTTTACAAAAACAAAAATAAAAAAAAAGCAAACAAAGAAAAACATTTAATGTCAAAAAGTAATTCTAAGTTAACTACGTCAAAATTCAAATGATATCTAAACAAAACAAAAAAAATATTATTTAGCTGAGTTGATGTATCTTCCTCGCTTTATGCCTAACTATTATTTCTAACTGACAATTGGGTTTATATTGAGAAACTGACTTTATAAGGACTCAATCCCCGCAAAGTTAATCCTTAATCATTTATTGTACACTTAAAGATCCCCAAAAAGTCAAGCCAGTGGTTCCGCAGTGTCAGATAAATAGCCACCATCGAGCCCCAAAGATTAGGGGATGTTAAAACGCTCTTAGGGGTAGCTTTGGACCCAATTTACATAATTACGGGAAAGTGGGATGCATTCGTACGAAAAATAAGAGATAAATAAGATTGTTTTTAATTAAGGGTAGTGCTAGATTAGACAGTTCGTTCACTGAGTCTGGCCTATTGCCATCAAAAAGACTCGGTGGCTGCTACTGAGAAATTCATGATAGAAAAACCCTATAAAAATTTGCCTGACCCAGGAATTGAACCTGCTCCTGAGTCGCGATTCGGACCAATGGACCAACGAGGCACCACTAAAGTTAATTATTTTAGAAAAAAAAATAGTGTTTTGTTATTTCTGAGCATGACCACAACACGGGGACGATTCCTAGGTAGGACAAAGTAATACCATCAGGTATTTCTCAACATGCTCGGCACATGCTCTGTATGGTGTCGGACGTAAAGAATAGCAGCGTTCTCTGTGCTTTTTGTAACAACCGTACTGCGATCGCCAACCCGCCTGCCAAGCGTGTCGATTATGGCAAAAACCCCCCAAAATGTCAATGTGACTTGGAGGCTTGTGTCCAGCAGTGGACGTCTTTTGGGCTGAAATGATGAATGATGATTTCTCAACAGTAGCCGGGAGTCTGATTTTGTGCCTGTTTGATGGAAATAAGCTCGCCCCCTATTACATGGGTCTCAATCATTACTGTTATGTAGGTTTTGTTATCTAGGTGCGTCATAGGTATGGCTCTGCCTACCCATCGGCGGTAACAAGAGTGATGTTAGAAACTCCGAACACAGAAAAGGAAACCAAAAGGCTCCAATTGTTTCCAGTAGTATAACCCTAGTTTCCTTTGAAAATTATAAAAAACTATTATCTTTATACAATACATTTCAAATTTTGGCAAAAAAAAAGGTTATTATTAGATACTTTTGCATGAAAAACGACGCTCATCATCCTACCTATCCTTTTCCCCACTATATTGGGGTCGGCTTCCATTCTAACGGGATCCAGCTGAATAGGTACCAGTATTTTACATGATGCGACTGCCTATCTGACCTCCACAACTCAGTTAGTACTGGGTACTACGATACTCCTTGGTAAGACTGGTTGTCAGGCTTTCGAGCCATTGACCACCTGTAACAACTGTCAAAGATCTACAAAAGACCGGCGGGACCAACGGCTTACCGTACTTTCTGAGGATCGGAGGAAACTCGGTATGTAATAATGGTCACCTATCTACGGGTAAACCTAGGCAAGCGACATAATTTCAGCCGAAAAACGTCCACTGCTGGACATACGCCTCCCCCAAGTGACGCCACATTGACCGGTCCCGTGCGTTTCGCATCCAGCGGATCCCCGCAACCTTCACCAGGTCATCGGTCCACCTAGTGGGAGGCCTTCCAACGCATCGTCTTCCGGTTCGCGGTCGCCATTCCAGAACTTTCGGCCCCATCGGCCATCCGTTCTGCGAGCAATGTGCCCTGCCCACTGCCAGTTAAGTTTGGCAATTCTACTTCTAATTCTTCTTTGGCAAGCGTAGCTTAACCTAAACTGGACCAGAGCAGCTATTTTTATTTAGCTGGAGCTCTTCATGAGAAAAGACGTTAAAAGCTTAATATTATTTTCTACCAACCAAACTTTGGGGCCCTCTCCTACAACTCGGATACAACTTGTTTACCTTCCCTGCCGACCCCCAAACTCCTCATAGTTAAAAGTTGATCTCTTTAATAATGCAGTGAAACAAATTTTGAACATGGATGCGGAATTCCGGAGTTTGTTTCCTTAGATTAGTATTTTGGATGTGTATTTGTTTTTTGTTACTGGAAGAGATAAGATGATTTCTAAAACTGTTATGGGTTAAACCTAGGACCTAGTAAATATGTATGTATGTATGTATGGTAATTTTTTATGCTTCCTCACTTAGCCTAGTGGTGTGACCAGTGGCGGATTTACAAATTTTTAAGGTTTAGACTGTAAAATTTTTGCCACCTTTGTCTCTACAATTTTCATGTCCTAGATTATTTTTACAATTCAACAATTTTATTGAAATTGCACGTAAAATTATTTTTGTGTTTAATTTTGAGCTAATCAAAGCTCAATCATGTACGATTTTCTGCAATTTCACTCTTTTCATTCATACAAAGCGTGGGCTGAGAGGCCGATTACTGGTAGCGGGGTGGGCGAACCGGACCGCGCTGATGATCGGCGTCGTGTGAGAATTGTCTTACTGTTTCTCAAGCGTGTCGCTAGTCGCCTTGCTCGAGGCCATGAACGAGGCATAACGGTAGAAACTACATTTTCGGGCTTAGGTACACTTCTCGACCCCATCATCTTACTCTTGTCCTAAACACTGATAAATTGAGGTCGGCGCATCATGTCTTCTTCTTCCTTACTTCGCTATTACTAGTCTTCTCATCAGACACCTCATTCAGAATAGAATAGAATAAAACTTTATTGTAGCAGTTTTGTAAACCCGTTTTACAAAACTGCTAATTTTATGGTTACAACGGCGGCTTCCCTTCTTGCCTTTTCATCCTTCACACAGTCCATCCATCGTCTCCTTGGTCTTCCTCTACTCTTTTACCCATACAAATTCATTCTCAAAACTTTCTTCACGACCGTCTCCTAATTCCTCCGCATCACATGCAAATACCACGACAACCGATTACCACACAACATTTTAGGCACCGGCGCCACTTTCAAACTTCCTATGTTCTCGTTTCTTATTTTGTCTATTGGCGTAACATCACAGGGGGGCCTATAGCGTTCTCATCTCAGCGACATGCAAAACCCTTTTAATAATTCTCAATAGCTTTTGTCCATTTGGACATTGAAGGCTAGGCTATATACAAGGCTTGGTGCCAGAGATAGGCAAATAAATACGCCATATATAGGTCTAGTCCCAAGCCCAAATCCTCAAGTGTAGTTAGTTAAGAGCGTTTATACCCTACGGAATTTTGAATACAAACTTTCAAGTCGTTATTTTCCGAAATGACTGAACAGATTTTAATGAAACTTCCTACGCATAAGCATTATACATAGGCCTAAAAAGTTACTAAAAAACGTTTTCGAAAAATAATGTTACAGCTAAATTAGACCGATTTTTAATTATCTATAGAAACAGAAATTTCCAATTATCTTCATTTTTAAAAGACATTTCGAAAATGTTTTTTAGTAACTTTTTAGACCTATGTATACTGCTTATGCGTAGAAAGTTTCATCGAAATCTGTTCAGTCATTTCGGAAAATAACGACTTGAAAGTTTGTATGAAATGCCGTAGGGTATAAACGCTCTTAAAAGGCGTGAACCTCTTTCAGAAGCTGGACAGTTTTAAAATTTGTTTTTGTGTGTTACATTTTTTCTTTGAACACTGTTAATACTTATTTTGTTCTCATTAGTAGAAGAATTTGTTTCTTCTTAATAAGATGTTTTTATGGGTTTCATGTTACTTAAATTCATGTTTAATTGTCATAAATTTCATGTTATTTAAGTCGTGAACGTTCAAAACACGTGTAAGCACCAATCCAGCATCCCTATATCTGCAACTTCAGTAAATTTATACCTCTCAAAGTTTTACAGGTGTAAAGTTTTACCGACTTCGACTTTGGAGTCGGTTTCACTGGAAGCCGGTCATGCTTCATTTCACCTTAAGTTAAGGATTCGACTACGAGTTTTGTAGTTTTTTTTCTGCTTTGTAAATAGTTTATTCTGCTCCGTTTAGCTTGTTAGCGCTGTATGCAGGTCTAGATTGAAACAGGTTTTATTTTACTGAGGAACATTTAGTTAGTTCCCTACATCTTTCTTCGATAAAACTAAATAAAATTGAAGTGTCTGTTCGTAATTTCAAATGACAGGTTTTTACTTAATGTATTTCAAAGTAGGTACATAATTATACACGGTACTTAAACATTTTTTTTTTCTGTCTGTTTGTTCTGGTTAATCTCTGAAACAGCTTGACTGTTCTAAGCTGGACGGAACTAAATCAAAAGTAAAATTTAAGGGTTGCGTGAAAAAAAAATTAAAACCCTTTAATTATTATAATTAATTAGAACCATCTGGTTTGAGGTGGAGCAGGAAAAGAGTGCATTTCTGCATGTATTTCTAGCAGATTAATTAATTTGACAACAAGAACGCCAACGACATCACTCCAACATCTAAATCCTGAATGGCGATATTAACCGATCTTATGAAATGCTTATAACAATGATCCGTGTGGCTGTTATTATTTTGGCACGAGCTCATTGCTAGACCATTACAATACCCACGTATACCTACATGATAACATAGTACGGTCAGCATTATAAAGCAGCTCTAAATAATTTGCAGTACACTGCGGTTGCTGTCCGTACAGCGACATGGATGGATGGCTCAGTGAACTGTAATAATAATTAATGCAACGGGCTACAAGCTAATAAAGGGTTATTTCTAGGTTTGTGGTTAGTGGGTTTTGGGTTTTAAACCCGAAGCCGAAAGACGTCCACTGTTGGACATAGGCCTCCCCCAAGTGTACTTAAGGGGGGTTTTGCCATAATCGCCACGCTTGACAGGCGGGTTGGCGATCGCAGTACGGTTGTTACAAAAGCACAGAGAACGCTGCTGCCCATTTTCTGCTAATACCCTTAGTCGCCTCTTACGACATCCACGGGAAGATATGGGATGGTGCTATTCTTTACGTCCGACACCACACAGAACCACACCATACCATACCATATGGTACGTGTTTCGGTAGTGTTTGTGTTCGGTTGCTGGCAACAGGCTCACCCCCTATTACGGCTTATTGGCGAAATGTGGGTGTACTATTAGTTACACCTCTACCTCACAATTCGAGGATAGCAGCCGTGATGTTATGTCATGTTAATTACGAAATCCCGTCTTGTCTTTTACCAACTGTAAACTAAATGAATAAAGGTTAACTTTAGAGGAGCACGTGGCTGAATAATAACAGCCGTTTGGGTTGATCTTCAGGTTAAGTAGCGATTGCCTAGGTTGGTCCGTGCATGGGTGGCCACCCATTACATACCGAGTTTTCTCCGTGACTCGGAAAGCACGTTAAGCCCTTGGGCCCGGCTGATCCATGTCGCAGAGTAGTCAGTTGTCCGAAAGTCTGTATTACCCAGTTCTAACTAGGTTGTGAAGGTCAGATAGGCAGTACCTCCATGTAAAATACTGGTATTTAGCTGCATCTAGTTAGACTTGAATCCGATTGCCTGTATTGATCCATGGATGGGTGACTATACCCATTACCCAGTTTCCTACGTGCCTCAGAAAGCACGTTAAGCCGTTGGTCCCGGCTGTCATTTGTAGATCTTTGGCAGTAGCCCGAAAGTATGACAACTGGGTTGTGGAGGTCAGGTAGGCAGTCGCTCTATGTAAAATACTGCTATTCAGCTACACCCGTTTAGACTGGAAACCGACCCCAACATAGTTGGGAAAAGGCTAGGCAGATGATGATGGTGAATTCTCAACTATCGGTAGGCCGGGCGTTGCAAAAACAACGGCGCACTTTTGTTTAGGCTTTAATATAGGTGATATTATATGCTCTACATGGTGTCGGACGTAAAGAATAGCACCATCCCATATCTTCCCATGGGTGTCGTAAGAGGCAACTAAGGAATTTGCCAAAGAATGGGCAGCAGCGTTCTGTGTGCTATTATAACAACCGTACTGCAATCGCCAACCCTGCCAAGCGTGGCGATTATCGCAAAACCCTCCAAAATGTCAATGTGGCGACACATGGGGAGGTCTTTGTCCAGCAGTGGACGTCTTTTGGGCTGGAATGATGATGATGTTGATAGGTGATATCTGTTGTTTGTGAAAACGGTTTCAACCAGCCGTGCAAAATCAGCAAGAATTTGTTATCAAAACACCTATTGTCATCCGAAATAACGCGAACAAACAAATTAAGCATTACTCCTCATCGATTGATAAAGATTTTATCGTGTCTCCTTCCCGATAACCCGTCCCTATCTTTTATATTCAAAAACCTGCATTCACGAAACTTCGCCAGCGAAAGGGTTAAAAAAACAAACTTAATTTTGCATCTCTGAAAACATTTTCCCAAACAAAGCTTAAGTTTAAACGGTTTTCGCAAACGCACTCATAAGTTTGTTTTGCTCAATTTTTTACGTACATCCTTTCTTCTGGTTGAAAAGACGTTTGCGTTACGCGAAATTAGACTTTGTTGGATTGAGATAAGCGTCACTGAATTGAACAACCATCTACGATGAAAACTCTACCCTGTCTCTTCTTCGCCAAGGAATATATTTGCATGTCCCTTGTTAATATTGTTGTTTTTTTTCGCCCAAAGTTTGCCCATTGTCTCCAAAGTGTTAGCGTATACAAAATTGCCGGTAAGTCTATATTTGAAGTTTCAACTACTTTCCTGTTATTTCGTTGTTAAATTGGTTGGTAAAACAATTTTATCGAAGTGATTTTAGCATTGAGTCTCCTTCAATGGAAAATTCCGTGAAAAATGCTGATTATCATTTATTTGTGTACGGGTTGTGCCTGTCAGTACGGGTTCTCGGGAGCATCATGCATCACCATCCATGTTCCTTCTTAGCTCTTTGTGTTCCAGGGCCACGGTATCTCTTTTGAACAGACCCGCAGCCCTGGCAGGCATCGGCCCTCTAGGATCCCTTCGGATTTGCTGACATCTCCTTGAGGCGCGCGTGGAACACGAACGCGCCGGTTTATCGGAGCCTGAAACAATAAAAGTCTTACGAAGGGTTCTCATTGCAACTAGTAACGGGTTTCGGGAGATCATATAAACATCATCATCATCTGCCTAGCCTTTTCCCAAACTTTGTTGGTGTCGGCTTCCAGTCTAATCGGATGCAACTGAGTACCAGTATTTAACATGACGCGACTGCTTATGTGACCTCCACAACCCAGTAACTGGGTAATACGAAACAGCTTGGTAAGACTGGATGTCAGACTTTAGGCTTCTGACTACTTATTACGACAGCCAAAGATCTATATATAAATAACAGCTTCTGACTACTTGTTACGACAGCCAAAGATCTATAAATAACAGCCGGGACCAACGGCTTAACGTGCTCCGAGGCACGAAGGAAACTCGGTATGTAATTATGACCACCCAGCCACGGACCGACCTCGGCAAGCACGGCTTAACCTAGAAGATCGACCCGTGCAGCTGGTAGTGTTTAGCCACAAGCTCTTAAGACATACGCTAGTAAAAAATACTGGTATTCAGGGACATCTGGTGAGACTGGAAGCTCACCCAACGACCTCATGCTTAGCTGTCGCAGTGCAGACCACTAGATCAACGTCGCAGTCCCTATTGTAACCCCTATACGCGTTATCCTTTTCGGTCCCTGCAGTTAATTTAAACTTATGAACGTTTACGCTTTACGCCATTTCATACAAACTTACATAATGTCCTTATTTTCCGAAATGACCGAACTGGTTTTAATGAAACTTCATACGCATGAGCAGGATACACAGGTCTAAAAAGCTTCTAAATAACATTTTCGAAAAATAGTGTTACAGCTAAATTAGACCGATTATAAATTATCTATAGTAGGTAATAGAAATTTCCAATTATCTTTTTTTTTTTTTAAAGACATTTTGAAAATGTTTTTTGGTGAGTGTTTTGTGTAGAAGTTTAATTAAAATTGGTTTTGTTGGGTTTTTTTTCATCAGGGATTCCCCAGTAGCTGCCAACGGATTCTGAATTTGTGCCCGGTTGATGGAAATAGGCTCGTCACCATTTTACATGGGACTTAAACATAAATGGCTAAATGTTGATGACTTGTTAGGTACTCCTCTGCCAAACCCTTCGAATATATCAGGCGTGATGTTATGTAGTAACGTTTTTTAAGCAAAAAGTTTGTTACACATGTAACCATCCAGTACATTTCCTATGGGAGGAAAACTTCCATTGTTTCCCATATCGTGGGGTAAAGGTAGTCTATAATTAAAAATGGACATTTAGCTAATAACACATATTTGTACTTTCCCAGTAGCTACGGGCCTCTGGGAATTTTCGCCAATGGCCGACGTATTGTATTCTTTGGTAATTTCGCAGATATCAAAGTTGTGGGCACACTGCAAGATGTAAGATGGTTGCTATGCTAGCATTTTTCTGTGATAAAGTTACCTAACCTTAATGAAGGAACATGAGGTAATGATAATGGTAGACATTTTTTAGCTTTTTTAGGTTTCTGTTCCCAAAGGGTCAAACGGGACCCTATTAATGAGACTACGCTGTCCGTCCGTCCGTCTGTCTGTCACCAGGCTGTATCTCATGAACTACAAATATTTAATAATAAATATTTTTGAGGGGACTCCCATACAAAAAAGTGTTTTTTTTTGTTCGTTTTTATAAATAACTAGCTGTCCCGCACAATTTCGTCTGCGTGATATTTTCCACGATTTTGCAACATTATTCGTTGCTGCTCCGCTCCTATTTGTCGTAGCGTAATTATATATAGCCTATCATTCCTCGAAAAATGGGCTATCTAACACTGAAAACTTTTTCAAATTGGATCAGTAGTTCCTGAGATTAGCTAGATATTATATAAGTATACAGGGTGTAACGAAAAGGGTATATACATACTTAAGGGTGTGCTACAGACCATCAAAGTGAACATGTTTCTCCACAAACAAACATCGTAATAACGAAAAAATTATCTGCTGCCCCATACAAAATATCAATACCTATTCGACCCAAATGTATGGGGCAGCTGATATTTTTTTCGCTATGACGATGTTGGTCCCATGGAGAAACATGTTCAGTTTGATGGTCTGTAGCACATCCTTAAGTATGTATATACCCTTTCCGTTACAGCCTGTAGATGGTACGGAACCCTTCGTACGCGATTCCGACTCGCACTTTTTTTTCTTCCATTCGCCGCTGTCAACCGTCAAGCAATCATTGACTCCTTTTTCTTTCATAACATTCCTCACACAATCCACCCATATATCTGAAACTATTTTTTATTTTTATAGCTTTCTAGTTCTTTTGCATTTAACCGAGGTGAATTTAGACAGTTTTTACCTAAAGAAAACCCCTTTCCCCTCACACTCATCATCATCATCATCATTTCAGCCCAAAGACGTCCACTGCTGGACATAGGCCTCCCCCAAGTGTCGCCATATTGACCTTTTTGGGGGGTTTTGCCATAATCACCACGCTTGGCAGGCGGGTTGGCGATCGCAGTACGGTTGTTACAAAAGCACAGAGAACGGTGCTGCCCATTCTCTGGCGAATCCCTTAGTCGCCTCTTACGACACCCACGGGACGATATGGGATGGTGCTATTCTTTACGTCAGACACCATACAGATCCCTCTCACACTCGCCACATCCATATCACTCGCTTCGCGTATCTCCAACTACAGCACAAGCTTTAATACTCTCTATTGTACTAAGACTTTTGTTTTGACATGAGAACCTTCGTAATGGGCGAGCTGCTACGTTTCCTATCGTAGACAATAACACTGCTTTATTCTATATCTTGTTCAATGTTACCTACGATATCATATTATGTTCAAGAAATAATGTTTGTTTATTATTGTTGGAGAAATGATTTAACAGTACATTTGGGCAGAGTAACGACGAAATTAAAATGTGGTATGGGTAAGCTGAATACTTTATCGTAATTACAATTTTGGTTTTGTAGCGACCTACAAAAAGCAACTTACAACAAAAAGAACTACAGCGCCATCTATGATACGACGGGAGAACTAACTTCAATTTCCTACAAGTCGCAAGCAAAGTGAGTACATAGAAAAACCCGACAACAACTGTCTGGCAGTCTGTAGCCCACCAGACATAACACCTGTCTGGTTGGAGGATCCTCTCTTTTCTATAGAGGATGAAGAACTTTACACCCTGTTCGTCATACCCTAAAGTTCTATTCATAAGAATTTGCCCAACCCGGGAATCCATGACCAACGAGGCAGTCAACGAGTGTAGATATACGTTCGGAAAAATACCGTATATGATTGTGAATACGATTCAACTATGGTCCAAATTTTATGTATTTTCTCCGTTCTTCTCCTCTTTGGACAAAACCAGAGCTTTTGGACAAAATTGACCAAATTATACGCAACACTTTAACATCCATTGTTAATGTCGCCCTGGACGACCGAGCGTGGCTGCAAGCTACCCTACCAATTCGTTTTGGTAGCGTCGGTGTCCGTAAAATTTCTAGTGTAAGCTTACGTTCCTGTCCTCTGTCTACAGCACTGAAAAGCTAACCAAGAAGATTTTAACTCTCTCCCTGTTTTATTTGGAAGTGCCGTGCTTGACGGACGCCAAAGTCGCCTGGAATGTGGCTTGCCCGTATACGGATTGGCCCGAAAACCCATTTTCCCAGAGACAGTGGGATGAGCCGCTCTGCAGGTTTGTACGGAATAACCTTATTAATACGTCTACCAATACTGCTGAACGTGCCCGCCTGCTGGCTGTGGGTGAGTCGGGTCTCTGGCTTCAGGCACTACCGTCACCTAACATAGGCACTATGCGCAGTCCTCCGATTTGCGAACGGGGTGCGTCAAATTGTGCCGACCATTAAATTTGCAGCTTCTTATGTTCATTATCTAATTATTCATGAAGCAATAACGATACGTATGTGTTTGATGTCTTTCTGATAATCTCCAATACAAAATGAGGTCTACGGATGAAAGAGGGTATCTATAGAAAATAAGAATAATGTTTAAAATTACAAATGAAGGAACACAAAATCATCTGAACTGTAACAGAGTTGTATAGGACAAACATTTATTTAATTTATTTCAAACAAGAATTTTGAATAAACAGGTACATGTGTTCTTTATATAATAAACTAGCTGTCCCGCGCAACTTCGTCTACGTGACATTTTCCCCGTTTTCGCTGCATTTTTCATTGCTGCTCCGCTCCTTTTATCCGTAGTATGATAACATATAGCCTATAGCCTTCCTCGATAAATGGGCTATCTAACACTGAAAGAATTTCAAATCGGACCAGCAGTTCCTGAGATTAGCACATTCAAGCAAAAAAACAAACAAAAAATCAGTTTTGTATTAGTAGTATAGATTAGTATGGATATAGCTATATGTATGTAGATATACATTTTTCCCAAACAAAAAACCTTACCCATAAACTCATGCCTTTTGCCCATTTGGGTAGGCAGAAACTTTGCCCCTCGTCTACGTTCATACATCTGCTGGCCTACCGACGTCTTAAAACATTGTTTTACGAGTACTCCTTTTCCAGGGCGGGAAAGAGACGGCGGTTGACATCCTGTGAAGCTCCGTCTCTTTCCCACACTGGAAGAGTAAAACAATACTGCTTTAAGAGGTCGTGGTAGGTCAGCTGGACATACACGGAAGCCACTCGCCTGACCTATTTGAAGATCCATACTAATGAGATGAGTATCTATGAGGACAGAATTACTTACTTATTACGTTTTATAGGTAAAGAGAAGATTATCATATTTTGTTCAATTTCTATGAAACATGAAAATGTGGATATTTAGTTCTACACAAAGAAATACTAACTTAACAAATAAACTAAATAGAACAAAAAAGAAGAGAAGAAAAGAAAAGTGTAAAATTGAACTAGATATCTCTTTGTAATTTCAAAATGGCAGCTTTTTACTAAATGCATATTATAGTGCATCGTTTCGGTAAATTAAAAAAAAAAACTATCTTTCTGTTTGTTCCGGCTAATCTCCGAAACGGCTAGACCGACTTTTACAGGACTTTTACTGGCAGGTAGCTACATTTAGTAAAAAAGAATTAGGGTTCCGTCCAAAATTGTTAGAAGAAAGGTTATCTATATCTATACTAATATTATAAAGAGGAAAGATTTGTATTTTTGTATGTAACGAATAAACTCAAAAACTACTGGACCGATTTTGAAAATTCTTTCACCATTAGAAAGCTACATCTTTACTGAGTAAAATAGGCTATATATTATCGCGCTAGTAACTTAGGGGGATGAACAATATTGCATTAGGTCCACATTTCTCTACTGTTTGACAACTGACAACTGTCATGACAAGCATTACAATAAACCGGCTATTTTAAACCATTTGTCATCAAAGTAAGTAGCCTGGCGGTTCTATGGCTGCCCTGCCAAGCAAAAGGTTTCAAGTTCGTGTCCGCAGTCAGTATGCACTTTTTGTGGTAATTTTTTAGTGCTTTAAGTTTTCCAAAACAACGCGAGTTCGATCCCCAACCGGTGTTCACTTTTTGTAACTAGGTATTTTGTTTTATTTTAATGTTTTATGATTTTCAAATAATTACAAAACAGTTCGTTTTTTTTAACCATTCAAAACAAATAGTGATTAAGGAACGAGTGGGTCATAAACAAAACGAAATTCAAGACATGATCGTCGGCGATTTAAAAGTATACACATCCGTAGACACTGTGATGGCAAATGACGGTAGTCCTGCACACCCCGTTGAATTTTTCAACTCCCTGCAGCTAACGGGCGTGCTGTTCCCATAAGAAGGAGCTTAAAGTTGGCGTTTTAGTTCTGCTGATGCGAAACTTTGATGTACCCAGACTGTGCAATGGCACCAGGCTTTGTAACACAAAGCTTGGCAGTAATATTATAAAAGCCACCATTATTACAGGAGTTGCTAAAGGCGTAGAAGGCGTTTTATTTCGACGCGTGCCCATTATTCCAAATAACTTGCCATTCCAATTTTAATTAACAGGTAGTCATCATCATCATCATTTCAGCCCAAAAGACGTCCACTGCTGGACATAGGCCTCCCCCAAGTGTCGCCACATTGACATTTTGGGGGGTTTTGCCATAATCGCCACGCTTGGCAGGCGAGTTGGCGATCGCAGTACGGTTGTTACAAAAGCACAGAGAACGCTGCTGCCCATTCTCTGACAAGTCTCTTAGTCGCCTCTTACGACACCCACGGGAAGATATGGGATGGTGCTATTCTTTACGTCCGACACCATACAGACCAACAGGTAGTAATTTCCCTTAATAAGCTTTTGCAATGACGATCAACAAAATGTCAGGGCCATACCTAAAAAGTGGCAGGCATTCTTTTGGGTACTCCATGCTTCTCAGACGGTCAATTATTTGTTGATTGTTCACGTGTTTCATGAAGCCAAAACTTGCACGTGGTGACGGTCATTGTTATGACATTTTTTTATTGGAACGAAGTTCCTTATCGCGCGTTGCGAAAGGGGGCTAGACGGAAAAAATTAAGCCCAAAATAGTTGTAACGACACTTTTTGCTATAGTTGTAAGCCGTGCGGCGTACAAGGACAAAGACAACGACAAGGACAACGACAAGGACAGGGACAGGGACAAAGGTAGGGACATGGACAGGGACATAGACAAGGACAGGGACAGGGACAGGGACAGGTACTGGGACAGGGAAGGGTCATGGACTGGGACAAGGACAGGGACAAAGGTAGGGACATGGACAGGGACATAGACAAGGACAGGGACAGGGACAGGGACAGGTACTGGGACAGGGAAGGGTCATGGACTGGGACAAGGACAGGGACAAGGAAAGGGACAGGGAAAGAGACAAGGACAGGGAGAGGTACAAGGACTGGGACAGGGAAAGGTAAACGGACAGGGACAGGGACAGGCACAGGCACAGCGACAGGGACAGGGACAGGGACAGGGACAGGGACTATTGCTATAGTTGTAAGCCGTGCGGCGTGTGCGTATTTCTCTGTCTGTCTCCTCTCTGTCTGTCTCTCCTTCTCTCTCTCTCTCTCTCATAGAAAGCAAGCCAGTTATTTTCGTTTCGTCTTTCTATTTCGCATTGAATAGTGTGGAATAATAACAAAACTTCGTTCCATCCCGGTGTCCCTTGACACCTCTCAAGTTTTTTGTATACAATACTGTCTTGGAAAAAATAAATAAATAAAGCACAACAATGCACTTTGAAAAAAAGCCATATCATAGTGTCGCTTCAACGCCTTTTAATTTTGTTTCGGACCTCTGCCGCCCAGAATTACACCACCCTTTTTTTTTTAGGATGGGAAATCATCAAATGACTTCTTCCGCTCTGGGCGGAACGGAAGGGAGTGTCAGACTTGACTGACTAAATCCCATCCATGTTCCTTCTTAGCCCTTTGCGTTCCAGGGCCACGGTATCTCTTTCGAACAACCCGCGGCCCTGGGAATTACACCACCCTAAAGCACGCCCTTTGTAGTCATCACCCACATAATCACATTACGATCAGACCGTGAGTTCTCACACATAACAACAAAACATCACGCCTGTAATTCCCGAAGGTGTACTTAATCGTACATCCACATTTCACCAGTTATGTTGAAGCTCTATTTATTAGGGGGCGAGTCCCATCAACCGAGCCCGAAATTATATCCAGACTTCATGGCTGCTACTGAGAAATTCCTGATGGAATAACCCAATAACACTTTGCCCGATCCGAGAATCGAACCCGGGACCTCAAGCTCAGCAGTCGTGCTTGCGACCACTCTACCAACGAGGCAGTCTCACACATACACCTTAAAATTTCCGCGCGAACGACGTCGCGGGTATCAGCTAGTAGGCTATATAACATCACGCTGCGACCAATAGGAGAAAGAAAAGAAAAGAAAAGAAAAATTATTTATTTGTCGCAGGGACATGACGTGCATACAAAATGAAAACAGTAAACATAGGTACAAAGCATAAGAAACATTTGTAAGTACAATAACATAAAATATACAACAGTAAGATTTTAAAAATAACAAAATAAAACAGAATTTAAGTAAAAGATTCGTCAGCTTGCACGTCGTGACTGCGACAAACAGGTTCCCACTCAGCATGATGCTGTGCTATGGGGGGCCCACAGCACAGCGCTGGTTTTCAGTGGTCACCCGTAAAAAAAAAAAAAAAAAAAAAAACGAAAAAAAAAAAAAAAAACGTACGGAAATCAAGACAGCGTAAACATTTTAATACAAGACTAAAAAAAAAATTAAAAGTACCTATAGTAGCCAATTCGAGTTCATATTTCAGCTCCTCACACTTACCTTGGCACACACATTAAGGCAAAGGCCTAAACATTTAAAAAAAAAAAAAAATACGCCAAATGGCCAAATGTTTAGGCCTTTGCCTTAATGTGTGTGCCAAGGTAAGTGTGAGGAGCTGAAATATGAACTCGAATTGGCTACTATAGGTACTTTTAATTTTCTTTACAATGGTACACGTCTATATAGATAATGAGGTTTACAAATATTCCAAAATTCTTAAGTCCGTCGTCGCTCGCGACCTGCGCGCGCTCTTTTATATCCTCTGCGGCGTGGAGTAGGGACACCAGCCTGGTTCCCCCCTCACCCTGCGGGGTGGGGCGTTAACATACTCCCCCCGTTGAAGGAGATTCCTTCAACTCTTCTGCTTCAGGCTCGAACAAAGGGCACAGGCGATTTACCGCTCGACGGATAGTGCCACTGGCTGTCCTTACATCTGCTACTCTGGATACATCGTCATTGCCCCTTTGTAGGGCTTCTATGCGGCCAAGTCTCCATTTTAATGGAGGCAAATTATTTTCCTTTATAATGACCATATCTCCAACGCGAAGTTCCATCGCAGGTTTGCGCCATTTCGTACGATGTTGCAGTTCCGTAATGTACTCATGTTGCCATCTCAACCAGAAAAGCTGTCTCATTCTTTCCAATTGCTCATATCTGTGAAGTCGATTACAGTTAATATTGGTCAGTACTGGAGAGGGAAGAGCTATCAGCGGCTTGCCGACGAGGAAATGCCCGGGAGTCAGGGGATGGAAATCATTGGGGTCGGATGACATAGGAAACAAAGGCCGGGAGTTGAGTATTGCTTCTACTTGGACAAATAAAGTTGAAAGTTCCTCATATGTTAAATGCCTGTCTCCTAATATTCTTTTTATGTGATATTTTGCCGACTTCACCCCCGCCTCCCACAACCCCCCAAAGTTTGGGGCGTATGGGGGTATGAAGGCAAACTTCATTCCTTCATCAGAACAAAATTTATTTATTTCATCCTTGCTTAATATCAAATATTTATTAAGTTCATTACTAGCCCCTAAAAAATTAGTCGCATTATCACAATATAATAAACTCGGTTTAGAACGTCGTGCAATAAATCTTCGTAATGATAATAAAAATGCACCTGTGCTTAAGTCGCTTACGACTTCTAAATGAATAGCCTTGGTTGTAAAACATACAAATAAACACATGTAACATTTACTTATTTTACAACCGCGGCCTTTCCTATCAGTGATTAAGAAGGGACCAGCCAGGTCAACTCCAGATGTTAAGATGTTTTGTTGTTTTGTTGTTCCAGGAGCGAAACATCAATGAAAAATGTTGCAAATCAGGGAAAATGTGACGCAGTTGCGCGGGTCAGCTACTAAGAACCGACAACAACAACTGTATAAAAACCGAAAGAATGCCGTTAAAAGTTCGCGAGTGGACTCACTTAGTTTCGTGTGTCGGGAACAGAATCGAGTCGTGAGTGACAGTGCTTGGGGTACGGAAC
Source organism: Cerastis rubricosa (assembly GCA_949152445.1). NCBI lineage: Eukaryota > Metazoa > Arthropoda > Insecta > Lepidoptera > Noctuidae > Cerastis > Cerastis rubricosa. Next base: position 14,061,517 of record OX424548.1, on the reverse strand, counting down.
GCAAAAAACGAACAAGAAAGAGGGTAGACCGTTTTGTCTGCTCATAAACACCCATCCGCAATAACTTGAGTTGATCCGTGATCATGGCGTTTGCAACAGCGCCGAAATATCGGGAACTAAAAACAAATAATTAACATGGTAAATATCCCGTTACTATTCATAGCTACTAAGAAGTTACACGTGTATGTCTATTTCAAATAACGAAAACATTTCTACTAATATTATAAAAAGTATTCCTATACGACGATAGAGGTTTCTCAGTATTGGATTCAAGTCCTTAAAATATTCGGGTATCATATTCCAAAATCTGCTTATTTACGTAATGATATTTTAAGTTAAACACTCGTGGAGGAAAAGCTCGTGGCTATTATATATTAAGAACCGCACGGGTCGATCTACCTGCACGGCACCGTGGAACCCATATGGGTTAGTTACATCATCCGCCGTTAAGACCCCGAGGAACCCAAATGGGTTACCCGCATACAGGCAAACTTAAACTCTAATCGTACGTGAAGTAGGGATCAATGACGTCAGCGATCACGTAATGCGCGATGTCCAAAAGGGGCCCTCAAACGGGACCAAAGGATTCGGATGGGGTTAATAAGGTTAAAGGTTAAGTCGTTCTAGCCTAGGTCAATCCGTGGATGGGTGGCCTCCATTACGAACTGAGTTTCCACTGCGCCTCGCAAAGCACGTTCAGCTGTTGGTCCCAGCTCATCATCATCATCATCAACCTATACTGTTCTTACTGCTGGGACACAGGCTTCCTCTCTATTAGAGGGAGTGATCTGTAATCCACCACGCGGGCCCAGTTTGGGTTGGCAGATGTCACATGTCTTCGATTTTTAGTTCTAGGATTCGCCGGTGTCCTCACGATGTTTTCCTTTACCGTTTTTGAGGGTAGCGGTGATGAAAGAAATTACACAAAGTAATGCGCCCGCCTGGGTACACCACGGCTTACTGCTCGTAACTGAGGGCTGCCACCACTGGACCACCACTGCTCTCAGCTCTCTCTCGGTTGTCAGTTGTCAAGCTTTGACATTCGTAATAGGTAGTCAGCGGCTTGAAAGTCTGAAAACCAGTGATCCAGTTTTAACTGGGCTGTCGCTTTATGTAAAAAATTGGTATGAAGATGCATTCGATTACAAAAATTCATTCACTGATGGGAATTCATATTAACTCCGAGTGTCATAAGCTATGGGTATCGTCCCCGTAGGATAATTTCCGATCAGAACGCGAGTGAAGCCAGAGCAAAAGCTAGTATAATGAACATTTAATTTAAAGGATTTATTTGATGTAATGTGTCTTCATATTTTTGCCTTTGTGGAAGAGAAATAAAAATGTTTATTTATTTATTTAAGAAAATGACAATTTCCTTCAGTTTTCCTTATGATATTTTCATAAACTCTCGTCCATCTTTTGTCCTAAGCACAGAGAAGTTGTGACAGTCATAATTAACCAAGAGACGGCTTCAAAGAAAACCTATTACCTCTGGCTATCACTTTTGTGCAATAGCGTTAGTGTCGTGGATCATAGAAATATGGATAAGAAACAGACTAAAAATACTGTTTGTATTTCGCATGATATCTTTGAAGTATAAGATTTTCTTATCCATGAATTGAAGAAACACCTTCAATAAATATTCAATCAAGATAATCTAAAGTATACTTAAACAAAAATAAAATAAAAAAATAACAATTAATAAAAACATTTTCGAAATATAAATTATCTATACAAACAGAAATTTCCAATTATCGTTTTTTTTTTAAACACTTTTTGAAAATGTTTTTTTGTAACTTTTTAGACCTTTATGTATCCTGCTTATGTGTATATGTTTTGTTCCCAATGCAAGCTAAAAACCTCTTTTCATACAGAGAAGGTAAGAGCATTGATCACCACGCCAACCACGCTGCGTTTTATTTACTTATACAAATAGGGGGTTGTTGTCAATTATAAGGGAGGAGATACAGGGTGTTGAAACCATTAAATTTAATATTTGGTTATTATTTTAAGGACCTTCTACGAGTTTTTCAGTAACTTTTTAGACCTAGATGTATCCTGCTTATGCGTATGAAGTTCCATTATAATCGGTTCAGTAATTTCGGAAAAAAAGGACTTGAAAGTTTGAATGAAATGTACGGCGTAAAAACTCAGAGGAGGAAAAGTCTTGTTACCTTATCCAATTTTTACATAATCTTTGCAAGCTAAACTGGGTTGCACACATTTAATTATTCTCCGGGTGAAATTATTTGACGCTTAGCTCGAGAACAAACGGTGTCCAGAATTTAGTTCCAGCTTTAAAATTGAACCTTTTTTTAAAAAAGCTGTTGTTCCTTGTGGGCTGGATGGAGCGTTAATTTGGGAAAATTTCAAAGCAAACTATTGGCCACGAAATAAATGGACTGCTGGAGGAAACAAATAAAATAAAGAGAGAATGAAGAAGAAGAAGAGAGCATGCCAAATTAATAATAACAGCCGCTCGGATCAATAAGGTAAGCCGCGCTTGCTTCGGCCGGTCCGTGGATTGATGACCACCCATTATACACCAAATTTCCTCCATGCCTCGGAACGCACGTTTAGCAGGTATTCCCGGTTGCCTTTTGTAGATCTTTGACAGTCGTTACAGGTAGTCAGTGGCCTGAAAGTCTAACAACCAGTTTTACCAGGGTGTAGTTTTATCCAGTACTGTGGAGGGGACCGGATTGTGGAGGTCAGATAGGCAGTTGCTTCATGTAAAATACAGGTATTCAGCTGCTTCTGGTAAGACTGGAAGCTGATCCCATCAACCTAACAGGGGCGATGGAACTTGTTGGCAGACTGTAGCCATGCGTAGGAAACAAATAACACGCACGCGAGTCGTTTGGCGCAAGTCGTATCGCCCGAGGTCGAGAGTCTTATGTGAAGCTAGATGGAAAATGTAAAATTAGTTTTTGCTTTTTCTAGATTTCCTAGACAATAGGGGGTTGATGAAGCTGTTTATTAAAGTCTAGGTTTTAAAAATGTTTTGAGTATGTTGCAGTTGTGTATGTACGTATAGACATAATAAGGGATCAAAGCAAGAGTGTGAGTATCATCATCACCATCATCAGCCTATAATGTTCCCACTGCTGGAACACAGGACTCCTCTCAATGAGAGGGAGTGGGCTGTAATCCACCACGCGGGCCTAGTGCGGGTTGGTAGATGTCACAAGTCGAATTTTTAGTACTAGGACATGCCGGTTTCCTCACGATGTTTTCCTTCACCGTTTAGAGAGCAGCGGTGATGAAATAAAATTACACAAAGTAATGCGCCTGCCTGGGTTCGAACCTACGACTTACTGCTCGTAAGTCGGGGCTGCCACCACTGGGCCACGTGAGTTGGCCGCTCCAGTGTGAGTGTGTTAGTAGATAAACATAACATAACATCAAGCCTGTAATCCCCAAAGGGTTAGGCAGAGGTGTAACTATAATAGTAAACCTACATTTCGCCAGTTATGTTTATTCCCATATAACAGGGGGTGTGCCTATTGCCATCAATCGGATATAAAGCTTGGTTGCTACTGGGGAATTCCTGATGAATAAACCCAATGACGATTTGCCTGATCCGAGAACCGAACACAGGACCTTGTCCTCAGCAGTTTTTTTACAAAAATTGGAGACGTGCAGAACAGTGTCATAAAATGAAAAAAAAAAACCGGCCAAGTGTGAGTCGGACTCGCGCACGATGGTTTCCGTACCATTATTTATAACACCGAGCAAAAAAAAATTTGTCTTGGAGCCCTCTTAAATATTTATTTTATTCTGTTTTTAGTATTTGTTGTAATGTTATAGCGGCAACAGAAATACATAATTTGTAGAAATTTCAGCTTGCTAACTATCACGGTTCATGAGATACAGCCTGGTGACAGACGGACGGACGGACAGCGAAATCTCAGTATCAGGGTCCCGTTGGACCCTTTTGGGTACGGAATCCTAAAAACTACAAACAACTTAATTTACTACACAAACAAAAGGTACAAACATATCAGGAATTCACCAGAAAATTGTCCAAAGGTATGGACACAGAAGAAAAAAATAAATAAAAACAGCACACCGCGCGGACTTGCCATAACATAATTGTAAATTCTTTGAAGTAACGTTAGCAAAATTAAATACAACTGTGTGCGATGTACAATGTTCTTGTTTTGTCATGACTGTGACAGGGGGTATAAAACATACCCGGGTTAGTAGTGTTTGCGATAGTAAATAAATACCAATATACACACATCAAAAGTGTCTAGGGATCAACATATATTTTTGCAATAACTTTTCTCCTGATTGATATTAATTAAAATTTTCTTTAAGGATTCATCAAATAAAGTGTTTTCGTTTGTCACAGTAACGATAAACCAAGTCACCTTTGCATTATTAAAGAAATTTGCCATTTTCTAATAAAGGGATTTTTGACATTTGAACCACTAACATTAAAGTTCGAAAAAAAGACTGAAATAACAGTTTTCTTTAAAATTTTATTGGGTTACTTAAACAATTAATAATCCGTGTTTCTACCGCGAACACTAACAACACAAGAACATCGGTTTGGCATACTCAAAATGAGTTCATCCAAATCACGCTGTGGAATGGCCGCCCATGTTCGTTGCAACGACAAAAAAAGGTCTTCTTGCGACTGGATACCCTCCATATTCGGCAGAGCTCTTCTCTGTAGCATATCCCATGTATGCTCAATCGGGTTCAAGTCTGGCGACTGAGCAGGCCAGGGCAGGACATTGATGTTAGCTGCGGCGAGAGTCTGTCTTACAACTCTTGCGGTGTGCGGTCGTGCATTATCATGCATTAACTGAAATAAGGGACCGATTTGCACTTGTAGAGGAACGATGACGTCTGATACAATCGTCTCAGCATAAATTTGAGCGTTGAGGTTGCCTCTGATCCAAATCAACTCAGTTCTTCCGCCGATCCAAATACCCGCCCATACCATGATGGTTCCACCACTATAAGGATGGACTTCCTGGCAGGATTTTAATCGCTGTTGGCGTCCAGGGGTTCTCCAGTGTCGTATACGTCTTGTATCCGGTCTCATACCAAAACGAGACTCATCAGAAAAGCACTCGAAACGCCATTGTTCTTCTGCCCAATTTCTGTGTTCAAGAGCCCATTGATATCGAATCCTACGATTGTGCATTGCTATAGGTGGTACCCGTAGCGGTCTTCGGGAATGAAGGTTCACTTCATGCAAGCGGTTTCTGACTGTTTGGTCGCTAATTAAGTTCCCTGAAGAGTGATGAAGCCTCACGGCTAACATCATGGCGGTTATTGTTGGAGCTCTTCGAGTTAAGATTTGAATGTATCGGTCTTGTCTCCATGTGGTGCAGCGATACCGTCCTCCATGGCGCTCAGCCACGGTACCAGTGCTTCGGTAACGTGTCCAAAGTCGACTGATAACACTCTGACTTGTATTCAGAGCTAAAGCCACAGTACGTTGCCGGGAACCAGCTTCTATCATTCCCACGGCTCTGAGCATTTCTTCCCTGCTTAAATGACGTCGCCGCTCCATAATAACGTTGGTTTTAATCAGTAGTAGGGAAACAGTAGCACTAATAATGTCTTCAATGCGTTGTATGTTTTTATAGGGAAAATATTGACAGCTGATTTTCATCTTTTACTCGAATTTGATTCACAGTTCCTGATTCAAATTATGAAATGCACCAAAAAGGATCCATATAAATTTATAAAATCATAAATTTATTACAAAGCCACATCTCAATCTCAAGAAATCCGCATAAAAATGCTTGATCCCTAGACACTTTTGATGTGTGTAGTATGTTTTATGTCTTGTATTTTCTGTGTCATTTCTGTATGGTGTCAGACGTAAAGAATAGCACCATCCCATATCTTCCCGTGGGTGTCGTAAGAGACGACTAAGGGACTTGCCAGAGAATGGGCAGCAGCATTCTCTGTGTAACAACAGTACTGCGATCGCCAACCCGCCTGCCAAGCGTGGCGATTATGGCAAAACCCCCCTTATGTACACCTGGGAGGCCTATGTCCAGCAGTGGACGTCTTTCGGCAGAAATGATGATGAATGATGATGTCTTGTATTGAAAAAACAATACTTCGTTACACTATACAGCGTAACTGAATCTGGACCCGCCATAGAAAATTCGCATACAGAAGAGGTCATTTACTAATCTCTGTCATCTCTGACCTAGACTTGAGCCAAGAGCAAACCATCCGCAAATAAAAAAAAAACTTGTCAATTTGTTTTTTTTTTTTAATGATTCAGATTTGTAATAGCAACGACTGCTGTTTATTAGACCGTTCTTCCACGACTCTACTCAGAAGTAACTAACTACTTACCACCATAAATCTCCAAGGAGTAGGTCAAAAAATAAATACATAAATTCTAGCGAGGTAAAAAATAAATACATAAATTCTAGCGAGGTACGTAGATAGTACCTCGCTAGAATTTATGTATTTATTTTTTGACGACATAAAAATCAAAATGATTAGTCTATCGAGTCGTAATTCGAATTACACCAGTGACTTCATATTTGCGTCAGTTTTTTAAATAATTGTTTGGCATGAAAACAACGTATAATTGGAGATACTGCCTAAACTACTTGCCTCGTTCCAGAAAAAAATCGAGAAAATACTATCAAGGAAAACTTTGACACACCAAAAATAAAGAAAAGGAACACCTCGAAAACATTTCCACAGTCACAGGGAAATGAAGAATTGCCGTTCAAGAGTAAAAGAAAGAGCTGTTCTGTTTTATATTTGTTCAAAAACTTTGAATTGAGCATTTCGCTTGTTTATTTTGCTGTCAGTACTCGCAAACACTGAAATGTAAGGCTGAGTTTAGATGGATGTCGTGATTTTGTAACTTCGTAGTTTGGTAAGTTTATCCATACTTCCATACTAATATTATAAATGCGAAAGACACTCTGTTTGACTAAACGGCTGATCGGATCTTAATGAAATTTGGCAAGAAGATAGATTTCAACCTGGGGAAGTACATAGGATCATCATCACGTAAGACCAATAGAAGCGGAGCAGCAATGAAAAATGTTGCGAAAACGGGGAAAATGTGACGCAGACGAAGTTGCGCGGGACAGCTAGTTTTTAATAAAATGAATGAGGAGCTCGTGGCCAAATAATAACAGCCGCAGGATCAGCCGCAGGGATCAGTCGCGCTTGCCAAGATTGGTCTGTGCATGCGTAACCATCATTACATACCGAGTTTCCGCCGTGCCTCGGAACGCACGTTAAGCCATTAGTAAATGTTGGACAGTCCTTACTGGTATTCAGTGGCCCGAAAGTCTGACAACTAGTCTTACCAGCTGACCCTAACATAGTTAGGAAAAGACTCAGCAGATGATGAGTGTTCATGGTGTGTAGAAAATAATGGTATACCGTCCTTAAGAGCGTTTACACCTTACGGCATTTCATACAAACTTTCATGTCCTTATTTTCCAAAATGACTGAACCGATTTTTATGAAACTTCATACGCATTAGCAGGATGTTAAAGAGGTCTTAAAAGTTACTACTGGATGGATGAGATTTGACATAATACAGTTTATTTATAACCTGTTTCACATAGAATACTTTTTATCTCGGTTGTCACGCGGGCTCAGCTGTGGGGCATTGAAAAAAAAAAAATTAAACAGACTTTAAAAAAAAATATACCGACTTAAACTTATTTATTCACTAAAACAATAAATAAATTCTAATATGTATTTTTTTTTTTTGCAAAATACAAAAACCAACTAGGCCCAACACGGATTTGAACGCACATGGGGGGGTAAGAACTTCATGGAGCTGTGTGTACACACCCTTGCACAATGTCACGGATTGCTCCTACAAAGGACGAGATAATCATGTCAAAGTGAACAAATTCCTCACATACTTGCTAGTATTTAGCTTAGATAATATATAGGGTAGGCAGTTTGGTGGGCACTGTAGTAGTTACTTACTAATTTATTATGTTTTTGATTGGTATGAATATTAATTACTATGCATCATTATCTTGCCCTTAAATTCCAATTTATTTGGGGTCGGCGCAGCATGTCTCCTCTTTCCATACTTTTCTATTACTTGTCATCTCATGAGATAGCTCCTTTCTTGCCATATCATCCTTCACACAGTCGTTCCATCGTTTCTTAATATCTATTAAATTATAATATCCATACTGGAGGAGGAGCAGCGGTGGTCCAGTTGTGGCAGCCCTGACTTACGAGCAGTAAGTCGTAGGTTCGAACCCAAATAGGCGCATTACTTTGTGTTATTTATTTCATCACCGCTGCTCTCAAAACGGTGAAGGAAAACATTGTCAGGAAACCGGCATGTCCTAGAACTAAAATTTCGAAGTCATGTGACATCGACCAAGCCGCACTTGGCCCGCGTGGTGGATTACACGCCACTCCCTCAGAGGAGGCTTGTGTCACAGCAGTGGGAACATTGTAGGCTGATAATAATCATGATCACTACTAAAACTGTGGACTCTGCAATCGTTGTACCGGTTAATGGACTAATAGCAAAGAGCCTCGACCAACACTGTGAACACACTAAATAGTTAGGAGCAGACAAATCTGTCTACCCCCTAAAATCAGCGATCGCATCATTTAGTTTCCATTCACCCACATTCTTCAGCCATCCCGCGATCATGGCGCTTTGAACAGCGTTCATAAATTGGGAGCTCACAATAAATAATAATCAGAAAGGATGGAATTACATCTGACTAAAAGAGCGATGAATATTAACGTTGAAGGATGGAGATGGAGAGGAAGACCAAGGAAAGAGATGGATGGGTTATGTGAGAAATTTTAATGATATGAAAAAAAAAGGAGTTTCATTCTTTTACTTTTTTTTTTTATAAACTTTGCCCCATAATAGAAATTACTCATGTGTGGGTTTACAAAAATTTTAACCGACATACACAAACAGCCAGACCCGGAAGAACAAGAAAAGTCTGTAGGCCTTACAAATATTTGTTCCGTGCGGGGCTCGAACCCGCAACACGCAGCGCAGCAGTTGATCGCTCAACCACTGCACCAACCGTGCCGTTGAGAAAATCATAGTGTGACGAATGACAGGGGGGGAAATCGGAAGAAAAAAACGTGATGCGCCGACCCCAGATAATATGGCAGTACACCAAAACTGAAACCACACCTCATCATTATCACCTGCCTAGCCTGTTAGGAATATAAAGGAGTTTTTATAGGGTATTGGGAGTGGACTGTGGAGTACTTACTTACATAATACAATTAAAATATAATGATTTTTTTGTTTGTGCACTTGAATGTGTCGATTGTACATGGTGTCGGACGTAAAGAATAGCACCATCCCATAACTTCCCGTGGGTGTCGTAAGAGGCGACTAAGGGACTTGCCAGAGAATGGGCAGCAGCGTTCTCTGTGCTTTTGTAACAACCGTACTGCGATCGCCAACCCGCCTGCCAAGCGTGGCGATTATGGCAAAACCCCCCTTCTTGGGGGAGGCCTATGTCCAGCAGTGGACGTCTTTTGGCTGAAATGATAAATGATGATGATGACTTGAATGTACATTATAACATAGGCAAGTCCTTTTGCCCAACATGCTGTTTATTCATTTCAGACGTTCTACTAGTATGACGATTTTAAATTTCAGACCTTTTACTAGTAAGTCGTTTTACTTTAACGTCATTTATCCCACAAGGGCATTTTACTAGATTTTTCTTCTGAAACGGAGCGTTCCCAAATACATTAGGGTCGGCTTCCAGTCTTACTGGATGAAGCTGAATACCAGTGTTTAACCTTTTTTAAATTGTAACACAGGAAATATTGTTTCACAATATTCCTAATGAACAATATTGTTTTAGTTGCAAACAATAAATGAAACTATTCGGTAGAATGCTGTTTAATAACCCGTTGGTAGAAATAAAAGTGGACTGTATATTATAGGCTTGGTTTAATGCCGATTAAATTTACAATAGGAAACTGTCCCGGACAAACATAAAATAATTAAGTAAGGCGTTTGAGAGATCGTCCGTCGCGGTGGTGTCCGAGGAAGCGAGTGTCCGCAGGCCGGCCGGCGCCGTCGCCCGCAGCTCCCCTCGCTCGCCGATGATGTTGACGATGACGCGTAGGTCGGTAATGTCGCCCGCGCGTGTCGCCTGCGCGTGCCGACTGCGTGGTTGTTGGGTGCGATTCCCAACAAATGCAGATAATAATAGATTTTTTAAATTGATTTGGGGTGAACACGGGATAGAAGATCCTAAAACTTGAACATTAAGGATGATGATTCATTTATTTGTCTTTGTCTATAGGGTAGATTATTAAATGATGAAGCTCGTGGGTAAATAATAGCAACCGCACAGGTTCATCTTTAAGGTTAAGCCGTGCTTGCCGAGGTTGGTCCGGGGATGGGTGACCATAATTACATACCGAGTTTCTTCCGTGCCTCGGAAAGCACGTTAAGCCGTTGGTCCCGGCTGTCACTTGTAGATCTTTGACAGTCATTTGGAGTAGTCAGAAGACAAAGGTCTGATATCCAGTCTTACGAAGGGGTATCGTATTACCCAGTTACTGGTTTGCGGAGGTCAGACAGGCAGTCGCTTCATGTAAAATACTGGTACTCAGCTGCATCCAGTTAGACTGGAAGCCGACCCCAAGATAGTTTGGGAAAAGGCTAGGCAGATGATGATCGGGTAGATTATTAAAAAGTATTGGACACGTATTTTTGTTTTTTTCCCATATTCATAAAATTGCGGAGTTATATTGAGTTGAAATAGCGCATGACGTCACGGGTAAGTAGTATTTTATACCTACTTGTGACGTAGTGAGCCCAATTACTTTAATGCGTATTTTTTTGTTAATTTGATGAAAAAAAAATACGAGTCTAATATTCTTGTATTTAGAGCTTTTACGCCTTGCGACATTTCATACAAACTTTCAAGTCCTTATTTTCCTAAATAACTGAACCGATTTAATGAAACTTTATACGCATAAACAGGATACATACTTAGGTCTAAAGAGTTACTAAAAAACATTCTCGAAAAATTGTGTTACCGCTGAATTAGACCGATTATATCTATAGAAACAGTTTTTTTTTTTCACGACATTTCGAAAATGTTTTTACTAAATTTTTAGACGTATGTTACCTACTTATTCAAATCGATCCAGTCATTTCGGAAAATAAGGACTTGAAAGTTTGTATGAAATGCCGTAAGTTGTAAACGCTCTTAAGTACATACCTACCTGACTGAGGGAAAAAATTGAATTTCGTTTTCTTTACTCAGTCATCATCACTATAACAAAACTTACAACCCGTCTTAATTCCCACACGCAGCTATACCAAACCTTTTTGCCGCAGTTTTTAAGCCGCAAACTACCCGAGACAGCTAATATCCCTATTGTAGGGGTGAAGGGAGCGAAGGGGCCAAGTCTACGTGTGGCTAAGTACCTGAAGTTTCGTGCATCTGCTTGGAGTATCAAAGCCGTCGTAAGTTATTTCATATAAGTATAGGTAAGTCGAGGTGATGCAGCTGTGCATAGAGCAAGTTTAGTTTAAGAAGAGAGGGGTTGTTTTTTAAAAATGATTAATTTATGCATGGTGGTATTTATGCTGTCGGACGTAAAGAAAAACACCATCCCATATTTTTCCGTGGGTGTCGTAAGAGGCGACTAAGCAATTTGCCAGAGAATGGGCAGAAGCGTTCTCTGTGGTTTTGTAACAACCGTACTGCGATCGCCAACCCTGCCAAGCGTGGCGACTATGGTAAAACCTCCAAAATGTCAATGTGGCGTCACTTGGGGGAGGCCTATGTCCAGCAGTGGACGTCTTTTGGGCTGAAATGAATGATGAATTATGAAACAGGGTGGAAGGGTGCAGAAACGGTTACCGCGAAATCAGTACATCATTCTGAATCCGGGGCCACACGGAAATTTTTCATCGGTAATTTAAAAAAGAAACTCAGCTGTTCCTCACATTTTGATCGTGTAGGTATTGCAGTTATGTAGAAAACAGCAATTTTTAGGGTTCCGTACCTCGAAAGGAAAAAACGGAACCCTTATAGGATCACTTTGTTGTCCGTCCGTCCTTCCGTCTGTCCGTCTGTCCGTCTGCCGTCTGTCCGTCTGCCGTCTGTCCGTCTGTGCGTCTGTCCGTCTGTCCATCTGTTCGACTGTCTGTCTGTCAAGACCCTTTTCTCAGGAACACGTGGAGGTATCAAGCTGGAATTTATATCAAATACTCAGGTCTACTGCCCCTTGGAGCTCTGAAAAAAATCGAACTTCTAAACCAACGCAATCAAAAGATATAGCCATTTATGCCGCATTTCCGCAAATTTTCGACACTCGCAATGGAATCAAAACCTACAGGGTACTTCCCGTGAACTCAAAATCTTGAAATTAGTACTTATAGCATAGATATAGGAAAAATTGCGAAAATCGTAAATTTTTAGTAACATATAATAAAAATATTCTTAATAATTTTTGTACGGAGTACGCGAGTCCGACTCGCACTTGGCCGATTTTTTTTAAATAACTGAGCGAAAATTTTCTATGTACTCACATGAAATTTTTTTAGTTCGGAATGATGTACTGAATCTGCGTCTGCGTCTCTTCAATCCTGTATATGTTTCTTGTATTGTTTTACATATTGTCTGCCAGTCAACCTTTGGATTTCGATTTAGTCTTTATTATTCTGTATTAAGTAGGTATAATTAATTACTGCGATATCATCATTTAATCATTTCCGCTCAAAGACATCCACTGCTGGACATAAGCCTCCCCCAAGTGTCGCCACATTAACATTTTGTGGGGTTTTGGCATAATGGCCACGCTTGGCAGGCGGGTTGGCGATCGCAGTTCGGTTATTACAAAAGCACAGAGAACGCTGCTGCCCATTCTCTGCCAAATCCTTTAGTCGTCTCTTACGACACTCACGGGAAGATATGGGGTGGTGCTATTCTTTACGTCCGACATCATACATAGCCATACTGCGATATACTTATCAATAAACCTACGAGTTTTTAAACAACCCATAGTTTTAAACAACCTGCCATCTCACTTTAACGAGCTGGCTAAATAAGAAATGACTGATAATTTAAATATTCTTCTTTTTCTTGCTTCAAATTATTCATACATAGGTACCGGTCAATCCTAGATTCCTCACAGAGGCAAGATCAAAACCCCTCTCTCTCTGCGCACCTTACATAATCAATGACGACTGCTCTGCCGCTCTCTCTCAAACAAAACGGAATTCCGTTGCAGACGGACGCTAGTTTAAGGAAGGAGCATACTAGTACAAAGGGGTGAGAATTAACCCCCACTGTTTGCCAAGTACCCACACAACCTGCATTCTACGTACACCCTGTATATACAACGAACAGAGAAAACTATAGTGTAGGTAGTGAAACATCCTGTGTAGTCTCAAGTGAAAATGTTTCGAGGGTAGGTGTTTTTGAATTGTGGGTGAAATTTTAACGTATAATTACGCTTGTTTACTCTACAGAGGTAGGCAGAAAGAGATTCGTATTTTACGAATTGAAGGTACAAAGGAACGCAACTATTATATTACTAATCAGCTGCTGCCTGCGATCTTCATCCGCTTGAAATTACAAAAAAATATTACTTCCCCGTAAGAATCAGATTTTGTTAACGATTTCAATGGTTTCAGTTTTTTTTTGCCTTATATTTAGGGTTCCGTACCCAAAGGGTTTGACCCTATTACTGAGACTTCGCTGTCCGTCCGTCCGTCCGTCTGTCTGTCACCAGGCTGTATCTCATGAACCCTGATAATTAGCCAGTTGAAATTTCTACAGATTGTGTATTTCTATTGCTGCTATAACAACAAATACTAAAAGCAGAATAAAATAAATATTAAAGAGGGGCTCCCATACAGAAAAGTGATATTTTTGCTCGTTTTTAGGGTTCCGTTGCCGAATGGAAAAAAACGGAACCCTTACAGATTCGTCATGTCTGTTTGTCTGTCTGTCTGTCCGTCCGTATGTCACAGCCACTTTTTTCCGAAACAATAAGAACTATAATGTTGCAACTTGGTAAGTAGATGTATTCTGTGAACCGCATTAAGATTTTCATACAAAAATAGAAAAAATTAAAAAATTTGGGGGTTCCCCATACTTTGAACTGAAAAACATTTTTTTTTTTCATTAAACCCATACGTGTGGGGTATCTATGGATAGGTCTTCAAAAATGATATTGAGGTTTCTCATATTTTTTTTTCTAAACTGAATAGTTTGCGCTAGAGCCACTTCCAAAGTGGTAAAATGTGTGTACCCCCCCCTCTAATTTCTAAAGTAAGAGGAGGAAAATTCTGAAAATATTTATAGTTGTAGAACGTAAAAAAACTATCAACGAAAATTGGTTTCAATAAGATATGATGTTTAGTTTTTGAGATATGGGACTTTTTCATCAAACTGCAGCAGTAACTTTGTTTTTCATAAACATACTATCAAAAACAAATTTAGTTTTGCGGTTGAGTGGAAGTTTACTAACTAATGCTACTAACTAATGAATGACAGTTCAAAATATTGTTTTAATATTTGTTTGGGGCTATGGAACCCTGTGTGCGAGTAAAACTCGCACTTGGCCGGTTTTTATAATATTAGGTCTTTACCTATGAAATTGCCGTTTTGTTTGAAAAAAGTTAAAGTATTTTTTTTTTCGAACTTATTTATTTCTTTTGTTCAAAAACCCCTGCAATCAATGCATCTTTGCCAACGCTGTGGCAGTTTATGGATGCCCTTCTTGAAAAAATCAGCTGGACGGGAGACAACAAACTCTTCAAAGGCGTTTTGTACTGCCTCTCGGGAATTGAATTTTATCCCCGCTAAAAAGTTGTCCAAATTTTGGAAAAAGTAATAGTCGGAAGGCGCAAGATCTGGTGAGTATGGCGGATGAGGGAGAGCTTCCAAACCCAACTCATGCAGCTTAGAGACGGTCTGTTGTGCAGTATGGGGCCGCGCGTTGTCGTGAAGTAGCAGTGGAGACGACCGATTGACCAAAGCTGGTTGCAGACGTGCAAGTTTCGCCATCATTGTGGTCAGTTCTTCAATGTACACATCTGCAGTAATGCTCTCGCCGTTTTGTAAAAAGCTATGATGAATCACACCAGCACCAGACCACCAAACTGTGACCATCACCTTTCTAGGGGTCATTTTTCGTTTTGCACATTGCTTTGGTACCGAACCAGGATCTAACCAACTTGCTGAGCGCTTTCGATTGTCAAAAAGAATCCATTTTTCGTCGCACGTAACAATTCGGTTCAAAATTCCTTCATTTCTGTGCCTGTTAAGCAGCGCAAGGCAAGTCTCGACGCGTACGTTGCGCTGGCGATCGTTAAGTTCGTGGGGCACCCATCTATCAAGCTTTTTTATCTTGCCAATCTGTCGCAAATGGACCAATATTGTTTTAATGCTAACATCAAAAGCTGCTGCCAGCTCAGCTGTAGATTGAGTTTCATCAGCTTCAACAATCACCTTTAATTCATCATTGTTGACCAAAGTTTCCGGACGACCACGAGGTTCATTTTTCAAGTCAAAATTCCCAGAACGGAACCGAGCAAACCAATAACGGGTTGTGCGTTCGTTTGTACAGTTCTCTCCGTAAACGTCGTTGATGTTACGGGTCGTTTGTGCCGCGTTGGTGCCACGACGGAACTCATATTCCATAATTACACGAAATTTCAAAGTATCCATTATGAGGAAAAATGTTGAAATGTAATGAAAATACAACGCTAATCAATAAACAAAAGACTGATTTTGTAAATAGAATGTCATATTTTTAAAACAAAATTAATTTGAATTTAGAACTCATAGCCAATCAAAACTTTTTTTTGTTTGAAAAAGTCTGTACTGCAATACGGCAATTTCATAGGTAAAGACCTATTATAAATAACTAGCTGTTCGGCGCAACTTCGTTTGCGTCACATTTTCCCCGTTTTCGCAACAATTTTCATTGCTGATTCTCTCCTATTGGTCGTAGCGTGATGATATGCCTATAGCCTTCCTCGATAAATGGGCTATCTGACACTGAATTTTTTTAAGTATGATAATAAGAATTTTTCAAATCGGACCAGTAGTTTCGCAGCCTATTCAATGCAAACAAACAAACAATCAAATCTTTCCTCTTTATAATATTAGTTTAGATGGTACGGAACCCTTCGTGCGCGAGTCCGACTCGCACCGTTTTTAAAAAGACATTTCGAAAATGTTTTTGTAACTTTTTAGACCTACGTATTTTGCTTGTGCGTACTAAGTTTCATTAAAATCGGGACAGTAATTTCGGCAAAAAAGAAAAGAATTAAAAGTTTATATAAAATGCCCTGAGGCGTAAACGCTCTTAAGTCTTGTAATAGGGGCCATCCTATTGCCACCAACAGAACACAAATCCGTATTGCGTGAAGCTACTAAAAATTTCTCAGCTCTCCTTCTAAAGATTAATTCATTATTTTAACTTCCGGCAGTAATACAGTAATTAGAAGTTAATTATACACACATGCTCATTAAACGTCATTACCTGTTATCAATACGGAGTATTCATTGTATAATACTATTGGGTGATAATAAGGTTATAGCATAGCATATCTTCAGTTCATGAAGGCATAATATAAGTGGATGTGCAAGGGACGAGATATGCGCGGTTGTATGACTTACTGGACCTGAAATAGCGATGCGACGGACAAAACAGTTTCATACTTTAAGTCAGAGTGTATAATGGTGTAAATTATAATTATTATAGCTAGCCTGATTGTCCCACTGCTGGGCAAAGGCCTCCCTCCATTCTTTCCAACGGTCACGATTCTGTGCTGCTTCTTTCCAATTATCAAGGAAGACATCCAGTTCGTCCCGCCATCTACTTCGTGGTCTGCCGCGACCCCTTGTCACTGTTTCAGGGCACCAATCCTGAGCTTTACGAGCCCACAGCTCGTTCGGAATGCGACAGACATGTCCTGCCCAGTCCCATTTCAGTTGTGCAGCCTTTTGAGCCACGTCAACGATTTGTGTTTTGGAGCGCAATGTAGTGTTTCGATGTTAAATAGGTACTTAAATAAAATAGAAGTTGTGTACACAAAAAAAGTGCGGAAGTCCTCCACACCCCAGTAACTGGATAATACGATACCTATTGGTGAGACTGGCTATCAGACTTTTGGCTTCTGACTACTCGTAACGACCGTCAAAGATCTACAAATGACAGCCAGGACCAACGGCTTAACGTGCTTTTCGAGGCACGGAGGATACTCGGTACGTAATTATGGTCACCCATCCACGGACCGCTCTGTATGGTGTCGGACGTAAAGAATAGCACCATCCCATATCTTCCCGTGGGTGTCGTAAGAGGCGACTAAGGGATTTGCCAGAGAATGGGCAGCAGCGTTCTCTGTGCTTTTTGTTACAACCGTACTGCGATCGCCAACCCGCCTGCCAAGCGTGGCGATTATGGCAAAACCCTCCAAAGTGTCAATGTGGCGACACTTGGGGGAGGCCTATGTCCAGCAGTGGACGTCTTTTGGGCTGAAGTGATGATGATGATGAATGATGATCCACGGACCAACCTCGGCAAGCACGGCTTAACGTTAAAGATTGACCCGTGCGACTGTTAATATTTAGCCATGAGCTCCACAAATAAAGCACGTAATAATGCTGAGATAAATGCAAAATAAAACAAAAAGTTAAACAAACTATTAGAAAACTACGTATTCAGACGCTTATGATCTTGTGGCACACTGCAAAGCTGGCTCGAGAAGATAGCTACTCGAATGTAGTTATAGATAATTGAAATCCACTTCATAACGTATGAATAAATAATTAGCTACGTCTTATGATGTCGTTCTAGGAGAAGTGTTGAACGCTGGTTTTCACTAACGCTTTCATGACGAAACATAACAAACATCACGGCTGTAATCCCCTGAAATGTTAAACAGAGGTGTACCTGTCGCAGTATGATGGCTTAGGAGCTTTCGTATTTCTATCTTCCGGAATATAGACATAACCTTAGGGATTTATATCCCATAGTAAGATAGTTTTAGCCGTGACATAGTAATCTATATCACAACTAAAACTATCTTACTGTGACGTACCTAATAGTACAACCACATTTCTCCAGTTATGTTTACGTCCCAATACAGGGCGACCCTATAGCCATCAATAATTCACAAATACGTGGCTACTTCTGAGTTTTTTTTTATAGGCCCTACACTAAGAATTTCTCCTGAATCGTGGGTGCGTTTATAAACATTTAAACTCACATCACAAACAGCCAGATTTGGAACAACTATCTGTGGACCATACAAATAATTGTTCCATTTGGGGATCGAACCCGCGACACGCAGCGCAGCAGTCGATCGCTCAACCACTGCACCAACCATGTCGTCGTATTCTATACGGAAAAACCCAAAAAAACTGGCCGACCTGAGAATCGAAAGGCTAAGGGCATGGGGGCCTTTAGCAGTCACGCTTACAACCGCTAGACCAATAAGGCAACAACTAGAGTTATTAATAAATATATTATGCAGATGCAAACCATCTCAAAGAGACTGAAGACTGCCATGTTTTTAAAGACTCCAATAACAATTTACACTTTAACCAACTTATCAGTGCAGACGGCAAAACACAGAACTAAAATAAATGTACTAAGCTTCACATATCGATGCAAATTTCTTTGACAATCAACGCCACCTCAAACTGCACACTTAAAGTGGTCAAACTATACCTGACATCTGCCCTAAATGCCAAAGTACTACTTAAAACAACCTTGTACACTTTATCATGGGGTTTTAAACCTTACTTTTAACTGGTTAAGGTTGGAAGTGAGATGAAAAGGTGCTCCCAGTGGATGCAAGGTGTCAAATGAATGAAATAAAAAGTTATTATATTTGTTTAAAGCCATTTGCAGTCATCTGTTGTTTGTGAACAGTATCAGAGTTTACTTATGAAAAGGGTAGACAGAAATGTACTTAAGGAAGATACTTATATGAGATAGCCCGAGAAGTTTAATTTTTCTTACGTTTTTTGCAATTTGCATCTCATTATCATCATCATCATCATTTCAGCCGAAAGACGTCCACTGCTGGACATAGGCCTCCCCCAAGTGGCACCACATTGACCAATACCGTGCGACTCGCATCCAGCGGATCCCCGCAAATTTCACCAGGTCATCGGTTCACCTAGTGGGAGGCCTTCCAACGCAACGTCTTCCGGTTCGCGGTCGCCATTCCAGAACTTTTAGGCCCCATCGGCCATCCGTTCTGCGAGCAATGTAATAATAATAATTAATAATAATTTTTTATTCAAAAAATATAAGGTAAACATTAAATACAAGTTTTCTTAAATCTATGTCGTGTTCACTCATGGTTTGTGCCTGAACTAGGTAATCCTGTGTTTCAGGCGATTGGAGGTAACATTAATTAATTAAATAATCACATATCATATTAATCTTATTGGTACATGTGTAAAAAGGTGTATAAAATTATCTTTACTTATCTTAACTTACTAACCAATACAAAAAAAAAAAAAACAAAAAAAAAAGAACAGAAATACTATCAATATTTACTTTAGCACAAGTAATAATTTCTCTGTATCTTCATAGGACATAGCTTGGAGAGTTTCCTTAAGGAATTTTTTGCAGTTACTATAATTTAGGGAGTACATGTTCCCTTTTTCATTTAGCCTGTTATAGAGTAGCGGTCCGAGGTACATATAAAATTTTGCTGTGAAAGCATGTTTTGTACTTTTTTGAGGGCAAACTATATCTTTCCGTCTCCTTTTAGTACATTCAGTGCTGTATGGAAGTGCTGCGTGTTGTTTTAGTACAGTGCTCATTATAAATAACTGTCGAACTGTTAGCACTTCACAGGAGTTATACAGGAGGTTTGTGGGGAAAAGGAAAGGGCGGCAAGTAGCCACCTTGAGAATAGCTCTTTGAGCTCTTTCAATGGCCAATAGCAAAGTCTTACTCGTCCCACCCCATGAAGTGATGCAGTAAGTCAAAATTGACTGACAAAGAGCAAAGTATACTTGCCTAATTATTTTTGAATCTGCGATAAATCGTAGCTTTTTGAATATGTATATCAGCTTACGAATTCTATTATTTAGAGCTTCCATATGCTGTTTGAAGGAAAGGGTTTCATCTAATATAATTCCCAGGTATTTTAATGTATCTGTCTTTTTAATATTGGGACATTTACACTGGTTATCTCCAGGGACTGGACAACAATGAGCATGCAACGCTATAGGGATATTTGATATTTGTTTGCGCATCGAAAACTTAATAATGTCTTCTCTGCATTTAGAGTTAGTAAGTTATTTTGAAGCCATTTATTTACAATATTAAATCCGTGTTGCGCAAGATTGTAGACATCATATTCTGAGTCAGCCGAAAAAAGTAGAGCAGTATCGTCTGCGTAAGTTATGATAGTGCCATGCTCTAGTTTGAGATTGCAAAGGTCATTTATGTAGATTAAAAACAAGGTGGGCCCTAAAATACTTCCTTGAGGAACACCAAAACATGTGTTTTTTTGAAAAGCGCTGAGAACGTTTCCGATCTTTATGCATTGGGAGCGATCTTCTAAATAACTTTTGAACAACTTCAGCTGGATGCCTCTAATACCAATGATCTCAAGCTTGCGCAACATAATTGGAATGGAAACTGTGTCAAAAGCTTTAGCGAGGTCCAGGAAAATTCCTACTGTGTGGTTACCCTTGTCCAGTTTTTGCGCTAGATAGTCAGTAAGATGGTGTACTGCATCAGCAGTTGAAACTTTAGGCCTAAATCCAAACTGCTGTTCCGAGAGAATTGATTTGTCTTCCAAATATTTCAACAACCTTTTGTTTATAATTTTTTCCAATATTTTAGATATAGAAGGCAGTAGAGAAATAGGTCTATAATTTGTCACTTGCTCTTTGCTGCCTGATTTATGGACAGGGACAATTACAGCTTTTTTGAGACACTCTGGAAAATTACCTGAAGATAAACAAAGGCGGAAAATATAAGTCAGTGGCCGTACCAAAATATCCTTGAATCTTTTGATAATTTTGTTAGATATGTTATCCCAGCCTACTGCACATTCTTCTTTCAAGGTCATAATTATACTTTCCACCTCAGTCTCGTCAGTATCTAGCAGCGCAAAGGATGTTAAAGCAGTGCTGCATGTTAAATGAGTGCTTGTTAGATTATGAGATTGACCCAGATGTTTTTCTGCCAGACATTTTCCAACATTAACAAAGAAATTATTTGCTATGTTAGCGGATTCCAGCGGCGACAAGTGTGCTTGTAATAAACCTAAAGATGACTCATATTGTTTCGTGCTATACGTTGCGTTTTTAATATATTTCCAGATCTTTTTACTATTTGTTCCAGCCTTTTCCAATGCCACTTTGTCGTAGTTGCTTTTAATTTTTTTAAGGAGATTATTGCAGAAATTTCGATATCTTTTGTACGAAATTTGCAAAACTGCACTGTCTGGATTAGATTTAGCTTTCACATGCAGTTTATCCCTATGTTTCATACAGCGTATAAGACCTGGTGTAATCCATGGTTTTAGGTTGTTATATTTTTTGCTCAACTTCGATATGACTGTGTTTTTCTGAATTGCATTTCGTAAGTTATCAATTAAATACATCATGCAAAATTGTGGGTCAGCGGAATTATAGACTGGATCAAAACTGATGACGCGTAAATCGTCTTCAAGTTTATTTATATTTAGTTTTGAAATATTGCGAGTGTCTTGTTTAGGTATTTTACAATTTAGCGTTAGTAGGGCAGCATTGTGATCGGTTATTGTTGAGTTAACAACAAGTGCAAGTGAAGGGAAATTGGATTTAAGCATAATATGATCCAAACAGGAGCCACTGTGATGTGTAGGAAAGCTGTGTGCTGGGAGCATGCCATGAAAGGCGCATAGGTTGAGGTAGTCCTGAGCAGACGCATCAGCACTTCCTGGTAGAATATTGATATTAATATCTCCAATTACAACCGTGTTTTTGACGGATGACAGGGTTTGCAAGGTCTCATTCAGAGAGTCAGTAAAGAGGCTAGTATTTTTAAACGACGGAGGTCGATATAATGCTAATATCGCAAATTCGGTTCCAATTGTAACTAATAGTCTGTTACATTCGTGCATATTAGGTTCCTGAACAGATACATTGAGATGATCTCTTGCATAAACTATCACCCCATCATTTTGGTTGTAATTTATAGTACTTTTATACATATTATATCCCGGTATTAATGGTATGTTATATTGTTTAGCAAGCCAGCATTCGGTTAAAACAATAACGTCACAATTTATGTTTAGCCGTTGCTGAAATGTAGTAAAGCTATCAAAATTCTTAAAGACACTGCGAATATTTTGTGTTAATATAGTTAGTGGAGTGTTGTAGCCGGATAGATATAGTTTGCAGTTTTCCGCTTCACAAACTTTGGACTCAGTTACAGAGAAATTATCTAACTCATTAATCAAATTATTTAACATAATTTCAATTAAAAATAAAAATTTAAAAAGGTCAGAAAAAATAACTAATTAACGGCGCTCTTAGGCGCCTCCATAATCTACCGAATTGATGTACCTTTTTTCCGCCATTATTTTCGCCGGGCAGTCCGCAGCACCTGTGTTATGTTTGTCTGGCTTTTTGAAATGCAAGCAAGTAGCGCATTTTGGTTCATCAGCCTTCTTTGGACATTCTTTTACTGAGTGACCTTGATCACCACAGTGGCCGCAGGTATACGATGTCTGTCGACATGACTTGGCCGCATGTCCATACTGCTGACACTTATAACATCGTGTGACCAAAGTAAAGTCTCTCACAGGGCATGATGACCAATTTACAAAAACTCGGTCTTGCGATATCAGGGCTTTGCGTATGACTGCAGATACTTCGACTATGTAATTGCAGGTCTCAGCGTCTTTCTTACCTGACTTATGACTTATTTTAATTGAGTTCAAAAACGTCTCTAGGCTGCAGTCCTGAAGTTTTTCGGCTAGATTTTGGTTGAACAAACACGTTAAAACCTCATTTTCCTGCAAAGATGTCGGAACTCCTATAATCACAACCCTAGGCTTCCTTTTATGGGGCTCGTCGACTGTGAGGCCTGATTTGGTAAGCTGCACCGATTGTCTCAGCTTCTCAATATCGTCCTTCGTCTCGGTGCTGATGATAACACCGCCGTTCTTCGTCTTGCGCAGACCTCTCACCTGGAGCTTCATTTGTTCGGGGCTGATAATTTTTTGGACAAGAGTTTTGGTCTCATCGCTGGTCTTTAGCTTGTCACTTGGATAGATGGCCACTGAACTTACATTACTCGGCTGGATGAAATTGTTGGCACCTTTCTTTACCATGTCAGCAAAGGTAGATCCCTGGACAGGTTTCGTCGATTCTTCGATACTCAGCTTCAGGTTTTGTAGCTGCTGCGAAAGATCGAGTTGGTTTTCGAGAGTCCTGATGTTGTAGTGCGATAGGAGGGCTTTTGCTTTAACGGACTGGTACATGACGGCCATCTGCGAGGTCCCATGGCTAACTTTCCGGCTTAGGTTAATGATGCGCGTTTTCTGTTCCACATTCAACTTTCCTTCAGCTGCAATAGCGCACACCTCGTTCAGGCTCTGCTCGATAATCGACATCCAGTTCTGAATTTCAGACGTCGAGACAACTTCAGGGGCATCGTTCTTTTGGACAGGCGCTTTAGGGGTAGAAGCGGGTACGGCCACGGGTACGGCCACGGGCACAGGTGTAGAAGGCGGGGAGCGAACACATTTACTACTCCGGTTGAAGGGACTATCCTCCATCGTGAAGCAGGTTATTCTGTTCCTGTTAAACACCGGTCATTTCTACTTTGTGTTAGTAGAAAAACACATTTAATATAATAGTATGCGTCACTACTGTCGGTTAAACTAGGTCACAGTTTCGCAAGTGATTATTTGTTTATTGAAATAATTGTTCGATACGTCTGTTCACTACGACCGGCAATATTGCAATCCCTGCGAATCCCTAATGTGACCTGCCCACTACCACTTAAGTTTGGCAATTCTTCGGGCTACCTAACCGTCGGTAACTTGGTTCTCTTGCGGATACGCTCTTTTCTTATTTGATCACGCAAAGAAATTCTGAGCATAGCCCTTTCCATCGCCCTTTGGGTGACTTTAAGCCTTGTGCGACCACGTTGCGGTCCTGTATGTAATCACTGGCAACACACACTGGTCATAGACTTTCGTCTTGAGACACTGCGGTAAGTTGGACGAGAAGATACCACGCAACTTCCCGAACGCAGCCCAGCCGAGTCGGACTCGACGATTGACCTCTTTCTCGAAGTTAGACGTACCCAACTGGACCATTTGTCCCATGTGTCCATGTCCCATTTGTATTGTGTACAACACTAGATCAACGAAGTAAAAATTAGTTATCAAGTATAACAGGTATATCCAGCTGTGCACTATAAAAAACCGTACTTCATTAACGAAGAATTTTTATCGTCATAGTAAGCCTCGCCCTATCCCAGGAATTTCTTCCTGATCTGGAAAAATTACATCGTATCGAGTCATAGTAATTCTATGCATGTTGTTGAAACTAATTTATGCCCATACAAGTTGATTATTTAGCAAGAAATGAGGCTGGTAGCTAGAAGAGATCTTGACTTAATTATAACAGCCCCTCGGATCTATTTTTCATTTAGCCGTGCTGGCCTGGGTTGGTCCGTAGATCGTTTTTAGGGTTCCGTACCCAAAGGGTCAAACGGGACCCTATTACTAAGACTTCGCTGACCATCCGTCCGTCTGTCACCAGACTGTATCTCATGAACCATGTGATAGTTAGCCAGTTGAAATTTCTATAGATTATGTATTTCTGTTGCCGCTATAACAACAAGTACTAAAAACAGAATAAAATAAATATTTAAGGGAGCCCCCCTTAAATATTTATTTTATTCTGCTTTTAGTACAAAAAAGAACGATCGACGACGAAGGCGATTTGTAGTAAGCAACGACTTAATATTGTCGGGTCTGCGAATACAATGTCCTCCCATATTTAAGTACTAACGCTGTAACATAGAAATATTGTAAATCCAAATGATTTCAAAAGACTAGACACGGAGTTTCTTGCCGGTTCTTCTCCATAGGAAACGACTAACCCGAACCGAGCACCTTTTTGTCGACGTTTTTTAAGTGCCCATGTAGGCCTATGTAAAATAAAATATTTTGATTTTGATTTTTGATCCACCACCCATTAGGGGTGTCATACAGACCAACAAACTGATCACTTTCTCTTAGGGACCAGCATCGTAATCGCGAGAGCGGGACTTAAACATAACTGCAGGTGAATTGTGAGTCTACGTACTCGTCCGTATTACACAAGGCGTTATTTTGCATCCTCGTTAAAATTGAGGAGGTTGTCACAAAAGACATAAATAATCAATTTAAATTACGGTACCTAGTTATCTATACTCATATTATAAAGCTGAAGAGTTTAATTGTTTGTTTGCTTGAACGTGCTAATCTCAGGAACTAAAGATCCGATTTGAAAAATTCTTTCAGTGTTGGATAGCCCATTTATCAAGGAAGGGTATAGGCTATATATCATCACGACAAATAGGAGCGGAGCAGCAATTAATAAATAATGTTTCGAAATCGAGGGTTTTGTTTTCCTTTTAAGAGTTCCGCTGCGTGCGCTGCGTAAACGGTTAAAGTTACGCAAAAATCATGTAAAACAGAATTGTTTCCCTTTAAAAGATCTAAAAAAAAGTCTTCAACAGCATATGTCTATCTTTTAAGGTTGACTCACTATAACCTTTTTAGGCTGAACAAATTTGTTTAAAAAATAATGCATTATTTTCGAAGGTGTTTTTTATAAACATGATATTATTCCTTATCCAATTAATAATTTAAAACAAAATTGCCCTTTGCATCATTCGATTTTAATATATACTGATATTATAAAGCTGAAGAGTTTGTTTGTTTGTTTGCTTGAACGCGCTAATCTCAGGAACTACAGATCTGATTTGAAAAATTATTTCAGTGTTAGATAGCCCATTTGCTGTATATCATCACGACAAATAGGAGCGGAGCAGCAATGAATAATGTTTCAAAATCGGGGAAAATTTGACGCAGACGAAGTTGCGCGGGACAGCTAGTTATTAATAAACGCTGATTTTATTGGTTGTTTAAATTTGACAGTATTTCAGGATTTCATATTCCCTTAACGTGGTTTAGGGAATATAAAATGATCGAAAATATATGTTTGAGATTGTTTTTATTTGTGTCAAAGCTAGGTTTTAAGGCGATAAAAACACGGGTGGTTCACACATACCGATTTCCAACACCACATAGTAGGTTGCGTGCGTTTCTGCGTAAACCCATGGGAAATAGGCTTATGCGAGTTTTGTCATCTCCGCTCTGCTCGATTCCGCCCATCTCAGCTCAGCTCATCTCCAGCACCCAACTAGCTTTAACTCAGAGAATTCCAGAGCATTTACTTGAAAATTAATTGGATTTTTACCACCCTTTGTTATTGTCA
This sequence comes from Cerastis rubricosa, assembly GCA_949152445.1. Classification (NCBI taxonomy): domain Eukaryota; kingdom Metazoa; phylum Arthropoda; class Insecta; order Lepidoptera; family Noctuidae; genus Cerastis; species Cerastis rubricosa. Next base: position 14,035,037 of record OX424548.1, on the reverse strand, counting down.
AGAGTCTTTTTTTCAGTTTAATTAAGTTCTCTAAGACAAGGGTATGTCTGTAAAGAGAGTATTTTTTCAGCAATTGCTTTATTTCTGATTCAGGAAGGATTCTTGCAAAGACAACGAAGGAATTGTTCGTCTTGGATTCTTTTTTGTATTTTTCTTTTTATATTTTTTAAATGATACTTAAACAAGTTATTTTTGGTTATTTTTTTTTCTTTTTAATTTTAAATGTTGTTTAAATAATAAGATTTCAGACGTGACGTTATGTTATGTTAAAAAGCAGTAAAAATCCAAACAGCCATGCAGTCAGTCCCGCTTCCTCCCTTTGACTAGCTCGTGACAATAAAAAAAAATAAAAAAAGAATAGCCGTGAAAACCAGACGTCCATCTTTAAAACACCTGTAAGGTCACCAAAATAAGTCCTGACAATTTTAACGAGGATACAAAACACTTAATATCCTTAACCATTTTGTCAACAACAGGTGTAAGGTACATCCTTATTACAACCTAGGTATAGCTTGGTAATGTCCTAGGATGCCTACTTCATCTTAGTACCAGGTGATGTAGTAAGAACTAATTACGTTTTTGTAGTGTTTAACGGTACTTTAGATGCTAGCTGTGGTGTGGTGTGTGGCATGAGCGTAAGCGATTATGTGTTATGAACTTAAATTATGTATCGAAAATGGTACGCGCTTATTTCTTTACGTGATGCCTTGCATGTCGGGCTTGTGGACGGTGAGTAATGGGCTAGCTTACCGTCCGTCCATCTTATGACGACAGGCCGTGTCGACGGCGCGTTCGTGTTCCACGCGCGCCTCAAGGTGATGTCAGCAAATCGGAAGGGGTCCGAGAGGGCCGATGCCTGCCAGTGCTGCGGGACTGTTCGAGAGAGATACCGTGGCCCTGGACACAAGGCTTAGAAGGAACATGGATGTGTTTTAGTCAGTACAAGTCTGACACTCCCTTCCGCTCCACTCAGAGCAGGAGAGGTCATTTGATGACTGATGACTAGAGATTGGTTAGTCGGATGCATATTTACCTAAAGTTTGAGTGTTGACTAGTATGGAGCGCGCGTCAGTATGGGAAAAGGAGTTTATTAAAAAAAACTAGTCTAGTTACTTTTTTGTTTAGCTCCAAATGAATTATGCCCAGACATAGGTATTTACCTTTTTGTTTTAGCATTCGACATTTCAGGACAAAAATACGAAATCAAATAGTTGTTGTATTTTTTTCCTTGTTATTTTCAACAAACTTGCCAGGTTTTAAATAAATTTAAAATATTCGTTACGATATTTTGAGTACTACATTTTATACTTAGTAAAGAATTATGAAGATTTCGCAATCCCGCGACAAAAAATGGCAATTAAATAGCCGCTTCCATACTTTTGTACCTTTTGCCAGAAAACAAAACGTACTTTAGGTAAATATGCATCCGAATATCCGATCACTAAAGATGAAAACATCCGTAAAAAAAAAATTGCCTTGCGTGAGATTTGTCCATCATCATCCTGATGGGGTCGGGTCAGTCTAACCGAATACAATTGAATATTAGTATTTAACATGGACCGAACCGTTGGTCCCGACTATCATTTGCTAATCATTGACAGTCGTTACAGGTAGTCAGTGGCTCGAAAGCCTGACAACTAGTCTTATCAAGGGGTATCCTATGACTCAGTTGTAACTGGCTTGCGGAGGTTAGATAGACAGTCGCTCCATGTAAAGGACTGGTATTCAGCTGCACCCGGTTAGACTGGAAGCCGACCCCGCCATAGTTAGAGTAAGGCTAGGCAGTTGATGATTATGTTCAACAAAGAGTACTATATGTACCGTTGAGCATCTAGCTAGACGAAGACTTATCAGTAAGGTTCTAAAATTTCTGGCCTTCACACATTACATTAATCAGAGACACGAAACTGTCACTAAATTACTGAACTTTTCTCAAGCAACTAGAATAAAAAAAAAATGTATTCTCCCTTTATTCCAATCTATTGGAACGAAGTTCTTTATCACGAGTTGCGAAAGTGGGCTAGACGGAAAAAATTAAGACCAAAAGTTGTAACGACACTTTTTTTCCCCTTTCGATTAATTAGTGAAGGACTTGCATTTTTTTTTTAAATTATAATTCACAGAAAAATAAAAATAATTAGATAGAAAAGAGTATAAGTGTGAGTGTGAGTGTGAGTGTTTGAAAGGAACTTCGTTCCATCCGGGTGTCCCTTGACACCTCTCAAGTTTTTTTTGTTTGAATATTCTTATATATAAGTATGACAGCGGGAGCGTGGGCGTAACGATAACAGGGGCGTCATTATTATTGTTTACTTATTTTACACTCACATTATTATTGAAGAAGGTGGGTACTCGGGCAAACCAGTGAAACGTAGGTTTAAACACAAATCACAGTCAAGTTTATTAATCGGTAATTACAATAAGTAGCAATTTAAGGAACTAGGGCTTGTGCGGTGGACGTGACAGTTTCGATCGTATGATCTCAACAGAACAAAATCTGAGTCTAGTATTCTGGATCTGGCCGCGTGTTTTTGGCGGAGAATTCAAGACTTAAGCGCCACCTCACGGCGTCCACTGTATTAACCAATCAACCAATGAGAATCAAGTAACAGTTTGACCAACATTATGAAATCAACGAGTTGGTACTACCGCTTCGACAGCGAGGAGATATATGTATATTATAATTCTTAATTTTATTGTTGAAGCCGGAAACGTTTTACCATGTACTATAAAACGCTGTCCGCTCATGTCTTACGTTGTACTCAATAAGCGCATGTAAGGATGCAGCCTCACGGCACGCGACGCGGCAGGTGCGCGACGCGTGCGCTGTTAAGGGACAGCTCTTCATAGACCTAGTGTTTTTTGTGAAAAAGATTTTTAGACCTACAAAAGTCATGTCTCAAGTCATCAGCAGCAGCAAACAAACAAACAATCTCTTCAGCTTTATAATATTGTTAATTATAAATAACTACCTTAAGGAGTAAATAAAACAGTAAAAAGAGTAAAATAAGTTTTCTTTCGTCAAGTCGGAGACAAAAACGTCACTGAAACAATCAAAAGTCTTCACTTCTTTGTGTTTTTTGGCATCTGATTTCTTTTTTTGTTAAAAAGATTTTATTCATAGTTAAGTTTACCTATTTCTATATTCAGCGTGCTCTGTGCTTTTGTAACAAACGTACTGCGATCGCCAACCCGCCTGCCAATCGTGGCGATTATGGCAAAAACCCCTTATTTGCACTTGGGGAGGCCTATGTTCAGCAGTGGACGTTTTTCGGCTGAAATGATGATGATGATATCTATATCTATCGTTTATCACAAAGACATCAGCTATCGATAACGGTTTTAACTGACTTGTGTATGAGTCACTAGCTTTTGCCCGCGGCTTCGCTCGCGTTAAGAAGTATTATTATTAATTAGGTTTAGTTTTTGCGGCTTTAGTTTTGTTTAGCGTGTGTTTCAGTTCAATCAGTCGAAAATCTAAGAAGATTTATACAAACTTTCATCCCCTATTTTATCCCCTTAGGGGTGGAATTTATCAAAATCCTTTCTTAGGGGATGCCTACGTCATAGTAGCTTTATGCATGTAAAGTCTCAGCCCGATCGGTTTAAAATTGACAAAGTTTAATACAAACTTTCATACCCTATTTTATCCCTTTGCGGGTAGAATTGATCAAAATCCTTTCTTAGCAGATGCCTACGTCATACCATCTACCTGCATGTCAAATTTTAGCCCGATCCGTCCAGTGGTTTGGGCTGTGCGTTGATAGATCACTATGTCAGACAGTCACCTTTGAATTATATATATTTAGATAGATGGATAACCCTTTCTAGTCTACTAAGGATCCCCAACCCCCCCTTAACCCACCAGTAACTAACCGTAGTAATTATAAAGCTCAACAGGTGAAGAAGTAAGAATTAATACGTTTTTACTGTTCACACTCATACACCTGTCGCCAGCTGGTGTGAGCACCTGCAGATGTATTTGTGTCATTTGAAGAATCATCGGTAAGAGAATTAGGTTGGATATGGTAATAATAATTTGGTTTTGTTAGGGGGTTCATCTCAGTCATGCTAGCGAAGGAGGTGGCGGAAGGTGAGAGGGCGAGAACCTCACGTCCCAGCCACCGCGGGATACGCCCCGGCGTCGGGGGGCAACCAGTGGCCCCCGGCCACCGTAGGCGCGGGCCCGTGGACGGTGAGTAATGGGCTAGCTTACCGTCCGTCCGTCTTATGACGACAGGCCGTGCCGACCAAATCGGAAGGGGTCCGAGAGGGCCGATGCCTACCAGGGCTGCGGGTTGTTCGAAAGAGATACCGTGCCCCTGGAACACAAAGAGCTAAGAAGGAACATGGATGGGTTTTAGTCAGTCAAGTCTGACACTCTCTTCCGCTCCGCCCAGAGCGGAAGAAGTAATTTGATGATATCCCATCGTAAAAAAAAAAAAACTAAAAAAAAGGGGGTTCATCTCTCAAGAGCCCTGACCTCCGGTAACCCGGGCCCTGTTCCCGATGCCGGTGGGCTACAATTTTATATTTTAAATTGTTTGTGTTATTATTTTATACATATACATTTAAAAAAAAATATGTATATAGATGAATAAACGATATGGTAATAAATAATGGAAGCAGCGGTGGCCGGTAATTTCACGCAGTCGAAGGTTGAGGGCAATAGCTTTGAAAAATTCTTTCAGTATTACATAGCCCATTTATTGAGGAATGCTATAGGCTATACATCATCACGCTACGACCAATGGGAGTGAAGCAGCAATTAAAAATGTTGTGAAAACGGGGAAAATGTGACGCAAACGAAGTTGCGCCGGACAGCTAGTAATAATTATGTTTCTTTTAACTGTGTAATAGAAAGATTTAAGTCTGTTATGCTGTTCTCGCACAGAGAAATGACAGGAGACTTGATGTCGAATTATTACCATCATCATTATCATCATCAGCCTATAATGTTCCCACTGCTTGGAGACAGGCCTCCTCTCAATGAGAGGGAGTGGGCTTTAATCCACCACGCGACCCCAGTGTGGGTTGGTAGGTGCCACATGTCTTCGAATTTTTAGTTTTAGGACATGCCGGTTTCCACACGATGTTTTCCTTCACCGTTTTGAGAGTAGCGGTGATGAAATACACAAAGTAAAGCGCCTGCCTGGGTTCGAACCTACGATTCACTGCTCGTATAAGTCGGGGCTGCCACCACTGGACTACCGCTGCTCTCTAGAAACTCAGTAACAGCGACGTTTTTTTTTATAATTGCCTGACCATTTGTTTCTTATTATACTCTATGTCGGTCTAAACAATCGGGTTCTTCGAACCCAACACCCTATAGACCAAATGTAGTGTGTCGAATTCACAATAGGTTCACAGTTCGATGCCTGGATGGCGACTTATTGTTCTCAATGGGGAAAGTGACAAAGCAATGCGTTTTTTTCCTGTCATGGTTTCTTGGGCTTAGACTTCAGTTAAAGGTTATGTAATCGTTTAAGAATTGGTAGGTTTTTACCATCAATAGATCTGTTTGTACTTAATTTTTAAACTAAAAATAACATGAAAGAAAGGAGGTGTCTCATGAGCCGACAAGTAATAAAGAAGTATGGAAGAAGAAGACACGCTGCACCGTCCCCAAATAAATTGGGATAAGGGCAAGAGAATGATAATGAAACGACATTCAAGTTTGTTTTCTTACCAATGCCACAAGAACCCAACAAAATCACTTTTTAACCCCCGACCACAAAAGAGGGGTGTTATAAGTTTGACGTGTGTATCTGTGTATTTGTGTATCTGTGTGTCTGTCTGTGGCATCGTAGCTCCTAAACGGATGAACCGATTTTGATAAAAGTGGTGTCGTTTGAAAGGTATTTTAATCGAGAGTGTTCTTAGCTATGTTCCGAGAAAATCTGCTCAGCTGTTTGTAGATCATCACCTCTTTTCTAGTTAATGAAGGGATATAAACAACTTACACAGGTAGTCTATTTGAAATTTGAAATGATGTCGCTTGTCACTATGGGCATTGCTGAGTGGGGGGGGGGGCACCCCCTCCCACCTTTGGTTCATTAATTAGCGAGAAGAGACACAACATCGAGAAAATTGGAAAGAAAGGGATAGGCCTATGCCCAGGAGTAGGACAGTCAAGGCTAAGCAAAAAAAAAATAAGTTTAAAAAGCATGAAAAAAAATTCAAAATTTAAAAAACCCCCGACATAAAAAACCTCTAAAAAGACAAAAAAAAATCCAAGCGGCGTAGCGTCGGGGGACCGCTAAGAAGACCGCTCCGTCTTTTTAGAGGTTTTTTTATGTCGGGGGTTTTTTAAATTTTGATTTTTTTTTTCATGCTTTTTAAACTTATATTATTATTTTTTTAGCCTTGACTGTCCTACTCCTGGTAGTTTTATGTCGGGGGTTTTTTAAATTTTTAATTTATTATAGACAACAGTTTGGTATCAGCCGTTCTATGTCAACAGGGTGACCCTCTTGGGCCAGTCATTTTCAACTTGATTCAATACGACACATAATTTTAAACATGGACATGTAACTTTTTATTTGTCCCTAATAAATAAAATAAAATAAAATACGTAATTTTTTACCCACACATACAAAATCACTCACCCGTGCACGTTCGTGCACGCACACGCACGCCGCACACAGGCTACCCGACAGCCAAAACGCATAGGCTGTTTATATTTTCTATAGTACTTACTTACATACGAGTCGTCGTTAGTCGTTACGAGTAGTCAGAAGCTAAAAGTCTGACATCCAGTCTTACCAAGGGGTATCGTATTACCCCGTTACTGGGTTGTGGAGGTCAGATAGGCAGTCGCTTCATGTAAAATACTGGTACTAAGCTGCATCTGGTTAGACTGGAAGCCGACCCCAAGATAGTTTGGGAAAAGGCTAGGCAGGCAGGCAGTACTTACATACATAAAATCACTCCTTTTTCTCATGAGGCTAGGCAGAATTCACAGAACACCACCAGCTACGAGGCTTTTGTTTACGTATGTGAAATCATCATTTGCCCCTCCCTCTCTGGGTGGAGCGAAAGGGAGTGTCAGACTTGTACTGACTAAAACCCATCCATGTTCCTTCTTAGCCCTTTGTGTTCCAGGGTCACGGTATCTCTTTCGAACAGTCCCGCAGCCCTGGCAGGCATCGGCCCTCTCGGACCCCTTCCGATTTGCTGACACACTCGATTGTCCTCGTCCATCCATTTGATCAAACACGCACGTGTTGTTGGTGGTTGCTTTTTTACGCACCTGACTTCTCTGATGAACCTCAAAAAACCTATATTTTTTCTTAACTCAATATCGAAAATCCAACATTTCCCATATTATATATGCTATATCCGGACTCAGGTAATAATGGCGATACTACGATATGAGGTCGCATTCCGGTAGTCCGGTACGTTCCCGGCATTTGGTAGAATTTTAAAACTATGTCGAATTGAATCGTTGTTTGGAGCTACGAAATTTAGAGTGAGCAAAAATATTGATAAACTTTTATAAAAAACCGGCCAAGTGCGAGTTGGACTCGCGCACGAAGAGTTCCGTACCATTATTTATTAAAACGAGCAAATACTTTTGTATACCTTAAATATTTATTTTATTCTGTTTTTAGTATTTGTTGTTATAGCGGCAACAGAAATACATAATCTGTAGAAATTTCAACTGGCTAACTATCACATTTTATGAGATACATACCCGGTGACAGACGGACGGACGGACGGACAGCGAAGTCTCAGTAATAGGGTCCCGTTTGACCCTTTGGGTACAGAACCCTAAAAACATCCACATACAAGGTGGAACAGACACCGTTTTTTTCCGATTGTCTTCCGAGTCTAATAAAAACTTTTTCTTTCACAGTTCCTATCAATATCAAATATCTAGAACTAGGCTGTTACTGAGAATTCTGGATAGAAATACCCATTAACACTCGGGAATTGAACCTGAGACATCACATTCAGCAGTAAAGCGACCTCTGGATAATGAGAAGCTATTCTCATTAACCATCTTTGAATTTTAAATTAAATGGTGTAGACCTTATTAGTAATCCTTTTCATATAAGTAATGTACGCTACTTACTCGCATGCATGCCAGACGTGCATGCCAGAAGCATGTTTGACCTGGTGGCCTAACCACGACGTCTTAAAGCAGTATTGTTTTAGTCTTATTACAGAGTGGGGGTGCTCTGTATGGTGTCAGACGTAAAGAATAGCACCATCCCATATCTTCCAGTGGGTGTCGTAAGAGGCGACTAAGGGACTTGCCAGAGAATGGGCAGCATCGTTCTCCGTGCTGTGTGTAACAACCGTACTGCGATCGCCAACCCGCATGCCAAGCGTGGCGATTATGGCAAAACCCCCCAAAATGTCAATGTGGCGACATTTCGGGGAGGCCTATGTCCAGCAGTGGACGTCTTTTGGGCTGAAATGATGATGATGATGACAGAGTGGGAAAGAGACAGCGCTAGACGTCCTCTACAGCTCCGTCTCTTTCCCACACTGGAATAAGACGAATAATTCTGCTCTTAGACATTATGGTAACTCCCCAGATACAGTATGAACGTGGCCGTAGTAAAAGGAGTTCGTATTTATGGAACGTAGCATGTGGGGTCCTGTTGGTTCTGTCTACCCCCATGGGGAAGTGACTAGTTTATGGATAATGCGGAAGGTTGTAGAACTTTCTCGAAGAATGAATGGGTTTCCCACCAGGGTTAGGGTTACACATTCACGGAAGTTGTGGAAGTTTCTCGAACATGGGTCGGCCATATAAATAGACGACGGATTAGCGGAAGGAGTTAGTCTGATTTTGGCTACGGAACGAAGCGATCGAAGTGAACTACTAGTGCGATATCTACCTAAGTGAATTGTGATCAGTTGTGTAATTGTGATTGAGTTATAATTAAGTGTTTGTGTGTTGTTTGTGTTAATTAAAGTTTTTTAGTGTTTAATTGGTAGTGTGTTAATTTATCCTATACCCAGCTCGTAACTTTATCATCATAATTCTACCCTAACTTGGGGTTGGAGCAAACACTTTTTATCGTTTCATCCTCCCCTGTCAGGCATCACTCACTTCCATATCATTCCTCATGTGTGTATTGTATAATTATCAGTTGCTTTAGTGGAGGAAAATATCGCGCTGAAACCAAACATGCCTGAGAGATATTTCTCGACGGCATGTAAAGCCAAGTGAGAAGCCCATGGGTGTCATACTAACTTTGACACCAGGCTATGCACTAACAATATCATCATCATCTGCCTAGCCTTTTCCCGAACTATCTTGGGGTCGGCTTCCAGTCTAACCTAATGCAGCTGAGTACCAGTATTTTACATGAAGCGACTGCCTCTCTGACCTCCACAACCCAGTAACTGGATAATACGATACCCTTTGGTAAGACTGGATGTCAGACTTTTGGCTTCTGACTACTCTTAACGACTGTCAAAGATCTGCAAATGACAGTCGGGACCAACGGCATAACATGCTTTCCGAGGCACGAAAGAAACTCGGTCTGTAATTATGGTCACCCATCCACGGACCAACCAAGGCAAGCACGGCTTAACCTTAAAGATCGACCCATGCGGCTGATATTATTTAGCCACGAGCTCTAACTAACAAAAACAACACGAAAAAAATATCCTCATACAATCCATTCGTTTCTTTTTCCTATAAAAGAAAGGATAACACACAAATAATACGAAATAAGATTAAATCTTCTACCATCCCATTTTGATTCTAGCTTCACGGAAACCGGATGCATTTCACGAAAATCGTTGGAAATTGAAATTTTCAGAATTCCTTTTGACATCCAGCGGATGTGTCGTAGCAGAAATAAAATGGCGGTTTTGTATTTTGTGTATATTATTTATCTACACAACATAACATCATGCTTGTAAGAAACGAAGGGCTAGGCAGAGATCTTCTTCTTAGCGTCGATGGCAATCTAACTGAGCCACTAGTATGTCTCCCTCTGTAGCGTCCATCAGTTCTTGTAATGAACAAACAGCAGGACACGCAGGATATAAATTGCCGCATCGTTTGTGGAACAGCACCACATTTACACTCCAGGGCAGAGTCATTAATGAATCTCCACCTGAGCAGATTTTCCTTGCTGCAACCAACCTGGGTCCGAAGTCTATTCAAAGATTTCCAGGTCAGCCATGGGCATGAGCCCAGGTGGGAGACTTAAGCAGAGATGTACTAATAATACACCATCATTTCCCCAGTTGTGTTTAAGTCCCATTTAAGGGCGCACCGGCTCTGTATGGTGTCGGACGTAATGAATAAAACCATCCCATCTCTCCCCATGGGTGTCGTAAGAGGCGACTAAGGGACTTGCCAGAGAATGGGCAGCAGCTTTCTCTGTGCTTTTGTAACGACCGTACTCAACTACGATCGCCAACCCGCCTGCCAAGCGTGGCGATTATGGCAAAACTCCCCAAATTGTCAATGTGACACTTGGGGGAGGCCTATGTCCAGCAGTGGACGTCTTTAAGGCTGAAATGATGAATGAATGATGAAGGGCGCACCGAGGAAATTTCGAAATAATTCCGTTCGTTTGATCCCTTGCTGCATCGTTATTACGTAACCTTTAGTTATGAAATTAATTTGTAAGAAATTCAAGGATTCACTCTATAAATCATACACTTTAACAACACGATTACTTATAGTTTTCTCGATAGAAAATAATGCCAAAGTAATCTTTAAAAACAAAAAAATAAAAACTCAGTACGGCGTAAAACTTTCACGGGTGGTCATCAGCATTTAAATAATAACAAAACTACATGTTTTCTATAACGTGTACATTTTCGATTTTCAAAATGTGTATTGGTTTTAATAATATGAAGTAAATACCTAAATTAGCGCGCGTTACGCCCATTATAACTAGAGCCGCTACTCATCCCGGAGCGTCGCGCGCGCCTTTCTTACGCACACATACACGGAGCACATAGATACCTATACGATGCGCTCTTAATAGATGCCGAGCCTATTGCCATCAACCGGACACAAATTCAGTCTCCGTGGCTGCTTTAGGGAATTTCCTGATGGTATAAAACCCAATAATAATTTGCCCGACCGAATCGAACCGAGGACCTCATGGTATCATGGTCAGCAGGCATACAGGCCTATCACTATCAATCGGACACAGATCGCGATTCCGTCGACTGAGAAATTCCGGACGGAAAACCCCAATAAAACTTTGTCCGACTTGGAAATCGAACTCCGGACCTCACGCTTAGCAGTCGCGAATACAACCACTGGACCAGTGATTATAATAACTATGTATTTATTAATTGTCGTATTAACATTTTACGTCGCCTTATTGTCTAGATTTTTAATTCCTAGGTTTTAAACCAGAGGGTCTAGACAAAGAGGGTCAGAGATAAAGATTATGGAAACGTCAATAAATAGTATTATAGTTTAAAAAAACCGGCCAAGTGCGAGTCGGACTCGGGCACGAAGGGTTCTGTACCATCTAAACTAATATTACAAAGAGGAAAGATTTGATTGTTTGTTTGCATTGAATAGGCTCCGAAACTACTGAACCGATTTGAAAAATTCTTTCACTGTTTGGAAGTTACACTATCCGCGGGTGACATAGGGTATATTCTTTTTTCAAAAAAAAATAGGGATCCTTACTAAAACTCCAATAATGTAACCCAAGGTGTACAAAAATTACCTAAAATATTCTTTACATCGCGTGCGCTGCGAAAACTATTGATGATAGAATAAAATAATGTACTACGACTTTGCAGGACACATCATTATTTACAAAAGATGTCGCGACAGCATGTGTGTGACTATTATAGTTATAAAAATTGCCGCGGCTAGAAAAGGCTCTGTATTTGTATCTTGGTATTAATCCTTATCAAAATAAATTACTTCATAATCAAGACTACTTCAATACCTTATAACTTTCGAAGTCGCGAAGTATCAGTAATAGGGTCTCGTTTGACCTTTTGGGTACTGAGCAGAAAAAAAACAAACAAAAAAAATACAAATAAAAACTAAACATATATCCAAAATTTCAGCTCAACTGGAAATCAGGAAGTAGGTCAAAACGATGTATTCAGATTCCAGTAAACATAAAAACGATTTTCTGTGTGTGGTCGTTTTAGTGCCCGGCACTTTATTTTTGGATACGAAACGACTGATGTCCTTTAAGTTCTAAGATTTTTTTAAATGTTAAGTTAATAAAAACGAGTTAAGGATGTATTGGAATGACCTATGCTTAAGAGCATTAGCCACTAAAAGGGGACGACTGAAAGGCATTTGCATATGGCTGAGATGCGAGTTGCTAAGGGGGATGTATGGTGTAACTCGAATGGATATTAGACGACATGAGTACATAAGAGAAAGTTTGAAAGTTAATGGTAATCGGTGGTAGTGGTATAGGCATGGAAGCGGAGGAATAAGAAAAATATTTTTAGGAAATTGTAGTATTAGAGTGGAGTAAAACCAAAGACACGATGGATGGACTGTCTGAAGGATGATATGGCACGAAAGGAGGTGTCTCATGAGATGACAGTAATAGAAAAGTATGGAAGAAGAAGACATGTTGATCCAACCCCAAATGAATTAGGATAAGTGCAGGATAATGATGGTGATGACAAGCTATCAAAGAGCATAATTATGCAATCATGTTGAAAGACGTTCTAGAAAAATTAAACTCCATGAAACTCACTTGTTTTAACCCTTGGTATCACTATGATATTCTCATAGCCTAGATATTATTTAGTCTTTTGATCATAAATTATACATTGGCTCTGGGTTTATATTAAAAAACATACACTGAAAAAAACAACAAATTATAAACTTTATTTTACAAAGAATGAAAACTACAGTATGAATTCAAAACAGAAACAACAAACATAAAGTTACAAAAACATGTTTTTTTTAACAGAACACATGATTTATTAATTATTTTCCAAGTTGAAAATTTTATCAGATTTATCAAAATAACCCGCGAATTTCAAACTATAATCATTCAAAACATCTACACAATAAGTGTTCTCCATGAAATCATGACAATTTAAATAATTTCGCTTCATTGATATTTTAAATGATTCTCAGTAAATACTTATTTTATTATAAATGTCGCTGAATCAATATTCAATGAACATCAGGGCCCAATTTTAAAAACAACGTAAGTACCTAACTGAAAACTTCAAGGAATTTAAATTAAGGGATCAACAAAGTGTAGGATTTGTAAAATATTTACGCATCACTACTAGTGCATTAATATGTCGCTTTAATCTTTTCAGCACCAATCTCTGCCGTTGCAATAACAGCAGCATTGATAGCACCTCGCATTGGTGTAGGGATTATGCTGCCGTCCACAACCCTGAGTTTTTTAGTCCCAATCACATTCAGATCACCATCTACAACTTTACCCATTGCACAGGTACCCCAGTAAAGAAAAGGTGGAACAGTCCTCTCTAAGATGTAACATTCCCAAAACTCATCGGTATCAAATTCTAAGTCAGCGCATTCATCAAAATCTACGCCAACCAACGCTGCATCCGAATCCTTGTAAAAGGGAGATGAAACAAATCTAGTGAAGTCTTTCATTGTTTTTTTAAAGTTAGTCAAATCTTGTTTGTTACTGTAGAACCCAGTTGTAATTACAGGGTCGTCTAATACATTAGCGCTGTTTAATCGTACTGTGCCTGTTGAAGTTGCTTCTAAGTTTACCACAACACTCATGATTGCATCTCTCTCTATAATCTCCTTTTGCCAATTGAGGCAAACTTCAGAATTATATCCATAAATCAATAAACAAGCTATTGTTAATAGCGGTGTATCGTGGGCAAGTATTAAATTATAAGTCTGATAATTGGGGACATTTTCAGACTTATTCCAGGCTACTGATCCCTGAATAACGGGGAAGGCCAGCTTCGTAGGATTTAATGCAGGTGCAGTTCCGGCTATATTTAGGAGGGGAAGCAAACTTTTGTGTTCTTTGGTCTTAGTAACTACTACGACAGCCGATGGCATCAGCAAGTTATCCCCAACGGGAAGATCCGCTATGACTTCTATTCCTTTTGATTCGAGATGTTCTTTAGGACCGATGCCGGACAGCTGCAGTATCTTAGGAGAATTAAAGACACCAGCGCATAATATTACTTCGTTTCTTGCTTTAAACGTATAAGTTTGATCTTTGTAAATTGCTTCCACACCAACAGCAGTTTTACCTTCGAAAATGATTTTGTTTACTACAGTATTTTTAGATACGTGTAATTTAGAGTTATCTTTTTTGTCTTTCAAGTATGAATACGCTGGTGTTTGTCGTATTCCACCAACAGTGTCCGTCTTATCTTCGTTTGCGCTAGCGATGGTATATTGCGGTTGTGCAAAACCTGTGCGTTGATTGCTATTTAAATCGTCGACTGTTGGATTGCCAACTTCTTCTTGAGCTTTAAGGAAGCCCTTAACAGATTCAGAGTCACTCAATAATCTCGATATACCTATGGGACCTTCGAGACCGTGATACTCGGGATTGTTTTCAGCAATCTCTTTATCTTTCATAGTTTGACTTTTTTTCATGGCTCGTAGAACATTTTCGTAGCTCCATGAGTCATCTCCTGTAATTTCTACCCATTTGCTGAAAGTTTCTGGAACGTCATATATGTAAAGGAGGTGATTTAAAATACTACTTCCTCCGAGACCACGTCCAGATGTTAATCTTGTGTAGTTGTTGTGAGCTCTAGCTGCATAAGGATCGAAAGTTGATTTGAAGTCATAGTCGAGTCTTGTTTTTGGCTCGGCAAAAAACAATCCAGGTGCCTGAAAGAAAAAAAATGTTTTTGAAGACACTTTCACGTCACACTCTGATTTCAGAAAGTTGATTTTAGCGTAAATAACACAAAAAATTTGCTAGCATGTTGTATTATATGCAAGGGGGTGAGTAGATGCTGATGTTAATGATATTGAACGTGCTTCATCATTTAAAATTTAAGAAATGTAATTTATATAACAGTGAGTCTTGGGGAGTTGGTGTAAACCCCTAGGTCTGGTGTGTGTCTCGTAATGGAAACTAAAGCGCAGTCGAACGGAGTAGTGCGGAGATATACGAAATTCGACCAATCACAGGAGAGAAGAGAGACGCGATGTGGATTTCAACCAATGTGATTGGTCGATTCCTGCAAGTCTCCTGTCTACTGAAATCGTCTACACTTTAGTAGAAACCGGGCCTTAGAGTTCACGATAACTCGCATCAAGACTTCAAGAGACACTAAACAGACTCTCTCCATCAGGCTTCCTGTGAGTGACTATCTTTGCTTTGAATATTTGTGAGGATGGATGGCTATGTTGTTGATGTTATTGCTCTTTCACGCAAAACTACTAAATGGATTTGGATGAAAGGAGATGTTTGATTTTGGGCTACCACTATGTACACCACATAGATAAATAGGAAAAAAATAGAGGAATATCATAAAAATACTAAAAAAATAATTTAAAGAAGGGTATAGTCGTACAATAATTTTCATTTGAAAAGTTTTTTACTACGATAACCCTATTTTTAGGGCAGCCATGACAGTTGTTTGCCGTTTGACGACTTTGACAGTTTTAAGAAGTGCCGTCGTTGAGTCTTTCTTTTCATTGAGTTTGGATTAAACTTGTTGTTTTGTTCAACCAAACCAAACAAAACAAACCAAAACCTGAGATTTTCGAAATTCCAGTTGTTTTGTTTACTAAAGCAGTTATGACAATTACATTTGATTGACGTGAATCGTAATACACGTCAATCAAATGTCATTGCCAAAATGACATTTTTCGCCTGCTGATCACGTGCTGAACTGATCCACCATGTTTAATTTTTATGTTGTGTTGCTCTCTTTGACCAAGTTAATTTGAATGTACGTTAAAACGAAGTGAAATTAAAGAAAATAGATAATAAAAAACGGTTACTGTATTATTTATCAATATTTACATATAGTGTACATAGTGCTAGCCCAGGCTCCATACACTTCTGGAACATCTCTTTTGGCACACAGATAATTTATATCCTGGATAAACACTCATACTGGTATTCTTATTTCTTAGTCATGAACTGAACTAAGTCGGAGTTCAAAAACGCCTACATTCCGCTTAGTTTGTTTATAAATTGACATATAAACGCCTACTTTTCATCTGTCAAATTTGAAGTACCGGAAACTATTATTTATACAAAGTGTTGTTTTGCATCTTCGTCAAAATTCAGGAGGATGTCACAAAAAACATAAGTAATCAATTAAAGTTGCGTTACCTAGTTAATTATTAACAAGCGCATTTTTTTATTGTTTATGTTTGCCAGTATTTCAGAATAACCCCCTTAACGTGGTTTAGGGAATAAGAAATTATCGAATAAATATTTTAGATTGTCTGTTTGTGTGAAAGCGTGGTTTTAGCGAGGAACAGACGAGCCGCGATGGGTGGTTCACACTTACCGATTTCCGTAAAAAAAATACCCATTTTATTATTGAGTTGGGTCGAGAATCATTAGCATAGTTACCTCCTTGAATGTGACGAGGATGCAAAACAACACCTCGCATACATCTTTAACATTGATAAAAGTGACGTATGACATCTTTAGCATTGATTGACGCAGAATGCAACTATGGGTTTGACAAAGATAGCTAGTGTGAGGTCGTAGATCCGCCGATTACGGCCAAGAAATTCTAGGAATACGATTTGGTGGGTGTTGTCATGGCAACAAGGGTCGACTTAGTTCAAAAATGGATTTGCGAAGGCTTTAAGAATGTGGGTCTTAGGCTACTTTTTTATCCTGGTAGTAAGATCCTGTAGGCCAGTTGCCGAACAGCACGCCGGTGAAGCCGCAGGCGTAAGCTGGTTTTTCATAAAGTGTCATGAGATTATTATATATTTTTAGACTCACCATTGCAAGGGCGTTGGGATCGTCCCCAGCTTCAAGTAACAGTACAGTAAAATTGTTCTCTACCAGTCGTGCTGCGAGCACACATCCTGCCGTACCCCCTCCTACTATGACGAAATCATGAACTGAGTTATCTGAAATAGAGAAGTTTTCGAGGTATGAGGTACAGGTTGACAAGTATTACTCCATGGAAAAAGGGGGATCCTAAGCGGGAGTGTTGTGTCTAGCGGGCTACTGCTTGACGTTTATTGTCAGACTTTCGGGCCACTCTGACTACCTGTAACGACCGTCAAAGATCTACAAATGACAGAGCCGAGATCAACGGCTTAACGTACTTTCCGGTGCACGGAGAAAACACGGTGTATAATGCGTCGTCACCGATGTACGGACCAACCTAGGCAAGGACGGTTTATCAGAATTTTAATACGTTACTCGACCCAAATGAATGAGGCTGTTGTTTTTAGGGTTCCGTACCCAATGGGTCAAACGGGACCCTATTACTGAGACTTCGCTGTCCGTCCGTCCGTCTGTCACCAGGCTGTATCTCATGAACCGTGATAGTTAGCCAGTTGAAATTTCTACAGATTATGTATTTCTGTTGCCGCTATAACAACAAATACTAAAAACAGAATATAATAAATGTTTAAAGGGGCCCCACACAAAAAAGTGATATTTTTGCTCGTTTTTATAAATAATGGTACGGAACCCTTCGTGCGCGAGTCCGACTCGCACTTGGCCGGTTTTTTTGGTTCGTAAAGTGTTTTTTCGTGTAGAGCTACTTATTTTGCCGGAGAGAATGCTTGTTGACGGGTACGTGGAGAGTCGATTTATTGTATCCGTCATTAAATGGAAGAAAATTGATAGTTAAAATATACAAAAATCAGGTTGTTTACTTACTAGCTAACTTCGCTTGGGGAGGGAACACTGTTCCGTCGAAGTCAAACAGTGTAAGCGCCAAAGTAACAATCGATGAAATGTCGACCATTGTCACTACAACAAAATTATAACATAAATATTACGCTTGTAATGCCCAAAGGTTATACAGAGGTGTACTATCGGGAAAGTGGGAATTGTCACACTTTTCAAACAAAATCCCGTGCACACGATGAACACATCTGTTTAATACACTTACTCCTATTGGTCCGCACAAATAGTTTGGGGACCAATAGTAGTAAAACAAAAAGAAAAAAACGTGACCCTTTTTTAAAATATGTTTTGTTTAAAAAAAATCTTAGGCTCTGTTAATGATCCCAGATGTTCGACCACCGTTTTTCGACCAATAGGAATAAGACAAGAAAAGGGACCAAGAAATAGGAAGTTTTTAACTGTTTTAACGCTGCAAGCAAGGATAGTTCTTACCGTGGTCAGATACACAGTTAGTTGATAGTACCTACTAGCACATCCACATTTCGCCAGCCATAACGTATAAGTCCAATGTAATAGGGGCGAGCCTATAGCCATCAACCGGGCACAAATCCAGACTCCGTGGCTGCTACTGAGAAAGGAGATGTTCCAGAAATGTATGGAGCCTGGGCTAGCACTATGTACACTATATGTAAATATTGCTAAATAATACAGTAATCGCTTTTATTATCAATTTTATTTAATTTCACTTCGTTTTAATGTACATTTAAATTAACTTGGTCAAAGAGAGCAACACATCATTAAAATTAAACATGGTGGATCAGATCAGCACGTGATCAGCAGGCGAAAAATGTCATTTTGACAATGACATTTGATTGACGTGTATTACGATACACGTCAATCAAATGCCAATTTCATAACTGCTTTAGTAAACAAAACAACTGGAATTTCGAAAATCTCGGGTTTTGGTTTGTTTTGTTTGGTTTGGTTGAACAAAACAACAAGTTCAATCCAAACTCAATGCAAAGAAAGACTCAAAGACGGCACTTCTTAAAACTGTCAAAGTCGTCAAACGTCAAACAACTGTCATGGCTGCCCTAAAAATAGGGATATCGTAGTAAAAAACTTTTCAAATGATAATTACTGTACGACTAAACCTTTCTTTAAATGATTTATTTAGTATTTTTATGATATTTCTCTATTTTTTTCCTATTTATCTATGTAGTGTACGTAGTGGTAGCCAAAAATCAAACATCTCCTTCCTGATGAAAAAACCCAATAACACTTTGCCCAACCAGGGAATTGAACCCAGGACCTCATGGTCAGCAGTCGCGCATGCTTCCACTAGACCAACGAGGCAACTATAGTAACAAGTGCCAATTAAGTACTTTTTTTCATCATTATCTGCCTAGCCTTTTCTCCACTATTTTGGGGTCGGCTTCCTGTCTAACCGGAAACAGCTGAATACCAGTTTTGAAGATAGAATATATTATTAGAAATTATGAAAGGGGAGGAGGAGGGAGAGTCGTCTGTCTATGTCTGTGTCGTATGGACATGTGATGAGAAGGGATGAAACGCATATGTGACTAAAAGAGTGATGAATGATGAGATGATGATGGTGAAATTTCTTTTAATTTATTTTGAAACATTTAATTATACTATTGATTTTCATAAAACAATTAAAACTAAAATAACAACAAATTATAAAAGGGCGTCAAAAAACTCCTTCTCAACGCTGTCAGCCGGTAACGTGCCCAAGAGACTGGCGGCGTTGCCACGTTGTATGGCAATACTTAGCCTCTGGCCAAGGTACAACCCAGCCCTTGGGTCACGGGAAGCGTGGTGAATTAATTATGAATATTGATGGATGCGGACAGGTACTTACCTAACTTTATTATGATTGTTATGCTCTCGAGTAAAATGTAGCGATAGCGCACTAGTATAAGGTCTGATTGTAATGAAACCAACATTTAGGAATAAATTTGATTTGATTTCGCTAACGAACCTCTCAAAAGAGGTTATGCTAAAGGAAGGTTTAAGAAAATATCAATGGGGATGGAAACTGCGGAACTAATGGCGCTAGCATAGTTGGTTCCATGCATCGTCATTGGTTGAAAATCCGGTAATGTCATTTTATATTTTAAATTAGCTCTACCTCATTGGTCAGATTGAGACCCAGCTATAGACGTGCCATCTACAATTAGCTTTTAACGGTCTTCCTCATTGATTGCGTGAGAAATATATGAAATAATAAAAGTAATTGATTGCGTTTCGATTGACAGGGGAGAAAAAAACTAAAAACCTGAAGTATAAGGAAACGAAGATGATGATGATGATGAAAGAGAAACAAAATTCTTACCCTGTTTTCTCTTCTTGATATAAAAAAAAAACTTTTCAGGTTATGTACTAACCCGAAAAGTATATAATCTCCCGCCTCGCTGCTCAATAATTAATAACAAAATGTATCGGTATATATACGATTCAAGCATAATAATATGAATAATAATAAGGTAAATAACGAATAATTTCAATGGGAAATTAAAACTGAAAGTAAATACAAAACACACTTTTTGCCAACTTCCATAATAAGGCTGAGTTTCGACAGTATTACGAGGTTACATAATATTATATTTAAAAGATAATAATTATTAGCCTTTATTACCCAAAGGGCTAGGCAGAGGAGCCCGTGGCTAAAAAAAATAAGAGCCGCACGGATCGATCTTTAAGGTTAAGCCGTGAGTGCCGAATTTGGTCCGTGAATGGGTCCATAATTACATACCGATTTTCCTCCGTACCTCGGAAAGCACGTTAAGCCCTTGGTCCCGTCTGTCATTTGTAGATCTTTGGCAGTCGTTGCAGATAGTCAGAAGCCGAAAGTCTGACATCCAGTCTTACCAAGTGGTATAGTATTACCCAGTTACTGGGTTGTGGAGGTCAGATAGGCAGTCGCTTCATGTAAAATACTGGTACTCAGCTGCATTCGGTTAGACTGGAAGCCGACCCCAAGATAGTTTGGGAAAAGGCTAGGCAGATGATGACCCAGAAGGCTAAGCAGAAGTATGCTGATCGTAGACCAACGTTTCACTAGCTATGTTTATTTATTTTTGTTGAAAGCTCGTCGAGTACTGGATGGCGCCGACAATACGACGATAAACGAAAACACTGGTGATAATACTACTACCACTACTTACTACTACTACTACTACTACTACTTACTTACTACTACTTACTTTACTACTACTTTATTGTTATCATGTATTGAATAAGATTTTATTGTTATCGTTTATTTGTAATATGTATGTCGCTAATAACTATAATTGCATCTTTTAATTAGAAATTATTTAATTTAATTAATAATTATTGTATTAATTAATATAAAAGTTAACATTAATAATTATATTGCTGTGTCCTAACAGGGTCCATAACACTTGTTCTTAGCTTTAAGCCTTTTATAACACCTGTAAAAAATTATGGAACGCAAAAAAAAAAAAAAAAAATAATTCATAGGAATATTTTTAAACTATTAAATAAATCCTAATATAGAAATTAAAAAAAAAAACAAACCAAACAACAAATAGTGTCATCATATACCGGTTGCCTGGCATCTCCTTGACTATGTTGGGGTCGTAGGGTCGGCTCCGAAACCAACCGGATGCAGCTGAATACCAGTATTTTATTACGAACGACTATGTTGAGAGCAGCGTGGCCCAGTGGTGGCAGCCCCTACTTACAATCTGTAAGCAATGGGTTCGAACTCAGGGCAGGCGCATTACTTTGTGTAATTTATTTCATCACCGCTGTTCTCAAAAACGGTGGAGGGAAACATCGTGAGGAAACCGGCATGTCCTAGAAATAAAAAATCGAAGACATGTGACATCTACTATCCCGCACTGGGCCCGCGTGGTGGATTACAGCCCACTCCCTCTCATAGAGAAGGAGGCCTGTGTCCCAGTGGGAACATTATAGGCTGATGATGATGAAGCCCATGCTGAAGTAATAGCCTTTTGGTTAATTTTTTTATTTTTCTGTTATTAATTTTGTTTTTCTGTTAGTTTTAACAATTTTTTTTGTCCTGTGTGATACTAATTCATACTTTTTATTTCTTTCTTTTCTCCAAAAACCGGTTTCTAGTCCTTGGTAAGATTGTCGGTCCTTTGGTCCACTGACTTTTGTACCGACCGCCAAGGATCTACAAATCTCACCCGGGACGGTTATACGTGCTTTCCGAGGCACGGAGTGTCTCACCGTGTATAACCTGCATAAAGTACCATATTTCCTGTAGTTTCATTTAAAATTTACATCACAATAATTGTATCAATTTTAATGTAAATTGTCAAAGTCACAATGCAAACAAGATTTGCGTGAATTAATTTGTTATATTAGGTGTTTGAGTTTTTCAATAATGAGTATCGAAATACTACAGGTGAGCCCGGACATCGCAAAAGGAGTTTGGTGCCCGGAGGAGGGCTGCTCTGTATGGGGTGGCGAACGTCATGCGTAGCAGTTCTCGCGGCTGATCCACGAAGTCGGTGGTTTTTTTAGTGGGCGCAAGCCCCACGTAAGCAAACCGTCCGCTTAAGTAAATAATTAAGGGATATTATCAATTAGGCAAATAAAAAAAAATACTGCTGACCTACCATGCAGTATTGTTTTATTCTTATTCCAGTGTGAGAAAGAGACGGAGCTACACAAGATGTCTAGCGCCGTCTCTTTCCCATGCTGGAAAAGGAGTAAAACAAAAATGATGTTTTAAGACGTTATGGTAGGTCATCATCATCATCATCATTTCAGCCGAAAGACGTCCACTGCTGGACATAGGCCTCCCCCAAGAAGGGGGGGTTTTGCCATAATCGCCACGCTTGGCAGGCAGGTTAGCGATCGCAGTACGGTTGTTACAAAAGCACACAAAACGCTGCTGCCCATTCTCTGGCAAGTCCCTTAGTCGGCTCTTACGACACCCACGGGAAGACATGGGGTGGTGCTATTCTTTACGTCCGACACCATACAGAACAAGTAGGCCACCTGGTCACTGATAATTACAAACTGTAAAGGCGCTCCCTCAAGAGCATTCGTCTGTAATGTGGCAGTTCATAATTATTCAATTGTTTCAGTACAAAATCGAATCTTGGATTTTCACAATGCATTGCATCAGTGAGAGAGCAGAACAGAACATTACAGTGCGCAACATGTCATTTGTAACAATCAATTGTTTCTTTAGAAAATGTAATAATAGATCCCACCAAAAACATTCTGTAAAAAACTAGCCAAGTCTCGATGGAGCTGCTTGTTTATCTCTAAAAAGTAGTGAAATCTAGACAAAGTCGTGCCAAGTCTAAGGTTCCTTACTGCGATTTCTTTATCATTATAGTTAATGTTGTGTGACTTGGCCGTTGATCATTCTTTATACGTTAGTGGGTAAAAGTCAATTTTGTTTACACGTAATGTTATATCTGTTGTAACTACCTACGTTTGTTAAGCGAGATAATAGCCCATACTGGTATTGGTAATTGGACGCTAGTGTCTCCTTTTAGGCTGTTGTTGATTGTGCAACTTATTATTTACTATAATAGTAATACATATAATATAATAGTAGTACTTATATTGTTTGTTTCAGGCTGGCCTATACATAAGTATTATTGAAATACACAGCTTTATCAAGCTTAGAATTGACTGGTTATCGAATCAACGTTTTCCAAGTGGCAATTTTCCATCGTCAATGGGTAGCGGTTCTGTCGACAGATTGGCGCAACGGTGTCATGGAGCACCTGGTTTTGTACCCTTGTGTACCATTCAACGGCCAAGTCACACAACATTAACTATAATGATAAAGAAATCGCAGTAAGGAACCTTAGACTTGGCACGACTTTGTCTAGATTTCACTACTTTTTAGAGATAAACAAGCAGCTCCATCGAGACTTGGCTAGTTTTTTACAGAATGTTTTTGGTGGGATTTCACTTCTTTTTGTAGAAACGTGGGCGGGCCATATTGATTTATTTTATAATATTTTTGAAGTGAAACTTTCTATGCGACTTCCAAAAAGTTTAACGTTTACGCTATTTCTAAAACACACTAAGAGATGGCAGCAATATAGCAGATCTGATACTGCAAGTTGAGTCAGTTCTACCATACACCAAGAAAGGTATTGAATGGAAGAGACAAGACCCGTCTTTGGGCATACTAACTACTTGGTAGCCACTAAGTTCATCGTCGTCTTTTAATATTATCGACATTTTTTACGATATTATCCTATGAAATCAAACACAAATAAACTCAACGACCTTTAGTATATGGACAACCTCACGAAATAATAAGCTAAATCAACGAAATGCAAATAATCCCTCCTAAGGGCTCATTTACGCACACGCGGCGCGTCGGGCGGGACGGTGCGCGGCGCGGCCCGCTTTAAATTCAAACATATGGCGATGTCTGAGAGCGTTTACGGAGAAGCGGTTTGACGCCCGTTTGCTTGAGATGTAGGCGGCGACGCAGCGTTATGTCACTCGGACAGATACAAGTATACGGCAGTGCCCGGGTTCGATTCCCACACGGAACAAATTTACAACGTCGTAGTTTTATCCGAAAATAATAATTTTGTTTTTATTTTAAATTTCATTGTGATATTTTTTTTGTAATTTGGTCAATTTTTACAAGCTTTTATTTAACTTGCAATGTATGTATCTGTTTGTTCGGGTACATTCTTGGAATCTAAATTAGAACCATTTGCCGATGACCGATTGAGCTGAAATTTTGCACACATCTTTGGTTTTAAGCACAATATATTCTTATGAGAGACATTACTTAATCCTGCAGCCTGGATCGTCTCCTCACGAGAGAACTCCTCAAAGGTTAATAGCACAGACACGAGAATTTGTATAGAAGTTATCTGATGGATAAACATGAATTCTATCATGATCTCATCCTGCAAGTCCTGTTCCTGGCCCTGTCCCTGTCAATGTCCCTGTCCGTGTCCGTGTCCTTGTCCTTCTCCTTGTTCTTTTCCCTGTCCGCGTCCGTGTCCCTGTCCCTGTCCGTGTCCGTGTCCCTGTCCCTGTCCTTGTCCGCGCCCATGTCCGGGTCCCTGTACCTGTCCGTGTCCGTGTCAGTGTCCCTGTCCCTGGCCGTGTCCCTGTCCCTGTCCGTGTCCCTGTCCATGTCCCTGTACTTGGCCCTGTCCCTGTCCCTGTCCGTGTCCCTGTCTCTGTCCCTGTCCTTGTACGCCGCACGGCTTACAACAATAGCAAAAAGTGTCGTTACAACTTTTTTGGTCTTACTTTTTTCCGTCTAGCCCCCTTTCGCAACGCGCGATAAGGAACTTCGTTCCAAAAAAAATGGACATAACGTCGCGTCCACCGCTTGTTACCCAACGTTCCCGACCATTTCCTTGTATTTGAGCGTTTGACATTATCCTTAAGTATGAATCTCGATCCATAAATATATAGCAGCCTATTTTTTTCCCAAACTAACGTGGCGGCGGACGCCGCGTCGCCCGCTTACAGCCCACCGTGGAACCATATTCTTCAAATGTTTGAAAACTGACAACCGTCATATCATGCATTAGAATAGAACGTCTATTTTAATATAAATTTCAAAGGAGTACCTAGCCTGGTGGTATTACGGCCGGACTGTGAATCATATGTCGCAGGATCAACTCTTAGAATGTAAGATTTTTCTTTGTTTTTTTTTTTTTTGCTTTAAAGTCTTACTTTTTGTAACTAGGTATTACTGTTTTATTTTAATGCATTATGTATGTCTTCAAATCATTATAAAATATCTAGTTTAATAATATGTATCGTTTTTGAACCATTCAAAAAACAGTAATCGTAAATAATAAGAAAAGATTGGACAGAATTTACGAAAAAAAAACACAAATAAAAACAAAGTGATTATTGTTGGATAAAACTATGACATTGTAAATTTGTTCCGTATAGGAATCGAACCCGGGCACTGCCTTAGGCTTGTATTGTCCGTGTGACATAACAAATCAAATACAAGCAAATGGTCCCACGTTGGGCTGCAAGCGGTTGCCGCGTCTCCGTACTCGGCAAAAACGCCCGACGCGCCGCGCAACGCCTATGGCACCGCCCCGCCCGACGCGCCACGTCTGCGTTAATGAGCTCTAATCCCTAGCATACGTTTTCAAGCGCAGCTCGCAGTAGAAGAATGTCGTTAACGACTGTAAAGCGGCCGGTTGCCACTTCGCCATATATAAAGTTATCGGAAAACAAACGTAAGCGCGTTTTTAAATCGATCAGCGCCATCTAACGACGTGTGCGGGTATCACCGCCACTCTTACTCCAATGCATTATATTTAGACCAAATTTTCAGCGAAATTAATATTTTAGTGTAATTTGTTTATTTTAATTTGTGTAATGTTCGAGTAGAATAAAGTTAATCGTTCGGCTATTTCTTCTTGTAAACTTGTAAGTATAAGTATAAAAGCCAGTCTAGTCTTATCCAGAGTTTTCCTTTAATTTTATTTATATGCTTACTAGCTGTCCCCGGCATGCGTTGCAATGCACTTTTTACCTACCCTATCTACCTACCTACCATACCCTACCCTACCTACCAACCTACCCTACCTACCTACCTACCCTACCTACCTAACCTACCCTACCTACCTACCCTACCCTACCTACCTACCCTACCCGACCTACCTACCCTACCTTTCTCACCTTTTAAACCTTCCCTGGACTACGACAAACATTTTAAAACCAAAATCATCTAAATCGGCCCATCCGATCTTGAGTTACAACGTGACACGTAATTTATTATATATTTAGATTAAAAGCAAAAGGGGAGGCATTCGCCCAGGAGTGGGACGCTATAGGCTAGATAAAATTTGATTATAAGATGTGTGCCACTACGCTGGATTTTTGCAATTGACAGTCGAGTTTTTTATGTACCAATAGTAGAAGGGGGCATTACCATGTCTCTAATACAGCTGAGAACAGCTGAGGGTTCTTCATCAGATACTTCAGACCTTCGATATTTGACATCAAATGGAGCGGCCCACCAAGTTGAATATTTTTTGTAAAGGCGGTATATGTCGATCTCTAATAGTTTGGTTGAGCTCTTGTGTTTTCTAATCAGGGTCACCAGGTACTCCAGATCTTCGATTATCCTAGTTTTTATAGTTTTCCCTTTATGTGGCCATTAAACCCTAACTCTGTACCAAATTTCAGCTCTCTGAGTTTATGGGAAGTGCTAGTTCTATTTTGATGATCATGAGTGAGTGAGTGTCATAAATGCGAAACTTTGCTTTCGCTTAACTTCGGAACTAAATGACCTACAGACTTGAAATTTTAGAATTTAAGTAGGTGATTATAGCTTACTGGATGACGAAAATTTCTGCCTTCTGGTCTTATCCAAAGGTTCTCAAATAGGGGCCTGAAAATGCGGCGAAATGGTTCCAGTAAAGGATGGTACGGCAGTGTTTGCTTCGCGCTCGACTTGGCGGGGGCACTGCCGTGCCCCCCGATTACATGCTCGGGTGAGGGAGCGCCATGATAGTAAACTTAGTGATTGGGTTAGATAGATAAGAACTATCAACAACCACGTGCGAGTCGAGATGGTCGCAGTTGCTACGCTAGGCCACCCCGACCCCGACCATACAAGGGTTAAGTTAGGTCAGAGCTATGACCAAAGAGCGCGAGCCGAGCGCGCGAAGCATGCAATGCCCCGGAACCAGCCGTCGAGCGCTACATCCAATTTGAATGCATGAGTGTTTTCAAATCGCCGCCTTCAAGATCCGAGTCGCTCATATTCATTCGTCTACTTATTATTTCAGTAAACCATACTCAGTATTTTTGATAGCTTTTTTAATTGAAGTAACATTTTCTCTATGAGTTACGGACCCCCAAATATTTTCAAATTTGAAGATGGCTATCAGCGTCTGGAAAATCTTGAAACAACTGTGACAATATTGTTTCAAGTACAATTAAATTGCTGTACCAACCTTGAACGTTAGCTGAGTCACTTATTTAATGGTTTTACAAAATATTTTTGCCATTATTTTAGGGATAATGCCTTTTTGGCCTAGTGCTTGCAAACGCTACTGATAAGCATTAAGACCTGGGTTTTCCCGGGTCGGGCAAAGAGTCATTTGATTCTCAGAAACAGCAAATTAAGGCCGGTTTAAAAAAAAAACCCGTTGCTCCATACTAGGAATTTCTCCTGTATCGTGGGTGCAATGCTGGCCTACATGGGCGCTTATAAAACGTCGACAAAAATTGAATATTTATAGCGTTAGTACTTAAGTGTAAGAGGACATCGTAGGCCCGACAAAAAGTTGTTGCTTACTACAAAAGCTAGAGCAAGATATAAAAAATAAAAACATACCACGCATTTACAAAAAATAGGTAAATGGAAAAGAATCTATACAAAAGTAAAAATAAAACATTATTAGAACACTAAAATTAAACAATCGACACAAATGTTGTCATCTGAATAAAAAGAATGGAATAGATAAAATAGATAAATAAGAAACTTCCAAATGTTTTACAGCATGACAGTCAAAAACACTAGCTTGTGAATACAGGTTGATTGTAACCAGGATCCCTATGCCGTAAACCAGTCAACATTTTCGAAGCAAAAGTCAATTTCGCAATCATTTTTGACATTATATAACATGACATCACGGATGTAGTTACCGAAGGCTTATATATAAGCAGTGGTAAATGGAGAGCAGCGGTGGCCCAGTGAGCAGCCGTAGCCCAATGGTGGCAGCACCGACTTACGAGCAGTAAGCCTTAGGTTCGAACCCAGGCAGGCACATTACTTTGTGTAATTTATTTCATTATTTCATCACCGCTGCCCTCAAAAACGGTGAAGGAAAACATAGTGAGGAAACCGGCATGTCCTAGAACTAAAACTTCGAAGACATGTGACATCTCCCAACCCGCACTGGTCCCGCGTGGTGGATAACAGCCCACTCCCTCTCATAGAGAGGAGGCTTGTGTCCCAGCAGTGGGAACATTACAGGCTGATGATGATCATGATGATGAAATAAAACACCTACATTTCGTTAGTCATGTTTAAGTCCCATGTAATAGGGAACGAAACTATTGCCACTAACTGGGCAGATATCCAAACTTGTGTTACTGAAAAACGCCCGATGTAAAAACCCAATAATATTTTCCCGGCCTGGGATACGAAGCCAGGACCTCATGCTACACAGCAATTTCTTAGAAAAAATCTTTATAATTGTATCCGCCAGGTAGCACAGCCGCCATAATAACCTGTGTAAAAAAACCTCACCCTGTAGTTTCAGATAACTCTGTAGGTAGGTTAGTACTTCCATTCGGAATTCCTCGCAGTTATTCGGACTTAGCTCAAAGATATTGCATTCCGGAGCGAATCGACTGTTTCTGATCGCTACTTCACGATTCCCTTGAACAGGGTAGGTAGGAGTCTAGTAGAGTTACAAAGGTTTTATATTTATTAGGGTTCCGTAGCCGAATGGCAAAAAACGGAACCCTTATAGATTCGTCATGTCTGTCTGTCTGTATGTCTGTCTGTCCGTCCGTATGTCACAGCCACTTTTTTCCTAAACTATAAGAACTATAGTGTTGAAACTTGGTAAGTAGATGTATTCTCTGAACCGCATTAAGATTTTCATGCAAAAATATAAAAAAAAAAATCGGGTTCCCCATACTTAGAATTGAAAACCAAAAATTTTTTTGCATCAAACCCGGACGTGTGGGGTATCTATGGATAGGTCTTCAAAAATGATATTGAGGTTTCTAGTATCATTTTTTTCTAAACTGAATAGTTTGCGCTAGACCCAATTCCAAAGTGGTAAAATGTGTGTCCCCCCCCCCCTCTAATTTCTAAAGTAAGAGGAGAAAAATTCTAAAAATATTTAAGATTGTAGAACATAAAAAAAACTATCATCGGAAATTGGTTTCGATAAGATATGATTTTTAGTTTTTGAGATATGGGACTTTTTCATCAAACTGCAGCAGTAACTTTGTTTTTCATAAACATACTATGAAAAACAAATTTAGTTTTGCGGTTGAGTGGAAGTTTACTAACTAATACTACTAACTAATGAATGACAGTTCAAAATATTGTTATTATATTGTTTGGGGCTATGGAACCCTGTGTGCGAGTAAGACTCGCACTTGGCCGGTTTTTTTTTTTATTCTGTTCTCTGAAGTAGAAATATAGAATGGCAAAATATTGACCTTTTCCTTTTATAGGGATGGTCTTAATTTTTTCTACCCTATCAGCATCAAGACGAGAAAAGATAATTTCAATGCTTGTACATATTATTATTATACAAGAAAAATATATAATTATACATTAAAAACAAATCGGAATGGTAGGCTTCAACCCCGATTTGTTTTTATTATTAGTACTAGTTATAAACCTGCATACATCAAAATTGTCTGTCCATGAACAGGGTTTTCCATTAATGGCAAATGGCCTTCATAGGGTATAATTTTTACGAAATTTCATCCCCTACCATTCCAATAGCCAGAAAATATTCGTAACGTAATATTTTTCGAATCGTCATCTGCCTAGCCTTTTCCCAAATAAGTTGGGTTCAGCTTCCAGTCTATCCAGATGCTGTTGAGCACCAGTATTTTACATGTAGCGACTGCCTATCAGACCTCCACAACCTATTTAGTACTGGGTAATACAATACCCCTTGGTAGGACTGGTTGTCAGACTATCGGCTCACGACTGTCCAAGATCTATAAATGACAGCCGGGACCAACGGCTTAACGTGCTTTCTGAGGCACGGAGGAAACTCGGTTTATAATGGATGGGCACACATCCACGGACTGGTAAGCACTGCTTAAGAGCATTTAAGCCTCACGACATTTCATACAAACTTTGAAGTCCTTATAATCGAAATGACTGAACCGATTTTAATAAAACTTCATACGCAGAAGCAGGATACATAGGTCTAAAAAGTAACTACAAACATTTTCCGAAAATAGTATTACAGTTAAATTATACCGATTATTTCTTTCTCTTGTTCTGTATGGTGTCGGACGTAAAGATTAGCACCATCCCATATTTTCCCGTGGGTGTCGTAAGAGGCGACTATGGGACTTGCCAGAGAATGGGCAGCAGCGTTCTCTGTGCTTTTGTAACACTGTACTGCGATCGCCAACCCGCCTGCCAAGCGTGGCGATTATGGCAAAACCCCCCCTTCTTGGGGGAGGTCTATGTCCAGCAGTGGACGTCTTTCGGCTGAAATGATGATGATGATACCGATTATAAATTATGTTTACAAATAAAAAATTCCAATTACCTTTTTTTTTAAAGACATTTCGAAAATGATTTTAGTTGCTTTTTTGTATCCTGCTTATGCGTATTAAGTTTCATTATAATCGGTTCAGTCATTTCGGAAATTAAGGACTTGAAAGTTTGTTTGAAATGTCGTAAGGTGTAAACGCTCTTAACCTTGATAATCGACCCGTACGACTTTACTTAGCCACAACTCTCTTAACAAATCATTACAAAGTTCTAAATCTAGGGTCGAGGGCCTAAATATCATTCAAAACATTACCCCAAATTTTCAAAGTCAAAAGCTTATAATACTGTCTAACCCACAAAGCGAGAATGTCACCGAAAACATGTTTACGGCTAGCACAACACAAATAGTTGTTTGGCATTTCATAAATACATAGTTTCGTGTCGACTGAAAGTTTCAGCTGTCACACTGTGGTACTAGTGGAACTCGAATGAAATTCTTTAGCTCGTTAGGAACCTTGGATAGTAACATAACATCACGCTTGTAATGCCCGATGGGATTGGTAGAGGTCTACCTAATAGTACACCCACAAAATGCCAGTTTTGTTAAACCATGTTTTATTGGGCGAGCGTCCTTGAACCCCAGACTCCAGCTAACTGCTGATGGAAAAACCAATAGGTTTGGTATTGTCTTCATAAAAAAACATAAGCTACACGTAGAGAACAGGGGAGTACAGGGGCCCAAGTCATGAAATTGTGCCAGGATAATGGATCAACAACACTGGAATTGTTGATTTTGATAGTTTTGGTAATCTCCCAATAGACCCATAACTAAGTCCATCCTATGCCCAACCGAGTACTCCAGAATAGCTTTGACTCATCATCACCATTTCAGCCGAAAGACGTCCACTGCTGGACATAGGCCTCCCCCAAGTCTCGCCGCATTGACCGGTCCCGTGCGACTCGCTTCCAGCGGATCCCCACAACCTTCACCAGGTCATCGGTCCACCTAGTGGCAGGCCTTCCAACGCATCGTCTTCCAGTTTGCGGTCGCCATTCCAGAACTTTTCGGCCCCATCCGTTCTGCGAGCAATGTCCCCTGTTCACTGCCACTTAAGTTTGGCAGTTCTTCAGGCTGCGTCGGGGTGTGACTGTTGGGCACATAATTTAAAGCCTTGAGCTCACAGTGAATTTTGGAAGAGTTGCTTCTTCCTTCTTTATCATGTGGTTTATTAGATCCTAACCTGGTGTCGAAGATTTAATGCAGCCCATGAGGCTCTGTCTTGTACTTTCTGGCCGTCGCGAAATATCTCTCAGGCATGCTGGGTTTGATTTCCTCGCGATGTTTTCCTTCACCGAAGCAAGTGATAATTATACAGAATGCACATGAATCCGAAAAATGTCCAGGTGCGTCTTGGGTTCGAACTCGAGACCTATGACTTGGAAGTCCCACGATCACAGCACTAGGCTACCAGCAAAGTTGCTGTTTTACAATTTATACAGAGTTATTGACAAAACACCAAAAACCTCTAAAGAGGTCGTTGTACTCATCATTATGAACACCATTTACTATGGGACCAAACCTGAAATCGCGAAAAAAAATCAGCTGTTCCGTACTTTATGTTCACATGACTAGTCAAAATATAGGGAACAGCAGATTTTTAGGGTTCCGTACCCAAAGGGTCAAACGGGACCCTATTACTGAGACTTCGCTGT
Source organism: Cerastis rubricosa (assembly GCA_949152445.1). Lineage (NCBI taxonomy): Eukaryota > Metazoa > Arthropoda > Insecta > Lepidoptera > Noctuidae > Cerastis > Cerastis rubricosa. Next base: position 14,002,382 of record OX424548.1, on the reverse strand, counting down.
CCGTCCGTCCGTCCGTCCGTCCGTCCGTCCTTCTGTAACCAGGCTGTATCTCATGAACCGTGATAGTTAGCCAGTTGAAATTTTCACAGATTATGTATTTCTGTTGATTTTATAACAACAAATACTAAAAACAGAATAAAATAAACATATACGGGGACTCCCATACAAAAAAGTGATATTTTTGCTCGTTTTTATAAAAAATGGTACGGAACCCTTCGTGCGCGAGTCCGACTCGCACTTGGCCGGTTTTTTTTTTATTTCAGGTTTGGTCTCATAATAAAAGTTGTTCATAATGATGAGTAGAATGACCTCTTAAGAGGTTGTTGGTGTTTTTCAAATAACCTTGTATACGCGATCCAAGCATTTGCAACGCCCGCCAGGAGCGATGCAAACATGCGACCAGAGATTCATTCTTGCAACTATAGTTTGCAGGCATTTTTGTATAGAATGCGATACAGAATCACGGGTTACATGGGTAAAGGTCCACAGCCAGCGTATTGCGACTGTATCGATTGCTACAATCTAGGGGTCTTTAAGTCAAGAGTGAATAGGTTTCTTCTAGGCAAGCGTGCAAACAAACAAACAAACAATCAAATCTTTCCTCTTTATAATATTATTATTATATTTCCTTTATTCATTTTATCACATATTATTTACATTTTTAAATATTTTTACAAAATTGTATAAAAAACATTTAAAAATATAAAAAATAGTAGCCCACCAGCATCGGGAACAGGGTCCGGGCTACCGGTGGTCAGGGCTCTTGAGAGAGGAACCTCCTGACAATACGTGCCGTGTCCAGAAGTACTGCTTTCTGAATCAAGCCCTTGATCCAGCTGCCCAGCGAAAGCCTACTAAGATGTTGGTCGAGGCTTTTGGCAATTAAGCCATTGGCCGACACGACTATCGGCACAATGACTGCTGTATTCACATCCCACATGTCGACAACCTCGCGAGCCAGATCTAGATATTTGAATTGCTTATCTTTCTCTGCTTTTACGAGGTTCTCGTCATGTGGAACCGTTATATCAACAATCATTGCGCGACGCTCCAATCGATCTATCACCACAATGTCAGGCTTATTGGCAACAATAGTCCTGTCAGTGATGATAGGTCGATCCCAATACAACGTGATATTACCATTATCGAGAACTGGATCGGGCGCATACTTATAGTATGGCACTTCTGATTCCACAAGCTTGTATTTCAAAGCAAGTTGCTGGTGGATAATCCTGGCAACGAGATTGTGTCTGTGCAAGTACTCTCCGTTAGCCAGACGAGAACAACCAGAAATAATATGTCGGATCGATTCTCCCGGACGGTGGCATGCCCGACACACGTCAACCGTCCCATCCTTCATAATATGTTTCCGGTAGTTGTTCGTCAACATAACTTCGTCCATAATCGCACAGACAAAACCTTCAGTTTCCCCAAAGAGGTTGCTGAATCGTAGCCAGGACACGGACGCAAGAAAATCTACATCGGGGCCATGAAGAGCCCGGTAGAAGCGCCCGTGAAGCTCCTTGCCCTGCCATACCTCCTTGCGATCATTAGTGTCTAATACTACAGGCTTGCGCCAGTTCTCGTTAGCCAAGAAGAGCGGGGTAAGGCCCTTGTCTACTGAGACCACATCTCGGTGCATCCCCACGTCGGCTTCTAGGAAGTATTCCCTGAGACTGCATACCTCACGGTTGTGCAGGGTCTTAGCATTTAAGAAGCCACGACCCCCACACTTCCGCGGGATATACAGTCTCATCACCGACGACCGTGGGTGATGCATCCGATTTGCGGTCAGCAGTACGCGGACCCTCCTATCCAGGGCATCAAGTTCCGTCTGCGTCCATTTGAGTATGCCGAAAGAATACATCAAAACCGGCATGACCCAACCGTTGAAGGCGCGCACCTTGTTTCCACCTGACAAAAGACTGCTTAGCACCTTATTCAGGCGGCCAAAGAAACGTTCCTTCAACGATTGTTTCATGTCAGCAGTATTGATGCCTAATGCTTCCGACATACCCAAATACTTGTAGGTTTCTGTTGAAGAGAGGGATCTAAGGTGTACGGAATCCGAGAGTTGAGTTCCCACGGATTCCATAATCTTCCCTCGCTTCACATGCATGACTGCACATTTGTCCACACCAAATTCCATCCTGATGGCGCTACTGAAAGTTTCTGTTACCTTCAGTAGCTTCATCAGTTGCAAATTGTTGGGGGCAAAAAGTTTCAGATCATCCATGTAAAGAAGGTGAGATATGACCTGACCACCTCTCCTCAACCGATAGCCTAGACCTGAACCCTCCAGCAGTGTGCTAAGAGGGTTCAAGGCCAGACAAAACCACAATGGACTCAGACTATCACCCTGGAATATACCACGCTCGATCCTTATCGGTTCGCTGTTCCCCCGTATCTGTCGACATCCTGGATAGCGAAGGACTGTTCTCCAGCGCCCCATACATGACATCAGGAAGGTACGCAAAGTTGCATCTACTTTATACAACTCCAGCACCCTCATGAGCCACGTATGAGGCACTGAATCATAGGCCTTCTTATAGTCTATCCAACATGTAGACAGATCCTTTCGGAAGCGGCGAACCTGTTGGCTAATGGCCATATCAATGAGGAGCAGCTCCTTAGTACCGCGGGACCCGTTCCTACATCCATTCTGAGAGGGAGACATGATGGAATTACTCTCAATGTGTTGGTTAATTTTAGCTCTCAAAATGGATGTAAGAACTTTATAGACCGTTGGTAAACAAGTAATAGGTCTATAATTTTTGGGTTCCGCAGTACTACCTGATTTATGGAGCAAGTGGGTAATGCCTGTCGTCAAAAACTGAGGCAGCGACCCTGACTCTAAGGCTGATTGAAACTGGGACGCCAAGCGAGCGTGTGATCTTTGGAACCATTTGATCCAGAAGTTGTGCAGTCCGTCCGGCCCTGGAGATTTCCAGTTAGGTAACGGACGGACTGCACGAGCTACGTCTTGGGGGCTGATGATAATTGCCCCCATTTCTGATATTGGATCACACGCTTGTTCAACCTCCCGGGTCCAATCGCCCTCAGTGTGACTGACAGGCACCGACCAGATGCTGCGCCAGAACGAACACATGGCGTCATCATCTGGTAGACGCGTGACAGTCACCCCTTGGTCTGGTCGTTCCCAAGCCCTATATACCCACCTTTCGTCGTTTTGGAAAGTACGATTCTGAGTGTATCGCTCCACACGCCGCACAGTATACGATTTGACAAATCTAGGTGGACAAAAATTAGGAATGCTGGTATTGCATTTTGAATGATTGTACATGATTGATATACGGTATAATAGTAAAATTAAAAGCGTATTTTATTTTTTTAACAACATTTATTGAGTTTTTAGCAAAAATTTTAAATCTCTGTGGTTTTTATACACATTTTTGTGAGGCAGTTTTCCTAATAAAGCTATATATGGGTCTGAAGACATTAACATATATTTTATTAAGTCATAATTAGTCCGATGACGTGAAGTTTTAAGAGTATGCCCCAATCGCACTCTTCTAATTTCTTTATTTTTAGCTTCCGAAGCCTCTTCAGACATTTGCCCAAGTGGTATTATCGAATGCCGCATAATCTCTGCACCATGTACTAAAATCTTATGCACAGTTGCTGGCATGTTATACCATGGGTATAAATCTAAATATACTCGTCGAGTTTCAGTACAGTATTGATGAAATTTTTCCGAGTCAATTTCATACCCAGAAGCTATGGCAGCTAAAATTGTTCCGAAACGCTTTATTAAGTTTTCATCGAGACCAGTAATACGTGCTGTTGTTGCACTATTATTAAAAAACGCTCTTGCGGTATTCCCGTCATTGCTGGTCCCAAATCCAGGTCTCACTCTATCAATTATAAGCCCCACTTCCTTAAATTTTCTCTGTACTTCTTCCTTTCGTTTCTTTTTCATGTCTTTTTTTTGGCTTCCTCTGGCTTGCCATTCAGAAAACTCCATGCGGTACGTAATATTTAAAAGACACTCCATAGTGCGAATATATGCATGGAGACTTGATATGCCAAACTGGTACATGTCCTGATCAGGTTGCCTATGAACTGTAGGTGAGTTCATCTCTTTTGATGTTGCTTTGCAAATATAGCATCTCTGGGAGGATTTATTTTCAGAGAGTACATTACATACTTTTCCATCTACCATGGAAAGAATCAAATGATGGCTGACGAATATGTTACATCCATCAATCTCTACACGGGTTGGCATTAAGTTTTGGATTTGTGTTTGCATTTGTTTGCATTCTTCGTTAATTAAGAAATCCGTTTCTTTTTCATGCATAAATTTAATTATTCTACAGAATCTTGGTGAAGAAGGACGTGGATTTTCCCATAAGATTTTCTTATTGACGTCATCTGTTATAAGTCTTAAGGGTACTAAGGATATGACAAACATATATTCGTCCGTACTCTCCACATTTTCAAACCGTTGTTTATATAAACTATGTCCAGAGGAACCGTCACACCCCCACTTATAAATCATTGTATAATTTAACTCATTTGTAGAGCTTAGCAATACATTTCCAAGAATATTTTTGCATAATCTCATAACCGTGTGGTCAAGAAGTCCTTGAAGCTGAATTTCAGCCCATGTATCACTAACTGTAATTAATTCCACCGGAGGATAACACTCTTTTTTTACTCGTGCTAATTGGTCGTAGCATGGATACAGCGGAAATCCTCTTTCTTTTGCTTCTTGTTGTATATTTTTATAAGTGTGGACTGTGAAATTGTTTGATATAAACAATGCTAATGCTTCTTCAGCTGTGTATGGTCGTAATTGTTTTTCAGAATTCCTACTTCTTCTGGACGTTAAAAAAAGCTTCCGAGCTTGCTTATATGTAGTAGCACGTCTTGGTGAAGCCGTGGATATTTCCTGCATTAAGTCAGCAGCATCACGTCTTCCACTGGATCGAACACTCAATTGAGCAGCATATGATAACTGTTCTTGGCTATAACCAGTTAGTAAATGTTGGACTTTACGCTTTTTGGTTCTTTTGGAACTATTTTCAAAACTTGTTTGCGGTCTCCCACGAATGGAACTCGATTGTTTACACTCGGGGATCATATCTAACACTATATCTTCGTTTAGCCACTCTTCGTAAGAACGTAGAAACAAGTCCAACTTTCTTTGCTTGCGTTCCCATTTTTCACGAATTTTTTCACATTCATTCTTCATTACAGCACGCAAAAGCCGTTCAGCTTCTTCACTAAGGACTGGAGCACTTAATGTTGACTTAACAAAGTCAATCATTTGAGTTACTCGCCCTTTAGCCGAAATTGAACGCCAAAATTCAAACAACGATTTTCTTTGCAAACGGGCACCTACAACAAAAAATATGAAAAATGTTAATTTGCGCAAATAAACGCAAAATATAACAACTTGTACCAAATAATATAATAAATAAGGAATCATTTAAAACTATTACCATCATTTTGCTGTATATTGCTAAGTACTTTATGTCTAATTACATTTTGAATTATAAGCTACGAAAACGAATTGAAAAGGTTATGTTTAGTATCATATTTTATAATCTTAAAAAAATAATTTGGTGTAATATTTTAACTAAATAAAACCATAATTACCTCTAGTTGAAGATTCCATCACTAAAAAGCACTTGGTATCGCACAAAACACTCAGAGACATGCAAACACGTTAACGTTAGCGGTCGCACTGAACGTTCTCTCGCTTACCTGCTATTGAAAGGGTATCTTTGCCTTTTGTTATCGGAAGGGTCGCGGGGCCCAGGTAGGTTTGCTTTGTTTTGTGAGTTGCTAATGTTATTCAAGATTGAGATCCAAGTGAAAAAATGTACCATTTCTATAATTTTGATTTTAGATTATTGTCCACCTAGATTTGTGAAATCGTATACTGTGCGCCGCTTGAACCTACGTATACGGCTTGCCCATGCACAGATCTTCTGCTTCAGGAAGTCGATACGCTCTGTGACGCAGGCCAAATAATCACGAGGATTAATTTCAGTTCCCGAGAACGCCCGCTTCACAAAGCGCATCACTCTAGGGCGAATATTGCCCTCCCTGAAACAGATTAACTTGCCGATGAGTACTCTAGCCTCACCGATACGCCGCTCAATCCTGCACTGCCAAGCTGGAATAGCTAAACTTGATCGTGTAGCTCGGTCATTGTTAGGAAATTTGACTTATTATTGAATTTGATTTATTATATTATTATTCCCTTTATTCATTTTTATATACAAATTTGTTACATTTTTAAATATTCCTTCTAAATAATAAAAAATAAAAAACAAATATAAAAAAATTGTAGCCCACCGGTATCGGGAACAGGGTCCAAGCTACCGGCGGTCAGGGCTCCAGAGAAAGGAACCTCCTAACGATACGAGCCGTGTCCAGGAGTACCGCTCTCTGAATCAAGCCCTTGATCCAGCTGCCTAACGAGAGCCTCATCAGATGTTGGTCGAGGCTCTTGGCAATTAGGCCATTGGCTGATACGACTATCGGCACAATGATCGCTGAGTCAACAGGCCACATGTCGACAACCTCGCGAGCCAAGTCAATATACTTGATTTGTTTATCTTTCTCGGCCTTCACGAGGTTCTCGTCATGTGGAACTGTTATGTCAACAATCATTGCGCGCCGCTCTGATCGATCCACCACCACTATATCAGGCTTATTGGCAACAATAGTCCTGTCAGTGATGATGGATTGATCCCAATACAGTGTGATATTGCCATTTTCGAGAACTGGGTCGGGCACATACCCATAGTACGGCACTTCCGATTCCACAAGGCTGTATTTCAGAGCAAGTTGCTGATGGATAATCCTGGCTACAAGGTTGTGTCTATGCAAGTATTCTCCGTTAGCTAGACGAGAACACCCGGAGATAATGTGACGGATCGATTCGCCCGAACGGTGGCATGGCCGACATATGTCAACCGTGCCATCCTTCACAATAAATTTCCGGTAGTTATTCGTCATCATAACTTCATCCATAATTGCACAAACAAAACCTTCGGTTTCTCCAAAGAGTTCCCCGGAACGTAGCCAGGCTACGGACGCTGCATGGTCTACATCAGGCCCATGCAGGGCACTGAAGTAGCGTCCGTGAAGCTCCTTACTCTGCCATACTTCCCTGCGGTCATTTGTGTCAAGCACTGCAGGTTTGCGCCAGTTCTCTTTAGCCAAGGAGAGCGGGGTGAGGGCCTTGTCCATCGCGACCACATCTCGATGCATCCCCACGTCGGTTTCTAGGAAATATTCCCTGAGACTGCATATCTCGCGATTGTGGAGAGTCTTGGCGTTTAAAATTATATTATATATTATTATTATATATTTATTATTATATTATTATATATTATTATATTTAATATTATTATATCTCTTTATTCATTTTCTTTACACATCCTTTACATTTTTAAATATTTTTACAAAAAACATATCAAAAATCATTTAAAAATATAAAAAATAGTAGCCCACCAGCATCGGGAACAGGGTCCGGGCTACCGGTGGTCAGGGCTCTTGAGAGAGGAACCTCCTGACAATACGTGCCGTGTCTAGAAGTACTGCTTTCTGAATCAAGCCCTTGATCCAGCTGCCAAGCGAAAGCCTACTAAGATGTTGGTCGAGGCTTTTGGCAATTAAGCCATTGGCCGACACGACTATCGGCACAATGACTGCTGTATTCACATTATTATTATTATTATAGTTTAGATTATTGGTATTTAAGTACACGTGTAACATACATAGGTATAGGCAAACATTGGAACATAGCTTATACACTACAGAATGATGGAGGATGACATATCAGTGGGAACATTACACTGACTGAACATGGTTTACTACTATTTCTGCTTATACCCAAGAGAAGAAAGCATGAGTTTATACATGCACAAGCTTATGCCCTCGGCTTCGACCGCGTTTTATTCGGTTATTGACCCACGGGCTCGTATTACTGGGATAAAAAGTATCCTATGTGCTATTTCAGACTATTACCTATCCGTGTGCCAAATTTCATCCAGAACCATTCAGTAGTTTTTGCGTGAAAGAGTAACAAACATCCACACATACAGACATACATACAAACATTTATTAGTAGGATTACTATTAATCTAAAACCCATAAAACAAAATACAGCTCATTCAATTAATTTAAAAGCCCAATAATAATAAAGCCACATCGTAAATTCATTCCATAATATAATCCCACCGGAACTGCGTCACACGACACGTGACGTCACGGGAAATCCAACCGGAAGCTACGTCGTAAAGGCTTAAGCGTCGTTGGAAAAAATTACCCGCGTTTTTTGGCGGGAAACGATTGACTTCCGGATCCGGGACGCCTTTGTAAGGAAAGGTGTTGGATTGTTAGAGATTTGTGTTTCCGCGTTATGTTGGGGCATACGGATAGATTTATGAATTCATCATCATCATCAGCCTGTAATGTTCCCACTGCTGGGACACAGGCCTCCTCTCTATGAGAGGGAGTGGGCTGTAATCCACCAGGCAAGCCCAGTGTGTGTGTAGATGTCACATGTCTTCGAATTTATAGTTCTGGGACAAGCCGGATTCCTCACTATGTTTTCCTTCACCGTTTTTGAGGCAGCGGTGATGAAATAAATTACACAAAGTAATGCGCCTGCCTGGGTTCGAACCCACGACTTACTGCTCGTAAGTCGGGGCTGCCACCACTGAGCCACAGCTGCTCTCCATGAAGACTTATGTGGACGAAAAATTAAAAGTTTAATTAGCGAATATACATTGAAATAACATCACGGCTGTTAACCTTAAAGTGTTAGCAGAAGTTTCCCTATACACACCAAATAAAAATATTTCATTTCACATAGGCCTACATGGGCACTTATAAAACGTCGACAAAAGGTGCACGGTTCGGGTTGGTCGTTTCCTATGAAGAAGAACCGGCAAGAAACTCCATGGTTACTCTTTTAAAATCATTTGGTTTTACAATATTTGAATGGTACTTAAGAATGGGAGGACAGCGTAGGCCCGACAATAAGTCGTTGCTTACTACAAAAAGTAGAACAAGAAAAAACTAAGATTTTTCAAAGCCTACAATGTCCACACATTTACAAAACCTACATTTCGATGTTGATGTATTTGGGGCGTTGTTGTCGGGTTTCTCTATATCATATTCTTAAATTGATGTAAACTTTGATTGCGCGATTCAGATCATATTAGTTCTTCTGTTTTCTCATAGACGGCGCTGTAGTACTTTTTATTGTAAGTTGCTTTTTGCAGGTTGCCACTACTTCCAGTACGTATTGAATTACACAGCAATTAGGCTGTGGAGGTAAGATAGGCATTCGCATCCAGTTAGACTAGAAACCGATCCCAATATAAATAGTTGGCTTGGCAAGAGATGTGAATGGCTTTGAGACTATGGTAAGATCAATGGAACGATATCTGGATAAGATAGAAAGAAATCATCATCTGCCTAGCCTTTTTCCCAAACTATCTTGGGGTCGGCTTCCAGTCTAACCGGATGCAGCTGAGTACCAGTATTTTTCATGAAGCGACTGCCTATCTGACCTCCACAACCCAGTAACTGGGTAATACGATACCCCTTGGTAAGACATGACTGACGCTGATGACTTTTGGCTTCTGACTACTCGTAACAACTGTCAAAGATCTACAAATGACAGCCGGGACCTACGGCTTAACGTGCTTTCCGAGGCACGGATGAATTCGGTATGTAATTATGGTCACCCATCCACGGACCAAGCACGGCTTAACCTTAAATATCGACCCGTGCGGCTGTTATTATTTAGCCATGAGCTCCTAATAATAAGATAGAAATATATCAAAATTATTTATTAATCTCGCACAGGAAAATAAAATAAAAAGAAAACAATCAAAAAACAAAGCAATATTGCAAATTATCTGTATGGCTGTTGTTATATGAATAATTCTCTTTATTATGCCGAATCCAGACTGAAGGCTTACTACAATATTGTTCTAGGAAAAGTCTAGAATGATACGCCCTGAACGTTATTATAATGCGATATTAAACTTATTAATTAATACCTAGATTTTATTACAAAGTTGCCAAACAAAGGGAAACGTGCAAATAAAAGGGTTTAATTCTGTGGATATGTTTTTGAGTATTTTTGAAACTTTTTTTATACATAATTAGGCTATACACAGGGTATAACCGAAATGGTATATACATACTTATGGATGTGCTACAGACCATCAAACTGAACATTTTTCTACATCGGATAAATATCGTAATAGCCAAAAAGTTATCTGCTGCCTCATAAAAAATTTCAATACCTATTCGACCCAAATGTATGGGGCAGCTGATAATTTTTTCGCTATTACGATGGTTGTCTGATGGAGAAACATATTCAGTTTGATGGTCTGTAGCACACCCATAAGTATGTATATACCCTTTCCGTTGAACCCTGTATATCTATACTAATATTATAAAGCTGAAGAGTTCGTTTGTTTGTTTGCTTGAACGCGCTAATCTCAGGAACTATTGATCCGACTTGAAAAATTATTTCAGTGTTAGATAACCCATTTATCGAGGAAGGAAGCTATATATTATCACGCTATGACAAATAGAAGCTGAGCAGCAATGAAAAATGTTGCGAAAACGGGGAAAATGTGACGCAGACGAAGTTGCGCGGCACTGCTAGTATGTATATAAAATTGAAAGTCCTGACTGATTGACTGAATGAATGAGATATCAACGCACAGCCTAAACCTCTGGTCCTAGAGACTTGAAATTTGGAGGGTGTTCTTTGTGAGGTAGTAGGTAATCCACTTAGAAAGGGGTTCTCGAAATTTCACCCCTAAAGGGATAAAATAAAGGATGAACGATTGTATGGAAACCGCTCATTTGTTTAAAGTTGCAACATAAAATGTCATAGAAAACCTTAGTTAGAAATAAATATATACATGTTTCAGCGTTTTTGAAAATCTACCCCTAAAAAGGTGTAATAGGAGTTGAAAGTTTATATGGGATTTTATGTGCTTGAAATTTACTATTTGTGTTTCTTGATTGAATTGATAAACACGTTTTTCAAAATTTATATGTATGCTCCTTTTGTTTTTTAAACGTGCAGTTTAATAAATATTACATTTACACACCTTTAACGATATCCAATCAGAAGCCAGCTCGTAGACCTTGGGGAACTTAGCTTTTTGTCCACTGACTGCAGTAACGTACAACTATTAGAACTCTTCACTTTTAGCGTTACAAGGTATAATGTACATTGTGACACAGTTTTTATTAATTTACCATGAATTCGGAATTTACGTAAAAGACAAAAAAAAAAAACTGATACTGCTTAATTGAAATTTGCTTCTCTTTTTAGCTGAATTTTGGGCTAAACATATGTGGGTGGGTGTTGTAAGAGGCGACTAAGGGATTTGCCAGAGAATGGGCAACAGCGTTCTCTGTGCTTTTGTAACAACCGTACTGCGATCGTCAACCCGCCTGCCAAGCATGGCGATTATGGCAAAACCCCCCAAAATGTCAATCTTGGGGGAGGCCTATGTCCAGCAGTCACACAGAGGCCTATGTCAGACATCTTTTGGGCTGAAAAGATGAAGAAGAAAAGATGTGTAGTTATTTTACTTTGGATGGAACAGCTGTTTTATTTATTTGCCATTTTTTTCTAACACTATAGATCTAGAATCATGTACGGTCTACGTATTTGTGTCACAATTTGACATACTTTGTTGCACTTTAAACGATGTATTTTAAAATATTTCTACAAAAACCACATTGTATTTCTTTGAAAATATTCCATACATTTAACACAGATTCTAACCACCACCAAACACGTTTATTAAACTACAGAAACAAACAAAAAACAACAGAAAGTGCATATCTATACTTCCCTAGGTACTAATATTTTAAAGAGGTTTTTGTTCGTAAGTTTGTATGTAGGGTGTTACCTTCGGAACTGCTGATCCATTCCGAAAATTATTTCACTAACGGGAAGCTATATTATCCCCGAGTGTCATTGGCTACATTTAAGTATTACGTTCATCATCTGCCTAGCCTCTTCCCAAAGTATCTTGAGGTCGGCTTCCAGTCCAACCGGATGCAGCTGAGTACCAGTATTTTACATGAAGCGACTGCCTATCTGACCTCCACAACCCAGTAACTGGGTAATACGATACCCCTTGCTAAGACTGAATGTCAGACTTTTAGCTTCTGACTACTCGTAACGACTGTCAAAGATCTACAAATGACAGCCGGGACCAACGGCTTAACGTGCTTTCCGAGGCATGGAGGAAACTCGGTATGTAATTATGGTCACTTACCCACCTCGGCAAGCACGGCTTAACCTTGAAGATCGACCTGTGCTGCTGTTATTATTTAGCCACGAGCTCCTCATTTCAAACGTTGCCCTGGGTTAATGTCCATATACTTGCTAGGTTTTCTTCGCGGTTTCGTTCTTATTAAGAACGAAACCGCGAAGAAAACCTAGCAAGTATTATAATAACAAACAGGTACTGTGTCAAGACTATTGATAAGACTCGACATCCTCCGCGCGTAAGAACCAGTTTGTTTGACATGTAGGCAATATAATTGTAAATAGTAGTATAGGTAGGACATCCTGGCTTAATAATAGCAGTCACACGGATAAATCTTCAAGGTTAAGCCATGTTTGGCAAGGTTGATCTGTAGATGTGTGACCAGCGATTACATCCCGAGTTTCCTCCGCACGTTAAGCCGTCGTTGGTTCTGGCAGTCATTTGTAGATCTTTGACAATTGTGGCCCGAAACTCAGACATCCAGACTTATCAAGGAGTATCATATTACCTAATACTATTTGGGTTGTGAAGGTGGTAAATATTTATTAGTAAAAAGTAACTAAAAACTTTTTCGAAAAATAGTGTTACAGCTAAATTAGACCGATTATAAATTATCAACTTAATACGCATAATTAAAATACATAGGTCTATAAAGTTACTTATAAAAAAATTAGTAACTTTATAGACCTATGTGGACTACTAAGGTGGACCGATGACTGGTGAAGGTTACGGGGATCCGCTGGATGCGAGGCGCACGGGACCGGTCAATGTGGCGTTACTTGGGGGAGGCCTACGTCCAGCAGTGGACGTCTTTCGGCTGAAATGATGATGATGATGATAGATATATATATATACTACTTATGTGTATTAAGTTACATTAAAATCGCGGTTCAGTCATTTCGGAAAATAAGGACTTAAAAGTTTGTATGAAATGCCGTAAGGTGTAAACGCTCTAAAGTAAAAAATAATAATAAAGTGCTTACGCTTATCTACCGATGATTTTCAACACTTACCAAGGATAGGTAAATAAAAAACACCTTTTGAAATCGTATTCTCAAGATTTTCTTGTATCCAAGGACAATAGATTCGGAACTGTTGTTGAATGAATATTCATATATTTCAATTGTTATGTTAATATCTTTTAATACGGTTGTTAAATAAACATTGAAACAGAACGTGAACAGTGTTTTGTAATATTTTTTGGTAAAATACGAAAAAAAGAGAATAAGTTTATTTGTTTTTTTTTTTAATTTTTTTTATTTATTCTTTCTGCCCGAGGCTGGTTTTCAACTGATCCTGTGTCTGAGTGTATGTGTATGTGAAACAGGTACTTAAATCAATTATGATTGTTAATAGCAATAATAATAACAAATAAAACTGCGCAATAATAACTATTTCTGGTGTACATAAATGATCTTCCAAAAAGTTTCAAGGACCCAAATGTATTATTGGCTGATGATTGTACAATAACGATAAAAAAAGATGAATGCTACAACTAAGAACAAGAAATCAATGACATACTTAAAGCAAACAATAGATTGGTTAAAGTCAAACAATTTAAAAATTAACTTAGAAAAGACCTGGAAGTCTCTAGATATACTCCAGACACATGTTGGCCGAAGCAATGAAAAACTATTCAGGTGGAGATTAATAGATGACTCTGCCCTGGAGTGTAAATGTGGTGTTGCCCCACAAACGATCGAATACTGGAAATCGTGCCCAGCCTGTTGTTTGCACATCACAGGGGCTGATGAACGCTACTGAAAGTGCCCAACTCGTCGCTGAATTTTAGTCTGACTCAATTTGAAATTGACATTGACACACTGAGAACTTTCTTAATATAAAAAAGAAACATTAGAAACATATCTAGTTTCCTCCGTGCCTCAGAAAGAACCTTAAGCCGTTGGTCCCGTGTCGGGCCTCCCGACTTTCATTTGAAGATCTTTGACAGTCGTTACAGGTAGTCAGCGGCCCGCAAGTCTGACAATCAGTCTTATTAAGGGGTTTCGTAGTACCTACACAGTACTAATCGGGTGCTGGAAGTCCGATAGGCAGTCGCTTCATGTAAAATACTGGTACTCAGCTGCATCTGGTTAGACTGGAAGTGGACCCCAATATAGTAGGGAAAAGGCTAGGCTAATGATGAGATCGATGTTCTATTAAGATTTGAGATTGAGGATCAGCGCTGGTGGTTGAACCAAGCAGACGTGTGTTTAGTTGTCTTTCGAAATTTTAATTACCGTGTTGCTCAAAAATCAGCAGTAAGCTGCAGAAAATAAACTCGGTGTTTCAATAAGTGTCTTAATCATACTTATGACTTAATAGTGCGGATCGGTAACAACTATACCGTGCAGAAGCGCCGCTCACCCCCGCGGGTAAAGGAGACGACCTCTGATTTTTTATCTCGCTTACCTGTGATCGCGCTCACTACGCGCTAACGCCAGTTTTTGTTCTACGGTGACGTCAGTTTGGGAGTGTGGTACAAGCCATGAACGTACAGAGATCACCGCCTCGCGAGAGTAGCTCGTTAACAAAGAATCCATCATCAGTAAATGGATCTCCAAAGGAGCATCAAGTAACGCAAAAGAGGCGTAAGCAACCAGAAAAAAGTTGTAACTGTGCAAATATACTTCAAGATTTTCGAAAAGATATCGCTGAGATGCTACAAAAATCAACTAGTACCCAAGAAGCTACAATGATTTTCATGCGTGATAATATCGCTGAAATAAAAACTCAGTTGGAGGACATCAAAGCGTCTACCGAGAGTCTTAAAAACGAACAGATCTCTATGAAGGCTCAAATATCAGACCTTACTCTTAAAGCGTCGACAGTCGATAGTAAAATTCACACCATTGAATCAAAAATCACTGAAATAAAAAATGGTGCAGTGGCAAACGAGTCTAACTCCCACTTTGATGAGAACATTATGCATGAGCTGCAGGATCGGGCATCTAGGGAGAAAAATGTTATCTTGGTGGGCTTACCAGAATCTAGAGAGACGGCCGACGATCAAGGCCACTCATATGATACTAATGAGGTAATTTCATTTCTAAACAATTTAACTCCAGACTGTCCAAAACCCTCAAAAATGTTTCGGCTCGGCAAATATAATCCAGCTAAAGACCGTAATATTAAGGTTTGTTTCGAAACATCGCAAACAGCTAAGCTACTGCTTCGAAATAAGAACAAACTTCAAAGCAATATAAAGATTTATTCTGATCAGACACCCGCACAACAGAATTACATGAAAGAGCTGAGGAATTTGCTTGCACAGAGAATAGCAAATGGTGAAAATGGGATCTCAATCAAATATGTAAAAGGAATGCCAAAAATTGTTTCAATCAGCGATACAAAAAACTAAAAACTTCAAGCATTGCTACTTCAGAAAATAACGCAAACAGACAGAATAGCGACACATATCAGATACTTAATAATTACCAACATATAACTACCACTAAATCAAGCCTTAACTTTTTCTACGCTAATGTACGAAGCATATGTAGCCCAGGCAAACTGGATGAATTAAACTGTATACTCCGCTCTTTTAGAAAATGCATTCACATAGTCCTATTAGCTGAAACATGGATACGATCAGATGAACAGGCTAAACAGTTTCATATAGATAATTATACTCATTATTACAATATCCGACCTAACGTTGTTGGTGGCGGTGTATCAATCTATGTACATAATAACCTGAAACACGAACTATCAACATCAACTTATACCTGTGGAAACAATTACTTATGCATACATCTACCCAAGTACTCAGTGAACATTGGGGTTGTTTATAGACCTGGACACTCAAATTTTAATGACTTTTTATCCACTTATGAGAACCAACTGCTGCAGAAGAAGAGGACGATTGTTTTTGGAGACACAAACATCGACCTGCTGAGCTCCGACAGTACTACTAGACGATACAGTGCCGTGATAGCTGAATCTGGCTATAAATTAATCAACAAAATAGATCCGGAATATTGTACCCGTGAAACGGCAGTCACAAAAACTATTATAGACCACGTTGCTACAAATTTGAAGCAAAGCAATTTTCACATGGCTATAATCGAGTCATCTTTGTCAGATCACAAGAATATCTACGTGGAACTGAAACGAGTAATACCTCCGCAGAAGCAAAAAGTACAGTACGAGGTCACAGATTATGAGAAGTTGTACGAAATCATTTCATTGTCAAACCTTAATGATAAGTTCAATGACTATTACAGCTTAGACGAGTGTATAAAAAAAGCTATTATCAAAACCAAAACAAAGAAGTACAAAATATTAAATGAGCCACAAAAGGATTGGATTAACAGACAAATAATTACTGAAATTAATGAAAGGAATACATTATGGAGCGAACTAAAACACGACCCTAAAAACAGCAACCTAGAAACAGACTTTAAAGCTAAAAGAGACAATGTAGCAAACTTGATCAAGAGTACAAGGGATACATATTTTTATGGAGAGTTCAAGAAATGCGCAAAGAAACCCAAAAAGATGTGGAAATTAATAAATACCCTCACAAATAATAATATTGCTCCTAGTTGTGCTCTCCCAAAACTAAAAACCGAAAATGGCAGCATGGCTACAGATCCCATTGAGATTTGCGAAATTTTTAATAGTTTCTTTGCAAATATAGGAACACAACTAGCAGCCAAAATACCATGTACACACTTACACAACAAAAATTTATACACCTTACAGAACCATAACCAGCACACTGGACATTGTGAACTATCGAATTTTAAACCATGCACAGTTTCTGAGGTATCTAAAATTGTGGACGACTTGGATCCCAATACAAGCACAGGAATTGATGGTTTTAGTACTAAGGCATTGAAATGCATAAAGAAACCAATCCTCCAAAATCTAACAGATTGCATAAATAAACTATTGATGGACGGAATCTTTCCAGAAAATTTAAAAATAGCTAAAGTCACCCCAATTTACAAAGCGGGCACAAAATCAAATCCCGGGAATTATCGTCCAGTTTCAGTCCTGCCAATATTATCTAAAATATTAGAAAAAATCATATTTAAAAGGTTAGACGAATACTTAACTGAAATTAATTTCTTATACGACCAACAATATGGCTTCCGACCCAAATCTAATACCCTTGGCGCAACTATTGACTTAATAACTACAATTAAAACAAAGATTGACCAAAAACAAGTAGCACTGGGAGTCTTTATTGATTTAAAGAAGGCGTTTGATACAGTCAGTCATACACTTCTATTACAAAAACTGGAAAGTATTGGCATAACTGGAACCGCTTATGAAATGATAAAGTCCTTTTTAAGTGATCGATATCAGGTTGTTAAAATGGGAATTTACCAAAGCACGTCTAAACCCTTAACATGTGGCGTACCACAAGGTTCTATTTTGGGTCCCTTATTGTTCTTGGTGTATGTAAACAACTTACACCAAGCGGGCTTACAAGGTCACCTTGCCCTTTATGCAGACGATACATGTCTGTTTTATTTTGGAGACAACATAAATGAAATCGCAAGAATTGCCCAAACTGATTTAAACATACTACAAAATTGGTACCAGTGCAATCTTTTAACTATTAACGCTTCCAAAACTTCGTATATAATATTTAGTGCAAAAAATAAAAAACTACCTAACTACCCTAATCTAAGCATAAACGGAGAAGTACTGAAAAGGACTGATCAAGAAAAATACCTCGGACTAACTCTTGATAGTAATTTGACATGGAAAGCACACCTTCAACACATTAAAAACAAACTTTCATCATTGGTAGGCTCACTACATAAAATTGTTAGATGTATTCCAAAAAAAGCTCGCCTGGTAATATACAACTCTCTTGTTAAGCCTCATTTATTATATCTTATCGAAGTATGGGGTAACTCATCTAAAACTAGTCTAAAACCAATACAAATTTTACAAAATAAAATAATCAAAATACTACACAATTATGATTTCTTAACACCGTCAAAAACTATTTACAAAGAAACGAAATTATTAAACATCAAACAACTAAATATATATAACACATGCATACTTATATATAAAATCATTCACAAACTTATTCACTCAACCATTACATTCACAACAGAGGGTGAAATGAGCAAATACTCATCTCGTCGAGCTTGTCACCTAAAATTGTCTAGAGTAAGAACCAACTACGGTAAAAATAACCTAACCTATGGGGGAGCACAGCTCTATAATAAACTTCCAAAGGATGTAAAAGAAGCGACCTCACTCAACATATTTAAAAATAAATTATTCACTTTTATTTACAACGACGAAACACTATAAGTGTGTTGTGTTTAGTTTTGTTTAAAACGGCAACATCTTTTCACTTGTACCTCCGCCGTATCTTAGGAATGCAGTGAACTCGCTTCTAATTTTGTTGACAATGATCACAGTGTATTTTGCTTCTTGTTTTTCTTCTACCCGCACTGATTTTATAATTTTTTAGTAATAAGATTTAAATGTTCTCATGTAAGTGACGATTGTCTTAATGGGAATAAAGTTCTTTAAACCGATGTTGAGCGGATTTTGCTGATTGGCACGAGCCCAATGTGGACTAAATTGATAATTACACGGGGTTCGACCCTCAAGTTGGAGTTTAAGATCAACGCAGTTTGGAAACAAAAGCTTTATAGAGTCTAGTAGCGCCATCAAGGAACGAATGTGTAAACTAAACTAAGATCAATAGTGGTTTCGCTTCAAGCCGCTAGATGGCGCGTTAGCAAATGCTCATTAATGTTTCAATAAATCGACAGATGCCTCTATATTAACTGGTGTTCTGAAGGGTTCTAACCCTGAAAATATTGAACAAGCTTAGAGTCCTAGATAATTAGCAATCGATAATTTCTATGATATAATTAATTTGATCGTGTCGTGGTGGCATACAGGTTAGAGTCTCGCCTCTTACGCACGAGGTTATGGTTTCAAATCTGGGTAAACACATTATGACTTTTTGACGATTCTTGTGTAGGTATTTTCAGAGATAATCTTGGGCGTCACTTACATAGGTGAAGGAAAACATCGTGAGGAAATCTGGACTTATAATTAAAATATAGGTCTGATATCGCCAACCCGTCTCAAGATAGGTTGGTGGGTTGGCGAAGCAAGCGTGGTGATCAATCCTCGTGCCTTCTCTGTATGAGAAGAAGCTTTTGCTCAGCAGTAGGATAGTAATAGGCTGGTATTATTACGCAATAGGATTGACATAAGTTTTTATTTTTGGTTTCTCCAGCATTGTTGATGATAGAATGCCGTTTTGTCTAGGTCCTCTAGTAAAACTATAAGATTTTTGCACAATAATAATAGGGACTCTTTGATTTTGTTCACAACAAACTTCAACAACATCGTAACGGAATTACGGAACCCTAAAACAAGATGGCGGACAGAAACATCAATCTCTACATTCTCCCCCTATTCTTGAATGCCATCATCGCTTCATAAAAACTCATAAAAAACAAATTCACTCCAACTAAAAAATAAGGTATGAAAAATCGGCCAAGTGCGTGTCGGACGACGCACAGTGAAAGGTTCCGTAGTCGGGATGAATATTAACGCTTGTACGGTATTGATTTTACTAACCATAAAATAGATGATTGTTTTTTTTTTCTCGTCGGAGAGAGGCAGGCAGAGAGTTCCACTCCTTTGCTGTGCGCATTAAGAAAGACGTTTGAAAACGCTTAGTGCGAGTTGGTGGAATAGCAATAAGGTAGGGATGGTAACTTGCAGTGCGTCTAGATGTCCGGTGGGATGAGGTCGTGGAGTTCTTGGCCTTTTCCCTACTATGGTGGTGTCGGCTTCCAATTTATCCGGATGCGATGAATACTTGTATATATTCAACATGGATTGACAGCCTATCTGACCTGCACAACCTAGTAAGTGAAGGGTTATACGATGGCCTTCGGTAAGACTAGTTGTCAGACTTTCGGGCCATTGACCAACAAAATGTCACAATCTATTAACTTAAATAAATAAACTCACTTAGAAACATCATCATATTTTTAACGAAATCCCGCTTAAATGAATTGTTTTTGTTAGCCATTGGTTACATTGCATTAACTGCATTTTTTTTTCTTAATTTCACTTACATCGTTTTCAGCGAAGCTACAAACATACACCAATACACGATCACAAACAATACACCATCTTACGTTCCTTTCTTTAGGCTATGTGACATCCGAACAGACAGACAGACGGATAGATAGAATTATAAGATTCCCGTTTTTATATTTGGCTACGGAACCCTAAACAAAATGGCTGCCCCAGTCGCCCTTATAAATCAATTTCGAGATAAATTGTAGAATCAAAGTCAATAATCTGGAGTTATGCGATAACTTTACGATAGGACTGATCGTAAATAAAAAAAGCAGACAAAAGTGGGTAGGTTTGAAAAAGTTATGCGGTTTGTCATTGCGCCCTAGAGGGCAGTTGGCCGTCGATATGGGAAATAGTCGGGAGCTATGTGTTTTTTAACGTTTTCTGATATTAATTAACTAACTATTCTCGAAAGAACTCGTGGTTAAATAATAACATCATCATCATCATCATTTCAGTCGAAAGACTTCCCCTGCGGCACAAAGGCCTCCCCCAACGCCACATTGACATAAGGGCGGTTTTGCCATAATCGCCAAGCTTGGCAGGCGGGTTGGCGATCGCAGTACGGTTGTTACAAAAGCACAGAGAACGCTGCTGCCCATTCTCTGGCAAGTCCCTTAGTCGCCTCTTACGACACCCACGGGAAGAAATGGGATGGTGCTATTCTTTACGCCCGACACCATACAGAACAAAAACAAAATAATAACATCCGCTTGGATAAATCTTCCGGTTAAGCTGCGCTTGCTAAGGTTGGTCTGTGACCACCCCTTACATACAGAGTTGTGCTCCATGCCTCGGAGAGATTTTTGATAATCGTTATCGGTAGTCAGTGGCCCGAAAGTCTGACAACCAGTATTACCAAGTGGTAGGTAACTTAGTAACCAGTTCTGACTGGGTTATGGAGGTTAGATAGGCAGTCGATTCATGTAGAATACTGGTACTCACCTGCATCCGGTTAGACTGGAAGTCGACCCCAACATAGTTGGGGAAAGGCTAGGCAGAGGATAACAAAATTTCTTTTTAATTAATTTCTCTGAGCAGAACGCCACGAGCTTTTTCACACTCACAAAAATTTTTGGACTACATACTCATTTAAACAAACCAACCCATCTTAAAATTCCTTCTTCATTATCATCATCATTATCAGACTATAATGTTCCCACTGCCGGGACACAGACCTCCTCTCTATGAGAGGGAGTGGGCTGTTTTCCACCACGCGGGCCCAGTGCGGGTTGGTAGATGTCACATGTCTTCGAATTTTTAGTTCTAGGACATGCCGGTTTCCTCACGATGTTTTCCTTCACCGATTTTTTGACCGAGAGCAGCAGTGATGAAATAAATTAAACTAAGTAATGCGCTTGTCTGGGTTCGAACCCACGGCTTACTGCTTGTAAGTCGGGGCTGCCACCACTGGGCCACCGCTGCTCTCCAAAATTCCATCTTAACCCCGATAATTCCCTCACAATGCCACCAGTGACCCTCAAAGAGACGAACAATATCATCCTTCAACATTGGCACGTTGCCAGCTCACAAGGATCCAATCATTCGGTTCCTAACGCTTAGTAATCAATCTGTAATACTTTCAGCTAAAGACGGCTACACACGACAATGTAAGAATGATGAGCCTTGCAAGAAAAATCTAAAAGATAAAGTCCAAAAATCTTCGGCTTCAACTATAAAATTAAGGATTAATATTCAAACAAAATGGATTGAAATAAAGGGTATAAATTTAACAAAGTAATAGTTTTGTCCAATTTAGTTTAAATTGGACAAAAATATTACTTTTTACTGTGGGTGTGTGAGTGTTATGTATGGTGTCGGAGAATAGCACCATCCCATATCGCACATTCCACCAAATTTTATGACCAGTCCTTCACAAACCAGGCTGTCCGTTAATGAAACAAATTGCCGGTGTCGGCAGAGTCACTCCTTGCTATTAAAAGCCTATTTACAAATCATTTTTAGTCTCAGTAATTACATTCAGTCAAAATTTGTCACCATTCTAGTTTTATTTTTGCCATTCAATGTTATAAAACACACAAATATATGCATATATATTTATTTATGTATTATGTTTGTATCAAACACAACACACAAACATAATATTAACACATATTATTATGTACATATATGAAGTAGATACCTTTACTTTTGTTATTTAAAATTTTTGTGTAACACACCACTGACTACCGTGTTTTTTATTTTAATTCCATAATGTCCATCCAAAGGTTGCCTGGAAGATATCGCTATCAGCGAAAAGACCGCCGTTGTAATCTTAAAATTTACAGTTTTGTAAACCCGTCATTTGTGATGTAGACTAAAGTTTAATTCTATTCTATTCTATCCTGGCGCTTCCACCTAAAACCAACAAGCCTCAGACTCCAGGATACTGAGAAAATTATGACAAAATCCTTTGACACAAAGCAATCGAACCCTTGACCCAAGTTTGTCAAACACGTTTGCACAAAACGCTTGTCAAACTTCAAGCTAGTATGTAACCCAAAGGACATCGGAAAGTAGAAAACGGACGAAAAAAATCAGTATACAATCCGGCAGTTTAATTTCAATTAGCAAATGGCATTTCGATGAAAAGGTTTATAGATAGGTAATTCCAGAGCATCAGAGCAATTGGATTGGAATATTTTTCTTTACACTTTCTTTTTAAATGTATATTTTTTGGTGTTTGGTGAAGTTACAGTAAGCCTGAGTCATCCCACTGCTGGGCAAAAGCCCCTCCCCATGACTTCCAAATCCTTCGATCTAGGGCCGATGTGGACCACTGGTCGTTGGTTCTGTCCAGCTCGTCCCACCATCTCCTGCGAGGTCTAGCTCGCCTCGGCATCGCCTTCTGGCTATGGGTGTGAATGTAATTAATTTTATTAAAAACCTAAGTGTTGCCCGCGAGCTTCGTCCGCTTGAAATTATTACAAAAATATTACTTACGTATTTGAATTTGATTTTGTTAGCAATTTCTAGGGTATTTTTTGCACTTACCCTAAACCTTTAAAAAAATAAAAGTATTCTTAGTTACTCCTTATAACATCAGTTATCTGTTGGTAAAAATCCTGTCAAAATCGGTCCAGTCGTTTCGGAGATTAGCCGGAACAAACAACAAACCGTCACGGGACGCCTTGTAGTTGTAAAGCATCTGTTTTTAACGGAATTACACTGGGATTCTTAGTGATGAACTGAACTTAAGTCAGACTAACCTCACCTACACTCCGCTCTGTTTGTTTATAAATTGACATAAAAACGCCTACTTTTCATTTGACAGTTTGAAGTACCGGAAAACTAGGCTTTTATTAATTAATTATTATATACATGTTATGTCAATGTGGCGAAACTTGAGGGAGGCCTATAATCCAGCAGTGGACGTCTTTCGGCTGAAATGATGATGATGATTATATACATCTTTAACATTGATTGAAGCAGAATGCAACTATGGTTTTGACAAAGATAGATAGCTAGAGGAGGTGCCTTACTCGAAGATCCGCCAATTGCCAAGAAATTCTATGAGTACGATTTGGTGGATGTTTTCACCTGTTGTCATGGCAACAAGAGTCGACTTAGTTCAAAAATGGATTTGGGAAGGCTTTTAGAATATATGTGTTAATCACTAATAACCTATTACGAAAATGGAGTAAAAAAAAGGAAAAAACGTGGAACTTATAAAAAAATTAATCAAGATCAACAACAATCCAAAACAAACTTTATTTTAATGGAAAAAGGTAGATTTTTTTACTGCCTAGTCGCTCTTAGAAGTGTTGAACATCAAAAAAAAAATGATTACATTATTTACTTTCCTATGCACCCAGAAAAAAAATGTTATTTTAAAATTACAAATAGACACTTGAATTTTTATCAACCCGCACTGGGCCCGCGTGGTTATTACAGCCCACTCCCTATCATAGAGAGGCGGCGTGTGTCCCAGTAGTGGGAACATTATAACAACCGCCGTCAACGTACCAGCAAGAACCGCTTCGGTACGGCTCCATCGGGGCCCAGTGTGACTATTAGAGCCGCGAAGCCGAACACTCCGGTGTACATCTCCCGCCTACATTACACCACTACGGCGGAGGACATCGTGGAGTACGTGCGTCCGAAGCTCAAGTACGTGGCGAGAGTGCAGCTGCTAGATTCGCGTCGCAACGTCAACTTTAAGGCGTTTGTGGTGCGAATTCCAACGTGCCATCTGCACCTTGCCTTGGAAGAGGACTTTTGGCCGCAGGGAGTGGTGTTCCGTCGCTTCCACGGGCAAGTGCCACATGAACGCACAGTGATATAATGCAGTGAAGTGCTAATTACATAGTTTTTAAGTTTCTATTTACTAACACGAGTTGTATTTGACGGCGCCTTTTCAAAAAGGCTTCATATGATTCACGTTGCAGACTAAACTGTTACCACAGACGAGAGAGAAGCGGTCTACAATTCTCTCTGGCGAAACGTCAAGTCGTTGCGGGTAGCCATATTGACTTGGGTTGTTGTCAAGGAAGGTGGCGCGTAACGAGACGTTGACGGATCGCCGACGTATGTTTTCTTAATCTAATAAAATCTGGTGCCACATGTCATAAGTAATTCCGATGCAGCGGGTAAGAGCCTTCATATTTTTACGAAATATATGTTAGTCTGTAAGGTATTTATTTAAGGGCCAAAGTTGCCCGAGAATAAATTAATGTTATGTTATGTTTTATTATAGGCTGATGATGATGATGGCTTGAATTTTATTTATTTGTGAGACTACGGCTTAACCTTAAGTTTTACCCAAGCGGCTGTTATTATTGTGCCACGAGCTCCTCAATCAGTGGATAATACTATTACATCAATTGCCACGCGAGCACAGCACTCTAGGCGTCAAACTAACCGACCGTGTACGCAATACCACACTGCGCTCCAAAACACAAATTACTGATATTGCTCAAAAAGTCGCTAGGCTGAAGTGGGACTGGACTGGCCACGTCTGCGGGCCAAAATAACGACTTTCTGGAGCCCTGACACAGCCAGAAGGCGTCACGGTAGTCCTCATAAACGATGGCGGGACGAGCTAGATAAGACCAGCGACCAGTGGTCCACATTGATCCTGAATCGAGACAATTGGAAGTCATAGGAAGAGGCCTTTGCCCAGCAGGTAAACAGTGTCAGTATCAGTAATTGCCATTTGCAACATTCTTTACATCTAACGAAATTATTCAAGCAGTGGCAACAAAATTTCATCGTTTTGTCGATGCACCGAGCACCGGTATATAGTTGATAATGTATTCGATTTGAACCGTACCATTATGCGCATAATAAACGATTTGTTTTCAATACCATTATCATTCGTTTTCCCTCTTTTCATACTTGCAAGGGGTGACACAAATAGGAGGAGGATCTCGTGGCTAAATAAAAACAGACGCATGGAACGCATCTTTAAGGTTAAACCGTGTTTGCTGAGATTTGTCCGTGGATGGGTGACCATAATTACATACCGAGTTTCCTCCGTACCTCGAAAAGCACGTTAAGCCGTTGTTCCCGGCTGTCATTTGTAGATCTTTGACAGTCGTTACGAGTAGTCAGAATCCGAAAATCTGACATTCAGTCTTACTAAGGGTTATCGTATTACCCAGTTACTGGGTTGTGGAGGTCAGATAGGCAGTTGCTTCGTGTAAAATACTGGTACTCAGCTGCAGCCGGTTAGACTGAAAGCCGACCCCAAGATAGTTTGGGAAAAAAGGCTAGGCAGATGATGAAGGGGTGACACAAATCTTTTATTCCTAACTAGCTTATACCAACGGCCTTCGCCCGCGTTTTGTTCGGTAATAGTCCCACGGGATCGTACTACTGAGATAAAAAGTATCCTATGTGCTATTCCAGACTATGATCTATCCCCGTGCCAAATTTTATCAAGGTTCATTCAATCGTTTTTGCGTGAAAGAGTAACAAAGACCCATACATCTTCACAAACTGCCACATCTATCTTCTTTTAATATATAAAAATCAATTGTGGTTCGTGTGTCTCGTTAAAATTCGAGAACGGCTGGGCCGTTTTAGCTGATTTTAGTTTTGAAATGTTTGTCGTAGTCCAGGGAAGGTTTAAAAGGTGAGAAAGGTAGCGTAGGGTAGGTAGGTAGGTAGGTAGGGTAGGGTAGGTGGGTAGGAAAAAGTGCATTGCAACGCATGCCGGATATAGCTAGTTTATAACATTATAAGTAGGATAGGATGATAAAGAAATAGACAATCTTTAGGTTTGTGTTTTATCATTTATTATTTTTTATTTTAGAACCTCTGATAATGGATCATGGAGTGTGACCTTGGATCACGGTCAGGCAGAGGTGTTTCTGTACCTAATAGTACACCCACATTTGCCAGTTATGTTGAAGTCCTATGTAATTAGAGGCGAGCCTATTGCCGTGAACTGGGCAGAAAAACCAAACTCAATGGAAAAACCCAGTGACAGTTTGCCTAACTCGGGAATTTAACCCAGGAATTTATTCTGAGCAGTCGAGCATACGACCAAAAAACCAAAGAATAATTATAAATATATGGAACTAGCTGTCCCGCGCAACTTCGTCTGCGTCACATTTTCCCCGTTTTCTCAACATTTTTCATTGCTGCTCCGCTCTTATTGGTCGTAGCGCGATAATATATAGCCTATGTCCTTCCCCAGGTTGAAATCTATCTTCTCGCCAAATTTCATTAAGATCCGATCAGCCGTTTAGTCTTGAAAAGGTAACAAACAAACATACAAAAAAACAGCGTGACTTTCGCATTTATAATATTAGTATGGATAATAGCCCAAAGAATAATTCCAATTTTCCCAATTATGACATCACTTAACATGAGGCGTATGGCGTAAGGCATAAGGCGTAAGACGTAAGGCACAAGGCGTAAGACGTAAAGCACAAGGCGTAAGGCAGATAACAGGGATCCGCAACATTCGATAGAGTCGATAAACGCACATTCGTATACGGACACCTAATCAAAGCAAGAAAACGGATTCACTTCTGATATTACATCGCGTATGTTGGCGTAGGGTTGGCAGGAGATGACTTGTATGTTTTTGTGTGTATTTTTTTTCTCCAAACATTCACAATATAAAAGTTATTCCTCCTGAATGTCTGTAATCAAAACCAAAATATTTTATTTCACATAAACCTACATCTAGAGAAGCGGAGGTCCAGTGGTGGCAGCCCCAACTTACGAGGAGTAAGCCATGGGCTCGAACCCAGGTGCCGCATTACTTTGTGTATTTTATTTCATCACCCCTGCCCTAAAAAAAAAACGGTGAGGGAAAACATCGTGAAGAAACCAACATGTCTTAGAACTAAAAATTCGAAGACACGTGACATCTACCAACCCGCTCTGAGCCCACGTGGTGGATTACAGCCCACTCCCTCTCATAGAGTGGAGGCCTGTGTCCCAGCAGTGGCAAAATTATAGGCTAAGTATGAAACGTAAAAAGATAGGTGCACGGTTCGGTTTGGTCATTTCCTATGGAGAAAATTCCATGGTTGGTCTTAGAAATATTTGGTTTTACAATGTTATTATGTTACATCGTAATGCTTGTATGACAGAAAGTATAAGTAAGAAGTAATAACTTATAATTAAAAAGAAGAATAGAAGGCAGAATATATTTGCAAAACTTCAAAGAGGTAAGTAACATGTAATAAAATACCTCCGCATAATATCACGAAATGATTTTAGTATTATAATATAAATAATATTTTAAAGATATACACCTACCACTGTTTGTCTCTGCATCACCCAAAGTTTGACTGGTAGAAAATGCCTATATGGCATTAAGTCCGTCTCTGTACTATGTGCTTGAAGTGATAAATAAATATTAGTGACAAAATAAAGCTGTTAAATCAGAAGGAGGTATTATTCACAAATTACTTACTTCCTTGAAGTTTAGGTAAATACAATCTGCGTATTCCGATCCCTGATTACACATACAGATGAATGATGATGATCAACACTTTTAATCTTGAGCTCCATTCACCAACAAAACACTAACAATTCGACCTCCATACATTTCTCAAAACCCTTTTCACCGTTTTACCAACCCTACACGAGATTCGGCGGCCATATTGCAACAATTCCACCATAGAGAGAGAGACGTTCACAAATATTATTATTACAATTTGTTGTGTTTTTATGAAACTCGTCTCGAACGAGACTCGCGTAACGCTGCCTTCAATTACGACAGAATTTTCCTATGTTAGCTTTTTAGGGTTCTTTGTATGTGTGTGTGTTTGTTTGTTTTATAAGTAGGTGTTTAGTTTTTTAGATGGAAGGATGAGGAGGGATTGAGGCAGCGACAATAATCAAAATGAATTAAAAAAACTTTTTTCATGATTCGGAAAACCCAGGAAAACAGAGGCCGATTAATTGCATTAGAAGGTTATCCTGTTAGTCTTTTAGCCCATTTGTTTGATTAACAATTGTACGGATAAACCCATATAATATACATATGAGTTAACAGGCGTTTTTTTTTTGTTTTTCTATACATTTTAATTAGTTTTAGCGTCAGTTCCTATAGACAGTCCATTTTTTTTGCGAATTTCAAGATCTCGTAGAACAAAAGCTGTTCAGTTTCATGGTCCGAAAGACCACACGGGAGTTCTTGCATTTATTGTATTACACCTAGTATAATTATTTCATACTGATCTCCCCAAAAACATCCTATCTACAATCGCTCGACGCTACACTAACCATGTTTGAATAAGAACCAA
The DNA here is from genome assembly GCA_949152445.1 of Cerastis rubricosa. NCBI lineage: Eukaryota > Metazoa > Arthropoda > Insecta > Lepidoptera > Noctuidae > Cerastis > Cerastis rubricosa. Next base: position 13,973,275 of record OX424548.1, on the reverse strand, counting down.
CAGACTCCATTTCACAGCTACCACGAAACAGCCAGCCCTCCAACAAAGACCACGAAAGGACAAACTTAATATCGGCCGCTCTCAAACTAAAGGTAGTTGAAACAACTCAAGTGAATGCCTTTAGGATGCCTAGATAAACTGATAACAAAAATTGATTGATTGTTTTTTTTTAAACAACTGAGTGAGAGTTTGAAGGCTTATGACGTGGAGAGGTCTTTGAGAGGCGCTTTAAGTTCCATCTCGCTGATTGGTTCATCAGCAAAGTTGAAGTAGGGAAGCTGTGGCGTGTGTGTTGTGTGTGACGACACTTTAGCGGAATGAGGATCAGGGCGTAAAGTTCCTCGATACTCCGTAGAAAAGGGAGGAGCCTCCGACCAGACAGGTGTTGTGTCTGGTGGGCAACTGCCCGACAGTTGATGTCGGGTTTCTCTAAATAGTCGATGTAAACATTGCTTGTGAGATGTAGGAAATTGATGTTAGTTCTTCCGTCCTGTCATAGAAGGCGCTATAGTACTTTTTGTAGTAAGTTGTTTTTTGTAGGTCGCTACAAAACCAAACAACTACAATCTAGTAGTAGATACAGAAACAGTATTTTTGTAATGGCTCCAAAGGTCTAAAATAAATAACCAAAATGTTTAATGAGTGAAGATAATGTCCGCAAATTCAAAAGTAAATTACATTCATTTCTTATAGATAAATATATAAATAAATATATAAATAAATGAAAAAATATGACATTAACAGTCCTTTATTTTAATTTATTTATTAATAATACATTTAATTGACATAATTTACAATATTACAAAATTTGAGATTAGTAACCTTTTATATAATTTACCGTTGACATGCATAAAAATAAATTATAATTGATTCCTTAATACATTGAATTCTCATTATTTACTCGATCCTGACTTTGTATTGTATTAATCCAGACTTTAAAAAAAAAAACAATATTTGAACGCTAATTTCATCGGTGAATACAGAGTTCAACTAAAATGTATGAATAAGACCTTTATTTCAATACCTGTGTTCACAAATTCTTCTTCTTAGTCGTTCACTCTTGACAGAGTGGTCGTGGTCATGGAGGGTCGCCCAAGACTGCGTTCGCTACCTTCGCGATCCTTTCGAAGTTCTTTGAGTATCGACACGTTAGTCCGACGAGCGGTCCAGCTTATCTTGAGCATGCGTCTTGTGGCGTGTTCACAAATAAAGATGATTTTATTTGATTTTGATTTGTAGTTCATTAGCAAACCAACATATTGAATATATAAAACAAAAAAAAATAAACAAACAACGATACAACAACAACAACACAACAACAAACAACAACAACAAACAAAAACAATATTATATCAATATAAAGGCTCTTACCCACTGCATCGGTATTACTTATGATATGTGGCACCAGATTTAATTAGATTAAGGAAACAGACGTCCGCGATCCGTCAACGTCTTGTTACGCGCCACCTTCCTTGACAACTACACAAGTCAATATGGCTACCCGCAACGACTTGACGTTCCGCCAGAGAGAATTGTACACCGCTTCTCTCTCGTCTGTGGTCATAATTTAGTTTGCAACGTGAATCATAATGAAGCCTTTTTGCAAAGGCACCGACAAATATATAATACTTATTTTTTTTATTTGTTTTTTTTTTTTATTGGAATGGTGGTTTTGATCATAGACATTGTTTACGAGGTGGTAATTTAGTCACTCGTTATAATACACAACTTGTGATATCTTCTCTATCGTGTGGTTATTGCCTAATCTGATGTCATAGTTTTTAAGCCGCCCATGGGCCTCTGACTTCCTCACGATGTTACCCTTCATTGAAGCAAGAGGCCGTGTGTAGAACTTCATAGCGAAAGTTGTTTTATATGACTGGAAGAATCACCCCCCTTCACAAATTCAGGTTATTAAATCGCCACCTCTGCTTGCCTTTTCCCAAATATGTCCGGCTGTAGGTCGGCTTCCAGTATAACCGGACGCAGCTAAATAGCAGTATTTGACAGGGAGCGACTGCCTATCTGACCTTCACAACCCAGTTAGTACTGGGTAATACAATTTACTTCATCACCACTGCTCTCAAAATGGTGAAGGATAACGGCCCACTATGTGGTGGACCCACTCTCTTTCTGTGAGAGTGAATTGGTGAATGCCACGAAAATTGATTTCAGAAAGTGCGTAAACCCACCAGCAACACCAATTATCAACTCCTGTGACCCGGATACTCTCCCAAAGTGCTCCAAAAACTAGCTCCTCTCAAATAAAACCTAGAACCGAACAGTAACCAGCTACTGTCACATGACGTCATTCAAACAGAATTCGTTTATTTTTACAGTTTGCAGCGATCGCGAGCGTTTAATTGTGTGGGAACGTAGGGCTACCATCCATGTTTAACATGTTTCGCTTTTTGGCGTTCCATACGAACTTAATCCGGTCTTTTTAATATAGAAAGAAAGAAATACCTACTGTTTAATCTGTTTTAGAGCATTGGTGATGAATCAAATTGCATGTTATTGTAATTGCGTGTGTATGCATATGATGAAATGGAGAAAAATGTTTGTAGTTTGAAAATGTTTTGAGTATGAATTCGGATAAGAGGAAAGGAAGACCAAAGAATGAAATGGATGGACTGTGTGATCCTTAACACAGTCAGTTAGTAATAGAGAAGTATGGAAGAAAAAGACATGCTGCGCTGACCCCGAAAACTGAGGGGCCTGTAGTTCCCAGCATTGGGAACATTACATGCTGGTAATACGATACCCCTTGGTAAGACTGGATGCCAGACTTTTGGCTTCTGACTACTCGCAACGACAGTCAAAGATCTACAAATGACAGCCGGGACCAACGGCTTAACGTGCTTTCCGTCTCGGAGGAAACTCAGTGAGTAATTATGGTCATCCACAGACCAACCTCGGCAAGCACGGCTTAACCTAAAAGATCGACCCGTGCGGCTGTTATTATTAAGCCACGAGCTCCTCCCGTTTCTATCAAATAACAGCATAAAAAATAATTGCACCAATTACATAGAATATCCACTTTATCCTATCATGTCCCCACCGTTGGGAATTCAAATAATTTCGTGAAAACAATAGTCCCCGCGCTATTGTAACATTGTTACCGGTTTTTTTCGTATCGTTGAAAATGCAATCAAAATGTATTTTCGGCGCCAATTATCTTGGTAACTCTAGTTTTTTATCCGATCCGATTTTGTAATTGAAAAAATACGGTTAGTGATGTGAGGGATAAAACCGGGATTCAGTTTGAGCATTTATCGTCAATAATTTGAATCAAAGAGCTTTTTGGGGAGGATGCTTGTCCGCGGAACTGAGACTTCTACTTCAGATTGAAAAACAATGTTTTTATTATTCCTTACTGCATCTCTCTGCTCTATATGGTGTCGGACATAAAGAATAGCACCATCCCATATCTTCCCATGGGTGTCGTAAGGGGCAAATAAGGCACTTGCCAGAGAATGGGCAGCAGCGTTCTCTGTGCTTTTGTAACAACCGAACTGCGATCGCCAAGCCGTCTGCAAAGAGTGGTAATTATGGCAAAACCCCCCAAAATGTCAATGTGGCGACACTTGGGGGAGGCCTATGTCCAACAGTGGACGTCTTTTGGGCTGAAAATATGATGATGATGATGATTCCTTACTCCAAGCAATTGCTAAGCATGATGATGATGATGATTCCTTACTACAAGCAATTGCTGGGCATGAAGTCCTGGGTTCGATTCCCACGTCAAGTAGAGTGATATTCGGTTTTTCCATCAGGAATTTCTCAGTACCAGCCACGGAGTCGAGATTTGTGCTCGGTTGTTGGCAATAGGTTCGGGCCCCTGTTACGTAGGACTTAAACATAACTGGCAAAATGTGGTTGCACTATCACCTATGCCTAACCCTTTGGGGTTTACGGGCGTGATGGTTATTCCTTACCCGATAAAATTTGTAGCAAGATCCAAAGCAGTTGAATTATTGTTTCTTCAGGACTCATCGAGTGTCACTGTATTGACTCCTTTCTTAAAGTAGCCACTATTGCTTTGCATCTGTCAAGTTATAGGCCGAAGGCTGACTATACTGCGTGGAACGGAAAGGGTATATACATACTTAAGGGTGTGCTACAGACTATCAAATTAAACATGTTTCTCCGTCGAACAAACATCGTAATAGCGAAAAAAATATCACTTGCCCCATACATTTAGGTCGAATCATCATCTGCCTAGCCTTAATTCCCAAAATATCTTGGGGCATCCAGTCTAACCGGATGCATCTGAATACGAGTATTTTACATGAAGTGACTGCCTATCTGACCTCCATAACCCAGTAACTGGGTTATGGAGCCCCCTTGGTAAGACTGGATGTCAGACTTTTGTGTCGAATGGGTATTGAAATTTGGTTTGGGGCAGCAATATTTTTGTTCAGTTTGATGGTCTCTAGCACACCCTTAAGTACGTATATACCCTTTTGTCACACCCTATATGGGCAGGCACATTGTTTAAATAATTTCATCACAACTGCTCTCAAAACGGAAAAGTAAAACACTGTGAGGAAACTTGAATCAGGCCCTTCAACCAACCGCCTTAGGAGAGCCTCGAAAGATGTTCGTCGAGGCTCTTGGCCATTTATTATTATTAGTCATTATCATCAGCTTATAATGTTTCCACTGCTGGGACACAGGCCTCCTCTCAATGAGAGGGAGTGAGAGCACCATGCGGGTTCAGTGCGGGTTCTTACATGTCTTCGAATTTTGAGTTCTAGGACATGCCGGTTTCCTCACGATGTTTTCCTTAACCGTTTGTTTTCCTTCACCGTTTATATAATTAGTATTATGCTATATTAAGCAATGGACATTAGAAGGAAGAAATTCCACTTACAATCTACTTAGGGTTCCGCATAAAACAAACGAAAATCGTACAGCAAACACTTTCACTTGCAAGGCCGTAAATTAAAATGTAAAAAATTCATATGAGTTCTCTTTGCGAGGTGGAGGGCGATAGAAATTATTTATTTATGAGTACTGAACCTTGCTGTGCTTTTACTGTTACTTTTGAGATAGTATACTATTTTTATTTATGGTAGTAGTAAAGCTTAAACCATCATTATATACTGAGTTTCCTTTGTGCCTCGGAAAGAACGTTAAGCACTTGATCCCGGCTGCCATTTGTAGATCTTTGACAGTCGTTACAGGTAGTCAATGGCCTGAGATTTTGACAACCAGTCTTACCCAGGGGTATTGTATTACCCTGTACATACTGGGTTGTGGAGGTCAGATAGACAGTCGCTTCATTTAAAATACCGGTATTCAGCTGTTTTCGGTTAGACTGGAAGCCGACCCCAATTATTATTAGTAAAAGGCTATTCAGATGATGGATGAGTAGCAAATCTTACTACGCTCCACTTAGGCAATCCAAGACAGGCCACCTAAAGAACGAAGCAAGTTATGGCAAGAGTAGTGTCCACCACTTCAACGACTTCGTGAAGACCCAAGAACACCTGGCTCCCGGTAGTGAACTACTGTGGCTGGTTTGGAAAGGTCTGAGTCGATTGCGTTTACATTATTCGCCGCTGCAAACATAATCTGGAAAAATGGGGTATTATTAATTCCTCTAACACCGAAAGCGAGCGCGGCGCTCCCGATCAAACTATGCCCCACCTGCTGGAGTATCCCAGGTGTCCGTTTACCTGCACTCTCGACGACCGGAATAACGCTTCTGTTGCTACAATAAATGTGGCCACGTACTAGCCCACTGCGACAGCATAATTAGCCTGGAATGTTCCCACTGCTGTGGCAATGGCCCCCTCTCTATGAGAGAGAGTGCCCTGTAATCCACCACGCGGGCCTAGTGCGGGATGTTAGATGTCTCTTTATGAGAGGGAGTGCCCTGTAATCCACCACGCGGGCCCAGTGCGGGATGTTAGATGTCACATATCTTCGATTTTTTTTTCTAGGACATGCCGGTTTCCTCACGATGTTTTCCTTCACCGTTTTGAGAGCAGCAGTGATGAAATTTATTACGCAAAGTAATGTGCCTGCCTGGGTTCGAACCCACGGCTTACTGCTCTCACTATGGAACTGTGACTAGCAACTGTGTAATATGGAAGTAACATCTATACGACAAGAAGAAGAACAAGTTGCAAAGCTCCTTGTGACGTCGTCTGGGGAAGTACTACAAACTTAACTAATATGCCAAGCAGTGCTACTGTATTCCGTTAGTTTGAAAGGTAAGATTGTATGAGTGCCTTTCAAAAAGCAACTGTGGTTTGGCAAATTAACATTCATTTTTTTTTTATGTCACACACTAGGAATTTCTCCTGTATCGTGGGTGCGTTTACAAACATTTAAACTGACATACACAAACAGCCAGACCCGGAACAACTATCTGTAGGCCATACAAATATTTGCTCCGTGCGGGGATCGAACCCGCGACACGCAGCGCAGCAGTCGATCGCTCAACCACTGCGCCAACCGTGTCGTCAAACACCACCGCACCACCACCACCGTACTACTTACTATACACCGTCAAATTTTGATCGTTTTAATCCCATGGACGGGTGATTCAACTTGCAAAATACTATTCATAAACAACTTACACAGCATTGTATCGCTTAAAATAAAATGTGGTACGAAGTGAGTTTCAAATGGTACTACTAATGGTTTACATTGCTTTTTCACTGATGCGAAAAATGGTTCAAGGTTACAAAAAAGGGAATTATTTTTAATTATATCACTACAAATCGATAGTGTTTCATGCACCGAATTGACCCTCCAAGGGATTAAAACGATTAAAATAAAACGGTGTATATGCAACGAGGTCTTACTTAAAATTAAAATAAACTCAAATGGAACACGGAACTCAGTGTGTAAAGATGGTCACCGATGTGGACGTACAGGTCGACTAGCAAGTCGACCTGTACGTGTACCCGTACGTGGCTTTTATTATTTAACCACCAACTCCTAGGCTATATAGCAAAATGACATCTTTACAAAGTTTTAAAAATACGTTTTTGGTTTTTAGTGGTTTTTAGTGTCGTGGGTTTTAAATTTAAACTTAAATTTTTGTTTCGTGCTTTTTAAACTTAAATTATTTTTGTTAAGCCTTGACTGTCCCACTCCTGGGCATAGGTCTCTTCCCGTTCCTTCCCCATCCCGTTCCCGTAGAAGTTGTTTATATCCCTTCATTAACTAGAAAAAAGGTGATGATCTTCAAATGAGCAGATTTTCACGAAACATGCTAAGAACACTCTCGATTAAAACACCTGTCCAACGAAACCAATATTATTAAAATCGGTTCATACGTTTAGTAGCTACGATGCCACAGACAGACACACAGATGCACACGTCAAACTTATAACACCCCTCTTTTCTGGTCGGTGGTGAAAAACGTAACGCCTAGTCAGAGGTGCAGGATATTAAGAACACAATGTAAAGTAATTGACTTTATAAAACTCTCGACATAAACTGAAACTTTAAACAGACTATTAAACACTACAATGTATGTATCCTAACTATTATTTCAGTATCCTTCTTAATACACAGAGTATGGCAGTTTTAATACTTACTATCTCTGCATTTTAAAAACTCTGCACATTATAAAAGTAACACTCAACAAAAAAGAAAAACCATAGGCCTACATGGACACTTATAAAACGTCGGCAAAAGCTGCTCGGTTCGGGTTGGTCGTTTCTTATGGAGAAGACCCGGCAAGAAACTCCATGGTTACTCTTTCACTGCTAAGTTAAACTTTGGTAGTGCGGGCAAATCCAACAGTTATTGAGTTATCCTATCAGGAAATTCTCTGAGACTCTGAATTTGTGCCCGGCTGATGGCAATAGGCTCGTCCTCAATAAGGGAAAGAAAGAAAAAACGTTAACTGGCGCAATTGCCACAAGTACACCCAATATAAAAAAAAAGAAAAATAAAAACTTAAAACTAAACAAGAAATACTAGACTAACTACTAGACTCACGGCAGCACCAAAAAAGGCCCAGTTCAGCATCATGCCGGACAACTAGTGCCCGACGCTGGTTTTCAACTGAACCTAAATGGTGAGAGTACGGATGTCAGTAAATACAGTAGGTAATTATTTATAAATATTGTGTACTACTTATACGTAACAATAGTCCCATATCATAACATGGGACTTAAAACATAACTGCGAATTGTGGATGAATTATTAGGTACACTCCTGCCTTACCCTTCGGGGATTAAATACATGATATTATGGTATCGTTAAAAATTAGAATATCTGAGGTACATACGTTTCACATGTTTCATCGAACGTAACGGACAGTCACCTACTCCATACCTAGACCTAGGCAAGGCGGCTAAACTTTGACGATTGACTCGTACGGCTCAAAATCAAAATCTTTTATTTTACATAGGCCTATATGGGCACTTATAAAACGTCGACAAAAGATGCACGGTTCGGGTTGGTCGTTTCCTATGGAGAAGAACCGGCAAGAAAATCCATGGTTACTCTTTTAAAATAATTTGGTTTTACAATATTTGAGTGTTACAGCGTTAGTACATAACTGTGGGAGGACTGCGTAGGCCCGACAATAAGTCGTTGCTTACTACAAAAGGTAGAACAAGACAATAAAAAAAAATAAAAAAAAAATTTACAAGGCTGTTATCAGTTAGCTACGAACCCCTCAACAATAACACAAAAGGATTAAAAATCATCATCTGCCTAGCCATTTCCCAAAATATATTGGGGTCGTCTTCCAGTCTAACCGGATGCAACTGAGTACCAGTATTTTACATGAAGCGACTGCCTATCTGACAACACAACCCAGTAACTGGGTAATACGATACCCCTTGGTAAGACTGGATGTCAAATTTTTGGTTTCTGTCTACTCGTAACGACTGTCAAAGATCTACAAATGACAGCCGGGATCAACGGCTTAACGTGCTTTCCGAGGCACGGATAAAACTCGGTATGTAATTATGGTCACCCATCCACGACCAACCTCGGCAAGCACGGCTTAACCTTAAAGAACTACCCGTGCGGTTGTTATTATTTAGCCACGATCCCCTCAACAATAACACAAAAAGGTTAAAAATAAGAAAATCTAATTTAAGTCAATATAACATTGAACCCCCAATTGTGGGTGATGGGAACCTTGCACGAACACCATAGGGGTGGGGGGTAGACGTATTAGTGAAATTCCGCTGGGGGGGAGGTTGTCGACTTTCCGAAGGTTTAATGGGCTAAATATCTTGAGCCCAGATAATTCGGAGATTGGAGGGTTCGCAGAAAAGTGTTACGATTTTTTTTTTAAATAGGCTGTGTTTTTTTTTAATTATGAGAAATTTGTGGCCAAATAATAAGGGCTGCTCGGGTCGAGCTCCAGGTTAAGCCGCGCTTGCTCAGGTTGGTCCGTGGATGGGTGACCACCCATTACATACCGAGTTTCCGAAGATTGACCCGAGCGGCTGCTAAGATTTAGCTCGACCACCTCTATGGAATTTATTTTGTTTCCAATTGATGTTACTGTTAACCTTGCGTCTTCCCACTGGTGGACTAAATCCTCGTCCTACGACAGCCAGTTCTATTATTAAACATAATAAAGGTATTTCCCTTCTTTTTTTTTTGTTGTTGTATACTCTGTTTTTTTACCGATTGTTTGTGAATGTGTGGACATTGTAAGCCTTATAGATTCCTATATCCTTGGTTGCTTTTTATCTCGTTCCACGTTTTGTTGTACGCAACGTCTTATTGTCAGGCCTACTATGTCCTCCCATACTTTAGTACTAACACTGTAACACAGAAATATTGTAATACCAAATGATTTTAACATACTCTTTCGTCTCAACTTTACAGAATATATTGAGGCCAGTACTATGGGACAACACATCAGAGCGGGAGGAGAACGTGAAATGCAACATTCTCATTCCATACACCGGAGACCGCATTTGAGTTGAGCTGGCTGAACCTACATATCATCATCATGGATAAGGTGATAATTTTAAAAGAGTAACCATGGAGTTTCTTGCCGGTTCTTCTCCATAGGAAACTACCAATCCGAACCGAGCACCTTTTTGTCGACGTTTTATAAGTACCCATGTAGGCCTCAGACCGCCGTCTTTCCGGCCTCGCCGCCGAGGCCCGTCGCGACGTCCAAGTTCAATACCCCCCCCCCCCCCGACCCTTGCTCGAGCCAGCCCGCGATGCTGAGCCAGTAGTAATAAATCAGCCCCTAAATAATGGAAATCAGATCCAGCCTGTCCCTTTGCTGCCCTCTCTCAGCGACGCCCTAAGCCGAGGCTCGTACCCCACAGGGGGTGCCCTGAGCGCTGTCGCTTAGTTTAAGCAGTAGCCAGCCTCAGAGGCTGAACTGCGAGATGCCACTCATAAAAAAATTATAATAAAAAAAAATGTGAAAGAAAATATTTTGATCTTGAAACACTGCTGGCTTATCTGTTCCCTATCACTATAATCAAGATCCATTCGCTTCACATACGATGAAATGCAGCCAAACGCAAGCCAATAATGTTTAAAAAAAAAAATACTACAAACTCCTGTCCCTGCCAACCGTACATCGTTCGCTAAAGTATTAGCAAAGATTGTGCGTAAGCCGCGCCATTTGCCGGCGTCGCGCGCAATCGGCGATACAGATACAAGCCTACTGATTGTTCACTATTGTATGTGATGATGGTTGCTAGGAGGAAACCAAGGGTACCTGTGCTTTGTACCAATATTATTGTTTGACAAGCCGATAAAAATACGAACTTTCGTCCTCATTTTAAAGCATCCATGACCCTGCCTGGGGAATCAGCGTCATTACCACCTATGATGACATTTTTAATCAGTAATTACTCGCGCACGAATGGTTTCGCACCATTATTTATAAAACGGGCAAATAAATCCCTTTTTAGGGTTCCGTAGCCGAGTGGCAAAAAACGGAACCCTTATAGATTCGTCATGTCTGTCTGTCTGTCTGTCTGTCTGTCCGTCCGTATGTCACAGCCACTTTTTTCCGAAACTATAAGAGCTATACTGTTGAAACTTGGTAATTAGATGTATTCCGTGAACCGCATTAAGATTTTCACACAAAAATAGAAAAAAATCTATTAATTTGGGGTTCCCCATACAAAGAACTGAAAACCAAAAATTTTTTTTTCATCTAACCCTTACGTGTGGGGTATCTATGGATAGGTCTTCAAAAATGATATTGAGGTTTCTAAGATCATTTTTTTCTAAACTAAATAGTTTGCGCTAGAGCTACTTCCAAAGTGGTAAAATGTGTGTCCCCCCCCCTCTAATTTCTAAAGTAAGAGGAGGAAAATTCTGAAAATATTTAGGATTGTAGAACGTAAAAAAACTACCAACGAAAATTGGTTTCAATAAGATATGATTTTCAGTTTTTGAGATATAGGACTTTTTCATCAAACTGCAGCAGTAACTTTGTTTTTCATTAACATACTATGAAAAACCAATTTAGTTTTGCGGTTGACTGGAAGTTTACAACTAATACTACTAACAAATGAATGACAGTTCAAAATATTGTTTGGGGCTATGGAACCCTGTGTGCGAGTAAGATTCGCACTTGGCCGGTTTTTGAATATTTTATTGTGTTCTTAGTATTTGTTGTTATAGCGGTAACAGAAATTTCAACTGGCTAACTATCACGGTTAATGAGATACAGCCTGATGAAAGACGGACGGACAGCGAAGTGTCATTAATAGGGTCCCGTTTGACCCTTTGGGTACGGAACCCTAAAAATGGCCTATCATCATTGCTGTCACAGACCGCTGGGACTCGCTGGTTCTTTAGAAAACGCTTCTGCAGCCGCTCCGTGTAAACATTGTCATTTAGTTGCAAGCTTATCTGAAAGCTGACCCTAACAAAGCGACTGTCCATAAGTAAACTATCGAAAGTGAAAAGTGCTTACTTGGCAGGACAGCGATTTAAAGTCTATTTTATAAATAACTTTGTCGCCAAAGTTAAAAAATACGTTGCCTACATGAGTTCGAAATAATTGTTAAACTGTATAAAATTACTAGCTGTCCCGCGCAAATTCGTCTGCGTCACATATTCCTCGTTTTCGCAACATTTTTCATTGCTGCTCCGCTGCTATTGGCCTTAGCGTGATGATATATAGCCTTTCTTGATAAATGGGCTATCTAACACTGAAGGAATTTTTCAAATCGAACCTGTAGTTCTTGAGATTAGCTCGTTCAAGCAAACAAACAAACAAACTCTTCAGCTTTATTATTAGTAGAAAATAGAAATATATAAAATAATATTAGTATTAGTATATATTACATAGAGATTAATGAAAATGTTAAACATAAAATTACTTGTAAAGTAAGCACTTTTCACTTCCGATGGTTTACATAGGTCAGTCGATAGCTGAAAAAAGAATCCATCATCTACCAAACCTTTTCTTCGAAGATCAACATAGTGGTATCCAAGTTCCTTTTAAATGAAACAAAGCCTTTAGCTTGCAAAGGGACAACCAAAGGCCAGTATTATACCCTAAAACCCAGTGAAAGGGAAGTCAAAACAATAGTTAGGTCATAACCCTAACTAATTCTCTGACAAAGGTTAACTGTCTTACAGCCATAAGTCCTGAAACAAAAGAGGTCCATAATAGCTGCAAGTCTACCTACCCATTTATAATACTAGCTTTTGCGTACGACTTCGATCCCATTATGTCCGGAATTTAACACACGGGAACGTTTTAAATGTTCCCTACAAAACTTGGGGATAATGTAGCTTAAGCTTTAGTCAAAGAATTTTCGGAATCGGATCAGTATTTCCGGAGATTACCCACTGCATACAAACTTGCAAACAAATTTTACCTGTTTATAATATTAGTAAAAATAATAAATGCGAGAGTAACTCTGTGTATCACTTACCTTTAGACTCCTCAATAGCTGAATGAATACAATGCAATCAGGCAGTAAGCCGTGGTTTCGAACCCAGGCAGGCGCATCATCATTCATCATTTCAGCCCAAAAGACGTCCACTGCTGGACATAGGCCTCCCCCAAGTCACACTGACATTTTGGGGGGTTTTGCCATAATCGCCACGCTTGGCAGGCGGGTTGGCGATCGCAGTACGATTGTTACAAAAGCACAGAGAACGCTGCTGCCCATTCTCTGACAAGTCCCTTAGTCGCCTCTTACGACACCCACAGGAAGATATGGGATGGTGATATTCTTTACGTCCGACACCATACAGGGCAGGCGCATTACTTTGTGTAATTTATTTCAACATCGCTGCTCCCAAAAAACGGTGAAGGAAAACATCGTGAGGAAACCGGCATGTCCTATAGAACTAAAAATTGGAAGACATGTGACCACCAACCCGCACCTGGCCCCACGTGGTGGATTACAGCCCACTCCCTCTCATAGAGAGGAGGCCTGTGTCCTAACAGTGGGAACATTATAGGCTGATGATAACCTGGACACCATTATCATCTTTTCTGCCATACTTCCCAGTTCCGACTATTTTATTTTTTATTTTATTTTTTATTTTCCTTTATTGGCCAACCAACAATTATTTACACTTTAACAATTTAAAGTAACTATCTACCATAATCTAAAGGTTAGTGTAATAATTTATTACAGGTTAGCACCGCATGCCCCATAAACATAATTTAGGTGTGCCACAAGCACTGAACTAAAGAATTAAAATAATATCTAATTAAGTAAAACTAACAATTTTAAATAAACATTATGTGTACTTTATATTAACTAACACAAAAAGCAAAACAATAGAAAAAAAAATATAATAATTAAATGTTACTCATAGTTGTACTATGGAACTTGGCGTATGAGTCAAAGTGCACGTCAACTAGATCGCTGCAGCTATTTAGCAATTTGCAAAGTCGAGGAACGACAGAGTTTGCACCAAGAATGTATACTACAACAACAACTATTTCCCTTGACATTGACCATATCGTCAATGCAACGCAAGTACTGATGACCCTGGTTTCTTTGGCTCAACCTCCTTAACCACCATTCGTTCAAAACTTTATTGTATCGACCGTCCCTGTCTAGCTAAAGGATATGACCAATATCATCATCATCTGCCTTTTCCAAACTATGTTGGTGACGGCTATCAGTCTCATCATCATCATTTCAGCCGACAGACGTCCACTGCTGGCCAAGGCCTCTACCAACGCCATATTGACATAAGGGGGATTTTGCCAAAATCGCCACGCTTGGCAGGCGGGTTGGCGATCGCAGTACGGTTGTTACAAAAGCACAGAGAACGCTGCTGCCCATTCTCTGGAAAGTCCCTAAGTCGCCTTTTACGACACTCACGGGAAGATATGGGATGGTGCTATTCTTTACATCTGACACCATACAGAACTTTCAGCTTTCAGTTTAACCGGATGCAGCTAAATACCAGTAAAATACTAGTTAGAAATAGAAAATTCTATTTTCTACTTCAATGCGGGCGATGCCAATGGCCAAAGCTAGTCGGATATACAAACAAGATGGCCAAATATGAATAATTTATTAGTATAGTCCTCATTAAGCTTCTGTTATTCGATTGGTCGGGTCGCTATGACTCGTTTGCTTGAAAGGATAACTAAACATTGATTTAATTGAAGGAGCCATCTTTGTGTAGGGGCTCTTCCTAGGAAAAACGACCACCAGCTTACTACTGTTTTATTTGAGGAAGTTTGTGACGATAGATGTTTAGGGGTATGAGGAATAGGGTGTAAAGTTACTCTACACTCCATAGAAAAGGGAAGATCCTCCGACCAGACGGTTGTTACGTCTGATGGGCAACTGCCCGACAATTGCTGTCGGGTTTTCCTACATACTCTTAAGTCGACGTAAACTGTGCTTGCGAGATTCTGAATCTGATGACGTTTTTTAAGAGTTCCGTACCCAAATGGTCAAACGGGGCCCTATTACTGAGACTTCGCTGTCCATCCGTCCATCCGTCCGTCTGTCACCAGGCTGTATCTCATAAACCATGATAGTTAGCCAGTTGAAATTTCTACAGATTATGTATTTCTGTTGCCGCTATAACAAAAAATACTGAAGACAGAATAAAATAAATATTTAAGGGGGCTCCCATATAAAAAAGTGATTTTTTAAATAATGGTACGCTACCCTTCGTGCGCGAGCCCGACTCCCATTTGGCTGGATTTTTAAATCTTGTATCCTTCATCTCAATCAATTACAAAGAATCTCCCCAAACCTCTAAAAGTTCAAAGTGCAAATAGCCACAACCCCAAACTATCCGAACTACACACAGCATCCATTCCCTCAGGGCACGAGATAAATCCACAGCATCGAACATCTCGTATGCGAGCTCTCAGCGCGTTATGGCGGACTTTATAAAATTCCCTTTCAGGGGTCAAGTCAATTTGAACGGGTGCTGTTAAACCAATAAACTGGCTACATCCGGTTTCATGGATACCACAGATGGGTCAAGTTGGGACATGTGGCGGATTGAAATAATTCAATTCAATTCATTTATTACAATCAACAATTTTGGATCATATAATAGGTAAGTACCTACATTAAATAAAAATTATTAGAAAAACAAGACAAAACACTTACTATTAATTACAATTTAAATTGGCAAAGTCAACAAAATAATATTAGAAATAATCATAAGTCATTTAAAAATTAATCAATATTTTTCATTTATTCAACATTTTAATATCGCAAAAAAAAATATTATGCAAGTAAGAAAACCAGCGTGAATAAAATAATGCCGGACTAACAACGAGTATTTTTTCAAACACTGTTTTAACCTTTCACGGTTTATAATTAAACTTACACTATCAAGCGCCATGATCAGAGGATGACGCGTTTATGGCGCTTGCAACCGCGTCGAAATATTGGGAGCTCGCAATAATTAAAAAATACAGAAGTTATGCCGTAAATGTCGATGTACCTAAGTCGAGTAGTTTTCTTTCTGGCTGTGGACATTAAACACATAAAAACAGGCCTGAATTAGGTTCTCTGCAAACTTGACTAGGACATTTTAGCAGTTTGTCTATTAAAAAAACCGGCTAAGTACGAGTTGGACTCGCGCACCGAGGGTTACGTACAAAAATGATTAAAATATTGTTATAATATAACTAAAAGTTTACGGTTTTCGCATTTTTTCCTTTACCTGTGACACATGTCACGGAAAGTACCCTGTAGGTTTTGATTCCCTTGCGAGTGTCGAAAATTTGCGGAAATTTGCGGTATAAACTGCTGTATCTTTGAATTGCGTTGGCTTAAAAGTTTGATTTTTTCACAGCTCCAAGGGACAGTAGACCTGAGTATTTTAAATTATTCCAGTTTGATACTTCCACGCGTTCCTGAGAAAAAGGGTCTTGACAGACAGACAGACGGACGGACGGACGGACCGACGGACAACAAAGTGATCCTAAAAACAGTTCTGATTGAAAAAATTCGTTGTCGCTGTGAACTGACCTCGGAAAAAAGTGGTCAATGAGTTGGTCTTTATTACCCGTACTTCTTCTGATAAGACTCAAGACATCATAATTTTAAAGAGAAAAAGGCAAAACGCTATGATGCTTACAGCTAGTCTAAGGCTTTTGGAGGAAAACTTTCTGCGTCGATATCATCCATTCCTTGAAAAACAAACAGGTTTTTGGCATTATTAGTCTGTAGAATAAAATAATTGAATAATTACCACTTGAAGGAAAACATCGTGAGGAAACCAGCATGACGAAGAAATAATTCTCAAGGGCATGCAAAGTCAAGTCAAGGCATAAAAATTCTGACAACAGTTTAGGTACTGATCACACAATAAAGAAAAAATAAAATTGAACCGAATTAAAAAGCTGAAAGCAAATTCATTTTTAAAAGAAAAGTTCGTAACCACTATTTAAAACAGACAAAGTAGCTCGCAATTAAACGTCTAGACATAGTAATTATTATTAGGTTTCTCGTTTCTCATTTTGGTATATGTTAAAGTATTTATTAGTCTATTTTATGTGTATTAGTATCTATGTAATTTATAGACAATTTCGTAATTAATTACATATATTTAGATATTGTTTTTGTACCCTATCACAATTTTGTCATTTTTAACCCAATGGTTGACTGGTAGAGAATGCCTTGTGGCATTAAGTCCGCCTATGTACCACTTTTGTACATGAATTTTAAATCTATATTCTATACTAATACTAATAATAAAGCTGAAGAGTTTGTTTGTTTGTTTGCGTTAACGCGCTAATCTCAAAAACTACTGGTCCGATTTGAAAAGCTCATTCATTGTTAGATAGCCCATTTATCGAGGAAAGCTATAGGTTATATATCATCACGCTACGACCAATAGGAGTGGAGCAGTAATGAAAAATGTTGCCAGAACGGGGAAAATATGACGCAGACGAAGTTACGCGGGACAACTAGTATATAAATAAACCGCTCCCCGCTCCCGCTTACAACTCAGGTCACACCCCAACCGCACAGGGAGTGATTGGATATGAAAGTTTAATGCTTTTGTAGTGCAGCCGCCCATCACTTACTCCGGATAACCAACTGATTAATATATCAATCGTTAAATATGCGATCGTCATGTAGTCGTGGAATATGTACAAGGCGAATATTTGTAATTGGATTTGGAAAAGATTGCTTTATTTATTTATTATACACACCAACACCAATACATACTATGAATTACAGGAAACAATAAAATTAAAATAAAAGCACTGGTATTTGCCTATAATAGGTATACGCAGCATTCATCAGTAATAACAACGTAACATTCTAGAATATTAATAATAAATCATACAATTTGAATCATGGTATTAAAAGCGGGTGTTGCGCCGACCCCAAATAAAATGGGACAAGGGCAAGAAGATGATGATGGTGTTAAAAGCCTTTATGTGTGTTGTGTTGATTTTTTTTGTGTTTTGGTTGTTGTAGTTAATATATTAAGTTATTATGTCCGCCTCGTTGGTTTAGTGACCGTAATTGCGGCTGCTGAACGTGGTTCCCGGGTTTGATTCCCGGGCCAAGCAATTCTTTTTTGGGTTTTTCCGTCAGGAATTTCTCAGTAGCAGCCACGTACGTTTTGTGCCCAGTTGATGGCTATAGGCTCGCCCCCAACTACATGAGACTTAATCATAACAGGCGCAGTCCGGGCGTTCTACACTTGGGATCAAATAAATCGAACCACTTTCATTTTTTTTTACGTATACTGGTTAATATTTTTAGTAGTATGGAACGTATCAATTCGAAACATGTGGATAAACTGGATAATTACCTTATTTTTTTTTATTATACAAAAAGTTACCCTCGTTGTTATGGTTATTTACTAAACTTTTAGGCATGTGGTTCGACTTAATACGTTCCTTAGTACCAAAAATATTAATCATTATTAGTGAAAAAAGAAGTGGCTCGATTTATTTGCTTCCAAATGTATTACGTACACCTCTGCCAATCCCTTCGGGGATTACAGGCGTGATGTTTTGTATGTTATATCATATCCCTTAAAAGATTCATATGTTAATTAATATGGTGGCCCAGTGGTCTCGGCCCCTTCCAAAGAGGGTTCGCACCTTGGAACATTACTTTAGGTAATTTATTTCATTAGCCCTGCTTGAAAAGCAGTGAAAGAAAATATTATTCTCATCATCAGCCTATAATGCTCCTACTTCTGGGACGCAGGCCTTCTCTCTATGAGAGGGTGTAGGCTGTAATCCACCACGCGGGCCAAGTGTGGGTGGGTAGATATCACATGTCTTCGAATTTTTACTTCTAGGACATGCCGTTTTCCTCACAATGTTTTCCTTCACCGTTTTGAGAGCAGCAGTGATGATATAAATTACTCAAAGTAATGCGCCAGCCTGGGTTCGAACCCACGGCTTACTGCTCGTAAGTCGGAGCTGCCACCACTGGGCCTCCGATGCTCTCTCGAAAGAAAATATTATTCTAGAACTAAATATTTGTATACAGGTAGCAAACCCGTCTTTATGGTGTCGGACGTAAAGAATAGCACCATCCCATATCTTCCCGTGGGTGTCGTAAGACGCGACTAAGGGACTTGCCAGAGAATGGGCAGCAGCGTTCTCTGTGCTTTTGTAACAACCGTACTGCGATCGCCAACCCGCCTGCCAAGCGTGGCGATTATGGCAAACCCCCCCTTCTAGGGGGAGGCCTATGTACAGCAGTGGAAGTATTTTGGCTGAAATGATGATGAATGATGAGGTAGCAAACACCAAACCGCATTGGACCCGCGTGGTGGGAAAGTGACCTATGTTCCAGCAGTGAGAAAGATGCACACGAGACGATTTGAGCCATTAAATACCTTTTTTTTTTCTTAGGTTGGGACATCATCATCAAATGACTTCTCCCGCTCTGGGCGGAGCGGAAGGGAGTGTCAGACTTGACTGACTAAACCCCATCCATGTTCCTTCTTAGCCCTTTGTGTTCCAGGGCCACGGTATCTCTTTCGAACAATCCGCAGCCCTGGCAGGCATCGGCCCTCTCGGACCCCTTCCGATTTACTGACATCTCCTTGAGGCGCGCGTGGAACACGAACGCGCCGTCGGCACGGCCTGTCGTCATAAGACGGACGGACGGTGAGCTAGCCCATTACTCACCGTCCACAGGCCCGTTCGTCCACAGGCCCGCAGCCATTAAATACCTTGCGACAGCATTAGTAAAAAATACATAATTATGTAGCTTGTAACTTCTCATCATCATCATTTGCTTTTTCCCAACTTTGTCAGGGTCGCCTTCCCTTTAAACCGGATGCTGCTGTATACCAGTATTTTACATGGGATGACTGCCTATCTGACCTCCACAACCCAGTTAGTACTGGGTAATACGATACCCCTTAGCGGGATGGTTCTCAGACTTTCAGGACACTGACTTTTAAAACGAATGACCAAGATCTACAATTGACAGCCGGGACCAACGGCTTAACGTGCTTTAGGGAGGAAACTTGGTAATGTGGTGGTCACCCATCCACGGACCATCTTACGTCAGCACGGCTTAACCTTAAGATAGACCCAAGCAGTCGTTGTTATTTAGCCACAAGCTCTTCGAGTTCCCACGAGCATGTGACACTTTTTATAACCAGAAAAATGATTAAGAACCTCATCCCTAGAACGCCCCTATCTACACTTCCATCTCCCCTTTTTAGGGTTCCGTACCCAAATGGTCAAACGGGACCCTATTACTGAGACTTCGCTGTCCATCCGTCCGTCGGTCACCAGGCTGTATCTCATGAACCGTGATAGTTAGCCACTTGAAATTTATTTTTTTCAGATTATGTATTTCTGTTGCTGCTATAACAAAAATACTAAAAACAGAATAGAATAAATATTTAAGGGGACTCCCATACAAAAATGAGTATTTTGCTCGTTTTTAAAAAAAATGGTACGGAATCCTTCGTGCGCGAGTCCGACTCGCACTTGGCCGGTTTTTATAACCACTCCACCATTTAACAATCATAAATCGTTTAAAAAAAACGTAGATTACACCATAAAACATTGCTGGCATACCTTGAAATATTCGTATAATTCCGCAACCGTGCTCAGCTCGATCTCTATTCAATTGCTAAGCATATGGAATCCAGTCGGCACTTCGGAAATGAAAATCTTTTGTTGACTGTATTACGTGTCTTTAATTAGTTGCTATGAGATTCTTTTATCCTATTTTTTTTTAGTTTTGCTGTTGGTAACGCCAACACTGATTAGATAGATTCACTCTTATAATATGATGCAGTTTGTATTTCCCGCTCCTTTTTCCCAACCTCCACATGCAGTGCTTTTAGCATCATTCTAGAACGTGAATTTGAGAACGAGAAATGATAGTTCAACGAAGAAACGTGTGCACGTGTGTAACGGATATCGCGAACCACGCCCGCAACGCATGACGAGTCTTTCGTCTGACCATCCGCGAAGAAACGAGGATCATCTCGAGCCTTTCTGTGCAATATTCAAATTCAGTTCCCGCTGCGCCAAACGATGTGTTTGATTACCCAGTGTAATAAGAACTAAAACTATATTCAAATATTGGTCGCGCGACCCGCGTAGTGATAAGCTGCTGTATGACAGTTCGAAGGAGATTGGATTCCCGCTGGCCGGCCCCTGGTAAGTGCTGCATGTCCTTTCTCTTCCTCTCTTTCCCGCCTCGACTTTTGTCACTGCTGATACACTGTAACTAACACGTCCGCTCGTATCGAAGGTTGGTTCTGATACTTTTCAGGACCGAATCAGTGTTGGCGTCACCAGCTGTGAAACATCTAAATCCGCGACTAGGCGGTAAAATCGACTCGTATACCGTGTCGGGAAATGGTCTTGCACCCCCATCTCTATGCCACGTAAAATCAGCCTTTTTTCCCAATTATATAAAGTTGGTTTTGGACTTATTGTTGATCTTGTTTTGTTTTTGAATGTTCCACGTTCAATTTTTTTATCTTTATTTACTCCATATTTTGCTATAGGTTTTTATAATAGTTAATTCTATTAAAAACATAGAGGTGTCCGATTTTTTTTATCATGTATTTTTACATATTAATTATATGTAAGTAACGTTACGGTATAAAATAAGATGTAGTGACAAAAATTTGAAAGTAAAATGATGTGATGGTTTGTACATGTGGAGTGCATGAGTAAAAGGCGACTTACAAACGGGATTTATAAGGCAGATGTGAGTGGCTACTCCGGGAGGGGACGCCCTAGAGTAGACGCCATACACTGACTTTATTGGCGAGGTTCTTCAGAAAGGTCAGGTGCGTAGTACTCGCAACTGACGTGCGTGTGTGACCAGATGTATGAACGTGGACGAGGCAAAAGGAGTTTGTAAGGATCTTAGCAGGTGGCGTTCTATAGTTTTTGCATACCCTCATGGTATTATTTTATAAGTCTCATGCAATCTTCTCTGGGTGTTGGTAGCAGCTGGCTAAGAGTTACCGAGAATAATGCTAAATGGCTTATGATAGGAGGCGTTGAAGGCTATCTCCAGCAGTGGACCAGATGGCATATCTAATGCCATTAATCAGTCACAAATATTCAAGCTCCAGGTTGGTACTGAAAAATTCCTGACTGAAAAACCCGATAACATTTTATCCGATCTAGGAAACGAATCCATTATAGTCATCATCATCATCATCAGCCTATAATGTTCCAACTGCTGGGCCACAGGCCTCCT
Organism: Cerastis rubricosa; assembly: GCA_949152445.1. NCBI lineage: Eukaryota > Metazoa > Arthropoda > Insecta > Lepidoptera > Noctuidae > Cerastis > Cerastis rubricosa. Next base: position 13,951,172 of record OX424548.1, on the reverse strand, counting down.
CTCAATGAGAGGATGAGAGGAGGAGACTGTAATCCACCACGCGGGTCCAGTGCGGGTTGGTAGATGTCACATGTCTTCGAATTTTTAGTTCTAGGACATGCCGGTTTCCTCACGATGTTTTCCTTCACCGTTTTGAGAGCAAAGGTGATGCAATAAATGAAACAAAGTAATGAGCCTGCCTGGGTTCGAACCCACGACTTACTACTCGTAAGTTAGTACTGCTACCACTTGTCCACCGCTGCAAACCCATAATAGTACCTGGGGGTCTACTCTCTTTCTCCGAAACGTAACTTCGGCAACGAACGAAAATTAAACGTAGTTACGTTTGTGCCCCTAATCTATATCGTTTGCGGACGCACACAAGAAGTTCGAATTCACAGAAAATTAACGTGGACGAATGTATTAAATGTTATTGTGTGCGTCCGCAAATGATATAGAATAAGGTCACAATCGTAACTACGTTTAATTTTCGTTCGTTGCCGAAGTTACGTTTCGGAGAAAGAGAGTAGACCCCCTGTAACTAATTATCGATCCTTTGTAACAACCATGTCCCTTTCCTTTTATATGAAACATAAAAACAACTGGGTGTACAAAAAAATTTAGGTGTTGTACAATTTTATTTAAACCTTTGGAAATTACACGCGTAATGTTTCGTTATTTCTAAACCAACCTCAGTCAGCAACTAATTCCAAAAAGTTACGATTGGTAACAAAATAATATAAATAGATACTGGCAAGCAAAATGTGCAAACGTTAAAAAAAACAAATCCACATGTTCACAATAGGCATTTGACAAAGCGAGTTTGCACACATCAAAGGGTCAACCGCGCGTATATGCAACATACCGCTCTGTTTGACTGCGGATATTTTGCATCCTCTTTTATTTTTAAAATTTTTTCATGAGGAAAATCAATGATGTCAGGTTATAAATAAACAGATTTTTTGATGCCCGTTCACACCGTTCACGTTAGATTCAGGCCACCTGACTACCTTTAACGACTGACAAAGGTCTACAAAAACGACAGCCGGAACCAACAGACATGCTTTCCGTGGCACCGAGGACACTCAGTATGTAAGGATGCTCACCCATCCACCGACTGACCTTGGCATGCGCTACTTAACCTTAACAATCCATCCGTCCTACTGTTAATATTTACCCTCGACCTCCTCATGCTAGTAAAGTTAATAACAATAATATATGTTTCTATCATTCCTCATATCACCACCTTCACGATATCACAAATCACAAACAGCACCAAAAAGATTAACCTCCCATTTCTCTTGCTATCACCTCTGCTGTTCCCATGACACGTAATAGAGCGCGATAGCCCGCCACCCCAGGTGGGAACTAATATCGCGCCAATTTTAATTACGCACACTTCAAACAATGGAACTAAGGAAGGGGTGGAGACTTCTTGTGTGTGCAAAGTTTTGGCGCATTTTTGTAAGAGAGAACTGTAATTTAGTTGATTGATATTAAGGACACAGTGGACTTCTTTCGGCTGAAATGATGAAGATGATGATATTAAGGACAAGTTAAAAAAAAACACTAAAATAGGTTATATAATATATATTAATAACTTCATAAGTCGGTGAATAATATATAAAAAATACATACACTCAAATAGAGAACCTCCTCCTTTTGGAACTCGGTTAAAAATAGTAATTGATTAAGTAAGTTTTTGCTGTGCCTTACGGGATTAATTGTACCTTAGCTTTAAGCCTTGTAAGATCTTCACACATTAAGGAATGCAAAAAAATATATATTTTTGACTAGGAGACCTTTAAGCGCATCACACACAGAGGGAGGGCGTGGGTCGGGCGCGGGTCGAGTGCGGGACGGGCGCAAGACGAGAGACGCGCGGTGGCCGCGCGGGTGAGCTCGCCTCTTGCCCGCCGCCAAAAACAGTGTGAGTGCCGCGCGCCACCCGCTACCGACCCGCAGTCGACCCGCGCACGCTCTCTGTGTAATGTCGTCCGTATACTTATATGGATGACATGAACAGATTCCGTACACCCGCGCCCATCCCGCGCCCAACTCGCGCCCGCTCCCTGTGTGTGATGCGCTTTAGGGCTAAGAGAAGTAGCGAGCATCGTAGGTCAGCTCTGGTAGCAGCTGGACGAGCGTAGATACCTAAGAATTGATTTTCATCGTCATAATTACCAGCCGAATGACGTCTACCCCTAGACAAAGCCTACGTCTAAGCGTCGCCAAATTGGCCAGTCCTGTGCTTCTGGCATCCAGCGGATTCCCAAAGCCTCACCAGATCAGGGGTCTACCTCGCGAGAGGTCTTCTAACGCTGCGTCTTTCGGTGCGAAGACGCCACCTAAGGACCTTTTGGCCCCATCGAGCGTTCATTCTGTTAGCAATGGCCCCCCCACAAGGGATCACAGACCTGGCGAAAGTCACAACAATGTGCTGAAGGTGAGAAGCGTTTAGCAGTGTATTCATTGAGGAGGCCAGTTGAGGAACACGATCTAACTTACGACAGATGTGTTGTTGGGGAGTTTGTTTCGCCACTTCTTCTTCCCAGCTAAAACACTAGGAAGTGGCGAAGGGCGGGCATTTTGGGGGACTGTCTCTTGTAATTTTGACGTTCAGAAAGTGCTTATTATCAGCCTAATTTGAATAAATGACTTACGATTTTGATTTTGATAAAATTCACAACAATTTTAAATAGTTATAAAAACATTACCAAAGGCGACTCCACCGCTCTGTCCAACCGCCGAATGTCTATCGGATCCGGGCTATAATTTGAGCTGAAAATTCACCGAAGCCAATAAAACTCAGAGCCGTTGGCCTGTAGCCAGCTAACTAATAGCCCAGGATCTGGGCTATTGTAGCCCATAATGAGATTTCAAACAATCTATAGCCCTTTGATTGTGAACGGTGAAAACTTATATGGATTTAAAGTTTGGTTCACTATTATTCTATTATCTTTGGGTCTCTTTATGGTTTGGAGTTTGGTTTGAGTTTATTATGGTTATGACCTGGCTAAGATTATCTTTTGACTGAGGACTGTGACCTGTGAGTTTGTATCGGTGTTCTTTCTAAAAGAAGTCGGATAGGAAACTCTGACCAAATGTAGTTTGAACACAGTACATATTTAGTTATGACGTGTTTTTTAAAACCTATTTACAGGAACTTGATTTATAAAACAATTTCACGGTCTAACCAAATGTAGAATGTTCTGAAGGAAAACACAATAAAAAATTTCCTGACTCAGAAAGTGAACCCGGAAAAAAAGAGGAGTTATGTAATGAGGTAAGGTGAAGTAATTGATCTTATTCACCTATCTAAGAGGGCAGTCCGCGCCATCTATAAAATTGGTCCACGTGAGTCCCTCAAAGAAATATTCAAAGACATTTACTTTATATTTTCGAATATATTTTATATGTCCGCAAAAACCGGGGGCAAAATTAGAAGCGACTTCCATATATACGCGGTAAACACGAATTGTAACAACCAAGTTCAGATTAAATAAAACTAGCAAGTCATTTCCTATATACGTATACGCTTTTATAATAAGTTGCCGAAGTCAGTTACAGAACTGACCGATGGAAAGTTTAAAAAATTATATCAAACGTGTCCTTAATAAAAAAGTATATTACAAAATTAAGCACTACGTTGAAGATAGAGAAGTTTGGCCCTAGCCCCTTCGCACATGCGGCGAAAGGGCTCTTTTTTTTATTTACCGATTGTTGGTAAATGTGTGGACATTGAAGGCCTTACAGATTCGTAGATCCTTGGTAACTTTTTATCTTGTTCTACGTTTCGTAGTAAGCAACGACTTATTGTCGGGCCTACGACGTCCTCCCATACTTACTTATTTACTAACGCTGTAACATTACCAAAGCCAATATGATTTCAATAACAGATCGTACCATTAAGAATACTTAAGTCTAGTTCATCACGGTGTTTCCCTCAAGGCCTGAAGAGAAGGAGTTCATTTCAGAAGTCTGGTTGAAAAGAGGCGAAACAATATGCAATTACACGGGAATGGCCAAGATTAATACTCCTTCAAGACAACTGATTTCATAATAGGCGGATGTGGGAAAGTTTGGAGGTGGTAAAATGTTATTCTAAAAACTCGACTCTCTCGCTCTGTATGGTGTCTGACGTAAAGAAAAGCACCATCCCATATCTTCCCGTGGGTGTCGTAAGAGGCGACTAAGGGACTTGCCAGAGAATGGGCAGCAGCGTTCTCTGTGCTTTTGTAACAACCGTACTGCGATCGCCAACCCGCCTGCCAAGCGTGGCGATTATGGCAAAACCCCCCAAAATGTTAATATGGCGACACCTGGGGGAGGCCTATGTCCAGCAGTGTACGTCTTTTGGGCTGTAATGATGAACATTCAACTGACTGCCCCGTTGGTTTAGTGGTAACGAGCGGGACTGCTGAGCTGTCCTTGTTGCAATTCTCTGGATACAAAGTGTTATTGAGTTTTTCGATCAAGAATTCCATTATTAAGTAGCAGCCATGAAGTCTCGATTTGTGGCCGGTTGTTGGCAATACTCATCTGCCTAGCCTTTTCTCTATCTTGGGGTCGGCTTCCAGTCTAAACGGATGTAGCTGAGTACTAGTATTTTACATGAAGGGACTGCCTATTTGACCTCCACAACACAGTAACTGGGTAATACGATACCCCTTAGGAAGACTGGATGTCAGACTTTTGGCTTCTGACTACTCGTAACGACTGTCAAAGATCTACAAATGACAGCCGGGACCAACGGCTTAACGTGCTCGTTAAGTACACCTCTGCTTAAACCTTCGGGGATTCCAAGATGTTATGTTATGTTTTCTAAAACTGTACGCCAAAATAGCACAGAACTTATGCCTTGGAACAGAGAAGCGGGGTCGCGGCGAGAAGAGATGGCGGGATTAACAAAAAAGGTTCGGACTGCAAGAAGGACCACTGGGTTCCCAAAAAAAGGAAGGAGTACATGGAGGTTGGTGAATATGTGACGTCCACCAACCTGCGTGTTGGCCCACCACGTTTTTGGAAATATGGGTTCTAGGACATGCTGGTTTCCACATGAAAATCCTTTACTGTTTTAAGAGCTAAGTTAGATACACAAGATTGACCCAATATCATGGCGTTTAAAAGCATTGCAACATCAGAATAAAAAAAAATTGAGTAAGGTAAAAACTTTAAAATCACAGCTATCCAAAAAAATCTTTGAATTAAAATGCGCCTGTAAATCATAAATTACCACCTCCACCCCTTCTTACGACATCCACCACGAACTTCCCCAAAAGATCTCACACAATTCCGGCCGTCATTTGCAGCCGTCCCTATGCCAACACAATAAGGTCGACAATCGCGTAATTTCTCCCTATTGTTGTGCGACTAAGTTATTTATGTTCTTACCTTCTTTAGTTAATAGGTGCCTCTGTTCAGTTTTCCTTTTGTCTTAAAACACTGCTTTTGGCTTGATGGATGCTGTTTCTTTAATCTTGAGTTTACTTCAAATACAAGTTAAGTGTTGAGTGTATTAGATTTGGTGTGAAAGTTCTCGATGCATTGTTTTTTTATGTTATTTATTTTGGAAGACATCCGCAACAGAACCAGGGTTACCGACGTAGCCCGAAGAATTGGCAAACTTAAGTGGCAGTGGGCAGGGCACATTGCTCGCAGAACCGATAGCCGATGGGGTCGAAAAGTTCTGGAATGGCGAACGCGAACCGGAAGACGATGCGTTGGAATGCCTCTAGGTGGACCGATGAACTGGTGAAGGTTACGGGGTTTCGCTGGATGCGAGTCGCACGGGACCGGTTAATGTGGCGACACTTGGGGGAGGCCTATGTCCAGCAGTGGACGTCTGTCGGGTGAAATGATGATGATGTTATTTATTTATTAAAGTTTATGCAAAGTTCAAAATTTACAGTAAAAAGGTGGAGCTTGGCCATAAACAGTTTCTAATATTCAGCAAACCTTAGGGCCGGACTCCAAAGAAGAGACAAGCGGAGATATGCAAAAAGGAGACGAGGAGATGTGCAAAGAGGAGAAGAGGAGATGCGCAAAGCGGCACGCTGCTCACAGCCAACGCCCACCGCATGCCGCTCACGTCTCTTTCTCTTTCCCTTCACGAGCCATCATCCTCCTCTCTGCTTAATCGTTTTCATTAAAGGTAAGCCTAGACGAGAAGTGTAAATAACAAAATTCTATTGTTGGTTTACAACACTTCTCCTGTCCTCTAGTCTCTGGGTGCGCCAAAGTTCACCTAAATTTTCAACTCCGATAATTGGAAATCCGAAAATGTTCTTCCTAACATTTTTCATCCTAACAATCGCAATTCCTAACTACTCTGTCTCTAATGTTCATAATTCCGAAGCATACAACTTCATAATGTCAGTAGCAATAAACATCTATTATACTTTTATTTGTTTTCCTATACTTTCTCAACATAACCATCTTTTACACTATTATTCAAAGTCATGTCTTTTTTGTTTAGATTTCTTTTTATTCATAATAATCAGTATTATATACATTCATTTTGCGTAACTTTTACTTTTTTATTTTTTGCGGTGTGTACTTGGAAAGATATCCGTAGGTTAGGTTAGGTTAGAACTGTGACCAACTACGCGCGAGCCGAGCGAGCGCAGCGAGCGGTGCCACGGCAGCGGCCGGCGAGCGCTACCTCGAAATTGGTCGCAAAATTTTACTAAGTATTTTTTTCATAGTGCCCCCAAGACGACACTCTGACCTAATCCCCACCCAAATTAAAACTATAAATATCATCTTCTACCCACATATATTTTTATTACACTTGGTAAATGTTTCAATCTGAGTATCAGTGAAAATATTATGGTAATTATGTTTAGGGATAAAAGAGTTATGATAAAAAACAGTAGGAGTTTAAATTATTTACATTAATGATATTATTAATTACAATTTTCGGAAACATGAGTGTTATGAACATCGCCGGTAGCACTACAAATAGTATGAATGAAAACTTTAGGATGAAAAATTTTAGGAAGAATGATCATTCGGATTACAAATGGTTAGGAAGAACAATTTCGGGTAAAGAACTTTAGGTGAGCCAATATGGACCCCTAGTCTCTTCTTTGGTGGAATCCGGCTTCATTTACCTCTCATGGTAAAGACTAGATAGTACTTACTATTCTTAAATGCTAGAAGCAAAATTAATAATAGCAACTAGGTACAATAGTTACATCCTGACTTGAAACGCGAAGTTTTTCTTTCATTCGAGGAACGTATAGAAAGAAAACATGACTTCCTCACCATCGGAGAGAAAACTTTATTGTTTCAAAGTGAAACCGTTACATGAAATGATTGGAAGGAAATTTGAAATTAAGACTTTCTTGAAATTCGTAGAAATTAAATAACGCTATGACAGTACCACGTACTCAGTAGGTACATCATTCTAAACAGCGCAAAAAACGAACAAGAAAGAGGGTAGGCCGATTTGTCTGGTCATAAACACCCGACCGCAATAACTTCAGTTCATCCGTAATCATAGTGCTTGCAACAGCGCCGAAATATCGGGAACTCAAAACAAATAATAAACATGGCAAGTATCCCGTTACAAGTGTTATTAATATCATTGTTACCCCCCCCCCCCCACACATAGGAAAACCACACATTTTGACCGTGTACTGTAGATATAGCAGTTTTGTAGGAAATAGGCTGTTTTCTCTTAATTACCAATGGAAAATCTCTATTTAGTAGTTATATGGTACTAGTATGTATCAACCACTTCAGAACCTTTCGGCCGCTTCTATAATTAGTTCTCCGAGCAATTTTTTCAGAAGCCTTAGGACCTATCGCTTTCAAAACGTAATTTATTTTTAAATTTGCTTTGCATTTTCTCTTGACTCTAGTCTAGGTGAGAGATGAAGGCGACAAAGTCGACGATGGTACGAGCTTACCCAGAAGAAGCCTGTTCACTCTAACTTTGAAGAGATTAGGGTTGTAAGCGTTCGGAAACACACACGCAGGCAGAGAGTTCCACTTTTATTTCATTAACAACTTTCCTAAGGACGAACACATGCTTTTCGATAGCTTATGTCAACTCAATCCACATTTTGCCCACCCCGCATCGCTAACGGTACTAGAATATCACTTTGTAAAGGCTCCCTCGTCTTTTAATTAAAATTAACTACTTAGTAGACCCGTAAACTCTTAACAAACACTACTGGTGTGACTTCAAGCTCTAACAAATAAAGAAAGAAAGAAACATCGACTCGTTACAATGGAAACTAACTCTACCTAAGGAGTGATTCATACTTGTACGGATATTTTGGCTTTCGTTCGGCTGTTGCCGATCTGTAGACTCCGTTCGGCATTTAACTTTTATCGGTTTCGCTCTGCAATTTAGATGACACGGTTAGAGTAGTGGCTAAGCGATCGACTGCTGCGCTGCGTGTCACGAGTTCGATCCCCGCACGGAACAAATATTTGTATGGCCTACAGATAGTTGTTCCGAGTCTGGTTGTTTGTGTATGTGAATTTAAATGTTTGTAAACGCACAGGAGAAATTCAAATGTGGGGAAAAGTTAAAAAACCGGCCAAGTGCGAGTCGGATTCGCGCACGAAGGGTCCCGTACCATCATCTGCCATCATCTGCCTAGCCTTTTCCCAAACTACCTTGGGATCGGCTTCCAGTATAACCGAATGCAGCTGAGTACCAGTATTTTACATGAAGCGACTGCCTATCTGACCTCCACAACCCAGTAACTGGGTAATACGATACCCCTTGGTAAGACTGGATGTCAAACTTTTAGCTTCTGACTACTCGTAACGACTGTCAAAGATCTACAAATGACAGCCGGGACCAACGGCTTAACGTGCTTTCCGAGGCACGGAGGAAACTCGATATGTAATTATGGTCACCCATCCACTGATCAACCTCGGCAAGCACGGCTTAACCTTAAAGGTTCTTAAAGGCTCCGTTTTTTTACGAGTTGGAAATCATCAAATTACCACTCCTGCTCTGGGCGGAGCGGAAGGGAGTGTCAGACTTGTACTGACTAAAACCCATCCATGTTCCTTCTTAGCCCTTTGTGTTCCAGGGCCACGGTATCTCTTTCGAACAGTTCCGCAGCCCTTGTTATATGTGTACCACCCCTTACAAAGCAAACTAACTCCATCTAACATAAACCTTTACAAAGTAAAACTGCATGGACTCAATCAGAATAAAACAGAACTCATTTCGACCAATGACGACGAAGTTCTGGATAAACTTCGAAATCGGACTATTTGTAAAATTACTAGCCCGAGGCTAAGAGATAAGGACCCGGGTTTTTGTTGAAACTTTCTGATTTTAAGTTCGGTCATTGCATTTCGATTTTAAAGGCGTTTTAGATTGGTTTAATTATTTTTCTTGAAGGTTAGAGTTTGAGAACCGGAGTTTGGTTTGAAAAATAAAAATTATGTAAAGAAAAAAATTGTATCTGTTGGTACAAAAAAGGAAAGAACTTGCCACGAAGGAGATGGTGGGAGGGACGACTGGATATTTTCCTTGAGAATTGGAAAGAAGTAGCGCAGAATCATGACCGAAGGTATTAATAATAGAGGTAAGGAAATGTCAGCAAATCGGAAGGGGTCCGAGAGGGCCGATGCCTGCCAGGGTTGCGGGTTGTTCGAAAGAGATACCGTGCCCCTGGAACGCAAAGGGCTAAGAAGGAACATGGATGGGTTTTAGTCAGTCAAGTCTGGCACTCTGATGATTTCCCGTCCTAAAAAAAAAAAATATTAATAGAGGTAGGGTTTTTCCCAGCTTGGGGACAGCAATGGCATGTTATACAAGGTGAAATACCTATGAAAAATTTTGATGTGGGGGTGATTCAGAATGATATCCTGAATATAGGTGGTAACAGTTTGTACGTCAATGACCCAACATGTACAAAAAATCAGTACAATTTTACAGAACAACTTATTTTTGTTAAAGATAATATTGTATGTGTGTACTGTGTTAATATTCGGTTACAACAGATAATTATGAGCAGGGTTATTTAGAATAATAATCAATGTTGTCTCAAAGCCCTGTTTCTCAGAAGAGGCTAGAGTTGTAACAACGAACTTGTAAGATATTTCACATTTAAAGTTAAAGCTTGCGAACACTTACTTAAGAAGCTGGCAGATTCATATCATAATTAAATTGTTGTTAGTGATATATGTATGTACTTATTGTTATATTATTTATGTATTCATCGTTATTTTTTATTTGTATATATTACATTACCATTTGTTTTGGTGCACCTACTATGTTTTTTTCTCTGCATCACCCTAAGGTAGACTGGTAGAAAATGCCCTAGGCATTAAGTCCGCCTTTGTACAGTGTTTTTTTATACTTGTGCATAAAGTTTTAATAAATAAATATTTATTCATTGGCTCTGTATAGTGTCGGACAAAAAGAATAGCACCATCCCATATCTACCCGTGGGTGTCGTAAGAGGCGACTAAGGGATTTGCCAGAGAATGGGCAGCAGTGTTCTCTGTGCTTTTTTTTTTGTAACAACCTTATTGCGATCGCCAACCCGCCTGCCAAGCGTGGCGATTATGGCAAAACCCCCCAAATTGTCAATGTGGCGACACCTGGGGGAGGCATAGGTCCAGGCAGTGGACGTCTTTTGGGCTGTAATGATGATGATGATGAAATAAATATTTAGAATTTTGTGTACTAGCGGAATGACATTGGCTTTGTCTTCTCATGATGCGAAGTCCTCAACTGACAAGGACAAATCTATACCACTGCCGGTATCATAACATAACACTTGTAATCCCGGAAGGGTTAAGTAGAGGTGTACGTAATAGTACCTACAACCACATTTCGCCAGTTATGTTTTAAATCCCATGTAAAAGGGGGTGAGCCTATTGCCATCAAGTGCGCACGAAACCGGAATCCGTGGCTGCTACTGAGAAAATTCTAATGAAAAACCCAAGAACAATTTGCCCGACCCGAGAATAAAACCTCCTATCTATGTTATGTTATGTTATTTTATTACTTAGTTATTTAATATATGTTAATGATTGTGTGGTTCTGAGAGCATTGTAGATGTGGTTATTACCTTTCTTTTTGTTTTAATTTTTTTATTTTGTCTTTCAAATAATTCTATTTTTTAATCCATGTTATATTATAAGACTGAAATATGTAAGTGCTGTGCACACCTATAAGTGACGAATTCGCTGTAGATTTTAAATTTAATTGTTACAGTACCCCAAGGGTTGTATTAGTGAATAAGTCGTTGGAATGCCATAATTAAATAAATAAATCTCTTAGTTGCGCTTGCGCTTGCGACTGCTCGACCAACGAGGCAGTTGCAGCCGAAAGTTTCTAAGAATTCGTGAAGGTACGGCCTGTCATGTCAGTAGTAACAATTTATTAATTTACATTTTTTTTTTTTATTTATTTACGTCTTTAGGGGAATATAGTATTATATTGAGAAAGTCGTGGTTAAACAATAACAGCCACTCGGGTCACATAGGACCACCCTTACATATAGACCGAGTTTCCTCCATGCCTCGGAAAGCACGTTAAGCTGTTGGCCCCGGCTGTCATTTGTTGATTTTTGACAGTCGTTACAGGTCGGTACAACTCTATAACTGGCTCAACTTTTATAAAAAGTAAAAAAATCCTAATCCTTCATCTTATATTCTGACAACAATAAAACGCCTAGAATCGTATTCCACCACCCTTTCCTTTCACACGATCGCATCAACGCCCTTAAAAGAAAAACAACCAAAGCGGATAGAACAAGCAGTCATTTGCCAAGTTTCCCGATTTCGCGCGCTATCTGCTACTCAACTCGTCGACTCAGCGATAGGGAACAAGGAAAACGGATTCCTATGAAATATAATCAAACTTTTTGGTAGAATTAGTTTCCGTAACTTATGATTTGATAAGCTTACCTTTCTACGAGGTTTGGGAACAAATATATTTGGTTTTAGCAAGTTCTTTTTAGGGTTCCGTACCCAAAGGGTCAAACGGGACCCTATTACTGAGACTTTGCTGTCCGTCCGTCCGTCCGTCTGTCACCAGGCTGTATCTCATGAACCGTGATAGTCAGCCAGTTGAAATTTCTGCAAATTATGTATTTCTGTTGACGCTATGACAACAAATAATAAAAATAGAAAAAAAATATATATTTAAGGGAGGCTCCCATACAAAAAAATGTTTTTTTTTTTAGTTTTTATAAATAATGGTACGGGATTCGTGCGTGAGTCCGACTCACACTTGGCAACACACACGGGTCATGGACTTTCGTCTTGAGACACTGCACGAGAACATATCGTGCAACTTCCCGAACACTGCCCAGCCGAGTCGGATTCGACGGTTGACCTCTTTCTCGAAGTCAGACCTACCCAACTGGACCGTTTGTCCCATGTAGACATAATCGTCTACAACTTCGAGTGTAGAGTCTCCGATCTTGATAGGAGTGGGTGTTACATGGGCATTCAATATGACTTTGGTTTTTTCCATGTTCATTTTAAGACCCACTCTTTCTGTCGATCCACTGAGGTCATCGAGCATTGTACTGAGGTCCTCTATGGTCTCAGCCATGACCACTATATCGTCGGCAAATTGAATGTGAGAGATGTACTCGCCATTGACGTCGATGCCTAGCCCTCTTCAGTCCAGAACCTTAAATACATCTTACAGTGCAGCGGTGAACAGTTTCGGAGACATGACGACTGTTTCACTTCCCTGTCACTGTCCATGTCTCTCAGGAAAGCTAAATAGTGAATCTCATCAAAATGACTGCTGGGCTAAGGGCTCCCCCATAGTCTTACAATCTTCTCTCCGTGCGATTTTGTGGTCAGAAATTAATGGTCGATAACCAAAATAAAAGATTACCCGACCCCGGATTCGAAACCAGGACCTCATACTCAGTAGTTGCTACCACTAGACCAACGATACAGTATATTAACAGCATCTATCAGTCTGTTTTAACTTTTTCACGCCTTAACTGGTGAACGGATTTGGATCAAAGCCAGGTCATGATCTGGATAAGGACATAATAATACTTTAATTTATACATGAAAGCGCTATACTATTCACTCACCGATAAACCACTCAAGAACTACTAACTACCACTTTTGTCCTATTTAACTTGAAATCTTGCAAGTAAGGCAGAAAGGGATTTTTGGAAATTCCACCCCCAAGTGGAATTAATGTCGGGTTAAAGGTTAAGTTTAGGACAATATTTGTAATTTTTAAAAAGAGGCAGGAATGCACAAAATCACGATTTACGTTTTTGGAAATTCTATCCCTAAGGGGGTTTCATAATGAAAGTTGATCGACATCAACTTTCAACATAACCTTTTTTTACAGTAGTCGGTAGCGTGTTCGTATACATTGAGGAGTTATACTCGGTTTTCGAAGTTTTACTCACAAATGAATAGGAGATCACGCTTGAAGCAAGTTCTTTCAAACGAAAATATTCATTTAAAATCAATTTAGGTCGCTAAGGTCGATCTTCAGTTTAAGTTGTGTTTGCCTAGGTTGGTCTATGGATGGGTGACCACCCATTACGTACCGACTTTATTGTGCTTTGGAAAGCACGTTAAGCCGTTGGTCACGGCTGTCATTTGTAGATCTTTGACAGTCGTTACAGGTAGTCAGTGGCCCGAAAGTCTGACAACCAGTCTTACCAAGAGGTGTTGTATAACCCAGTACTAACTGGGTTGTGGAGGTCAGATAGCCAGTCGCTCCATGTAAAATCTTGGTATTCAGCTGCATCCGGTTAGACTGAATGTTCCCAACTTAGTTGGGAAAAGACTGGGCAGATTGTATTAATACTGGAGACATCTGGTAACGAACTTCAAACAAAACATTGGAATCAAGAACCTCCTGACTAAAAGACTTATTTTAAGCAAATCACGAACCTAACGCGTACGAAGTCGCGGGTAACAGCCAGTATTAATATATACGTTTCGGATCAATGACCCCAATTCAATCTACCTACTCCGATCTATGGTCATAACTCAAGGAGCCCATCGTCACGACAAACAATACCAATTAGTTTGGGTATACAGTTTGTAGATGCCATGCGTTTTCGAATTTTAGTTCTAGAACATGCCAGACTTAAACACGCCTGGCGATGTGTGTGCGCTTTTTTTTTACATCATTAACTATTCAGGAATTACAAACGAGATCTTAAACGTTCAGGCTCAAAATAATCATTATCATCACCATTTCAGCCGAAAGACGTCCACTGCTGGATAATATCCAGCAGTGGACGTCTTTCGGCTGAAATGGTTTTTTGGGGCTTTTTGGGGGACGCTCATATTATGAGCGTCCCCCAAAAAGGGGCGTTTTGCCATAATCGCCACGCTTGGCAGGCGGGTTGGCGATTGCAGTACGGTTGTTACAAAAGCACACAGAACGCTGCTGCCCATTCTCAGTCAAGTCCCTTAGTCGCCTCTTACGACGCCCACGGGAAGATATGGGATGGTGCTATTCTTTACGTCCGACACCATACAGAACAGCTCAAAACAATAATCCCACCTAAACTGCACACCATTAAATCCAATGCCATTCAAAGGTTCATTCAAATTCATTCGTTCTTTCATTCACGACCGATATAGACCGAACATGTTCTTGAATAGATGCCAGGCAAATCAGTTTTTGATAAAATCCTCGCCTCGTGCTTCCATATAGTCGGAATGCGTTTTCATACCCTTCACGGATCGGTAAAACACGGGTTCCGTGTTCTTTCTATTTGAGTTACAATAGGTGGGATTATTTTAAAAGGTGTATGGATGAAATGAGGAGAGGAAAACTGGGATTGTCCTGTACAAAAAGTTTTCGTTCTGTAGTGGTGAACATCATCATTATCACGATCATCATGCCAGCCGAAAAGACGTCCACTGTTGGACATAGGCCTCCCCCAAGTGTCGCCACATTGTTATCTTCATTGATCCTAAATTAATCCCAGAACAAGCTGGATTTAGACTTAGAAAATCTTGCTGTAGCCAGGTTCTTAATCTCACCCAAAACATCGAGGACGGGTTTGAAACTAAAAAAGTGACGGGGGCAGTATTTGTGGACTTGTCGGCAGCATACGACACAATAAATATCATCATCATCATTTCAGCCCAAAAAACGTCCACTGCTGGACATAGGCCTCCCCCAAGTGTCGCCACATTGATATTTTGGGGGGTTTTGCCATAATCATAACGCTTGGCAGGCGAGTTGGCGATCGCAGTACGGTTGTTACAAAAGCACAGAGAACGCCATTCTCTGGCGAGTCTCTTAGTCGCCTCTTAAGACACCCACGGGAAGATATGGGATGGTGCTATTCTTTACGTCCGACACCATACAGAACTAGAGAGAGTAGTGGTAGATGTGATGTACATATTGTAGTTCTTGTATAAACTACAGCTGTTTGTCGAACAATGAGATTAAGGACTTTTTTAAGCAGCAAAACTTCGGCTTCGGACTTAGCATAACATCATGCCTGTGGTCTCCGAAGTGTTAAGCAGAGGTGTGTAGCTAATAATACAACCACATTTCGCCAGTTATGTTTAAGTCCTATCTAATAGCGGCTGAGCCTATTGTCATCAAACGGTCACAAATCCAGATTCCATGGCTGCTACTAAGAAATTCTTGTTTGTTAAGTCCAGTTAAACTATGCCAGGCCAGGGAATCGAAACCACAAGACATGAGGTATTTATTTTATTTAATTAACAATTTATGTATGTACATACTTAATACAGAGAAGAAAAAAGGAACAGAAAATAGGGACAAAGATTATGCTTATCTCTAAAGAAATCTCTTCCAGCATACCTGCAACAAGAGATATTAAAAAAAGAGATGCAGACATAGTGTGTAAAAGAAGAAGAGAAAATTGAATACATAAAGCAAATCACTATTTAACATATAAAATACAATATAAAAATATACTAACTTAAAAATATATACCAATAAAATAAATACCTATGCAACTATAACGGAATGGAAAGATAATGTTCTCTTACTCTTCTTTTGAAAACTGCAACATTTGGGCAGTCTCTAATGTCAGGCGGAAGTGAATTCCACAATCGCACAGCGTGTACAGTAAAGGAGTGGGAGTAGAAGTCGATAGAGTGGGGAGGGGATTTAAGGAGGTTCCTAAAATGCAACCTGCAAAGTGCGTCAGAAGGACGGGAGTAGGAAAAACGGTCCCGCGGACAGGAAGTTAATGGCTCAGCAATCGCGCTTGGGATCACTCGACGAACGAGTAAATCCAATATGTTCCCATTCGACAATTATTTACTCTCTAACCTCTAATATTAACGTCTTATCTTCCCATTGACAACTTAAGTAGAACATACCCAACCAAACACTTGAACTCGACCCCATAACTCACCCCCACTTGACCCCAGCACAGATAATAAATAAATTGGCTCTACCATAAACAATATACATCATGTTATACATACTCTATGGCTTGACCGGTCATTTCCGGTCACCGATAACCGGCCGGCTGTGACGTGGGTTGTTACTTGTCTCTGGAATATTGTAGGGTAGTGTTGTCCCTCTTTTGACGTATGTGTATATAAGTATATAAAGTTGTAGGTAGCTATTGTGTATGGGAAAATGGTTATTACGCTTTCGTAAATAAAGTTGGTATTAGACTTTGTTTATAGTTGAACGTTATAAAGAAGAGTTCGTTTCTGTTTTGAACTTAAACCTATTTATATCTTAAAACAGATTACATAATATCACGCCTAGAATCCCCGAAGGATTAGGCAGAGGTGTACTTATTAGAACACCCACCAGTTATGTTTAAGTCCCATGTAAAAGAGGGCGAGCATATTGCCATCAACAAAATTAAGGACTATGTTGAAGATAAAGAAGTTTGGCTGTAGTTCCTTCTGCTCATGCGGCTTCCCTGGTAGCTCATAAACAACACAAATATGTCTCTAACTATTCCGAATTTTATTTATTCTATTCTTTTTTTCTCAGATGTTTTACAATAGTTTTCAAATCATTGCACCGTTTATTAATTGTGCAGAATAGTTACAGTACTGATGACTACATTTGTGTCAATTGTTTAATTAGTTTTTATTTTATTTTTACTTTTGTATAGATTCTTTTTCATTCATATTTTTTGTGAATGTGTGGACATTGTAGGGTTTGTAATTTTTCACTATCATTTTTTTCTACCTTTTGTAGTAAGCGATGACTTATTGTTGGGCCTACGCTGTCCTCTCATACTTAGGGTACTAACGCTGTAACATCCAAATATTGTAGAACCAAATGATTATAAAAGAGTAAACATGGAGCTTCTTGCCGGTTCTTCTCCATAGGAAACAACCAACCCGAACCGTGCCTCTTCTGTCGGCGTTTTATAAGTGCCCATGTAGGCCTATGTAAAATAAAATATTTTGATTTGATTTGAACCGGGTCAGATTTAGACTCCGTGAAACTGACCATGACTGAGAAATTCCTGATAGTAGAACCCAATAACACTTTGCCCTACCCGGGAATTGAACCCAAGACCTCATACTCAGCCGTCACTCGTCTACCAACAAGGTACACGAGGAACAGCTCATTTATAGTTTAATCTACAAAGTGTTGTTTTGCATCCTCGTCAAAATTCAAGAGGTTGTCACAAAAGACATAAATAATCAATTTAAATTACGGTACCCAGTTAATTATTAATAAACCCTGCTTTTTTTGTTGTTTAAATTTGTCAGTATTTCAGAATAACCTCCTTAACGTGGTTTAGGGAATAAAAAAATAACTAATAAACGTTTGAGATGGTTTTAGATGTGAAAGCGTGGTTATAGTGCCAGTATCAGACTGGTCGCGTTTATAACACGAATGGTTCACACTTACCAATTACCATACACGAGCAAAATAAAAAAATTACCTACTCATTTTATTATTGATTCGGGTCGAGAATCATTAGCATAGTTACCTCCTTGAATTTGACGAGGATGCAAAACAACAGCCTCATCATCATCATCATTTCAGCCGAAAGACGTCCACTGCTGGACATAGGCCTCCCCCAACGCCACATTGACATAAGGGTGGTTTTGCCGTAATTACCACGCTTGGCAGGCGGGTTGGCGATCGCAGTACGGTTGTCACAAAAGCACGGAGAACGCTGCTGCCCATTCTCTGGCAAGAATGCAAACAACAGCCTGTATAGAGTTAACTTGAAGTCGCTAATATAAAAAAAACCAGCCAAGTGCAAGTCTTACTCGCACACAGGGTTCTATAGCCCCAAACAATATAATAACAATATTTTGAACTGTCATTCATGAGTTAGTAGTATTAGTTAGTAAACTTCCACTCAACCGAAAAACTAAATTTGTTTTTTATAGTATGTTTATGAAAAACAAAGTTACTGCTGCAGTTTGATGAAAAAGTCCCATATCTCAAAAACTAAAAATCGGTTCCCTATCCATTTGCATAAAATTTTAAGACCTAATATACCTTAGCATAATTTTGTATGGCATAATTATATTTTCGCATAAAATAATTACGCATAACAGCTTACGCATATTATTTTTAAGCATAATTTCTCTAACCATAATAATGATTAAGCATAATATTCTAAAGCATAAATTTATAAAGCATAAAGTTCTAAAGCATAACTTTTTTAAGCATAATATCCTAAAGCATAAATTTATTTACGCTTGCTTTTAACCTTGCTTGCATGCTGCATGCAAGCAAGCTTGCAGCAAACAAGCACGCATGCAGCATGCAGCATGCAAGCAAGCATGAAGCATTCAAGCGAGCATGCAACATGCAGCAGGCAGGGTTTCTGTCACGGCTCCGGCGCTGCGGGCCTCCGGCGGCCCCACGCCTGCTAATCGTCGCAGACGGCTTTCGCTCACCAACGCAGCTTC
The DNA here is from genome assembly GCA_949152445.1 of Cerastis rubricosa. Taxonomy (NCBI): domain Eukaryota; kingdom Metazoa; phylum Arthropoda; class Insecta; order Lepidoptera; family Noctuidae; genus Cerastis; species Cerastis rubricosa. Next base: position 13,932,359 of record OX424548.1, on the reverse strand, counting down.
GGCTTGTTGGCCGGCTTCGCCGGCCAGCCTCAGCCGCGGCGGCTCGCTCGCAGCCACCTGCTCCTGAGCCCGCGGGCCGCCTCGTCCCTACGCGCCTACGCGATTTTAAATTACACTCTAGGGGTAGGACAAACAAGACTACGTGGAGTCGGTTTTGCAGCAATTCGGTTCTGTCACTAACTTTTGTTGCACAGCATATTCAATTTTAAACCAACAATATTATTTAATTGTTACAGAAACTATAGCAAATTGGTTTGATCAGAATTATGTATGGGGCACTACAAGTTCACCACCACCATTTCCACCCAAAGTCTCACAACATCTAATATATTCTTCAGATAAAAGTTATCTCGCGATTGAAAAATCAATTAAGTTACATAATGTTATGAATCATTTCCATGAAAATTGTTTTTATTTATATTAATTGTATGCCTAAATATTATTATGCTAATAGTCATTAGGCCTACTAACGTTATGCGAATCAAATTTATGCCAAAACAAATTAGTCTTTAAGATGATTATGCCAACATAAAATGTATGCCTAAAAAAATTATGCCGAAGTATTATTATGCCAAAACAAATTGTGCCAAAATCGTTATGCCGAAGTATATTAGGACAAACAACATTATGCGAAAAGAAGGGATCCCCTAAAAATCATATCTTATTGAAACTAATTTTCGTTGTTAGTTTTTTTTATGTTCTACAATCCTAAATATTTTCAGGATTTTCCACCTCTTACTTTAGAAATTAGAGGGGGGGGACACACATTTTACCACTTTGGAAGTGGCTCTAGCGCAAACTATTCAGTTTAGAAAAAAAATATTTTAGAAACCTCAATATCATTTTTAAAGACCTATCCATAGATACCCCACAGATACGGGTTCGATGACAAAAAAAATTTTGGTTTTCAGTTCTAAGTATGGCGAACCCCAAAATTTATTGTTTTTTTTTCTATTTTTGTATGAAAGTCTTAATGAGGTTCACAGAATACATCTACTTACCAAGTTTCAACAGTATAGTTCTTATAGTTTAGGAAAAAAGTGGCTGTGACATACGGACGGACAGACAGACATGACGAATCTATAAGGGTTCCGTTTTTTGCCATTCGGCTACGGAACCCCAAAAACAGTAAACAAAAATCAACGAACACAAATCAAAAACATTCGCTTATCCATAACTCAACAAGTTGTAACAAATGTCATCAATTCAAACGCTTGTTATTTCACTTCAATTTCGACCGTTATGGTGGAATATGCAGAGAATAATTGAAGAGGAATAAAGTGTGTTATATTATAGATAAATAAGCAGCTTGTAATGTATTTCTTTCATCATCATCTGCCTAGCCTTTTCCCAAACTATCTTGGGGTCGGCTTCCAGTCTAACCAGATGAAGCTAAGTACCTGTATTTTACATGGAGCGACTGCCTATGTGACCTCCAAAATACAATTAGTACTGGCTAATACTATACCCAGTACTAACTGTCGATTCATCATTTCAGCCCAAAAGACGTTCACTGCTGGACTTAGGCCCACCCCAAGGGTCACCACATTGACATTTTCGGGGGCCCTGCCACAATCGCCACGCTAAGCAGGCGGGTTGGCGATCGCAGTACGGTTATTACAAAAGCACAGAGAACGCTGCTGCCCATTCTCTGGCAAAGCCCTTAGTCGCCTCTTACAACACTCACGGGAAGATATGGGATGGTGCTATTCTTTACGTCCGACATCATCATCATCATCATTTCAGCCCAAAAGACGTCCACTGCTGGACATAGGCCTCCCCCAAGTGTCGCCACATTGACGTTTTGGGGGGTTTTGCCATAATCGCCACGCTTGGCAGGCGGGTTGGCGATCGCAGTACGGTTGTTACAAAAGCACAGAGAACGCTGCTGCCCATTCTCTGGCAAGTCCCTTAGTCGCCTCTTACGACACCCACGGAAAGATATGGGATGGTGCTATTCTTTACGTCCGACACCATACAGATCTCAGAACTGTCGATTGGTAAGACTGAATGTCAGAGTTTCGTGCCACTGACTACTGTAACTACAGTCAAAGACCTACAAATGACAGCCGGGACCAACGGCTTTACTTACTTTCCGAGGCCTGTATGTAGCAGTGTTTGATTCCGGCCTGAAAACATGATGACAGTTAATTTATAGCTAACATACACTTATAAAATCGTATGAAAACCGACATGTACTTGCAGGAAAAGTACGAAAACAACTGACATACTGCAACCCGGACCCACTTGGTGGATAACTTTCCAGTCTAAAGTTGGGCCGAGGCTATGCAGATGATGATAAAGGCCTCCTCTTCATTGTGGTATACTTCCCTGCCCTTGTCCATCCTAGTGACTTTGATGATATGGTCTACCCAACGCGCTTTTGAACGGCCAATTAAAAACACATAGCTTAGTTTCCAATTAAAATTTTTTTGGTTTACAAATATAATTTACTGGCTGTCCGGCGCAACTTCGTTTGCGTTACATTTTCCCCGTTTTCGCAACATTTTTCATTGCTGCTCCACTCCTATTGGTCGTAGCGTGATGACATATAGCCTATAGCCTTCCTGGATAAATGGGCTATCTAACACTGAAATAATTTTTCAAATCGGACCAGTAGTTACGGAGCCTATTCAATGCAAACAAACAAACAATCAAATCTTTCCTCTTTATAATATTAGTTTAGATTTATTTAAACTTCATGTACAATAGTGGTACATAGGCGGACTTAATGCCACAAGGCATTCTCTACCAGTCAACCATTGGGTTAATAAGGACAACATTGTGATAGGGTTCAAAATAATATCTAAAAAATCTCGATCAATAAAATGTCTCGATATATTTCAAACCCTCTATCATCATCTGCTTAACCTTCTCTCAACCATTTTGGGGTTGGCTTTCAGTCTAACCAGATGCAGCTGAGTACCTGTGTTTTACATGGAGCGACTGCCTGTCTGACCACTGTCTACCTGTAACGACTGCCAAAGATCTTAAATTGACAGCCTAGACCAACGGCTTAACGTGCTTTCCGAGGCACGGAGGAAACTCAGTATGTAATGGGTGGTCACCCATCCACGGTCTAACCTAGGCAAGTGCAGTTTAACCTGAAAATCGATCCGAGTGACTGTTATTATTTAGCCACGAGCTCCTCAAACCCTCCAACAATCGTATTTTAATACCTATAGACACATTTACAGGGGCGTGAACAGTCTCATTCATTTGGCATGCGCGTCACGGTCGGGCGAACAAGCGAAACAATTATTTCTCTCGCATCAGCCAGTGTTGTATGACCGCTGTATGGACGAATAAAGTCCCATACACACTGCTGTTTAGCCGACTGGTCAGTGAGAGGTTAAGAGCGTTTACACGTTACGGCATTTCATACAAACTTACAAGTCCTTATTTTAATGAACCGATTTTAATGAAACTTCATGCGCCTAAACAGAATACATAGGTACTTCTGTTTCTTTAGATAATTTTAAAATTAGTCTAATTTAGCTGTAATACTATTTTTCGAAAATATTTTAAGTAACTCTTTAGACCTATGTATCCTGCTTATGCGAATGAAGTTTCATTAAAATCGGTTCTGTCATTTCAGGGTTAAGCAACGCTTGCCGAGGTTAGTCTGTAGATGGGTCATCTTAATGACATATACAGAGTCACTTTCGTTTGGTTTAAGATATCTGTCACGCAGCCAAAAACATTAGGTTATAAAAATAATATTTTATTTAATAAATTACTCCTTCTTTTTCTACGTTTTCCAGGTATGTTATATTATAATCGAAGTCCACTCAAATAAAAAAAGACTAAATATTAATATTTCACACGCACCCACAGTCACTTCAACAATCCAATAGCGGGAAATACCGATATTTTAAAGCTAGACTTGTTATCTAGACTTTCGAGATTCTAGCTGCAAATAACCACAGTGAGGTTTGATATCCTCTGCGCATCTTGTAGGTTTGTGATGTTAGAAATGTATATCGTAGCCAGATTGTAAAGTTTTGGTCTGTCGGTTATAGTAACTCTTATTAAGTTGGTACTTTTGCAAGTAAAGTTTAAATCGAACTTTACTTAACTTTACTTTACTTACCGCCATGCATAATGTGAAGTTGGTTAAAAATTCTAAAGTAATTTGGGCCACTCTAGGGGCAATTATGGCTTTATCAGATAGTGTAACTGTTGTTTTGAGCCACCGTTACACTGATATTGATGCCGTTTATGAACAAGTAAGGTTTTCAATCAGTGCGTCTTGCCTGTTATGACTTACGGGGCTGAAACGTGGACGCTCAGGGTACGGTTGATCTATAAATTCTAGGTCGCTCAGCGAGCTATGGACCGGGCTGTGCTTAGAGTCTCTCTGAGGAATCGCATCCGAAACGAGGTGATCCGTGAGAGAACCAGAGTTGCCGATATAGCTCACAGATGATTCGGCAAGAAGAAGGTTTAGCTTTCTCTCCAGAGTTTGATATACTAAGTACCCCTGGCAACTAACAAAGGACATTATCCAAAGCTTTTATGACATCTACAGCAATTATTAAGCCCTCGACACCACAAGCCCAGTTATTCAAAGCCCCATTAAATTCAAAAGCGGAATGTTCAAAGTTGAATCATGTAGACCCACCCTTACAGCACTGCACATGTATACAACATGTATACAACATTGTTTTCTGTGAAGCACTGTCCGTATAATTGTTTATTGCCTGTATGCCTCGTAATTGTCGCGTATGGACATTTTCGAGGGTTTTGGAGCGAATGGCTGAAATATGAAATCTATTTGTGTGTATAAAACGGTGCAGTCTCGTGCAAACTTGAAGGTATTTTATTATTTAACTATATAGTTACTGTATTTCATTTTGTTTTTTTTTTCTTAACATGTGCTGTAAGACATTGCTGCTTGCCAAATTTCATAATTCTAGGTCAACGAAACGTACCCTATGGATTTGATTCGCTTGTGAAATCGCAAAATATGCGACCACACTTTACTCCGTGCCTCGGAAAGCACGTTAAGCCGTTGGTCCCGGCTGTTATTTGCAGATTTCTGACAGTCGTAACAGGTAGTCAGTAGCCTAAAAGTCTGACAACCCGTCTTACCAAGGGGTATCGTGTTACTCAGTACTAACTAGGTTGTGGAGGTCAATTAGGCAGTCTCTCCATGAAAAATACTAGTACTCAAAAGTACTAGTATTCAGCTGCATCTGAATAGACTGGAAGCCGACCCCAGCATAGTTGCGTAAAGGCTACGCAGATGATGGTGCCAACTACCCAAAAGTCCACTATTTTTCAAAGAGAAGCGACCTATGTCCGAGCATTAAAGTCTGATGTTGCTTATGCAACACTAAAACGCCATAAATTCAAATCAAACGTGCTATACTATGCCTACCTGTATCCTAAACTACAGGCGACGCAGTCAACGAGTTCGGTGACGTCACGCCACTAAATTACCGGTTACGATTCATTCGGGCGACGCCGAAATTTACGGGTTGCGAAGTAACCTGTTCGTCATTTTGTTTGGGAGTATACGGGAGTGGATTGTGGACCGACATGGTGGAGATTTTTCATACCGTTAAAGAGATAACAGTTTAACTGTAACGCCTAAACTTTGGCCATGGCGAAAGAACTATTCCAAAGACACATTTATTTAATACTCATTGACATTGACCTTGTATAGGGTAACTGGTTATTAGTGACCGATACTTAAACACATGATTGTACTCATGATAACAAACAACTTTCCCAAAGAAACATTTTTTTTATACTCATTCACTTCTTTCACAATAACACAACAGCCGTATGAAAATCACGCGCGCGTGCGCCTGTGGCCCATCAGCTGTTATCCGCATTATGCCGTTGTGTCTCATTACTCGCATGGCTCGCAACCGCGAATTCCTAATGGCTGTTGTGATAAAAGTGAATGAGTATAAAAAAAATGTTTCTTTGGGAAACTTTTTTGTTATCATGAGTACAATCACGTGTTTAAGTATCGGTCACTAATTACCAGTCATCCTTTATATTTCCGTAGTTTTAAATAGGATTATCATACCTCCGTCCCCGTACACAATTCTTGTCCGTATCCATTTTCATAGTTTCAGAACAATTTTATGCCACATAAGCGGATTTGCCGATAGCTCATGTTGCCGGCTCTAATATAAGTAATTGCTTTTCACTATCGATCCAACTTCCCACAATAAAAAGACCGTTATATATTGTGTTGGTACATTAGTTATTTGTACTTACGTACAAGGATTAGTAGAATTAGTTTCTAATCTGTATCTAAGTTTGTTTGCACAAAGAAGACGTTTTTTTTTCTAAGAATTTAATCATCTGGAAGAGAGCCCTGGCTCTTGTTACACAGGTCTATCCTACCTAGCACAGGAGTCAGGCAGTTTTTTTTTACGGATCGGAAATTATCAAATTCATGACCCTTCCTGCTCTAGGCGGAGCGGAAGGGAATGTCAGACTTGTAGTGACTAAAACCCAGCCATGTTCTTTCTTAGCCCTTTGTGTTCCAGGGCCACGATAGCTCTTTCGAACAGTCCTGCAGCCCTGGCAGGCATCGGTCCTCTCGGACCCCTTCCGATTCGCTGACAACTCTTTGAGGCGAGCGTTAAACACGAACGCGCTGTCGACACGAACTGTCGTCATAAGACGGACGGACGGTGAGCTAGCCCATTACTCACCGTCCACAGGCCCGCGCCTACGGTGGGCGGGGGCCACAAGAGTCAGGCACTATACACAACTTTGGGACCACTTTCTTGTGTAAACATTATTGATTATTATAAGTATGATCTGCCTAGCCTTTTCCCAACTACTTGAATGAATACCCGTATTTTACATAGAGCGACTGCCAATCTGACCTACACAATCTTGTTAGTATTGGTTAATACTAACAAGATTGGTAAGACTGGTGAGACTTTTGGGCAACTGACTACCTGTGACGACTTCCAAAGATCTACAAATAACAGCCGGGTCCAACGGCTTAACGCTATTTTCGAAGCACGGAGGAAACTGGCATGTAATGGGTGGTTACCCATCAACATATTGACCTAGGAAAGCGCGGCTTAACCTGTAGATCGACCCGTGCGCCTGTTTATATTGAGGCATAGGCTTCTTTACTTAGAATTAAATGCAATAATGTTAATTTTCTGTCTTCGTTTCCAGTAACTCTGGGTGAAACAAAATGAACATGATAGTGCAAATGGGCATGAATGTAGACATCATCATCACCATTTCAGCCCAAAAGACGTCCACTGCTGGACATAGGCCTCCCCCAAGTCACATTGAGATTTATATCGCCACGCTTGGCAGGCGGGTTGGCGATCGCAGTACGGTTATTACAAAGGCACAGAGAACGCTGCTGCCCATTCTCTGGCAAGTAATGTAGACATAGTTGGCAGTAACTTGAAAGATCTACTTATAATGGCTGCCTACTTTCACATTCCCAAATTGGGCCTAGGTATTTTTTGAGGGGTAATGATTCAGCCATAGTATTTATCATAACACAAATACTTATTGTTAGTGTGTTGTCCATTGTTGACATATTTTTTTAGGGTTCCGTACCTCGAAAGGAAAAAACGGAACGGTCCGTCTATATGTCTGTCAAGACCCTTTTTAGGGTTCCGTAGCCGAATGGCAAAAAACGGAACCCTTATAGATTCGTCATGTCTGTCTGTCTGTCTGTCTGTCTGTCTGTCCGTCCGTCTGTATGTCACAGCCACTTATTTCCGAAACTATAAGAACTATACTGTTGAAACTTGATAAGTAGATGTATTCTGTAAACCGCATTAGGATTTTCACACAAAAATAGAAAAAAAACAATAAATTAAGGGGGTCCCCATACTTAGAACTGAAAACCAAAAAAAAATTTTTCATCAAACCCATAAGTGTGGGGTATCTATGGATAGGTCTTCAAAAATGATATTGATGTTACTAATAAAATTTTTTTCTAAACTGAATAGTTTGCGCTAGAGCCACTTCCAAAGTGATAAAATGTGTGTCCCCCCCCCTCTAATTTCTAAAGTAAGAGGAGGAAAATCCTGAAAATATTTAGGATTGTAGAACGTAAAAAAAAAACTATCAACGAAAATTGGTTTCAATAAGATATGATGTTTAGTTTTTGAGATATGGGACTTTTTCATCAAACTGCAGCAGTAACTTTGTTTTTCATAAACATACTATGAAAAACAAATTTAGTTTTGCGGTTGTGTGGAAGTTTACTAACTAATACTACTAACTAATGAATGACAGTTCAAAATATTGTTATTATATTGTTTGGAGCTATGGAACCCTGTGTGCGAGTAAGACTCGCACTTGGCCGGTTTTTTTTTAAATTCGTATGTGAAATTATATTTTGCAGTAGGCCTTGTCAAAAAACGGCTCCCAAGTAGGTAGGTAGTCAACAATTCATGAATTTGGATGATAAAACAGAGTAATAAGAACAAATACTTACTACTTGACGCAAGAAACAAGACAACAAAACATTATTCAAATACTTAAAACGCAAAACGATATAATTCATCATAAAACCCAAAACTATAAATATTTAACCTCCTTAAACATAAACATGAATAATACAATATGCCAGCTGGCAACCCTGTGAAAGCGAGTAGTTTTAAATCACGGAATACCATTTTTAAATTTCATTTTTACACGGCAACACTCGCTTTAGCCGTGTTCAAATTTGTAATTCGAATTTGCACCGAATCGCAAACAGTTGTAACGGTTTTTCTTTTAATCCATGTTCTGTATTTAAAATTATGTTCTGTTTGTTTTGATAATGAGGTGGCTGCATAAATCTTTGAGTTAGATTGTATTTCTTTAATTAATGAGTTCTTGGTTCTTTATTCTTTTTTTATAAATGAACTAGCTGTCCGGCGCAACTTCGTTTGCGTCACATTTTCCCCGTTTTCGCAACATTTTTCATTGCCGCTCCACTCCTATTGGACGCAGCATAATGATAGTTGGCCTATAGCCTTCCTCGATAAATGGTCTATATACCACTGAAAGAATTTTTCAAATCGGACCAGTGTTTCGGAGCCTATTCCAGGCAAACAAACAAACAAACAATCAAATCTTTCCTCTTTATAATATTAGTTTAGACTAGCTGCTGCCCGCGACTTCGTTCGCGGGTTTTTTTTATGTATATAAAAAATAGATGTTGGCCGATTCTCAGACCTACCCGATATGCACACAAAATTTCATACAAATCGGTTCAGCCGTTTCGGAGGAGTATGCTACCTAACTTACATTGTGACACGAGAATTTTATATGAAAGATGAACCATAGATATAATATACAAGACCCACACACACCAACACATAAAATTCTCAAACGCGAGGCAAGTTTATACCAACCTCTGACCAACGAAGAAACCAACAGAAAAATCTCAAGTTTTAACACAGTTTTCATGTCTTTCGTTTGACCAAAACATCGTCAGTACCCAAGATACAAGTGGCATAAGTGCGAGGGGGTGAAAGTTGAATCATTTCATTCGGCAGCGGGTCGCGCCCGTCAAAGTAGTTGCTCGTAAACGTACGGAATATCCTGCACATGTCAAATGCTGTCAGTTGTGCTGCCATATCCATTGTCTGACGAGAAATATAAATTAAGAGCGTTTACACCCTACGGCATTGCACACAAACTTTCAAGTTGTTATTTTCTGAAATGATTGAACCAATTTTCATCATCATCATCATTTCAGCCGAAAGACGTCCTCTGCTGGACATAGGCCTCCTCGAAAAGGGTGGTTTTGCCATAATCGCCACGCTTGGCAGGCGGGTTGGCGATCGCAGTACGGTTGTTACAAAAGCTCAGAGAACGCTGCTGCCCATTCTCTGGCAAATCCCTTAGTCGCCTCTTACGACACCCACGGGAAGATTTGAGAAGATATATACCCTCGCACTTATGCCACTTGTATGTTGGGTATTGACGATGTTTTGGTCAAACGATTTTAATGAAACTTAAAACGCTTAAGCAAGATACATAGGTCTAAAAGTTACTGAAAGTTTGAATGAAATGTCGTAAGGCTTAAACGCTCTTAAAATGTACAATTTTTACGTCACGCTTGTAGTTCTCGAAACGGTATGCAGAGGTGTAACACATACACAAGCACATTATCGGCACGGTTGGCGCAGCGGCTCAGCGAATGGCTGCTTCGCTGCGTGTCGCGGGTTCGATCCCAGCACGGAACAAACGTTTGTAATGTCTACAAGTAGTTGTCCCGGGTCTGGCTGTTTTGTATGTGAGTGTAAATGGTTTTAAACGTACCCAAGATACCCATGAAATTCCAAGAAATGAAAGAGTAACTGATGGCTTAATATAAAAGTAATACTGCATAAACTATTACAAGCGGGAATTCCCAAGATTGTGGTGAAAAGATAATCCACGATTTATTAGGTCCGGGGTTCGCAACATAGACACAACATCATAGACAATGCTCGTCTATTTTACTCAAAGTAAAAGAAAGCAAAGGCGCGTATTATGGAAAAAGTCCTCTACATATAGGAAAAATGCATTATACGTAACATCGCGCCTGTAACCCGCAAAGGGTTAGGCAGAGCTGTACCTTATCCATCATCATCAGCCTGTAATGAACCGATTTTCATCATCATCATCATTTCAGCCGACAGACGTCCACTGCTGGGACACAGACCTCCTCTCTTTGAGAAGGAGTGGGCTGTAATCCACCACGCGGCCCAGTGCGTTTTGGTAGATGTCACATGTCTTCGAATTTTTAGGACATGGTTCTAGGACATGGCGGTTTCCTCACGATGTTTTCCTTCACTGTTTTGAAGGCAGCTGTGATGAAATAAATTACACAAAGTAGTACACGGCTTACTGCTCGTAAATCGGGGCTGATACCACTGGGCCACCGCTGCTCTCAGCTGTATCTTATAGTACACCCACATTTCGCCAGTCATGTTTTAGCCCCATGTAATAGAAGACGAGCCTAATGCCATCAACCGACCACAAATCCAGACTCCGTGGTTGCTACTGAGATGTAAAAACCCAATAACACTGTGCCCGACCCGGGAATGGAACTCAGGACCTCATTCTTAGGAGTCACGCTTGCGACCACGCGACCGACTAGTCCTCATCATCATTTCAGCCGCAAGACGTCCACTGCTGGACATAGGCCTCCCCCAAGTGTCGCCATATTGACCGGTCCCGTGTGATTTGCACCTCTTGCCAAGCCGTAACCTCGACCGCTACCACAGTCAAGGGTAGACTGGATACGCCATAGGTGCCATTTCTTTTTTGCGCTCATATGGGGGGTTTGCCATAATCGCCACGCTTGGCAGGCGGGTTGGCGATCGCAGTATGGTTGTTACAAAAGCACAGAGAAGTCCCGCCTCTTACGACACCCACGGGAAAATATGGGATTGGGCTATTCTTAACGTCCGGCACCATACAGTCCAACCAACCAACTAGTCAGTATGTTTTAATTAAATGAATTTTAAACTATGATAAAGTCCATTTAGTAAAGCCGACGTACCGTACAAACAATGCAAACAAACTCAACCCCAAAGAAAGCGAATCTCATGAAAATAAAAGGTCGCGGCGGCAGTTTTATGTAAGTTTTACTTTACCCCCATTACGATGGGGTTGTTTCACCACTTTCACCCCCAGGCGGGCTCGGCGTCAAGTGTGTTTGATTTTATTATTGACCCCATGATTTTTTGGTATATTTGATAGATTTTGTGGGTTAGAAGTCGATGGAGTTATTTGTTATGGTACTGGAATGGCAAATGGACCTTAAAAAAATGACGTAATGAAACAAGCGACCCGCTTTACAAGATTTTTACGACTTAAAAACGTCACAATGAATAAAAACATTTTACGTTAATTTAAAATTACATAACATAACTTCACGCCTGTTATTCCCGAAGTGTAAGCAGAGGTGTGGCTAATAGTACACCCACATTTCGCCAGTTATGTTTAAGTCCCATGGCGAGCCTATTGCCATCAACCGGGCACAAATCCAGAGTCCATGGCTGCCAATGAGAAATTCCTGATGGCAAAACCCAATAATAATTTGCTCGACCCGGGAATCAAACTCAGCACCTCATGCTCAGCAGTTGCGATTGTATTCGACCATTTGACCAGAGGAAATCCAATAAAAAATATTATAAATTTAATATTATTGCATTGTAGACACGATATAAATTATCTAAATGGTGATGAAAACCGCATCGAAATTAATTGCGGAGTTATAAAATTCTCATAATAATATGTTAAAAAGTATAGCTTAAAACTTTTAGGACCGATATTTGACAGAGTCAAGCAATAATGCAAACAATGACCTTATGCTGTTTTTACATCTGAAACCGGTTCGTCTATGCACGATAGAAGAGAGATATAGCTACGCCGTAGACACCGGTGCTACGGCGTAGCAAATATCGCTACGACACCTAAATTTTTGCTACGGTCTCAAAGATATTATTTGTCTGATAGTTATTTGAACTACGTGTTTTAAAAGTGTAACAGGCATCAACTAGGTATTTCCCTGTATTACTAAAATATAACACGTTTCGCCTTGATGTGTGTAAAGACACAAAAATCACAGTTAAAACAATCATGTCTTGGCTATTTCAAAATTATTTATGCAAGCATCAAACTGAGCCCAATGGCTAAAGTTTTTTTTTAACCCCTACCAAAAAAGAGGGGTGTTATAAGTTTGACGTGTGTATCTGTGTATATTATTGACTGCCCCTCCCCTACCCCCTAAAACCTCGGTTTTTTTTTTAAATTTATAACTTTCTTCTTTTTCGATAATTATAGAGAAGATCGCAACACCGCGAAAAGTTGAAGGAATGGGGCTTTCGGCTTCTGTTCGGCTTTCAGTCTTACCGGATATAAGACCGGAACAAGGCTATGCAGATGTTGAACTATTTCCTTACTATGTATATCAAAACGACAGATAACCAGATATAACCAGAAAAGTCGGGCCACTATCGTCCAACAGGAACACTTTATAATAAATTAGCTTTGCAATTAAGAAAATTTTTAAAACTTTCCTCTCCCTTGCATCATTAATCTTGAATAAGAAAAGGGGGGGTGTTGTGAAGAAAATATGAATTTATGAACTCCCCCCCTACCCACCCTTAATGAGTATAAACATTTTTGGAAAGATTTTTAATCGTGAGTTTGTTATTTTGATGGAGTTATAATTGTTTTAAATGGAACAACAGTTGACAGAGTGACTGATGACTTTAGAATCGTCGCTGAGTTTTCTGTTTCTGTGTTTAAATGGCCTTAATTGGTTGTATTTTGGATCAATTACCCGGTTACCGATTATTTTTAGATGGTGATTAGTTACTGGACCGTAACAAGTTTGAGGAAAGGAAGTTATTGAGTCGTTGAGGAAGTCGTGCAGTAAGTGAAAGTGAAGACCGACTGCACTCTGAGAGTCATCATCATAATCATTTTAGCCGAAAGACGTCCACTGCTGGACATAGGCCTCCCCTTAGTTTTGCCACATTGACATAACATGGGGGGTTTTGCCATAATCGCCATGCTTGGCAGGAGGGTTGGCGATCGCAGTACGGTTGTCGCAAAAGCACAGAGAACGCTGCTGCCCATTATCTGGCAAGTCCCTTAGTCGCCTCTTACGACACCCACGGGAAGATATGGGATGATGCTATTCTTTACGTCCGACACCATACAGAGCAAAAACAGCAGAGCAGAGCTATGAGGATCGTAAGGTTGGAATTGCGCCACAACATCAACTTTAAGTCATTCGTGGTACGAGTTCCAACCCACCATCTACAGATCTATTTGAAAGAGGACTTTTGGGCGAGCAGTGTCGTATATCGACGTTTCCGAGGACGGTTAAGCGACACCACGCAGCGAAACACGACGCCGACGACGTTACGTGTATAGTCATAGTTTAGTTAAGGTTTTAGATGTTTATTAGTTTAGTATTCATCATTCCAGCTGGACATAAGCCTCCCCCAAGTGTTGCCACATTGACATTTTGGGGGCTGTTGCCATAATCGCCACGCTTGGCAGGCGGGCTGGCGATCGCAGTACGGTTGTTACAAAAGGACAGAACGCTGCTGCCCGTTCTCTGGCAAGTCCCTTAGTCGCCTCTTACGACACCCACGGAAAGATATGGGTGGTGCTATTCTTAACGTCCGACACCATACAGACCATTAGTTTATTATTGTTGTAAGATTATTTGTGTATTTTATCTATGGGCCTTAGATGCCTTATAATAAACTGATTATTGTATTATTACTAGCTGTCCCGCGCAACTTCGTTTGCGTTACATTTTCCCCGTTCATTTTCGAAATATTTTTCATTGCTGCTCCGTTCCTATACAGCGCCATCTATTGAATACTTACTCAATCCAGTCAACAGATACCGCCATCTGCTACAATCGTTTGGAGCTAACAGATAATTGTGAATTAATTTGCAATAAAATAATATTGCGACTGTTAATTGAGATGTAAGCTATCCTATCTTTCAAGCTGGATAAAACTTGATTTTTTGAAATTTGATTCATATCGGTGAAGTAGTTTAGGAGTCCTTCCCGGTCAAACAACGTGACGCGTGATTTATATAAAAGTAGATTAAGCGATAGTGATTATTTTTTATGCGTTACTTGCAACGGCTGCCTAACCGGCGTATAGATCGGTAATTGTCCCACAGCATCTCTCATCATCATCATCATCATCTTCCTGCCCTTGTCTCATGTTAGTTGGGGTCGACGCAACACGTTTTTAAGGTTCCGTACCTCGAAAGGAAAAACGGAACCCTTATTTGTTGTCCGTCCGTCCGTCTGTCCGTCTGTTTGTCTGTCAAGACCCCTTTTCCCATATCATCTCGTGGGTGTCGTAAGAGGCGACGAATAGACTTGCCAGAGAATGTGCAGCAGCGTTCTCTGTGCATTTTGCAACAACTGTACTGCGATCGCCAACCCGCCTGCCAAGCGTGGCGATTATGGCAAAACTCCCCTTCGGGGGAGGCCTATGTCCAGCAGTAGACATCTTTCGGCTGAAATAATAATGATGATGATGACCCCTTTTCTCAGGAACGAGTGGAGGTATCAAGCTGCAATTTATATCAAATACTCAGTCTACTGTTTCAGGTCTACTGTCTCTTGGAGCTGTGAAAAAATCTATCTTCCAAGCCAACGCAATCAAAAGATACTCGTACAGCCGTTTACGCCGCAAATTTTCGACACTCGCAAGGGAATCAAAACTTACATTCTTCCCATGAACCCAGAATCTTGAAATTGGGTACGAAACAACGTCTTATAGCACAAATAAAGGAAAAATTGCGAAAACCATCATTACATCATTTAATAAAAATATTTTTAATAATATTTGTACGCAACCCTCGGTGGGCGAGTCCGACTCTCACTTGGTAGTTTTTTTCTTCCATTTTCCTCTGTCAACCGCCAAGCTATAATTTACTCCTTTATCTTGCATATGATTCCTCACACAATTCATCCATCGGTTCCTTAGTCTTCCTCTCCCTCTCCATCCTTCAGCATTTATATTCATCACTCTTTTAGTCACATGCGATTTCTCCCTCCTCATCGCATCGCATGCCCATAGCAAGATCCTACGGCATCGTAGGTACTATTGGGATAAAAAGTATCCTATGTATTAAACTAGGTTGCGACGGCTGACCATGTGGTTCAGGGTTCGATTCTCGGGTTGAGCAAAGTGTTATTAGATTTTTCCATCAGGATTTGTCAGTAGCTGTCACGGAGTCTGCGTTTGTGCCCGGTTGATGGCAATAACTATCTGTATGTCAAATATCCTAACTCATTCAGTGTTATTTGCGTTGAAAAATCAAATAAAAAATCTTAATCAAAAGTCATTTATTCAAATTAGGCTGATAATCAGCACTTTTTGAACGTCAAAATTACAAGAGACAGTCCCTCAAATCGCCCGCCCTTCGCCACTTCCTAGTGTTTTAGCTGGGAAGAAGAAGTGGCGGAACAAACTCCCCAGCAACACATGTGTCTGTTAGGTTAGAAGCATCAGTTTCTAAACAATAGTGATCAATAGTTTATTTATGCAAAGAATCCATTATATTAAATTAATGTCGCATGTCAGCTAGCACACACCAATAATAAAATAAAATATTAAAAATATGCTTACGCTTACACAAGCAAACAGACGAGAAAAAAAAAACCGCCCAAGTGCGAGTTAGACTCGCGCACGAAGGGTTCCGTACCATTTTTTTTTATAAAAAAAAGAACAAAAGCTCACTTTTTTGTATGGGAGCCCCCCAAAAATATCTATTTTATTCTGGTTTTAGTATTTGTTGTTATAGCATCAACAGAAATACATAATCTGTGAAAATTTCAACTGGCTAACTATCACGGTTCATGAGATACAGCCTGGTGACAGACGGACGGACGGACGGACGGACGGACAGCGAACTCTCAGTAATAGGGTCCCGTTTGACCCTTTGGGTACAGAACCCTAAAAAAGGAGAAAAGAACAAGAACGAAGAGTAACAAACATCCATCCATCCCCAAAAACTTTTATAAACCTTTTGTAAACCAATTCCACTTCAACAACTGTGATATTGTTGAATATTTGAATCACACCAAAACAGATTTCAAAGCTACCTAAACGCCAACAAGCGAATATCGCTGACAGCCCTGCCAACCCCCCAAGGAAATAAGCGCGAGGATCGAGATAAGCATTCCCTGATCACCAGAGTGTAAGGCACCCAATATTGAACTTATTGGACTAGCTACCCCTTTGTTATTTCGTTTAAAATCGCTTGCGATCAAATATTTAAAGTATTTAACCTTTTTGAAAAGAGGATGGGTTTGGGAAAGAGGTGTACTGATTTTGGAACATTGGTTACGGCATTGCGTATGCCCATAGATTGGAGTAGGTAGATTGAATTGGGGTCATTGATCCGAAACGTATATATTAATACGGACATTCCTCCGGAATTGGTTGTAATTTAAGTGCAACAATTTATAAAAAGTTGTGGCCACAAAAAGGCTAAAAATAAAAATTATTATTAAAATACTTCGATCGGAATTCGTTTGTTTTTATTATTCAACAGATAAATAATAAAAATAATTTAGTTTTGATACCTTTCTTTAAATTTTGAATTGAGTAGTAATAATATCACTACCAACATTAACAATATTTAATTGAATCCGGAAATACCGGAATTACTTTCCGGAAAAATGGCTTATCCATGTTATTCTTTCTGTGTGAATTTGTGATACAAGTACCAAAAATCAATCTACCTACTCCGAACACTGCTTATGACTTTTTCTTCTTCGGTTGCGTTGCTGGTGTTGTGTCGCAAGCGTGACTTCTGAGCATGAAGTCCGGTGTTCGATTCCCGGTCGATACAAAGTGTCATTGGATTTTTCGTCAGGAATTTCTCCGTAGCAGCCCCGTAGTCTGAAATTGTGCCCGATTGATGGCAATAGGGTGCCCCCCCTATTACATTGGACTAAAACATAATTGGCGGAATCTGGGTGTCCTTTTAGGTGCTTCTCTGCCTAACCCTTCGGGAATTACACGGCGTCATGTTATGTTATTCATGGAAGAGCTCGTGGCTAAATAATAACAGCCGCACGGTTCAATTTTTAAGGTTAAGCCGAGCTTGCTAAGGTTGGTCCATTGATGGGTGACCATAATTACATACCGAGTATCATCCGTGCCTCGGAAAGCACGGAAGCCGTTGGTCCCGGCTGTCATTTGTAGAGTCAGAAGCCGAAAGTCTGACATCCAGTCTTACCAAGGGGTATCGTATTACCCAGTTACTGGGTTGTGGAGGTCAGACAGGGAGTCGCTTCATGTAAAATACTGGTACTCAGCTGCATTCGGTTAGACTGGAAGCCGACCCCAAGATAGTTTGGGAAAAGGCTCGGCAGATGATGATGTTATGTTATTCATGTCCTACACTGGAATTTATTACCACGACCAAACGACAAACAAGACATTCTTTAACAAAGTGAAGACTTAAAAGTTAAAAGAATAGTTTCGTCGACTATAAGATCACGTTCAGATGTGTTCGCGTTTATGTTGGCTCTAGTCGTAAAGAAGACGCAACGACACACGATCGTCTTTAAAGTGCGCGGCGCACTGTGGAGGGACGGACAGTAGTGCAACGTGGCTACAGCTTTGAGTTAGTTCTGTGAATATGAGCCGTTTACGTGGCTATAATAACTACTTGCTAGCTCTTCTTAGAGTAGTCAGGTACGAAGCACCAAACTTCACAAATTCTACATATCAGTAAAAATTTATGGCTTGGCTGTTTCGTTACTTACTTCAGAAACTAAATATTCGCCTTCACTCCATTCACTTCACTTCACCTCCACGACGGTAGCGAAACGGCGAAGCAATACATTTTTACCAATATGTAGAATTTATGAAGTTAGGGTCAGTAGAGTTAGGCCGTGTAGATTCAGAAGCTTGGCTCTACATGAGATCTGATATCTTTTTCACAGGGCAAACCTTATGTGGTCGTCTTGGCAACATTTGATATGAAATGGTTTTGGTGGGATTTATTATTTAGGTACTTAAACATATTATGCTAAGCAGTGATAGCTTAGTGGTGTGAGCGTCGGACTGTCAAGTCATAAGTCTCAAGTTCAAACCCAAGACACAACCATACAGGACAGGACTACTGCTGCTACTCAACGAGCTTTTGTTGCAATTTACAAACCTTTGGGCTTCCTGATGGAAAAACCCAAACAAACTACCCGACCTGCGATTCGTACTCAGGATCTCATGCTCATTAATCGCGTTTGGGACCACTAGATCAATGAGGTGGTCTTAGGTCCAAACCAAACTTGAAATAATCTTTTCAGATGGCCTACCATGACGTCTTAAAACATTATTGTTTTACTTCTTTTCCAGTGTGAAAAAGAGATGGCGCTAGACTTCCTGTATAGCTCCGTCGCTTTCTCACATTGGAATAAGAGTAAAACAATATTGCTTTAAGACGTCATGGTAGCCAAGCAGAACGCGCTAAGGTTAAATCTTTATTATTGCACCGTCTATTCATTGTGCAGAATAGTTACAGTACTGATGACTACATTTCGCTCCTCCCACCGAATAATATCGTTATCGATAAATTCAAATTTTACAGGAAAAATAAAACAGTGTTTTTTACGATTATTGTAAAAATTGTCCAACCTAAGAGAATGATTTATATATCAAATGAAAATTATTTTGTTATAGAATCATTTTAAATTAACTCATTTATTTTTTATTTAATTAGAAGCAAGTTATTAAAGAAAATATATTTTACTGGAAACGCTAGAAAAACATTATTTCGCAAAACAACATTACGATATTATTCGCGTAAAATTAAAAGGACAGCGTGCACAATAATAGTATAATACAATGTTATTCGTTAAACAAAGACAACCAAACATAAACGGTAATAGATTGTAACTGGGTTTTTCGCCGATTTAATACATTTTATATATTAAATTATTGTTTTAATACTACTTTATTCTTCAATTGCCTATTAAGTAATATCACATATTAGAAATATAAATTTCAATAAAACTATGGGTTTATGCTAAAAGAAAACTGTTTATTAATAAAACGAAAAAACAATCATTTGTTTTGAAAAAATCAACAATTTAAACCATGATAAGATCTGTCATAAACATCTCAGTAACATAATTTAGTCTTCGTCATTATCATCATCACCATCAGATTCCAAAGTTGGTTCTGGGTTTTCATTACAGCTTCGGAGCGAATAATAAAACGAATGATAGTGAGCAGGTATGGCTTCAGTTCTGCATAAGCTAAGTAAATCTGCTAGCAGAGCTTTGCTGACAGCAATTGGTTCAGAGTATGCTGGCTTTAGACCGGTCACTTCAACATTACCTGTTCTATTCTATTTGCCTCTTCTTGATCTATTGATACCACTTTCCGTGTTTAACTCACGGTATTACTCATAATAATTATACTTAAACTGAACTATATTCGGATTCGAATTTGAGACCTTTACTTCTACGATTTTAGTCCATGGGACTTTACTGCCTTGAGTATCTGTAGTCCAGTTTTTACCAGCGATGAGGTCTTTAATATTGTAAAAATCAGTTTGTTCCATTTCTATTAAATTATATTTATCTCCAGTAATTTTGGCATTCATTATAACACCATAAACTTGGTCAGGTATATACCTGACCAAGTTTATGGTGTTGACCAAGTTTTGTATATACAAAACTTTATTTTTCATAGCTCGTTCAATCAACGAATGCATACTGTCACCTTCGTTTTGACTGTGACCTGTTTCAAAAAAGCGGAGGGTAATAGTTTCTATATAACCTTTCTTTATGGCATATAGGTAAAGTGCAAACACATATCGGTTTTTATTCTGGCCCGCGCAACCATCTGAATAAAATGATATGTTTTTGATTCGTCGTTCTCCTTCCATATTTATGAACTTTAGTAAGCAGCTTCCTATTTCAATAGAACCTCTTTTCGCTATAGAAAGGTGCCACACATAACAATGTCCAGATTTATTCAAAGCATTATAGACAGTAAAATTATAAACTGGGTATTTTCTTTTGTAGTGAAATATTCCTACTTCTGATTGAGGCACATTAAGCACTTTCTCTAAATCAAAAATTGCTACTGTCGTATCATCCTTATCTGCTGTCGCTTTTTCTTCTTCTTTTATTTGACGTACTTTAGTTTGTCTTAGTAAATGCTGTTGATATTTTTCTTCCAATGTAGCTTTTTTTATTTCGTCAGCTTGTTCATACAAAGAGCACGTTCCGCATAAATCTTTTTTGGGTTTAAAAAATGAGTAATTATATTGAGTATTAAATATTGATTCGTATTGGCGTTTTGATGCTAATTGTTCTTGTGGATATTCTTGATTAGGAAACCACAGGGTGTACAGTCGATACATTTTGGAAATGTTTAGTTCTCCAGATAAATATTGGCGCTTGGATCTTTTGCGTGTATAATGAGATTTCACAGATGGAAATAGTTCAATATGTGTCATTATACTCTTTTTTGTAGCTTCGGACATCCTATGAGGTCTGTTGTAATGAGTTCCTCTGTTGTCTATTAAGCTCTCATCCTGCTTAATTTTCTCTAGAGCTGTAAAAACTACCTGTTCTGAAATTCGCAGAGTACTCAAAAATAATACTTTACAAACTTGAATAGAAGTATGGTCCTGCTTGAAATAATATTTAATTGTTTGTGTCCTGTTATTTTTTCTTTCTAAGGTCATACGTTTAATAGGTTGTGCTTGAACGTGTCTCACGATATATTGCCATTGGAGTTCATGATCTTTAAGTCTATAAAAAGTGTCAAATATCTCCTGGCGTTGTTCCATAGAAAATGTTATGCCACAACACTTTTTGCATGAGCATGAAGGACCAATGGTCTTAGCAGTATATCGTTGTTTTGAACGTGCACCTTCATAAGATTTACCGCTATTTTTGAGTCTCTTGTTTTTGTTGTCACACCATTCTTGCTCATTACAACATCTTTTCCTTGTTTTTTGTTTATTACTAGAAGTTAAAACTGCTTCAGTGTTTGTATCAGCAGCCGCGTCTTGCGTAATACTAGTCAAAGGATCTACAACGGTATCGCAATCGGTATCTACAACATTATGCGGTTTTTCTGTTTGTAAATCATTAGTGCTGGTTTCAATTATAAATGGACTCACTGGATTTAATAACGTGATATGTGTATTATCATGATTCTCTTTATTTTCTTCTTCATATGGTATAATTGTTTTATTATGGTATAACTCTTCATTTTCTTCTAATATTTCCTCTTTTCAATTACTGTAACCATCTCGTTTAATGTATCATTTTGTACTACGCTTTCAGTTTCATTACCTGGTTTAAAAGTTTCATAATTTATATTTTCATCAGATTGATTGATATTAGAAGTAGAGGCTATAGGTGAATGTTTGGAATGAGACGTTTGATATTCAATAAGTCTAAGATTTTTAATTTGAGAAGGTGTACGATCAATTTTATAAACAGCCGTAGGAGAAGCTACAAAATCTGCATTGCCCAATATTATTGATAAATTTGATATCGAAGCTGGAGAGTTTATTTTTGAATCAATGAACTGGTCAATACAATTGAAATCGCCTCCTAAGCTTGAAATGGTGCTTTCTGAACGAGAATTAGCGTTGCGGTTAGGACTTGGTTGGTATTCAGAAGTATCAGGAGAAAAATCTTCACTATCGTGATTGCCCTCATCGTAATTTTTTGTAAGCGATGCGTATTGCTTGTGGCCCGCGGTAATAGATAATACAGCAATCGTAGATTGAGTGTAAATATCGCCTCGGTAAACTATTGCAAAAGAAATTGCAATTTTTTTTTTACATAATTAAATAGTAACCAGCATTACCATATTTTTCAAATAAAATATCTACAGGAATAGTATTGTTAGAATACTTTACTATAAAACGAGTTTACTGTTCTTACTCGAATAATATCGTTATCGAAACATATTGAAATTTTTATTTGCAGTGCTACCCGTAATCACTAGTAGCGATGTTATTCACGTAAATAGGTACAATAAATCTGTAACGGAATAATAAGGCTATGGTTAGTATAAAAATACTAGTTTGTAAAGTACACATGGGAAAAATGTGAAAAAAATTGACAAAGTGTAAGAGAGTATCTACATGATGAATATGCAATAAAACGCAAAGTATCGTTTTATCACATTACGATATTATTCGGTGGAAGGAGCGATTTGTGTCAATTGTTATGTTTTTTGTTTGTTCTTAGTTTTATTTTTACTTTTGTAAAGATTCTTTTTCATTCTTATTTTTTGTGAATGTGTGGACATTGTAGGCTTTGTTTTTTTTTTTCACTATCATCTTTTTCTACCGTTTGTAGTAAGCGATGACTTATTGTCGGGCCTACGCTGTCCTCTCATACTTAGGTACTAACGCTGTAACATATCCAAATATTGTAGAACCAAATGATTTTAGAAGAGTAACCATGGAGTTTCTTGCCGGTTCTTCTCCATAGGAAACGACCAACCCGAACCGGGCTTCTTCTGTCGACGTTTTATAAGTGCCCATGTAGGCCTATGTAAAATAAAATATTTTGATTTTGATTTTTGATTTATTGTCTCACTGTTACCCAAGTGACTGTGCCCTAAGACCATCAGAACATGAAAATTTGATGATCACCCACGGCGACCATAATACCTTTTGTAATAAAACCGGGCGACGTCATCCCTTTTGTCTTTTTACATTTTAAGATATCTGCAGTTTTGCTTAGCGTTTAGCGATTTGGGACTCGGGAGATTGGGAATAAACGGTTTGGACACAATTTGGAGTATTACATTATTTAAGCAATAGACAAAAGGCTCACCCTCTATTATACAATACAATACAAAAGCCTTAATTCATCAATCTTACATTTACATATTTTATGAACTGTAAACTTTTTTTAGACACCAGTTTCGCAAAGATTGTCTTGCTTTCCAGCATAGGCCTCTCCTAAAGTTTGCCACAGAGTGCGATTATGTGTTTTCGTTCTCCACAAACTGCCTGCTGTTCTTTTAATGTCGTCCTCCCACCTACGACGTTGTCTCCCTTTCTTCCTTTTGTACTGTCTTGGGTACCACTCGGTTACGTCCTTAGCCCATTTATCTTTTTTGGTCCTCATCATGTGACCTGTCCATCTCCATTTTAGTTTTTTAATGGAATACGTCCCACCCGTAACTCCGGTTTGTTTACGAATTGTATCTAGTTTCATTTTATTTCGCAGTTTGATATTGAGCCCCCCCCTCCCCCTACTCCCTTGCGGCCTACCCTCCTCCTATTACACGGGACCTAAATAACTGGCAAAAGCTGATTACAAGAAGTATTTTATATAATTATAATGTTTTAAAATCCTGAGAAACTTTCAAGAACCTGTGTAAGCTACTAAGAGCTTACGAAATGATAAGAATAATACTTACGTCATGTTTTATGTTAGTAAAATTATGATAAAGCGCCAATTTGTTTTATCAAAGTTGTTTTATTTTGGTATACTTGCCTAATAAAAAAAACATAGATTAAGATGTTTATGTAATTCATTTTTATGATTTCAAAACTATACTTACTATACAAGCTGTGTTTAGCATTCTCGTCAAATTCAAAGAGGTAACTATGCTAATGATTCTCCACCCAAATTGATAATAAAATGGATAGGTTTTTTTTTACGGAAATCGGTAAGTATGAATCACCTGTGTTTTAAACGCGGCCCGTTTGATCCTCGCCTTACAAACTCGCTTTCACACACACAAACAATCTCAAACGCTTATTCGACAATTTCTTATTCCCTAAACCACGTTAAAGGGGTTATTCTGAAATACTGTCAAATTTAAACAAAAACAAAAAAGCAGGCTTTATTAATAATTAACTAGGTACCGTAATTTAAATAGATTACTTATGTCTTTTGTGACAACCCCCTGAATTTTAACGAGGATGCAAAACAACACCTTGTTTACATGACATGATTACCTATATTATCCCGAGATGAGTTATATGCCCTAAAATTGTGATTGAAAACCAGTTTAATTGCGGAACAAAATCAAAATCCCAATGCTTATTCTATGCGCACCTGCATTTTTTTTTTGTAGAGCTGATTAATTCAAACATTATGAAGCAAAAAAAATACAGTATTTACACAGTATTTTAAATACAGTTTTAAAGTATTTCTGAAGTTCTTGAAGTCCTTCTTAGTTATAGAAAACCTGCGTTAGGCAATTTAGGTTGCTACTCTTTGTACACCAATGAATAATTTAATCTGAAGGAAATCAATTAATAACTTAATGTGTATGAAAATTTAATTTGTTTAAAGCTGACGATGTGAACGAAACGTGTATTAATGCATGATAATTGGTGGACGTTGACTTAGGACGAATAATGATTAATGTTAAAACAGTTAAGAACCAGCATTAAATATTGTACACCTCATAGGTATGTTACAGCGAGCCTCTATGTAATAACTATAAGAACTTATAATATATCACCTGTGACAAACAATAAATATATTTGAATTTGAATTTGTACTTAGAGTCAATGCAGTGGGACATTATACATACAAACTTGGATAAACCTCACAGAAGAAGCAAGAAATCCCCTTACTAATTCATGTGAGTTCCGAGGCCGGAGTTTAGTTTACATGTGAATTTCATGGCTGTAATGAATGGGGGCGCCATAAATTAGGATGGTAGACCTCTGCAGTGTAGGTGGGGAGGAAAGCTGGCTCTAGTGTGGGAGCTATGCTGTAGCGTTGAGATAAATGTTTTTGAATTATTATGAAGATTATAGCATGAGGCCTTTAGTACAGTTTAGTTTTAGTCAGTAAAGTCTGACACTCCCTTCCGCTCCGCCCGGAGCGGAAGAAGTAATTTGATGAATTCCAATCCTAAAAAAAAAAAAAGGCCTTAAGTACAAATACATTTACAATATATTTAGTGCTCTACGAGACGCGCTGCGCAATGCCACGATTTTCCCCCGCGCTTGCGCTAACGTATTTTGTTGTGATTGTTCGCTTGGTTTCATGTACTGTGACTATTTTAATATAATAAACGGCTTGTGAACCAGACTCGCAGTGTTTCAGACCACCCCAATAGCCTACCCAACGCTATAAGATCATCGTCATCATCATCCTGCCTTTATCCCAATTTATTTGGGGTCGGCGCAGCCTGTCTTCTTCTTTCATACTTCTCTATTAATCGTCAACTCAACAGTCAACTCTTTTCTAACCATATCCTACTTTACAAAGTCCATCCATTGTTTCTGTGGTCTCTTAGACCCATCCACATTCTTGTCAGGACATTTCTCATTTCTCCGCATCACATGCCCATACCATCTCAATCTATTCCATCATTTCAGCCCAAAAGACGTCCACTGCTGGACAAAGGCCTCCCCCAAGTGTCGCCACATTGACATTTTGGGGGGTTTTGCCATAATCGCCACGCTTGGCAGGCGGGTTGGCGATCGCAGTACGGTTGTTACAAAAGCACAGAGAACGCTGCTGCCCATTCTCTGGCAAGTCCCTTAGTCGCCTCTTACGACATCCGCGGGAAGATATTGGATGGTGCTATTCTTTACGTCCGACACCATACAGACGATCAATCTATTACCACACAACTTTTTAACCATCAGAGCCACTTTCAGACTTATTCTATGTATTCCTTTCTTATTTTGTTCATACACCATTTATCCCCCTTAGTATTCCTAGCTCAGCCACATGCAAATGCCTTTCATTCATCATTCATGTGGCCCAACATCATGATCCATACAAGACAGAAAGGCCTAACCATTGTTTTATAAATCTTCCCCTTAAGCTTAAGGTGAATGCTGGAGTCACAGGATTGTTCGATCCTGTGACCTGCCACGATTTCACACTTGTTTTCTTAGCACTGCGATCTATTTCGCCATCGCTTTGCACGTGTGAACCGAGAATCCAAAAGTCAGAGCAGATAGGAAGGACTCAAAGCCGACCCTTGATGCAAGCTTGACACTGAACTCGTCGGTGTTGCCAGCAGCTGACCGGACGTAGGTACAAGATTCTCTGTACATAGCAGGAGTTTAGCAACGGTTAGCTCACAACCCACGCTGGATAACATACCTAAACCACACATCGAACACCAGAGTGCGGGCATTAGACGGTTTTAGGCAAATCTATAGAGAGCTCACGAGTGCAGTTTTTGTCCACGAACGGGATGCGAGCAAGATAGGCTGTTTTAATACCTGTGCTGCATTCTGGAAGGATTACGTTTTAGACTGGATTCCAGGTTTATATTTTGCCAATAGGTTGGGGTTTGGATTTCATTTCATTGTTTTATTTATTAATTTAACACTTCAAGCACATAGTACAGAGGCGGACTTAATACCATAGGCATGTTCTACCAGTCAACCTATTATGTGATTATGACGTGATAAAGGTTTAGGAATTCTTTTACGACGGCCTCGTTAGTCTAGTGGACTGCTGACCATCAGGTACTGGCTTCAGTATCCGGGACGGCCAATGTGATATGGGGTTTTTCCCATCAGGATTTTTTCAGTAGCATCCACAGAGTCTAGATTTGTATCCGGTTGATAACAATAGTTTAGCTTAATAATGTTTAAATCCCATGAAAGGCATGGGATTTAAACATAATTAGCGAAATTTGGGTGTCCTACACGACGTCGTGTCCTGGGGCACGGAGAAAACTCGGAATCCACAGGGCGAACTTTACAAGCGCGACTTTAGCTGTTATTATGCAAGATGTTGTTTTGCACACTAACCTATTCCTCCATCCGCTAGTAATTTAGTGACAGCAATATTGCGCGAGTCTCGAAGTTAAATCGACGTACGGAGGCAGTTACTTGGCGGTGCCTAATGTCCGTTTTATTGGTGTCCACTACGTGCCAGGTTGTGGGACTGCGAGCGGGGTGGAGCTGCTTGGCATACACGTGTTTTTATAATACATTATTTTCTAAAAATATTATTTTCGGTGTTTAATAACTCCACACAAAGAGAGAGCAGCAGTGGCCCAGTGGTGGCAGCCCTGATTTACGAGCAGTAATCCGTTGGTTCGAACCCAGGCAGGCACATTAATTTGTGAAATTTTTCTCATCTCCGCTGCCCTCAATGGTGAAGGAAAACATCGTGAGGAAACCGGCATGTACCTACTAGAACTAAAAATTCGAAGACATGTGACATCTACCAACCCGCACTGGGCCAGCGTGGTGGATTACAGCCCACTCACTTTCATAGAGAGGAGGCCGGTGTCCCAGCAGTGAGAACATTATAGGCTGATGATGATGATGATGAACTCCACACAAAGTAACCTAACCACCCCGTTGAGTACTCTTCGCATGAATCGACAACGACAAACAAAAAACTAAAATATCTAATACATTACCTGAATATAAATAGTTATATTTAGGTAATAGTATACATTAAGTTAGTTGTGGCACAATAGCACATTTTTCTCTTCCTTCTCTCACATACTGTGGTCTACATTTCTTTTTAATTTATCCTTTCGCAGGTTTGCATTTCTTTTGAAAAATCAGTGTCTATGTACGCACAAAATTTTATGTTTTTTCCTGTGTGTACATAATCAATAAAATAAATAAATAAATAACCGTGGTGGAGTACAAGCTCTCGGAAATAGGTAAACTTGTTGGCGCCCATTATCATAATGTATAAACAAAATCTAGAGATGTTTGATAGAACTTCATTTTTCAATCTGCTTTTTTCATTCTGGATAACCCCTTCCTACGGAATTTCTGGCTACGGCCCTGTGTGCACCTCCCCCCCCCCAAGTATTTGGCTGGGACTGCGCTTGAGTTCTGTACCAGCTGCATCTGCAAGGAAACTTTAAAAGAAGAGGTATGGTTTGCATGATTTTCAGAGACTAAAAAAATTACTAGGTACACTAGTGACTCCACCCCACCTCTGTTCGTCTAGGCGTGAGACGTACGGAGCAGACCATGAGATATTGAGTGTAACACATCACCTGGCAATACTATATGTTGTAACTAGTGTTATGTACCTTTATTTACTTTCTCTCACTTGTGTCTCGTGTCGGCGCGAGTAGTACGAGAATAGATGATGTGGTGAATTGGTTGGCCTTTCTGTTAGGTAGCGGAGTTGACTGAACCGCTAGACGTTGCACAAAATAGTATATAGTAATAGAAATAGTATTTATTTGTCTCGCACAGGACAAAATAAAAGGGTTAAATTAACAATTAAACAAAATTAGGTACCTATACAAAGTGTTTTTTTGCATCCTCGTCAATATTCAGGAGGTTGTCACAAAAGACATAATCAATTTAAATTACAGTACCTAGTTAATTATTAATAAACGCTGATTTTTTTGGTTGTTTAAGTTTGTCAGTATATCAGAATAACCCCCTTAACGCCGTATAAGGAATAAGAAATCATCGGATTAACGTTTGAGATTGTTTGTATGTGTGAAAGCGCGGTTATAGGGAGAGGATCAGCCGGGCCGCGTAAAACACGAGTGGTTCACACTTACCGATCTCAGAACGAAAGAAAAAAAGAATTACCTACTCATTTTATTATTGATTCGGGACGAGAATCATTAGCATAGTTACCTCCTTGAATTTGACGAGGATGCAAAACAACACCTTGTATAAGAAAGTAAACATGAGAAAAAATGAAGCCCAAAGGTAATAAGTCCAGCAGTGGACGTCTTTCGGCTGAAATGGTGATAATGATGATGAGAGTGCAGCGGTGGCCCAGTGGTGGCAGCCCCGACTTACGAGCAGTAAGACGTGGGTTCGAACCCAGGCAGGCGCATTACTTTGTTTGATTTATTTCATCACCGCTGCTTTCATAAACGGTGAAGGAAAACATCGTGAGGAAACCGGCATGTCCTAGAACAAAAAAATCGAAAACATGTGACATCTACCAACCCGCACTGGGCCCGCGTGGTGGATTACAGCCCACTCCCTCTCATAGAGAGGAGGCCTGTGTCCCAGCTGTGGGAACATTATAGGCTGATGATGATGATGATGATGAAAGGTAATAAAAAAGCACAGCCCTAGTTTCCGCCTATCAGAAACTAGCGCTGTGGTTTTTTAATAATAAACTTTGGCCAACGTCATACCACGGTTAAAATGACACTAAGAGATACTATTTTAAAATTAGAGAGCAGCATAGTAACAATGATGATCTTTAATAAGGTCACTTTATACGTTAGAAAGAATCGATGGATTGACACGCTTTTAGATTGACCTGTAACTAAATCATCATCTGCCTAGCCTTTTCCATTCTATACTGGGGTCGGGTACCAGTCTAACCGGATGCAGCTGAATACCAGTATTTCACATGGAGCGACTGCCTATCTAACCTCCACAACCCAGTTAGTACTGGGTAATACGATATACTTGGTAAGATTAGTTGTCAGACTTTCGGGCCACTAGCTACCTGTAACGACTGTCAAAGATCTACATTTGACAGCCAGAGCCAGGAATGAAATCAAATCAAAATATTTTTATTTCACATAGGTCTACATGGGCACTTATAAAACGTCGACAATAGGTGCTCGGTTCGGGTTGGTCGTTTCCAACGGAGAAGAACCGGTAAGAAACTCCATGGTTACTCTTTTAAAATCATTTGTTTTTACAATATGTCTGTTACTGCGTTAGTACTTAAGTATGGGACGACATCGTAGGCCCGACAATAAGTCGTTGCTTTGTACAAAACGTAGAACGAGATAAAAAGTTACCAAGGATCTAGGAATCTATAAGGCCTACAATGTCCACACATTTACAAACAATCGGTAAATTTAACAATTTTGTTTTAATAACAACAAAAAAAAAAATCTAAAAGACTAGATCAAACAAGTGACACAAAATTTTCATCAGTGTTTTAACTATTCTAAACAAAGGGTGTAATGATTTAAAAACTATTGTAAAACATCTGATTAAAAGGAATGGAAAAAAATAAGATTGAGAATAGTTAGAGACATCCACGCACTCGTGCCGTTTATGAGCTACCAGGGAAGCCGCATGTGGGAAGAGGTTAAGGCCAAACTTCTCTATCTTCAACGTAGTCCATGCCTCGTACCCCTGGGACCAACAGCTTAGCGTGCTTTCCGAGGCACAGAGGAAACTCGGTATGTAATGGGTCGTCACCCATCCATGAATCAACCCAGCAAGCGCGGCTTGACCCGAGCTGCTGTTATTCTTTAGGCACGAGGTCCTTTAAGTATATTAATTACCATTTTCTTTGAAATACTAATCAAAATCGAAGATCAACAATTCACATTTGTGATCCTCTTAATACATCTGCAAACATCCGTTTTTTACAAAACCTATTCTTGTTTTCTCAATAATACCAAGATTTCTCGAGAACACAATATAGACAGTCGCTTTGTATTGGTTATAATAACTAGGGATGGGACGTGAGTCTTGATATCGATAGAAGAAATGGATGGAAAATCCTCTGTTTTTAATGTTACTCACACACTACTAAATGTACACTATTAAATGGGCAATATTCTAAGCTCAAGCTCTTAGCTAAATAATAACATCCGCACGGGTCGATCTTTAAGGTTAAGCCGTCCTTGCCGAGGTTTGTCCGTGGATGACCATAATTACATACCGAGTTTCCTCCGTACCTCGGAAAGCACGTTAAGCCGTTGGTCCCGGATGTCATTTGTAGATCTCTGACAGTCGTTACGAGTAGTCAGAAGCCAAAAGTCTGACATCCAGTCTTACCAAGGGGTATCGTATTACCCAGTTACTGGGTTGTGGAGATCAGATAGGCAGTCGCTTCATTTTACCCTTAATGGCTAATTAGTGCTTTGATTGTTATTGTGTATTACAAATGGACGTTACAAACGCTTATTTAATCTTTCTAATTTGCTAGCTGATGTGACATATTGTATTAATCTGCTATTACATAATCCGTATCACATCAATACGAAAAAGCTTGACTGCTATGCACGTTTTGGTATAACTTCACAATTTCTGGGTTAAATGTTATGGAAACGTGTTCCACTAATTATCATGACAGTTTTTTTTTTTTGTTATATTCGTTTATGAGTTTTTTTTTTCCTTAGCCTATATTGTCCCATAATAGCCCATAATTACAAGCCCAATTTCCTCCGTGCCTCGGAAAGCACGTTAAGACGTTGGTCCCGGCTGTCATTTGTAGATCTTTGACAGTCGTTACGAGTAGTCCGAAGCCGAAAGTCTGACATCCAGTTTTACTAAGGGTTATAGTATTACCCCGTTACTGGGTTGTGGGGATCAGATAGGCAGTCGCTTCATGTAAAATACTGGTACTCAGCTACATCCGGTTAGACAGTAAGCCGACCCCAAGATAGTTTGGGAAAAGGCAAGGCAGATGACGAGCCTATATTGTCTCAATTCTGGGCAAAGGCCTGCAGTAAAGCCTTCCACTCTTCTCTCCGTGCGGTTTTCTTCGGCCAATATCTTACAAACGCTTACAAGTCGCCACGCCAGCGTTTTCTAGGCCTTCCTCGGCGACGATGTCCGTCTTCTTAAGTTTTATTCACTTTGTTTTATTTTTAACTAGCTGTCCCGCGCAACTTCGTCTGCGTCACATTTTCCCCGTTTTCTCAACATTTTTCATTGCTGCTCCGCTCCTATTGGTCGTAGCGTAATAATATATAGCCTATGTCCTTCCCCAGGTTGAAATCTATCTTCTTGCCAAATTTTATTAAGATCCGATCAGCCGTTTAGTCGTGAAAAGGAAACAAACAAACATACAAACAAACAGCGACTTTCGAATTTATAATATTAGTATGGAAGTATGGATGTTCTGGCTGTAGGATCAAGTCATTTCTCTGTCTGTCAGTCTGTCATAAAAATGTATTATCACCAGAACCAAAACTGAGTACAAAATTTCAGCTCAAGCAGTTAGGGGGAACTGGCTTGAAATTCAGTTGCAAGATTTGATCACATACTAACTAAGTAACAAGGCGTTTTTTTTTCTTTTTCCTTAGCCTATGTTTTCCGACTGCTGAACAAAGGTCTGTCCTAGCCTTCTCTCCGTGCGGTATTCTCCGGCTAATCCCGCACAAGCGCCTCTACATCGTCAACAAAATAAAGTTAATTAAACCTTTAAAAAAACAATGCATCGATACGCCCCCATCCCTAGCTACGCTAGAGGCAGAGGATACAGGATTAAAAAGGAAAACCTTGCTACAATAAAGAATGGTGGTTGACTGTTAAAGATAGTGGTACATTAGGGGAGTTTTTGTTATTAGCCGACTACGAGATGGGGGTGTTATGTGTTTTGAGCTGCATCTGGTTAGACTGGAAGCCGACCCCAACATAGTTGGGAGAAGGCTAGGCAGATGACGGTGTGTGTCTGTGTGTGTTCTTTATAGTGGTGTGGGGACAGACAAAGAAGTGTCTAGCATGTGGATTACTGTTTTCGGTTTTGCGTAAATGCTTTGGAAATGTATGGCTAGGTTTGGTTTGAAACTGAGCAGACCTATTTACAATTAAAACGAGAGTAGCTACTCGAGAATTTAAGAACTTCACAAAAGTTGTAATAGGTATTTTAACATTACAACATTGTGTGAGGAGCTCGTGGCTAAATAATAATAGCTGCAAGGGTCGATCTTCAAGGTTAAGCTTGCGCTTGCCTAGGTTAGTCCGTGGATGGTCCATTACATACCGAGTTTCGTCAATGCCTTGGAAAGCACATTAAGCCGTTGATCCCGGCTGCCATTTATGTCATTTATTTACCTGTAATGTCTTTGACAGACATTACAGGTAGTCAGTAGCCCGAAAATTTGACAAAGAGTCTTACCAAGGGGTATCGTATTACCCAGTACTAATTGTGTTGTGGAAGTCAGATAGGCAGTCACCCCATGTATAATACTGGTATTCTGCTGCATCCGGTTTTACTGGAAGCTGACCCCAACATATTAGAGAAAAGGCTTGGCAGATGATAATTTTCGGCTGATAATAATCTAAGGGAGAGCAGCGGTGACCCAGTGGTGGCAGCCCCGACTTACGAGCAGTAAGCCGTGGGTTTGAACCCAGGCAGGCGCATTACTTTGTGTAATTTATTTCATCACCGCTGCCCTCAAAAACGGTGAAGGAACGAAACCGGCATGTCCTAGAACTAAAATCTACCAAACCGCACTGGGCCCTCGTGGTGGATTACAGCCCAAACGCTCTCATTGAGAGGAGGCCTGTGTCCCAGCAGTGGGAATATTATAGGCTGATGATGATGATAATAATCTCTTCTTGACCGTCAAAATTACATGAGGCAGTCCCCTAAAACGCCGCTCTTTGTCACCAAGTATTTTAGCTGAAGAAATGAAATAACCGAATGTGTTAACGAAGCCTGCTAAGTAAGAAAGCTTATTGTATACCATGCTGAAACAATGTTCACATGTGAAGCACACAGCTGATTGTAGCTGCAACTTTTAACTGTTTCTGCAGTACAATAGTATCTGATTATTGAGTGCATATCGCATTGTGTTAACGAGTCGAGGACAAACAAAACATATTCGGGGAGAATGGGACTCTCCGTGAATATGTTTTGTTGGTAGGTATCGTTAAGAGAAAGTTGGGATAATTAACACATAACTAGGTAGTATATGTGCCTAGCCTTTTCCCAAACTATCTTGGGGTCGGCTTCCAGTCTAACCTAATGCAGCTGAGTACCAGTATTTTACATGAAGCGATTGCCTATCTGACCTCCACAACCCAGTAACTAGGTAATACGATACCCCTTGGTAAGACTGGATGTCAGACTTTTAGCTTCTATTATATTATTTATTCTTTTAACACATAACTAGGTAGTGTTGAGGTCTAAATTAAGTAATTTATCATCTACAGGAGGAGCTCGTGGCTTAATAATAACAGCCGCGCGGGTCGAGCTTTAAGGTTAAGCCGTGCTTGCCGAGGTTGGTCCGTGGATGGGTGACCATAATTACATACCGAGTTTCCTCCATGCCTTGGAAAGCACGTTAAGCCGTTGGTTCCGGCTGTCAATTGTAGATCTGACCATAGGCTAGCTACCCGCGGGAAACTCCGCTGCCGCGGCAAATTGTCGCTCAGCGGACAGACCTCCGGCGCGATCTCATGGCGACATGGAGAGAGCGACTGTCGCAACCCCGTGCAGGGCACGCCACAATAGTGGCGATAAGTCCCCTCTTTGAGGAGTGGCTAGAGAGGCGCCACGGCGCCCTCACCTTCCGCCTGACGCAGGTCCTCACCGGACACGGTTGTTTCGGGAGGTTCCTGCACCGAATCGGGCGGGAGGAAACGCCCGGGTGTCACCACTGCGAGGATCGGCCGGAGGACACGGTGGAGCACACTGTGGAGCTATGCCCCGCTTGGGCTGAGCACCGCCGTGTCCTCGTAGCGGCGATTGGCGGCGGCGACCTCTCGCGTCCGGCCCTGGTTCAATCCATGGTCCGGAGCGAGAGGGAATGGGAAGCCGTCGCCTCCTTCTGCGAAGCAGTCATGCTAGCGAAGGAGGTGGCGGAACGTGAGAGGGAGAGAACCTCACGTCCCAGCCGCCGCGGGAGACGCCCCGGGCGTCGGGGGGCAACCAGTGGCCCCCGGCCACCGTAGGCGCGGGCCTGTGGACGGTGAGTAATGGGCTAGCTCACCGTCCGTCCGTCTTATGACGACAGACCGTGCCGACGGCGCGTTCGTGTTCCACGCGCGCCTCAAGGAGATGTCAGCAAATCGGAAGGGGTCCGAGAGGGCCGATGCCTGCCAGGGCTGCGGGTTGTTCGAAAGAGATACCGTGCCCCTGGAACGCAAAGGGCTAAGAAGGAACATGGATGGGTTTTAGTCAGTACAAGTCTGACACTCCCTTCCGCTCCGCCCAGAGCGGAAGAAGTCATTTGATGATTTCCCATCCGAAAAAAAAAAAAAAAAAAAAAAAAAAAAGGCTAGCTACCCGCGACTTCTTTCGAGGATATTTTGATGTGTTTTTGGGATAAAAGATTACCTAAAAACCTTTCTTTTGTATCATTCTGTCTATTGATGAAGACCGCATTAAAATCCGTTGCGTATTTTAAAAGATCTAAGCGTACAGCCGGCGGGAAACGACTTTGTTTTAGACTAGTTATGTAAAGATTTCATTTTCCAGGAAGCTGTCACTCCCTATAAAATAAAAAAATAAAAAAAGCCTTTTAACTTCACTTTTTCACTCCCTATACATGGAACTTATTCATAAGTAGACTGCCATAACAGACTGCCTCCTCGGTCTAGTGGACGCAAGCTCGACAGCTGAGCATGAGGTCCTGGGTTTGATTCCCGCGTCGGGCACAGTGTTATTGGGTTTTTTTTAAAGAATTTCTCCAAGCAGCCACGGAGTCTGAATTTGTGCCCAGTTGTTGGCTATAGGCTCGCCCCCTGGTCATTATCATCATCATCATTTCAGCATCTTTTTGGCTTTCACTGCTGGACATAGGCCTCCCCCAAGTGTCGCTACTTTGACACTTTGGGGGGTTTTGCCATAATCGCCACGCTTGGCAGACGGGTTGACGATCGCAGTACAGTTGTTACAAAAGCACAGAGAACGCTGCTGCCCATTCTCTGGCAAATCCCTTAGTCACCGCTTACGACACCCACGAGAAGATATGGGATGCCACCTGTTACATGGACTTAAACATAACCGGCAAAACGTGGGTACACCTCTGCCCAGCCCTTCGGGGATTACAGGCGTGATGTTATGGTTTAATGGTGTTTGATTCAACATAGTATTCTATTAGTACTAGAAACTTCTCTTTATCTAGCAATAAATAAATTCATCATCATCATCAGCCTATAATGTTCCCACTGCCAGCAGTGGCCTCAACACAGGCCTCCTCTCTATGATAGGGAGTGGGCTGTAATCCACCAAGCGGGTCCAGTGCGTGTTGGTAGATGTCACATGTCTTCAAATTTTTAGTTATAGGATATGCCCGTTTCCTCACGATGTTTTCCTTCACCGTTTTTGAGGGCAGCGGTGATGAAATAAATTAAACAAAGTAATGCGCCTGCCTGGGTTCGAACCCACGGATTACTGCTCGTAAGTCGGGGCTGCCACCACTGGGCCACCGCTGCTCTTTAATTAATAACTTACTATATCATCACAAGCCCAATAACTATTCATAGCACACCTAAGCAATATTCTAGTGATGTGATAAACGACCAGTAATTTGTAAGTATCGATATATCGTAGTGCGGCGCTCATATCGATTTATGAGCTGTCATTAATCGATATTCTGATACTGATTTGTCGATGTTTGAGATTGTGGAATTAATATCGATGATGGGAATATGTTAGATGTCATGTTATAACTGTCTATGGTATCTTCGTTGTCACCTGCGGCATATAAGACTAGGTGTTTCAATTCAATGAGATATTGTGTTATTCTATTTTATTACTGGTGAATTAGGGATCATCTTACGAACGTAATAAGCCTAATCTTGGGTGCTAGAAACTTGATATGTTACATGATTTTTACTCGTATAAAATAAAATTGAGCACGAAGAAAGGTTTTGTACGGTATCGGACGTAAAGAATAGCACCATCCCATATCTTCCTGTGGGTGTCGTAAGAGGCGACTAATAAAGGACTTGCCAGAGAATGGGCAGCAGCGTTCTCTATGCTTTTGTAACAACCGTACTGCGATCGCCAACCCGCTTGCCAAGCGTGGCGATAATGGCAAAACCCCCCTATGCCAATGTGGCGACACTTGGGGGAGGCCTATGTCCAGCAGTGGACGTCTTTCGACTGAAATGATGATGACGAAGAAAGGCCAGGTGGTCTTCCATGACGACTTAAAATATTATTGTTTTATTCTTTTTCCAGTGTGGGAAAGAGATGGTGCTAGGCAACCTGTATAGCTTCGTATAGCTGATCTTTATTTTCTAAATACAATCTGTGCAATGCGCCCCATGGACCACCCATTAGCAAAAAAAACTTATATACAATAACTTTCGTCCTTCATTTCTTGGGGGTGAATTTTGAGCTTTGTGACACTTTGAGCTCTTTCAAAAAAACGAGATGCATATGTTAATACACAATACTTACAAGTTAACGCAAACATTAAATTAGGTACAATGAGGATGATTTAAATTTTAGCAAAAATCTCCTTTATCGAAGCTACCATTTTTATCTATCCTAAAAAAATTAAAACCTTATTGCAACGACTTGAATTCTCATTCAACGTTAGCAAATTATATGAATGTTCCCCCGCTAAAATATACTGGTTTATTTTAAACAAAAAAAAAAATCTCAATAAAAACATGTCTGGAACAATTAAGCGTAGAGTTTACGGAGCGCTGAAATATTGCGCTCAAACTTTGAGGGCATTAAAAAGTTTTCGTTTTAGGTGACTCTTACCATTGGAGCCAGTGATATGGTCATCGGAAATGTGAGTTTTGAACATGATACTTATATAATAATTGGACTTTCGAAATGAGTTTTAAATTCAATTCAATTCAATTCCTTTATTGACATACTAGGTTACAGAAACTTGTTTGAAGCCTCTTTCTCGATCATACCTCGACCGAGCTCGTGGCTAAATAAAAACAGCCGCAAGGGTCGATCTTGAAGGTTAAGCAGTGTTTGCCAAGGTTGGCCCGTGGATGGGCGACCATCCATTACAAACCGAATTTTCTTCGTGCCTGAAAAGCACGCTGAGCAGCCGTTGGTTCTGGCTGTCATTCGTAGATCTTTTTACAGTCGTTAGAGGTACAGTCAGTTGCCCCAAGAGTCTAACAACCAGTCTTTCCAAGGGGTATAGTATATCCTAGTACTTACTGGGTAGTGCAGATCAGATAGGCAGTCGCGCCTTATAAAAAACTGGTATTCAGTTGCATCCGGTAAGACTGGAAGCTGACCCCAACGCAGGTGGGAAAAAAATCGGCCAATTGCGAGTCAGACTCGCGCACGAAAGGTTCCGTACAATCTAAATCTAAACTAATATTATAATATAAAGAGGAAAGATTTGATTGTTTGTTTGTTTGTTGGCATTGAATAGGCTCCGAAACTACTGGTCCGATTTGAAAAATTCTTTCAGTATTAGATAGCCCATTTATCGAGGAAGGATATAGGCTATATATCATCACGCTACGATCAATAGGAGTGGAGCAGCAATCAAAAATGTTGCAAAAACGGGGAAAATGTGACGCAAACGAAGTTGCGCCGGACAGCTAGTTATTTATAAAAACGAACAAAAAATTCACTTTTTTGTTTGGGAGCCCCCTGATATTTATTTTATTCTGTTTTTAGTATTTTTTGTTAAAGCGGCAACAGAAATACATAATCTGTAGAAATTTCAACTGGCTAACTAGGGTTCATAAGATACAGCCTGGTGACAGACGGACGGACGGACAGCGA
Organism: Cerastis rubricosa; assembly: GCA_949152445.1. Taxonomy (NCBI): domain Eukaryota; kingdom Metazoa; phylum Arthropoda; class Insecta; order Lepidoptera; family Noctuidae; genus Cerastis; species Cerastis rubricosa. The sequence goes on along the minus strand of OX424548.1, from coordinate 13,893,559 downwards.
AGTCTCAGTAATGGTCCCGTTTGACCCTTTGGGTACGGCACCCTAAAAAACTAGGCAGATAGATTCTCGATCACAACTCGCACCAACGACCCGTAGTACGCGCCCCCACATTAAAGCCCAACCGCGGGTGTTATGAGCCCCCAATATGGTTTCACAAATCGCTCGTCTGTCTGTCTACACAACAAGTTAATCCTTGTTTAAGGACGAGTTTCATGACAAGTTTTTCACAATTTTGTTTTGATAAATTGACGCATTCAGTGTCGTTTTTGGGGGACGGTGAAACCGCTGAAGAGATTTGAGTGGGAGACAAAGTTGGTTTGATATGTTAGTTATTCAGTTGTTTTATGGGATGGGAGTGAGGATTTAGATGTCATGTTGAAGGGTACGTGGCTTTGTAATAATTGCGCACGGGTCGATTGTAGTCAAGGCAACGCTTGCTGGGTCTGTGGACGGTGAGTTATGGGCTAGCTCACCGTCCGTCCGTCTTATGACGACAGGCCGTGTCGACGCCGCGTTCGTGTTCTACGCACGCCTCAAAGAGATGTCAGCAAATCGGAAGGAGTCCGAGAGGGCCAATGCCTGCCAGGGCCTGTTTGAAAGAAATACCGCGGCGATCAAAAAGGGCTAAGAAGGAACATGGATGAGTTTTAGTCAGTACGTCGCTAACGCTTCGCCCAGACTGGGAGGGCTCATTTAATGAAAGATCCACCGTGTCTTCCGAGACACGGTGGATCTTGATATATAGATAAATATGGATGATCAACAATCTCTTTGGACTGTAGCAAACGTGCCTTTTTTTTACGGATGTGAAATCATTAAATGAGCCCTCCCAGTCTGGGCGAAGCGTTAGCGATTACGAAGCAGATTAATCTATAAGACCGCCATTATATGCCATATTATTAGCAGTATTGCCATTATGTTTCATTTTTGGTGTAGAAAAAAGTTTGATTTTATTCTATTCTACTCTCTCATTCTACGTATTAATCTGTTGATCTCTGGTGTCATTTGTGATCTACAATGGACAGCTGAGAAGCCGTTGTTTTACATGGAGCGACTGCCTATCTGACCTCCACAAATCAGTTAGTACTGGGTCATACGATACCCTTGGTCATATAGGTCGATCTTCAAAGTCAAGCAGTGTTTGCCTAGGTTGGTCCATGGATGGGTTTCTTCTTCTTAGTCGAAACACTCTTGTCAGAGTGGTCCTGGTTGCGCAGACGAGGTACACGGAGAGATGAGATGGGATGGGATGAGATGTTCTGTGGGTCGTTGACTTCCCCGAGGATTGCTTTTTCAGCGATGTGCTTCCATTTCTGCCGGTTGGAGACGTTGCGAGTACACTGGACCATGGTGGACTCAGTAGCTTTTTTGATCAGGTCAGTCCAGCGAGTTGGTGATCGGCCGCGTGATCTCTTGCCTTCCACCTGGCCCTGAACCACCAGTCTTTCCATCGAATTCTCATTTCTTGTGATGTGACCAAAGAACTTTAATATTCGTAGTTGCACAGTAGACGAAAGCCGGTCTTTAATATGAAGTTCCTTGAGGATAGAAACATTGGTGCGAAACGATGTCCACGGAATCTTTAAGAGCCGTCTCCAGCACCACATCTCAATGCGTCGACTTTACGGCGATCCTGCACTCGCAGAGACCAGGTTTCGGCACCATAGAGAAAGATCGGAAAGACCAGGCATTTCATCAATCTGATCTTCGTCTTCTTGGTAATCCTCCTGTCCCCCCGGCTGGTAGTCTCGAGACGAATCAGAAGATTTTGAGACCCATGGATGGGTTACCATCCATTATATACCTAGTTTTCTCCGCTCCTTGGAAAGCACGTTAAACCGTTTGTCCTGGCTGACATTTGTAGTGTAGGTCTTTGAGAGTCGTCGCCGATATTAAATCAAAATAAATCTTCTTTAAAAACAAAGCCGAATACATTGTTAGTCGAGTGGTCGCCTGCGCAACTGCTGAGCATTGAGTTTGAATCCCGGGTCAGGCAAAGACTTACTGGGTTAACCATCAGGATTTTTTTGCAGCAGCCATGGTGCCTGGCTTTGTGCCTAATTGATGGTAATAGGCGCGCCTTCTATGCCATAGGACTTAAAAACATAAGTGGTGAAATGTGGGTGTACTATTAAGTACTCTGCCTAAGCCTTATATTTAAAAACAAAATAAATATACCCATTTCAAATCAATCAAACTAACTAAATTAATCTGGAATTCGGGCATTTTTCTCAGAAATCTAAAACGGTTAAATGAAGAGAAGTTGATTAATAACTTAAGTTTGTTTCAACAGATATCGCGAACTGTCAGAATAAAGTTATTAATTGATGGATACGATTAACTCAGTTAATATAATTAAATTATTTTAATTAAAAAGTAAACAAAAAATAGGACGTTAAGAATAGCACCATCTCATATCTTCCCGTGAGTGTCGTAAGAGGCGACTAAGGGACTTGCCAGAGAATGGGCAGCAGCGTTCTCTGTGCTTTTGTAACAACCGTACGCGATCGCCAACCCGCCTGCCAAGCGTGACGATTATGGCAAAAGCCTCCTTATGTCAATGTGGCGTTGGGGGAGGCCTATGTCCAGCAGTGGACATCTTTTAGCTGAAATGATAATGATGATGATGAATTAAAAAGTATTAACACACGGTGCGCAAAGTTGGTCACTTACTGAACAACAAAGCGTACAGGTCGCGTAAGAAACACTACACTGCGCTCCATTACTCAAGTTCTAGATGTTGGAGAAAAAACAGCCAAGCTGAAGTGGAGTGGGCTGGCCACGTAGCACGAATGCGCCTAGAGAGATGGGCAAATAATAATAATAATCCGTGTATTATCAGGCATCTAAGGCCCATAGATAAAGTACACAAATAATCTTACAACAATAATAAACTAATACATATCAAACTTAATTAAACTATGACTATACACGTAACGTCGTCGGCGTCGTGTTTCGCTGCGTGGTGTCGCGTAACCGTCCTCGGAAACGTCGATATACGACACCTGTCGGCCAAAAGTCCTCTTCCAAGCAAATCTGTAGATGGTGGGTTAGAACTCGTACCACGAACGACTGAAAGTTGATGTTGTGGCGCGATTCCAACCTTACGACCCAAAGATCGTCACTCACTGGACGCCTGACGGACGAAATCGCCGTCGAGGTTGACCGCGGAGAAGGTGGTGTGACGATCTAAGGGGTAACTATGACGTCCTAAAGCAGTATTGTTTTAATCTTATTCCAGTGTGGGAAAGAGACGGAGCTATAGAAGACGTCTAGCGCCATCTCTTTCCCACTCTGGAATAAGATTAAAACAATACTGCTTTAGGACGTCATGGTAGGCCACTTGATCTTGTTTACGGGGCGAACATGGCCAGATATTGAACAGGACAGAAATTTTTGGAAAGAGAAAGGGGAGGCCTTTGCCCAGCAGTGGGACACTAATAAGGCTAAGAAAAAAAAAAGGATTTTAATATAATAATCTTCTTTCTTTATTTTGTTGTTAGTGCCTGATGTCTTAGTTTTATGCCGCTCATGGGCCTCAGACGTTTTACATCATCATCATCCTCATCATCATCAGCCTATAATGTTCCCACTGCTGGAACACAGGCCTCCTTTCTATGAGAGGGTGTGGGCTGTAATCCACTACGCAGGCCCAGTGCGGGTTGGGAGATGTCACGATGTCTTCGAATTTTAAGTTCTAGGACATGCCGGTTTCCTCACGATGTTTTCCTTCACCGTTTTTGAGAGCAGCGGTGAGGAAATAAATTACACAAAGTAATGTGCCTGGGTTCGAACACAGGGCTTACTGCTCGTAAGTCCGGGCTACCACCACTGGGCCACCGCTCCTCTCTGGTTTTTCATACCGTCGAAAAATTTCTCCCAGGCATGCTAATTTCCTCACGGTGTTCCTTCACCGAAGCAAGTGATAATTATACAAGTCTTGGGAAAGACGATTTGATGTATAAAATCTGACCTTATTGGTGATGTTTTCGGAAAAGTTTGGTGTAACCGGCGTGTGTAATCATACGATTAGATGTATAGACGAAAACGACACAAGAGTATTTATTCATTTATTTAACACTTCAAGCACATAGTACAGAGGCGGACTTAATGCCGTAGGTATTTTCTACCAGTCAACCTATGGGTGATTCATTGACAAACAGTGGTAGTAGCATATCTAAAGAGTATGTACTTTTTGTAGTTTCTGACTGCCCCTTTTTTTTACGGATGGGAAATCATCAAATGACCCCTCCTGCTCTGGGCGGAGCGGAAGGAAGTGTCAGACTTGTACTGACTAAAACCCATCCATGTTCCTTCTTAGTCCTTTGTATTCCAGGGCCACGGTACCTCTTTCGATCAGTCCCGCAGCCATCGAAAAGTCCCGCAGCCCTAATCCTGCCTGCCCCTGGGAAAAGCTTGAGTTTACTCGTATGTACACATGTTATCACTGGCAGTGATTACATACGGGACCGAAACGTGGCCGCTCACAATGGGCCTCATCAGAAGGCTCAAAGTCACCCAAAGGGCAATGGAGAGAGTTATGCTCGGAGTTTCCTTGCGTGATCAAATCAGAAATGAGGACATCCGCAAGAGAACCAAGGTTACCGACGTAGCCCGAAGAATTGCCAAACTTAAGTGGCAGTGGGCAGGGCACATTGCTCACAGAACAGATGGCCGATGGGGCCGAAAAGTTCTGGAATGGCGACCGCGAACCGGGAGACGATGCGTTGGAAGGCCTCCCACTAGGTGGACCGATGACCTGGTGAAGGTTTCGGGGATCCGCTGGATGCGAGTTGCACGGGACCGATCAATGTGGCGACACTTGGGGGGGCCTATGTCCAGCAGTGGACGTCTTTCGGCTGAAATGATGAATGAAGACACATGTTATTAAATATCTACGCAAATTATAAAACACTAGCTGATGCCTGCGACTTCGTTCCCGTGGAAATGTTGATGTGCATGTGTGCATATGCTATTCCAGACTATTAAACCTATCTATTTGCCAAATTTGATTCATATCTGTTCAGCCGTTCTGGCGTGATTGAATACCAAACATCTATATAAACTTTCGGATTTAAAATAGTTCAAATCTATATCTACTTATATAAACATTCGCATTTATAATAGTTAAAAGTAAGATATCTGTCTTATTGGGTTTTCCTAGACAAGTGCCAATCGCCAAATATTTTTAAGCACTTCGTATTTCTATAACGTCTTTCAACAACATCGGCATGACACTTCAACCAACTTATCTGTGCAAGCGGGAAAACGTAGAACTAGAATAAACTTACATACACATACATTGATCATGATGTGATTGTATTCATACATGGCGATGCAAATTTTCATGATAAGCAACGCTATCTTGAACTGCAAACTTAAAGGAGATGTTTGATTTTGGGCTACCAATATGTACACTACATAAATAAATAGGAAAAAAATAGAGGAATATCATAAAAATACTAAAAAAAAATGAAAGAGAGTATAGTTGTTCAATAATTATCATTTGAAAAGTTTTTTACTACGATAACCCTGTTTTTTGTTGTTGTCTTGTTTTTCGCTCTGTGTGGTGTCGGACGTAAAGAATAGCACCATCCCATATCTTCCCGTGGGTGTCGTAAGAGGCGACTAAGGGATTTGCCAGAGAATGGGCAGCAGCTTTCTCTGTGTTTTTGTAACAACCGTACTGCGATCGCCAACCCGCCTGCCAAGCGTGGCGATTATGGCAAAACCCCCCAAAATATCAATGTGACACTTGGGGGAGGCCTATGTCCAGCAGTGGATGTCTTTTGGGCTGAAATGATGATGATGATGAACCCTGTTTTTAGGGCAGCCATGACAGTTGTTTGACGTTTGACGACTTTGACAGTTTTAAGAAGTGCCGTCTTTGAGTCTTTCTTTGCTTTGAGTTTAGATTAACTTGTTTGGAGTTTTTAGTGATTGTTTTTGTTTTGCGACCCAGTTTACTACTACGGACTTTAATTGATTGCTTCTCTGTTGAGGTAAGGTTTCTGATTCGCCTTTGATTTGAATTCCGTCGTGTGTTAATTTTACAATAACAAGTTCATTTTCAGGTATGTCTCCTACCCGTTTATTTACTTGTTGTTTTGTTCAACCAAACCCAACAAAACAAACCAAAACCCGAGATTTTCGAAATTCGAGTTGTTTTGTTCACTAAAGCAGGTATTACGATATACTTCAATCAAATGTCATTGTCAAAATGACATTTTTCGCCTGCTGATCACGTGCTGATCTGATCCACCATGTTTAATTTTTGTTGTGTTGCTCTCTTTGACCAAGTTAATTTGAATTCCATTAAAACAAAGTGAAATTAAAGAAAATTGATACTAAAAAACGGTTACTGTATTCATATTTGTGGTTAATATTTACATATAGTGTACATAGTGCTAGCCCAGGCTCCATACATTTTTGGAACATCTCCTTTGTCATACTATACTACTAGCTATGCTATTTAGATTAAGTCGTGCTTGTCGAGGTTGGTCCGTGGATGGGTGACCATAATTACATACCGAGTTTCCTCCGTGCCTCGGAAAGCACGTTAAGCCGTTGGTCCCGGCTGTCATTCGTAGATCTTTGACAGTCGTTACGAGTAATCAGAAGCCAAAAATCAGACATAAAGCAAGCCAGTCTTACCAAGGGGTGTCGTATTACCCAGTTACTGGTTAGTTGAGGTCAGATAGGCAGTTGCTTCATTTAAAATACTAGTACTCAGCTGCATCCGGTTAGACTTGAAGCCAACTATATAGTTTGGGAAAAGGCTAGGCTGATGATGACTATAGCTATGCTTTTCGTAGCTGACGTCACTTCAATACAAATGATTGTCTTTTCCATTATCACTGCTATTATGTCACTTCGTTTTTGTCTTCTGGAGGTAAAACTCGAAAAGGTGTAATCCACTGAGAGCATTGCATATGCTTTAACGACAAAATAATGACAATAACTAGCAAAGGAATACTCAGTCAAATTCAGAACCTCCTCTTGCGATTCAGTCAGATGCGTATCAGACTCTTGTTCCTCGAAAAATAGTTTTCTCTCAAAACAATAAGTACAATAATGAACACACCACAAATTAAAAACACGACTTCATATAGTACTGAAAAGCAATATTCCTCGTTAATATTCATTTCCCATTGTCAAACCAACAAACTGAACATCGAACACAATTGACAACACAAAACAAAAGCACCATTCGAAACCGTCCAGATATTTTAGATGTTACAACACACATACATACGTACCAGATACAATTATTTGTCTACCCCTAATAACGTATTCCGCAGGAGTGACAGAGACAGCAAGATACAGAATGTTAGAGGGTAGAAAGAGAGAGAAGATGTCGTAGTTTCATATTGTACTCATCTCAATATTGAGATTAAAAGTGACGCTTGGCTTGGTGCAAATTATTTGACGTAGGGTCAGCAAAAAAGGGGGTGTAAATGTTATTATGTTAATATGTGGGTAGTTTTGTTTTGGGGGCAAAAAGAGGGTTGTAATGTACGTGGAGGGGTGTAATGGGAACTAATGAGATATGTTAGACACGCATTTAAGTGACTGTGTAATTTGTTTAACCTAAGCGAAGTTTAAGTATCTTTTTCTCTTCAGATGTAGGTACAAGATGTTGTTTTGCATCCTCGTCAAAATTCAGGAGGTTGTCACAAAAGACATAAATAATCAATTTAAATAACGGTAACTAGTTAATTATTAATAAACGCTGATTTTTTTGTTATTTAAGTTTGTCAGTATTTCAGAAAAACGTGGTTTAGGGAATAAGAAATTATCGAATAAACGTTTGAGATTGTTTGTATGTGTGAAAGCGTGGTTATAGGACGAGGATCCGACGCGACGGGCCGCGTTTAAAACACGTGTGGTTCACACTTACCGATTTCCGTATAAATAAATAAAAAATAACCTACGCATTTTATTATTGATTCGGGTCGAGAATCATTAACACAGTTACCTCCTTGAAATTGACGAGGATGCAAAACAACAGCTTGTATAAACGTAGAAGAAGCAAAAGGAATATTTAGCAAATCGTGGAAGACGTCGTTCTGTAGTTTCTTTTTAAGAAAAAAACGCGAGGTTATGTATGTAATTTGTTACATTCGCCAACTCATATCAATTCACTCGAGTGAACGGTTCACTCGAGTTTTTGTTTTATACCTCACTCGCGGGATCACCTGGATAAGGGACGTCCAGAACATGAAAGTGTGTCAGAAGAAAGGGGAGGCTTATATCCAGCTGTTGGTGATTCCGGGCTGATAAGATGAGGATAATGACCTCATTCACCCCACCACCACAATCGGGACATACTACATATCATTTGACCGTGTAGCTACTGGCAAAGCTATTAAAAGCTGCAGCCAACCAAAAAAAACAAAACAAACTTGAAAACAACAACAAGCGTAATACCGACCCTTTCCCCAATAATGTTGGTGTCAGCTTCCAGTCTAACCGCATGCGGCTGAATAGGTACCAGTATATTACATGGAGCAACAGTCTATCTGACCTCCACAACCCAGTGGGGTTATACGATACCCCTTGATTGGACTGGTTATCAGACTTTCAGGCCACTGACTACCCGTAACGACTGTCAAAGATCTACAAATGACAGCTGAAACAAACGGCTTAGCGTGCTTTCCGATGCCAAGAAGCACTCAAACATATTTAAAAATTAATTCACTTGTTCTCTGCTGACGCTACCGAGTCAGGGCTCACTTCACTGAAACGTAGCACTGCAGGCGACGTTTTTGCGCACCGTACCTCTGACACAGACACCTTTTTATGTAAAGACGGGACAAGATACATGATAACTGGATAAGATCTCTTGTTTTATACAAATTAGGGTTTAGATTCTAATGAGGGGGACGTAATTTTGAAGAAAAACTTGACTAGAATACTAAAAGAATATAAGCTGGAGATGCATGATACTCGTAATATAACTAAATACCAACGTTTTGAGTGGTTATTATTTTGAAATGCTTACTTTGGCTGAAGTTATTTAACATGTTTTTATTAGTTTCATCTGTAACTTTGTAATAAAATCTTAGAAGATAAATTTGAATCCTTTCCCGGTTTCCGATTCAGCTGAAACTTTGCACTCATATTGCGTTTGGACGACAGTGCATGAGGTAAGCAATGTCATTTTAAATCCAATATGGCGGACTCCTAAAGATGGCGGACTAGATATTTTTATGCTTTTCCATGAAATGAGTATCAAATGAAAGGCTTTGCTGAGAAAAATACGAGAAATAAAATGACGTCACTAAAGCAAGTATTTTAAAACTAAAAAATTCAATCCCTACTCGACGCTTCTTCGACATTATGAGTGGGCCCATATATCGCATGCCTGGACACCTGAGACAGCAAGACGGAGTCGCAGTAGACCCAGAAGTAGATATCAGCCTTTGTCATCTTCAAATATTTGGCAGAAACAGAAAAGTATTTAAATATGCTTAGCGGGAGTGTTCTCAAATGGTAAAGAAAAACATTAAACGCACGTAGACTCCGGGAAATAATGTTCTGTCGTATAGAACATTATCTCCCGGAGCCTGTAATCCAAAGACGGATCGTAGTTTATCCGTACCATTTTGAAAACCAGGTCTCATCCAGTCTTGACTACATCTGTCTAGCATCGGAACACCGAGAAAACGTCTTTCTTTGCCTCTCTTTGAGTATTTACTAGCTTTGAATACGACTGTTGTTAATATCATTCCGAGTACTCTCTGTGTACATTGAAAATATTACTTTATATAGAACTTGTATTGTAAAGGGCAGGTCTCTTGACTATCTAGAAAGGGCATTCGTTGGAATTTATATTACAGGTAATATCTAAAACAAATGGCTATTATCTATACAGGGTGTAACGGAAAGGGTATATACATGCTTCAGGGTGTGCTACAGACTATCAAACTGATCATGTTTCTGCATCGGACAAACATCGTAATAGCGAAAAAAAATATGAGCCGCCCCATACATTTGGGTCGAATAAGTGTTGAAATTTCGTATGAAGCACCATGAAATTTTTTCGCTATTACGATGTTTGTCCGATGGAGAAACCTTTGCAGTTTGATGGTCTGTAGCACACCGTTAAGTATGTATATACTCTTTCCGTTACACCCTGTATATATATACATTACGTGTCACGTTGTTTGTCGGGGATGGACTCCTAAACTACTTAACCGATTTTAATCAAATTTGCACACCGTGTGCAGTTTGATCCAACTTGAAAGATAGGATAGCTTACATCTCAATTTTTAGTCGCAAAATTAATTCACAACTATCTGTTAGCTCCAAACGATTCTAACAGATGGCGGTGTCTGTTGACTGGATTGAGTAAGTATTCAATAGATGGCGTTGTATAGGAGCGAAGCAGCAATGAAAAATATTGCGAAAACGGGGAAAATGTGACGCAGACGAAGTTGCGCGGGACAGCTAGTTTACCTATATGTTTTTGTACCTTACCACAATATTGTGAAGTTACAAAAAAGGAACCCACACTCATCAGTTCAAAAAATTCAAAATTGTTTATTTCTTCCACAAGATTACAACATATAGTTTGTGATTGGAGCCTTCTTTTAAGCAAACAATGCCTGTATTAGAAGACTCCGCTCTTCTATAACAAAAGAAAAAAGGTATTTATAACATAATTAACTTAAGTTACTGAACAAAATAACACAGAAGATTGGCATAAGTATAGTTTGTATGTGTGTGTGTGTGTGTTTTGTGCTTGCATGGGTGTTTGTGTGCCCGTGTCATCAGTCGCGAGACCAACAGGCGAGCTTATCGATACCATCATCATTATATCAGCCCCTGATAAGCCACTGCTGCGTTTGGTCACCCCGTTCTTCTGCCATACTTCTCGGTTCTCAGCCATACCGAGTTTCCTCCGTGCCTCGGAGAGCACGTTAAGAAGTTGGTCCCGAATTTCATTTGTAGATCTGACAGCCGTCAAAGGTAGTCAGTAGTCCGAAAGTCTGACAACCAGTCTTACCAAGCGGTATCATATTACCCAGTACTAATTTTATTGTGGAGGTCAGATACGCAGTCGCTCCATGTAAAATATTCGTATTTAGCTTCATTCGTTTGGACTGGAAGCCGACCCCAACATAGTAAGGAAAAGGTTAGGCAGATAATGAATCAGATCAAAATATATTTTTTTACATAGACCTACATGGGCACTTATAAAACGTCGACAAAAGGTACACAGTTCGGGTTGGTTGATTCCTATGGAGAAGAACCGAAACTCCATGGTTACTCTTTTAAAATCATTTGGTTTTACAATATATGAATGTTACAGCGTTAATACTTAAGTATGGGACGACGTCGTTGCTTACTACAAAAGGTAGAACAAGACAAAAAAGAAAATAACTAAGAATTTACAAAGCCTACCATGTCCACACATTCACAAAAAAAAGGTAAATGAAAAAGAATATTTAAAAATAGTAAAAAGAACACTATAAGAACACTAAATTAAACAAATGACACAAATGTTGTCCTCAGTCAAGTGCTGTCACTATTCTGAATAATTAGCGGGTTCTTGCTTCACCTGCACTGGACATTTCCTTACCTACCTACCTACCTATTTGTACTCCAAACTAGTTACCGATAAGCAATGGTGCGTAATCCAGTAGGTAACTAATACATAGTTAATACACTAAAGCCTAGTTAGTCTAATTGGCTTCCAATCGGGCCTCAACGTCGAATGATCTAGATTCTGAGCCTGTCCTAATTACTTAAGTACTGTTGGATTTGGGGATTGTGGACAGAAGGTTCGATTTAATTAAAGGCAGTGGTTTTTAATAACCAAAAGCCTATACCGCGTTTACGCTTTCGACACTTTCAAGTCCTTATTTTCTGAAATGACTGAACCGATTTTAATGAAACTTCATATGCATTATGCAGGATACATAGGTCTAAAAGGTTGCTAAAAGGTCTAAAAAGTTGCTAAAAAAAAATTCAAGAAGTAGTGTTACAGTTAATTTAGACCGATTATAAATTATTGCTTATTCTTTATTGCTCGAAAAATTAAAAGATATACACAAAAATAATATATAGCTTATGTACAACGGCGAGCTTAACCCAGAATTGGGTTTTTCTTACAGCAAACCTTATTTTAACAGGAATATTTGCTAACGAGGATACAGCTCTGTGCATGAACTGTACTTTTAAAACTTAAATCAACTTTTTATCTTAAATTATCTATAGAAACAGAAATTTCAAATTATCTTTTTAGGGTTCCGTACCTGAAGGGTCAAACGAGACCCTATACCCTACTGAGACTTCGCTGTCCGTCCGTCTGTCACCAGGCTGTATCTCATGAACCGTGATAGTTAGCCAGCTGAAATTCTACAGATTATGTGTTACTATGTGTAAACAGAATAAAATAAATATTTAAAGGTGTCTCCCATACAATGAAGTGATTTTTTTTGCTCGTTTTTATAAACAGTGGTACGGAACCCTTCGTGCGCGAGTCGGACTCGCACTTGGCCGGTTTTTTTTAAAGACATTTCGAAAATGTTTTTAGGAACTTTTTAGACCTATGTATCCTGCTGAATGCGTTTTAAGTTTCATTAAAATCGGTTCGGTCATTTCGGAAAATGAGGACTTGAAAGTTTGTATGAAATGCCGTAAGGTGTAAACGCTTTTAAAATGAATCGCAATTTGGACAGTTCATTGCGTTACATATTTATTTATTTATGGACAAACAAAACACTTAACAGGACGAGCTCATGTCTAAATAATAACAGCCGCTCGGATTCATCTTCAGGTTACTTGGCGAGGTTGGTCTATGGATGGGTGACCCATTACATACCGAGTTTCCTCCGTGCCTCGGAAAGCACGAAAACCCGTTGGTCCCGGCGGATCTTTGACAGTGGTTACAAGTAGTCAGTGGCCCGAAAGTCTGACAACCAGTCTAAGCGGCAGCGACAGGTCGGCTCCGACTTCTTTTACGAGGGCACGGCGTGGTTCCTTCCATGCCGCACACTTTGCCAGCGTATACAACCTACCCACCACTTCTTGGAAGACAGAAAGCTTTGTTATTTTACATAACAAACGCCTTACAACCACCCCGCACTGGGCCCGCGTGGTGGTTTATAGCCCACTCCCTCCCATAGAGAGGAGGCCTGTGTCCCAGCAGTGGGAACATTATACGCTGATGATGATGATGATACGCCTTAAATACGCCTGTAATCCCAAAAAGGTTAGGCAGAGGTAGGACACCCACATTTTGCCAGTTATATTTAAGTCCAATGTAATAGGGGGCGAGCCTATTGTCATCAACCGGGCACTAATCCGACTCCGTGGCTGCTGCTGAGAAATTGGAAAAACCAGTCGCACTTGCAGACCAGACCAACGATGCGACGAGGGCTTGTTATTTTATTCTGTTTTTAAACTGGGTATTCTGGACTTATCTGTCTATTCATATCCCCGAATCCCAATTCCCGATAGGCCGGAATTTAATTTTTTATGGGCGCGTAAGTGGTAATTACGTTATCGTGAAATCTATCCCGAATCTTAAAAATAGGATATTTTCTTTTACTACAAAGGTTGGAATTAAAAGTGTCTGTGACAGCATAATTTAGCTATAAAACTTGTGTGTACTTACAAGTTCCACATAGCTATGGATATAAGAAGAAACTCTTTAAAATTGTGGCGATCTTAGCCAATTATGATTCAGCGATGAACCGGTATCGTATTCATCATCATCATCAGCCTATAATGTTTTCACTGCTGGGACACAGGCCTCCTCTAAATGAGAGGTGCCACGCGGGCCCAGTGCGGGTTGGCGGATGTCACATGTCTTCGAATTTTTAGCTCTAGGACATGCAGGTTTCCTCACGATATCGTATTATCCAGAACTAAATGGGTTGTGTAGGTCAGATAGGCAGTCGCTCCATGTAAAGTATTGATATTCAGCTGAATCCAGTCAGATTAGAAGCCGACCCGACTGGGAAAAGGCTAGGTAGAGGATGATGATGAACCAAACGGAGTTTTCCGATCGAAACGAGTCAAATGAAATCCAAATATGCATTGTGTAAAAAATGTTTCGTATCGCCACCTCACAGGTTTAAATGAAACTCCATAGAATGTAGCAGCACAAACAAGAGAACATAGAATTCAGCACTACTATAGAGAGTTATCTTTACCCAGCTTACCTCATCATTTCAGCCGAAAGACGTCCACTGCTGGACATAGGCCTCCCCCAAGTGTCGTCACACTGACCGGTCACATGCGTCTCGCATCGAGCGGATCCCCCCAAACTTCACCAGGTCTTCGGTCCACCTATTGGGAGGGCTTTCTACCCAACGTTTTCCGGTTCGCGGTCGACACTCCAGAACTCTTCGGCCCGATCGGCTATCCGTTCTGCGAGCAATGTGCCATGCCCACAGCCACTTAAGTTTGGCAATTCTTCCCTCAAAAATATTTAAATCCACCTCCCCTAACTTTAGCCGTAAATTCTTTTAAACCTGTTTTAAGGCGCTCTTCTAGGCGACTTTCATGCTTTTGAGGGGGTGAAGCAGATGAAGAGGGGCGTCAAGTAGTCCCTTTAGTCCCGCCTACTGGCGGGGTGCCCCGCTTGAATCACGTCGATGTGCGACGTCAATAAATGTATAGAAGCTTAATTTCAAAACTCATTATAAAAGTACGAATAGCCCAGCGCGCCGCTAGCCTACTTCGCACATTGCTTCCGCGGTGATCTCTAGGTTCGAACCTCAATACACGCAATTCTTTTTTATCTTATTTTTTTAATATAAGGTATGTACCTACATTTCAATATCGTATTTTTTTTTAAATATGTTTATATTTTTGTTTTCTTATTTTTTCCTAATAAGTTATAGGTTGATTGTTATTTTGGATTGTTTGGTTGTTTGGATTGTTATCTTATAGAAAAGGTTATCGAAATATTATCGAATAGATTCGTCAAACGAATAATAAATAATTCAAAGCAGCCTCATGGACAACCAAGGGCATTAAAGTCGGCAGTAAGAGGTTGACGAATCTCCGACTTGCCGACGACATAGTCCTTTTTGCCCACACAGCCCTGGAACTACAGACTATGCTCCAAAAACTGCACGCGTAGCATGACCGCCGTAGAAACGGGCTATGTCGACGGAAAAATCGACAAAGTGCCACATTGTCATTGTCTATCTGTCATTATGTCGATTAATCCGTAGACAAAACTCGTTTCTACAGTGGTCTTGCTACGCGTGCAGTTTTATTTTTTAATAAAGAAGTAAATTTAAAATTTATTGTTCAATTAAATTTAGAATTTGACAATAGCACGTGGCGCCATCTATTGTGATAAGAAATTTATTGTTGTTTTCCTTCGGATCAGTACTTTTTGTCGGGATGAAAGGTATCCTATGGCCGTTTGTGTACACCTTACAACGTACATGCAGAATTTGAGGATGATCACTTCATTGGTTTAGGCGTGAAGAGGTAACAAACAAATTTTTAATATAATAATTTTCGCATTTATAATATAATAACTGCGCGCGACTTCGTTCGCGCGGACTTTTTTATGTGTATAAATAAAATAGATTTTGGACGATTCTCAGACCTACCCGATATGCACACAATTTCATACAAATCGGTTCAGCCGTTTCGGAGGAGTATGTTAAATAAAACTGTGACACGAGAATTTTATATAAGATATAAGTATAATATATAAATATATATTTAAAGAAATATTTATTTATATAAAAATATAAAATTAGGCTCAAGATAGAGAAATTAACTTGTAGCGGTTCGATATTAGTTCAATGCTAGCTCAGTGGATAAGACCGTGCGCCTCACATACGAGGAGTTGAAAGAATAATCACAGGAAAGAGACAGACGGAAAGTAGTCGCCGTCAAGAATTGGCAAGTTCCGAAAGACAGGACACAGGTCAGAGTATTTTTGGGTTTTTGCTCCTACTATCGACGGTTCGCAAAGAATTTTGCTGACATTTCGAAACCTCTACACAAACTCACTGAAGAAAAGCGACAATTCTGTTGGGACAAGAGCTGCGATGTCGCATTTCAGGAATTAAAGAAACGTCTGTGCAAAACACCTATTTTTAAACAAACCAAACCGGAAAGAAATCATTGCGTTACTCGACGGGCTACTGCCATTGTAAAGACATTGCAGCATTTCAGTAAATAAACTCTTTTGCAAAAAAAAAAAACCGGGCACCATAGATTTTTTCTCTATTTCAATGAAAAATAACAAGAAAGAGGTTTTATTCATTTGACAATGTATTGGCATGTCATTTGAAGCATCCTGGCATGATTCTTTACGTTCCAAATTTTAATTTTGAAATGAGCAAAAGAAAAATATTGATTATTGTAAAATTGCTTTACTAATGGCGCGAATTGCTGAAACGATATTTTTACTGATTACTAAAATTTTAAAACTCTTTGCAAACTAAACAATTTAATTTTTCTTTTTACATTAAATACCAGTTTTTGATATGAGTTAAAAGCGATAAGGGCCGGTAAAATTATAGCCCTACTTGAAGAAGGTCGTTCGCAAACTTACGTGTCACAGCAGCTAAATGTGAGTCGTTCAACTGTCCAGAGGACTTGGCAACGGTATCAAGAGACCGCTTCGGTCAAAAGAAGATCTGGTTCGGGAAGAAAACGATGCACAGAACCAAGAGACCGCTTTTTGGTGAGTCAGGCGTTGCGGAATCGTAAAGCATCAAGTGTGGACCTGAAGAAGAGCCTTGAAGAAGAGGAGTAGAAGTTAGCTTGTGGACGTTCAGGAGGAGGCTTTGGCTGCCAATATCAGGAGTTACCGCCCGGCTCGGGGTCCTAATTTACTCCGTGAGCACCGTGTTGCTCGACTTTAGTTTACTCGAAACTGTGCTTCATGGACTCTGGAGGACTGGAATAAAGTATTGTTTTCTGATGAAGCTAGAATCTCTTTGTGCGGAGAGGACCGACGCCGACGAGTGCTACGAAGACCACGGGAACGCTATGCGGAAGTGTGTTTCGAAGAAATCACTCCTTATGGCTGAAGCTCCGTTTTGTTTTGGGCAACAATTAATTCGACGCAGCGTACGGAGTTAGTTTTCATAGAAGATGGAACATTAAAAGCACACCGGTACATAATGGAATTCCTAATTCCATATGCACAACCTGCATTGACTGTACTTGGGGAAGATTCCATTTTTATGGACGATAATGCTCGCCCACACCGTTCTGACGACGTGGAAGCGTACATGCAAGAAGTTGGGATCCGTCGTTTAGATTGGTCAGATCGAACTCCTGACCTCAATCCAATTGAGCATGTCTGGGATGTTCTAAAGAGACGGGTAAGATGAGTGCAACCTGCTCCACAAAACATCAGGGAGCTAAAACGAGTCATTGCAGAAGAGTGGGAACGTATTCCTCAAAACGTTATTAAAAACATCGTGGAAAGCATACCCAGAAAGATTCAAGTTGTGATTATGGCAAGAGGAGGTCACACTCGTTATTAGGTTTTTACATTTGTAACTTTATTTAATCAAAAAAAGTATTTTTTTTTTTTTTTTATGAATGGCATCTCGCAGTTCAACCTAGGAGGTTGTCGTCTGCTTAACCGGACTATCCTGTGGGTACCTTAAGAGTAAGGCCTCCAGCCAGGGCATAAAAACTTACAAACTAAGCGACTATACGCTGAGGGCACCCCCTGTGGGGAACGAGCCTCGGCTCAGGGCGTCGCTGGGGGAGGACTGCATGGGGACAGGCTGGATCTGAATGATATCATTATTTAGGGGCTGATTTAAAACTACTGGCACAGCATCGCGGGCTGGCTCGAGCGAGGGTCGGGGAGGGCATGGACCGGGACGTCGCGACGGACCTCGACGGCGAGGTCGGAAAGACGGCGGTTTGTATCTGAACTTTTTAAGAGTGCTAGTCTCTTTGCTACTCTCCTGGAGGAGGGTGATAGCATCATCGGGAGTGACGAGGGTATGCCGAGGACGGCGTACTGTACTAATGCGCGAGGGTTCGTAACGGGCGGCCGCTGCGATCAGGGGATTACGGTGTTTACTGGCGTTATCGAAGAAACGCTTCGAAAGACGTTTCATAAACTGAAGGACGGTGGGCATTCTAAGGTCTACGTGTAGACGGTCGTTACGGACATAAAAAGGGGCTCCCGTGACTCTACGTAAGAACCGGTTCTGCAAGGTTTGCATCCTATGGATGTATTTAGGCTTGGTGTGAGCGTACACGACGCAAGCGTACGTCATAATGGGGCGGATCACCGCGGTATAAAGGCGCAACTTGCACTTGAGTGACAACTTGCTTTTTGCCGAAATCATGAAATGAAGCCTACCCATAGCAAAGGCAGCTCGGTCGCGAGCTGCTTTGATGTGCGCCGCGAAAGACAGGTGGTTGTGAAGTAAGACTCCTAAGTACTTGGCTTGCTTCTCCCAAGGGATAGGATACCGTACATAGTGATCGGGCTGAGCGCCAAAAAAAGTAAAAAAATCTTCTTGTCTTTATGCCGACCACTTCTTATTGTTTGGCCGTGTACATCGGTTTGAAAGAATTGATCGACTTTTAAAAAAAAATATTGCCGAAGTTCACTTCACGCGTATTAATTTACACGATTATAAGTATACAGAGTACGTCAAATAATTAAATTTCATGGCAAGAGAACGATGATAACTCAAATCGTCCTTAGAGCGTAATTTCCCTAGGTGCCCGTTTTTTTTGCAAAAGAGTGTATTTGCTGGGACGAAAGTTCCAGCTGCGAACTGACCATGCTGCATTGAAGTGGCTATTACAGTTCAAAAATCCGGAGGGACAAGTGGCGACATGGATTGTGATGATGGTGGATTGAACTACTGCAAGAGTTCGACTGCATAACTGAACATCGCACTGGGAGAACTCACGGTAACGCAGACGCCTTGTCCAGAAGACCTTGTCCTGAAGATTTTAAGCAAGAGACTAAGGAGGTAGCAACCGTGAGGGTGCTTAGAACGAATCTCAGTGATGAATGGAAGGAAACCCTACAGCAGGCTCAGCAAAATGACTCAGAGATCAAACCGATCTTCGAGTAGATCAAAGCTGGTGCTCCTAAACCCAAGTGGAGTGATGTGGCAGCGATGAGTTCCATCACGAAGAGTTATTGGGCCCAATGGAACAGCTTGGTTATCCAGGATGGAGTCTTGTGCCGTAAATGGGAAAACGCTCGAGGGGACAGGTGTCATCTACAAATGGTTGTCCCTAAAGCCAAAATACCGGATGTTCTACGGCTCTACCATGATGTATGTTCAGGAGGACATATGGGGGTAAAAAGGACTCTAATGAAGATCCGAGAGCGATTTTACTGGAGCCACTGTCGAGAAGATGTGGAGGACTGTTGTCGTAAATGTATCACTTGTGCGGCTGTGAAAAGACCCCAAACACGCAGCAGAGGTGCATTAAAAGTGTACAACGTTGGACCCTCCTGGGAATGGTGAGCCATTCTCAGAGAGTGAAAGTGGGAACAAGTACTTAATGGTTGTCAAGGATTATTTCACAAAGTGGCCAGAAGTGTTCGCCATTCCTAACCAAGAAGCTACAACTGTCGCAGATAAATTGGTTCAGGAAGTTTGGAGTACCCTTAGAAATTCACAGTAATCATGGAAGGAATTTTGAATCACAAGTATTTCAGGAGACTTGCCGAATGATGGGTACCCACAAAACAAGAACCACTTCTTACCACCCACAATCTGATGGAAATGTGGGACGCTTTAACCAAACGTTGTAGATAAATCTGGCAAAAGTCGTAGCAAGCAGGCAAAAGGATTGGGACAAGCACATACAGCCGTTTCTTCTGTCCTACCGTAGTGCAGTCCACGAAAGTACGGCTGTGACACCGGCCTTCGCGAACTTTGGAAAGGAATTACGGTTGCCCGCAGATTCAATTACTGGAACTGCCCCTGATGCACCACGCAGTGTTACAGATTATGCAAATGACTTGCGTAACAAGTTGAACGATGTCTATGAGCATATCTGATAATTCGGCCAAGATGTCTGAGAAGATGAAGACCCGTTATGACCAGAAGACGAACAGGAGAGGTTTCGACGAGAATTCACTGGTGTGGTTGCATAACCCAGTGCGTAGCAAAGGGAAGTCTCCGAAATTGCAAGCAAAACCATACCATATGGGATGGACCATACTGAGTCGTGACCAGGATTGTCCAGGGTCAACGATGTCACCTACCGAATACAGAAGGGTCCACGAGGTGCGCCTAAGATCGTACATGTAGATCGATTAGCGCGATACTACGGGACTAACGATGCTCGGGACGAGCATGTCTAAGGAGGGGCAGTGTTACGTTGCCTGCTTTACGAGAACATTCTAGGATTACGTTCGAGTCTAGAATGATCCAGTATGTCTAGAAGATTCGAGAATAATCCTGTAATGTTCCACAATGGAAATGTCTAGAAACTTTGAGAAAGTTCTGGACCTTTCTAGAACTTATAGAAGGATTGGTTCCACTATAAAGCTATTTGGAAGGTTCAAGAAAGTTGTAGAACTTTCTCGAAGGATGGGTTTCCCCTAAGGTACTACCTAGAGATTCACGGAAGTTGTGGAAGTTTCTCGAACATGAGTCGGCCATATAAATAGGCGACGGGTGCGGAAGTGAGTTAGTCATGCATTCTAACTCACGCGACGAAGGAGCGGCGCAGACCAGCTATTCATTCGCTTACATGGGTGGCGTTACACAGTACATTGCCGCTCAAATTCAAACACTACGGCCCCTAGTCTGGAGCGCGATCGGCTAGCTCTGAGAGCGTCTGCAGATGGGGGCCAGCATCCTTAGCGGTAGGATGCGCCAACAAAGTCACCTCCGTCACAGGTCGTCATCCGCTGGGCCTCCTCCGGGCAACCGGAGGTCTCACCTGGCGGTGACAGACCGCCGAGGTGGCGTAAAGAAAGCGGCGCTCGCTACGGTAACGTTTCACCGTAGCTAAGCGCGCAGCGCCCAGCGCCGCTGGCGACTCCTACCGGACAAAATGACAATTACACACTGGCGTAGGCGTTTACTGGCGTGGTACGTTGCAGGGTTTTTCAAAGAGGAACCTCCTAACAATACGCGCCTTGTCCAGAATTACTGCTTTCTGAATCAAGCGCTTGATACAGCTGCGAAACGAAAGACTCCTCAGATGTTGGTCGAGGTTTCTAAGCCAGTTAGCAGTACGCGGACCTTCCTATCACGAAACTTGTTTCCGCCTGACAAAAGACTGCTTAGCATCTTATTCAGGCGGCCAAAGGAGCGTTCCCTCAACGATTGTTTCATGTCAGCAGTATTGATGCCTAATGCTTCTGACATTCCCATATACTTGTAGGTTTCTGTTGAGAAGAGGAATCGGATCGGAGATTCTGGAATCCCATGGATTCCATAATCTCGCTTCACATGCATGACTGCGCATTTGTCAACAAGTTTCTGTAACCATCAGTAGCTTCATCAGTTGCAAATTGTTGGGGGCAAAGAGTTTCATATCAATCATTTACATGGTTGGAAGGCAAGGTATGACCACCGCTCCTCAACCGAAAGCCCAGACCTGAACCCCTCAGTAGCATGCTAAGAGGGTTTAAGGCTAGGCAAAACCACTGGGCCTCCCTGTGGTCTTGCCTAGCACTGGGTGACTTAGCTCAGACTATCACCCTATCTACAATAAACTTTAAAAGGTCTAAAGATAGCCACTCAGAATCTGTATCATTAATGGCTTTTAAGTGTCTTCGCAGTCTTGATATAACTAAAAGTTTTTCCGAATTATACTATAGCTGAGCTAGTGTTTGCGAAAGAATCCCCGAAAAAGACAGCTGTGCTAGCTACATATTATTATTTTTCTTAATGTTTGTATTTTGTTCTTGAAGTTGTGAGGCCCTCCTCTGCCCTCCCCTGGTTACTGGACAGACGGGTGCGTGGATAGACGAATGAAAGGGTGGACATACGGACGGGGCGGATGGAGATATGCATGAAGAGGTGAACGAACAGTAAGAATACACTAAATTAAAACAATCTAAGTCTAAATAAATTTTATTTCTTTTTTTTGATGATTTTAGCAAAATCTAAATATATAAATTCTACACGACACAATTCTTCAAAATGTTGTCTTCTAACATAAGACGTTTTCATATAATGGTATCTCTCGCGCTTTTTAGTTGACTTATTTACATAAGATAAATCACTTTTATTTTGTTTATGGTTCCTCTACATTTTATTCTTGACAATTTACAAAATAGATGAAATTGGCGCTTACGAAATTTTTCGATATTTTTATCATTGGTGTCATTTTTGTAGTTTTAAGGGTCGCTGATAACGAAGATTTGGTAAAAAAAAAACTTCAAGATGGTGCGAATGAAATTTTCAGTTTTTTCGTCATGGGGGTCATTTTCTTGGTTTTCGGGATCGCTGAAAACGGGAATGACGAATAAACAAAATTACATTATTTAACCTTACGGTCCCGCGCGTACCGAATTCGGTACGCGGCGCACCAGCAAAAGTATCTCACAAAAAAGTGTTGTTTTTGTGAGATATACGTTGTAAAACTTTGGTAAGTAAATGTATAGTATGTCATAAGTGTATAATGCAACTTTTTAGATAGTCATTTGCTTGAAAAAATAACAAAAAAATTATGATTTGAGCCAACAAAAAATCCTTTGTTGTGAAGTTTGTTATTCGAAATTAAAAAAAATAATTTGACTCTTTAACCATGTAAAATGGTCTTGGAAACAATAGTAGCAAAGAAAAAATAGTGATAATTCATTATTTCATGTATTCGAGGCATATCTATTCATATTTATTGATATTTCAAGTATTTTCATGCTTTGAACAGCGGAATTCTAAAATGGCCGATTCTAACAAGAAGTTTGAGTTAGGATCTTATAAGAATAATATATGTAGGACTCCTAAAAAACACTGTCATTAGATTACTTGTATATTTGTGTTGTTAGATATAAATTTTCGTGTAAATTGAATGAGTAGTTTTACCAAACAAAAATAAGCAACAAAAACAGACGTATTTGCTGCGACCTCTCTCATATCTATGGGATATGTATAATTCTCAAGTAGTTCTAAAAGAGTTGTTTATTATTAATAAATGGCCCCGTTCATCACGAACCCGACACTGTTTACCGTTTAAGATTAGAGCTAATATAACTCGAGTTATAAGTGTTTATCTTTACGATATCGGATGACTCACGCGATGGCGTAATCAAGTGGCCCCCGAAGGGCTACACGCGGGGTTTTACTGTTCGCGCGAAAGGATAAAGAGGTTAAGTTTTCGGATTCCCTTTGCAGAACTTTGACCCTTCGCCACTGAGGTTCCCCACCCACAATTTTGACTCTTCGCCACTGATGATCACTAATTTTTTATTTACACATTTTATGACTAAAATCGAACAAAAATTTACGCGAACGAAAAACTAATCATAAAATAAAATATAATAAACAGCTTTCAACAACAAACAGATCGAAATTTAATTGAAAAAATTTGAGCGGCGAGCGGAAAAAAGTGACATACGTCCATCTAGCAGCGCGCCTCAGCGGTCACTGTCACTCTGCGTAGAAATAAAAGAGATGCGACAAGACGCCGCGAATGGCGTGATGTTTCGTTCGACTTGTTCGAATAATTATCATTAAAAACATGAATCCTTACAAATATAGTAAATAAAACGAAAAAGAAAAGCGACAGTTCCCTTTATTATTTTATATTACATCACTGTTATTAATTTAGTCAAGATTAGTTGAGCAGTAGTACAGTTACACTTGCTTGAAAATCAGAACTTCTCGATTTTTTTTTATCGGGATGTTTTTCCAAAAACGTGTTTTGGACCCGAAGGTTCCCTCATAAATATGGTCAAGAGTAACATATATTTTTTTTGTTGCTCTAAAATGTATACATTTGGCTAAAAAACTGTTCAAAGTTGCCTGTTTTGACGAGGCACAGCGTTTTAATTCCTTCGCGCAAAGTTTTTTGGCGTTTCCCATCTTATATATTTATTTATTTACTCTAATCATACAAATATCCTTGCAGATTAAACACAATGCGATATTGTAGCACACTTAAAATTTAAATAAGTCAACCGTTATTGGCATGGCAAATTCTAAAGGCAGCTGTTCTAGTAAATTCACCCAAAGTGCAACAGAATATATGTCTAAGTCCTCAGCAATGAGGTTGAGAGTGCGGAGCGTGCTCGTAAGCGGTGCCCACCACCAACCGCGCGCACCAAGTTAATTCACGCGCGCAGTTCCACCAGCAACCGCGGCTGACGACGACGACCCACATAACCTTCTGGCACGACTAGCTCCACCCTTCGCAATATATCTTGTGTCTTCCCTCTAATTACCTTAAAGATATAAGTCACTAGTGTGAGTTGCCTCCTGACCCTTAGTTCATTATATCCGACCATTCCCAAGACAAAATATAGAGGCGTATACATCAATGGATAAAAAGGATATACCTATATAAATATCTGGCCTAAGCTGCCCCGTACGGAACAGTGCCGTCCATAAGGGCGTTGGAATGACGAAATCGTCAAAGTCCCTGGGTGGACGGACGCACGGCAACGAGAAATCAGCACCTGCCTTACCCCAACCATATTGGCGTCGGCTTCCATTCCAACTGGATGCATCTGAATACCAGTATTTTACATGGAGCGACTGCCTATCTGACCGCCACAGTTACGTACAAGCAATACGATACCCCTTTTGGTAATACTGGTTGTCAGACTTTCGGGCCACCTGTAACGACTGTCAAATACCTTCTAATGACAGACGGGACCAACGTCTTAACGTGCTCTCCGAGGCACGAAGGAAATTTAGTATGTAATAGGAGCAGCGGTGGCCCAGTGGTGGCATGCATTCAACAGGCCCACCGCATCGTAGAACACTTGAGCGCTGGCTTCCAGCGTGGAGCGATGACGGGTGTGTTGTTTTTCGACATAGCAAAGGCATTCGACAAAGTCTGGCACAACGGCTTATTATATAAGCTGTACAAACTGGGAGTGCCAGACCGTCTTGTGCTCATCTTACGAGACTTTTTGTCGGATCGCACCTTCCGCTATCGCATCGGGAAGGCACTGTCTTCCCCTCACCCCATTAGAGCCGGAGTCCCTCAGGGCTCCCCGCTCTCTCCCCTTATCTTTACTCTGTTCACCAGTGACATCCCCAAGAGCAAGAAGGCACAATTAGCCCTGTTCGCGGACGACACGGCCATCTATTACACTGGCCGTAGTCACGACGCTATTTACAGCACCCTCCAAACCTCAGCCAACGTCTTAGGCGCTTGGTTCCGGAAATGGAGAATCGAGGTGAACCCCGACAAGAGCCAGGCAGTACTTTTCTCTAAACCGCGTAAAAATAAGCCACCCGCGCTCAGCCCGATCACTATGTACGGTAAGCCTATCCCTTGGGAGAAGCAAGCCAAGTACTTAGGAGTCTTACTTGACAACCACCTGTCTTTCGCGGCGCACATCAAAGCAGCTCGCGACCGAGCTGCCTTTGCTATGGGTAGGCTTCATTTCATGATTTCGACAAAAAGCAAGTTGTCACTCAAGTGCAAGTTGCGCCTTTACACCGCGGTGATCCGCCCCATTATGACGTACGCTTGCGTCGTGTACGCTCACACCAAGCCTAAGTACATCCATAGGATGCAAACCTTGCAGAACCGGTTCTTACGTAGAGTCACGGGAGCCCCTTTTTATGTCCGTAATGACCGTCTACACGTAGACCTTAGAATGCCCACCGTCCTTCAGTTTATGAAACGTCTTTCGAAGCGTTTCTTCGATAACGCCATTAAACACCGTAATCCCCTGATCGCAGCGGCCGCCCGTTACGAACCCTCGCGCATTAGTACAGTACGCCGTCCTCGGCATACCCTCGTCACTCCCGATGATGCTATCACCCTCCTCCAGGAGAGTAGCAAAGAGACTAGCACTCTTAAAAAGTTCAGACACAAACCGCCGTCTTTCCGACCTCGCCGTCGAGGTCCGTCGCGACGTCCCGGTCCATGCCCTCCCCGACCCTCGCTCGAGCCAGCCCGCGATGCTGTGCCAGTAGTTTTAAATCAGCCCCTTAATAATGATATCATTCAGATCCAGCCTGTCCCCATGCAGTCCTCCCCCAGCGACGTCCTAAGCCGAGGCTCGTACCCCACAGGGGGTACCCTTAGCGTGTAGTCGCTTAGTTTGTAAGTTTTATGCCCTGGCTGGAGGCCTTACTCTTAAGGCATCCACAGGATAGTCCGGTTAAGCAGACGACAACCTCCTAGGTTGAACTGCGAGATGCCATTCCCAAAATAAAATAAAGCCCAGTGGTGGCAGCCACGACTTACGAGCAGTAAGCCGTGGGTTCGAACCCAGCCAGGCGCATTACTTTGTGTAATTTATTTCATCACCGCTACCCTCAAAAACGATGACGGGAAACATCGTGAGGAAAACGGCATGACTTAGAATTAAAAATTCGAAGACATGTGACATCTACCAACCCGCACAGGGCCCGTGTGGTGGATTACAACCCAATCCCTCTCATAGCGAGAAGGTTTGTGTCCCAGCAGTGGGAACTTTATAGGCTGATGATGATGATGAATGGTGGGATACCAAGAAGTATGGCAGAAGAAAGGGGAGACCAAACGCAGCAGTGGCTTATCAGGGGATTTTTTTTAAATTGATTTTATTCTTCAAGAAATATGTCACCCTAAATTTGGCTGTGCCCTGACAGGGTCTACAACGGTTCTTAGCTCTAAGCCTTTTTGTTAACACCATGTTTTTACCTTGTAGTACGCAAATAAATGAATATGAATATGAGGGGCTGAAATATTGATGATGATAATGATAAACTGCCTGTTGATCTCGTGGTCGCAAGCAGGTCTGCTGAGTATGGTCCTGGGTTGGATTCCCGGGTCGGGAAAATTGTTATTGGGTTTTTCCATCAGGAATTTTTCAGTAGCAGTCACGTTGTTTGGATCTGTGCTCAGTTTATGCCAACAGGCTCGCCACTTTTTACATACTACTATAACCTACACCTCTGACCACCTTCCGAGGATTACAAGTGTGTTGTTATGTTAAATATCTACCTATCGTAGAGTTTCGATAGTTTATATTAACCTTGACCCTGTATATAAATATCTGGCAGTACATAAAAGCTATTGCTTGGTTAATATTGTATTTACCGCGTAGTTCGCTGGTCACGTACATGACGTTAGAGGAAACAGTTCTAGCTAAATGCGTGGTTCACAGGTATATAGAACGTACATATGTAGGTATTCTATGTCATAATATCACGCCTGTGGAGGAAAGGCGTAGGTAGAGCTGTGTTAGTACACCCACACTTGACATGATAAATGTCCGCGATTGCGCGCATGGTAGGCGTAGTGGCTGAGCGATTGGCTGCTGCGCTACGAAACAAACATTTGTATGGCCTACAGATAGTTGTTCCAGGTCTGACTGTTTGTGTATGTAAGTTTAAATGTTTGTAAACGCAACCACGAAACAGGAGAAATTGCTAGCGAGGGGCAAAGTTTAAAAAAACATAAAATTATGATCCCGGGACCTCATACTAAACCGGGTTAGGTTTCGGGTAAATAAAGGTCTGATGTTGTTCACCATAAAAGTGATGATGATGATGACGAACAACAACAGTTCCCAACAATATTGAGTCATCACCACTTATAAGCTCGTTCAGCAAATATCGTCAATTACTTATTGCAGAAATAGACAATGGTTGCGGACCTAATGAGCTGAAACTGTGGACTGCGCAACGGGCGTGATTTATAACGTCGCGGTACAAGTCAGAATGTTTGACGTTTTGTAAAATTACTAGTTTCAGAAGACAATTTTTTTGAGGAATTAATTACTCACCCACACATAGATGACAAAGATAAATATTTATGACCTACCCACGCACGATGTGAGACGTGACCTCGTAATATGGCCTTTTTTTTAGTATGGGAAATCATCAAATGACTTCTCCCGCTCTGGGCGGAGCGGAAGGGAGTGTCAGACTTGACTGACTAAAACCCATCCATGTTCCTTCTTAGCCCTTTGGGTTCCAGGGCCACGGTATCTCTTTCGAACAACCCGCAGCCTCGTAATATGACCTTAAATGGGAAACCTTACCGAGAATTGTTTATTTCTATTTAATCATGAAGGTTGTAAAGGTGTAAATTTCGCAGAAATTCCTTTCATAGCGTTGGCAAATAGCTGGAAAATCCGTTTTGGAAGTTCGCACGAAGACCAACAAGCTTTACAAAACCAGTAAAAATAGCCAGATCTCCCAAGTACCGCAAACCTATACAAAGCTAGGCCATGTTATTCTTGGAAAGCATAAAATTTGTGCTACCACGTCAAAAGATGGTCGCATTTCTGTTTCATTTTGAAAATGCGGCATGCTGCCTTGGAAACGATAGCGTTTCCATCATCATCTCCCTAGCCTTTTCCCAAGCAATCTTGGGGTCGGCTTCCAGTCTAACCGGATGCAGCTGAGTACCAGTATTTTACATGAAGCGACTGCCTTTCCGACCTCCACAACCCAGTAACTGGGTAATACGATACCCCTTGGTAAGACTGGTTCTGTTTCAGTTCTATTTGGTGTCGGACTTAAAGAATAGCACCATCCCATATCTTCTCGTGGGTTTCGTAAGAGGCGACTAAGGGACTTGCCAGAGAATGGGCAGCAGCGTTCTCTGTAGTTTTGTAACAACCGTACTGCGATCGCCAACCCGCCTGCCAAGCGTGGCGATTATGGCAAAACCCCTACTTATGTTAATGTGGCGTTGGGGGAGGCCTATGTCCAGCAGTGGACGTCTTTCGGTTGAAATGATGGTAAGACTGGATGTCAGACTTCTGGCTTCTGACTACTCTTAACGACTGTCAAAGCTCTACAAATGACAGCCGGGACCAACGGCTTAACGTGCTTTCCGAGGCACGGAGGAAACTGGGTATGTAATTATGGTCACCCATCCACGGAACAACCAACCATTAACCTAAGCCAAAGACGATAAAACCACGGTGGTAAGGTGTTCACTGACCCTTTAGGAGTTGGAGACATGAAGAGTTGTCAAGTAAAATCATTTAATCTAGTAAGTCATAAAACATTCTTATTTCAAACTTGCACGGCAACACAAAGCTTAATAGGTGGAAGTGCTATTCGCGCACATTTGCGATCTGTTTGACAGCAACACGGTTTGTTTGCGTTCTGTCCGAATTTGCATCTTACTCATACTTTAATTAGTTTTTGAAAATACGGAAAAATATCGGTCTGTAGACAGTTGAAAAGATTTTTGATGTTGTTTTTAGTTTTATTACAGAAACTAGCGACCCGCCTCTGATAACCATAGTTTTTAAGATTTTTCAAAACATCGAGATTTCTTTATTATAAATAAGTTAAAATGTCATCATCTGTCTAGCCTTTTCCTAACTGTATTGGAGTCCGCTTCCAATCTAACCTGATGCAGCTGAATACCAGTATTTTATATGAAACGACTGTCTATCTGACTTCCACAACACAGTTAATACTGAATAATGCCCTTGGTAAGACACGTTGTCAGACTTTCGGGACACTGACTACGTGTAACGACTGTCAAAGATCTACAAATGACTGCCGGGACCAACGGCTTGACGTGCTTTGCTAGGCACGGAGGAAACTCAGTATAAAATAATGCGTGGTCACCCATCCACGGACCAACTAGGCAAGGGCAGCTTAACCTAAAACTTGATCCAAGCGGCTGTTGGTCCATTCGATATGATTTGGCAACATGTAACTGGCGTTTCTTGCTGGTTTTTCTCCATAGGATACGACCACCGAAACGTGCACCTTTTGTCGATGTTTTATAAGTGCCCATATACGCCTATTATAAGAAGTAAAATATTTTGATTTTGAAATCAAAATCAAATCAAAAGTAATTTATTCTAATCAGCAATATTTTGAACCTCAAAATTACAAGAGGCACCCCCCAAAACGCCCGCCCTTCGCCAATTCCTAGTGTTTTAGCTGGGAAGAAGAAGTGGCGGTACAAACTCCCCAGCAACACATCTGTCTGTTAGGTTAGGTTAGGTTAGTTAAAAAAACAAAAAAAAACAACCTTTCAAAAACTCTAGGTTTTAAAACCCAAAACTTTACTCACCCAACGCTTGCAACAGCTATTAATCAAAAATTTAAAACAATAGCAGACGATCCCTATAACAAACGATCGTTTCGGAGTCGAGCAGGCGAGCGGGCAAGTCGAGCTACTGGCGCTAGTTGTATCACCGTGCTAGTGCCAGTCGTGAGTTATAGTAGCTGGCAGGAGATCGCTTCGCACCATTTATATTGTAAGGCGAGTGCTACTATCGGTTTTCGAGGTTGGGGATATTGATATTTTGTTTCTTGTAACATTTTAGTTAGATACGGTTCCTATAATAGGAATTAAAAATAGAAAACTTGGATACACACACACAAACAGATCTACAAAGACACAGATACAGATCCTACTAATATTACTTATGAATACGAAAGTTTCTGAGCACAACCTTTCATAAAAGCTAGCTTATCAGTCAATCAATCCATACTAATATTATAAATGCGAAAGTCACTCTGTTTGTTTGTTTGTTACCTTTTCACGACTAAACGGCTGATCGGATCTTAATGGATTTTGGCAAGAAGATAGATTTAAACCTTGGGAAGGACATAGGCTATGTATTATCACGCTATTAACATTGGGAGGTGAGCAATATTGCAATTTGTTCATATTCCTCAACTGATTGACAACTGACAACTGTCATAACAAACATTAGAATAGATCGGCTATTTTAGAACTATTGTCACCGAAGGAAATAGCCTGACGGTTTAGCGGTTGACCTGTGAGTCATAGGTTGCAGGATCAAACCTCAGCCAATATGCACTTATTGTTTTATTTAATTTTTTACGCTGTATTATTTACAAAAGTAACCATGGTTCGATCCCCACCCGGTTTTCACTTTTTGTAAGTAGGTATTTTTTTTTAATGCTTTAAGACTTCCTAATCATTACCAAATAGTGTTATACATCCTTTTAGTTATCATCAACCATTCAAACTATAGTTAAACAATCATTTAGCCTCTGGCCGAAGTAAAACCCAGCTCTTGGATCACGAAAAGCGGAAGTTATGCGTTTAGAAATTTCTTTAAAAAGACTGAGCATTGAGTACTCTGATCTTACGGTCCCACGGTCCAAAGCTTCAATTCCCAACGACTCGAAAATATAAGTAGTTACCGATAAGATTACTTTATTAAAGCTGCTTGAGCTTCCCCGTGGCAACAGCGACAGTACCAGTGTCCAGCCCTTTTAGTTTATATAGTTTTGTTTTCGTAAATTTTTAATTATTTAGTAAGAAAGTAATATCATCATCATTTCAGCCGAAAGACGTCCGCTGCTAGACATAGGCCTCCCCCAAGTGTCGCCACATCGACAGGTCCCGTGTGACTTGCAGTCGGAGGATCCCCGCAACCATCACCAGGCCATCGGTCCACGTCGTGGGAGGCCTTCCAACGCAACGTCTTCCGATTCGTGGTCGCCACTCCAGAACTTTTCAGCTCCATCCGTTCTTCGAACAATGTGCCCTGCCCACTGCCACTTAAATTTGGCAATTCTTCGGGCTACCGGGACTTTGGGGTAACCTTGGTTCTCTTGCGAATGTCCTTATTTCTGATTTGATCACGCAAGAAAACTTCGAGCATAACCTTCTCCGTTGACCTTTAAGTGATTTTAAGCCTTCTGATGAGGCCCAATATGGGCGACTCTATCGGTCCGGTATGTAATCACTGGCAACACACACGGGTCATGGACTTTCGTCTTGAGGCACTGCACGAGAACATATCATGCAACTTCCCGAACACTGCCCAGCCGAGTCGGATTCGACGGTTGACCTCTTTCTCGAAGTCAGACCTACCCAACTGGACCGTTTGTCCAATGTAGACATAATCGTCTACAACTTCGAGTGTAGAGTCTCCGATCTTGATAGGAGTGGGGATGGGCATTCAATATGACTTTGGTTTTTTCCATGTTCATTTTAAGACCCACTCTTACGGACGATCCACTGAGGTCATCGAGCATTGTACTGAGGTCTTCTATGGTCTCAGCCATGACCACTATATCGTCGGCAAATTGAATGTGAGAGATGTACTCGCCATTGACGTCGATGCCTAGCCCTATCCAGTCCAGAACCTTAAATACATCTTCCAGTGAAGCGGTGAACAGTTTCGGAGATATGACGACTGTTTCACTTCCCTGTCACTATCACTGTCCATGTCTCTCAGGAAAGCTAAATAGTGAATCTCATCAAAATGACTGCTGGGCTAAGGGCTCCCCCATGGTCTTACAATCTTCTCTCCGTGCGATTTTGTGATCAGAAATTAATGGTCGAAAACCAAAATAAAAGATTACCCGACCCCGGATTCAAAACCAGGACCTCATACTCAGTAGTTGCGACCACCAGACCAACGATACAATATATTAACAGCATCTATCAGTCTGTTTTAACTTTTTCACGCCTTAACTGGTGAACGGATTTGGATCAAAGCCATGATCTGGATAAGGACATAATAATACTTTCATTTATACATGAAAGCGCTATACTATTCACTCACCGATAAACCACTCAAGAACTACTAACTACCACTTTTGACCTATTTAACTTGAAATCTTGCAAGTAAGTTCTTAGTAAGGCAGAAAGGGATTTTTGGAAATTCCACCCCCAAGTGGAATTAATGTCGGGTTAAAGGTTAAGTTTAGGAGAATATTTGTAATTTTTAAAAAGAGGCATGAATGCACAAAATCACGATTTACGTTTTTGGAAATTCTATCCTTAAGGGGGTTTCTGAAAGTTGATCGACATCAACTTTCAACATAACCTTTTTTTACAGTAGTCGGTAGCGTGTTCGTATACATTGAGGAGTTATACTCGGTTTTCGAAGTTTTACTCACAAATGAATAGGAGATCACACTTGAAGCAAGTTCTTTGGCGGCGGCGACCTTTGGCGGCGGCGACCTCTCGCGTCCGGCCCTGGTTCAATCCATGGTCCGGAGCGAGAGGGAATGGGAAGCCGTCGCCTCCTTCTGCGAAGCAGTCATGCTAGCGAAAGAGGTGGCGGAACGTGAGAGGGAGAGAATCTCCCGTCCCAGCCGCCGCAGGAGACGCCCCGGGCGTCGGGGGGCAACCAGTGGCAACCGTAGGCGCGGGCCTGTGGACGGTGAGTAATGGGCTAGCTCACCGTCCGTCCGTCTTATGACGACAGACCGTGCCGACGGCGCGTTCGTGTTCCACGCGCGCCTCAAGGAGATGTCAGCAAATCGGAAGGGGTCCGAGAGGGCCGATGCCTGCCAGGGCTGCGGGTTGTTCGAAAGAGATACCGTGCCCCTGGAACACAAAGGGCTAAGAAGGAACATGGATGGGTTTTAGTCAGTACAAGTCTGACACTCCCTTCCGCTCCGCCCAGAGCGCAAGAAGTCATTTGATGATTTCCCATCCTAAAGAAAACAGCAAGTTCTTTCAAAGGAAAATAATCATATAAAATCAATTTAGGTCGCTAGGGTCGATCTTCAGTTTAAGTTGTGTTTGCCTAGGTTGGTCTATGGATGGGTGACCACCCATTACGTACCGACTTTATTGTGCTTTGGAAAGCACGTTAAGCCGTTGGTCACGGCTGTCATTTGTAGATCTTTGACAGTCGTTACAGGTAGTCAGTGGCCCGAAAGTCTGACAACCAGTCTTACCAAGAGGTGTTGTATAACCCAGTACTAACTGGGTTGTGGAGGTCAGATAGCCAGTCGCTCCATGTAAAATCTTGGTATTCAGCTGCATCCGGTTAGACTGAATGTTCCTAACTTAGTTGGGTAAAGGCTGGGCAGATTGTATTAATACTGGAGACATCTGGTAACGAACTTCAAACAAAACATTGGAATCAAGAACCTCCTGACTAAAAGACTTATTTTAAGCAAATCACGAACCTAACGCGTACGAAGTCGCGGGTAACAGCTAGTCATATTATAAACAGGCAAATAAGGCCGATAGATAAAATATACAGAAAAATCTTCATCATCATCATCATCATCATTTCAGCCGAAAGACGTCCACTGCTGGACATAGGCCTCCCCCAAGTGTCGCCACATTGATCGGTCCCGTGCGACTCGCATCCAGCGGATCCCCGAAACCTTCACAAGGTCATCGGTCCACCTAGTGGGAGGCCTTCCAACGCATCGTCTCCCGGTTCGCGGTCGCCATTCCAGAACTTTTCGGCCCCATCGGCCATCTGTTCTGCGAGCAATGTGCCCTGCCCACTGCCACTTAAGTTTGGCAATTCTTCGGGCTACGTCGGTAACCTTGGTTCTCTTGCGGATGTCCTCATTTCTGATTTGATCACGCAAGGAAACTCCGAGCATAGCTCTCTCCATTGCCCTCTGGGTGACTTTGAGCCTTCTGATGAGGCCCATTGTGAGCGGCCACGTTTCGGTCCCGTATGTAATCACTGGCAACACACACTGGTCATAAACCTTTGTCTTGAGACACTGCGGTAAGTTGGACGAGAAGATACCACGCAGCTTCCCGAACGCTGCCCAGCCGAGTCGGATTCGACGATTGACCTCTTTCTCGAAGTTAGACCTACCCAACTGGACCGTTTGTCCCAGGTAGACATAATCGTCTACAACTTCGATAGTAGAGTCTCCGATCTTGATAGGAGTGGGTGTTACATGGGCATTCAACATGACCTTGGTTTTGTCCATGTTCATTTTAAGACCCACTCTTTCGGAAGCTCTACTGAGGTCATCGAGCATTGTACTGAGGTCCTCCATGGTCTCAGCCATGACCACTATATCGTCGGCAAATCGAAGGTGAGAGATGTACTCGCCATTGATGTTGATGCCTAGCCCTCTCCAGTCCAGAACCTTGAAGATATCTTCCAGTGCAGCGGTGAACAGTTTCGGAGATATGACGTCTCCCTGTCTCACATCTCGCTGCAGAAGGATAGGTTCCGAGGTCTGGTCCTGAAGTCGGACTGACATGGTGGCGTTTTTGTACAAACACTTCAGCACCTCGATGTACCGATAATCAATTTGGCACCGTTGGAGAGACTGCAGTACAGCCCAAGTCTCGATCGAATCGAAGGCTTTCTCATAGTCCACAAACGCTAAACAGAGAGGCAGGTTGTACTCTTCGGTCTTCTGTATAACCTGTCGCAGCGTATGTATGTGGTCTATGGTGCTAAAGCCTTTACGGAATCCGGCTTGTTCGGGAGGCTGAAAATCGTCAAACCTGCGCGCGAGACGATTCGTGATGACTCTTGAAAACAACTTGTAGACATGGCTTAGAAGTGAGATGGGCCTATAGTTCTTCAACCGGGCATTGTCGCCCTTTTTGAAGAAGAGTACCACCACACCCCTGCACCATGCCTGAGGCGTTTTGCCCTCGAGTATGACGGAACCAAACAGCTTCTGAAGCTGTTTGGTTCCGTTCCGGCCATCCTAATCTCGTACAGGCTGATGTCCGGGATGTCTTCGGTGTAGTGTCGGGTCAGTCTAGCTCTTGGGTCATTGGCTAGATTTACAACGGGTTTCCTGGTTGACGTGTACAACTGCCCATAAAAACTCTCGATCTCCCTCAGTAGCTCCGGTTTGGCGGATACGATTCTGCCATCGTCGGTCTTCAGTTTCGTGAGCTGGCTCTGCCCAATAGCCAGATCTCTTGCAAATACCTTTGAGCCTTTATTCCGCTCAATGGCGTCTTTAATACGCTCGGTATTAAAGCGGCGGAGGTCGCTCTTCAAGGATTTAGAGATCTGTCTATTGAGCTGCCGGTATTTCCACGCGTCTTCTGAAGACTGCAGGATCATCTCACGCCGTACTGCAGGATCATCTCACGCCGTACTGCAGGATCATCTCACGCCATCAGAAAAATCTTAACCAATAAAAATTAAGACTACGGCTTCGCCCGTGTTTTGTTCTATAATTGTCCCTCGGGATCATACTACGGGCATAATAATATGATATTTCAGACTATTAGCTATCCTCGTGCCAAATTTCATCCAGATTCATGCGGTATATAGTTTTTGCGTGAAAGAGTCACAAACACCCAGGCATACATACATCCTCGCCAACTTTCGTATTTATTTAATAGTAGGATCAACAGTCCAAAAAGAAATACTTTAGTGCTTTAACTGCTTTTATCTGTAAAAAAAACCAAGGACTTAAAAGAGTAAGCACTCTATACCATTAAATCAAAGCTGAAAAACGCTCCCATCCTTCAAATTCACGCGAACAAATAGTAAAATCAAAATCAGATTGTAAAATTTCCCTCACTTTTAACTCTTCGGACGTTTAACGATTTATTTTGACGTAATCGAACGATATCTTTCGCTGATATTATACTTTTCGATCAAACTGCTAAGTTTTGCATACAACAACTATGTTTCTAGGTTATGGGATTTGTGAAAATATTTTCATGTGTTCAGGGAAGCTTGTTTTCTATCTTCTTCTCCTTCATTTTCCATCTTTTCAGCCGAAAGTCGTCCACTGCTGGACATAGGCCTCCCCCAACGCCACATTGACATAAGGGGGGTTTTACCATAATCGCCACGCTTGGCAGGCGGGTTTGCGATCGCAGTACGGTTGTTACAAAAGCACAGAGAACGCTGCTGCCCATTCCTGGCAAGTACCTTAGTCGCCTCTTACGACACTCACGGGAAGATATGGGATGGTGCTATTCTTTACGTCCGACACCATACAGAACATGATGTTTTCGATAAAGTCAACCGAAAGACTGAAAACCAGTCTTACCTAGGACTAACGTATTACCCTCTACTACTGGGCTGTGGAGGTCAGTTAGGCCCAAATGTCCGGTACCCATTCGAGTCACTAGTTTTTTGAGGGCAGCTCCATTAACGACGCGGATACGAAACACTCGTTTTCGTGTTGTAAGTGAAGATACCTGTTTCTGGTACAAAACGATACTATGGGCCACTTCCTATTCTGCCCTCTGAGCACCAAAACATGTAGCCAAAGACCCTTTTTATTACGGATGGGAAATCATCAAATGATATCCCCTCCTGCTCTGGGCGGAGCAGAAGGGAGCGTCAGACTTGTGCTGACTAAAACCCCTCCATGTTCCTTCTTAGCCCTTTATGTTCCAGTCCCGCAGCCCTGGCAGACATCGGCCCTCTCGGAACCCTTCCGATTTGCTGACGTCTCCTTGAGACGCGCGTGGAACACGAACGCGCCGTCGATACGGCCTGTCGTCATAAGACGGACGGACGAGGCAAAGACTCTGCCACTTACAACGTCGCGCCGTGAAAGTGTCGAAGTTTTAGGCCAACAATACAAAATACTGTCACGCCATTGACAGGAAGAAAAAGGCTGGTTCAATTAAATATGTACCACATCCTTCAGTAAGTAGTCACTTCCGTCTATAGACAACTACAAAAAACAGAGGTATCGCAGGTGCACACCGTCACCTCCCCAGAAACAAAAATCCTGAGACAAACATATTCAATTATGCGATTGAGGGAAATAGCTCAGAAAACTTGAGAGCTCCATTTTACTATAAGGAAGTGCTATAAATCTTGAGAAGACAAAAAATCTAGTTGGCCAACTATCACACCGTAGTGTAATAAGTAGAAGTAGTCACTTGAAAATTCATCTTATACTTTACTTATTAAACTGTACATATTCATGTTTAAGTACTTGTATAGTTGTGGAGGAACTCGTGGCTAAATAACTACAGCCGCACGGGTTGATCTTTAACGTTAAGCAGCGCTTCCCAAGGTCGGTCTGTAGATGGGTGACTTTCCTTATATACCGAGTTTCCTTCGTGCCTCGGAAAGCACGTTAAGCCGTTGGTTCCGGCTATCATTGGTATATTTTGACAGTCGTTACAGACAGTGGTTTTACAATTCAATTTTACGAAATAATTTTTCTACCAAGATCGTGCGTGCACGAAAGGATCCTAGTAGCACAGTAAATGCTTACAAAATAAAGCAAGGCCACGTCAGTCAAATAAAATTGTGGCATGCAATCGTGCTGATTCTTTCCGGGATTGAAATGATCCCCAGAGATTTGAATTATGAAGGGGCGTGAACGAAATATCCAAATAATATTAAGTGTTACGACGAACGACGCTTCGTCATGAAATATTAGCAGAGAGCCTAGACAAAGTACGTAGTAGTTTTTATTTTTAACCTTACCAGTTGAAATCTATTGTAGAAAAACGAAACGCTATGAAAGCGAGTACCACAAGAGCCATCTGCTTAGTACCAGTCAGTACCCATGCGGCCATATACATATTATCTGCATTGTGACTTGTCACATTGACTTTATCCGTATTTAAAATGCAAAATGATTACGGTACGAGCCGTGTTGATTGTCAACGATTAAAAAACCAATTAATTCCTTTCTAATCTGTTTCTGAAAATATCTTACATTTAATCAGGTCACAGTGGATGCTCTACCCTTTGGACAGGACATAGGACTCACAATTATTCACTCTGCTCTTCATTCACTCACAAAACCCAAAAAACTAGCATCACTATACACGACATTCTAAAAACCGTCCAGCACCGCCAAAAAACCCAATACATCACCACTTATGACGAGCATGCAAATGTGACGTCTATCATACGTCACATGCCACACAGCTCCCCAATATGTACGCCAACAAAAAACATTGCGTTGTATATTAAATCAAGTAAATCGCGTTACAGGTAGGGATTTATATCGTACGAACAACGCCTGCTAAATTGCTGTTATACGCCTGCGTGGACTGTGGTACGGTGCGGTGTGATTGAGGACAAAGTTTGCAGGTTTTTGGTGTTATTTTTTTTGCTCTAGGTGTTTATTCGTTTGTTAATAGTGATTTATTGACAAATAGCTACTTGTGGTGACTTGATAATCATCAAAAACTTACTTATAGTCCTTTCGCCGTAGGTTGTGACGGAGACATTAGATGAAACTTTTCTTTGCAATCTTTAATCGACCTCTGAAGAACTGAAACGTTAAAATAAATTATGCTTTTAAAATATTTCCTGTTTAGTATAGTTGTGGCAAACACCACTGCTGAGCATGATGATGTTGGGTTTGATTCCCAAATCGAGCAAAACGTTATTGGATCCGGAATTTCTCTGTATCACGTACAATGTCTGGATTTGTGCTCGATTGTTGGCAATGGGATATTACATGGAACAAAGATGTAACTGACGAAATTTACGTTTAACAAAGGGACATCTCTGCTTTTTTATCTTTCGGGAAAAAACGTGTGATCCTAATTTATGTTAATCAGAATATTGTATTCCGTAGCAAATGGCTACGACGTAGCCGCGTAGAGGTCTCGTAGAATGCTAAAGTCTACCTGGCAAAGGAAAGACAGGCATGATGTTATATTATGATAAGTTGTGGTTTAAAATACTTAAACATGACTTGATCAAAGACCAGTAATAGAGAACACAATGTTAAATTTTTACACAAAAAAAAAAACAGTAAAAATCGCATTGAACAAATTTATACCTAACCTTTTTTCCATTTCACTCCTTGAAAGAACCCACTGTGCATCCGTAATACTACACATTTGTCAGAGGGCAAAATTCCGTGAAAAAATGGCGACCCACCGAATGAAAGCGATGTGAAAAGTGCGCCTATTACGCGAAAAAAAAAATAAACAGCCCATAGAGTTATGAGATTATTTTTAATAAAGTATTAATACCGTGCTCTCTGGATTTTTTTCGAGAATAAATTATATGAAGGCTGGGCTTTAAATGGAGGCTAATTATGGCAATATACTTGGGTAATACTTAACCTATTTTTCGCCAGCAAAAAGGCTACGGTAACACAAGGAAGAGACACTTGACCTTTGGCAGAACCCGCGGATTCTGTGTAGGGGAAAAACAAAAGAGTATTCTCCACAGTACGTACCTACGGACTTCCTGAGCGGAAATACGTCGATTTTGGAATCGAAAATACAATTTTGTTATGTCCTTTATTTTCCTTCTGTTTTTTTTTTTTTTTAATATAAAAAACACGTAAAATACAGTTTATTATCATTACTATCTTCATATCGTTGATTCAACTCCTATCCTATCGTGCATCATTGAATCC
This sequence comes from Cerastis rubricosa, assembly GCA_949152445.1. NCBI lineage: Eukaryota > Metazoa > Arthropoda > Insecta > Lepidoptera > Noctuidae > Cerastis > Cerastis rubricosa. The sequence goes on along the minus strand of OX424548.1, from coordinate 13,853,477 downwards.
CATTTCAATACAGCAAACATAAAAGCAATAACACAACCGCTACCTTTTATTTCCTGAAAAATTTTAACTACATTTTCCACTCACTTAGCCCCATTAAAACGAACTTTCACTCAAAGCACACTAGCGCCACAGTCTCTAAGCAAACTGTTAACACAAAGGGAACTAAAAAAAAGCTCTAATTACAATCCTTAATTGCGCGACAAAAAATTCACCAGAGACAACCAGGTAATACTTTACCTTTTGATAAAATTCCACAAACAAAACAGTTAAAAAAAACAACTTTCAAAGACTTAACAATCAAGGGACGAGGCTGCCTAGTTGATTGCCGGTGCCTTCACTTTAACGAACTTAAAAAAAAAGAAGGAAAAAACAAAACAGTGAGGCAAAGGCATCGCAACTTCTGCCTCTTGATTGTTGGACAACAAGTGAGACAAAATGGCGGCCAGTCCAAAATGAGTCCCGAATTATACATGCGGAACGTCTGTTGAATTGAAACTGTGTAAAAAGTTGTCAAAAAAAAAGCGGGAAAAAAGTCCTTTGCTTTGTTTAAGCGGCGATCATATTTAAGTATGATAAACAGTTTTTTTACAAAAGATTTTCACGAATTGGGATAAAAGAGAAATGTAGATAGTGTATTAGCGCTTGTTAGTCAGAAGTTGGGGATTCATGTTTTATTTTTGCATTTTTATTGCCTTCGTTATGTTGGTGGACTGTTTTGTAAGTTGTACCAACATTACGACGGTAAATAAAGATGGACGTGCGACAGCGTTGATGTGGTCGCGTTGCAGTTCGAACCACAGTCCGAGAAATATTATTAACATATTACGGCCGCGCATCATATTTTGTTCAATTTATAGTCTGACACTGACCAGCAAATAGCAAAAAACCTAAGAAAATTTGAATTTCGCGGTCTACCCTGTCGCTTCCACCTTAATAACTTTGTCTCTGGTATTTAAGGTAATCACTTAACCGTATCCCACCGTGAAATATTATAGCCATAGACAGAATCTGAGACCCCAACACGAGCGCGCCGTGTAAACGTAAATACGTCGTTTTAAAATTAAAAATACTCGTTTCACAATATTTTCACTCTATTTTACGCACTCGAAACATTGTGCTGATGGATATATGGAATAGCAAACAGGTCATGGAGATGTTTTATAAGTAAAATTATAAACTTAAAGAATTGTATTAAAAATAAACTTGTGTAATTGGAACTTTGACCTCCAATACCTCCGTAACTAGAAGGTTCCCAGTAGGTACCTGTGATACTTAAGCAAGCACACTTAAGCTAGCATAGATGCTATACTATGTAGACAACTGTTCGTGTTCAAATACAAGACCGGGATACTTACAACTTTCAACTTCGAAGAAAGAGAAATGCGGAAAATATTAAAAGAAAGTTATCCAAGTTACAAGAATGTTCGAAGTTTGAAAGTTCTTACACCTGCATTCCAAAATAAAAACGCGGGAAAATGCGCCATTTTGTTGTAAATAAAATATGGAGTAGGAAAATTCCAAACAGAATCTTGAAATAAAATTAATATTAGAATCAGCAGCTTTTTTCAAAACATAAGGCAGTCCTTCAAAACGCACATTTTTTCACTCCCTTCCTAGTGTTATAGCTGGAAAACAAGAAATGGCGGAATAACCTCAGTCAGTCTTCAATAACTTATAATTGCCTGTTATGTTGGTTTTCACAGGCTCAGTAGATGGCGGACAGTGAAGGACAGTTACTGTCTGACAGCTACTGGGTCCGTGAAAACAAAGTTGAGCCAGTACTAGCCGGTCAGTTGTTTTCGGTCAGCAACTTCAAAATATTTTGTTTCTACTGTCCACTGACCTTCACCCACTTCCACAAGGACAGCTACTGGGTCGTCACTGGCTCCATACGAACGCAACTAGACGGTGGCCGGTCAGTGCCGACGGACAGTGAACGCCTGGACAGTCAGATTTTTTCTAGTATGAAATCGTTTTTTCTTCGTTTTAAATGGCGGTGGTGCGTTGTGAAGCTGTTATTATAAAATTTCTCAATTTATACAGGGATAGAGAAATGTGTCTTACCAAGGGGTATCGTATTACCCAGTTACTGGGTTGTAGAGGTCAGACAGGCAGTCGCTTCTTGTTAACACTGGTACTCAGCTGCATCCGGTTAGACTGGAAGCCGACCCCAACATAGTTTTGGAAAAGGCTAGGCAGATGATGATGACATGCATCAATAACATAACCACCTTACTTGTTTTGTTTCTTCTAGGGAAAAGGTTAAGCAGATAGAAAATTGGTTACTTATTATGTGTATACTAGCTGTCTCGCGCAACTTCGTCTGCGTCACATTTTCCCCGTTTTCGCAACAGTTTTCATTGCTGCTCCGCTTCTATTGGCCGTAGTGTGATGATTTATAGCCTTAAGCCTTCCTCGATAAATGGACTATATAACACTGAAAGGATTTTTCAAATCGGAACAGTAGTTCCTGAGATTAGCGCTCAAGTAAACAAACAAACAAACTCTTCATAATATTGGTATAGATTTTTTCCATGATTGTAGGCAGATACCACAGAACACCACCTGCTTCGATCCTTTTAAACTCCTTTTGCCTCATCCACGTTCATACATCTGGTCATACATGCACACCGGTTGCAAGTCGCTACTACGCCCCTGACCTTTCTGAAGAACCTCACCAATAACGTTAGTGTAATATGCCCTTTTTGAGAGCAGCGGTGGCTCAGTGGTGGCAGCTCCCACTTACGAGCAGTAAGCCGTGGGTTCGAACCCAGGCAGGCGCACTACTTTGTGTTATTTATTTCATCACCGCTGCCCTCAAAAACGGTGAAGGAAAACATCGTGAGGGAACCGGCATGTCCTAAAACTAAAAATTCGAAGACATGTGACATCTACCAAACCGCACTGAGCCCGCGTGGTGGATTACAGCACACGCCCTCTCATAGAGAGGCGGCCTGTGTCCCAGCAGTGGGAACATTAAAGATGAAGAAGATGATGATGATAAATCCCATAGACACGGTTCTATCTTCGAAAAAAAAAAACAATTAATAGAATAACAAAACTTGTCGAGTATTTCAGCGTTTTCAGTAAAGTGGATTCGGAAATAGGGGAGGACAGTTATAAACAAAAAAATAATGAAAGCCAAGGGAAGCTCGACAAATAAATAGGTGGGGGGAATAAAGTAATTTGTCTTTGCCGGCCCCACTTGTGTGGACTTTGTGACTGTGGACTTGAGAAAAAAAAATGGTTGTCTGTAAAGTCGGCTTACGGACGATAGTTTAACGTGACAACCTCATAACAAAACATTGATGAAATGATTGCATACTTTTATGAATAGCAAGCCGAACGCTCAAGCCGATCGTCCCTCGCTCCTGCAGCGCTCTCGCTCCGATCGTAACGTTACAATGAGTCATCCTTTTTCGTGCGTGCAGCCAGCGTTCATCGATTTATTAGACGTTGTTACGTCAAAGGAGCCTGGAAATATCCTGAAAATTACATAAATTCACGCTGGTCATCCCTGAAGGGTTGGGCAAAGGTATACCAGCTAATGTACCTACATTACACCACACTACACTACACCAGTTATATTTAAGTCTAAGGGGCGAGCTTATTGCCATGAACCAGGCACAAATTCAGACACCGTGGCTGCTTCTTAGAAATTCCTGAAGGAAAACCCCAATAACACTTTGCCAGACATGGGAATCGAAACTAGGACCTCATGGTCAACAGTCACGATTGCGACCACTCACATGAAATAATGTCAGGACTGTATTTCCCGAATGAGGAAGCAAAGGTTAGCTAAAGGTCCATATAATAGGCGCTAAGCCGGTTACTTTGTGTAATTTATTTCATCACCGCTGCTCTCAAAACGGTGAAGGAAAACATCGTGAGAAAACCGGCGTGTCCTAGAACAAAAAATTCGAACACATGTGACATCTACCAAGCCGCACTGCGCCCGCGTGGTGGATTACAGCCCACTCCCTCTCATAGAGAGGACGCCTGTGTCCTAGCAGTGGGAACATTATAGGCTGATGATGATGTAGCCTATAGGCAGCACAAAAATTTTGTCTTTGTGCTTCTACTGAGAAATTTCCGATTAAAAGACACACATTAACCTGGAGATGGAACCCAAGGAACCCACGCACGGCATGCCTCGGACCACTTTACCAAGTAGAATGCTAGATACAGTAATTTTCAGAAAAAAAAAAAACACCAACCGCCAAAAATTACAAAAAAAATGTACCATGTCCACAGTGCCCTACTCAGCCGACACCGGTAACAAATGATTCCATCCATTGTGAAATTATTAATTAATTCCTTTAGACAAAAATACAAAACTCCGACGCAGAAGGAAAGCCGACTGAACGATCATATCCCGTCGTCTGTCGAGAATTAACTTGATTATAATAAACAATTGATTAATGTAGCTGTTTCTGATATTTTGTTGGTAATTGTCAGCTTTGAATTGGTGTTTTATAAGCTTGTACTCTGTATGGTGTCGGACGTTAAGAATAGCACCATCCCAAATCTTCCTGTGGGTGTCGTAAGAGGCGACTAAGAGGCTTGCCAGAGAATTTGCAGCAGCGTTCTCTATGTATTTTGCAACAACCGTACTGCGATCGCACACCCGCCTGCCAAGCGTGGCGATTATGGCAAAACCCCCCTTTGGGGAAGGCCCATGTCCAGCAGTGGACGTCTTTCGGCTGAAATGATGAAGCTTGAGGAGGTCGTGGTTAGTTTATAACGGCAGCGAGGGTCGATCTTTAGGTTAAGCCGCGCTTGCTGAGGTTCGTCCGTGGATAGGTGACCACCCATTACATACCGAGTTTCCTCCGTGCCTCGGAAAACACGTTCACCCGTTGGTCCCGGCTGTCATTTGTAGATCTTTGACAGTTGTTACAGCTAGAAAGTGGCCCGAAAGTCTGAAAATTGGTCTTGCCAAGAAGGGGTATCCCTAACGTATTACCCAGTACTAACTGGGTTGTGGAGGTGAGATAGGCAGTCGCTCCATGTAAAATACTGGTATTCTGCTGCATCCGGTTATACTGGAAGCCGACCCCAAAATAGTTAGAAAAAGGCTAGGCAGATGACGATTATGTTTTCAAGCACCATGATCACGGATAAACTGAAGATGGGGTGGGTGTTTATGAGCAGACAAATCGGTCTACCCTCTATTGGGAAACGCCAAAATATCAGGAACTCAAAAAAAACCTAATAAACATGGTAAATATCCCGTTTTCAGTGTTATTGATAGTGTTAGGGTTCTTGCAGACAGGCGCGACGCGACATAGCGGTGTTGCCGCGTCGCGATGTCTCGCGCACAGGCGCGACGCGACATAGCGGTGTTGCCGCGTCGCGATGTCTCGCGCACAGGCGCGACGCGACGCAGCGCGGCATCGAGTCGATGATCGATTACTCGATCCTAACGTATCGAAAAGTTATAGATTAGGATAGTGTTCAAGATTACCTACCGCTTTCTGAATCAAGCCCTTGATCCAGCTGCCTAACGAGAGATTGAATACACTATTATAAAGACCTAAGTACTTTGGCCTATATAGGCTATGGTAATGTGTTGCAGACGATATCTTAAAATTAGGTTGTCCTCTGGACTTAAATCTTTTTAGATAATGATTTTTTTGGCTTACTAAAACTTTAAAAATCAAAATTAATCAAATATACAAATAAAAAAGGCGATTATCAAGTTACGTAATTACCTATACACAAAACAAATTTTTCTTTGCTTTGTTTATGCCGTAGACGTAGGTAAGGTTTCGTCGCCGACAAATACTGAGATCTGAATGGATCGAGCTGTTATGTTGGGTTGGGATGAGGATCCATTAAAATTTCCACCGCGAGAGAAGCATTTTCGATACATACGTTAGGATCGAGTAATCGATCAACGATTTGATGCCACAGCCCGTTGCCGCGCGACAGAGTGCGGCTAGCTCAGCTGCATACAAAATGGTCTACGAATCTTTTGTTTCTTGTCGCGTAGAGTGTCGCGCTATCTAAAAGTGATAATAAAATCGGAAACGCGTCGCGTCGCGCCAATTTGAACGGTAGCTTGCGTTTTCATAGAAATTGTTCTACTTTTGTCGTCGCGTGCCACGTCGCGCCGCGTCGCGCCTGTCTGCGGAAGCCTTTACTGACCATGTCAGTATAAAAACTTATATTGCGGCCTTAAAGTCATGTTCCAAACTAAATTACATTAATAAACATACTACATACAGCAATCCTGATTGATCGACTCAGCCTACATATAAACTAGTCTACATACTATCGACCCGTGCTATCTGAGCCCTAAACTCGTATTTAACCGTCGGCCGCTGTGGTTCAACTCGTTAGCACAATCAAGTGGCCTAAACTTCGCAGTTTGGCAGTGGAGGGTTGACGGTTGACGGCTGCTAACATGGCAATTAGAAGGATGATCGATAGGGTATGAAGGGATGTGTGTTTACGTTTAGACAGAATGAGCTATAGGTTTTTTTTTAAGTGAAACTTCTTATGCCACTTCCAACAAGGTTGCGTTAAACGTGTAACGCTACCATAGAGGGGGTATGATAGCACTCATTTCCACATTACGAAGTTTCGCTTCTTCCGCTCGGAGGGACTCCACGCAGCATTTTTTTTTAAAGTTGATTTAATTTGAGGACATGGAGGATACCAGAACATTTCTTAGAATTAATAACATCCATACTTATAATATTATAAATGCGAAAGTCACTCTGTTTGTTTGTTTGTTACCTTTTCACGACTAAACGGCTTATCGGATCTTAATGAAATTTGGCAAGAAGATAGATTTGAACCTGGGGAAGGACATAGGCTATATATCATCACGCTACGAGCAATAGGAGCGGAGCAGCAATGAAAAATGTTGCGAAAACGGGGAAAATGTGATGCAGACGAAGTTGCGCGGGACAGCTAGTTAATACATAATCATAACATCACGCCTGTAATCCCCGTAGGGATAGACACATAACTAGCGAAATGTGGGTGTACCATTTCGCTAAAGTTATGTTCAAGTCCCATGTAATAAGGAGCGAGCCTAATGTCATGAACAAAAATCTAAATATTTTATTTCACGTAGGCCTACATGGGCACATATAAACGTCGACAAAAAGTGCACGGTTTGGGTTGGTCGTTTCCTATGGAGAACAACCGGCAAGAAACTCCATGGTTACTCTATTATAATCATTTGGTTTTACTATATTTCTGTTACAGCGTTAGTACTTACGTATGGGAGGACAGCGTAGGCCCGATAATAAGTCGTTGCTTACAACAAAAGGTAGAAAAAGACAAAAAAAAATACAAGTCCTACAATGTCCAAACATTCACAAAAAAATGATACTTAAATAAAAAAGAATCTGTACTAAAATAATCATTATAAGAACACAAAATTAAACGATTGACACAAATATTGTCATCAGTACTGTAACTATTCTGAACAATGATAGAACCGGGCACGACTCCATACGCTGTGGCTGCGACTGAGAAATACCTGATAGAAAAATAACCCAATAACACTTTTCCCGATCTGGAACTCGAACACAAGACCTCATCCTCAGTTGTCGCACTTACGATCACTCGACCAACGAGCCAGTCGCAAAAATAATATGTTCTTTTTAGTGTGTCGATGGCAATCTAAATTGAGTTGGCCCAGCACGCACAGCATGACTGTAGAAACGGGTTATGTCGACGGAAGAATCAACAAAATGACACATTTTCTTTGTATATCTGTCATTACTCATTATTTAGAAACGAGTTTAATCTACGGAAACAAAACTCGTTTCTACAGAGGTTATGCTACTCGTACTGAGCTAGGTTACACATTTAGCGCCGTTTAGTAGCGTCCATCAGTTCATTTAATGAACTAGAACAAACAACAGGGCGCGATATTCAGTGTCCCTTCCTTTTCCGAACATTTACATTCAACTTCTTTTTCGGCTTCGCCCATGACGCTGTCATTCGTAGATCTTTGACAGTCGTTACCTAAACTCTTCGGGGGAAAAGGCATGGATGCTATTCATGTTATTTATTTATTTAGAACATGGAGGACTTACAGATCATAAAACAAGCAAAGTAGGGGAATCATAGACACCAGAGTGCCAACTACACTTCCTCACGTAAAGACTTATAATACTAATTTATGGTGTGACAAAAACGTAGGTTTTGTAAATATAGCACTATTGTAGATAAAAGATCTACCCGTAACAGTCGTGCGGGTCTGTGGATGGGTGACCATAATTACCTACATACCGAGTTTCCTCCGTGCCTCGCAAAGCACGTTAAGCCGTTGGTCCCGGCTGTCATTTGTAGATCTTTGACAGTCGTTACGAGTAGTCAGAAGCCAAAAATCAAAAATCAATCAAACATCCAGTCTTACCAAGGGGTATCGGTATTACCCAGTTACTGGGTTGTGGAGGTCTTATAGATAGTCGCTTCATTTATAATACTGGTACTCAGCGGCATCCGGTTTGACTGGAAGCCGACCCCAAGTTAGTTTGGGAAAAGGCTAGGCAAATGATGATCATGTAGATAAACGGGTAGTACCTGCCTGTAGTAAATTACTTTTTAAATACTTTTCAGCTACAACAGGAAAATCCCGTAAACATAAAATCAAACGCCGCATTTCGAATTCCGATCTTCACCAAAAGATGAAACGCTCTATAAAAAGTAAATAACCCCACACTATAAATCATTAACTTCGGCAAAATTTCCTTTTAATAACTTACCTGAACAAATAGTAGGTAGGTAGGTAGGTAGGGAGGTACGTATCTTCAAACGTTTTTTCCTCCAAAAACTCTATCGTAAATGTAATTATTGACTCTGAGTGGCTGGGGTTCGTTCACAATAGCGTTAGGTTTTAAGAAGGGCCATTGCTTGAATCAACTGTAAAAGCACGCTGTATATAGACTCGCGCGAGCAGTGTTAGAACGGTCGTAAGTGCAACAACTGAGTTTACGGCAGCTTACGGCGGCTTTGTTTTTATTTACGGTCATCGATCCGATCTCAGGCGGGGCGATCTCGTATTACGTAAGCAGATTTTTTGCAATTGTTAACCCACCCGTCCCCCTCGTCAGCAAAAGTAAGCAAAGCTCTTACCCCTTCCCCCCATGCTTACGTAAACATTGGTACAATTGATTGATTCATGAGCAGCAGTTATAAGTGACAGACAAGTGAATAGCGCGCAGTAATTCCCTTACTCCGGTTAAGCAGACGACAACCTCCTAGGTTGAACTGCGAGATGCCATTCATAAAAAAAAAAGTAATTCCCTTACTCAGTTCAGGTCATAGAGGAAAGTAATAAATCGGGTTTAGGTACTCACCTACACCCGATATATTACTTTCCTCTATGACCTAAACGTATTCACTATTTGCAGGAATCCCCGAAAATGCATTTCGTTTTCAATCATAGACAATGTGTGGGTTGCCATATGTGTAAAAAAGTAAATAATTACTGCTGACGTAATCACCATCTAGATCCCCCCACCCCCCATGTCATCAAAAATAAGCAAAGCAAAGGCCCCCCGTATATATAGTGCTTACGTAATAGTTTAACGGTCCCAGCTCGGTCAAAATGGTATTGAGTTTTACCATCAGGATTTTTTCAATACAGCCACGGAGTTTGGATATCTGGTAATGGTAATTAGTTCGCCGCCTATTACAAAGTACTTAAACTGTTAAACTTACTGGCTTTGGGTATACTAACAGGTAGGTACACCTCTGCCTGAAGCTTCGGAGATTACAGGCGTGATATTATAATGATATGGAAATACGCGACGCTTTCACACCCAATAAGCGACAGCCACTTTAGATCTTTAGATTGAGAGCAGCGGTGGCAGCCCCGACTGAGAGCAGCGGTGGCAGCCCCAACTTACGAGCAGTAAGCCGTCGGATCGAACCCAAGCATCTACCAACTACCAACCCGCACTGGGCCCGCGTGTTGGATTACAGCCCACCCCCTTTCAGAGAGAGGAGGCCTGGTCCCAGCAGTGGGAACATTATAAGCCGATGATGTTGACTTTATATTGTCTGACCTACAAGTACACCTATCATCAATCTAGTGGTTATATAACCATTCTATAGACAATCGTAATGCCTCATCAACAACGTCTTCGTCCGAGATGGCACTTCTGCTCTCTTCTGTCCATTGGTCATCCACCCAGGTTCCCTGCTCTTAGTAGCAGGTACGGTACCTGAGTGCCTCAATAAAATATTTATTGGAATTAAATATGGCGTCCTCGGGCAAATTAGAGGTCCCTTATTATGTAAGGAGCCAGTTAGGAGAGATTCTCTCGATGGAAGGTCAGTTGTGATTGATTTTTTATTTAGGTATTGAATGGAAATGAAGGAATATACCGTTTTGGTGAAGCTATTCAGGTTATTTCTTTAAGATATCACTAAAAATAGGAGTTAGGTTTGTTTTGTTTTAGACCTTTAGGGAAGGATGAATATGCCTTCAATCAAAAAGTAAATACTTACCATCCTCCGTATCCCAATTTATTCGGGGTTGGCGCAGCTTGTCTTCTTCTACCATACTAGCCATGTCATCCTTCATACAGTCCATCGATTGTTTGTTTGGTCTTTCTCTACTTTTCTAGCCATCTACTTCTTACTAAATCTTTTCTCAAGACATTTTCCTCATTCGTTATGTTTTGTTGGGAGATCTTAAAATAAATTCCTCCGCATCACCTGCCCTTATCAACCAAACCGATTACCACACAACTTTTCAGTCACCGATACCACTTTCAGAGTTCCTCTTATGTACGCAAAACCACAGGCCCCCTAAGCATTTTCATGTCAACCACCTGCAAAAGCCTTTCCTTCATCCCATCGCCACATTTGATTAAAAGCGGGCCGCACGACGCAATAAGCCCTTAGACATTCCGCTGGTATCTTTACTAATTCGAGTTATTGATTGATCGGAGAGGAGCTCGTGGCTGAATAATAACCACATGTCGATCTTCAAGGTTAAGCCGTGCTTGCCGAGGTTGGTCCGTGGTGACCATCTTTATATACAGTTTTCTTCCGTGCCTCGGAAAGCACCTAAGCCTCCTTACCTTAAAGTCCCGGCTGTCATTTGCAGATCTTTGGCAGTCGTTAAGAGAAGTCAGAAGGCGAAAGTTTGACATCCAGTCTTACCAAGGGTATCGTATTACCCAGTTACTGGGTTGTGGAGGTCAGATAGGCAGTCGCTTCATGTAAAATACTGATACTCAGCTGCATCCGGTTAGACTGGAAGCCAACCCCAACATAGTTTGGGAAAAGGCTCGGCAAATTATGATGAAGATTGATTGGACTAAGAAAAAAGACCATTATTCCTTAAAAATATTTTTATTGAATTATAAATAAATGTTTCTTTTTGTATAATAGTGGGTATAGGTATACTTAAAACTAAATTAAATAATAAAAGTCTACCTGTATCGATTTACATTCAGGTAACTAAAACTTAAATAGGCTAAAAAACCAGGGTCTTTTATATTGTTTAAAAAAAGTCGTAATACATCTTTATGGTCTGTCTACAGTATCAAGGCATAGACAAAAAATACCTTTAGAATAGGCGAAAATGGAACTAATACAAGACTGATCATTATTATGACCAGAGGTCGGAATTAGGTAGAGTTATTTTTGTACTTGCATCGAAATGTTGATATTAATATGGATGTTCCCTTGCGTGTGCGCACTGGAATTTCGCAACTTCGGCCATCCGATGTCGGATGGCTTAAATTGTGTAAAAGTAAATCACTTTTTTATTTAATAAGTCCCGGGATTTTTCTGCTCTTTAAAATTAATCTCGGGATTTGAGGCATATCCACTTTATTCTTTCGCTGTATGAAATCAGTGTAAGTACACAAATAACTCTACCTAATTCCGACCTCTGATTATGACGTTACACTTGTTGTCTCTGAAAGGCAACATGTAATATTCCAGACTCTGCAACTGAGAAATTCCTGATCGAAAAACCCAATAACACTCATGGTCAGCCACCTTTGCGACAACTAAACCAATGAGGTAGTCAAGATGGCAAAACTTCGAAGATATTGATTCCTATCACGGCTGTAGAGTTTTGCTAGCTGATTTTCTGCGACCTCTTTTTGGGATTATTGTAGTGACAGCAGACATACAGACTTAAGGTACCCCGGAATTGTTTTTTTTTTTACGTTTGATGGTCTGTGTCAGAATTTATGTTGAACAAAATATGATTCGCGACCGTTACATATATTTATTTATAGAATTATAATCATGGAAACCATCAACAAAACCTTCTAAGTTCATTTAATCCAATTGAACGACTTTCTCATAAAGAATCCCGAAAATCTGACATCCAGTCTTACCAAGGGGTATCGTATTACCCAGTTACTGGGTTGTGGAGGTCAGATAGGCAGTCGCTACATATAAAATACTGGTACTCAGCTGCATCCGGTTAGTTTGGAAGCCGACCCCAACATAGTTTTGGAAAAGGCTAGGCAGATGGTGATGAACGACTTTCTCTTATGGTAAACAACGACACTGACAAGCAAATTGCAAAAAACGAAAGACAATTTAAATTTCGGTAGTTACCCTGGCGCTTCCCCCTTCTTCAAAGGCGGATTGACTTGATTTCCTCCTATTGCATTTCCACAACTATTATTTTTTTCTCTATCATATTACATTTTAAGAAAATCATTCGAATTTCGACTTTCGAATGTCAAGTTGAAAGTCCAACGAACTTCACTTCACTAGTCTTCTCCAGCAAAACTTTAAAGCTTATTGAGTTTAAAAGGGTTAGATAAAACAGATTTTCTCCTTTCCTAGTTACAAAATTTCAAACATTATTTTTAAATATTGTGACATTTAAAGGCAAAATACAATATAATTAAGCTACAAATCGTGGATCAACAGTGTTTTAAAAAGCCAATAATGCCACTTTAAGCCCTGAAGATCTCATTTTATCTTTTATCTTAATGTAATCTGCCACAAATAACCTCTAAAACTTATTCGTTTATATTCTAGATCTTATTTCTATTAATCTAAGGCTGTATTTCGAGTTCAGGCGGTAGTGGAATGTTCTTCATAATGGCAAATCGTTTCAGAGCGTCGTATTTCCCTCTTAAGGCTTCTACTTCATCACGAATCCTGTTATTTTCGTCCTGCATTAGTTCCATGTCATGCCATTCCTGAAAGTTAAGGGAAAGTGATAAGAGATGGCGCTAGCTGTATGTTGGGTAGTGTAAATAGATGGCGTTGGTTTTGATTTTGAAAAGTGACGGTAGATGGCGTTGCGATAAAATTTTAAGTTCTTAGGGAGCTTTTACAAGATCTTAATTTTCGAAAGACTTTTACGTTTAGTAAGGCATTTCAGGTCAACCTGGCAACCAATCAAGCTATTCAAAACCTTTTTATGCGGATCTCTCATTGTACCGGAAATCTATAAAAACCGGCCAAGTGCGAGTCGGACTCGCGCACGAAGGGTTGCGTACCATTATTTATAAAAACGAGCAAAAAAATCACGTTTTTGTATGGAAGCCCCCTTATTTTTTTTATTTTGGTTTTAGTATTTGTTGTTATAGCGGCAACAGAAATACATAATCTGTGGAAATTTCAACTGGCTAACTATCACGGTTCATGAAATACAGCCTGGTGACAGACGGACGGACGGACAGCGAAATCTCAGTAATATGGTCCCGTTTGACTCTTTGGGTACGGAACCCTAAAAAGCGAGGCCTTGTGATACTGAAAATTTATTGGTTGATGTGCTGCTGTGGGGTGTACCCACAGCAGCACATCAACCGTCGTTCGTCGGCTTTGCAATTTTAATTCAACACGCGACGACACAATATATACCAAAGGTTCCAACATTGGTGACATCACGATATCACTTAACTGTCTACTGTTCGTTTTTACACACTGCCGTAATTTACTTCTCCGCAATCAAGTCTCTAAGATCCCGTCGGGGTCAACAACCTTTGGTATGTGGTTGAAGGAGGTTGTAAATAAAATCACAGAGTCCAGTCCATTACTCCTGGTTATCATCAATAGACTTTATGTATATTGATGATAACCAGGAGTAATAGTCACAGTGACGATTCTTACATAATCTTAATAGTACACAAGTTAATGATATGGCGCGGCGAAGACGACTGGTCGCTAGACTATGCGCGGGGAACTTTACATTTAGCATCGTTAGCATTGTTGTTTCCTACCTGTAGTTCCTACAAAGTGTCTGCTTACCTGACTCTTTTCAGTCTCCAGTTCATCTTTCTGTTCTATTCGTTTAATGCGGCAGGAGGCGGCATACCCGCGGTTCTTTAACGTTCTACGACGCTGTTTCATCCTGTTATAACAAGCAATTATGCTTAAACTAGTAGTAAGAAAAGATTAAGTCAGGAATTAGAGGATTTTTGACAGTTGCGCCAGTTACAGAAAAGTTGAAAGGGAATCGACTGTGGTGGGTGGTATGGGCTTGTGAGAGGGGACGAATCGCAAGTGACTTAAGAGCGCTTACACCTTACGACATTTCATACAAACTTTCAAGTCGTTATTTTCTGATTTTAATGAAACTTCATACGCATAAACAGGATACATAGGTCTAAAAATTTACTACAAAAACATTTTCGAAAAATAGCGTTACAGCTAAATTAGACCGATTATAAATTATCTGTAGAAAAACAAATTACCATTTCTTTTTTTAAAAGACGTTTCTAAAATATTTGTTAGTATTTTTTTAGACCTATGTATCCTGCAGCGTATTATAAAGTTTCAGTTAGTTAGTAAAGTTTTTTCGAAAATGTTTTTGTAGTAATTTTTTAGACCTATGTATCCTGCTGCGTATAAATTTTCATTAAATCCGGTTCAGTCATTTCGGAAAATGAGGACTTGAAACTTTGTATGAAATACCTTAAGGCGTAAACGCTCTTAAAGAGTGATGAATATAAATGTTGATTGATGAAGAGGGAGAGGAAGACCAAGGAAACGATGTATGGATTGTGTGAGGGATGATATGAAGGAAAAATGGATTAATGATAGCGTCACAGTTGACGGGGGAGAATGGAAAAAAATATATGTTGCGCTGACCTCAAGTAGAATGGGACAAGGGCAAGGATGATGATGATGATAGGTATTGAGATTTTGTATGAGACAACTGGATATTTTGTCTAGGTTCCATAGAAAAAAATATCCTGTTTGATGGTCAAACTCAAAGAATTTATTTCAATCAGACCATTACAGACACTTTTGAAAGCCAAAAAACAGAACAAAACGCAAAGGTACAGTCCCAGACACAAGGCATAATAACTTGTGAAAGTACTGTAGTTGCCCATTCCAAAGTGTGAATCTCTATAGAGAAGAATGGGCAAGAAACTCAATGGACAATCTTTTAAATCAAAATATTGTTACAAAATCTTGGTTACATCATTAATGTTGAGAATAATTACAAATATGTGAGAACGATGTAGAAATACGTTCGATACCAAATTCTTCTATGTAGACGAATTTGGTATTGTGTAAGTATGTACAGACAGCGTCAGAATGTGCTAACCCCTCTACAGTCCGGCCAAGTACGCCAGCGGGTTACTACTTAATGACGCTGTCTGTACTTACACTTTTCTGATACATGCTGCATAATGAAGTCAAAGTAGACTCACCTGACAATTTGATCCCTGGTCAATCCCCTCATCTTCAGCTGTCTGTTGAGGTCCCTGACGGAGATGGAGACCAGCTCGTCATCACTGATCTCGGCGCAAGGGGTCGGCGACAAGGGAGCCTGGAACAAACACAGGATTTTAAACTGCATTATGAAGAAAAATACCGCAGTTTTGTGTGAACTTAGAAAAATACCCCAGTTTAGCATGTGCTAATAACTTGTCTATAAATAAATAAAATTTAATTAAGACTCATATTTTTTTTCGCAGAAGTTTTCCAGTTTAATTAGTTAGGTTAGGTTAGTTTGCCTAGCGAAAAAACTTACTGTTGGATTTTTAACATTACGGTCAACGCCCAGAGTTAAAGACTAGACAAAACATCCAATATATGTAATAATCAGAGGTCGGAATTAGTAGTTATTTATGTACTTACACTGATTTCATACAGCGAAATAATAAAGACGATATGCTTCAAATCCCGAGATTAATTTTAAAGAGCAGAAAAATCCCGTGATTTAATAAATAAAAAAGTTAATTACTTTTACACAATTCAAATCATCCGATATCGGGCTTCCGAAGTTGCAAAATTCCCAAAAAAAAATATTGTGTATGAATGTTAATACTAATAAAATTTGTATGTCAATTATCTTTGTTTTATTTGTCTTATCTATCTCTGAGGTTTTTATTATTTATTTGTAATATCGTTGGCCACACGGGATTGTATTATAAGCCCCGGGAAATCCAGGGAAGAACCATATTAATATCAACATTTCGATGCAAGTACATAAATAACTCTACCTAATTCCGACCTCCGGTAATAATAAATAAATGTAAGGTCCAAAAGTGTCCGGCTTCAACTATAAAATTTAGGATTAATATCCAAACAAAAATTAATAGAAATAAGGGGAGACAGTGTACTAACGAAAAAAAATATCAGTAATTTAGTGACATGCTAGTTTTGTATCTTCACTTCAATATTTCCAGAATCAATTCTCTACACAATGGTGTAAACCGCATCTAAATATGTTCGCTTAACTATAACAAACATGTCATCAAACAGAAAGGCATAAAAAGCGTATTTTTAAGTTCCTGTTGTTATTTTTTAATTAGAGCGAAAAATTTGAAAAAGGAAAGTACTCAGACATTATGACCACGTGTGTAGGTGCTATAGTGACCTAGATTGACCTAGGTAACTCCCAGAAAGTCACTCTGCATCAAATTAACCATGAAGACGACGCACTGAAACAACCAAGGGACATAATCGGCCTATAAAGTTCCCACTGCTGAGACACAGGACTTTTCTCTGCGAGACAGTAGGTTATAACCAGAGGTCGGAATTAGGTAGAGTTATATACAGCGAAAGAATAAAGTAGATATGCCTCAAATCCCGGCATTAATTTTAAAGAGCAGACAAATTTCGTGATTTATTAAATAAAAAAAGTTATTTACTGTTACACAATTTAAACCATCCAACATCGGATGTCTAAAGTTGCAAAATTCTAATGCACACACGCAAGGAAAGATCCATATTCATATCAACATTTCGATGCAAGTACAAAAATAACTCTACCTAATTCCGACCTCTGGTTATAACCCACATCGTTGGCTCAGTGGATTGGTGGCTGCATGTTGTCACATGTCTTCGAATATTGGGTTCCAGGACGTGCCAATTTCCTTACAAAGGTTCCCTTGTCCTGAGAATATTTGGTATATGAGGTGGTATCTTATATTATAGCACATTAAGTCCAAAATAGACCCAAACAAATAGATTAACACGCACATTGAACTACGTGGTATTTACGCCCTAGCTAAAGTGATACCATAGTTTTATTTTTAGATCCTTTATCTGGGAAAGTCATGAGAAGGAGGAAAAACACACTTGAAGACGATGCACCTGGAAAATCATCACCAGATTCAACAATAAACTTTCGAAAGTAATTAAAAAATTAAAGCTCACCTCATCATCCCAATTAATATCCATGGCTCTTCCCTATCAACCAAAAAATTAAATATTACAATAAAATTAAGAGTAAAATTCCATTAAAATCACACTGTACAACTCAAATAACAACTGAGCTATGAGCCAAAAAGTCATTTGCGACCATCACGACGAGAATTCCGCAAGTCATCATGATATGATAAATTCTAAAAGTACCTATGTTATAAAATTATCTTATTTACATGTCCAAGTGTTCGGAAAGTCAACGATAGAATCAAATTATTATCATTGATTTGTAAATGGAAGATAAATACGGAAAGGTGTTATTTTTATCTGTGAGGAGGGACGCATATTGCATGCAATTTTTTTTTTTTTTTTAGTATGGGAAATCATCAAATGACTTCTCCCGCTCTGGGCGGAGCGGAAGGGAGTGTCAGACTTGACTGAATAAAACCCATCCATATTCCTTCTTAGCCTTTTGTGTTCCAGGGCCACGGTATCTCTTTCGAACAACCCGCAGCCCTGGATTATTTAGCCACGAGCTCCTCGACATGTTATCATGTTACTAATTATTACTTATTATTACTAAGATTTGATTGTTTGTTTGTATGTTTGTTTGTTTGCATTGAATAGGCTCCGAAACTACTGGTCCGATTTGAAAAAATCTTTCAGTGTTAGATAGCCCATTTATCGAGGAAGGCTAAAGGCTATATATCATCACGCTACAACCAATGGGAGTGGAACAGCAATGAAAAATGTGCGAAATGGGGAAAAAGTGACGCAAACGAAGTTGCGCCGGTCAGCTCGTCATGTTATAAATTAATAGCCACCATGACTATCCTAATCATAGATGAGACCATTTGATTTTGCTTGATTATTCTGATAAGACTTTTTTTACCTAAAATTGAAATGATGTGGCAAGATTCATATTTCTTGTTCAAGATAAAGTTGGTAGTTACCTATTAAGACCATTGATTATGACAATTTATTTGTAGAATGGTTTGCAAACCTAATTCGTGAAACGCATGTGACTAAAAGAATGATGGATATGAATGATGGAGTGAGAGGGAGAGGAAGACCAAAGATGGATTGTGTGAGAAATGATGTAAGACAGTGGTTCCTAACCTTTTCGGTCTTGTCACCCCTATGATTTAACTAGAGAATCTGATTTACCCCCCCCCCCCCCCCCGCCTTGCAGTGAGACTTTTGAACTATTAATTTCACAGAAAAAATCGGCACGGCTCGGACGGCTTGCATCGTACTCATACAGTACGTTAACCGTACGTAGGTACTTTTCGCGCGCTATAACAGAAACGCGGCTCTGACTTGTCATTTGATTATACAGTTAGGGCATGAAATGCACTGGCAGGCTAGATTGATCTAATCTTTGTTATAGTATGCCCACTTATTACCCCCGCAGAATACCAGTTTTACCCCCGCAGGGGTAATTACCCCCAGGTTAGGAATCGTGGATCTAAGAGAAAAGAGTAAATGATCCTGTGATGTCTGACAGCAGATATTGGAAGAGGAGAATGTGTTGATGATGAATGATTATTAATGGAATGGTTTGCAGTATTAAATTTGACAGCACGGTTGGCGCAGTGGCTGAGCGATCGACTGCTGCGCTGCGTGTCGTGGTTTCGATACCCACACGGAACAAATACATGTATGGCCTACAGATAGTTGTTCCAGGTCAGGCTGTTTGTGTATGTGAGTTTAAAATTTTAAATGTTTGTAAAAGCGCTTACGATACAGGAGAAATTCCTAGTACAGGGCAACATTAAAAAAAAAAAAAAAGTTTTTCTATGGATATCTGATTTGTATTTTTCATATTTCTTAATCTTATTTCTTACTTTCTATAAATGCAAATGATTGTGACGATGGATGGATATTTGTTCCTCTGTCACACAAAAACTACGGAAGGAATTTGGATACAATTTGGCACACAGATAGTTTATATCTAGGGATTAACACATTTTCTGCTAGCCTGTACTGTCCCACTGCTGGGCAAAGGCCTCATAGGATACTTTTTATCCCGCTAGTATGAACCCAGGGGACAATTACCTAACTGCATGCGGGTGAAGCCACAGGCATAAACTAGCAAGTTAAAAACTAGCTGATGATGATCACTATCCTTTATCAATCTCAAACTCAAAGCATTATATTACAAATAGACCAGTGACAGGCACTTTTCAACTGTTAAAATCAAAAAGATGGAGCTACAATCCAGTCACAAGGCATAATAATAATTATGGAAGGACTTTAGTTGCCCATTCCAAAGCAGTAGATCTGTTATAACATTACTAACCTATAGCTTAACTGTGACAAGCGTCCCTGAGGCAGATATTTGGTGCGGGTAGAGGGTTTTAGAAGTGTTGAGCTAAGGCATTGGAGGCTGTTCAAGTATTACGTAAGCAGTTTTTTTTGCAATTATTAACCCACCCCTCCCCCTCGTCAGTAAAAGTAAGCAATGCTCTTACCCCTCCCCCCCATGCTAACGTAAACATTGGTACAATTGATTGATCCATGATTCATGAGCAGCAGTTAAGTGACAGACAAGTGAATAGCGTGCAGTAATTCTCCTACTCAGTTCTAAGCGAGTACCTAAACATATTCAATATTTGTAGTAATTCCCGAAAATGCATTTCGTTTTCAAGCATAGACAATGTGGGGGTTGCCATATTATTTGTAAAAAAAGTAAATAATTACTGCTGACGTAATCACCAACTAGATCCTCCCACCCCCCATGTCATCAAAAATAAGCATAGCAAAGACGTAAGCACTGACGGAGGTGGGGGCCTCCCTATAGTGCTTACGTAATACTTGAACAGTCACTTGGCAAGTTTTTTTGGTTTGTTTTGTTCATGTAGTGCTTAACCGGTTGTAAGAGTTGTTATGCCACCCATGGGCCATCAACTTGGCTTAACATTCCCTTGAATGCGTTCTATGGATTAGGAGTAAGGCCTGTAGTAATTCTTAATGTCAAAGATAAAAGGCAAACAAGTTTGTGTTATTGCCCTCTCAGTCAAGTTTTACACCGTCAATAAATGATCAATCTGCAAACAGGTCAATAAGGGATCACTGCAAAATAATATTCTGGGGAGTCACAACTTCTTGTCAATAATCGTAATTTCTTGTCAATTTAAAGTGGAGTATAGGCAAGAGAAACACTATATATTTTTCTATCAATAACACTAGACACGAGATATTCACCATGTTTACTATTTGTTTTGAGTTCCCAATATATCCCGTTTCTAGTGTTATTGAACTGACCATGTCAGAGAAACTACTATCTAGGGCATCAAAGATGAACATTTTTGGGGATTTACGTCAATATTCTGTACATAGCTAAACCTGTGAGGCAAAAGGCGGTTTTTAAATTTTGCTAATTGAACAGAATAGATTGAACTTCATCTACGACGTGTGAAATACGAAGGCCAAGGACATAAATAATTCAATCTGAGATAACAAACTACGCAAACCAAAACATAGGTTATTTAGATTATTAACCTATGGACCTACTCATTTACATATTAAATAGGACTTGGACTCACCATTACGACTGGTTTCCTTCCACCCAACTCTTTTAGATCATGAGGCATAGTGAGTTTTAGATGCAATTGTTAGAATAACGGGAGACACCGTTACAGCCTAGTTTCCACAATGATTTGCACTTTCACCCACTTGAATTGCTTCAGCTATTGATGCAATATTGATAATATTACAGGTTTATCAGCAGGATACAAGTAATTTCTAGAATATTTACGACAAAAAAACAATGGTACAATCCTCGCTTTGCAGAAAAATATAACAGTAGTGATGTACCTATAAGCTACGTCACTTTGTTTGAGTTTGTAGTTGTCAATCTTATGAATCTTACTTACTATTAAAATACAGCACTACTTTAGTTTTGTATGTACAGACAAAAAAGCTGGGAAATTGCTAAAACAAATTCAAACGAGGGCAAAGAGTATAGTAATATGAACGAGGGGTTCATTATTTTAAAACGTAAATTCAGTAGGTTGATATTTTTTGGTAAAAGTAGTTATATACTAGAAGTTTCATAATTTTGACTTTTACTTTTTTTACGCATATCCTGTCGTCAAAAGTTACAAGGAAAATTCGTTTTTTTCTTTTTAGTCTGTGGTTGATTGACGACTTCGTGAAGAAGGAAAAAGCAAGCAGACGCATTTAATTATCGTTTTCCAGTTTAATATTAATGCAAAATGGCTAAAAGGAAGAATAAACCGTTGATAGACTCGGACTCCAGCAGCGAGTGCTCAGATTTGGACTCAGTGAGTTAATTTTCTTTAAAAACCTTAGGTTATAAGTTCACGTCCGTTCGTAACGATTTTGACGGCATTCTTCATTAATTTGACTGCGTAAATAGGCCAAGATCAATGTTCCTTCGTTCTAAATTGATCTTTTGCGCATTACATGAAAAACAAGTGTATGTAACATGTTTTAGTATCCAAAATATCTCGATAAAATTGTCGCTTATCTTTTTCTTAGAAAACGTCGTTGTTTACGTTACATCTATATTAAATGGCTTCTGTTGCGTGAGTCATGAAAAAATGAATGCAAATCAACATTCCCGCCTTTATTTTTGCAAAAAAATACTGCAGAAATTAAATAATACTGAGATAGTTCCAGATGTTTTGAACTTATTTCAAAGTTTATGGTATTAAAAAAGTTTTGATCTCGTCATGGTACTGTTGCTAAGTTATTCAGCCAAGAAAATGTCCAACAGTTATATAATTTTGTGTCTAGACTTTCTCTTTTAGTCATTCAACTGAAGTATTGTTCAATTTTATAGCTTATTCATCCAATGTGTTTAATTTGTATGTATAATATTAGCACTTCACAGATCAATATTGACAACTCATTTTATTTATGTTATTACCTATTCATTCAAAATAATCAATAAAATATTTGTGATAAGATTTTCATGACATGACCTGAATAACCACACCTCTATATCCTGAAAATCCATAGATTAAAGCTGTTAAAAATTGTTGTGAAATAAAAACAAATAGGGTTTTATCATGAAATGAGTCATGAAAACATGAGAAATTTAGATATTAATTTAAAAAAAAGAGTGCAGTGATTAAACATGGTTTGTCAAAATAATTTAATTATTTAATTATTTTGACAAACCATGTTTAATATTATTATTGTATTATATGTTATGTTGTCTGTATGGTGTCGGACTTAAAGAATAGCACCATCCCATATCTTCTCATGGGTGTCGTAAGAGACCACTAAGGGACTTGCCAGAGAATGGGCAGCAGCATTCTCTGTGATTTTGCAAAACAACTGTACTGCGATCACCAACCCGCCTGCCAAGTGTGGCGATTATGGCAAAACCCTCCCTTGGGGCAGGCCTATATCCAGCACGTATTTCGGCTATAATGATGATGATGATTATATGTTCCAAATTTTATTAGATTTTAGGAGATCTATATTCTATGGATTTTCTTGCATCTTCTTCTCCATAGAGATTTAACTGAGTCTTCTTCTTGGTTTAATTAAAATAAATGCTTAAAGTAGTTAAAATATCTAAGTGTTTTAACTATAACTTCTAAAAACACCACTCCTATTTTTATGCAGTCATGTAAAATTTTGTCGATGATATTTTGTTACAGCAATTCCTGAACTTAGCAAAGAAAAAGAAGAAAACCGGTGACTCTCCTCCTCCATCAAAATCTAAAAGATCTGGATCAGGATCTGACAGTGAATCAGATTGGGATGACGATGATAACAAGAAGAATAACTGTAAGTATTTATTTTACGTAAAGCAGCGGTGGCCCAGTGGTGGCAGCCCTGACTTACGAGTAGTAAGCCGTAGGTTCGAGCCCAGGCAGGTGCATTACTTTGTGTAATTTATTTCATCACCGCTGCTCTAAAAAAACGGTGAAGGAAAACATTGTGACAAAACCTTCATGTCCTAGAACAAAAAATTCTAAGACATGTGACATCTACCAACCCGCACCGGGCCCGTACGGTGTTTTCCCTCTCATAGAGAGGAGGCTTGTGTCCCAGCAGTGCGAACATTGTAGGCTGATGATGATGATGATTTATTTTACTGATAACTTAACTGCCTTATTGGTCTAGCGGTCACCAGTGTGACTGCTGAGTTTGAGGTCCTGCCTTCTGGGTTCGGTTCCCAGGTTGGACTACATGTATTTGGGTTTTTCCATTAGGAAATTCTCAGTTGCCCCCAGAGTGCCCTGTTGATGGCAATAAGCTCGCCCCCTACATGGGACTGAACCATAAGTGGTGAAATGCGGGTGTGGATGATGGTAATCTTAAAAGAAGGCGTCTGGTAGGAATAATTTTGCCTCAGGATTGTCAGCTTGTTGTAAGCCTTTAAATTCCTATTCCAACAATGTCTGGTGCTGTATTAAAGAGGCTTCATGCCTAGCTAAGCTCCTTGAGTTATGAGTCGAGCTATACAATAACTGACAGTTGCTTGCACTGACTGAACAGGTCTACTCAAATCTGTTGGTGGTTTTTTCTTCAAAAAACCATCTCATACACCAATCTGCATTGTCTTCATGCGAGTTGACCAAGATTAAAAGAGACCTCTGAGTTTGTTTAGGCTATTTCTTTTCAGAGTAGTTGTTACAAAACACCGGCACCATCTTGTTAAATTAGGTGTAAAAGTGTTCATAAAAACCCATTTGCAAAATAAACATCATTTAAATAAATATTTCTTCTTCCAGCAAAATCCTCATCATCGTCAGGCTCAGATTCAGAAAGCGATGCCAGAAGCGATACTTCAAAAAAGAAAGAACCGGCCCGGGCGAGCAGAAAGACTTCTTCAGAGCACTCAGATGACAACCGGAAGAGACCGGAGCCGCCCAAAAAGACAGAAACTAGACGAAGTACTGACAGTGCAGGCTCTGGGAAGAAGAAGGAGAGTTATAGTGAACCTGAAGAAGGTATGTTGAATTGAACTGGCTGTGATAGATGTCTTTTGTACCAACACTTATGGCAAATAAACTAATTTGAATTGATTTTCTTTATGGAATCCTTGAAAAACTGAATTGCATTATATTCCAAAAAAAAAACACCAATCATCTTAGACAACATCTGTCCATTAAAAAAAGGATGGGACATCTTTGATCAGAACAGTCAGTGCGAAGAATGCCTTCGAAAAGTTAGGGCAGACTCCACTGAGTGAGAGTAGCACCCTACATGCTTATTTTAGAATGAGTGTGTAGAGACTTGCCGACCCCACAGTCAAACCATTACTACGGTTTTGTGGGGCTTTGTTTATAATTTTTCATACCTTGTGTCAATATAAATCTATACAAATAAATAAAATTGAAATGTCTGTTTGTAATATTAAAATAACTGCCTTTTACTACAGACATTTAGAAAATTTTTAAAATTGTTGTAAAAATTCTAAATAACTTTTATGTTAAATTCCACGCGGACGAAGTCGCGCGCACAGCTTGTAAATAATAACACCAGCTAAACCATCTCATCTACTCTTATTTTAAAAGACTAAAAAAAAATCCACCAATAACTGAAATTTACTTTATCTTAAGAAGTCGGTGAAACATTCCTCTGATGAATTTATAACCTCCTTTGGAACGTCGGTAAAAAAGCGGGCATCATTTTATCAAGTGAGGTTCTTTAGACCAGCCAGTCTTATACCTCCGGATAGCGCAATTTGCGCGAGCTTCAATACCTCGCCTTTCGCATGAAAGCTGTCCGTTACGTCCCCAGCAAAAATACCATAGGACAATAGCTATTATTTTTCTTTTTTTTTTTACAGGCGAGGTATCATCACATTCATCAGACAATGACTCAATTGATTCTGAGGAAGAATTTGATGATGGGTGAGTACGTTATCGCCAATTAATCTGGCCAGCACGGGAAGACTATGGTAGACTCGCATCCGGTGTCGGTCCGAAGTCCGTCTTCTTAGTGTGTCGATGGCAATCTAAATTGTGTCGGCCCAGAACTGAGCCACTAGTTTGGCGCTCTCAGTAGCGTCCATCAGTTCCTGTACTGAACAAACAGCAGGACACGATATTGTGTTCCCCATTGTTTGTGGATCAACACTACATATACATTCCAAGGCAGAGTCATTAAATTGTGTGATTCATCATCTCCAAACAATTTACGACGGAAAGTAATTTTAAAATTCTAGTTTTGGTGCCTGATCAGATTAGAGTGTCGGTGTACACTTTGACTTGCCATCCAAACAATAGCATGTCTGCAGATCTTATACCTGTTCTAGCCAACAGATTCTGACTTTCAATTACTGAGTAACTGAATGTACAACTACCTACTTTGGAACTAGATATTGGTAGTGGCACGCACGACGATAAATCAAGCTATACAAAACCAGTTTATGCGATTCTCTCATTGTGCAGGAAATCTATACACAACCATGCCGTTTTATACTGGAAATGTATATCTTGATGTGTCGCCGTGTTTACTAAGAGTCTTACTTAAAGGTCCTAGGTTTGGCAGACAGCATGTTCAAATCAGTTCCATCCCTTTATCAAAAATATCAGTTCAAATCGACTATACTACTCTTCATTTCACATTCATCACGAAAGCACCTGTCTTTTCCCCCAGATACGATGAGAACCTCATGGGTGATGAAGAGGACAGAGCTCGTCTGGCCGCCATGTCAGAGAAAGAGAGGGAACAAGAGATCTTCAAACGTATCGAGAGGCGGGATCTTATGAAAACCAGGTTAGTACACAATCACGGTCATAGAACGTGCGAGCAGGACAATGAATACTTAGTTAATACTGAACCTGGTGTCGTCTCGCACCCAAATTTTATGACCGATCCTGCCAATAATGATTGCGAGTGTAGGTTTCCTTTTGACATATTCTCGTGATAAAAAATCATGCATGTTCCAAGTTAGTAGGGCCAAGCGAGGCTTGGAGTCTCTTTGAGGAATCGCATCCGGAACGAGGTGATCCGACAGAGAACCAGAGTTGTCGCTCACAGCAGAATGAGTAACCTGAATTGGTAATGGGCCGGCCATATTAGCCGTAGAACGCGATGACTGTTGGGGTAGACGTGTTCTTGAGTGGAGACTGCGAATCGGCAAGCGTAAGGTGGGACCCCCTCAGCGAGGTGGAGCGACGATACGCGTAGTGTGGCTGGATGAAACGATATGTTTTGGCGTGAGATTGAAGAGGCCTATGTCCAGTAGTGGGCTGTTGTAGGCTGATGATGATTAGGGCCAAGCCTAACTAACTTACTACTAACCTAATCTAACACATTGCTGTATAATACAGATGGGAAATAGAACGCAAACTCCGCTTAGCGCGACGTTCAGCGGCCGAACGATCGGCGTCGCCCGGAGAAATACAGAGGAGGAGAGAAGCGAGGCGGAGGAGACGAGCGTTGCGGGAGCAGAGGCAGAAAGAGAGGGAGAGGGAACGACAGGAGAAGAGAGGTGAGTCACAGAGATAGAACGTAACAAGAGAAGCGAGTAGGTGACGAGCGTTGCAGGGGCAGAGGCAGAGAGAGAGGGAGAGGGAGAGACAGGAAAAGAGAGGTGAGTGACAGAGATAGATAGCCTGCTTAAGTAACAAGAGAAACGAGTAGGTGACGATTGTTGCGGGAGCAGAGGCAGAGTGGGAGAGACAGGAGAAGAAAGGTGAGTGACAGAGATAAATAGCCTGCTTACGTAACAAGAGAAGCGAGTAGGTGAGGAGCGTTACGGAAGCAGAGGCAGAGGGAGAGGGAACGACACAGATAAACACAGAGTGACACAGATAGATACTTCTACCAAAAACAGATGCCATCGACGTCCCTCAGTGATTTACAGAGGAGGAGAGAAGCGAGACGAGCGTGGCGAAAATGGAGGGAGAGGAAGTGACAGGAGAAGAGATATAGATGACTTACTAGTCAAGTGGTTTTTAGCCACGAAAGTTGCCGATAGCATAGCTGAGCCGATTTATCATTTATTAGAAAAAATATTAAATCTGTTGAACGTAAAAATGGCTTTTCCCTGACTCTTCCGAGTTAATGTAATACTGGGCTGAACATCATCCCACAGAAACTAGAATAAAAGTGTTCCTGACCCACCATAGTCTACCTGGTTACGATTAACATGCTTTTTTACTTAACAGAAGCTGAAGCAGAGCGGCCCGAACCTAAAGAGCCAGAGAAGGAAAAAGAACAAACACCTCCAAGTCCTGGCGAGATCCTGGATGACCCTAAGGACGCAGGTGAGGAGGATATAGGTAGTATCGGTTTCTTTTTTGTTTTTATTTTTTATTATTTATTGTCATACCAGCTGTTCTCATCATCATACTCCTGCCTTTATTTCAATTTGTATGGGGTTGGTGCAGTATATCTTCTGGCATTCTTCTCCATTATTAACTCAAGTTTGTTTGTTTTTAAATACGTATATGTAAATAATAATTAATTTATAGTGGTCAAAAATTTAGTTTTCATCATCATTCATCATTCACTTGCCCTTATCCCAATTTATTTGGGATCGGCGCAGCATGTCTTCTTCTTCCATACTCTATTACTTGTCATCTCATGAGATACCTCCTTTCTTACCATATCATCCTTCACACAGTCCATCCATCGTTTCTTTGGTCTTCCTCTACTCTTATAACCATACACATTCATACTCAAAACTTTCATCACGATATTTTCCTCATACCTCCAGATCACATTCATATACAATTTATGTTGAAATCATCTGCCTAGCCTTTTCCCAAACTATCTTGGGGTCGGCTTCCAGTCTAACCGGATGCAGCTGAGTACCAGTATTTTACATGAAGCGACTGCCTATCTGACCTCCACAACCCAGTGACTGGGAATACGATACCCCTTGGTAAGACTGGATGTCAGACTTTTAGCTTCTGACTACTCGTAACGACTGTCAAAGATCTACAAATGACAGCCGGGACCAACGGCTTAACGTGCTTTCCGAGGCACGGAGGAAACTCGGTATGTAATTATGTTCACCCATCCACAGACCAACCTCGGCAAGCA
Organism: Cerastis rubricosa; assembly: GCA_949152445.1. NCBI lineage: Eukaryota > Metazoa > Arthropoda > Insecta > Lepidoptera > Noctuidae > Cerastis > Cerastis rubricosa. Next base: position 13,824,923 of record OX424548.1, on the reverse strand, counting down.
CGGCTTAACCTTAAATTAGATCGACCTGGGCGGCTGTTATTATTTAGCCACGAGCTTTGAAATAAAATTTAGAAAAAATAATAATGTTGACCTCTTTTCATTTAAGGATCATTATAGTGGTATCTATTCGGTTTTGGGACTGCTTCGCTGCTAAGTTATACAGAGCCATCTAAAATATACTTATCCATCTTTTCAGACCCATCAGAACGTTCAGCGTCCCCGCTGTTCGGCGCCAAGACGGAGGGACGCAAACGTAACGTGGACGACAAGCGACAGAACGCCATGGCCGCGCTCCGGGCGCAGAGGGACGCCAAGGCTAGCCGGGTGGAACAACACAAGCAGAAGAGACGGCTTGAGGAGGAGACCAACAAGGATAAGGATGATGACGATGTTAGTACTGCATGTGTGTACTCATGTACATCATAATCAGCCTGTAAAGTTCCCACTGCTGGGACACAGGTCCTTTATGAGAGGGTGTGGGCCCAGTGCGAGTTAGTAGATGTCACATGTCTTCGATTTTTTAGTTCTATACGACATGCCGGTTTCTTCACGATGTTTTCCTTCACCGTTTTGAGGGCAGCGGTGATGAAATAAATTACTCGTAATAATAATAATGCGCCTACCTGGGTATACAGGGTGAATTTTTCAAGTAGGTGTGGATGGCCAAATTCGAAACTATGAGGAATAGCGAAATACACTCAAAGGAGTCTAGAGCCCGGATTTCTTGTTTTTTTTTTTATTGATTTTATTATTGTTGTGTGCTAGCTGACATGTGACATTAATTAGATTCTTTGTTTAAATAAACTTGAACACTATTGTGTAGAATCTGGTTCTTCTAACCTAACAGACGGATGTGTTGCTGGGGAGTTTGTTCCGCCACTTCTTCTTCCCAGCTAATACACTAGATAGTGGCGAAGGGCGGGCGTTTTGGGGGACTGTCTCTTGTAATTTTGACGTTCAAAAAGTGCTGATTATCAGCATAATTTAAATAAATGACTTTTGATTTTGATGAAAACTAAAACTTTCATTGGATAAAAAAAAAACAATATTCCTAGCCAGGAATAGAACCCATTGATTTTGAAAAAAAACTCATCTGGTATTATAACACCATTTGATAGTGTCGCTGCTAAAGATCAAATTCTGGGAATATTGAATATTGAAACAATATTTTTTGGAAAAAAAATCATCGCTATAGATGCATTATCCACGAAGAAAACAGCGGAATACGTTTGTATGGAGAAAGCCCCACTAGAAATCCCTCTTAACACCTACATAAAAACATACATTATTCATCACACAATTAATTCCAACATCGAAGGATGATTTCGGGGTAGACCATAAAATTTTAGTATAAAAGAGGGCCTTCATTCATCAAAAACGATGGCAAAAATACACCATAAACCCATCATAAATCACCTTCTAGAAACAACCACTTATTATGTTCTTTATTATTCCTTTACCCTCCACCCCCCCTTCCCCCTTTTCCCTTTTTTCTTTTCCTGTAACCTCGAAGGTCAAGATCAAGGTCACCGCTTGTTCTCAGGACGCTGACGCTGAGATCATCGGCGGCACTAGCAAACAGAGCGTCAAGCTGAAAGCGTCAGATATCTACTCTGATGATTCCGGTTCTGACTCTGATGATAATAAGTCTCAAGGTGAGTGAGCTGTTTACGACTTTATAACTTGTTAATTTGTGTTTATTTTCCTTTGAAATAAGTTGTATGATTTGTTATCCTAGGTCTGGGCAGTATTTTCAAATGTGATTATGATTCTTCCGTTGCGAAAAACTGATATTTTCCGCGCACTAAGCATTGCGTTGTAAATCCAGCAATGAGCCCTTGAAGCCCTAGGTTGGATAATCAATGCTGGGCTCAACACCCATAGTTGAAATACGATACGCATTGAAACGATAAAAATTGAAAAAATCGCCATAGTATGTGTCAGTCAAGATTAATAATTTATTTGCTTGAAAACTAAAATTTATTCTCATACGAGCAGGTCGCCGTAGTTCCTCAAGTTCTTCATCATCGGGTGGAGAAGAAGAGGAAAAGAAACGAGAACGTGAGGAGGTAGAGATCAAATACGCAGACACTAAGGATCAGATTAACAAACTTAGACTTAGCAGGTAAGCTATTTTTGAATTTTCATTCATTTTTCTATTTTGAGTAGAGGAAGACCAAAGAAACTGTGGACTGGACTGTGTGAAGGATGATATGGCAAGAAAAGAGGTGTCTGGTGAGATTACGAGTAATGTAGATGTATGGAAGAAAACGACATGCTAAAAAATAAATTTCAGGATTGCAATTGGCAGGAGAAAGATGATGATGATTTCATTTTTCATTCTTTTGAACGCCATTGTCACATATACGTGACAAACAACCGCGTGCCCTGTACGCCAACGACACAAATATGTGACAAAAAAATGTGGTGTACTATAACACGAAATAAGCAATTTAAATCAATACTGTGTGTATTTATTTATAAATCTTTAAAATGTGATCTATATATCTAAAATATTAAGTGTCTTATCAAAAAATAAGTTAACAATACTTTTGAAATCCTTTTTTTTTATTTGTAAGTATTTGCGGCCAAGATACAGGATGTAACCCTAAAAATAAAAAGGCTTAAATGGAAATGGTCGGGCCACATGATCAGAGGAAAGGACAAGTGGAGCAAAATAGTAACACAATGGTACCCAAGAGAAGGTAAAAGGAAAAGAGGTAGACAACAAAAAAGATGGGACGATGATATCAGGCAGGTTGCAGGCATAACATGGAGTAGAGTGGCTAGGGAGAGATCAGAATGGAGTAGGTTGCAAGAGGTCTTTGCCAACTGGCAAACGGACTTACAAAAAGTAAAGAAGCACGAGAATATTTTTTTTTTAAGTTTGTAAAACAAATATGTTGATAAAAGTGTAGTAGTGTAAGAAACGATATTGTATCTAAGATCCGAATAAAAGGCTTTATTATTATTAAGTATTTGCGGTGAATTTGTGGCTCGGCGTAGAGGGCACGCGCGTGCGTTTGTGCTCTGGCGTTCTAAAGGTTAAAATTTGACTCGAGCCCCCACATTATGACCCTTCTAGCTTCAAACTTCTGTCTCACATATTTGTTTAATCTTTGAATGATGTAACCGAGAAGTAGTTAACAAAATAATTTGGTTTAAAAGAGTCTCCATGTATAGTCTTTCCCAAACTTGTCCATAGAGATCTATGCTTTGGAACGGGAACTACAGTACTTTCATAACTTATTATGCCTTGGCACTGTAGCTTCATCATTTTGTTTTTGACCTTCAAAATTGCCTGTAACAGTCTAATTGAAATAAATGCTTTGAGTTTGTCTAATCATGTGCTGAAATTATTAGTAATAGTATATATATTGTCTGTCTATGTCAGGTTTAAATTGGAGCGTCTGGTGCACCTTCCGTTCTTCGCGCGCGTCGTCAACGGGTGCTTCGTGCGGATCGGCATCGGGAACAATAACGGGAATCCAGTTTATAGGGTGAGTTCCATAAAATATTATGTTTTTAGGGCTCCGTACCCAAGGGTCAAACGAGCGGTATTACTGAGACTTGCTGTCCGTCCGTCTGTCACCAGGCTGTATCTCATGAACCGTGATAGTTAGCCAGTTGAATTTATTACAAATTATGTATTTCTGTTACCGCTATAACAACAAATACTAAAAACAGAATAAAATAAATATTAAACGGGGCTCCCATACAAAAAAGTGATTTTTTTGCTCGTTTTTATAAATAATTGTACGGAACCCTTCGTGCGCGAGTCTGACTCGCACTTGGCCGGTTTTTAAGTTTTCTGACATAGCTGAAGCACTTTTAGGGTTTCGAGTTTTTTGGTTGTAGTTGGTATTTTAGACTCGTTAAAACAGTATGCCCCGACTTACGAGTAGTAAGCCGTAGTTTCGAACCCAGGCAGGCGCATTACTTTGTGTAATTTATTTCATCACCGCTGCCCTCAAAAACGGTGAAGGAAAACGTCGTGGGGAAACATGTCCTAGAACTAAAAAATCGAAGACATGTGACATCTACCAACCCGCACTGGGCCCGCGTGGTGGATTACAGCCCACTCCCTCTCATAGAGAGGAGGCCTGTGTCCCAGTAGTGGGACACTTATAGGCTGATAGTGATGATGATGATGAAAACAGTATCAAGCCCTCCAAGGTAGACCTATGACTTCTTTACAGTGCTATCAGTTTATGTTAACCTATATTTTACTGATGCAAATCGCAGTGTCTGCGTAGTAGGCAGTACCTACCAGTAATGCACGCGCCTGGTCTCGACCAAAAAGATGTGTTCGATTTTTGACGACCCATATTGTCACTCGATATACTGTTTTCATGACCAATAAAATTTGTAAGCCTCAAATAATAAACATGGTAAAAACCTGCTTCCTGTTATAAAAAAACAGCTGCTTGAATTTGCGATGCCTTCCCATACTTAAGCTTAATGCTTAATACTAAAGCTTTAATGCTGTAACAGAAATATTGTAAAACCAAATGATTTTAAAAGAGTAATAATGGAGTTTCTTGCCGGTTCTTCTCCATAGGAAATGACCAACCCAAACCGAGCACCTTTTTGTCGACGTAAGGCCTAAGTTAAATAAAATATTGTGATTATGATTGATTAATATTATTTTGAAAAAAAAATGACAATTTATTTGAAGAAAAAACCAAAAAAAATATCGGTAATATTCGTCGTAACAATTCGAACAGACAGCATTTTTTTTACTGCTCCCTTGAATATATAATTCAAATCTTTCCAGAATTTCTCATAAAAATGCTAGGTACTATATATAATAAATAAATCTTTGTTTCACAGGTAGCGGAAATCATAGATGTATTTGAGACGGCGAAAGTATATAATTTAGGCAACACTAGAACTAATAAGGGACTTAAGTTAAGGCACGGCACGCAAGACAGAGTGTTCCGGCTGGAGTTTGTTAGTAATCAGGTGAGTTTTAACAACACAAGGTGTTGTTTTGCATCCTCGTCAAATTCAAGGAGGTAACTATGCTTATGATTCTCGACCCGTATCAATAATAAAATGGCCAGGTAATTTTTATTTATTTTCTTATTTTCGAAAATCGGTAAGTTTGAACCACCAGTGTTTTTCACGCGGGTCGTCTGATCCTCGTCCTATAATCGAGCTTTCACTTAGACAAACAATCTCAAACGTTTATTCGACCATTTCTTTTTCCCTTAACCACGTTAAGGGGGTTATTCTGTTGTACGGACAAACTGAAACAACCACAAAAATCAGCGTCTATTAATAATTAACTAGGTACCGTAATTTAAATTGATTATTTATGTGTTTTGTGACAACCTCCTGAATTTTGACGAGCATGCAAAACAACATCCTGTATAGGGTGACTGGTAATAAGTGACCGATACTTAAACAAGTGATTATACTCATGATAACAAATAAACTCTCTCAAAGAAACATTTTTTTATATAGCACTTTTATCACAAGCTGACAAACCCGCGGCGTGCGCGCGCTAATTTCATACGGCTGTTGTATTATTGTGATAAAAGTGAACGAGTATAAAAAAAATTGTTTCTATGGGAAACTTACTTACTTACCAGACTTATTACTGGTGTAATTAAGGTACGTTGAATACTTCTACAGTATTTTTGTTTTCAATGGTAGAAACAGTACCGATTAAATTTTTTAGTTAATAAATAAATACCTACATCAATTAATTAAAGCTACTTATAGAATTCTCTTCTTCAACCCTTGGCCACCCAATGCTGAGTGTAGGTCTCTTCCATATCTCTCCACTTTTGGCGGTTATGTGTCATGGTTATCCAGTTTCTTCCGGCCACTTTTATGAGATCCTATATAAAAACATCTACAAATTAATGAAACGGGAAAGCACGGAACGCAGAATAAAAGAAATCGAAAGCCACCTCGAATCAACAGGTAGTTTAAAGAAAGGTCTTAAAAATCTTAACAGCACCAAACAATGGATACCCTATTTAAAAGATGATACTAATGGCAAGAAAATATTATCAAGACCAGATATAATAGAAAAGGCAACAACATTTTATAAACAATTATACTCAGTAAAAGATGCTACCCCGGAAATCGAAGCGAAAAACCAGGACTCTACTACAACTCTAGATAGATTCTCTACATCTGAAATAATAAAGAAAATCGAAGCTCTAAAATCCGGCAAAAGCAACGGGCCAGATGGAATCCCAAATGAAGCACTTAAATTGGGGAAAATGATACTAGCACCATACTTAACCATCTTATTTAATGAGATTCTAAATCTCAGAGCAATACCGAAAGAATGGGCGCAATCTGACATAATTTTACTCTACAAAAAAGGAGACCCTGCCGATATTGGAAATTACCGACCAATAAGCTTACAACCGAATATGTACAAATTATTTGCTTCATGTCTTGAGGATCGCTTAGCAATGTTCACAGAGAAATTTCAACCGCCCGAACAAGCAGGTTTTAGAAAAAACTTCTCAACAACAGATCACATGCACACTTTAAACTTGATTATAGAGAAATACTTAGAGCACAAAAGACCACTCTACCTGGCATTTATCGACTACGCCAAAGCCTTCGACTCTATATCACATAAGAGCATGTGGAAAGCTCTACATGAGTGCGAAGTACCGTCGGAGACTGTAGACCTTATAAAAGACATCTACTACAAAAGCAAAAGTCGTGTAAAGTTAGAGAGACAAGGCCCTGAAATAAACATTTGTAGAGGCGTCAGACAGGGTGACCCCCTTTCACCTAGAATTTTTATAGCTGTGCTTCAAAGTATAATGAAAACGCTGAACTGGGAAAGGGAAGGAATTAATATAAATGGGAAGCTCCTCAGTAATCTTCGTTTTGCGGATGACATCATACTCTTCTCTGAAACAGCATCTCAACTGCAGAAAATGATTAAAGAACTGAACGATGTAAGCAATAAGATCGGCCTAGAATTAAATACTACCAAGACTAAAGTCATGACGAACCACCATATCATACCAATAAGGGTCAATAACAACACATTAGAATACGTTCAAAGCTATGTTTACCTTGGGCAACAAATATCTTTTTCTAAGAAAAGACACGAAGATGAGGTTAAAAGGCGAGTTAACATAACCTGGAATAAATTCTGGAGCAATAAAGAAACCCTAAAATCAAAAATCCCTTTAAAACTCAAGAAAAAAGTAATGGACTCATGTTTACTACCTTGCCTTACGTATGGCTGCCAAACATGGATATACAATAATGACACTAAAAACAAAATACAAGTATGCCAGAGAGCGATGGAAAGGAGTATACTGAACATACAAAGAAAACACAGAAAAAGAAACACAGAAATAAGAAAAACAACAAAAATAATAGATGCTTTGGAACATTCACAAAAACTTAAATGGAAATGGGCGGGTCATATCGCACGTATGGACAAGGAAAAATGGGCACAGAGAGTAACCACATGGCAAGGGCCAACAAATAAAAGAAAAAGAGGTAGACCAAAAGAAAGATGGGTTGATGAATTAATAAGAAAAGCTGGTAAAAATTGGTTCATAAAAGCAAAGGACAGACAGACGTGGAGCAAAATGGAGGAGGCCTTCACCCGTTGAGGGGTCCATATTGAATTTTGTAAATTGAATTTAATATTATATAAAATGAATTTATTTATTTAGATATAATTATTATGAAATTGTAATTTATAATCACGAGATGAATTTTAATATTTTATTTTTTGCATGCATGCACAGAATTGAAAAATAATTGTTTTATAAGTCATTCATTATGGAAATAAAGAGGCTTTATTATTATTATTATAATTAAGGTATGTTGAATACTTCTACAGTATTTTTGTTTTCAATGGTAGAAACAGTACCGATTAAATTTTTTAGTTAATAAATAAATACCTACATCAATTAATTAAAGCTACTTATAGAATTCTCTTCTTCAACCCTTGGCCACCCAATGCTGAGTGTAGGTCTCTTCCATATCTCTCCACTTTTGGCGGTTATGTGTCATGGTTATCCAGTTTCTTCCGGCCACTTTTATGAGATCCTATATAAAAACATCTACAAATTAATGAAACGGGAAAGCACGGAACGCAGAATAAAAGAAATCGAAAGCCACCTCGAATCAACAGGTAGTTTAAAGAAAGGTCTTAAAAATCTTAACAGCACCAAACAATGGATACCCTATTTAAAAGATGATACTAATGGCAAGAAAATATTATCAAGACCAGATATAATAGAAAAGGCAACAACATTTTATAAACAATTATACTCAGTAAAAGATGCTACCCCGGAAATCGAAGCGAAAAACCAGGACTCTACTACAACTCTAGATAGATTCTCTACATCTGAAATAATAAAGAAAATCGAAGCTCTAAAATCCGGCAAAAGCAACGGGCCAGATGGAATCCCAAATGAAGCACTTAAATTGGGGAAAATGATACTAGCACCATACTTAACCATCTTATTTAATGAGATTCTAAATCTCAGAGCAATACCGAAAGAATGGGCGCAATCTGACATAATTTTACTCTACAAAAAAGGAGACCCTGCCGATATTGGAAATTACCGACCAATAAGCTTACAACCGAATATGTACAAATTATTTGCTTCATGTCTTGAGGATCGCTTAGCAATGTTCACAGAGAAATTTCAACCGCCCGAACAAGCAGGTTTTAGAAAAAACTTCTCAACAACAGATCACATGCACACTTTAAACTTGATTATAGAGAAATACTTAGAGCACAAAAGACCACTCTACCTGGCATTTATCGACTACGCCAAAGCCTTCGACTCTATATCACATAAGAGCATGTGGAAAGCTCTACATGAGTGCGAAGTACCGTCGGAGACTGTAGACCTTATAAAAGACATCTACTACAAAAGCAAAAGTCGTGTAAAGTTAGAGAGACAAGGCCCTGAAATAAACATTTGTAGAGGCGTCAGACAGGGTGACCCCCTTTCACCTAGAATTTTTATAGCTGTGCTTCAAAGTATAATGAAAACGCTGAACTGGGAAAGGGAAGGAATTAATATAAATGGGAAGCTCCTCAGTAATCTTCGTTTTGCGGATGACATCATACTCTTCTCTGAAACAGCATCTCAACTGCAGAAAATGATTAAAGAACTGAACGATGTAAGCAATAAGATCGGCCTAGAATTAAATACTACCAAGACTAAAGTCATGACGAACCACCATATCATACCAATAAGGGTCAATAACAACACATTAGAATACGTTCAAAGCTATGTTTACCTTGGGCAACAAATATCTTTTTCTAAGAAAAGACACGAAGATGAGGTTAAAAGGCGAGTTAACATAACCTGGAATAAATTCTGGAGCAATAAAGAAACCCTAAAATCAAAAATCCCTTTAAAACTCAAGAAAAAAGTAATGGACTCATGTTTACTACCTTGCCTTACGTATGGCTGCCAAACATGGATATACAATAATGACACTAAAAACAAAATACAAGTATGCCAGAGAGCGATGGAAAGGAGTATACTGAACATACAAAGAAAACACAGAAAAAGAAACACAGAAATAAGAAAAACAACAAAAATAATAGATGCTTTGGAACATTCACAAAAACTTAAATGGAAATGGGCGGGTCATATCGCACGTATGGACAAGGAAAAATGGGCACAGAGAGTAACCACATGGCAAGGGCCAACAAATAAAAGAAAAAGAGGTAGACCAAAAGAAAGATGGGTTGATGAATTAATAAGAAAAGCTGGTAAAAATTGGTTCATAAAAGCAAAGGACAGACAGACGTGGAGCAAAATGGAGGAGGCCTTCACCCGTTGAGGGGTCCATATTGAATTTTGTAAATTGAATTTAATATTATATAAAATGAATTTATTTATTTAGATATAATTATTATGAAATTGTAATTTATAATCACGAGATGAATTTTAATATTTTATTTTTTGCATGCATGCACAGAATTGAAAAATAATTGTTTTATAAGTCATTCATTATGGAAATAAAGAGGCTTTATTATTATTATTATAATTAAGGTACGTTGAATACTTCTACAGTATTTTTGTTTTCAATGGTAGAAACAGTACCGATTAAATTTTTTAGTTAATAAATAAATACCTACATCAATTAATTAAAGCTACTTATAGAATTCTCTTCTTCAACCCTTGGCCACCCAATGCTGAGTGTAGGTCTCTTCCATATCTCTCCACTTTTGGCGGTTATGTGTCATGGTTATCCAGTTTCTTCCGGCCACTTTTATGAGATCGTCTGTCCACCTAGTCCACCTGTCCACTTTTAGAATTTATTTATTTAACACTTCAAGTACAATGTACAGTGGCGGACTTAATGTCATAGGCATTTTCTACCAGTCAACCTTTGGGTGATGCAGAGACAAACAGTGGTAGGTGTCTATCTGTTAAAAATAATAATTTAATAAGACATACTAAGGATAAATAAAATACTATAAATATATATCAAATTACTAGAATAATTCAAACTAAATAATTACAAAAAAGTCCTGATTTCTATAAAATAAACTAACTAAATAAACAACAGGACGACTTAGGCCGTCCCAAAAGAATGGCAGCATTGCCACGTTGAATGGCAATTTTAATTCTTAAGCCAAAGAAAGAGCCCTCTGGTCACGCGAAGTGTCAACCACTCGACGAGAAATTTCTTTAAAAAAGAAACGCGCACTTGAGCCCGATGATACATGGTTAATACAATGTTATATTTTCACAGGAATTCACCGAAAGCGAATTCCAAAAATGGAACAAAGCTATAAAGGACGCGAGTAAGAAACCACCCACCATGGAGTTTGTTAGAAATAAGATACAGGAAGTTAAAGAAGCGCTTATGTATGAATTTAAGGTGAGCACAAACTTTCTATTGTCATTTCTATATGTATTTATATTTGTTCAGAGTAGCATTCATGTTTAACCTTTTGAACGCCAGAGCATAAACGCACGCGCGTGCCCTCCACGCCAAGCCACAAATTCACCGCAAACACTTACAAATAAAAAAAGGGATTTTAAAAGTATTGTTCACTTATTTCTTGATAAGACATTTATTATTTAAGATATATAGATCACATTTTAACATATATAAATAAACACACACAAAAGTAATGGTTTAAATAGCTTATTTCGTGTTATAGTGTACCACATTTTTTGTCATATATTTGTGTCGTTGGCGTACACGGCACGTGCTTGCTTGTCACGTATATGTGACAATGGCGTTCAAAAAGTTATAATAGCTTATGATTAGTAATTGGAATAGCTAGATTATAAATGTGCTATGAGCTTTTGCTTAGTAATATCGGTGTTATTTTGAAATAATTTATTTTTCATAATAAACGATCGCTATATGATTACCACTTTCGTTGCTAAGCATTCAGCATATAGGTAGAATAATAATTCGTTCGTCTGCGCACAACCTGCCTACCGAGGCGTCCTTATACTAGCTAGCTACAGATGACTTGCAAACTAGTAAAAATGTATTATTTGAACTTGACACCGAAAGTGTTAAACTTAATATGCTATCGCATTTTCTGCCTATTTCATCACCTTCCTGTCCTTGTCCCATTTTACTTGGGGTCGGCGCAACACGTCTCTTTCCTCCATTCTCCTCTGTCATTCGTCATACTATCATTTATTTATTTTTCCTTCATGGGGCCGTTCAAGTATAACGTAATCAGATTTTTTGCAATTATTAAACCACCCCTCCCCCTCGTCAGCAATAGTAAGCAAGGCTCTTACCCCTCTCCTCCCCCATGCTTACGTAAACATTGGTACAATTGATTGATTCATGAGCAGCAGTTATAAGTGACAGACAAGTGAATAGCGCGCGGTAATTCCCCTACTCATTGCTAAGCGAGTACCTAAACGTATTAGTTATTTGTAGGAATCCCCGAAAATGCATTTCGTTTTCAAGCATAGACAATGTGTGGGTTGCCATATGTGTAAAAAAGTAAATAATTGCTGCAGACGTTATCACCGTCTAGATCCCCCAAACCCCATGTCATCAAAAATAAGCAAAGCAAAGACCCCCCTGCCCCCCCCATAGTGCTTACGTAATACTTGAATGATCCCCATATCATTTTTCACACAATCCATCCATCTTTTCTTTTTTCTTCCTCTCCCTCTCCATCCATCCACACTATTGTTGACTGAAATATAACTCACATAAAAATTTGAAAATAATTATTTGTTTATTATATTCAGCATGGTATATGTATCTAATAAAAATAATTCATTACTTCAAGACTACCGTTTTCAGGAGGAAGACGTGGAGAAGATAGTGGCTGAGAAGGATCGCTTCAGATCTCACCCGACGAACTACGCCATGAAGAAGACGCAACTCATGAAGGAACGAGATGTCGCGCAGTTGAGGTAAATACTTATACAGATATACAATAAAGTCAGGTTGTTGGGGATGTAATTCTGTCCTGTGAATGTTGGGTTTGTCCATGACGAGACCTTCGAGTTGTACATGTATAACATCATCGTCATCCTATAATGTTCCCACTGCTGGGACACAGGCTTCCTGGTTATGAGAGTGAGTGAGCTGTAATCCACCACGCGGGCCCAGTGCGGGTTGGTAGATGTCACATGTCTTCGAATTTTTAGTTCTAGGACATGCCGGTTTCCTCACGATGTTGTCCTTCACCGTTTTTGAGGGCAGCGATGATGAAATTACACTTAGTAATGCGCCTGCCTGGGTTGGAACCCACGGCTTACTGCTCGTAAGTCGGGGCTGCCACGACTGTGCCACCGCTGCTCTCACACGTATATTCGTGTAATGAATTAAATGAAATATGACAAGGTCCGCGGCGCGACAATACCTATCTCACGCGTCATACATACACATACATACATGTTGGCATGTATGTATGACTGACTGACTGACGCTGGCGGGCAGGAACAGCTGAGAACTGCCAGCGACAATCCTTCGATACTTTTACTTCGCCCGCGTTTATACATCTGGGTCCCTATTCAAACGCTCAGATTCGATTTCGATTCGGAAAGTCATATGTCTATCTCGCTCGCTTTCGTAATGCCAAAACAAGATAGACATACGACTTATGTCTCAGTGAATTTCACGACGAATTTCTAGCCTAAATCTAATTCTTATGGAAATATCACGCAACCATCCTTTAAAGTTTAAATGCACGAGAAATAACTACGTTGATAATAGGTATGTTTTCAAAGAACGTTTTAAAGGATGCTATGTGACGTTATAAATCAAATTGGTTTTGATTTTTAACGTTAACAACCGCAGGATGTGTAGTCACTTGGTATATGAATTTTTTTTAAAATGTATTGACCTCAATTATACTTATTCTATTTAAATACCGATATTAATATTGTCTATGAAGTCAATACAATTTTTATTTTGATGTGATAACTTCTTATGGGAGGGTAAACCGCTTCGTAACGTAACGCGTTATGGCGCCACTCTGTCTGGTTTACCACGTTAATTAGTTTAACTAACGAGCTTCCCTAGACGCATACGTTTTTATTACGTTTAACAAAGATTTTTCTACCACACTTCCTTTACCAATAATACTATTTCAGAGGCGACGACGAATCAGTACTAGAACTAAACGCCAAGATCCAAGAGTTGGAGGAGCGAGCCAACCAACTGGACAAGACGCGTACGTCGTCCATACAGAGCATCTCATACATCAACAACAGGAACCGGAAGCTTAACGTCGAGACTGCCGAGAAAGCTATCATGGAAGAGGTGAGCTATATTACCAGTTCAAGTTAATGTGCGCAGGGAGAATTCACAATGGCAGTCTAAAATGGACGTGGGCAATGGCAGATTTACAAATTTTCAAGATTTACGCTGTAAAGATTTTGCCGCCCTTGCCTCTACAATTTGCATGTTCTAGAGACGGCGAACCAGCTATTTTACAGTAGATTATGGAACTACACCGAATGTACAGTCAACTAATTCGGTATAGGACCCCCTTAAGGACTATCCTTGTTTCCAGCGTTAAACAGTTAAAAACTTTATATTCCTTTGACCCTTTTTTTGTTTTATTCCTATTGGTCGAAAAACGGTGGTCAAACATCTGGGATCATTAACAGAGACTAAGATTTTTATTAAACAAAAGGTATTTAAAAAAAGGGTCGCGTTTATTGGTCCGCAAACTATTTGTGCGGAGTTGCGGACCAATAGCAGTAAGGGTGTTAAGCAGATGTGGTCTTCGTGTGCACGGGATTTGGTTTGAAAAATGTACCTATTGCCACTTTTGCGATAGTACAATGACTAGTGAGAGGGGAAAGTCATCCGCAAAAGTTGTTGCAGACTTTTATCTGTAAAACATCAGAAAACCGCCATGCAGAAATCTTTTTGATATCTACGAGGTAGCAAAAAAAAAAGAATGTTCGGTCCCCAAATTTGTCGCCCCAAGAATCTGCCGCCCTAAGCTCCAGCCTACTCAGCCTGCTGGAAAATCCGCCACTGGACGTGGGAAACTGGGGGTTTAATTCCGCTGCGGCAAAAACGTCAACTTTATATTACTAACTAGCTGTCAGGCGCAACTTCGTTTGACGCATTATCTCCGTTTTCGCAACATTTTTCATTGCTGCTCCACTCCTATTGGTCGTAGCGTGATGATATATAGCCTATAGCCTTCCTCGATAAATGGGCTATATAACACTGAAAGAATTTTTCAAATCGGACCAGTAGTTTCGGAGCCTATTCAATGCAAACAAACAAACAATCAAATCTTTCCTCTTTATAATATTAGTTTAGACTAGCAGCTACCCGCGACCTTCGTCCATATGAAATTATTATAAAAATATTACTTCCTTAGTTGAATAGGATTTTTTTAACAATTTCAACGATATTTTTTTTTGTTCTCGGAACCCTAACATAATATTTGCCCAAACATGTGTACACATACAATAATAATAAGAAAATTGTTTCAGACGTGTTTGCCATACTATGGCGTGCAAATGTTTAGAATAACAATTGTTTTTTTTTATATATCCTTCAATCCAAGAGAAGGCAATATAACCAAAAATAAACATTACAAAAATAAAATAAAACAGAATTTAATCTATGACTGTAAAAATAGCAACTAGTAGGTAATCATAGTCAAAAAGAAAAAAATAACATTTTAAAATAAAGAGGAGGAAACAGCTATTAGAAATGTATTTATTTACATAGATTGATTTTGATGGGGAAAAAATACTATGTCTAGTGTTGAACATCCCATCCCCTTGACAAAAAAATTAAACACGCCAAAAACATCCTCGATATCTCTTATAGGTATGAATTTCCCTATCTAACACTGTAAATGGCACGTTTTTACCACATCTTGCCAGCACAACTTCTTTCAAACACCATTTAAAAGTAAAATATTAATTTTCAAGGTAAAAGCAATGAAAGGCAAGAAAACAGACGACCCGTTCACGAGGCGGCATACCAAACCTGTGATGAACTTCAAGTCTGGAGGGAGCAAAGCTTCGGTAAGTAATTTTTTTTTTGTTCTATATAGGCTTGCATTTAGCTGCAACTCAAAACCAAACACCAACAACCTCTTAAGAAGTCATTCTACTCATCATAATGAATAACTTTTACTATGAGACCAAACATAAAATCGTGAAAAAAAAATCAGCTGTTCCCTACATTTTGACGAGTTATGTGAACATAAAGTACGGAAAAGCTGATTTTTTTTTCGCGATTTCATGTTTTGTCCCATATGTTGTTCATAATGATGAGTACAACGACCTCTTAAGAGGTTGTTGGTGTTTTACCAATAACCCTGTATAAATGATCAGGGAACAGAGAAACCGGCATTGAATGCCATAGACTGACGGCGAGCACAATAAATATGGAGGCATAGTGCTTTGTGTTAGGCGCAGGTCATACATAAAACACGTCGGGTGCGGGCAGGGCACGGGCGACTTCCTATTCCATTCAAATTTCATACTTCACGCATAGAAACAAAGCGCAATTTAGGACACACGGTTTCGTCGGTCGGTACGCGTTCGGTCGTCCGAGCCACGACATAGCGTGTGTTCTAAATTAAGCTTTGTTTCCATGCATATTGTATCAAATTTGAATGGGTCAGGAAGCCGCCCGAGCCGTGTCCGCGCCTGACGTCTTTTATGTGTGGCCTGCGCTTTAGGCTACCATAGAGGACAGAGATGTCCCGTCGGCCGCTACATGACGTTTTTTCAACTCATTTTGACCACACTTGGTTTAAATCCTTTCACTATTGTAAGCTTGCCGTGCGACTAGGTAGAGAGATCTTTTACTTGTATTAATATCTCGTATCCTCTTGAACGTAGGAGCTTGAACTTGAGGAGCTCGTAGCTAAATAATAACAGCCGTACCGGTCGATCTTTAAGGTTAAGCCGTGCTTGCCGAGGTTGGTCTGTGGATGGGTGACCATAATCACATACGAGTTTCCTCCGTGCCTCGGAAAGCACATTTAGCCGTTGGTCCCGGCTGTCATTTGTAGATCTTTAACAGTCGTTAAGAGTAGTCAGAAGCCAGAAGTTTAAGATCCAGTCTTACCAAGGTGTATCGTATTACCCAGTTACAGGGTTGTGGAGATCAGATAGGCAGTCGCTTTATGTAAAATACTGGTACTCAGCATCATCCGGTTAGACTGGAAGCCGATCCCAAGATAGTTTGGGAAAGAGGCTAGGCAGATGATAATCCTCTTGAACGAAGATCTCGAAAATAAGTTAAAGTAGTCTGTCAAGGGACTGGCCTGCTTCTACTGGCCGGGACTGGCTCGTTGGCCAAGCACGACCGCTGAGCAGGAGGTACTGGGATGATTTTCCATTAGGAATTTCTGAGTAGCAGCCACGAGGAACAGGGTGTAAAGTTCCTCGATATTCCATAGAAAAGGGAGGATCCTCTGACCAGACAGGTGTTATGTCTAGTGGGCAACTGCCCGACAGTTGTTGTCGAGTTTCTCTATATAGTCTTTAGTCGATGTAAACTTTGCTTGCGCGATTCAGACCATATTAGTTCTTCTGTTTTCTCTTAGATGGCGCTATAGTACTTTTTGTTGTAAGTTGTTTTTTCTAGGTCGCCACAGGTACAACTCTGCCCTACCCTTCGGGCATTACAGTTGTGATATTATGTTACTGATAGATAACGAACAAATTCTTATTTTTCAGGAGGTTATAAGAACTGAAGAAGAAATAGCGGAAATGCTTAAAATTAGGGAGGAAGAAGAAAAAATAGCTAAAGAACTTAAAGAAAAGGAAAGACTTGTAAGTATACTTGTTATGTTGATATGCATCATCATCAGAGATCGGAATTGGGTAGAGTTATTTAAGTACTTACACTGATTTCATACAGCGAAAGAATTAAGTGGGTATGCCTCAAATTTCGAGATTAATTTTAAAGAGCAGAAAAATCCCGTGATTTATTAAATAAAAAAGTTATTTACTTTTACATAAGTTAAACCAGTCGACATCGGATGTCTGAAGTTGCAAAATTCCAATGCGAATTAATGTCTCGTACTACTACTTGTACGTCTATCTATATCTGAGGTTTTTATTATTATTTATTTGTAATATTGTTGGCCACACGGGATTGTATTATAAATCCCGGGAACATCCATATTAATATCTAATTTCGATGCAAGTACATAAATAACTCTACCTAATTCCGACCTCTGATCATCATTCAACATCATTTTCCTGCCGACGACCTTAAAGGCGATGTAGATATGGAAAGAGAGTACAGGGCATTAGCGGTGGGGCGCAATATGTCCGTAGATTGGTCGGTGTGCGCACCTAGTTAAAATCACTCATTTCAAGGCCTACTGCCAGAGTCTGTACTCGGGTAATCTATGGGTCAATTACACTAAAAGTAAGCTAGAAGTACTGCGCGTCCAGAATAATCATGTTTTTTTTTTTGACAAGCCCTTCACACTATTCTCAAACCACTGCAACTCCAATGCGCCAGAATCATTAGTGGCGACTACCAGAAAAGCGCCCGAGACAATAAAGCTCGACGAAATCCCAGATAAACTATACTGACTTGGATCACGCAACGAAATTTATCTAGGAATACAGAAGCTTAATTATATCTTTTTTCCGTTTTCCAGCAACAAATTCAAGATGCAGAGAAAGCCATGCGAGACAAGCCGACTGGTAACGACACAAGCTTGTACTCGCTACACGACTTCGATATCAACATCGAGTTGGACCTGCCTATAGCTAGTAAGTATATTTCCTTAACTTTCAATGTGTTCCTCTTTATCGTGTGGTTTGTGGTTTCAGAGGTTTTTGGTTTTATGCCGCCCATAGGCCTCCTCTGACTTTAAACTAAACAGTCATTATTTTTGTAAACAACTTTCTTTTGAACCGATTTATAAAAGAAGGAGGTTCTAAATTCGATTGGTATTTTTTTTTAATGTATGTACACTGCTTACGCTGAGATTTATGATCCGATTTACGCGATTCTTGTTTAGTTCGATGCGGAATAGTTGCAATTTGGTCCCATAAAAATTTAACATACTTTGGCCCAGTAGTTATCATTTTATGAACAATTATACTTGACTAGGATATATGTGATATGTTTATGGATATATGTGACAACTGTAACGGCACGGTTGGCGCAGTGGTTGAGCGATCGACTGCTGCGCTGCGTGTCGCGGGTTCGATCCCCGCACGGAACAAATATTTGTATGGCCTACAGATAGTTGTTCCGGGTCATGTTTGTGTATGTTAGTTTAAATGTTTGTGAACGCACCCACGATACAGGAGAAATTCCTAGTGAGGGGCAAAGTGTCTTATAAAAAAAAAAAACTAAAAGTGGTAAAATATTATTTTTTTCACAACTACTTGCTAGGTGACCACACAGAATAGAATAATAATTATAAGTTGTATAATAAAAACACGCTTTAGAGTGATGTCATTTTATTATTTTTCGTATTCTTCTCAAGAAACCCTTACATTTGATGCCTATATCATGGGAATAACTAGTCCGCCATCTTTGGTTGGTCTGCCATATTCGATTTAGAATGACGTCACTTAGCCAACCATGTATTGTCATCTTTCTGTCGTCCGTCCCTCCGCAATCAATACTCAGATTTCCCAATTAGCCACTGCAATATATGTTCAGAGGAGGAGGTATATGAGTGTTCAGTGTTGAATATCATCATATAATATCATCATCATCATCTGCCTAGCCTTTTCTTAACTTTATTGGCGTCGGCGGAGAGCAGTGGCAGCCCCAATTGACGAGCAGTAAGCAGTGTGTTCGAACCACGGCAGGCGCATTACTTTGTGTAATTTATTTCATCACCGGTGCTCTCAGAAACGGTGAGGTAAAACATCGTGAGCAAACCTGCATGTCCTAGACCTAAAAATTGGAAGATATGTGACATCTACCAACCCGCACTGAGCCCGAGTGGTGGATTAAAGCCCACTCCCTCTCATAAAGAGGAGGCCTGAGTCCCAGCAGTGGGCACATTATAAGCTGATGATGATGATGATTGGGGTCGGCTTCCAGTCTTTCCGGATGCAGCTGAATACCAGTATTTTACATGGAGCGACTGCTTATCTGACCTCCACAACCCAGTTAGTACTGAGTATTACGATACCCTTTGGCAAAACCAGTTGTCTGTCTTTCAGGCCACTGACTACCTGTAACAACTGACTAAGATCTAGAAATGACAGCCGGGAGCCACGAGAATGCTGTACTAAACATCTTAAGAGCGTTTACACCTTACGACATTTCATACAAACTTTCAAGGCCTTATTTTCCGATATTAACGAACCGATTTTAATTAAACTTCATACGCATAAGCAGCATAGATAGTTCTAAAAAGTTACTAAAAACATTTGCGTATTAAGTTTCTGGCTCTGTATGGTGTCGGACGTGCTCTGTATGGTGTCGGACGTAAAGAATAGCACCATCCCATATCTTCCCGTGGGTGTCGTAAGAGGCTACTAAGGGACTTGCCAGAGAATGGGCAGTAGCGTTCTCTGTGCTTTTGTAACAACCGTACTGCGATCGCCAACCCGCCTGCCAAGCGTGGCGATTATGGCAAAACCCGCCTTACGTACACTTGGGGGAGGCCTATGTCCAGCAGTGGACGTCTTTTGGGCTGGAATGATGATGAAAATCGGATCAGTCATTTCGGAAAATACGGACTTGAAAGTTTATATGAATGCTTAAAACCTCTCCTTATCAGAAATGACAGTCGTGCGTAACTTATCCATCCGGATCCCCGTGTACCACTCCCAATACTAGTAAACCTGCATTTATTTCCAGAATCAGTTTCAAGCCAACCAAAGCAAGTAGCAACGAAGGTGAAAGAGACGGGCCCCAAGCGCTCCCTCAACTTGGACGAGTACAAGAAACGGCACGGACTTATATGAGTGTGGAGTCACTACAGACAGACTGAGTGCATGTGATTTAATGTCCGGAGTATTCGTGTGACAGTGTTTTTCGAGTGAAAATTTCAAGTGTTTTTCCGCAATTGCTATAGAAAATTGTGTTGAATCAAGATTGTTTGTGGAATCAGGCGTTGTTTTTTGTGAAAATCCTTCTTAGTGGTTGCAATCGCGAGGTACAAAAACAAAATATTTTTATTTCACATAGGCCTACATGGGCACTTATAAAACGTCGACAAAAAGTTGCACGGTTCGGGTTGGTCGTTTCCTATGGAGAAGAACTGGCAAGAAACTCCATGGTTACTCTTTTAATATCATTTGGTTTTACAATATTTTTTTGATACGGGTACGATTCCCGGGTCGAGCAAATTGTTATTGCTTTTTTCCATCAGGTTTTTCTCAGTAGCATCCACGGAGTCTGGATTTCTGCCCGGCTGATGATTAGGCTCGCCCCTATTACAAGTTATGTTAGAAAGTTGCGATAAAAAGCGGTGTTTGATTAGTTGCAAGCAATATTGTGCTTCTTAGCAAAATAAAAGCGGTATTTTTTTACCGAAATTACGATTACAACTTTGAATTAAGACCGATTTCATAGTGATATAGGTTCCAAAATATTATGTTTGTAATAATATGCAATTGCAATCTATACAGTAGAAGAAAACCACTTTTAAAAGTAGCTAAGTGTGCTACAAGAATCGTTTGGTAAAGGCACTGTTGGTAAAAATGTATCACTTTTTTTTTTACTGGTATGGGCACTAACTCTGTCATTAACACTTCAAATGTGATATTTACCATTTATTATTATAATTTGTTCGTTATCCATGATCATGGCGCTTGCAACACCGTCGAAATATCGGGAACTCATAACAAATTTCATCTCAATATACATCCGTAATTTTTTGATTACATGAATAAAGAAAAAAAACTTGTCCAAAACTTTTTCATAATCTACCTGATAGTCTCTATGGAAACAACATTCTGAAAAAAATATTTGGCCAAATTGACGAATAATGTATTGGTAAATGAATCAAAAATCACAAATATTAAGCAATAAATATGTATTATCTACTTCGGTTTCGTTATATTCGAATTACAAAATTGACAGCGGTTTCATTATGATACCCATAACGATACAAGTTGCATTATGCAAATCGTCATAAATTCTAAAACACAAGCATAGACATTCTGAACATACAGCCAGGTACCTATAATATTACTTCGAAATCGAGACACTGTAAATGATGTTTTTAAAAATGGAACAAGTTTAGAACAAAAGTATCGTTTACTATTTGACTGTTGCGGCTACAAGATCTTTGCCTTATACCTAATAAACAAACAAAAACACTAAATAAAAAAAAAGTGGACGCGGGAATTTCTGAGTGAAATTTTATTAAAATGTCTTCAACATCAAGTTATGTTGAAAATACTCCACCAGATATAACAAATAGAGCAGTTGCGGCTACAAATAATTCACTACCAGAAAAATCAAGACATGTATATGAGAAATGTTATGAAACCGAAGTAGATAAAAATACTTATTTGTCTATATCTGTGTTTTATTCCTTCCTTCGTAGATAAAATCTTGTAAGCAACTATACGTTATTGGTCTTTTAATAACTCGTGCCCACGTATTTCGGTACGCGCTACGCTTGTACCGAAAAATGGCACTCGTATTAAAAGACCGTCCTTAACGTAACAGTTGCATAAATAGCTATTAAAATATCTATCTTTCTCAGTAATGATGTTTAATATTATTAATATTAAAATGGTAATAGGCTCGCCCCCTGTTAACTGGCTGAATGTAGAAGTACTGTATACACCTCTGCTTGTCCCTTCAGGGATTACAGGTGTGATGTTCTGTTCTGTATTAATATTAGAAAAATATGTAGCTAAATAATTGTTAAATTCACAAGTTATTGTTTGCATGTTACTACTGTGTTGATATTTGTACTGATCGTAAACACAAAGTGTTGTTTTGCATCCTTGTCAAAATTCAGGAGGTTGTCACAAAAGGCATAAATAATCAATTTAAATTACGGTACCTAGTTAATTATTAATAAACGCTGATTTTTTTGGTTGTTTAAGTTTGTCAGTATATCAGAATAACCCTTACGGTGGTTTAAGGAATAAGAAATTATCGAATTAGCGTTTGAGCATTGTTTGTATGTGTGAAAGCGCGGTTATAAGGCGAGAATCAGACGGGCCGCGTTTAAAACACGGGTGGTTCACACTTACCGAATTACGAAAAAAAAAACTTAAATTTCGATACCCATTTTATTATTGATTCGAGACCAGAATCATTAGCATAGTTACCTCCTTGAATTTGTCGAGGATGCAAAACAACACCTTGTATACACGCATAAAGTTTTCGGATACTTCGTTTTGTATAACGTCGTTTATGTCACCCATACCTGTATGACATAAACAACAGTCTTACCAAGGGGTATCGTATTACCCAGTTACTGGGTTGTGGAGGTCAGATAGGCAGTCGCTTCATGTAAAATACTGGACTAGACTGGAAGCCCACCCCAAGATAGTTTGGGAAAAGGCTAGGCAGATGATGATGAACTGTATGACACAGGCTAAGATCCCGCTATACAACGAAAACCAATTTTTTTTGACAACTCATATGCAATATATTTATTGACATATTAAATTTAATATAAAATAAATTTCACCCATTAACCAGCTCGGTGAAGGTCGTTGTATAGCGGGATCCTATACTAACAGTTTCATATGGGTGAATCACATTTACATATACATGGTGTAACGGAAAGGGTATATACATACTTAAGGGTGTGCTACAGACCATCAAACTGAACATGTTTCTCCATCGGACAAACATCGTAATAACGAAAAACTTATTTGCTACCCCATACAAAATTTCAATACCTATTCGACCCAAATGTATGGGGTAACTGATATTTTTACACAGCCTTAAGTATGTTTATACCCTTTTCGTAACACCCTGCATAGATCAGCATTTTCTTGCATCTTTTTCCTATTACTAGGGTTTCGTTGGTCTTGTGGAGGCAAGCGCGCTTGCTCAGCATAAGGTTCTCGTTTCAATTCCTAGGTCGGACACAGTGTTACTGGGTTTTTTCCCATTAGGAATTTCCCAGTAGGTAGCAAGTAATCTGGATTTGTACCCAGTTGATGGCGTTAGTCTCGCCCCCTATTACATGGGACTTAGAGCGTTTACACCTTACGACATTTCATACAAACTTTCAAGTCCTTATTTTCCAAAATGACTGAACCGATTTTAATGAAAGTTCATACACATAAGCAGGATACATAGGTCTAAAAAGTTACTAAAAACATTTGAAAAATTGTGTTACAGCTAAATTAGAACGATTATAAATTATCTATAGAATTTAAACAGAAATTTCCAATTATCTTTTTTTTTAAAGAAATTTCGAAAATGTTTTGTAGTAACTTTTTAGACCTATGTATACTGCTTATGCGTAGGAAGTTTCATTAAATTCGGTTCAGTCATTTCGGAAAACAAGGACTTGAAAGTTTGTATGAAATGCCGTAAGGTGTAAACGCTCTTAAAGTGGTTCCCGACTTCTCGCTCCACAAAATGACGGGTCTATGTATCAGAGTAAGATGGATATACTCGAAAACGCTGATCCGTTCGTGTAAATGTGATTTCTTTATGTCACTGCCTAAAGCTTTGTGTCATAGCCTTGTAACTGTTTGTAATAATAGCTAAATAAATGTGATGAGATTGGTATTAAAATAAATTCTAATAGTGACCTGCCCCCGTATTCACAAACGCTCAATTTCGATTTCGATTCGAAAGTCGTAAGCCTATCTCGCTCGCTTTCGTAATGTCAAAACAAAATAGATATACGACTTATCGAATCGAAATCGAATCCGAGTGTTTGTGAATACGGGGGCTGGGCGGAAAGTGTTTTGGGTTTTTCCATAAGAAAATTCTCAGTATCAGCCCACATGCACTTAAACATAACCAGTAAAATGGGCGCACTCCTCTGCCTAGCCCTTCGGGGTTACAGGCGTGATGTTTTATAGCAATATTGCTTCAACGCGAATATAATATTGTAATAAACAAGTTTCGGTAAAACAAAGAAGGAAAGAAAAACAATGTGATACCAATACACTCGGACAAATATTAAGTAATAATTAATGTATAAATAATATTAATACTGTTTTTCAATATAGAAAACGTTATGCTTTTCTTAATTTTACCCAGAAAGTACAGTCAATTTTAATTAAATAGTTTTTCTCTGTTATAATAAATGATCGATACTGACATATGGGTTATATCACAAACTTCTGCGTAAACAACTTTAAAAGCAAATGCAAGCCATCAAAAATGACATATAGAGCGGAAGGGAAAACAGTTACTATGTATTCAGCTTTCTGAACCCCCAAAAACCATCCAGCAATTTTTTTATGGGGAAGACCGTTAAAAGCTAATTGTAGATGGCACGACTATAGCTGGGTCTCAATCTGACCAATGAGGTCGAGCTAATTGAAATATAAAATGACATTACCGGATTTTCAACCAATGACGATGCATGGAACCAGCTATGCTAGCGCCATTAGTTCCGAAGTTTCCATCCCCATTACTATTACCTAAAAAAATTGTTGGTTGGTTTTTGGGGGATTAGAATAATGTGCTTAATACATAGTTACCGTTTTCCCTTCCACTCAATGTGTCAGTTTTGACCCGTATTTGTTAACAGTGCGAGAAAGAGACAGAGCCATACAGCAAAAAAACCACTGTCTCTTTCTCCCAATATAACATTTGTGGCTTCAAAATCCGACTACAGTTCTTCTGCTAAAGATATTAGATGTTGTTTTCCTACAAAACATTGACTTACAGTTTTATCCCTTCATAAATCGGTAGTCAAACGCTAGGTCCCTTAAAACGGCTAAAATAATAAACTATATTGACTCTATAATCGGGTAAAAGTTAAGTTTCGCGTATAGAAAGTACCTAAATGAAATATAGAGTGTAAAAACTTATAGGACTGCTTGATTCGAAGATTTTTTGCACTCCTATCTGGAAAATAACCACACAACAACGCACAGATACATTTCTGTTTCTTAAAAAATTACATTATATTTTAGAAATTGTATTTTTATTCGTTACGATATCTAAGCTCACTCTTCTCAATGTTGACGTTTTCGCGCGACCTCCGTGGCATCTTACGATTTCAATCATAATCTGACGTCTTTTTATGGTTCATTTAGTAAAAAATAAGACAGTGGAGGTATCATAATTATGGGTTCTGAAACGGGTAAGAAAAGTCCCACAAACTTTGACACTCTATGTTTTAACCATGGATAAATAGCAAATGGAGTCAATATGTATAGTAAAGGTTTCTGTTAAAGATCAAGACAGAAATAAATAGATTTGTATAATAAATACAAATGATTGTTTAAAAAATACGTACAGAAGTGGCCCAGGGCCCACTTTACTGTGTATTGTCTCTTTCCATTTGTTACTTATCCGTGTCTCAGCACCAGGCTATAAATATGGTGATATCGTGCTTTAGAACAAGTGTGATTGTCAAATCGCTTTAACTAGACAAACAAGTGAATATGAACTTGTACCAAAACTTGCAATTGTACTACTACCCAACTACACTACTACCAAGCTAAGTTTGCACCTCGCGTCGATTATGTCACACTGACGCTTAGGTACGGTCTGCAAAAAAGGATTCGCTATGACTATAAAAAAGTAAACTAATTTTTGTTAGATACTTTGCATTTATTGTTTTTAACATTATATTATACAAGCTCGGAGCTCGGAGGAGCTCGTGGCTAAATAATAACAGCCACCCAGGTCAATCTTTAAGGTTAAGCCGTGCTTGCCGAGGTTGGTCTGTGGATGGGTGACCATAATTACATATCGAGTTTCCTCCGTGCCTCGGAAAGCACGTTAAGCCGTTGGTCCCGGCTGTCATTTGTAGATCTTTGACAGTCGTTACGAGTAGTCAGAAGCTAAAAAGTCTGACATCCAGTCTTACCAAGGGGTACCGTATTACCCAGTTACTGGGTTGTGGAGGTCAGATAGGCAGTCGCTTCATGTAAAATACTGGTACTCAGCTGCATCCGGTTAGACTGGAAGCCGACCCCAAGATAGTTTGGGAAAAGGCTAGGCAGATGATGATGAACATTATATTATACAAAGGTACATTAAAATATACACAAAAAAAAATGCGAGGTGCAAACTTAGCTTGGTTGAGTAGTAAACGATATTTATCGCTACATGTACTAAATGTCGTTAAATATCATATCGAATGCGTATCATAATACAGGACCTGTTTGTCATGATGATGATGCCATCTAGCCGATTTCGGCCTCAGCGACTGCATTCGCTGGCTCTCTAGGGTGGTTATCGAGAGCTCTGGTGCGTTGCTCTTCAAGTGGCTAGCAAATCCATCTTTTGCCGAAAAACTCCGAGCACAAAGCGGACTTACCAAAATTATAATATATTATTTTACATAAGCCTACATGGGCACTTATAAAACGTCGACAAAAGGTGCACGGTTCGAGTTGGTCGTTTCCTATGGAGAAGAACCGGCAAGAAACTCCATGGTTACTGTTTCAGATCAGGACACCATTGACGGCATTGTAGGGTATAGCTGTAGGTGGTCTATTTTTATTGTGATACGCGTGAGAAACACATGAGTTAGCGACAACTAGTATGGGTAGCGATAAATATCGTTTACAATTAGTAGTATTTGGTCCAATTTTGCATTCACTCGTTTTGCCAGCTTAAAATGACTCTAGTATAGAGCGTCTTCTCTGTCACTTACACCTGTCTATCTCTTTCTAAGCCCGATATATCATATCTATGCCTAGTACTACAGTATTTCACAGTTATTTTATCTCTGACACATCAAAGTGGACTTTATTGTCGTTGTTATAAGGCTGCTATTTAGTTGACGCCACTGACAAGACGGTCAAAATTACTGTGATCTTTATTTTGTTACAGTAAGGATGATATTTCGATGCTGGCACTGACAAACCTGTCAATATAACAGTGGATCTTATGGACTTTGTAATAAGGTTGGTTTTGTCATTGTTAAAATATTTGTGAAATTACTGTACATCGTAGTTTTAGGATATAAATTAATTAATTACCTCCAATATGGCGGATGCCTGTTAGCCTTAATTATTATATAAGTAGTTTGTTATGACTTATTTATTATTTGTTCCTGTTTTTGTTAGAACGCTGGGAAGTAGTGCTTCAGATCATTTACATTATTCAATTCTCTATTGTACGTATAAGTATTTTTACAATAGAACAGCTTTGAAAGGCGAGCTTAACCTGGAACCGGGTTTTATAAGTGCAAACCTCATTCACCCATGTTGGGGTCGACAAGAGAAACTTAAAAACTAGAAATGTTTAATTGTTGAAAATGAGGGGTACTTCGAGAATACATAACTTGGGCGGCAAAATCGAATATACGTAGATATACGTTCGGCAAAAGCCGCTCGGCTGAACTCAATTTGCAACATTCAGCGAGGGCAGATGCCGAACGAAGTCTGCCGATCGGTACGAGCCGAATATTTGTAAGTAAAAATTCCTTGTCAGGTTTGTTGTTAAATAAATACTGCCCAATCGGATTTGCCGACCCCAACAAGTTAGTAGCAACATAAGTATAAGATTCTGGGTAAAATGACCTTAATTGTACGAAAAAGTCCAGCGAACTAATTAAAAAACAGTGTTTTAGTATTCCTTTTTACTGTATATCATTAAAATTCAAGTTGCGAAAAGCAATAAAAATGTATTTAATTAATAAGAAAGACTCTTTTAAGCCCACACTTATTATAACATACGCCATGCCGCAAATGTTAGAAAAATGAACTAAAATTTAGTTCTCGAATAGAAAATGTCGGTTTTATTCATAAGCGTGTATTTTGCCTCTAAATTCAAAAGGCAAAATAGTATTCATGCCTTTTTAAAACTACGCCAATACGCATTACGCAGATCAGTAAACTTTAAACATAGCACAAATTTTTTACTTGTTCACACCACAACTGCTTAATTTCTTCCTTATAATTCGATACGGGACTGCGTATTGCGGATTGGCGTAGTCGACAGTTCCTTGAAGTACGACGATTCGTATTTATACCGTTGTAATAATAGTTTTATTTATTTGACTATGAACAAATTGATAATGGTTAATACTTAATTCATTGTAAATGAGAAAGCTCAAAGGCTTAAATAAAATTTGATAAAGCGATTCCTTGTGTTTCAATTATTACAACTTCACGTCTATATTCTTGGGTGTTACCAGAAACTATAGATTAAACGAGATGGAATACACGGCTACCGGCCCCGACTTACGAGCAGTAAGCCGTGGGTTCAAACCCAGGCAGGCGCATTACTTTATGTAATTTATTTCATCATCGCTGCCCTCAAAAACGGTGAAGGAAAACATCGTGAGGAAACCGGCATGTCCTAGAACTAAAACTTCGAAGACATGTGATATTTACCAACCCGCGCTGGGCCTGCGTGGTGGATTACAGCGCACTCTCTCTCATAGAGAGGAGGCTTGTGTTCCAGCAATGGGAACATTATAGGCTGATGATGATGACACGGCAACCGTTTTCGCGTCGGAGTCCCTTTCATTCTTTATATTCTACAGGCTGTTTTAAATAAAAAAAAAATGTATTACATTTTATAAATATTCTTTTATTATCACAGCTTTCTTATACATATTGTATTATCATATTCATTATAGGTACATTCATATTCGTATTTTTTCCACCATATCATAGAATTTTTTATATGTTTAATACATTGCCGTTTTACCTAATTAACAAAAACACGGAATATTTACTACAAACATACAAATTATACTAAACTAACGACCAGCCCCGGCTTCGCACGGGTGCAATGCTGATATTTTTTCCACCATATCATAGAATTTTTTATATGTTTAATACATTGCCGTTTTACCTAATTAACAAAAACACGGAATATTTACTACAAACATACAAATTATACTAAACTAACGACCAGCCCCGGCTTCGCACGGGTGCAATGCTGATATTTTTTCCACCATATCATAGAATTTTTTATATGTTTAATACATTGCCGTTTTACCTAATTAACAAAAACACGGAATATTTACTACAAACATACAAATTATACTAAACTAACGACCAGCCCCGGCTTCGCACGGGTGCAATGCTGATATTTTTTCCACCATATCATAGAATTTTTTATATGTTTAATACATTGCCGTTTTACCTAATTAACAAAAACACGGAATATTTACTACAAACATACAAATTATACTAAACTAACGACCAGCCCCGGCTTCGCACGGGTGCAATGCTGATATTTTTTTTTCGGGAGCACATCATGCGTAGCTGTAGAAGGGCGTATAGAAATTTAGGTTTCATGCTTCGTACGGTCCGAGGGTTCACGAATGTGAAAGCTATTATAGCATTGTATAATGCATTGGTGAGAAGCCAGTTAGAATGTAATGCAGTCATCTGGGCTCCACATGAAGCTAAATATAGTCTCATGCTGGAGAAGGTTCAAAATAAATTTATTAGATATTTATATTTACGTTATTAGGGGGTCTATCCCTTTTACCCGTTAACGTATCCAACCTTATTTATTTTAGGTATGGTGGGATACAATGAGTTAAGGGTTAGAAGGGATCTGGCACTCGCTTTATATATATTTAAATTATTGAG
Source organism: Cerastis rubricosa (assembly GCA_949152445.1). NCBI lineage: Eukaryota > Metazoa > Arthropoda > Insecta > Lepidoptera > Noctuidae > Cerastis > Cerastis rubricosa. The sequence goes on along the minus strand of OX424548.1, from coordinate 13,794,852 downwards.
AGGAAAGGTGCATAATGCAGTTATTTTGGGTCAGGTGAGTCTGTGCGTTCCGGCGGGTACGTGTGGCGACGACGGCAGCCACGACTGCTAGGGGAGCCGCGAGCTCGGACCAACCTTTTAAGGGAGGCGCCGCTGACGCGTGCATTCCGCACACTCAACCTCATAGCGAGTGAGACGGACTTATTTTTTTTGTTCCCTGAGTGAATTCACAAGGATTGCATTATTTATCATTAGTTATAAATATTAGTAATAAGTAGAAATTAAGTTGTTATTAATTAAGGCGTATTTATCGCATTGGGTTAGCCTGTAATGGTAGATGTAAGTAGATAAATAAAAAAATAAATGTATTTTTTGTTTCAAAACATAAGTAGATAGCGGATAAACATGTTTATACGCTATGAACATGTTTATACGCTATGAACATGTTTATAGGCTATGAACATGTTTATACGCTATGAACATGTTTATACGCTATGAAAATGTTTATACGCTATGAACATGCTTATACGCTATGAACATGTTTATAAGCTATAAACATGTTTATACGCCATGACCATGTTTATACGCTATGAACATGTCTATACGCTACCTAGCTTTTGAAATACAGTTGTATATTAACGCGCTCCCTCACCGGAGCATTCGCCTATAATGTGACAATTCAATATTCCTCAACAAGCGCTTCTCCCTACCTACATGAATTTTTGATATAGGAATGCTAGACGAAAACTTAAAGTATGAGAAGTACAAGTAGAGATATTTAGCCATAAGTAGCCAATATTTTCGAGAAAAATAAAATAGTTTTTTTTTAATAACTTAGAAAAAATACTATGTTCTACGCTAAAAAAACAACCCGTTGTTTTTTTGCAAAAAAAAAAACTATTCTACCATTGACAATGTTGCTGATACGGATCAAAATCTGCAAAGTATTTTTTAAAGTAAGGAAATGCCATTTTTATAAAATTTTCATACAAATGTGCAATATTATGAAATTATTGTTAGAAAGAATCCTTCAATCCTAAAGCTTTCAAAATGAAAATGATTTACAGTCAGCTGAAAAATATATGTAAATTGTAGAAAAAAAACGCCATTTACTTTGCAATTCCGCAAAAATCATATACTTGCATCTCAAATCATAAAAAAAATGTTAGTAAGGCCTGATTAAAACCATTGGTATTTTTTAACTAGGTACATATAAAAAAGTATTAGTATCAACCATACAAAAATAGCGAAAAAGAAACTATCTGTTTCATACATAAATACAATTTGGAATGCATTTTTGTATGAAACAGCAAATATTTTTTCGGTATTTCACAGTAAGTTTGACAATAAAAAGTTGTTAATATTTAGGAAAATTTACACTCTCCGAAATGATACAACTAATTATAATAACTAACACATATAAGAAAATTCACAGGACGTTCTTTGACTTTACTTGAGCCAGTGTGACTTAAGGCCAAGATCTACAAGCTGTTGTTTTGCATTCTCGTCAAATTCAAGGAGGTAACTATCAGGCCCGAAGGCACCTAAGAAGCCGATTCCTGCCGGCTTACCTTTGAGAACAAGGCAATGTACGTAGTGTCTAGTGTCTACTGTAGTCAATTAGTAAATTATGTACACATCTGTGGTTATCACATTACAGTACAGGCATTAAATACATCGGATTAAAAAAAAAAGAATACCAACATTTTTCATGTCAACAAAGAAAGCTACATGTGGCGCCAAAAGTAAGCCGGAGCTCGGGTGTCAGAATTCAGAACTAAATTCGTATGGACGCGGACACGTGACTTCGCGGCTATCAGCAGCGTTTTGTAGGGACTAGGTAAGCCGAAGTTTATCGAGTTACGACAGTGTTTGTATGTATAGAAAGTTAAATTATAACCACTTCCCGACGTCGGATTGAGCTGAAATTTTCCACACACCTTTGTTTCTAAAATCAATACATTCTTATGACAAACATAACTTAATCTTGCAGTCAGGATAGTCTCCTCACGAGGGAACTCCTCAACGTTTAATAGCACAGACACGAAACTTTGCATACAGGTTCATATTTGGTGGATAATCACAATTTGTATCATGAACTCATCCTAGCGCCAGGATCGTCTCCTCACGAGGGAACTCCTCAACGTTTAATAGCACAGACATGAAATTTTGCATACGAGTTCATATTTGATGGGTAATCACGATTTGTATCATGAACTCATCCTGCAGCCAGGATTGTCTTCGCACGAGGGAACTCCTCAACGGTTAATAGCAGAGACAAGAAAATTTGTATGCACGTTCATATTTGATGGATAAACATGAATTCTATCATGATCTCATCCTGCAGCCAGGATAGTCTGCTCACGAGGGAACTCCTCAACATTTAATATCACAGACACGTAACGTTGCATACTAGCTCATATTTGATGGATTATCACGATTTGTATCATGAACTCATCCTACCGCCAGGATCGTCTCCTCACGAGGGAACTCCTCAGCGGTTAATAGCACGGATATGAAACTTTGTAAATTTACGCGTTCACTTTTTAATAATTTTAATAAACATAATACCTGAAGCTTGTCGCGTGAATGGTAAATGCTATAAAAACTAAACGCGACAAGCTTTTGTGAAAATTATCCTACATCGGTTTAATTTTTTCAAAGATTTATTTTCTTCTTTTCAGTTCATATTCATAAAAGCTTGTTTCGAAAAGGTTTTTTATATTATTTTTTTTATACAATGTTTTATGTAGTTCTTGTGCATTTAATCATTCCATTACATAAGTTGTGAAAAAAAGATCAAGTTGGATCCTTCGAAAATTTTTGGTACGTTTATTATGGGTGACATTTTATTGGTTTTCGAGGTCGCTGATAAAGACACCAAAATTAAAAATAGCGCCGACGCGCGACGTAAATTTCTGTATTTTTCGTCATGGGTGTCATTTTCGGGGTTTTCGGGTTGGCTGATAATTAAAACGAAAATTGAAAAATGCGATGAAGAAAAACAAAATTAAAATTCTAATTTTTTTCTTCGGCTTCCCCTTTCAATATTTTCACCCTTCGCCACTGGTAACTATGCTAATGATTCTCGACCTGAATCAGTAATGAAATGGGAAGGTATTTTTTTTTTGTCTTGTTTACCGAAATCGGTAAGTGTGAACCACCCGTGTTTTAAACGTCACCCGTCTGACGTACGAACGTCTGATCCTCGCCCTATAACCGCGATTACACATATACAAACAATCTCAAACGTTTATTCGATCATTTGTTATTTCCCTAAATCACGTTAAGGGTGTTATTCTGAAATACTGACCAACAAAACAAAATTGCAGCATTTTTTAATAATTCAAATTCAAATTCTTTATTGCGAACTAAGTGTAGTATAATTAACTAGGTATCGTAATTTAAATTGATTATTTATGTCTTTAGTGACAACCTCCTGAATTTTGACGACGATGCAAAACAACACCTTGTATAAAGATGACTTAGTTCGTAATTAGCCTCACACATTCGTATCTATAGTCAATTTAAAGAAATTACTTGGTTTTAAGTAATTACTGCAACCATTTTTATGCAATAGACCAAAAAATAAAGAATTAAAATTCAAATTTTGACAGTTCTAACTTCAAGCAATCACTAAACTGCAGAATAAAAATCGTATCTTAAATAATTACTTTAACTCAAGTTATCACTATCACCCGTATAAACAAGTAAAAGTGATTACTTACTCAAACATTTTTATGCAATAGATAACTGATAATAAAAATCGCATCTTAAATAGTGACTTTTACTTAAGTACCTACTGAAACACTTTCAGTCGTATAATTATGTAAAGAAGTCAAAGTGTTTACATAAATGTAATTATTTGAGATACAATTTTTATTATGTACCTAGTTTAGTAATTGCTTGAACTGCAATGGTCAGAATTCTAAGCTTTGCTTTCTTTGCTGGTTCTTTCTTCGTTTAAATTCTTGTCTATTGCATAAATAATAACTTAAGCTCAAGTAATTACTTTAACTTGAGTATAGATACCAGGGTAATACAAATAAAAACCTTAATCTGTTACGAGTAATGTCAGTATTTCTTTGAAACGCTTACTGTTTTACTTGGCTAGGTAAAATTGAAGTCCTATCTGACAATTTTGCTCCTAAAGTCATGAAGTAATTGCCTACTATGGTTAATTTTCTCTATTTCTTTCAAGTTCAAGCTTTCGATTTTCTGTCCAAACTCAAAAACCCAAAAGATTTGAACCTAAGTTATATTGTCACGGACAATAAATACTGTCGCAGTAAGCAAGAGGAGCAAAAAAGTAAAGAAAAATAAGTCTTATTAGATTTGACAGTAAGGCTCATGTTTCTTTATTTCTTTTCCTCAGTGTCAATTTCTAACTAAGCCGAAATATCCTCGCGAATTGTTTTGATTTCAATGAATAAAGACGTATATCAATAGTATCTTTAAGTATAAAATTCGACGCAGACATTACGGGTTGCGTCTCATCTGGCCGCAAGGAATTGCACTTTTCTATGCTCAAATGCGATTTCGTGCTGTTAGATGAGGCGCAACCCTAAGCAACTCTTCGCGCATGCTCGAAAATGCACGGCTGTCCAATTTTATACTTAAAATCCAGAGTGAAACAGTCTTTTTCAGTGACATCAAAAGAGGCGCGAGAATTTTTCGCTTGGTGGAAACTGGCCCTCAGACGTATCCCGTTTGCTTACGGCAGCAGAATAAAGCATTTACAATGTTTGCAGTATTCCATAATGTCTAATCGATGATTTTTATTTCCACAGGACCATTTACAAAGAGCAATCGAATTGCCCTTAAGAGCGTTTACACCTTACGGCATTTCATACAAACTTTCAAGTCCTTATTTTCCGAAATGACTGAACCGATTTTTACGCATAACCAGAATAATATAGGTCTAAAAAGTTACTAAAAAACAAGTTTCAAAATTTCTTAAAAAAATATATAATTGGAAATTTCGGTTTCTATAGATAATTTACAATCGGTCTAACTATGCTGTAACACTATTTTTCGAAAATGTTTTAGTAACTTTTTAGACCTATGTATGAAGGTTCAATAAAATCGGTTCAGGCATTTCGCAAAAAATAAGGACTTGAATGTTTGTTTGAAATGCCGTTAGGTGTAAACGCTCTTAAGGTGGAACCGCGAGGGTAACCCACGAAATTAAAATTTTCCAAGTTTTTGCAATTTGCTGTTCAGGTTTTATGGTACACAAAATATGATTCGCAACAGTAAAACGTATGTATTTACAGAATTGTAGTAATTTAAATCATCAATACAAACCCTTTTAAGTTCATTTAATCCTATTAAATGACTATTTGTATAATGCTCTGTATGGTGTCGGACGTAAAGAATAGCACCATCCCATATCTTCCCGTAGGTGTCGTAAGAGGCGACTAAGGGACTTGCAAGAGAATGGGCAGCAGCGTTCTCTGTGCTTTTGTAACAACCGTACTGCGATCGCCAACCTGCCTGCCAAGCGTGGCGATTATGGCAAACCCCCCCTTATGTAAATGTGGCGACACTTGGGGGAGGCCTATGTCCAGCAGTGGACGTCTACCATAACGGGTCATACCTTTATGACCCGTTGACGCATAGTACGTCATCGCGCTGGCAGGAGCGGAGGCGAAATGAGTACTTGAGCAATAGTATGGCGAAGTCGTACGATCGGCGCGCGGGCGACGCGACGGTGGGCGGCGGCGTCAAGGGGAGGCGAGAGCAATTCGGGTTTTTTATATATATCACTGGCGATACACTTTTAATATATTAGTGTTTATTTTGTTTAGCCGGCAAACTTACTTTTATACATACACGTATATATATATTTTTTGTAGTTTTATTTTATTTCATTTATATGTTTTTTTACTGCCTATTTTATTTTCTTATTTATGTTATCAAATATTTATGCTGTCTTGGCTTCCGTACGTTATGTCACAGGTGACCACTGAAAACCAGCGCTGTGCTGTGGGTCCCCCCATGGCATAGCATCATGCTGAGTGGTAACCTGCTTGTCGCAGTCACGACGTGCTAGCAGTAAACATTTTTGTTCCGTCACATTTGAACTTTTATTTTTGTTTCTTGCATCTAACTATGTTCTTTGTTTTATTTTTGTTAATTTTGTATGCACGTCATGTCCCTGCGACAAATAAATATTTTTTCTTTCTTTCTTTCTTTCATTTATATGGTTTATCTTTTACAATTGCTTCAATTTATTGAATTCAAGAAGCAAGTCAATTGCTCAGTCTAAATTCTCCCAGTAACACGAAATAATTTGATTGCCCGATGAATAAAATAAATAAAATTGTACCATCGAAATTAAGATGCATATTTTTTTTATTATAGCTACAACATATTGCATTTAACTATCAATTAAATTGTTTTATGTCAGATTCTACTACCCATTAAATCGAATAATTGAAGGCGATTTTAAAATTTGTATCACTGAACGCTACAACTTTTAAAATTGCTTCATTTTATTACATTCAAAGAGCAGTAAAATTACACATTAATTGTCCGTTAAATAGAATATACGTAGTTTTTAAAAACTTGCACCATCGTATCACGGTACAAATTTTTAAAATGCTTTATTTTTCTGCATTCATAAAGTAATTTAATTACCTACTCCGTGTTAACGAGTCTTTTAAACGAAATGGCCTTCTGATTAAATCTCTTCAAATTAAAATAAACTACCAAATATTCCGTGCTCTTCAAATTCTTCAAACTGAAGAGCTGAACTTTCTATCTTAAGAGCGTTTACTATAAACATTTTCGAAATGTCTTTTTAAAAAAAAGGTAATTGGAAAATTCTGTTTATATAGACAATTTATAATCAGTCTAATTTAGTTGTAACACTATTTTCCTAAAATGTTTTTAGTAACTTTATGAGGTAGTCCGCGAAATTTACCTTTTTTTTCAATTTGCAGGTCAGCCTTGGGTTGTATGTTGTTGATTAAAACATGATTCGCGACCGGAACATCTATGGCTTTATAATGTTAAAATCAATACATGTTAAAATCATCAATCCCTTTAAGTTCATTTAACCCCATTGAATGATTATTTCATGAAAAAGTCACTCAATGGGATTAAATGAACTTAAAAAATACAATGATAATGAAATATAATGATTTTAATTACTACAATAAATTATTTAGATACCTACATACGTGTTACGGCTGCAAATCATATTTTGTTCAACACAGCCTGACACTGACCGGCAAATTGCAAAACACGTAAGAAAGAAATCGTAAGAGAAATTGAATTTTGCGGGCTGCCCTGAGGCTTCCACCTTAAGAGCGTTTACACCTTACGGCATTTCATACAAACTTTCAATTTCTTGTTTTCCGAAATGACTGAATCGATTTTAATCAAACTTCATATGCATATGCAGGATACGTAGGTCTAAAAAATTACTAAAAATCATTATATAAAAATAGTGTTACAGCTAAATTAGACCGATATAAATTATCTATAGAAACAGAAATTTCCAATTATATTTTCTTTTTAAAGACATTTCGAATATGTTATTTATTAAATATTTAGACCTATGATGTATCCTTCTTATGCGTAATACGTTTCAATAAAATCGGTTAAGTCATTTCGGAAAATAAGGACTTGAAAGTTTGTATGAAATGTCGTAAGGTGTAAACGCTCCTAAGCATCTATAGAAATATTCATATTGCATCTTCATCGTTTAACTTCGAATCAGAAACAAGTTCAATTTAAATGAGCTAGCAAAACTTCACACGTGATGAGTATCGATGTCAAAATACGAGAAAACTACATAAAAAAAATATGTGATGGTTTTTTTATGGTGGTTTACGACCGCAGGTATTTTACTAGTACTACTTGAAGTATGAGTTTAGAAAACCATTGTTTAGGATCAAGCTCAGCAAATGTGAAAAATAACGAAATACAGGGTGGAAAACGCGAAAACGTTTACCGTACGTATCTAGTACATCATTCTGAGCCCACATAGAAATTTTTCGATCACTAACTAAAATAAAAGAAACAGCTGTTCCATACATTTTTTTAAACTGATGAAAATTTCTATGTGGGGTATTGATGTTCTGAATACATACCTACATCTAGTGCAACATTCTGACCCCACATAGAATATTTCACCACTAATTTAAAAAAGAAACGGCTATTCCATACATTTTTAACGTGTAGGTATTGCACTTTTGTAGGAAACAGCTGTTTTTATTTAAAACAACCGATGAAAATTTCTATGTGGGAATGAATGTTCTGAATACGTGGTAAGCGTTTTCGCGTCGGTATCCTTCCACTCTGTATACAGGTTGCAAAGGAAAGGGTATATATGTTACGGGCAACGTGATTAACTGGGCATTATTAACATGGACCGGCCATTATTAATAATGCCCAAGAGCGATGGGCAAAGTGATTAATTTATCACTTGGACCGGCCATTATTAATAATGCCCGACGGCCCGTGGTCCATGCAATAAGTCAGTCAGTCAGTGTTTGAGATAGCTTTAATTTATCACTTGGACTGGGCAGTACGAATAATTCCCTACTTGTAGCCGGGCAATTGGGTTAGGTTAGGTTATTTTTTGTTAACTTTTCATGAAAATTTTGAAAGTTTAATTTCATTTAATAAACAAAAACACTACAGTTCACCTCTTTTATGACTTTGCCCAAGATAGGGTGGGCATTAATCATAATGGCCGGGAAAAGTGATTAATCATGTTGTTTTAATCGCATCGCCCAATTGAGTCGGGAATTGTCAATACAGACCGGCCATTATTAATAGTGCCCGGACTTATCAAATTGCCCGTACACTTAAGGGTGTTCTACATACTATCAAACTAAACATGTTTCTCCATCGGACATACATCGTAATAGCGAAAAAAATATCAGCTGCCCCATACATTTGGTCGAATAGGTATTGAAATTTTCTATGGGGCAGCAGATAATTTTTTCGTTATTACGATGTTTGTTTGTGGAGAAACATGTTCAGTCTGATGGCCTGTAGCACACCCTTATGTATGTATATACCCTTTCCGTTACACCCTATACCTATATCGTGTTAAGATATCACATTTGCAAAGATTACGTAACAGAACAACTGTCTTTAAACTGATATTTCAAGTAACAAATGGCTCTTAATTATTTGATCTGCCTAACTTCCGTTATTTTATTTTGTTTCAATATATCGGCCACGCATTAAACCAGCATGAATCAATAGTTGACATCAATGCAAAAATGATTTAAGAGCATTAACACCTTACGGCATTTCATACAAAACTGTCAAGTCTTTATCTTCCAAAATGACCGAAACGATTTTAATGAAAATTGAAACTTAATACGCATAAGCAGGATACATAGGTCTGAAAAGTTACTAAAATACATTTTCGAAATGACTTAAAAAAAAAAGATAATTGAAAATTTCTGTTTCTATAGAAATAATTCAGCTGTAGCTTTTATTTTTAGAAATATTTTTCGTAATTTTTTAGACCTATGTATCCTGCTTATGCATATGCAGTTTCATTAAAATCGGTTCAGTCATTTCGGAAAATAAGGACTTGAAAGTTTGTATGAAATATCATAAAGTGGAAACGCTCTTATGACACCGAATCTTCTAATCCGTCACATTTACAATCTTCTTACAATCTTCGCCAACAGCACAACTTTGGAAGCTTATAGAAGATTTTGTCTCAATCAAAACTTGTTCTTGTGTTTATACCAGCTATTGATTGGTATTTTAAAAGTAAAATCAAATGGCAGAAGATAGACAGGCCACGCTACATACAAAAATCTTCCAACCTTTTGAAATTTATAAACCTACAGTCGTTAACACCAAAAACCAATCTTCAAATATTGTTGTTATTTTCTTTTGCCATATTAAGATATTAATACCCATCCCGTGTGAGAAATTCCGTCGTCAGCTAATTTCATTTAACCTTGTATAAGTGTCAAACTACCCTATAAAGATATTGTTCTCTTCATCACCACTCACAAAATTCCAAATGGCTTCCCTTAATTCGGCGCAACACCTGCTCCACACTCCTCCTACTAGTCCTCCTTCTTTTCCATCTAATATCCCCTGGCTATCTTTTTTAGCCTAGGGTTATCCCTTATTCTTCCTTCTCGAAAGTAGTTACTAACTCTTGGGTTTTCAAAGAGTTTTTTGACATCTGAGTCATTAAAATGATCTCAATACAGCTGGTTTTCTCCAGCTTGGTGTCCTCCTAGCCAGGTAAAAGATCAGAATCGTATGTGGTCATCTCCCAATTCTGGTCTTGCAAAAAGTATGGAATTCTTGCTTTGAGAGTTCCCAATTTCCAGGTCGTGGTGTCCATTGTAATTTGGTTTGCATTATCGTGAAGCTCCATCATTACCAGAGGTTTCAGTTGAGTGGTTATAACAGCCATCTCGTTCAGGTCTTCTAAATCAAGCAATGATTTTGGCATATAAAATTCCAACATAATCAGATCTTCGAGTACGTTATGATTCCTTACATTAATGTGTCTTAAATCTCTGGCTTAATCAAGACTGTTTTCGTTTGATATTACGTCTTCATTATTTCCCATGTCGTTAATAGAATCCAGGTTTAGCGTTGCAATTATACTGAGATCCTTACAGGTACACTCTCCTTATTCAACAGAATAGTTGCAGGAACTGTCAAAAGCCACCATCTTGGATTTTCAATGTCGTATGGGAACATAGTCGAATACAGGTCCAGCGGCCATTTTTATTGTTCTTCTTATTTAGTAGGATTGAACTGTAACAATAGGGAGATTATTTTGTATTGAAAATTAGACTAATAAATGATCGGATTTCGGCAGTGGTAGGCCCACAATTTTCATCAAAATCCTATCTCTTGACAAATCTATGGAAGTCTATTGGCGAAAAAAATAATTTAAATTGAATTAGGTGGATGTGGAGCCCCACAGCCACGCCGTAGACCTCGCAGGAGATGGCAGGACGAGCTGGACGGAAACAACGACCAGTGGTCCACATTGACCCTGGATCGAAGGATTTGGAAGTCATGGGGGGAGGCTTTTGCCCAGCAGTGGGATGACATAAATTAACAGTAACAGGTGGGTAAGTGATTAACTGAATATAGACGACTCGATCTTAGAATGTGGTGTTGTCCCACAAACAATAGGGACACTTAATACTTATCGTGTCTTGTTGTCTGCACGTTAGAAAAACTGATAGACTTCTGTACACTTCATCATTCATCATCATTTCAGCTCAAAAGACGTCCACTGCTGGACATAGGCCTCCCCCAAGTGTCACCACATTGACATTTTGGGGGGTGTTGCCATAATCGCCACGCTTGGCAGGCGGGTTGGCGATCGCAGTACGGTTGTTACAAAAGCACAGAGAACGCTGCTGCCCATTCTCTGGCAAGTCCCTTAGTCGCCTCTTACGACACCCACGGGAAGATATGGGATGGTGGTATTCTTTATGTCCGACACCATACTGTACACTTAGTTCGCAATAAAGAATTTGAATTTTGAATCTACTGAAAATGCTAAGCTTCTAGTCGAATTCTGGGCCAATTCAATTTAGATTTACCGTCAACAAGCTAAATCGAATCGGGCGGGATAAAAATACAGAGCTAAATGTACCGAATGTAGTAGGTACGGCTTTTTTGAGCGTTTAAAGCATTTCATGCCTAAATAATAAAATTGAGATTTGAGAACAAATGCAATTGAAGAAACAAATGAGAGATCCGACGTAGGCAAAACATTATGTGAAAGACAAAAACAAACTAAGAAACTTGCTAGAAAACTTACTTAAAGTCACTAATGAATAAACTAAAATAAATTAGCAAAGTAGCTATTATCACATTTGAGAGTGACGTAATCTCAATACCAATAAAAATAATCTTAGCAAAATAAAAAATACACGGTTTTAAAATAATGCAGTCACTCGATAACAGCTTAGATTAAAATGTGTTACAAAACAAACGAGTAAGTATACAAACAAATGACTTAATTATACATATATTTTTGATGAAACTTCCAAACCTATTAAAATTTCAATGAAATATATTGACTTAGAAAAATTACTCAAATCTGTAGAGTTATTTTTATCGAAAGTGCACACCAAGTTGTCCTTGTATGTAAAATATTAACGTAGTTAATAGTAATAATAACATACTTGTTTATTATATTTGTACCCTGTTGATAGGAATACGCTCGTCCCTTATTACATCACATGGGAATTCGATGGGTGGACTATTAGTAAACCTCTGCCCAATCCTTCTAGAATAACAGGCATGATTATTATGTTATGTTATAAAATACTTACACAAGATATTATCAAAACAATATTTCCAACCTTTTTTCACTCAAAAACTTTTATAAGAAATTATTCACGAAGTACTTTCTAAAACTCAACACTGAATTTCTATTTTCACTGTTGCTCTGTCAAGTTTCAAGAACAACTGAATGATTTACCAACAGACCGTTCCCTTTTTATTCAGGCTGAAGTGTAGTGAAGTTAGCCACTTTAATTACTAGGGTAACCACGTCTTGGGTTTCAGGAGATATGTCCTGATTTCGCAAGTATTGTAGAGCATGTGTTTAACCGTGGTCTTGGTGCTTGTAACAGCGCCGAAATATTAGTAACTTAAAACAAATAGTTAACATGGTAAATATTCCGTTTGGGGTCGGTGCAACACTTTCATTTTCCTTCTCCCCTAAAAGACGTCGCTGTATTTTTGTTAGGTTATTTCTGATATCCAAATAAATAAAACGTTGACACAGGTTGTTAGTAATCAACTTTGTATTTGATATTCTAATTTAACGAAATTACAGTCGATAACAAAAAATCACATATGATATCAAAAAGTCCTAGGACCTTGACAAAATAAAAGCTTGTAAAAATAAATAGCTATGTCCAACAGCTTTGTAAACGTGCTTTGGTATCTAAACTTCTAAACTAATATTATAAAGAGGAAAAATTTGATTGTTTGTTTGTTTGTTTGCATTGAATAGTCTCCGAGACTCAGTAGTCTCGGAGCCTATTCAGTCCGATTTGAAAAATTCTTTCAGTATTAGATAGCCCATTTATCGAGGAAGGCTATAGGGGATATCATCACGCTACGACCAAAAGGAGTGGAGCAGCAATGAAAAATGTTGCGAAAACGGGGAAAATGTGACGCAAACGAAGTTGCGCCGGACAGCAAGTACCTTAATATTTTCGTGCAATTTGTATCTGATACCTAATGTAAGATAATCCTGAATTAATTTTAAAATATGGGGACAATACTAATGCGGACAACTTCACGCCAAAATAATCACAGTCAACAAAAACCGGCCAAGTGCGAGTCTTACTCACACACAGGGTTCCATAGCCCCAAACAATATTTTGAACTGTCATTCATTAGTTAGTAGTATTAGTTAGTAAACTTCAAGTCAACCGCAAAACTAAATTGGTTTTTCATAGTATGTTAATCAAAAACAAAGTTACTGCTGCAGTTTGATGAAAAAGTCCCATATCTCAAAAACTAAACATCATATCTTATTGAAAACAATTTTCGTTGATAGTTTTTTTTACGTTCTACAATTCTGAATATTTTCAGAATTTTCCTCCTCTTACTTTAGAAATTAGAGGGGGGGGGACACCCATTTTACCACTTTGGAAGTGGCTCTTGCGCAAACTATTCAGTTTAGAAAAAAATGATATTAGAAACCTAAATATCATTTTTGAAGACCTATCCATAGATACCCCACACGTATGGGTATGATGAAAAAAAAAATTTTGGTTTTCAGTTCTATGTATGGGGAACCCCAAAATTTATGTTTTTTTTTCTATTTTTGTGTGAAAATCTTAATGCGGTTCACAGAATACATCTACTTACCAAGTTTCAACAGTATAGTTCTTATAGTTTCGGAAAAAAGTGGCTGTGACATACAGACGGACAGACAGACAGACAGACAGACAGACATGACGAATCTATAAGGGTTCCGTTTTTTGCCATTCGGCTACGGAACCCTAAAAATGATGCAATTATTTACTAGACTGCTCTAATTCAATGAAAAGTGATTCAGAACTAATTTTCATAAAAATATTATGTCATATAGTAAAATGGATATTATCTTATGCAATTTCTTTACATACTACCACTTTTCTTAAGTGATGTAATATTGAGTTTTTCCCGTAAATCTTCTTTTCTTGGATGTCATAGTAAATCCGTAGTTACACATAATAACATCTCGCTTGTAATCTCCGAAGGGTTAGGTAGAGATGTATCTAATAGTACACCCCGATACGCCAGTTATGTTTAAGCTCCATGTAATAGGGGGCGAGCTTATTGCCATCATTCGTAGTTCATCATCATCATCATCAGTCTATAGATAATGTTCCTACTGCTGGGACACAGGCTCTCTATGCGAGCGAGTGGGCTGTAATCCACCACGCGGGCCCAGTGCTGGTTGGTAGATGTCACTGTTTTCGAATTTTTAGTTCTAAGTTAGTAGTTATTTTTAGTTTAGTTTTTTAGTTTTATGTTTTCCTTCACCGTTTTTGAGAGCGGCGTAGGTGAAATAAATTACACAAAGTATTGCATATAGCTAATTGGCCATGTGGACACTTAGGAACTGAAAAAAGGGTGTGGTCTATAACTATTAGATAATTAAAATAAGATAAAACTAGAATGTATAGGAGGCGTATATCTACATTAAAAAAAAACTCTAAGAAAATTTGAGCATTGGGGGCTGAGGATATTTTTTTTTTCAACTTTATAGAAATTTCGTGCACAAAGCCGCAGAGCCCTCATCGTACAACGAAGTAGAGGGCACCGTTGATCGCGTATGTAGCGCAGTGACTGTACATACATGGCAGCGGCGTGCCTAGGGGCTAACAATATGGCAAACCCATAGTGCAAATAGACTTTCAGAAACCGTAACATCATTAAGAGTAGGTTAGAGCAAGCTTATTTTTTAAGCTAGTATGAAAGTTCGTTCGAACTATTCAAGATAATGATGATTCATCATCACCATTCTCTTGCCCTTATCCCAATTTATTTGGGGTCGGCGCAGCATGTCTTCTTCTTCCATGCTTCTCTATTACTCGTCATCTCATCAGACACCTCCTCAGCGGATTATATTGATTGATATAACTATGATGAATTTGCAGTTTTGTTTATGTTTCATTTTTGGTGTACAGCTATTCTATTATATGAAAATTCGCTGGATGTAAGCTTTGAAATGTTTCCATCTTCAACACAAAACAAAATGATGTAAATAGCAATATTGTGTAATGATGATCTAAAAAACGACATTTGTGTTTTATTGCGTCATACAAAAGTAATCAAAACTGGTGAACAGTCATAATCAGCTTGAAATGTCTCCACTGCTGGGACACAGACCTCTACGTTTGAGGGCGTCCATTAATTGCGTGGGCTCTTAACGCCCGAATCTCACCCAATCTCACGAGGGAGAAGGGTCTTGGCAAATTTCACACATGTTTCTCTAGTAAAATATGACTGAATCCTACACAATATAACATCACGCTTGTAATTCCCGAAGGGTTAAGTAGAGGTTATACCGCGATAGGTGGTAATCCTTTTTTACGTTTAGGGGTATGAGGAACAGGGTGGAAAGTTCGTCGATACTCCTTAGAAATGGGAGGATCCTCCGACCAAACAGGTGGTGTGTAGGCAACTGCCCGACAGTTGTTGTCGGGTTTCTCTATACAAGGTGTTGTTTTGCATCCTCGTCAAAATTCAGGATGTTGTCACAAAAGACATAAATAATCAATATAAATTACGGTACCTAGTAAATTATTAAAAAACACTGCGTTTTTTTGTTGTTTAAATTTGTCAATATTTCAGAATAACCCCCTTAACGTGGTTTAGGGATTATAAAATTATCGAAAAAACGTTTGAGGTTTTTTGTTTGTGTGTAAGTGACGTTATAAAGCGCGGATCAGACGGCCCGTGTTTAAAACACGGGTGGTTCACAGTTACCGATTTCAGTAAATAAATAAAAAAAAGAAAATTACCAACTCATTTTATTATTGATTCGGGTCGAGAATCATTAGCATAGTTACCTCCTAGAATTTGACGAGGTCGCAAAACAACAGCTTGTATATTCTTAAGTCGATGTAAACTTTGCTTGCGAGATGTAGGAAATTGATGTTAGTTCTTCCGTCGTGTCATAGATGGCGCTGTAGTAATTTTGTAGTAAGTTGATTTTTGTGGGTCGCTACATACGCATGGGAAATCATCAAATGACCCTTCCCGCTCTGGGCGAAGTAGAAGGGAGTGTCAGACTTGTACTGACTAAAACCCATCCATGTTCCTTCTTAGCTCTTTGTGTTCCAGGGCCACGGTATCTCTTTAGAACAGTCCCACAGCCCTGGCAAGCATCGGCACTCTCGGACCCCTTCCGATTAGCTGACACCACTTTGAGGCGCGCGTGGAACACGACCGCGCTGTCGACACGGCCTGTGGTCATAAGACTAAAGGATGGTGAGCTAGCCCATTACTCTCATTCATAGGTGTTAGGCCTGGATAGGTGGCCCGTGCAAAGCGTGGGTGGGTCGCTAGTTTATTAAAAGGTCTGAATTTACAATTCTACCCAGGGACTGCCTTGTTATTCTTCACCTGAGCACGAGTTCTTAGGTTGGATCCTCACGTCGAGCAAGAGCGATGTCAAGGTTTTCCATTGGTGTTCAGGAATTTCTCAGTAGTAGACCTGAATCTGAATTCGTGGCCGGTTGTTGGTAAACGCTCATTAGTTAAATAAGTCTTCTTAAACATTACAACACACGACACAGTTACCTCATATTTCCTTCCCACATTAAAATTTTTCCTTTTCTTTGCAAGGACCCGTTAACAAAACATTTTGGTTGAATACATTTTGTTTGTATGCGTATAGGTATTATGGGAGTTCGTGGCTAATTAATAACAGCCGCACAGGTCGATCTTTATGGTTAAGCCGTGCTTGCCGAGGTTGGTCCGTGGATGGGTGACCATAATTACATTCCGAGTTTCCTCCGTGTCTCGGAAAGCACGTTAAGCCGTTGGTCCCGGCTGTCATTTATAGAGTTATAGTTAAGAGTAGTCAGAAGCCAAAAGTCTGACATCCAGTCTTACCAAGGGGTATCGTATTACCCAGTTACTGGGTTGTGGAGGTCAGATAGGCAGTCGCTTTATGTAAAATACTGGTACTCAGCTGCATCCGGTTAGACTGGAAGGCGAGGCCACCCCAAGATGGTTTGGGAAAAGGCAGGGAGATGATGATGCATATATCATTAATTTATAGCGTATAGCAATTATATGTATATCATTATGTCATGTAGGGACCCAATAGCTATATCAAATTCCAGTATTCTAAAGGCGTTATTAGTTATTAGTTCAATGAGGATAAACCAAACCAACAACACACAATAAAAGGCAAACCACACTTTAGTCATAGTTTTCAGTAAATAATATAATTATTATAAGTAGGTTTATTAGACATTAGGCTATCACTTGCAGTCTGAAGCGCAACATCATATTCCATTAAAACTGTCTGATGCAATCCTACTGTCTTTACAATTTCTACACTTTCAGGGAAAATAATATGATGCAAGTGGATAGTAAACTTGCTTCGATTTTGTTTCATCATCATCATCATCAGCCTATAATATTCCCACTGCTGGGACACATGCCTCCTCTCTATGAGAGGGAGTGGGCTGTAATCCACCACGCGGACCCAGTGCGGATTGGTAGATGTCACATGTCTTCGAAATTTTAGTTCTAGGACCTGCCAGCTTCCTCACGATGTTTTCGTTCACCGTTTTTGAGACATAGTGTGACACTACTAGTGACTAAATCCGTGCGGGGCTCCCATACAAAAAAGTGATGTTTTTGCTCGTTTTTATAAATGATGGTACGGAACCTTTCATGATCGGGTCCGACTCGCATATGGCCGGTTTTTTCAATTCTTATGTAGTTTCTTAGTTTATCTTGGACATCACAACTGAATGAGGAAACATGGACTTATAATTAGTAGGTATAAGTCTGAAATCACAAACCCGTCTTGAGCAAGCGTGGTGATCAATGCTCGTGTCTTTTCTGTATGGGAAGAGGTTTTGCCCAGCAGTGGGACAATAATACACCTTTGGTTTAGAATTAATCAGCACGGATGACAACATTTGTGTCACTTGTTTTATCTAGTATTTATTTAACTTTTTTGTTGTATACTGTTTTTCATATTTACCGATTATTTGTAAATGTATGCATATTGTAGGCCTTATAGATTCCTAGATCTTTGGTTACTTTTTGTAGTAAGCAACGACTTATTGTCGGGCCTACGATGTCCTCCCATACTTAAGTACTAACGCTGTAACAGAAATATTGTAAAACCAAATGATTTTAAAAGAGTAACCATGGAGTTTGTAAAGTTCTTCTGAAACGACCAACCCGAACCGAGCAACTTTTTGTCGACGTAGGCCTATGTAAAACAAAAATATTTTAATTTTGAATAGCCCAGCCTATTACTGTATTACTTAGGTCTAAATAAAGTTACTTGCGATTTTGTACGGCTACACAAGTACTCTACGATTTCTTCATCAAAACATTTCTTAATTCTATTTCTATCTAATAGTTTCAAACATTAGCGGTCTAATCAAATTCAATTTTAATTATTCTAACACTCTTTGTTGTGATAACACGAAATTAAAAAGGTATATATTATAGTATGTGAGCGGGAATGTTATTTGGCCATCTATAGCCATTTGGGTAAGTTCTGTTTACTTATAACTATAAAAACTTCTGGTAAATCCGCTACTGTGCACAACAAAAAAATCTTTGAAAATTTTCATAATATCTAATGGTAATTTTGGTGTATCTAATACGAGTAGTACATCCACATTTCGCTAGTTATGTTTCCTTCTCCTTTGTAATAGGGGGCAAGCCTATTCCCATCAACCGAGCACAAACCCAGACTCCAAGCTGCTACTGAGAAATTCTTGAAGGAGAATTTCAATAACAATTTACCCAACCTCGGAATCGAATCCAAGACCCTCCTCAACAGTAACGGTTGCAACCACTCGACAGACGAAACTATAATAATCTTCAAATGAGAGCCTTAATTGTGTCCATACATGTTTAGCAGTTTACTAGCTGTACTGAGAGACAACAAACTAATATCCAAATAATAAAACGTTCAATCACTGCTAATCCCCTTAACGTTTCCACAGGTCACAATGATGTCCAAATACCTCCTCCTCCTCTTCATACCAGCGATCTACGCCCGCATAGCAGTCAACATAAAAGCAGCTAGTACAGCGGCAGAAGCCTCAGTCCAGTTCACCGGTGAGGACATTGCCATCATCTCTGACAAGGAACGGAAGACTTTCAACATCGAAGACCGACGACTGAAAGATGCCTGTGAATCCTATTCTGGAAAAAGACCCACAGATGTCTTCGTCAAAAGACCGACACCCTGGGAAGATGTCTACCACAAATTCAACTGGGCTCAAGTCCAGAGAATACTAAAACCTGTAAGATCTAGAATCATAGGAGTCCATACGAAACCTACGATTGTTTCTACAAGGGAATTTGAAAATTACTCTCAAGCAAAGGCTAAGTTTAACGCTGCTATTTCGCACCAGATAGAAGAGACGGTAACCAATAGCTGGTCTGTTGGCGGAGAACTAACAGTGGGACGGGAAATCACTTATAGTGTCAACTATGGAGCTGGAAGCCTTGGCGGGACTACCAGCATATCTTATACTGGTAAATGGGCTAACGACACAAGCAAAGCAAAATCAGTCACTCTAGGCTCTACAACTGGTTTAGAAGTAGAACTACAGCCTGGCCGGGCTGTTGTAGCTACGCTGGTTGCCACTCACGGTACCTTAGAAATTGAGGTAGACTATGAAGCTTCATTAATAGGCACAGTATTTGCCAACTACCATGTGAAGTTCGATGATCATAACTGGTGGAGTTATCCGATTTTCTACGTGATGGGGGCGGGAGATCTGCCTAACAATGTGACTTCTACGGAGAAGATTTCCATCGGGTTCTATACGAGTGCTAGTGTGCAGGTCAGGGATAAAGAGACTAGCGAAAGGGTCAAGCAGGGTGCAGCAAAGATCATTCAAGAAGGGAAGTTGATGTCTTTATAAGTGGAGAAGGTGATTCGGGAAGTACAGGACGCTTGCTCAAGAGAATTGTGTGCTTATTTACTGTATCAAGTATTGTATCAGTGTGAAAAGTTATCGGCTTAAACTAAAATTAAGGCTTAATATCCAAACAAAAATGGATTCAAAGGAAGGGAGACTATACTGCACAAAAATATTATTCTTTGGGTAATTAAAGAAAATTTCAATAATATAGTGGCATGACAGTTTTGTATCTCGATTAATCTAATGTGTGTAGGCCGGAGACTTTTGGACCTTACCATGTATGTCCAGCAATGGACGTTTCCGACTGAAATAATAACGATGTTCATGACGGGAAAAGCTCATCAAGTATGAAATTGTTTTACGTCCGTCACATGACTATCTCGGGTCCAGTTGAAAACCAGCGTCGGACACTAGTTACTGAATTAGGTCTTTTTGGTGCAGCCGTTAGACATACATTAAATTATCGTTTTGTGTTTAGGTTTAAGATTTATTTTTTAATGCTGTGTGCACTGTGGCATATGCCAAATATTTTCTTTCTTGTTTTATTTCTTTCATCCCATATGATGACAAAACTGACGCAGTGTGGATGTGGGTACTATACCCTCATCTCTGCTCACGAATGCAGGCGTGATTCGTGACTCAGTATCTTATATGACGTGCTATAAACAAATGTTATGTGTAATTCATTATACAATAAATCTCTTTTGCATTTACGTAGGTACATTATGTATCTTGGTAATTCCCCGTGTCCGCCACTTGCGACAAAAGAGGGTGCGGTGTATAGCTATTGGATAATTGTGATATGTTAGGAGTATTATGTGTATGTTACGGGATACGAAAGAAAAGTGGATCAAAACAATAACTGAGTGGTACCCTAGGGGCGATAAAAGAAATAAAGGGAGACAGTCTAGGCGTTGGGAAGACGACTTCAGACAAATGGCGGACCCTAAGTGGATCCGAATAGCTAGGGATCGAGCTGCATGGAAGTCCTTGGAGGAGGCCTTTGTCGAGAGACAAGCTGCTACAGAAAACTAAACCGATTAGCGATACCGTATACTCGGTATACTATAAAGCTATTAGGTGTAACAAGTATTAATGTAAATAGTGATTAGTAGAACATGTTAGAATAAGATTGTAAAGAGTAACAGTAATAATAAAGGCTTATTTTATTTTTTTATAGAAGTAGTATGTTTTGTTTCTTCATAAAAAAAAACTCAAAAAAAAGACAGCGTTAGTGGTTGCGTATATTTGTTTTTTCGACGTCAGAAAATCGTCATGGCAATGGGCACTGACTGTAGGCCCCAGAGCCCTATTCGTACAATGAAGTATAGGGCAATATTGATCAGGTGTGTAGGGCAGTGACTGTACATGGCATGGCACTTTTATCACAAGCTGTTAGGCCACAGGCTCGCGCGCGCGCATTTCATATGGCTCTTGTATTTTTGTGATAAAAGTGAATGAGTATACAAAAATGTTTCTTTGGGAAAGTTGTTTGTTATCATGAGTATTATCACGTGTTTAAGTATGGGTCACTAATTACCAGTCACCCTATATGTAATTCATCATCATCATTGATCCCCTTATCCCAATTTATTCGGGGTTGGTGCAGCATGTCTTCTTCTTCCATACTTCTCTGTTACTTGTCATCTCATCAAACAACTCAGCGTATTTTCAGGATGATAACTATGATGAAAATCCGCTGGACATAAGCTTTGAATTGTTTCCATCTTCAACAGAAAACTTGCATCCATACTAATATTATAAATGCGAAAGTCACTCTGTTTGTTTGTTTGTTTGTTTGTTACCTTTTCACGACTAAACGGCTGATTGGATCTTAATGGATTTTGGCAAGAAGATAGATTTAAACCTTAGGAAGGACATAGGCTATATATTATCGCGCTATTAACATTGGGAGGTGAGCAATATTGCAATTTGTTCATATTCCTCAACTGATTGACAACTGACAACTGTCATAACAAACATTAGAATAGATCGGCTATTTTAGAACAATTGTCACCGAAGTAAATAGCCTGACGGTTTAGCGGTTGACCTGTGAATCACAGGTTGCAGGATCAAACCTCAGCCAATATGCACTTATTGTTTTATTTATTTTTTGAATTTTTGATGCTGTATTATTTACAAAAGTAACCATGGTTCGATCCCCACCCGGTTTTCACTTTTTGTAAGTAGGTATTTTGTTATTTTTTAAGCTTTAAGACTTCCTAATCATTGCCGAATAGTGTTATACATCCTTTTACTTATCATTAACCATTCAAACTATAGTTAAACAATCATTTAGCCTTTGGCCGAAGTAAAAGCCAGCTCTTGGATCACGGAAAGCGTAAGTTATGCGTTTAGAAATTTCTTTAAAAAGACTGTGAGCATTGAGTACTCTGATCTTACGGTCCCACGGTCCAAAGCTTCAATTCCCAACCACTAGAAAATATAAGTAGTTACCGATAAGATTACTTTATTAAAGCTGCTTGAGCTTCCCCGTGGCAACAGCGACAGTACCAGTGTCCAGGCCTTTTAGTTTATATAGTTTTGTTTTCGTAAATTTTTAATTATTTAGTAAGAAAGTAATATCATCATCATTCATCATTTCAGCCGAAAGACGTCCGCTGCTGGTCATAGGCCTCCCCCAAGTGTCGCCACATCGACAGGTCCCGTGTGACTTGCATCCGGAGGATCCCCGCAACCATCACCAGGCCATCGGTCCACCTCGTGGGAGGCCTTCCAACGAAACGTCTTCCGATTCGTGGTCGCCACTCCAGAACTTTTCGGCTCCATCGGCCATCCGTTCTTCGAACAATGTGCCCTGCCCACTGCCACTTAAATTTGGCAATTCTTCGGGCTACCGGGACTTTGGGGTAACCTTGGTTCTCTTGCGAATGTCCTTATTTCTGATTTGATCACGCAAGGAAACTTCGAGCATAACCTTCTCCATTGACCTTTAAGTGATTTTAAGCCTTCTGATGAGGCCCAATGTGGGCGACCCAATCGGTCCGGTATGTAATCACTGGCAATACACACGGGTCATGGACTTTCGTCTTGAGACACTGCACGAGAACATATCATGCAACTTCCCGAACACTGCCCAGCCGAGTCGGATTCGACGGTTGACCTTTCTCGAAGTCAGACCTACCCAACTGGACCGTTTGTCCCATGTAGACATAATCGTCTACAACTTCGAGTGTAGAGTCTCCGATCTTGATAGGAGTGGGTGTTACATGGGCATTCAATATGACTTTGGTTTTTTCCATGTTCATTTTAAGACCCACTCTTTCGGACGATCCACTGAGGTCATCGAGCATTGTACTGAGGTCCTCTATGGTCTCAGCCATGACCACTATATCGTCGGCAAATTGAATGTGAGAGATGTACTCGCCATTGACGTCGATGCCTAGCCCTCTCCAGTTCAGAACTTAAATACATCTTACAGTGCAGCGGTGAACAGTTTCGGAGATATGACGACTGTTTCACTTCCCTGTCACTGTCACTGTCCATGTCTCTCAGGAAAGCTAAATAGTGAATCTCATCAAAATGACTGCTGGGCTAAGGGCTCCCCCATAGTCTTACAATCTTCTCTCCGTGCGATTTTGTGGTCAGAAATTAATGGTCGAAAACTAAAATAAAAGATTACCCGACCCCGGATTCGAAACCAGGACCTCATACTCAGTAGTTGCGACCAATAGACCAACGATACAGTATATTAACAGCATCTATCAGTCTGTTTTAACTTTTTCACGCCTTATCTGGTGAACGGATTTGGATCAAAGCCAGGTCATGATCTGGATAAGGACATAATAATACTTTCATTTATACATGAAAGCGCTATACTATTCACTCACCGATAAACCACCAACCAACCAATGTGTGTGTCCCCTCTAATTTCTAAAGTAAGAAGAGGAAAATTCTGAAAATATTTAAGTTTGTAGGACGTAAAAAAAACTATCAACGAAAATTGGTTTCAATAAGATGTAATGTTTAGTTTTTGAGATATGGGACTTTTTCATCAAACTGCAGCAGTAACAAAAAAAAAAAATAGTTTTGCTGTTATATTGTACAATAATAATTTATTCAAAAAATATGTACAAGGTACAAGTTTTCTTAAATCTATGTTATGTTCACTCATGGTTTGTGCCTGAACTAGGTAATCCTGTGTTTCAGGCGAAATACAATACAAAATATATGAATGAGCCAGAAAATATTTTTATTTTATTGTTTGGTGCTATGGAACCCTGTGTGCGTGTGAGTACGACTCGCACTTGGCCGGTTTTGTTCTTCGGCTGAGCACGAGTTCTTGGATGGGTTGGATCCTCACACGTGACAAGCGTGGATGCTGATACTGATGATTATTTTGCGATATTGAGAAAGAAAGTTGCCTCAGTCATACGCAGAATGGGGGGGAGCACTAATGGCATTCTGAAGGTACTTGCGGAAAGGCTGGATGGGCCGACAATTGGTAGGTTTATCAAGCTACATGTCATGCACAGGGCTTGATAAACTTACCATAAGTAACTTATAAATTCTTTTACTGTAATAATCGTGTCTACTAACATAGTTTTAAGCAATTGTGTATACTAACATTATATGGGCCCTTGTAGCGAAAATAAAAATAAAAGTCGTCACTGCTACATGTTAATACGTATAATTTTGCTGTTATAAAAAAAAAACTAATACAATTTTTTATAAAAAAATTTAAAAGGATCAAAAAAGGAATTAAATGATGGACGACATGTAATATAAATTTATGTAAAGCAGCGAAATGGGTTGTTCAGAATTGTATAAAATCTGTAATTTTGAAAATTAAAACAAGGTGAGAAAGGGGTTGCAACACCTATTCAGCCCTAGGCGCGATCAAAATGTATACGAGTTTAAATATTACACCGGAAAAAATACATTGCGCGACCTTTTGACACGAATAAGGTTTAAATAAATTAAATGATTGTACAACAAAAAAAAGAGAAACTATACTATTGCTAAAGATTAAAAAAAAGGATTAAAACAAAATTTGTTCCCTGAAGGTCCGGATCCTCGCTCGAAATCGGATCTTCGCTGTTGCTCCGGGTCTCAGGCGGCAAGCCTCGGAGCCAACCGCCAGTACGCGTCTCCCGACCCCTGGTCGGCCTTGAGTCGCGGCGCCGAAAGTATATGGGTCACTAGATCTTAGCTAGGATAAAAGTCCTAGAACCGATTCTGAGCGAATCTATGGTGAGAAAAATACAGAAAAATTAACACCATGCTCCGAGAGAATCTTTTAAGCAGAAAAAATTTAAAATGTTTCAAATACATACCGGTTCTTGGTGAAATCACTGATAACCGACTATACAGTACAGCACTACAAAATTTATCTTTCTTAGGTCCTTTTTTTACTTTATCAATTAAATTACGAAACGGAATAATATGTCTGTTATTTCCAAAGATTCGTCGTCCATCTGAGAAAAATTTTCCTCTCTGTGACATCCATGGAATCGTCATATTTTTAAATTTGAACCGAAGTAAGAAAAAGTAAATTGATTAGAAATGAGGTCGACTTACACGAACAGAATAGTTTTTATTCAGCCGAAAACAGCGTGATAATGCTGCAATACCCTCTTTCTAAGAAAAAAAGGACGTAAGTACGAGTGAGAAAGAAGAAAAAAACTGGATCAGGCAAAAACAAAAAACAGGCATCATATCTGAATCAAACGATATCGAAGTGCAACAGATACTGAATAAACACGGAGGCCACCACATCTAAACGTTATCCGCGCGAACTCGCGATATCTCAATTACATCTATGGAGAATATGAAAGAAAATAACGAAAACCTAAATCTAAATATATATTGTTCAGTTAGAGCCAAATTCTAACCTACCACATCCTTACAATTATGAAGAACAACCAGTGAACTTTAGATCTAAGTAAAACTAACCTAACTTAACATAAGACTTAACTATAACCTATCAACTATAAGAAAAAAACTTGGGGATCAAATAACCTATCAACTATAAGAAAAAACTTGAGGATCAAATAACCTATCAACTATAAGAAAAAACTTGGGGACCAAATAACCTATCAACTATAAGAAAAAACTTGGGGATCCCCAAAAATAATTAACGAGAACACGTAAAGTCCAACCTTAGTTATAGAAACAAAAGACAAGTTGGACAAAACAAAAAAACTAAGTTTAAGAAAGAAAACTTAAGTCTATTAAGTCAAAGAAGAACTCAAGACATAGAACTTAAATCAGAGAACTCAAGTCATAAAACTCAAGTTTAAATTCAAATTTAAAATTAAATGTTGAATGTCACGCCATCTGTGTTAAAATAAAAGAAACAAAATAACCTTAGAATACAAGTTGACATAACACAGAAATAAATAGATGTCACTATTAACAGGTAATCTATGAAGTTTTTAATCTAATCAAAAACTTATGCAAAGAAATATTCCAAAGAGGAAAAAGGATTAGAAAGCAAATGTCAATATGGAACAAAGAGAATTTAATCCAATTTATTTTAAGATATCTTTGATATGATATTGTCCGGAGTGGACTGAATCACAATCCTGTAGCAAATAGGTGGTCCTTGAAATGACTCTTATTACACGGCACTTAATAAAACGTGGAGCAAGCTTCCCAGAGAAAAAATCACCTCCAGAAGACTTGGAAAAATTCCTTCTCCATACAGTATCACCAACATTTAGAGTGACAGCTGATCGATTAGAATTATATGCACGAGAGTTACGGAGAAAAGCTAAAGAAAGATTATCAGCAACCTTTGCATAAACTTCGCTGAGAGAGGATAGGTTTGAAGCATGACGAGCCCGACTGTCTGCCAAATTAGAGCTTCGAGTCTGACTATTTACATGACTGCTATCCATAAGGACCTCTCTACCAAGCATAAGAAAGTTAGGCGTAAAACCAGTAGCTAGATTAACACAAGAATTGAGGTAAAGCTTCACTTTAGGTAACATTTTAGCCCAACTTCTTTGGTTTTCACCAACCAAAATACCTAAACATGTTATAACGCTTTGGTTGTATCGCTCAACCGTATTTGCTTGGGGTGTATAATATGGCGTAAAAGTAGGTGATTGAATATGGAAAGATCTGAGAAAATTAAGGAATTGATTACTACGAAAAACTGTAGCGTTGTCACAAAGAATAGTACGCGGAACCCCAAAATTAAAGAAAATTTCAGACTCTAACGCTTTTATAACAGAAAGAGCGTCAATCCTTTTCAGAGGAACTAACCAAACATATTTGGAAAAAACATCTACCATAGAAAGGATATATTTATAACCATAATAAGCGCAGGGCAACGGACCAATTATATCGATAGAAATCATCTGTAAGGGCAAAGAAACCTCTTTAGGGTAACACATCTGACCGCGAGGTTGTGTGTTCGAAATTTTATAGGCTTTACAAACCTCACATTGACTTAACGTCGAAGTAACGTCACGGAACATATTTGGCCAGTAGAACAACTCCCTAAGCTTTAGATACGTTTTAGTAACACCGGGATGTATCGAAGGAAATCTATTGTGAATTTCCCAAATAGCGTCTGGAACCTTTTCAGCTGGTAACACCACACGCCATGGTTCAGAAGATAAAGGACTAGAAACAGGCATGCGTCTCATAAGGATACCGTTATTTATAGCGTATGCTGGGAACATTTGTGGCGTATCTCGAGCACCTATATATATCTTCTTATACCAACGGTCATTAGTATGTTCAGGACCCTGGTCAAATGACACAGGATTAGCATGGATCCTGGAAAGAACATCGGGGACTATATGTTGCGAACCTTTACGATGCACAATATCAAAAGTATATTGGGAGATAATAGTAGCCCAACGAGCTAAACGACCAGATGGGTTGTTAAGAGAGAGGAGCCACTTAAGAGCCATATGGTCTGTTATGACAGAAAACTTCATACCATCTAAATAACATCGAAAATGTTTAATTGAATCCAAAACTGACAAGAGTTCACGCTCTGTAGTACTATAATTGCGTTCAGTTTGAGAGAATAAACGCGAATAATAGGCGATTGGATGTTCCACATCGTCTATCTTCTGTGTCAGTACCGAACCAAGACCAACAGCTGACGCATCACACTGCAGGATGAATGGCTTCGAGAAATCAGGACATGCCATAACAGGCGTATCAATTAGCGCTTGTTTCAACTGAGTGAAAGCTTGATCGGCTGCATCGTTCCAACTTATTGGATCATTACCCTTTCTCTTACCGATAAGGGCAGTAAGCGGAGCAATTATAGAAGAAAACCCTTTAACAAAACGCCTATAATAGGAACACATACCAATGAAACCGCGTAATGACTTAGCTGAAGTAGGAGTAGGATAATCTTTAATAGCATCGAGTTTGCCGGGATCGGTTTGAAGACCCTTTTCATTAACAATATAACCCAAATATTTTAGTTCGCTTTTACAAAACTCACATTTTTTTAAATTTATAGTTAAGCCTGCTTCTTTAAGTCGAGCAAGCACCTTCCTGAGCAGCGCCATATGACTAGAGAAATCTTTAGACACGATTATCAAGTCGTCGACGTACCCAAAAATACAGTCGTCGCTGGTAGAAGTAAACTCGAAATTCACGATCATATCAGTAAGGCGTTGCATCTCCGAAGCAGCGTTCGTTAGACCAAAAGGCATCCTAACAAACTCAAAGAGACCACGTTGCGGGACAATAAACGCTGTTTTCTCACAACTTTCTCTATCAGCGAGTGGAATTTGCCAGAAAGCACTTCTAAAATCCAATGAGCTAATATATCTAGCACCACGAAGGTTGTCGAGGATATCGTGAATACGGGGAAGAGGATATGAATCTCTAACTGTCACACTATTCAGTTTTCTACTGTCGACACAAAACCGGACAGAACCATCTTTTTTTGTCACCATTACCACTGGACTAGCCCATGAAGAACGAGATGGACGAATAACACCCATATCTAACATTTTGTCAATCTCTTCATTGAGAATCTTCAACTTGACAGGGGATAAGGGATAATATCTTTGACGGATAGGGTAACCCGTAGTATTAATTTTATGGGACAACCAAGATGTTTTACCAAGACCAACTTTTTCCGAAGAGATAACTTCGTACTCTTTAATAACTTGTTGAAGACAAGACTCTTGATCCGGCGATAGGATGTTACGAGGATGAATATACCGGACCTCGCCGACAGAGGAAACTTGAGGGGAAGAGTGCTGAACAGAAGGGATAAACATATTACCATCAATATTTTTATTAAAAGCCTGACTAAAAATAGACGTCAAACCGAATTTATTCCAAAATTCGATACCTAAAATAACAGAAGATGACATCGAACTTGCAACTAAAAACTCATGATTAAAAGTTGTACCATTAAATTTAACTGGAAGGTGCACAGAACCAAGAATATCAATCGGCGAATTATTAGCCGATATAACACGGGGACAAGCGTCTTTTGATGTCAAAGAAACACCA
This sequence comes from Cerastis rubricosa, assembly GCA_949152445.1. NCBI lineage: Eukaryota > Metazoa > Arthropoda > Insecta > Lepidoptera > Noctuidae > Cerastis > Cerastis rubricosa. The sequence goes on along the minus strand of OX424548.1, from coordinate 13,765,288 downwards.
AGTTGCTGAATAAAATTATCGCTAACAAGCGACATCTGAGCACCAGAGTCGAGCAATGCTCTAACAACTCTACCACATAATAATACCTCTATAAACGGTCGGTTATCAAATGAATCTGAAGTAAACACTGGGGATACTGTAGGGAAAGAAGCGTATCGCCAGTGATCTATGCATTTTTTTGGATTACATTTCGGACATTCCCTGGTAATAAATCCAGGAGTACGACACTTAAAACAAATCATGCCTGTGATCTCTGGGCAAGAGCGGTAAGAATGACCAACTTTGTTACATTTTAAGCAAAGTTGAGACTGACTACAACTAGGACAAATCTGAGGCTTACTAGTTGTTGGTTGATGGGAAGTTTTGTTTGGCCTGGGTTTTGGTGAGTTAACAACTTGAGAAGTCGACTGGTCGGCAACACAATCGAGACTGGCTACCGCCTTTGGAGGTTCTAGAAAAGACTCGAAATGAGTAACGACTTCGATTAAATTATTGATGTCATGAAATTTTTGGATGGACAAGCAAGGAGTATACTTTGGCAACATGTTGTGAGTGATGATCCACAACAACTCCGGCTCTTCAATAGGCTTGCTCAGTTTAGAATTTAAGTAAGAAACTTCAATTATAAATTCTCTTATTAGCTGTTCCGGTTTCTGCTTGAGGTTACGGACCTCCTGGCTTATCTTAAATTCAAAATCGGTCGCACCGAATGTCTGAAAAAAGGCATCTTTGATCTCAGAAAAAGAAAGATCCGGTCGACGGATCGACCTAAAATATTGAAGTGCAACACCTGACAAGACTTCATGGAATCGCTTAACTAAATAACCATCAGACAAATTGTCGGCCTCCCTGCACTCCTCTAAACTCGTGAAAAATTCCCGTACGCAGGTCTTACCATCGAAAACAATCTTCCACTTAGTAAGAGAGAACTGCCTGGTAAATTGTAGGCATTCCTCAGATCTTATTGGAGAAGGAATGATACTCTGTGAAGAAGCGTGAGAAGGTCTTGGTGGAATAGGAGGAGGTGGTGGTCGCGAAATAATGGGACTAGCACGACGTGGAGTCTCAACAATAGGGAACCCCTCTTCTGACATGATGTAACTAGAATAGACCTAATAACGTATGAAAGAACAGACAAAAGGCGATTGAATCCTAGCGAAAAAATAGGCACGGCATGAACAGACGGATAAAAATAATCCAGCAACCAGCAGTCAGTAAACGCCAAGCTATTAAACAAAGATACAGGCTACATAACCGTTCATACTAAGCTTACCTTGAAAACCGACGCCTATAAATTCATACGTCACCATATATACTCTACGGGTTCTAACTACCGCTAGCTAAGGATATGGAATAAAAATCAGGAGACCTATCGTTATATTTGCTGCGATAAGTGGGTAAAATAAAAGACAGTTATGTGTTATATAGTTCACAAAATTATTTTTCCTTTAAAATAAATTACATTTAATGAAAAAATATATATATATGTCAAGGAAAAATGACAGCTTCACAGATCTGAACTGGTGGTAAAAATCCCAGAATACCTTTCTAGAATGAAAGAATATCCGTGTCCTGAAACAAATAAGCTTAAGAATCATTAGCTCCCGGAGGGAGTGACCATCCTCAATAAGGCAAAAAAGATTTTATGTAGAATCATTCAAATTTCAAAGTTATTAGGTAAAAAACACTTACTTTAGTTGTTCGGGCGCCATTTTTGTAGCGAAAATAAAAATAAAAGTCGTCACTGCTACATGTTAATACGTATAATTTTGCTGTTATAAAAAAAAAACTAATACAATTTTTTATAAAAAAATTTAAAAGGATCAAAAAAGGAATTAAATGATGGACGACATGTAATATAAATTTATGTAAAGCAGCGAAATGGGTTGTTCAGAATTGTATAAAATCTGTAATTTTGAAAATTAAAACAAGGTGAGAAAGGGGTTGCAACACCTATTCAGCCCTAGGCGCGATCAAAATGTATACGAGTTTAAATATTACACCGGAAAAAATACATTGCGCGACCTTTTGACACGAATAAGGTTTAAATAAATTAAATGATTGTACAACAAAAAAAAGAGAAACTATACTATTGCTAAAGATTAAAAAAAAGGATTAAAACAAAATTTGTTCCCTGAAGGTCCGGATCCTCGCTCGAAATCGGATCTTCGCTGTTGCTCCGGGTCTCAGGCGGCAAGCCTCGGAGCCAACCGCCAGTACGCGTCTCCCGACCCCTGGTCGGCCTTGAGTCGCGGCGCCGAAAGTATATGGGTCACTAGATCTTAGCTAGGATAAAAGTCCTAGAACCGATTCTGAGCGAATCTATGGTGAGAAAAATACAGAAAAATTAACACCATGCTCCGAGAGAATCTTTTAAGCAGAAAAAATTTAAAATGTTTCAAATACATACCGGTTCTTGGTGAAATCACTGATAACCGACTATACAGTACAGCACTACAAAATTTATCTTTCTTAGGTCCTTTTTTTACTTTATCAATTAAATTACGAAACGGAATAATATGTCTGTTATTTCCAAAGATTCGTCGTCCATCTGAGAAAAATTTTCCTCTCTGTGACATCCATGGAATCGTCATATTTTTAAATTTGAACCGAAGTAAGAAAAAGTAAATTGATTAGAAATGAGGTCGACTTACACGAACAGAATAGTTTTTATTCAGCCGAAAACAGCGTGATAATGCTGCACCCTGTAGTCTGAAAATAAAATATTTTTATTTTATTTATTTATTTTTATTAGACCTATCTCTTTCAAAACACCGGAATTACACGTCTTCCCACGTAATAATAATTTTATTCTTAATATGTTTAACTATGAATGTCGTAATAGCCCAGAGGTTAAATAAGGCCTTACCTCTCAATCACGAGGTGGTGGGTTCAAATCCAGGCAAGTACCAATGTGACTTTTTCAAGGCATGTGTAGTACAGTACACATGCATTGAAAATGTCCCGGGCCTTATGAAATATAGCAAGGTAAAAACATTCATTTTCTTAAGCTTAGATTATAAAAATGCGAACTGTAGCAACACAACAGTGTAGTTAGTCACAAGACTCATCAGACATAATTGTAACGCAGCGTCTAAGTAGAACAGGCCTCACACGCGTATCTTTCTGAATGATGCTCGATGTAGGCGCAGCACGTTCTTGCACATTTGTTTCTCTTCATCTGTCAATCAGTATGTTTAACTTTTAAAGTTTATATTTTTATATTTTGGGTGTGAAGGGTATTTCAGGGGTATGAGGAACAGAGTGTAAAGTTAAAGAAAGAAAAGAAAACTCCATTGAAAAGGGAGGATACTCTGAACAGATAGTGTTGGCAACCCTACATTTGAAGCGCCATCTGCAGACGACAGCAAAGAAACTGACGTCAATGAAGGCAGTTTCATATTGCTGAGGTTCCTGCAGTGGGGGTGCCTGAAGCTTTAAAACGGCGAAGCACAAGCGGAGCGGCCTCTTGGGCTTTCAGATTTTGGATAGTTCACTATTCTCAAACTCGCTATATCATTGATTGTTACTTGTACCGAACTTATTGTAAAATTAAATAATTACCCAGTTGATTGTCTCGAATTTATTTAAAGTAAAATTAGTAAACTTATAATTTAACATCAGAAGTGACAAACAACTTTCACGCCATGGGTAAACAAAAACGAGGTAGCAGTAGTAAGCGTTCCAAGCGAAAACGTGCTCGCTCCACCTCTTCTTCAAGCTCGAGCGCCAGGACGCCATCGCCGCCACCAAGGCGAAAGGATAAGGTATTTCATGATGATACCGAAACTGTGAGTAATTCAAATTCTACTACTTTGAACCATTTTATACCAGATTTTGATCCAATAAAAGATGATATAGACACCTGGCTTAGCATTATTCGATCTTACGCAAATACTTTTTCATGGTCCGATAAAATGATTCGCTATCAAGCTTTGAATAAATTAAAAGGATCTGCTAAAGTATGGTATGATTCATTATTACGTACAGAAAAGCAGTGGCCCGCATGGAAATGGGACGACTGGAGGTTAAAATTGTCGGGTAGTTTCCAAATACGTCGGAATATGTTCGATCTTTTAAAAGAAATCATAGATAAAAAACCTATCGATAACCAATCCCTGTATGAATTTTATTTTGAGCAAAAATGCAAGATAGATCGTTTATGTTTGAATTTTTCTGAACAGGATATTATTTCAATAATAGTAGGAAACATAGGCGATCACACTATCGGTGCATCTATAGAAGCTATTAATTTTAAATCCAGTGATGATTTAGCTAGTTATTTACACAGTCGTGTTTACAAGAAAAATGTAAGACAAGAAAATAGTTCACGGGACATACATGTTAAACCCACAACGCAGAGCCAGTCATCATCCGTAAATCGAACTCCTATACCCACAAACTCTGCCGTTGCAAGCCAACCGTCCTCGTCCAGTGTAGGTCAAGATTTTAGTCGAAAAATAATTAAATGTTATAATTGTGAGGGTAATCATAAAAGGAATCAATGCGATGCAAATAAATGTGAATATTGTGGGAAAAGAGGGCACGTAGAATCGAGTTGTTACCATAAGAAAAATTCAACAAAACCTGTAGTGAAACCTGAACAAGAAACTAAATTTATTTGTACAAATCCACGTAATAAGTTTATAAAAAACGTTTTCATATTAAATAACTGTTATGAAGCATTTATTGACACTGGTAGTAGTTGCTCGTTAATATCCGAATCTTTAGCAAATAAAATTCCTTTGTCATATATCGCACTACCCTCACCCGTCGTTTTACAAGGGTTTTCTAAACAAACTTATAAACACGTAAATAAAAAGGTAACTGTTAGTCTTTCTTTAGATTCTATCTTTTTGAGTGATATAGATATGTACGTTTTGGATGCTAAGGTTGGGTGCGATATATTGATTGGAAGAAATGTGACTGAGCGGTCTGATTTAATGTACTCGCGTGTAGGCGACCAATTTAAATTCCAATCCGCGAGTGAACTTACAGAATTTTGTAGTAATGTAGCCGCTATAGATTTAGATACAAGTACCCATCAAAACGAGTTATTGGCTTTGTTCAATCGATACAGTGATTGTGTTGCTTCAAACATAAAAGAACTTGGAAAAGTTAACAATTACGAAATGATAATTAATTTATCAAGTTTACAGCCAGTTCAATGCAGACCCTTTAGAACTTCGTATTCGGATAGGCAGACCATTAGGGAAATAGTAAAAGAATTAGTTGAAAACAAAATTGTACGTGATAGTAATTCTCCATATGCCAGCCCAGCTCTTTTAGTAAATAAAAAAAATGGAGAAAAAAGGCTCTGCATTGACTATAGGTTGTTAAATAAAATCACAATCAAAGATAAATATCCTATGCCCCGGATTGATGATTTATTAGATAGGCTTCAAGGACATAAATGTTTTACAAGTTTAGACTTAAAAAGTGGATATTATCAGATTTCACTACATACAGATTCGATAGATAAAACAGCCTTTATTACAGAAGACGGGCATTATGAGTTTTTAAGACTACCGTTTGGTTTAGCAAATGCTCCGTCATGTTTTCAACAGATGATGAACAAAGTACTTGGGAACTTGAGATTTGGCAATGTGATAATTTTTTTTGATGACGTTTATCTTGTTACTGAAACAGTTGCAGAAAATATCAGTTTATTAGAACAAGTATTACAAATATTTAGAACGAATGGTTTGACACTGAATCTAAAAAAGTGCCATTTCTTTAAAAACGAAATCAAATTTTTAGGTTATAAAATTAAACCAGGATATATTATGCCAAATGAGTCAAAATTGGAAGCGGTTAGGAATTTTCCAATACCCAAAACCGTTCATCAGCTTCGACAGTTTTTAGGGTTAATTAGTTATTTTCGTAAATTCATACGACATTGCGCAGTTTTATCAGCACCCCTTACAAAACTGTTGAAGAAAGATGCTGTCTGGGTATGGGATGATGTACAAAATAGGGCATTTAATATTTTAAGAGATAAATTAACCTCTGAAAGCATTTTGGCCATTTTTGATCCTAATAAAGATAAAGTTCTATATACAGACGCAAGTAGGGACGGTATCGCTGGTATACTTACCCAGATCGATGATGAGGGCGAAAAGGTCGTACATTATTATAGTAGGCAAACTAAGGAAGATGAAAAAAAAATATCATTCCTTTGAATTAGAACTGTTAGCAGTTGTATGTAGTCTTCAAAAATTTCTATTGTACTTGTTAGGTAAACAGTTCCGAATAATTACTGACTGTAATGCGGTTAGGTATGCCTTAACTAAAAAGGATATTATCCCGCGAATAGCACGTTGGGTCCTATCGACTCAAGAGTTCTCGTTTGAAATAGTTCATAGGGAAGGATCCCGGATGCAGCACGTGGATGCTTTGAGCCGCAATCCTGTGCCATCCGGCGAAAAATCGGAATCTGAGATCATTATGTCAATTACAGAGGCTGATTGGTTGTTGACAGTACAGATACAGGACTCTGAAATAGTAAGAATAAGGGATATATTGGCATCAGGAGAGGCCGACGAACATAAAAATATTTTCAATAATTATGAACTTTTAGGCGGAAAAGTTTATAGGAGAACTAGTCAGGGACGTAGATGGGTCGTACCAAAAAAATGTTTTTGGCAAATCATAAAAAGTAATCATGATGATTTAGGTCATTTTTCTGTTGATAAGTGTGTCGAGCGTATACGTACACGGTATTGGTTTCGACGTTTGCGTTATATTGTAAAAAAGTATATTAAAAATTGCTTGAGCTGCATATATTTTAAAAATAAGGGAGGTCCAAAAGAGGGACAACTGTACCCTCTACCAAAATATGCACAACCTTTCCACACCCTCCATCTTGACCATTTAGGACCGTTCGTAACAACTAGAAACAAAAACAAATATGTTTTGGTAATTGTAGATTCGTTCACAAAATTTGTTTTTATATGTGCTGTACGTAAAACTAATGCAACTGGAGTAATTAAAGAATTAGAACGTATATCTAAAATATTTGGAAACCCTAGAAGAATAATCAGTGACGCAGGCTCTTGTTTCACTTCAAGTCAATTTTCTCAGTACTGTGTAAATAGAAATATTAGGTTACATATCGTAGCGACAGGAGTACCTCGTGCTAACGGACAGGCGGAACGGTTTAACAAAACTATTTTAGAAGCCTTAAAAACTATGGGTGCGGAGACTAACGATGATAGGTGGGATGAGTGCATTAAGCCATTACAGCAGGGACTTAATAGTACGATACATAAAACTACTCGAGCCGTTCCTAGTGAGGTAATGTTTGGCTATAGGTTACGTATGGATAGTGACAGTCTCGCCCCAGATTTTGATAGCGAAGCATTGGTAGACGTGTCAAAGTTGCGCGAAATGGTGGACGAAAATGTTAAGGCCAGTGCAGAGGATCAAAAGAACAGATTCGACAAAACGCGTATCAAAGCCACACGGTATAAAGAAGGGAACTTGGTATTGGTCAAAATACAAAGTCAAAGTAATGATGGTCAAAGTCGAAAACTATTGGCTGCATTCAAAGGCCCATTCCAAATAAAGAAAGTCCTGGAAAATGATAGATACGAGATATCGGATTTAAGAGGCAGTCAAAGAAGCTCTAAAATGTATAATGGAGTAGCCGTGGCGGAAAATATGAAACCATGGATAAATATTAATGATTGGAGCATTGAATAATAATATAGCAAAAGGAAAGTAAATAATAAAAACCGTGTTGGCAAGGTATTTATAATAGAACTGATTTATTTTTTAATTGTGTTGTGTGTAATGTTCAAAAACTATTTTTATTAATAATCTCTTTAATAGTCCTTGAATAGTGTCAAATTAATTTCCCTTTTGAATTATCGAGCCTAGATAGAATACTGAAGGTACCTGTAATTAAAAGGTGCATAGCATTTTGTTGTATTGCACATTGTTGAAATGTAATGCTTTGCTTTGTGTTGTACGAGATCAACTTGGTACGCTTGAGTGAGTGAAATACTCTTCGAGTGCAAGTGATAATTATGTCAACTATAAACCTGGTCTCCTAAGTGTGGCAAAGTCCCTTTAGGTGCAGGAAGTGGCATTGCAACGCACGTGCAATACTTCTTCTGGTGTCCTTTCTTAGAATGCGTTTATGTATTTGTATTTTAACAGGGACATAATTATTTTGATTTCAGTATCCTATCCAGACTCGTGAGGTGCCTGGGGCAGGCACCATGCAGCATGGCCGTGTTGGCAACCCTACATTTGAAGCGCCATCTGCAGACGACAGCAAAGAAACTGACGTCAATGAAGGCAGTTTCATATTGCTGAGGTTCCTGCAGTGGGGGTGCCTGAAGCTTTAAAACGGCGAAGCACAAGCGGAGCGGCCTCTTGGGCTTTCAGATTTTGGATAGTTCACTATTCTCAAACTCGCTATATCATTGATTGTTACTTGTACCGAACTTATTGTAAAATTAAATAATTACCCAGTTGATTGTCTCGAATTTATTTAAAGTAAAATTAGTAAACTTATAATTTAACAATAGGTGTTGTCTGGTGGGCAACTGCCCAACAGTTGTTGTCGGGTTTCTGTATAAACTCTTAAGTCGATGTAAACTGTGCTTGCGAGATGTAGGAAATTGATGTTAGTTCTTCTGTCGTGTCATAGATGGCGCTACACATACCACTACACATATAGATACCACTTTTCAAGTATGGGGGCAGTAAACATTCCAATAACTATAGACCAGTATCCGTGTTGCCTGTTTTCAGAAAGGTGTTTGAAAAAGTAATGCTTAATCAAATGATCACCCACTTTAACACCAATAAAATCTTACACGACAAACAGTATGGTTTGACCAAAGGACGTTGTACGACTGACGCCGGTGTCACCTTATTAAAACACATACAAGGTGTTGTTTTGCAACCTCGTCAAAATTCAGGATGTTGTCACAAAAGACATAAATAATCAATATAAATTACGGTACCTAGTAAATTATTAAGAAACACTGCGTTTTTTTGTTGTTTAAATTTGTCAATATTTCGAAATAACCCCCTTAACGCGGTTTAGGGATTATAAAATTATCAAAAAAACGTTTGAGGTTTCTTGTTTGTGTGTAAGCGACGTTATAAGGCGGGGATCAGACGGCCCGTGTTTAAAACACGGGTGGTTCACAGTTACCGATTTCAGTAAATAAATAAAAAAAAGAAAATTACCTACTCATTTTATTATTGATTCGGGTCGAGAATCATTAGCATAGTTACCTCCTAGAATTTGACGAGGTTGCAAAACAACACCTTGTATATACTGCGTGGGAAGAGGCACAAGATGCCTTAGGAATCTTCTGTGACCTCTCGAAGGCATTTCATTGCGTAAATCACCAAACCTTAAAACTTTCTCTTACAACTGAACTCTTAAAACTGAAGCATTACGGTTTAGATAAACTTGCGCTCAGTTTAGTAACATCATATTTGAATGATAGACAGCAGCAAGTATAAGTAAATGGTGTAAATTCAATGGGGTTAAAAGTAAAAATGGGTGTACCACAAGGTTCGATATTGGGTCTTTTCCTCTTTTTAGTATGTATAAATGAACTACCCCATTTATTTAAAAACCAACCACAAAAGGTTTTGCTGACGATACTTTTTTAATATTTAGGATAAACAGCCATGCCACAAACCTTGACGACGTAAATAACGCTCTAATGTAGGTCCATAACTGGTTTACAGCTAATAATTTAGTATTTAATAGGAAAAAAATCCCCGCCAAGTGCGAGTCGGACTCGCGCACGAAGGGTTCCGTACCATTATTTATAAAAACGAAAAAAAAAACTTTTTGGTATGGGAGCCCCCCTTAAATATTGATTTTTTTCTGTTTTTATTATTTGTTGTTATAGCGTCAACAGAAATACATAATCTGTAGAGATTTCACCTGGCTAACTATCACGGTTCATGAGATACAGCCTGGTGACAGACGGACGGGCGGACAGCGAAGTCTCAGTAATAGGTGTCCCGTTTAACCCTTTGAGTACGGAACCCTAAAAAACTAAGTGCATAAGATTTGCTCTACCAAATGTCAAATGTTGTGATTATTGTGACATAGTATTGAATCAAGAGAAACTTGAATTTGTCGATGAAACTGTTTTCTTGGGGATCACGCTCGACTCAAGACTACAATGGGGTCATCTCTTGCAGGACGGCTGAGTTCAGCAGCATATGCTGTCAGAAACATCCGTCAATTTACTGATGTAGATACCGCAAGGCTAGTGTATTTTAGTTATTTTCATAGTATTATGGTATATGGTATTTTACTATGGGGATGGGCTGCAGAAATCGAGTCTATATTTATTCTGCAGAAAGAGCCATCAGAGCCATATATAATGTAATCTACGTAGGCGCGATTCTCTAAGAGAACTGTTTAACGAAATTAGCATCATGACAGTACCTTGTCAATACATCTATGAAAACATCATGTACGTTAGGAAAAATCTGCATTTATTCAGTAAAAGAGGTGACCGGCACCACTATAATACTAGAAACAGGGACCAACTAGTTCAGCCAGGTTTCAGGCTGGCTAAAGTAGACTCATCTTTCATGGGGTACTGTTTAAAATGTTACAATAAAATACCTCACCCCATTCTAAAACTGAATGAAACGAAATATAAATCTTGCATAAAACGCACACTATGTAGGCAAGCATATTATAAGTTGGGGGATTAGATTGATGTAAAAATGCTTGGCGCAATGCTGGTCCTGCTCCACAACCATAGGGGCAATCTGAATCACCTGAATTACCATGTGAAGTTATTGTGGAAGCAGCAGAAGATTGTAAAAATATATTTGCATTGTATAGATTCAATCTCTTAGTATTAAACTCAAACTCAAAGCATTTATTTCCATTAGACCATTACAGGCACTTTTGAAAGTCAAAACACAAAAAAAACGCGAAGCTACAATCCCAGTCACAAGACATAATAACTTGTGAAAGTACTGTAGTTGCCCATTCGAAAGCGTAGATCTCTATGGAGAAGAATGGGCAAGAAACTCCATGGACACTCTTTTAAATCTAAATATGTTACAAAAACTTGGTTACATCATTCGTGTCGAGAATTACTAGAATGTGAGAACGATGTAGAAATACGAGCAAGTTAAGAGCGTCCAGAGTAAAAGACGAAATCAATAATTCGAAAATAAAGTTTAGAAATAAAATAATTAAAATAAACCATGGCAGCTAAGAGATGACCAGTCACAACTGACAGCGCCCGTTCACGAACATGACGCATGTATCAGCCATCATTCAACTCAACCATATTGAAGGGAACTAAATGACCCGACACACACATTATATAATTGCATAGCACATGTGGGTGTACTATGTACTGTAAAACCACCTTTTACTGAGTACCTACATCTTTCATAGACGCCAATATACCCTGGTGGTTGAGCGAATGTCATGCTCACTTAAATGTCACGCTGATGGTGGCGGGTGTGTCGGGTCATTTTGTTCCCTGTTCCCTTCAATATAGTTGAATGATGGCTGATACATGCGTCATGTTCGTGAACGGGCGCTGTCAGTTGTGACTGGTCATCTCTTAGCTGCCACGGTTTATTTTTAATTACTTTATTTTTTGATTACTCATTCAATCTTTGACTCTGGACGCTCTTAACTTGCCCGTATTTCTACATCGTTCTCACATATTTGCAATTCTTAACATAAATAATGTACTTAACCAAGATTTTGTAACATAAATTGATTTAAAAGAGTGTCCATGGAGTTTCTTGCCAATTCTTCTCCATAGAGATCTACGCCTTGGAATGGGCAACTACAGTGCTTTCACAAGTTACTATGCCTTGTGACTGGAACTGTAGCTTAACGTTTTTAGGGTTCCGTAGCCGAATGGCAAAAAACGGAACCCTTATAGATTCGTCATGTCTGTCTGTCTGTCTGTCTGTCCGTCCGTCTGTATGTCACAGCCACTTATTTCCGAAACTATAAGAACTATACTGTTGAAACTTGATAAGTAGATGTATTCTGTAAACCGCATTAGGATTTTCACACAAAAATAGAAAAAAACACAATAAATTAAGGGGGTCCCCATACTTAGAACTGAAAACCAAAAAAAAAATTTTCATCAAACCCATACGTGTCGGGTATCTATGGACAGGTCTTCAAAAATGATATTGATGTTTCTAATATCATCTTTTTCTAAACCGAATAGTTTGCGCTAGAGCCACTTCCAAAGTGGTAAAATGTGTGTCCCCCCCCCCTCTAATTTCTAAACTAAGAGGAGGAAAATTCTGAAAATATTTAGGATTGTAGAACGTAAAAAAAACTATCAACGAAAATTGGTTTCAATAAGATATGATGTTTAGTTTTTGAGATATGGGACTTTTCATCAAACTGCAGCAGTAACTTTGTTTTTCATAAACATACTATGAAAAACAAATTTAGTTTTGCGGTTGTGTGGAAGTTTACTAACTAATACTACTAACTAATGAATGACAGTTCAAAATATTGTTATTATATTGTTTGGAGCTATGGAACCCTGTGTGCGAGTAAGACTCGCAATTGGCCGGTCTTTTTTTGTTTTTTGAGTGTCTATAATGGTCTAATTGAAATTAACGCTTTAAGTTTGAGTTTGCTGTCTTAGTTTATCTTGGATATCATTTCTGTCTAATAGTTTCAAACATTAGCGGTCTAAGCAGATACGATTTTAATTATTATAACACTCTTTGGTGTGATAACATAAAATTAAAAAGGTATATATTATAGTTTGTGAGCGGGAATGTTATTTGGACATCAATAGCCATTTAGGTAAGTACCGTTTATTTACAACTATAAAAACTTATGTGAAACTAGTTGTCCCGCGTATCTTCGTCTGCGTTACATTTTCCCTGTTTTCGCAAAATTTTTCATTGCTGCTCCGCTCCTATTGGTCGTAGCGTGATGATATATAGCCTATAGCCTTTCTCGATAAATGGGCTATCTAACACTGAAAGAATTTTTCAAATCGTACTAGTAGTTCCTGAGATAACCGCGTTCAAGCAAAATCCAAATAAAGTAAATTACTTCAAAAAACATGTACCCAACTTCACATTCCCTATCCAATGCAACATTTAATAAATGCTGCACAACAAAAAAATATTTTGAAATTTTCATGATAGTACTCCTGTAATTCCCGAAGAGTCAGAGGTGTATCTAATAGCATGTCGCCAGTTATGTTTCAATGCTATGTAATAGAGGGCAAGCCTAATGTCATCAACCGGGCACAAACCCAGACTCCAAGCTGCTACTGAGAAATTCTTGATGGAAAAATCCAATAACACTTTACGCGACCGAGGAATCGAATCCAAGACTTCTTCGTCCCAGCTAAAACACTAGGAAGTGGCGAAGGGCGGGCGTTTTGGGGGACTGTCTCTTGTAATTTTGACGTTCAAAAAGTGCTGATTATCAGCCTAATTTGAATAAATGACTTTTGATTTTGATTTTGATTTTAGACCCTCCTTAGCAGTAACGCTTGCAACCACTAGACAGAAAAAGCTTTAATAATCTTTAAAGTCGAGGCCTTAAAATGTATCCATGTATGGTGTGGTTTGAGGAATACCCCGAAGACTTACGATTTTTTTTCCAGTATTTAAATATTTAAAACTTATAGTGCTATTCAAGGGGGCGAGCAGATACACTTGGGCCATCAGGGGCAAGATTCAAGGGTCGAGCGGAGCCTAAACGTACTTAGATATAAGAATCCTAATAATTGAACATTCAATCATTGCTAATCCCCTTAACGTTTCCACAGGTCACAATGATGTCCAAATACCTCCTCCTCCTCTTCATACCAGCGATCTACGCCCGCATAGCAGTCAACATAAAAGCGGCTAGTACAGCGGCAGAAGCCTCAGTCCAGTTCACCGGTGAGAACATTGCCATCATCTCTGACAAGGAACGGGAGACTTTCAACATCGAAGACCGACGACTGAAAGATGCCTGTGAATCCTACTCTGGAAAAAGACCCACAGATGTCTTCGTCAAAAGACCGACACCCTGGGAAGATGTCTACCACAAATTCAACTGGGCTCAAGTCCAGAGAATACTAAAACCTGTAAGATCTAGAATCATAGGAGTCCATACGAAACCTACGATTGTTTCTACAAGGGAATTTGAAAATTACTCTCAAGCAAAGGCTAAGTTTAACGCTGCTATTTCGCACCAGATAGAAGAGACGGTAACCAATAGCTGGTCTGTTGGCGGAGAACTCACAGTTGGACAGGAAATCACTTATAGTGTCAACTATGGAGCTGGAAGCCTTGGCGGGACTACCAGCATGTCTTATACTGGTAAATGGGCTAACGACACAAGCAAAGCAAAATCAGTCACTCTAGGCTCTACAACTGGTTTAGAAGTAGAATTACAGCCTGGCCGGGCTGTTGTAGCTACGCTGGTTGCCACTCACGGTACCTTAGAAATTGAGGTAGACTATGAAGCTTCATTAATAGGCAGAGTATTTGCCAACTACCATGTGAAGTTTGATAATCATAACTGGTGGAGTTATCCGATTTTCTACGTGATGGGGGCGGGAGATCTGCCTAACAATGTGACTTCTACGGAGAAGATTTCCATCGGGTTCTATACGAGTGCTAGTGTGCAGGTCAGGGATAAAGAGACTAGCGAAAGGGTCAAGCAGGGTGCAGCAAAGATCATTCATGAAGGGAAGTTGATGTCTTTATAAGTGGAGAAGGTGAATCGGGAAGTACAGGACGCTTGCTCAAGAGAATTGCGTGCTTATTTACTGTATCAAGCGTTCTATCAGTGTCTCTATTTCAAATTATGAAGGAACGGCACCTGAAAATAAACTGCGAGAACAAATCACAAATACTTGTTACAAAATATTTTCATTATTTTATTTATTTTTTCCTTGACTCACACGCACCAACGTGTGAGTCAAGAGTGTCGTGACAAACTAAACACATGCATCAAAATACTACAGGTACCTACATACGGGGTGTAAATCACCTCATCACGAAGCCGTCAACCAAGCATTATGTACATGAAACTAAGTAACTTTACGCAAAAATTATTGCTGGGAAACGACTTTTTCTGGGGGGTGTAAAATCATGTTTTGTGGTAGAACTCAATGTAAAGCACTCAAAACATTGTGCTGATGGACGGATTGAATAGTACGGGGGTCGTGGAGGTGTTTAAAGTAAAAATCTTCCAATAAAAACTTGCATTTAAAAAAGGTATGGTGTAGAACAAAAAAAATGATCGCTATGACAGGGAGAACCAGTGCCTTTCGGCTTCGTTATGAGGTGTTTTACACCCTTTATACGTACACACATCTTGTATGTATAGACCCATGTGTCAGGCAGAGTTAATGAGGCGAACTGCCCCAATGGTCTCTTGGTCTCGAGCGCGACTGCTGACTTAAGGGTTCTGGGTTCAATTCCCGGCTCCGAAATAAAGTGCTATCATGTAGGGTGTTGCTATTAAGAATTCCATAGTAGCATCCCGGAGTTTCGAAGTTGGCAGTATGAAACCCCCGTGGCTGTTACAGAGGAATTCGTAATGGAAAAACCCAAAAACACTTTGCCCCAAGCCGGGACTCAATCCCAGTACTTCGTGCTCAACAGTCACGCTTACGACCACTCGACTACGACTCAGTAATTTAATATTTTGACCTTAACATCTTTCAAACAACAGTTGCATATAAAATGGAGTAGTTTTAAAAATAAAACAAAAAAGAACATTATATATCAAACGATTTAATAATACTTAAAATGTTTACAAAATAAGTCTTATAAAAATATGGCATAGGTAGGTAACGTGCAAAATTCATAACATACAGATTACATACGTCCACGTATCGTTGGTGTCCATGTTTGTTTCCACTATCGAATATACTCTCAGCCTGTGTCACCCCACTGCTGGGAAAAGACCTCTCCTCGACTGTATGATTAATGACGCAAGCCAAGAGTACCTACGAAAATATAGAGGGCCAAGTAAAATACCTAGCGAAACTCTGCAGACGTAATGACTGTCGATATTTGAACATGATAGAGCTAGAAAAATATACATAGTGATAGGACACCGGTGAAGGAAAACATCGTGAGGAAACCGGCATGTCCTAGAAGTAAATATTCGAAGACATGTGACATCTACAACCCGCACTCGGCCCGCGTGGTCTCTCCATCTCATAGAGAGGAGGTCTGTGACCCAGCTGTGGGAACATTATAGGCTAATGTAAGTAAGTATGTAAGTAAGGGGCACCGACTCAAAACATTTCTTTTTTAAAACCTTGCCCCACTCTAGAAATTTCTCCTGTATCGTGGGTGCGTATACAAAAATTTAAACTAACATACACAAAGAGCCAGACCTGGAAAAACTGTCTGTAGGCCATACAAGTATAAGTTACGTGCGGGGATCGAACCCGCGTCAAGCATCGCAGCAGTCGATCGCTCAACCACGGCGCTAACCGTGCCGTCCTTCGCTTACAATACAACGTATTCAGTACATCAATCGGAACACAAACTGAATTAAAAATAAATGCTGCTCCATACATTTTGCCCACTATTCCCCATAGTTTTGTATTTGTCCACCCACAACGAATCTCCTATCGATCATTTTTTTTACGCCAGCGTCAGTGTAGCCAACTTTATAGCTACCGGTAAAAAAATTGTGAAAGTACTGTAATTGTAATGCAATATGACATTAAACGCATTCACTGTCGCATGCATGATGATGCGAAGCCGAATCAACCTCGTAAATACCATCATTGTAATGCACATCTGCTGTATTATCCAACATGTCAATCAGTTGTTCAGTACTGCGCTGTGAGATTCTTGCAGGAGTCTCAGGATAATCAGGCCTCTTGTCGTACCCTTCAGATGTCTGCTTATGTCTTGACGGCAAAATAAACACACCAACAGCCATGTCTTTCTTAGCAGCCTCTTTTTCAGGGACCTCATCTTCAGTCTGGTCTAGTATCTTCTTTCTGCGTTCAATGTCGGTGATGTTATGGTGGTAGAACTCCGATTTGTGTCGCTCACGAACGAACATGCAGTAAGCTATCCATATGATAACTAGTGCTGCCTGCAAAAGAGAAAAATATATGTCAAAAATCAGAGTCTGTACCAACGCCACAATCATTACTTTTTATCAATAACTAGACATCATTTCAGCCTGAAAGACGTCCACTGCTGGACATAGGCCTCCCCCAAGAAGGGCGGGTTTTGCCATAATCGCCACGCTTGGCAGGCGGGTTGGCGATCGCAGTACGGTCATTACAAAAGCACAGAGAACGCTGCTGCCCATTCTCTGGTAAGTCCCTTAGTCGCCTCTTACGACACCCACGGGAAGATATGGGATCGTGCTATTCTTTACGTCCGACACCACACAGAACCCCGACACCACACAGAACAACAGCTCACAGCTCAGCTCAACAACACATGCCAAAGTTTTTGTATCACACTGAAATATTTAGAAGTTTTTTTTATATCCTATTTTGAAAACAGTGGATACGCCATTTCAACGCAGCCTGGCGCTATGTCAAACGCTATGCTACATTCACTCTGTAGTCAATAACTAGTAGCTGCCCGCAACTTTCTGATCGTGGAAATTTATGTGCTATGCAGAGATAAATGATACATATAAACCTTCCTCTTGAATCATTCTTTATATTGATGATAACCGCATAAAAATCTAAGCGTATCTACAAACGGTGGGAACCGATTTTGTTTTATACTGTGTCTGTATGTCAATATTAAACGAAACTATTTCACAACAGTGCGTGCATTCGAGTAGGTACCACAAGACAGTTTAGCATTAGTTGTACATGGATCTTCTGACGCGTGGTCAAATTCAGAACTATCAGCGCTATCTTTTTTTTTAAGACAACAAGTACATCTGTTTACCAACACGGGCTTCTGTCAGTGTCATTCAATTTCTAAAGAATCCTGTATCTACCTAACCTCCTACAGTTCCCTATAAACTGTAGGCAGCATGTCCCACACAATTTCACAATGTTTACCAACAGCGCGGTGGTGCCAAAAGAACCATGACTCATTAAAATGCAAATAAATTCTTCTTAAAATGACGTTTAACATCCGCCATATTGAATACAATTAACAACCAGTAAATATCGACGTAGATAAAGACGATAATCAATAAGCATTTTAATATGTTAATAATAGACGTACAAAACAAAACAAAAAACTACTGTGGAAGCTTTGAAATAAACAAAATATTACTATAAAACTCACCAGAACCAAAGCGACGACAAATCCCAGAACATCGAGGCTCATTTTAAAAAGATATTTTGCGTTGTAAGAGGCGAGTGGAGCAAACGAGGTTAAATTGGACTATACGAGCAGACGCACTGAACGGACCCAATGTCGCACTCAATTGATGCCACTTTGAACTTGTGACTTTTCGATAGTGATGATGTCACTAGTCACTATGGTTTTATTGAAAGATCACGTTCTGTACAGTTATCTTCTACAAGAAACACGACTTTGCAGTAGAAAGGATCGAGGTAAACAGCGTGTGTGAGTCGAACGTCGTGAGTTGTTCGGAATTACCGAAATGATATTTTCTTATTTTTCCTGTAACCATTCACCGATGACGTTGCGAATGCGATACCTACATGCCAGGGATGTTATGGAGCTCCGTAACCCTAACCGAAACTATCGGATATCCGAAATAAAAATATATCCGTAATCGTAATCGTATCCGTTTCACAAGTTTCGGATAGTTTCGTATAAGGGCGGAGTCTAAATAAAACGACATGTTTCGACAGGTTTTCATTTCAGCCCAAAAGACGTCTACTGCTGGACATAGGCCTCCCCCAAGTCACGTTGACATTTTGGGGGGTTTTGCTATAATCGCCACGCTTGGCAGGCGGGTTGGCGATCGCAGTACGGTTGTTACAAAAAGCACAGAGAACGCTGCTGCCCATTCTCTGGCAAGTCCCTTAGTCGCCTCTTACGACACCCACGGGAAGATATGGGATGGTGCTATTCTTTACGGCCGACACCATACAGAGCCAGAGTAATTATTATAACTTCTCTAAATAATAACTTACCTATATGACTGATTATAATACCAAATGATAACCTAGACTAGATAAAACCTTTAAATAAAACCAAATTATTACATACTATTTGTGTTCATATTTTACTTCAATCTAATATCCGTAACCGAAACTATCCGAAACTAACGGATAATCCGAAATAATTACATATCCGTAACCGTATCCGAAACCGATATAATTTTATTCCTGTATCCATATCCGTATCCAGATCCGAAATATCATAATTATCCATAACATCTCTGCTACATGCTTATGCAAATGAGTGCATTTAATGTCTATAGTAGAATAGTTTTTGTTTGTGATGATATTAGAGTAAGCTAGTAAGTAGACCAACACATTTTTTTTTGTGGTTGTTCTGTGGGAGGATGCATGGCATGAAAGATGATTTTTTTGTTGTTGTAATTTTAAGTACTTTTTGTATTGTGTTTATTCTATTGTTTATATCATACTTTATTCTAAATATGTTTCTTTTTACTGTACAATTAATATTAATTTATTAATTAGGAGGATGCATGAAAGATGACTTTTTTTTTGTTGTAATTTTAAGTATGTACTGTATTTAAAATGTTTATCATAGTTTATTCTAAATATGTTTCTTTTCACTGTACAATTACTTGGATTTTCTGTTATATTGTACATGTCTTTTCAAAATAAATAAATAAATAAATTACGTATATCGTAAATGTGAAAGTAGATTTCCTCGTTTGTCTAGTGGTTGAAAGCACGACTGCTGAGCATAACTTCCTGGGTTCGATTCCCGGGTTAGTCAAAGTGTTATTGGGAATTTCTACATAGCATAGCCACGGAGTCTGGATTTGTGCTCGGTAGATGGCAATAAGCTCGCCCCCTATTTCATGGGAGTTAAACATAACTGGGAAAATGTAGGTGTAACTTTAGATACACTTCTGCCTAGCCCTTTGGGGATTAAAGATGTGAAGATATGGTATGATTATGTGAAAGTAATTCCGTCTATCTGTTACCTTTTCACAATAATTGACGCTTGAAAGGAACTGGGAACTAGGACAGAAGATACATTATTTTTTTGTTACGTCCCTATGGAATAGTTTCCAACGTCCAGGTGGGTAAATCTGAAAAAAACAAAAATACAGAAAAAGCTAGCAGTATCGTCACAACGTTAATGATTTCCCCATTGTTTGTCAGTATTTCCGTGTATTTATTTATTTACATGTACATTTTCTTCTTATATATAAAATTCTCGTGTCGTGGTGTTTGTTACCAAACTCCTCCGAAACGGCTTAACCGCTTTGTATGAAATTTTGTGTGCATATCGGGTAGGTCTGAGAATCGGCTAACATCTATTCTTCATACCCCTAAAACCCATCAAAATTTCCACGCGAACGAAGTCGGGGGCGGCAGCTAGTATATTTATAGTATTTTATGTGTACCTTTTATTAATATTAAATTTACATTGAAGTAAAATGTTTGTATCTGCAACACCCTAAGATTAAATGCCTGCACGTGAGCTTGAAGTGTTAAATAAATAAATAAACCGTGAGAAGAAGCTAGTCATCAATAAAAGCGACAGGAGGTACCTATAAGTCTGTCTGTCTGTTACCTTTAACACATTACCAGTTGAACGGATTCAAACGCACACGGATAGAGTAACCGCGGGCGAAGCCGCGGGCTGAAGCTAGTGCAGAATAGTCTTAGAGCTTCGTAAGGATAGATATCCTATAATCTAATGCGCAATTCAATAGTGGGTGCGGTCTTACGTCAGAATGTATAGTATGCCGTACGTCGATAGAACCAGAACCAGTTTTGTTTTAACCTTGTCGCAGATCAACCTCGGAGATTAACATCTGCTAAACAGGGGATTACTGTGGATACCTTGAGAGTTAAAGCCTGTAGTCAGAACAAAACTAGTCAGGATAAAAACACGCAATGAGTTGTCCTTTGGGTTTCGAGAGTCCGGTTAGGGCGTCGCTAGGGGACAGCAAGGGACAGGTTGGATCGGATGAAAGCCTCCTTAAATTGAACCTTTGTGGGCACACCGAACGGAGCACTGCTCGATATACCAGGTCAAGGTGTACCGTGCGGTCTACTGTAGTTACAAAACATTGAAACTGATGACAATGTAGTGGCTGACAAAAGACCGCACCCGCTTCCGAGTTCGTCTGTATAGCACGTATATAGGCAACAAAAGGACAAGTACATTATATAGAAATCACAACTGTAATTGTTGAAGTATTAGACTGTGCCTGTGTCATGAGTTACATACTTACATCCCATCTAAGTGCCAGACTGATAAGGCTCCCACCGAAAGACACGACGCGGCGCGATGCGGCATCCGGCATAGCGGTGTTGCCGCGTCGCGAGGCCTCGCACGCGGCGCGGGCATCGAATCGATTACTCGATCCTAACGTATCGAAAAGTGATAGATTAGGATAGTGCCCAGCAGTACCTACCGCTTTCTGAATCAAGCCCTTGTTCCATCTGCCTGACAAGAGATTGAATATAATTGTTATAACTACTATTTTGGCCAAAACCAATTACGTGAGGATCGAGAAATCGATCAACGAGTTGATGCCGCGGCGCGTTAACGTGCGGAGCTGCGCGACAGAGGACGGCAGGCTCGCAAAATGTTCTACAAATCTTTTTTTTCCTTGTCGCGGAGTGCGACGTGCCGCGCGTCACGCGCGGCACGTCGTGCTCTCGAAAACATAGTGATTCAACATAGTGATAATAAAAATCAGAAACGTGTGAACAGTCGCTCGCGTTTTCATGGAAATTGTTCTACGTAGGTAGCGTGCGTGGCCGCGTCGCGTCTGTCAGCGGGAGCCTTTACAAAAAAAAACTTAACTGGAAAAACTAAATAACACTTTCAGACTTGGGAATCGAACCGAAGATCTCTAAAAGCGCTTGCGACCACCAGACAAACAAGTTCGAAAAGATCTTTAATCAGAAAGTATACGATACTCCAGTTTACTCCACAGACGTCTCTTTCACATAGACCATCCATTGTTTCTTTGGACTGTCCCTATATAACACTCCTCCCGACTTTTCCTCATACCTCCGCATCACATGACGAGTTTCACTACCTATTCAATTTGACCTTGCAGCTAACAAATGGACCAATCGGTACATTACATAAGACTACGTTATCACCAACAACACTGCGCTGGAGGTCACACTGCATTGTATAGGCAATAAAAATAGCAACCAGTACTAATAAAATTATAGCACTAAACGAAGATCAAGTGATATTATCATGACCTGCCGTGTGACGTGTCCTAACCGAAAGCGATCGTCGCGCAATTGACGCGATTATTTATGTACTAGCTGTGCCCGCGGCTTCGCTCACGTGACCCCTTATTCTTATAGCATTGTCAGGGAAAACATGGTAACTTAAAATCGTAGTATATTCCTAACATACTCTACATATAATATACTAATAAACTGGCTTACTGTTAGTTTAAACTTAAACCCGATAGCACGCACGGCGACCAATCAAACTGTGCAAAACAAAATAAAGCTGAACTCTCATTGGTAACAAAGCGAGGTTAGGTTATACTGCAGATCTATAACTTGATGTGTCGCCGTGTGTACTATACTACTACTACAACATACTATCTTTGTTTTAAGTATTAAAGGAACTCTTAGCAATGTAAATGTGACCAGCACAGATACAGAACTTCCAAGTTTGGTTTTTCAACGCATTTTAGTGCAATTATTGCGCACTTATGAAATCTATCCATTTTGGATATACCATACTCAAGTTTTCAAAAGAGTTTAGTCGTAAATCCGTAATATTCTAATCATAGTGATACTTACTAAACATGTACTTCTATGGTTGTACGTGTTATAGCAGCTCAATGTGAATACGGGGCTCCCGACCAGACCATGGCTGACTTGTGTCCAAAGTGTCCCTGCGTTTTAGAGGACCTTCTGTCAAAACTGGTACTGAAACCGCAAATAACGTAGCCACCTGGGTGTTTTAATCTCATATGACGTACCATCGATGCGAAAGAAGAAGAAGAACAGAGCAATAATGTTAGATCTTGTATTTCTGATGATAGACCATGATTGGCAAACCGGATACTTTTCCTAGGACTCTGGTGAACGGACGAAAATAAGTTGAAGCGTTGACGCAGGCATCACGCAGATCTGTAATGTAACAAATACTGTCGATGCAAGCCCTTCATCTATTCACCATAATAAAATTATGTTGACTATTATCAATATTTTGCTCCGAAGTTCAAAAGCAGGTGCAGTCACATTTAAACGTTACAGACGTGCCATGAAAAAACATGTACTTACTTTTTTAACTTAGTTTAATTTGACCATAAGTTTAGTTTTTTTCGTGTTTGTAATGAAATTACCTATCTGTTTTTTAAATGCATATTTTAATAAGAAAACATTGTTTACATATAGTATCAACACATCTATTTATACCTTACAGCCCTGTAGTAGGGACAAAAATATAGACACAGCCCATTCCTTGGCCCTTAGTTATGTTTTGTACTTTCATTGAATAATGATTTCCGTTTGGTTTGGGAAAAAACATAAGGTTTTAACAAAAAGTTAGCATTGACTTTGTTTAATCAGGCAACCCATTCGCAATATTTTATTTGTGTTGTGCATGTAATAAAATAAAATTCCAAAACAAATCCAGGAACTCTATGATTTGCGGCAGTAATACCGCATGTATCAACAGACAGATTAATAATTAAAATGGGAAGTGTAGTAAGCACCATTTAGAAACATCGATTGGGATTGTTATCTAGATCTAGTCTAGAGTGAATGTGTAACCTATGTGAACTACTATTTTTGATTGAAAAACGTAATGATGTAACTCGGCTGATTGTCATTCTTTCACGGAAAATATTAACATCGCGATTCAGAAAATGGCGACCAATGCACAACGCCATCTATTGAGCATGGAGTTAAACTGTCAAAATATTATGTTTGGAAAGCAATCGAACAAACACTGCTACGTAGATCTTCAAAGCAGCGCCATTATGAGTACCTTTTCCTATCATAACTTTTTGAAAACCCCGGTCAGTCGATTTAAAAGTAATCTTGAAGCACATTTTATTCATTGGTACCATTTTAGTCCAATAGATGTCGTTAAATGTATCTTCCCTTACATAATGATGAAAAGTTTTTCTCGAAAACTTTAAATTCATATATCTTTTGATAGAGAGTACAGATTGCAATGAAACAAAAACTAAATGTTACTTCAAGTTACGCACAATTGTTGTGTATAAAAGTTATCTACATTGCTTTCGTACATTTTACGTGATGCCCGAACAAATAAACAGACAAACAGATAAACAGACAAAAATTCTAAAAATGCTGGAAATGGGTTCTGTTGGTTGTCCTTTAACACCCTGGCAATTTTTTTTGGAAATATTTTCGATGTACAAAAACGATTTTTCAACAGATTTATTATATGTATATAGATATATAGATATAGATGTATATAGATATAGATATAGATATGTTACCGGCCAAACCCGATTTCCGGCTAAACTAGTTTGTCCTAGGCCAAACTAGGATAAAAGGATCGTACAGAGCACCTCATCTAAATGGGTTAGGTAATTAGGTTAGATTAGAACTGTGACCATAAACTAGTGTAGCGAGCGATGCCACATCCAAGTTGGGCGCATGTTTTGTTTGGGTCAGTGATAAACCAGTAAACTGGTTTGACCAACATATACAAAACGCGCTAATTTCTGGAACTATGTGAACTATAATACTATATGAAAAATGTTGCAAAAATGGGGAAAATGTGTCGCAGGTCGCAGAGGAAGTTGCGCGGCCAGCTAGTGATTAATAAAATTGTGACATAGGTAACTAGGTACAACCGCAACGTGATTGACCAGCTACCACGCTAGTCTGCCTACGTCATCCTGGTAGGTAAGCATCATCGTCGCTATCCTATTAGGCACACAGACAGACTACGACCTGGTCCTCAAGTCTGCTATTACAATAGTGTCTGGCCTATCATTGATTTCATAATTGTTGATTTTGACAAGTTTGGTAATCTACTAATTATAATGGCGTCATTATGACTTCACAATGGTCAACCACTGACACTTCATTGAAAGAAATGGCATAGAATTTGACAGATCATTATGAATTTAGCAGATTACGAACTTTTAGCAAAATGATAATAGTATCGTGTTGGAATGACAATGTTTATAAAAATAGCAGACTTGAGGCCCTGGATTCGAATATAGACTTTTTATCTGCGTCGGGCACTAGCTGCTTGGCAATTTGCTGAACTAAGCCTTATGTGTTTAGCGCAGCCGTGCAACACAACTGTAACTTTTTATTTTTGTTTAGATTTAAAAAAAAAACATTCTTGCTGTGTTGTGTTGTGTTTTTTGTTGTTCGTTTTTTTGTTATTGGCATGAGCCAGATAAGCGTTTACACCTTACGCTATTTCATACAAACTTTCAAGTCATTATTTTCCGAAATGACAGAACCGATTTTAATGAAACTTCATACGCATAAGTAGGATACATAGGTCTAAAAACTTACTAAAAAAACATTGCATAAAAATAAACTATAAATAAACGCTCTTAACCGCGCGACCAACTTTTTCGATTAGGACACGTCCTGTCGGCTCTGGGTGCACCTGCTAGCTGAGAAGAAAATGTTTCTTTTTATAAATCACTTGTAAATGTCAATAGATATTTGCGGTTTTTGTTTGCTTTGATTCTAATCTATCTATACCTACTATTAAACACAAATTAATACTTGGTTATAGTTAATGATACTTTTCACGTATAACAATTGAACGTTCGGAAAGCGCGGGAACACAGACAGATACCGATAACTGTCAAACGCCATAGTGATGTTCCAATGACGTGCGATAACTAGTGTTGTTCAACGTAGTTCGATTATTCTGCATCTAATAATACATGCATTTTTTATCTTTTAGAACGGTCGGTCTTTCTGTCTGTCTGTTCCGGCTTATCTCCGAAACGACTGGGTCAATTTTGATGGGACCTTTTTTGTCAGATAGGTCATGTTATTCTTACAAAAAGTAAAGGAGGCTACTTTTATTTTAGATGAAAAATTAGGATTCCATGAAGAAAATTAAAACCCATGCATTTTTAACAAAATATAACTCAACTATAGAAGTAATATTTTTACAATAATTTCAGCAGGCCGAAGGTCGCGGGCAACCGCTAGTGGAAAATAAAAAAGTAACTCTACCTGCCTGTGGTATGTATGTTATATTTTCACAACTTAACAACAGAACGGATTTTAATTTTATTTGCCACACATGATTACCTAGTAAAGACCTAGTAAATAAGTATCTGTAACGACCTATAAAAAGCAACTAATAACAAAATATACTACAGCGCCATCTCTGATAAAACTGAAGAATTAATATGGTCTGAATCTCGCAAGCAAATATTACATCGACTTAAGACTATATAGAGAAATCCGACAACAACTGACAGGCAGTAATTGCCCACCACACATAACATCGTCTGATCGGAGGATCCTCCCTTTAACACGGGGGATGAGGAACTTTACACCCTGTTCCTCATACCCCTAAATGTCTTTTTCATCCCACCATCCCGGAAAGAGTATTTTTAATCTTCAATATCTGAGTGGAAAAGCCGTTTTTATTCTCTAGAGGATAAAGTAAATTGAATTTAGAACATCGTGTGCACTAAGTTTGTGAATTAAAAAAAAACATTAAACCTATTTACTGCTACCTCTATGGTGCCGAATATATCATACAACTTTTTTTTAATTTGTTAAAAACTCAGACTCGGAACCTTCTTGGTGTTCTTTTTTCAATTTGCTTTGTACGCGGTTCTTTACGCGGCATTTTTTCACGTCATTGTTAAACCTTATATTAAAAACTAGAAACTTGAAAACAAGTGAAAAAACTAAAATGAGTGATTCTAGCGACGAGGAAGTTTGTTTGACGCCAACAGAATTGACTGAAACTGTTAATAATGCGCAAATGAGCTTTCTCCCTCAACAATCACGCGAGAAGTATTTAAAACAGTACGATATGTTCAACACGTGGCGACTAGCAAAAGGAGCCAAAACTTTCTCAGAAAACGTTTTGCTGGCATATTTTATAGAATTATCCGAGAACAAGAAAGCAAGCACTTTAAGGAGTACGTATTCGATGCTAAAAGCAACAATAAAGATGAAAAAAGGCATACATATCGATACCTATCCTAAATTAGTGGCATTTTTAAAAAGAGCCTCATCTGGTCATCAACCAAAAAAATTGAAGGTTTTCACAGTATCTGATATTGAAAAGTTTCTTAACGAAGCACCCGATTCCGTATATTTGGCGGCAAAAGTAAGTCAGTTGCACATTCAGTATCTACTTAAGTATATTAATCTCAATTAAATAGTATACTTAGTAGATGTTGATAGGCATAATTATGCGTTCATATCAATTTTATTCATTTATCTACTACAATACTCTTTACGTTACAGGTTGTTCTTATTATTGGAATAAACGGAGCATGTCGAACTAATGAACTAACACAACTTAATGTCAAAAACATTGAGAAACATTCAGATGACTTACTATTAATTACTTTACCTAATACAAAGACAAAAAGAGACCGCAACTTCGTCATTCGCAAGGAATACGTAACGATTGTTGAGAAATATCAAGCCTTACGCCCGCCTAACACTCCAATCAATCGATTTTTTCTACAGTATCGCAATGGAAAGTGTGTTAGACAGCCTATGGGTACTAATAAAATTGGCAGTATCCCACGAGATATAGCAACATTTCTTGAACTTCCAGAACCCCTGTTGTACACGGGTCATTGTTTCCGACGAACTTCAGCCACACTTTTGGCTGATTCCGGAGCTGATCTCTTGTCCCTTAAGCGCCACGGAGGTTGGAAGTCCAATGCAGTTGTAGAGGGATATCATAGAGGATTCCATCCAAAATAAGTCTAAAATATGTGAAGGCATCGTAGGAGCCATTACACTGAAAGAGCCTCAATCGGATCCTTGGACTGGCCCTTCTACATCAAAAATAAGCCGTTATGGAACACCTAAGCATCTCCCTCTCTCTCCAACATTCACGCCAAGGGAATCCGATGAATCGGTACAACTATTAAGTATGACAGATAGTTTACCGAAAAACAGTACACAAGTGAATAACACCAATATTACAGTACCAAACAAAAATATTACACTCAATTTAAATAACTGTAGCAACGTTACTTTAAAATTTTCTTAATTATACCGTAATATTATTTTGTTATAATTTAAAGATTATTCTGTAATACTTACCTGTCATAATGTAGTAATTAATACCTAAACTGAAATAAAAGTGTACCTATCTTGTGATTGTAAACGTTTTGTTTTTTGCATTTAGTCATTTCCTCGCTGAGGTGGAATGAAAAGTTACGTGTTGCACTCGAGTGCAAAGATTTTTCACGTCGTGCTCTTTTGATTCCCTCGCTAACGCTCAGGATTCTAATTTTGAATCACTCGCTGCGCTCGTGATTCAATTTTAGAATCCTTCGCTTGCTCGGTCATCAAAATTGAACACGCGGTTAAAAAGCAACTTTGCACTCTTGTATAACAAATAACTATTCTCATCCCGACCTGGGGTATGACAAAGGATACTTTTTATGTCGGTAGTAAGTCAGTCTCCGTAACA
This sequence comes from Cerastis rubricosa, assembly GCA_949152445.1. Lineage (NCBI taxonomy): Eukaryota > Metazoa > Arthropoda > Insecta > Lepidoptera > Noctuidae > Cerastis > Cerastis rubricosa. The sequence continues at coordinate 13,736,578 of OX424548.1, read as the reverse complement.
TAATTTGCCACCTCTACAAGCGAAGCCGCGGGTTACACTAGTTGCTTACGAATGTCTGATGCAATATAGTGCCTTCTGATTAAATATTACCCGGTATAGGATGAGTCATTGAATTGCATCGCCTTATAGAATCAAATTATCTTTAAAACCATATTTATCAGATCTCCGTAATATTGCTACGTGAAACTTGGTAGGGACTCGATAGACCAGAATGCGTTTATTTTAGGTACACCCAATTCTGCCAGTTATGTCAAATTCTTATGAAAAAGGGGGTGGACCTATTGCCATCAACTGGGCACAAATCCAGACTCCGTGGCTGCTACTGAGAAATTCCTGATGGAAAAACCCAATAACACTGCCCGGCCCGGGAATCTAACCCTAGGCATCATACGCAGCAGTCGCGCGCGATGACCACTTGGGCAACGAAGCAGTCTGTTACTAATAGTTTAAAACATTTGCGGTCACATTAACTCTGGTTTTAATTGTATGCATACTCTTTATCGTGATAATATTAGTGTCAAATATGTATAATTTGTAAGCAAGCAGGGACTCAAACTGTAACCGTATTATGTGTTTTTAACACTGTTTTTTAAAACATAACAGAAAAACACTTTTAAATGTAACAGATACAATAATGTTACCGAATCAAACTGTAACATTTTATATGTGTTAATAAGTTAACACTTATTAAAATACCTATACAAAAGGTTGTACAGGTTGATTATACCAGGTACCAGGCCCCTCAGAAAGTATTGCGAAAAAAAGTTTTTATATATGGGAGACTGGCCAGTTATTATGTTTTTCGAAAATATGATTATTTATAAGTAAAAATAAGTAAGTTCCAATTTCAAAATTTCCCTCCACATTTTTTGCGAGTTAATTCAAAGTATTGTGTCTCACTGAAATATGGATCTGCGCCGGGAACATTTTAGAGCTATGATTTTATACGATTTCAAGTGTCGCCTGAAACCGGATGAATCGTACGATAGACTTCAAATGGCATTCATGGATGAAGGCCCTTCCAAGGCAACCGTGTATCGTTGGTATAACGAATTCAAGCGCGGTCGACCAACTTTGGGGGATGACGAAAGAAGCGGTCGCCCTTTGACGGCTGTTACCGAAGAAAACGTGCTAGCAGTGAAAAATTTAATCCAAGACAATAGGCGAATTACATATCAGGAGATTCAACACATATTGAAGATTGGATCGGGAAGCGTTCACGAGATTCTACACAGCCATCTTCGCGTGAGGAGGATAGTATCACGCTGGGTGCCGCACAACCTCACCGATGCTCAGAAGCAGGCCCGGGTGGAATGGTGCCGTGATATGCTTAACAAATTTGAAGCAGGCTCGTCTCGGCGTGTTTACGACATCGTTACAGGTGATGAGTCCTGGATTTATCAATACGACCCAGAAACCAAGCGCCAGTCGACTGTTTGGGTGTTTCAAAATGAGCCAACGCCTACCAAAGTGAAGCGATCTAGAAGCGGGGGTAAGATTTTGATCGCTAGCTTTTTTAATTTGACTGGCCACTTGGTATCAATTCCCTTACGGGATCAAAGAAGCATTAATGCCGAATGGTATACTTCCAAATGTTTGCCAGAAGTTTTCTCTGTTATAAGCAACAAGCGACCAAACACAGGGCTCCGCGGGCTACTGCTCCACCACGACAATGCACCTGCGCACACCGCACTCAAAACGAGGGACTTCCTGGACAGCACGCCAGTCAAACTCCTGGGTCACCCTCCTTACAGCCCTGATCTAGCACCGTGTGACTTCTTTTTATTCCCAAAAATAAAAAATCAGCTCAAAGGGATACAATTTTCGTCGCCGGAAGATGCGCTGGCTGGGTTCGAGCAGGCTGTAAACGAGGTGTCTGCGGCGGACTGGAAAAAGTGTTTTGAAAACTGGTTTAGGCGCATGAATCTTTGTATAGAGGCTGGTGGAAAGTACTTTGAAAAGATTTAATAAAAATATATGTACGTATAGAACAATTTTTTTTAGTTTCGCAAAACTTTCTGAGTGTCCCACGTATATGTGTAACTGAAATAATCAATTATAGCTTTAGTACGCTGCGTTTACCTGCTAAACTCATTAACACTGTTAACACTTTTATATCTGTTACAGATATGTTACAGTTCAAAACACATTTAAAAGTGTTACACTTTTGATTCTGTTACCAATTCAACATGTAACACTTTTATTTCTGTAACCTTTTTGAAGGTGTTTTTAAGTCCCTGTTAGCAAGTTCGTCGGAAATGTTATTTGGACATCTAAAACCGAACAGGTAAGTTCCAATACTGTTTGAACTGTGTTCTATCTTTTTTTTAAAGGTCTTGAAATCTGCTGTTGGAGGCCTAAAATGGCTGCTTTAACAGAATCATAAAGTATATGAATTAACGTGAATCACGTTGCAATTCCTAAAATGGTCACAGACGCAGTTAATATTATGAATGGTGTTACGAATTGTAAGCAGTAGGTATTTGGACATCATTGTGATCTATGGACATGTTTGTGGTGGTAAATAGGGAGATAGACAAAGGAATAACTTACTAGTTACTAAACCAAGTATCGAGAGCAGCGGTGTGTAGAACGCAGCGGTGGCCTAGTGGTGGCAGCCCCATCTTACGACCAGTAAGTTGTAGGTTCGAACCCTGGCAGGCGTATTACTTTGTGTAATTTATTTCATGACTGCTGCTCTCAAAACGGTCGTGAGGAAACCGGTATGTCCTAGAACTAAAAATTCGAAGACATGTGACAATCTACCAATCCGCACTGGGCCCGCGTGGTGGATTACAACCCACTCCCTCTCATAGAGAGGAGGCCTGTGTCCCAGCAGTGGGAACATTATAGGATGATGATGATGAAACCAAGTGTCTACACAGGAACTCTGCATACAGTTTAATGAGTCTAGAATTGAAACACTTGATGCAGCTGACTGGAATCTCCTATCTTGCTAATTCATTTCAACAGGCGTCACTACGGCACAATAAATTAAGTTCATTTAATTGTCATCTTTTAAGATTTTTAAACTGATATCAGACGCGGCTTCACTCTAGAGAATGGTTCACTCGGGTGAATGTTTATTTTTGTTTGATTCCACGTTTGCAACACAAAATTACATAAAAAAGCGTTCATCTGCACATCTAAATATTAGGTCTTTACCTATGAAATTGCCGTTTTGTTTGAAAAAAGTTAAAGTATTTTTTTTTCGAACTTATTTATTTCTTTTATTCAAAGTAATCACCCCTGCAATCAATGCATCTTTGCCAACGCTGTGGCAGTTTATGGATGCCCTTCTTGAAAAAATCAGCTGGACGGGAGACAACAAACTCTTCAAAGGCGTTTTGTACTGCCTCTCGGGAATTGATTTTTTTTCCCGCTAAAAAGTTGTCCAAATTTTGGAAAAAGTAATAGTCGGAAGGCGCAAGATCTGGTGAGTATGGCGGATGAGGGAGAGCTTCCAAACCCAACTCATGCAGCTTAGAGACGGTCTGTTGTGCAGTATGGGGCCGCGCGTTGTCGTGAAGTAGCAGTGGAGACGACCGATTGACCAAAGCTGGTTGCAGACGTGCGAGTTTCGCCATCATTGTGGTCAGTTCTTCAATGTACATAGAATGTCATATTTTTAAAACAAAATTAATTTGAATTTAGAACTCATAGCCAATCAAAACTTTTTTTTGTTTGAAAAAGTCTGTACTGCAATACGGCAATTTCATAGGTAAAGACCTATTATATAAAACTCAAAGGTGACTGACTGAAGGATTAGTCAGTGGCCGTCCATAGTGCTTATTCGTTAACAGTCGCCCAAATCGCTCCCCGTCGCGCCGCCTCCGCCTCCGCTGGCCGATAGTCCGGAGCCCGTGCGCCACCTCTGGCGCTCGCACGCGATTGGCTGCCTGCCCGAAATTGTTAACTCGGTTGAGGGTAGACGGTCAAAGTTCGGAATAGGCCTACCGCCCGAACCGCAAGTTTTTAAATAAGGGTTTTTCCGACGCGAACTCATGGGCGCCCGGGCACCCTAGCTCAGGCACCCGTGTGTCCGCGACGGGAGCCCTGCGCCGCCCGGTGTTCAAACACCGTAGCCGTTGCAGAACGCCACCTCCACCATGACGCCGCCTAAACAAAATAAAAATAGAAATACAATGGGCGACCGGACGCAGTCGCTCCCCTTCATTGGGGACTTATCGCCCGGCGCCCCAACCCTTGCTGCCGAGGAGGATGAGAGGAGGAGGCACCCTCCACCACCACCATCGCCACCGGTCCCGATGTCGCCTACCTCGCCGACGTAGAGGCCGACCAGTGCAAGTACGCAGACGCCCGCCAGCCGACAGCCGGCAGTGCCCGTCCGCCCACCAGCCTTCAGCCCCGTGCCTACCCAGGCCCCTGGACCAGCAGGTACGTGCCACCACGCGCCTGCCGTGCGTGCCTGTGCCCCCGCTGTGCGCTCCGCTGCACAAGCCGGGCGCTCGCCGCAACAACCCGCGGCACGTACTACGCCCGTACGTCCCGCGCACCCCGCACCCGCACCCGCCGCTGCCCGTCCTGCGGCGACAGCGCCCGCCCCATCACACGCTACAACTCGCGCCGCTACGCATGCTCGCCCCGCCGCCTCTACGGCCCGAGCCGCGCGCGCTGCGTCGCCCGCACCCCGCCGCTTGTTGGCGGGCTCAGCCGCCGCAACGACCACAGTGTTGGGCACACCTATGTCGCCCCCACCACCACGCAGCGCCGCGCGTGACTCGCCGGCCGCCATGTCCCCGTGTTCCTCCAGGGAGGGGAGCACCCTAGGGGACTACAGTGACGAGGGAGCTCCACTTACCCCTACCGTCGCGCACAGCGACAACCCGCTGGCGTTTGGGTACGAGTTTAGTCTCGACACCCGTGCCCAACGCCTAGAAGTTCAGACGACGAGGCCGCCGAGGAAGCGAAGCGCCCGTGCACCGACTCCCCGCTCCCACAGCGTGCGCCGCGTGGTGGAGCCGGAGCCGGTTCATCCACGTTCGCTGCGGCGGCCCGCCGCCCACCTACCGAAAAAGTCCCGACCCCTGCACGGACAACGACGCCTGACACCGTAGCCCCTGCACAGGGCACGAGTGCAACCGCGGCCACCAAGGCTCAAGCAAGGAGACCCCGCTACCCTCCGCTGGTAGTCGAGAGGCTTCCCAACTGGGCCTTCCATTTTAGGGCCGTGAGGGAAAAATTGGGCCATCCGCCCAATGCTCGTCCCTATCAGGGAGGAATTAAATTCGTGCCCGAAAACGAGGACGAGTACAGGGTGGTCCAGCGCTACCTTACCGACCTGGAGAGATCTGAGGGCCTAAGTTGGTTCTCATACTCGCTGCCGGCGGAGCGCAGTCTGAAGGTGGCCATCAGGGGGCTGCCCTCGGACACTGACCCGGAGGATATAATGGAGGAGCTGAGGACGATGGGATTCGAGCCGGAGTACGCGCGCAACCTCAACGCGCGCGGAGGGCGCCCCGGCTGCATCTTCCATGTCGTCCTCAGGAGGCAACCAGAATTCCGGGCCATATACGACACCACCGTGTTCTTGAACATGCGGGGTGTGCGTATTGAGGCCTGGAGGAGCAAGAGGGGGCCCGCACAGTGCCACAGGTGCCAACAATTTAGGCACTCGTCGCACCAGTGCCACCGCCCGCTCGCTTGTGTGCGATGTGGGGGTGAGCACGCAGCCAAAGACTGCGCACGCACAAGAGAGGAGACGCCCACCTGCGTTAACTGTGGGGGCGACCATCCTGCGTGCAGCAGCGCCTGCCCCGTATTCCGCAGAGAGGTGCGGAATAAAAGAGCGGGCACTGTCGCCATCACGCAGCCGCGCCGACCCGAGACGGCCGCTGCCAAGAACACCACTGACGACCACGAGGCACCCAGCACGTCGCTGATGGCGACAGCCAACGGGCCCTCAAGCAACAAAGAAGACGCTCCCGCCTCGAGGCGGAAGAAGGCGCGGCGCGGGGGAAGGAATAGAAGGGGGAAGAACCCCCGGCCTCCCGCGCAGCAACAACCTAGGCAGGATCCTGTTCCTGTCCAGGCGCAGGCACCGACAACGGCGCCGACCACCACCACAACCACCACAAGGCCCACCGTCGCCACCGCTGGCGCCGGCAAAGGAAAGGGGAAGCGGGCGGGGCGACCCGCCCCACCCACAGATGCGGCTACAGTCGCCGCTCTACCGGCGGCGACCGTTACAAGTCAGCCGCTAGCCGACGCCCACGCACGTGAACCGCAGCGGGGGAAGCGCGCACCACGCACTGGCGCTACCACCACGGAGCGCCAGAAGAAGAACTTCACTGCCTGCGCCATTAACCTGTTGTTGGACCTTATAAGGGCCATTCGACAGGGACAGGACGCGGAGCTCGTCATCCTCGACGGGCTAACAAACCTACTTTCAATCTATCATTCTTAGCTCGTTGAGGGTACTCTATTGGAATGCCCGCGGCCTCAAGAGGAAGGTTGCCCCATTCCGCCTCCTCCTTCGGGAACAACGGATCGACGTGGCGCTCATAAACGAGACGTTCCTGGGACCTGCGGACAAGCCCAAGTTCCCGGGATATATCGTTTATCGTAAGGATGAGAAGTCGCCGCTCGGCGTCAATTACCGCGGTCTGGCGGTATTGGTAAGCCGGAGAGTCGTCCACCAGCCACTACCTATGACGTCACACTCTACTTTTTATTCCCTCGGTGTCCAGCTGCACGTCGCCGGCGAGGACATGAACATTTACGCGGGCGGTACTCTATGGCTCGCCTCACCCAACACTCCTCGCCGGTGACCTTAATCATAAGCACCAGGCCTGGAACAGCCGCATCTCCAACTCAGGGGGCAGGCGACTCTTCGCGGCCGCAGAGGCCCGCGGATATACGGTGTCCGGCCCTGAAACACCAACCCACTACCCTGATAACCAGGCGCACGCACCGGACGTGCTGGACATCGTAGTCCACAGGGGCCTGAGTAGCCAGACCGCCATCGCCATACAGGTGATCGACGACGAGATGCAGAGCGACCATCAGCCTGTACTCGTCGTCCTATCGGAGATGCCGACACGACTCTCTCCTTCAGCGCCACGCCGCATCACGGATTGGACGAAGTTCACAGAGAGGATGGAAACCACCACTCCTACTTGGCCCATCACGACCGCCGCGGACGTCGACGGGCTAGCGGAGGAGGTCACCGCTTACATCCAGCGCGCCCACCAAGAGGCGACCAACACAGCAGAAGAGCCACAGAGGCCGGCTTACAAGCCTCTCCCCACCGACATCAAGCGGATGGTCGCCCAGAGGCGGCGCCTACGCAAGCGGTGGCAAGACACAGGATGCCCTCGCGATAAACGCGACCTGAACCGTCTCGCGGAGAAGGTCAGGGCCAAGCTCCAGGAGCACAACGCCGAGGGCTGGGAGGAACGTATTGACGCCGCCGAGAGGGACTTGGCGTCTCTACACAAGCTGTGCAGGCAGCTTGCGAATACCCCGGCCCCGGTACGTCCGTTACTACACAGCGACGGGGCGCCTAGATACACCGCAGCAGACCGAGCGGAGATCTTCGCCGAACACCTGGAGCGTAAATTCGTCCCGAACCCGACCACAAACACCGAGCACGTCGCAGCAGTCGAGAGGCACCTTGGGGAGTACTTCTCCAGGCCGATAGCCCCCGACGAGTCTGCGATATTGTTCTCGCCTTGTGCAGTCAGACGCGCCATCCTAAGGACAAAGCTGAGGAAGGCCCCCGGTGCGGACGGCGTGTCCAACACAGCGCTGCGCCACCTGCCCTACCGTACAGTAGCGGCACTGGCGCGCCTGTTTACGGGCATCGTCCGCACGGGCGCTTTCCCAGCCGTATGGAAGGAGGGGCGCGTCATTATGCTGCCCAAGGCGCACAAGAACGTCCTCAAGCCGGAGAGCTATCGGCCTGTACGGTCAGCAACCGCACATTGTACCTTAGCCTAGTTAAAATACTGCAAATTTAGTTAATTTATAAAAACGTAGTATCGTCACGTACGCGAGTACGTCAGTCTTCGGTTTAATATCGAGCTCGCGCAACATCCAACATTTTGTAACATTTTATAACATTTTTATCACTTTATTTTAGTGTATTTTCGTATTAAATACCTTTTAACATTAACATTTATTTTATTAACATTCAACATTAAGTGTAAAGGCTCATGCCCTTACATTTTGGTCCTTCGAGCCGTTAAGAGTAAAATCAGTGCCGTGGTACGTTTTTTCTCGCGGGAACATTTGAACATTAAACTCGGACATTAAACAGAACATTAAACAGAACATTAAAACAGTGTGAGTGAACAGTGATATCGAGTGAGAGTTGCACAGATCGGGGTGGAGCGTAAGCAGCGAATCCGGTGAGCACGTTCCATATTACCTACTTTTCTGGAATTTTGGATTTATTGTTTGCACTAAGCACCGGTAAACAACAATGTCTTCTTACGACGCTTTACTTAACTCTCAATCTACGAATCTTGAGGCTATCAAACGAATAAATGAAAACTTTAAGAAAGATAGTTCTACACGTAAAACCACTCTTGAGTATCATGATGACAGACTTGAAAAGCTGGAAAGGTTTTGGAGTGAGTTTAAAAATAACGACATCCAATTAGCTTTATTTGAAGGCAAAAAGTCTGGACCTTACTATGAGAATCGCATTTATGAGCGTTTGGAGCAAATATATGAAGAAACGAAGTGTATGATAAACAAGTCGAAACAAAGATTATTGGCGCAAGTCGAAGACGAAAAATTTGCTTCGTTTAGTCAGTTGCAAAAAAGAGAAGAAAAGCCATGTGTGCAAGAGAATGTTCCAGAAAAACAGGAGAGCGATGAGATCCCGGATGATGGAAAGAACACATCAAATGAGGAGTTAGTCGTGGACCAACGGACTAAAGATATGATGAATGAGCAGCGGTCGAACATCAAAGCTTTTGAGAGAACAGTACGGAACATGGACATTGAAAATTTAAAAGAAAAGTGGCAACTTGAAGATAAGTTGAGGACAGTTACGCAACGTTGGGAAAAGGTCGATAGCACATATTGGAAGCTCGATAACATGTTGGTCAACACGCAGGCATTTGAAAGTGATTATAATAGATTGGAAAGGCTGTATGAATTCAGCAAGGAACAAATTAACAAGAGGATTTGGGATAACAAACACCAGGAAAAATCCACGCCCAAAATTGAACTCCCGATTTTCAGTGGTAGCTATGCTCAGTGGACAACATTTAAGGACTTGTTCGTGGAAATCGTGCATCGTAACTCTTTTATCTCTAAAGCTCAGAAAATGCAACATTTAAAGGCGAAGTTAAAGGGAGAGCCCGAGCGATTAATACAGCACATGAACATTAGTGCCGATAACTACGAAGCCAGTTGGCAAATACTTCAACAGAGGTACGATAATAAGAGACTATTATTTACCTACCAAGCAAACATTCTACTGAGTCTACCCAACATACAAACCCCAACGGCATCTCTACTGAAAAGAATGCATGATACAACCATTGAGTGCCTTCAGGCTATTAAGAACCTGCAATACGATACTTCTAGTTGGGACCCCTTGGTGGTTCACATTTTAATGCAAAAGTTGGACGCAGACACACGCCAATCTTTCAAAGAATCCATGGAAAATCCAAGGGAAATGCCACCATTAAACGAGTTCCTGAAATTCATCGAAACCAAATTCATGTCGATGGAATCGGGTACAAACCCGAACCGCCCACGAAACTTTAACAGTCAACAGCCAAACATTCAGCCGAAAACAGTTCATAATGCAACATACAGTAAGCCTAAAGTGCAGCAACAGACCATCCAAGGTGGAACTAAGAACATGCCGAGAACATTCCATAACAAGCAAACATTTCATAATTCCGCAATAACTTGTCCAAAATGTAATAATCAACACGGGCTCTATAATTGCAGAGAATTTTTAAGTATGTCACCAGACGAAAGGTTGAAGACCGCTAACAACCTACATGTATGTCTAAATTGCCTATTTAGTCATAACGGCGAAAAATGTACGTCGGAAAAAAAGTGCAAGCACTGCGATGAGCCGCATAGCAGCATTTTGCATGAAGCGATTGGTATTGCAAAATCGAAAACCGGTAGGGCAAATGTAGGTCAACAATTGAACACGCACTTAGCACATGACAACGCAAATGAGGTACTGCTAGCCACGGCCCAGGTCAAAACAATAGCCCATGATGGAACTACGATCATCTTACGAGCTTTACTAGACCAGGGCTCTCAGGTCAGCCTAATTACAGAAAATGCTGCTCAAAAATTGCAGTTAAAACGAAATAAGATGAGCGCGGTGGTGTCTGGTGTTGGTGCTACAGCCGCCACCAAGTGCAAAGGAGTGCTCCATCTTAGATGCCAAGCGATTTACAATGACTTCAACATTAACATTAATGCACTTATAATGAAGAAAATAACGAACAAACTGCCAAGTAAAACAGTAAATAAAGGTAGCTTTGAACATATACAACATTTACAACTCGCTGATCCTGAATTTAACATATCCCAGGACATAGATTTACTATTGGGAGCCGATGTATATTCCGAAATATTGTTAGAGGGGTTAATAAAAACAAACACATCATCCATCATAGCACAACAAACACATTTAGGCTGGATAGTATGTGGTAATTACAAAACATTCAATTGCCATGTAATAGTCAACAACATTCAGGATCTTGCCCAATTCTGGGAACAGGAGTCTTTGCAAGAAAACAAAGAAGATGTGGACCCTGACAACAGGTGCGAACAGCTGTACAAAGAGACGACAACACGACTTCCTGATGGGCGATACCAAGTTCGCCTCCCCCTCAAAGACAATCTTATTGAACACTTAGGAACATCAAAATCACAGGCCATCGCTCAATTTCAACAACTAGAGCGAAAAATGGCTAAAAACCCTGGATTTGCAAAAGATTATAAAGCTTTTATAGAAGAATATGAAGAAATGGGTCACATGAAGCAGGTCGAAAGCAACACTAACAATAACATTGAATATTTTCTCCCGCACCACGGGGTAGTGCGACCAGGTGCTATCACAACGAAACTTAGAGTTGTTTTCAACGCGTCGGCAAACACCAGCTCAAAACACAGTCTTAATGACTTAATGGAGGCGGGACCGAATCTTCAAAAAGATATCCTTAGCATCTTGCTGAAATGGAGACAATACAAATATGTCTTATCATCAGACATTGAGAAAATGTACCGATTTATAGCAGTACATCCAGAACATCAACCCCTACAGAAAATAGTGTGGAGGAATTGTCCACGGCAACTGCTAAGAGAACATCAACTATGTACAGTCACCTACGGTACTAAGGCCGCTCCATTCTTAGCACTCAGAACACTTCAACAGCTAGCGATGGATGAAGGTGACAAGGACCCAGAAGCTAAAAACATCTTACTTAACCAATTTTTTGTAGATGATGCGTTATTCGGAAAGGATACCGTGGACGAGGCCCGAGAAACAAGAGACCAACTTATACACCTATTGAAAGAAGGAGGGTTCAATCTCAGAAAGTGGTCGAGTAACGAACATAAACTGTTAGAAGATCTGCCGGAACATATGATTAGCCCAGTCAATTTAAGATTTACAGAGGCATCAGCTTCCAAAGCACTGGGCTTGGCATGGCATCCGAAACAAGATGAATTCATATTTTCACCCACATTAAAAAACAAAACTAACATTAACAATAACAAAAACTCGTCAAAACGGCAAATCTTAAGCGACATATCAACAATTTTTGATCCTTTGGGGTTGCTATCCCCAATAACAATCAAGGCAAAAATTTTATTCCAACAGATCTGGAAGTACAAAATCGAATGGGATGATACTGTTCCAGATGGAATAGAAAAGGAATGGAGAATATTAAAGACTGAGTTAACAAATATGCAACCTTTCAAAATTAACCGATGGCTTGGGTTAGAAACAAACAAGGATTGGGAATTACACGCATTCTGCGACGCATCGGAAAAAGCGTTTTCGTGTGTGGTGTACAGTAAAGTTACAGAGGGAAAACAGCAACAAATTGCATTGGTTGCGGCAAAAACAAAGGTCGCTCCAATCCAAAAACAACAAACACTTCCCAGACTTGAGTTATGCGGTGCTCAGCTGTTAGCTCAACTGGTTAAGAAAATAAAACATTGCCTCAATAAACCTAACATTAAAGTAACAGCATGGACGGACTCAATGATCGTGCTTGGCTGGCTAAAGGGCGATGTCTCACGATGGAAGGCCTATGTCGGACACAGAGTTCAGGAGATAACATCTGTAGTGCCCGCCGGGTGTTGGAATCACGTAAGATCAGAGCAAAACCCGGCCGATTGCGCGTCACGTGGACTACTACCGTCTCAGTTACACAACTTTCCGCTGTGGTTTGATGGACCCGAATGGCTGAACAGTGAAGACATCCCTAAAACATATGACACGGTTAAGATACCAGAAATAGAAGTTAAAAGGGTGCACGCAGTTACGTCACAAACTGCGGAAAGCAAAAACAATAACATTATAACAGAACTCCTAATCAAGAACAGCTGTATTATGACTATAATACGCATTGTAGCATGGGTGTCACGTTTCATAACAAACACTGCACAAAACAGTCGTCACAGGGAAGACGCAGCTATGAATCATACAAACATGAATAGCCCGCCCGCGTCAAAACAATGTAATTTAACACTCGCTGATATTCGACGCGCTACTAATATAATTATAAAACACGTACAAAACGAACATTACGGACAAGAAATCCAAGATTTAAAAACAAAAGGAAGGGTAAGCAACAATAGAGGACTTCAGAAACTTTGCCCTTACCTAGATGAAAATAACATATTGCGCGTCGGAGGGAGATTACAGAATTCAAACTTACCTATAGAAACCAAGCACCCGGCTATCATCCCAAAAAACAGCAAGATGGCATATCTTCTCATTGCCCGAGCGCATGTTACAACACTACACGGTGGAGCGAGACTAACTATGGCTACATTAAGACAAAAATATTGGATAACAGGAGGAAATAACACTGTTAAAAAATACCTGAAAGACTGTGTTAAATGTTGTCGCTTCAAACCGTCGAAACAATACCAATTAATGGCCGACCTACCTAGTGAGAGGATAACGCAGTCACCACCATTCTATCACACAGGGGTGGACTTCACAGGGTTTGTTAGTGTTAAACTAAACAAGGGTCGAGGCGTAAGAACGAGTAAAGGTTATGTCGTTGTATTCGTATGCATGGCAACAAAGGCGGTGCATTTAGAACTTGCATCAGATTTATCTTCACAAACATTTATACTGGCTCTCAACCGCATGATTGGGCGACGAGGCTGTCCGAAACATATTTACTCCGACAACGGAACAAACTTTGTTGGAGCCGAAAGGGAGTTAGCCAAACAACTGCATATCTCACAAACATTTAACAACGACACTTTAACGAGAAGGAACACCGAGATAGAGTGGCATTTCAACGCCCCAAGCTGGCCGACGGGAGGCGGAATTTGGGAGGCTGCGGTAAAGTCTATGAAATACCACTTAAAGCGTGTCCTAGGAGAGCAAAAGTTGACATACGAAGAGTTTTTAACACTGCTTACTCAAATCGAAGCCTGTATGAACTCTAGACCACTTTGCCCTTTAACGGAAGACGTGGACGATATTGATTACCTTACTCCTGCACATTTTTTGATTGGCCGACCAGTAACATTCTTGCCAACGGAAAATATGGAAAAACAAAACATCAACATTCGACATAGGTGGCAGTTACTAAACAAAATGAAACAAGGGTTTTGGACCAGATGGTCGTCAGAATACCTACAACAACTTCAAGTTCGCAGTAAATGGCTAAACAAAACAAACAATTTATCCATAGGGGATGTTGTCTTAATCAAAGAAGACAACCTTCCTCCTGCGAAATGGGCACTTGGCAGAATACAGGAAGTTCACCCGGGGAGAGACAATCTAGTCAGAATTGTGACTATGAAAACACAAACAGGGTCACTAACAAGACCAATAACAAAATTGGTTAAACTCCCAATACCAGAATATCATACAGAAACACCTGACACCACCACCTCCAAAACAAAATCCAATGACAAAATCTGCACTGAAAAACAAAAGCCTACAACAAATAACACTAACAAGAAACAGCGATTTAAATCAAGAAATATAAGTTCCAGCCTGCTATCGATACTCTTAACATTACTAACATTATTCCAGCCGACAAAGCAAAGCAGTGACATTAATATCACACCGTTTGAACCAAATAGAGCAGTGTACTTTGACAAAATCGGCAATTTGCAAAGCGTACACGATGACTGGAAGATTGTTACCTACTATAATATGACATCTTACTGGCAAGGCATGGAAAACATACATAGAGTTGTGAAACATCTGGGAGAAAGGTGTGAGCAATTTGCATACCAAACGATGTGCAAAACCATTATGACTGAATTCGAACAGGAACTTAACGAACTTGATCACAACAATTACATGTTGGAAACACATCATGGGCAGACCAGAGGGCGGGTTTCCCGAGGCCTTGTTGATGGAATAGGTTACCTTGCAAACAGCCTATTCGGCGTATTAGATGAAAGGTTCGCAATACAATATAAAAAGGACATCGAAACATTGCAAAATAATAGAGATCATCTATTGAACCTGATCAAAGGTCAAACATCAATCATAGAGGCACATAATAACATTTTAAAGAGAAATGAAGAGGCGATGAACACTCAGTTCAACCTCTTAGATCAACATCTTAACGCTACAGAGAACTATTTACAGAAATTGGGTAAGGATGTTGAGCAAGAGGAAGAGTTGAACTACTTTAACATCATGGCTCTGACTAGTTCAACAATTCTGTCTAAACTGCGCCACATTCAACATATGCTTTTAGACACAGCTATCAACATTCATCATGGTCATGTAGACACCAGACTATTACCGCAGAACCAACTCTTTCAGGAGCTCAACATTATCTCTGGACAATTGCCACAACAATTATCGATACCCGTTGACAATATTCAAAACCAATTAGCTGACATATACAAGCTACTAGAGGTAAAATCAAGATTATTTGATAAATACTTTATTATCGAAATCACATTACCATTAACAGGCGACACTCCATTCACGATATATAAAACAGTCCCTATTCCGATGATACAAAATAACAAACATTCACTTACAATGAAAACAAATTCAGAATATGTTGCAGTCAATATAAGAAAAGAAACATATATGCAGCTCACAGACAGTGACCTGGAACATTGTATTAAACTGGAACCAAGTACATTTGTATGTTCATTAAACAAACCAACACGTAACATGAGAAATTATCAAATTCCATGCGAAATCGGTGCAATAACAAACATTACATTATCAAAATGTATCTACACATCCGAATCCTGCAACAACAAATGGACACCATTACAAAAACCTAACACCTGGCTCTATGTCTGCTGCACGGATTGCCAGCTGCAAATCATCTGTGAAGGTCGTATGACTACTAAGAAAATACATTCAACTGGAATTTTAGAAGCCAAAGAAGGATGTATTATTAGAAACAACGAAGAAACATATCATACACAAGTTTACTACACAAACAAAATTTATGTCAGCCCGGAAATACCACTGATAGATCTGGACGATATCAACAATTTAACATCCATCCAACCACTTGATTTATCAACTGGACAACAGAATACGCAATTTGTTAGAAACGATTATGAAAAACTTCACAATTCATTGAAAGAATTGGAACAACAAACGAAACATGCTGAAATGTCGCAACACGATGTGCACCAATACATCGTTTCATACTCTACGATGGGACTTCTGATCTTGGCAATAGTCGTCGCGGGAGGAGCATACGCATACTGCAAACGCTGCGGCAAGGTCACCGTCAGCAACGCCGGCGTGTCCACCAGATTACCGCCACGGAAGTCACCACGAGCTGCAGCATCCACTGAAAACATAGAACTTACCTACGCGCGACCTCATTCTTTTAACATTTAACTTAGAATCATTTTATTCACATTGTTTTTATTTCATGGTTTTTATTTATATTAGGAAAATATTCTTTAATAAGTTATCTTAATTATTACTTTTGGCCCCGCCAAGATGTACGGTCAGCAACCGCACATTGTACCTTAGCCTAGTTAAAATACTGCAAATTTAGTTAATTTATAAAAACGTAGTATCGTCACGTACGCGAGTACGTCAGTCTTCGGTTTAATATCGAGCTCGCGCAACATCCAACATTTTGTAACATTTTATAACATTTTTATCACTTTATTTTAGTGCATTTTCGTATTAAATACCTTTTAACATTAACATTTATTTTATTAACATTCAACATTAAGTGTAAAGGCTCATGCCCTTACACGGCCCATCACGCTGCTCTCTACTATCTCCAAGGTGTTTGAGCAACTCCTGCTGCGACACCTTGCCCAACATATTGTCCCCCGGGCCGAACAATTCGGGTTTCGGGCCGAACACTCGACGACGCTCCAATTGTCCAGGGTACTGCACCTGCTCACCGCGGCACTCAACAAGAAGGAGCATGCAGTTGCAGTATTCCTGGACATGGAAAAGGCGTTCGACCGAGTCTGGCATGCCTGCTGTATAAGATGTCACAGTCAGGCGCGCCTCGTCGCTTAGTACAGGTGGTTTCCTCCTTTCT
The DNA here is from genome assembly GCA_949152445.1 of Cerastis rubricosa. Classification (NCBI taxonomy): domain Eukaryota; kingdom Metazoa; phylum Arthropoda; class Insecta; order Lepidoptera; family Noctuidae; genus Cerastis; species Cerastis rubricosa. Next base: position 13,719,869 of record OX424548.1, on the reverse strand, counting down.
GACTAACAGGACTTTAAGGGTGGTGGTCGATGGCACGGTATCGGGCGTCCGCCCGATCGCCGCAGGGGTGCCGCAGGGTAGCTGCGTTTCGCCTCTCTGCTACACGTGCTTCACCGACGACATCCCCACCACACACGACACCACGCTCGCGCTGTATGCTGACGACGCCGCGTACATTGCGACCTCGCTTAACGCGAGTCACGCGGCCGTCAAAATGCAGCGCGTGCTTGACTTACTGCCTGATTGGCTGTCGAAATGGAGGTTGTCGGTGAACGTGGGCAAAACGCAGGCTCTCCTTGCAGGCGCCGCTAACCACCCACCACCCCTCCAACTGGACCGAGCCGACGTCGCGTGGTCGCCCCAGCTCAAGTACCAAGGGGTCACCATTGTAGCGTTGTAGTCGATTTTCTAAAAAACCGATTAAAACGCACATCACTAGAAACGAGTGACATTCCTAAATCTTTCAAATACGAACACGTCATTGCTTGAGTAGGAGTGGCGTCCGTCGTAATGTACTATATAAGCTCATGCAAGTCATTCCACGACCTCTTTCTCCAACTCCAGCCCAGGCGTCTAAATACTAAACCCCGAGATAAACGGGTAAGTGCTCAGTGTGATTGTAACTCTTATTTGTTTTCTATGTATTGCTTTCTTTAACTATGTATGTCTGTCGGCGCAGTCCGGCAGCCATTAATACTTCTCGGCAGCCTCGCTATGACTGTCGAGATAAACTATGTTCTTTTAACTGCCACCTTGCACCTCACTGTGAATGCGCTCACATGCTTCTCCATCCTGCATCATGCTTGCCTCGCCGCGCAGCACCTAGCTGCTCGCTTAAATCGCTTGACCGCGCGGCAAGGAACCTTCGAAAGGCTTGAGGGGCATGTGCGCGCATAACCTCTTATTGTAAGCCGCCACGATGGGTGAGTCTTCCTTCATCCACCTTGCTATGGGCTTACGGCTGGGAGACGCACGCATCGACGGAGGCTTGCTATGTTCTGGCACAACGCTTACGGATGCACCCGCCACGCGCTGATTCCAGGGTTCCAGTCTTGGGTTACACCTCAAGGTTAGGGCTACAGCTCCAGTCGAGGACACGCGCATTGCCTACGCGGCCGCTACCGCCGCCTGTGCCTGCAGCCACGTGTGTTCGTGGGTACCGAGAGCCCACGCTACCACGTGCTGAGGCTACTTGCCTCTGCAAGCCCGGTGCCAAGCTGAAGACCCTGCCTGCCTACCTGCCGGCGAGCGCGACTGACGCGTGCACGTTCTCTTCCCTGCGTGTTGCTGCCCACGCACTGCAATGGTGACCTCTGGGGTCGCCTCTCCGCTCCGCTGCCTGCCCTGCAACCTCACACCGGCCCACGTGCTGCGACGTGCCTAAGCCCAGGGCAGTAACTTCCTTCTTTCTATCTTCCAAGTGACCAGTGCAAAGTGCCTTAGAGACCTTAAGAACTCATTCCCTGATATTTCTGTGTCTCATGTCTAATAAACGTGTATAGTAACCTTGGGTTTCCTTTCTAAAACCTGCCACGAAACCCACTTGCCACAGTGGCGCCCACTCGGTAAAGGTTCTCTAGGTTCTTGCACTGGTTACTTTTTCCTATACTCTCCATAGTGGCGGTAAGTACCTTTTGTTGTTACTAATCCAGTAAACTGTGCTATCCCCTTACTGCGGCCAAGACACCTTTAGCCTAACCACGGTCTTGTGAGTCTGCTTGACCGGCAGTGAGTAAACTATTTCCTTCTACCTTGTTCCTCCCTATCTTCCGTCTGTTACCTGTAGGTCTCGAGGTGCAGACATCCTGATTTGTCACTAACATTTGCTGCTAGGTCTGTGAATTGTATTTATAGTTAGTTGCTAAATCACAATGGGCACTCACCCAATAAATTTCATCCACCTTAGAAAGGCCGAACTCGAGTATGAGGTCACTATCAGAGGCGGCGAAAAGGGCACTGTCATAGAGCTAAGACGACAAATAAATAAGCTCGCTAAACACTATGACAGTGACGATATTCTACTCTCAGGAATGGATGAGATGGATGATTTAAATAATGTCAGCCAAACTATCACAGATTTCAAAAACTATTTATCTACTGTAAACTCAGACCGTACCCTCAGAGTAGCCAAATCAAGTAGGAACCATATTTACTATAGGTTGGGTAGAATATCACCAACAACACATGAGGCCACCAAGTTCAAAAAAGAACTAGAGTCACTATTTAATAGCTTAGACACACAGCTCAAAACCCTTCATAATAAGTACAGCTCCTGCGTATCTGATAGCGCTGCCAGTAGTCAGCAAGTGGAAACAAGTGCCTCTAATGCTACAACCGTCCGACCGTCGCCTCACGATGGCAGCACACGTCCGCGGCATTGTCGCTAGATGCAGGAGTGCCCGCTTCCTGCTTCGTCCAGTGCTCTCGTCTCGTCTCCCGCTGCGTACCAGGCTGGGTGTGTATAAAACTTACATCCGCCCACTCCAGACCTACGCCGCCCCAGCCTGGCTCGCCCTCACTAGCGAGTCAACAAAGAAGAAGCTCCGCGCGCAGCAATCGCTTGCGCTGCGGTCGATAGTCGCCGCCCCTCACTATGTGAGGAACACCACCATCCAGCGGGACTTAAAGATTGAGAGCCTGGATGAATTCTGCAGGCGCCTCGCGTCTGGCATGTTTGTGCGTGCCGACGCCTCTACCTGGCCCCACCTGGCGCAAATAGCGCCCTGGCACACGCGCCCGCCTGACGCGGGGCGCACGCAGCATATGAATTGGTTTTGTAATTTTATTAATTAAAGCGTCTTCTTTAATTTACTTATAGCGGTGTGTACCTGCAAACATATCCATAGGTTACGTTAGGTTAGAACTGTGACTAACTACGCGCGAGCCGAGCGAGCGAAGCGAGCGGTGCCGCGGCAAAAATTTTCTAAGTAATTTTTTCATAGTGCCCTCAAGACGACACTCTGACCTGAATTTCATTCATTTAAGACAAAAATCAGTGAAACAACCTTTAATCATTCTAAACAGTTGGTTTTTAGACATAACTATCTCAGGTATAGTTAAAGTAATAAGGTATGTAACAACAATAACCAAAAATAAAATGGCTGAATGTAAAAATGTGAACAGTTGTTTAGTATGAGTGAAAATATTATGGTAATTATGTTTAGGGATATGCGTTATGATAAAAAACAGTAGGAGTTTAAATATATTTACATTAATGATATTATTAATTACAATTTTTGGAAACATGAGTGTTATGAACATCGCCGGTAGCACTACAAATAGTATGACTGAAAACTTTAGGATGAAAAATTTTAGGAAAAGTGATCATTCGGATTACAAATCATTAGGAAGAACAATTTAGGGTAAAGAACTTTAGGTGAGCCAATATGGACCCCTATTTTCGACATTATTTTGCGGGGTAACACATATGTAGGCAATTTCCGAACTCCACACGGGCGAAGCCGCGGGCAGAAGCTAGTTATCTTATATTTTTCGATCATGAAACACATCGAGCTAAACTGTAAAATTGGATCATTACTGAATTCATTTTTCTCTTGAATTTATTTTGTTTTCAAAAGTTTCGCGTGAAATATCTGAATCTGAATGAAATACTAATTAGAACAATACGTCTGTTATCAGCCAAAGTATAATCAATGGAAGACCCTGTCCAGGGGGCTTAAAATGCCGCTTTATGATTCCTTAAAATGGTCACAGACGCAGTTAATATTATGAATTGTCACATTGCGACCATTTCTCGTATTGTAACGTATTTATTAATAATTTTTCATACCTTGTGTCTAAATAAATATAGGATGGGATTTAAAACGGAACGTATGAAAGTATGTGAAATGAAACGTTACGGTGTGAGTGAGATAAAGATAGTGTGAAAGGGAAGGAGAAGAGAACAAATGGGTATTGACAGAAAAAATTACGACGGTGCTTGTTGTTGAAAAGACGGAACTTGATTTTAATAAATTTTAAGAAGAAAGCTAAGGTTTTATTTCCACGGTCCCGAATCTACATTATAAATAAATCCTATTATGATTTTGCTAATGCGGCCATTTTAGGCCCCCGGAAGCAGATCTCCAAGACCAATACCAAGAACAGTTCAAACAGTATTGGAACTTACCTGTTCGATTTTAGATGTCAAAATAACATTTTCGACGAACTCGTTAACACATTATACATCTTCGAAACTAATATTATCACGATAAAGAGTATATTAACAATTAAACCTGTTCTTAATTTGACCGCAAACGTTTTAAACTATTAGTTACCGACTCTGTATGGAGACAGCTCTGTATGGTGTCGGACGTAAAGAATAGCACCATCCCATATCGTGTCCTGCGTGTCCTGCTGTTTGCTCATTACAGGAACTGATGGACACAATTTAGATTGCCATCGACACGCTAAGAAGAAAAAGGTCGGGCAGTTTTATTAGGTTTTTCCATCAGGAATTTCTCAGTAGCAGCCACGGTGTCTGGATTTGTGCCCAGTTGATGGCAATAGGCTCATCCCCTATTACATGGGACTTAAAACATAACTAGCGAAATGTGGGCGTACTATTAGGTACGAGTACGCTTCTGCCAAACCCTTCGGGGATTACAGGCTTGATGTTATGTAGATATGAAACTGTCATGCATAACCTAGCGTGTACGACTACCTTCAGCTCTAGGGTGCAGAAATTCCTGATGGAAAAAACCCAATTACTCGTCACTAAAAGTAATAGCTCTCTGTATGGTGTCGGCCGTAAAGAATAGCACCATCCCATGCCTTCCCGTGGGCGTCGTAAGAGGCGACTAAGGGACTTGCCAGAGAATGGGCAGCAGCGTTCTCTGTGCTTTTGTAACAACCGTACTGCGATCGCCAACCCGCCTGCCAAGCGTGGCGATTATGGCAAAACCCCCATGTTATGTCAATGTGGCGACACTTGGGGGAGGCCTATGTCCAGCAGTTGACGTCTTTCGGCTGAAATGATGATTAAAAGAAATAGTCAATTGTGATAAAAATGCAAAGCAATATAATTTGCCCAACAAGACTAGGGAAAAGCGATCAATGTTAATCCCTTCATTGACAAAGGTATTTTTTGTTTAAAGGCATGAAAAAAAAACAATGAAATTATAAAAATAAAAAGTTTAATCCCTACCTACAGTCGCACTTAAACACAAATAAATATTCCTTAACAATATTTGTTGTACTAAATTCCACCTTAAATAATAATATTATTTCAACATACTGCACTGCACGTTTTTTTAACGAAAATAGTCGGATTAAAACACACTAAGAGGCAAAGTGGAAAGAATTTCATCGGTATCCATATCCCAAACAGTAACACTGGAGTTCAAATAGAATTCAAAATCAATAATCTCAGTAGAAAGGACGGTCTTGTTCAAACCTCCAGCTTCCAACACCTTATTGACATCAACCGACCAGAAGTGATGATCCTTGTACAAATCTTCGTAGTTCACAGCCACAGATCCCGATAAACTGGCTACGTAGTCCACCTGGACCTTCATCGTGCCTTTGTTCGCATACAGTTTAGCGACCGCGGCTTGGTTTGGCCGTAAGTAAATTTCCAACCCAGATTCGGAACCAACAGTTACCTTCTGGGATTTCATAACGTTTTCACCCCATCTGGAGATGTAAGACAAACCGACGTTTCCAGACACAGACATACCTTTGACATCGAAGCTGTATTTGATGTCTTGAGTCGCGGAGATGTCCCCGCTTCGCTCCCAAGTCGATGAAACTGTATTCTCAACAATTTGCGAGATTTGCGCCTTAACAATAGAAGGTTCGATGTATTGAGCCCCGAAGCTGACAGTATTGTTGAAAACTTTACTGTCTACTAAATACGGATGGTAATTGACTGATAAAATCTTGGATTTCAGAGGTCTGAGGGTTCTGGAGACCTGCTTCCATTCGTTCGTGGTATACAAATCGCCCCAAGGTGTAGGACTCTTTAGGAAAACGTCTGTAGGTTTAGAGCCGAAGTGTGCGTTCACTGCTGCCTTCAAATTCTCGTCTGTCAGTTTAAAAGTCTCTCTTTCTTGGTCGCTGATGAGCTGTTCATTGGTGCCGGAGACTTCCAGTTTTCGTGGCTTATTTTCTTCGGATACTATGATATCAATGTTGATTGTGGCCAATGCCAAAACTGGCAGTAAGAGGAGTAGTGCGACGGTTTTCATCTTGTAGTCACAATTCGTTCTGTAAGTAAAAAAAAAAAACGTGTTAGTTTTGGCAGGTTTCCAAGTTTTAGTTGGATAACTTTGTGAGTTAGAAAGAAAAAGGTTTTATTATAAAAAGTTGAATTAATAATCATCTTGAGATCTGTAGTAAAAAACAAAACTTGCAAAAAAATCGTAGGCATTCTAGTTAGTGTGATAAAAAAGAGAAAACAGTTTTTTTTTACTTTAAATCTGTAAGCGAGATTCAATTAAAAAAATACAAATTAACTGAAACAAATAAAAAATAAAATAATAAAAAAATTTCTGAACAACTTACTCAGTGTTTACTTAGCGAATTCACAACTGCTAGCAAAATAAAGAACACTGAATAAAAATTGCTATAAGCTGCGGTTTTATACATTTTAATGCTCAAAAGTAAGGCTCTATTCACAATGATATCCTCTCCCTTCCTTACTAACTTCATCTAAATTTTTAAACTGACATGGTCACTAACACTAGTAACGGGATATTTACCATTTTTATTATTTGTTTTGAGTTCCCGATATTTCGGCGCTGATGCAAACGCCAACGGCGCGGCGGCGCGTTTATCCGTGATCATGGCGTTTGAAACAGCGCCGAAATATCAGGAACTCAAAACAAATAATAATCATGGTAAATATCCAGTTACTAGTGTTATTGATAACTTCATCGATTCCAAGATCCATTTTTCTTTAAATTGTCTCCTGTTTTACTAAACTACGTACTTACAAGCCAAAGCAGAGTAGGTTAACCTAATGTTTGCACAGGCGATGAAGGTATTCATAATCTACGGTTTCATCATAACAACTTCTTTACTGCTTGTCGTATTTTGACAACATAGCTATAGGTCCTTTAGCTAGCTAGGTTATTTCTCTAAACAATTTTACCGACAGCGCCTATCAAGTATCAACGTCATTAAACCAAAAATAAATTAATCCAAGCGTCGTAGCGTCGGGGGACATAAGTAGACCGCTTAGCACTAGCACAAAACAAAGCATTCCTTCTACTTTTCTCAGTGTTGCGCCTCTTATCGCTAATTAACGAAAACAATGAAAGTTATAAATTTAAAAAAATCCTGAGCTTTTAGGAAGAGGAGGGTGTGCAGTTCCCCCCCCCTGGCAATGACCGTGGTGACAAGTGACAAGATTTCAAATTTCGAATCGACCAGACCCGTAGAAGTTGTTTATATCCCTTCATCAACTAGAAAACAGGTGACCTTCAAACGGCGATGCAGATTTTCAAGAAACATAACTAAGAACACTCTCGATTAAAACACCTTTCAAACGAAACAAATTTTATCAAAATCGGTTCATCCGTTTAGGAGCTACGATGCCACAGACAGACACACCGATACACACGTCAAACTTATAACACCCCTCTTTTTTCTTTTTTAGCGGTGGGGGTCCGCTAAGAAGACCGCTCAGTACAAGCACAGAACAAAGGGGACCCCCGACGCTACGACGCTTGGATTAATTTATTTTTGGCTTTTTAGAGGTTTTTTGCGTCGGGGTTTTTTTTTAATTTTTTGCATGAAGCGACTGCCTATCTGACCTCCACAACCCAGTAACTGGGTAATACGATACCTCTTAGTAAGACTGGTTGTCAGACTTTTGGCTTCTGACTACTCGTAACGACTGTCAAAGATCTACAAATGTCAGCGGGGACCAACAGCTTAACGTGCTTTCCGAGGCACCCTCTATTACTTGGGACTTTAAATAATTGGAGAAATGTGCACACCTCTGCCAAACCCTTCTGGGTTTAGGGGCGTGATGTTTTTTTGTATAATTTTCAGAAACTTTCGCATTTATAAATGTACTAACTGAGAATTCACAGTGTGCACTTAGACCCATGCTTTACAATTTTAGCAATATTTGCGATTATTTTGCAAAATTTACAATCTGCTGGCTTGATGTGCATCGAAACAATAAACTTTTAAATGCTGATTCTACTGTCCTACATGTCGAAACTAATATTTATTACTGAACAGTCATTTGCTCCCTGGTTTGCTTGACTTTCTATAATACAGTAATATAAGCTGACAGAAATATCTAATAAGGAACTCGTGGCTTAATAAATAACAGCCGCCACTCTGGTTAATTTTCAGATTAAGGCGCGCCTGCATTTGTCGGTCCGTGGATGGGTGACCACCCTTTACAAACCGAGTTTCCCCGTGCCACAGAAAGCACAATCCCGGCTATCATTTGTATTCATTGCACGTCATCAGTGCCCCGAAAGTCTGACTACCAGTCTTACCAAGGGATAGCCACTGATGCTTATTTATAATTATGGAGACATCTGTAAAATATCGATACCCAGGTTGCTATGATATGGATCCTTTGCTGAATTCCAGTTCAAAAAAAGAAGACCTAGAAACTCCTATTACCTAGATCTGGCTAGTTGAAAACCAGCGTAATTAGGCAGTAATATCGGGCATTTTTCTTGAGCTGAGTCTCGGGCGCAGCTAGGAACGAGAAGCACTTTTCTGTTTTATTTTGCAGAATTTTCGTTTTGTATTGCATTTTTAATACATAATGGACTTGCGTTTGGCCGCATCTCGCCTGATGTAAAGCGATGATATGAGGCCTGGAGTGGAGCACGCTTGATTAGAAGAAAAAAAGAAAGCAAGAGAAGAAAGCATAAAAACTCTTTCTTTCTTGCCTGTGATTGTCAGGGTTTGGTGGAGAATTGTAGTGTGCAGGGGAGGACGGAGTGTGTGCAGGACATTCAGGAACAAGGCTCAACTGTTCTCAGCATCAAGAAGATTGTCATTACACTCTATGACGCATCATCAGCCATAAACGTTCCGAGAGATAAAGGGCGATCATCACGCGTACCCAGTGCGCGTTGATGGTGGTTGCAGGTCTTCTATTTCTTTCACTTTTTCAGTTTCACTTTGAGCAGTGAAACAGGCAGGGCAGGGCTTTCCCTAGCCTGGGTTACCACTGCATTGAGCTCTATGATATTCATAAATATTATCAGACATACCAGCAGGGGACGAGTGTGACCAATGACGACCTCTTCGAAGAGTAGAATACTTATACCTTAGAATAACTAAACTTAAATATAATATACTTAAAGGAAACCTTCAAACGTGACCACAGAACATCATATACCCTTAGCGGGTGACGTTAAAGACTGATTTTAAAAGTTTTATAATATTGTTTATGGAGTATAAAACCTATTTTAGTAAACTCAAGATACCTGCTCAGATATTTTATCATATAGACCCGCCTCAGATGATTTATATTCCTCTGTCAAGGTAAAAATGTAATAGATATCTCGATAAGGTTGTGGATAAGGAACAGCATCGTAGACTAACCCTCACCTCCTTTCCCGTCCTCCTGTGCCCTAAAAGCTCCAGTGAAATAGTCCCATTTATCATTTGACAGGAGGAGCTCGTGGCTAAATAATAACAGCCGCACAGGTCGATCTTTTCGGTTAAGCCGTGCTTGCCGAGGTTGATCCGTGGATGGGTGACCATAATTACATACAGAGTTTTCTCCGTGTCTCGGAAAGCACGTTAAGCCGTTGGTCCCGGCTGTGTTTGTAGATCTTTGACAATCGTTACGAGTAGTCAGAAGCCAATAGTCTGACATCCAGTCTTACCAAGGGGTATTAGTTACCCAGTTACTGGGTTGTGGAGGTTAGATAGGCAGTCGCTTCATGTAAAATACTGGTACTCAGCTGCATCCGGTTATACTGGAAGCCGACCCCAAGATAGTTTGGGAAAAGGCTGGGCAGATGATGATGACGGATAGTCGAAAGAGACCCAGTAACTGTGTTGTGTTGTGGAAGTAAGGCTCTCCATGTAAAAAAAACAGATATTCAGCTGCAACCGCTTAGGCATCCAGGACTTTTGACATGGCAAGGTTTTATGAAAAACTAGCTGTCCCGCGCAACTTCGTCTGCGTCACATTTTCCCCGTTTTAGCAACATTTTTCATTGCTGCTCCGCTTCTATTGGCTGTAGTGTGATGATATATAGCCTATAGCATAAATGGGCTACTAACACTGAAAAAAATATCGGACCAGTAGTTCCTGAGATTAGCACGTTCAAGCAAACAAACAAACTCTTCAGCTTTATTATTAGTAAGTATAAATATAGATAGTAACAGCAATTTAAATAAACAAGATAGTTCTTAGCTGAATAAACCTAAATATTGCAAAATAATGAAATGTAGGACTTATCTTATAACGTTCTAATAATCCATACTAATATTATAAAGTCACTCTGTTTGTTTGTTTGTTTGTTACCTTTTCACGACTACACGGCTGATCGGATCTTAATGAAATTTGGCAAGAAGATAGATTTCAACCTGGGGAAGGACATAGGCTATATATCATTACGCTACGACCAATAGGAGCGGAGCAGCAATGAAAAATATTGCGAAAACGGGAAAATGTGACGCAGACGAAGTTGCGCGGGACAGCTAGACCTATAAATGTGAAAGTTGGTCGGGTTGGGTGGACGTATGTTTGTTATTACTTCTCACAAAAACCAGGTGGACATTCTAGGCTTTGTTTCCTTGATTTTTAGGGTTCCGTACCTCGAAAGAAAAAACCGGAACCCTTATAGGACCACTTTGTTGTCCGTCCGTCTGTCTGTCTGTCTGCCAAGACCCTTTTTCTCAAGTAGCCGTTTATGCCGCAAAGCTCGCCCTTGAGAGTGTCGAAAATTTGCGGCATAAACGGCTGTATATTTTGATTGCGTTGGCTTAGAAGTTTGATTTTTTCACAACTCTAAGGGGAAGTAGACCTGAGTACCTATTTGATATAAATTTTAGCTTGATACCTCCACGGGTTCCTGAGAAAAAGGGTCTTGACAGACAGACCGACAGAGAGACGGACGGACGGACAACAAAGTGATCCTATAAGGGTCCTGTATTTTCCTTTCGAGGTACGGAATCCTAAAAACAGGTGTTTCCTACAAAAGGGCAATACCTACACGGTCAAAATGTATGGGACAGCTGAGTTTTTTTTTTTAAATTTCCGATGGAAAATTTCTCTGGGGGGTTCAGAATGACGTACTTAATGAGTACGTGGCAATAAGCGTTTTCGCGTCGGTGTTCCTTACACCCCGTATTGAATTTCCAGGTATCTGTCCAGCTAGGAGAGCTTTGCTGGCGAAGGCAACGACCTCATGTGGTCACGAACCCGTAGTCATGAGGAAACGAGGAATAAGGAGAAGAACCTGATAATAGACAGTCAACACATAGGATATTTTTTATCCCTGTAGTGCAATCCCGTGGAACAATTACTGAACTCCACGCGAGCGAAGCCGCGGGCTACGCACTAGTGGCTCAATAACAGTGTTTGAAGTTAGGTAATGATTAACGTCGGCTTAAGCAGACAGCATAAATAAATATTAAAAAGAAAATAAAATAAACATGTACATAACATAATTATACTCATTATTGAGAGTAGCGGTGGCCCAGTGGTGGCAGCCCCGAAATACGAGCAGTAAGTCGCAGGTTCGAACCCAGGCAGGCGCATTACTTAGGGTAATTTTTTTCATCACCGCTGCTCATAAACGGTGAAGGAAAACATCGTGAGGAAACCGGCATGTCCTAGAATTATAAATTTGAAGATATGTGACATCTATCAACCCGCACTGGGCCCGCGTGGTGGATTATAGCCCACTCCCTCTCATAGAGAGGAAGCCTGAGTCCCAGCAGTGGGAACATTATAGGCTGATGATGATGTAATATCATGATTTCACTTATTGGGGGTCAGCATGTCTTCTATACATAACGTTAAGTACCGTTTAAGAATAATAATTTTATGTTAACCAATCATTTGTTCACTATTTACAATTAATACAGTATTTTCGCTGATCATGTAGTTACCTATGTTGGAAACTAGGTTGTCGTCACCATGCGAGGTACCATGAAATTGCCGCGTCGGTTTAGTGATTGCACGTGCTAGTGCCGAGTATTAGGTTTTGGGTTCAATTTCCGGTCTGTGTGTCGTCTTAGGGGCGGATTTTTAGGAGTTGGAGTATACGCTTAGGGGCACTATGAGCAGCAAAGACAACGAAAAAAAAAGTAAAAAAAAAAAATTTTGGACTTGTTTTTAATTATATTTCCAAAATTTTAGCTCAGGTGAAAAACTTCTCGAGAAAGAAACTGTTGCTCTAGTGGAAAACTATGAGATGGTGTAAAAAATCCAATAAATATTGAGAACAAAAGTTGTTTTTTTTTTTAAGTCCTCGCGCTCCCTTAAGGCTACACTCCTACCCAATTTCCAGTTAAGACAAAATGATTAGGTTCTTACATCTGGAATTTCTGCGTAGCAGCTCGGGGCCCTATTGTGCCCGTTTTCTATGGCAATAGATTCCTCACCATTAAATGGGACTTTGACATAACTGGCGCGATGTGGGTGTACTATATTAGGTACACCACTGTCAGAAGTCGAAAGTCTGACATCCAGTCTTACCATGGGATATCGTATTACCCAGTTACTGGGTTGTGGAGGTCAGATAGGCAGTCGCTTCATGTAACTTAAATACTGGTACACAGCTGCATCCGGTTAGACTGGAAGCCGACCCCAAGATAGTTTGGGCAAAGGCTAGGCAGATGATGACTGTCTAACCTTTCGGCTAACAGGGTAGCCTATTCTGCTAACATTTTATTTTATTTCAAGTTCGAAGGACAACGATCACGTTGAAGGGGTCTAGTAACTAATACTTGGATTAAAACAAAGAAAATTTGTTTGTTGTCAAGAAATGGTAAACATGAAGGTCCAAGATATAGAAAAACACTCAGAAGAGTTGTTATTGATTAAGTTGCCAGACACTAAAACCAAAGGGGAAAGGTCATTTGTCATCCGCGGAGCATATGTAAAGGTTGTGGAAAAGTATCAAGCTCTGCGGCCTCCTAACATAAACACTAACCGATTTTTTGTAGCGTTCAGTAGTGGAAAATGCACCCGTCAAGTGATTGGGAAGAACAAAATAAGTGCCATGCCGAAGGAAATTGCCAAATACTTAGGATTACCAAATATCGAGCTCTATACGGGTCATTGTTTTCGTCGAACGTTGGCTACACTGTTGGCGGATGCGGGAGCAGATATAACCCAAATAAAACGCCATGGTGGCTGGAAATCGGATACAGTAGCGGAGGGCTACATTGAAAATTCAGTACAAAACAAAAGTAAAATAAGCTGTCAAATTGGTAACAGCATCACTTTAAAAATGTCATCTGATTCTTTTTCACCACAACCTTCAACATCACACCATCACATTCCATCTTTCCCTGAGCCTCATGCACCACCTTCACCAACTTTCACCACCCAAAATGCTCCTCTGCAAATACAAGATTCTGAAGCATTGACGAGCAATACTCAAAAAAATTCCACATCAACATCTATAAAAATACCAAATAAAAACTTAACTTTATCTTAGCACAGCTGGACTAATGTCTCAAATGTTACCATTAACTTCAATTAATATGTAAGTGCATATAACTAACTGGTTCTAAATATGTTGTTCTTACTGTTTGTTTATTTAATAAATACTTTGTTTTTCGTACTATGGCTATTATTTTCTCACAGTAGGTGTAAAAAGTAGAGTATCCTCCTCTGGGCTAAAGGTGTCTTTGCCTTGGGCTAGCTTGAATCCCTCGCTGCATTCAGGATTTTTGTATTAACTCCCTGGCTTTGCTCGTGAGTTAAATCCCGAATCCTTCATTGCGCTCGAGATTCAATATGACGCCCGTGACATAAGACACAACTTTAGCCCCTCGGTGCATAATCTACTATTATTTGGAACATGCCGCAAGTGCACTCAAAATCATCACTATCATCATCATCATTTCAGCCAAAAGACGTCCACTGCTGGACATAGGCCTGACCAACGCCATATTGACATAAAGGGGGTTTTGCCATAATCGCCACGCTTGGCAGGCGGGTTGGCGATCTCAGTACGGTTGTTACAAAAGCACAGAGAACGCTGCTGCCCATTCTCTGGCAAGTCCCTAAGTCGCCTCTTACGACACCCACGGGAAGATATGGGATGGTGCTACTGCAGAACAGCACTCAAAATAAATTTTAAAACCTTGGAGGCTAGCCAATGGCTATCACCCGGGCACAAATCAAGACTGCTACCGAGAATTCCGTAATGGAAAAACTCAATAAAATCAGATCCAAGACCTCATTCCCAGCAGTTGCATTTGCGGCCACTTGACCAACGAGCCGTCATAGGAATGACGGCTCGTTCAGATTCTTTTAAAATGGAATTTGTGATTAAAAAAAACATCAGTAGTTCCATCCTGGAACTGTTAATGGCACTGGCAGTGGCGACGAAGGGTGATCACCACCACACACCACCATCACTACAGTGTGGGTTCGTTGATGTAGGCGTAGCAATGTCTTCGATTTTTTGGTGCTAACTAGGACATGCCAGATTCCTTACAATGTTTTTCTCGGTAGGTAGCCATCAGACATCATCAAATGACTCCTCCAGCTCTGGGCGGAGTGGAAGGGAGTGTCAGGGACTTATAATATAATATATCTTCATTTACAATAAACACACAGATTGTAGTACATGTAACAGATTTATACTGAATAAAACCCATCCATGTTCCTTTTAAGCCCTTTGTGTTCCAGGGCCACGGTATCTCTTTCGAACAGTCTCGCAGCCCTGGTAGGCATCGGCCCTCTCGGACCCCTTCCGATTTGCTGACATCTCTTTGAGGCGCGCGTGGAACACGAACGCGCCGTCGACACGGCCTGTCGTCATAAGACAGACAGACGGTGAGCTAGCCCATTATTCACCGTCCACCCGATAGGTAACCTCTTAAAAGAATCTTAATTAAAGGACCATCGGAGTGAGGAAGGGAACAGAGTGTGCCCCCATCTTAGCACACGCACTTCGTAGACTTGTCACAACTATGTTGGAGTCGGCTTTCAGTCTACCCTTGTGCCTTAATACCAGTATTTTATACAGAGCGACTGCCTCTGACCTCTAAAACCCAGTGACTAGTTGGTAACTTGTTACTTGTGCACTGTAATATCTCTCATGACGATGACTTCCCGTCTCCGCAGTAGAAACTGGTTGCATGACAGAAAAAATAAAATAAAAAAACCCCCGTCACAAAAAACCTATAAAAAGCCAAAGATAAATTAATTCAAGCGTAGTAGCGTCGGGGGTCCGCTTTGTTCTGTGCTTGTACTAAGCGGTCTTCTTAGCGGTGACTGTCCCACTTCTGGGCATAGGCTCCCCCCAGTTGTTTATATCCCTTCATCAACTAGAAAAGAGGTGATGATCTCCAAACAGATGAGCTGATTTTCTCGAAATATAGCTAAGAACACTCTCGATTAAAATACCTTTCAAACGAAACCAATTTTATCAAAATCTGTTCATCCATTTAGGAGCTACGATGCCACAGACAGACACACAGATACACAGATACACACGTCAAACTTATAACACCCCTCTTTTTTGTTCGGGGGTTAAAAAAAAAAAATGTTCCTCAGAAAGTCGCAGTTGCGTTGTACTCGCAACCGGCGTGTATGACCAGATATATGAACGTGGTCGAGGCGAAAGGACGTAGCGTTGTGGTAGCGTTCTGAAGTTCTGCTTACCCACATGGGAAAAAGGCGTGAGTTTAGGTATGACGGCGCCTTTGCAAGGAGGCTTCATATGTTTCACGTTGCAAACTAAACTGTGACCACAGACGAGAGCGAAGCGGTCTACAATTCTCTCTGGTGGAACGTCAAGTCGTTGTGGGCAGCCATGTCACAGAACATATAAACTAATATAAACCCTTAAGCGGGAGCCATGTTGACTTGTGTGGTTGTCAAGGAAGGTGCCGCGTAACAAGGCGTTGACGGATCGCCGATGTATGTTTTGTTAATCTAATTAAATCTGGTGCCACATACCATAACGTGATTCTTTTGGGGCGGGTAAGAGCCTTTAGGTATATAAAGGAAAATAAAACAACATTAAACAACACACGATTGTTTTAAAATAATAATAAAAAAACTTAAAATATGCTCATCTTACTTTAATAATTAAAAATAATATTGTACAGCACGACATATTGTGTGTTATTTAGTAAATAAATTATTGTTTATTAAATAATAAATAACTAAACGTTTGTTAACATTTAATTTAAACAGCACGGACCCTCCGTGCTATTTGGGGTTTTTTTTTAAATTGTCATAATCTTATTTAAATAATTATAGTCCGTTGGATCTGATTCTTTTGGCGCGTGGTCTTATTCAGAATTAAGATGGAAGCGTCACGGTTACCCGCGATATTATTACGTTTTTTTGCAATTAGCAAGTTATTAACAGGTTGTATGTTGATTAAAAATTTATTTGCGACTGTAAAAAATATGGCTTTACTGAGTTATAATCCTTTAAAATTACTGAGATACAACCCTTTTTTTACGGATAGGAAATTTTCAACTGACCCCTCCAGCTCTGGGCGGAGCGGAAGGGAGTGTCAGACTGGGTACTGACTAAAACCCATCCATGTTCCTTCTTAGCCCTTTGTGTTCCAGGGGCACGGTATCTCTTTCGAACAACCCGCAGCCCTGGCAGGCATCGGCCCTCTCGGACCCCTTCCGATTTGCTGACATCTCCTTGAGGCGCGCGTGGAACACTCGCGCGCCGTCGGCACGGTCTGTCGTCATAAGACGGACGGACGGTGAGCTAGCCCATTACCCACCATTTCATAAAATAGTCATTCAATGGCACAAAAAGAGGTTGTGTTAATGATTTTAAAGGCTTACAATTCTGTAAATACATACGTTATAAGGTCTCGAATCATATTTTGTTCAGCATAATACGCGGCGGACACTTTCCGGCAAATTGCAAACAACGTAAGAAAATTTGATTTTCCTGGGTTATTTCGGAGCTTTTCAAAAAAGGTCGCCATTTTGTTTTTTCAATGCAATTTCCATAGACAATTTCATAAATGTGTACCAACAGCGCTCTCCGTCCCGACAAAGACGTTCAATCGCCAAAAGAATCATGCATGTTTTTATCTGTTTCAAAGTTGCTTTTTCTGGAGCAACTTTTGCTAGTTTTAGTGAGTTTACCAAAGGATAGCCATTATCGCAAAATAACTTGGTTTTATGTTGCAAAATGTTGCTCGACAAAAAGTAAACTAACTTCAAAAACTAAACGGGATCAATAATTCAGAAAAATATTAAAAAATAAAATGTTGTAATTATATTTTTTCTATAGGTTACTTTTTTAAAAAGCTCGCTTCGTAAAAGGATTCATTAACATTAGGTATGCTCTATTATATGTATGGTTTTACTTAAAAAACTGTACCTTTGAACTTAAATTACAGTGATCAAAATGGTATCTTATTTATAATAATAAATTGTACAAAATAATTACATTAATTAATTATAAATAATACTTAAAATTTAATCGCCATAGGAAGCCTTGAGTTAAAATCACAAATATGTTTTTAAAATCAATTTTAATAATTTTTTGCACATAAAATTATTAGACTTAGCATTATTTTTACAAAATAAAATTACAAATAAAAGTAATATATTATAAAACATTATTGAATTGTGATATGTATACAATTTTATTGAAAAATTACTAGGGTGGAGCGCCCAATTGTTGGCCGAGAGTTTAAATAAGTATATTTTACAAAGTTTCTTACAAAATAAAATAATAAGTTTTAATGGTTTAAATGCCAAAAAAGAAAGAAAACATATTTATTTGACACCTTTGTCAAATAAATATGTTTTCTTTCTTTCTTTCTTTCAAACATATATTTGCTATAACAATTGAATGCTCCATACAGTAACCAGTTTAAAACAAATAGCTACAGAGATTAGTAATATTGTTTCTTAAAAATTAAATGATTAACTGGCAAAACTTTCGATAAATGCTTATTATTAATTAGTTATTTTATTTATTACAGTGACCACTGCAGAGAGTTCTAGGATTTATCTCGTTTATTTATATTGCTTAGTAATTACCGTAGAATTTTTACAGTGTAATCTAGTCGCATTTAAATGTTCATTGAAAAGATCTATTTACTACTTGACATTCATCATTTAATTTTATCTATTAAATGTATCTTGTTGGCAATAGTTCCTACCAAAAAGTTTATTCTGTAATATTTTGTAGGCATCTAATTTAGACTACCTAGAAACAGAAAACACGGGCTTTTCATCAAATATCCTGCTTGGATCTTAAGAAAAATTCTACATCATCTTTTTCAAGTACTAGCTGAGCCCGGCTTGCGTTTCGTATTTTATAAAAAAAAGACTTGTTAAACGCGCGTGCAGGTTTTAATTAAACTAAAAATCATTTTTATTGTTTTGTCCCAACAAACCATTTGATCGTTATCTTGAAAAATCTGTTTCTATTAACCTTTATTAATTATTTAATTAATCCTTAAAACACGCCAGTAGCTCGCAATTAAATTGTCAATCGCGATAAGATCAAAAGGTCAAATCGTTATTTGAAATCATCAAAAATTCAAATAACAAACGATTTGTTACGATAAAAATCAATACATGTATTAAAGAAAGCGATAATATCAACGGTGATCATAATTTTATTTAAAATATAGTGGTTATGACGTTCCACTCCTTGTTTGGTTGAAAACGGTTGGTCTAATCATCTGTTTTACATAATTAGATATTATCAGGCTTCGCCCACATTGTGTTAATTAAATGTTTATTATAATTAACGATGTAGAACTTTATGATAATTACGATGGAACAAGCAATTATGAAGTGTGTGGTTATTTATGATACTGACATTGAGACCTGTACTTTTATAAGAAGCTAAAAAAAAGTACTGCCACTATTTGCATTATTAATTAAAACCTAAATTAATGAACTTGTAAGTATTGCTCTTTTTTAAATAAAATGAATGCATAGTAGGACATCAATTGGTGGTTCCACCTTACTTTTAAATGATGCATCATTGAAAAATTAACTCAATATAAATAATAGTTATTTCAATATTTGTAAAACTAAAATAATGTACAAGTTAAATACAAATAATTATAGATATGATTCTGTGGTCCTATCCAACTTAAATTACAGGATTTATAAATACTGAGGCAAACTGCATTCGGTTTTAATATTAGAAAAGCTACGGAGAAATTGTGGAACCGACTCCGAACTCCGGGCTTTGGTAGATAATTTACTGAAGTATCTCTCAGCGTCCGCGTTCGGCGACGGTCCTCCATCTGTCTGTATTGGTTTGAACGAACCTTAGATATATTTATTTTCTAAGTATTATGAAAAATATATTTAAGTGTGTTTGGGATTATAAAACTGTTTGTTGTTTCATCGAACACAAACTTTTACAGGGCCTGTGGATTAAAAAAAAACCGATCATCAATAAGGTTCTACTTTGAAGAATATTCACTCCTAATTCCAGGATATTTACAACTTTCACATGACTAAGAGTAGAAATACTAATGAGATTTAGCTTCAATCAATTGCATGAAAATAGTGACAAAAAGGATCTGTCAAGTAGGTATACTGAGAATTGGCGCAGATTTTTGTACCAATTCGAACGTGTTAACGCAAATTTCAATGAGACATGCTAGTTCCAAGCATCATCATTGGTTGAAATTATGTTAATGTTTATGAGGAACTTTTCGTTTTCACTTATCAACATGCATCCTTTGATGGCACCATCAGTAAATTGAAATGGCTTTAAGTTCAACATTTGTACTAAGTTGCGTGCATAAACTGTACCGGGGGCCTAATTATTTGATTATGATAATACTAAAGCGGTCATGTTAGGCCTTAGATCTCATCTACTGACACGAGGTACCCGTCACAGATATGAAGCTAAATCTATGTTCCCTACTCCTGCTCCAGACTGCTGGTCACTATAGGGTCACGTGTGATGGTACTGTAGATGCGCTAGAGGATGCTCGTACAGCGGGTAGAGAGGCTGCGGCGCGTGCGTCGGTAGCGCGTGCGGCGCGGGGCCGTGCGCCGGCGCATCGCTGTCGTCATCTGTTGATGAGTCTAGTTGCTTGTCGCCTGGGCCGCCACTGGAAAAGAAGAGAATGGGGATTAAATGGAGTGAAATTATACTACTGAAGGCGCCAAACTAGTGGCTCAGTTCTGGGCTGACATAATTTAGATTGCCATCGACACGCTGAGAAGGAGAATTGAATGGTATTCTGTCCTCATGACTTAAAGCACAATAACATCCGTTAACAAGTAACTAGAAGGAAAGTGGTATGAGATATAGGTCTAAAGTTTTGGGTTTCTTAAGAAAATAGAGCTGTCATAATAACCTCGAGGATGTGAAAATGCAAAATGATGTTTGATTTGAGGGTTTCAAAAAGATGAAGACAAATTTGGGCTTAAACTCAGGCTTAATAACAGTCAACACTTTTCAAAATAGTAATAACATAACATTCATCTATTATCGGGCAACGTTAGCCCATAGATTACGTTAACAGTTTACAGACTAACATAGATTATGTTAACATACAATAATAGCTAGCCCTACTTGATTTAAGCTTGGGCCAACTTAATGATAAAATTGAATTTTAAGTTTTGGACTTAAAAACTTCGGAGAAAACCTCGTGGGAAATCTTGGACCCTAAGAACGCTAAACCATACGTAAACCAAGACGTCCGATTAATATTATCGGAAAGTTTTTACCGACAGATACAGTTTTTTCGAGAGAACAACGCCCACCCATCATCATTTCCAAAAACCACGCTCCAGAAACTTATTAATAAACAAAATAGGTAGTCGCAACTCTCGTTCAGACGGTCAGACTCAATGAGGGGGAAGCACATCGAGACATATCGCCGATGACAGCCAGCCCTCCAAACTAACGTAACGTGATACGTCGGCCTGTGGGGTTCGTTTTTTGTATGCAGCTAGACAAACGATGAGCTGTTGTTGTTTTTGTGTGTGTGTGTTGCTTTTAGAAGTGCGTAGTGTGTTTGAGTAGTTTGGCAAAAGTGGATTTTGATTAAAATTAATTATTGGAAAGTTGTAAATGGTGAATTTGCATCAACTAATCTCACGGAAGAAAGTAGGTACTTATTCCAAAGTTTTTCAATTAATAAAAAACTATCGCTTTACATTAATTTGGGGAAAAAATTGACTTCTTTGTTCTATTTTACATTTTTTCCTGGGAAATGATTCGCTCTTCCATACTTAACATTCTAAGAGGGTGCGAAAGACACCTTCTACTCCTAAGACAATTCTTCTACTCCTAAGCGTATCGATCAAAAATTTTATATGTGTGTATGTGTTTAACCTAAAACTAATCCCCGCGAAATCTGCTCAATTATGCAGTCATAAGGGCAGAAGTGCCAGGTTGAATTGAATTAACTACAAATAATCTTCACGTTATTATTCCCCTCGTATATTAACTTACTATAGGTCAATTATCGTCCTTCTCTAAATTAACTGTGTCCAAATCTATTGGCTCCAACTATTCAAGTAGCCAGGAACAAAATAATATGCTCATCTAAATACCTAACAACGAAATTGAAATAACTAATAGCGACCAAATGTAGTTTTTGACTTCCCGATACAGAACATATGAAATGACAAGGCTGACAGACTACAATCTGGTTAGTGGTTACAAACAAGAGCCCAGATGGGACGGAGTTCAACCGAGAATAGAACCCGGAACTGATTGCTTGGCAGCCGTTTGCCGTTTGTCTTTTAAAGGTCGTTTAAGTACTTACTAATAGTGATAATAAAAATAAATTGTGTAATCTTGTGTATTGGATTTCTGTTAGCCATGTTTTCCTACCGCTTCCAGACATTAGTAAGTACTATTGTAAAATATTGGTGTTTTCTTTTTATTTTATATTACAAATTCTCTTTTTCATGAAATAAAATAGAAGTATATTTTTTTCGCTATATTTATTGGTATTTTTCTGTGCGCATAATTGGTGCCCCTACCCTACTTTTACCCTGGTATGATGACTTAATAAGTTGTAAAATTTAAGACAGAATATTATTATTAGAAAAAGCTATAAAATTAAATTTAAATAAGGAATATAATTTTAAATAATGCGTTATTTAGGATTTAGGTACTTAACCTTTTTTGAGACTATTTGGGAAAGCGAAAATACCTCTACATAGTTACTCTATTTATGTAAAAAACGAAATCTTATCTATCAATAACACTGCAAACGGGTTATTTACAATGTACTTATACAAAATCAAAAAACCGGTTAAGTGCGTGTCGGGCCACGCGCAGTATATGGTTCCGTAGTTTTTATAACAGCAAAGTGCAGGTCATATTCGCTGACTGATAGTTTCGTACCATCATCATCATCCTTTCAGCCGAAAAACGTCCACTGCTGGACATAGGCCTCCCCCAAGTTTCGCCAAATTTACATATAATGGGGGGTTTTGCCATAATCGCCACGCTTGGCAGGCGGGTTGGCGATCGCAGTGCGGTTGTCACAAAAGCACAGAGGACGCTGCTGCCCATTCTCTGGGATGTCCAGAGTCTTTAGTCGCCTCTTACGACACCCACGGGAAGATATGGGATATGTTTCGTACCATGCTCTAACTAAAAGCCAAACATGAATACCTACCTAATTTGACTTCCTATACCATCAACAATAACAACTGTTTTTTGTTATCTAACTTATTTAGGAATAACACAGCACGATGCAACTGACGCTTAGCGCCAACTATCAACATTTCTATGGAGTTGTTCGAAATTTTCGAGTCAAATAGAATTGGTCGACTATTACTCGTAAACTTGTAAAGCCCGCTTAAGTGTGATAGTTTTCCTTTAAACTTCGTTATATATATGTACTATTGCCGTGACATTTGTATTTCTAACTACAACCGTTTAGTCTGTAGAGGGGGGGGACACTTGACCCTAACGAAAGTTGGTACTTTAAAGCTTGAAAGTCACGAACGGTTTACTTAATCAAAAAACGGTCTTTCCAAACCCCTAATATTTTTTAAAGACCTATCCAACGATATCCCACAAAATGGGAAGGACGAAAAAAAAAATATCATCCCCACTTTACATGTAGGGGAATACCCTAAATAATTGTTTTTTCTTTCAAAATTTTATTTTACCACTTTTTTGGCGTCATCAACATGTATACTCATGCCAAATTACAACTTTCTAGTATTAATAGTTTTTGAGCTAAACCGCGGACAGACAGACGGACATGGCGAAACTATAAATAAGGGTTCCTTGTTGACTACGGAACCCTAAAAATGGGAAAACATCATCATCTAAATCTTATCTATTGTTTTTCAATTCATTTCGTAGATTTTGAAAAACCATATCTTATCCACCTTGTGCATAATTACTTAAAAGTTTTAATAATTTTTTTTTTTACGACAGTTTAAAACTAATTTGAAAAACAACCATCTAAGATAATAAGTTAAAAAAAATCGCGCCAAGACAAAGCCTTTGTACTCCACAGATTATAAAGATAGTTTTTTTTCTTGGTCGGCAAAGGTCCAGGTTCCTTGTCCATTGAGCCGCAGCCTTCCACTTGATCAAATACGAACAGGATTTAAGGTATTAGACCTTTTTGTTTGAAACTTTGGTAAAATGCGCATTCTGTTGTTTGGTAATGCAATACTTTTGTTGTTTTTGCGTTAGTTATGTTTGAAAGCCGTATTACTACGAGGGTAGATCTATAGTAAGTTTCTACTAGTACTATCTGTACTTGACAATGAAAATCGATACAAATTAATAAAATGGAAGAGACAGTTTGAAATTTCTAAATATTTTACTGAATGCATTATTATGAATGTATATTTAAGGTAAAAAAAAACATTAATTTTAACTTTTGTCTTTCTCTCTGTTGCTCCTGGCTAATCTCCGAAACGGCTAGACAGATTTTGACGGGAGTTTTACTGGCAGAAAGCTGATGAATTTTTGACGTTTTCATTATCGTTAATATCAACTGATATTATGTCACTTCCTATGTAGACTCTGTCTACGTCCGTCTAGTAATCTTTTCTAGTCTAGACAAAGCGATACCCCGAATGTTATCAAAGTTAGAGTGAACAGGCTTCTTTTGGGTAAGCTCGTACCATCGTAGACTTTGTCTCTCGACAAAGGGCTCCAACCCTAGTATTGTAGCCTAAATAGCCTTCCTCGAAAAATGTGCTATCCAACGCTAAAAGAATTTTTCAATTCGAACCAATAGTTCCTGAGATTTATTAGCGCGTTCAACCAAAGAAACAAACTCTTCAGATCTTATTTTATTAAAATAACAGTAAAGATATTCTATTAATTGATTTAAAAGCTCACGATTTGCATTTTTGATACATACGAGGTAGTGGGTAAGGTAGACACGATAAGTTGTATGGGTGCAGGTATTGTTTTCGATTATTCGGTACAAAAACACAGCAGATCGATGACACAAAAACCTGAACCTCAGTTCATATTAATGCTTATACAGTTTAAAACAAGCAGCTGATCCAACATTCCTGCAACTCCCAATTCAGGAAGTAAAACATTAAAAGTAAAATAAAATACCAAAAAAACACCAATTATAACAACAATACAGTTCCCAAGTACGTCCCTGTACGCTTTTAGACCGCAGATGTGAAGGTGTCGGGTTACATACTGTCGTCCCTTTCGCACTCATTGCATTGTCTCGCTCTAACATGCGATACGTCATCGGACGGTAACCAATATAGATATTGCATCCCACAGCTGGACAAAGTCTGATGATGGTTGAGTTTTGGAAGTAATTAGAGAGGAAACTTTTTAAAGACTGCAAGAACCGATTGTGTTCTTCAGAAAGGTCATGTGCGTAGTACTCGCATCTGGCGTGCGAGTATGATCGGACGTGGACGACGTAGGAGTGTGTAGTAGTAAGTGGCTTCTTGTCGTGTCTGCCTACTTCATGAGAAAAAGCCGTAAGTTCATGTACATTTTGGCATGTATGATTCTAAAATGGACTGCCACGAGCAGCTACTGCCAAGTCGACTGACTGACAAGTTCTCTTCTAAAATATTGACAACCTAGATAGTCCAAAACTCTAAAATAACCTGAGAGCCTCGACAAGAAACAATACTTTAAAAGCGTCTCGTATTGCTACAACAGCTTTCAATAAGATTGAAATAAACTTTTCTACGGAAAAGTTTATTTCAATCTTATTATTACTGAGACTTATGTCAATCCTTGCTTTGCTTTTCCATCATCGTTATCGCTGATAGAATATGGTTCCCTCTGGATCTTAAATCGAAGGAAACAGCTAAGCTCCTCAAAAGATGTAAAATTTGACATAAGTATCAGTCAATCTATAACCAACAATTAATAATACTAGCTCATTAAAAACAGATTTCCCATTGATTACTCCCATAAAATTAATATTCAGATCGACTCAAAAATATCATTAATTTCTGCCGCCAAAATGACAATCGCACCAATTGAAATTACACGGCAGCCATTTAGTTCATAAACAGACTCTTCAATTAATTTTTCGAACGCAAAAATTCAAATATTCGAACGTTGATATTCTAAATTGGAAATTATTATAAAGTAACCGTTGGCTGTACTATTTTCGCTCCTGTAACTGATTTTTAACCTTGTTTCAGTTGCTGTAAGGTTCGTTTTTGCTTGTAAAGGGCATTAGTGCCAGGGATGTACTGTATAAGATATCGGGTTTCGTTTCGAAGCCAGCCAAATGGATAGGCAAACGTGTACTCCCCTCTTTGTGTGTTATTGTACCTATGTATGTGTATTTGTGTTGGCGGCTTCGTCGACGAATAATTTGGAAAAATATACGTTGTTTGTAAAAGTTTTAACGATATTTTGGCTGGGTTTTTCAGCTATTTCAGTGTGGCACTGCATTGGTTACTCATTGACGCGACTCGAGGAATCGAGTCAATAACAGCTAAGCAATCTAATTGCAAATTATAAAAGTATTTGTTGATAATTAAAACGTTAGTAATGAATTAATCAGACCATAAAAAATACAATAATACTAATACTGATTGTCAGTCTCGTGATTTCGTAACTAAATCTAATGACCCAATTTTCATAATATTTTTGCAGAGATGTGAAATGTAACTGAATACCCAAGAATGGATAACGAGACCAATAAATTAAAGACGCAAAAAAATATTCCTCATGCAAAAAAGTTGTAATTGATGCCGCTGACATGAAATTATTAAAATTAAAACATAAACACTCAATTCAATCGCAAAAAATATAGCCTTTTTCGGTTCATAATTGCTAGATGTCGAAACATGTGGTTTGGCACATGCCAAATCAGATGACACTTTTATAAAAATTGATTCCTACACATATAAGTCAAATTCGTTAGACAGATCTATTTCTTCCTAATAATCTAAAATATAAAAATGAATCGCTGAATGTGTTGCTAAGCTCAAATCTCGAGAGCAGCTTAATCGATTTCGCTAATTCTTTTTTTATAATATTCCTTGAAGTACGAGGAGGTTCTTACGGAGAGAAAGATTTAAAAAATTGCCTGAAAAAGTCTAAAAACAACAATTTTATGTATTCCCTTACAAAAGATTCGTAATAATACTTAAAAGTCAATTTGAACTTTAATACCATACCATAAAATTTAAGTGTTAGTGGGGGTTCCGGGAAGGCAAAATAATTGAGTGACGTTAGTATCGTATACTGTTATGGCGGTACGAAGTTCACCGGGTCAGCTAGTAATTAAATAAACAGTAGTTGAGTATGTCAGAAGAAGAGAAGACATGGCTGCACTAGGAATAAGAGCAGGAGAATGAAGAATGATGAAACAAACTATTCTTTATGGCGAACCTGTTATACACCCAACCACTACAACTCCTATAAGCCATAATTACCAATAGCGAACACCAAAACAGCACCGAGCCAAAACTCGACTGTGTTACTTATATCTCGCAACGAAATAATTCAGAAAACAACAGCATACAAGGAAGAAGAAACATGATTTCAACAAATTATTTAAACTGCTGAGCAAAAGTCTTCACACAATGACGACCAAGAGATGAACAGCGACACCGATGCGGAAAGTAAGGGCAGGTTTGAAGTGCCACGAAAAAAGAGATCTTGGAAGGAATTGGGGGAGGCATTTGCCCAGCAGTGGAACATCATAGGCTAAATAAAAAACAACATAATTATCTCTGACCATATCCCGTTTTGATTCAGGTGGGAGCAGTATGTCATCCGTCACACAGTACATCCATCGTTTCTTTGGCTCTACTCTTATAGCCTCTTATACTAAAATTACCCTCACAACATTATCCTCAAATCAAAAAATCGGCCAAGTGCGAGTCGGACTCGCGCGCGAAGGGTTCCGTACCATTATTTATAAAAACGAAAAAAAAAACTTTTTTGTATGGGAGCCCCCCTTAAATATTTATTTTTTTCTGTTTTTATTATTTGTTGGTATAGCTTCAACAGAAATACATAATCTTTAGAAATTTCAACTGGCTAACTATCACGGTTCATGAGATACAGCCTGGTGACGGACGGACGGACGGACGGACGGACAGCGAAGTCTCAGTAATAGGGTCCCGTTTGACCCTTTGGGTACGGAACCCAAAAAATTAACAAACTAGTTTGTCTATAACTTTTCAACATCCAAAACGCAGTTCACGCTTAACCATTTGATATTTTGGGCGGTCAAGCCCGGGACTTCTGCATCACTGGTCCGAAACAGATGCGCTCAGATTTAGATAGGAGCTGATCTTACACGCCGATAACTTGACAATTTGAGATAGATGCGTTGCTGTTATTTTTGGTATATGCTTTGATAGTTATGAGGAGTATTGTGTGGTTATTATGTGATTATCTAAACCTCCAAACTAATATTATAAAGAGGAAAGATTTGATTGTTTGTTTGTTTGCATTGAATAGGCTCCGAAACCACTGGTCTGATTTGTAAAATTCTTTCAGTGTTAGATAGCCCATTTATCGAGAAAGGCTATAGGCTATATATCATCACGCTACGACCAATAGGAGTGGAGCAACAATGAAAAATGTTGCGAAAACGGGGAAAATGTGACGCAAACGAAGTTGCGCCGGACAACTAGTA
Source organism: Cerastis rubricosa (assembly GCA_949152445.1). NCBI lineage: Eukaryota > Metazoa > Arthropoda > Insecta > Lepidoptera > Noctuidae > Cerastis > Cerastis rubricosa. The sequence goes on along the minus strand of OX424548.1, from coordinate 13,691,685 downwards.
AATAATATTGGGAGCATCTGGTGAGACTGGTAGCTGATACTGGTAGAGATTTAGGAGACTCACATGATAATGTCCAAGTCCAGGCTTCAACTATAAAATTAAGGATTAATATCCAAACAAAAATGGATTGCAATAAAGGGAGAATATATTATCATCATTCTCGAGTTATAAAATTACAACGAAAAGTGGCATTGATTTTTATAGTAGTTATTTTGCTGAAATATCGTTTTTAAATTACACTCTTACGGTCATAAATGTGACCAAGGTTTTGTAACAATATTATGATTGAAAAGAGTGTCCTTGGAGTTTCTTGTTGAATGGGCAACTACAGTACTTTCACTGTTATTATGCCTTGTGACTCAAAATCTAAATATTTTTATTTTACATAGGCCTACATGGGCACTTATAAAACGTCAACAAAAAGGTGCACGGTTCGGGTTGGTCGTTTCCTGTGGAGAAGAACCGGCAAGAAACTCCATGGTTACTCTTCTAAAATCATTTGGTTTTACACATATTTCTGTTACAGCGTTAGTACCTACTTAAGTATGGGAGGACATCGTAAGCCCGACAATAAGTCGTTGCTTACTAAAAAACGTAGAACGAGATAAAAAGTTACCAAGGATGGCCTACAGTGTCCATTGAGACTGTAGCTAATTATTGTCTTTGTTTCGACAACGTGTTTGTAACTGGCCCCCTTGAAATAAATGCTTCAAGTGCAAGCCTGTCGATATTAAACCTTCCTGGTTATACACATGTCATCTAAACTAACCTACAAACACCCAAACCTCATTACGAGTGAACGTCGTAACTTAATATTATGATGACGAAGACGTTCGGCCAGACATTCTATACTCAGCGGTTATTGCAATAACAATTAATATTGTTTGTACCCATTTTGTGGATCAGCTTATTTTGAGACGCAGCGAACATTTTGGCTGGCTAATCAATGCAGCCGTTTTTAGAGTTCCGTACCTCGAAAGGAAAAAATGGAACCCTTATAGGATCACTGTATTGACCGTCCGTCCTTTTTCTCAGGAACGCATGGAGGTATCAAGCTGGAATTTATATCAAATATTCAGGTCTACTGTCCCTTGGAGCTGTTAAAAATCAAACTTCTAAGCCAACGCAATCAAAAGACAGACGTTTATGCCGCAAATTTCCGCTTTTGGACACTCGCAAGGGAATCAAAACCTAAGGTACTTCCCGTGAACTCAGAAGCTTGAAATTTGATACGAAGCAACGTCTATACCACAGATAAAGGAAAAATTCCGGAAACCGTAATAATTTTTAAGTTACATACCTACAGGTTTGTACGGAACCCTCGGTGCGCGAGTCCGATTCGCACTTGGCCGGTTTTTTGAGTCGTCAGCTAACTTTTAGCCGAGGTATTAATATTGCAATTTGACAGATTTTATGTAGAAAATATTATGACGAATTGTAATTTTTATACTCCAGATAAAAGATATCAAGATTCTCCGATTCTGCCTAGCCTTTTCCTAGCCTTTTCCTAGCTATGTTGGGGTCAACTTCCAGTCTAACCGGATGAATCTGAATACTAGTATTTTACATGGAGCGACTGCCTATCTGACCTCCACAACCCAGTTAGTACTGGGTTATACGAAACTGGCAACTGGATGTATGTATAAAAGATATAATAATGATTATGAATGAATCTAGAATCGAACCCATCGAACCAATTCCAAAGAAAAAAAAATGCCCCCGTATACTAAAATGGGTAGGTATTTTTTTTTCTTATTTACGGAAATCGGTAAGTGTGAACCACCCGTGTTTCAAACGCGGCCCGTGTGAATCTCGCCCTATAACCGCGCTTCCACACAATCAGTCATACAAACAATCGCAAACGTTCATTCGATAATTTCTTATTCCCTAAACCACGCTAAGGGGTTATTCTGAAACACTGACTAACTTAAACAACCAAAAAAATCAGCGTTTATTAATAATTAACTACCGTACCGTATTTTTATTTGACTCTTTATGTCTTTTGTGATAACCTCCTGAGTTTTGTCGAGGATGCAAAACAACACCTTGTATATTTCTATGAAGCTACGCTAGCATACTTAACTGTTTCGCTGAAACATCAAAATATAAAAATATCAATTATAAGGTTTAGAATGACTCACCTATCTTTGTGTTCGGCTTGCCTGTCTCGCTGCCGTCTGTTTTTAAACCAATTTGAAACCTGCAAGTAAAGCAAAACATTAAATTAATACCATAGTACCTATCTCTTTTCTGTATAGCCTTTTCTCAATTATCTTGGGGTCAGCTTCCAGTCTACGGATGCAGCTGAATACCAGTAGTTTACATGGAGCGACTGCCTATCTGATCTCCACAACCCAGTTAGTACTGGGTAATAAGATAATCCTTAGTAAGACTGGTTGTCAGACTTTCAGGCCACTGACTACCTGTAACGACTGTCAAAGATCTATAAGTGACAGTCGGCTCCAAAGGCGTAACGTGCTTTCCGAGGAAAGGAAAGAGATTAGTAATTTTTCGGTTTGACAAGTTAAGAGCTTTATACGGCATTTCGTACAAACTATCAAGCCCTTATTTTTTCGAAATGACTGAACCGATTTTAATGAAAATTAATAAGCATAAGCAGGATACATAGATCTAAAAAGTTACTAAAAAACATTGTCGAAATGTCTTTTAAAAAAAAAGATAATTGAAAATTTCTGTTTCTTTACATAATGTATAATCGGTCTAATTTAGCTGTAACACTATTTATCGAAAATGTCTTTAGTAACGTTTTCGACCTATGAATCCTGCTTATGTATATGAAGTTTCATTAACTCGGTTCATTCATTTCGGAAAATAAGTACTTGAAATGTTGTATGAAATGTCGTAAGGCGTAAAACGCTCTTAACGTGCTTTCCGAGGCACAGAAAGAGATTATTAATTTTCTGTTTAGACAAGTTTTAAGGGATATAAATGACCTTTGTGCTGCCACCAACGATGCTGTGAAATGTAAAAGTATTGCAAAAAAAATGCCTCTTTAAAGTAGACCTAGAGGCTAGACAGTGCGATTTCTGTCAGTGATTGAATGAACGTATAAGATTTTTATTAAATAGATAATAATACAAAGTACGTATATGATAGTATATGTTCAGTAACTCGATCCGTTCAGTTTGAGGAAGCGGTGTCGAGTTCCCCCGACCACAACTGACCGTCTGCGGACGGTGCAGGCACTGGCATGACTAACTTGCTCTTATTATGCTTTTTTATTCATCGTTATGACAAAGAATACTGTAATATTTTGAGGTGAGAGCTCTACATTTCATTAATGCATTTTTCTCAGGATATGACAAAAAGGAAAGAAGCGGTGGCCCAGTGGTGGCAGCCCCGACTTACGAGCAGTAATAAGCAGTGAGGTCAAACCCAGGCAGGCGCATTACTTTGTGTAATTTATTTCATCACCTCTGCCCTCATAAACAGTAAGAAAAACATCTTGAGGAAACCGGCATGTCCTAGACCTAAAAGCTCGAAGATATGTGACATCTACCAACCCGCACTAGGCCCGCGTGGTGGATTACAGCCCACTCCCTCTCATAGAGAGGAGGCCTGTGTCCCAGCAATGGGAACATTTTAGGCTAATGATGATGATGATAACAAAAAGTGGTGGTTTAGCTATAAAACTGCCCGGCCCCAGTTTTATAGCTAAAGGTCATCACCACTCAATCATCATCATACGGAGCAGCTTGTGGCTAAATAACAACAACAGCACGGGTCGATCTTCAAAGTAAAGCCGCGCTTTCTAAAGTTGCTCTGTGGATGGGTGACCCATTACATACCGATTTTCATCCTCACAAACTTTCGCATTTGTAATATTAGTAGGATAGGAATTAATGTCAAATTCAATTCTTTTCAAGATAGCCAATGGAACAACTGGCATTACCGAGTTGCTTCACAAAGTGCCATCAGTGTTCTTGTAGACCTCATTTATTGTAACACCCCAGTGGTAGCCACTACGTACAGACGGAACTCGTACATGGTGAGAGCGAGTCGTATATACAACACAGCCTGCCAGGAAGCTGAGATCGACATTATCCATATACATAATAAATTGAAGAAAATCTTATGTGATTGCTTCTTCGAGTGTAAATAGTAATTTTACTGTTTGGTATTATATACCTACAATGACCTACTTATAGTATCTAGACTAATATCTAAACTAATATCTAAACAATATCTAAACTAATATTTTAAAGAGGAAAGATTTGATTGTTTGTTTGTTTGCATTGAATAGGCTTAGAAACTACTGGTCCAATTTGAAAAATTCTTTCAGTGTTAGATAGCCCATTTATCGAGGAAGGCTATAGGCTATATATCATCACGCTACGACCAATAGGAGTGGCACAGCAATGAAAAATGTTGCAAAAACGGGGAAAATGTGACGCAAATGAAGTTGCGCCAGACAGCTAGTCTATTAATAAAGTTTCTTTTTCATTTATTCTAATTAAGTACTATAAGTGGAAACTTGTAATTGGCCATATTTTGTATAAACTATTAAGTACTAAATGTCTGCTTAACTGTAAGTTTTCCTAAAAATAAATGTACTTACTTGTACAGTAGTAAGACCCGTGGTCTCTGCTAGCTCCCTCTTCTCTCGGGGTGAAGGGTAGGGGTTGTGGAGGTACCAGTCTCGAAGTACTGATCGGGACTTTTCCTGTGCAACAAACAGTATCTCTTAGTTGACTACTAGGATCCTACATTGACATCTACAAGGACATATGTCACTATTAAGGTGGCAGCCAGCGTAGGCTGCGAAATACAAATTTTCTTACGTTGTTTGCAATTTGCCAGTAAAAAAAAATATCAAAACCTAATCGACCCAAATGTATGGGGCAGCTGAATTTTTTTTCGCTATTACGATGTTTGTTCGATAGAGAAACATGTTCAGTTTGATGGTTTGTAGCACACCCTTAAGTATATATATGCCTTTTCCGTTACACCCTGTATAAAATGTCAGATCAAGCACCAGCAATATGCCTGCTACACCATTGTCTAACGGAGGAATCCAGTCGCTGAGCAACCATCGCCACTTCGCCAGGACAGTGTTGGAGCTAGCCCGCACCATGTGCACCAAGAACGCGCACCGCTTCCGCATGAAGGCCTTTAAGGCCTTCCCTCTATATACAGGGTTATTGGTAAAACACCAACAACCTCTTAAGAGGTCATTCTGCCCACTTTTACTATGAGATCAAACCCGAAATCGTGAAAAATAAATCAGCTGTTCCCTACATTTTGTCGAGTTATGCGAACATAAAGTGCGGAACAGCTGATTTTTTTTTTCGAGATTTCAGCTTGTGTCCTATAGTAAATGTTGTTCATAATGATGAGTACAACGACCTCTTAAGAGGTTGTTGGTGTTTTACCAATAACCCTGTATATGCGACAGTAAGTGTATTACTTACTTTAAAACAATACGAGGTTTCCTCTCCATCCCATATGGTCCTGGGCAACGGGAACTTACGTCGCACTCGGTATTTGCCGACGGCTCCCAGCGGCCTACCGCGTAGCCTCTCGGCTTCCATATAGTGTGCTGAATAACAATAAAATATTTTATGTTAGTCTGAAAGAGCGTTTACGCCTTACGACATTTCATACAAACTTTCAAGTCCTTATTTTCCGAAATAAGTGAACCGATTTTAATAAAACTTAATACGCACAAGCAGGATACATAGGACTAAAAAGTTACTTACTAAAAAACATTTCCGAAAAATAGTGTTAAAGCAAAATTAGACCGATTATAAATTTTCTCTATAAACAGAAATTTCCAATTATAATTTTTTTTAAATACATTTCGAAAATGTTTTTTAGTAACTTTTTAGACCTACGTATCCTGCTTACGACATTTCATACAAAATTTCAAGTCCTTATTTTCCGAAATGATTGAATCGATTTTACCCATGCAGGATATACATAATGTTTAAAAAGTTACAAAAAACATTTTTGTAAAATAGTATTACAGCAAATTTAGACCGATTATAAATAATCTACAAACCAATAATATTTTTTTTAAAAGACATTTCGGAAATGTTTTTAGTAACTTTTGAGACCTAAGTAACGTGCTTAAGCGTTATGAGTTTTATTAAAATCGGTTAAATCATTTCGGAAAATAAGGACTAGACAGTTTGTTTGAAATGCCGTAAGGCGTAAACGCTCTTAAAAAGAAGGATATTGATGCTAGAATAGAACAGCGCATGGCATATTGGTCGACTGAATCGTTGGTCTAGTGGTCACAGGCGCGACTACTGAGCATGAGGTCCTGGGTTCGATTCCCTGGTTGGGCAAATTGTTATTGGATTTTACCATCAGAAATTTCTCAGTAGCAGCCACGGAGTTTGGACTTGTGCCCGAATGATGGTAATAGCAATCGCCTCCTACCATACAGCTCTGCATGAGCTCTGAATGGTGGTCGGACGTAAAGAACAGCACCATCCCATATCTTCCCGTAAGTGTCGTAGGAGGCAACTAAGGGACTTGCCAGAGAATGGGCAGCAGCGTTCTCTGTACTTTTGTGTCAAACGTCTGCGTACTGCGATCGCCAACCCGCCTGCCAAGCGTGGCGATTATTGCAAAGCTCCCATGTTATGTCAACGTGGCGTTGGGGGAGGCCTATGTCCAGCAGTGGACGACTTTTGGCTAAGATAATGATGATGATGATGATGAATAACATGGGATTGAAACATAACAGGTGAAATGTGGGTGTACTATTAGGTACACCTCTGCCTCACCCTTCGGATATTCAGGTGTGATTTTATGTATAACGAATTAGAACCCAAAATTCAAAGTATCACAGAGCACGGAATCACCGAATCACCGCCGGCTGCGTCTACTAAATAAAAAAAGTTTATTTCATATCATTTTGGCTTACATTGCATGTCGAGGAGTCATCATCATCAGCCTATAGTGTTCCCACTACTGGGACACAGGCCTCCTCTCTATGAGAGAGAGTAGGCTGTAATCCACCAAGCGGGCCCAGTGCGGGTTGGTAGATGTCACATGTCTTCGAATTTTTTAGTTCTAGGACATGCCGGTTTCGTCACGATGTTTTTCTTCACCGTTTTTGAGGGCAGCGATGATGAGATAAGTTACAAAAAGTAATGCGCCTGCCTGGGTTCGAACCCACAGCTTACTGCTCGTAAGTCGTGGCTGCCAAATAAATAAAAACCACTGCTCTCAAGGAGCTGTGCTATCGAGGAGTACTTACTACTAAAATTCGTGGCACTAAAAGAGTACATCAAAGTACACTCTAACTTGCAATTCTTAATGATATTTTCAAACTGACCTTTAAGCCACAAGTTCTGCAGCTTGGGATGATTGTGAGGACTGAAGGTGTGGGACTCCAGCAGCCGGTACAGCTCCTTGAAGTTCCCTCTGTGGAAGGCCACCATGGCCTTCGCTTTGAGGACCGACTCGTGTGCGTGGAGCCTCTCGCACGCGGGTAGGGACCAGAGGAAGCGGCCTAGGCGCTCGATGTTACCCGCTTGTTGAAGGACCTGGAAAGAGAGTGGAGATGAGAAATTGGGGAAAATTTTGATGTTAGCTCCTTTTAGCATAGGCATAATCAGCCTATAAGGTTTCCACTGCTGGGACACAGGTCTTCTCTCTATGTGAGTGAGTGGGCTGTAATACACCACGCGGGCTCATTGCAGGTTGGAAGATGTCACATGTCTTCGAATATTTTTATGTATGTTTTTTTTTTTGTTTTCGTATATATTTTGTTTTAGATCTAGGACATGATTCCTCGCGATGATTTCCTTCACCGTTCACCTCCCATTGAATATCTATTCAAAATGTGGAAATAGTATGGTTTTTATTCTTCATATTTCCATATATCCATATTCCGTTGGTTTTGTTTTGCATGAGTGTAGCACATGATAACCCTTGTTTTCACAGGGTTGGCTTAGAACCTGAACCACTGGAATTTTTTCACGAATTTAACAGATTAACGGAACATGGCTTAGCTGGATTAATGACGGAAAATAAAAACAATCAAATATCGCAAAGCCATTTAGTTTGACAAGCCTAAACCTCCAAAAAAAGAATTGTGAGTTGAGTACGAGTTCCTAAAAGTGCCTGATTATCGTACATTGTATTAAGTGTACCTTGTACTACTAGCAAAGCCGTATTACACTGTCTATCTGTTCATTATTGTATATTATAGAATTTATGCCTCACTTCAATATAAATAATATGACTGCCTCATGATCATCATCTGCCTAGCCTTTTCCCAAACTATCTTGGGGTCGGCTTCCAGTCTAACCGGATGCAGCTGAGTACCAGTATTTTTTATGAAGCGACTGCCTATCTGACCACCACAACCCAGTAACTGAGTAATACGATACCCCTTAGTAAGACTGGATGTCAGACTTTTGGCTTCCGACTACTCATAACAACTGTCAAAGATCTACAAATGACAGCCGGGACCAACGGCGGCACGGAGGAAACACGGTATGTAATTATGGTCCATCCACGGACCAACCTCGGCAAGCATGCCTTAACCTTAAAGATCGACTCGTGCGACTGTTATTATTTAGCCACGACCTCCCCCTAATAATATCAATTATATTCTTCATATTTGCCTATAAGATGGAACACCGTTGGTTTGGTTTTGTATGAGTGTAACCAATGACAACCCTTGTTTTCACAGGGTTGGGTTAGAACCTGAACCGCTGGATTTTTTTCCCGAATTTAACAGATTTAGGTGGAATTAAGGTGGAAGCTACAGGGTAACCCGCGAAATTAAAAACTTCTTACGTTATTTGCAATTTGCAGGACAGTGTCAGGTTGTATATTAATTTAAAATGTGATTCACAACCGCAAAAAATAGGGATTAACAGAGTTACAATCATTAAAAATAATATCATCAATACAACCCTCAAGTTCATTTAATCACATCTAATGACTATTTCATGAAAAAGCCATTCATCAAAAGCCTAAAACCGACCTGCAAATTGTAAAAAATTCCTAAAAAAAGAAATTGCAGGCTAGCCTGGCGCTTCCACCTTAAGAGCGTTTACACCTTACGGCATTTCATAAAAACTTCCAACAAGCACGTCCACAACTTTTTAGACCTATGCATCCTGCTAATGCGTATGAAGTTTCATTAAAATCGGTTCAGCCATTTCGGAAAATATTATAGAATAGGACTTGAAAGTTTGTTTGAAATGTAAGGCGTAAACGCTCTTAAGCGCTCACAGAGACAAAACATGTTCCAGCATATACAGACTGATGCTAATTAATTAATGGTAAACTACACTTAATTGTCTAGAAAATAAAAAAAAAAACAAAACACCGCATTTTAGACACATACAACATTTCAGAACATTGACAATAGCCAAAAAAAATTGGCAAATAGCCCGTGAATTCCTTGCAAGCGCCATATTTATTTAGAGTACAAAGTGTTGATTTAGGCACCGGATGTCCTTGCACATGTGCGTCTGCGCAAATAGCATGATAACTACGGCTGTTTGTGACCACCCCCGGGCTGTTGACGGGTTGAAAAGGAAAGGGGTTTTTTTTGGAGATGTTGCCAATTGTTGTATTGGCTTGACATAATGGGAAATACTTGCTTATTACAAGAGATACATGTCGCAGAAAAACAATCGCATACTACAGTATTTTCACAATATTGCAGGGTTTGAAGTGATAATATCATTGATAATTTTCTTGATAATAACACAAATAATTATCAATGTAGCTTCACGTGTAGGTATCGAAACATTCAGAACGCGATTTCCAGTTTAAACGCGTTTAAAGTGTAAAGTATTTTTTTTTGTACATTTGATTTGGGTGATTCCCTATGTAACCAAATTCCACAAAGCTTACATTATTAAAAAAAAAATCACGACTAGTTTTCTTTGTTAAAACAACAACACTTTCACTATTTAAGACCAGAGTGATAGTTACGAATAAGCCAGAAAATATTGATATATTTTTTTTTGCATTCCTTAATGTGTATCTTACAATGGGCTTAATTAAAGCTAAGGTACAGTTACGCGTTACGGTCCCAGTATAGTGTTAAATAAAGGCCCTGTTTGGCCTGAATTCGAGGGCGTCATTACAAAAAAGCGATTTGAGCAGAAATTAAATAGATCAAGTTATGAATCAGCAAATTATAATTATCCAATCAGTATCAAAGAAAATAATTATTTTGACATAATTGTTGACACTTCGCGAGACCAGAGCTTTTTCTTTGGGCGAACAATTTGCATTGCCATTCAACGTGGCAATGCTGTCTGTCTTCTGGGCACATTTCCGGATGACAGCGATGTGGAGGTGGATTTTGCTGTTTTTAAGTTTGTTTAATTTAATTAGTTGTTTAGTTTATGTAAATATTTAGTTTTAGAAAATAATCTAAGAAAGTTTGTAAACCAATTAAGGTAATCTAATTCGTTTAAAATAAATATGTTGATAATTAGGAACCCTGCAATACTTGTGATTTTTATCGCTGTCAAAATCACTTTTTTGTTTACGTTACTAATCTACTGACACATGTAAAATAACTTTAAATCGAATGTAACACAGAGCTAACAAAAAACAGTACAAGATAAGTACGCCTACAATGAATCGAATAAAACAAAAACCGGCCAAGGGCGAGTCTGACTCGCGCACGAAGTGTTCCGTACCATTATTTATAAAAACGAGCAAAATAATCAATTGTTTGTATGGGAGCCCCCCTTTTTTTTTAGGATTGGAAATCATCAAATGACTTCTTCCGCTCTGGGCAGAGCGGAAGGGAGTGTCAGACTTGACTGACTAAAACCCATCCATGTTCCTTCTTAGCCCTTTGCGTTCCAGGGGCACGGTATCTCTTTCGAACAACCCGCAGCCCTGGCAGGCATCGGCCCTCTCGGACCCCTTCCGATTTGCTGACATCTCCTTGAGGCGCGCGTGGAACACGAACGCGCCGTCGCGTCGGCACGGTCTGTCGTCATAAGACAGACGGACGGTGAGCTAGCCCATTACTCACCGTCCACAGGCCCGCGCCTACGGTGGCCGGGGGCCACTGGTTGCCCCCCGACGCCCGGGGCGTCTCCCGCGGCGGCTGGGACGTGAGGTTCTCTCCCTCTCACGTTCCGCCACCTCCTTCGCTAGCATGACTGCTTCGCAGAAGGAGGCGACGGCTTCCCATTCCCTCTCACTCCGGACCATGGATTGAACCAGGGCCGGACGCGAGAGGTCGCCGCCGCCAATCGCCGCTACGAGGACACGGCGGTGCTCAGCCCAAGCGGGGCATAGCTCCACAGTGTGCTCCACCGTGTCCTCCGGCCGATCCTCGCAGTGGTGACACCCGGGCGTTTCCTCCCGCCCGATTCGGTGCAGGAACCATTCGGTGCAGGAACCCCCCCCCCCTAAAACCTCCCTTAAATGTTTATTTTATTCTGTTTTTAGTATTTGTTGTTATAGCATCAACAGAGATACATAATCTGTAGAAATTTCAACTGGCTAACTACCACGGTTCATGAGATACAGCCTGGGGACAGACGGACGGACGGACGGACGGACGGACGGACAGCGAAGTCTCAGTAAGAGGGTCCCGTTTGCCCCTTTGGGTACGGAACCCTAAAACACCCGGAACGCCCTAAACCAACACAACACACCATAATCATCAAAATTCCACCCCTGAATCTCATTATCTACACCGGGCACATCGCAAATTATGGTAACCGATACCGCACCATTAGAGGGTTGATCCCATTTAATTTGTGCCACACCATGACAACCGGCTTATTGATGAAATGGAAAATGAAAGGTGATGTCTGATAAAATGATGGAATTAAATGTTTGGGGGTGCTAAGGGATTATAATGGGTATGTGAGTTATCTTGTTAGAAGAGCTCGTGGCTATAGATAATAACAGGCGCACAGGTCGATCTTCAACGTTAAGGTTGCACAAGTCGACGGCTCGAACTCGTTGGCGGGCGTGGCTAATATGCATCTTATTTAGTAAGTTTTTAATGTATTTAGTTTAATTGATTTAGTATTAATTTATCTAATTTTTATTTACTTATTTACTTGTTTAGTGAAATATACGACGATTTATAGCGAAAATGAGCGCTTCTAATTTCATAAATTGAGTTTTGGCCGTACAGATATTATGGGAAAACTACTGGATGTATCTTCTCAAAATAAATTATTTGGACTTTTGAATAAATTATCTATCCCTGTACGGTTTCACTTTTTCCATTTTCATACTACATTAGTTATTTATTTACGCCCAAAGATGAGTTAAAATTAGTGTTGAAATGCGGAAGTTTCGACGCTCATAACTTGCAAACCAATACTTTTTTTCCAATTCTGCTTCTATACAGGGCTAGATAATGACAAGACCAGTTGATAAATTTTTTAGTTTTGAACCTACACCGTCAAACAGATGAGTAATCACCATACTACGTTTGTATGGAAGAATGACCGACTTGTGCACCCTTAAGCCGTGCTTGCCGAGGTTGATCCGTGGATGAGTGACCATCTTTACATACCGAATTTACTCCGTGCCTCGGAAAGCACGTTAAATCGTTGGTCCCGGCTGCCATTTGTAGATCTTTGACAGTCGTTACGAGTAGTCAGAAGCCGAAAGTCTGACATCCAGTCCAAGGGGTATCGTATTACCTAGGTTCTGGGTTGTGGAGGTCACATAGGCAGTCGCTTCATGTAAAATACTGATACTCAGCTGCATCCGGTTAGGCTGGAAGTCGACCCCAACAAAGAACAAAGGCAAATGATGATATGAGTAATCTTGTTGAGGATCGTGTGACTAAATAATATCAGTACATTAGTAAAGCCGCAATTGCTTCGATTGGTCCGTGGATGAATGACCATCCATTGCACACTGACATTCCTCCGTGCCTCAGAAAGCTGTTGGTCCCGGCTGTCATTTGTAGATCTTTTACACTCGTTACAGGTAGTCAGTGGTCCGAAGGTCTGACAACCAGTCTTAGCAAAGGGTATCCTATTGGACATTACTAAATGGGTGTTGGAGGTCAGATGGGCAGTCGCTCCATGTAAAATACTGGTATTCAGATGCATCAGGTTAGAGTGGGCGCCGACCCCATCGTATTTGTAGAAGAACAGGCAGATGATGATATGAGAACTCATGTTGTGATGTGACGCACCTTTTCCCTGAAGGGATTGGGAGGGGAGTTTCTGTATTAAGAAAGAATATAAATTAATTGATTGCCAAAAACTATGCATGACTATCATCATCTGCCAAGCCTTTTCCCGTCTATTTTATTTTTTTTTTTTTTTTTAATTCTCATTTATTTATTTCTTTAAATATATTTTATATTCTAAAATATTTCTGTATAAAATAATATTTAAAAAAAAACATTTCAATGATATAAAAAATTATTAATAAATTCATATTTAAAAAAAAATATTAATAAATTCATATTTTTTTATATTATTAAAAATATTAATTAATTAATTAAAAACATTAATTTATTAATATTTTTTTTATATTTCTTTATTATTTTCAGGACAGCAAGTGAACTATTAACATCGTTAATCTTAGTTAGATAGCATAACATAACAATACACTTGTGATTCCCGAAGGGTTGTGCAGAGGTGTACTAAAAAAAACCCCACATTCTGCCAGTTATGTTTAAATCCCATGTAAAAGGGGGCGAGCCTATTGCCGTCAACCGGGCACAAATTCAGACCCCGTGGCTGAGACTGAGAAATTCCTGATGGTAGAACCCAATAACACTTTGCCCGACGGAATCGAACCAGGACCTCATGCCCAGCAAACACAACGAACACTCGACCAACGGGACAGTCAATCTTCATCATCATTCCAGCCAAAAGACGTCCACAGCTAGGCCTCCCCCAAGAAGGGGGGGTTTTGCCACAATCGCCACGCTTGGCAGGCGGGTTGGCGATCGCAGTACGGTTGTCACAAAAGCACAGAGAACGCTGCTGCCCATTCTCTGGCAAATCCCTTAGTCGCCTCTTACGACACCCCACGGGAAGATATGGGATGGTGCTATTTTTTACATCCGACACCACGCAGACCACTCTATCTTAGTGAGATATATTTTAAATACATTTGATAAAATGGTCAACGACTACATTCAAATCAATTTTGATTCAAATCGATTCTCAATACAGACCCTACCTACGAAAACATCTCTCCCAAATTAAATTACTCAGAGGTACTCCATTGGTCCTGCGACCCCCATCTCCGGCCCTTCGCCACGCCCCTCGGTAACCGGATATCCGGGTGGAAGCCCTGTCGTCAAGGTTACCTACCCTGTTTGTTTTGTCTCACCCAAGTTTTGGCTTCGAACTTAAATTGGTGAAGAGGTTCGAAATGGAGAAAGTAAGTTTTGAGTTGGTATTGGTTTAAAATAATTATGGTTTAGCTTGAGCTGGAAAAGGCTTATTTATACAGGGTGTAACGGAAAAGGTATATACATACTTAAGGTTGTGCTACATACCATCAAATTGAACATGTTTCTCCATCGGACCAACATCGTAATAGCGAAAAAATTACCTCATGCCCCATACATAATTTCCATACCTATTCGACCCAAATGTATGGGGCAGCTGATATTTTTTTCGCTACTACGATGTTTGTCCGATGGAGAAACATGTTCAGTTTGATGGGCTGTAGCACACCCTTAAGTATGGATATAGCCTTTCCGTTACACCCGGTATACAGGTTGAATTTTTCAAGTTGGCGTGGATAGCCAAATTTGAAAATATGAGGAATAACGATGCCGCATGTCATTACTTCTATTAGCGACACTATCGATTGGTGTAACAATTCAGTGTGGTATTTTTTTCAAAACTCCAATGATGTAGTTTTAGTTTTCATCAAAATTGAGTTCGAGACTAATTTGGGTTTTTTTTTTAAACATATCTGGCGATATGCTCCTCTGGTATTCTCATAGGTGGTCTCAAAGGGCCAGGCCTAACCCTTTGAGAATTTCAGGCGTGATTATTTGTCATTTTTTAATCTAATGATAAGAGCAGGTAAATCCGCATTAAAGAACGTTTTATTCATTACCTGAAAAATCTAATGTCAGTACAGTCTCTTTGCAATTGCACTTATTTATAAGCGCCTCCGATCCCCACTTGGGTAAACAACAGGCGACTGACGTGACCGCAAGCGGCGTGGACGGATTTAGATTAACTGTAGTAGGTAAGCACTTAAACACTTTGCAAGTGCAGTACTTCGTACAGAAACAAACGTAATACAATATATCGTGGTTACCGAATGGGTATGCGACTCAGGATTACGAGCGCAGGTGTCCTTATTATCGAGAGGGCCGATGCCTGCCAGGCCTGCGGGACTGTTCAAAAGTGATACCGTGGCCCTGGAACACAAAAGGCTAAGAAGAAACATGGATGGGTTTTAGTCAGTACAGTCTGACACTCCCTTCCGCTCCGCCCAGAGCGGGAGGGGTCATTTGATGATGTCCCATTCGCAAAAAAAAAGGTGTCCTCGTTATTTCTCTGGGTTATTTAGTTAACGCAAGACTGGAGCCTTGAGACAGCTAGACGGGGTCACGGCAGACCTAGGAGAAGATGGAGGGAAGCTTTGGATGGCTTCTTCACGAATTGGCGGGGAAGGGATTGAAGAGTAGTAGGTTAAAAAGGATAAGCCAAGCTTTTACGCTTGTTTGAAAGTACTGCTACTAGATCGGTTTTGTAATTTTAAGCAGCGCTACATTCCAAACTTCAAACAAAGTCAGCTAAAACTACATTTAAAGCACAGTACGGCATTTTACTCGTTCTAAATCGCTTACGTTAGTTATGTTACTATAATTATGTGGACCTACTTAATTTACTTTTCTCAGAACGCTTACCCAGCCACTTACTAAGAACTCCAAACAATGCAAGCAGCTAATTGTTTTAAGTTATTTGTTTAGTAAAGCAAGGTTTCTTTGATACGTGATTGTAGGGAGAAGGTGGTTTTTTTAACATTGCCCTTTTGTTGGTAAGAATGGCTCACTTATTGGTGAGCCATTAAGTTATACTGTTTTGAAAACATCGAAATTTAAAAATTCCTGGATAATTAGGACAAGTCTAACTTTAAAAAAAACAGAAGTAGTGAGTGTTATGTATGAGCATAGATCGGAGTAGGTAGATTGAATTGGAGTCATTGATCCGAAACGTTTATATTAATATGGACATTCCTCCGCAATTGGTTGATTTGATTGAAATTTAAGTGCAACAATTTATAAAAAGTTGTGGCCATAAAAAGACTAATAAATAAAAATGATTATTAATTCTTCGTTCAGAATTTGATTGTTTTTATTATTCAACAGATAAATAATAAATTAATATAGTTTTGATACCTTCCTTTAAATTTTGAATGGGGATGGAAACTGTGCAACTAATGGCGCTACCATAGCTGGTTCCAAGCATCGTCATTGGTTGAAAATCTGGTAATGTCATTTATATTTCATAATAGCTCGACCTCATTGGTCAGATTGAGAACCAGCTATAGTCGTGACATCTACAATAAGCTTTTAACGGGCTTCCCCATTCATCTCATCATCATCTCATTTCAGCCGAAAGACGTCCACTGCTGGAGATAGGCCTCCCCCAAGAAGGGGGGGTTTTGCCATAATCTAATGGGGTCTTCCCCATTGAATAGTAATAATATCACTACCAACAATAACAATGTTTAATTGAATCCGGAAATACCGGAATTACTTTCCCGAAAAATGGCTTATCGATGTTATTCTTTCTGTGTGAATTTGTGATACAAGTACCAAAAATCAATCTACCTACTCCGATCACTGCTTATGTATGAGACAGGATGCCCTGTCCTTGTCCTATGATTCTTGGGAACCGTCACGTTATCATCACTGTGAAACTGGATTCATCATCATCATCAGCGTAAAACAGTCTACTGCTGGACATAGGCCTGTCTGTTTGGCAACTCTCATCCAGTTGCTACCAACCACCCTGTGAAGATCATCACTCCACCGAGTCTGAGAGCTTCCCACCTTACGCTTGCTGATTCGCGGTCTCCACTCAAGGGCAAGTTTACCCCAATGATCATCAATACAACGGCTCATATGGCTGGCCCATTGCCACTTCAGCTTACTTATTCTGTGACCTATGTCTAAAACTCTGGTTCTCTGTCTGATCACCTCGTCGTTCCGAATGCGAACCTAAGAGTCTCCAAGCATAGACTGGATTCCAATTCGATAATGATAATGAGTAAGCAAATAAAGTATCTTGACTTGGGTCGCGAGGTTGTCGACGAGGTTGAGAACTCAGCGATCATTGTGCCGGTAGTCATATCAGCCAACAGCCTAATTGCTAAGAGCCTTGACCAATATCTGATGAGGCTCTCGTTAGGCAGCTGGATCAAGGGCTTGAATCAGATAGCTGGACACAGCTCGTATTGTTAGGAGGTTCCTTTCTCTGGACTCCAGAGAAAGGAACGTCCTCAGTCAGGTCCAGGTCAGGGCTCCAGAGTCCGGAGCCCTGACCGCAGGGTAGCTTGGACCCTATTGCCGATACTGGTGGGGTACTATTTTAATATGTTTTTTTAAATATTATTTATACAGAAATATTTGAAAATGTAAATTGTAAGCACAGAAATAAATAAATATGAGCACAAAAAAAATATCTAGAAAGTTTAGCTTACAATCATCGTATAAAGTAGACCTTCATTCTTCAATAGGCGCTGAAACGTGGCCAATTTCAGCCAGCCACAAACACTAAAATAACGAAAATACGCGAAGTTAAATGCGTCCATCATAAAAACACGTAGTTACGCGAACAAAACAAATGAATTCCACTGCTCGCGTTTAGTGGAATGTTCTCCAAATAGTAAACAGGCAGTGAAGTTTCCTAGTAAGACCTAGTGAAAAGGAATGATTTCAAAGGGACTGTGTTTGTGAGGATCCTTGTTATTTAATATATTTATCAATGATATCTCTTCTTCATTCCGATACTCAAAATTGTTACTGTACGCTGATGATATAAAGATAATGAGACAAATAAATACCCTGGCAGATGCTCATCTTTTACAGGCGGACCTTAATAGTTTTCAAGGCTATTGTTTAAATAATAAGTTGGATCTGAATGTCTCTAAGTGTTATGTTTGCTCTTTTACACGGAAACCTACCCAAATTGTCTATAACTGCATGCTTTTGAATACAACACTAAATAGGGTCAACACTATCAGGGATCTGGGAGTTACCTTTAGATGCTAAGCTCCTCTTTGATGCGCATATAGACAATGTAGTCAAAAAAGCATCAAATGCACTTGGTTTTGTTTTCCGGGTGTCCTCCGAGTTCAAAAATATTAAAACTATTAAATTACTATACTGTTCCTTTGTCCGTAGTCATTTGGAGTATGTTTCTCAGGTCTGGAACCCCAATTATAATGTCTACATAAATCGTATTGAGAGCATACAGAAAAGGTTTTTGAGGCACATTCAGTATCGGTCTAAAATGTTTGTATCAAATTATACCTACCGTTGCAAAAAAATTCATATCCTTCCACTCTAAGAAAGGCGAAAAATATCAGATCTTGTGTTTCTTTTCAAGATAGCCAATGGAACAACTGGTGTTACCGAGTTGCTTCACAAAGTCGGGCTGCGAGTGCCGTCTGTGTAGACCTCATTTATTGTACACCCCAGTGGTAGCCACTACGTACAGACGGAACTCGTTCATGGTGAGAGCGAGTCGTATGTACTAACACAACCTGCCAGGCTGTGATCAGCTGAGATCGACATTTTGCGTACTGGTTTTAATAAATTGAAGAAAATCTTATGTGATTGCTTTTTCGAGTGTAAATAGTAATTTTACTGTTTGGTGTTATCTTCTATATATATATAAAAGAAAGTCGTTTTAGTTACTTCGCTTATAACTCAAGAACGGCTGAACCGATTTAGCTGAAAATTGGCAGGGAGGTAGTTTAGAGCCAGGAGAAGGACATAGGATACTTTTTATCCCGTTCGACATCATTCCCGTGTGACTTGACATGTAACGTCAGTCACTATAAAACGTGGTATAACAAAAGGTGCCAACGAAGTACTAGGAGATCAGAAAAATGAATGGATTGGGGTGGGGTAGGGTAGGTAGGGTAGAGTAGGGTAGAGTAGGGTCGAGTAGGGTAGAGTAGGGTAGAGTAGGGTAGAGTAGGGTAGAGTAGGGTAGAGTAGGGTAGAGTAGGGTAGAGTAGGGTAGAGTAGGGTAGAGTAGGGTAGAGTAGGGTAGAGTAGGGTAGAGTAGGGTAGAGTAGGGTAGAGTAGGGTAGAGTAGGGTAGAGTAGGGTAGAGTAGGGTAGAGTAGGGTAGAGTAGGGTAGAGTAGGGTAGAGTAGGGTAGAGTAGGGTAGAGTAGGGTAGAGTAGGGTAGAGTAGGGTAGAGTAGGGTAAAGTAGGGCAGAGTAGGGTAGAGTAGGGTAGAGTAGGGTAGAGTAGGGTAGAGTAGGGTAGAGTAGGGTAGAGTAGGGTAGGTAGGTAGGAAAAGTGCATTGCTTTAACTTTTGACAGAACGAAGTCTGTCCGGGCAGCTAGTATACCTATAAATATTATGAATTTTCAGTTTCATATATTCTAATTACTATATTTGGAAACTTGTAATTGGCCATATTTTGTATAAACTATTACTAAATATCTGCATAGCGGTAAGTTTCCCTAAAAATAAATAAATAATAACAGCCGCACGGATCGATCTCTAAGGTTAAGCCGTGCTTGCCGAGGTTGGTCCGTGGATGGGTGACCATAATTACATACCGAGTGTCCTCTGTGCTCCAGAAAGCACGTTAAGCCGTTAGTCCCGGTTGTCATTTATAGATCTTTGACAGTCGTTACGAGTAGTCACAAGCCAAAGTCTGACATCCAGTCTTACTAAGGGGTATCGTATTAACTAGTTACTGGGTTGTGGAGGTCAGATAGGCAGTCGCTTCATGTAAAATAGTGGTAGTCAGCTGCATCCGGTTAGACTGGAAGCCGACCCCAAGATAGTTTGGGAAAAGGCTAGGCAGATGATGATGTTGTCTGTCTGTTACGTTTTCACGCTTTAACAGCTGGACGTATTTGGATGAGATGATGGCACACGGATGGCCATGACCTGGGTTTAGCCATAGGATACTTTTAAACTTTGTGGTAGGTACATTGCCGTGGCATAATTTCCGATAAACACAAGAGTACACCGGCCAAATTTTATATTTTTTTGCAGTTTTACAAAATCCTACAGGGCGATTAAGACCATCAAACTGGAAAAAATTCCGTAAGGATTGGATTTTCTAAACATAAATAATATTGTAAAGTAAATGTTTTTTGACCCATATTCCTTACGTAGACTAATTTGCTTAGTCTTTGAATATCATATTCTCAAAATGAAATCTTAAAATCACGATATCTTAGGAAAAAAGTAAAACACCATTTTTGTAGATAATTTTATGATCTATAATTTTGTCTTTGCTACATTTTTGATAAAACTTACTGTTTTCGAGAAAAATCCAAAAAACGGAAAATTTTGACCTTCGACCTCGAATATCTTTTTTAGCACACATGGAATCGATGGGTACGTAAGTACCTTTGACACTTTATTTCTACTAGTGTAGGTACTCAAGGACTCTACCAAAATTCAGCTTGAGCCGAGTTTTTTTTAATTGAAATGTCTATTTTGACCGGACTAAAAATAAAGAGTGTCCATAAAATCTCCTCAACTCAAGACGTCAAACTTGATCATGAATAAATAGCATCCTATTAATGTGCCACTGCAGAGCATACATTTTCTCATACACAGAAGGCATAAGACTTGGAGTGTAGTCTTAGGGGCGCTATGGCGCGAGGACTTAATTTTTCATTTCTTTTTTCTTAGTAATTTTCGGTTTTCTTTTACACCATCTCAAAGTTTTCCACTAGAGCAACAGTTTCTTTCCAGAAAAGATTTTCATCTGAGCTACCATTTTAGTAATATAAAGCGTTTTGGAAAAACATGAAAAAAATTAAAAAGCTCCTAATTCGGAAACGGTGCGTCGTAGGGCTATGTTTCTCAGAACCTAAATGGTTTCTATGGACAAGGGTAATAAGGTTCTGTAAGAAAAACGGCCGAAATGTGTCAGAAAAAAAATCTTCCAAAATTTGAGTCTTTGCCCCTAACCCTAACGATACGCAAGCTGAAAGATCGGCCAATACCACGGCCAGAATATTTTTTCAATTTTTTTCTTTTTTCTTCATATTCTCGAATTTTTTAACACCATCTCATAGTTTTCTACTAGAGCTACAGTTTCTTTCCAGAAAAAAAATTCATCTAAGCTATCATTTTGGAAATATAGATTGTTTTAAAAATTCAGAGGCCCATAACTCAGAACGTAAGTAAATGGTTTCTATGGTCAAGGTTAATCCGAAACTGCCATTTTTTTTTTCAAATTACCGAGTTTTTTTTTTTGGAAAATCCACCAAGTCCCAATAAATATTTTCACTAAAAAATATATATTTTATTTTCTTTGCTGCTCATAGTGCGCCTAAGCGTATACTCCAACTCCTACAAATCAGCCCCTAAGACGACCCACTGACTGGCATAAGCATTGTTCACCAAATTATTGAAGGCGGATCATGAGTATATTTTGAATAGTTTAGAGAAACATTATTATAAAATTTAATTACGACCAATAATACACTTAGTTACTGTTTACCTTGAAATACGATCAATTATACATTTTATTTACTGTTTACGTTATTGAATAAAGCTTACCTCACAAACGCACGCCACTTGCTCCTGTGTGAAACCGAAACTCGGCAGGGGAGCATCTCTAGGGGGGCTCGACTCCCGCTGACCCCATTCGGGGCCCCCCAACATGTCCAAATGCTCGTCTCCAGCCACTTTGACACAATTTCACACCAATTTATGCGCAAAACCGCCAAAAATGGCGATCAACCACCACAGTTCACAAAAATACACGAAATGTCATTCACTTTCCCGCGCTTGCACTATTTTTTTTCTAAGTATTGTTTTTTTTCTGTCGTGAATATCAGTGCGTTCAAAAGTCGAGTGTTTGCACTCCCACTGTTTTTTGAAAATACTTAAAACGGTAAATAAACAGAAAAAGGCGGCAGTCCCAAAAATGTTTAAACAAAAGCGATCACCTTTTAAACGTCGATTACTTATTTGTGTTCCGATTTCGAAAATGGCCTGAAGTTTGTTTATGAATACGAGTGAGTTGTATTTAGAGTCAACTTTTTTAATTTTATTTTTAATTTCACTCCCAGTCTCTGTCTGGATAAAGTCCGTTTACACCATGCGTTGTTATTGTTAAGATAAATGCTTTTAAAATTATTATATGGTTGATGTATTTCACTTCGTTATTGGTTTTCTCTTCTTTTTCATTTTACTTCAATTACTGCAGACGGCCTCTGCGTTCGCCTGTAACAACAGAAAATTATTTTAATTAATTATTGTTGCATTTCAGCACCTAAATATTATTGTAAATATGAAATAGGTAGTTAGATAGACATACGGGTTCATAAACTATTATGTTCGTGCAAGTATTACCTATGAAAATTAAAATTATTCCAAAAGAACAATATTCAGCAAGACTTTTAAAAGGGTTGAAAACATCTTTCACGGCGGAAGAAAACTCAAAAACATATATTAAGGCAAGTAAGAATATTAAAGCAGAAATACAAAGTTCTAACATAACAGTCATTTAAACCCTTCAGAAAATTTCGTTATTTAAATCCTTCATATAATATCGTTATTTTTCGCCAAAAATACTCTGAATTCTACCCCAGTTAACCCCAGTGTAGCAGCTGAATCCCGTTATTTACTAATAGCCTGGGGTGCGTTATACGATACGAGCCTATACTTCCGTCCGACGTAGCCTGGGCACTTGGGCAGTCCGACCTTGCCGACTAGCATTTTTTTTACAACTGCACAATATTTTATATTACAAATATCATAAATGCCACAGTAATTAAAATTACTCTCAATATCTTGACAATACTGGGGGCCTAAAATAGCCGCTTTCATCATCATCATTATCAGCCTATAATGTTCCCACTACTGGAACACAGGCCTCCTCTGTATTAGAGGGAGTGGGCTGTAATCCACCACGCGGGCCCAGTTCGGGTTTCCTCACCATGTTTTTCTTAATAGCCGCTTTAGAAGAATCACAATAGGATAATAGTATGAATTAAGTTACAATTCGTCTTATGATTTAATTATCCTATTATGATTCTGCTAAACCGGCCATTTGACGGCCCCTAGTGGCGGCTGGTGGTTACCATTTGATTCTGGCTTTATTAATACTGTGGCGGGTTTGTCTATCGGTCAGTACAGCGGTTATACGTCATTGCCTGGGTTCTAACATACTATTAACTATACATATATATCTTGTTAGTAGGTACGCCACAGTCAGTGGGATAACTCCAACCTCTACACGTGGGTAAGGGGAGCAGCGGTCAAAAGCTAGTCTAATAGTCTTACTAATATTATAAATGCGAATTTTACTCTATTATACATGCGAAAGCTGGTGAGGATGTTTGTTACTCTTTTTATGCAAAAACATAAGAAATCGATTTTATTGAAACTTTACAGTAATGCATGGTAAGGTCCAAAAGTTTCCGGCAACACATATTAAATAAATCAGACATACAAAACTATCATGTCACTGAATTACTTCAGTTTTCTCTAGTTATCCACAGTAATAAAGCAATATTTTTTGTTTAATATAGTCCCCCATTCTTTCAATCCAATTTTGTTTGGATATTAATCCTTAATTTTATAGTTGAAGCCGAAAAGTTTTGGACCTTACTGATAGCTAGCTTATACATCAGAACAAAACATAGGAATAAAGATATGGTGTAAAAAAAATACATCGGCGGAAAGTAGAATAAAATTCCATTAGTAAAAAACTTCTTGCAATAAAAATATTTACCTTTTTTATACAGCTTTAGCTATTTACTCATTCTTTGACTGCTACCAACTAGCCTTCATTCAAGAGAATGCTGGCTGCAAATAACACTATCTCAAGATTATCTTATAAAAGATACGGTAGTTCATTAATATTGATGAGAATTAGGAAAGGGCACAGAATTGACCCTTGTGGAACTCCCACGGAGTCGGTGGTAACTTCCTATTGACAGAGATATTTAGAGGGTTTATCTGAAGTGATTTTATTTAAATTAGAAATTCATTCGGGTCTGCTTAAAAAATGCCACATTTAAACATGAACAAGCGTGGATGACGGTGACTGATGGAGGTTGTGAGTGTGACGCAATTTGGCATAGGCCTATCCTTAGTCCAGCAGTTGACTGTAAATAAGGATTGATGATCCGCGGGCACACGGATTGCACTAAGAATGCTTATTTTATCGAATTGGCTTAACTTGGAATTTATTGTATACATTGAGAAGAAGTAGTTGGGACGGAATAACTTGGTTAAAATTATTAGACTTCAGAATAGACAACCGTCTCTAAATTTTATAACATTATTAAATTTTAAAATTTTCTGCATAGAAAATGTTTATTTCTAACAAGGATCCACTAAAACTAATAATTTACAATGAAATCATTCCCCCATATAAAAACCTCCAGTTTCAACTACATTAAATCAATTTCTCATCGCAATCACCCACAAAATCTTTTGAAAAGAGGCCCCACCATCAATTTTCCATATTTTTATCACCAAAAAAACATACCATCACGTACTTTGAAGCATTACTAAGATTCACTGACGCGACAACGCAAGATTTAGTACAAAATTCTATAAAACAATCCAAAATTTTGTGTTACAAAGCCTAAAATACTCTTTGAAGGCAAAGCTTGAGTATGTTTCTGTCTCTTTCTGTTTTATTAGTGTAATAAAAGCGTGAGAGAGATGCAGGAGGGTCGTCAGGGGGCACGATGTTAAATGTTTGGTGTTTTAAGTAATTTTTATCATCGACACGATCGCAAGGGAGGCCTCCTTGATATATGGAGTTGACGGGTTAACAGTGATGTACATTTATTGTCGATGGTTCTTGTTTATTTTTTTGTTCTGTACCTGTTCGTGTTTAGCAAATGAATTGTGTCATAGAGGCATTTTTAGATGTTTTACCTTTGGCTTTAGTGTTTTTTTTTTCTTGAGTTCGTTGACTCAATGGGTGACATTTGCAGTTAATTTAACATTCATTATTTTGTTTTATGATCTAGTTAAAACCCAATTTTTATTGGTGTGTTCAAAGAAATTATATTATAGTTCTAGATACAAGTGAATTCCCTGCAAAACAGCTGTCACAATGGTCATAAGAATTTAATAACCGGGTGGCTTTAAAAAATCTAAATGTGAAAACTAAAAACAAATAAAAATCTCATTCTCCGTATAATAGGGTCACTTTGAGAAAAACATCGGACGTCAGAAAACGTTCGAGACAATCCGAAGCGTCTTCAAAATCATTTAAATTTAGAATCATTGAAGAAATTTAGGTTGCGTTTTGTATTTACATTGTAACGTATTTGGATGCGTTCCAAATGATTCTATTCGTCAACTCGAATAGTTGAAGATACTTATATTCTCATATATTTCTTAATAGTACGCAAAAGATATTCGGAGTGAAAAAAAGTTGTTTTTCTATGTCATTTAAATATTTGAAACCTGTCAGAGTTATTAGTTTCGATTTAATTCCGTAAGCTCTTTTATCTATGATCAAAAACATAGAGATCTTAATCAGAATGACGCGAACAAGGTTCATTATAATCGAAATTAACTTATAAAATGCAAAAGAGATAAGATAACAATCTGTAAAGGTGATCTAAAGGTAAAGCTGCTTATAATATAAATACAAATAGATAAAAATGCGAATATTTTATCATAATGAGTTTGTGTACCTCCTTAATTTTGCAAACAGAAATATTTCTGAGAAAAGATACACAGTGCTAGAGACGTTCCGTCATAAAGATACGATAAAACTGTAATTCTCCAATTAACATTCCCTTACCCCGGTTTGTAGGCGCCACTACACAATATTTTACGTATAATAACGACAATCGACATCGTGGACCGCATCACTATTACCCCACGTGGTGTCCGCGATCCTTATCGTACAACACCAGCTGTAAAACGCAAGATTTATCGATATTTTACCACTCCACGATGGTTGTACAAATCACGGCACTATTTAGCGATTTGATTTTCGATATAACAATTATTTGGTTGTGAGTTTTGTCGAATGATTTTTTGTGAGATAAAATTCTGTTTTGACCGATTTCGTTCTGATAAAATGTCTGAATTAATTAATTGGTTATTTTAGATAACGTTTAAGTGGGAATGTCGATCTATTAGTTTGAGTTTGGGACTTATTAACAGTCTGAAGTCTGAAGATTTAATCTGAATCTGATCTCAGATATATCTGTACAAGTCATCATTATCTGTTTAGCCAACATAAATATTTCTAACTACCGTCTAGCCTATTCTCCACTATGTTGAGTCAGCTTCCAGTCTAACCGGATGAAGCCGAATACCAGTATTTTAAATAGACTGCCTATATTCCGAGCCAGTATCTCTATAGGACTAGTAGTGAGACTTTTGAGCTTCTGACTACCCGTAGCCTCATCATCATCATTCAGAACCTGACTTCATCTACTGCTGGATACAGGCGTCTCTTAAGTAGTCTTCGTAGCCCCGTGACAACTGATACCATTCCAGTATACCTTGAGAATACCTAAATTCTTATATTTTATTGATTATCAAATCAGTCAATGTGTGCCAAGCTAACCTGCCGTTGATTCCTCTCGAGGCATAGAATAAGAAATTAAAATAAATGTCATTAATTTTCGTATCTGGCAATTAATCTTAACGATACGCGATAAAAGAAATTTTAAATTCTTATAGTTTTTGATAACATTCTTTAACATTCCTTCTTAGAGATGTTTTTTGTCAACGAAGGTAATTTTTACTACCTAGGTATATACCATGTTGGTTTAATAATAGACAAATCCGAACGCGTAGACGAATCAATTTTAAAACTTTTTGCTTAGTAGATTTTTACAAAGTACTAGAAAAAACGCAAAATTAGCTGTATTCCAGTTCTTTGTTATAATTTTCTTTACATGCCTCAAAATTTTAATTGTTTTGCTTACTTACTTATATCATTTTCTGTGTCTAAAATCGACTCTGTCAAAATTTTACAAAATTGGTCTTGTATTTTAAACGAAAATCCGATCGAAACAGACAGGCAGACAGTTTCACATTAAAAACAAACTATGCACGCAATAAATAGTAAACTTAAACTCCCTAACTAAAGTACATTTACCTACCAACTACTCCTCTTAAATTCAAATTAAAAAGCCTTAAAACCTCCCAACTGCCTTCGCCTATTTGACAAAACTATCAATTAAGAAAGCGATCCAACACTGCGCTCAAATAGGCCTAACTCAATTGAACCCAGATTTTATCGAGGATCCATAAAATGGTACTTTTATGTTCCAAGACCCGCAGGAGGTTAATTAATGGCCATGTAAGACCATATTACACCACGACTTACGACCGAGAGCTTCTAATAAACTTAGGAACATTCGTAACATATGTTTTTGGGATAATATTATTGAAAATTTTAATTAATCGCCCGATAAAACTCCTTTTGATGGTTTTACGGAGATCTCCATCTTTTTTTTTGTTGTCCTTCGAAATCGTGAGTTTCAAAAAAGAAGAAGGTTTGAATGTATCGAGGGATAGTTTCAAAGTGACATATCATAGTTTTTATGAGTAATAAAGGTTTTTTTGAAACAAGAATGTCAACGGTCCGTGTTGTTCCAAAGACAAACTTTTCACAATATTCGAGTAACTAAAAGTTCGAGCGTCACGTTGGAAAATGATAGCATCCTCCTCTTGTCTCTGCCCATAGCAACAATCGACTCATCACCTTCGATCAATAATAGAACTAGATTAAGGATCAGGAACAAAAATGAATCGCTAAAGTGTCCACGTTTGCACACATGTAAACATCTATATTTCATAGAAAAAAGTTTAATAATATTAACAACTTCAGTTTATTATAAACCATAACACCCTCACATAAAGTTTAATAACAATTGCAAAAGATATTTATTTAAGTCCTTTCATCGGAGAAAGCTAAAAGGCAATAAATTTAAAACGTCGCTTGAAAATAAAAAGTCATGAGTACAAAAATATTTATTCTAAAATGTATCTTAAAATCTAAGTGACAAGGTTAAAAAAATTACGTTGACAATTTCGTGCTTACACTAATTTAGAACTAGACGTATTTCTTGGTATTACATTTCAATGCTCAGAACACAGTAAGTATTGAAAGACGTGGAGTTGCAAAATATATTTTTTTAGGCCAAGGCTCGTTTTGTATGGTGGCAATTTTTTTTTTTAAAGTAGTAGACTAAGTAGTAGGTACTATTTTTAACCGACTTTAAAAAAAGGAGGTTGTCCATTCGACTATATTTTGTTTGTTTGTCCACCTATTTCTCCACCAA
Source organism: Cerastis rubricosa (assembly GCA_949152445.1). Classification (NCBI taxonomy): domain Eukaryota; kingdom Metazoa; phylum Arthropoda; class Insecta; order Lepidoptera; family Noctuidae; genus Cerastis; species Cerastis rubricosa. Next base: position 13,663,257 of record OX424548.1, on the reverse strand, counting down.
TAATTGTAAACCGATGTTAAAAATTCTTTTTTTTATTCTAAAGCATATACTCTTGTGGTGGTCCCGTTGTCACCAAGTCCTAGAGAAATCGAGGCAACCCTCAAATTATATAGGTGCATACAATGTTTTTCATGATCTAACGAGGCTCGTCACGTATTCCTGTAGTATCATCAGAACTTAAACTTGTTGAACCTGTAAAGAAACAGGCGCGGTTTATTGAATACAGTTTTAAAGTATTTCATGAAAATACCTACAGGTTCTTATAGTTTTCTTCCGATAAAGATTTTTGTAATCTATTTGCGTGTTCCCAGTTATGTCCAAACTATCAAAATAAATTGAACAAATTCTCGAATGTTTATAAGGTTTATGTATTCTGCACATCGAAATGGTTCGCTAAAAAATCTATAAACAAAAATAATATATAAAATAACAACACTACTCCATGTATTGCCGGTTCCAAAACAGTCGATGTTTGTAACAATACTTGGTGCGTTGTTGCAAACATTGGCCAAACATCAAAATATTAGCTAACTTAATTATTTTTACTATTTATCCTGTTTTTATTTCACGAAAAAACACTTAAATAATATAAACTTACCGAAATAAAAAAATCCTTCCAAAATCGTGGTTTTACGGTGGTTATTTTCACAGTTTTTAAACGCGCACTACGGCATCTCGGCGTCTTAACGTTGGCTATGCTTGGACAATACTAATTTGAAATAAGACCACAAAATTATTTGTGGTCTAATTTTTCGTGCCGTTTTTGAAGCGCTCATCGGGAATCTAGTACTATTATTGATCGAAGCTCATCACTTTAATAAAATACACACGTATTTAAAGGCCCATCTCATACTCTTAAAAAAATTTACTGGGTAGGTCTAGGACTGTTGATATTTTTCAGTAAGCTCACGTACTATTCCCAACTAGTGCAACTCCTGAAAGACAGAATCAACAATGGCGACCACAAGAAACGTGGAGAGGCAATGGAGCTCGAAGAGTCTTGGAAAAACTATTCAACTATTTAAGATCTGAAAAGAACAGCTTTGAATAAAGCTTTTTTTTAAGTACTTCTATATTCACTAGGATCTTCACTTCAATACACTTCAAAATTTATTCCTCTTCAAAAATTATCACCGAGACACCAAACCTTTTTTCCATGACCTTTACGGCGATTATGTTACAAAATACATTTTATTTCGTGAGGGACGCTTCTATAATTTCATAAGAGCCATTTATCGGTCTCGCGGTGTGGTCCCGGCTTCGAGAGGGCCACCCCATCACTTCTCAACGAGTTAAAGGCAAAGGAGAAAGGGTTTAATGTCAAGGGAAATAATGGCAATATGGTTCGCTCTCAAGTGAGTATGGTTATACACTATATGGAAAATTATTACAATGGTGGAAGGATTGCCTCGTTGTGGTAGTCGCGACTACCGAGCATGAGGACCGGGTTTGATACTCGGATAAATTAATCGTCACGGCATACTGGAAACGCGCCGTAACACTTTGCCCGTCCCGGGAATCGATCCCTGGACCTCAGGCTCAGCAGTCGCGCTTTCGACCACAAGACTAACAAGGCAGAAGCGAAGAAGTATGTATTACAAAATCGTACATTTGTAACCTTAGTTATCAGTGGCGTAGCGTGCCTTGGCGGCAAGATAAAAATTGGGCCTATGAAGGGCCTATATATTTCCCTGGCTGGGGGCCTTAAATTCATTTGAGGTCACCACAGGATTGCTCGGTTGAGCAGAAATAACCTTAGCAGGTTGATCAGCGAGTGGCCATGTCAAAAAAAAAAAAAAGGGCCTATATATTATGATGGGTAAAGATTTCTCACAAAAGAAAAAACAATGTTTGCATATAATTAAAAGAAATATTTATTCATTAAGTATATCTATCTGTCACTTTTCCTAATTTTTTACAAACAATTCAAATTTAATATTAAACTCTCCTGGCCTTTTTTCGGCAAACTCGTTTATTAAATCATTTATAACTGATGATGATAAACTTTAGTTTTTCTAAATTTTTTATTAATTTTTGCTTACGCACGTCGGGGGCCCCGTATAATTGATACGACAGATACGGCGGTAGCTACGTCCCTGTTATTTATTATCATATACTATTCGAGACAATTATTCTCACAGCTCCGACACGGCAGCAGAATAATCACGAACCTGTATTAAAACATCAGTAGTCAGCCTCGTGTCTGCCAAATACAAATGACTCATTGAATTGGGAGCACTTGGCAACTCCTACAGTACTGACGACCGTTTGTGAAGCTGTGCGAGAGGCCGATGATCTTTATTATTGTGACAGGGTGCTAATTAAGATGAAATAACATTACACAACGAGCGACAACTTAGAAGTAAAACCAAAGTGACATCTTCATCAGTATTGACCAGCAAAAATGGAGATAGACAGGTCATATGATGAGAACAAAGCAGGAGAAGTGGTGTAAAGTTGGTAATAGCAGAATATTATACCAGACAAGGAGCAGGCGAAAGCATCTAAGAATTAAAGTTTAAGGAGTTCCTGCACTGTTTTATGTCTGATTAGAGTTACAAAAAAATATCTTCAAATTATTTTGCATTAAATGTGCATTTACCAGGCCCCTCAGAAAGTATTGCGAAAAAAAGTTTTTATATATGGGAGACTGGCCAGTTATTATGTTTTTCGAAAATATGATTATTTATAAGTAAAAATAAGTAAGTTCCAATTTCAAAATTTCCCTCCACATTTTTTGCGAGTTAATTCAAAGTATTGTGTCTCACTGAAATATGGATCTGCGCCGGGAACATTTTAGAGCTATGATTTTATACGATTTCAAGTGTCGCCTGAAACCGGATGAATCGTACGATAGACTTCAAATGGCATTCATGGATGAAGGCCCTTCCAAGGCAACCGTGTATCGTTGGTATAACGAATTCAAGCGCGGTCGACCAACTTTGGGGGATGACGAAAGAAGCGGTCGCCCTTTGACGGCTGTTACCGAAGAAAACGTGCTAGCAGTGAAAAATTTAATCCAAGACAATAGGCGAATTACATATCAGGAGATTCAACACATATTGAAGATTGGATCGGGAAGCGTTCACGAGATTCTACACAGCCATCTTCGCGTGAGGAGGATAGTATCACGCTGGGTGCCGCACAACCTCACCGATGCTCAGAAGCAGGCCCGGGTGGAATGGTGCCGTGATATGCTTAACAAATTTGAAGCAGGCTCGTCTCGGCGTGTTTACGACATCGTTACAGGTGATGAGTCCTGGATTTATCAATACGACCCAGAAACCAAGCGCCAGTCGACTGTTTGGGTGTTTCAAAATGAGCCAACGCCTACCAAAGTGAAGCGATCTAGAAGCGGGGGTAAGATTTTGATCGCTAGCTTTTTTAATTTGACTGGCCACTTGGTATCAATTCCCTTACGGGATCAAAGAAGCATTAATGCCGAATGGTATACTTCCAAATGTTTGCCAGAAGTTTTCTCTGTTATAAGCAACAAGCGACCAAACACAGGGCTAGGCGGGCTACTGCTCCACCACGACAATGCACCTGCGCACACCGCACTCAAAACGAGGGACTTCCTGGACAGCACGCCAGTCAAACTCCTGGGTCACCCTCCTTACAGCCCTGATCTAGCACCGTGTGACTTCTTTTTATTCCCAAAAATAAAAAATCAGCTCAAAGGGATACAATTTTCGTCGCCGGAAGATGCGCTGGCTGGGTTCGAGCAGGCTGTAAACGAGGTGTCTGCGGCGGACTGGAAAAAGTGTTTTGAAAACTGGTTTAGGCGCATGAATCTTTGTATAGAGGCTGGTGGAAAGTACTTTGAAAAGATTTAATAAAAATATATGTACGTATAGAACAATTTTTTTTAGTTTCGCAAAACTTTCTGAGTGTCCCACGTATTACGAATGGTTATTTTGAGATGTGCTCATTTTGCGAAAGCTCTATTTGAGAAGTGCCCGTTATAAGAAGTGCACCATTTGCGAAGTGCACTTTTTTGCCCAGTGCATATTTTGCGAAGTGCATATTCTGCAACGGAGCCATTACAGGGCTGAGGTGATCTTATTGTCACTAACTGTGCACAAATCGAGATAATCTGAGCAGGTACTGAGAACTACATTTACTTATTACTTTGTTTGTTTATATATTTAAATATATGTATTTATCGTTATAATTTATTTGTAAAAGTTTTACAAATAAAGTCTACTATGTTTTCTCTCTGCATCACCCTAAGGTAGACTGGTAGAAAATGCCAAAGGCATTAAGTCCCTCTTTGTACAGTGTTTTACACTCTTGTGCATAAAATTTTAATAAATAAATAAATTTCTTAGCTGTAAACTCCTGTTAGACTTTACAAGGCCCGGAACAGAGAACATAGAATCCCATACCTAATGACTAATTGTAGTACATACTTCCACCAGTTCCACCAGACCATCGACGTAATTACGGTGATTCATCGTTTAAATAATCAGCTTGTGAGCGTCCACTGTTGGATTTGTCAATCAATGATTTAATTGGAAATATTATGGGGCCATGTGGTCCACGAATCATATCCATGTGGTTTTGAATTTGTAAACAAGAGTACATTTCATACAAACTTTCAAGTTCTTATTTTCCGAAACGGGTCGTGGCATGCCCGCATGCTTGCACACTTTTGGAGACGTCAGTACGAGGAATGATCAAGTATGAACTTTATTAAAAACTAGCTGTCCGGCGCAACTTCGTTTGCGTCACATTTTCCCCGTTTTCGCAACATTTTTCATTGCTGCTCTACTGCTATTGGTCGTAGAGTGATGATATATAGCCTATAGCCTTCCTCGATAAATGGGCTATCTAACACTGAAAGAATTTATCAAATCGGACCAGTAGTTTCGGAGCCTATTCAATGCAAACAAACAAACAAACAAACAATCAAATCTTTCCTCTTTATAATATTAGTTTAGAACTTTTAGACAAATGAATTTTATATTTTGGGGAACTTGGGAATGAATGTATGATAAATTTTTAATTTTTGCGGAACTTGGAATTTGGGGACATAGGGCATCAGCCTATTCCTGTGTTGCTGTCGCAGGAGAGCAGCGGTGGCCCATTGGTGGCAGCCCCGACTTACGAGCAGTAAGCCGTGGGTTCGAACCCAGGCAGGCGCATTTATTATTTATTTAATACTTGCTGCACTTATAGTAGCACCAAAGCGTGCAGCACATTGAATTACTTTGTGTAAATTATGTCATCATCGCTGCCCTCAAAAACCGTGCAGGAAAACATTGTGAGGAGGCATGTTAACCCTCCTCCCCAGTAACTAGGTAATACGATACCCCTTTTTAGGGTTCCGTAGCCGAATGGCAAAAAACGGAACCCTTATAGATTCGTCATGTCTGTCTGTCTGTCTGTCTGTCTGTCTGTCTGTCCGTCTGTATGTCACAGCCACTTATTTCCGAAACTATAAGAACTATACTGTTGAAACTTGGTAAGTAGATGTATTCTGTGAACCGCATTAGGATTTTCACACAAAAATAGAATAAAAACAATAAATTAAGGGGGTCCCCATACTTAGAACTGAAAACCAAAAAAAAAATTTTCATCAAACCCATACGTGTGGGGTATCTATGGATAGGTCTTCAAAAATGATATTGATGTTTCTAGTATATTTTTTTTCTAAACTGAATAGTTTGCGCTAGAGCCACTTCCAAAGTGGTAAAATGTGTGTCCCCCCCCCTCTAATTTCTAAAGTAAGAAGAGGAAAATTCTGAAAATATTTAGGATTGTAGAACGTAAAAAAAACTATCAACGAAAATTGGTTTCAATAAGATATGATGTTTAGTTTTTGAGATATGGGACTTTTTCATCAAACTGCAGCAGTAACTTTGTTTTTCATAAACATACTATGAAAAACAAATTTAGTTTTGCGGTTGCGTGGAAGTTTACTAACTAATACTACTAACTAATGAATGACAGTTCAAAATATTGTTATTATATTGTTTGGAGCTATGGAACCCTGTGTGCGAGTAAGACTCGCACTTGGCCGGTTTTTTATGTTTAGAAATCATCAAATGACTTCTTCCGCTCTGGGCGGAGCGGAAGGGAGTGTCAGACTTGACTGACTAAAACCCATCCATGTTCCTTCTTAGCCCTTTGTGTTCCAGGGCCACGGTATCTCTTTCGAACAACCCGCAGCCCTGGCAGGCATCGGCCCTCTCGGGCCCCTTCGGATTTGCTGACATATCCTTGAGGCGCGCGTGGAACACAAACGCGCCGTCGGCACGGCCTGTCGTCATGAGACGGACGGACGGTGAGCTAGCCCATTACTCACCGTCCACAGGCCCGCGCCTACGGTGGCCGGGGGCCACTGGTTGCCCCCCGACGCCCGGGGCGTCTCCTGCGGCGACTGGGACGTGAGGTTCTCTCCCTCTCACGTTCCGCCACCTCCTTCGCTAGCATGACTGCTTCGCAGAAGGAGGCGACGGCTTCCCATTCCCTCTTGCTCCGGACCATGGATTGAACCAGGGCCGGACGCGAGAGGTCGCCGCAATACGATACCCCTTAGTAAGACTGGATGTCAGACTTTTGACTTCTGACTACTCGTGACGACTTACAAAGATCTACAAATGTCAGCCGGGACCAACGGCTTAACGTGCTTTCCGAAGCACGGAGGAAACTCGGTATGTAATTATGGTCACCCATCCACGGACCAACCTCGGCAAGCACGGCTTAACCTTAAAGATCGACCCGTGCGGCAGTTATTATAGCCACGAGCTTCTCAACTGATGGACGATCTACACCGAAATAATGCAGTTTTACTTACAGCCAAATATTCATTAATGTTCAGTTTTGAAGACAGTAGATAGAAAACTGATTCTGTTTATTAGTTTTATTTCTAAATATAGAGCATTATGGGCGATATGCTGCAACTGTTTTGCTATCTCCATGGATATACCTGACCTAGGATTGGTGCAAGATCATTGTCGAATTTGGGCTAAACTCGCACTGGGCCCGCCTTGTTGATTCCGGCCCAGTCTCCCTTTCAGAGTGGAGGTCCCAGCAGTGGGAACGTTACAAGCTGATTACGATGTATTGAAGAGTGAGTGTCCTTAATTTACATTATAATAGAACGCATATGCGTTTTTTGATGTCATGTAGAAGATGAAACAATAACCCGGGTCCAGACTAGACAATAGTGACATTCTATCAGCGAAAACATAATAATCAGATTTAAAATTGATTGAAATAAACTGTCAATAAGAATAAAATAAGAATAATTTATTGTTAGGTAAGCCGTGGGTTCGAACCCAGGTAGGCGCATTACTTTGTGTAATTTATTTCATCACCGCTGCCCTCAAAACGGTGAAGGAAAACATCGTGAGGAAACCGGCATGTCCTAGAACTAAAAATTCGTAGACATGTGACATCTACCAACCCGCACTGGGCCCGCGTGGTTACAGCCCACTCCCTCTCATAGAGAGACGGCCTGTTTCCCAGCAGTGGGAACATTATAGTCTGATGATGATGATGATGAATTTATTGTTTAATAAAGTACATTAAATGCAGTGATTCCTGAAACTCACATTAGGATTCCCTGTGTCGTGAGGTAACAAGATATATCAATCCAAAATTGAAAGTCGTTGTAGAAACACGAAACGCTTTCAAATCGCCATTGCCACCAGCCTAGGTCCACCGGTCCTTTATCAGGTGCACCATGATGAGATTGGCCGAGAAGCCCATTTATTATCATACATACTAGCTGTCCCGCGCAACTTCGTCTGCGTCAAATTTTCCCCGATTTTGAAACATTATTCATTGCTGCTCCGCTCCTATTTGTCGTAAAGTAACTATATATACCTTATCCTCGATAAATGGGCTATCTAACACTGAAAGAATTTTTCAAATCGGATCAGAAGTTCCTGAGATTAGCGCGTTCAAGCAAACAAACAAACTCTTCAGCTTTATAATATTATTATATATTACATTATTAAGTATAGATTTTCATCCGCAGTATGAGGGGCATGGTGTAAAGTTCCTTATCCCCCATTCAAAAGGTAGCATCCTCCAACCAGCACGAGTAGCAAGACCGGTGTAGAAACGGACTATGGACGACGGAAGAATAGACAAGCTGACACATTGTCATTGTCTATCTGTCATTATGTGACAGGAATCTTCCATAGACAAAATCGTTATGCTACGCATGCAGATAGGTTTTATGTCTGATAGACTTCTGGCCGACGGTTTTTGTTGAGCTGTGGTATGTATCCTAATCTCGCGAATAACGTTGCTTTTACGATGAAAAATTTTGCGTGACGTCAGAAGTTTTAAATGCAGTTAGGTCTCTATTATAAAGCCAGCCAGTATTCATGATAAACTAAAGAATGCCAGGTCAGCAGTTATGACTTAGTTAATGCAGTGCTGCAATATTTATGCATAAGTTGCTGTCATGTGTAGTTCAAACAGTTTATTCATCATCATCATCATCAGCCTATAATGTTCCCATTGCTGGGACACAGGCCTCCTCTCTATGAGAGGGAGTGGGCTGTAATCCACCACGCGGGCTCAGTGCGGGTTGGTAGGGTCACATGTCTTCTAATTTTTTGTTCTAGGACATGCCGGTTTCCTCTCGATGTTTTCCTTCACCGTTTTTGAGGGCAGCAGTGATGAAGTAAATTACACAAAGTAATGCGCCTGCCTGTGTTCGAACCCACGGCTTACTCCTCGTAAGTCGGGGCTACCACCACTGGACCACTGCTGCTCTCACAGATACTACAATTTATTATGTTTTTTTTTTACGAGTGGAAATCCTCATAGAGGTACCCTGTGCCCTGTGGTGGGCGTAGAGGTCTATCAGACTCCTACTGACTTAAACCATTTGATGTTCTTTGACTACCTTGTGCCGCGGTGCTGGAGGACTTGCGCTCTTCGTCACGTTCCCTCGGCCAGATTTTGCTTAAATAAAACATGCGGGCCCCGTCCTGCCCTCTGTATGATGTATTTGCCTGTATTGTCCACCTAACTACATGACGGTTGATAAATATTTATTCCTTAATGTTTTTACAGTAGGTACTAGTTCATTCTTTCGTTTATACTTAGTAGGAGCTCGTGGGTAAATAATGACAGCCGCTTGGGTTGATCTTAAGTTGGTCCGTGGATGGGTGACCACCCATATACCGAATTTACTCCGTGCCAGACACGTTAAGCCGTTGATCCCGGCTGTCATTTGTAGATCTATGACAGTCTTACCAAGGGGTACCGTGTTACCCAGTACCAACTGGGTTGTCGAGGTACGATAGGCAGTCGCTCTGTGTAAAATACTGGTATTCAGCTCCATGCGGTTAGACTGGAAGCCGACCCCAACATAATTGGGAAAAGGTTAGGCATATAATGTTTTATAGTACTAGGCTGTGCTAATGACTTTTAGCAGCCTCGTTGATAATGTCTTCTCCATCGCAAGGAATAAGATTTAGTTCTGAGCTTAACTTCGACCAATAATAATATTATGACATCAACACTTTTGATGTGTCCGTACTTCTTTTAATTAATCCATGAAAATTAATAGACCGATAGACTTAAAAGCCCATGTGCCACGGTCAATTTTATCCAAATGCAATAAATTAACTGAAATAAAACTAAAACGAAATCAGAAGAACGAAGAATGTCTCTAGAGCTATGAAAATTAACACCAAAGAGGTTTTTAACATCAACCAAGCGGAAGTTATGTGCGTTCTTAATTTGTTATATTTCTGTCTAGTCTTTTGTTTTTTTTTTTGTATTTGGAATTACATTATTTTGTTAGTAATGCAATATTATTCTCAACGATTTAAAATGTCCGCTACCAGTGTCCTTTCCTAAAAAGTCCTCATCTGTCTAGCATTTTTCCCGTCTATGTTGGGGTCGACTTCTTGTCTACCCAGAAGCAGCTGAATACCAGTATTTCACATGGAGCGTGTCCCTATCTGACCTCGACAGTCCTATCCTGAAAAGTGATCTCTTATTTGTTTTAATTAATCTATCAGCTGATTTAGATATCTGCACGCGTAGCATGACCGCCGTAGAAACGGGCTATATCAACGGAAGAATCGACAAACTGTCATTTTTGTTGTTTATCTATCATTATGTCGATGCTTCAGTAGACAAAACTCGTTTCTACATTGGTCATATATTGGTCGCGTGCTGGTAGGAACTGTTTACGTCATTTGTTTTTATTAAATACGGTCCAATAGGTTTAGGGCCCGTCGTAATGGCAATTCTGGGAGAGACCAGCAGTGGATGCCATTCCTTTGAAATTATGAAAAATTTCCTTTAATCTTTCTAGCAAGTTGAGCATTTGCTTTGAAGTTCAAAACAAAGAAGCATTAATAGTTGATATGTTGACAGATAATCTGTTATGGGTCTTCTAAAAATATAAGCTTAATACAGAGACCAACCAGTTGCCAAAGATTTGGGGTATACCAACTCTACATGTCTTCATCTTCCCTTATTTTTATGCTGGTATCAAAAAAGGGAAGATTCAGATTTGTGAGCAAATAAACATAACATAATATTATACTTGTAATTCCCGAATTTGATCCACCTCTGCCCAATCCGGGCAGAGGTGGATCCAATAATTAGTACACCGACATTTCGCCAGTTAATGTTGTGAGTGAATCTTATCCTTATCACTTACATCAGTTCATCATCCTCTAGATATAATCTTCTGATCATCTCATTTAATGTCAATGGCACGTTTTCAAAACCAATTTTCTTCATGCAGTGTGTTTTCGCCGTTTATGAGAAACATAAATCTGTTTACAACATGAAACTGTTCTCTGACATACCGCGCAAATTACGCGCAAGAGCTTTTATTAGCTTTATTTATTTCTAATGTCATTTCTACATCAGATTTGTTATATTTTCTTTGGAATCTCCAAATAGAGTGCGTTTAAAACTTATTTCGTGTCCAATTTAAGTGGACTTGGCTGTTTAACGTACAAATAAAGGAAATTTTTGGGTCCTCTCTATTTAAAAACTAAAAAATGCGACGCTAAACAAACATGCTTGCCGTCGGCTGGCGAGCTTTAAAAATAAGGAAGACAGGCCGTGGCATACTCACACTCATGTGCACCGCTAAATTAAGAACCGTCTCACATCACACCAACAGCTTTAACAAGCTAAATGCTAAAAATAATACCCCCACCAATGACGAAACACAACCTATTTACGATTTACCATTCAAAACTAACAAAACCGTTACGAATTTATAAATCGAACACAGCAAAACACCGGCAAACTAAACACACTGGCATACAACACGAATTGACTTCGAAATCCGATTTTTTTAAATGCCGTCAATACCAAATTTGAAACGCGTGCGCGCCGTACGAACGCTAAAATGGAACTGGTTTGACCTGAACTTCCGTCGGGCCCTGCGATTGGGTGAGCTGAATTAAAGAGATAGAATCGTCCAATAGGGTGATTTTGTACTGTTAAAGGGTACCGCCTCTTATTGGTTGCTGTGTAGATTCGCCATTTTTCAGTTTTGTGAAACAATTGGGTTTGTTATGTAGGCGGATTCTTGACTATCACCGGTTAACGTTTTGTGAGACAGTGTGGATATTTTCGTTGCGTCCCACAATGCGTGAATTGGGATCGTTTCAGCTGACATGATTAAATCATCCGGTGTTCATGACGTAACTAGTGTGAAGAAAGTCTTTCTCGGTCAATTAGTTGGTTGGTTGCTAATTTTGAATGTGACAGACGGTGTGGGCGATGCGGGTCAGGAGTCGATGGACTTTTGTTGTGTTTTCGTTTAGGTTTGGCTATAGATGTGTTTTATTCTGTTATATTGTTGAATTCAATATTGGCAGTGCTACTAAGATTAAATGTTAAACCAGATGATTTCAGAGACAACATAAGGCAAAGAAAGTACCTAAATAACCCCTATTTAGTTGCTATAGAAGATACATTTTCAAAAATCCTTCATTAATACTCACCCTATTAAGGAACTGTTGCGGAAAATTTAAAGTTTGGAAAAGCAGTGGATTAGGCTGTTCATTGACTGTCAGTTATTTTTTTTTACAGTCACATGTAAAGTTTGTCAAGTAAAGAGGTTGGAATTCCATCCATACTTTACAAACTCCCCTCTCTGAACACATCCTTATCGTCACATTTGTCGCAGCCAGACGGAACACAACGCATACTCATCCTATTTCATTCAATTGCAGCTGATTGAGCCGTTCGCTCATTAAATCATGAGCCACCAATGAGCACGTGAACAAATATTAACAGTCTGCTGTTTGTTAGAGAATTTGAAGAGGGTCGTTTATGTGCTACGGTACGGGGACGGCAACGGGAGCTCTAATTATTGTTTCTTTGAAGTCTTGGTTGAGTTTTTTCTGAAAAACATCACCATCAGCGTCAGCCACAGCATCACTCTGTGTTGAATTATATTTGTGGTTATCAGAAAAATAGTCAATCAGTTATTTAAGTCCTAATCTTTTTTTTTTTTTAATTTGGACGATCTGGCTCTGGTCGGGTTAAAATAGAAACGATTTTTTCCTGATATGAGAGATAATGCAACTTTCGTCGAAATCATTAGAGCCGTTTTCGAGACCGGGATTACAAATGCACTACTTACAACCTACATATATAATTATATAAATATTGCCCATTAAAGGTTTAGGTAGCGACTTTCCAAATAATTTTAATATTCTTGTAGAACATTTTGTGCTCTAAAATGATAATTAACATTATCTAGGTAAATCATAAAGTTTCAAAATAGAGCACTGAAATAAATGGCTAAGATAAAGAATTTCCTCTGTTAAAAAAAAACAATAACTGCGCAAGTTTTGTCGATCCAGCAGCGTGTGCTAAATAAACTACTTCAGCTGTTCTTATAATGAGGACATCCTCTGCCAGTTTAATAATAGCACAATTAGCAATATTAATTACTATAAACTTATGCTTAGTGTAATGTGAGTTCCAAATCATACCATGTGGTAACAAATACTTGTATCAAGACCACATTGCAGCACCCTTAGGCTTAGGGACCCTTTGTGTTTAAGAACGTTTTTGTTTTAAATTGAAATGTTTATGTCACTTCTTCATTACTTCATTGAAGAAAATTCTACTTGTGAATCCAACCAATAAAATTTAGCCCAGTTTTAACAATAATAATGTTTTTTGATGATGAATGACCCTTATCAAAAGTCGTATCGGAATCGTCACGTCTAATTTGAAAGCCACTTCAATAATAAAAAAAGTTTTCTTCAAATATCAAAGGAGGCGATCGTTTGCTCATTTCGCTTCTATTCTTTATTTAAATGCACCTTTGAAAAACAATTGTGCTTGTTTTCTTTGCATACGGCGCCGTTCTCAACTTAAGTAGAGGTTTTCTTTGTTTCGTTGGTTATGATTTGATTATTCCGGTTTTATTATTGTAGTGGTTGTAGTCATTGACACTAGCTTACTATCCTAGCTCTGAGTGAATAGGTTTTTTTTTTATCAAGGATCATGTGCTTAGAAAAAAATATAGAATTTAGAGATTTTTTTTTACTATAAATAATTATTAAAGCATACACATTCAAGATATACACGAATGTATTTGTACAAAACTATAGACCAACATCCTACGAGAAGACTGACCTAAACGTTTTAATGTACTGGACTAAATAATAAAGATATTCATATCACAATAATGACAAATTGATGAAACCATGAATTAAACCCTCAAAGCTCGGAACTCTTTAAACAAATGTTTCATAACCATAAACTACCACTAAAATAGTCTTTATGGTTACCGCAATAAAGTTGACAAAAACAGTTAAATACCGCTTGTTATTTGTATAATGCATTGAATGCGATCATTATACGGTTGTTTGTCCTTTTGTTGCCTTTTGTGTTCGCCCGCCATTGTAGTTTGACGTTTAGCGGTAGCCATATTTTTTTGGCGGGAAACGGATGACGTTTTGGGGTTCCATGGTGAGATTGGAGTTTTTTTATGGTCTTTTTATTTTTTAAATATGGACATAGGTTGGTCGGGGTACATTTTGATAAATAAAATAAATTGCTATACTTTCATGAGTCCATAATAAACTTATATTTACTTCAAATCCTCTCTTCCATTAGATAGTTTATGCGATAATACCATGCCGTACATAATATTATTCTCCTAGATTGGCAAACTAAACTCTTTTTTTCTGCTTTAGTCTATGGATGTATGACTTTAAGGAGAAACAACAGGGCCTAGACAAGTCACAATCACTTTCAAAAGTTTTGTTCATGAAAGAAACTAAGACCTCTAAATATATTCTTGGAAATAATAATAGAAATGTAGATTTCACAAAATCTACTTTACCAAAATTTTAAGGATATATATCAGAAATCCCCACTCGTGGATCAACAAGGACAATGTAATTAAAATAACCACCGGAACCCACTTCTACCCCACATAAATTCAAGCACCTTCAAAAGCCCTTCAACAATCAAGTACGACTCAATACAACACAATGGTCTAAGATCATTCGAGAGATAAAACTATACAATTGTGAAAGCTGTAAGCTTCAGATTAGATGGGGATGAAATAAAGTAATAGGATGTTTATTTAGATATGCTAAGGGATCAACATCTTGCTACAAGAGATGGGTTGATTTCTGAACATGTGGCAAATGACACATGGTTTTAACTGCCTGAGGGAGAATCGTAGAAAGGAGACTTTAATCAGGTAGAAGCGCGCGTGGATTGACTACCTTATTACTAGTGATCGGATATTCGGATGCATATTTAGCTAAAATACGTTTTTTCCTGGCAAAAGTATGGAAGCGGCTATTTAAATGCCAATTTTTGTCGCGGGATTGCGAAATTTCATAATTCTTTAGTAAGTATAAAATGTAGTACTCAAAATATCGTAACGTATATTTTAAATTTATTTAAAACCTGGCAAGTTTGTTGAAAATAACAAGGAAAAAAATACAACAATTATTTGAATTCGTATTGTTGTGGTGAAATGTCGAATGCTAAAACAAAATGGTAAATACCTATGTCTGGGCATAATTCATTTGGAGCTAAACAAAAAAGTAACTAGACTAGTTTTTTTAAAGAAACTCCTTTTCCCATACTGACGCGCGCTCCATACTAGTCAATACTCAAACTTTAGGTAAATATGCATCCGAATCCGATCTCTACTTATTACCATTGATATGTAGTAGCACCATGTTAAAACCATGTTGACATTTGTAGATCTTTGACATTTGTTCGGGGCAGTCAAAATCCCGAGAAGAAGTCTGACAACCAGTCTTACTATAGGTAAGCCTAATCAGAGGCCCATGGGCTGTATATAAACGCATACACCAGTTTAGGCACTAACTCACTGTAACTGGGTTGTGTAGATCAAATAAGCAGACTCTGTATGGTGTCGGACGTAAAGAATAGCACCAACCCATATCTTCCCGTGGGTGTCGTAAGAGACGACTAAGGGACTTGCCAGAGAATGGGCAGCAGCGTTCTCTGTGCTTTTGTAACAACCGTACTGCGATCGCCAACCAGCCTGCGAAGCGTGGCGCTTATGGCAAAACCCCCCAAAATGTCAATGTGGCGACACTTGGGGGAGGCCTATGTCCAGCAGTGGACGTCTTATGGGATGAAATGATGATGGTGATGATAAGCAGACGCTGTATTTAAAATACTGGTATTTAATTCAAGTCATCAGTTGCATCCAATAAGACTAGAAGGTCTATTCCAACATATTTGTCAGAAGTTTATGAAAACTGGCAGACTGTAGACGCTGAAATTAATAATCACGATCTTCTCATTTTTTGTTAGTAGTCAATTATTTAAACGGACCAATAGACAGACAACAATAGATCAATGCATAGACAACAATAGTCTTAGATTACCAGATGAATCCCGGAATCTTTGGCGGATTTACTTGAATAGGCATGTAAAAAAAGGCATCTGAATTGTAAGGTGCTCCAAATTGCGACTACAGTAAGTGCTTGATGATGCCTTTCCCGGCACTGAAGACATAATTTCTAGAGCACTGCTATAAACAGTGTTGTATCTTCCAAATAGTGTAGGTGTGTGTGGTCTGTATAGAGTTGGACGTTAAGAATAGCACCATCCCATATCTTCCCGTGGGTGAGGCGACTAAGGGTTGGACCTCATCTGGCAACACGGAATCGCACTTTTCCATGCTTCTATCCTTTTCAGTCGCTTAGAACAGTCATTTGCTAGAGCGAGAAACATAGCGGAAATGCTATCGCACGCGGCAGCATTGATTATGCGGTCGGCAGCACGCTCTGATTCTCGCTCTAGCAAATGACTGTTCTAAGCGACTGAAAAGGATAGAAGCATGGAAAAGTGCGATTCCGTGCTGCCATATGAGGTCCAACCCTAAGAGACTTGCCAGAGAATGGGCAGCAGCGTTCTCTGTTCATTTTGCAACAACCGTACTGCGATCGCCAACCCGCCTGCCAAGCATGGCGATTATGGCAAAACCCCCCTTTGGGGGAGGCCTATGTCCAGCTGTGGACGTCTTTCGGCTAAAATGATGATCTTCCAAATAAGATGCATTAAAGTGAGGATTTTCCTAAGTAAAAAAAAAAAATTGCGTTTTTAAATATGTAAGCCATGGAACTAACGATTATAGTTCGTTTAAGAGCCACGATTCATTTTGATTATTAAACGGGTCCAAAGACAATACCTACTTGTAGCCTTTTCGCGTAAATATACAATAAAACATTGCAAAACTTAAATTAATACTAATTTACCCGTCATCATCATTCTGCTGCCTTTTTACAACTTATTTGTGGTCGGCGCAGCATGTCTTCTTCTTTTATACTTCTCTATTACTCGTCATCTCATCAGACACCTCCTTTCTTGCCACTAATCTACCCGTCTTTGGATGTTATTCAGAAAACAGTGACGTATCTACTCAAGAGTAAAGTACTCCACAGTTCACCAAAAAGGAATCAAGTTAGCAATAACTACTCAGCGTGCACAGTCAACAATAGTTAAAGATGTCAAGATAACACCGATCCTCCGTCAGATTCGCTTCAGAGACGCCGAAAGGACGTCTATGGTACGGTGGAAAAAACTTAAAGGGATGTTGAGTATTTGGATATTCGAGCCTAATTGTGCTGTGAAGCATGTGTCTTTCTGTGTGGGATAAATGTGGAAGTTGCTTAAAGGCATCATAGATCAATGAGTTAGAGCTATGTGTGTCTATGGACCTGAGGGCCTAGGTAAATTATAACCGCTTTCAAAGCCTTTCGAATTTTGAATTATTTTCGAACTTTTTTGGCTTCTGATTTTATCACTGTAGGCCATGCAAATATTTGTTCCGTGCGGGAATCGAAACCGCGACATGCAGTGCATCCAATCGCTCAGCGACTGCACCGATCGTGCCGTCAACAATACCTTTACCTACTTCTTGGGGTCGGCACAACACGTTTTCGTCTCCATTTTCCACTCCAATCGTCAAGGTATCATTCGATTGAGGGGTATATTCATCTAAAGTACTAAAATAGTGTGTTAAATTTAAATAACTACTATATACATTACAAGGATGAACAAACTATGTAAATTAAATAACTAAAATAACAATAAACTATAAAAGGGCGTCAAAAAACTCCTCCTCAACGCTGTCAGCTGGTAATTTGCCCAAGAGACTGGCAGCATTGCCACGTTGTATACTTAGCCTCTGGCCAAAGTAAAAGCCAGCCCTTGGGTCACTGGAAGCGTCAACTAGGCGTTTGGAAACTTCTTTAAAAAGGCTGAGAGCACTCGGACCCCACGGCCCCAGAGTTTCAACCCCAAATGGCTCGAAAATATAGTTACCACAAAGGTTACTATAGTTACGCCGCTTGGGGTTCTCCGCTGCCGCAGCGGCAGCGCCAGCACAGCTCGATGAGCTTGGAACATGTGATGGCGCAAGAGTATCGACGCAAGTTGCGTCCCACACCAAAGGCCTACCCATATTTTTTTGGTCGGTAACCAACGGATAACACGATTTATGCCAAAAAAGCTCTCCTCAAAGCACCATAAATCACAAGTCAAGTACGATCCTACAAACTTCAAAAAACTACAAAAAATGGCAAAAACTCGCGCCCTTATTAAAAGTGTAACAAACAGGGGTATGAATGGGGTACACTATCACCCCATTACGTCATGGGGTGCTAACAATATGCTGAGTAACGACATAACAGCCCATAATGTTTGCCACGGTTTGGGGTCCCGTGGCGAATTTGTAAAACCATGGATAATGTGGCGTGAATAATGAAGGGGGTAATTATTTTGTGATTTTAATTAGTTTCGGTCTGTTCTTTTAGTTCTGTAGGTGCCTTTTGAAGTCATTATAGTCTTGGCTTTTATGTCTATGAAAGTGGCAAGTAGACCAACGGTTGCCTTGCCACTTTGACCGGGACCAACGGTCCCAGCTGTCATTTAGGTAGATCTTAAACCAAACCAGCGCTATGCTGTGGGTCCCCCCATGGCACAGCATCATGCTGAGTGGTAACCTGCTTGTGGCAGTCACGACGTGCCAGCAAGGCCACGGTATCTCTTTCGAACAGTCCCGCAGCCCTGGCAGGCATCGGCTCTCTCGGACCCCTTCCGATTTGCTGACATCTCCTTGGGGCGCGCGTGGAACACGAACGCGCCGTTGGCACGGCCACGTCATGTTCCTGCGACAAATAAATAATTGTTCTTTCTTTCTTCTTCTTTTATGTTTGACAGTCGTAAAGTCAGTCAGTGGCCCGAAACTGCAGCGACCACTCTTGTTAAGGGGTATCGTATTACCCAGTAGTAAGTAACTGAGTTGTCAGATAAGCAGTGGCTCCAAGTGAAACACTGGTATTCAGTTGCATCTGAATTAGACTGAAAGCCGACTCGAAGATAGTTGGGAAAAGGTTAGGCAGGTGATGATTATGAGAGAAAAATATGGAGAGCAGCGTGTGTGTGTGTGAGAGCAGTAGTGGCAGCCCCGACTTACGAGCATTAGGCCGTGGGATCGAACACAGGCAGACGCGTTACTTTGTGTAATTTATTTCATTACCGCTGCCCTCAAAAACGGTGAAGGAAAATATCGTGAGGAAACCGGCTTGTCCTAGAACTAAAAATTCAAAGACATGTGACATCTACCAACCCGCACTGGGCTTGCGTGGTGGATTACAGCCTTCTCATTGAGAGGAGACCTGTGTCCCAGCAGTGGGAACATTATAGGCTGATGATGATGATACTAAAATATTCTAGACTTAGCAGCTATAGTTAGTTGTGTGCACTAAAAAATTACTGATTGACAGGATGTTAGTGTTATTAGTTTTATATACAATACTTATATATCTTCCCGTGGGTGTCGTAAGAGGCGACTAAGGGACTTGCCAGAGAATGGGCAGCAGCGTTCTCTGTGCTTTTGTAACAACCGTACTGCAATCGCCAACCCGCCTGCCAAGCGTGGTGATTATGCCAAAACCCCCCAAAATGCCAATGTGGCGACACTTGTGGGAGGCCTATGTCCAGCAGTGGACGTCTTTTGGGCTGAAATGATGATGATTATGATGATACAATACTAAACAGGATTGCGTGTAGCCGTTCATCATCTGCTTAGCCTTTTCCCAAACTATCTTAAGGTCGGCTTCCAAGTTCAAAGTCTAACCGGATGCAGCTGAGTATCAGTATTTTACATGAAGCGACCTCTACAACCTAGTAACTGTGGGTAATACGATACCCCTTGGTGAGACTAGATGTCAGACTTTTGGCTTCTGACCACTCGTAACGACTGTCAAAGATCTACAAATGACAGCCGGGACCAACGGCTTATCGTGCTTTCCGAGGCACGGAAGAAACTCGATATGTAATTATGGTCACCCATCCACGGACCAACCTCGGCAAGCACGGCTTGACCTTAAAGATCGATCGCGTTTGGCCGTTACTCGCCTGATATGAAGTGATAATACGGCTTAGGATGGAGAACGCTTGCCTAAAAGAAACCTAAATACAATAAATAAAGTTAGACGTAATATATACCTAAGTTTTGCGTATTAACCTTACTCAGTCTTTTGATCTCGCCATGATATTTTGATCAGTCGTCCATCTGTCGTAGTCTTCGGTCAGTTAAGAATGTTATCCGTGTCCACTCTTATTCACTAATGTATTGTGGTATTTACTCCAGTTCCACCGTTTCATTGAACGTTGCGCGTTGCTAAACCAATAATTTCTCCTGTGTTTTTGGTACAAGTGCAAATCTTACATGCACGCTCTTTTTGTCAGCTTCTCAGAACCCTGATTGAAAATTGACTTTGTACACGAGCTTCGTAAACCAATTCGCGCCCACAGCGTTTTTAATCTCTCTCTTCTCTTTTTTTCAACCCTTTTACATCCAATGCTGAGTGTAGGTCTCTTCCAAATCTCTCCACTTTTGGCGGAACTTGGGTCATACTCAGAAAAAGTGTACATTTGGTATCTTTTCTTGTCCCGCAGCTTCATAATCAAGTAAATATCTAATATTATGATATATTTTATTTTTTCATCCCCTTGCTGTTATATTAGTCTATTAATATGAAGATATTTTTGGTATTTAAACTTTAATTTTCATTGAAAGAGTATATTTTTTGAGTTTCAAAACATTGTTATAAATATCATCATACATTTTTTTAATGTCCCAATGACCATTACACATTTTCAGAGATGAATTGTTACGAATATTCATCGCTTTACTTAACATTGACTGTGGCTATATTATTCCTGATGAATCAAGTAACTAAATAGGACCAATTTTATTCGTTAATCATTTATAGAAGAAATAATTTTAATTATAGTAATTTTGTCCCAAAATTATGAAGTTTCGTTACTCAGGATTAGTAACACGCAATAAAATTTAAAAACGTAATTATTTAAAGTGGTATAAATATATTTTCCTATTCTGGCAATACTATTACTTATGTCAAAATTCTGTCACGGCAGCCATTATTTTTTCGCCGTAGTCGTGAAGTCAAGACGTGTATCAAGTGAACATTTACAAAAAAATCCTCAGGGTGATAAACGACTATTATTGTGGTAAGTTAGTTATATTTTTTGTTTACTAACTATGTTTTTTTCTTATTTTTTGTATTCTCTGAACGAATACGCTCAGTGCTTGCGTGGTAAACACACGGTTTACGTAAAAATATTTTTAGAAGATAAAATTTCTCAGATTTTATTGTCAGTTTCGTTATATTGCGTTACGATACGAAACTGAGAAATTGTTAAGCTTAGTTCACAAAAACAAAAAGTACGTAACTATAGTAACCGGCGCGTAAGTTGGCCCATATCTTCCCGTGGGTGTCGTAAGAGGCGACTAAGGGATTTGCCAGAGAATGCAGCAGTGTTCTCTGTGCTCATGTAACAACCGTACTGCAATCGCCAACCCGCCTGCCAAGCGTGGCGATTATGGTAAAACCTCCCAAAATGTCAAAGTGGCGACACTTGGTGGAGGCCTATGTCCAGCTGTGGACGCCTTTTGGGCTGAAATGATGAATGATGATGATGAAGTTGGCCAAAGATTTTGTAGTGGGGGAAGCACAATATATTTATTATTTTCTTGAAATCAGTAGTCAAATTGCGTGCCGGTAACTTTAATTACCTATGTACATATTCATAGGTATGTCGATGTGGTGATCACAAATACCTAACTAAGTTTCTTGTATTAACTACCTTTACTTAAAAAAATAACAATGTCAATAAAAACTTTAATTTATAAATAAGTAAAACAAAAGCATAATTTGTAAGACAAATACTAAACCACTTATGTTCGTTTCAGTAAAACACCATGGCTCCTGTGTCAAATGCCGAAAGACAAAAAAGATACAGAGAGCGTCTTAAACAAAATCCAGTTAAGTATGAGGAAATGCGAAAAAAACATTTAGAGAGAGTTATATGAAATAAATTAAGGAGCAGAACCAAAGCCAAAAAGAAAAACCACGACAGAAGTGGAGAGAATACTCTAATCGCTACTATAAAAGAATAGGGATGGGAAAAAATATGGGAGACTGTGATTTAATACTCTTAATATACGATTAAGAAGCATAATATTCTCGTAATAATAAGAATTAAAACTCGTTTTGATATTTTTCAATAGCTATTTACTTAATTTTATATAAACAATTTTTAATTTTCTAATTTAATTAGCGATGTTTATTATTTATGTTTCTTTAATTAATTTAAATACGACTGATAAGCCAAAGATGACCAAACACGTGTTTTATTCGCCCAATCCATGTGTACTATACCTTATGACCTCAGTTTCGTGACGGAGATTCTCAGTATCGTTACCTATCAGTTTAGTAACAAATTTAAAATGTACACTTTTTCTGAGTATGACCCGGTTATGTGTCATTGCTATATATATTTTTAATCTCACCTACTGTTTAATTCCTGTATACGGAACCAAGCACTTCCCACCCTATCGACTGCACCAAGGGTGCTTGAGAGTGATCCAGTAATTGTGGCATTGTGCTTCACATTGTGCAGTTTATTACAACATTATTACAATGTGTACGAGATGGGAAGCAAGATGTGAGAAATTAGACTTAACTGTCTTTTTTTATTTGGCATTTCCGTGGGCATTTTGACAGTTAAGTAATAAAAGTCTATGTTTCCGCGACCACACTTAACTAACATAACATCACGCCTGTAATCTCCGGCTGGTTAGGCAGCAGTGTACCTAATTGTTGCTACTATTCCACTAATAATGCTACTACTCTACAGCTGAGTTTATGAAAGACAAGACATTTTAATTCTTTTTTCTTACTTTTTAATTGTGTTATTATGTAAGGAATTGTGTGTTAATATGTAATTGTGTTCTTAAATTTAAAATTTGTGTCTATTTTTTTTACATAAATGAGTACCTAAGTTTATTATGATTTGTATGCGGGTACAATGCAGCGAACTAACCATTTCTATATAACATCTACGAACGACCTTCATTTACGAATAAATTTGATTTGTATACAAACATTTCGCCAGTTATATTTAAGTCCCATGTAATAGCGGCGAGCCCATTGCATCCATTGGGTACAAATCCAGACACCGTGGCTACTACTGATAAAATTCCTGATGGAAAACCCAATAACACTTTGCTTGATCCGGGAATCGAACCTAGGAACTCGAGATCAGCAGTTGCGCTTGCCACCACTAGACCACCGAGGCAGTTCCCGCGACCAATACCTACATATACATACATAACATAAGCACATGCCTTTATCACATGGGGCTAGGCAAAAATTTGGTTCCAGGCTTGTCCTAGATTTACTCCCTGGCTTGAGCAAATGCTTGTGCGCTTTGAGCTCGGAGTCTAGATGTCTGTGCCCTGGTTTGTTTGGGTATGGACAAGTTACAAACACATGAGATGAAAGGGAGACCAAAAAACGGGTGCATTCCCAATTTCCCCACTGGGATATCCCCACCAGTGGGGACAATCATCATGCCGCATGATAATCGGAATATAGATTTGGTTGCGTGAGATTCCTAGCGGTGAGGTGGCAACGAACTACTAGGAGATCAGAAAAATGAAGGAATTAAACAAATCTTAACGATGGCGGCAGTGGGAATTAATTATATTTGTTTTATGTAATAGGAACCTATTTTTTTTTTATTTAGCCAGATCTTTCCCACTCCTAGGCCCCCATTCCTTCATTACCTATAAAATACATTAAAGGATAATAGTCTCACAAACTACCAGGAGACCAGAATCATGAAGTAGTGTGATATGTAGATTTGGTTGTTTGAGATTTCTATTTTAGTGGACCCACTGGTAAGGACAACGGGAACAATTTTTAATTATTTTATTAGATTCCCGTTATCCCCACCTGTAGGGACAAGGACAGTGGGGACAACGGGAATACACAAAAAATGCATGGCTAGAATGAGTTTGTCAGTGATTAGGATAGTGGAAGAGCAACCCATAGACGCCCCAAGAAGCTGGAACCAATTAGCCAAGATTTTTTTCAATCTAATCTTAAGTCATTTATTTTTACTATCAATAGGTATAAGTATCAGTATTTGGTTCCGAAAACACGTTTATCTTAGTCCCAATGTAGATTTGTTTGTAATAGAAAACCTCTATATTTTGACAAGTTTTGAAAATTGAATCAAAACAAAAAACAAACGCCGAGGATTGCTACTAACATTTTGGACGATTTTAATTTCGGGAATTGGTCTTCAATTAAATTAAAACTTAGTACGTATTGCTAATATAAAAATGATACTGCTTCATTGGAAACAAGACTTTGAAATATAAAAATCTTTTTTCTTTTCTCAATCACTCCATTTCAATATTGATTTCTGCCTTCCATTTTTCCTTTTAATTTCAACAACCAAATTAACATTTCCAATAATTTTACTTCAATTTGAAACAATGGATAGAGCAGTGGGTGCGTCGATTTAAGACACG
The DNA here is from genome assembly GCA_949152445.1 of Cerastis rubricosa. Taxonomy (NCBI): domain Eukaryota; kingdom Metazoa; phylum Arthropoda; class Insecta; order Lepidoptera; family Noctuidae; genus Cerastis; species Cerastis rubricosa. The sequence goes on along the minus strand of OX424548.1, from coordinate 13,638,872 downwards.
CCCACCCTCGAAGCCTTCAGTGTGCTATCTCCTTTACACAAGCTGTCTCGCTCTTACACAGTTAAAAATTATACTTCTTTATAAACGTTGCTCGAATGTTGGTCTTAATACATATTTCAAGTAAAAATATGAATAATTAACTCATTAAATTACACTGAAATTTCCCAGAAGAATTAAACACTAGGTCATCATCATCTGCCTAGCCTTTCCCAAACTATCTTGGGGTCGGCTTCCAGTCTATCCGGAGGCAGATGAATACCAGTATTTTACATGAAGCGACTGCCTGTCTGACCTCCACAACCCAGTAACTGGGTAAAACGATACCCCTTGGTAAGACTGGATGTCAGACTTTTGGCTCCTGACTACTCGTAACGACTGTCAAAGATCTACAAATGACAGCCGGGACCAACGGCTTAACGTGCTTTCCGAGACACGAAGTAAACTCGGTATGTAATTGGTCACCCATCCACGGACCAACCTCGGCAAGCACGGCTTAACCTTAAAGATCAACCCGTGCGTCTGTTATTATTTAGCCATGAGCTCCTAAACACTAGGTACTTAGTGTTTAAGTCACATCCATGTAATAGGGGGCGAGCCAATTACCATCAACCGGTTATAAGTCCAAACTACGGGCTGCTACTGAGATATTCCTGAAGGAAACACTTGATATCACCTTGCCCGACCCGGGAATCGAACCCGGACCTCATGCTCAGCAATAACGTTTGCGGGCACTTGACCAACGAAATAACGCGAGCCGAGGCTGAGTGAGTTAAACTTGGGAAAGGCGATTATCATTATTGATTTTGGTAATTTTGGCTGTTTGTGTATCTGACTTTAAATGTTTGTAAACGCACCCACAATACAGGAGAAATTCCTAGTATGGGGCAAAGTTTAAAAAGAAAAAAAAACATTAAAAAAAAATTGGAGTGAGATTACGATTTTCAGGTGTGTTAAATACTCTATTAAGAACATTAATAAAACTATCGGCTAGTAAGATTCCAATACGTGTAAAACGTAGGTACCTGATCTGCTGGAATTGAAGATCACAGTATTGTTTGTAGAGGACGATCATTTTTTTTTTACTTAATTCATCTAATAAGAATAGTATTAGTGAGAGCAGCGGTGATCGAGTGGTGGCTGCCCCGACTAACGAGTAGTAAGCCGTAGGTTCGAATCCAGGTAAACGCATTACTTTGTGTAATTTTGTTTCATCACCGCTGCCCTCAAAAACGGTGAAGGAAAACATCGTGAGGAAACCGGCATGTCCTAGAACTAAAAATTCAAAGACTGTGAATATCTACCAACCCGCACTGGGCCCGCGTGATGGATTACAGCCCACTCCCTCTTATAGAGAGGAGGCCTGTGTCCCAGCAGTGGGAAGATTAGGTGATGATGATAAGTAATTGATTTAAAGCTATAAACATGGCTGCACAATGCACATAGTGTCGTAACTAAGTTTGAACTTGAGAGGAAGTTATTCAAAATAAGCTCGTAAGATTCTTAAAATCCTAACGTATAATCTTAATAAAATCATGTTAAACCAACAAGTGGAACATTAAAAAACGAAGTGTAAACACAAAAAAAAATATGAAATTGATGTCAATAAAACACATAATTTGATTGTCCCGCGTCGCATCGCGGCCCAAATTCCTGGGATTCTCACACGGTGTGGCGTTATACCGTCCCGTTCAATTTACGATCTACTGAAACGTCCCGTGGTTAAGTATGGACGCGGACGGAGGAAAGTACTGAGATCTTGAGAAAAAAAAAACGATTACATAATGTTTTTTTTTCTTTTTGTCAACTAAGTCGATCTCGATTCTCTATTATGCCAGCGTCATTTAGGAAGAACAGTTAGCAGAACTGCCATATTTGAAGATTTTATGATCCTTGATGAATCTTTTGGCACTACTTATTTCAAAAATGAATTGTGAAACCTGACAGCTGGTTTCACAATTAATTTTGGACATTAGTGACTACCATGAAAGTGTCATAGTGGGCAGGAGAGTTCTGTTGCAGCACATTTATCTTGACACATTTGCCGATTTTCGCTTCATAGATCCAGCATTCGATAAGTTGGCTATGGCCAACGAGTGCACGAATCTATCGTCCAGGTTTTACTAATCCACGTGAGTCTAGCTACACGTCCCTAAGTAAAGCCAGCCACTACTTGTACAAAACAAGTTAACAACTAGCTAGATTTTGTAAAGAAGTCTGCTAGGTCGATTATTCCGTCTCGGGGCCCACAGACAAAACTGATAGAAATCAGCGAGTCATAGACGATGGAAAAGTTTAAAATGCATATGTTGGATTAGCTAATGTCAATCCTGTTGAATGTCTTTGTAGTAATACGAAACACTTTGATATCAGCATTCTCTTGCTCTAATCCCAATTTATTTAGGGTCGGCGTAGCATGTCTTCTTCTTCCATACTTCTCTATTACTCGTCATCTCTTCAGGTACCTCCTTACTTGCCATAGCATCCTTCACACAGTCCATCCGTCGTTTCTTTGGTCTTCCTCTACTATTGTACTCTTATACCCACATACATTCATGGACAAGACGCCAAGGTAAAAAAAAAACGAAATGTCAAAAAACCTAAAATGGCCGCCATGCCGCCAGTACTTTCGTGTTACCAATACACGTTCTCGACAGACAGGCCCACCGCACTGTAACGTGACACCTCTGTACGTCACCCGAGGTACGATGCGAGTGGCAGGGTAGGTAGAACTCTTCCTAAAATGTAGTTATTACCAGATTGTAATTGTTTTACTGCTGTGGACCTTCATGCTTGTATTTCCCGAAAGGTCAGGCAGACAGAGGCTTTGGCATCATCATCAGCCTATAATGTTCCCACTGCTGGGACACAGGCCTCCTCTATAAGAGAGGGAGTGGGCTGTAATCCACCACGCGGGCCCAGTGCAGATTGGTAGATGTCACATGTCTTCGAATTTTTAGTTCTAATACATGCCGGTTTCCTCAGGATGTTTTCCTTCATCGCTTTTGAGAGCAGCGGTGATGAAATAAATTACTCAAAGTAATGCGCCTGCCTTTGTTCGAACCTACGACTTACTTACACAAAGTAGTAGTAGTAGTATAATTAATTATACCTAAATATAACCCATCTTATCAGCAACAATCCTTTGTTTCCAAAGCAGTCACTTACGACTTTCCATCACCAACGGACGGGCCCACCGCGCCACGATATGAAACCTGATAGCTGCATCAGGCACCCTCTGGCATTTGTACCTCGAGGGACTTGTGCGGTGGATACTACATATCATGCTGAATCTAATTGATAATAGGTTTACCTAATAAGTAGAAGGTGACATAAAAGTAAAATGAGGAAAAGTTACCTAATTTTTGCAAATGGTGCAGGTGTCTTATCTACAACATCACATCATTATCTTTCCATTCCGTCATAGTTGCATAAGTATTTATTTTATTGTTTAGATAGTATTGTTATATTTTTTGTCTTTGTATGTATACGTAAGTTAGTATGTTCTTATATTGTATATTTTATTTTAAATCGTTATTTGCTTTATGTTTTATGTATTCGATTTTCTCTTCTTTTTTTACACACTATGTCTACATCTCTTTTTAACCGACTTCTAAAAAAGGAGGAGGTTCTCAATTCGGATGTTTGTATTTTTTTTTTTTTATGTTTGTTCGAGCATAACTCTGTCGCTTACCAACCGATTTGAAAAATTATTTTTTTGTTGGAAAGCGTATACTTCCCAAATGGTCCCATGCAAATTTTATCGAAATCAAACAAGCGGTTTTGAAAAAATCAACAAAAATCTAATTTTTCTAACTTTTCGTTTACTCTGCATTGAGTTTTTTGTTCGCGCATAACTCAGTCATGTACGAACCGATTTGGAAAATTATTTTTTTATTCCTAAGCCTATGCTTTCCATTTGGTCCCATAGTCACCAAGTTGGGATCTGATGATGGAATCTTGGCGAAATCGGGGGAACTCTTCAAATTTTATAGGAAAACGTACAGCGATTTTAGTTTTTTCCACAACAAGTGAAGCATTTGTGTTCAATAAGAGCCATTCTACCATCAGATCTGATGATGAAGCCAAGAGACAGGCACCGTAACTCCATAATAAGACAATGTATATTAGCTGTGTTTGGGCTTGTTGGAATTGTAACGGTATACATTTTCCAGGTGTACCACAGACTTGACTTTCCTTATTCAACCTACGTAACATGTAGGTCCTCTGCTTTGACAGTCTGTTTTCGCGATGATCAGGGTTCTTATTCAAAATGCGTTGATCATTTCTTTCCCCAATTTCTTTTAATCGTTGTCCTTTTTCCTTTTTCTCAATTTCAGTTCGACGCCGTTTTCTCATACGAGAAGCATCTTTACTAGGCCTACCCATATTTTATTATTAGATTTAAAATATGTCACTAAAAATTAACAAATAAAAAATTTTTTTGCAAAGAAAGCAACCGACTTCAAAAAACACTAAACGCACTAAAAAGTTAAAAATAATACTATAACCTACCTATATTTATAAACCTAACCTAACCGACGATTAACCTATAATAAAATTTAATAATTCTTTGGAGTCGGTGCCAAGCAATATACGATACCTGAATGACTATATAGACAGACTAAGGCCAGAAAAACAAAACATCTTACAGTTTCTAAATATTAATTCTTTAATTAATTCAAATTATATTGCTTGGCACCGACTCCAAAGAATTATTAAATTTTATTATAGGTTAATCGTCGGTTAGGTTAGGTTTATAAATATAGGTAGGTTATAGTATTATTTTTAACTTTTTAGTGCGTTTAGGGTTTTTTGAAGTCGGTTGCTTTTTTTTAGTATCTCCTTTCGCAGGTATGCTGGAAGAGATTTCTTTAGAAATAAGCATCACCTTTGTACCTATTTTCTTTTCCTTTCTTCTTTTCTGTATTTAGTGTGTACATAAATTGTTAAATAAATAAATAAACATATGGGCAACTAAAGTAGGCACTTTCACAAGTTATTATGCCTTGTTTCTGACTGTCTGGGACTGTAGCTTTGCGTTTTGTTCGGCTTTTTTTTACTTTCTAAAGTGCCTGTAATGGTCTAATTTAAATAGACGCTTTGAGTTTGAGTTTGAAAAACTCTTGCAAATGTGCCTGTTATCCCCGAAGGTTTAGGATTAAGCAGACGTGTAGGTGTATCTATAATACAAGGTGTAAATATACTTTCATGAAGCCGTCAACCAAGTATTCTGTACATTAAACTAAGTAGCTACACACAATAATTATTGCCGCGAAATTACTTTTTTTGGGGATTAAAAATTATTGCCGCGAAATTACTTTTTTTGGGGATTAAAAATTATTGCCGCGAAATTACTTTTTTTGGTTATTAATAAACACGTTATAAGGTAGGACTCAATTAAACGCACATAGAACATTGTGCTGATGCCCGTTGTTTCATTTTTGGTGTACCTACACTGACCTACAGTCTCCAAAGGAGATAAGATACCAAGTTCTCACCCTACTGGTATGGGAACTTGGTTACTTATCTCCTTTGGAGACCGTACAATAAAGTTTTATTCTGTTATTGAATAATACGAGGATTGTGGAATGACGACACGGTTGGCCTAGTGGCTGAGCGATTGACTGTTGCGCTGCGTGTCGCGGTTTCGATCCCCGCATGGAACAAATATTTGCATGACCTGCATGTAGTTGTTCCGGGTCTGGCTGTTTGTGTATGTGAGTTTCAATGTTTGTAAACTCACCCACGATACAGGAGAAATTCCTAGAGGGGCAAGGTTTAAAAAATAATTAAAGTAACGTTATAATATTAAAACTTTGGTGTAACTTTGACCCCCAATATCTCCGTAATTACAAGGTTCACTGGAAGGGACGAACAAATTATACCTTTCGACTTCGTTAAAGGTACCTACACCCATAATAGTAGGTGTACCCATATTACGCCAGATAAATGTCACTTCCAACCCATACAATGTTAGTAAGTATACACAATTGCTTAAAACTATGTTACACAACACATGTTTACATGTTTTAGTTCCCTTCAATATGGTTGAGTTGAATGAGGGCTGATACATGCGTCATGTTCGTGAACGGGCGCTGTCAGTTGTGACTGGTCATCTCTTAGCTGCCACGGTTTATTTTAATTATTTATTTTTCGGTTTACTTTATTTTCGAATTATTGATTTCGTCTTTTACTCTGGACGCTCTTAACTTGCCCGTATTTCTACATCGTTCTCACATACTAGTAATTCTCAACACGAATGATGTAACCAAGATTTTATAACATATTTTGATTTAAAAGAGTGTCCATGGAGTTTCTTGCCCATTCTTCTCCATAGAGATCTACGCTTTGGAATGGCCAACTGCAGTACTTTCACAAGTTATTATGTCTTGTGACTGGGACTGTAGCTACGTGTTCTTTTTTTTTTTGTTCTTTTACTTTCAAAAGTGCCTGTAATGGTCTAATTGAAATAAATGCTTTGAGTTGAGTTTGAGTTTACACGATTACACTACTAGTTACAATATAAGAATTTGTAATCTAAGGTAAGTTTATCAAGCCCTATGCATGACATTTAGCATGATAAACCTACCAATTGTCGGCCCATCCAGCCTTTCCGCAAGTACGTTCAGAATGCCGTTAGTGCTCCCCCCCATTCTGCGGATGACTGAGGCAACTTTCTTTCTTAATATTTAAGGTAATAGGGGGCGAGCTTATTGCCATCAACCAGACTCTGGGCTGCTACTCAGAAAATCCTGCTACAAAAAACACAAAAACGTTTTGCTCGATCTAGCAATCGAATCTAAGACCTCATACTCTTGCGGCCACTTGACCCAACGTGCTACAATATGATGAAACTTGATAGCTGCGTACGTCGGGCACCCTCGGGCAGACCTTGAGGGGCTAGTGCCGTGAGTATACTATGTATGATGTTGAATGAAATAGATTCAATAGCATGTGTAAATAATACCTATATGGCATCAGTGACTTCTCCCGCTCTGGACGGAGCGGAAGGGAGTGTCAGACTTGACTTACTAAAACCCATCCATGTTCCTTCTTAGCCCTTTGTGTTCCAGGGCCACGGTATCTCTTTCGAACAAACCGCAGCCCTGGCAGGCATCGGGCCTCTCGGACCCCTTCCGATTTGCTGACATCTTGAGGCGCGCGTGGAACACGAACGCGCCGTCGGCACGGCCTGTCGTCATAAAACGGACGGACGGTGAGCTGAAGAGTTTGTAGTAATTTTTCGTGTAAGCAGTCGGTAACTAATGGCAGCCCCGACTTATGAGCAGTAAGTAAGCCGTGGGTTCGAACCCAAGCAGGCTTGGATAAAGTACTTTGTGTAATTTATTTCATCACCGCTGTTCTCAAAACGGTGAAGGAAAACATCGTGAGGAAACCGGCATGTCCTAGAACTAAAAATTCGAAGACATGTGACATCTACCAACTCGCACTGGGCCCGCATGGTGGATTACAGCCCTCTCCCTCTCATTGAGAGATCTGTGCTCCAGCCGTGGGAACATTATAGGCAGAGTGTGTTTTTAGGAAATAATAACAGCCGCACGGGTCGATCTTTAAGGTTAAGCCTTGCTTGCCGAGGTTGGTCCGTGGATTGGTGACTATAATTACATACCGAGTTTCCTCCGTGCCTCGGAATGCACGTTAAGCCGTTGGTCTCGGCTGTCATTTGTCGAACTTTGACAGTCATTATGAATAGTCAGATGCCAAAATTCTGACATCCAGTCTTACCAAGGGGTATCGTATCACCCAGTTACTGGGGTGTGGAGATCAGATAGACAGTCGCTTCATGTAAAATACTGGTAGTGAGCTGCATCAGGTTAGACTGGAAGCCGACCCCAAGATAGTTTGGGAAAAGGCCAGGCAGATGATGATGAATCATTAAAATCATTAATACCATTATACCACTCTCTAAGTTCATTTAATCATATTTTAATCAATATACAACCTGAGACTGACCCGCTAATTGGAAAAACGTAAGAAAAATTTAAATCCTTTCTCTTTTTTTTTAAATACATTGCTCCACACTAGGAACTTCGCCTGTGTCGTGGGTGCGTTTACAAACATTTAAACTCACATACACAAACAGCCAGACCCAGAACAACTACCTGTAGGCCATAGAAATATTTATACCGTACGGGGATCGAACCCGCCGTCCGAACCGTGCCGTCATTCCGTGGCGTGGGCTACTGGGCGCTTCGTCTTCAAAATGGCGTAAACTACTCGATCAGCTGACCTACCATGCCGTCTCAAAACATTATTGTTTTACTACTTTTCCAGTGTGGCAAAGAGATAGCTCAAGACCTGTATAGCTCCATCTCTTTCCCACACTGGAATAAGAGTAAAACAATACTGCTTTAAGCCGTGATTAGGCCAGCTGATCAGGTTATATCTAAGGTCACTCCAATTACCATGAGATTTGACAAGCCTTCTCCAATTCCTGATTGATTTACGTACCAGGAACCGTTCCAACCGCGCTCCTGACACCAAAAGGTACAGAAATTGCACTAGAATTATGTAAAACAAACCATTTTGATGCATTTGCATTTATATTGCTTTTCAACAATATTGCAGCAATCAAGGAAAGTAATGAATGTACTAGAAACACACGGTGACTCATCAAGCAACACATTTCCAGTATTACCATGGGCTCGCTTTGTATATCTATAAATTTCAAAAATATTATAGTGAGAATGTGATTCTACTGTGCGCTACAATTTATTACGTGCTTATTAATTCCGTGACAACAAGCAGAAAATCTTATAACTTAAAAAAATCAAATCTCAAATCAAAAATCAAGGGGTCCTGCCGCGGCATATTGTCGCTCAGCGGATAGACCTCCGGCGCGATCTCATGGCGACATGGAGAGAGCGACTGTCGCAACCCCGTGCAGGGCACGCCACAATAGTGGCGATAAGTCCCCTCTTTGAGGAGTGGCTGGAGAGGCGCCACGGCGCTCTCACCTTCCGCCTGACGCAGGTCCTCACCGGACACGGTTGTTTCGGTAGGTTCCTGCACCGAATCGGGCGGGAGGAAACGCCCGGGTGTTACCACTGCGAGGATCGGCCGGAGGACACGGTGGAGCACACTGTGGAGCTCTGCCCTGCTTGGGCTGAGCACCGCCGTGTCCTCGTAGCGGCGATTGGCGGCGGCGACCTCTCGCGTCCGGCCCTGGTTCAATCCATGGTCCGGAGCGAGAGGGAATGGGAAGCCGTCGCCTCCTTCTGCGAAGCAGTCATGCTAGCGAAGGAGGTGGCGGAACGTGAGAGGGAGAGAACCTCACGTCCCAGCCGCCGCGGGAGACGCCCCGGGCGTCGGGGGGCAATCAGTGGCCCCCGGCCACCGTAGGCGCGAGCCTGTGGACGGTGAGTAATGGGCTAGCTCACCGTCCGTCCGTCTTATGACGACAGACCGTGCCGACGGCGCGTTCGTGTTCCACGCGCGCCTCAAGGAGTTGTCAGCAAATCGGAAGGGGTCCGAGAGGGCCGATGCCTGCCAGGGCTGCGGGTTGTTCGAAAGAGATACCGTGCCCCTGGAACGCAAAGGGCTAAGAAGGAACATGGATGGATTTAAGTCAGTCAAGTCTGAAACTCCCTTCCGCTCCACAGCCACTTTTCTCCGAAACTATAAAAACTATACATATACTGTTGAAACTTGGTAAGTAGATGTATTCTGTGAACCGCATTAAGATTTTCACACAAAAATAGAAAAAGAAACAATAAATTTTGGGGTTCCCCATACATAAAACTGAAAATCAAAAATTTTTTTTTCATCAAACCCGTACGTTTGGGGTATATGGGATATATGGGGCTATGGATAAGTCTTCAAAAATGATATTGAGGTTTCTGATATCATATTTTTCTAAACTGAATAGTTTGCGTTATAGCCACTTCCAAAGTGGTAAAATGTGTGTCGTCGTCCCCCCGTACTCCATTATTAGACAATAAATAGGTAATACTCCGCAAGCCCTGCAAACAAGAATGGCTGTGATATACCGGGCGCACTTTACCCGTCTCTGTATTGCTACGATCAATTCTACCAGTTCTACGCAATATTTTAACTTGTACGATAATTACCTAACACAAAAACATACAAATAAGCATTTTACACCATAAATAAATGGCCTAACGATAGTTATGTAGAAAATGAGTCACACAGTATACAAAAACACGAACAAGTATTTTTCAGATACAGCGCCATCTATTTTGCTGCAGAGTAACAAATTTAGTACTACTTTTTTACGTGCCTACGTGACGTCAATCGTGTTACTTTTAAAACCAAAATAACTTGATGAAACCGTTTAGGACGAACAAGGCAACAAAGAAACTTCGAGGGAGTTCTCTAACTCCAAATATATGCAATCCACTCTCTCTGTTACGTTACCCCCTTGAAGTTTTTAATGGTAACTTTAGAAACAAACGCCCTTGAGTTTCAAGTGTTTTGTTGTAAACTATATCTTATCGTGTTGCTTAGCAATTGAAATTATCTCTGAAAACGTAGGTTTGTTAATTTCAAATTACAGTATCGTGTTAAAGTACTAATATTTGCTTTCGATCCATATTTTACATGAAGTACCTATTCTATAGATAGCGAGATAGGCGGTCGGCGCGCACAGCGCATCAATACCATAGATAGAAAAGTATAGAACTATATGCAATTTACAATGTTGCCATAGTTTGTGTTCAAAACAAACCAAGCAAAAATAGTTTTTAAAGGAGCCATATCAAATACTCTCTTCTGGAAAAACCTATTAATTTATTTATTATTAGCTCTTTAACTATTATCCTTTATCAAAATGTGTTGTAGTTTAATGCCAAGACTGAAAAAACTGGGGTTATTATTTATTCTGTTCCAGAAAAACAAATGTAATCCAATAGTAAAAATAAATTACGCCGTATAACCCACCTGCCTCCGTATTCACAAACGCTTGGTTTCGATTTCCATTTGGAAAGTCGTATGTCTATCTCGCTCGCTTTCGTAATGCCAAAACAAGATAGACATACGACTTTTATCGAATCGAAATCGAATCCGAGCGTTTGTGAATACGTGGGCTGGACCAACTAAGTTAAAGTGTATCACCTAATTAAACCTCTTCTGTATGGTGTCGGACGTAAAGAATAACACCATTCCATATCTTCCCGTGGGTGTCGTAAGAGGCGACTAAGGGATATGCCAGAGAATGGGCAGCAGCGTTCTCTGTGCTTTTATAACAACCGTACTGCGATTGCCAACCCGCCTGCCAAGCGTGGCGATTATGGCAAAACCCCCCTTATGTCAATGTGGCGACACTTGGGGGAGGTCTATGTCCAGCAGTGGACGTCTTTTGGGCTGAAATGATGATGATGATGATGACCTAATTAAAGTGTGACTCTGGACTCCCTCGGAAGTTGGATTTGGGCAATATGCTGAACTTAAAACATAACTGGCGAAATGTGGGTGTACTATTAGGTTCACCTCTGCCTAACCTTTCGAGGATTACAGACGTGATGTGTTAAGTGTATGTTAAATTATTAAAAGTTAAGAAAAATGTAATAGGTACTAATTCTAAAACCGACACTACAAATCTTAAACGTGGCTTATGTCGCAGATTTTTTACAATTAGAAAATAGCTACGATGTTCAGTCTACATTAGAATAGACCGCGCCAAAACCTACCCGAATAGAAATAGGTCGATCAGACAACTTATTTCTAGAAGGTGGAAGTGTAAAAATGGAAATATCGATAAAGTACGACCTTACATAGGATCCAACATAACAAAAAAAATAACAGGGTTGTTGCTTTTGGTAAAACCGTAGCAAACTAAGACAGGGATTTAAAGTATTACGAATACTCTATATTCTGCGTAGCAGCTCCCCATCTCATAACGGTTCAATAGAAGCGTTCTAATTAGGGGTGAGGAAAGATTTTAACATGGCAGCATATTTAATAAAAACCTTCTAGATTTTTTTTGTCTATGGTGCATAGGAAAGCGACTATGAGTAAACATTTTCAATCGATTTTCTTTGACGTAAATCGATTACTAAAGTAAGTTGATTTTTATTGTAATTTAACTCAAAATCTAGATAATCGGTGGAAAATTTCTTGTTCAGGCTCATTTAACCAATTACTAATTATTTGCGTAATTCGAAATAATAGTTCAATCGTAACCGGTAAAAGATGATTTAGTAATCGAAATATGACATACCGATTGTGTGACTGAATCCGATTCACGTGATTACGTCACTCAGGCCAAGCGAAGCAAGCGGAGGGAGATGTACGAGATTCGTACTGTGTTAAAATTAATACGTCATCTCTTATTCTAAAGTGATATCTGTAAATTAATTCGCGGTTCCGCTTAGAAATTGATAATAAAACTGTAAGTAAATAATTCTGGCGTCGTCCTACGCGTCGCCGTATGGTACGGACGCGTTGTTTGGTTCCCTGTGCAGTGCCTATACAAATGCATAATATAACCTATCTGCGCTTTGCATAAATCTATGAGGCCGCAGCCTTGTAATTGATGCAGATGCAGCCGATGTGGAAATAAGGCGTTAACGCGATTACAAAAGTAGTTAAAACGTCATCGGAGCGAAGCCATCAAGTCGGGGTGTTTTGCCGCGCTGTGTGCCGTGTTTATTGACGCGTTGGTTGCAATATTGCAGGCATAATGCCGGCGGCGCGAGGCGTTAAACGTGCTGCATCTAAATCGTCCGCCGCTACGGCGTCAACGGCAGCCAAAAACAAGAAAAAACGTGGAGGTGAGTTCCTGTAAAGGCATTTTGCAATTGTTTTCTTTACATTTTTGCCTATGTCAATGACCTGTCAAATGCGATGGCGGGAAACGAAAGGCGCGAACTCTCGCCTCAGAACTTCTTTTTTTGTGTTTACGAGTTAACTGTACTTGAAATGAGACTTAGGTACTTAGGTTTGGTCATTTAGAAGCATGTTTATACGTAAATACCGCTTTGGTTATGTAAGCGTCGCGTTTGATTAGATTTTTTTGAGGTTAGTTGGTTTGGTCGACGCTCCATCGTATTTACAAGATGTGTTTTTCACATAATTTTGTGTATTCCGTAAATAACTGTGACCAATTTCGGCCACGAACGTGAATAAGAATGTATTTATCATTGTCATTTGGTATAAAATTAGCTAATGAACATCAAGCCAGTCATTATTGTGTCATTAGCCGTACCATTACCATAGAGATAAGCATTAAAAGCATGCAGAATGGCATAGTTTTTTATGATTATCTTTGTCTGTATCTTCTATAATCAAAAATGCTATATAGCAAAGAGTCTGCAAAATAGTTGCATTGTTCAGTATTATGTAATTTTGTTATATATTTATATATAACAGCAAGTTCCTGCCTATAGAGTCTTGATAAGAGATGATTGTTTAAAGTTGATTACATATCATGCAATAAACAAATAGCAAAATGTTAGTACTGTTCTACACTAGTGTAGCTTAGCCCGTATAGAAATTATAGAGACTCTTCGAATATCTTATTCTGCCAGTCATAGGTATGGAAGAGGCTGAAATTTTAAAAAAATAATGTTTGTGCAATAAACTCACTTTTAAGCAAATCTTGATTTATTTACATGGCAACACTGCATGACCCTGACCCTTTCTTATGTAGAAAGAGTAGAGATTACCTTGTAAGGTTATTTATCTTTAAAAGTATTCTATTCATACATAACAATTCTTGTTTGTACTACATAATAATCTGTTTACCTTGGTTAAACATCTTATTTAAATAAAATGGTGAGACATCACATTTAAACACTGTCAGAGGGCTTTTTAAAACTGAATAGAAAATTCAAAAGCATCTCCGAGTTTAAGAAATTAAAATTGAAAATATGGCAAGTTTTAATGACTAGTTTTGAACAGTCAACTGCCTTAAAAAACCAGCCTATGAAGTTCCCATTGTTGGCACGCAGGTCAGTAAGTAACAGTACGTAACTTATTGTTAATAGCAACTGTTATTACGTCTTCTTACTTCCTTGTTACTCGAGCTTGCATTATTTCGGAACTTAAAAACCATTCTAGTATTTTACAGAGTGGTGTTGTCCACATGTTCGGAAAATTATAAGTAAGGCCACAATTATTTTTTTGTCCTCTGCTCCCTACCTCTGGATAACCAGCCTATGAAGTTCCCATTGTTGGCACACAGGTCTCATTGAGTGGACCCTAATCCACAATAAGGGTCCAGTGGGAATATGTAGTTGACCTTGTATTCTAGCTTCATAAATCTCCATGGTTGTCATGTGACTTGACCATTGTCTGGAATTTAAGAGAATGACTCCTGTGTTTGTTTTAGCTGTTTCTTATCTGAACACCGGCCTCATCATTTCAGCCGAAAGACATCCACTGCTGGACATAGGCCTCCCCCAAGAAGGCGGGGTTTTGCCATAAATGCCTCGCTTGGCAGGCGGGTTGGCGATCACAGTACGGTTGTTACAAAAGCACAGAGAATGCTGCTGCCCATTCTCTGCTAAGTCCCTTAGACGGCTCTTACGACACCCACGGGAAGATATGGGATGACGCTATTCTTTACGTCCGACACTATACAGAACCCATCTTATTTTAAAACATAACATGATGTAACACATGACAAATCAAATTAAAACATTATAAATATTCTCGGCTCATTTTAAGTGATAAAAATTACAGTTAGAAGTGCCTACAAATATGACAATAGCATTTGAACATTTCGTACTTCTCTAGGAATGTAAAAATATAATGACGGGTAATAAAGAAGTATAAAAGAAGAGTACATGCTGCGCCAACCTCAAATGGATTGGGAAAAGGGCAAGACAAAGATGATAAAAACGTTAAAGTGTTTTTTTATAATACATGTTTTCACTAAAACTAAGTTATATTGTAATAATAAATATTGCACTGCTGGAATTTGAACTCTATATGCGTTTAAACGCATCAGAATGCTTTTATTTAGGTATCAACTAGAGTAAGTCACACTCCAGTCACATTCCTACGCACTGCAACCAATCAAGCTATACAAAACCAGATTATATCAATCTCTCATTGTATTAGAAATCTATTCATAGCGAGGCTATGTCATACTGGATTTTTTTAGCTTGATGTGTCGTCTTGTGCACTTTTAACATACATCAGTAGGCAAGGGCTTACTCACACTAGTGAATGAATCAGCAGAAAACCACATGGCAACTATAATAATATGAAATATAGCATAATTTCAATGTTGCTAACTTGCATGCTAGTACAAGTGTGTGTGTGTGTCTGCAAGATAATTGCAGCTCTTCTGAGTAGAAGAGCTGGACCTATCTTGCAGAGAAACATGTAAAACGGAACTTCTTCTGAAGTAGATTTTATATTTTATTTTCATAGTTTTTTACAATAAGATGCAAAAGGCGCATTCTCTCAAAAAAATAGACTAAGTGGTCTATTTTTGTTAGTCTTGAAAGTTATACTAAATTTTAATACAACTGTTTGGTTTTATTGAAAATGAAGATCAAAATAATTATGAGAGTACAAAGAAATGGACAAACATACTATGGACAAAATACATACAAGTCAACACACATAACCTTTCTTTGGGGCTTCGGCTCAGTCGGTTAAAAATAGGTTACAAAAATCCATTTCGAAAAAAGAACATACCAAAACCAATATTGGCCTTATTGGCATTTAAAACTTACCTAGCACACTGACCAACTAAATATGACAAAAGTAAACAAATGTATTATGTCATACCTACATCTTTTTTTATTATTTGTGTCATCATATTTGATAAGGATGACCTCAAACTGTTAATATTGCTTAGACTTGAATGATTCAAATCAATTTGCACTAGAGATTGCACACCATACATTTCCTCATGATTTGGACAAGGTAATAAATGTTAGAATTGCTAGATTCTGATAAACTGTGTTAGATTTTAGTTATTTTATACTAGACTAGCAGTTGTCCGCGTCCATGTGAAATGATAATAAAAATATTACTTCCCACACTTAACAATATCATGGGTTCCATTTTTTTTGCATTGAACCCTAATCCTTTTTATAAAATACTTGCTATGTTACTCAGTAAAGATGTAGCTTTCTAATGGTAAAAGAATTTTTGTGATTGGTTTAGTAGTTTTTGAGTTAAATACTTACAAACAATCAAATCTTTCTTTTTAGGGTTCCGTACCCAAAGGGTCAAACGGGACCCTATTACTGAGACTTCGCTGTCCGTCCGTCTGTCACCAGGCTGTATCTCATGAACCGTGATAGTTAGCCAGTTGAAATTTTCACAGATTATGTATTTCTGTTGATGCTATAACAACAAATACTAAAAACAGAATAAAATAAATATTTAAGGGGGGCTCCCATACAAAAAAGTGTTTTTTTTCTCGTTTTTTGTAAATAATGGTACGAAACCCTTCGTGTGCGAGTCCGAGTCGCACTTGGGCGGTTTTTTTTTATAATATTAGTTTAGATAAGTAGCCTAAGTTACTGTGTCTGACTTCAACTGTGCGGAGGTTGCAAATTATACCACGGGAACATTCTTCTGGGTTAAAAAGTATTCTATGGAGGATTGGCATTTTAGAAATTCTAGTATTTCAGAATGGGTAGTTTTTTGCCTAAACTTCAAGATCTCTTTTAATGATGAGACATACATAAGTTTTAGTGTGAGAATTTTATGACATCAACAACAAAATTGGTGCAACCTATAAAACAGAGACAGTAATATAATAAATTCTGTTTAAAATTACACCAAACAGTCATAAAATACTAATTTATAAACCTAGACTAACCAAAAATGGGTTGTATAAAATGTCTACCACCTACTTAGGTTTCTAAAATGATATTATGCTGATTATGAGGTCAGTACGGATGTTTGTTCAAACCTAATGCTAAATGATTAGGTGTGCAAGCATTCATTTTACTTCAATGTTTTGCAATTGCACTGTTTGTAGTCCTTTAGTACACTATAAATGTGTTGCCGATAGGAATGAGTCTCAATGCTTTGATTGAGACCACACCAAAAATAGAATTGATTAACAATCTTTTAAAAATGAATATGTCTTGAATGCAAAAGAAACAATGGGTTGATGACATCGTAAAAACGAATGGGAAAAACTGGATGTACACCAAGCCCAAGACAAACAAAAATGGAAAAAGATTGAGGAGGCTTTTTACCCTACAGGGGCCATACAATAAAATATATTTTATGTAAAGGAGATGGCTAAATAGAAGTATGGACGACTGCTCCAGAAATATATAAACATGGAACCTTGCAATATGTAAAGCTAAATAGATGTCTTGAATGTGTGGTGATCAATGTTCGTGCTTTAAATTAGCTGTATGATAAGACCCCTGCATTGGGACAGTAATAGGCTGGTCAGCTGGTATTTAATATTTATATTTCGCATCTAGCAACAGACATGTTTGGCGACTAAGTTGCTACACATGTGATTTATAAACCCTTATGCCCTAAGTAGTAAGGTTGAAAAGTGGTCGACTGTCAGTGAGCACGGTAGTACCTCTCAAATTCCTAGTCCTAAGGCTCGTTGGGTCGACGATATCGTCAAAGCGGCGGGAAACACCTGGATTAGGGACGCACAGAACCGGAAATTGTGGCAGAAAAAAGGGGTGGCGTATACCCAGTAGTGCCAAGCTGATATGATGATGATGATAAAGATTGATTAATTTACGTATCATCATCATCATCAGCCTATAATGTTCCCACTGCTGGGACACAGGCCTCCCCTCTATGAGAGGGAGTGGGCTTTAATCCACCACGCGGGCCCAGTGCGGGTAGGCAGATGTCACATGTCTTCGAATTTTTAGTTCTAGGAGATGCCAGTTACCTCACGATGTTTTCCTTCACAGTTAATTCACGTGTAATTATCAATAAATATACTCATAATGATGTGGTTTTTGTACAGCAATCCAATGGGAGATCCCGACGGCGCCAAAGAAAAGGGGGCGTGTGCTAGCGTGCGGGCAGGGCGACGTGGGACAACTCGGACTGGGCGAAGATGTCGTGGAGACTACCAAGTAAGTTATCAATTATAGGTTTAAGGAAGATGGTTATCGGTACGACGCCTGACCGGTCTTACTGCATCTTCCTACATGGTAAACTAATCAAAAGTTTCCGGTTTCAACGATAAAATTAAGCATTATATCTAAAGACGTGGCACACACTGCGTTGATACGACGCGCGGCCAAGCAATGCCTGCTCGTCGGACACAAGGGGGCAAAAATACGAAGCGGGGAGGGGGGCAAAAGTGCGAGTCCCCCAAACACATGTGAAAAGGTGTATGCAAAGGTTAGGTGGACGAATTCGCTATCAGCGATAAGACCGCCATTGTACCCATAGATAGTTGTAAAACAGCTATCTAACAATTTTGATACTCAATTTTTCTCTTATCACCTCGTTCCCACACTTAAAATATGATCTGTGATACTAGTACACGCAGCTTTAAATTAAATCGTTATATTTGTTTCAGATTTAAGTATGTGACAGCATTGGGTGACAAAATAGTAGATGTGTATGCAGGGGGCATGCACACGATAGCTCTTGACAGCAGCGGGAAGGTGAGTCACACTTCCAACTAGATTATTTTAGGCACGATGTAATACAAAAAAATCATTTAATTTTAGTCAAATTAGTCAGAATAGCACTTTTTGAATGTCAAAATTAGTATAAAAATCTGCACTTACCACTTCCTAGTTGTGGTGCAGTGGCAAAACATACTCCCCTTATAAACAAGTAATTAAATTAATTAAAATTGTAAAATAATAGTAATTGTAATTAATTAAATCTAATTCCGGCTAGCCCGTTTCATCATCGAACTATCAGACGTACGGCGATGCGCCATCGGTACATGGTGGCCATCCCACCTAGACGCACTAAGCGTTTTGGGAATACTTTTATAATACGTACCGCTAAGGAGTGGAATTCCCTGCCGGAGTCAGTGTTTCCCGATAGCTACAATCTAGGGGTCTTTAAGTAAAGAGTGAATAGGTGTCTTCTAGGCAAGCGTGCTACACCGTCGACCACATCATCGCTTACCATCAAGTGAGATAGGTGGGGTGGTGGTTGGTCAAGCGCGAGACTATAGACAGTAAAAAAAAAATGATTTTCAAATTAATTTCTATTCGTATTATAGATTAAAACATTGCCAGTAGTAAGCTTGACTCCTATTACATGGGATTTGAAACATAACTAATGAAATGCGTGTGTTAATCTCTATTTTCTAAACGGGGTTAACTGCAGGCTAAAAGATATATATAAAATTGTAAAAAAACTTAAAAATATTTCTATCAGTATGTAATAGTACTCGCACCCCTCTTCCCCCGCAGGTATGGACATTCGGCTGCAACGACGAGGGAGCCCTCGGGCGCGCCACGTCGGGCGACAGCGAGGAGGGCACTCCCGCGTGCGTGGTGCTGCCCGCGCCCGCCGTGTGTGTGGCGGCCGGGGACTCGCACTCCGCCGCCCTGCTTAACAACGGGGATGTTTATGCTTGGGGAGCTTTTAGGGTATGTATTCTTGACTATAACGAAGCATCGTCATCGTCAGCCTAGCCTTTTCCCTAGTAGTTGGAGTCAGTTTCGAGCACAACAGGATGCAGCCATTTACCATACTATGGCTATGACTCTAGCGCAAACTATTCAGTTTAGAAAAAAATGATATTAGAAACCTCAATATCATTTTTGAAGACCTATCCACAGATACCCCACACGTATGGGTTTGATGAAAAAAAAATTGGATTTTTTGATTTGATTTAATTTTGGATTGAAAAGTACGGGGGTCGTGGACGTGTTTAAGCAAAAATCTTCCATATAAATCTTGTATTTAAAAAAATACTCTTTAAAAAGTTGGAACTTTGACCCCTATCTCCGTAACTAGAAGGTTCCCAGGTATGGCGTAGAACAAAAAATGATCGCAATAAAAATGATCGCAATAACAGGGAGAACCAGTACCTTTCGGCTGCGTTAAGAGGTGTTTTACACCCTTTTTGTAGAGCTAGTTGTAGACCACCACACAGATCTAGCCTCCTATTCACAAACGCTTAGATTCGATTTCGATTCGATAAGTCGTATATCTATCTTGTTTTGGCATTACGAAAGCGAGCGAGATAGACGTATGTCTATCTAGCTCGACTTTCTGAGTCGAAACCGAGCGTTTGAAATAGGGGGCTCGCTAGTGCGAGTTGGTGGAGGTTATATGTCAATGTTGGTAACATAAGGAATGCTTTGTATGTGCAAAAGAGGCTAAACCAAAATAAATATTAAAGGACCCTATACAGTTATTTGTTGTTACTGCCAACCACCCATATTTTGGTTACCTATGTACGCTTGTACCGAGCGGTTCACACTGCAGGAGACCGCATGGCTTGGAGACGTATCATATGTGGTCGCGATCCTCAGCAGTGAGGGAACGACGAAGATGTAGAAGAAGATGTACACTTATTACCAAAACCAAATGTAATAAAACTGTTATTGGCAGGACTCTCACGGCAGCATGGGGCTGGTCGTCCGCGGTCGCGAAGGCAAGTCGTGTCGCGAACCCGTAAAGGTGGACATCGGAGAGACCGCAGTCGCCGTCGCCTCCGGTGGTGACCATCTTGTTATATTGTCGGTATGTATCATCGTGGTTTTAAATCATAAGAAATAGCAGTATCCCTATTTATTCGGATTGAGCCGGTCGGCGAGAGCGTTCATTTATGTCCAAGCATTATCCGAAAATAAAGTGTAGATATAATCTTGGTCAAAATATAAGGATCATGTCGATTAGTGTCTGAGATGGTCTTTAGCAGAAAGAACCACACGGATTTGAGTGCACCTGCCTCTAGTAAGTGCAAGCATTCTAAAACCCTGATACGTGAGTCACCCAGCCAAAACGAAGCCTAGACAAGTTCTGATCAGGAGGATTACTCTTTTATATTAGCCCTTCAGGGATTACAGGCGTGTTGTTATAAAGTATTTTTTTTAACTATAAATGTAATCGAGTACTGTGTTGCAGGCGTCAGGCGGCGTGTACACAATGGGGTGCGGGGAGCAGGGACAACTCGGCAGGTTGCCACAGAGATCCGCTACCAGGGACGCCAGACAAGGATTCAGTAAGTTCCTTATAAATAACATCGAGCCCAGCTAGCCCAGCCTATTTCAACGACTCTACAGCAAGATGCAATCCATAGCGGGAGCGGTTTAAACCTCGCAACTTCAACGATCCATCAGAAAACCTTCCACCTGTGCACGCGTTGCCGCGGCCGTCTTGGAAATTCCTAAACAGACTTCGAACCCAAGTAACCCTAGTCGGGCGGAGCAAAGACAATCTCTGCAGATGCGGTTCACGGACCGCTCAGACCTCAACTACAGTGTATACGGGGAGTCTCCACAGACACCGGCCCACCGCGCCATTTGGCACCGCATCTATCACCTGCTTGATGATGTATCTACTGCATTGTGAGCGGAGTTCGCACGACTGAGTTTTGGGCTAGATATATTTGAACTTAATGCCATTGATATGCTAAGAAAACTCAGTATTGTACGGGTGTAAATATAAATGTGTTGATTTCCTTAATTATAGCAAAAGCCACAAGCTATACAAAGGTACGAACACTTACAACCCTAATCTCTTCAAAGTTAAAGTGAACAGGCTTCTTCTGGGTAAGCTCGTACCATCGTCGACTTTGTCTCTTTCATCTCTGACCTAGATTAGAGTCAATAGCAAACTCATCGCAAATAAAAAAATTCTAAAAAAAAAATAACTTAGTTTTATTTGGGGTTTTTGTCATAGTAATCTCGCGATAGTCAGCAACTCCTATTTACTTATCTATCTTCTCCCCAGGTGCCCTGCTAGTACCTTCGAAGGTGACCCTGAAGGCTGGCGGAGCTCGCGTGTGGGCCGGCTACCACGCCACCTTCGTGCTCGACAACAACGACAAGATGTTCGCCTGGGGACTCAACAACTACGGACAGCTGGGTTAGTACTAGTTACAATACTCCTGACCATTTACTAGCTAGGAGGCTAGCCATCAAAGATAATATTGTGCACAGCTGTGAACGAAAAGGTCAGATAGGCAGTCGCTTCATATAAAATACTGGTACTTAGCTGCATCCGGTTAGACTGGAAGCCGACCCCAAGATAGTTTGGGACAAAGGCTAGGCAAATGATGATTAACTGTGAAGGAAAATACAGGTGCATTCTCCCATCTTCTTTTTTGTGTGGTTAATGCCTAAACTGGTGTCCAGAGTTCTTATGCCGCCCGTGGACTTCGGAATTGGCTTTACATGCCGTCGAGAAATATGTCCCATAAACCTGCAGCACTGTTCGCTGACACGCCGTTCTATTCAATACTTTTAACTCATCACGACTCCGACTTACCATCATAAGCTGAAAAAAAAATAGATAACTTTAGTACATACCAAAGGAAGCTGATCATCATCGAAAGTTCTCTCTATGAAACATGCTTTAAAAAGAGACCGTAAAAGAGAATGACTGACAAAAGGCGACTCACAAAACTGATCTTTTAGTCAAACTTGATGTGCCTTATAAACAGTTGAAGACTGTGTTGTGTGGCTTTCAGTAAATCTTGCTCCGACTATCCTTGAGCTTGACCTGGAATTTCGGTAATGAAAGTGAAAGCTCTTACTTTCAAAGGCAATGCTCTATGTCAAGCAGATTATAAACAATTTTATATCTTGAAGAACTCATCATCTTACTGCCCTTGTCCCGTTCTACTTGGAGTCAGTGCAACATGTTTTCTTCTTCCATTCTCCTTTGTCAGACGTCACGGCATTATTTATCGTGAAGAATATTCGAAAATGTTCAAGTTTCATACTAATTAAACACTACCCCAACAGGAATAACAGGCGAGAAACGCAAGACGGCATTGTTCACGCCGACAGAGTGCGACGCGTTCACCAGCCAGAACACCACGTGGAAGAGTGTCGCGTGCGGACAACATCACTCGCTGGCGCTCGACAACAACGGCCAGGTCTACGCCATCGGCCGCTGCGAGTATGGCAGGTGAGATACGTTTTTTCTGGTTGTAATGTAATTTTTTTTTTGTTGTGCTCTTTCTTTTGTTTACCGATTGTGAATGTGTGGATGTTCACACATTTACAAACAATCGATGTAGGGCTTATAATATTCCTAGATCCTCGGTAACTTTTTGTCTATGTTTTGTAGTAAGCAACGACTTATTGTCTATACTTAAGTACTTACGCTGTAACATAGAAATATTGTAAAACCAAATGATTTTAAAACAGTAACCATGAAGTTTGCCGGTTCTTCTCCATAGGAAACGACCAACCTGAACCGAGCACCTTTTTGTCGACGTTTTATAAGTGCCAACGAAATGCTATTTTGTCCGTCAGTCAGGTAATACAAAAATATTAGACATGTATTTTTTGTTATATCAAATTAATAAAAAAATACTTTGTCAAAACACATTGAAGTTGGATCGAGGGCTAACTACGTCACTACTAGGTATATAATTTACGCAACCGTGACGTCATGCGCCATTTCAACTCAATATATCTCCATAATATATCTCTAATATATCTCTGTATGCCTCATGTACTACAATTTCCCTTTTTATGACAATAAATTTACTATTACTAATTTTATGATTACTTGAAAAAGGAAATAATACTTGTCCAATACTTTTTAATAATCTACCTAATCATTTTAATGATAGACAAATAAAAAACAATGTCATCACCCTTAAAGGCGACATTTTGGTTATAATCAGAAACTGTTGAATTAGGGTCAACTCAACAGATTTTAAACATTATGTGGTAAATTATGCTTGCTCAGACAGAAGTGATAATTAAGTTTGCAGCAGTCGAACCCGGAGTCCTACTTATTGTATTGTATAACCAAGGAACTGAGTTGTGGAGGTCAGAAGTCAGTTAGTCTTAGGGGCGGACTTGCAGACAATCCATGTCAAATATGCTGCATCCGGTTAGAAGCCAACTTCAACTTAGTTGGGGAAAGCCTAATGCAAATAATGTCTATCTAACTCACCATTATGTTTTTAACAGGTTGGGTCTGGGAGACCGCGCTGGTGACGCGGAAGTGTTAGAGCCGGTGCCTAAGCTTCAGAACAAGAAGGTCATCAGCATAGCAGCAGGAACCAGCAATTCTTTCGCTGTTACTGATTCCGGTAAGATTCACATAATCACTGCACACAAAAGTGTTAAAATGCATGTAGAATTTGCTTATAAAAAAGTTTTTGAAATAGGACTACAGACGTTATCTGACCCTTTGAGAGATTCATAGTACGGCTTGCCCATTTGTTTCCGTGATTGGTTATCGGAGATATTCTTGAGAAAGCGGTCAGTATGCGACTTCTCGTCTGATCGATCTGCTATAAATGCCTTTAGCAATGTGTTAGGATAATAAAACTGTTTTTGGTTGTTTATAAGGAATGAATGTCGTTTGTTTTGGTGTCTCATATACGTACAAAATTAGCAAGGCACAAATACTGTAGGACTAACAAATCATTATAAAATAAACAACCAATAAGAAAATAGTTAGAAATATCAAACAATGTGCGGTGCGCGTGCGCGCCCTCTTACAACTCTTCAAGTAATCAACTTAACGCTGAAGTTATAAATATACTTGGCGGTGCGACTTCAATAGCTGTGTAGTGGCAGGCGCGGTGTTATGTGCGCTGCCACATGCCTATAAATGTCTTTCAGTGGTCGGTACTCTCTATAACCCTTATTTTGCTTCATATTAACGACTAGCTGTCCGACGCAACTTCGTTTGCGTCACATTTTCCCCGTTTTCGCAACATTTTTGATTGCTGCTCCACTCCTATTGGTCGTAGCGTGATGATATATAGCCTATAGCCTTCCTCGATAAATGGGCTATCTAACAATGAAAGAATTTTTCAAATCGGAGCAGTAGTTTCGGAGCCTATTCAATGCAAACAAACAATGAAATCTTTCCTCTTTATAATATTAGTTTAGATTTGCTAGACCTTTGGGTACGCAGACGACTGCAC
The DNA here is from genome assembly GCA_949152445.1 of Cerastis rubricosa. Taxonomy (NCBI): domain Eukaryota; kingdom Metazoa; phylum Arthropoda; class Insecta; order Lepidoptera; family Noctuidae; genus Cerastis; species Cerastis rubricosa. The sequence continues at coordinate 13,613,887 of OX424548.1, read as the reverse complement.
GATTGAAGAGAGTCCATATCCAGTGCACATGACAGTGTGGCTGAAATCCAGTGATTCAAGGAGACCACTGTCAATCGCTTGAACTTGTCTCCGAAGGCAGTCTCCGATTGGTGCGAAGCTAATCTGGTGAAATTCAATGCGGCCAAGAAGAATTACACATTCTATTCTAACTCCCCCATCCCCATTCTAGCATCGGACGAGCATAGATACGGCAAAGCATCACCGTTATACGGGTTGTTAGGAACCGACGCGAAAACACCACATACTCAGTTCGTCATTCATACTCCATAGTAATATTTCAGTAATTAAAAAAAAATACAGATTTCTCCTACAAAGTGCAATACCTACACGGTCAAAAAGTATCAAACTCGAAGCATTTATTTCAATAAGACCATTACAGGCACTTTTTAGAGTCAAAAAACAGAACAAAACGCAAAGCTACAGTCCCAGACACAAGGCATAATAACTTGTGAAAGTACTGTAGTTGTACGTACACTACTGTAGAAACTCCATGGACACTCTTTTAAATCAAAATATTGTTACAAAATGTTGGTTACATCATTCATGTTGGGAATTACAAATGTGTGAGAACGATGTAGAAAGATGTGCAAGTTAAGAATGCTCAGAGTACAAGACTAAATCAATAATTCAAATATAAAGTAATTAAAATAAACCGTGGCAGTTAAGAGATGGTCATAACTGACAGCTCATGTTCACGAATATTACGCATGTATCAGCCATCATTCAACTCAACCATATTGAAGGGAACTAAATGACCCGACACACCCGCCACCATCAGCGTGACATTTGAGTGAGCATGACATTCACGTCAATGAAAGATGTAAGTACTCAGTAAATGGTGGCTTTACAGAACATAGTACTCACACATGTACTATGCAATTATATAATACTAAGACATTGAATCTATACAATGAAAAGATATTTTCATCACTCATACTCTGAAAGTAGGTCTGAAGTTGCCTGAGGAGCGGGATGAAAGTAATACTTTTCATCCCTAGGGAGAATCGCTTTCAACTGACAGATGTCAAATTAAAAAAAAAATCTAGTTCTATTTTGACATTTTTATTGAACCATGTTCAAACTTTCTATGCAGCCACGATGTAAAATTGAAATAACTTAAAGTTAATTATTGATTACACATATATATTTTTTTAAAATAACTTTATTATAATTTAGTTTCAACAATTTCTTTAAACATACGAGTTGGGCAAAATATTTACCATTTTTTCAATGATGAAAATGAGAAATAATGGCTGAATAGCTGGCTGGCCACAGAAAAAAAAAACAAAATAGGCGGAAAAGCGGCAATCCGAAATAACATTTACAAATTTTTTCTTTAGCTAATTCATGTTTTTATTTTTACTTTCTTTGTATTCGTAATGAAAAGCACAGTGTTTACCTCGGGTTAAAGACTTATTTAGTCCCTCGAGCTATTAGCGCCCTCACTTCATTCGGGCGCCAAACGCCGTCTCGGGACTAAAACCTAGGGGTGAAAGTAACTTATTACTTTCACCCTTAGGGTAACAATGTACTATTTTACAATCTTCTGCAGCTTCCACAATAACTTCACATGGTAATTTGATAGCCCCTATGGTTGTGGAGCAGGACTAGCATTGAGCCAAGCATTTTTATCATAAATGTAATCCCTCAACTTATAATATGCTTGCCTACATAGTGTGCGTTCAAGCGCACGCAATAATTAAATTTCTCATTCAGTTGTAGAATGGGGGGAGGTATTTTATTGTAACATTTTAAATAGTACCCCATGAAAGATGAGTATACTTTAGCTAGCCTGAAACCTGTCTGAACTAGGTGGTATCTGTTTCTAGTATTATAGTGGTGCCGGTCACCTTTTTTGCTAAATAATTACAGATTTTTCCTAACATACATGATGTTTTCATAAATGTATTGACAATGTACCGTCATGATGTTAATTTCCTTAAACAGTTCTCTTAATGGATCGCGCCTACGTAGATTATACATGGTTCTGATGGCTCTTTTCTGCAGAATAAATGTAGACTCGATGTCTGCAGCCCGTCCCCATAGTAAAATACAGTGTGACATAACACTATGAAAATAACTAAAATACATTAGCCTCGCGGTATCTACATCAGTAAATTGACTTTTCTGACAGCATATGCTGCGGAACTCAGCCGTCCTGCAAGATGTTAAATGAGGACGCCATTGTAGCCTTGAGTCGAGCTTGATCCCCAAAAAAACAGTTTCATCAAAAAATTCAAGTTTCTCTTGATTCAAGTCACAATCACTACATTTGACATTTGGTAGAGAAATCTTTTGCACTTAGTTTTTTTTTTCGTTTAGTACTAAATTATTAGCAGTAAACCAATTATGGACCTGCTTTATAGGGCATTATTTACGTCGTCGAGGTTTGTGGCAGGTCTGTTTAACCTACATATTAAAGAAGTATCGTCAGCAAACAACACCATTTGTGGTTGGTTTTTAAATAAATGGGGTAGGTAATTAATGTATACTAAAAAGAGGAACCAAAATCGAACCTTTTGGTACACCCATTTTTACTTTTAAACCCATTAAATTTAGACCATTTACTTGTACTTGCTGCTGTTGATCATTCTGTCATTCATTCATCTGTATGACACAGCTGGTTTTTTTTTATTGCCGGTGAAACATTTCAGGTTCAGAATAGCGTATTGAGTATGTGGTAAGCGTTTTCGCGTCGGTGTCCCTTATATCTTGCATTGTTTAAATCCCACGGATCCAAACAACAGCGCAGATTTCATATTTATTGTGCGAACTGCCCGTCTTTGGAATTCATTGCCGGCTTCTTTGAGTCCTGATCATTTTAGTACAACAGACACAACACCCTTCTGACCGAAGGATATCAAAGAAGGATAAGCTAATCAAACAAACCAGCATTTTAGTTTTTTGAATTGTACTACTAGAATTTTTGCATTAGAATCAGTCCTTTGTTGAAATGTATTCGTCTGCCCTGCAAATCCTATTCCTGCTGCAAATCCTATCGTTGCCCTATTTTTAGCCCCCGACCAAAAAAGAGGGGTGTTATAAGTTAGACGTGTGTATTTGTGTATATGTGTGTCTGTCTGTGGCATCGTAGCTCCTAAACGGATGAACCGATTTTGGTAAAAGTGGTGTCGTTTGAAAGGTATTTTGATCGAGAGTGTTCTTAAATATGTTTTGAGAAAATCTGTTCAGCCATTTGAAGATCATCACCTCTTTTCTAGTTAATGAAGGGATAAAAACAACTTACACAGGTAGTCTATTTGAAATGTTGTCGCTTGTCATCATGGGCATTGCTGAGGGGGGGGCTGGGTATCCCCTCCCCCCTTTTTTAGTTTAATTATATCCTTCCTTGGTTTCGTTAATTAGCGAGAAGAGACGCAACATCGAGAAAATCGGAAGGAAAGGGGGAGGCCTATGCCCAGGAGTAGGACAGTCAAGGCTAAGAAAAGTAAAATAAGTTTAAAAAGGAGGACCGCTAAGAAGACCGCTTAGTACAAGCACAGAACAAAGCGGACCCCCGACGCTACGACGCTTGGATTAATTTATTTTTGTCTTTTTAGAGGTTTTTTATGGCGGGGGTTTTTTAAATTTTTAATTTAATTTTCAATCTTATGTCTACCTTGAACCCCATTTGGTGACATACCACGACGTCTTAAAGCAATCAAAGTTTTAATCATATTCCAGAGTGGGAAAGAGATGACGCTAGACGTCCCCTATAGGTCCGTCTGCTTTGAGCCGTCATCCCCCTGTGCACATAAGTAACGTCTAGTTCCCCCAGGTGAGGTGGTGGCGTGGGGCATGGGGTCGGAGGGGCAGCTGGGCACGGGCGCCAGCGCCGACGCCAGCGAGCCCACGCCGGCCGCCACGCCGCCGCACGCGCGCGCGCCCCGCCATGTGTCCGCCGGCGGGCAACACACGGTGCTGCTTGTGGTATGTACTACTTACTATGTTACATTAAAAAGGTTTTGGGCTCCCAGAGGGATGGCTTTTTTAAGCCAAAGAATAAGCATTACCATCCAACGTGGCAATTCAGCCAGCCTTCTGGGCACTTTTCCTGTTAACCTCAATGTGGACGATTTATTTAACGCCCTATAATTTTGATACTTGTAAATATTTAATTATTATTTTAGATCTATTTGTAGTTTGTAAGTAATGTATATGTAATAACTAGTTAAAAAAAAGTAAAAGAGGCATACGGGTCCCACAAGAAAATAGTCTGTACAGAGTTTTGATGCACTAAGTCCTACCGTAAATGTTCTTCATTGTCATCGCACAATTACACTCTCAGTGAATGTATAATGAGAGTTAATCAAATCGTTAGTATCGTTACTTTATTAATGATTTGGTTGATGCAGTTATTACTAGTACAATTTAGTTTGTATAATAACTAGAAATGTGCCGACTATGACTTTGACCGACTAGCCTATTAGTCGATTGTAAAGAGACTGACTAGTCGGCGATTACGAAAGTGGTCGGATACTTTTACTCGTTTTACCGACTAGTCGCCGAACTTTACCAATTAATCGGATTATCTCGCGCCGGTGACTGAAACGATGTGCAATAAATACGGTTGTATGGGCATGTGATGCGGAGGAATGAGAAAAATGTTGTAAGATAAGTTTTGAGTATAAATGTGGATGGGTATAAGAGTAGAGGGAAACCAAAGAAACAATGGATGGATTGTGTGAAAGATGATATGACAAGAAAGGATGTGTCTGATGAGATGACGAGTGATAAAGAAGTTTAGAAGAAGAAGACATGCTGCGCCGACCCCAAATAAATTGGAATAAGGTCAAGAGAATGATGATTAAATAAATTGGTAGACCAATTTATTACCAACACATTACATTCACCCCAATACTCACACCTTTCATTCCCAACAGGAGGACCCCTCATCCCAAAAGGAAGCCTCCCCGCCTCCAGAAAGCGAGACATCGGAACAGAAAGGCGACTCGCAGTCCGTCGAGTCTGAAGAGGAAGAGGTCGTGCCGCCCAAGCGACAGAAGAGCGAGCAGGAGGGAGAGATCTCTTCCACGTCTAGTGCACAGCCTAGCGATGTCGGCGAGGAAGCTAAGCCACAGGTGGGTGGGGTGATAGAAGCTAGAAGTTATTCTGTACATTCAGTTGAAGCCTACCTATAAAATCCGCCCGCGAAAGTCCGCCGGAAAGGCGTTTTGCAATTTGGATAGATTCAAGACAGGGTTAGGTTCTATGTTGACACTTTCGGTGCCAAGCACCCAGCATATAGGTCGAACAATAATTCGTTCGTGTGCGCACAACCCGCCTACCGAGTCGTCATTATACTTGGCTATAGATGACTTGTGAATGAGCAAGAACTCAAATTGCTGACGTTGCTCATAAAGCTGCCAAACTAAAATGGGACTGGGCAGGCCATGCCTGCCAGACCGGGCCCACATTTCACAAAACAGAGCCCTGAGACAGCTAGACAGAGTCGCGGCAGACCGAGAAAAATGGAAGGAATGGGGGAGGCCTTTGCCCAGGAGAGGGAACGATCCGGCCAACAAAAAAAAAAAGTAAAAATTAATTATTTGAACTCTGCAGCGAAAGTCTTGAAAAAGCGACATAGTAGCCCATGAAATTCAAATTGTCTTTGGCCTTCTGCAATTTGCAGGACAGTGTCAGGGGCGTATAAAACTCGCGTCAGGTCACGTAGGTTGCGAAGGAATTTGAACTTTATGACATCTGTCGTTGAGTTTGGGTTTCCAAAACTGAACAATTCGTAAGACGGATTGACATTAGGTTACAAAGGAATTTGAACTTTATGATATCTGTCGTTGAGTTTAGTGGATAATTATCTTATGCACAAACAAAACGTTCGGTTTCTCCAAAGCGGTAAAATTCGTAAAACGTATTGTAATCGTTCTGGCCCCTTATTCACAAACGCTCGGTTTCGATTTCGATTCGGAGAGTCGTATGTCTATCTCGTTCGCTTTTGTAATGCTAAAACAAGATAGACATACGACTTATCGAATCGAAATCTAAACCGAGCGTTTGTGAATACGGGGGCTGAAGTGTTAAATTTTAATGTAATATAAATTGTCATGTTTGTTTACGATAGTGCAATAAATTAATTTTGTATTTTACCATGTAAATGATAATACTTTTATACTGATAATTAAAGCAATTCGTGCAAAATTATTCCCTAACCATTCCAAAATATAAAAAAAACTTGAATATTATTCAAGTTTTCACTTCTGCCGGCACTCCCGGAGTGCAAACCGTTTTTTTTTTTTAATTTAACTTGCCTACTCCATCCACTATAGGGTAAAAAGAAAAAGCGCACTCCGTCGGTATCTTCGAGCGTCGCTACAAAAGCACCGAAATCCAGGAAAAAGGCACGACGGAATTAGGTTCTTGCTAGTTGTTACATTGTCTGGTACACCTCTTTGTTTGTGTTGCACTTGGAAAAATAAAGTGTGCGGATTGGTCCCGAGAAACATGTCTCTTTCTTTTGTTAAGTTAGTTCTGGCAAATTTTATCTATAACTAGCATTTCGCCGCTATAATAAGGTATAATACTGGGTAAAGTAGACGAAATTCTATTTTGTCCGTCAGACAGGTAATACAAAAATATTAGACACGTATTTTTTGTTTTATCAAAATAAAAATTACTTAGTTATAACTCATTAAAGTTGGAGAGTGGGGGCTCACTACGTCACAAGTAGGTATAAAGGTTACCTACAAGTGCCGTCATGCGAGCTGTTTTTTTTTCACGATTTCGGGTTTGGTCTCATAGTAAAAGTTGTTCATAATTATGAGTAGAATGACCTCTTAAGAGGTTATTGGTGTTTTACAAATAACCTTGTATAATATAGCCTATGTTACTCGGTAAAGATGTAGCTTCCTAATAGTGGAAGAATTTTTAAAATTCGTCGAGGAGTTTTTGAGTTAAATCGTAACAAACAAACAATCAAATCTTTCCTCTTTATAATATTAGTTTAGACTTGTTTAGACTAGCTGCTGCTCGTGACTTGTTCACGTGGAAATTTTGATTTATTTTTCAGGGATAAAGTAAATATATAAACCTCCCTCTTGAATAATTATGTCTATTGATGAAAACGGCATCAAAATCCGTTGCGTAGTTTAAAAGATCTAAGCGTGAAGCGACTTTCTTTTATAGAGTAGAGATGTAGAGGGCTCCCATACAAAAAAGTGATTTTTTTGCTCGTTTTTTTAAATAATGGTACGAAACCCTTCGTGCGCGAGTCTGACTCGCACTTGGCCGGTTTTTTTTTAATATCTGATGGAAAATTTTTGTGTTCAGAATGATATTATGTGTCAAAACTGTTAATCGGGCAAAACCACTATTGAGCGGTGTCAGTCAAAACTTTTATAAAGTTAAATGGCGTTTTCTCTAGTAAAAATATTTTGTTTGAGCAAGTCTCAGTTATAATACTACAACACGGAGTTTTTCAAAGGGTTACAAAAAGGAAAACCTAACAACCTAATGAGTTTTTCAGTAAATGTTGGTTACTTTAAAAATAGTTTTAACCAGTCAAAAGTCGTTTTGACTAATAAACGGGTGGCCTACCAAGACGTCTTAAAACATTATTGTTTTATTCCTTTTCCAGTGTGGGAAAGAGATGGCACTAGACATCCTGTATAGCTCCGTGTCTTTCCCACGCTAGAATAAGATTAGAACAATATTGCTTTAAGACGTCATGGTAGGCTACCAATTATGACTGTGACATTATGTACTGAATACGTGCTAACCGTTTGTTCGTCGATGTCCATTCCAGCACGCGTAGCATGACCGCCGTAGAAACGGGCTATGTCGACGGAAGAATCGACAAACTGACACATTGTCATTGTCTATCTGTCATTATGTCGATTCTTCCGTAGACAAAACTCGTTTCTACAGTGGTCATGCTACGCGTGCAGCGTGTATTCTAACGACAGTCGTCTACACGACGCAAAAATATTTTAGTTCTAGTAAGCAGCCCCGTTTAAAGTTCTATCACCAAATTACTGTAGGGACAAATTGCAGACACAGCTCCGGACATCGGACTCTAACAGACATTGTACACACGAGGACACAAGCTATAGATTTCCAGTATAAAATGGCCTCATTTTGTATTGATTTCCCGTACAATTAGAGATCCGCTTAAACTGGATTTTATGGCTTCATTGTTTGTCGTGCGTAATGCCCCCTTATTCACAAACGATTTGATTTTGATTCGACTAGTCCATATGTCTATCTTTTTTTGGCATTACGCGAGTGAGATAGACGATACGATTTTCCGAATCGAAGCGTTTGTGAATACGGGGGCTGATGTACCTTCAGTGTCTGCAATCTGTCGTATTAGTATTTTTTTACAAGTGCAACACAAACCAATCAAGTAGAGAAATAAAAAGGTGAAGCAGGAAGTAGAATTACTCAAAACGAAGAGGTGAAGGCGACATACATTTTTTTTTTTTGTTATTTTGTAGGTATTTTTAGTTTGTTCTGTTCATTGTATTGTCCCTTTTATGTTTAGTTAGATTTTTGTATTTTTGTTTTATTTACTAAAAGTCGATCGGTGTTGGCATAAGAGGTAGTTGTTATTATGTATGTAGATAAAAAATACAGATGTAGTTATTATGGTAAATAATAAAGCACTAGCCACACTGAAGCAAACCCCGGTTCGGGGTATGGGGCGCAGGGCGACAAATCAAGCTATACAAAACCACGTTTATTCGTATACGGTACGAATGGAAAAAAAAGTTTCGTTCCTCCCCAGTGGTGACGATTGGAACTATTTATTTCCCACTCGTTCCGCTATAGACCGAGAGACATCAAAACATTTTATATTCGCCTAAAAAGCATAGTCGACTCGGGGCTCCTATTTCTGTCTGGAGGGTTTACAGAAACCTGACACGAAGGGGAAGTCGGGGTCTTAGTTCGCTCGCTCCGGTCGCTCACTAGACCCCGCCATCCCCTTCGAACCTAAACTATCCGAGTCGGGGTGCCCCAAGTCCAGAACTCGTTTCGCTCGCTCTTGCATCCAAATTCTACATTTTGGCTCTCGGTCTATAGCGGAACGAGTGGGAAATAAAAAGTTCCAATCGTCACCACTGAGCAGGAACGAAACTTTTTTTTCCCATTCGTACCCAGTGGGGACGACCGGGAATAAACGCAAAACCAGTTTATGAAGGTATCCCACTGTACGGGAATTCTATACAAAGCGAGGCCATTTGTTATACTGGAAATGATTAGCTTGATTTTTCGCCGTGTGGACGAAAAGCACTCGCGTGTATTGTGTCGCGTGACTTTCTAGTTGGAATATTAAAACTCTCCAAACGAGGTTCAGTTTGGCTACTGCTTAAGTTAAAATTACTGATTGACCAATCAAACGTCATCATTAACACTAAAAACGGGATATTTAGTATTTATTTTGAGTTCCCTATATTTCGGCACTGTTGCAAACAGCCATGATCACGGACAAACTGTAGTTATTCAGTTATTTGGTAAAAATCCCGTTATTAGTGTTAGTGACCATGACAGTACAAACATTGTTTCTAATTAATTATGGGTATTATTGGTCAGGAACTAAAAATCTTGTCGCAGGAACATTGTTATGTTGCCAAACTTTTATTTATCCCGAAGAAGCATGAAAGTCTAAAACATAAGCTCTATTTCACTACCGCTAGACGTCAACTCAATTATTACATAATAAAAGCGCTCTGTTGTGCTTTCAGCGGTTTGCTTAGTGCTGTTCGTTACAGTTCCAAAGTGCTGTAATATTTAAGCACCTAAGGGCGCTCCCTCAACGGGATCATTCGCCTTTCATGGAACAATTCATAATAATCATCTACCTAGCCTCTTCCCAAATATGTTGGGGTCTGCTTCCAGTCTTAACAGGATGTAGCTGAGTACCAGTATTTTACATGCAACGACTGCCTCTCTGACCTCCACAACCCATTTAGTACTGGATAATACGATACCCCTTGGTAAGACTGGTTGTCAGACTTTCGGGCTACTGACTAATTAAAAAATCCAGATTCGTTTTTGTACAGAAAAAAGTGAATCTGAACTATCACATTCAGGCGAATGGTCCCTTTGGGGGACAGCCTTAAATGAATTAGGTAACACTTAGTGTTTGTGAAAACAGACAATAGTGCCCAATATGTAGTTATAAACCACCTACCGACACACCACATTTTATAAAAATAACATTACAAGGTTAATGGGAGATAAGTTCTATAATGTTATTTTATGAAATTATAAGAATAAAATTTAACTTCCAGAAGGTGAATGGCGATGAGAAGAAAGAGACTCCCATGGAAGTTGATGAAACTGGTGAGTTTGTGCAGCATTCATTACCTTATTTTACGTAATATTCTATATTAAATATTTCAATACTTAGCGCATATTAAAATCAGTCTGACCATTTCCAAATTAATACTTCCCCAATTATTTGTGTTACAATTTTACTATTCATCTTTTACTGAGCGAATTTTATAATTCTCTTAAATGGGGAAGGCCTATATGCCTCCCCCATATTTTTTTATAAATGTACTTTCTAACATTCAAATTTACAAACACCGCATTGTTTGTTCTCCTCAGTCGTGTCCCTCCCTGGAGAGGATCACGACGAAACTCAGGTGATGTATGCATGCATTTGCTGTCACCACAAATGTAGACCTAAAACATATAATAATAAAGTAACATTTCCCTCAACAGACCACACAACAGTACAGAAAGACGAGCCAGAGACAGAAACAAAATCAGCAGACGAACACACAGACAATGACCAGACAGAACCTGAGAACGCACAGACCGAGGACTCCAAACCAGAGACAACAGACACTTCAAGCCAAGAAACAACAGATAGTCTCGACAACAAGTCTCAGGAAACGGACAAAGCTGACGTCGAAATGAGTGAAGAACGCACAGAAGTCAACGGGACGCCGGAAACGATCGAAACTAAAACTGTTGATGTTATACAGACAGCCAATCCTCTAACTACTACGGCGTGATGGTAAATGTGTATGTGATCGGACAGTACGTAGTTGGTTTAAACGTTCGGGTTTGCGTTCTGGCGGTTGAGTTATACATATCTTTACGATAAGGTAGTATGGGACATTGAATTAATTTTTTTAGGGAGTGACCATACTTGTCGACTTAAAATCGGTTAAAAAAAACTTTCAGTCCGTATAAAAACAGCGAAAAAGACGTCATACACTCGCGTTTCGTTCGGACGACGCGAGTCGACGAATATTCGTACGTTTTGCATTGACATCTAAGCGGTTTTCCGCGACAAGTATGTTCGCTCTGGTGATTATCTTAATAAATTTGAGCCCCTTAACACTTCACATCACTTAGCATGAATTTTATATAAACATTAGTTTATAAATTTAAAAAAAAATCTAAATGAACCGCCTCGTCGCATTTTTTATTCTAAAGTGTATATTAGATTTGATACGTAGCGCCTTCATCAAATTCGTGCCTTTCCTCTATTGAGGATTTCATCACGGATAGGCTATTAGTAAAAACAAGCTTTTTAAAGGAATTTTAGTCGCTTTTCTTGTTTGGAACTGTGGTAAGATATGTTCATTCAAATATTTATAGATAGACGAAACAAGACGCAGAAAATCGTCATCCAATACTTGCTACTACTTACTAACAAATCGTTCTGTGTAGTGTCTTTCGTCCAATTGTCAGGTAGCATTCCTGTGGTCAAAATAAAAAAAATGTTCGGAAACAAAATATTTGCAAGAAAATAATCCCAATATCCGCTCTATAAGTCAGCATCATCATCATTTCAGCCGAAAGACGTCCACTGCTGGACATAGCCTCCCCCAAGTTTCGCCACATTTACATAACATGGGGGGTATAAGTACTCTATAAGTATTTTATAGTAATTGGCTAGAATGATTCAGTATTAAGGCGCAAAATATGGTACAGAAAATAAGGTTTCATTTACTACACCATAATTAACCAAACTAAAACGCCGATCCCACGTTGCATAGGGCGAGGGTAGGAAAATAATAGTTATTAACCAAACTAATTTTAAATCCGCCGTTTCTTAAAGCATTTATTTCAATAACTCTCATATAGGTTGTCATTGAGTCGCAAAGTCGGTGGTTTTGCCTACTGTTTTTAATTTTTTTGCTCGGTTACTAGCATGGCAATTGGTTTGCCCCATTTTAAATGGTACACAAACACCTCTGAATAGTCGTTTTGGGAATAAAAAAGTGTTGTAGTTTCATTGAAATTTTATAACATTAATTGGGTCAGAAATATTAAATTTACCAATAGTACATCGAGCGAACAAGACGTCAAATACACTCTCAACTATGACTTATATCCTACCACAGTTTTATGAAAACTTATGTTACAAATTTATCTTTTCATAAAACTCATCTTTAGCCATTCGTCTGTCGTTAAACCCTTACGTATAAATTGACTAAGGTACCAAAAGTGGTACTTTTGGACACTTGGTACATCTGATACCGAGTCTTAATGTACTGCATTGTATCAATACAGTGTATTTTTACAAAAGTATATTCGAAGTTGATATAATAGGTAAGCTGAGCGAATGTAATGTTTTTAACGGTTAGTTCAAATACGCCTTTAGGTGTACAATAAGTACATTTCTGCCTATCTACGGCTGATTGAGGCGTGAAGGTTGTGTTATTAATAATTTAATATTATGTCTGACCTTTAATAAAGCTAAAACTTAAAGTAATATTCTTTTTTTCCACTTTCCTAAGGTTACCCTGTCTGCAAACATAACGACTGCCGTATCCCCAAAATATAATATAAATAATGTTAAAATGAGCATTTAAATATAAATGTTACTCGACATTTCGACCTTTTAAAGGTTTTATAAATTCCATGTAATGGTAGCACTTTTCTAGTATAAGCAGAAATACTAGTTTTTTCTATAATTATTCTATACTTTTAAAACTAACGTTAAATACATTACATTTTAGCAACATTTTCACACTTCTACAATAGTTGTCAATTAGTTACAGAACAGTTTGTTGTACAATTTAAATATTTAAGTCTTCGCGATTTGAAACGACGCGATAGTCAAATTAGAGGTTCACTGCATTTTTATAATAGTTAAGGTTACAGTCAAATATTATCGATGTTCACTTTAGAAATAATTATATTGATGTCTTAAGTAGATAAGTCAGAGGACACAAGTAGGAATGAAAGTAAAGAACTAAGATGGAGGACACAGAAGAACGGCGCTTTAAAACGTGCGCTTGCGTTCAGCTAATTAAAGAAGAGTATTCAGACGCATCTTCTACACGAACTTTAGATTTTATCACAATCACTTTCTACTCTGGTCTCAGGCAATTTTCACATTTATCGTGACGTTTCGAATTGTTAGCAAGGCACTCATAGAATAGTAAAATAAACGTTTTCAACTTCGAATATGACAAAGGTTGCGTTCCGAGACTGCTGGCGTTGATATTTTATTAAAAGATTTTTTACGCTGCAGTTTTGTTCGGCTCAAGTGTTTTTAGAAGGGACTTATTTAAAAATAATGCAATCGTAATTGTTTTGGTTCGTAATAGAGGCATTTAGAACCTCAAGTTATTGATAATTCTAAGAACATATAATAAGTTTAAGAGGTAAGGATTATTGCTATCGAATTTACAAGAAGTGTCTGACATCAAAATGTAGTGACATCTTAAAATATAATAATCGTATTAAAAACCGATTCGAAGCATAATTTTATTTATCACAATCGGATTGCTATGGAGTTAGAAATTATAGCTTTTAAGTTTTATAATTAAATAATTTGGCTGAACTAGAGAAAGTTGCCAAAATGTAGAAGAAATTAGTTATATTTGAGTGCGAACAAAATTCAGTGCATCATGAAAACGCAGGCATTCTTGAACGTGACGTGTAAAATAGTATCTTTTTAGCGATATGTGGTCGCGTTTAGCTGAGGTTGCTAGATAATAAAGAAATATAAATAAATAATTATAAGCGAATTGTCGATTGTTGTATTCGTGTCCTTAGACTGGTACAAAAACAAACAAGATTTCGGAAAATAGTTAAGTATTGTAGCAAAAACATTGAAATCATAAAGTAAACGTTATGTTGAAAGTTTTTTTTATTATTTTATAGTAACGTTTTTCGTGCATGATTATAAAAAGTACAAACTGTACTTATTCTTTCACACGACGCTATAATATTTCTTAATTGTTAAAATAAAGATGAATTACTATAATGTATTGTGTTTTCCTAATAAACTAGTAGTGTAAGATTTGTGTTTTATTTTTGGGGAATCTATATTTTCTATAAAACCTACATTTTTCATTACCCTTTTGAACGCCTGAGCATAAACACACGCGCCTCCACGCCAAGCCACAAATTCACCGCAAATACTTACAAATAAAAAAAGGGATTTCAAAACTATTGTTAACTTATTTCTTGAAAAGACATTTAAGATATATAGATCACATTTAAATGATATATAAATAAACACATAAGTAATGATTGAAATTGCTTATTTCGTGTTATAATACACCACATTTTTTGTCACATATTTGTGTCGTTGGCGTACACAGGGCCCGCGCTTGCTTGTCGCGTATATGTGACAAAGGAGTTCAAAAGGCAAAAAAAAATACAAGATATATTTTTGATATGGTTTATTTTATTCAAGTTGCAGTTACTACACATTTGGAATACAAATACTACGCTACATGCCTTTTGAGCGCAGGTATAATATAGTTAAACAGTCGTACGTTTTAAACAAAAGCACTTTAAAAAAAATGTGCGAACCGCGATTGATTTCAAACCATTTTTGAAATATTATACAGACTTACATAAACTTTTACGCTTTTTCTCTTGGGAGTAAAGCTGACCTCATACAATCCTTACATCCTCTTTTTTTTGGTACGCCTTTTTAAGTTTATACTAGTGACCCGCCCCTACTTCCCTGTGCGCCAACTCCCAAAACTAGCTGAAACCAACCATACATATTCAGTTTCAGTCAAATCGGTGCGGCAGCGTGTACGACAGCGACACATGACTTATATAAAATGTGTGCATTGTAGACAATAATATACATAAATACTATATACTAGTTCTTCGACTACGACTTGAACAGTGGTACACTTCGATTTTGCCACTGGTATCGCTACGATAATTCTATAAAAAACCTACCTATCTAAATACTTTACGAACAATTCGTCGAGTTTCTAATTGCCCTTGTAGACATACAGACATCAAAATTTTGACAATATCACCTAAGTACTAGTCCTTGCAGTTTTTTTTTACACTGGTTATGTACAGTCCCGAGCAATGAAAGCTAGCTTTGAGAGGATACTATTACGAAATAGACCTTATCGAAAGTAAAAACCGTTATTTCACAAGAAAATCGCTTTTGAATTTTGCTCACTGTTTAAATTTCATTGCTCATGACAGAACCTACATTTTTTTTTGAAAATTCGGGTTATCCATCTGCTTATCCATTCCTACCATGAATAATAATTTAAGGATGTTGACAGATAATAGTTAGCTTATCATTAGAATACATATCTACAAAAATATGTATCTAGGAGTATGCATAATATTCAATACAGACAATTTCGTTAAATTCATTTAAACAGTTATGTTAAAAACTACACATACACATTCATAATACAGTTTAATTTTCGTCTTTAAACGCGTTTGAAAATCAATCGCAGTACGCACTAAAATGAGTAATCTCTAGAGTTTATACATCGAAAGAATTGTTACATACAAGAAGTTCTTTATATTTTTAAATCTACATATTTAATATTGCCGTAAATAAGTATAAACGTTTTGAATACTCATCGACTTAAAACCGTCAAAAACAACTTTTTATCATAAAAATAGGAACTACCATTTTTTTGTCAGGAATATACCAATGTAAAAATTTGAAAACTAATAAACATATGTCGGCTGTATTTGACGGTCGCAAGTAAACCTGACATTAGAAGGAACTGGACGATCAGTTCTATGCAATTAAGAAGTGAGAACGTTGAATGAAAAAAAAATAAACAATCGATTTACGCGTCTGCTACAGCTTCTATATTTAGCGGCTAGGTGCGAAAGCCACTTGATACAAAAATATCACATAAATACACACCGGAAGAGTTAAAAACTAGAAATGTAAGATCGTGCATTGCATTCGATGAAAACTTCTAAAACCTGATCAAAAATCTGTTGTGAAATTCAGCTCAGATTAAATTCTCACACACTAAAAGGAATTAGTAGCAGATCCATCTAAGTTCGTATTAAGGTGGTTCCAACTTAATATTTCACCAGTTTATCTATCAAATTATCTTTTGAACTTCATAAACAAGAAAAAAATACAATTTGTGTCAATTTCAACATTTTATTGGTAATATAGATTATCAAAGTAGTCGAACATTTGATTTAGGATTGAATCACCACCTGCAGATAAGTTTTAGGGAACTTGTCTAGCAGATAGTGTATATCCGAGAACTAAAACAGGTATTATGACACCTAATTATCATTTAAAAATAAACTAGAAAAAGTGTGCGCTTCAGCAATCTTCGTGCTTCAAGTACTTTCATGGATGTAATAGCTCTATAATAGATTTCATAATCCCGCATTCCTAAAACCCAGAGATTTTAGACAGATAATAGAGCAGCCATTAGAAATATTTTCATCCAAAAATTTTGATCTCGAGCGTCAGTAGAGACATTTTCAATTCTGACACACGAACACGACCTGACATTCGGGCTAGACAGATCGACTTGTTACAAAGTAATAGATTACGATTTTCTTCGTCTTGCTCCGTGTATCGGTCGTTAATGACTGTAAAATGGCTTTAGTTTTCCAAAGACTGACGATAATTGCCGAAGCGCAAACTTTTTATAAGAAATCTATACCTACCTACGGCTTCCAAATTTTAGACATACAATGCACAAACTTGCATTTCTAGCCTAAAATTTAAAATAGCCAGTTACAAAAATGTGTTAAAAAAACAACATTATATTCGGAGTTATTAGTCTCTAGTAATAATAACTTGTAATTGAGATTTTAATTGAAGTGGACGTTAAAGTCCGGAGTTTGGCAGAATATATAGCTTCAAGTGTTCGTAAGCTGTTATGATACTCGCTTAGCCCGTTGTTTTATAATGATGACCTCAAAAACTGATAGATTGCAATAAAACGTGGAAAGGACAAAGACGCACAAACGGTTACAACGTATTCCGTACATCATTCAGACCGCTCCCCCCCACATGGAAATAGTTCTTGGGTAATGTAAAAAAAAACAGACGTCGTACTGAATATCTGTTAATCGTTTGTGCGTCGGAGTTTCTTCCACCTTGTTTGTTTTCATTACTTAAATAGGCAAACTATCTACATGAGATGTTCTCAAGCGCAAGGCCAAAATCGGAACTTACACCGCTTCCTTATTTATTTTTTTACAATTTCTCGAAACAACCTTTATAAAAGTTTTTAAACTGACATGATCACTAACACTATCAACAACACTTGTAACGGGATATTTACCATGTTTATTACACACACACACAGTGAGTTTCGTGTGTCGGGAACAGAATCGAGTTGTGAGTGACAGTGGTAGTGGTACGGCGCGCAAAAACGAACAAGAAAGAGGGTAGACCGTTTTGTCTGCTCATAAACATCCACCTGCAATAACTTCAGTTTATCCGTGATCATGGCGTTTGCAACAGCGCCGAAATATCGGGAACTCATAACAAATAATAAACATGGTAAATATCCCGTTACAAGTGTTGTTGATAAACTTTATAAAATGTTTACTAAGAACATTCCCGAGACACTTAAGGGCCGACAGATCCTTTTAGCACTTTTTTAAAACTACAAAGTACTTTTGAAGTATCAAATTAGGTCAGTCGACATACCATTGATAAAAAAAAAAAACAATTTCTACTCAACGCATGGTTAAGCTCATAAAATTTAATTAAAAAAGCGCCTGCGCGAACATGGGCTTGTACAATACCAAATAATAAGTATCTATCCGTTTGAGAGGCATTCTCTCAGGAATTCGTTGGGCATACATCGATTACACAAACAGCTATACCGTGTTAAAATTAAACATCTATACATACACACATACTAAAACACTCAGCTTTCATGCTAAAACATTTACAATAAGAAAATTACTCAGGTCCCGAGAGGCGATATTGCCATTCGGGACGAAATTCGAGGGCTTTTATATCTTCTTCTTCTTAGCGTGTCGATGGTAATCTAAATTGTGTCGGCCCAAAACTGAGCCACTAGTTTAAGCGTGCGCTTTTATATTAAATGCAAAAATTTCAATCGTAAGAAGAATTTGAAAAATCATAGGATACGATTGTAAGTACCTATTTGACTGAGATAAAATATAATTGTGAACGAAACAGTCGCCACAGTTAATCAGTGGCCTGAAAGTCAGACAACCAGTCTTACCAACGGGTATCGTATAACCCAGTACTAACTGCGTTGTGGAGGTCAGATAGGCAGTCACTCCATGTAAAAAACTGGTATTCAGCTGCATCCGGTTAGACTGGAAGCCGACCCCAATAATGTTAGGAAAAGGCTATGCAGATGATGATTGTTAACAAAACAAATTTCATGTAGAGTTTTTTGTCATATTTGGAAGTTACCTAACAAGCTGTATGGCTAATAGAGCCTTAACAATCCTAGGTACAAGGACTGACAAGCATTGTTGTTTATGGGTGCGTAAGTTCAAATTACTTTCTCATCTGTAATTCCGACTAAGTAACCCGTATCGACTGTTGGCAAAAGTCAAACCAAGTTCACTAAAAAATTCAGTAGTTTCTATTGAAACTAAACTGCTTTCAAACATTATTTCTGTTACATTTGACAGCAGATTTACAGATCAGTCATCGCCTCATATGCAGTGTTATGAAAGCTGAATGTTCGAGTACGTGTGCGTACTTATGTGTACACATTGAAGAAGCAATAATAATTGTTAATTTACATAGTTGTTATGTATACAGGTGATCACTCGCCGATCTCCGCGTCTTCGGCTTCATCTGAAACAAATAATAATACATAATTATTAGGTACATTCAGGGATCAACACCACAAACTGTGGCTAGACCATGGTAAGTGTAGGCAGGACAAGGAAACACTTCCTACTATAGACGGCCGCCTCACCAAACAGGCGCTTCGGCTGACCAAGCCACAGCTCCGCATAATCACAGCCGCCATTACTGGGTACGGCTCTTTTACCAAACACCTCTTTGTCTTAAGAGTCACAGATAGTCCACTGTGCAGAGCCTGCATGGAGGAAGACGAGACAACAGCCCACGTGCTTCTACACTGCCCAGAGGTTGCAACATACAGGGCAAAGTTCTTCGGTAACCCAGGTACTCTCCGCAAGATCGTCAGCACCACCAAAGAGCTGCTGGCCTTCCTCGGGGAACTGGGATGGATAGAATGTTCCCACCCGTACGCAAAATACGCGCTTTAGACGTGGAGTTGCGGAAACCAGCCCGCTGTACAATAGGTATATTTAACATCGTTGCCATCGGGGGAAAAACCTGGATGAGGTTGGCACAGGAACGTGAAGATTAGCACATGAAAAGATACCCAGCAGTACGTGAGTTCAGGCTGCGGGTGATGATGATGATGATGACATACATCACAGTTCAGGCTGCGGGTGATGATGATGACATACATCTCAGTTCTGACATAAACTGCACACTTAGGTTTTTATTTTGGGTGAGTCATGCCATTACCATAATATCTTTAATTTTGGGAGAGTGACAAGTTATACATTATTAATTTCGGCTATCTATCTTCTAAACTAATATTATAAAGAGGAAAATTTTGATTGTTTCATCATCATCATTTCAGCCGATAGACGTTTACTGCTGGACATAGGCCTCCCCAAAGTGTCGCCACATTGACATTTTGGGGGGTTTTGCCATAATCGCCACTAGGGCTTCCATTACGTAATTACGTAATTTCGCAATTACGTAATTACGAACTCATTTTAAAGTATTTTCAATTCCGTAACTGAAGATGTCAATTCCGTACTTACGTAATTATTGGTATAATCAATCAAAGTAGTCAACCAATAAAAAAGCTTTATACGTACACATTTATAATGTGGCAACACTATACGATATAACTACATCGAAACTGTACAAACAGGGTATTCCCCGCAGTTTATTTTATAGTTTGTTAAATCTTGCAAAAAATAGTTCTAAGACGTACAGAATAGAGTTCAAATATATCAACTTGGCGAGTCGGCAGGGCCGGGGAGTCCCTGACGAAAAGTCCCTACGACCACGGGGAACTTAGGGGAACTACCATGCTCTTCACTTTCTTAACTAAAAAGAAAGTAGTTTCATTGCTCAATTGTCGGTTGTTCAGTTCACATCGCTAGACTCTCGTCACAGTTGAAACTGATTACTAAATTAAAAGTTGGTGGTAAATGCGCGCAAATATTAAGAATTTGTAGCAGTTGTATCTTTATCGTGGGTGACATTGAATGTGTGGAATTGTGGATTACCTCATGAAAGATGTCTTCTTCAAATAAGACTGTATACAAGGAGTTTTTTAACAAACGCACACAAAGCTCTATCTGGGAACATTTCTTGAGAGCTGATAATGGACAAAGTGTTGAATGTAAGCATTGCAAAAGAATTTTGAAAACTCCTGGTGGCGCAACTGGAGCGTTACACACTCACATGCGTGCCAAGCATATCGGAGAGATGCCGCAAGAGCAGGAGTCGCAAAGCCCGAGTACATCAACGTCTAATAGTGGTCAAATTCAAACACGAAAACGTATGAATGAACCTTCACAAAAGAAAATTAAACTCACTGATTATTTTTCAAATATGGAGGTTCGAGTGGCCAGAATGGCTGCATTGGATGGGATACCATTGAGCACATTTTGTACTTCAGAAGATCTGAGATATCTTTTTAAAAACTCTGGCTACGATGTGCCGAAATCTTCTACGACTATAACACAGATAATTCTAGAACAGAGTGATAACACAAAAAACAAATTGAAAAATCAATTGAAAATTATGAAGTCTGAAAATAAAAGATTTACAATCACGTTTGATGAGTGGACATCTACACGTAATAAAAGGTATATGAATATAAATATCCACAATAAAGACTTTGATATGGCCAAATATAAAAATTTGGGACTTGTACGGATACAGGGGTCAATGCCAGCTGAAGTAGGCACTCAATTATTACAGCAGCATTTGAGTGACTTCGGTTTAAGTCTGGAAGGCGACATAATTGCTTTCACAACAGATGGAGCAAGTGTAATGGTCAAAATGGGTAGAAATTTTGACGGCCACCACCAATTGTGTTTGGCTCATGGGATACAACTAGCAGTCCTGGATGTTTTATATAAAACACAGAAATCTCCAGGAGTCAAGGAGGATGTCTCAAATACCAGCGCTGAAGAAGCAGAAGAAATTGAAGAAGATGAGGATGCATTTATTGTAGAATCGACCAGAGTTCCAGAATCGGAGTTTTTATACAAAGGTACTATAAAAAAATTAAGAGATCTAATAAAATCTTTTAAAAAATCCCCTTTGAAAAACGACTTGTTGCAAAAGTACATTTTAGAAGAACATGGTAAAAATATTGACCTAATACTAGACTGTAAAACGCGATGGAACAGCTTGTCAGATATGGTAGGCCGATTTCTCAAATTAAAATCATGCGTTTTTAAGGCGTTATTAGATTTGAAATCAAATGCAAAATTTACAGACGAAGAGATCCAAGACCTTCACGACATTCATTACAGCTTGGAAGTAATAAAAACTACAGTTTTGTCATTATGTCGCCGTGATTCAAACTTATTGACGGCCGACGCTGCGCTTCGATTTATGCTAGAGAAACTTGATCTTCAGTCAAACGATCTCAGTGGAAAATTAGCCACATCTCTTAGAAAGAGAATAAAGGAAAGGCGAACAAATGTATTCGGTGTTTTGCAATATTTGCATAACAATGAGGAATTTTTTAAAACTGCTGCCACAGAATGTTTCACGAAACCTTCGTCGGATGATATACGAATGTACATAGTGGAACTGTTGGAACGGCTGAAGTATAATTCTACTCAAAGATGTACAAATTCGCAACCACAACCTAGTGCTTCGGACGCAATTGCCACCAGTGACGATGATGACGAGGAGTTGACAATCGCACAACAGTTAGACAAAGAAATACACAAAGTGACTGTAAATAAACCAATTTCAACAGTAAACACAGATCTCCATTCCATTATTAGGGTAGAAATGTGCATTTACGACAGCACTGGCGGGGGTCGCGAAGTTTTTTTGACTGCAGCTTATAATTATTTGCTATCGATATCGCCTACAAGTGTTGAAGCCGAGCGAGCCTTTTCATCCGCCGGATATTTTTGTAATAAACTAAGAAGTTCTCTGGGTGACAAAACTTTAAATGCCTTGTCATTTATGAGATCACATTTTCAAGAAGAAAGATTATATTCGGGACGAAAAAAAATGGTTTGACTTTGATGTACGATGATAAATTCTTGAATAAATATTTTTTGGATAAATATTGTGTTTATTTTGATAATTCCTTGAATTTGAGTAAGAAAAAAATGATTGTAAAAATTGTAGATACCTCTATCTACAATATTAACAAAATTCATAATCGATAAAAAAAAGTGGGAAAAATTACGTAATTACGGAATTACGGAATTGGAGAAAAAAGTTGCGTAATTAGTTACGTAATTGACATTTCCGTAATTTTGGAAGCCCTAATCGCCACGCTGGGCAGGCGGGTTGGCGATCGCAGTACGGTTGTTACAAAAGCACAGAGAACGCTGCTGCCCATTCTCTGGCAAGTCCCTTAGTCGCCTCTTACGACACCCACGGGAAGATATGGGATGGTGCTATTCTTTACGTCCGACACCATACATAGCCTTTGATTGTTTGTTTGTTACGATTTAACTCAAAAACTACTCGTACGATTTTTAAAATTCTTTCACCATTAGAAGGCTACATCTTTACTGAGTAACATAGGCTAGGTACATTATATCGCGGACGAAGTGCTAGTTAATAATACAATCTCAAGCTTGTGAGTCCTAAATCCAACATCAGACTGCCGTCAAAACTGGTTACAGACCGGTCGCGTATGCTAAACACTGAAAAATACTTCAGTACAATATCTGTCAAAGTCCGGTTTGACCGAACTGTACAAAGACGTCTCACTCACGTTGTCCATTCGCGTTCTCGAGCCTCATCTGCCGGAGTCTTGCGGCGGCATCATCGGCGGACATATTGATTTCCTCTGCATCTTCAAACTCGTCCTCTCCTAGTAACAGATACAAAGTATTAAATAAAAATCTTGAATTGATTAATTTTCTGGGAAGCAAAGCACAGGTTATGCCGCTAGAATCGCTGGGCTAGAAGTATGAAGTTGAAATGCACAAAATGAAATATTAGTAAGATCTATTAATTACGTCAGTCAAGCCCTCCTCGCTGGTGAGATTTGACTTAACTTTAATAACACGTGAGGTTTTTCAAAATTTGTATTTTAGGTTGATTTGCATTAGATTTATTTAAAAACATAAGGTGGTTAATTATTTTCATTTAATATTCATGATTAAATATTATTGTGTAGAATGTAAACATATTTTAATGGAGAAATTACGTGTACTCAAATTTAAACTGTTTCATGCAGGAAAAAAATAAGTCATAATTGCCGAGACCCCCCTCTCTACCGTGTGGGATTCGGCTCAGTCACCTCCCCCCTTAAACGCCTCACGATATTCATGAACCCCCTGAGAAAGTTTGTCGAATTTGGAGTTCGTTAGTTGTATCACCTTTTCTCGGAAACATATCCTCTAACCTAAACCTTCTGAAAAGTTCCTGATAGAGAATCCAGGTGAGCACATTACTTGTGCTACAATAAAGTCCCTTTATTTTTTTTTCGGATGGGAAATCATCAAGACTCCTCTCGCTCTAGGCGGAGCGGAAGGGAGTGTCAGACTTGTACTGACTAATACCCATTCATGTTCCTTCTTAGCCCTTTGTGTTCCAGGGCCACGGTATCTCTTTCGAAGTCCCGCAGCCCTGGCAGGCATCCGCCCTCTCGGACCCCTTCCGATTTGCTGACATCTCCTTGAGGCGCGCGTGGAACACGAACGCGCCGTCGGCACGGTCTGTCGTCATAAGACGGACGGACGGTGAGCTAGCCCATTACTCACCGTCCACAGGCACAATAAAGTCCCTTGAGAGGTAAATTTGGATGATGTTAGCCAAGTGGTTACCTTCATCGAACTCCTCTCCATCCATGTAGGCTTCCTCATCATCATCGATCTCATCAGCGGGGTCTGGGTGGAGAGACTGGCCCTGGTTCATTGCCATGAACATCGCTTCCAATTCGTTGTCATTTGGCGGGACGAACCTGGGTGAAGGGAAGACTTGGTAAGACTAAGACGACTACAAAAAAAAAACCGGCCAAGTGCAAGTCGGACTCGCTCACGAAGGGTTCCGTACCATTTTTTATGAAAAACGAGCAAAAAAATCACTTTTTTGTATGGCCTCCCTTAGATATTTATTTTATTGTTTTTAGTATTTGTTGTTATAGCATCAACAGAAATACATAATCTGTGAAAATTTCAACTGGCTAACTATCACGGTCCATGAGATACAGCCTGGTGACAGACGGACGGACGGACAGCGAAGTCTCAGTAACGCTCAAGTAACTCGCGTCTTAGAACAGCTGTGGACGGGGCCATGGAAGAATTATCTCTCAAACGGTCAAACGGGTAGGGTCCCGTTTGACCCTTTGGGTACGGAACCCTAAAAAGGATATATATTTGAGTCTCAACTATTTCTGATAATTCTTCCATGGCCCCGTCCACAGCTGTTCTAAGACGCGAGTTACTTGAGCGTATACGTATTGGCTAAAGGGTATGTATGAAAACAAAAAAACCGGTCAAGTGCGAGTGGGACTCGAGCACGAAGGGTTGCGTACCATTATTTATAAAAACGAGCAAAAAATATCACTTTTTTGTATGGGCCCCCTTAAAAAAATATTTTATTCTATTTTTAGTGTTTTTAGTATTTGTTGTTATAGCGTCAACAGAAATACATAATCTGTAGAAATTTCAACTGGCTAACTATCACTGGTAATGAGATACAACCTGGTGACAGACGGACGGACAGCGAAGTCTCAGTAATAGGGTTCTGTTTGACCCTTTGGGTACAGTAACCCTAATAACTAACACTGTACAAGCAAAATATCATAGAGGTTGAAAAGATAATGTTCGGGAACCGCATTGAGTTCTTTACATCAATAAGATAAGTTTTTTTTCTTTGATTGCCTTAACTGTCCCACTCCTGGCCAACTGCTTACCCCATTCCTTCTTCAATAAGTTCTGCATTATAAAAAAATGCTTTGAAAAATACAGGATAGCGATTAAGCCACCACTTTCTTTTTCAAACTCTAACTATCCCTTATAGTATAACTGTGTAGTAGAAGAGCTCGTGGCTAAATAATAACAGCCGCACGGGTCGATCTTTAACGTTAAGCCGTGCTTGTCGAGGTCCGTGGATGGGTGAGCATAATTAAAAAATAAACACAATACTGCACTTTTCTCAAAGAGTTGTCTTGGCATGGGTCCAAAGATTTACAATAAACTACCAAAAACTTTAAAGAGCATGACCAACATAAACCATTTTAAATCGCAACTTAAGAAATTCTTGATTGAAAAGGCTTACTACTCTATCAATGAGTTTTTAGATGATAGAAGCATAAAATAAAAAAGGTCCGATCCACATGTTTTTCTATCTTGTTTACGATGTTACTTGTTTGAAACCGTTTCATTTAGTTTGTATTTTTCTTTTTTTTCCCTTTACACCTAATTTGTACGCCATGCAAGGCAAAACATAGTGATACAACACAAATTTTATACCATGTACCATATTACCTATGTTCGACAAATAAATTACTTACTTTGACTTTGACTTTAATTACGTACCGAGTTTCCTCCGTGCCTCGGAAAGCATGTTAAGCCGTTGGTCCCGGCTGTCATTTGTAGATCTTTGACAGTCGTTACGAGTAGTCAGAAGCTAAAGTCTGAGATCCAATCTTACCAAGGGGTATCGTGTTTCCCAGTTATTGGGTTGTGGGGGTCAGATAGGCAGTCGCTTCTGTAAAATACTGGTACTAAGCTGCATACGGTTAGACTGGAAGCCGACCCCAAGATAATTTGGGAAAAGTCTAGGCAGATGATGAGTATAAAATAATGTAGTACTGTATATTGTCTTACCGTAGTTTAGTCATGGGTTCCTCATCTGCATCATACTCATCATCATCGTCGTCAGCTATCGCGTCGCCGGCGCCTTGCTGTGTCATCTCTGGTAAACTGGGAAGACAAACAAGTCAGACATCATCAATATAGCAGACCATAGGTCCTGAACATTATAGCCTCAATCACATATATTATTTAACTAAATCGCTGTTGAGTTTAATACTGGCTAATCAGTAATAATAATGAGAGAAAAAGAGATGAGATAAAAAAATAATGAGTACATGTTCTGTTTTAACATCATCATCATCATTTCAGCCCTTTTAACGTCCACTGCTGGACATAGGCCTCCCCCAAGTTTCGCCACATTGACATAACATGGGGGTTTTTGCCATAATCGCCACGCTTGGCAGGCGGGTTGGCGATCGCAGTACGGTTGTTACAAAAGCACAGAGAACGCTGCTGCCCATTCTCTGGCAAGTCCCTTAGTCGCCTCTTACGACACCCACGGGTAGATATCGGATGGTGCTATTCTTTACGTCCGACACCATACAGAACCATGTTTTAACATCAGCACCGAGGAAATGGGTCGAACAATATTTCGTTCGTGTGCGCACAACGTGCGCGAACACTCTCGATTAAAACACCTTTCAAACGAAACCAAATTTATCAAAATCGGATCATCCGTTTAGGAGCTACGATGTCACAGACAGACTCACAGATACGCACCATAAACTTATAACACCCCTCTTTTTTGGTCGTATATAAATTTAATTTCGTATATAATTTTTTTTTCGTATAAAAAATATAATATTTTTTCTTTCAAGACAAGATTCCCTAGACCTTTTTTAATGTAAATTACTATGGAAAAGAGCAATATACTCGTTACTTATTCCTATTTATTTGCAAATGCGATTGCAAACATGCAACGTTAATAATCTTTGCAAATAAATAAAAATGAAGTGTCTGTTTGCAATCACAATAACAGCTTTTTATTACTGAAAGAGTTTTTACCAATCCACACTGGGCCAGCGTGGTGGATTACAGCCCACTCCCTCTCATAGAAAGGAGGCCTGTGTCCCAGCAGTGGGAACATTAAAGGCTGATGATGACTGAATAAGTATACAGAAGATGAAAGTGTATCGGGCTTTTACTGACAGATACTCGATAGACTAACAGCCACTTTTATTTTGGTATGCAAATAAATTTAAAACCCATGAAATTGTTAAGAAAATCCGATTCAATTATGGAAGTAAGTTTTATAATAATTTCACGCAGACGACGGTCACTGGCAACAGTTCGTTACAAATATAAAGAGAAAGACTCTGCTTTACAATCAAATTGCTACACGCTCGGATTCGGAAAGTCTTATGTCTATCTCGCTCGCTTTCGTAATGCCAAAACAAGATACACATACGACTTATCGAATCGAAATCGAATCCAAGCGTTTGTGAATACGGGGCAGGTCGGGCTTGTATTATTCATGTGGCATGCAACCATAGAGAGCAGCGGTGGCCCAGTGGTGGCAGGCCCGACTTACGAACCCAGCAAGGTGTATTACTTTGTGTAATTTATTTCACCACCGCTACCCTCAAAAACAGTGAAGGAAAACATCGTGAAGAAACCGCCATGTCCTAGAACTAAAAATTCGAAGACATGTGACATCTACACTTATTAAAAGAAGGTGATGATTTCAAACTTACCCAAGTTCATGGTTGATGACCAGGATGAGTCCCGGGCCAGGGTCCCGCTGGATGGCATGCAGGGAGATGTTCTGGTACAGCAGGGTCACTGTGGGGGACGGGCCGCCCTGTCTGCCTACACCACCACCCCATACCACGTTACTGGAAGAATGAATAATGAAAAATGTACACATGGTGAAACATAAAGCAATACGTTTCCAGGATCACATGGCCTTGCTTAGTTTAGATTTCTGGTAAAATGTGATAAACTGGTTTTGTAAGGTTGATTGTTTGTTGTGCAACTCCATGTGTGTAGATCACCTTCCATGTGTTCTTTAAAGTTGTATGTACTATCAACTAATTGGGTATCGGACCCCCGTAAGGACTATCCTAGCTTGCAGCGTCCGGATGCTATAGAAGCGGTTAGTTATGCTCATCTACCAATAGTTCCATCTGTTTTTTGCTGAGCACCTTGTAAATAAAAAAAG
This sequence comes from Cerastis rubricosa, assembly GCA_949152445.1. Lineage (NCBI taxonomy): Eukaryota > Metazoa > Arthropoda > Insecta > Lepidoptera > Noctuidae > Cerastis > Cerastis rubricosa. Next base: position 13,585,485 of record OX424548.1, on the reverse strand, counting down.
GCCGAAAAAAAATAAAGGTTGTTTTTACTACTCCAGGTGGGGTTGCACGGTCTGTGGCTATTGTGATCTCTAAATCAAAGAAACCCTTGTCCGCAAACTATTTGTGCTGAACAGCTGACTAATAGGAGTACGGGTGTTAAACAGATGTGGTCATTGTGTGCACGGGTTTTGGTTTGAAAAACACACTTTGGTTATAGTACACACATGTTTGAGTAAAGAAAGTTATATGAATCAGGATAATTAAAAGTATTCTATCTATTCTAATGTTGAACTTGCGTTAAACTACCTGAAAAAAAAATCTGTCTCATGGCTGTACCAAATAGGCCCAGTTTAGCAAAATTTTGGGCAACTAATACCCGATGCAAGTTTTCAACTGGACCTAGGATGGTGAGTTTATAATTTGTGTGAATGTGTATGGAATAGGTAGGTACTTAATGTTTACTAATGAAGATGAAGCTTTATAAAATCTATATTTATAAAAATTATTGTCTGTTCAAAACCTGACTCTGAAACTACTGCACCACTTTTGATGAACTTTTGCAGTTAATACTATAAAAAAAAATATGCATACCCCTTTAAAACTGATCTCATAAAAAAAAATTGTGTTGTTGCTGTTTCTAATTGAACCAATTGTCACCGAATACATCCTTAAGGCGAAACTTTCAATCTAATTTGAATTCAGATCATTTTATTCTATTAGTTGAAGCTGTTACAAAGTGGGGGTCAACTCTGTGGCAATGTTGGGTTCATATCAACCACTTAATTACAAGTACCTGTGTTTAATGCCATCTGATTCTGTTGTGTTCAGCTGATTACAAGAAATAGTAAACAATTCATCTTCGAAGAAAATATTTTTCCATCCTCAAATGCAGAAAGTTGGATGATACTAGAACTACCCACAGCGAATTTTAATTGTTACCAGAGAAATCAAGTCTCTTTTGTTCCCTTTGTTATTATTCCCAAGAGGAAAATGTGCGTGAACCTTCATGAAAACGTGCGCTCTTGCGCAAATTATGTGACAAAACAAAAACATTGAATTTTCAGAAAGCGAGTACAAAATTTTAATTTACTACTTACTGCTCGGTGATGTATAAAGTGGCGGTACCTAAATCCACGTCGTTGTTAACTATTAACTGCACCGAGGGTAACTGCATCAATATTCCCTCGGCCGGTACCGAAAATGTTGGTGATACAACAACCATTTTGGCAAATTAATCAAATAAAACGCCTAAATTGTACGATAACTGCGCTATACGTGAATTCAATGCGTCTTTTAAGTACTTTAGCACATGAGGAGCTGCGGCATAAATTCTAATAACAAAATAAATTCCCACGACACGAAACACGCTTCGCCCGAGAACAAATACGTTTTGTTTTTGGCCATCAAAGAATTTAAAAACTGTAGAAGACTTTTTTTAAGTTTTTTGGCAGAGAAGTCGTTATAAAGAAAATGCATTTATTAACGTCATATTCTTTTAAATAGAATTAAAAGAATTACTGTTAAGGCTTAATTAGAATTGACTGGTATGAAATAATAAAATGATTGACAAGAGACATTCATACGTAGTGGTATAACTAAACGTGACCAACCTCATAATGTTGCCTTGCGTGAAAACCCACAATGAAGGTGGTAATAACTTTTGCTTAATGAAATTTCTCTCTCGAAACTCCTAAACCAAATCGCAAATAACAATTACTCATGTCAGTTTATACTCAATTGAAAATATTAGATTTTTTATCATATGCTTTTCAGTTGGGTTTAAACTGTCATGACTTAAATGGTTGTTCTTTTGTGTTATAAATATGGTAATATCAGAACTTAATGTCAAAAATTTACCATGTCAATAAAATCTCAAAGTCGTCTTTTGTGATCGATCAATAAAATATATATTTTCATTTAAAATGCGTGCAGTTAAATGAAACCTAGTGTTTTTTTACTGAAAATGGAACAACCTATTGCTATACTTTGTGAGCACAGCGATGAACAGGCCAATACAGCTGATTTTAGTTCGGAAACTGATGTAAGTCATGAGCACTCAAGAGTCCGTTGTTTTCTTTATTTTCACGTATATTTCTACCTTCTTCTTACTAGAATCTAGTATATTTTAAAGTCTCAGGGTTGTTTTACCTTGTATTTGTTAAATTATGGCTTAAGTTCAGTAATACAGAGTTATTTAATTATTTATTTAATGAGTTTACCATCATCAAATTATTTTAGCCCTTGGAAGAATTCCAAAATGAAAGCGCCTCGTCTACTAAACCAAGATTCTACAGAATGAACAGTATTGTGTTTGCCGAACCTTTGACAAATGTGGTAAATGAAGATACCTCATTGAAAGGTAATTTTTTCTGTGTCTAAATGATTTATGATTTTTCATATTAGTTTGTAATAAGAAATTAAGAAGATGCTGCAGTAAACAGTTTTCGATTAAACATATACCGCTAAATATGCGACTTAGGTCTCCTCTCAACAAAGCAAAGCAAATACAAATACCCTTAGTCCATTGCTTCCTTTTATTTAATTTTTGTTATAGATGAAGCAGAAATAACAATCATAGACAATGTAATAGTACATAAGAAGACTGGCAAGAAATATAAAAAATATCAGTTCAATATTGAAGATGGTTCCTCTACTAGATGTGTTCAGGTAAATGGATCACATACATATACATATATTCATATTGTGCACACTTTTTTTTTTCCGAGGTATAATCAGTATTCTGTAAAGCCAAATTTCATCTAACACAAGAACCCATGCTCAATAGCTTAGGCGCCGGCACCAGGGTGCAAGGAGGTGCACTTGCACCCCTCTGTGGGGAAAGAAAAGACATAGACAAGAATGATTACTGCTTTTTGAATATAAACTAAGGCGTTTTAGGTTGCTTCCCATATTTGTTCATCACCATGTCAGTAAATTTAGTGTCTGCCTCTACTCTTTTCCTGTGCACACAGCATGCACGGGCCAATTATGCCATGCATCTCACAATGACAGGGCCCTAGGCAGGGGTATGATAAGAAATCTCTGGCGACTATAGACAGACTAATCTATCCGAGGCGGAACGCAAAACTGACCCCGCTCAGACATCTTATGTCCTTTGCGTTCATAAGCATTTCTTAATAAATAGTTAGAAATAGCCCAGTTTCTGTAATAAAGAAGAAAAAATAACCTATCAAATAAGAGGTGGATTGCAAACATTTTTGAGCTGTTTTCATGGAAATAAGATACACCGCCCTGGAAATAATCATGCTGTTTGGTGCCTATGTTCAGTAGAGAAGCTGGCTACTGTTTTGTGGAAATGCTAACTAAAGTAAAGTTTGTTGTGGATCCGCATACTGGCAGTATAACAGGATTGCACAGATCCATCCATGTTAAGAGCTATCTTTTGAAACATCAGATATTATAAATTTGCTATCTGCGAGACTTATTACCAAACTACTGGCAAGCCGAAAAGAAAGTTAATTCATACAAAATCTTTGTAATTTCAAGTATTTAAAAACACCACTACTAAAATATTTGTTTCAGGTCAACTGCCTCCGTACTTTCCCAACAAAGACCCACCTCTTATCTCACATACGTCGAGTGCACTGTGCAGACCGCAATAGGTTCGTCTGTGAGCAGTGCGGCCGCGGGTTCCCTGAACGTCACATGTTGGGACGGCACGCTCACACACACAGTGACAAGACTGTTGAGTGTCCTGTTTGTGGGGTCAAGTTGAGGTTGAGGACTAGGTGAGTAGAATACTAGATATACACTAGGCACTAGACTCACAGACTGAGAGATACTCACGAGATGAGTGTCTATTACCATGGCTTTTACCATGTGAGGTTCAAACAGGGGATCGGGCGGGAGGAATCGCCTTGGTGTTATCACTGCGAGGATCGCCCGGAGGACACAGTGGAGCACACCGTGGAGCTCTGCTCCGCTTGGTCTGTGTACCGCCGTGTCCTCGTATCGGCGATTGGCAGCGGCGACCTCTCGCGTCCTGCCGTGGTTCAATCCATGGTCCGGAGCGAGAGGGAATGGGAAGCCGTCGCCTCCTTCTGCGAAGCAGTCATGCTAGCGAAGGAGGTATTCTAAAACTCTCGGATTGTTCCAATAATTAAAAATACACGTGATGATGGGAGGTGGTACGGGGTGGCCTAAACCCTTACGACGTATTCCCAAGGAGGAGGGAGGGGTATAAAATTGGCCATAAAAACCTCACGTGATTAAAAGATGACACTAGGCAGACTCATTACCGTGATCACAAGTAGATAGATAAGCACTCTCAGCTCAGCACCTCAAAAGTAGTAAATAAAAATAAAATAAAATTTCAGAATGATGTCCGAAGTACATGGCAAGCGTTTTCGCATCTGTGTCCCTTACAGCTTTTACAAAAAAAAACCTTGGCAGACTTTTAAAAAGATTTATTTTTTTAATCAAGAATGTCAAATGTCAAAGTTTTCTCCTTGTCGCCAGCCTAACAACCCACCTCCGTTCTCACTCCAAGCTACGTCCTCACGAGTGTGATGTCTGTAAAAAGACCTTCGCGAGAGCGTCAAGCAAGGCGACACACGTCAAGTTTGTGCACAGAGAGGGTTTACTGGACTGTGACAAGTGTGTTAAGAGGTATGTAATCCCCAAAGGGTTCGGCAGAAGTGTACCAATAGTACTCCCACATTTCGCAAGTCATGTTAAAGTGGCATGTAATAGGGCGCGAGTCTATGGTCTCTTGTCCACACACGTTTTATTAACCGTACGGCGCGTTAGCCGTGCGATAAACAAAACGTGCAAGCGTGTACATCTGATCTGTATGGTGTCGGACGTAAAGAATAGCACCATCCCATATCTTCCCGTGGATGTCGTAAGAGGCGACTAAGGGACTTGCCAGAGAATGGGCAGCAGCGTTCTCTATGCTTTTGTAACAACCGTACTGCGATCGCCAACCCGCCTGCCAAGCGTGGCGATTATGGCAAAACCCCCCCTTCTTGGGGGAGGCTTATGTCCAGCAGTGGACGTCTTTCTGGCTGAAATGATGATGATGTGTACATGGCACGGCAAAGTTACCCGTCGAGACAACGGGCAGGTGCCGCTCAGTACAAAAGCCGCTAAGGTACGATGTCCTCGTCATGTTTACCGCACGGCAAATGCGCCGTACCGTTAATAAATCGTGTGTGAACAAGAGGCCTATTGCTATCAACCTAACACAAGTCCACACTCAGTGGCTGTTACTGAAAATATCCTGATGGAAAAGTCCAATAGAAATTTGCCCGACCCTGAATTTGAACCCAGGACGGCAATCGCAACGGCTGAGCATGAATCTCAGCATGAAGACCACTAGACCAACGAAGGCCTGCCTTTTTCCAACTTATGTTTGGGTCGGCTTCCAGTCTAACTGGATGCAGCTTTACACCAGTATTTTACATGAAGCGACTGCATAACCTAACCTCGATCGATAAATTTTGACAGAGGCTGAAATTAATTAGGAACCTATTGTCACTAGGCCTTAGTAGGCAAATTAGCAAAAAATCAAGGATGTAGTTAGATTATACGGAGGAGCTCGTGGCTAAATAATAACAGCCGCACGGGTCGATCTTTAAGGCTAAGCCGTGCTTGCCGAGGTAGGTCTGTGGATGGGTCACCATAATCACATACCGTGTTTCCTCCGTGCCTCGGAAAGCACGTTAAGCCGTTGGTCCCGGCTTTCATTTGTAGATCTTTGACAGTCGTTACGAGTAGTCCAGCCAAAACTCTACCATCCAGTCTTACCAAGGGGTATCGTATTACCCAGTAACTGGGCTGTGGAGGTCAGATGGGCAGTCGCTTCATGTAAAAAACTGGTACTCAGCTGCATCCGGTTAGACTGGAAGCCGACCCCAAGATAGTTTGGGAAAAGGCTAGGCAGATGATGATGATGAGTTCGATTCTCTGTTTTCATCATAAATTATTAGCCAATGACCAGACAAACAAACGAAATTTGGTGTTCAGTTTGTTATGTTATTTTTTTTTCATGTATGTAAACCTATTTCTCCATGATTACTGCTCCGATTTTTGGCGATTCTTTTTTCATTTGGTGAGGTAGCTTGCGCGGTGGTCCCTTTTGTTTTATTATATGTATAAAAACTTAGCTTACTCTGTATGGTGTCGGACGTAAAGAATAACACCATCCCATTTCTTCCCGTGGTTGTCGTAAGAGGCGACTAAGGGATTTTCCAGAGAATGGGCAGCAGCGTTCTCTGTGCTTTTGTAACAACCGTACTGCGATCGCCAACCCGATTGGCGATTATGGCAAAACCCCCCATGTTATGTCAATGTGGCGAAATTTGGGGGAGGCCTATGTCCAGCAGTCGACGTCTTTTGGGCTGAAATGATGAATGATGATGAAGAACTTTGCTTAAGTACTTTTTGAGTTATCCTCTTTATTGTGCATTATTCTTTTTTGTAATTCTGGACGATGTGCTAGTGTCTATAGTTACAATGTAAAATTGATTCTTAACTTGGATATTTGTGAGATACAACTAAATTTTACAAATAAAAACTTTTTAAAAAAAGTTCGCCTCTGTACTTTCTCCTTGAAGTGTTAAATAAATAAATCTTGCATTATAGATTATTTGAAGAACTACAGTTGTATCCGTAAAAAGAAAGCCTTAAAAACCAGGTTTTTTTTCTCAACTTCCTGCATTGTTCAAAAGCTGGCGACGCTCTTGACTCGCAACTGTTTTGACACTCACTCTGATAGATTTCGTTGGTCGTAGATTTGCATCTCGGAAACAGTGGAGTCTACACATGAAGACCCACAGAGAAAAGAAAACCTGACTGAAACATCTGACGAGTAAAAGGTAAGCCATAAAACTTTAAAAAACAATGTGGTTTTTTTTTCATTTTCTTCCAATGTCATCGCGGGTTTGTTTTTCAGCACGCGTAGCATGACCGCCGTAGAAACGGGGTATGTCCACGGAAGAACCGACAAATTGACACATTGTCACTGTCTATCTGTCAGTATGTCGATTTTTCCGTAGACAAAACTCGTTTCTACAGTGGTCATGCTACGCGTGCTGGTTTAATTTATTTAATCACCATTGCTCTGCTCTCAACATGTTACCTATCAGAGGCGGGGTGCTAAACTATCCGAGTTCGCTTCGCTCGCTACTTTTGTTAGTTTCCGGAACGGAGATACCGTATAAAGTATAAGCTGTATTGACAATCGTACAGTCTGTCTATAAAGTCATGAAAAAAATTGAGGGCGCTGCGGTCGTGCACCTAGCAACCCTGTATAGTGTGACTATATTGATTTTGATACTAGCACATTATTTTGTACTAGAAGCAAACCTGATTTAAACGATAACATAATTTTTACTCGTAGACGCTTTTTTATACTGGAAAAATCCGTAGATCTTATTTAAAAAACTACAGAAACCAAAGATGAGACCTTCATTAGTTTGCTTATACGATCAGATAGCATAAAAAGTATAGTAATACATGAGATAGCACAAATCTATGGTCTCTGTCGTTCAAATAAATGAGAAAATTAAATAAAAATGTTCATACATATTTTTAACCCTTTTTTATTAATAAAAAATATCCCGTAACATAATAATTAATTATTATTTGTTTTGTATCAATATCCGGAATCCATCTTGAGTCAAGCACCTGTCTTTCAGCCTGTTGACAGCGATTTCCTTTGCCTCTCCGCTGGCCGCGCCCTCTATGCTTACCGTTGGTACTAAGTATTTCAAGCGCGCCTCGGGTGATCGCCCGATTTATCGTCATTATAGCGTCGTTTTTCGCGCCGTTCGGTTGATAGCGTTATTTAAACTTCGCGAAAAAGTAACTACCCGCTTATTTTAATTAAGTTGGTAAAACTATTATAGTTTCAATTCGTGAAATTGTACCTCTCCGTTGTTATTATGGAAAATCCTAATAATAATTTAGAGCCAGAAGACGGTTCATTATCGCGTAAACGTTTCGTGTGCAAGAGATAGTGATAGCAGTTCTTCTACAAGCAGTGGACCCAGCCCTGAGAAACGTAAAGTAAGGAGGGACTCCCAAACCGTGAGTTATGCACACTTCGAGTTTTTGTCACAACAAGTGGCTTATTTAACAAACCTCATTACGAATAATTCCGTTATTGAAAATAATACCACATCAAGAAGTGCTAACATTAATACCGTTTCCGTCACCACAAACGAGTTAAATCTACGACGACCTGAAAACATGTCTCAGAATAACAAACTTCACATTTTTTCGGAAGTCGGTACAACAATAAAAGATCCGATTTACCCTAGAGCAAACGAAACATACCTTAAAAAAATAACGGAGCTACAGCGTTTTAAGTGTGGTGATTGGAATGCGGTTCGGTTTTCGGATGCACAAAAGAAATATTTAGCTACCCCCGGTTTCGTCGAGTTAAATGTGAACGACGAATTAAAGCGTTTTGAATCGGACATGTTGAAAGAAGATTCGCGGTCGCATTTATTGGAAAGATCTTTTGCTGGATTAACGAATGCTTTACTTTGTCAAAAAGACGAATTGCACAAATCTTTACAATCATTGGTGGATTGGTCAAACGAGTCTAGAGAATCGTTGACACCCAACTCGTTATTCGAAAAACTGGAATCTTTGTTTTCGAAAGAATCCGCGTATAGTACGGTTACTAGTGACTTATTACAAATAGTGTGTGGTCGAAGAGCTGATTTGATAAATATACGTCGAGAGGCCATGTTGCGCCAAATTTCCGAAGGTTTTCATCGTGATGTCCTACATAAAATTCCTCCTAGTACAGAATATCTTTTTAATGATGAGGCAGTTCAAACCTACCTCCAAAAAATTGGGGGGGTGGATAAACTTACGGTATCAACTAAATCAATACCACAAACATATTCTAAGGAAAACTTTTATCAAAATCAAAAACCATCGACTAGTAAACAAGCTGACGATAGGTTTTTTCGTCGAGATACCTATAATAAAAGACAAAGACAGGCCTCAAACGCTTCACACCCAAACAAAAACCGAACAATCAATCAGCGATATAAACCAAAGGGTAAGAAATCGCAATCGCAGGCTATCCCTAAAAACAAGCGTCGCGAATGACTGTCGGACATTTCAAGGCGGCTGTCCAAGGCAATTTCAATATGCTTGGAGCAATCTGGGTGCGCCAGATAAAATATGCCGACTGTTGAACGGGGCACGCATACCCTTCATACTCAAACCGCCGCTAATATTTCCGAGTCCCACAGTTCTGAAATTTTACAGAACCAAAACCTCTCCCAATATGACCATACAAATCCAATCTATGCTCGAGTCAGGGGTACTAGAACCTGCAGAACTGACACCCAGTTACCTTTCCACGTTATTTCTGGTACCCAAGTCAGATCAGACCTACCGTCCTGTTTTCAATTTGAAAAAACTAAACCAGTTCGTAGTAGCCAAGCCGTTTCAACTATTCAGTCACTTCCGTGTACCAAGTTTTTTACAACAACAAGATTGGATGGCCAAACTAGATCTGAGCCAAGCATATTTCCACGTGGCCATCGCACAGCAGCATCGCAGGTTTCTGAGGCTAAATTATCATCAAAATTCACATCAACATCAGCTACTCCAGATGACGTGTTTACCGTTCGGCCTCTCATCGGCACCCAGAACGTTTGCCTCGATAACCAATTGGGTAGCAGAATTCCTGAGGAGTCACAAGATCAGGTGCGTAGTTTATTTAGACGATTTTCTTTTGGCCAACCAGTCAAAATCGCAATTGGGAGACGATATCGCATTCACGATCAAGATACTCCGTTTACTAGGTTGGACAATCAACTACGAGAAGTCTGTACTGGTTCCGACACAATGCCTCGAGTTTCTCGGCATTACATGGGATACAAAACGCAACGCAAAGTCCCTGTCGGAACCAAAGTGCCTAACGCTACGCAAAGCACTTTACCAACAGCTTCAGTTAAGCAAGTGGTCCCTCAAACAGTACCAAACTCTAATGGGGAGACTCAACTTTGCAACGTTCGTGACTCCAAGAGGTCGCCTTCACTGTCGTACTCTGCAATACTACAGTCGACAGCTGTCGGTGAAACACCCGTATCGGTCGATCACTGTGCCACAACCAGCTCGATCAGAGATGGAGTGGTGGTGTCAAGCCATAGGAAAGTCGATGCCGATACACTTGAGCTCAGTGACGTCACAACTATTGACCACAGACGCATCAGACATCGGATGGGGGGCTCAACTCGGCGACAGAAATATTGTGGGAACTTGGACAGATTCTCAAAAGACATGGCATGCCAACAAAAAAGAGATGTTTGCCGTTTACGCAGCTATACGTCAGAACCAGCAGCAACTCCAAGATGCACAGATACTGCTGCAAACCGACAATCGGACAGTAGTCTCGTACATAAACAAGGAGGGTGGCACAAAATCCAAGAAACTGCTTCATCAAACTCGACAACTTCTTGCTGTTCTAGACAAGCAGAACATTCATCTGACAGCACATTATTTTCCGGGCAGGTTCAATGCCGAGGTAGATGCTCTTTCTCGGCAGAAGGCTTGTCCAGAATGGCACCTCACGAAGTCAGCAACGACAAACATTTTTCGAATGTGGGGTACGCCGGAGATAGACCTCTTCGCGTCGAGAACAGCCCACATAGTACTAAAGTACGTATCACTGGACGTCAACGATCAGGAAGCCCAACGTCACAACGCGTTCTGTCATCAGTGGCACTACAACCTAGCTTGGTTGTTTCCACCACCCAATTTGATTCCCCGCGTTCTCCAACACCAGAACCAAGCCAGCGGAGACTATATATTGATTGCCCCGAAGTGGAGCCAGGTATTTTGGCAGGCAGATGTTCAACGGCGATCGCAACATCCCGCTTATCTGATTCCAGACCTAGCCTGCTCTCTAATAGACACCAGAACAGGGACGCATCCGCCGCAAGTGCAAGACCTACAGTTGGAAGCATGGCTGATTTCGGGTGGCAAGATATTTTGACGGACTGGACAGATAAAGAACAAAAATTCTTTATGTCAAGCTGGAGGGGCTCCACAATCAATACCTACAGACCAGTGTGGCGCCGATGGAAGCAATGGTGTGAGTCCCATTCGATAAATTTTAAATACCCTAATGCAGATCAGGTAGCTCGATATTTAGCACATTTACACTGTGATATTGGTCTTGCATACAGAACTATTTTGGTACACAAATCTGTTATCTCAACTTTCACACACATAACATCTAATATTGATTTGTCGTCAAATTTCTTTATAAAACACATATTAAAAGCTATTTCTGTAGCAAGAGAGAAATCTGCTAAACCACCTATTTGGAACCCTAAAGTTTTATTGCAACACATGAGTGCTTATGATTTTGATGAAAATAACATATTTCAAGTATCTAGACATGTGGCTACTCTTTTATTGTTAGCATCAGGCCGTAGGGTCCACGACCTTACTCTGTTGCGAATTGATAGCAGTAGCTTAGTCGATGAAGATTCGTCTATCGTGTTGTGGCCAGCATTTGGTTCTAAAACAGACAACCATAACCACAGAAAGTCTGGATGGAGGCTTAGAGAACACCCTGATAAAAAATTAAATCTGATTTTTTGGTTGTGACAATTAATATGCATTACTCCAAACTGTCGAGGAAATATAAAGCATTTGTTTATTACAGCTAGAGGGGATATTAAACCTGCTTCTAGAACTGTTATTGGTGGATGGGTGAGATCTCTTTTAAAAGCTGCTGGTATTGATGCAACTCCAGGTTCAGTAAGATCCGCAGTTGCTTCTCTCAATTTCATAGAGAATTTTCCTATTGATCAAATTCTTGCCACCGGTAATTGGAAAACGATTCATACCTTCCAGAATTATTATCAGAGAGAACTGTTACACCACAATGATTCAAATGTTCTCAATCATTCTACATCTTTGTCTAATTATTTTGATCCTGTTCATTAAGAATTATATGTTTATTATTATTTTCGAAACCATTTGTTTTGTTATATAATTATGACTAAAAGTAGTATGACATACCAGATTAATTATTGTAATACATTAACATAATTTTGACGATGTTTTTTATTAACCCAATATTTTACATCATACGACACATTATAGCGTCTTTGGGTTTAGCGCACCAGGTGATAACAAACACATCACTCAAGATGGATTCCGGATATTGATACAAAACAAATAATAGAGAGTTTTACATAAAATAAAACTTACCTATTATTTTTTCATCAATATCCGGAATCCAGGTAAGGTCTACCTGGTGCATCATGAGTTCTATAATGACGATAAATCGGGCGATCACCCGAGGCGCGCTTGAAATACTTAGTACCAACGGTAAGCATAGAGGGCGCGGCCAGCGGAGAGGCAAAGGAAATCGCTGTCAACAGGCTGAAAGACAGGTGCTTGACTCAAGATGGATTCCGGATATTGATGAAAAAATAATAGGTAAGTTTTATTTTATGTAAAACTCTCTACTTTAATCATCTGATTCCAAATATTCTTGTTCTGTTATTTTGACACTTCTTGTAAGAAAACCCAATCGATTTCAAAATTTTACGCAGGACTTCCAGGCTACATTCAAAATCCAGATCTGTTTTGGCAACTACCTGAAGTTTCCTTAAGGTTGGTTCCTCTGTCTTCACCGAGTAAAAAAATTGAATCTTTTGTCGAAGAGCACATATGTTGAAGTCATCCATTTCTTTCTTAGGACGGCCTCATGTTTGCCAGGGGTTTCGAATTTGCCATCGTTTTTATAGCCTTCATCTACAATACGCTTTACTGTACTCTCCGATTTTCCTGAAAGAAAGTTTTAAATATTTAATAATTGTACTAACAGAAAATAGATACTCACTATTTTAAATTTCAGACATGATATAACTTATTCAGATTTAAAATCAGCAGTAAATTTGATCACCAAAAAGTATCAAAAATTTTGGTCGCACTACAATATGGCCTACATAAATTTGCAACCTAACCTAAAAATGCGCAATGTAAACAATCCTTATTTTAGTCTTAAAATCGTATATTTAGTATATTTGTAACTTCTGGTAGATAAAAAACAAACAGTAACACGATTACATACCTGTCATAGCTGCTGTTCGAGCATAAACATCATCCAAATTTGATAAAATTTGTCCAGCTTGGTGTTTTATACAAACATCGCTCATACACTTTAAAAATTATTTCCTGAGCTCCACTCCGATTGATTTTCTTCATATTTAACACGTTTCTTCTAGGTTTAATCCACATAGATTTGAAAAGCAATAAAAATGCAATAAATAACGAGTTACAAAACAAGTCGATGACAGCCGATGACATTCGATGTACTTTGATTTAGTGTTGCCCTACTTTTAAAAAATGTTAGTTCCTCAAACATTAATTTCATGACTTTATAGACAGACTGTACATGACATAATATACAGGGTGAATTTTTCAAGTGGGTGTGGAGTTGTGGACGGCCAATGACCAATTTCCCGTTTCCCGTGTAATTGATAGTAGATGGCCAAACCCGAAACTATGAGGAATACCGAAAAATACTGAATGGAGTCAAAGGAGCCCGATTTTTAAGAAATATAAAATATTTTTTTAAAACAATATTGCTAGCTAGAAATCGAACTCGTTGATTTTGAAAAAAAAACATACGTACTGTTCCTTTATTCATTTATTTACACAAATTTGTTACATTTTTAAATATTCCTTATAATACGTACTGTTATTATTACACTATTCGATAGTTTTTTGGCAATAACGTGATAATTGTAAGTGTAAAAAAATTGCTTTACAAAGCGGGCGGACAATACCCACGCTACGCCACTGCTGCTCCCGACAAGTACAGCGTGTAAAAAAAAATACGGTTTGTACTCCGGGAGTGCCGGCAGAAGTTTAAACTTGAATATTAATGTTGTGCATTTTTGATATTTTGGAATGTTTAGGGAATAATTTTGCACGAATTGCTTTAATTATCAGTATAAAAGTACTATCATTAATGTAGTAACATAGAATATTCATTTATTGCGCTATCGTACACAAACATGACAATTTATATTACATTAAAAATTTAACACTTCAGAACTATTACAATCCGCCTTACGAATGTTACCTGTTTGAAGAAACCGAAGGTTTTGTTTGTGCATAAGATAATTATCCAGTTTTGGAAACCCAAACTCAATGACAGATGTCATAAAGTTCAAATTCCTTCGTTACCTAATGTCAATCCATCTTACGAATTTTCGATCCATCACAAAAGTACACAACGCCGATAAAGAAGTTTTCACTTCAAAATATTATTACTTCGAAATTTTCTCATGGCAACTCACAGGTGCGATTTTTCATATTACATAGTACTTATAGACCAGGGTAGAAGCCTTTAAAAATAATAAAAAGTGAAAAAAAATAATAGTAGGATGAAACCCATTGGAAAAGGAGGGAAATATTATAAAAATTAAAGGAAAAATAATTTACGGGCGATCTGAGGTCGGGAAGGGGATGGGGGTGAGTTTTTAAGGGTAAAATACGGTTTTTCTCGATTTCCGGCAAAACTAAAAGTCCTATCGAAAAAAGTCAAATGGCAAAGTTGTAGGTAATAAAAAGATCTAAAACTTTTGTATTTACACTTTTTCTCATAACCTCAAAATTTATGTGAAAAATCTAAAAAACCAAGTTTTTGGGTTTTTATTTTTATCTTTTACAAAAATTTTTTTTTTTTAACGAAATTTGGTGAAAACTTACCTTTTTATGTCCCAAATACGCTGTAATTTATTTGATTAAAAATATTTATTTTTTCACCTTATTTTGAATTAATATCGAAAAAACACCCTAATTTTCAATCGAAAATTCACCCGTCAAAATATCAGCTTTTTTCAAAAAAATGGTATGGTTTCTGTTCGTTGAAATCTCTACTTTCCGATGGTGAAAAAAATATATATGTTACCATAGTAAATCTTCTCAGAAAATGCAAAAAAATAAAAAAAAAACTCGAATTCGAAAGCTTTTTTTTAGTTATTATAATTTCATCTAAAAAATGTGATTGCTGCAATTTGTTTCATGTAAAAAGTTGATTTATTTAATGCTAATTACATTTATGTCATAGAAAATCTCATTATATATAAATATAAATGTAAATCGTACTATTAAATGTAGATGCTTTATTCTGATTACGTTATTCATTACAATATTTTTAAACACATTAATCTTATCATTTATAAATACCTTATCTTCAATTCTAAGCACTTATCGATTAGTTTTTGTCTTTTTGATGGCATTTCTTCATCGTTAGATTCGTCAAACATCTCCGATTCTAGTAGATCTTCGAAATCTTCATGACTATCACCTTCTTCCTCTCCAACATTATTTCCAGACTGCGTTGGTTCTTCTTCCACAATTTCTTCTGAATCATTAACTTCCTCGTAGGTTTCTTCTTCAATATTGGAGCAATTTTCAGAACCATGACAGTTTGAACATAAATTTGTGCATTTTAAACCATGTTTTCGGCAACCACATTTTAAACTGTTACATCCAGTTTCACAGCTGCAGCAAATAGTTTTGAGCAATATTTCCGGAATTAATTCTTTTTGTGTAAATTTGGGCATAATTCCACGTTGAAATTGCTTCCAGCCCCAATCTGTTGCTGTTAGTTCGTTACCCAACCAAGTTTGAGGAGAGGAAGAAGGTGATAGACATGAAGATTTCGAAGATCTACTAGAATCGGAGATGTTTGACGAATCTAACGATGAAGAAATGCCATCAAAAAGACAAAAACTAATGAAAAAGTGATTAGAATTGAAGATAAGGTATTTATAAATGATAAGATTAATGCGTTTAAAAATATTGTAATGAATAACGTAATCAGAATAAAGCATCTACATTTAATAGTACGATTTACATTTATATTTATATATAATGAGATTTTCTATGACATAAATGTAATTAGCATTAAATAAATCAACTTTTTACATGAAACAAATTGCAGCAATCACATTTTTTAGATGAAATTATAATAACTAAAAAAAAGCTTTCGAATTCGAGTTTTTTTTTGATTTTTTGCATTTTCTGAGAAGATTTACTATGGTAACATATATATTTTTTTTCACCATCGGAAAGTAGAGATTTCAACGAACAGAAACCATACCAACTTTTTGAAAAAAGCTGATATTTTGACGGGTGAATTTTTGATTGAAAATTAGGGTGTTTTTTCGATATTAATTCAAAATAAGGTGAAAAAATAAATATTTTTAATCAAATAAATTACAGCGTATTTGGGACATAAAAAGATAAGTTTTCACCAAATTTCGTTAAAAAAAAATATATTTTGTAAAAGATAAAAATAAAAAACCAAAAACTTGGTTTTTTGGATTTTTCACATAAATTTTTAGGTTATGTGAAAAAAGTGTAAATACAAAAGTTTTAGATCTTTTTATTACCTACAACTTTGCCATTTGACTTTTTTCGATAGGACTTTTAGTTTTTCCGGAAATCGAGAAAAACCGTTTTTACCCTTAAAAACTCACCCCCATCCCCTTCCCGACCTCAGATCGCCCGTAAATTATTTTTCCTTTAATTTTTATAATATTTCCCTCCTTTTCCAATGGGTTTCATCCTACTATTATTTTTTTTGGTTTTAAAAATTATCGACCCTGGTCTATTAGTATAGGATCCCGATATTCAACGACCTTCACCGAGCTGGTTAATGGTTGAAACTTATTTCATTTAAATTTAATATGTCAATAAATATATTGCCTATGGGTTGTCTAAAAAAAATCTGTCAGTATTTTTTTATTTTTTTAAACGGTCTACTGGCTTGGTTAATAAACAAATTCCATACCAATCGAAAGTATAAAGCCCATAGAATATACAAACGTTAGCATAAAAAAACCGGCCAATTGCGAGCCGGACTCGCGCACGAAGGGTTCCGTACTATATTTATAAAAACTAAAAAAAAAAACACTTTTTTGTATGGGAGCCCCCCTTAAATATTTATTTTATTCTGTTTTTATTATTTGTTGTTATAGCATCAACAGAAATACATAAGCTGTAGAAATGTCAACTGGCTAACTATCCCGGTTCATGAGATACAGCCTGGTGACAGACGGACGGACGGACAGCGAAGTCCCAGTAATAGGGTCCCGTTTGACCCTTTGGGTACGGAACCCTAAAAAGGCAACCTAACGTTTGCATATTTTATGGGCTTTATACTTTCGATTGGTATGGAATTTGTTTATTAACCAAGCCGGTTAAATGTTTCAAAAAAAATAATTTTTTAATTATTAATTAATCATATCCTGGACTGAAATGTTTTAGACAACTCATATGCAATATACATATTTTATTAAATTTAATATAAAATAAGTTTCACACATTAACCAGCTCGGTGAAGGTCGTTGTATACCGGGATCTTAGGCTATAGCTTATATTTAAAAGTGCAAGCAACTGGCACTAACGTTGTCATGACAACGCCTCGTGACTTGTGAACTCGCTATGCAAAGATGGTGCATTATTGGCGCAACGATATCCTGGATACGAGTTTATTCTGAACGACATTAATAATGATGTTAAAGGGACCAAGGAATAAAAAGATCATTTCAGCCCAAAAGACGTCCACTGCTGGACATAGGCCTCCCCCAAGTGTCGCAACATTGACATTTTGGGGGGTTTTGCCATAATCGCCACGCTTGGCAGGCGGGTTGGCGATCGCAGTACGGTTGTTACAAAAGCACAGAGAACGCTGCTGCCCATTCTCTGGTAAATCCCTTAGTCGCCTCTTACGACACCCACGGGAAGATATGGGATGATGCTATTCTTTACGTCCGACACCATACAGACCCAATAAAAAGATGTATCCTGCTTAAGCGTATGAAGTTTAATTAAAATTAGTTCAATCATTTCGGAAAATAATGCTTGAAAGTTTGTATGAAATGTCGTAAGACGTAAACGCTCTTTTTAATCGCTTGATGTCGAACTTAATGTTTTGTGCTTTTAGTTGCGTTATGTTTTATTTGTCAAGTACTGTAAAATAGCGGGATAAGATTTTCTTACGTGGCTACGTAATTAGTTACAGATCCCTACCTATCTCTTCTTTTCGCACATCTTGTGATAATAATTAAAATTATATAATGGCTATTTATATAAATACTATCTATAATCTGCCCATGACCGTGATCAGGTGATGAAATATCTTATCATTTTTACCTAATTATTTTATTAATGAATGTCAAATAGGTAAGTAGGTTTTTTGTTTAAGAGGCCGTCCTTAAATTACGTCTTACGTTTTAGGGAGGGGTCCTTTTCGTGACGTCACATTTCAATCTAATAAGTGGATCCAAGTATTAAAACACGAGAACTATTGACGAAAAACTTTAAAATATTTCCACATACTCTCACAAATTTGACCAGCTGTGACAAGGACAAGCCTCCCTCCTTGTCCTTGTCACAGCTATTAAATTAAAAGATAACACACAAATAATATAAGTATAGCTTAGGTACAACCACGAATTGGTTATGGGCTGGTTACGCACGCCCAAAACATAACGGACCGTCCACCGTGTAATTTTTTTAAAACACACGTCGTTCCCGTGGTCTTCGTAACACTCGCCGACGTCAGTCCTCATTATGCAGACAAATTCGAGCCTCATCGGAGAGGAATATGCTACTCCAGTTACCTAGTGTCTAAGATAAGCAATTTCTGGTGAATAATTCGCTGCTCACGGAGTAACTTGGGGGCCCGCGGTTGTCGTCGACTGCGTATATCAGACGTTAAAAGCCTGACTAGGACAAGCCCCCCCCCCCCCCGCCCTTGTCGTTGTCATAGCTGGTAAAAAAAACATGGAATTCATGTGACGTAACTTATGTATGGCCCCTAAGTGCAAAATTGTCATTTGGGCTGGACATGTCTGCCGTATGTCGGACGGATTGTGGGCTAAACCAACCACAATGGGTCCTGGAATCTGTCCGGCGACATCACAGCAGACCTAGGCGACTGAAGATGGCTTATGGTGGTTCCCTATCCATTTGCATAAAATTTTAAGACCATATAACTTAGCATAATTTTGTTTGGCGTAATTATATTTTTGCACAAAATAATTACGCATAACAGCTTACGCATAATTTTTTTAAGCATAATTTCTCTAACCATAAATGATTAAGCATAATATTCTAAAGCATATTTTTTTAAGCATAATATCCTAAAGCATAAATTTGACGTGATAGAAACCCTGCCTGCTGCATGTTGCATGCTCGCTTGAATGCTGCATACAGCATGCAAGCAAGCATGCAGCAAACAAGCAAGCATGCAGCATTCAAGCGAGCATGCAACATGCAGCAGGCAGGGTTTCTGTCACGGCTCCGGCGCTGCGGGCCTCCGGCGGCCCCACGCGTGCTAATCCTCGGCTCGCCCCTGCGCGCCTACGCGATTTTAAATTACACTCTAGGGGTAGGACAAACAAGACTACGTGGAGTCGGTTTTGCAGCAATTCGGTTCTGTCACTAACTTTTGTTGCACAGCATATTCAATTTTTAACCAACAATATTATTTAATTGTTACAGAAACTATAGCAAATTGGTTTGATCAGAATTATGTATGGAACACTACAAATTCACCACCACCATTTCCACCCAAAGTCTGGAGTACGTATCTCCTAGAAAAGGAAAATATACCTAGGACACAAAATCATGCAGAGGCATGGCACAATAGATTTGCACATTTTGTGGGAAAACACCATCCTGGATTTCTTTTTTGGCAAAAAAGATCGTTCAAGAAATAAAACATCAAACCATTGAAATAGATAAACTGGATGTAGGAACATCACTTATACCAAAAAAAAGAAAAAATACACGGACAAAACCAAAAGAATTGAAAAAAATATTTGTAAAAAAGATGAGTATACTTCTGATCTAGCACATTTACAAGCAATTGCTAAAAATATACACCTAAAATAAATAATTATACATAATTAAGGACCACTGTTTCAATCAGTTAACTTCTATCTGAGGAATAACCGCCATATTTATTTTTCATAATAGAAGTTAACTGATTGACATATTTTTTTATACAAAAGCTGTCGAAACATCTAATATATTCTTCAGATAAAAGTTATCTCGCGATTGAAAAATCGTTTTAGTTACATAATGTTATGTATATAACAATAAGTATAATAAATCATTTGCATGAAAATTGTTTTTGTTATTTATATTAATTGTATGCCTAAATATTATTATGCTAATAGTCATTAGGCCTACTAACGTTATGCTAATCAAATTTATGCCAAAACAAATTAGTCTTTAAGATGATTATGCCAACATAAAATATATGCCTAAAAAATTATGCCGAAGTATTATTATGCTAAAACAAATTGTGTCAAAATCGTTATGCCGAAGTATATTAGGACAAAGAACATTATGCGAAAAGAAGGGATCCCGCTTATGGTCTACTGGCAGGCTTGACCCTTACTACCTAGCCCATAAATGGAAAACTGAAAAAGTTTTTGCACTGCCATAAAAAACAGGCTGGAAAAAAATATCGACTTGAGGTTTACTCGTTGGTAGTGACCATAATTACCTCTGCTCGGTACCTATGTTCCTTAGAGGATTATCGCCTGGGCGCAAACGTGACGTTTTACAAGTGATAACAAATTGCTGACTCACGTCACGTTGGTTAAATTTTGATCTCAATTGGTAAAACCAACTGTTGTATGCAACGTTCCAAGCAACATTTTGACCGTTTAGGTATTGCACTTTTGTATAGAATAACTGAAGAAACAAATTTCAGTATCTAACCATTTTGTGCACAGTATCGCTAGCTAGTTTCTCGTAAGTGTAAAATGTCTGAACTTATATTATTGTTGATATGGTCATATCAACAATAATATAAGTTCAGACATTTTGATGGCGAGCTATAAAAATCTCTCAAGTTAGTCTCAAGTTGATTATATTTATTGTTTCGTTAATTCATCTTCTTGCATATTTTAATTGTTTTTTTAAAAATAATTTCTTTTTTTCTAGAAATATTTAGAAATGTGAAAAGATTTACTCTGTATGGTGTCGGACGTAAAGAATAGCACCATCCCATTTCTTCCCGTGGGTGTCGTAAGTGGCGACCAAGGGATTTTCCAGAGAATGGGCAGCAGCGTTCACTGTGCTTTTGTAACAACCGTACTGCGATCGCCAATCCGCTTGCCAAGCGTGGCGATTATGGCAAAACCGCCCAAAATGTCAATATGGCGACACTTGGGGGAGGCCTATGTCCAGCAGTGGACGTCTTTTGGGCTGAAATGATGAATGATGATGATGTAAAAAGTATGAATAAACGAAACAATTAATATAACCAACTTGAGAAGTTTTACTGGCGAACTAATAATGATGAATAATAATACATAGTATCTACCTCGACTTGGTATACTCCTTAGGGTGACTGTACACTCTTGCCGAGACACTCCGAGGCCATCGGCCAGTGCGAGTGTGTATAGGGGCCATCAATTACAACACCCGTTAAGAGGGGGGAGGGGTCCTAAATTTCGTGACGTCACAATTCAAAATTTAATTTATCTATTATAGTACTAAAACAAGAAAATTGAAGTATGTGCGAAAAACCGAAAATTATTTTCAACTCTGTCTGTATGAACATGTAAAATTGCAAAATATTTGACGTCTCACGGGGTCAATAATCATGAAATTGATGTGACGTATTTTATGGATGTGTAGGGTAGACGAGCGCTCCTATTAAGGAGTGCTCGTCTACCCTAGGTGTTCCTAGCTCAGCTGTAGACTCTCACACTCCGTGCTTCGGAGTGTCTCGCGGAGAGTGTCCACCACCTGTAGGGGATTAAGAGCGTTTACGACATTTCATACAAACTTTCAAGTCCTTATTTTCCGAAATGACTGAACCGATTTGAATGAAACTTCAAACGCATAAGCAGAATAAATAGGAAAAATATTTTCGAAAAATAGTCTTACAGCTAAATTAGACTAATTATCTAAACTAATATTATAAAGAGGAAAGATTTGATTGTTTGTTTGTTTGCATTGAATAGGCTCCGAAACTACTGGTCCGATTTGAAAAATTCTTTCAGTGTTATATAGCCCATTTATCGAGGAAGGCTATAGGCTATATATCATCACGCTACGACCAAAAGGAGTGGTGCAGCAATGAAAAATGTTGCGAAAACGGGGAAAATGTGACACAAACGAAGTTGCGCCGGACAGCTAGTAAATTATATAAAGAAAGAGTTTTTTTTAATACATTTCGTTTTTTTTTTGTAACTTTTTAGACCTATGTATCCTGCTCATGCGTATGAAGTTTCATTAAAATCGGTTCAATCATTTCGGAAAATAACGACTTGAAAATTTGTATGACATGGCATAAGGTGCAATTTCAACGCTCCTAACGCCTGGGTGTTGCGCGTCAGGTTTTATAAGTCCGTTACAAATTTTTTCACGCGTCAGTTTTGATCGGAATTGGTTATATTACTGGGCCTCAAGTCTGCTATTACAATAGTGTCAGAATGGCCTATCACTGATTTCATAATTGTTGATTTTGACAAGTTTGGTAATCTACTAATATAATGGCGTCATTATGACTTTCCAATGGTCAACCACTGACAACCCATTGAAAGACATGGCATAGAATGGTAATCTCGTACATAATGACAAATGAATGACTGACTTTAGCGGTAATCTGCTAAAATTTTGACAGTTCCTTTGACCACTGAACTACCATTAGAACGCCATTGTGCAGTCATTGCTTCCCTCACATTTATCTCAGACTGTTCGGAGTGTCAATTTGAATTGTTTACTAACAAGCGGCTTCTAAATACTTTGGTTATAGTTATTCGTTACGAGTATCGTGTCTGAAGTGTTTGTGGAATATTGAATGGAGACTAGGTACCTATGTATTCATTACGAGCAAATATTTTCGAGTCTCGAGCTAGCCAACGCAGTGGATGTTAGAGAAAGAAGATTGGTTGGCACAATGCAGAACTGCAGAAGACGTCGTCGAGCCCGTCACATGACGAGAACGAGAATACCTTTATTGATATTCCCGAGGCGGAATTTGTAAAAACGTTTTGCCTTGGAAAGGACTCAGTAAGGGGGTTAATTGAAGAACAGTAAGTCTATAAAAGTTAAGACGTTTAGTTAAATGGGGCTGTATAAAAGTAAATTGTTTTTTTTGCAGGTGTTTGCTTGCAGCACGTGCTTTACATTATAGTCCAACAACTGCAGGCAAGATTGTGAATTAATGTTGCATATTGCAAACATGGCAAGAGCACCATTGCCACCTGTCGAAGTTTATGCAGAATAAGAGCACCATTGCCACCTGACAAAGTTTATGCAGAATAACTTGGCTTGCAACAGATATGTGATTTATATTCCACTATTTTGGAATTTAGTGGAGTTGGAATTTTAAATAATGCTAGTATGTTAAAAAAACAACAGTTAAATTAGGTACTCTTTATTTTTCATAACTAAATATTTATTTAACAATGTTAAACTTGACTTAAAATCTGAAATGTAAATATAGTCCGGTAAACTAAAAGACATTTTGTCATATATCTAGTAAAACAATTCCAAGTTACAATATCTAATGTAATATTAATAACAAATCAAAATCAGTCTTCATACAAAATAAAAAGATCTTCAATATTTTAATTCTCATTTGAATAACAAATCAAATTTTACCTTACATTTAACTAATCAGTCTTTTAATTTAGGAGGAAATTAATTATGCAGCACCTAATTATCAAGACCATCGAAGGGTGAATCGGTATCTTCTTGAAGGTTGGGCACTGCAGCAGGCTCTTGTTGACAAACTGTGGAGAAATGCATAAATTAAATTAGTAGGTATGTAATTTAAACCCACCTCAATATTCTAGTGGAGTGCGAAAATGCTTTAATTATTATTAAAATGATTTAACTCTGTTACAGATCCACAGTATTGCACAAAATATGATTTAAAATAAATGAATACTCTTTTTAAAAAACATTGTTTCATTTAATTATTTATCAATACAGCCATTTGGAATCCACTGCTGGACATAGACTCCTCCTAATATAGATTTCATTTATCTTTAAATAATCTGTCAAAATTACCTCTTGCATACTTCAGAAAACTTTAGTCAGACTTAAAGATGTCATATTCTGGCCAATGTACTACTACTGATGTGAGCCTACACCTAACACAAGCTTTTAAGCTTAACTAGAGGGGTTATATTAAAATTTATATTGTATTGCTTTCAATGCTCCTTAATACTTATTGTGGGTATGTTTGTTGAACACACAATGAGTAGAAGTTCCGCTTTTGGGTAAAACCATTTCATATCAGTGAATAATCTGTAAATCCACAGTAATTACCTTTTTTGGCACACAGTGTCCTATAAGGTGCGCCATTTTTTCTGTGGTGGAGCTCAGTCGATCAATGGCTGCAGCCAGTGTTGATGGCCTGAGCTTGTTTTAAAGTTGCCTCGGCATTCCTGGCTTCAATAGTGTCCAGCTTTGATTGACCAGCTTCAAGAGCTGCATGGTCTCTACCTATAAAAAAAGGTATATTTTACTTTTATATTCATTGTAGAACTAAAAAAGTGCAAAAATCACAATAATAATGCATTTATCATTTTATAATGCGTAGAATATTATACTGATTTATGTACTTACTGTGCTGCCGGCGTTTTATTGGGGCACTGGGAAGTCCACCGATACGAGTTTAAAATTTGGGCGCACTCCATCCAATATCGTTTTAATAAACTTCGCCCTTCATTGGTGCGGCTGCAGTGGCCAAGCAGGTCTTGGTAGTTTTCTAAAAAGTCAATTAGAGCCGAAATTTGCTCAATTAGCACCTTTTTGTATTGCAATAAATCTTTTATAGATCATTTAGAACACTTGAAACTAAACCAAAACACCGGCCGCGAAATAATAAAAACAAATAAACGTCAGTACAGTAAGCAGTAATGTCATATTTGACTTTGACAGCTAAACAGATAAAATATTGAGTTTTCCAATTTCACATTTAATGTTTTCTGCTATTTACAAACTTCTTACTACTTCAGATTGCTTACAACACCAATAAATAATATGTAAAAATATTTATAATTGAAATCTGGCATTAATAAATGTTCAAATTTAGTAGTAGTTTTTCGAAAATCATTTCTACTAACGGGTTTTATAATAATGGCAATACAACAATGTCATTATAACACCATTCTATTACGAGACCACTGACCAACCACTGACCGACCAATGATCGATCATTATGAATTAGCAGATTACGAACTTTTAGCAAAATGACAATGGGATCGTGTTGGAATGACGATATTTATAAAAATAGCAGACTTGAGGCCCTGGTTTTAAAAAAGTTGAAAACTTGCAACTTATTGTATTCTGGTAGTACCTACCAACGCCTAATATTTTTGGTCATAAAATTTTGCGTATTGTAGGAGGCCAAATTATAATATTGAAAAAAAAAACGCGTTCAGATATGGATAAAAAGAATAAAGAAAGAAAGAAAAAATATTTATTTATCGCAGGGCCATGACGTGCATACAAAATAATGTAAAACCAACAACCCCAATAAATATGAATATGGCATACCCCTTACGTCTGGGAACTTTCGTTTTAACTAAATTTAACCAGAAGTAATGATAACTAAAAAAACGGGTTGCACTCCGGGAGTGCCGGCAGAAGTGAAAACCTGAATATTAACGTTGTGCATTTTTGATATTTTGGAATGGTTAGGGAATAATTTTGCACGAATTGCTTTAATTTAAATTAGTATAAAAGTATTATCTGGTAAAATACAATATTCATTTATTGCGCTATCGTACACAAACATGACAATTAAAAATTAACACTTCAGAACTATTACAATCCGTCTTACGAATTTGACCTCTTTGGAGCAACCGAAGGTTTTGTTTGTGCCTTAGATAATTATCCAGTTTTGGAAACCCAAACTCAATGACCGATGTCATAAAGTTCAAATTCCTTCGTAACCTAATGTCAATCCGTCTTACGAATTTTCGATATTGGTCGTGACCTGACGCGAATTTAACATTTTTTGCCCATCACAAAAGTGCACAACGCCGCTGAAGAAGTTTCCACATCAATAAAAAAAAAATGCTGTGTTTCATGTAGGAACGTTAAGAATGATCAGCTGTATGAACGTGGACTAACGTAAGGGTCGTGGCGGATGGGCTGGCGTTCTGTAGTTTCAGCCTTGCCCAGGTAATAAAAAATCTACTATATAAAAATAAGTCGGGTTTTCCTTCCTGACACTATAACTCCAGAACGCACGAACCGATTTCCACGGTTTTGCATTCGTTGGAAAGGTCTCGGGCTCCGTGAGGTTTATAGCAAAGAAAATTCAGGAAAAAGGTAGGCTAGGTAGGTAGGTAGGTAGGTAGGTCGGTAGGGTAGGATAGGTAGTAAAAAAGGCATTGCAACGCATGCCGGGGTACAGCTAGTATTTTATAATTTTGCATTACGCTATACAGGGTGAAAAAAATAAACTGTAATAGGAAAATCTTTTCTTTTTCGGTAATGAAGGCCACTTCTATTTCTCTTACGTAGTCAATAAAGTTTTTCCGCTCATGTTTTCAGTTTTTATCATTTATTTAGGTCATAATATCACCTGTAACTCAGTAAGTGTAACGGAAAATGCCTCTTATTGAGAAATTGACACTGAATGCGCAGTGCGCATTAATACCCGACACAAATTGTACCTACTTTCTTTGTTATTTCGTTACGTATTTTTTTTATAAACAACGTTGTTTTTTGTGCTGACCTTAATTACATTTTTTTTGTTTTTTTTTTTATGGTGTTTTAAAATATATTAGTAATTATTCTTGCTTCTTGATTATTCCTAATACAATTTTTGTTGTTCTAAATTAATTAATTTATTTATTTATTCATAACCAACTTACACTAACAGTTACACCACACGTACAAGTTATTGGTTAAACATTAGAAACTAGAAAAAGCTACACAAAATTGGTCAGAATTAGAATAGATTAAAAATAAGAATATTAAAAAATAAACAATATGGTAGACATTAGAATAAAAAACAAAACATTTTTCCCGGTATTAAAATGAAGATACATGTATGCAAAACAGATTTCCCATTTAGTAAAAAAAATTTATACAATTGAAATTACAATAAATAATAACAAGACTCGTATTCACATAAAATTCCTACTTCATGGAGATAGTACTGGGAGTGTCAATGGACTCCAGGTATCGAGAAGCACTGTTGAGGAGTCTTAGTTCAGTATCGGCAAAGATATCCATGGATTCATCATACAATATGATGTTATTCATATGGGTCTTCAGGGCTACGGTGCTGGTATGAGGAATCGAATACAGAGGCCGTTGGCGTGGGCGAAGAGCGTGCCTGATGGGTAGTGGGACGTTAAAGGAGATGAATTGCAAAAACCAAGAATTGAAAAGGGAACCACGAATTAGGCGAATGAAGTATTTAATGAGAGCAAGATTTCTCCTGACTTCTAGGATTTGGTAGGTCACCATACCCAGTACGAATCGCGTTGGGTACATATATGGGTAAAACCCATATAATTTGAGGTAGAGGAACCGGACAAAAGACTTCTGGACTTTTTCAGTAATTAGCTTATAGACTTTTTCATGGGGTACCAGATTGCATTGTTGGTTTCAAGTAAACTGCTTGCTTAGCTAGCCGATTGTAAAAAATTGTTGCCTGTCGCAAAGCAAAACCTAGGTTTTTGCGGGACTTGTTGCAGGTTTGAATTATGTGTTGGTTAAACGTAAGCTGTGGGTCAAAGTTAGTAATTGTTATTAAAACAGTATCTCAATTCCAGAACATTTACTTATTTATTTTTATTACTAGCGACCAGCCCCGACTTCGCACGGGTGCAATGCTGATACTAAATATGTATACTACAGAATGTCTGTCGACATCACATTAGAAACCTCTAAAATTATCAGTGTTTCTCCACTATATTATGCATGTATTATACCTATTATAAACCTTCCTCTTGAATCACTATCTATTAAAAAAACCGCATCCAAATCCGTTGCGTAGTTTTAAAGATCTAAGCATACATAGGGACAGACAGCGGCAAGCGACTTTGTTTTTATACTATGTAGTGATGTCCAAAATCGAATAAACAGATACTTCGTACTCGCACTACTTAAAAACATTAAACACTTAGTTTCATGTTATGTGACGCAGTTACAATTTGCTCAGAACATTCTCCGTCCTTTTTGACGCATTTTGCTCTTGTTTATTGCATCGTTACATTAATTACTTTACGTACTCGTTAATGAGCTAAATATACTTATTTATTTTACTAAGCATGTTTACCACTTATATTTTTGACGTGTTGTAAAGAATTAAGTATTTTTGAAAACTAATTGACGAACAAACTTAAAAGAACAGGGGTTTTATTTTCTTATGTCTTTCCCCATTTCTTAGAAAATTGTAAACGTGACCATTTGACGCAGGCTTTAGAAGTTGAACCAAAATAAGTTTTTTAGACCCTGACTATCGAAAGTTGATCGTCTGATTGACTTGAATGAGCTATTCAGTCAAACTAGTTAAGTAAATAAGACGAAAATATCACAAAAACTTAGTTTGACTACGTCAGAACACCTCAAATGAATAATAAAGATAATAAAAAAAAACTGAACGCGCTATACCCACCTACTAAAGATACGCACCGCGGCCAAACTTACGTAACGAGGCGAACTGACTTCTAACTCAATTGTACACCCGGCATTTTGTATCATATCTACATATTTACCAACTTTGATACCTAGCAGCTAGCAACTAACATATTTATTTTATAGCGCTGTAATTCTGCATCCAAAAATTAATGAATAAACTGCGGCTAAAGTCCACGTTTTCGCTCAATGTAGTGTATAAAACGGTAAGGATACGTTGCTTGCATCTTATTTATTTATTAGCGCGAGGAAGGCGATATCGCAAACGGCCTCATAGCGCTCCGCTCACACCTATTTTGTTTCCCCGCCGTCTGGCCGCCACACAGTGGAACGAATGTATGGGAGCGGTTGGACGTAGACATGTCCGAAAAATAAGAGTAAAATTATGACAAACTAATGATGCCATCTTATTCGATTACTTAATGCCTTCATAAATTGTGGTGATGAATTTCTTCATAACTCCCATATTTCGGGAGTAATTTGAGAAAATGTGAAATTTTACTATGAAAATGAGTGTATCGAGCTCTCTCCCTCCTGATTCCGGGCTTGTTTCAAGTAGCGGTCTCTAATATCGTAATGCTATTACTAAGAGCTATATTTAATACTAAGACACATAGTGCGCCAAATGTGCACTTTCTGGGATAAAAGGAAATGAAAATTTAAAAAAAAAAAACGTTTTT
Organism: Cerastis rubricosa; assembly: GCA_949152445.1. Taxonomy (NCBI): domain Eukaryota; kingdom Metazoa; phylum Arthropoda; class Insecta; order Lepidoptera; family Noctuidae; genus Cerastis; species Cerastis rubricosa. The sequence goes on along the minus strand of OX424548.1, from coordinate 13,556,151 downwards.
TCCCCATTTGTATTTACTTTAAACCGCAGACAGACTTATTAAGAGGTCTATAAATATATTATATATATACAGAAATATATATTAACAAAAATATTCACAAGAACTGATGAGAGTATGACTTTTAAGTAAGTTGATAATAAATTACCTAGTTTCATTAAAAGTACAATAAATAATTAAGATGTAAGCTCTAATTTACTAAGTTACACATTTTAAAACAATAACATCATTTAATTATCTTCGTCATCATCATCATCATCAATTAATTCAAATTCAGAATCGATGTCCGCTAAATCATTTATGTTACCAAATTCGATATCACTTTTCTCAGAATCCGTAAGCTCATAAAATTCCGAAGAAGATTTTTTTACAAACTTATTTCCTTTTGGACGGATACTTGTAACAAGTGGATCAGAAGACAGTAAAAGATTGTGCATAATATCTTCATTGCATGAGATACTGCTATGCTTTCGAGAATGCCCCTCTCTATATTTTCTAAAATCTTTATTTCTAGCCTCAGATGCCTCTTCGGATAGAAAACCAATGGGCACAATTGACATGTTCTGAACTATGTCTGGCCCATGCATTAAAATTTTATGAAGTGAAGAAGGCATATAATACCATGGGTATAACTCCACGTAAAGCTTAGCAGTATCAAAGCAGAACTCTCGGAATTTAGTTACGTTGATCTTCTCTCCTGATGAAATACACTGCAAGATCACACAGATTTTTCTTAAAAGCATAGCATCTATTCCGGTCAGTTCAGCAGATTTAGTGTAGTTTTCAAAAAATCTCCTTGCCGAGTTGCCATTGTTGGTGGATCCACTGCCTTGTTTCACAACATCGAGAAGTAAGCCCGTTTCTCTTCTTACAGCCTCTTGAACTCTTTTCTTCCTGTCATCAACTTGCCTTTTTGCTATATCACCCCTTACTTGCCATGATTTTATGTCTAATTTGTAGGAAATGTGTAATAAGCATTCCATTGAGCGAATCCAAGCGTGAAGGGTGCTTAAGCTATATTTATACATGTCCTCGTTTGCGTGTTTATCTTTGATTAACTCTAAATTATTCATTTCTTTAGGACAAGCCTTGCATATGTCACACACTGAAGCTGCTGTATGGATATAATGGAATGAATTTTACCATCAATCATTGTCAACAGCAGTTGGTGTTTGACACTAATTCCATCAGTGATGGTGGATGGAGTTAAGGCTTCAATCTCTGCTTCGATTTCAGCCATCTCTCTCTGCACATTTTCTTTGGTTTCCTTTATAAACTTAAACAATATTGGCCGGCAAAATGAAGTGGAAGATGGTCGCTCGTTTTCCCAAATTGTTACACCTTTTGAGACGAGCCGCAGTGGTACAAGACTAATCATAAAATTACTAGCAAGATCGATTTGCTCATCTTCACTCGTCCTTTGATGATAAATGCTTTGGCTAGATGATCCGTCAAAACCCCATTTGCTGGTCAATACGAGCTGTTGATTGGGATCAACAGGGGTTTCTAACGACCTAATAAGTCTTCTTGAGGTTAAATCCATCAAGGCTTGTAATTTGATTTTTGCAGAGCTCTCTGTAACTGTGAGATCTTCTTTGGCCGGATAGCACTTAATTTTTTCTTTAACCAACATGTAGTAACTCGGGTATTGAAGAGCTCCTTCTTGAGTGTTGAAATCCCGAAGAGTGTTATAGCGCCATTTCGATAAGTTCATCGATACATAAAGAGCCAATGCCTTCAAAGGGGATATTTCCCGTACCTGAATTGATTTACCTTCAATGAAGGCTTTGATTTTTGAGGCCTCTTCTGGATTCTCCGTCAAGTATTTCATAACATAAGCTGTATCGCTTTGTCCTGCCTTTTGAAGCGCCCTTTCGGCCGAAAACATAATTTCAGCGCTGCTACTGCTGCATGAAAGACTATCTTCAGTGCGTCTTCTTTTTTGCCGGTTACTAAGGTCCTCAAAAGATTTACGAGGACTAGGATGTGTACAAGTTGAAGCATCAGATTTAGCAGGAGAAATTATGGGCTCTATGACGTCACTTATATTTTCTGTAGAAGGTTCCATATTTTCATTCTGTAATTCTGGCCATTGAATTGCAGCCTGTAGCCAAATCTCATGTTTCTTCCGAAACTTATCTGTGCTTCTTCCAGACTGTGTCCATTTTGCATAAATGCGGTAGCAAAATCGACGACACCAGTCTTTTAAACTTGTTTCAGCACTTTCACATAACTGAACACAACTGTTATCTTTTAAAACACTGAACAAATAGTTAAAGTCGCGTAAATCTTTATGTGCGCGTGCGCATAAAGCAACGTGAATATCAAGATTTGTATTAAAATTTGGAAAATACATTGCGAGATTAGCTTGGATACAACGAGGTGTAAATCAACACTGATTTTAAAGTTACTAATAGTGACCTATTTATATAAAATCCAGGTATCCCAGGTATCCTTTGTTAAATATTGCAAGGTAATTAGTTATTGTGATAATTAGTAAATGATGCATGCTAAATTAGTGTATTAAGAGCCATTTAGTAATTAAATAATAGCAATGTTCTTATCAGTAATCATTAGTGCATCAGTTTTATATGTAAACCTTAAGTCCCTAATTATATATCCTAATTAGCTTATATCTTCTCTAATTGGCTGCTCAGAAATGTTATTGTAATAAGGTAAACCTTTAGAAAAACGGTTTTAATCAACAAAATAAACAAAAAATAAAAAAATTGTGTTATAAAATAAACATCACTCTTTATCCCAGAAAGTGCACATTTGGCGCACTATGTGTCTTAGTATTAAATATAGCTCTTAGTATTAGCATTATGATATTAGAGACCGCTACTTGAAACAAGCCCGGAATCAGGAGGGAGAGAGCTCGATACACTCATTTTCATAGTAAAATTTCACATTTTCTCAAATTACTCCCGAAATATGGGAGTTATGAAGAAATTCATCACCACAAGTTATGAAGGCATTAAGTAATCGAATAAGATGGCATCATTAGTTTGGCATAATTTTACTCTTTTTTTTCGGACATGTCTACGTCCAACCGCTCCCATACATTCGTTCCACTGTGCGCCATGTTGGCCGATGCGCCGCGCTGCCGGCCGCACGAACCCGCCAGTTTCACGCGGGCAACGAGAGGCGCATACCGCTCACGTATTCTTGCCGCACAGAATATCCGCACGCGATCCAAACTAACGTAACGTCGCGACGCGCACCAACTCGCTCCCTACTCCTAGACATGGTCAGGACCAAAGACGGGGACGGGATCAAGAGTAGCTTGATCATATCCGAGGTGAAGAAGAGGCCCTGCTTGTTCGACACCAACGACCCCAACTACGGGGACCGGGCAGAGAAGGCGCGATGCTGGGAGGAAGTTTGTGACTGCGTCGTGCCCGGCTGGGCTGCGCTCGGGCCGCCTGAGAAGTTTGCGGCCGGTATGTTGAGTGACGTTTTTATAAACCGTCCGATTCGCGGATGTGGGCTCGCGGTCGGCGCGCGGGCCGCGCTCACTATCACGGAAACCGGTCGCCTTGTAATTGTCGCGTTCAAGTTGCGTGCTCTTTGTTCGAACGTTCGGATGCTTTCGAAATGTACCTAGTTCGAAATAACGCTCGATTAAAAATGGCACGTGGTGTGTCTGACATTTGATATTTTTATTAAAAATAATAGGAACGTCACTTTGTTGCGGATGTTTTTTCTTACGTTACTTTTTTCAGCTCATAGGTGGACTGGATTTTGAAAAAAACGTGTTGAATGTTTTCAGCCTTTGCCATTACAATACTGCTTACTCAAACGTATGCCTAGGAAGTATTCGATGCGTCATTTCAGATAATGCCTCCACATCATACTTGGGCGTGATAAAATAATTTTACAATATTTTATCATGCGGATATACTGTATTTTTTACATGATTCTATTGAATTAATTAGAAATATTATATATGAGTACGTAATAAAGTCAACATGGTAAGCTGTATTTACTTTTAAACATAAGTAAATACTTCCAAACTTACTTCAAAATCATTATTAAAATACAGAAATGAATACATATTTAATTACTGGAGCTCCTAAAACAATAGTGGAGCTGAATTTTCCGGCTACTGGGTCAGGAGTGTAACCAAAAGGAAGTCCACAGTGCACCCTCACTCCTGGAACAAGGAGTATTCCTATTAAAAGCTCAGTCAGTGAATGAACAATTTACATAACAACATATTTTTGAAATAAAGTTGGGTATCAAAGTCCGCACATTGTGGGTTAATAGAAATATTTCAGCAAAATGGCGTCATCGGCATAAACGAGTAATATAAATCACGTGCAGTTTTGAACACACAGCAAATGTGAAAATCTTTTATTTTGACATACTAGCTTTGAAGACAAGTGACATAATTTCAAAATTATTGGGGTATAATTCTATGAAGTTATTTAAAACAAAATTGATAAACAGAAAAAAATATGAGTTCAATGCTTCATAATTATTTTACACAGAATCTTATTATAACACGATTTATGTACTGAATAAATTTGGAGCTATTACATACTTGTAATTAGCGAAAAGCATTTAAAATTATAAACGGTCTCGTCCAAGGTTACGTGGTACAAAAAAATCGTCTATATCTGTTCGGCCATCGTACTAGATGCTGCGATTGAATGTCACGGTTTTTTCAATTGTGTTCCAGAATTACTAAAGTAGGAACACTCATGAGATTCAGAACAATATAATATTGGCACACAAAAAGTACTAGGTACAAGGTATTTTAATAAGTTATTACTTTGAGCCCTTAAAAACTACCACACTATTTAAAACACCCTGTACAACATTTTTTCCACTACGTTGATACCTTTAAGTATTCGTTTTTTGTTTACGTAGTTAAATCAAGGAACATTTTTAGGTTATAATTATGTTTGTAAAATTGGTTACGACACTTATAATTTGCACACGTAAGATCAGATAAGTATAAAAAAATGGGAATATTTAGAACTTATTTACTTTCATAAGTATAAACACAAATTATTGAAACTGTCGACAAACGCAATGCACCAAACCTATGGTGTATGGTGGTGCCTGCCGCTACGTGCAGAGTGAATATTAATTTCATGATATTATCATGAAATTAATATTGGCAACAAAAAAAAATGCAAGTTAAAACAACAGTCATGAACAACATGAATAATTTAAAAAAAGTAATAATCTTAACGAAATAATCATTTATAATTTAAGCGAAAACAAAAAAAAATGTGATTTATCTTGCTACCTAGTTGGTTTAGAAACTTCAACTTTATTTTTATTTTCCTAAAAACAAAATAAGACTTAGGTTTACCATACGTCTGGAATTATCCGGTCATGTCCGGATTTTTAGCTCAGCGTCCGGAATACGAAAATTCTATACGGCAATTTGCAACATTGAGAAAATAAAAAACAGCTAAGTGTTGGGTACTAGTTAAAATTATTTTTAATAAAACAAGAAGAATAAATTCACTTAAATTGTGCAGCACGATTTAAAAAAGAAAAAAGGCCAGAATTTTCTTCAAATAATTATACGGAATTTTCTCCAAAAAAAATCATAGATTTTTAACCCTGTGTATAAAGAAACATAGATCTGGGAACCCTATTTATTCTTAACTTCACTTACATTTTGACATCGTTTGATAACATTTTGCTTCACGCTGTCGTGTGTTGCGTGAGCCGTCATCATCTTACCATTACTGCGCACTTGAGTCACTTGATTGTTTGTTATATTATATTATTGGCAAACCCTTTTATTACCTTTATTATGACGGATTTTAAAAAAAATACCTTTCTTATTTTTTGATATAAAAAAAAAAAAAATTGCAGGCAGCCAAAATTGGAACTAAAACCCCGCCATCTTAATTTTCAATATAAAAGATTAAAAAAAAAAACAACAGCCAGTTTTTAAATACAACGTGGTAGTGGCGAGTCTCCTGCGTGAAGAACTATTTGGTCTTAAAACTTTTACTCACCTGTTGCGTAATTTTTCTCCCATTTTTCGCCAGCCAGTCGCATTATGAAAACAGAATAGGTCCGCTTTAGCCCATTTTAATGTTTTCGTTTAAAAAACTGCATTGCAATAAATTATTTGCCTACGTGGACATTTTATTAGTATGGAAAACACAAGCAGAGAGAAAGAGACCAGAGAGTTTATTTTTGCTTATTTATTGTGGAATTGGTTATTTACTATTCTTATGGCTTTAAATAATATAGTTATTGTCCTTTGCTTACCCAGTTGTCACACCTGTAGGTACCACAGGCAGTTTTGCAATATTTTTCTTTACTGAATTTTGAGGAAAAAACCCGTGACTTTATTAGAAATTGGTGCAAGTATAGTATATTGTTTGTCACAGTCAAAATAGTTAATCAAAATAAAAAGTAGGTTTAGCCAAACCTACTTTTTAGGGTTCCGTAGCCAAATGGCAAAAAACGGAACCCTTATAGATTCGTCATGTCTGTCTGTCTGTCTGTCCGTCCGTCCGTATGTCACAGCCACTTTTTTCCGAAACTATAAGAACTATACTGTTGAAACTTGGTAAGTAGATGTATTCTGTGAACCGCATTAAGATTTTCACACAAAAATAGAAAAAAAAACATAAATTTTGGGGTTCCCCATACATAGAACTGAAAACCAAAAAAAAAATTTTAATCGTACTTATACGTGTGGGGTATCTATGGATAGGTCTTCAAAAATGATACTGAGGTATCTAAAATCATTTTTTTCTAAACTGAATAGTTTGCGCTAGAGCCACTTCCTAAGTGGTAAAATGTGTGTCCCCCCCCTCTAATTTCTAAAGTAAGAGTAGGAAAATTCTGAAAATATTTTGGATTGTAGAACGTAAAAAAAACTATCAACGAAAATTGGTTTCAATAAGATAATTATGATGTTTAGTTTTTGAGATATGGGACTTTTTCATCAAACTGCAGCAGTAACTTTGTTTTTCATTAACATACTATGAAAAACCAATTTAGTTTTGCGGTTGAGTGGAAGTTTACTAACTAATACTACTAAATAATGAATGACAGTTCAAAATATTGTTTGGGGCTATGGAACCCTGTGTGCGAGTAAGACTCGCACTTGGCCGGTTTTTTTTTTTAAACTTTGCCACACTAAGTATATCTCCTGTATGGTGGGTACGTTTACAAACATTTAAACTCACATATACACTCACCGGCACGGAAACTTGGCCACCAATAACATGCCGATAATTTCTATTTAAATATTTAATTTTCACTATATTATGGGTTTATGCACTAAATTAGGGTTTTTTTATGGTTTTGTAACTCAGTTATTGAAAAAATGATGCACCAGCAGTAATCTTTTAAAAAATAATCAGTTTCACAAAAATATTGATTTTAACACTGTCAATTTAAAAAGAACACAAAATGAAAAATAACCACAAAGTCTTCGTTGTGTTTGCTTTTTAATATCGGGTGTTTCCTCCCCTAGCCCCGATAACAGCTTGCATTCGTTCTGGCATACTTTGGATGATGTTTCTGATCTCAACTTGTGGTATGCTTTCCCAAGCGGTTAGTGCTTCATTTCGAAGCTGGTTCAGAGTTTCAGGCGGGTTGGAGGAGGACTTTATTTTTCTTTTAAGCATGTCCCAGATATGCTCTATTGGATTTAAGTCTGGACTACGAGCTGGCCACTGCAATTTTTGAATACCAACCTCTGTAAGGTATTCCTCCACGCAATGTGCAACGTGTGGGCGCGCGTTATCGTGCATTAGGAGGAATTCGTCAAACCCAATAAACCCTGAATATGGTAACACGTGTTCCTGAAGAATTTCCTCGATGTATCGTGTTGCCGTTAATCGGTTATCGACGATAACTAACTCCGTACGTGCATCGGAACTTATTCCTCCCCAAACCATTATAGAGCCTCCATGAAAACTAACAGTTTGTGTGGTGGTAATGGGTAAAAACCGCTCTCCTCTTCTTCTCCACACTCGCTCCCGACCATCTGGAGCTCGTAAAGCGATTCGACACTCATCTGTGAACAGTACTCGAGCCCACTGCTCATGGGTCCAGTTGACGTGTTCTCGTGCGAATCGAAGTCGAGCTACTCGGTGACTTCTGAGAAGTTCTGGGCCGCGTGCTGGTCTACGAGCTTTTAAATTCACTTCCTCCATTCGTCTTCTCACTGTACGTTCACTAACATTGACACCTCTTGTGAACTGGAGTCGCTGGCGTATCTCAACAGCGGTGAGGTAGCGGTTTCTCAAAATTTCCAGGACAATAAAGCGGTCATCCCGGGCTGATGTGCATCTGACGCCTCCGCTGCCTGGTCTGCGGGAGTAGCGGCCTGTCTCCTGGTATCGTTTCAGCGCATACTGCATCGATGAACGTGGTACATTCAGTATAACAGCAATTTCTCGCTGTGTCAGCCCTTGTTCGATCAATGCTACAGCTTGTGCAACCTGTGATGGTGTTAATGGCATTTTTATTGGAATTAAATCACCTTTACTTATTGAATTAACAGTACGATATCACAATAATTGCATAACCTAACAATAAACTTTCACAAAACACAAATTTAAAACAGCAACTTAGTCGCTCAGATGACCGGGTTCAACTAAAACTTAAAAATAACGTCATATTGCACTCAAACATGATAAATTACCCTCTTGAACTAAAGGTAAACATTTTTTAGACCAACCTTCATAATAAATAATCATAGGAAACACTTAAAGCTCTTGTTATCGCGAAATACGCGCTTGGCCAAGATTCCGTGCCGGTGAGTGTAGAAACAGCCAGATACGGAACAAATAGCTGTAGGCCATACAAAATATTAGTTCTGTGTGGGGGTCGAATCCGCGACACGCAGCGTAGCAGTCAATCGGTCAGCCACTGCGCCACCGCGGTGCCGTCAAATCATTTTGAAAATCTCTTTTCAAAAACAGATAGTTGGAAATTTCCGTTTATGTTCTCTAGTAACTTTTTAGACCTATGTATACTGCTTATGCGTATGAAGTTTAATTAAAATCGGTTCTGTCATTTTGGTAAATAAGGACTTGAAAGTTTGTATGAAATGCCGTAAGGTGTAAACGCTCTTAATGTTTCTTTAAAAACCGGCCAAGTGCGAGTCTTACTCGCACACAGGGTTCCATAGCCCCAAACAATATTTTGAACTGTCATTCATTAGTTAGTAGTATTAGTTGTAAACTTCCACTAAACCGCAAAACTAAATTGGTTTTTCATAGTATGTTAATGAAAAACAAAGTTACTGCTGCAGTTTGATGAAAAAGTCCCATATCTCAAAAACTAAACATCATATCTTATTGAAACCAATTTTCGTTGATAGTTTTTTTTACGTTCTACAAACTTAAATGTTTTCAGAATTTTCCTCCTCTTACTTTAGAAATTAGAGGGGGGGGGACACACATTTTACCACTTTGGAAGTGGCTCTAGCGCAAACTATTCAGTTTAGAAAAAAATGATATTAGAAACCTCAATATCATTTTTGAAGACCTATCCATAGATGCCCCACAGGAAAGGCTTAGATGTAAAAAAAAAAATTGGTTTTCAGTTCTATGTATGGGGAACCCCAAAATTAATAGTTTTTTTTCTATTTTTGAGTAAAAATCTTAATGCGGTTCACAGAATACATCTAATTACCAAGTTTCAAAAGTATAGCTCTTATAGTTTCGGAAAAAGTGGCTGTGACATACGGACGGACGGACAGACAGACAGACAGACATGGCGAATCTATAAGGGTTCCGTTTTTTGCCATTCGGCTACGGAACCCTAAAAACTGCATGCAACCGCGCAATATTTTAACAATCTCACTTTTTCTTACAGCCGCCATGTTGGTGCGATTACGTGCGTTCTATTATTTGTGCAGCACAACCCCAGTCACCGCTGTTAGGTATTCTTCATAACACAATTTGTTCCTAACCTCAATAACTAATAAAATGATTCATATTACATTATAGTAATAAAGCAGTGTTTCTACTGTACCTATCAATTTGCTGATACGCCGTTTCTATACTGAACGCCGCCGCCATTTAATAAAACAACGCACGGTTTGCAGATAATACCTAACATGTTTATTGACTGGCAAGATTTATTTAAATCTTTGTTTGTGGCTTGCATATTTTATAATTACGCATTAAATGATCTAATTTTAAACCTATTGTCTTATTCACATTTTAAATAACTCCACCTGTCATTATAAACTATCTATTTCGTAATAATAAAACCTATTTTTCTTAAAACTAAAAAAAAAAACTCACTCGACGGTCGAGTCTACGGCGACGTGTCAACTTAGACCGGTAATACACACCTCTATTTAAACGTTACCGCAATAATACTGACAGTACATTACGCTTTAAGAACGGACAGCCAAACAAAAATTTGTAACGTACAAAGCAATGTATATCGTTAACAATGAATTGATGCGGACAGAATTATCGTGAAATAATGCAGTGGTAGGAACGGTGCGGTGTTCGGTCGTCGTGACTCAATCGACGCAAGGGGCCGCCCGGCCGGCCCGCACACCCGTTTATTCACAAGTTCCTATAACACATTGCACGCCAGTGCTGATAAAGTCCATTGCCGGGCAAACAAGACGTTGGTTAGACATAGAAGTAAGGCTAGCAGTCGATGTATCGTGAACATATGGAAATGTACATGACCGTTGTAGAGTAGGTTCTTTTATCGTTGAGAAGTTTTAAACGGCGCTCAATTTGTTATGAAATTATTTTTGCTATCTCATTTTTAAATGATCTAATAAAACAGTACAAATCTATTTATTTGGCGTTATCCGAATTTATTTGGGGGCCTGGCAGCATTTCTTCTTCAATACATTTCTATTATTCGTCATCTCAGTAGAAACCCCCAATATAACAGGACACTCCAAAGCATATCCCGCGCAATATTTCTGAAAAAAAAAACATTTTGACACTTGTAATTTTTTTTCACAAATCGAATTACATTACCGAATGTCATAACGAGATTACACGTATGGATGGCGTTTGACATTGGAACAAAATGGCGTCTCGGTAGTAAAGTTGGTATTTACTTTAATAATAATAACTGGATTTTATTGACATTTCTAAACCAGTTGATTGTTTTTATTTTGATATGGTAGTTAATATTTAGTTTAGTCGCTTTTTTGTTTTCCCTATGTGGATATGAATCTGCGATTTTTTTTTCTTTCAAATTTTCATTAAGGGAATTCGCATGTTAGCGTTATCAAGATTTTTAGGGTTCTGTTTCCAAACGGCAAAATGCGAAACCAAAAATAGTTTTGTGCAAATTAACATTATGAATGAGCGGTAAAATATAGTTTTTGGGACTACGGAACTATTTGCGTGCGACTCTGACTCGCACATAGCCGGTTTTAATTCTATGCGTACTTTATTGACGCGGAGAAAAGTAAGTAGTCCAGAAAAATTAGTCAAATTAGGGTAAGAATCTCGGAATGAGAGATAGTCGGATATAAACTTGTGTAAACCTTTATTTTAACACCCTAAATCTTGTCTCAAAACCTACAAGACTTATCGTAGGGTGTCCGCGACACCAGATATTCCAAGGTCAAAGGTCAAAAATTCGTTTTTTACACATTTATTGCAAATATCTCGTTTCCTATGAGTTTTATGCTATTTGTTTGAGAAGATATTGTTGTAGAGGATTAAATTCTTTTTTTTTTATATCTTGATCCATTTTCGAGATAGAGGGCAACATTTCAACCGTGTTTATTATCAAGTTCAGACTTGGTTAGGGCATGATTTAGAACCCCAAAATTGGGGTTGGATAATGCGTGATGAATTTCTGGAACCTGTTATGACAATGAATGTACTAGCTCTAGAGGAATTGCTTAACACAGTATTCTGCAACTGCAAGAATGGTTGTCGTTCGCGATGTGGATGCAAGAAAGCAGGGTTGCAATGCTCTTTAGCTTGCGGCCAGTGTAATGGGCAAGCTTGTCTTAATGCTTCACCATATCAATAAAGACGGTACTTTTCACCCCGAAATCCTGGAAGAACTGGAGATAAATGTCGTTGAAGACAAGAATACATAGGAATATGAAATTTTACAGCGACTGGAAGACGATGATGATAAAAAAGAAGGAAATTGAAATCAGAACTTGGAGTTTTTACTATATTTTTTTTTAATTTCAACGTTCATAAATATATGAAATGGTATTTTTCAATACCATGGTTCTGTATGATGTCGGAGTTCTGTATGGTGTCGGACGTAAAGAATAGCACCATCCCATATCTTCCCGTGGGTGTCGTAAGAGGCGACTAAGGGACTTGCCAGAGAATGGGCAGCAGCGTTCTCTGTGCTTTTGTAACAACCGTACTGCGATCGCCAACCCGCCTGCCAAGCGTGGCGATTATGGCAAAACCCCCCATGTCATGTCAATATGGCGACACTTGGGGGAGGCCTATGTCCAGCAGTGGACGTTAAAAGGGCTGAAATGATGAATGGTGATGATGATGATTTTTCAATACAAACATTAATAAAAAAAAAAAAAATTTCTTTTTATTTACCTAGTTATGAATACTTATGAAGTAATAAGACTTACAAAAATAATAATATTAGTAGTATTTGCCATAGTAACATTATAATTACACGAGTAGGTATGTGTTATTAAATGAATAGATACTGAATTATTTAAAATAATAATTAATAAAAAATGCAAATTATTTAGAATTATTATTTTTAACAATAATTTCTAAACTTTATACGGCGTGTTTTTAATCGGGACTACAGAAGTCAAATGATACTACTCTAAATAGTTAAACATTTCGCGCGCTCTGCCTTCTATCTCGAAAATGATTCATAGTCCGGGGCATTTAGATTTGAACCCTGCATTAAATATAAACAGCGATTTTTTTCTTGAATCGTGTACTTGACCTTAGCTCTTCAAATAATAAAAAAAAATTAAACATTTTCCGAGACCGGATCAAGCTGAAAAAGACGAAAACACGTTTTTGTGAATAAAAACATGGGAAAAAAAGTTAACAGGACAAATTTAGTTACTTTAGGTAAAGAATTGGTGACAGTAATATATTTTTTTAGAATTAAACGTTTTCGTCCACGGAAATTACGGTAAAAAAACATTTACGAATTTTTTGGATTGTACTTAAGGCAAAAATATAAACAGCGGTTTTTTTTACATAAAATAACTTAAATTAATTTATTACACCGCCAATAAACAAAATTAAACAAATTGTACTACCGGAAGTTATTATTACCAGTTTTTTTACAATAGCGGTTGAGGCAAAAAGGTAACAAGGTTTAATTTAGTTTAACTTTCATCTAAAGGCTATTTCTAACCTATTTACACGAAAATTAAACAAAGTTTAAAGCAAATCGTGAAAAAAAAATCAATTAATGTTTACGTAAAATACGTCTGCAAGCTTTATTCTAGTATTTGGCGCAGCACTTTCATAGGAATTTGATCTTTCCGTAATAGAAATAAGGTGTACAATCGCGTAACTCAATAAAACACCGACTCAAACAACAACACAGTCATACGCACACAATGAACGCAGCGCTTATCTTGTTTACGCACACTAGCACACGCCGTACGCCGCACGCTGCTTAGCGCTAACACCGTGCATCGTAATTTAATTTTTACTTTGACAATATTAATTATCGCTCTAATTTGTTTAATTTTGGGGGATTAAGGTTTGGATTTATATATTTCTCATTATTAAATGAATTTAAATCCTGTTACATTTTTGCCGTAAGTAGTATTTAAGAATTTTTGATTTTCTTGATTTTTTGTGAAATCCGGAGCAGAATTTGTTTAATTTTCATAATAATAGTTAGACATGGTGATATAAATCATTTTAGCGCTATTTTTGTCCTGTTAATATTTTTGCCTTAAGTACGAAGTCAAATTATAAGATTTTTTAAAAAAAACGATTGTTCCGTGGACGAAAATGTTTAATTTTCTGACCTACTTGTAGTACTCAATCTGTTCTACAAATACTCCAAATAAACATACCTGTTTATATTTTTTTTCACCAAGTTATATACATATTAGACGTTTTCTTAAAAAAAACATACACGCGGAGGTGAACTTTTCGCGGGATACAGCTTAATATACTCTCCTGTCCATACCCTACACATTCAATGAAAAAAATCGCTGTTTTTAATTAATGCAAAGTTAGCCTAATATTCGGCGTAAATTCCCCGGACTATCAAGATATTATATTCATACAAATAGCATAAAACCCATAGGAAACGAGATATTTGCAATAAATGTGTAAAAAAACGTTTTTTTGATCCAAAGGTCAAAAAATCTATTTTTTACACATTCAAGGTCAAAACCTTGGAATATCTGTGTCGCGGAGGCGGACACCCTACGATCAGTAGGTTTTGAGACAAGTTTTAGGATGTCGAAATAAACGTTTACACAAGTTTATAGCCGACTACCTCTCATTACGAGGTGAAACCCCTAATTTTCCTGGACTAAGAATACGTTTGTCTTTTCATAAATACGGATGACTACTACTGGAATTCCGTTTGGAAGAAAACATGATCAAGGAAATGCCCGTAATGTGAGAGACAAAAGTAGAATAATACTGATGATTACTATAATTTTCTCTTAATTAAAATTTTTGATCGCACTCAATTTGTGATTTTAATTTAGTTAGTCTGTCCGTCATATTTATAATTGTATGACGCGATTCAAGTGTTTAGACACTTTCTAAGCATAAGGTTGAGAACAGGCTTGAGTCACGACGGTTTTAAGACCGTATACGCCCCACGACATTTCATACAAACTTTCAAGTCTTATTTCATACGTATAAGCAGGATACATAGGTCTAAAAAGTTACTAAAACATTTTCTAAAAATAGTGTTACTTACAGCTATTAGACCGATTATAAATTAACTATAAAAAAAAGGTTTATTGCAGAAACTTGTACAACTTTTACAGTAAATCTTACATAGGGACCACCTTTTAAGTAAAATACTATACCTGTGATATGAGACCCTATCTATAGCAACAGAAATATCCAATTTTTTTTAAAGAAATTTTGAAAATGTTTTTTTATCCATAGGTCTTTTTAGACCTATGGATAAAAAACAAAAAAAAAGAAAATAAGGAATTGAAAGTTTGTATGAAATGGCGTAAGGTGTAAACGCTTTAAAGACAGATATGTCTGACATAGACGTAGAAGTAGACGTAGCCGTATAATGTTTAATGTCCCTCGATCACTAATTAAGAAAAAACCGGCCAAGTGCGAATCGGACTCGCGCACGAAGGGCAAAAAATCACTTTTTTTATGGAGCCCCTCATAAATATTTATTTTATTCTGTTTTTAGTATTTGTTGTTATAGCATCAACAAAAATACATAATCTGTAGAAATTTCAACAGGCTAACTATCACGGTTTATGAGATACAGCCTGGTGACGGACGGACGCGTTTGACCCTTTGGGTACGGAACCCTAAAAAAAGTTGTTTATTATTGGTCGATGTAAATGTCAAATACAAAAGATAGCTGCAAAGGCTTGAGGGCCACGAAGTGAGTCCCTTCGAATTATTAAAACCTTGGCCATGTCAAAACAATATTAGGTGAATAAATGCAGGGGAATTTGTGCGCCCAATAAATGCAGGGGAATTTGTGCGCCCAATAAATGCAGGGGAATTTGTGCGCCCAATAAATGCAGGGGAATTTATGCGCCCAATATCCTTATAATATTTAATAGGCTAACTACTAGCTTTTTAACATAGATTTTTTTAACAAACACTTAAATTTAATTTAATTTACAAATTTTCTATCATGTTCATGAGTATACACATTTTGAAAATGTAATTTTGCTAAATAGATGTTTTGCTAAACAGATCATCTGATAGTTGGACGTTTTGCTACATGGACATTTTGCTAATTAGACTTAGGTACTGCTCATTAGACGTTTCGCGCTGTTGGTCATTTGTCTATTTAGACTTTCTGATCAAAATGGAAAATAACGAGTGATTATTCATAAAAAAAATATCATCACGTAACTACGTTCCTTAAAATTATTTAATATTTTAAATGCAATCCGTTACAAAGAAAACTGTCCACGCTGCGTTCGTTATTTATTAGAAGGAGCAGGTGCTGATGACGTCATCAGCTCGCAAGTTGACAGCGCGTTGTTTTATTATCAACTTTTAACTATTATGGCACAGTACAAAGACAACCAGTAAACCAACTAGGCTTTTTTGTGAAATCAAACGCGGGTGTTAGGTTTGTAGGAGTAGGGCTGCGGGACTGTTCGAGGGCTGTGGGACTGTTCGAAAGAGATACCGCGGCCCTGGAACACAAAGGGCTTAGAAGGAACATGGATGGGTTTTAGTCAGTACAAGTCTGACACTCCCTTCCGCTTCGCCAAGAGCAGGAGGAGTCATTTGATGATTTCCGTTCCGAAAAAAAGTGTTTTAGGAGTATGTATGGGTGTTGTGTTTGGTGGCCTACTGGCGGACAGTTTTTGTCGGGTTTTTAGGGTTCCGTAGCCGAATGGCAAAAAACGGACCCCTTATAGATTCGTCATGTCTGTCTGTCTGTCCGTCCGTCCGTATGTCACAGCCACTTTTTTCCTAAACTATAAGAACTATACTGTTGAAACTTGGTAAGTAGATGTATTCTGTGAACCGCTTTGATTTGCTTTTTGTGTGAAGATTTGCACACAAAAATAGAAAAAGAACAATACATTTTGGGGTTCCGCATACTAAAAACTGAAAACCAAAAATTTTTTTTTCATCAAACCCGTACCTGTGGGGTATTTGTGGATAGGTCTTCAAAACTGATATTGAGGTTTCTAATATCATTTTTTTCTAAACTGAATAGTTTGCGCTAGAGCCACTTCCAAAGTGGTAAAATGTGTGTACCCCCCCTCTAATTTCTAAAGTAAGAAGAGGAAAATTCTAAAAAAAATTTGGATTGTAGAACGTAAAAAAAACTATCAACGAAAATTGGTTTCAATAAGATATGATTTTTAGTTTTTGAGATATGGGACTTTTTCATCAAACTGCAGCAGTAACTTAGTTTTTCATAAACATACTATGAAAAACAAATTTAGTTTTGCGGTTAAGTGGAAGTTTACAAACTTATACTACTAACTAATGAATGACATTTCAAAATATTGTTATTATATTGTTTGGGGCTATGGAACCCTGTGTGCGAGTAAGACTCGCACTTGGCCGGTTTTTTCTATACATATAGTCTTAAATCTATAATAATTTTCAATTCGATGTTAGTTATTCACTTGTATCATAGATGGCGCTGTAGTAATTTTTGTTCTACATTGCTGTAGTACGTTCTGTAGTGCCGGCTGTCATTTTTGGATCTTTGATAGTCGTTACGAGTAGTCAGAAGCCAAGTCTGACGTCGAGTCTTACCAAGGGGTATCGTATTATCCAGTTACTGGGTTGTGGAGGTCAGATAGGCAGTCGCTTCATGTAAAATACTGGTATTCAGCTGCATTCGGTTAGACTGGAAGCCGACCTTAAGATAGTTTGGAAAAGGGCTAGGCAGATGATGATGACTTTCTGTAGTGCCGCGACAGGGTTGTCAACTGAACTTTTTGTTATGTTGAACACACATAAACGTTACCAGTACCACTTGTGTCTCGATGTGACCATCCCTACTTCACGACTAACCTGCAGCACGCTTAGAATTCGTGCAAACGCTTTGCATGTGAGCGGATTCCGAGCATTTGTTCGTAGTTGAAATACTGTATGTTAATACTGGTACGTCAACTATGATTAAGGCACTGTATATTGAACCTGATTGACGACTTTTATTAATGTAATTGATTTACAAAAATGACGCCTGTTATTTAACAATGGGTGTGAGTTTTGAGTATTCGTAAAACATCATAAGGGTTACTCAGAGGTGTGCCTCAAGAGCTACATCCACATTCAGGCCCAAGCACAGTGGAACGAATGTATGGGAGCGGTTGGACGTAGACATGTCCGAAAAAAAAGAGTAAAATTATGCCAAACTAATGATGCCATCTTATTCGATTACTTAATGCCTTCATAACTTGTGGTGATGAATTTCTTCATAACTCCCATATTTCGGGAGTAATTTGAGAAAATGTGAAATTTTACTATGAAAATGAGTGTATCGAGCTCTCTCCCTCCTGATTCCGGGCTTGTTTCAAGTAGCGGTCTCTAATATCATAATGCTAATACTAAGAGCTATATTTAATACTAAGACACATAGTGCGCCAAATGTGCACTTTCTGGGATAAAGAGTGATGTTTATTTTATAACACAATTTTTTTATTTTTTGTTTATTTTGTTGATTAAAACCGTTTTTCTAAAGGTTTACCTTATTACAATAACATTTCTGAGCAGCCAATTAGAGAAGATATAAGCTAATTAGGATATATAATTAGGGACTTAAGGTTTACATATAAAACTGATGCACTAATGATTACTGATAAGAACATTGCTATTATTTAATTACTAAATGGCTCTTAATACACTAATTTAGCATGCATCATTTACTAATTATCACAATTATTATATTATTTTGCCGGCCAATATTGTTTAAGTTTATAAAGGAAACCAAAGAAAATGTGCAGAGAGAGATGGCTGAAATCGAAGCAGAGATTGAAGCCTTAACTCCATCCACCATCACTGATGGAATTAGTGTCAAACACCAACTGCTGTTGACAATGATTGATGGTAAAATTCATTCCATTATATCCAATACAGCAGCTTCAGTGTGTGACATATGCAAGGCTTGTCCTAAAGAAATGAATAATTTAGAGTTAATCAAAGATAAACACGCAAACGAGGACATGTATAAATATAGCTTAAGCACCCTTCACGCTTGGATTCGCTCAATGGAATGCTTATTACACATTTCCTACAAATTAGACGTAAAATCATGGCAAGTAAGGGGTGATATAGCAAAAAGGCAAGTTGATGACAGGAAGAAAAGAGTTCAAGAGGCTGTAAGAAGAGAAACGGGCTTACTTCTCGATGTTGTGAAACAAGGCAGTGGATCCACCAACAATGGCAACTCGGCAAGGAGATTTTTTGAAAACTACACTAAATCTGCTGAACTGACCGGAATAGATGCTATGCTTTTAAGAAAAATCTGTGTGATCTTGCAGTGTATTTCATCAGGAGAGAAGATCAACGTAACTAAATTCCGAGAGTTCTGCTTTGATACTGCTAAGCTTTACGTGGAGTTATACCCATGGTATTATATGCCTTCTTCACTTCATAAAATTTTAATGCATGGGCCAGACATAGTTCAGAACATGTCAATTGTGCCCATTGGTTTTCTATCCGAAGAGGCATCTGAGGCTAGAAATAAAGATTTTAGAAAATATAGAGAGGGGCATTCTCGAAAGCATAGCAGTATCTCATGCAATGAAGATATTATGCACAATCTTTTACTGTCTTCTGATCCACTTGTTACAAGTATCCGTCCAAAAGGAAATAAGTTTGTAAAAAAATCTTCTTTTAAGGAATTTTATGAGCTTACGGATTCTGAGAAAAGTGATATCGAATTTGTTAACATAAATGATTTAGCGGACATCGATTCTGAATTTGAATTAATTGATGATGATGATGATGACGAAGATAATTAAATGATGTTATTGTTTTAAAATGTGTAACTTAGTAAATTAGAGCTTACATCTTAATTATTTATTGTACTTTTAATGAAACTAGGTAATTTATTATCAACTTACTTAAAAGTCATACTCTCATCAGTTCTTGTGAATATTTTTGTTAATATATATTTCTGTATATATATAATATATTTATAGACCTCTTAATAAGTCTGTCTGCGGTTTAAAGTAAATACAAATGGGGAAAAAACGTTTTTTTTTTTAAATTTTCATTTCCTTTTATCCCAGAAAGTGCACATTTGGCGCACTATGTGTCTTAGTATTAAATATAGCTCTTAGTAATAGCATTACGATATTAGAGACCGCTACTTGAAACAAGCCCGGAATCAGGAGGGAGAGAGCTCGATACACTCATTTTCATAGTAAAATTTCACATTTTCTCAAATTACTCCCGAAATATGGGAGTTATGAAGAAATTCATCACCACAAGTTATGAAGGCATTAAGTAATCGAATAAGATGGCATCATTAGTTTGTCATAATTTTACTCTTATTTTTCGGACATGTCTACGTCCAACCGCTCCCATACATTCGTTCCACTGTGCCAAGTAACAAAAGGCGGGGGGGTTGATGTTTTGGTATTTTTACATTAATCCATAAATAAGACTAAGACTGTCATCATTCATCAAGTAACATAATACTTACTACACTACTTACTTACTTATATTTCGATTAAATAGTGTGTTAAAAACCGGCCAAGTGCGAGTCGGACTCGCGCACGTAGGGTAGGTACCGTACCATTGTTTATAAAAACGAAAAAAAAAACTTTTTTGTATGGGAGCCCCCCTTAAATATTTTTTTTTTTCTGTTTTTATTATTTGTTGTTATAGCGTCAACAGAAATACATAATCTGTAGAAATTTCAACTGGCTAACTATCACGGTTCATGAGATACAGCCTGGTGACAGACGGACGGACGGACGGACGGACGGACAGCGAAGTCTCAGTAATAGGGTCCCGTTTGACCCTTTGGGTACGGAACCCTAAAAAAGATCACTAAAGACAAAAAAAAATCGGCGTAGGGCACAATTTCGAATAATGGCCACAAATAAAAAGATAATTCGATTTTTTTGTTTCTGTAGATAATTTATAATCGATCTAATTTAGCTGTCGGTAACACTATTTTCCGAAAATGTTTTTTTTTTAAGACATTTCGAAAATATTTTTTAGTAACTTTTTAGACCCATATATCCTACTTATGTGTATTAACTTTCATTCAAACTGGTTTAAAATCAGTTCAGTCATTTCGGAAAATAAGAACTTGAAAGTTTTTATGAAATGTCGTAAGGTGTAAACGTTCTTCAAGTCCACCTATGTAGGAACACTATATTGAAAATGAAGTTTAAACTAATTCATTTGAATTTTAACTACAATGTTCGTGTACCATGTTTCCTTTTTCATTAATAATGGTGAAAAAAAAGTTGGCACCATAACGCGGCTTGCCGTGATTGACCACGTTTGACACATGTAGTATGAGTCAGGTTGTGAAGTAAAGTTTCTTGGTACCCATAGCGCTTACTCACCATTGGAAGCTCTTAGCTACGTGTTTTAGCTAAGTAGTTATGCAATAATAGTACTCAAGTAGTAGTAGTGTATCATCATTTCAGCCGAAAGACGTCCGCTGCTGGACATAGGCCTCCCCCAACGCCACATTGACATAAGGGGGGTTTTGCCATAATCGCCACGCTTGGCAGGTGGGTTGGCGATCGCAGAACGGTTGTTACAAAAGCACAGAGAACGCTGCTGCCCATTCTCTGGCAAGTCCCTTAGTCGCCTCTTACGACACCCACGGGGGGGATATGGGATGGTGCTATTCTTTACGTCCGACACCATATACAGAACGTAGTAGTAGTAGTAGTGTATAATTAAATATAATGTTTAACTAATAAACTTAACTTTAAGTAATATAATTTTGTCACTTTTTGCTGCATAAAACTTGCCCAATTGCAGGGTTCGAAAATATCCGATATTTATTATAAATATCAAAATATCGGATATTTATGATATAGTATATCCGATATATATCAAGTTTTATATCCATTTTGTGTGAACGTCATGTGTTGTTATTTTATAATATTATTTATCTATGTTTTTTGCATTTGTTTTATATTAACATAATAAATTATTTAAAAAAAAACTATAATGTTTTTAATGGTTTATTATTTAGGTAAGTACTTAAAATCAGACAAATGAATCCAAAACATAAAATCTTATTTATCAAATAATCATATAAAACCTTTTTATAAATAATTCTAATCAGTCAATAATTAATATTGATATATATCACAAAAAGTCATTGGATATATATCGGATATATATCATGATATATATCCATTGATATAAGTATATCCTTCGAACCCTGCCCAATTGTGACCTAAATGAAAGAAGTCACTGGCTCCTAATATACCGGTACCTAGCTCTTGAGCCAGGGTCTCACAAAACTGTAACCTGTTTTTATGGCAATAAAGAAATTAATTTATTAATTTATTTAAGTATGTATGTGTTTTTTGATAATCAATGAACATGATAAATGATAGAGAAAAAGACATTTAAGACATACGTGTATTATTAAGATTCGATAGCTTTATGTTGTTGTCACTATAGTGAATGCTGCGTATATTATATCTGTAATAAGCATACAGTACTTACCAGCCATATAGGGTGACTGGTAATTTGTGACCGATACTTAAACACGTGATTATATTCATGATAACAAACAACTTTCCCAAAGAAACATTTTTTTTATACTTATTCAGTTTTATCACAAGCTGATAGGCCACAGGCGCGCGCGCGCCAATTTCGAACGGCTGTTGTTCATTTTCATAATTGTGATAAAAGTGTAATAGTATAAAAAAAAAATCTTTGGGAAAGTTGTTGGTTATCATGAGTATAATCACGTGTTTAAGTAATTATCACTAATTACCAGTCACCCTGGTTTCCTGTTAATTATTCGTACTGCTGTTGGTATACCTAATAAATACATAAAACAAGCGATAACAAAAATATTAGGTAAAAAAAATTAGTTTTTTAAATTACCAGAAAAGGGGACTAATCCTGGCGCTTAATAAAAAATATACACAATAGTGAAATTGATGTCGTGCCCTGTTGGCGAATTATTTCAATATTGCAACAGTCAAAAACTATTTAACTTAATTCAATCCCAAGGGAACAAGTGAGGTCAGATAGGCAGTCGCTTCATGTAAAATACTGGTACTCAGCTGCATCCGGTTAGACTGGAAGCCGACCCCAAGATAGTTTGGGTTAAGGCTGGGCATATGATGATGATAGCCCATTTACCGAGGAATGCTATATAACATCACGCTACGACCAACAGGAGCGGAGCATCAATGAAAAATTTTGCAAAAACTGGGAAAATGTGACGCAGACAAAGTTGCGCGGATCAGCTAGTGATTCTATAACCGAAAAATTTTCACGTCGTTACACTTGCAATTGCGACTTGCGACCTAATTCAGTGATCATTGTGATATAACCTTCGATTACAGTACCACCAGCTTATGTTTGCGGTCCAAGGTGGCGCTGCTTGTCAAGAAAAAATTCAACTATGTGTCAAACTTCGTACTTACATTTATTTTAGTTCTTAAATTTACCGCCTGCACAAATATGTTGGTCGGAGTGTACTGCTTAGGCCGGCTAGCTAGACCGTCAGTGTTAATGTCTGTTTGGTGACCGCTATTCATTTTTACACAGCATCAACATAAAAAAAAATTCAAAAAAAAAGTATAGTATGTTTTTTTTTGTTATTTCTCTTTTTTGTTTGTGTGCACGTGTGGCATGTGCCAGATCAACGTATTTTCTATCTTTCTACACACGTGATTTTAAAATATTCAATTACACAAACCCAAAGTTAAAAAAAGTACCTTAAACTAAGTGAAGTTTCAAAAATACACGAGATTGTAAAGAAAAGTTCTTATCTTAAAAGTTCTTATAGTTTATTATAATTGAATTTATGAATAATACTATTGATAATAATGAATATGAATTGTAGTCTGTAATATTGGACAAAGATAAATAATAAATTATAGTGATAATATCAATGATTGAATGTAAGGTTTAACTGTAACTGATATTGTTATGTTAATTTGTATTTTTTTAAAATAATTTTCATTAATAAAAATACTTGTACCATTATATTTGCACGCCATGAAAATTGGCAGACATGTCGTGAGCAACTCTTAATTAAGATCTTGCATGCATGTATTATTTTATTTTAATTCTGTATGTATACACATGTTTGAGCAAATAAAATTTCTTATTCTTATCTCATAATAAGAAAACAAAACTGTTTCACGTTCATTTTCTTTTTTTTTCAATTTAAATAACGAAAATCCGATAATCATTAATAAGATAAACTATCGTTTTATTATTTATAGATTCAGCCGTAACAAAATAAAAAATCTTTTCCGCAAAAAATTAAACCGACTTCAAAAACACAAAAAAGTGAAAAATAACTTCAGCTTCCGAAGTCACCGACTTCTGAAGCTAAAGTTTTATTGTTTTTGGTAAATAAAAACGGTGTTAACCGTAGTGTACGGGCAATAGCTGCGCACACTGAGATGTAGGATGTTGATGGACGAATCACACGGGATGTGTCATCATCATCATCATCATTTCAGCCGAAAGACGTCCCCTGCTGTACATAGGCCTCTCCCAAGTGTACAAGGGGGGGGATTTGCCATAATCGCCACGCTTGGCAGGCGGGTTGGCGATCGCAGTACGGTTGTTACAAAAGCACAGAGAACGCTGCTGCCCATTCTCTGGCAAGTCCTTTAGTCGCCTCTTACGACACCCACGGGAAGATATGGAATGGTGCTATTCTTTACGTCCGACACCATACAGAACACGGGATGTGTACAGGAAATAAAATCACTGTTATGTGTCCGTTAATGATTGACAGTTTATTAGATAAACATTAAAATATATAATACCTAAAGTAGGTGAGTTGTGGCGGGCGTAATAGCCTAGTCAGCGAATGTACATAAATAATCGGTGAATTACCAACTGCTTGTTCAGGTAAAAACTAAAACAAGTTATATCATGTGGCGATGTTCGTACACGTAGCGCGCAATGAAACGCACGCAAAACATTATGCTTATAGGTTTACGCACTGGTATAGTAGTTGTAAAGTAAATCTTTTACATTTTAAACTTGTTCTCGTGAATAGAAATCTACGAAAAAAGTTGACCTTTGACCTTCAATGTCTCCGTTACCAGGAAGTTCCCAGGAACGGTCCAAAAAAAAAATATTCAGAATGACGCGAGAAGACGGGATAGTCGACTCCCCCTTTTGTGGCTTTATAACCCGTTATTTTGTGTATTTCGTGAAGACCTGGAATGAAGCAGATTTTTAAATGCTTACTTCTGCATTTTTTTTTTTGCTCTTGCTTGTTTTACTTTTTGTTGTAAGCAACGACTTATAGACCAGGGTCGATAATTTTTAAAACCAAAAAAAATAATAGTAGGATGAAACCCATTAGAAAAGGAGAGGAATATTATAAAAATGAAAGGAAAAATAATTTACGGGCGATCTGAGGTCGGGAAGGGGATGGGGGTGAGTTTTTAAGGGTAAAAACGGTTTTTCTCGATTTTCGGCAAAACTAAAAGTCCTATCGAAGAAAGTCAAATGGCAAAGTTGTAGGTAATAAAAAGATCTAAAACTTTTGTTTTTACACTTTTTCACATAACCTCAAAATTTATGTGAAAAATCAAAAAAACCAAGTTTTTGGTTTTTTATTTTTATCTTTTACAAAATATTTTTTTTTTAACGAAATTTGGTGAAAACTTACCTTTTCATGTCCCAAATACGCTGTAATTTATTTGATTAAAAATATTTATTTTTTCGTCTTATTTTGAATTAATATCGAAAAAGCACCCTAATTTTCAATCGAAAATTCACCCGTCAAAATATCAGCTTTTTTCAAAAAGTTGGTATGGTTTCTGTTCGTTGAAATCTCTACTTTCCGATGGTGAAAAAAAATATATATGTTACCATAGTAAATCTTCTCAAATGCAAAAAATCAAAAAAATCTCGAATTCGAAAGCTGTTTTTTAGTTATTATAATTTCATCTAAAAAATGTGATTGCTGCAATTTGTTTCAATTAAAAAGTTGATTTATTTAATGCTAATTACATTTATGTCATAGAAAATCTCATTATATATAAATATAAATGTAAATCGTACTATTAAATGTAGATGCTTTATTCTGGTTACGTTATTCATTACAATATTTTTAAACACATTAATCTTATCATTTATAAATACCTTATCTTCAATTCTAATCACTTATCCATTAGTTTTTGTCTTTTTGATGGCATTTCTTCATCGTTAGATTCGTCAAACATCTCCGATTCTAGTAGATCTTCGAAATCTTCATGACTATCACCTTCTTCCTCCCCTCAAACTTGGTTGGGTAACGAACAAACAGCAACAGATTGGGGCTGGAAGCAATTTCAACGTGGAATTATGCCCAAATTTACACAAAAAGAATTAATTCCGGAAATATTGCTCAAAACTGTGCAGCTGTGAAACTGGATGTAACAGTTTAAAATGTGGTTGCCGAAAATATGGTTTAAAATGCACAAATTTATGTTCAAACTGTCATGGTTCTGAAAATTGCTCCAATATTGAGAAGAAACCTACTAGGAAGTTAATGATTCAGAAGAAATTGTGGAAGAAGAACCAACGCAGTCTGGAAATAATGGTGGAGAGGAAGAAGGTGATAGTCATGAAGATTTCGAAGATCTACTAGAATCGGAGATGTTTGACGAATTTAACGATGAAGAAATGCCATCAAAAAGACAAAAACTAATGGATACGTGATTAGAATTGAAGATAAGGTATTTATAAATGATAAGATTAATGTGTTTAAAAATATTGTAATGAATAACGTAATCAGAATAAAGCATCTACATTTAATAGTACGATTTACATTTATATTTATATATAATGAGATTTTCTATGACATAAATGTAATTAGCATTAAATAAATCAACTTTTTAATTGAAACAAATTGCAGCAATCACATTTTTTAGATGAAATTATAATAACTAAAAAAAAGCTTTCGAATTCGAGATTTTTTTGATTTTTTGCATTTTCTGAGAAGATTTACTATGGTAACATATATATTTTTTTTCACCATCGGAAAGTAGAGATTTCAACGAACAGAAACCATACCAACTTTTTGAAAAAAGCTGATATTTTGACGGGTGAATTTTCGATTGAAAATTAGGGTGTTTTTTCGATATTAATTCAAAATAAGGTGAAAAAATAAAAATTTTTAATCAAATAAATTACAGCGTATTTGGGACATGAAAAGGTAAGTTTTCACCAAATTTCGTTAAAAAAAAAATATTTTGTAAAAGATAAAAATAAAAAACCAAAAACTTGGTTTTTTTGATTTTTCACATAAATTTTGAGGTTATGTGAAAAAGTGTAAATACAAAAGTTTTAGATCTTTTTATTACCTACAACTTTGCCATTTGACTTTCTTCGATAGGACTTTTAGTTTTGCCGGAAATCGAGAAAAACCGTTTTTTACCCTTAAAAACTCACCCCCATCCCCTTCCCGACCTCAGATCGCCCGTAAATTATTTTTCCTTTCATTTTTATAATATTTCCCTCCTTTTCCAATGGGTTTCATCCTACTATTATTTTTTTTCACTTTTTATTATTTTTAAAGGCTTCTACCCTGGTCTATTACTGTCAGGCCCACGCTGTCCTCCCATACTTAAATTCTTAAGTATAAACGCTGGAAAATGCAAATATTGTAAAACCAAATGATTTTAAAAGAGTATCCATAGAGTTTCTTGCCGGCTCACCTTTTGTCACCTTTTGTCGACGTTTTATAGGTGCCCATGTAGGCCTAAAATATTTTGATTTACATATTTATGTAGATAAAAATTCTGAAAGATTCTAAGACTAGGTGATTTGCTAAAGGGGGATCACAGACGAATGTCCGAAAAACCACCCTGTATACAAAAAAAACTTAACCTCGTACAAAAACTGTGTGAATTTAAAAATAGTACATTACAGACAAAACATGTTCTTAATAACTTTGTTATTTCCTTAAATATTTGACGACCTCGGAGTCGATTCATGTAATTTGTGAATACATTCTCTTCGCTATGAAACATCAATTAGGTCTTACTGACTGAGTTGTGACTTGGCGAAGGTTTTTTTTTTCTTTCGTTATTGGTTTAGGGACATTTATAATCGCAATGCGTATGTAAGTCCCATCGTACCCTAAATACAAATGGTGAAGGTCCGCTGGATGCGAGTCGCACGGGACCGGTCAATGTGGCGACACGCGGGGGAGACCTATGTCCTGCAGTGGCGGCTGAAATGATGATGATGATGATGTACATTGCATTTCATTTTAAACTAACGTTAATCCGCGACCTCGCTCACATGGAGTTCGAAAATTATCCCACATTTTTTGGTGTGAAAAAAGGTAGAACTCAATGAAACGCTCGTTAAACATTGTGCCAATGCATTGAAAAGCACAGGCGTTTTGAAGGTGACGCAAAGAGTGCAATGACGGAAAGAGCACATGCCTCTTGGCTTCGTTACGAGCATACACCTTACGGCATTTCATACAAACTTTCCAAGTCCTTATTTCCCGAAATGACTGAAAACCGATTTAGCGTAAATGCTCTTAGGGGTCTTTTTACATCCTTTATGTACGTTATTTTGTCATCGCATCCGCATTTTGACGCTCAGGATTTACGTCATAGATTTTACAAATCTCCAAAACTTTTTAAAGCATTTACAGTTGCAAAACACAAAACATTTCCTCAAGTATCATATTTAAGTACCAGGGGGTCAAGTTAACAAGGGGGTAGGCGGTAAACACGTGTTAGTTCATTACATCATACTGCGGAAACTTGTGGAAGCCGTAATAAGAATGGCAGGCATATGGAAAGTGCTGCCAAGCTAATAATTCAGTTTTCTTTTGAAGTAGAAAAGTTTTGTTGAAGCTAGGATTGCTTAAATATTTTTGCATTTCTTAATTAGGAATGTTATGTTGGACTTGTAAGGAGGAGGGATGGAACCCATGTAACTAAAACAGTGATTAATATAAATTTGGAGGGATGGAGAAGGAGAGGAAGACCGAAGAAAAGATGTGTGTGATTGTGTGCGAAATTATGTAATCATCATCATTACAGCCGAAAGACGTCCACTGCTGGACATAGGCCTCCCCCAAGTTTCGCCACATTGACATTAGGGGGGTTTTGTCATAATCGCCACGCTTGGCAGGCGGGTTGGCGATCGCAGTACGGTTGTTACAAAAGCACAGATAACGCTGCTGCCCATTCTCTGGCAAGTCCCTTAATCGCCTCTTACAACACCCACGGGAAGATATGGGTTGGTGCTATTCTTTACGTCCGACACCATACAGAGCAGAAATTATGGAATGGAAAAAGAATAAATTATAGCGTGATGAATGTCCAAGGAGAATGGAGGAAAAAATCTTGTTGCGCCGACCGCAAAAAACATGAGACGTTAGGCAGGAAGATGATGATAAAAATTAGTCGAATGTCGCGACAAAAAACCGGTCTTTGCAATTAAGTCCATACAAATCTGTGGATCTCATATCCCATATCTTCCCGTGGGTGTCGTAAGAGGCGACTAAGGGACTTGCCAGAGAATGGGCCCGCCTGCCAAGCGTGGCGATTATGGCAAAACCCCCCCTTCTTGGGGGAGGCCTATGTCCAGCAGTAGATGTCTTTCGGCTGAAATGATGATGATGAATAATGAATTAAAAACAAAAGCAAGTCAATTTTTTATTGAAAAAAAAAACTTATTTTGTTAAGCTTTAGGTACTGGTTACTGTTTTTACCACGCTTTTTTTTCTATAGACACGAAGAAATATGAAAAAAAAGTGATATTTTATCTATCGTGGTCTTGAGACACTGTGATGGAATCTTCCACGTCTTTTCTCGCTCGTCTCCGCTTTGGTGGAAACCCTCTTTTAGCGTCAGCGTCGTCAGCGTCACCAGCCGATTTTCCTTTTATGACATGACGGAAAGAAAGGTGTAGGTATGTTGAATGTTAGATTATTTCTATTTATCCGCCTTTTTTATTAAACTTTGCCCCATACAGTTTTTCCTGTTGGCGGTCTTGCCTTTACCAATAGACAACTTTTATAGTATACGCGTAATTATAGACTTGCACTGTCTGTGAGTGATATAAATGTTTGTTTTGTGGTCTGCTAAAAATCGCATGTGACTAAAAGAGTGATGAAAGAGCAAAAAATATTAAGAAAATAAAGTACAGTCAACATCAAAAAGTTGTGTCAATTATTAAATAATAAATTGAAATTCCTGCTCCAAAATGACGTAACATAAATATCAGCCTACTGTAGGTAGTGACTTTATTACCTCAGTATTAATAACTGGGAAAATAATAAAAACCAATTACTTACCCTAAAATATCTGTAACTTAGTATGTCTTAGACAATTTCTTGAAATAATAAATAACTCTAGGTTCATAATCATAATGTATGAAGAAAAATATTATTATTATTATCAATTATTATTAATGCAACATCAGCTGTGCAATCTTCAGCTGTGTGTTTCTCAGACAGAGGTGCCCCTAACATACTTGTTAGGGTTTACGAAAAACAACTTGTGTCAAGCGACAATCTCGTCTCTTGTTTCGCGTTAAAGCATTTAAGGTACAGGCACTATTGTGTAGTCTAAGAGTCTGTCAGTTAGTCAGAAAGTTGAATGTTATTGTCCATTCCAAAACTTGCTATAATAATCTATGCTTATTTATAACTTATCTTTAATTTTGACTCATCACACGTCATAAAGTCATAACAAAGGTATTTATTACCTTAAAAAGAGACATTTAAAATTCCATTTTTTTTTGTTTTAGCACTTTATGACTACATCACGCACATAAGTTCCGATGAGATAGGCAGAGGTGTAGGTACTTCTTAGTAAACCCACATTTCGCCAGTTATGTAATAGAGGGTGAGCCTATTGCCATCAGATCCAGACTGCTAGGCTGCTTATTAACAGCCACGGAGTCTGGAAATTCCTGATGGAAAAACCCAATAACACTTTGCCCAACCTGGGTATCAAACCCAGTACCTTATGCTCAGCAGTGGCGTTTGCGACTACTAGACTAACGAGAGAAGCAAACGGTTAATATTTTAATAGATACTGAAAGAAGCTGAATGTTGAAGATACTAACGCCATCTGTTATCCTACGTGAGAACTGGGGCTTAGGTTGTATGTCTGTAATTCGAAGGCTAACAGTAGTCAGTATCGAACAAATTAAATAGGTGGAGGAAAATATCTTGATTATTATTTTCTGAATATAAAACGATGTAATGGCAGATTTTTTTTTTTTTTTTTTTGTGAATTTGTTATAAATAACTGGGGAACTATACGAGAACTCTTTTGTTTTTAATCGTTTTTCTTTTTTGTTACATCACTTTTTCGCTAGGTACACACGGTGACACATCAAGATATAAATTTCCAGTATAACTTGGCCTCGGTTTTTACGGATTTCCCGTGCAATGAAAGATCCAAATAAACTAGTTTTACATAGCTTGATTGGTGGTCCCGGTCGTGAGTACGGTCTGTTATGCGGCACAACAAACCTACCCAAGGCATAAGTTATGCCTTGGGTAGGTACGTGTTTAGGTACGTTTTTCTTTGAATAAGTTTCAAGTGTGAATTATATAAGAATGCAGAATGGTGTGTAATGTTTATAAAATAACTAAATACCTACTTAGTTAAAGAAATGTGATAGAACTGAGAATAGCAAGAAATAAAAACAATATTTTACTATTATGTACATTTTATTTATTTTAGTTTGATACGTCAAACTAGTTACAGTTCAACGACTTCTCAGTGTTCAACCGTGATAGGACCATTATTTAATTACGTAACGTGTTCAGCTATCCTATCCACAATGGCGGCCGATTCTCAGCGCAGTCAGCGCAGCCGTATGTATAGTAGACTCACGTCATTGATAATACGACTGGATTCCATTTTCAAATTGTCTAAGTAATTTTTTTTTTTAATTCTAATATGCCAGTATTGTAATGGCTTTAGTCGATTTTAGAATTTCGGTTTAATGAACTTTCGTTACTTAATAATTTTTATCATAATTTCATTAATAATGATAGCTTAATTTGTTGTTGTTGTAAAAACAATGAAGGAAAACATCGTGATGAAAGCGGCATGTCCTAGCTACTCATCCACCAACCCGCACTGGGCCCGCGTGGTGGATTGTAGCCCACTGCCTCTCATTGAGAGGAGGGCTGTGTTCCACAGTGGGAACATTATCGGCTGATGATGATGAATTTGTTGTCAAACACAGGTCATATCTTCAATATGTATTTTTGATACTATTTCAATAATAAAAAAAAATACAAACTCAATTGCTCAGATCATTTTTTTTTCAATAAATTCCAAATCAACAAAAAACGATGCAAAAAGGAAATAAGACAGCTGTGATGACAGGCCAATCAAACAATTAACTTATCTGGATAATCAAACAAAATTATAGCAATAAAGATTAGACTGTCTCTAGTCTAGTGGTCGTACTGATCATAAGGTCCTGGTCCTGCCCCCGTATTCACAAATGCTTCGATTCGATGTCGATCGACAAGTCGTATGTCTATCTCGCTCGCTTTCGTAATGCCAAAACAAGATAGACATACGACTTACCGAATCGAAATCGAATCCGAGCGTTTGTGAATCCGGGTCCAGGTCAGGCAAAATGTAACGGACAGATATACCCAGAGGCTCCGATCAATAATAGTTCTATTATTGATCGAAGCCCAGAGGTATTAGTAGCTGCCTGGATTTTAAATTTGGGCCCGTTGGATAGCACTAGGATCGCCCCCTATTATATGGGACTTAATCATGACTGGCAAAATCTTGATGCACTATAGGTGCACCTACATATGTTAGTAGTGTTTGTGATAAATAAATATATATTCTTAAAAAAATATGACGCTAATCGCCAAAGTAACTTGCTGCCCTTTTTATTTGGGGTCGACACAACACTTTTTATCTTCCATTCTCCCCTATACATTAGGTGCAAGTACACAAGGCGACCAATCAAGCTATACATAACCAGTCGCGGATCTCATAATGTATTCGAAATTTAAACAAAACGAGACCAAGATATACTGGAAATGTATTGCTTGATATGTTACCGCGTGTACAAGTAGATACTAATGCACTTAGTCACCCTGTTCCTTAGCACTAATATGGTTAAATAACAGGTTATCCGAGATAACATAAGAACATCACGTGAATTGTGTTAAATAAAAATTGGTTTTAATTTAATGAGTTTATTGATTTCATTTTATAATTTTATCTTGGAACTGGTTCCGAAGTTGTCTTTGCGCGGTTAGCTGCGGATTTCTTGGCGTCTTTGTAACATATTTTGCAGTAATTTTTGTGTCTTCATTTTGAGTTTTTAAAATAATGTTTGATATTGGGATAGTTGCAGAATAATAACGATGATGATGTTTTTGTCAAAACTCAACAAAAAGTCATAAATAATTTCTATTTGAATTTTGGATGTTCTCATTCATCAATAATCATTCATCTTGTAGTGACCTACAAAAAGCACCTAAAAAAACAAAAAAAATGTACTACAGCGCCATCTATGAACAAACTGAAGAATTAATATGGTCTGAATCTCGCAAGCAAAGTTTACATCGACTTAAGATTATATAAAAAACCCGACAACTGTCGGGCAGTTGCCTACCAGACATAACAGCTGCTTGATCGGAAGATCCTCCCTTTTCTAAGAAGTGTCGAGGAACTTTTCACCCTGTTCCTCATACCTTAAAGTATAATTAAACTCATCGACTCTTTGATTCATAAAAAAAAGAAACTAAACTCCGAGACGATTTGCGGCTTTTGTCGTCATTATTCTCCTGCCCATATCTTCCCGTGAGCGCCGTAAGAGGCGACTAAGGGATTTGCCAGAGAATGGGCAGCAGCGTTCTCTGTGCTTTTGTAACAACCGTACTGCGATCGCCAACCCGCCTGCCAAGCGTGGCAATTATGGCAAACCCCCCCAAAATGTCAATGTGGCGACACTAGGGGAGGCCTATGTCCAGCAGTGGACGTCTTTTGGGCTGAAATGATGATGATGAATGATGATTCTCCTGCCTTATCCCAATTTATTTGTCGTCGGCGTAGCATGTCTTCTACTTCAATACTTCTTTAGTACTCGTCTTTTATCGCTGACTGTACCAGATGTTAGGTGTGTGTAATTGTGTTTGTTTTGTAGGTACCCTACCTATCTACAAAACAAACACAATTTTTTGAGTTTATTATTTCCCATGTTTAGTAACACCGAGATAGACGTTTCTAAAACTTGTCCTTTATCAAATTCTAAGTAACTGTATGGTGTTAGGAAGATAAGGTGATAACACTGCTTATCTTTCTATGCGTGGAGGAATCGTTGCCCTACATAGTTTGACATCATTTTTACTGTCAAGTCTCACTCTACTGAATTTGAGACCTCAAGTCCCAAAAATATCAAAGAGCGTGTTTTATAAAAATCATCACTTGTAAAACTTTACCTCATCATCAGCCTACAACAGTTCACTGCTGGTCATAGGCCACTCCAATCTCACGCCTCTTAGCTCGATTCTCGGCAACTCTGTGTTTATGGTATAATTGAAATAGATTCCACGAGGTTTTACCCTACTTCACTATCAATAAAACATGTAACGGGATATTTACCATGTTTATTATTTGTTTCGAGTTCCCGATAATTTGGAGCTGTTGCAAACGCCATGATCACGGAATTCACGGATAAACTGAAGTTATTGCGGGTGGGTGTTTGTGTGTACTTAGTTACCTCAAAGCCAATGAAGGATTATGATTTTAACGGGCTATGTAAATATGAATGTTAATCTGTTATCGCAAAACTCCTGAACTCCTCCTCGTATTTAAACAAACGAGGTTTTGATGTACCGGACTATTGTCACGACACGCGTGTTCTATTTAACACCCTAATTGATAGATACGACACCAGTATATTTAAAAAACCGGCCAGTTGCGAGTCAGACTCGCGCACGAAGGGTACCATACAATATTTTTAAAACGAGAAAAACACAAGGAAAACACTTTTTTTTATGGGAGCCCCCCTTAAATATTTATTTTATTCTGTTTTTAGTATTTGTGGTTAAAGCAGCAACAGAAATACATAATCAGTTGAAATTTCAACTGGCTAACTATCACGGTTCATGAGATACAGCCTGGTGACAGACGGACGGACGGACAGCGACGTCTCAGTAATAGGGTCCCGTTTGACCCTTTGGGTACGGAACCTTAAAAATGATAGAAATAGCTTCGTAAACAATTCTTACGTTCTGTAAGCACGAATTTGTGTCAGCAAGTCTAAGTAATTATTTGTCAGATTTATTAGAACCGGTGGAACAATAACAAAGAGTAGAGTACAACAATAGTATAATACACTAAGTTACCAACTTACCATTCATAAGTTTAATAACATTTCTGAATTGCGATGAGAAATATTACATGAGGTTATTATTGTTTTATTTTACACAGTTTGTTAGAATAATAATAGAAAGATTGAATACCTACAATTATTTGCGTTTGAAACATTCCATTTGTGAGGTTATAAATGGTCACTTATTTTTTATGCTGACTGTACTTACCTGACTTTTAAATTCAATTCAATTTTTCGTTTTTTTTTTCTTTTAAATGAGATTGGTTCTGTGATTCATATTTTTATAATTGACAAATTATAAAAAATATCAATCACAGAACTATGTAAGGATTATTTGTAGCAGGCGACGTTGTGAAGTTTATGTCTACGGCTATGGGGAAAAGGGCAAGACTGTATGTAAATATGATTGTGTTTATACAGGGTGTAACGGAAAGGGCATATACATACTTAAGGGTGTGCTTCAGACCATCAAACTGAACATGTTTCTCTATCGGACAAACATCGTAATGGCGAAAAAAATATCAGCTACGGCATATAAAATTTCAATGCCTATTCGACCCAACTTTCCGTTACACCCTGTATAGTTTAGATTTCCGCAACTTTACGTCCAAAGCGCGTATTTGGCGTACGGGTTGGAAAAACGATAATTCAATCTTACCCAATCCCCAGATTATTTAAAAATATCACTTATTTTTATTTATTTTTTTACTTTTTGTTACAGGTAAGCATATATCCAGTTTATAGCATCAGTGCACGGTCTAACTCGGGTAAGCAAATATAAAAAATATTTTATTGTTTTTAATATTTGTTGTTGTAGCGGCAACAGAAATACATAATCTGTACAAATTCCAACTGGCTAACTATCACTGTTATTGAGATACAGCCTGATGATAGACGGACGGACGGACAGCGAAGTCTCAGTAATAGGGTCCCGTTTGACCCTTTGGGTACGGAGCCCAGAAAATGAGTAAATATCGTATCAAAAATTAATTCCCTACTTATTAAAATTAGACCGAAAATTAACCAGCAGATGTTTTTAACGTGTTAAAGTGTCTCTAAAAACTAATTTACAAAATGAACATGGTTTAAAGGAATGGGGTGATCTTTTCTAATTGTTGACTAGTTTTGACGTCTTCCCTAGTGTTGTAAGTTGCAAATAATAAGTGTTGTAACACAATGTCCAGCAATTCTTTACCCGTGTCAGACTTTTGGTCACATCATTTTCCTAGCCTTTTCCCAAACTATCTTGGGGTCGGCTTCCAGTCTAACCGGATGCAGCTGAGTACCAGTATTTACATGAAGCGACTGACTATCTGACCTCCACAACCCAGTAACTGGGTAATACGATACCTCTTGGTAAGACTGGATGTCAGACTTCTGGCTTCTGACTACCTACTCGTAACGACTGTCAAAGATCTACAAATGACAGCCGGGACCAACGGCTTAACGTGCCTTCCGAGGCACGGAGGAAACTCGGCATGTAATCATGGTCACACATACACGGACCAACCTCGGCAAGCACGGCTTAACCTTAAAGATCGACCCGTGAGGCTGTTATTATTTAGCCTAGAGCTCCTCCGTGTCAGACTTTTGGTAATCTACCAAAAGTATGTCACTGGGTCTTGACACTAACAAGGGGTATCGTATTATTACCCAGCACAGACAGTGGTAACTGGGCTATGGAAGTCAGATGGGCAGTCGCTCCATGAAAAATACTGATACTCAGCTGCATCTGGCTAGACTGGAAGCCTGGTGGTCTCTGCATCACCCAGAAAAGGTTGACTGGTAGAAAATGCCTATACAAGAAAAAAAAAAACAAATTATTATAAAAGAAAAATTATCTGTTGCTGAGCTGATATTTTTTTCGCTATTATGATGTTTGTCCGATAGGGAAACATGTTCAGTTTGATGGTCTGTAGCACACCTTTAAGTATGTATATACCCTTTTCGTTACACCCTGTATATAAATATCTATACTAATATTATAAAGCTGAAGAGTTTGTTTGTTTGTTTGCTTGAACGCGCTAATCTCAGGAACTACTGAAAAATTATTTCAGTGTTAGATAGCCCATTTATCGAGGAAGGCTATAGATTATATATCATTACGCTAAAACAAATAGGAGCGGAGCAGCAATTAATAATGTTTCAAAATCGAAGAAAATGTGACGCATACGAAGTTGCGCGGGACAGCTAGTTTTATTATAGAAACATTTTATTATCAGGCAACTGAGGCCCATAGATAAATTCACAAAAATAAACTACTTAATACATATGAAAACCCTGTGGTATTAAGTCCGCCTCTGTACTATGTGCTTGAAGTGTTGAATTAATAAATAACCTCAACATAATTGGGTTCTGTAGTTTTAGTCAATAAATAAATTCGAATTCGAAAAGGTTAGGCAGATGATGACTGCAAATAAAATCAATCTAGCATCTGAAGTATGTCGCTAACTATCAACAACGTATATATTTCCATGACTCACACGCTACGTAGAATTTATCCGCCGACGCGACGTGCAAGAGCAAACGTACGCAATGTTTCAAACGTACCATTAGAACTTAAGAGCGTTTACACCTTACGGCATTTCATACAAACTTTCAAGTCCTTATTTTCCGAAATGTTTGAAACGATTTTAATGAAACTTAACACGCATAAGCAGGATACATAGGTCTAAAAAGTAACTAAAAACATTTTCGAAAAATAGTGTTACAGCTAAATAAGACCAATTATAAATTATCTATTGAAACAGAAATTTCCAATCATCTTTTTTTTTAAAGACATTTAGAAAATATTTTTTAGTAACTTTTTAGACCTATGTATCCTGCTTATGTGTATGAAGTTTCATTAAAATCGGTTCAGTCATTTCGGAAAATAAGGACTTGAAAGTTTGTATGAAATGCCGTAAGGTGTAAACGCTCTTAATACGAGATGAATAAAATACAAGGTGAAAGGGGCACCATTCTTCAGTAACTACATCATTCTGAACTGAAATATTTTATCAATAATTTTGAAAAAAAAAATCTGCTGTTTGGCGAGAGCAGCGATGGCCCAGTGTTGGCAGCCCCGACTCACGAGCAGTAAGCCGTGGGTTCGAACCCAGGCAAGCGCATTCCTTTGTGTAATTTATTTCATCACCGCTGCCCTCAAAAACGGTGAAGAAAAACATCGTGAGGAAACGGCATGTCCTAGAACAAAAATTCGAAGACATGTGACGTCTACCAAACCGCACTGAGCCCGCGTGGTGGATTACACACAAAATCCCCCTTTCATAGAGAGGGAGATTTTGTGTGTATTGCGGGTATGTAGGAAACAGCTGTAATTATTTTAAAAATGATATACAGAACATGTGGTAACAGATTTAGCATCGATGTTTCGACCCTGTATAATAATTTATTTACATCTTTAATAAGCCAGGTTTTAAATCCTTCTACTGTGCAGCTAGCTACATTTAACAGTACGAATTGAAAGTTAAAACAGTACCTTCCTTGTTATAAATGTATTGTTCTAATAATCATTGTTTTTATATCTCCACGTGCATAGTAATCGGCTATTTATTATGAGAGCCTATATACTAAGGTAATCATCATCATCATTTCAGCCAAAAGACGTCCACTGCTGGACATAGGCCTCCCCCAAGTGTCGCCACATTGACATTTTGGGGGGTTTTGCCATAATCGCCACGCTTGGCAGGCGGGCTGGCGCTCGCAGTACGGTTGTTACAAAAGCACAGAGAACGCTGCTGCCCATTCTCTGGCAAGTCCCTTAGTCGCCCCTTACGACAACCACGGGGTGATAATTATGGGATGGGATGGTGCTATTCTTTACGTCCGACACCATACAGAGCTTACTTAGTTACTATTGATCGAAGGTTACTTGTTTTATATTGCAAGTAATGCCAAGTTAAAATATCGCCCATTTTATAATTACATATGGTTTTTGTGGTGTTCACTAGTTACACTAGTTAGGGTTTAGAATAAAACCACCAAATTATCAGTAAGTAGATGAATGACTTTAAAGGTACGTGTTGTCGGTGCTCTGGTTAAGTGTGGACTGTTCGACACGTAACCCTAAAGCTCACGCTACGTTTATTAGAATACCACATCTCTTCCTTTTTATATGAAAATATTTATTTCAATTAGGCATATTTAATTTCCCATTCGCTAAGGTAGTTTGTATGGAGAAGAATGGGCAAGAAACTCCATACTTACTCTTTTAAATTGTTTTACAAAAATGTGTAGGTCCCTTAATTAATTGGTGCAATATTTATAATATTAAGCTTATACATATATCTGGAATACAATTGCTATATATATGTTACCATTTAATACTATGCTAACATAGGTACTCAATTTTAAATTTTAACAATGACTGACAAATTAAATATGTTAATAGACATAATCCAGGTGCATATATTGTAGGCATATACATTTCTTCTTTAATTTTATATAAAAAATAGTTTTAAGTGTAATAATTATAGTATTTAGCATTTTGAAATTCGGTTATTAATTCGTTTACAGTACTAATACATATTTCTATTTAGAATTGAATTACATTACAGGTGAGTACATTCAGCACTATTTAGCATGATAGTTACTTTATTACATTATAATTAATTTTAATATACCGTACGTAAGTTTGGTCTTACGTTTTGTGATCGATAATTTTCAATTGACCAGTTTTCATTACTCTTTGGTCTTAAGTTTTGTGATCGATTATTTTCAATTGACCAGTTTTCATTACTCTTATTTGTACCTTCTTGAGGTGTATGCTGTTTGTCATGTGTCGGTAGTCTTGAAGAGTTTCGTTAAACTTTATGTTTCAGTACGCTGTGGTTTGGATTAAGTTACGGAGGTATTTTATTTTGAGTCATCTTGTTCTCCACATGTACTTTTTCTCCAATCCCAATTCTCAGGGTGTAAATTTTCTTTTGCTATCTTCGTTTAATAAATTTGTCTTACTATTGAATGGTTGTATCAACTTCCAGATCTGATTATAGTTATTATATCCACTTCACCTCCGAAGGTTTTCCATAAAACAGCTCTGATGGCGAGTTTTCCTATGTTGTTGTCGTGTACTATTATATTATACATTATTAAGTACTTTAACAAATCATCCTTTCAGGCTGATTTTTGCATTGATGAATTCTCACTTGACTAAGTATATCGCTGTTGTGCGTCCCTATATGCTATCTTGTTTTGCTCTCTTTGATGAGTAAGTACTTTTTCGCTAGAAAAGGACCTTGTTTATTCCTTTTTCGACACAGAATGTCTCGAATGTCTTGAGACTACATAATTGTATACAGAATACTTTTACCGTGTCCTGTATATGTAGAGAGAAAGAATAATTCATTATTTCAATATCTCAATCATAAAAAGATAATCTCTACTTGGCAGTGTATCATTATTCCTACCAGCTTCTGAAAGAAGTTCACGCCTTAAAGATTTGGGCTTGAGACTAGACCTATTTACGGCGTCTTTATTTGTCCATCTCTGGCACCAGGCCTTGTATATAGCCTAGCCTTCAATGTCCAAAAATAAAATATTTTTTTAATTAAGAAAGCATACTTCAAGATCCAAGATTTCTTGAATCATTGATTGAATTGTTGACCAATGTATTAATTTGTCTGTATATGGATATTTTGACATTTATAATAACCAAATTTGACATGTAAATTAATTTTAAATGTAATGCCACTACTTAATTATTGTATGCCTAGTAGGCAGGACATATTGAAGCTTTAATTTATCGTATAGACCTGTAGCTAACATATGTCCACAATAAAATATTTTGAATTTGTCCAAATGGACAATGCTTGTGGTTACTCAGGCATCATTAGCTTCTAATACTTATTTTGTTCTCATTAGTAGAACAGTTTGTTTGTTCTTAATAAGACTGTTTTATGGGTTTCATGTTACTTAAATTCATGTTTGATTTTCATGTTGTTTAAGTTCATGTTTACTTTTCATAAATTTCATGTTAATCAAGTTCATGTTTAAATGTCATGTTTAATTATTTTCATTGAAGGGTCGTCGATTAATTTGAACTTAATATTCGATGCTGCACAAATCATTTTAAGGATAAATAGATCAGATTAATTTTATTGTCATTTGTTTTTATTTTTTTATTTGTTTTTGAAAACCTTTTAAGTCACTCTCAAGGTTTAAATTTAGTGCGAGATTAACCTCGGTTAAGGCTTATGATCTGTGAAAAATTCATGTTTTCATACCCAAGGAAATGATTGTTTTGCGGTTTATCAGTAATATTTTTTCAACGTTTATCAACCTCTTGTTTTCGAAAGAAATCATGATATTTGTTGTTATACTGAATTAGTACAGTTCTTTAACTAACAGAACGTGTATCGGCATTTACTTGGCTTCGATATTTTGGGGCATAGTAGCCAAAAGTATGAATTTATTTCGGGAGGTATAAATCGTTGCTAGCGCAACTATGTTTAGTACAAACTATGCTAATGCTCTTTCATAGTCCTTCAATGCTCTTTATTGCCGTTTGAATAAGGTTGTTGTTTGGTTGCAGGAACTGACAAATTCTGTCAATTAACTACCGATTTCTTTATTCTGATTGCATTATGGTTTTTGTTGGGTTGGTGTCAGATGTAAACCCATTGTGTGTTTGAACATTTCAATAAATATTACTGAACACTTGATTGTTTGTGGTCAATTTTACTTTTTTATTGCATCGGTTCATTTTTGTTGCAGTTTCAATATGTATGGTGTGCTCGTGTAGGCAACTTAATCTTTTAGTTTTACTATAACATTGTAAATATTATACAGAACTTTTCTAATACCGCACTTTTTCAACATAATGTTAAGTTTCACTAACATACTGTCAGGTGTAATTTGTTATTATTATTTTTTGCCAAAATTAAAATTGGTATTTTTGTGCAAATTTTGGCTTTATTACTTATAGTTATTTTTTACTACTCGTGCTTTGCCAATGCTCTTACGCTTTGAATGTTTTTTTCAAGTGGTTTAATGCCTGATACCAAAATTACAGAAACTAAACGTTTTTAAAATTTGGTTTGGTGTGTTACATTTTCTCTTTGAACACTGTTAAAACTTTTTATTTGGCATTATTCAATGACAACTATGTTGTCATATAGGTGAAAATTCGTTCGCATTGTGATAACATTTACTCCATGTAGGTATATATTTTATTTCGTTTCAATAAATTATTATTATTATATAAAATTGGTACCATCAGCTAAACCCAAGATTTTTGTTAACTTCTAGGTTCAATGATGTTCATTTTACCAGTTCGTATTATTTATTATTTTACTTTGATCCCCAAAGAATTGGAACTAGTCTATAAAGCTGATAAGTGGAGGAATTGTTTCGTAAATAGTGTTAAATTTAACACATTTGAAGTTAGGTATTGATTTGAAAACAATTTTTTCTCGAGAATTCAATAAAATGAACCATTTCTTTTAGCGTATGTTTGGCAGCAATGTTTGTTTTGTCTAGAGTAGCTTGTTGGTTGCTGACTTCGTGACCAAAATTCATGACCTGAATTTTATCATTTAAATTTTA
The DNA here is from genome assembly GCA_949152445.1 of Cerastis rubricosa. Classification (NCBI taxonomy): domain Eukaryota; kingdom Metazoa; phylum Arthropoda; class Insecta; order Lepidoptera; family Noctuidae; genus Cerastis; species Cerastis rubricosa. The sequence continues at coordinate 13,513,507 of OX424548.1, read as the reverse complement.
CAGTCAGAATCAATGAGCATTTTATGTAAACCTCATCTACTTGATTTAGACCCTTTCTATGTTTTCTGTTTAGCCATTATTCATTCTGGTTATGACATTTTATCATTTTTCATGCGATTTATATTATTCGCACAGGGAGCCACTGACTATGATTTTGTGATCTTTACCCCCATATCGGCACCAAAGAGTAACATCCCTTTAGTGAGATATTTGGTTTCATTTGTTGGCATTGTTTTGTTTAATAAGGTTTTTTTTTTTTTTAATTGGCATCTCGCAGTTCAACCTAGGAGGTTGTCGTCTGCTTAACCGGACTATCCTGCGTGTGCCTTAGAGTAAGGCCTCCAGCCAGGGTTTGGTTAGGTAACCAGGTGTCAGAGTTTTATGCCGCCCATGGGCCTCTGACTTGGTTTTACATGCCGTCGAGAAATATATCTCAGGCATGTTTGGTTTACAACTTTATTAAGGCGGGTACTTGTTGCATTTGTACTCTTACTATTGTGGAACTTGCTTAACGGCCTTTTTGTAGTTTTTAGGGAGACTTCTGTTATTTTTTTTTATTCTTGTTGTTGTCACCGAGATTTGACATTTGATTCTTGTTATGTCACCAAGAATTGACATGTTCTTTCTTAATTCAGTCGAGATACCATTGTTGTTCAAATAATTTCAAGGTTGTCTCGATTAATTCATATTATTTTTAATTATTTTCACCATAACATAAGTAAGTGTAATAAAGTTGTATAATAAATGTTGCAGTTAAAATAATCAAACTGGTTAACTTATAACAAAAGAAACAAATGGGGTCACAATTTTTTGTCCTTGTATTGGTCGTATCCGGCCAATAATAAAAAGTTCTGTGAGTGCTGATAACACAGCACTTTAAATTCTTCAACAAACTATAGCTTGCAAGTCTCACAAAGAGTTATTTTATAAGTCCCCGTTAAGTGTCAACTGAGCAAAGCGGCCACTTGAAATTATACACGTCGGAGCTAGGGATGTAGTACGACGTCATATTGTATGATACTTTTATCGATACTTTGGATTATCAGAATCGTGAACATACGATACGATATATAATCGTATTGAATAGCTTTGATAGATTCACAATATAACTGAATTGCATCATATTTATTCGTTATTTTATTTTTGATGCCAGTACAAAATGCATTTTAGATTTAGTCAAAATCATTAGCCTTAACAGATTTCATAACACTTGTTCAATTTTAACAATAGGTGTGGTAATAATTAGCTCCATTACTTCGAAATTATCGAAGGAGTACTTTGTTAAAATTGTATTTACGAGAAAATTATCTCGCAGGTACATTGATTTTAGCGAAAATTTCATTAGAAACATTAGGTTTTCATCGAAAATAAATTCCGATTAAAACTAGTGTTTACGACAAATTGATCTCTTTTTTTCGAAATTATCGAAGGAGAACTTGGTTACAATTATACTTACAAGAAATTGATCTCGTAAGTTAATTATATTTTCAATAATGTTGTTTGCAAACGGATTTAGTCAACAATACATAGGAACTTAGCCATTTTATTAATGTCGTAATACAGAGTCGAATAAAAATGTCGTAACTTCATTCCGACATTCAGTTCGATTTACGAGTTAGTGACATAATTACTCAGTTCTTCGATATATGCTGCACATCTCTCAGCTTATCGCTGACGCCGATCGCGCATAGGATATTATTTTAGTAACAAAATAGCTAATAATAATTGTTAATCAAAATATAAAACAATGACGAAAGTAATAATGAATATTCATTTTATATTTTGTATTGTACATAGACATGACTAGCGAAATTTTAGAGTACCTTCTAAAAGTACATTTTCGCCTAATCCTACGGTGATTACAAGCGTGATTTATGATGATCTTTGTCACTCTTCACCTTGATCACCGTCAGGATTACAGGCGTGATGTTATGATACGGCTTGTTACCAATTTTTACTGAGATCACTGTCACATTCTTTTTTATAACACTTTTTATAAATTTAATTAGATAGTTTTATTGTTGACCAATTTCCGTAAACAAGTACATAATTTCACTTACTGCGCTTTTACTCGTCGCCAATGTGGTGTTCACTAGTTACACTAGTTAGGGTTTAGAATAAAACCACCAAATTATCAGTAAGTAGATGAATGACTTTAAGGGTACGTGTTGTCGGTGCTCTGGTTAAGTGTGGACTGTTCGACACGTAACCCTAAAGCTCACGCTACGTTTATTAGAATACCACAGTTTTTATTACAAAATTATGCACTTCATCATCAGGTTGAAGTAGCCAGTTAATGTCCGAGCCAATGGTTAGGTAAATCACGACCATTTTGTAAATGTTTTTTTTTTGCTTATTTAGTTTTTTAATACGATTTGAACATTTTTAGGTTCCGTACCCAAAGGATCAAACGGGACCCTAATACTGAGACTTCGCTGTCCGTCCGTCTGTCCGTCCGTCTGTCACCAGGCTGTATCTCATGAACCGTGATAGTTAGCCAGTTGAAGTTTCTACAGATTATGTATTTCTGTTGACGCTATAACAACAAATACTAAAAACACAAAAAAAAATATTTAAGGGAGGCTCCCATACAAAAAAGTGTTTTTTTTTCTCGTTTTTATAAATAATGATACGGAACACTTCGTGCGCGAGTCCGACTCGCACTTGGCCGGTTTTTTTCTTGTTATTTATTTGCGATGGGTTTGCTCTTGACTCTAGTCTAAGTCAGAGATGACAGAGACAGAAGAGGCCTGAAATTGATAACACAGGATTTAATAAATCACTTCTACTTTAATTAAAGCTATACTAACTACATTTAATTGATAAGAAATCTAGTATACATACTATACATACAACAGCACTCGATGTTATCAAAGAAATGTTTGGCGTATCATATTATATCCGCACTGACTTAACCTTGCGTCATGGATAAAGTATTCAACCTTTGTTGTTTCGTAACATATAAGTTACAATGATCCTATCTAAATACATACGTATGTCATGGATAAGTTGCTTTGATACTGATGATCATTAATTAGGTAAGAAGTAAAACATCCCATATCTTCCCGTGGGTGTCGTAAGAGGCGACTAAGGGACTTGCCAGAGAATGGGCAGCAGCGTTCTCTGTGCTTTTGTAACAACCGTACTGCGATCGCCAACCCGCCTGCCAAGCGTGGCGATTATGGCAAAACCCCCCAAAATATCAATGTGGCGTTGGGGGAGGCCTATGTCCAGCAGTGGACGTCTTTCGGCTGAAATGATGATCATGATGAAGTAGTAAGATATACAGGATGAATTTTTCAGGAGGGCGTGGAAGGAAACAGTTCATTTTAGGGTTCCGTATCCAAAGGGTCAAACGGGACGCTATTACTGAGACTTCGGTGTCCTTCCGTCCGTCCGTCCGTCTATCATCCGTGATAGTTAGCCAGTTGAAATTTCTACAGATTATGTATTACTGTTGCCGCTATAACAACAAATACTAAAAACAGAATAAAATAAATATTCAAGGTGGCTTCCATACAAAAGAGTGATTTTTTTTTGCTCGTTTTTTTTATAAATAATGGTACGGAACCAAAATATGTACTTAATTTTTCATTTTGCTTTAAATTTAGTTTAAGAGCAATGGTGGTAGGCAGTCAGACTAGCTGGAGCAAAAAAAAAACACCACTTAATACCAACCAAAGATAGGTTGACAACAATATCGTCAGATTTTTATAAAAAAACTATCTTATACCCGCGACTTTGCCCGCGTTAATTGTCCCACGGGATCCTACTATTGGGATAAAAAGTATCCTACGTGCTGTTCCAGACTATTATCTATCCCTGTGTCAAATTTTATCCAGTACCATTCAGTAGTTTTTGCGTGAAAGAATAACAAACATACATACATTCTTACAAACTTTCGCGTTTATAATATTAGTAGGATGCCCAGTGCCCACCTATTTTCCTCTTGGGTCTAACAGTTACCCGCTGTGACCAAGAATGTTAATAGAGAGATATTTTAATTTAAAAATGCATCGTCTTCATTCGCTACTAAGTCGTGTTCATCACAGATTCAATTAACATAAATTATTTATTTTATCTGTATACGTCTGAAGAACAAAAAAAAAATGATATTCGCAAGCGTAACTGCACTAACTGCAGTTTGACATTGACATTTTCTTTATTTTATTTAATCTTCTCTGTCTTCGTCTTTGTCTGTATGGTGTCGGACGTAAAGAATAGCACCATCCCATATCTTCCCGTGGGTGTCGTAAGAGGCGACTAAGGTACTTGCCAGAGAATGGTCAGCAGCGTTCTCTGTGCTTTTGTTACAACCGTACTGCGATCGCCAACCCGCCTGCCATGGCAGGCGCTTGCAAGCGTGGCGATTATGGCAAAACACTCCCTTCTTGGGGGAGGCCTATGTCCAGCAGTGGACGTCTTTTGGCTGAAATGATTATGATGATGATTCAATCTTCATAAGTTATTGATGGCAAAATGTTCGAAAGTGTTTACCCAAAACTCAGCAAACTCCGCTCACTGATGCAGTAAATAGATCATCAAGTGCGCAGATGATAGGGCATGCGGCGCAAGATGGAAGGTGGGCCCATGTCAATGGGAAGACACCGCATACGCAATTGAGACGTCCATGAACGCCCATCTGCAGAGATTGTACAGGCTGTACTTCGGTGACTGTGCCCAAGAACTCCACGACCTCATCCCACCAGCCCCCTTCTACCATCGGACATTTAGACGCACTGCAAGTTACCATCCCTACCTTATTGCTTTTCCACCAATTCGCACTTAGCGTTTCCAAACGTCTTTCATAATGCGCACAGCAAAGAAATGGAACTCTCTGCCTTCGTCTGTTTTTCCGAACGCTTACAACCCTAATCTCTTCAAAGTTAGAGGGAACAGGCTTCTTCTGGGTAAGCTCGTACCATCGTCAACTTTGTGTCTGTCATCTCTGACCTAGACTCGAGTCAAGAGCAAACGCATCGCAAAAAAAAAGACTATCTTAGCTCAGGCCGACTTGGATCCCAAGTATTTTTTTGAGATTTCTTAGTCAGCCACGGTAACGCCCAGACGGAAAGTTTTCTGAAGGATCGTTGAAATTGTCAGGGTGTAGTGTTTAAGTCTTTTAGTGAGTTGTAGTAAACAAGGTGACTTATCATACTCTACTTATCCATTATAAAATGGCCTCGCTTTGTGTAGATTTCCCGTACAACAAGAGATCCGCATTCACTGGTTATGTATAGCTTGAGGTCGTGAGTAAAACCGGGCCTAAGAATCGTTATTAAGTCCATCTTTATAGACTACTTAAAACCGCTTAAACACAGATCTTCCATGTGTGGGATGAACGAGTAATAGGGCGTATGTACTTAAGTAAACTATTGAGAATATTTTTACTGTCTTCAAGGTCTTTACCTTTCGTAGCTCAGCTATTCGTATAGTCGTATCTGACTCGTTAACTAATTCAATATGATGTCGTTTATTTATCTTTCTTAGTCATTCAGTATTACTACAAGGTGGGTGGGGTTGAGAGCAGCGGTGGCCCAGTGGTGTCCGTGGGTTCGAACCCATGCAGGCGCATTACTTTGTGTAATTTATTTCATCACCGCTGCCCTCAAAAATGGAAGGAAAACATCGTGAGGAAACCGGCATGTTCTAGAACTAAAAAACCGGCCAAGTGCGAGTCGGACTCGCGCACGAAGGGTTCCGTATCATTATTTATAAAAACGAGAAAAAAAATCACTTCGTTGTATGGGAGCCCCCCTTAAATATTTATTTTATTCTGTTTTCAGTATTTGTTGTTATATATAGCAGCAACAGTAATACATAATCTGTAGAAATTTCGACTGGCTAGCTATCACGGTTCATGAGATACAGCCTGGTGACAGACGGACGGACGGACGGACGGGCGGACGGACGGACGGACAGCGAAGTCTCAGTAATAGGGTCCCGTTTGACCCTTCGGGTATGGAACCCTAAAAATCGAAGACATGTGACATCTACCAACCTGCACTGGGCCGCCGCGTGATGGATTACAGTCTACTCCCTCTCATAGAGAGGAGGCCAGAGTCCAAGCAGTGAGAACAAAAAAAAAAACTCAAACGGTTCCCATGTATTTAGTACATCATTTTAAATCAACCCCCACCAAATTTTTCATCAGTAATTTAAAGTTGTCAGTGTAATAATTACATATCGAATTTCCTCCGTGCCTCGGAAAGCACGTTAAGCCGTTGGTCCCGGCTGTGATTTGTAGATCTTTGACAGACGTTACGAGTAGTCAGAAGCCAAGAGACTGATATCCACTCTTACCAAGGGGTATCGTATTACTCAGTTACTGGATTGTGGAAGTCAGATAGGCAGTCGTTTCATGTAAAATACTGGTACTCAGCTGCATCCGGTTAGACTGGAAGCCGACCCCAAGATAGTTTGGGAAAAGGCTAAGCAGATGATGAATTTAAAGTACCTAGTCAGTGATCCTTCAACTCTATGTAAGCCTGGATTTTTACATACCAGCACACGAAACATGACCATTGTAGAAACGAGTTTTGTCTACAGAAGAATCGACATAATGAGAGATAGACAATGACATGTGTCAGTTTGTTGATTCTTCCGCCGACGTAGCCCGTTTCTTCGGCGGTCATGCTTTGCGTGCAGTGCGAAAGCTGGCTTTCCACTACTCTCTACCTGTGGCGTTTTTAGCAATGGCTGTATAAAGTCCTTTAAAAGGGAGCTTACGCTGTGAGCCTATAATTGCCAAAAACGGAATATCACAACAGGAAAACGCGATCAGTTTTCCTTTGTGGACACGATGTCAACAGCCGCGCTGGCAACCACAAAATCACAAACAAAATCATGAGATTACCATTATTTACTGATTAAAATAGGTATAGAATATGGTCTTGCTGTTTTAGCTCATACTGTTTGGCAAAACTCCGCCAAAGTCTATTCAGGAACTCTTTTTTATCGCCACTATAAATGTAACCTATTATTTTAATAAGTCTTTATACAGGGTGTAACGGAAAGGGTATATACATACTTAAGGTTGTGCTACAGACCGTCACACTGAACTTGTTTCTCCATCGGACAAACATAGTAATAGCGAAAAAATTATCTTCTGCCCCATACAAAATTTCAATACCTATTCGACCCAAATAAATGTATGGGGCAGCTGATATTTTTTTCGCTCTGTATGAAGTTCATTAAAATCGGTTCAGCCATTTCGGAAAATAAGGACTTGAAAGTTTGTATGAAATGTCGTAAGGCGTAAACGCACATAAAAGCAAAAGAAAAAATATAATAATTGGAGTGACTTTGCAATCACATCTCAGATTACGTTATCAACGGCCGACTAATCTAATAAAAATCTATCGATATGTAAATATCGGTTATCCATCGGAAACCTTGACCGTGGCCACGTATAGCAACCTTGTAAGAAATCGATTCAACAGATTGCGGATTTCGTATCGATACTTTGAGTTGCATCATCATGAAGTTATAGTTTTTATTGTGAATATGGCTTCCCAGGCTTATGAAATCTACAGAGATTTACACTAGAACTTCATCATTATTTCAGCCGAAAGACGTCCACTGCTGGACATAGGCCTCCCCCAAGTGTCGCCACATTGACCGGTCATTTTTCATTTCATTTCATTTATTTCATTAACAATTTTTACATTGTATCGAAATTTTACACAAAATTATAAAATAAAAATTTAAAGATTTACAATAAAGATAGTAATAAAACAGTAACCCAATAAATTCATTAAAGTAAATGTCAAATAAAGAATGTGAAAACAAATTAATTCAGAATCATCCAATACAAATAATAATCAAAAATAATAGTGCCAAATCAAAAATATTACTAATTCCCATACAAATGTCAAAAATATTGTTTATACACATACAAAAGTCGTAAAAAATAAAATAAAAATACAATGTCAATAAAAATAGTAGGTAAGAATATAATGAAAGTCTAGTTGTATGTGTCACAGAGAAACTCATCAAGGGTGTAGTAGCACTTTTCTATCAAAAATGATTTCAACTGCTGCTTAAATTGATGTAAGTTGTAAACTGATTTTAAGTGTACAGGTAGTTTATTGAACAGTTTAACCGATTGATAACCTGCAGCATGACTCACTACTTTTAAATGAGGTTGCATCTTATTTTGCAGATCCTTACGCCTAGTAGCTTCCCGGTTACTTCTTTCCTCAGGTGTTTCAGAATTCTGCAGCTTTTTCATAAGATCAGTAAGAAGAACTAAAATATACAAACATGGGACCGTTAGTATCTGAAGCTCTTTAAAGTAGTCCTTACACGATTCCCACTGTGGAATTCGTACTATGGTTCTTATGGCCCTTTTTTGTATTACGAAAGCTGTATTTATATTGTATGCGTAGCTACCTCCCCATAGAGTGATACTGTACCTAAGTGTTGATTCTACAAGGGTCCCGTGCGACTCGCATCCAGCGGATCTCCGCAACCTTCACCAGGTCATCGGTCATTAGAACTTACCTTTAATTATACAAGGCCCCCTATTCACAAACGCTCGGATTCGATTTCGATTAGATAAGTCGTATGTCTATCTTGCTTTGGCATTACTAAAGCGAGCCAAATAGACATACGACTTTCCGAATCAAAATCGAATCCCGAGCGTTTGTAAATACGGGGGAAGGTATTGTTTTGCATCCTCGTCAAATTCAAGGAGGTAACTATGCTTATGATTCTCGACCCGAATCAATAATAAAATGGGTAGGTAGTTTTTTTTCTTATTTACGTAAATTGATAAGTGTGAACCACCCGTGTTTTAAACGCGGCCCGTCTGATTCAACATCCTTAATTTTGACGAGGATGCAAAACAGCACCTTGTATTTTATTAACAAAGGTCACCAACAGCTTCTGTATATAAAATATCGTAAGAATAAGAAACAAATTAACCAGCATTCTAAAATACAAGTGACAACAGTCTTAATATTTAAAAAAAAAGATTTACTCTAAATTAAGTGGCATGGCAAACGTAGAAAGTTATAAACTTATTCTAAACGTAATAAAAATACAAAGATAAATACTTTTAAAAGGGGAGACTAGCCCTTGCCCGCGACTTCGTCTACCACCACCATCTAGGATGAAAAGTAGCCTGTGGCCTTCTGATGCCCCCGTATCCACAAATGCTCGGATTCGATTTCGATTCGGAAAGTCGTATATCTATCTCGCTCGCTTTCGTAATGCCAAAACGAGAAAGAAATACGACTTATCGAATCGAAATCGAATCGAAGCGTTTGTGAATACGAGTGCAGGTCCCAGATTTCCTATTGCTTAAGGTCCCGTACCCGTTCAATGGTTTTTAGACGTGAAAAAGACAGACAGACAGTTACGCATTTACCTGCATTATTAAAATAATTTCAAGGAATTTTAACGAAGTTTAATTAAAGTGGATACCAATCTTGGTATTCCCATTTGTCCTGTATTAATCACTTTCCATTTAAATGCCGCTAGACTGGTCAATGAGTCAACGTATAAACCGAGTGACTCGGATTTGATATTTCATTTTTCAATCGATACCCATGCGGACTTTGAATTTTTAGGGTTCCGTACCCAAAGGGACGGGACCCTATTACTGAGACTTCGCTGTCCGTCCGTCCGTCCATACGTCTGTCACCAGGCTGTATCTCATGAACCGTGATAGTTAGCCAGTTGAAATTTTTACAGATTATGTATTTCTGTTGATGCTATAACAAAAAATACTAAAAACGGAATAAATAAAAAATTGGTACTTTAAAGCTTAATAAGTCACGAACGGTTTACTTAATCAAAGAACGGTCTCAAATCCCTAATATTTTTGAAAGACCTATCCAACGATATGCCACACTATGGGAAGGACGAAAAAAAAATTATCATCCCGACTTTACATGTAGGGGAGGTACCCTAAATATTTTTTTTTCATAATTTTATTTTACCACTTTTTCGGCGTCATTAACGTGTATACTCATGCCAAATTACAACTTTCTAGTACCAATACTTTTTGAGCTAAACCGCGGACAGACAGACGGACATGGCGAAACTATAAGGGTTCCTTGTTAACTACAGAACCCTAAAAAATCGTGATAATTTACTAGCTGCGTTTTTGTTCTACAAGGTGTTGTTTTGCATCCTCGTCAAAATTCAGGAGGTTGTCACAAAATACACAATTAATCAATAACAAACGCTAAAATTTTTGGTTGTTTAAGTTTGTCAGTATTTCAGAATAACCCCCTTAACGTGGTTTAGGGAATAAGAAGTTATCGAATAAACGTTTGTTTGTATGCGCGGTTAATGGAGGGAGGATGGGACGTGTCGCGTTTAAAACATGAGTGGTTTACACTTACAGATTTCCATAAAAAAAACAAAAAAAAAACCGGCCAAGTGCGAGTCGGACTCGCGCACGAAGGGTTCCGTACCATTATTTATTAAAACGAAAAAAAATACTTTTTTGTATGGGAGCCCTCCTTAAATATTTATTTTTTTCTGTTTTTATTATTTGTTGTTATAGCGTCAACAGAAATACATAATCTGTAGAAATTTCAACTGGCTAACTATCCCGGTTCATGAGATACAGCCTGGTGACAGACGGACGGACAGCGAAGTCTCATTAATAGGGTCCCGTTTGACCCTTTGGGTACGGAACCCTAAAAATGAGCTACCCATTTTATTATTGATTCGGGTCGACAATCATTGGCATAGTTACTTTCTTGAGTTTGATGAGGATGCAAAACAACACCTTGTATTTTCAATCAGTAATTTATTCACTTCTGCAGTATGACCGTGTTTTTTCACTCTCATTTACTTACAAAGGCTCTAAGAGAGTACATAACACACGAAGACACATAGCCAAACATATCCACTATAACAAGGCCTCGCTTTGTTTAGATTTCCCGTACAATCAGAGATCAGCATAAACTGGTCATGAATAGCTTGACTGGTCGTCCTACGTACATTTTAATGTGGCGGTTCACGTAGAGATGTCGCTGTATGTACGTATCTACAATGGAAACTATAAAAAGGTGTGAAAACACTCTTACCGAAGCCGAAACACGTGGTCTTCCCATCATTGGGTTTTTTTTTATCTACTGAACCATACTTGGGAATCTTTTAGTTACGGAGTTATTAAAGGTATTCCTACAAATGATAGGTCCAGCCTATCATGCGAAAAAGAACATTAACATAATAAAAATAATAAAATAAAAAATAACAGAACAAAATTAACATAATAAAATAAAAATAAGGTCCATTTTGTATGAAGCGCGACTGGTCTAAGCTAGACCTAGGTCTAATTAATTTATTTATTTATTAACACTTACATTTGTTTTTTTGTTTTGTTTTATTTAGTTTACCCTACCTAACTGGGTAATACGAAACCTCTTGGTAAGACTGATGGTCAGACCTTGAGAAGTTCGGACCACTGACTACCTGTAACGATAATAACCAAATGATTATAAAAGAATAACCATGGAGTTTCTTTTCGGTTCTTCTCCATAGGAAACGACCAACCCGAACCGTGCACCTTTTGTCGACGTTTTATAAGTTTGATTTAGATTTTTTTTGAACGATTGTCAAAGATTTACAAATGACAGCCGGGACCAACGGCTTAATGTGCTTTCCGAGACACGAAGGAAACTCGGTATGCAATGGGTGGCAACCTATCTACGTTCCAGCCTAGGGAAGCGCGGCACATCTGTCTGTTAAATTAGAAGAACTAAAAGCAATGATAGCCAAGTGGTGCGACCGTCTGACTGCCGATCCATAGGTCTCAAGTTAGAACCCTAGACACGCACCTCTGATTATTCGGATTCATGTGCGTATCGTGAGCAAACGAAACCAGCATGCCTGAGAGATGTTTCTCGACGGCATGTAAAGACAGAGGCCCATGGGTCGCATAAAAACTCGGACACCAGACCCCCTATTCACAAACACTCGGGTTCGATTTCGATTCGATAAGTCGTATGTCTATCTCGTTTTGGCATTACGAAAGCGAGTGAGATAGACATACGACTTTCCGAATCGAAATCGAATCCGAGCGTTTGTGAATACGGGGCAGTTTATGGCACTAATTAAAACGATGAAGAAAGAAAGAAAGAAAGAAAACATATTTATTTAAGAAAGGAACCTAGAAGAACTTTATACCATACATTATTCTAATATCCGTCCATGACCACACTTAAGTCAAGTAATGACTCCTGCCGAAGGCCACGAAAGTCTCATGATTAGTATTCCGATGTCAACCACCTTTGACCTTCATGAGTTTTCGCTACTCCATGACTAATCAATTTCGGTTCTGAGAGGTACATCACACAAACCTATTCGGTCGGCATTCGATTCGGTAATATTTAACATATTAACATACCTGTAATCCCAGAAGGGTTAGGCAGAGGTGGGACTTATCCCAAACCCAATTCCCACCCAATTCCTCCCAATTTCGCCAGTTATGTATAAGTCCCATGGTATAGGGGCCGAGCCTATTGACATCTACCGGGGACAAAACCATACTACTTGGCTGCTACTGAGATATTCCTGATGGAAAAGCTTAACAACAGTTTGCCTGACCTGGGAATCGAACCCAGGACCTCATGCTCTGCAGTCCCGGTTGCTACCCCCTGTCCAACGACCTCTAGTTCAGCGAGGGATTCCTCGGTTATATTTTTGAATAAAAAAATTAAATAAAAAAAATTAAAAAGCCCCCAACACATAAAACCTCAAAAAAGCCAAAAATAAAATCGACAAGACCTGTGCAAGTTATTTATATCCCTTCATCAACTAGAAAAAAGGTGATGATCTTCAAACTGCTGAGCAGATTTTCTCGAAACATAGCTAAGAACACTCTCGATTAAAATACCTTTCAAACGACACCACTTTTATCAAAATCTGTTCATCCGTTAAGGAGCTAAGATGCCAAAGACAAATACACTAAACACATCAAACTTATAACTGGCCCTCTTTTTTGGTCGGGGGTTAAAAACCGATCCGATCAACAAACCTTGTTTGGCATCCTACGAACCTTGAAACATGTAAGGGTCGGTTCGCCACGATTCTTGCTATAAACCAAGCGGCTTTTTTTCCGAAAGTAATTTCTACATTTTGATTTTACCTCCCGGTTGTGCTGAGACATGCCGTTCCAAACATGTTGTGAAGCACCTAGCACCACCCTAATGAATTTTAGGTCCATAATCCCAAAAAATGTCTCACCTTCATTCATGTGTTGTGTTTCTCAGTGTCGAACAAACTAAATTATGTATGTAGTAACATGACATGAGAATGTTTAAACTTCATTGTTAATTATTTTGATAGAAGCTATGCTAAACCGGTTGCCTTATTAGCGTTAGAACTGTGTAAAACAAGCAAAAAAAGTAATTATTCGTAGAGTTGAAGATTTAATTAAACTATTGGTTTCAAGTGTTTTTATTTTTCATTCATATGAATTCTAAAACACGTGATGTCATGCAGAGAAGTGAGGAGCACGTGATGACAAAATCAAAAATATATATTGAGCTTAATGGTTATAACAAAGGTTGTGGGAATCATAAGAAGAAGACTGGCAAGGAAATGGTGCTAACTGACTGATCACTGATATACGAAATTAAAGAGAGATTAGAGAATAAATAAGAGCTTAAAAACAAAAGAATAAATAAAAATAAAAAAAATAAAAGAGAGGGAGGAGATATAAGTTCCCAAACTTCAACTGAAATCATATTTCTGTAATTACCGCTACAATGCGATTTACCGAAGAAAATTATGATAATTACCACACTTTGGCGATACCAGAACTAATTAACCCTTACAAATCTCGTTAACCGACTGTACTAACCAAAGGATCAGTGGAGTTATTTTCGTTTCCGTTTTCCAACGTTGGCCCCATAATTATTTATACTCACGATTTATCACCAAGACTTGCAACTTACAACATAATAGTACAGCTCAAACTAGAATGATATAAACCTTCGAAATATAAGCTTCAATAAACCCTCAATAATTTATCACTATAATACCCCTAATAACAATTCTTATATGAGCGACAGAAGAATGAGCAATTAATGATTTAATTTGATCGAAAACGAACCGACTATTGCTAAAGCCACTAAAAGGTGACTTGATGGACAACATGTTTCGCTTGTTATTAATTAAGCTACTTTGTTGCGGTTTAGTGGTTGATCGGTTTGACTTCGCTGATATTAAAACCGATGAAATTTATTTTTGGTTATTATAATTTTAGAGCAGTCGTTTGTCTTGGTATGGACAAGTAATGAGGAGGGATCAAACGCATGTGACTAAAAAGTTATGGATGAACAGGGAGAGAAAGAAAACATGGATGGATGGTGTGACGAATGATATGAAAGATAAGGAGTAAATGATGCCGTGACGTCCAACAGGGAAAAATAGAAGAAGAAAACGTGTAGCTCCGACCCCATGTAGAAAGGGACAAGGGCAGGAAGACGATGATGATAATTTTAGAGTAGTGGAGAGCTACGTGTGATAATAAAAGTTATCAAAAAAAAAACAATAGTTTTGTCAGTTCTCTTTTGACTTGATTTCAAGGATTTAATTATGAAATTTCTTCTCTCTGTCTGCTGCAATAACTATAATTATTTGTAAAGCTTTCGATCACGTAGATCATAAATGATACTTTTAATAAACTGTAAAGATATGTGGTTCAAAGAGACAAAGAAGAGTGCGTTTAAGTAGAAGCTATTAAATCTGCTTGGTCCGAAAGCAGAAAAAAATAGAACCATCTTTGGTATGTCCTTTAATCCACCGTGTTTAGAACCTAAATGCAGTGTCCACAGGGTAGTATCCTAGGGCCCTTTATTCGCGTTTATTTATCTTGTCAACTTATTTTCTGATTCTCTCGATCTGGTTTTTTAATTTATTAATATCTTCGTGTAGTATAATAAGGCAGTATAATTTATAAAAAACAATTATGTACGTGGGACACTCAGAAAGTTTTGCGAAACTAAAAAAAATTGTTCTATACGTACATATATTTTTATTAAATCTTTTCAAAGTACTTTCCACCAGCCTCTATACAAAGATTCATGCGCCTAAACCAGTTTTCAAAACACTTTTTCCAGTCCGCCGCAGACACCTCGTTTACAGCCTGCTCGAACCCAGCCAGCGCATCTTCCGGCGACGAAAATTGTATCCCTTTGAGCTGATTTTTTATTTTTGGGAATAAAAAGAAGTCACACGGTGCTAGATCAGGGCTGTAAGGAGGGTGACCCAGGAGTTTGACTGGCGTGCTGTCCAGGAAGTCCCTCGTTTTGAGTGCGGTGTGCGCAGGTGCATTGTCGTGGTGGAGCAGTAGCCCGCGGAGCCCTGTGTTTGGTCGCTTGTTGCTTATAACAGAGAAAACTTCTGGCAAACATTTGGAAGTATACCATTCGGCATTAATGCTTCTTTGATCCCGTAAGGGAATTGATACCAAGTGGCCAGTCAAATTAAAAAAGCTAGCGATCAAAATCTTACCCCCGCTTCTAGATCGCTTCACTTTGGTAGGCGTTGGCTCATTTTGAAACACCCAAACAGTCGACTGGCGCTTGGTTTCTGGGTCGTATTGATAAATCCAGGACTCATCACCTGTAACGATGTCGTAAACACGCCGAGACGAGCCTGCTTCAAATTTGTTAAGCATATCACGGCACCATTCCACCCGGGCCTGCTTCTGAGCATCGGTGAGGTTGTGCGGCACCCAGCGTGATACTATCCTCCTCACGCGAAGATGGCTGTGTAGAATCTCGTGAACGCTTCCCGATCCAATCTTCAATATGTGTTGAATCTCCTGATATGTAATTCGCCTATTGTCTTGGATTAAATTTTTCACTGCTAGCACGTTTTCTTCGGTAACAGCCGTCAAAGGGCGACCGCTTCTTTCGTCATCCCCCAAAGTTGGTCGACCGCGCTTGAATTCGTTATACCAACGATACACGGTTGCCTTGGAAGGGCCTTCATCCATGAATGCCATTTGAAGTCTATCGTACGATTCATCCGGTTTCAGGCGACACTTGAAATCGTATAAAATCATAGCTCTAAAATGTTCCCGGCGCAGATCCATATTTCAGTGAGACACAATACTTTGAATTAACTCGCAAAAAATGTGGAGGGAAATTTTGAAATTGGAACTTACTTATTTTTACTTATAAATAATCATATTTTCGAAAAACATAATAACTGGCCAGTCTCCCATATATAAAAACTTTTTTTCGCAATACTTTCTGAGGGGCCTGGTATGTTAAGTTACTGCCATTTTTCTAACAGATAATTAAATATTTGGATTTTTTGGCCCTGAAACCGTCAACAGTTAAAAACAACCGAAATAAAACACAGAATGAATTATAAATATTTCCCCAAATAGTATTTAGGGTTTTTACCACGGATAACCAGTACGATAAAACCCACAAATTACGAATAAGACGCTTTGTTTTATTTTGTTACTATCCAAATTATTTCACCCGACGACGTGCGAAAAATAAACTCGAATACATAAACCAGCTAAGTATTTACCTATACTTACTGCAATAATAAGTAATAATGTTGAAGTAACAGGTAATAGGTAGATATACAAATTCAAAATGGCGCCGGTTCTCTCCATCATGTTACACAGCGCGAATATTTTCTATCATGCAACTGTTTCAGGATAGCTACCGACGAAACGTTATTAAGTACTCTTTTGTCCATCCGCTCGCAATATAACTCGATCAATATTGAACCGAGCTTCAATATAACGGACATGTATGTAAAATTGCATCTTTCAAAATCATGCCGTATATGGGTTTTCAATTACATAGCAGAGTAGGTTCTATGTTTTATGTAGCGTAGCATAGATTTTTAGTTTGCAACGGCTTTCTGTAAATCGAAAACAATGATAAAAATATTTTAGGTTTATATGTAAAAGAATACCTATTAATATGAAACCAGCACATTTCCTCAATAAAATGAGTCATAGTTTTTTTTTAACAAATTATATTCCCTATCCGCTGCTTATTCATTTAGAATTAAACTGACACAGAAATTATTTCAATTTAATTTACTTAAAATTCGAACGCAACAGAGAGCGGGCTGAGGTTATTTATATACTTTGAAATGGTTGTGTGAGGCGGGCGTTTCGCAGACCGAAGCCTCATACTAACGGCAGACTAGTGCCGCAGCAGTCCCGCGACGGGCTTATTTTTCGTAAGATTTCTTTATCGAGCGCTCGTAATAGCGTTCCATTAAAACAACTAGTGCGAATTTATAAAAACGAAAAATATTTACGCCATATTTGATTCATATTCCCGCGATTTTTAGCTGTCAATGTTTTTTTTTATTTTGTTTGACTGCCAGTGTCGTCCCGTTTATTTTTAGTGATAGTTCTCATAATTTTTGCGAAGTGAAATTCTTGTTTGCCAGTGACAATAAATAAAATGTCGAAACTAAAAAGAAAAATAAGTCCGTGTAATTAAAAAGAATAAAGTAGGTACCTGTTTTGTTCGTCGTGGTTTGATTGCAAGTTTCCTTTCATTTTTGCCTTTAGTGACGGTTTCATAAAGTCGTATTGCAGTGACTCTGTGGCAAATGAGGTTTTATTTGATTATTATTAATCAACAACATTTAAGTAACTGTGCTTTGTGCGATGAAAAAGAACATGAGTAAGTAGTTTTTTTATAATCCTGTGATTTATTGTGAGAATTTTACATTATACTTTTTTTTAGCCTGTACTTTCCTACTCCTGGGCAAAGGCCTTCCCCCATTCCTTCCACTTTTCTCTTTTTTGTGCCTCTTCTCGCCAGGTAACGAGAAAGCCATCCATATTTTTGTTCCGTCCTGTTTGCACTTTTATTTTATTCTTGCGTTGTACCTATGTTTATTGTTTTATTTTATTTTTGTAATTTTGAATGCACGTCATGTCCCTGCGATAAATAAATATTTTTTCATCCTTTCTTTCTTTCTTTTAAGGCGTTCCGCCATCTTCTCCTCGGTCTGCCACGATCCCGTCTGTCTGTCTTTTTATACTTTTAAATAAAAGAAATAAATAAGCAGTTAACATATAAAATTTTCCCCGTCCAAGATTCTAGAACAGTTCATACTTTAAGATATTTATTAAATAGCTACGTATATTTACTAAATGACATCAATGTTTAGGATTACAGATAATACAAATATTATTTGTGTCAGTCGTATTATTCGGAGTGTATTTATACTTGTGTCGTTGAATGCATTTGATTATACGAGTTGCGGGCCGCACCTCCCCCTCCCACGCCCCCCTACCGCCTACAAAAGGGCATTCGTGCTAATTTCAGATATCTCCTCGGTTTGCCAGAATGCTGAAAGGATTTCTGGACTATCATCTGTTTTTAGGTCCTCAATTTATTGGTACAAATATTTTCACAAATGTTTACAGAAGACTTTTCTTTGTTATTTGATTATCTTGTACTAGTTACAGAAACTCTGTTTCTGTGTCTTTTATCTTCTCACGTCTAAATGACTGAACGACATTCAAGTGGACCACGAACTGGGTTAGTTTTGACCTAGGGTATTTATTCTCCTACAAGTTATATTCCGATGGGAGCATTGCCGAAACAAACGCGGCAGAAGCCAGTGTAGGAATAAAGTGAAAATGCAGTTATAAGTTTTATATTCTCACGCGATAGTCAATAAGAAAAACCGTTATGTTGCTATTGCTAGCGAAACTAGATTGCTTTTTTGTTAGAAGAGCTGGGAGTATAATATTTTTTAACGTCTTATATGGCTTTTACGAGTCATAAATGGCACTAGCTAGCTACGACTGGTTATAATGCATTTCATTTATATCTTTGTTCGTATGTCCTTCATAGGTAAGTATAGAATAATAAATAACTACTACTACTACTATTATTGATAATAGAGTTTTGTGACGGAGCTCCTTTTTTATCAGACTTCAAAAAGACGAGGTCTCAATTTGTTTTTTTTTTTTGTTTTAACTGTGATAGCGATGTCTTCTACTAGCTAACATTTGGATGGATTAAACGAGTATAAAATTAAAAAGAAAGGGGTTAACATTAGTATCATCATTTCAGCCGAAAGACGTCCACTGCTGGACATACGCCTCCCCCAACGCCACATTGACATAAGGGGCTTATCGCCACGCTTGGCAGGCGGGTTGGCGATCGCAGTACGGTTGTCACAAAATCACAGAGAACGCTGCTGCCCATTCTCTGGCAGGTCTCTTAGTCGCCTCTTACGACACCCACGGGATGATATGGGATGGTGCTATTCTTTACGTCCGACACCATACAGAGCCATCATTAGTATACTGCTAATAAATATACAGAATACTACACACGACGCAATAGGCTCGTCTCCTATAACATGTGGCTTGTGGATCTAGGTACTATTAGGTCCACCTTTGCCTAACCCTTCGGGTATAACAGGCGTGATAGTATTTCTTGCTACAGTACTTTTTATAATTATACTTACTGTTTCTAAATGCCATATGTGTCACTCTCAAGAATGTGTAATTGAGTTCTTATCATACAACGTTCCAAATTGTTTACTTCAAGGTCTATTGCTGGTTCAATGACCACTTTAGTTTATCTTTTTAAAGCTATGAAACAATGGACGCTGGTCATCAGATATTTTCGATCAAGCAAGCTACCTTTATCATAAACTTGCTTCCTTTGTCCCATGTTACTTTCGGCGGAAAATTATTTTCTTTTTTCTTCTAGTCCCCCCGTCATTTAATTTCTCACAAATTCTTCACTTTGGTTTTTGCCGCCTTCTCCCTCGCAAGCTAGAATTGAACGTAAAAGCTAACTTAAAACTCCAATATAAATAAAAATGCAGCTTGAAATACGTAAATCGTTAGTGTGCTAATTACCTGGTCTATAATTTATTATTAATAAGAAACCTCATTAATTAACCCAATTCAGTCCCTTAAAAACCTTCCAGATATCCTATCACCATACTCCTTTCCGAAAATCAAACCGTAGTCTCAACGCTCCCTTGCTACGAATATATAGAAACTAAAATAGTTCCTGCACATCTCTGGAAACCGGTTTATTCGGTGTTTCCCTGAACAAGTTTAGAAGATCAGTTTCTGAGGTACGGGAGTGAACTAATTTTCCGTAAAAAAACTGATTTCTTTCAATTCACTTCACTGCTACTGCGCTACTAGTTAACAAAAATGAAAATAGAAATCTTTAGGTATCAAATCCTAGGTACCTACTTAAATCATCATAATTCATGTCATATGTTAACAAAAATGAAAATAGAAATCTTTAGGTATCAAATCCTAGGTACCTACTTAAATCATCATAATTCATGTCATATGTTAACAAAAATGAAAATAGAAATCTTTAGGTATCAAATCCTAGGTACCTACTTAAATCATCATAATTCATGTCATATTTTTAGTTTTAAGTAAAATTTATACTATATTCAAATTGTATGATTTATTATTCATATTCTAGAATTGCATGTTATTGTTACTATGGTGAATGCTGCGTATACCTATAAAAAGCATACATACCAGCGCTTTTATTTTAATTTTATTGTTTCCTGTTATTCATTATGTATTGCTGTACCCAGTAAATAAATAAATAACCTCTGAGGTAGACAATCCTTGAAAAATGAGAAATAATCATTCGTAATTAATTTACAATAACTCGAACTCAAAGCATTTATTTCAACTAGTTCATTACAGGGACTACTAAATGCTAAAAAAAGGGAATCTACAGTCCCAGTCACAAGGCATAATAATTTAATATTTGTGAAAGTACTGTAGAGTCCCATTCCAATCGGAAATATGTCAAGAACATCACTGCAGCCATTGATAGTGCCATAAATAAAATAGTTCCATCTAATATTCTAATTGAGCTCTGCCCTTCTTTCAAGGCCTTGGCAACGTCCCTAGCGTCATTCATTCTTTTCAGGAGATTTAGTAATGTCTTCTTGCTATGATTGCCTTGTTAGTCGTTTCCCCTACTTCAATGTACCACATAAAAGGTGTGATTTATACCTGGTTATCTGTTTCACCCTCCAGAAAATCCTTGGTCTTGGCAGTGTCCCTGGTTGTCATTCGTTCTTCTTCATGATATTTAGTAATTTCTCTTGCTATTATTGCCTTATTAGTCGTTGCCCTTACTACATTCTGCTTAATGACTGTGTTTACCTGTTATACACCTGGATATCTGCTTCATCCTCCAGAAAAGCCCTCGTCTTGGCAGTGTCCCTGACTATAATTCCCTCTTCAAGGGACTCGGTAATGTCTCTTGCTATGATTGCTTTATTAGTCGTTCCCCTTACTAAATTGTGCTTAATGACTATGTTTACCTCATTACCTGTTATGCACCTGGATATGTTTCATCCTCTAGAAAAGCCCTTGTCTTGGCAGTGTCCCTGACTATAATTCGTCCCTCTTCAAGGGACTCGCTAATGTGTCTTACTATGATTGCGTTATTAGTCGTTCCCCTTACTACATTCTGATTAATTACTGTGTTTACCTGTTATACACCTGGATATCTGTTTCATCCTCCAGAAAAGCCCTCGTTATGGCAGTGTCCCTGACTATAATTCGTCCCTTTTCAAGGGACTCGGTAATGTCTTGCTATGATTGCTTTATTAGTCGTTCCCCTTACTACATTCTGCTTAATGACTGTGTATACCTGTTATGCACCTGGATATGTTTCATCCTTCAGAAAAGCCCTTATCTTGGCAGTGTCCCTGACTATAATTCGTCCCTCTTCACCCTTGAAGAGCGACGAAGCGAGCGAGCGATATTAGCGAGTCCCTACTCGCTAATATCTCTTGCTATGATTGCGTTATTAGTCGTTCCCCTTACTAAATTGTGCTTAAAGACTGTGTTTACCTGTTGTACACCTGTATCAGTTTCACCCTTCGGTAGACCCTTTGAAAGGAAGTCTGCAATTTCCCTGCATATCTGTATGTGACGGCTGGTAAGTATAGTTTCAATGACAGATTGTTCGTACCCAAGTAGTAACATTATCTAGGGTTTATTTTTTGCTGTTTATTTTGTGTGCACTTGTGGCATATGCGAAATAAATGCATTTTGTTTCTTTCTTCTTCTTTATTTGTATATTGGATAGAACAGAATTCAGTAACACTTATATTTCAATGGTATTCTAAAATGCGAGAAGGTCATGGTAAGAATTCAAAAACATCAGACTTTTACACGGTGGGAACATTATAGGCTAATTTGAGAAACGGTCATGATGGTGGTGGTCTTCCAAATCTTATTTATGCAAATTGATTTTGGGATTAAGATAAACGACCTCATACATCATGATCTAGAGTAGATCTAGCTAGTCAACGTTATCTAAGCAATTAAAAAGCACAGCTTCAAAATCATCCATTTCAAAACGGAAACGTGAAGATTCTAATATAATTCAGCGAACATTATTGCGAGTAGCGACCGTTAAATGGAAATCGTGACTGCTGATCTAGTTTTTCTGTTAAATACGATTCTGTATCTGAAATCTGAGGAGATGGTTACCTACTGGAAATTTAATTATATCCAAGATTCATAGTTGATTGGGAGCTTGTGGCTGAATAATAACAGCCGCCCAGGTCGATCTTTAAGGTTAAGTCGTGCTTGCCGAGGTTGGTCTGTGGATGGGTGACCATAATTACATATCGAGTTTCCACCGTGCCTCGGAAAGCACGTTAGGCCGTTGGTCCCAGCTGTCATTTGTAGATCTTTGACAGTCGTTACGAGTAGTCAGAAGCTAAATGTCTGACATCCAGTCTTACCAAGGGGTATCGTATTACCCAGTTACTGGGTTGTGGGGGTCAGATAGGCAGTCGCTTTATGTAAAATACTGGTACTCAGCTGCATCCGGTTAGACTGGAAGCCGACCCCAAGATAGTTTGGGAAAAGGCTAGGCAGATGATGATGATGATTGATAGTTGATTGGGATCGCATTACCCAGTAGAAGCCGGGTTGGAGAGGTCATATCAGCAGTCGCTCCATGTAAAGCACTGGTATTCGGATCCATCCGGTTAGACTGGAAGCCGACCCCAAGATAGTTTGGGAAATGGCTAGGCAGATGATCCACAGCTGATTGGGAAGCACGTATCGTAGGGACCTTGTATAACAGGGGCACTATTGATGGGGACATGATAGATCGCAAGAAACTCTAGATGCAACATTACCGGTACTCATATTCTGTAAAGAAACAAATAACTAGAACACAAAATATGTTAAGTCTGCTTGTTACTTAATTAGAAATCTTTTACTCAAAAAAGCGCATTCTCTATCAAAGCCAGAATTTAATTACGACAGGCAAGATATGCCAGTACCAAGAAATTTGTAATAGTTGTAATAAACAATTTCTATTAAACTCTATTCGGAGAAGAGGGAATGGAGCCATATTAGCTTGAAAGGTTCCGGTTCCGGAAACTAGAAGCTGCATATTAATATTTAATAAACTCAGATTCATTTATACACAGAGAATTTGCGTACTTTGAAGTCCTTTCTCCATCATAGACACCTATTATTCTAGTCTGACTGATTCAGTAAGTGTCTTAAAAATTGCATCCAAAGGTAAAATAAATGTTATTTACAAAATAGCTGCATTATACAATAATGTTCTATTCGTGTAAACCAGTCTTGCCGAAGGTTGTGCAGGTCAGAAAGGCAGTCACTCCATCTTAAAACTGGTATTGCTTTATCCGGTTAGTCTGTAAGTCAAGTGAACTCTAACATAGATGGGAAAATGATAGGCAGATGATGGTGATGACTTCATCATCATCTATCCTTGTCAACACTATGAAAATATATATTAAGTGATTCTAGTTCTAGTTAATCGTATGCCAATTTAATGATGACTGAAATAACATTCGCTTGTGTTTGCCAGCCGCACGATTTGTTCTTTTTTTATTTTAATCACCTTCTGAATATACTTTCGATAGTTTCGTTTATTTCCAGCGTAGAATCGTTAAAAACCCAATCAATCGTTTTTTTTTTTCTGTTTCGAACTGCTAGTCTCTAGCTGTTCGAAAAAAGCAAATAGTCTAGCACTAGACTATTTGCTGGATTAATAGCTTTGTATTGTTGCCCAGAAAATCATTTAGTGTTTTCAAGAACAGCACATATTTTATTAAAAACAAGTAGAAGTAAAATAGTAGAGTTATAATAATAGTAAGAACCATGGCAGCAGACTCCAATATATCAAAACTTCGTTGTTAGAACGGGGAAAACTACAAGGAAAGAAGCGTTTTATAGGAAAAAGCGTTTTAAACGAAAACACACTGATTTGAACTTTATGAATAATTGATGTGACCTTTTTAAATTATTTGGTAAGTACATTTTAGTGGTTTTATATTTCTCTGAATCAACGAAATATTACCACAGACACGACTACGCTGCAATTTTATTTCATTAATTGAATAATTAAGCATTGACATTTTAAGTTACGAAGTTTTAAAACAAAAAAAAATACACTATTTGCAGAAAAAAAACTTTTTTTTTGTGTAACCATAGAGCAGCTGCTGTTTACATTAACCGAACTGTTTGTTCAACGTAGTCAATATCACAACCGTAACAAATCGATAGAATATAAGGTACAAAATACCTACTTTTATGTATTCAAACAAATATGTATATTTATGTATATTCATTGATAACGAAAAGAATTTTTGTGGCGATAGGTACAAGTATTGTTTGTTTGCCTTCATTTTGCGGTTCGTTTCTTGATTAGGTGGCGTGACGCAACTGCGGGTGCCATTTTGAATTTTTCATATTTAGAATGTCACGAAGAATCTTAGGTGAATTTAGTTTAGAGTTGCTAAATTTTATTAACAAAATATACTACTACTATAAAATATAATTACTTCTTTAATTGTCTACTTTTGAAACCTGGGTACTTACTTATAGAATTTGGGTGGCATAATAAAAATGTTTATATCCATAAGCTCTAGGTTTAATTAATGCGTTTATTAGTGTCCGACCGAAGCTTCGGCTTCGGCTTCGGCTTCGGCCACCTTCGGCCAAAAAAGCACCTTCGGCCAAATCTTCGGCTTCGGCCAAAAATTTGCCGAAGGTTTGGCCGAAGCCGAAGGTTTGCTAGTTGTCAAAATTTGAAATTTACTGAACGATGCTAGAGCGAGACGGAGAGTGTGCAGAGCAGCAGAGTTTCGCCGCGCCGCCGCACCGGACCAAACGAATCGCAGTTAGTAAACTAAACGAGTCAAAACAAGTTTGAGACCGCGTCTTAAAATTCTAATAAGTGTTTTGTTTTTAAATATTTCATATTTGTTATTACAAATTATTTTATTTATTACTGTGAGTAGTACCTGTGGTGATACGTTCATTATTGTGAGGCACTCTAAGAACCAAAAAAACCGTAAGTATTGTCTGGTTTTAGACAATATTTTATTACCTACTTGTATATGTTGGTCACTCGGCTCGTTATTGGGCTAAATCTCTAAAGCTCTCACAATATGTATCTAGTATATTCTGAGATCAAGGTAACTATCGTATTTCTCAAGGTCAATGACACCTTCGGCTTCGGCTTCGGCTTCGGCCGAAGGTTTTGGTGAATACCGATTAATCGGCTTCGGCTTCGGCTTCGGCCAGAATTGCACCTTCGGTCGGACACTAGCGTTTATGTTGACTGGCTAAAAAAAAATAAGCCCAATCTGAGTGATCTCAAATATTTTGTGGTCGAATAACTTCTCGGTGAATTGACTTACGACTTATGTGTAATAATAAAAAATGTGTATTATGTTAAGCTCTATTAAAATACAAATAATAAGTTTATTTTTGTTTCTTACTTTTGAAATTAGCCCCAAAAAGTATGGAGGCTGGGTGATCTCCTTTTTAAATATTATGTATTCAATTCAACTATTGTTTATGAAACATTTCGCTCTACATAAGCTACTTAAACAGCAATAGTTTTCTAGAAATAAGTTATTTTTACAATTGTGTGAATATTTCTCATAATAAAACAGCAAGAGATTCGCAGACGTCCTTCAAGTTCTCAACGAGAAGGGCTCGTGCCGTTTCAAGTGCATTTGTACGCTGAGATGATTTCCTTAAAATGAATACTTAAATAACTTTAAAATTATCGTTAACGTTATTTTCTTGTAGTTTTCGTTTTATTTTTTGGAATCGTATTAAGAGTTTCGGAGATTACTGCCTTCATTCAGATCAGACTTCCAGACTTCCAAACTTATGTCTAAACTAGCTGCCCGGACAGACTTCGTTCTGTCAAAAGTTAATGCAATGCACTTTTCATACCTACCTACCCTTTCTACCCTATCTACCCTACTCTACCCTACCTACCTACCTACCTACTCTACCCTACCCTTCCCTACCATACCCTAAACCTACCTACCCTACCCTACCTTTCTCACCTTTAAAGCTCCCGTGGACTACGACAAACATTTCAAAACCAAAATCAGCCAAATCGGCCCAGCCATTCTAGAATTATAAAATTACAACGAAAAGTGGCATTGATTTTTATAAAAATATTATATATAGATATAGAAATAATGTGGCGACATTTAGAGGAGGCTCATCTTCTGCAGTGGATGTCTTTCGGCTGAAGTGATGATGATGATATAACTAACACGAAATGTAATGCATGTGGAGGTGTCAAATACTTTATTTATTTATTATCAGGCAGGCAGTTGAGACAACTGATAGCTGCTGTTGTTCGGCACTAGATTTTGTAGTACGATAATTATATATAAGTTTTTAAACTGACACGATCAATAACACTTGTAACGGGACATTTAACATGTTTATTACGGCGTTTACAACAGCGCCGAAATATCGGGAACTCAAAACAAATAATAAACATGGTAAATATCTAAATATCCCGTTACAAGTGTTATTGATAGTGAAAATTATTCTATCTTCACTCGATTTTTAAATTTTGTTATATTTTGGGCTAAGACTACAACTTTTGGGAGCTTATTCCACACCCTGACTGTTTGGTTGCTTAGAAAGTGTTTGTGTGTAATTATTTGACATCTGTCATCTTCACTCTTCATTCAAAAAGCGCCATTACATTCACTGCAGATTCTCTTCGCTCCATTTTGTTTTGTCGCGTCGTCGTGTCTTCGCATTCGCCGCCGTAGGCACATTATCAGAGCCGATAGCAATGAAATAAAATGTTCAGTGTTTCAGCGCTTGTTAGTCGAGCTCGTTTAGTCGTTGTCCTGTTTAAATATAAGACGGTTGAGTAAAATAGGTCTTTGAATGCTGACAATGAATGTACACCTAAGAGTTTGGGGTCAGAACGGTAACTGGTGCAGTTAATTGTAACCACTGTCTTAGGTTTTCAATAATTTGTGGTGGGTACTTGTTGTCTCCGTTTTTCCGATATTTTTTTGTTCTGGTTCATTCCTGGAAACCTTCTGGTTACGGAGATATTGCTTTTTAGGGTTCCGTACCCAAAGGGTCAAACGGGACCCTATTACTGAGACTTCGCTGTCCGTCCGTCCATCCGTCCTTCCGTCTGTCACCAAACCTCATGAGGTCTGGTGACACGGTTCATGAACCGTGATGGTAAGCCAGTTGAAATTTCTACAGTTTATGTATTTCTGTTGCTGTTATAACAACAAATACTAAAAACAGAATAAAGTAAATATTTAAGGGGGGCTCCCATACAAAAAGGTGTTTTTTTTTGCTCGTTTTTATAAATAATGGTACGGAATCCTTCGTGGGCGAGTCCGACTCGCACTTGGCCGGGTTTTTTTTAATTATTGACATTTTTTGAGTTCAGTGACATTTTTGCAAGTTCAGGAACCGAAAAGGTTACCGTAAGCATAGGGATTGATTAGGTTATGTCTTTAGGGATTAGGTGAAAAACCCTAGAGTAAATGTTAACCCGAATTAAAGGGGTAACCAACGTATAATGACCGGTTCACGCAAAGAGTTTATTTTTGTAAAGAAAAATATGCTAAAAAGTGACGGAGTTACCCCCGTTCTATGCTTTGTCACTTTCATTCTAGTTAATCAGCATTATTTGAACGGTTAACCCATTTATTAAAAGGGTTAACCCGTATTAAGGTCAATGAAACATAGGTATGTGTTTAACCGGCGAACTTGTAACCCTATGAATCGTTCCCTGGATTTCGGTTATTGTAAGTCCCAGTTGCACTCCATCCGTCATGATATTTTGGAACGGTTTTCCTAGACGAAACAATACATCGAAATAGAGTCTACAATATTACTTCACCGGTTCAATGCTAAATAAATCTATTTATACGTTCTTAGATGTAAACAAGTCGTTAAAACAATTTGTTATCGAGTACCCATAAACTAATTACCGATTCGTTATTGTCTTTTAAAATGACAGTACAGTACGCCATTTTGAATTTATAATAGAAAAAATAAGAGAAAAAATAATTAGTATATTAAACGACCTCCACGGAGGTTATTATTATAAATGATTTCCGTTACGTAGTTTTGTTGGATCTTTTTTTTTCTGGTTGTTTTTTTTTACTCTTAAGCCTTTTTGGTACCTAAGGATCGTGTTTTATTGAAATGGCCTGAATAATGTCAAACATGTTTGACCGTACCTTAAATTGCTATGCTTTTAGGTCATTCTTACGTCAGTGGGAAGGTAAAAAAAAACAGATATTATTTAAAAACGGTCTGATAAGTTTTCTGTCGTTTTTTTTTTCACGTTTTCGCCAATACATGCTACCAACTTGCACTGACTGGATGCCTCTAATAGCAGCCCCCGAAATTGTAAAGTCGGTCAGGGTGAAGTCGAACGATCGACGTCGGTACCTATTATTTTTGTAACAGGCTTAGACTCTAATATGTTACCAATCCACTATGTCAAAGATTTATATATATAGTTTTTAGTACGTATCACACGTAGGCGATGCATTGGAAGGCCTCCCACTAGGTGGACCGATGACCTGATGAAGGTTGCGGGGATCCGCTGGATGCGAGGCGCACGGGACCGGTCAATGTGGCGTCACTTGGGGGACGCCTATGTCCAGCAGTGGACGTCTTTCGGCTGTAATGATGATGATGACACTGTAGGCACGTTACGGTCTTATTTTTCGTGTCGTTAGCGCTCCACGAGGAAGAGAGACCAGTTAGATTGAACGTGATCAACACGCACGTTTAAGAGCTGTTAAGTCATCATTGCTATGGAATATTGACACTGACAGCACTTTAACCCAGTTTAGATATAATGATCGCGTTTAATTTTAATGGTGAAATTTATTAACTTAACTTTTTTTTCAATTATTTTTTAAATCTGTCCATTTCTGTCTTTTTTATCTATGTTAAATAAGTACTCTTTTCATACCTTAAAATAAAAGGATTAACATAATAATATAATGTACGGAATCAAAGATACCGTCCTACGAGGGTTACAAATAGATATCTTATTTCTATTGAAGCCTCAAGCGGTTGCCTCGTGTCTATTAAATAAATAATAATAAGTAATGCATAAAAAATAAAATAGAGTACCCTTTTTAGGACATTAATTTGCTCAAGTTCTGAAGTTCTTTCTTTTATTTATAGTCCATAAATTTATTGAAATTATACCAATCAATGTTAGGTATACCTACTCAGCAAATAATGCTTTATTTACTGTGCATATGTATGATGATTTTGAAAAAAATGATCATGATGTACAAAGAATGATGATACAGATTAATAAATTTTTCCTTAAAATCCTGAACTCGTTCATTTTAAATGTTTTCGGAACTTGATTTTATATTTGATTGAAATTATACTAATGTTATTTAGTTAGTTATTCTTAACTTATAATTTTATTTTATTTTTTATCTCGTTTAATGAGTAATTCTATACTTAGATATAACTATAATGTTATACTTAATTAGTGCCTATATTTTTTTGTATCAAGCTTGACGATATAAATGTTCCTAATACAAAATCTACCGTTGCTCTTCATCATCATCATCATCATTTCAGCTCAAAAGACCTCCACTGCTGGACATAGGCCTCCCCCAAGTGTCGCCACATTGACATTTTGGGGGGTTTTGCCATTATCGCCACGCTTGGCTGGCGGGTTGGCGATCGCAGTACGGTTGTCACAAAAGCACAGAGAACGCTGCTGCCCATTCTCTGGCAAGTCCCTTAGTCGCCTCTTACGACACCTACGGAAAGATATAGGATGGTGCTATTCTTTACGACCGACACCATACAGAGCCGTTGCTATTAAAATATCTTTAATACTATGTA
Source organism: Cerastis rubricosa (assembly GCA_949152445.1). Taxonomy (NCBI): domain Eukaryota; kingdom Metazoa; phylum Arthropoda; class Insecta; order Lepidoptera; family Noctuidae; genus Cerastis; species Cerastis rubricosa. The sequence goes on along the minus strand of OX424548.1, from coordinate 13,483,338 downwards.
GGTTATCTCAAGTAATTTTCTTATAATTCAACGAGTATGCTAAACTGATATTTACCTACTCAACCCGAATGTCCGGCATTTTGTTTCAGTTAAGACTGGTTTTACCGTTTCGTGCCAGACGTTCCAGTTATGAATTATTTTGAAATCATGTTGATTTTTTTTTTTAATGGCGTGCGTGGTCTACTATGTAATGTAAACTATTTCTCAATAATAGACAATACCTAGTGATGTAAATACTCAACAGGAAAAAATGTGACAAAGTCGTCTTTTTTTGTATACTTAAATAAATTTAAAAACGGTATTTGGGTATTTCCGCGAAATTTTTCAGATATATTTTATTAAGGTTACAAAAAAAGTAGTTGTAGTTAAAAAAAACCATTTCTGTGCTCAGTATTGTCTATGCCAGTTATAATCCTAAATACCTAATAGATACATCTCGAAAATCCCAAACTAAAAACCCAAGCATAGAAACCTGAATTAAAATTCCTACGTTAAATAGTTATTCAAATAACCTACATATGACTGACCATACTTTTTTTATAAACAACACTAAATAAAATCCAGACGGAACAAGATTTTAATTCGACTCCATAATTATTCGCGAACGGTGAATCACATTTCTTAAAACCAGTGTTGACCAATCAAAAATTAATGGTGTAAGTTTATTTATTACTAAGTAATAAAGGACTTAGGTATTATTTAAAGTAATATTATAATTTTACTTTGAATGTATGATTGGTTTCCGAAGTAAATAGAATTTCTTTTTTTTAAGTAAGGGCTTGACTGTGGGTTTTTTTTTTGATAAGGAACAATAATGGAAAATGCAGTTTATTTTTTTTAACACCAAATTAAATACTCTTTATTGTAAAGAATAAAGTTTTTTTTTAAACGTTTCCTCACTCTAGTAATTTCTCCTGTATCGTGGGTGCGTTTACAAACATTTAAACTCACATACAACAGCCGGAACAACTATTTGTCGGCCATACAAATATTTGTTACGTGCGAGGATCGAACCCGCGACACGCAGCGCAGCAGTCGATCGCTCAACCACTGCGCCAACCGTGCCGTCAGTTCCTCGTTGGTCAAGTGCGTGTTCTGAACATGAGGTCTTGGTTTCGATTCAGGTTAGAAATTTCTCTGGAACAGCCACGGAGTTGATTTTGTAGTTAAACATAATAAATGACAAAATGTGGGTGTACTTACCTACGTTTAGGTACACCTCTGCCAAACCCTTTCAGGTTTACAGGCATGATGTTATACAATATATTTATCTCTATTTATTTATTAACCACCAATTATAGCAACAATACAGACTCGTCCAATACGTGGCTTTAAGTCACAAAATACAACAACATCTAAACTAATATTGTAAAGAGGAAAGATTTGATTGTTTGTTTGCATTGAATAGGCTCCGAAACTACTGGTCCAATTTGAAAAATTATTTCAGTGGTATATAGCCCATTTGTCGAGGAAGGCTATAGGCTATATATCATCACGATACGACCAATAGGAGTGGAGCAGCAATGAAAAATGTTGTGAAAACGGGGAAAATGTGACGCAAACGAAGTTGCGCGGGACAGCTAGTAAAATATAAAAGCAGCATCATTATATCCTGTTAAAATATGAATAGACCTATACACAAATTATATTATTGTTTTTATTATTGGCTCTGTATGGTGTCGGACGTAAAGAATAGCACCATCCCATGTCTTCCCGTGGGTGTCGTAAGAGGCGACTAAGGGACTTAGCAGAGAATGGGCAGCAGCGTTCTCTGTGCTTTTGTAACAACCGTACTGCGATCGCCAACCCGCCTGCCAAGCGTGGCGATTATGGCAAAACCCTCCCTTCTTGGGGGAGGCCTATGTCCAGCAGTGGACGTTTTTCGGCTGAAATGATGATGATGATGATGATACATAAATTAAACAATATAATTTTAAAATGGGCATAATTTGTTTTGTTAATTTCCTACAGCTCTGAACTGCCCTCCACTCTTTGAAATTAAGTCAAGTACCCAATAGATCGTATAATTTACAAAATAAATTGTGACCATAAATACTCAAAATGAACTAGGCCAGATTATAAACTATAGTCTAACTCTATAAGATAAATTAGCCAACAAACTGATTCGGGTTTTGAAGACAACGTAGATAGGTCGGTTATTGAACGCGCAAGTCTCGTGCGACCGGTCAGGGACGCTCGCACCGAGAGCAGTTACGGATTTAGTGCACTTGCACTGAGATACGGTGTGCAATTTATAGAGCAGTGCGAGAATTTTAATAGGATTTTTTTTCGGTAGGGTGGTATTTAAATTGAAACACTATTTAACAAAAACAAAACTTGGTTCGGTAAATCGCAAATATTAAAAGAAAAACATAATTATAAATAAACCCTACTTTGCTGCATGAGAATTTTATTTTATTTAGAAAAAAATAACGTTTTGTTACCAACATTACAAAACAAATTACCGAGACTTCAGTTAATTTTTTTTTACTTTTAAATGAATACAAGGTGTTGTTTTGCGTCCTCGTCAAAATTCAGGATATTGTAACAAAAGACATAAATAATCAATATAAATTACTGCTATTTAATTATTAAAAAACACTGCTTTTTTTGTTGTTAAAAGTTGTCAGTATTTCAGAATAACCCCATAACGTGGTTAGGGAATAAGAAATTATCGAATAAACGTTTGAGATTTTTTGTAGGTGTGTAAGCGAGGTTATAAGGCGAGGATCAGACGGTCCGCATTTAAAACACGGGTGGTACACACATACCGTTTCAGTAAATAACAAAAAAGAAATACCTACCCATTATATTATTGATTCGGGACGAGAATCATTAGCATAGTTACCTCCTTCAATTTGACGAGGATGCAAAACAATACCTTGTATATTAAGTAATTTCTCCGTAATTTCTCCTATATCGTGCGTGCGGCTAAAAACATTAAAACTTCCTAATAACTAGGCCAGATTAAAAACTATTTTCTAAAAGATAAATTAGCCAACAAGCTGGGAGCACCGATCCACGCAGTCTTCAAGATAACGTGGATCGGTGATTCAAGGCACAAGTGTCGTGCGTCCGGTCAGGGACGTTCGCACTGACAAGTTACGGATTTAATTCACTTTACCGAGATGCGGTATGCAATTTTAGAGCAGTGGGAGAATTAAATAACCGTACCAAAAAAAAACTTCAACTAAGAAAATAAAAAACATAATTATAAATAAACCCTTCTTAAACAAAAAAAAAAAAAACATATTTATTAAAATATGTTTTTTTTTAAGAAGTATTTATTAGGATAAGGATTTAGGAACCATGTTTTTTTTTACTGTTTTTTGTTACGGTTTAATAACCGTAACAAAAAAAAAACATGGTTCAGTAAATTGCAACAATGACAAAAACCTATTTTTTTCCTTCATAAAATTAATGTTTAATTTAGAAAAAAAAGGTTTTATTACCACTATTAGAAAACAAATTACCGAGACTTGAGTAAATTTTTTTTAAACATGTGCTCCATTCATTTCTTCTGTATCCTGGGTGCGTTTACAAACATTTAAACTCACATACACAAACAGCCAGACCCGGAACAACTACCTGTAAGCCATACAATTATTTGATCCGTGTGTGTATCGAACTCGCGTCGCGCACCACAACAGCCTCTGTGCCAAACGTGCCGTCATAATAATAAACAACATTATTTTTAAAATATTTAAATGCCTTTTTTTAAGGAATATTTAAAAATGTATGTTTGCAACAATAGAAATAAATAAATAAATAATTATCTGAAGGTGATCACGTAAACCCTAAAATATCTATACCTATAGTATAAATATGACTCATGGGCTCTTATTTTGGAGGTAACATAACATAGGTACAAGTGTTTCGAGTCCACTGAGTCATGGTTTCTGAATGTCACTGACTCGCCTTTGAGTTACTGAGCGAATTCTAATTATTTTATCAACATTTATCTTTTCTCTCGCTCTTATAGCGGCTGACTTTGTATTCATTATCATTCTTTCAGCGGGCGAAAGTACTTATCAATGTCAAGAGCTGTTTTTTATGAAACCAACTCTTAAATATCGGAAAAAATCGGCAAATATCGGAAAAAATCGGCAAATAGCTCCAGGTCACCTGTACAGGTGCCGAAAACTGGACAGTTTTGCTGAACACGGATTGATATCTCCTCGTTTCGTGTCACATTTGTTGCAAGAATCGCCCTCCCTATAGAAGAAAATTACTTGTTATGACGTTCGACGTTCTGTATGGTGTCGGACGTAAAGAATAGCACCCTCGCCACCCTCCCATATCTTCCCGTGGGTGTCGTAGGAGATGACTAAGGGACTTGCCAGAGAATGGGCAGCAGCGTTCTCTGTGCTTTTGTAACAACCGTACTGCGATCGCCAACCCGCCTGCCAAGCGTGGCGATTATTGCAAAACCCCCCATGTTATGTCGATGTGGCTACACTTGGGGGAGGCCTATGTTCAGCAGTGGACGTCTTTCGACTGAAATGATGATGATGATGACTTGCTATGACATTGGGAGCTGGTACATTAAAAATGTATTACAGGCTCCGGTTTACCCGTACAGTTTACCTGCGCAGGTAAACCCTAGCGTGTATAGCTAGCTTAAGCTGACTTTCACAAGACACCCACGGAGAACCTTCGTGTCAGCATACGAAACCAACCGTTTTTATGAGCAGTTGTTATTTAAAACTTGACACTCGGGGATAATGAAGCTGCCCGTTAGTAAAAGAATTTTCGGAATCGGATCAGTAGTTATAAAGATTGTCCCACCCATACAAACTTACAAACATTTTTTTACTCTTTATAATATTGGTATAGACAAAGCAATAGTTTCGAAAAGTATGTTTTTTTGTGTAAGGAACCACTTAAATGAAGCCTGCACATCGTTTTTAGTAATCGTTATTCGTTACTACGACGAAGTTTTGCTAGCTAATTCACTTTGACCCTCTGTATTTAAAATGCAGCCAGTGACAAAAAAGATTTTTTAACGGTCTATCTTGACGAATCCACCATTACAAATCCATACTTTACTCGTAAAAAAAAGAGAAAATTTCTTTGACCGGAGAATATGTAGACTTTAATGACGTGCATATTTATTGATTTGGAACTAGTAGACCTGTGGTGTGTGTGTGTGTGTGTCTGTGTGTGTGTGATCTCTCAGGCATTATTCAGAAGTTGCTGCAACAAACAGTGCATGTAGAAACGACAATAATTATGTGAGTTGTTTAGAAATAATATAATTCCTATAGAAAAAAAAGTATAAGTAATTTAAAAAAGAATGTGCATTTTTGAAAAATCTATTTATGAAACAAATGTAATATTTTATTTAAGAAAAGGATAGTTTCTTTGGGCGATATCAAGAGATTTTCTTGAAAAAAAAAATGTTATAAAACAGTACTTAAAGAAAAAATAACTTACACGTAAATTGCAAAACAAAGTCAATGGTTTCACTATAGTAAAATAATAACGGTATTAAAAATTATAGTGCCACGGTTCACTATAATTTTTAACACGACGACGATACGCATTTACTTGCAAAACAATCGAATGGCCTAATTTATAAGAAAACCGTGCTACCACCTACTTACCTAATTTTTGTGTTATATTGCGTTTACTACAAGGTTAAATTTAATTCGCTAGGGAAACTAGACAGAGTTGATATAACAAGTGTTTTTTTTTTAAGTAATTTAGTAAAAAAAACGCTTGTAGTGTGTACCTACCTAGATATTAGAGTATGAGTTTAGAAAATTCCTTTTTTTAATCATGTTTATAAATAAATAAGTACCTACCTATCGCGTCTAAAAAATTTACATTAAAGAATATGATATTCCAACCAACCTGTGGTCATTGACACAAAAAAACCGCATAAAATATTTTAAGTACCTATTTGTTTTATCTTTTAGATAAAAAAAAACAACATTTATTTTCACTGAATGTGAAAATTAAGATATATCGATACCCATCGAGTTTTGGTAGCTAAATAAATATAATAGCGTAATTTATCTGCGATTGAAATAGCTAAGAAGTATAAAAGCGATCACCCAAGGTCATACTAAACGGTCATTCTCTTAAACAAAGCATCGTAAAAGGAACTATTTTCGATATAATCGAATGAAATACCGATTTAGTTTTATCATTACCTCGTTATTAGATAAGTAGGAATACGATAGCAACTGATAGCAGTACCAACATAACGCAAACACACCTGCGTTTATTATGTAATGTTGCACCCACTGCGCGCAGTGCTGACAACTGTCTGTGAATTGTATTTGAATTTAATGTTCTAGGAAATAAAATGGCGGCTGGCTGGGTTTATCGGTAGGAAAATGTTTTGTCAATGTGTATGTTTGTTTTTCGAGTACTATTATCTTAGTAATTCTTGCTTAAAAAAGAATAGAGACTCAATTTTTTTTTTTTAATCCACCCTTGACTCCGTTTATAGCAATAGTGTTGTTAAAATAGTTACGAGTAAAAGGTAAACAGTCAAGCCAGTAAGGACAGACCAGCGGACTAGCTGCGTCCGGACACCGGACACTGACATGTTCTCTTAGGAAATTTGTCCGTACCGGTTTGCTGACGAACCTTAATTTTAAAGATATGTGTAATTATTTTACTCAATAAAATATCTTAACAACTTGACAAGCATACCGATGAGTATAGCATAATTAAATAATATATTGAGTATTATAATAAAAAGATTTTGAGTTGAGCATTTAAAATATTCTTCACACATTACTTTTGACAGCTAAAGTCCTTCAAAACTTGCCGTTTGTTGACGAAAAATCTCGACACACAAAGGTCGACGGTAATTTGCTTTAAAATAAAACTTAAACTTATATTTTTCTGCGGAAAATCATAAAAACCTGATTCACAAAAACTAAAAAAATAATCGAACATAACTCTTATTTTCGGTACCATCACAGCAAGTATTTTATGACCTAGTACTAACAAACAAAACAATAAAGCATATTCCTTACCAATTATGGTAGCGTCTTAAATTATAAATGAAACCTTAACATCACGAATACTAATTATTTAACAACTATCACGAGTCCCAAAACACTCCCCATGGGGACCCCTTATCCCATCATAGAATACACGCCTACTTCAAGAAAAAAACGCATAGCTACATTCTCAAACGCCTCATACAAAACAATATCGTAGCCACGTACTTACATATTATGTTTATCTGCGGCCTTCAACTTGACTCGTCCGGCCAACGGGCGACCTCGCTTGCTTTCTGACTTTTAAAAGTTTTGCCTTATCGAATTATATCGTTATTGTGAGGTATCTTAAAACCATATTTTTTTTGTTTTCTAAGTATTTAAGCATACAATTCTAAACTTAAAGCACTGCTGTGAAACATAATTTGATTAATTTTTATGATTAATCTGTAGGAGGAAGAAAAGAAGAATCCTAGATTTCTCTGGACTGTGATTCTAGGTGTTTACACCCAGAATCAGCCCATCACAGTCCACTGCTTGATCTAGGCCTCTCCAAACTGCAGCTCAACATCATGTCCGTTTTCCGTATCAAGTTGGTCCCAGCCACCTGCGTAGGGTCGTTGGTCTACCTAATTGGGGGGGGGGGCTCCACCACGCTTGCCAATACGAGGTTTCCACAATAGGACTCGAACTCACCTTCAACAAATATTATTTACAATAACAAGTAATTTTTGCGTGACGTCAGACCGACTGCGTCTAAGTAATGGATTCATTAACATTTCAATGCCAGAGAAACGTGGCACTTGGAATTTGAAACTACTGAGAAATGATTATTATATTTTACATCAAATAAAAAAGTGTTTAATATTATTGACCGATGACCTGGTGAAGGTTTCGGGGATCCGCTGGATGCGAGTCACACGGAACCGATCAATGTGGCGACACTTGGGTGAGGCCTATGTCCAGCAGTGGACGTCTTTCGGCTGAAATGATCATGAATATTGATGTCTGGAACCTGGACCTATCAATTTAATAAAAGACAGGCCTTTGGTTAACTATTAATTTTAAAAGATCAAATTTAATCCATGATCAATTTTAATCCGCTTGTTGCAGTCTCACTTAAAATAAAAGTTAACATAATCCCATTGTATTTATTTTTAACGTGATACAAACTGATTGCATCACGCCAAACACAATATACAGTGTAACCCATCCTTCTCATCCTAAAGATCTCATCTGATCATTAATAGATTTCATCTGAGTTTTTAGTTAAGAGCGTTTACGCCTTACGAAATTTCATACAAACTTTCAAGTCCTTATTTTCCGAAATGACTTTCTCGACGACGTAAAAAATGCAAGTTGTATGTAGAATTGTCAAATGTCATTGGGACTGCGAGTGCGTTAGGGACCTCTTACTGCGTGCACTACGCGGCTTCAACACCGACTTGTCGTAAGACCAGCGCTATCTACAGCAAAACTGGTCGGATAAACTTTGTTACTGGTCGAACCTTCTGCGGCCAAAATTTGTGATCGTAGCCGTGTAGTGCGCGAGGTTTACCCAATCGCCAAATCTAGACAAGTAGCCATCGCTTTCAAATCGTCTCGTAATTCTTCAAGGACTTATTAATATAAACTTTTCGGTAGTATAAGTCAGTCCTGTACATTTTTCACTTTTCCATCATCATTATCACTGATAAAATCTCACATTTTCCCTAAGTTATTATTTGTGTTGTTAGAAACCCTTATAACAACTTCCTTTTCTTCTTGTCCCCAGGTAAAGAGGTGCAGAAGAGATGGCGCTCAATCCGCGACTCATACACCAAGACATACAGGCAAGGCAAGTGCGTACTACCGGAGCAGTGCCCCCCTGGCAGCAGGCGTTACCAGTACCATCAGCAGATGTCCTTCCTACTGAAGGCTTTGCAGAACAAGTGAGTAGACATCTTATGGTGGCGATCAACATTAGCCATTGACAGTTGACACTGGTGCACCCATCATCATCATCATCATCATTTCAGCCCAAAAAACGACCACTGCTGGACATAGGCCTCTCCCAAGTGTCACCACATTGACATTTTGGGGGGTTTTGCCATAATCGCCACGCTTGGCAGGCGGGTTGGCGATCGTGGTACGGTTGCTACAAATGCACAGAGGATGCTGCTGCCCATTCTCTGGCAAGTCCCTTAGTCGTCTCGTACGACACCCACGGGAAGATATGGGATGGTGCTGTTCTACTTCATTCTTCTTTTTCTTCTTGGTGCACCCATCCTCTCTCATTCTCGAAGTGCGACACGACCGGAGAGAGATTAAACAGTTGTATGGCTGACACTGGCAAAGAATACTCTTCATTTGAAATGCACGTGAAATGTACATGCAGTCAGATTGTAGAGTTCGAAACTTTTAACATTCGTGGCAGAAACACACAAGTTTTGTTGATTGTAAACAGTGTCTAGAACAGCTATTTATCTAATACTGACTTGACGCCATGAAATGTGGTGCTCTTCGTGTATTAATCTGCATTACACCGTGACTCCCTTCACCTTCGGTACAAAAGAACTTACTCTTATATATCATCATCATCATCATCATTTTCCTGCTCTTGTCCCATGTTACTTGGGATCGGCGCAACACGTTTCTTCTTTTTTTTTTTTCTTCCATTCTCCTCTGTCATTCGTCAAGCTACCATTCACTCCTTTTTCCTTCATATCATTTCTCACACAATCCATCCATCGTTTCCTTGGTCTTCCTCTCCCTCTCCATCCATCAACATTTATATTAAACACTTACTCTTAACTATCATTGTGATAATTTTTCATTTGAAAAATTCTCATTTGCAGCTTTAGTCATACCAGATGTAAACTCATTATACTTTAATAACCCGAAATCTTCTCGTTCCAGGAAACCCAGATACTCCCAAGACAAATACGAGTCTTTCTCAGAGATATCGAACTCTCCCCAGCATCCGCCCCCAGAGGACATCATACCAAAAATAAAAACCGAAGTCATGGACAAACCGTTAGACCTCAAAACTAAACACGACGACAAACCAGAGACACAGGACAAGTGCAATCAAGCCACTTGCATAGACAAACCCAACTCCCTTGAAATTAAAATAGATGCTAACTCTATTTTACCAGAAGACCACTTCGATGATGACAAACTGTTCATGAATTCTCTAATACCGTTGTTCAAGAAAATGAATGATGATACGAGACTCCTATGTCGGATCGAAGTTCTGAAAATCATCAGATATGCCTTGCAAGGTCATAAGTGTTTTGAGGCATTGAAAGTGGCAGAAGATTCCTTTGTCAAGGATAGAATGAATGGGCTCTCGGCGAAGGAGGAGACGAATGTATCAACTAGTACACAGAAGAGTACGGAGTCGAGGTTAGCTATGACTACGAGGTCAGCTGATGGTAGTCGACCTGTTAGGAAAAGGAGAGTAAGTATTTTATAATACCTAAAAGCTATAAATCTAAAGAGAGAAAAAAGTTACCGCCATCTTTTTCTCATACGGGAAGAGGGTACCGTTGCCCATAAGCATTAGCAACAAATTCTTAGTGCAGTGTTGCAGCCAAGTCCTTAGATTTTGCACTAAGAATTTTAATGTTTCATTTGCTTCTAATTTCACCAACACTATCAATACCGAGTTACCTGCCACTTTACTTATTTTGTATTTTTCTGTTTTCCAGGCACGATCACCGTCTCCCCTGCCGGTTCCAACGAAAAAGAGAGGTCCAGGCCGTCCAAGAAAGGTACAAATGAAACAATAATAAGTAATTTTAACTAATGCTCTTATAAATATTGTACACTAGCTGTCCGGCGCAACTTCGTCTGCATCACATTTTCCCCGGTATCGCAACATTTTTAATTGCTGCTCCACTCCTATTGGTCGTAGCTTGATGATACATAGCCTATAGCCTTCCTCGATAAATGGGCTATCTAACACTGAAGGAATTTTTCAAATCGGACCCCTAGTTTCGGAGTCTATTCAATAAAAACAAATAAACAAACAAACAATCAAATCTTTCCTCATTATATAATTAGTTTAGAACTAAGAATTTGTTCTTGACAATGTTCTCTTTAGAAGCTGCACCCCCAAGCGGCTCTTGACCAGTTTAAAGTACTATTTTACAATCCTTTGACAGTTAAAAAGATCCCTATGATTTTGGGGGAGCATGACATAACATTACGCCTGTAATTTAGATAGGTTAGGAACAGGTGTACCTAATAGTACACCCACATTTCCCCAGTTATGTTTAAGTCCCTACCATGTAATAGGGGTTGAGCTTGTTGCCATCAACCGAGCACAAATCCAGACTCCGTGGCTGCTACTGAGAAATTCGTGATGGAAAAAGCCAAAGACACTTTGCCAGACACCGGAATCGAACGCAGAATCATATACTCAGCAGTTGCGCTTGCCACCACTAGCCCAACGATGCCTCGTTGGTGGTCATATTGATTGCCGTCAATCATTAAAGAATATAGAGCAGCGGTGGCCCAGTGGTGACTGCCCCGACTTACGAGCAGTAAGCTGTGGGTCGAACCCAGGCAGGCGCATTACTTTGTGTAATTTACTTCATCACCGCTGCTCTCAAAAACGGTGAAGAAAAACATTGTGAGGCAACCGGCATGTCTTAGAACTAAAAATTCGAAAACATGTGACATCTACCAACCCGCACTGGGCCCGCATGGTGGATTACAGCCTACTCCCTCTCATTGAGAGGAGGCCTGTGTCCCAGCAGTGGGAACATTATAGGCTGATGATGATGATTAAAAAATAGTCAATCATTAAGAGCGTTTACGCCTTACGACATTTCATAAAAACTTTCAAGTCCTTATTTTCCGAAATGACTGAACCGATTTTAATGAAACTTCATACCGTACGAGCTCATAATGTCAACTTCGCAAAATGTCATACGTATAAGCAGGATACATAGATCTAATAAGTTACTAAAAAACATTTTCGAAAAATAGTGTTACAGATAAATTAAGCCGATTTATATTAAATTATTCATTGCAATAGAAATTTCCAATTATCTTTTTTTTTAAAGACATTTCGCTAATATTTTAGTAATTTTTTAGACCTATGTAACCTGCTTAATGCTAATTAAATTTCATTAAAATCGTTTCAGCCATATCTTAAAATAAAGACTTGAAAGTTTGTATGAAATGCCGTAAGGTGTAAACGCTCTTAAAAACTATCCGTTTGTACTTTCCAGGTTCGGCCACCCCCCTCAGATTCAGACGACGAACAGATCTCCAAGAAGCGGTTACCGAAACTGAAAGTGTGCGAAGCTCCCTGTGAAGAGGACTCCTTTAAGAACGCCACCAGCGTAGCCCAGTTGTCTACTCCTATGTTTATGAAGGTAGGTCCAAAACCCTTTCAAGCTCAAAACACGATTGTTTGTGAATTTGTGAACATTGTAAGGCTTTGTAGATTCCTAGATGCTTGTTATCTTTTTACTTTATTTGTTTGTATGTTTGTTGTAAGCAACGACTTATTGTCAGGCCTACGCTGTCCCTCCATACATAATTACTAATCATCATCATTATCATCATCAGCCTATAATGTTACCACTGCTGGGACACCGGCGTCTTCTCAATGAGGAGTGGGCTGTAATCCACCAGGCGGCCCCAGTGCGGGTTGGTAGATGTCACATGTCTTCGAGTTTTTAGTTCTAGGACATGCCGGTTTCCTCACGATGTTTTCCTTCATTGATTTTTTGGCAGCGGTGATGAAATAAATTACACAAAGTAATGTGCCTGCCTGGGTTCGAACGCACAACTTACTGCCTGATTACTAATGCTGTAACATAATACTATTGTAAAAGCTAATCCTTTTAAGAGAGTAACCATCGAGTTGCTTGCCGGTTCCTCTCCATTGGAAACGACCAACCAAAACCGTGGACCTTTTCTCGGCGTTTTATAAGTGCCCATGTAGGCCTACGTGAAATAAAATATTTTGATAATTTGAAATATTTTGATTGATTGATTGATACGAGCACTGCATGGGATCAGCATCACCTCAACTCGGCCGTTTGAAATTCTTTGTTAAAACCCCACATAGGCACAGACGCAAACAGGCATCACCTCGGATCGGGATATCCAGTAAAGATCTGGATGCATAAGCACATAATGCATAAGTGTGCTATGAGCTAAAAACCACACTCCATCTTGCGCTGCATGCCCTGACACCTAGCTCCACTTGACGATCTTATGACTGCATCAGCGAGCGGAGTTCGCATAGATGAATTTTGGCCACGCTAAGAAGAACCTAAAAACGTCCAGCTAGGCATGGGCTTCGAAATTCTTGGTACAATATCGAACTATTTTGGGGTCGGCTTCAGGTCTGACCGGATGCAGCTGAATACCAATATTTTACAAGGATAGACTGCCTATTTGACCTCCACAACCAAGTTACTGATTAACTCGATACCCCTTGAAAAAACTGGTTGACTTTTGTGGCTTCTGACTGGGAACTGACTGCTTAACGTGCGAAGTGGCCTCGGTATTTAAAGAACTATCACCCATCCACAAACAGACCTAGGCAAACGTTGCTTAACTTTCAAGACAATCGACTTATGCGGCTATTATTTAGCCCTCTGACAAGTCCTTCTTTTTGTTAATAAAAACTCTTTCTACCTTCCAGATATACAATTTGGAGAGGTCCAAAATCGCGCCAGCACTACCTACACAAGCGATGCAAGTGTCCATCAAAACCGAACCCATAGATCCCATGGAACCACAAATAAGCTAAGCTAACACCATAACTAACACTATTGTAGAAGAAACGTCATGATAATCAAATGTACTGACAGCTGTCAAAAGTTGACAATCAGAAAGCAGGATTATTCCGTACTTGGCTACGAACAACCAATCAAAACGCAGCGTTATTCTGTTCTACACGTTCAAACAACGCGCATATTGAGACAGCCCAAAGACAGCCACTGCGGGGGACACACATAAAAGAATTTGCTTGAATATGTTAATAGTCACCGCTAAAGAAACAAGTGACGCAAATCGTCACTGATTGAAAATCTGATAGTCATTTTATATTTCAAAATAGCTTGATCTCATTGGTCAAATTGAGACCTAGCTGTGGTGGCGCCATCTACAATTAGATTTTAACGGTATTCCCCATTAAAGACATAACTGAAAAAAGTTAGCCGAAAATTTTCTGCAAACCGATGTGGCTAATCAAATAATGTCAGATTTTATCCAAAACCATACAGTTATTTTCGGTTATTACTATTCTAAGCAAGAGTAATAAAGCACTCCATTTTGTTACTATTCTGTGGTTTCATTTGCCAGAAAATATGTTAAAATATATTATAGGAGATAGTGGACAATAATTCGGTGTTTTTCAAAGAATTTGTTAATAATAGTGGTATCAAGTAGAATGTGAGCTCTAAATATAGATGTTGTGAATATACATATTTGTAGGTATGACAGTATGTTTAGTTTGTGTGTTATAAACAGAGGTCGGAATTAGGTAGAGTTATTTTTGTACTTGCATCGAAATGTTGATATTAATATGGATCTTCCCTTGCGTGTGCGCATTGGAGTTTTGCAACTTCGGACATCCGATGTCAAATTGTGTAAAATTAAATAACTTTTTTTCATGGGATTTTTCTACTCTTTAAAATTAATCTCGGGATTTGAGGCATGTCCACTTTATTCTTTCGCTGTATGAAATCAGTGTAAGTACACAAATAACTACCTAATTCTGACCTCTGGTTATGAACTTATTTATAAGAGTATATTCAGGATACTTTATTTTGGTGTTTAGTAAAACAAGAGTATTCTAGATCAAGAAAAGTTTCTAAAAGTTTTCAAAGTGATCTGTTAATTTAACCTTTTGAACGCCATTGTCACATATACGTGACAAGCAAGCGCATGCCCGGTACGCCAACGACACAAATATGTGACAAAAAATGTGATGCACTGTAACACGAAATAAGCAATTTGTAACACAAATAAACAACACTGTAACACAAATATTTGTATGGTCTACAGATTGTTGTTCCGGGTCTGGCTGTTCGTGTATGTCAGTTTAAATGTTTGTGAACGCACCCACGATACAGGAGAAATTCCTCGTGTGGGGCAACGTCTTTTTTAAAAATTAAAAAAAAAATTAAAAAAAAAAAAATCATAACTTTTGTGTGTGCATATTTATATATCTTTAAAAATGAGTATCTTAAATATTAAATGTATTATCAAGAAATAAGTTAATTATACTTTTGAAATCTTTTTTTATTTGTAAGTATTTGGGGTGAATTGGTTGGGCTTGGCGTGGAGGGCACGCGCGTGCGTTTATGCTCTGGCGTTCAAAATTTATAAAACAAGGTCTCATTTCTAAAACAAAAAACCTATGTGCAGTGAAATGTGTGTGTTTAATGGATAATTGGGTATACGTTAAAAGTTTTCTGATACTTTTTTTCTTGAACACTAAACGACACTGAAATAAAATCGCTCTGTTGTGTTTTTACTCCTCTGCTCAGCTCCATGACTTAAAATCCCAACAGAGCAGTAATATTTAGGTGCTGCCGACTGCTGCCTAAATTATCGATAACGGAGATTATGGCCCGATATACGCTTGTTTGCGACTTCAATGACATAACTCTAAAAATAAGAATTACATGACAGCGTTTTTTTAAATTATAAGTACTTGAAAAATATTTTCAGTATTTTTTGCATAGAAACCTTTTGTCAAAAGATGAAAGGTTTCTTATTAATTAATACTTACTTTCGTTAAATATATATTCAACCACAACAACACAAATATGTGTAGTACTTTTTGAGTTATATCATCCTTGTCGCAAACAAATCCCCAAACAAATAGTAATAAGGCATGCACAATGATGCATGCATGTATACGATGGTGGTCTAATTTATCTGAACTTCTACAATTATAACGCAATCGCTTTTAGTATGTTGAGGAACTGTTGCATTAGTTTATTAAATATTTGTTAGGAACAGATGTTGATTTCATTTTAAAGAAAAGGCTCTCGATTAGAACAAATAAGGTTTTGTAATTTATAATCAAGGCTCTCTTTGCCTAAGAAATGGTCTAATATCTTGTCAAAGACACACTTTTCAAGTAGGGATAGCTGTCTACAAGAAAACAAAATTACTGTCATGATGCCTGTCGACTTTAGTAGGTATGACAAAGTAAAAAATTAAAGCAGTTCGATCTCTGCCGGATAGTTTATTCTCCGGATGTCTTTTATAAGAATGAGAATTAAATCAACATCTGTAAGTTGAGTGTAGTGAATGAAATGTGATATAGTTTATTTAGTTTAAGCCATATAATTATTATGTTTAAATTTAATTTTAAGTAGATTTATATTTCCTTGTAAGAAAATATTACTGCAATATCTTAAAGAAGGCATTAGCTCAGATATTCTGCCAACCATAGATTCTGTTCGTTTTTATATGATTCAGCTTTTCTCGGAACAGAATTCGAGCGATTTAATTTAAATATTAATATATAGTTTTACGCACATTTACGCGGCGTAAACCGATCAAAAATGTCGATCTCAAAACATGTGGATTTAAAAAGGGGGTAAAAATAACGGAAGTCAACGGAGCAGCCATTTTGTTTCATTATACGTTTTGCGCGGGAAAAGTGTGTGGCGTCTATCTTTTTTATTCAGCTTTTAAGATCTTTGTACGCAAAACGTGTAATTAAAAAGGAAAATAATAAACGCATTTTGTAGTTATTAATTTATGTTAACCGTTAGTACATTTTCGAGTGAATGTCACTGTTTAGTTAGTGGGATCAGTAGCCCCACGTATGAACCAAGATACAAGTTGTAATAAGTAGGTATATCAAATGTTTGTGTGCAATGGCGGATGTTAGCTATTTTTTGACCGAAATGGCTAAATTAAGGCCTAATTTCGTAGTAGGTACTGTATATTCTTCGAAATGTTCAATCAAACGACTTTCCTTGATTAGAATGGTAATTGATTGAATAATAAGTCGTAAGAATAAACAGTATTGTGTACGAAGTTAGTGGTCGTTCGAATTGGCAATATGGCGACGGCCACGGCCATTGTGTGCAGGCCAATTAATGTGTCCAACACAATACAATGTTAAAAATTAAGATATAATAAAGTATTGTGTTACGTCTGTACATTCCTTTACTTAGGAATATTGTAGATTTACGAGAAATTATCACGGATTGTATACCGTTGAAATAAAAAATAATATTTTATAGAATTTGGTTTTATTTTTCCCAAAATTTATGGGCTAAACAAAAACTTTCTTTTGAACCCACATGGTTTGAATCATCATAATATTACGCCCTATGGAAACAGCTACTATACACTGTAGACTATAGAGTACATTTGGAAGCAGGCGAGAGCCGGGAGCCATTTGTAAATAAAGTTATTAAAATAAGGAATGGGTCTTTCCAGACTCGCAAGATAGAGAAAAATCGTTTGACGTAAGAATCACCGAAATCAGCCAACGTGTTTTGGCTAGAGCATACATACATAGGCTGATAAACACATACCTACCCTCCTTTGCATCGCGCATTTGGGTAAAAATTCATCTCTCAGGGTTTATTAATATTTGTATATGAGTTCGTGATTTTGCCAGAAGAAAAGCCCATCGGGATTAAAACTTCTTCGGAAAAAGGCGTGCGTGCCCTTGTGCCGAAGAAATTTTAAACCCGATGATTTAGATGTTTTGTTTTGGGTTGAAGTTTTTTTCTTGTGGACATCACACATCATGGTTGACTGCTTCGTCGTTGGTCCAGTGGACGCAATCGCGACTGCTGAGCATGACATCCTGGGTTCGATTCCCGGGTTGGGCAAATAGTTATTAGGTTTTACCATCAGGAATTTCTCAGTAACAGCCACGGAGTCTGGATTTGTGCTCGGTTGATTGCAATATGCTCGCCCCCTACTGAACTATAACTGGCGAAATGTGGGTGGGTTTACATCACGCATAGCATGATCACAATAGAAACGGGCTATGTCGACGGAAGAATCGACAAACTGACACATTTTCATTCTCTGTCTATCATTTTGTCGATACTTCCGTAAACAAAACTCGTTTCTACAGTGGTCATGCTGCGCGTGCAGGCTTGATGTTATGCATTCTTCATGGATTTCAAAAAAACCTCGGCAATATTATGGCATAATTTAATATTACAAATTATTCCCAAGGTCAATCAACTTAATTCGAATGCAGTATGTCACTTTCCGGGACAGTAACACGTATTTCGCTGAATTTCGCATTCAGACCCTTTCTCAAAGGGGTACAACACATTGGCCCAACCAAACAAGGATTGGGGTTGGTAGAAAACGGCATTGGACATAATCTAAGCAGAGTCCAGATTTTGTTATCTGTTGAATATTTCACGCACGCGACGTCGCCTTTTCTGGTCATCCGGAGATAGAATTTCCGCGGATTACCGGTGAACACACCTGAAAATAACAAACAAGGGCTGTATTTTCAATAGTCTTTAGCTTTACTCTAGGGATTATTTTGTATTTTTTACGGTTATTCTATGGATACAAAAATTTTTAACCACAACATTTTCGTTTTTTTCCATCGTCTACGATGGAAAAAAACGAAAATTTGGATGGTTTGATGGAACTACTATAGTCTAAAATGACAAAAATCATGGATCATTGAAACGGCTTTGGCATATAGAAATTTACAAGCTGGAATCATGTCTCAGACAATGCATAAAAAATCTCTCATTTTATGTGAGGACCGAGTTCCAAAATACCACAAACAGAACTCAGGAAAGATTTTTCCCGCTTATGAACATAAACCATCATACCTGTCCCCCAATCAGAGAGCTCGTTAGTAACAACGCTGCCAATCATAGGCTGCCCGTCATTGTACTCAATGCCTGCTTTCAACCAATGCTTATCGTCGAGATAAATCATAAGTCCTGCTTGGTCGTACAGGTTTGTAAATTCTGCTTCCACGCATACCTGAAATTAGTTCAGCAAAGTTGGATGGACCCTGTGAATGGGCCCTTATTATTGTTTTCTGACGTTATACATAAGCTAAGCTAAGTACGGTGCGGCGATTAGCGAAAGCCCTGTAGTTGTAGAAGGATCTTTACGCCCGTGGCCAAAATCGGAACTAATACCGCCATCTCTTTTTTTCAATTCAATAAATAAATTGAAAACGTTTGATAACGTTATTCGAGCGCCAAAAGATCCTTGTAGCATTGTACAAAACGATGACGTCAGTGACGTGGCATGATGACGTGGCGTAGGGTGAGATAAAAAATAAAAAAGGAGTCTTTTTTTAAACGAAAGCGTTTAGAAATAAACATTAGATTATAAATGAATAAGTTATCAATTTTCTTACCGTAAACGTAAAATCTTCTTTGATTTCTACTCCATATACATGGCCAGAGTTATGATGAAATTTATAATAAGTGCCCTCCCAGTAATCTGTATTTTCATCTGTTGTTACTTCAAGGATGTTGTCAATATCTTTGATCTGCCATTCTTTGGGCTCATTTACCCATTTAAAATCTGTAAGACGTATTTTTTCGAAGTTACTTGAGTCCATTGTTTATTATTTTTAACCACAAAAACCTAACTCAACTTTGGAACAACGAATGAAATAAACAGAGTTTCTTATTCTAGCTTATAACTTCAAATACAAGTGGTCATTTATCTTATCAGCTGCTCAGATTAAACCAGTTGATTTCAGTATGTTCATATTACTTATTGCAATTTTCAGTGTTTATAACTTGTTTACACTGCACACTGGTTGACCAAAGTTTGGTGTCTGTCCGTCTGGCAATTATATCGCTGAAGTGATTACGTAATCATGTTACTAATTAAGTATGATGTTAGTGAAATTTGCAAATGCAATTTTCTATTGTAAATATTCAATTTAAGGTCAATGTGGGCAAATCCGTCATATTTTTTTGAAAGTTGCTTTCTGCTGACTATAACTGGTACGCTTAACTACTTTAATATACATTTGATGGTTGTAAGCGATAAAGAATTTTGTTGTCTTCCATACACATCCATTCGAAACAACAGAACAGTCCTCCATATTTAATTAAAAATATTTTTTTAAAAATCGGTCGTTAGCCGGATTTTCCCGCGGATTGGGGCAAATTCGTCTAGTAGCAAATTTTCCTAAAGTTACGCCGTTATATCGAAGTATGCAATTTGTAAACAAGTAAATGCAGATGTTGTAGAAAAATGTTTTGTAACATCATAAATATAAGGTTGAATTTACGTTTTATTCCCTTAAATTCTTTTTAGGGGCTAATCCGTCCTATTTTTAGAACCAGGGATTTTGAACCTTTTCAAAAACTTTGAAAATTTAACTACCTAATTTAAATATTTTTACTTACAACTATCAGTTTACTTTTTCAGGTACACTAAAACATGCCTATCTTATTATGAGGTCGGTCTATACTTAAATAAACAGGGTTATTTTAATGAATTCGGTTAGGTATAAAAGTATTACAATTTGAAACAACGTTGCATGTCACACTTTGTATTAAAAATCAAATTAAGTATCTACTTAAATAAAAAAAAACAGTTTCCGAAAATAAATGGTTTTATTCTTAATTAATATTATTAGTGTTAAAAATGGAACATACTTAACGAAACATAAAGTTGTAGGGTTCTTGATTTTTATCTTTCCTTATGTACTACGTAACACACTTAAATCTTTAAATTGTAAAATATAACATTAGAAATGAAATACAATTATCCGATCTATCAGCAGTGATAGTATAAATAAAAACAAGCACCAACGTAATTTAAAAAAATAAGTATGGGTCATCCGAGTTGCGCTGCTTTATATCCAGTTAATGTACCATTTCGGACTTCCAGTACAGCTGCATGCAATTTGTCTTTGTTATGGGAACCCTTAGCTGTTTTTCTTTTATAATTTCTCACCATGATTACTGTTATTTAGTAATTAAGAGAAAACTGAAAACAAACAAAATAATAATATTAATAAACATTCTAGCTGACCATTAATGCAAGAACGGATACTTATCATATTTTTATTTATTCTTTAAGCGCCATGTTCGCGGGTAATACACGGGTAATACTTGCAAGTGTTAGTTACCAATTGACTTTAAAAACTTATGCCACCAAATCTGTTTAAAAATTCTAGAGCAAAATAACAATAATATGTAACACAAAACTTTCTGGAAAAATAGCACGGATGAAAAAGGTTGACTACATCTGCATTGGGGTAATTCCGGTATATGACGATTTAGCCCCTTTTATATTAGACGGATTTTCCCACTTGACCATTTTGAGGTTACATATTTTCTGTAACGATTATTTCTGTATCTACTGGTTTTTATTCAAAACAAATAGAAAAATCCGTTGAAACACTTATTAAACTTCATGATACGCATCCTCAGAAAGTCGTAACTTATAAAATTGAATATTTACCTTATAAGAAACGGCAGCACGTAACACTTGAGTTTCGAGTTCGGAGCACAACTAAAATTCAAACGTATTTTTCTACTCTTGTAGACAACGTAGCTCCATCTATGAATTATAGTTGGAACTAAAAACTGATCCTGTTTTACTGACCGAATCAGTAATAGCGTAACTATTCTGGAATTCATAGTAAATGCATGTATACGGAATAGCCCCATAGACGGATTTGCCCACATTGACCTTATTCAATTATAATAATTATGGCATAATTAATAAAAAAATCTCAATAAAAAATTATTCGGAATAAATATTTTATTTTTTGTAGCAGCAACACGAGTCCAATATTTTTTTCAATCACTTTGAGAGAAGCAGCAACATCGTTCATTTAAGATGGCGTCATTTCCGGGGACGGCTGCGCGGCGTGATGGCTCCGCGCGGTTTATGAAGAAATTACAGTTTATTTTTGTGTTTAGATAGCAAAAGTTATTGGTTTAAACAGTAGAATATTGTTCAATAAACTAGTGATATCAAAATGGGAAAGCCAGGTAAGACTTTAATTACTTAAAAGTGGACTATCCGTGTTTGGCACATGCGTGGTCGCCGCGTGTGGTATTTGAACAACTTTAGTGAGAAAATACTGTTCTTTCAAAAGATATCGGTGCCTCAATTAACGTTTATCACATGTAATTTTTGTTAAATCCCAAATTTATCATTTACATCCTAAATTCACATGTTATTTTTAGGTTATCTTGTACGACCAACCTTGTCTATTTTCTCGATTTACGCAATGTTGTCTCTTCATGGTTTTCCATTAACTTAAATCCGTGAAGCCACTCAGTTCTAAACCAAGTTTTTTTAATTATTTCATCAAAATATTGTTTATTTTGCCACCACGCCGGAACCACGCTATTACATTTTACTTGAAAATTGTTTGGAATTACGTAAAACCATGCTTTAATTAGCATTTCACGAGCAGCTCCGCTTATTAAAACTACTATATAAACAGCTACAATACTCTTGCAGATGTAACCTCCTTGGATATGTTGAGTTGAAATTTTTCACTTGTTGGTTGTCAATGGACAAACATAGCGACCACGTGGTGAACTTATATTTTCAAGCATTCGTGTAAAGACGCTTGCTCTTATTTTCCTGCTCAAGCTCTTGTCATTACACCATGTGTGACACATTTGAGGTTAATACTCCCACATTATTATTGTTGATGCGCATTTACTGTCATGTTGAGCTAAGTACAAGCTAAAAACTAGATCTTTGGCAAGGATCAACTAGTGTTAGTATAGATATTTAGGCCTTATCAAGGAAGAGGGGCACTGGTCTTGGTCAACAACTGGGCTGTATACACAGCTTTACCTCCTGCTGAGCGTAGGTCTCTATTCCCATGTGCCAATCCCCACACTAATTACATAGGTAGTAAAAATCCCATGCCAGTTAATTTCTATGTACAATCAAGTATCTGAAAGACGGACAGGTGAAACTTGTATAAACATACGCTGCCAATACTGATTACCTTAGCGAGTAGCTGCCTGAGTGGTACATTGGTTGGTACCAACATGGTAGCCTTCTGTAGTTGATCACTTCCTGAAGTTGATCTAATTACTAAGTGAAGACAATGGATTCTCTACATACTACCAAGTTCACTGACGGTCAACCACTTTTCACTCTTATGACCTGAGGAATAAGCTTGGAAAACTGTTTGACTGTCAGTCAGTGCGGTAGGATATTACAGTGGTTCAATAATCCAGAAATAATGACCTGTGTAGACGTTTAGATAATAATTGGGTTTTACACTGTTGGCTGCGTTTTTTAGTTAAACATAATAAATCCCATGCCCTACGGACACTTTGGCTCATGCACAATGGTCCACTTAAAGGACTAAGTGCGGAAACCTAAACCCCATAAAAAAAGAAGATCCCATGCAACTTTTACCCAGTGATTAAAGCATTGTTGTCTTGTCTTTGACAGCAGTTAACAAATTCTTAGGTGGAATTTTAGCACCACCACAAAATCTGACTGCATTGGATTTTGTAATTACTCAGTACATGCTTTGGCTGGGTATTATTCTTGTTACTCTTGCACAACTTCTGAATTATAAGTGCAATATATAGACAGACTTAAATTAAGCCAAACCAATGGCTATCAATGCTGGTTTTCACTTAAACTAAGCAACATCGAAATGAGCTAGAAAAGTCAACTTATTTTCAATGTCTGACTGACTGAGCAGCTGAACATTAAAATATCAACTGTAGAACTACAATAATATTTACACATTCTGCATGTCTCCCATTGTTATTGAGAACAGGTAAAAGGAATGTGTTGTTACCTCTCCATTGAAGTTGTGCAATACTGGCATCACAGTGCTTCTAATCTTAGATGTGTCTTCTACACATTTTCATAGGCACCAAAAAGGTTACCCATGTGGGGGTTTTATTTAGGTTAGGAGAAAACCCACCCACCAAGTAATAATTCAACCTTATTATTGGGTTAATCAGCCTACAAAAACTAGTTCATGCACCAAGTTCATGTACAGACAGCGTCATTAAGTAGTTACACCCCTGGCGTACTTGGCCGGACTGTAGAGGGTTGAGCACATACAGACGCTGTCTGTACTTTATTAAAATGCATGACATTGTGGAGTTAGCCCATGCACTGTGTTTTATCTCTCTCATTCTAGTTAATCACCACTCGGAGTAGCTTGTGGCTAAATGATAACAGCCGTCCAGGTTGATCTTTAAGGTTAAGCCGTGCCTGCCGAGGTTGGTCTGTGGATGAGTGACCATAATTACAAAAAGGCTAGGCAGATGATGATTCTAGTTAATCACCAATATATGAATTTTCTGATGTTAACCCACTGATTAATCAAACACAAATTTAACAAGTCCATCTTTCTCCAACAGAATTTAATGGCGGTCGTGGAGGCGGTGGTGGCCGAGGTTTCGGAGGTCGCGGCGGTGGCGGCGGGAGGGGAGGATTCGGAGGTGGCCGCGGCGGGGATCGAGGAGGCCGGGGGGGCTTCGGAGGACGAGGGGGCGGTGGCGGCAGGGGGGGCTTCGGTGGACGAGGCGGTGGCCGAGGAGCACGTAAGTTGTTTTGTGATACTAGTTGTTATGTTGGATGACTGTAGTGGTCAAAGTAAGGAGTAGAAGTCATTGTTGGACGAAATAAACATTTGAATGGTCAATGGCTTGCGCTGCATATCCCACCTGTACACTGGTCGCTATAGCCGAGTTTTGAGCCAAACATTTTTTATAAAAATTGCCATTGACGGGCTAAGAAGAAAGGTGTGTCTGTAGCAAAATTTTTAGTAACTGGAAAACCATCCTTGCTACTGTAATTTAAATGCTTTCTAAGTACAGCTAGCAAGCACCATTGATTGTGTAGTATAAATGCTCATAGTAGACAGGCCGACCAATGCCTTGTACCTGCTTCTTACAAAGCAGGTTGAAATCTAATCAATTTCTAATTTACTTACTGCCAAGATGCCACATAATAATGGTATTGGTATATCTTGCCAAGGCACAAAAAAAAGATGGAAAAAAATATGGTGATTTCAAGGTTGGATCAAGATTAAAATAGAATGAAGGTCACTTCCTTGTTGCTAAGCTACAAAATTTACAATGACTTCTTCACACCCACATAAACCCTAAATGATGATCGTGGTCCCTCTAATCTAGACCTATTCATGAAGACTATGTCCACATACCCACTTCTGATATAAATCATAGACAAACATACCAACCTTATTTGTATTATTTTGTACTAAAACCTCTTTTGTTGTCATAGCTCGTGGCCGTGGGGGACCTGGAGGCGGTAGGGGGAGGGGAGGGGGTGGCTTCAAGGGGGGCAAACAAGTTGTTCTTGAACCTCACAGGTATGTTATGGTTTTCTAGTGATTTTTGGGTAATGTGCCTATTAGGAACAGTTTAAGGCAAATTTGTAGTTAAATGGTATTTTTTTCATGGTTATTAATGCAAAAAAAATAAAAAATTCATCCTTCTGATTATTCTATTGAACCAGAGTTAGCCTATTACTTGGGCTACTGGAAAAATAAATGGAATGATTTAATGCTCATTTACCTTTGAAACTTTTCTAGTTTTTTTTTTTAACAACCATTTGTCTTGTACAATATGGACAAAAAAACCTCTTTAAAATAAAATAAAGCAATAGTAAATATCTGTTGCAGTCCACTGTGAGTGTTATCAGCAAAAATAAGCGTTAAAAACTAAACATGGAGTTGCTTATCAACACTTTTTAGGTGGTTGACCTAAAAAGTGTTGATTATCTTGTGTATTTGGTCCTAAAATGAAATGGGGCATACTGTTTAATATGCACAATAAGTCTTATGTGCTATGTTTTGTACATTCTATCTAATACTATTAAATGAGCAATATTTTTATACATACATATTGTAGGCAACTACAATATGTATGTATAAAAATATTGCTCATTTCAATCATCAACCGACTAACAATTTTGATGAAATTTGCAATATTGACAGTAGCAACATATTTTTATGTACCTACACTAAGCAAATAGACCAATTCTATGGGACCGAAATATCGGCCTAGCTAGGTGTTATAATTATCTGGACAAAGTCTCTATTTTTCCCTGCAGAGCTCGGTCACCCAGGTCTTGGAAGTTTTAATAAATACACAAGTGCTATATAGGTTACTATTAATCAGGTTTATTTTTCAAATGATGTTTCTAATATAACTTTCGTTCTTCTGAAAGCGAACGCTTGAAGCCAAAATATATTTCTGATTTTACCTTTTCTTACCCACTAAAATCTTCTGGTTTTTACCCTCTGTAACTTTTGTGATCTTTTGTTTTAGACATCCAGGAGTGTTCATTGCGAGAGGCAAAGAAGATGCGTTGGTTACAAAGAATTTGGTGCCTGGATCAGAAGTATATGGTGAAAAGAGGATATCAGTTGAGGTTTGCATGTTTTTTTTTGTTATTTTCTTTATTTATGTATGGAAATACGGATAAAAGTAGGTAATCATAGCATTGTAGAAACAGCCTATGATGTTCCCGCTGTTGGGACACAGACCTCTTCTCTATGAGAAGGGAGACTAGCTGTCTTCAGCTATTAGTAAATAAAAAAACAAATACTTAAACAAATTTTCTACTTCTTGAAGAGAAAAGATAAAAAAAAATCCAGGAAAACGCTGAATTATAAAGACATTTTCTACTTCTTGAAGTCAAAAATAAACATGTTTCAAAAGCCTTTTGCAAAATCATAAAAATAACTATTTCTTGAGCATTAGCGGTATTTTAAAATGATGATTGTGGTCCCTCTAACCTGACCTATTCGTGAAGACTATACATCCACATACCCACTTCTGATTTCCACCCTCTTATTACCTTACCCCATTTTACCCTTACCCTGACTAACTGAACATACCCTTTTCACAGACCGACGGAGAAAAGGTTGAATACAGAGTATGGAATCCATTCAGATCAAAGTTAGCGGCTGCAATCATGGGTGGAGTAGATGCTATACACATGCCTCCGGGCTCCAGGGTGTTGTACCTTGGTGCTGCTAGCGGTACCACTGTCAGTCACGTCTCCGATGTTGTTGGACCGGTAAGTTAAAACTTTTGTTTTGGAAATGTAAGATTGATATGACATTTTACAAAGTTTGTTGTTGAAGATGTATTTTTCGAGTTAATGAAATTAAAATTTTTGTGTTATTAAAGTTTTATTGTGTCATTGGCTTATGGAATTTCTGTAAACAGGTGGTCCGTATTCAAACTGCATAATGAACAACTCGAATTATTGATTTCTAAAGGACATCATTGCACTATTAATTACAAATAAAAATTGCACACTGTAGTGTAGCTTAGCTTATTAAGTTAAATTTATTACTTTTTCTTTAGTTTGTAGTTGAATGTCCACACATACAAATATAGTATGTATGGATGTTCAAGCGATGTTGTTAACCCTGCACAAGAATATATGTATGTGCCTCGCAGTTAAAATTCAGTTCATCTGTATACTCGAATGAGATATCTCCTAAATGATGATCGTGGTCCCTCTAATCTAGACCTATTCATGAAGACTATGTCCACATACCCACTTCTGATATCAACCATAGACAAACCAACAAAATGTACCAACTACCTTCAATAAATTAACCTTTTTTCTCATTATTTGTCCTGCAGGAAGGTCTGGTATATGCCGTCGAGTTCTCACATAGATCAGGGAGAGATCTTATAAATGTGGCGAAGAAGAGGACGAATATTATTCCTATTATTGAAGATGCTAGACATCCACTTAAATACAGGTAAATAATTGATTTTGGTTGATACTTCTAACTTTACATGGGGACTTATAACTGGTAATATGTGGCTGTACTATGATTTTCAGCTAGAGATGCCACGAATATTCGGCAAGTATTCGGCCAAATACCGAATAGCAAATTATGAAATAAAGAACGCAAAATATTATTCATAAAGATATTTATTTAACCAACAAATTAATATAATATATTAATATTTAAAATCTACCAGTGATAAGTTATGTTAGCAGATGATAAGTTATGTTTTTCCTCGGAAATTATACCTACTTCCGAAAACAGCCGCTCAATACCGTAATATGTTGCCGAATATTCGGCAGCCGAATATTCTGCGCTTTGGCCAAGAGACTTGCCGAATATTCGGTATTCGGCCAAATAACTATTTGTGGCATCTCTAGTTTTCACTAACATCAAGCGACACCTAAACAAATGGCTAGTCTAGTGGTCGCAAGCGCAACTGCTGAGCTTGAGGTCCTGGGTTCAATTCCCAGGTCATGCAAAGTGTTATTGTGTTTTACATCAGGAATTGCTCAGTAGCAGCTTGGAGTCTAAACTTATGCCCAGTAGCAGTGCCTTAGCCCAGTTGATGGCAATAGGCTCGATCCCTATTACATGGTACTTGGAAATAATTGACAAAATGTGGGTGTACTACATGGTAAATCTCTGCGTAACCCATCCGGGATTACAGGCGTGATGTTTATGTTATGTACAATAATTATTTAGTCTTCACTTTGGGTGTCACTTAGGTGTCAGTGAATCAGGTATCAGTCCCTAATCTACCACTCATAATGATGATTTCGACAAACTAAATATTTCATGTTGATATAATTTGAACTCTCTCTCTGAGTCAACACAACTATACCCATCTCCCTCTAATATGAAACAATCGACTATATACTCTCTCTGTCTCTCACAGAATGCTAGTCGGCATGGTCGACTGCATATTCGCCGACGTAGCTCAACCTGACCAGGCTAGGATAGTCAGCCTGAACGCACAACATTTCCTCAAGAATGGAGGACATTTTGTTATTTCTATTAAGGTGAGTTTTATTACGTTTCATAGTAGGTGAAAGTAAAGATAGATCGAATAATATCTCAAAGACATTTTGAGCACTGCTAGCTTATGACCAGTTAATGTATGTCTGGCTAAGTTTCTCTAGACAGAACAATTCGTTGGTAATCAACAACTGGCTTATGGCTTCGGCTTTGCTCGCGTTTTGTTCGGTAATTATCGGATCGTACCTCACGGGACCTCCGGGCGAAAAAGTATCCTTTGTGCTATTAGAGACGTCTATCCCTGTACCAAATTTCATCCGTTTCATTCACATTCTGTAGTTTTTGCGTGAAAGACTAATACACATCCATACATCCTCACAAACTTTCGCATTTACAATAGTAGTAGGATATTTATCTTTCTAAATGATGATACAAACATTCTAAATTACACATGTTGATAAGATTGAACTCTCTCACTGATAACAACACATCTTCTATACTACTCTTTCTAACCATTCCACCATCTAAACCCATACACTTGTGTTCTAGGCCTCCTGCATAGACTCCACAGCGCAGCCCGAGGCAGTCTTTGCAGCTGAAGTAAAGAAACTACAAGCTGATAAACTAAAACCCCAAGAGCAGTTAACATTGGAGCCTTATGAAAGAGACCACGCGGTTGTAGTTGGTATATTCAGGGCTCCGGCGTCGAAAAAAAGCATAGAATAGGAAAATAAGTTGACGCAATTTTTTATGTCGTGATTTTTTTGTTACTAAGGTTTTGGTAACGAGTCTGTTCATCTGTAGGTTGTCTTTGCATCTGGCTTAGTATGTAAACTGCGTGAACGCGGCGTTAACGCAGTTAAGACTTGTCTGGTCTGTATCAAAACTGATTACTTGTTTTGTGATTTCGGCGGTCTCTCCAGTCCTGAGTATAGCCCATGCTGGAACGCCCATACCGATTTGCTCCGATTTTCGGTACTTCGGGTCGCTTGTACAAGGGGATATGGGCTATGTAGTCCGGGACATAACGCACCGGATCAACTCGGGATGGATAAAAGGGTGACAGGTCACTGGAACAACTTATGACCAACGGATGCCCCTCAAGTTAAAGGGGAAAATATACAAGTCCGTGATTCGACCTGTCGTACTGCATTTTGATTTGGCACAGCTGGGCGGCCAAATATGCATTTTACTTTGCCGCCCGGCCCGGGCCGAGTTTGTGCCGTAGCAGCCCTAAGAAATTATTCAAGTTTTCGACCGAGTTTATCAGTTTGATTGAATAAGTAAATTGCCATAATGCACCATCAAAGCTAGATGTGAAGACATCCTAAACAATTAATTAAATTGTAATTGCCAGTTATAAATCTTTTTATAAGAGAACGCTGCTAGAAGCCGTCGTTACCTCATTCCCTAAACACAATTTTAAAAAGTTATTTTTTGTATGATAAGTTCTGATTATCAAAGTATTAGTTTGTAAGTTTATACATACGAGATGAGTATGTTATTTAGATAAGTGATGTATGAAATATATGATGGTGCGAATGACTATATTTGAGTTTTTTATTTATTTATTTTTATAATAAGTAAATGCATGTGATCCCCACATTTAGCCAGTTACGTGTATATGCTCCAATTTAATAGAGGCGGGTCTATTGCGGCTACGATAACGCACACTACACCATGTACGTCTGACAAAAGAGTAGAATACTTACCTATACCAAAAGTATCTCCGGGTGAATTTCTGTCACCGATCTCATGACAGTGGCGAGGTAAGCGACTACAAGTGCAGTGGTGCCAAAACCTACATAGTGACTGTTAACTATTGTCTGACCCATCGGTTTAAAGACAGCACACAAACGGAAAGGGATCACCAGCGTCACCGTATCAACTCGAGCCATTGTATTATTTGTATGCAACTCCCTACCTACTGCATCGGCATCGTAAGATAATCGCTTGGCCTCGGGACAAGCTCGTGAACCGCGGTGCGATGCGTCGTCAACTCGAGCCCGCGCTTACGTCTCTTCGTCCACCCTTTCCCCTCAAACTCCTTATCCTTTCACTGATCTGGTGCCAGCCAGGTCAACCAGCGGTTAGCGGCGCGCGGCGTTGCCTAGCCCTGGCCGAGTCGACGTATCGGAGCTGCAGATCCGCTTTGGTTACGTGCTTACGTTAGATTGACACCTGTTTGACGGCGAGGCCTAAAGCGATATGGTGGCGAGCCCTTTCTGATTCGACATGCGTGCTGTCCTTTACACCACACAACCACAACTGATCACTAAACTTACACTATAATACTTCGCTAAACACTTACCCATCGGGGTTTAAGGACACATATCGACGGTTTGTCTACACGAAACCCAAAGGATAGGAGCGCTTTCGTCAGATCGATGAATGAGGATGCGTATCCATGCTGCTCTTTATGTATTGATTGCTGCCCATCGGTATATGAGAGTAAGGGTCACGACACATTGATCGACGGTTTGTCTATACAAAAAGTTTATGCTGGGACGCCGTAATCATCCTATTATTGCTATTGCATCGACATGACGAACTAACGTCCACCTTTAAACCTGAAGTGCTGAGATGACGAGTGATACAAAAGTATGGAAGAAGACATGCTGCGCCCATTTATTTAAAGTACTCTGTGTGCTGCACCGACCCCAAATAAATTGAGGTAAGGGCACGACAATGAAAATCACCATATGGCGAAGTAAATAAAAGCCAGTGATATTAAAACGAACTATTTATTCCATAACGTCAATCTCCGTCGGTCTCATTCTCCGCCGCGCTCGCGTCGTCCTCGAACTTGTCGTCTCCCCACGACGCGTCGCTGTCCGACTGGTAGGCTTCCGCTTCCATCTCCTCGTCGGATGATGAGTCTGGAATGAGGAGATAGCTTGATAACTTCGGAATAACATAACATCACGACAATAATCCCCGGAGGGTTAGGCAGAGGTGTACCAAATTATCAACCCGCACTGGGCCCGCGTGGTGGATTCATATGCATTAGCAGGATGCATAGGTCTAAAAAGTTACTATAAACTTTTTCGAAAAGTAGTGTTACAGCTAAATTAGACTGATTGTAAATTATCTATAGAAACAGAAATTTCCAATTATCTTTTTTTTTAAAGGACATTTTCGAAAATGTTTTTTAACAACGTTTTAGACCTATGTATACTGCTTATGCGTAGGAAGTTTCATTAAAATCTATCCAGTCATTTCGGAAAATAACGACTTGAAATTTTGTATGAAATGCCGTAGGGTATTAACGCTCGCAATAGGCTCGCTCCCTATTACTTGAGACTTAAACATGTACTGTTAAGTACACTTCTGCCCAACCTTTCGGGGATTGCGGGCGTTGTTTTATGCAACAAGAAACTTCACGTAAAGGCAAAGTCACATAATCCAACTATAAATGTGAAAGTTTATGAGGAATGTATGGATATTTGTTACTATTTCACGCAAAAATTACTGAATGGATTTGTATGAAATCTGGTACACATTTAGTTTATAACCTGGATTAACACATAGGATAGTTGTTATCCAGCGAGCAGCGGTAGCCAGTGGTGGCAGCCCCGACTTACGAGCAGTAAGCCGTGGGCTCAAAACCAGGCAGGCGCATTACTTTGTATAATTTATTTCATCACCGCTGCCCTCAAAAACGGTGAAGGAAAACATCGTGAGGAAACCGCCATTTCCTAAAACCAAAAATTCGAAGACATGTGACATCTACCAACCCGCACTGGGCCCGCGTGGTGGATTACAGCCCACTCCCTCTCATAGAGAAGAGGCCTGTGTCCCAGCAGTGGGAACATTTTAGGCTGATGATGATGATGTACCTAATAGTACACACACATTTCGCCAGTTATGTTTAAAGTCCCTTGTAATAGGTGGCAAGCTTGTTGCCATCAACCGGGCACAAATCCAGATTTCATTAATAATGGAAAAACCTAATCACACTTTGGCCGAGCCGGGAATCGAAATCAGGACCCCCATGCTAAGGAATCGCACTTGCGACCTTAGACCAATGAGGTACTCTTATCTAGATTGTTAATACAATTGATTATGCTTCGTAAAAAAAACCGGCCAAGTGCGAGTCGGGCTCGTGCACGAAGGGGTCCGTCCCATGATTTATAAAAACGAGCAAGAAAATAACTTGTTGTATGGGAGCCCCTCTTAAATATAAATTTTATTCTGTTTTTAGTATTTGTTGTTATAGCGGCAACAGAAATACATAATCTGTAGAAATTTCAACTGGTCAACTATCACGGTTCATGAGATACAGCCTGGTGACAGACAGACAGCGAAGTCTCAGTAATAGGATCCTGTTTGACCCTTTGGGTACGGAACCCAAAAAATTCGCCATATCCGGCTGTCAGTTGCTGCAGCTAAACAAAGACGATAAGAAAACATTTTGTTGTAAAACTCACCATTATAATTAAGCACCGGTTCCTGTTCATCCAAGGCGACGTCGGCGGCGCTTCTTTGCGATATCGTGAGGTCCAATCGACCTTTCAGGTTCAGCAACTGGCAGAGATGCGACCGTCTGCAAAGATATCATCAAATTAGTTAAGACTTGCTTGTTTTACACACTGCTTCGCCCGCGTTTCGTTCGGTAATAATTGTCACACGGTATCGTACTGCCAAGATAACAAGTATCATCATCATCAGCTTATAACGTTCCCACTGCTGGGACACAGGCCTCCTCTCTATGTGAGGGAGTGGGCTGTAATCCACCACGCGGGTCCAGTGCGGGTTGGTAGATGACACATGTCTTCGATTTTTTAGTCCTAGAACATGCCGGTTTCCTCACGATGTTTTCCTTCAACGTTTTGAGAGCAGCGGTGATGAAATAAATTACACAAAGTAATGCGCCTGCCCGGATTTGAACCCACGGCCTACTGCTCGTAAGTCGGGGCTGCCACCGCAGCTCTCTGCCCGATTTTTACGTGGTTAGTGGTAATAATATTATATCGGTCATTATGTCGATATCTTCCGTAGACAAAACTCGTTTCTACAGCTGCATGTTTTTGAGCTAAGAGGGTAGGTGCATAGTATACCATAGCGACGAGAACAAGGGATATAAAACTGACCTGTGTGTGAAAATAGCTAGCAGCTGTGTGAGATGGTCGGAGGCTCGCGAGCCCATCGTGGCGAGCAGTAGCGCCGAGTGACATCGCACCACAGCCGACAGCCACGTGCAGACTGACGCGCATCTGACGGGTACACGGCACAGTGTGGATTTATACAAATAAAAAATAGTGCGTGGAGTCCCTCCGCGCGGAAGAACTGAAACTTCGTAATGTGGAAATGAGTGCTTTCATACCTCCTCCATGGTAGCGTTAAACGTTTAACGCAACCTTGATCATCCATCCACATACTGACCTCGACTACCGTTGCTTAACCTTGATCACCCATCCACATACTGACCTGGGCAACCGTCGCTTAGGTAACCTTGATCACCCATCCCCATACTGACCTCGGCAACCGTTGCTTTACGTTGATCACCCATCCAAATACTGACATGGGCAACCGTCGTTTAACCTTGATCACCCATCCACAAAATATAATTTAGGCTATAGCACAAAGAGAACCACGCTCGCGCTGGCCTGTAACAGGTATACTACGCGCATGCGTTCGAGTGCCACGCATTCACTCTCGCTCTCGTCTCTTTCTATTCCCCCTCCATGGTAGCGTTAAACGTTTATCGCAACCTTGGTGGAAGTCGCATAAGAAGATTCACTTCAAATATAATTAAAGTGTCTGTTTTTAATTTGAACTGAAAAGTATACAGGGCAATTTGTAAAATACCAATAACCTCTGAGGTCATTCTACTCATAATTATGAACAACTTTTACTATGAGACCAAACCCGAAATCGTGAAAAAATAATGAGCTGTTCCCTACATTTTGACGAATTATGTGAACAACAAAGTACGGAACAACAGATTTTTCTTTTCGCGATTTCAGGTTTTGTCCCATAGTAAATGTTGTTCATAATGATGAGTAGAATGACCTCCTAAGAGGTTGTTGGTGTTTTACAAATAATTCTGTATACGGTAACATATTACATTAAACACATTTTTTTTTAAATTTTTTGTCTGTCTATTTGTTCCGGCTAATCTGCGAAATAGCTGGACCGATTTTGACGGTACTTTTACTTGCAAATACTTTCATTTTTGGAACATGAATTAAGGTTACGTGCAAAAAAAAAACCCTTGAAATGGTTAACAAAATCCGAATCAAATAAGGGAGCAATATATATTTTTTTAAATATATTCACTATTATTCATGGTTCCCTCACAATATTTTCCTTCACTGACGTCTGTGATGCCCAAAAACCTACTATTGTAATTTAACAATAAATGTATACTACTCACTGGCTAGTCTTCCGCGTGGCCATATCAGCTAGCTGCTCTAACAACTGCGGTACGTAGTCAGCTGGCAAGTTGGTCACGGTGCGCAGTGCCACCTGCGGGTCGTTCTTCTGTAGTACTGTGAGGATTATGCTGGAAGATAAAAACGAAAATGTTAATACAAAGACTTTACTTTGACAGCACAGGCTCTTAATTAATTCATTGTCCATCTAATTCTGTTTTTATTTTATTTTGCTCTGTGCCTTTTGACATTAATTGATTTCATGTCGTAAAGATATTATATTTTTTATTGCTGACATAACTTCATTCCTTAATTTACTGTCATATTTCATTTTGTTTTGTTTTATTTTAATTATTACATTATTGTATTGCATTAATATCGACCAAAGTGTATTTGTATTATTGTGTAACTATGGGTTAATGACCTGAAATAAACGATTTTTTTTTTTAATCAGTATCGATCTGTATGCCGTTAGGCTAAGCTCTCATTAGTGCAGTGTGTTGTTGAAACTGATCAACGCATTGCCGCATATGCCACACCAGCGTTGCGCCGACGCACGACATCGTAACGAGGCCAACGCACGCCATCGTCGCAGAAGTTACCCATCAACAACACTTGAAACGGGATATTTACTATGTTTGAGTTGCTGTTGTTTGTTGTTTACCATGTTGTTGTTTGTCTATCTGTCATTATGTGGTTTCTTCCATAGACTAAACTCGTTTCTACAGTGGTCATGCTACGAGTGCTGGTGATGTACGCAAATACAAATTCTTACCCTTTATCTTTAGAATGTAATCCCTGCATCAAGAGTTTGGTCAAGTTCTGACTGACGGCCGATTTGCCGCGTCCCTTCACATCGAGCGCCAGATTAGCTAGACGCGCTTCCATCGGTACTTCTATCTGTAAAGAAAATATTTTCTAGGTAAATGTTTGGCTATAAGATGAGAGTATGAAAGCTGTTGCGGATCTTTGACAGTCGTTACAAGTAGTCAGTGGCCTGAAAGTCTGAAAACCAGTCTTACCAAGGAGTATCGTATTACCCAGTTCATACAGGGTTGTGGAGCTCTGACAGGTATTTTATTTTTGTTAATTTTCTTCTTCTACTCTAGGATCTCAATAAAAAAGTCCAGTGAAACTCTGACCACTATACACTTCATAACTTTGTTCCAATTTATTGTTCAATTTTACGACTTATAAGGTTGCATCTTTCTGATACACTAAAGAGCAGACTTAGCAGATTTATGTTTTAAGGGTGACTGGTAATAAGTAACCGATAAACGACCTTAAACACATGATTGTACTCCTGATAACAAACAACTTTCCCAAAGAAGCAATTTTTTTATACTCATTCACTTTTATCACAAACACAACAGCCATATGAAATTCGAGCGCGCGTGCGCCTGTGACCTAGCTTTTAGCCGCGTGACGCCGTTCTGTCTCATTACTATCGTATCATGCCACAATGAGTAGGCAGATCACCCGCACGGCTCACAACCCCGAATTCCATATGACTGTTGTGTTATTGTGAAAAAAGCGAATGAATTTAAACAAAGTTGTGTCTTTGGGAAAGTTGTTTGTTATCATGAGTATAATCACGTGTTTAAGTATCGGTCACTAATATCGGTCACCCTATATATGATTGTAGCACTAACTTGTGCCATACTGGTGGACCCGAAAACAAGAAAAAGTAGAACCTACCTTATCACCCGGCGTCGTCCTCTTCCTCGCCACTCCTCCCATAGGCTCCACGTAGGTCACCTGTGACGCGTCATGATCACCCCGAACTTTGTTCACCTCATTGCTTTGCTTTACTTTCTTCTTCGGTTCCTTAGTGTCGCCACGTATTAGAATCTGGGTTTTTGATTTTAGTTCTGGTGTCTGTAAGAAAAAAGGAAGTAATAGGTCAAAGTCGATGGGTGGAGTGTTTGAAAGATGATATGGCAAGAAAGGAGGTGTCTGATGAGATGTCAAGTAATAGAGAAGTATGGAAGAAGAAGACATGCTACGCCGACCCTAATAAATTGGGTAAGGGCAATTGAGTGACGGTACTGTTGGCGCATTGGTTGAGCGATCGACTGCTGCGCTGCGTGTCGCGGGTTCGATCGACAAATATTTTTTCCTTGCAGGGGCACGGAAAAAATATTTGTATGGCCTACAGATAGTTGTTCCGGGTCTGGCTGTTTGTGTATGTAAGTTTAAATGTTTGCAAACGCACCCACGATACAGGAGAAATTCCTAGTGTGAGAAAAAGAATTTCTTTGAAAAAAAAAGAAATGATGATGAATCATGTCTGTATTTGTGATAGGCACCGGTGTATTGTTTTCCTAGAGAATGTATGCGCTTCGGCAACTATCGTCTATCTTCGGAAGAGCATACCTTTTCACTGTGTAGTGTTTAGTAACAGTTTAACTGTTTAGTATCGCAAGATTTCACGAGTTATGTTCAAGTTCCACGTCATTCATCATCATCATTTCAGCCGAAAGACGTCCACTGCTGGACATAGGCCTCGCCCAGGAAGGGGGGTTTTGCCATAATCGCCACGCTTGGCAGGCGGGTTGGCGATGAATCGACTAATAGAGTACTTATATTTGGCTCTCAACAGTGCGTTGGTCTAGCAGCTGCCATGATGCAATCAAGACAAAATTCGAAATATGAAAAGTATAGGATTATCGCAGATACAAAACCTAATGCACTAAGTAGCCAAATAATAATGAGTTGCCGTCATGCCAAGTTAAACTACAACGATAAACTGGTGATTTGTGTAGGAGAAAATGATCACAGTTTAAATTATATCTTATCCCAACTTCAAGTTGTACTAGATACATTTTATAATAATACTAGCTGACCCGGCGAACTTCGTACCGCCTTAGCGTAGCAATGATGCACTACTTTATTTTGTATAGCTGACCTATCTTAGGTATGAGTACCTATTCAATTTGAACTGGAATCTATAATATCCTCCATATAAAAATGAATCCATAATTCCCTGGTCTCGCTATACCTGAAAAGGACCTTACTAATTTAATTAAATAAAAAACAAAATATGTATTTTCATAATAGTGTTTATTCCATAGGGATTCAATAATTCCACTAATGTTTTTACAAATCGCTATTGAACAACTTGGCATTTTTAAGTAAACACTGAGCTCAATACCACGCGCGGTCTAAAAAGCAACTAATAGTCTCTGTACCCTTCACTGCTTCTCTCTACTCTAATGCTTTTTGATAAACTATATTTTTAGTTTTATGTTCTGGCGCATAGATAAATAATGTTGATGGTTTTCCGACACGGGAACAGGCGACATATAATTGACCATGTGAAAAACATGGATTTTCTAGGTTGATGCCACATACACTTAGCGACTGCCCTTGCGATTTATTTATTGACATTGCAAATGCAAGCCGCACCGGAAACTGTAAACGCTTAAAGCTGAATGGCATGTCGTTCGGTATCATAGGGATGCGTGGGATTAAAACATCTTCGCCTTTGTACTTCCCTTTCAAAATTGTGGCTTCGATGACATTGTTCAATAATTTCTTCACCGCAAGCCGGGTGCCATTACACAGACGTGGCTGGTTTATGTTCCGTAACATAATAATTACTGATCCGATTTTTACTTGCAGATTATGAGGTGGTAAGCCGGGCAATTCCAGCGAATTTAAAAATTCTGTTGGATAATTGACAACTTCATCTTCATTAGTAACGGAATCAACTGATTTGTAATTCTTCAATTCGCCAGCTATTTTCTCTTGAATCTGAAAATTCATTTCGTTCACATCAACATTTTTTGCGGCCAATATAACACGTTCGCTTAACCAAACGTGATTTACGTAATTTTGAGCAATGTTTGGGAAAACCATCTCCATGAGTTCGGTCTTTGATTCACAAAAGTTACAAAAATTGGTAGGGAATGTAATGTATCCAGATGATGTATCAACAGCAATATTACCATTACCAATATCGAGCAGTTGTTTGGAAAACACTTCTCCAGACTGGTCTTCCTGCAATTCGACTCTCATGTTTATACTCAATTTAAGTGTTTTAATGTATTTCCATAAAATGGACGACTTCAAACATGCATTTAGTTCATCAGCTGGCGTTGAGCGTGGAACAACTGGCAATATTTGTCGAAAATCACCTGCCAATAGTATCATTGCACCACCAAACCGGTTTTTGTTATTTCGTAAATCTTGCATTGAGCGATCTAATGCCTCCAAAGATTTTTTGTGTGCCATCGTGCATTCATCCCAAATGATCAATCTGGTTTGCTGCAGCACTTTGGCCATGGCAGAATTCCTCGAAAGGTTACAAGTTGGAGTTTCATTTATTTGAAGGTTCAACGGCAACTTGAGAGCTGAATGAGCTGTTCGACCGCCTTCCAACAACGTAGCTGCAATACCTGATGAAGCTAGGGCTAGTGCAATTCCATTTTGCGATCGAATCGTGGCCAAAATCAATGATAACAAAAACGTTTTTCCAGTTCCACCAGGAGCATCTAAAAAATAAAATCCACCAGTTCCATCGTTCACTACTTTCATGAGCGTATCGTAGGAATATTTTTGTTGTTGATTTAAAAGGGGAACTGTTCTATCAACCATTTCTCGTAATGTTTCAGAATCGTATTGAGCTTCGCGTCTCAATTCTTGATCAAATGAGTCGTGCATTGGGCGATTGGGTGCTATCATTCCTATTTGTGTTAATACTTTGTTGGTAAGCATCAAGCACATGTCCTCAATTAAAATTAATGCTTCATTGTGAATTTCTTCGTTCATTTGTAAATTTGCATTCGATGTTCTAAGACGCATCTGATGCAATATATCTTCCGCCATATGATCTTTGTATTTATGCCATAAATCAGTCGGTGTTGATGGGAAGCATGTAGACAAAATTATAGAAAATAATGTTCGTATTTGTTTAGCATTTGACGAAATCACAGCATCTTCGAGAGTGTGGTCCCAATGAGTGTCATTCTCTAACAATCCCAAATGTTGACAGGCTTCTCTGTATGTGCCACACAATACACCATTAACAGTTTGCAGATGTTGGAATGATGTTGGACCACGAACATTGACTAATAGTAAACGCAAATAAAAACACTCGTCTTGACTGGGATGGACTGCATAAAGACGGCCTAGTGCATCGGTGGAAAATACTTGTGGATAACCTGGAACTGGCTGTCCTCGTTTTCGTCGTTGGAATTTTTTTGATGATTGATTCCAGGTATAATACCTTGGCATTTCGGAGTAAAGTAGCGTTCTGGCAAAATCATCATTCTGGCACATTTCAAAGAAGCTGGTTAATGTTGTCGATGGTGGCCTGTCAACTCGTTGTAATACGTTTGCATCTGTAAAATACACCCGTTGACCATTTTCCAAATGTACGGCCAAGTGAACAACAGTAGGGTGTCGTTCATGTATAGGAAACGAAAATATACGCCACATGCCTTCGTTACTACTAACATAGCGGCCCATTTGATATTGAGTGACTTCATCATTTGAATTTTCGGCAGCAACTCCGAAGACAGCCATATCACTACCTTTGTTCACATACTTGCAAATGTATTTAATAGATTTTACGGAATGGCAAAATTCGACGTTTATGTGTGCTTTATAAGCCTTGCAGAGTAATGGCGAAAACGGAACAACCCAACGATTATCAACTTCAATGTCCTGTCGATTTACTTTGACTATTGTTGACTTTCCATCGTCATCAATGGATCGGCGGCGATAAAGTGGATATCCATCATTTCCAGTAATAGTTTCTGCTACTAATTGTTTTGGGTAGCGTTTTGAACATTTTCCTTCAACCATACACGGAGAGTTGGGATTTAATATTCCACATGGACCATGTATCATATTTTTTGTAATAACCTCATATAACAGTGGGTCTTCATTATAATCGGGAATTTCTGCTGATATCACATGATCAATTTCATTCGGTCTTATCCTCTCAACCAACCAAATGAGGATATGTGCATGTGGTAATCCGCGTTTTTGCCACTCAACTGAGTACATCCAACAGCGCGTCTCCCCGAACACGCGATGCTTAACAATAAAATCCATGAGTGATTTTAATTTCATTTTGAACACCCTTGCAGTGATATCGTGGCGATCAATGGGTGATTGGCTAGTAAATAATTCTTGTTGAATTTCTGTCCACTTTGGATTGCAGGTGAATGTGATAAACAAATCTGGTGTGCCATAATGTCGTACATAGCACATAGCATCTTGAGCATATTCATGCATATGACGCGGACTTCCGACGTATGTTGCTGGGAGAATAGTTGTTCTGCCAATATTCTGTGCATTTCCATCAGCATTAATGGCATCCCGAAGATGAATGTATTCCTCGGAACGGAGTTTTGCCTGGTTCAACCTGATAAATGTCAATCGTTCAGTTTCAACTTTCACATACATATCCACAGCATATTGGTGAAATAGACGCCGACATT
This sequence comes from Cerastis rubricosa, assembly GCA_949152445.1. Classification (NCBI taxonomy): domain Eukaryota; kingdom Metazoa; phylum Arthropoda; class Insecta; order Lepidoptera; family Noctuidae; genus Cerastis; species Cerastis rubricosa. The sequence continues at coordinate 13,441,832 of OX424548.1, read as the reverse complement.
TTAAGATGTGATTGTCCTCATTTTCCCGAACCATCAGTCTGTATGAATAATAATTCATTGAACTAACTTTTTTGTTCGTGTCAGCACCTGTAAACAATTTTTTGTGTTAATAATATAAATTTTAAGTTAGTAAACATATATTTTAATGTAGTAAACATATTGTTAATAATTTACCTGTAACTGGATTTATCATCTTCATTGAAAAATGATAGCCGTCTTCACCTTGCCAAAATAAGATAGGATATTGTAAGGCATCATATGATCGATGTGTTTCAGACACACGCTGAAGCTGATCGTTCCGCCGATGTAAAACAATGTCTCGGTTTTCTAAATTTTCACCCACGACAACAATAGCCACTTCATCAATTGTTGGCGCATTAAAACGTCCAGCATGTTGTCCTGCAGGCGCCTTATCGGCTCTGATGACAATTTTGTGATTATCTGATAGCATGCGGTCTAATGCAGTTGTGAATAATGCAACTAATTCATTGTGTTGATGGAAAAATGTTTGAAGTTGTTCCACAATGGATCTTTTCACTGAGTTGTTGTGTGCGCAACGCTGATCGACTTCTCTTGCTGAATTGCCCATAAAATATATTTGCAAAAATTTATAGTCTTCATCAGGCATTGGCAATAAGGAACCTGTTCGATGATATATTTGACCCTGAATCTGCAAGAATATAAATATGTATATAGGTAATTGTATAGCAAATTGTACCACCATGTGGCTCGCAAAATATTGCCACAATACTTTACATAATTTTTTCAAATTAAAACTACTTTAAACCTCGACATTGAACAGCCTTCCATGGCAGCTTTAGGTAGTAGGCTTTACCAAGTATTGGAACACCTTGCTCATGCCACTATGAAATACAACATGTTATAAAATGTTGCTGATTAAGTCATTGGATTATAGACTATTATTATGTATTTGACTTATTGTTTACAAAATAAACACATCACTGGCTCAACATATTTTGCACCAGCTACATGGTTGTAAAACTAAAAAAATTGTTTGCCATTATACTTACTTTGAAAGTAGGCATAAAATTGTCTCGAATAACTTTTGTTGCCCCAAATGATGTCATTTGAAAGCAATTATTGTACTGCTGGATATGAGTCAAAAAATGATAAGAATCTTGGCCAATTCCAGAAACCAATGAATGTAGTGGCTCTGGTGGCGGTACCAATGGCGTCAATTTGACTTGGCCGCTGGCGCAACACAATCCAGGGGCTTCATTTTTGAATTTAAATGCCTTGCAATGTGGACACACAATATTCATTAGTCCAATAGCAACAATTTGCTCTGAACTGTAATCAATTGCCACATTATAACTGAATGCAGCTCTGTGGGGATTAAACACAACATTTCTATCTTGATATCGATTCCGTTCAAGTTCATTTCGCGCTTCGCGTTGCTCATCAGTTTGATTTGCTCTTATATTTCTTTGACTTGTCGTATTTCGAGTTCTGCGGCCTAAGCTTGTACGTCTGGTTGGTGGCATTGTTAAAAACGAAAATCCAACTAAAAATAAAAAGCTCTCATACATTTTCTGTATAACCATGTATACCAAATTATAGTATTGTGTAGTCACCAAAAGTTACTAAAAATCAATATGAAGCTGTGAACTTACCGTGATTAACAAACACTTATTAGCAAACAAAAATCTTCTTAGTCTTTAAAACCAAACTAACTATCAAAAATTTTAAAAATTTATTGTTGGCGCGGTTATGGGTGTGATGTCACAGATTAGTGATGGTTAACTCGAGTACCTAACCCGAGTGTACTCGAGTTGGACGTAACTCGAATCTACTCGAGTTGAATTCTCCCTAACTCGAGTTCGAAAAAAAATTCAAGCATATAATTTAACTAAGGAAAAAATATTCTTTGTGATACTAATTATCTTATTTTCTTGATAATATTGTGATTACTGATTATAAAAATAGTTTAATTGATAGTAAATATTATTTTAAATACTTAAATAAATGATTGGATTTCACTCGAGTTAAATCGAGTAATATTTTTTCCGAGTTGGCACATCACTATCACAGATTACCACAGATTTTTTTTATAAAGCCAATGTACTACCACAGATTACTAAATAGGTTATGCGAAGTTTGTATAATGCGTTCTGAAATCAAACTCATATACTCAGACCACACTTAGGTGCGCCTGCCTATATTTTACCTTAGTAACGTCATAAAATCGGAACATTTAATAATATTTATCTATACATAACTATTCCGTGGCGAGTTATTTTAAAAAATTAATTAGAATTTAATTAAGTAACCACGTTTCCGAACAAATGATGCTCGAATTTAATTAAGTAACCACGTTTCCGAACAAACATTGCTCTTTCAATAATTATAGTCTATGGCTGTGAATGACATTGACATTCGTTACGCGCGTTTTTTTAAATATGCAAAATTAAATGTATATTTTTCAATATTTCTGAGAGATTTTCTTAATATTTTTTTCCGTAAGAACCTTCTCCTAATAATAACAAATACAACAAAAAAAGAATTAGTGAAATCGGTCCAGCCATTCACGCGTGATGCCGTGACCAAGGAAAACGGGTTTCATTTTTATATATATAGATGATCATTGTATTAAACGTGTTTAAAAATGAATATTTAGATGTAAGTAAACTTAATTATCGCATCAAAAATGTATGTCTTAACTATAAAAAATGTAAATTTCTAAAAAGCCAGACTTTTGAAATGTCTGAATTGTGTAGTAAAATTAATTTCCTTATAGATTGTCATGACTATAATGAGAACTACGTAAATCCTAGAGAACTTGTCAAGCGGATAGCGAGTAACAGATCAAGTCTTAAACTTCATACTAATAATAAAAACGAACCAAAAAAAGGAACAATTCCTTTCTATTTCGGTCAGAGTAACTTAAAACCACAAGTAACGGATAACGTTTTAAACTCCGCCGATAAAGCAGAAAAAGGAACTATTCCGTATTATTTTCCTGTGATAAAAAAGGACGTTACGTTTTTTCGGGCCCAAAATTCCACCACCTATAATATATAATTTCAAAATACTCCATCAAAATATTGCTAGTCTCTTATCAAAAAAAGAACTACTTGAAATAACCTTGCAAGAACTACGTGAAGAACAAAACAGCCCAGATGTAATATGCCTCTCCGAAACTTTTATAAAAAAAGGCTATGAATCTTATATTAAAATTCATGACTATGAAATGGCTGCCAACTTCTGCAGGGAAAAACAAAGAGGCGGGACCTGCATTTTAGTTAAGAAAAACCTTATCTTTAAAGAACTGCCATTTATACATACCCACGCTATGCAAAATACGTTCGAAGCATGCGGTATAGAACTAGCTTACCATAAGTTGATTATTATTTGTATTTACAGAACACCTCAATCCGACCCTTCCCAATTCTTAGTTAAGTTAAATGGTCTTTTGGAACATGTATTTCATAAATATAAATCGAGAATAAATGTTGTTTTAGTAGGTGACTTTAACATTAATACTCTCAAAAAAGGCAATATAACTAATCAACTACTAGATTTGTCATACAATTTTAATCTAAAACTACATATAAATGAGCCAACACGCAAGTCATCATGTATCGACCATATTCTCAGTAATATTCCGGATGCTATTGCTACAGTCATGCCACTCCATCTATCCGACCATGATACAGCTCAAATGTTGAGCATTCCACTAAGTCCTAAGATACAAACAAAACAGGCAGCATACTATATATACAAAAGAGACTACAACATGAATAATATACTGAAGTTTAAGGAATGTTTACAAAATGTGTCCTGGTCAGAAACTTACGCAGAAAATGATATAGATGTAGCATTCAGTTCCTTTCACGAACTACTATGCCTTTTCTATAATCTATGCTTCCCAAAAATAAAAGTCAAAATAAATACCAATCAAAGGAAACAAAAGTGGATAAGCAAAGGGCTGAAACAAAGTTGTAAAACAAAACGGTCTCTACGTTATCAGTATTATAGAAATAAAAATGTAAGTAATAAAACGAAGTATACACAATATTCAAAAATATTACAAAAATGTATCAACACATCAAGAAAAAACGCAAATATTAAGTTCATTAACGAAAATGAAAACAAATGCAAAGCAGTATGGAAAGTAATTAGAGACGAAATCATAAACAATAACCTCAAGGACAATATCGAAAATCTTCAAATTGGCAACACAGTAGTCACGGATCCTATAGAAATAGCAACTGCTTTCAATAACCATTACATTAATATGGCGCCTACTTCTAGTACAGATATAAAAACAAGCCCTAAGCGAAATTCAGCACCATATTCGATGTTCCTCAAACCTGTGTCTGAAAACGAAGTTAAAACGGAGATGATATCATTGAAAAACTCAAATTCGGAAGGGTACGATGAAATTAATACCAAAATTGTAAAAGCATGCACTATTGAGCTGAGTGCAATTATAACACACTTGATTAATTTATCTTTCTCGCAGGGTACTTTTCCTGAAGCATTAAAAGTATCAATAGTTAAACCTCTTTTTAAAAAAGGTGATAAATCTGACGTCAATAATTATCGCCCAATAACATTAATACCTATTTTCTCCAAGATATTCGAAAAGTGCATGTACAAAAGATTGATCGAATTTTGTAATAAATTTAACATAATTCATGAAGAACAATTCGGCTTTCAAAAAAATAAATCCACAACATTAGCTATCTTCACTCTTATAAAAAATATATTGACAAATGTTAATCAAAACCGTCGTACTACAGGTTTGTTCTTCGACTTATCTAAAGCCTTTGACCTAGTGTCTCATGATCTGTTGCTAAAGAAACTGGAAGCAGTCGGAATTAGAGGACTAGTGCTTCAGTGGATAGCGTCATACCTAAATAACAGACGACAGCGGGTTACCATTACAAAAGTGGATAGAAATAACGACATGATACCACACTCATCCGAACTCAAGTACAACAGATATGGCGTCCCACAAGGAAGTGTGTTAGGCCCAATTTTATTCCTTTTGTACATTAACTCTATAATGAAAATAACCAACCATAAATGTATATTATTTGCTGATGACATTTCTATAATCGTAACAACTGACAGAAAAAATAATACAATTGACGATCATGAGACTGACATAAATAACACTATTGACAGACTAATTGAATACCTTAATAGAAATAATTTATCAATAAATCTCAATAAATCAGTTTATATACAATTTAATAAATCTAATAATTCTAAATTTAATATTAAAATGAATATACATAAAATTGATGAAGTAACCAAAACTAAATTTTTAGGCGTAACCTTAGATCAAGATATAAACTGGAAAGCACATATTGATATGGTTTCCAAAAGAATAAATAAGTTTGTATATGCACTTAAAAAAGTTAGAAATATAACAAACATTAAAACGGCAATAACGTCCTATCATGCATACGTTGAATCGGTGCTCCGTTATGGTTTGATAATGTGGGGTAATAGCACAGATCTAAATAGAGCATTCATTGCTCAAAAAAAATGCATTAGAGCAATATACGGGCTTCGACCTGACGAATCCTGTAGACCGATATTTAAAAAGCTTGGCTTGTTACCGCTACCGTGTCTTTACATATACGAAACTTGCATGTTTGTGAGAAAACATAAGGAACTATTTTGTACGGCAGATGAATTATATCCTCGTAACCGACGAGACCCTCACAGGCTCGTGCTAGATATCCTGCCAAGAATGGCTAAATATAATAAAAGTTCCATATTTATGTGTGTGCGTTTATATAATAAGATACCAAGTAATCTCAAGTCGTTGAATCTGAGATTATTTAAAAATAAATTGCATGAATGGTTGTGTAGTCATAGTTTTTATAGTGTAAAAGACTTCTTAGACAGTAAATGTTAAAAATATGCTTGTGTAAATTTGTACGCTTATCACTGTTAAGCAAAAACATGTTGCTCTAGTTATTGTTTGTATTTTACCATCTTTTTATACCATGTTTTTAAGCAAATAAAAATTATTCTATTCTATTCTATCGCAGTACGGTTGTTACAAAAGCACAGAGAACGCTGCTGCCCATTCTCTGGTAAGTCCCTTAGTCGCCTCTTACGACACCCACGGGAAGATATGGGATGGTGCTATTCTTTACGTCCGATACCATACAGAATCCGACACCATACAGAATGAAGTTCCACGTAATAGGAGGCAAACGGGAGCAAATATATTCTGGCAATGAGAATCATTCACATGCTGGATACAATTTTATTTGGTTTTTCCACTTATCCTAGTGGAATAAGCAAATAAAATTATATCCAGTATGTGAATGATCCATACTCAGCCAACGTGCTTGAAACTACTAAATACTTAAAATAGTATTTAATCACTTAAAAATATGATTATGAATTGTAAGCCTCTTATGCTTAGTCGTTTTTTTAAAACGTCCTTGACGCGTTCGATTTTGTTTGAATGAACTTGACCCAAGGTCAAGGAGATTTACGAAAAAACTACCCAGAATTTAGGCGATAATTTCCTACTTAGTTTAATCTGTTGTGAAATCTCATAGTAACTTATTTGGATTTATTATCTTAGCCTTTTATTTATTTTTTAAACATTGCCCCTCACTAGGAATTTCTCTTGTATCGTGGGTGTGTTTCCAAACATTTAAACTCACATACACAAACAGCCAGACCCGGAACAACTATCTGTAGGCCATGCAAATATTTGTTCCATGCGGGGATCGAACCCGCTACACGCAGCGCAGCAGTCGATTGCTCAACCACTGCGCCAACCGTGCCGTCTCTTTGTAGTTCTTTCGGTCAATCAATCACGACAGCGTGGCACGGTTTTGACAGGAGATTTGGAAATTACTCAATGGGGAAGGTCGGTCAAAGCTCACTGTAGATTGCGTGTCCTTAGTTGAGTGGTAATCCAACCGATATGGTGAAGCTTTTTTGAAACAATTGTTAGGGTAATCGCAACAGTCGCACGCAATTTCAAATTAGCCTTTTAAGGCTACGTAATACTCGGGGCAGCGAGCAGCGGTGGCAGCCCCTACTTACGAGCAGTAAGTCGTAGGTTCCAACCCAGGCAGGCGCATTACTTTGTGTAATTTATTTGATCAACGCTGCTTTCAAAATGGTGAAGGAAAACATCGTGCGGAAACCGGCATGTCCTAGAACTAAACTTGTGACATCTACCAAGCCGTAAAGGGCCCGCGTGGCGGATTAAAGGCCACTCCTTCTCATTGAGAGGAGGCTTGTGTGCCAGCAGTGGGAACATTATAGGCTGATGATGATTACTGCTCGTAAGTCGGGGCTGCCACCACTGGGTCACCGCTGCTCTCAGACATAACAAAGACCAAATGAAAACCAATTTGACTCACCACTTTCTCAAAGGTCAAGATGGGTCCATTCCAGTATCCTAGTAGCAAGTCTCCCGCGGGAGGTAACCTGCAACACTGCAGAGGGAGCGGCCGCGCCTCCCCGCTTGACACCTGAATGGTCACTGATGGCTTGATTGGTTTTGTTGAGGATCTGTAATGACAGAAATTGTGTGACCTAGTGTTGGAGCAGCACATGTTCCATTTTCAGGTTTTTCATCAGGAACTTCTCAGTGGTAGCCACGGTGTCTGGATTTGTGCCCGGTTGATGGCAATAGGCTCGCCCATGGGTGTATTAATAGGTACAACAATGCGTAACCCAACTTTGGATTATGTACATTGCATGTTATGTTATGCTACCCGTTTGAGAGATTCTCCCAGCCGAGTCAAAAGTGATAACGTTTGTTTTTCGTTTTCAATTAATAGTATTGCTCACTCACACAGAACGAGTAGCTCGTGGCTAAATAATAATAGCCGCACGTGTCGATCCTTAAGGTGAAGCCGTGCTTGCCGAGGTTGGTCCGTGGATGGGTGACCATAATTACATACCGAGTTCCCTCCGTGCCTTGGAAAGCTCGTTAAGCCGTTGGTCCCGGCTGTCATTTGTAGACCTTTGACAGTCGTTAGGTGTAGTCAGAAGCCAAAAGTATGAAATTCAGTCTAACCAAGGGGTATAGTATTACCCAGTTACTGGGTTGTGGAGGTCAGATAGGCAGTCGCTTCATGTAAAATACTGGTACTCAGCTGCATCCGGTTAGACTGGAAGCCGACCCCACGATAGTTTGGGAAAAGGCTAGGCAGATGATGATGCTCACTCACAAAGAAAATCCTATATATAGTTCTTAAACGGGATATGCCAGCTCAGTTCTTGTCTCTAAAATATCTGTCTGATTTAACCAGAAGGAGGAAGAAATTAAGAAACTCACCCATTCAACATATGTCCATAATAATGCACAACCCCGCTCCTGGTAGCGGCAGCTAAACTCAACCGTGTAGCACCACCATCTTCCTTCAACTCCACATCCACAATCCTAGGAGCATCCTCCAGCACAAAGTTGTACGTAGGTGTGGTAGACGTGGTGATGGGCGGTTTGGTGATGGATTTCCTGCGTTGCTTCTTATGTGGGGTCTCGTCCCCATTCTGTTGGGGTGTGACATCTTCTGTTATTGTTACGTCCCAGAATGAGAGGAGGCGCTCGTTTCTATGGAGAGATAATTGGTTTTTATCATAGCATATAAGTGTTAGTGAACAAATTGATTCGTCTGTATGGTATTGGACGTAAAGAATAGCACCATCCCACATCTTCCCGTGGGTGTCGTAAGGGGCGACTAAGGGACTTGCCAGAGAATGGGCAGCAGCGTTCTCTGTGCTTTTGTAACAACCGTAATGCGTTCACCAACCCGCCTGCCAAGCGTGGCGATTATGGCAAACCCCCCCCCCCCCTTTTGGAGGAGGCCTATGTCCAGCAGTGGAAGTCTTTCGGCTGAAATGATGATGAATGATGAACAAATTGAAAGTAAATAGAGGGTGTGCAAGTTCAGTCACGTATACAACGCGTACCAGAAATCAATTGCTGTTATAATTATACTAAGCGAATGTTCGCTAAGCGAGTTTTTGATAGCTTTTTTACCGCGTCAAACGTAACTAACTTTTTTACTCTTACGGGACCTACATTTATTGTATATTTCTTTAGCAAGAAAATAGTTGATGCGAAGTCAGCTATCGTTTATTCGTCGGTAGGATAGATGTATATATACAGGGTGTAACGGAAAGGGTATATACATACTTGAGGGTGTGCTACAGACCATCAAACTGGCCATGTTTCTCCATCGGACAACCATCGTAATAGCGAAAAAATTAGCTGCTACCCCATACAAAATTTCAATAGCTATTGGACCCAAATGTATGGGGCAACTGATATATTTTTCGCTATGCGCGACGTTTGTCCGATGTAGAAACATGTTCAGTTTGATGGTATGTAGCACAACCTTAAGTATACAAGGTGTTGTTTTGCAACCTCGTCAAATTCTAGGAGGTAACTATGCTAATGATTCTCGACCCGAATCAATAATAAAATGAGTAGGTAATTTTCTTTTTTTTATTTATTTACTGAAATCGGTAACTGTGAACCACCTGTGTTTTGAACACGGGCCGTCTGATTCCCGCCTTATAACGTCGCTTACACACAAACAAAAAACCTCAAACGTTTTTTCGATCATTTTATAATCCCTAAACCACGTTAAGGGGGTTATTCTGAAATATTGACAAACTTAAACAACAAAAAAACGCAGTGTTTTTTAATAATTTACTAGGTACCGTAATTTATATTGACTATTTATGTCTTTTGTGACAACATCCTGAATTTTGACGAGGATGCAAAACAACACCTTGTATATATACCCTCTCCCTTAAACCCTGTATTACACTGCAAGAAGAAAATCTGGGGAACAACTGGATTCACATAACTATCAGCTGTCTCAACTGCCTGCCTGACAGTAAACTATCATATTCAAAAATAGTAAACAATTATTATGTCTACTCACTGTGACCCTTCAATAAGCCAGCATACATCATTGAGCGTGGCTATTGACAACAGCGCAGTGGGTGCCGCGTTGTGTCCCAAGTTCTTGACGACGGTCGCGTCCCCGTCGTGCAGCCGCCATAGTCGGACTTGATATGAAGCTGCCACCAGGAATCGGGCAGTTGTGTTCTACAAGGAAACATAATAGATCTGATACTGTCACTTTAAGTTGGGAATCTGACCTTTGAGAAAATGACAGAAAAGGGTAGGGGCATGGAAAAGTGCTGCCAGGTGAGGTAAATCATTTTAATAGTCCTTTGCTAAAACCGGATTTACATTACGAAATTAGTGGCTTGAAATTAGTTTTATAACACTAATTTGACCAGTAATTTCACGTGTAAACGTTCAGTTTTAAAATGCATGCATTACTTTTTTGACACTGGAGTAGTTTCGTGCTATGCGCATATTTTTTGTAAAACTAATATCATGCAACTAATTTCATCATGTAAATGCAACGCGAAACAAGTGTCGCGACAGCACCTGTGCAGAGTAGACGTGTGGTTTTTTGTTGCATTGCAGACAAATAGGTACAATCATAAAATACAGCTTTGATTATGACAGGGCCATTATCTCCGCGATACTGATAATTTCACGACACTATAATTTAAACGAAAGAAGTTTCAAATGTGCTAAAATTAGAGAAAGAGAAAGACACTTGTTTCGTTATGTAAATCGGCATACGGGATTCGTTTAAAAAAAATCTAGATTGAATATCTGTTTACCACACAAATAGGGAAAAGATCGTCCCATCCACATTTCTTCTAATTACCACACATGAGCTATTGGCGAACTTTAGCACTCACTGCCACCCATATTACAGAGTTTTTAACTACAGCAAGCCATGCAGGCCGCCGACAGCCTATTACCATCTACAAAAGCTGCGCTGTCCAAGCTAGAACAGCCAGTGAGCCCGCTAGCCGCCTGTATGGCCTGCCGAACATAGTGTAGCGACCTACAAAAAGCAACTTACTACAAAAAGTACTACAGCGCCATCTATGACACGAAGGAAGAACTAACATCAATTTCCTACATCTCGCAAGCAAAGTTTACATCAACTTAAGACTATATCGAGAAATGCGCCTACAACTGTCGGCAGTTGCCCACCAGACACAACACCTGTCTGGTCGGAGGATCCTCCCTCCGTTTTCTAAGGAGTATAGAGGAACTTTAAACTCTGTTTTGCATACCCCTAAAATAGTATTTCAGACATGTTTCTTTAAACTTTGCCCCACTCAAGGAATTTCTCCTGTATCGTAGGTGCATTTATAAACATTAAAACTCACATACACAAACAGCCAGACCCAGATCAACTATCTGTAGACCATACAAATATTTGTTACAAGCAGGGATCAAACCCGCGAGTCGCAGCGCTGCAGTCGATTGCTCAACCACTGCACCAACCCTGCCGTCGAACATTAATCAAATAAAATTAAAATGGTGTTTTAAACTCACCTGTTTATGCGGTACAATTTTAATGGCACAAACATTATTTCCGTGTTTATTCTTACTGTCAACATTAACATTATACTTATATCTAATTAACGAGGTATGCAAGTCCCACTCGCAAACCTTATTCTCCTTATTACAACTGTACAGGCCGTACTTCTTGTGCCAATCTAGCGTGCTTATAGCACTACTGGTATTTTCATTGGATAAAACCGTTTCCACTTTTGCTTGTGCTACTGAATATATTAAAATCTTTCCACTGGTTGTGCCGAGGGCTATGCAATGTGTTTCTTCAGATATGCTTCTCCGTTTTCCCCCCTTTTGTGGGTTACCCTGAAATATGAGGTGATTTTTAGTTTAGTTTTCGACTGCCTTGTTGGTCTAGTCCTGAGCATTAGGTATCTTGGTTTTATTCCCAAGTTGGGTAAAGTGTTATTAGGTTTTCCCATCAGGAAATCAACTGTGGCAGTCATGGAGTCTGGATTTGTACACGGTTAATGGTAATTACATGGGACTTAAGCCATAACTGGCAACATGTTGGTGTACTCTTAGGTACACTTCTGCCTATTCCTTTGGGGATGTGTGGTGTGATGTTACATTACTAGTTCAGTTCTCAACATACATTCATAAAGTCATGACTTTACCTATGAGAGTAAGCAGAGACAATAGAATGCTGCCTACTTTGGAGTTTGGACCATACATACTAATAGTTATAAAGTTTTGGTCAGTGGGTCATCTTAGGGGCGTTTATAAAAACATGTTTTTTTAACATTGAAGAGTTTACAACTTTGCTAGTTTGTTATCACAAAAACACCATAAGATTTGATGGTGTTCATGTTTACGACGTACGCAATCTGAATGAAATATTTTGTCAAGGTTACTCAAATTATAATGTGCCCAATTTATGTATTGAGGTTATATTTACATGTTCATCATGATCATTTCATTGAAGGCAGTTTGTACAGAGCTTTTAAGTTAAAATTGAGCTGTTAGGAAGATAGATACAAGTGGGTAAACAAAGTACCAGGGTCACAAACGAATAGAAGAGAGCTCAAAAAGTATACCAAAACAAAATACGATTTAACCAAACTCTTCGGTAGGCGTAATTTTTTTTTATCGCGAATTCGATATGGAAATTAAAGGTTACAGATGCAGCTAAAGCCGCGGGAGAACCAAGTTTAAGTAATAATTTATAAAAACCACGTGTTGTACGTACCACTGACTGTGTGGCCGATATCCATTGCAAACATGAAGGCGGTGAGGTCAAATGTAAGTCTGGTGTATACTCCTGTTTGAGTACATTAGTTTCTGTGTCCCATATCCTTAATCTACCATCTTGGGTGATGGCAGAATAATATTTTCCATCATCGGAAAACGCCGCCTCTGCCATGGTTCATTCCGATTTTGTACTGACAACTTGCGTTCCGTTCCGCAGACACTTGAAATCATCACCACGTGATATTTTTAAAAGTTCATGTAGAAATCTGTTGAAGGGAAATGTTCCTCAGTTCTCTGTTTCTTATTAAAAACTGCAAAAGAATTCATTGCCTATCAATGATTTTTTTTCAGAGTATAATAAGTTTTAGAAAGAATTGAACTTCAGAAAATGATAAAATATGAATGATATTTCGTTGAAGTTGTCAGTAAACATAACGTTAAACGTAACGTAACTTCCAAGAAACTGACATTCGCATTAAATGTTGATAGACTGAAAAATAATAAAGGCGCGTTCGCTTCTTTTCGTTCTGTTGATAAGTGGATCAAAAAAACAAAATAAATCAATGTCAAAAGCAATACTGAAGTAATACTGAAGCACCTAAATATTCAAACTTGTCAATTAAAATGATAAGAGAAGATTTTCACTGGTAGAATAACATTACAATTTCGAATCACACTTCCTTGACAAAATTAGGTCACTGATCTTGCACAATGTCTTTGTGTTGCCAAATCGATAAAACAATCAATTTTCAATCGCAGTGTCGTGTCGGACGTCACTAGCAGCTGTCACGTCTGACATTATTTGTTGAATATTCGGAGCCTTTCGCGTTTTCATAGTTCGTTTGCGCTCGATGTTGTAGGTGGAGTTCATATTTTTTAGTTTTTGCGCTCTCGTTCCACTTTTCGAAAGTAATCTTTTATCATTTTAAAATTCAATGCTGTGTTGTGATTACCTTGATGTTTGGTTTCTAAAGTGATGTGTGAAGGCTTTACTGAAGTCGGATTGTGAATATGATGTCACTTTTATTCTGCGTGATACCTTGAAAACATGAGTGTTAGTGTTGAGGGGGACGTGTCGAGCCCCCTATCGGACGGGCAGGATGCGACCATCTCGAAATCATCGTCGGACAGCTTGAAGATAGACGAGGAGCCTTGTCAGGATGAGAAATCGGAGCCTAGTACCCCTAAACCCCATCCGATGGCGTTTACCATCGACTTCGGTGCTGCAAAGGCCGTTGACACTCGGAAGCTGGAGGAGCTAGCAAAGAAATCGCAGGCTCGGCATCAGCGAGTCCAGTCCATGTCTGCTAGCCTAACCAGGCCCAGTCCAACGCTCGCTCGGCCTCCGATGAGCGCCAAGCTGCCCCGCAAAGCTCAAGGGTACAACTCTGAAGGCTACTTCTCCTCAGACCAGGAAGATAGTGGCCTATCTGGTTCTGTCAAGCTCCGAAACAGTCCATTAGCTCAAAATGTTACGCACATAACATCTCCTGTTACAATTAGACATATTAAATCCCCTGTTACTGACACTGTCCTGCCAAAACGCACGTCCAAAAGTCCTATAGTTGATAATATAATGTCTAGGAGTGAAAACTTTACATGTCGCCAGGGTCTCAACTTGCCACTAAAGAGCAATACTTACATGAGAGAAGTTCACAGAACACCGAGTTATGGGAACATTAACAGGCATGCTATGGCAGATATTATAGACCAGAGCCCTGAAGGAGTGATGTTGACTGATATATCAAGTCCTGAATTAGATATTCTAACCCCTGACAATGGTTTGTCTACCCCAGAGAATTCTAAAAGTCCATTGATACGCAAAAGTAGAGCATCTTCTGAAACCCCTGATTTGTTCAAGAAGTGTATTGCAAAAGAACCTTTGTATATTGAGGATGATATTGATGGTCAGTCTGACAACTCTTCAACTGGTACTTACACTATTGAGGGGGATAATTATACAGAAGAACAGAAAGCTAGAATGAGTATTGATAGAACTTTCGGTACCAATACCCACACAAAAGCTGTAGAAGAAACTTTAAAAAAGAAAGGCAGTGAGAGAGACCCAGAGTTAGTGTTTGACTTCCCCAACCCTCAAAGAGTAATAACAAAAGAGCCTAGGAGAGACGTAGGCCTCCGTAGTCCTTTACAAAACCAGTCCTTTGAAATACCAAAAGGCCCTAAAGACAAAAATGTTTTAGAAATCTCTTGCTGTTACGAATCACCAAATGAGAATGATTTGGCAGCTCAAACTTCAAAACAAATCAAATCCACTCGGAGTTACTTAGAGAAAATAAAAAATAGAGTGAGGACAATCACGGAAAAAACATTTGCAAAATCTCCTCCTAAGCATGATGACTGCGATGAAGGTAGTTTCACATGCGTCACAACTTCAGGAGTTTTATCCTCTCGAATCCCTCCTAAAACAGAGCCTGTACTACGTAGGTGTAGTTTAACAAAGTCAGAGATAGATCAGACTGATTATGTCCATCGGTTGTCAAGAGAAACTTCTGTACCTGTCTCGTTACCAAGTACTAAAATAGGGTTAGAGGACACAAAATTTGAGAGCACTGCGTTGAAGAATGCTCAGAAAGCATTGCGAGATGAGTACGGGGTTACTTCGGATATGTCTCCAGAGCAGGTCGTAGGAAAACTGTCTTACTTGAGCCTGAATAGATGTAAAGGAGATAAGACCTGGATCCAGGACTGGGCTGAAAGTGTAAAGAAGTACAACACTAATACTTTGACTATGGAAAATGTGGTGCTGGACGATAGGCCGCCGATGAGTCCCAGACAACTAGCTGTGAAACGTGAGTTTTTTTTTAAATTCTTATTTTTTTTTTAATGCAGTACCTGCTGGTTTTTTTCTGTTTAACGAGACGAGCCTCCACCTACAAAGGCATTTCAAATAACAAACTAGTTCTCACGCCATTCCTCCCAATAAATATGTATCCAATTACCAACTAAATCTTAAAGATAGAGCAATAACTATTTACGAAACAAACCAAGTACCTGTGTTGTTTGTTTAATTAGAGTTTATCTCAAAACATGACTAACCGCTAGGGACCCAAAGTGAATTTTCTCGATCACTGAGATGGGTTACTAATTGCTACAGTTGGGTTATAAATAATCCTCTTGATCTGTCCATTTATGACCTATCATTACATTATTGAAATGTAGGTGTAGTACTATAAACCTCTGTCAACCCTCATCCACCCAATTCAGGCGTAATGCTAATGTAATGCATCCAAAATTCACCTTATAGAACACAATGTATAATGGCTTCAAAACCACGAATATTACACCCATTGGTTTTTCCTTTCAAAACTTATAAACATAACCGATGGTCATCATATGATGCAAAGGAATGAAAGGAAGGAATATAATGTCGTGAGAAAAATTCTGAGTATAAATGAGGATGGCTATAAGAGTAGAGGAAGAAAGGAAACGAGGAAAAAACAAAGAAAGAAACGATGGATGGACTGTGGGAAGGATGATATGGTTAGAAAAGAGGTGACTGCCGAGATGACGAAAAGTATGGAAAAATAAGGCATGCTGCGCCGACCTGAAATAAAAAGGGCAGGAGAATGAATAAATGAAAAACATAGTTTTACACACAATAGTCTAATTTATGGAGCATCAGGCCTGTCCCTGACCACTGTCTTACTGTGAACACATTTGTAATCATTGGTTCATCATCATCATCATCATCATTTCAGCCCAAAAGACGTCTACTGCTGGACATAGGCCTCCCCCAAGTGTCACCACATTGACATTTTGGAGGGTTTTGCCATAATCGCCACGCGTGGCAGGCGGGTTGGCGATCGCAGTACAGTTGTTACAAAAGTATAGAGAACGCTGCTGCCCATTCTCTGGCAAGTTCCTTAGTCGCCTCTTACGAAACCCACGCGGTGGAACGAATGTATGGGAGCGGTTGGACGTAGACATGTCCGAAAAATAAGAGCAAAATTATGACAAACTAATGATGCCATCTTATTCGATTACTTAATGCCTTCATAAATTGTGGTGATGAATTTCTTCATAACTCCCATATTTCGGGAGTAATTTGAGAAAATGTGAAATTTTACTATGAAAATGAGTGTATCGAGCTCTCTCCCTCCTGATTCCGGGCTTGTTTCAAGTAGCGGTCTCTAATATCGTAATGATATTACTAAGAGCTATATTTAATACTAAGACACATAGTGCGCCAAATGTGCACTTTCTGGGATAAAAGGAAATGAAAATTAAAAAAAAAAAAACGTTTTTTCCCCATTTGTATTTACTTTAAACCGCAGACAGACTTATTAAGAGGTCTATAAATATATTATATATATACAGAAATATATATTAACAAAAATATTCACAAGAACTGATGAGAGTATGACTTTTAAGTAAGTTGATAATAAATTACCTAGTTTCATTAAAAGTACAATAAATAATTAAGATGTAAGCTCTAATTTACTAAGTTACACATTTTAAAACAATAACATCATTTAATTATCTTCGTCATCATCATCATCATCATCAATTAATTCAAATTCAGAATCGATGTCCGCTAAATCATTTATGTTAACAAATTCGATATCACTTTTCTCAGAATCCGTAAGCTCATAAAATTCCTTAAAAGAAGATTTTTTTACAAACTTATTTCCTTTTGGACGGATACTTGTAACAAGTGGATCAGAAGACAGTAAAAGATTGTGCATAATATCTTCATTGCATGAGATACTGCTATGCTTTCGAGAATGCCCCTCTCTATATTTTCTAAAATCTTTATTTCTAGCCTCAGATGCCTCTTCGGATAGAAAACCAATGGGCACAATTGACATGTTCTGAACTATGTCTGGCCCATGCATTAAAATTTTATGAAGTGAAGAAGGCATATAATACCATGGGTATAACTCCACGTAAAGCTTAGCAGTATCAAAGCAGAACTCTCGGAATTTAGTTACGTTGATCTTCTCTCCTGATGAAATACACTGCAAGATCACACAGATTTTTCTTAAAAGCATAGCATCTATTCCGGTCAGTTCAGCAGATTTAGTGTAGTTTTCAAAAAATCTCCTTGCCGAGTTGCCATTGTTGGTGGATCCACTGCCTTGTTTCACAACATCGAGAAGTAAGCCCGTTTCTCTTCTTACAGCCTCTTGAACTCTTTTCTTCCTGTCATCAACTTGCCTTTTTGCTATATCACCCCTTACTTGCCATGATTTTATGTCTAATTTGTAGGAAATGTGTAATAAGCATTCCATTGAGCGAATCCAAGCGTGAAGGGTGCTTAAGCTATATTTATACATGTCCTCGTTTGCGTGTTTATCTTTGATTAACTCTAAATTATTCATTTCTTTAGGACAAGCCTTGCATATGTCACACACTGAAGCTGCTGTATTGGATATAATGGAATGAATTTTACCATCAATCATTGTCAACAGCAGTTGGTGTTTGACACTAATTCCATCAGTGATGGTGGATGGAGTTAAGGCTTCAATCTCTGCTTCGATTTCAGCCATCTCTCTCTGCACATTTTCTTTGGTTTCCTTTATAAACTTAAACAATATTGGCCGGCAAAATGAAGTGGAAGATGGTCGCTCGTTTTCCCAAATTGTTACACCTTTTGAGACGAGCCGCAGTGGTACAAGACTAATCATAAAATTACTAGCAAGATCGATTTGCTCATCTTCACTCGTCCTTTGATGATAAATGCTTTGGCTAGATGATCCGTCAAAACCCCATTTGCTGGTCAATACGAGCTGTTGATTGGGATCAACAGGGGTTTCTAACGACCTAATAAGTCTTCTTGAGGTTAAATCCATCAAGGCTTGTAATTTGATTTTTGCAGAGCTCTCTGTAACTGTGAGATCTTCTTTGGCCGGATAGCACTTAATTTTTTCTTTAACCAACATGTAGTAACTCGGGTATTGAAGAGCTCCTTCTTGAGTGTTGAAATCCCGAAGAGTGTTATAGCGCCATTTCGATAAGTTCATCGATACATAAAGAGCCAATGCCTTCAAAGGGGATATTTCCCGTACCTGAATTGATTTACCTTCAATGAAGGCTTTGATTTTTGAGGCCTCTTCTGGATTCTCCGTCAAGTATTTCATAACATAAGCTGTATCGCTTTGTCCTGCCTTTTGAAGCGCCCTTTCGGCCGAAAACATAATTTCAGCGCTGCTACTGCTGCATGAAAGACTATCTTCAGTGCGTCTTCTTTTTTGCCGGTTACTAAGGTCCTCAAAAGATTTACGAGGACTAGGATGTGTACAAGTTGAAGCATCAGATTTAGCAGGAGAAATTATGGGCTCGATGACGTCACTTATATTTTCTGTAGAAGGTTCCATATTTTCATTCTGTAATTCCGGCCATTGAATTGCAGCCTGTAGCCAAATCTCATGTTTCTTCCGAAACTTATCTGTGCTTCTTCCAGACTGTGTCCATTTTGCATAAATGCGGTAGCAAAATCGACGACACCAGTCTTTTAAACTTGTTTCAGCACTTTCACATAACTGAACACAACTGTTATCTTTTAAAACACTGAACAAATAGTTAAAGTCGCGTAAATCTTTATGTGCGCGTGCGCATAAAGCAACGTGAATATCAAGATTTGTATTAAAATTTGGAAAATACATTGCGAGATTAGCTTGGATACAACGAGGTGTAAATCAACACTGATTTTAAAGTTACTAATAGTGACCTATTTATATAAAATCCAGGTATCCCAGGTATCCTTTGTTAAATATTGCAAGGTAATTAGTTATTGTGATAATTAGTAAATGATGCATGCTAAATTAGTGTATTAAGAGCCATTTAGTAATTAAATAATAGCAATGTTCTTATCAGTAATCATTAGTGCATCAGTTTTATATGTAAACCTTAAGTCCCTAATTATATATCCTAATTAGCTTATATCTTCTCTAATTGGCTGCTCAGAAATGTTATTGTAATAAGGTAAACCTTTAGAAAAACGGTTTTAATCAACAAAATAAACAAAAAATAAAAAAATTGTGTTATAAAATAAACATCACTCTTTATCCCAGAAAGTGCACATTTGGCGCACTATGTGTCTTAGTATTAAATATAGCTCTTAGTATTAGCATTATGATATTAGAGACCGCTACTTGAAACAAGCCCGGAATCAGGAGGGAGAGAGCTCGATACACTCATTTTCATAGTAAAATTTCACATTTTCTCAAATTACTCCCGAAATATGGGAGTTATGAAGAAATTCATCACCACAAGTTATGAAGGCATTAAGTAATCGAATAAGATGGCATCATTAGTTTGGCATAATTTTACTCTTTTTTTTCGGACATGTCTACGTCCAACCGCTCCCATACATTCGTTCCACTGTGCCACGGGAAGATATGGGATGGTGCTATTGTTTATGTCCGACACCATACAGAGCATTACCATACAAGCATTGGTTAGCAATCATCAATATCCTCTATCAAACGCCTAATGACGTTCCAACCACATCAATTGAGCTTACTGCTTACGACATGTCGCGTAGACATTCACCAATCATTTGCAATACGCTATTAACCTTACCAAATCTACCGGCGGGCGTTGTAATCAATCAAGATTGCATACGGTCAGTAAACAGATACGTTTTAGAAGTACCACGTAGCTTTTCGTAATGTGGCAGATTGAGGGCATATCGTGAGGTTTTTCGGGTCCTGCAGCTTCTACCAAACCGGAGACACAGAAAGATAGGAAGAAAAGCATTTATTTGTCTCACACAGGACCTACAATAAAACTAAAATAATACTTAATTTAAAAAACCGGCCAAGTACGAGTCAGACTCGCACCCGAAGGGTTCCGTACCATTATTTATAATAACGAGCAAAAAAGACACATTTTTGTATGGGAGCTCTCTTAAATATTTATTTTATTCTGTTTTTAGTATTTGTTGTTATAGCGGCAACCGAAATACATGATCTGTAGTCAACTGGCTAACTATCACGGTTCATGAGATACAGCCTGGTGACAGACGGACGGACGGACAACGAAGTCTCAGTAATAGGGTACCGATCGACCCTTTGGGTACGGAACCCTAAAAATGGTCCTATATGAAGCCTAATTATCCCTATCTCGGTCTCAGCATGATGCGACATTCACAATGAATGTCAAAGCGCCGGTGGAGACGCGTAGATTTAACAAAAATCGACGAGACGAGATGGTTGGTCGATTCCCCTCCCTCCTATTGTCTCTCTTTTGTTGAAAACCGAGTATGAATTAATGTACAGATTTAAGACTGACCAAAGAAACGATGCACGGTAATGATTGTGTAGAAGATACCGCAGGAAAAGGGGTGGCACCTTTCCTGTTGTATCTTTTAGTGATACTTAGACAAACGCTCGGATTCGATTTCGATTCGATAAGTCGTATGTCTATCTTGTTTTGGCATTACGAAAGCAAGCGAGATAGACATCCGAATCGAAATCAAGTCCGAGCGTTTGTGAATTCGTGGGCTGAAAGGATTTTTGGAAGAGAAAGATGTTGCGTCAATTCCAAATTAATTAGGATGAGGCTGAAGAATAATAAGTTGTGTTGCTGGAAAAAAATGACAAATCACGCTTGCTCACTGCAATTTCAAACTATACGTTCAAGGTTTGGGGTTTCCTCACGATGTTTTCCTGGAATATTACTCTTGCTTTGAATTTGACGCAATACAACATACATACATCGCTTTTGTAAAGCGAGCCAAGCTATCTCTGAGATTAATGGTATACCTAGTCTCCAATTTCTATGCTTGATACTTCAGATTGAGTAATTTTGTAGCTTTGTACACGAGATAGACGGATCGGACGGATCTCGAATAAACGGGGAATACGGCTTTAAAGACCATTAAAATTAGCCTAGGAAGCTTCGCTTAGGTACACGAGAATTGGACAAATCAAAAAACAAAATTTTGTGAACTTGTTAAGCGACCGACATCGGCAGCAATATGCACTTGCTTTCACTTCAATGATAATCCTGTTATCGGTGATACAGTTTTGTACATACGCTTAGATAACGTAGAAGTAGAAAAATGATTCATTCATAAAGCAAGGGTCAAAATCTAAGCGGAAAAAATGCAGGAAAAAAGCGGAAAATGCATGATTTTTATTAGATACCCTGAGCTGAGCCTCAGCACCCTTATGCATCGAGAAAGTGTTGCATATCTTTATATTTATCTTGTTCAGACTAATCTCGTAAGAGCAGTGAGCACCAAGAGTTTAATTCCATCTGTAGCGAAAATAATATTTGCCAGTTAGCAAGGTTAGCAAGGACTTAAATACCCTGTACATTTAAGTATCTCCAATCGAGTAGGTTAATTTTAATGTACGACATTAACATTCATTCGTCCTCAATTAAAACTGAGGAATAAGCCAGGTGTGTCATTGCTAGCCATTCATTAAATTTGACATGTAAATGACAACAGGAAAAATGTGGTCAACAATTCACATATTAACCTATTCATTTTTATCCCTAATTTATATGTTATGACTTGTGTAAGTAGTATGACGTAATATATATAAAAAGTAATGACGCTCATAAACGCTTCAGAAGCTTGGTAGTTTTTTGCCTCACTACTTCCCCGCAACCCCTGCTCAAGTCAAGCTCTAAAGCAAAGTGTGGGGGCTAACATTTGGGGGCTATCGATTGTAATTTTTCCGTTAAAAAAAACCTTTCCGGAAGAGTTTTTTTCTGTTATAAAATAGCAAGTTAACATGTTTATTTATATTTTTATCGCTGTATATTGATCGTTTGCAGCTAATTTGCAAAGATAATGTTATCTTTAATGTGTTTTGTTCTGCTCGATGTTAAATGACGTTGTTTTCGCTGATAAGAACGCTCGGAATAATGCTTAGTTTTACACAAACGTGCCTAATCATGTTTACTTTGGGTCTTTGGGATAATTGTCTTCTATAGACGGTCTTATTTGTAATCGATAAGCAATTTATTGTTGTGTTCTATTTGCATTTAGAACGAGCTCTTAACTGCTCCTCAGAAATCGGAACTTCAAAAGACGTAAGGGATATGAAGATGATATTTTAAACCTTTTTTGAGGAAGACCAAAAGGTACTTTGTGACTTCCTTGTAAGGCATAAAAGCCTGCGTGATTTAAAACCACAACATCCCATATGATATTACGGTTTTACGCCTTATTAGGCAAGAGCAATCACGGAAAATTAAACTGAAAACCAAACACGATAGAAAACATAATTCCATAAACATGCCATAAAGTTTCCTTAAAATTGTACTAAATAACTAAATTGAGCCACTTACCATACGCATACCTAGCATAGTTTCTACTATGCAACAATGTCCCTATTTGAGATAAACGGAGCGAAAACTTGGAAAATGACTGTCATGTTTGTAAACATATTGCTGTTAAGTTGGTTCGAAAGTGTGTCTCATGTCAGTTGTTTTGACTATCTGTATGATAACTGGTGAATATTTGTGATAATGGTATTCCCGCGGCCTTGATATCGTAAGATAATAGAGGTCTTTCTAAAAGGGGTTCGACCGGGGAATTATTGTATTATCAACTAGCTGTCCTGCGCAACTTCGTTTGCGTCACATTTTCCCCGTTTTCGCAACATATTTGATTGCTTCTCCACTCCTAGTGGTCGTAGCGTAATGATATATAGCCTATAGCCTTCCTCGATAAATGGGCTATGTAACACTGAAAGTTTTTTTATTTTTTTTATTATATTTAAGAATTTTTATATTGGTATATATTTATAGTATTTTGATATATATTTATAGTATTTTATATATCCTTAGTTTGTCTTATTAAATTATTATTTTTTTACCGATAGACACCTACCACTGTTTGTCTCTGCATCACCCAAAGGTTGACTGGTAGAAAATGCCTATGGCATTAAGTCCGCCACTGTACATTGTACTTGAAGTGTTAAATAAATAAATAAATAATAAATAATTTTTCTAATCGGACCAGTAGTTTCGGAGCCTATTCAATGCAAACAATCAAATCTTTCCTGTTTATAATATTAGTTTAGATTAAAGTTCTACCATCAACACCTTACATCGACATACCATTGTAAAATACTGGTAGACTGGAAGCCAACCCCAATATAGCCCGTCTATGTTGGCAAGGAGTCCAATCTACTAGTTCCCATGATCCTCGGTGTAAGTGTGGGAAGGGAACACCCCGGGTTTCAGTCAGTAAGTGTCTGACAGACCCCTCCGCTCGCCCATGGGAAGACTTCTAGTATCACCAGATGAATGGCAGGTGATTTATTTCCACTGCCAAGCTCTGTATGCTTGGCAGTTTATCGACACATTTGTCAACAGCCGATAAGATGAGCGATTATTGCCTCTATCTTGGTCACAATTGTGATGAGCTAGCTTTAAGCAATAACCTCTCAATCTCTTTCCACATTTTTGGAATAGATTGACGAGCTAACAGTGTGTGAAATGCTGTTGGACTGTTTTCATAGTAACCAAATCGTCTGTCATGACAATGGATACAACTCATTTTGAGCGGTTTGTTAAGTAGTACTTTAACATTTAAATTGTCTACAATAATGATTGTGCTTGTACTTAATCTTTGTGAAAAAATGGTCTAATATCGTGCTTTACAAAATTGAATACTTATTTTTTCTTATCGAAAACAGCGACTGCTTGCTTTAAAAGTCTTTTCGAAAAACCCTAATTATTATTTTCCCATAACTCAAGCCATTTGTCCTTTCTGTTATTACAATAAATTCCTAAACTTGTAAACACTTCAAGCAGACTTGTCGTCAACAATCACTACATACCTTTCCGTTCGTTTCCCTTTCGAGCGCTCGTGAAATATTAATGAGTATGAGTGTACCATACGGATGAAGTTATGAGCGTTCTGTGAGTGACCGGGCGAACAAAAGATTTGAGTGTGGTTCCTTTGCTTATGGGTTTCTATATCTTTTTGGTCGGTGTTAGTTATAGTAACAACAAGCTCATGCGCACGGCTTCGCTCGCTTTTTTTCGGTAATTGTCCCACGGGATCGTACTACTATACCGGGATAAAAAGTATCCTATGTGCTATTCTAGACCATTATCTATCCCTGTGCCAAATTGCATCCGGATCCGTTCAGTAGTTTTTGCGTGAAAGAGTAAAGAACATCATTATATCCTCACATACTTTCGCTTTTATAACATTATTAGGTGCGCCCCGCGGTTTCACCCACGCAAACCGGGATAAAGCTATAGATATAGCCTATGTGTTAACTCAGGGTATAAGCTATCTACATACAAAATTTTGTCCAAATCCGTTCAGACTTTTAGGCGTGAAGGAGTGACCAACAGACACACACACACACACAAACACACACACTCACAAACTGTCACCTTTATAATATTAGTGTGATATTAGGTTTATTATAATAACATTATTTATTTCAAAACAATAACATCACACCTGTTATTGCCGAAGGGTTATTAACAAATAAAATTAAGACTATTTTAAATTCACCATGTCTTCAGATCAGTATTTTGAACGTCTAAAATTGCATTTAAGGCGGTCCCCCAAAACGCTCGCCCCTTTAACGCATACTAGTGTTTTTGTTGGGAAGAAGTTGCGGAACAAACTCTTCAGCAAGCAACACATCTGTCCATTAAGTTAATAGATAGTGATTGTAGTTTTGCAGTTCCTTAATCGGTGATATCTTTTAAACCGTCTCCATCTTTGGCTCCAAAGTTCACAAGGAAGCAAATAATAGTACAATCTATGGTTCAAACAAAGCAATGTTATAACTGAATTCTATTTTCAAGACAAAGGGTTTCACTTGTTCCGTAAATAGCGAACCATAGAGCACACCTGCTTGTTTTCCCGCGCTTGACATGTAGGTCCGTTTACTGTAAATGTATAATTTTGCGCGGCTTTAGAAATTTTATTGGCTATGGCTTGGTATTATCCCAGTGGGATATTGCCTTAATAAGTTTTAGTAAGAAAGTATAGCTATGAATGAAATTAAGTAGCAATTCACAGACCACACGATATGTCTCTCTAATTGCAAAAAAAACGTCGGAAAATTTTCGCGGGCTACTCTGGCGGTTCCTCCTAAAATCCATTTGATTTTAACTTATCAAACATACAGTCATATAAAAATCCTAACCACCATTCAATGCATTAATAAACAGACAAAAAGAAGATAATCTTGTCCCATACACAATATTAAAAAGGTCAACGGAACTAAATTGTGACACAAGCGGCCATTGATTGGTTCACGCCCTTAAAGTTTACGCCCTAGGTTCAACGGTCCGAGCTATTTATATAGTTTACTTTGTTGACAGCCAGCAGTCCAAGCAATTTGTATTGTTTTATAGACAGCCAGTGACTGGCCCTAGGGTCTCTTTTTGGCTAACATTTAATTGATTGAACGGTTGTTTTGTGTGTCCTTCGGCCGAGATTCTTTCTTCTCGTGTTTTGTAATGTTAGATAGTTTGCCAATGATTGTATGGAGTCAATTTCTTTTAACTTAACAGACAGATTTGTTGCTGGGAAATTCGTTCCGCCACTTCTTCTTCCAAATAAAAATACAAGAAGTGCTTAAGTGTGCCATTTTGGAGGACAAACGTGTAATTTTACAAACGTGTAATTTTGACGTCCAAAAATTGCAGAATCTCAGTCTATTTTAACGGCCGAAGATTTAAAACGCTAAAGAGAAGGAGTTCGAAAAAATTAACGTGTCGTCTGTGAATTACTACTTTCATTCAAAGCTATACTTTCTTACTAAAACTGATTATGGCCATATCCCACGAGGATAACACCAAGACATGAGCAATAAAATTTCTGAAGCCGCGAAAAATTATGCAAATACAGTAAACCGGACATATAAGCAGGGTGCTCTATAGTTCGCTATTTCCCGGACAAGTGAAGCCGCAGTTTTGAAAATAGAATTCAGTTATGAACCATAGATTATTCTAGTATTTGCTTTCTTGCGAACTTTAGAGCCAAATATGAAGACAGTTCGAAAGATATTACCGATTAAGAAACTGCGGTGACTATATTCTAACTTAAAAGAAAGATTATTTATTTATTTATTTATTTGTAACACCTTAAACTATCCTTACAGGGTTTACCCTAATGCGACAGTTCAGAACTTAAACTAATTACACTTTATACTTAGATTTTCAAAAATTAGAACAATACAAAATACAGCATTATTCAATTATTACATAATAAGTAATTATTATAATGGTGGATAAAACAACAAAATAGTACATACATAAACACAAACACACTTTACTTACGTTTTATAATAATTTCACTTGTAGCATAGTATAAATAATAATACCCTTGCGAATTCACTCCAACAACATGTAAACACATCGATCTGTGTTTGAAGGTCGTTGATGGTACGGAATGCTCTAGTAAGGGGTGCCTTGCCAAGAAGGTTAGTCCTGGCTGTAGGTACCAGTAGCAGTGGCGGGCTGCGCCGCCTCCACACGTAGCGGTCCGGCACACACAGACTCAAGCGCTGCAATACTCCCGGGTTACTCTCCACTCCACGAAGCACCTTCACCAAGTAGGCGACCAGCGCAAACTCCCGTCTGACATGCAGTTGATTATAGCCAACCATACCCAATACAAACAGAGTGGGATACATCAGTGGGTAAAACGGATATACCCCATACAACCTCCTGTAAAAATGGCGCGTGAACTTGTTCTGAACGCGCTCCAACATTACCGAGTACTTAGCTTCATGCGGAGCCCATATGATCGCACTATGTTCCAGATGACTCCTGACTAGTGCGTCATACAGGACCCTAACTGCTGTGATGTTTGTGAAACTTTGCGTCTGTCTCAGAACCAATCCTAAGTTTCTGTACGCCTTCTTACAGATCTTTGTCACATGCTTTCGGAATGACAGATCGGGAGTCATGAAAACACCCAAGTCTTGCACTTCCGTAACTCGTTGCAGAAAGGGTAAGATGTGTTGCTGGCTGGGAGTTTGTTCAGCCACTTCTTCTTCCCAGCTAAAATATCTGAAAGGTTAACTAGCCGTGAAATCAAACGTGCAAATGACTGGTTTATTCGACACTAACTTTTGTTCCCGGCTTCGCTCCCGTTTTGTAGTGAAATTAACCCACGGGAGTGCGGTATAGCACTTTGGATCATGTATCTTCCCGTTAGTCAAAGAATTTTCGGAATAGGATCAGTAGTTTCGAAGTTTGCCTCCTACATACAAACTTACAAACAAATTTTACCGCTTGATAATATTAACTATAGAAGATGATGCAGGGACGCCTTCGCATCCTCTTGTCTTAGTGAAAAAGGAATGGGCCTTTCCCCTAGAGTTGGAGAGTTTAGGACAACAAAATAAACCTAATGTTTAAAAAAAAACTTGTAAATTGAAATACTTCGCTGTAACAACGTGGCTACGCTCTCTTCAAGGTTACTATCGTTTCCGATTAACAAAAATAATCATCACAAGTCCAGCTGTTTCCGAGTTTATCGCAGACAAACAGGCTGCCATCAAAAAGTTCCCAACACAGATGTTAGATGTGCGTCAGTGCGTAAATTATCATAAACATCACAATTACCTTTGAAGTCAGTATTTATTTGACTAGTTGGAAACACAATCAGTTTACACATTTAACGAGTACGTGGTTAGTTTTTGACTTTGTATTTTCCTCAGGATTAACGGTTCAAGATATATTTATTTTTGTTTCTGTGCAATTATGTTTCGACAAGAAGTCCGTGATGACAATTCAAAATAAAGAAAAAAGAAACCCTCCCCTTAAATTGAAGTATGCTTGACATTTTGCCTTTGCTAGAACCGCGGGCAAGGTGGCAAGATATAAAAGTATTCTGTAAAAATATATGTTGCCCAAAGACAAATAAATTAAATTACGATTGTTTGGGACAAAGAGCTCAACACCAGATTGTACGTGCAATAATAAACTCAATTGCTTAATGTTGGTAAAAGAGTATCGTTTCTTTTAAACCACACGTGTCTTTTGGCAAAATAATTATGGCATGTTTGCTATCGTTGTTGCTTTGTCCTTTTTTCTGTTATCCTCTCTTTCAATCTTTTTTTTTTTTTTTTTTAGGATGGGAAATCATCAAATGACTTCTTCCGCTCTGGGCGGAGCGGAAGGGAGTGTCAGACTTGACTGACTAAAACCCATCCATGTTCCTTCTTAGCCCTTTGCGTTCCAGGGGCACGGTATCTCTTTCGAACAACCCGCAGCCCTGGCAGGCATCGGCCCTCTCGGACCCCTTCCGATTTGCTGACATCTCCTTGAGGCGCGCGTGGAACACGAACGCGCCGTCGGCACGGTCTGTCGTCATAAGACGGACGGACGGTGAGCTAGCCCATTACTCACCGTCCACAGGCCCGCGCCTACGGTGGCCGGGGGCCACTGGTTGCCCCCCGACGCCCGGGGCGTCTCCCGCGACGGCTGGGACGTGAGGTTCTCTCCCTCGCACGTTCCGCCACCTCCTTCGCTAGCATGACTGCTTCGCAGAAGGAGGCGATGGCTTCCCATTCCCTCTCGCTCCGGACCATGGATTGAACCAGGGCCGGACGCGAGAGGTCGCCGCCGCCAATCGCCGCTACGAGGACACGGCGGTGCTCAGCCCAAGCGGGGCATAGCTCCACAGTGTGCTCCACCGTGTCCTCCGGCCGATCCTCGCAGTGGTGACACCCGGGCGTTTCCTCGCGCCCGATTCGGTGCAGGAACCTCCCGAAACAACCGTGTCCGGTGAGGACCTGCGTCAGGCGGAAGGTGAGGGCGCCGTGGCGCCTCTCTAGCCACTCCTCAAAGAGGGGACTTATCGCCACTATTGTGGCGTGCCCTGCACGGGGTTGCGACAGTCGCTCTCTCCATGTCGCCATGAGATCGCGCCGGAGGTCTGTCCGCTGAGCGACAATTTGCCGCGGCAGCGGAGTTTCCCCCCGGCGTAGTGCCTCCGCGCGCCATTCGTGCAGGCACGCGAGGACTATCGCCTCCAGATCCCATGGCGGCAATCCGGCCAAGAGGCTCGCCGCCTCGCCGGAGATCGTGCGGTACCCCCGGATCAGCCTTACGGCTACCACCTTCTGGGGCGCGTTCAGGTAGTGGGCGGCTCGCCTCTCTTTCAATCTTGAGGTGGATTTTTTTCCCAGTAGTACATTCCGTGTGATAATTTCCGATCTGCACAAGTCCACATGGGCAAAACTGCGAGCACAAGCTAGCTTGGAATAAGTGCAATGGGCACAGCATTCCAAATGCTTCTGTAAAGGTCTCTACAAGGTCGAGTGTCATCATTGGTTCTTATTTCAACGGCATCGCCGCCATTTGTAATATAATATACGCAGGGATGTAATGTTTTTATTTTGAAATTGGAAACTGCATTCGAACGCGGGGAATCTGTCCCCGTATTCACATACGCTTTGACTCGATTTCGATTCGAATAGTCGTACTTGTATCTTTCTTTATTTGCCAAAGCGAAAGCGAGCGAGATAGACATACTACTTTCCGAATCGAAGCGTTTGTAAATACGGGGGCTGCCTGGCTGGCTATACTTATGATAAAAAAGCTAACAATTAAAGATTTCAGAATCTCAGAGGAGGTTTATTGTGTTGTCTCATAGAACTCTCGTAGATAGGAGCCCTGTGTCCCAGCCGTAAGAACTCTACAGGCTTATTATCCCACGGGAACTAAAGACTCCTTTTCAATATGGAGTGTTTGTGAGGTACCCATCTATTTATTGGTCCTGTGGTTGGCAATACCTCTCAATAAAGTTTTTTGAAGTAAACAATCTAGGATTCTATTTAGTTTTCCCGCTAGTTTTTCTTCCATAATGTTGGATTCCCAAATGTGATTGAAAAGAACCTCTACCTAACCTAAACTATTTACAACGACTGTAATTGTAATTGTAATGCAAGAAGTCATTTAAAACGGTAACACAAACATTAATCGTTTTTCCAGCGAACTCATAAGCGTTGACTTAAGGAAATGCGTTATTAAAGTGCTTTCCAGCCCCGTTACGACATTACGTAATGGACTATGTCCCTGTTATGGCTTGGCCACGACCTCCACAATCAAGCGTCACGCGATTTGCGACGAAACATAACATAACATCACGCCTGTAATCCCCGAAGGGTTAGGCAGAGGTGTATCTATTAGTACACTCACATTTCGCCAATTAAGTTTAAGTCCCATGTAGAATAGGTGGCGAGCCTATTGCCATCAACCGGGCACGAATCCAGACTCCGCAGCTGCTACTGAGAAATTCCTAATGGAAAAACCCAATAACAACTGCCGGGAAAATTAATGAAGACTGTTTAGAGTGCGTGCCTTTAAGTCCAGGTAGCCTACCATGACGTCTTAAAACATTATTGTTTTACTCCTTTTCCAGTGTGGGAAAGAGATGGCGCTAGACATCCTGTATAGCTCCGTCTCTTTCCCACTCTGGAATGAGAGTAAAACAATACTGCTTTAAGACGTCATGGTATGGGCCAGCTGGTATATGAACGTGGACGAGGCGAAAGGAGTTTGTAAGGATCATAGTGGCGTTCTGCAGTTTCTGCATACCACTGAAAAAGGCGTGAATGTGTGTATGTACAGAGTTTGCCACGAGTAAACCTAATACTAAAAAGCTTATACTAAGTTAGAAAAAAATGAACAGCTTTTTAAATGTGTTCGTGTTCTTGTCATCAAACCCTTTTAATTGATACCCATATCATGGGGAAGGAAAAAAAAATCGCCACATTAGATTAAGACTGACGTCACTTAGGTAACCATGCATTGTCATCCGAACTAAACATGTATAATGTAAAATTTCAGTTCAATTCAGTTACAAGATTTGACATAAACAAACAAACATACATACAAACATTGCAAATTAAGTAAAACCTTGTAAAAAGAAGTGGTTTACTTTAGAGCATGCCACAAGTCAACGCGATGCGACACACGCGAAGCAGACTAGTGAAACACGCGTGTCGTTTGAAGCAAGCCGTGTCGCAAGTCGCATCGCCTGAGGTTGTAAACGGGGCGTAAAGCTAACATTAACGAGCCATGTTATTATGACGTGTAAAGCCGCCATATTGTGTTTCCTGTCAAAGCCTTGGAACAATTTTCGAAGTGCACTTTAATGCACTTTTCCTGGAATTAGTGGGACAGCAGTTTGCTGCTCTAGCCGAGTTGCGAATCGATTTTAACGCTGTCTCTTTCTACCACAACAGCCGAGTGATACCGAATACCAAATCGGGTTTCCAATATATGTTTTTGATTTGCTAACATGTGTCATACTTTAATCATGGTAAACAACTTTTTGTTAATTTTAGGTATTCATTTTTAGAATGTAATAGTTCTATTTCTAAATCTAAATTAATTACTAAACATAAAACTATTAAAACTAGATAATTAAAACTAAAATAACAACAAATTATAAAAGGGCGTCAAAAAACTCCTCCTCAACGCTATCAGGTGGTAACGTGCCCAAGAGACTGGCGGCGTTGCCACGTTGAATGGCAACACTTAGCCTTTGGCCAAGGTAAAACCCAGCGCTTGGGTCACGGGAAGCGTCAACTAGGCGTTTAGAAATTTCCTTAAAAAGGCTGTGAGCACTCGGACCCCACGGCCCCAGAGTTTCAACCTCAAACGTCTCGAAGATATATAATAGTTACCACAAAGTTTGCTAATATTGATGTTATAATAATATGACGGACAAGACTAAAAAAATATTGCTCAGCTTGCATCGCAAAAACAAATTCATCATCATCATCATTTCGGCCCAAAAGACGTCCACTGCTGGACATAGACCTCACATTGTCACACAGTGTCACATTGACATTTTGGGGGGTTTTGCCGTAATCGGCAGGCGGGTTGGCGATCGCAGTACGGTTGTTGCAAATGCACAGAGAACGCTGCTGCCCATTCTCTGGCAAGTCCCTTAGTCGCCTCTTACGACACCCACGGGAAGATATGGGATGGTGCTATTCTTTACGTCCGACACCATACAGAGCAAAAGAAAAAACAAATGAACAATGACAAATTGTAATCGTGCTTCTTAATTTAGCCATTAGTCTTCTTAACCATTTATTTTGAAAAGAACGTTTAACCGACTCTAATATCTCTTAATGAGGCCATAAGATAGCAACTATGTTTGTCAAATCAAATCAAATCAAATCAAAATATTTTATTTTACATAGGCCTACATGGGCACTTATAAAACGTCAACAGAAGAGGCACGGTTCGGGTTGGTCGTTTCCTATGGAGAAGAACCGGCAAGAAACTCCATGGTTACTCTTTTAAAATCATTTGGTTCTACAATATTTGGATGTTACAGCGTTAGTACTTAAGCATGAGAGGACAGCGTAGGCCCGACAATAAGTCGTCGCTTACTACAAAAGGTAGAAAAAGACGATAGTAAAAAAAAAAAAACGTACGAAGCCTACGATGTCCACACATTCACAAAAAATATGAATGAAAAAGAATCTACACAAAAGTAAAAATAAAACTAAGAACAATTAATTAAACAATTGACACAAATGTAGTCATCAGAACTGTAACTATCCTGCACAATGAATAAACGGTGCAATGATTTGAAAACTATTGTAAAACATCTGAAAAAAAGAATAGAATAAATAAAATTCGGAATAGTTAGAGACATCCACATACTTGTGTCGTTAATGAGCTACCAGGAAGCCGCATGAGCAGAAGGAACTACAGCCAAACTTCTTTATCTTCAAGTTTGACACGTTATGGTCTTACTGACAGCAGGCAGTTGGATATTGCAAGTAGACCATCATCATCATCATCTTCCTGACCTTGTCCCATTCTATTTGGGGTCAGCGCAACATGTTTTCTTCTTCTATACTACCCTGTCCAGGGACTTAAAAACACCTTCATAAAGGTTACAGAATTATAAGTGTTACATGTTGAATGTAACACTTATACTTATACTGTGGTTCTGTATGGTGTCGGACGTAAAGAATAGCACCATCCCATGTCTTCCCGTGGGTGTCGTAAGAGGCGACTAAGGGATTTGCCAGAGAATGGGCAGCAGCGTTCTCTGTGCTTTTGTAACAACCGTACTGCGATCGCCAACCCGCCTGCCAAGCGTGGCGACTATGGCAAAACCCCCCCTTCTTGGGGGAGGCCTATGTCCAGCAGTGGACGTCTTTCGGCTGAAATGATGATGATGATGACATGTTGAATTGGTAACAGAATCAAATATGTAACACTTTTAAATGTGTTTTTAACCGTAACATATCTGTAACAGATATAAAAGTGTTAACAGTGTTAATAAGGTAAACGCAGCGTACTAAAGCTATAATTGATTATTTCAGTCACACAAATATCAACACGTTTTAACATAATGTAAAAGGTTACAGTTTGATTCGGTAACATTATTGTATCTGTTACATTTAAAAGTGTTTTTTCTGTTATTATAACTGTTTTAATAAAAATTAAATTAAAAATTTAAAAAACCCCCGTCACAGAAACCTCTAAAAAACCAAAAGTAAATTAATCCAAGCGTCGTAACGTCGGGGGTCCGGTTTGTTTTGTGCTTGTACTAAGCGGTCTACTTAATTTAATTTTTATATATAACTAGCTGTCCCGCGCAACTTCGTCTGCGTCACATTTTCCCCGTTTTCGCAACATTTTTCATTGCTGCTCCGCTCCTTTTGGTCATAGCGTGATGATATATAGCCTATGTCCTTCCCTAGGTTGAAATCTATCTTCTTGCCAAATTTCATTAAGATTCGATCAGCCGTCGTGAAAAGGTAACAAACAAACAGAGTGACTTTCGCATTTATAATATTAGTATGGATTTAATTTTTATTTCATGTTTTTTAAACTTATATAAACAGATACACAGACACACAGATACAGACGTCAAACTTATAACACCCCTCTTTTTTTGGTCGGGGGTTAAAAAACAGTGTGAAAAACGCTTATTACGGTTACAGTTTCGAGTCCCTGCCCCTGTCAGACCTCACGCCATCATTTACTGCAAGTAGATAACGATATTGATCGCTTTGTCTATCGTATGAATATTTATATCGCTTTACACAAACGATATTTGTGTTTTCTGCCAGTAAAATTAGAACCATGCACCTTGATCTAAACCATTTATTTTTGGCAACATGAACGTTTCACCCACATCTTTATTCCTACTCTTATCGTTTAAATATCTCTTGCAAAAACATGTAAAAAAACCGGCCAAGTGCGAGTCGGACTCGCGCACGAAGGGTTACGTACCATTTTTTATAAAAACGAGCAACCAAAATCACTTTTTTGTATGGGGGCCCCCCTTAAATATTTATTTTATTCTGTTTTTAGTATTTGTTGTTATAGCGGCAACAGAAATACATAATCTGTAGAAATTTCAACTGGCTAACTATCACGGTTCATGAGATACAGCCTGGTGACAGACGGACGGACGGACAGCGAAGTCTGAGTAATAGGGCCCCGTTTGACCCTTTGTGTACGGAACCCTAAAAAGCAGACAGCAAAACGTGGGCCGACATAACCCAGCTATAGATTTAAGACTTCTAGAACGAAAACAGCTAATTCTGAGTAGCGCTCCAGAGTCTGAATGTGTTCGGATGATGGCGATAGGATCGTCTTCGTAAACGTAACTGGTGAAATTTGGGTGTTCTATTAGGTACGCAGGTACGCACGAGGACTATTCAAGCTATTCTCCTACAAAACCAGTTTATGCGGATCTCTCATTGTACGAGAAAACTATACAAAGCGAGCCATGCTATACTGGAAATGTATAGCCGTATTATACAGCATGGAATTTTTCAATGCCACCTGGAAGGAAACTACTCTAAATACTGGAGATAGCAAATTTTACTGAAAGGAAAAATTTCTTTATTTTTAAAAAGAAACATATCTGGATTCAAATATTTTAGAAAATTCGCTTGTCAAACTTTGGAATCAAACCAGTTAAAATCCGAAAAATAACATCCTGTACTTTTATGCTATCGCTCAATAGGGTCAATCATAAGGATCAAATCTCTCTAACAAACATGATAAATTAAATGAAGAGAAAACTATGAAATCTAAAAAAACAATCACTATCCAAACCATAGGGCTTCTTTGACCCAGAGATAGGTATAGGACGTCTAAAACAAAAAAAAATACACACATCAAAAGTGTCTAGGGATCAACATATATTTTTGCAATAACTTTTCTCCTGATTGATATTAATTAAAATTTTCTTTAAGGATTCATCAAATAAAGTGTTTTCGTTTGTCACAGTAACGATAAACCAAGTCACCTTTGCATTAATAAAGAAATTTGCCATTTTCTAATAAAGGGATTTTTGACATTTGAACCACTAACATTAAAGTTCGAAAAAAAGACTGAAATAACAGTTTTCTTTAAAATTTTATTGGGCAACTTAAACAATTAATAATCCGTGTTTCTACCGCGAACACTAACAACACAAGAACATCGGTTTGGCATACTCAAAATGAGTTCATCCAAATCACGCTGTGGAATGGCCGCCCATGTTCGTTGCAACAACAAAAAAAGGTCTTCTTGCGACTGGATACCCTCCATATTCGGCAGAGCTCTTTTCTGTAGCATATCCCATGCATGCTCAATCGGGTTCAAGTCTGGCGACTGAGCAGGCCAGGGCAGGACATTGATGTTAGCTGCGGCGAGAGTCTGTCTTACAACTCTTGCGGTGTGCGGTCGTGCATTATCATGCATTAACTGAAATAATGGACCGATTTGCACTTGTAGAGGAACGATGACGTCTGATACAATCGTCTCAGCATAAATTTGAGCGTTGAGGTTGCCTCTGATCCAAATCAACTCAGTTCTTCCGCCGATCCAAATACCCGCCCATACCATGATGGTTCCACCACTATAAGGATGGACTTCCTGGCAGGATTTTAATCGCTGTTGGCGTCCAGGGGTTCTCCAGTGTCGTATACGTCTTGTATCCGGTCTCATACCAAAACGAGACTCATCAGAAAAGCACACGAAACGCCATTGTTCTTCTGCCCAATTTCTGTGTTCAAGAGCCCATTGATATCGAATCCTACGATTGTGCATTGCTATAGGTGGTACCCGTAGCGGTCTTCGGGAATGAAGGTTCACTTCATGCAAGCGGTTTCTGACTGTTTGGTCGCTAATTAAGTTCCCTGAAGAGTGATGAAGCCTCACGGCTAACATCATGGCGGTTATTGTTGGAGCTCTTCGAGTTAAGATTTGAATGTATCGGTCTTGTCTCCGTGTGGTGCAGCGATACCGTCCTCCATGGCGCTCAGCCACGGTACCAGTGCTTCGGTAACGTGTCCAAAGTCGACTGATAACACTCTGACTTGTATTCAGAGCTAAAGCCACAGTACGTTGCCGGGAACCAGCTTCTATCATTCCCACGGCTCTGAGCATTTCTTCCCTGCTTAAATGACGTCGCCGCTCCATAATAACGTTGGTTTTAATCAGTAGTAGGGAAACAGTAGCACTAATAATGTCTTCAATGCGTTGTATGTTTTTATAGGGAAAATATTGACAGCTGATTTTCATCTTTTACTCGAATTTGATTCACAGTTCCTGATTCAAATTATGAAATGCACCAAAAAGGATCCATATAAATTTATAAAATCATAAATAATTTATTACAAAGCCACATCTCAATCTCAAGAAATCCGCATAAAAATGCTTGATCCCTAGACACTTTTGATGTGTGTATATTAGGTCTTTACCTATGAAATTGCCGTATTGCAGATTTGCAGTACAGACTTTTTCAAACAAAAAAAAGTTTTGATTGGCTATGAGATCTAAATTCAAATTAATTTTGTTTTAAAAATATGACATTCTATTTACAAAATCAGTCTTTTGTTTATTGATTAGCGTTGTATTTTCATTACATTTCAACATTTTTCCTCATAATGGATACTTTGAAATTTCGTGTAATTATGGAATATGAGTTCCGTCGTGGCACCAACGCGGCACAAACGACCCGTAACATCAACGACGTTTACGGAGAGAACTGTACAAACGAACGCACAACCCGTTATTGGTTTGCTCGGTTCCGTTCTGGGAATTTTGACTTGAAAAATGAACCTCGTGGTCGTCCGGAAACTTTGGTCAACAATGATGAATTAAAGGTGATTGTTGAAGCTGATGAAACTCAATCTACAGCTGAGCTGGCAGCAGCTTTTGATGTTAGAATTAAAACAATATTGGTCCATTTGCGACAGATTGGCAAGATAAAAAAGCTTGATAGATGGGTGCCCCACGAACTTAACGATCGCCAGCGCAACGTACGCGTCGAGACTTGCCTTGCGCTGCTTAACAGGCACAGAAATGAAGGAATTTTGAACCGAATTGTTACGTGCGACGAAAAATGGATTCTTTTTGACAATCGAAACCGCTCAGCAAGTTGGTTAGATCCTGGTTCGGTACCAAAGCAATGTGCAAAACGAAAAATGACCCCTAGAAAGGTGATGGTCACAGTTTGGTGGTCTAGTGCTGGTGTGATTCATCATAACTTTTTACAAAACGGCGAGAGCATTACTGCAGATGTGTACATTGAAGAACTGACCACAATGATGGCGAAACTCGCACGTCTGCAACCAGCTTTGGTCAATCGGTCGTCTCCACTGCTACTTCACGACAACGCGCGGCCCCATACTGCACAACAGACCGTCTCTAAGCTGCATGAGTTGAGTTTGGAAGCTCTCCCTCATCCGC
Organism: Cerastis rubricosa; assembly: GCA_949152445.1. Lineage (NCBI taxonomy): Eukaryota > Metazoa > Arthropoda > Insecta > Lepidoptera > Noctuidae > Cerastis > Cerastis rubricosa. Next base: position 13,403,572 of record OX424548.1, on the reverse strand, counting down.
CATACTCACCAGATCTTGCGCCTTCCGACTATTACTTTTTGCAAAATTTGGACAACTTTTTAGCGGGAAAAAAATTCAATTCCCGAGAGGCAGTACAAAACGCCTTTGAAGAGTTTGTTGTTTCCCGTCCAGCTGATTTTTTCAAGAAGGGCATCCATAAATTGCCACAGCGTTGGCAAAGATGCATTGATTGCAGGGGTGATTACTTTGAATTGAATAAAAGAAATAAATAAGTTCGAAAAAAAAATACTTTAACTTTTTTCAAACAAAACGGCAATTTCATAGGTAAAGACCTAATAGAAACAACAAACAAATAGCATTATACTGACCCACAGAAATATAAAAAACTTGTTTATTATATCTATGTACTGCCCACACGGCTCAAGCCTTCATGGTCATTATGGTAATGTAATAGGAACCGCTACGGTCATGTCATGTTGGCTTACCAAGTTATAACATTTATGTTTGTATAAAGTACTCTCGGTTTCTGAGAGCCTAGTACTTTGATTTAAATGGTTGTCAAATCTCGTGTGCATTTTGATTTACGAAAAGTAATTCGAACATTTATGTTTGTTTAAAGTACTCTCGGTATCTGAGATTTATGTTTGTTTAAAGTACTCTCGGTTTCTGAGAGCTTATTACTTTGATTTAAATGGTTGTCAAATCTCGTGACTATTTTGATTTACGTATAGATTCGATATTTAGCTAGCTTCTGCTCGCGACTTCGATCGCTTTATGGTCGGAAATTATGCCATGTCATGTCATAGATTATTTAGAACTAGTGTCCGACCGAAGGTGCAATTCTGGCCGAAGCCGAAGCCGAAGCCGATTAATCGGTATTCACCAAAACCTTCGGCCGAAGCCGAAGCCGAAGGTGTCATTGACCTTTAGAAATACGATAGTTACTTTGATCTCAGAATATACTAGATACATATTGTGAGAGCTATAGATTTAAAATAATTTGTAATAAGAAATATGAAATATTTAAAAACAAAACACTTATTAGAATTTTAAGACGCGCTCTCAAACTTGTTTTGACTCGTTTAGTTTACTAACTGCGATTCGTTTGGTCCGGTGCATCCAACTCTCTACACACTCTCCGTCTCGCTCTAGTATCGTTCAGTAAATTTCAAATTTTGACAACTAGCAAACCTTCGGTTTCGGCCAAACCTTCGGCAAATTTTTGGCCGAAGCCGAAGATTTTGCCGAAGGTGCTTTTTTGGCCGAAGGTGGCTGAAGCCGAAGCCGAAGCTTCGGTCGGACACTATTTAGAACGTTCGTTCTAAATAATCTATGACGCTCGGGGATAATTTAGCTTCAAATCAGTGAAAGAATTTTCGCAATTACCTTCTACGATCCTCAAGGTGGTTGATCATCCCAACTTTTAAAATTACCAGCGATCCGAGTCCACGAGTCTGCCGTAGAAAATCACAGTCGTAAACTGTTAGCGTGGTTCAGTTCAGTTCAGTTGTCAAAATATAACGTCAGTTTTGATTGGTCGATATTGGTTCGTTTAGCCAATCAAGTTTAGCTAAGTTACTGACCAGAGATTCGATCGAGCTTTCCAAAGCCGAAGATTACTGTCCTGCAGATTGCAAAAAGCCATAGATAATTTGAATTTCACGGGCTACCTGAGGGCTTGCCTCTTATGAGCATTTTTGCTGTCTCCTTCGGTACAAAATTTCGTGACGTTCCTTGCCCCAGGGTATTACGCAGAGGTATTGTGATTCTTTGCACTGTGTAAATCTCGGAGTTCTTAAGTTCTTTTGTTTTATCTTGAAAAAGGACGGTGTTGTAATTTTAATGGTGTCTTCTTATTTTTTTTAGTCCCTTCTCCTCCCTATGCTGATTTTCGCTTAATAATTTTCAATTATTCTATTTTAAGGAGCTCGTGGCTTAATAATAACAACCGCACGGTCGGTCTGTGGATGGGTGACCGTCATTACATACCGAGTTACCTCCGTGCCTCGGAAAGCACGTTAAGCCGTTGGTTCCGGCTGCCGGTTGTAGATCATTGTCAGTCGTTACAGGCAGTCAGTAACCCGAAAGTCTGACAACCAGTCTTACCAAGGGGCATCGTATTACCCAGTAGTAACTGGGTTGTGGAGGCTCCATGCAAAATACTTGTTTTCGGCTGCATTCACTAAGATTGGAAGCCGACCCCAATAAGGTTGGGAAAAGGCTAGACAGATGATGACTTTTCAATTATTTTAATATTGAAATCCTATATTTCTTTTTGACGTTTTCTATATGACGTTTTCGCGATTTTTGTACTCGAAACTTTTCTGGATTTTAAGTTGTAAAGTATGTACATTATTGTGGGTGTTAAACATACATTAACGATGGCATAGTCCGAATTTGCAGTAAACAATCTAAGAGGTGGAGAAAATTGTATATTTTCAGGGCCGTTATGGCAATATAGCACGCTAAGGTCAAACTGTGGTATAATCGCCTACTGATGCATTGTTGTTTGTTTCTTCGCTGATTTAGGAGTAAAAAAGTAATTACTTTAAATGGAATGGTTTGAAAGGGAATCGACTGTCTTGGTATGGACATGAGAAGAGGAGGGACGAATCGCATATGACTACTAGAGCGATGAACATAAATTTCGATGAATGGAGAAGAAGAGGAAGACCAAGGAAATGATGGATGGTTGGAGGAATGATATGAAAGGAAAGCTGTACATGATTGCATAACAGTTGACAGGGGAGAATGGAACAAAAAAGAAGTGGTCCGACGACCCCAAGTAATATGGGACATCATTATCATCAGCCTATAATTTTCCCACTGCTGGGACACAGGCCTCCTCTCGAGAGGGAATGGTCTGTAATCCAACACGCGGGCCCAGTGCGGGTTGGTAGATGTCACATGTCTTCGAATTTTTAGCTCTAGTACATGCTAGTTTCCACACGATGTTTTTCTTCACCGTTTGAGGGCAGCGGCGATGAAATAAATTACACAAAGTAATGCGCACCTGCCTGGGTTCGCACCTATGGCTTACTGCTCGTAAGTCGGGGCTGCCACCACTGGGTCACTGCTGCTCTCATATGGGACAAGGGCAGAGAAGAGAGATGTAGGAATGTGGTCGAAGCAAAAGAAGTATATCGTTAAAGGATCTTAGTATAATATATAGATACTTTCTGCCTATTTTAATGGGAAACGGCATGAGTTTATGTACAGTCTGCAAAGGAGATAAGTAACCAGATACTCTAGTAGTACGAGTATCTGCGTACTTATCTCCTTTGCAGACTGTACTTGTAGATGCAAATCTCAACTTTCTACGTGACAATGAAAAAAAGAAACACACGGTTTTATAATTATTTCATGAAGGTAAATTTTCAGTGACTACATACGGGACCGAAACGTGGCCGCTCACAATGGGCCTCATCAGAAGGCTCAAAGTCACCCAGAGGGCAATGGAGAGAGCTATGCTCGGAGTTTCCTTGCGTGATCAAATCAGAAATGAGGACATCCGCAAGAGAACCAAGGTTACCGACGTAGCCCGAAGAATTGCCAGACTTAAGTGGCAGTGGGCAGGGCACATTGCTCGCAGAACAGATGGCCGATGGGGCCGAAAAGTTCTGGAATGGCGACCGCGAACCGGGAGACGATGCGTTGGAAGGCCTCCCACTAGGTGGACCGATGACCTGGTGAAGGTTTCGGGGATCCGCTGGGTGCGAGTCGCACGGGACCGATCAATGTGGCGACACTTGGGGGAGGCCTATTTCCAGCAGTGGACGTCTTTCGGCTGTTATGATGATGAATGATGAAATTTTCAGTGCCTACTTCTCAAGTCCGCTTTTCGAATAAGTTTATGAAAACAACACTCTGCCTAGCCTTTTCCCAAACTATCTTGGGGTCGGCTTCCAGTCTAACCGGATGCAGCTGAGTACCAGTATTTTACATGAAGCGACTGCCTATCTGACCTCCTCAACCAAGTAACTGGGTAATACGATACCCCTTGGTAAGACTGGATGTCAGACTTTTAGCTTCTGACTACTCGTAACGACTGTCAAAGATCTACAAATGACAGCCGGGACCAACGGCTTAACGTAAAACAACACTGTACAATATGATATAAATAACTCCAATTAAACTACTAAGCTTCTGAAGAGGGAAAAACTATTTCTCGACTTCCAAGATGGCCAGCTTCATAAAGCTTCGAACAAAGCGCGAACATTTAATAGATTGCCAGAAGTATCCGATCTCAAAGCTTTTAAAGTTTTCAAAGAGCCCTAAGTAAACGTCTTACGAAATAGACTGAAAAGTTTGTGCTTTATAGAACTGAGGTTCAAAGGCTCTACTTTAATCTGCCAATAAGTTGAGAGGAGCTCGTGGCTAAATAATAACAACCGCTCCGGTCGCACTTTATTCATTCATTTATTTAATTGCAACGGTTGTGTTTACCACCAATTACAGTAACTAAAATTAAAATGGCAATTATTACACATCTTATTATTTTAAATATACAAAATGACAAAGTAATGCAAATTAAGTTGAAACTTATATAAAACATGATATAAATAAAAGGAGGTTAACAACACTCATAAATTCCTCTCACAGTACTTCTGGCATACTAATAAAATCTTCATCCATCCATCCGCAAACAGATCGCTAGTTAGACTAGACTCCAAAAGATCATTAAGCGTGGCCAGAGTATGAGGAATTGGCGACTTAGTACGTGCAACAGTACGACAGGAAGGCACTTGCCTAGGTTAGTCCATGGTTGGTGACCACCCATTACTTACAAGTTTCCTCAGTGCCTCCGAAAGCACGTTAAGCCGTTGGCCCCGATTGTCATTTGTAGATCTTTGACAGTCGTTACAGTGGCCCGAAAGTCTGACAGCCAGTCTTACCAAAGGGTCTCGTATTACCCAGTACTAGCTGGGTTGTGGAGGTGAGAGAGGCAGTCGTTACTTGGGTAAAATGCTGGTATTCAGCTGCAAGACAGGAAGCCGACCTCAACATAGTTCGGAAAAGCCTAGGCTCATGATGAAGTTGTGATAAACTCCTAGCTTTTCGTTAAGAGAAAAATGTTTTGGTGGTTAGAAACTCCTTGGTCAATTAGGCTTGTGATGCCGAGGAGGAAAATGTCGTGAGCAAAGTTTTGAGCATTAATTTGCATGGTTGTAAGAGTACAGGAAGACTAAAGGAACGATGGACGGACTGTGAAAGATGATGTGGCTAGAGATGGAGTGACTGTAGAAATGACGAGACGTATGGAATGACATGTTGTGGCGTCCCCAAATATTTTTATACAGATGAGGGCAAGAGTAGCGAGCTGTAAGCCGTAAGTTCAACCCCAGGCAGGCGCATTACTATGTGTAATTTATTTCATCACCACTGCCCTAAAAAAACCGGCCAAGTGCAAGTCGGACTCGCGCACGAAGGGTTCCGTACCATTATTTATAAAAACGAAAAAAAAAAACTTTCTTGTATTTTTCTGTTTTTATTATTTGTTGTTATAGCGTCAACAAAAATACATAATCTGTAGTCATACATACAGTACATAGTCTGTCACTGGCTAACTATCACGGTTCATGAGATACAGCCTGGTGACAGACGGACGGACGGACGGACAGCGAAGTCTCAGTAATAGGGTCCCGTTTGACCCTTTGGGTACGGAACCCTAAAAACGGTGAAGGAAAACATTGTGAGGAAACTAGCATGTCCTAGAACTAAAAATTCGAAGACATGTGACATCTACCAACCCGCACCCCTGCATGGTGGATTACAGCCCACTCACTCTCATTGAGAGGAGGCCTGTGTCCCAGCAGTGGGAACATTAGAGGCAGATGATAGATGATTATGATGAGAGCAAGAGAATGATGGCTAGAAACTCCCTGGTTGTTGCTTCTTGCGAAGATTTGTAACTGGATGCAAAAAAAAACAAAAAGGGTTCCAAAGCTAAATGCTAAATGTAATGGTTTAGCATAATTTCACATTTTGATATCTTTGACCGGTGATGAAAGTATATGAAAATGGCAATGGAAGGTTTCGAAAATAATTAAAAACGTTACCACTTGATATTTCCTTGTAGTTTAGCCAGTGATTATTTCAATAATTATACAAATCCTCTATCACCATTGAAACGTAACATCAAACCCAAAATCGAAGCATTTAATTCAATTAGACCCTTACAGGCACTTTTGAAGGTCACTAACAAAAGGATGTAGCTACATTCCCAGTCACAAGGCATAATAACTTGTGAAAGTACTGTAGTTGCCCATTCCAAAGCGTAGATCTCTATGGAGAAGAATGCGCAAGAAACTCCATGGAAACTCTTTTAAATCAAAATATTTTTACTAGATCTTCATGTTACCCCCCAGGAGGGTTTGGCAGAGGTTTAGCTGTAGTAAGCAAGACGTACAATCAAGCTATGCAAAACCAGTGTACACTGATCCCCCATTTTACGGGAAGCTCATAAATAGTGAGGCCATGTTATACTTTAAATGTATAGCTTCACGTGTCGCCGTGTGTACACCCACATTAAAAACTAACCTACCATAAAAATAATAGAATTAAGTGAAACTTTCCCCGCCATTATCAGTAACGCCTCTATGTTTGTTGACAGCTCGGAGCCCGCTTGCGGGAACGCCCACAAAGATACCGAGTCCCGTTGGCACTCTGTTATCAAGGAGAACACCGGTAAGTTTTTATTTATATCTATTTTAGTTTATATTGTATAGAAATTGAGACGTTTGTATTTAATACTTTGTATTGAATGTACGTAAATCGACAATTAGAGTACTAGCAATAGAAGTAAACTACATAATTAAACGGATTTAAATAAAGAAAAAAAAAACGTGTGCGTGTCGCGACGCTCGACAGAATTGATAACTTAAACTAATCTAAGCCTGCTGCCGTATGCGTGAGAGAAAGGGAAGTCAGACAGAGTGGCGCCGTAACGCGTTACGTTACGAAGCAGTTTACCCACCCATAAGAAGTTATCACTTCAAAAATTGTCGCAGGGACATGACGTGTATACAAAATTACAAAAAAAAACAAGCATTAGACATACGACGGATCAACAAAATTTGTACTGGTTGCACGTCGTGAATGCGACAAGCAGGTTACTACTCAGATTTCTCAATTTCATTCTTCTTTGGGTGCATCGTCAATTACTAAACGTTGTCCTTGTCTCTCTCGACTAACTAACTCGAGTTTAAAATACCACAGCTAAAAACAGTAATGTCAGATCCCTTCAAAAACAAATGACAAACGTTCATCGCTGAAGACCTTCTTGGCTGTACTATACCCAAAGTTGACGGTAGAAGGAGAAGTTCTTGGTGGTGTGGTGTGATGATGCCATCTAGCCTATTTCGGCCACAGGGTCAGCATTCGATGGATCTCTAGCGTGGTTGTCGAGAGCATTGGTGTGCTGCTCTTTCATGTGCCATTTGAGAGCAAGCTTATCCAACTTTGGGAGAAAAACTCCGAGCACAAAAAGGACATGCTAAGGTGGTAGTGGGGTATTAGTTAGTTTTAATGAATGTGTCTGAATTTCGGCTCACATTGAGGTGAGTGCCGCGAGGGACCCGGCTACGTCAGTTGCTTAACATATTTGGGAGACATGCGAATATTGACACCAACTTATTTGAATAGAGGAGTTCTAACTTCTATACAATTCAGTTAGCACAATCAGGCGTTCCGAATCTCTTGTAGTTTCAGCTTACCTCGTGTTCTCTCTTGTGTGATACATTGTCATAAAATGAATAGGAGGAGCTCGTGGCAAAATAATCACAGCCATACGGATCGATATTTAAGATTAAACCGTGATTGCCGAGGTTGGTCCGTGGATGGGTAACCTTACATACGGAGTTTCCTCCGTGCCTCGGAAAGCACGTTAAGCCGTTGCACGTTGGTCCCGGCTGTCATTTGTAGATCTATGACAGTCGTTACGAGTAGTCAGAAGCCGAAAGTCTGACATCCTGTCTTACCAAGGGGTATCGTATTACCCAGTTACTGGGTTGTGGAGGTCAGATAGGCAGTCGCTTCATGTAAAATACTGGTACCCAGCTGCATCCGGTTAGACTGGCCCAAGATAGTTTAGGAAAAGGCTAGGCAGATGATGATTATCATAAAATAAAAAAATGGCATTCTCTAATAAAGCAAATAGTATTCTCTCGCACACACGTACTGAAAAACTTATCTTTTTTTTGCAGTTTGAACACTAAGCTTTTGCAAACAACCTCGGACTCTTTAGATCATATTTATTAGTTCCTCATCTGTTGGTCATTACGTCAATTTTAAGACATCGACATAGTGTATTGCCATTAATATGGCTTGTATTAGTCGGCAGGCCATCTGTCATGGCGGTCATTAAGTAGTTAAGTACTTTATTAACACCACATGGCATGGACACGATAACACTGGACAGGGTTTCTGAACCTTTGACATGCGTTCCTGTAGTTGGCATTTGGTGATGGTCATGTCAGCTAGATGAAATTAAGGTACAAGTCCTTTTAACTCACTTTCAAGATTTTACATAGCTGTCAAATTCTTTGATCTTTATTTTCGGTACAATATTTATGATGTTGCGATGCTGGAACTTGTGAACATAAAAAGTTGTCAAAAAGAATGCTAGTGACATCTGTGACCCGTTAGGTGTCGGGCAGTAGGCCCACCAGACAGCAACCGTCGGGCAGTAGGCCCACCAGACAACAACCGTCGGGCAGTAGGCCCATCAACAGCACCCTTCTGGTCGTAGGATACGGAACAACCGGACATACGACATACCCTACAAGTCTATATAAGAATTTTTCACCCTGTTCCTCATACCTCTAAATTATGATTTTATTCAAAGTATGATTGCTATCGGATTGTGGCTATCAAAGATAAAATAACAGTCAGAGAACTTTTGGAAAAATACTACCCGTACCTACAGTTAAACTCTAGCAAAGTTGTTTTAATTAAAGACTAAAGTTGAGATAAACGAATTTGCAATACGAGTCGCAAATTTTTGCTGACGCAATATTTTTAATGAATTTGGCACGCTGTTGTATAAAGTTTGCTATCCCTCTTCTGACCTCTTTAGCACTGAAATATTTAATGCAGAAAATTAACGGAATCCAAGCAAGGTAATATTTATGTACAGGTTTAGCTATAACAACAATGCAATTGGATTCTTTCTTATATTGCAGTATTATGCGATTTGATACTGCATGTTTTTCTGGGAAATTATAATAATAAGAATCATTATGTTGTCGTTATTATGGTAATTGGAACCAGCTTCAACTTATGCTACCTGACTATGTAGTCTTACCACGGTAGATATTTCCCCGAATGTGCAATGCCTAAAGCGTTTTATTCAATTTCCTTGGCCTTGTAGATAGGCAAATTCTCGTAATTTAAATACGTTTGAAATCTAGTCGCACTCTTATGTCAGCGACAGTCGTTGTCAAAAATGTAGGCGAATATGTCATTTTTGGCAGATTAAAACTAAGGTTAGATTGCGAAAGTTCTTAAAAATTACTAGGTGATCATCATCAGCCTATAATGTTTCCACTGCTGGGACACAGGCCTCCTCTCAATGAGAGGGAGTGGGCTGTATCCATCACGCAGGCCCAGTGAGGGTTGGTACGAATTTTTAGTACTAGGACATGCCGTAAATCGGGGCTGCCACCACTGGGCCTCCGCTGCTCTAACTAGTAATAAGTTTTGGAGTGCGTTACATCGAGTCCTAACTAATATCGTGATATTTTACCCCAAAACAAGAGTCGTTTCCCAGCAATCATTTTTGCGCAGAGTTACTTAGTCATCATCATCATCTGCCTAGCCTTTTTCCCAAACTAAGTTGGGGTCAGCTTCCAGTCTAACCGGATGCAGCTGAGTACCAGTATTTTACATGAAGCGACTGCCTATCTGACCTCCACAACCCAGTTACTGGGTAATACGTTACCCCTTGATAAGACTGAATGTCAGATTTTCGACTTCTGACTACTCGTAACGACTGTCAAAGATCTCCAAATGACAGCCGGGACCAACAGTTTAACGTACTTTTCGAGGCACGGAGGGAACTACAGCCGAGATACGTAGTGTGATGTACAAAATGTTTGGTTATTGGCTTCGCGAAGAGATTGATACCACCTAGCATTATCGTAGTTAGTTCGATTAATCAATTACTAACAAACATCATTTTAATTCTAGATGCCCACTCCTATGGACGTTTACAGTAATTCCCTCTATATTAGGCAAGAATAGAAAGGAAGAGAGAAAAAAACGAAATACATTAAGTTTACTATAACTGAATGTAAGGACTGTGGGTTTTTTTTTGTTTTGTTTTTTTTTTGAAGTGGAACTTCTTATGCGACTTCCAACAAGGTTGCGTTAAACGTTTAACGCTACCATGGAGGGGGTAGGAAAGCACTCATTTCCACATTACGAAGTTTCACTTCTTCCGCGCGGAGGGACTCTACGCGCTATTATTTTTTCTTTTGATTTTAACGATTATCTGGCAGTTAGAGTACTATAAGAGACCAACACAAATGTACTTTCCTTGATATTATTCATCGTGTCGTTGAGGTCATTCAGTTAGGGCTTGTACACAAAACTGCGAATCGGCACGATACGAATTCGCAACGCAGAAGAAACTGTAACTGTTTGTATTGTTGGAGCTCGTTGATTTTTACGACGCGACGTCGCATCGCAGTTTTGTGTGCAAGCCCTTATGAGTCGAGCTACACGATTACTAAATAAAGCTGGTATTGGCTGGACAGGTCCACTTAAATCTGTGTGGTTCTTTCTTCAAAAGACCATCTCAGACATTAATCTGAATGGGCCGCGTGTGAGTTGGCCAAGATTATGTTTGTACCTTAGAAGATTCCTCTCAGTTTGTTTCGGCTGTTTCTTCTCAAATAGTCAAAACTAGTTGAAAAAAAAACGTCTTGTTAAAGGGCATTTGCAAAATAAACATGTATCTAGTCCGGTCAAAGTAGACATCCGAAGGTACAATAATTGGTACCTAGCTGAAAATTGGTAGGATTGTTCAAAACACTATCATAAATATAACCTTAAAAGTCCTCATCGATCCTATACCTGGAAAAAAAGTTACACGGGGTCAAAGGTCACAAAAACGCGTTAATCGCGATTTTCAGCAAAACAGTAAGTGTTATCATAAAATTAGTTCAGATGAAAATTGTAGATCTGATAATTATCTATAAAAATATCTAATTACTTTTTTTTTTAAGAGCCACCGTTTCAGTGATTTAAAGATTGAAAAAGTTGGAAGAATTGTAATCCACGTTTTGGTCTAATTTGACCGGACCAATCATTAAATCGTGGCCAACTCAAACACCACGTTTGTACCGTTTTCAAATATAATCTTGTTTGATTTCGAAGTAGTGTCGTCTATTTTTGTAATCAAGGTTATGTCTGCGATAATCATGTTTGTGTTTGATGTTTAGCCTTTGTTTATAATGTTATTTTTATGGGTAAAACGTATGTAAATGTTAATAAATCCAATTATAAACCAGTTTGAACTTTTTTCTCTATGGATGCTGCTAGCATAGTCACACCATTTAGATTTTTTTTGACAAGTTGCGGCGTACGATGATGATTGCTTAAGTCTCTGCTGCCAATCTTATTGTTCTTAGCATATTAATTTACGTATAAAGTGTTGGCCTAGAGCTAAATTAGAAATGTTGCCATAAACGCCCAAGCTCATGTTTTTTTTAAATCAAATAAAAAATGGCGATGGTGTGTTATTTTGGTTCTATGCTCTTTGAATAGTATTGACATGGCCTAACATAAAAATCATCTAAGGGTTAGATCCCATGTAATGGAGGCGAGCCTTTTGCCATCAGCGGGGCACAAATTCGGACTACGGGCTTTCCCATACGACATACAATTTTGGTCTTTATAATCGCCATTAGCATAAGCATAGCTCATGCCGGGGATAAAAGATTACCCAGACAGCAAACTAGCTGAGCTGGACTGTTCAGGGTGTGCTGGACGTACCTAGATCTACAGACATTGGGTTAGGACTAAGCTACCAGTAATCTTCTTATTAGTGTGTCGATGTTAATTTAAATTCAGTCACCATCATCATCAGCCTATAATGTTCCTACTGCTGGGACACAGGCCTCTTCTCAATGAGAGGGAGTGGGCTTTAATCTACCACGCGGGCCCAGTGCGGGCTGGTAGATGTCACAAGTCTTCGAATTTTTAGTTCTAGGACATGCCGGTTTCCTCGCGATGTTTTCCTTTACCGTTTTGAGAGCAGCGGTGATGAAATAAATTACACAAAGTAATGCGCCTGCCTGTGTTAGAAACTAAGTACAACTTTCTGTTCGTTAGTCGGGGCTGCCACCACTATGCCACCGCTGCTCCAAATTCAGTCAGCCCACAAAATTTGGCGACGAGTTTGTCACTTTCAGTAGCGTCTATCAGCTAAGTAATGGATTCCATGTAGTCTATTTCTGCCCGCATAAAATCGATCACCGTTTATCGGTGGTTTGCGGTCTCTGACAGACGATGAATGATATCGCGATTAATGCTTGGAAACGTATCTATGTAGCCGTCGCCTTAATTAAAATGGGTGCATTTATCGATAGGCAATGAGGGAAAATGACCCTTATTAGGTGCACCTTTTTGTTTTAACGGCATTTTTTTCTGATTCATGCAATCCATCTATTTAGTAGTCATGCTCAATGGATGGATCCATCTATTTAGTCATACGAAATGGATGGATCCATCTATTAAGCCACACTAAATGGATGGATCCATCAAGGACAGGAAGATGATGGCGATGACCGTCTTGACAAGAATTAACTTCAAGATAGTTCAAGATGAAGGGGACTCTTTTAAAACTAAAAATAATTTTCCTTGATTTAGATTATTTGGGTCATCTATTTCTGGACGTGGTAAAATCGAAATGAGATTTAGGTCAGACTGACCAAAAGTATTAGCTACCCAATTCGGTTGTCGCTTCAAAAATGAAGTCCATTTTAAAAAAGGACTAGTCTATAGAATTGGTTTTATTACCATTGCTTCTCCGATCTAAGCACAATAAAGTCATATTAGGTTCGTTTTTAATTGGGCTCAGTCTCTCAGGCCATATTTGAAAAGGATCGTAAAGAAATATACTCAGAAATCGATGTGGGTAACTTTATACTCCAAAGAGTCTATAAAAGCCATAAAAATCCGTACTATTAAACTGTACTTGACTATTAATGTGATAAGAAGTTAATCGCTTCTGTTTCCAAAATGCTTTTCGCGCCTTTTTTGGCGTCAATTGCGCCATATTTGAAGCGGTCTGTCAAAATAATAGCTGTCTATCAACGAAGGTTTCCGGATTATTAGTTTCGGGGATTATAAAAATACAAATAAAGTCAATGAATAGGTGTTATATTCGATCAATAAAGAACTATAAAATAACAAATGAGCTTACCTTGTAAAAGATTACGACCGATTAAGTTTTTACAGCTCACAAGTGAAGTAATTTTATGCGTGTGCTGTGTTATAATGTTGCCAGTGATAAAAATGTTTGTCGAACGCAACCGATGATGAATGTTTGAATAGTGATGTGAAAGAATCAAAAGTTTGTTTGTTTTTCGAATAAATTATGTATCGAATACGGTATATAATTCGCTTTGCTATTTTACTTTTTCAAAAATATTATCCCAAAAAAACTAACACTTCATGTCGCTTATTGTGATTGTTTATTGAGGCCAACATTTCCGCTTTTGGTTTATAAATGGCTTTTCTAGTCTACAATATAAAAATGTTTTATCATTCATGTTTGAAATTACAATAGAACATTCTCATTGAATATATTTTATAGGCTCAAAACAAAAGCTAATCATCTGTAGATCACAGTTTGGTTACTTGTACAGTTAGAAGTCATTTCGCGCGGTTCGTTTTCCAATATCCACAGACAAATTCTCATTTTTTTTAACGTCATTGCTTGTCAATGTCATGCAAGTGTCAAAAGCATGTAGCCATTAAAATTCCTAAGAGAATAATGTACATCATTCTGAGGGCATATTTTATAAAAGTAAAAAGAGGGAGAGCTACTTTATTTCCTACTGCGATTCTAATACATTTTCTAGCAAACATAGAAGAAAACGCAAGTAATAATTCATAGCCCTTCGTACAAACTATCAAGAGTCATCAATCATACTCATATCCATCAAAATCAGCCCATCAGTTTCGGAGTAAACCACCCGAACACACAGACATACATAAGTCTCGCTTAGTAAGTACAGATTAGACATAATTACAGTGCAGAGTTAAGTGAAATCATGTGCTTTCCACTCTGTTCCACTCTACATGTTTTCTTGCTTGCATAATTAAATAATTCTATCTTTTTTTTTGCACATAGTACTACAGCCTTGCTGTTTTTGGTGGTACGCTCAAGCGCGTTCAAGAATGATGCTGTAAATATCGATTTTAACTAGTTTTGAGTCGAGATTGCCTGCGGTAGATCTGTGTTGCCAGATTACGGATCTAAGATTATTAATGATTTCAATTAGCGTAGATTTTAGTCAAAGAACACACATTCAGCAAACATAGTGATTAATCCTTCAATGCATAATCCTCCTCAATTAATCAAAAAATGTTGTACATTGTCACACTAATTGTCAAATTTTCGCGCTCAATTTTGCTCCTTTACTTTTTTTAAAGATCACATTTGATCATCTGCCTAACCTTTCGCCTATGTTGGGTACGGCTTCTAGTCTTACCCGATGCTTCTGAATACCAATATTTTACATGGAGCTACTGACTATCTGACCCCCACAACCCAGTTAGCACTAGGTAGGACTGCAAGACATTCAGACCACCTGTAACGATTGTCAAAGATCTACAAATGATAGCCGGAACCAACAGATTAATGTGCTTTCCGACGCACGGAAGAAACTCGACAAGCAACGAATGGTCACCCATCCAAGGGCCGACCTTGACAAGCGCTGCTTAAACTTGAAGATCGACGCGTGCGGCTGTTATTATTCAGCCACGAGCTATTCAAATTAAATGTGCAAATTTTAACGTGATAAATTGAGAAGTGTCAAGTTAAAACTCCAGTTGGAAAATTTTCTGAGTTTGTAAGCAGTTGCTGAGCAACAAAAGCAAAACTATCAACATCACTCTTCATAACAAAGCTTCTAACAGAAATAAAATACGGACAATGACAGCGCTGCGACAACCGTAATTACTCGCAACCGATTACGGTTATATTTAGTAACTAGCGTAGTACTTATACATTTTGTTTTAAATCGTGACTAAACAAGGAAGCATTGTATTTGCGTCCCCTGATATTATTAGTCGAGTTACGGCTGTCGTTAGGCGAGTTTTGTAGCTAGTGGTGGGACATGTTACTAATTTTGTGAGTATATATACTTGAGGGATATTATTGGTCACTGGAATAATAGCCAAATTATGTAAACTCAGTTATTGGCATAGATTTATAGTTATTTGGGCCGAATTTGAATAGTGTTCTAAGGGGTTGGTATTGAAGAAAGGGATGTAAGTTATGAAAATCATTAATACGTGCTGTCTAAATGTTTATAAATTGATTTGAACCTTCGGAGTTGTTAGCCGGTTTGCTAGTAAGTAAAGGACGATTTTCAACAAATTCATTTAACTTGCTCGAAAAGTGGCTCTTATTGCTCTTTTTACGGAAATGCAAAGAAAATATAAGATCGGATCTTCCTCACATCAGCCTAATCCTAATGCAATGACTCTAACCAATTTAGTTGCAGAAAGATGGTAAGATACTCGTTTCACTTGCCGGGAAGCAAAGCGACTTCAACGTTGCGAAAATATGGATATATCTAGCGGACTTAAACTCCTATTTTGTAGGAATCAATAGCTTATGCCCACAGTTTAGACTGCGTTTTGTTCGGTAATTGTCCCACGGGATCCTACTATTGGGATAAAAAGTATCCTATGTGCTGTTAAAGACTATTATCCATCCCTTTGCCAAATTTTATCCAGATCCGTTCAATAGTTTTTGTGTGAAGAGTAATAAACGTCCGTACATCCTCACAAACTTTCGCAGCTATAAATTAGTAGGATTTTTTTGAGTAATAAAAAGTTAAAGATAATACTGACTACTATTTTCGGCCTGGTACTTTAGAGACATGAAAAATGTAACTTGTTGGAATACAAACGTACTTGGAGAAACATTTTTTGTAGGTACAAAAATAAAAGTAAAAGATTCCAAAGCGTAGCTCTAATAAGGCTATTATGACACTACATTTTGAACTAGATTTTTGTACAACGAAATGGACTACTTTACTCAATTTTTAATTCGTTTTAGTAAACGGCGGATGTTTTTCAACGCTCTCCTCGACAAAATAGTAAGAAACTAACATTTCGAGAGACCTCTAAAGGTCCAAAGGATCTTGTGGCACCCGAATGATGTTAAGAATAGACTCCGAACACTGGTTGGTCGAAGCAAGGAAAACCTGTTCAGGTGGAGACTCACTCATAAATGACTCTGCCCTAGAGTGTTAATGTGGTTCTGCCCCACAAACGATGGGAGACTTTATATCCCTGTCCTGCCTGTCCTGTTGTTTGCACGTTATAGAAGCTGATAGACACTACTGAAAATGCCAAACTGACATAATTCGATAGTCATCTATACCGTAAGAAGGAAAGGCCATTTATGAAATGAAGGTATTAAAAAACCAAAGTTGCGACGTTACTTCCGATTACCAGGTTTCAGAAATAACCGCTTACATAAATAATAGAATAACATCTACTTATTTCAATTTACAAATTTACAATTTCAACAGACCTCATTAATAAATCAATAATGTCATCGACGAATTAAACCGAAACGCAAATACAAAATGGCGTAAGAAAAAAAACAATTAAGCTTTGTAATTACATGCTACATTATATCAAGTTTATTCGAAATAAGAATTAGCTTCATAGTAACGTAATTAACGGTAATTTTAATCGAGTGAACATCAAGAATCGATGGAAACAATGGGTTGGCTGCAAAATAATGCACCGTCGTCTTCATCACGCAAAAAATGTTTCAAGTTTCGTAGATAGAGTTGCCAATTTATAATTTTGTGAAAAAGTGAATTATAATTATTGAATTTGCATTTGAGTTCCATGATTTTCGTATACTGTACTTTGATTAATTTTAATTATTTCTTTCTTATCAAACTTTTTGTACTTACCTAGATAATAAGTAAATGGTGTGGTTGCCTATAATTGGAAGCGCACAAATTGTATAGCCTCTTTTGGCGATCCAAATAAACAAATAAAGGAGTGTGATTTATTTGCCTTGCAATGGGTAGACGTATGTCGTGGATGTTTTTAGTTTCTGTGAGAGGATGAATGAAAGATGATTTTTTTCATGTTATTGTTAAGTATTTTATTTCATATCTTTATCATTTCTTATTGTAAATATGTTTCTTTTAACTGTGCGATAGCTTGAAATTATTTTTGTACATATTTGTTTAATCAAATAAACACATGAAACGCCAGTGTCTACTTCAAGATTTCCACTCTTTTAATTTCCAGATTTATTACCTATAACAAATACTTTTACTACTCAATTAAAAATGATTGAAGAGCCAAAGAAGATGTTGCAATATGATCAGTATTTACGAGGTTCTCGTGTGTTTTTTTAGTGGAGGCACCTTATTATTAACGCGACAAGAAAGCGTATGAGATCCACCAGTGCGTTGAACAACGCGTTTGCGCTTTATTCTTATCAAAATGTACTTTAAACTGCCGCGTTGGTCTAGTGAGCTTGAGGACCTGGGTTCGATTCCCAGGTCAGGGAAGGGGGGTTATTGGGTTTTTCCATTAGGAGTTTCTCAGTAACCATGGAATCTGGATTTGTTCTCGGTTGATGGCAATAGGGTTACTGCCTATTACATGGGACTGGAACACAATTGGCGAAATCACTAGGGTACTTCAAATCAAAATCTAGTTATAGTGGTTTTAGCGCAAATGTTTGAAGTTTTAGCGCACCCTTTTCTGTAGGGTATTAAAGTTTTTCCAAAATTATAATACTTCTAGCTAGACTAATATTATAAAGAGGAAAGATTTGATTGTTTATTACGATTTAACTAAAAAACTACTCGACCGATTTTAAAAATTCTTTCACCATTAGAAAGCTACATCTATACCGAGTATAACATAGGCTATATTATATCTAAATTTTCGCGGACAAAGTCGCGGGTGAAGTGCTAGTATTGTATAACTGGCGAAGTGTATGTATCATATAAAAGCGTACAACTGTGCCTTACTCTTCAAGGATAACAGGCGTGATTTAGAATAGAATAAACCTTTATTTTACACACCAACAATTAAACATTTAGAATAGAATAAAACTTTATTTTACACACCACCAATTAAACATTTAGAATAGAATAAAACTTTATTGTACACTAACAATAAACATTACGGGCTTACAAAACTAGTAATTTTACACCAACAATTAAACATTTAGAATAGAATAAAACTGTATTGTACACCAACAATTAAACATTACGGGCTTACAATAATAATTTTCCACCAACAATTAAACATTTACAATAGAATAATACTTTATTGTACACCAACAATTAAATGTTGCGGGCTGACAAAACTAATAATTTTACACCAACAATTAGAATAGAATAAAACTTTGTTGTACACCAAAAATTAAACATAACGGGCTTACAAAACTAACAATTTTATGGTTACAACGGCGGTCTTATCGCTGATAGCGATATCTTCCAGACAACCTTAGGATGGACATTATGGAATTAAAATAAAAAAGGGGGTAGTCAGTGGTGTACTACACAAAGATTTTAAATAACAAAAGTAAAGTTACTAGTTACTTTTTTTTTGGATTACGTGTTTATATAATTGCTTAAATGCACTGTGCTCTAATGAAACTGTACTCAAAAGATCCGCATTAAATAAGCTTGTTATCAAAGTTTGCTCACGCGTGAGGAAGTACAGTGTCATACACTTATCAACTTGTAAATCTTGCATTACGTCATTATCATTATAATGATTCACGTGGCCCTACGACACGCGATCGCTGAGAGCACTTGTTTAAATAAATACAGAAAAGTTACATATTCTTTTGTTTCATATTGTATCAAACATTTAAACACCTGTTTTATTCGAAGGGTTACGCTATGGCGGAGGTGCCCTATAGTGCAGATAGTGAACTGGCTACTCCTTTTCTTCTTATAAAGAGTCAAGTAACGCATAGCACTTAGTGTTCTCCCATATTTTTACTTCTCCAGTCGAGAAGAAGACCCCATACTGCGCCAACCACAAATGCATTGGGACAACGGCAAGAAAATGATACTGACAACACTATCTCTGAACACCGGGACAAAATATAGAGTTCCCATGGAGTACAGATATCGACTGACATTTGTGATGACTTGTTTATCTGCCACACCAAGCATACTTGAATAAGAAGAAATATTTAACTAATCTTATCTTTACACTTCCTAGAATACTTAGAAGCGATAAAAATAACAAGTGCATTAATAAAACACATATTTTTGGAATAATGAAAGCAATTCCGCGGTACAACCGGAAAAGTTTTCTGCTGTAATCGTCCAGCATACAACTTTCCTAGATAACCGGGTAATCTTGATTGCTATGCATCATGCATGCCTATTATTTATTCGGTGATATTCACCAGGACTGCGTGAAACCTGTAACGTGCTATCACACCGCATAACTGCCTCAAGAATACAGTAGGTACCCTAGTTTGAGCCCAACAATAAACTGCTTAAAAAAAACATATTCTTTCAATAATTGTAGCAGAAACGTATTGAATAAGGTGCAACAGTCTGCATCTTTGTAAGTACGTAAACATCATGCAAGTGGCAACCCTGACAAATGTCAAACGTGACTCACCTGTCAAACTTTCGCGCGGGAAAAATGGCGGGCAACAAAAATGGCGACGTTACGGTGGCCAGTGAATCACGAAGATTGCGGTTTGGCGATATATTTTTTTATTATTTTATTTCACCGCCCCGCATTCCGAGATACTTTTGATGTATTTGTATTTTTTCTGTTTCGTGGAAATTAAAGATTTAGTGCCGTAACCTGTGTCTGTGTCTAATCGAGATTTTGCGAGAAAGTTATATTAAAAAATATGTTTTTTTTGTTCTAAGATTTATAAGTGGTGTCAGTTGAGTTATTTTGAGGACTTAAAATAAAATTAATTGACGGTACGGTTGAGGCAGTGGCTAAGCGACTGACTGCTGCGCTGCGTGTCGCGGGTTCTATCCCCGCACGGAACAAATATTTGTAAGGCCTACAGATAGTTGTTCCGGGTCTGGCTGTTTGTGTATGTGAGTTTATTTTTTTGTAAACTCACCCACAGGAGAAATTCATACTGTGGGGCAACGTTTTTTAAAAGAAAAGAAAAAGAAAATAATAACGATCTCTACGAATATCCTAGATTGACATTTTGGAAACGCGAAGATGAATTAAGGCTAAATAGTCCATTCTGATTTGCAATCAATGGACAAACTCGACGAAATAATACGCAGTCTGATTTCGTCAGTCATTTCTTCGTACAGCAGTGTATGGCAGGCACGTGGACAGATTTACTAACACAATGCCTTCCTGCATTTATTTAACTAAAGGAACTTGTCAATTTCTTGATCATAAACAGCCCGTCAGTTTATACAACAAGAAAACATGTTTTGCGCAGAATTTACTATTGTATGCTTTGTTAGTAGAGAATGTTTTGTATCTGCCACCGTATTCACAAACGCCCGGATTCGATTTCGATTCGGAAAGTCGTATGTCTATCTCGTTAATGCCAAAACGAGATAGACATACGACTTATCGAATGGAAATTGAATCCGAGCGTTTGTGTATAGGGGACCTGGTTAGCCTGAAATCTTCGGAAGATAATCATGCCGATGGAAGCTAGCCGTAGTCACCAACAAAATAAACCGACTTGCATTACGCTTGCGAACCTCGAAAGGTTAATAGAGGTTACCTATAGAACACTTACACCTCACCAGGTCTTATGTAATTAACAGAGGTCGGAATTAGGTAGAGTTATTTTTGTACTTGCATGAAAATGTTGATATTAATATGGATCTTCCCTTGCGTGTGCGCATTGAAATTTTGCAATTTCGGACATCCGATGTAGGATGGGTTAAATTGTGTCAAAGTAAATAACTTTTTTATTTAATTAATCACGGGATTTTTCTGCTCTTTAAAATTAATTTTTGGATTTGAGGCATATCCACTTTATTCTTTCACTGTATGCAATCAACGTAAGTACACAAATAACTCTACCTAGTTCCGACCAATGGTAACTAACCAAGCTAGTGTCCACAGTTTTTCTGCTGTATTCGGTAGGACTGGAAGCAAACTTCAACACAGTTAAGAAAAGGCTAGGCGTATGATAATGAGACTTTTTAATGAGACTTTTCCCAACTTTATTGGGGTCGGCTTCCAGTCTAACCGGATGCAGCTGAATACCAATATTTTACGTGGAGCGACTGCCTATCTGACCTCCACAACCCAGTCCAGTACTGGGAAATACGATGCCCCTTGGTAAGTCTGGTTGTCAGACTTTCGGGCCACTGACCTGTCACGACTGTCAAAGATCTAAACATGAGGACCAACGGCTTAACGTGCTTTCCGAGGGACGGAGGAAACTCGGTATGTAATGGGTGGTCACCCATCCACAGACGAACCCAGGCAAGCGCGGTCTAACCTGAAGATTGATCCGAGCAGCTTTTAATATTTAGCCACGAGCTCCTCCTAGTCATCCTGAAATAATGAATGATAATACTGGTGTCTTTTTCTCCCATTCAGCCACATAAATAGAGCAAATGCTACAAGATCTTAGCGATGCAAGCCTTGAGGTCGGACTGAAGATGAACATGTCGAAGACCAAGGTCATGACCAACAGCTCAGGAACATACGGTGGGGAGAATATACAATATGTCCAAGAATATTATACATATAATGATGATGATCTACTCGGGCCAAGTAATCTCTTTCCAGGCTAGGCTGGATAAGCAAATTGCAAGACGCACAGAAAATGCCTGGAAGAGTTACTGGTCCATGAAGGAGTATTTCAAGGGCACTCTGCCGATGTCTCTGAAGCGAAAGCTATTGGACATGTGTATTCTCCCCATCTTGACCAACGGTGCACAAACTTGGTCTTTGACTAACATCCAAAAGTCCAAACTCAAGGGTTGCCAACGTGCTATGGAGCGCAGTATCTTATGTGTTAAATTAACAGACCGTGTTCGAAACACTACATTGCGCTCCAAAACGCAAATCGTTGACGTGGCTCAAAAGGCTGCCCAACTTAAATGGGACTTGGTAGGACATGTCTGTCGCATGCCGGACGAGCTGGCCCGGAAAGCTCAGGATTGGTGCCCTGAAACAGTGACACTGGGTCGCGGCAGACCACGAATGAGATGGCGGGACGAATTAGATGTCTTCCTTGATAATTGGAAAGAAGCAGCACAGAATCTTGACCGTTGGAAGGAATGGAGTGAGGCCTTTGCCCAGCAGTGAGACAATACAGGCTAGCTATAATAATATAATAATACTGGTGGGAAAGTCTGGGTGGCTCACTACACCGCCCGTTGTAGAATACTAATCACTTGGCATTAACACAAATACCTGGACCTAGGTTGAATAATCATTACCATTGCTTGTTAAACTTGAATCTTGGAATCTAAAGACAATGAACCAATGGAATGCAGAGTGATTTAAGCTAGCCAACAACCAATAAGAATGCATGATGAACATTAAGTGTTGCGGCAGTAATCGACCAATTACAGACGTTTTTGGCAATCATATCTCATTAGTTTGGTTTTAGAAGTAGTTTGAAGATAATAGAAACGACGTTGGTTTGTGTGACGTACCGTGTGTGCCTATGGCTGGAAAAGAAGGAGGCATTGTAGAAGTGATAATAATGATGTTAAGATGTGTTGTGAATACTCAGATGGCTAATAAAGTAGATGCATATTAAGAAGACATGAGAAAGACAATGAACCAATGGAATGCAGAGTGATTTAAGCTAGCCAACAACCAATAAGAATGCATGATGAACATTACTTTTTCTTCCAACTACGCAGTAATGTTATCATTAATCACTACAAAACCGATCACAAAGGATATCTTTTTTGCTTAGAACCAAAACAGTGTAAAAAGTTGTATGAAATCTCATTATTGCACTGTTTTTCATTACTGCACTGTTTTAAATTTAGAATTAAATTTACCACAGAGGTTTAGTGCCTCCTACTAAGTTTAATAAAATTTATGCATTAGATCAAAAAGATACTGGCTGAAAGTAAAAATCGGCTGAATAAAACAGACTTGGTGAAAAAAAAAACAAATGGCGCGCATTTTGTACCATTGTAAAACTTTGATACTTTTAGCAAAAAAAAAGTTTAAAAATACATGAAAATGGACAGCGATAGCAATACAAATTCAACTCCAGAAAGAGTTGTTTATAACCTTTAATAACTGCACTTTTAATAATTGTATGTTAAAAGGGAAGATGAATTTTAAACTTTGTTTCATTATGTTGAGTAGTAGTTTAAGTAGGTATATTTTGTCACGGTAGTTGAAGGAAAAGTAGATTACGCACCTTGCTAAAGTGAGTTATTAATGCACTCGTGTTAATTTAGTGCCCTCGCATGCGCTCGGGCACCAACATAACACTCGTGCATTAATTACTCACTTTGCGCTCGATGCAACAATCTACTATACCTAAGTGATGCGGCAGTAATCGACCAATTATAGACGTTTTTGGCAATCATATCTCATTAGTTTGGTTTTAGAAGTAGTTTGAAGATAATAGAAACGACGTTGGTTTGTGTGACGTACCGTGTGTGCCTATGGCTGGAAAAGAAGGAGGCATTGTAGAAGTGATAATAATGATGTTAAGATGTGTTGTGAATACTCAGATGGCTAATAAAGTAGATGCATATTAAGAAGACATGATCAAAAGGCAGAAAGTCGACAAAAGCTAGCCATACAAGCTAGGATGTACCTGACAGGTTTACCTGACATACATGTACAGGTACACCCATCAGGTAAGCTTGAGCTTACAAGTGAGAAAACCTGCCCCAGTATTCACAAACACTCGGATTCGATTTCGATTCTTCGGAAAGTAGTATGTCTATCTCGCTCGCTTTCGTAATGCCAAAACAAGATAGACATACGACTAATCGAATCGAAATCGAATCCGACCGTTTGTGAATAGGGGGCCAGCACAGTTTGCAACATACACGCTCCGGTTTACTTGTACTGGCAAACTTTTCGGGTATACCCTTGCGTGAATGGCTACCTTAAAGCCTGATTGATTTAGCAAGAAAATAAAATGGTCAATGAGTTCTTGCTAGCGCCGTTTCACAATCTGTCTTATGCAAAGCTTACTATCACAATGACATTTCGAAACGATAAGGAATGTGCATAAACATAACATTCCGGTTTCGAAAGTATTTAGGTGGCGGGACTATTGTTGAAGATTACGCAGAAGTATGATTCATGGATTCTCTTTAGTTTTGCATTCCGTTACGAGCAGTTTATGACTTCAGGCAATGGAACTTGCGTCTAGCGACACGCTCGTGTTTCACTTGTTTCCGTCGCGGCGCAGTGGCTCGTGGTCGAGGCATGTTCGAAGCATCTTTCTTCATTTGTTTTCGCTGCTGTCTTTGTAGTAAGTCGTGTGTTGCTTGAGTGTGAAGCTAAAAGACGTTAAGAGGATGCCGCTACGCTTGAGGTAGTGGACAGGGTCTTATTTTTGCATTCGATTTCAGCTATGCTATTCTTACATTCTTTGACACCTCGTTTTTATTATATGCACTTTGAATCAGTCTTTATTCGCTTGCATTTAACGTCAGCGATGGAGGGAACTTTAATATCATAAATATTCATATTGGCTGGGAAAATGCTGGTATAAAAATGAAAATATGAAATTCAACGAAGAGCAGATATTCTGGAAGGAATTTTCGTATTAAAGTTGCCTACGAGAGCTATGGCACTACGTTATGTACTAGGTTTGT
Source organism: Cerastis rubricosa (assembly GCA_949152445.1). Classification (NCBI taxonomy): domain Eukaryota; kingdom Metazoa; phylum Arthropoda; class Insecta; order Lepidoptera; family Noctuidae; genus Cerastis; species Cerastis rubricosa. Next base: position 13,378,592 of record OX424548.1, on the reverse strand, counting down.
ATTCGGTTAATATAACCCTTATTGACTTAACGTAATAAAAATAATTTTCACACCTGTGCATAATACCTGAAGGATGGGGAAGATTATGTTATGTTCCCACTGTTGAGACACAGGCCTCCTCTCTATAAGAGGGAGTGGGCTGTAATCCACCACGCGGGCGCAGAGCGGGTTGGTTTTCGCTCCAGTTATGTTGAATTGCCATGTAATAGGGGGCGAGTCTATTATCATCAATTGGGCACAAATCCAGACTTGGTGGCGGATACTGAGAAGTGCCTGATAGAAAAACCTAATAACGCTTTGTCTTCATGTTTAGTAGCGTTACATTGACGAGATAGAAGGTTAATTATTACTTTATCATCATCATTTCAGCCCAAAAGACGTTCACTGCTGGACATAGGCCTCCCCCAAGTGTCGCCACTTTTGTATTTTGGGGGGGCTTTGCCATAATCGCCACGCTTGGCAGGCGGGTTGGCGATCGCAGTACGGTTGTTACAAAAGCACAGAGAACGCTGCTGCCCATTCTCTGGCAAGTCCCTTAGTCGCCTCTTACCACACCCACGGGAAGATATGGGATGGTGCTATTCTTTACGTCCGACACCATATAGAGCTTACTTGAATGATGAGAATTATTACTTAGATATCAGGTAAATGACGGGTGAATAATCACCTTTAACGAAGCCGAAAAGCAGTAGTGGTCGGCTCAGATCTCAAGGGTGTATGCGGCGTGTGTCCACAGACAATGGCCCACCTTCCGTCTTGCGCTGCATGCCCTTTCACCTGCGCACTTGAGGATCTTAGGACTGCATCAGCGAGCAGAGTTCGCTTGGCTGAGTTTTGGGCTCAATATATTTAGCGATTTGCCGTCGTCTAAGAAGAAGAAGCACTAGTTCTTCTCGTCTTTGCGATCATTTGAAGGCTTTGTTGTTATGGGTCCTTTTACAACCTGTATACAACTTGCGTGCAGCAACTTTCTTTTCAATTCAGATCCGTTCAGCTAAAGTTATTTTTTTTTACTGTTCTTCATCTTCCTGTCCGTGCCCCATGTTTCTCCTTGTTTCTTCATATCATTCCTCACACATTCCATCCATCTTTTCTTTGGTCTTCTTCTCCCTGTCTATCCATCAACATTTATGTGTTTTTGACATGACAGCGTCTAATAAATCGATGACGAAAATGCACGCATGAAAAAGGATGACTCATTGTAACGTTACGATCGGAGCGAGCGCGCTGCACGAGCGAGCGAAAGGCACGATCGCCTTGAGCGTTCGGCTTGCTATTCATAAAAGTATGCAATCATTTCATCAATGTTTTGTTATGACGTTGTCACGTTAAACTATCGTCCGTAAACCGACTTTACAGACAACCAATTTTTTTTTACTATTCATCATCTGCCTAGCCTTTTCCCAAACTATCTTGGGGTCGGCTTCCAGTCTAACCGGATGCAGCTGAGTACCAGTATTTTACATGAAGCGACTGCCTATCTGACCTCCACAACCCAGTAACTGGGTAATACAATACCCCTTGGTAAGACTGGATGTCAGACTTTTAGCTTCTGACTACTCGTAACGACTGTGAAAGATCTACAAATGACAGCCGGGACCAACGGCTTAACGTGCTTTCCGAGGCACGGAGGAAACTCGATATGTAATTATGGTCACCCATCCACAGACCAACCTCGGCAAGCACGGCTTAACCTTAAAGATCGACCTGGGCGGCTGTTATTATTCAGCCACGAGCTCCTCATTTTTTTTTACTATTGAGCTACTAAATTCTAAAAACAGATCTAATCTCGTTTTATCCACATACGCTTTGCTTTTACAACGTTTTACGAAGACAGGAGAAAATATGTTATTATTACATAGCAAGAAAATTTATGCTCGCGCCAAAATTACAGGCTCACGAATCACTAAACCATTTGTGATGAGACTTTCTCTCTGTCGAAACTTTATTTGCGGTTGATAGTAAAACGTTATTACTTTCAGGTGATGACAGCACAGAACGGAGTTAAATTGAAATGCTGACAGTTTAAATTGGTCTCGAAACTAAATCGGGTGTTTGGTGGTTTCACTACTTAATGAAATCTATAAAAAGTTAGTTTTATAGTTCTTTTTTGACATATTCGTCTGTTACTTTTGACTATTTACAGTTGGATTGCCATTTTCTTTAATCTTTTTCTGTAATAATAGTTTGAAATCATCACATTCCTTCATTGTCTGATGACTAAGATTTTGTATTAATATTTGGTTATAAAAGAAGGATGATGAAGTTTCTAGCCCATTCTTTTCCATAGTGATCTACGCTTTGGAATGTCCATCAAGCTTCATCTTTTTATTTCTGACAGAGTCCTTCAAATGTGCCTGTATCGGTTTCTCTAAAATAAATGCTTTGAATTTCAGTTCTGAGTGGTAAATAAATGATTTAGTTAGTACCTAAGCAAATTCCTCTAACTGGTGTGTGTTTTTTGCTGTATGTCCCACTGCTGGCCTTTCGACTTTCAAACCTAGAGATGCTTGAACATTTTCCCCGCAAACGTGATCAGTTCGTAACTCCACCTTCGCCGCGTTCGACCTCGACAGCAATATTCTCCCTCAAGCATCCAGTGAGTGACGCTCTTTGACCACTTCTGCAGGTGCATTCCTGGGTGTTTGAGTGCAATCATTTAATAACAATAAAACAACTTGCTAGTAACTGTCATTATGTCCACAGACACCATGACGTAAGGAATGTAAAGAATAAGTTGATGAACTGAAAAACATGTCGTAAAAGTAAGTAGTTTACAAAGAACTCATGTATAATTCATGATGTATGTTCTTCAAAACATACAGTACATTGTCCCCTGTGTATGTTATGTAATACATTTACTTGTTATTGCATGTATTAGCAACTTTTTAGACAATGTGGGTCAATAGGTCGAATTAAGAGTCTCGTCTCAAGCTAGAATGTTTTTAAATCTGTTGACGTACCAACTTGTATTGTTTTAATCTCGTTCCAGAGTGGGAACGAGATGGCGCTTGACATCCTCTATAACTCCGACTCTTTCCCACACTGGAGCACAGAATTAAAAGTAACTGGAGTGACAAACAATATTGCTATGACCGTATGACGTCACGGTAGGGATCATAAATCTGAAAAATGCTAAATTATCCTTTAGTCCGGGGCTTTTAGATTTGAACCCTGCATTAAATATAAACAGCGATTTTTTTCTTGAATCGTGTACTTGACCTTAGCTCTTCAAATAATAAAAAAAAATTAAACATTTTCCGAGACCGGATCAAGCTGAAAAAGACGAAAACACGTTTTTGTGAATAAAAACATGGGAAAAAAAGTTAACAGGACAAATTTAGTTACTTTAGGTAAAGAATTGGTGACAGTAATATATTTTTTCAGAATTAAACATTTTCGTCCACGGAAATTACGGTAAAAAAACATTTACGAAATTTTTGGATTGTACTTAAGGCAAAAATATAAACAGCGGTTTTTTTACATAAAATAACTTAAATTAATATATTACACCGCCAATAAACAAAATTAAACAAATTGTACTACCGGAAGTTATTATTACCAGTTTTTTTACAATAGCGGTTGAGGCAAAATGGTAACAGGGTTTAATTTAGTTTAACTTTCATCTAAAGGCTGTTTCTAACCTATTTACACGAAAATTAAACACTTTAAAGCAAATCGTGAAAAAAAAAACAATTAATGTTTACGTAAAATACGTCTGCAAACTTTATTCTTGTATTTGGCGCAGCACTTTCATAGAAATTTGATCTTTCCGTAATAGAAATAAGGTGTACAATCGCGTAACTCAATAAAACACCGACTCAAACAACAACACAGTCATACGCACACAATGAACGCAGCGCTTATCTTGTTTACGCACACTAGCACACGCCGTACGCCGCACGCTGCTTAGCGCTGACACCGTGCATCGTAATTTAATTTTTACTTTGACAATATTAATTATCGCTCTAATTTGTTTAATTTTGGGGGATTAAGGTTTGGATTTATATATTTCTCATTATTAAATGAATTTAAATCCTGTTACATTTTTGCCGTAAGTAGTATTTAAGATTTTTTGATTTTCTTGATTTTCTGTGAAGTCCGGAGCAGAATTTGTTTAATTTTCATAATAATAGTTAGACATGGTGATATAAATCATTTTAGCACTATTTTTGTCCTGTTAATATTTTTGCCTTAAGTACGAAGTCAAATTATAAGATTTTTAAAAAAAAACGAGTGTTCCGTGGACGAAAATGTTTAATTTTCTGACCTACTTGTAGTACTCAATCTCATCTACAAATACTCCGAATAAACATACCTGTTTATATTTTTTTCCACCAAGTTATATACATATTAGACGTTTTCTTAAAAAAAACATATACGCGGAGGTGAACTTTTCGCGGGATACAGCTTAATATACTCTCCTGTCCATACCCTACACATTCAATGAAAAAAATCGCTGTTTTTAATTAATGTAAAGTTAGCCTAATTTTCGGCGTAAATTCCCCGGACTACTTGTTGTAACACTGTATCTTGTTTAATTCAGAGACTTGGACACTTGAATGTTTTTGCTATTTGTACTTGCTTAGTTAATTCTGTTTATAGAATTTTGTTTTTTTAAAGCCAACAGCCCACCCAATTTTAAACTTAAAACTACAGCAACTACCAACGTAATAAAAATTATAGCCGTCATAAAAAATTACTTGTAAAAATTTACGGTTGGTACGACAATAAATCATAAACTATAATAGTTAAATAAATAAATAAACACTGTAAAGCTTTACCGGAAATTAGACCGCGCCATGTTGACTGCGCGGGAGTCGGGGGCAACGATCTCTTCTATGACTCAAGAGCAGCATTGTCTTGTGCGCGTTAAAAAATAAAAATTAAAAAGTTAAGTTTGACACTTGAGTTGTCAGTTGAATACAAGGTTGATTCATTGGAGCATTTATTCTTTCTGATTCGAGATTTATGTTTTTCGTATTTGTAGTGAGTAACTGGATTTTATTTTAAACTGAATTGAAGTTATGAGTGTATTAAATATAAATATTGTCGTACCATAATTAATTTTGAAAAAGGAACACAGTCATCAGCAACTGTCCACCCTTTTCCAAACTATTTTGGAGTCTGCTATTAGTCTAATCGGATCCATATGAATTTTCATTGAAGCAACTGCTTATCTGACCTCCACAACTCTGTTACTGGGTAATACGACCCCCCTTAGTAAGACTGGTTGTCAGAGGTTGAATTTCGGCTCCCCGAAAATCCCGTAACGACTGTCAAAGATATATGACCCCCAGGACGTAACTCTGCTTGCTAACAAGATTGTAATAAATTGAACCACCCAGAAGGAAATTAATTAAACTGAACAGCATAACAAATGACCTAAAGAACAGGTAAAACAAGGCATAATGAGTAATAAAAAGTTATTAACATATACATAGTGATATTCATTATTATGTTATGTCATAGATAATGTTTTCCTCAACTAAGTAGCTTGAGAAAGATGCTACTAACATCATTTTAAGAACAAAGAATTAAGAATGTAGATGACTAGATGTACTCTCACTGTTCTTGGAACGGGCGAAAAAGTGTTCACACTGAGAAGAGTTACCTTATACATCCCTCGTGTAACCATAGATATTATTCATCATCTTCATTCTCTTGCCCTTATCCCCATTCTTTTGGGGTCGCCGCAGCATGTCTTCTTCTTTCATACTTCTCTATCGTCGTCTTCCTCATCTCATAAGACATCTCCTTTCTGGCCATATCATCTTTCACACAGTCCATCCATCGATTGATTTTCTTTCTTTCATGATTGTCATTCATGGTTCATTCAATGGGTGTAATTGGTTGAAAATCTGGCAATTTTTATTTTATATTTCAAAATAGCTTGACCTTCAGATTGAGACCTAGCTATGATAGCGCCTTTTACGATTAGCTTTTAACGGTACTTCCCATTAATGTCATTGTCAACGTCCTCCCATACTTAAGTACTAACGCTGTAACATTCAAATATTGTAAAACCAAATGATTTTCAAAGAGTAACCATGGAGTTTCTTGCCGGTTCTTCTCTATAGGACCAAACGACCAACTCGAACCGTGCACTTTTTGTCGACGTTTTATAAGTAAGCCCATGTAGGCCTATGTAAAATAAAATAATATTTTGATTTTGAACGAACCAAAAACGTTTTCACTTGTTGACAGGCAGGATGAATCTAGATATTTAAATCATAGCCTAAGACTACTTGGATTATAATCGTAATAATTTTATCTAAATATAAAGCTAGGCTCATGTGAAAATACAAGACTTATCTTTGACCTACTATCTATGTAGTTCCTTTGATGTGAGAGCACTTTAGTGTTAGCCTTTTACTAAGCCTTTTCTTAAGATGTGACGACTATGAGAAATTCTATTTCGAGGGACGCATTGTTGAGTGACTGGAGCCAAATTGAATTAATAAACGGATTTCGAAAAAAAAAAAATGACACATTTAGAACAGGGTTCTAACCGGTGATGCTCCCCCGTAGCATCATTTCTGCCCGCCACCCAGGCAAACCCAAGTTGATGTGCATGCTACGAGTAAAGAAAGAGCCTTCAAAGTGTTCGTTCTAAATTAACGTTGTTAGGGACGTATTTCTAGATCTGAGTGATGTCAAACATACGTCAGTTGTGGCATGTGTGACGCAATTGACGTTAGTTTGACAGATGGAACGTCACAGTTTACGATAACGTCAATCAAAGGCTAGGTTCCAGTATATTGCTCTTGTATTTCAAACGTTAGTATAAAAACGGCGACATATCAAACTATACATAAACAGTATAACATGGCTTCGCTTTGCACAGATTTTCCGTACAATGAGAGATCCGGTTAAACTGGTTATCAAGAACAAACACCCCATCTTAAATCTGGATTCAAGACTACTCTTGCACAAAATTAGCCTATAAAGTTGCCACTGCCGAGACAAAGGTCACCGGCTGACTCTTTTGGAGCAGGAACAGGCCATAATCCACCACGTGATTAAAGTGCGGTTTAAAAGATATTTTAAACTTGACTTTGATGCTTGTCTTGTCTTTGTGTCTCGTGTGTTTGGTGTTTGGTGTTGTATCTCGAATACGGGCCTTTAAATCAGTATGTTACTCGAAGCAACTGACATCCATTTTGTTTTGGCATGACCTCCACAATCTGATTTGTTAATACCGGTATTCCAAGGTTATGGCCGTAACCGTTTTTTTAGCTATTAAGGAAATTATAGACATTATTTTAAGCAGCAGTAATATGATAATTAGCTCTTATTAATATTAATTTCGGAAGTCAAAAATGTTCGATACAGATTTTTTCCGGATTCTAACTTCAAATTGTGAGAGAACTGACACTGATTTCGACTAAAAAAACGATTACAATGAAATGGATAATAAAGGACAACCAATGAATGAATGAATGAATGAACGATTGATCATCATAGATGGACTGTGTGAAGGATGATATTTCTAGAAAGAAGGTGAGATGAGTAGTAGTGAAGTATGGAATAAAAAGACACGCGCCGACCCCATATAAATTTAAATAGCAAGAGAAATAATAATAAGCTGGCACCAATTTCAACAGTGTAACAAAATTCCTGTACAAATCATAATCAACGTGAATCATCCATACTAAAAACTGTGACGTTTACGATTATCTGCGTTCGTTCACTTACGTTTTCTTTTGAAAGCAACGCAAGGCCGCCTGGCCTTTCAACCGGCCAGTATTAACTGACGTCATAGATATCTCATATTATGTGTATGTTGGCAGCATTGTGCATGTGGATTGACGCGCGTTCTTTCATTTAAAACTTGTTCGAAAAGTTGACGTTTGATGATGTCATTGATTTGTAGTATTCTTTGAAGAGGATTTGCTTGGATTTAAGATAATATTGGTATTTCCGACTATAAAGTACTTAATTTTATTGTAGAGATCATGGTTACGTTATCGTAGTTTTAGAATCAGCACTATTGTGAAAATGGTTTCCAACCAAAATTTTCCAGCAGTCCAAGAGTGTGTCAGACGTTTTCAGTATGACAGCAACGATGTATTATCGTTCAGGGAGTCTCTCTCCATGTCCCCTTCTAATTTTCTGAAATATTTGCGACCGTGCCTTGTTGCAACTGAATTGGAGAAGATAGAACTGCTAAACTGGTAACTAGCCGCATATGGTCATTGGTTGATTTGTTTGTTATTTTATTCTCCATTGTTCAGATTGGGAACTAGCTATGGACAGTTAGACACGCCATCTACAGTGAGCTTTTACCGACATTACCCATTGCTACCAAAATTCCTAGTAAACTAGTAAATCTTTAAGGTGAACGCACTAGGGAAGCATGCGTTTTTTTTTTACAATTTTCAGGACAATGTTGGGTTGTTATGTTGATTAAAATAGATTCTCGACCGTAACACATATAGAGTTATAATTCTTTAGATGGGATTAAATGAACTTAAAAATTATCATCCTGAAACTGACCTGAAGATAAAAAGAAAACAAAGAATATTTGAATGTTCGCGGGCTATCCTGGTAACGCTTTCACCTGAAGGAAAGGACAATTCGCGCAGAAAAAAAAAAACTAAATCAAAGACAATCCAAGGACTATTAACGCGCCGTAAAGTTGCATAATATTACCGAGTATCATAAATCTATTTCGTAAGAAGTAATCAATGGATGCGATACAAAACATTACAATTGCAAGAGCACGATTTTATAGACGCCATTGTAGGCACGGAATGTGAGGTACACACCTAAAGCTCTACATATCAAGTATAACCTGACCTAGCTTTGTATCAGTTTCCCGTACAATGAGAGCTTAATTTGGTTTACCATAGCTTGATTGGTCACACGAACGGAGAATGCGTGACGAGAGTAAAACATTTAACCTTCTTGCAATTTACATGGTGCTTGGAAGTGTCGAGATTATTCGAGATATTTCCATTGTGGGCATGGGAATTGTAGTGGGATATGTGTACCTAAGGAGCTTACGATTATTTGTTGTGTGGAAAAAGTGGGTGTTTTAGAACATATTATAAGCGACTGTGAATTATAATAATACTAACTCCCCGCGCAACTTCGTCTGCGTCACATTTTTCCTGTTTTCGCAATATTTTTCATTGCTGCTCCGCTCCTATACAGCGCCATCTATTGAACACTTCTCAATCCAGTCAATATTTACCGCCAACTGTTAGAATCGTTTGGAGCTAACAGATAATAATTAAGACTTAATTTGCAATAAAATAATATTGCGACTATAAATTGAGATGTAAGATATCCTATCTTTCAAGTTGGATCAAACTGCACACGGTGTGCAAGTTTGATTAAGATCGTTTAAGTAATTTAGGAGTCCATCCCGGACAAACAACGTGACACGTAATTTAATTTGTATATATAGATAGATGTGTTTAGAGTTCTAAGTTGAACAGCTTTGGATGGAGTTAAGACTGCTGTTCATTCAGCTTAGGCCCGTGGACTGGTGTAAGTTTTTTTTTTAAATATGTAATAAAACTCAACAAGTTGAGCTCAACAAGAGTTGAAATTATATGGGAGTGTGTGCGTGTAAAGGAAATGAAATACATTGTGTGAGTCAATTATACTTAAGTTAAACATTATAACGTAGTTATTTCCGTAACTGTTAAGGATAACCGGTTTTAGTTTGGAAAACCTACCTAGGACTATTCCGGGAAAGAAAAAAAAATGTAGGCAAGCCTATAGGCTAGAAAAAATCTTTTATTAATCCGAGATACGTAGAAATATAAAAAGGTTTTTAAAAAAGCTGAAAATAAAGAAATTTTATTAAAAATGCTCTCTTGCGACTGTAACTAACAATAATTGAATTTGGACGCCATTACAAAAAAAAAAGATCATACTTCTTCAACAAATGAATTATGAACGGCTCTAGATTGGTTGGTTGAAATAAAAATAAAATGGCAAAGGAAACCTCACAATCGGACAAAGACAGCCACTCAACAAACAGAAATCAGTAAATTAATCTTATTTCACTAATCTTTATGGAATCTGAAACTTGGACGTCTGAAATGAATACCTCACCGGCAAATGGACTTTAATATTTGAAACGTTTCGCCCAAACGTAGCTACTTAGTTTAAATTGAAGTTTGGATGGACCATAAAAGCGTCTACATTGCGTTCCAAAATTAAAATTTGGCCAAAATACGTCGTTGGGCCTCTTTTCAAGGAACTTTATTGATGTATGATATTAAAAAGTTAAAAGCTGTTTTGTTTTTTTCTGCATGGCAACATCAAACTGATGTAGACTTTAAAGCTTTACAAACTCGCTTTTAAATATTTTGTCGTTGCTTCGCCATCTAGGATTTGCGCTTTAGACGTGGAGTTGCGGAAACCAGACCGTTATACAATACAATGCCATCTAGGATAGCCGGAATAATATTGACAATAGATCAAAATAAATATGATGCCATATGACTTAAAATCCTCTTGCTGTTAGTTTATTCACCGCTGGCGCATTATCTTTCTCTTCTTCATCAACATCATCATCTTCTTTGTCATCTCTTTCAATCAGCCGCCATCTCAGTTGTCACCCCCTTTCACACTGACCTAGCCATCGTTCTTAATAACCTCCTACTCTTATCTGCAAGAGTAACTCTAAAATGATATTAGTCACATGCATCCGGTTAGACTGACAGCCGACCCCAACATAATCTAGGCAGATGATTGCCCATCACCATGTTACAACGTTTAACTTAATTGAGTCATTCACTCATTGTCATTCTTTTCCAGTACACGTCCACTCTCTCGTTTAATTTCAACTTCACATGTATAAATAATTCCAACAAAAAAAAAAAATATGCCGCTGTACTAGCCTAAGCTGAATTTACACTAGCCTTAAGTCCATTCAAAGCTCATTTAACTTAGAACCCTAAGCACGTAGGATTAAAGTTAAAAGTTCGATGTTTAGAAAGACGACGTCATATTCAGGAGGAAACGACCATACTGGGAACAACGGATTAATATTTAAACGGTTGGTAGCACTGGAGAGGGTTGCCAGTTTTTAAAATGTATCGTTGTAAATTGAATTTTTATTTGGGTCAATTTGAATTTGGCTGACGTTTATATTTTTAGATAGGTATTGAGAATTTAAATTAAGTTTAATAATAACTACATAATACTCTGAACTGACAAATATGTATCATCTCTCTTAATAGCTGAGATGATTAATCTTGCTTCTGTTTCAGACAAGCTTCAGGATCCCTATTTATGGACTATTATTTTCATAGTTTCAGATTTCCATTTTTATATGGTTTGCTTTGCGTTGTTAGTGTAAGAAATGTTTTCTAAGTTTAGACATGTTGTTGGTCTACTTTTTGTTTCTGGCTAAAGCACTAGGAACTGGTGTAGGACAGGCGTCTTGGGAGACGGATTTTTGGAATTTTGACGTTAGAAAATAATCTGATTCTCACACCATTTTGAAATTTGCTTTCGATTTTGCCATCTGTCCTTCTAAATCGAATAAAGTAACAGAATCTACTAGAACTAATAATATCTTTTGGCAGTTATTTAAAACAGTTCTCTGAAGTAATATTCAATCGGTTTTTATTACTGTAGCAATAAGTATAATACAGTATAACCCTTGGATTACTTCCCATGTAGGTGCAGTATTGATGTTAATTTTTTGGCAGCGACTGTTCTGGCTCGCCATGCCAAAAACCATGAGATTTGAGAATTAAGAATTGTAGCAATAAAGGGTAGGCAGAGAGATCGACGAAGAGAGGAGTCGGAACACAATTTAGTTGGGTTACAGTTAGAAGCTGTATAAAACCATTTTGCATTGAATAGGCTCCGAAACTACTGGTCCGACAAAATTTGAAAAATTGAAAAATTCTTTGAAAAATTCTTTCAGTGTTATATAGCCTATTTATCGAGGAAGGCTATAGGCTATATATATATCATCATGCTACCACCAAAAGGAGTGGAGCAGCAATGAAAAATGTTGCGAAAACGGGGAAAATGTGATGCAAACGAAGTTGCGCTAGTGGACAGCTAGTAGCTAATATTAGAACACTCTCAATTAAAACACCTTTCAAACGAAACCAATTTTATCAAAATCGATTCATCCGTTTAGGAGCTACGATGCCACAGACCGACACACACATACTCAGATACACACGTCAAACTTATAACACCCCTCTTATTTAGTTGGGGGTTAAAAATGATACATCGTATGTTACGAGCAGATGCGGCGATGCAGAATTGCAGAAGCGAGCGACTTGGTGCGACCGAGCTTCTCGCGCATTGTTTGTATCGCTTCGTACGCGCATTTGAATCGATACTTTTTTTTTTTGTTTGTGGCATCTCGCAGTTCAGCCTATGAGGCTGGATTCTGCTTAACCGGACTTGCCTGTGGTTCTGTGGATGCCTTGAGTGTAAGGCCTCCAGCCAGGGCGAATCGATACTTCTATGGTGGATCTGCTTTTATGGTGTCGTGAACGCACGTCTTCGGCGCATATAAAATAGACCGTGTGAAGCTGGCTTTAAAACTAGTTCGTAGTGATATTTCCTATCATCATCATCAGCCTATTATGTTCCCACTGTTGGGACACAGGCCTCCTCTAAGTGAGAGGGAGTGGGCTGTAATCCACCACGAGGGTACCAACCCTCAAAACCTCAAACCTCAAACCCTCAAAGAGAAAGAAACATCGAAGACATGTGACATCTACCAAGATGTCACATGTCTTCGATGTTTCTTTCTCTCACGATGTTTTCCTTCACCGTTTTGAGAGCAGCGGTGACGAAATAAATTACACAAAGTAATGCACCTGTCTGGGTTCGAACATACAACTTACTGTTCGTAACTCGGGGCTGCCACCACTTGGGCACCGCTCCCCTTCTTCACTGCCTCTTATCTTTCCTATCATAGTTATACCCAAACATCCTATGTTTATCTACCGTTAAAACCATGAATGATCATTTCGATTTTTGCCAACAAACTTTTGAGGTTACATTTTAGTTATGAATTATGACATCATTTTATTTTACTTTTAAATTCGAAAGCTTATCTAGTACCTATAATAGAAGATAATTTAACATAAAATTACCGTGATATTATTTTTCTGTATTTCAATCTAGACTTGTAATGCACGGTATCTAATTCCTAGATTACAATTTTGATATTTAATTCCTCCTTCACTTTGAATCATTATGACTATTGATGAAAACCGTATCAAAAACCGTTATTATGTAGTTTAACAAATCGTACTATGTAAAGATGTAATAATGTTTGAATTTATTAACTTATAGAGTACAAACTCTAAATAATGTTTATTAGTTAAGTTTGACATAAATTACGAATTTCACAATTATGAATTCATGACATTTTAGCATGATAGTTTAACTTTAACATTACTACTTTGACCTTATTTACTTTGACTTTAATTGGCATTTATTTGACATGTAATTTTGAACTATACTGTATTTAAATTTTTAATTTAGGGACTAACCACGTTCCGAACTAAATGTTGCATGCCTAGTGCAGAATATGGTGACACTAACAACTTTCCTGTGCTTCAAAAACCCACCTGTATAACTACCCATATTTGCAATAAATGAATTTGAATTTGAAAGAGTTTCTGAATTTGTGAGTCATACTTTTTCAAGCACAATGCACAAAAAATAATAATCTCGGAATTAAGTTATCATCATACTAATAATTAAGTATGATCTATCAATTATAATGACTCACTCTTAGAGTGCTTTGTTTGAAACCAAAAAGCCTTTCTTTGGGTAGCTTAAAGACTGTAATTATAGTACGGTAGTCTAGCCGTTCAACCATTGTAAAGAGCTTTCAATTTGCGAAGTCATACAATTTTTCTTACTGCAGCAAGCCGTGCAAAAAAAAAAGTCAATGAAACAGGCTGTCATCCGGTTATTTAAAAAAATATAGCTGTTTCCTACGAAAGTGCAATCCTACACTGTCAAAATGTATGGCTAAAACAGCTGTTTTTTTTTTGTTTCCGATGAAAAATTTGATGGTAAATACGGATTAAATTTTGTATATGTCTGCATAGATGTACGGTCAGCAACGAAAGTCGCTATACATATCCAAAATTATAAGACGTCTTAGGTTTAGAACGATCCATATAAACAGCCTAGAGTAAAAGACATTACAATATTTTCATCAATGGTTACACTAATTCGCAAAACAATATTACATCAGATCACACTGATCAGCACAAAACTTGGTGTAATGTTGATAAGTGTTAACCGACTTCTGATGCCGACTGTACGTAGCAGCTAGCAATATTCCTAAATAGTGATGTGCCAATGTTTTTAACCCTAGAAAGATAATCATATTAAGTTATACGTAAAAGATAATCATACGTAAAATTGACTCCTTAGTTTTGAGTGGCTGATAAATGAAGATTTTTTTACTGATTTGATTAAAACTAAAAAAATAAGTTTTCTACTGCTGTGATCAATAAAATATAATAACATTTACATAATTATATTTATTCTTTTAATAATAATAAACAAGAAAATTACAAACTGCTTAATAATCAACAAAACTTAGGAACTTCTTTTTTCTTCTAAATTTTTTTCATAATCATACCATAAATTAGTATTTTTATATTATATTCTAAGTAGTAAAAATACTATAATTGAACAATAACATGAAAATTGTATAAAAATCCGTCATAATAGCGAAGGCTAGTATTCGACGAGAAGCCGTTGAGCGAGTCCCTTGTTGAGAACTTTCTTTCTCCATGAGGTCAATTTCACAGGGAGGTGCTGCCTCGCCTTCCCTCACTTCATCCACAACACCTTTTTCCTCATTGCTCTGGGCGTCATCCTCGCTCTCGTGATCTTCAACTTTGCTTTCGGTGTCAGCACAGGGCGGCTCCCTTCACCCTCTAAAAGAGCAGTCAGGATGTGGTCTTCATACAAATTTCAAATCCCCATTATGCTGTAGCAATATCAGGATAACTAAACAATATGAAAAATAAATAAAAATAACTAATACAATAAATAAACAACGCAAATAACAATTTCACCAAATATCGTAAAAGTCACGTAAAAGATAATCATACGTAATTTTGACTCCTGTGACTATAGTATCTCAAAATTTCGGGCACTTACCTCAATGATGCGATGGCGCACGCTAGCTCCCACCCTGGAATGTGATGTCTGAAATACACGACGCCGGATTCGCAATAGTTAAAAAGATACGGCAATATTTCGTTCGCGTGGCAGTCATTTTGACGTAGATTATCTTTCTAGGGTTAAAGTTACGGTTCCAAGGTAATATTTACCGGTTTTTAAATGCATACTATTTTTCTTCGTCTCTTTTGTTGGCACGAGCTATACAAGGAAAGTTATTTTTTTTTATTTGCCTTTTTTTTGCTAGTCATGTACTCATGTCCCTGCGACAAATATTTTATTTTTTGTTTGTTTATTTCTTCTTTCTATCTCAAGATAAGTAGTTAAACTAGTCAGTTTGCTGGTAGGGCAGCTTATTGACCAGGGTAGGTACGCCTAATGTATCCTTCATGGGGGATCTTTTTACTCCTTTTGAACGTCAATTTGAACTAAGATATTTTGTGTGGTCATCTTAGCTGGAAACTACAATCATTAAATCATTACACTTTGTAGAGGAGTTGATGATCATTGTATGATGTCATTCGTGTTAATATGTTATGTACAGACGCTAGCACATCAGACTACAACGATCTGTCAAATTACTTTAATAGATTTTCAACCTTATACTTAAAGAAAACAGTTCAAGGTTGATTGGAAAAATTTGACAGTTTCGGATAGATTGACCTGTTGACTGTCTGTACTTCTCATCTGCTTAATGTTGGTATATCTACACACTGATATAATGATTATTCAATGAGAAGGAGAATCTGTATGACGGTTTGGTATATTCTCATGTATTAAAATCCAAAAGGACAACAGTAATCATAAAAATTGGCACTTGAATCCTATAGAAGATTCCTAGAGGATCTTAGTAGCTAAATAATAAGTGGTTGGGTGACCACAAATCACAAGCATAGTTCCCTCCGTGCCTCGGAAAGCACGTTAAGCTGTTGGTCCCGGTTTGCATTTGTAGATCTTACCCTGTACTAACCGGGTTGTGGAGGTCAGATAGGCAGTCGCTCCATGTAAAATACTGGTATTCAGCTGCATCCGGTTAGACTGGAAGCCGACCCCAACATAGTTGGGAAAAGGCTAGGCAGATGATGATGATGAATCCTAGAGAAGATAAGGATATTCTTATACCAGAAAATAATTATTATATAATAAATGGATGAAGCCATTAAATGTTAAACGTTTTCTTTACAACTCGTTAGATTGAATGACGGAAATGACTCAATGTATGCTAGTCCTCTAACAAAGATTACACATCTTGTCTAAAAAAGTTACGTACCCATTGTTTATGGTTGTTAAAAATATAAGCATGCGCGTCACTATTGTCTATGGTCGTTGTTGTAATAAAATATAACATTGTGTTTTGTTTAATAGCTTTTTCCTTATGACTAAGAGGTAACAGTTGATTTAAGATTCCGGAGTGAATTAAGGAAGTCAACAATTTAGTCACGAATTTCTGTTAATTTTTTTGTGTTTTTGTTGTTGGGGACCGTCCGTTAATCACGTGAGGCTTAAAAGGGGTGATAGGGGGTTTAGCAAAAATCTCGAAATATCACAAGGGGTTGGGGGTGAAGTAAGATATCACGTGTATTTATGTTTTCGTCAAACGCGCGATTTCTAAATCGAAAAGCGGCGTGTAGTGTGACCTTGACCCCCCGGTGCCAGGCAACGAACGAAGTACCTGTATTTAAAGATTATATTCCAAAAAATTTAAGATTATTTGTATTTTTTAGTACCTAGTAGGTACTAAAAAAGCACGTGATATTTTTGTGGGGTTAGTCTTATACCTCACCACGTATCACCGAGAGGGAGGGCGGGGAGGTTAAATGCTAAAAAAACATCACGTAATTCATCACTGGACGGCCCCTTGCCTCGTTGGTGTAGTCGTCGCAATAGTGACTGCTGAGCGTAAGGTCCTGGTATCGGGCTTAGTATTGGATTTCTCCATCAGGAATTTTTCAGTAGCAGCCACGGAATCTGGATTTGTGCCCGGATAACATAATTGGCAAATTGTGGGTGAACTATTAGGTACATCTCTGTCTAACACTTCGGGGATCATTATCATCATCATCATTTCAGCCGAAAGGCGTCCACTGCTGGACATAGGCCTCCCCCAAGTGTCGCCACATTGACATAAGGCGAGTTTTTCCATAATCGCCACGCTTGGCAGGCGGGTTGGCGATCGCAGTACGGTTGTTACAAAAGCACAGAGAACGCTGCTGCCCCATTATCTGGCTAATCCCTTAGTCGCCTCTTACGACACCCACGGGAAGATATGGGATGGTGCTATTCTTTACGTCCGACACCATACAGAGCTTCAGGGATTACAGGCATGATAATGTTATGTCGTCGTAGAAACTTCGGTTATTTTTGAACTCTACTAACTATTTTGGAATTATTTCGTAGTGCTTTTTGCCGAGGCAGTTGTTTATCTTTCTTGGACTTGCCATTTTGCTGTTTCCTCGCCATTCGACTTTCGCTGACAAAGACCTAAGTAATTGAGGCTGGAAATAAGTCTAAACACTTGTATTACTACTACGGTAACGGCGGTTGAACACTTTTCACCCTTATGCCCTGAGGAATATGGTGGACGTTACATTCATGGAAAATTCTTAATAATACAATCTTGAAATATATTCTGTTCATAAATACCTAATAAAAATAAATTATCTTGATAGCACAAAGGAGTGGCTTGTTGAACTTTTGATGTCATATTTGCCATAAATTTTCTTAATATAAACTTTATCTGTGTACTCAAAAGGTCGACTTTGGAATAAGCATGTTAAAAGTCTAGGCGCGGCCTCGCTATGTTTACGATTTGAAAATGGAATTCAACGTTTGACATTTCGCATTATGTATTTTGGAACGCGTGAAGATTATTGTTTTTTTCCCCGGGTCAAGATGTCATCGGTAAAATGCGGTTCTTTATTAGTTTTACGGTTATTTGAAACACTTTGAATAACCAAATTGATATAAAATTAAATTATCATTTTATTTATTCAAAACATTTCGTTACACACCCTAAACTGAACACTTCACATTAGATTTCGAAATAAAAAAACAACTGTGACCTAAATGACACTTGAACTTGATCGCCATTTTTTAAATTATGGCCTGTCATTGAGAACAACACTAGCACAAAATAAAAATGAGAAAATTATGTATTTTTCCACGCGAACTTTGACACCACACTCAATTTTAATCTTACGCTCATAGAAATAAGGCTCACATTACAGAAAATCAGGAACTTAATATTTTATAGTTGTTCTGTTATTTACCAGAGATCAGGGACGTGGGAGTTGTTTTTTGTTCCGTTTAGAAACTGCTATGTGATTGCAACCTCTTTTTACAGTTTTTCTACACACTTATAAAGTCTGCTCGTCGATATTTATCAAGTTTAAAATTACCGTTAAATAGAAGGTATTTCAAGTAGGTGTTAATAAATTAAACTGTTATTTTCAAAAGCGGTTAAGAGATTAAGAGGATTCGTTTATCATAATTATACATATTCATGCATTTTATTACTTGTGCGGCCAAGATTTTGTTAGTTAAATTGTATCCCGCCTACAAACGATGTATTATTTGCCAAGTGACAGAATTAGGCCAGAACAATTAAAACATAAACGAATAAAGACGATATTAGTAAAGAATAGAGCTAAGAGCGTATAAATAGGCGACTACAATAATAAATTTTCCCAAATTACTACGACCACTACCAGCGGCCAACATTAAACTCGGTCAAACAGAATAATTTTCCAGTTAACACTAGATTAAATACAAATATTTTCTATATCACGAGATTTAACTCGAAATTTCCCGCCATAATTTGACACAAAACGTTTAAAATGACAAGTGTTCCACAGATTATACAAATAACCATAGTCAAGCACATGACACGCGTGTAAAAGAGCAAAGGAAAGTGGTATAAATCCTCAGCCGTCACGCCCGGGTTTACGCTTCCGCAATTTCTGTAATGCTTTATCTAAATAATCATCTTTTAATGTACAGTCGTCAACTTAAGTGTAATAAGACAATTTCACTGCATTAATGACTGGGAGACATTAAGTCGTTGGTTTGGCCAATTAAAGCTAGAAAACGAATGCTGCTAACAATTTTGGCTGTATTTCTGGGACAGCATGTTGGCCTTTTCAAATGACAGCGTGACAAGTGCAAAAATAGTCTCAAAGTAGTGTAGAACTAAACGTGTTTAATAATGTGAATTGGAGGACATTTGCGTTTATAAATAACTGTAAACTTTAAATATGTACTTCACAAGCGTAATGTACTATTTATTGCAACTGGCGAGGAAAAACCCTCTTCTGTTTACTGTGCCAATAATAGAACATTGTATCTTTAAAGATCCTTCGTGTAAGAATTTATAGATTTTCTATATAAATCATTATAATAAAGCTAAAGAGACTGTCTTTTGGTTGAACGCGCTAATTTCTTGAAGTACCAGAACGAATTAGAATTTAAATTCTTTCTGCATTTGCTAGCCCTATTCTTGAGAAAGGTTATAGGTTAAGTATCACGCTACGCTCCATAGAAGACGGGCAAAGAGAAAAACAAAAGCCAGAATCTGCGGGTGAACCCGCGAGGCACAACTAGTACTGTAATAAAACTAACAATCCGCGGAAGTAAGACATTGTTTAAAGTTTTATCTAAAAGTTCAAGGCGTCAAAGAGGTCATGTCATTTAATACTTGACTTTTAGTGTTAATCAAATTCCATATTCATGTTAATCTGAGGAGATAAAAAATATTGACAAAGATTACGATGCAAAAACATATTCATGGCGTTAGTTTTATGCATACAAATAATACAAAAAAGTACAAAATACATTTTAAATAAAATTGACCTCCTTTCGGTAAAGCACTTGCAAAAAACCGTAAAATAAAAAATAAAAAAACTTTTGTCATCACTAGTACGGTTGACTGTTCCCGCTAGAAATTCGAATCGAACCGTAACGCCTATTAACAATTATACTCTAAAATGGAAATAAAAAAGTCTATTAGCGTACTCTTGCCAAACCTTGCCCAAACAAGAAATAATTTCATTAGAAATGTTTATTTAGTCGATTTTTACGTGTCTATTCCGTTCGACTATTTTGGTTAGGCAGTGTGCGCCATTGACCGTTGTCTGGGGTCATAATCGAAAAGGAGGGAAAGATAATTTTCATTATGGTACATACAATGCTGTTTGGATATTTATTTATTGATAAAACAAGATGACGCCGTTTGTTCCAATTTTGGATACGCACCTGAAGATCCTGCAGAGGATTTTAAAGCCGTCTTAGTTATGTCTTTTTGTCTATATTAAGATTAATTAATAAAATTAGGCAAAAGTGAATACCTAGTAGCATTAATATTTCAACGATCACATGTCGATTTTGCATAACTGCACTGAAAAAGACAAACTTTTTAGGGATTTTGAAAGTATAATTTTACCCGACTCCGTAAAACCCAAGAGAAGGGTAATGATTTTAGCATAAAAAGAGAAGGTGCATCGTTGTTATAGCTATAATTTTACACCAAATTCCACATAAGTACAAGATATTATTTCTCGTTGTTTTCAGTACAGTATTTAATATTCAAATTATGTAACAACAAACACGCAATTGGCGTTCGACCTACAATAGTAGGTTTAATTTTTTGCTGTTAATGATACACCTAAGTGATTAACTTTCAACAAGTGTGTGTTTTTACGTTATTTTGAACATTGTCTTACGTTATGTGAAATCTTAGTTAAAACCTATTACTTACAGATTTAGCAGAGATAAATGAGTAATTTTTAGGGTTCCGTACCCAAAGGGTCAAACGGGACCCTATTACTGAGACTTCGCTGTCCGTCCGTCCATCTGTCTGTCACCAGGCTGTATCTCATGAACCGAGATAGTTAGCCAGTTGAAATTTCTACAGATTATGTATTTCTGTTGCTGCTATAACAACAAATACTAAAAACAGAATAAAATAAATATTTAAGGGGGGCTCCCATACAAAAAAGTGATTTTTCTGCTCGTTTTTATAAATTATGGTACGGAACCCTTCGTGCGCGAGTCCGACTCGCACTTGGCCGGTTTTTGAAGCTAAATAATAACAACACGTAGCAAAATAATTACAGCCGCTCGGGTGGATCTTCAGGTTAAGCCGCGCTTCCCTAGGTTGGTCTGTAGATGGGTGACCACCCATAACATACCGAGATACCTCCGTGCATTATTTGTAGATATTTGACAATTGTTACAGGTAGTCAGTGCCCGGAAAGTCTGACAACCATTCTTACAAAGCGGTTTCGTATTCGTATTACCCAGTGCTAGCCGAGCTGTGGAGGTCAGATAGGCAGTCGCTCCATGTAAAATACTGGTATTCAGCTGCATCTGGTTAGAAATAAATATGAAAAGTTTAGCCTACAGAATTTCGTCAGAGGTGTTACTGACGTAATGTTTGTCTAAACTAATATTATAAAGAGGAAAGATTTGATTGTTTGTTTGCATTGAATAGGCTCCGAAACTACTGGTCCGATTTGAAAAATTCTTTCAGTATTAGATAGCCCATTTATTGAGGAAGGCTTTAGGCTATATATCATCACGCTACAACGAATAGGAGTAGAGCAGCAATGAAAAATGTCACGCAAACGAAGTTGCGCCGGACAACTAGTTTGTAATAATATAACAATTGTATAAACAAAAGAAGTAAATACAATGCAGTCGTTAGTTAGAAGTTAGTAACCTGACTTCATAGCTAACTCATATAGAAAACGTCAACAAGAGGGCGCTGTTGAGAACATTTGTTAAATTGTGTTGTGAAAAGTAAGGTTCCATACCCACCTAACAAAAAGCAGCTATGAAAGAGAACTACTAATCGGAATTGATTTCTTATTAATTTTCATTCAGTTTTCAGTCGTAATTGAATATCATAATAATTTAGAATGAGAACTGACTGGAATCATGAAAGTTACACCCAAACGAAATAAAAATCAAATCACACAATAACCAAAAATAACTCAACCTTATGGTGTACATATTATAGCAAATAAATAAAATTAATTTCATTCCAACCTTTTTTCAAATTCGAACGTTCAAGAACGTTCAAAATTCGAACATCCAATATGGAACATGTGTTGCCATTTACGTGCAATATTAGGGTTCGGCTACACGGCCTCGGGTGAGTGTGGGAGGGATGGTGAAATTAAGCTAATTTAATTTTTGGCTAACGACTTATCCAAGGCCGTTTGCGTACTTGCTTTGATCAGTTGAAAGTTGTTACTTTTTATGAAGATAATTTAGAAATGTTCGAATGATCTTTGGGCGAATTTCATTTAGACTTTTTCTATTCTACTTTTTTATTCTTTTCTAGCTTTATGATGTATTTGCTAGCTGCCAGTTATTTAGCAAGACTATTCCTCAAATTAGAACGGCTCATGTCAAAACCACGCACTGGAGCCGCGTGGTGGATTAAGGCCCAGTCCTCAGATTCCTCGGCCAGTGTCACAGCAGTGGGGAACGTTACAGTCCGATTATGCTGTCTAAACAATATAGAATCGCTCTAAAATGCGATTGCCAGTTGTACTAATCCCCAGGCGTATCGGTCAAGTCACTTTCGTTTAATCCTGACCTGAACTAAATTCTTAATAAGGATATCAAAGCCAAGACCCCAAAAATAGCTGAACCATGAGTCAAACTTAACTAGTAATTGTGACGGAAGTACGGCCATGTTTTAAACAAGAAGTAAACTGACACGATTTGACAATAACAATAATGATGCAGGTATCACGCTTAGGCGGTCACGGCAAGAATATTTCACGATGCAGGCGTGTGGGGTGTGGTCCAAGTTAAAAGGGAAAGCGGTGACAAGCGGAGTGGCAAAGATATGTGTGGAATCGACCAATCACATTAGTTCAAAAATTAGCCGTGACGGGACACCCGGCAGATATCAAACATAATAATAATATAACGTTAATATTACAATTCATACTTACTAAAAACCGATAACGAAATATGCAGTGAAACAAAGAAAAAAACATTTGTTTCGATAAAAAACCTAAAACTTTCTCCTCGGCATCAGTGCCCCATCTAACAACTTGGATACATACTGAACTATAAATCTTCTGCTAAGCAAGAGGTCCTGGGTGCGATTCCCGGGTCGGGCAAAGTGTTAACGTGTCGTTTTTCCTAATCAGGATTTTTTCGGTAGCAGCCACGGAGTCTGGATCTGTGGTCGGTTGATCTGAATAGGAGTGCCCCCTATTACATGGGACTTTAACATAACTGGCGAAATGTAGGTGTAGGTACTATAAGGTAAACCTCTTTTTAACCCTTTGGGGATTATAGACGTGCTGTTATTTTTAAAATAACTTTTAATTGCTTTTAAAGTCAAAATTGAATCGTTTATTTCAAATGATTCAATTTTGACTTTAGTCAAAATCTTCATAGCGTCTCTCGTCTCTCATGTGCAAGCAGTAAGGTCGAATCTTGCACGTCACCTCTCCGCTCCACACGACCCCGCTTTGATGACCAGGCTTTAGAGGGGTCAGAGGTTGATCGAATGATGGATTATGTTGTCCTAGTGATTGAGCAAGAGATTAACAACTTAAACTGCATTCAAGATGGGGTGATTGATGCCTCTTGCAGAGTGTGAACAAAAAGTAAATTGGGACACGGACAAGAGACAATAAGTTGAAATTGATCGGTCTACGGACAAAATAATGGTTATTGCTTCGGCCAAATTGACTTTTTAAGACGATGTCTAGTATATACGCATGCAATCGGAAACAGTACAATTGCAGCATAGCTCAAATAGCAAATTCTCTTCAGAAATCTTTATCTATATAACGAATATGAACCTTATTTGCGTTAATTTACTCGTATGATACGCTTGATCACAGTTGCTTGTAGTAATATGCACATTAAGTAAATACTGATAAGATATATTTTCGGATTAAGCGCCCGCGACTGAGCAAATCCTAAGGTCACTCTGTGGGTCTCCACCATAGACTCAACCCACCAATTCAGTGGTGTTCAGGAAATGGCAAATTCGTAGATTTTACCCCATTTTAACACGCTAGTTAAATCGAAACGAGTAGTGAAGATTGTATCATCTTCCCAAACAACGCCAATGAAGTAACAAAAGCTGATAATCACAAATCCCAATTAGGTAGCTATAGACGTTATTAGCTAAAAAAACAGCGAATACAAACATAGTTACGCAACATCACCATTTATGAAAATGACATACTTTTTTATTTTGCGCGGGAGTAGTATCACACTTTTAAATTAAAAGTCAATAAAAGATTATTTAGGAATCGATAAAATTATTAGTTTGGCCAACTAGTCGATTTGCCTGTTTGACCCAAAATCGTTTATGATACCTTTTGCCGCGGTTTCGGTTTTGTGGGTGGCGGAAAATATCTCACAGGGACCGAGTAGGTTGTTCCGTATCATCATCTTCCTGCCCTTATCCTATATCATCATCTTCATCATCAGCCTATAATGTTCTCACTACTGGGACACACCTCACCGGTCAATCTTCAAGGTTGAGCTGCGCTTTCCTAGGTCGGTCTAGGGATGGGTGAACATTCATAACATATCAAGCTTCATCCGTGCCGCGGAACGCACATTGAGCCGTTGGTCCCGACTCCCGACTCTCATTTGTAGATCTTTTGACAGTCGTTACATGTAGTCAGTGGCTCGACAGTTCAAACAAGTCTGACAACCAGTCTTAACAAGTGGTACCGTATTACCCAGTACTAACTGGGTTCTGAAGGTCAGATAGGCAGTCGGTCTATCTAAAATAGTCTCCAGCTGCATCCGAAAAGACTGGAAGCCGACCCCGATTTAGTTGGGAAAAGGCTAGGCAGATGAGGCAGATGCTAACCTCCACGCGAACATGCTTCCTGGATGAGAAGTATCCCATCTCCTAAAAACCTATGTCACAGTCTGTGGTGCCTGCATCGAAATCCATTCAGCCGTTTAAGCCTGAAAAGGTAAGACAGGCTGAGTTACTTTCGCTTTTTAAATATAACTAGTTGACCGGCGCAACTTCGTTTGCGTCACGTTTTCCCCGTTTTCGCAACATTTTTCATTGCTGTTCCACTCTCATTGGTCGTAGCGTGATGATATATAGCCTATAGTCTTCCTCGATAAATGGGATATCTAACACTGAAATAATTTTTCAAATCGGACCAATAGTTTCGGAGCCTATTCAATGCAAACAAACAAACAATCAAATCTTTCCTCTTTATAATATTAGTTTAGATTAACTAGCTGTCCCGCGCAATTTCATCTGCGTCACAATTTTCACTTTTTTGCAACATTTTTCATTGCTGCTCCGCTCCTATTGGTCTTAGCGTGATGATATATAGCCTATAGCCTTCGACGTCACTCAATTGTTATGCCTTCCCGCAACCCCTCCACTAACACTTAAACTTTATGTATGGTATTAAAGTTCAAATTGACTTTTAAGTATCTTTCGAATCTACGTATGAATCTTTTGTATGGGGATATAGAAAAGTGTTGTTTTTAGACTTTTTCAGGCAATTTTTTAATTTTTTCTCTTCTTAAGAACCACCCTCGTACTTCAAGGAATATTATAAAAAAAGAATTAGCGAAATCGGTTCAGCTGCTCTCGAGATTTGCGCTTGCCAACACATTCAGCGATTCATTTTATAGTATAGATGTAATTATGTTACAGACAAATATGGCTAACACATTTTTTGCGCAAAATGTAGGTCAGACGGACGCTCCTATTTAGGCGTCAGAAACAGATGTCTATCACGTACTTACTCATAAATTATAAATACTACCAAACTCCTTTGTTTGGCTAGTAGACATAGTTTTATAAAACATTTAAGTATGCTTTTGTTGTTGAATTAAATGAATACGTACATTAATTATGCGGTCTTTTATTCACTCATTGTTCTGGTCAGGTTTTATTTTTTGCGGTTTTTGGTGTCAATGTTTATTTTTTCTGCCTGGATACACCAGTTTATTCCCAAGTTGGACTCGCTTTCGGCAACTATTGAACATAACCAACTAACTTCTGTATTTTTGTACCTCTTTAAACATTATTTTGTTTGTTCAATTATTTATTTCATTTATTTTACATGTCTCAGATTAATTGATAGAAATCAAATTCTAGGAACAGGTGCCATGCTCAGTTTTGTGAAATGTTTCTGCAAATAATTCCTGGTTTTCAAAAATATATTTACAGCGTTTAATTAAATTAAACGCTTCTAACTTAGACCATATCGCTGCGTAGGGGCGATCTAATGTTACTTGCACCTGCTGCTGACGTCACTTCCCGTCATTGTCACTACCGGCCCTTTGTCCCTTTTAAAACAATATATTTTACATTTTTATTTACTACTGCTGTTTCACCACATAAACTTTACATAATTTTCGCAAAACATTCCCTTTTTCCACTTGCAAAGTTAAATAAAAAACGTATTGACGTAGATAGATTTTCCCGCGAAATTAAGCGTTAAAAATAACCATATAAAAAAAAGTAAAATCAATCATGGTCTATCTTGTTTATGGTGAGCAATTAAATCACCAAGGAGGTATCATTATTTACAATTAAACTCTCAAAAGCAGATGACATAACCTCGAAGGCCAAGTTCAAATAAGCACAAAAGAATGTTGACTTGACTCGCCATTTTTGGTCAAGAGGTGTGATTCTGATTGTGAGTCATGATCAATGTAGCACATGACATCATATCGTGGTCATTGCTTTATTTGTAAACCGTAAATTATGAGATGAAGATAGCAGTGATTTTCTAGATAAATCGATTGATTAATCGATTAAATTCGTCCCCAATACATCGTTAAAATTTATTAGATGCATGTTTAGAGACGTTAAAAATAAATACTTGAGTGGTCATAAAGTTGCCAGTTTATGGTAGTATGTGATTGTTTTGTAGTAAATCGACTATTTGAATAAAATTGACTCGAGAAATAGTAGATTATAAATTATCAGTAAATATTTCTGTTTTAGTCACAAAACTTAATTAAATTGTTCTATAAGTGATGTTTGTTTATAATTGCGATTTTTATCGTAGAATACGGAAGACATTGTTGACAATGTCAATTGTTTATACTTGTAAGCTTTTTCCCAGCTATGTTTAGTTTGGATTCTAGTCTAAAAACAGGTACGTGTAATATCCTACAAAAATTTCAATAATCATTAATAATCACGCAAAAACGGCTGAACCGTTTTTCGAACACAGATTGTTAATAACTTTCTATCTTTTTGTCCCGGAAGAACACAAATTCTGAAGGTGGACTTCAGAATTAGTCATTTACTGGGCAAACGATGTCGCAGCCAGAAGCTAGTTTAAATATAAAATGGTGCTCAAAATGATAACTGAATTAAAAACCATGCCGGCCGGTTTAAACTACGTAAGTTTCCGTCTAGGATGCAAAAGCCAAGTCAAGGCGAGGACGACTTAATTGAAACTTGACCTCAATATAATGGAGCCGGGATTGCCTTAGCAAGACTATTACCCAAGGCTTCTTATTATAAAGTCGCTATTCTATTAAGATGGAAGCACAAGGGAAGGCCTCAATTTAAATTTAATTTAATTGAATGCTATTTTTCATGCAAAAGTCAAACAACATAAACTACCCTTTAAAAATTTTAACAACATATTTTTTTTAAATCATGAATATATAATTCATTTTTAACAGATTGAAAGGACCTCCCTTTTTGCCAAAAGTTACAGACTGAAAGTTGATTTTGTAATGGTACAACAATGGCATACATCCGACTATGAAACTCAATTTCACATTAATTATTAATACTGAAGTCTGGATTAAGTAAATCAACGTTTCAGTTCAAACAATTTTCCCTCATAAAAGTCATCTCAACTAAAACTTCTAGTTGCCAATTCTGATTAAATTATTTCTTAACCTTTGTTCGAACGGTCTAGAATTTCAGCGGTGTTGTCAGGAATTTCAGTTAGATCTAGATTAATGTGACAACGACCGTTCGGTCTAACTTTCACTCAACCTTGGTGTCTATGACCGAAACTTCGCCTAAACGGTACGTAGCATATTGACACAGATAAAATAGTCATAATGTTGCCATAAATGTGACAGGTTGGAGGATTTATGTCAGTTGCTATATTGTTTGGGCTATTTTTGTATTATAAACGTTAGGATTTGGTAAACGAATCATTATTATGATAAATGTTTATTTTGCAAATAGGTTTCTACAAACACTTTTACACGAATTTTTTTTTAAAACTCGATGAGTCCGGTATTTCGTACCTGAATTTTATTTCGCGGTTATTAGTAGAGTTACTGACATAGCAGGTTTTCGTATATGGCTAGTAATTTCGAAAACTAGCATAACTTTGGTAATGATACCTTTGTGTGTTTGAAGGTTTGTAACTGTTAACATCATTATTTCTGTCTTAATCACCTCTCTTTAGAATGGTTTAAACTTTTCTTTGAAATAGTAGTATACGAAATAGTAGTATACGAAATAGTAGTATAGCACTTTTCAGTCTCTAAATATGGCTAAACAAAACATTATTCACAATATAAACGTAAATTCTAACCTGTTTACTACAGCCTACCTATAAAATCCGTAGTAACTATACGCAAAGTTCAGCATACCGTAAAGTCCGCACACAAAAAGGTTTATTTATTTTCCAGCATTCTTAAATATGACTCAATCGTCTTAACACAAAACAGACAGAAACCAAACCAGAACGGGTAAACAAAGAGAGCAGCGGTCCATAATTAATTAAAATGTATTAATCACGCTGTTTTGGGTTCGAGGTTGTAAAACTAGGTAGGTATTTGAAGTGAATTAAGTGTGTCGGTAGCACTAGCAAAAGTTTATTATTCACTAGCATAGTCGTAATAAATAATGTGTGAATGAAATAGCTGAAAATCTCTTAGATCATTGCTCTTGTTATTGTGAAAAACATTTACCAAGGAACCTAAAGAAGTCAGCTGTTCCGTAGAGGTCGTCAAGTTTAAAGTTATGTAACAGCCATATATTTATATAGTAAATGAAGATTCAATTAGATTTTGTTTACACTAAAAAAACTACGGCCAACTGGTTTGCGTGAATAGGCATATTTTTAGCTCATTTGTGTTGGGCGTTACGACCCAACATTGAGCCACGTTGGGCGCCAAAAACCTTAAATTAGCCCCACGTCGGGCGCCAATACAACGTTCCTGGCGCCCAACGTAAATTATTTACAGATACCCACATATTTGAATGGCCTGCCTTCAGAATGGCGAGCAGTTCTTACATACTTTAACGCGCCAGAAACCCTATAGTACTTACTGCTTTATTGAGGTCTAACATCGGGAATTTAGCATGATAGTCTAGCGTTAACATTAACGTTAACATTGAAATATCCTGATTTTATTAGACATTGTTCTGTTTATAAGTCTAATTTTCGATAATTTTCATAGAAGTACTAGCTGCTGCCCGCGACTGCTGTTCGCGTGGAAATTGTGATGGAATTGTGTTAGGGGTATGAAAAATGGATGTTGGCCGATTCTCAACCCTACCCGATATGAACACAAAATTTTATACAAATTGGTTCAGCCATTTCGGGAAGTTTGGTAATAAACACCGTGACACGAGAATTTTATATATCAGATAACCTTCTGGTTTATATTTTTTCTATGCGTCTATCTTTTTTTCGACTAGATTCATCGTCAACAAAAGTCATTAGGTATAAAATTGTAAACCTGCGTACTAAACGTGACGGTAACTAAATTATATATGCAATTAGTAAAAGGCTGGCTTTTACTTTGTCTAGAGGCTAAGTATTGCCATACAACGTGGCAATGTTGCCAGTTTCTTGAGCACATTACCAGCTGACAGCGTTGAGTAGGAGTTTTTTGACGCCCTTTTATAGTTTATTGTTATTTTAATTATTAAATTTGTTAGTTATGTTAATCTTTGTAATGTATATAGTTATTATTTAAATTAAAGTTATTTACCCATTAGTAAAGTAATTACAACTTCCCCGACCGAAATACTTAGTACCTAACTAATATTACCAATATTTATACAAGTTACATTTATACACGTTCATATTTAAATTAGTTTGCAATAAATTACTCAGTAATGCCGTGAATGACCGTTATCGTTTCATACGTGCTTTTTTAAATAAGTTCTCCGTTAGTCTTTTTTTTTAATCTGTCAATCACATTGACGTTTGTTTGTTTTTAAACAATGCCCGCATGTTCCAGTTTCTTATCATCACGCAGTAGTTTTGTAAAACGGAAATCGTATGTTCAATGTTGTATTGTGGTAGGGTGAAAAGATTAGGCTAATACTCTTTTCCACATATGGAATTTTAAAGTTGTGTTAAACTACGGGTGCCAGCTACTTCAGTGACTTTCAGAAGAAATATTTCCACATTGCTGTTTAATTCATAAAAGCTTCAGTAGTCCCCCCCTGACCCTGTAGTCCTTTTAATTCTTAAAACCACAGTAATTCTTGAGATTTTGACCCTGTATAAAGATGATTGATTTGTAAGGCTGATAAAATTAGGTCAAGATATAGTTTTTATGAGTATCGGAAGTGAGATTAGTCATTTTCTGTGGTCTGGCTATTGTAAGATTGTAACTGAAGACGCGCTAAATTCAACCTGGAATTAGCTACGTTGGCGTCAGTCTCAAAATATAACTGGATACTAAGAGATTTTAACTAAAGCGTATTATGCAATACTAGCTTCTGTTTACGGCTTCGCTTGTGTTTTGTTCAGTAATTGTCTTACGGATCCTACGATTCATAATTTGTTTACAAAAGATCATTTATAGTAGCTTTATTTAAGTAAGATTAAATTCGTATGCGTTTTTTTGTAGTTAAACTTTTGTAGCTGTCAATTTAAAAAAAGAACAGTGGAGAGCAACTAAGTTTTGTCTTTAGCATAGAGCGTAACTTTAATTCATAACTACATCAGCTACCTATTTACCTCATAAATCACTGTTATTTCCCGCTCCAACGTAAAGCTTATCTAACAAAGTTTGTCTATGATAAATATCGTTTTTGATTCTCGCAACACATCTCATAGATCTGAACGAATAAGGTCCGTTTAGGCGCGTTGCATTCCAACATACCATCACGTACATAACGGACTTTCACTTTTAAAATATGTTTTCATTTTATTCGCGATGCGGATTATAGTTATATCTTTGCCTGATGGGTGCAAAAAATAGAATGAATTGCTCGTCGGATGGGTAAATAGATTTATTTCTTCCGTATTGTTGGTGGAAGATGCAAGTGAATGGTCGTTAAATTCTCTTTGAATTCCGAGAGCATTTAGTAGATGGTTCCAGCATCAGTTCGATTAAATCATTTTGTGAATAATCGGGAAACTTGTCTTCGGCTTACTACCGAAGTGAAGATCAAGATTGGTAGTAAACTCTTCCCTTGAGGAATCTGACGAGATTTTAGTAACCTTTAACCTTTGGTATGATTTATTTATTTATTTGAAAAGACATGTAAAATAAAACAGAAAATCCAAGTAATTGTACAGTGAAAAGAAACATATTTAGAATAAAGTATGATAAACATTTTAAATAAAGTACATAAGTACATTTTAATGATAGAACGTGGATCCGCGAACTAAACTAAAGTTACAAGAAAACGCGTCATGACCTTTTGTCGTCGATCCGCGGTTCGGGAGTATAACGGGATTGCACGGATCCATGTTCCGGATACGAACAGTTAATAAGGGGATCCTTAGATTATATGATCAATGATAACGTTTGTTAGCTCAAGTCCTATTTAGTAAAAGACGAGATCTATTATAAATGATAGCATAGCATAAAGTATCACAAACCTGTAAAGACCCCACTATTGGATCACAGGTTATCTCTCTTCGACAAGGAGGTCACATCTTTCCAGTATCTGGGCCACTGGATTTCCGAGGACCTTAAAGACAGCCTGGATATTAAGCGTGACCGCAAAGCGTTGGCTGTCCGCTGCAATCTGTTGGTTTGCAGATTTGCGAAATTGTCGACTGAATTGTCGGCTATTGTTGCCACTGTGGCGTGTGTTATTCTTGTGTAAGTAGAACTTACACTTGTTTCTAAGTTGTGTGTTGTACCAAATGAACTTGGTCTGCAAAAATTGCTTGTCTGTGGAATCGGTTTACGGACGATAGTTTAATGTGACAACGTCATAACAAAAAATTGATAGCACACTTTTATGAATAGCAAGCCGAACACTCAAGCCGATCGTGCCTTTCGCTCGCTCATGCAGCGCTCTCGCTCCGATCGTAACTTTAAAATGAGTCATCCTTTTTTGTGCGTGCAGCCGGCGTTCATCGAGCCGGCGTTCATCGATTTACTAGAAATTACCACGTCAATAAAAAGTGTTGTGTTGTCACTATACAACGTGTTGTTTTGCAACCTCGTCAAATTTAAGGAGGTAACTATGCTAATGATTCTCGTCCCGAATCAATAATAAAATTGGTAGGTAATTTTTGTTTTTAATCTCATTTACGGTAATCGGTAAGTGTGAAAAACCCGTGTTTTAAACTAGGGCCGTCTGATTCTCGCCTTATAACCGCGCCTCCACAAATACAAACAATCTCAAACGTTTATTCGATCATTTCTTATTCCCTAAACCACGTTAAGGGGGTTATTCTGAAATACTGACAAACATAAACAACAAAAAAATCCGCGTTTATTAGTAATTAACAAGGTACCGTAATTTTAATTGATTATTCATGTCTTGTGTGACAACCCTCCTGAATTTTGACGAGGATGCAAAACAACACCTTGTATATATTTTCGAATGTTTTGTTTCTATGACATGCAAGTTTCCTCATAATATTTTCCTTCACCGTTACGAGATGTTTATGATAACAAGAATTATGCTACTACTACCTGTCACTATTATAACAATGACTTCCTAGGTTCGTTTGTTATGTACCCGCACATGCTGGGTCATAAGATCACGGTCTTACTTCAAGCGATTGCACGTTGCTAGTTCATTGATGCATTGCATTATGTCTTATGTCATACTCATAATGGCGCGGTTTGTTATTCTTTTTTTTCTACAACAATGCAAAAGTGACGTTCATTATTAGAACGTGGATTCCTACCAGTGGCGGATTTACGAATTTTCAAGGTATAGGCTGTAAAGTTTTTGCCGCCCTTGCCTCAATTTCATGTCCTAGATTATTTTTACAAATTATTTTACGTACAATTTCGTTGAAATTAATAAAGGAGGGGTCGCGGGGTAATGTATGCTACTTACACAATAATG
The DNA here is from genome assembly GCA_949152445.1 of Cerastis rubricosa. Taxonomy (NCBI): domain Eukaryota; kingdom Metazoa; phylum Arthropoda; class Insecta; order Lepidoptera; family Noctuidae; genus Cerastis; species Cerastis rubricosa. The sequence goes on along the minus strand of OX424548.1, from coordinate 13,345,204 downwards.
TACATTCGGTAAACGTGAATAAATAGTCTTTATTGCCCTTACAAACGATGAAATGATTTTAAAAGAGTAACCATGGATTTTCTTGCCGCTTCTTCTCCGGTGCTACGATTACGCCCTAAATAGGACCAAGAATATATTCCGGTCCAACGATTAGGACCCGTTTATTGCATCTAGATTTGTATCGAAAAAACTTAATATGGCAACATCTCTAAATGTACCGTATGCCCATGTAGGCCTATGTAAAATAAAATATTTCGATTTTGAAAGAGTTAAAAATAGTCAACTCAGTCTCAAGTTAAAAAAGTTCGTAACAGTACCTTTTTGCGCGTTTTTTTTTTTATGGCAAAATCACTGATAATATCGTCGTAAGTAATTTTGTTCAATCATTTTGATTATTACAAAGTAGCAAAAAAAAAAAGAAATTCTGTCCCCAAATTTGCCGCCCCAGGCTTCAGCCTGCTGGTAAATCCGCCGCTGATTTCTACAAATGTCTTCCTGTAACTAGAGGAGCTCGTGGCTAAATAATAACAGCCGCTTGGATCAATCTTCAGGATAAGCCACGCTTGCCTAGGTTGGTCTGTAGATGGGTGACCACCCATTACATACTAAATTTCCTCCGTGTCTCGAAACGCACGTTAAGCTGTTGATTGCTGCTGAGATCGCTGCTTTAATTAGAAGATCTTTGACAGCCGTTACAGGCCCGAAAGTCTGACAACCAGTACTCAGTATTCAGCTACATCTGGTTGCCGACTGGAAGCCGACCCAAACATAGTTAGGGAAAGGTTTCGCAGGCAATAGGCTCGCCCCCTATATATTACATATTGGTGCTTTAACACAAAGATGATATGATGATGATGTTATGTTTTTGTATTTTAACCTAACCTCAAGCAAAAGTTCAAGTCATTAGTGGGTACATCATCATCATCATTTCAGCCGAAAGACGTCTACTGCTGGACAGAGGCCTCCCCCGAGTGTCGCCACATCGACCGGTCCCGTGCGACTCGCATGCAGCGGATCCCTGCAACCTTCACCAGGTCATCGGTCCACCTAGTGGGAGGGCTTCCAACGCTTCGTCTCCCGGTTCACGGTCGCCATTCCAGAACTTTTCGGCCCCATCGGCCATCTGTTCTGCAAGCAATGTGCCCACTGCCACTTAAGTTTGGCAATTCTTTGGGCTACGTCGTTAGTAGGTACAACGAGTGGGAATCGATCTTTCGTTTGCCATCACGCTTCGTCATCACTGTGCTATGGCCGCTTCCATGCGTTCATATCGTTATATATTATGTAGTTGCGATACATAATGTAATTTTGTAAGTTATATAAAGTTAAATTGAATTGCTTTTTTACACGCGCTTCTTTCTTGATGATGCAGAGATTAGAATTTTTTGACAGAAGCGACGTTCAACAAATATATTTTAAAAGTTGTCTTTTTATGTAAAAAAGCTAATTAAAATTTAATAAACTGTAATAATTCCACAGTGAGTAAATAATATTATTGGTGAATATAGAAAAATACCGAACACAATTGCTTACTGTGGTTTGATGATTTCAGAGAATTTTTCTTGTGAAATTTAATATTTTCGTTCATTGCGCGCTTTTATATTTCACATAGATTTCGACACCGGCATTTTTATTAAACGGTCACTAGCGTCATCATCAACATCCACTCATTTCCAAAGCTATTCTTTTTGACAATTCAACAACATTCATTGCGTTTTTCACGTAGTCGAGCAGTCGATTCTGTCAAACATACAAACCAATGTAATGCAAAAAGTCTTTAAAATCCTTAGGAATGAGATAGAAAAGTGTCACGAAATTGGGGTCATTTTTTGATTAAATCAGTTCCCGCGTCTCCACTGTAAGCCATTCGAGCAAAATACTGGTCCCACTTCGACCTACCTCACGAAAATAACACATTAATAAGTAGGTCGTGTGAATCGCGCCAGATCGTCTTTTATTTGCTGCCGCGTGTTACGTCACAATCGCAATGCAGAATTTGCAGTATAGTCTTGAAATCCAAGAGTTTATTTGTCGCAGGATAGGGTTTGGGGTAATTTTCTTGAAAACGATTTATCAGTGACTTTAGGATGTCTTTCTTTCCCCTTACTCCAATTGAACAAACTTTAATATTACAAACGAATGAAAGGATCTTGAATGAAGGTAGTTACGAATTCCCCCCTAAGGTTCTGTACCCAAAGGGTCAAACGGGACCTTATTACTGAGACTTCGCTGTCCATCCGTCCGTCTGTCCGTCTGTCTCATGAACCGTGATAGTTAGCCAGTTGAAATTTCCACAGATTATGTATTTCTGTTGCCGCTATAACAACAAATACTAAAAACAGAATAAAATAAATATTTAAGGGGGCTCCCATAAAAAAAAGTGATTTTTTTGCTCGTTTTTTATAAACAATGGTACGGAACCCTTCGTGCGTCCGACTCACACTTGGCCGGTTTTTTTTTTACTATTCTATCCCACTGTTGGGCAAAGGCCTCCTTCATTCCTATCCAACTCTGTCGGTGTTGAATTTTCTTTAATGTTTCAAAATATATTCTACTTGATATGTAAATTACCCAATAAATATCTATGTATATACCCAATAATATATAAAATGATTGTGAGTGCGATATGCGATAATGTACACGTGACGTTGTTTATGAGAAGGCTTTTGAAAGACAAGAAAATATTTTGTTTGTGTGCCACATTTGTTAAGCTAAACAACGCGTTAGATAAGGTCCTTTATATAGGCCAAAATTTCTCCACAGCCAGCCAGGCCAGGTGACACAATTTTGTTACAATCTAATCTCGGTTTCCTCTGTCTTTCTGTTTGTTTAACAGATAAATAAAACATTGACCTGTTTTTATAGAATTGCAGTTAATATTAATACGCCCAAAACTGATTAGTACAGATATAACTAATGATTTTATGACAATTTCAGTGTTTTATCATTTGTTTTTGCCATATATATGGTTCGTTGAAAGAATGTACAATTGCGTGATGTAGTTCCAAATGGGAGAGATGAATATAAACGTAATTTTATCTATAGTAAATGGTTTCAGTTTTTTTGTGGGTAAATAATTCAACTGCGATAACATCTAGCTTCAGTAAATGCAGCAAAAACTAACACATAACAACAACTGACAAATAGAAAATCTAAGACGAAAATTAATAAAGTTGATGCCGAAAGCGCAGCTTCCTCTCAGAGGCAAAAACAATCCAAGAAAATAAACTGTCACATCTGCATTCATTTTCCAACTCTTTGCCCGCAATATCTTAACGTTACTTACAAACAATGGGTTTTAAAAGCGATAATAACTCAAACGTACGTATTGTTTATAGCCTTCCATATCTCACTGCAGTTTAACCCTGATTGTTGTGATCATCTTGACAACGGTTTCTAAGTAAAACATGCGGAAAAACGTCACTTTGTTGCTTTGTTAGTTTCGCTTTTCTTTCATTATTGTTATTAAGATCACGATTAAATTGTCATGTCACTGTGTGTAAAGTTTAAGTCATTATCATTAATTTATTATTATTAAAAGGGAGATACTTAATGTCATGTTGGGCACTTCTTACGGTAACTTGGAGATAGCGATAGAGAGGAGATTTCTTCGACGCATATTTGATTCACGCTTAGTATTTTGGGTAATAACTTAATCATTAGGTATTATTTTTTTTAAACGTGGCCCCACTTTAGAAATTTCTCATGTATCGTGGGTGCCGAGTTCGAACAGCCAGACCTGGAACAACTATCTGTAGGCCTTACAAATATTTGTTCCGTGCGGTGATCGAACCCGCGACACGCAGCGCAGCAGTCCATCGCTTAGCCACTGCGCCAACTGTGCCGTCTAATTAGCAAATGTGTTTGGCCAGAAATAGCCTCAAGTCCTCTCTAATCATTCATCATCATGATCATCATCATCAGCCTACAACAGTCCACTGCTGGACATATGTCTCTCCAATCGCTCGCCTCTTAACTCGATTCTCGGCATCTCTCATCCAGTAGCTACCAGCAGCCCTGCGAGGATCGTCGCACCACCGAACCTGAGGGCGTCCCACCTTACGCTTGCCGATCCGCGGTCTCCACTCAAGAACACGTCTACCCCAACGGTCATCGGTTCTACGGCTAATATGGCCGGCCCATTGCCACTTCAGCTTTAATAATTGCGTTAGTGAATTAAAGATTCTGTTGAGCCGTTTAGGCTTCTATAGAGAGCTGGTTCGTTTGGCGCGCCACGTTTAAGCGCGCGAATAGGGACTAACGCCGCTACACTCCGACCAAATACTTACATATTAATTGCTTAAAGCGCCAAGCAGGTTAGCGATATAGGTAGGTTAGGGATAAGCCAGAACTAAAATAAATGTACAAGTTTGACATTATAATCTGCTTAGCCTTTTCCAAACTTTTTATTGGAGTCGTCTCTCAGTCTAACCGGATGCAGCTGAAAACCGGTATCTTACATGGAGCGACTGCCTATCTGACCTACACAACCCAAGTTTCAAATCAAATCAATTTTATTTGCATAAAACATGGTGTACAAAGTTGTATCAGATATTATTAGAGCATACATGTTTTGCTTATATGCACAGCATGCAAATACATATTAACCATATAGTTCGGTACGGGCCCCCAAAGGGGCTCGACGAACAAACCTCCGCTGGGTTGGTATCGGCCCCGAAAGGGGCTGGCAATTAAGTCATTCGTCAACCACATAATATATGCAAATATTTAATTTTCTGATTATCAAATACTATGAGTGTGCGTTAATTAAGAAAGTTGGATAAAAATTTCATATATCAACGCCATTAAAACGTCTGTAAATAGCGCGCAAGTATCATAGTTTACCCTTATAAAATTCAAGTGCAAAAATACGGTCATCGCCATTTTGACGGCTGTGCTGGTCGAGGCTAAAAATCATAAAAATTGTGGTTTTCGAACATTCGAGCTCAACTATATGGACAATAATCAACTCGTCATTTAATTATGCGGTTAATTCATCCATAGTTCAATTTAAATAAGCAGTGGTAATGATGAATTTTGGAATCTTAAGTCGAAGTTTCGCGCCAGTCGTGCGTGTTTACTTTTTTATTCTTCACATATAACACACACACGCGTATAGATTTGGTAACAAACATGACAAATATCATTCCAAATATTATAAACCGCATGAAAATGCCCAGATCTTAGCGTTATTTACTAATACGGGACTAATAACACATAATATTCATTACCACCGCTCAATTTGTATTTTGAAACAGACGACCATTTTTTTTTAAAATTATTGTGATGTGTGAAAGCGATTATTCCAATCGATTTTTTTTTTTGTAATCTTCGATCAACTCGAGTAATTAAATAGAGAAATTTAAGAAATCGATTGATGAAAATTAAAATAAATTTGTTTTAACCGTAAAATACAGTAAATATTTATTATAATGTGTTTTAGGCTTTTATAATGGTAATCTTAATTATTTTTCGTACATTCCGACCCAACAATAAACAGCACGGACTGATATCATGACTAAATTCGCGCCGATTTTTTTATCCATCTCAAAATTTAAATTTGGAATTCGTTCGCTGTTCCAATTTATATTGTAGGCATTTAAATTTACTAATAAAGATAAATTTATTGTGAATTTTGTTTTGAACTATCTGAAGATTGGTAGAATGCACAGGATCTCGGTAGGAATAGTAAAAAAAAAAAATGTAGTTTGACTATGTTTAGGAGGTTGGGTTGGTTAATGGGTATTTACTCTTTACTTTATTTATCAGCCTGTTCTGTCCCACTGCGGGTAAAGCCCTGCCCTTGTCTTTCCAATTTCGTTTGTCTTTTGCCTTCACCGTCCAATACTTTTAATCGACAATATTTTTTAATACGTTCTTAGATAGGCTAGGTTTAGAGATAGCTACCCCAAAAATGAAAAAGAAACCATTTTAAACAAAACTATCCAAAGTATACGGTAAGACTCCCGAGTAAGAGTCTTACTCGTATATTTTGTAGATTCTTGATGGTTCTGGTTCATATCTATTGCTGTTCATGGCTTCATTCAAGTGACTCGGCCCTCGGCCTTTCATGGATAACCTGAAAATGGCAGATTTAATAAAAACGTGTGCGTCTCGGGACGCTCGTCAGAAGTGATAACTTAAACTAATCTAAGCCTGCTGCCGTATGCGTTAGAGAAAGGGAAGCCACACAGAGTGGTGCCGTAACACGTTACGTTACGAAGCGGTTTAACCTACCAAGAAGTTATCACTTCAAAAACCTTTTTAGACTAGACAGTGAACCGCTTTGAAACAATAAACTAATGTTCCTTGAAACGGCTTATGAATTGCCAACCATCATCATCAACTGTTGGGGTCGGCTTCCAGTCTACCCAGATACAGGTGCATAACCGTATTTTAAATGGAGCGACCTGCGACTGCCTATCTGACCTCCTCTAGCCAGTTAGTACCTATCGGTTAGTACGATACCCCTTGGTAAGACTGGCTGTCATACTTTCGGGCCACTGACTAGCTGTAACATAACAATAACCCCAGCATACGATACACAGTCTTGGAAGAATAAATATAATTTATCCTGTTGGCTCATAATAATTATTTACTATGCCTTCCAAGATCCTGGGCATTCTTTAACCAACCTTCAGATATTATTACACAATAAAATTCTTAAAATGTTATCTAGTAAAATTAAAATACTAATTTTAAATAATGAGAATTGCGAGCGCATTCTTTATTTAAATTTTTAAATTAAAAAAAAATTGTCTGTAATTATTAAGCCTAATCATTAAAATGTTACTTGTTTTTTTTTTGGGGCAAGTACTGTCTTCTGTTGTTCTTTTTACTTAGTAATAAATCTCCTTCCTATGAAGTCAACGTTCATTAATTAATTATAAGATACTTTTGGTCTTATATTTACTTAATGAAATTATTAAAAAAGATAGGTTAATAAGACCAATTTCAAAATTAAATAAATAATTGTTCAAAATAATACTTATGAGTTTTTATTCCGTCTCAACTTTTTTTTTCAAACTCGATTTAATTGCGATTATCGATTAGGCTGAATGCAACAAATTAATCATTTAGGAAACCTGCGTTTTCGGTCAGCACTAAGAAGTGTTATGTTACAACACAGTTTTCCGTTATATTTGTCTAGACTTTGATTGGGTTTTTATATGAAATTGTGTGTGAATAATGGCAAAAATAAGAACGCAGATAGAATGTTACTGTTTTTATTTTGCCCTTTCGAATTGTTTTAGCAAACGATAAGCATGCCTATGTACATTATTTCCAGCGCATCTAAGATACCTACTTTTTGGAAGGGTGTAGTAATATGTATTTTACACATATTTGGCAATAGACTGACTCCGTTTTACCGACCTCAACACTATACTGAAGATATTAACCTCAAATTTATCGTATATAACAGATCCCGTGACATATTTTTCACAATAAAATCGAACGCTGAAAGTTGATGAAAATTTCGTGAAATTCATGACAATTCGCATCACCCCGCCGATTCAGCTGATGTGTCATGTGTCAAAATCTTGTCGGGCATAGTGGTTAAAGGTTACATTACAAAGTTTCCCATAGTATACATGTCAAAAAAATCTTCTAAGCAGTGAAAATTATGAGTGTGTGTTAACCAAGTATGTAGCTTTTTTTTAGAACATTCTAAGATTTAAGGTTTATATGTCCTTTGGAATTTTATTAATCACCCGAACACACTAGCTAAATATAATAAAAACTGTTTAGCTATTAAACAGTTTTTATTATATTTAGCTAGTCTTGGTAGATCGTTTAATATAATTCTGTGAGGATCTCGCCGGTTTCGAGGATATAATATATACATCCTCTGCCTTTTTAAATAAATCTTTATACTTCTCAGCAAACATGCATATTTAATATATATAGAGAGAGGGTTTTGACATATCGATGCAAATTTTCTTGACAAGCAACGTCATCTTGAAATGCAACTACTCTTGTTTTTTTAAAAAAACAATTCACGCACAAAATTTCAAAAATGTAGTCTGTCAACCAGTCGGTGAAATTGTAACTCCTTGGGAGGTCTAATAACTTCCAAGTTATGTCGACACTACTGGAAAAACACAGGTGTTGTCAGGGCGTTGCACATGTTTGGCATTTCAGCCGTGGGTTTGTCAGGGTCACATGCATGACACAGGAATTATACTGATGGCTTTTTAGCGAAATTTTAGGTATTCGGATTGTCACCTTGCTAATGAATAGGATAGCATATACTTTATTGTACACCAAAATTGAAACAACTGTTTTACATTACTGCTAATTTTATATAGTTACAATAGCGGTCTTATCGCTGATAGCGATATCTCCTAGACAACCTTTAGATGGACGTTACGAACATAAAATAAAGGGGGTAGTTAGTGGTATACTGCTAATACTTCACATTAAAAAAAAATACAAATCTATGACTCTTGTTTAATGTATTGTCGTATGTCAGCTTTATGATACGTTCGAAAACCCTAGAGTTTTAAATCTTCAAAAAAAAAAAGAAAGAAATTAGATATTTTTTAGGGTTCCGTACCCAAAGGGTCAAACGCGACCCTATTACTGAGACTTCGCTGTCCGTCCGTCCGTCCGTCCGTCTGTCACCAGGCTGTATCTCATGAACCGTGATAGTTAGCGAGTTGAGATTTCTACAGATTATGTATTTCTGTTGACGCTATAACAACAAATAATACAAACAGAAAAAAAAAATATTAAAGGGGGGCACCCATACAAAAAAGTTTTTTTTTTTTCGTTTATAAATAATGGTACGGAACCCTTCGTGCGCGAGTCCGACTCGCTCTTAGCCGGTTTTTATAAATAATGGTACGGAACCCTTCGTGCGCGAGTCCGACTCGCACTTGGCCGATTTTTATAAATAATGGTACGGAACCCTTCAAGCGCGAGTCCGACTCGCACTTGGCCGATTTTTTAATTAGTTTCTAAGAAAGCTCGTAACCTTTACGGAAATAAATATTACGAGGATAATCCTGCGAATAAATATTAATATTGGTTTAATAAATATTAGCTACCACTATGTAGGAATCTAATATTTAAATAAGTAAAAAGTATTTACCACATTTTACATAACGTTTGAACAATATTTTAATACCATCTTTCTCTTGTTACAGGACCTCATCCCCGCTCAAGACACGGAATCGTACCTCCAAAAAACGCAAAACGCGATCACTAACCTGCAAGCGAAACTCCAGGCTTCAAGAACGAACAACTTCAGTACCATTCCTACTGCACTTACCTCTAGTCTTATCAGCGAGAAGACCGCGATCTCCCGACTCCCAATCTCACAGTTAAGCCGCTCCAACTCACTTAACTACAGACTCAGGAGGAAAGATCAGTCCAATGACAGCAGTCCTTTAAGAAGTCCAGGCCATTACGTCATCACCGGTTCTACTAAAGTCCCCGGAACCACGAAAATACTTTTGAATTCCGCGTCAAGGTCCTTAGACACTGATAGAAGATATGATTTGAATATGAACAGCCCGAATTCTGATAGAGGATTGTTAAGCAACAGTTCTGATGACAAAACACTGTCGAATAGACCTCGATACGATGTAGAAGCTATACTTTCTCCTCATAGAAAAACACACACGCGAAACAGAGCGTTTGAAAGCCAAGCAAATGACGTTTGCAACGCTAATCCGACGGTATGCCTCAAGACTGTCTTGAAAAACAACGCATTAGAGTCGAAATACCCTCGTATCGAACCAACACGTTGTCAAGGAGACAAGAAAAGCCACCAGAGAGTACTGAGCGACGGTCTTAAGTATAAATCGAATAACATCGGTTTCGGGTCATCGATTAAAAGATCGAGTTCCTTCAACACTGTTAACAAGAACAATAATTATATCGATGCTAGAGTTACATCAAGAAGATCGAGTGGACATTCGGAAGAGTATAAAGATTATTCAGATGAGTCTGATAATGGGTCTTATGATAAATCGCAAGAGTCTAGGTATAAAAGACAGATTATAAACAGAGGAAGAATTGATTCTCCAGATTTAAAATCGATAGCACCTGCCAATTCTCCAAGAAGATGTCCAAACACTCCTGAAATGCATAGGAAATTTGGGCCAGGAATGACGAGGAATTCGGTCAGGGTGACCAACAAGGAACGCTTGATGAGTCCGAGGGTGTCTGAGCAACCTACCGTGAGAGAGGAGAGAGTGAAACCGACCAATCACCAGAGCAGGAGGTCAGCGGAGCCTAGACAGACGACGTTGAATAGGCTGACCAAATCTAGGTCTTCAACGCGGGAAGTCCAACCTCTAAAACACCTAGACAAAGGTTAGTACTACATCTATTGTTTATAAGTAGGTTACGATTCGATTACAATGATTGAATGATTAGGCAAGATGATTACCGATTTGAAAGTTGCGTGTCGACAGCGACAGCGGATTCGTCTTTTCAATGTCTTCCCTTTTTCACTGAACGACATCTCGCAGATAGGTCACCCAAGGAGGTTGTCGGCTGCTTAAGGTGGAAGCACCAAGGTAGCTCCCGAAATTCAAATTTTCTTACGTTCATTAAAATCGTGACTCAAAGTCAAAAATTTTTGGGATCAAAATTTTTGTATGAAAATCCCAGTGCCCGCCTTTTATGTCTTTTAAATCTCTTTGGCTAAACCTAAGCCTCTCACTCTCAATGGCAAGGATGTTCTTTTTATTCGATCTTAAAGTTTTATTATAACAACAATGAAACTTAGGTAGTTCAAAATAAATTATTCATCAACTATTTATAGAAGTAGTGAAAGGCGCCACTGACATTCGTTATTATTAACAGTAATTCTTGTTTATAAGGTTTTTTCAGTCACAGTCCCGTTGTTAAATAACAAAAAAATGGCAGACATAGTCGTATGTAATTTAGAAGTCCTAGTTACTTTCTGAATTTGTATGTCACCACGGTAGCGTCTTCCTATTGCATGAAGTAAATAGCCACCCGTGGCCGCTGTAATGCATAGGTTTTCGCCATGTCGTCTATTCAAGCGATAGGGTATCATTATGTTAGTAAATAGGCTAGTACCTACCATGGCCGTTTCATTGTGACGTAACAGTACGAAACATATAATCTACCGTTATATAATCTAGATATACATTTTTATTTATTTTGAACTTATATTTTACCTTTTTTTCAGACCGCATATTGACAAGCACGTACATAGTGTCTTAATTAACCGAAAACCTTAAAATGCTGGATGGTCCAGCAATGGCTGAGTGATTGCTTGGAATTTGAGTTTGAGATTTTTTGTTACTGGTTGCGAAATGCCGAATCTTTTTTTTTTAATTGTTAGAAATATGCAAACAATGCATTTCAAGAGATCTAAATTCAACATTGGTTAACATCCTACCTAATGCTTACACAATGAGGCACAATAATAATTCAACCTTTGCCCTTTTGGAACAGATAGAGGAAACGAAATCAAAGGAGGTTGAGTTTCAAAACGTTAATTGACTAATTTCACGAGTAAGAATACAATTGATCATAATTTCTATTTAACACACATACCGTTACTAATAGAGAATCGAGTTATCCTTGAATCGTGTCTGTTAGGCTGTAGTACTTACCGATTCGTCATGCTTGCGACACGGCGGCCATCATGGATTGGAATGCAATTTGGCGCCAAATTACGGTTTGATTTTGACAGATTGTTTTTGGTCTGAGTTTTGATTTGATTTAAGATTGGAGAGATTTGCTTCCCTTTCTTTTGGTTTCCGTTATGAAAGATTGGTTATTACAGTAATTGAAATGATGTAATTTACCTATTTCATTTTAAATTTCTCGTATATAAAAGTAAATATATATTGATACTGTTTCTTTATTTCATAAGAAATTAAATATTAATTTGGAAGATGAATGAAATGTAACTTGAATGGTTTATGAAAATTAACTTTAATGAAGTCGAATCAAATAAATTATACAACGATAAAAGTTATAGGACCATGCATAGTCATTCATATGCCACATACGACCATTACTGATTACCGGAACGAATACATCGAATCTATTCTGATTACAATCACAACATCGTATCATTATCGACAAAATACTTAAATGACACACTGAGTAGGTAAGTCGTTGATTCAATTCGTTCCAAACTAATATGCGCTGCCTGCATGGTTCTTTTAGCGCGTGGTCATAGTCGGAACTAACGGCGCCATTTCATTTTTTTTCAACAAGATCTCCACCGAAAGTAAGTGTATTAAAATTTGCCAACAACGTCCTCCTGAGAATGCCATTTCACTATATTCAGTTTGAATTTCACAGTTCTTTTAAATCAGATTCTAAATTCAATATCGTAGCTCGACAGTGTCTTGTCCCTTTCGGTTAGGAGGAACTGCTGATTCAATTATTATGTTCTGTTCACTGCTGCAGTGCCATAAAATGTAAAGGAAATTGCATTTGTCTGCGTTCATTTTCTATGAAATGAAAATAGGAATGATAAAATATTTCTGTAATCTTAAGCTTTGATCTTAATCCATTCCTCCATCCCCAATTCTTTTTGGTATCATCATCATCATCAGCCTATAATGTTCCCACTGCTGGGACACAGGCCTCCTCTCAATGAGAGGGAGTGGGCTTTAATCCACCACGCGGGCCCAGTGCGGGTTGGTAGATGTCACATGTCTTCCAATTTTTAGTTCTAGGACATGCCGGTTTCCTCACGATGTTTTCGTTCACCGTTTTGAGAGCAGCTTTTTGGTATCAAGTCCATGTTACTACATAATGGGTGTAAATAGACCCTTAACGAAGACGAAAGGCACTTGTTTTCCGCGTCATTGGGTTATTTTTTTTGTTCTGGACCATACCTGAGAACCTTCTAGTTACTGAGATATTAGACGTAAAAGTTCCAACATTTTCACAAGTTTTTGAAAAAAAACTAATTTGTATTTTTTTTACTGTCTGTTAAATACTTCCATGACCCGTGTACTATTCAATGCATCTATTAGCACAATGTTTTGAGTGCGTTACATTGAGTTTTACCGTAAAATGTGATTCACCCCCCCCCTCCCCAAAAGTCGTTACCCACCAATTATTTTTTCGTAGGGTTACTTAGTTTGATTGATGTACATAATGCTTGGCTGACGGCTCTCGAAGGGTCTGTTAACATCTTGAATATGAAAGTTGCTTTAGAAGGATTTTTTGTAGTACACACGCTGAAATTGCTTGTGTTTAAGCCCGATAGTCAAAAATATGAGGTAGTTGGAAGTTCTCTTGTGGAAATGTTCTCTCAATGTTCTCTGTTCTTTTTCGTTGTTCACTAACTTTTTTAGCGCCATAGACAAACCAAATCTTCTTCTTGTCTTTAGCGTATCAATGGCAACCTAAATTGAAACGGTCCAATATTTGCCGAAGAGACTTGCACTTCGCACTTGCCTAGGTTGCTCCGTGGATGGGTGACCACCAATTAGATACCGAGTTTCCTCCGTGCCTCTGAAAGCACGTTAAGCCGTTGGTCCCGGCTGTCTTTTGTAGATCTTGGACAGTCGTTACAGGTAGTCAGTGGCTCGAAAGCCTGACAACCAGTCTTACTAAGAGGTATCGTATTACCCAGTACTAACTGGGCTGTGTAGGTCAGATAGGCAGTCGCTCCATGTCAAATACTGGTATTCTGCTGTATCCGTCCAGACTGGAAAACGACCCAAACATTTGCAGTTGGGAAAAGGCTAGGCAGATGAAGAGCCTGGCACCTTCAAAAGCATCCATGATCTGCATAAAAGTTAACAAGCCAGAAACACTTTCTTACTCTTCCGCATTCCTCTCCCCAGGTCCAAAGAAGCCAAGCCAGCACCGCTCATCATCAGCTCTAGCCACCAAAGAGATCGAGTTCTCCAACTGGAAGAAGCGAGCGACATACGACCCAATGAAGGCGGCCCAGGAGGAGAAGAGAAGAAAGCAGATGGCTAAGAGGCAGGATTGTAATAAGGATGATCTGAGCTCGCCCAGGTAAATCAAATCGAAACCGGCTTGTTCAGTGACTTATACAGGGTTATTGGTAAAACACCAACAACCTCTTAAAAGGTCATTCTACTCATCATTATGAACAACTTTTATTAAGAGACCAAACCCGAAATCGTGAAACAAAAATCAGCTGTTCCCTACATTTTGACGAGTTATGTGAACCTAAAGTACCTACGGAACAGCTGATTCTTTTTTTCGCGTTTTCGGGTTTTGTCCCTTAGTAAATGTTTTTTATAATGATGAGTACAACGACCTCTTAAAAGGTTGTTGGTGTTTTACCAATAACCCTGTATAAGGTGTTTGTTTTGCATCCTCGTCAAAATTCAGGAGGTTGTCACAAAAGACGTAAATAATCAATTTAAGTTACGGTACCTTATTAATTACAAAAAAAAAAACTTGCTTTGCTTTGCTATATTTTGTGTTGGTATTTAAATTGTCAGTACTTCAGAAAATCCTCCTTAACGTGGTTTAGGGAATAAGAAATTATCGAATAAACGTTTGGGATTGTTTGCATGTGTGAAAGCGTGGTTATAGAGCGAGGATCAGACGGATCGCGTTTAAAACACGGGTGGTTCACACTTCCCGATTTCCGTTAATAAGACAAAAAAAAACCTACTCATTTTATTATTGATTGGGGTCGAGAAGCGAGAAGAAGAAAAGAGCATAGTTACCTCCTTGAATTTGACGAGGATGCAAAACAACTGCTTGTATATTAAGTAGGGAATTCCAGTAACGAAGGATTCCAGTTTTATGCGCACGTTTATCGAATTGGGTATTAAGTATGTCACGCAGAAATGACTTCCATACACGAGTTCTCAGTTCGTCACATCAGAATGCTAAATATCACGTAGGTCCAAAATTTTACGGCCCTAGGTACATGAGATTAATCAGAGACACAAAATTATCATGCCACTATATTAACGAAGTTTGTTTCTGTAGCTACCCACAGTAAAAAACTAATAACTTTGTTCAATATAGTCTCCTAGATAGACTAGATTTTAATTCTTAATTTTATACTTAATGCCGGAAATTTTTGGACCTCACCATGTAGATGTATAAAGTCGTAAGACTTTTTTAAAATCGATTTGAATTTGGTCAAAACTATTTTGCAACATCCTAAAGATCAAAACGCTGTCTGACCACTGATAGGTCATGAATTCGATTCATTGCATTATAGTCATGAATCAACTATACAACTCGACCAAGCTAAGTTTGCACCTCGCGTCGATTATGTCACACTGACGCTGTACGATCTGCAAATAAGGATTCGCTATGACTATAAAAAACCGGCCAAGTGCGAGTCTTACTCGCACACAGGGTTCCATAGCTCCAAACAATATAATAACAATATTTTGAACTGTCATTCATTAGTTAGTAGTATTAGTTAGTAAACTTCCACACAACCGCAAAACTAAATTTGTTTTTCATAGTATGTTTATGAAAAACAAAGTTACTGCTGCAGTTTGATGAAAAAGTCCCATATCTCAAAAACTGAACATCATATCTTATTGAAACCAATTTTCGTTGATAGTTTTTTTTACGTTCTATAACCCAAAATATTTTCAGAATTTTCCTCCTCTTACTTTAGAAATTAGAGGGGGGGGGGACACACATTTTACCACTTTGGAAGTGGCTCTAGAGTTTTTTCTAAACTGAATGGTTTGCGCTAGCGCAAACCATTCAGTTTAGAAAAAAATTATATTAGAAACATCAATATCATTTTTGAAGACCTATCCATAGATACCCCACACGTATGGGTTTGATGAAAATTTTTTTTTTGGTTTTCAGTTCTAAGTATGGGGACCCCCTTAATTTATTGTTTTTTTTCTATTTTTGTGTAAAAATCCTAATGCGGTTTACAGAATACATCTACTTACCAAGTTTCAACAGTATATTTCTTATAGTTTCGGAAATAAGTGGCTGTGACATACAGACGGACAGACAGACAGACAGACAGACATGACGAATCTATAAGGGTTCCGTTTTTTTCCATTCGGCTACGGAACCCTAAAAAGTAAACAAATGTTTGTTAGATAATTTGCATTTATTGTTTTTAACATTATATTATACAAAGGTACATTAAAATATACACAAAAAAAAATTGCGAGGTGCAAACTTAGCTTAGTCGAGAAGTAAACACCAAATTCGTTGAGCATATTTAGATGGAACAGAAATAGTAAACACGAAGCCATTTTCTAGAAGAACAGAAAGCCTATTGTTATTCCATAAAACCTGCTTCTAAACCTAATTTAAACTCACCATTTCTTAATTCCAGTCACTCCTCACCCGTCCACCGCTCCCAATCCTTCCACACCACCAACATAGCAGACCTGGAGACCTTGGACTACTCCTCCGAAGAGACGGAAGACGACCAGCTCCTCGTCACGCTACCGGTAGACCCGATGATCACGTCCACTCACTCGGACATACTCGACCTCCGGCCGAAAGACTACGGGAACCTGAGAAGACAGGCCATGACCAATGATGTGATACTGTCCAGGGATTATGTCACCAATTTCCAGGTGATTAAATTATATTGTTTTAGCACACATCATCATCATCAGCCTATAATGTTCCCACTGCTGGGACACAGGCCTCCTCTCAATTAGAGGGAGTGGGCTTTAATCCACCACGCGGGCCTAGTGCGGGTTGGTAGATGTCACATGTCAACGAATTTTTAGTTCTAGGACATGCCGGTTTGCTCACGATGTTTTCCTTCACCGTTTTGAGAGCAGCAGTGATGAAATAAATAACACGAAGTAATGCGTTTGCCTGAGTTCCAGCCCACGGCTTACTGCTCGTAAGTCGGGGCTGCCATCACTGGGCCACCGCTGGTGTATGCTCGATAGGAATTGGCAAAAATTATTGACTTCTATATACCTCCACCTGCCTGAGACTTCCTCTTTGGTCCAGTGGTAGCAAGCGCGACCGCTGACCATGAAGTCCAGGGTTTGATGTCCAGGTGGGGCAAAGTGTTATTGAGTTTTTCCTTCAGGAATTTCTCAGTGGCAGCCACGGAATCTGGATTAATGCCCGGTTGATGGCAATAGAGGGGGGCTCTATTACATGGGACTGAAACATAACTGGCGAAACATGTGTATGTACCGACATACAAAAAAGCAACTTATAACAAAAGTTACTACAGCGCCATCTATGTTAAAACTGAAGAACTAATATGGTCTGAATCTCGCAAGCAAAGTTTACTCGCTAGACATAACACCCTTTCTGGTCGGAGGATATCTCCTTTACTACGGGGGATGAGGAAGTTTTCACCCTGTTCCTCATACTGCTAAAAACCGTTAGGTACACAACTGCCTAACTCTTCGGGGATAACAAGCATGGAGTTATGTTATGTTCTATACAAACTTTTACATATTTAACCTCTTTACAGGCACAATTTTCAAAAATTCTTGCCTATTGCAACCTCGTTACTATCAGTGGGTTTGTAAGTCTGTGCTTTGTCTATCAGATTTTAGTAATTAAAAGATCATTGTTACCACTGTGATATTTCTTTTCGAATAAATCATACGAATATAAGTGTAAATAATCTTCATACGAATATGCATACTTTGTTTATACTGATAATCATCGCTGATAAACTGGGTAACCTCTATATGGCCACAATTTTCAAAAACTCGTGCTTATTGCAACCTCGTTACTATCAGTGGGTTTGTAATCGGTGCGTTGTTTAAGAGATTAGTAATTAAAAGATCATTGATCCCACTGTGATATTTCTTTTCGAATAAATCATACGAATAAAAGTGTAAATAATCTTCATACGAATATGCATACTTTGTTTATACTGATAACCATCGCTGATAAACTGAGTTTAAAAGAAATAAAAAATGTAAAATCATCATCATCTGCAGCCTGAATTCACCCACTGCTGGATGGTTTCTCTTTTCTTGTGTCAGCCACATCCTAGTTTTTCTCCCTTTGGCAACTATGATAAAGAAAAGCATGATGCACTAACTAAATCAAATGTCACAAATTACGTTACAGGTAAACCAATCAACACACGAAAAGAAACGCCGCGACGCCCGAGAAGCGGACAAAAGGAAAACCTTCATCATAGACGACATCACCCCAACCAAAGAGAACATAGACTTTCTAACAAAGACAAGAGAGGACTCGGTCACAGACAAGCGAAAGACGTTTATTCTCGACAGTGATACTAATTCTACAACGAATGGAAGTAGTCCCAGAAATTCGTCTATATTCAGCCATGAGAAGAATTCTTTGACTACTGGGACGAGTGATACGGAGGGGGAGAGTGGAACTGAGAGTGCTCCTGTTGTGATGAGGCATCAGGGAGGGAAGAGGAGTGCCCCTGTGCAGGCTAAACAGAGGTTAGTTGAACATCTTAAGATTCGTACAGACTTTTCTTTGACATCTGAGTTTTTTTGGTGTTTTATACCAGCACGCGTAGCATGACCACTGTAGAAACGAGTTTTGTCTACAGAATAATCGACATATTGAAAGATAGACAGTGACAATGTGTCAGTTTGTCGATTCTTCTGTAGACATAGCCCGTTTCTACGGCGGTATGCTACGTGTGCAGAGAAGTCGACTAGAAAATACTCATTTAGTTTTAAGAAAGCTGTAGGGCTATTATTTTCAACAATTTACAAAAAAATCATAATTATTATGTTCTCATCAAATAATGCATAATTCTTTCGTTTCGGATTGGATTATTGATTATCACCTACTGCATTGTGTGATGTCATATTATGACCTCAATGGGTTTTAAGGTTGCATTTGCAATTTTCGCCATCTTTGGTAATCCTTCTGATCATAACTTAGTCATCTGATGATATGACTAATCATTGAAACATACATTCTCAAATAATACGGTAGTTTTAAACAAAAACGTACTGTGACAACTCCAAGTTACATTAAAATAAGGCCACAATCCAAAATTTTGTAATCATACATCTCGAAGGGGTTGACTGTTAAGATGACGAGTAATAGAGAAGTATGGAAGAACAAGACATGCTGGGCGACCCCAAATAAATTGGTATAAGGACAGGAGAATGATGAAGTACATTCCGAAACAAATAAAAGCGACAATATAGTGATTTCACACAACAAATAAAATGCAAGTCTTCAAATCATCCCATTCCAGGTACAGCGGTGACTACTCAATGTCATCGTCGACGACCTCGATCAGCCAGCGCAAGCCGACAGTCCAGCCCCGGTACATGGATATCTCCAAGTACAAGAACGAGCAGTCCCCGAAGAACTTCCTGCGCAGGGACCCGAGCAAGACTTATGTGGGCGTACTCAACACCGACAAGGCTGTCGTCAGCAAAGGGAGCGCTCAGCATTATGAAATGGGTAAGTGAAGTAATCCTCTCTCTCTCTCTCTCTCTCTCTCTATAAAACAAGGTGGAAACGGACCATTCATGAAGCCGCCAACCAAGAAGTACATCAAACTACATAACTGTACGCAAATTAATTTAACCATATCATAATATGTATAAACCTCTATATTAGTAATAACATATTCAACGTTATTAATAATCATCATACCATACTGATTTTGCAAATATAAGGCGGCATTGTGATTACCATCAGCAAACAAAATAAATAAAGGATATTTAACATAATAATGACCAGCACCAAATCCCCAACTTAATTGTTGAATAGAAGATCCAGAGTACACATATTTCATAATACGCCCAGGGGGCGGCATAACACTCCGAAGCGTTGGACTCACATAAGCTCTACGTCTAACACGACGAGGGCGCCTCATCTTCCAACGATATATATATGCTTTCTTGCGACCACAGCGGGGAACTTGCTTCCACTTTCGGAACACACGTCCGTATCGCCTCCCAATACGGTTCCAAGCCACAAACAAAAGACGATTTCTCAGTGCTTCATCCATAGACTCATCCAACTCATTTGATACAAAAATAATTGGACCATGGAAAGATAATATCATATCACTTTCACACTTAACAGGAAAAGCAGACTTACGCCCTTCCAAAAGCCTTTTCACTTAGCACAAAAAATTTATAAGACAATTATTCAAACAAAATAACCTTATGATATCCTTCCCGAAACCCTTGCATAAAAAAAAACCCACCCCAGGAGGAAAAAACATATTTCATTTTAACACGACCAATAACAGTCTCAATATAAGGAGATTTCCCAACATTCGAAGGTCCATACAAATACAACTGTTTACGTTTATACCCAAGTGTTTTCAAATAATCATTCCACCACATACACACCTCCATAGTCCAATTACCATAACACTCATAAATAGGTCGCAAGCGCACATTAACAACAGGTTCCTTTATATCAGCGAATACTTTTTGTAAAAAATGATAACAAAAGCGATGCTCTATTACAAAAGGGTCATCAAATCGGAACCTCATCGTTCAGTCTCCTCGATCGTTTTGTATTTTGCTAAATACTAAGAAACGACTTTTATTTGGGTGAAATATCACGTTTTACGGTAGGACTCAATGTAACGCACTCAAAACATTGTGCTGATGGATGGATTGAGTATTCCGTGAAATAGAGGAAATTACACCTAGCACTGTATGACTCTGAATCATCCAAAGGTTGACTGAGTAGAAAGGCCTAAGACAATAAGTCCGCCTCTGTACATTTGTGCTAAATAAATAAAAAACTATGAGGCAAGCCCATAATGTCGTAAAATATTAAGGTTTAAAATAATTTTGCAAAATGTAAACCTGGCTTAGTCATTTGATAACGTAAAACATAACGTAAGCTAGAAGTTATCACAATTTACTTCACAAAAGTAAGTGTTCTCAGTAATGAAAAACGAACTGTTGAAATAACACGCATTACAGATACTATAAGGTAATGAAACAAAACAAATGGGTGTTGAATCTGTTTTGGGATACCTCAAGGCACTATTTTTGGCCCGTTACTCATCTTGGCTCACACATGCTTCACTTATTTCACTCTTACTTTTTGAATTAACCGACTTGGCGATTATTTTTCTCTACTACAGACGATTTATTTTATTAAAACATTTATGTTCCAGAACAAAAGAAACAAGAATTAGAGAAGTGGAAACGAAGGGCTTCGTACGACCCGAGGAAGGCGGCTGCTCTCGGAAAGTCTAACAAGACGCCGTCAAAAACCGCTAGGTATGTATCCTATTTTTTTAAGTTGTATAGTATATGGTAGGCTGTTTCGGTACTTACGTTTGCTAGTATTGGCTCCACAAAGTAGAAAAATAGATCGAGGGGGGGGTAGTTTGACAAGTAGTCAAGTTTTTTAATCGGTTTTTTTCGGCCTCTAAATTAATTAACAAACAATGTTTAATGTAATATACCTAAAGTTAACAGTTACTAAAGAACTAAACTGGTAATTGGGATAAGCTAACGTTTCATAACAGAAGCAGTTATTTCGTAATGTAAAAAGGGAGTTTCTTCTGCAGTACATCAGTTTTCAACATATTTTTTTTGTTTGCTGTATCTAATATAACCTTTTAGTTTCGTTAATATATATCTTTTATTTGTAACATTTTTTTGTTTTAACATTTCTTTTCTTTTAACATTAAGTATGTTAGGTACAATAATATATTTAAACATAATTTATTGTAAATTTTAGAGCGTGACAAAACTCAAAATGCATGCAATTCCGTGTAAGTGACATGATGGCCGCCATCTTGACGTGTAAGGTTAGTTAAATGTCAAAACTGGCAGCTGTGGCTATCGCGGGTTTTCAAATTGACAGCTGCCAAAATTATTAGCACTTGGTGTATTTCTTTTTGCTTCAAGAGCTTGACACGACTATGCTGCTAAACTTCTTGGTTTTTCATGTCCGTATAATATGTTTTTGTTTTTTAATGTATTTTGTATGAAGAATCAAGATGTCTGCTTAACTAATGCTTGTTCCACTCTCAATTGGATCAAAAAAAACAAAGCAATATCTATAGTTTCTATTGGCTTGTTAGACTATAACATGGGAACTCTTTGGCGCAATGTGTAAATATAGTTTTTATCTACTGGCAATATTTTTAACGCTTAATATGTGCGGTTCTGGGTCTCTATTTCTTTAGTAGACCTCTATTTCTTTGTTTTAAGGATTTTATATAGAAATTTCCTTTATTGGTGTTTTTAAAGCTAAGCTAACCAATATTTTAATATTCATGTCCAAAATGCTCAGTTTTTTATGTGATGTATTGAGATTTAATTCTTGATGTTATGTATATTAGTAATATGAGCGTTACTTTTTATGTGAAGATAATTTATTTAATGCCTTGTAGTGGAGTGCAATAGCATAATTTATTTATAAGTCACCCCACGCACAACCACGAAACAGAAAACCATGAAATACTCAAAAAACATGAAGAAATTTAACCAAGCTGCTTTAAACACTGTTCTAACACAAAGAAATAAAAGAAGGCACAATTCAGCCCATAGACAAAAATATAACCGGTTTCTTTTTTCCTCTAGTGTGCTCCGCTCACAATCCTTCCATGGCCCGGTGACAGCATACCCAGGGCTTCGCCCTCTGCCTCCGGACCAGATCTGCGAGACGTATGACGCTTCTAGCGACAACGATTTTTAACGACACTGTCGAATACGACTTGTGATATAACCGTGTTTGTATTTGAGATAGACTAGTCTTTTGTTGTGGTACGAAACTCATTAACTCGTTGAAATAAGTCTCGTTTAGATGAAGAGAGATGCTTGACTGTAGTGAGGCGAGATTCTTAGATGACCATCAAGTGTTATATCTCGTCTTTAGAAATGACGGTCGTCGAGTAACTCTCTTCGTTTCAACGCGGCATAATATCATCAAGTAATTTGACATTAGCTGTCAAAATGATCTCTGGTTTTTTTTTATAGTTAATGTTTTTTGTATCAAACAAAATAAGGATACATCGCAGTGTGTTCATGCTAATTGTTAGTGTTACATTAGAGTTTGGTGTCGATGGAAAAAATACGTTTTGTATAAATTTTCGGGGATGGAAATTTAAAATGTCGTAAGCGCCACTGAGCGCCGTTCGATTTGCAACATTCGGCTTAGCGCCAAAAATTTAAAATCCAACAGCAAGCTCGTCAATGTCGCTTAGGCTACTTCAAATTTGCACCCTCGTTTTATGTCGACACAAACTGTGGATAAGACCAGTTAGTAATGTGATGTGCAATGTGATGCATAATGTTGCAGGGGCTCCTAAAAGTTCATAGTCACGCGGTAATATAGTTTCGAACAAGTCCCTTTTATTTAATTGTTGTAATATGTTAAGGATGTTGCAATATCGTACATATTTATTATTTACGCTTGATTAGCTTGTTTATTTTGCCTGTAAACTGATTGTCTTCGGTCCGCCCTCTCTTTCTAAGAACTCCACAGTTTTACGATTATATTTATATTATTGTCGTTTAGTACATTTTGTCTTAAGTACTATAGTCGGTTTATACGACATTTGTGTGGATTAATCAAAGAAGTCCTGATAAAAAAGCTAGAAGTACATTATTTAATTAATTTTTAATCGGTTGTAAATTATTATTTCGATTCGATTTCGATTAGCAATGCTTTATTATAAACCGATATTGTAACATCTTAGTTTCATTTCTGTATTTGGGGATCAAAAAGATATCTCCGTAGAAATAACGAGAAAAAAAAAAAGAAATAATTAGTAATAAATACCCAAAAAAAAACTTTATTTTATTAATGTTAGTAGAAAGGAATGAAATAGAAAATATTTTAGTCGTAGCAATGCATTTAGAAGTAGAAAAATTAGTCAAAGATCAACGAAATGATTATTTAAAGAAGAAACCATATAAAAAGAGTTTGAATAAGTAGTTTTATTCAATTAACTTATCAATGAAATTTATTGCTTTAAGTATTTATGCGTTGTTTATTTTCTGTTTTATAGAATAAAAGTCGTCAAATTGACACACGATTGATTTCCCGCCAAATACAGAATTGATTCGTTTTTTTTTCTGCTGTGTATGTGAATAGAAAAAAAATAATGTCATGATTTTTATCAACCTGACGATTAAAAATGAAAGTTTTCATTGATTGGGAGCGATGCAATTTTTTTATTTCTATTTTTAAGTTTTCCCGCACAAATCGAAATTATTTTGATCGCAAAAATGCATCGGCGTTTATTTTAATTATTATTTTTTATACTGAAGTACTTGATATATCTTCTTTTTTGTAAAATATTATTTTCTCGTTAAAATTAAGGTTAAAATTAAGGAAACATATTAAATAATAATTAAATGTGATTTAATTAATAATGCCTACAGTATCTTTAGGATTGGCTATTATTATTTACCACTTAAAGTGTATGAGATTAGATTTTTTCTCTAAATGTCCGATTAAAATAAATATAGATTAAAAATATTTGCTGAACTTATATCATATTAAAATATCCCTATAAATTGCTCATATCATTCATACATCGATGTATTTTAGAAATATTTAACCCTTTTTTAGTTTTAGTCATTTTTGTATAGTGCAATACCACATCACATTTATTACCAGCCTAAAATATGAACAAATGTTTTCGTTTATGATACTATTGTATTTTTTGAGTATTAAATATGTATTATTGGATGAAAGAAAAAGTTATTTTCGTGTTTATTGTTTTTTTTTTCACAGTTCTGAAAGTGTAGTAGCGCACAGTATTTTTTGCGAATTTCTCATAGACGTTGTGAAAAAATATGAGAGAAATTTCCTAAGAACGATGCATTGTTGGTTTAGTTCTGCCAGGCTATACAATTCGCACTTGATGTTTTTTACGCGCAATATTATGTACTACCTAACTGTATTGCTAATTAAAATTAACATCTCTTTACTGAAAAATATTACTTAGATTTTTTCTCATTGTAATGTTTGTAAATTTGAGTACAATAACGTTGTTTTTTTATGTTTACAATAAAATGCAAATAAAAAGTACTTATTTTGATTTCTTAGAATATTTTGGTTGCATACTATTTTAAAGTAAAGAGAATGCAAATTTAAATCATAACTCAAAAAGTCTGCTGAAATAATTTTTAAAATAAATTCTAAGGTGTTACATGTGAATTGACCACAAAAAAAATTTTGTTGTCTTTCGCACTAAATTTAAAATTGCGGATTTTTGTGGTTATGTCATATGTTCGTTATCTCAATTTTGAGTAGTGATTTACTATAATTAGTAAGCCTGGCTTTATTTCAATAAATGCGAAACTGTACCATAGACGCTGCAAGCGTTAATATTTGTAAAACATAATTGATGATACTTTGGAGTTTTGTAAAAATAGTATGTTTACAAAACTTTAAAGTTTTGTAAAAACATTATTTAAATAGGAAACAAATAAACAAAACCTTTAAAATTACTGATCTTGTTTTATTTCGATATTTTTGGTACGACTTCCGACGTGATTAATAAGCGCGATTATTATACTTTATTGAATCTACTGCGACGAAAGATAGAACATAGAATTAGTTGGAATGAAAAACGTTAGATCTGTTTTGACACAAAAGAACAGTTTATTCCGTCCTAATACCAAAAACTAATACCACTGGTATTTGTTTCTACTACCAGTGTTTGAAAGAAATACCAATGGTATTCCTTTTTTTTAAAATTAGAACGGAATAAACCAAAAAAACCTGTATTCAGTCAGTCATCATTCTTCTGCTACTATCCCAATTTATTCGTTTATTCCCACTAGTTCGATTCATTAGGTCGATCGTCGAACTAGTGAGTTTTTTTTTCTAATTTGTTCGACCGTCGAACTAGTGAGAACTTTTTTCCACATTTGTTCGGCCGTCGAACTAATTAGATTTAGTTTATTAGTATTTGCAGAGCTATTTTACTGATACTCGACGTAGCCCCGCTACGCGGGGTTCCTATTTCTGTCTGCAGGGTTTACAGTAACCTAACACGATGGGGATGTCGGGGTCTTAGTTCGCTCGCTCCGCTCGCTCACTAGACCCCGCCATGCCCTTCGAACCTAACCTGTCCGAGTCGGGGTGCCCCAAGTCCAGAGCTCGCTTCGCCTCCAAGTTCTTTGGGACCAGTTAACCCCTATCGAAAAAGAAAGATTAGACTATTTTTTAATCTAATTAGTTCGACGGTCGAACAAATGAGGAAAAAAATTCTCACTAGTTCGACGGTCGAACAAATGAGGAAAAAATTTCTCAGTAGTTCGACGGTCGAACAAATGAGAAAAAAAATGTCACTAGTTCGACGATCGAACTAATGAATCGAACTAGTGGGAATAAGCCAATTTATTTGGTGTTGGAGCACCATGTATACATACTTCTCTATTACTCGCCATCTCAGCTGTCACCTCTTATCTAGCCATATCATCCTTCACACACCCCATCCAGCATTTCATAATTATAAAGCGGAATGATTCAAATACGTACGTAGGAAACGACATTTATACAATAATTATGTTAATACAAACCCTGTCCGATCCGTAAGGGTGTAATCAGGTATCGGGATTAGATTTTATTTATGGAAGCCATTTTGGATAACAAGTTAAATAATATTCTGGTAAAAATTTAGTAAAATGAACTAAATGTGGAAAACTGGAAACTTACATGGCAACACAGGAGCGCGAGTGGGGACGCTACGTCGTTTCTTGGATAGTGACGTCATATTACTAACAATTATTGACGATCGAACATACTAATGCCGAAGATAGGTTTTCATAAATAATGGTACGGAACCCTTCATGTGCGAGTACGACACGCACTTGGCCGTTTTTTTTTTGGAATGCCATCTCGCAGTTCAACCTAGGAGAGGTTGTCGTCTGCTTAACTGGACTATTCTGTGGGTGCCTTAAGAGTAAGGCCTCCAGCCAGGGCTGAATCGCTACCTTGTATAAAGTCCTTTATGTAGTATATTTTCAAAATAGTAGGGGTAAAAAAAACCAAGATATACATTTATTATAATATTGATTTTATCTTTGAATATCAATTACACTTTTTTGTTTTATTGTTATTTTATAAACTTTACATATTCATTTCGTATTTTATATACCATATAATATATAAAGTTTCATTACTAATTATTTTAGCATTACATTACCTAATACAAGAGGGATTAGAAAACATAAATCAATACTGCATCTCATGAAGTGAATAAAAACTCCTGTTATAATGTTTAACAATTTTTTTTTCGTTGTTTTACACCAGTACACAACACTTACTTTTTATAACTAAAAGTTATGAAGAATAACATTTTAAGGTCACTCGATTTTTTTTTCAATAAAAAGGAACTCTTTACATCGCTCTTTCGCTTTTTCATCCGTAACCTACTTACTTCACAACCACATATTTTTTTTTTATTAAAAAAAGGTTTAAAAAGATTCATTACTAGTTCAAAAGTAATTAATAAATTGAGCAAAGTTAGAAGTGACCGTAAAACGTTATTCGTCAAGAAATAATAAGGGTCTTTAATATTTAGAGTCGTTTACACGACTACGATTGACGTTTTCGAAATTCTGAATTGTTCATTTAAATTATTAACAGGATTTTACATACTAATGCTAAAGAATGACAACTAAAAAAAATATGGATTAACTCAACGACAATCCTTCAAGTTTTTTTTTTTAATGTTACCTAATACAATTATTATACATCGCAGAAAAATACAAAAAACAACATTTGTATCTGTACATCCTTTTTACAATATTAAATATAGTTAAAACTATTTTTAAATATCCTTAGTAAACTGGTATAGTTTGAAATAATTTCGAGTGTCCCTACTTCCTCAAATATTTTATCGAAAAACGAACTGATAATCTAATGTGAGTTTAATCAGCATAGCTTAAATTTCGAACATTTTTAGCTTAGTTTCGATCCAAGTCATATTAAAAATAATACTGGCAGGTAAGTCGCCATAAAGTTCGTGGTCAGACAAGGAGGTTGCTGCTCAAATCGATCGGAAACTAAGCCATAAATATCCAAGTCTACACAATGATTTCAGTTTCAACAAAGTTAAGATTTGGCACAAGAGAAACATTTAAGTATTTTTGAAAAGTGATTCTCATAGCACGAACTAAACTGGTGCTGTCCTTTTCTAGCAGACATTACGAGAAAGAGAAGGCAGTATTTTTTATGAATTGTCAGTGGTGAGCCAAAATTTGAAAAAAAAAATTAAGTTATGCCAGTTTTTAGTAACACTAAGCTGAACCTGAATTTATGCATGAATATCATTTCACTTTAGAGTTCTATTAAACCGTTCATTTAATAAAATTCAAGAGTGAAAGCGTATTAATGAAATTCTAAGCGTTACCCTGCTGCTTTCCTCGAAGCGCCAGAGTAGCTCGCGAAATTCAAATGTTCTAACGTTTTTATGAATTCAAGATTATTTCATGAAAAACTCATTAAATGGGATTAAATGAACTTGGAGGAATTATTAAAATACTCATTCATGACTATTTTAATAATTATAACTTTGTAAAGCCATATGTGTTACGGTCTCGAATTATATTTTAATCAATATACAACATGACACTGACCTACAAATTGCAAAAAACGTAAAAAAAAAATGAATTTCGTGAGCTATTTCCTGGCGCTTCCACGCTAAGTGTTACTTGGTGCTTGTGAAAACAGCCAGTAATGTCCCGAACTACTTTGGCAGGTAAATCCGAGCCATAGACAAGACACCATAACGTTCTCGCGTTCACTATTTGTCTATGAAAACTTCATTTTGAGTTTAGTTGGTGCCCATGAGAATTGGTACTTTAACCGAAGAAAAGATTTGATGGTTTTTTGAAACGGAAAAGAAAGGAAAATTACCATGATACCCTGTAATTTCATGCCTAAAACGTAACTAAATGCACATCCAAGTAGGCAGTAACTAAAAAAAATGGCACTACTACGAGTGAACATAACGAAATCCTTATCTTAAACTATCTTACAGTAATTAAAGCATTCATGTGAATTTACACATTTTTAATTTCATATATATATATAATAAATCTATTTTTTTTATATATTCTAGGTGTATATTTATATATTATGGCAAATCTAACAACACTAAGAGCGGATTCCACCAATGAAACAACGAAGAACATTTTTAAACGGCGTTCAAGAGCTTGCAGTGTTAGTATTTAAGCATGAATAATATTGAAGTCTTAAGAACGCTGGCAGCTCATGAACGCGGTTTAGCTGATCACGTTCAGTTTGATCGGTGAAATTCGCCCTAAAAGAAAACTCCAGAAAATCTTATTTATCATCACAAAGTTTTTAAAAACGAAATACAGTTTTACCTCTTGTACATCTACGTGAAACGTTATATATTTCGTATTTTTTTAATTTAAGGGCGGATGTACATAGATACCTACATTTTTTATTATTATTTACAAACATTTTAAGCGTCTACGGTGACTATTTTTATAATACTAGGAATGAGAAAAGGACCTTTCGAGTTTTTTTTTTCTTGTATATTGAAAAAATAAATGACATTTTTAATGAATAAAGTTAACAATGAGACTGACATTGTATGTTTTGTTTCATTTAATAATAATAAAAAAATTACGAAAGGTCCTGAAAATTTAACAAAAAAGACAGAATCGTATAATTCGTTTCCGTGGTTTTAATTATATTTTAGATAATAAAGAAGCAATATAATGTTCGCCTGTGCGTTCGTTTTTCATAATATGTAAAGTTTAACAAATTTTCAGAAGAAATTCACTCTCAAAACATTACACAAATGTGTCCCCAGGTGTAGATTTGCTTAAAATTCTGTATAAAATTAGGGTTCACAAACATTTGTATACATGTTTGAGACCAAACGTACGTCTGAAGTTATTATCAGAGGTCGGAATTAGGTAGAGTTATTTTTGTACTTGCATCGAAATGTTGATATTATTATGGATCTTCCCTAGCGTGGGCGCATTGGAATTTTACAACTTCGGACATCGATGTCGGATGGTTTAAATTGTGTAAAAGTAAATAACTTTTTTATTTAATAAACCACAGGATTTTTCTGCTCTTTAAAATTAATCTCAGGATTTGAGGTCTATCCACTTTATTCTTTCGCTGTATGAAATCACTGTAAGTACACAAATAACTCTACCTAATTCTGACCTCTGGCTCATTATATTTAATTCGGCGGAAATAATTATACAAAATTGTAAAAATAAACAGCTACGAAGCCCAGTTTATTTACAAAAAGTTTTTATTTAAAATTACACAACTGATTTTCCGATAAAATATCTAAGTAGAAAAACTAACTGCCTTTATTCCTTCTAGTTAATATTTTGTTCGCAAAACATTGAGCTAATTGAGCAACAATAATCTATGACTAAAAGCGTCGAGGAAGCCATCTTGCCAAATAAACTACTATTCGTAACGAAAAAAAAAAATATTTTTTTTTTGTTACCCGTACGATAAAATTACAAAAATTTCAAAATAAATATTTTATTATTAATGTCTTGTCTCCATCACAGAGTCTATTTATTTTTAAAAATATTTACAACTAATAATATGTAACATTTCACTGCGTGTCTCGGTGGCACAGTTTTAAACACAACCACTGTCACTGGCGCCATCTATCGTCTAACAGCTAATCTCGGAGTCGCCGACATATTCGCCATTACTACCCTGTTTGTTCACTATATTCCTATCGTCGAACTTCTTGCTGACCTGGTTACTGCTGGAGCTAGAAGACGCGTTATCGCTGTCAACGTAGGGCACGTCCGTCATCGGGCCATTGAGCAAGCTAGCCGCTGAATTCGATTGTTTTAATTTCCCTTTCTCCTCTCTAGGCTCGGTTTCTTTCGGCAAGTCGTCTATAACCGCCTTTTTAGGGTCTATTTGAATGGTTTTTGATTCTGATAACTTGTTTGGGGTCACAACGTTGATGTATGGCGGTAGGATATTCATGTTCATAGTTGTCAAGTTCACTGACCCGCTGTTTTTCTTCAACGCGTTTAGGTTTTGTTCTAGTTGCGCTGCGTCTAGGCATAGGGGCTTCGGTTTTGGAGTGTATTTTACTGTTTCTTTGGCCCAAGCGTTGATTCGTGGTGGGTCGGGGGACGCAATGGGTGCCGTTTTCCTTTCTGGCATTAATGTATTCTTGTGATTAGTTTTGTCTATGACAGTTGTCTCTATGGCTTTTGTGAGAGCGTTTTCAGGCGGTTTGGGTGAGGTCGGGGTTATGCTTATTAGTTTTTCGACCTGAAAGGTAAATTACATTAGAATAAAGACGATGCATCTCTAAAACATCACCATGCTCTGTAATGTGTCGGACGTAAAGAATAGCACCATCTCATATCTTCCCGTGGGTGTCGTAAGAGGCGACTAAGGGACTTGCCAGAGAATGGGCAGCAGCGTTCTCTGTGTTTTTGTAACAACCGTACTGCGATCGCCAACCCGCCTGCCAAGCGTGGCGATTATGGCAAAACCCCCCAAAATGTCAATGTTTCGACACTTGGGGGAGGCCTATGGCCAGCAGTGGACGTCTTTTGGGCTGAAATGATGATGATGATGACGACTCACGGCAGGTCCGTTGTCGATGCTCTGGCGCGGCGTGGCGAGGCGCGGCGGCTCGGTGAAGGACGTCTCCCAGATGACCGGCGTGCCGTCACACTCCGAGGTTATCTCATCCAGTGACGGGCCCTCTACTGCGCTTAGCAATCTGGAAAGAGTGCACAGATTTTGGATGAGCCATTGCCTACTACTTCAGGCCCTCTATTCACGAACGCTCGGATTCGGTTTCGATTCGATAAGTCATATGTCTATCTTGTTTTGGCATTACGAAAGCGAGCGAGATAGACATACGACTTTCCGAATCGATAACGAAACCGGGCGTTTGTGAATACGGGAGCTGATCTGTACCTACAATGTAATGGATTGTCTTTGAATGGATGATCTTAGTCTAAGACACGCGATCATCATCTGCCTAGCCTTTTCCCAACTTTGTTGAAGTCGGCTTCCAGTCTAATTTCAAGAAGCTGAATACATGTATTTTACATGTAGCGACTGCCTATCTGACCTCCACAACCCAATTAGTACTGGTAATACGATTCCCCTTGAACTTAACTTACTTTCCCCTAACGACACGCGATGACAGTTTAAATTGTGTCAGATTGTTTATTCTTAGGCATTCTTTATTTATTTTAATAAAAACAACCAAGCTAATGGCTTTATTCGAATTGGTATTATTTTCAGGAATTATACAAAAAAGAATACTTATTTTTCTTGAGCATCGTGTTGGAATTTGTTATATTAGAATATCTAATGAATATTGCAGCAGCTGGACAAGTAACGCAGCTCAGAGTGTACCAAACGTAAATAGGTTAATATTGTCATTCATGGAGAGTCTTTTCGACTTCAATAAAGGCGTCAGAACAACAATATACATAATTTGAATTATTATGAACCGGTTGTGTTTCACGGCAGTGCAGATGCCAACCTTCCACATGTATCTAAGTACTCTTGTCCTTATTCCAATTCATTTGGGGTCGTTGAAGCATGTCTTCTTCTTGCATACTTCTCTATTACTGGTCATCTCATCAGACACCTCCTTTCTTGCCATACCATCCTTCACACGATCCATCCATCGTTTCTTTGGTCTTCCTCTACTCTTAGACCCTAATAAAAACATACCTATCTGTTGAGTTAGACGGCAGAAACTTTGTTGCGGTCCTTGTCTCGACGCCGGAGGTAGCGCAAACATCGCGTCTTGTTGCATTTGCGCCGATCCGGGACGCCGTTTGAATGTTGCCATATTCTTGTGATGCTGTAAAACAAAGTAGGTTACTATTGAAAACTAGGGAGAAACTATTCAGCATGTATAAGAAACGTGTGGTCATATGTAAGGGTGGGTACTAGTACCAACAATTTGAACAACTTCCCCATGAGATCAACATCATAATCGTAAAAAAAAACACCTGTCCCATACATTTCAGTCCATTATGGATTGAAGTTGAATAGCATGGGACTAAAAGAGAAATGGATATGAATGTTGATGGATGGAGAGGAAAAGGAAGGCCAAAGAAAAGATGGATGGATGGTGTGAAGAATGATATGAAAGAGAAAGGAGTACATGATGATATGACGTCTGAAGAGGAGAATGGAAGAAGAAAACGTGTTGCGCCGAACACAAGTAGAATGGCCCACTTAAAATAAATGATTGATTTTGATTTGAATGATTTTGTTTTGAAATCTAACTGGCATAATAGGATTGAATGGAGTGCAGCAAGATGATGATGTATTGAAGTTTGGAATGGAAAAGCTGATAATTTTTCGGGACAATGTTGATCCCACGCAAACAGTTGTTCAGTTTGATGGTCACTAAAATATGATCACACCATTACCACTTGCTACATGCTGTAGAGAAATGCTGTCTTAGATATAACACGATGCACTTAAACATTAGGGACAATTGGTTTCCATTCATGGTCAATAAAAATAGGTGTGGTAGACCCGAACAGGGTTTCATTCGGTTTACATGACAGGGGTCGTTCCTGAATAACCAGTAAAATGTTACCTGATGAACATTGGTCGACTGTTTGACATGTTGAGAAGTAGCTTTAAAGAAAACGATGCACAGAATTAGAAGGCGTAGAAGCGAAACGCTTGAACTTATCTCTAATCTAGCTATTGGACTATAGTTTTAATGCGTGTACACTCCATCATCGACAAGATTGACATCCCCAATTGCGTGGCACACTTATCACAATCCGTAGAGTTTCGAAGGCGGAATGACTGTCTTTTTAGGGTTCTGAACCCAAAGGGTCAAACGGGACCCTATTACTGAGACTTCGCTGTCCGTCCGTCCGTCTGTGACCAGGCTGTATCTCATGAACCGTGATTGTTAGCCAGTTGACATTTCTACAGATGATGTATTTCTGTTGCCGCTATAACAAATACTAAAAAAAAATGTCTCGGGACGCTCGACAAAACTAATCTGCCGTATGCGAGAGAAAAGGGGGCCAGACAGAGTGGAGCCGTAACGCATTACGTTACGAAGCGGTTTATCCTCCCATAAGAAGTTAATTATCACTTCAACAGAATAAAATAAAAATTTAAACGAGCAAAAAAATCACTTTTTTGTATATGGGATACAAAAAAAAAGTGATTTTTTTGCTCGTTTTTATAAATAATGGTACGGAACCCTTCGTACGCGAGTCCGACTCCCACTTGGCTGGTTTTTTATACTCAATAGGCTTGCGTTTGGCCTCAACTGGTCTGACGAGGTAATGCGGCATAGGGTCGAGCACGCTTCCCTAGAAGATACCGATTCACTCGAACTTTGAAGAGATCCCGATTATGACCAGGGAACAGAGAGAACAGCAGTGAAATCCACAGACGGACAGTTCGCATAATAAATGTGAAAGCAAAGCGCTTTTTTTTGTCTAATCTATTTCTTCATTAGTGTAAAAAACAAATTAGACAAAATAAATGCATTTGAATGGGCAGCAGCGTTCTCTTTGCTTTTGTAACAACCGTACTGCTATTGCAAACCCGCCTGCCAAGCGTGGCGATTATGGTAAAACCCCCCAAAATGTCAATGTGGCGACACTTGGGGGAGGCCTATGTCCAGCAATGGAAGTCTTTTGGGCTGAAATGAACGATGAAATGCATTACGAATGCATTTCATCATTCATTTCAGTTGAAACAAGTGTGACACGCAATCATGCTGCTGACGCATTATGTGACGAAAATGCATCTTGGTGATGAGGCAGAAAACCAAATTTATAAGAAATAGGTTTCGCTCCTACACATATTTCTAATTCTACAACCAAAATACCTTTCAGAAGAGGTGGATATTGTGAATCCTCCGTTTCTGGTTGATCCTGCACCACCGTTGGCGATTTGCTATGAGGGACCAGCGGTTCCGTTGGGCTAAAACAATTTGCTTGCATTGACATAGGCTGTAGACAGACTGGGGAGGAACATTGACTGTGCAAATGACAAGCTTTATAAAATTGTGATTGGTTTTGCCGAGTTGCTTGGATTGGGTGCCTAAAGGGACATATAATTGGGTTTTGAAGGTTTAAAACATTTATCAAAAGTCGGTGTAAACGATCTTATTTTATTTTGATTAAGAGCGTTTACACCTTACGACATTTCATACAAACTTTCAAGTCTTCATTTTCCGAAATGACTGAACCGATAATAAAACATTTTCGAAAAATTTTGTTACAGCTAAATTAGACAGATTACAAATTATATATAGAAACAGATATTTCCATTTTTTTTAAAGACATTTGCTTATCCGTATTAAGTTTGATTTAAAATCTGTTCAGTCATTTCGGAAAATAAGGACTTGAAAGTTCGTATGAAATGCCGTAAGGCGTAAACGCTCTTATTAAGGTGCCGCTAGTCTTATAAATATTCTATCTTTGTGTGTTAACCATTCGGTGAAAAGTGTAGATCCACTCATCTTTTTTTAAATTGAATATTTAATTGTGGAATAATACGTGACTAAACTGTGTCAGTTCGGTATCAAAGCAACTGGCATAATATCAGTAAGGTCCAATCGTTTCCAGCTACACTTTAAATTAAGTATTTTAATATCCAAACAAAAATGGATTGAAATAAAGGGAGTCTGTCTATACTGATAAAAATTATTACTTTTTTATCATGGGTTACTAGAGAAAACTTTAATGATTTACTTTTGTATCTCAGATTAATATAATGTGTATAGACCGGGAAATTTTGGACCTCGTCATATATAAAAAAAAAAACATCAAGAATCCTGCTGGCAATAGATTTAAATGTAGCATATATTATTTGATAGTTTATCATAGTCGCTGATTAAATTAGAAACATCGGCTGGTGGGGAAAGTTCAGCGTCTATCGCATGCTGCCACTGCTCAGTCTTTCTACAGCAGTTTGATACTTTGTTACTGCTCGCTTTTATGTCGAAATTTTCTCAAATAAATGAAAAAAACTTGGAATCATTCTTTTTTTTTTAATAAGCATTTTTCGCATTGTGTATTTTCTGTAATGGAAATACCGGCTGTCCCTAGGTAAACTATCGGATCTAAAAATATGTATATCTTTTTAATATCGGTTTTAAGCTTAGCATATATATATTATATTAGATATATTTTTTTTGGTAATAATCACAGTAAAATTAGATATTAGAAAGAAATTCATATTTTTAGATTTAATAGTCTATCTAGGGACAGTCAATACATCTGTCAATAATTTAAGCTTATGTAATGTGAATGTCATAACTGTTGCTACATAAATAAATTGCATTTGAGAAAATTTTGACATAAAAAATAATTTGACAGTTGTAAAGTATGTTACTAAACAACATCGAATTGTGAAAGGAGGTGCCACATATAAGTTAGATTTTAGAAGTAGCTCAGTAATTAGTTCTTGAGGACACTGGCAGGTGTTTGTTAACAGCTTTTAAAAAGTCACTGTCAAGTTTCATGGTATGCTCGATACGGCCACGAGTATCATCAAGTAGTTACAATTTTCAATTTTGTTGTCTTTTTTATACTTGGCAATACTTTTTAACTTAGGTATCTTATAGGTCTTTTTTCGACTCCAATTGAATAATTTTAATGTAGAACTTAATGAAATTCGGCATCTTTATGATGTTGTAAAAAATATTTATTTAGACGACATATTCAAATACGTTAAGACTATCAACGTACATTCAGTCGCTAGGTATATTTTATGTTCGATATTTAAATCTAGTAACAATTATAAATAATTTAATTGTCGTTATTGAAATAATCTCTCTGTCATCTTTTTTTGGTGACGCGCCCCCTCTATGTCAAGTAAAATCAACCTAATCCCATAAAAATAAAGTTTTGTTTTTGGATTGATTGTTGATCTTATTTCATTTTTGAAAGTTCCACGTTCAAATTTCTACTCAATTAGTGATGTAGTTAGATCGGATGCAGATCTGATTGATAGATATCGATAAAAGAAAATCATTAATGTACTTAATACTTAATGTGTAACATTTCAATACAAAGATTTAATTATGAATTCTAATATTAGCATAGATGTTTCATATATTGTCCCGTGATAGCCAACTTTTTTTTTCACTATCCTAGATTTTGCCTTTTTTTTGGTTTTAGCCTTTTGTCATCCTGCCAGCACCCTCAGATATGAAAAGGCGTTACCTATTGCTGGTCGGCGGGTTGTCCTGCGGCGACATCGGCACGAGGTAGTCGCACGCCGGTGCTCGCTGCCAACATGCCACGCTCAGTACACGCACACGACCACATTGAGATTTTACGTAAGAGCTTTCCGATATCTTTTGTTTCGTCCGTCATACTAATATTATATTGCAAAAATTCTTTCACTAATGCAAAGCTACATTATTCCCGAGAGTTATAGGCTGTATTTGAAACGTTCCCGTTGGTATTTTAATTTCTGTACATAACGGGAGCGAAGTCGCGAGATAAAGCTAGTTGAATACAAAATCTTAAGGTGGAAGAGGTTAGCCCGCAAAATTCAGATTTTCTTTCGTTTTTTACAATTTTCATTTTTAACGTTAATCAGTTTTTTTTTGGAGTCGGTGCCAGTGGTTTTGTAGTCATTCAATGGAATTAAATGAACTTTTAGGGTTGTTTTGTTGATTTCTTTCAATGATTATAATTCCGTACAAGGCGTACGGAAATAATACCATATTATGATATTAGTATTGATTATGATATTGGGGCCGACCAACCTGACACATACCGACAAATTGCAAAAAAACGAAAGAAAAATTTAATTTCGCGAGGCACCCACCCGCTTCCACCTTAAATGCCATTTTTTTATTGTATCTGTATTATTGCGTTGACTATCTTGTATTGACTAGTTTTGGCCTGTTCGCAAATTATTTGTTAGCGTCAATGCCTGTTTATGATTGCACTTGATGCCAGCCTTTTTCCTAATTATGTTGGGGTCGGCTTCCAGTCTAACCGGATGCAGATATGCAGCTGACCATCAGTATTTTTATATCCACTATCGGGCTACCCGAATACGACTGTCAAAGATCTACAAATGACAGTCGGGATCAACGGCTTTACTTCGTTTGTATTGTGTTAATTGTGAACACAATGACAAAAATGTTCAAGTGTTTTAATGTTTTTGACTTAACAGTTTTATTTGGTTTGATGATGGTCTGATTAACTTAAAAAAAAAAAACACCTTTAAAAATAATAAATAAGTATTATATATTTGACTAACGACCGAATTTACTCAAAAAATAGCGGAAAAGCTTTATTTATTAAATTACCGTTTAAAATCTCCCTGTGTTTCACTTTTAATTCTACGCGTGCACACCACTGTGTTTTGTAAAAACTTCAAAACAAAAAAAAATGTACATTGAACTTTATGTTATAAAAATTAAAGATTAATTTTACAAAACCCAGAGGCAGGGACAAAGGTAATAAAAGAAAATAGATATATAGGTAATAGATTCCCGCTATAGCTACTAGGCAAGTAAACACCCAAGTCTCTGAAATAACCGATCTTAGAGATTCTTTGAAATGTAAGCAATGATGGCGGAGAAGATAAATTAATAAATAATTAAATGAAACTGAACCATGTTATGGACAAACATGCGATTATTTTGATGATTATTTTTCACATTCCAACGAATCTCTGACTAAACTACTGGGGAACTATTTTTCTACGCGAATTTCATTCTAGGAGGGCGGGTAGTTTTAGAAAAATAAAAAATAAATATGGAGGTAGTCATGCGAACTCGTAAGCACGGGCTCTTATAAGGATCGCTAACACCGAATTAGAAAATAAAAATATATAATTTTAAGTTTTAATAAAAAAAAACCATTTACTTGCTTCTAGTAGCCAGAGCGAAAACATTTGGAAAAAAATGTAGTACGCATTAGTATTTTTGATTTTATTAGTTATTTTTTTTATCATTAGGTGGGCTATACACTCATTTGTGAAAGGGACTTTTACACTTTCAGTTTATTAGAATGTTCTATTTTATTAGAGGCGTTGTACCGTTTCTATAATAGTTTCTAAATGTGGTCCTATAAAATCTAACAAATAAATATCTTACTAATTTTTTTTATGTCACAATTTAGTAAACTAAAGTCAGGGTAAATCTACAAAGGTGTGTACAAGGTGTCCGTGAAACTACTGAAATTATTTCGCTAATAACTTTACTGTAACAAAAACAATTAAATTATGTATTTACAAATAAAACGACCACATTACTGCTAACATTGAAAACTACCCACATTAAATTTTTCACAATGCTTCAAAAACATTTTTTTTTTCGTAATGTTTTCTACTAAGTTGCCATATTTTTTTTGTTGCAATATTTTAAATGTTTTTTTTTCGGAACAACGCCTCATAAATCGATTATTATCATTTTATGCAAACAATTCGATTACTCACCTGCGGTCCGTTGGCGTTGATTGGCATTTCCGTATGCGGCGGTAAGAGAGACCGCACTATAGGTAGCGGTGCACTTACTATCGCAGGGTCCTGTGAGAGAAGACAGAAAACACGAAATATTAAATACTATGTAACGGAAAGGGTATATACATACTTAAAGGTGTGCTACATACCATCAAACTGAACATGTTTCTCCATCGGACATCATCGTAATGGCGAAAAATTATCTGCTGCCCCATACAAAACTTTCGACACAAATGTATGGGGAGCTGATATTTTTTTCGCTAATACGATGTTTGTCCGATGGAGAAACATGTTCAGTTTGATGGTTTGTAGCACACCCTTAAGTATCCCTTTCCGTTACAACCTGTATATATAATATATATGAAGATGTTGGCAGTACGAGCTGGACAAGACCAGCGACCGGTGGTCCACACTGACCTTGGATCGAAACACTTGGAAGTCATAGAAGTCATGGGGAGAGACCTTTGACCAGCAGCACGCGTAGCATGACCGCCGTAGAAACGGGCTGTCGACGGAACAATCAACAAACTGACACATTGTCATTGTCTATCTGTCATTATGTCGATTCTTCTGTAGACATAACTCATTTCTACAGTGGTCATGCTACTCGTGGATGACGCATGCAAGTTCAAAATCAAAATATTTTAATTTACATAGGCCTACATGGGCACTTATAAAAGGTCGACAAAAGGTGCTCGGGTTGGTCGTTTCCTATGGAGAAGAACCGGCAAGAAACTCCATGGTTACCAACTTTACTACGTTACTACGTTTGACAATATTTGAATGTTACAGCGTTTGTACTTAAGTATGGATATATAAGGACATCGTAGGCCCGACCATAAGTCGTTGCTTAATACCAAATGTAGAACAAGATAAAAAGTTACGAAGGATCTAGAAATCTATAATGCCTACAATGTCCATACATTTACAAAGAATCGGTAACCAAATGATTTTAAAAGAGTAACCATGGAGTTTCTTGCCGGTTCTTCTCCATAGGAAACGACCAACCCGAACCGTGCATCTTTTTGCCGACGCTTTATAAGTGCCCATGTAGGCCTATGTGAAATAAAAATATTTTGATTTTGATACGGATGTTACTTGTATGTCTGGTGGGCCACTGGCTGGCAATGGGGATGGAAACTGCGGAACTAATGGCGCCACCATAGCTGGTTCCATGCATCGTCATTGGTTGAAAATCCGGTAATGTCATTTTATATTTCAAATTAGCTCGACCTCATTGGTCAGATTGAGAACCAGCTATAGTCGTGCCATCTACAATTAGCTTTTAACGGTCTTCCCCATTGTAATCGGGTTTTTTTCGACATAGTCTTAAGTCACAGATAAGGGCTTTTTCCACTATGTCGTGACGATTAATTTATCGTTGGACGACTGTCGTCTCTAGCTGTTCCCATTTTATCGACTCACTAGACAATCTGTCGTCACTGCAAAAAAGTCGTGGACGGCAGTTAATCGTGTCGTCAGATATGTGAACACCTCCATTTATATACACAAGCCACGACTCTTTAACGATAATCTATCGTCACGACATATTTGGGAACGGGGCCTAACTGGTCCGATTTAGAATTTCGATGTTAGTTCTTCATTGTATGTCATAGATGGCGCTGTAGTACATTTTATCCTACGTTACTGTAGTATTTTTTTGTGGTGCTGCTACAGTATTAACATATTTTTGACGCGCATACCTGCACAAACCGTTGCATCCTCTCATACATGTGCGCGAAGGAAGGCCTCTCGTTTGGCGTTGGGTTCCAACACTCGCACATCAGCCTGTATATCTCTTGTGGACAACCTGTAAATGACAAGAAACGTTTCGTAAACGTTCTATTATTCCTTTAAGGCGGAAGCAAGAGGGTGACCCGCGAAATTCAAATTTTCTTAAATTTTTTGCAATTTTCCGGTCAGTGTCAGATTTAATCTATATTTAAATACAGAGTGTAACGGAAAGGGTATATACATACCTACTTATGTGTGTGCTACAGACCATCAAACTGAACATGTTTCTCCATCGGACAAACATCGTAATAGCGAAAAAAATAACAGCTGCCCAATACAGTTGGGTCGATAGGTATTGAAATTATGTATGGGGCAGCTGATATTTTTTTCGCTATTATGATATTTGTCCGATGGAGAAACATGTATTTGTATGCCATTCCATGGCAAAACATGTAAGTTCACAACCCTATTTATAAGACCTACATGTGCCATGTTTTTACACAAATAAAAATTATTCTATTCTATTAAAACCGTGAAAGTTTAAAACAGTGATCCTTCAGGGACTCACCATAAGGTTTCTCCAGTCGACCACCTCCCGAGACCATTTCCATGACCTCTCGGTTAGCGCAGCCGGTGTACGGCATCACGCCCAGTGAGAACACCTCCCATAGAAGCACTCCGAATGACCTGAGATGGAAGACCACATTGAAACTATGGCGCACCAAACCTAGGTCCTGCTGGCCT
Organism: Cerastis rubricosa; assembly: GCA_949152445.1. Lineage (NCBI taxonomy): Eukaryota > Metazoa > Arthropoda > Insecta > Lepidoptera > Noctuidae > Cerastis > Cerastis rubricosa. The sequence continues at coordinate 13,303,423 of OX424548.1, read as the reverse complement.
ACCATTAAAACATTATTGTTTTACTCCTTTTCGCACACTGTGATGAGCAGTGATCGGAGTAGGTAGATTGATATGTGGTAGGTACTTGTATCATAAATGTACTCAGAAAGAATATCATGGATAAGCCATTTTTCCAGAAAGTAATCCGATATTTCCGGATTCAAATAAATATTGTTAATGTTGGTATTGATATTATTACACCTCAATTCAAAATTTAAAGGAAGGTATCAAAACTAAATTAATTTATTATTTATCTATTGAATAATAAAAACAATCGAATCCCGATCGAAACATTAATAATAATTTTAATTTTCAGCCATAACTTTGTATATATTGTTGCACTTAAATTTCAATCAAATCAACCAATTCCGGAGGAATGTCCATATTCACATATACGTTTCGGATCTATGACCCAATTCAATCTACCTACTCCAATTTATGGTAATGAGAGTAAAACAATACTGCTTTATTATGGTAGACCACGCTTGAAACATTTTAGCACTAACAAGTTTCCGATCAAAATCATCTTAATTTTATAGCTCTATTTAAAAACCAAACAATGATTGACGACATTGCTGACAAATGACAACAGACTGAATTGAAAGCTTCAGCAAAATAGAACAATTACTAAACTGAAATGCTATATATTGTTGTACGTTTTCGAGAAAGTCTTTCAGAACGTAAACACGCGTAGCATAAGTATAATCAGCCTATAATGTTCCCACTGCTGGGACACAGCCCTCCTCTCTATGAGAGGGAGTGGGCTGTAATCCACCACGTGGGCCCAGTGCGGGTTGGTTGATGACACATGTCTTCGAATTTTTAATTCTAGGACATGCCTGTTTCCTTACGAAGTTTTCCTTCACCGTTTTTAAGGGCAGTGATGATTTTTTAAACTACACAAAGCAATGCGCCTGCCTGGGTTCGAACCCACGGTTTACTGCTCCTACACCCGCGTAGGTCTTTATGTCAATCCCCAAACACGAAAGCTACTCACCAAACATCAGTTTTAATAGTAAAAACTCCATCGATATAAGCTTCGGGTGGCATCCACTTTATGGGCAGCATGGCCTTGCCACCCTTTTTATAGTAGTCAGCTCGGTAGATGTCGCGAGCCATACCGAAGTCAGCTATCTTCACGACGCGGCCCGGACCGCGGGACGTCAGCAGGCAGTTGCGAGCTGCTATGTCCCTGGGGGGTGTAGATGTCATGTATGAAGTACAGTTTTAAGATGGTATTATCACCAGAGGTGGAAATTAGGTAGAGTTATTCACGTACTTGCATCGAAATGTGGATATTAATATGGATCTTCCCGGGATTTTTGCATTGGAATTTTGCTACTTCGGACATCCGATGTCGGATGGTTTAAAATGTGTACAAGTAAATAACTTTTTCATTTAATAAATCACGGGATTTTTCTGCTCTTTAAATCTCGGGATTTGAGGCATATCCACTTTATTCTTTCGCTTTATGAAATCAGTGTAAGTACATAAATAACTCTACCTAATTCCGACCTCTGATTATCACTCATTAGAAGACTCTGAATGATTTCGTGTAAAACTTTCTGAATTGTGTTTTTTGCATGTGGTAATATTTCAGGTTGTGTTTTAAGACCATCAAATAGAACACCCCCACACACATCATAATTTGCCTAGCCTTTTCCCAACTATGTTGGGGTCGGCTTCCAGTCTAACCGTATGCAGCTGAGTACCAGTATTTCACATGAAGCGACTGCTTATCAGACCTCCACAACCCAGTTAGTACTGGGTAATACGATAGCCCTTGATAAGACTGGTTGCCAGATTTTCCGTTGCCGTTTTGAGATTTACACAATGCTCAATTTAATCTACTATGAACATCATATTTAGAAAAGCAAATAAAAAAGCCAAATAAAGTATTATTTGAAGTGAAACTTATGCGACTTCCAACAAGGCGCTCAAACGTTTTAAGCGTTTAAAGCACTCATTTCCACATTACGAAGTTTCACTTCTTCCGCGCGGAGGGACTCCACGCACTATTTTTTTCATATTAAATAACTATCAAAGTCGGCTAATAACAGTTTTAGTGTAGAGTGAATGTGAGTGAACACATATTTCATCTACAAAAACTCCTCCGTCTGTGAAGGCCTTCTCCAACAAAGACCATCTCTCTCTCTATCCTGGGCTGTTCGTATCCTGTGAGGGGCAGCCGTCTTTGTAACGTCAACATCCCATACCATGAAGGGTCTTCCTATATGACGTTTACCTTTTGGGCCCTTCCAAGATTTACAGACATTCATCATCATTTCAGCCGAAAGACGTCCACTGCTGGACACAGGCCTCCCCCAAGTGTACATAAGGGGTGTTTTTGCCATAATCGCCACGCTTGGCAGGCGGGTTGGCGATCGCAGTACGGTTGTTACAAAAGCACAGAACGCTGCTGCCCATTCTCTGGCAACTCCCTTAGTCGGCTCTTACGACACCCACGGGAAGATATGGGATGGTGCTATTATTTACGTCCGACACCCTACAGATCCATATAGAACAGACATTTAATATGTAAAATAACAAAAATATGGTAAATTATAATACTTAATTATAAATATATTTAAATAAATAATGAATGATTAGATAGACTTGAATACATAATATTAATTTAGTTAGTAAACGGAAATATCAGTCGGTTCACATTTAAAGTTAAAGCTCGCGAACATTTACTTAAGAAGCTGGCAGATTCATCTCATAATTAAATTGTTGTTAGTAGTATATGTATGTATTTATGTATTTATCGTTATATTATTTATGTGTTTATCGTTATATTTTATTTGTAAAATGTTTTATAACCATTTGTTATGCTGCACCTACTATGTTTTCTCTCTGCATCACCCTAAGGTAGACTGGTAGAAAATGCCCAAGGCATTAAGTCCGCCTTTGTACAGTGTTTTTTATACTTGTGCATAAAGTTTTAATAAATAAATAAATAAATATAAAATAATAAATAGGATATAAAATACTTCGAAATTATAATATTTGTAATAATTGTATAATTACTCTTCTTTTGACAAGGAAAATTAGAGAAGCACTCTTCCTCTCTCTATTTATTTAAAACTTGCTGTGCCCGATAGGGTCCATAATTACACATTATGGACTGTTAAATGTATATGTCGGATCCGGTCATTAGTACGGACAGAAAATGAATCGGCAAGCGCGCCAAAGGTAGCATCACGCGACCTACTTACCAGTCTACCCACACCTAAGCGCGCTTCTACAGAGTCGTGATGTTTCGAGCTCGTTGTAGGGCGGACAGTCAGTGTCCGATCGCGGCGGAGTCAAGACGTCCCGAAACTGTTCCCCGATTCATGGTGCCTAGTGTTATTGTGTTGGATTGTAATTTCAAGTAATTTGTGAGTTCGACAAAAGCAGTGTACCGCGTGTAGTGTGTGTTTTCATAGCACGAAACCCATGTTCTGCCCACATGACGACCGAGTCTAACGAAATAAATCATGACAACTACGACATATACATTATGGATGCAATAAATGATTTGATTTGAAGATATAAGAAGAACACCTCTTACCTGTGTATAAATCTCTTGCTCTCGAGATACCGGCATCCCTTGCAGATGTCGATGGAGCACAGCAGTAGGTCCTTCATAGTGAGCGCACTGGCTCTCTCAGGCTTCGGTCTACTTTCACGGAGGAAGTTCTTCAGGTCTCCACCAGCTAGCAGTTCCAAGACTATGAACCTGTTGAGGAATTGAGGTTAAGATAGATTGGAGTTCAGCCCTGGGTTTTATCAGATAGAGGTTGATACTTTAATTTGGGGTCCGGTGATCGGTAATATCATTAGTATCACAAAGATCTTAAGAGGGGACTCTAGTCCTGCGGAATTTGAAGAAACTATTTCCGTGGCGCTGCGCCCGACCAAGCCCCTGTAAAGTGCGAAAGGGACTGCAGCTCAGGCTGATTTTATCTACAAAAATTTTGACCAAAAGACTTTTTGTATTCCGCTGTTTTCTTCTTCAAAACTGAACTGATCTAAATAATTCTTATATCAAAATTTGGAGGAAAAGTATATCTATATATATGCTTCTATTAATTTCTTTTTTAACTTATCTTATTTGTCTGATAGTCGTCTGAACATGGCGGAAAAACGTTTTTTTTTTCGGGTTTTTGGATTGTCATAATTCTTTTAGTGATTATGTTTAAAAAAAAAAGGAAATGATAGGGGCATGTATTAATAAGACCTAGCTTTTTTGGAAATAAATCATTGCTCTAGACGCATTATCCACGAAGAAAAAAGCGGTATACGTTTGTATGGAGAAAGGCCCACTAGAGATCCCTCTTAAAGGGTCGAAAACGAGAATTTATACCGGTTTCCTGGGAATATGTAAAAAAAAATCCTACGATAATTAAATTTGAAGAATAACAGAATATCATCGATTTAACAAACTAGAGTAGTCTACTTATCATATTTTCATTATAAACATCTAGATGTTCTAGCCATTCTCTCAATTCATCAGCTTATGTAATCCTCCAGTATTTGTTACAGAATGCAGTGTGTGTTTAGTTTTGGTTCTTACATAAACAGCCTATATCTATCTCTCTATTCTATTCTGTATATATATAAATTACGTATCACGTTGTTTGTCGGGGATGGACTCCTAAACTACTTAACCGATTTTATTCAAATTTGCACACCGTGTGCAGTATGATCCAACTTGAAAGATAGGATAGCTTACATCTCAATTTATAGTCGCAATATTATTTTATTGCAAATTATTTGTTTATTATTTGACAGTCACTGAGTAATTCAATATCTATTGAATTACTCAGTGACCTTTACTCAGTGACAAGCGCTGTGCTAAAAGTACCAACGTTTCACATAAGCTACAATTTAATGGCATAACCACCACGTATTGCTGAGGCTAAAGTATTAGTTATATTTATTTTGTAGTAATGGGGAAAATATGACGCAGACGAAGTTGCGCGGGACAGCTAGTATAAATATATACCTAGATAACACAAAATGTTTCTACCCACTATGTCCGTTATAGACTTTGAATGTTTTGGAAGTCTATAACCGACAACCGATGTGCCCCAAACCGGTTTCATTAGAAAGACAATAATGCGAAGATAGTAATAGTTTTATATACTAATCATCATCATCATCATCATTTCAGCCGAAAGACGTCCACTGCTGGACATAGGCCTCCCCCAAAAGGTGGGGTTTTACCATAATCGCCACGCTTGGCAGGCGGGTTGGCGATCGCAGTACGGTTATTGCAAAAGCACAGAGAACGCTGCTGCCCATTCTCTGGCAAGTCCCTTAGTCGCCTCTTACGACACCCACGGGAAGATATGGGATTGTGCTATTCTTTACGTTCGACTCCATACAGATGCAACATTAACAATATTAACGCAATATGCATTATTAACACAACTATTTAAAAAAAATTACGTAAAGACCAACCTCGGATGCCTATCAAAGCACACTCCAATAAGATGCACGATGTTAGGGTGACTGAACTTCGCCATGATGGCGGCTTCCATCAGGAAGTCAGACTCAGCCTGTCCGGTGGACAGTTCCGGTAACGTCTTGACGGCTACCGGCATTTCTACGGTGTCTCCGGTGCGGTGACGATAGAGACCTTGGTAGACCTCGCCGAAAGCGCCTTGGCCAAGAGCCCTGAGAAGAGAAAAAAATATTACCAGACATAATATCTATACTAATATTATAAAGCTGAAGAGTTATTCTGATCCGATTTGAAAAATTCTTTAAGTGTTAGATAGCCCATTTATCGCGGAAGGTTATAGGCTATATACCATCACGCTACGATCAATAGGAGCGGAGCAGCAATGAAAAATGTTTCGAAAACGGGAAAAATATGACGCAGACGAAGTTGCGCGGGACAGCTAGTTTGATATAATGGCCAATAAGATAGGAGCTCGAGGCTAAATAATAACAGCCGCACGAACGATATTTAAGGTTATGCTGTGCTTGCAGAGGTTGGTCCGTGGATGGGTGACCATAATTTCATATCGAGTTTCCTCCGTGCCTCGGAAAGCACGTTAAGCCGTTGGTCCCGGCTTTCATTTGTTGATCTTTGACAGTCGTCACGAGTGGTCAGAAGCCAAAAGCCTGACATTCAGTCTTACCAAGAGGTATCGTATTATCCAGTTACTGGGTTGTGGAGGTCAGATAGGCAGTCGTTTCATGCAAAATACTGGTACTCAGCTGCATTAGGTTAGACTGGAAGGCGACCCCAAAATAGTTTGGGAAAAAGCTAGGCAGATGATGATGATGGGCAAAAAGACGACCTAGAAAAAGCAACGATCGTTGAGATTAAAAACTCATTTTATTCTGGAGTTAATGTGACTTGACTTTGTCAGGCGTTTGGAAAAAAATACCACAAATCTGACATTTGATATTGCGGAAGTCATCAGAACTAGGATAACTAGCAGATTGAAAACGCAAAACCTCACAACTCTCGATCAAACTCCAAAATTACACATGTTCAGTTTGTTTTGGAATCTGTAGTACCTATTGGCAACTAAGAAACCCCTTTCCCAGCACCAACCATTTCTATTGTAAACCTGGTTTCTCATCATCATCATCTGCCTAGCCTTTTCGGCACTAACTCAAAAAACCTGGTCTACTGTAATATTTCTCAAGCTGCCTTGAAATGAACATGTTCATGTATGAACTCACTAGACCAGCTTCAGGCTCTCGCGCGACACCTGCGGCAGGCCGCGCACGTCGATGCCCTGCGGCAGGATGCTCTCGCTGCCGTAGTGCGGGTTGAAGGTCATGTCATGTATGAACTCACTTGACCAGCTTCAGGCTCTCGCGCGACACCTGCGGCAGGCCGCGCACGTCGATGCCCTGCGGCAGGATGCTCTCGCTGCCGTAGTGCGGGTTGAAGGTCATGTCATGTATGAACTCACTTGACCAGCTTCAGGCTCTCGCGCGACACCTGCGGCAGGCCGCGCACGTCGATGCCCTGCGGCAGGATGCTCTCGCTGCCGTAGTGCGGGTTGAAGGTCATGTCATGTATGAACTCACTTGACCAGCTTCAGGCTCTCGCGCGACACCTGCGGCAGGCCGCGCACGTCGATGCCCTGCGGCAGGATGCTCTCGCTGCCGTAGTGCGGGTTGAAGGTCATGTCATGTATGAACTCACTTGACCAGCTTCAGGCTCTCGCGCGACACCTGCGGCAGGCCGCGCACGTCGATGCCCTGCGGCAGGATGCTCTCGCTGCCGTAGTGCGGGTTGAAGGTCATGTCATGTATGAACTCACTTGACCAGCTTCAGGCTCTCGCGCGACACCTGCGGCAGGCCGCGCACGTCGATGCCCTGCGGCAGGATGCTCTCGCTGCCGTAGTGCGGGTTGAAGGTCATGTCATGTATGAACTCACTTGACCAGCTTCAGGCTCTCGCGCGACACCTGCGGCAGGCCGCGCACGTCGATGCCCTGCGGCAGGATGCTCTCGCTGCCGTAGTGCGGGTTGAAGGCCATGGTGAGGTTGTCGTTGCCCGGCGCACTCCGCAGCCTCTGCAGCTGCACGTCTTGCTCTAGGAGACGCTTTTGTTGCTGCTCTCTTTCCTTCTTTCGTTGGTACTTGTTGTCTGATGGAGAAATTGTTTTGATTATGTTTAGTGCATAATGGCGGGCGCTAAAAGTGTTTTATTTCTTTACTTCCAAATCGACTCGTGTTTTTTAAATTCTTTGGTATATGGTTTGTGATTATTTCTGAGTATTGATGTTGCTTTGTTTTTAGACAAGATTGTAACTATGAGAATAGGTATAGAACCGTAACGGCATAGTCACCCTATTGCCATTTTGATTGTTCTGCTACCAAAACTAAAATTGGCAATTGCATAATGCCCCCAGTTTCCAGAGAAAAAGCTTTAAACCTCATGAGTAACGGTCAAATTGACGACATTATTACCATTTGTACTTGATAGTGTTTGTGATGATGTATTTAAAACCAAGCTAAATAAAATTAAGATTTAAAGGCAGCTCTATACTTACACATACACAAACAACCGCACAGAACGATGAGTACGCACACGAACGAAACAAGTGATAGCACTATCACGAGCCCCAACCATGATGTGCGAGGCCAGGCATCTTCCACTGGAACAAACAACAATATTAAAAAGCTGGTGGTATTAAAGGTCTTTAGTCAAGAGTGACTACTTTAATTCAAACTTAGTTGTGAAGAAAGATTTTCTCCACAACTCGAAGGCCCGGACTCCAATAAGCCCGGATTCGACCAAAATGGAGAGCAGCGGAGCGGAGAGATTTGCAAGATTTGAACAATCACAGGAGAAACGCGATGTGGATTTCAAGCAATGTGATTAATGATTGGTCGGTTTCCGCTCGTTTCCTGTCCGTTCCACTCGTCTTTTCTTGATGGCATCCGGACCGAAATCAAAATCAATCAAAATCAAAAGTATTATTATTTATTCAAATTAGGCTGATAATCAGCACTTTTTGAACGTCAAAATTACAAGAGACAGTCCCCCAAAACGCCCGCTCGTCGCCACTTCCTAGTGTTTTAGTTGGGAAGAAGAAGTGGCGGAACAAGCTCCCCAGCATTCACATCCACATCCACATATTTTTCCAGCATTTCAGCTAGAAAGACGTCCATTGCTGGACATAGGCCTCCCCCAAAAGGTTTTGCCCTAACCGCCACGCTTGGCAGGTGGGTTGGCGATCGCAGTACGGTTGTTACAAAAGCACAGAGAACGCTGCTGCCCATTCTTTGGTAAGTCCCTTAGTCGGCTCTTACGTCACTCACGGGAAGATATGGGATGGGTGATTCTTTACGTCTGACACCATACATATCATTGATCATTTAGAACCAGCTAATTCAAAGTTGAATCTAGGCAGTGTTTCGTTATGTCAAAGCTGCAATGGTTCAGGTGTTCCGATGACGATGTTACTACAATGGTCGTTGGGTTTATCTAGCTTGTTCCGCTATCTTCTAAAGGTCTACTGAGTGGCTTCCTGGCTGTCAGGGCACTCCATAGTGGTTTGGCTCACAGTTCATTGGGCTGAACACAATTTCACTAGACCATTTTATGATTTGCTCTGAAAGGTTTTTGTCTTGGTTACGCTTAACATCGTTAACGCCTTACGGCATTTCATACGAACTTTCAAGTCCCTATTTTCCGAAATGATTATTGATATTTTTAGTAATTTTTTAGACCTATGTATTCTGCTTATGCGTATAAAGTTTCATTAAAATCGGTCAAGTCATTTCGGAAAAAAACGGACTTGAAAGTTTTTATGAAATGCCGTAAAGCGTAAACGCTCCCATTTTAAAGGAAATTCATCCATCAATGTCGCAAAAACACCACCATCAACAGTCCACAGAGATCATGAAAAGGTACCTATATGATTGTTGCTATCTTTAGGCGTTTTGCCTTTTATACCAACACTGTCAAATAAATGGATATGTATACGAGTGCCTTAGATGAATGACTTTAAGGGTACGTGCTCTCGCTGCCCGTGTTAAGTGTGGACTGCTCTACCCATAACCCTAAAGCTCAAAGAAAAAGTTAAAAATTAACGCTTAAAACCTTTTTGATAAAATTCTTCTACAATATCCCGAAAAAAAAAACGACCGGTACTACAATATACAGAGTAACAGAGAACAGTAAAAGAGCAGAGAATAAACTTACGTATACACTTGGTAGGATCATGAGCATCTGTAGTCCAAGTGGCGGGGCAGTAGCACTTGACTTCGCTGCGGAATTCGTTGAGAGCCACGCAGCGGTAGTCGCAGTCACAATCCTGGGAAACACGCAGTATATTAATGTAGCCGCCACGGTTTATTTTAATTACCTACTTTATTTTTGGATTACTGATTCAATCTTTTACTCTGGACGCTCTCAACTTGCACATATTTCTACATCGTTCTCACATATTTGTAATTCTTCACATGAATGATGTAACCAAGATTTTGTAACATATTTTGGTTTAAAAGAGTGTCCATGGAGTTTCTAGCCTATTCTTCCATACAGATCTACGCTTTGGAATGGGCAAAGTACTTGCACAAGTTATTATGCCTTGTGTCTGGGACTGTATAGCTTCGCGTTTTTTTTTTGTTTTTGACTTTCAAAAGTGCCTGTAATGGTCTAATTGAAATAAACGCTTTGAGTTTGACTTTGAGTTTGAAGATGTTCACGACAAACAATTTTAGGAAGCTTTGGAAACTGGGAGTTAGAACTAAGAATATTTGAAAATGATTTGTAACATTCAAAATACTGTTATGTATGAGAAAATTACTAAGGAGAATGCCAGAATAGAAATGAATGAATTTTTTGGAATGCATGCCAACGGAGGATGCTGCTAAATCATAAGTAAGTACTAAAGTAACATAACGGTAACATTGTACACCTAGTTCACAATAAACATTTTGACAACAACAAAATTGCTGGCCTACCCTATAACATTATTGCTTTACTCCTTTTCCAGAGTGGGAAAGAGATGGCGCTAGACATCCTGTATAGCTCCGAGTCTTTCCCACACTGGAATAAGAGTAAAACAATACTGCTTTAATACGTCATGGTAAGCCAGCTGAACGCACTCAGCTCAGTTAAATCGGGTTCACAAGCTGTCAGTGACGTAATTGCTGTGGAATATTGAAACTGATAGCTCTTAAGCACCATTCGAAGTGTTCTTGGTGATCAGTTTCATTGGTAACTGCTTCCACTCAGCACAGCATCACGCTGAGTGGTAACCTGCTTGTCGCAGTCACGACGTGCAAACTGTCAACTGTTTTTGTTTCGCCCTGTACTACCTACTTATAAATATTGGTAATGACTTGTATGTTTGACTTTATTGTTTCTTTTTTTTTCTAACTTTCACTCATTTTTCGCACTCACGCATTGTTCAGCAGTAAAACCTGGAGGAGCTCGTGGCTAAATAATAACAGCCGCACGGATCACTTTAAGGTTAAGCCGTGCTTGCCGAGGTTGTTCCGTGGATGGGTGACCATAATTACATACCGAGTTTCCTCCGTGCCTCGGAAAGCACGTTAAGCTGTTGGTCGCGGCTGTCATTCGTAGATTTATGACAGTCGTTACGAGTAGTCAGAAGCCAAAAAGTCTGACATCCAGTCTCACCAAGGGGATCGTATTACCCAGTTAATGGGTTCATGAGATACAGCCTGGTGACAGACGGACAGCGAAATCTCAGTTATATGGTCCAGTTTAACCCTTTGGGTATGAAACCCTAAGAATCAGAGGTGCGTGTCTTGGGTCCGAATTTGAGACCTATGACTTGGCAGTCAGATAGTCACACCACTAAGCTATTACTGCTGTGAACCTTAATCCAATATACTTACATGTATGGCTGGGAATATAAGCAGTTCTCCGGGGCCAGTCCTGGGTGCTACAGCGGCATCGCTATAGTCCCTCACAGCGCGACTGGCTGCTACGTACGACCAGCCACCGCCACCGTGAGTTCCTCCATTGTCGTTGGTGTTGCCACCTGTATCAGAGAATTGTTGGTTGTAAATATGGCAAGACTCACTGTTAAGAGCGTTTACGCCTTACGACATTTCATACAAACTTTCAAGTCCTTATTTTCCGAAATGCTTAAACCGATTTTAATGAAACTTCATAAGCAGGATACATAGGTCTAAAAAGTTACTAAAAAAATATTTTCGAAAAATTGTGTTACAGCTAAATTAGACCGAAAATAAATTATCTATAGAAACAGGAATTTCCAATTATCTTTTTTTTTAAGACATTTCGAAAAGGTTTTTAGTAACTTTTTAGACGTATGTATGCTGCTTGGGTATTAAGTTTTATTAAAATCGGTTCAGTCATTTCGGAAAATAAGGACTTGAAAGTTTGTATGAAATGCCGTAAGGTGTAAACGCTCTTATAGATAACAGAATCAGCGGCGTATAAGTCTGTTCCACGAAGTATTTCGTTATCATCAGCTATAGCAGTCCACTGCTAGACATTGGCATTGCCAATCGAACGTTATTCTATTAGATTTACGGTTATTCGATAAGAGCTGCCATCAACAATTGCTGCTTCATCTATCCTGAAGACCTTTCGTTTATACGTCTACCGCAACATATCTATCCTGAGGAAGACCTTACGTTACCTACCTTAACAGTGATCGGTTCTATGCCCAATATGGCCGACCAAATACCACTTCAGCTTGCTAATTTTGTCGTCAACGACTGTTCTCTGTCGAATCTCCTCATTTGTCTTCTTCAAGAAATCTTAAATTTACAATTCGGCCACGGAAAAGTCTTTCTTATTGGTCGATCTTAATGTATTTTTTTTGTACCACCTTCCCTTCTATGTAATGAAGTGACTCACCTAGCCAGCCCCCTCCCCCGCCGCCGCGCAGACAGCCCCCGCCCCCCCCGCCGAAGCCCCCGTGCGCCTGGCCGGCGCAGGCGGCCCCCCCGGCGCCCCCCTCGTGTAGCGCGGCCCCCCGCACGAGCTCGAACCCGGGGGTCATGGGGCCCGAGCGCGCGACCCAGCCGCCCCCCGCACCTGGTGGGGCAAGGAACAGATGTTATGTAGCATGTTGAAATCTTTAAATGGACTTCGGACCCAGGTTGATCGCACGGAAAATCTGCTCTGAGAAGATTCATTGATGACCCTGCTCTGGAGAGTAAATGTGGTGCTGTTCCACTAACAATGGCTCAATTAATACCATGTCCGTGTACTGTTGGATGTTCATTACCAGAAAGGGGGAGTGGGTTTCGAAAAATCGCCAAAATTTCCTCAAGAAATTAATACACGCCCCCTTACCGACAACCACACAACTTTTCAGTCACCGCCGCCACTTTCAGCCTACAGAGCCACACTGATCTCGCCGGAGTTGCCAGCAGCTAACCAACGTAGGTACAAGATTTACTGTACATAGCACGAATAAACCTTCATACTTCCATGGTATACCATTCTCTGTGTAGGCCCACCACAACACATCCCGGAACTGATGGACGCTACAGAAGGCGCAAAACTCGTGGTTAAGTTCTGAGCCGACACACTCTGACTCTATCACTCTAAACTTGCCATCAGAATACGCAATTCTTAGATAAGCTTCTTCGATCAATAATAGTACTATTATTGATCGAAGATAAGCTTGCATGGTTTTCATCGTATTCCATGTTATTTTGAATAGGCATAAAAAAACATATTTTTTTTCTAAAATCATCAGCCATCAAAAGCATTGGTTCTGTATGGTGTCGGACGTAAAGAATAGCACCATCCCATATCTTCCCGTGGGTGTCGTAAGAGGCGACTAAGGGAATTGCCAGAGAATGGGCAGCAGCGTTATCTGTGCTTTTGTAACAACCGTACTGCGATCGCCAACCCGCCTCACAAGCGTGGCGATTATGGCAAAACCCCCCCTTCTTGGGGGAGGCCTATGTCCAGCAGTGGACGTCTTTCGGCTGAAATGATGATGATGATGATGATGATGATCAAAAGCATTGTTCTGATTTCGAATATCACAAAATCAAGACCCACAACCTTTTGTTATGCAAGGCAAGTCCTTGTTATGATTGACCAAAAATCGTATAACTGATTAGATAAAATCTGTAAAAACTTTCTGGACTGTCCTTCGACTGTTATATTTAGAAGGGCCCATACGTTTCATCATCATCATTTCAGCCAAAAGACGTCCACTGCTGGACATAGGCCTCCCCCAAGTGTCGCCACATTGACATTTTGGGGGGTTTTGCAATAATCGCCACGCTTGGCAGGCGGGTTGGCGATCGCAGTACGGTTGTTACAAAAGCACAGAGAACGCTGCTGCCCATTCTCTGAAAAGTACCTTAGTCGCCTCTTACGACACCCACGGGAAGATATGGGATTGTGCTATTCTTTACGACCGACACCATACATTAACCATACATGTTTGCATTTCTCTAGGTATAAAAAAAACCAAATGCAACAGATGCTCTTTACTCCAACCATTTTTAACCGACTTCCAATAGCAATTATCCAACTTCCAATACAACGCTGTATTGGAAGTTGGATAATCCCGCACACAAAACAACATATAGGATGTATAACTGCACCCTTACCTGAAGTCTTCCCCGGCTGCCCGTACATATACCCTGACTCCGGAGTAGCGTTGGTCAGTGGCCTCGCGTGCTGGGACCCATCGTCCCTGAAGCTGCCCACCGATATACCGCCCCCTCCGCCTGCTACTAGCAGAGGGAAGGCTTGGCCGTCTTTGTCGAGCTGAGGGAAAGGGCAATGATGTTAGGAATTGCTAGCTTAAATTATTTTTAACCCCCGACCAAAAAAAAGAGGGGTGTTATAAGTTTGACGTGTGTATCTGTGTATTTGTGTATCTGTCTGTGGCATCGTAGCTCCTAAACGGATGAACCGATTTTGATAAAAGTGGTGTCGTTTGAAAGGTATTTTAATCGAGAGTGTTCTTAGCTATGTTTCGAGAAAATCTGCTCAGCCGTTTGAAGATCATCACCTCTTTTCTAGTTGATGAAGGGATATAAACAACTTTCACAGGTAGTCTATTTGAAATGTAGTCGCTTGTCACCATGGGCATTGCTGATTTTGGGGGGGGGGGGGTACTGCCCCCTCACCCCAAAATTTTCATTTATTTTTTAATTTGTATCTTTCCTTGGTTTCGTTAATTAGCGAGAAGAGACGCAACACGGGTCGATCTTTAAGGTTAAGCCGTGCTTACCGAGGTTGGTCCGGGTATGGGTGACCATAATTACCTATCGAGTTTCCTCCGTGCCTCGGAAAGCACGTTAAGCCGTTGGTCCCGGCTGTCATTTGTAGATCTAAACAGACGTTACGAGTAGAAGCCAAAAGTCTGACATCCAGACTTACCAAGAGGTATCGTGTTACCCAGTTACTGGGTTGTGGAGGTCAGATAGGCAGTCACTTCATGTAAAATACTGGTACTCAGCTGCATCCGGTTAGACTGGAAGCTGACCCCATGATAGTTTGGGAAAAGGCTAGGCAGATGACGACTAGCAGTCTACACTTACCAGGAACACATAGGTAGCCCCACCTCCCCCACCCCCACCATCATTGACCTGCATGCTCCTCACTTCGTGCGTCTTGCTGGTGAACACCTGGCCGGTACTGTCGTTAAAACGGCGGGAGCACTCGTGGTTGGCGTCTTGGGCTGAGAGGGTCTGAGGGTTGAAAGGAAGTCATAAGAGACAAATTGTGAAAGGCATATATGGTCATCTTAGACCTTGTCATATTTTGCTTGTCTTGGTGCATCGTTCTCACATAATTTACACAGCATGAATGGAAACAAGTTTTTGTAACAATATTCTGATTCAAAAGAGTGTCCATGAATTTTCGTGCCTGAATTAAATAAACATTTAAGGGGGCTCCCATACAAAAAAGTGATTTTTTGCTAGTGCACGAGTCCGACTCTTCTCTTTTTACACGTTTTGTCTCACCCCCCCAAAACATCTGATTCCTAAAGAGCTAGGTTACTGTACTTACCTTCTTACAAGCGTTGGTCCCTTGCTGCCCCACAAGGATATAGACCCGCTCACTCTTGTGAAGCTCGACCAGAGCCCGCACTGACGCGGCGTGCGACACTCCCGCCCAGGCCGAGCCCAGCCCGCCACTCGCACCGGTTGCTATCAACCTGGGGATAGGCAGCAACATTAAATAATTCAGCATGATATATAACTAGTGATCGGATATTCGGATGCATATTTACCTAAAGTACTTAAGTTCTTTCCTGGCAAAAGGTACAAAAGTATGGAAGCGGCTATTGAAATGCCAATTTTTGTCGCGGGATTGCGAAATTTCATAATTCTTTAGTAAGTATAAAATATAGTACTCAAAATATCGTTTCGAATATTTTAAATTTATTGTTAAAAATAACAAGGAAAAAAATACAACAACTATGTATTTGAATTCGTATTTTTGTGCTGAAATGTCGAATGCTAAAACAAAATGGTAAATATGTCTGGGCATAATTCATTTGGAGCTTAACGAAAAATTACTAGACTAGTTTTTTTTTTTTTAAATAAACTCCTTTCCCATACTGACGTGCGCTCCATACTAGTCAACACTCAAATCGTAAATATGCATTCGAATATCCGATCTTTATATATGTATAACTTTTGTAACATTATTTTCATCTGATGCAGTAACTACATCGAAGGTTCCAATCATTGATAACTGATGTTTATTTTGCAAATGGGTTTTTACAAACACTCTATGAGCGTTTACGCTTTACGACATTTCATACAAACTTTCAAGTCCTTATTTTCCGAAATTACTGAACCAATATACATACGCATAAGCAGGATACATACGTCTCCTTATAGTTTCATCAACCTCAATTTATTAAAGAATCAGATATTGCATATTCAACAAGTTGCATGAAATAATTACGCAAAAACGTCAAAAACAGTAACAATAGCAGAGAATCTTTCTCATGGAGTTCTGCAGAACTGGCTGAAATATGAGGCTAGTGTGTTGTTATAGTAATATAGATTTTAAAGCTATGGTGCTTACGTGTACAATCCCTCAGCAGGGACCTCCCACAGCTGGATGCACTGATAGGACGCAGTCTTACACCAGAGACTAGCGTGTTGTTATACTAAAATAGAATCTATAGTTATGGTACTTACGTGTACAATCCCTCAGCAGGGACCTCCCACAGCTGAATGCCCTGGTAGCGAGGACTCTGTCTAACACCAGAGAGTAGCCTGTTATTATTGTAATATAGGTTTTAAAGCTATGCCACTTACGTGTACAATCCCTCAGCAGGGACCTCCCAAAGCTGGATGCCCTGGTAGGGAGGACTTTGTATGACGCTGACAGAAACTGGAGTGTTGTTGTATGCCGCGTCGCACATCGTCTGGTTCGGACCGAAGCGCCCGTTCGCACCGCAGGTGGTGAAGCGATAGACTGGAGGAAAAAAACGTAGGATAGTCATTATTAATTCAGCCTATAAAGTTCCCACTGCTGGGACACAGGCCTCCTCTCTAGTAAGGGAGTGGGCTGTAATCCACCACGCGGGCCCAGTGCGGGTTCGTAGATGTCATATGTTTTCGAATTTTTAGTACTAGGACATGGCGGTGTTCCTCACGATGTTTTACTTCACCGTTTTTGAGGGCAGCAGTGATGAAATAAATTACACAAAGTAATGCGCCTGCTTGGGTTCGAACCCACGGCTTACTGCTCGTAAGTCGGGGCTGCCACTACTGGGCCACCACTGCTCTCAATGTTCATCATTCAGCTGTCAATATTCATCAGCCCACCTAAATCATGTTTTCGCTGCGGTCCTTGAAAGTGCAGGTGGTGCACAAAGAGCCAGACGGAAAGTGAGACAACCATTGTCATAAAACTCCACATTCACAATGACTCCTGTAATTAACAGTAAGTAGATTAGATAGCAAAAAAACCGGCCAAGTGTGAGTAGGTTCCGTAAAAATGATTACAAATATGTAACTAAAAATTTACAGTTTTCGCAATTTTTCCTTTATCTGTGCTATAAGACGTTGCTCCGTACCAAATTTCTAACCCTGTAGGTTTTGATTCACTTGCAAGTGTGCAAGCGCCATAAACGGCTGTTTTGATTACGTTGGCTTTAGAAGTTTGATTTTTTCACAGCTCCAAGGGACAGTAGACCTGAGTATTTGATATAAATTCCAGCTTGATACCTCCACGCGTTCTTGAGAAAAAGGGTCTTGACGGACACATATGGACAGACGGACAACAACGTGATCCTATAAGGGTACCGTTTTTTCATTCGTAGGGTACGGAACCCTAAAAATGATGAAGGTGCTCCGCATTTTGACATTTTTGGAACTATACGTCCTGCATAACTGCTTACCTTTACCATTACTACTACTGATAATGTTAGACTGCGTCATCCCACTGCTGGGCTAAGGCCTCTCCCATTGACTGCCAATTGTTTCGATCCAGGGTTAATGTGGACCACTGGTCTTGTTCAGCTCATCCCGCCATCATCTACGACGTCTGCCGCGAAGCCTTCTGGCTGTGTCAGGGCTCCAGAAAGTATTTATTTTGGCCCACACATCATTGGGCATGCGGCAGATATGGCGTGGTGGATTTTTTTAATAATACTTTTGGTGTTAGTGCACCCCAAACCATCATCTACCTAGCCTTTTCCCAAACTATGTTGGGATCTAGCTTGGCTTCCAGTCTAACTGGATGCAGCTGAGTACGAGTATTTTATACAAAGCGACTGCCTATCTGACCTCCACTACCCAGTAACTGAGTAATACGATACACCTTGGTAAGACTCGATGTCTGCTTTTGGCTTCTGACTACTCGTAACGACTTTCAAAGATCTAAAATAACAACCGGCACCAACGGCTTAACGTGCTTTCCGAGGCACGGAGGAAACTCGATATGTAATTATGGTCACCCATCCACGTACCAACCTCGGCAAGCACCGCTTAACCTTAAAGATCGACCCGTGTGGCTGTTATTATTTGAACGAGCTCCTCTTGGTGCACCCCAAATGTGAAGCATAAAATAAAACTTACAAGGCTTGTCAGCAAATGAAGGATGTGGTGTAGTCTGCTCCTCGAACGAAGGATCGTAATAGTTGTAGTCTCCGAGCTCGTTTGGGTCCATGTTCAGGCCAAAACACTCGGGGGCCATCGAGAAGTCATCTATTGCGGAGTCCGAATATATCCGCATGCCCATCCGGGTTTTGAACTCGAGGAAGTATCTGGAAGAAGAAGGTTTTTATCTGTTAGCTTTTTTGTGCTATACAAGGTAATGCCAGGACGGAAGAAACGTCACTTTTAAACCGACTGCAAAAAGGAAGAGGAGGATTACGCTGAGATTTATGAACCGATTTACGTGATTCTTCTTTAGTTTGGATGCGGAATAGTTGCCATTTGGTCCCATGAAAATTTAACATAGTTTGGCCCAGTAGTTTTAATTTTATGAACATTTTTTTTTCGTATGTATGCACGATGTGCTGACTGCGCGTGTCTAGTTACAGTGTATAATTGATACTTGACTAGAATTTATGTGAGATACCACAACTAAAAAGCGTAAAAAAAACCTTTTTCACAAAAATTATACTTATGTACGTTTTTTTTTGGAAGTTGGTTTTTTTTTGTGAAAATGTTTTTATTATATCTTCCTGTTCGACGCGTTGCTCTTATAAAGTATCACATCTTGCAATCCCTGACTTGTTTGGGCAGGGGAGCACCTAATAACACATCTACATTTCGAAAGGGGCGAGCCTATTCCCATCAACCGGGCAGAAATCCAGACTCGAAAGAGCGAAGTTTACTAAGATATAAAAATTAAAGAATTCATGATGTGTTGCCGAGTTATAAAAAGCGTGCGAAGCATGCTAGTGAAACCTAGCACAAACGAACTTGATGCTTTATTTCAAAGTTCTGTATTGACAGCAGGGCATGGCTTGTCTTTTTGACAGTTTACGCCAGCATGTTGGTTGGTTGCAACTGGTTAAAAACGTTTACACCGTACGGCATTTCATACAAACTTTCAAGTCCTTATTTTCCGAAATGATTTTAATGAAACTTCATACGCATAAGCAGGATTCATAGGTCTAAAAAGTTACGAATTTTTTTTTTTCGAAAAATAGTGTTACAGCTACATTAGACCGATTATAAATTATCTATAGACATTTCCAATCATGTTTTTTTTTAAGACATTTCGTTTTTTTTTTGTGATCAGCTGGCCTACCATGACGTCACAACATTATTGTTTTGCTCCTTTTCCAGTGTGGGAAAGAGATGGCGCTAGACATCATGTATAGCTCCGTCTCTTTCCCACACTGGAATAAGAGTAAAACAATACTGTTTTAAGACGTCATGGTAGGCCACCATGTTTCTTTTTTTAAAATGCACTTGTAAGTCTTATTGCATAAGACTGGATACAGACTTTATTGGAATTCAAAATGTGCCCGAGAGCTGATGCCCGCGCCTTCACCCGCGTTTAATTAGGTAATTGTCACACGGGTATAATACAGGCATAGACTATATGTGTGCCAAATTTCATACAAATCCGTTCAAACATTTTTGCGTGAAAGAATAACCAAGATCCTCACAAACTTTTCCATTTTTATTAGTATAGAAGATAGTCAGAAGTAAGACAGTCCTAATCTATATATATAAAAATGAAACCCGTTTTCCTTGGTCATGGCATCACGCGTGAATGGCTGGACCGATTTCACTAATTCTTTGTTTGTTGTATATGTTATTATTAGGAAAAGGTTCTTACGGAAAAAAATATTAAGAAAATCTCTCAGAAATATTGAAAAATATACATTTAATTTTGCATATTTAAAAAAACGCGCGTAACGAATGTCAATGTCATTCACAGCCATAGACTATATTGAAAGAGCATTGTTTGTTCGGAAATGTGGTTACTTAATTAAATTCGAGCATCATTTGTTCGGAAACGTGGTTACTTAATTAAATCTACTATATAAAATAAGTCGGGTTTTCCTTCCTGACGCTATAACTCCAGAATGCACGAACCGATTTCCACGGTTTTGCATTCGTTGGAAAGGTCTCGGGCTCCGTGAGGTTTATAGCATAGAAAATTCAGGAAAGGTAGGGTAGGGTAGGTAGGTAGGGTAGGTAGGTAGGTAGGGTAGGTAGGGTAGGGTAGGTAGGTAGGGTAGGTAGGGTATGTAGGGTAGGTAGGTAGGGTATGGTAGGTAGGTAGGTAGGTAGGTAGGGTAGGGTAGGTAGGTAGGGTAGGGTAGGGTAGGTAGGTAGGGTAGGTTAGGTAGGTAGGGTAGGTAGTTAGGGTAGGTAGGTAGGGTAGGTAGGTAGGGTAGGTAGGTAGGGTATGGTAGGTAGGTAGGTAAGTAGGGTATGGTAGGTAGGTAGGTAAGTAGGGTATGGTAGGTAGGTAGGTAGGTAGGTAGGTAGGGTATGGTAGGTAGGTAGGTAGGGTATGGTAGGTAGGTAGGTAGGGTACGTAGGTAGGTAGGGTAGAGTAGGGTAGGGTATGGTAGGTAGGTAGATATGGTAGGTAAAAAGTGCATTGCAACGCATGCCGGGGACAGCTAGTGATAGATACAGGCACAATGGAGATGGATTGTGTGAGAAAGGATATGAAACTGAAAGGAGTAAATGATGCCGTGACGTCTGACTGGGAAGAGAAGACCCCAAGTAGAATCGGACAAGGATGGGAAGATGATGATGAGAAACAGGCACACCGCTTACCTCCTAGTAACATTCGGCAAGAAGATCGAAGCCCTGTACCATGGCTGGCCCATGTCCTTGGTACTGAACCAGACTGATGTGGAGATGTTCCCGCGTTTCGTCAGCTCCACCACGTTCACGCTCAGCGAGCCGAAGTTGCGCCCGTACTGAGTGTAGTAGAAACGTATCTGAGGATGGAAAAGGTGGTTAGTGGAGAAGTTTTTCTTACATTTTCGTCCGCGAGAGAATAATTGGATGATCATCTTCTGAGCGTGCCGATGACAATTTAAATTGGCGAAAATTTGGCGATGAGTTTGGCACTTTCCCATATCTTCCCGTGGGAGTCGTAAGAGGCGACTAAGGGATTTGCCAGAGAATGGGCAGCAGCGTTCTCTGTGCTTTTGTAACAAACATACTGCGATCGCCAACCCGCCTGCCAAGCGTGGCGATTATGGCAAAACCACCCCAAAATGTCAATGTGGCGACACTTGGCGGAGGCCTATGTCCAGCAGTGGACGTCTTTCGGCTGAAATGATGATGAAATGATTGGCACTTTCAGTAGCGCCTATCAGCTCCTGGAGGCGTAGCATAACCACTGTAGAAACGAGTTTTGTCTGCGGAAGAATCGTCATAATGACAGATAGACAATGACAATGTGTCAGTTTATCGATTCTTCCGTCGACATAACCCGTTTCTACAGAGCTCATGCTACGCGTGCTGTGACGTGCTAGCAACAGGACAGATAGTAGACGATAGTTTCCACCAAACGCTCATTGGATGATAAATGATGTTTATTTTGCTAATAGGTTTTTAATAACACCCCTCTTTTTTGGTCGGGCGTTAAAAACACTCTTACACGTCGTCTTTTTTAAGTTTAGATGAGGCCGGTGTTTCGTACCTGACTACTCTGAGAAGAAACAGCCGAAACAAACTCAGAGATCATGGTCTCTTTTAAGGTCCAGACATAATTTTGACCATTGCACATGAGGACAATGCAGATAAGTGTCTGAGATGGTCTTTTGAAGAAAGAACCACACAGATTTGAGTGGACCTGTACAGCCAGTGCAAGCATTTGTCAGTTATCGTATTGTAATACTATCTTGCTGAAACAAGTCCGAGTCTTGTTTGGCGAAACTTGGGGGAGGCCTATGTCCAGCAGTGGACGTCTTTCGGCTGAAATGATGATGATGATGATGATGAATACTATCTTGTGCCCCAATCCAGGTCATTTTCTACTTGTGTATCAAGTATCAAGTTCATTGAACGCCGTTCAGCCGTCAAAAGAACCGACAGAACGAGTTCTTTCGGATTTAAGAAGTTAGAGACTAACAAAAAAAAAATGTCATATAAATCGGACTGTATTCCCCATCATACGTAGAGGACATATGATGGGGAAAACAGTCCGTTTGATATGACATTTTTTTTTGTTAATCCCTAATACAGTAATTCGACATAAAACACAACATTACTGGTGACTTGTAGAATTACACTTACATTTTGATGGTTATGGGGTCTAGCCTAATATCACAACAGGGAGCAAATCTAGACTGAACTACCTAGGGGAAAACCCCAATAGCTAACACGTCTTAACCAGACAATCGAACTCAGAATCTCATAGCAGACCAACAAGGCAGTAGGCTTTGTTTATACTCATTATCTCGGCCAGTTCTTCGAATAAATACAAAACCACACCTGTAATCCCAGAAGTGTTATAATCAGAAGCCGGAATTAGGAAAAAAAAAATCCCGAGATTAATTTGAAAGAGCAGAAAAATCCAGTGATTTATTAAATATGAAAGTTATTTACTTTTACACAATTTAAACCATCCGATATCGGATGTCCGAAGTTGTAAAATTCCAATACACGCAAGGGAAGATCCATATTAATATCAACATTTCGATGCAAGTACAAAAATAACTCTACCCAATTCCGAACTCTGATTATAATACCTACACACACATGTCGCATCTTAAGTTTAAGTACCATGTAATACAGTCCATTGTACCAAATGATTTTAAAAGAGTAACCATGGAGTTTCTTGCCGGTTCTTCTCCATAGGAAACGACCAACCCGACCCTGCACCTTTTATCGAAGTTTTATAAGTGCCCATGTAGGCCTATGTAAAATAAAATATTTTGATTTTTTTATTGATTTTTGAATAGAGCGCATTTTAGCATAAGCCGAAATGACCTAGAATAGGATTTATAAGTAGCAGATAGATCAAAAACTCACCATACAGCAATTATAGTATCTCGACGTAATATTCCCATGGACCTTCGGCGGCGGATTAAAGACTACGGTCCTCATGACAGCCGTCGATGCGAAGTCAGCTTTCTTCTGATTCGGACCCGTCACGTTCATATTCACGAAGAAGTAATACCCAACACAGGACTGGTTCAAGTGTGCTGGGTAGAGGAGTGGGACCATCATGGTGGGGTGTGGTTGCTGGTCTCCGCAAGTGTGGTCGTTGTCGGGGCCAGTCTTGTCTGTGGGGGTCGGGCCGTTGTGGCGGGACCAGCGGAGGATTGGCCTGTGGGGTGAGACACACAGGTAAACATTAACTGCATAAAATACTGATCACCACCTCCTACTTTCCTTCCATGTTCCATTTGCTTCGTCCGCGTTTACACATCTATTCAATTTTGCTATTGCTTCTGCTTTTTATGGAGAAAGAGTCAGCTATAATGCGACGATGTCGGTTTTCTCACAAGTTAAATTTGCCGGTTTGTTGAGACGCCTCTGAAATAATCTTCTTCTTCTCTCAGGTCTTAGGGGTCTATATTCCCATTGTTAGAACTTATGGTGTTGTTATTGTTTGTGAGCAGCGTGGGCCCAGTGGTGACAGCCCCGACTTACGAGCAGTAAGCCGAGGATTCAAACCCAGGCAGGCGCATTACTCTGTGTAGTTTATTTCATCACCGCTGCTCTCAGAAACGGTGAAGGAAAACATCGTGAGGAAACCGGCATGTTTTAGAACTAGAAATTCGAAGACATGTGACATCTACCATCCCGCACTGGGCCCGCATGGTGGATTACAGCACAATGAGAGGAGGCCTGTGTCCCAGCAGTGGGAACATTATAGGCTGATGATGATGATGATGATGTTATTGTTTTGTATGCCCTGTATACCTCCCCATTCCCCCTTCCCTTTAGAAAAGAATGAATATGTGCCTTGCATTACCTCACCCATACAACATTCCTCTCTTCTTATTTATAACAAGGATCAGCGTCCGTCAAGCATCACCTGCGTCGGTACCATGACGCTTAAAACATTATTGTTCCATTCCTATTCCAGAGTGGGAAAGAGATGGAGCTAGACGACCTGTATAGCTCCGTCTCTTTTTCACTCTGGAATAGGAATGGAACAATAATGTTTTAAGCGTCATGGTACCGACGCAGGTGATGCTTGGCACGGACTGTTCATTTATCTTTGTCACACATGATCTCATACAGCAACAAATGTTATTATTTATGCTATTTTATACTTACTGAGGTACATTCTCGAAGCCACACGCATCTTGCTCGAAGTTGCAGTATGAACCGTACGGCATTTTGTCTGTAACAAAACAATAGAAAATGAGCGTTTGGTAACGCAGTACACGCAAAGACATGGTTTCAGTGACTACTTTCTTAACACGTTCACTGCGGCAGTGCTTTTTGTATACTTTCCATTCCTGCGGTACAAGGTGCATGCACCTGGTAATCTAAACTTCCAGTGTGGCGGCACAAGGCTTATAGACCCTGTACACCCTGTGATGGGTTCTATTTAATAATACATCTAAGAAATATATTCATCTCTT
This sequence comes from Cerastis rubricosa, assembly GCA_949152445.1. Lineage (NCBI taxonomy): Eukaryota > Metazoa > Arthropoda > Insecta > Lepidoptera > Noctuidae > Cerastis > Cerastis rubricosa. The sequence continues at coordinate 13,278,470 of OX424548.1, read as the reverse complement.
TCCTACACCGAACCAAATTGAAGTTATGCCTTCCGCACGACAAGAAAGTCTATACTTTTCTTAGCTTACTGTAAGCAAGGCGGTATACAAGATATTTAGACCTGGTATCGCACAAAACGCGTTAAAAGCAGTGATAGGCTGAGGCCGCTGTGGGTGTGGGTGGTGTGATCGGACTGCCAACTCATAGATCACGAGTTCGAACCCAAGACACCTCTGATTTTTCGTATGAATGTGCCTATTGTATAATTAAGACTAGTTTCGGTGAAGGAAAACATCGTGAAGAAACCAAACATGCCTGAAAGGTACTTCTCAACGGCATGTAAATGCTAAATCAGAAGCCTATGGGCGGCAAAAAACTCTGACACAAGGTAAACAGGAATGGGTATATTCTCCAGGTGGTAGGAGGACTGAAATTCGATGGCTTGAAATAGTGGACTGTATATTACAATAAGTGTAACAAAAAAGAAACAAACGGTCTAAAGATTGAAACGGCGAGAATGGAAAATGGTAAGCGCTCAGGGCCTCAATTCTGCAATTTTTATAAAAATCGTCATTCCAACACGATCGTATTGTCATTTTGCTAAAAGTTCGTTATCTGCTAAATTCATAATGGTCTGTCAAATCATACGCCATTTCTTTCAATGGAGTGTCATCGGTTGACCATTGTGAAGTCATAATGACGCCATTATAATTAGTAGATTACCAAACTTGTCAAAATCAACAATTATGAAATCAGTGATAGGCCATTCTGACACTATTGTAATAGCAGACTTGAGGCCCTGTAATGTGGACTATGACGCAGTACCGAGCCGGCCGTTGCGCGGTCGCAGCTCGAGTCCCCCCACCGCGCCCCAACTCCCCGCCCGCGGTCTCCTGGCGTTGCGTGATATTCGCGACACTAGGTTACGCTAGGCACTAACTACACAATAAAGAAAGAAAGATGTCACTTCTGACTCTTCCACAAGGCGATTAGTTTAGCTACATACCACAGTTCCTCGTTTCATCGCTGCCGTCATCACAGTCTTTCACCAGGTCACAAACTTGTTGCAGCTTGATGCACGAATCGTTCTGCAAAGGGAGGGAAGTAAATTAGTTGTGCATATAACATCAGTTCTGTATGGTGTCGGACGTAAAGAATAGCACCATCCCATATCTTCCCGTGGGTGTCGTAAGAGGCGATTAAGGGACTCGCCAGAAAATGGGCAGCAGCATTCTCTGTGCTTTTGTAACAACCGTACTGCGATCGCCAACCCGCCTGCCAAGCGTGGCGATTATGGCAAAACCCCCTTATGTAGGGGGAGGCCTATGTCCAGCAATGAACGTCTTTCGGCTGGAATGATGATGATGAAGTTTTTAAACTGACATGGTTACTAACACTATCAATAACACACAAAAAACCAACAAGAAAGAGGGTAGACTGATTTGTCTGCACATAAACACCCACCCGCAATAACTTCAGTTTATCCGTGATCATGGCGTTTGCCACAGCGCCGAAATATCGGGAACTCAAAACAAATAATAAACGTGGTAAATATCCCGTTGCTAGTGTGTATGTGATCAAATCCTGAAGAATGCTGCTATTGATCCCAGAGACCAAACTGATGTCTCATTTGTGTATACATTGGTACTCATGGATATTCTTATACAAGGTGTAACATAATAATCGCAAGACCTCCCGTGTGGTCTCTCGAACCATGAAACTGAGCCACTTTTGTTCTACGTGTTCTTGAAATTCACAAAACAAAAATTGGACTTTCCATAGAAACTGACGCGATCAGCTGATCAACATGTATGGTAAAACTAAAGAGAAAGGTAAGCATTTCCAAAAGTCATAGAACAAAAGTTGTTCAGTTTCATGGTCCGAGAGACCACACCGGAGGTCTTGCGTTTATTATGTTACACCTTGTATAGAATGCAGCAACGCTGCTTGCTAGCTAAACCAGCTATGATTGTTGGACTTCCCCTACTACTAAGAATAAAAAAAACTGTCTAGCCTTGTCCCAACTATATTGGGGTCGGCTTCCAGTCTAACTGGATATAGCTGAATACCATAGAGCGACTGCTTATCTGACCTGCACAATCCGTCCAGTTAGTACTGGGTAATACGATACCCTTTAGTAAGACTGGTTGTCAGACTTACAGGCCACTGATTAACGACTGTCAAAGATTTACAACAAATGACATCCGTGATCAACGGCTTATAGTGCTTTCCGAGGCACGGAGGAAGCTAGGTATGTAATGGGTGGTCACCCATCCACGGATAACCTAAGCAAGCGCGGCTTGACCTAATGATTGACCGGGCAGCTGTTATTATTTAGCCACCAGCTCCTACTACAAAAAAAAATTAACTCCAAAATAAACTCACATTCATAATCTTGCACTTCAGCTGCCCCGGCACACACTTCCCACCATAGACAGGTGGCTCGGGTCCACAGTCCATCATCCTAATATTGTCTATGGCGATATGCGGCAGAGGCTGTGAGAGGCTCACGTAGGCCGGGCGGGTGATCTCTATGATGATGCGAACCTCTTGGAGGACTTTGCCGATCATGACGCGCCAGGGTTGCCAACTGAAAAGGTGAGGGTGATTAGTAATATTAGATGGCTCAGGGTTCATGGTTAGTTCTACCTTAACTATAACGTTTACCATTGCCTCCCAGGTTTCCTCTCTGTGAGAGGCAATGGGCCAAATTATAGAGAGTGGTCTCTGGACTCAGTTCGGTAAGTTGGGTGTTCCAGGACATGGCATTTTTGATAATAGTGGTGTTTACTTACACATCAAAGTTGTTCCCAGTGATCTCTCCAGCGATCCACTGCACCTCAGTCGTCGTGGCCTCCGACACGAGCTTGATGCTTGCGTTCTGCATCTTGCTTTGGTGGAGCTTGGCTTCCAGCTGTTGGAGGAAACATTACGCATGACATGACATGCTGAAACACAATTTTACCGGGTGGTAGGACACGGCAATATAATAAAGAAGTCTCGATTATTTGCCAAGCCGTGCGAAGCTTGTGACTTTATAAACATTGAACTACTTTATTAATGAACAAAAATATCTACTATATACAAGGATTAAGAAACTAAAAAATTAAATAACTAAAATAAGAATAAACTATAAAAAGGCGTCAAAAAACTCCTCCCCAACGCTGTCAGCTGGTAATGTGCCCAAGAGACTGGCAGCATTGCCACGTTGTATGGCAATACTTAACCTCTGGCCAAAGTAAAATCAGCCCTTGGGTCACGTGAAGCGTCAACTAAGCGTTTAGAGATTTCCATAAAAAGGCTGTGAGCACTCGGACCCCACGGCCCCAGAGTTTCAACCCCAAACGGCTCGAAAATATAGTTACCACAAAGGTTAACTACCTAAGTAGTTAACCTTTGTGGTAACTATATTATAATAGCAAGTCAAAATCATCAAATTCCCCAGCTTCTGAAGCTCGTCCTACATGAAGCTCATTAGCTGAAAATTGCACGATTAATAACAGCGGGTGTAGTGACGAGTTACCACGTATTCAAGTGATGAAAATGTCGTCAGGATAGTTTTGAGTATGAATCTGGATGGGTAGGTGCTTAATAAGAGTAGAGGAAGACCAAATAAACGATGGATGGACTGTGCTATGATGATATGGCAGGAAAGGAGGTGTCTCATAAGATTACAAGTAATAAATGAAATGATGATTTGTTTTTGCAAATATGTTTTTACAAACGTCTTTTTTTTAACTGGATGAGGCCGGTGTTTCGTACCTGACTACTGTGAGAAGAAACAGCCGAAACAAACTCACAGGTCATCGTCATTTCAGCCGAAAGACGTCCACTGCTGGACATAGGCCTCCCCCAAGTGTACACAAAGGGGGGTTTTGCCATAATCGCCACGCTTGGCAGGCGGGTTGGCGATCGCAGTACGGTTGTTACAAAAGCACAGAGAACGCTGTTGCCCATTCTCTGGAAAATCCCTTAGTCGCCTCTTATGACACCCACGGGAAGATATGGGATGGTGCTATTCTTTACGTCCGACACCATGCAGAACAGGTCTCACAGGTCACTGTCTCTTAAAGTCCAGATATTGTTCGAGTCATTTGAGGATCGTGAAGATAGGGAATAGGGAAGTATGGAAGAAGAAGCCCCCAAATAAATTGCGATAAGGGCAGATAATAATGATGAATGAATCATTCTGAACCCTATAGAACTTTGTCGTCGGTAGTTAAAAAAAAAAATTGCCCTTCGATACATTTTAACGGTGTGGTATTTCAGTTAAGTATTTGGAAACAGCTGTTTTTTTTTTTAATAACAGACGACTTTTGGTGTACAGGTGGCCTACAAGGACATTATTGTTTTACTCCTGTTCCAGTGTGGGAAAGAGATGGCGCTAGACGTCCTGTATAGCTCCGTCTCTTTCCGACACTGGAATAAGAGTAAACAATACTGCTTTAAGACGTCATGGTAGGCCAGGAGAGTGTTGTCCTGAATACGTTGTAACCGTTTTAGCGCAGGTGTCCCTTCCACCTTGTAAATCATCAAGCCCGCATTCCACGAGGGGGTAGAGGACAGGGGACAGAGGTGTACAGGGATCCTATTCACAAACGCTCAGATTCGATTTCGATTCGGAAAATCGTACGTCTCTCTCACTCGCTTTCGTAATGCCAAAACAAGATAGACATACGACTTATCGAATCGAAATCGAATCCGAGCGTTTGTGAATATGGGGCTAGGACACCCTCAATACGCCAGTTTTGTTCAAGTTCATGTTCTTGCTAGGGAGTTTGTTCCGCCATTTCTTCTTCCCATCTAAAACGCTTGTAGTGGTGAAGGGCGGACGTTTTGGGGGACTGTCCTTGTGTACTTTGTCGTTCAAAAATGACTGATTTGACTTGATTTTGTACTTGGAGTCTTTTACCGTTTACTTACTAGGCTGTCCACTCAGCCAGTAGGTTATCGAATCCAAATCGAAGTTCCACGAAATACGAAAGAATACTGTACCTGACAAAATTCCCACAGTCCTCTGAAAGGCGGGGACTTTATGACCATGTTCTCCATAGTCGGGTCCACAGCCAAGTACAGGAAGTGACCTGCAAAAAAAAATACATCTTGTCAATGTCAACTAAATACAGTACGTAGCTATGACATACAGCATGGGTTCCCAATCAGCGGGATTCGTCCCAGCCACGGCGGCATAGAGTGGCCGGCAAACGTGTTTCTTAGTATTACTGTGGAAGCAACCTGATTGAAGTGATTCTAGACCAAATCAATCAAGTTACTGGGCGCTATCAATGCACACATTCGGCACATATTAATATCATTGGACTATGTTATTACTTAGTTATTTAATACAACGTGCTGACCTAAGTAGCTAAATGATCAACAGGTCATTTAGCTACTTAGATCCTTCTGATCGGGAGGGGTTTCGAGTTCCCGATATTTTGGCGCTGCGCGCTGTTGCAAACGCCATGATCACGGAAAAACGCCGGAAAAAAAAGTCGAAACGCCGAATGTCCGAAATTCACATCGCCAATTACACAGAGCCTAAAGACTAGAGTCTATAATCAGTGCGTCCTACCCGTCATGTCGTACGGTGCCGAAACGTGGACACTCACGGTAGGGTTGGTCCACAAATTTAAAGTCGCTCAACGTGCTACGGAAAGGGCTATGCTCGGGGTTTCATGTTTAAGATTGAGTTCGTAACGAAGTGATCCGACAGAGAACAAAGGTTATCGACATAGCCCACCGCATTAGCACGCTGAAGTGGCAATGGGCCGGCCATATAACCCGAAGAACCAATAACCGTTGGGGTAGACGAGTTCTTGAGTGGAGAGCACGGATCGGTAAATGTAGCGTGGGACGTCCTCAGACTCGGTGGAGCGATGATCTTCGCAAGGCGGCTGGTAAGAGCTGGATGAGAGTGGCCGATGATCGTGCTCAGAGGCGTGTCATAGGAGAGGCCTATGTCCAGCAGTGGACGAGTACAGGCTGATCATGATGGTGATGATGAATGGCCGAAATATCGGGAACTCATAACAAATAGTAAACATTTTTCTAGTGTTGGTGACTACGTCAGTTTAAAAACTTGTATAATGCACGTTTCTATGTGAATGTTTCGCCAGTGTGAAGGTAGAGCTATACGTTGCAACACGACTTTTGCTTATTCGCGGTCCCCATTAATGAACACCGTTACCCCAACGGTCATAGAAATCTCAGCTCTCCATAATTCCATAAACACACTGTATTTAAATGAACAATTTAACTAGCTCCGTAACATATTATTTCTGTGTATAAGCGATGCAGAGGGAACTTTATGTTCAGCACGTGGGCGGGTATTGGTGGAATGGAGGCGTACGACTAACACCCCGCAGTGAAATGTGCAGAAGGCTTGCTTCATTGAACTTATGAGATTCTATAAACAACTTGTGGGTGTGGGTTAACCAACGATATATAAACTATAGATACGGTTCAATCAATCAAAATATTTTATTTGACATAGGCCAGGAGGCCATTTAGTCACGTCAACCAGTGCCGCGGCTGTACGTGATATTAAAATAACTTTACTTGAAAAAGTTCAGATAATAACAAAAGAAAATGCCGTCCTGTATTTTCAGAAAATGTAGTAAGTATACTGCAACTGTGAAATATAAAAAAATATCATTTAATACGCAATAACAAGAAAAATAAAAATTTTATATATGCCTTTAATGGCGGCTGACGCCTGAGGTAAGTCACGTGTCGAACATGGAGCACAGAATGACAACGCAATTAAAGAAATATATTAGGTCTTTACCTATGAAATTGCCGTTTTGTTTGAAAAAAGTTAAAGTATTTTTTTTTTCGAACTTATTTATTTCTTTTATTCAAAGTAATCACCCCTGCAATCAATGCATCTTTGCCAACGCTGTGGCAGTTTATGGATGCCCTTCTTGAAAAAATCAGCTGGACGGGAGAGACAACAAACTCTTCAAAGGCGTTTTGTACTGCCTCTCGGGAATTGAATTTTTTTCCCGCTAAAAAGTTGTCCAAATTTTGGAAAAAGTAATAGTCGGAAGGCGCAAGATCTGGTGAGTATGGCGGATGAGGGAGAGCTTCCAAACCCAACTCATGCAGCTTAGAGACGGTCTGTTGTGCAGTATGGGGCCGCGCGTTGTCGTGAAGTAGCAGTGGAGACGACCGATTGACCAAAGCTGATTGCAGACGTGCGAGTTTCGCCATCATTGTGGTCAGTTCTTCAATGTACACATCTGCAGTAATGCTCTCGCCGTTTTGTAAAAAGCTATGATGAATCACACCAGCAATAGACTACCAAACTGTGACCATCACCTTTAGGGGTCATTTTTCGTTTTGCACATTGCTTTGGTACCGAACCAGGATCTAACCAACTTGCTGAGCGCTTTCGATTGTCAAAAAGAATCCATTTTTCGTCGCACGTAACAATTCGGTTCAAAATTCCTTCATTTCTGTGCCTGTTAAGCAGCGCAAGGCAAGTCTCGACGCGTACGTTGCGCTGGCGATCGTTAAGTTCGTGGGGCACCCATCTATCAAGCTTTTTTATCTTGCCAATCTGTCGCAAATGGACCAATATTGTTTTAATGCTAACATCAAAAGCTGCTGCCAGCTCAGCTGTAGATTGAGTTTCATCAGCTTCAACAATCACCTTTAATTCATCATTGTTGACCAAAGTTTCCGGACGACCACGAGGTTCATTTTTCAAGTCAAAATTCCCAGAACGGAACCGAGCAAACCAATAACGGGTTGTGCGTTCGTTTGTACAGTTCTCTCCGTAAACGTCGTTGATGTTACGGGTCGTTTGTGCCGCGTTGGTGCCACGACGGAACTCATATTCCATAATTACACGAAATTTCAAAGTATCCATTATGAGGAAAAATGTTGAAATGTAATGAAAATACAACGCTAATCAATAAACAAAAGACTGATTATGTAAATAGAATGTCATATTTTTAAAACAAAATTAATTTGAATTTAGAACTCATAGCCAATCAAAACTTTTTTTTGTTTGAAAAAGTTTGTACTGCAATACGGCAATTTCATAGGTAAAGACCTATTATTTGTCTCTCTCTAACAACAGGAATTTCGTAGATGACACTTAATTTTCCTTCCCTATTTTCGTACGTCTAAGTAGCTGTCTAGCTACCGATAGGTATTTACGCTGTTTTCGAGTACCATAATGTTCATGCATGACGCGTCCATTTATAATACGTCATTCGGGTTAAGATCTATCATGCATGCCATAGAACGTAGAAGGTTAAGAGCTGTCAGCTTTTATTTTTCGTTTTTACAGAAAATCATGCCTCACATTCGGCCAGTTACATCTATAAAAATAAACAAAAAAGCTTGTTATTTCAAAATATTTTTTACTGAATGCATATGATTAGTGTGGTAGGGACATCTGTCCGATGGGTCAATCGATCATTTTAGCGACCAATATAGATAAAAAAAAACATAAATTGATTGAATTTGGCTTAATTGAAACATGATCACAGAGAACAGAACGGATAAGAAAACGAACGGAAAAGTTCTGGAATGACGACCGCGAACCGGAAGACGATACTTTGGAAGGCCTCCCACTAGGTTGACCGATGAGCTAGTGAAGGTGGCGGGGATCCGCTGGATGCGAGTCTCACGGGACACTGTGCGGATGTGGCGACACTTGGGGGAGGCCTATGTCCAGCTTTGGACGTCTTTCGACTGAAAGACGTCCACTGGGGTCTACTTCTTTTGACTGTTAAGTTGGAAGAAGTCAGTAGTATAGCTTTCTCAAAGAAACATTATTTTTTACTCATTCGCTTTTATCCCAATAATACAACAGCCGTATGAAATTCGCGCGCGGTCGCCTGTGACCTCTATCAGCTTGTTATAAAAGTAAATGAGTAAAAAAAAATGTTTCTTTGGCAAAGTTGTTTGTTATCATGAATACATATGAATATAATACATGAATTTAATGTATAATCGCGTTTTTAAGTATCGGTCACTAATTACCAGTCACCCTATATATACCTTGCATCAGCTATTCTCACATAGCCTTTGCCGATAGATCAATAATAATAATAATAATAACCCCACCTCCGTATCTCTACGTTGACGTCGTGGTGGGGCTTGCGTGCTCCGATGAGCCCTAGGTCTGTGTCGGCAGGGTTTACTTTGCCGAGGTAGGTTTGGGGTGAGGGGCCAGACTAAAAGAGATACACAATCCAAGCCAAGGTCGCACACGCCGAGGGCTGCATGGCTAGGGGAGAGGCTAGTCGCTAGTGTGCCAACTCTGGATAATAGGGGACCTCCAGTTTTATTCACCCTTGCCACAGTGAACGCAGGGCTCTGCTGTGGTCGACTTTATAAGTCCCTAGCTACTCGTGGGATACACATGAATACTAGATCTAAAACAAAAAAACAACTTCAGGCAAACTTGCCTCAGATAGATGACGAAACTTCACAACCATCTTCGTCATCTCCTTCATCTCTTTTCCCATCAATATCTTCATCATCGCAATCTTTTCGCGTCACACCGACGCCTTCTTCCTCATCAATAAGTATACAGTCAGTGGACGTTGTACAGGAGACAAATTTTGTCGACGAACCTGTACCCGCCGCTAAAACTGCAACAAGTCGTAGGAAATGGACCATTGAAATGAATAAATTCATCCTACGCACTTATCTTCACCTTACTAGTATGGAAACCGACAAAAATGCGTACCTGCCACCGCTTCACAATAAGTTTTTAGAAAAATACCCGGCTATGCAAGTCAGTCGACAAAGAATAGGTGACCAGCGTAGAGCCATAGTACAAAAGAAGTTATTATCACAAGACACAATAGATCAGATTTATGAGGAAGTCAGAGCCGAACTACAAATGATACACACTCAAATACAGCAACACTCTACACAACCTTGTACACAATCCGGTCAACGCATGAGGTGGACGAACGAATACAATGAAACAATAATAAGAATATACTATACTGTAACACAATTGGAAACAAATAAAACAGCCTATAGGAAAAAGTTACATGAGGAATTCATAAATATATATCCAGAATTAGCACATATAACAGAGCAAAGATTGTCTGATCAAGTGAGAGCGATTATAAATAACAAATATATACACGAGAACAGACTTAAAGAAATAAAAAGCCAAGCAGCTGCAAATTTAAGGAATAGTAACACTAACACACAAAATATTGAAGATGTAAATCATGATCAGGACGACACCGAACAACCTGCTACGAATACTAACTTCTCTGATACACCTATTAATACTCTTACCACAAATTTATTAAACAATAGCACAGACACAGACAACGTATCTCACACAGTCGTTAATATAGATGACGAAAATTTCTTGAATAGTATAGATGTTGGTCAATTTGGACCTACGCAAACTAATTTAGATACTTCCCCAGAAACCAACCCAGAAATTGAATCTACATTTCACCAAGCTCAGCTAAATTTTAATTACACACATCCCACTAATAGACCATACATCCCCAAGCAGAAAACTTCTCGAAAGTTTTCTGCCATTGTTTCTTACATAAATTCTGTCATTCTTCCTAAACATGTAAATGTCGACACTGAATTCACCAAATTGCAGACCATAATTTACTGTGCAGCATGGACGGCAGCTACATGCAACGGGGCTAAAATATCAGACCCTATCCAAAATGAGCGCCGCCCATATACACCTAGTAAACCAAAATGGCAAATCAGATTAGAAAAGAAAATTGAACATCTAAGAGCAAATATAGGTAGACTAACACATTTCATTAATGGTAGTAGAAGCAAAAAATTAATAGCTGCAGTAGAAGAAATAAAGAGAAAATACCAACTACACGCACAGCACGAAAACCCAAATACACAAATAGCACACTTTTTGGACACTTTAAAACAAAAATTAAGCGCTGCATCGAGTAGACTCAAAAGGTACATCACATGCACGAATCGCAAGGTGCAAAATGCAAAATTTATCAACAACGAAAAAATATTTTATAGGAACCTTACATCTAGTAACAAAGACACCACACACCAAAGCCTAGAGACACCAGCGCCCGAAACACTACGAGAATTTTGGGCCAACATTTGGGAAAACCCAGTACACCATAATAACCACGCAGACTGGGTTAACGAAGGTACACCAGAAATTCCAGAAATGGAATTTGAGTTTATACCAATAGATACATTTATAGACGTCATCAAACGCACACACAACTGGAAATCACCTGGCAGTGACAACATCCACAACTACTGGTATAAAAAATTCTCGAGCATACACCCTTTCTTACATTATTATTTAAATACATTCATCCAATCACCGCATTTACTTCCTCAATACATAACACACGGAGTAACTTATATGATACCTAAAGACACAAATGACACTATAAACCCAGCGAAATATCGACCAATTACTTGTCTACAAACCTTGTACAAAATTCTAACAGCCTGCATAAGCGAAATAGTATATGAGCATTTAACTAAAAACAACATTCTAGCTGAACAGCAAAAGGGTTGTCGTAAGAATAGCCAAGGGTGTAAGGAGCAACTTACCATTGACGCCATTACTATGAACAGCGCTGTAAAGAGCAGAAAGGAGATTCACACAATGTTCATAGATTATCAGAAGGCTTTTGATTCCGTTCCGCACAGCTGGCTGCTACACGTATTAAATCTTTATAAAATTCACCCTACACTCAAACAATTTTTAGAAACTTCCATGCAGAATTGGCAAACTGTTCTTAAAATCAATACCTCCTCCTCAACTGTAGCTACTGAACCAATTTGTATAAGACGTGGAATTTTTCAAGGAGATGCTCTAAGTCCGCTGTGGTTTTGCATGGCACTCAATCCACTCTCACAATTGCTAGACAAAACAGATGCGGGATTCACGCTGGAAAGCAATAACACACAATATACACTAACACACCTTATGTATATGGATGACATAAAGCTATATGCAGCTGACAAAGAAGCTCTGTATCAACTTGCTGATTCCACACAACAATTTTCTGACGATATTTGTATGTCGTTCGGAGTTGATAAATGTAAAATTTTGTCCATTGTAAAAGGAAAAATTCAAAATAATAGTTATACCCTTCTATCAGGAGAATCGATCGAGCCAATGGATGAACAGAGTACATACAAGTACCTAGGTTTCAAACAGTCTAGACAAATACAACAAAAGATATCTAAACAAGAACTGCTTAAAAAATTCTCACACCGCCTCAACCTTATCTTAAAAAGCAACCTCAATTCAAGAAACACAATTAAAGCCATCAACACCTTTGCAATACCAATTCTCACATACTCGTTCGGAATTATACGATGGTCAAAGACTGATATTAAAAAACTACAGCGCACTATTCATACACTCCTAACAAAACACAGAAAACACCACCCAAAATCATGCATACAACGACTCACACTTCCACGCCAAGAAGGAGGGAGAGGATTAATAGACATACAAAATTTACACAACAAACAGATACTTTCACTCAGAGCATACTTTCATAAAAAATCTGAAAATTCTCCTCTACACAAGCAAGTAACGGAGACAGATAATAAATTGACACCACTAAACCTACAAAACCGAAACACGCAAATCAATGAACACATCGTAAGTACACAACAAAAAATAGCAGCATGGTCTGAAAAAGCCCTACACGGAAGACATCGAGCCTACCTGAGCCAGCCACACGTCGATAAAATAAAGTCGAACGAATGGCTCAAACGAGGCGAATTGTTTCCCGAGACCGAGGGTTTTATGATGGCTATACAAGATCAAATAATTGCCACTCGTAATTATAGAAAATATATCATAAAAGACCTAAATCAGCCAACTGACTTGTGCAGACATTGCAACAATGCCTCCGAAACTATACAACACATAACAGGAGCATGTAAATCACTTGCACAAACCGACTATAAACACCGTCATGACCAAGTCGCGGCAATCATACACCAACAGTTAGCATTTAAATATAAACTAGTTTCTGAAATGATACCGTATTATAAATATAAACCAGAAGTAGCATTAGAAAATAACGATCAAAAAATTTACTGGGACCGAACTATAATAACCGATAAAACAATTCATTACAATAGACCCGACATTACCGTTCACGACAAAACCAATAAAACAGTTTATCTGATAGATATAGCAATACCTAACACACATAATATTCAAACCACAATCTCCGAAAAGCTCAGTAAATACCAAGATCTGGCAATTGAACTGAAAACCCAATGGAAAGCACAAACTGTTCATATAGTCCCCATTGTTCTCTCATCTACTGGTGTTATACCTAAATCTCTCACACAAAGCCTCAACACTCTACAGATGCCCACTCACACACTTTACATGCTGCAAAAAGCCACCATTCTTAATACCTGTCGTATCACCCGCAAATTTCTGACTTCTTCTACATTATCATCCACATTCTCTATCTAAATCTCACCTTACATCCTTGGTTCTGACCCGCGTGTAAGGTTTCTAATGCTCTCTTAAACGAGAAGAAACAAAAAGACAAAGAAATAATAATAATAATATCTTTATTGAACAAAAATACCTTACAATTTGCTTAATATCTAGCTCGTGTTACACAATTTGTGAAAGGCATACAAATTTATTAAACCCTGCCTCCTAAACTAGGATACCCTGTGTCTTAGGAGTCAGTGTTCTACTGGCGCTTGGACTTATCTTAACCCTTAGCAAGTAAATAGTACAAACGCTAAATCAGCAGATAATCTACGGCAAATACACTTACAAAATAAAAGCTAAAATTGATTACCACCCACTCACTACTAAGCTATTAAACATTGCCACCTATTTCCAAAGGTTTTATCTTAACTTACACTCAAGGCATAAGTAAAATTGGTGGATGCCAAGCTTCAAAATTTGGCTCATCACCGCAAGGTTGCCTACTTGTCAGTCTTCTACAGGCCCTCGGTGAGTTTGGTCCAGAACTCCACGACCTCTCCCACCGGCCCCCTTCTACCATCGGACGTCTAGACGCACTGCAAGTTACCATCCCTACCTTATTGTTATTCCACCAATTCGCACTAAGCGTTTTCAAAGCGTTTTCCTTCATAATGCGCACAGCAAAGGAGTGGAACTCTCTGCCTGCGTCTGTGTTTCCGAACGCTTACAACCCTAATCTCTACAAAGTTAGAGTGAACAGGCTTCTTCTGGGTAAGCTCGTACCATCGTCGCCTTTGTCTCTGTCAACTCTGACCTAAACTAGAGTCAAGAGCAAACCCATCGCAAATAAAAAAAAAGTAATTAGCCTATATCGTCCCGTTGGACCATACGATACATACTTACGAACAGTGCAAGTTAATAAGCTTTTACTGGACTCCACCATTTATTTTTCTAATTAAAGCTAAGTGTTTGAATGCTTTGTTAAACTATAGCAGCTTAGCGACGCCCACTCCTGGTATAATTCTGTGCCGCTAACTGAAGTGGCAAGAGTTTAAAACTATTATTAGAGTCTCGTCTCGACGGTGCATCCAAAATAATTGCTTAGCAAAATTAAATGGCGGAATACGTGACGTCAACCAGGGACGGACTTTTGTCTACTTCAAAAATGTTATCAATACGGGATATAAATTTACCATGTTTACCTACTAAGTATGTTGTTTTTTTTTGTGTTGTTTTGTTTGTTTTCAGCAATTTCATATCAAGTCTACCATAACCTATCACAATGTGGAATGCTGCTGCCGATTTGTCAAATACCGGAGTGAAAAACGGGGAAAACAAAGAGGGTGACAAAACTGTGGAACTTGGCAAGCTTCTGGCTGGGTTATGGAGGTCAGTTAAGCAGTTGCTGGGGGAGCTCGTGGCTAAAAAAATAGTGCGTAGAGTCCCTCCGCGCGGAAGAAGTCAAACTTCGAATTGTGGAAATGAGTGCTTTCATACCCCCTCCATGGTAGCGTTAAACGTTTAACGCAACCTTGTTGGAAGTCGCTTAGGAAGTTTCACTTTAATAATAACAGTCGCCCGTGTCGATGTTTAGGTTAAGCCGGGCTTGTTTACGTTGTCCCGTGGATGGGTGACCATTCCATAGTGAGATTTTTCCGTGTCTTGAAAAACACGTCAAGCCGTTGTTCCCGGACTGACGTCGTTTTATTTCTCGGATTCTTCTCAGCAAACCCTTTTCATTTGATACCATAATGGGAATGTAAAAAAAAACCGGCTAAGTGCGAGACGGACTCGCGCACGAAGGGTTCCGTACCATTAATTATAAAGAAGAGAAAAAAAATCACTTCGTTGTATGGGAGCCCCCCTGAAATATTTATTTTATTCTGTTTTATTATTTGTTGTTGTAGCAGCAACAGTAATACATAATCTGTAGAAATATCAACTGGCTAACTATCACGGTTCATGAGATACAGCCTGGTGACAGACGGACGGACGGACGGACGGACAGCGTAGTCTCAGTAATAGGGTCCCGTTTGAACCTTTGGGTACGGAACCCTAAAAAATAACAAGTCCGCCATATTGGATTTCGAATGACGTCTTAGCCATGCATTGTCATCCAAACTAGACATGTACTAATGCGAAAAATGACCGAACCGGGAAGTAAGTCAAAAACTTCTAAGATTTTTTACATATACATATAAAACTTTAAACAAAAAAAAAAATGCACTCGGTGACTTTTATTTGTTTCATAGTCTTTCTGCTACCGACTTCCGAAAGAATAGTTAATTTCCACTTTTTGGCGTTTTTTTTTTATGTCAGTTTTTTTTCGTTTTTTTTGTGAAAACTTTTTATAATACGCTTTTTAGTTGTGGTATCTCACACAAATCCTAGTCAAGTATCAATTTTACATTGTAACTAGACACCCGCAGTCAGCATATCGTCCATACATACGAAAAATAAATGTTCATAAAATGAAAACTACTGGGCCAAACTACTTATGTTAAATTTTTATGGGACCAAATGGCAACTCATCATTCATCATTTCAGCCCAAAAGACGTCCACTGCTGGACATAGGCCTCCCCCAAGTGAAGCCACATTGACATTTTGGGGGGTTTTGCCATAATCGCCACGCTTGGTAGGCGGGTTGGTGATCGCAGTAGGGTTGCTAGAAAAGGACAGAGAACGCTGCTGCCCATTCCCTGGCAAGTCCCTTAGTCGCCCCCTACGACACCCACGGGAAGATATGGGATGGTGCTATATATTCTTTACGTCCGACACCATACAGAACTAATGGCAACTATTCCGCATCAAAATATAGAATCACGTAAATCGGATCCTAGATCTCAGCGTAATCGGTGTACGTACATAAAAAAAACCGGCCAAGTGCGAGTCGGACTCGCGCACGAAGGGTTCCGTACCATTATTTATAAAAACGAAAAAAAAAACTTTTTTGTATGGGAGCCCCCCTTAAATATTTATTTTTTTCTGTTTTTATTATTTGTTGTTATAGCGTCAACAGAAATACATAATCTGTAGAAATTTCAACTGGCTAACTATCACGGTTCATGAGATACAGCCTGGTGACAGACGGACGGACGGACGGACGGACGGACGGACAGCGAAGTCTCAGTAATAGGGTCCCGTTTGACCCTTTGGGTACGGAACCCTAAAAATACCAATCGAATTGAGAACCTCCTCCTTTTTCAAGTCGGATAGTTAGAGGTGAAGCTAATAAAAGCATGTTAATAAAGAGTGTCTGGAAGCTGTAGGTATGATGTTCCCCCTTTAACTCAACTTCCACTCACGTTTTCGAACACGATTCTCTTCAATGCCCCCTGGTCAGTCTGTCTGTCCAAATTGCAGCTTTATAGGTCATTTCCTTTTAAAATGGTCGCGGTCGCAGACACGTGTTTGTCAATTTTATATGCGTGTTTATTTACGAATTTCAAGGCGGCTTTGTGTATAAATATAAAGATACAGATTTGGTGTATAGCATGGCTTTTTTTGGGGTGTCTCCTGGTGATATTGGTGTTTTATAGTGTGACTAGGTGCTGTCCGCGACTTCGTTCGGTTGGAAATTTTGATGGGTTTAGGGGGATGAAAAATTGATGTTAGCCGATTCTCAGACCTACCCGATATGCACACAAAATTTCATACAAATTGGTTAAGCCGTATCGGAAGAGTTTGGTAGCAAACACCGCGATACGAGAATTTTATATATTAGATTGTAGGATTGATCCGTCAATCAAGTAGGTAAAGTATATTTGTTGTTGGATTTCTAAACATAGAAAACCGTGTAATTTTTTAGCTGAAAATTTCTTATTGGGTCATTATATTTATCGTGTGAACAACTTGTGGAAAAACTGTTACATGAGGACCAAAAATGGCCTCGGAAACATGACACTTTAGAAGATTTGGTCTCATGCTATATTGTTTGTATTGATGTCAGTTTTCGTTTCACACATGTTTTACTAATGACCGTTATTTAAAAAATAATGTAAGATGGTGTTAGGCAGGTCAAATAATTCAAAGCCCTATATATCGCGAATAAAATTTAGCTACTCCATACTTACGTTATTCTACATCTTCATCATCAGCCTACAATGTTTCCACTGCTGAGACACAGGTCTCCTCTCTATGAGAGGGAGAGGGCTGTAATCCACTACGCAGGCCCAGTGTGGGTTGGTAACTGTCATATGTCTTAGAATTTTTAGTTCTAGGACATGCCGGTTTCCTCCGGATGTTTTCCTTCACCGTTTTTTAAGGGCAATTCTACAAAATGTATGAAACAGCTGAATTCTCTTTTCTAATTAGTAGTTGCAGCTTTTATATGGTGCCGTCTTAGAGACGGTGTAACACGTAATGGTATCGAAGTTTTCTATTAAAAACTTTTCATTACTGAAAACCCTGAGTCTGCATTAGTTGGTTGACATAATTATGATTCGGCAATTTATTTAAAGAAAGCTTTCAATCTTCCTTATTTTTAGTTCTCTCATTGGTGCCGACATAATATTTTGACTGGTTTTCCCACATGCTATATATATAGAAAAGGTGTCAAAAATATCTATTCTATAATTATAAAGCGGCCAGACGAGTCGTCATAATGCCTTGAGAGAAATACGAAAACTGGATGGTAAATTGTTTGTTTTGGATGTGCACTTCAGAGGATCAAATTGGAAGTCTCTAAAAGGCTAACTCAGCAGTGGCGTATTTATAAATTTTCAAGGTATAGCCTGTAAAGTTTCTGCCGCTCTTGCCTCTACAATTTTCATATCCTAGATTATTTTTACAATCCAACAATTTCGTTGAAATTGCACGTAAAATATTTTTTGGGTTTATTTTTAAGCTCGTCGAAGCTCAAATAATTATGTCATCATCATCTGCCTAGCCTTTTCCCAAACTAACTTGGGGTCGGCTTCCAGTCTAACCGGATGCAGCTGAGTACCAGTATTTTACATGAAGCGACTGCCTATCTGACCTCCACAACCCAGTAACTGGGTAATACGATACCCCTTGGTAAGACTGGATGTCAGACTTTTAGCTTCTGACTACTAGTAACGACTGTCAAAGATCTACAAATGACAGCCGGGACCAACGGCTTAACGTGCTTTCCGAGGCACGGAGGAAACTCAATATGTAATTATGGTCACCCATTCACAGACCAACCTTGGCAAACACGGCTTAACCTTAAAGATCGATCTGGGCGGCTGTTATTATTTAGCCACGAGCTCCTGTCTCAAATATGTACGATTCATAAAGGAAGGGTCGCGGGGTAATGTATGCTACTTAGACAATAATGTACATTCGATTTGCTACACCGAATGTACAATGACAAATGAGAGGGGAAAGTCATCCGCAAAATTTGTTGCAGATTTTTATCTGTAAAACATTAGAAAACCGCCGTGCAGAAATCTTTTTGATTTCAACGAGGTAGAAAAAAAAAAGAAACTCTACCACCCAGGTTCCAGCCTACTCAGCCTGCTGGTAAATCCGCCACCGGCTAGCTGAAATCAGTGAGGACTTGTTAAATAGAAGAAAATAAGTAAGAAGTACATAATTAGTCTTTCAGTGCTAAAACACCTGGATATAAGTTGCGATGGATGACCTGGAAGTCTTAAAAAAGATTCCGGACCCAAGTTGGCCACAGCAATTAAACCTGCTCAGGTGAAGATTCATTGATGACTGCCCTGGAGTGTAAATGTGGTGCTGTTCCACAAACGATGGGAAACTTTATATTGTGACCGGCGTGTCCTGTTGTTTTGTCCACTAAAGGAACTGATGGACGCTACTGAAGGTGCCAAACTAGTGGCTCAAATCTGGGCAGACACAATTTAGATTTCCATCGCAAATCATGATTTTAAAAGAGTAACCATGGAGTTTCTTGCTGCTTCTTCTCCATAGGAAACGACCAACCCGAAACGTGCACCTTTTTGTGGAAAATGTTGTTTTCTAAACTAAAATTATAAAGAGAAAAGATTTGATTGTTTGTTTGTTTGCATTGAATAGGCTCCGAAACTACTGGTCCAACTTGAAAAATTATTTCAGTGTTAGATAGCCCATTTATCCAAGAAGGCTATAGGTTATATATCATCACGCTACGACCAATAGGAGTTGAGCACCAATGAAAAATGTTGCAAAAACGGAGAAAATGTGACACAAACGAAGTTGCGCTGGACAGCTAGTAAGAAATATTTAAAAATGTATTTAAAAGATTAAACAAGAAAATATTAAATAGACCCTCAAAAGTACTTGTAAAAGGTATTTACGAATAATCATAATATCGACCCCAAATCCATGCCTGTGGGTACAATTAAATGCACATAACAAAGGGACTCTAAAAATACCCCCCGTTTAGATGCAAACGTTAGTCTGTCTGCTTACACTTAATTGTTAATGCTCTTAATGAAAACGGCTGAACATTTAAATACTTAGGTCTGTATTTTATATTACTTACTTGTTTTTATAGTAAATAAATTAATTGAAGGAACTCGTGGCTAAATAATAACAGGCGCACGGGTCGATCTTTAAGGTTAAGCCGTGCTTGCCGAGGTTGGTCCGTAGATGGGTGACCATAATTGCATACCAAGTTTCGTCTGATGTGCCTCGGAAAGTACGTTAAGCCGTTGGTCCCGGCTGTCATTTGTAGATCTTTGACAGTCGTTACGAGTAGTCAGAAGCCAAAAGTCTGACATCCAGTCTTAGTAAGGGGTATTACCCAGTTACTGGGTTGTGGAGCTCAGATAAGCAGTCGCTTGATGTAAAATACTGGTACTCAGCTGCATCTGGTTAGACTGGAAGCCGACCTCAAGATAGTTTGGGAAAAGGCTAGGCAGATGAGAGGTAGAGTAGGTATTCATTTATTGTCTTCATAAAAACCGTTAACAATTTATAATTGACACTAGCTTATGTCCACGGCTTCGTCCGCGTTTTGTTTGGTAATTGTCCAATGGACCAATGGCTTAACATGCTTTCCGAGGTACGGACGAAACTTGGTATGTAATTATGGTCACCCATCCACGTACCAACCTCGGCAAGCACGGATTAACATTAAAGACCAACCCGTGCGGCTGTTTTTATTTAGCCACGAGCTAAATAATAACAGCCGAGACTACTATACCTCATGAATAAGATATGTCATAGCTTCAAACGTGTCCAAAGAGTAAATATGTTTCGTCACCATAGCTCTAAAAACATCTTAATATGTTTCGTCACCATAGCTCTAAAAACATCTTCTGAAAATAGAACATAACCAAAGACCATAACTGTCACTGAAGCTAACCTATAACTTTTATTTTACGACTAGCATTTGTTCAGGACTTCGCTTGCGATGATGTAGGAATGACCGACCAAGGGAATGAACTGGCGGATAAAAAGTATCCAACAGCTGAATGTACCTATGTAATAAATAGTACTTAATAATATGCTTAACGTGTTATTATTTAGCTTGTGGTTAAATAATAACAGGCGCATGGGTCGATCTTTAAGGTTTGCCGTGTTTGCCGAGGTTGGTCCGTCGATGGGTAACCGTAATTACATACCGAGTTTCCTCCGTGCCTCGGAAAGCGCGTTAAGCCGTTGGTCCCGGCTGTCATTTGTTGATCTTTGATAGTCGTTACGAGTAGTCAGAAGCCAAAAGTCTGACATCCAGTCTTACTAAGGGTTATCGTATTGCCCAGTTACTGGGTTGTGGAGGTCAGATGGGCAGGCGCTTCATGTAAAATACTGGTACTCAGCTGCATCCGGTTAGACTGGAAGCCGACCCCAAGATAGTTTGGGAAAAGGCTAGGCAGATGATGATGGAGTGTGAGTGGTTGACCATTGTGAAGTCATAATGACGCCATTATAATTGGTAGATTACCAAACTTGTCAAAATCAACAATTATGTAATCAATGATAGGCCATTCTGACACTATTGTAATGTAAAATACTAATAAAACTCAGCTGCATCTGGTTAGACTGGAAGCCGACCCCAAGATAATTTGGGAAAAAGGCTAGGCAGATGATGATGGAAGTTATAGATATTATTAAATAGGTACTTACATTCTGCTTTATGTTACTTTTTATCCGCTAGTTCATTCCCTTGGTCAAAACATCTATACCTTCATATGAAGTCAGTAAAAAGCTGTTATTTAGAAATTACAAACTGATACCAATTTTATTTTTTGTATGTATACAAAGTAGCTTATGGATACAGAATCTGTTCCCAAATCCGTGCCTGTCGTTGTATTTAAATATACACATAACAAAGGGAAGCTAAGAATATCTGACGATTACATGTTTCGTTAGTTTAGCACGCTACCAAGACTTGTGTATCTTTTTGTAGCTCGGTAAGCGGAGGGTAGGCGATTTAATGTCACTTAACATCCATTTTTAGGGTTCCGTACCCAAAGGGTCAAATGGGGCCCTATTACTGAGACTTCTCTTTCCGTCCGTCCGTCCGTCTGTCGAAGGTTGTATCTCATGAACTGTGATAGTTAGCCAGTTGAAATTTCTACAGATTATGTATTTCTGTTGCCGCTATAACAACAAACACTAGAAAAAGAAAAAAATAAATATTTAAGGGGTATCCCATACAAAAAAGTGATGTTTTTGCTCTTTTTTATAAATAATGGTACGGAGCGCTTCGTGTGCGAGTATGACTCGCAATTGGCCGGTTTTTTTTTTTACTGGGTGACACATTATTGCGCACCGTTGAATTTTCAGCGCCGAGCTTTGATATTCCAGCTATGCTAAGGATATTGTATTGTATACTGGCGACGTACGCCCTTCCTTTACTATCTGGAGTCCATGCATTGATTTCAATGTAGCCTAAAAGCTTGGCTTGTCCTTATAACCAACTAAGTACTCTTCATGATCGTTTCTGAACAGTCTGCTTGGCCGTATTGTTGGCCCCTTAGGCACGCCATGAGGAACAGGGTTTTTTTTATTTGCGATGGGTTTGCTTGACTCTAGTCTAGGTCAGAGAAGACAGGGACAAAGTCGACGATGGTACGAGCTTACCCAGAAGAAGCCTGTTCACTCTAATTTTGAAGAGATTAGGGTTTAAAGCATTGGGAATATATCATCTTCGTCATAATACTCATAATATTGCCAACTGAACTTCTTTCAAATCAACACAGGTCTTCTCATATTATTTGTAAAACCAATTTACAAAATAAACTTAATTATAAAATCATCATCATTGAAAATTCCATGAAAACCACGTTCATTAGCAAAAATATAAAGTCATCAAGTTGGTAGCGAGTCTGAATACCCCGGGCGCCCGGACGTACGTTTAAAAGTATTGTGGAGGCTATTTTAATGCACCCCATTCAAGCTTGCACCCGCGTCATAGTTAACCTGTGACCTTTTGAGAAGCTGCAACTACTTTAAACTTAGATAACGATGTCTTCTTACTTCTAGGAACCAATGTGTTCTTGGGAATATTACCAACTAATACTACCTATACATATATACCTACCATGGAGTTTCTTGCCGGTTCTTCTCCATAGGAATCGACCAACCCGAACCGTGCACCTTTTTGTCGACGTTTTATAAATGCCCCTGTAGGCCTAACTGGTAGGTAAAATAAAAATATTTTATTTTGCTCGTTACATACCGAGTTTCCTCCGTGCCTCGGAAAGCACGTTAAGCCGTCGGTCCCGGCTGTCATTTGTAGATCTTTGACAGTCGAAACAGGTAGTCAGTGGCCCGAATGTCTGACAACCAGTGGTAGCAAGCGGTACTAATTGGGTTGTAGAGGTCAGATAGGCAGTCGCGACCGTTACCAACACACATAGATAGCAGTAGCACAAATTTTACACAAGCTGATAGTAGGTATAGGTAGTCATCGTATCTGTTGACGGCACGGTTGGCACAGTGGTTAAGCGATTAAATGCTGCGCTCCGTGCAGGGATCGAAGCCGTGACGGCTTCGATCCCTGCACGGAGCAAATATTTGTATGGCCTACAGATAGTTGTTCCGGGTCTGGCTGTTTGTGTATGTGAGTTTAAATGTTTGTAAACGCACCCACGATACAGGGGAAAATCAAAGGGTGGGGCAATGTTTTAAAATAAAAACTGCCTAGCCATTCCCAACTATTTCGGGGTCGGCTTCCAGTCTAACCGGATGCGGCTGAATACCAGTATTTTACATGGAGCGACTGCCTATCTGACGTCCACAACAGATACTCAAAGATTTACACGCCCTTAATATTGTTATTGTTTACTGTCGAAAATCGTGACCTTTCACTATATTTCTTGTCTAGTAACCTTTAAGTTTAGAGTCTAAAAGTATAATCTAGATAGAATATTGTATTTTCACTACATAGTATAAAACAAAGTCGCTTCCCGCTGTCTGTCCCTATGTATGCTTAGATCTTTAAAACTACGCAACGGATTTGGATGCGGTTTTATTTTAGTAGATAGTGATTCAAGAGGAAGGTTTGTAGGTATAATACATGCATAATATAGTAGAAAACACTGATAATTTTAGAGGTTTCTAATGTGATGTCGTAAATAAACACATTTGTTTGCGCTAACATTGCAAACGCTAGGTGAACCCTACGAGATACATCAAAATAATGTACTACAGTATTGTACACCTTAAAACAGGTCTAAAAAAAGTCCACAATGGTATATGTCTATCTGTTAGGGATAACCCACAATAACTATTTTTATCCTATATTTTTTCCGAGAAATATTGGCTTTATACGAAGCGATCTATCCAATTAAGTACCTTAAATAGATTGTGCATTCAATATGGCCCTTTACAGCATGAAATTTAAATGAATATTTTCGAAAATATTCTAGAGATATTCTATAGTATATTTAGTATCAGCATTGCACCCGTGCGAAGCCGGGACGGGTCGCTAGTTTTAGTATAAACTATGACCTAAAAGAAAGAGCCGAAATCCATCATATAAACCAGCATGTC
Source organism: Cerastis rubricosa (assembly GCA_949152445.1). Lineage (NCBI taxonomy): Eukaryota > Metazoa > Arthropoda > Insecta > Lepidoptera > Noctuidae > Cerastis > Cerastis rubricosa. The sequence goes on along the minus strand of OX424548.1, from coordinate 13,254,149 downwards.
ATCTTCGATTTTTTAATTTGACGGTATTCAAAGTCGAATAAACATTCCAAAATTAATTTAAATCATCATATCATAATCATATTCAGTTCTTATTCAGTTGTATGAAAAACGAACTGTGGAATTTGTTTGAATTAAATCAAGATGACTTATTTATTACTTATAACGAAGCATCTGCTGAAAAATCAAAGACAGTTTATACCTTTCGATATCGGTACGACAGAAATCATCGAAAATGCGAACAATTAGCTCTTAAAAGACCCAAAAGGAAGGCTGGCAATTACCATAACACAGCATTCAATGATTCAAGACTTTGAAAGACCTGAGAACTTCAGTCCCAAGCAGTGTCTCCATATACACGGTAATTACCGTAGATGCACCGTAATCGGGTCTCTATCTACCGTCAAGGTAATAATGTATTACCGTGTCATACATCACCGTATTACCATTAAAATAAAATAAATAAAATAAAACGAAAAATAGAAACAAACTTCTAACCCAAACAAAGGGAATATTTTCACCCAGCAATCAATTAAAAGAAATGGCAAAAACTGTGTGGATTTTAGGCCAACTAACGTGAACAACTAACTAACATGTTGTCAAAAATGAATAAATCCATTTACGAAAAATATACTGTCGTGCTAGGAGCGTCTGATTCAGAATAATACCACACTTACCTACTTAAATTTTCTTTGTCAATAATTCATAAAGTTGTTTTTTTCTTTGAAAAATTGCACGGTAATTTACACGGTACAATTTTAGCAAATTCACCGTATTTTTTCTATAAACACCGTATTTTTACCCTTGCAACACGGTAGCTCTCGATTTACATATGGAGACACTGGTCCCAAGCCTATGGGAACGTTAAAATCGACTAAAATGACCTCACAAAAAAAAAACGACCTTAATAAGGGTGATGACAATTTGTTTTTTTTTTCTATAAAAAAGTATTGGATATGTATTTTATTCTTTTTTCACGTAGGTTATCAAAAAAATATGGAGATAAGTCAAATTCAATTTTATTGCGAACTAAGTTGGTACTTAAGACTTAGCAGCCTTTTAACATTGCAATTATCCTTCGCCTGCACTAATCGTCCTAAATTAGCATGCATTAAATATTATTATTGAAGTGAAACTTCTTATGCGACTTCCAACAAGGTTGCGTTAAACATTTAACGCTACCATGGACCCCTATGAAAGCACTCATTTCCACATTACGAAGTATCACTTCTTCCGCGCGGAGGGACTCCACGCACAATTTTTTTTACTTAATTATTTCTTTTATATTACATTAGTACAATAAAATTCAGATTTTTTTATGTCAAAATTTAATGTCATTACTTATGAATTCAATACTTACATTTATTCAGCAATTTTAATGTCATCCGTTTCAGGGTTTTTTAAATTGATTTGAAATGGCGCTTGACATCACGGTTGAGTAAAATTGTAAACCAAGTTTTGACTCTCCATTTTTAATTCGTTTTATTAAGTAAGTAATTTTTTTTAATTCGATAAAACAAAAAATATGTGTCTAATATTTTTGTAAGTATTACCTGAATGATGGAAACCTGAATGACTATATGTTGTCGGATGTAAAGAATAGCACCATCCCATATCTTCCCGTGGGTGTCGTAAGAGGCGACTAAGGGACTTGCCAGAGAATGGGCAGCAGCGTTCTCTGTGCTTTTGTAACAGCCGTACTGCGATCGCCAACCCGCCTGCCAAGCGTGGCGATTATGGCAAAACCACCCAAAATGTCAATGTGGCGACACTTGGGGGAGGCCTTTGTCCAGCAGTGGACGTCTTTTGGGCTGAAATGATGATGATGAATGATGAAAAAATAGAATTTCGTTTTCTTTACCCAGTCATCCTCGCGATTCTAAAGATAGTTGCTGACAATTATTTATGACTTTATTAAATTGCCCATTTCCCTTTATCCCCATACACATAAGCCGTAACACGTGTAGGCGTAACAATAGTGCGCCGGCAGGGATTCGAACCTGTGACCTTTTGGCAGCCAACACCCAGAAGGCTATTAAGCCAATTATAAATAAACACGAGGAAGCTTCGTCAAAGGATACCCCCACTCGCGTAGTGGGTGTTATGATCATTATTTTATAATGTAACATTTTTTTTGACTTAGCACAGCTTATTGGAAATGGTTGATCGGTTCTGTATGGTGTCGGACGTAAAGAATAGCACCATCCCATATCTTCCCGTGGGTGTCGTAAGACTAAGGGACTTGTCAGAAAATGGGCAGCAGCGTTCTCTGTGTTTTTGTAACAACCGTACTGCGATCGCCAACCTGCCTGCCAAGCGTGGCGATTATGGCAAAATGTCAATGTGGCGACTTGGGGGGGGCCTATGTCCAGCAGTGGACGTCTTTTGGGCTAAATTTATGATGATGATGATGGACAGCGTGGAAGATGGTTAGAAAAGCACCCCCTTTTACATTCATGTGATGGTGACTTACTGAGAAGTATGGAAGAAGAAGACATGCTGCGCCGACCCCAAATAAATGTCGATAAGGTCAAGAAAAACATGACGTTTGAAAAGTTCAGTCTTCTTACTTTTTAGGGTTCCTTACCAAAATGGTCATACGGGATCCTATTACTGAGACTTCGCTGTCCGTCTTTCACTCATGAACCGTGATAGTTAGCCAGTTGAAATTTCTACAGATTATGTATTTCTGTTGTCGTTATAACAACAAATACTAAAAACAGATTAAAATAAATATTTAATGGGGGGGGGGGGCTCTCATACAAAAAATAGTGATTTTTTGCTCGTTTTTATAAATAAGGGTACGTAACCCTTCGTGCGCGAGTCCGTCTCGCACTTGTTCGGTTTTTTGTTTGGTCAGTGCCTAACCTGTTGTCAGACTTTTATGCCGCCCATGGGCCTCTCGACTTGGCTTTACATGCTGTCGAGGAATATATCTCAGGCATGCTGGTTTCCTTCACCGAAGGTCTCAAGTCTTACCAAAGGATATCGTGCTGGTTAGTGTATAACACTGTTGTGGAGATCAGATAAGCAGTCACTAGATATAAAAGAAGGCTGTGGGAAACCCTTTGCCCAGGCGTGGGAAAATCTGAGCTGAAAAACGTGAGAAAAAGTCGTGGCAACTTCGGCGTTGCATATTTGTGCGCGGTTTTTCGCTCTATGGCCTATGGCAGTGTTCCGCAAAGTGTTTGCCGCTGGTCATTAGTTGGTGTGCCTCGGAAAGACAAGATTATCTCTTAAAGTCGAATAGACAGACGGGAGAAAAATTCACATTCACCACCTACACCTTAAAAATGTACCTTTTTAAGAGCGTTTACGCCTAACGGCATTCATACAAACTTTCAAGTCCTTATTTTCCGAAATGACTGAACCGAGTTTCATAAAACTTGATACGCATAAGCAGGATACATAGGTCTAAAAAGTTACTAAAATACATTTTTGAAATATCTTTTAAAAAAAGATAATTGGGATTTTTTCGAAAATATTTTCAGTAACTTTTTAGACCTATGTATCATGCTTATGCGTATGAAGTTTCTTCAGAATCGGTTCAGTCATTTCGGAAAATAAAGACTTTTAAGTTTGTATGAAATGTAGTAAGGCGTAAGCGCTCTTAAAAAGCCGTTAAACATGCGATAGAATTTATGGTGTACCTCCACAATTTTCGGATTTTCTATAAACACAAAAAGTTGACAAAACACTGTCCTATGGCATTGTAGTTTTGGTCAATTAGACTTGATGGGACTAATTTTGGTGGGTTTTTTTCTCTTAAACTTGTCCATTATTTGCCTTACTCTCAATATCAGTGTTCATTGTTTAATCCTCGTAGGAACTGTTGAGCTAGAGAATCATAAGAATGTAGAATGCAAGAACGAGCGAAACATGCTCGAAGATTTTAGTATCCCGCCTGAGATGAGTTAAGTTTATTTCGACAGCCACTAGCTATGACACTTAAAGGAACTTGGAGTCCCCTTGGAACATGGGCCCCTAGGCACTTTTTTTTTATCGTGTGGTAGAGCCTAACCTGGTGTTGCCCATGGACCTCAACAGGTAGTCAGTGGCCCGAAAGTCTGACTACCAGTCTTACCATCATTCATCTTCATCATCATTTCAGCCCAAAAGACGTCCACTGCTGGACATAGGCCTCCCACAAGTGTCGCATTGACATTTTGGGGGGTTTTGCCATAATCGCCACGCTTGGCAGGCGGGTTGGCGATCGCAGTACGGTTGTTACAAAAGCACAGAGAACGCTGCTGCCCATTCTCTGGCAAATCCCTTAGTCGGCCTCTTACGACGCCCACGGGAAGATATGGGATGGTGCTATTCTTTACGTCCGGCACCATACAGAGCAAGTCTTACCAAGGGGTATCGTATTACTTGTTGCCTGTTGTAGTAGTTGGTTGTTTAAAGAAACGATGGATGGTCTGTGTGAAGGATGATATGGAAAGAAAGGAGGTGACTGCTGAGATGACAAACAATAGAGAAGTATGGAAGAAGAAGGTGACATGATATGCTATTTCCTGAAAAATATTGCCCTACAGAAATTAGATGGCGACGCCAGATAAAGTAAAGACATGACGATTTTTACAGTTTATGATTTTACTATAGTTAACCAGGACTTATGTGTCCCTGTTGGGCTATGGTGGTTATTTTTGGGACACTCTGCTCTGTAATCTCTTTATGGCAAGAAGATAAATAAAATTGCAGTACACCATAAAGATTGATTTATTAATTTAGCCAAGACTAAACAAAATAGCCCTGTCACCATAATGAATAACGCCCCCGGATAAAAAAGTCCCAAAAGTCCGAAATGTATGAAAGTGCTGTTTATTATTACATCAACGATTTTATTGACACGCTCAGCCTGCAGAAGAGATATTTAATTAATTCCCGCTGTAATTATTACTTGTCTTACTTACAACAACAAAAACCGTCGAAAATAGCTATGTATTGCATAGACGCGAAAAATATCGCGTCTATAAATATAAACATCAAATACACAAATCTTAAATAAATCAACGAAAACGTATCTTGAAAAATGTGTAATACTTTTCTCTGTCTTATTCTTCAACACATAAAAAGCTTTAACTCACCGCCACGCCTTCAAAACAGCATCCCTGGAAACAAAAACACGCACAAAAGAGGTCGTATGACACCCACCTGCTTCATTGCCGTCCGCATCAGCCGAAGGTCCGGAGAACTTCAGACCTCTGGTGGACTGGTTCATGGCTACTACATCTGCCGCAGTCACCACCTTGAACCCAAGCCCGTGACTCGAAACTGTGGAGTTCCACTGCCACATGCACATATTCCTAGGATTCTCCGGCCCATTCTTCTCAAATGAGCAGTAGACTCCAGTTGCCTTTGAAATGTAAGGATTCTTGTTGACCGCCTCATACAATGGCCCGTACGGCCGCAATATCTTCATTTTGTCAGTCAGTGAGAAAGTATCATTGTCGGGGCTTATTTTCTGGTTGATCGCAATCGCCCCCTCATTGTCATTCATCATGCCGTTGTTGTACTTTTTGTTCAGCCGCAACAGTTTGTCTACTGACGATTTGTCTCCCTTACGATTCTGACGTCGGTCTTCCGTTCGATTCATCAACGTTGTCAATTTATGAAAGGATCCCTTCTCCTTCCCCGGGCTAGCAGTTCGGTACTTCTGTTGCGTCTCCGCCGCCAAGGTTTTCTTTGCTTTATTCTCTTTTTCGACCTCATGGTCGCCAAAGACTATGGCTACCACGACCAGCACGGACAGAAGCTTCCCAAACGCCATTTAGTGATCTCGTTTTGTTTTTAGATGATATGGCCGCACTGAGCGGTTGGTACAGCGGGCATTATGCGTGCTAACACTCATAACAATAGTTTAAACCAGAGTTCAGTGCGAAATCGTCCGTGATTATCTCGTTAAGCGTGTAGGCTCGGGCGATCGCCGACGACGCGGCTTTGGAAAACAGCCAGCCGTGCTCTCGGCGCGGTCGATACACTCCCGAACAGATACATTTTGCAAACACACTCATTGGTTCCACTACATCTAGCCTATAAACTCATATAATCCGACGCACTGGGTAATTTTCTATTTAATTTTGCACACCCTACACTGCCCCAGGAAAATCGTTTCTAATGGAGGACACCGATCCAACAAGCTAACATCGTGATACGCCCAAACACATCAACTTAGACATTTTTACTCACTGCCACGCAACACGGTTTGTTCATATTTCACTTTAATATATTTTAACATGTAATTTATCAATTTACAATACAGTTAATACGTTTTAAAATCCATATAACGAAGTACGTATTCGCGGTCGGACTCCCGTGCACAGAGCCACCGCGGGAGTATGCGGAACTAAACGCCCGCGGACAGAAATAATCATTACTTTTCGCGAGATGTGATCTTGGAACGGCGTCTGTAGGGATGCTGCGCAGGTGTCGTCCCGCCCCGGACCGTTCCCGGGCTTTTCGCGCAGGATGTAGTCGCATCGCTCTCCGGATATTATATTGGCTCAATTAGGATCAGTGCTCACGTAAGATAGCTCTCATTGGCCATACCTACAGGTGGCCCATCGTGATAGGTCGACGGTGGAAATGCCGCGAAAATGCTCCAATAGTGAGCCGTACCGGATATTGCATGAAGAAAATTTCCTCAGAGATTTGTTTACGCGAACGGCGGGTGGTCGTCGGGTTTTTGCCGACTGCGGATATCAATTTAGTGTTTTTATCGGCTCCATGGCAGTTCGTTTCCCAAGAAAAATGTCATTACGATCTGTGCGGTGGGATTGATTGAAATCTCATTTAAAACAAACGCGACCGACGCGTTCCATTTATAAAAGTGATCGATAAGGACTTCCATTGTTTATTGTTGAATAAAAAATAATGTTCCCATGAAATAGATAGCTCACAGTTTTTGTTTTAATGAGAATAACATGACACGATCACTATGCGAGTGATGTGATGTTTGTTAACATAAACAAATGAATAGTTTAAATTAGTGCATAATGTGAGTGACAGATTATCGCAATTAAAATGAACATTCCGAATCACGTAACTGTACTGCAACATAATTATTGCTTAGAACACGAATTCATGAAATAAATAAAGCTACATAATAAAGACAGTTGATATGTATACACCATCCTTAAATAAATGATCAATCTCTCTCAAAGCGCCCATATCATATTTTATGAAAACTATATACAATTTGACAGATAAAAAAATATCACGTCTGTTCAGTTTCCGAACGAACGCAGACAGACAATCTTGCAGTACGTACCACTCCTTGCGTTGTGGATGTATACTATTTTGGTCTGAAATACCTACATTTTTACAACTAATTAAACGCTAATTTATTTATCTTACAGAATTTGTAAGTAACTAATTCTTAACAATGTGTGGTGCCCATGAAGTGACGTCGGTACTCTAATAGTGGGATAGAAATCTATTGTTTATGTTATACGGTGAGTGTCCTAACAGTACCTTTGCCCTTATTTAAAAAAAAGTAGAAAGGTTTATCAATGCTTTGTGTTCTGATTATGAAAATGCTTTTGTATCTTTGTATTGAGCAATAATACAAAAAGTTTATTGCATTGTAATGCATTTATTCCAATATTGCTTTCCCGAATCTAGTTCAGCATGAATCATAATTTAAATGATTTATTTTGATTGTTAATCTTATCACAGTTCTAGTAATGACTGGATTAGATCTAGATTTTATATGGTTATGATTTAAATTCTTACTCGTTATTAATATCATTGGTTCCCACAGCACAGCAAGTAAATACTTCCAATTTTTTTTTTATTAATTTCTAATTTCTTTCTTTCTTTCCTTGTTCAATCATGTTGAAATATCTAATACATTTGGTAAAGGCATTTAAAAGTACTAGTTATTTTAACAAGTTCAAATATCATGACAATGCATTTAAAATAGTTACCACAAAAACTATCAAGTTTTTTCTCATAGCGGTCTCTGAACTATTTAATAAAATATGTTTCATGTGAGTTCTTAACAGTTTTTTGTTAAGATTCATTTTAAAATTAGAATACAATTGAATTTATTTCATAAAAGGAACCTTACTTTACACATTACAATGATTAACAAACTAATAAATTAAATAACAATAAACCATAAATCAAAACAGATCCAAAACCCAGGTCATGACCAACAGCATGAAACATAGAGTCGAGGTAGATGGGCATGTGCTGCAATATGTCGATGAGTATGCATACTTGAGCCAGATAGTGGCTTTTAAAAATAGGCAAGACAAGGAAGTTGAACGTAGAGTCCAAAATGGCTGGAAGTCCTTCTGGGCCCTAAAAGTACACTTGAAGGGAAGTCTCCCAATGACACTGAAAAGATAACTCATTGACATGTGCATCCGGTCCGTTCTAACCTACGGTGCGCAAAGCTGGTCACTAACTGAACAACAGAAGTCCAAACTCAATATTTGCCAGCGGGCAATGGAGCGTAGCATAATAGGTGTGAAGTGTAGAGATCACGTTAGGAACACCACCCTGCATTCCATAACTCAAGTTGCAGATGTCAGAGAAAAAACAGCCAAGCTAAAGTGGGAGTGCGCTGGCCATGTAGCACGAATGCAGCCAGAGAGGTGGGCAAAGATCGTCACTCACTGGAAGCCTGATGGAAGAAATCGCCGTCGAGGTAGACCGCGGCGAAGGTGGTGTGACGATCTAATCTTGTTTGCCGGGCGATCATGGCCAGATATCGCACAGGATAGAGACGTTTGGAAGGAGAAAGGGGATGCCTTTGCCCAGCAGTGGGACACATGAGAAGCTAACAATAAAAACTATAAAAGGGCATCAAAAAACTCCTCCTCAACCTAAATTACAATGATAATAATATGTTTTTATTAATGTAAGTGTGTTGTTGGTCTAGTTTGTCTCAAAGCACTAAGCAAAATTTATTGGGGTTTTTCATCAGGAATTTCTCAGTAGCAGCCCCGTCTAGATTTGTGCCAAATATGTAATTATGTAGCATGTCTCCACATACAATTGCCCACCTTCCGTGCGCTGCATGCCCTGACAGGTCAGGTCAGGACAGGACAGATCTTATGACTGCACAAGCGAGTTCCCATTGCTGAATTTTGGCCCCAATTTATTTAAATTGTGAAAATTTGCCATCAACACGCTAAGAATGAGCCTCAAATATAACTTGTAAAATATAAGTGTACTATTAGATTAGGTCCACCTCAGCCAAATCAGTTTTCAGCCAATCAGATGTTATTTGACCAATGTAAAATTATTTCATTATATTAATTCCCAATGTTTACAAAATAAGTATGAAATAGCTGTCAAATAATCACAAGTGATTTAATTGTTTTTTAGGGTTCCGTACCCAAAGGGTCAAACGGGACCCTATTACTGAGACTTCGCTGTCCGTTCGTCCGTCCGTCTGTCACCAGGCTGTATCTCATGAACCGTGATAGTTAGCCAGTTGAAATTTTTCACAGATTAAGTATTTCTATTGATGCTATAACAACAAATACTAAAAATAGAATAAAATTAATATTTAAGGGGGTCTCCCATACAAAAAAGTGATTTTTTTGCGTCGTTTTTTATAAAAAATGGTACGGAACCCTTCGTGCGCGAGTTCGACTCGCACTTGGCCGGTTTTTTTGGTAAATAGGTACAACATGCAATGCAATTTGATAGCAGCATTTTTTATTGTCAGACTTGAATCTCGTTTCTAGAAACAAGAATGAATCATTTGCATCTTATGGTTGACCTATGTAGCCATGGCTAATAAAAACAATACATTTTCTATTGTTGCATGATCTCTTGGATGTCCAGGGTCTAACCATCAATAAGTTAATTTAAAAAGAAACCTCTTGCCACTCTATAATCATTTTATTTTGTACGATTTACGAGGTTCGTACCTTTTCTTGTTATTGAACAATTTAATTTATAATGTTATATTTTGTCAAACTTAAAAACTACATGATCCAAATTGTATAACGCGTCTTATCTCAAAATTACCAGAAAAACGTGATTATTTCTCACAGCAGTGAAATACTTGTGAGTCACTGGCTTCATTAAACACATTCATTCAAAATATAAACGAAGTAAAAAAGTTGAACAAGTCATTTTTACTAGGAAATGTCTATAGGCTTTTAGACAAATGTGAACAATTAAGTATTTATTTCTTTTAATTAAGTACTTATTTTTGTGTTATTAAACAATGGACTCAACATCATCTTCCTGGTTTTGTCCGATGTTATTTGGGATTGGCGCAACACGTTTTTTTCTTGAAGAGCTCCTGGCTAAATAATAACAGCCGCACGGGTCGATCTTTAAGGTTAAGCCGTGCTTTCCGAGGTTGGTCCGTGGATGGGTGACCAGAATTACATACCGAGTTTCCTCCGTGCCTCGGAAAGCACGTTAAGCCGTTGGTCCCGGCTGTCATTTATAGATCTTTGACAGTCGTTATGAGTAGTCAGAAGCCAAAAGTCTGACATCCAGTCTTACCAAGGGGTATCGTATTACTCAGTTACTGGGTTGTGGAGGTCAGATAGGCAGTCGCTCCATGTAAAAACTGGTACTCGGCTGCATTCGGTTAAACTGGAAGACGATCCCAGCATAGTTGGGGAGAGGCAAGGCAGATGATGCAACACGTTTTTTTCTTCCTTTCTCCCTGGTCAATCGTCAAACTATCATTTATTCCTTTTTCCTTCATATCATTTGTCACATGGTTAATTGCCAAATATCTTACTGCATGTAAGCAGTAAGTATTTTCTCTCCTTATGTGAAGTAAAGAAAATGAGGCCAATAATAAAGTTTTCTGCAACTGGCTGGTTTTTGTAGCCGATAACCATGGTTCCATAAACGCCACCTACATTAAGCATTTTCCTGGTTTATTTAGGTACCCTAGTAACAACTTAAATACTACACCTAATTCCAGACCACCATTATTTTTAACTGTATCTACCTATCTTCTATACAATACATACATACATACATACAAATAAATAAAATTGAAGTGTCTATTTGTAATATTTAAATAACCGCTTTTTAGGGTTCCGTAGCCGAAAGGCAAAAAACGGAACCCTTATAGATTCGTCATGTCTGTCTGTCTGTCCGTCTGTATGTCACAGCCACTTATTTCCGAAACTATAAGAACTATACTGTTGAAACTTGGTAAGTAGATGTATTCTGTAAACCGCATTAGGATTTTTACACAAAAATAGAAAAAAAAAAACAATAAATTAAGGGGGTCCCCATACTTAGACCTGAAAACCAAAAAAAAAAATTTCATCAAACCCTTACGTGTGGGATATCTATGGATAGGTCTTCAAAAATGATATTGATGTTTCTAAAATCATTTTTTTTCTAAACTGAATAGTTTGCGCTAGAGCCACTTCCAAAGTGGTAAAATGTGTGTCCCCCCCCCCCTCTAATTTCTAAAGTAAGAGGAGGAAAATTCTGAAAATATTTAGGATTGTAGAACGTAAAAAAAACTATCAACGAAAATTGGTTTCAATAAGATATGATGTTTAGTTTTTGAGATATGGGTATTTTTCGTCAAACTGCAGCAGTAACTTTGTTTTTCATTAACATACTATGAAAAACAAATTTAGTTTTGCGGTTGTGTGGAAGTTTACTAACTAATACTACTAACTAATGAATGACAGTTCAAAATATTGTTATTATATTGTTTGGAGCTATGGAACCCTGTGTGCGAGTAAGACTCGCACTTGGCCGGTTTTACTACATGCATATGAATGTATATACGGTACATATACCAAAATATTTTTTTTTACAATTTTTGTCTGTCTGTTTCGGCTAATCTCTGGAACGGCTAGACCGATGGACTTTCACTGGCAGGTAGCTGATGTAATAAGGAGTAACTTAGGCTACTTCTATTTTAGACAAATTCTAAAATTTGTATAAAAATATTAAATATTTTTTTTGTTAAATTCCACGCAGACGAAGTCGCGAGCACAGCTAGTCTAAACTAATATTATAAAGAGGAAAGATTTGATTGTTTGTTTGCATTGAATAGGCTCCGAAACTACTGGTCCGATTTGAAAAATTCTTTCAGTGTTAGATAGATCATTTATCGAGGAAGGCTATAGGCTATATATCATCACGCTACGACCAATAGAAGTGGAGCAACAATGAAAAATGTTGCGAAAACGAGGAAAATGTGACGCAAACGAAGTTGCGCCGGACAGCTAGTAGTTAATAAACTTGTTTCATCATCATCATCATTCTATAATGTATAAGGCCTGTGTCGCAGCAGTGGAACTGCTGGGACGCAGGCCACAAAATAATTTCGACAGTAATAATGCCTAGCAATCAAACCCGTTGCTATAGTTGTGCACTAGATACTCAACCAACGAAACAGTCATTATAAAGAAGTAAAATTAAATGTTAACAATTCCAGATGCTCTGAAGACATGTCAGGCGGTAACTCAAAGAACAAAGCGCGCTCTAAGAAGCAGGAAGGATGGGAGGAGGCCGGTGGGGAGTTCTATCAAGAGTTATATCCTGGTGGGGAGCAGGAACTGTTTGATAACCTGCAGCGAGCTGATGCTGCTAAGCTGGCTACGTTGCTGCCTTCGAAACAGGCGAGGAATAGTAAGTTAATATGTTAAAGCATTATTTTTTTAAACTGCTCGGACACAGCCACACAGACCTCCTCTCTATGAGAGGGAGTGGTCCGTAAACTACCACACGGGGTCATTGCATATTGATAGTTGGGTTGGAATCATGTTATTCTACATTACTATCTATCATCACCAAGAATTCAAAATCTAGGGTTAAGGAGGGTTGCTAATTTAAATTGACCTTGTATTGCCCCCCGCCCTATATTCAGGCTTATTTATTACTCATCAAATTCAGGAAAAGGTCAGCTTGTTCTGTGGCTCCTGCCTATGTTAATAAATCTTTATTAAAACACATTGATGTATATTATAAATGCCCGTCCCCGTGTATGTATACCTACTTGTATAGTCCGCCGTAGTTTTGATACGCGTGTGGCGGCCACCGGCGTCAACCGTGTGCGGCGAGTCCATGTAAAATGTATGAAACACATTACATAGGTATACAGGAAATATGCCTGTGGCGTTGTTTTGTGGTTGTGGCCGGTCGCCCGTGTGCCCACCCTTAAGGTTGAACGCCACTTGCTCGGCAACAACCGGCCTTGCAACGATTTCAACCATCAAACATGCTTGTCGCAGTCACGACGTGCTAGCAGTAAACATTTTTGTTCCGTCCCATTTGTACTTTTATTTTTGTTTCTTGCGTTATACCTTTGTTCATTGTTTTATTTTTGTTAATTTTGAATGCACGTCATGTCCCTGCGACAAATAAATATTTTTTCTTTCTTTCTTTCTTTCAAAACACCAGAAATATCACTAAGTTTCTATCTACTGAGATTTGGGTGAAAACAAGAGTGTCCTTCCCTCTCGTCGCGTCATAAGGGGGCCTCCTTTAAGCGAGCAAATCTCACCCAATCTCACGAGGGAGAGAGGGGTTCTCGACAAATATCACTTTGTTTTTTTCCCCACAGAGAGCCCTGGCTCTAAAAAGGCTCTAAAATCGACTGACGTAGCTGATAAGATTTAATTTGCATTAGGCTAAAGATTTCGTCGATTTTGTTCTGTATGGTGTCGGACGTAAAGAATAGCACCATCCCATATCTTCCCGTGGGTGTCGTAAGAGGCGAATAAGAGACATGCCAGAGAATGGGCAGCAGCGTTCTCTGTGCTTTTGTAACAACCATACTGCGAGCGTGTCGGTTTCAACCACGCGGCCACCTCATAATACTTGATGAAACTTTGCCAGGAATTAGTCCTAATTTGTTCCTATACACACCTCTTTTCGTGAATTTGTTCCAAAAAAAACCAAGGCGCTATGACCAAGAATAGTTGGCCGCTAGAACCGCCACTTGCCGTAGTCATCGCCCGTGATTACACAGAAACTATATGATGGAGATAGACGAATTATGCATCAAAAGAAAGGTCTTAATTTGTTCCATTTGTTTCAAAAATAAAAAAAACATCAAAAAGTAAATAAATGAAAAGTTATGCAATATTTAGTTTTCAGGTTATGAGTAGGTAGGTATCTCACCTTATATATCAAATTATTAGAAGCTAATGTGTATGGACAATTAGTCCCTAATTTGTTACAGCGAATAAACAGAAAAAAATACTAGAAAGTAGGTTCAATGATTTGTTAGAGTCGATTTTAGTTGGCCGCTCGGACGGCAATATGCCTAAAATACAATGGCGTTTATCTCGTTATTATAAGCAGGTTTAAGCTTAGTTATAGTACTAATTGACGGGTAACGTAACCTAGTTTGGATAAACATGGAGAATATAACTGCAGCATTCATATTTTAGAAGAAATTTACAAAAAATCTGTAGTATGAAACAAACTCAAACTCAAACTCAAAGCATTTATTTCAATTAGACCATTACAGGCACTTTTGAAAGTCAAAGAACAAAAAAGAAGAAAGCGAAGCTACAGTCCCAGTCACAAGACATAATAACTTGTGAAAGTACTGTAGTTGCCCATTCCAAAGCGTAGATCTCTATGGAGAAGAATGGGCAAGAAACTCCATGGACACTCTTTTAAATCAAAATATGTTACAAAATCTTGGTTACATCAATCGTGTTGAGAATTACTAGTATGTGAGAACGATGTAGTAATACGGGCAAGTTAAGAGCGTCCAGAATAAAAGACGAAATCAATAATTCGAAAAAAAGTTAAAAATAAAATAATTAAAATAAACCGTGGCAGCTAAGAGATGACCAGGCACAACTGACAGCGCCCGTTCACGAACATGACGCATGTATCAGCCATCATTCAACTCAACCATATTGAAGGGAACTAAATGACCCGACACACCCGCCGCCATCAGCGTGACATTTAAGTGAGCATGACATTTACTCAACCGCCAGGGTAAATTCGCGTCAGTGTAAGATGTAGGTACTCAGTAAATGGTGGCTTTACAGTACATAGTTTTCACACATGTGCTATGCAATTATATAATACTAAGAGATTGAATCTATACGTGGGACACTCAGAAAGTTTTGCGAAACTAAAAAAAATTGTTCTATACGTACATATATTTTTATTAAATCTTTTCAAAGTACTTTCCACCAGCCTCTATACAAAGATTCATGCGCCTAAACCAGTTTTCAAAACACTTTTTCCAGTCCGCCGCAGACACCTCGTTTACAGCCTGCTCGAACCCAGCCAGCGCATCTTCCGGCGACGAAAATTGTATCCCTTTGAGCTGATTTTTTATTTTTGGGAATAAAAAGAAGTCACACGGTGCTAGATCAGGGCTGTAAGGAGGGTGACCCAGGAGTTTGACTGGCGTGCTGTCCAGGAAGTCCCTCGTTTTGAGTGCGGTGTGCGCAGGTGCATTGTCGTGGTGGAGCAGTAGCCCGCGGAGCCCTGTGTTTGGTCGCTTGTTGCTTATAACAGAGAAAACTTCTGGCAAACATTTGGAAGTATACCATTCGGCATTAATGCTTCTTTGATCCCGTAAGGGAATTGATACCAAGTGGCCAGTCAAATTAAAAAAGCTAGCGATCAAAATCTTACCCCCGCTTCTAGATCGCTTCACTTTGGTAGGCGTTGGCTCATTTTGAAACACCCAAACAGTCGACTGGCGCTTGGTTTCTGGGTCGTATTGATAAATCCAGGACTCATCACCTGTAACGATGTCGTAAACACGCCGAGACGAGCCTGCTTCAAATTTGTTAAGCATATCACGGCACCATTCCACCCGGGCCTGCTTCTGAGCATCGGTGAGGTTGTGCGGCACCCAGCGTGATACTATCCTCCTCACGCGAAGATGGCTGTGTAGAATCTCGTGAACGCTTCCCGATCCAATCTTCAATATGTGTTGAATCTCCTGATATGTAATTCGCCTATTGTCTTGGATTAAATTTTTCACTGCTAGCACGTTTTCTTCGGTAACAGCCGTCAAAGGGCGACCGCTTCTTTCGTCATCCCCCAAAGTTGGTCGACCGCGCTTGAATTCGTTATACCAACGATACACGGTTGCCTTGGAAGGGCCTTCATCCATGAATGCCATTTGAAGTCTATCGTACGATTCATCCGGTTTCAGGCGACACTTGAAATCGTATAAAATCATAGCTCTAAAATGTTCCCGGCGCAGATCCATATTTCAGTGAGACACAATACTTTGAATTAACTCGCAAAAAATGTGGAGGGAAATTTTGAAATTGGAACTTACTTATTTTTACTTATAAATAATCATATTTTCGAAAAACATAATAACTGGCCAGTCTCCCATATATAAAAACTTTTTTTCGCAATACTTTCTGAGGGGCCTGGTACAAAGCAAAGATATTTATACAATCTTCTGCAGCTTCCACAGTAACTTCACATGGTAATTTGATAGCCCCTATGGTTGTGGAGCAGGACCAGCATTGAGCCAAGCATTTTTATCATCAATGTAATCCCCCAACTTATAATATGCTTGCCTACATAGTGTGCGCTTTATGCAAGATTTAAATTTCGTTTCATTCAGTTGTAGAATGGGGGGAGGTATTTTATTGTAACATTTTAAACAGTACCCCATGAAAGATGAGTCTACTTTAGCTAGCCTGAAACCTGGCTGAACCAGTTGGTCCCTGTTTCTAGTATTATAGTGGTGCCGGTCACTTCTTTTACTAAATAAATGCAGATTTTTCCTAACGTACATGATATTTTCATAGATGTATTGACAAGGTACCGTCATGATGTTAATTTCCTTAAACAGTTCTCTTAGAGAATCGCGCCTACGTAGATTATATATGGCTCTGATAGCTCTTTTCTGCAGAATAAATATAGACTCGATGTCTGCAGCCCGTCCCCATAGTAAAATACCGTATGACATAATGCTATGAAAATAACTAAAATACACTAGCCTCGCGGTATCTACATCAGTAAATTGACGGATTTTTCTGACAGCATATGCTGCTGAACTCAGCCGTCCTGCAAGAGATGTTAAATGAGAACCCCATTGTAGCCTTGAGTCGAGCGTGATCCCCAAGAA
The DNA here is from genome assembly GCA_949152445.1 of Cerastis rubricosa. Taxonomy (NCBI): domain Eukaryota; kingdom Metazoa; phylum Arthropoda; class Insecta; order Lepidoptera; family Noctuidae; genus Cerastis; species Cerastis rubricosa. Next base: position 13,237,117 of record OX424548.1, on the reverse strand, counting down.
AACAGTTTCATCGACAAATTCAAGTTTCTCTTGATTTAACAAAACCACCGTAAACCGTATGAGAGTAGGGTGACCATGATTACATTGGTACGAAGGCATGTTTTTAATGTTGGACTCTGTTTGAACGAATATGCGGTTTGTTTTGCGGCCATTGTCTATTGTTCTTAATTCAAAAAAAAAATAAGAAAAATAATAATAAAGAAATAATAAGATTTTCAAAAGGAGATTTTTTCGTTTGGGAGCAGCCAAAAGCAGGCTTGCTTCAAGTCATTATGAAAAAGTAAAAATTTAACTTACCGCAGTTCCTTGTTTCCTGTAATTATTACGGTAGTCTTATTCTTATTATTTATCTAATCTTTGTAATCATAATTAGGGCTTTGCATTCCGATAATCGGACGTTAACATCTTTTATGACTCCATGATAAAGTACTTATTTAAAAATCCAGTGGAACGTGATTTCTTGATAATTTCGATAGTTCCTGTTTTTAATGACACGGCTTTGTTTTTATGAACACTTATCAGTCTCGCGTCGAAAACAAAAGAAAAGCGACAACGTCTAAGGGTAAACATTTTAACACAACCACAAAACGACTACAGCGCCCCCAGCATATTTCCTGTAGTTTTCATACATTTTATCTAGACTCGCCGCACACGGTTGACGCCGGTGGCCGCCACACGCGTATGAAAACTACAGGAAATATGCCGGTGGCGTCGTTTTATGGTTGTGGCCGGTGGCCCGTATGCGAGACGGACTATACAAGTATAATACATACACGGGGACGGGCGTTTAAATATATCAATGTGTTTTAATTCGATTTATTAACATGGGTAGGAGCCACAGAACAAGCTGACCTTTTCCTGAATTTGATGAGTAATAAGTCTGATTATAGGGCCGGGGGCAATACATGATCAAATTAAATTAGCATGTATTACCATTTTTTTTATTTTTACCCTTAGACGTCTAAGGGTTTTTTTTTTCTTTTTAACTAGAGGCTCAAGACAATTGACAACCGCTTTCAAAGCATTCCATATTTCTGTAATGAAAAGTTCATCATGTGCAAAAAAAATTTACGTTTATAATTTTGTGGAATGCATCAACAGCTCTTAAAAAAATATATGGAGGTTCCTCAAAAACTTTAATGGTAGATGAAATTTTCGCTTCTAAAACAATAAAAACTGCGTCTTATTTTCAAAGGAAGCGGAAGAAAATTCTGAGGAAAAAAATGTTTTAATACGAAAAAAATTAACCGTATCATAATTATGTTGCATAAATAGCATAAGGCATAAGTCGAGTCGAAACCCTATGCATTTGTGTTTAAAGTAATTCCTGAACCCCAGCTAATGGTCAATTAGACATTCTAGTTTCATAAGCCAGTTCTTTGAACTCTTAACGAAACGAATATAAAATAAAGTTATAAAACTACTACACATAAGACTTGGTTGTCGACCAAATAAAATTAAACAATTTTTATAATGCTCTTACATTTCCATAACCACTTTTTTCTGTTGCTAGCTTAGCACCGTAACTAATTCCGGGCTTTGTCAAGGTCTTATGAATTGTAATAATTACAAAACCTGTTATTTTACTGTGATTACTTAATCTTTATATGAAACTGCATTAGAGATCGGTAGATAACTATGGGCTCTTCTCATAAACAGAGTAAAGATAAAATCGAAATAATACCCACTTCTTGTATGCCGCTTTGAAATGGTACCTTCGCTTCCACGATTCTTAAGGTGGAACAGGAGCTGCGATTCTCCATACATACATGTATTCGCCTTTTTATTCCTGAATAATGCCTCTAAAAAGCAATCTTTTTTTTTATCATAAAATCAATGTTTGCTGTATGCACGTCCCTATCATTTCTTTTGTAACCGACTTCTTAGAAAGGTGGTTATGAATTCGACCACCATCTTTTTTTTCATGTATGGACACCTATTTCTCCATGATCATCATCATCATTTCAGCCCAAAAGACGTCCACTGCTGGACATAGGCCTCCCCCAAGTGTCGCCACATTGACATTTTGGGGGGTTTTGCCATAATCGCCACGCTTGGCAGGCGGGTTGGCGATCGCAGTACGGTTGTTACAAAAGCACATCAGAGAACGCTGCTGCCCATTCTCTGGCAAGTCCCTTAGTCGCATCTTACGACACCCACGGGAAGATATGGGATGGTGCTATTCTTTACGTCCGACACCATACAGAGTTTCTCCATGATAACTCCGATTTAAGTTATTCTTTCTTCTTTCAGCAACTAATAAATAAAGTATATAAGCCACCAAAAATTACATACAATGCCCCATTTTTACCGCCACGATTAGAAGACTACCAGCCTAATTCGAAAAGTTTTAAATATAAAAGATATTGATAGGAACCTAGACATACTCTTTCTTAAAGTTTTAATGTAGAATCATTGAATCAGCCCAGTTTTCGAGGAGAAAAAAGTGGAATACGAAACGTCGCTCTCGATTTTTTTTCTGGAAATAATCAGTCTAAGCTGCAGCTGTCCTAATCGTACTGTCCGGGAGCAGACAAAGGCAGCGCAACGGCAATAGTTTCTTCAAATATCTGTTTTTCATATTCATTGCAGGCCCTGTTTCTTCTTAAGACTTGACCAAGATTATATTTGTCTGGACTTTTAAAGAGACCGTCACCACTGACTTTATTTCGGACTAGTTGACCCACACAACTTCGTCTGCGTCACATTTTTCATTGCTGCTCCGCTCCTATTGGTCGTAGCGTGATGATATATAACTATAGCCTTCCTCGATAAACGGGCTATCTAACACTGAAAGAATTTTTCAAATCGATCAGTAGTTCCTGAGATTAGCGCGTTCAAGCAAAAAACAAATTCTTCAGCTTTTTTATTAGTATAGATATAGATTAGTATAGATTATTAGTATAGATTTTTTAGAACTGTCGAGTCGCTTTTCAGAGATCGAAAAATTATTAATATAAAGTTAATAGATCAAAAATAAAACAAGCAGTAAGAATGACAACCCAACTATAATATTTACAAAAGATCCGGTAATTTTTCCTGTAATATAAATCGGAAAAAGATCAATACACAAATATCATAATTCATATATACCTGATAATAGGTGATAAGGAAAACTTTGTTTTCTAATTATTGTCCTTATCTGACAATAGTATAATCTCTTTTATATAGAGGTTATCACAGTGATATTTTATTACATACTAGTTAATACCCACGACATCACTCGCGTTTTGATCGGTTATTATGTCACGGGATCGAAGTACCGGTATAAAAATAACATATGTGCTATTTCAGACTATTATCTATCCCTGTGCCAAATTTCATCGAAATCCCTTCAGTAGTTTCCGCGTGAAAGAGTAACAAAGATTAATCCAACCTCACAAACTTTCGCATTTACATTAAGTAGGATATCTATTGCTCCACTGACATCAATATAGAGGAAATCGCTATTAAATCTTCTATACTGCGTCAGTTACATACAGGTATAGGTCCGAAACGGATGGCTATTGCGCATTCTCCTAATGGACGAAAAACGTGAGTCACATTACAATTTTATAACCTATAATAATATCCTCCCGACCTGTCATTTGTAGATCTTTGACAGTCGTTACAAGTAGTCAGGAGCCGAAAGTCTGACATCCAGTCTTACCAAAGGGTTTCGTATTACCCAGTTACTGGGTTGTGGAGGTCAGCGGTGGCCCAGTGGTGACAGCCTCGACTTACGAGCAGTAAGCCGACGCTTCTAACCCAGGCAGGCGCATTACTTTGTGTAATTTATTTCATCACCGCTGCTCTCAAAACCGGTGAAGGAAAACATCGTGAGGAAACCGACATGTCCTAGAACAAAAAATTCGAAGATATGTGATATCTACTAACCCGCACTGGGCCCGCGTGGTGGATTACAGCCCACTCCCTCTCATAGAGAGTAGGCCTGTGTCCCAGCAGTGGGAACATTATAGGCTGATGATGATGATGAGGTCAGATAGGCACTCGCTTCATTTAAAATACTGGTACTCAGCTGCATCCAGTTAGACTGGAAGCCGACCCCAACAAAGTTTGGGAAAAGGCTAGGCAGATGAATAATGTCCTCCCGACCGCATTTCAGCCACGGTGCCCAATCTCACCGGAGCCTAGTCAAGTACGTAGGAGATATTATAGTCCACAAGTGTGTGCTCAGACACAGGTGCTGCCAGTTTGTGGTTGCAGTCAATTCATTTATAATTCTCTTTTGTCATCATCGTTCTCTTGCCCTTATCCCAATTTATTTGGGGTCGGCGCAGCGTGTCTTCTTCTTCTATACTTCTCTATTACTTGTCCTCTCATGAGATACCTCCTCTCTTGCTATATCTTTCTTAACACAGTCCTTTTATCGTTTCTTTGGTCTTCCTGTACTCTTATTCCATCTCTCGTCCACAGCAGTCATACTCAAAACTTTCCTCCTGACATTTTCCTCATTCCTCCGCATCACATGCCCATACCACGGCAACCGATTACCACAACGATTGTAGTCTCTTTTGTAACTAAACTAATATTATAAAGAGGAAAAATTTGATTGTTTGTTTATTTGTTACGATTTAACTCAAAAACAACACGGCCGATTTTTAAAATTCTTTTACCATTAGAAAGCTACATCTTTACCGAGTAACATAGGTTATATTATATCACAATTTTCGTAGACGAAGTCGCGGGCGAAGTGCTAGTCAACTATGAAAGAAATTGATTTGTACCCGGCTGATGGCAAAAGGCTCGCCCACAGTAATATGGGCCATGAAACGGAGTTGGTGAAATGCGCCTGTTTGTGACTTTAATACCTCTGTATAACCCTTCGGGGATTAGAGGCTTGATGTTATGCATATGACTGTTTTAAAAATAAATGTTTTGAAACAACAAAATGTCTGTGCAGTAACCGATAAAGGAAAGAATTAAAAACAAATGACATGTAGGTAGTACAGTCAGTCGCCAGCATTACCTGACCCATTTGCCTCTTTTTTGCTTTGTGAGATGGGTCAGGTAATGGTGCAGGGCACTGTACCTGACGAAATTGATAAGCTATCGATCCATTGACCACATCATCATCACTACAGCCGAAAGACGTCCACTGCTGGACATAGGCCTCCCCCAAGTGTCGCCACATTGCCCGGTCCCGTGCGACTCGCATTCAGCGGATCCCCGCAACCTTCACCAGGTCATCCGTCCACCTAGTGGGAGGCCTTGCAACACATCGTCTTCCGATCTTCACTGACCACATCCTCCTAGACATTTGGGGAAAACTAAATGGCAAACTCTTGTTACAGCAATACAACAATTAATACCATAGTTTTCCTGTACACTTTAACTTACTTAACTTGCTTCTGAGTACGATGTCACTTGTGTTTATCTCAGAAAACAATGACATTCAATTACTGATACTGATACTGTAACCCTGCGTCATCCCACCGCTGGGCAAAGGCGTCTCCCCATGACTTCCAGTGGTTTAAATCCAGGGCCATGTGAACCACTAGTCGCTGGTCTTGTCCAGCTCCCAGGTCGTCCCGCCATCTTCTACGAGGTCTGCCGCGACGCCTTCTGGCTATTTTGGGCCTCAGCTCGTTGGGCATGCGGCAGACGTGGCCAGGCGCGCCTTTTTGATCAACGTCATTATTTTTTGTTTTGGGGCGCAGTGTGGTGTGACATTCAATTGATTTGTAAAAAAAACGACATAACTTTAGGAAAACCGCAGCTCGGTTCCTTTTTGTCATAACTTTACTGAAACCACGTACAAGTACAGGTATATAATTTAACAACTAAGGGATTAATTCTACCCCTTTGGTCGGGTGGTCGCAAGCGCGACTGCTTACCTTGAGGTCCTGGGTTGATTCCCAGGTCTAGCAAAGTGTTATTGGGTTTTTCCATCATGAATTTCTCAGTAGCAGCCACGAAGTCTACATTTGTTACCTGGTCGATGGCTATAGGCTCGACCCTATTGCATGGAACTTAAACATTACTGGCGAAATGAAGGTGTACTTAAAGGTGTACTGGAGGTACACCTCTGCCTGAGCTATCTGGGTTTACAGTCGTTATGTTATGTTATGGTATTATACCTTCATTTGCTGACCAGGTTAAGGATTGTTAGTTACAGCTTACAGCACGGATGACAACCATTGTGTCACTCGTTTCATCATCATCATTTCAGCCGAAAGACGTCCACTGCTGGACATAGGCCACGCTTGGCAGGCGGGTTGGCGATCGCAGTACGATTGTTGCAAAAGCACAGAGAACGCTGCTGCCCATTCTCTGGCAAGTCCCTTAGTCGCCTCTAACGACACCCACGGGAAGATATGGGATGGTGCTATTCTTTACGTCCGATACCATACAGACAATAGTCACTTGTTTAATCTAGTCTTTTTGTGTTTTTGTTGTTGTGTACACTCTTTTTAGGGTTCCGTACCCAAAGGGACCCTATTACTGAGACTTCGCTGTCCGTCCGTCCGTCCGTCCGTCCGTCCGTCTGTCACCAGGCTGTATCTCATGAACCGTGATAGTTAGCCAGTTGAAATTTCTACAGGTTATGTATTACTGTTGCTGCTATAACAACAAATACTAAAAACAGAATAAAATAAATATTTAAGGGGGGCTCCCATACAACGAAGTGATGTTTTTGCTCGTTTTTATAAATAATGGTACGGAACCCTTCGTGTGCGAGTACGACTCGCACTTGGCCGGTTTTTTTTTTATTTACTGATTGTTTGTAAATGTGTGGACATTGTAGGCCTTATAGATTCCTAGAAACTTGGTAACTTTTTATCTTGTTCTACGTTTTGTAGTAAGCAACGACTTATTGTTGGGCCTACGATGTCCTCCCATACTTAAGTAGGTACTGACGCTGTAACATAGAAATATGCAAATTCGTCTGCGCGAATTTTTTCTCCGTTTATATATTTTTTTATTGGTGCTTTGCCTATAGGTTTCCTCTATAAATGGGCTATCCAACAGTAAAAGATTTTTTTTTATCAGTTCGAACTAGTAGTTCCTGAGATTATGGCGTTCAACCAAATAACAAACAAACTCCTCAGCTTTATCTAAAGTAATATTATAAAGAGGAATTATTTGTTTGTTTGTTTGTTTGCATTGAATAGGCTCCGAAACTACTGGTCCGATATGAAAAAATCTTTCAGTGTTAGATAGCCCATTTATCGAGGAAGGCTATAGGCTAAATATCATCACGCTACGACCAATAGGAGTGGAGCAGCAATGAAAAATGTTGCGAAAACGGGGAATATGTGACGTAAACGAAGTTGCGCCGGACAGCTAGTAATATTATATTATAGATATAAACTAACAATGAATCATTTGTCCACAGCGACAACAGTAAAGCGCGCACGCTCACAGAATGAACGGCGACAGTCGACATACGCACGAACTACACAGAGCAGAGACATACATCTATCTATGCTGCCGGATTTGTCGGGTGAGTTACAGTCTTATCATAATATATCGTGGGCTTAGATCAAATACCAACTTACTCGAAATTTTGGCAGATTTAGTTTAATATACAAATCAATTCTACATCCTCTTACTACAGGTAAAAGAGACTAACCCTTGCGATGCTTCGTTTCGGAGATACTGAATAAAAATATATTTTTTTTATCGAAGTCAAACAACTTTCAAACAACTGTCATTGTTCATTAACATTATTTTCGAGTTAGTTGGTATTTGAAGTAAGCCCACGATATGGATTTTTTTTGTTTTTTTCTTGCCTACATTATCTCTCTGCTAGGCAAAAGCCTCCCCGATAGACTTCCACTTTACTCTCCGTGCGGTTTACTCCGGCCAATATCTCATAAACACCTCTAAGTCCCGACAGCGTTTCTTAGGGCTCCCTCGGCGGCGAAGCCCGTCTTCTGGCACCCACTGTGTGAGGACTCGGGCCCTTCGGTCCTATTCGGTCGTTTACTTCTCTATTCCTTGTCATCTCATCAGACACCTTCTTTCTTGCCATATCATCCTTCACACTTTCCATCCATCGGTTCTTTGGTCTTCCTCTACTCTAATACCTATCCACATTCATACTCAAAACTTACCTCACGACATTTTCCTCATTCCTCCGCATCACATGCCCATACCACGACAACCGATTACCACACAACATTTCATTCACCGGCGCCACTTTCCTCTCAAGTCTTTATCTTATTCTATCCATTCGCGTAACACCACACATCCCCCTTAGCATTCTCATCTCAGCCACATGCAAGTGCCTTTCATGCATCCCTTTTGTGGCCCAACATTGTTTATACCAATTACCACATTATGATACCAAAACCCATTTATAGTGTATTTATTTTTTATTTTATTCATATTACCTTTGTAGTTTTAAGTAAAATTTATATTATGTTCAAATTATATGAATTTTATGTTGTTGTCACTATGGTGAATGCTGCGTATACCTATAATAGGCATACATACCAGCGATTTTAATTTTATTGTTTCCTGTATTTCTTACCTTGTTTCCTGTAATTTTGTATGTTTTGCTGTTGGTGTACCTAATAAATAAATAAATAGATACGAGGATAGAGTTTACAAAAATACCTTTGAAATTATACCTACGTACAAAAATTTAATAACGTAAATGTAATGTATTTTTCATCACAATTGCACGTAAACAGTATCTAAACATATTACAGGTTAACTTAGCCGTAATGCCTCATATAATAACCTCGGGCTTTCTTTTTACCATGAAACACTAGGGCGGTAAGTAAGTTTTTTTAAACTATAGCACAGCGCAATTGAAAAATTGTCTTAAAATGTTAGGAATTTCATTGCAATCTCGCTACATGTTACTTAAATACTCAACTAATGTTCTAACCAATAGTTTTTTTGTATCAAAACGTCGAAATTACTTTAATATTTTTTACACTCCGTCATGGCTGTATACCTGTAAGTATTTGGTCTTAACGTTTCTGAACGAAACATTTGTATAATCTGTGGTGTGGGCAAAATGCCCGCCATCCGCTTAAAAAAGTTCACGTATTTCGTAATAATAGTTGTGCTGACTTGTGTATTAAAGCTATAATTCATAATTATTTACTCGCAAATGTGATGAAAAACATTGTATGTTTCACGGGCGGTACGGGAATTACGAACCTCGACTCGGAAAGCCCTCAGTCTTCGACTTCGGGCTTCTACTAGAGCCTCGGTCATAATTGCTTGCTTACCGCCCTTAATACACAATGTACCATACATATGCTTCAATTTGCGTCAAACTTATACTCTTGCTATGTATTTAGACGCATGCGTTATGACGTGTGCGCTTACATCTTGTACGCTCTTCACAACAACATCATCTGCCAAGCCTTTTTCCAACTACGTTGGAGTCAGATTCTAGTCTAACCTGAATACCAGTATTGTACATGGAGGCACTGTCTATCAGAACTCCTCACCCCAGTTAGTACTCGGTAAAGCGACACCCCTTGGTAAGACAGGTTGTAAGACAGGTTGGTAAGACTTTCGTGCCACAAGACTGCTTAAAGATCTACAAATGACAGCCGGGAACATCGGATTTACGTGCTTTCCCAGGCACGGAGGAATCCGCGGACCCACCCAAGTTTGTTTGTTAACTCTTCACGCCTAAACCACTAAACTGATCATCCTGAAATTTTGCATATACGTTGTCAGGTGTACAGAAACGGACATAGGGTGCCTTTCAACCCGAAAAAAGTACTGATCCCAAGTAAAACATCAATAACGTTCTTATCATAATAGAGGGCGCTACGTATCCGAGAAAGTTATTGTCAAATTCTGAATTTATGCAAGCGAAACCGCGGGCAAAAATGCTAGTCCCCAATAAAAAGGAACTTAACATACCAAACTTTGGAAATGTAGGTGTACTTTATGTACACATTTGCGTACAGTGAAATTGGCCGCGTTTTGATGTTAAACTATACATATACAACGTGTAACGTTAAATGCGCAAAACCTCAGACACCCCAAATGATTTTTAATTCAATTGACCTAATTTTGCGAGAAAAATAAACATTAAAAAAAACGTAAAGGTTTTATGTGCTGTGTTAGTTTTACTGGCAATTCTGATCGTTTCTTTCTTTCTTTCTTTTTTTCCTGCGAATGAGAAAATTTAAATTGGACGACAAACATTTGTGTTTGTTTACCTATTTTAGCGGGTTTGCGCACGTGATGGCTTGAACTATGAATAAATATAGACAGGGCAATATTTTCTATGAAGTTTTTTTGAAAAATGTGACTTAAAAAGTGTTTCAATTGATTCTGCTCGTTATTCTGATCAAACTAATTTCAGGTTTTGCGCATTTAACGTTACACGTTGTATAGGTACTAAACTATGCCTACTTATTTTCAATTTTATATTTATTGTTTAAAGACTTCGAATAGATACGAAACCTTAAATTGTAACCGTTATTTACCTAGACATGCTATAGTATTGATATTTTAACAAATTTATCATCATTTCAGCCCAAAAGACGTCCACTGCATAGGCCTCCCCCAGGTTGACATCCCACATTGACATTTTGGGGGGTTTTTAAAACAAATTTATGTTTCGTATTCACGTTTAACATGTTCAAATATTTGTATGCCATTCTATGGCAAAACATGTAAGTTCGCAGCCCTATTTATAAGACCTAAATGTACCATGTATTACACCAATAATAAAAACAAAAAAACTAAGCATGCAACGAATAAGGTTCAAAACTTCAACCAACTAGATTTTCCTAAAACATCTGACACAAAAACACCACAATTCTGTCTACCAATTACCGACAGTTACGAAAACTCATGGGAATGAACTTGCCCAATTAACGCACTTGAAACAACGGGTCAGGGTTTTATCCTATCATCATTATCAGTTGAATTTTTACTGTTATTCCGACAACGTGTTTCAAGTGTGTTTCTTTTGAAATTAAAAGTGTGTTCTAAGTCCCTAGCTCGAGCAAGCAGTGTAAACGAAACATAAATACGTCGAGGCAAAAATACAATTATTCTATAGAATTTTGCAGCAAGCACGATTAGTATTATCCATAAATATGAATAAATGCTTAAAATAATTATGAAAATGTTGTTATTTGAAAAGTACTTACGTGACTTTTAAACCGCACGCTCGCGTTATGACCTCGGTTTAGGCATTTGCGGCAAAATTTGAATCGAACTGATTGGGAAGGAACTTGGAACATATAAAATCCACAATTTATACGCTCAGGGAGTCAGAAGCAGAAAGTCTAACCAGTCTTGCCAAGAAGTATCGTGTAACCCAGCAACTGGGCTGTAGAGGTTTGACAAGCAGTCCCTTCACGTAAAATAGTGGTGTTCAGGTGCATCCTGTTTGAGTAGAAGCCGACGTAGATAAGCAGATGATGATTAATACTGTAATAGTGAAATTAAGTGACTCTTTGGCACGTTTTTGTGACTAAACTATCGAACCGATTTTGATGAGATTCTGCTCATGGCGAGAAATATAAGGCACAGAAAATTTGTTCGAATCGCAAGTTCGCAATTGAAAGTACGATTTCCAGCTAGGGAACAATATGGTAAGTCATTTGCAGGAAAGTAACCATCGAGGTTTTGATAAAATTTAGAATGTTAAAGATATCCAAGACTGGTAGTACCGCACAATCTCCGGCGAGGCGGCGAGCCTCTTGGCCGGATTGCCGCCATGGGATCTGGAGGCGATAGTTCTCACGTGCCTGCACGAATGGCACGCGGAGGCACTACACCGGGGGGAAACTCCGCTGCCGCGGCAAATCGTCGCTCAGCGGACAGATCCGGCGCGATCTCATGGCGACATGGAGAGAGCGCCTGTCGCAACCCCGTGCAGGGCACGCCACAACAGTGGCGATAAGTCCCGTCTTTGAGGAGTGGCTGGAGAGGCGCCACGGTGCCCTCACCTTCCGCCTGACGCAGGTCCTCATCGGACACGGTTGTTCGGGGAGGTTCCTGCACCGAATCGGGCGGGAGGAAACGTCTGGGTGTTACCACTGCGGATCGGCCGGAGGACACGGTGGAGCACACCGTAAAGCACTGCCCCGCTTGGGCTGAGCACCGCTGTGTCCTCGTAGTAGCGATTGGCGGCGGCGACCTCTCGCGTCCGGCCCTGGTTCAATCCATGGTCCGGAGTGAGAGGGAATGGGAAGTCGTCGCCTCCTTCTGCGAAGCAGTCATGCTAGCGAAGGAGGTGGCGGAACGTGAGAGGGAGATATAACCTCCCCAGCCGACCCTGCCGACGCGGGAGACGCGTCGGGGGCCGACCAGTTGCCCCGGCCACCGTAGGCGCGGGCTTGTGGACGGTGAGTAATGGGCTAGCTCATTGTCCGTCCGTCTTATGACGCCAGGCCGTGCTGACGGTGCGTTCGTGATCCACGCGCGCCTCAAGGAGATGTCGGCAAATCGGAAGGGGTCCGAGAGGGCCGATGCCTTCCAGGACTGTGGGACTGTTCGAAAGAGATACCGTGGCTCTGGAACACAAATGGCTAAGAAGGAACATGGATGGGTTTAGTCAGTACAAGTCTGACACTCTTTTCCGCTCCGCCCAGAGCAGGAGGTTACAGGATGATTTCTAATCCGAAAAAAAAACCGGTATAAAGTCGTCAAGGTGGAAGCGACAGGGTGGCCCCCGAAATTCAAATCTTCTTACGTTTTTTGCAATTTGCCAGTCAGTGTCAAGTTTTATCTAAACTAATATAAAGAGGAAAGAGAAAGAAAAAATTTGATTGTTTGTTTGTTTGTTTGCATAGAATAGGCTCCGAAAGTACTGGTCCGATTTGAAAAATTCTTTCAGTGTTAGATGGCCATTTATCGAGAAAGGTTAGAGGCTAAATATCATCACGCTACGACCAAAAGGAGTGGAGCAGAAATGAAAAATGTTGCGAGAACGGGGAAAATGTGACGCAAACGAAGTTGCGCCGGACAGCTAGTGTTGAATAATAGTTATTTGTTATACAAGAGTGCAAAGTTGCTTTTTAACCGCGTGTTCAATTTTGATGACCGAGCAAGCGCGTGATTCAATTTTAGAATCCTGAGCGTTAGCGAGGGAATCAAAAGAGCACGAGGTGAAAAATCTTTGCACTCGAGTGCAACACGTAACTTTTCATTCCACCTCAGCGAGGAAATGACTAAATGCAAAAAACAAAAGTTTACAATCACAAGATAGGTACACTTTTATTTCAGTTTAGGTATTAATTACTACATTATGACAGGTAAGTATTACAGAATAATCTTTAAATTATAACAAAATAATATTACGGTATAATTAACAATGACGTGAAAAAATGCCGCGTAAAGAACCGCGTACAAAGCAAATTGAAAAAAGAACACCAAGAAGGTTCCGAGTCTGAGTTTTTAACAAATTAAAAAAAAGTTGTATGATATATTCGGCACCAGAGGTAGCAGTAAATAGGTTTAATGTTTTTTTTAATTCACAAACTTAGTGCACACGATGTTCTAAATTCAATTTACTTTATCCTCTAGAGAATAAAAACGGCTTTTGCACTCAGATATCGAAGAGTAAAAATACTCTTTCCGAGATGGTGGGATGAAAAATATAATACGCGGCGGCGCAGGTTTAGTTTTTACGATAACACAGAAGTTTTTTTTATAAAAATGTTTTCCCCACTCTAGGAATTTCTCCTGTATCGTACGTTTACAAACATTTAAACTCACGTACACAAACAGACCCGGAACAACTATCTGTAGGACAAATAGGTATTTGTTCCGTGCGGAGATCGAACCCACTACACACAACGCAGCAATCAATCGCTCAGCCACTGTGCCAACCGTACCGTCAATTAAACATGTTGTTTATTTATTTTCAGAGAACCTATCTAATGAAGAGCGGACATGGGAGGAGATCATGCAGATCAAGGCTATGCCAGTACCCATGAACCAGAAACGAGAACTGAAGGCTAGATTGCAGGTAAACACAGAATTTACGATAACATAAATAAAAAATCGCACTTTTTGATGAATTAAGGACTGTATATAAATTGCCTTTAAAAATAAAATTCGACACAGATAATGTGTCTCTTCACGCGCGCTAAAGTTTAGCGCGATATAAAACGCGCGACGTATAAAGTCTTTTATACATAAAAGAGTCGTGCAATTTTGAAGTTGTTTTTGTTGTCGCCTACGGTGGTATATATGGGTAGCACGAAGACAATGCCCCTTAAATGTTATGTAATTTTGCCAGTGTACATTTACAGCGCCAAGATTAAGTATTTTGGACATTTAAAGTTAACTCATCATCATCATTTCAGCCGAAAGACGTCCACTGCTGGACATAGGCCTCCCCCAACGCCACATTGACATAAGGGGGGTTTTGCCATAATCGCCACACTTGGCAGGCGGGTTGGCGATCGCAGTACGGTTGTTAGAAATGCACAGAGAACGCTGCTGCCCATTCTCTGGCAAGTCTCGTAGTCGCCTCTTACGACACCCACGGGCAGATATGGGATGGTGCTATTCTTTACGTCCGACACCATACAGAACAAAAAATGACTATCGGAAATTAAATAATTTATTAGTAATTCCGACTGCTCATGATTAAACAACAGTTACATAGAAACCTTAACGGTTCTGCCATATGATATGTATGTTAGTCTTTAAGGTAGGAACAAGGTAGAAGGGACAGCCACGCTAAAACGGCAACCGCATAGAAGCTTGGGCAAAAGTTGCCTAATACAGAACTGATGTCAACATTTTTGTCAATTGTTTAATTTAGTGTTCTTTTAATGTTAAAGAATCTGAACAAAAGTAGAAATAAATTTTACTTTTGTATAGATTATTTTTTATTTTCATTTTTTTATTTACCTATTTTTTGTGCTTTGTAAATTCGTAATTTTTAGGGTTCCGTACCCAAAGGGTCAAACGGGACCCTATTACTGAGACTTCGCTGCCCGTCCGTCCGTCCGTCTGTCCGTCTGTCACCAGGCTGTATCTCATGAACCGTGATAGCTAGCTAGTTGAAATTTCTACAGATTATGTATTACTGTTGCTGCTGTAACAACAAATACTAAAAACAGAATAAAATAAATATTTAAGGGGGGCTCCCATACAACGAAGTGATTTTTTTTCTCGTTTTTATAAATAACGGTACGGAACCCTTCGTGCGCGAGTCCGACTCGCACTTGGCCAGTTTTTTTTTGTAATGTCTTGTTTTACTTTTTGTAGTAAGCAACGACTTATTGTCAGGCCTACCCCATACTTTAGTACTAACGCTGTAACATTCAAATATTGAAAAAAAAAAACAAAATGATTTTAAAAGAGTAACCATGGAGTTTCTTGCCGGTTCATCTCCATAAGAAACGACCAACCCGAACCGAGCACCTTTTGTCGACGTTTTATAAGTGCCCACGCAGGCGTATGTAAAGAAATTGAATATTTCAAGTTAAAAGTTTCTTAACCCAAACCCATTACATCCACAGAACGCCACAAAACTCCGCCTCCAAGGCTTCGAGCAACTCCAATGGCGACAACGCAAAGTCTGGCATCGCTTCCGAATACGATTCTCCGAAATAGTCGGCAAGCTAGAACTCTGGCAGTCCCCCATGAGAGAGATAGAAGGCAAGTTCGGCACCGGCGTAGTCTCATACTTCCTGTTTCTAAGATGGCTGTTATTCTTAAATATTGCCATATCAATGTTGATAATACTGTTCATGATACTACCAAAAACTTTGCTAACAGAACCAGAATCTAAATGCGACGAGTCTGAACTAAATTCTTCAGATTGCTGTTCAAATTTTTATTTAACTAAGAATTTGTCGGATTCCAATGTGTTTTTAGATATTATTCAAGGGACAGGATTGATGGAACGAACGATTCTCTTCTATGGAGTATATTCGAATGAAATATACGAGTATTATATCAAAAATTTGTTCCAAACTAAACTTTATTACAATATGCCTATGGCCTACATTCTTGTGGCTATTTCTTGGGTTTTATTATCCTTAATAGCTATAGTGAAAACTGCTGCCAAAGGTTTCAAAGAGAGGCTAGTCGAAAACGAAGGACAGTTTTACAAATATTGTAATTTAGTCTTTGGAGGATGGGATTTCTGTATCCACAACGAGAAATCAGCTAAAATTAAACATAAAGCGTTATATAACGAGATAAAAGGATATTTGGAAGAAGAAAAATATAACGAGGAAAGACAATTAAGGACCCGCGAGTCACAAATAATAATTTATTTCAAAAGATTATTAATTAATGTTATAGTTTTTATCATTCTTATAGCTTCAGGCGTTCTCATATATTTCACGTTTAACTATTCAACAGATAAATTGAGTCAAACTCCTGAAGAAAATGATGATTTAAACAATAACTTTGAAAATTCAATAACAAATGTAACGCAACCTGAGAAATTGACCTTAAGGTTGTACCAAGGTGAAATGTTCTTCGGACAGCTAGAAAAAACTTTACTAGAATTCCTTCCTTTCATATGTATAGTAGTTTTAAATGTAATTGTACCAGAGATCTTTAGTTATTTAATACCATTTGAGAGTTACACTCCTGCGCATGTCCTAATCATTTCTCTGCTAAGGACGGTGTTGTTAAGACTGTCTTCTTTAGCCGTTTTGTTAAGTCAAATGTATACTTACGTTAGGGGCAATGGATCTATCTGCTCCATAGACAATGCAGCAGATGAAACGTCATCAAAATTAGATTGTTGGGAGACGTATGTTGGTCAACAACTCTATAAGTTGATCCTAACTGATTTTGCTGTACAATTTGTGACTACGTTTTTCATAAACTTGCCTAGATCGTTTTTAGCGAGGCATACGAATAGTCGGTGCTTCAAAATAATCGGTGAGCAAGACTTTTATTTGCCAAAGCACGTTCTGGATATAGTCTATACACAAACTATTATTTGGTTGGGCTCATTCTTTTGTCCATTCCTTCCCATTATAGGAACGATATTTTATTTCCTAATTTTCTATGTAAAAAAATTCACTTGTTTAACGAATTGTACGCCGTCACCTGTTGTATATAAAGCATCGAAATCGAAGTCTCTTTTCATGTCTGTATTGCTTCTAGGTTTTATAGCTTCAATAGCTCCTGTAGCTTACTCCGTAGCAGAAATATTCCCATCCTTTAACTGTGGCCCATACAGAGGCAAAAATAACGTATGGGATTTTGTCGTCGAGACCTTTGACGGCTTTCCCTATCTCTTAAGAGAGTTTATATTCAGATTGGGGACTTCCACATTCGCTGTACCAGCATTTGCTGTCTTACTCTTCTTCTTGTATTATTATTGGGCAGTAGCTGCAGCTAATAGGCATATGGTGACTGTTTTGAAGAATCAGCTGGTTCTAGAAGGTCATGATAAGCAGTTCCTCCTAAATAGGCTCAGTGCGTTTATAAGGCAGCATCAGAAACGATGTGAGAGGAGGAATCGAGCAAGCTTTGCTGATGATGACTCAATTAGACAGAGTTCTAGGTAAAATATTGTGTTGGGGGTTCGTTAAGGGGGATGGCAATAAGGTAGCCCGCCGAAATTCAAATTTTCTAATGCATTTAATCCAAATATTTAATTTAATGAATGATTAGGTCATGCAAAAATCATTCAATGAACTTAATGGATTCGTACTGATGATTTTGAGGAGAGCAGCGGTGGCCCAGTGGTGGCAGCCCCGACTTACGAGCAGTGAGCTGAGGGTTCGAACCCAGGCAGGTGCATTACTTTGTGTAATTTATTTCATCACCGCTGCTCTCAAAAAACGGTGAAGTAAAACATCGTGAGGAAACCGGCATGTCCTAGAACCAAAAATTCGAAGACATGTGACATCTACCAACCCGCACTGGGCCCGCGTGGTAGATTACAGCCCACTCCCTCTCATAGAGAGGAGGCCTGTGTCCCAGCAGTGGGAACATTATAAGCTGATGATGATGGTTGATGATTTTAATGATTATAACTTTGTAAAACTATACTTTTTCCGGCCGCAAATCATATTTTGTTCAACATAAAACATGACAGTGACCTGCAAATTTGCAAAAACATAAGAAAATTAGAATTTCGCGGTCTATCCTGCCGCTTCCACCTTAACATAGTTTGGTCTGATAGTTTTAAATGGGTCCCGTTTGACGCTTTCGTTACGGAACCCTAAAAACAAGACAGTGTTTTTTTAAGTCAGACTAAAATCATTTGTATTATGATTGCCAATGTTTTTGCATGGAAACCTTTTATCATGTGCTGTGTTTATATATAGTGCAATTCTGTTTTATTAAATGTATATTTTAGTCATTTTCCGTGCTATGATCTTTATAACTTAAGTGTGTCGCTCAAATAATTTCCAAAATCGTGAATTTTAGCTGAAAAACATAAATCTGAAATATGTCTCAAACGTATTGTTTATATTGCGTATTTTTTTTTCAATTATTTTTAACACTGTGACAGCTAAATCTTTTTCTTTTAAATGGAAAGGAAAGGTGCTATGTGCAAAGTGTTATTGGGGTTTTTCATCAGGAATTTATCAGTAGCAGACTCATTTTTTTTACCCAGTTGATAACAAGAGGCTCGCTCCCTACTATTAGGTTCTCCTCTGCCTATCACTTCGGGGGATTACATGCGTTATATTATTTTATCTAAACTAATATTATAAAGAGGAAAGATTTGATTGTTTGTTTGCATCGAATAGGCTCCGAAACTACTGATCCGATTTGAAAAATTCTTTCAGTATTAGATAGCCCATTTATCGAGGAAGGCTATAGGCTATATATCATCACGCTACGACTAATACGAGTGGAGCAGCAATGAAAAATGTTGTGAAAACGGGGGAAATGTGACGCAAATGACGTTGCGCCGGACAGCTAGTATCCCTATAACTAAATGGAGAAATAAAAAATTCTTCACTAAAACCTAGACAAAAGTACACATAACATTTAAATTCGCCATTATATTGTGCCATAACTTAAAAGGTACAATATTCGTCCTATCCTGTAAAAACTATGAATAAGTAAAGTTTAATTTCTTAAATCTTAAGTTTTCTTTGCATTTCCAACTACTTACTTACATTCCTTTTACTATTCACTAACAATCTTTTATAATAATTATTCATTTATTTTTTAAAGTGACAAGGACTCATAATTAAATAAACAAAAATACATAAAATTCAATAAATAACACAAATAATACATTGAACATACACAATACAAAATAAAAAAAAACCGGCCAAGTGCGAGTCGGACTCGCGCACGAAGGGTTCCGTACCATTTTTTTTTAAAAAATAAGCAAAAAAATTACTTTCTTGTATGGGAGCCCCCCTTAAATATTTATTTTATTCTGTTTTTAGTATTTGTTGTTATAGCATCAACAGAAATACATAATCTGTGAAAATTTCAACCGGCTAACTATCACGGTTCATGAGATACAGCCTGGTGACAGACGGACGGACGGACAGCGTAGTCTCAGTAAAAGGGTCCCGTTTGACCCTTTGGGTACGGAACCCTAAAAAACCACAATACACCTTAACTGTCACAATTTACGTTGACAGCCGACGACGGTCACGTGCAAGTCACTGCTGCGTCGTATGTATGGAAAGTCGAGCCTGTCGGCTGTCATCACCAGCACGCTGTTGGGTCTACCGTCCTCTCATTTAAAATATCGCAAGATTTGGTTAATTTCCTTATTTATTTATTGTAATTTCTTCTCTTTATGCTATAGTTAAAACTGTACAAAGGTGGACTTAATGCCTTGGGCCTTATTATTGTCATTCTTCTTCCAAATATGAAACGATCAAGAAACTTTACTTTTTAAGAAAAAAAAACATACTTTTTTTGTCTTCCTTTATTTTCTTGTCTCGATGTAAGACAAAAAAATAGTCAAATTCAAAAATGTCACAAAATTATTAACGAACGAAATTATTTAGTATTTAAAACCAGAATTTTATAATTATATGCATATATTTAATGTTTTTAAGGTTTCAGTGAAACCAGCGTCCGTACCATGACGTCTTAAAACATTATTGTTCCATTCCTATTCCAGAGTGGGAAAGAGATGGAGCTAGACGACCTGTATAGCACCGTCTCTTTTTCACTCTGGAATAGGAATGGAACAATAATGTTTTAAGACGTCATGGTACGGACGCTGAACGGGCACATGGGAACGCGGTTACAAACATGGACATATTAATTGAAATATTAAGAGCAGTTTCACACTAGCATATTTTTCTGAGCGTATAAGCTCGTATCGGCTTACAGTTCAAAAAATAGAACGCGCCTACACGCGCTTCTAAAACAAGCTTATACGTCCCTTTGTGTTTACTAGTTTTGTTCTGTCTCCTGCTGAAACGGAGGGAAATAGAAAAGAAAATTATGACATCCTACTCTTCCGCTATTCTTTCCTGATTAATTTCGTTGCGGGATCCTAGACAGTTAAATTGTTTGTCTGGGACTTGGTCGACCTTCATTGTGTCGGCGCTGGTCTGGTGGTTAACACTGTTGATTCTGGTGCATTGGAGTTGTAGTGGTTTGGGAACAGTACGGCAAAAAAAAATCTTAAATGTCTCGAAAATACGCTTAACTAAAACCGCGCTTACTAAAGTAAATAAGTCTGTCAGTGTCCACTGTCTTCAGCAGGTCCGCAAAGTGTCCGTACTATATTGACTTATCCTCTAGTAAAATAAAACTAAAGGTAGGCACACTATGTATAAATATTACAATTTATTTACATTATGTGGATACCTTAACTTGTGTCAAAATTAAAGACTGTTTTGTAATATTGTTTGTGTGTTACAAATCTACGTCTTGCTCAACTGAGTCTGACTTATTGTATGTTATTTAGATGATTTTTAGAGTTTTTCTCATTTAATGCTCGTTATAGCATTTTTTTAAATCTATTTATCAACACTTTATTCTTATGCCAGCTTGCATTATAAATCATTAAACGCCATTGTTCTATTTGTGTCCAACGTATAAAACAGTGACGGATTCGAAAATTAGGAATCTGTTCTCCGCGCTTACAGCCGCCATTTTTTATTTTGCTCGGCTCGCAAGCGTCGTAGCGTGATTTTATACAAGGTGTATTATATCATAATAAGCGCAAGACCTCTCTTGTGATGTTTCGTACCATGAACAAAACATTTGATCAACGAGTTCAAAAAACATTGGACTTTCTTTAGCAACTGACGCGATCAGCTGATCATGATCGTTATAGAAAAAAAGTTGTAGTTTCATGGTCTGAGACACCACACGAGAAGTCTTGCGTGTATTATATTTTTACAGCTTGAATAACATTCCTCAAGAATCAGGCTATCAAATGAAATTTTTATTTGGTAGTTTCACCGAAATAAAACACAAATAAACAAACTCTTCAGCTTTATTAGTGTAAATGTGTTCAGCGCTAGCCCATTTCATGATTTGTAATGCAAGCGGCACTTACTCTAAATAAGACTCTCTTTTGTAAATCTGTACATACATAAATAGCATTTATTAGTATAAGTACATAGATTTTTTAGTGATCTCAATATAGAAAATCATTGGAAGTAAGTTAAGTAGGCCCGTTAATCGCAAAATATAGTTTTTATTAAACTTGTCGCAATTATAAGACATTGTTTGTCTCATAGATGCGTTATTTATGCCGTTTTCACTACCAAACCTAAATATAATTTCCTCGATATGTAATGGGTCACCTAACCGCTTACCTAGGTTGGTCCGTGGATGGGTGACCACCCATTAAATACCCGTTTTCCTCCGTGCCTCGGAAAGCACGTTAAGCCGTTGGTCCCGGCTGTCATTTGTAGATCTTTGACCGTCGTTACAGGTAGTCAGTGGCCCGAAATTCTGGCAACCAGTCTTACACAGGGGTATCGTATTACCCAGTACTAACTGGGTTGTGAAAGTCAGATTCGCTTAATGTAAAATACTGGTATTCAGCTGCATCCGGTTAGACTGGAAGCCGACCCTAACAGTTGGGAAAAGGCTAGACAGATGATGACCTCAATATTATTTCCTAGTTGGAATTCCACTGAGCAAAACGTTGATAATCCATGACAACGCTTTCATTTAGTTAGCGGTAGTGAAAACAGGACATATTCTTTTACATTTAAGTACAATTCAATTAATATTCTTGTGTTCAACAAATTTATTTTCATGTGTAGTCACAACCAATGCAACACATATTAAAGATGTGTATAATATCTAGTCGACCATCATAGAAGCATTTAATTAATTAAATAAATCAAATCTTGTAAAAATACAGTGATACTAGACTTTTTCCTAAAGCTGTATGTAAAGCTCTGGTCAAATTGAGGCGAATCCCGCGCGGGATTCGGGAAGATAACGGTCGCGTTGATTCTGTCAAGTAACCTTAATGGAGGTGTTCAATTAGGCGTGAATAGTCTTGTGACTTCCTTATAGTAAAAATATTAGAAACTGTCTCATTTGACCACCTCCCCAATCCTTGTCCGAGCCAGCCCGCGATACTGAGCCTGTTGATTTAAATTCGCCCCTAAATCCGATATTGCCTGTCCCTTGCTGTCCTCCCCCAGCAAGAGAGAGAAAGAAGCTAAAGGGACACATGGCTAACTTGTAAGGGATCGAGAAGCGCCTGCCGACAGTAAAATAAGATAGCCAAGGGCGCTATGCCCGCAGCCTCCCCACGTTTCGACCCGTATAACATATGTTGGAAGGGCCATGGGAAGTTTGGAGGGAGTATCCTCTCCCAGCGATGCCCTAAGCCGAGGCTCGTAACCTACAGGGCGAGCCCTTACCGTGTTGTCGCTTAGTTTCTTTGTTTATTGTTTTATATGGCATTCAAGGCAGCCACAGGATAATCCGGATAAGCAGACCACAATCACCTATGTGCACCTACGAGATGCCATTCACAAAAAAGCCCTCCATTGAGTCTGGATTCGCCCTAGTGTGGTCAGAGCTTTATTAAGGCAGATAAGGTATCACTGGAGTCTTCAAACTGATGTAAAACGTAAATGTTGTTAGTAAAATAACCTATTTTAATTTTCCTTAGGCAATTATATAGTTTTATAATCATTTTGTGTTGTAACCAAGAATCTGTGTCGCTATTTAGTTAATTTTTTATACTTATTGATGTAACGTAAAAAGGTAGATAATATTTGGTATTTAAATAAGTTGGTAACATTATCAATTTATTTCTAATAATAATAAAAAATGTATATAATTAAATCAGTGTGTGTAAATTTTGGTATATTAACAGTTTATTTATATTGTAAATTAAAGAAATTAAGTACACTTCTTATATTAGTATTTTATCTGATTTTATATAAATTCGTCTTCCTTTTGTGCAATGTTTCGAAACACAAGCGAAGTCACGGGTTCTAGCGAGTATTGTAAGTTTAATAAATAAGAACTAAAAATGTTACCACAACACACTGCCATAAACATCTAAATATTTATTCAAAATAATGATTATAAACATTATTATGGAAATAAACAATTGTACACTTTTTATGTATTTTTCTTACTACACCTTATGGTCCATGACCCCTTTTTCCGTGTTTTAAAGTGTCTGGCAGAAATTTCCTTCGACGGAAAGTATCTGGCAGTGTTCATAATTATTTTTTAACAATCTTCTATAAGTGCAACACATTAAAAAATCAACGCACCTGATTTAAATATTAGCCGTCGGAACAAGTTAACAGGTAAGCATACATACGTTCACAGCATGTACTAACACTACCTGATGCTACACATTTTTTATTCAGAAAATAAGTCATGTTTTTTTTCGGATGGGAATTCATCAAATGACCCCCTCCCGCTCTGGGCAGAGCGGAAGGCAGTGTCAGACTTGTACTGACTAAAACCCATCCATGTTCCTTCTTAGCTCTTTCTGTTCCAGGGCCACGGTATCTCTTTCGAACAGACCGCAGCCCTGTCTGCGGGCCCTGGGATCTTGATTTATTATTCATCATAGTCATAAGACAGATTTGTTACTGGAATGTTTGTTCCGTCATTTCTTCTCCAGATAAAACGAATTCATCAAATGACTTCTCCCGCTCTGGGCGGAGCGGAAGGGAGTGTCAGACTTGTACTGACTAAAACCCATCCATGTTCCTTCTTAGCTCTTTGTGTTCCAGGGCCACGGTATCTCTTTCGAACAGACCGCAGCCCTGTCTGCGGGCCTTGGGATCTTGATTTATTATTCATCATCGTCATAAGACAGATTTGTTACTGGAATGTTTGTTCCGTCATTTCTTCTCCAGATAAAACGCTAGGAAGTGTTAAAGGGCGAGCGATGTGCGAGTTTAAAAAGTGGGGCGAATTAATAAGAATAAATGAAACCCCAAAGTACATAACAAAACTTTTATTATATATCTTGCAGTACACAAAATACAAAACTAAATTATTCTATTTCGATATATTTTTGCTTTTTCTATGTTTAAATATATATATATTACTATATCGGGCTCATTCACACAATACATTTTGTGTAAAGTAACCATTCTCTTTAAATGCCCGCGTGACATTTCATTTTTTTCTTAAACACACATAAAATATGTCAAAACGAATCATCATACTTACATTTTTTATGGGCAAAATACAGTGTAAGGAAAAAGGAGCGCTCAACCTATTACGATGTACTCAGTACATGATAAAAACTATAAAAGTGGCATACAGAACCACGAGGTTATCGGACCCCAATGATATTTCCAACAACAATGTTCAACTGTCATTGTCAGAAACTGGACATTTTTTGACGCGGTCAATTATGAGTGAATCTATTAATTTAAATCTTTGTTCAATTAAAAGTTCTAAAATGACGTGGGCATTTAAAGAGTCTATATTTTGTCTATTATATTATTACACTAATGGGGTGTATCGCTCAGTAAAGTATTAAAACTGGAGCACCTCGTTATATTATCTATACCCTGTGTTATTATATTATTTGCTTACTATAAAACTACTACATATAGAAGTCTAAATATATTGTACTGTGACTGTATCAATTTCACATTTTGTATACCTGTAACAAAGAATGCCATGGTAAGTTTATAAATTCGTTACATATGAATAAACTTAGTCGACAATGAAAAAGATAAAAGAAAAGAAAATCCTTTCCACAAGTGTCATTTGAAAGTAAAAATTAACATTATAATCCTTAACATTTTCATTCTTTTACTGTGCAAGGAATCCCTTGTCTTTATTTTTCTCAAGTAGCAGTCATCATCATCATGTTCTAGACCTTGTCCCATCCTACTTGAGGTCGGCGTAACTCGTTTGCTTGTTCCATCCTCCCCTATCAGAAGTCACGGCAGCATTTACTCTTATCTCTTTCATAACATTCCTCACATCATACATCCATTGCTCAAAAAGCCGCTAAGCTGAAGTGGGACTGGGCTGGGCACGTCTGCCGCATGCCCAAAGAGCTGTGGTTCAAAATATGCACTTTGTGTCACTGACTCTGGCAGGGCCACCATCAGGGATTTTAATTTTGAAAACACAAAAAATTTGTCGCTAATTAGTCGAAATTTGTCGCCAAATATCAGAATTTGTCGGTCACTGGTTCAAAAGATATAAGGGTTTATAGGTGGCTAATCTGGAGAAAGTCTCCCCAGCAGGGCCACATTTATATCTCTAAAACACCTAGCGAAGATCTGTTTTCTCCCATATTTTGTCGCCAATTCGTCGCAATTTGTCGCCAAGTTACAGATTTAGTCAGTGTGTAATTAAAAAGATATTAAAGAATTCAATTTCCCCATACAGTCGTACAAGCGAGTACAAAATACTTTATGTAGTTTCTAGACAGTATCTATGACGTCTTATGGATTCCTCCATAAGACGTCATAGATACGTTGTTGTGTTGTTTGTTTCGAATTAAATAAATATAAACTTTTACGGTAAGCAAGTAAGAGATCGATGCGCGTGTACAGACGAGCTGCTCGAGTTGCCCGTCTCGTAAGTTAAAATCAGCCAGTTTAATTACAGTGGAACTTATTATGAATAGTTACGAACTCGAGTATTGTTATCTCTAGGTATTCCGCAAATACAAAAACGGAGAAAAGAGCGAGATATAATAAAATTTATATTATAATAAAATTTGATTACAATTGACAATACGTTTTCAACGTTTAAGAATTTTAAACATTTTACTTAAGGTACGGTATTTTTTTATTATTCTAACGTTAATTAGAGCTTAACATTGTAAACTGATAAAACAGTTGCATGCGACTGTACATCTTGACACCAAATAGACCAAGAGCAAGGTTTAATGTTTTCAAAGAAGTTTAAGCCACTCTAACCTAGTAATTTAAAACATAAAAACATGAATTTAATTGAGAATTTATCTTTCTCGGACATTTCTAAAGACTTTAGACCGATAAAACTAGAAGTATATTACACATATTAATAGAAAAGAAAATTCTTGGTATGTTTTCGTGATCTCTTCGATCTAGCTCTTGGACTATACCTTACTAATTGAACTCATTATATCTCCTAAACTAAGACCCGATTAAATCTGTGACTTGGCGACAAATTGCGACGAATTGGCGACAAAATATGTGAGAAAACAGATCTTCGCTAGGTGCCCTAGTTTTAGAGATATAAATGTGGCCCTGCTGGGGAGACTCTCCAGATCGGCCACCTATAAACCCTTATATCTTTTGAACCAGTGACTGACAAATTCTGATATTTTGCGAATGATTCCGACTAATTGGCGATAAAATATGGGAGAAAACAGATCTTTGCTAGGTGCCCTAGTTTTTGAGATATAAATGTGGCCCTGCTGGGGAGACTCTCTACAGATCGGCCACCTATAAACCCTTATATCTTTTGAACCAGTGACCGACAAATTCCGATATTTGGCGACAAATTTCGACTAATTAGCGACAATTTTTTTGTGTTTTCAAAATTAAAATCCCTGATGGTGGCCCTGCCAGAGTCAGTGACACATGCACTTTCTGGAGCCCTGACACAGCCAGAAGGCGTCGTGGCAGACCTCGTTGAAGATGGCGGGACGAGCTGGACAAAACCAACGACCAATGGTCCGCATTTGATCGACAAAATTGGAAGTCATGGGGAGAGAAAAAAAAAAAAAAAAAAAAAGGCTTTTGGTCAGAAGTGGGATAACAGGCTAACAGTAACACCAGTCAATCACAATGTCTCAGCAAAGATTTTTGTTTCCCTAAACTGGCCAAAAATATTAGTGTATTTACCGCGCTCAGTTGATAGTGGCTGAATGCTCAAAGTCCCCCTTGTCGAGATGTCGTTGGGCCACCTTAGACGGTTCGTAGATTAGCATGGACATGCGCTCCGGACTGGTCTTGTTACGTTGCATGTCTGGAAGAAAACGCTGTTTTAGTATCACTGGATAATCTTAAACCCGGTGGATTGAGGATCTGAGCAAAGTGGCTGATAACAGCACGGGGCTCAGCGAGAATAAAATAAAACAGTTACGATTGAAGGTGACCATGTCCGCCAATATACTGCTTTAAAACTCTACTTTACGAGGCAGATGTGAGTGCAAACGCCAGGAGAGAATGCCCTAGAATAACATACACTGACCTTATTGGTGATGTTCTTGAGAGAGGTCAGATGCGGAGTAGCTGCAGAGTACTGCTGTAACCTAGTGCTGTACTTACATCTTAGACTAAGGCGTCGCTTGTGTTGTCCGGATAGCTCCAGCTGCCTCCGCACTAGCTGCGAGGCGGAAGCAGGTCTGGGACCCAGCGGCAAAGTAGCTGGCTGCAGGGTTACCTCTGAATATGCTGTCTTGCTTGTGTAGTCTGCGAAAGAAACCCTTGGTTAAAAGCCGGGCTGAGGCCAGCATGGGCAAGTGTTTGGAGAAAATCGTCAAAAAAGACATAGCAGAGGAAGACTACAGAAAAAAAGGTGCTCCATTATTTGGGTTGTGTCTAGGCAAATTTTATATCATTTCCTATCTTTATTTAACATCTTATTTACAGAATCGCTATCATCATCAACTGAGTTTTACAGAGAACAAATGCTATTATGCGTCAAGAAAAATCATAAAAATAAACTTTGGGCTTCATTTTCAACGCAACGTCTTACGTCAAAAGACACAAGTCCTAGCAAAGAGGGTCAGCGTGAGCGCAAAAATTCGACTAGCAATTTATGAATTTACCCGTTCTTAAGAGTTATTCGCACAAATACAAGTAAGTCTAAAAATGGAGCTATGATGTTGAACCCACCTCTCTCATTAAGGTTAATCTCGCGATGCAGCTGCGACAGCTCAACATCATTGACCTGGATCTTGTGCTTCTTCTCCAAACCGCCCCAGGATCGGTTTTGGTCCCCGATGGTGACGGTTATGTCCCCGCCTGGTTTCATATCCTCGTCTTGGAATGATGTGTTCTTGCTTAGAGGTTCCGCCTGGGAGTTTAACAAAAATACTTTTGAATGTGAATCACGGAACTTAAAGCACATCTAAACTGCGTTCAAGAGCTGTCAATAATCTCTTGAACGCTGATTAGATGATTGTGCTAATGGCTCATCCCTAGTATGGTGGGTCTTGTTCGTCAGGGGAAGTACTAGTACCAAATCTATTACTTCTAATAAGCAGCTTTGCTGTGTTTCGGTTTAAAATGATTTGGAGAATTTCCCGGCACTTTAGAAATTACAGCGTATTTCTGGGATGGCAACACATTTGTGATTCTTATGATATGCGTTGACCCAATCTGCGGACCGTCTGCTGAACACCAAAAACTGATAAAATACTAAAGGCAAACTAAAATATTCCTTACCTTAATCTTCCTCTTCACAGTAGGACTAGACTGGGGTCTGTTCTTAAAATCAATATGCTGATTCTTGTCACTCTTATTCCTGACAATCGGCGACAGTTTCCTATATTCGCTCCTCGGCTCCAACTCTATCCTAACCGTTTCCACAGTCGAGTTACTGGCCCTGCCGAAGAGAGGGGACAGTTTCGGCTTTGCTCCACTAGTCACATCCGATTCTTCAACACTCTCGATCGTAATAGTCGAATCGATACTGTTCGGATTATGCTTAATCGGTTTGACGATAATCAGTCCTTTTTGGACGTCATCATCGTCGATTTTAGACGATTTTTCTAGATCGTAATTCGGGTTCTCGAAGCCCGTTTGCGTGGCTATATCGTCGCTCACTCCTGTGAAATTCTGAGTGTTAGTATTCGATGCCTTGTTCAGCATTCGTTTACGTCTTTCCAAATCTGCGTGTATGTCTGTCTGAACGCGTAAGTTGATGTCTCCGTAGCGTCGAACAATGTAGTTTAGGAGCCATTGGTAGCCTTTGCGGAGGCCAGGGTCGAGTTTCGACTTTTTGGAATTTGGGTGTTCGCCGCCGTACGCGCTGTAGGATTCGACTAGGGTTGGACAGCGGTACCTGTGAAATGAGAATAGGAAGTGTATTTAGCTACAAGATGCTGATGGTAATGATCCTTTGGAAGTTTAAAATACGCAAGCCTTCTACTGCGTTTTGAGTCGATGGTATTTTGGGGGGGATACAGGTCTGAGATATACTACCCCTCTCCTTTTGCACGTCTTGTCGAGGAGGTTTTAAATCAGTTGGACACAGGACGTGTCCACCCCAACAGCAGCAGCCGTGGCGATTTGTCTGTTTTGACTGTTTGTGGCATTAATCTTCAAAAATCGCTTAGAATCGGTACTATCAAATAAACGGGACGGATCTGGAGAAGGATTATGAAGTGAAATGCGTGTCTTCTATTGGTATGTGTATGAAATGTTCTTCTTTAGCTAGAATTGACCGGCGAGGACCAGTAGAGCAAAGGAGTCCTGTAATATGGGGTATGCTAGTTGAACCTCGTCGTTCTCAAGAATGCGGCCGTGACAGAATAAACGTGGTGGGTAGAACAGTGACAGTGTTGTAGTGCAGCTTGCCCTCTGCCAGCAATGGTCTGCCTAGGCTGAGATCATTGATTGATTTACCTAGAAATAGGTAAAACGTAGGTCATCAGGAATTTTCCAGTAACAGCCGGGAGTCCGAATTTGTGCGTTGTTTGGCTTGGTTCTTATTATAAGAGAATTTAAATGGCAAAATGAGGGCGTACAATAGGCACACTTCTGTTGAATCCTTTTGTGGAAATGGGCGTAATGTTAGGTTACAAGAAACTGGGTTAAGTTTAAGTAAGTATACGTAAGAGAACCAAGGTTACCGACGTAGCCCGAAGAATTTCCATTCTTAAGTGGCAGTGGGCAGGGCACATTGCTCGCAGAACAGATGGCCGATGGGGCCGAAAAGTTCTGGAATGGCGACCGCGAACCGGGAGACGATGCGTTGGAAGGCCTCCCACTAGGTGAACCGATGACGTGGTGAAGGTTTCGGGGATCCGCTGGATGCGAGTCGCACGGGACCGGACAATGTGGCGACACTTGGGGGAGGCCTGTGTCCAGCAGTGGACGTCTTTCGGCTGAAATGATGATGATGATGAAGTATACGTACTTATTAACCAGGGGCTCTATGTTAAGCTTGTCAACCACATCGATGTCGTCCAGGGCTCCATGCTTGTCCTGTTTGTTCGCGAGCACCAGCACTGGTTTACCTGGTAAAGGAAAACCTCCTTACTTTAGAAATGGGTTAAATAGTATAATGAGCCCATGAAGTTCCCACTGCTGGGACACAGGCCTCTTCTCTATGAGAGGGCATGGGCTATAATCCGCTATGCTGGCCCAGCGCAGGTTGATATCTACCAACCTGTGAACCTGCGCTGGGCTGATCACATGTCTTCGATTTTTTGGTTCTAAGACATTTCCTCGAGATGTTTTCCTCCGCAGTTTTTGAGAGCAGTCGTGATGAAAAATGGTGTTACAAGTACAGAAAATTCAATTAATACAATCATTGTTTTTTTTTTTTTGTATGTTTAGCCGGTTCAAAAAAAACAGTCAAAATAAAGTATGTAACAGCTGTTTTTTGCAGATACTTTGAGAGCCCAATTGCAAATAGAAAATTAGTTTTCTACTTTTCCAGATTCAAATTAAAGACTCATCAAGTTTACTAAGAAGTTTATTGACACCTAATCGTCTACCGAAAGGTCTATACTGTGCTAACTAACGAAATAATTACTCATAAATAAAATAGTGACGCATAGCTTGAGTCACGTCAGTAAAAGGCCAAGGACTTTCCTAAATGAAGTAAGAATTTGTTCCAAATTCTTGTTCGAAAGTCATGAAGTAAACGATTTTAACTTTTCATCATCCTCACCTGCCTAGCCTTTTCCCAAACTACCTTGGGGTCGGCTTCCAGTGTAACTGGATGCAGCTGAGTATTTTACATGGAGCGACTGCCTATCTGACTCCCACAACCCAGAAACTGGGTAATACGATACCCCTTGGTAAGACAGGATGTCAGACTTTTGGCTCTGACTACTCGTAACGACTGTCAAATATCTATAAATGACAGCCGGGACCAACGGCTTAACGTGCTTTCCGAGACACGGAGGAAACTCTGTATGTAATTATGGTCACCCATCCGCGGACCAAACTCGGCAAGCACAGCTTAACCCTTTGGGTACGGAACCCTAAAAACGAGAAAATTCTGAATTTCGAGGGCTATCTAAACGCATCCTCCTTAAATAGACCGACGGCCTATCTCGCAGCCGTTAGGGTTTTACAGCCCAATTACTAGTTAGAATACTTAGAATGATATTTATTGGTAATACTAGCTAGCAGACATTTGGCCTTCTGTTTATTTACCAGTAACGACTATCAACGGTCTAAAAATAATAACGGCAATCATTTCTGCCGCAATAAATTACTTTATAATAAGGTCAAACGTACAAGAATGAATGTATTGTATGGAGAGAAAGAAGAGATTTTTCGCTCGAGTAAAAATATCGGTGAAAGCCGTAAAATTCAACTGAAGGCAACGGAAATTACTTCAAAAATAAATTATTTGCTTTTCCGATTTTATTACGAATAAAATCGGAAAAGCACATAATTTATTTTTCCCACGTGTTATAAATCTTTCTTATTTTTGTTATTTTTTTACTTTGCCCCCGCACTAGGAATCTCTCCATTATCGTGGGTGCGTTTATCAACATTAAAACTCACAAACAGGCAGACCCGTAACAACTACCTGAAGGCCATACAAATATTTATTCCGTGCGGGAATTGAACCCGAGACACGCAGCGGAGCATCCAATTGCCCAGCCACTGCGCCAAACGTGCCGTCTCGTCCATCCGTGTCCGCGTTGTGGACTAAAACTTCTCAATAATGTGTTAAAGAAGAACCACTCCCAAAAGGATTGTTTGCAACCAAAGGGAAATCTCAGGAACTTAGCAGAAGCTGTTCCCAGCCCCAGCATTTAAAGACTACACAAAAGCAGACGTTTTCATTTTCTTCGCAGGTTTTTTTTTTGTTTTCATAAGGGACGAAGGTCAAGGCCCTTCACAAGCTAGCCAGCCGCCTTGGCTTGATGTCGTCTGCTCCTTGTGGTGAAGCTTACGAGGCCTGTGACTAGAAATAGACGTAATTCAGCTACGATGATAATGTGAGACCTAGGTTCAGGTCCCACAGAAGAACGGAAGGGCCTATCTCTATCATTAGACGTTTTCCAGTTGAGATGACACCTACTGATTCTGTTAGCTTGCATCATCCAACTGCTGGGCAACGACCTCTCTCCTCTCTCTCCCCATGACTTCCAGTTGTCGCGATCCAGGGCCAATGTGGATCACTGGTTCACTGCTAGAAAGCATCGCGGCAGACCTCGTAGAAGATGGCGAGACGAGCTCGACAAGACCAGCGACCAGCTGAGATGATGATATGATATCTTCTTGGTTCATACAGACAGAGCATGTAGAAGGGACGTAGGTCATTAAACTATGCCATGGAAGAAGTACCTAAGAACTGACTTGACCTAGAAGTTGAGTTGCGTGTAGATTAATGTCGATTGGTGGTAGGTAGTTATTTACATTTTATGGCGACCTTTTGATAAACGAGAAAATACTGAATTTATTTTCAGTGATGAAAAAGTTAGTGGATTACGAGAACCTACCTACCTCTGAAAACAAAAAGGTAAGGAAACTTTCGAACGATTACAGAATTTCCCCTTTTTCGAAAGACTGGATGTAGCTTTCTGGTTAGATTGGTATAAAAGAATAAATATTTTGATTCCTTCTAAACTATTACAGAAAAAACGAAACGATTTCATTATGGAAAATTCGTCGCTTCCGAATTACATTTTCCGAACGAAATTATTACGAAATCTTAACGTGAATAAGCCTCGAGTTACCATGACGATTATTGCAAAATAATAATAAAAAATCATACCTGATATTTTGTCGTGCGATAAGACCTCTTCAAGAACGGCTCTGCATTCATCCAACCGTGAAAAATCGCTTGAATCGATAACAAATATGACTCCATGCACTTCGCTATAGTATTGAGACCATATCTGACGGAAATGAGGCCCTCCTCCCAAATCATATATCGTTACAGGTGTATCTTTATGCACTAAATTTACAGCTTTAAAACCCACAGTCGGCAAAACCTTGTCATCCTTTTCGCCGGCCAAATTATTCACAGTTTTTGTTTTTCCCGCGTTATCCAGCCCTATTAGTATCAACACGATCTGGCGACGCTGGTTTCGCCGTCGAAAAACACTTCTTAGACAATTACCCATAATAAACACGACTTACAACTAGATTAACGATAAAAAATCACTACACATTTCACAAATACGTGTTTCAAATTTGAATTTGTCACCCGTGGCCATTTGTAAACAAAAAAAGTTTTGTTGACAGATTGGTTACCAATAGCGATCGAGTTCGAAGTGGCCAGTGTTTTGCATTAGTTTGTTCTCTTTGCCCATTTTTATGTAGATTTTGTTTTCTTTGCTGATTAGTTTTATTTTAAATATTTTTGTTTATTTAATAGTTTAAATATTTCTTCGGTTGCGTATTCAATTATTCCAATTTGAGCAGGCCTACACTGTAAATTATAAATTTATGCCTAATAAAATCTTTATTTATTTTTTAATCACATAACCACGACTGTCGAGCGCCATCCAATGTAAACTAATAAATTAATGTATCTCTAGATACGCGTGTCTACTACAAGGCGACAGCTGTATTCGAACAATTCCACATTAAAAACGATTGTAAATTAGAGGTCACATCTGTTCCGTTATAATGTCGATGTCCTTGCAATTTGTTTGTATTTCTTATGGGTAAGGAAAGAGTAGGGGTGTGCCATTGCCTTTTGCTTAACATTTTCACAAATCATATCATAAGCAATAGAATACATAGCACAGATAGCTTGTTTTATCCCATAAAATCTTTACCAAGATGATATACAAAGCCTTTATATAGTATGAACACCGCTCTCTGGCGTGGGCAAGTACTACGGGTTTCTTAAAGATAATCTGACAGGATTTCCGGAGCGGGCACCGCGTAATTTGGCATACGCCCGTAGGCAGGCTGGCACATAGACTAATATATATATAAATGAGATGGGCTGGCAGACAGGTATGGCATCGCAAGGCACCCACTTGCTAGGACATAATTACTTAACAGGGTCATAAGGGCAGCGTCCTAGTCCCATTTGTGAGAAAGCGGAGTTCATATTTAGTAGTGCACGGAGCGGATGTCCGGCATCAAAATATCTTTAGAAAACCTGCCGCATGCGTCGCGAGCACCATTATCATCATCATTCTCCTATCCTTATCAGACATCTCCTTTATGGCCATATGATCCTTCACACAGTCCATCCGTCATTTCTAGAACATAAATACTCTAGCGATCGTGCACACGCGCCTTTACGCGCGTGTTTTATAGCGGATGGCCCTAACTTGATTCGAATAACAAATAAAACATCCATATAAAAATACATAATTGAACATTTATTTTGAGAAAAATAATATTCACCATAAATACAGGTACAATTTCGACATAACGTTATTTACAAAGCTCAATAAGTTTTATAAATAAATACATTAAAATGCGCGCCAATTAAAATCAACGGCCATCTTGATTTGTGTTACCAGTCGAGAAAAATTAAATTTATCTGAATTTCACGAGAACTGTGTCGCCATTTTTGATTGAGAAATAGGCGAGATCTTTCATAACGTTGTCGAGGCATATTTCTGCGCCTTGCATTTGATCGTCGAGTAAATATAGTGTTGGTGGGCCAGTGTGGACAGCCTTCGGGAACAATCTTTGTGCGAGTGTGACCAGCTTTTGCACAAACATGGACGATGGGAATTTCTTTTTGAATTGTTTGCCGGTTCCGTCTTTTAGTATAATTTCTAGTAGTTGAGATGTGAGCGTCATGTTTTTCGGTTGTTTCTCAAGCAAGCTGTCGTCTGGGATGCCGTATTCTGAAATTAAGAAACAAAAAAGGCTTTAATAGTTGCTACGTTGGGATCGTAGCTAAGTAATAACAGCCGCACGAGTCGATCAATCAAGGTTAGGCTGCACTTGTCAAGGTCAGTTGATCTATTTATATCGGGAACCCTCCTTTGTTTCTGAAAACAGGCTAACTCATTTGTGACGTACGCCACTCTCAGCATAGTTACATCATCATCAGCCCATAATGTTCCCACTGCTGGGACACAGGCCTCGTCTATATGAAAGGGAATGGACTGTAATCCACCACGCGAGCCCAGTGCGGGTTGGTAGATGTCACATGTCTTCGAATTTTTGGTTCTAGGACATGCCTGTTACCTCACGGTGTTTTCCTTCACCGTTTTTGAGGGCAGCGGTGATGAAATAAATTACACAAAGTAATGCGCCTGCCTGGGTTCGAACCCTCGGTTTACTGCTCGTAAGTCGGGGCTGCCACCACTAGGCCACCGCTGCTCCCCAGCATTGTTATACGCCGTCAAAAAGCCTCCCTCATGTTAACCATTTTTTCTGTTCATAAACCTATAGACTCTTATGACATGTCAGAAGCCAGGTGCACGGCTCATATTTGTCGTTGCCTATGGAGCAAAAATTGTGCGGTGTAAAGTGTAAACGAAACCGTCAACCAAGCATTCTGTAATTCTAATTCTATGCAAAAATTATTGCTGCGGAAAATACATTTTTTTTGGGGTAAAAATCACGCTTTACGGTAGAACTCAATGCTACGCACTTAAAAAATTGAGTTGATGTTTGCATTGTATAGTACAGGGAGAAAAACTTGGAATTTTGACCCCAAATATCTCTGTAACCCAGGTGTGGCAACCTACAAAAAGCAACTTACATCAAAAAGTACTACAGCGCCATCTATCGAGTAAAACAGAAGAACTAATATGGTCTGCATCGCGCAAGCAAAGTTTACATCGACTTAGAGTATATATAGCAACCCGACAACAACTGGCGGGCAGTTGCCCACCAGACATAACACCTGTCCGGTCGGAGGATCCTCCCTTTTCAGTGGTGTGTTGAGGAACTTTACACTCTGTTCGTCATACAAACAGGTATGTTCCAGAACTAAATCATCACAAGTAAGTGCCTTTCGGCTTCGTTACTTTTAAACCCCTAATTTTTTTAAAGGCTAGATACATAATGATGAATAACAACTTACTGCGAATAAGCTCGGCGAACCGACAGTGCTCCTCATTGAAAGCTCGCTGCGCTACCGGGTCCTTCTGAGCCAGTTTCCACTCCGCTCCATATCTCTTCATGTAGTCGTACTCCGCGCCACGACGCAGTTCCCGAGTTATTGTGGAGCCGTTTAGTTCCTGGAAATTTAATCACACATTTAATGCCTATGCCAGCGGCTTCGCACGCGTGAAGTGTTTTATGTCCCACAGGATCGCACTACAGGGATAAAAAGTATCCTGTGTCTTAATCCAGGATATAAACTACCCGTGTGCCAGATTTCATCCAAATCAGTTCAGTAGTTTTCGCGTGGAAGAGTAACAAAACATCTATGCAAGCAAGCAAGCAACCTGACGAATCTTTTACTTAAATTCTGTTTTATTTTGTTATTTTTAAAATCTTACTGTTGTATATTTTATGTTATTGTACTTACAAATGTTTCATGCTTTGCACCTATGTTTACTGTTTTCATTTTGTATGCACGTCATGTCCCTGCGACAAATTAATATTTTTTCTTTCTTTCTTTTCTTTCTTTCTATAGATCCATCTATCCTCAGACACTTTCGTATTTATAATATGTATTAGTAGGATGGAAGGTTTATTTATTTATTTAATGCAAAATGTACATGATCATAGTTACAAGCTGTGCTTACAACTAGAGAGTACATTACACTGTTAGGACGCAGCAAAAAAACTTAAAAATAAATTAATAGTATTGCAGCGAGTCTTATAAAACTTAGGAACATTCACAATAATAATAAAAAAAGAAAAAACTTCTATCTAGCACTTTTGCACAGAAAACATTATAATTAACCCAAACACATACATATATATTTGAACTCTATTTTAACTTCTTATCGTATATAGGTTTAGACAGTGGGTGATGCTAGCACGGAAACGTGGGGATTGCCACAAGACAGAGAAGCCTATATCCATCAGTTGGTGAATGATATATGGAGCCAGTGTCCCCATAGTCTGACTACCAGTCTCCCCAACGGCTATCCTAGTACAGACAGCGTAGTAGTAACCCCCCTGGCGTTCTCGGCCGGACTGTAGAGGGGTTAGCACATACTGACGCTGTCTGTACCAGGTACCTAAGTAACTGGGTTGTGGAAGTCAGACAGGCTATCGCTCCGTGTAACATACTGGTTTTCAGGATCTGGTTAGACTGGAAGCCAACCCGAATATACTTGGAACAAAGCTAGGCAGATGAAGACGATTTTTGACAAAGAAAACACGAGGTATTGAATAGGTAATAGACCACGTCATTTACCATATTTTTGTCGTTTTAATTCCACGAGACACCAGCAGAGAAACCACAGACTAGACAACTATACGACGCCGTGTACAATACAAAAGTGAACAAGGGGTGCGTAGGACTGAGCCGACAGCCAAGTCAGGTGGGCGGACAGCCGAGCGAGGGTGCCCACACCTGCTGTTGCACGCATGATTGCGCTTGCTTTTTTATTTTTATTAGCGTGTGATTTGCTTACCTCGAGATCGGTTGACGTATGTATGTAGATAGATAGATAAATTATTTATTTAGTGCACACAAAAGACATAGCAAAACACACAGAAGCACAATTAAATGACACAGATTACATAAATATACCTATATAAAACAAGGAGTCAATATCCCTACCCCTACTATAATATTATAAATGTGAATGTAAGTTTGTTTGTTACGCTTTCACGCGAAAACTACTCAACCGATCATCATGAAACTTTGTACACATATTCTTGGAGGTATTAGAAGTAACATAGGCTATATATCATCACGCTACGACCAATAGGAGCGGAGCAGCAATGAAAAATGTTGCGATAGCGGGGAAAATGTGACGCAGATGAAGTTGCGCGGGACAGCTAGTACAGAAATAAAAAAAAACATATTTACGAAACAGTTATAGTAACACCATGACATACTTCAAATAAAATAACGAGTGTACAAGGTGCGGTGTGCGTCTCAAGGTTGCACCAAATGGGAGTCCAGCTCAGCATGTGTCAGGCATGCACCTGACGCTGATATTCTGCTGGATCTCTTTAAGGACATACGGACGTCGAGCAGACGAGATAAATTGGTGTGTGAAAGTGTTATTTATGCACGGAGTGAAATTATGTGAGTTTACCCTTAACTTAAATTTAGTATTCTTCAGTTAGTTTACTGTATTGGAAACTTTCATGTTCATTGGTGAGTGTATGATTATTATGTTGAGGATATTTGGTTTCTGTGACAGGATGAACGATAGACGAGTTTTTCATGAGCTTGTTCTGTGAGACTATTCATGAAAGATTGAGCGTTTCTTGTAATTTTTTAGTATTTTATTTAATTTTTTTATCATTTATTATTTTTAATGTTTCTCTTATGAGATGGCGCTGTATAGGGTCGGAGCAGCAATGAAAAATATTGCGAAAACGGGGAAAAAGTGACGCAGACGAAGTTGCGCGGGACAGCTAGTTATTTGAAAAAACGAGCAACAAAGTCACTTTTTTGTATGGGAGCCCCCTTAAATACCTATTTATTTTATTCCGTTTTTAGTATTTGTTGTTATAGCGGAAACAGAAATACATAATCTGTAGAAATTTCAACTGACTAACTATCACGGTTCATGAGATACAGCCTGGTGACAGGCGAACGGACGAACGGACAGCGAAGTCTTAGTAATAGAGTCCCGTTTGACCCTTTGGATACGGAACCCTAAAAATGTCTCAAATTGGCGGCTAACACAAAAACATACATACATACACTCCTAAAATAATAACCCTTCCATTTGTCTTTGCCTCAGTTGCGTCAAAAAGAATGTTTACACGAAAAAAGTCCTTACCAGCAATGTCTCAATCTTAGCAGTAACAAGTTGTGATCCGGTGTCGTAGTCTTCAGTTTCTTGTATGGGGTTCTTTAGGAAATACAGCTTCTTCAGACCGTGCAGTTTGTTCAGTTCGCTTAGTGATCGCCACTGTAATGTGAAAAATTGAGGTTCTGGCATTATAAGCGTTACTTAAGTAAGCTGTGGGTTAAAACCCAGGCAGGCGCATTACTTTATATTTATTTCATCACCGCTGCCCTCAAAAACGGTGAAGGAAAACATCGTGAGGAAACCGGCATGTTCTAGAAGTAAAGATTCGAAGACATGTGACATCTACCAACCCGCACATGGGCCCGCGTGGTGGATTACAGCCCACTCCCTGTCATAGAGAGGAGGCCTGTGTCCCAGCAGTGGGAACATTATAGGATGATGATGATGATGAAGCGTTACTTACGTGTTTTTGTTTGGGTCTTATTAACGCATTCTCTTTCTTTCTCATTGAAAATAGTTAACGAACTGAACGAACGAACTGAACGGTTAAGCAGAGGTGTACTTCATAGTACACCCACATTTAGCCAGTCGTAATTAAACCCATGTAAAAGGGGGCGACCCTATTGCCATCAACCGGTCACAAAGCACAGACTCCGTGGCTGCTACTGAGAAATTCTTGATGGAAAAACCCAATACCTATTTGCTAGACCCGGGAATTGTACCCAGGACCTTAGGGTCAGCAGTCGCCAGGGATTATGACAGCCAGACCAACGATGCAGTCGTATCGAAATTATCTGCTT
This sequence comes from Cerastis rubricosa, assembly GCA_949152445.1. Classification (NCBI taxonomy): domain Eukaryota; kingdom Metazoa; phylum Arthropoda; class Insecta; order Lepidoptera; family Noctuidae; genus Cerastis; species Cerastis rubricosa. The sequence continues at coordinate 13,197,082 of OX424548.1, read as the reverse complement.
AATAAACTCCGAAGAAATTATTAATAAGGAATTGGAAGTCATTTCTACAGAAACGTTCATCATCATCATCATCTTTTGAGCCGAAAGACGTCCACTGCTGGACATAGGCCTCCCCCAAGTCTCGTCACATTGACATAAGGGGGGTTTTGTCATAATCGCCACGCTTGGCAGGCGGGTTGGCGATCGCAGTACGGTTGTTACAAAAGCACAGAGAACGCTGCTGCCCATTCTCTGGCAAGTCCCTTAGTCGACTCTTACGACACCCACGGGAAGATATGGGATGGTGCTATTTTTTACGTCCAACACCATACAGAACATACGATTGTAGATAAAACAAACAACAACAGAGAAAAAGTTATTACACCAAAAAAATATTTTAACAGATGGCAATACAAAAAACCAAAATATTACCATACTCACATTGTTAATCCTGTTCCTATTCAAAAATAGAACTTCCAACTTCTTAAATACATCCACTTTGTCCTCCGGGTTCTCACTAATCCTTATTTCAGTAAATTGACAGTCATTTAAACTTAGAACCTTTAAGTTTTTCATACTGCCAAGGTTCATGATTTCAGACCATCGGTCTAGTGGATTTCCATCTAGTTTTAAAACAGTCAAAGTCCTCAAAGTTACTGATGGTGGTATTATTTTTTTAATTCTGTTGTAGGCAGCGATAATTTCGTTTAGTTTTGGCCATAAGTGTGATAGAGCGAGAATATCCGCCCATTCGTAGTCGCACACTGAGATGTTTAGTTTCTCAAGGTTGGCAAAATTGATTGATAGTTGCGCCAATGTTTCTTCTGGCATGTCTATGGCCATGCGGTTTTTGCTGAGGAATAAACGAGCTGTAATTAGGACTGTAGAACATTTGAGTTTGTATTTTCTAGAACCTTTGTAAGACTAGTAAAAGGCTTGGTGTTTTATCAAAGATGATTCCCTAATCAAAACCCCGGTTGACAAGGAACTTTCACAAAGCTAAAGTACTAAAATATAGATTTTAATGGTCTTCATTGGAGCTAAATTTCAAATTCCGTTTGGTTTGATTAAAGTTTGGATGTCTGAAGGTTCTAAGACCATTAGTTAATTTAATTTCTAGAACCAAAACTGACGGTTGAAGAAAAGCCAGACGGAAGAAGATCCTGGATGATTCTATACATCACATACTTAACATCGAGCTCCATGAGGACAGCTGGAAGACCTCGCGCCAGTTGCCGAACAAGTTGCGGGACACGGAACACACTGTACACAGAGACTTTAGAACATTCTCTTACTTAACATCGACCTCCTTGAAGTCCGGCAGTTGTGCAGACAGCTGGATGACCTTGTCCAGGTTACAGGAGGGGGGAGGGGTAAATGCACAGGGGCTCTAGAACATTCTCTTACTTGACATCCAGCTCCTTGAGGTCCGGTAGCTGTGCTGACAGCTGGATGACCTCGCGCCAGTTGCAGAACAAGTTGCGTGATACGTCTAGGCTGCGCACGCCAGGGCACAGGGCGGCGACGTCGCCGGCCTTCGCTATGTTCTGATCGTGAACGCACACTTCTAGGAGACGGTCGAATTTTCTAGAAAGAATAGTGTTAGTTTAAACAATGTTGGTAAGTTTAGCTCGTCCGTTTTTCGGATGTTTTAGTCGGAGAGGACGATCGAAGGTGGAGCTTTGCTTGCCGAGGTCGGTCCATGATAGATCCGTTTACAATGGTTATAAAAGACCCTTAAAGAAGCTGGAAGGCACTTGTTCCCTGCGTAATTTCGATATTTTTTTGTCTGGACTGTATCTGGGAACCTTCCAGTTACGGAGACATTGGAAGTCATAGTTCCAAGTTATTCATAACTATTTTAAAAAATACAAGTTTTTATTTATTTTATTTATTTATTTATTTTATTTATTTAACAATTTATGTACACACTAAATACAGAAAAGAAGAAAGGAAAAGATAATAGGTACAAAGGTGATGCTTATTTCTAAAGAAATCTCTTCCAGCATACCTACATATTTTAATGTTATAACATTAGCTTAAATACCTCCATGACCCTTGTACTATTCAATGCATGCATCAGCACAGTGCTTTGAGTGCGTTGCATTAAGTCCTAAAGTAATACGTGTTTTTCACCCAAAAAAGCGTTGTTTCCCAGCAATATATTTTTGCGTAAAGTTACTTAGTTTGATGTGCCTACCACACGCACTAGCTTCACCACATATTCATCACTTAAATGTCACGCTGATGGTGGCGGGTGTGTCGGTTCATTTAGTTCCCTTCAATATGGTTGAGTTGAATGATGGCTGATACATGCGTGATGTTCGTGAACGGGCGCTGTCAGTTGTGACTGGTCATCTCTTAGCTGCCACGGTTTATTTTAATTATTTTTGGATTACTGATTTAATCTTTTTACTCTGGACGCTGTTAACTTATAGGCTGTATTTCTACATCGTTCTCATATATTTTTGTAATTTTTAACATGAATGATGTAACTAAGATTTTGTAACATATTTTGATTTAAAAGAGTGTCCATGGAGTTCCTTGCCCATTCTTCTCCATAGAGATCTACGCTCTGGAATGGGCAACTACAGTACTTTCATAAGTTATTATGCCTTGTGACTGGGACTGTATCTTTGCGTTTTTTTTGTTTTTTGGCTTTCAAAAGTGCCTGTAATGGTCTAATTGAAATAAACGCTTTGAGTTTGAGTTTGAGTTACAGTTTTGCCTGCGCAAACCGGTTTGTACACGGATCACTGCGTGTGCGGTTGGAAACGTGATACAGTCTTACCAACCGCACGCGCAGTGTTCCGTGCACAAACCGGTTTGCGCAGGCAAAACTGTGGTGAAGCTTGTGCGTGTGGTAGACCCACAGAATGCTTGGTGGACAGCTTCGTGAACACCTTGTTTGTGGTCAATTTGTAGGTCTCTGACAGTCGTTACGGGTAGTTAGAGGGTTGAAACTCAGGCAGTCGCCCCACGTTAAATACACACAAGTTTTCTCCAAATTTGTAGGTATGTACGGCGTCGCTTTAGATGGATAGAATAAGGAATGAGTACATTAGAGGAAGTCTGAAAGTGGCGCCGGTGACTGAAAAGATGTGTGGTAATCGGTTGTCGTGGTATGGGCATGTGATGTGTGAGGAAAATCTCGTGAGCAAAGTTTTGAGTATGAATGTGGATGGGTATAAGGGTAGAGGAAGACCAAAGAAACGATGGATGGACTGTGTGAAGGATGATATGGCAAGAAAGGAGGTATCTCATGAGATGACAAGTAATAGAGAAGTATGGAAGAAGAAGACATGCTACGCCGACCCCAAATAAATTGGGATAAGGGCAAGAGAATGATGATACGGCGTCGCTTTAGAGCTGTGACTACGATCTGAGCACCGTTCTCTAATTTCTGTCTACCCTCACAAGAAAAAAGCCTTAGTTTATTTATGAATGTAAGTTTGATTTACTAAACTGTGTTCCTTGATTTCCTTGCATGCAGTATTTGTGACGAATAAACATTTTTTTCCTTCTAGAAGTCGAGCTGAACGTCCACTCATACAAATATAGTATGTATGTATGGACGTTCAAGCGGTGGAAATTCCGGCTAATAGCCTATACTAACTTAGCTTAGTTTTACGCTTTCGGCGAATGCTTTTTGTAAAATTCGACTTTTACAAAGTTTTACTTCATGGTTTAATCCAAATGTTCGTGAATATGCAAGTTAACAATCAAATGGATGACTGGCCCGATAGTTTTGGGGCGTCATGGGTCATGCACACGCCAATCAATATTACATCTACTTATGCAGCACCAAACCCTGATAAAGAATGAATTTCCATTTTATATGGGTTATATCCAAATGGCGCGAATCGAATGATTTTCCCACCCGGCTAAACACGCGAGTCTAACTTGGGAAGAGACTGGACCCCACGACAGAGGGTATCCTAGTGTGGAGTCAAGGGAATATGTAAAAATTGTTGCGCTTACGGATCATTGTCGTTTTTGTTACTACCTTTTTAATATTGTACATGTTCAGTGAACTGAATAAAATTTTATTTATTTATTTTTCTTTGAATTTTTTCGTTGAACAAGAACCAGTAAATACATAGGTAACTTCTCTTCTTGGAGGCAAAGCTAGTTTATACCCCAGTTAGCTAGTCAGTTTTAGTTTGTCACCAGTCTGATCGGAAAGAAAATCTTCGATTGTAACATAATATGACATTATTAAGTTACTGATACTATGTTATTTGAGACCTACCTACTAGCCACTTCCTTATACCTATCTTTCTCATTAAGCTAAAAGATTATCATACATCATCTCGGATTTTCTTGTCTTACAAATTCAATTTGAATAACATAAAATCTTGTCTATTATACCTAAAGAGTTAGATAAATGCCATCATCCCAGTTCCCAACTATGTTAGTGTAGCTTTCCAGGTTTCCAGTCTAACCAGATGCAGCTGAGTACCAGTATTTTACATGGAGCGACTGTCTATCTGATTCCACAATCTAATTAGTACTGGGTAATACGATACCCCCTGGTAAGACTAGTTGTCAGACTTTCGGGTCAACCGCTTAACGTGGTAAAGAGGAAACTGGGTATGTAATGGGTAGTCATAATCACCTATCAACCAACCTAGGGAAGCTTTGCTTAACCTAAAGATCGACCCTGAGCGGCTGTTAGTATCAGAGGTCGGAATTAGGTAGAGTTATTTGTGTACTTAAACTGATTTCATACAGCGAAAGAATAAAGTGGATAATGCCTCAAATCCCGAGATTAATTTTAAAGAGCAGAAAAATCCCGTGATTTATTAATTAAAAAAGTTATTTACTTTTACACAATTTAAACCATCCGTCATCGGATGTCCGAAGTTGCAAAAGCGCACGCAAAGGAAGTCCATATTAATATCAACATTTCGATGCAAGTACAAAAATAACTCTACCTAATTCCGACCTTTGGTTATTATTTAGCCACGAGCGAGTAAAGGTGTACCTACCTATAGTACACTAACATTTAGGTACAAATAATTTGAATGATAACAAAAATGCTTACACACATCAACGATGCTTGTAATCAGTAGGTATCAGTCAAGGGGATCAATACATACTCATGATAACTGATAAAAAAAGTCAATTTTCAACAGATGATAAGAACAAAATGTACCTAAATAGCAACAGACGATTCATACATAGTAATATAATGCAATTTGTTGACATTATTATGAAACAGATATCTGCATTGCAGTATAAACATTGATTGTGAAAGTGAAGTCCAGTCTATAAGCTTTTATCCACAGTCAACTACATGGATATCGGACAATATTATTCTATGAGAACAAACTGCCAGGATTTATATCCACTTCTTACTCTGTTTAATTAAACTATAAAGCTTTTGACATATAAAAAGTTTTTTTCAATTAAAATCAGCCTAAATTGCTCACAATCTGGTAACAGTAATTTTTATAAGGTTCTCCTATTACGCACTATAATATATGATGGGTCCGGTCATGGACTAGCAATATTCTAGATACTTATAAAATAACTATTCTGGTACATTTCATTTATTATACTAATATGGATCTGCTTAGTATCTTTGATAAATGTACCAATAAGGAAGCAAACCAGATGAATGGTAGACAGAACATTAAAGTTCTCTGACAGTTGGAAGCGATGATTCATAAAATTGCATATGATTCACTACCATCATAATAAAATTAACATAATATCTACTCACTGTTTCTGATGAATTTTCTCAAAGCCAACCATCTCGATGAATGGTGCACCCATTTCCCGTTTCCACTCGTTGATGACTGTTCTGCGGTGAGCGGCCACGGTTTCATCCTGCAATAAATGAATTGTTAAGGGTATTAAAAAAAGAACTTACGTAACATCTACGTCTATGGTCCTTCTTGTCACTTCGTCGTATTGAGTCATTTGAATGAACTGGAAAGAAGTGAATGATGTTTCTGAGCGACAGAAAGGGAGAAAAAGAAGTTGTCAGAGTGTAAAAGTAAATGGAAATCTGGGAGTATAGATCAGAACTCGCTCAGAATAGGTTTGTTAGGTTTTTTACTAGCCACCAAAAACTAGCTTTCGCTTGCAGCTTTGCTCCCGTAGTGTACGGAAATTAGTATAGGAGGTTTTGATGTGATACTCGGGGATAATGTGCTTCCCGTTGGTGAAAGAATTCCCGAAATCGGATCAGTACTTCCAAAGATTACCCCTACATACAAACTTACAAATAAATTTTACCTTTTTATAATATTAGTATAGATAAAATGTTATCATTGGCTGTTTATTTACTCTATAAAAACCTTTATTACTATAGTAATGCAGGCTTGGAGTTGTGTAAGAATATTTAAAGTTCTTAGTTTGCTAAAAGCTAGAGCAGACCAAACAAGTTGTAACTTTTTTATTTGTCCATAAACTTAAACAATAAAGTGCATTCTACTCTTTGTTATCGTTATAGATTTACAGAATGTTCCATTTTAAGTGCAAAGTTATTTTGTGGACTTTGTGTTGCCTTTCTCAAGACATTCTATTTAGATTTAAACAAGAAATCTAGACAAAAAAGCAGCCTTGACATGTAGTGACAGATTGAATACAAGCATACTACCCACGCAAACACTTATACAGCCAAGTCTTTATGTAGGTGGAATGACCTAATGCTACTGCACCCACAACAAAACATTTAAAAAATATATTTTAAAAGTTTGTTTTTGTTTACACAGTTGCACTCACCTCACGATCTCCGTAGTATTTCCTGATCGCTTCAGCACAAGTTTTAAACGGAGCAATTTTATTCGGACGTATAAAAGAACCTGCTCCAGGTTTGGACGTCTTGAAATACGGTACGTCGTCGACACAACCGTCATGTTTACCCCTCAAGGGATCATCCCATTCGACACCGTACCAAACACCTTTATACCCCTGCACTTCACCGATATACTTTACCGTGCCAATATCATCGTTATACTTTACGCGACTACCGATATGCACTTGAATTTCGCTGTCATCGGTACCATTGTGACTATCCATGGTACCGTTGCAAAATTTTGGTATGAGGTTAACAGGCATTGCGCCCACCATTATTTTTATGTTTTCGAAAAAGGAACTGTTTATTAAAAGAAAAACAGGCTGACTTTTTCCTCGAAAGCTGTTGTCACTTTGCTAGATTGCTTGTCAATCTATGTCGTTGTAGGGTAGACAAATACTGCATTCGTTTTTAGTAATATTATTATTTAGTCGACTATGATAGTAGAGTGTGGACTCGATCTCAGATTTCGTGTGGCATGCTTTAATTAAATTATTTGATTTATAATTGGATTCATTAATTAAATTCGTATTATTGTAATCAAATAACATTGATTTAAATTATTTTGTTGTGCATTCTATTTACATTCTCAGTCATAGAGGAATAAGCTATAGAAGTCACCGAACAAAATTTGCTTCCACTTTTTGCTGGAGGCGAGGTAAATAGGTACAGAACACTACGGAAATTTGACAATCACACACAAACACATGCAAAAATTTCAAAAAATACACACGGAGAAAAAACAACCACACAATAAAGAAACACACACACCACACACACACATTGAAAAATTAGTATGTGTTCATACAATTTTCCTACGAAACCAAAATAAAAACTGCTATTAATGGGTCACAACCAATAAGTATAGTACTCGTCATCCATTTATGAATGAACAAAATTAAAATTCTTGTACTTCAGCTTGACTAACTGCACAAAAAAAAAAATACACAATATATAAAATAAATATATATATTTATAGATAAATTAATGACCAGCTAACCTACGGAGGTCAGTAATAACGATGTTATATTATTTTAACAAATAAAACATGTCCATAGCTGCGCCTGTACCTTTCGTAAAAGAATGACACTAAAAGTGGCCTGTTGAGTACAGGCCACTTTTAGTAATAATCTGTACTTACGTACTCACTTTTAATAATAATCTGTTCTTTTATTATCACTTAACTTCTTAATTTTTTTTACACATAAAAAACCACTTATTTTACCTACTGATGATGGTAATAACTTAAGTAACTGATAACTTAACTAAAAACATGTTATATTTTCTTCATTAATTCAATCCAACTATCCCAGGCCTATGTCAAATATCGTACTTGCTAGCCCCTATACTGCGTTTAAACTACGAACGCGCCACGATGTTTTTCAATCGTTACGGCGGAGAACTCTTTTTGACATTCTGTAATCATAACATATTAGTGGAAAATTATTGGCACTGATATATGATACAAAACAGCGTGGTATTGCAGATCGTTTATACGGCAGAAAACTGCATATTTGACCATTTTTGAGAGTACCTGTCTGCTACACAAGGTTGGCGATCGGCAAATGAGAGGTAAGCCCAGCTCTATAGCTTATACCTCTCTTTGTTCTCTGTAGACTACTCAAAGAAATTTTAGTCTTGTATCTTGTACCGCTTAACACAAACTACGTTATCATGTTTTACAAAAGTTTTAATTCTTGTCTCTTTTTGTAACTCTAATCGGTAGATTTCAGTCATAGTAATTCTATTTTCTTTAAGGCAATATGTACTATAATCGACGATAAATTCTGCCATAGTCAGATGTGTTATGAACACAGGTGTGGAAAATAAAATCAAGAACAAAAAATGTAAAATAAACAGGATTTAAGTGAAAGTTAGTAGATTTGTGTAATGTCAGTGGATAGTATGTTTTGTCACATCACTAGGAAAAAAAGTGCCGCCGAAATAAAATAAAAAAACATTTTAAAATTTCTCTGTTTTCTTTGGCTGCGGCTGCCGCTTCCAAATCGCGTCTATAAGTAATCAGAAACATAAAAAATTCAAGTAAGTTTCGAGTCGTAATTTTAATTTATCAATCAATTTTTATTTCATTAGTGTTGCCAAGAAAGTTTTTAACACTTTTAGTTTTGCAGTTTCTCAAAAGATGGCAGGACCGGTATCATTTCAAAATGTAATTCTAAATGGTGATTGGTGGGGGCACTGGGATAGGATATTACCCGCCCAAGTATGGAAGAAATACCGAATAAGGACGAGAAATGTAAATTCGCGTTCCGATTCGCATACTGAAGTACAAAGCTGCGAGTTTGTCAAGCGTGTAAACGTAGGTTTAACGTTTGACGTGGAAGCTTTTGGCGGAAGCTAAGTTGAATGTTGTAATGTGAATCGGACAGTATCATACTAGAATTCGCGACCACCCGGTTCAATGTTCCATTTATTTTCATTCGTTGTCTCGGCGCGGCGCTAGCGTCATCTCGCTCACAGCTTTCCGAAATCGGGAATCAGGACGTAAAAAGTGTTTTTTGACAAAAATGGCTACCGAAAGTGTTCCAGACGTGTACACCAGTCGATAGTACGGAAATGCTCGTTTGTGTTTGTGGAAATATGCAGTTTATAAGTGAACAATTGTTTCGTGCTGTGCAGTAGTGCATACGGATTTGTCACGACAAAGGATAAGAGCATCAAAATGAGGTATGTACAATATAGCGAGTTCATCGCTCCTCCGAGCTTTCGTTAGCAAAACAAATAAATAATTACAAAGAAGATGATGCACGCCACGATCTATTTACGTCCATGTAGTATTTGCTGCACCGGCGGTCTTCCTTTTCATCGGCAGACTGTTTTTTTCATAGATATTACAACGTAAACATAGCACGGGCGTGCGGTCGTTACGGTTCATCGATTACTTGATTACGATCGTAATCACATACGTTTATGAATGACATCGTAATTATAGGCTGTAAAAAAGTGTGCCTTGATAATTTCTGCATGCATTTGTAAAACATACATGCGTTTCGGATACATTATATCGATTTTTCTTCGCGTTGCGTTCCCCCACACGATGTATTTTCATGATAATTTCTGTGAAAGTATTGTAAATAGGAATTTAGCAGTGACCTTGTGAGGGTTCAGAGGTAATTTGTTGAATTGGGGCATGGTTTGTCCAATAGGGATGTCCCTTGGCACCACATGCGTAATGTTTCTCCGAATTGGGGTGTATGGGACCCCCAGGAAGGGTGTCTTGAACGCATATGACTAATAATAAACACTCCACCCCTATTTCTGCGTAAAAATAAGTTTCGTAAGTTCTAATTGCATTGCAATGTTACCATAAAGTTCTAACATAATTACGATTTTTTATCTCTCAGATACTGTAGTAATTATTTTTCTGTAAGATAAGCCAGGTAAATGAACCTGGCGATAATTTTGTTTACACTATTGAGTCATAATCTACAGATAGTAGAATTTCGGATATCATTTTATTCATAAAACCATTTTGTCATTGAGTATTTCCTGCCTGACATCAGTATGTAAACAAATTGTTTAATTTCAGTATTTTAATTAATTTAGGAAGTTATCACTCAATTTTTATGAAATTACTTCTAACCATTAAGCATTTCCTGTTAAGTAAGTATGGGTAGATAATTAATATTAATCAGACTAGAGACTTAATTACCCAAATAAGGTAAATTGAAGGCTTATTGTATTAATGAATGAATTTGTATCTTTTGAATATTTAACACATGTTCTTAGTAAGTATAAAATAAGGAAAATAGAGTAAAGAGGTTTAGAATTGGAAAAAAAACCGCCCAAGTGCGACTCGGACTCGCACACGAAGGGTTCCGTACCTTTATTTATAAAAACAAAAAAAAAAGTTTTTGTATGGGAGCCCCCCTTAAATATTTATTTTTTTCTGTTTTTATTATTTGTTCTTATAGCGTCAACAGAAATACATAATCTGTAGAAATTTCAACTGGCTAACTATCATGGTTCATGAGATACAAGTTGGTGACAGACGGACGGACGGACAGCGAAGTCTCAGTAATAGGGTCCCGTTTGACCCTTTGCGTACGGAAAAATATGACTGTATCAAACTTTTTGGTAATATGGTCATCATCTGGTTCTATTCACAGCAGTTTTATCTTACTTGGGTCTCTGCTATGATATGACTGGGAAGGGGCTGATAGACCATGGAAGAAGACATGCTACACCATCATGAGCCATCATCATCCACTGCCTCACTGCTGGGCCTCTGTTTGTACCAATCTGCACTCTCTGGTAATCACAATCTACCAGCCTCTGCTCTGCTCATCCAGGTTTTACCACCAACCACATATTAATTGAGATAAAGCTACGAGGATGATAGCCTTGTGCTGTGTATCCTTTTAAAAATAAATAATCTCACCATAACGGATGTTAACTGCCAATTTCAATAAATTATAAAAATTATACAAATGTAATACATGTGGGAGGTGGTATTTTTGTATGATAATGAATTATTATCAGGTCATATTAAATTATTTCCAGTTTTTGAAAGCCTTTAGAATCGGCTGCCTAATGTTCCCTATCAGCTATTGTGACTGGTTAAATCTCGTTATTAACATATTAATGGATTAAGTCCAGAAATGTTTGGCCTTAAATATGTAAACTTTCTTCAGCTATGTCACAGGGTTCTAACAATCATCATATTCATTTATTTGCAATCATTCATCATCCATCATCATCTCGTGCCCTTATCAAATGTATTTGGGGTCGGAGCTGCATGTCTACTTCTTCCATACCTCTTTATTGCTTGTCTCCTCATAAGTCACCTCCATTTCTATGGTCTTCCTCTACTCTTATCATCATCAGCCTGTTCCCACTGCTGGGACACAGGCCTCCTCTTTATGATATGAGAGGGAGTGGGTTGTAATCCACCACGCGGGTCCAGTGTGGGTTGGTAGATGTCACATGTCTTCGAATTTTTAGTTCTAGTACATGTCGATTTCCTCACGATGTTCACCGTTTTTGAGGGCAGAGGTGATGAAATAAATACACAAAGTAATGTGCCTGCCTAGGCTCGAAACACACGGCTTACTGCTTGTAAGTCGGGCCTGCCACCACTGGGCCACGGCTGCTCTCTCTTCTCTTATAGACATCAACATTAATACCCAAATTTGTAATCAGGTCTTCTTCATACCTCCACATGACATGCCTACCAATTACCACACAATTTTTCAGTATACACACAGGGTTCCAATAATAAAATAGTTAAAGATTTCACGTTATTTCACGTTCAATTACTTAAATAACACATTTATGACAAATTTGATTGCTTCAGCCCATAAATGTATTAAAACCTCTTTCAGGTAATATCATAATCCACTACCTACATTACCTTACTCCTTACTCAGCCTTGACATCTTTAAATTAATAAAACTAATGGAAACTAGTCAATTACTCAAAATATTCCAGGTAGTTCTGATTACTAATAATTCAGAATTTCCCGTGACATTTGAGTCATCATCAGCATTTGTAAGTTTTTAGGGTTCCGTACCCAAAGAGTCAAACGGGACCCTATTACTGAGACTTCGCTGTCCGTCCATCCGTCCGTCCGTCTGTCACCAGGCTGTATCTCATGAACCGTGATAGTTAGCCAGTTGAAATTTCTAAAGATTAAGTATTTCTGTTGACGCTATAATAACAAATAATAAAAACAGAAAAAAATATATTTAAGGGGGGCTCCCATACAAAAAAGTTTTTTTTTCGTTTTTATATAAAATGGCACGGAACCCTTCGTGCGCGAGTCCGACTCGCACTTGCCCGGTTTTTTTTCAATATTTTAAGTTTTTACCCAGAATTGTATATTTACAACAACTTTTATTTGCAGGCAACTTTGGCCCATACATATATACCTTACAGACTAACATACATACTATTAAATACAATTAATGTTAGTAAATAAAACCTTAATATATGTTAGTAGCACTTCACTTGCGCACTATGTCACTGTGCGTTGATGTGGCACTTGCCCGCGGAAGCGACGGAACACCACTCCCTGCGTCAAAAGTCCTCTTCCAAGACGAGGTGCATATAGCACGCGTTAGGGCTCATGGCTATATAATAGCAACCACTTGGATCGATCTTTATGTTAAGGCGCGGTTGCCTAGGTTGGTCTGTGGATGGAACCACCCATTACATACTGAGTTTCCTCTGTGCCTCGGGAATCACCATTGACAGTCTTTACAGGCAGTCAGTAGCCTGAATCTGTAAACCAGTCTTACCAAAGGATATTAAATTACCCAGTACTAACTGGGTTGTGGAGGTCAGATAGGCAGTCGGTCCAAGTAAATTACTGCATCTGGTTAGGCTAGAAGCCGACCCCAGCAGTTTCTAGTTGGGAAATGGCTAGGCAGGTATATGTGTAAATACCTAGAATTGTATTAGTAATCTTAGCGGGTTTTTTACTTTAAAACAGTTGATGACCCATATATATACTTGTATGTCATTAAGTACCAATTAAGTATAATATTTAAAATGAGCTGTGCACCCATACCTACCTGGTTAGACTAGTATCCAGTAATTATGTCAAAGTTCCCTTGGTATTTGTTTCCTGTTTTTAACCCCCTTATAAATTTGACGTGTGTATCTGTGTGTCTATCTGTGTGTCTGTCTGTGGTATCGTAGCTCCTAAACGGATGAACCCATTTTGATAAAATTGGTTTCGTTTGAAAGGTTTCGCGAGAAGAGGCGCCACGCCGAGATAAGTGGAAGGAATAGGAGGAGACCTATGCCTAGAAGTGGGACAGTCCAGGCTAAGAAAATATAATTTAAGTTAAAAAAGCATGAAATAAAAATTAAATTCAAAATTTAAAAAACGCCCTTCTCAGTAAACCTCTAAAAATCCGAAAGTAAATTAATCCAAGCGTCGTATCGTCGGGGGACCGCAAAGTAGACCGCTTAGCATAAGCATAAAACAAAGTGGAGTTTTTTTGCCACATATTTGTCATCAAATAGGCACTAGGCACTAACTAACGTAATACCATGAATGGCTTATGACATAATGTTCAATAGTCTCACTTTATTTCAATCCATTTTTGTTTGAATAGTAATCCTTAATTTTATCGTTGAAGATTAGAACTTTTGGACCTCACTGATAGCTAAGTATCTGACAAAAGACAATTCATCATCTGCCTAGCCTTTTCCCAAACTATCTTGGGGTCGGCTTCCAGTCTAACCGGATGCAGCTGAGTACCAGTATTTTACATGAAGCGACTGCCTATCTGACCTCCACAATCCAGTAACTGGGTAATACGATACCCCTTGGTAAGACTGGATGTCAGACTTTTAGCTTCTGACTACTCGTAACGACTGTCAAAGATCTACAAATGACAGCCGGGACCAACGGCTTAACGTGCTTTCCAAAAGACAATTACGCCAGATAATTAAAATTTCGGACAATGATACAGCTGTTTGGTTGTATGGTATTGCTCTGTATGGTGTCGGACGTAAAGAATAGCACCACCCCATATCTTCCCGTGGGTGTCGTAAGAGGCGACTAAGGGACTTTCCAGAGAATGGGCAGCAGCGTTCGTGCTTTTGTGACAACCGTACTGCGATCGCCAACCCGCCTGCCAAGCGTGACGATACTGGCGATTATGGCAACACCCTCATGTTATGTCAATGTGGTGAAACTTGGGGGAGGCCTATGTCCACTAGTGGACGTCTTTCGGCTGAAATGATGATGAATGATGATACAGCTGTTTCATATTTCTCATAACAACGTGTTTTTTTACGAAATTGCTGTTGCTAAAAAGCTGTCAGCTCAGACCCAAGAGACGCTGTTTAATAATTGCAAAATAATTCATTATTCGGCCGCTCCTACCTACTCACCTGTCAGCCGTCGATCCTGTATTTAATGAACTGGTTTGCTCAAGGTAGTTTACAGTTAAAAGTTATTGTTGACATATATGGCTGTGACATTTTGGTAGTGTTGCAATGTTTTTGGCTTATTTTTATATCATTCATCATCATTTCAGCCCAAAAGACGTCCACTGCTGGACATAGGCCTAGCCCAAGTGTCGCCACATTGACATAACATGGGAGGGTTTTGCCATAAACGCCACGCTTAGCAGGCGGGTTGGCGATCGCAGTTCGGTTATTACAAAAGCACAGAGAACGCTGCTGCCCATTCTCTGGCAAATCCCTCAGTCGCCTCTTACGACACCCACGGGAAGATATGGGATGGTGCTATTCTTTACATCCGTGAGTTTTTTATCAGTTTGGAAAGCTCATGGCTAAATAATAACATCTGCTTGGGTCGATCGTTCCGTTAAGCCGCTCTTGCCTAGGTTGGTCCTTGGATGGGTGACAACCCATTACATACCGAGTTTCCTCCGTGCCTCCGAAAAGCCGTTGGTGCCAGCTGTCATTTGTAGATCTTTGGCCCGAAAATTTGACAACCAGTCTTACCAATTGGGATTGTGTTACCCAATTGTAACTGGTGCCAAATACTATCTGGGATGAGGAGGTCAGACAGGCAGTCGCTCCATGTAATTTACTGGTATTCTGCTGCATCTGGTTTGACTGGAAGCTAGGTAGATGATGATTCTGGCATTGTCGCAAAAGCATATTCAGCCTATAACGTTTATAAAGACAGCTGCCTCCTTCCTGTGAGAGGGAGTGCAGTGGGCTATAGTAAACCATGTCTGGATAGGAACCCATGACTTACAACACTAGCATGGCCATTGCAACTAGGCCACCTCTGCTCAATATCGATGGTTGATTGGAATATCGAATCTGACCCAAGTTCAAGCTACTGATACAGATGTTTGTCACACTTTCTGTGATCATACTCTAGCTGTCGCGCGCAACTTCGTCTGCGCCATATTTTCGCCACATTTTTCATTGCTGGTCCGCCCCTATTGGTTTTAGCGTAATAATATAACATGATATAGCAGCCTATAGCCTTCCTCGATAAATGGGCTATCTGACACTGAAGAATTTTTCAAATCGGACCAATAGTTCCTGAGATTAGCGCGATGGCTATGTCGATTCTTTCGTAGGCAAAACTAGTTTCTACAGTGGTCATGCTATGCTGTACAAAATCACCTGGTGACATTAAACATACTTACCTAAGAATAGTTTGTCATGTCATGTACTACATTGCTAACATATTCTTAAAGTCAAGGTTCTATGCAGGGATTGAGTCACTTTTCTTTGAGTTAAGTCTGTTGTGTGTCATTTTAATTACCTATTATAACATTTATTACCTACCTGAGTTTTAAATCATCATCATCAGCCTATAATGTTCCCACTGCTGGGACACAGGCCTCCTCTCGATGAGAGGGAGTGTGCTGTAATCCACCACGCGGGCCAAGTGCGTGTTGGTAGATGTCACATGTCTTCGATTTTTTTGTTCTAGGACATGCTGGTTCCCTTACGATGTTTTCCTTCACCGTTTTGAGAGCAGAGATGATGAAATAAATTACACAAAGTAATGCGCCTGCCTGGGTTCGAACCTACGGCTTATTGCTCGTTAGTCGGGCCTGCCACCAATGGGCCACCGCTGCTCCCTCCAGTGTTTTAAATAGATATGATTATTAATCCGTGATTCTGTACTTTACTGACAAATACCATTTTCATGTGCATTCAATAAAAGCAAAATAGATATTTATTTACCTCGTTTTGGTTCGGAGGACGCGACTCTGACTATTCACTTCGATTCATATCTTGCGTAGCCTTTTCTTAACACTGTAGGGTCGGCTTCCAGTCTAACCGGATGCAGCCGAGTACCAGTATTTTACATGGACCGACTTCACATATTAGTATCAGATCTCCACAACCCAGTTAGTACTTGGTATTACGATACCCATCAGGTAAGAATGGCTGTCAGACTTTCGGGCCACTGACTATTTGTAACGATTTCCAAAGATCTGCAAATGACAGCCGGGACTAACGGCTTAACGTGCTTTCCGAGGCACGGAACAAACTCCGTATCTATTGGGTGGTCACCCATCCAAGAACCAACCTAGGCACGCGCGGCTTAATCAAAAGATCGACCCGAATGGCTGTAATTATTTAGCCACCAGCTCCCCTGATCGGCCTAGCAATGTGAGCTTATAAAATTTCGATAGCCATTTCAAATAGGCCGGAAGATCAACCCCATTTGTTTTTAATTTGTTTAAAAGCCGGTTTCCGTTTAACCGGGTAAACAGTAGGTCAACCCTACCAACTGGGTCAGAACCCGCTGGCGTCGTAAATGGCAACTCGCATTTATGTTATGAGGAGACGCAACGTTCTCCCGTAGTTACGATTGGCTATGTCCCGACAATTTGTCGAATTATATTTGTGAATGGGGATCTATGCATGTTTCGTCATGTTCGTGAACGGGCGCTGTCAGTTTTGCCTGGTCGTCTCTTAGCTGCCACGGCTTATTTCGAACTAATTATTTTATCTTTTAATTGTTTTTTTTTTGTTTTTGCTATGGACACTTTTAACGTGAAGTCTTGCTACATCGTTCTCACAGAATGTACCATCTCAACATGAATGATGTAACCAAGGTTTTTGTAACAAGATTCTGATTTAAAAGAGTGTCCATGGAGTTTCTTGCCCATTCTTCTCCATAGAGATCTACGCCTTGGAATGGGCAAGTACAGTACTTTCACCGTTATGATCTCATGTGACTGGGACTGTAGCTTCATTTTTATTGTTGTTCGACCATTCAAAAATAAGGCTTATTTGAAATAAATGATTTGATTTGTTTAGCAATATCTTTTTAATAATAATCCTCTAATATATTAAATTCTCGGGTCGCGGTGTTTGTTACCGAACTCCTCCGAAACGGCTGAATCGATTTGTATGAAATTTTGTGTGCATATCGGGTAGGTCTGAGAATCGGCCAACATCTATTTTTCATACCCCTAAAACCCATCAAAATTTCCACACGTACGATGTCGCGGGCAGTAGCTAGTAGAATATAATATATTAATCCAAAATTAATATAGGCCCAATAACTACTAATCTTAGAAATAATGAAGGTATAACAAAAATCGATGCCCCTGTATCACAGGCGGTTGATTCCAATAACTACTATTTGGGCGAGATTTCTTAATTAATTATTTTTTTTAAATTAATAAATAAATTAATATTTTTTTTATTAAATTTAATGTTGTTTCTTTGCAATGTGCCTTTTCCTACGGACTATACGAGTAGGGAGGAGGAACAACAAAGGAACGATGGATGGGCTGCGTGAAGGATGATACTATGGCTAGAAAAGGGCTGATTCTAAGATGAACACTAATACGTAAGTGTAACACAAGACATTCGGCGCCTACCCCAAATAATTTGAGTTAAGGGATCCTGCCCTGTGTGGCCTGTCAGGGCTGAGGGACTGTTCGAAAGAGATACCGTGGCCCTGGAACACAAAGGGCTAAGCAGGAACATGGATGTGTTTTAGTCAGTACAAATCTGACACTCCCTTCCGCTCCGGCCTGAGCGGGAGGTGTAATTTGATGATTTCGCATCCGTAAAAAAAAAGGAAAAAGGGCAGGTTCGTGTCCTTTCTGCGGTCTTGCTTACTATCCTATTTTTGTGTTTTATTCCTTTTGGCAATGCACTTTTCTGTTGTATCAGCAGAAAAAGTGCATTGCCAAAGGTAGAGAGGACGCTTGGACACTTGTGGAAACTATATTGTTATTTTGCTACAGAATTTCATTACCATCATAATTTCAACAGGGAATCCCCCACTGCTAGTTTATAGTTATAATCAGAGATCGGAATTAGGTAGAGTTATTTTTGTACTTGCATCGAAATGTTGATATTAATATGGATCTTCCCTTGCGTGTGCGTATTGGAATTTTGCAACTTCGGACATCCGATGTCGGGTGGTTTAAATTGTGTAAAAGTAAATAACTTTTTTATTTTCTAAATCACGAGATATTTTGCTCTTTAAAATCTAACTCGGGGTTTGAGGCATATCCACTTTATTCTTTCGCTGTATTAAATCAGTGTAAGTACACAAATAACTCTACCTAATTCGAACCTCTGGTTATAATAGACCTCCCTTCTGCCATACTACACGCAGTTGACACACAAAAACTCGTATGATCACTCTAATTACATATGTATTAGAGTGAGATGTTATGTAAAAACGCGAAACAATGTTATCACCTGCATCAAAAACATGATGATAATGTCCAACATCCTAAAATAACACCAATTACACAATTTCCTCCCATACAGCCGCGACAATTAGCTTCAATTGATGTTATTTTACATAATTTTAGGGCCACCACGTTCGCTGGTAGAAAATGTAAATATATTACCATCGTCCCCTAATGCGTACTTAGGCAGAAGTTGTATTTTTTGGCGTCTATAAAGCTTTTACGAACCACGTTAGACGAAGTAACTGAAATTCTAAATTGCACATGCAAAGTTCACAAATAGAGCAAAACGTAAAGAAAGAGGGTAGACAGATTTGTCTCATCGTCATCATCATCAGCCTATAATGTTCCTACTGCTTGGACACAGGCCTCCTCTCTATGAGAGGCAGTGGGCTGTAATCCACCACGCAGGACCAGTGCGGGTGATGTCACATGTCTTCGAATTTTTAGTTCTAGAACATGGTGGTTTCCTTACGATGTTTTCCTTCACCGTTTTTGAGGGCAGTGGTGATGAAATAAATTACATAAAGTAATGCGCCTGCGTGGGTTCGAACCCACGGCTTACTGGTCGTAAGTCGGGACTGCTACCACTAGGCCACCGCTGCTATCACAGATTTGTCTGGACCTAATTATTTATTTATCGTAGACCCGCATTCTCCAATCAGCCCGTGAAAATGGCGCTTCCAGCACCGTCGAAATATCGGGAGCTCAAAATAAATAATAATCACGTAAGATATGTCGTAAGTTACAGTGAAATATGATCTACGTCTGGAAGAGAACCATTAGACACTAGACCACCAGATCACACTCGTCTGGTCAGAGGATTCTCCATTTTTAATGGCGACACTTTCCACCCGGTTCCTCCGTTCTGGAATGTTTCGTCATACGGTTATTTACTCCTGTGTTCGCTAAAACATTATCTTTAGATCTTTGATTAATTTAGTTTTTTTTTTGCCCCACACTAGGTATTTCTCCTGTATCCATACACAAACAGCCAGACCCGGAACAACTATCTGTAGGAGTGTAGGCCATACCAATATTTGTACCGTGCGGGGATCGAACCCGCGACACGCAGCGCAGCAGTCGATCGCTCAACCACTGCGCCAACCGTATCGTTGCATACCTATGTAACCACGTACTTAGTTAAGTTTAAGTCCCATGCAATAGGGGGCGAGCTTATTGCCTTCGATAGGGCACAAATCCAGACTCCGTGGAACTGAGAAATCGGAATCGGAACTCAGGACCGCAGCAGTCGCGTGTGCGACCACTTAGTAAAGATAGACATAATAATCCTTTTCAATCAACAATCATCTGCACATCTGTTACATCCTCGCTCGTAATGACTATACCAATATAACAATCACCCAATCGCTAAAATAACAACGAAATGTGTTGGTTGACATGACAAAACTTAAAGATCTAAAGACAATTTTTAAAGTTTAAACTATCAAAGGCCTTGCCTTCCAATATGTGACCTCAGAATTTGTTTAGTAATAGTACTATTCAAGCAAAGGGCCTCTAATTGAATCAAATCGACTGCACATCAAATCAAACAATACAATTAAAACAAATTACATTTTAATCGGTTCTGTATGGTGTCAGACGTAAAGAATAGCACCATCCCATATCTTCCCGTGGGTGTCGTAAGAGGCGACTAAGGGACTTGCCAGAGAATGGGCAGCAGCGTTCTCTGTGCTTTTGTAACAACCGTACTGCGATCGCCAACCCGCCTGCCAAGCGTGGCGATTATGGCAAAACCCCCCATGTTATGTCAATGTGGCGTTGGGGGAGGCCTATGTCCAGCCGTGGACGTCTTTCGGCTGAAATGATGATGATGACATTTTAATCGATTTTTTATACGATGTTATTTTTTATACCAATGACCCCCTCTAGTAGGCCTATAAAGAACTGAAGGGCCCAATCCACTGTTACTCAAATATGCCAAGGTGAGATGCACGATCGTTTTCTATAGAACTTTATTACTTGATGTCAGCTGATGGCCACAAAACAGCAAAATAAGTAGAAGTTCAATAAAAAAATGTTGACTCATTTGAGGAATTTTATTTTCCGTTGGTCGTTCTGGTTGTTTGTTGACTAGAAAGGAGTGAAGACTGGGAGGACGACTTGTAGTTTTTGTAAGACTAGCTATAGCTGACGACCATCGTCCGCATGAAGTTATTATAAAACTATTACGTCCCTATTTGAATCAGATTTTGTTGACAGTTTCAAGGGTTTTTTTTTTAACGGAATGTTGTTTACTCCTTATAACATCAGCTATCTACCAGTAAAAGTACCGTCAAAATCGATCCAGACGTTTCGAAGATTAGCTGGAACAAAGATAATAAAATAAAATGGCTTTTTGTTAAGACGTACCGTGTAAGTACTTTCATATGCATTCAGTAAGAAGCGGTTATTTTGAAATCACAAAGAGACTCTTCAATTTTATTTATTTGTATAGATTATGTTCTTAAACAAAACTACTTTAAGACATGATTTGTTCAAGACCCACAAGCTCTTCGTTTTAAGACTTTCTGAATGTAGCAGAGCATTTATTAATGAAGAAACTTGCCAAACTTCCGCGCGTTCGCAAGAGGGGCTGCCAGAAGAAGTTTGCGTTTTAAAACTTACTTTTTATGGTTAATTTCAATTAATTTCAGTTTAATGGCTGGCTGAGGTGCCAACATTAATAGTACAAAGCTACGGTTTAAGAAATTTGGGCACTTTTCTCTAAGTTCAGCAACCCGTATTTGCTGCATATTTTACTACATAGGCAAAGTTTATAAAATTCATATCGGACCACCGAGTTTCCTCTACCATATAAAAAAAGAATCACCTAAATCGGACCATTAATCACGAAAAATTTTTTGTACATACATGAAAATAAAAAAAAGATGCTGGTCGAATACATAACCACCTACTTTTTAAAAAGTCGGTTAATAAGACAAATTGAGCTGGTCCTGTACGAGACCAAAAGACCCTATCTTAGCATGGTGCTGTACATATAAAAAAAAGTCACAGCGTTGGTATTCTGATACGGCCCAAAGTGATGCCATGGTCAGATACGAATAAAAGTGATATCAAGTGTCCCATCTTGTGTAGAACAACACCACATTTGTACATCAACTCGGAGTCTCGGACTTCTGCAATCGACTGTGTTGCAATATTTTTAAACGGTGCGTACCGAAACGAGAATATCTCGTTAACGAAATATCGTTAACAAGATTTGCTCTTGTTGTAATATATTTGAAGGTGTTTATGTAACACTAGTTACTGGCAGTAACATTAGGTAGTCACACATGATTGTTATTGTTTTGGAGTACCTATATATGATGATAAACAAAAAACTGGCCAGGTGCGAGTGACTCGCACCTCGAGTCAGGACTCGCGCACGAAGGGTTCCGTACCTTTTCTATAGAAACGAGCTAAAATATCACTTTTTTGTATGGGAGCCCCCCTTAAATATTTATTTTATTCTGTTTTTAGATTTTTATTTGTTGTTATAGCGTCAACAGAAATACATAATCTGTAAAAAAATCAACTGGCTAACTAACACGGTTCATGAGATACAGCCTGGTGACAGACGGACGGACGGACGAACAGCGAAGTTTCAGTAATAGGGTCCCGTTTGACCATTTGGGTACGGAACCCTAAAAAATGGTCATCAAGACTATTTTATTAGATTTCTCAATTCTGCCTGTGACACTATCCCAAACAGTCCCGTGTCATCATTATCATCTGCCTAGCCTTTTCCCCACTGGGCGACTTGTCGGCTAACATAATGCAGCTGAATACCAGTACTTTATATGGAGCGACTGCCTATCTGACCTCCTAAACCTAGTTAGTACTGGGTAATACGATACCCCTTGGTAAGACTTGTTGTCAGACTTTCAGGCCACTGTCTACATAACGACTGTCAAAGATCTACAAATGACAGCCGGAACCAACGGCTTAACGTGCTTTCCGAGGCTCGCAGGTAACTCGTTATGTAATGGGTCGTCAGCCCATATGACCAACCTAGGGAAGCAGTTTACCGGAAGATAAAACCGAGCGGCTGTTATATTTTAGCCACGAGCTCTAAACAAAAGGACAAGCAAGACACGATATTAGTGACGGACGATAGTGTTGGGAAAAGACCTACTTCTTACAGATAGTAACCGTGTGTCCCAGCAGTGGGATCATAAAGCAGGTAATGCTTATGCAAAAAATAAAACAATCTTTTCACTATGTAGTAATACGTTGCTGCATTTTCAAATCGATTATCTTGCAACACACACGTGCTATGCAATGCAAAGTGAAACTTCTCGACTTCTCGGTACAGATTGCATATACCTATATTGTAACAGCACTTACTTGTTCTTGCATAATAAGTTATCATAAAAAACTTACGATTGTTCTCTGTGATGTAATTATCACTTTTACTTGTGAGCTGTCAGCGGTTTGTAGGTTTTACATACGGCATGTTTATATTAAAAGACTCACATAAAACTCGTTAGGTTGACGATACGAGACGGTTCTTCAGGTTCGGGAAACACCTGGATCTGGACCGGGAAGTGTGGCAGACAAAATCGCAGGCCTAGTCTAGCTGTGGGTTGTGTTAATAGTGCATAGACGCATTTGAAGGTCTACTGATGAAAGAAATAGGAGGGCAGTTACATCATGATGGTGAGGTAGAATCTTGATCTGGTGATAGATTTACTATTAGCCTAGTGGTAGTAGATCGGTGCGTGGTTCTCGAAACCGCGTGCGTGTTTATTATGAATGTGGCCAAAACAAATGGAGCGCCTATTGTAAGGATCATGGCAGGTGGCGTTCTGCAGTTTCTGGAAGAAGGCGTGACTATGAATGTAGTAAATCTTTTAATTGCAACGCTACTACTTCAAGGCACGAACATAGACCTCTTCCCCGTAAAGTCGATCTTCAGATTAAGCCGTGCTTGCATACGGATGAAAACGTGGATGACTAATACCCGATTACATACCGAGTTTCCTCTGTGCATCGGAAAGCGCATTAAGCCGTTGGTCCTGGCTGTCATTAGTCGATCTTTTACTGTCGTCCCAGGTAGTTAGTGGCCCGAAAATCTGACAACCTGTCATATCAAGGGGTATCATATTAATCGGTACTAACTGGGTTGTGGAGGTGGGTTAGATAGGCAGACGCTGCTTGTAAAATACTGGTATTCAGCTGCATCCGGTTAGACTGGAAGCCGACCTCAACATAGTTGGGAAAAGGCTAGGCAGATGATGATGAAGACAATCCCCATTCTAGACATGCCTGTTTGTTCGGTTTTCTAGCAGGATGTTTTTTTTTATTATTCTTCTAGTTAGTTATAAGAAATAGCAGAACCTACATAAATACCTTCTTCTTACTTTGGCGCTGCCGTGAGTCCCACAGTATTTCTTGTTTAGTTTTAAGTTTTTATTTTTATATTTGTTTTTAAGCTATTGCTTAGCTTTTATCGAGGGCTTTGACCGAATCAAGAAATTCCGTAACGAAATAAACCTAACACCCCGAATTTGAAAAAAATGGTGAAAACAATTTCATT
Organism: Cerastis rubricosa; assembly: GCA_949152445.1. Taxonomy (NCBI): domain Eukaryota; kingdom Metazoa; phylum Arthropoda; class Insecta; order Lepidoptera; family Noctuidae; genus Cerastis; species Cerastis rubricosa. Next base: position 13,172,613 of record OX424548.1, on the reverse strand, counting down.
GCAAAAATTTTGTTTTCTTGTCGGTCACCACGCTCCAAAAGTGTAACTTGAATTAATATCGTAGAAAAATAATATTGCATAAATATTATAATTGCACAAGTTGATACAAAATGCTATGCAATAGCTTAACCGCGGCAGTCCTCGAGTGCCAAACGTATTTTTTTTTAAATATTGCTTGTACTAGTGGCAATTGCGCCAGTAAACGTTTTTTCTTTCTTTCTTTCTTATTCGTATCGATTTGTCATTATCATGAAAAAACTCAATGAATTCCAAGGCGCTATCTTATCATAAAAATGTATCAAGTACTACTTGTCTAGTTTATATTTAAGTGATTATTGTTGTACCAGTTTACTACTTGTTCTACCGATGAATCATTTTTACCAGGAATGTTGGGATAGGTCTGCAATTTCTATATTAGGAACTAGCTGTCCCGCGCAACTTCGTCTGCGTCACTTTTTCCCCGTTTTCGCAACATTTTTCATTGCTGCCCCGCTCCTTTTGGCCGTAGCGATATAAAGCCTAAAGCCTTCCTCGATAAATGGGCTATCGAACACTAAATTCGAGCCACTAGTTCCTGAGATTAGCGCGTTTAACCAAATAAACAAACTCTTCAGCTTTATAATATTAGTATAGATCGATTAGATATACGAGAATAGCTCGTGCCGTGGTCAAAATATTACCCATTCCACTAACTAGACGAGCTGGGCAAACCAGTCTCCCCAGGGTAAGCCAAACATGCATTTCACTACAGCGTCTCGGGAATGCTATGTAAATGCAATCAGAGGTCGACCGATGAATATGCATTATTTTGGGAAAAGTCGGGGTGGGACCCTGCATAGACCCGGCAAAATCCTGCTCTAAGTGTAGTTTGTACAAGTATATTTTGGCGAGTCGCCCTAATCAGACTTACCGCACCAACTTCCTTTTTCAATACAATATCTTGAAAATATTTCAAGTAATTTCACCAAAAACGCCCCCTATCAATCCACCGCCAATAGATGCCGGTCATACTTACAAAAGATACCGCTGTAGCTCTGTACTTCAGGTCACAACATTACCTGTCCGTTTTGTCCAGCACATCCCGCGATCTTCTGTCCTGTCCACCACAACTTGGTCCATTCTTCTTTCTTCTTTTTCCTGTGGTTAGTGCGTAATCAGCTTCATGCCAACAGTGAAGGATGAGATAAAGTCATTCGCAGGCAAATACAAAACAAGACTGGACAACCACACTAACCAGCTCGCTGTCCAGCTTACCTGACTGTGTAAATCGTCTGAAACGGCGCAGAACCTTGGTTCTCGACGGCGTTGACTAAGCCAATATACTAATATGGAGTATGTTCCTAGTGGAGTACATTTTGGGGGGTTTAGCCATAATCGCCACGCTTAGCAGGCGGGTTGGCGATCGCAGTACGGCTGTTACAAAAGCACAGAAAACGCTGCTGCCCGTTCTCTGGCAAATCCCTTAATCGCCTCTTACGACAGCCACGGGAAGATATGGGATGGTGCTATTCTTAACGTCCGACACCATACAGACATTGTTTACCAACCAACAACACAATCAATCCATGCTTATACCGATACATTGACCGACCTTGCAACACCCAGCTGTTGATTACCACATTGCCCTTTGCACCAATGTAGTAAGGAATGCGCCTGATTATACGTTTGAGTTATAAAGTAGTACATCCGTAGCTGGATAGTTAGTTCATTGTGCCCACTGCGGAGTACAGGCGCAGAGAAATGGGTTTTGTTAGTTACGATCGCTCCAGTTTTGTAAGGGAAACTGCTGTTGTGTTTCTGGCCTTATTGTGGATGTTTCTGCATTGTAAATCGGGGTTTTGTAAGCGGGACGGATTTTGCTCTACATATTTTGGTGACTCATGAATCGTGCATCTTTAGGAAAACTTTTGAATGGATCATTTGTGCCAGTCGTAATATTCAGATACATTTTTGTAGGCCTTTTATGCAGTCCCATGTTTCTTCGATATAGGGATAAGCTTGTTTTTGTCTAGCCGTTGACGATGCGTAGTATGCAGTAAGTACTGCCAATAATAACAGCCTGCGTAGTTACAAAAGATTTCCGAGTCCCTTTGTAAATGCTGAAGACACTCGCAAAAGGTGCTAGTTTGTGTAAAAGACTTATTTATACCCTAGCATGGCAGTCTAGCAAGTTCCGAAGAATACTCACGGATAAATGGGGTTTAATAACATGAGTTTTGCTCGAAAAATCACTCCATTCCAAAAATCGGGACACCACTTTCATAACAACCATCATTTTACCTAATACAACAAAAATAATGCTCCAACAATGCGGGCGTCCGCATCAGAACTAGCCTAGTTTAATATATTATGCAGTTCTGCAGGGGCTTGTTTTATGTAACAAGTAACTATACAGCAGACGGTTTGTTAATTGTTTAGAAATTGTTCAGGTGGGGCTTGAGAGGAGAATGAATAGAGTGGATGAGAACGGGGCTTTATTTTGAATCTAATTATCATCCGCATTCCCTTATCGCATTTCTTTGGCGGCGCAGCATGTCTTCTTCCATACTTCTCTATTACTCGTCATCTCATCAAACACCTCCTTTCTAGCCATATCATCCTTCGCACAGTCAAAGTCAAAGTCAAAGTATTTATTAGTGTGATTTTTGGTGATACATTAGGTCTTATAGTTAGGTTGTGGTAACTCAAAAAACTACCCATTCGGGCATACACTATTCTACAATATAAGAATTTAAAATCCATGCTACATACAAATTAACAATAAAACAATATTTATAGGCAATTAAATTCAATCAATTATATAAATACTCAGAATACAAATATGTCAAGTTTTAGAATTTGCAAGCATAGATACATAATTATAGACAATTAAATTCAATTTATAAACAGTCAATTCTTACAGTAAACATTTAGAATACAATTAATTATTATAAAAATATTCAGAATACAATTAAGTTTTTGAATTTGTAAGCATAAAAACATAAATGTGATCTTTTTACAATTTGTCAAGGAGAAATTCGTCAATGGTATAGTAGCATTTTTCAATTAAGAACATATTTAGTTTCCGTTTAAATTGAATCATGTTTAAATCTTTAATTTCATTTGGTATTTTATTAAATATTTTCGGAGCCATGCAGAGAATGCTTTTGTGCATAAGGGCGGTCTTCGAAGCTCTTAGACATAATTCGTGTCGATATTCTGGTCTTCTCGACCTATAGCGTTGCTCTGAAGCTTTTTTAAACAGTTCGCTATTTTTCTTGACAAACAATGCAGTCTCGTATATGTAAAGACAAGGTAAAGTTAATATTTTCAGTGATTTAAAATGCGGTTTACAACTCTCCGTTGGTTTAAGATTACACATCGATCTTATGCATCTCTTCTGTGCTTTAAAAATATTATTTTTTTCGCAGGAATTTGCCCAAAAGATTACTCCGTAACGTAATATGGAATCTACATAGCCATAATATGCAGCTATAACAGCTGCCTGATTAACAATTTTACTAAGTTTATATAGAGCAAAGGCGAACCTACTTAATTTTGTTATAAGAGTTGATGCATGTTCTTTCCAAGTCAGTTTAGAGTCAATTGTCAAGCCTAGAAATTTTATATACTCTACTTCTTCAATTTTGTGATCGTCAAAAGTTATATTTATGTCAGGGGTGGTCACTCTTTGTCTAAACTGCATAATTTTAGTTTTATTTAGATTTAATTTTAAATTATTATGTTCAAGCCAGTCAATTGATTGTTGCAATGCATCTTTGATGTCATATTCATAGGTTCTATGTTCATTATGTTTCACAATTACCGTGCTATCATCAGCAAAAAGAACCATAGGAAAAGCGACATGTTTTGGAAAGTCATTTATATAAGCTAAAAACAACGGTGGACCAAGTACGCTGCCCTGTGGTACGCCAAAAGTAATTTTACGTTTCCCTGAAATATACTTAAGTTCTTGTTTATGCTTTTTAGAAATCCGTCTTATTTCCGTACACTGCGTTCTATTGTCTAAATAGGATTTGACGAGAGAAAGTGCATTGCCCCTTATTCCGTACGCACTAAGTTTCTGCAATAGTATATTATGATCAACTAGATCGAAAGCTTTCGTCATGTCCATAAATATAGCGCTAATGGGAATTCTTTCATCGATATTTGTCATTATAATATTAAGGAAATCATAGATAGCCATATTTATGGATTTGTTTTTTCTGAAACCCTTCTGTTCCTGAACCAAGATGTTGTGTTTCGTGAAAAATGACCACATACGGTGATAAATAGCCTTTTCAAATATTTTTGATATTACTGGTATTAGGGCAATGGGTCTGTAGTTGTTAATATCAGTTTTGTCATGCTTTTTAAATAAGGGCTTAATTATAGTCGGTTTTAGTTTATCAGGATAAATTCCAGAGCAGAAACTAACATTAATGATGTGGCAAATGGGGCCAGATATTACATCGGAAACAAATTTGATTACTCTCGTTGAGATTTCATCATAACCTACGCTAACTTTGTTTTTTAGATCCTGTATTATTCGATATACTTCATTATGTGTAGTCGGGGCCATGAACATTGATTCACAACATGTATTCTCATAGCTTGCAGATCTTGAGGCATTCGAAAGTAATTCTACTTGATTCACAAAGTGATCGTTAAATGCGTTCGCTATGTCACTGGGGTTTGTAATTGTAATCCCGTTATTTTGTATTTCAGTTATATGTTCGTAGGGAGGGCAATACTTATTTTCATTTATGATCTTCCATGTATCTTTTGATTTATTTGTTGATGTCATTATTTTATGGTTATTTTTTACCTTTTGTGTCAATTTTGTGTCAGTCCATCCATCGTTTCTTTCAATTTTAATCTAATTAAATTAGCTAAATTTTCTGAAGCCCGAAAGTCTTACCAAATCTCTGGGTCTCGGTTGTAGAAGTTAGATAGTCAGTCGGTGTATGTAAAATACATATTGGTATTCACTATTCAGATGCATTGACTAGACTAGAGCGAACCCCAATATATGTATACATAAAACAAAACAAACGCACTACCTCTGGTGTGGTGAGGTGTCTCAGACCATGAAACTGAACAAATTTTGTTCTATGAGTTCTTGGATTCCGCAAAAAATATTTGGATTTTCTTTTTTGAATTGGCGCGATCAGCTATAAAACTAAGTTTGTGCGCTTATAATGTTGCAGCGGTGGCCCAGTGGTGGCAGCCTCGACTTACGAGCAGTAAGCCGTGGGTTCTTGCCCAGGCAGGCGCATTACTCTGTGTAATTTATTTCATCACAGCTGCTCGCAAAAACGGTGAAGGAACACATCGTGAGGAAACCGGCATGTCCTAGATCGAAAAATTCGAAGACATGTGACATCTACCAACCCGCACTGGGCCCGCTTGGTGGATTACAACCCACTACCTCTCATACAGAGGAGGCCTGTGTCCCAGCAGTGGGAACCTGGCTATAGGCTGATACTGACTAAGCAAATATAAGGATCGAAGCAGGCGGTGTTCCGTAGTAACTGCCTACCTCCCTTGCAAAAAGGCGTGAGGTTTATGTATGTAAGTATGTATTACTAGTATACCGGTCTAACTGGTGAAACTGTAAAGATTTTAAAGGATACAAGCATTCTACATTTTACCGAGAGAGAGAGTTGGCTTGGCGCCAAGTATTGCAATTTATAGGATTCTTCACTTGTTTTAATTGAAACAGAAATAATGATCAGGTTGTTTACGCAACTGATCTTCAAAGAATCGAAACAAGTTGGGCCAATTTTGGCGTCGAATAATCAGCGTATTTCCCACTGGTGAGACAAAGACGTCCTCTCTTGAAATAAATTGGGTGTTTCTATTGAAAATTGTGTATAAGAATGAGCCAGCTACTGATGTTGTTAAGTAGCTCAGATAGATGCATTTTGGATTGCATTCAAATACCATTATAATAGTACAGACAGCGTTATTAAGTAGTAACCCCTGGCGTACTCGGCCGGACTGTAGAGGGGTTAGCACATACTGACGCTGTCTGTACATGTAGACAGTGGCCTAAAAGTCTGACAACCAGTCTCCCCAAGGGGTATCGTATTACACAGGACAGGAGGAAAAAACTGGGTTGTGCAGGCCAGATAGGCAGTCGCTACACGTAAAATACTGTATACAGCTGCATCCGATTAGACTGGAAGCCGACCCCAACATAGTTGGGAAAAGGCTTGGCAGATGATGATACAAACACGATTTTGAGCATTCTGCTTCTCCTATTTTTAACGATGGTTAAACCGATAGCGTTCATAATATTGAAACTAACTATAACCCACCTGCCCAGCATGACGTTTTGGAATGTAATAAAGAATTCAGTATTGATTTTAATGGATTACTTAAGTAGCCAGCTGTTCTCTGAAGTTTTCTTCAGACTTGATGCACTTAGAACTTCATGATTTAATACTTCACTTCTTAAAGTAGTTTCTAATCCTCTTACCCAAGTTTTAACACCTTATTTCTCGTCGAAACTTTTCAAAGCTTACCCGAGAACTTACAAGCAATGAAACTTTCTTTACTTTAAAAGCACCGTAAGCCAGACTCCAAATATTTTGCGACATATCCTGCCAACGAAAGAATCTTCAGCCTTTTAACAGATGTCCTTAAAAACTCGTGAAGCAGCATAATCATATATGTTTAAGCTGCCTTTCCACCATGTGATAAGCTGAGCTGACAATGGATGTGTTTGATATCACTTTAGGTTAGCCGGGCTGTTTCCGCACTTAGCCTCTTTATTGGGCCATTGTACAGACAGCTTCATTAAGTATTAACCCCCCCGCCTTACTCGGCCGGACTGTAGAGGGGTTAGCACATACTGACGCCGTCTGTACGTATGAAAATCCTCTTGTTACTCCAACCATCCCAGGTCCTCCCAGAAAGCTAACAGCCTTTTCAAGCTGCAGCAGGCTTCCGGGAGCGATGCCGGCGATTGAAGAGTCCGTGCCCGTTGATCAGCTACGCTTCTGCACTCAATGAGCACGTGCTGTGGTGTTTCTTCCGCCTCCATGCTTCCTCTGCACAGAGGGCTGTCCGTCACACCTATGGTAAATAGGTGTTCGTTTAGGGGACAGTGGCCGGTTATGAGGTACCATAAACTCTTCAGCTTCCTTTTTTAAATTAGTATGTAAGTAAATAAATAAAGGAAGCTGAAGAGTTTGTTTGTTTGTTTGCTTGAACACGCTAATCTCAGAAACTGCTGGTCCGATTTGAAAAATTATTTCATTGTTAGATAGCCCATTTATCGAGATAGGCTATAGGCTATATATCATCACGCTACGACCAAAAGGAGCGGAGCAGCAATGACAAATTTGGCGCACACGAAGTTGAGTGGGTCAACTAGTTAACCAATAAGATCGTTTGATTTTTATAGCGTGCTACAAGATTTTGTCTCATTCAATACTTGTTGGTATTGATGCCAGCTAATAATTGATAGAGGTTTTATGCATGGCTAATAAAAACAAAGTCGTACTGATTGCTCCATCAGTGAATAGATTCGAATTTTGATAGCTTACATGTCGAAAACGTGACGCTTTAGAAGACTTTGTTTCATACAAAACTTGTTTATATTGATAGTATAGGATCCCGCTATACAACGACCTTCACCGAGCTGGTTAATGGATATTTTATACTAAATTTAATATGTCAATAAATATGTTGCAAATGGGTTGTCTAAAAGTTTCAGTCAGTTTTTTTTTAATCATTTCGCCTGTTTGGTTAATAGACAAATTCCATACCAATCGAAAGTATAAAGCCCATAGAATATGCAAACGTTAGGTTGCCTTTTCTTTTCCCGTCACAACTCTCGGGTAGGCTCTCAGGTATAAACAGGTAAATCGATACTAGTAACTTGCACCGGTCTGGGTAATGAATAAAAAAAGGCAATCTAACGTTTGCATATTTTATCGGGTTTACACTTTCAATTGGTATGGAACTTGTTTATTAACCAAACCGGAGAAATATCTCAAAAAAAATTTTTTTTTTTATTATTATTTAATCATATCCTGGACTGAAATTTTTTAGACAACCCATATACAATATATTTATTGACATATTAAATTTAATATAAAATAAGTTTCATCCATTAACCAGCTCGGTGAAGGTCGTTGTATACCGGGATCTTAGGCTATGATATCAGCTATTAATTGAAACAGGTTTTATGCGTGGCCAGTACTTTAAAAATAAATTTAATTGGCGAAAGTTAAGCAGCTTCATACAGTAATCTTCCAACAACTTTGGCGACTAGTTTGGCATTTTCAGAAGTAGTACAGTATTCTTAGCAATTGTTCGTGTTAAGTAACGTTAAGTTATCTAAGATTCCGTATGGTGTCGGACTTTAAGAATAGTACCATCCCATATCTTCCCGTGGGTGTCGTAAGAGGCGACTAAGGGACTTACCAGAGAATGGGCAGCAGCGTTCTCTGTGCATTTTGCAACAACCGTACTGCGATCGCCAACCCGCCTGCCAAGCGTGGCGATTATGGCAACCCCCTCCCCCTTTGCAGGAGGCCTATGTCCAGCAGTGGACGTCTTTCGGCTGAAATTATGAAGTTATCTAAGGTGTAAATAGACTCTACACGAAGCCGAAAACCAACCATTCTGTACATCAAAGTAAGTAACATTGCGCAAAAAATATTGCTGGGAAACGACTTTTTTTGGTGTGAAAAACCACAGTCTACGGTAGCGCTCTATAACTTAAAACATTGTTTTTTTTTTTTTAAATAGGCCTATTTGGGCACTTATAAAACGTCGACAAAAGATGCTCGGTTCGGGTTGGTCGTTTCCTGTGGAGAAGAACCGGCAAGAAACTACATGGTTACTCTTTTAAAATCATCAATCATTGTGCAAATCATTGTGCTGATGTATGCATTGAATAGTTTATCTCTTGTAGAATTATGACACATAGCCTTTTTTTTAGGATGGGAAATCATCAAATGACTTCTCCCGCTCTGGGCGGAGCGGAAGGGAGTGTCAGACTTGTCTGACAAAAACCCATCCATGTTCCTTCTTAGCCCTTTGTGTTCCAGGGCCACGGTATCTCTTTCGATGAACCCGCAGCCCTGGTAGACATTGGCCCTCTCGGACCCCTTCCGATTTGCTGACATCTCCTTGAGGCGCGCGTGGAACACGAACGCGCCGTCGACACGGCCTGTCGAACCGTGTGTGTGTGGCCTGGCGAAGGCTATGACACATAGCCTTCGCTTAGCTTCACCGCTTCTCTCTCACATCTGGAAAGCCAGCTTTACACAACACACATCCAGGCATTGCGATTAATCGCTCAGTCAGTTATTTCCGTCGAGCCGAAGCTTTCGATTGCGTTTTTGTCCGTTTTATATTATACCATCGATGCGTCAGTCGCTCAGTCATTATTTTGCATTCCTGTGGAGTGCGCAAGCGCTGGTAGTTTTAAATCTGCGGCATGGTCGTTATTTTCTTCTTCATTAGGATGCTTCTTAATTTGTTTGATCTAATTTGGAAAAAAATATACTTAAACTGCTTTTACTCAAAAATGCATGTAATGTGGTCATTATTTTGACAACCTTGTTTGAGCAAAGTCGACCTTGCCGTTCTGTTTCAAGGAGCGGCCGGCAAAGTTTTGCCGGCCGCTCTAACAGGCCGGCAAAGTTTTGCCGGCCGCTATTTTGACGTTTCAACGTTTTAAAAAATCAAATCCAAAAAGATTTTATTTAGAACACAGCTGTTTGTATCTATAGAGATAGGTACAAAAAGATTTTATTCCATATTAGGCTGTATAGTTCCAAACTTCCAATTACCTACCATTTCTCGAAAAAAAAAAAAACTAAGAAGTAACAAAAGCGCGGTTCAGCGAAAATTTTAATTAATACGTTTTTTATTTAAATTACTTGCTGGTTTTATTTAGATTAGGTACTTGCATTTTTGAGTAAAGCACTATACAAACCTTGGCCCACAATGACTGCTTCGCTGGTCCCGCTATGATTGCCTCGAGCTAGCTTAGCTACGCTCTAGGCCTTTCAGCTTGGCCATCATTGCAGCCCTTGCTGTCCTCGCTGTAAAGGCCTCGACCTACGGTCTCGGCCATTATCTCAGCTCGTTCATCAAGTGCTGCACGCTGACCGCGTTGTGTCGGCCTGGAGCTGCGCTACGCTGCGCTGTCGGCCATAATCAGCGCGACCAGCAAAGTAGTCATTATAGACCGCGGCAGTAATGTACTATAATGATTATGATGACAAGTGCTTCTTTTTATCACAAAAACACGCACATGTTCGGGTCGGCTTATCGAATGTATATTTTGCCGCCCGACAGCAATCTTAATTTGATTGGATGGATGTACTTGACCAAAGCCAGCAGCTTTCATGAGATTTGACAGCATAGCTACTGACTTGATGATCAGTTAGAAACTCTGGCTTAGTAGGTGTCGTTTTTACTAAGAAAATTATATATTTATTTATTTATTAAAACTTTATGCACAAGTATAAAAAACACTGTACAAAGGCGGACTTAATGCCTTGGGCATTTTCTACCAGTCTACCTTAGGGTGATGCAGAGAGAAAACATAGTAGGTGCAGCATAACAAATGGTAATAAAACATTTACAAATAAAATATAACGATAAATACATAAATACATACATATATACTACTAACAACAATTTAATTATGAGATGAATCTGCCAGCTTCTTAAGTAAGTGTTCGCGAGCTTTAACTTTAAATGTGAACCGACTGTTGGCCAACCTGACGTTCAGAGGGAGTGCATTCCAAAGGAAGACAGCCTGGACAAAGAAAGAAGATTTGAGAAAACCAGAGTGGTGAGAAGGACAACGTAGAAGACGATTATTGGACGAACGAAGATTCTTACTGTGCGCAGAGCATAAGTATTGAAAATGAGTGGTCACATAAGAAGGAGAAGGAGGCTTATTAAGAAAAGAAAATAGGGTAGTCAAAGCTCTCAACGCTCTGCGCTGCCGGATGGGCAACCATTTTAAAAGTAACCGATGTGCAGAGACATGGTCATACTTACGAAGATTAAATACGAATCGAATGCAGTTATTAAGAAGTCGGTCAAGTTTATTGACCCAATATAAATATATATTTGTTTATTGTATATCTCCAATTTTCAATCAATTATTTCTTGACCTTATTGACAATGGTTAAAAAAGAGCACTGTCAAGCTCTTTAATGAACAATCATTCAATCGCTAACAAAAAGAAATGCACACACCACAAAAACTCAATTTGAATACTACCGCATGGTAATGACTCATAATGAGCAGAGGTCGGAATTAGGTAGAGTTATTTTTGTACTTGCATCGAAATGTTGATATTAATATGGATCTTCCCTTGCGTGTGCGCATTGGAATTTTGCAACTTCGGACATCCGATGTCGGATGGTTTAAATTGTGTAAAAGTAAATGAATGTTTTATTTAATAAATCAGGGGAATTTTTGTGCTCTTTAAAATTAATTTCAGGATTTGAGGCATATCCACTTTATTCTTTCGCTGTATGAAATCAGTGTAAGTACACAAATAACTCTACCTAATTCCGAGTTCTGCTAATGAGACATTACAAATTATATATATTTTTGGACAAGCGCCCATAGTTATAATATCAATAACAATTGGTACGCGTGCTCATATATTACGCTGGGCACGTAGCACGAATGCATCCAGAGAGGTGGGCAAAGATACTCACTCACTGGACGCCTGATGGAGGAAATCGCCGTCGAGGTAGACCACGGCGAAGGTTGCAGGAACTCAAACTATAATCGCAATAAGTGTTGTTAACACTGCTTTTTTGAAACAGTTATAACAGAAAAACTCCTTTAAAATGTAACAGATACAATAATGTTACCGAATCCAAATAAAAAAAAAAACAAACTCAAAAGTCATTTATTCAAATTAGGCTTATAATCAGCACTTTTTGAACGTCAAAATTACTTGAGACAGTCCCCCAAAACGCCCGCTCTTCGCCACTGTAATCTAACCACTGTAACCTTTTATACAAGGTGTTGTTTTGCAACCTCGTCAAATTCTGGGAGGTAACTATGCTAATGATTCTCGACCCGAATCAATAATAAAATGAGTAGGTAATTTTCTTTTTTTTTATTTATTTACTGAAATCGCTAACTGTGAACCACCCGTGTTTTAAACACGGGCCGTCTGATCCCCGCCTTAAATAACGTCGCTTACACACAAACAAAAAACCTCAAACGTTTTTTCGATAATTTTATAATCCTTAAACCACGCTATGGGGGTTATTCTGAAATATTGACAAATTTAAACAACAAAAAAATGCAGTGTTTTTTAATAATTTACTAGGTACCGTAATTTATATTGAATATTTATGTCTTTTGTGACAACATCCTGAATTTTGACGAGGATGCAAAACAACACCTTGTATATGTAAATAAGTGTTAATATGTTTAACTGAAATAATCAATTACAGCTTTAGTACGCTGCGTTTACCTGTTACACTTATTAACACTGTTAACACTTTTATATCTGTTACAGATATAAAGTGTTACATATTTAATTCTGTTACCGATTCAAAATGTAACACTTATAATTCTGTAACCGTTAAGAAGGTGTTTTTAAGTCCCTGGAAGGTTGTGTGACGATCTGATCTTGTTTGCCGGGTGATCATGGCCAGATATCGTACAAGATATAAAGGTTTGGAAGGAGAAAGGGGAGCCCTTTGCCCAGCAGTGGGACACATGAGAGGTTAACAAAAAAATGCTTAAATTAGGTTAAAAAATACAGTATTTCAATTAGGAACAAATGTGTGGTCTGATGCTTCTATCAGCACTGGATTGGCCGTCTATACGATTCCAGTTGAGCTAGAATGGGCGCGGACGATTGAAAAGTAGACCACCAATTCAGTTCATCATCTGACTAGCCTTTTCCCAAACTATCTTGGGGTCGGCTTCCGGTCTAACCGGATGCAGCTGAGTACCAGTATTTTACATGAAGCGACTGCCTTTCTGACCTCCACAACCCAGTAAGGAATACCCCTTGGTAAGACTGGATGTCAGACTTTTGGCTTCTGACTACTCGTAACGACTGTCAAAGATCTACAAATGGCAGCCGGGACCAACGACTTAACGTGCTTTCCGAGACAGGAGAAAACTCGGTAAGTAATTATGATCAGCCATCCACGGACCAACCTCGGCAAGCACGGCTTAACCCGTGCGGCTGTTATTATTTAGCCACGCTTCTCCACAAATTCAGTTACTGGACTGTATATCTCACTGTTTCGGAAATGCCAGTGCATTCCGGAAGCTTCCGGTGGTTTAGATTGTTCTAGTTGCAATCCAGTGCTAGATCAGATTACTGGACTGGAATGTTGTTAAATAAAAGCTTCTAATAAAAAAGGAGAGCAGCGGTGGCCGAGTGGTGGCAGCTTCTACTTACGAGCAGTAAGCAGGGCTCGAACCCAGGCAGGCGAATCACTTTGTGTAATAATTTAATCACCGCTGCCCTCAAAAACTGTGAAGGAAAACATCGTGAGGAAACCGGCATGTCCTAGAACTAAACATTCGAAGACAAGTGACATCTACCAACCCGCACTGGGCCCGCGTGGTGGCTTACAGTCCACTCCCTCTGATAGAGAGGAGGCCTGTGTCCCAGCAGTGGGAACATTATAGGCTGATGATGATGATGAATAAAAAAGGGACTAGTTGGTTCACTGGTTACTGTTATCCTGTCACAGTAGGTTCGCGTACTGTACACACGTTCACATATTAATATGACAATAAGACAGGAAGTGTGCTCACTATAGCATCGATTGTTCCTGCCAAATTAAGCGTAGGCTTGGTGGAGTCGATTCGATTAAACGAAGGTTATTGACGGTATTTTCTGTGATTGGTAGTTGGATATTACGAGTTGCGGCCAAACGTAAGCCTATATTGTTTGAAAAAGATGAATTCATTGATCGGAAACTTTTATGTTACAAAATGCATTTAAATTAGCTTTTGCGAGTCCCACAGAATCCTTAGCACAAAAGTGTCCGGATGATTCATTCTGCATGGACGTTTTCTGCTAAGATTCAACACTTTAACGTCTTTAAATATCTCACCATCTCATCCATCGACAAACTATAGCAAACGCCTACCTTTTCAATCCTTGCTTTACTTTAACTCAACACCGAGAAACCCATCATAAATCACTCTAACAAAAGAATTCCCACCATTTTGTAAGACATGAAAGAAAGCTTTGACATCAAGGGTCAGTATACAAATAAGTCAAAAAACATTACCCTCTTTCTTTCGCCGCGGTCAGGCAAGACATTGTGTTGAAATGAGTAATGACCTGGTCTGAAGTATAAACACCAGCATATCGAGCTGCCCGAAGCTGTCAAATTTTCCCAATCAACCTAGAACCTAATTCTTTAGCAATAAAGTTGAAAATCTATTAAAGAAACTAGCTGTCCCACGCAACTTCGTCTGCGTCCCATTTTCCCAGTTTACGCAATATTTTTGATTGGTGCTGCAGCCCTAACAGCGCCATCTATTGAATACTTACTCAATCCTGTCAACAGATACCGCCATCTGTTAGAATCGTTTGGAGCTAACAGATAATTGTGACTTAATTTGAAGTAAATTAATATTGCGACTATACATTGAGATGTAAGCTATCCTATCTTTCAAGTTGGATCAAACTGCACACGGTGTGCAAATTTAATTAAAATCGGTGAAGTAGTTTAGGAGTCCATCCCCGACAAACAACGTGACACGTAATATATAGATTTGACAGATTCTTGTAGTTTCGTGGACTTCACTGGCTTCCTATCTACAGAACTGGGTACCTATCTAAAGAAGTATTTTTAGATACAGACAGATAATAAAAAAGCGATTGGAGGTGATCAGGCGAAGTGTTATTCAGTGCTATATTATTTGGTCAAAGAGACTTTTTTGCTGTCTGATTTTAGTACCGTTGCAAATGCGAACAGTGGTTTGGCAATTAGACTCAGTATTGAGATAGGAAATTGAAATATGACGTACAGGTAAAATTTAAAAAATTAAATGAAAAATATTTGTTTCGTGGTTACATCTGTGTTTCAAATATTTTACTTCTGCCAAACTGAAAACAGCGTTAAATACAGTGTCAACAGTGTCTATTTCTGCGTGTAGACATAATAATAGGTCTTTACCTATGAAATTGCCGTATTGCAGTACAGACTTTTTCAAACAAAAAAAAGTTTTGATTGGCTATGAGTTCTAAACTCAAATTAATTTTGTTTTAAAAATATGACATTCTATTTACAAAATCAGTCTTTTGTTTATTAATTAGCGTTGTATTTTCATTACATTTCAACATTTTTCCTCATAATGGATACTTTGAAATTTCGTGTAATTATGGAATATGAGTTCCGTCGTGGCACCAACGCGGCACAAACGACCCGTAACATCAACGACGTTTACGGAGAGAACTGTACAAACGAACGCACAACCCGTTATTGGTTTGCTCGGTTCCGTTCTGGGAATTTTGACTTGAAAAATGAACCTCGTGGTCGTCCGGAAACTTTGGTCAACAATGATGAATTAAAGGTGATTGTTGAAGCTGATGAAACTCAATCTACAGCTGAGCTGGCAGCAGCTTTTGATGTTAGCATTAAAACAATATTGGTCCATTTGCGACAGATTGGCAAGATAAAAAAGCTTGATAGATGGGTGCCCCACGAACTTAACGATCGCCAGCGCAACGTACGCGTCGAGACTTGCCTTGCGCTGCTTAACAGGCACAGAAATGAAGGAATTTTGAACCGAATTGTTACGTGCGACGAAAAATGGATTCTTTGTGACAATCGAAAGCGCTCAGCAAGTTGGTTAGATCCTGGTTCGGTACCAAAGCAATGTGCAAAACGAAAAATGACCCCTAGAAAGGTGATGGTCACAGTTTGGTGGTCTAGTGCTGGTGTGATTCATCATAGCTTTTTACAAAACGGCGAGAGCATTACTGCAGATGTGTACATTGAAGAACTGACCACAATGATGGCGAAACTCGCACGTCTGCAACCAGCTTTGGTCAATCGGTCGTCTCCACTGCTACTTCACGACAACGCGCGGCCCCATACTGCACAACAGACCGTCTCTAAGCTGCATGAGTTGGGTTTGGAAGCTCTCCCTCATCCGCCATACTCACCAGATCTTGCGCCTTCCGACTATTACTTTTTCCAAAATTTGGACAACTTTTTTGGACAACAAAAAATTCAATTCCCGAGAGGCAGTACAAAACGCCTTTGAAGAGTTTGTTGTCTCCCGTCCAGCTGATTTTTTCAAGAAGGGCATCCATAAACTGCCACAGCGTTGGCAAAGATGCATTGATTGCAGGGGTGATTACTTTGAATAAAAGAAATAAATAAGTTCTAAAAAAAAAATACTTTAACTTTTTTCAAACAAAACGGCAATTTCATAGGTAAAGACCTAATATTTGTTACTGCGTTTGAATTTGTCTTGTTCGAAGTGATACAGGAAAAAGTCTTTCATGTACGCATACTCTTTTGTACAGATGCTGTCGAATTTTTCCAATCAATCTTGAAACTAATTCTTTAACAATAAAGTAAAAACAGAATTTTCACAGATTGTTGTTTCTTGATAAACTGGCGTCTGTATTTGAAAATGACTTTTCTAAATGTAGATTTCTTTCGATAAAAGTCGGAAGTAGTGGTCTAAGAAATTCATTAGTTCTCTCCGCAGAGATCACAGAAGACTTCCCAGTTCAGCAAGCCACCATTTGCTAGCCTTTTCCCAGCTATGCTGGGGTCCGCTTCTAGAGGAACCGAATGCAGCTGAATACTAGTATTTTTGCCTGGACCGACTGCCTATCTGTCCTCCAAACAAACACACAAACATGACTGTGATCCTGTCTGCAATAATGTACTTAACATCTTGCATGCTTTTGTGTGTGCATACTCATGTTTCTGACAAATAAATGAACTTCGAATTCTAGACAGCCATGGGTAATACTTACCCCTTAATTAGACTGGTAAAACTAAAATAACAAAATGTATAGGACTCGAGGCAATTTTAGTGCCCAAAGAAAACTTTACACAAAAGCGAGGTAAATAGGATAGGATATCCGGCCTTTTCTTCAAAGGAAACTCCAAAATTTTGAATTTCCTGCAAATTCATCTGAAACCTTTAGCAAACTTTCTTAGGAAGCTTCTTTAAATATCGGCGGTCTTAAATGTAATCTCTATGAATCTATATTTTTGTTGAAATAAGTACACTTTTTGCATTACTCTTCACAGGCAGCTCTGAAAAACCGACATGCTCTAGAACCATAACTTCGAAGACTTGTGCCATCACCTGCACTGAGCCCGCGCGTGATGGATTACAGCCCACTCCCTCTTACGGAGAGGAGTCGGTTTCCCAGCAGCCATTATAAGCTGATAATTAGGCATAAGCTGCCTCTCTCGTCTCAACACGAACTGCACAGGAATAGCTTAACCACAGTGGCGTGTCTGGGGACCTACATTTAGATAGAAGAAAAGAAAGTAGACATATGGCAAGCTAAAGCATGCAGACTGTCCAAAAACTTTTAAATTAAGAAGTTTTAGTTCAAGCTAAGCTCATAAGCTTGTTCTGAGGTACGACCACTGTTTAGTCAGCATTCTCTTGCCTTTATTCCAATTTTTTTGGGTGCCGCGTAGCACGTCTTCTTCTTCCATCCGCCACTGTTTTACCCATATTTAATGACCAGACATGGGTATCGTATTACCCAGTTACTGGGTTGTCGAGGTCAGATAGGCAGTAGCTTCATGTAAAATACTGGTACTCAGCTGCATCCGGTTAGACTGGAAGCCGACCCCAAGATAGTTTGAGAAAAGGCTAGGCAGATGATGATGATGCTATTAATATCACTTGCAACGGGATATTTACCATGTTTATGAGTTTATCCGTGATCATGGCGTTTGCAACAGCGCCGAAATATCGGGAACTCGAAACAAATAATAAACATGGTAAATATCACGTTGCAAATGTTATTAATAGTGTGACCATGTCAGTTTAAAAACTAAGATGATGACGATGACCGCAAGGCAAGTATCGTTACTTAAATCTAATTTTCGTCACTTAAATTTAATTTAACGCAATACCTTAGTAATCATCATTTATTGACACAAAGAATTTCTAACCACTTCCTCACACATCAAAACAGTAAAACACAAAATCGCTTCCTGGATTAACGTGAAGAAATTCCTCCCAAGATTGAGTGGGAACGGTCCGTACTTCGTAAGCGTTGTCAGCGGTCTTACATCATGACGATCCGTCATGGTGTTGTGTGGGCCAGTGATGGCCTGATGGGCATGTAAATGGGGCTTGGACATGTAATGTTCGTTTATTGTGTGAAGTTTTTAAGGTTTTGTTCTTCGAAGTTGTAAGTTTCACTGGTTAACCGGTTGGTATTCGGGATGTTCCAGTCATCAGTAATTGCGTGGTAATGAAATTGAAATTGTTTTCTTTTTCTATTTTCTAAAATATATTTGTGTTTTATTCCAGAGAATGGGCAGCATCGTTCTCTGTGCTTTTGTTACAACCGTACTGCGGTCGCCAACCCGCCTGACAAGCGTGGCGATTATGGCAAAACCCCCTTATGTCAATGTGGCGTTGGGGGACGCCTATGTCCAGCAGTGGATGTCTTTCGGCTGAAATGATGATGATGATTTGTGTTTTAAATAATGGGTATGATTTTATCAATACCCTAATAAATGCATTTTCATTGACCTAATAAATAATATTTGTTCCCAAAATAGTAGATCTGTCACCTAAATTGAATCATCAAATAATATCAAAACGCTTACGTAAATATTAATTAAGAATTACTTGGAAATAATATCAATCATCAAGTAATTTTATTACGTTTAAAAATAATAAAAGTGTCACGAAAATTGAATCATCAAACAATGTAAAAATGTTTACATAAAAACTCCAAACCACACAGGTCCAAACCAAGGCGTTGTTGACGTAGCCCCGCTACGCGGGGCTCCTATTTCTGTCTGCAGGGTTTACAGTAACCTAACACGAAGGGGATGTCGGGGTCTTAGTTCGCTCGCTCCGCTCGCTCACTAGACCCCGCCATCCTCTTCGAACCTAACCTGTCCGAGTCGGTGTGCCCAATGTCTCGTATAAAGCATTTCTTCATAGAAATAAGGAACTGATCTATTTATTTGGTGACAGATCTACCATTCCGAGCACAAAGCTATTATTTAAGTAATAAAACTATTATTATAAGAACGAAGTTTATATTCATCTAATGCACTACAATTTTATTGGTAATCCATCTCTTATTTTACACATGTATTTGATAATTCATACCTGGGAACACTTTTTGTTTATCTGAGAACGAAAATATTTCGTGGCGATAGATCTATTTACTAGGTGATACAACTTTGATGAAAAATATAAATTTTGGTGACAAGAAATATAGTTCCCTTAAATAATTATGTTGAATGTTACACTAGTAGGCAGTCGACTATGAGATGGATAGTTTAAAAGACTTCTTAAGGTACTGTTAAAGATACCTTTTGAATTTTAAGAGCGGCCGCGACGAAACTGAAGATCAAACCAAAAATCAATCGACCGGTCATAGTCCAGTAGGTGTAACTTGTTGGATTGCTACTCTTGATTTTCCACATTTCCGTGCATACTCAATCAGACTACAATGATCCTACTCTACTGCTTGGACTCGAAATACTTCCTTATGAACAGTCAACTATAGATGGAACTTGTTGCTTTGCTATTCTCGATTTTCCACATTTCCGTGCATACTCAATCAGACTACAATGATCCTACTCTAATGCTGGGACTCGAAATAATTCTTAATCCCCTATGAAAGGGAGGCTGTAAATCTGTAATATACCACGCGAACCCAGTGCAACTTGGTAGATACCCCTAGTAGGATAACCATTGAGTTTCTTGCCGGTTCTTCTTCATAGAAAACTACCAACTTGAACCGTCCACCATCGTTTATAAGTGCTTATGTAGGCCTATGCGAAATAAAATATTTTGATTTTGAGATGCATCACATTAACGAATCACGAATGCATGCCTAGAATGCATCTGAATAATGCGTCGGAACGAACCAAAATCTTCATAAAGAAAGTAAAGAAGAATTCAGTCGGCAGATACACAAAATAATGATGGAAGCTAATAGCGTGGCTCATCGTGCTAACATCACGCTTGGCCAATTTTTTAGCTGCCACCGTTCAATGCTCGAGTTGGGGCAATTAAGTGTGGGCCACGTGATAGGCGATAGCGGGGGAATGTAGGTTGTGGAGTGAAAGCGTTTTTATTAGCGGGTTTAGAAAATTTTTGAATAAAGGTGAGCTAAATTAGGAATTTTTGCAGAGATGTTTTTAAGTCATATGCTTACCTCGGGCTAAAACTTAAAAAAAAAATCTTTTTGGAAATTTTTGTTTGCGGATTTAATTTAGAGGTTTAAAATTATTCAAAGTTATACCATACCATCATAACGTGTGCTGCTTAATCCCGTATTGCTATGTACGATATAATTTGTCCTTTTTTAGGGTTCCGTACCCAAAGGGTCAAACGACCCTATTACTGATACTTCGCTGTCCGTCCGTCCGTCCGTCCGTCCGTCTGTCACCAGGCTGTATCTCATGAACCGTGATAGTTAGCCAGTTGAAATTACTACAGATTATGTATCTCTGTTAATGCTATAACAACAAATACTAAAAACAGAATATAATAAATATTTAAGGGGGGTCCCATACAAAAAAGTGATTGCGAGTCCGACTCGCACTTGGCCGGTTTTTTTAATGCTGACATGAATAAATTAGACCACAACGCCCTAATGAAGCTACAGCAGCAGCTTTCTTTATTTAGTAAATCGTAGTTAATTAACTTTCACATTAATTATAAAATACCTGATGAAATGATAAGTAATAGAGAAGTGTAGAAGAAGAAGACACGCTGCGCCGACCCCTAATAAATTGAGGATAAGGGTTTTTTTTTTTCTTTTCATCATTGTATCCCAAAAGACATTCACTGCTGGACATAGGTCTCCCCCAAATGTCGCCACATTGACATTTTGGGGTTTTTTTTTATCACATTATCTAAAAGTTCGGCACAATATCGCTTAGTATTTCGAATACTTCTGCCGTCAATATTCTAAAATCCACCAAAACACCCAAAATTGAACAAAAAAAATACCGTAAACTTAAATCGCTGCCGCTCATCCATTGTGCCACATATTTACAGTTAAGGCCCCTGACCACGTATGATTTAATAGTCTCATCCGTCCGGACGTTGTTGTGCCACAATTCGCCGGTGTTACCCGACCGAATTCCGTAACCCATGCGCACGCGCAACTTTTACGAAATCGCTGGATTTTCAAATAGTTCGGGTTATATTCTCTCGAAATAAAGAGATATTGTGTTTTAGGATAATGTAATTGGCTTTAAATTGGAATAGGCGATTGATGTTTTCTTTGGGTTAGTGTGAGCAGGATTTAATGGGAGGAATTGTCTCGTAATTAACTAATAGAGTTTCTTAGTATACTCGTATTTTCTCCATTTTTGTGAAAATATCTTAATCGTTTTGGCTGTTAACTTGATATCACTTCTTCCTATTGGTGGCTAATTGGCTATTAATGTCTTCTTTCATTATTAATACTACGCAACACCTAAAGGAATGCCTAAATGATATCGTCAATTGGAATTTCAACTTTCAGCGCTGATTCACGAGAGGTTAAAAATATCAGAAAGCGCTTTTTATTTAAGTGTCACTTATTGTAATCTAGTGAAAATCAATATTACCTAAACCGTTGTAAAAATGGTGGTCTTTGCTGGTTCTTGAGGTAAAGCCAGGCCTCCGTCACTCCATGTACTTACGCGCTATAAGTGCCTACCGCCCAGCCGAGCGGTCTCGGTCCGCCGGCGGATCAAATTCAGTGCGGTTTTCGCAAGCGAAGCGCGCGCACGCCGTTCAATTTTAATAGTGCTGTTCGTTCGTACGCGTATTACGATGCCGTGTGGTGCCTTATGTGCTGTTAGCACTAACATAAAAAAAAAAAATCTTATGGCTTTGTGCTTTATTTGAAGTCGGTTCTCTTGTCAGAACATATTCACAGTTCTCAATAACATAGATAAAAAGTTATGTTAATTTAATTTTATCGAAGAGGCAGCCCTGCGATTACTGTGGAATCGCGCGGTGCGAGGCAATCACTGCTGTACGCTTGAGCATTTAGGCGCATTTTAGCATACAGTGGTTGTTGACGCGAGGGAGTAGGCAATTATCGTAATAGGTATTGGAAGTTTTCTACTGAGTGAAGTATCTGTTACGTAGTAACTATTCAGTAATCTGTGGTAAAGCTTTTGGGGGATGATAGCCTTTGCTTTGAAAAACTAATTGTTCACTTACTTAGAATTTATTTTTACTTTAATTGACTGTCTCGTTGTCTCGTTGGTCTAGTGGTTGTTAACGCGACTGCTGAGTATGAGGTCCGGGGTTCGATTCCCAGGTCGGGGCATAGTGTTATTGGGTTATTCCGTCAGTTATTTCTGAGAAGCAGTCACGGAATCACATATATAATACTTATATCATCATAATTGATATCGCCTTTTTAGTTTTATGTAATTAAATGTAATTAAATTGCACTATATTGAGATTGTATGATTTATTATTAATATTCTAGAATTTGATGTTGTTGTCACTGTGGTGAATACTGCGTTACATAATAGGCAAATATAGCGCTTTTATTTTAATTTTATTGTTTCTTGTAATTCATAGTGTATTGCTGTTAATGTAAATAATAAATAAATCTGAATTTCTGCCCGGATGATAGCAATAGGCTTGCCCGTTATTATATTGGACTAAAACAGTGGTTCCTAACCTGTTCGGTCTTGTCACCCCTATGATTTAACTAGAGAATCTGATTTACCCCTCCCGCTCTCCCTCATGTTACCAATGGACATGTTTCCTTGCAGTGAGATATAAAAACTATTAATTTCACTGAAAAATCAGCCCAAAAATCCCCAATCGGCTTGCATCGTACTCATACAATACGTAAACTGTACGTAAGTACTTTTCGCGCGCTATAACAGAAACGCGGCTCTGACTTGTCATTTGATAACACAGTAGGGCATGAAATGCACTGGCGAGCTAGATTTGGTCTAATCTTTGTTATCGTATATTACCACTTTTTACCCCCGCAGAATACCAGTTTTACCCCTGCAGGGGTAATTAAGTTAGGAACCGTGTGGGACTAAAACATAACTGGCCAAATCTGGGTTTACTAATAGGTGCAGGCCTTACTCTTTAGAATTACAGGCGTGGTGTCATGTTGTTCACCTAACACTATCAATAACACTAGTAACGGGATATTTACCATGTTTCATATTTGTTATGAGTTCCCGATATTTCGGCGCTGTTGCAAACGCCATGATCACGGATAAACTGAAGTTAAATGCGGGTGGGTGTTTATGTGCAGACAAGTCTGGAACAGAATCGAGTTGTGAGTGAGAATGGTCGCTACCATTGTCACTCATAAGTCATAAGCATAACTCGATTCTGTTCCCGTACGGAGCGCAAAAAACCAACAGAAAGAGGGTAGACCGATTTGTCTGCTCATAAACACCCACCCGCAATAACTTCAGTTTATCTGTGATAATCGGGAACTCAATACAAATAATGGTAAATATCCCGTTACAAGTGTTATTGATAGTGTTAGTGACCATGCTTGTTCACCTATAACTACAAAAAAAATATTATCATTGCATTTATAGCCAAAAATTACCCATAAGTAAACCAGCCCTGAAACAAAATTGAACACCCACTTATTCCCCATTAACACCTGTTTCTGACACCCAACACGGCGCCATATTGAGGTGAAATGGTGTGTAAAAGTGAAGACCGCCATGTGCTCCGGTTTTGTTTACAACGCTGTCGCCAGGTGGTTCTGTTAACATGCGAAAAGCGAAGTTGATTCATGGTTTAAACTTTCAAGATATGAAATAAATACAGGGTGTAACGGAAAGGGTATATACATACTTAACGGTGTGGTACAGACCATCAAACTGAACATGTTTCTGCACAATAAACATCGTCTTAGCGAAAAAAATATCAGCTGCCCCATACATTTGGGTCGAATAGGTATTGAAATTTTGTATGGGGCAGCAGATAATTTTATCGTTATTACGATGTTTATTTGTGGAGAAAAATGTTCAGTTTGATGGTCGCACACCCTTAAGGATGTATATACCCTTTCCGTTACACCCTGTTTAATAGGTCTTTACCTATGAAATTGCCGTATTGCAGTACAGACTTTTTCAAACAAAAAAAAGTTTTGATTGGCTATGAGTTCTAAATTCAAATTAATTTTGTTTTAAAAATATGACATTCTATTTACAAAATCAGTCTTTTGTTTATTAATTAGCGTTGTATTTTCATTACATTTCAACATTTTTCCTCATAATGGATACTTTGAAATTTCGTGTAATTATGGAATATGAGTTCCGTCGTGGCACCAACGCGGCATAAACGACCCGTAACATCAACGACGTTTACGGAGAGAACTGTACAAACGAACGCACAACCCGTTATTGGTTTGCTCGGTTCCGTTCTGGGAATTTTGACTTGAAAAATGAACCTCGTGGTCGTCCGGAAACTTTGGTCAACAATGATGAATTAAAGGTGATTGTTGAAGCTGATGAAACTCAATCTACAGCTGAGCTGGCAGCAGCTTTTGATGTTAGCATTAAAACAATATTGGTCCATTTGCGACAGATTGGCAAGATAAAAAAGCTTGATAGATGGGTGCCCCACGAACTTAACGATCGCCAGCGCGACGTACGCGTCGAGACTTGCCTTGCGCTGCTTAACAGGCACAGAAATGAAGGAATTTTGAACCGAATTGTTACGTGCGACGAAAAATGGATTCTTTTTGACAATCGAAAGCGCTCAGCAAGTTGGTTAGATCCTGGTTCGGTACCAAAGCAATGTGCAAAACGAAAAATGACCCCTAGAAAGGTGATGGTCACAGTTTGGTGGTCTAGTGCTGGTGTGATTCATCATAGCTTTTTACAAAACGGCGAGAGCATTACTGCAGATGTGTACATTGAAGAACTGACCACAATGATGGCGAAACTCGCACGTCTGCAACCAGCTTTGGTCAATCGGTCGTCTCCACTGCTACTTCACGACAACGCGCGGCCCCATACTGCACAACAGACCGTCTCTAAGCTGCATGAGTTGGGTTTGGAAGCACTCCCTCATCCGCCATACTCACCAGATCTTGCGCCTTCCGACTATTACTTTTTCCAAAATTTGGACAACTTTTTAGCGGGAAAAAAATTCAATTCCCGAGAGGCAGTACCAAACGCCTTTGAAGAGTTTGTTGTCTACCGTCCAGCTGATTTTTTCAAGAAGGGCATCCATAAACTGCCACAGCGTTGGCAAAGATGCATTGATTGCAGGGGTGATTACTTTGAATAAAAGAAATAAATAAGTTCGAAAAAAAAAATACTTTAACTTTTTTCAAACAAAACGGCAATTTCATAGGTAAAGACCTAATATTATCTAACTTACTGCTGCCCGCGACTTCGTTCGCGACGATTTTGAATAACCGATGTTGGCCGATTCTCAGACTTACCGTTTCGGAGGAGTATGGTAACTAACATTGTGACGCGAGAATTTTATATTAAGGCTAGCTGTCCCGCGCAACTTCGTTTGCGTCACATTCTCACCGTTTTCGCAACATTTTTCATTGCTGCTCTGCTCCTATTGGTCGTAGCGTGATGATATATAGTTCTAAATCTGGCGCCACCCAAACGCATACAAAAAAAACTTTCAAATCGGTCCAGCCGTTTAGGAGGAGTTCAGTGACATACATACGTACAGTAGAATTAGGATAATAGGCTGTCATTTGTAGATCTTTGACAGTCGTGCCAAGCCCGAAAGTCTGAAAGCTAGTCTTACCAAGGGGTAACGTATTACGCGTACGTAGTGTCATTCCACGTATGGACGTTACAGTTCTTTATTTAATTGTATTGTATAGCGGGCTTGTATCCGCAACTACGCGTATTTTGCGTACGGGTGGGAACATTATTCGATCCACCCTAGTTCCCCGAGAAAGGCCAGCAGCAGGTGTTGCTGACTATCTCGCGGAGAGTACCTGGGTTACTGAAGTACTTTGTCCTGTATGTTGCAACCTGTGGGCAGTGTAGAAGCACGTGGGCTGCTGTCTCGTCTTCCTCCATGCAGGCTCTGCACAGTTCTTTATTTAAAAAACTAACTATTACATTTTAGAATTAACAACGATTAGAGAGAAGGGCTTTGCCCTGCAGTTGAAAACACAAGGCTCAAAGAAAAAAAACAACCTTTAAAGACACTTTGCCAATATTGGCTAAATGTGACTCCGACTGGCTCTAGCCTAGAATACTTCGTATTTACTTCTAATTTCGCAGGAACAATAATTTATTGGATACCTTTTGATCTCAAATTGTAAGAAGTTTAATGTAATTTCGTGGTAAAGATTTGACGTCAGTTTTCACCGGGCTTTATGGAAACGAGAAGTCATTGTGATCGAACAGCTCTATTCGGTATTTATTGAATTTATTTGTAAGGATTCTTGATTATAGACGAAGTTGTATTAGTCAGGAATTGGAGTTGTTATAAATAACATATAAAAATGGTTTTAAGTATTTTTATTCAAGTTAATTATCTAAATGGCTCCGGTGATGGTCCGTTTTGAAAAATTATTTCAGTGTTAGTTAGTCCATTTATCTAGGAAGGCTACAACCAATAGGAGCGGAGCAGCAATGAAAAATGTTGCGAAAACGGGGAAAATGTGACGCAGACGAAGTTGCGCGGGACAGCTAGTAGATGATAAAACTAAAGAGTTTGTTTGTTTGAACGCATTAATCTCTGGAACTACTAGTCAAGATTTAGAAAAATATTTTTGCATTTCATGGGCCCATTCTTGGGGAAGGTTTATAGTTTATTGAACATCACGCTAGGACCCTTATGATGAGCTAAACGGCAAGAGAAACGGCGGGGCATAGTTAGCTTGGGATATTTGGAAGAAACAGCTGGTCGGAAATTTGTTCAGCATATGATATATTTTGACGCATATTTATGGAACAGTTCCGGACTCTTTGCATCCGATGTTTACGGTTGTCTTGAGACGTTCATAAATTATTATTTACATTTCACATCCACGTTCGTCTGTTGAAACAAAACATGCATGTTTCGGTCTCATCATTTCAGCCGAAAGACGTCCACTGCTGGACATAGGCCTCCCCTAACGTCACATTGACATAAGGGGGGTTTTGCCATAATCGCCACGCTTTTCAGGCGGGTTAGCGATCGCAGTACGGTTGTTACAAAAGCACAGAGACCGCTGCTGCCCATTCTCTGCCAAGTCCCTTAGTCGCCTCTATTCTTTACGTCCGACACCATACAGAGCTCGTTTCGGTCTATCAGCTATTTATGGTTTTGGCATTGCAGTCAGAAGGAAAAGGTCGTTTACGGTGGCTTTGGCTGGTAGACTAGACTGTTAAGGCAATCATGCCTAGCCTTTTCCCAACTATGTTGGGGTCGGCTTCCAGTCTAACCGGATGCAGATGAATACCAGTATTTTAGATGGAGCGACTGCCTATCTGACCTTCAACGCAGTTAGTACTGGTTAATACGATACCCCTTGGTAAGACTGGATGTCAGACTTTCGGCTTCTGACTACTCGTAACGACTGTCAAAGATCTACAAATGATAGCCGGGACCAACGGCTTAACGTGCTTGCCGAGACACCGAGGAAACTCGGTATGTAATTATGGTCACCCATCAACGGACCAACCTCGGCAAGCACGGCTTAACCTGAAGATCGATCCAACCGGCTGTTATTATTAGGTACGAGCTCCTCCGCCACCTTCTACTCTGTTAAGGGAATAATGGAATATGTAAAAAGCAAACATGCTTCCTTTAAATTGTATAAAGGACTTTTTGTATTTTCACAAGCAACAGAAAGTTCTTCGTAGCTACCACTGTATTTTTTTTACCCTACTACTTAAACGAATTACCTAAAAATAAATTTCCAGGTGTACAAATTCTCAAGTATGGCGACAGAAGCACTAGTAAATCCCCACACCATTCATGCCTTAGTTCCACGGACGCTTATCAATGGTCGTTCTAAAAATAACTCCCTAGTCTACTGAAACTTTTGCCTTCAGACACTGTATAAAGATATGCAGTAAACCAACTCCGTGCCGGGCCGTGTTCGTGAAATTAAATGCGTTTGTTAGGGATTCTCATCTGTATCTTCCCAAAAGGTATTGGTAGTAAAGTTGTGGACGTCAGATAGGCAGTCGCTCCGTGTAAATCACTGGTCTTCAACTGCATTTGGTTAGACTGGAAGCCGATCTCAAAATTGTTGGGAAAAAGTGGGCAAATGATGAAACGCTGGTGTTAGGGTGGGTGGATTGTCTCTACAGTATAGACGCTAGCACATAAACTTACAATAATCTGTCAAAATTCTTTAATAGATTTACAACTTTATCGTAAAAAAATTAGGTTCAAGGTCGATTGGGAACATTGGACCGTTTTGGGTAACCTGATGTGGTGGCGTCTGTTCAACGTAATCACTTGTCTCGATGCCACTCTCCTGATTTATTCACGAGTAATGTTACTGTTATTTGAAACATGCTAAGAAATCGTGTAAACGCTTTGCATGTGTGTGTGAGCCGATTCCGACCATTTTTTAACCCGCGACCAAAAAAGAGGGGGTTATAAGTTTGACGTGTCTGTCTGTGGCATCGTAGCTCCTAAACGGACGTACCGATTTTGATAAAATTGGTTTCGTTTGAAAGGTGTTTTAATCGAGAGAGATCTTAGCTGTGTTTCGACAAAATCTGCTCAGCCGTTTGAAGGTCATCACCTCTTTTCTAGTTGATGAAGGGATATAAACAATTTCTACGGGTCTGGTTGATTAGAAATTTGAAATCTTGTCACTTGTCACCATGGGCATAGCCAGGGGGGAGGGTGTGTGCAGCCCCCCCCCCCCCTAAAAGCTTGCGGATTTCTTTTAATTCTCGGGGGTTACTTCCACGAATTTTCGCAATAATATTGTGTAGGCTGAGTCTGCGAGAATTAAGTTTATACGTCGGGTAGGAGTTTTTGACGTCAACGTAGTTTTGCGAAGAAGTTAGTGGTGATCTGAAACGCTCATAAGCGTATTGGCTTAAGAGCGTTTACGCCTTACGACATTTCATACAAACTTTCAAGTCCTTATTATCCGAAATGACTGAACCGATTTAAATGAAACTTCATACGCATACCTAAGCAGGATAATTGGTCTAAAAAGTTACTAAAAAACATTTCCGAAAAATAGTGTTACAGCAAAATTAGACCGATTATAAAAATTATGTATAGAAATCATCATACGCATAAGCTGGATTCATAGGTTTATAAAGTCACTAAAAACATGTCCGATATGTCTTTAAAAAAAAAGATAATTGGAAATTACTATTGCTATACATTGGTTCTGTATGGTGTCGGACATAAAGAATAGCACCATCCCATATCTTCCCGTGGGTGTCGTAAGAGGCGACTAAGGGACTTGCCAGAGAATGTGCAGCAACGTTCTCTGTGCTTTTGTAACAACCGTACTACGGTCGCCAAGCCGCCTGCCAAGTGTTGCGATTATGGCAAAACCCCCCTTATGTCAATGTGGCTTTGGGGGAGGCCTATGTCCAGCAGTGGACGTCTTTCGACTGAAATGATGAATGATGATGAGAACCGATGAGGAATACTGTTCTTCATACTCCTAAAATAAAAGTCATTAAAACTGCTCATTGCTAATGTACACACGAGCAAGTTTCCTACCCTCCACCAAACCATGTAATTAACTTGTAACTCAAGTAATTAAGATCCCAAATTACTTCAATCTCAAGTTGAGGTAGCAACAAAATGCAATTCCATAAAATAAAATTCATTAAATGCCAAGCGTCTCCGCAAATAAAGCTGTCTTCACACAGAACGATTTTGCGACCCCGTTGCGGTGCAAAAATCGACGTGATTTTGTTCAATGTAACTTTTCAGACAATGGGGTTGAATTGAAAGGAATCTTTATGAATGTATTCAAGTTGGTTTTCATCTTGAAGATTTTGCTAGATTCTTTTGATAGTGTTCTGGCTGTGTTTTATTTGCCAAAATCGATTCGCAAGCACTTTTGCCTAGCGATATTGACGTCCCGTCTATAGGTGTCGCTAAATTGTACTAGTAGATAAATTACCTATAGATAGAGTTAGTTAGTATCTTCTGACGTGAGTGTATGATTGATTTAAATCGTTGTGAAAATGACACATACTATCACTATCACATACTATCACCTTACTTATGGTCATGCGAGTTAATGCCCAAGTTCTGGATAACAGGCTTGGCAATAGTGATGATTCCTGGGCGTATTGTGTAACTGTCACTTGCTTCGGTGAAGGAAAACATCATAAGGACACAAACCAGCATGCCTGAGATTTCTCGACGGCATGTAAAGCCAAGTCAAAGGCCCTTATGCAGCACAAAACATTGACACCACGCCCCCTATTCACAAACGCTCGGATTTGATTTCGATTCGATAAGTCGTATGTCTATCTTGTTTCGGCATTACGGAAGCGAGCGAAATAGACATACGACTTTCCGAATCGAAATCGAATCCGAGCGTTTGTGAATAGGGGGCGTGGTGGCAGGTTGGGCACAAATAAATTAATGGCTTAGTTCTATAAATACCGACTAGATTTCAAATCAGTTAGCTTTTCGCCATTCAGACCAACTAAGTGACAAATCAGCCCTGTAAGATCTTGGAGATCCTTTGCTGATTTCGTTGTTTCGTCCTGTCGCTCCGTGTGGAGCCATCCTAAGGACGCGACGTATCTGGGGCATCGCCCGGGTCGCTCCAATTCTCCGCCGATGCAGCGTTTAATTTCCGCTCTGTGCTTTGGATGTATAATGTATAATGCAGCTTATGCACCATCTACTTCATATTGGAGTTAAGAGATTGAAGTACATCCGATGTTTTTGTTTATTTGGTAAGGTTTATCTAGGTGAGCTTTCCGTCTGTATGGTGTCGGACGTAAAGGATAACAGCATCCCATATCTTCCCGTGGGTGTCGTAAGAGGCGACTAAGAAACTTGCCAGAGACTAGACAGCAGCGTTCTCTGTGCTTTTGTAACAACCGTACTGCGATTGCCAACCCGCCTGCCAAGCGTGGCGATTATGGCAAATCCCCCCTTCTCGGGGGAGGCCTATGTCGAGCAGTGGACGTCTTTGGGCTGAGATGATGTTGATGATGATGAGGTGAGCTTTAAGACGTACACAAACGTCTTATTCGTCAATCTAGGCACGGTTTAAGAGTTTCTCAGTGGCGATTCGGGTGTTGAGGTGCAGCTTTGGGAGCGGCCTACGTTCAGCACTGGACAGCAATAGGATTTAATTGCAATAGAGTTTAATTAATTTAATGGCGGTGTTACTTCCATGCTTCGTAAAGCACGTTAAGTTGTTGGTCTTTTGCGTGAGCTTTCTGGTCGTGTCGTCCCATCGGATAAAACTTTGAGAGGAATAGACTACATCTGTGTTTGCGCATTTTTATTAGATTTAGCATTATAAAATCTCATGTAAGAAAGGCTAGCTTCCGCTGAGATTTGCTACCATGATCAGAATTTGGTGAGAAGGTCTCAGCCCTATCAATATCTCAAAAAAGTTTCGAAGAAAAACAAGATATTTGAATCCATCTTATAGGTAATAGCCACATATCGATATGTGGCTACAAGTACTGGTAACAATGAATGTCTTTAAGACATGAAATGACATCAACTTTACCTCAAACCTTAATAAACTAAATCCAATCCCACAGTGATGACTACTAGCCTATCATGTTCCCACTGGGACACACAGGCCTCCTGTATATGAGAGTGGGCTGTAATCCACCACGAGGGCCCAGTGCGGGTTGGTAGATGTCACATGTCTTCGAATTTTTAGTTCTAGTACATGCTGGTTTCCTCACCATGTTTTCCTTCACTGTTTTTGAGATCACGGCTTACTGCTCGTAAGCCGCGGCTACCACCACTGGGCCACCGCTGACTAGCCCATAATCACACTTAATTACAGAATAAACCGTAAAAGCTTCCATAATTCCCCATCTCCACGAAAAAAAGAAACATAATTTAAGCTTTAAAACCGCGCCGCAAAGAGTGGGGTACTCCACAGGCCAACCTCGAGACCCACAAAGCATTCTCTAGCAGTAATTGGGTACGTTGCCCGAAGCGCTAGCGAATTCTTTTTAGGCGGTAACTATTGTTGCGCCACTGTTGCCGTGTGATGGCGACTACAGCAGAATCGGCCTATTTTTTAGGGAACGTGTTCTTGGGGTTCAACTTCTTGTCAGCATATCATTTGGCCAAGAATTAGGATTATTATGGAGAAATGGGCTTTGGGCTAAAATAACCATTTTCTGGAGCCCTGACACAGCCAGAAGGCGTCACGACAGACCTCATAGAAGATGGCGGGACGAGCTGGACAAGACCAGCGATCAGTTGTCCACATTGGCTCTGGATCGAAACAACTGTAAGTCATGGGGAGTATTGGGAAGAGGCCTTTGCCCAGCAGTGCTTTTTCCGTTTTCAACAAAATCGATCCGTTCACAAGTAAAAGCTTGGAATATAAAAAGACAGTTTTTTTTTGATTTAGCAGAATAACCCAAAAAAAAAACAGGAAAAAGCTGTGAGTTTTATGTCTGTTTATATTCCAAGCTTTACTTGTATTATAATCTGGTGTATCAAAACGAGGTTTCGCAAGACCCCACACAGACTTCAGTCTTAGTTCAGTTATTGCTATTCCACTAACCGTTTTCAAACGTCTTTCATAATTCGCACAGCAAATCAGTGGAACTCTCTGCCTGCGTCTGTGTTTCCGAACGTTTACAACCCTAATCTTTTCAAAGTTAGAGTGAACGGGCTTCTTCTGGGTAAGCTCGTACCATCGTCGGTTTTGTCTCTGTCATCTCTGACCTAGCTCTAGTCTAGGTCAGAGATGACAGAGACAAAAGAAGAGCAAATTCATAGCAAAAACCGGCCAAGTGCGAGTCGGACTCGCGCACGAAGGGTTCCGTTCCGTACCATTATGAATAAAAACGAGCAAACAAATAATTTTTTTGTATGGGAGCTCTTAAATATTTATTTTATTTTGTTTTTAGTATTTGTTGTTATAGCGGCAACAGATATAAATAATCTGTAAAAATGTCAACTGGCTAACTATTACGGTTCATGAGATACAGCCTGGAGACAGACGGACGGACGGACGGACGGCCAGCGAAGTCTCAGTAACAGGGGCCCGTTTGACTATTTGGGTACGGAACACTAAAAAGGAAGGCATGATTGTCTTTTGAGTACAGTCAACCACCCTGACCCCTAGCCTATCTTATCGTTTCTAAAAACAGGATTACACAAAATCTCAACTTCGTTACCCATTTGTATAGTTTCCAAACGTGGAAACCTTAAGATTCTAGCCAGTAACCCAATTACTTGCTAGTATCTAAGTAACATTGCCGGGAGCAAGTGAATTCTTTACATAAAAAAACATGTAGTTGCGCCACAGTGGCGGTACTTTTCTGAGTTTATTTTTTATTTTTTTTATTAAATCTTATATAAAATACAAGTAATATTTTTACAATATTTACTCGCCAAACTTTACAGTTTGATGGCGAGAAGCGCTCGTTTATCATACATAAACTTAAAATTATAAACTTGACTTAAAATTATAAACATGACTTGATTATTGACATGAATGGGTGGCTAAGCGTTCTGGCTCGGTTTCAAAATGCTTGAAATAAGTGGTGTTGTGAATAGTAGATAGTGGGGATTGGGGATGTTGGATTTTATGACAATTCAAGTGGTCTATTTGGGGATTCCGACATTTTACTGAAGTGATCATTTAAGTGTAGCGACTTACAAAAAACAACTGATAACAAAAAGTACTACAGCGCCATCAAGTGTAACGAACTACAAAAAGTACTACAGCGCCATCTTTGATGAAACTGAAGGACTAATTAGATCTAGATCTCGCAAACCAAAGCTTACATCGACTTAAGACTATAAAGAGAAACCCGTTGCCCACCAGACATAACTTCTGTCTGGTCGGAGGATCCTCCCTTTTCTAAGGAGTATCGAGAAACTTTACACCCTGTTCCTTCTACTTCTAAATAAGTTTTAGGTTGTAGTTGGTTGATTTAATTCATAATCATAGGCAATCTAGCTCGTGGCAAAATTATAACAACTGCTCGGGTAGATCTTCAAGTTAAGCCGTGCTTGTCTAAGTTGGTCGGCGGATGGGTGACCACTCATTACATACCGAGTTTCCTCTGTGCATCGTACGCGCGCCTTAACCTAACGATCGACCTGATCGGCTGTTACTAATAATGGTTTTACGTACTTTTACATGTTTTTTTAAATATAAGTTTCTGTTAAGAATCAGTTTATGTTTTCAAAAACTCAAACTCAAAGTATTTATTTCAATTAGACCATTACAGGCACTTTTGAAAGTCAAAAAACAAAAAAAAAACGCGAAGCTACAGTCCCAGTTACAAGACATAATAACTTGTGAAATTACTGTAGTTGCCCATTCCAAAGCGTAGATCTCTATGGAGAAGAATGTGCAAGAAACTCCATGGACACTCTTTTAAATCAAAATATGTTACAAAATCTTGGTTACATCATTCGTGTTGAGAATTACTAGTATGTGAGAACAATGTAGAAATACGGGCAAGTTAAGAGCGTCCAAAGTAAAAGACGAAATCAATAATTCGAACTGGTGGATTTTGACTAATCAATCCTCTCTCATTGTAATCCGTTTCAAACCCCACCTTTTCAACGCGCCCTTGAACTTAGCACGATCCAGAAAACCGCAATACAATCGAGAACTTGTCTAGATTAACGCGATCTAAAGTAGCTTATTACTTGACGAGTAATAGATACTTCGGTCATCTTGGATGTTTGCCCCTGAAGCAGTGGCGTAGCCGCGGTTTAAACCGCAGACGATCTTGTGGCTTGTTTGAAATTTTCGTCTAGTGCGTAGGATGCAAGATTATTATTTAAGCTCGAAAATGTCAAGATGTGAGTAGAAACGAGAGCACGAGCACGAGAGCAGCGGTGGCCCAGTGGTGGCGAGCCCCGACTTACGAGCCGTAAGCCGTGGGTTCGAACCCAGGCAGGCGCATTACTATGTGTAATTTATTTCATCACCGCTGCTCTTAATGTCTAAGAACTAAAAATTCGAAGTCATGTGACATCTACTAACCCGCACTGGGCCTTCGTGGTGGATTACAGCCCACTTCCTCTCATAGAGAGGAGGCCTGTTTCACAGCAGTGGGAACATTATAGGCTGATGATGATGAGTAGAAACGCCGAAGGTCTAGAAGGATAAACACTGACCTAGTTGGTGATGTTCTTCAGATAGGTAGTAAGTACTCGCAATCGGCCCCATACATGTATGAGCAGTTGTTGACGTGTATGAACGTGGATGAGGCGAAAAGAGTAGGTTCAATATACAAGCTGTTGTTTTGCGTCCTTGTCAAATTCAAGGAGGTAACTATGCTAATGATCCTCGTCCCGAATTAATAATAAAATGGATAGGTAATTTTTTTTTCTTATTTATGGAAATCAGTAAGTTTGAACCAAACGTGTTTTAAACGCGGCCCTTCTGATCCTTGCTTATAACCGCGCTTCCACATGCAAATAATCGTGAGATACCTGGCATTGCCATCCATTTACCTTCAGGTGGCAGCCTGATCAGCAGAGGTCGGAAATAGGTAAAGTTATTTTTGTACTTGCATCGAAATGTTGATATTAATATGGATCTTACCTTGCGTGTACGCATTGGAATTTTGCAACTTCGGACATCCGATGTCGGGTGGTTTAAATTGTGTAAAAGTAAATAAATTTTTTATTTAATAAATCACGGGATTTTTTTGCTCTTTCAAATTAATCTCGGGATTTTAGGCATATCCACTTTATTCTTTCGCTGTATGAAATCAGTGTAAGTACACAAAAAACTTTACCTAATTCCGACCTCTGCTGATCAGTTCCTCAATGGCTTTAAAAATTAAGGCATACGTGAGCCTTTATCTTGAAAAACCTCTCTGAAAATAGCAAACAGGGTCTTTACGTTTCACTATAGAATTCCATCGAAAGTTATTCCAAATGTTTGCAAACATTGTCTGCGTTTTATCTATAACTAATGACTATAAATATCAGTGCAACTGACTCATCATTAACTGGAACTGATTATGTGATCATAATGTATATAAATATCTTATCGCTGCTTGCAGGCAATTTCATTTTATCTTCAGCCCATGTGTTTTAGATACTACTAACGCCATCTATGATTCGCGATGAACAATTTGTGTACTGGGCTTTTTGCTACATTTATTTGAAGTATGTCATGGTGTTACTAAAACTGTTTCGTAAATATATTTTTATTTTTTGTTATTTTATTTAAGTAGTTATATTTATGTAATCTGTGTGATTTAATTGTACTTCTGTGTGTTGTGCTATGTCTTTTTTGTGCACTGAATAAATGATTTATTTATCTATCTACATTTGACATTCGTAGTTTTGGTAAAAAAAAAAAATCTTTCAAAGCAATGTTTACATAATATCATGCCTGTATTCTCCGAAGGATTAGGCAGAGGTGTTATTAGGTACATCTGTGCCTACACCCACACATTTCGCCAGCTATTTTTAGGTCCCATATAATAGGGGGCGAGACTATTGCCATCAACACAAATTTTCTGCTGAAAAATTCTTGCCAAAAACCCAATAACCCTTTCCCCGACCCGGGAATCGAACCCAGAACCTCATACTCAGCAGTCGCGCTTGCGACTACTCGACCAACGCGATATATTTACTAAATATAAAGCAAAATTTAATAAATATTTTATTATGTTTCAGGTAAAAAAACTACTTAAATAACACCATGATCAAGAATTCGTGAGTACCTTTAATTAATGAAAATCTAGCTACCTGTATTTTCAAATGATGACACCATATTGGTCAAGTTCATTAGAACTCCATTATTCAGAACAAGGGTATAAAATCTCCTTTCGAAGCGTGCATAGGACAGCTCACCATCCGTCCGTCTTATGACGACAGGCCGTGTCGACGGCGCGTTCGCGTTCCACGCGCGCCTCAAGGAGATGTCAGCAAATCAGAAGGGGTCCGAGAGGGCCGATGCCTGCCAGGGCTGCGGGACTGTTCGAAAGAGATACCGTGGCCCTGGAACACAAAGGGCTTAGAAGGAACATGAATGGGTTTTAGTCAGTACAAGTCTGACACTCTCTTCCGCTCCGCCCAGAGCGGGAAGGGATGGTTTCCCATCCTTAAATCCGTAAATAAGGGACCAAGGGAAAATGCGGTCTACAATGTTTCCAAAGTCTATGTGTTTAACGACCCAAAGGTTTTTTTATTGTGTACATAAAACGGTTTAAGTATATTCGGCCTATCGTACACAAGGCTCCACATCAAACTATACATTTCCAGTATAGCATGGCTTCGCTTTGTATAGCTTTTCCGTACAATGAGAGATTCTTATAAACTGGTTGTGTATAGCTCGATTGGTGGCCAAGCGTACCCCGTAGGACAGTCGAAGGTTTTAATTTTGCAGTAGGTACGTGACCTCTTTATTTCTTATCTTACTCTTTCACGATTTACGGAGTGTTTAAATAAGTCCTTGACTCTTGGTGATTTTTTTTCGCATTGGAATGGTTCGCAATAGTTTCATTTAAAATACTGATGTTCTACAGCTATCAGGGACCGATTAATCGGATTAAGAAGGTTAAGTGTATAATTCGTATAATCCAGATGTTTGATTAAGCATTACACCATTTTAATAATGTAGTAAGCAAATGAGAGCAGCGGTGGCCCAGTGGTGGCAGCCCCGACTTACGAGCAGTAAGCCGTGGGTTCGAACCTAGCCAGGCGCAATACTTTGTATAATTTATTTGATCACCGCTCCTCTCAAAAACGGTGAAGAAAAACATCGTGAGGAAACCGGCATGTTCAAGATCTAAAAATTTGAAGACATGTGACATCTACCAACCCGCACTGAGCCCGCGTGGTGGATTACAGCCCACTCCCTCTCATAGAGAAGAGGCCTGTGTTCCAGCAGTGGGAACATTATAGGCTGATGATGAACTTTATAATACTTACGGGTTAATCTTTTCTCTAGAATTGTTCACCTAAACCAAAAAAAAAATACCCGATTAAAACTGATTGCTACTGGACAGACAGACAGGAAGTCAGGGAAACAGCAGTTTATAAAAATAAAAACTATATCAGACCCTAATCTTCACGCTGTACGGTTACAAATTGAGCGTACAATAATATTATGTAATAGTTTGTGCACTTACCGCATCCAGTATTATCAAGTCGTTGACCTAAATACCTGGTTTGCGATCATATAAAAAACAACCATATTCCCATAACCATACGAACTATAGAAAAAGCCAGTATACCATCTGTTTTTTCTCCGTAGATTTTTACCCAACTCGCTAAAATCAACCTTAATGCTACAGGAATAAGAGTGAACAATGATTTAAATTAGTTTTTTCACGTAATTACTTAGCTACTGTTTACTTAGGATAGGTTTTTAATGTAGTTTTAATTGCATTAACATAGTGAGAAGACATTTCTATTTCACCTCAGTTAATTGGAAGATGAGTAAATAGTTCTTTGACTCTTATTATTCGAGTTACTGCGTATATCACAAACCTGCATTGGATCCCGTGGTGGTATACAATCTACTCTCTTTCCCAGAGTGAAGATGGAACAACCAG
Organism: Cerastis rubricosa; assembly: GCA_949152445.1. NCBI lineage: Eukaryota > Metazoa > Arthropoda > Insecta > Lepidoptera > Noctuidae > Cerastis > Cerastis rubricosa. The sequence continues at coordinate 13,133,785 of OX424548.1, read as the reverse complement.
CAGTGGGAAGTGGGAACGTAATAGACTCATTTATGTATTGTTTATTAAGGGCTAACCAGCAGGCTGGGAAATTTAATTGAAATTGCTGTCGAGCGCATTTGTTTAATAATGTAATTATAATAATGATGGTGATGATCATAGATCGGAGTAGGTAGATTGATTTTTTTTACTTGTATCATAAATGCACACAGAAAGAATAACATGGATAAGCCATTTTTCCGGAAAGTAATTCCGGTATTTCCGGATTCAATTAAATATTGTTAATGTTGGTAGTGATATTATTACTACTCAACACTAATTTATTATTTATCTGTTGAATAATAAAAAGAAACAATTTTTATTTAGCCTTTTTATGGCCACAACTTTTTATAAATTATAGCACTTAAATTTCAATGAAATCAACCAATTCCGGAGGAATGTCCATATTAATATATACCTTTCGGATCAATGACCCCAATTCAATCTACCTACTCCGATCTATGCTCATTAAGGACTAACCAGCAGGCTGGAAATATAATTAGTAAAATGTAGCTGTTCTGTATGGTGTCGGACGTAAAGAATAGCACTATCCCATATCTCCCCGTGGGTGTCGTAAGAGGCGACTAAGGGATTAGCCAGAGAATGGGCAGCAGCGTTCTCTGTGCTTTTGTAACAGCCGTACTGCGATCGCCAACCCGCCTGCCAAGCGTGGCGATTATGGCAAAATCCCCCTTCTTGGGAGAGGCCTATGTCCAGCAGTGGACGTCTTTCGGCTGAAATGATGATGATGAAAATGTAGCTGTCGTGAGCATTTGTTTAATAATGTAATTAATAATGATGGTGATGATTTGGATGAACCACAAAAAAATAAAGTACTAACTTTTATTGTCCCCTTTATCGCTGCATTTGTTGCAAAGCACTTGTTCCTACCCACTACTTACTTACCTACCTACTTACTACTTACCTGCCTACCTAACCTACCTCCTACCTACTTGAGAACCTTCTACAAAGTACCTAACATTTAAAAAAAGTTAAATCGTTCTCATAAGGGATTAATTTTTATACAGGGTTATTGGTAAAACACCAACAACCTCTTAAGAGGTCTTTGTACTCATCATGAACAACATTTACTATGGGACTGAAATCGCGAAAAAAAAAATTAGCTGTTCATTACTTTATGTTCACTTAACTCGTCAAAATGTAGGGAATCTCGATGTGCTCCAAAATAATCTCATTTTACTTATTAAACAAAACCGTGCTGCAGTAGTAGACTGGGATCGTCTATTGCTGGACATTCACAAAAAAACGATATTCCGGTACAAATTTTGTCTCAACAGCTTTTCTCGCAAGTCCTCCATCTGTCTTCCCATGCAATCTTACCTGGCTTCTAATTGAAAGGCAACGAGCGTATGACCATCTGTTTCAAATTAAACATCTGCCTTCGTTTGCGAATTCCATTGTTCTTCACTTCATACAATGATACTAGTAACGCCATCTAGCTGCGAGCGGGGTAAAGTCGGAAGTTTAGTTTTTGAAGTGAAAACTTTTTTAGCGGCGTTGTGAACGGCGTTTTTAATCACGCATTTTTTACCTGTCAAAAAAAAATGAATGTAATACAAATTGTCATGTTTGTGTACGATAGCGCAATAAATGAATATTGTATTTAACCACATAAATTATAGTATTTTTATACTGATACTTAAAGCAATTCGTGCAATTTAATATTCAAGTTTTCACTTCTGCCGGCACTCCCGGAGTGCAACCCGTTTTTTTTTTGTAAATTTACTAAATAAGATTAATTCTTTAGGTACACAATTAACTGCTTATGCGGATAAATCATACTAACATAACATCACGCTTGTAATCATCGAAGGGCAAGGCAGAGGTGCACCAACCTAATAGTACACCCACATTTCGCCAATTATGTTTTAGTCCCATGTAATAGGGGGCGAGCCTATTGCCATCAACCGGGAATAAATGCAGACTCCGTGGCTGCTACTGGGAAATTTTTGACGGAAGAAAGCAAATTCATTTGTAAAAGAAAAGCTCGTAACCACTATTTAAATCAGACCTGGTCACAGTTGGAATTATAGTCATAGTAATTATTATTAGGTTTCTCGTTTTTTATTTTGGTATTTGTTAAATATTTATTAGTCTATTTTTATGTGTATTTGTGTATTTAGTAGGTATCTATGTAATTTATAGACAATTTCGAAATTAATTGATGATGAAAATTTTTTTTTTCTACCCTATCGCAATGTTGTCCTTTTTAACCCAATGGTTGACTGGTAGAGAATGCCTTGTGGCATTAAGTCCGCCTATGTACCACTATTTACATGACGTTTAAATAAATAAGAAGTCAATGGCCCTTTGCCCGACCTGGGAATCGAAACCAAGACCTCAAGCTCGGCAGTTGCGCTTGTGACCACTAGACCAACGAAGCCGTCATTAAAATCAGGCATGTCAAATGAAGTGTTTTGAGAGCAGCGGTGGCCTAGTGGTGGCACCCCCGACTTACGAGCAGTAAGCCCAGCAAACCCAGGCAGGCGCATTACTTAGTGTAATTTATTTCATCACCGCTGCCCTCAAAAACGGTGAAGGAAAACATTATTAGGAAACCGGCATGTTCTAGAACAAAAAAATCAAAGTCATTAGATGTCACATGTCTTCGAATTTATAGTTCTAGAACAACCTGCACTGTGCCCGCGTGGTAGATTACAGCAAACTCCCTCTCATAGAGAGGAGGCCTGTTACCCAGCAGTCGGAACATTATAGGCTGATGATGATGTCAAATGAGGCAGGATATTTAAAACATATTCAAATGCACCACTAATTACTCGTATTCCATGAAAGATATGTCTTGTCACGATAGTCCTTGCAATGCCGCCAAGTGTCCGCATTCCTAAGATTCAGACCAGATGTAGATTATAAAGCAGATAACTCATTAGTTAGCCAGGTGGCTGCTGATCTGACGTAGGTACCGTATACTACGGTATAAGTGTTTCTAGTGGATAACGAAACTTAGCAATAGAGAAAAGAAAACTACGACTAGCTGAGTATACTCGTATAATAAGATTTTTGAAGTGAAAACTTCTTTAGCGGCATTGTGCACTTTTGTGATGGGTAAAAAATGTTAAAGTCGCGTTAAGGACACGTGACCGTCAGAATTTATTGACATTAGGTTACGAAGGAATTTATACTTTATGACACAAAAAAAACTTCGGTTTCTCCAGAGTTAAAATTCGTAAGACGGATTGTAATAGTCCTGTAGTGTAAAAATTTTTATGTAATATAAATTGTCATGTTTGTGTACGATAGCGCAATCAATGAATATTATATTTTACCTCATAAATGATAATAGATTAGTATATATATTATTAGTATAGATGAATAGATAAATGCATCGTCCCATGCAATAAACGTGTAACTACAATGATTATGACTAATACTACATCTAACTCAAGACCGTCCCCAGACCCCAGTATTACATATAAAGGCTCTTACCCGCTGCATCGGAATTACTTTTGATATGTGGCACCAGATTTAATTAGATTAAGCAAACAGGCGTCGGCGATCCGGCAACGTCTTGTTACGCGCCACCTTCCTTGACAACTACACAAGTCAATATGGCATTATGGCTACCCGCAACGACTTGACGTTTCGCCAGAGAGAATTGTAGACCGCTTCTCTCTTGTCTGTGGTCACAGTTTAGTTTGCAACGTGAATCATATGAAGCCTTTCTGCAAAGGCGCCGTCACATTCGCTACCAAACAACTGAACAATGCAGTAGAACTGACCGTGTTATTTAGTACCTGGGTACTGGAGGTCAGATAGGCAGTCGCTCCATGTAAAATACTCTTCTACAGCTGCATCCAGTTACACTGGCAGTCGACCTCAACATAGTTTGGAAAAGACAAGACGGATGATAAGTAAAGCCAAGGATACACTAAGGGACAAATGTTGTGCGACACGTGTCGCCAGCGACGTTGGGTGAAGTAGCACGACGTTGCCGGACTTCGGTCGACATGTCTGGCAACATCGCGCGACATCGTACTTCACATAGCACTTTCTAACCCACCTTTTTCTCATCTTTTTTCTTTGAATTTTAATTATAATTATGTACGCCGTAGCCAACAACATTACCTCGGTGGGTGTCATGATATCGACTACCTTGTGAAACAAAACTTCGTGATGTCGCCAGATATGTCAGGCGAAGTTTCGCGAAGTCGCACGTTTTCGTCTCACGTCGCTGCGGACATAAGTCGCGCGTTGTCGCCATATTTGGCAGGCGAAATCGGCCGGCTTCGCTTGACATGTCGCCGATACAAAAGCATAGACTAATGCATCCTCCTATGCAATAAACGTAATGACTAAACACACCTTACAACATCTCCGACCGTCTCCTACATTACATTCGCTACCGATCACGTAACTTTACCGAACAATGCAGTAGTGCCGACCGGTATCGGTAAATATTGACGTAGCGTATTTTAACTACGACTAGTTCTAACTACATGTAGGATGAACGTTCTGTAATAGGTGAAGAGCTCGTGGCTAAATAATAAAACCGAGTTTCCTCCGTTGGAAAGCACGTTAAGCCGTTGGTCCCAGCTGTCATTTGTAGATCTTTGACAGTCGTTACGAGTAGTCAGAAGCCAAAAGTCTTCCAAGAGGTATCGTATTACCCAGTTTCTAGGTTGTGGAGGTCAGATAGGTAAAAAGTATAAAGTTAGTTGAGAAAAGGCTCAACAACAAATCGTAGGCTCGATCTCTTCTCTTCTTCAACCCTTGGCCACCCAATGCTGAGTGTAGGTCTCTTAATAGTTCTCCTAATCTTAGGTTGAAGTTCCCTAACAAAATATTAGTCTCATAACTACGGATACAACACATAAATCAGACGTTAAACAAACACTAGTACGTTACATACTGATACTACAACACATTCCCCTGTCACTAACATCCTTCCATTACAGATTCATCTCAGCGTAACTACATGTCACTCAGCGTAAACATACGCGGCAATAGATTAGGTTAATGTGGAGTAGACGGGCGACGGTATGGTATTGTGCCTACGACGCCACGCTTGCTGTTACAGGGCAAGTAACAATTAAGTTGTTCTTTAAATGACTTGAAAATACTGCAAATTAGGATAGTGTAGAATATGACGAGACTGGGTGGTCTTTGCCCAGCTGTTAAAATTTATTTGCATCTGGTAGGAGTGAGCACATTAATGGCCACCCAATGCTGAATGTAACTCTTACAAATTTTCCCATTTTTGGCAGTTTTTATGTCTTGGCTATCCAGTTTCTTCAAAGCACTTTTTAATTTGGATATGAAGCAAACTATCTTTTATGTTAAGATTTAATTTTAAGACAAGTTTTCTCGGAATTTATCCTGTTCAAGAACTAGTGCAAGTGGCACTTAAACTAAAGCAATATGCGTAGCTTTTTATTTCTTTCTGGTTTTCATAAAACTGCGCATTGAAACGTCGCTTTCATTTCCATGCATTTACCGTTTTTCATACACGAACACGAAAATTGGATTCGGAACTGCATTAAACTCGCTCCGCGAAAACTGATATTCGTGGCAGTTTTAAAAACTTTTATCCGGACATTTCATTTGGATATCCAGTTGTAATCCCTCGGGCGAGGAGGTTTTCAACGTGTCAACAGTTTTAAAAGGTTCACACTAGAAACTTGGATTGTGTTCCCGTTGTTTTAACACCGGCCGTCCGTCCGTGTGAAAGGTTTTTACAGTTTTTTTTTTGTGACAAAAATTGTTTGCAGTTGCGCTTTTATGGAGAGGAAAGTACAATGGATGGTCTATTTGTCTTTTTGTACAATGGGTGTTACTGGAATTCTAGTTCGCTAAAGCTTTTTAGTGTTGTAACGGTGGAATGTTTACCATGAAATATGTGACGACACGTACGCCTTCCGACTCTGAATCGCTGACGCATCATATTTTGCGTTGTAAAATATTTTATATAAAACCAATTCTTTAACTCATCATCATTCTCTTGCCCTTATAACAATTTATTTGGGGTCGGCGCAGCCAGTATCTTCAAAATTTTGCCAATTACCTAAGTCCAGATTTCATTACGCGTCTGAAGCTGCTATAAACGTGGCCATTTAATGGGTCCAAATTGTATATAATATGGATGTTACATCTAAACAAAAAGAAGAAGAAGATAACGTAAACCAACATAAGTTATGAACTTCAAAGCTAGCTAAGTCGACCTTTGCCTCACAGAGGCTGTATCAGAATCTCCTCCAATCTTTCTACCACTCTACACAAACTTAATCTACATACGCCAGCTTACAAAGGTAGACATAAACAAATCACTGTCTATCCCTTTCTTTCACAATATCACCGTCCCTCTCCCCCGCGATGTTTACAATTTTCCCGCTCACTACTCCAGTCGCGCGGTAGACTCTTGCGCATGTACCCGTATCGATCGTTCGGAGATCGATTTTTGCAAGTGCAGTGTATGTGAGTGATATTGTGGTGACAAGGATCCATTGTGTTAGCAACGGTTATAGAATGCATTTCAGAGTGTGATGTATTTTTAATTACGTTTTTTTATTGATGGTTTCTTTGTTAGTGATATAAAGTGTGGTTTTGTGCTCGTCTTTCGAGTTATTGGTAACTGGAGTTTTTTTTTATTGCAATTTATTTGTTCAGCTATTATTTTGTAAGCTCAGTTTTCAAGACGTTAATAATTAAGAAACATGTTTTCTAGAACACAATGTTATTAGAAAATTGTTTATACGGAACTGAAACTTTTACGGGTTTCACAAAAATTAGCAAGTTATTATTTAAGTATGTATTAATCATTTTATTAACTCCGGTCTCGATATTCCCGGATTTTCCGGATTTGTAAACTATCCTCATAGAAATGTTAAATTAAAATCCCTTTATTTAGTTACGATATTATTAATTAATTTAAGCTGTTGGCTCCGGACTCCCGGCTGTCATTTGAAGTCATTGATTTTGACAGTCTTTCATAGCCTGACACTGAGTTTGACAGCTTGTGTTGTGGCGATGATAGGCAGACATTCCATGTAAAATACTTGTATTTAGGTCCGTTCGACTAGAAGACAACTTCAACATATTTAGGAAAAGACTAGGAAGATGAAAATGATGTTCATCATTAATTAGACTCCTAGTCTAAAACTAAATTGAGACAAGCAATATATTAATTATCTCTATACATCAATAGAATCTCATGTTTGACGAACAAACATTTCAGTTGATTAGTATCGCACTAATTAATTTTCAGAATTTAAATAATAACTTTTGCGGTATTTACAGTAATAATTGTAACAGATTAGGTATATTTCCTATAAATAAATGTATTATTCGCAATTTATTTATAACTTCCCGTTCGAATGGAATTTTGTGGTTTCCCGTGGCATTAAATCCTTACTATAATTGCGATCAAAACGGACGAAACTCGGTTTGAAATTGATGGGTGACCACTCATTACATACCGAGTTTCCTCCGTGAAAGCACGTTAAACCGTTGGTCACGGCTGTTGTAGATCTTTGACAGTCGTTACGAGTAGTCAGCGCAGCGGCCCGAAAGTCTGACAACCAGTCTTACCAAGGGGTATCGTATTACCCAGTACTAATTGGGTTGTGGAGGTCAGTCTGGCAGTCGTTTAATGTTAAATATCGGTATTCAGCAATTCAGCTGCATCCGGTGAGACTGGAAGCTGACCCCAACATAGTTGGGAAAAGGCATTATGATGAATTGCGCTCAAGTCAAAAATATTTATATCTAAAAAGAGAGAATTTTAAACGGGCCTTAATTTTATTGTATCAAATTTTAGTTTATCAAATTAGCACATTTTGAGAGAGCTACCTAATAATCTACTTCCATAAAGAAAACCGGGATCCGTTCAGCAACCTCGTTTGCAACCACTGGACCAAAGAGAAAATCAAAAATAATAATTGCTCGTAATTTTTTGGAGGTTCCTTTCTCTGGAGCCCTATTCCGTACTTAACCCTGATACCGTTGGGCTACTATTGTTAAAATTTGTTTTCATGTTGCTTCAGAAATATTTAATAATTTAAATCATATGAAAACAAATGATCAAACGGAATAAAAATAATAATACAAAGCTTTAAAGTAATGAATACTAGAATCTAAACCAACATAGACAGACCATTGTGATATTTATTACATTATGTGGTTATACGATAACCGCGGCACAATGTTATCCGTTCTTATAAACATACATTATGTACTTATAATTTCCTGTCCTGGTGTGTTTGACTCTGGTTTCTGCATGTGCGTAATTATTATTTAGACTGATACATAGAAGAGGCATATTATGTATAGAAGCGATACTACGTTACAAACGTTTCTACATTTTATTGACAGCACGGTTGGCGCAGTGGCTGAGCGATTGACTACTGAGCAACGTCTCGTAGGTTCGTTTCTCCCGCAGGATAAATATTTGTATGGTCTACAGATAGTTGTTCCGGGTCTGTCTGTTTGTGTATGTGAGTTTAAATGTTTGTAAACGCACCCACGATACAGGGGAAATTCCGAGTGTCGGGCAAAGTTTAAAAAATAAAAATACAACTTTCAATGCTCCGAAAGCTTGAAGAGATAGTTTTCGAAGGCATTCAAAACCTAAAAACGTGGGACGGCCTTGAAGAACGTATACAGACGTTTTGGTGACTAGCTTTTAACCGAGAACTTCCTCCGCGTGAAATAATTATATAATAAAAAAATATTACTTGATTTGATTTCATGGTTTGGTGTTAGTTGTTTTTTTTTTGCACGGTACCCTAATCTTTTTTTCTAAAATAAAAGTAGTCCAAGATGCTCCTTACACCATCAGCTATCTGTCAGTTAAAGTCCCGTCGAAATCGGTCTAGTCATTTCGGAGAATAGCCGGAACAAACAGACAGACAAAATTAAAGTACTGTTTATACTTACTTTCAAATGCATTCATTCAGGAATTTCACGGGCTAAACTGAGCGTGTCCCCCTTAATGCGTGGCGTTTCTGTTTGGCGTTCAAAACTTAATCTTTGGTTAATTCAGAGCTTTCATATTCGTCTTGTTGACGTAAGGAAATTGCTTGTATGTTTAAGTCTTACTCCTAGCAGCTTATCATGGTTATGTCGCCTCTGCTTTGCGATATGGTCTTATTTTTTGGGGTAATGCTAGTAAGGTAGAGGAGGTATTGATAGCGCAGAAAAAATGCATTCGAGCCATATGTAAGATAAAACAAACGGACTCATGCAAGCCACATTTCCGAAACATGAAAATACTGACTGTACCATCACTCTATGTCTATGAAGCCTGTATTTTTGTAAAAACCAATATGTCATTATATAAATCTGTCGAAAGTCAAAGGCGCTCAAAAAAGCTGCACCCGTTATGCACTAAAACCAAATTCCTCTACAATAGTATATTTGCAATGGCTCCAAAACTTTATAACAAATTACCTAATCAAATTGTATCAAGCAACAACATGAATGAGTTTAAACGTAGCCTTTTTAAATTATTGAGTGACAAGGCGTATTACTCGGTCAATGAATATCTTAATGACAAATTAAAATAATATTTATTGAACTTTAAATCTGTCAAATGAATGTTGCTTAAGTTATGGATGATAGTTTTTATTGGCATATTGTATTCTACACACATCAAAAGTGTCTAGGGATCAACATATATTTTTGCAATAACTTTTCTCCTGATTGATATTAATTAAAATTTTCTTTAAGGATTCATCAAATAAAGTGTTTTCGTTCGTCACAGTAACGATAAACCAAGTCACCTTTGCATTAATAAAGAAATTTGCCATTTTCTAATAAAGGGATTTTTGACATTTGAACCACTAACATTAAAGTTCGAAAAAAAGACTGAAATAACAGTTTTCTTTAAAATTTTATTGGGTAACTTAAACAATTAATAATCCGTGTTTCTACCGCGAACACTAACAACACAAGAACATCGGTTTGGCATACTCAAAATGAGTTCATCCAAATCACGCTGTGGAATGGCCGCCCATGTTCGTTGCAACAACAAAAAAAGGTCTTCTTGCGACTGGATACCCTCCATATTCGGCAGAGCTCTTCTCTGTAGCATATCCCATGCATGCTCAATCGGGTTCAAGTCTGGCGACTGAGCAGGCCAGGGCAGGACATTGATGTTAGCTGCGGCGAGAGTCTGTCTTACAACTCTTGCGGTGTGCGGTCGTGCATTATCATGCATTAACTGAAATAAGGGACCGATTTGCACTTGTAGAGGAACGATGACGTCTGATACAATCGTCTCAGCATAAATTTGAGCGTTGAGGTTGCCTCTGATCCAAATCAACTCAGTTCTTCCGCCGATCCAAATACCCGCCCATACCATGATGGTTCCACCACTATAAGGATGGACTTCCTGGCAGGATTTTAATCGCTGTTGGCGTCCAGGGGTTCTCCAGTGTCGTATACGTCTTGTATCCGGTCTCATACCAAAACGAGACTCATCAGAAAAGCACACGAAACGCCATTGTTCTTCTGCCCAATTTCTGTGTTCAAGAGCCCATTGATATCGAATCCTACGATTGTGCATTGCTATAGGTGGTACCCGTAGCGGTCTTCGGGAATGAAGGTTCACTTCATGCAAGCGGTTTCTGACTGTTTGGTCGCTAATTAAGTTCCCTGAAGAGTGATGAAGCCTCACGGCTAACATCATGGCGGTTATTGTTGGAGCTCTTCGAGTTAAGATTTGAATGTATCGGTCTTGTCTCCGTGTGGTGCAGCGATACCGTCCTCCATGGCGCTCAGCCACGGTACCAGTGCTTCGGTAACGTGTCCAAAGTCGACTGATAACACTCTGACTTGTATTCAGAGCTAAAGCCACAGTACGTTGCCGGGAACCAGCTTCTATCATTCCCACGGCTCTGAGCATTTCTTCCCTGCTTAAATGACGTCGCCGCTCCATAATAACGTTGGTTTTAATCAGTAGTAGGGAAACAGTAGCACTAATAATGTCTTCAATGCGTTGTATGTTTTTATAGGGAAAATATTGACAGCTGATTTTCATCTTTTACTCGAATTTGATTCACAGTTCCTGATTCAAATTATGAAATGCACCAAAAAGGATCCATATAAATTTATAAAATCATAATTTTATTACAAAGCCACATCTCAATCTCAAGAAATCCGCATAAAAATGCTTGATCCCTAGACACTTTTGATGTGTGTATATTGCATCTATTATTATATAAGAAACTGTGACTAAATAATTTATACTTGCTTATGTGCCGTCTTAAGTTATTGATATATTTATTATTAGCCTTTAGTGATTGAAATGAATTGCGACATTTACTTACCATTTATTTTTTTAATTTTGTTAATTGACTTTTCGATTACCTACTTTATATTTTGTATGCCTTCTGGCGGGACATAGTATGGACCAACATTTATTTATAACATCTGTATATTTTTACCCTATGTTCACAAAATGATTAAATGAATTTGAATTTGAAGTCTAGAATTCGTGCTGTAACTAAACTATACTAGTTGGATATTGCCAAAATAACGTATTGCTAGGATTACTATCATAATACTTACATAATGTACCTATACATATGGAGAATATTGCTTTTCCATTAATTGATATTCCTTTCAACGCTGAATTAAGAAGTGACGAAGATAAACTCTCTGCCAGAGAATGGGCAGCAGCGTTCTCTGTGCTTTTGTGACAACCGTATTGCGATCGCCAACCCGCCTGCCAAGCGTGGCGATTATGGCAAACCCCCCCCTTGGGGGAGGCCTATGTCCAGCAGTGGACGTTTATCGGCTGAAATGATGAAGATAAATTTCTTTATGTCAAGTTTTTATCTGTCCAAGTTTTTATTTAAGAACGTTTACACCTTACGACGTTTCATACCAACTTTCAAGTCCTTATTTTCCGAAATGACTGAACCGATTTTAATTAAACTTCATACGCGTAAGCAGAATACATAGGTCTAAAATGTTCCTAAAACATTTTCAAAAAATAACTACAGCTAAATTAGACCGATTATAAATTATCTATAGAAACAGAAATTTCTATTAAGTATCTTTTTAAAAGCTTTTATTTTAAATTCTTTTTTAAAATGTTTTTTTAGTAACTTTTTAGACCTCTGTATACTGCTTATGCGTATTAAATTTCATGAAATTCGGTTCAGTCATTCCGGAAAATAAGGACTTGAAAGTTTGTATGAAATGCCGTACGGCGGCGTAAACGTTCGTAAGTATATATCAAAGATCTTCAAATGTCTGCCTGTAGCGTTTTCCGAGGTACTGTGGAGCTCGATATCTGATGTATGGTCACCTATCCACGAACCGACCTCGGCAAGCAAAGCTTAACATTCGATTGACCCGTACAGCTGTTATTACGTAGCTACGAGTTCCTTCTGAGTTTAAATAAACTGAAATGTCGATAACAAAAAATATTGCACGAGCTACGTGCTTTAAAAAGTTAAACAAAACGCCGCAGTATTTCAATGTAAAAATACTGTAACTCATTGAGATACAAAAGACTGTATATTTCATCATCACCGTTCTCCTACGACTAGTTTGGCATTTTTAGAAGTAGTATAGTTATTTGCAACTGTTAGCGTTAAGTCATCATCAATATCATCATTTCAGCCGAAAGATGTCCACTGCATGGACATAGGCCTCCCCCAAGCGTACATAAGGGGGTTTTGCCATAATTGCCACGCTTGGCAGGCGGTTTGGCGATCGCAGTACGGTTGTCACAAAAGCACAAAGAACGCTGCTGCCCATTCTCTGGAAAGTCCCTTAGTCGCCTCTTACGACACCTACGGGAAGATATGGGATGGTGCTGTTATTTACGTCCGACACCATACAGAACCCTCCTCTTATCCGCATTTATTTGGGGTCGGCGCAGCATGTCTTCTTCTTCCATACTTATCTTTGAGTCGTCATCTCATTAGTAAGTCCCTTTCTAGCCAAATCACCTTTTACATCTACTTTCATTACTGATTTCTAAAACAAACAATCCTATTGATTCATTGACCAATAAATATATTGTTAAAACTAACAGCAATTCAAAATAACAGTATTTACTGATTGTATATGAAAGTATATACGGTACTTAAAACAAAAAAAAACATTTTGTTTAAATTTTTGTCTCACTGTTGATCTGTCTGTCTGTTTTTTCCGGCTAATATTCGAAACCAGGGACACAAACTGTAACCGTAATAAGTGTTTTTAACACTGTTTTTAGGGTTCCATAGCCAAATGGCAAAAAACGGAACCCTTATAGATTCGTCATGTCTGTCTGTCTGTCTGTCTGTCCGTCCGTCCGTATGTCACAGCCACTTTTTTCAGAAACTATAAGAACTATACTGTTGAAACTTGGTAAGTAGATGTATTCTGTGAACCGCATTAAGATTTTCACACAAAAATAGAAAAAAAAACATAAATTTTGGGGTTCCCCATACATAGAACTGAAAACCAAAATTTTTTTTTTCATCATACCCATACGTGTGGTGTATCTATGGATAGGTCTTTAAAAATGATATTGAGGTTTCTAATATAATTTTTTTCTAAACTGAATAGTTTGCGCTAGAGCCATTTCCAAAGTGGTAAAATGTGTGTGTCCCCCCTCTAATTTCTAAAGTAAGATGAGGAAAATTCTGAAAATATTTAGGATTGTAGAAGGTAAAAGAAACTATCAACGAAAATTGGTTTCAATAAGATTATGATGTTTAGTTTTTTAGATATGGGACTTTTTCATCAAACTGCAGCAGTGTTCATTAAAATACTATGAAAAACCAATTTAGTTTTGCGGTTGAGTGGAAGTTTACTAACTAATACTACTAACTAATGAATGACAGTTCAAAATATTGTTTGGGGCTATGGAACCCTGTGTGCGAGTAAGACTCGCACTTGGCCGGTTTTTAAAACAGCTTCAACAGAAAAACACTTTTATATGTAACAGATACAAAAATGTTACCGAATCAAACTGTGTTAATATGTGTAACTGAAATAAGCAATTATAGCTTTAGTACGCTGCGTGTACCTGTTACACTTATTAACACTGTTAACACTCTTATATCTGTTACAGATATGTTACGGTTAAAACACATTAAAAAGTGTTACATATTTGATTCTGTCACTTATAATTCTGTAACCTTTTTATAGGTGTTCTTAAGTCCCTGTCCGAAACGGCTGGACCGATATTGACGGCGACTTTTACTGGCATATAGGGAAATAATAATTTCACGCGAACGAAGTTCGCGTGGCATAGCTAGTATATATCAATAAAACTTACTATCTCCATCATAATGGTAATGTTCTTCCTTCAATTACTAAAATTGACATGACTTTCACTTTAACAGCACGATCTATTGTCTAAAGGTGAAAGGATTATCGATATTGGTCAATTCGTTTCGGAGATATGAGCATACAATTTGATAGTGCTTGCTTTGCCCATATTTTGATAACAAAAGGTTTGATTTCAATGTTTGTTTAGATTTATTGTGTTGCATGTGGTCTTTATTGTGAATGGACATTCTTTAAACAGGTAATTATTATAATGTATCTTCTAAGGGGCACTTCTTCTTCTTAGCGTGTCGATGATAATCTAAATTGTGTCGGCCCAAAACTGAGCCACTAGTTTGGCGCTCTCAGTAGCGTCCATCAGTTCCTGTAACGAGCAAACAGCAGGACACGCAGGACACGATATTAAGTGTCGCATCGTTTGTGGAACGGCACCACATTTACACTCCAAGGGGCACTGAATTTCCTGCTGATTTTGATTTCAAAAAGGTCTGTCGATTTCAGTGATCAAGTAATTCATCTAAAGCTTCCGATTGCTTGCTGAAAAAAATCTCAAATCGATAAATTTAGTCAACACTCCTCTCTCTTTACCTTCCAAGATTCTGCGCTTCTTCTTTCCAATTCTCTCCAATGCCATCGTATTTTATCTAAATGTTCCCCAATTAATATTCATAATCATAAATCTTTATTTATCTCAGCATCAAGAATGAAAGGAGCTGGTTCATATATGCACAATCTTAAATAGAGAAAAGTGTCTGAAATAGGAAGATCCTGAGATACAGATCACCTCGAGTCCTCTCGGGCTTGGATATAAACATTTTATTTTTTGCAAAATATAAGTCAAGATAAAATTTAGAATTAAAAGTAGTAAGTATTAATATTAATAAGTTGTTTGAAATTTAAACAAAGGTAAATCAAAAATATGAATTGACATAAAAACGTAAAAATTACTGAAACATACTATAGTTCCATGTTAGGGCATTTGATGCGCAGGAATGAGGAAAATGTCGTGAGGAAAGTTTTGAGTATGAATGTGGATGGTTATAAGACCAAAGAAACGATGGATGGACTGTGTGAAGGATGATATGGCAAGAAAGGAGGTGTCCCATGAGATGACAAGTAATACGGAAGTACGGAAGAAGCAGACATGCTGCGCCTACCCCAAATAAATTGGGATAAGGGCAAGAGAATGATTATAGTTCCATGTACTTGAGGTCTGTGCTACACGGGTTTTTCTTCCATTCTCCTCTGTCATCCATCAGCTATCATTTACTCCTTTTCCTTTCATACATGCCTTACACAATCCATCCATCGTTTTCTTGGTTTTACTCACATGCGATTCGTTTCTCCTCATCACATGGCCTTACCACACCACTGCCATCTGCCACCATGATTAATCAAAATCTTCCTCAATTAATATTATCTTCTGGTTTTACACATGACCTTCATATCACGCCTTTTAGAGGTCAGCAGATCCCCTATTCGTAATAGCATTCCTATATCCTTGTACCAATTATGTGTAGAATGTTAATGGATTTCGTAATAACTTGGTCGTGACTCGCTTTTGTAATGTAATTGCCTTTTTTCTTGAATTCCTATTATTTAAAGACTTTTTTGTAATGCTTTCCTGGATTTCCAGGTTTAACTTCCCTGACGAAACAGCGCAACCAATCACTAGTGCGTTAATAACGCGTTAGTAACTCGTGTTGTTGAAAGATTCCATGGAGCGTTTGGTGATTCAGGGTAGAGTCGAAGGTACGAGACTACGTGGTCGATCATCAACCTGATGGATAGACTCCATCAAGTTTTTTAACTGACGTGGTCACTAATACTATCAATAACACTAGTAACGGGATATTTACCATGTTTATTATTTGTTTTGAGTTCCTAATATTTCGGCGCTGTTGCAAACGCCCGCCATGATCACGGATAAACTGAAGTTATTGCGGGTGGGTGTTTATGAGCAGACAAATCGGTCTACCCTCTTTCTTGTTCGTTTTTTTGCGCTCCGTACCACTACCACTGTCACTCACAACTCGTTTCTGTTTCCGACACACAAAACTCACTGTGTCCACTCGCGAACTAAATTCTGTAAACTTTATAACTTCAGTTTATCCGTGATCATGGCGTTTAATAAAGGGAGTCTTTATTACATTTAGTGACTTAAACATAACTGGGGATGAGTGTTTGTACTATTAGGTACACCTCTGCCTAACCTTTCGGAAATGACAGGCTGGTCGGCTGGGATGATGTTATGTTTTAAAGATCATACTTGTTACATTGTAACACATCTCAGGTATTTAACGAGACGCCCCGGGCGTCGGGGGGCAACCAGTGGCCGCTGACCACCGTAGGCGCGGGCCTGTGGACAGTGAGTAATGGGCTAGCTCACCGCTCGTCCGTCCTATGACGACAGGCCGTGCCGACGGCGCGTTCGTGTTCCACGCGCAGTTCAAGATGGCGCCTCTAGGAGATGTCAGTAAATCGGAAGGGGTCCGAGAGGGCCGATGCCTGCCAGGGCTGCGTGACTGTTCGAAAGAGATACCGAGCCCCTGGAACACAAAGGGCTAAGAAGGAACATGGATGGGTTTTAGTCAGTACAAGTCTGACATTCCCTCTCGCTTCGCACAGAGCGGTCATTTGATGATTTCCCAAAGGTAAAAAAAAAAGAAAAAGGTATTTAACTAATAGTCCGCAGCTAGGTACCCACATCTTGCAGCAGCTGCTGGCAGATGCAGCTACCCTTTTTTCCTCGCATACTTAACTAATGACATTCTAAACCTGTCACATTCCCATGCCAGTATTATGGCGCGAACAGCTGTTATTATAACTTAAACACGCTATTGTTACGTCGAGGATAATAGGGCTTTGTAAGTACCTACTAATTAAAATGAGTGGCAAGTGTATCAGGATTTGCTGGATAATAGAATGAGGATGTTTTAGTAAATATTTCGAGTTCGAGCAAAAGAAGAAATCGCAGCATATTATTTTATGTAGTTACCTACAAGTATCGACCTACGGTAAAGGAAAACATCGTGAGGAAACCGGCATGTCCTAGAACTAAAAATTCGAAGACATGTGATATCTATCAACCCGCACTGGGCCCGCGTGGTGGATTACTGCCCAGTCCCTCTAATGGCATGTTCTAGAACTAAAAATTCGAAGACATGTGACATCTACCAAACCGCAATGGGCCCGCGTGGTGGATTACAGCATTTACAGCCCACTCCCTCTCATAGAGAGGAGGCCTGTGTCCCAGGAGTGGCCCCTTATAGGCTTTTAGCTGTATCTCAAAGCGGGACAAACCATACAAATTCTTGTACTAACATTATTTTTATTACACACGTAAATTATTTTATTACACCGCAATATGTTACCGTATAGGTACTTAATTTTGGTGGTTGGTGGTGGTAATGGTTCAAACCATTAAAAACTTCGTTTTTACATTGCAACATTTAGTGGTGATAAAAGCCTTGCCTTCAATATTTCGATAAAAACGGTTTTTTTGCGAAACAGTTACTTTATCGAAGTGTTTATTTTTAAGTATATTGTTGTGTGGTATAATGCCTGAGCTTACTGTACGGGAATTTACGGTTTACCAGATGTATGAACGTGTACGAAGCGAAAGCAGAATGTAAGGATCGTAGCGGTTGGCGGTCTGTATTTTCTGCCTGCCATGGGAAAAAGTATTGGGAAAAACCGGCCAAAGGCGAGTCGGACTCGGAGCGGTACCGTACCATTTTTTATAAAAAAAGAGCAAAATAAAACACTTTATCGTATAGGAGCCCCCTTAAATATTTATTTTATTATGTTTTTAGTATTTGTTGTACCGGCAGCAGAAATACATAATCTGTAGAAATTTCAACCGGCTAACTATCACGGTTCATGAGATACAGCCTGGTGTCAGACGGACGGACAGCCAAATCTCAGTAATAAACAAAATTATTAAGAAAGAAAAATATTAAATAATAACAGTCTGTTTTTGGGCAGTCGTGTAAAAATAAGACAAATATTAAACTGGTCCTGAACGAGGTAAAACGGTATGTTAGTATATTATATTTGTAGGTCTTTGTCAGTCGTTACAGGTAGTCAGTGACCCGAAAATCTGACGACAAGTCTTACCAATACTACCCATACTAGCTGGGTTGTGGAGGAATGATAGACGGTCGCTCCATGTAAAATACTGGTATTCAGCTGCGTCCAGTAAGACTGGAAGCCGCCGAAAAAAAAAAGTTGGGAAAAGACTAGGCTGATGACTGCGTTGAATGTAACGACACGGAGATCAATGGAAATATGCCTTGAAAACTTTTTGTATACAGGGTGTAACGGAAAAGGTATATACATACTTAGGGGTGTGCTACATACCATCACACTGAATGTTTCTCCATCGGCAAACATTGTAATAGCGAAAAAAATATCTGCTGCCACATACAAAATTTCAATACCTTTTCGACCATATGGGAGAAACATGTTTAGTTTGAAGTCTGCACACCCTTAAGTTAGTATGTATATACTCTTTCCGTTACGTGCTGTATAAACTATAAAAATGAATTATTATTCGTAACTTGGAATCAAAAACTACCCTCTGATAAAAAATCCACTATTGCGCAAAAAAAAAGGAATCCTGAAAAGGACCAATTACTGTGTACAGTATCATATTGAGAAGGCAGATGGCTCTGGAGCTCATGAAAGACACCAAAGGAGCAAAAAGGTTGGAAATGCTCGGCGGAAAGCCTAGTTATGGAAAATGCTGAGGACCGTCGCGAATGCTAATTAGTTCTCTTGCTGCGACTTCAATTTGTGTGCTTTTTGTTTGTTTTTGGAAAGCTAGTAGATAAGTTTGTGTGTCGTTTTTCCGTTTATTTACACGACTTCGTCCGCGAAACTTGTGATATGATATAGCGTATGTTACTCTATAAAGATGTAGCTTTCTAATAGTGAAAGAATTTTTAAAATCGGTCTAGAAGTTTTGAGTTAAATCGTAACAAACAAACAATCAAATCTTTCGTCTTTATAATATTAGTTTAGAAATCTGTAATGAGTAAGTTATTTTCTAAATTGGAGGAATGGTTTCTGTTTGGTTCCTATCGTATTGATATTATGATGTTTTTAGAAAGATGTCATACTAAGATAGTTTATATAAAACACTGTTGTATAAAATCTGGTTCTTCTAACCTAATAGACAGCTGTGTTGCTGGGGAGTTTATTCCGCCACTTCTTCTTCTCAGCTAAAACACTAGGAAGTGGTGAGGAGCGGGCATTTTGGGGGACTGTCTCTTGTAATTTTGACGTTCAAAAAGTGCTGATTATGAGCCTAATTTATGTAAATGACTTAATTGTATGCTTCGTTCGTTTAGTGGTAGCAAGCGCGACTGCGGAGCGTGAGATCCAGGGGTCGATAACTGGGTGGGGCAAAGTGTGAGTGAATTTCTCAGAAGCAGCCACGGAGTCTGGATCTGTGATCGGTTGATGGCAACAGGCTCAACCCCTATTACTTAGGACTTAAACATAACTGGTGAGATGTGGGTGTACTTGTTAGGTACAAAACCAAACCCTTGGGGATTTTAGGCGTGATATCATGATAGTTTGGGAAGCTTGGGAACCATGAAAATGATGTTGCCTCACTATCGTCAGAGTTTTCCTAATGAATATCTGTGCCTGTAGTTATTATACAAGCTCTTCTGAACCCAGAAAACCCTAACACCATGTAATCATCATCATCATCATTTCAGCCTAAAAGATGTCCACTGCTGGACATAAGCCTCCCCCAGGGGTCGCCACATTGACATTTGGGGGTTTTACCATAATCCCCACACTTGGCAGGCGGGTTGGCGATCGCAGTACGGTTGTTACAAAAACACAGAGAACGCTTCTGCTCTTACGACACCCACGGGAAGATATGGGATGGTGCTATTCTTTACGTCCCACATCATACAGAGCACACCATGCAATACGATTCGTCAAAAACACTATCTTTAGATGAATTTAATATTTTGCTCATACCAAGTTTCCTCCGTCCCTCAGAAAGCACATAAAGCCGTTGGTCCCGGCTGTCATTTGTAGATCTTTGACAGTCGTTACGAGTAGTCAGAAGCCAAAAGTCTGACATCCGTCTTATACTAAGGGGTATCGTATTACTCAGTTACTGGGTTCTGGAGGTCAGATAGGCAGTCGCTTCATGTAAAATTCTGGTACTCAGCTGCATCCGGTTAGTCTGGAAGCCGACCCCAAGATAGTTTGGGAAAATTCTAGGCAGATGATGATGATGTTCCAACACAGAAATTCAAATAGGAAAACATGAAGTCTGACCGCATTTCAGAATATCTCACAATACAATTACTGCATGTTTTAAAACTTCACATGCAGTTATACTCGTAAACCGCGGCGAATGCAGTTGCAAATAAACAAATCGATTTCAGTGTGAATCGAGTCGATAATACGATTCCGAATTTAGGTCAAACATTTCAACGTTTGTTTTGAATCTTTGCTTGTTCAATATTGGTTGAATTGTATTGCCAGTTTCTGGCTGTAATTGTTTCTAGTTTACGACTGTTTCTCTATCAGTTAATATGTATGTTCAAAATCAAAAGTCATTTATTCAAATTAGGCTGATAATCAGCACTTTTTGAACGTCAAAATTACAAGAGACAGTCCCCCAAAACGCCCGCCCTTCGCCACTTCCTAGTGTTTTAGTTGGGAAGAAGAAGTGGCGGGACAAACTCCCCAGCAATACATCTGTCTTTTAGGTTAGAAGATCAGTCTTCTAATCCCGAAGGGTTATACAGAGATGTACCTACTACCTCGAAAAAAATATTCTTATCACTGTACGGACTATTCTTGCTTGCAGCGCCCGGCCGCTATAGTAGCACTTATAATTTTGATTTAAAAATAAGCAGTTTTTTTTTAGCAAAAGTACTTACCTTTGTTAATCCTGTTCATCCTTCATATTATAAGATAGCTGATTCTCTTCTACATCATCCTGCTTAGTCCCCCTGTAATTCATCATACATCTCTTCAAAGTTAGAGTGAACAGGCTTCTTCTGGGTAAGCTCGTACCATCGTCGACTTTGTCTCTGTCATCTCTGACCTAGACTAGAGTTAAGAGCAAACCCATCGCAAATAAAAAAAACATCACCGTTCTCCTGCCCTTATGCCAATTTCTTTGGGGTCGGCGCAGCATGTCTTCTCCTTCATAGCCAACTCATGAGTCGTCGACCATACTCTCTGTGAATAATCATAAATATTCTAGATGAAAAGCTGTCAAATCTGCAGCACTACCGTCAAGTTTCATTTAAGATACATTAGTTATTTCTGTGGTATAGTCGTGAACTTGTGATGAGGTAACCATTGAGTTTCTTGCCGGTTCTTCTCCGTAGGAAACGACCAACCCGAACCGAGCACCTTTTTGTCGATGTTTTATAAATGTAGTGTGTGTGTGTAGGCCTATGTAAAATTAAAATATTTTTGGGCATTGGGTTGATGTTTTTCTTATTTTTTATTTGAAACGTACAGACGAACAAAACGTGTTTTTTCGCATTCTTTATATTTATCATAAAGGATTATCTTCTATCATGTCCGATTAGCAATACAATTATTATCATGCCGTAGTAAAAATAGTAGCCAGTTAGTAGGTTCACATCTTATCAATCGATACAGATAAGGACACACTGTGTTCAATGTCTAGACAGTTCGGGGAATGACCTATAAGTACTTTATATTCAGGAGAGCAAATACTCTACCCACTTCACCATACCTTTCTTTGAAAAATAAACTAATTTCATTCGATTGTTGACTGTAAATGCAAAGCTTAAACCAACTTGAAGAAGCTTGAAATTTTGTTTGAGATTTCTTTATATTATACAAGCTGTTGTTTTGCATCCTCGTAAAATTCAAGGAGGTAACTATGCTAATGATTCTCGACCCCAATCAATAGAAAAATGGTGTATCTTTTTTATTTATTTACGGATATCAGTAAGTATGAACCGCCCGTGTTTTAAACGCGGCCCGTCTGATCCTCGGCCTAGAATCACGCTTTCACACATACAAACAATCGCAAACGTTTATTCGATAATATAAATATTAAATATAAAAATTATTTAAATTTCTTATTTCCTAAAGCACGTTAAGGGGTTTCTTCTGATATACTGACAAACTTAAACAACAAAGAAAGCAGCGTTAATTAATAATTAACTAGGTACCGCTAATTTAAATTGATTATTTATGTCTTTTGTGACAACCTCCTGAATTTTGACGAGGATGCAAAACAACACCTTGAAGATTTATAGGCGACTAGCAAAAAGTATTTACAAGGCAGATGTAACGCCGGGAGGGGACGCCCTAGAAGGACAGACACTGACCTTATTGGTGAGGTTCTTCAGAAAGGTCAGATGCGTAGTACTCGCAACCTACCTGCATGTATGACCAGATGTATAACGTGGACGAGGCAAAAGGAGTATGTAAGGATCGTAAAAAGTGCGTGAGTTTATGTATGTAGTTTCTTATATTACGAAAGTGTGCAGCAATTTTTAAAAAATCTTTCCCTGAATGGGTTACATAGGCGCGGGCCTGTGGACGGTGAGTAATGGGCTAGCTCACCGTCCGTCCGTCTTATGACGACAGACCGTGCCGACGCGGCGACGGCGCGTTCGTGTTCCACGCGCGCCTCAAGGAGATGTTAGCAAATCGGAAGGGGTCCGAGAGGGCCGATGCCTGCCAGGGCTACGGGACTGTTCGACAGAGATACCGTGGCCCTGGAACACAAAGGGCTAACAAGGAACATGGATGGGTTTTAGTGAGTCAGGTCTGACACTCCCTTCCGCTCCGCCCAGAGCGGGAGAAGTCATTCGATGATTTCCCATCCGAAAAAAGAAAAAAAAAGAAGGGGTCACATAGGCAATGAAAGTTTCTATGGAAATCTGTAATTTTTGCCGATGGAAAGTACCATCGTCCGCAAGGCTGATTGCATAATAGTCGTGAACGTAATTTGTACTCCACTCACTCATGGGCTTGCATGTCGAGGTACATTCCGTGTAAATAAATTGAATTACCCATCAATCGTAACATGTTAGCATAATAATGATAGATAGTGGGCAGACACGCGATTGACAGCACAAAGGAATAGTAGAAGGTCTACTTTTAAATAGCAAAAGGCTGAAGGAAACTGGGGGAATGAAACTGCGTGAGCAGAACCTATAAAATCATAAGCAACCTTATTGAATGGCACCGCTGAACAAACCAAGGTCCTCGCTGTACAAACCAAAGTCGCAACACGTTTATGTAGCCAGTACAGAAAATCCATTATAAAGACCAATTAAGGACACCCCAGTATTAATGTGAATGGCTGTAAAATTTAAGGAAAACCTGGGTGCGGAGACAATATAGCTAGAAAGATAGTAAATACTAAGATGAAGGGTAATTTATTTATTGATGAACACACAAGACAAAAAAAAAATTTTACAAAAAAAGAAACCGACTTCAGTAAACACATAAACCACTAAAAAGTTAAAAATAATGCTATAACCGATCTATATTAATAAACCTAACCTAACCTACGATTAACCTATAATAAAATTTAATAATTCTTTGGAGTCGGTGCCAAGCAATATAATTAGAATTAATGACTGAATTAATATTTAGAAGCTGTAAGATTTGTTTTGCTTTTTTCTGGCCTTAGTCTGTATAGTCATTTAGGTGTCGTATATTGCTTGGCACCGACTCCAAAGAATTATTAAATTTTATTATAGGTTAATCGTAGGTTAGGTTAGGTTTATTAATATAGATCGGTTATAGCATTATTTTTAACTTTTTAGTGCTTTAAGTGTTTTCTGAAGTCGGTTTCTTTTTTTGTAAAAAAAAATTTCTTTGTTATTTTTTAGTGACATATTTTTAATCTAATAATAAAATATGAGTAGGCCTAGTAAAGATGCTTCTCGTGTGAGAAAAGGCGTCGAACTGAAACTGAGAATAAGGAAAACGATTAAAAGAAATTAGGGAAAGAAATGATCAACGCATTTTGAATAAGAACCCTGATCTTCGCAAAAAAAGACTGTCAAAGCGGATGACCTACATGTTGAGTAGGTTGAATAAGGAAAGTCAAGAAGTTAGTCTGTGGTACACCTGGAAAGTGCATACCGTTACAATTCCAACAAGCCCAAACACAGCTAAGATACATTGTCTTATTATGGAGTTCCAGTGCCTGTCTCTTGGCTTCATCATCAGATCTGATGGTAGAATGGTTCTTATTGAACTGGCTACGGGACTGTTCGACAGAGATACCGTGGCCCTGGAACACAAAGGGCTAACAAGGAACATGGATGGGTTTTAGTGAGTCAGGTCTGACACTCCCTTCCGCTCCGCCCAGAGCGGGAGAAGTCATTCGATGATTTCCCATCCGAAAAAAGAAAAAAAAAGAAGGGGTCACATAGGCAATGAAAGTTTCTATGGAAATCTGTAATTTTTGCCGATGGAAAGTACCATCGTCCGCAAGGCTGATTGCATAATAGTCGTGAACGTAATTTGTACTCCACTCACTCATGGGCTTGCATGTCGAGGTACATTCCGTGTAAATAAATTGAATTACCCATCAATCGTAACATGTTAGCATAATAATGATAGATAGTGGGCAGACACGCGATTGACAGCACAAAGGAATAGTAGAAGGTCTACTTTTAAATAGCAAAAGGCTGAAGGAAACTGGGGGAATGAAACTGCGTGAGCAGAACCTATAAAATCATAAGCAACCTTATTGAATGGCACCGCTGAACAAACCAAGGTCCTCGCTGTACAAACCAAAGTCGCAACACGTTTATGTAGCCAGTACAGAAAATCCATTATAAAGACCAATTAAGGACACCCCAGTATTAATGTGAATGGCTGTAAAATTTAAGGAAAACCTGGGTGCGGAGACAATATAGCTAGAAAGATAGTAAATACTAAGATGAAGGGTAATTTATTTATTGATGAACACACAAGACAAAAAAAAATTTTTA
Source organism: Cerastis rubricosa (assembly GCA_949152445.1). Classification (NCBI taxonomy): domain Eukaryota; kingdom Metazoa; phylum Arthropoda; class Insecta; order Lepidoptera; family Noctuidae; genus Cerastis; species Cerastis rubricosa. The sequence goes on along the minus strand of OX424548.1, from coordinate 13,108,514 downwards.
CAAAAAAAGAAACCGACTTCAGTAAACACATAAACCACTAAAAAGTTAAAAATAATGCTATAACCGATCTATATTAATAAACCTAACCTAACCTACGATTAACCTATAATAAAATTTAATAATTCTTTGGAGTCGGTGCCAAGCAATATAATTAGAATTAATGACTGAATTAATATTTAGAAGCTGTAAGATTTGTTTTGCTTTTTTCTGGCCTTAGTCTGTATAGTCATTTAGGTGTCGTATATTGCTTGGCACCGACTCCAAAGAATTATTAAATTTTATTATAGGTTAATCGTAGGTTAGGTTAGGTTTATTAATATAGATCGGTTATAGCATTATTTTTAACTTTTTAGTGCTTTAAGTGTTTTCTGAAGTCGGTTTCTTTTTTTGTAAAAAAAAATTTCTTTGTTATTTTTTAGTGACATATTTTTAATCTAATAATAAAATATGAGTAGGCCTAGTAAAGATGCTTCTCGTGTGAGAAAAGGCGTCGAACTGAAACTGAGAATAAGGAAAACGATTAAAAGAAATTAGGGAAAGAAATGATCAACGCATTTTGAATAAGAACCCTGATCTTCGCAAAAAAAGACTGTCAAAGCGGATGACCTACATGTTGAGTAGGTTGAATAAGGAAAGTCAAGAAGTTAGTCTGTGGTACACCTGGAAAGTGCATACCGTTACAATTCCAACAAGCCCAAACACAGCTAAGATACATTGTCTTATTATGGAGTTCCAGTGCCTGTCTCTTGGCTTCATCATCAGATCTGATGGTAGAATGGTTCTTATTGAACGCAAATGCTTCACGTGTTGTAGAAAATACCAAAATCGCTGTACGTTTTCCTATAAAACTTGAAGAGTTCCCTCGATTTCGCCAAGATTCAATCATCAGATCCCGACTTGGTGACTATGGGACCAAATAGAAAGCATAGGCTTTGGAATAAAAAAATAATTTTCCGAATCGGTTCGTAAATGACTGAGTTATGCGGGAACAAAAAACGCAATGCAGAGTAAACGAAAAGTTAGAAATATTTAATTTTTGTTGATTTTTTCAGAAACGGCTTGTCTGATTTCGATAAAATTTTCATGGGACCATTTGGAAAGTATACGCTTTCAAACAAAAAAAGAATTTTTCAAATCGGTTGGCAAGCGATGGAGTTATGCGCGAAAAAACATAAAAAAAAAAATACAAACATCCGAATTGAGAACCTCCTCCTTTTTTAGAAGTCGGTTAAAAAAGCAAAAAGGTACCGCTAATGCGCATCAAAGGAAAACATGCTGCGCCAACCGCTTTAAAAAAAGAACTTGTGAAGACGATGATGACAAAAATAAGCCCCGAATAAATTGGGATGGAATCAGGGTGTTGTTGATGACAAAAAGTAAGATAGAGTCCAATCGTTTTTCTGGAGTACATGGCACTTCTTCTGAAATGTGGAGAATGTCGTACGGAAAGTCTTGTGTATGAAAGCAGATGGCTGTAAGAGAAGAGGAAGACAAAGAAACGATGGATGGACTGTGTGAAGGATGATATGGCAAGAAAGAAGATGTCTGATGAGATGGCGAATAATAGAGGAGTAACGAAGAAGAAGACGTGCTGCATCGACCGGATGATGTCAATTCTTCTGACGTAGAGAAGGTCTGTCTCTGAGCAGTAGAAACGTTACAGACCGATGAGGTTACAAATTCTGTGTAGTATTTAACTTCTGGGATCTTATCTGTGTCTTGTTTTCATGGTCTATTAGTAACGATTGTAAAGTATTGAATTTTATTGTTTGTTCATAAATATGGAATTTATTGGGCTTTAGATAAACGTATTGAAATTGATTTGTAGTGATATAGTTGTGTGCCTGAATGATGTTATAATTATTCATGTTAATTTATTTGAGCTCTTTCGAAGAGATGTTTCCGCTGAAGTCTTGTGATAGTTGAAAGTTTGGCTTTATATGATTATTTTTCTATGAATCTTAGTGTAGATTTACAAGAACACTTTATTGTCTATGTTTTCTGCATTGTCACCTTTTCTATAAACGGAAACTATTTGTAGTGATGCATTAAAATCTTCAAGGATGCAAGCAGTAGCAGCATAGTCAGCCTTTAAATCTTGGTCTAATTTTTTAACCGACTTCTTAAAAAGGAGGTGGTTTATTCGATCAGCATCATTTCGTTTAGTCCACATTCCTATATCTGAAGTAATTTCTTGTGTAATTTTCTTATGTTTATCATCAATAAGCAATGCTAGCTTCATGTCATTCAGATCAGTTCTTCTTTAAGTTTGAAATGCAATCCTAATGATTCCAGCCTGACCTATCTCATATGATGTCAATCTATCGTGATGCGTCATGAACGCGTGTCTCGTCCCATTTCCAACAATTTGTGCCAATTGTCTCTAGCGTACGGTGTGCAATGTAATCAAGTCGCGAATTGATACCGGCTTTGTTTTGTTCATTGTACCGAGTCCGACTAAAACATCTGGGTTTATGACTTTAGACACGTGATTTTGTTTAGGGGCATCTAAATTATGATCATTAATCGGTTTATTAACCGCTCTGTATGGTGTCGGACGTAAAGAATAGCACCATCCCATATCTTCCCGTGGGTGTCGTAAGAGGCGACTAAGGGACTTGCCAGAGAATGGGCAGCAGCGTTCTCTGTGCTTTTGTAACAACCGTACTGCGATCGCCAACCCGCCTGCCAAGCGTGGCGATTATGGCAAAACCCCCCATGTTATGTCGATGTGAAACTTAGGGGAGGCCTATGTCCAGCAGTGGACGTCTTTCGGCTGAAATGATGATGATGATGATGAATCGGTTTATTCTATTCGTCTAGTTAGTATGTCCTCCTTAGGTATAAATGATGAGACATAACGGGAACATTTTGCGTGGGGGTTCTAAAACTACAGGATGTTTTATACGATATTTCCTTCTTATATTAAGTGTCAGAGGAGCAAACGACTTGTGCGGTGTGCAAATGATCTGTATTCATCATCTGCCTAGCCTTTTCCCGAACTATCTTGGGGTCGGCTTCAAGTCTAACCGGATGCAGCTGAGTACCAGTATTTTACGTGAAGCGACTGCCTATCTGACCTCCACAACCCAGTAACTGGGTAATAAGATACCCCTTGGTAAGACTGGATGTCAGACTTTGGCTTCTGACTACTCATAACGACTGTCAAAGATCTACAAATGATAGCCGGGGCCAACGGCTTGACGTGCTTTCCGAGACACGGAGGAAACTCGGACCAACCACATGGACCAACCTCGGCAAGCACGGCTTAACCTTAAAGATCGACCTTTGCGCCTGTTATTATTTAGCCACGAGCTCCTCCTATCTGTATTCATTACATCTTGGCCTTAAATTGGTAAATCATTTTTGACTTACTCAGTTTTTTAGGGTTCCGTACCCAAAGGGTCAAACGGGACCCTATTACTGAGACTTCGCTGTCCGTCCGTCCGTCTGTCACCAGGCTGTATCTCATGAACCGTGATAGTTAGCCAGTTGAAATTTTCACAGATTATGTATTTCTGTTGATGCTATAACAACAAATACTAAAAATAGAATAAAATAAATATTTAAGGGGGCTCCCATACAAATAGTGCTTTTTTTCTCGTTTTTTATAAATAATTGTACGGAACCCTTCGTGCGCGAGTCCGACTCGCACTTGGCCGGTTTTTTTTTACAATGTCATTTCATCATTGTCCTGCCGTATCTCGTGGCTATATAATAACAGCAGCTCGGTCGATCTTCAGGTTAAGCTGAGCTTGTTCGTAGCTGAGTTTCCTCCGTGTCTCGGAAAGCACGTTAACCCGTTGATCCCGCTGACAATTGTCGATCTTTGGCAGTCGTTACAGGTAATCAGTGGCCCGAAAGTCTGACAACCAGTCTTACCAAGGGGTATCGTATTTACCTACCACTAACTGGGTTGTGGAAGTCAGATAGGCAGGCGCTCCATGTAAAATACTGGTATACTGCTGCATCCGGTTAGACTAGCAGCCGACTCCAACACACTTGGGAAAAGGCTAGGCAGATGATCGTCCTGCCCTTATCTCAATTAATTTTAGGTTGAAGCAGCAATCTTCTTCTTTCTGTACATGTCTTTTATTAACTGACATTATTCTCTCCAGACCCCGTATTCACAAATGCGCGGTTTCGATTTCGATTCGATAAGTCGTATGTCTATCTTGTTTTGGCGTTACGAAAGCGAGCGAGATAGACATACGACTTTCCGAATCGAAACCGAGCGTTTGTGAATAAGGGACCAGTTCTACCAAAATCATCTATCTCAGTCCATTCAACCAAAATCCGGTCATCACCATCGGTTTTTCAATCACAAGATAACAAATAACCGGGACGTATCGGTATCTTAAGTCTCATAGCCGTGGGTACAAGCAGAACAATGTGCACAACGGTACTAGCCACAATTAAAGTTTCCCACGAAACGTCTTCGGTAATTACGTGGTGCGCCGCGTTAGTGGTCTCGTGGTTTTTTTGAGTTTGTTATTAAATTGTGGTATGACTATGAAGGATATTTAGAGTCTAGCTTAAAATAACGATTTACTCTCATGTACAAAAGTGATGATCTGTCCTATAAAAACAAAATAAAATTAGTCTATCTTATTCCTACATTCATAATTTTAATTTGTATCACCTGAAATGATGGGGTGCGCCAAAGTTCACCTAAATTTTCAACTCCGATAGTTGGAAATCCGAAAATGTTCTTCCTAACATTTTTCATCCTAACAATTGCAATTCCTAACAACTCTGTCTTTAATGTTCATAATTCCGAAGCATTCAACTTCATAATGTCAGTAGCAATAAACATCTATTATACTTTTATTTGTTTTCCTATATTTTCTCAACATAACCATCTTTTACACTATTATTCAAAGTCATATCTTTTTTGTTTAGATTTCTTTTTATTCATAATAATCAGTATTATATACATTGATTTTGCGTAAATTTTACTTTTATTTATTTGTTGCGGTGTGTACCTGGAAAGATATCCATAGGTTAGGTTAGGTTAGAACTGTGAGCAACTACGCGCGAGCCGAGCAAGCGAAGCGAGCGGTGCCGCGGCAGCGGCCATCGAGCGCTACCTAAAATTAAATTGGTCGCAAAATTTTTCTAAATATTTTTTTCATAGTGCCCCCAAGACGACACTCTGACCTAATCCCCACCCAAATTAAAACTATAAATATCATCTTCTACCCACATATATTTTTATTACACTTGGTAAATGTTTATATCTGAGTATCAGTGAAAATATTATGGTAATTATGTTTAGGGATAAAAGCGTTATGATAAAAAACAGTAGGAGTTTAAATTATTTACATTAATGATATTATTAATTACAATTTTCGGAAACATGAGTGTTATGAACATCGCCGGTAGCACTACAAATAGTATGAATGAAAACTTTAGGATGAAAAGTTTTAGGAAGAATGATCATTCGGATTACAAATCGTTAGGAAGAACAATTTCGGGTAAAGAACTTTAGGTGAGCCAATATGGACCCGAAATGATGACATTAATATTGCTGAATAATTGTATTGAATTTATAACTATTGACATTTAATTTTGACATAAATAAAATTTCTCAATTTAATTGTGCTAATATAAAGGAAATAATTAAGTAATAATAATATTTAATGCATGATATTTTAGCACGATAAAGGCAGGCGTATGATACCCAATTGCAATGCTTGTAAAAGGCTGCTAAGTCTTAAGTACCTACCAACATAAACCAACACCAACATTGTACACTTAGTTCGCAATAAACATTTTGACTTTGACTTTGACTTTGAAGGCAGCAGTTTCGAAATGAGTTTTTTAACGAAGACATTTCTACCTTCATGTCAGTAACTGGGTTGTGGTGGTCGAAAAGTCGCTCCATGTAAAATTGGTATTGAAGTGCTTCCAGTTCTTGGAAGCCTCCACAATATAATTTTAGAAAAAGGTACGCTTACTGCTTGAAAGAAGAATTATGAGCGTTTACACTTTACGGCATTTCATACAAACTTTCAAGTCCTTATTTTCCGAAAGGACTGAACCGATTTTAATGAAACTTCATACGCGAAAGCAGGATACATAGGTCTATATAATTACTAACTACATTTTAAAAATGTCTTTAAAAAAATACTTGGACTTTTCTGTTTCCATACACCACTAATTTTTAATTAGTACAAATAAAATGTTTTTGTTTTGTTACTTTTTAGACCTATGTATCCAGCTAATGCGTATGAAGTTACATCAAAATCGGTTAAGTCATTTCGGAAAATAAGGACTTGAAAGTTTGTATGAAATGTCGTAAGGCGTTTTAAATAGTACTCTGTGCTGCATATATAATATGAAAATGACGATTCTTGTCTCTTTAAAAAACTTTTAACTTTTATCCTAACCTAACCTATACATTTCTTATCTCTTTATTAATTCACTAGCTGTTCTGCGCAGCTTCGTCTGCGTCACATTTTCCCCCTTTTCGCAACATTTTTCATTGCTGCTCTGCTCCTATTGGTCGTAGCGTGATGATATTATAGCCTATAGCCTTCCACGATAAATGGGCTATCTAACACTGTAACAATTTTCCAAATCGGACCAGAAGTTTTTGAGATTAGCGCGTTCAAGCTAACAAACAAACTCTTCAGCTTTATTATTAGTATAGTATTAGTATTAGATTCATCATCTGCCTAGCCTTTTCCCTACTATGTTGGGGTCGGCTTCCAGCCTTAACCGGATGCAGCTGATTACCACTACTTTACATGGAGCGACTGCCTATCCGACCTTCACAATCCAGTTAGTACTGGGTAATACGTTATCCCTTGATAAGATTGGTTGTCAGACTTTCGGGCCACTGACTACCTATAACGATAGTCAAAGGTCTACAAATGACAGCCGGGACCAACGGTTAACGTGCTTTCCGAGGCACGGAGGAACCTCGGTATGCAATGGGTGATCCGCATCCATGGACCAACACTACTACGGACTAACACTAGACAAGCACGGCTCAACTTAAAGATCGACCCAATCAGCTGCTAATATTTATCGACGACTTCCTTTACTTCCTTATTTCCTTCAATTCTATCATTTATTCTAAAGTTAATTAACAGTAAGTCAACAGTAACCAAACATTAGAAAACAAACAGTGTCGGCCTTAATACAGCGACCGATATCCGGACTTGCGGTCTACCGTCCAGCCTCGAATCCGATCCGTCAGTGTTTGACTTTGTTAAAGACCTAGATAATGCACCTTGGGTACTTGGGTTTGAAGTGCAATTGGGAGTTTGTTGACTTGGTTCAAGTTTAGTTTTGAACTTGATGGATTGATTTATAAGGTCTATTATCCACCGAGCTGTCCAATCCCGCGAGCGACACTCGCCGATACCGTTCTTATTAGAAAAGATTGTAATAATAATAATTGTTTGTTGAAATAACGATTTACAAATTTTTTTACAAAATTAGGTCATTAAAAAAGATTTATAATATTGGGATTCTACCTGAATACTATCCATACTAATATTATAAATGCGAAAGTCACTCTGTTTGTTTGTTTGTATGTTTGTTTGTATATTTGTTTGTTACCTTTTCACGACTAAACGGCTGAATGGATCTTTATAAAATTTGGCAAGAAGATAGATTTCAACCTGGGTAAGGACATAGGCTATATATCATCACGCTACGACCAATAGGAGCGGAGCAGGAATGTAAAATGTTGCGAAAACGGGGAAAATGTGACGCAGACGAAGTTGCGCGGGACAGCTAGTTAGGACTAAACCTGTATCTCAGGTAACAATGTTGGTATTGGTTGGAATTGGGATTGTGGTTAAACTTAAAATTACAGTATCTGTCAATACCCTGCATTACTTAACACATAACATAATTAACCTCAAGCCTGGAATCCCCAAAGGGTTAGGCAGAGGTGTGTCTCTTAGTACATCCACATTTCGTCAGTTTTGTTTAAGTATTAGGGAGTGAGCTCATTGTCATCAATCGGGCACAAATCCAGACTCCGTGGCTGCTACTGAGAAATTCCTGATGAAAAACCCAATAACACTTTGCTCGATCTGGAAATCGAACGCAGGGCTTCTTGCTCAGCAGGCGCGCTTGTCAGCAATAGAACTTAATTAACTCTCCTGCAGTCTTAACACTCCTTTTAAAAACGAACAGTTAGCTGGATAGGGCACTATTATCGCCACAACCACTAAACAAAAAATGACATATATCGATATATGTCCTGCGTTACCTGATCACTCTTCAGATCATCTTCTTCTTTGATGCTAAGGTAATGCCCGGTACTGACTGCACTCCTGGTGCGCCTAGTGCAGTAAGCTCCGCAACCACCTTGCTGACACAAACAGCTTTAATTATCACTTGCTGGAAGGACAACATCGTGAGGAAACCAGCATGCCTGAGAGATATTTCTCGACGACATGTAAAGTCAAGTCAGGGGGATTTGTGGTGTTACGCGAATGGATAGAATAAGGAATGAGTAGGTACATTAGAGGAAGTCTGAAAGTAGCGCCGGTGACTGAAAAAATGTGTGGAAATCGGTTGTCGTGTTATGGGCATGTGATGCGGAGGAATGAGGAAAATGTCGCGAGGAAAGTTTTGAGTATGAATGTGGATGGGTATAAGGGTAGAGGAAGACCAAAGAAACGATGGATGGACTGTGTGAAGGATGATATGGCAAGACAGGAGGTATCTCATGAGATGACAAGTGATAGAGAAGTATGGAAGAAGAAGACATGCTGCGCCGACCCCAAATGAATTGGGATAAGGGCAAGAGAATGATGATGATGTAAAGCCAAGTCAAAGGCCCATGGGCGAAATAAAAACTCAGACACCAGGTTATAACAAACCACACGATAAACAAGAAGACGGCTTTATTTGAATCGTCATAATTGAAGTCATCATCATTCATTCATTCGCAATTAGGACATTGACTTCATTTTAGATTGTACTTATCGGTCAACGAAACAAAGATAATCAGAATTGTAGATAATTGTTGATAAGCTGATAATAATACCTTAGTAGTATTAGTAATATTAATACCTTAGTGGTTTTCCCATAAATCTATTTATAGGGCTAGCTACTAAGTCGTTAACCAAAGGCTCCATAAAAATAAAATAAAAATAGCCTTTATTTCCTTAAAATTTACATATCTACATATTTTTCACAAAAAATCAAATCATTTATTCAAAACTAAACCTCTTAAGGTCAAGGTCATCCATCTCTGGATGAAGGCCTCCTCCATCTGTTTCCATTTATGTCTATCTTAGGCCGTTCTAGTCCACTCTATCCCTGCCAGTGCAACGATATCGTCTCGCCATCGTTGCAATGGTCTTCCGCTCCATAGCATACCAAAAAGAAAAAGCGAATACACTTACGAAATCAATAACTTCTCCTGAAATCTGATGCCAATTTATAAAAGCTTATGCTTCTATCAACAGAGTATGATGTTTGTCTTCTCTTTGATGAATAAACTTATTTGTAGGTACTGATCGATTTAACGAATTTGACTTTGATACAAACCTAGCCTTACCTTGGGAGTTAAGTAACTTGTAAAGTTAAGAGACTAAGCTGGCTTGTAAACTTTGTAAACAACTTAGATTGACATCTGCAGGGATTAACTTCAAAGTTACATTACTTACGTACTTATTTTTACAAGGATAGTAAATTCGTTGAAGGATTACGAAGTGTTACTACAAGGTGTAACAGGCCTTTTTGAAGATGAAATATGTATAATATATGATGTACAGGGCGTAAAGTTCCTCATCTTCTATAGAAAACGGAGGATCCTCCGAACAGATGGGTGTTGTGTCTGATGCGCTACTGCTCGAAAGTTTTTTTTCTCTATATTCCACAATATATCTTGGCAAGCCAAACTTGGCTTCAAATATTGAACTTAATGTACTGTATGCACTGCACTGTACACTGTTTGTTGCTTTTTGTTGAAAAGCTGTAACAACGCCGCCATGAATTTACAAGAAATACTAGTATCGGTGTATTGTTGTGTTTTATGTTTTGTTAGTGCTTTGCTTTCGCCTGATAGGATAATACTAAAGTATATGTTTTTCGGGTTCCGTACCCAAAGGGTCAAACGGGACCCTATTACTAAGACTTTGCTGTCCGTCCGTCCGTCGCATCTGTCACCAGGCTGTATCTCATGAACCGTGATAGTTAGCCAGTTGAAATTTCTACAGATTATATATTTCTATTTCTGCTATAACAACAAATACTTAAAACAGAATAAAATAAATATTTAAGGGGGGCTCCCATACAAAAAAGTGTTTTTTTTGTTCGTTTCTCTAAATAATGGTACGGAACCCTACGTGCGGAGTCCGACTCACACTTGGCCGGTTTTTTTGTACTTTACTTCTGCCGGATAGGAATTACTTAAGAAATATGTTTGTGTGCTTCTTTTTGTGAATGCCTAAATAAAACACTGTTGTTGGTTTTTCAGTGTCGGTTTTCAACAGTTGATAATTTAACAGCGCGATAATATTTAGGCATTCCTTCAGGTGTTTTCTAGTGTTGTAGTGGGCAACATGCTGAAAAACATGACAATAGCCAAAAGTAAAGAGAAACTTGGACTTCATAGTTTCATTGCAGAGTTTCATCCTTACTTAGCACAAGTCATATTTTTTCAAAGAATTCCCTCGTACTACAAAGGGCAATGAATCCATTAGCTAAGCAGGTGGAAATAGTTTATTTCTCCATAACTAAAACTACCACGTTTCCTGCCCCTGTCTATAATATCCATAAACTGGTTCTTTAACTTACAAAGGGCACGCCAAGCTCGCAAATTGTTTTATTTTATTAAAAGTAAATGTATCATCAAGATAAAGCAATTAGAGTACCGTGGTGACCCAGTGGTACCCAGAGTTACGAGTTTTTAACTCGGGGGTTCGAACCCAGGCAACTGTGTTACTAAATGTTTAATTTTTTCATCACTACTGCACTAAACGGCGAATGAAAACAATGTGAGGAAGACGACATGGTTCTAAGAACCATAAATTTGACAATAGGTATATGTCATCTACCAACCCGCACTGGTTATGATTAGGCTATGCTATCTTACGTCAATATGTTAATAGATCATCAATATGTCAATAATAAAAGCGAACATTCGAATATCCAAAACGGATACGTCTGGCGCTAAACTGCTCCCACGCGTCTTTTTATTTGTTTTATGTGGGTAGTTCGAATTTTGAACGTGAGGTTTAAACAGAAATTTTACATTAGGTCAGTCGTGCGTTGGCGTTTAACGCACGCAGACGTCTTTATATGGTCGAGAGTCGATTGTATTTATGGATGAAGATAATCATTTTAATGGCCTTTTATTGAGTGTTTTTTTCGAAAATGGAGCGTTGTTCCTTTATTGTGAAGATTTTGGTGCTGTTATGAAAGATTTATTTTGTAGCGAGTTCATTCACTGGTTCGTGTTTCGTCAACCGTATTCCAAATCATAAAATAACTGATCAAACAACGACAAAAAATATGTAAGTAACAAAAAACAAAGATTTCTGAACCCAAACCAGCATCGTAGTCAAGATTAATAATTGTTCTAGACATCGTAACAACATACATCGCGGTATGGCAAAAAAGTCTATCATAAACTCGTATTACAGCATACAATCGCTCAATCCCATAAAGTGATTATTAATTGCAAATTAAACCCACTAAGGTTCGTTAAATAGTGATGGAGAAAAGAGTAAATGAAGACTAAGGAAACAATGGATGCACTGTATGACGAATGATATGGCTAGAAATGAGGTGTCAGTAAAGATGACGAGTTATAGAGTAGTATGGAAGAAAAGAAGATGGAGAGCAGTAGTGGCACAGTGGTGGCAGCCCCGACTTACGAGCAGTAAGCCGTGGGTTCGAACCCAGGAAGGCGCATTACTTTGTGTAATTTATTTCTCAAAAAACGGTGAAGGATAACATCGTGAGGAAACCGGCATGCCCTAAAACTAAAAATTCGAAGACATGTGACATCTACCAACCCGCACTGGGCCCGCGTTGTGGATTACAGCCCTCTCCCTCTAATATAGAGGAGGCCTGTGTCTCAGCAGTGGGAACATTATAGGCTGATGATGATGATGGAAGAAAAAGACGTACTGCGCTTACACCTGTGTAAAAATGAAGTTGTGTTAAACGAAATATTTATCAAGCCGATAAAAACATAAGTTTTACACCAGCCATCTAAAGAATTTGATCGTTCTCAGTAAAGTGTCGTTGTACTAAACGTGATAGCGCGCGTGTCTTATTGGGAACACAGCGTGACCGGGACATAGGATGAGAAAAAACGTGGTCTGTAGTGGTGCAAGACTTGAGATGAAAGCGTGGTAATCTGATTTGATAGAGAATCGTGATGTTGTTGAAGATAAATTGCTGTGGGCACTAAGCGTTCGCATTTTGGAAGATGAATAGAATGATGAAGTTCTAAGGAGTGAAAATTTTACTAGTGCCGGCTATGTGGTTGAAAAATAAAGAATGATGGTCAGTAACAAACAATAGGAAAGATACCTTGGTATAAGAAGATCACCTGCCGATAATACCTCATACGTAATAACTTAGGATAAGGGGAGGAAGATAATGCTGGCAAAATAAACAACCAATTCTAGTGTACCAACAAATTAAATACTAATGAGCAACTCTTTTGTTGATATAGCCCTAATGAAAAATAGCCCAAGTGAGAAGTAGCCAAAATGAGAAGTGGCCATAATGAGAAGTAGTCCACTAGGGAGTCGGTTGCCAAAATGAGAATTAGCCCTAATGCGCCTAAACCAACAAATTATGAAAGATACAGATCACTGGTAAAATCAATGTTCCAATTCCCTTGCAAATATAACGGTGATTGCAAAACTTTCATATTCACAAAATAACAAACATACAGCTGATCACAATACAGTTATTTCGAAATTTAAATGACAATAACATTGTTTGAAGGTAACAGCTATTCAGTAGCTGACCTTGAAGCAATTGTAACAAACGTCTGTACTGATTGATTCGTCTGTCTGTAGCGTAGTCTATTTAAAGGCAAAGGACTTATTTATTAAGGACTCTTCATACTGTTTTGGTTTCTATTTGAATACAATCAGTTTAATTGTTGCCAGTACTATTGGCATTGGTCCAAGTTTTCTTTCTTGCATTTGGGTTTGCATTTGCATGTCTTGGAGTTGTATAATACAAGGTGTAAGAAATAGAATTTTTTACTGCACCGAGGGTTCCGTACAAACCTGTATAAAAATATTTTTTTATATAATGTAACTAAATATTTACGGTTTTCGCAATTTTTCGTTTATCTGTGCTATAAGACGTTGCTTTGTACAAAATTTCAAGATTCTGAGTTCACGGGAAGAACCCTGTAGGTTTTGATTCCCTTGCGAGTGTCGAAAATTTGCGGCATAAACGGCTGTATCTACAGACGGACGGACGGACAACAAAGTGATTCTATAAGGGTTCCGTTTTTTCCTTTCGAGGTACGGAACCCTAAAAAACAGCTTTCTAGAATATTCCACTTTTGTAGGAAACAGCATATTTAAAAAAAAAAATGATTATAAATTTCTATCTGGTGGAGGGGTTCAGAACGATGTACGGACTGTGTGAAGGATGATATGGCAAGAAAGGAGGTATCCCATGAGATGTCAGGTAATAGAAAAGTATGGAAGAAGAAGACGTGCTGCGCCGACCCCAAATAAATTGGGATAAGGGCAAGAGAATGATGATGAATTTTATGCCTTTTTAAGAATATCACGTCTGAAAACTGTGGTTAAAATCCTTTTCAGTCGGTACGGGTACTAGGAAACCCGAAAGTCTTACTAAGTCACAAATGCAGTCCCTCTATGTAAAATACTCGTATTCAGCTGCATCCGGTTAGACTTCAACATAATCGGGAAAAGGCTAGGCAGATGACGGTTAAAATCCTTTTAATACCGGAACATGTTTCCTAATCGCTGTTCTGTGCTTTAGTCAATTAAAGTCTTGTCTTCCAAACATGGCTGTGCTAAAATCAAATGATTTACTGGAAAATAGACAGTAACATGTTTATTGTCTGGCTACCTACTTACACCCACACTAGCTTCACCTACGGATATTATGTCGTCATTCTCCTTGGTGTAAGCCAGACCATTCTACTTATACTCTTGAGCAAGATTGACCAATGGCCATGCAACACAACAGTTTGGCGGCACATTCCATGTTCATGAAAGACCATCATCATAATTTTCCTGCCCAAATTCTTTGGGGTCGGTGCAGCATGTCTCTGCTTTCATTCTTCTTTAATCTCATGAGACACGTCCTTATTTCCTATACCATTCACACAGAGAAAATGAGTACTAAGAAATTTCTGATGGCAAAACCCTGTGCAAGTAAGGCAAAGTAAGCTCTAATGCTGAGCAACAGTGTATCAAATAACAACAAATCTCCTGCCAAATCCAATCGATGTCCACCCACCTATACAATACTTCCATCTTTAGGGGTATGAGGAACAGGGTGTAAAGTTCCTCGATACTCCTTAGAAAAGGGAGGATCCTCCGGCCAGACAGGTGTTGTGTCTGGTGGGCAACTGACCGACAGTTGTAGTCGGGTTTTTCTATATACTCTTAAGTCGATGTAAACTTGCATGCAACTTGCATGTGAGATGTAGGAAATTGATGTTAGTTCTTCCGCCGTGTACTGGCGCTGTAGTACTTTTTGTAGTAAGTTGCTTTTTGTAGGTCGCTACACATCTATTTCACTAGACGGTTGAATACTTCGACACACGTACATCGCAGCAGTCACAATCTTTCTAGCCACATCATCCTTCTCACAGTCCATCCATCGTTTCTTTGGTCTTTCTCTACTCCTAAATTTTCTGTGACATCCGAATGGCTTTCGAAGTTATAGTACTTGGCACTAATATTACCACTGTGTCATTTTAGGCCAAAAAACTATTTCTGCATAATTTATCATAGGTAGCGTGCGCACTTAAGAGCGTTTACACCTTACGGCATTTCATACAGACTTTCAAGTCCTTAATTTCCGAAATGACTGAACCGATTTCAATGAAACTTAATACGTATAAGCAGGATACATAGGTCTAAAAAGTTACCTATAAAATTTCCGAAATGTATTTAAAAAAAAAGAAAATTGGAAATTTCTGTTTCTATATAGATAATTTATTATCGGTCTAATTTTGCTGTAACACTATTTTTCGATAATGTTTTGAGATCTATGTATCCTGCCTATGGGTATGAAGTTTCATTAAAATCGGTTGAGTAATTTCGTAAAATAAGGACTTGAACGTTTGTATGAAATGTCGTAAGGCGTAAACGCTCTTAACGTTCTCCGAGCAAAACTTCCCAAAGTCAACATTTTGAAACTTGCTCCAACCGCTAGTTCCGCTCCAACGCACCAGATAGAACACACTTCTGTTACGCTACAGATGGCGCAAAAAATAACCAAGCACCTTACCACCAGCTTCACCCTAAACACCAAGAATTAAAGCCTATATTCTAACAGCCCGATTCCCAAGCTTAACTTTGTAGATGTCATAGTAATAACCACAGCATTTGCACTTGACTTCACTCTTAAAGCTTTACTTTTAAGCCTATATTCGTTTACCACGTATCCAGTGCCAAGTTTGTCAGTGTCATCCATTGTTAATCCAGGAAGGTGGTTTTCCGAACTCCTTTGTGAATTAGTTTCCAGTGCTCGGGAAACCTTTGTTTGGTTCGATTAAGTTGGGTAAAAAGCTACTGCTATTGAACTTTCGTTCCGTATTGAAGGGACTGATAAGTTGGAATGTTTATGCTCTGATAAAGGTGGAATTGAAAAAAAAAAAAACCTGACACGAACATTTTTGGTATTGTTTGAGGATTTTTGTTTATTATGGTTTGTAAATGTAACGGAATCTGAGAGAGCAGCGGTGGCCCAGAGGTGGCAGCCCTGACTTACGAGCAGTAAGCCGTGGGTTCGAGCCCAGGCAGGCGCATTACTTTGTGTAATTTATTTCATCACCGCTGCCCTCACAAATCGGTGAATGGACCGGCATGTTCTAGAACTAGAAATTCGAAGACATGTGACATCTGCCAACCCGTACTGGGTCCGCGTGGTGGATTACAACCCACCCCCTCTCATATAGAGGAGGCCTGTTTCCCAGCAGTGGGAACATTATAGGCTGATGATGATCCGATCAGAATGCTAGTTTATAAAGAAGATGGATGAAAAACGATTGCATGTAGCGGAGATGAGAATATTGAGATGTATGTGTGGACCGGCAAGAATGGATAAAGTAAAGAATTAGTGTACTAGAGGAAGTTTGAAAGCTGATTGGATGTCAGTCTTTCGATCTTCTGACTCCTCGTAACGACTGTCAAAGATCTACAAATAACAGCCGTGACCGACGGCTTAACGTGCTTCACGAGGTACGGAGGAAACTCGGTATGTAATGATACGTAATAATCCACGAACTAAGCAAGGCAAGCGCTGCTGCTCCGGTTAGCTGGTATTATTTTAGCCACTAGCTCCTCAGTAGTTGTAGTACTTATTTTTACTATTTCTAAATCCTACAAAAAGATGAACTTCCATTATCTGAATCATGGCAATAATCGGAGCACGTCATTGCATCGTTAATCTTTCCGATTTGCTGTCAATGACGTATTGACACGCCGTCTTTATTAAATGCGTCATAATATGTTCCAATAGTTGACATTTCTGGAAAAGCTATTTGGGCATTCTTGATGACTCACTGTCTTTGCCAATATTCTTGATATCGATAAGTGTTTGGTTGTTAATTCTTTGTAAGGATATCAAGAGGTTTCTTGGCTGTTGGTGTTGATTCATCCACCCACGGAATATTTAAATTTTGACCCGCGGCTGGTTCAGTATTTTTAAGACTAATTAATGCTGTCTTCTCAAGATCGTTGACTCAACTCAATCAATTCTTCAATCTTTTCTCAAAATACTTAAGGTAGATAATAGATAACACATATCATTGGATCCACGATCAAGGGCCCCCGACGCTAAAATGAATGCGCGGCAATGACATTCTGAAGAACGTTAGTGAAAAGCTGTGCTGCACCATTATGGCGCATTGGGTACGTGTACATATATGTACATATACCCGGTGCGTCAGGTGAGTGCAACAGATATATGAATTAAAATCTTTTATTTCGTTTGTTACTAACATAGCTTATAAGTAGTGTGTATTACTAACATCATATGGATCAAGGTCTGAAATAAAGTAGGTATTTTTTTATTATTTTTTTTTAAACGATTTGCACGTACGGGGTTTTGAATGATGTACTGAATACATAGTAACCTTTTAAGCGTTGGTGTCTATTCCACCCTGTATTTTTTTGCAAAAGGCACAGATCAACTGTCTAACTCTCCTTGGGAAAATTCGATGTCCTGTAAGACTGTTTTGGTGTACTTAAAATAAGTAAACCATCATCATCTGCTTAACCTTTTTCCAAACTATCTTGAGATCAGATACCCCTTGGTAGGACTGGATGTCAGATTTTAGGCTTCTGACGACTCTTAACGACTGTCAAAGATATACAAATGACAGAAATAAGTTAATAAATTTTGTCTATTTACCTATCTAATCTTGACATATGTGGAGTTTGAGATGATGAGACGAATAACTTTCCACCACATTATTGTCAAAATCAACAGCATGATTGCATTCTTCTTCCATTTCAACTATTTTATCTGATCGACTAAACGCAACTCTAAACTCGCTTATCGATACATCGATCGGTATGATAACCAATAACTCATGTACACATCAAGCGACACGTTTCCAGTATAACATGGCCTAGCTTTGTACAGTTTTCTCGTACAATGAGAGATCCGCATAAACTGGTTTTGCCATAGATATAGGTCGCCGTGCTTACATCTTTTAATCGAAAGTGAACGCAGCTCATTAAATTGTTACTTTCTTATGCGTGCTCTATTTCACAGCACTAATTGGTGGTTATGATTTAATCATTGTTTATGGCTGCCAGTTTAATCACAAGTTTCGTGCTTCAATTATTTGCTTGGTAAGGGTATTTATGATACTAGTGTGGGCTGGGTACGAGTTATTACTATGTACTTCTTCATCTTTTTCATGTCGTTGTTATGTTACGCTCCCACTGCTGGGCAAACGCCTCTCCCCATGACTTCCAAATCCTTCGATCCAGGTCCAATGTGGACCACTGGTCGTTGGCTCTGTCCAGCTCATCCCGCCATCTTCTGCGAGGTCTACCGCGTCTTCTAGCTTTGTCAGGGCTCCACATCGTGGTATTTTGTTATATTTTATTATCGTCGTTGGTATGAGTTTTTTTTATATATTTTGTTAGCCCAGAACCTTCCCAACTTCCACCGTATCGTCGGTGGCAGCGCAAAGATCACTTCGATTGCTTGTTTTTGGGCTAACAGGTAGAGCTTTTTACTTTTTTTGTGGAGATTTTTATCACTGACAAAATTTTACTCGATCGCGTTAAAGCAAATTTCAATTTGTATGGAATGATTGTGTTTCCCATTTGTCACCAGACGACGCTAGCAGCTTCAGCTTAATTTCAGTTTATGTAAACCGGTGCGGTCTTCCATAAACTGGCGCCACTTTCGGCCTATTTTGCATTTCCGTTTACTTTATTATTAATACAGCTCCATATTTAGTTAAACAAGTTATGGAGTATAATACAGTCGATACAGGTAGTCAGTGGCCAGAAAGTCTGACAACCAAGGGGTATCGTAATACCTAGTACTAACTAGGTAATGGAGGTCAGATAGGCAGTCGCTTCATGTAAAATACTGGTATTCAGCTGGATCCAGTTAGACTGGAAGTCTACCCAAATATAGTTGGGAAAAGGCTAGGCAGATGATGATGATCTTTTTCTTAAACAACGGTACAAAAGGATGTATTTATTTATTTAAACTTCATGTACAATAGTGGTACATAGGCGGACTTAATGCCACAAGGCATTCTCTACCAGTCAACCTTAGGGTTAAATACGACAACATTGTGATAGGGGTACAAACAAATATTCACAAAAAACCACTAGTTCTCAAAAATTCATATACTAACAAAGATACTAATACACATCATACAAATAATATAGACTCATAAATATTATAACAAATACTGAAATAAAAAACGAGAATCCTAATAATAATTACTATGACTAGACTTTAAATGAGTGCTATTTAGTCTGACCTAAATAGTGGCGAACTTTCTTTTTAAAAGTGAATTTACTTTCGGCTCTTTTAATGCTAATGGGTAGCGCGTTCCAGAGTTCCATGTATCCTTTTTCCAGGAAATTATTTAGTGTGTTTGTGATACCTTTGTGCATTTTGCCTAAGAAGTTATGGTGCTGTCGTGCGCTAGTGTTGTCAAAGTCTGGATTATGTAACCAAACGTAACCCACGCAGATTCAAGAGTAATTTTGACGAAAATCCTTGACCATAACCACATAAACAAGATTACAAGACCTTCCGGCTTCTAATAACTTGATCTTGCAAAAACTGATCAACTTGAACTCGGCAGGAAGTAGATCAGTTTTTATCTGGCCATAATACCTCATGAGGCAGTAATAGCGTCACAATTATACGCCGGATGTGCGTATGCGCAGGAAGGAGGCAATCTGCGCGCCCCCATTGGACAACAATTAGTCGTTCACTGACATGGTGACATTAGGGACGGTTGATGAGAGATTTTGCTGATTGTGTGGTAATGTTGCATTAATTATTTTTTTATTTGGATTGGGTTTGGTTTTGAATCTAGTCTAGGTCGGACATGACAGAGACAAACCCGACGATGGTACAGTCAGCTCCAAAGTAAACTCACCCCGCTCACATACAAGTCAACATTTCTAGGGGGTGAGTTTACTTTGGAGCTCACTGTACGAGCTTACCCCGAAGAAGCCTGTTCAATCGTACTTTGAAGAGATTAGGGTTGTAAGCGGAAACACAGACGCAGGCAGAGAGTTCCACTCCTTTGCTGTGCGCATTATGAATGGCGTTTGAAAACGCTTAGTGCAAATTGGTGGAATAGCAATAAGGTAGGGATGGTAACTTACAGTGCGTCTGGATGTCCGATGGTAGAAAGGGGCTGGTGGGTGGGGTGAGTGGCATTTGATTGTACTTGCAACCGGCGTGCATGTATGAACGTGCCACTATGCGAAGGGAGTATGTAAGGATAGTAGCAGTTGGAATTCTGTATTTTCTGTCTACCCCCATGGAAAACACGCCAGTTTATGTATGTATGTTGCAACTGATATGTTTCTTGTTTGCACTTCTGACCACAGTTACATGAATCACAGAAATTGGTGAATTTTGTTCGAGAGTTTCTAGAAATTGCTTTATAGTGACAATCTTCACCCAAGCTCTTGCTTGGTATCACAGAAGTTTGTGAATTTTGGTCGAGAGTTTCTAGAAATCGCTTTATAGTGACAATCTTCATCCAAGCTCTTGCGTGTTATCACAGAAATTTGTGAATTTTGTTCGAGAGTTTATAGAAATCGCCTTATAGTGACAATCTTCACCCAGGCTATTGCTTTTGGTTTCACAGAAGTTTGTGAATTTTGTTCGAGAGTTTCTAGAAATCGCTTTTTAGTGACAATCTTCAGCCAGCTAAGCTAAGAAAGTAAACAAGCTCTTTATTGTTTGCTTTCTTGCTACTTACAATGGGGCTTTTTGATTTTTTGAGGTCTATCTGACAATTAAACAGGTTAAAAGGACACAAGTCCAACGACGGAAAAAAGTCTTATCATTGTTGAAATCTTGACTTTGATTTGACGCGAAGACATTTCTGCTAGTGCTACTCCCCACCACCTACTACTGGTATTTAGCCTCGCTAAATTGATGCTCGTTCCACCAACTACTTCCAAGAATCCATTTCTCTAATAAAGACATACTGATGTCTCAAAGATAATTCTTTAACTAAAACTGACATTCTTCTCCCGCGTTGGTGTATAAAAGCAGGAAGCTAACAATCCTGGGCTCCCATTGACCGGCAATTAAAGAACGTTGACGAGTAATGAGGTCTCAACTCACACGGTTCAAGGGGCGTTGTGCTAAGGATGCGCCTAATGAGCTCAAACAAGTGAAGTACTAGGCTAGCAGAAGTTGAAAGAGCATAATTAGGTGGCTTGGGAGTTGAGAGTGAAGCTTCTGTTTTTACTGGTGTGATGATTTCATGACTCGGAAGTTTTTGTTTCTGATGAGTAGTTTACTAGCACCTTTGTGCTTGACGATGCGATTTCCATGTTTGAACTATTTGAGAACAGCTCGCTTTTTAAAGAAAATAAAGCTCAGTACATAATACATTTTTATTGTTGAGATACTATTCCTGTAGCTCCACCCTAAAAGTTTTGAAAGTGGCTAAGACACCAGGAAAGGACACAAAGGTTACCATATATTCAGTACTTATGTAATGTAAAGTAATGATAAATGTAAAAAATGTAAGGATCAATCAAATCACCGCGAACCGGGAGACGATGCGTTAGAAGGCCTCCCACTAGGTGGACCGATGACCTGATGAAGGTTTCGGGGATCCGCTGGATGCGAGTCGCACGGGACCGGTCAATGTGGCGACACTTGGGGGAGGCCTATGTCCAGCAGTGGACGTCTTTCGGCTGAAATGATGATGATGAATTAAATCAACAGAATGGTAATTAAATAAACGCAAGTATAAGTGGTGCAACTACAAGTGGACCTAAGTCTTAAGTCAAATCTCGTTCAAATCAATCTAGGTGATCTGAAGCACTTTTGTTACCCAACAAGCAAGCCATAACGGATGACAATTGAATACCTCACTTGTTTAGCACTTAAACAATAGCAAGGAATCAGGCTCATTGACGTCAGAAGCCATTGCACGAATCTGGCGACGTGTACATTGTGGCAAGACGGAGTAAGATGCTGGTTATGTTTAATCTTGTCATTGTGACAATCTCTGGGAATTGTCAGGCTTTTTTGTGAAAGAGCTCCTTTGTAATCATGTTCTAATCATCATTTCAGCGGAAAGACGTCCACTGCTGGATATAGGCCTTCCCCAACGCCACATTGGCCTAAGGGGGGTTTTGCCGTAATCGCCACGCTTGGCAGGCGGGCTGGCGGTCGCAGTACGGTTGTTACAAAAGCACAGAGAACGCTGCTGCCCATTCTCTGGCAAGTCCCTTAGTCGCATCTTACGACACCCACAGGAAGATATCGGATGGTGCTATTATTTACGTCCGACACCATACAGAACAGAATATGACTGCTTCGTTGGCGCTAATGTTGAGCATGAGGTCTTGGTTTCGATAGATGCAAAAACACAATAACACTTAACCTGGGGGTTAAGTGTTATTGTGTTTTTGCATCAGAATTTCTTATGGGTTTGGATCTGAGTCTGAATTTGTGATCGGTTGGTGGAAAACAGCGTTACGACGGCGTTTTCTCCTGAAATAATTTTCCTTGTGATTTTGGATTTGATTCACTTTAATGCAAATAAACTTAGCAGAGACAGGGCTGCAGCGTTCTCTGTTCTTTTGTAACAACCGTACTGCGATCGTCAACCCGCCTGCCAAGCGTGGCGATTATGGCAAAAACCCCCTTCTTGGGGGAGGCCTATGTCCAGCAGTGGACGTCTTTCGGCTGAAATGATGATGATGATGATGAATGCAAATAAATTAAGTTCATCCATCAACATTATGAAAAATAAATTTTCTTACGAAATTGCCCTGAATGGTTTATAACTTTTAAGATAGCAGGTGCGTTTGATTACCAGAAGATACGATGAAAAAGCACAAATCACGTTAAAAAATTACAGCTACTTTAAAAACTTTTACTGGGGTGGGGAGGGTGTTGAGCCCTCTCCTCTTTCCAGCTTGGATTCTGTAAAATGGTAGAGAGTGAGCGATTTGGGGGCCATCTTTTGTAAGTACGACGTTACACATAAGATAACACCTGAAATCGCCGAATGGTGGGATGGGCAGAGGTGTATTTTTATTTCACCAGTTCTGTCCTAAATGTTATGTAATAGGGTGCGAGCATTTTGACATCAACCGGGGACAAATCCAGACTCCTAGCTACTACTAATAAATTACTGATTTAGACACCCAATAACACTTTGACCGACCTGGAAGTCTAACTCAGTACGTCATGGTTAGCTTGTGACCACTTTTCCAACAAACGCAGTTATTTTAATTAATCATTCGATTTTCGACTCGAATTCTAACTGATAACCAACAACCTTACACTCCAAGGTCCAATATTCAATATTATGAACAACAAAAAAAACAATCGCAAAACATTGTAATCTATGACTTTTGCGCCTCTGCGCTTATCTGCGCTTGCCACACTGACTTCCGCCATTGATGCTCCCAATGTCCCTGTTACGATAAGAATAAAACATTCCCCTCATGTTTTATTGCATTTTAATCTTTTGTGTAAAATACTGATGATTTTTAGCACCAATATGGCAGAAAGAAAGTTGTAGCGACCTACAAAAAGCAACTTACTACAAAAAATACTACATCGCCATCTATGACGCGACGGAAGAACTACTATCAATTTCCTACATCTCGCAAGCAGAGTTTACATCGACTTAATACTATATACAGAAACCCGACAACACCTGTCTGGTCGGAGGATCCTCCCTTTACTAAGAAGTATCGAGGAGCTTTACACCCTGTTCCTCATACCCCTAAAGAGTCAATCAATAGTTCTTACCCTTCTTTTGTCGTATAGGCATGAACTACTGATAGTTCAATGCAATTCTTCGATAGTAGTCCTTCATCTGCCTTGGCTGGAGGCCTTAAATTCAAGGCATCCACAGGTTTTCCCGGTTAAGCAGTAGCCAGCCTCAGAAACTGAACTGCGAGACGCCATTGACAAAAAAAAAATAGAAAAATGTCTTTTCCCAACTATGTTGGAGAACAGCTCTTGTTGCTCTCAGTCTAACAGGATGCAGCTGAATACCAATATTTTATGGGTGACTGTTTAGCAGTTTTGCAGTTCCAAACAATTTTGAAATTCTTTATCCATTGCTTGATCAGTTTGTCAAAATCATCTGCACATCAACGTTAGTAACCTAATGAATTTTGTTCGCTACGATATATACAACTGAACGGCACAACACTTTTGCGTCCGTGCATTTTCATAAATATCGCAAGACTTATCAAGTTAGTGCGTTTTCGGATACCAATCGCTTTACTCAATCAAACCATTTTAGTGGTAATTTAGCTTAGATTACCATTTTATAACCAGTCTCAATATAAACTTTAAATCATATAAATTCGTATTAGTTAACCAGTGGTCAAATATTAACAACGAAATCATAACCAATCAACCAAATATCAACCAACCCAGGACAGTGTTGGTAGTTTTTTTTTTACTATTGTCTATTTCTACCTTTTGTAGTAAGCAACGACTTATTGTCGGGCCTACGCTGTCCTCTCATACTTAAGTACTAACGCTGTAACATTCAAATATTGTAGAACCAAATGATTTTAAAAGAGTAACCATGGAGTTTTTGCCGGTTCTTCTCCATAGGAAACGACCAACCCGAACCGTGCACCTCTTGTCGACGTTTTTTTATAAGTGCCCATGTATGTAAAATAAAATATTTTGATTTTGAGTGATAGAGCTAAACCAGGCGAGTGCTAAATTCTACATGGTCCTTCGAGCCGGATCGGTTCGGTGGTGTCTAAATTAAAGACATTTTCATTGTAAGTTTATAACGCAGACACAGTCAGGGTTTTCTTGGCCTTTTTGATGGCCCATTCATTTATAGTTATTTAATACGCGTATCTTTGAACTTAGGAATGCCAAACATAATATTTGAACACTTTCTTATCACCTGACCGGGTAACCGGCGGCCTACTTGCCTTATCAACAGTAAACAAATAATTAGTTATCTACCATATTTGTTTGAACGCTAATTGCTTTGACTACTTGTAATGTTTTCGGTAATAACCTAGTAAAGATTCCTAAGATAATTGTTAGTTCGTTAACCTTGTTTGTTTACGGAGTTTTTTTAATGATGAAGATAATGTTAGGTGTATCATCGTTGTAACATCCTCGTAACCTTTGAAAAAAAAAGTTTAAAATTATCAAAAAACCGGTCAAGTGCTAGTCGAACTCGCGCACGAAGGGTTCCGTACCATTATTTATAAAAACGAGCAAAAAAAAACAGTTTTTTGTATGGGAGCCTCCTTTAACTGTTTATTGTATTTTGTTGTTGGTATTTGATGTTATAGCCGCAACAGAAATACATAATCTGTAGAAATTTCATCTGGCTAACTATCACGGTTCATGAGATACAGCCTGGTGACAGACGGACGGACGGACGGACAGACAGCGAAGTTTCAGTAATAGGGTCCCGTTTGACCCTTAACCCGGAACCCTAAAAACTAATCATATCATATATTAAAAAAAATACATTAAACTGGTCCTGTACGAGGTTAAAAGGTCCCTATCTCAGCATGTTCGTGAACTTGGCAAGGTCCTGTGCCATGCAAATAAAGGATTTGTATTAGTGTCATCAACTACCTACCTTTTTTACTCGACTATGGCGAAACAAAAAGGGGTGTTATGATTTTAACTGGTATGTACCATCAGAAAAGTGGGAATAAGCTCATAGTAATCATTAGGGTTCCGTACCCAAAGGGTCAAACGGGACCCTATTACTGAGACTTCGCTGTCCGTCCGTCTTTCCGTCCGTCCGTCCGTCTGTCACCAGGCTGTATCTCACGAACCGTGATAGTTAGCAAGTTGAAATTTCTACAGATTATGTATTTCTGTTGACGCTATAACAACAAATAATAAAAACAAAACAAAAATATTTAAGGTGGGCTTCCATACAAAAAAGTTTTTTTTTCGTTTTTATAAATAACTAGCTGCCCGGACAGACTTCGTTCTGTCAAAAGTTAAAGCAATGCACTTTTCCTACCTACCTACCCTACCCAACCCTACCTACACCACCCTACCCAACCCTACCTACCCTACCCTACCTACCTACTACCTACCCACCCTACCCTACCCTACCTACCTACTACCTACCAACCCTACCCTACCCTACCCAACACTACCCTATCTACCTACTACCTACCTACCCTACCTACCCTACCTACCCTACCTACCCTACCTACCCTACCTACCCTACCTACCCTACCTACCCTACCTACCCTACCTACCCTACCTACCCTACCTACCCTACCTACCCTACCTACCCTACCTACCCTACCTACCTACCCTACCTACCTACCCTACCCTACCTACCTATCCTACCCTACCTACCTACCCTACCCTACCTACCTACCCTACCCTACCTACCTACCCTACCCTACCTCAATCACCAACTCCACGCTCAACTATCACCTGGTAAGCTATGTGCTCCTAGTACCTCAATCCCGACCACGCCGCTCAGATTGGCTCGCCAAGAATATAATATATCTCCCGGTAAGCTATGTTCTCCTAGTACCTCAATCCCGACCACGCCGCCCCCAGACAGGCTCGCTAAGAACATAACGCGCCATCAATCACCTACTCCACACTCGACTATCTCCCGGTAAGCTATGTTCTCCTAGTACCTCAATCCCGATCACGCGCCCCAGACACGCTCGCCAAGAACATAACGCGCCAGGGCGTCATCAATCATCAACTCCACGCTCAACTATCTCCGGGTAAGCTATGTGCTCCTAGTACCTCACTCCCGACCACGCCTCCCCTGAAGCGCGTGGCGCTCGCCAAGAACATGATAACAAACTGCGCCCTGCGGTTTCACCCGCGCAGACCGGGATAAAAAGTATCCTATGTCCTTCTCCTGGCTCTAAACTACCTCCCTGCCAATTTTCACCCAAATCGGTTCAGCCGTTCTTGAGTTATAAGCGAAGTAACTAAAACGACTTTCTTTTATATATATAGATGGTACGGAACCCTTCGTGCGCGAGTCTGACTCACACTTGGCCGGTTTTCAAACAAAATCCCGTGCACACAATGACCACATCTGTTTAACACCCTTACTACTATTGGTCCGCACAAATAGTTTGCGGACCAATAGACGCGACCGTTCTATTAATTTGTTTTGTTTTAAAAAAAACTCAGTCTCTATTAATGATCCCAGATCTATTAGTCCTTACCGTGGTCCGATACCTAGTTTGGTGATGGTATGTATGTTCATCTGTTCCTTAATCTAAACTTAATCTTATAAAGAGGAAAGATTTGATTATTTGTTTGCATTGAATAGGCTCCGAAACTATTGGTCCGCTTTGAAAAATTCTTTCAGTGTTAGATAGCCCATTTATCGAGAAAGGCTCTGGCTATATATCATCACGCTATGCCCAATAGGAGTGGAGCAGCAATGAAAAACATTGCAAAAACGGGGAAATTGTGACGCAAAGGAAGTTGCGCCGGACAGCTAGCAAAGTAATAACAGCAGTAGTAGTAACACAGTTTTCCGCGTCCTGATTATAATTCCAAAGCGGTTACTGATATCCATGTTTTATATGAGTTCAGTGTAAATCTAGGTAATTCCATGTGACATATTTTCTGTAATAATAACAAGCGTATAAGGGAAAATAACATCGACGTACATACATAATAATTATTACATAACATTACCTTATGTAGGTTGTTACCTGATACATAAACGTCAAACGACTGCCTCGTTGGTCGACTGGTCGGAAGCGCGACTGCACCAGACAGGAAAAATTCCTAGTGTGGGGAAAAGATATTTAAAAAAAAAATTGTCCCTGTTGCCCTGTGGTTCATGATAATAAGCTGACCGCTGGGACCAAAAAGGTCTGTTTATGTCAACCCCTGCGAGAAATACCTCCGTGATGATATGTTGTGAAATAAATCATTAATATTAACCACCTTTCTTAGAATGAGTTCGTGTATCTCTATAGAAATGATATGTATCGAAATAACTTGAAATAAAATGACGTGCCGAGATTTTGCCAAGTATTTTTGTATTTGTATGAATCATTTCCTGTTTAGAAGGATATTGCGATAATAATACTGTTAACTGTCAGCCAAACATGAGTATTTGGATTATTGATAATGTAATCAGTTAATCTTTAAACTTGTTTTAACTGCCTGTTTAAACTAATTTTGCTATCGACGACCGAATTATATTTAGGTTTAGGAAACTTCATTCTCTTGTCGAGAGAAATTATGCAAACGAAATTAAATTAGCACCACAATGTCATATAGATAATGTATGGTTGTTCAAAGTCCCTTATCCCAATTTATTTGGGGACAGCGCAGCATGTCGTCTTCTTTCAGTACTCATAGATATCATCTTTTATCTCATTTGCCGAGCCTTTTCCCAAAATTTTTATGGGGTCCGTTGCCAGTATAACAAGATGCAGCTGAGTATCAGTATTTTACATGAAGCGACTGCCTATGTGACCTCCATAACCCAGTAACTGGGTAATACGATACCCCTTGGTAAGACTGGATGTTACACTTTCGGCTTCTGACTACTCGTAACGACTGTCAAAGATCTACAAATGACAGCTGGGACCAACGGCTTAACGTGTTTTCCGAGGCATGGAGGAAACTCCTACTCCTCGGTATGTAAAGATAGTCAACCTTCCACGGACCGACCTCGGCAAGCACAGCTTATCCTTGAAGATCGACCTGTGCGGCTGTTATTATTTAGCCACGAGCTCCTCACTCGTAGATAAAACAGCTAAAATTAAAACAAAAATCATATCCAAAACTAGAGTACAGTACAATGCCCTCTCGGTTATTAGTATCAATGTTATGCTTTCGTCACGGAGCTGTCACAAATGTAACATCTCAATGAACATCAATTAACTCAGAGTTTGAGTGCGCAACAAATCTTTGCCAATTAGGAGCACGATACAATTTGATAAAACTGTTCGTGGAGTTACAAGTGGTGCACACTTTACGGTTTTGCGAAGACGTTAAGAATTTTTGACGATTAAACTACTATACGTGGATTAAGCAAAAAGCGTCGGCGAAGCTGATATCATCATCTGCGTAGCCTTTCCCCAAACTATCTTGGGGTCTGCTTCCAGTCGAACCGGATGCAGCTGAATACCAATATTTTACATGGAGCGACTGCGTATCTGGCCTCCACAACCCAGTAACTGGGTAATACGCCCCCCTTGGTAAGACTGGATGTCAGACTTTTGGCTTCTGACTACTCGTAACGACTGTCAAAGATCTAAAAATGACAGCCGGGACCAACGGCTTAACGTGCTTTCCGAAGCACGGCGGAAACTCTGTATGTAATTATAGTCGCCCATCCACAGACCAACCTCGGCAAGCACGGCTTAATCTTAAAGATCGACCCGTGCGGCTGTTATTATTTAGCCACGAGCTCAGAATGCCGTATCTTTATCTAGTTAGTCTTTGGTCTAGTTTTATTTTAATCAAAGCTGATCAAGTATTCTCAGATTCATCATCATCATTCTCTTGCCCTTATCCCAATTTATTTGGGGTCGGCGTAGCATGTCTTCTCCATACTTCTCTATTACTCGTCATCGTCTTACCTATTTCTTGCCATGCCATCCTCCACACAGTCCATCCAGCGATTCTTTGGTCTTCCTCTACTCATACAGCCATCCACGTTCATACACAAGACTTTCCTCACGACATTCTCCACATTTCAGAAGAAGTGCCATGTACTCCAGAAAAACAATTAGACTCTATCTTACTTTCTGTCTTCAAGAACACCCTGATTTCATCCCATTTTAGGGGGTTATTTTTGTAAACATCGCCTTACCAAGTTCTTTTTTAAAATCGGCTGGCGCAGCCTGTTTTCCTTTGATACGCATTAGCGATACCTTTTTGCTCTTTTTAACCCCCGACCAAAAAAGAGGGGTGTTATAAGTTTGACGTGTGTATCTGTGTATCTGTGTATCTGTGTATCTGTGTGTCTGTCTGTGGCATCGTAGCTCCTAAACGGATGAACCGATTTGGATAAAAGTGGTGTCGTTTGAAAGGTATTTTAATCGAGAGTGTTCTTAGTTATGTTTCATGAAAATCTGCTCAGCCGTTTGAAGATCATCACGTCTTTTCTAGTTGATGTAGGGATTTAAAAACATTCACAGGTAGTCTATTTGAAATGTTGTCGCTTGTCACCATGGGCATTGCTGAGGGGGGGGGGGTGCACCCCCCCCCCCAATTTATATTTTGTTTAATTTATATCTTTCCTTGGTTTCGTTAACCAGGAGTAGAAAAGTCAAGGCTAGGCAAATATAAAATAAGTTTAAAAAGCATGAAAAAAAATTAAATTAAAAATTTAAAGAAACCCCCGACACAAAAAACCTCTAAAAAGCCAAAAATAAATTAATCCAAGCGTCGTAGCGTCGGGGGACCGCTAAGAAGACCGCTTAGTACAAGCACAGAACAAAGCGGACCCCCGACGCTACGACGCTTGGATTAATTTATTTTTGGCTTTTTAGAGGTTTTTTGTGTCGGGGGTTTCTTTAAATTTTTAATTTAATTTTTGTATATATGTAATGTCCTGTATGAGTTTTGTCTACATCAATAAATAAATTACCCTTCATCTTAGTATTGACTACCCTTCTAGCTATATTTTCCTCACGACATTGTCCTCTCTCCTCCGCATCAGCCTTATTATTTTTAAAGCATATGTTTCAATGTGCTGGTTAGTTATAAAAATCTCGGTAAGTACGAGTCAGGTATCGTACATGGCACGCGCGCATTGCATAGATCAGCACATTTCCGTCACCTTGCACAAATTATAGTGTAAAGCGACAGTACACAATCAGCGTTCATAGTCAGCTGTACTCATTCACGCATTATTTATATAGCATTAGTTACGTGGTAGTTAAATATATTCAATAAACCATCATCTTTGACTATCCGTGACTTATCATTCAAGCTATAACCCAAGGTGTGTGCGACCCACTCAGCAGCGCATACACGTTACTTGCACTATTTACCATTGTCGCACATAAGTTGTATAACTTGCGCCGTCACTTATTTCTCAGTGAAATGATATCATCAAAACATGCATTGTTCTGTAACTAGCGTAATTTATAGTACACTATACTAATAATATAAATTGAAGATAAATTAAACATACAGATCTGTTCTTCTTCTTAGCGTGGCGTTGGAAAATTTTCATTAAATATGTTTGGCCTAAAATGCAGTCATAAGATCGTCAAGTGCGCAGGTGACAGGGCATGCAGCGCAAGATGGAAGGTGGGTCATTGTACCACCATCATCATCATCATCATTTCAGCCGAAAGACGTCCACTGCTGGACATAGGCGTCCCCCAAGTGTACATAAGGGGAGTTTTGCCATAATCGCCATGCTTGGCAGGCGGGTTGGCGATCGCAGTACGGTTGTTACAATAGCACAGAACAATTCATTGCACCATAGATCTGTTAAATAATAATTAAAAAATGTAACACAATAAGAATACTTAACGGTTTCTTCGAATGTGGGTTTTTTTGAGAGATTTGCACTACAAAATATGTCTATAACTGACAATTGTCAGACTACAGCGTTTGTGAAATAGTCGAGATAGGCCCCAATAGTGTTGCCTTATTCTATATTCTTCATTCGATAGTATGTCGATTGATGGACTAAACTGTTCTACTGGTTCAACCATGTTCTTTATAGATTTTTAAGGTTCCGTACCCAAAGGGTCAAACGGCACCCTATTACTGAGACTTCGCTGGCCGTCCGTCCGTCCGTCTGTCACCAAGCTGTATCTCATGAACCATGATAGTTAGAGAGTTGAAACACACACACGTCGAGTTGAGTCACAGATTATGTATTTCTGTTGATGCTATAACAACAAATACTAAAAACAGAATAAATTATATATTAAAGGGGGGCTCCCATACAAAAAAGTGATTATTTTGGTCGTTTTTTTTAAAAAAATGGTAGGAAACCCTTCGTGCGCGAGTCCGAGTCGCACTTGGCCGGTTTTTTTCTACAGCATACGGTGCATGAGCACTCATTGATACAGACATAAAACGTATAAAATTACAACTTTCCCACCCTGTTACACTGCACTAGTTTTACAATAACCCACAATCTGAACAAAAACATCTCATCACTAAACCATTAAATTTTCAACCCTATCCCATAGAAACAACGTCTTTACAAACTGCAAATGCAGTGTAGCAAAAACATTTGATCGATCAATGTCCCTTCCATTGATTACTAAGATTTTTAAGCCCTTATTTTCTTAGCACTAAGGTTGTAAATAGATTCGTTTATCTGTGTACCTATCTGCCCACTATCGGATGTCAGTTTAAGATAACGGATGAGGTTCACTACGCATGTGACGCAGTTTGATAACTGTGCCTGTGTGCCATTCGCGCGCTGACGCTCGTCGCGTGCGCACGTTACGGAGACGACGGTTATTTCTTATCCAAATTCGAAAATTAGTCACGAGTGTTCAGTAGAATTGTGGCTTGCGTACTTTAGTATCAGCTGACGTGTTTTATTATAAGTTTCTGTGAATTTAATTAGGATAATCTATAAGTTTGTGTTTATAAAATCATGTGACGGTTGAAAACTGAGCTTTAAAATAAAATAGTGATATAACAAAGAATCCATCAATAAAAACGTTTCTATAACTGTGACACTGACCGTGTTTCGTCTGTGATACAAGGAAAACTGAACATTCCAAAATGCGTCGACAGAAAATGAACATAGACCCAGATCTAGGAGACTTGGAAGAGATGCTGGCCCACGTTCAAACCCAGCTAGAACACGAAATAGACCTGGAAAAGGAATCCAAGATGCCGTCTCTGACAAACATACAAGAATCCCCGAAAATGGTGAAGAGAACATCCTCTTTCAGTCGTACAGATACTTATGACTATCGTCGTACTGCTCCAAGGCCTCCTCCAGCCCGTTCTGACTCAGGCAGTCGTTCCCTGAATGGTAACTTTGGAGAATATAGAAACGGGAGCGAGGATTACAATAAAGAGGAACAACAGTACTCTACACCAGAAATAAATGGCAAATTTAAAGGCTCTCAAACCAGTTTGAAGTCTGATGAAGGATCTCAGAGCTCCTTCCAGTCGTTTAGATCTGAGCCTATATCTAGGCTCTCCGTGATGAGTTTGCAGGAGAAGAGGGGATCGTATGCTTCTTTAAATGGGAGACATTCGAAGACTGCGACCCTTCCGAGGGGTTACGGATCTACGAAGGAGAAGAACTGGGAAGAATATTGGGCTTTGTAAGTAGTTTCATATTTATACGTATTATCTAAGTTTCTGAAAAGTTATTTTTTTATATTTGTTGTGTTTGTTTTTTACTATAACCACGTAGGATTTGATTGGAGTATGTACTGGATCAGGTCAAGATCAGGCTTTTTGAAACTGGGGTAAACTATGTATCTTTATCGGCTTCAGTGTATCAACTACGAGGTCAACTATATTTTTCTCCATTATGTCCATTATGATAGTGTAGCCATGAAAGCAGAACGCGACGCGGTTTCGCATGTATTATGGTGATGATTTGGTCAAGTTTAATGATACAGGATTTACCAAAGACAATCGTAATTTTAGGTTCAATAAGTTCATCAATGGCAACCATTGTGTTTGTAGTGGCACACTGGTAGTCGTAGATATCGCCTATGCTACCTAACTCAATGGTTACTTCTATCGCTACTATCCAGGAGACTATCATAGTTTTAGGTTGAATATCAGCATTATGAACCATAGTGCCCGTAATAGTTCTCTACTGGTCACATGTATCACCAACTGTGTTACTAAACTCAATCGTTGAACACTAGTATCCGTAATCGTTCTTTCTTTATCATTTGTATAGTTAATCTGGTGTCAGACTTAGCTTTGAATACCGTGGAGAAATATCTCTCAGGCGTGCTGGTTTCCTCCTGATGTTGTCCTTCACTGAAAGCACTTGATACTCATAAAAATCGCACATGAATCCGATCATAAAATCGAAAAGTTGCGTGTCTTGGGTTCGAACTTGAGATCTCTGCATATTAGTTCCCTTCTGGTCATAAGGTTGAAACTATTATCCAGATTCAAGATGACATAATTATCTTATTTAACCGTCTAAAATCTCCAAAATGTCATTTTTTTATCACTATTACGCGTCACTTCTGTTTATTAGCTTGAAACTATTATCCTGATTCAAAATGATCTACTTTTATCATCTAAAATGTCCAAAATTACATTATTTTCATCACTATTACGCGTCGAAAATAACTTGATAGTCTTCGCTTACAAATGGCGGTCGTTGATATTTGTAACAAAACACTGACGATCTTATGCTCAGGCGCAGCCTCGTTGAAACGTAATGTCATCTGGCCCTCGTTCTGATAACGATGGGTTGGATTTAGATCGATAAGGTAACTTGTTGCTCTCGTTTTGATAAAATTAATCTTGTTTGCGAATACTTTGATATTTTATTAACGCATTGTGAAAATAATTTCATCAGATTTTTTTTATTTGCTATATGAGCTAGGTATCTGCAGACAATTTACTGGTATCATCAATTAAAACTAAGATCTAGCTGAACCTTTGTGCTCTTCGGTCTCATCATTCTCTGGTAAAGAATCAAATAAGTTCAAAAGCATTTAATAAGACTAAGGACGGACGGGACAACGACTAACAATATCGTAATCTTCTTGCAATAAATTACTGGTTCCTGGTCTTAAATTAACGTATGAAACTTGGCATTAGGTATGCTAGCTATGCTAGGCATTTTGCTAGATGGCCTCATTGACTCAGGTTTATTTTACATTAGTGATAGCCTCGTACCTACATCTCTTTGCTTTTGGTCAATTTTGAACAACGTACTGGGATGCACCGGAGTTACAATATTAATTTTGGATTGCTACATTACCTTTCTCCAAAATCTCATCTCCAAAATCTACCTCGAAATTATAGTCTCCGTCTAATGTATCCATTAGACCATTTTGAATTGTAACATTCACGATCCACCGTCCATTAATATGGCTGTTCTGGACGTATATTATGGACTATAATGTGCATTCACAAAAATAATTGTAGTACTTTCACTTTTTGCTTAACATGCATCAAATGTTTCCGATTTCTATAGAGAGGCTTACAGCATTCGAAATAATACTATTATAGTGTTGTCTATCCCTATTTTTACTGCAAAAGGGTGTATAAGCTGTTTCTATGTTTCTTTCTTTTTGTCTTCCTCGTGGTGTTTTTTTATTCGGGTGTTATAGGAAAAAGGTTGTGTTTTAACAGTTAAACTTTTTTGTATCTTAGGGGAATGACCTTATCGTTGGCTGTTTACGGTTTTGTCTGTGATTGTTTTTTTATGGTTCGGAGAATTTTGACTAATTACTCGTTTTTATAGTTCATTTGTTTTAGTTTGGTGTGACTTAACTTCAACTTAAAATGTTTGATCTTTTAGACTAGAAACACCGTTAGTAAAACGCCTAGATTATTGAAGAGTTTAAAATAAGAGTAATTAATGTTTTTCATATAGAGTGTGGCTATGTAACACATTATTGCCTATAGTTATTTATTATTTATACCAATAATATGAACTTAAATAGATTCTCTATATTCTGCTTTGATGATTCATTTATTATAGTACATTTGCGTGTCTACTTTGATGGCATGTGGTATTTTATCCTGCATTTTGACGTCAATTGCAGGAATCTGTATATTCTCAGCTAGCAAGCATAGCAAACCATATCATTAATTTTTATTATGAGCTGAATTATGGGACGCATTCCAGAAAAAAAAACCTTTACAATTTTAGGTCATTCTGATCTCATTACCATTGAGTGTATCATCGCATCATTCTCCTGGCCTTTTCCCAATTTATTTGGGGTCGGCGCAGCATGTCTTCTTGTTGCATACTTCTCTATTACTCGTCATCTCATCAGTCACCTCCTCTGTAGACATATCATCCTTCGTTTCTTTAGTCTTACTCTTATTATAGCCTTCCACATTTATACAGGGTTATTGGTAAAACACTAACAACTTCTTAAGAGGTCGTTGTACTCATCATTATGAACAACATTTACTATGGGACCAAACTTCATGTTGACATAACTCCGTCAAAATGTAGGGAACAGCTGATTATTTTTTCACGATTTCGGGTTTGGTCTCATAGTAAATGTTGTTCATAATGATGAATAGAATGACCTCTTAAAAGGTTGTTGGGGTTTTACCAATAACCCTGTTAAAAAGAAAAATGTTACAAAATATGGATTGAAAAGTATAGCTATAAGCGCAACTAAATTACTGGCAATAGGTGAATAAGGCCAGGTCAATATAATGCGAGTATTATCCGACACTGCCTCCGTATTCACAAACGCTCGGTTTCGATTCGGAAAGTCGTTTGTCTATCTCGCTCGCTTTCATAATGCCAAATACGATACGACTTGTCGATCGACATCGAATCGAAGCGTTTGTGAATACGGGGCCTGGTCTGTTTTATTTCGCCGACGATTTTCACAAAACGCTGTGCGCTTTTGTTTTATTAACACCTCTTTTATCGATATTATCAAATAAGCTGCATTTTCATTATCATCTTCCTGCTCTTTTTCTTCGTTATTTGGAGTCGCTGCACCACGTTTTCATCCCCTTTCAATCTTTTCGCTATCATTCAGTCCGTTTATTATAACCTCACGCGTTCCATACATAATTTCTTTGGTCTTACTGTCCAAATATTTTTACCTTAAGGGGGTAGCCCGCGAAATTAGGAAATTATATTCAATAGAATTAAATGAACTGAGGGTTGTATTGGTGATTTTAATGATAATTATAACTCTGTTGAACCATATTTTGATCAACATTTAACCCGAGTCTGGGGGTCTAAAATACCCGCTTTAGCAGAATCATAATAGGATAAAATACCCGCTTTAGCAGAATCATAATAGGATAAAATACCCGCTTTAGCAGAATCATAATAGGATAAAATACCCGCTTTAGCAGAATCATAATAGGATAAAATACCCGCTTTAGCAGAATCATAATAGGATAAAATACCCGCTTTAGCAGAATCATAATAGGATAAAATACCCGCTTTAGCAGAATCATAATAGGATAAAATACCCGCTTTAGCAGAATCATAATAGGATAAATGTCGTAAGGCGTAAACGCTTTTAAGAACAAATTCTAAATAAAAGAATTCAATTTGTTGTTAGAACAGATGACCCATTCATTTTCGTTTTGCTTTTGTTTCTTCAGAATCTCATTCTATCGCCATAAATGGATTTATCTGTAAAAATAAGTACCCTATAAATTACGTTACAATTCGTAAAATGGTGACTCTTTACTTGTGAGTTGGCCTTATTAATAATATTAGATGCGTCACTGATCATTTTGAAAAAAACCATAGATCATCATTACTGTAACATTGTATTTTTCGCGCAACGTATTTTCTGCCATTGACTTTCGAATCTTCCCTCTGCGATCTGCTGCTGTGCGCTTTTATTTTCTCACTTTTCCATCGTATCTACATGACAACTGGACTTGGTATTTCCTGGCTGATCGGCCCCCCTCATCTGACCTTTAGCGTCCGTGGGAAGATGGGCAGGTGTGTACCTTTAATGTCATTGCCGACACGTGCGAATGGAACTGGTTTGGTTAACCCTAGGTCCGTCGCGCATTTTTTCTGACGCCGCCGTTCGTCGCGTGCAATGGGGTCCCTCGAAATCTCAAAAATAAAACGCCTATGAAACCCCTTATAACTTGTATCTTTCTAACTATTTTAGCAGTTTCATATTTAGTTATTTAATGACAATAAAATTATAACAAAATTAATCAAATATATTCATTTATTTAATGTTACTTAGAATCCAAAATTAGGAACATAATTTTTTCTTCGTGATCGACTCACAGTTTTTTGTTTTAATTCTAATTAAATCTATGACTTTTAATTAATATTTTATCTATACGAGATCACAATAGAACGATCTAACATTCTAACATAAAATTTTGATCACACCCACAAAAAAAAATACAACTTTTAACAATGTATGGCAGTCGCGTGGCGAATAAATACAAAAAAAAAATTATGACTTTTTAGACCTAT
Organism: Cerastis rubricosa; assembly: GCA_949152445.1. NCBI lineage: Eukaryota > Metazoa > Arthropoda > Insecta > Lepidoptera > Noctuidae > Cerastis > Cerastis rubricosa. The sequence continues at coordinate 13,070,548 of OX424548.1, read as the reverse complement.
GTATCCTGCTTATGCGTATTAAGTTTAATTAAAATCGGTTCAGTCATTCCGCTAAATAAGGACTTGAAATTTTGTATGAAATGTCGTAAGGTGTAAACGCTCTTAAAGAAAACCACGCGTTTCCACCAACGTTATGCAAGATCCATAATGAAGGAGGATACAGTTGTTTAAAACACGATCACGCGAGGATACAAGGAGGAAATCATGAAAAAAGGCACTCACGAAAACTGGCAGGCATGCACGAATTAGGTGTGTTGTTTTTTCCCTGAGTGAACTTGCTAGGCCACTCATTACCATTTCATTGAAGATGAGTCAGTGTTTTTATTGTTTTCGAAGGTTCCATGCATTATTATTTTAGTGGTCATTGCATATTTGCATGATGGATTATTATTCATTATCATTTACCTGCCTATTTTGATGGCATGTTGTGGTTTTTTTTCATACATTTTGACGTAATTTGCAAACCACGTCATTAATTTTATTATGAACTAAATTGCGGATTTAGGTCATTGACTCATTACCATTCCATGTATCGTCTCCATCATCATTCTCTTGCCCTTATCCCAATTTATTTGAGGTCCGCGCAGCATGTTTTCTTCTTGCAGACTTGCTCTGTTACTCGACGCGACGTCCCAGCAGCGGGATAATTATAGTTTGATTATTTGATATTAATGTTATAGTAGTTTAGGTTTTGGTGTAGTATCGCTATTTCATGTTTGTATTAACTGTTACTGAATAAAACGGTATTCAGTAAAGGCTATTTTTAACCGACTTCTAAAAAAGGAGAAGGTTCTCAATTCGGATGTTTGTATTTTTTTTTTATGTTTGTTCGCGCATAACTCCGTTGCTTACCAACCGATTTGAAAAATTCTTTTTTTGTTTGAAAGCGTATACTTTCCAAATGGTCCCATGAAAATTTTATCGAAATCAGACAAGCCGTTTCTGAAAAAAACAACAAAAATTAAATATTTCTAACTTTTCGTTTACTCTGCATTGCGTTTTTTGTTCGCGCATAACTCAGTCATTTACGAACCGATTTGGAAAATTATTTTTTTATTCCAAAGCCTTTGCTTTCCATTTGGTCCCATAGTCACCAAGTCAGGATCTGATGATTGAATCTTGGCGAAATCGAGGGAACTCTTCAAGTTTTATAGGAAAACGTACAGAGATTTTGGTATTTTCTACAACAAGTGAAGCATTTGCGTTCAATAAGAACCATTCTACCATCAGATCTGATGATGAAGCTAAGAGACAGGCACTGGAACTCCATAATAAGACAATGTATCTTAGCTGTGTGTGTAATACCTAACTCTAAAAGTAATTATGTCATTGCCTTATATTATTTCTTTTTTACCTACTCCCTGTTATTATTGTTTGTCATTTTGTATCTTGCTAACTAACTACGTCTACATGGATCCTATAATAAGTTATTTTGTTACACACACCAACACTTTTTCAGAACTTTACACACACACACCACAAATAAACATGTTTACTCATCATATATATAATTTAATTCGACTGTACAAACTCAGATACACAAAATCATGCATAAAACCGTTATTACAGCTGAGCTCCTTATACAAAACCAAATCTATAGAATGCTACCTCACCCGATTACCATCAATCTTTATAATTTTGGTAAATCTTGTTCTTGATTACTATTGCACCGGTAAAATGTTAAATGGGTGACAACCTACGAACCATAAATGAAATTGATAATATTGAAATTGCGCGAACAATTGAATGTGATTGCTCCGAGGTCTCTAAGCACATTTCAGTAAATAAAAATGACTTGACGATAGTCTCTCAAAACATAAGAAGCGTTTACTGTAATTTCGATGATTTCTCACTTTTACTATCTTCTTTTAAATTTAAAACTGATATTATAATTTTAACCGAGTGTAGGCTAAACGATAACAAACCTATACCTAAACTCAATAATTACCACTGTTTTGCCTCTACTCGACATTTAAACCAAAATGATGGGGTAGTAGCCTATGTTAAGGACACATTAAAACCTAAAGTAAAGGAAATAAAGTTGGCCCAAGCGTCCTGTCTCCAGCTAGATATTCTGAATAACCATATTTTGTGCATTTACCGCTCTCCATCAAACACCAACACCGACAGTTTCATTGATTCGCTTAGCACTCACCTTGATACAATAACATCGCAAAAAAACATAGTAATAGCGGGAGATATAAATATTAATATTAGAACTAAAGACACAGAGACGTCGCAGGAAACTAAAAATAGGGTTAACTATTTAAATATGTTGTCTTTACATGGTATTCTTCCTGGTCATACATCACCCACCAGGGAAAAGAACTGTTTGGACCATTTTATGATAAAAATTAACAAAAAAAGGACTTCGGCTTTCATCGCTATTCTTCATACTACTGTGACTGACCACTACACTACTTTTATGTCCCTGCGTAAGCAAAAATATACCCAAGTTGCACATAAAACCACTACTAGTATAAATTTCGAACAAGCTTTAAAACAAATACGTGAACAAAATTTAGCGGAATTACTATTTTGTGACGACCCTAATTTATTAACTGAGATACTCATTGATAAACTAACTGAATCAATTAATCTCAACACTACCATACTAAAAATTCCAAACAGTAAACGGATTATTAAACCATGGGTAACCCCAGGCATACTTCGCTGCATTAAAAATCGTAATAAACTACAAAAGATATATAAAAGTGACCCGTACAACGAAATCAATAAAATAACATATAATCGATATAGAAATCACTGCAACAAGCTCATAAAAAAAACTAAAAAGAAAATATGATAGGGAATTACTTGCAAAATCAAAATCAAACAATAAATTGCTTTGGAAAAATATTAAAAATATAACCTATACTAATAAACCCAAAAGTCAAAACATTGAACTAATTAATATTAAATCTACCCCTATTGAATCAGCAAACTTTATTAATAATTATTTCGTAAATATTGGCAAACAGCTGGCCCAACAAATTCAGACTAGCGTAAGTATTGACCCTAATTATGTACCTAATCAACTGTCAACACAAGCTAATTCCTTTGTACTCTTGGACACAGACCTCAGTGAAGTAGACAGAATTTTGATGAATTTAAAATCAGAGAGTGCTCCTGGCTGGGACAATATCCCCACAGAATTTTTAAAGTATATACGTAAGGAAGTTGTCCCAATTATAACCCATCTTGCAAATCTCTGTTTTAGAGACGGTATATTTCCGGCCCCCCTTAAAAAATCAATTATTACCCCCGTTCACAAGGGTGGGGACAGAGACGACCTCAACAACTACAGGCCGATATCTGTCCTTCCAGCTATATCGAAAATCTTGGAGAAATTAATCAATATTAGACTAGTCAAATACCTAAACAAATATAAAATACTATCCACAACACAATTCGGATTTAGGCAGAATTTATCCACAGAAGATGCAGTTACCGCTTTAAGCTCGCTGGTAGCTAATGAACTTGATAATAGCAATAAATGTTTAACTGTCTTCCTGGATCTGAAAAAGGCTTTCGACACTGTCTCTGTACCAATCCTTGTGTACAAACTTGAAATGATTGGTATAAGAGGAACTTCACTCAATCTTCTTAAAGATTATCTGTCTAGCAGACAGCAAAGGGTTAAACTGGGGCAATATGTCAGTGACGATGCAGAAATATCATACGGCCTCAGGGTAGTGTTTTGGGCCCCACACTTTTCTTAGCATACATTAATGAACTCTGTAATATGAAAATTGATAACGCCAAAGTCTTTTCTTATGCAGACGACACGGCTGTTGTCTTCTCTGGACGATCCTGGGATGACGTAGAACAAAGTACTTCATCTGGCATGGCCCAAATTTCAAAATGGCTAAATTATAATCTACTGACATTGAACACCTCAAAAACAAATTATATCTGTTTCAGTATCTCAAATCGTACACAACCAAATAAAAACCTCATAATCAAAGTCCACAAATGCGGTGACATTGGAAACAAAAACTGTGTGTGCCCTACCATTAATAAAGTCACTCACACCAAGTACTTAGGGGTCATGCTTGACCAGAGGCTATCTTGGTACCGTCACCTTGAGCAAGTCACTAACAGGGTTCGGAAACTAAGCTGGATTTTTAAGACATTGAGACATATTGTTCCAAAAAATGCTACCAACATTGGAGACCCATCTTGCGGTCTGTTAAAGGATATTTACATAGCTTTGGTGCAATCTGTGTTGGTGTACTGCATCCCTATTTGGGGAGGGGCAGCAAAGTCCAAATTTATTGCTGTAGAGCGAGTCCAAAGAGCCCTAATAAAAATCATGTTTTTTAAAAGGATTAGATATCCCACCGAGAGACTTTATCAGATAAGTGATTTGCTCTCAGTGAGGAAACTATATATAATTCATACTGTTTTAAAAAAACACAAAGAACTACCTTATGATACCGCTATGTTATCAAAAAGAAGGAGGGATATTGTAGCACAGGTCCCACAAACAAAAACAAGATTTTGTAGCAGGCAATACCATAAACGGTCATCTCAACTCTACAATAAAATAAATAAAGAGATTTATTTATACACCAAACAACATTATGAGTGTAAAAAACTTATCACTAAGTGGATTAAACCACTTCCATATGAGGACACTGAGGCCCTCCTGCAACACACATCATAACTCACTCATTCACGCGTTCACCTACATATTACATACAACATGTACAATCACACACCACACATACACATACATCCCACACACACATATCACTCATGCTCAACTCACACATAACATACACAAAATGCACACTCATTTAAATAAGCTGATGTAAAGTCTGTATTGTTGTATTTGTACTTTAATTTTCTTGATTTTCTTGATATTATAAATAGTAAATATATTAGTTGTAGTTAGCATAATGTAATTTAGTATGTATGTACATTACGTAAATTTAAGTTACGGAAGAGTAGAGTGTCCTAATACAGGCATCTACTTGCTTAAAAGGACACTTCTATTACTAGCTATGTAGTACAAACATGTTAAAGAAAATAAACTATTTGTACTATTTGTATAATAAGACAATGTATCTTAGCTGTGTTTGGGCTTGTTGGAATTGTAACGGTATGCACTTTCCAGGTGTACCACAAACTAACTTCTTGACTTTCCTTATTCAACCTACGTAACATGTTGGTCATCTGCTTTGACAGTCTGTTTTCGCGATGATCAGGGTTCTTATTCAAAATGCGTTGATCATTTCTTTCCCTTATTTATTTTAATCGTTTTCCTTTTTCTCAGTTTCAGTTCGACGCCTTTTCTCACACGAGAAGCATCTTTACTAGGCCTACCCATAATTTATTATTAGATTAAAAATATGTCACTAAAAATTAACAAATATTTTTTTTTTTTACAAAAAAAGAAACCGACTTCAGAAAACACTTAACGCACTAAAAAGTTGAAAATAATACTATAACCTACCTATATTAATAAACCTAACCTAACCTACAATTAACCTATAATAAAATTTAATAATTCTTTGGAGTCGGTGCCAAGCAATATACGATACCTAAATGACTATATACAGACTAAGGCCAGAAAAACATAAATCTTACAGCTTCTAAATATTAATTAATTCAAATTATACAAGGTGTTGTCTTGCATCCTCGTCAAAATTCAGGATGTTGTCACAAAAGACATGAATAATCAATATAAATTACGGTACCTAGTAAATTATTACAAAACACTGCGTTTTTTTGTTGTTTAAATTTGTCAATATTTCAGAATAACCCCCTTAACGTGGTTTAGGGATTATGAAATTATCGAAAAAAACGTTTGAGGTTTTTTGTTTGTGTGTAAGCGACGTTATAAGGCGGGGATCAGACGGCCCGTGTTTAAAACACGGGTGGTTCACAGTTACCGATTTCAGTAAATAAATGAAAAAAAGAAAATTACCTACTCATTTTATTATTGATTCGGGTCGAGAATCATTAGCATAGTTACCTCCTAAAATTTGACGAGGTTGCAAAACAACACCTTGTATTGCTTGGCACCGACTCCAAAGAATTATTAAATTTTATTATAGGTTAATTGTAGGTTAGGTTAGGTTTATTAATATAGGTAGGTTATATTATTATTTTCAACTTTTTAGTGCGTTAAGTGTTTTCTGAAGTCGGTTTCTTTTTTTGTAAAAAAAAAAATTTACACAGACATGAGGTGACTCCTGTCTGTTTAAAATACTATAACAATAAAACTATTATAATATAAACTACTATAACATTAATATCAAATAATTAAACTATAATTATCCCACTGCCACGGTACAGACCCTCCCTCTCTGTGACACAGACAGCGTGACATTAAACTAATTGCAAATTTTGGTCACAAATTACTGTTATTCATAACCATTTATTCACCCTGTTAACCTATTATTCATTCCTTATTCATAATGTTCCTTAATTACGCAGTACACAGGGTTTGCACCGCCCTTTCTATGTCTTGTTTACTCTCATAAAATGGCGGCTTTCCACTCGCATCTATCTTGTTCCTCCATGCTCTTAAATACTTGAAAATATTATTTTGTTGTAATCATTAATTATTTTAGGACTTTATCTATACAATAGTTACATAATCCAACATTTCACTGCATTTTCTTCACCCTAACATTTCTGTATGTATAGCTCTTTTCGCGCGTTTCCAAAATTGAAACCAACGCCACCTTGTTAATTTTCAATACCATTCACAAGCCAGCGCCTCGCTGTTAACAACATTCGAGCGGGAAACGATCCTTGTAGTACACATCTAACGTCGAAAACGCCACCTGGCGTATGATTTATGAAGTTGTTAACAGTCTAGATAGGGGGTTGCACTGCGTCGCATCCGGCCAGCACTTTACATAGTTCCGAACTGAAAGCGCTGATTTATGTTCAGAGCGCCCGTGGCGAAATAGGGAACTAACGTGTTGTGTACTGGATACGACACGACTGTTTGCTGACAGCGCCTCTATGCGACTTCCAGTGTTATTTGATGAGGTGTTGGGTTGTTTATGCTGTAAGATTGCTGTTTTGCATTGATAGGTAGTCTGTCTATGGTTTATCAGATGGCGCTGTTATTAAAATATTGAAGTAACTTGTAAACGTTTTGGATGTGCCGTCTTCTGTTGCAAACAGCGCCGAATTCAGTGCATTTTGGTAAAGTGTTTCCGCTGTATGCCAGGATTGCTGGTTTTTGAAGTGAAACTTTTTATGCGACTTCCAACAAGGTTGCGTTAAACGTTTAACTCTACCATGGAGGGGGTATGAAAGCACTCATTTCCACATTACGAAGTTTCACTTCTTCCGCGCGGAGGGAGTCCACGCACTATTTTTTTTGCATTGATAGGGAGTCTCGAGTCTTTAGCGATTTTATCAGATGGCATTGTCATTGCTTTTTGCTGAGATATTGAAGTGACTTGTAAATTTATTGGATGTGCCATCTTCCGTTGCAAACAGCGCCGCTATGTGGCATTCACTGTTATTTAGTTCCGTGTTGTGCTTCCATGTAGTGATATTTAATCTTTCTAGGTTTTATCAGATGGCGTTGTTATTTATTTGTACTAGATACTGATTCCACAGTTCATTTACGGTGAATCAGATGGCGTAGATTACAGAAATTGTAAAAGTTAAACTTTTTAATCTGAAATCTCAGGACACAAGATTTCGTTTTTCTTTTGTGTGCATTAGTAATTCATTTCATTGTACAACGTTGAGCTAAGGATTAATTTATGCAACATGAGGACAGATAACGCTTGTATACAATCCGCGTTATCGTTTATAAACAGAACAGTGATTGACAAAACGATATTTAATTCTATGTTGCTGTTAATTACAATTAAATGAGTAGTTATTTCCCAAAAGCATACCAATTCAGGAACCTCATTCATAAGTACTGATCCCAGGTTAACAGCACATTAGGGACCGAGAGTCAACCCATGAATAATTTATTGTGTGATGTAAACTCAACAGGTGCTTTGTTAAACCACGTGCTTTATGGCTTAGGTAACACTAAATCAATACACCATATATACAACTACAACTACTACAGTTGTAGTCTTTATGTGACGTATTGATGACAGATTTAAGTGACATGAGTATTAAGGAATACTCTTCATAACTCATACGTCATCATCATCATCATTTCAGCCGAAAGACGTCCACTGCTGTACATAGGCCTCCCCCAAGTGTCGCCCCATTAACCTTTTGGGGGGCTTTGCCATAATCGCCACGCTTGGCAGGCGGGTTGGCGATCGCAGTACGGTTGTTACAAAAAAAGCACAGAGAACGCTGCTGCCCACTCTCTGGCAAATCCCTTAGTCGCCTCTTACGACACCCACGGGAAGATATGGGATGGTGCTACTCTTTACGTCCGACACCATACAGAACTAACTCAGACGTAATTCAGGCAAATAAGCCACTCAGTCAGGATCATCAACATCATTTTCATGCCCTTGTAACAATAATAATTCATTTGGGGCTACTGCAGCACGCCTTCTTTTTCATTATTCGTCATTTCGGTGGTCATCAAGTCATCCCTTTTGTGATAAGCTTGGGTAAATTTTGACATTTCAAAACTGCTGGTTTGCAGCCTTATTTGTGTTTTTTTATGCAATTAGTAGCTCAGGTTGGCAGGCATGGGTCTTATTAAAGTGCATGTTTTGCATTGATTTCTGCAAACGAGTTCCATGTGTTATGCCCAGTTAAAGACAATGGATTTACTGCAGCAGGCTAAAACATCATTGTCAATATTAATAGTCACATGATTACACACTACTTTTACGTCATAATTACTACATAATAGGAAGTTAATACAATGCTTATTATAATACTTATTAGAACATAATTTCATACGGCTTACGACATTTCATACAAACTTTCAAGTCTTTAATTTTCGAAATGATTGTACCGATTTTAATGAAACTTCATTAAAAAAAATAGTTACTAAAAACATTTTCGAAAAATAGTCATCATCATCATCATCATTTCATCCCAAAAGACGTCCACTGCTGGACATAGGCCTCCTCCAAGTGTCGCCACATTGACATAAGGGGGGTTTTGCCATAATCGCCACGCTTGGCAGGCGGGTTGGCGATCGCAGTACGGTTGTTACAAAAGCACAGAGAACGTTGCTGCCCATTCTCTGGTAAGTCCCTTAGTCGCCTCTTACGACACCCACGGGAAGATATGGGATGGTCCTATTCTTTTCGTCCGTCACTATACAGAGCAGAAAAAAAAAGTTTTACAGCTAAATTAGACCGATTTTAAATTATCTCTAAAATTTCCAACCATTTCCAATATGAAATTTCCAACAATCTTTTTTTTAAAGACATTTGGAAACATTTTTTAGCAACGTTTTAGACCTATGTATCCTGCTTATGCGTATGAATTTTCATTAAAATAAGGACTTGAAAGTTTGTATGAAATGCCGTAAGGTGTAAACGCTCTTAAAGCCGGTATCATTAACAAAACGAACACTAGTTCAGCTGCTCAATAGCGCACCGGGGTATCAGCAGCAAGGTATGAATAATTTATGAGCTGCAGCCGGTACTCGGCGGACTATCAAACAAACATTTACCACGTGCTCGGGGACCTGCAGTCTCCTGTCGTCTATGGAACGTTGCCAATGAGGTGTTACAACTGAGTAATGCGTTTTGAAATTCTTGTTAGTGTTTGAGGATTTCAACTTATGTAGTTGGGTTTACTTGGGTTACTTGGACATTTCGTGTTTGAATGGGGATTTAGGTGAGGTTGGCATTGATATTTTAAACCCAGCAGTCCTTTTTTTGCGTATTATTTGCTAACAGACAGATAAGTTGCTGGGGAGTTTGTTCCACTACTTCTTCTTCCCAACTAAAACACTAGGAAAACACTGTCTCTTGTAATTTTGACGTTCAAAAGTGCTGATTATCAGCCTAATTTGAATAAATGACTTTTGATTTTGATTGACTATGTCAAAATGGACTCGAAATGTAAGAAAATAGGTGAAAAATCAATGAAAAAAAAAAGCTCTAGATTTCTCGGCCTTTTTAAACATTTTTGATTTCATTAAGGCTAAATTATAAAGATTTTAGCGTCGCGAAAACACCATAAAAAATCTATAGAGACGCGAAAAGCTGTAGCGAGCTTAGCTTCGATGAATAATGTAGTCGTTTGCTCCACGTGCTTGGGGAATTCCAAGTCTCCTGTGGTGTATTGGAATATTGCTAATTTATGGTTCAAGCAGCTTGGGGATATGCAACCTTCACCTTCAACATAAGTCACTTTTTATGAGATCATTCTTGCTTTCTTCAAAGGATCCTTTTGGGTTTTGAAAACGCATTCCGCATACCTTCCAAGATCTTGTACAACAGAAATTACCTAAAGTTGTGGTTGTGTTTTGGGGAAAAAAGGTTCGTGATTTTTTGGAGCAATGCCAAATCTTGTATCCTTTCGAACAGCTACTGCAGTTGCGGGAAATATCCAAGAATATTGTCATAAGAAAAGCTACAAGTGGTTGTAAGGAAACTACAATGTAGCTTTGGCGCTTTTAAAGTTTAACTTTCCTGTTTTATCTTATTATATTTTTATTATCATATTTTTTAATCTTTACTTATCAAATACTATAAAAAACTACTATAATTATAAAATAAGAATGTATAACTGCCACAAATTCATCCACCACCCCAAAATATATTGAAAATGGAATCAAAATTTACATAAAGGAAATGGCGGACCATCTCAAATTGGCAACAGAATATTGATCTTCCTGTAATAATTGCCCTCGGCGCTGCAACGGGGTTGGCCGGAATTTTCTAGACCTGAAACTAGCCCTTTAGTACGCATGTTCCGGCCCCCGGGCAGCCGGGCAGCCGGGCTAGCTGTTTGGCTTGTTACTATAAATAAATCAAAACGCAATACCTGGTTCCCCTCTTGCATTAAATCAATCATACGATGCGCGCGTCGTCTAGTTCAGTCGAACCTCCGCCGGGATGCAGGAGGCTCCAACTAGTGTCCCGGAGGCCTTCTTTGATAAACGTGGTGCCTTATCAGTATTCTAATTTTTTTGAATCTAAGTACAAACTGTCACTTGTGATTATTTTAAGATGTAGGTTAGGTACGTGATAATGAGTAGGTACTCTTTTTTTTTTGAGTGAGGTCCTTTAATTTGAGTAGCTATTTTAAGTTTTTGTTGTCGCTTTTTATTGGTTAAAGTGCAGTTTGGGAGGCGATATCAACGGAATTTCGGTAAGTATTTTCATATGATGTTAGATTTTATTTTCTCTTTTGAAAGTTTTTTGGTTTTATTTTAAATAAATTTGAACGATAAGTTGGTTGGTCAAAATCAGTTGCATCGCCTACCAATATCGGTATTTTAAAATTAGAGACAATGATTAAATACTGTTTTCGAGAAACCTTTTTTTTGACGACCTCCCATTTTTTCTGCCATCGCACGCATGGCTAGCATCTTTCACTGGCACTTAAGTTGCCGCGAACCTGTCAAGCATCAAGCTTAGCAGACAAAACAATGGAAGAAGCGCTAAGATTTAGGCGAAAAAAAAAATGTATCCAATCAAATAGATGACCACAGAAAAGTACTATGAATCGCATATGAAGTGCAGTTTTTTTTCCAGATGAATCTACATAGGTCATGCAAAGGTGCGCCTGAACTTTTCAAGATAAAATAATGATATTAAATATCTAGGTCACCATAGAATAGTATTTCGAATCAATTTCCGGAAAAGTTGCAGGTTTCTTTCTCGATAAATGGGTCGGGCAAATGGCGCTAGAATCACGATTCAATCATTATCTTGCCCCATTGTACTTGGCGTCGGCTCAGCACGTTTTTTGTTTCATATATTGTACTAGGGAATGCAGTCTCGCGATATTGTTGAAGACCTATCTGAGATCGCGCAACACCATAAAGCCAGTGACGCGAGATCGGAGTCTTAAGATCTCGCGAGATTGGGATGTTTTTACTAAAAGCATCTGCAAACGCTATTAATTCCATTCACTGATGATCAACATGTAAGATAAAAATATAACATTAACTTAATTAAGTTATTAATATATTTATATAATAAGAATTGATTTTTTAATCAAATGAATATTAGGTTTTCGGTCCTACATGCAAAAGTTATTTTTAAAGATAAAGATAATTTATTTGTTAAAAACATGCGTTTACACACAAAATTGAGCATGCAAGATCTTATTATGTAGGGTAGGTCCGTACATGCTTTTACCTGGTGAGATGTACAAATTTGTTTTTTTTTTTACAATTATACAGATTAGAAAGTCTGATACATTATGTCTGACAGATTAGAATTGAAATATGTCAAAAGGTGGGTTTTGAAATGGCTTATCAAAAAACACAGCTTATCAAGGGTTTCATCTGACAGACGAGTCCTGATTTTGCAGGACAAGTACCCTGCGTACGAAATGCTCATTCTGCCTCAACACACGTAGGAACCACTAGACGTTAGGCAGTTTTGTGCAAACTGAACTAAAACTGACAATCTCGCAAGATTCGAAGCCTCCTTAAATATGGACGAGGTTGCATAACCCTACTTTTCACGATGCAATTCTGTAATAAAATTGCAGTTGTTTAAATTGACTTTTCAATGTTATTACTGGCTAGACTTTGTTTGAAGATGCCCAAATCTCAGATAGGTATGGAGAATTTCGCCACAATGCATATAAGTAGGCGCGAAATGAGTGGCTTCGGCGACTAGAACTTTAGAACTGGGTTCTCCCAGATAGAGTTGGCAAATGCGAATGCTTGGGTTTAGGAGGGAAGGTACATTTCTTTGTTGGAAATTTCAACTGATACGTAAGCTCTTTTAGTACGGATTAGAATGTTGGGCCATAAAAGTGATGAATGAAAGGCATTTGCATGTGGCTGAGACGAGAATGCTCAGGGAGATGTTTGGTGTTACGCGAATGGATAAAATAAGAAATTAGTACATAAGAGGGAGTCTGAAAGTGGCGCTGGTGACTGAAAAGATGTGTGGTAATCGGTTGTCGTGGAATGGCATGTGATGCGGAGGAATCAGGAAAATGTCGTGAGGAAAGTTTTCAGATGAATGTGGATGGGTATAAGGGTAGAGGAAGACCAAAGATAAGATGGATGATCTTTGTGATCAATGTTATGGCAAGAAAGGAGGTATCTGATGAGATGACAACTAATAGAGAAGTATGGAAGAAGAAGACATGCTGCGCCGACCCCAAATAATTTTGGATAAGGGAGGAGAATGATGATCAAGTAAGCCCTTTTTGTGAAGTGGTGTGAGATGTCGTAATTTTTTTGTTTTTTTAGTATTCTGTGAAAATAGTAGTTATAGACATACTTCTTTGTTCTATAAAATGTGACCTATATAACAAAACCTGCTATAGGTAGCAGCTCTTCTGCGCATGTGCATCAATCTGGGGCTGCGTCGCACGAGCCTCGGGAACCCCAGACTTTCGTACAGTCTAGCTCGGAGCTCGGCCGCGATCGGGTGTGTCGATGTTTCATAGTGTCTTTTATGTGAGTTATTCATATTAATGATTATATCACACCGTGTTTCAGGATACGCTAATAGCGTAAAGAACTAAGACTTATACGATGGATTATACTTATTAGTGGACAATTATCGAATTTTAGTCATCGTTCATATTAAGTGCAGTGGTCATTTTGTAAGTGAAGTGCGCAGTGAGTGTGGTTGTATTTGTGATAAAAAAAGTGCAGCTTAAATTTTTATCATACTTTTTTATCTCTTTTTTTACCTAGCGCACCCCGGCCGGGGAGGTGAAGAAGGGTGCGGGGATGGTTTCATGAAATAGCGACTATGACCTATGAACTTTAAAAGTTCTCCCACCTGTACTGCGCATGTCCAATATCGAACAGGGCTCGATCCACTTAAGGACGTAGGTAATACAGGAGAAGGAAAGAGACGGGGTTTAATCGGAACTGTATAGAGTAGAGAGTGCGCGTTTGCAGTGACTGTTATTTTTTTTAATAACTTCCTGCGATTGGCTAACCAGTAGAATCAATTGTGTAACAAGAAGTTTTAGCTAAATTCAAAATAGTAAAAACGCTAAACATAGCAGCTGTTAACATGCGAAAATCAGGTGCCGTGATTAAAATGCGATTACATTCAGTCTGCGCCAAAGCAAGGACACATAAAATCGAGGGACCAAGTTTGAAAAAATTCAAAATGGCTGTCGCTTGGGCAAAGCAAATTAAAATAAAAGTGAACATCCGTGGCCATATGCGGCGATTAAAAACTGCGGACAAAGACAAAGGTCAATTCAAAGAGCTTGTCAAACGTTTTGGCCAGTTACAAGTGAAAACTGCAATTCGAAAGCTACCTAAGACAGATTTAAATAGGGGTTTATCTCTCACTGAAAACAACAATACAGTTATTACGCATGATCATTTCGAAAGGGCAGTGGCAAGTGCAGGGCAACAAAGAAACGAAGCTTTTGGCGGACTGCAATGTCTGCAATGTAAAAGTCATTCATACGCCTCACGGAAAATTAAAATGACTGTCAGGGAGGGTCGAGATAGGCAGTACCGTGTAATGGCTTCAGTGGCCCAAACATAAGTTTCGCTTAAGTGATTATAATTTGATTAGTTGCAGTTAAGTGTCGTGATAGTGAACATAAAATAAGAAAAAATCAATGTGCTACCTGTTTTGTTGTATTACTTGTATATTTGCGAGAAGAAGAAGCCAACCTAGTGATAGTGAACATGACATTTATGCAGTTGTTATATTTTTCTTCGTGGGACAAGACTTGTAAGCTTCCTCCGGGTGTGTATGTTGTGGTCAGTATGTATTTCTTGCTTAATCACTTAATCTTCATTTTCCTAGACTCGTTTGTCTGAGTTGTTGGGCGGCACACTGATTTGTTGGGCGCCATGATTGATTTGTTGGGCGCCAATAAGGCTAGACCATTCTCTACCACGGCATTTCCAAAGTAATATTTATTTTTTTCCGGTCATCTCTCAAAGAGACTAAACTATCCGAGATCACACACGCGTGTTAGAATTCCGTTTGACACTTTTCAGTAATTTAAATGAATGATGCGTCACTTTATAATTCACTTCGAACACTTTGATCTAATAAAGGCAACTGCATCGCGAGTACCGCCATGACTAGAATTCCGAGAAATATTAGCGATGGAAACGGGTGTGTCGCGTACTGCGCTGAAATAAGTGGGTGGGACTTGCGCGCGCTGCCGAACTGAAGCTTTCTTTGTTACTTCCTTAGCAGTTCAGTTGTCGACCGCGTGCTTCGAATATAACGGCCGTCACCAAGTAGCAATGCCACACCCGCGCAACTGAAGTGAAATTTTTTTTCGTGCGAATGGACTTGGTATTCGTGAGTCAATTTTAGACCCTCCTTTTCCTTTTTGACTTTTTAGTGCATCTGAGTAGGGCCTAATTAATGCATGTGTGTGCAATGTGGGTGTACGAATAATTTTAAGTTCGGCGGCCTTGCTTCCTCGCCGCTCGCCGTTAGGGTGCGCGCGCATCGAAATCGGACTGTTCTTTTTTCGAGATAGGGTGCGCCGAGCTGGTCAGCCCGGGCAGAGGTCAATCTAGCGCAGATCGAGGGAACTAGCCTTCGTTTGCGATAGTACATGAAACAATCTTAATTCTTGCAATGCCGGACATTAATTCCCGTGAAGTAGTAAGGGACTTCATTATTTTGGTGGTTTTAATCGGTGCATTAGTGTATCACGTGAGTCCAAACAGAGAGAGAACAAAGTGAGTCACGGGTTTGCTGATCACAAAATGGCGGCGGTGTAGTACTCCGTGGACGTTGCAGACGGATTATCCTTCACACGCATCTGTGAGTGAGTCTTTCTATGTGTCCGGTCCGGTTTTCAAATTCTATGGAATCTTTAGATTCGCTTCATGTTTCGGAAAATGTCTTTGTTCATGAGTGCCACGAGGCGCGTGCGCGAGGGTTGTGTGTCGTCGTAACGTAAAGGAACAGTTTTAAAATGGCGGCCTTGCAATCGCCGTTCAGGTGCGCGCGTATCTAAATCGGGCTGTTCTTTGTTCGAGCCAGGGTGCCCCGAGCTGAGCCCGGGCAGAGCTCACTCTGGCCCGGATCGTGAGAGCTGACAGTCGTTTGAGAGAGTACGCGAAACAATCTTAATTCTTGCAATGCCGGATATTATAAAGGAACGCATTGCTTTCGTAGTAATAATCAGTGTATTAGCGGATTTTTTGGATCAGCTTAATCCGTTACGCGTTGCGATACTTACGATCAAAAACGGCTTTGATGAAATCTTTGATATTCTCTCGTCGTTTATTTAATTATTAGCATGAGGAATATCTTTTTAAATTTACTTTTTATTTATTGTTAACTAGAAGAAAAATCTCTGTGTAACCCTAGAAAGTGATAGTGCAGTTTTGTCATGAAGACTCGACCCACTCTTAAGGCGGCGGAGGCTAATACGAACTAACAACAATTTTTTAAGTAAAATTATTCATTTTCACCTCCGGTTATTTTTTCTGGAAGAGTAAAGTAGGTCACCAGTTGGCTGACCACAAAATGGCGGCGGTCTAATACTTCGTGGGCGTTGCAGACGGATTATTCTTCACTTGCAGCTCTCGTGAGTCTTTATAGGTCTCCTTTTTCTGAGGAAACTTTAGAATGGCTTCAATGTACTCTAAAATTCGAATTCCATAGAGGCTGTTTCAGAAAATGTCTTTGTTCATGAGTGCCACGAGGCGGCCTAGTGCGTTTCAGTTGCCGCCCTCGTTGGCAGCGGCGCGCTGGCGATGGAGGGGTGAAGTCCGGGTTGGGACGGGGAAGTTCGGATCGATAAAGCTGCATCCGCCATTGCCGTCCAGGGCGCGGCTTCACCGCCGCCATTTTAGAACCGAAACGAAATGCTACCCGGTTGCTGCTTTGTACCTACTTAAGTATTTTATTACTTAAAAAATGGATAGATAATTTAAAAACAAATGTTAAGTTTATTTTTAGTGTTGGTTTAATTAACTTCATTAATATTTCGCATTATTCTACGCTTTTTTTTTTCTCATACTGCTACTGTGCTGTTTTGCTACATCACGAATAAATTTGTTGTTTTTGTATTGTTTCTTAGATGTTTCCTATCGGAGTATCATCGGTCATTAATAATAATGTGACAAACGGGACTCACAGTTTTTTAAAGATTTATTTCTAAATTACTAGTTGTGTAACGGAACTAAAAAAAGAACTACAGCAACATGGACGAAAAATACTACAGCGCCGTCAAGTTCTAGGCAGACACAAGTGATTTAAGATTGGCATCGACACGCTAAGAAGAAGAAGCGCCATCTAATGTCACAAATGAAGAACTAAAATCAAAATTCTAAATCGATTGCAGGTTTATTCACAATTTAACTTAAAAGCCCTCTCCATATCCTTTGATGTTTCACCAATGTTTTGATTGTTCTTTAATTTTAAATTGTTTTTCTTAAACCCTCGGTGGGTTTAAGAAAAAACAAATCGCAAAAAAATACAAATAATATAAAATAAAACGAAATATTCATTTGTGCGAATCCTAACAGAAATCCTACTTCCTACTAGTATCCCAATTCTGGGTTAAGCTCGCCGTTACGGTTGTACATAAGTTTTTATATTGCAATTTGGATGTTTTTTTTTGTGTCCAATACAGAATATGAATATTATAAACGCGAAAGTTTGTAAGAATATATGTTTGTTACTCTTTCACGCAAAAATTACTGAATGAATTTTGATGAAATTTAGTATGTAGATAACTTATACTCTGGATTAACACATAGGCTACTTTTTGTCCCGGTGTGCGTAGGTGAAACCGAGGGGCGCAGCTAGTTTTACATAAATACGAAAACAAATTCGAACCTAATTAGCAAAATAAAAAGTGGCGTTAAAATTCACGCGTGAATTTTGCAGTAGTTAAAGTATCTGTATTTTAGTCGTAACTGTGTCGTTATGTCAGATTTCAATCGGTTAATGTAACTGGTATTATCGCCATATTGGGAAATCGAACCTTAAGTACGACAAGTTTGCAAATATTGATATTATTTTTAAGTCGTTTTTGAGTGGCTTTTACTTGGGAGGTGAAACTTTTTGGGACTGTTAAAAAAAAAAAACAAGAAGTGTAAAAAAATCATTTTGTCCTGGGCATGTGCAACTACTATTAAGTTTTCATAAGGAATGAAAAAAAGATAGCTCTTTTAAAAGTTAAGAAAAACCCTGAAATTGATTTGGCATCGTCATTCCCTTGCCTTAAACCCAAACTAGTCCACTGAAACTAAAAACCCAATTTTGGTATTTTCTCATCCCGAGTTGAATTTCTAAGCAACACGTACAACTAGTAAACTGCAACGTTTATTTTAAAAAATACAACACTCTTTATGCGTAAGAAAACCAGCCAAGTGCGAGTCGGACTGGCGCACGAGGGTTCCGTACCATTATTTATAAAACGAGCAAAAAAATCATTTTTTTGTATCGGAGCCCTCTTTAATATTTATTATATTATGTAGTTTTTGTTGTTATAGCGGCAACAGAAATAAATAATCTATAGAAATTTCAACTATTTAACTATCACAGTTCATGTGATACAGCCTGGTGACAGACGGACGAATGGACAGACGGACGGACAACAAAGTTTCAGTAATAGGGTCCCGTTCGAACCTTTGGGTACGGAACCCTAAAAACGAATCATATATATTAAAAAAAATACATTAAACTGGTCCTGTTGTCCGTCTGTGTCCCAAACACAGACGGACGGATCAAATTAACTTAAAAGCACTCTCCATATCCTTTGATGTTTCACCTATGTTCTGATTGGCTCCCAGTAATTAATCCGCCAGACAGACAGGGGGATGCTGGGGTTGCAATATCATACCTGTCTGTACGTATGTCGAAGTATTGAACCGTCTGGTGAAATAGATGGATGTATTGTATGGGTGGGCGGAAATCGATTGGCTTTGGCAGGAGATTGGTTTTGATTTCATAGACTGTTGCTCAGCATTAGAGCTTATTTTGCTTAACTTGCACAGGGTTTTGCTATCAGAAATTTCTCACTACTACTAGCATGCATATTGCATATTAAAACCGTCCCGTCCCTTAGTCTGATAAGTAAAGACGTGTTCTTTTAAAAGATGACTTTGATTTTTATGAGAGATTTTTCTTCGATTCGTGGTCGATTATCTCAATAGTTAATATGAATTAAGAAGACATTAGAATTACCAGTATTTAGTCAGAGTTTGGCTCGGGCTTTCAGTAACCAAGGGGGTTCTTATCAACTCTAAACTTTAATTACAAAATGCGGGCCATTATCGGCCCGCCTCACAACTATTAAATAAACTACCATATACTTTACTACACCAATTTGAATGCAAGCACATTATTTAGGTTAAATACCACCTACTTATACCCGGTGTTAAGAAAAAGACGTTTCATTTTACCGATGTGACCTTCTGAGGCAATCAGCCCACACGTCCGTTCTCGGCGAAATCTCTTACGTAACTGAGCTGTTTTGGTAAAGATCGCGATGGCCGCCTTTTGTTTAATTTATGGTCGGATACCAGTCTTACCAAAAAGAGGAAAAGCGTTGCTTTTGAACTTGCAAAAACGAGCTTGGTGACGAATAATACATTGAAATGTAGCTTTAGAAAATATGAGTAGCTTTTTAAGCATTTATTCTTATAGGATTTCTATAGAAAGCGCTACTAAAAATAATTAATCTTTTAGTTAGGTAGTCATTAACAGCTCAATGCAAGATGCATTGAACTTTTGTGTGAGTGCATGCTTTATAATAAGAAGATAATTCTGATTTGTTATCGTTTTCTTTCAAGTCATAAGTAAGTTTGTCTTACGCCCTCTGTTGGTTTGATAGCTTTAAGTAAAGTTCAACACACACAATATTTTATTTTAAATATGCCTTCTAAAACGTCGACAAAAGGTGCACGGTTCGAGTTGGTCGTTTCCTATGGAGAAGAACCGGCAAGAAACTCCATGGTTACTCTTTTAAAATCAATTGGTTTTACAATATTTGAATGTTACAGCGTTAGTACTTACATATGGGAGGACAGCGACTATTCAATTCATCCAACACTCCAAATACAATCCAATCCGTGCGTTACGTTGAGTTTAAACGAAAAACGTGAATTTCCCTCCCAAAAAGAAATTCGTTTTCCAGCAATAATTTTTGCGTAGGGTTACTTTGTTTGATTTCCTGAATGCTTGATTGATGGCTTCGTGAAGGGTCTGTTTCATCATTCATCATTCCAGCCGAAAGACGTCCACTGCTGGACATAGGCCTCCCCCAAAGCCACATTGACCTAAGGGCGGTTTTGCCATAATCGCCACGCTTGGCAGGCGGGTTGGCGATCGCAGTATGGTTGTTACAAAAGCACAGAGAACGCTGCTGCCTTTCTCTGACAAGTCCCTTAGTCGCCTCTTACGACACCCACGGGAAGATATGGGATGGGTGCTATTCTTTACGTCCGACACCATCCAGAACAGGGTCTGTTTACATCTTGTATATTCAAAGACATGTGACATCCATTAAACCGCACTGGGCCCGCGTGGTGGATTACAGCCCACTCCCTCTCCTAGAGAGGAGGCCTGTGTCCCAGCAGTGGGAACATTATAGGCTGATTATAAAGCTGAACAAAAGCATTAAAACTAAAGGACGATTCTGATCTGATTTATTAGGAACACAGTAAATGATTCCGCATTAAAATGCTATATTGCCAATTATGGCCTCTTACTCATCCGGGCTAGAGCTGATAAGCATGTTTATTTATACCTAACAGGATAATTTTATTGATTTCCTGCGGTTTTACCTTTTAAATTAGGTAGTGGCTGCCGTTGCTGTACGAGTACCTATGTTTGTCAGTAGGTACTAGAAATTTTACCTTAACAAGGTTTGAAACGCAATTGATTGACGCCTCTGTTTCTTTACTTATACTATACATAAGATGCGTTTCTTCTTTGCATATTGATGGAAGATGCATTTCTTGCATCGGGTGAAATAAAGTACCTACGTGTATTGATTTCTAATATTCAGTGACTATTAAGAATTCTTAAAGCTTCTATTTTCTGAAAGGGTAAGCAGGAGCCAGGAGCGAATAGTGCACCCACGTTTCGCCAGCTATGTTGGAATAAATTCTCCTTCATAACTCTGCATCATCATCTGCTTAGCCTTTTCCCAAACTATCTTGGGGTCGGCCAGTCTAACCGTATGTAGCTGAGTACCAGTATTTTACATGAAGCGACTGCCTATCTGACCTCCACAATCCAGTAACTAGGTAATTAGATACCCCTTGGTAGACTGGAGATCAGACTTGGCTTCTAACTACTCTTAACTCTCAAAGATCTACAAATGACAGCCGGGACCAACAGTTTAACGTGCTTTCCGAGGCACGGAGGAAACTCGGTATGTAATATTGGCCACCCATCCACGGACCAACTTCGGCAAGCACGGCTTAATCTTAAAGATCGACCCGTGCGGCTTTTATTATTTAGCCACGAGCTCCTCTTCATAAATCTGCATATGGGTACAAAATTAAGTAGTTTATATAACACAGAGTTTTGCCCTTTATCTAGGTACGAAAACACGTAGGACTTGCGTAGGTAGCAACACTTATATATAACTAGTGAGTTTTACATAATTTACCTTGACGGATTGCGATGTTTCAAGAACAGCCTTCGAGGTACCCACTCTTAAGGAGGTATAATGAGATAGAGACGTTTTCGTGTGGAAATATTAATTACTTATTAACACTGAAAGACTTGGTTTTAATTAGTTAGTGCTTTTACGTTTTAATTAATGTTGTTGCGGCTTGTTGGAGCTTTTGATTAGTCTTTGATATTTAAGAAATGTTAAGAGCGTTTATACCCTACGGCGTTTCATACAAACTTTCAAGTCGTTATTTTCCGAAATGACTGAACAGATTTTAATGAAACTTCCTACGCATAAGCAGTATACATAGGTCTTAAAAGTTACTAAAAAACATTTTCGAAAAATAATGTTACAGCTAAATTAGACCGAATTTTAATTATTTAAAGAAACAGAAATTTCCAATTATCTTAATTTTTTTTAAAAGACATTTCGAAAATGTTTTTAGTAACTTTTTAGACCTATGTATACTGCTTATGCGTAGGAAGTTTCACTAAAATCTGTTCAGTCATTTCGGAAAATAACGAATTGAAAGTTTGTATGAAATTCCGTAGGGTATAAACGCTCCTAAGTTTTTGTTTTATGTCAAATCCAATCGTTTATTTACTTTATAATGACTTTCTTTGATCCCCTTTGGGGGATTAACACATGTAAACTATTTCAGCGGTCGTCTGCAACATCTTTTATTATGGTGCATTATTAGAGGGTAAGCAGGGTACGACTCGTGCGTGTCGGCAAATGCGTTTGCTCACGTGTCGACCACATTATCGTAGTATCGTGAAAGATGCTGAGTTTTATACTAGTTCTCATCTCTCCCTGTGACCGCGAAACTGTAATTCCCAATTTAAGTACCCCTGAAGTCTTCCCTATATTAACCACCTCTTTTCTCCCACAGCGAACAATCAATAAGCAGCGCCCGGGCTTCCGTGATGGTGTACGATGACGGGCTGAAGCGCTGGGTGCCTTCAGGCTCCAGCTCCGGACTCTCAAAGGTCCACATTTATCACCACACGCAGCACAATACCTTCCGAGTTGTTGGAAGGAAGCTGAATGATCATGAGGTTAGTGGAGTATCACGTAGTTCCAACAGTTTCCGGTCTAGACACATTAGATTAATCGGAGATACAAAACTATCATGTCACTGAATTACTGAAGTTTTCTCTAGCTATCCACAGAAATCAAAAATCAGATTTCTGTATGGTGTCGGACGTAAAGAATAGCACCATACCATATCTTCCCGTGGGTGTCGTAAGAGCCGACTAAGGGACTTACCAGAGAATGGGCAGCAGCGTTCTCTGTGCTTTTCTAACAACCGTACTGCGATCGCCAACCCGCCTGCCTAGCGTGGTGATTATGGCACCCCCCCCCCCCTTCTTGGGGGAGTCCTATGTCCAGCAGTGGACGTCTTGCGGCTGAAAGGATGATGATGATCCGCAGAAAAAAAGCAATATTTTTGTTCAATATAGTGGAGACTATATTGAACAAAAAGATTGCTATTTTCTGTTTTGTTTTGTCTTTATTTCGATCCATTTTCGTTTGAATATAAATACTTAATTTTAATATACAAGGGTGATGTTTTGCATCCTCGTCAAATTCAAGGAGGTAACTATGCTAATGATTCTCGTCCCGAATCTTCTATACAAATAAATTAAATTGAAGTGTCTGTTTGTAATTATAAAATAACCGCTTTTTACTACATGCATTGGAATGTATATACGGTACATATTTCAAAATAACATTTTAAAAATTTTTGTCTGTCTGTCTGTTTGTTCCGGCTAATCTCTGGAACGGCTAGACCGATTTTGACGGGACTTTCACTGGCAGATAGCAGATGTAATAAGGAGTAACTTAGGCTACTTCTATTTTAGAAAAATTATAAAATTATCATTAAAAAAAAAAACTAAATAACTTTTTTGTTAAACTCCGTGCGAACGAAGTCGCGGGCACAGCTAGTCAATAATAAAATGGGTTATTCTAATCTCAAATAAATCTTGTTTATGGAAATCGGTAAGTGTGAACCACGCGTGTTTTAAACGCAGGCTGTCTGATTCTCGCCCTATAACCGAACTTCCACACATACAAACAATGTCAAACGTTATTTCGATAATTTCTTATTCCCTAAACCACGTTATGAAAAAACTTGTGAGGGGGGCAGCACTGTGCTCGTGTTTACATCAGCTCTGCAATAATTAATTAAAATAAAAGTTTTAACAGTGTTTTTAAGTATTCAAGTGCCATAACAAGCAAGAAATATAAGTGATTGACTGTAGAAAAAGTGGAATTTAGTGCTAATTAACTACAGACGCTCAATTTCTGTGATAACAACTTTGTGCAATAACGAACCATTTGAACTTAACTTAAACGTCTTGCAAAACATCTTCGAGTGAAACATAAGTGTGGACAGTTAAAGGTGGAAAGGATAATGCGCAAGTGAAAGAAGATCTTAAGTGAAGAGTGAGAAATAGATTCTTAAAGATAATAACCTAAAACTAAAGACCATCAATTCTGCAAATCACGATCTATTAGCGCTGATTGCGACATCTAGCTATATAAAACCCGAACTATTTAACACCATCTAGTACGAAAGATCTAAACTACTTCATTTGCAACAACGGCGTAATTAGGTACCGGTCATTGATGAGAACACTCCGAATCAATAAAACGGTGTTGTAGTTTTACTAATTACCGATAGAGGGCGTCACTAGAACGATAACAATCAACAGTTTACAACAATATGGAAGATCTAAAGAAACTTATTTTGGACATGAAATCAGAACTGCAACAAAAATTAGTAATTGTGGAAAATTCACTTACAAATTTGGAAGAAAAAATTACTACTAATATAAATAATAATGTTAATGAAAAGTTCAATAATTTGGATAGCAACTTGAAAATTTTAAATTCACAAATAGAAGAGCAAGAGCAAAGACTTGATGAAATAGAAAAGAATATAAGAGAAAGAAATGTTGTATTTTTTGGAGTAGAAGAAGGAGAAACGTCTTACTTTCAATTGGCAGAAAAAATTCAAAGTATAATACAGGAAAAACTAAACATTAGTATTCAGGAATTTGAGGTGGAATCTGTAAAGAGACTTGGAAAAAGAAACGATAAAACTAGACCTGTGGTTGTCGCGTTCACAACACTGGGAATGAAAATAAAAGTCTTAAAAAATAAAAAGGAACTTGCAGGTTCCAATGTGTATATTAAACATGAATTTCCAACTAAAGTACTAAAAATCAGAGAACAGTTGAAACAACAACTGAAACTTGAACAAGCAAAAGGAAATGAAGCCTTCATACATTATGATAAACTGATAGTTAAGCAAGCCAATGAGAAGCCTAACAATAAAAGGGCACCATCAGGTTCTCCTCCGGAAACTGCCTACGGTAGGGATAGTATATCCTTTAGTAGGTCCAACAACAAAAAGAAACTGAAAGCAAATAACCAAATTACTAGCTACATGAAACAATGCGATAAAACAACAAATCAAGATAAAAACTACACTAATAACGCATGAAATTTACAGGCCCCCTCCAACCTAAAAACACAGAATACAAAGAAAAAAACACTAACAAGATCTCCCAGTACGGTTGGTCCCCGCGGGAGTGATCGACTGAAACCCTCCTTGCAACACAATGAACGTGAAAATAACACCACATCATATCTAAATAATTATATGCACACTTAACATTCGATCCCTAGCAACCGATACGAGACAAACTGAACTGCTATTTGCCCTGAACAATACCCATTGGGATATTTTGAAGAATACCAATTGGGCGCCGCGGTCGCCCGCGCCGCCGCCGACGCTGGAGCGACGTCGACGTCGCGCGTGTCGCGGGATCCACTTGGACCAGGATCGCCAAAGATAGATCGCAAACTATGGAAATGCATGGAGGAGGCCATTGCCCAATATTGGGTACCCCAAAACTAAAATCGATTTCAATCTTAATTATTTTATTATTATTGGAATTAAGTTATACTGTTATTTATTGCACCGATATTTATTGAATCAATTATTATTAATTACATTTTAGTATTTTGTTAGCATATTTTAAATGTAATAATAAGAATAAAATAAATATTTAATAATGTTAATGGTATAATATGTAATCAAATGATATTTGCTCATATAAAATAATGTGTCAAGAAATGCACATTAGAATAAATTCAAAAATATTAAATAATCACAATGATATAAAAATGAATAATTATGTAACTGTACTAACTAGATATTGAAACATTTAATCTCAGGATGCTACATCTGATTTCTTTACCCCATATTTTATTATTATTCGATTTGAATTATACTGTAATTTATCGTACCTGCATTTATTTAATCAATTGTTATTAATTACATTTTATTATTTAATAATCATATTTTGAATGTATAATTTAAATTTTAAATTTATGAATCAAGAAAAGCACAATAATATTAAATTCTAAAGTAATGAATAAAAACTATAATTAAGTCAAACGGTAGCTAACTACATATACTGAAACATTTTATGTCAGGATGCTATTGGTTTAAATTGAGTAACTCAAAAATTTAATTTGTTTTGTATAGTTTTCTTGTTGCATGTGATATTAATACTGCATGACACATTTAATGAAGGAATGTTATAAAAGTTTAAGTAAGTAATATGTTTTGGGAAATAAATGGCTTTATTATTATTATTATTTTCCTTTATTCATTTTACTTACATATGTTTTACATTTTTAAATATTTTTACAAAATTATATACAAAAACATTTAAAAACATAAAAAATAGTAGCCAACCGGTATCGAGCACAGGGTCCAAGCTACCGGTGGTTAGGGCTGCAGAGACAGGAACCTCCTCACAATGCGGGCCGTATCGAGGAGTACTGCCTTCTGAATCTGGCTCTTGATCCAACTGCCAAGTGAGAGCTTCGACAGATGTTCGTCGAGGCTCTTGGCCATAAGGCCATTGGCCGTTACGACAATCGGCACAATGATAGCCGAGTCCACATTCCACATGCTGACAACCTCGTGAGCCAAGTCGAGATATTTTATTTGCTTCTCTTTCTCAGCCTTCACGAGGTTCTCGTCATGCGGGATGGTAACATCGACTATCATTACGCGGCGCGCTGATCGGTCTATCACCACTATGTCAGGCTTATTGGCAACAATAGTCCTGTCAGTAATGATAGGCCGATCCCAGTACAGCGTGACATGGTCTTTCTCGAGAACTGGGTCGGGCACATACTTGTAGTACGGTACCTCAGATTCCACAAGTTCATATTTCAAGGCAAGTTGCTGGTGAATAATCCTGGCCACTTGGTTGTGTCTGTGTAAGTACTCGCCGTTAGCCAGACGAGAACAACCAGAAATAATATGTCTAATGGACTCACCCGGACGGTGGCATGCCCGACACACGTCCACCGTCCCGTCCTTCATAATATGTTTCCGGTAGTTGTTCGTCAGCATAACTTCGTCCATAATCGCACAGACAAAACCCTCAGTTTCCCCAAAGAGGTCGCTGAATCGTAGCCAGGACACGGATGCTAGAAAATCTACATCAGGCCCATGAAGAGCCTGGTAGAAGCGACCGTGAAGCACCTTGCCTTGCCATACTTCCTTGCGGTCATCGGTAGTAAGTACGACAGGTTTGCGCCAGTTCTCTTTAGCCATGGACAGCGGGGTGAGTACCTTGTCCACTGCGACCACATCTCGGTGCATACCCACCTCGGCTTTCAAAAAATATTCTCTGAGGCTGCACACCTCGCGGTTGTGGAGGGTCTTCGCGTTTAAAAAGCCTCGACCCCCGCACTTCCGTGGGATGTACAGTCTCATCACCGATGATCGTGGGTGATGCATCCGGTTTGCGGTCAGCAATGTACGGACTCTCCTATCTAGGGCGTCCAGTTCGGTCTGAGTCCATTTGAGTATGCCGAAAGAGTACATTAAAACCGGCATGACCCAACCGTTGAAGGCGCGCACCTTGTTTCCGCCCGAAAGAAGGCTCTTTAATACCTTCTTCAGGCGACCGAAGAAGCGTTCCCTCAACGATTGCTTCATGTCAGCTACGTTAATGCCTAACGCTTCCGACATACCCAAATACTTATAATTTTCTGATGAGGAGAGAGATCTGAGGTGTATGGAATCCGAGAGTTGGATTCCCTCGGATTCCATAATCTCTCCTCGCTTTACATACATGACTGCACATTTGTCCACACCAAATTCCATTCTGATGGCGCTACTAAAAGTTTCAGTTACTTTCAGTAGCTTCATCAGTTGCAATTTGTTAGGGGCAAAGAGTTTCAGATCATCCATGTAAAGAAGGTGAGATATGACCTGACCACCTCTCCTCAACCGGTAGCCTAGGCCTGAATCCTCCAGCAATGTGCTTAGAGGATTCAGGGCCAGACAGAACCAAAGTGGACTCAGACTGTCGCCCTGAAATATTCCCCGTTTAATCCATACAGGCTCATCGTTCCCCTGGATCTGTCGACATCCTGGATATCGGAGCACCGTCCTCCATTGCCCCATACACGACTCAAGAAAGGCGCGTAGAGTTGCATCAATCTTGTACAACTCCAGCACCCTCATGAGCCATGTATGTGGCACAGAGTCGTAGGCCTTCTTGTAATCTATCCAGCATGTCGACAGATCCTTGCGGGATCGACGAACCTGTTGGCTAATGGCCATGTCGATGAGGAGTAGCTCCTTAGTACCACGGGACCCGTTCCTACATCCATTCTGAGAGGCCGACATAATAGAATTACTATCGATGTGTTTGTTAATTTTCTCTCTCAAAATGGATGTAAGAAGTTTATAGACCGTCGATAAACACGTGATCGGTCTATAATTCTTGGGTTCCGTAGGACTACCTGACTTATGGAGCAGGTGGGTAACACCCGTTGTAAGAAACTCTGGTAGCGACCCAGACTCTAAGCATGACTGGAATTGAGATGCCAGGCGAGTGTGTGAACTACTTAGCCATTTGAGCCAGAAGTTGTGCAGTCCGTCCGGTCCCGGAGATTTCCAATTCGGTAACGGACGAACTGCCCTGGCAACATCTAAAGGTGTTATTGAAATTTTTTCCATTTGTGGGATAGATTCACACACTCGCTCAACATCTCGCATCCAGTCAGCCTCCGTATGACAGACGGGCACCGACCAGATGCTGCGCCAGAATGAACTCGTGGCAGCATCATCTGGGCGGCACACGTCCGTCATATTTTGTTCGGGTCGCTCCCAAGCTCTGTATACCCACCTCTCATCACTCTGGAATATGCGATTCTGCGAGTACCGATCAACACGCTTCTTATACCGCCGAATACGGTTTGCCCATGCATAAACTTTCTGCTTCAGGAAGTCGATGCGCTCTGTGACTCGGGACATGTATTCTTGAGGGCTGATTCCAGTCCCCAAGAATGCCCGCCTCACAAAGCGCATCACACGTGGGCGTGTATTGCCCTCCCTGAAGCAGTATAGTTTGCCGATGAGTACCCTGGCCCCGTCGATACGGCACTCGATCCTGCGTTGCCAGGCTGGTACAGCTGGTTTTGGTCGAGTAGCTACGTCAAAATTTGGGAATTTGACGTTAGCTAAACGACAAGCCGCTACAGCCCCACAATACAGTATCGAGTGCGTATCAACGAGGTCCTCGCTACTCTCAAAAATATTCTTGAGTTGCGAGTCCAAGGTACACACCAACGCCCTATTTTTCTTATGCATGGGAAGCCGTGGTAAACGGGGCCTAAGTTGGGCAGGAGTGGATCGATACTCGTGAAGCGCATCTTCCAGAGCGCTCCTCAAACGTTCGTTGCACTGGCTACTTACCGTGACAACCCTATCATCCTCCTCTACAGCACCAAGATTGGACCGCGGTGGTATTGCGTCAATAGTTGACGCTTGCACCGCGATTTGCGCCGGAGTCAAGTCGATGTGGTTGCTCGGTACCTCTGAGCGCAGCCTATCAAGCGCGGCGTCGTCCAACATGTGATTGCGTTGGATGACCCGCACCTGATCCGACAGTCGTTGGGCCGAGACGTTGACGGTTGGTTCAAGAGTCTGAAAAAGAGACAGCATCCTAACACGGTACGCAGTGAGGTTAGTTCCCCCCTCTGTAGACCCGTAATATGCGCGCATGACGTTCTCGTTTATAGACTGAGTCCATCTCATGCGCTGCACACAACCACCGGCAGCGGGGACCCGGCTCGGGACCGGTTGGCCCCTAGGTCCGAAGCTCGACGGTGGCCGGCCTCGCCCCGGCCGACGTACAGGTGTTGGCGACGTCGGCGGGGAGAAATATTCGTCGCTGGAACTCGACGCTACTGCCGCTGCCGGTGACACAGGTGATCCGGGGTCCGGCGGCGGCGAGGCGGAGCTCAGCGACGAGTCCGGGGGTGGAAGGCGTGCGCGTTGTGACGCAGCTCTGGTTATCATCATTTCATCATACCATTTTTACAGAATTTTTTCGTGTATTTTTCCTTTTCGTTCTCGCCTTATAACTTTGACAGACGTCATATTTCTTCAGTCTTGATTTTGGCTTATAATTGTTGTTTTTTTGAGATTTTTCCAAATATTTAGGGGTTTAAGAGTTTTCGACCCAGTTTAAACACTGTTGGTTTACTATTTGTGTATTGAAATAAATATTTTATAATAAAAAACGAATATGAATGATTTGACGTGTTGACACACACAGAGTTGCCAGTTATTAATTTTATTATTATTATTATTATTATAAACCACGTTATGAGGGGTTATTCTGCAATTGTGACAAACATAAATAACCAAAATAATAAGCGTTTATTAATAATTAACTAGGTACCGTAATTTTAATCCATTATTTATGTCTTTTGTGACAACCTCCTGAATTTTGACGAGGATGCAAAACAACACCTTGTATAGTTGATGCCGGAAACCTTTGTACCTTACCATGTATCTGCTTAAGTTCCATCTGTTTACAATATAAGGAAGCCTTTACTAGGACTTCCCTTTATATGGGAGTTATCCATGGAGTATGACCAATTAGATTTAACCATTGACTGCAGTGACGATCTTCGCATCGTGGCTAGTAGCAGCTGGATAGGAAGAACCAAGGATCAGCGATTGGCAAGACCTAGATGTCTAGCAGTAGATTGCTCGAAGGCCTTTAGTAGAGGCTGACGATAATGACCGTTGAATTTGAATTGGTAGATTTTTCAGAGGAATTTCTACAAAAGAAATAGTTTCGTCAGCAGCAGCTTAGTAAACATAAAGCGAGAAGATCCTTTGCCATTTCTTTTCGCTCCTTCAAAATTAAAATATTTTTATTTAACATAGGCCTACACGGGCACTTATAAAACGTCGACAAAAGGTGCTCGGTTCGAGTTGGTCGTTTCCTATGGAGAAGAACCGACAAGAAACTCCATGGTTTCTCTTTTAAAATCATTTGGTTTTACAATATTTCTGTTACAGCGTTAGTACTTAAGTATGGGAGGACATCGTAGGCCCAACAATCAAATCGTCATCAAATGTATCGTCATTGATCCATTTACAACCCTTCCATTTACAACCCCCTAGTGGAAAACTACAAATGCTGGACCTACAGCATATTCCTGACACTATATTCCTTTCTCAGGTGGTGATAAACTGTGGTATCGTCCGAGGCCTAAAGTACAACCAAGCCACCGCCACATTCCACCAATGGCGGGATGCGAGACACGTTTACGGCCTCAACTTCTCATGCAGAGAAGACGCCGACAGTTTCGCCCGGGCTATGATGCATACCCTCGAGGTAAGTCTTTAGGAAGACTTTTTTTAGTAAATAAGTAGACGTGAGTCGGCGAGAAGATACACAATTTGAGGGAAGTGGAAGGAATAGGAGAAGGCCTAGGAGTGGAACCTACCATGACGTCCAAAAGCAGTATTTTTACACTGGATAAATAATTTTGGACGGAAGATTTTTCGTCACATACGATTTCATACATAATCGACGAAATCAAACACTATTAAGATAACGTACGTTCTTCCCGTAGATTTAGGAACATGAAATTTGGTAATAACACTTTTGACGTACTAACTAAACATTATTAAGATAAATAAAGAGAATGTCACAAAGACATGTTGGACTTTAATCTGGAGTTAGTGGAATACATATTTAAATAGATAAATCATTAGGGGTTAAAATAAATGGAATTAAATTATTCATAAAGGCATACGTGTGCAGCACTGGCAAGAGCGGAGCTGCAACAGTGTTTTTTGTGGGTTGTCATCGCCAAACAAGAAAACCTCTCTATTTATTTATTTATTTATTATACAATTTTATTACAAACTTTCATTTAAATTCATGCCCCACAAAACCGTTTCCACGGTTTGTCTGTGGGAACTCTAAAAGAACTCTAGAAGCTTCGTCCTAGCAATTCAATCAACATCTTCATCTCTATCCAGATCCTGGCAAACAAGCCTGCCGGCAACTCAGCGCCGCCCCCGCCGCAGCCCCCCAACCCGCCGGTCCCCTACAACGGACACAACAACGCGCACACATACGACGAAGATATGGGGTACAGGTAATCCTACTAATATCATAAATGCGAAAGTTTGTGAGGAAGTATTGATGGATACATGGATGGACTGATGGATGGATGGACGGACGGATGGATGGATGGACGGACGGATGGATGGATAGATGGATCGTTAACTCTTTCACGCAAAAACTACTGAATGGATCTCCCCATACTTTTTAGTTTAATTTTAGTTTCAGTCCATGAAACTAAAATTTTCAAAGTCAATCTTTTAAAAGATAGATACTTCCAGAGTGGTAAAATGTGTGTGTGTGTGTCCCCTCTAATTTCTAGAGTAAGAGGAGGAAAATTCTGAAAAAATATAGGTTTGTGGAACGTAAAAAAACTTTCAATGAAAATTGGTTTGAATATGATTTGATATTTAGTTTTTGAAAGATGGGACTTTTTTACGAAACTGCAGCAGTAACTTTGTTTTTATTAAAAGTAAATAAATAAAAATGTTAAGTATTTTTTTTTTTTTTTTTTTTATTCAAGAAAAAGGGCTTTGTCGCACATGCGATTATGCCGCCCTGGTTAGTTTAACACATTTTAAGAATAAAAATATAATGTCTAACTAAATCTTAGCATAGCTAGTCTGTAAAGTGTTCTAGCTGCGTCAGAAAGTGGCGCAGCCAGAACACTGTTGCAGTAACCTATTTCCCTAAGCCTACAACCTAATCTATATCTAAATTCTTCGTTGCGGACACACTCAGTCAATACGTGATAAACATCATCAACGGAATTATTGCAAAAATCACATTTATCTGACGTTGATTTTGCCATAAGGAATAAGAACTTATTACATGGAATGTGTCCGGAACGAAGCCTTAGTGCAACAACAGTATCACATCTGTTCAACAACTGGTTATCTATCCACGGCGAGTTCAAGGGATGCGGCTGGATCGTTTTGTACCAAATTCCTTTATCTCGTGATCTTATATTAAAGTATTCCTTCCAAAGTAAATAACAATCCTGTTTAATTTTAGGTATAAAGTTAGAAAAGTAAGGAGAAAAGTTAACAGGAATTCCATCGCATATGGCTTGCTTGGCTAGTCGATCGACGATTTCATTGCCTCTTATTCCAATATGCGATGGAATCCATTGAAGGACTACGTGCTTTCCGTCAGATTGTAACTTCAAAATAATTTTCAGTATTGTGTAGGCTATCGGTGTTCCTCGAAAGGTCGAGGTACACCGAGCCAAGTGTTGGAGCGAGCTTCTGGAATCTGTAAGAATTACGATGTGTCTTTGGTGAATTGATTCTACATAAGACAGAGCTTCTGCGATCGCGATCAGTTCAGCTTCCATTATACACACACTGGCATTTATTCGAAACGTCATTGAATTTTCTTCTGACTCGTAAAACGCAGCACCTATATTGTCACCCTCCTTAGATCCGTCTGTAAATATTTTTACATAAGTCGAGTATTCGGAAGAAAGGTAATCAATAAATAAGTTTTTTAACCTAACAGGATTGTATTGCCTTTTTGGCCCAGACATGAAGTTTACATCCTGTTTTATTATTGTATCACTATTAATACTGCTAACCCAAATATCCAAGGAAAACATATCTAATTTTTGACTGCTGTGAATTTTTAAGGAGTGTAGTGAGTCATTAACTAAGATTAAAAGGGGGATTCTTTTGTTTTGCCAATATGACGAATTTTTACATAATATAGATAGTTCGGATAATAAATTGATACCTCCGGTATTTGCCTGCAAAGCTTTAGTCTTCAGCCAGAATTTGCTAGCCAAGAAGCGTCGACGTAGGTATAATGGCTGCAGGCATAATTCACTCTCCATCACATGAATTGGTGTGGTTTTAATAAAACTACCCACCACTCTCATGGCTTGGTTCTGTAATCTATCTAATTTTTCTAAGTGAGTTTTTGCACAATTGTCATAGAAAAAGCTTCCATAGTCAATACGGCTTCTAATTAAAGTTAAATAAAGTCTTCTTAAGTATTTTGGGTGCACACCCCAATTCGAACCTGCCAACACTTTAAATATCTTAATAAATTTGAGAACTTTTTGGCAAATCACATTGATATGCTTTCCCCACCTAAGTGAACGGTCCAGCCACACACCGAGATATCGTACCGTGTCAACAACCTCCAAACTATTACCTCTAATTGATAAGTTAACGGACCGTCGCCTATAGCCTCTGTCAAAAATACAAATTTTACTCTTATTTGATGATATGTTGAGATTCAGGGAATCGAATTGATCACATAAGATATTTAACGCTTCCTGTAACTCAGCGGCTGCTTGTTCAATATTATGACAAGTTATATAAAGTACGTAATCATCAGCATACTGAGAGATAGATATGGAGCTAGGTATTGCTTTACAGATATGGATAGTCGCAATATTGAAAAGTAATGGCGATAGGGGATCACCCTGTGCCAAGCCCCTTCTGGCGATTCTAGCGACAGTATTATCTGTGCCACTGATGGATAAATATCTTTCTTTAAGGAATTCCCATAGGTATCTACAGTATTGTGATCCCACACCAAGTTGGTCCAAAGTTAAAAGAAGAGCGGTGACGTCAACGTTATTGTAAGCATTATCGATATCAAGGAAACATCCGACTGTCACAAGTTTTTTTGAAAAACCTATTTGTATTTTCGAGGTTAGTAGATTAAGATTATCTAGACATGAGCGAGCTTTCCTGAAACCTACCGTTTCCTCAGCAAAAAATCCTCCACTTTCTAGGTACCACTCAATTCTCTTATTAATAACGGAATGAAAGATTTTACATAGACAGGACATTAATGAAATGGGTCTTATTGCGGAAGCAGAAGTCAAATCTCGACCTGGTTTGGGGATTGGTACTATGCGGACTTGGCGCCATTGTTCAGGAACAAAATTTAACGAAAAAAAAAGATTGTAAAGCTGTAGTAAAATATCTTTAGCAAGGTCAGGAAGATTTTTAATCATTGAAAAGGAAATATCATCGCAGCCCGGTGCCGTATCCTTAGATTTCACACATTTGTCAAACTCCTGTCGTGTTATGCCTATTTCCAATTTATGATTTAACGAGCAAAAGGTAGGTAGTGGGGGGCATGTAAAATCAGGAGCTAAATTAAAGAGAACTTGTTCAGCCAACGTCTTGTCTACATGGAGTCCAGCTGAACGATATCCCTTCAACCAGCGCATGCGTCGCCACATGTCACTAGCCGAAGTCACCTCATCCACTGAAGAACAGAAATTACGGAATCCCTTCTTACTAGCACATCTAGTTAGTCTTTGAGCTTCGCGAGTTTTGTCCCTTAACATTTCTAAATTATCTGGAGTTGGGTTTTTCCTAAAACATGTTAAAGCTAACCGCCTTTCCGCCACCGCTTTAGACAACATCGGAGACCAATAACTCTTTGGTTTAAATTTATTGCAAGGGTTTTGGCTAAATTTAAAGTAAGGAATGCTTACATCTGCTGCACTGTTGATGATATTTAAAAAGGAATTATATGCTTCTTGGGGATTAACTGGCAATATATACGCAAGTAGTGCGTCTTCAATGAAGTTACGGTATGCTTTCCAGTCGGCTTTTTTAAAATTTCTTTTCTTTACGATACTTGGAATATAATTATCTGACGTTTTCAATTTGATTATCATGTGGTCACTGCCTAGGGATTCATTAGTTACGCTCCACTCAAACATTAAACATACGTCTGAAGAAACAATAGATAAATCAGGTGCTGATTTTTGTAAAATTCCATTAACTAGCGTGACTCGAGTCGGCTTACCGTCATTCAAAATTACAAAATTATTATCAATTAAGGAGTCAAAAATTTGAGTACCTCTTTGATCGGTTTTCGTGGACCAACTTGAGTGATGACCATTGTAATCTCCTAAAATTAGGGTTTTAGAGACGGCTACAGAAAACAATGATTCCCAATCATTTTGTGTAGTGCGAACGTTAGGTGGGCAATAAATTGAAACAACATTTTCAATGGAACTACAGTTAAAAACTTTAACATGAACTATCTCAATACCCGGATTTGTTATAGTACTGCGACATTGTTGCGCCTTAATGGATTTATGAGTCAGAATTGCAACTCCTCCGTATGAGTCTGGTCTGTCGCAACGAAACACGTTATAATCTTTAATATTAAAGTTACAGTCGGAATCCAGCCACGTTTCGCATAGGGCGGCAATGTGAACTTTTTCTAAAAACAAAATTTGTTCTAAATCTATCTTTTTGGGTAATATACTGTGTGAGTTCCATTGCAAAATGTTTATTTTAACAGTGTTCATTACGGAAATAATTATTAAAGGAAAAACAACTCTCAGGTATTATTTTCTTTAGGAAATAAGATATTGCCCACTCCACGCTAATTTGAACAACAGATATAATTTTGTCTTTAAAAGTGTCATTCCTCACAAATAAAATGTATTTAATTTTATCTACCAGCCATCCGAATGAATGATTGTCTTCCGAATCCTCATTTTTGTCGTCTTCAGTATCTTCTCCCCTACACGTATCATCTTGAATGTCCATATCGCATTCCCGGGCATGGGATGTTTCGGATTGAGGTGATTCTTCCTGCTGTTTTTTCTTATTTTTTTTCTTTTTAATTGTTCCTTCTTCTTTCCGCGTCTGTGGTAAATTGTCACTTTGCGTGAATATAGGTTCTTTACTTGGTAGACGAGCTGCTTTTTGAGCGTAAGTAGTTTTCGGCTGTAACACTGGTGACATAGGTGTAGTTGTGGTCATAGTAGGTGCTTGCGTAACTGCGTCTCCCTCGTGGGGCGGTGGTAGTGTCTGCGAGTTGATAGCTGCCTCATAGGGGGGTGCGGGAGGAGGTACATACATTTCTATGGCTTTTCTATAAGAAACATTAAACTCACTCATTATACTGCGTATTTTTTTTTCCTTTATGTATACAGGGCAATTTCTGTCCAATGCCATGTGATTATTTAGGCAGTTAACACATTTCAAAGTACTTGTCTCACAGTTATCAATACCGTGTTTACCTGCGCATTTCGGACATGTAACTTTAATTGTCGGACACATTTTAACTGTGTGACCATACCTCCAGCATCTAGAACATTGAGTAACAGGAAAAACGTAAGAATCTACCAAAACTCTCATTTCGTATATAAGTACATAAGGGGGCAACGAAGATCCTTCAAATCCTATTCTCCAGGTCTCGCTATCAGTCCATGTGGCTGCTTCTCTGTCCCTTCGTTGTAGACGTTTTACATTCACGACCTTACATGTACTTGATAGACATGTAAACAATTCGTCCTCCGAAATGTCTAAGTCGATATTTTTTATCACTCCATAAGATAATCCAACTTCAAAAGGCCGTTGAAATCGCCATCCTAAACCACTAAAATGGTCGGAGTTGACTAATTTCTCAGCGCTGTCCGCGTTATTAAGTTCAATAATAATTTTGTACGGATTTATATGTTTCACTTTGGTGATATTTAATATTCCTTGTTCCTTAAATAATTTAGCTAGGGCAAATTGTTTAGGAACTTTATCTTTACAAGTAACAGTTAATTCCGTAATCCCTCTTACTTCTCTCGTCCTGTATTTTCTACTCCTAACTTCACTCCAGTCATCATCTTCTCTCCCTCTTTTCGCAGATTGCGACCTGTCTTTTGACGTGTCGTTATTCTCCATCTCAAATAATTGTGTTAAGTCTTCTGAATGTGTATTTTCTTCGTCTTCCATTATAACCGTGTTCATTAAGTTTTCATTACGATTCTCGTCCGTACTCATTACGCATAAAGTGTAGATTCGCGCGAGCGATAACCGATGATTCGGCCTAGCGGCCGATCAAGGTAGGTAGGTGCACAATAGTTAACGATGTAATTAGCTAATTACCGCAAAAACACGTCTAAGCAACACCGTTCGCGCTTCGACACTGAATGTTAAGTATTGTTATTATATTGTTTGGAGCTACGGAAACCTATGTGCGAGTAAGACTCGCACTTGGCCGGTTTTTATTGGACTTGAGCGGCGAAATGTTAGGGTGTACAAATTCTCATCTGACGAATTATGAGGACTGTTGTTATGACATGCATTATTATCAGTTTTGCATCATCAATTCATCATCAGTTAAGAATGTGATTAATTCCAAAATCACTTTCTGTTTTGGTGCCTTACTGAAACTTTTCATTGGTGTCATGTTTCAAGCAAGACTTCTTCCAGGATCCCGAGATATGTCAACGACATAAAATTTTCATGATCATTAGTTTTATTGTTAAGATCACCATCATAAATCTTGGCCCTCTAAGTACAGCACCCTTAACACCAAGTTATCTAAACAGAACAATGACCCGTGAGGACGCGGCGATATTCCAACAGCCCCAATATCACGCGCCCCACAACCACCAACAGCCCCAGTACCACGCGGCCCCGAGCCAGTACCACGCGCCCCATCACCATCACCAGGTAAGATCAACATCATTTACATCATTACAGCCTGTTTAAGTAGACTTTTAAAGGCAACGGCAGACCACAAACGACTATGCCGTCGCAATTTAGTCTATAGTCTCAGAAGGCCTCAGTCCCAGCAGTGGCAACATTATAGGTTGATTATGCGGAAGATCCAAACCATGCTGTTATTTGTTCTGGTCTTCTGGATTTAGGTTTTAGTTAACTGTCGGCTCGATTCATGACTAAAAGTCGTCTTCATGTATTTCTTATTAAATCATCTACGACAAGAACGAGCGTTTCTTCTGTCTATGTTTAGCGAAGAATTTCACAGTTCATGGTCATTAATAAATATTGAAGTAATAAAAAGTATTTGTGTGTGTTGTTGTTATTTATTTGTGTAACCATTTCCAGCAATATCTATGTGTTCATCACAATTCATATTCTTTGCGTCTGCCTTTTCTTTGTTCACCATTTTTTAAAACACGTTATTTAACTTACATTCACGTTCATTTATTTACTTGAAATCATTATCTGCAACTCATACACATGCAATCATTCTAATATTATTTTAAACTTGGATTCATCTTCTTCAATTAATATTTTCTGATTAATTTCGCACTTGTCTTCTGCTTCCCATTCACAAACCTCCCCTCTTTTCAACTCACACAATTGCATTCACCGTCTTCAACTCCATTTGCAGCATTCATATACTTGCTCTTACTTCCTCAACTTATTTCCTTTACCCCATCTTTTCATCCAGCCCACTATTCACACATTCTTGAACTCTTACACTTGCAGCATTTATATATTTCTCTCTACCTCCTCAACTCGTTCCTTTTCGCCCACCTCTGCATTCAGCCCACACTTTGACACTCACACTCTTCTACCTCCTCATCTCGTTCCCTTTCTGCCACCTCTACATTCAGCCCACACATTGAAACTTACACTCTTCTA
Source organism: Cerastis rubricosa (assembly GCA_949152445.1). Taxonomy (NCBI): domain Eukaryota; kingdom Metazoa; phylum Arthropoda; class Insecta; order Lepidoptera; family Noctuidae; genus Cerastis; species Cerastis rubricosa. Next base: position 13,031,046 of record OX424548.1, on the reverse strand, counting down.
CCTCCTCAACTCGTTCCCTTTCTGCCACCTCTGCATTCAGCCCACACATTGACACTCAGACTCTTTTACGTCCTCAAGTCGTTCTCTTTCTCCCACCACTGCATTCATCCCACACATTGACACTCACACTCTTCTACCTTCTCAACTTGTTCTCTTTCTCCCACCTCTGCATTCAGCCCACACATTCACACTCACACTCTTATGCCTCCTTAACTCGGTCTCTTTCTCCCACCACTGCATTCATCCCACACATTGACACTCACACTCTTTTACGTCCTCAAGTCGTTCCCTTTCTGCCACCTCTGCATTCAGCCCACACGTTGACACTCACACTCTTCTACCTTCTCAACTCGTTCCCTTTCTGCCACCTCTGCATTCAGCCCACACATTGACACTCACACTCTTCTACCTCCTCAACTCGTTCCCTTTCTGCCACCTTTGCATTCAGCCCACACATTGACACTCACACTCTTCTACCTTCTCAGCTCGTTCTCTTTCTCCCACCTCGTGCATTCATCCCTCACATTGACACTCACACTCTTCTACCTCCTCAACTAGTTCCCTTTCTCCCACCTCAGCATTCAGCCCACACATTGACACTCCCACTCTTCTACCTCCTCAACTAGTTCCCTTTCTCCCACCTCAGCATTCAGCCCACACATTGACACTCCCACTCTTCTACCTCCTCAACTAGTTCCCTTTCTCCCACCTCAGCATTCAGCCCACACGTTGACACTCACACTCTTCTACCTCCTCAACTCGTTCTCTTTCTCCCACCTCTGCATTCAGCCCACACATTGACACTCACACTCTTTCCATCACGCCACTTGTTACCATGTCTGCAAAACAACGGTACTATTGCAGCAGCAGCCTCAACAGCCGACCCCTCCCGCGCCACCACCGCACGGCGTGCACCACACATTGCCGCATCAGCCCAGCCAACCCACGCCTGGGCATCATCGCACAAATAGGTAAGGATTTACAACTAGATCTTAGTTAGAAGCGCAGGGAAGACCGCAAAATGCAAATTTTCTTCCTTTTTTTTGCAAACTGTTTTATGAAATGGGATTAAATGAACTTAATCGGGTCCACAAAAACGGTGAAGGAAAACATCGTGAGGAAACCGGCATGTCCTAGAACTAAAATTCGACGACATGTGACATCTACCAATCCGCACTGGGCCTGCGTGGTGGATTACAGCCCACTCCCTCTCACAGAGAGGAGGCCTGTGTTCCAGCAGTGGTACCATTATAGGCTGATGATGATGATGATGAAACGGGTTATATTGATAATTTTAATGAATATAAAGTGTGTGTGTGTGTGTGTGTGTGTGTGTGTGTGTGTGTGTGACTTTGACTTTCCCATAGTTTCTTCCTTCGTTCTTACAAGCTACTTTTGTATTATTGATATTTTTTTTTTCTGGACCGACGCGCATTATTATTACCGTTATCTACAACGCGTAGGGCGTTGTAGATAATGGTTAAGCTGGTGAAAAATATCGAAAAAAAATCGATATTTTTCACCATCTACCATGAACCTATGGGAGCAACTTTAGTTTGAACTAGTCCACCACAGGGATTAGGAAATCGGCATTGGCAAAGGGTTATTCCTCGCAGTGATGATGAGAGTTAACCAGAAGTTATAGCCTGTCTGTCATTCGGTTTACTTAGATTATTCCAAGTGACTTCAAGGCATCGTCTTTACCAACGACTGTGCCTGCCAAAATGCTTGTCCTAACTGTATTCATATTGTGTAGCGCACCAATGCCCCCGAACATGTCGTTATCGGCCGCCGCGACTGGAGCGCCAGCGCCGCCCCCTGTACCACCGCATCAAAACCTGCCACCACCTGCTAACGTAAGTACTTTATCATCTATCACCAGCTTTAGAACTGGATGGACACACAGGTCTATGGCTAACCAAAGGTTGTCCGATACATACCAATGTATTTTTTTCTTGGGAGACCTCATCAATTGTGGTTTCGTTTTTTATGTCGTTGGCAAACTGGTTATTTGGTCGCTGCCGTCCAATGGATACCTGCTTTCATCATAGATTCAAAGCTAACATTACTTTTGTACCTTTGATTACACCTGCATCCATATCCTACAATTTATCATATTTTCCGAGCACTAAAATATCTTCAACATAATTTTTACATGATCTATATCTATACCAATAAATAAAATTGAAGTGTCTGTTTGGAATATTAAAATAACCGCTTTTTACTACATGCATATGAATGTATTTAAGGTACATTTACCAAAATAGTTTTTTTTTTCAATTTTTGTCTCTCTGTCTATCTGTCTGTTTGTTCCGGCAATTCTCTGGAACGGCTGGACCGATTTTGACGGGACTTTGACTGGCAGTTGGCTGACGTAACAAGGAGTAACTGAAACAATGCAATATCGTCAATGGTGTTCTGACATTTTCGCATTGTGCTCGTAGTTTTTCCGCGAATGTTGGATATTCTAGCCACTTGAGAGCACATGAAAGAGCTGCACCAAGCTCTTAACACCCACCGTCGAATGCAGTCGCTGTGGCCGAAATCCGCTAGATACCATAATCACTAAGATAGAAAAAGACGTCTTCACAATGCTTACGGAACCCTTTTTTTCCTCAGGGTCCCCTAGCGCCGCCAACGCCGCCTGCAGCCCCACAACCACCACCAATGGTTAGTTTTAATTTCACTCGACTACGAATTACCCCTTTAATTTTAGAACGTTTGGCTATTCGGACAGACCCTGGCTCAAAACCAAGGGGACAGTGGAAGGGAGAAGACAGTTCATATATATATTGATACTAGCTGTAATAAATGCGTTGCAATGCAATTTTTCCTACCTTCCTCCTACCCTACCTACCTCCTACTCTACCTACCTCCTACCCCACCTACCTCCTACCCTACCTCCTTACCCTACGCTACCCTACCGTCCCTACCCTACCTACCCTGCCCAACCCTACCTATCTACAAGAATTAGCCAATTTGGTGCAGTCGTTCGAAAGATATGCGCGTGCATACATTTCGGCGATTCATTTTTATATAATTATATAGATATGTTGTCCCAAAGCTTTTGATATATAAAATATCATTTCGAATAATTTGCGCGCTCGATTTTTCAAGATTTTCGTAGTCGGGTTTATTTTAAGTTTACGTTAAGCCATCCTGTATTTTATCTTATGTTCTTAAGTCTAAGTTTGGAGTGTATCTGTGTGTGAATGAGGCTTCATCAGCATCAAGAAAACAAAGTTTTCGACCTCTGCTGAGCAGATAACTATATCAAAACGCTCTTGATTCTTTATAAAAAAATAAAAGCAAAAAAAAAAGTTGCCGTGTGTAAGGTATTTGATTTCGAATGATTGAAACTTCACCGACCGACATCGAAGGATCAGGACCACTGTAAAACTACAAAGGAGGAACAGAGGGTACTGTTTCCGTCGCCAAGTCAATAGAACACCTTGCGGGAGGAGTGAAAGAGACAACATCTGAGGAGTAACTTCCGTGGCTGTTCTGCCAAAGCAACAAAGATCTGAAGGAAGACCCTGAATGGCGCGATGTTAGAAGCTTCGTCCAATACAATGCCGAAGACCTGCGGAGTATAAGACAAGCGGTGCCAACTCTTCAAGAAATCCTTCAACCTGCTGATGATTATACCTTCAGGAGCAGAAGACACTGCGACACCATAGCCCACCAGATGTGTTGATGAGTGTTGGTAGATGATTGTGCGATTTTGCTTTTTGGTATTGTATATAACATTGGTATGTATGTGTGTATGTATGAAATCTAGTAATAATGTATTGTATTGTAAATAGTATTGGTATGTTTTTGTGTGGGTATGTGTGGTTGTATGCGCGTATGTATGATATCTAGTAATAATGTATTGCATTGTAAATAGTATTGGTATGTTTTTGTGTGGGTATGTGTGGTTGTATGCGCGTATGTATGAAATCTAGTAATAATGTATTGTATTGTAAATAGTATTGGTATGTTTTTGTGTGGGTATGTGTGGTTGTATGAGCGTATGTATGAAATCTAGTAATAATGTATTGTATTGTAAATAGTATTGGTATGTTTTTGTGTGGGTATGTGTGGTTGTATGCGCGTATGTATGAAATGCGGAATTTACGTATTGTTTTGTAAATAGTTTTGGTACGTATGTGCATTTTTATTGTATTGTAAATACATTAAAAATAGGGTCATATATAACGGGTCAAACTACAGGCACAATATTAGTAAAAAAACCATCGTCAAAGACTTGTTTGTGTATGTAAATATTGGAATGATTGAGAATTATGTAATTTCTTTTAAATAAAGTCGTAGAAAAGATTTTATATTTCCCGCTCAGTCGCTTAGTTAAACTAAGCGACTGAGCGGGAAATATAAACACCTTAGCAGACGCAAGCCGTGGTGCCGCAAGCGGTGACGTCGTCAGGGCCGCCCCCGCCCCCGCCGCCCCCGTCCGGCGGCCCCCCCGCCCCCGCCGTGTACGCGAGCGGCCCCATGGCCACAGCCGGCCCCACCGTGCCGGCCCCCGTGCTGTCCGCGCCGGTGACGTCACCGCCGCCCCCGCCCCCGCCGCCCGCGCCCGCGCCCCCGCAGGACGTGTCCGGCCTAGCTGCGCAGCTACAGCAGGCGAGGCTGAAGAGACAAGCCAAGGTAGGTTTTTTTTTTTTTTTATAAAACTGTTTTACGTGAACTCTCTTCTTCTTCTTGTAGTCTTCTTCCTAACTTGGTATTGAGAGTTTTATGCGCCTCTGACTTGGTTTTACATGTCGTCGAGAAGTATCTTTCAGCCATGCTGGATTCCTTATGATGTTTTCCTTCACCAAAGCAAGTGATGATTATACAATACGCTGAATCTGAAAAATCGGAGGTCTTGGATTGGAACTCGAGACCTATGACTTGGCAGTCCTGTGAACTGCGATAGGCTGAATTAATTGTTGTTTTTAGGGTTCCGTACCTCGCAAGGAACAAACGGAACCCTTATAGGATCACTTTGTTGCTCGTCCGTCCGTCCGTCTGTCTGTCTGCCAAGACCCTTTCTTTCAGGAACGCATAGAGGTATCAAGCTGGAATTTATTTCAAATACTCAGGTCTACTGTCCCTGGGAGCTGTGAAAAAATTAAACTTCTAAGCCAACGCAATCAAAGGATACAGCCTTTTATGCCGCAAATTTTCGACACTCGCAAGGGAATCAAAACCTACAGGGTACTTCCAGTGACCTTAGAATCTTGAAATTTGGTGCAAAGCAACGTCTTATAGCACAGATAAAGGAAAAATTGCGAAAACCGTAAATTTTTGGTTATATCATATAATAAAAATATTTTTAATAATTTTAAACTTGCATACCTACAGGTTTGTTCGGAACCCTCGGTGCGCGAGTCCGACTCGCACTTGGATGTTTTTTTTTTCTTTTCTGCTCCTCTCTTCCGCTATTCTTTCCTGATTAATTTCGTTGCGGGATCCTAGACAGTTAAATTGTTTGTCTGGGACTTGGTCGACCTTCATTGACTCGGCGCTGGTCTGGTGGTCGCCACTGATGATTCTGGCGCATTGGAGTTGTGTTGTGTGGTTTGGGAATAGTGTCGAGGCTTATCTAATGGGACACTCTCTTCAACATCAACAGCCTATAATGTTCCCGCTGCTGGGACACAGGCCTCTTCTCTATGAGAGGAAGTGGGCCCAGTGCGGGTTGGTAGATGTGACAATATGTCATCGAGTTTTTAGTTCTAGGACATGCCGGTTTCCTCACGATGTTTTCCGTCACCGTTTTTGAGGGCAGCGGTGATGAAATAAATTACACAAAGTAATGCGCCTGCCTGAGTTCGAACCCACGGCTTACTGCTCGTAAATCGGGGCTGCCACCACTGGGCCACCGCTGCTCTCCATTGTTCTCTTAGATCCACCTAATCCAAAATGAATGTTTCCTCCCCCAGGCTGCAACAAACGGGCAGTCGAGCGCAGCCCCGTGCGAGGCGGCGTCCCCGCCGGGCGCGGCGGAGCACTCGGGCTCGTCGTCGTCGTCCACGTCGTCGGGCGCGCGCCCGGGGGCCACGCTGTCCTGTATGATGAACGAGATGGCGCGCACGCTGGCACGCAGGAGGGCGCATCTTGATAGGGCTGAGGTGACTTACTATTTACGTCTTTTATTTTCTCGTTTATGGCGAGAAGAGGTACAAAAAGAGATAAGTGGATGGAATGAGGCCTTTGCCCAGAAGTGGGAACAGGCTAACAAAAAAAAAAAAGGCAAATTTTCTTTAGTTTTTTGTAATTTGTTAGGATAGTGTCAGTCTATACGTGGGACACTCAGAAAGTTTTGCGAAACTAAAAAAAATTGTTCTATACGTACATATATTTTTATTAAATCTTTTCAAAGTACTTTCCACCAGCCGCTATACAAAGATTCATGCGCCTAAACCAGTTTTCAAAACACTTTTTCCAGTCCGCCGCAGACACCTCGTTTACAGCCTGCTCGAACCCAGCCAGCGCATCTTCCGGCGACGAAAATTGTATCCCTTTGAGCTGATTTTTTATTTTTGGGAATAAAAAGAAGTCACACGGTGCTAGATCAGGGCTGTAAGGAGGGTGACCCAGGAGTTTGACTGGCGTGCTGTCCAGGAAGTCCCTCGTTTTGAGTGCGGTGTGCGCAGGTGCATTGTCGTGGTGGAGCAGTAGCCCGCGGAGCCCTGTGTTTGGTCGCTTGTTGCTTATAACAGAGAAAACTTCTGGCAAACATTTGGAAGTATACCATTCGGCATTAATGCTTCTTTGATCCCGTAAGGGAATTGATACCAAGTGGCCAGTCAAATTAAAAAAGCTAGCGATCAAAATCTTACCCCCGCTTCTAGATCGCTTCACTTTGGTAGGCGTTGGCTCATTTTGAAACACCCAAACAGTCGACTGGCGCTTGGTTTCTGGGTCGTATTGATAAATCCAGGACTCATCACCTGTAACGATGTCGTAAACACGCCGAGACGAGCCTGCTTCAAATTTGTTAAGCATATCACGGCACCATTCCACCCGGGCCTGCTTCTGAGCATCGGTGAGGTTGTGCGGCACCCAGCGTGATACTATCCTCCTCACGCGAAGATGGCTGTGTAGAATCTCGTGAACGCTTCCCGATCCAATCTTCAATATGTGTTGAATCTCCTGATATGTAATTCGCCTATTGTCTTGGATTAAATTTTTCACTGCTAGCACGTTTTCTTCGGTAACAGCCGTCAAAGGGCGACCGCTTCTTTCGTCATCCCCCAAAGTTGGTCGACCGCGCTTGAATTCGTTATACCAACGATACACGGTTGCCTTGGAAGGGCCTTCATCCATGAATGCCATTTGAAGTCTATCGTACGATTCATCCGGTTTCAGGCGACACTTGAAATCGTATAAAATCATAGCTCTAAAATGTTCCCGGCGCAGATCCATATTTCAGTGAGACACAATACTTTGAATTAACTCGCAAAAAATGTGGAGGGAAATTTTGAAATTGGAACTTACTTATTTTTACTTATAAATAATCATATTTTCGAAAAACATAATAACTGGCCAGTCTCCCATATATAAAAACTTTTTTTCGCAATACTTTCTGAGGGGCCTGGTATGTTAAACAAAATATGATCAGTCGCTAGCAGGAAGCCAGCCCCAACATAGTTCGGTATAGGCTTGGCAGATGATGATCGTTCACCACTCGATATCTTTCTTCAAATACAACATTAAGCGAGACTTTTTAAGTTATGTTACATCCATTCCTCGTCAAAACCTAACCGAATATAGTTCGTTCCACAGGAGTCGTCAACAGATAACTCAGTGAACAACACACCGATGAAGACGTGGGAGCGCTCGGCGACGTTGCCGCACCGCCTGCCCGCCGCATGTAATGGCAACACTTGTGAGTCGCACGGCTTCTATGATTTGCTAGTAGACGTTATTTTGTGAGGAGGCGGTATAGCCAGGGGTTTGAGGATTGAAAAAGTCCTGTACTAATTTATATGTACACAGCCACGGAATCTGGATTTGTGCCCAGTTGATGGCAATACATCATCATTAGGGATCGGAAATTCGGATGCATATTTATCTAAAATACGTTTTGTCCTGGCAAAAGGTACAAAAGTATGGAAGTGGCTTTTTAAATGCCAATTTTTGTCCCGGGATTGCGGAATTTCATAATTATTTAGTAAATTTAAAATGTAGTACTCAAAATATCACAACGAATATATTATATTTATTTAAAACCTGGCAAGTTTGTTGAAAATAACAAGGAATAAATACAACTATTTGAATTCGTATTTTTGTGCTGAAATGTCGAATGCTAAAACAAAATGGTCAATATGTCTGGGCACAATTCATTTGGAGCTAAACGAAGAAGTAACTAGACTGATTTAATTTTTTAAATAAACTCCTTTTTCCATACTGACGCGCGCTCCATACTAGTCAACACTCAAACTTTAGGTAAATATGCATCCGAATATCCGGTGTCTCATCATCATCAACATCAGCCTATAATGTGCCCACTGCTGGGACACAGGCCTCCTCTCTATGAGAAGCAGTGGGCTGTCATGTGGGGAGAACAATTGCCTTTCGGCTTCGCTAAGGATCTAATAATACCCATATTTATTCCTTTATTCATTAATTCGACTTATTTTGTAAATTTCAAATACGAATTTCTAAATAAGAAATTGTGGTCCACCAGTGTCGGGACCAATTACACCAATTATTATGGCTTTCCCTGGCTATACCCGAAATTGTTACTTATTATTTTTCAACTTATACGTAGTTAAATTTGGCTTTACTTTCTAGCATTTTTAAAGCTAAACCAGCTATCGCATTTACAATCACCTAGACTCTTATGCCCACTACTATAAGTGCCATAATCACTTGCAGCCAACTCCGATTCCAACGCTCAACAACAGCCGCAGTCACCGCGCTCCGTTCGCAAAAGATTCGGCTCGGCCAGCGAAGAAACTATACTTAAGGTAAGATAACGTTATACGCAGTTTTATTTTAAGACTAGTTGTCCCGCGCAACTTGGTCTGCGTCACATTTTCCCCGTTTTTGCAACTTTTTTCATTGCTGCTTCGCTCCTTTTGGTCGTAGCGTGATGATATATAGCCTATAGCCTTCCTCGATAAATGGGCTATCTAACACTGAAACAATTTTTCAAATCGAATCCGTAGTTCTTGAGATCAGCGCGTTCAAGCAAACAAACAAAGAAACAAACTCTTCAGCTTTATTATTAGTTTAAAGATTAGTATAGATGGTGGTTACGGTATTTTTAGGTTTTAGCAGTCAAACTATGGTTTCATCTTCTGCATCCAGCATGAATCAGAACATTTATTTTTGTTCAAACTCAAAGCATTTATTTCAATTAGACCATTACAGACACTTTTGAAAGTCAAAACACAAAAAAAATGCGAAGCTACAGTCCCAGTCACAAGACATAATAACTTGTGAAGGTACTGTAGTTGCCAATTCCAAAGCGTAGGTCTCTATGGAGAAGAATGGGCAAGAAACTCCATGGATACTCTTTTAAATCAAAATATGTTACAAAATCTTTGTTACGTCATTCGTGTTGAGAATTACGAGTGTGTGAGAACGATGTAGAAATACGGGCAAGTTAAGAGCGTCCAGAGTAAAAGACGAAATCAATAATTTGAAAATAAAATAATTAAATATAAACCGTGGCAGCTAAGAGATGTCAGAATCATATCTTTTAGTTAAACATAGGTATCAACATCAAGGATCTTATAAATAGTACAAATGGCCTACCATGACGTCTTAAAACATTATTGTTTTACTCCTTTTCCAGTGTGGGAAAGAGATGGCGCTAGACGTCCTGTATAGCTCCTTCTCTTACCCACACTGGAATAAGAGTAAAACAATACTGCTTTAAGACGTCATGGTAGGCCAGCAGGTTCTTGCTATGTTTCTTGAGACCATAGATCCTTCTGACTTATTAACTGATGGGCTCGTTTCAGTCTACAATAAGTTATTTACGATCCTCGGGGCCATTTTACGGACACCATAGAAGTTAGAAGAAGTCTGACGTCACTTAGGAGCTACATCAGATACCTACACTGCTACTTACGAGATATTTTCTGTCATCATCAACATTTCAGCCCAAAAGACGTCCACTGCTGGACATAGGCCTCCCCCAAGTGTCGCCACATTGACATTATGGGGGGTTTTGCCATAATTGCCACGCTTGGTAGGCGGGTTGGCGATCGCAGTACGGTTGTTACAAAAGCACAGAGAACGCTGCTGCCCATTCTCTGGCAAGTCCCTTAGTCGCCTCTTACGATACCCACGGGACTATATGGGCTGGTGCTATTCTTTACGACACTATACAGAGCATGCATAGCATATTGCATAGAGCATATTTTCTGTGATTATCAATTTTTGTGGGCTCCCAATATTTCGACACTGTTGCAAACGCCATGATCACGGGATGACACGGAAACACGGAAAACATCCCATATGTAATCGTGTCAGTGTATTTATAAACCATGGAAGCATGGACTTTGGAGCTAGATTCAATAACTTCAACATTATATTTGTTTCGTTATAGCAAGTGAACGGCGGTAACGACGGCGGCTGCGTATCCGCTGCGGAGTGGGACGCCTTCAAGCAAGACATGATGCGCGAGATGAGGCAGCAGCTCAATCAGATCAAGAAGGAGATACTAGACGGTATGTACTTGTTTCATCTTGTTCCTTCTCCTAGATGGTCCTGCGTCCGTACCATGACGTCTTAAAACATTATTGTTCCATTCCTATTCCAGAGTGAAAAAGAGACGGAACTATATAGGTCGTCTAGCTCCATCTCTTTCCCACTCTGGAATAGGAATGGAACAATAATGTTTTAAGCGTCATGGTACGGACGCAGGTATAGTGGTCGCAAGCGCGGCTGCTGACCATGAGGTCCTGTGTTCGCGTCCCAGGTCGGGTGTTATTGGGTTTTTTCATCTGGAATTTCTGAGTAGCAGCCAAGGAGTCTGGATTTGTGCCCGGTTGACGGAAATACTCTAGCCCCCTATTTTTGGGACTTAAACATAACCGGCGAAATGAGGGTGTACTATTAGGTTACACTCCTGCCTAACCCTTTGAACAAAAAAACGGGTTGCACTCCGGGAGTGCCGGCAGAAGTGAAAACTTGAATATTAACGTTGTGCATTTTTGATATTTTGGAATGGTTAGGGAATAATTTTGCAGAATTGTTTTAATTATCAGTATAAAAGTACTGACAATTATGTGGTAAAATACAATATTCATTTATTGCGCTATCGTACACAAACATGACAATTTATATTACATTAAAATTTAACTCTTCAGAAGTACCTATTACAATCCGTCTTACGAATTTTACCTCTTTGGAGAAACCGAACCGTTGGTTTAGTTTGTGCATAAGATAATTATCCAGTTTTGGAAACCCAAACTCAATGACAAATGTCATAAAGTTAAAATTCCTTCGTAATCAAATGTCAATCCGTCTTACGAATTTTCCAGTTTTGGAAACCCAAAGTCAATGACAGAAGTTATAAAGTTCAAATTTCTTCGTAACCTAATGTCAATCCGTCTTACGAACTTCCACATGGTCACGTGTCCTGACGTGAGCATTTTTTACCCATCACAAAAGTGCACAACGCCGCTAAAGAAGTTTTCACTTCAAAAATACCGTAAAATTAACACAAATCTCTTACTGATTCCAGCAATGAAGGCGGAGTTCGCACGCAGGTAAGGTCGCGTGGCGCGCCGAGTGAAGCTAGTCCCCGTCGCCGAATGAACACATATTTTATTATATTATATACTACATAACATTATGTACCATCGCAACTACAGCTGTTTGTACAGCCCACTGCTGGGCATATGTCAAATGTACTTATTTATTATAGGAGAAGATTGTCAGGTACAGAAAACAGCGGAGTTATATGGTTAGGTCCAAAAGTTACCGGCTTCAACTATAAAATTAAACATTAAGAGGGGACTCTGGTCCCAAAGAATTTGAAGAATAGATATTTGAAGAAACTATTGCCGTCGCGGTGCGCTCGACCAAGCCCCCGTAAAGTGCGAAAGGGACAACTGCAGTTCAGGCTGATTTTACCTACAAAAATCTTGACCAAAAGACGTTTTGTATTTCCCTTCTGTTTCTTCAAAACTAAACTGATCTACATAATTCTTATAAAAAATTTAGAGGAAAAGTATTTCTATGCTTCTGTTATTTTCTTTTTTGTTAAAAAATTATCTAATTTGTCTGATAGTCGTCTGAACATGGCGGTAAAAACGGGTTTTTTTTTTCGGGATTTTGGATTGTCATAATTCTTTCAGTGATTATGTTTGAAAAAAAAAAGGAAATGATATGTATTAATAAGACTTAGATTTTTTGGAATAAAATCATTGCTCTAGACCCATTGTCCACGAAGAAAACAGCGGAATACGTTTGTATGGTTCTAGGCCCACTAGAGATCCCTCTTAATATCCAAATAAAAACGGATTGAAATAAAGGGAGACTTTAATGAATGAAGATGTTCCTTTTTTCCTGTGGGTAACTGGAGAATACTTCAGTAATTTAGTGACATGATAGTTTTGTATATCTGATTAATCTAATGGCCGGAAACTTTTGGAACTATGTGATAGGTGAATCGCAGTTCGGTTAACCTTTTGAACGCCATTGTCACATATATGTGACCAGCAAGCGCGTGCCCTGTACCCCTACGACACAAATATGTGACAAAAAATTTGGTGCACTATAACACGAAATAAGCAATTTTAATCATTACTTTAGTTTGTGTTTATTTATAGATCTTTAAAATGTTATCTATGTATCTTAAATATTTTATCAAGAAATAAGTTGATAATACTTTTGAAATCCTTTTTTTTATTTGTAAATACGCACGCGCGTGCTTTTATGCTCTGGCGTTCAAAAGGTTAATGTTTTGATATCGTCTTACACTAAATATTGAAAACTTACAGGGGTGTTTTTGCTTAAAATTGTTTTTTTTTTTTGCTGATGTAATATTCTGCGTGAATAGACCTAGACACAGAATTGTGTAATTTAGAAGAATATCGAAAAACTGACTAAAAACTTTAGGGAAGACTTTCATTCAAATAGACGTTCAGTAATTATTGGTAGTTACAATTAGGCCCGTTTCTTACATTTTAGAATTTTATATGATTATTATGCAGATGATATTTCAAATGAAATCGGTTAAAAACTTTTTCCAATGTCTATGAATAGTTCTTTTTGAAAAAGGTCTTTGAAATTTTCGACTATTTTTTCTTACAACCATGCTTTTGTAGTGTTTATTATTAATATTTGATGTGGATTTAAGGTACATAAAGTGATTAACTTCTCTGTTAATAAAACAACTATTTATGGGGAATATTTTTTTAAATAAAATGTATGTTCATAGAAAAGGCGCGGATTTTTGTGATCAAAATGACGTATTACGTAATTTAGGGTTGCCCGTCAAGGGCTGTGTGGACATGTTAAAAAAAAACAACGATAAAACATGGCAACGCCATATTCAATGTTGCCAGTTCAAAATCGGTCTATAACGTCACTATTAAAAACGTGAGTAGAAATCGATAAATAACGCACGAATATCGAAAGCATAAAAGCAGTTGTGTTTTTTAATTTTATACTTAAATAAAATATTTATTCGGATACGTATATTATGTACGTAGTGATAAGGCATAACATGTATTAAAGTTACTTTTGAGTTTTATTTTTGAGACATAAAAATAAAATAAAAAAAACAGTAAATTAAAATGATTATACAATAAGAAAAAAATCGAAGTACAGAAGTTGTACATTTAGTTAACAACACGGCCATGTTAAATTTTTATTATTTACCTTATTAATGTCATTTTAAAATTCTTCACTTCAAAAATAAAACTCAAAACGTGCGGTTTTTAAATAAAATATAAAAATATATAATTGTAATATCCATTTAGCGTCAAGTTATAATAGTATTATTCTATATTTATTGTCTTATAAGCGTATATGACTACGCCACGTTAGATTAGGTGACATATATACATACTATGCTATGGGTAAACTGTTAAAATAATAAATGTAAACTGAATAGGTAATGAGCAGTCAAAAATCTACTAATAATCGTTTACATATAATCGACTAATTTATTTTTTATCGATAAGTACATCATTAGAGTAATAAAAAAAAAATCGAGGATTTTTTTTTGTATCTATGATTTATATTAAGAAATATTCATCTTTGTAATTACTTTTGTCCAAAGGAATTTATTAATTGTTTTAATACCTATATTATAAAACAACTCTTCGGGGCAAAACTTAAAGAAGTCCATACATTGAAATAAAATGGGCATTAATACTAAAACACTGACATTCTTATAACTGATTAACACTTATACTCTTAGACAGTTTATTCAAATTGAGCAGATTCGTAATAATATTGTTCAAAAGACATAAGTAAAAATATAAAGTAACAAGAATCTTTAGTTCTTCGAAATTATATACTAAACTAAAGTAATGGTAAATCTAGAAGGCTCTCCTATATAATACTCCTAATACATAGGAGTTATGTAATACGCAAACGGTCATTATATCTCAAGAACAAATAGCACAATTAATTAACATTAAAATTTTATAGAATTGGTCTCAGGAAATTTAAAAAAATATGTATTTGTCCTCTGACGAAAGGCAGAGTTGAATTCAGGAAAGCCAGAATTTTTATTGAAGTGAAACTTCTTATGGGACTTCCAACAAGGTTGCGTTAAACGTTAAACGCTACCATAGGAGGGGCTATGAAAGCACTTATTTCCACATTACGAAGTTTCACTTCTTCCGCGCGGAGGGACTCCACGCTCTATGTTTTGCGAATCTTTACTTAAATCTGAGCGTAACAATTACTGTTCATTACCTAAACTAATCCCGGTTATACTATAATACTATAAAATAACCAGGACACCCTAAACTTTCCATTAGAACGTCTTCCATAAAAAATAAGTTTTTAATACCACTGATTATTCATATTTTTGTAGTTGCAACATTTTCAAATTTATTTGCGTAGTGCAGGAACTTTTAGCTTCCATTTTTGAATCATCCAGTTTTTGGGAGTTGACTACTAGTTTTACTAGATTTTGATGAATTTCTGATATTTAGCTCCTTATAGAATTGGTTTAGTAATGTCTGGAAAACGTCATCTTGTGGAAACATGTTCTAGGATCAGAAATTCGAAGATATTAGACATCAACAAACGCGCTCAGGCCAGTTTGGCAGATTACAGCCCACACCCTCTCATAGATACGCCCGTGCCCCAGCAGTGGGAACTTTAAATGTCGATTATGCTAATGTCTTTACCAATACAAAATTCCCTAAATAAAAACAGGAAATGATTAATTTGAAATAAATCCTTTTTTATTTTTGCGTTTTACAGGCAGACCATTTGTCATTTATAATAATAAGTAATAATAATTTTTATATTTTTATTTTCAGTTTTCCTGGCAAAGTTAGTTTTTTATGTTGAATAAAATATGTATGCGGCCCTAACTAATATGGCTTTACTGAGTTATCAAATCAAAATCAAAGCATTTATTTTTGCAGAAAAGACTGTTATAATGGTGTTATAAAGTTTAAGTTTAAGTATAATCATTAAAGTCTTGAATACAACCCCTTTATGTTCATTTAACCCCATAGAATGATTTTTTCATGAAATAGTCATTCATTGGGATTAAATGAATATAAAGGGGTTGTATTGGTGATTTTAATGACTACAATTATGTGAATACGTACGTTTTACGGTCGCGTATCATATTTTATTCTACTATAATATTATAATCGCGAAAGGTTGTAAGAATGTATGTTTGCTACTCTTTCACGCAAAAATTACTGAATGGATTTTGATAAAATTTGGTATGCAGATAACTTATACCCTGGATTAACACATAGGCTACTTTTTGTCCCGGTGTGCGGTGGTTCAACATAAAAACTGACACTGACTGGCAAATTGCAAAAAACGTAAGAAAATTTAAATTTCGTGAGCCACCATGTCGCTGCTTCCATCTTAATGCCTATTTAACAAACATATTCCACTGTCAAACTAGTAGTCAGTTCTCGACACATCTTTTATACATCATTCTCTGTTCAGACATCTTGTCTGAAATTTAGACTTTTCTGACCGCTACAATTAAATCTTTTTTTTCTATTTTATACATGGCTATCTTTATCTAAACTTTTGCTAAGACATTCCTAACGACAATATGACTAAAAATCGTGATTTTTTTATAACTTTGATGCTGAACGGGAGCTGTCAGTGCGCAAGAATTAAATTCATTTTTAAGTATCCGATTTTGAACCTTATTCTTCTACCTGCTATGTTGATATCGTATGGAGATTAGGTCTTCCGTCACCCAATTTTCTTTGGCAGAGTAAAATCAAAGTCCGTTCTGCTAAATTTACACTAAGTCATAAAAACTTTACGACTACCAAACACCAATTTGGTTCTTATACATTCAGAGGTAAATAATTTATTAACCTCACAAGATAGTTCCTAAACCTTTCTAAACAAATAAAATTTACTTTAAAAGTGATTTTTGAGAACAGGAATAATCAAGAAAAAAGAAACATGTGCTTCTCGGGACGCTCGACAGAAGTGATAACTTAAACTAATCTAAGCCTGTTGCCGTATGCGTGAGAGAAAGGGAAGCCAGACAGAGAGGTGCCGTAACGCGTTAAGTTACGAAGCGGTTTACCCTCCCTTATGAAGTTATTACTTCAAAAATTCTTTTAGAACTGACAGCTTCTTGCAGACTTCATTATTTTTAAGCTTCGACTGAACTATTGCCATTCCTTTCTTAAAAGACAGAATCTTGCGCACGTAACATTTTCTACAAAAACTTTATTCTATATAATCTTATCCAAAGAAAATCAAATACAGTCATATTCGAAATACGGAGACACAGTTATGCGTTCAGAATTCTAAAACACAGAGCAATATTTTTATGTACTAGATAGGGATGAACGGTTATTATAACGGCTGTTTACACTAAGTGGCCACTAAATCCATGAATACAAGTGCTGTTGGATTTTGAACTCTCGTCTTAGAGACGAGAATTTAAATTACAACAGTGCAATAACATTTGAGCATTCACTCTGAAAACGGGCATTAGTATAAGGTTCATCTTGCAGTTGGTTAAATAGTTGTACAAAAAATAGGAATCTTATTAATAATTGTCTTTAGTATAGTAATCGAATATTTACCAATACTGGTTTCAAAGTTGGTATGGCATAGTCAAGCAGAAAATAACTTCCTTGATCTCAATTGTCAGATAAACTGTTTTGAACCAGCAACTATCACGGAAAATACGAACTAAAATCCTACATCGGCTAAGCACAGTTATCCACAAGATTAGGACATCCGTCTGGTCGGAGGATCCTCCCTTTTCTATGGGGATGAGGAACTTAAACACTATTCCTCAAACCTATAAAGGGTTTAAAAATACTCTTTTATAAAGGATGTAAAAATACCCTGCTATAAAGGATGTAAAAATTCCCTGCTATAAAGGATGAAAAATACCCTGCTAAAAAGGATGAAAAATACCCTGCTATAAAGGATGAAAAATACCCTGCTATAAAGGATGTAAAAATTCCCTGCTATAAAGGATGAAAAATACCCTGCTATAAAGGATGAAAAATACCCTGCTATAAAGGATGAAAAATACCCTGCTATAAAGGATGTAAAAATTCCCTGCTATAAAGGATGTAAAAATACCCTGCTATAAAGGATGTAAAAATTCCCTGCTATAAAGGATGAAAAATTCCCTGCTATAAAGGATGAAAAATTCCCTGCTATAAAGGATGAAAAATTCCCTGCTATAAAGGATGAAAAATTCCCTGCTATAAAGGATGAAAAATTCCCTGCTATAAAGGATGAAAAATTCCCTGCTATAAAGGATGAAAAATTCCCTGCTATAAAGGATGTAAAATTACCCTGCTATAAAGGATGTAAAATTACCCTTCTATAAAGGATTTAAAAATACCCTTCTACAAAAGATGTAAAAATTCCCTGCTATAACGAAAACACCCAAAATCATGTGTATTTTTAGTACCTACAAAGAATCTTATTTTTTTTTAATATTATGTTTAAATACAGGTACTTCGTTCGTTGCTTGGCAATGGCGTGGCGTGTCAAGGTCACACTACAGGCCGCTTTTCGGTTTAGAAATCGCGCGTTTGACGAAAAAATAAATACACGTGATATCTTACTACACCCCTCTTGTGATATTTCGTGATTTTTGCTAAACCCCCTTCCCCCCTTCCAAACCTTACGTGATTAATGGACGGTCCTTAGGTGGACAAAACCTACCACCATGAGAACCTCTGTGACAGGCTGACAGAAACGTCATCAAATAATAAAGGTTCCACTTCGAACCTTATAAAGCAGTAGTAGAGTCCACGTGAAAGGGCTCGCCCGGGGAAGTACTACCACCATGCCTATTTCAACCGTTATCAGCCTTGCTGCGATGCGGTTCGAAGGGCATGGGTGCCGTCGTCATTACAGGCACACGAGACATTCCAACTTTTGTCTCCAAAGGTGCTTTTCTGATGACAAGAATCGCAGCGTTGATACTACATATCTAATAATTGTCTTTAGTATAGTAATCGAATATTTACCAATACTGGTTTCAAAGTTGGTATGGCATAGTCAAGCAGAAAATAACTTCCTTGATCTCAATTGTCAGATAAACTGTTTTAAACCAGCAACTATCACGGAAAATACGAACTAAAATCCTACATCGGCTAAGCACAGTTATCCACAAGATTAGGACATCCGTCTGGTCGGAGGATCCTCCCTTTTCTATGGGGATGAGGAACTTAAACACTATTCCTCAAACCTATAAAGGGTTTAAAAATACTCTTTTATAAAGGATGTAAAAATACCCTGCTATAAAGGATGTAAAAATTCCCTGCTATAAAGGATGAAAAATACCCTGCTAAAAAGGATGAAAAATACCCTGCTATAAAGGATGAAAAATACCCTGCTATAAAGGATGTAAAAATTCCCTGCTATAAAGGATGAAAAATACCCTGCTATAAAGGATGAAAAATACCCTGCTATAAAGGATGAAAAATACCCTGCTATAAAGGATGTAAAAATTCCCTGCTATAAAGGATGTAAAAATACCCTGCTATAAAGGATGTAAAAATTCCCTGCTATAAAGGATGAAAAATTCCCTGCTATAAAGGATGAAAAATTCCCTGCTATAAAGGATGAAAAATTCCCTGCTATAAAGGATGAAAAATTCCCTGCTATAAAGGATGAAAAATTCCCTGCTATAAAGGATGAAAAATTCCCTGCTATAAAGGATGAAAAATTCCCTGCTATAAAGGATGTAAAATTACCCTGCTATAAAGGATGTAAAATTACCCTTCTATAAAGGATTTAAAAATACCCTTCTACAAAAGATGTAAAAATTCCCTGCTATAACGAAAACACCCAAAATCATGTGTATTTTTAGTACCTACAAAGAATCTTATTTTTTTTTAATATTATGTTTAAATACAGGTACTTCGTTCGTTGCTTGGCAATGGCGTGGCGTGTCAAGGTCACACTACAGGCCGCTTTTCGGTTTAGAAATCGCGCGTTTGACGAAAAAATAAATACACGTGATATCTTACTACACCCCTCTTGTGATATTTCGTGATTTTTGCTAAACCCCCTTCCCCCCTTCCAAACCTTACGTGATTAATGGACGGTCCTTAGGTGGACAAAACCTACCACCATGAGAACCTCTGTGACAGGCTGACAGAAACGTCATCAAATAATAAAGGTTCCACTTCGAACCTTATAAAGCAGTAGTAGAGTCCACGTGAAAGGGCTCGCCCGGGGAAGTACTACCACCATGCCTATTTCAACCGTTATCAGCCTTGCTGCGATGCGGTTCGAAGGGCATGGGTGCCGTCGTCATTACAGGCACACGAGACATTCCAACTTTTGTCTCCAAAGGTGCTTTTCTGATGACAAGAATCGCAGCGTTGATACTACATATCTAATAATTGTCTTTAGTATAGTAATCGAATATTTACCAATACTGGTTTCAAAGTTGGTATGGCATAGTCAAGCAGAAAATAACTTCCTTGATCTCAATTGTCAGATAAACTGTTTTAAACCAGCAACTATCACGGAAAATACGAACTAAAATCCTACATCGGCTAAGCACAGTTATCCACAAGATTAGGACATCCGTCTGGTCGGAGGATCCTCCCTTTTCTATGGGGATGAGGAACTTAAACACTATTCCTCAAACCTATAAAGGGTTTAAAAATACTCTTTTATAAAGGATGTAAAAATACCCTGCTATAAAGGATGTAAAAATTCCCTGCTATAAAGGATGAAAAATACCCTGCTAAAAAGGATGAAAAATACCCTGCTATAAAGGATGAAAAATACCCTGCTATAAAGGATGTAAAAATTCCCTGCTATAAAGGATGAAAAATACCCTGCTATAAAGGATGAAAAATACCCTGCTATAAAGGATGAAAAATACCCTGCTATAAAGGATGTAAAAATTCCCTGCTATAAAGGATGTAAAAATACCCTGCTATAAAGGATGTAAAAATTCCCTGCTATAAAGGATGAAAAATTCCCTGCTATAAAGGATGAAAAATTCCCTGCTATAAAGGATGAAAAATTCCCTGCTATAAAGGATGAAAAATTCCCTGCTATAAAGGATGAAAAATTCCCTGCTATAAAGGATGAAAAATTCCCTGCTATAAAGGATGAAAAATTCCCTGCTATAAAGGATGTAAAATTACCCTGCTATAAAGGATGTAAAATTACCCTTCTATAAAGGATGTAAAAATACCCTTCTACAAAAGATGTAAAAATTCCCTGCTATAACGAAAACACCCAAAATCATGTGTATTTTTAGTACCTACAAAGAATCTTATTTTTTTTTAATATTATGTTTAAATACAGGTACTTCGTTCGTTGCCTGGCAATGGCGTGGCGTGTCAAGGTCACACTACTGGCCTCTTTTCGGTTTAGAAATCGCGCGTTTGACGAAAAAATAAATACACGTGATATCTTACTACACCCCTCTTGTGATATTTCGTGATTTTTGCTAAACCTCCTTCCCCCCTTCCAAACCTTACGTGATTAATTGACGGTCCTTAGGTGGACAAAACCTACCACCATGAGAACCTCTGTGACAGGCTGACAGAAACGTCATCAAATAATAAAGGTTCCACTTCGAACCTTATAAAGCAGTAGTAGAGTCCACGTGAAAGGGCTCGCCCGGGGAAGTACTACCACCATGCCTATTTCAACCGTTATCAGCCTTGCTGTGATGCGGTTCGAAGGGCATGGGTGCCGGCGTCATTACAGGCACACGAGACATTCCAACTTTTGTCTCCAAAGGTGCTTTTCTGATGACAAGAATCGCAGCGTTGACACTACACATCTACACGACTTTTTTTTTATTGGTACTGTATGTGGCCGTGAAAAGCGACGGTTTTACATAAGGTTATATAGAAATCAGTCGTGTTACTGCAGTCTGTCGTTGCAGACGACGTCTGCCGCTGTGGTTTGCGTGCGGTCACATTTGGAAGGGTACCTTAATGATGTTGCCGATCACTCGACCGAGTGACAGGCGGGTCTTCCGATAACGTCGATTAGTTTTGGTCTAGTGGTTGGTACAGATGTTCTGTCTTACGAAGGTGATCTTTATAGTCTTTTACAGTGTTGTTTTAATCTTCAATGTGGGAAAGAGATAGCTAGACGTCCTGTATAGTTCTATCTCTTTCCCACTTTGAACTGACATTAAAGTAATATTGATATGAGAGATAGTCGATCTGACTTCGTGAGATAGAACATCTGTTGACATCCTATGGTTAGCAACGCAAAGACAGTCCACTCTGAGTTGCAGCTTGTTACTAGAACCTGCAACCACTTCCTGTAGGTGAATCTTATGTTGCCAGCCTAATAAGTACTGATATATTGTGATAGTAGCGTATAGTATGTATCTTAGGTGTCGAACCTTCCATCTGTCGTCCCAGCCTCTCACAGTCGACATCAGTCTTCCTAGAATTACAACATCTTAGATAGGTCCTTTTAAAATTGCTCCTCATCATCTGTATATACGCCCTTCGTGAATAGTGCACTAGCATCTTATATGTATAGTACGTTTTAATATTCCTCCTAATCATCTGTTTATCCGCCTTTCTGTAATTGCCCTATAAAATCTTAGATAAGTCCTTTTAAAATTGCTCCTCATCATCTGTATTTACGCCCTTCGTGAATTGTGCTGTAACATCTTTGATAGTTACTTTTAATATTGCTCATCATAATCTGTAAATACGCTTTTCTGTTATTGCCCTATAACATCTTAATAGGTCCTTTTAAAATTACTCCTCATCATCTGCATATACGCCCTTCTCGAATTGCTCTATAACATCCTTTGAGTTTCACTCCATCACCATCTGGACATAAGGTCTTCTAGAATTGCTCTATAACATCCCGACGTAAGTTTTTCTGGCGTTAAATAGCATCTCATCAGTTGTACATAGGACCTTTTGGAATGCTCCACAACACCATTTCAAATTCCCAAACCACCCACCTTCCAAATTCTATAAATGATACTTATTAGGCTTAAGATATTAAGTAAGTCATTCTGTCCGCTTGGTGGGTACTAATACCTTCTCACCAGCTGAACATGGACATTTTGGAATGCTCCGCGACACCTTTTTATCATTCCAAATTCCACGAATGACTGAAATGCTCGTTAAATAGGTTTAAGTTGGTGATTCTGGCAGTTTTAAGGGTACCATTAATTAAGTGATTTAGGTTAATACAGGTTACGCTTAATCTAGAATTAAGTTCACCATTCTATATACCATCACCTAAAATAGACCTTTGTCGATACTGGTCCCAACTAAGCCAATATTGGTACAAAGGTTGGTACGATCACCTCGAATCATTTTCGTCGATCTCAGACTAGAACCAAAAATTTCGCACAATAGTTAGGGCCAGTGCATGCAACCCAAATTTACCCCTTTTAGAATCGTGCCGCATTTGACCGTTATACATACTGAGGACTTACTACCACCTCATATAGCATCAGAATTATTTGAATCTTCCTTCGACGTGGGATAAAGCTGTACCTCCGTCTAGCTCCATCGCCCATCCTGAAGTAAGGTTAAAATAATACGGTAGACTCATTCAAAACTACAGTATAGCTACAGAGTACAAAACAGCCATATCAACCTATTCACTGTCGTATTTAGGTGTATTTTTCATTAGAGCCCTCAATACAGACAGGAGTTAGAATACGGAGTACTAGGTTATAAAATGGTGCTTTTAAAGATTTTGGAAGTTCGATTAGAGAGGAAAATACTACTGATCAACCACCCAACCCAACCCAACAGTATTATCGCCTTTTAAGATCTTGGCCTCCGTCTCTTTTTCGAAGCATTCACGCCAGGGTAACCCATCAAGTTTGCATTCCAACCAGCAACAATGAGTAAAAAAGCAGCATATTCCGAAGTCCAACCTTCCTAAAGCACCATTTTGGGGGATCACCATCATCCCCCCTATCCGTGGGGGGACGGAATAGAATACAATTCCCTCCCGTCACCGGGAAAGCGAATCGTAAGAGGCGATGAACCCGGCCTTGAGGTGGTAGAGGCTTGACTGACGTACTTTGTCGAAAGCACCGCGCTTCGTCGAAAGCACAGCGGTCCTGCCTCGTCTGGGCAAGCACCACCGTCTTACTTAAGTCTGTGAAATTTTCCCTGAAAGTAAGACAACAGACCGACCTCAAAAACTTGTACACGGAGACTGTAGTTGGAACTATACTTTTTTGTTGAGAAACATCGCTTGCTATTGGAGCCATTCTTGCCACGGTGCTCGTTCGAACGAAGCGGTACAATGTGACAAGATAGGTCCTAAACAGGCGGTGTTTCAAGGCGAAAATTGTTGAGTTCTAGTTCATATTTTCTTGTACTCGTGTTTGGGGATTGTGTTAGTTGCCAGATCTTTTTTGTACCCTCATCATGTCTTTAGGCTAGGCTTCAGTTTATTCCGAATGTTTTGCCAGTTAGCAGTTCTCTGTCAATCTTCGTCAAATCTATGTGTACAGTTCATTAAGTTAGCTCAAAGACTTGGGTGGCGTTCATTTCGTGACTAGCTCTTTTTGCTGAAATCCTGGTAGGTATCCTGCTGATTAACAACTAAAGCGGGTTACTTGTGCAATCTTCCGGGGTCCCGCCTTCATGGCGATGGGATGACTTGACACTCAACCCAGATCGGGCCCCAGTAGACGTGGGATACTGGTTATTTTTGCATCATTAGCCTAAATTCACCTGCAAATACCCATGGTCTGCGTGGCTACTACCTCCGCGACCTCTATAGCACTATTACTAAACATAAGTAATACTGCCATTAGGGGTCTCTGTAACGGGCCCTGTAAATACTTACCACCTAGCCACGACTTTCGTAAGAAGAGGTCTGCAGACGTCATCCGTCAATTCCTCAGCATCGAAATTTAGAAATACAAGACAGTCTTTCAAAATTCGATTATGGGGATTTGTGTACATATTCATCTCCTTTGTAAATAATCCTGTGTAGTGCATATACAATGGCGACGATGTTGAGTTTCCACTTTCCTGGATATGGTCGCGTTGATATTTATGACCCATCTCTCTGCGCGAGGCTAACATCCGAGGTTAATGTCCAAAGAGTTTATAACAAGTCTCCGATTCTCGATGAAATTGGGATTTGAGGATTGGGGATGTGTAAGACATTTTGGTCATTTTCAACTCGAGTAGTCTTGGCTGTGTCTCTGTAGGACGGATTAAGCTGTATTTGATTTAATTCACCTTGAATTTGGCCGTTAAGCTATCACTAATTTTGCCATTTTTTAAGTTCGAAAAATTACGTTTGAGCACTTTCATATTTGGCTAGCCGAATGTGTGAAGCGTTCTCCAACGGGAAAATGGAAAAGTTTGAATTCCGTCGAAATCTCCGTCTCTGGCGAGAATTCTTAATTTTTCATTTTTTATACTACTTAACAGTTTATTTTCAATACTTTTAGTATCATTTGATCTTCCTCTACGGTTAATTTCCAACTTATTTACGTGCTATAGAGGGATTCAAAGGACTTGGCTCTATTATATTGCCATAAACAAGTCCTCGACGCATACCATTACTATTAATTTCCGTACGTGCATTTAATGTTGGCAACATTACGGATTATCGATATTCTGTCACCAAGACACTGTTCCCGTGTCAAACTGCGTGGGCTCATACTTAAGAGCATTTATACCCTACGGCATTTCATACAAACTTTCAAGTCGTTATTTTCCGAAATGACTGAACAGATTTTAATGAAACTTCCTACGCATAAGAAGTATACATAAGTCTAAAAAGTTACTAAAAACATTTTCGAAAAATAGTGTTACAGCTAAATTAGACCGATTTTTGATTATCTATAGAAACAGAAAATTCCAATTATCTTCATTTTTAAAAGACATTTAGAAAATATTTTTAGTAACTTTTAAGACCTATGTATACTGCTTATGCGTAGGAAGTTTCATTAAAATCTGTTCAGTCATTTCGGAAAATAACGACTTGAAAGTTTGTATGAAATGCCGTAGGGTATAAACGCTCTTAAGAACTAGAATATTGATAACCCCAATGCCTTCTCATGGTGTATTCATGAAAACAGTGTACCGATATCGTCATTCTTTTATCGGCCAACACTAAGATCTTAAAATGCTCTGAAAAACGAATTAGTACATTGTATCAGATACGCTATGGCTTGGCGTGTGGCTTTTATTTTATTGCACGGTAAAATAACGATACAGTATTGTAACGGCATTTAAATATGGGATTGGTTAGGGCTGACCGCATTAAACAATCCTATGTTTTTATAAGTCACCTGCCGTGGAAGTGACGCTTTCTTGCCGTGCAACATAATAACACTAATGTCGTTTCGCGAGCCTTGATCATGTTCCACAGTATCATTTGAATAGCTACTTAGCTAGCTGTCATTTATGACAGTATCTGTCAATCAAGCTTAGAACAATTCCTCTAAGTGAAATGTATCATGACAATGACAGCGTGTGCCAAATACATAAGGTTCGAAGAATGATCTAAGCCGTAGTAAGGTGGTTGATTTACAAATATTTTTATAAATGGCAGTATGGCTAAGGCGTTCAAAATGGCGCCGTGTGAAAATGTCAAGTTCGTGAAACGGCAATAATGTTGCCAACATGTAAAACCTTTTTAGTTCTATCCAACAATAATTTAACGTAAATTTTCTGCTCTCCTATACATTTGATTTAACGACTTTGTTTTGTGTAAAAATCACAAAAAATAAAAACTCCGAATTTTTATTTTTTGACATATTACAAAGTTGTCGAATTAATTGTTTCGAGGTTTTCTCTCGAGCGACTATTTTGATTGGGGAGTAAACGAATCTACATTTAGTAGACAATTCGCTTAGTAAAGTTTACATTTTGGGAAGCGAAGTCTCCAAACATTGTAGCGCAATTGACATGATAGCAAAAACGTGGGAAAATTACGTTTCTTTTTTATATTTAACGTCACTTGCCCAAGACCGACTACAATCGGCCTATTTGTATAACTAAACACACAAACAATTCATAAATACGGACAATCAGTTTTTAAATATTTTACGTAGGCGTATAATCCTTTTTTGGGAATTCTTAATCATTAGGACAGTTCGCTTTTGCGTACTCCGCAGTCGCCTACACTTGACCTGAAATGTATAAAGAACCACCTTTTTATGTAATTAAAACTGTCCTATTAACACATAATGTAAAAAGTTTCTTCAAAATATGACAGCAACAGTGTACGTTGTCCATGCATTGAATTTGAGTTTAAAAACTGGTGCTCAAATCATGTATTTATTCCATTTTTTTGTTATTGACTGACTACGCATTTACAATAGAGAAATATTTTTATTTAGGTTTTTTTCGCCCAAAATATAATGATACCCTAAAAAAACGTACATTAAAAATTAGTAGTGATATATTACTAAATAAGTAAGGATAAGTATTACAATGTTAAACTAAACTAACTAAATTTAGTTGGGTTACTAATTTTATTATTATTATTGGTCTCAGTTATGTCAAAGATTGAAAAGAATGTATGCCATGTAGTGAGCGATGTTGAAGAGGTGAATAATACATTGACTCCATATAATTTATACATTATCTAGGAGTGTCTGTGGTTATTCGAAATATATAGAACAGTTCTGTGAGAACTGCCGATGTTTTAGTCGATTTTCTAATTGACTCACTGGTTTTGAAGTTGTTTATGACTTAGGTTAGTATAAATTATCGAACCTTGTAATAAAATATCCAAAAATGTAGACGAATACTTAGAAGAATGCCTAAGCCATAAATAACTTCGCTAGAAAAAAAAAATTAAAGCAATAGTGTTGAGCACTACCTGTTAGAAAATCAACTATTTAGAGGATTATCCAGTATTTTTGTTTATAAAAAAAACTTAAATTCATATTTTTGTTAGTAATTTTTTGTGGTGCATTAATAATGTAAGATGAATTTATCTGTAAGGTGTGAAAAATATAAGTCATTAGAAAATGCAACATGTCAGTGTCACTTGTAATTAATATTGCCATATAATAAAAATAAGTCTGGAATTTGTGGGTTTGACTTGTGGCCAACATTTCTTTTTTATCAACCTTATTTGAATAAAATAAAATAAAAATTCAAGCCAACATTTAGTCGAGAATGAAAATAAGAATCACTGAATGACTGAATAGGTTTATTTTCACTAAGATAATGCGAAAGAGAAAAAAAGACATGATTAGTAAGGTCTAGGCACTGTAGTTTGATAAAAAAAAAAACATAATAATATAAGAAAAAAACATTTCTTAGTTTTTTTGTTCTTTTGCATTTTCTAAGGTATGTTTTTCACAACTTACAGCATGTATATTGAAAGAAAGTTCTGTGTAATTTATTGTGAGACATAATCTCTCAAGTATATATTATGTATTGTCGCTAGAGGTAGGTTACCATAACGTGTTGTAATGTATCTATGTTCAAGTCATATTGTGTAAATAGAACTTTTTGGTAACGAATTATATTTTTTTTGTGGTCGTATCTTTTTTTTTTCTTTTTTTTCCTTCCTTTTATTTCTTATTCTTAGTCAATCTATATATTAATCGATATAATAAAGCAGACCAGGCCAGTATAATAGGCCTGATATGTTTAAGTATTTTTTAACGGCACAAGCTCATCAGACGGTGCTGTGTTAAGATTGGTAGTTCTATGTTTTCTACCATGTATGTATGTGTATTTATTTGTTTCTCCTGACACTGCCAAGCCATAAGAAAATAAAGCTATCTAGTAAAGCACACAATTTCATACTAATTCGCTGATATTTTAT
This sequence comes from Cerastis rubricosa, assembly GCA_949152445.1. Classification (NCBI taxonomy): domain Eukaryota; kingdom Metazoa; phylum Arthropoda; class Insecta; order Lepidoptera; family Noctuidae; genus Cerastis; species Cerastis rubricosa. The sequence goes on along the minus strand of OX424548.1, from coordinate 13,002,645 downwards.
ACAAAATAAACAACTCTTTTATACTTTTAGCAAAGCTTTTTTCTTAGCTATTAGTTTTCTACTGTTTGATACGTTATTTTTTCTAACAGTACATATATAAAAATTAGTGAATTTAATCTAAAATAAGTACCTAAGCGTCGATTGTTTGTCTGTGCAATATTAAAGGTATATAATAAGTTATATATTTAAGAGGTACGGAAGGAAATGCGGGAGGTAGCTTGTTGTAAATGTACATAAACGCTGGCGTCAATAAACGGATAAATCAATTATTATAAGCGTTTTTATTGTTCGGTTGAGTATTTTATTTTAAACCTCTTTTCTTGATACGTAATTCTTGAAAAACTCACAACTTTCACATAGACAAACTATACAAATAAATAAAATATACGTGCCTGTTTCTAATTTCAAAAAAACAGCTTTTTGCTGAATGTATAAAAAAGTATGGAGGGTGAATTTTTCAAGTGGGATCAACGCCCCCCGGCTTACGTAATAATAGTAACGTTTATAACTAGCACAAGCGTATAGTATTAGACACTAATGACCGCAAAGAGGATGGCAGAGCAAGGAGTTTTAGGGACGCTTTTTCAGGGCCCTGCGTGGACCTGATGTTGACCAATCAGCATCCGTAGCCTGGCTACGTTCCGGGGACTACGGAGAAACTGAAGGTTTTGTTTGTGCAATTATGGATGAAATTAACCTCCTGCAATAGCGTCAACCTGAGGAGAACATGGTCGTTCATTTGCGAACTAAGTCAAACTTGCTATCTGTAATGCGTCTGAGCTGATCACCAATAACCAGGGATGACCACCCCTTGGACACTTTTGTGCTGACAAGTCATCGGGACCCTTGGATCACGAGACTTCGGCGCATCCTAGTTATCGCCCAGTTCCTACCGGCCGACCGTTTACCAGTGTTATAGTATTTTAAAACCGTGCCAACTTCTAAAGTGCTATAAACATTTAGTAACTAAACCAAAAAAAAAAATAGTTTTTTTCTGTGGGTGCGCGTCCTATTTTTAGACATTTTGGTATTTAAGCGGTCGACCCAGGTACCTGTGACCCAATCCGATCCACTGTAAATTCGGATCGTGTGCGTTGTACGCCCTCTGGCGCTATCTGGCGACAACATTTGACATTATAACGATTGCGGGTACAACTGAAATTGACAGCTGTCAGCTGCCAACTGTCATCTTCGTTCCAGGTCACGCAAGTACTGCTTATGTATACAACTTGAACATTTCGTACATAAGTTCTCTTTTAACCTTTTTTATGCTTAATTGTTCCGATATACACCCATGGTTAAGAATTTTTATTACCTATGCATATTTGGGTTTGGTGTTTCTGCATATAGTGTAGTTCGTTCCTCAGTTCTACCTTCGAACACATCTCACATAGTAATATGCGTCATGGCTGACGAATTAGAAGCACTTGAAGCTGAAAACATGGCTCTACGTGCCCTACAAGACCAGACTAAGCCTCAGTTAGCCCCTGTTGCGGGTGTGTCCGTCAAGCTGCCACCCCTTTAGCCTGAACGGATTTTCTATTGGTTTGCTCTAGCGGAAGCATTATTTCTGCTGGCTGGCATTTCCACGGATGCCACAAAATACTGCCACATCTCGGCCAAATAGAACACGAAATAGCTGCCGAAATTGAAGACGTAATCACCAACCCTCCTACTGAAGGAAAATATCAGAAGTTGAAAGAAACGCTGTTGTATCGTTTATCAATTTCTAAAGAGCAGCTTATTAAACTGCTGACCAGTGACAAAGAGTCTGCCCGAATATTTGAACGAATTGAGGAGCTGAAACGAAGGTTAGATTCTAAATTACGAAGCGGTCTTGGTATCGGTGAAGCACACGGCACTCCAATAATGGCCTGACTGCTAAGTACTGCTACCATACAAAAATACGGCTCAAAGGCTAAAAAGTGTATATCTCCGTGCAACTGGCACTCTGGTAGTCGGGCAACCCGACATGCTGTCACTTGCGACGGCAACTGATTGCAACACCACACAGCCAAGTGTCCGACATTTCATAACGGATCCTGTTCCGAAATTACTCCAGCTATTAACATTTTAGTCCTAAATCTTGTTAATAAGGTCATGTATTAAAGTCAGTTTTCCCCCAAATCTGAAGATAACCTCAACCTCTGTAGAACGTATCATTATAATTACTTATTACCACTGACTGACTTAAACTTAAGTGGCAGTGGGCAGGGCACATTGCTCGCAGAACAGATGGCCGATGGGGCCGAAAAGTATGGCGACCGCGAACCGGGAGACTATGCGTTGGAAGGCCTCCCACTAGGTGGACCGATGACCTGGTGAAGGTTTCGGGGATCCGCTGGATGCGAGTCGCACGGGACCGGTCAATGCGACACTTGGGGGAGGCCTATGTCCAGCAGTGGACGTCTTTCGGCTGAAATGATGATGATGATGACTGACTGCGTTTTATCTCAAGATAGTTATAAACATTATGTTTAGATATGTTCAATTATAAGGAGTTAAGTACTTGTGTCTACCTATATTAGTAGTTTCTTTTAATTTAAGCTTTGATGTTGTCCTGTAATTTGTTGTGGGCAGTGCTGTGTTGTTCAGTTTCTTTACCTGTCTGTTTTTATAATATTATTTTTAAGTTTTTTTTTTTAGTTATTAGTGTTTAAGTTACAGTGGTTGAGAATAGTGTGGCGGGCTTAACACCAGGGTTATCAGTAAAAAAATCACATGAAAAAAAGGCATTTTTATTAAAAAAGAGGAAAAATAAAATTACATAGAACACATAGCGCAACATTTATAAATAATAATAATGGTATATTTTTTATACGGATCCACATAAAACAATATGCGTTAACAATCTTAGTATACAAAGATACAATTACGGTTTGTCATGTATTAATTAATATGAACCTTCCTTTTAACTTAAATAAAAACATTTTTTGCTACAAATATTATGTACTGGGCTCTAAAGAACAACACTATCGACTAGGATTCATAAAAATTAAACTAAAGGTCATTGGGCATATTAGACTCGTGTTCATGAAAGGCCGTGGGTCAAATGTCTGAACAAAACGCCCAAGGACCTTTTAAAATATTCGATTTTTGTTAGCCCATTTGTATAAAAAATTTGTTGATAAAAAAAAGACGATGTATTTAGGCACACCTGGAAAAAATAATCGACTAAAATCTCTAGCATTTGATTTTAGGCCAAGATCTATAAACTTTACCAAGTTACGTGGTTTGGCCTAAAGATGGTATCACCACTTTAGGTGTGCAGTTCAAGATGGCGCAGCTTGTCAAGAAAAAAATCCTCGGTATGTTAAACTTGGTAAGTAGATTAATTATCTATGTTTTCCCGCCTACACAGAAAAATAAAATAGCTGAAGTGTGTGACAGATCTCGGTCGGTTAATGTAGTCCGTATTTAGTGCCATATTGAGTCTAGGCTCATACTTAGTTTCTGCCTTGTATTGCCCAGGAGGGAACTAAGGCACAAAATATTTGTAGCATGACATTACAATCAGTCACTCTAATTAACAAAAATCAACATTACGCGTTCTTATAGTTCTTACATACAACGAGAAAATTCTAAAATATTACTGGAGAATGAGATATAGCTCTGTTTTAAATGGTACACGTTTTCTTTTTTAGGATTTTGGCTAGCCTTACTGAGGTTGTTATAGTATTATCCAGTAACTGTGTTGTGGAGTTCAGAAAGGTTATGGTATTCAACTCATTATGGTTAGATTGAAAGCCGACAAGCCCAACATAGAAAAAGGTTCGGCCGATGAATATAGGTATTTTTGTTGTTATGCCAATGAGAATTTAGTCGATTCAAACATTATTTTTCGCTTTTTTTCGTATATTTCAATCTCCAGTAATAATAATACTACTAGGTGGTCACTGTCAAGTTATGGCCATATATTAATTTCTAAGATAGTAAGGTATAAATTTGAAAGCTCAAAGCGCGTGTTTATTATTAAATATTAGACTTATTGCACATTCGACGATTACAGATCACAATTTTGTGCGAAAAAGCACATTTATTAAAACTAAAAAATAAATATTTCGAGTTATACAATTTTATTTTAAATAAAACATTCAGTGTTGTCAACAACAAAAAAAAAAACAAATAATGGTAACTACAAATTATTTTAAAGATTGTCGTAACTTTGTTGAAATGAGGTAGAAAATTTTGTGTGAAATTGTTAATTTTTGGCTGAAATTTTCTTTATTATTATTACGTGGTAATGAAATCTAATATTTTGCTTCGAAATTGGCTTTGATGGTGGGCTCTAGCGATACCTAAACTAATTCTACAATTTAACGTCAAGGGAAGTTGGTTTACTCAGACGGAAGCGGTACAACAGTTGGCCATCTTATTTCTCAAAGCTCTCAACCTTATGTCAATTAATCATTCAACAGTATATGTTTTACTATTATTAAATATATTTTTGTCTTTATTCCATTACATCTGAATAAAACATTTTCCAACAGTGACATATTTAAGCGGGTAACATGTTTAAGATTTTAAATAGTCAGCGACGCTTAAAAATCCTACGATTTACTTAATTAAACACTAATTTTTAAACTTCATTTTTTCATATAAATATATGTAAAAAAGCCTATATATTGTATAATATGTCAGCAGGGTACATACGTGTTGTACTTATTTTTAATAATTTAAGTAGATTTTTGAAAACGATGCTTTTGTGCATTTCGCAAGCTTTTTTATGTATTTTTTTATCACAACATCCTTATGTTTTTGTCTGTGTACGGAGATGCGATGTAAGTCCTGGAAAAGAAAAATAACGTTAAAAAAAAGTAATACAAAAAAGAAAAGAAAAAAAAAACGAACATATTAGAAGTAGGTGGTATATTAGCTGAAGATATGGCCGTTCCCAATGAATAATGTGAAACTAACTACCATATACCTACTATTTTGTATATTTTATCCAATGTTTTATTATCTGCGCACTTCAGCCAAAGTAACACCTCTTCTGTAAACAAAATACACTTATAATTTCGAGCTAAAATCTTTGGACTACACCACAACGATAAACAGTGCGACATGGATCTTTTAGCGCTGACAGAGGGGCGCTGTTGGTTATTTTTTGTTGTTGATGTGAAATGTATAAATGTAACAAGGTTAGGTTAGTTCAATTGTTACCACGCATTAAAAGATCCTTGTACAACAATACATTTATAGGCATGCAAACGACATCAAATATAGAGCAAATAAATATACATGTATAAGAGAAATTATTCGCATCTTTTAATAAATGTGTCCTTCAAGCGACATTTTATTGCAATATTTTCCTTCAGCGAAATTGATTCTATCGCATTTTTTTTTTATAAATACAAGTGTAGATATATCTAATAAAAAGTGTGTTATTTATATAAATAGGAATTATTAAAAAAAAAACATGCGAAAGAGCTTTTAAAAATCACAAAAAGAACTCGGTTCTCTGAGTTTTTTTTAAGTAAAATTTAATGCAAAAAATAAATAAAACGCCATGCAAAACACACGAAAACGCAAACATAATTAAATATTGACGACTACAAACTTCAATAGTTTTAAAGAACCTGAGTAAATATTGCTTGTTATATTTTTTTGTATTTTTTTTATATTTTTTCTTGCAGTCTTCTCGCTTAGCTTGACTATTCACTTAACACAGGGAGCATGGATCTAGAAAAATAGTATTTCTCATGTTAATACATAATAAATATAATAATATGACAAATACACACATCTTTTATTTTAATGTCCATTATTTATCTACACTTTTAACATGATTTTTTAACGATTGTTTTTATGTTTATGAGATCCGCTTGCACCACATCACGCTAAATGTGTTTAACGTTTAACTAAAACGTTATTCTGTCATCTTCAGACAAATATAAAAACAGATCGAAGTTTTAAAAACGTTTATCGTTAAACTTATTTAAGGCGAGTTTCCTAATGACACTGAACACAATCAGCACAATCTAAAACTACGTTCAAGACCTGTCAGCGTCCTAATTGCTATGGCTTAGACGGCTCCTGCCGTTTATTTAGGTTAATCGCGTTTAGTCCCCTTGGTGCAATTGATTGGCGGTGCAAGCGGACCTAAGTGTAGATAAAAAATAAAAACAATAAAAAAATCACGAAAATACATAAAATATTTTGTATGAACTAATTTAATTAAAGGTGACTTCTAAATACCCTATTTTCTTTCGAGGTAAAACTATCATGATTTTTTATTTGATATGATAGTGAATACATACATTTTATAAGCCAAGCGAACTAGAGTGATTTTTCATGGAAATGTATGGACGTTACAAATTTAGTGCTAATTTTAGTTTTGGTGATTTCCAATAGTCCTAATCTTTTTTCTAATGAAAGACTGAAAAGACATATCTGCTACTTTTCTGTGCTGATCCAGGTTATTGATATTTCATGAAAGTTGTGACTATACGATAATACAGTAAATGGCGCGCGTTATTGCCAGCCTCAAAAATAATAAAACATACGTTCGGGCTTTTGAATGTTGTTACATTAATAAAAAAACATTTTTTTTATATAAAAAACAGTGCTTATTAGCCTTTTTTTAATATTTCATCTTTTTCTTTCAAAAACCCGAAAACATGAGCCAGTGACAGCTATAGTAACATTTAAAAATGATAGAAACTAAACGAGTACCTTCCATTTCCAAAGCTATGGGAATGGGACCTTTGGCAGCGTTAAAAATAAAAATACATATAAGCAATACAGCATAGATGAAATCAGTTATATGAGCCGACCAAAAACTATAAAGAAACTTCTATAACAAGCATTTATAATTTTAAATTATTGCCCGTGTACAATGACCTATAAATTACTTTAAGTTCAATGCAATCAGGCAATTTTCTTGGTCAATGTAAATAAGCAATTTAAAGTTAAGTTCTTAACTACAAACAATGTTATTTTATTTGATATTTTTGATTTGGCATCCGATGGAATATATTTTATCAAGTAATTTTTGGTCAGTTTTTAAAATATGACTAAGTAGGTAATTGCGTGTAGTACTGTAAAATGCATATTTTTACTTTTATCAGAAAGCCTTTTTTTAAATATCTTATTTAATAAAAAATATTTTTCCAGTGTAAAAATTTATTTAAAACATCTCTGATAAAAGTATAAAATATTATGGAAAATCGAACGCCATAAGCTTTTTTCATCTAATTTTGAATAATTATAAAAGCAGCATTAGCAGCTTATGTTTCAAGTAAAATATACCTAAATAGAATAATGTATTAATTACAAAACTAGTGTAACTACAGATGTTTTGTAAATTATATTAAAAGAATTGTGTAGTAAAGTGTGGTAAGAACTTATACAATTTCAATCAGTGTCTTTTTTAACCAATATCAGGCTAAACCATATTTTAGCCATTTTTATTTTATTATCAGAATTTATATAAAAGAACACCAAAACAATTTTTCTAGTAATAAAAATTGTTTTGGTTTTTAAATTTCCAAAATCAATGAGATTTTCTTTGGCAATATATGCAATATTCAGTTGTTTGTTTTTCAATCTTGTGTCTAGTGTAATTTACAAATTTATGAATGATTTTATTTTGGCATAGTGAATGCTGCTAGCGCACTCCTAGCGATTTATTCGTCCATCCAAGCAATTGAGATAAACATATGTTTGATTTCTCCTTTGGCATGGATGAGTGCAGTGTTTTGATATTATTAAAATATCAAGCGTACTGGAAGAAATCTTTATTTATTATTTTAATATTACACACCTTGAAACTTTACTGGTCCTCGAACAGAATAGGAGGACTATAAAACATCAAAGTGTATTTAAAATATTATAAAAGATTAAAAGTGAAACTTATTACAGTCAATCTGGGAGGGATTTTAAAAATTAACCAACAAAAGTAACGTTTTGAAAAAACATCAGTCATTAATAAAATATCAAAGCTTCCCTGGTTAACTGTAACTATTGCTGAGGTAGACTGCTTACTATTTGTAAAATTTGTATAGTAGATAAGTATTCCGTGACTACCTGTAAGTACATGCCGATCACTTACCGTATTGGCAATGAGTTAATTTCATTTTAAATGAAAAATATGAATTGTTATGTTACGGCGCCATTTGTTTTGCATTAGTGTTGCCTGTTAATAAATTTCTACTAAAATGGTACATAATTTGGGTGAAATGATGATGGATTGATTTTGTAGTTGTTTATGAATTGAATCTAAATTTAAACGAATTTAAAAAGTTTATCCACGCTGCTCCTATATCTCAAGTAACGAATCCTTGTTTGTAGCTTTGGTACTTCGATACCTTCTTTACTTTGCGTTACCTTCGTGGTAAATAGTGTGCTATGAGCAATACACTTTTATAATACTAAAGAATCTAGAAACTAGCACTAAGTAGATGTTGTGATACTGTATTGAACCTGTAATTCAGTGTGTTTTGACTATTTTCCTGACTGTTCTCTATTCATAAGGGACTTACTATACTTATCGATGCAGATTGGAAGACCATTGGCTTGAGAAAGTCGGAATGGGTTTTGTATATGCATTATATAGTCCGACGCGGTATCGGGACGGTTGCGTTTTCATTCATTGCCCATGGGCATCAAGATTTATCTAATCGGTTTTAGCCGATCCTGCGTCAATAAGTTTGGTTATTCCCTAGACCTAAACAGAATAATAATCTTGTGTAAATACTGTATAAAGGTGTCACTCACAGCTCCATATTGTGCACGGTGGAGCGGGCACAGTTGGTGGCGACCTTCACGTGGCAGTGTTTGTGACAGCGCAGCATGCAGTCGCGGCATTCGTAGCCCTGCTTGCCGAGCCGTCGCGCTATAGTCTTGTTGCATACCTCGCATACAGTGCCACTGGAATTCAGAGTAGAATGAGGGGGTTAATTTGAATGAAGGTTGTAGAGAGATGGAAGTTGGTTTTTAGGCGCATTGCTGAACTAATGATATGGCTCTGTTTAATATACAGCATGATTTTTTAGTCACCGTCCAAATTTAGACATTTTAATCTTTGGCGAAAACCATTGAATACGTGTTTTTTCTTTTAGTCTCACTCAATACAAAAATATTGAGATATCATGGACTGTGCCGCGCCGTGCGTAGGTACACGCTGGGTAACTACGCGGGCTGGCCGCCCCCTTTCTATTGAATGTTTGCGCGGCAAGTGTAGTGTTTTTAACGTTTAACTTAGTGTCCAGGCAGAGCGGATAATTTTACCGAGAAAATGATTTCATATGAAAATATGAAAATTTCATGAAAAATTTTAAATTTTATGAAAATATGAAAATATGAAGATTTTTTTTCAAAAATGGAGTTAGTGAATGATACATAATGCCAAGAAAAAATTTGGACGGTGACTAAAAAATCTTGCTGTATAATAACTAGCAATAAATATTGCTAGCTCACTTAGTTTCCTGAGCAGTGGTGACCAAGTGATAGTGGCCCACGGTTGTTCTTGGGTTCGAACCTCGAAACAAAACTTCGATAACATGCGTCCTCTACCAACCCGCATAGGACACACGTGGTGGATTGTGGCCCACTTTTTCCTAAAAGTAGGAATGTTGTATGCTAATTAAGTTGGTTGGTTGTTATTTATCTACCTGACTGTCGACCTGAGTTCATCATCATGATCATCCACAGCCTTGGTTGCGTCAAGCTGACCTGAGGTCACTTCCAAGAATGTTTTTTTTCCTATAGGTTAAGTTAAAAGACAACATCATATATATATAAATAATACATATAGAAAAAAATAACTCACCCACTAAGATGTTTTGCAATAAAAGTATGCTCATTATAAATATGCAGTTTGATCCCCTTCCGCCTCCATCGGGACCTCTGGGCAATAGTCAGAGGCACCAGATAGTGCTTCTTGATGCCAGCCTCTATGGTCTCCAGAACCAGGGTCGAAGCCTCGTGGATGAAGGTCCTGGCTGATGCTGTACTGAATCCGGAGACCTCACTGAGAGATGACCTTTAGGGTTTAATTTGATTTCTCGAAGGTGGGGAGGGAAAAGGAGGGTTTACATGCAAGGTAGGTTTTGTTTAGGATATTGGTTGGTATATCAAATAGGACAAAACGGTGGTTTTAAAAAATGCCAAAATAAAATATGATTTTGAAAAGATTAAGTAAGGAATTAATGGTAGAAGATAGGATTAACAAACGGGTATGATTTATAAAGTAGAAAAAAAATCAAGAAAGAAATCAAATAGTGCAAAAGCATAGATCAATACATAATAATAACAAAATCAAGCATTTTCATTCACGACAATTTCAATGATAAAAATGATAATGTAAAATAGTTTAGTATGAAAAACCAGTGTTACCAGATTGCAGAGTGCCATTACCCCCAGCGCATTGTGAGTGTTGATAGATGGAAAAAAGAGAAAAATCTTTTATTAGTGTCGATGTTGCCATACTCTAAACATTTTCAAAAATACTATGGCAAGACAGCATTATTTTAGTTAAGCGGTGAAGTTAGTATTAACTAAAAAAATTATAACTTTAGAGTAAAATATTGTTAAAATTAGAAATAATGTAGTCTTGCCAAGCATCTACGTTTTTTAGGTATTACCCAAGCATATTTTTAAATACGTTTTATTTAAATAAGCTCGGGTTTTGCCAATTGGTTATTGTAAAGCTAATCCAATAAGAACTCAACTTCTACACACAGAAAAATAGATATTTTGATCTTAATATAGTTGCAAAAGAAGATATATTTTGTTTATTTGCCTAGTTTTTCTTTTAGTTTTCGGATGAAGGAAAATATTCTTGCCTACTCAATCTCTCTTTTAATTCTAAAACTAATCTTATACAAAATGTTGATGAAAATGAACCATGGAATTGAAAGAAAGTAGATAACAGTTTCCAGAAGTCCGTTTTACCCTGTGTTGCTCCCAACCACCAACAAAGTGACACGACAAATATAAGTACTGCAATACCTACACGAAAATGTACGGAACAGCAGATTTCATTTTCGACTGTCTTATAAAATTAAATTAATTAGAACTCGCTATAGACTAGCCAAGTATAGTGCACCATGGATCTCTTGGCGGGTGACCATTATCGGAACTAACACTGGTCTGCCATCATGTTTTATCAATAGTACAATTTCACAGATATTTACCTAAGGCGTTTCCTGATCACTTCTGACAATGTCATTCGAGACCAGAAAGGATCATGCTGCACTATATCTAAAATGAAATGCGATAATGATCATACCTCCTGGATGTCCGGGACTCATCTCCGGACTGCGCGGGCGACGCCCCTGCGGAATACACGTTCCTGTTGGGGATGGATAGCGCTTTCTCTGTTGGGGGTAAAGATTTTTTTATTTTATTAGTAAGAGCATTTTTTTGTAAATTGCATTGGTGTGATTGGGTGAAGTCCAATTTGATAGTATTTTTGTGTACTTATAAATACTACAAACGTTTCTCTCAAAACGGTGAAGGAAAACATTGTGAGGAAACCGGCATGTGACTAAACATTCGAAGACATGTGACATCTACCAGCCCGCACTGGGCCCGCGTGGTGGATTAAAGCCCTCTCATTGAGAGGAGGCCTGTGTCCCAGCCCAGCAGTGGGAGCATTATAGGCTGATGATTATGATATGTATAAAACTCAGATGGCATAATAACTCAGAGTGAAATATATGGCAAACAAATAATGCCCAAACATATAGTGCCTTGAAATTTTGTCTATGCCAAGTTAGGAGGAGAAAAAAGTTTAAAATTGCGAGCCTCTACTTTTTTGCCTTTTGAGTGTCCCAATGCTGGGCAAGGCCTCCACTTTTTCCTTTCAAATCTCTCTCTCATAGCCTCTAACCATAAACAAATACACACATCAAAAGTGTCTAGGGATCAACATATATTTTTGCAATAACTTTTCTCCTGATTGATATTAATTAAAATTTTCTTTAAGGATTCATCAAATAAAGTGTTTTCGTTTGTCACAGTAACGATAAACCAAGTCACCTTTGCATTAATAAAGAAATTTGCCATTTTCTAATAAAGGGATTTTTGACATTTGAACCACTAACATTAAAGTTCGAAAAAAAGACTGAATTTTATTGGGTAACTTAAACAATTAATAATCCGTGTTTCTACCGCGAACACTAACAACACAAAAACATCGGTTTGGCATACTCAAAATGAGTTCATCCAAATCACGCTATGGAATGGCCGCCCATGTTCGTTGCAACAACAAAAAAAGGTCTTCTTGCGACTGGATACCCTCCATATTCGGCAGAGCTCTTCTCTGTAGCATATCCCATGCATGCTCAATCGGGTTCAAGTCTGGCGACTGAGCAGGCCAGGGCAGGACATTGATGTTAGCTGCGGCGAGAGTCTGTCTTACAACTCTTGCGGTGTGCGGTCGTGCATTATCATGCATTAACTGAAATAAGGGACCGATTTGCACTTGTAGAGGAACGATGACGTCTGATACAATCGTCTCAGCATAAATTTGAGCGTTGAGGTTGCCTCTGATCCAAATCAACTCAGTTCTTCCGCCGATTCAAATACCCGCCCATACCATGATGGTTCCACCACTATAAGGATGGACTTCCTAGCAGGATTTTAATCGCTGTTGGCGTCCAGGGGTTCTCCAGTGTCGTATACGTCTTGTATCCGGTCTCATACCAAAACGAGACTCATCAGAAAAGCACACGAAACGCCATTGTTCTTCTGCCCAATTTCTGTGTTCAAGGGCCCATTGATATCGAATCCTACGATTGTGCATTGCTATAGGTGGTACCCGTAGCGGTCTTCGGGAATGAAGGTTCACTTCATGCAAGCGGTTTCTGACTGTTTGGTCGCTAATTAAGTTCCCTGAAGAGTGATGAAGCCTCACGGCTAACATCATGGCGGTTATTGTTGGAGCTCTTCGAGTTAAGATTTGAATGTATCGGTCTTGTCTCCGTGTGGTGCAGCGATACCGTCCTCCATGGCGCTCAGCCACGGTACCAGTGCTTCGGTAACGTGTCCAAAGTCGACTGATAACACTCTGACTTGTATTCAGAGCTAAAGCCACAGTACGTTGCCGGGAACCAGCTTCTATCATTCCCACGGCTCTGAGCATTTCTTCCCTGCTTAAATGACGTCGCCGCTCCATAATAACGTTGGTTTTAATCAGTAGTAGGGAAACAGTAGCACTAATAATGTCTTCAATGCGTTGTATGTTTTTATAGGGAAAATATTGACAGCTGATTTTCATCTTTTACTCGAATTTGATTCACAGTTCCTGATTCAAATTATGAAATGCACCAAAAAGGATCCATATAAATTTATAAAATCATAAATTTATTACAAAGCCACATCTCAATCTCAAGAAATCCGCATAAAAATGCTTGATCCCTAGACACTTTTGATGTGTGTATTTATAAATCATGGTAACATCAACATTGCTCTGTATGGTATCGGACGTAAAGAATAGCACCATCCAATATCTTCCCTTGGGTTTCGTAAGAGGCGACTGAGGGACTTGCCAGAGAATGGGCAGCAGCGTTCTCTGTGCTTTTGTAACAACTGTACTGCGATCGCCAACCCGCCTGCCAAGCGTGACGATTATGGCAAAACCCCCCTTATGTCAATGTGGCGTTGGGGGAGGCCTATGTCCAGCAGTGAACTTCTTTCGGCTGAAATGATGATGATGAATGATGATGGTAACATCCAGATGGCAGAATATTCTAAATTGTGAAATAGATTTTCCTATGTCGACATTGTCTGGCAAGCAATGTGTTAAAAGTTGAACTTGTCGTCACTTTGTCAGTATGAAATGTGGTCTGTGACTCACCATGTGCATGCCTCTCAGCGCTGATGCTGCGGATGCGGCTCTGGTTATCAAGCTCCGAGTCCGTGAGGTCCAGAGACGCACCCCGAGTGCGGGACCGGCCTAGTCTGAAAACAAAATATATAGAATACTTATTTCTTTTTCAATTTATTGCTGAATTACTATAATAGGTGCCCTCTCTGGCTTGCGTTTGACAGTAATTCGCCTCATGTGAAGCGATTTTGCGACCTCGAAGAAACCAATTCCCTCGTGTTTTGAAGAGCTCCAGATCATAATGATCAGGGAACAGAGAAGCCAACAGCGATTTCAACAGACCGGCAGCGGTCGCACAATAATGTGGGGCATAGCGCTCACGGAAAGCTAGCTTACCTTCTCTTAATAGTTCCAAAGAAGTCCCTTCTCCTCTTGCGAGGCGCTGGCTCCGGCGGGACGTTCTCATTCTGCTGGTGTACGTAGTCACCCTGCTGAAAGGACAACAGTTTATTTGAATTGAGACTTTAACAACGGTATTTATAGTATGTGCCTCAGCACCTGTCCCCTCTTACTCTTAGGGCGAATTTCACTAGTGAAACTAACCGCGATTTCAACTGCGTTTGACAGTTGTCATCATTGCGAAGGAATCATGACACTGACAGTTCTTGAACGCAGTTTAGATGCATTGATTGTGATCATTTTCATTGGTGAAGTAGGCTCTTAGAAGAAGATGGATCAGGTAATGTTGGGCTCTGACAGTACACCCGAACTAAGGCCAAAGGGAAGAAAATAAATTGTATGATATCGAATAAATACATAATAGCAAATTGGAGTTTTATTGGGCTTTGTAATTAAAGTGAGAAATAAATAAGAAAAACCCCCATAAATAACTTTAACATCGAAATATCGTTCAAAACAGTTCGTATACGCAAATAAAAGAAAACAAAACAACTATGCTACCAAAATCTGTGCACAAAAAAAAACGGAGGAAAGTTAATATTTTAGTATAAAAAAGGTAGAAAAACCACAAACAATATACTTTACCTCGGCATCGCCGTTAGTTTTCGCACCGTTCTCCTTTATCCTCACCGTCTTTCCGGGAGAAGCATTAGGACTGACAGTGACAGGCACATCATCTGTCTCATTCTCACTCTCATCAATCGTGTCACTCTCTTGAGGTACTTCGGATTCCACTTCGGCTCTTTCCACTTCGATGAATTTCCCCGAGTCGGTTATTTCCATCTTTTTGGGTAGATTTTTGCAGGGTTAGTATGGCAACACAACACACGGGGTTTTGGGAGATATTTTGTGACAATGACATTGACACTTAACAAAAAAACAAAGAATGTTAATTTTGTTTTTTACTGAGTCTTTTTAGTTTTGTTTTAAATGTGAGACATTTAGTATGTATCATTAATGATACATACTAATATATGTTGTAATTATTATAAAAATAATTCTGACTACAGATGTAGTTGGGAGAAATTTATAGATTCAATCAGTAGTTTACTGTGACTTATCATAATATGGTGCTGACCACATATTTATAGTGTTATATGTTAATGTTTTATTCAAAAAATATCTCCCAGAATAAAATGATCATGCTTAGGATAAAACTTATATACAACATAGTTTAAACATCATTTTGTACCGCGATAAGCTACTCTAAGCGTTACGTTCTAACGCAGAGCAAATCTTAGCAGACATCATCTTAGTTATTGGATCTAAAAGCACTAGAATTATTATCTAAATATTTTAGTATACTTCTAGACCACACCTGGGACAATGTAACTAAAATACAAATGTTAAACCTATTTACATTAAACTAAAACCCATATTTTTCCACAGATTTACAATAAAGATCGTTTACATGGTCATTTCTCGACCAATATAATTGGTTAGTGCAAATCAGCAAATACAAATTCTTGGTTTTTATCGCAATTCAATTCACATTGTTGTGTAAGACCAGTGCCGAACATTTCGGGGATTACTTTCGCATTATATTCATAATGGTATTCCCTAAACTTTTTCAAAGGACTTTTATCGAACTCAATTCAATTTAAAAAAATATATAATGTTGATCTTAACCATTTTTTTTTTGTCTTGTGCGAGAAGAATAAATACTTTCTTTCTTCCTAATTCTAACCTACCAACTAAAATCTAAACAAAATTAGTAAAACATCTCACCTTGATAGATTTCTTCGGTTCCTGATATGTTATCACAGCACACGCACGCAATGGAAAGGAAAACCAACAACTTGTTAATATTTGAGTACACTCAGTGCCCAGCATTACCTGACCCCTCCTTACCCTATTCTTCTTTGTAAGCGGAGTCGAGTAAAGCAGGGCACTGACGGTACGTAAGTAGACGGGGACATGATGAGGAATTCGGGGACACACTATTATTAAACAGTGTTTTTGGATGTGGGCTACTGTTTATGGAAACGCTTCTTAATTCATTTTAGAATTAATAGTCAAAATTTAAAAAAATATGTAAATCAAAAGACCATTGTTGTGTGACTAGTATTTTTTTCTACCGTTATGGTAGTAAATTAGGAAAAAAACAAGTTTTGATAAGTCTATTTTCTTTCAAACCTTGTGCTAAAAAAATGTGTTTCTTTTGTTTTTTCTCGTGATTAGCGTTCCTTAAACAGCATGCCGTAAAATCTAAGTAGGTAATATTTCATTATTACTCTCTTGACTAGTCGTTGTCTGTACGACCATAAAACTCATAAAAGTACGCATCGCAAAAAGAAAAAGTATGCAGGCAACTAGCGACATCTGTGTGAATATTTGTAGATGTTGTATGTCTGTAGATTAATTAGGCTTAAGATTTAAAGATGGGCTTCCTGTAGATATGCAGTTTGAAGCAATTCGGAAAAAATATATCAGCTTATTCAACATATATCATTGCCATAGCATTTTCAGGTGGTATTTCAAAATTCCATTTAAGTGACCTTTTATTTATTTTTTCATCCCGCTTGTGAACCTACGTGTATTTATTATAAAACTATTGAGATCTTAATGCGAATATGTACTGAAACTGAAAGAGCTATCTGCTGACAAAAATGGTGGCACATTTTTTCCATACGAATTGAAGAGAGTAAGTTTTCACAGTTGTCGCTAGTAACCCACACTCCCTTCTAGAGGTGTGCTATATAATGGTATCTCACCCTCTGCACAGAGTGTATGATAAGCGTGGACTTGTTGGCCGCGTTGGTGGGGCTCAGCTCCAGCTCGCGGAGTGCTGACTCTGTCAGCTGGGAGTTGTCGTGGCCTTTAACGTTGAAATATAATATAAATATCATGTCAAGGGAGAGCAGCGGTGACCCAGTGGTGGCAGCCCCGACTTACGAGCAGTAAGTCGTGGATTCGAACCCAGGCAGGCGCGTTACTTTGTGTAATTTATTTCATCACCGCTGCTCTCAAAAACGGTAAGGAAAACATCGTGAGGGAACCGGCACGTCCTAGAACTAAAAATTCGAAGACATGTGACATCTACCAACCCGCACTGGGCCCGCGTGGTGTTACAGCCCACTCCCTCTCATAGGCCTTTGTCCCAGCAGTGGGAATATTATGAGCTAATGATGATCATGCCTGTAATACCCGAAGGGCAAACAAGTACCTACCTACATATAGTGCTGGAAACACAGTTACTTTAATTACTGTTAACTAACCTCAGTTAAGTCATTGAATTACTTGAATGACTGTGTCTAGGTGTGTTTTCAGTTAAGACGACAGTGTAGTATACGGACATTTCGTCAGTTATGTTTAAGTTCTTTATGTGCTCAGACACAAGTAGACTTGGTGAGAAAGTTAGGTTGGTGGATGTCACATATCTTAATTGTTTTGGTTCAAAGACAAGCGAGTATCTTCAAGATGTTTTCCTTTACTGTTTTGAGAGCAGTGAAAAATAATGTAGTCAATTGCACAACGTATAGTTAAGCTTGAGTTCTAATGTCCAACCTACAATAATGTTATCCTGCGATCAGTATTGCAACAGCGTCGCTATATCGGGAGCAAACAATAAACAATAATCACGGAAGATATCCGGTAAGTTTAACCTACAATGCTATGGAAGTTAAGACTGACCTCCTAGTAGTGGGCCAGTCTTAACTTAACTTATCTTCAGGCCAATCAGACAATGCACCTCTAAAACAAGTTCCATAAAGTTTTTACCACTTACCGTTTTGTTTAAAAGTAGTCTTAGTTGTGGTGGTGGTGTGTCCATGCGGCGACAGGGTGCGCAGACTCTCCTTGATCTTGACTGGACGGGAGCCCAAGTCTGGGATGTCGGCTCCTTCGATGAACAGGAACTGTGGATTTAATGGAGTTTTACTAATCTGCCAGACCCTTTTCAATATGCTGTTGTTATTCGGAGGCCCTAATTTATCATGCTTATTGTAACTTTCTATGCAAAAAGAAATATTTATTTGTCGCAGGGACATGGTTCTGTATGGTGTCGGACGTAAAGAATAGCACCATCCCATATCTTCCCGTGTGTGTCGTAAGAGGCGACTAAGGGACTTGCCAGAGAATGGGCAGCAGCGTTCTCTGTGCTTTTGTAACAACAGTACTGCGATCGCCAATCCGCCTGCCAAGCGTGGCGATTATGGCAAAACCCCCCCTTTTTGGGGTAGGCCTATGTCCAGCAGTGGACGTCTTTCGGCCTGAAGTGATGCAGGGACATGACGTGTATACAAAAGTATAAAAGAAAACGTGTGCCTCTCAGGACGCTCGACAGAAATGATAACTTAAACTAATGTAAGTTGAACTATTTAATATTGAAAGAGCCTGCCTACTGCTGCCGTATGCGTGTGAGAAAGGGAAGCCAGACAGAGCGGCGCCGTAACGCGTTACGTTACGAAGCGGTTTGCCCTCCCATAAGAAGTTATCACTTTAAAAACAATAAACATAGGTACAACGAATAACAAATATTTAGAAGTACACACACGAAACAAAATAGGCTGGTGGCAGTTTACCGATACAATACAGACGAAGTTAAAATATCTCATGTGGTTATTTTATACACAACTATTTTGGCACAACCACCTTTCAAGGGAGGAGGAACCTAACCTTAACAGTGGGTGCAAGACCAAGCATCACAATCATTATGATGATGACCTTCGAAATCGTAAAAATGCAACGCTGCGTCACAAATAGGTTCAGTACGTTTACGTTAGTACTTTTTTCCAAGCTGATGGTTCCAACAAGTGTTGCCACAAGATAAAATATAAGGCTACGGTAGAAATTATGGTTAGATATTATTTTGTATGTTATGTCCGGATATTCTTCCTTTCAGAATAAGTACTGTAAATAATGTGCATCTATCTATCAATGGAAGAGATAGTTCCTCACTCGCGATAGCTGAAAACCCTTGTTGAAATTCAATTCACACTCACACACTCACACACGCTCGCACACAGGCACAAACATACACGCAAACACTATCAAAATCAATAAACGCTTCTTTTATGCGCTTTCGTTATTTTTTTTTTTTGTAATTAGCAGTCTTTTTATTATTGTTTATTTTATTGCATAAGATCTCCTCCTTGGAGAGAGCACTGGCTCTTGTAACACAGGACTATCACCTAGCAAAGAAGTCATGGACTTTACACAATTTTGTAACCACTTTCTTGTGTTACTGTTAGCCTATATCATCCCACTGCTGGGCAAAGGCCTCTCCCTATGACTTCCAAATCCTTCGATCCAGGGCCAATCTGGACCACTGGTCGTTGGTTCTGTCCAGCTCGTCCCGCCATCTCCTGCGAGGTCTACCGCGTCGCCTTCTGGCTGTGTCAGGGCTCTACATCGTGGTTATTTTGGCCCACAGCTCGTCGGGCATACGGCAGACATGGCTAGCCCAGTCCCACTTCAGCTTAGCGGCTTTTTGAGCAAAGTCAGTGTTTTTTTAGTTTTTGTTATTTTCTTGTGTAATAACGATTATTAATCATAGTTACCTCAACAGTAAGCGTGCCGCTGACGTCATGTTCCTCCATGGGTCTGGTCTGCAGGGCTATCTGTTGTCGTTGTGACGGGGCTGCTAGGAGCTCGTCAATACCCACTAGACCCAGACCAAGGAACCTGCGAAGTAAACAGGGTTTTAGTTTTAACAAAATAATAATCCATTGGCTTAATAATCAATGTAGCAGAAACTTGATCAAGCTGGCTTCCAATTTCTGATTGGACTCTATTACTATTTGTTTGTTTGAGAATTGCCAAACTTAAATGGCAGTGGGCAGGGCACGAATGGGCGATGGGCCGAAAAGTTATGGAATGGCGACCGCGAACCGGAATACGATGCGTTGGAAGGCCTCCCACTAGGTGGACCGATGACCTGGTGAAGGTTGTGGGGATCCGTTGGATGCGAGTCGCACGGGTCCAATCAATGTGGCGACACTTGGGGGAGGCCTATGTCCAGCAGTGGACGTCTTTCGGCTGAAATGATGATGATGAACGATTGAAATGATTATAATTCTATAACTACCATACGTGTTGCGGTCGCAAATCGTATTTTGTTTACCCATCCTGACACAGTCCTGGAAATTGGAAAAAAAAACAAAGAAAATTTTAATTTCGCCCAGTTTGAATTTCATCCAGGCGCTAAGAACCGTAGGTTATTGACTGATCATACTCCGACCTAGCGGGTGAATAAGGAATTTCGTATCCAAGATGTAGGCTGGTCCTCCTCCTCACCTGTTCTGCGAGGCGCCTCCTCCGGACGGGGAGGGCGGCCCGGAGCGGTCGTACACCTCGAACAGCAGCTCTGCCGTCTGCGGGGACAGGTCGCTGGGGAAAGAAGGAAAGAGGTTTGAGCATCGAGGAACACTAATACATTCATAACAGGTCCATGGGTACTGTCAGCTGCCTAGCCTTTTCCTAAACTATCTTGGGGTCGGCTTCCAGTCTAACCGGATGCAACTGAGTACCAGTATTTTACATGAAGCGACTGCCTATCTGACATCCACAACCCAGTAACTGGGTAATACGATACCCCTTGGTAAGAGTGGATGTCAGACTTTTGGCTTCTGAATACTCGTAACGACTGTCAAAGATACAAATGACAGCCGGAACCAACGGTTTAATGTGCTTTCCGAGGCACGGAGGAAACTCGGTGTGTAATTATGGTCACCCATACACGGACCAACCTCGGCAAGCACGGCTCTTAACCTTAAAGATCGACCAGTGCGGCTGATATTATTTAGCCACGAGCTCTTCCCCGAGTCTATAGGTACTGTTCGACTATTTTGATTTAATTTGCCAGTATAATTACTCTATAACCAACGAGTACTCACAACAGGAAGTGTTCCTCCCACTGAGGGTTGTTGGTGTCTTTCTTGAAGGCCGTCTGGTTCTTCTGTGGAGGCTCGTCCATTTCCACCACGCAGTACGGCGCTATACAGCCGGTCTTACCTGAAATGTTAATAAAAAAAACGTTCATAAGTATTAGGAACTATTTGGGGGAGGAGCTGCCTAAATAATACCAGCCGCACGGGTCGCGATCTTTAGAGACACGAGAGAACGCATTAACACTGCCATGTGTTAATGCGTTCAAACTCAAACCATATTTGAGGTTGCAGTATTTATCAAAAATTAAATTGACATGTAAGTAATTACTTCACACATAGCCATTAGCTAGCAAGATTCATCGAATGCATGAAAGTATCTTTTGTGCAGTTTCACGCATCTTTAATAATATTACGGGGCCTATTAGAATAGTTACGGAAACGAAAAAAAAATAATAGAATCTCTATGATCTGATAGTACACAAATGCTACTACTCTATTAAAGACTTTCCTATCAGACACATCACTGCTTCAATATTGTCCTCAATCATGATGCGTTTGTAAGATTTCACATAAAATATAAGAAAAAGATACAAATAAAACCATTTTTATCTTTTTTTATATTTTACTAGCTGTCCCGGGCAAAATAAATTATAAATTTAACTAATACTTTAGCCTCAGCAACACGTGGTGGTTATGCCATTACATTGTAGCTTATGTGAAACGTTGGTACTTTTAACACAGCGCCATCTATTGAATACTTACTCAATCCAGTCAATAGATACCGCCATCTGTTAGAATCGTTCGGAGCTGACAGATAATTGTGACTGTCAAATAATAAACAAATAATTTGCAATAAAATAATATTGCGACTATAAACTGTGATGTAAGCTATCCTATCTTTCAATTTGGATCAAACTGCACACGGTGTGCAAATTTGATCGATTAAGTAGTTTAGGAGTCCATCCCCGACAAACAACGTGACGCGTAATTTATAAATATACATTATAATGTATAGATGTGAAATCTTATTAATTTTTAACTATAAATTTAACTACTACTAACTACTATTTTTTTTAACTATATATTTTAAATTCGTTATGTAACTATTGTATGTCCTAAGGCCGGGTCGTAGCTGATCACAATTTAATTATATTGACCTGTATTATGTAACCTATGATCCACGATAAAGATATTGATTGATTGCGACTTCAAAAAAGAAAAGTGGATCTCAATACGGTTCATTTTTTTTTAATATTTGTTTCTTCGTAACTCCGTCATAAGAACCGATTTGTTTGTTTTTTATATGTCTTCCAAGTAGGTATCTGAATACGCAAAAAAAATACGCAATTTCATTTAGGTAAACGAAATTGCGTATTTTGCTTTCCTGTGACTTTCCAGTGATGTTGAATTACGAAAACTGCTATTAACGGGAAAATGATAATAGTGAGTACTAAAACGGGTAACATACATATTTTTTTATACAATTAGTTTACCCTTTTTTTTGTCAGTTTCAGCTAGGACCAACGGCTTAACGTGCTGTCTCCATATGTTAAGGATCCGTCTCCCTCGTTCTCACTACAACTACCGCTTACCCCCCAGATCCTTAGCGCTGACAAGCTTGACGAGCAGTCTCTTCTCCCCCAGCAGGGTAACGCTGCCGGCTGTGGAGTTTGGGGTTGAGGTGTACAGTGCACGATCGTGTTGCAACTGGAATGATGAAGAAGTAGGGGTTAATAATCTGGTCACTCTGGTGGCCTTACCAGGACATCTAAAAGTATAAGTAGGAAAGAGACGGCGCTAGACGTCCTCTAAAACTCCGTCTGTTTCCCACAATGGAGTGACATTAAATAAAACAAAAGTGCTTCAAGAGCGTTTATACCCTATGGCATTTCATACAAACTTTCAAGTCGTTATTTTCCGAAATGACTGAACAGATTTTAATGAAACTTCCTACTTTCCTCCATAAGCAGCAGAGTTCCGCCATACATAGGTCTAAAAACTTAAAAAAATAAATTAAAAATTTAAAAAACCCCCGACACAAAAAACCTCTAAAAAGCCAAAAATAAATTAATCCAAGCGTCGTAGCGTCGGGGGTCCGCTTTGTTCTGTGCTTGTACTAAGCGGTCTTCTTAGCGGTCCCCCGACGCTACGACGCTTGGATTAATTTATTTTTGGCTTTTTAGAGGTTTTTTGTGTCGGGGGTTTTTTAAATTTTTAATTTAATTTTTTTTTCATGCTTTTTAAACTTATTTTATTTTTGCCTAGCCTTGACTTTCCTACTCCTGGTTAACGAAACCAAGGAAAGATATAAATTAAACAAAATATAAATTGGGGGAAGGGGGGGGGGGTGCATCCCCCCCCTCAGCAATGCCCATGGTGACAAGCGACAACATTTCAAATAGACTACCTGTGAAAGTTTTTAAATCCCTACATCAACTAGAAAAGACGTGATGATCTTCAAACGGCTGAGCAGATTTTCATGAAACATAGCTAAGAACACTCTCGATTAAAATACCTTTCAAACGACACCACTTTTATCCAAATCGGTTCATCCGTTTAGGAGCTACGATGCCACAGACAGACACACAGATACACAGATACACAGATACACACGTCAAACTTATAACACCCCTCTTTTTTGGTCGGGGGTTAATAAAATACATTTTCGAAAAGTCTTTTAAAATGAAGATAATTGGAAATTTCTGTTTCTATAGATAATAAAAAATCGGTCTAATTTAGCTGTGTTGCTGTGTGTGTGTGTGTTTTCGAAAATGTTTTTTAGTAACCTTTTAGACCTATGTATACTGCTTATGCGTAGGAAGTTTCATTAAAATCTGTTCAGTCAACTTGAAAGTTTGTATGAAATGCCGTAGGGTATAAACGCTCTTAAGACATACCCTGGTTGAAAGTGGTCTATTATATGGCATAATACAGTTAGATATGGGAGTCTACTAGAAGTCTGACGTCGAAGAAAACGTGGAAGATTACTTACGAACCCCCCAGGTCGTGTAGAATGTGAACCTTACCATAGAGTCATAATGCAGTGGCAGCCTCGGGCCGGGAGTCTCGACGTATCTGCGCAGGCGCGGGCAGGTGGGGTAGTGCGCCAGGTTGAACTGTAGGTTCGAGCTGCGCAGTGCGTTCACTACTATGTCACTGGAAATGAGGGTAGTTGGTTAATTAAGTAGTAGAAGCATTTCTAGTATAACATGACCTCGCTTTGTATGGATTTTCCGCACAATGAGAGATCCGCATAAACTGGTTTTGGATAGTTTGATTCGTTGTCGTGCGTACAGTGCCCTGCACTATTACCTGACCCATGTCACCAAGCAAAAAAGTGGAAAATTGGTCAGGTAATGCTGGTAACTGACTGTACTATCAAGTACTCTGTGGTAAAGGTAAGATAGGAAGAGAGTGTACGAAAGTGACCGTCTTTTTTTCAAAATTAAATAGAAAAAATATTTAGAAAAGAGGTAAAATAGTTTCCTGGTCCTGTACATCAATCATAAACGGTAAATGTATTTGAGTGGTAGAATTTATCAACATCATTTATACAGCACCTATTATTATTGCAAACAAGACAACAGAAAAAAAAGTTTATAATGTGATTTTACTCAACATTTGAATAAGGAGGAATGCAACAATCTTAACAAAAGTTCTCCCCAAAAGCCGGCCAAGTGCGAGTCGGACTCGCGCACGAAGGGTTCCGTACCATTTTTTATAAAAAAACGAGCAAAAAAAAATTTTTTTGTGTATGGGAGCCCCCCTTAAATATTTATTTTATTCTGTTTTTAGTATTTGTTGTTATAGCATCAACAGAAATACATAACCTGTGAAAATTTCAACCGGCTAACTATCACGGTTCATGAGATACAGCCTGGTGACAGATGGACGGACGGACGGACAGCGAAGTCTCAGTAATAGGGTCCCGTTTGACCCTTTGGGTACGGAACCCTAAAAAGTACTTAAATGAACTGAATAAGACACATAGCTTGATTATCATCATCATCTGCCTAGCTGTTGTTGTTGGGGTTGGCTTCCAATCTTAACGGATGCAGCTGAATACTAGTGTTTTATCTACATGGAGCGACTACCTATCTGACCTCCGCAACCCAGTTAGTCCTCTAGGTAATACAATACTTCCCCCTTTGTAAAACTGGTTGTCAGACTTACAGGCCAGAATGACAAATGACAAATGACAGCCGGGCCCAACGGCTTAGCGTGCTTACCGACGCACTACTGTCATTATACTGTCTCGAAAACCTTCAATGAAAACTTACAACACGACTTCATCAATGAAGTCTTGTATAAAAATATCATTATCATCATCTTGCTGCCCTAGACTCATTTTATTTGGGATCGGCGCAACATGATTTTTGCATCCAATTTCAGTCATTCGTAACGCTATAATTTACTGCTTTTTTCATATCATTTCCCACTCAATCCATCCATCTTTTCTTTGGTCTTTCTCTCCGTCTCCATCCATCAAACGTCTTGTAAAACAATCATCATCATCATCATTTCAGCTGAAAGACGTCCACTGCTGGACATAGGCCTCCCCCAAGTGTCGCCACCTTGACATAGGGGGGGTTTTGCCATAATCGCCACGCTTGGCAGGCGGGTTGGCGATCGCAGTACGGTTGTTACAAAAGCACAGAGAACGCTGCTGCCCATTCTCTGGCAAGTCCATTAGTCGGCTCTTACGACACCCACGGGAAGATATGGGACCGGACCGGATATTCTTTACGTCCGACGTACTATTATTGATCGAAGCGTCCGACACCATACAGACGCTTGTAAAACAATAAATGTTCATAAATACCTGATGGTTTGTTGCAGATTGCTCTCAGTGGCATTAGGCCTCAGTGCTCCCACTGGCGCCAATGCCACCTTCACTTCAGGCCAGCCGTCGCACTTCAACTCGCCCGTCAACTTGTCCGTCACGCAGACTATGTTCAAACGAGCCCTAAACCTGGAATGTGGAATGGGGTGGAGTTAATAAATCTATACTTTATATATATATATATATATATATTAATATTATAAAACTGAAAATTTTGTTTGGTTGAACGTACTAATCTCAGGAACTACTGGTTCTAATTGTTTTTTTTTATTTATTGCTATAATATAAGTCGTTCGTGAGTCACACAATATTTCATGTTTAGGTAGTTTTTTTTTTGCTTTTGTATTGTGTGTACTTGTGGCGTGTACCAATAAAAGTTTTTGAAGTGGTAACTTGTTATGGGAGGGTAAACCGCTTCGTAACGTAACGCAATACAGCGCCACTCTGTCTGGCTTCCCTTTCTCTCACGCATACGGCAGCAGGCTTAGATTAGTTAAAGTTATCACTTCTGTCGAGCGTCCCGACACGCACACGTTTTTTTTCTTTCTTTTCTTTCTTACCTATTAACATTAACCCTGTAGTGCGACACCTCGACTTTCTCCCCTCGCTGGCTGAACGCCTTCAGTTGGAAGGCCGGGGTAGCTTCACAGTCACATGTGATGGTCTGAAATTGTAATAAACATCATTTTAGCACAGAGATGAGACAGAGAATCCTACATAGCGCTTACACACGGCGACTAATCAACCTGTACGAAACCAGTTTATGTGGATCTCTAATTGTATTAGAAATCTATTCAATACTAGGCAATGTTATACTGGAAATGCATAGCTTATTGTGTCGCTGTTTTTATATCATTTTCATTTTGTTATTTTTTTTTTGCGGTTTTGTTTTCCTATAAGAAGAAAGTATCTCATTTTGGGGTTAATAACCCTGGTAAGAAATCCTGACCTTCATAACTTTCTGATAACCTCATTAGTCATTTGTTTGATTTTTAGGGTTCCGTACCCAAAGGGTCAAACGGGACCCTATTACTGAGACTTCAATGTCCGTCCGTCCGTCTGTCACCAGGCTGTATCTCATGAACCGTGATAGTTAGCCAGTTGAAATTTCTACAGATTATGTATTTCTGTTGCTGCTATAACAAGAAATACTAAAAATAAAATAAATATTTAAGGGGGGCTCCCATACAAAAAAGTGATTTTTTTGCTCGTTTTTATAAATAATGGTACAGAACCCTTCGTGCGCGAGTCTGACTCGCACTTGGCCGGTTTTTTTTATTGTTTTATCTTTACCGGTTAGCGATCAAAAAATATTACTACTTGTAATAATATTTTTTCCCGATCTCTACCTAAACCTACCTATTTGTTTAATATACAAGGTGTTGTCTTGCATCATTAAAATTCAGGAGGTTGCCACAAAAGACATAAATAATCAATTTAAATTACGTTACCTAGTTAATTATTAATAAACGCTGTTTTTTTTGTTGTTTAAGTTTGTCAGTCATCATCATCATCATCATTTCAGCCGAAAGACGTCCACTGCTGGATATAGACCTCCCCCAACGCCACATTGACATAAGGGGGGGTTTTGCCATAATCACCACACTTGGCAGGCGGATTGGCGATCGCAGTACGGTTGTTACAAAAGCACAGAGACCGCTGAACCAAGTTGTGAGTATTTCAGAAAAAACCCACTTAACGTGGTTTAGGGAATAAGAAATTATCAAATAAACGTTTGAGATTTTTTGTATGTGTGAAAGCGCGGTTATAGGGCGAGGATCATAAGGGTGTTTCATACTTAACGATTTCAGTAAATAAAAAAAAATACCTACCCATTTTATGTTTGATTCGGGACGAGAATCATTAGCATAGTTACCTCCTAGAATTTGACGAGGATGCAAAACAACAGCTTGTTTATACTACCCCCAAAAGCCTAGCTCCAAGCTAAGACCTTCCCCTTTAGAAAGAAGGAATGAAGTGAGCAGGTGATCACCACCATCATCATCATCTGTCTACCCTTTTCCCAAACTATCTTAGGGTCTTCCAGTCTAACCAGATGCAGCTGAGTACCAGTATTTTACACGAAGCGACTGCCTGTCTGACCTCCACAACCCAGTAACTGGGTAATACGATACCCCTTGATAAGACTGGATGTCAGACTTTTGGCTTCCGACTACTCGTAACTTCTGTCAAAGATCTACAAATGACAGCCGGGACCAACGGCTTGACGTGCTTTCTGAGGCACGGAGGAAATTCGTTATGTAATAATGGTCACCCATCCACAGACCAACCTCAGCAAGCACGGCTTAACCTAAAAGATCCACCCGTGCGGCTGTTATTATTTAGCCAGGAGCTCCTCCAGGTGATCACCACCATAACTAACTAATCTTGCGACTTTAGACATAAGTCTAGACACGATTTCTTGCTAAGAAACCCTCCAGCCGCCGTATTCACAAACCCGTTCGATTCGATGTCGATCGAGAAGTCGTATGTCTATCTTTTTTTGTCACACAAAAGCGAGCGAGATGGACATACAACTTGTCGATCGACATCGAATCGAACGGTGTTGTGAAAACAGGGCCTGATACCGTATTATTTTCGAATCCTATAATAGGTACTGTACATACAAAAATACATTTTTGTCTCAAAGCTACTTATTTTTCCACAAGAAACCAAGGCCAAGTCTATAAGAATAAGTAAATATCTTCCTAACATCAGCAAAAGAAAATAACATCCTAATTTATTATACCTACTCGCATTTTATCAAGAAAACAACAAATAAAAAGTATTACCACGAGAATTCCAGATAAACAAGTGCAATGACCTATGATATCACACAAAAACTATTTTAGCAAGATCTTTCTTCTCAAACAAATTGATAGCTCATTGAAAACAAATGAATAGCTCAAGGTATGCTGGTTTATTTCATATCTTTCTTCCTACGCGATGTCGGTATCGGAATGGATACCCGTATTTGGAGCAAGCTTTCATCGGGGATATAGCTCAGTGGCAGAGCAATCGACTGCAGATCGATAGGTCCCCGGTTCAAATCCGGGTGTCCCCTGACACGTCCTTTTTGTTTAAAAGGATTTTTTTCATAGTTTTTCAAGCTTTATTGTAGCTACGAAGTTTGCTACGAAAGTGCTACGAGATTGCTACGCCAAATTTAAAAATATTATTATGTGTATAATTTATGTTCCTTTTGTTTACTTGCAACTGCTACTTTGCTTTATTTCATCATTTCAGCCCAAAAGACGTCCACTGCTGAACATAAGCGTCCCCCAAGTGTCGTCACATAGACATTTTGGGGGGTTTTGCCATAATCGCCACGCTTGGCAGGCGGGTTGGCGATCGCAGTAAGTACGGTTTTTACAAAAGCAAAGAGAACGCTTTATTTGCTTGAATAAAAAGATATGCTAGAGGAATTACCAACGTAAGGTTAAAAACGGGCAATCGAGTTTAATCAATTGGGTTTGTGCACTTTGTGATTTCGTTCATTTGCAAAAAGAATGACATTAGTAATTTAGTTTTTTCTATGTTGTTTGTAGTTTAATATAAAATTAACGAACGTAAGTAAGTATTTAATTAAGTACCGAAATACGTTTAATAAACGTTTCCTAAAAGGATAAGGATAAAATACAATAAACTTAAAAATCCTTCACCACTTCCTAGTATTTTAACTAGGAAGAAAAAGTGGCGGAACAAACTCGCCAGCAAAAAATCTGTCTGTTAAGGTAAGACCTGCATATAACGTTATACGAATAACATTAAACTGTGTAACTGACCTATCACAACCCAAGCAATAGGATTGTATGACTGCGTTCCGTTTAACGCAATCATAACATCCGCTCAACCAGTTGAGATTAAATTGATACATTGATATGTTGTGTTCCATTATACGCGTGGAAACTGTACCTTATGGTATGCAACAGATAAATGTTTTTCTTCTACAATTATAATAATAAAAGCTGTATTTTACATAACATAACATCACACTTATAATCCATGGAGGGTTAGGCAGAGGTGTACCTAACCTAACCCACATTTGATATTTATGTTTAAGTCCCATGTAATAGGGAGCGAGCCTATTGCCATCAACCGGGCACAAATCCAGACTCAGTGGCTGCTACTGAGAAATTCCTGATGGAAGAACCCAATAACACTTTGCCCGACCCGAGAACCGAATTCAAGGACCTCATGCTCAGCTGTCGCTCTTGCGATACTAGACCAACGAGCCAGTCCATAAAACACATTCTTCACAATTGAAGTTTTTTCTAAACTAATATTATAAAGAGGAAAGATTTGATTGTTTGTTTGTTTGTTTGGAATAGGCTCCGAAACTACTGGTCCGATTTGAAAAATTATTTCAGTGTTAGATAGCCCATTTATCAAGGAAGGCTATATAGGCTACATATCATCACGCTACGACCAATAGGAGTGGAGCAGCAATGAAAAATGTTGCGAAAACGGGGAAAATGTGACGGAAACGAAGTTGCGCCGGACAGCTAGTTTTTAATATTTTTGATTATCGAGATCAAGATTGATCAACTGGTCTAGCCAAAGCATAGTTACAAAGTCTGGGGGTTTAATCCCGAAATTGACTTGTAAATAGAATCCAACTTCATTCAAATTGGAATCGGACGTTAAGTCTGCAGTACCTACGGTGCAAACCATGCATTTATATTCGATAAAGCTCGTGGAGAAGAAGTTTTTGATATTTACTGCTAATACTGTGTTTTCTCATGCATCGGATTGTATCTGTACTTTTATACTAATATTATAAAGCTGAAGAGTTTGTTTATTTGTTTGTTTGTTAGCTTGAACGCGCTTATCTCAGGAACTACTGATCCGATTTGAAAAATTCTTTCAGTGTTAGATAGCTCATTTATCGAGGAAGGCTATAGGATATATATCATTACGCTACGACAAACAGGAGTGGAGCAGCAATGAAACATGTATCAAAATCGGGGGTTTTATTTTCCTTTTGAGAGCTTCCGCTGCGTGCGCTGCGTAAACGGTTAAAGTTTCGCAAAAATCATGTACGACAGAATTGTTTCCCTTTAAAAGATTTTAAAAAATTCCGCGACAGCATATGTCTACCTTAGGTTGACTCACTGACCTTTTTATGCTAACCAAATTTGTTTAAAAAATAATGCATTATTTTCGAAGGTTTTTTTATAAACATGATATCATTCCTTATCCAAATAAATACGTTAGCTATCACAAATATTGAATTTAAAACAAAATTGCCCTTTGCATCATTCGATTTCAATGATTATCCATACTAATATTATCAAGCTAAAGAGTTAGTTTGTTTGAATCTCAGGAACTAATGATCCGATTTGAAAAATTCTATGAGTGTTAGATAGCCCATTTATCGAGGAAGGCTATAGGCTATATACCATTACGCTACGGCAAATAGGAGCGGAGCAGCAATTAATAACGTTTCAAAATCGGGGAAAATGTGACGCAGACGAAGTTGCGCGGGAGTTAGTCACAGTATAAATAGTAAGGCATAACCACCGCGGATTTTTTTTTGTGAGCAATCATGAGTACTACTACATAAAACACTATTTTATATATCGTCCATAGTTTTCGCAGTGCACGCAAAAAAATAATTTTTATACGCAACATTTTGATATCTTGCGTTACATTGTTCCGTTTTAGGAAGGGAACTCTAATTTTTTTGAAAATATAGTATAGCCTATCGGTAAAGTTGTAGCTTTCGAATGGTTTTTTTTTTTCAAATACGGTTTCCTATTTTCTTCACCGAATTATTTCTATTAATCCGGTCAACATAGACATTTCAATTAAAAAATACACGGATCAAGCTGAATTTTGGTAGAGAATCGTGATATCTTAGGAATGGTGATTCTTAGGAAAAATTTATGAGACCGTTTTTGTAGATAATTTTAAGATCTACAATTTTGTCTTTGCTATGTTTTTGGTAAAACTTACTGGTTTCGAGAAAAATCCAAGAAATCGAAAATTTTGACCTTTGACCTTTTTCAGCACACATGGGATCGATGAGGACTTTTAGCACTTTATTTCTACTGTTGTGAAATGTCTATCATTTTAATTAACAAAAACACGGATCAAGCTGAATTTTGGTAGAGAATCACGATATCTTAGGAATGTTAATTCTTCGAAAAAATGTATGAGACCATTTTTGTAGATAATTTTATGATCTATAATTTTATCTTTGCTGTATTTTTGATAAAACTTACTGATTTCGATAAAAAATCCAAAAAACTGAAAATTTTGACCTTTGACCTTAAATAACTTTTTTAGCACACATGGGTTCGATGAGGACTTTTAGCACTTTATTTCTACTGGTGTACTTAAGATCTGTATTAAAATTCAGTTCGATCCGAGTTTTTGTTATTTGATCACTATTTTATGTCTAATTTGACCCGGCTATATGCTTAGACAGTTTCTTAATGTTTTAAAATTACTATTGAATAAATTCAGTGTGTTTAAAAACCCAGCTAAAACTAGGAATAAGTGCGAGGTGGTAGTACAGTACTGCATAACCTATTATGCGATATAAATAGCTTGCTTTCGACTGATGGTAGCAGGAAGAACACCGCTGCAGCTGGTTTTAAATCTTTAGAAGTAGCTACAAGATATATTGCTCTGTTCTTTCTAGATGGAGATATATCCCCACGAGCAAAGTATAGGGGTTAAAGGGGCATAATTTTATTATACATATACAGGGGTTGGTACTTACGACATCATCCTTGGAGTCGCACTCACAGAAGACATTGGAGATGCTGGGCGGGTGGCTGTCCAGCGCACGCACCATCTCGACACCAATACCTTGCTGAAACAAAGGAAACAACAGGTTAGAATGGTCATATCAGCAGTAGGATCCCGGAGTAGGTACAGGTTTGTAGACTACGGACTTCATCATCTGCATAGCTTTTTCCCGACGATATATGTTGAGGTTGATGTATGTTGAGGACAGCAGCGGTGGCCCAGTGGTGGCAGCCAACGAGGAACCCAGGCAAGCGCATTACTTTGTGTAATTTATTTCATCACCGCTGCTCTCAAAACGGTGAAGGAAAACATCGCGACGAAACCGGCATGTCCTAGAAGTAAAAATTCGAAGACATGGGACATGTACCAACCCGCGCTGGGCCCGCGTGGTGGATTACAGCCCACTCCCTCCCATAGAGAGGAGGCCTGTGTCCCAGCAGTGGGAACATTATAGGCTGATGATAATTATGATAATATGTTGAGGTAAGGCAACATACATTCATTCATCGAGGAGCTCGTGGCTAAATAATAACAGCCGCTCCGGTCCATCATCAGGTCTTGCCTGAGTTCGTCCGTGGATGGGAGAACACCCCATTACATACAACAACAACAGGTTCAATTTCATGTGCATGCCAGTCGCTCCTTAAAAAATACTCCATCTGGTTAGACTGGAAGCCGGCCCCTAAACAGTTGGGAAAAGGCTAGGCAGATGATGATATACATATTCAGGTAAGGGTCACGACACATTAATCGATTGTATTAAACGGTTTACCCGCATAAGATTGAACAGAAAAAGGACGCTGTGCGTAACCTTTTGATGCTTGAACGTGGACGCAGCGAAAGTAATATATAAGAACTAGCTGTCCCGCGCAACTTCGTCTGCGTCTCATTTACCCCGATTTTGAAACATTTTTCATTGCTGCTCCGCTCCTGTTTGTCGTAGCGTGATGATATATAGCCTATAGCCTTCCTCGATAAATGGGCTATCTAACGCTGAATTTTTTTATTTTTTTTAAATGTTTTTTAAATCGGGTCAGTAGTTCCTGAGATTAGCGCGTTCAAGCAAACAAACAAACTCTTCAGCTTTGTAATATTAGTATAGATTTGTATTAGGCGTTCTAAAGATGGGATGCCATGGCAAAAAGAAAAAAAATATAACTGTTACCGAATTTGGACCCGGTTTTCGGTCGCTACAGACACAATCTCCGATTACGGAAATATTACGAATATATGCTTTGTCAGTCCTGTCGAGTATTTATCCTTCTTACGCAATGTCAGTATGCGGGTATGCAGCCGTCTATGAAGCAAGTTTTCATCGGGGATATAGCTCAGTGCTAGAGCAATCGACTGCAGATCGATAGGTCCCCGTTTCAAATCCGGGTGTCCGCTCATCAAATTGGGGTAAGGGCAGGAGAAAGATTATAAGAATTTGACCGTCTCCGATTATGAAATGAAATAAAATGATGTTTAATTTTGCAAATAGGTTTTTAAAACAGTTTTACACGTCGTCCTTTTTGAAAACTAGATGAGGCCGGTGTTTCGTACCTGACTACCTACTCTGAGAAGAAACAAACTCAAAGGTCATTGTCTCTTTTAAGGTCCAGACATAATCTTGGCCAACTCACATGAGGACTATGCGGATAAGAGTCTGAGATAGTCTTTTGAAGAAAGAACCACACCGATTTGAGTGGACCTGTTCAGTCATTGCAAGCATTTCGGCTTCCAATCTATGGAAGCCGACCCCAAAATAGATGGGAGAAGGCTGGTAGATGTTGCGAATCAGTCAGAAACATCTTTACTTCATAAAATAGTCATTCCATAAGACAATTTGAACACGAGAATTGTGTCATCATCATCATCATCATCATCATTTCAGCCTTAAAGACGTCCACTGCTGGACATAGGCCTCCCCCGTGTCGCCACATTGACATTTTGGGGGGTTTTGCCATAATCGCCACGCTTGGCAGGCGGGTTGGCGATCGCAGTACGGTTGTTACAAAAGCACAGAGAACGCTGCTGCCCATTCTCTGGCAAATCCCTTAGTCGCCTCTTACGACACCCACGGGAAGATATGGGATGGTGCTATTCTTTACGTCCGACACTATACAGAGCAAGAGAATTGTGTGCATTGAAATATTTCAAAACTTTAACTAGATTTAAACCCGGATAAGCATTAAAAACGAATAAAACCTGAGATAATATAGCTATAAAATACAACCGCAATTCAATTTTAAATCGATTTACTGTTGGTCAATACAATTGAGGCTACCGATACTTTTAATCGATTTATGAATAAAACGGTATTTATCTGATTTCTCTAATTGTCTTATCGATTATCCAATAAATTGATTACCTAGACTAGATGAGAAGGATAAATTTAGTAGACATGGTTTTTTCATTTGTTTTGATTAAGTTCTTGATAAAGAGTGACAGCTTTTCTGGCTATAATGGGAAATTAGTACATAAGAGCAAGTGTGGAAGTGGCGCCGGTTACTGCAAAGTTGTGTGGTAATCTGTTGGCTTGGTATAGGCAGGTGAGGCAGAGGATTTTTTTTTTGTGTTCTTTGTGGTACTATAATGTGTCTCCTTTTTTTTCGGATTGGAAATCATCAAATGACTTCTCCCGCTCTGGGCGGAGCGGAAGGGAGTGTCGGACTTGACTGACTAAAACCCATCCATGTTCCTTCTTAGCCCTTTGTGTTCCAGGGCCACGGTATCTCTTTCGAACAACCCGCAGCCCTGGCAGGCATCGGCCCTCTCGGACCCCTTCCGATTTGCTGACATCTCTTTGAGGCGCGCTTGGAACACGAACGCGCCGTCGCGTCGGCACGGCCTGTCGTCATAAGACGGACGGACGGTGAGCTAGCCCATTACTGACCGTCCACAGGCACAATCTGTCTCCTTCATGGGACATTCAGCAGTATGTTGGTTGGTGCTATCGCTGGCGCTGTATGTGACCTGTGTCACATCCTCATTGTTTAAACAGTTATATTTACTGTGATCGGATTAAGTCTTGAGGTATTTTGCGCTTCAGTCGTCGCCCTTTATTGTGATTCTCCATTAATGGCCGAGCCAGAGTATTTGGATGTTGTTGGATTCGTTCTTTATAGAACTTGTTAGGGCGTATGATTTCCTGCTCCACAGTGGGCATTCGTAGGTCACGGTGTAATAGTTCGTTGGGCATAAACCAAGGCGCGTTGGTTATCATACGCAGTGCTTTATCTTTAAACCTCTGTATGATTTCAATGTTTGAGCGAGATGCGTTGCCGCATAATTGGAGGAATGACGAAAAGGTCGTGAGGTAAGTTTTGAGTATGAATGTGGATGGATATAAGACCAAAGAAACGATGGATGGACTGTGCGAAGAATGATATGGCAAGAAAGCAGGTGTCTGATGAGAGGACGAGTAAAAGAGAAGTATGGCAGAAGAATACATGCTGCGCCGACCCCAAATAAATTGGGAAAAGGGCAGTTGAATGATGACCTAGTTTTCTCGCTGTAATTTCTATGTGAAAAAACGCCTTCGAACTTAAACTTTAGGCTTAACAAGGGTTCAGAGTTTGAAGCTGACGGTTTTCAGAATGGAGCAGCTAGTTACTGCCCGATTAAGACATTACTTATCTTAGGTAACGCAAACGCAAACGCTGGGACATAGTGGAGACGGCTGGTGCTTTGTGGACACAAGAGACCGCGACAAATGGAGGAGCCTGGGGGAGGCCTATGCGTCAAAGGACGCGCTGATAAACACGCCGAAGTGCAATAGTTATGTTTTGTTTATTTTTATATTAAATTGTAATTAGTTTTAGTTTTACAGTAAATAAAGGCTTTTTATTTTATTTAATGTATCTTAGGTACCAAGACATGGACCCTTAACATTCAGTTCATCAATCCTGATATTTTTAGGTACTCCAAATATGGCAGATAACAATAGACCACTCACAAAGATACTTACTAAGACAACAACAATAAAAATTGTGTAACAACACACTACACACGTATGTACTCCATATAAAATAAACCATTAATCCAAAAAGGGATAACGCAATACTTTTATAGCACTTTCTCTTTCTCTTAAGCAATGTTTACAACTGTTCAGAACAGGACAGCGCTATGCAAGGCTTCGCCTCTTTCTATTTCTCCTTACGAAGACTTCTTTTGACTTTGCTAAATAAAACAAAATTATTAAGCAATAGATCAAGTTTTTTCATAGCAAAAGATGATATTTTAAAGGGTACAGCCACGATCCTTATTTTGTATTCTACTGAGACACCAGAAATCAAAGCGATACCTTCAATAAACACCTTAATGACGAGATCGAAAAAACACTGTTAATTTATGAATATAAATAGTCCAAACTTAAGCAAAAACCAGATCCTGAAAAAAAATACCGTTACCTTTAAAAAAATACCAGTATTATTTTTCAGGAACTAGTTATTTTACTGCAATATTTATTTTAAGCTAGCTTTGCCCGCGACTTCGTCCGCGTGTAATTTAACAATATAGTTAAAATCTAAAAACTATTTAGATTTTTTCTAAAATAGAAGTAGCCTAAGTTACTCCTTATTACATCAGCTTCAAAATCGATTCAGCTGTTCCAGAGATTATCCGGAAGTAACAGACAGTCCGACATCAAAAATTGTAAAAAAAAAATATTTTGGTAAATGTACCGTATACATTCATATGCATGTAGTAAAAAGGGGTTATTTTAATATTACAAACAGACACTTCAATTTTATTTATTTGTGTAGATATTTTTTGATCACATTCTTCCCTACAACTATTTATTTCCGTCGTTATTATCAGACGCGTTTACCATCAATTAACACAGAGTTTCTAATATTAACTCTCCGCTAAAGCCCACGCACTTCTTGACTCTTTTCTTGTATGTTACATAAATGTCGGATATTGACAATCGATTGGACTTACTCAAGGTCAGAAGTAACCTTTCTCGAGGACAAGGGTGAGGTCGAAGACATATTGTATTGACTCTTTCACGTGGGAATCGTGGAATCCTATAAAAGTACAGAAATACCAAAGAAATGATGGACGGTCTGTGGTAAAAAAGAGATGAAAGTTTAAATGGAAATTAGTCATCTTTGCAAATGTTTAACATGTCTCATCGGGCACCCAATTTTCGACGTTATAAATTCGCAAATTATCGCCGCAACTCTTAATTTAATTATATTTAATTTACCTACCTCAGGACCTACTGATTTTGCTGAAAAAAAGCTTTCCTAAGAGCGTTTACACCTTATGGCATTTCATACTAACTTTCAAGTCCTATTTCCCGAAATGATTGAACCGATTTTAATGAAATTTCATACGCATCAGCAGGATACATAGGTCTAAAAAACCTTTTCGAATAAATAGTGTACAGCTTGTTGTTCTGTATGGTGTCGGTTCTGTATGGTGTCGGTTCTGTATGGTGTCGGACGTAAAGAATAGCACCATCCCATATCTTCCCGTGGGTGTCGTAAGAGGCGACTAAGGGATTTGCCAGAGAATGGGCAGCAGCGTTCTCTGTGCTTTTGTAACAACCGTACTGCGATCGCCAACCCGCCTGCCAAGCGTGGCGATTATGGCAAAACCCTCTAAAATGTCAATGTGGCGACACTTGGGGGAGGCCTATGTCCAGCAGTGGACGTCTTTTGGGCTGAAACGAACGAACGAAGTGTACAGCTAAATTAGACCAATTATAAATTATCTATAGAAACAGAAATTTCAAAATATCATTTTTGTTTAAAAGACTTTTCGAAAATGTTTTAGTAACTTTTTAGACCTATATGTATCCTGCTTATGCGTATGAAGTTTCATTGAAATCGGTTCTGTCATTTCGGAAAATAAGGACTTTTGTATGTAATGCCGTAAGGTGTAAACGCTCTTAGCGAAAAGTAAAACAAAAATTTTAACAATTTAAATTGAATATCACGTTTTCTTTATAAAAACCGTCTCGATCATCTGAGAACGAGAAAGAAAGAGGTTTAAAAGTTTGAATGTATGTCTGAGAATTTTAATGTAATTGCACAATTGCAATTACATTAAAATTCTCAGACAAATATTGACGAATATATTGATTGATATTGATTCAAGATGAATATTGTGTTTGATTAGAAGAAGATATACATATATATGTGTTTGATTAGAGTTTATTTTTAAATGTATGTTTACATGGCCTTTTCGAATAAATACTGGCACCGTTTTATCTCTTTTAT
Organism: Cerastis rubricosa; assembly: GCA_949152445.1. Taxonomy (NCBI): domain Eukaryota; kingdom Metazoa; phylum Arthropoda; class Insecta; order Lepidoptera; family Noctuidae; genus Cerastis; species Cerastis rubricosa. Next base: position 12,963,768 of record OX424548.1, on the reverse strand, counting down.
AATATTGATAATAAATTTCATTTATTTCAGGCAACCATAACCCACATACAGAAAAATAACATTGGCATCAGTTACAATAAAATGAAATAGAATAAATTAATTATCTATGTATTTATATTTAAATTACGTGTCACGTTGTTTGTCGGGGATGGACTCCTAAACTACTTAACCGATTTTAATCAAATTTTCACACCGTGTGCAGTTTGATCCAACTTGAAAGATATGATAGCCATCTCAATTTATAGTCGCAATATTATTTTGTTGCAAATTATTTGTTAATATAATATTATAAAGCTGAAGAGTTTGTTTGCTTGAACGTGCTAATATCGGGAACTACTGGTTCGAATTGAAAGTTATTTTAGGCCATATATCGTCACGCCACGACCAATAGGAGCGGAGCAGCAATGAAAAATGTTGCGAAAACGGGGAAAATGTGACGCAGACGAAGTACAGGTAGTAAGAATATAATTTATCCTAGACTCCATCCGGTAATCGAACCCATGGCATCGGCAGAACCATCTGCTGATGCCTTGGGTTCGATTATCGGATCGGGCAGATTGCTATTGGCTTTTTCCGTTAGGAATTTCTCAGTAGCAGCTGAGTCTAAATTTGTGCCCGGTTGATGGCAATAGGCTCGCCCCCTGTTACATTGGATTGAAACATAACGGTCGAAATGTGGGTATACTACTAGCCACACCACTGCCTACACGATATGTGTCTCTCTGTCATGATGATATTATGTGAAGGTATAGACAATTCTAGCAAACGAGTGAAGAATAAAAACCACTTTATCATATTCTGTCCATAACTACTAGTTAGAAACTATGACATCAAAAGATATTGTAATGACACGCAAACAGCCATAGATAATAGACAGGTGACCAGGTATTATTTATGGCTCTCTGTTTTTCCATAGACAATTACCTTAACGACATTCGTTCAATTTACGAGAACATAATAAGCAGTTGATGTGTCAAGTACCGTGTGTTTTATAAGTATTCATCTGTTATCTTTGATCTTCATTCTTAAACATCACTTTTAAATTCGAATCTTGTCGATTCTCATATCTATATCATATCAAGATATTGGGCCTTACCTCGCTTTATCTCGGACACGTTGCGTCATCGTAGGGCCACTCTTCTTAAAGGCTAAACGGTTTCTATGGCCAGTGTTAACCCGATGAAATAGGAAGAAGTTCATATAAAAAAACTCCATAGGTATTTGTTTTCTTTTATTGGTCAAAGACCCTCTAAGCGTACTCCAACTCTAACAAACCGCCCCTAAGGCGACACTCTGACACGATCTGAGAAAGATCTACCAATGTAAGTCAGAATATACGCTTTACGTGCTTTCCGATGCCCCACCCATCCACGAACCAGCCTTGGAAACTGTTGCTTAAGCTAGAAGATCGACCCGTGTCGCTGTTATAACATAGTCTAGTTCAACACAGGCACAAAAACTAAGTGGAAAATCTCCCATCTTAACCTGTCAATTACTGGCACAAAATCGACAGTTTTCGTCTTCTAATATTAGCCACAGAATCAGCTATGTACTTGAATATCCATGACATTGATTGAACACACTAGATAGACAAACTTTTTATATGCAATCACAATTTGTCGCTCTATACTGTCAGCCGCGTGTCTATGGTAACATTTTTGACATTGACAGCTTCTTTATATTCGTAGCAATAAAGTTGTTCTTCGTAGTTCTAATTTTTGGTTGATAGTACTACTGTTGGCAAGCTATATAAACGTTGGCGGGATGCCAGACTCGTATTGTTGGTAGTATATTGTCTTGTTCGATGTCAAACTTGGTAAATAGGATCGTTCCTATGATTTTGCTGTTGGTTAGAATAGTGTGTCTAGTATTGATTTTGCGTTTAGCTAATTCTCTGGTTGTTTTGATAGAAAATTGGCGCCTTCTGCTAAATACCAATAGTATACTACGGGTACCACCGTTGTTGGTTATTGAACGAATTCTACTATGTATTTGTCAACGATCTAAACACATGACGGCAATCGCTTTCAAAGTGTTTTATATTTCTATATGACTTACAACGGGATAGAAAAAGCTTTTCGGTAGCTCCTGTCAATCCATTGCGTTTGGTTTTTTTCTTAGTTTTCCGTTATTGATACCGCTGATGACTTTTTCTAGGACCTCTGGTGAAGATTGGAGGAATCCGCTGGATGAAGCAGAGACCGGTCATTGTATCGATGCTTGTGATAAAAAATATGATAGCATTAATTTCTCTTTTTCATATCCCATCTTTACAATGCCCATCAACCTACATCCTTTATCTTTTTAATTAGACCACAGACAAGAACACAACATAATCGAAAATAAATATTTGAATCGAGTGAAAGTAATCGAGAACGGATTACACCGGCCGGAGATCCGTGTTCTAATTTTAAAATCTCGCGCCAATCGACCTACATTCCCAGTTCCTGAGGGACGGACTGTTTGACAGATATTTTTTTTATAAGTGCAACGAACTCGGGAAACGTGGTTATAAATCCTAGGTTTGAAATTAGAAAATGTCGTAAATCATAACAATCTGTAGGATTTTAGTGCGTTAAAAACCGAAATTTCAGTGTTTTGAAGGCTTTGTAAAAAGAAAATGTCAAATCCGGGATTAAGTGAAACGACGCCATTTTTAAACTGCGTTAAATTGCTTGGTCTGATTGGAATTAAATTGGATTGCTTCTACTACGGTTGTTCGGTATTTGCAGATTAATGATTAATGCCAGTATAGACAAAATTGCTGAAAATTTATCGACTTTACAGTAACCTAAAGGTACCGATTGGTTGACATATTTTTTTTTGTCACCCTCAATTTAAACGACTTTTTTATGTGCGAATAAATATTATTTTTGTAAGAGTGAAGTTTGAGCTCAATTTTAAATGCATCAACTATGTCCCTAAAATGCGGCCTTATAAAGCCCGTTATTTATAAATGATAGTTATAGTGCTAGTACTAAGCCACTGTCCACAACTCCATGCAAATCTTTATACATATAATTCTACTATACGTGTGTATGTCACTGAACTCCTAAACAGCTGGACCGATTTGAATGAATTTTTTTGTATGCGTTTGGGTGGCGCCCTGGATGGTTTAGATTCACAAATCAGCACGCTACAACCTATAGGAGCGGAGCAGCAATGAAAAATGTTGCGAAAACGGGGAAAATGTGACGCAGACGAAGTTGCGCGGGACAGCTAGTATAAATATAAAGCATACTCTTTTTTGACATTTAAACGTTTAAATTTCAATGAATATGCACTGACATTATGAGTAAGAGCAAGTCATAATTTAAAAACAGCTGCTTTACGGTCATTCAAAATATTTGTAATTCACACAGTATTTTTTTTACTAAAAACGAGTTACGAATGCAAATATAATTTTATATAAATATTTCGAGCAAACAAATAATGAGAGTGTAAAACTAAAATATTGCAATGAAAATCGTATTTATTTTGGAGATTCGTAAAATTTTATAGATGCTAAATATTATGACGAGGTTTATAGTAAAATCCGAACGGATCTGTGGTTCGAAGGTAATAAAATAATCACTTTGGATCACTTTCAAACTAGTAGATATCATCATTTCCATGCCTTTACCTAAATTTATTTGGGCTTGGCGAAAGATGTCTTCTTATTCCATTCTGTACCTATTCTATAACCTACTAGTAATGTCATAAGTCACTCCTTTTCCAAGTCATATCATCTTCAACTCAGTCCATCCATCGTTTCTTTAGTCTTCTCAAGCACGCGTAGCATGACCGCCGTAGAAACGGACTATGTCGACGGAAGAATCAACAAACTGACACATTGTCATCATCTATATCTGTCATTATGTCGATTCTTCCATAGACAAAACTCGTTGCTACAGTGGTCATGCTTCGCGTGCTGCTCTTATAACCATCCACATTCATACTCAAAACTTTTCTCACGATATTTTCCTCATTCCTCTGCAATATACCTATTTCGACATCACGACAACCAATTATTATCACAAAACTGTCAGTCACAGTCGCCGCTTTCAGACTTCCTCGTATGTACTGACACTACCTTCTGCCCGCAACTTCGTCTGGTGGACTTCGTAATTGGGTAGAGTTTAAACTCTCTAGAGTTTACCGGTTTAAATCCAGGTTACGTTACAAACATTTTTACGTGATGACAAAGTTTCACATTATTAATAACACTTGTAACGGGATATTTACCATGTTTATTATTTGTTTCGAGTTCCCGATATTTCGGCGCTGTAAACCCACCCGCAATAACTTCAGTTTATCCGTGATCATGGCGTTTGCAACAGCACCGAAATATCGGGAACTCGAAACAAATAATAAACATGGTAAATATCCCGTTACTAGTGTTATTAATAGTGTTAGTGACCATGTCAGTTTAAAAACTTATAAAGTTTCACATTGATAATATAAGTAGGATTTCATAATCTGTCAGTTCATCATAAATAGCAGATCATTATAACATAATGTAAGCAGACAGTCAGTCGTTGCATTTTACGATAGTAATCCAAGATGGCGCTTTAGCATTACCTAATGGTCAACTATGAACAATCCTCTCTGAAGTGTAAACTTGATTCATTCGAATGATAATCTATATTCTCTTAGTTTATTCATGGAGAAAAGTTTAAACAGCTAGTGATTTTATTTATCTTGGGTGGTATTATCAGAAATGAGGACATGCAAGAGAACTAAGGTTACCGACGTAGCCCGAAGAATTGCCAAACTTAAGTGGCAGTGGGCAGGGCACATTGCACGCAGAACGGATGGCCGATGAAGCCGAAAAGTTCTGGAGAAGCGACCATGAACCGGAAGACGTTGCGTTGGAAGGCCTCCCATTAGATGGACCGATGACCTGGTAAAGGTTGCGGGGATCCGCTGGATGCGAGTCGCACGGGACCGGTCAATGTGGCGCTTGGGGGAGGCCTATGCCCAGCAGTGGACGTCTTTCGGCTGAACTGATGATTATGATAGGTGGTATTATTGTGAAGAAAAATCAGGTTCTATTAAAAGTCTTTCCAAGAGTAGAAACTTCCGACTTGAGGTACCATGTTTAATTTTGGTATTTATTATACATACAACGGTACTTTTTAAACAAATATTTTATTATTTTTTAAATGACTTTTTTGCTTTCTTAATATTTGTCCAGTATTTTACATGAAGCGACTGCCTATCTGACCTAAACAACCCATTTAGTACCTACTGGGTATTACGATACCCACTTTTTTTTTTTTTTTTAGCATGGGAAATCATCAAATGACTTCTCCGCTCTGGGCGGAGCGGAAGGGAGTGTCAGACTTGACTGACTAAAACCCATCCATGTTCCTTCTTAGCCTTTTGTGTTCCAGGACCACGGTATCTCTTTCGAACAACCCGCAGCCCTGGCAGGATTAGATACCCCTTGGTAAGATTGGTTGTCAGACTTTCGGGCCACTGACTATAATGCTCCATTATACTATAAGAAAAATGTTTAATCTCCTGACAACCCATTAATCCAATAAAGGTTTTTTACGGTTCCGTAAATCCGTACCCAAAGGGTCAAACGGGTCCCTATTACTGAGACTTCGCTGTCCGTCCGTCCGTCCGTCTGTCACCAGGCTGTATCTCATGAACCGTGATAGTAAAAATTTTCACAGATTATGTATTTCTGTTGATGCTATAACAACAAATACTAAAAACAGAATAAAATAAATATTTAAGGGGGGCTGGGTCTCGAGGTGGCATTGCACAAGTCCGAGGCCATGTGCTTTCATGGGCCTCGGAATGCGCCACCGTCGGGATCCATACTGACGGTAGGAGGGGTTCCCATCGGCGTCGAGTCGACGCTGAAGGGCTTGTCCTCGACAGCCTGTGGAACTTCGTGGAGCACTTCCGACGTTTGGCCCCCAAACTGGAACGGGCAGGGGCTGCGTTCAAGCGGCTCTTGCCCAACCTGGGGGTCCAAACGCCTCCTGCCGGAGGCTCTACGCGGGGGTCGTGCGGTCCATGGCCCTTTACGGGGCCCCGGTGTGGGCGCGTTCTTTGAGGCGGCGAGCCGCCCACTACCTGAACGCGCCCCAGAAGGTGGTAGCCGTAAGGCTGATCCGGGGGTACCGCACGATCTCCGGCGAGGCGGCGAGCCTCTTGGCCGGATTGCCGCCATGGGATCTGGAGGCGATAGTCCTCGCGTGCCTGCACGAATGGCGCGCGGAGGCACTACGCCGGGGGGAAACTCCGCTGCCGCGGCAAATTGTCGCTCAGCGGACAGACCTCCGGCGCGATCTCATGGCGACATGGAGGGAGCGACTGTCGCAACCCCGTGCAGGGCACGCCACAATAGTGGCGATAAGTACCCTCTTTGAGGAGTGGCTAGAGAGGCGCCACGGCGCCCTCACCTTTCGCCTGACGCAGGTCCTCACCGGACACGGTTGTTTCGGGAGGTTCCTGCACCGAATCGGGCGGGAGGAAACGCCCGGGTGTCACCACTGCGAGGATCGGCCGGAGGACACGGTGGAGCACACTGTGGAGCTATGCCCCGCTTGGGCTGAGCACCGCCGTGTCCTCGTAGCGGCGATTGGCGGCGGCGACCTCTCGCGTCCGGCCCTGGTTAAATCCATTGTCCAGAGCGAGAGGGAATGGGAAGCCGTCGCCTCCTTCTGCGAAGCAGTCATGCTAGCGAAGGAGGTGGCGGAACGTGAGAGGGAGAGAACCTCACGTCCCAGCCGCCGCGGGAGACGCCCCGGGTGTCGGGGGGCAACCAGTGGCCCCCGGCCACCGTAGGCGCGGGCCTGTGGACGGTGAGTAATGGGCTAGCTCACCGTCCGTCCGTCTTATGACGACAGACCGTGCCGACGGCGCGTTCGTGTTCCACGCGCGCCTCAAGGAGATGTCAGCAAATCGGAAGGGGTCCGAGAGGGCCGATGCCTGCCAGGGCTGCGGGTTGTTCGTAAGAGATACCGTGCCCCTGGAACGCAAAGGGCTAAGAAGGAACATGGATGGGTTTTAGTCAGTACAAGTCTGACACTCCCTTCCGCTCCGCCCAGAGCGGAAGAAGTCATTTGATGATTTCCCATCCAAAAACAAAAAAGAAAAAAAAAAAAAAAGCGTGGCGCCCATACAAAAATTTGATTTTTTTGGTCGTTTTTTATAATAATGGTACGGAACCCTTCGTGCGCGAGTCCAACTCGCACTTGGCCGGTTTTTTTATACTTGATACTACATAAATGGTCTCACTAGCATTTGATTACTTACGATGTAAGCTGTCAAAGTTTAAATGTCTTACGATATATTACTAAGGAAAATATACGAACGAAAATATATGTACCGCGATTAATAGAGATATCTTTAGAAGATTTCCCGAGGGATATGAGCGTGGACCGAGGCCATTGTTAAGCACATGGGAAGGCATTTTGATATCCACCAAAAAAGTGGGTCACTATTTTCGCTTGTTGTTAACAAAATCATTTTTACTTGGCCGGTTGTTATCAGTTATTATCACACATCACTCTATCCATTTTAGTTGGTTGCTCCTGCCCGCTACTTGGCTCGCGTTGAAATTTTGATGCGTATTTCAGGGATAAAAAATACACATATAAACCTTCCCCTTGAATCATTCTGTCTATTGACGAAAATCACATCGAAATCAGTTGCGTAGTTTAAAAGAGCTTAGCGTACAGACGCTAGATGGCGGGAAGCGACTTTGTTTTATACATTTTTTTGTAAAAAATATTAAAAATTTGAGACAAAACACCTATACAAATCGGTCTAATGTAATGTGCTAAGCGGTCTACATAGCGGTCACCCGACGCTACTTTTATGTTATGTGGTTTTTTTATTAAATTTTAAATTTAATTTCATACTTTTCAAACATATAATATTTTTTCTCCTCCCGCCATTCCTTCCACTTTTCTCGGTGTTAGCGCGTATTCTCGCACATTAACGAAAACTAGGAAAGTTACAAATTTTAAAAAATCTCGAGGTTTTTTGGTTTTTTATGTAGCTGGCGTAACTTTCAAACTTCCTCTTATATACTCATTCCTTACTTTATCCATTCTTGTATTCTACAATCTAACATAATATTCTAAATTATGCCGACAGCCAATAACACAGTAATGATTGATGATCAATTTATCTCAAGATATCTCGCGTCTTGAGATTTATCGATCATTCATGGAATGCTGCGCATGAGTGGGTCCATGTGAAATGTGATAGATTGCATATTGCATGTATTATGTGATCGTTCGTCGTAGACGAGATCAATAACATTGTATGTTATTTGTATGAGTGAGATATCAAAGTCCATGGATGTGAAAAAGTAGGGAACGTTGCTGGAATCGCCCCGTGATACAATTTTATAAGTTTTAATTGAAATAACTACTCTGTCCATTACAACGATTAACAAATTAAATAACTAAAATAAGAATAAACTATAAAAGGGCGCCAAAAAACTCCTCCTCAACGCTGTCAGCTGGAAATGTGCCAAGAGACTGGCAGCATGGCCACGTTGTATGGCAATACTTATCTGGCCAAAGTAAAAGCCAGCCCTTGGGTCACGAGAAGCGCCAACTGGCGTTTCGATATTTCCTTAGAATTAGAACTTGTCTTATGTCTATGTATTTTTATAGACTTTAAAAAAATGAACGTTTGAGGAGCTCGTGGCTAAATAATAACAGCCGCTCGGGTTGATGTTCAGGTTCAGCCGCGCTTGCCTAGGTTGGTACGTGAATGGGTGAGCACCTATTACATACCGAGTTTCCTCAGTGCCTCGGAAAGCACGTTAAGCCGTTGGTCCCGGCTGTCATTTGTAGATCTTTGACAGTCGATATGATTAGTCAGAAGCCCGTAAGCCTTACAGCCAGATTTTTCAATGATTGTCGTGGTACCTAGTTGCTAGCTTCTGAAGGTCAGATAAGCAGTTTATGTAAAAACGGATATCCATTTAGACTATAAACCTATATCAACATAGTCTGGATACTCTAAGCCTTAAAATGTCGACGTGTGAACGTAGACAATGGGGATAGAAACTGTGGAACTAATGGCGCTACCATAGCTGGTTCCAAGCATCGTCATTGGTTGAAAATCTAATAATGTCATTTTATATTTCATAATAGCTCGACCTCATTGGTCAGATTGAGAACCAGCTATAGTCGTGCCGTCTACAATTAGCTTTTAACGGGCTTCCCCATTGCATGTAAAATTCTGGTAGCCTGGACAAAGCCTAGTTTTGACTAGACTCTAGACAATGAAAGGGCGATGATTGCGCAAATTGCCTAGAAATTATGGTTCGATTTGGCAGACTGAAGTCATCATCTGCCTAGCCTTTTCCCAACTATCGTTTCGTTTTCGTTTTCAGCCCAAAAGACGTCCACTGCTGGACATAGGCCTCCCACAAGTGTCACATTGACATTTTGGGGGGTTTTGCCATAATCGCCACGCTTGGCAGGCGGGTTGGCGATCGCAGTACGGTTGTTACAAAAGCACAGAGAACGCTGCTGCCCATTCTCTGTCAAGTCCCTTAGTCGCCTCTTACGACACCCACGGGAAGATATGGGATGGTGCTATTCTTTACGTCCGACACCATACAGAGCCAACTATATTGGGGTCTAACCAGATGTGCACTGATTACCAGTATTTTACATGGAGCGACCCCTCTCGGACCCCTTCCGATTTGCTGACATCTCCTTGAGACGCTCGTGGAACAGGAACGCGCCGTCGACACGGCCTGTCGTCATAAGACGGACGGACAGTGAGCTAGCCCATTACTCACCGTCCACAGGCCCGCGATGCGTTGTAACCCTTACCCCACAAATAACGTGTATTCGTGTAACATCAGGAAACATGTAAAACGGATGGGTTTTAGTTAGCTTACATGTAAACACGGAACTCCGTGTTTAAATGTCATCACTATTTTATGAGGTAAGCAGTTGTTACTTACTGGATATTTATGTTTTCGTGCCCGTAAAAGACGGGAAAACATCGTAAGGAAACCGGCTTGTATTAGAACCAAAAACCACCCGCACTAGGCCCGCATGGATGGGTGACCACAATTTACATACCGAGTTTCCTCCGAGCCTCGGAAAGCTCGAGAAGCCGTTGGACCCGGCTATAATTTGTAAATCTGTGACAGTCGGAGTCGTTACAGGTAATCAGTGGCCCGAAAGTCTGACAACCAGGCTTACCAAGGAGTATTGTATTATTACCCAGTAGTAACTGGGTTGTGGAGATCAGATAGGCTGTCGCTCCATGCCTTACTGGTATTCAGCTACATTCTGTAAGACTGGAAGACTATCCCAACATGACCATCATCATATTCTTGCCCTTATCCCAATTCATTTGGCGGCGCAGTACGTCTTCTTCTTCCATACTTCTCTATTACTTGTCATCTCATGGGATACCTCCTTTCTTGCCATATCATTCTTCACACAGTCCATCCATCGTTTCTTTGGTCTTCCTCTACCCTTATACCCATCCACATTCATACTCAAAACTTTCCTCACGACATTATCCTCATTCCTCCGGATCACATGTCCATACCACGACAACCGATTTCCACACATCTTTTCAGTCACCGGCGCCACTTTCAGTCTTCCTCTAATGTACTCATTCCTTATTCTTTCCATTCGCGTAACACCACACATTCCCCTTAGCATTCTCATCTCAGCCACATGCAAATGCCTTTTATTCATCCCTTTTGTGGCCCACATTCTGATCCATACAAGACAGCAGGTCTAACCATTGTTTTATAAATCTTCCCCTTACGTTTAAGAGCAATGCGGTAGTCGCAGATAGTTCCCTTCCCGTGCCCTGCCGCCATTTCATCCATCTAATGTTTATTCTGTGCTTAACACTACGATCTATTTCGCCATCGCTTTGTACCGAGTGAACCGATGCGAGTATTTATCATATCTACCACTTTGCCATCATTAAAGGCAGACTGACCTTGTCGCACCCACCAATCATAGTTATTTATTGATTGACAAATTACAAGCCTACTTATACCTTAATGACTTCGCTGGAGGGACAGTCTTGCACAAACGCGCCGTCATTATAAACGAAGGACACAATACATGAGAAACGATGTTGAACTTTTTATAACTTTACCATTACGTATGGAGAGATGGGAGGCCTCGTATTTTTTACCAGCCCTTAATGTCCCAGTGCTGGGCATATGCGTGCCTCCTTCCAGAGACTCTTTTTGTGCTCCACCTCGAACCAGCCATCGCAGGCTTAGTAAAAGGTTTGGAAGGGGTCTGAGAGGGCCGGTGCCTGCCAGGACTGCGGGACTGTTCGGAAGAGATACCGTGGCCCTGGAGCACAAAGAGCTAAGAAGGAATATGGATGGGTTTTAGTCAGTACAAGTCTGACACTCCCTTCCGCTCCGCCCAGAACGTGAACCGCAACTTTATATATAAACAGAATACCTGCACGCTTCAGATACATTCTGTATTATGACATATGATCAATTTTTTCTTCCAAACTTGAATATAACTTCAAATATTTCATGACACACTGACTTTCTTAACGCATTATCTTTGTCACTTTATCTAATCTCTTCTTAGTGACAGTGTCAAAGCTTCTGAGAGAGCTTTCTTGAGATTATCTCCGAGTAATCTATCAGCATTCCAGAATGTGGTGAATGTGACTGTTATGTGTGATGTCATGTTTTCTTTTTTGTATTAAATATTACTTGCTTCCATATTTGAATCGGATTTTGTTCATAATTTTTTTCTTTTGCACTTAACCATAAACTTGTTCAAATTAGGTTTTCTTATTTTTAAGCAATAGGCGAAATTTAATTGCTAGGTTTTCATTTGTAGATCTTTGACAGTCGTTAAGAGTAGTAAGAAGCCAAAAGTCTGACATCCAGTCTTACCAAGGGGTATCGTTACCCGGTAACTGAGTTATGGAGGTCAGATAGGCAGTGGCTTCATGTAAAATACTGGTACTCAGCTGCATCCGGTTAGACTGGAAGCCGACCCCAAGATAGTTTGGGAAAAGGCTAGACAGATGTTGATGATGATCTCCCTACTAGTAAAGGTCCCGTCTAAATCGGCCCAGCTGTTTCGGAGATTATCCGGAATAAACTGACAAACAAACATAAATCAATTTTTTTTTTCATTAAGTACCGTATATACTTTCGTAGGTAAGTAGTAAAAAGCTGTTATTTTTATATTACAAACAGACACTTCAATTTTATTCAAGGTGTTGTTTTGCATCCTCGTCCCAAATTCAGGAGGTTGAGGTTGTCACAAGAGAATAAATAATCAATTTAAATAACGGTACCTAGTTAATTATTAATAATAAACACAGATTATGTTGGTTATTTAAGTTTGTCAGTATTACAGAATAGCCCCCTTAACGGTGGAATGTGGTTTAGGGAATAAGATATTATCGAATAAACTTTTAAGATTGTTTGTGTGTGTGAAAGCGAGGTTATAGGGCGAGGATCAGATGGGCCGCGTTTAACACACGGGTGGTTCACACTTACCGATTTCCGAAAATAACAAAAAAAAAAAAAATTACCTACTCATTTTATTATTGATTCGGTTCGAGAATCATTAGCATAGTTACCTCCTTCCTACCTTCTTGGATTAAACGAGGATGCAAAACAACACCTTGTATGTATGGATGATCCTGCAACAGTTCTACCTTATGACGTCATCATGGCGTCATACCTACTTAATCAAACTTGCGTGGTCGTGTATTTGTGATCAGTATTGGCCGACGCATCTAAAAGGAATCTGACGATTGAGTGATTTGGAATGAAGAGCGGGGGTGGGATGAGCGAATTTATGATGCTACAAACAGGATATTGTTGGTTTGCATTTTTGTACGATACATTCGGAAATTATTTTGCTTTATGCATCTACCCGGGCTAAGCTAGGGATTAAGAAATATGACCGTGTTTTTAATCCCCGACCAAAAAAGAGGGTTGTTATAAGTTTGACGTGTATACAGCTGTCACACTGTACAGTGTCTGCCCTTGTCCCATTCTATTTGGGGTCGACGCGACACGTTTTCTTCTTCCATTCTTCCCTCTCAGACATCACGACATCATTTACTTCTTTCTCTTTCATATCATTCCTCACACATTCCATCCATTTAAACTAATATTGTAAAGAGGAAAGATTTGATTGTTTGTTTGCATTGAATAGGCTCCGAAACTACTGGTCCGATTTGAAAAATCGTTCTTTTCGTTCTTTTCGCGATCTTTCAGTGTTAAATAGCCCATTTATCGAGGAAGCTATAGGCTATATATCATCACGCTACGACCAAAAGGAGTGGAGCAGCAATGAAAAAAGTTGCGAAAACGGGGAAAATGTGACGCAAACGAAGTTGCGTCGGACAGCTAGTTTTAGATAAATAGATACATCATTTATTCAGTGCACACAAAAGACATACCACAACATACAGAAGCACAATTAAATGACATAGATTACAAAAATATACCTATATAAAAACAAGATGCCAATATTCTAAAAGAAAAAAAAACATATTTACGAAATAGTTACAGTAACACCATCATGATTTCAGCCGAAAGACGTCCACTGCTGGACATAGGCCTTCCCCAAGAAGGGGGGGTTTTTGCCATAATCGCCACGCTTGGCAGGCGGGTTGGCGATCGCAGTCGGTTGTTACAAAAGCACAGAGAACGCTGCTGCCCATTCTCTGCTAAGTCCCTTAGTCGCCTCTTACGACACCCACGGGAAGACATGGGATGGTGCTATTCTTTACGTCCGACACCATGACATACTTCAAATAAAATAACGAGTATATAAGGCGCGGTGTGCCTCTCAAGGTTGCACCAAATGGGAGTCCAGCTCAGCATGTGTCAGGCATGCACCTGACGCTGTTTCTTTCCTCTCACTCTCCATTCATCCGCATTCATATCCATCACTCTTTTAGTCACATGCGTTTCATCCCTCCTCAGTACACCTTCTACTTTCATTGTCATGTTAAGCAATTTGCCGTATCCATATTTGCTTTAAACTCTGTATTGGCTAGCTCAACGTCCGTCCGTTTTACGACGACAGGCCGTGTCGACGGCGCGTTTGTGTTCCACGCGCTCCTCAAGGAGATGTCAGCAAATTGGAAGGGGTCCGAGAGGGCCGATGCCGGCCAGGGCTGCGGGACTGTTCGAAAGAGATACCGTGGCCCGGGAAAACAAAGAGCTAAGAAGGAACATGGATGGGTTTTAGTCAGTACAAGTCTGACACTCTCATTTGATGATTTCAAACCCGTAAAAAGGGTGACAATACATCGTCAGCCACACCCTGTCTGCTCAAACCATCTTTTCACCTTCATGAGCTCACGCCAAAGGAATGTCGCCGTTTTTCTTCTATAAATACAACACATTTCTAGCTAAACTGCCTAAGTTTAGGCCATTGTCTGAACTATTAGGCCACTGGCGGTGCCATGATCGGTCACGGCATGTCATAGACTAGTTATATCACAGGGCGTGTCTAGAGCGAGCTGTCATGGCGTCACGATAGCAAGACTGATGTCATGGGGACGTTTTTTTTAAGACTAGCTGTGCCCGCGACTTCGTACGCATGGAATTTAACAAAAAAGTTATTTAGTTTTCATTATTTTGCATTTTTATTTTAATTATTTTAATTTTTTTCTAAAACCCGGGACCTGGGAATCGAACCTATGACCTCATGCGCATCGGTATAATAATATAGCCTATAATGTTCCCACTACTGGGACACAGGCCTCCTCTCTATGAGAGGGAGTGGGCTGTAATCCACCACGCGGGCGCAGCTGCGGGTTGCTAGATGTCACATGTCTTCGATTTTTTAATTCTAGGACATGCCGGTTTTCTCACGATGTTTTCTTCTACCGTTTTTGAGGGCAGCGGTGATGAAATAAATTATGCAGAGAAATGCGCCTCCCTGGGTTCGAACCCAAAGCTTATTGCTGGTAAGTTGGGGCTGCCACCACCGGGCTACCGATGCTCTCCTAAAAAATAAACCTAAAATCATCATCATCATCATCATCATCATCATCATCAGCCTGTATTCGTCCACTGCTGGACATAGGCCTCTCCCATGACACGCCACTGAGCACGATCCTTGGCCAAAGAAGAAGAATACAGCTGGGTTGGGCAGCGTATGGAAAACTGCGTCGAGTCTTCACATCGCCAATTCCACAGAGTCTAAAGACGAAAGTCTATAATCAGTGCGTCCTACCCGTCATGTCGTACGGTGCCGAAACGTGGACACTCACGGTTGGGTTGGTCCACAAGTTTAAAGTCGCTGAACCTAAAATATTAACTAAAAAACAAAACATTAAATTCCTTCCTCAGAAAATTTGGACACCCCTAATCAAAAGACAGCCCCTACATTTGACCTAAAACCGCTCCGGCAAAGCTAGCTCATAACCTAGAAATCTAGCCTAGCCCAGTTGCGTTTTCCTAGAAATAAATTGCTAGTAAAAGCTCCTAACTAATAGCTTTGGTTGGTTAACTTGAAGAAATTAGTCGTTTTATGTAATAATGCAGGGGCACTGCAGTTGGCATTAAAAATATTTTACGACATAAGGAAAAATAAAAGCCATCAAAAGCGCAATAACTTACTTAAGTACCGATTTGACCCAGAAACTATTTAGGTTTTCTTATTTTAAAGCATTATGTGATTTTTTTTGCTTGTTATTGGTTTTCATGACAATCAATCAAGCTATGCAAAACTCTGAGCCTTAGTATTAATTTAATTTTTTTTCTGATATACACCTAAATCTGTTTGTTTCTGCATCACCCAAAGGTTCATCATCTGCCTAGCCTTTTCCCAAACTATCTTGGGGTCGGCTTACAGTCTAACCGGATGCAGCTGAGTACCAGTATTTTACATGAAGCGACTGCCTATCTGACCTCCACAACCCCGTAACTGGGTAATACGATCCCCTTGGTAAGACTGGATATCAGACTTTTTGGCTTCTGACTACTCGTAACGACTGTCAAAGATCTACAAATTACAGCCGGTACTAACGGCTTAACGTGCTTCCCGAGGCACGGAGGAAACACGGTATGTAATTAAGGTCACCCATCCACGGACCAACCTCGGCAAGCACGGCTTAACCTTAAATATCGACCCGTGCGGCTTTTAATTATTTAGCCACGAGCTCCGACTGGTAGAAAATGCTTATGGCATTAAGTCATACTTTGCGCTGTGCTGCTTTAAAGTGTTAAATATAAAAGCTTGTAATAAATTGGTCGGCACGGTTGGCGCAGTGGTTGAGCGATCGACTGCTGCGCTGCGTGTCGCGGGTTCGATCCCCGCACGGAGCAAATATTTGTATGGCCTACAGATAGTTGTTCCGGGTCTGGCTGTTTGTGTATGTCAGTTTAAATGTTTGTAAACGCACCCACGATACAGGAGAAATTGGAGATGATCCCAGCATGCGTTGCAATGCACTTATTACTACCCACCATTCTTAGGTTCTGTGTGGTGTCGGACTGTTCTGTGTGGTGTCGGACTTAAAGAATAGCACCATCCCATATCTTCCCGTGGGTGTCGTAAGAGGCGACTAAGGGATTTGCCAGAGAATGGGCAGCAGCGTTCTCTGTGCTTTTGTAACAACCGTACTGCGATCGCCAACCCGCCTGCCAAGCGTGGCGATTATGGCAAAACCCCCCCTTCTTGGGGGAGGCCTATGTCCAGCAGTGGACGTCTTTCAGGCTGAAATGATGATGATGATGATGATTCTTAGGTAGGTAGTAGGTTCTACCTACCTTAGAACCTTCTACAAAGTATTAGGAGACATTAAAAAAAATGATTGACATCGGTAAGTCGTTCTCAAGTTATGGCCTGACCAAGGGAAATAGGGATTCATTTTTATATATACAGGGTGTAACAGAGAGGGTATAAAGGTTGTAAAACACCTCTTAACGAAGCCGAAAGGCACTGGTTCGCCCTGTCATTGCGATCATTTTTTTGTTCTACACCATACCTGGGAACCTTCTAGTTACGGAGATATTAGGGGTAAAAGTTCCAACTTTTTGTCCGTCGGACAAACATAGTAATAGCAAAAAATTATCTGCTGCCCCATACAAAATTTAAAAACCTATTCGACCCAACTGTATGGGGCAGCTGATATTTTTTTCGCTATTACAATGTTTGTTCGACGGAGAAACATGTTCAGTTTGATGGTCTGTAGCACACTCTTAAGTATGTATATACCCTTTCCGTTACACCCTGTATATATTATATACCCTTCCATCGGGAATCACAGGTGCGATATAATGTTCCTGTTAGCTGCCATCTTTTGGTCTCTGTCACACACCTCGCGATAAAAGTGACGTTTGATCTATAAATAGTTCTTTGTACAGCTCAAATAATGACAATGTTAATTACCGTATCGACCTCACTACTGCTCGCAGCGTCACACAAGGTATTTGACGTACGATAGTCTGTAATATGTCCGATAAAAATGTGTACAGGGCGTGGTTTTCCAAAAATGTCATTGCCTCTATTTCTATCAAGTACTGTGACACTGTGGGCCGGACATTTTGCGACAAACACCCTGATTATTTAAGTACATTATTTTATCAACGTTGCAAATAATATTTACAACGCAATATTTTTTATAAAAAAAAACACGTTGCTCACACTAGGAATTTCTCCTGTATCGTGGGTGCGTTTACAAACATCTAAACTCACATACACAAACAGCCAGACGCGGAATAACTATTGCCATACAAAAATTTATGGCAACCGTTGCCATAAATTTTTTGCCACGGTTGGCGCAGTGGCTGAGCGACCGACTGCTGCGCTGCGTGTCGTGGGTTCGATCCCCGCACGGAACAAATATTTGTATGGCCTATACAGATAGTTGTTCCGCGTCTGGCTGTTTGTGTATGTGAGTTTAGAAGTTTGTAAACGCTCCCACGATACAGGAGAAATCCCTAGTGTGGGTGGGGCAACGTTTTATGGCGCCCTCTCGAGAAAAATCAGGAACTGCTATAAAAGAGGACAGCCGTGGTCGTATGCCACCTACCCTAAAGACAATACATTCTAATGATCTATGATCTCTTACTAGTATGATATTTTGCTCTTGGTAAGGGATCATAAAGGACAAAGTGGCAGATGACCACAGCGGTCCTCTGAACATCACTATGCATAGTTATTAAATATATTTAAGAGAACATTTTCTTGTTTCATACTTTTTAGAGCGTGATTTTCAGTAGTCGGGTTTTAGTTTTTTAACCTATTTTTGGGGTTCCGTACCCAAAGGGTCAAACAGGACCCTTTTACTGAGACTTCGCTGTCGGTCGGTCCGTCCGTCCGTCCGTCTGTCACCAGGCTGTATCTCAAGAACCGTGATAGTTAGCCAGTTGAAATTTCTACAGATTATGGATTTCTGTTGCCGCTATAACAGCAAATACTAAAAACAGAATAAAATAAATATTTAAGGGGGGCTCCCAAACAAAAAAGTCGATTTTTTGCTCGTTTTTATAAATAATGGCACGGTAACCTTCGTGCGCGAGTCCGACTCGCACTTGCCCGTTTTTTAGTCTGGTGCCTTTCAGACGATGATGATAATGGTGGTTTCTGTTTCTGTTACTTGTTGCTGTGGTCATAGATATGTGATCAGGTTGCCAGGAAACCGTGAGAATCAGCACAAGCACACCGCTCCATGTCTTCAGTTATTTATACACCCTGTATAGAAGCAAGCCGACTCGGATACGGCCGGTCCGTTCCGTGTACGACATGCCAGAAGATATAAATTAACTGACAATAGGGTTGCCTCTCATCATCATCTGCTTAGCCTTTTCCTTACTTTGTTGGGGTCGGCTTCTAATCTAACTGGATGCAGCTGAATACCAGTATTTTACATGGAGCGTCTGCCTATCTGACCTCCACAATAGGCTTGCCATTGTTTATAGTTATTAAATACAACATGATTTCGTTTCCATCAACATTTCAAGGTAGCTTATGCAAGAGACAATTTGTTCGTGGAGACAAAAAAAAGCATTAAATAAAATTCAACATAATATCACGAGAGCAGTGGTGGCAGCCCCGACTTACGAGCAGTAAGCCGTGGGTTTGAACCCAGGCAGGTGCATTACTTTGTGTAATTTATTTCATCACCGCTGCCCTCAAAAACGGTGAAGTAAAACATTGTGAGGAAACCGGCATGTTCTAGAAGTAAAAATTCGAAGACATGTGACATCATCAATTAAACAAAGTAATGCGCCTGCCTGGGGTCGAATCCACGGCTTACTCCTCGTAAGTCGGGGCTGCCACCACTGGGCCACCGCTGCTCTCCATGAATGAATACGTCAAAATCTAATCACAAATGATAATGAATGAACGTCTACATTGTTTCTGACAGCCCTGAGCATTGCCTAGCTAGACGGTTACGTAAGCGACCCCAGTGACTGCCAAAACCGATGCGTTGTGTTACTAGGCTTGACTTAAGTAATGATTATAATGTTATTGTTTATATCGTATCAAGGGAAGAAGTGCATTCTTTGCTTATTACTGAGACTTCGCTGTCCATCGTCCGTCCGTCTGTCACCAGGCTGTATCTCATGAACCGTGATAGTTAGCCAGTTGAAATTTCTACAGATTATGTATTTCTGTTGACGCTATAACAACAAATAATAAAGACAGAAAAAAAAAATATTTAAGAATCCCATACAAAAAAACGTTTTTTTTTTTCGGTTTTATAAATAATGGTACGGAACCCTTCGTGGGCGAGTCCGACGCGCACTTGGCCGGTTTTTTCTTTCATAACATGCCTCACACAATCCATCCATCGCTTCCTTTGTCTTCCTCTCCTTTCATCAAGCAGCGTTTATATTCATCACTCTTTAATTCACATGCGATTTGATATTTGGTTACTCAGGTGCTCGTGGCTAAATAATAACAGCCGCACGGGTCGATCTTTAAGGTTAAGCCGTGCTTGCTGAGGTTGGTCCGTGGATTTATGACCATAATTACATACCGAGTTTCCTCCGTGCCTCGGAAAGCCGTTAGTCCCGGCTGTCATTTGTAAATCTTTGACAGTCGTTACTAGTAGTCGGAAGCCAAAAGTCTTACATCCAATCTTACTAAAGGGTATCGTATTACCCAGTTACTGGGTTGTGGAAGTCAGATAGGCAGTCGCTTCATGTTAAATACTGGTACTCAGCTGCATCCGGTTAGACTGGAAGCCGACCCCAATATAAGTAGTTTGGGAAAAGGCTAAGCAGATGATGAAATGGGGGCGAGCGAATTGCCACTAACCGGCAACAAATTCCGGCTCCGTGGCTGCTACTCAGCAATTCCTGATGGAACATCCCAATAATAATTTGCCCGTCCCGAGAATCCAACCCAGTTGAAAACATGATTAATCTGTGTTTGGATAGAAACGTGTCTGAACAATCTGCATTGACAGCGATGTCATCATCATCATCATCATTTCAGCCCAAAAGACGTCCACTGCTGGACATATATAAGCCTCCTCCAAGTCACATTGGTATTTTAGGGGTTTTGCCATAATCGTTACGCTTGGCAGGCGGGTTGGCAAAAAAGCACAGACAAGGCTGCTGCCCATTCTCTGGAAAGTCCGTTCGTCGCCTCTTACGACACCCACGGGAAGACATGGGATGGTGCTATTCTTTACGTCCCTGATTCAGACCAACGACGCAACCAATGTAATCCATCGCCATCAAAAAACTATTGCTTATTTTGTGACCCTTATAAAGAACAAAACACTCATCATTGCATTTCAATGACTGTCAAATAAAACTATGATCTAACGCGCTACGTCACTTCTTATCGAAGTCTACTCGCATCGTACTGCAGCCGTGCAAACAATGCTAATTGGAAACTATTTATAATTCTATCGAGTGTCGATACTAGTATTACACATGGTAGCTCTGTATGGTGTCGGACGTAAAGAATAGCACCATCCCATATCTTCCCGTGGGTGTCGTAAGAGGCGACTAAGGGACTTGCCAGAGAATGGGCAGCAGCGTTCTCTGTGCTTTTGTAACAACCGTACTGCGCTCGCCATCCCGCCTGCCAAGCGTGGCGATTATGGCAAAACCCCCCAAAATGTCAATGACTTTAGAGAGATAAATTATCGTTCCGCAGCGGAATACTAACCTTGACCTTGCTTCGCTTAGACCTCACGGCATTTCATACAAACTTTCAAGTCCTCATTTTCCGAAATGACGGAACCGATTTTAATGAATCTTCATAGGCATAATATTCGCAGGTTCGCGCGTGCTAAGACCGTGAAAGCAATGCTATTCCGAGCTGAATTCAATAAAAAAATGTTAAGTAATGAATTAGTTTTTTGTGTTTCCTGCTTAGTCCCCGATCTGCTATTTTTATTTAGGGTAGGACTAGCCCCCGAAACAAATGCCTAGCTGTAGCAATAAGCAAAATTTGTAGGCTATGAATTGCAGAATCAATTCACGCAGCTTAAATTAGTGCTTTCATACAAACCTTCAAGTCCTTATTTTCCGAAATGACTGAACAGATTTTAATGAAACTTCCTACGCATAAGCAGTATACATAGGTCTAAGAAGTTACTAAAAATATTTTCGAATAATATAATGTATGATATTAAATTAAGATAATGTAGATACAGCTAAATTAGACCGATTTTTAATTATCTATAGAAACAGAAATTTCCAATTATCTTCATTTTTAAAAGACATTTCGAAAATGTTTTTAGTAACTTTTTATACCTATGTATCCAGCTTATGTGTATGAAGTTTCATTAAAATCTGTTCAGTCATTTCGGAAGATAAGGACTTGAAAGTTTGTATGAAATGTCGTAAAGCGTAAACGTTCTTTAATACTTTCCATTTCGGTGGCGCCACTTTCGCTCCCATCTCCGCTATTATTATTCCTTACTGTTCTAGATGCACTAACAACACTAGGTATTGCACAATACCCTCTTACGGCACACGATAACCTACTCAAGGTCCATTCATTACATAGTCACCTATATACATATATCTTCAACACGACGGCGACGTCACTACAAACATATTCAGCTCACACAGTCTTCGTGCAAATACTTTCAAACGTACAAACAGATAGACAATGTTTTGTAATATAAGTAGACACACTGTAGACATAATAGTATTAACATACAGTGGTTCAACTCGGAACAAAAAAGTCACATGCTCGGCATGTAACGCCAAGCCAGAGGTCTATGGGCGCATTCTTTGCAAGGACGGCATAAAAACTCGGACACCAGTGTCCGTACAATGACGCTTAAAACATTATTGTTCCATTCCTATTCCAGAGTGAAAAAGAGACGGAGCTAGACGACTTGTATAGCTCCGTCTCTTTTTGCTAAACCTATATTTTAAAAAGGCAATGAGCAACAAATACAAAATTACAGATCTATTGCACTTTTGCCATTTTTTTCCAAAATATACGATATTTATGAGGAGCTTTACACATAACTGGAAAAACAAAAGATTCTCTGCAACTAACAAAAAGGTTTCCGGAAGAACACGACAATAAACATGGCTAGTGCCTAACAAGTCAGAGGTCTATGGGCGCATTCTTTGCATGGGCGGCATAAAAACTAGAGTGGAAAGAGATGGAGCTAGACGACCTGTATAGCTCCGTCTCTTTTTCACTCTGGAATAGGAATGGAACAATAAGGTTTTAAACGTCATGGTACGGACACTGGTGTCCGAGTTTTTTGACTTACTGGAACCTAAACATTTGGGCAGCCATTCGACTTTTGAATGCTTTTCTGTTTGTTTGTTTTGTTTTCGCCGATTAGGTTATCATTAGATCCAAAAGTTGCGAACTCCTCAATGTGTTTACAAATTTTATATCTTTTGGTGGGAAGTGTGGTTGGTTTACTCATAATCTTTACACTGTGGCAATATTGCAATGTAAGCAGACTTGAGGTTAAGAACACTTCACACATTTGTTTACGTTTGAATCATTGTGCAGGTTATTTTGAGGAGCTCAGCAGTGCAAGCTAAAGTTGGAACAACAAAGATTTCAACTGCTTTTATTTTGAGCGAAATATTTGAAATCGCAATGAGTCGTTACTATTGAGAGCAATTTTGGGCGATTGTCAATTTTCATGCTTCAGACCCCGGTTTCGTGGCTAATATTTTTAAAAAGTAGACAGATCTTATTTTTTTTAAAACGTTGCCTCACGCTAGGATTTGTTCCTGTATCGTGTTTACACAGCCAGACCCGAGAAACTGCCTCTAGGTCATACAAATATTTATTCCGTGCGGGATCAAACCCGCGACATGCAGCGCAGGAGCCAATCGCTCAGTCACTGCGCCAACCGTGCCATCCAATTATTTCATTCGTCTGATTAATTTGTAAGTCTTGTACACATGGCGACACATGAAGAAGACACATCTAGTATAACCTGATGTCGCTTTGTATGAGCTTCCCTTAGAGTGAGAGATCAACTAAACTTGGTTTTACATAGCTTTATTGGTCGTCGCGTGTACCTACTGCAAATGCTTACATATGGCATCTGCATGAGACACCATTCATACACATCGGAGTGTAAATGGGTCTTTATTCAGTCGACACCATTCAATCCTACCACGTGTGCCATAATGGCCCCCGGCCCCTCGGGTCAAAGATCAAGAATAATCAGTGCGTGAACATGGCACAGATACTAATGATTTTCTTCATTATTAGTTGAGTTTTAATATGTTATCAGAGGTCGGAATTAGGTAGAGTTATTTTTGTACTTCCATCGAAATGTTGATATTAATATCGATCTTCCCCTGCGTGTGCGCATTGGAATTTTGCAACTTCGGACATCCGATGTCGGATGGTTTAAATTGTGTAAAAGTAAATAACTTTTTTATTTAATAAATCCCGGGATTTTTCTGCTGTTTAAATTAATCTCGGGATTTGAGGCATTATCCATTTTATTCTTTCGCTGTATGAAATCAGTGTAAGTACACAAAATGTAACCCTTGCGGGGCTCCACATCGCTGTCGATGTGGTGAAGCAGTCGACGGCCTCGGACACCATGGCCTTTCCTGCAGTAAGAGTGCAGGTCGGATAGCGCGGCACGCTAGCATTAATGATCTTATTCGTCGTGCTCTTGCCACCGCCGGGGTGCCAGCTGTCTTAGAACCCAATGGCTTGGCACGCGTCGATGGGAAGAGACCAGATGGCATGACCATAATGCCATGGAAGTTGGGTAGGCCTTTGGTGTGGGATGCGACTTGCGTCGACACCCTTGCGCCATCCCATCTTCCTAGCACGGTGAGCTGCGCTGGGGCTGCTGCTGCAGGTGCTGAAAACCTTAAACGGCGCAAATACAATAACTTAATTGGTAATTATGTGTTTGAGCCGTTTGGGGTTGAAACACTAGGGCCATGGGGCCCGAGTGCCCACCTTCTGTATCGAGATATCGCTAAACGGTTGGTCGACTCTTCACGTGACCAGAACGCTGGCCTTTTTTTTGCCCAAAGAATCAGCATTGCCATCCAACGTGGCAATGCGGCCAGCGTTCTGGGCACTTTTCCTGTTGACAGCGATGTGGACGAATTTTTTGACGCCCTGTAATTTTGATATTTGTACATATTTTATTATTATTTTAGATATATTTGTAGTTTGTAAATAATGTAAATATGTAATGATACAGAAATAAAATAAAGTAAAACAGTACACAAATAACTCTACCTAATTCCGACCTATGGTTATTATACAACTTGTAATATGTTATTATTACTTATTATACAACTGGATAATACGATACCCCTTGGTAAGACTGGATGTCAGACTTTTGGCTATTGACTACTTATAACGACTGTCAAAGATCTACAAATGACATTCGGGACCAACGGCTTAACGTGCTTTCCGAGGCACGGCGGAAATTCGGTATATAATTATGGTCACCCATCTACGGACCAACCTCGGCAAGCACCGCGGCTTAACCTTAAAGATGTACTATACTGCCATACTTGAAAGGTAAATATAAGTTTAAGTAAGAGTTAGCAGAGGTCTGTATGTGTCGGACGTAAAGAATAACACCATCCCATATCTTCCCGTGGGTGTCGTAAAAGGCGACTAAGGGACTTGCCAGAGAATGGGCAGCAGCGTTCTCTGTGCTTTTGTAACAACCGTACTGCGATCGCCAACCCGCCTGCCAAGCGTGGCGATTATGGCAAAACCCCCCATGTTATGTCAATGTGGCGAAACTTTGGGGAGGCCTATGTCCAGCAGTGGACGTCTTTCGGCTGAAATGATAATGATGTTGAAGAGTTAGCAACAACATGGCATTATCACGGAACAATACAGGGTTTAAAAATAAGGTCTGCTCTGTAGGTCACAGTTCAAGTAAAACAATGATACTCGTAGATAGTATGAATCATGAATATTATATCAGCTATTGAATATGTAGTAATGACTAACATCTATTAATATAAACCACGTTAATATTTGTCATTGGATAAATTCATGGCTAACGAAACTGTAGTTAGTTTTGGTTTATGGTTTCCTGGTATGGCGGTTATTGCCGTTTAATTTTTATCTAAAACTTCAGCCTGGATTCCATACTAGGCTGAATTTTCGTTTTCAGGTCCGTTTTTATCACCGCTGCCCTCAAAACGGTGAAAGAAAACATCGTGAGCAAACCGGCATGCCCTAGAACTAAAAACTCGAAGACGTGTGACATCTAACAACCCGCACTGGGCCCGCGTGGTGGGTTACAGCGCACTCCCTCTCATAGAGAGGAGGCCTGTGTCCCAGCAGTGGGAGCATATAGGCTGATGATGATGAATCACCAATTATTCTATCAAGACTTTTGGTCTAGTTTAGACATGTGACATCTACTGGGCTCGCGTGGTGGAAAACAGCCCACTCGCTCTCATAGACAGGATATATACGGTGTCCCAGCAGTGGGAACACACAGGCTGATTATACCTATGCTACACACATGCCAGATTTTTTTTAAAAGGACTACAAACTAAAAAAAGCTTTAAGGAAGTCATAAATTATTTTGAGAGCTTTAAAATACTATGCAAAAAATATATTTATGATGATGATGATTTGATTCTATTTTAAAAGATGACCTAAAATGTATACTATAGCAAACCATTTTAAAAACAACATTCATACAGTGATCGGAATAGGTAGATTGATTTTTGGTACTTGTATCATAAATGCACACAGAAAGAATAACATGGATACCTAAGCCATTTTTCCGGAAAGTATTTCCGTTATTTCCGGATTCAATTAAATATTGTTAATGTTGATAGTGTTATTATTACTACTCAATTCAAAATTTAAAGGAAGGTATCAAAACTAAATTAATTTATTATTTATCTGTTGAATAATAAAAACAATCGAATTCCGATCGAAGCATTAATATTTTTAGCCTTTTTATGGCCACAACTTTTTAAAAATTGTTGCACTTAAATTCCAATCAAATCAACCAATTCCGGAGGAATATGCATTAATATACAACGTGTAACGTTAAATGCGCAAAACCTGAAAATAGTTTGATCAGAATAACGAGTTGAATCAATTGAACCACTTTTTAATGTAGGTCACATTTTCCAAAAAAATATTTGTTCATAGGTCAAGCCATAACATACGCAAACCCGCCAAAATAGGTAAACAAACACAAATGTTTGTCGTCCAATTTGAATGAAAAAAGAAAGAAAGAAACGATCACATTGCCAGTAAAACTAAAACAGCAAATAAAACCTTTACGCTTTTTTTTCTCTCAGAATTAGGTCAATTGAATTAAAAATCATTTGGGGTGTCTGAGGTTTATATACGTATACGTTTCAGATCAATGACCCCAATTCAATCTACCTACTACTCCGATGATGATGATGATTTGATTCTATTTTAAAAGATGACCTAAAATGTTTATGTTAGGTATTCTATAGCAAACTATTTTAAAAAACAACATTCATAACTGTCCATCTTTACTATACATATTTACCATAATAAAGCATTTGTTTGGAATGCATTAACGGCTTTCCTACCTACATATTTCTGCTTTGGTTATGTATAAAAAAAAACTGGAGCTATAAAAATTCTTTCCTATAAGCTTTGTGTTAATATGTTGTCGGATTTGAATGTTAGTTTACTTAAATCATCGATTATTTTAAAGGCAGCTATCCGGTTTTAATAACTTTAAAAATAAAACGTCTTACTCAATGCTTTTATTTCAATAAAATCGTTTAAAGGCACTTTCGAAGTATGAAGGAGTCGGGCAGTTACACGTAAAGTTTTATTGTCCGTTCCAAAACGTAGTTTTCTATGGAGAAAAAAGGGCAACAGGATACAGCCCCATGCACATTTTAATCACTTCACTATAAAGTATAAAACAAAGTCGCTTCCCGCTGTCTGTCCTTATGTATGCTTAAATCTTTAAAACTACGCAACGGATTTGGATGCGCTTTTTAATAGATAGAGTGATTCAAGAGGAAGTTTTATAGGTATAATACAATGCATAATATAGTTAAGAAACACTGATAATTTTAGAAGTTCCTAATGTACCTAATGTCATATACATAGACATTCTGTAGTATACATATTTAGTATCAGCATTGCACCCGTGCTAAGCCGGGGCGGGTCGCTAGTGAATTCTAAAATGCACGATTTTTGTGCCCAAATTACCAACATTTCCCCAAAATCTAGCAAACTTTTTAAACGTGACAATCATTGGCGTTAATATGTTCGATCTTCAACTGTTTGTTTATAATCCGACAAGCGACCGAAGTACCCATGGTGCCGCCCGCGCCCTTGTATTGCCACGTAAGTTTCCTCATTTTAGTACATTTGATTTAATTTATACTGGGTTTTTTCACGTGTTATTAAAATAGGATTATATAAATATAATTGAATCTCGATACCTAAAAACACCTTCACGGATCGGACGGGGTATTTTTAACATATTATTGTATAATGATATCAAAAAAACGCCATTGATCCGTGCACTAACAAAAAGTCTATGGAAGTAATTGCAAGTCAATGTACCTTTATGTAGCTATGGGTAAAAAACCTGTTACTTATAGCTAAAGCCTATTATAACCATAGGGTAATAATAATTTGGCAAAGATAGGGCGACGACCCTGTAAAAGAGTTACGGCGCTACTTTTTATTTATTTACTAGGTGGCCGGCGCAACTTCGTTTGCGACACATTTTCCCCGTTTTCACCACATTTTTCATTGCTGCTCCACTCCTATTGGTCGTAGCGTGATGATATAGCCTATAGCCTTCCTCGATAAATGGGTTGTCTAACACTGAAAGAATTTTTCAAATCGGACCAGTAGTTTCGGAGCCTATTCAATGCAAATAAACATACATACAAACAATCAAATCTTTCCTCTTTATAATATTAGTTTATTTATTATGAGATATTGAGAAACATATAAGTTTTTAAACTGACATGGTCATTAACACTATCAATAACACTTGTAACAGGATATTTACTATGTTCATTATTTGTTTCGAGTTCCCGATATTTCTAATAAACTGAAGTTATTGCGGGTGGGTGTTTCATCATCATTATCATCATTTCAGCCGAAAGACGTCCACTGCTGGACATAGGCCTCCCCCAACGTCACATTGACATTAGGGGGGTTTTGCCATAATCGCCACGCTTGGCAGGCGGGTTGGCGATCGCAGTACAGTTGTTACAAAAGCACAGAGAACGCTGCAGCCCATTCTCTGGCAAGTCCCTTAGTCGTGTCTTACGATACCCACGGGAAGATATGGGATGGTGCTATTCTTTACGTCCGACACCATACGGAACCATACTGTGGTGGGTGTTTATGAGCAGACAAATACTATATCTACCCTTTTGCTTGTTCGTTTTTTGCGCTCCGTACCACTACCACTGTCACTCACAACTCGATTCTGTTCCCGACACACGAAACTCACTGTGTCCACTCGCGAACTTCTTACGGCACTCTTTCGGTTTTTAACAAATAATAAATATCCTGTAACTAGTGTTATTGATATTGAGCAACATCTTCATATCTCATTTATCTATCGCCATTGTGCCTTTGACCCAAAAAAGTACAACTTGACTTTACACCTGCTGAACCTAAAAATACATTACACCCAACCTTATTTTGTACGAACAAAGTCTATTTTGGTGCTGAATCTATTTTCAGAGCCGCAAAATGTATTATTGTCAGGATGTGACGTCAACAGTGTATTACTGACTGTAGGATTGGAGTTTTTTTTTTGAATTAGAGGATGTATGACTAAATAGTAATGATTTCAGAAGCTATTTAGATAATGTCAGATTTGCAGCTTCCTGAAAACATCAATATTATCGCTGTACTATTTCCTATTCTGTGATTATGATTATTTTAGTTATCTGTTACTACTTCCTCTAAATTCATCATCATCTGCCTAGCCTTTTCCCAAACTATCTTGGGGTCGGCTTCCAGTCTAACCGGTTCCAGCTGATTACCAGTATTTTACATAAAGCGACTGCCTATCTGACCTCCACAACCCAGTAACTGGGTAATACGATACCCCTTGGTAAGACTGGATATCAGACGTTTGGCTTCTGACTACTCGTAACGACTGTCAAAGATCTATAAATGGCAGCCGGGACCAACTTAACGTGCTTCTCGGAAACCCGGTATGTAATCATGGTCACCCATCCACGGACCAACCTCGGCAAGCACGGCTTAACCTTAAAGATCGACCCGTGCGGCTTTTATTATTTAGCCACGAGCTCCTCTCCCTCCTTATCTGTTACTATTTCCTCTAAATTATATTTTGTTATAGAAATAATATAACATCACATAACTGGTTACGCAGAGGTGTACCTAATAGTTCACCCACATTTCGCCAGTTATGTTAAAGTCCCATTTGGGGCGAGCCTTTTGCCATCAACCGAGCACAAATCCACACTCCGTGGCTGCTACTGAGAATTTCCTGATGGTAAAGCCAATAACAGTTACTGTCGATAAATAGATACTAGATAGATCAAATTATAGATATTTTTTCAAAAACAGTTAAGGAAAACATTGTGAGGAAGCCGGAATGTCTTAGAACAAAAAATTCGAAGACATGTGATATCTACCAACCCGCAGTGGGCCCGCGTGGTGGATAACAGCCCACTCCCTCTCATAGAGAGGAGGCCTGTGTCCCAGCAGTGGGAATATTACAGGATGATTATGCTATGCTTGGAACGGTGAGAGATACTGGCACGATGGATGAGCAAAAGTTTGTATGTTCTCGTGAAATTTTCTGCAAAATAGTATCAATATTTTTTTCCCTGCTAAGCATCGTTCGAGTTTAAAACAGTTGATTTACGTTATATTTGCACATCTTAAATAACTTGTTATAAAAGGTGTTGTTTTGCATCCTCGTCAGAATTCAGGAGGTTGTCACAAAATACATAAATAATTAATTAAAATTACGGTACCTAGATAATGATTAGTAAACGCTGATTTTTTTGGTTGTTTAAGTTTGTCAGTATTGCAGAATAGCCCCCTCAACGTGGTCTAGAGAATAAGAAATTATCGAATAAACGTTTGAGAGTGTGGAAGCGCGGTTATAGGGCGAGAATCAGACGGGCCGCGTTTAAAACACGGGTGGTTAACACTTACCGTTTTCCGTAAATAAGAAGAAAAATAAAAATTACCTAACCATTTTATTATTGATTCGGGTCGAGAATCATTAGCATAGTTACCTCCTTGAATTTGACGAGGATGCAAAACAACACGTTGTATAACACACTACTAAATATTAATTAAACACGATAACAGCTACTTACTTCCTATTCGTCTTATTTTTGATAGGAATGCATTAAATCGTTTCCTTGTAATCTGATAATTACTGTCAAGGATGCTCTGACTCAATATTTGATGCGGAAGAATGCGATTGACTAAGATTAAAAAAAAAACAATTTGATAAACATTCAACTGAATAAAGTCAAAGAAGAAGTGGAACACGGAGCATTAGCATACCAAAAGCAAATAAAAACACACACAAATAGCCTAACAACTGCAACAGACGCCGATCCGTTTTCCGGCCTCGCCGTCGAGGCCCTTCGCGACGCACTAACATCAGCACCCGACCCTTGCTCGACGAGCCAGCCCGCGCCGCTGAGCATGTTACGTTAAATTCCCCAAATAATAATAGTATGACCCAGCCTGTCCCTTGCTGCCCACCCCTCAATGACGCCCTAAGCCGAGGTCCGAACCCGACAGGGGGTGCCCTTAGCGAGCGGTCTTTTAAATGTAACTAGTTTTTAAGCCCCGGCTGGGGGCCTTAAATTAATTTGTGGTCACTACAGTATAGTCCGGTTGAGCAGAAATAACCTTAGCAGGTTGATCTGCGAGCGGCATTAACAAAAAAAAAATGCAACTGCATTATGTGAACCACGAAGTGACAGAAGACTCATAAGGCAACACATATGGGACTTTGTTCCCAAACAAAGCCGGAATTAAAATAAAAGATAGCTTCCTCACAGGAGGAACAGTTCTTACCTGACAATAATCCTCACAACAAATCTGCTAAAAGCTTGTAAAAAGCCGATAGCAAGATGACACCATACAAAAAAAAAATTCAACTTAATCATCTGCCTAGCCTTTTCCCAAACTATCTTGGGGTCGGCTTCCAGTCTAACCGGATGCAGCTGAGTACTAGTATTTTACATGAAGCGACTGCCTATCTGACCTCCACCACCCAGTTAGTACTGGGTAATACGATAGGTACCTCTTGGTAACACTGGATGTCAGACTTTCGGGCCACTGACTACCTGTAACGACTGTCAAAGATCTACAAATGACAGCCGGGACCAACGGCTTAACGTGCTTTCCGAGGCACGGAGGAAACTCAGTATGTAATTATGGTCACCCATCCACGGACCAACCTCGGCAAGCACGGCTTAACCTTAAAGATCGACCCGTGCGGCTGTTATTATTAACAGGTATGATGTTATGTTATCTTTCTGTAAAGTTCGCATGGAAGAACGAGTGATTAATGTTATGAAAAACAGAATTTCATACGATACTGTCTTTTCTCTCTATGAAAACAATTTGTCGAGCATAACTGTAACAAAACAATTTTATGGCCAACTACATGAATGTATATAGAAAACATGTTTTGCCTCCAAAGTCAAACAATATGAGAATCATAATTCATAACCAGTGATCGGAGTAGGTAGATTGATTTTTGGTACTTGCATCAAAAATGCCCACAGAAAGTAAAACATGGATTTAATCCATTTTTCCGGTAAGTATTTTTCAAATCAAATCAAATCAAATCATTTATTTCAAATAAGCCAGTTACAGGCACTTTTGAATGGTCGAACAACAATAAAAATTAAGCTACAGTCCCAGTCACAAGACATAATAACTGTGAAAGTACTGTAGTTGCCCATTCCAAGGCGTAGATCTCTATGGAGAAGAATGGGCAAGAAACTCCATGGACACTCTTTTAAATCAGAATCTTGTTACAAAAACCTTGGTTACATCATTCATGTTGAGATAGAGAGTAATTCCGGTATTTCCGGATACAATTAAATATTGTTAATTTTGGTAGTGATATTATTACTCATCATCATCATCATCATCATTTCAGCCTAAAGACGTCCACTGCTGTACATAGGCCTCCCCCAAAAGGTGGGGTTTTGCCATAATCGCCACGCTAGGCAGGCGGGTTGGCGATCGCAGTACGGTTGTTACAAAAGCACAGAGAACGCTGCTGCCCATTCTCTGGCAAATCCCTTAGTCGGCTCTTACGACACCCACGGGAAGATATAGGATGGTGCTATTCTTTACGTCCGACACCATACAGAGTATATTATTACTACTCAATTCAAAATTTAAAGGAAGGTATCAAAACTAAATTAATTTATTATTTATCTGTTGAATAATAAAAACAATCGAATTCCGATCGAGACATTGATATTCTTTTTTTTAATTTTAGCCTTTTTAACGCCACAATTTTTTATAAATTGTTGCACTCAAATTTCAATCAAGTCAACCAATTCCGGAGGAATATCCACATTAATATATACGTTTCGGATCAATGACCCCAATTCAATCTACCTAGTCCGATCTATGATCATAACACATAACATTACGCCCAAAATCCCTGAAGGATTAGACAGAGTTGTACCTAATGGAACACCCACATTCATGTTTAAGAGCGTTTATACCCTACGGCTTCACCTGAAGAGGGGTTCTTGCAATTGGCAACATTTTAATTATACTTTCTCGAATAAAATAAATTTTAAGTAATCAAAATAGTTCATATAAGTAACATAATCATGTATAAAATGCAAGAAATAAAAGGCTTTTTTATTTTATTTTATTTATTATACCCTACGGCGTTTATACCCTACGGCGTTTATACCCTACGGCGTTTATACCCTACGGCGTTTATACCCTACGGCGTTTATACGCTTCGGCGTTTCATACAAACTTTCAAGTCGTTATTTTTCAAAATGACTGAACAGATTTTAATGAAACTTCCTACGCATAAGCAGTATACATAGGTCTAAGAAGTTACTAAAAAACATTTTCGAATAATAATATTACAGCTAAATAAGACCGATTTTTAATTATCTATAGAAACAGAAATTTCCAATTATCTTCATTTTTAAAAGACATTTCGAAAATGTTTTTTGTAACTTTTTAGACCTATGTATACTGCTTATGCGTAGGAACCAGCGTCGGGCACTATAGTTGTCCGGCATTATGCTGAACTGGGCCTATTTGGCGCTGCCTTGAGTCACACAGTATTTCTTGTTTAGTATTAAGTTTTTTTAATTTTATATTTGTATTTATTTTTTAATATTGTGTGTACTTGTGGCGATGGCGCCAATAAACGTTTTTTCTTTCTTTCTTCTAAAATCTGTTCAGTCATTTCGCAAAATAACGACTTGAAAGTATAAACGCTCTTAAGTCCCATGTAAAAGTGGGCGAGCGTATTACCATCAACCGTGCACAAATCCAGACTCCGTAGCTCTCAGTTGCAGCTACGGAGTCTGGATTTGTGCCTGGTTCCTGATAGAAAAACCCAATAACACTTTGCCCGACCCGGGAATCGAACCTGAAATATCATGCTCAGCAGTCGTGGTTGTGCCCACTAGACCACCCAGTCATAGCCAGTCAGCTCTAAAAAAAGAAATTAATATTAATATAGAAATTCAAGATCATCTTATTAATCTATTAATTAATCTAATTTCACCTATAAGATTTGGATTCAAGATTTATCAGGTTGGTAACTCAACTAACTACCCAGGGTGTGTACCAGTTGTTGTCTCACTTCAACTCTAATAAGATACTGCATAGCCAGCAGTTTGGCTTCACGAAGGGTAGGTCGACAACGGACGCGGGAGTAAAACTCATCAGTCACATTTTGGAGTCCTGGGAGAAGTCCCAGGATGCTATTGGCATCTTCTGTGATCTTTCAAAAGCGTTCGACTGCGTCGACCACAAAACACTGATCTGTAAATTACACCACTACGGAATTCGTGGACAAGCTGCTGATCTTGTTCTCTCTTATTTATCAGACAGGCTGCAAAAAGTAAATGTAAATGGGGCGACGTCCTGCGGGTCTATAGTCAAGATGGGCGTGCCCCAAGGTTCAATTCTCGGCCCTTTCCTGTTTCTTGTTTATATTAATGATCTCCCTTATATGATGGCCAAATTTTCGGATATAATTCTATTTGCTGATGACACTTCGCTAATCTTTAAAATTGATAGAAAAGATACGGACGTCTTACATGTTAACGAAAGCCTAACTATTCTCTCGAAATGGTTCGCAGCCAACAATCTTTTATTGAATACGAATAAAACAAAATGCCTTAAGTTTTCTTTACCAAATGTACCACAACGTGACCTAAATTTAAATCTTGACGGCAAGAAGCTTGATGTTATAGCGGAAACTGTATTCTTGGGGATTACTATCGATTCAAAACTGCAGTGGGGCGCGCACATTAGAACTCTTTCAGGAAGGTTAAGCTCAGCTGCCTATGCAATCAGAAGAATAAGGCAGTTAACTGATATAGCCACAGCTAGGTTAGTATACTACGCTTATTTCCATAGTATTATGTCCTATGGCATTCTGCTGTGGGGATCGGCAGCAGACGTTGATTCAATTTTCATACTGCAAAAGAGGGCAGTCCGCGCTATCTACAAAATGGGTCCTCGTGAATCCCTCAGAGAAAAATTTAAAGAAATCGATATACTGACTCTGCCTTCACTTTATATTTTAGAATGTATTTTATATGTCCGCAAAAACCGAGGACTTTTCAAAATTAGAAGCGACTTCCATAATATAAATACACGCAGTAAACACGAAATTGTAATACCCAAATTCAGATTAACCAAAACTAGCAAGTCTTTTCTTATAAACAGTATACGCTTTTATAATAAGTTGCCGAAGTCAGTTACAGAACTGACCGATGGAAAGTTTATAAATTATATTAAACGTGTCCTAATTAAAAAAGCATATTACAAAATTAAGGACTACGTTGAAGATAGAGAAGTTTGGCTTTAGCCCCTTCGCACATGCGGCTTCCCTGGTAGCTCATAAACGGCACAAATGTGTGGATGTCTCTAACTATTCTCAATCTTATTTTTTTTTTCCTTTCTTTTTAATCAGATGTTTTACAATAGTTTTTAAATCATTACACCTTTTGTTTAGAATAGTTACAGCACGGATGACAACATTTGTGTCACTTATTTGATCTAGTCATTTTGTGATATTTTCTATTTATTTTTTGTTGTTGTATAGACTCTTTTTCTTATTTACCGATTGTTTGTAAATGTGTGGACATTGTAGGCCTTATAGATTCCTAGATCCTTGGTAACTTTTTATTTCGTTCTACGTTTCGTAGTAAGCAACGACTTATTGTCAGGCCTACGATGTCCTCCCATACTTTAGTACTAATGCTGTAACAGAAATATTGTAAAACCAAATGATTTTAAAAGAGTAACCATGGAGTTTCTTGCCGGTTCTTCTCCATAGGAAACGACCAACCCGAACCGAGCACCTTTTTGCCGACGTTTTATAAGTGCCCCTGTAGGCCTATGTAAAATAAAAATATTTTGATTTTGATTTTTGATTTTTGTGCCAAGACCTCACAAACGCATAGAATTGTCACTCTTAGTCGTAGAGACTACTTTACTAGCAAACAATTCGTAAAAACAAAACATCTTATTAAAACAACAAACATCATCATCTGCCAAGCCTTTTCCCAAACTATCGTGGGGTCGGCGTCCAGTCTCACCGGATGCAGCTGAGTACCAGTATTTTACATGAAGCGACTGCCTATCTGACCTCCACAACTCAGTAACTGGGTAATACGATGCCCTTAGTAAGACTGGATGTCTGAATTTTGGCTTGTGACTACACGTTACGAATGGCAAAGATCTACAAATGACAGCCGGGACCAACTCTCCGAAGCACGGAGGAAACTCGGTATGTAATTATGGTCACCCATCCATGGACCAACCTCGACAAGCACTGCTTAACTTTAAAGATCAAACCTTGCGGCTGTTAATATTTACCACGAGCTCCTCAAATTACTAGCTCAATTTTACTAGCAAAGATTGCAGTTCATTAAAACAAAATTTTAAATTAAAAGTACGCAAATAAAATTGTATACACCAACGGTCAGAATATTGAAGTAAATCTAATTCGAGGTCCATAACATATGTTTTATTAACCGCGTCACATGACCTCCACTCAAGGCAACATCTTGTTTTATTATTGTTTATATTCGTTACTACAGAACTGTGGAAGAAATTCGAATTCGAAGAAACACGTGGAAATAGGAAGGCCCATAGATAACTCATGTCTTTTTCCCATGTTCATCATCATCAGCCTATAATGTCATCAGCGTATAATGTTCCCACTGCTGGGACACAGGCCTCCTCTCTATGAAAGGGAGTGGGCTGTAATCCACCACCGGGGCCCAGTGCGGGTTGGTAGATGTCACGTCTTCAAATTTTTAGTTCTAGGACATGCCGGTTTCCTCACGATGTTTTCCTTCACCGTTTTTGAGGACAGCGGTGATGAAATAAATTACACAAAGTAATGCGCTAGCCTGCTCTGTATGGTGTCGGACGTAAAGAATAGCACCATCACATATCTTCCCGTGGGTGTCGTAAGAGGCGACTAAGGGACTTGCCTGAGAATGGGCAGCAGCGTTCTCTGTTTGTTACAACCGTACTGCGATCGCCAACCCGCCTGCCAAGCTTTGCGATTATGGCAAAACTCCCCAAAATGTCAATGTGGCGACTCTTGGGAGAGGCCTATGTCCAGCAGTGGACGTCTTTTGGGGTGAAATGATGATGAAATGATGAATGCGTCTGCCTGGGTTCGACCCACGGCTTACTGCTCGTAAGTCGGGGCTGCCACCACTGGGCCACCGCTGCTCTGATGTTGTTATTTTCCACTGTTGCTAGCCAGATACTACAAAACGCCATCCTGCTATGATTCCGTTTGCTACGTCTACGTTCTTACATCTGTCTGGTCATACATGCACATTACCATCCTGTCCTTATCATTGTATTTGGGGGTTCGGAGCAGCATGTCTTCTTCTTCCATACTTCTCTATTACTCATCATCTCATCAGACACCTCCTTTCTTACCATATCATCCTTCACACAGTCCATCCATCGTTTCTTTGGTCTTCCTTTACTCTTTTACCCATCCACATTCATACTCAAAACTTTCTCACCACACATCTTTGCAGTCACCGGCGCCAATTTCAGGCTTCCTCTTACGTCCTCTTCTCTTACTTATGGTTCAGCGCGCCATGTCTTCTTCCATACTTCTCTATAACTTGTCATCTCATCAGATACCTCATTTCTTGCCATATCATCCTTCACACAGTCCATCTATCGTTTCTTTGGTCTTCCTCTACTCTTATAGCCATACAGTTTAAAAGACGATGTAGTGGCAAAAAATTAAAGAGTATGCTTGAAAACCGCATCTTTTTCAATAATTTCTCAGTCTATCATTACAAGTTACACTTCACACCAGGGGGTTACTATGACTAGTGGGAAAGAGATGGAGCTTGACGACCTGTATAGCTCCGTCTCTTTCCCACTCTGGAATAAGAAACAATTATTATGTCTTAAGACGTCATGGCAGGATTGGCAGGCCAGCTGATCTTGTTGTATCATGTATACTATATAATATTATTTTTATATTAAAAAGCTGAAGAGTTCGTTCGTTTGCTTGAACGCGCAAATCTCAGGAACTACTGGTCCGATTTGAAAAATTCTTTCAGTGTTAGATAGCCCATTTATCGAGGAAGGCTATATATTATTATAGAAGCGGGGCAGCAATGAAAAATATTGCAAAAACGGAGAAAATGTGACGCAGACGAAGTTACGCGCGAGTTGTTTATAAATTCGTTTTATAAACCGTGGAATCAAAGAAAACCCCTAGCCTTTTCCCAAGTATATTACGGTCGGCTTCCAGTCTAATCGAATGCATCTGAATGTAAGTATTTCACATGGAACGACTACCTATCTGACGTCCAGTCAAAACAGAGGTTAGATACAGATTCAACATCATTCTCTTGCCCTTATCCCAATTCATGTGGGGTCGGCCGCAGCATGTCTTCTTCTTCCATACTTCTCCATTACTTGTCATCTCATTACACACCTCCTTTCTTGCTATGGCAACGATGGATGGACTGTGTGAAGGATGATATGTCATCCTTCACACAGTCCATCCATCGTTTCTTTGGTCTTCCTCTACCCTTATACCCATCCACATTCATACTCGAAACTTTCCTCACGACAACAGATTGGTTAGATAAGATGATTGAATAAAAAAACCGACCAAGTGCGACTCGGGCTCGCGCACGAAGGGTTCTGTACCATTATTTATTAAAAAGAGCAAAAAAAATTTTTTTCTCGATTATTCATTTTATTCTGTTTTTAGTATTTGTTGTTATAGTGGCAACAGAAGTACATAAACTGTAGAAATTTCAACTGGGTCACTATCACGGTTCATGAGATACAGCCTGGTGACAGACGGACGGACAGCGAAGTCTCAGTAATAGGGTCCCGTTTGACCCTGTGGGTACGGAACCCTAAAAAAGGAGATAGGTAATAAGTGTGAATCATAAGGTCGGGTAGAAACATCGCCAAATCGTCAGAAAGTCATTCGGAGACATTCCGGAGTCGTTTCGTTTAGAATATCTCAATGAGACATTACTTTGCTGGCAGCGTGTTTGTAGTCATGAAAGCTGTATTAAAATAAAACTAAATGGATGAAAACACAATGTACTTGTACCCAAATTTCAAAACGCCTAGTTGACGCCCGTGACCCAATGGCTGGCTTTTACTTTGGCCAGAGGCTAAGTATTGGCTTTCAACGTGGCAATGCTGCCAGTCACTTGGGCACATTTCCAGCTGAAAACGTTGAGGAAGAGTTTTTTGACGCCCTTTTATAGTTTATTGTTATTTTAGTTATTTATTTTATTAGTTTTTAATCGTTGTAATGTATACCTATAGTTAGTTCCCCTTTAAAAATATTAAACGGATGAATAGATACTTGTAAAACTCGACTTTCAAATCAAATCAAAACATGTATTCGCATAATATAAATATAGGTGATACATAAACGTTTTATAACATACTAGCTTATACCTACGGCTGAGCCCGCGTTTTGTTCGGTAATTATCCCACGGGATCGTACTACCGGGATAGAAAGTATCCTATACGCTATTCCAGACGATTATCTATCCCTGTGCCAAATTTCATCCAGATTCATTCAGTAGTTTTTGCGTGAAAGACTAACAAACAATCATACACCCTCAAAAACTTTCGCATTTATAATATTGGAAGGAAGTAGGATTACGGATCCTCATTTTTGCTATTTCTAAAGACATTGTTTATGTTTTTATTTATTTTACAAGAAATGCCAAAAATGAGGATCCATAATCCTACTTCCTTCCAGCATCGACTGTTACTGGGTAAAGATAGAGCAGTATTGGGATCAACTGAAATGTATGATGCGATGCTTTTCAGCATGGCCGCTCAATTTAGAAATCATGACGCATGTTATGTTGGTATCTCATCAGGTACTGTACACGCAGCCGATATTGTTGATGGTAAA
The DNA here is from genome assembly GCA_949152445.1 of Cerastis rubricosa. Classification (NCBI taxonomy): domain Eukaryota; kingdom Metazoa; phylum Arthropoda; class Insecta; order Lepidoptera; family Noctuidae; genus Cerastis; species Cerastis rubricosa. The sequence continues at coordinate 12,923,730 of OX424548.1, read as the reverse complement.
CTAAAAAATAAAATCCTTGACAATCCTGTAAACTAAAAATAAATAGTCTATTTTATACTATATATTTATTTTATATATTATACAGCTGAAGAGTTTGTTTGTTTAGTTGAACGCGCTAATCACGGGAAATACTGGTTCGGATTGAACAATTGTTTTAGTATTCGATAGCCCATTTATTGAGGAAAGCTTTAGGCTTTATAACATCACGCTACGACCAGTAGGAGCGGAGCATCAATGAAAAACGTTGCAAAAACGGGGAAAATGTGACGAAAACGAAGTTGCGCTGGTCAGCTAGTACAGAAATCAAGCTGTAATATAAACTCACCTCTTCGACGGACTTCTTCGAGAACTCGTTCATGGACACAATCCATTGCTGCACCAATTCATTTACAATAACTAGATCATTATATAACCACGTCAGTAGGTCGTTCACCCATTGCACACTCGGCGGATCGGGTCCTGTACACGTTGGTACTAGTACACTTTGGTGCTTTTTTAAAGTCAGTTGCTCGGGGCCGGGGGACATGCGACCCAGCCTTCTTTTGTTTGGTGGAGTAGCTGGCACGAACCCAGTGGGCTTAGCAGGCTTAAACGCGGCACTTTTAACTTTAGCACTCGTAGCTAGAACACTGTCAGCACTGTTTATGATTTCGTTCGTTGTTTTTTTCGTGTCATCAGTCGTTGCCTTCTGTTTAGCATCGACCTCCACGGCTTTATTCGCGAAGCGAGCGTACGCCCATTTCGCTATGCCGAGGAGGACGATGGAAAATAGGACCCATATGAAAATTAACATGACTAGATTGTCCATGGCTGTGTCCATATAATCGAAGCTACATATGAGGTCGTCAACTGCTTCGGCAAGGTCGGCCATGGCTTTCCATGGTGTTCTCCACCACTGTGCGGCGTCCGCACCCGCCGCGTTCTTCTCGGTAACTGATTGGGAGCTAGGCATATTTTTTTCTATTTTCGAACGCACTATTTTGGGACGCAGCTCTGTTTCGCTATGTCTGTCTCTTTCTATTTTGGATGCGTTCAGCTGTTAGTTTTTAGTTTGAACACATTTCGTTCGTTCGTGTTTTTCGTGGTTTCAGTGTTCCCTTAGTTTCAGCATGTTTTTGAGACTCTGTAACAATGAAAAAAAAAAACATTTAAATATACATTCAAAATCGACTTACAGCACGGATGACAACATTTGTGTCACTTGTTTAATATAATCTTTTTGAAACATTTTGTTTTTTTTTTTGTTTTTGTGTACAAACAATATACAAAAACAAAAAAAAAACTTCTTATTTACCAATTGTTTGTAAATGTGTGGTCATTGTAAGCTTTATAGATTTCTAGATCCTTGGTAACTTTTTATCTCGTTCTATGTTTTGAATAATGTATTTTGCCTACGATGTCCTCCCATACTTAAGTACTAACACTGTAACAGAATATTGTAAAACCAAATGATTTTCAAAGAGTAACCATGGAGTTTCTTGCCGGTTCTTCTTCATAGGAAACGACCAACCTGAACCGAGTACCTTTTTGTCGACGTTTTATAAGTGCCTGTTTATGTGCATGTGAAATAAAAATATTTTGATTTGATTGATTTGATTTTCAGGACTTATATTCCGAGATCCCTCAGATCTACCTTCACCTATCTGCTTGAAGGTTTGTTTATGTATTAAGATTGCAAAAATGAATCGGTAAACAGATGGGTGAAGGTTGGCCTTAGGTGGGATCTTAGACTAATAGTGAACTAGGAAAATTAAATCAGAATAATATATTATACAACCTAGTTTTTACAATCTTATTTTATGCATTATGGCCCTCAAATAAAAAATACACAATAGAATTGCATTTTGAAATAAAATCTACTTTTAAGGAAACATGGTTTTAGTAGTAAATGTTGTTATTTAAAGTCAACAATAGGTCATCAAATGCTACGAAACCGATCCTTAGTGACTTAATAACAAACGCATTAATATGATGTTTTTTTAGGGTTCTGTACGTCCGAATGTAAAAATATTAATTACTAGCAGCTGCCCACGAGCGCGACTTCGTTCGCTTGAAAATTTCGATGGGTTTAACGGTTATGAAAAACAGATGTTAGCCGATTCTCAGACCTACCCGATATGCACACAAAATTTCATACAAATCGGTTCAGCCGTTTAGGAAGAGTTTGGTAACAAACTCTGCGACACGAGAATTTTATACATATATGTATTAGAAGATTATAGGATAACTCGTATGTCTGTTTGTCAGTCCGTCTGTCACAGTTAGTTTGCTCCGAATTTACTGAACCGATTGTTTTGAAAAGTGGTACACATATGAATGACGGTATCTAAGACACAGATCTGCAGCATCATCATTCTCATGACCTTATCCCAATTTATTAGGTGTCGGCGCAGCATGTCTTCTTCTTCCTTTTTTTTATATATTGCATATGTTAATTATTTACAAACTACAAATAGATATAAAATAAAAATAAAATATGTGCAAGTGTCACAATGACAGGGCGTCAAAAAATTCGTCGACATCGCTGTCAACAGGAAAACTGCCCAGAAGGCTGGCCCCATTGCCACGTTGGATGGCAAAGGCAATGCTGATTCTTTGACCAAAAAAAGGCCAGCACTCTTCACGTGAAGTGTCGACGAACCGCTTGGCGATATTAAATACTTCTCTATTACTTGTCATCTCACCAGATACCTCCTTTCTTGCTATATCATCCTTCACACAGTCCATCCATCGTTTTTTGGTCTTAGAAAATGTTTTTAGTAACTTTTTAGACCTATGTATACTGCTTATGCGTAGGAAGTTTCATTAAAATCTGTTCAGTCATTTCGGAAAATAACGACTTGAAAGTTTGTATGAAATGCCGTAGAGTATAAACGCTCTTAAGCACTAACCACATGATAAATAAGAAGTTTAGGCGAGTTGAAGCCTAACGCAAGTCTGAACAAGGTGACAGACACCGCAGCTAAAACGGTTATCACCAGAGGTCGGAATTCGATAGAGTTATTTGTGTACTTACACTGATTTCATACATCATTCATCATCATTTCAGCCCAAAAGACGTCCACTGCTGGACATAGGCCTCCCCTAAGTCACATTGACATTTTGGGGGGTTTTGGCATAATCGCCACGCTTGGCAGGCGGGTTGGCGATCGCAGTACGGTTGTTACAAAAGCACAGAGAACGCTGCTGCCCATTCTCTGGCAAGTCGCCTCTTACGACACCCACGGGAAGATATGGGATGGTGCTATTCTTTACGTACAAAAATAACTCTTCCTAATTCCGACCTCTGGACTTACCACGCATTCAGTACATCATTCTACACCACCGAATATTTTTTTTTTGTTGGTTATTAAAAAAAAAGACATTCTTTCCAGGTAATAGGAAAGTTTTGTAGGAAATAGCTGTCTTTCTTTTAATAACCGACGAATAAATTAAAATTCTATGTGAAGTGTCACCTTGTATAGTGTAAAAAAAAAACTAAGAAAATCCTCCATCATGAATGAACCTCCTCGGCGCCTCGCATTGTAACAATGTACTGCTAACAATAGGCAATACCCTATTGTCTCGGTAATACATAGGTATCTTTACTGCGTCGGTCAAGCATGACAGCACGGATGATGCAACGAGTTGAGTTAGCTGTGGTTAAGTTAAGATTCACGGTAATAATACTTACTGTTTTTAAAACGTTTTTATTTTCTTCACCTTTTGTAACTAACTAATCCATTTTCACAGAGAAATCATAATATTTTATTTCACATAGGCCTACACGGGCACTTGTAAAACGTGGACAAAAGGTGCACGGCTCGGGTTGGTCGTTTCCTATAGAGAAGAACCGGCAAGAAACTCCATGGTTACTCTTTTAAAATCATTTGGTTTTACAATATTTTAATGTTACAACGTAGGTACAAGTAGGCCCGACAATAAGTCGTTGCTTATTACAAAAGGTAGAACAAAATACAAAATTACTACGTATTTACAAAGCCTACAATGTCCACACATTCACAAAGGAAGGGAAAGCCCGGGGAAGAGTCAGTCTGCAAAATTCAGAACAATCTGCTGAAAACGTCTGCTGAACGTGCGCGACTGCTGGCTGTGTTTGAGTGGGAGTCAGGTCTTAGGCTTCACGCACTCCCGTCGTCATGCATAGGCTCTCGGGCAAAATGTAGCTGAGCTACAAGTACACACCTCTGCTTAGCCTCCTCATCATCTGCCTAGCCTTTTCCCAAACTATCTCGGGGTCGGCTTCCAGTCTAACCGGCTGCAGCTGAGTACCAGTATTTTACATGAAGCGACTGCCCTCCATAACCCAGTAACTGGGTAGTAAGATACCCCTTAGTAAGTCTGGATGTCAGACTTTTGGCTTCTGACTGACTGTCGTAACGACGGTCAAAGATCTACAAATGACAGCCAGAACCAACGGCTTAACGTGCTTTCCGAGGCACGGAGGAAACTCGGTATGTAATTATGGTCACCTATCCACAGACCAACCTCGGCAAGCACGGCTTAACCTTAAAGATCGACCCGTGCGGCTCTTATCATTTATCCTCGAAATGTAGTCACGGTTAAGTCATTATTGAAATCCTTAGGACGGCTTTTTTTTTGGTGTCAGCACCTATGGAGCCCTAACCCAGGATATGCCACACTTTCTCTCCTACCCGTCGTGCACAACTAATAGTACCCTCCAGGACTTGAATTAGGGAAAGGACAGCTGAGCTGCAGAGCTGTCCAGGTTGCTACGTACTCCTGGCCTACCATGACCTCTTAAAGCAGTATTGTTTTATTCTTACTCCAGTGTGGGAAAGAGACGGAGCTATACAGGATGTCTAGCGCCATCTCTTTCCCACACTGGAAAAGGAGTAAAACAATAACATTTAAGACGTTATGGTAGGCCACCTGGTCTGGCAAAATTTGAGGCAGCGATTCGAGAAGATGAAGAACCTTCATCATCAGCCTATAATGTTCCCACTGCTGGAACACAGGCCTCCTCTCTATGAGAGGGAGTGGGCTGTAATCCACCACGCGTGCCCAGTGCGGGTTGGTAGATGTCACATGTCTTCGAATTTTTAGTTCTAGGACATGCCTGTTTCCTCACGATGTTTTTTTCCTTCACCGTTTTTGAGGTCAGCGGTGATGAAATAAATTACACAAAGTAATGCACCAGCTTGGGTTTGAACCCACGGCTTACAGCTCGTAAGCCGAGGCTGCCACCACTGGGCCACCGCTGCTCTCACCTTTAACCAAAGAAATTTTAAACCTAACAAAGAAAAAGAACTCCAAAGTTCAGACCATAGAAGAAAGAAAGACAGAATAACTGTCTTTCCTTATCAAAACTTATATTTTTCACCCTGGCGCCAGAGTATGCGTCAAGCATAAATTTTATAATGATTTTAACCTTGTTCAGTTCTAGTGATTCAGATTGGTTAATTGGCTCACTGCGAATTGGATTAGCAGCGGTGATTAATTGTAAAAAAACAAATACTGTCTACGCTACTGAATCAACGTTTTGGAGGAATTTTGTGTAGCGTTGATAATGAAGGCTCTGTATGGTGTCGGACGTAAAGAATAGGACCATCCCATATCTTGCCGTGGGTGTCGTAAGAGCAAGACAACACCTTCGAGTGTAGTATCGTTTCAGAATTTGGAGCTTGGATATTTGACAAGGATAGATGCATATCAATCTATACTATAAAATAATAAAACTGAAGAGTTTGTTTGTTTGGTTCTAATGTCGGGAAATACTGATTCGAATTGAAAAATAGTTATTTGTTATACAAGAGTGCAAAGTTGCTTTTTAACCGCGTGTTCAATTTTGATGACCGAGCAAGCGAAGGATTCTAAAATTGAATCACGAGTGCAGCGAGTGATTCAAAATTAGAATCCTGAGCGTTAGCGAGGGAATCAAAAGAGCACGAGGTGAAAAATCTTTGCACTCGAGTGCAACACGTAACTTTTCATTCCACCTCAGCGAGGAAATGACTAAATGCAAAAAAAAACGTTTACAATCACAAGATAGGTACACTTTTATTTCAGTTTAGGTATTAATTACTACATTATGACAGGTAAGTATTACAGAATAATCTTTAAATTATAACAAAATAATATTACGGTATAATTAACAATGACGTGAAAAAATGCCGCGTAAAGAACCGCGTACAAAGCAAATTAAAAAAAGAACACCTAGAAGGTTCCGAGTCTGAGTTTTTAACAAATTAAAAAAAAGTTGTATGATACACACATCAAAAGTGTCTAGGGATCAAGCATTTTTATGCGGATTTCTTGAGATTGAGATGTGGCTTTGTAATAAATTTATGATTTTATAAATTTATATGGATCCTTTTTGGTGCATTTCATAATTTGAATCAGGAACTGTGAATCAAATTCGAGTAAAAGATGAAAATCAGCTGTCAATATTTTCCCTATAAAAACATACAACGCATTGAAGACATTATTAGTGCTACTGTTTCCCTACTACTGATTAAAACCAACGTTATTATGGAGCGGCGACGTCATTTAAGCAGGGAAGAAATGCTCAGAGCCGTGGGAATGATAGAAGCTGGTTCCCGGCAACGTACTGTGGCTTTAGCTCTGAATACAAGTCAGAGTGTTATCAGTCGACTTTGGACACGTTACCGAAGCACTGGTACCGTGGCTGAGCGCCATGGAGGACGGTATCGCTGCACCACACGGAGACAAGACCGATACATTCAAATCTTAACTCGAAGAGCTCCAACAATAACCGCCATGATGTTAGCCGTGAGGCTTCATCACTCTTCAGGGAACTTAATTAGCGACCAAACAGTCAGAAACCGCTTGCATGAAGTGAACCTTCATTCCCGAAGACCGCTACGGGTACCACCTATAGCAATGCACAATCGTAGGATTCGATATCAATGGGCTCTTGAACACAGAAATTGGGCAGAAGAACAATGGCGTTTCGTGTGCTTTTCTGATGAGTCTCGTTTTGGTATGAGACCGGATACAAGACGTATACGACACTGGAGAACCCCTGGACGCCAACAGCGATTAAAATCCTGCCAGGAAGTCCATCCTTATAGTGGTGGAACCATCATGGTATGGGCGGGTATTTGGATCGGCGGAAGAACTGAGTTGATTTGGATCAGAGGCAACCTCAACGCTCAAATTTATGCTGAGACGATTGTATCAGACGTCATCGTTCCTCTACAAGTGCAAATCGGTCCCTTATTTCAGTTAATGCATGATAATGCACGACCGCACACCGCAAGAGTTGTAAGACAGACTCTCGCCGCAGCTAACATCAATGTCCTGCCCTGGCCTGCTCAGTCGCCAGACTTGAACCCGATTGAGCATGCATGGGATATGCTACAGAGAAGAGCTCTGCCGAATATGGAGGGTATCCAGTCGCAAGAAGACCTTTTTTTGTTGTTGCAACGAACATGGGCGGCCATTCCACAGCGTGATTTGGATGAACTCATTTTGAGTATGCCAAACCGATGTTCTTGTGTTGTTAGTGTTCGCGGTAGAAACACGGATTATTAATTGTTTAAGTTACCCAATAAAATTTTAAAGAAAACTGTTATTTCAGTCTTTTTTTCGAACTTTAATGTTAGTGGTTCAAATGTCAAAAATCCCTTTATTAGAAAATGGCAAATTTCTTTATTAATGCAAAGGTGACTTGGTTTATCGTTACTGTGACAAACGAAAACACTTTATTTGATGAATCCTTAAAGAAAATTTTAATTAATATCAATCAGGAGAAAAGTTATTGCAAAAATATATGTTGATCCCTAGACACTTTTGATGTGTGTATATTCGGCACCATAGAGGTAGCAGTAAATAGGTTTAATGTTTTTTTTAATTCCCAAACTTAGTGCACACGATGTTCTAAATTCAATTTACTTTATCCTCTAGAGAATAAAAACGGCTTTTCCACTCAGATATTGAAGATTAAAAATACTCTTTCCAAGATGGTGGGATGAAAATACTCTTTCCGAGATGGTGTGATGAAAAATATTTTAGTGTGGGATAGTTCATTTATCGAGGAAGGCTATATAACATCACCACAAGGCAGCTACATATTTATGTTAGTTAATATATGATGTGTTTTGTATGTCCATACCAGAACAGAAATGTTTTTGTATGGTGTCGGACGTAAAGAATAGCACCATCCCATATCTTCCCGTGGGTTTAGTAAGAGGCGACTAAGGGACTTGCCAGATAATGAGCAGCAGCGTTCTCTGTGCTTTTGTAACAACCGTACTGCGCCAACCCGCCTGCCAAGCGTGGCGATTATGGCAAAACCCTCCTTATGACACCCCCTTATGTGGCGACACTTGGAAGAGGCCTATGTCCAGCAGTGGACGTTTTTCGTCTGAAATGATGACGATTGCCCGGGTGTCTTATAAAAAATTGCATTAGCCAGACCCAATTATCATCAATTTAGTCTCAAGTCTTCACCAAGCCTTATCAGCTGATTCACAAATTGAGTCACAGTCTAGAAGTCAGTCTGCCACGTCCAATCGTCCATGCCAGACTAAGTGACCCAATTGTGCTATCGCAATGCCACAGTTGACCTCACCCAGATTTGACTACCAATTAGTTGAACCCTATTCCGGTTGCCACATTTTAAATTTGATTACGTACATATCTTTATTACCCAATGAATGGTTAATTTATAAGATTACTATTTATTAGAGCTGACAGAAGACGCCATTTGTTTTTAACCTAATTCTCAAACTCAAAGCATTTGTTTCAATTAGACCATTACAGGCACTTTTGAATGTCAAAAAAAAACAAAAAAAAAACTTCTAAAAAAGAAGGAAGTTTTTTTTATTATATTCTGTTCACCGATTTCTCAGTGGATTTTAAATAAAAGTGATTCTTTTTGTAGATCATGTGGTAGAAGAAGCTCGCGCGGTGATCCCATATCAATTGCATTAACTTTGTTTCAGAACTTTATGAGTTATCCTTTTTACTTATAATGCATTTTATCCTCTTCGTCTATGCGAATGATGTGCTAATAACTTCTAGTTACAATGTAATATTGATACTTAACAAGGATTTCTGTGAGAAACCACAAGTAAAAAGGATAAAATAAAAACAATTTTGCAAAAAGAAATAACTGACTTCCAACAATACACTAAAAGTCTAAAATAACTTCACTTACGAAAGTCGGTAGCAAAAAAGTCAATTAAACAAATAAAAGTCACCGACTTCCGAATCTAAAGTAATTTTCCACATTTTAGTAATTTATTCAAAGTCAATTTTTACCCTTAGCATATGAAGTGTACTCAAACGTCTCAAAAACGACCTCCAGACTAAAAACGCAGCCAAAATTAAGATATGTAATAATGTGATATATAATACCCTAGAGTGGGTAAGTCAAAAATGCTTTTAAATTCTTAATTATAACTTCATTACAGACTTACTAAATGGCACTTAGGTCATACTGTATATTTATTAAGCCATGTTTAAGTCATAGACCGTGAGTCAGTGAAGTCACAAACGATACTCATGCCTGTCAGACAGGCTCATATTAAGTGTAACACGTTAAAAGCTATGATGAATAATTTATAGGAATTAGAAGCGTTGACTATTATTTGAAGAGGAGCTCGTGGCTAAATAATAAGAGCCACACGGGTCAATCTCTAAGGTTAAAGGGGTTAAGGTTAAAGGGGTAACAGTACGGACAGACACAGAGCATTTATTGCGCAAAAGAAATGCATCAGAGCCATTTGTGGTATCCGTCCTGACGAGTCATGTAAACCGTTCTTTAAAAAGCTAGGTATATTACCACTTCCGTCTCTCTATATTTTCGAAATTTGTAATTATGTTTATAATAATAAGGGATTGTTCAGAAAAGCCAATCAATTAAACTCTCGAAATCGAGATCCATGCAGACTTGTATTGCTGGATACTCCTAAATCAGCCAAGTATGCGAAAAGTTTTCTAGTCATGTGTATACGCATCTATAACAAAATTCCAAAAGAAATAAAATTGTTATTTAATATTAACTTATTTAAAAAAAGACTATTGAAATGGCTGAAAGAACATATGTTTTACGACATTAAAGATTTTCTGAACAATAAACTATAATTTTCTGGACTTTTGCCATTGTGGATAAAACTATAATATAATTTGATTAAATTTGTATCTGTGACATTGAACCACAAATAACTAATAAATATTATTTTGCATGCAATTGATACATCTCCTGTATAGCTAAACATGTGGACTTTATAATAATACCTGACTGTAACAACTTTATACCATGTTTAAGGCAAATAAAGACTTATCTTATCTTATCTTATCTTATCTAAGCCGTGCTTGCCGATGTTGGTCCGGGGATGGGTGACCATAATAACGTACCGAGTTTCCTCCGTGCCTCGGAAAGCACGTTAAGCCGTTGGTCCCGGCTGTCATTTGGAGGTCTTTGACAGTCGTTACGAGTAGTCAGAAGCCAAAAGTTTGACATCCAGTCTTACCAAGGGGTCTCGTATTACCCAGTTACTGGGTTGTGGAGGTCAGATAGGCAGTCGCTTCATGTAAAATACTGGTACTCAGCTGCATCTGGTTAGACTAGAAGCCAACCCCAAGATAGTTTGGGAAAAGGCTAGGCAGATGATGATGATGACTATTATTATTTTTAAAGATTTAAGTTTTAATGAAGGCAACGACACAACCGGTTTATACATTTATATTAGTCAAAAACTTTATAAAAATGCTTCGACATTGCTGTCTGTAAGTTGTCGTTTGAAAGAGGTCTTTGTACATATTGGTACTCGTGATTGTGCATGGAAACTAGTTGTGTTGCTAAGGATCTACGATCTGTCGTTGCGGTTAATGAGACGCATAACTGCTGCTGCGGTTTGAATTTGTCTTTGGAATTATCCCTTCAAAGAGTTTTCTATTGAGGAGATTTAACATATTACTGGTACATTACAAACAAAAGTTTTTTTTTTTTCAAACTAATTAGTTAGCTTTGCAATTCATTATCATGACATCTGTCATGGCTAACTGATTGTTTAAACAATGAACAATAACACAGCCTAATTTGACAGACTTACGTGCCAGAACAATTAACACCAATTATGATTCAATCAATATTTTCATTATTATGATTCAAAATGAACTCTCATTAACTTTTTGCTTTAAAAACAAGTTTTTTTTAATATTTTGGAGTCAAGGTAGGCTCAATTAATCATTAAATGTCATTGTTAAAGTATTTATAATATGAGGAAAATTTACTACATTATTACTAGTAAACAGTAAAAGTATCATTATTAGTAAACTACATTAGCGGAAGTCATTGAAATAACATCACGCCTATATCCCGGCAGGGTTGAGTACAGAAGTTTAGGAGTACTTATCTACCCAATAGTAGGTACACCCACGTGGGTGTACCTACTATTAGGTAGAACTGGCACGTGCCAGTTATGTTTAAGACTCACGAAATAGAACCGAGCCTATTGCCATCAACTGGACTATCAGCGCCATCTCTTTCCCACTCTGTAATAAGATTAAAACAATACTCCTTTAAGACGTCATGGTAGACCAGCGGTATTTTACCCGGCTCCGACGGAATCACCAATAGGGTGTTCAAACTCCTCCCCGCTCAGCTCGTCGTGTTAATGGCGGCCATCTTCAATGGCGCCCTGAGCAACAACGCGTTTCCCCAAATATGGAAAGAGGCCACTGTCATCGGTTTCGCCAAGCCAGGCAAACCCAAGTCTGAGCCCTCGAGCTACAGACCTATCAGTCTCCTGAATGCACTCGGTAAAATCTACGAGAGACTTATGTATAAGCGACTCAAAGACTTCGCCGAGGCTAAGAGTCTCATCCCCAACGAACAGTTCGGCTTCAGGACCGGACACTCTTGCATTCAACAGGCCCACCGCATCGTAGAACACTTAAGCGCTGGCTTCCAGCGTGGAGCGATGACGGGTGTGTTGTTTTTCGACATAGCAAAGGCATTCGACAAAGTCTGGCACAACGGCTTATTATATAAGCTGTACAAACTGGGAGTGCCGGACCGTCTCGTGCTCATCTTACGAGACTTTTTGTCGGATCGCACCTTCCGCTATCGCATCGGGAAGGCACTGTCTTCCCCCCACCCCATTAGAGCCGGAGTTCCTCAGGGCTCCCCGCTCTCTCCCCTTATCTTTACGCTGTTCACCAGTGACATCCCCAAGAGCAAGAAGGCACAGCTAGCCCTGTTCGCGGACGACACGGCCATCTATTACACTGGCTATAGTCACGACGCTATTTACAGCACCCTCCAAACCTCAGCCAACGTCCTAGGCGCTTGGTTCCGAAAATGGAGAATCGAGGTGAACCCCGACAAGAGTCAGGCAGTTCTTTTCTTTAAACCGCGTAAAAATAAGCCACTCGCGCTCAGTCCGATCACTATGTATGGTAAGCCTATCCCTTGGGAGAAGCAAGCCAAGTACTTAGGAGTCTTACTTGACAACCACCTGTCTTTCGCGGCGCACATCAAAGCAGCTCGCGACCGAGCTGCCTTTGCTATGGGTAGGCTTCATTTCATGATCTCGGCAAAAAGCAAATTGTCACTCAAGTGCAAGTTGCGCCTTTATACCGCGGTGATCCGCCCCATTATGACGTACGCTTGCGTCGTGTACGCTCACACCAAGCCTAAATACATCCATAGGATGCAAACCTTGCAGAACCGGTTCTTACGTAGAGTCACGGGAGCCCCTTTCTATGTCCGTAACGACCGTCTACACGTAGACCTTAGAATGCCCACCGTCCTTCAGTTTATGAAACGTCTTTCGAAGCGTTTCTTCGATAACGCCAGTAAACACCGTAATCCCCTGATCGCAGCGGCCGCCCGTTACGAACCCTCGCGCATTAGTACAGTACGCCGTCCTCGGCATACTCTCGTCACTCCCGATGATGCTATCACCCTCCTCCAGGAGAGTAGCAAAGAGACTAGCACTCTTAAAAAGTTCAGACACAAACCGCCGTCTTTCCGACCTCGCCGTCGAGGTCCGTCGCGACGTCCCGGTCCATGCCCTCCCCGACCCTCGCTCGAGCCAGCCCGCGATGCTGTGCCAGTAGTTTTAAATCAGCCCCTAAATAATGATATCACTCAGATCCAGCCTGTCCCCATGCAGTCCTCCCCCAGCGACGCCCTGAGCCGAGGCTCGTACCCCACAGGGGGTGCCCTCAGCGTATAGTCGCTTAGTTTGTAAGTTTTTATGCCCTGGCTGGAGGCCTTACTCTTAAGGCACCCACAGGATAGTCCGGTTAAGCAGACGACAACCTCCTAGGTTGAACTGCGAGATGCCATTCATAAAAAAAAAAAAAAAAAAGCGGTATTTTAAAAAACCAATTTTAAAATCATAGCAATTCCTCATGTCACTTGCTATCCCCATTCCAATACTTAATACGACAGTATCGGTCGACCCGACCTTGAATGACATCACCGCGAGGTCATAGATAAACTGCTGAATTTTTAATCTATGCGCATTGAATTTTAATTATATTTCGTCTGTGGAATATTTGAATATGGTTTTTTGATGTTCTGCTTTTAATTTGTTAGTGAACTTTGAGCTTAATTAGTTGAGGATTACAGTATAATTAAAATATGATAGCAAAAATTTTAACGAGCCTTGCCACGAGCGAGATGCGTGTTGCGACAGTAAGCGCGGGGAAATCAAAGGGGAATGCCCATAAATGGACAAAAACTACGAATAATCCTTAATTGTATTTAAAATAAAATATTTATAATGAAATAATTCTCATGTTTGTTTTAGTAGGGTATAAAATACAGGAATCATTAAAATATTTAACTTGATATCCGTTTAAGTCATTCTTACTTTTATTGGAGGTCAGTGTTTAAGTATTTGACACGAGTAAGTGACATTCAGCCAAGCAGGAATCATCAAATAATCTCTAACGAACTATTTTATAGAATTAGTGCACAGATTATCAGGTAGTAGGTAGGTTTTCAACTTTGATATGGAGACAGTGTTTCTCCATTAAATAAGGCGATATGTATGTCATAGCCTCATAAGCCTCATAGCTAATAAGAATTTGAAAAAAAAAAGAATTAACAAAAAGCAATATAGTGTGGAAACCAACTGTGTAGCTTCAACCTTATTCTACAGATTAAATAATAGTAACTACGTAACTTACGCATGAAATGATAGACATATCATCCACAAAAAAGACTCCTATTATTAAACATTACTGAATTTGGTTGCAACATAAAATGACGTAATCAATCCATGAAGTTCAAGCTAAAAATAGGTATTACAAAGTATGTTATTTTGAAAGGTAATCGTGAGGTACTGGGTGCGATTTTCGTACCGAACAATGTCTTCATCATCATCATTATCATTCTCATGGCCCTTATCCCAATTTATTTGGGGTCGGTGCAGCATGTCTTCTTCTTCCATACTTCTCTATTACTTGTCATCTCATCAGACACCTCCTTTCTTGCCATATCATCCTTCACACTTTCGTTCCATCGTTTCTTTGGTCTTCCTCTACTCTTAATACCCATCCACATTAATACTCAAAACTTTCCTAACGACATTTTCCTTATTCCTTCGCATCACATGCCCATACTACGTCAACCGATTACCACACATCTTTTCAGTCACCGGCGCCACTTTCAGTCTTCCTCATGTACCTACTCATTTCGTACTCATGTTTAATATTTAGTTTTAATCCCACTTTCAGACCAGAGGGCTGGCTATTTCTTTGGGCAAAGAATTAGCATTGCCATTCAACGTGGCAATACTGGTAATGCTGCCAGTTTTCTGGTTACGTTTCCGCATGACAACGATGTGGAGGAGTATTTTGTCGCCTAAGCGTCCTGTTTTTTAGGGTTCCGTACCCAAAGAGTCAAACGGGACCCTATTACTGAGACTTCGCTGTCCGTCCGTCTGTCCGTCCGTCCGTCCGTCCGTCCGTCCGTCTGTCACCAGGCTGTATCTCATGAAAACGGTTAAAAATATCACTTCGTTGTATGGGAATACAACGAAGTGATATTTTTAACCGTTTTTATAAATAATGGTAAGGAACCCTGCGTGCGCGAGTCCGACTCGCACTTGGCCGGTTTTTTATATATTTAGTTAGTTTATGTAAATATTTAGTTTTAGAAAATAATGAAAGTTTGTTATTACAATTTTTCTATTAAATTATATCCCACAAATAAGTACGGCTTTTTTTTTTAGGATGGGAAATCATCAAATGACTCCTACCGCTCTGGGCGGAGCGGAAGGGAGTGTCAGACTTGACTGACTAAAACCCATCCATGTTCCTTCCTAGCCCTTTGTGTTCCAGGGGCACGGTATCTCTTTCGAACAACCCGCAGCCCTGGCAGGCATCGGCCCTCTCGGACCCCTTCAGATTTGCTGACATCTCCTAATAAGTAAGGGCTTGAAAACAGGATTCAGCGCTCTCACCCACAAAATATGCTCATGCGCGAAATGCGAAAATTAGCATGCGACATGGAACCAACCCTATTCTCGAAACTTGCTTGCCTGAATCCATAACATAATGTGTTTTTGGGTTTTTGCCGCTAGGAATATCTTAGTGTCCCGTAGTGACCAGAGTACGAATTTTTGCCCGGCTGATGGCAAAAGACTCGCCCCTACTACATCCGACTTAAACATGACTGGCAAAATGACACCTCTACCTAACCCTTCGAGTATTACAGGCATGCTGTTACGTAACAACTGTCACCATCATCAGCCTAAAATGTTCCCACTGCTGGGACACAGGCCTGCTCTCAATGAGAGGGAGTGGGCTTTAATCCACCACGCGGGCCTAGTGCGGGTTGGTAGATGTCACATGTCTTCGAATTTTTAGTTCTAGGACATGCCCCGGACATGCGTTTCCTCACGATGTTTTCCTTCACCGTTTTTGAGGGCAGCGGTGATGAAATAAATTACACAAAGTAATGCGCCTGCCTGGGTTCGAAACTACAACCTACTGCTCGTAAGTCGGGGCGACCACCACTGGACCACCTCGTAATAAATGTATACCTTTATAATTAGCATATTTATCCGTAATTCAATCTAGTTAGTACCAATTAGAGATCGGTAAAGATTTTGGTAAAAACAAATGAAGGTTTTTTTAGAAGATCATGTTAATTTTAGAATTGTAATTAACAGTTTAGCTCAACCTTAATGATTATGATTCAGTTATGCTAATTAGAAGTAAGGCAGTGTTTACACCAAAGTTTATAGTCTGCCACTAACTGTGAACGTCAAATGGCACAAATTGAATGACACATTCTTCAGCCGCTTGCAGCTCGCCTTATGATGTCAATGTTAATAGAATACATTCTTATAAGAAAATAAATCACTTAAGTTGACATTATGTCACCCTATGTGAAATAAATTCTTTTATGAATAATGATAATATGAACAACGCGAATATAAAAATTTTTTTTTGCAAAAAAAGAAACCGACTTCAAAAAACCCTAAACGCACTAAAAAGTTAAAAATAATACTATAACCTACCTATATTTATAAACCTAACCTAACCGACGATTAACCTATAATAAAATTTAATAATTCTTTGGAGTCGGTGCCAAGCAATATAATTTGAATTAATTAAAGAATTAATATTTAGAAACTGTAAGATGTTTTGTTTTTCTGGCCTTAGTCTGTTTATATAGTCATTCAGGTATCGTATATTGCTTGGCACCGACTCCAAACAATTATTAAATTTTATTATAGGTTAATCGTCGGTTAGGTTAGGTTTATAAATATAGGTAGGTTATAGTATTATTTTTAACTTTTTAGTGCGTTTAGGGTTTTTTGAAGTCGGTTTCTTTTTTTGCAAAAAAAATTTTTATTTGTTAATTTTTAGTGACATATTTTAAATCTAATAATAAAATATGGGTAGGCCTAGTAAAGATGCTTCTCGTATGAGAAAACGGCGTCGAACTGAAATTGAGAAAAAGGACAACGATTAAAAGAAATTAGGGAAAGAAATGATCAACGCATTTTGAATAAGAACCCTGATCATCGCGAAAACAGACTGTCAAAGCAGAGGACCTACATGTTACGTAGGTTGAATAAGGAAAGTCAAGTCTGTGGTACACCTGGAAAATGCATACCGTTACAATTCCAACAAGCCCAAACACAGCTAATATACATTGTCTTATTATGGAGTTACAGTGCCTGTCTCTTGGTTTCATCATCAGATCTGATGGTAGAATGGCTCTTATTGAACACAAATGCTTCACTTGTGGAAAAAACTAAAATCGCTGTACGTTTTCCTATAAAATTTGAAGAGTTCCCTCGATTTCGCCAAGATTCCATCATCAGATCCCAACTTGGTGACTATGGGACTAAATGGAAAGCATAGGCTTCGGAATAAAAAAATAATTTTCCAAATCGGTTCGTACATAACTGAGTTATGCGCGAACAAAAAACTCAATGCAGAGTAAACGAAAAGTTAGAAAAATTAGATTTTTGTTGATTTTTTCAAAACCGCTTGTCTGATTTCGATAAAATTTTCATGGGACCATTTGGGAAGTATACGCTTTCCAACAAAAAAAGAATTTTTCAAATCGGTTGGTAAGCGACAGGGTTATGCCCGAACAAACATAAAAAAAAAAAAAAATACAAACATCCGAATTGAGAACCTCCTCCTTTTTTAGAAGTCGGTTAAAAACACTAGCTGACCCGCGCAACTTTGCCTGCGTCATATTTTCCCCGTTTTTGCAACATTTTCCAATTGGATACTCGGGAACCTGAAAAAATAAATTCTAGTCGTAGATATTATAACGGCCCTCACGACTATCAAAAATATTCGATAACTGTTAGGACAAACTTGCTGTGCTGAGGACCATGCTTTCCGAAGAACGGAGTAGTCTCGACATGTGTTAGATGCCAGCTGTCATTCTTCCACGGATTGACCCCGGCAACATTTAAGCTGACTGTCTTTTGTTAGGGTTCCGTACCCTAAGGGTCAAACAAGACCCAATTACTGAGACTTCGCTGTCCGGCCCTCTGTCCATCCGTCTGACACCAGGCTGTATCTCATGAACCGTGATAGTTAGCCAGTTGAAATTTCTACAGATTACGGATTTCTGTTGCCGCTATTACAACAAATACTAAAAAAAACCCCCGACACAAAAAACCTCTAAAAAGCCAAAAATAAATTAATCCAAGCGTCGTAGCGTCGGGGGTCCGCTTTGCTCTGTGCTTGTACTAAGCGGTCTTCTTAGCGGTCCCCCGACGCTACGACGCTTGGATTAATTTATTTTTGGCTTTTTAGAGGTTTTTTGTGTCGGGGGTTTTTTAAATTTTTAATTTAATTTTTTTTCATGCTTTTTAAACTTATTTTATTTTTGCCTAGCCTTGACTTTCCTACTCCTGGTTAACGAAACCAAGGAAAGATATAAATTAAACAAAATATAAATGGGGGGGGGGCGGTGCACCCCCCCCCCCCCTCAGCAATGCCCATGGTGACAAGCGACAACATTTCAAATAGACTACCTGTGAAAGTTTTTAAATCCCTACATCAACTAGAAAAGACGTGATGATCTTCAAACGGCTGAGCAGATTTTCATGAAACATAGCTAAGAACACTCTCGATTAAAATACCTTTCAAACGACACCACTTTTATCCAAATCGGTTCATCCGTTTAGGAGCTACGATGCCACAGACAGACACACAGATACACAGATACACACGTCAAACTTATAACACCCCTCTTTTTTGGTCGGGGGTTAAAAACAGAATAAAATAAATATTTAAGGGGGGCTTCCATATAAAAAAGTGATGTTTTTGTTCGACTTTATTAAAAAAGGTACGGTTTTTTTAAAGTACTACTTCCCACTATCAATTTACTGAAGTGAAGTATCAATTACTTAGCTTATACTTAGCTATCAATTACTTACACCTATGAACATACATCATCATTTTACGTTTTTATAAATAATGGTTCGGAACCCTTCGTGCGAGTCCGACTCGCACTTGGCCGGTTTTTTTTAAACATTTTCACTTTTCATAAACTTTTTTTTTTCGAATGGGAAATCATCAAATGACTTCTCCCGCTCTGGGCGGAGCGGAAGGGAGTGTCAGACTTGACTGACTAAAACCCATCCATGTTCCTTCTTAGCCCTTTGTGTTCTAGGGCCACGGTATCTCTTTCGATCAACCCGCAGCCCTGGCAGGCATCGGTCCTCTCGGACCCCTTCCGATTTGCTGACATCTCCTTGAGGCGCGCGTGGAACACGAACGCGCCGTCGGCACGGTTTGTCGTCATAAGACGGACGGACGGTGAGCTAGCCCATTACGCACCGTCCACAGGCCCGCGCCTACGGTGGCCGCCGGCCGGGGGCCACTGGTTGCCCCCCGACTTTTCATAACCTGACAAACGCTTGATGTGAGCGCGACCTAGTACCAAAAGTTGTTATTTTCATGCAGCATACCTATACCCTGTTAATGAACTGGTAATACCCACTGTTTTAACTAACAATGGTATTGTTTTGATACTCTTTGTTAATCTTATCAAGTGCGATTATTACTGTGGGCATTGAAAAAGTACCCATACAGTAGTACACAACATATCCTATACTAATATAAATATATATTATATAGTAAATATATATTAGTATATGATATGTTATTATAATATTATTAAGCTGAAGAGTTTGTTTGTTCGGTTGAACGCGCTAATCTCGGGAACTGCTGATTCGAATTTAAAAAATATTTTAGTCTTGTTGTACCTATAGCCCATTTATTGCGGAAGGCTATATGCTATATACTCCGATCAGCTGACTTAGTGCTAGTGATGTGTTTTATTTCAATTTGAAAAGTTCGGTTTCTGGTAAGTATCAATGTATTAAAAATTGTCGATTAAAGAATCTTTGCCATATCGATTGTTATCACTATCAGCCAAAGAAGCCGTGCCCTTAGTATATTTTTGTATGGGGGGGCTCTCACACAAAAAAGTTATTTTAAATTATTTATTTATTATTTAAATATTTATTTTAGTCTGTTTTTAGTACTTATTTGTTGTTATAGCGGCAACAGAAATACATAATCTTTAGAAATTTCAACTGGCTAACTATAACAGTTCATAAGATACAGCCTGGTGACGGACGGACGGACAGCGAAGTCTCTGCAATAGGGTCCCGTTTGACCCTTTGGATACGGAACCTTAAAACTGTTGTAAAAACGGGGAAAATGTGACGCAGACGAAGTTCTTCTGTGTGTGTGATAAGTCAGCTAGTCGTATCATATTCTAGTATCTAGCTGCATTCGGGTTGACTGGAAGCCGACCCCAACATCATCATCATTTCAGCACAAAAGACGTCCACTGCTGGACATAGGCCTCCCAACTGTCGCCACATTAACATTTTGGAGGGTTTTGCCATAATCGCCACGCTTGGCAGGCGGGTTGGCGATCGTAGTACGGTTGTTACAAAAGCACAGAGAACGCTGCTGCCCATTCTCTGGCAAGTCCCTTAGTCGCCTCTTACGACACCCACGGGAAGATATGGGATGGTGCTATTCTTTACGTCCGACACCATACAGACCCCAACATACATCCATATAACATAAGGTCACGCCTATAATCCCTGAAGAGTTACGCAGAAGTGTACCTAATAGTACACTCACATTTCGCCAGTTAAGTTAAAGTCCCATGTAATAGGGGCGAGCCTATTGTCTTCAACCAGGGACATACCCAGACTCCGTAGAGCAGCTGCTATTGGAAAGTTCTTGATGGAAAAACAAAACAACGCTTTGGCCGACACGGGAATCGATCCGAGGGCTTCTCTCACTAGCACAGCGAGGTAATATACCCCAACATGGTTGGGAAACAGGCAGATGTTAATGACAGGATGTTTTTTTTTTTGTATAGACTTTTTTTCGTTTTTAGCGATTGTTTGTAAATGTGTGGACATTGTAGGCCTTATAGATTCTTATATCCTTGGTAACTTTTTATCAAGTTCTATGTATTGTAGTAAGCAACGACTTATTGTCGGGCCTACGATGTGTTTTGTTTTTTTTTTATTATGTGTAGGCTCGAGCTTGACCACTATCTCACTTGATGGTAAGCGATGATGTGGTCGACGGTGAAGCACGCTTGCCTAGAAGAAACCTATTAGATCTTGACTCAAAGACCCCTAGATTGTAGCTATCGGGAAACACAGACTCCGGCAAGGAATTCCACTCCTTAGCGGTACGCATTATAAAAGTATTCCCAAAACGCTTAGTGCGTATAGGTGGGATGTCCACCATGTGCCGATGGCGCATCGCCATACGTCTGGAAGTCCGATAATGAAACGGGCTAGCCGGAATTAGATCATGCAATTCCTTAGCACACTCCCCGATATGTAACCGATAAAAAACCGATAAGCTGGAAACTCGGCGACGATGTTCAAGGCTCTGGAGCATTAACTTGACCAATGCATCACTGCCAATGAGCCTCTTGCCCGCTTTTCAATCGCCTTAAGTGCATCAAGCTGGTATTTGGCAGATCCGTCCCAGAGATGAGAACAGTACTCCATGCATGATCGAACTTGCGCTTGATACAAGTTGAGCAGCTGTTCTGGCGTGAAGTACCTTCTCACCTTTGCAAGGACCCCCATCTTTTTGGCAGCCAGCTGTGCCTTTGTCTCAATAAATGACCCAAAATTGAGGGTTGATGTCACGCCAAGAAGCTCAAGATGGTCTCCTATCGGCACGGTTACATCTCGGAAAGTTGGAGCCGGGTGAAATTGGCTCTTTTATGCGGAAAAAAGTCACGCCTGGGTTTTAGTGGCATTAAACCTGAGCTCCTCCTCTAATATGTCCTCTCATACTTAAGTACTAACGCTGTAACATAGAAATATTGTAAAACCAAATGATTTAAAAAAAGTAACCATGGGGTTTCTTGCCGGTTCTTCTCCATAGGAAACGACCAAGCCGAACCGAGCACACTCTCCGCCTGACCGCCGCCGCGTACGGACGTGCCGCTACCTGCTCGCATTCCCGCTCGCTATCAGTGTGTGTCATCGGTTCGTCGCTTCCCAGTGTCGTGACGTCATCAGTAGTCCCTTGACTACACCCCCGAACAATTGTTGTCTTTTTATTAAGACAGCACTTGCTCATTTTGCTTCGGATATTATTCCGATTTAACTTCCTTTGCCCCATCAGGGAAAAGTCCTCAGTTTCGAGGTTCTTGGTGGGAAACCTAACGGTGCCAACGAAACCAAGAGAGGGTGGTGACCCAATCCGCCCGCCTAACCCCTTCAGGGCCTAGGTAAAAAAATTGGGCTCCGTCGCGAACGTGTGCGCCGCCGATTTACTGTGCTAGTGTTTCCCGTTTCAACAAGTTCCTGAAAGCAAAGTTCCCTGGACTGGAGTTGGAGTTGCTACCAAGCCCGGACCCTCGGACTGTGGCTGCGGAAAGGTTGAAGCGGGTGAGTCGCTGGACCCAGTAAATTCCCTACATAATTGTGCAAGGAATTAGGTTGTTAGGCGCGCTGAGCTTCACTCAAATGTCTGCTAACTCTTAGCAGATAATATGGCCCTTGATGCGGATGAGGAACGCCTTTTTGCGTTTTTCAAAAACGTTGTCCTGAAAGATCCAGATTTTTTAAAGAAATATGGGTCCGATGTCGCTGCCTTGCAGCAACCCAGTATTGCCTTCACTGACTTCAGTGACGCGCTCGAGAGCCCTTTGTCGCCGCCGCCTGCCGACAGAGGCTTACCGCCAGCCGTCGCCGCCGCGATTAAGGCCACCCCAAGACCCATTCTTGTGAAACCCTTTGTTTCGCAAACAAAGGTCCAGCCCGCACCTGCGTCCATTGTTCCCGTTTCCGAGAACATGGACAAAGGCTTACCGTCAGTCGACACCGCCGCGATTCCGGCTAAACCGAGACCCATTGTTTCGAAACCTTTTGTTTCGCAAACAAAGGATCAGTCCGAACCTGCGTCCATTGTTCCCGTTTCCGAGAACATGGACACAACTGAGCCAATCTCCGACTCAGAGTCAATTTTAGACGCATGCTCTGCCTCCTCATCCTCTGAAGACGACTATCAAGTCGTCGGAAAGGGCAAGAGGAAGAAGGGCAAAAATTCCCAGGCCGCCATGACCAAAAAGATCGTCGCGCTCCCTTATGCCCCCTCTCACGCGGCCTCCCGTCCCACCTCCCCGGTCCCCTTACCTACGTCCGCCGCTGCTCATACCAGTAGGCCAGTCAGCCCTAAGGCTAAACCTTCAGCCGCTTCTTCAAAGAAGCTGAAGCCCCCTCCCCCGTTGTTCATTCAGGACAAAGGGAAATGGACAGACGTGTCCAAAATGTGTAATGAGCGCCGTATTCAATACACAAGCGCAAAAAGCACACAGCAGGGCATAAAAGTGGTGGTCCCTACGACAACCGACTTCAGGGAACTAACCCGCCAATTAATCGGAAGGCGCATAGCCTTCCACACCTACTCCCTCCCAGAGGAGAAGCCCACCCGCGTGGTGATCAGGCGGATCCCGAAGGAAATCCCCACGGAGGACATCCTCAATGACCTCCTAGGCCAGGACATCCCGGTCGCAGCCGTCCACCGCCTTCATAAGGCGAGAGGCGGAGACCATTACGATATGGTACTGGTCATCTGTGACCCAGTAGAAGGTCACCACCCGATCTTCAAAGTGAAGTCGGTTTGCTCCCTGACAGGTATCTCAATAGAGAAGCCCTACCGCTCAAGCGTAGTCGGACAGTGTCACCGCTGCCAGATGTACGGTCACAGCCAAGCCAACTGCCATGCACCGCACAGATGCGTAAAGTGTCTAGGCGACCATGGCACGGCAGACTGCCCCCGTCCCAAAGACAAGTCGCTTTGCATGGAGCCACCGAGCTGTGTGCTTTGCGGCCAGTCGGGCCACACGGCCAACTACCGCGGCTGCTCAAAAGCCCCCAAAGGCTCCTCCTCTAACCTGGTGAAGCGTGCAAGCGCCCGCCAACAAAGAGAAAGCCCATCGGTGAGGCTACCCTCTGCCCAGATGCCGGAGAGACTCAGCCCTCAGAGGCCCTCTCCCTGGACCACGCTGAACCACCAGAAAGCCTTCCCGGCTCTCAGTAAAGCAAAGTCCAACCCCATCCCCGGGCTATTAGATGCCCCTGTCCCCACTCCCACGGCCCAAGCGAGCGCACCGTCGCCCGCTCGTCCCACGCCACCCGGCCCCGCGGCCGTGGACCCCTCTCACAACGTAATTTTAGAGTCGCTAGCAGAGTTAGTCACCCCCGAAGCAGACCGCATGGCGGCTGATCTCAGGGCGGCTAACACTGGTGGCGATAAACTTAAAATTATCCTCAAGTCCCTACTCAAGTTAGGCGACCTCCTCCGCAACCTTAACCTCGACTAACTCCAATGGATAATACGAGATTAACGTGCACCAAACCCCGATCCCTAAAATTAGGGTACTTTAATGCCAATGGCATTAGAGGCCAGCGTGATGAGATCGCCACCTTCCTCCGCGACCATCAAATTGATATCCTCCTCGTACAGGAGACCTTCCTCAAGCCCAGTCACCGCGATCCGAGAATTGCCAACTATCGCATAGTTCGCAACGATCGGTCACGTTGCCACAAGGGCGGGACTCTAATCTATTATAGGAAAGAACTGCATTGCATCCCCTTAGATACCCCTCCCATGGAGTCTCTACTCGAGACCTCAGTGTGTCGACTAGGCATGACCGGCCATCAACCGATCACTATCGCCTCTGCGTACATCCCTCCCGGCGGCACGTCCGAGGAGCACACTTTGTTCACCAAAGACCTTGCCGTCCTCTTCGGCTTGAGCGACTCCGTTATCATAGCGGGCGACCTCAACGCCAAACACCCCGCCTGGAACAGCACGACGACCTCTGCCAGAGGACGTCACTTGTATAACCTGGGCGAGTCCCTCAACTTCGATCCCATCGCTCCTATGGAGCACACCCACTATCCCCACGACCCCGACCAACGTTCGGACGTTCTCGACATAGCGCTACTCAAGAACGTCAACCTTAAGTTGCATTCCATCGAAACTTTACATGAGCTTAACTCAGATCATCGACCAGTGCTCATGCACTTAGTTCCTCGCTCGGGTCCTTCTGACCCCAGCCAGCCCCCGCCGACCCAAGTGATAACCGACTGGAGGAAAGTCAGCGAAAAACTGAAATCCACCACGTCGCCTCACCTAGAGGCCATCCCCGACCACATAGTCTCAGTCGCAGACACGACGGCCGCCATCAACTCGTTTACAGAACACGTGCAATCCGTACTGAAGGACTGCTCACGGGAAGTCCCAGCAATGAGCGATCAACGCTGGATACTACCCGCTGACGTACGTGAACTGATAAACGAAAAGAACGCGGCCATCCGTGCCTACAGCAGCTTTCCCTGCGAGGCAAACAAAGCCCACATGCGTAATTTACAGCGTACTGTAAAGGATCGCACCAGTGAGCTTCGTAATAATCAATGGGAAAAAACGCTAAGCGAACTCGAGCCTACCCACCTAGCCTTCTGGCAGCTGCAACGCAAGATGCGCTCCACCGAAGAGGCTTCGATGCCTCCCCTCACCCGACCCGATAAGAGCGTCGCATTCGACGACTCTGAGAAGGCCGAATGCCTAGCCGACAGCCTGGAGTCCCAGTGCTCCCCCAGCTCGCAACCAGTAGACAAGCGACATCTCGATGAGGTGAACGCATTCGTCGAACGTAGAGCCGCCCTGCCCCCCGAAGAAGACCCTGATGATCCTCTGCCTCCGGTCACAGCTGACGAAGTGCAAGACATCATTAGCAAACTTCAACCGCGGAAAGCACCCGGCTCCGACGGAATCACCAATAGGGTGTTCAAACTCCTCCCCGCTCAGCTCGTCGTGTTAATGGCGGCCATCTTCAATGGCGCCCTGAGCAACAACGCGTTTCCCCAAATATGGAAAGAGGCCACTGTCATCGGTTTCGCCAAGCCAGGCAAACCCAAGTCTGAGCCTTCGAGCTACAGACCTATCAGTCTCCTGAATGCACTCGGTAAAATCTACGAGAGACTTATGTATAAGCGACTCAAAGACTTCGCCGAGGCTAAGAGTCTCATCCCCAACGAACAGTTCGGCTTCAGGACCGGACACTCTTGCATTCAACAGGCCCACCGCATCGTAGAACACTTGAGCGCTGGCTTCCAGCGTGGAGCGATGACGGGTGTGTTGTTTTTCGACATAGCAAAGGCATTCGACAAAGTCTGGCACAACGGCTTATTATATAAGCTGTACAAACTGGGAGTGCCAGACCGTCTCGTGCTCATCTTACGAGACTTTTTGTCTGATCGCACCTTCCGCTATCGCATCGGGAAGGCACTGTCTTCCCCCCACCCCATTAGAGCCGGAGTCCCTCAGGGCTCCCCGCTCTCTCCCCTTATCTTTACTCTGTTCACCAGTGACATCCCCAAGAGCAAGAAGGCACAGTTAGCCCTGTTCGCGGACGACACGGCCATCTATTACACTGGCCGTAGTCACGACGCTATTTACAGCACCCTCCAAACCTCAGCCAACGTCTTAGGCGCTTGGTTCCGGAAATGGAGAATCGAGGTGAACCCCGACAAGAGCCAGGCAGTTCTTTTCTCTAAACCGCGTAAGAATAAGCCACCCGCGCTCAGCCCGATCACTATGTACGGTAAGCCTATCCCTTGGGAGAAGCAAGCCAAGTACTTAGGAGTCTTACTTGACAACCACCTGTCTTTCGCGGCGCACATCAAAGCAGTTCGCGACCGAGCTGCCTTTGCTATGGGTAGGCTTCATTTCATGATCTCGGCAAAAAGCAAATTGTCACTCAAGTGCAAGTTGCGCCTTTATACCGCGGTGATCCGCCCCATTATGACGTACGCTTGCGTCGTGTACGCTCACACCAAGCCTAAATACATCCATAGGATGCAAACCTTGCAGAACCGGTTCTTACGTAGAGTCACGGGAGCCCCTTTTTATGTCCGTAACGACCGTCTACACGTAGACCTTAGAATGCCCACCGTCCTTCAGTTTATGAAACGTCTTTCGAAGCGTTTCTTCGATAACGCCATTAAACACCGTAATCCCCTGATTGCAGCGGCCGCCCGTTACGAACCCTCGCGCATTAGTACAGTACGCCGTCCTCGGCATACCCTCGTCACTCCCGATGATGCTATCACCCTCCTCCAGGAGAGTAGTAAAGAGACTAGCACTCTTAATAAGTACAGACACAAACCGCCGTCTTTTCGACCTCGCCGTCGAGGTCCGTCGCGACGTCCCGGTCCATGCCCTCCCCGACCCTCGCTCGAGCCAGCCCGCGATGCTGTGCCAGTAGTTTTAAATCAGCCCCTAAATAATGATATCATTCAGATCCAGCCTGTCCCCATGCAGTCCTCCCCCAGCGACGCCCTAAGCCGAGGCTCGTACCCCACAGGGGGTGCCCTCAGCGTATAGTCGCTTAGTTTGTAAGTTTTTATGCCCTGGCTGGAGGCCTTACTCTTAAGGCACCCACAGGATAGTCCGGTTAAGCAGACGACAACCTCTTAGGTTGAACTGCGAGATGCCATTCATAAAAAAAAAAAAAAAAAAAAAAAAGAACCGAGCACCTTTTTGTCGACGTTTTATAAGTGCCCATGTAGGCCTTTGTGAAATAAAAATATTTTGATTTTGACGAGAACTACATGCATGTTTTATTGAAGTGAAACTTCTTATGCGACTTCCAACAAGGTTGCGTTAAACGTTTGACGCTACCATGGAGGGGGTATGAAAGCACTCATTTCCACATTACAAAGTTTCACTTCTTCCGCGCGGAGGGACTCCACGCACTATTTTTTTTGAATTTTGTATCAGCTGATAGGAATATGATTCATATCAACCGCTTTTTACGGTTATTATGCATGGGTATGCTTGAGTATAATCGCCATTTGAAAAAAAGCAATAACCCGTTGAACGTAGTACGATTTCCTGATAAGAGTTAACGGGCGTGATAACAGCCTACCTGTGTGCGAGACTACCTTACGTTATAATAATTATAGTCCCCCTGCGCGCGTAGCATGACCACTGTACAAACGATCTACGAAAGAATCGACATAATGACAGATCATCATCATCAGCCTATAATATTCACACAGGCCTCGTTTCTATGAGAGGTGGGCAGTAATCCACCACGCAGGCCCAGTGCGGGTTGGTAGATGTCACATTCACATGTCTTCGAATTTTTAGCTCTAGGACATGCCGGTTTCCTCACGATGTTTTCCTTCACCGTTTTGAGAGCAGCGGTGATGAAATAAAATTACACAAAGTAATGCGCCTGCCTGAGTTCGAACCTACGACTTACTGCTCGTAAGTCAGGGCTGCCACCACTAGGCCACCGCTGATCTCAGACAATGACAGATAGACAATGACAATGTTTCAGTTTGTCAATTCTTCCGTCGACATAGCCCGTTTCTACGGCGGTCATGCTACGCGTGCTGATCGTGTTCTGTCACGGTAGACAATCTCAGCGAAGATTAGCCATCCAGCAGAATATCAGCGTCAGGTGCATGCCTGACACATGCTGAGCTGGACTCCGATTTGGTGCAACCTTGAGACGCACACCGCACCTTGTATACTCGCTATTTTATTTGAAATATGTCATGGTGTTACTATAACTGATCCGTATTTTTTTTTCTTCTTGTAAATTGGCACCTTGTTTTTATATATATTCATTCATGTAATCTTTATCATTTAATTGTGCTTCTGTGTGTGTGATAAGTCTTTTGTGTGCACTTAATAAATGATTTATCTATCTATCGGCGCGAGAGATATTATAGTACGCAAGTGTGTGCGCAGACGCAGGTGCACTCTCTGTTCCTTTACTCTCATAGTTCGATGGGACGACAATCGGACACGAGCGGAGACAGATCAGGTGCAGGACAAACGGGTTAACGTGCTTTCCGAAGCACGGGGTAGGTATCACACCGCCAACTTCCAATATCCCGGCTAATACTGAGAAATGTTTAAGAGGGGACTTTAAAGGGCCTTTCTCCATACAAACGTATTCCTCTGTTTTCTTCGTGTATAATGCGTCTAGAGCAGATTCCCAAACGAACGTTTTCCAAAAAATCTAGGTCTTATTAATACATGCCCCTATTATTTCTTTTTTTTTCAAAACATAATCACTAAAAGAATTATGACAATTCAAAAACCCGAAAAAAGCCCGATTTTACCGCCATGTTCAGACGCCTATCAGAAAAAATTGATAAGTTTTTAACAAAAAAGAATAATAGAAGCACAGATATACTTTTCCTCTAAATTTTGACATACGAATTATTTAGTTCAGTTTAGTTTTGAAGAAGAAAACAGCGGAATACAAAACGTCTTTTGGTCAAGACTTTTGTAGGTAAAATCAGCCTGAGCTGTAGTTTTCCCTTTCGCACTTTACGGGGGCTTGGTCGGGCGCAGCGCGACAGCAATAGTTTCTTCAAATACCTATTCTTCAAATTCCTCGGGCGTAGAGTCCCCTCATAATGATAAAACCCAATAGCACTTTCGGCCCAACCCGGGTGTTGGACCCAGGACCCCGAGCTTAGCAGTCGCGCTTGCAACCCCAACCACCACCAATGAGCCAATCAGTCATCATCATCTACATAGCCTTTTCCCAAACTATGTTGGGGTCGGCTTCCAGTCTAACCGGATGCAGCTGAGTACCAGTATTTTACATGAAGCGACTGCCTATCTGACCTCCACAACCCAGTAACACGATACCCCTTGGCAATACTGGATGTCAGACTTTTGGCTCCTGACTACTCGTAACGACTGTCAACGATCTACAAATGACAGCCGAGACCAACGGCTTAACGTGCTTTCCGAGGCACGGAGGAAACTGGGTATGTAATTATGGTCACACATCCACGGACCAACCTCGGCAAGCACAGCTTAACCTTAATGATCGACCCGCGCGGCTCTTATTATTTAGCTAGGAGCTACTCGAGACAATCAGTATGATCACTTTAATTGTGCAGTTCAAGGTGGTACGGCTTGTCAAAAAAAAAATACATCGATAATTATTTCAAACTGGTACTGTATTTATTTTAGTTCTGTGTTTTCCTGCACATATAAGATGGCTGAAGTGTGTCATTAAGGTCAAATAGTTTCCGTTTCCTACACACATTAGATTAATCAGAGGTTCAAAACTATCATGTGAGAGATCGGATATTCGGATGCATTTAAAGTTTGAGTGTTGACTAGTATGGAGCGCGCGTCAATATGGGAAAAAGAGTTTCTTTAAAAAACTAGTCTAGTTACTTTTTTGTTTAGCTCCAAATGAATTATGCCCAGACATAGGTATTTACCATTTTGTTTTAGCATTCGACATTTCAGCACAATTCAAATACATAGTTGTTGTATTTTTTCATTGTTATTTTCAACAAACTTGCCAGTTTTTAAATAAATTTAAAATATTCGTTACGATATTTTGAGTACTACATTTTATACTTCCTAAAGAATTATGAAATTTCGCAATCCCTCGACAAAAAATGGCATTTAAATAGCCGCTTTCATACTTTTGTACCTTAAGCCAGGAAAATGACGTACTTTAGGTAAATATGCATCCGAATATCCGATCACTATGTCACTAAATTGCTGAAATTTTCTCCAGTTACTCACGGTAAAACAGTCATATGTTTAAGTTTTTAAACTGACATGCTCACTAACACTATCAATAACACTAGTAACGGGATATTTACCATGTTTATTATTTGTTATGAGTTCCCGATATTTTGGCGCTGTTGAAAACGCCATGATCACCGGCGAAGAGTTTCGTGTGTCGGGAACAGAATCGAGTTGTGAGTGACAGTGGTAGTGGTACGGCGCGCAAAAAACGAACAAGAAAGAGGATAGACCGTTTTGTCTGCTCATAAACATCCACCCGCAATAACTTCAGTTTATCCGTGATCATGGCGTTTGCAACAGCGGCGAAATATCGGGAACTCATAACAAATAATAAACATGGTAAATATCCCGTTACTAGTGTTATTGATAGAGTCATATTTTTGTTCATTGTCTTTTAAACTAGCTATTTCGCGCAACTTCGTGTGCGTCACATTTTCCCCGTTGTCGCAACATTTATCATTGCTGCTCCGCTCCTTTTGGTCGTAGTGTGATGATATATAGCCTGTAGCCTTCGTCGATAAATGTGCCATCTAACATTATTAAAAAAACACTTGTAATTCTAAACATTTGCACGCCGTAGTATGGCAAATATGTCTGAACCAATTTTTCTTTATGTTATCCTGCATGCACTTATTATTATTGTATGTGTACACATGTTTGGACAAATAAATTATATCTTATCTTATCTAATTATATAGTCGAAGCCGGAAACTTTTGGACCTTACCATTTAACTACTAAATGTCACTTTGACATTGACAGTTCTTTGTTTACATTTTTGCATGGAAATATTAAATACTGAGTACTATGTCAATGAACAACATTGGTCAAAATCAAGGCTATACATCGGACTAGATTAGGATTGGCTTAACAGTGCAATAGATAGCAAGCCGTTATCTGTGCACTCAGGAACGCATTATACTCTGTTGACTGACTGGCTGATAATAGCTGATAATTTTGAACAACTTTCATTGAATATAATCCTGATTCATAAGCCGAGACCGGATTTGTTGTTAACTAAGTACCTACACTTCAACCAGCTTATCTGTGCAGCACGTAAGCAAAAATCAACACAATAAATGACAGATCATGCCATGGACAATGAAAATGTGTCATCTTGTCCAGTGGCGTAGTGTGCCTTGGCTAGGCCCCGTATAAAAATGTGTTTGGTTTTTTTATGAAGGGTAAAGATTTCTCACAAAAGAAAAAAAATGTTTGCATAAAATTAAAAGAAATATTTATTGATCATAATTTTTACAAACAATTCAAATTAAATATTACACTCCTTGCCTTTTTTCGGCAAACTGATTTATTAAATCATTTACGAGCTGATGATGACTTTAGTTTTTCTAAAGTTTTTATAAATTTTTGAATACGCCCGTCGGGGTCCCCCGTGGCCCGGGGGCCCCGTATAATTGATACGGCGGTAGCTACGTCCCTGATTTTGTCGATTCTTCCGTGGACTAAACTCGTTTCTACAGTGGTCATGCTAAGTGTGCTGGTAGGAAAACACAGAATTAAAATAAATGCACGAAATTTGACATATCGTTGCATTTTTTCTTGACAAACAGCGCCACTTTGACCTTATTTCCACCTCCTCTGACGTCACTTAGCAAACCATGCAATGTCATACAAACTAAACATGTATGCAAAATTCAGCATTAACCGGGAAGTAAGTCAATTATAATTCTATTTTTTTTTACATATTTACGCTAAGTGAACCTAATAAAAGCATGTTAAAAAGAACCGGTTTACGTTTAAAACCAGTTACAGAACTTACTTGGTGCATGTGATAAATAAATCAACAACAAATAAAACTGCACACTTAGTACTATTTACAAAGCTGCAAGAGGTTATTGTAAACATTGCCTTAAGAAAGACAAGCTTATTCCCACGGTGTTGCCCGTGTGGAGTTCGTTTATTGTCACGCAGGATCTAATTTCTCAGTAACAGCCACGGAATCTGGATTTGTGCCCGATTGATGGCAAGAGGAGCTCGTGGCTAAATAATAACAGCCGCCCAGGTCGATCTTTAAGGTTAAGCCGTGTTTGCCGCGGTTGGTCTGTGGATGGGTGACCATAATTACATATCGAGTTTCCTCCGTGCCTCGGAAAGCACGTTAAGCCGTTGGTCCCGGCTGTCATTTGTAGATCTTTGACAGTCGTTACGAGTAGTCAGAAGCCAAAAGTCTGACATCCAGTCTTACCAAGGGGTATTGTATTACCCAGTTACTGGGTTGTGGAGGTCAGATAGGCAGTCGCTTCATGTAAAATACTAGTACTCAGCTGCATCCGGTTAGACTGGAAACCGACCCCAAGTTAGTTTGGGAAAAGGCTAGGCAGATGATGATGATGGCAAGAGTTAGTGTACTATTAAGGTAGACCTCTGCCTAACCTTTACGGTTCACAGGCGTTAAGTTATGTTTAAGTCCTTAATGTAATATGGGGCCCGCTTACAGCCATCCCCGGATACAAATCCAAACTCATCTTCATCTGCCTAGCCTTTTCCCAAACTATCTTGAGGTCGGCATCCAGTCTAACCGGATGCAGCTGAGTACCAGTATTTTACATGAAGCGACTGCCTATCTGACTTCCACAACCCAGTAACTGGGTAATACGTTACCCCCTAGTAAGACTGGATGTCAGACTTTTGGCTTCTGACTACTCGTAACGGCTGTCAAAGATCTACAAATGACATACAAATCCAAACTCATCTGGCTACAAATACGTTTGGATACAAATCCAAACTTCGACCCGTAATTAAAAAACTAAAAACATTATCTACAAAAAGCCAAGCAAACCTCACCTTTATTCAGTCATCGACGAATATAGTAGTTACCAATATTATGTAAACAAACACTTATTCGCACAACACATGACCGTTCGCGGGCGATCGCGCGGGGAGACTGACGCCGTGACGCGCGTGAGTCATGAGTATCAACATTAACTTGATTGTAACTTACCTAACCTTGCTTTATTAAGTTATGATTATGACTTGTGACGTGCTTCACATTTTTAGGCTGATTTATTAACTTTGGTAACAAGAAGAAGACATGCTGCGTGCGCTGTCAGTGTCGTGTCGTCAAATGGTCCAAGTTTCCGGAAATTCCAGGGAGAGTCCAACTTACTAACCTATTATAAAAGATTTAACAACCCACATAATACAATCTGAACACACCTTAAAAGTTTCCACGTTATATTAAATAAGCTTCAATTTCGCACGCCAATTTAATCATTATCAGCTTCTAAATAAAGATTAGAATAGTTTGCGATTTAAAAAGCAGGCATACATAGATAATATTGTTTACGTATGTACTAGTCCATTGTTAATGGCCGACTCGCTTTCATGAGCAGACGGCCTGAAATGGTTTCAGTTGCTAACAGTAATCTTTCAGTTATGTAGTGAAAAAAAATATCTACATGCGGTTTTAAACACGATTCATCTGCGTAGCGTAGGTTTCCAGTCTAACCGGATGCAGCTGAATACCAGTATTTTACTTGGTCTATCTGAGCTCACAAACCAATTGGTATTATTTAATACCAAACCCTTTGGTACGAATAGTTGTCAGACTTTCGTCCCACTGACTACCTGACTGTCAAAGATCTACAAATGACAGCCAGGACCAACGGCTTAACGTGCTTTCCGAGGCACGGAGGAAACTCGGTATGTAATTATGGTCACACATCCAAGGACCAATGGCAGTAGCAGGTTAGATCTTTGACAGTCGTTACGAGTAGTCAGAAGCAAAAATGTCTGACATCCAGTCTTACCAAGGGGATCGTTTACCCAGTTACTGGGTTGTGGAGGTCAGTCAAGCAGTCGCTTTATGTAAAATACTACCAGTATTTTACATAGCATACTACCATTATTTTTACGATCGATCGTTGAGGTTAAGCCGTGCTTGCCGAGGTTAGCCCGTGGATGGGTGACCATAATTACATACCGAGGGTCCTCGTTGGTCCCGGCTATCATTTGTAGATCTTTGACAGTCCTTACAAGTAGTCAGAAGCCAAAATCTGACATCCAGTCTTACCAAGGGGTATCGTATTACCCAGTTACTGGTTTGTGGAGGTCAGATAGGCCGTCGCATCATGTAAAATACTGGTACTTAGCTGCATCCGGTTAGACTGAAAACCGACCCCAAGATAGTTTGAGAAAATGCTGATGATGAATCTAGTACTACCACCAAGATACACTCTGAAATTTGGTATAGCAAATAAAATGATTTCAGTTCGTTGCAAACATAAAATACATAGTTTAATGTAGAAAACACCGCTGCTATAAAGAGCGTTCTGGTCCAAATGAAAAAGTATCAAGATGAATTCAGTCATTTCTGAGATTAGCATCAACAGACGTACGCAACCAGAAACTTTATTCAATACATTGGTAAACACTTGAAAATTATTCTCTCACAGTACATAAATCTTCAGTGAAGCTTCTTGTAATAAAATATGGCTTGAACCCTGTGTGTCATCGTCTTTGTAATAAACGCTATTTTAATATGTGAAAGAAATGGTCTAAAAATATTTGTAAATAGAATTCAGTATGTACATTATTTACGAACTACAAATAGATAATTATAAAATAATAATAAAACATGTACATTTAGGTAAGTATATTGCTGAGCTGGGCCTATTTGGCGCAGCCGTGAGACACACATTTATATCTTATAATTTTTATATTTGTAATTTTTTTATTTTGTATTTTGTGTACTTGTAGCATGTGCCAAATAAATATTTTTTCTTTCTCTCTTTTTCTTATAAAAATTTAAAAAGAATTACGTAATGTCAATAAAATTCCTCCACATCGCTGTCAAAAGCAAAAATGCCCAGAAAGCATTGCTATTGCTGATTTTTTGGCCAATAAAAGGCCAGCCAGATCACGTAAAGAGTCAACCAACCGCTTGGCGATATCCTGAAATACTAGGTGGGCACTCATATACCATGGCCCTAGTGTTTCAACCCCAAATGGCTAAAACACATAACCAGCACATAAGTTACCTATTGAATTTGCACCGTTTCAGGTTTTCAGCTCCTGCAGCAGCCGCACCAGCGCAGCCCACCGTGAAAATCTTAATATTAACATTGTAATACCAAATATATTTTAAAAGTGTAACCATGGAGTTTCTTGTCGGATCTTCTCCATAGAAAGCAACCACCCCAAGCCGTTTTTCTTTTGAATAGTTTTATTTTTAAGTGAAAACTTCTTTAACCACTTTGAGCGATTTTTGGTAGCGGAAAAGCATGGGTTCGCGTCACCGATGACCTCGACATACTGATGACGTTTTGCGCCAAATTACTAGCGACGCGTAGTATAGCGCCTGTGTATAATATGTATACGCATGAATGCAATGAAAATATACAAATCGGTATCGATATGCATATTTTTATTATATTATACATAATATGTACATTATTTACAAACTAAAACTACGTATAAAATAAAATATGTACAAGTATCAAAAATACAGGGCGTCAAAAAATTCGTCGACGTCGCTGTCAACAGGTTAAGTGCTCAGAAGCCTGGCCGCATTGCCACATTGGATGGCATTGCTGATTCTTTAACCAAAAAAAAAAGGCCAGCCCTCTGGTCACATGAAGAGTCGACCAACCGCTTGGCTATATCCCGAAATACAAGGTTGGCACTGGGGCCCCATTAATTCATTAAAAATTAAAAAAAAAAACCGGCCAAGTGCAAGTCGGTCTCGCGCATTTTTATTCATTCATGTCTATCGGTAAGTATACACTTACTTACTGTAATTGTCGCAAAAAATAATCCCAAAAATCGTTCGAATTAACCTAATTTACCGCATTTACGTCCCGCAGAAAAATTACAATAAACCGGCCAAGTGCGAATCGGACTCGCGCACTAAGGGTTCCGTACCATTATTTATAAAAACGAGGAAAATAATCACTTTTTTGTATGGGCGCCCCCCTTAAATATTAATTTTATTCTGTTTTTAGTATTTGTTGTTATAGCATCAACAGAAATACATTATCTGTAGAAATTTCAACTGGCTAACTATCACGGTTCATGAGATACAGCCTGGTGACAGACGGACGGACGGACAGCGAAGTCTCAGTAATAGGGTCCCATTTGACCCTTTGGGTACGGAACCCTAAAAAGAACACAGTAATTCCATTGTTTTGAGTTTTCACTTCTGTCCTTATGACTGACTCTGTTGTTTTTCAAACTGAATCGATTGTGTTCATGACTTTGTAAGTGTGTAACGTTATCACGGTGCGCCCCATCTCAACCTTCGGGCCATTACTCCATCACAAACAGCTCATACACACTAATTACTCATTCTTTAACACTCATTACAGCCCATACACATGATATCACCCATGTAAATGACTCTGGGAATCACTGTATGAAACCATTCAATGCAATATTGATGTGTTCAGCAGAATTGCTTTGTATCTGCTAATTTCTTTACCCTTGCTCTGGTTGCTTGAATGGGGCCTTTAACCCAGTTTTTAAACATGTTTTTTTGGTATTTCTGTTTCGATTGTGAGGTTAAACTTTAAAGAGAAATTGTAGTTTTTTTTGGAGGTTTTTCGGAGAGGCTTCTTAGATATAGCAGCCTAATTAACCACGCTAGCTAGTTTTTATTTTCATAAATTAATGGCATCCATTATGCCAATGGCAAAAAAAGAAGGATGAACTTCTTTAAGTGTGCAGTTCCAGGAGGCACTGCTTGTCAAGAAAATTTGCATCGATATGTCAAACGTGCTCCATTATTTTAGTTCTGTGTTTTTCCGCCTAAGTTGGTTGAAGTATAGGTACTTCATCATTCATCATTTCAGCCCAAAAGACGTCCACTGCTGGACATAGGCCTCCCCCAAGTGTCGCCTTATTGACATTTTGGGGGGTTTTTGTCATCATCGCATAACGCTGCTGCCCATTCTCTGGCAAGTCCCTTAGTCGCCTCTTACGACACCCACGGGAAGATATGGGATGATGCTATTCTTTACGTCCGACACCACACAGGTAGGGAAGTAGGTACTACTTCCCTACTATCAATTCACTGAAGTGAAGTATCAATTACTTAAGGTTATGAACAGGTGCCAAGTCTCATACTTCGTAGTTTTGCCAAATCATGCCAGAAGTCAAACGCAACCGGTGGCGACTCTTTCCACTTGGCACACCTCTATTAATCTATCTATATTAATTTTAATATCATGAGGCGGTAAGTTTGGATTTAGGGGGTAATCTACTATACAAATAAATAAAATTGAAGACAAGAAATTGAAGTGTCTGTTTGTAGTATTAAAACAACCGCTTTTTACTACATGCATATGAATGTATATCCATACTAAGATTATAAATGCGAAAGTCACTATGTTAGTTTGTTTGTTACCTTTTCACGAATAAACTGATCGGATCTTAATGAAATTTTGGGGAAGGACATAGTCTATACAGGGTGTAACGGAAAGGGTATATACATACATAAGGGTGTGCTACAGACTGTCAAACTGAACATGTTTCTCCATCGGATAAATATCGTAATAACGAAAATATTATATGCCGCCCCATACAAAATTTCAATACCTATTCGACCAAATGTATGGAGTAACTGATATTTTTTTCGCTATTACGATGTTTTTCCGGTGGAGGAACATGTTCAGTTTGGTGGTCTGTAGCACACCCTTAAGTATGTATATACCCTTTCCGTTACACCCTGTATATCATCACGCCACGACCAATAGGAACGGAGCAGCAATGAAAAATATTGCGAAACGTGGAAAATGTCACGCAGAGGAAGTTGCGCGGGACAGCTAATATGGTATACATGTACATATGCATACAAATTTTTTTTTTTTTTTTACAATTTCTATCTGTCTGTCTGTCTGTTCCGGTAAATCTTTGAAAGGGCTGGACCGATTTTGACGGGACTTTCACTGGCAGATAGCTGATGTACTAAGGAGTAACTTAGGCTACCTCTATTTTAGAAAAAATCTAAAATTGTTATTAAAAAAAAAAAAAACTAAATCACGTTTTTGTTAAATTCCACGCGGGCGAAGTCGCGGGCACAGCTAGTTTTTAATAAAAGTTGAAATGCGCCATCATCCTGTGACTACACCATATGCTGCACTTTTTTTCTACAGACAACGCCAATTAAATGAATGCCCAAAAATATGCGTTTAGGAGTTACAAGGGAACAAAGAAACGGACATACAGATCAAACACATAACCCTCCTTTAGGGCTTCGCCGCAGTCGGATAAAAATATGGACAAGTATCTAATGGAAAAAGGATTACAATGCGTCAAAAATTTGTCCCCAAGCTGTCAACAGGATAAGTGTCCAGAAGGCTGGCAGCATTCATGGGAGTCGCCCCCGGCGACCGAAGGCGCGGGCCTGTGGACGGTGAGTAGTGGGCTAGCTCAACGTCCGTCCGTCTTATGACGACAGGCCGTGTCGACGGCGCGTTCGTGTTCACGCGTGCCCCGAGGATATCTCAGCAAATCGGAGGGGGTACGAAAGGACCGATGCCTGCCAGGGCTGCGGGACTGTTCGAAAGAGATACCGCGGCACTGGAACACAAAGGGCTCAGAAGGAACATGGATGGGTTTTAGTCAGTACAAGTCTGACACTCCTTTCCGCTCTGCCCAGAGCGTTTTTAGTGTACCTATTCCCTTCGTTCTAGACCCTGATTACTACACAAAGCTCTAACAAAACTTTTAATTTCCAATATCAGGATCAAAGCCAGGAAACTGTCCGAAACACACAGGACACAAAGTGCATAAAATAATACTGCAAAAATACTTAACTTAAGCAAAGAGCACACTGGCATTCCGCCAGAAACGCTAAAATGACAAATTGGAGTAAGAACTAATTCGAATATGGAAGTTTTAGTGCTGGATGTTATTCTGGAAGTGTCGCAGTCAAATTTACTACTGTATCCGTATCCGCAGTGAAAATACAAGGTGTTGTTTTGCATCCTCGTCAAAATTCAGGAGGTTGTCACACAAAACATCAATTATGGATTAACATTACGGTTAATTATTAATAAACGCAGATTTTTTTGGTTGTTTATTTTTATTTATTTATTTAACGTGCTTTCTGATTCTGAGGCACGGAGGAAACAAAAATATTAGAGGAAAGTCACCAAATATGGAATACTATTTTGTTTTTGGGATATAAAAAAAAAACTTCATATAAATTAAAACAGTTTAATGTTTTTACTAATCAGTCATACATTTATATGTAGTAATTAACAGCCTTTAATCAAATATATTAGTTATCAAATTAAAATCTAACATAAAAAACAAAATCACAAATGAGTAACCAAATATGGAATAGGTACCCATATATGGAATATAAGCATAAATCAACAAAACAATAACAAAAATGGACATTAATATCTTTGAGATCAATTAAATAAATATAACATATTGTGATAAATGAAAGAAGTTACATAATTACTTGCAAAAGTCACAGATCCAAGTATCAAACTCTGGACTATTGACTACTGTCCATATTTGGATTTTTATACTAGTTCAAACTCTTCTAAATATTTTTTTAAGTCACAATATTTTGAAATTAAAAGATCACAAAATGGTGAAATAAACATAATACCGATATACTAAATAGTATAACACTTATGTATACAAACATATCAGCTGGTAATACTCATTTATTACTTACCTTTAAAATTTTCCGCACGACAACAAAACAAAACACGCCTGCCACAAGTGAAGTGTTCGCGCAACTGACTCGATGGTGTGAGTGCGATAGTTAGTAGACCGAATGGAACAGAAGATGGTCGAGTGTTGCGTTTCATACTTATAGTCTTAGAGAAATGAAGGTATTCCATATTAGGATACTATTTCATATTTGGTGACTTTCCTCTAATAAAATAAAAGGTATAGTTGTACATACATGGTTTTTGCGACACGTTACCTTATGGTTAAATTAGGCTTTGGTTCACAATTAACACCACTACATTTTTTTTTCATTTCGTTTTTTCAATTGGTTTGAAACATAATCATTTGATAAAATGTGATTTTGTATAAGCAAGTACCAATTATTAATTCACCTTCAAGACTTTAATTTGTTTACGTACAAAAGTCATGATTTATTTAAAATTCTATAAAAACCATAAGTTCGGAGTGCCTACTCATATTTTTAGGGTTCCGTAGCCAAATGGCAAAAAACTGTATGTCACAGCCACTTTTTTCCGAAACTATAAGAACTATACTGTTGAAACTTGGTAAGTAGATGTATTCTGTGAACCGCATTAAGATTTTCACACAAAAATAGAAAAAAAACATAAATTTTGGGGTTCCCCATACAGAGAATTGAAAATGAAAAAAAAAAATTAATCGTACCCATACGTGTGGGATATCTATGGATAGGTCTTCAAAAATGATACTGAGGTTTCTAAAATCATTTTTTTCTAAACTGAATAGTTTGCGCTAGAGCCACTTCCAAAGTGGTAAAATGTGTGTCCCCCCCCCCCCTCTAATTTCTAAAGTAAGAGTAGGAAAATTTTGAAAATATTTAGGATTGTATAACGTAAAAAAAACTATCAACGAAAATTGGTTTCAATAAGATATGATGTTTAGTTTTTGAGATATGGGACTTTTTCATCAAACTGCAGCAGTAACTTTGTTTTTCATTAACATACTATGAAAAACCAATTTAGTTTTGCGGTTGAGTGGAAGTTTACTAACTAATACTACTAAAATATTATGTAAATATTAGAAAAAAACACATAAATGAACAAAATGTCTAAATCTAAATTAATTACTAAACATAAAACTAGATAATTAAAACTAAAATAACAACAAATTATAAAAGGTCGACAAAAAACTCCTCCTCAACGCTGTCAGCTGGTAACGTGCCCAAGAGACTGGCGGCGTTGCCACGTTGAATGGCAACACTTAGCCTCTGGCCAAAGTAAAAGCCAGCCCTTGGGTCACGTGAAGCGTCAACTAAGCGTTTGGAGATTTCCTTAAAAAGGCTGTGAGCACTCGGACCCCACGGCCCCAGAGTTTCAACCCCAAACGGCTCGAAAATATAGTTACCACAAAGGTTACTATATTTACGCCGCTTGAGGTTCTCCGCATACTACTAAATAATAAATGACAGTTCAAAATTGGCCGGTTTTTTTTAATAAGCCACAACTCAATAATTAGTAGATTTATTTCCTATTATCAAAATAAAAACATTTCATGGTCACGCCATAGGCATAATAAGTATCGTGCCAAGTTACATCACTACCAATAAAAAAAAAGAGCGCGCAA
This sequence comes from Cerastis rubricosa, assembly GCA_949152445.1. NCBI lineage: Eukaryota > Metazoa > Arthropoda > Insecta > Lepidoptera > Noctuidae > Cerastis > Cerastis rubricosa. Next base: position 12,881,894 of record OX424548.1, on the reverse strand, counting down.
TCCAAAGGTTACGTAAGAAATGACATCATGGCGGGCGGTGACGTCACAATGGCGGGTTGATAACCTAAGGCTGCTAATTCGGACGAGCATTTGTTGTAGCGAGAAGCGAGGCGTTGTACGAGCAGTTCCATTAAACGCCCCGCTGCTCGCTGCTGTAAGAAATGCCACTTAAATTATACGCCATTAGGTATCTGTCCCACCACTGACGATGACGATGAAGTGACGATTAAATTTTCTCACTCAAGAGACGTACAAAAGCCTAGCTACTGCCCGCGTCTTCCTTCGGGTAAAAGAGACATTGTTTATTTAAGCTACTTTGCAGTAGGTAATGTAGCTTCTTAGAGGTGAAACCAGTTTTGAAATCGGATTGTTAGTTGCTTAGGTTAGCTCCTATCCTTCATCCTATGATAGAGGTGGTGGTCCATGGATGGATGACCGTTCATTTTGTACCGTGTTTCGTCCGTGGCTCGGAAAGCAACCGCGACACGCAGCGCAGCAGTTGATCGCTGAACCACTGCGCCAACCGTGCCGTAGCTTCAACAAGTGCAACATAATTTAGACTTATAATAACAGTAAGAAAACGTAGACGAACTATCTCTTTTCCCTTATCGCTAATCGTCGATGTTGGGACAGTTGCCTCAGATACAGAAACGGGTTCTAAATTTATTTTCTGTCCACATATAAATATTTTACCGCGCTTTTACTTCGGTCGGGTTGACATTTACAAATATTGATAAACTTCGAAAGGTTCATTATTTATGAATGAAATCGTACGCCATATTTGTTACGGTAACTTTAAAATTTAAATGTGTGCACGGAACAGCTGGTATGGTTAAAATTTCAGGTGAAGGAAAACATTGTGAGGAAACCAAACATCGTCATCTCTCTTGCCCTTATCCGAATTTCTTTGGGGTCGGTACAGCATGTCTTCTTCTTCCATACTCTATTACTTTTCATCTCATGAGACACCTCCTTTCTTGCCATATCATACTTAACACAGTCCATCCAGCCTTTCTTTTGTCTGCCTCTACTCTTGTACCCATCCACATTCATACTCAAAACTTTCCTCACGACATACTTCATCATTCCTCCGCATGAGGAAACCAAACATGCCTGAGAGATATTTCTCGACGGCATGTAAAGCCAAATCAAAGGCCTATGGGGCAGTATGGGCGGCATAAGAACTGTAAAACCAAAATAGGCACTATACTAACTAACCACGCGAAAAAGAAGGAAAGAATTGAACTGGATTGAAAACATTTCGATGATGCTTTGATGCGCAAAAGTGTTTATTGCATGGCCCCAATTATTTTTATAAATTACCAAGCGGTTGGAAAGATTTAAATACGGTTATACGTCAATGTTTAAGAGTTGACTACGTAATTTTTTTAAAACAAAACGAAGTACAGTGCAACTGAGTTTCTGGCAGAGAAAAATATATTTGTTGATTAATTGGTCTTTAAGAATAAACGAAATAATAATTGCCAAAAGACGTCCACTGCTGGACATAGGCCTCCCCCAAGTAACATTGGGGGGGGTTTTGCCATAATCGCCACGCTTGGCAGGCGGGTTGGCGATCGCAGTACGGTTGTTACAAAAGCACAGAGAACGCTGCTGCCCATTCTCTGGCAAATCCCTTAGTCAGCTCTTACGACACCCACGGGAAGATATGGGATGGTGCTATTCTTTACTTCCGACACCATACAGAGCCGACACCATACAGAGAGATAATAATTGTAATTGGTTTTAAAATGTAAGTACCTAAGTACTTGTTTCATAAATAATGTAAGTAAATGTTTGCATGCCGAATGGTAAAATATGGCTGAGCCTCGATTATCAAAAGCAGCAAAAATAAAATTCTATTCTATTCTATGATACCAGTTGCAAGCCAGCCTGCCGTATCAATTATACACGGGGGCCCCCGACGTGCGTAAGCAAAAATTAATAAAAACTTTAGAAAAACTAAAGTAATCATCAGTTCTAGCTGATTTAATAAATCAGTTGGCCGAAAAAAAGGCAAGGAGAGTGTAATATTTAATTTGAATTGATTGTAAAAATTTTGGAAAAAGTGTCAGATAGATAATTATGATGAACAAATTTTTCTTTTAATTTTATCCAAATTTTTTTACCCTTTATTAGGGCCCCCAAACAATTTTTATACGGGGCCCCGCCTAGGCACGCTACGCCACTGGATGAGATACTCGAATTACTTGAGCCGGGCATTACATCATGTCCGAAACTCCAAACCCACTGTAAAACACATAAGCGTATGTATAATTAATTTACAGAATAATTGGGAACGCAAAGCCCAGCCCAACAACATGAATGTCTCCCCAGTGGCCAGCTGACCTTGGGCACTATCTGCCTTTCTAATTAATTTAATGTATTACATGACTGACATGCGTGTTTTATTCGAATATTAAATATTATTACAGACAGAGGTAATTTTAAGGCTTTGATTTTTAAGGCTTAACAAACGCAGTCGTGAGTGTTTCCGAAAGCATCATCATCTGCCTAGCCTTTTCCCAAACTATCTTGGGGTCGGCTTCCTTCCGTTCGACGAATGCAACGCATTCGTCGAACGATCTAATTTAAATAAATGCTAGGTTCTACTAAAGTAGAACCGCCCTGCCCCCCGAAGAAGACCCTGATGATCCTCTGCCTCAGGTCACAGCTGACGAAGTGCAAGACATCATTAACAAACTTCAACCGCGGAAAGCACCCGGCTCCGACGGAATCACCAATAGGGTGTTCAAACTCCTCCCCGCTCAGCTCGTCGTGGTAATGGCGGCCATCTTCAATGGCGCCCTGAGCAACAACGCGTTTCCCCAAATATGGAAAGACGCCACTGTCATCGGTTTCACCAAGCCAGGCAAACCCAAGTCTGAGCCTTCGAGCTACAGACCTATCAGTCTCCTGAATGCACTCGGTAAAATCTACGAGAGACTTATTTATAAGCGACTCAAAGACTTCGCCGAGGCTAAGAGCCTCATCCCCAACGAACAGTTCGGCTTCAGGACCGGACACTCTTGCATTCAACAGGCCCACCGCATCGTAGAACACCTGAGCGCTGGCTTCCAGCGTGGAGCGATGACGGGTGTGTTGTTTTTCGACATAGCAAAGGCACTCGACAAAGTCTGGCACAACGGCTTATTATATAAGCTGTACAAACTGGGAGTGCTAGACTGTCTCGTGCTCATCTTACGAGACTTTTTGTCGGATCGCACCTTCCGCTATCGCATCGGGAAGGCACTGTCTTCCCCACCCCATTAGAGCCGGAGTCCCTCAGGGCTCCCCGCTGTCTCCCCTTATCTTTACTCTGTTCACCAGTGACATCCCCAAGAGCAAGAAGGCACAGTTAGCCCTGTTCGCGGACGACACGGCCATCTATTACACTGGCCGTAGTCACGACGCTATTTACAGCACCCTCCAAACCTCAGCCAATGTCTTAGGCGCTTGGTTCCGGAAATGGAGAATCGAGGTGAACCCCGACAAGAGCCAGGCAGTTCTTTTCTCTAAACCGCGTAAAAATAAGCCACTCGCGCTCAGCCCGATCACTATGTACGGTAAGCCTATCCCTTGGGAGAAGCAAGCCAAGTACTTAGGAGTCTTACTTGACAACCACCTGTCTTTCGCGGCGCACATCAAAGCAGCTCGCGACCGAGCTGCCTTTGCTATGGGTAGGCTTCATTTCATGATTTCGGCAAAAAGCAAGTTGTCACTCAAGTGCAAGTTGCGCCTTTATACCGCGGTGATCCGCCCCATTATGACGTACGCTTGCGTCGTGTACGCTCACACCAAGCCTAAGTACATCCATAGGATGCAAACCTTGCAGAACCGGTTCTTACGTAGAGTCACGGGAGCCCCTTTTTATGTCCGTAATGACCGTGTACACGTAGACCTTAGAATGCCCACCGTCCTTCAGTTTATGAAACGTCTTTCGAAGCGTTTCTTCGATAACGCCATTAAACACCGTAATCCCCTGATCGCAGCGGCCGCCCGTTACAAACCCTCGCGCATTAGTACAGTACGCCGTCCTCGGCATACCCTCGTCACTCCCGATGATGCTATCACCCTCCTCCAGGAGAGTAGCAAAGAGACTAGCACTCTCAAAAAGTTCAGACACAAACCGCCGTCTTTCCGACCTCGCCGTCGAGGTCCGTCGCGACGTCCCGATCCATGCCCTCCCCGACCCTCGCTCGAGCCAGCCCGCGATGCTGTGCCAGTAGTTTTAAATCAGCCCCTAAATAATGATATCATTCAGATCCAGCCTGTCCCCATGCAGTCCTCCCCAGCGACGCCCTGAGCCGAGGCTCGTACCCCACAGGGGGTGCCCTTAGCTTGTAGTCGCTTAGTTTGTAAGATTTTATGCCCTGGCTGGAGGCCTTATTCTTAAGGCACCCACAGGATAGTCCGGTTAAGCAGACGACAACCTCCTAGGTTGAACTGCGAGATGCCATTCATAAAAAAAAAAAACTAAGAGATGACCAGTCACAACTGACAGTGCCCGTTCACGAACATGACATGAACATGGTATTCAGCTGCTACCGGTTAGTCTATAAGCCGACCATGATATAGTTGAGAAAACGCTAGGCAGATGACTAACAGTAGTCTGAGTGTTTCTAAAAGCTTGAGTTATCTTATTGAACCTCGTTACGCTCCTTTTACATCCTCAGGCAAAACGACAAATTAACTTGCGTCAAAACAAAAGACACGCGGTTAAAGCGCGCGCGACTCACTTGCTCAGTGATGCGCGCAGTCACTAAACAAATGACTCGCGCACTTGTTTTATTTCCATGAGTGTGGCTTTGCAAGTCGCCTCACAGTGAGTTGTGGCAGCTCTTAACAATTTTTTCTTTCATTGGTTTTTCCCGCAGCTGCTGCCGCAACGCTCATCTTTAGTTCCTTTATTTTCAAAGTTCCTTTAAATCGTGTTTCAGTAGCATTATAAACCGATCCGAACAAAGGCGTTTGCAATTTTTCTGGCGGATCAGTCTCAAGGATGGATGAAAATCGTAGGGTATTACAAAGATCGAAATCGGCAAATGATCTCGTTTCGGTTTCGTTGTCATTTGAATAGTATTGTATTAAGTCACTATTACTGAAAATCGTTTCTCCGTAAGAAAGAAAGAAAGAAACCAGTATACAATCATTAATTTGCTTCATTTGAGTGACTTACACCAAAGAGTTTAACACTTTTAAGCGCGACCATAGACATAGTGAGAGAAAATCTTACGGTTGATATCTTTGAGGTGAAGTGAATCATTTAATAAAAATCATAATGACATCGGTGCGAATATGGGCAGCCGTGGGACACCCCACACCTTTGCCACCCTCTACCTCGCAAAGGCTGTCACGAACGATCAATATTAGGGTTACCATATCAAAAAAATCTGACATAAAAAGAACATAATTATCTATACATATATACAAATAAATAAAATTGAAGTGTCTGTTTGTAATTTCAAAATAACAGCAAGAAAAGCAACATGAAAGTGTTATACGGGACCTATAAGAAACAAAAAGTTTTTTTTAAATTTTTGTTTGTCTGTCTGTTTGTGATTTTAGTGGCAGATAGCTGATGTTATTTGGTACTTTCATTTTAGAAAAAGTATTAGGGTTTCCATGAAAAAAAAACCTTTGAAATTGTTAGCGAAATCTAATTCAAAAGGGGAAGCAATATTTTTATAACAATTTCACGCGATCGAAGATTGCGAGCAACAGATAAGTAAATTATAACTAAAACATATTCAAAAGTTGCAAGTAATGATGGTTCAATTCAGATGTTTGGTAGCGACCTGCCCGAACTAGGTTTATTTAAACCTCTGTTTCAAGAAGAAGTAATGAATCTTCATACGCATAAGCAGGATACATAGGTCTAAAAACTTACTAAAAACATTTTATAACTGTTGTTGAAAGTATTATTTGTGTACATATTTGTAATTTTATTGTTGTTATAATTTTGTTTTTTTTTGCATGTATCGCATATTCGCATCATATTGTAGGTACACTATGCTTGTATCATATTTCTTGTTTTATTAGGATAAACAGTGTAACAATTGTAGATATAAGCCAATAAATAAATAAACAATACAAATAAATTTTCTACTTCTTATGATTACATTGCTAAGTAATGACAAGTAGGTACCGTAAAACCGTACAACTTTGCCCAGATTTCTTGGATTTTTTTACTCAACCTTAATTTTTTTTTTTTATTATTTGTCTATCTTTTTATGATTGTGCTACATCATTGATAAATGTAGTATTCTTTGCATAGAATATATGATAATATCAAGACAATGAATGTGTATGTGCTAAAAACCTCTATTTGGACAGCGGGCAAAATATATGGTACTTTTTCCAAATTTGCCCATTTTGGCGAAACCTCCGCAACTTCAGTATTTTCTACTTTAAGAACATAATCTTCAAGGAACATTTTAGAAAAATAGTCGTACTATCATATGACCTTAATGATAAACGTTTAAACGTTTAAAATACCTGTCAAATTTGAGTGGGCAAAGACGCATCAATATTTTTGGAATTTTTCATTCAAATAAAACGATGAACTAGGGTTGTCACTTTTTAATTGTTAATCAGTATGGTGTATGCAGGTGCGTTGGATCACGGAGGTCGCTCTTAAACATTAATCTAAAAATATTTCGACAATTATATAATTTGCAATATTTAAGGAAATGCTTAAATCATTTACAGAAATTATCTAATTGCAGGAAGATTTTGGCTTCGCGTGTTGGCGATTCCTTTATATATAAAAAAAATTAAAACATTTTGTTGTAGGAAGGATTAAACTTTGTACAATATCGTCCGCCGAGGCATCCCAAACTACTTTTCTGCTTCCCGACTTCACAACATTTATTTAGAATAATTTCTGTATGCTCTCGATCCTAATATTATTAATATATTTTTTGTTGGATTTTTAGGTTTAGTATTATTCATCCTGAAATAAATGAGCACGAAAAATGACATCAGCAAAATCAACAAATAGGCTTAAGCAAAATCAAGTTATTCGAGCTCCTAAGAAACCACTATGTATGTGTGAGAAAAAAAAATAGGTTTAATAGCATCAAAAATAAAAACAGGTAATGTAATGCAGTATACTGCTCACTACCTTTAAAAGATCGCAAAATGGTACTTATTTAAGATTTTACTCAGACCTTTTAGTAACACTAAAACGGAAGTTTCATCGGAATCTATGTAAAAAATATTAACTTTGTTGCTCTTTCTTAGTCACCCTAATTATTTTGCAAATATATTTAATGTACTTTTTGCAACAAAATTTTCATTTTTATCACATCTAAAAATTAATTATTCAGTTCTTTGTATAATATACTCTCATTCTTAGGTAGTTCCGAAAAGAACGTAAAACAAAGTACCTACTTATCTCAGATCTAATTTAACATTGAAGTGACAACCCTAACGGTCATATTTTGGTGGGCAAAGTCGGAACAACTGCTTTAAAAAAACTAATTTGACATTGCCCACCATCATATTTTCGGATTTAAGCGAGATTTGGCGTTGGATATTCGATCAATTACGTGTATTTATTACAAACTAACAGTGGTAAAAATCTTAACTATCTACTGTAATTACAAATCGTTTTCCAAAAAAAGTTTTTTACACGAATTTTGGCCCGCAAAATACACTACGTACTTCAACACAATTTGACAGCCGACTGGAGTGACATTCGTAAAAATCAGTTCCGTAGTGTTGTCAGAGATATATTCAAATTGCTACCATGAATTAAATAGTAAACGTAACTAAAAAAATGTTGCCTGTTTTTTAAATATTTCTGAAAAGTACCCTGCTGGGCAAAGTCAGATTAGTTGGGCAATCTTGTAAGGTTTTACGGTATGTTTCAAGTAAAATGTTTGTATATTCGTAACTATGGGGGACTGGTTACTAGGAGGGGAGTGGGGTATGTTAATGTTAGTAGGTATTCGATATTATACGTCTTTTTATTGAAGTAGCTGTAGGGTTTTTGGGGGTGAACCTTGAACTTTGAGGTTATAAAAAGAAAACGAACGAGAATAGTACCTACTGTTTTGGAAGTTTAATTTGTTAAAGTTATAATAATAGTAGGTACACAAAAGTACTAGATTACATAACAATACGATTGTAATCGATAGTAGAGTCGAAATACAAGTTGTTGTTTTGCATCCTCGTCAAAATTCAGGAGGTTGTCACAAAAGACATAACATAATAAACAAATTAAGAAACAATATACATTATGGTACCTAGTTAATAAAAAACAAAGCTTTTTTGTTGTCGTTTAAATTTGACAGTCTTTCTGAATAATAATAACGTGGTTCAGGGAATAAGAAATTATCGAACAAACGTTAGAGATTTTTTGTATGTGTGTAAGCAAGGTTACAAGGCGAGAATCAGACGGGCCGCGTTTAAAACGCGGGTGGTTCACAGTTACCGATTTCCGTAATAAGAAGAAAAACATACTTACCCATCAGTGGCGAAGGGTGAAAATATTGAAAAGGGAAGCCGAAGAAAAAAATGTGAATTTTAATTTTGTTTTTCTTCATCGCATTTTTCAATATTCGTTTTGATTATCATCCAACCCGAAAACCCCGAAAATGACACCCATGACGAAAAAAACAGAAATTTACGTCGCGCTTCGGCGCTATTTTTAATTTTGGTGTCTGTATAAGCGATCTCGAAACCACGAAAATGCCACCCATGCTAAAAGTACCAAAAATTTTCGAAGGATCCAACTTGATCTTTTTTTCATAACTTATGTAATGGAACGATTAGATGCACAAGAACTACATAAAACACTGTATAAAAAAATAATATAAAAAACCTTTTTGAAACAAGCTTTTATGAATATGAACTGAAAAGAAGAAAATAAATCTTTGAAAAAATTAAAACGATGTAGGATAATTTTTACAAAAGCTTGTCGCGTTTAGTTTTGATAGCATTTACCATTCACGCTACAAGCTTCAGGTATTATGTTTATTCATAAAAAGTGAACGCGTAAATTTACAAAGTTTCATATCCGTGCTATTAACCGCTGAGGAGTTCCCTCGTGAGGAGATGATCCTGGCGGTAGGATGAGTTCATGATACAAATCGTGATTATCCATCAAATATGAACTAGTATGCAACGTTACGTGTCTGTGCTATTAAATGTTGAGGAGTTCCCTCGTGAGCAGACGATCCTGGCTGCAGGATGAGATCATGATAGAATTCATGTTTATCCATCAAATATGAACGTGCATACAAATTTTCTTGTCTGTGCTATTAACCGTTGAGGAGTTCCCTCGTGAGAAGACAAGCCTGGCTGCAGGATGAGTTCATGATACAAATCGTGATTATCCACCAAATATGAACTTGTATGCAAAGTTTCGTGTCTGTGCTATTAAACGTTGAGGAGTTCCCTCGTGAGGAGACGATCCTGACTTCAAGATTAAGTTATGTTTGTCATAAGAATGTATTGTTCTTAGAAACAAAGGTGTGTGGAAAATTTCAGCTCAATCGGACATCGGGAAGTGGTTCTAATTTAACTTTCTATACATACAAACATTGTCGTAACTCGATAAACTTCGGCTTACCTAGTCCCTACAAAACGCTGCTGATAGCCGCAAAGTCACGTGTCCGCGTCCATACGAATTTAGTTCTGAATTCTGACACCCGAGCTCCGGCTTACTTTTGGCGCCACATGTTGTTTTCGTTGTTGACATGAAAAATGTTGGTATTTTTTTTTCAATTCGATGTGCTTAATGCCTTTACTGTAATGTGATAACCACAGATGTGTACATAATTTACTAATTGACTACAGTAGACACTAGACACTACGTACATTGCCTTGTTCCCAAAGGTAAGCCGGCAGGAATCGGCTTCTTAGGTGCCTTCGGGCCTGTTACCCATTTTATTATTGATTCGGGTCGAGAATCATTAGCATAGTTGCCTCCTTGAAATTGACGAGGATGCAAAACAACACCTTGTATAAAGAATACCTACCTATTGCTATCAACCCAGACGCCGTGGCTGCTACTGAGGAATACCTGATGGAAGAACCCAATTACAATTTGCGCGACTTCATCATCATAATCATTTCAGCCGAAAGACGTTCACTGCTGGACATAGGTCTCCCCCAAGTGTCGCCACATTGACTGGTCCCGTGCGACTCGCATCCAGCGGATACCCGCCACCTTCACCAGGTCATCGGTCCACCTAGTAGGAGGCCTTCCAAAGCATCGTCTTCCGGTTCGCGGTCGCCATTCCAGAACTTTTCGGCTCCATCGGCCATCCGTTCTGCGAGCAATGTGCCCTGCCTACTGCTACTTAAGTTTGGGAATTATTCGGGCTACGTCGGTAACTTTGGCTCGACTTTAACATTTCTAACTTTAACACTCTCATCGCCATACGGTCCGCCAGCGGGACGTATGTTTTCGAGTAAGGCACGCCACCTTTAAGTTACACTAACCGAGATCAGCAGGCCGTACGGGCCGCCGGTGTACCGTATCTTTCGCGCCAATTTGTAACCAAATTTCCGTTATTATTTACGAAAAATATCGAGTCTGTCACGCCACTCATAATAATCAATCATTAGGCCGCCGGGCGCCCGCAAAGCTTGCAACGGTTGCATTTTCGCGCGCTTTTATTCTGGATATTTAAGAAATTGCGCGGTCGTAGCGGACCGCACGTCCCACAGTGGAACGAATGTATGGGAGCGGTTGGACGTAGACATGTCCGAAAAATAAGAGTAAAATTATGACAAACTAATGATGCCATCTTATTCGATTACTTAATGCCTTCATAAATTGTGGTGATGAATTTCTTCATAACTCCCATATTTCGGGAGTAATTTGAGAAAATGTGAAATTTTACTATGAAAATGAGTGTATCGAGCTCTCTCCCTCCTGATTCCGGGCTTGTTTCAAGTAGCGGTCTCTAATATCGTAATGCTATTACTAAGAGCTATATTTAATACTAAGACACATAGTGCGCCAAATGTGCACTTTCTGGGATAAAAGGAAATGAAAATTTAAAAAAAAAAACGTTTTTTCCCCATTTGTATTTACTTTAAACCGCAGACAGACTTATTAAGAGGTCTATAAATATATTATATATATACAGAAATATATATTAACAAAAATATTCACAAGAACTGATGAGAGTATGACTTTTAAGTAAGTTGATAATAAATTACCTAGTTTCATTAAAAGTACAATAAATAATTAAGATGTAAGCTCTAATTTACTAAGTTACACATTTTAAAACAATAACATCATTTAATTATCTTCGTCATCATCATCATCATCAATTAATTCAAATTCAGAATCGATGTCCGCTAAATCATTTATGTTAACAAATTCGATATCACTTTTCTCAGAATCCGTAAGCTCATAAAATTCCCTAAAAGAAGATTTTTTTACAAACTTATTTCCTTTTGGACGGATACTTGTAACAAGTGGATCAGAAGACAGTAAAAGATTGTGCATAATATCTTCATTGCATGAGATACTGCTATGCTTTCGAGAATGCCCCTCTCTATATTTTCTAAAATCTTTATTTCTAGCCTCAGATGCCTCTTCGGATAGAAAACCAATGGGCACAATTGACATGTTCTGAACTATGTCTGGCCCATGCATTAAAATTTTATGAAGTGAAGAAGGCATATAATACCATGGGTATAACTCCACGTAAAGCTTAGCAGTATCAAAGCAGAACTCTCGGAATTTAGTTACGTTGATCTTCTCTCCTGATGAAATACACTGCAAGATCACACAGATTTTTCTTAAAAGCATAGCATCTATTCCGGTCAGTTCAGCAGATTTAGTGTAGTTTTCAAAAAATCTCCTTGCTGAGTTGCCATTGTTGGTGGATCCACTGCCTTGTTTCACAACATCGAGAAGTAAGCCCGTTTCTCTTCTTACAGCCTCTTGAACTCTTTTCTTCCTGTCATCAACTTGCCTTTTTGCTATATCACCCCTTACTTGCCATGATTTTATGTCTAATTTGTAGGAAATGTGTAATAAGCATTCCATTGAGCGAATCCAAGCGTGAAGGGTGCTTAAGCTATATTTATACATGTCCTCGTTTGCGTGTTTATCTTTGATTAACTCTAAATTATTCATTTCTTTAGGACAAGCCTTGCATATGTCACACACTGAAGCTGCTGTATTGGATATAATGGATTGGATATAAATGCGGTAGCAAAATCGACGACACCAGTCTTTTAAACTTGTTTCAGCACTTTCACATAACTGAACACAACTGTTATCTTTTAAAACACTGAACAAATAGTTAAAGTCGCGTAAATCTTTATGTGCGCGTGCGCATAAAGCAACGTGAATATCAAGATTTGTATTAAAATTTGGAAAATACATTGCGAGATTAGCTTGGATACAACGAGGTGTAAATCAACACTGATTTTAAAGTTACTAATAGTGACCTATTTATATAAAATCCAGGTATCCTTTGTTAAATATTGCAAGGTAATTAGTTATTGTGATAATTAGTAAATGATGCATGCTAAATTAGTGTATTAAGAGCCATTTAGTAATTAAATAATAGCAATGTTCTTATCAGTAATCATTAGTGCATCAGTTTTATATGTAAACCTTAAGTCCCTAATTATATATCCTAATTAGCTTATATCTTCTCTAATTGGCTGCTCAGAAATGTTATTGTAATAAGGTAAACCTTTAGAAAAACGGTTTTAATCAACAAAATAAACAAAAAATAAAAAAATTGTGTTATAAAATAAACATCACTCTTTATCCCAGAAAGTGCACATTTGGCGCACTATGTGTCTTAGTATTAAATATAGCTCTTAGTATTAGCATTATGATATTAGAGACCGCTACTTGAAACAAGCCCGGAATCAGGAGGGAGAGAGCTCGATACACTCATTTTCATAGTAAAATTTCACATTTTCTCAAATTACTCCCGAAATATGGGAGTTATGAAGAAATTCATCACTACAAGTTATGAAGGCATTAAGTAATCGAATAAGATGGCATCATTAGTTTGGCATAATTTTACTCTTTTTTTTCGGACATGTCTACGTCCAACCGCTCCCATACATTCGTTCCACTGTGCGTCCTGCTAGTAAAAATACACAATGAGCCCGCCGGCAGACCGTATGGCCTGCTAAACCCGCTATAGATTTTTCGCCGCGGCCTGCACTGGTAGGCAAATCTGCGACCCGCCCGGCAGACCGCACGGCTTGCTGCACTGAATAATTTTATACATGGGTGGCGGGTGAGAGTGTTAAGCAAATACTAAACTAAAGAATAAAAATCGTATCTTAAGTTACTATTACTCATTTTGACTTGTATAAAGATACGGGAGTAAGTCAAGTTCATCATCATCCGCCTAGCCTTTTCCCAAACTATCTTGGGGTCCAGTCTAACCGGATGCAGCTGAGTACCAGTATTTTACATGAAGCGAGTGCCTATCTGACCTCCACAACCCAGTAACTGGGTAATACGATACCCCTTGGTAAGACTGGATGTCAGACTTTTAGCTTCTGACTACTCGTAACGACTGTCAAAGATCTACAAATGACAGCCGGGACCAACGGCTTAACGTGCTTTCCGAGGCACGGAGGAAACTCGATATGTAATTATGGTCACCCATCCACAGAACAACCTCGGCAAGTACGGCCTAACCTTAAAAATCGACCTGGGCGGCTGTTATTATTTAGCCACGAGCTCCTCCAAGAAGAAGTCAAGTTGTTCCAAAAATTTCTGAGCGTAGATTTTCGCCTCAGTCCTCCTGCCAAAAACCAGTCCCGAAGCACTCGATGTTTCTACTCGCTCATTGAAAAATCATTCAGTCATACTAAATTCAATTTGAAGAGACACTTTCAAGTCTTATGAGGGTCTGCCACTTGCAATCTTTTGTCTCTGCCCTTTTTATAATCTATGGTAGGGTGTTTCTATCTCGGCTTTTTGGCTCTCCGTCCGGATTTAGTTCGGCCTTGTTATTTGTCCAGACTTTTGCACGTGAAGGGATTTTTATTTTACACTATGTACTAACTATACCACTGCATGAGAAATAATACTACTACGCCTAAATGTACCCTTTTTTTTAACACTTTATAAATAAATGTATTTCTATTTATTCTTATTTCTATTAGAATCGGTTCAGTCATATCGGAAAATAAGGACTTGTAAGTTTGTATGAAAAGTAGTTGGGTGTAAACGCTCTTAACAGGTCACCATTATCCTCTCATACAGGGAAAACATCGTAAAACAAGATAATAGATGTACTTATAACCGTGAAGGTTAAAATTAACAAATAAATACAATAACTATATGATATTACATTGTATTTACGTACCTATGTACTGTGGGTCACGGTCACAAGTACATGTATGAAATATTATTATGATAATTATACAAGCATCCTTGAACGTTTATATTACTATACTAGCTGTCCCGCGCAACTTCGTCTGCGTGAAATTTTCCCCGTTTTCGCAACATTTTTCATTGCTGCTCCGCTCCTATTTGTCAAAGCGTGATGATATATAGCCTATAGCCTTCCTCGATAAATGGGCTATCTAACACAGACAGTTTTTTTCAAATCGGATCAGCAGTTCCTGAGATTAGCGCGTTCAAGCAAACAAACAAACTCTTCAGCTTTATAATGTTAAGACTAAAAAACTAAATCTATTAGTTTTGGAGGAAAACACGTGGATACTAGCAGATTCAAAAGTCATCATCTGGTGGTTGGGGTCGGCTTCCAGTCTAACCGGATGCAGCTATATACCAGTTCCAGTATACCTACGTGGAGCCACTGCCTGTCTTATCTTCAGAACCCAGTTACTGGGTAATACGATACCCCTTGGTACAACTCGTTGTCAGATTTCTGATCTTGTGACTACCTGTAACGACTGTCAAAAGTCTATTGATTGGTTGCTATTTGAAGTTAGAACTTACGTCCAGGTGGCCTACCATGACGTCTTAACACGTTGAGGGATACCAGGTCTAAACATCTTGTATACGCCTCGCTTACAGTGCGGCTAAGAAAAGTATAGACTTCCTTGTCGTGCGGAAGGCATAACTTCAATTTGGTTCGGTGTAGGAAAGAGATGAATATAGATCTAAGATGTATTATTAAATATAATTCTTAAATGTTACAGGGTCTATAAGCCTTGTGCCGCCACAATGGAAGTTTTACTGTGTATAGACCTTGTACCGAAAGAATAGAAAAATCACTGCCGCAGCGAACGTGTTAAAACATTATTGTTTTAATTTTATTCCAGAGTGGGAAAGAGATGGCGCTAGACATCCTGTATAGCTCCGTCTCTTTCCCACACTGGAATAAGAGTAAAACAATACTGCTTTTAGACGTCATGGTAGTCCACCCAGTGGACCAGTAGTCACCATTTACTGAATACATTTTAAAACTGTAGAGACTAAAAAAAAAACATTTTAATAAATTTTTGTCTGTCTGTCTTTTCCAGCTAATCTCCGAAACGGCTGGACCGATTTCGACTGACGGAATTTTACTGACAGATAGCTGATGTTATAAGGAGTAATTTAGGCTACTTTTATCATAAGATAAAGGATTACGGTACCAAGGAAAAATAAAAAAAAATCTTAAAATTGTGAATAAAAGCCGATTCAAATAGCAGACGAAGGTCACAGTCAATAGCTATACAGAAGTTGACCATACTCATTCAAAACTGGTTCACAGAATTAGGGCGCGAATATGCCAACACATTCATGACAAGTCGAAGTTCCCTCATGTCCATTTGACAAGGGTTTGTCCCCCATAGCTCCCTGGACATTTTATGGATATAAAGGCAAGCTACATAATGGTTTTACGTCCGTTATTGGAGTATGGCGTGGTATGGCCTGCATTTTATAGCATAATGGATAACGTGGCCTGTTTTTAGTAAGTTTTTTGCGAACCTAGCTTGCATACGCGACGTAAATGCGGTAAATTACGTTAATTCAAACGATTTTTGCGATAGAACAACCCTAAATAATCCTTTAGCATTATTTTTTGCTACAATAAGTAAGCGTATACTAACCCATAGACATGAATAAAGTCTTTAAATCGAGTTTTAAAAATGTTCGAATTGACTTGACGTTAAGAGCGTTTATACCCTACGGCATTTCATACAAACTTTCAAGTCGTTATGTTCCGAAATGACTTAACAGATTTTAATGAAACTTCCTAAGCATAAGCAGTATACATAGGTCTAAAAACATTTTCGAAACGCCTTTTAAAAATGAAGATAATTGGAAATTTCTGTTTCAATAATTCAAAATCGGTCTAATTAAGCTGTAACATTATTATTCGAAAATGTTTTTAGTAACTTTTTAGACCTATGTATACTGCTTATGCGTAGGAAGTTTCATTAAAATCTGTTCAGTCATTTCGGAAAATAACGACTTGAAATTTTGTATGAAATGCCGTAAGGTATAAACGCTCTTAACTCCGCGCGTGATAAGCCCAAGGGCATAGTATTTTCTACATCGTCTACTCTATTAACACCATATCAAATAAACATTAACCTAAACCCTTTTAGTAAAGTAAATTAGCTTATAAAATAGATAAACGCACACCATAGACACGATAAACTTTACAAATGATGACAGGTGAATGCATACGGGGTCAGTTAAAAAAAAAACTAGAATTTCTGGTTGTTTTAACCTTTCGTTCGTGTGTACGTAACCTCTGTTTTTGGACCAAGGTCATGACGTCACCTTTTGGACAATTCGTTTAAATAATTATCATTTTACACGACTCGCGTGTGTGATAATCATTTGTAATTTTGTATTTGTGTTGTTTTATTATGAGAAGTAAGTATTTAAATATATTGTTCCTATGCTTAATTTGATAAAGCTAGACGGGCAGTTAGATCCCTAGGCCAACAGAGCACAAGTGATATTTTTTAATTTTTATTTTATTCATCTGAACATCTTTCCTCTTTTAGCCATGCATGAGCCAATACAAAAAAAGGTTTTCTTAAAAAAAACATAAATGGTGTGTTCGCGTCTCATCTTATTCAGAATCATGCTAGTTTTGAAACAGCATAAAAAATTAACAATACCTAGTTATCTACTTATGCAATTTCTGTATTACACACCATGTCATTATCTAAGTAATTTGAATAACAATTTACCATCCAACTAATCGCATCCAATATACAACAACGACTAGAGCTGAAAACGCAATTGAATAAACATAGTGAATTTTATGTCAACTAAAAAATAAAAGTACTTAAGTTTATAACTGGAGAGCAGCGGTGCCACATTAGTGGCAGCCCCGACTTGCGAGCAGTGAGCCGTGGGTTCGAACCCAGGCAGGCGCATTACTTTGTGTATTTTATTTCATTACCCCTGCTCTCAAAAACGGTGAAAACATCGTGAGGAAACAAAATGTTCAAAAATGTTCTAGAACTAAAGTATCGAAGACATGTGACATCTACCAACCCGCACTGGGCCCGCGTGGTGGATTTCGTGGTGGAGCCCATTCCCTCTCATAGAGAGGAGGCCTGTGTCCCAGCAGTGGGAACATTATAGGCTGATGATGATGATGAAGTTTATAACAGCTAGAAAAAAATAACTTTAACATGATAAAAGCTATAATATAACTAACTACTACTAGGTTACGTTAGTACTTCTGCCGAACCCTTCAGAGATAACAGGCTTGATGTTATAATGTCATAACTAAAACAGAGAAAATAATTAATTCTTATAATAAGACTAGTCACTCATTTCAAGGCTGAATAAACTAGTTTCCAATGACAAGTTAGAGCTGATAATAAAAACTGCCGCAGTCTATAATTTAATCTATGGAAAAACATGGTGGTTTTTACTTTGGCGAACAATTTGCTTTTTTGTTGTTCACAGCCAAAAGCGGTCATAAAAACGACTATTTTCGGAAGAACAAGACCTGTATGGCTATTATAGGCCGCTTGCCTTTTTGATAAAGATCTTCAGTACATCCATGATGAACACATAAGAAAATAAGTAGGGGAAGATTTAATCTAGCTCAGAGCCTCGGATACTGAAGTATGCGACTCCACTACACAAAAAGGACGGTGTACACTGCACTCAAAAATGATTTTTAGGGTTCAGTACCCAAAGGGTCAAACGGGACCCTATTACTGAGACTTCGGTGTCCGTCCGTCCGTCCGTCCGTCTGTCACCAGGCTGTATCTCATGATCCGTGATAGTTAGCCAATTACAGTCTACAGATTAGTACAGATTATATATTTCTGTTGCCGCTACAACAACAAATAATAAAAACAGAATAAAATAAATATTTAAGGGGGGCCCCCATACAAAAAGTGTTTTTTTTGCACGTTTTTATAAATAATGGTACCTACGGAATCCTGCTTGCGCGAGTTCGACTCGCACTTGGCCGGTTTTTAGAAAATATTATCTCTGGCTAGTGTGAATCTGTCAAATTAAATGCGACACTCAAAAAAACTAATAAATGCTAATTTAATTGAGTACTCGTTGGTCTAGTGGGTCACGAGCGCAACTGCTGAGAATGTGATCCTGAATTTTGATCCTGATTTGAATCCTGAAATTTGATTCCTAGGTGGGCAAATTGCTATTAAGTTTTTCCAACAGGAATTTTTCAGTAGGAGACACGTAGTTTGGGTTTGTACCCGGTTGATGGCAGACTCCACGACCTCATCCCACCGGCCCCCTTCTACCATCGGACATCTAGACGCACTGTCACCATCCCTACCTTATTGCTATTCCACCAATTCGCACTAAGCTTTTTCAAACGTCTTTCATAATGTGCACAGCAAAGGAGTGGAACTCTCTGCCTGCGCCTGTGTTTCCGAACGCTTACAACCCTAATCTCTTCAAAGTTAGAGTGAACAGGCTTCTTCTGGGTAAGATCGTACCATCGTCGACTTGGTGTCTGTTATCTCTGACCTAGACTAGAGTCACGAGCAAAACCATCGCAAAAAATAAAAAAACCGGCCAAGTGCGAGTCGGACTCGCGCACGAAGGGTCCCGTACCAATATTTATAAAAACGAGCAAAAAAGTCACTTTTTTGTATGAGAGCACCCCTTAAATATTTATTTTATTCTGTTTTTTGTAATTGTTGTTATAGCAGCAACAGAAATACATAATCTGTAGAAATTTAAACTGGCTAACTATCACGGTTCATGAGATACAGCCTGGTGTCAGACGGACGGACGGACAGCGAAGTCTCAGTAATAGGGTCCCGTTTGACCCTTTGGGTACGGAACCCTAAAAAGCTTCGCCCCCTTATTACATGGGACTTCAAACAAAAGCGAAATGTGGGTGTGTTATTAGGTACAGCTCTGCCTAATCCTTCAGAGATTACAAGCATGATATTATATGTACATATAAAATTTCGTAGTAGTAACTAACAGTCTAACCTTTAAAGGTTCTATAATAAAATTCAAAGCAATGTACCTCGTACGTGACAAAAAAAGCCATTAAAAATGTCTATGTACTCGTTTAAGCAGTAGTTATGTAATTTTCCTTTTTTACGATAAGAATGCGTAATGTTACCAATTCGATTTGTTATTTACTACATCATGTGTTAAGCAAATGTTTTATACCAACAATTATTATTGGTAGTATTTTTTTTTGTCAAACTTATAGCCTGCGCAGACGACGGATTTTTGTCCGCGGACTTTTTTTTTACTTCTTTATATGATACGTCAAAAAAAGAGTATTACGACCGAAATTTAAAGAAAAGATTGTGGTGATGATCGCACACCTGTGCTTTGAGTTTGCGGTAAATCCGCGACAGACTTTTTATTCGCGGAGCGTAATTTTTTTCTCTGCCGCGGAGAAAAGTCTGTCGTCTGCGCAGGCCTTTAAAGTTAGTTTTGTGGCTACGTGCTGAAGACTCTCAGATTCTTTTTTGTGGTGTCGATGATTCCTTTAGATGTGTTTTGAGTAGAACGTCTCTACACCACTTCAACTAAGTTTTCAGATCACTCAAAGTGCAAGTGGAATAACACAAATACTAGGAAAGGCACATGACAGGACGGTTTCAGTTCCATCTTACGTGGGGTCGGCGCAACACCGTTTTTAGGATTCCGTACCCAAAGGGTCAAACGGGACCCTATTGCTGAGACTTCGAAGTCCGTCCGTCTGTCACCAGGCAGTATCTCATGAACCGTGATAGTTAGCCAGTTGAAGTTTCTACAGATTATGTATTTCTGTTGCCGCTATAACAACAAATACTAAAAACAGAATAAAATAAATATTTAAGGGGGCTCCCATACAAAAAGTGATTTTTTTTGTTCGTTTTTATAAATAATGGTACGGAACCATTCGTGCGCGAGTCCGATTCGCACTTGGCCGGTTTTTCTTCCATTTTCTTCTGTCAACCGTCACGCTATCATTTACTCCTTTTTGTTTCATATCCCTGCTCACGCAATCCATCCACCGTTTCCTTGGTCTTCCTCTCCCTCTCCATCCACTCTTATTTCAAGTGCGATTCGTTTCTCCTCAACACAAGTCCACACCAAAACAATCGATTCCTTTTCAACTTTTCTGTAACTGGCGCTACTTTCAAACTTCCTCATACTCATTGCTTACTTTATCTATTCTTGTCACACCACAAGAATGGTAAAGTGAGCAATGAGTACTAGAGAAGTATGACATGCTGCATCGACCCAAAATGAATTAGGTTAGGGGCAAGAGAATGAAGTTGTCACACCAAACATCCATCTCAACATGCTATTGGTCCCTTTTTTTTAAGGATTGGACATCTTCAAATGAGTCCTCCCGCTCTAGGCGGAGCGAAAGGGAGTGTCAGACTTGTACTGAGTAAAACCCATCCATGTTCATTCTTAGCCTTTTGTGTTCCAGGGCTACGGTATCTCTTTCGAACAGTCCCGCAGCCCTGGCAGGCCACTGGGTGGCCCCGACGCCCGGGGCGTCTCCCGCGGCGGCTGGGACGTGAGGCTCTCTCCCTCTCACGTTCCGCCACCTCCTTCGCTAGCATGACTGCTTCGCAAAAGAAGGCGACGGCTTCCCATTCTGTCTCACTCCGGACCATGGATGGAACCAGGGTGCTGTTGGTCCCTTGGTTTTAATAAAGACTCAACGTTTCCTCTTCAATCCAACTCAAACATTAGAATAGCCAGCCAGCAAGATGCTGGAGAGTGATAACTGCTGTTGAAGTTATTCTGTTGCTGTTGAGTCTATTCTATATAACATCATCATCATTGCAGCCGATAGACGTCCACTGCTGGACACAGGCCTCCCCCAAGTGTCACCACATTGACATTTTGGGGGGTTTTGCCGTAATCGCCACGCTTGGCAGGCGGGTTGGCGATCGCAGTACGGTTGTTAAAGAAGCACAGAGAACGCTGCTGCCCGTTCTCTGGCAAGTCCCTTAGTCGCCTCTTACGACACCCACGTGAAGATATGGGATGGTGCTATTCTTTACGTCCGACACCATACAGAATACTATTAGTACTAATTATTCTATTATAATTAAGGTTATTTTGTCTAGCGGTAGTATCTGTTGTACTAAATCTCGGAACTAATTTCAACAACGACTGAAGTGTTGCGTCTACCACATTCGTTTCAAGGCCGTCATGTCAGTTTATCAACAAGCTGTAAAGGTTGGCCCTCACATGGAGAATTCGCTTGAGGCAGCTAAATACCAGTATTTTACATAGAGCGACTGCCTATCCTACCTCCACAACCCAGTTAGTACTGGCTAATACGATACCCCTTGGTAAGACTGGTTGTCAGAATATCGGGCCACTGACTATCTGTAACGACTGTCAAAGATCTACAAACGACTGCCGGGACCAACGGCTAAACGTGCTTTACTTGGTATGTAATAATGGTCACCCATACACAGACCGGCCTCAGCAAGAAGATCAACCCGTGCGGCTGTTATTATTTAGCCACGAGCTATACGCCACGAATAATACTGAGTTGGAGGCAGTATTGTCATGTAATGCTCAAAATCGAATCTGAAATGTTACATTTGAAGCGAACGTTCCATGTGAGGGAGCACCTTTAGATTTGCTAAACACAATCATGTTCGATCCGCATGCAAGTCGTCATAGACGTGGAAGCTCAATGGGTTTGTTTGCTATAGTTTTTTTTTAAACACAGTTTACCGATGGTTTTTATTATGTATCGTAAAATAGCAGTTACCTACATACACACAATAAAATGGTAAGCAACTAGGCGAGAAATATCTCTAGAGTAATATAACATCACTAGTTGTCCGGCGCAACTTCGTTTGCGTCACATTTTCCCCGTTTTCGCAACATTTTTCATTGCTGCTCCACTTCTATTGGTCGTAGCGTGATGATATAGCCTATAACCTTCCTCGATAAATGGGCTATCTAACACTGAAAATTTTTTTTAAATCGGACCAGAAGTTTCGGAGCCTATTCAATGCAAACAAACAAACAATCAAATCTTTCCTCTTTATAATATTAGTTTTAAGTTTTATAACATCACAACGCCTGTTAGCCCCGAAGAATTAGTAGAACAACTCTGTATGGTGTTCAGCTCTGTATGGTGTCGGACGTAAAGAATAGCTCCATCCCATATCTTCCCGTGGGTGTCGTAAGATGCGACTAAGGGACTTGCCAGAGAATGGGCAGCAGCGTTCACTGTGCTTTTGTAACAACCGTACTGCGATCGCCAACCTGCATGCCAAGCGTGGCGATTATGGCAAAACTCCCCATGTTATGTCAATGTGGCGAAACTTGGGGGAGGCCTATGTCCAGCAGTGGACGTCTTTCGGCTGAAATGATGATGATGATGTACTAATAGTACACACCTATTTCGCCAGTTATCTTCAAGTTATAGTCCGGGGAATTTACGCCGAATATTAGGCTAACTTTGCATTAATTAAAAACAGCGATTTTTTTCATTGAATGTGTAGGGTATGGACAGGAGAGTATATTAAGCTGTATCCCGCGAAAAGTTCACCTCCGCGGATATGTTTTTTTTTAGAAAACGTCTAATATGAATTTAACTTGGTGGAAAAAAATATAAACAGGTATGTTTATTTGGAGTATTTGTAGAACAGATTGAGTACTACAAGTAGGTCAGAAAATTAAACATTTTCGTCCACGGAACATGCGTTTTTTTTAAAAAATCTTATAATTTGTATTCGTACTTAAGGCAAAAATATTAACAGGACAAAAATAGTGCAAAAATGATTTATATCACCATGTCTAACTTTTATTATCAAAATTAAACAAATTCTACTCCGGACTTCACAGAAAATCAAGAAAATCAAAAAATCTTAAATACTACTTACGGCAAAAATGTAACAGGATTTAAATTCATTTAATAATGAGAAATATATAAATCCAAACCTTAATCCCCCAAAATTAAACAAATTAGAGCGATAATTAATACTGTCAAAATAAAAATTAAATTACGATGCACGGTGTCAGCGCTAAGCAGCGTGCGGCGTACGGCATGTGCTAGTGTGCGTAAACAAGATAAGCGCTGCGTTCATTGTGTGCGTATATAGTGTTGTTGTTTGAGTCGGTGTTTTATTGAGTTACGCGATTGTATACCTTATTTCAATTACGGAAAAATCAAATTCCTATGAACGTGCTGCGCCAAATACAAGAATGAAGCTTGCAGACGTATTTTACGTAAACATTAATTGATATTTTTTTCACGATTTGCTTTAAAGTGTTTAATTTTCGTGTAAATAGGTTAGAAATAGCCTTTAGATGAAAGTTAAACTAAATTAAACCCTGTTACCATTTTGCCTCAACCGCTATTGTAAAAAAACTGGTAATAATAACTTCCGGTAGTACAATTTGTTTAATTTTGTTTATTGGCGGTGTAATATATTAATTTAAGTTATTTTATGTAAAAAAACCGCTGTTTATATTTTTGCCTTAAGTACAATCCAAAAATTTCGTAAATGTTTTTTTACCGTAATTTCCGTGGACGAAAATGTTTAATTCAGAAAAAATATATTACTGTCACCAATTCTTTACCTAAACTTGTCCTGACTAAATTTGGAACTAAATTTGTCCTGTTAACATTTTTTCCCATGTTTTTATTTACATAAACGCGTTTTCGTCTTTTTCAGCTTGATCCGGTCTAGGAAAATGTTTAATTTTTTTTTTATTATTTGAGGAGCTAAGGTCAAGTACACGATTCAAGAAAAAAAACGCTGTTTATATTTAATGCAGGGTTCAAATCTAAAAGCCCCGGACTATTAAACATAACTGGCTTAAACTTAAACTCAGTTTATTTCAATTAGACCATTACAGGCACTTTTGAAAGCTTAAAAAAACGTGTGCGTCTCGGAACGCTCGACAGAAGTGATAACCAGAGGTCGGAATTAGGTAGAGTTATTTTTGTACTTGCATCGAAATGTTGATATTAATATGGATCTTCCCTTGCGTGTGCGCATTTGAATTTTGCAACTTTGGGCATCCGAAGTCGGATGGTTTAAATTGTGTCAAAGTAAATAACTTTATTATTTAATAAATGGTTAGAGGATTTTTTACCTCTGGTGATAACTACTAATCTAAGTTGAACTATTTAATATTGAAAGAGCCTTCCTACTGCTGCCGTATGCGTGAGAGAAAGGGAAGCCAGACAGAGTGGCGCCGTAACACGTTACGTTACGAAGCGGTTTACCCTCGTATAAGAAGTTATCACTACAAAAAAAAGGTGAAGCTACAGTCCCAGTCACAAGGCACAATAACTTATGAAAGTACTGTAGTTGCCCATTCCAAAGCGTAGACCTCTATGGAGAAGAATGGGCAAGAAACTCCATGGACACTCTTTTAAAACAAAACATTGTTACAAAATCTTGGTTACATCATTCATGTTCAGAATTACTATTCCACCAAACCGGGCTCGCATGCAGAGTTTGAGCTCCGACTGTGAAAATCTTGATGGGAAATCCCAATAACACTTTGCTTGACCTGGAACTGGGCGAATTGAAAGGTCTTTCAATGCTCAGCAGTATCGTTTGGAACCACTCGCTGAACCAACAAGGCAGTCGAAATAAAGTCTTCCTTTTATGTGTGGAAGTCGCGTCATGAAAACATGGTGTCTCATTAGTGTTCTATAAGCAATTATTATCCTTTTAGTTTTTTTTTTGTTTTTTTTTGGGATGGGAAATCATCAAATGACTTCTCCCGCTCTGGGCGGAGCGGAAGGGAGTGTCAGACTTGACTGACTAAAACCCATCCATGTTCCTTCTTAGCCCTTTGTGTTCCAGGGCCACGGTATCTCTTTCGAACAACCCGCAGCGTACATTATGGTCTTATAAATAAAAAGGTTTCACATATTTCGCTGACTTATTTTAGCATGCAAACTTAAAATTAAATAAAAATACGTAATAAAAAGGTATCAAATTATTTTCATTTTATTTTCATACTATATTTTGAACATTTTATATCCATCTATCTATCTAAAAAAAAAACATTTGAAAATAAAAAAGAAGTTAGCCCACCGGTATTGGGAACAGGGGTCCAAGCTACCAGCGGTCAGGGCTCCAGAGAAAGGAACCTCCTAACAATACCAGCCGCAGGACTAGGTACCGCGTTGAATGCTGGGTAATCAATTATTATTAGTTGCTTTGATTCCCGTTTATAGTAAATACGGAAATTAGTAAGTAGGACAGATAATTTGCCATCACTTAAACGCTCGTTTTTAATTCTTTGATATTCGGCTTATGGTGAAAAAACCAAATCAAAATCAAATCAAAATATTTTATTTTACATAGGCCTATATGGGCACTTATAAAACGTCGACAAAGGATGCACGGTTCGGGTTGGTCGTTTCCTATGGAGAAGAACCGGCAAGAAACTCCATGGTTACTCTTTTAAAATCATTTGGTTTTACAATATTTGAGTGTTACAGCGTTAGTACATAACTGTGGGAGGACAGCGTAGGCCCGACAATAAGTCGTTGCTTACTACAAAAGGTAGAACAAGACAATAAAAAAATAAAAAAAACTAATTTACAAGGCCTACAATGTCCACACATTCACAAAAAATAGGTAAATGAAAAAGAATCTATACAAAAGTAAAAATAAAACATTATAAGAACACTAAATTAAACAATTGACACAGATGTTATCATCAGTGCTGTAACTATTCTGAACAATTAATGAACGGTGCAATTATTTGAAAACTACTGTAAAACATCTGAATAATAAAAAGAATGGAAAAGATAAAATTGGGAATAGTTAGAGACGACCACACATTTGTGTCGTTTATGAGCTACCAGAAACGAAAATAAAAAGACAGTTATCAAACGCGCGGGGCGTAGTTTCAAATACGACATTAGGTAAATAAAATTTATAAAATAACCAATAAGCATGTATGTAAGTAATGCTTAGAGCTTGTAATAATTATTAGGTAAATGATGTGTAGGTATTGTTTTTATTAATTGATAAGGTGAACGTTAACGCATTACTTAAGCATTGTTTGAGACATTACAGGTATGTTTAAATTAAAATAACAAAAACCGTCCAAGTGCGAGTCGTACTCACACGCACACAGGGTTCCGTAGCACCAAACAATATAATAAAAATATTTTGAAGGCCTATGTTGTATTGTATTACACTCAACAGCAAAACTATATTTGTTTTTCATAGTATGTTAATAAAAAACAAAGTTACTTCTGCAGCTTGATGAAAAACTCCCATATCTCAAAAACTAAACATCATATCTTATTCAAACCAATTTCCGTTGAAAGTACTTTTTACGTACAACAATCCTTATTTTTTTCAGATTTTTTCTCATCTTACTTTAGAAATTAGAAGGCAAACATATTACCACTTTGTATGTCTATATTTTTCAACCGATTCATTTTGAGAAAGAATGATTTTAGTAACCTTGTCATTTTTAAAGCCTTATGACCACAAAAGATTTTTTTTTTAGTTTCTGTTTCATGTTTGGGTAGCCCCCTTTAATCTTTTATATTTTTCTTTTTTGTATAAAGATCATAAAGCGGTTCCAGAATTCACCTACTTATCAAGTTTCAACAAAAAAAGTGGCTGTGACATTCGGTCGGACAGACAGTTTTTTTTTAATCTTTATTTATAAAAGGCTTTAATCGCGAGCGATTATGCCAGCCTCGTAGTTTTACAAAATAAATGAAATGTTCATAACACAAAAACAAAAAGAAAAACGATTCGATCGAGATCTTAACTTAATTAATTTAACAATCAAAAACCATAACTTAATAGCTAATTTGGATGAAGGTTTAGACAAGATCAAATAACATACTCCAACATCCCTTAAACTAAGTCCTGCTTCTGATTCTAAAGCTCTCCGTTCTTCTACAACCCGAGCAAACTCCACCAAAGCGTGGTAGGTGTCTTCTCTTATGTTGCAAATCAGACAGTTTGGGGTGTCAACAACTTTCTGATGTCCGAATGCATTCAATGGAATGTGCCCGGATCGCAGGTGCATGCTTGTTACTAACAATCGTCTATTCATCTGTACTTCAGAGAACCAAGGAGTCCATGGTGGTTCAGATTGAATTGTCTTGTACCATATACCCTTCTCTTCAGCTCTTTTATCAAAGTAAGTCTTCCACATGTCATTGCAAATTATTTTGATCTCTTAATAACTCTGTGAAGAAAGGCAGATGGCTTATAGATATTCCTTCATAGGTTCCTATTTTTGCCAACTTATCTGCTTGCTCGTTTCCCATCAAACATGACATGACGAATCTATAAGGATTCCGTTTTTTACCAATTGGCTACGGAACCCTAAAAATATAAGGACAGTCTAATAAAATTAAAACAAAAACTTAACAAAAAAAAAACACAATTTCAAATAAGCCTACCTACCTGAAGTCTATGACCATTTTTTGAAAATCGTACCCTTAATATTATAGGGATGGGACAACAAAACATGCATACGTTATCGATTTAAATAAAAAGCAAGCCAACAATCGAATAAATTACAATCCATAAAAAGTAATAAATAATACATTAATCTCACCTCATTTTAATTCCAAAAAGAATTCCATTATCATCGCACAGAACAGCAATGTTTTCAGTCAACCACGAAATTAGAATATAAAATTTTAAACTAAAAAATGAAACCACGACAACACGCGAACTTTTGTACGAACTAGTGATTTAACATTGCATTATTTGTCACGTTTTCGATTAAAAAAACATCAAAATAACACTCTGTCATACACGTCCGAGGAAATCGATAATGAAACGCGCGTATACGTCCCTATCCGAGGAATGCCGGTGCCGCACTGACAGACTAACATACTCTAGTCAACTTACAAAATGGCGTGCCCATTTGAGTTTGCGCAATGAGTACTTTCTTCTACTAACGTATTACGTACCAAAAACATCTTAGTCTAATTAAAAAACCTTTAATCTTATTAGCGAAGACAGTTTTCAAACATGAATGGCTACTAATAATCTTTTAATCACGTGGAATGGTGACAGGGGTGCGTGGAAAATCAATATTTACATAATATTTTGCCTTTGTTGTGTTGCGGTATTTTCAGGCCAATGACCTATTAGGCTATAACCTAGTGAGAAGATTGCGGTTTTATGTATGTAACATAAAGTACGTTTAATCTTGATTTTATTGATTTCAAAACAATGGAAGATGATGATGTAAGTAAAAGGAAATTAATAGTCATGAAATTGCTGATTTCCTTTGGTAATTAAAATATAATTATGTATACAATACACACTGAATTTTAAATAGGTACTTCGCTACTTACTCTATTCTTGAACAATTTGTGCGGTTAAAGTACCGCTCAAGGAACCATCCGAAAAATCAACGAGCGTTTAATTTTATTAATTCATGTTTACTAGCCAGTACCTACCGATTAATAAATAATACATCAAGTAAGCAGTATAATCTATTTTAATAAAAACCGGCCAAGTGCAAGTCGGAGTCGCGCACGAAGGGTTCCGTGCCATTATTTATAAAAACGAGCAAAAATATCACTTTTTTGCATGGGAGCACCCTTAGATATTTATTTTATTCTGTTTTTAGTGTTTGTTGTTATAGCGGCAACAGAAATACATAATGCCTGGTGATAGACGGACGGACGGACAGCGAAGTCTCAGCAATAGAGTCCCGTTTGTTCCTTTGGGTACGGAACCCTAAAAATGGTGTTGCGCCGACCCCACGCAAGATTGGATAAAGGCAGGAACTGTCCTGAAAACCTATCTTGGTATTTGTGTTATTCCACTTGCACCTTATGAGATCACGTAATTGAAGTAGTGTAGAGACGTTCTAGCTGAAGCTCATCTAAAGGAAACATCGACACCACAAAAAAAGAATCTGAGAGTCTTCAGCACATAGCCACAAAACTAATTTTAAGAGGGGACTCTAGTCCCGAGGAATTGGAAGAATAGGTATTTGAAGAAACTATTGCCGTCGCGCTGCGCCCAACCAAGCCCCGTAAAGTGCGAAAGGGACAACTACAGCTCAGGCTGATTTTACCTACAAAAATCTTGACCAAAAGACGATTTGTATTCCGCTGTTTTCTTCTTCAAAATTCATCATCATCTGCCTAGCCTTTTTCCCAAACTATCTTGGGGTCGGCTTCCAGTCTAACCGGATGCAGCTGAGTACCAGTATTTTACATGAAGCGACTGCCTATCTGACATCTGACCTCCACAACCCAGTAATTGGGTAATACGATACCCCTTGGTAAGACTGGATGTCAGACTTTTAGCTTCTGACTACACGTAACGACTGACAAAGATCTACAAATGACAGCTGGGACCAACAGCTTAACGTGCTTTCCGAGGCACGGAGGAAGCTTGATATGTAATTCATCATCATTCATCACCATTCATCATCATTTCAGCCAAAAGACGTCCACTGCTGGACATAGGCCTCACCCAAGAAGGGGGGGTTTTGCCATAATCGCCACGCTTGGCAGGCGGGTTGACGATCGCAGTACGGTTGTTACAAAAGCATAGAGAACGCTGCTGCCCATTCTCTGGCAAGCCCCTTAGTCGCCTCTTACGACACCCACGGGAAGATATGGGATGGTTCTATTCTTTACGTCCGACACCATAGAGAAGAGATGTAATTATGGCAGACCAACCTCGGCAAGAACGGCTTTACCTTAAAGATCGACCTGGGCGGCTGTTATTATTTAGTCACGAGCACCTCCAAAACTAAACTGATCTAAATAATTCTTATATCTAAATTTAGAGGAAAAGTATATCTATGCTTCTATTATTTTCTTTTTGTTAAAAACTTATCTAATGGGGATGGAAACTGTGGAACTAATGGCGCTACCATAGCTGGTTCCAAGCATCGTCATTGGTTGAAAATCCGGTAATGTCATTTTATATTTCATAATAGCTCGTCCTCATTGGTCAGATTGAGAACCAGCTATAGTCGTGCCATCTACAATTAGCTTTTAACGGGCTTCCCCATTTGTCTGATAGTCGTCTGAACATGGCGGTAAAAACAGGCTTTTTTTCGGGTTTTTGGATTGTCATAATTCTTTTAGTGATAATGTTTTGATAAAAGGAAATGATAGTAATGATAGCATGTATTAATAAGACCTAGATTTTTTGGAAAATTGATACATTTTTCTAGCTAGATCTATGCATTATCCACGATGACAATAGCGGAATACGTTTGTATGGAGAAAGGCCCACTACATTTTATTTTTATTTTGATATTTTGTAGAAAATTGCACTGCTTTAGAAGATGGTTTGCAACGTCATAGAGCTACGTCATATAATTGGCGTAGACAGAAACGTTAGAGCAGGATCAATGTGCTTCGGTCACAAAGAGACCCTTTCTCATTTTTAGGGTTCCGTAGTCAACAAGGAACCCTTATAGTTTCGCCATGTCCGTCTGTCTGTCTGTCTGTCCGCGGTTTAGCTCAAAAACTATTGGTACTAGAAAGTTGTAATTTGGCATGAGTATACACGTTAATAAGGCCAAAAAAGTGGTAAAATAAATTTTTAAAAAAAACCATTATTTAGGGTACCTCCCCTACATGTAAAGTGGGGATGATAATTTTTTTTTTTCGTCCTTCCCATAGTGTGGGATATCGTTGGACAGGTCTTTCAAAAATATTAGGGGTTTGGGAAGACCGTTTTTTGATTAAGTAAACCGTTCGTGACTTATCAAGCTTTAAAGTACCAATTTTCGTTAGGGTCAAATGTCCCCCCCCCCCCCTCTACAGACTAAACGGTTTTACTTAGAAATACAAATGTCACGGCAGTAGTACCTATATATAACGAAGTTTGAAGGAAAACTATCACACTTAAGTGGGCTTTACAAGTTTACGAGTAATAGTCGACCAATTGTATTTGATTCGAAAATGTCGAACAACTCCATAGAAATGTCGATAGATGGCGCTAAGCGTCAGTAGTATCGCGCTGTTTCATTCCTAAATACGTTTTATAAAAAGAAACAGTTGTTGTTTGTATAAGAAGGCAAATTAGGTGTTTCGCTTTTAGTTAGAGCGTGGTACGAAACTATCAGTCAGCGAATACGACCCGCTTTTGGATGTTATAAAAACTACGGAACCCTACACTGCGCGTGGCCCGACACGCACTTGACCGGTTTTTTTCTTTCATTTAAAAGTTTATTTGCAAGGCAATTAACAGCACGCGTCCAATGATTGTGAACGTTCATTTCGAATATAAGGCTTAGTTAATCAATATACATAAGTAATTACTTAGCACACATTTGCACATGAAAAATATGTCAGTATATTCAATATGTCTTTGTACGGTCGTTAATCTGAACGCAACGCACCTGACCTTTTTGTATGTCCACGCTCCTCGTTTTTGAAGGACATAGATAACAAGGTCACTGCTTGTCCTTTAGTTTCGTCCGCTCACCGTTACATTAATTTGCACTCCGTTATCGCATTTATCGTCGCGTAATTAATCGCGTTTAATTCAACCTTTCCCTATTGCAAAATGACCTTTAAAAAAGCTTTTCTTAAAAAAAAAGACAAATTGTTGTCATGTGCTCGTGTCACATTGAATAAAATACTCGAAGAAGAAAAAATACGAATTATAGAATCTAACTCATGAACTTCCCAATTTATATGAGACCACCGCGCGCGCGGGCTTTTCATACCAATAAAAAGAATAATCGGTGTACCTAAACACATGAAAAAAAAAGCCGGGCGAATACATGTCCCTTCTGACTGCCAACCCTGAGTGGGATGTGTTTGCGGATGAATGGAGTAAATTAATGCGTATATGTCTGGCGTTCTGTGAGAGAAAGTATGCAAGAGTGTCAACTGTTCCGTGTTAGTTTTAATTTTAATTTGATTTGATATAAACGATTTAATGTTTTCAACTGTATGTATAACTTTCGTTTTCTGTTTCTATGTTAATTACTGTAATTGGTGTAATACCGTTTTAATTGACTAGGTATAATAAATAAATAAATAAATGTCATAACCTTCTCCTTTTTTACAACTCGGTTTAAAATTATGGAGCGAATTGAATTCCATCTATTTTATTAGGGTTCCGTACCCAAAGGGTCAAACGGGAAATAATAAAAATAATACATCATATTATTTTAACATGAAAATAGCAACTAGCACTGGCCGCTACCACCAATGAGACAGCGCTACTCGATTCATATGGGGACGAGTAATATCATGTAGTCAGAAAAATAATAGTCCACTAGATTGCAGATCTTTTATTTAGTTAAAATAAACACTATCACTCCTCAACGTCGTAAAAAAGACATTGCTGCAAGGAGAACATAGGATCCGAGAACGAGCGAAGCGAGCTGCGGACTTGCGGCACCCCGACTCGGACAGGTTAGGTTCGAAGGGGATGGCGGGGTCTTGTGAGCGAGCGAAGTGAGTGAACTAAGACCCGTCATCCAATTCGCGTTAGGGTACTTTAAACCTTGCAGACAGAAAAAGGAACGCCTCGCAGCGGGGCTACGTTGAGTGAGCCTATCACAAAATATTAATGTTTACCATGAACTTAAAACTTTAGTTGAATTTAACACTAAAAAACCGCCTATTCTACTAAAAAAAATATGCTACGATTGTCTTGATAAAGTTCATTAAGTATTTGATGATTAATTTATTTACATTTTATGATCAATAAATTATAGGACGAGTTATGAATTAGTCATACATAACTAGGTTTTAAACGTACTAAGTTATAAAATTAGAAGTCGATTTTAGAAACTTACTGCTTGAATAGATATCACAAAATATAGATGCTATAAAATAAAAACGAAGCTGATACGTAATGTATTATATATTTTTTAGGGTTCCGTACCCAAAGGGTCAAACGGGACCCTATTACTGAGACTTCGCTGTCCGTCAGTCCGTC
The DNA here is from genome assembly GCA_949152445.1 of Cerastis rubricosa. Lineage (NCBI taxonomy): Eukaryota > Metazoa > Arthropoda > Insecta > Lepidoptera > Noctuidae > Cerastis > Cerastis rubricosa. Next base: position 12,848,636 of record OX424548.1, on the reverse strand, counting down.
CGTCTGTCACCAGGCTTTATCTTATGAACCATGATAGTTCGCCAGTTGAAATTTCTACAAATTATGTATTTCTGTTGCCGCTATAACAACAAATAAATATGAAAGAGAATAGAATAAGTATTTAAGGGAGGTTCCCATTCAAAAAAGTGATTTTTTTGCTCGTTTTTATAAATAATGGTACGGAACCCTTCGTGCGCGAGTCCGACTCGCACTTGGCCGGTTTTTTATTGATTGTTCATCTATCAGGCACCTTATTCACAAACGCTCGGTTTCGATTTCGATTCGAGAAGTCGTATGTCTATCTCGTTCGCTTTCGTAATGCTAAAACAAGATATAGACATACGACTTATCGAATCGAAATCGTAACCGAGTGTTTGTGAATACGGGGGCTGATGACACATGGAGTGTTATCTGTTATTATGATACAAAGATCACACCAAGATCAACTAAACGCCTTTATAATAATAATAGCAATAATTATTGTGCTTGAAAGGTTGCTATTGGTAATTTTTGTTTTTAGCCACATGCCCGCAGTAGGAAGTTTGCTGGTGTGATATGGAACATTATCTATTACAAGATTTACAAGAAGTACGTTGTCTTTTAATTTCTTAATAATCATTTATAATAGCATGTGGAGTTGCACATAATCTGTACTCAGCTTTATAAAGTTACGATTCAACAAACCGATGTCATAGGTACAACACTACACAAAAGAGCAGGCAATATTTTATTTGTAAAATTGACATTTGCATGTTTCGCGGGATTAAAAACAAACTATAGACCGTCCATTTTTGTTTTTACACTAGTCGATCAACTACTTAAATTCTTAAACTAGTCTATGCAGGTGGTAGGTATACATTAACTTCGCGATGATGTCGCAACTCGATGTTGTCTAGACTTGACTTTTCGAACAACTAAATTCCTAAAACGAAATATAAAATTTGAAGAAAGTTTGAATTAACAACAGACAAGCACAAACCCGCTCGTCTCGCATAGTAGAACAGACTAGAATTACCACCTATACAAATATCGACTTACTTTAATACCGAATACATTTCGTGACCACGCCGTCGGTGTTATAGTAACGTTGTACCTACGTGTTGTCGTCGCGTTGGTAGTCGTCCATCAACTATTCGACAGTGAACCGTCGACTCATTCGTTGTATGTCGACCGTCGAATTAACTATTCATTCAATCAAAGTTTTAGTTTTATTTGTTTGTTATTACTTACCGTGTACAGTGTTTTTGTGACAGTAAAAATATAAAAAAAACACAGGTATGCAAAAAAATTCTATCCATAGATAATAAATTAGTTCAAAGCCCATCTCTACAATCAAATGGGTCTGATTTTGTCTTGTCAAACAGACAGTTCAGTCAGTCACCACAGTTGTGTCAAAAGTCAAAACGTTTTGGCGTTGGCGGTTAATTCCGCCCCATGTTTATAGAAAGTAAATAATAAAAATACACAAACAATGGCTGAAAGACTCGAGGACCTGAATCTCCCGATGACTGTAGTCACGAGGATTGTCAAAGAAGCGCTACCCGAAGGAGTTTCGATATCAAAAGAAGCGCGTACCGGACTCGCAAAAGCTGCATCAGTTTTCGTGTTATACGTTACTTCGGCAGCTACAAACGTTGTGAAAAACAAGAAGAGGAAGGCTTTGACTGGTCAGGATGTGTTAGACGCTATGAGGGATATAGAATTCGATAGATTTGTGGAGCCTCTTACCGAATCTTTAGAACAATACAAGCAAATGGTGTCAGCACGAAAATCTGGAGCTGGCAAGAAGAAGGATGAAGGAGAGGAGGTGGAAGTTATAGAAGACGACTGATGTGATATTTTGACTCAATAGTGATAAGTGTATTTAAGTATTTTTTATTAATAAATCGTGTAGAAAGCAGTATGTGTTTAAGTACATAACCTAACAGTGTTAAATCATTGTGTACAATATTTAGAATTTACTATTCTTAGATCGATTCTGTGCTACTCCTTTCCAATTCTCACACAAGACACCTAGTTGGTCTTGCAGTACATTTGGATGTAAATCAAGGGAAGGGTAACACCATAAAATAAAAATAACAAAAAATTGCTTTGTTCGTCACTTTATTCAGGAATAAAATCTGTTCAGAAACAATCTTAAAATAACATTGAACCAACATTTTATTACACCTCATGACACGCTACCTCTACTTACGGCATATTTACAATCTTCATCTTCTCAATCCTAACTACCTACTTCATCTGTATTTAACGAAAATAAATATCAATATCTCTAATTTTATCATTTCAAATGCTATTATAATCTAATTTATAATTTTCTCTGGTTATAATTCTTTTTTATTTTTATTTTATCGTTAATACTATGAATTTCATTTGGAGAAAAATGGAAAGACCTTATTCTAAAATAAATTGTCACAATTTTTGTACAAACTAGTTATAGCAACTACAGAAAGCGAAGCTAAAAACTGAGCTGTATGATTTCCATCACAGCAGAGCAAAGATTTCAAATAAGCAACCAATTGCATTGCTTTCAAACTAAGCAGAGATGCCAAAATAACAACCAATGGAAAACTACAGACCGTACAGACCAATGGTGGACACTGACAGATACCTCATTCATCAATATAAGTTTTTAAACTGACATGGTCACTAACACTATCATTGACACCAAAAACGGGATATCAAGTTGTGAGTGACAGTGTTAGCAGTACTCAACGCATAAAACATACAAGCAAGAGGGTAGATCGATTTCTCTGGTCATAAACACCCACCCGCAATAACTTCAGTTTATCCGTTATCATGGTGCTTGTAATAGCAAAATATTGGGGATGCAAAATAAATAGTTAATATCCCGTTTTTAGTGTTGATGATCCTCCCTTTATCGTCTGTCTTAACTGGTGTACATTTTTGTTCTTCTACATAGAGATGTAAAAGAACATCTGAGGTGCGGTTTACGCAAAAGCATGGAGATGCTTTTGAGGGTACCGCACTTAACATAACTTTCACCATCTGTCAAAATCACAAAACTAAGAAAGCAGATTTTGACAGATGAGACAGACGGGTGATCCCAATGCAAGCCACTATTACTATCTGAAATGTATTTAGTTGTAAAGCCCGTCAGCTGCATCCGGTAAGCCTGGAAGGCTACACAGATGATGCTGAATGCCTATAAGGTTGCTGAAACTTACATTCACAAATTCAGTTTTTTAATTTTCAAGAGTTTTTCTACAATCCATTGCTGGAGAGATTAGTTTTAACTACTGACTCTACTGACTGGCTGCTAACTACTTCACTGCTCCCGTATCTGCATTGAGACCACAATACACCTATAAATAAAAAACAGCACTGGGTCAAACAGAAATAGCTAGCAATACGCCGCAAAAATTGGTTGCAGTACAAAATAATAATTTTCTCGGCCCATTTCAAGTTAGGACAAATCAACAATTTTTTTTTATCGTGGTTAGGTATTGATATCCATCAAGTCGGGGGAGTATTGCTAGCTTATTTATATTAACCTTGTTATCACTAAAACAATACTATTCACATCTAGATTATTTTTAGCACAAACCAATTATTTTGAAAACATCTTGCGGCGCTAATGCATGAAAACAAAAGTTAATGCGATATCCAAGAGCATTTAATGCTAATTTAAACGTCTACAATTTATAATTATTGTTTAATAGACTTTTAATGCCAGACTTTGTTTAATTATATATTTTTTATTTGTTTAAATTCTAAAGAGCAGGTAATTATTATCATCAATAATTATAATTAGGTTTTATTTTTGTTAGTTACATGCTAGTCCTTTTATTTAGGGAAAAGAAGCTCCATAGTCTATACACTTAAATTCATCAAAAGACATTTATTTTTAAACGAAAATAATTCAAGTCATAATTATTATCGGATCGGTAGTTTCGAAGATTACACCCTACATACAAACTTATAATTTTACGTCTTCATAATATTAGTATAGATGATTCATACATGCATAAACATACGCCTTTATCCTACGGAGATAGGCAGACACCATCACTACATCTCCTTTTCCTTCGGCCGAAAATGTTATCTAATTTTAACATTTTCGACAATGGTCGCTTTTCCTAGCATGTAACTAACAAAATAAAAATGCGAATTAACCTCAGTACTGGTGTTCTAGTGTTCCTTTTAAAACTATTATATCGAAATATACCTACAATTATATCTATTACTAAACGGGACTATAAGCTAATATGACCAATATCTATATGCTACCAATTTTTCATATTACAGCCGTTCTCAGTCCAACTGCCAACTGATTTGGCATTCTCCATATTTTAAACAAAAATATTAACCAGTTTATTATTAGTTTTAATTTACATGAAAGATAATTATTTACAGCCAGTTGTAACAAGTGGCCCAAACGTCTGAGAACCAGTCTTACCATGGGGTATCGTATTACCTAGTACTAACTGGGTTGTGGAGGTCAGATAGGCAGTCGCTCCATGTAAAATACTGGTATTCAGCAGCATGCGGTTAGACTGGAAGCCGACCCCAACATAGTTGGGAATAGGCTAGACAGATTATTGATTGTAAATATTATAATAAACTAGTTAATATGAATGTATAAGAATAGATGACAGAGAAGTCGAAGCTATGAAGAACATAATCTTCATTAGCGCGTATTTTAGTTTGGCAAACGAAACTTATTCATTTACAGGCATTTGCAGTAATATTTCCGTAAAGCCGTAAGCATTATCAATTTATCACCAAAGATCTGAATTGTTGGAGCATATTTGCCTAACCTCAAAGAAGTAACATGTGGATAACACCTCAAAAGCCTGGAATATTTTCCAAAACAAAAATGTTAAAAGGGAGGTATTATTTACATGATACTTACATCCTTAAAATTTAAGCAAATATACCTACCTTTTACGATCTCTGAGTATCACTTTTCATGAGCGCAGCCAAGAGAATTAATATTATAAATACGATAAAATGGTGTTTTTAATTTACTTTTTCCTGGCTACGTCCATTTTTTAAGATTAATGTAAGTGGGGCATAGAAGCGATCCTTTTTTTTACTAATTTTACATACATAGTTATACTAAAAGCTATTGCATCAACCTCTTTACAATTTAATGCTCAATTGTTCAAGATGTATCAGAATTTAAACCATGTTGATCCGTAATATCTACTAATAATAATAGTATTTTTAATACAAAATATATTTCTAAGAATGGTTTTGTAATAAAAAATACTAAAAAAATATAAGGTAAAATAATTTGGGAAAAAAAAGAAAAACCAAAAATGTACGAAATAAAATTTATTGGAAGGTACATAAATAAAAAGGATTATTTAAAAAAGCTACACATACTGCATTTTGTTTTACACTCTCGACAGCGAAATTCTCGTAAATAAAAATCATCTAGCATTTTAAAACCATTTGCTATTTCATAAAAAGCAGTATTTTCTGGCTTTAAAATTAGCTAGATTACTATACATAATACATTCGTTATATAACAAAACAGTACATAACAGTGTGTAAAACTGAATTTCATAGAGTTTCAAATAATAAATGGCAAAGCTGGTCAATTTGTTAATGATTTTAAGCCTTGCACCAATATTTACACTGAGAAGAAAAAATGTAGATTCAAATGCAGATTTTATGTCAATGTAAGACCAGCCCTTTGAAATATCATTTAGACGGATCACAGAAAGTAACATTAAAGCACAACCATATAAAAAGAAAATTCTGACTTGAAAATAATATTCCAGAGACATTTCATTGAAATTCTAAACAGAAGTAAAACAGCCACAGTAACATGTGCGGGATGGTTCTAATGGCGCGAAACGATCGCCGCCATCTTATTTTTCAATCAATTTCCATAGACAATTTCACTATTGTTTAATAACAGCGTCCTTGACTATGTCATTAAAGCGTGAAAAGAACCATACTGCATTAGAACTGTCAATAATAAAATAATCTCACAAAACACTGTCGCATGAACACTGGATATTTTAAATTATTTACAAAAAATGAAAAAAACTCTGAATAAACAAGAATTTTTAGTAAGGATATAAAACAAAGGATTCAGGGCGTGAACTTTAATACTTGTGGTCGTTATAAGTCTTTTAGTCCACTGACAATAAAAATAAATAAAGCATATCGAAGCTGTTACTCGTACTTAAGATAAAACCTCGCAACTACGGAGTGGTCGAAACGACCAAAAAACGAATCTCACATGGTCGCAACAGCTAACTTTTGAAGAGAATATCCGTCGTAACGACCAAATCATGGTCGTCAAATCTAGCGAGATCTTCATTCCACTGCCGGCTAAGAATACCATTTTTAACACATATTTTTCATAGCAATTAAATATTTCAAAGATTTTCTGAGCTGCCAGTGGAACCAGCCTATAACTCAAAAATCGCGATTACAAAAGAAAAAAATTAATTACAATAACTATTCCTAACGATATTATACAGTTCCACTAAAAACTAACTGGAATAATAATTATATTTACAAAAAAACAATATTACAGAAGCGTGTTCTTTCTCGAAATTTCTATTTTAATGAAAAAAATGTCTTTTATATATTTTTTTTTTCGTTACACGTACAATCACATATTGTGATTTATTTATTATTAAATTAAACAATGAATAAATAAAGTACTATTTATATTTAAAATAGAGTGAGTAAAAGATCTGTTAATATTTTCGTTATATTTTGTGGGGCTAGAGTTGCCCCGATCATAATCATCACAAGATTAAAAAAATTAAAATAAGAATCGTTACTAGAGATATGCTAGATACGGTTTTGATTAACAGTCAAAGCATCGACTACAGAACTTACTTTTAGTCGATTTTCAATCGTTTTAGTCAACTAATCATTCAAAACCCTACTTAGTAAATCAAATAATTTAACATTTCTTACATGTTTAGTTAAAATATCTTAATAATGCGATCACAGCTGAAACTGTAAGGTTAGGTATTAGAAATAAATGTTATTTCGCATATTCCTTTATTTTTTTTTAATTTATTGCAGTACTTTTTATGCAAAGTTAATATGCAATATTAGATTACTTTCTCAAGATTTGTTTTGAAAACTTGTAACATAATTTTATATGTTTAATATTGGGCAAGTGAAAAACAACCTACTTTGTTCGCAAATTTATCGCTTTCTAACGAAATTGGCAAACACCGGTGACATATCACATTTTGCGCGAGAAAGCCCTTCAAAAATGTTTAGGCCAGGGATATGAAACCTTTTTACAATGACATGATATACACATAAACTTGCTACTACAATATTATTGCAGGTTTTTATCCCAAGCTTTGCCTATTAGTTTTTTTTTCCGAAATTCATCTGTGCCAAAAATGGCATACAGTAAGTTGTATATCCCTGATTCTCAACCTATTGGCAAATTACATTACTAGAGATAGATATAATCTCACGCTGTTTAACCATTGGGGCTGGTTAGAAACTACAGCACGCCACCTGCTAAGATCCTTACATAATCCTTTTGCAGCATCCACGTTCATAAATCTGGTCATATACGCACGACGGCTGCGAGTATTAGGCGATTAACACACTGCCACGCACTACGCAGCGTAGCGCGTGAATGAGTGTTTTAACGTTGCTTGTAAGTATCTCCGTTTGTATAGAAAACACGCACAGTCCAACACACAGAATATGCATCCACGCGCGTTCATTCAGATAACGCGCCTACAAGCGGAGAAAAATGCGCACACGCGCGTGGTTGCGGGGCGAGACGCGAGGTATGGCACACCGAGTCAGTCTCGCAGTGCCTTGCGTATTTGGATGGGCTTGACCACTTTTAATTAAAGAGTCAGAGCCGCCGTGAATCCTCAAAACGCAACTACGCGCGTGAGTGCGTAAAAAACCCGCACGATGATGCAGATTTGCACTCCCGCAAGTACGCGCGTAGGTGCGTTGACACGCAACATACACCGTGGCAGTGTGACAATCGCCTTACGCTACTGATATTTCTAAAGAACTTCACCAATAAGGTCAGTGTATGTCTAGGGCGGTTTTTCTTCTATTTCTAGTAAATAGAGCTACCAACAAATGGGTTACTAAAACCGCAGTATGATGTATAGAAGGGACAATATTAGAAAGGGATGGAGAATATAACTCCGTGTAGGCAAAGGGGGATAGAAGACATAATTACATTAATTTATATTTCGTTTGCTAGTCAAACTTATTGCTTTTTTTTCAGGAATGATAATATTCTAAAGGCTTCTCATACAGTGACCCATAACTTTGAAGTGTAGGTCTTTAAGATTTTTTTGAATGGCAACACTTAAACTGTCTGAAACGGGACTTGACAGATATATTTCTGTTTATGGTAAGAAAAGAATAGCTAGCGATTGACGATTGGTATGAAAACATTAATGATTTGAAGATATTGTCCTGTTCTCATTTGAAGCATACTATTTAAAAATACTGCCGGCAAGGTGGTAAAACTGGTATAAAACACCGAAAACAGCTTTAGCAGAATCGTAATAGGATAATAAAATCAATCACATTAAAATTATTAAAAAGGTGGTCGTACTTAAGTGACCACACTTGCCCCACCCCTTTAGTGTAACACTTTGTTGCCGTCTACCTCCCCTTCAACGCGTGACATAATTAATAAACCACCCCTATAAAATAATAGCAAAATAACGCAAATAATTATTGCAATTATGACCATCGACTTATACTTTTCTTTAAAAATGTTTGCCCATCATGGGCCACTGTATAGAAACCATCAAATGGCAGTGATGGTGTAATACGACAATTTATTCATAATATTCACTAAACGTTACCCTCTACTTTCACGTATAGTTCAAACTTTATGACGGCTCGGAAGTTAGCTGCGAGTGACGGTCTGCGCAGGTATAACGGTTCAAACTTTATGACGGCTCGGAAGTTAGCTGCGAGTGACGGTCTGCGCAGGTATAACGGTTCAAACTTTATGGCGGCTCGGAACATTTAACGTAACGCTGCGCAGAACACAAATTTAGGTATCAGCGGGGCGCAGAGGACGCATAGTCTTTACTGTATAATGCGCAGACCATCCATACCGCCATAAAGTTTAATCAGAACTAAAGATACATTCCTTCTATAGTTATTTTACCTGTGTCATTAGCTATCCAACAGCAAAAACCATGAGATTAAATATTACTATCATCATCATCATCAGCCTATAATGTTCCCACTACTGGGACACAGGCCTCGTCTCTATGAGAGGGAGTGGGTTGTAATCCACCATGCGGGCCCAGTGCGGGTTGGTAGATGTAACATATCTTCGAATTTTTAGTTCTAGGACATGCCGGTTTCCTCACGATGTTTTCCTTCACCGTTTTTGAGGGCAGCGGTGATGAAATAAATTACACAAAGTAATGCGGGCTTGCCTGGGTTCGAACCCACGGCTTACTACTCGTAAGTCGGGGCTGCTACCACTGGGCCACCGCTGCTCTCGAAAAAAGATTACTATGATTTGTCCGAATTGTCAGTTGCAGCAACCATAATATTATTATACCAAGAACAAAGATACCTGATTATTTTTTCTAGGGTTACTATTAGGTAGACCCCTGTCTATCCCTTCGGGAATTACAGCCGTGATGTTATACTATATGATTTTAACAGTAATGCTAAGTAACAGGTAAAATAACTGTGATCGGACTGTAACTTCAAGTTAATACACGAGTTAGTAAAATCGTTGATTTATATCCGCCATTTTGTATTTTAGAAAGTACACCATATTGTATTTTAGAATGTACGCCATATTGCTTTCTATCGGGTAATGGTATTCTTGATTAAGGCATCTTGTCAACAGCCGGCGAATAGCGACTAGAAGTAGCTGATAAAAACGAGCTTTTTTGTTTGACATACTTCTCCTCGGGCGTTGTAAACTGGCATTGGTATAGAAGGTATAAACAGACCCCTTCACAAAGCCGTCAGCTAAGCATTCTGTACATCAAACTAAGTAATTCTACGCAAACGGCGGGTGTGTCGGGTCATTTAGTTCCCTTCAAAATGGTTGAGTTGAATGATGGCTGATACATGATGTTCCTGAACGGGCGCTGTCAGTTGTGACTGGTCATCTGTTAGGTTTATTTTTGAATTATTGATTTAGTATTTTACTCTGGACGCTCTTAACTTAGAGCACTTCTTCTCCATAGAGATCTACGCTTTGGAATGGGTAACTACAGTACTTTCCCAAGTTATTATGCCTTGTGACTGGGATTGTAGCTTCGTTTTTTTTTACTTTCAAAAGTGCCTGTAATGGTCTAATTGAAATAAATGCTTTGAGTTTGAATAACGCGATGACGAAGAACAAGTGCTTTTCAGTTTCGTTAAGTTCCTTATTACACCAATTTTATTTATGTATCTCTTTTACTCACACGGGGTCTATAATCTTTTGTATCTTTCTTGAGCTAAAAATATTCGCTTCCTCGTCCGGCGGTGTGACAAGTGCCTTTAGTAAACTAATCGACTAATCGGGATAATCAAAAATCGATTAGTATTCGATAATCGATTTTGAATCTTATGTTTTGTTCGATCCTGGGGCGGATATATGATTTAAAGTCCGTCTTAAGATTATTATTTGTCGATATTTGTAGTGTTGCGTAAATGTTAGTATAATCTTTCTATGATTTTTGCCTATTTTGGTAAAAATATCGATTTGACAAGCTTTTTCTTTATTTGTTTACCTTATATAAGATGGAAGGTAAAAGTTTATAATCAAATGAAATTGACTTCAACGATTGGTATTTCAACTGGGTAATAATATTGATAGTTAATACTTTAGTTTATATTCCTAGTTCTGGGCACAACACAAATTCTAACTGGCTTTTCAAGCTTCCGAAAGCAGATCAACTATTTAAGTCATAAAAGTGCAACTTTTAAACGAAAAATCGTGTTCTACCCTCAAAATCAACAAAGAAATCGTTACACATTTACAGTAATTTTCTCAAAAAATACGAAAAAAAACAAATCTCATTTGAAAAACAGCCTTTTTTTAACGTTCAATCCGTTGTTAGTGTCATCCTGGCACTTTCTCCTCATGGTACTGTAAGGTACCTGTTTGTGGCACTAGCTACTGGCACCGGTACCTCAGTAGGACGCTTCGTGTCCTGCTAGGATGTACAGGTCGTTGCCATCTTCGCCGGATAGCGTGTTGTTTTGAAGCACGTGCGATTCTAGGACTACGACCCTGGAAAAGATATTAATATAGTTAGTAACTTTTTGTAATGACTTTTTCACTTCAGTAGCTCAAACATGTAGGTTTTGCTGCCTGAAATCTCAAAGTAACTTTTTAATTATTTTTTTAGAAAGCCGCGAATATCTTATTCAGCCTTGGATTAATCATACAATTCGAAACATTTACACTCTATCTCTTTCCCGCCATTAGAAAGAGAGAGAGAGTGAGACAAAGACCAGCCCTTTCGAAGTTCCTATTTTGAATTCGACCTCAAAGACAAACACGTTCGGAATTTCGTTCTTACTAAAGAAATTTTGCAAAAAGATAATTATGTCTTTTAATGTAATTTATTGAATTTTTAACTTATTGTTGTATTTAAACGAAAATAAGTTTTTATACTGCATATAAAACTAATACTTAACCTGTAAATATTTATTTCTAGTTCAAATAATGTTACTTAATATATTTTGAATAATAAATATCATGGGTGCTATTTCGGAACACGCCATAATTTAAATAAAAGAGCAGGAATAAAATTGCGTGGCTGGCGTAAAGAGTTGAATAAGTTAGAAAAATATTAAAATAATCGTAAAATATGAGTGAAACTAGCGACGAGAACAGTACCTCTACCTACAATGTTCATTATTTTGATTCACGATAAATAGTTGTTTCAATCTATTCCTGTTTATTATTTTATCTCCTAAAGTGTTCTAGCTGCTGAAGTGAAAAGTTGTATGTGCTACACGAGACCAAAGTTATTTGCATCTCGTGTCTTTGAATCCCTCGCTGCACTCAGGATTCTAACCTAGAATCACTCGCTACGCTCGTGATTCAAATATAGAATCCTTCGCTTACTCGGGATTCAAAATCAACACTCGCGGCAAAAACCAACTTTGCTCTCTTGTTGCACAAATAACTATTTTTTGTCTGTTGTCAACATTATCTGATCCACCCTAAAAACAAACGAATCTGGGTTTGCTTTAACATTTCAAATTTGCGTGTTTGTTTTATTATTGTATTTGTTCATCGAGTCCTCGTGCGTCTGATAAGCTCTATTTGAATAAACTTTAATGTTACAGGTTGAGGGTCCAAATTTGTTTGTTTTTAGGGTGGGTCAGAGTATGTTGACAACAGACTGTACTATGGAAGGGCTGAAAAACAATCGCACGGTTCGATTATTGTTAGTAAGTTTGCCGCGGTTTGGACGTGAATTGGTAAATACATTTCGTACCGGGACCACTTTTCGGAATGCCTGTTAAGCAATTATCGTTCATAAATCCTTGAAAAACGTTACGGGTAGGGAGAAACACAAAAGGTCAAATAACCAGCCTATACAAGACATTTCAAAGTCCGGCTTACCCAATAACGAAGATTGACGTAATCAGAAAAGTTCTGTTATTAAGTTGAATACCAGCACTATCATCATCATCATTTCAGCTGAAAGGCGTCCACTGCTGGATATAGGCCTCCCCCAAAAGGGGGGGTTTTTGCCATAATCGCCACGCTTGGCAGTCGGGTTGGCGATCGCAGTACGGTTGTTACAAAAGCACAGAGAATGCTACTGCCCATTCTCTTACGACACCCACGGGAAGATATGGGATGGGGCTATTCTTTACGTCCGACACCATATAGACGAACCATGCCAGAACTATACTGATAGCTGATTATTTTTAGAGATGATATTGTTTTGTACTGTCAATTCCTTTTTCCATAATTTTACTTCTTATTTGTGATACTTAATAAGCTACAATCCCACATTTATTTTTATTTCGTTTTATCCAAAGATTAAAATTAATTAATTGTATGCATTTTAATAGCCAATTTCGTATGTACAGTGAACAAAGGAGATAAGTAACCAGATTTTCACACTAGTAGTATGAGAATCTGGTTACTTATCTCTTTTGTTGACTGTACATCTGATTAATACTAATCTAGTGGCACTTTTTCCCTAATCTTAATTTTGTTAACATGTGGATAATGTAGCGGGCTGCAATATTGTTATTAATAACCGATTTATTATATTGTAGCTGTTTATTGTCCCATAATAAATAAAATAAAATAGCAACTATCTTTTCTGCTATAACTGCATCCGGTAAAACAGGAAGCTGTCACTAATTTAACGAGGGGACATTTTTTTCGTTGCGAGCGTGCGTCGAGTGTTTGACGCTAATAATGTTGAATTTATGAAAAGCGACTACTTAGCGCCATCTTAAAGTTTTCTACAAGGTACTCCATAGCAACTATGGAAAAAGACATGCTGAGCTGACTCCAAATTAATTGGGATAAGCGCAAGAGATTGATGACTCAATAGCATCTTAATGAAAGTAACAAAAACTTGGCACATCTACGCAAACTTTGTCAGTTGTTCATCACTGCAAAAAGATGATGCTCTTCTATGGTACCGATTCAAGATAGCGTCGACTTACTTGTCATGCGGCAGCAGCCTGTACGCGCGCGAGGCGTCGCTGATCTCCTGCGTCACCTCCGCGTTCCGCAGCGAGCGACCCTGCACGCCGTGTCGGTGGAACGCCAGCACTGAGTCCGCTAGACATACTGGAACCGAAGAGTTTATGGCTAATTTCGTGTAGGGCGACAAAAAATCTTAAAAAACAAATCAGGCCCGAGAAAACGGTTTCACCGGCCTCCCTTCGGGAACAAGGGACTTTGCGTAGTGTCCACTGTGGTCACAAAGTATATTATTTACACATCTGAGGGTAACACATCACGTCGCTGCCAGGGCTGCGGGACTGTTTGAAAGAGATACCATGGCCCTGGAACACAAAGGGCTAAGGAGGAACATGGATGGTTTTTAGTCAGTACAAGTCTCGACACTCCCTTCCGCGAGCGGGAGGAGTTACTTAATGACACCCCATCCGAAAAAAAAATGGTAACACATCACTGTACAGACATTTAATTTATCATAGGATTGAAAACATTAGAAAAAATGCAAAAAAAAATCATATCTACAAAAAAAGGCAACTGGTAGCGCCAAATACGGCCGGCTCTCGGGTGTCAGAATTCAGAATTAAATTCGGATGTACTATCAGAAAAGTGGGAATAAGCTCATTTTTCAAACAAAATTCCGTGTACACGATGACCACATCTGTTTAACACCCTTAATTCTATTGGTCCGCACAAATAGTTTGCGGACCAACTACTTAAACAAAAAAACGTTAACCGAAACTTAAACAAAAAAAAGTTAAACGTACTTGAACAAAAAAACGTTAACCGAAACAAACGCGACGCTTTTTTAAAATGCTTTGTTTAAAAATAAAAACTGTTAATGATCCCACATGTTTGACCACCGTTTTTCGACCAATAGAAATAACATAAAATAAGGGACCAAGGAATAGAAAACTTTTAACTGTTTTAACGCTGCAAGCAAGGATAGTCCTTACCTTGCTCCGATACCCAGATGGTACGTGCACGCTTGACTTCACGGCTCGCAACACCGTTTTGTAGGGAACCAGATAAGCCGAAGATTATCGAGTTATGACAGGGACAGAAATAGAAGATATGTACGGACTGTACGTAGGGGAGAACGAGATAGAGTGAGTAATGGTTGATAACGTATTTGGTGCCTTCTAGATTTTTTTTATTTTGGCCACTAATTTACATAAGATAAATTCACTTTTATTTTGTTTATAGATTCTTTACAATAAATGATGAAACAACGGTCCAGTTGGGTCCTATGAAAATTTTTGGTTTTTCATCAAGGGTATTGTAGCGACCTACAAAAAGCAACTTAAAACAAACTAGCTGTCCGGCACAACTTCCTTTGCGTCACATTTTCCCCGTTTTCGCAACAATTTTCATTGTTGCTCCACTCCTATTGGTCGTAGCGTGATAATATATAGCCTTCCTCGATAAATGGGCCATCTAACACTGAAAGAATTTTAAAAATCGGGCCAGTAGTTTCGGAGCCTATTCAATGCAAACAAACAAACAAACAATCAAATCTTTCCTCTTTATAATATTAGTTTAGAAAAGTACTACAGCGCCATCTCTGAACAAACTGAAGAATTATTATGTCTGGGCAGTTGCCCACCAGACATAACACCTGTCTGGTCGGAGGATCCTCCCTTTTCTACGGGGGATAAGGAACATTACACCCTGTTCCTCATACCCCTAAAGTTAAAATTTCCATGGTTTTTTGGGGTCACTGATAACGTCAAATGGGGTCAAAATGAAAATAGAAGTGTCGCAACAAGTATACTCACATATGCTATCAATGTTAAAGTCGAACTGTATCCGTGAGAGCAGCTTGTGTCGCCTCTTGTCGTCGTCGTGTCGCCACCGCGTCGCGTCGATTGTCGCGGGCAACACGGGGATTATGTCCACTACATTTTCGTGGCATACTAACACCTGCAAAAAAAAACGAAAACTTTATATTTATTCACGGTTCTAATTGCGAATTGACTTCGGGTCTGTATTTGACCACCTGAGTTAGAGGTTTTAACTCAGAAAAAGCCCTTTAAGTTACATAAAAAAAAAACATTTTTTTTAAATAAATAGTCCACCATTATATCTAAACAATCGTAGGTACTTTTTGATTTATTTATTTTATTATATTTTTATTTGACATAAGTAATTAGTCAGTGGAGAGCAGCGGTGGCCCAGTGGTGGCAGCCCCGACTTACGAGCAGTAAGCCGCGGGTTCAAACCCAGGCAGGCGCATTACTTTGTGTAATTTATTTCATCTCCGGTGCCCTAAAAAACGGTGAAGGAAAACATCGTGAGGAAACCGGCATGTTCTAGAACTAATAATTCGAAGACATGTGACATCTACAAACCCGCACTGGGCCCGCTTGGTGGATAACAGCCCACTCCCTCTCGATCTTAGACAGAAGGCCTGTGTCCCAGCAGTGGGAACATTATAGGCTGATGATGATTATGATTGATAATAAAATACTTAATATTTTTTTGTAAGATGTCATATGATATGAAGTGTAATGTGATATTATTTAATTTATTTGTTTTGCAGTGCCCTTACAGGGTGCATGTTTGAAACTTTTATCTCATTCCAACTCCTGTACAATATGTTTGCAATAAACTGTTTTGATTTGTCATGGTAGTCGCAAAGTAGGAACTCAAGCTAGCTAAACATGAATAGGTCTCAAGAAACATAATCATAATATGGACTAGAAATCAAGTGCTTAAAACTGACCTTAAAAAGTAGTGTTAAAACCATAATTGTTAAATGGCGAAGAACAAAATGAGCTGTATCAAGACCATCGTCCATTTTTCAGTCCTAAGTCGACGCCAAAGCAGCTCGATATCGGCTTAGTTAACAATGAAGCTACATACCGAGTCCTTATTGAGCTGGTGCACGGCCCGGAGCGTGTGCAGTCGCTCGGCCCGCGGCAGCACGGTGTTGGACCCGCCCACGCACACCTCCAGCTCGTCCGAGTGGAACCACGTCGCGCCTGGGGAGGGGGGGGGATCAGTAAAAAAAATGTTTCTTTGGGAAAATAGTTTATTATCATGAGTATTATCACGTGTTCAAGTATCAGTCACTAATTAAAATTGGTGAAAAAAAAATCTGCTATTCCCTACATTTTGACGAGTTCTGTGAACATAAAGTACGGAACAGCTGAATTTTTTATTCACGATTTCAGGTTTGGTCCCATAGTAAAAGTTGTTCATAATGATGAGTAGAATATCCTTTTAAGAGGTTGTTGGTGTTTTACCAATAACCATGTAAAATGCTTGTTTGACGGCTTAGTGAAGGGTCGGTTTTGACACCTTTTTTTTCTGATGGCAAATCATCAAATCACCTTTCCCGCTCTGGGCGGAGCAGAAGGGAGTGTCAGACTTGTACTGACTAAAACCTATCCATGTTCCTTCTTAGCCCTTTGTGTTCCAGGGCTACGGTATCTCTTTCGAACAGTCCCGCAGCCCTGGCAGGCATCGGCCCTCCGTTCAGACACCTTGACTGTCAAAAAATATCTCCAAGAAGTTCCTTTACAACGAGCTCTATAACTACATTCTGCTCTTAATATTCTATTAATTATTCGCTTGAGGAAGCGATGCACATCACAATATCTTTTCCCTCTTTCACGTAGAGAAGGTCAGTGGTGGCAGCCCCGACTTACGAGTAGTAAGCCGTGGGTTCGAACCCAGGCAGGCGAGTCACCTTGTGTAATTTATTTCACCACCGCTGCCCTCAAAAACGGTGAAGGAAAACATCGTGAGCAAACCGGCATGTCCTAGAACTTAAACTTCGAAGACATGTGACATCTACCAACCCGCACTGGGCCCGCGTGGTGGATTACAGCACACTCCTTCTCATAGTGAGGAGGCCTGTGTCCCAGCAGTGGGAACATTTATAGGCTGATGATGATGACGTAGAGAAGGCCTGACTCTTACCAGAGTTAATATTGAGCAGGTTGAGCCTCATAGGTTTCCTGGTGGCGCCGACGCACAGCAACGGGTACTCCAGCTCCGGAGTGATGATCAGCTCAAACACCAGCAGCGGAGACGGCAGCACGCATTCTATGTTCTGTCAGTAAAGAAATATAGGAGAATTCGTTGAAAATTTTCTTTGGAAGTATGGGAGAAATGGAAAGAATATGAATATGTGCCTTGTGGCTAATTAATAATAGGATGGCCAAAGGTTAGGGTGTATACATAAAGGGAGCAGGTAACCAGCGCCGACCTACCAGCGCTTAAGAGGGGACTCTAGTGGGCCTTTCTCCATACAAACGTATTCCGCTGTTTTCTTCGTGGATAATGCGTCTAGAGCAATGATTTATTTCCAAAAAATCTAGGTCTTATTAATACATGCCCCTATCATTTCCTTTTTTTTTCAAAACATTCACTAAAAGAATTACTTATGACAATCCAAAAACCCGAAAAAAAGCCCGATTTTACCGCCATGTTCAGACGACTATCAGACAAATTAGATAAGTTTTTAATAAAAAAGAAAATAATAGAAGCATAGATATACTTTTCCTCTAAAGTTTGATATAAGAAATATTTAGATCATTTTAGTTTTGAAGAAGAAAACAGCGGAATACAAAAGGTCTTTTCTTCAAGATTTTTGTAGGTAAAATCAGCCTAAGCTGCAGTTGTCCCTTTCGCACTTTACAGGGGCTTGGTCGGGCGCAGCGCAACGGCAATAGTTTTTTCAAATACCTATTCTTCAAATTCTTCGGGACTAGAGTCTCCTCTTAACAGTGCTGGTCCGTGCAGGTAACCGCTACATAAAGTAAGCGGGCAGAACAACGAGCTGGTTGTTTGCAACAAAAATACGCGTTGTTCCCTTGCAAATACAGCAACAAATGACGGTCCACCAGCGCTGATCGGATTAGGTGGGAATTCGATGTTAGGAGCTTGTCGGCCCTGGTTCGCCGCACAGAATAGAGAACCTCCGCGGACCAGCACCGATAAGTTACACTGAAGTGTGCTTCCCAACGCTGGCAAGTTAATGGTTAACCATTTCATAACTTGGAAGTTGAGTTCAACATAGACTAGATACTATTTAGCCTATTTGACGTCCCGGATACGGCTGTATCGGTTAGACTGGAAGCCGACCCCAACATAGTTGAAGATAAAGACTAGGCAGGCGTTACCTTGAGCAGCATGAACTTCCGCAGTGGGTCGTACCACTGCATGAGGAAGAGTCCCGCGGGAGTCGCGCCGCATAAGTACTTGTAGCCGTTGTAGGGGTTCCGGGCTACGGCACAGCGTATGCAACCTGGGGAGAAGAGATATTAAACTTATGGATTATTTTAATATGTGGACTTTAGAGCGTCTACACCGTACCACATTTCATACTAACTTTCAAGTCCTTATTTTCCGAAATGACTGAACCGATTTTAATGAAACTTCATACGCATAAGCAGGATACACAGGTCTAAAAAGTATTTGCGAAAAATAGTGTAACAGATAAATTAGACCGATTATAAATTATCTATAGAAACAGAAATTTCCAATTATCTTTTTTTTAAAAGACATTTTGTAAATGTTTTTAGCAACTTTTTAGACCTATGTATCCTGCTTATGCTTGACAAACAGGGCAACCTGTAATAATTACTCATCCATACTAATATTATAAATGAAACAAACAGAGTTACTTTCACTCTGTTTGTTTGTTCGTTTTTCACACCTAACCGGCTGATCGGATTGTAATTAAACTTGTCGAGGAGATCGATTATATCCTGGGGAAGTCCATAGTTATATCTTTTTTTTTCTCTAACAAAAACTTATAAAAAATTCACGCGAACGAAGTCGCGGGTAACAGCTACTACTATTATGAATGCAAAAGTGTGTGAGGATTGATGGATCTTTGTTTGTTACGTTCACGCAAAAATTTGTAAACGGGTTTGGTTACTATTTGGCAAACAAATAGTTCATATCCTGGAATAACACATAGAATATTTTTTATCCCAGTAGTACGATCCTGTGGGACAACTACTGAACTCTACAATAAGCTAGTACTTAAACATACAAGCTGTTGTTTTGCATCCTCGTCAATTTTAAGGAGGTAACTATGCTAATGATTCTCGACCCGAATCAATAATAAAATGGGTAGGTATTTTTGTTTTTTACTTATTTACTATTATCGGTAAGTGTGAACCACCCGTTTTAAACGCGGCCCATCTGATCCTCGCCTAATAACCTCGGTTTCACTCATACAAACCATCTCAAACGTTTTTTCGATAATTTCTTATTTAATTTTTTTTTCCTTAAACCACGTTAAGGGGGTTATTCTGAAATAATGTCAAACTTAAACCACACAAAAACAGCATTTATTTATAATTAACTAGGTACCGTAATTAAAATTGATTATTTATGTCTTTAGTGACAACCTTCTGAATTTTGACGATGATACAAAACAACACCTTAAGTAAGTGAGGAACTCGTGGCTAAATAATAACAGCCACACGGGTCGATCTTTAAGGTTAACCCGTGCTTACCGAGGTTGGTCTGTGGATGGGTGACCATAATTACATACACTCGGTATGTAATTATGGCCTCTTACCAAGGGGTATCGTATTACCTAGTTACTGGGTTGTGGAGGTCAGATGGGCAGTCGCTTCATGTAAAATACTGGTACTCAGCTGCATCCGGTTAGACTGGAAGCCGACCCCAAGATAGTTTGGGAAAAAGGCTATGCAGATGATGATACAAAACAACACCTTGTACATAAAACGCAATATCTTTCAAATCTTGTTAATTTCATGTCATTGCTCTATTACGCCAAGTTCATTAAGATCCATTTCCCGCTTTTCATGTTTAAGCTACTCACCCCGTGTATCAGGTACCCTGGTGGTGAGTGCGAACCTTCGGGGCAGCAGACGTGGAGGTAGCACTCGAAGGGACCGGCCTCCGCGCGCCGAGCCCAGCAGCGCCAGCAGCTCGTGCCGGTACAGGGACGGGGTCTTACCTGACACACAATTATGGAACTTATTTTGAAATCTGAGCACGTTAATTGCCACATTACGCGACGTCGCGTGAAGGATCCTGTTATGAGGTGGTCGTTCACGCGCCGTCGCGTGATTATCACCATTCATCATTATCATTTCAGCCGAAAAACGTCCACTGCTAGACATAGGCCTCTCACAACGCCACATTGACATTTTGGGGGGTTTTGCACTAATCGCCACGCTTGGCAGGCGGGTTGGCGATCGCAGTCCGGTTGTAACAAAAGCACAGAGAACGCTGCTGCCCATACTCTGGAAAGTCCCTTAGTCGGCTCTTACGACACCCACGGGAAGATATAGGATGGTGCTATTCTTTACGTCTGACAGACGACCATACAGAACGTCGCGTGATGGTGCCATACAATTATATACGCTCACTTCAAGGTAGTTGCAAAAAGGATACTAGTGCTTTGCCGACCTAAAAATATTTGCAAAATATGCTGGTGTTTTGCGGTCTTCAAGATAATTGCAAATAGAATACTGGTGTTTTGCCGACCTCAAGTTATTTGTAAAAAGGATAAACTCAAAGCATTTATTTCAATGAGACCATTACAGGTACTTTTGAAATTTAAAAAACACGAAGCTACAGGGAACTGTAGCTTCGTGTTTTTTTTTTTTGTTTTCTCTCGACTGTGTAGTCGAGAGGAGTGTCGATAATAACTTGTGAATGTATTGTAGTCGCACATTCCAAAGCGTAGGTCTCTATGGAGAAGAATGGGCAAGAAACTCCATGGACACTCTTTTAAACCAAAATATTGTTACAAAATCTTGGTTAAGTACATCATTCATGTTGAGAATTACAAATATGTGAGAACGATGTAGAAATACGTGCAAGTTAAGAGCGTCAAGAGTAAAAGATTAAATCAATACCAGAATGGCATTTTGGTGACTTCAAGATAGTTGCAAAAAGGATACTTACTGGTGTTTTGCCGACTTCAAGATAGTTGCAAAAAGGAAAAATAGATGTGATGTGAAGTAGTCGTTGACAAAAGTTAAATGCACACTTACCAGACAGCGACATGAGCACATCTTTAATGACATGCATCCATATAGTGCGCCGCGGACACAGCTGGTCCATCGCAGTTTCATGTAACTCGTTCAGGTTTAACGTGTAGATGCCTTCTTCCGCGCCTAGAGTTCATGACCAAAGAGTATAATAAATTAGATTATAAGGTGTTGTAGAACATTTGTGACCGTCTATCCTGTCACATACATTATCTACATGTCAGGAAATACTGACCAAGGGCCTTTACATGAGATACCGTGGCCCTGGAACACAAAGAGCTAAGAAGGAACATGGATACCCATCCATGTTCAGTTGTTATTAAGTCAGTACAAGTCTGACATTCCGTTCCGCTCCGCCCAGAGCGGGGGGGGGGGAGGGGGTCATTTGATGATTTTCCATCCGTAATAAAAATGGCCTTTACAAAATGCAGTGCAATGCAATTGACGTGCAGGGGAGAGGGCTTCTATTTAATATGGACTCATTTATATAAGCTCACTTTGTTAAATTGCTAGAAAAACTTTCAAGTCCTTATTTTTCGAAATGACTGAACCGATTTTAATGAAACTTCATACGCTTAAGCAGGATACGTAGGTCTAAAAAGTTACTTAAAATAAAATAGTGTTACAGTTAAATTATATCGATTATAAATTATCTATAGAAACAGAAATTTCCAAATATCTTTTTTTAAAAGACATTTTTTTTTTACTTTATTTTTGTACCTATGAAGTTTCGTTTAAATCGGTTTAGTCATTTCGGACTTGAAAGCTTGTATGAAATACCGTAAGGAGTAGGTTAACGCTCTTAAAGCTCGATCCAGCCAATCAAATGGTTTTAAATCAAAGCGCAATGTACATTTAATTTTTTTTTCTTTTAAAGTTGCTAATGTTTTTTTGTTGAAGACAACTAGAAATTGATAAAAAAATATAATTCGTTATTAGCAGAGACAATCTGTATTTGAAGTGGAATAAATTCCAGTGGTGGCACTTACCGATAAGTATGTGTTGGTCTCTGGTGTCTGGATGTATCCATGAGGCTGTACAGTTGATCCTTAGCGGACATCCATTGAACACCTGTGAGAAAGATTTGAATTTAATTATGTTTACTTAGATAATTAAGCTTTAGTAAGACTTCTTGAGGCCTATGCCCAGGAGTGGGACAGTCAAGGCTAAGGAAAACTAATATAAATTTAAAAAGCATGAAATAAAAATTAAAAAAAAAACCCGCGGCCCAAAAAAACTTTAGAGAACCAATAATAAATTAATCCACGCGTCCTAGCGTCGGGGGACCGCCAAGTAGACCGTTTAGCACAAGCGCAAAACAAAGCGGACCTCGACGCAACGACGCTTGGATTAATTTGTTTTTGGTTTTTTACAGGTTCTTTGTGTCAGGATTTTTTTACAATTGCAGCAGTTTGTCGTTTCTATACAAGGTGTTGTTTTGCATCCTCGTTAAATTCAAGGAGGTAACTATGCTAATGATTTTCGTCCCGAATCAATAATAAATGGGTAGGTATTTTTTTATTTATTTATGGAAATCGGTAAGTGTGAACCACCGTGTTTTAAACACGGCCCGTCTGATTCTCGCTCTAAAACTGCGTTTCCACACATACAAACAATCTCAAACGTTTATTCGATAATTTCTTATTTCCCAAACCATGTTAAGGGGGTTATTCTGAACAACTGACAAATGTAAACAACCAAAAAAATCAGCGTTTATTAATAATTAACTAGGCACCGTAATTTTAATTCATTATTTATGTCTTTTGTGACAGCTTCCTGATTGACTGAGATTTTGACGAGGATGCAAAACAACACCTTGTATTTTAGATAATCGAGTTGATTAGAGTAGTTACCTTAGAGAAGCAAGCCCCCATGTGCACCTTGGGTGTGGGCGGCAAGCCGTTTGGTGCCGCGCGGGGAGGCGTGTGCCGCCGCCCGCGCGCGCGTCGCGGCGGCACCGGTGGCGTGCCCGAGCCTTCCAGCGCAACCACTGCCGGGAGACATACACTTATTTTATTGTACACTGTTATAAATTAAATTGGATGTTCCAAGCTTATTACACAAAAAAAAATGTTAACCTTTTAAACGCCAGAGTATAAACGCACGCGCATGCCCTCCACGCCAAGCCACAAATTCAACGCTAATACTTACAAATAAAAAGGGGATTCCAAAAGTAGGTATAGTTACATTATTTCTTGATAAGACATTTAATTATTAGATCACATTTTAAAGATATATCAATATACACACACAAAAGGAATGATTTGAATTGTGTTATAGTGCACTACCTTTTTTGTCACATATTTGTGTCGTTGGCGTAAAGGGCACGCGCTTGCTTGTCACGTATTTGTGACAATGGCGTTCAAAAGATTAATAATACAAGGTGCAAACGGATGTTTTACGAAGCCACCAACCAGTCATTCTGTATATTAAACTAAATTGGGTGTAAATATAGTCTTAACGTAGCCGAAAGTCACATGTCTCCCAGTAATTGAGATCATTCATCATTTCAGCCGAAAGACGTCCACGGCTGGACATAGGCCTAACAAGTGTCGCCACATTGACCGGTCCCGTGCGACTCGCATACAGCGGATCCCCGCAACCTTCACCAGGTCATCGGTCCACCTAGTGGGAGGCCTTTCAACGCTTTGTCTTCTTGAGATCATTATTTTGTTCTAAACCAAACCTGGAAATACCTTCTAGTCACTGAAATATTGGGGCCACAGTTCAAATTTTTTCACAAGCTTTCTAAATTAATATTATAAAGAGGAAAGATTTGATTGTTTGCATTGAATAGGCTCAGAAACTACTGGTCCGATTTGAAAAATTCTTTCAGTGTTAGATAGACCATTTATCGAGGAAGGCTATAGGCTATATATCATTGCGCTACGACCAATAGGAGTGGAGCAGCAATGAAAAATGTTGCGAAAACGGGGAAAATGTGACTCAAACGAAGTTGCGCCGGACAGCTAGTTTTTAATAATTTCAAATCTTTTGTGACTTCGGTTACTACTCAATACATCCACCAGCACATTATTTTGAGTGCGTAACATTGAATCCTAAAGTAAAACATAATTTTTTACCCAAAAAAGTCGTTTCCCAGCGATAATTTTAGTTTGATGGACAGAATGCTTAGTGGACAGCTTCATCAAGGGTCTGTTTCATCATCATCATCATCATTTCAGCCCAAAAGACGTCCACTGCTGGACATAGGCCTCCCCCATGTGTCGCCATATTGACATTTTGGGAGGGTTTTGCCATAATCGCCACGCTTGGCAGGCGGGTTGGCGATCGCAGTACGGTTGTTACAAAAGCACAGAGAACGCTGCTGCCCATTCTCTGGCTAATCCCTTAGTCGGCTCTTACGACACCCACGGGAAGATATGGGATAGTGCTATTCTTTACGTCCGACACCATACAGAGCAGGGGGGGGGTCTGTTTACATTTGAATAATTATGAATAAACTTACCCTTATTATCAACTTTGGCCTTATCCCGCTGACTGTCAGATAAACTCCTTTGCCGCTGCGTAGTCTTAATCTCTTCATCGATAACCTCTGCCTTCGCGTCCCGCCCATTTTCATCCACCATCTTGAAAATCTCATCAACCGAGGACGTTTTTCTTTTAACCTCAAGTTCACATTGACAAAATTGGCTCAAATCTATGCCAGCAGTCACAGAATCAGAGTGATGTCTATTATGCTTTTTCCTATGTTCGAAAACTTTGTCTTCCATATTCATACTCATGTCAATTTTTCTACATAGATCGTCGTCCGTGCCGCCATTTTGTAATTTGTCGTCTTCGGATATCCTTAACCTATTTGCAATTTGTAACGCTCTGAAGTTTGAAACTGAGATTTTTTGCTTTTTACAATGTTCGCAGATCACTATTCCGGAGTCTGTGTTTTGGTTCGAACAGTTTCTGTAGTAGCTGAGTATGTCCCCGTTGGAGTTGCAAACGTCGCAAGAACATTTTGCTACGGACCTCTGTAGATCGCTCAAAGTGTTATTGTCTCTGGGCTCTGGTTTAGGGCATAGACCACATTCACAGTTCGCGTTTCTTTGTAAATCCAAATGGTCGTTTTCTTGTTGATCAACATACATTATGTCGTCTCCTATTTTCCTGCATAGAGGGTCATCTATGGAGACCCTAGAAGCACCTATAGGAGTGTGGAAAGTCGAAGTGAGATTTTGATAGATATTCGCAGTAGAATTGTTCAAAAAGTTTTGTTTTAACTGTATACATTGCGATAGGTGTTGGTCGTGCATCGATAGCGCTGTGTTGCTACCCTGCGCCATGTTCGCGGTTTCCGCTGTTAACGGTAGTGTTGCCCTGTAATAAAAATGAAAAATTACCATTTTGGTAGAATATTTTTGGTATTTTTAGTAGCTTTTTTGGAGGGTATCGCAGTGCTGTTAGGTTTTTTGGGAAGCGATTCCGAGTGCTGTTAGACACAAATGTGGGAGGGGCTTAATGTTAAGGTGTCATATAGACAAGCTTTATGTTTATTCGTGTTAAAGTAACAAGTGGTGCTGGTGGGATATAAAACCGTTTTAATTTTCGAAAATATTGTAAAAATCAGGTTTTTACAGGTTTTTTTTTACCATACTTTTGTTTGTTTAATCTACACATAATGTTTAAGCTGCAAAGCTTCTTTTTACCATGCTTCATGCTACGACTACGCTCTAATCTCTGCCAGATGCTTTTTTCAATATTTAATTTTTCTAATTGTTTTCTTATAAAGACTATTACAGACTTTTTATGAGAACATGTAACCTTGGCCAGATATGTCTCCGATTCTCGTGTTTTTAGTAACTTTATTTACAGTAATATTAAAAAAGTCTTTTTTTATCAATTAGTTCCCTGTACCAGGTTTTGTTTGTTTTTTTACACCATAAAAACATCAATAACGAAGTGTTTTAAAACTTTCTCCCAAAACAGTAAAATCTTTATGGGTAGCGAGAAAGTTTTCCTACGTGGTGGGAAGATAATTTAAATTTTAGATAAACAGATTAAAATTTTGAATAAATGATCATAATTATAGTAGTATTGTACTGTACAACGGCCTGCTGGCTTACCATGACGTTTTAAAACATTATTGCTTTATTCTTTTTGCAGTGTGGGAAAGAGATGGCGCTAGACATCCTGTATAGCTACGTGTCTTTCCCACACTGGAATAAGAGTAAAACAATACTGCTTTAAGACGTCATGGTAGACGAGCTGGTGTCGAGAACTCCACATCCAAAGCGCGTATTTTGCATACGGATGGAATACTATACACCCCAGTTCCCCATGAAAGGCCAGCAACCCTTGGTGTTACTGACGATCTCGCGGAGAGTACACAAGGCGACACATCTATCTACAAGCTGTTGTTTTGCATCCTCGTCAAAGTTCAAGAAGATGTCACAAAAGACATAAATAATCAGTTAAAATTACGGTATCTATTTAATTACTAATAAACGCTGATTTTTTGGTTGCTCAATATTGTCAGTATTTTAGAATAACCCCCTTAACGTGGTTTAGAGAATAAGAAATGATCTAATAAACATTTGAGATTGTTTGTATGTATGAAAGCGCGGTTATAGGCGAGGATCAGACGGACCGTGTTTAAAAAACAGGTGGTTCACACTTGCCGATTTTTTAGATGCTTGAATTTGACGAGGTTGCAAAACAACAGCTTGTATAATTTCCAGTATAACATGGCATCGCTTTGTATAGATTCCCCGTACAATCAGAGATCCGCAAAAACTGGTTTATGTAGCTTGATTGGTTGCCGTGCGTACTTTGCTTTTGTATAATAATGGTTTAACTTTGTTGGTACTTTGACTACAAAAAGTCTGTAAAGCGCGGTCATTATTTTTACAGCAATATTTTAAATAAAAAAATACTAACTATTTTACACATTAATTCAAACTAAAACTAAATACTGGCTGTTCGGAATATTCATACATTTATTTTTTAATCAAAATTAAAGTAAATATACACTATAGTACTTGGGCTTTAATATAACACATCGAACTTTTAACTTTATGTATCTTTAATTACAGTTTATATTTTAAAATAACATAACATAATATCACGCTTATAATGACCGAAGGGTGCAGGCAGAGGTGTACCTAATAGCACAGACAGCGTCAGTATGTGCTAACCCCATTACACTCCGGCCGATTATGCCAGGGGGGTAACTACTTAATGACGCTGTCTGTACACTCACATTTCGCCAGTTAAGTCCCATGTAATAGGGGACGAGCCTAGTGGCATCAACCGGGCACAAATCCAGAATCCGTGACAATAACAGTTTGCCCGACTCGGGAATGGAACAAACGACCTCATACACAGAGCAGACTAAACTGACCCTTTTCTGAAATGCGATGTGTCATATTGACGGCCTCATACTGTACAATTTTAGATGAAAACCCCAATCGGTTAATCACAACCCAACATATTTTAGTTTTTTTTCTTATTTCAAGCAGTATTTAAACGAGTCTAATGGCAATATTACACGGTTCAACTGAATTGTTCTACATTCTTGTAGGCATGGATTTATATTTTGATACATTCAATAATTTGGTTCAATCAATCAACTCATACTATAGCAATATACTGCTAGACATTTTAATAAATTGTTTATTTCGGTAGGTTTATACGAACCATATTTTTTATACCAAGATGAGGTCTGAAATCGGACTGGGCAGGCCATGTTTGCAAAGCTGTGACGCCGAATATCAAGTCAAGACTGGAGCCCTGAGATAGCAAGATGGGGTCGCGGCAGACCGAGGAGAAGATGGCGGGACGCCTTGGATGGCTTCCTCCTGAATTAGCGAGTCGTGAATTATCGGTCCACCTAGTGGCGGCCTTCCAACGCAACTTCAACTTCCGGTTCGCGGTCGCCATTCCAGAACTTTCTGGCCCGATCGGCTATCCGTTCTGCGAGCAATGTGCCCTGCCCACTGCCACTTAAGTTTGGCAATTCTTCGGGCTACGTCGATAACGGAGACGCAAAAGGAGTATGTAAGGATAGTAGCCGGTGGCGTTCTACGGTTTGTCCCAAAGGCGAAGTGTGAAAAAGGCATATGCATGGATGTATCCCTCTGTTTGATTGTACAAACGTGGATTCCCGAGGGCTAGGCTACTGGTGGGTGGTGGTGGGCTATAGTACTGTCGCTTACACATGGTGTTAGTACCTACAGGACGGACAAAAACGGCCACCACATACTCAGTACATGATTTTGAACATACATAACATAGAAATTTTTCATCGGTAATTTTATACCGGACATTGTCGTGGTTAGACCATGCAGATTAGTGTCTGAGGTGGTCTTTCCTCAAAAAGAAGTAACAGATAATTATAATAATATCCAATGTATTCATCATCATCATCATCATTTCAGCCCTTTTAACGTCCACTGCTGGACATAGGCCTCCCCCAAGTGTCGCCACATTGACATAACATGGGGGGTTTTGCCATAATCGCCACGCTTGGCAGGCGGGTTGGCGATCGCAGTACGGTTGTTACAAAAAGCATTGAGAACGCTGCTGCCCATTCTCTGGCAAGTCCCTTAGTCGCCTCTTACGACATCCACGGGAAGATATGGGATGGTGCTATTCTTTACGTCCGACACCATACAGAACCAATGTATTGCGCAGTTAGAATAAACAAATTTACAATAAGGAAGGATTAAAATCTAAACCAATATTATAACGAGGAAAGATTTGATTGTTTGTTTGTTTGCATTGAATAGGCTCCGACACTACTGGTCCGATTTGAAAAATTCATTCAGTGTTAGACAGCCTATTTATCGAGGAAGGCTATAGGCTATATATCATCACGCTACGACCAATGGGAGTGGAACAGCAATGAAAAATGTTGCGAAAACGGGGAAAATGTGACGCAAACGAAGTTGCGCCGCCGGTCAGCTATTATTAAATAAAATACTTATCATTGGTTGATTCAACCAAATTGAACAAAGAGTTGAACCGTGTTTTTTTTTCTACGTTTTATTTTCATCGTGTTATTCCGAACAGCATAAAAAGCTCTAACACAAACACAGATTACATTGCAATGATAACATGTTTGTATTGTTTACATGCAAACTCAAAACCTCTCCGTTTACCTGAGCATTAACTCTTCATCGATATATTGCAAGAGGCTCCTAAAACAAGAGAGATTTACTTACAGATTATACTCACTTGAAACGACAATACATCACGCCTGTTAACCTAGAAAGGGAGGCTGAAGTGTGCCTCGGTAGCTACACCCACATTTCGTCAATTATGTTTAAGAGCGTTTACGCCTAGCGACATTTCATACAAACTTTCAAGTCGTTATTTTCCGAAATGACTGAACCGATTTTAATGAAAATTCATACGCATAAGCAGGATACATAGATCTAAAAATTTAATAAAAAACATTTTCGAAATGTCTTAAAAAAATATATTTAAAGGTTAATTGTAAATTTCTGTTTCTATAGATAATTTATGATCGGTTTAACATAGCTGTAACACTATTTTTCGAAAATGTTTTTAGTAACTTTTTAGACCTATGTATCCTGCTTATACTTATTAACTTTCATTAAAATCGGTTCAGTCGTTGCGGGCTTGAAAGTTTGTATGAAATGTCCTAAGGCGTAAACGCACTTAAGAGCGTTTATACCCTACGACATTTCATACAAACTTTCAAGTCCTTATTTTCCGAAATGACTGAACAAATTTTAATGAAACTTCCTACGCATAAGCAGTATACATAGGTCTAAAAAGTTACTAAAAAAACATTTTCGAAATGTCTTTTAAAAATGAAGATAATTGGAAATTTCTGTTTCTATAGATAATTAAAAATCGGTCTAATTCAGCTGTAACATTATTTTTCGAAATTTTTTTTAGTAACTTTTTAGACCTATGTATCCTGCTTATACGTATTAAGTTTCATTAAAATCGGTTCAGTCGTTTCGGACTTGAAAGTTTGTATGAAATGTCGTAAGGCGTAAACGCACTTAAGTCATTTTATTGCGCGATTGTGACACAAAAGGCTACAGAAAAATTCCAATGTTATGGAAAAACCCAACAACACTTTGCCCCATCTAGGAATCGAACCTAGAACCTTAACCTCAGAAGTAGCGCTTGAGGCTACTACACCAATGATGTAGGTTTATTTAGAATATCGATGATCTTGATTCCTTAGTATAAACAATCAACATGTAATGGAATCTGTACTTTCCACAGTGATCTACTTCAATTGATCATCGTGAATAAAAACTTCGACGAAATATAGGTAACTTCCATGTCTTAGGTTGTTACCTCACCAATCGATCGATCTTCGATCGATACCATCGATCAATGGTAGAATGGGTTAGTCGACAATCAATCGATAGGTGTGCCTAGTACAAAATATCGATCGACGTCGACAAATCCAGTCTACCATCGATCGACGATCGGTCGATTGGCATGGTAACACCCTTACCGAACCGGGCGTAAAGATATTTCCAAAATTGCGATCATTCACTGTTGGCTATACTTAGAAGTCATGTAATAAGATCTAAAGTTGCAAAACAATTCATCAACACGACAAAATGTTTTCTTAATTATGATAAGAATTTGTTACAGCAACTTTAGACCTTATTAAACATTATTTAAAACACACTGAAGGCAACAACAGAGCGCCATAGACAGCGAATACAAATGTCTTACTTCTATATACAGCATGTATCAGAAATTTGTAGTCATATTATACGATGAGATATAGTAGACTATTAACCTGAACAATTTTCTCCATAAGTCCATCATTATAATCGCAAAAAAAAACTCAGCTGTGGTATAGCAAACATAATTAAGTTGCCAAAAAGTACGCTAGCACCATCTATGATGCAAATGAAAAGCTAAAATACCTTCATCGCGATATCATGATTATCCGACAGCAAGCGTCTGACAATAGCCCACCAGACATAAGAGCGTGATGCATTTTCAATGGAGAATAGAATAGAATAAAACTTCATTGTACACAAAAATTAAACACAACGGACTTACAAAAACTAATAATTTTATGGTTACAACGGCGGTCTTATAGCTGATAGCGAGTAGTATTTAGGAGCTTAAACCTGCCCAGCAGTAGGACAATATAATTATCATCATCTGCCTAGGCTTTTCCCAAACTATATTGGGGTCGGCTTCCAGTCTAACCGGATGCAGCTGAGTACCAGTATTTTACATGAAGCGACTGCCTATCTGACCTCCACGACCCAGTAACTGGGAAATTCGGTACCCCTTGGTAAGACTGATTGTCAGATTTTGGGTTTCTAACTCCTCGTAACGACTGTGTAACATCTACAAATGACAGCCGGGACCAACGGCTTAACGTGCTTTCCGAGGCACGGAGGAAACTTGGTATGTTGTTATGGTCACCCATCCACGGCCCAACCTCGGCAAGCACGGGTTAATGAGGTTGGTAGGACAATATAAAATAACGAAACAAAAATAAGAACTAGTCAACAAAATACATACAAAATTTAATACCTACTCGACCCAAATGTATAGAAGAGCTGATTTTATTCGCGATTACTACGTTCCTCTGAAGAAACTTATTCAGTTTAATTGTCTGTGCCACACCCTTTAAAATAACCACAACATTCAGATACATGCTGTATAAGATAACATAGACAACGATAGCCCATCCCATAGAGAAACCGGAAAGCCAAACAGAAAACCAACGCTCAAATCATGCGCATAATCAAAAGTGTAACTATACTATCTTTTTGTGCATTCACACAACACTCAGGAAAAATCAATAAAAAAAAACAAATCAATACACAACTTAAAAAAAACTGTCAAACTGAACGGACATATTGCGGAATTCCGGTTTCCGGTTCGCAATAAGTCCGAAAAGATTCGAACGCATCTTAAAATGAAATAAGAAAGAAAAAAAAACCGTCACCACAAAATTATTAGCACACAGAAAACCCTAACAGTTAGAAAAAAAAAGGAAAAAAAATTTTTGGTCTGCTCGTTTTTTTTTTTGCAATTCTTTTATATTGGCCAAAAAATTAAAAGTACCTTAGACTCATTCTTAATATATCATCACCCGTGATCGCCCGACACCACTTGCTACAACATAATATATAAACAAATAAAAAAAAAACAAAAAAGCGAGAAAAGTAACAAAAAATCTATGAAGTAGTAAAAATCGATGGTTAACTTACTTTTCGCTAGAGGGCAGCGTGTCTATGGAGTGGTCTTGTAACGGATTGTGCTTCGGACAGCTCATGAGAGAAGCTACTGACCAATCTTCACTAGATTGTCTGTGGTAGGCTGGAATAAATAATAGACAATTCGTAAATATTGTTATCGCTTTCTTGTGAGAATAAAGTTTTTTTTTTTTAAGCTGTGCCCCACTCTAGGAATTTCCCCTGTATCGTGGGTGCGTTTAAACATTTAAACTCACATACACAAACAGCCAGACCCGGAACAACTATCTGTAGGCCTTACAAATATTTGTTCCGTGCAGGGATCGAACCCACGACACGCAGCGCCGCAGTCAATCGCTCATCCACTGCGCCAACCGTGTCGTCAGTTAAGAATGATGGTACAAAATATGACCTACCAAATAGCTTTAAATACAACATTTGAATAAGTTTAGTCCCCATAGAATTCACTTTTACAAACACATTCTGAATATTAACAAAAACGTAAATTATTTGGATAGTACGCACAACGACCAACCCAGTTACAAAAACTAGTTTATGCAGATCTCCCATTATGCGGGAAATCTATTCAAAGTGAGGCCATGTTATCATCAATCATCATCATCATAGATCGGAGTATGTAGATTCAATTGGGGTCATTGATCCGAAACGTAAATATTAATATGGACATTCCTCCGGGATTGGTTGACTTGATTGAAAGGAGATGTTTGATTTTGGGCTACCACTATGTACACTAAAAAAAATAGAAAATAATAGCGAATATCATAAAAATACTAAAAAAATAATTTGAAGAAGGGTATAGTCGTACAATAATTATCATTTGAAAAGTTTTTTACTACGAGAACCCTATTTTTATGGCAGCCATGACAGTTGTTTGACGACTTTGACAGTTTTAAGATGTGCAGTCTTTGAGTATTTCTTTGCATTGAGTTTGGATTGAACTTGTTGTTTTGTTCAACCAAAACAAACCAAAACCCGAGATTTTCGAAATTCTAGTAGTTTTGTTTACTAAAGCAGTTATGACAATTACATTTGATTGACTTGTTTCGTAATACACGTCAATCAAATGTCATTGTCAAAATTACATTTTTCGCCTGCTGATCACGTGCTGATCTGATCCACCATGTTTAATTTTTATTTTGTTTTACTCTCTTTGACCAAGTTAATTTGAATGTACATTAAAACGAAGTGATATTAAAGAAAAGTGATAGTAAAAACGGTTACTGTATTATTTAGCAATATTTACATATAGTGTACATAGTGCTAGCCCAGGCTCCATACATTTCTGGAACATCTCCTTTAAGTGCAACAATTTATAAAAAGTTGTGGCCATAAAAGACTAAAAATAAAATAATTATTTATGCTTCAATCGGAATTCGATTGTTTTTATTATTCAACATAAATAATAAATTAAATTAGTTGATACCTTCCTTTAAATTTTGAATTGAGTAGTAATAATATCACTACAAACATAAACAATATTTAATTGAATCCGGAAATACCGGATTTACGAAATTACTTTACGGAAAAATGGCTTATCCATGTTATTCTTTCTGTGTGCATTTATGATACAAGTACCAAAAATCAATCTACCTACTTCGATCACTGATCATCATCATCAGCCTATAATTTTCCCACTGCTGGGACACAGGCCTCCTCTTTATGAGATGGAGTGGGCTGTAATCCACCACGCAACCCAGTGCCGTTGGCAATGTCACATGTCTTCGAATATGTAGTTCAAGGACATGCCGGTTTCCTCACGATGTTTTCCTTCACCGTTTTTGAGAGCAGCGGTGATGAAATAAATTACACAAAGTAATGTGCCTGGATTCGAACCCTCGGCTTACTGCTCGTAAGTCGGGACCATTGGGTCACCGCTGCTCTCCATGGCCATGTTATACTGGAAATGGAAATGTATTGCTTGATGTGCCGCCGTGTGTACGTTCATTTGCGAAAAATTATAAATATAATAGAAAACTCACCATTCCTCTTAATAGTATCCCCATCACAGCTCCTATTGACCTCCGCATTAAAGTTAATGACCTTCGGCATGGACCTCACGCTCAAATCATCATCGGCATCCAGATCCACAATAGGCGAGTCATCGTAGACTCCGGACCTCCTATTGGCTGGATCCCTCCCCTCGCCGGTCATCAGGCGCACGCGATTGGCTGTGGTGATGTCGTCCTCCCCGAGCAGGGAGGTTGGGCGCGTGCTATTGGCGGGCGGTACGTGGTCGGTGAGCAGGCTACGCGGGCGCACGTGGTGGCCGGAGTGGCGCGAGTGCTGCGCCTGTTCGCCCAGCACCCGGCGCCCGCCGCGACCGGTGTGCTTGGACGCTATGCGCTGCGGGACGTTTGACATAGCCTGTGGACAAATATAGATAATAATAATGTGATTACTTGGCCTGCGTCACAGAGCGTATTGACTTCCTGAAGCAGAAGATCTGTGCATGGGCAAGCCGTATTCGTAGGTACAAGCGACGCGTGGAGCGATACACTCAGAATCGCACATTCCAAAGCGATGAAAGGTGGGTATATAGGGCGTGGGAGCGACCAGACCAAGGAGTGACTGACACGCGTCTACCGGATGATAACGCCATGTGTTCGTTCTGGCGCAGCATCTGGTCGGTGTCTGTCAGTCACACTGAGGGCGGTTGGACCCGAGAAGTTGAACAAGCGTGTGATCCAATAACAGAAATGGGGGCAATTATCATCAGCCCCCAAGACGTAGCTCGTGCAGTTCGTCCGTTACCTAACTGGATGTCTCCAGGGCCGGACGGACTGCACAACTTCTGGATCAAACGGTTTCAAAGATCGCACGCTCGATTGGCGTCCCAGTTTCAATCAGCCTTAGAGTCAGGGTCGCTGCCCCAGTTCTTGACGACAGGCATTACCCACCTGCTCCATAAATCAGGTAGTACTGCGGAGCCCAAAAATTATAGAGCAATCACTTGTTTACCAACGGTCTATAAAGTTCTAACATCTATTTTGAGAGCTAAAGTAAAATCTCAATATGTTGATATTGAGAGTAATTCTATCATGTCTCCCTCTCAGAATGGATGTAGGAACGGGTCCCGTGGTACTAAGGAGATGCTCCTCATTGATATGGCCATTAGCCAACAGGTTCGCTGCTCCCGAAAGCATCTGTCTACATGTTGGATAGATTATAAGAAGGCCTACGACGTAGTGCCGCATACATGGCTCATGAGGGTACTGGAGTTGTATAAGATAGATGCAACTCTACGCGCCTTCCTTGAGTCGTGTATGGGGCAAATGAGGACGGTCCTTCACTATCCAGGATGTCGACAGGTACAGGGGAACAGCGAAGCCATAAGGATCGAGCGTGGTATATTCCAGGGTGATAGTCTGAGCCCATTGTGATTTTGTCTAGCCTTGAGTCCTCTCAGCACACTGCTGGAGGGTTCAGGTCTAGGCTATCGGTTGAGGAGAGGTGGTCAGGTAATATCTCACCTTCTTTACATGGATGATCTGAAAATCTTTGCCCCCAACAATTTGCAACTGATGGAGCTACTGATGGTAACTGAAACTTTCAGTAGCGCCATCAGGATGGAATTTGGTGTGGACAAATGTGCAGTCATGCATGTGAAGTGAGTGGAGATTACGGAATCCGTGGGAACTCAACTCTCGGATTCCGTACACCTTAGATCCCTCTCCTCAACAGAAACCTACAAGTATTTGGGTATGTCGGAAGCATTAGGTATCAATACTGCTGACATGAAACAATCGTTGAGGGAACGTTTCTTTGGCCGCCTGAATAAGGTGCTAAGCAGTATTTTGTCAGGCGGAAACAAGGTGCGCGCCTTCAATGGTTGGGTCATGCCAGTTTTGATGTATTCTTTCGGCATACTCAAATGGACTCAGACGGAACTTGATGCCCTGGATAGGAGGGTCCGCGTACTGCTGACCGCAAATCGGATGCATCACCCACGGTCGTCGGTGATGAGACTGTATATCCCGCGGAAGTGTGGGGGTCGGAAGAATGCTAAGACCCTGCACAATCGTGAGGTATGCAGTCTCAGGGAATACTTCCTAGAAGCCGACGTGGGGATGCACCGAGATGTGGTCTCAGTGGACAAGGGCCTTACCCCGCTCTTCTTGGCTAACGAGAACTGGCGCAAGCCTGTAGTATTAGACACTAATGATCGCAGGGAGGTATGGCAGGGCAAGGAGCTTCACGGGCGCTTCTACCGGGCTCTTCATGGCCCCGATGTAGATTTTCTAGCGTCCGTGTCCTGGCTACGATTCAGCAACCTCTTTGGGGAAACTGAAGGTTTTGTCTGTGCGATTATGGACGAAGTTATGCTGACGAACAACTACCGGAAACATATTATGAAGGACGGGACGGTTGACGTGTGTCGGGCATGCCACCGTCCGGGAGAATCGATCCGACACATTATTTCTGGTTGTTCTCGTCTGGCTAACGGAGAGTACTTGCATAGACACAACCTCGTTGCAAGGATTATCCACCAGCAACTTGCTTTGAAATACAACCTTGTGGAATCAGAAGTGCCGTACTTTAAGTATACGACCGACCCAGTTCTCGATAATGGTAACATCACGTTGTATTGGGATCGACCTATCGTCACTGACAGGACTATTGTTGCCAATAAGCCTGACATTGTGGTGATAGATCGATTGGAGCGTCGCGCAATGATTGTTGATATAACGGTCCCACATGACGAGAACCTCGTGAAAGCAGAGAAAGATAAGCAATTCAAATATCTAGATCTGGCTCGCGAGGTTGTCGACATGTGGGATGTGAATACAGCAGTCATTGTGCCGATAGTCGTGTCGGCCAATGGCTTAATTGCCAAAAGCCTCGACCAACATCTTAGTAGGCTTTCGCTTGACAGCTGGATTAAGGGCTTGATTCAGAAAGCAGTACTTTTGGACACGGCGCGTATTGTTAGGAGGTTCCTCTCTCAAGAGCCCTGACCACCGGTAGCTCGGACCCTGTTCCCAATGCTGTTGGGCCACTATTTTTTATATTTTTAAATGTTTTTTTAAATAACTTTGTAAAAATATTTAAAAATGTAATTAGGATATAAGTAAATAAATAAAGGAAATAATAATACATTTTTATTCAAAGTTAAAATTGGTTCAATACAATATAAATCTTAGAAATAATATAGGTATAACAAAATTCGAGGCCTGTACTAGGATAAACCTATATCACAGGCGAATTGTTTTCTAATAATAACTATTTGGACAACAGATTTCTAAACAATATTTGATGATTTAGTCCTAGTTTTTAACCCCCGACCAAAAAAGAGGGGTGTTATAAGTTTGACGTGTGTATCTGTGTATCGGTGTTTCTGTGTATCTGTGTGTCTGTCTGTGGCATCGTAGCTCCTAAACGGATGAACCGATTTTGATAAAGGTGGTGTCGTTTGAAAGGTATTTTAATCGAGAGTGATCTTAGCTATGTTTCGAGAAA
The DNA here is from genome assembly GCA_949152445.1 of Cerastis rubricosa. Lineage (NCBI taxonomy): Eukaryota > Metazoa > Arthropoda > Insecta > Lepidoptera > Noctuidae > Cerastis > Cerastis rubricosa. Next base: position 12,810,360 of record OX424548.1, on the reverse strand, counting down.
ATCTGCTCAGCCGTTTGAAGATCATCACCTCTTTTCTAGTTGATGAAGGGATGTAAACAACTTTCACAGGTAGTCGATTTGAAATGTTGTCGCTTGTCACCATGGGCATTGCTGAGGGGGGGGGGGGTGCTATCCCACTCCCCCCAAAATTTACATTTTTTTTAAATTTATATCCTTCCTTGGTTTCGTTAATTAGCGAGAAGAGACGCAACACCGAGAAAATTGGAAGGAAAGGGGGGAGGCCTATGCCCAGGAGTGGGACAGCCAAGGCTATGAAAAAATAATATAAGTATGTCGCAGTCAGATGATTTTATTCTGTTAGACTTGTTCATCATGTGGGCAGAACATGGGTTTCGTGCAATGAAAACACACACTACACACGGTACACTGCTTTTATCGAACTAACAAATTACTTGAAATTACAATCCAACACAATAACACTAGGCACCATGAATCGGGTTACAGTTTCGGGACGTCTCGACTCCGCAGCGGCCAGACACCGACTGTCCTACTCGCCGCGAGCCAGAAACATCACGACTCTGTAGTAAGCGCGCTTAGATGTGGGTAGACTGGTGAGTAGGTCGCTTGACCTTTGGCGCGCTTTCGATTCATAGTCCGTACTAATAATCCGACTCCGACACGGCCATCCTGCTTGCACACGTCCTCGTGTGATGGATACCCTGCAAACAAATACTCCACGACAGAAATTTGTTCCACTCGGTCACTCCTGACCAAACTTTTGATTCAACGGGGTGGTGGGAATAAGAACATTGTAGAACTAGCCTTTTCGTTTTAAGCGAACCGATTGGAAATAATCGAAACTACAATAATGATAACCCTGGGCCATGTACCATAATCGTTCAAATCAACCTTTAAAACTCTACTGCAACAAAAAAACTACCAAGCTTATAGAAACCCTCGAGTAAAGCTACTAACGCTACGGCTCTCTAGCCGACCAGCAATCGCATTGCTCTTACACATCCAGCGCATAGATCAAAACTAAAATTGGATCAAATAAACAATTAGGTCAATTAAAATGCAAGAGCAACCAAGTACCTCTTCATCCATCTAATTACCACATAAAGCAGGAATCTCATCCGTGGCCTATGGGCAACACTCAGGCCCCCAACAAACCTCTGTTTGTTTTACTACGTTCCTCAAGAACGCCGAGTCCCACATGCATGACTCTATGGTCTCTACAAGACCCGACCTCCGCCAGAGCCACCCGCGCACCGCGCATCCACGGACTACTATAAGCAGACACCGACTTCTAACGGACTACGGCTACGAAATGGCTACTGGTACGGTCTGACCATCCGAACCAAGATTCCAAACTATCTCTCAACTCTAAATCATTTTACTTCAAACGGTACTTGACCCTCGGGCATTCTCCTTAACCCATCATGTGCATACTTGTAAGTACGCTTAGAACTTAATGATCTCAATGTGTAGCGATCCCCCTCTAGCACTTCGACTGGTACGTGACCCCTGGCATCTTCCTTAGCCTACCGCGTGCGTATCTGTAGGTACGCTTAGAATTTAAAGCTTTCCGTGTTAAGGATAACCGTCTAAAACCTCAATCACTCTAAATAGACATTTAATCTTTAACAACCCAAAATCACCAATCGCAAAATTTTTAAATTTCGCTATCGTTTCGTCAACTCGGCACACTTGTCATTTTAAGCTAAGCTAACCCGTCACGTCTATACAAACCGTGTACCACCGGCTCGACACCTTAGGTACCGGATGAAATTCAGCTTGAACTTTACCGGAGTGAGACTTCGCTACTTAGCACGTAAGGCAGCTATTTACGAATTTTCAAACATACTGAGACTTTCCCAGGAACTAATTATAATCAAAAAGCTTTTCAGTAGTCTTTTCAGCACCAAGGTGAACGATAAGAGTCACGGAAATTACTGTTTACCGACCATCGGCGAACACGAGCTAAACAGGGTAGGCATTTAGACCTATCATTGAGTTGAATATGACGGTGAAAGACGCCTGAACTTAGCACTTAAGTCTTGGCTACTCATTGCCAGTTACATTCGTTGCCATAACAGTTAAAAACCGATTGAAACTTGTTACCACTATTTATGCCTCACCGAACGTACACAAAAGATTTTCGTTAACGAAAACTCCCTTGCCGTCATATTTGCAACAAAACCCCGATTTAAAATCTCGCCACCTAACATGACGTCACTTTGTAAATAATTATCAAGCAAACATTGCAACAAAGTTTCGATAGGGTAATCGTTAATCACTACACAACATAAAATCTGTTCTGTACTGAATACTCGTGTCTGTACTATACCAGTCTTAGCAACAACGTGACTAATAAGTTTGCCATTAAATTTCGATAGAAAACTTTCTTTCACCAACGAGTATTTAGAATCAGAATAATAAGTAACAACTCACCCCTTTGTTGTTACGTGCCCGCGATGTTGCTTGTACGACGCAGACATCGACGCGCCGCTTGTTTGGCGCCCCGCCGCCGTCGGCAGGCCCGCTGTACACTGCCATTGCATGCTGTCACCGACGCACGTACGCCGGACGGCTACGTGAACCGGCATGACACTTGACGCACAGCAAGGGCTTCGCGGCCCTTTGTCGCTTGCCCGATGCCCGTAGCAGCCGGCACAGGCAGCGGCTTCTTCGTGCGACAATACGCTTCGTTTAGTCCTGGTTTCTCCCTGGTCCGCAAGCATGGCACTTGATTTGCGGTAGCGATGAACACTTGTGACGTTTTTCTTGCCCCCGTCATGGTCAGTGCGCATTACCTTTAGGGGTTCTCCTTTGGTTTGTCACTACTCAGGTTAATGAGGGTAGTCGTAAAAGTTACGGCACACACGAATCTGGCCTTGAACAATTATTTAAACTGGTACCACGTCAAACCTGGATAGGTTCTCAGTGTTTCGCAAACATTTGTGTTCAAGGTACATCTAGAAATTCGGTAGTACATTTTGGAGGTACACCGTAGATGGAAAATCACCTTCGTTTTCCGAGGCACATCAACTAATGACCACAGTACACCAGTGTGCCGCGGCACACTATGTTACAGCACTGTTACACTATGTTACACTGTGTTACACTATGTTACACTATGTAGATGCGGAGCCCTTCAATGCCTTGCTTAACATCCAAATAAGCTGGATTCCTTCCACTGCACTCACAACACGAAAAAATCAAAAGTTATTCATTCAAACTAGGCTGATAATCAGCACTTTTTGAACGTAAAAATTACACAAGACAGTCCCCCAAAACGCCCGCCCTTCGCCACTTCCTAAGTGTTTTAGCTGGGAAGAAGAAGTGGCGGAACAAACTCCCCAGCAACACATCTGTCTGTTAGGTTAGAAGAACCAGATTCTACACAAAACAAGTCAGCAATGGATGCCGCATTACTAGTGAGCATCGCACTCGGTGAAATGTGGGTATTCCACTACGTACACCCTGCCCAACCCCTCGGAGATTACAAGCGTGATGATATGTTATGTTTTGTCGGGATCAAAATCCGCTAACACAGTAAACAAAAACACTAATCGCAAACACTAGCTAGCTATTCACTGGCTGAGTTTTAGTTCGTATCGCGGGTGCAATTATTCGTTTTGTATTTCAAAAAGTAACCGTCACTGATTGTTATTGTCACTGTTCTCGCGTGTGATTGCATTAGCACGATTCGATCGCACTTCTGATGTCGCAGTCAGATGATTTTATTCTGTTAGACTTGTTCATCATGTGGGCAGAACATGGGTTTCGTGCAATGAAAACACACACTACACACGGTACACTGCTTTTATCGAACTAACAAATTACTTGAAATTACAATCCAACACAATAACACTAGGCACCATGAATCGGGTTACAGTTTCGGGACGTCTCGACTCCGCAGCGGTCAGACACCGACTGTCCTACTCGCCGCGAGCCAGAAACATCACGACTCTGTAGTAAGCGCGCTTAGATGTGGGTAGACTGGTGAGTAGGTCGCTTGACCTTTGGCGCGCTTTCGATTCATAGTCCGTACTAATAATCCGACTCCGACAAGTATAAAAAGAATGAAAAAAAAAATATTAAAAATTTAAAAAAAACCCCCGACACAAAAATCCTTTAAAAAGCCAAAAATAAATTAATCCAAGCGTCGTAGCGTCGGGGGACCGCTAAGAAGACCGCTTAGTACAAGCACAGAACAAAGCGGAACCCCGACGCTACGACGCTTGGATTAATTTATTTTTGGCTTTTTAGAGGTGTTTTGTGTCGGGGTATTTTTAGGGTTCCGTAGCCAAATGGCAAAAAACGGAACCCTTATAGATTCGTCATGTCTGTCTGTCTGTCTGTCTGTCTGTCTGTCCGTCCGTATGTCACAGCCACTTTTTTCCGAAACTATAAGAACTATACTGTTGAAACTTGGTAAGTAGATGTATTCTGTGAACCGCATTAAGATTTTTACACAAAAATAGAAAAAAAAACATAAATTTTGGGGTTCCCCATACATAGAACTGAAAACCAAAAATTATTTTTTAATCCTACCCATACGTGTGGGGTATCTATGGATAGGTCTTCAAAAATGATACTGAGGTTTCCAAAATCATTTTTTTCTAAACTGAATAGTTTGCGCTAGAGCCACTTCCAAAGTGGTAAAATGTGTGTCCCCCCCCCTCTAATTTCTAAAGTAATAGTAGGAAAATTCTGAAAATATTTAGGATTGTAGAACGTAAAAAAAACTATCAACGAAAATTGGTTTCAACAAGATATGATGTTTAGTTTTTGAGATATGGGACTTTTTCATCAAACTGCAGCAGTAACTTTGTTTTTCATTAACATACTACGAAAAACCAATTTAGTTTTGCGGTTGAGTGGAAGTTTACTAACTAATACTACTAAATAATGAATGACAGTTCAAAATATTGTTTGGGGCTATGGAACCCTGTGTGCGAGTAAGACTCGCACTTGGCCGGTTTTTTAATTTTTAATTAAATTTTTTAGTATCCTCATGGAGCGACTGAGCAAAATGAGGATATTGTTCTCGGTGTATAACTCTACTATAGTCTTGAGTGCAACTATGCATACGCTCGTAGACAGACCAAACTGAATTTCGTCGGTTTAAAGTTTTATACGCCTCGAAACACTAGATTATGACAACCTTTTTTATGACAACCAACCCAAATCCGAAACCATGAGGAAAAGCGAAAAACACTCGAAGGAGTCTCGAGCCCGATTTTATTGAAAACAAAACTGCATCATTAGTTTTTTAATAATCAATATTACTAGGGCTCGAAACTCCTTTGAGTGTTTTTTGCTATTCCTAGCGCTCGAGCCTACTTTGGAGTGATTTTCGCTATTTCTCATAGTTCGGATTTGGTCATCCACACGATCCTGAAAAATTCGCTCGTTCATTCGCTATACAACGTGTAACGTTAAATGCGCAAAACCTCAGACACCCCAAATGATTTTTAATTCAATTGATCTAATTCTGAGAGAAAAAAAACATTAAAAAAAACGTAAAGGTTTTATGTGCTGTTTTAGTTTTACTGGAAATTCTGATCGTTTCTTTCTTTTTTTCCCGCGTATGAGAAAATTTAAATTGGACGAGCAACATTTGTGTTTTTTTACCTATTTTAGCGGGTTTGCGCACGTTATGGCTTGACCTATGAACAAATAGACAGGGCAACATTTTTAATAAGGATTTTTTGAAAAAATGTGACCTATATTAAAAAGTGGTTCAATTGATTCTGCTCGTTATTCTGATCAAACTATTTTCAGGTTTTGCGTATTTAACGTTACACGTTGTGTACCTGTATATAGCGAAAGAACAAGCGTGTTGTTTTTTTAATGAGTGAGCGCCAATACAAGAGGAAAAGAATGGATACTCGATGTTGAAAACGTTCGGAAAAAGAGTTACGCTTCAATATGATTATTATAATTTTTAGTAAAGAATTATTTAATTTGTATGGATGCCTACATGTAATCAGGACAGGAAAAGATGTTATCTAAGAGTCTAATATAAAAATACTGAAATAACTCGGTCGGTCTTCTACAAGCTGTAGTTCGGTGAGTGTGCCCAAGAACTCCACGAACTCATCCCACCCCCTTCTACCATCGGACATCTAGACGCACTGCAAGTTACTATCCCTACCTTATTGCTATTCCACCAAAGCACACTAAGCGTTTTCAAACGCTTTCATAATGTGCACAGCAAAGGAGTGGAACTCTCTGCCTGCGTCTGTGTTTCCGAACGCTTACAACCCTAATTTCTTCAAAGTTAGAGTGAACAGGCTTCTTCTAGGTAAGCTCGTACCATCATCGACTTTGTCTTTGTCATCTTTGACCTAGACTAAAGTCAAGAGCAAACCCATCGCAAATATACTAATATACTCACGGTATCCTCGTCGGGTTCATTGTTGCAGTGATTGGGTGGGTTGGAGTACTTGTGCAGGAGCTCTATTGCAAGTCGTTTGCTCATGTCTTGTTGGAAGAACGCGTGCTGCAAACGGAAAATGGTAATTGTTAACAGGTTACAGGAAGAACAAAATAAAAATCAAAACTTATACAAATCAGGCTGCAAATCAGACAGACCAAAATATTCCGCCTCTATCTTTTTCCCAGCGTTTATGATGGTGAATTTGAAGGTCAAACTCATTAACATAAAAACTGACACTGACCGGCAAATTGTAAAAAAACGTAAGAAAATTTGTCCTGTCGCTTCCACCTTAAAGATTGACCCGAGCGGCTGTTATTGCTTGGGCACGAGCCCTTGTGACCCCACATCATTCCAGTATCCAATAATTGTTACGCCGTCTGCTTTAAGTGAACATTTTATCAGCATCCGGTTAGACTGGAAGCGGCCCCGACATGATTCGGAGAAGGCTAGGCAGACGACGAAGTAATTACTTAATGGATACAAGTTAGCCATGAGCCTTTAATTTACATGATATTAAAACTCAAACTCAAAGCATTTATTTCAATTAGACCATTACAGGAACTTTTTAAACACAAAAAAAAACGCGAACCTACAGTCCCAGTCACAAGACATAATAACTTGTGAAAGTACTGTAGTTGCCCATTCTAAAGCGTAGATCTCTATGGAGAACAATGGGCAAGAAACTCCATGGACACTCTTTAAAAGCAAAATATATTACAAAATCTTGGTTACATCATTCGTGTTGAGAATTACTAGTATGTGAGAACGATGTAGAAATACGGGCAAGTTAATAGCGTCTAGAGTAAAAACTTAAATCAGTAATTCGAATATAAAGTAATTAAAATAAACCGTGGCAGCTAATAAGAGATGACCAGTCACAACTGACAGCGCCCGTTCACGAACATGACGCATGTATCAGCCATCATTCAACTTAACCATATTGAAGGGAACTAAATGACCCGACACACCCGCCACCATTAGCGTGACATTTAAGTGAGCATGACGTTTACTCAACCGCCAGAGTACATTCGCGTCCATGAAAGATGTACGTGCTCAGTAAATGGTGGCTTTACAGAACATAGTACTCACACATGTGCTATGCTATTATATAATACTGCTACTAATAACGTTGACATACCTTTTGGCCCTCGTACAGGACCAGTTAATGTCTTATTTTTAATTTTATTCTCATGCATTCCTTTTTTGTGTAATTTCTTTGTTTTTTTTTTGTCTGGCTTGTGTGAGACTAATAATTTTTTTTTTTGCTTTCTTTCAGATAGAATACAATGTTGTCTGTGGGTCCAAGTCAGAAAAACTTTTAAACTAACCTGTAATAATTTATCAGCCGTGGGCCTCTTCTTAGGGTTCTTAGTGAGCGCTAACTTGAGGAAGGCGTGGAAGACGGCAGACCAGCGCTCGCGCTCCTTCAGCGCGGGAGGCTTGAAGCCAGACTTCGACATCAGGAACAACACCCGCATGGGGTGCAGCTCGAACATCGGGGGCTGGAGCTCGGCTAGCTCTGGAATTTGAAAGTTTGGTGTTATTAGAAAATATTTTTCCCAATCATCATATTCATCATCAGCCTATAATTTTCCCACTGCTGGGACACAGGCCTCCTCTCAATGAGAGGGAGTGGGCTTTAATCAACCACGCGGGCCCTGTGCGGGTTGGTAAATGTCACATGTCTTCGAATGTTTATTTCTAGTACATGCCGGTTTCCTCACGATGTTTTCCTTCACCGTTTTGAGAGCAGCGGTGATGAAATAAATTACACAATGTAATGCGCCTAACTGGGTACGACTTACTGCTCGTAAGTCGGGGCTGCCACCACTGGGCCACTGGGCTGCTCTTTTTTCCCAATATTTGCGAATACATTTTTAGTCATTTTACTTATAAACATGATTTTCATGATCTATGAAAAAGTTTCAGTTACCCTCATGACAAAATAAATCATAGTCTTAAAATTCGGTATTTTAGAAACTATTGAAGAAAATCCAAGATTTAAAAAAAATATGCGATCCTTATGCTTTTCATCGACAACAATGGTCAAATAAACAGACCAAATTGGCGTGAACTGGATGCACACAGGCCACACTATTAATTAGCCACTATCTAAATTCGTCGAATTTCAAGGTATTCATAAACGAAAATTAAAACCAAAACCAAAAACGCGAACAGCGAACATTTTTCTCCACACCTCTAGAAATAAATAAATAAAAAATTAAAGAATAATAAAATATAAATAATAAATGAAGTTTCATGACAATCCGACCACCTTTTTGTCTAATTGCACTCGACTATCGGTTATGGTACTTACCAATAGCAGTAATACCGCACGCCCAAATATCACAGAGCTGATTGTAACCACCCTTACGTTCCACTGCCGCCACCTGCAAACCAAAACCAGAATAATTATTACATTTACTTCATCATCATCATTTCAGCCGAAAGACGTCCACTGCTGGACATAGGCCTCCCCCAAGTGTAGGTACATAAGGGGGGTTTTGCCATATATCACCACGCTTGGCAGGCGGGTTGGCGATCGCAGTACGGTTGTTACAAAAGCACAAAGAACGCTGCTGCCCATTCTCTGGCAAATCCCTTAGTCGCCTCTTAAGACACCCACGAGAAGATATGGAATGGTGCAATTCTTTATGTCCGACACCATACAGAACATACACACATTACATACAGACATTACATTTACTTACTCAAGCTTATTACGATTGGACGAATTCGCAGCATAAAGAGCCAAATGATGGGAAAGAGCACTAAGGAAATAAAATATAGTATGGAGGAAAACTGAAAAGGCAATGATTTGATCGCGTCAGTCTCGACCTGAGACTGACCCGATCATCGACACGGCATTTCCGTCGAATGCGCTAAAGACTGGACATGCTTTAACAGCGTTTACACCTTATGACTTTTCATACAAACTTTCAAGTCCTTATTTTCCAAAATGACTGAATCGATTATAATGAATCTTCTTATGCATAAGCAGGAGACATAGGTCTAAAAAGTTACTAAAAACATTTTCGAAAAATAGTGTTACATTTAAATTAGACCGATTATAAATTATCTATAGAAACAGAAATTTCTAATTATCTTTTTTTTTTAAACACATTTCGAAATCATAGATTATTTTACCTCAGGTGCCATCCAGTATGGCGTGCCAATGAAAGACTTCCTCTTGTTGATGGTGGCCGTGATCTGTGCTGATACGCCAAAGTCTGCCAGCTTCACATCCCCGCATTCAGTTAGAAGGATGTTAGCGCCTTTAATGTCGCTGAAACATATATTGAAATAATAGTTTTATAACTGATTTTCATGTTAAACCGCGCTGGCCTAGCTTGCTCCGTGGAAACTCAGTATGAGGGTGGGTATTTCCGCCATCCCTCGGAAAGCACGTTAAGTCGTTGGTCTCGGCTGTCAATTGTAGATCTTTGACAGTACTTGAGTGGTCAGTGGCCTTAAAGTCTGACAACCAGTCTTTCCAAGAGGTCTTATTTGTCAGAACTTACGAGCTACCCAGTACGGATACCCCTGCAGTCTTGAATAGCAATAAGGTAGGGATGGTAACTTGTAGTGCGTCTAGATGTTCGATGGTAGAAGGGGGCCGATGGGACGAGGTCGTGGAGTATCGTCCTAAAGTGCGTTGGGTTGACCATATCGTCAAGATCACGGGAAACGGGTGGATCCGTGACGCATAGAACAGAGGAGTGGCAGAAGAAAGGGGTAGCATATGCCCAACAGTGGGTTATTCCGGGCTGAAATGATGATGGTGAAAAGACGAGATATTACGGTGCCACCGGTTACCTTTGACGGCACAGTCATTCCGTTTAGTTCTGACGTCAAAGATCTGGGTTTGCATGTTGACACTTGCCTTGACTGGCGTAAGCAGGTCGCGATTGTGAGCAAGAGAGTCACCGGAACGTTGCGGTCGCTCTATCGGCTAAGAAATATTCTACCATCACACATAAAGGTAACGCTTGTACAGTCCCTAATCTTCCCCATAATTGACTATGGTGATGTGTGTTACTACGACCTGAATGCAGATCTCCTCAATAAACTTGTCCGACTTCTAAATAGCTGCATTCGATTCGTATTTAATCTTCGTAAGTATGACCATGTCTCTGCACATCGGTCACTTTTAAAATGGTTGCCCATCCGGCAGCGCAGAGCGTTGAGAGCTTTGACTACCCTATTTTCTTTTCTTAATAAGCCTACTTCTCCTTCTTATGTGACTACTCATTTTCAATACTTATGCTCTGCGCACAGTAAGAGTCTTCGTTCGTCCAATAATCGTCTTCTACGTTGTCCTTCTCACCGCTCTGGTTTTCTCAAACCTTCTTTCTTTGTCCAGGCTGTCTTCCTTTGGAATGCACTCCCTCTGAACGTCAGGTTGGCCAACAGTCGGTTCACATTTAAAGTTAAAGCTCGCGAACATTTACTTAAGAAGCTGGCAGATTCATCTCATAATTAAATTGTTGTTAGTAGTATATGTATGTATTTATGTATTTATCGTTATATTATTTATGTATTTATCGTTATATTTTATTTGTAAAATGTTTTATAACCATTTGTTATGCTGCACCTACTATGTTTTCTCTCTGCATCACCCTAAGGTAGACTGGTAGAAAATGCCCAAGGCATTAAGTCCGCCTTTGTACAGTGTTTTTTATACTTGTGCATAAAGTTTTAATAAATAAATAAATAAATATTAAAAAAAGGAAAGAAACAAACAAAATGAAAGAATCAATTATGTGTGAATAGGTGTGTTGTATATATTTTCTAAAACTAGTAGTCATTTTTAGGGTTCCGTAGCCGAATGGCAAAAAACGGAACCCTTATAGATTCGTCATGTCTGTCTGTCTGTCTGTCTGTCTGTCTGTCCGTCTGTATGTCACAGCCACTTATTTCCGAAACTATAAGAACTATACTGTTGAAACTTGGTAAGTAGATGTATTCTGTAAACCGCATTAGGATTTTCACACAAAAATAGAAAAAAAACAATAAATTAAGGGGGTCCCCATACTTAGAACTGAAAACAAAAAAAAAAAAATTCATCAAACCCATACGTGTGGGGTATCTATGGATAGGTCTTCAAAAATGATATTGATGTTTCTAATATCATTTTTTTCTAAACTGAATAGTTTGCGCTAGAGCCACTTCCAAAGTGGTAAAATGTGTGTCCCCCCCCCTCTAATTTCTAAAGTAAGAGGAGGAAAATTCTGAAAATATTTAGGATTGTAGAACGTAAAAAAAACTATCAACGAAAATTGGTTTCAATAAGATATTATGTTTAGTTTTTGAGATATGGGACTTTTTCATCAAACTGCAGCAGTAACTTTGTTTTTCATAAACATACTATGAAAAACAAATTTAGTTTTGCGGTTGTGTGGAAGTTTACTAACTAATACTACTAACTAATGAATGACAGTTCAAAATATTGACATTATATTGTTTAGAGCTATGGAACCCTGTGTGCGAGTAAGACTCGCACTTGGCCGGTTTTAGATATTATTTTGTACCCTATCACAATTTTGTCGTAGTTAACCCGAAGGTTGACTGGTAGAGAATGCCTTGGGGCATTTAGTCCGCCTATGTACCACTTGTACATGAAGATTAAATAAATAAATTAGTAAAGAGCGGTCTACTCACCGATGCATCTTGCCCATCATGTGCAAGTAAGACAGGCCGGTCAGCGTCTCGCGGCACATGTAAGCTATCTGCAGCTCCGTAAGAGGTCCTGTGACGTGGTATATATCCTGGAATGAGAGACAAGATTATTTTTATATAAGGTAAAATGGTTTTTAGCAGAGAAACTTTTAAGACTTAAATTCATCATCATCGTCATCATTTCAGCCGAAAGACGTCCACTGCTGGACATAGGCCTCCCCCAAGTGACGCCACATTGACCGGTCCCGTGCGCCTCGCATCCAGCAGATCCCCTTTATCGATCCACCTAGTGGCAGGCCTTCCAACACATCGTCTTCCGGTTCGCGGTCGCCATACCAGAACTTTTCGGCAGACTTAAATAGACTAGACGGACGACGTAGATTTATTAGACTTAAATTAGGATAGAGAACTAGTTACAATCTGGATATTGCTGAGTGATTTTTGTCAGATATGCACTTTAGCTGTAGAAACGGACGCGTGTGCGCGCGTTTCTCGCTTGTTTTAAGTATTGGAAGTCATGTGCTCTGTTGGTGTCCGACGTAAAGAATAGCACCCATATCTTCCGGTGGGTGTCGTAAGAGGCGACTAAGGGATTTGCCAGAGAATGGGCAGCAGCGTTCTCTGTGCTTTTGTAACAACCGTACTGCGATCGCCAACCCGCTTGCCAAGCGTGGCGATTATGGCAAAACCCCTCAAAAAGTCAATGTGGTGACACATGGGGGAGGCCTATGTCCAGCATTGGACGTCTTTTGAGCCGAAATGATGATGATAAATGATGTGGCTTTTGGCACCAGTTTAAACACCTGTTCATCTTCTTAAGTTCTTATCAACATCAATTGGAGAAGTAGGCACACTCTGTTATGCTAATAAAAATATGCTTTTCATCCTGCTAACATAGCTTCAGAGGAATCAAAGGTGTCCTTGTTTACAGTGGCATTGGTACATATATTGCTGCTGAGGTTGGGGTACTGGGTTTCAGTTCCAGCCCCGTATCAATAAGGGATTTAGAGTTTCAACCAGGAAATCCTAAATCTCAGTTCAGAATCTGGTTAGAGGCAAGGCAAGGCAATAAGAACTGGATGCTATTTCGTGAGATGTATAAGGGCGAAGTGTTCATACTCTTCCTTTTACACCTTTATATGGGGAAAATATAAGCTGAGTAGAGGAAGACCAAAGAAACAATGGATGGAATGTGTGAAAGATTGGCATGAAAGGAGGTGACTGCTAAGATGGCAACTAATAGAGAAGTGTGGAAAGAGAAGAAATTGACGACACGGTTGGCGCAGTGGTTGAACGATTGACTGCTGAACTGCGTGACGCGGGTCCGATCCCCGCACGGAACAAATATTTGTATGGCCTTCAGATAGTTGTTCCGGGTCTGGCTGTTTGTGTATGTGAGTTTAAATGTTTGTAAACGCACCCACGACACAGGAGAAATTCCTAGTGTGGGGGGAAGTTTAAAAAAACAATGCTGCGCCGACCCCAAATAATTTAGGATAAGTGCATGAGAACGATGGTGATGTTAAGCCAGTGGAATAATGATTATACATATACATGCTATATTTACCTGCAAACTCCCCCCACCACAGTACTCCATAGATATCCACAGCTTATCCCTTCTAAGATAAGAGCCATAGTAGGCGACGATGTTCGGATGCCGGCAGTCCTTCATCATCAGGATCTCCTGCTGGATGATGGCGAAGTCATCGCCAGGCTCCAGCTTTATCACCTTGATGGCGGCAAGGTCTCCATTGCCGTTGAGTCTTTTCGCCTGGAAAGATGGAGATAGTGGTTAAAGAATGAGAAATTTAAAATAAATCAGCAGCGATTAAAATGAGTGACAACTATCTATGTTGCATTTTCGAAATAAACAATAATAAGGTTGTGTTTGTTTTAGGGTACCAGGGCTTGTTTTACTATTTTCAGACTAGGATGACAAGCTGGTTGTTCAAGTAAGCTTGTATGCTGGATGAAATTGATGTCTTTAGATATAAGCATCACCTTTGTACCTATCTTGCTTGGCGCTGTGTTGGTGAAACGGACATCGACGCACAAACGGACACGACGTATTCAGTTCATTATCTTACACATAGATTTTTTTATCGGTAATTTAAAAAAATCAGCTTTGCATTCATTTTGATCGTGTACGTATTCCACTTTTGTAGGTAGGACCTTTTTTTTTAAAATTACCGATAAAATGTTATATGTGAGGGGTTCTGAAAACTGGACCTACTGAACGTGATAACCGTTTGTGTGCAATTTCCGGCTATTATCATATTGGGGACTAGTATCCCTATTTAATTATTAAATAAGCCCAATATAATTACGACTACTCCGAGTTTCCTCCGTGTATCGGAACGCACGTATTTCAGTATTTTTAAGGTGTCGCATGATGGTATCCCACACAAATTCTTGTCGACTATTCACTTTCCATAGTTACTAAAAGTTATAGTCCGGGGCTTTTAGATTTGAACCCTGCATTAAATATAAACAGCGATTTTTTTCTTGAATCGTGTACTTGACCTTAGCTCTTCAAATAATAAAAAAAAAATTAAACATTTTCCGAGACCGGATCAAGCTGAAAAAGACGAAAACGCGTTTTTGTGAATAAAAACATGGGAAAAAATGTTAACAGGACAAAATAATTAAGTTACTTTAGGTAAAGAATTGGTGACAGTAATGTATTTTTTCAGAATTAAACATTTTCGTCCACGGAAATTACGGTAAAAAAACCTTTACGAAATTTTTGGATTGTACTTAAGGCAAAAATATAAACAGCGGTTTTTTTACATAAAATAACTTAAATTAATATATTACACCGCCATTATACAAAATTAAACAAATTGTACTACCGGAAGTTATTATTACCAGTTTTTTTACAATAGCGGTTGAGGCAAAAAGGTAATAGGGTTTAATTTAGTTTAACTTTCATCTAAAGACTATTTCTAACCTATATACACGAAAATTAAACACATTAAAGCAAATCGTGAAAAAAAAATCAATTAATGTTTACGTAAAATACGTCTGCAAGCTTTATTCTTGTATTTGGCGCAAAACTTTCATAGGAATTTAATCTTTCCGAAATAGAAATAAGGTGTACAATCGCGTAACTCAATAAAACACCGATTCAAACAACTTCACAGTCATTCGCACACAATGAACGCAGCGCTTATCTTGTTCACGCACACTAGCACACGCCGTACGCCGCACGCTGCTTAGCGCTGACACCGTGCATCGTAATTTAATTTTTACTTTGACAATATTAATTATCGCTCTAATTTGTTTAATTTTGGGGGATTAAGGTTTGGATTTATATATTTCTCATTATTAAATGAATTTAAATCCTGTTACATTTTTGCCGTAAGTAGTATTTAAGATTTTTTGATTTTCTTGATTTTCTGTAAAGTCCGGAGCAGAATTTGTTTAATTTTCATAATAATAGTTAGACATGCTGATATAAATCATTTTAGCACTATTTTTGTCCTGTTAATATTTTTGCCTTAAGTACGAAGTCAAATAATATGATTTTAAAAAAAAAACGAATTTTCCGTGGACGAAAATGTTTAATTTTCTGACCTACTTGTAGTACTCAATCTGTTCCACAAATACTCCAAATAAACATACCTGTTTATATTTTTTTCCACCAAGTTAAATACATATTAGACGTTTTCTTAAAAAAAACATATACGCGGAGGTGAACTTTTCGCGGGATACAGCTTAATATACTCTCCTGTCCATACCCTACACATTCAATGAAAAAAATCGCTGTTTTTAATTAATGCAAAGTTAGCTTAATATTCGGCGTAAATTCCCTGGACTATTATATTAGCAGATCATCCACATAGCCATAGAAAAAACTCTCACGTTCTCACGGTTCCCGAATAAAACTTACATCAATCACTTCAGACGTGGCAAGTTGAAAAGTTCTCCCCTTTTCACATAATCATAAAAAGTTCAACGATTCATTGATTCAAATGGGCAGACGGCGAACCGGCAGAATGGCGGAAGCGGCGACTTGCTGACTTAGGGATGGCAAACAACTTTAAGTTATAGGTTGGGACTCTTTTGCAAACACATTTTGTGGTCACTAAAGAGTATTTATGATTAAACGAACTTACCTGTACGTGAAGTTCGATCATAATTATACGATGGCTTCGTCCGAAGAGATTAGCATAAACACAATGTAGTAACACGTACGGTGTTGCCTTTGCGCACTGAAAGTCAAAAGCCCTATACCTAAAACTAAAAAAAAAAGTTTATTTTTAACATTTTTAGGTGAGGGTACTCGTATTTCCTTTGCTCGATGGCGTGTTCTATTCTATTGCTCATTTAGTTCAGAGCCAAGATTCCCGTTTTTGATATTTCAGGAAATGTTTGGGTATTTCTTTTTGGGGAAAAATAAATATGGGAGGGTGGGTTGCTAATCTCTTCGGACGAAGCCATCGTATAATTATGATCGAACTTCACGTACAGGTAAGTTCGTTTAATCATAAATTATACTCAGCTTCGTCCTCGAGATTAGCATAAACACAATGTAGAATTTGAGAGCTACTGAAATATCAATGAATCACTTTTGTGTAACAATGCAATCAATTTTAATCAGTAGATTTAAAATTAAAATTAATTATTTAAATAAAGTATTACATATTCTTGTAGGACAGTAATTAATTACATACATAATTCTGCTTAGCCTAGAATTTATATAAACTCAGTTAAAATTAACTTAACTTACTCAAGTACAGCTGTGGATAATTATCATGAAACTTGATAATAATTACTTAATTGTTATTACAATTGTTTAATATTGATCTTGCAAATAAATCATCATCTTCTGTAATAGGTACATTTCTATTATAGAATTTCATAAAAACCTGAGACGAACCGCTCCATCCCGCGGTTTTTCTAATAGTTTCTAAGTTAATTCCCAATTTGTGGGCTTTAGATGTGGCAGCATGTCGAGTGCTGTGAGCTGTAAAGATAGATATATCTATGCCACATTCTCCTAGCGTAGTCTTAACCCACCGACTCAATGTTTGTGCCGAAACTAATTTATGTGGTTTCCTCACACCGATAAATAGGCTGTTTACAGTACCACGAAGTGAACTAGTCAAATCTAGGTACGCTAAAAGAGTCAGGACTGGACAGATGTCCGGTTTTTCGCGGAAAAAAGGTAAAATAAGATTTGGTTGCACGGTTCCTATCTTTGATGTTTTTATAATATCAGGAATTTTAATAGTGATCTTATCTGCGTGAATTTGAATGTTATTTATATTAATTTTTACCAACGTTTGCATTCGGTGTGCAGTAACTAAAGATAATAAAGTGACTAATTTACGTGAAAGTTTATCTAAACCCAGGCTATCGTTAGGATACCAAGAAGACAAACTATTTAGAACTTTACACGTATCCCAAGTTGTGCTATACTTGGGTAAGGGTGGTCGAAGTCTGAAGACACCTTTAAAGAAGCGTTTTATAGCTTCACTATCACTGACTTTTTCAATCAGAATCAAGGCTAAAGCCGATCGACAACTGTTTAAAGTCCCGTACTGGGCACCTGAATCAAACAATGTTGTTAGAAATAAAATTGTATCATTGATTGATGCCCCGAAAATGTCGATATTTTTAAATAAACAAAAATTATACCATTTCTTAAGACAGGTGTCGTATTGTTTCATTGTTGTATCGGAGAGGGAAGCCAACATTATGCCAATTGCAGGTGATGGAACATTTCTTCTCAACAACGAGTCCCGGACAAGAGACCGGCAGCCAGGGTAAATCGAGGGTGTGCATTGTTGTTGCTGGAAGGTGATACAATTATTTGTTTATTTGGATCAAAATACAAAACAGATGATACCAGAAGTTTTTTGAATAAAGGGTACCACGGTTGTGTGGGCCATAAGGGAACCACTACAATACCAGTAGCTTTGTCTTTAACAATTTTTCGGAGCGTTTTTAGGACCATTGAAAAAGGAGGGAATGCGTAAAAGTAAATTTGTGACCATGATAAGGTAAATGCATTTATGGCCATAGCGTCAGGATCTCTGAACCAGGATATATAGTTACAACATTTTTTGTTAGTACGACTTGCAAAAATGTCTACATCAGGAAAACCAAACGTGTTTGTTATTTTGTAATAAACTGAGTCGCTCAGTTCCCACTCAACATCTGGATGAATTCTACGTGATTCCGCGTCGGCTATTGTGTTATCTGCCGACCGAATATATGATGCATACACAATAATATTCCTAGATTGACACCATTCCCATAATTCTTTTGTTATGCGTGTCAGATGTGGATATTGTATGCCTCCCATCCGATTTATGTAGGAGATGGCTGTAGTGTTGTCAACGCGAAGTAGTATTTGACAACTTTTCATTCTATCTGCAAAAACTTTTAAGCCAAAAAAGGCAGCAACGATCTCTAAATAATTAATATGATGTGATCGTTCGTCAACTGTCCATGCCCCACTAGCAGTCTCTTTCCCACACGCCGCGCCCCACCCCGTAGTCGAAGCGTCACTAAATATTTCTAGACAGTATTCATCATATTTAATTTTACTAATAGGATTATCTAATGCTTTAAACCACCAATCAAAGTCTGATGATAAGTATGACGGTATGTTCATATAATTGTCGTAATTTAAAGGGTCATTTTTTAAATTTAAAAATTTGCATCTTTCAAATTCTTTTGTGTATAGCCATCCGTATTCGACGGCAGGGCAAGCCGAACACAATAAACCCACTAAACTTGCAAAATCCCGTATTTTACAGCGTGACATATTTTGAAAGGTTTGTAATTTATTTTTAATTTTATTTGATTTTTCTGTAGGTAAACTGATTTGAAATTTTTTAGTATCGATTATGTAACCAAGATATTTACATGATGTCCTAGGCAATAAGTTGCATTTATCTTTGTTTATAATAAATCCTAAGGCCGACAATAGTTGCCGAGTTACCGCTATATTTTCTAAACAATCATCATAAGAATTGCCAATAAGCAACAAATCATCTAAATATATACTAGACACATAACCGCAGGATCTGAGCAGCCCGACAACCGGTTTCATTATCTTAGTAAATACAAAAGGTGCCGTGTTTAGGCCGAACGGTAACACATTAAATTCATACAAAACATTGTCAAATTCGAATCTAAGATATCTTTTAAATTCATCATGAATTTTTATTAAAAAATATGCGTCTTTTAAATCTACCGTTCCCATAAAATTATTTTCCGACACAAGTTTAATTGCTGTGCGTAAATCTTCGAGCTTAAAATGTTGTGTTTCTATAAATTGATTAAGATTTTTTAGGTTAAGTATGAATCTATGTTTACCGTTGGGCTTAGGTATCAAGAAAATGTTTGATAGAAACTGCCCTTCACACGGGTTGCAATGAGTGACAGCACCAGTGTATATCAATTCATCGATACATTTTTTTAAATGTTGTTTTTCTGATGTTGAGTGGATTCTTTTACTAGGGATAGTATACTGTATTCCATTAGCTGAAAAAGGTATTTTATATCCCGAAATCCATGAAAGAACAGTCGGATCCGAAGTTAGTTCTGCCCAGGTGTCATAAAAAAGTGCCAGTCTACCAGCATAATTGCTTACCCCGGTAACATCTAGCGACGACTGCGGTAGCTGGCCCGTGTTGCGGGCGTTGTCTGCTGCCGACCTCGATATGACCCGCGCGAGGTGCTCGCGGGCGGATTTCTCTGTGCAGGCTCCCTCGTCCTCTGAGTCCCCGTTTGCCTGCGACTCGGGGGAGGAGCCCGCCAGTTTAAATTGTTCCGTTGTTGGAACGTTGATTGAGGTGGAGTCGGCGTTGTCTTCGTTCTGTTGATGGGTCTAGAAATGGTTGATTTTAATTCTGCTCCTGTTTTTGTTATTGTTTTTGCCATTTTTAATGTTTCAGCCAAGTCTGATCCGAAAAGGTGTTTGTCAATTGTTGTTTTTTGTATTTGTTCCTTCATATCTTTTTTTAAATTGTTTAAGATAAAGTTTCGGCGGAGTGTCGAGTCCGAGTGTTGATTGTCACAAAGAAGGCGTACAGTGTCCATCATCATTTTTATTAATTCCGTGTCTTTGTCCTCTTTGGCAATCATAAGAGTAATAGCATTACTTAAGCATGAAATGGCACAACCTAGCTGTTTTTGTTTCATCTCAATACCCTTATCTCTCTTTAAGACAACTTCGGATATGGCTGCTTTTATTTCCAAATTCAGTTCCGGTGAGTCAATTAGCTTGCAATTACTAGGAGGTAAGTATCTTTCTATTAATTCTTTGCGAATTTCGCTAGACAAGCCCTTAGTAGCCACATGCTGTAGCCGAATAGCCAGGTCCGTCTGAATTTCTTTGCCATAGATCTTTTCTACAGACGGATCCTCTCCGAATATTTCTAAAATTTTCGGGTCCAGCTCGTTGCTCGGATGTGTGTCAGTTGTAATAAGGACTTCAGTCACCGAGGAATGGACCTGTGGCTGTGAAGTGCTTGTGGATGGAGTTGGGTCTGCCGCGCTAGTTGAGGGAACTGGGTCTAAAGCATTGATCGAAGGGGTGGGAACCCCATTGCGCATGGATGGCGGCTCATCATGATATTCTGGTTCCAATTCCACTACTTCCTCAAAAGGTTCTTCGTCGTAGTATCGACATCGGGGTGAGGGTGTGTCCTCTGTAATGTGTAATTAATTTACAACAATAAGATAAGTGCAAGCAGGTGGGACGGTGCATCTATAGATATAGACACGTACCGCGCACGGCTTAGTATCTACGGTGAAGTGACAATCCCAAAGACTGCCCGCATCACCCGTATAGCTTCACGTATACTAACAAGGTAACAGTTCTTATAACTGATCGCAATGTTAGCCTTGCACGTGATATAAATTAAATGACGTTGTTTGAAAACGTACGTTTGAAATTTCGAAGTGTTAACCCCAAAGGTTAACCGCAACGACTTTTGATAACGTTAAGACGTTGATGTGAAAACAAAGAATACACACTTGACTAACCTCTAGAATCCGACGCCGATCGTGTCTCACGCTGAAGTTTCTTCTCCCATTTTTTCAACTTTTTTGTGATGTATTCGTGATCGTATTTTCTTTTTCTTTTCCCCATGACACTTTTTTAAAACTTTAATAAAACTCACTTAACGCAACTTACACACTTATAATAATTATTTAAGGAATTGTGTGCGCTCCGGCAGAGCACTGAACTGTGAATGAGCAATAGAATAGAACACGCCATCGAGCAAAGGAAATACGAGTACCCTCACCTAAAAATGTTAAAAATAAACTTTTTTTTTTAGTTTTAGGTATAGGGCTTTTGACTTTCAGTGCGCAAAGGCAACACCGTACGTGTTACTACATTGTGTTTATGCTAATCTCGAGGACGAAGCTGAGTATAATATGAGATCAGCGGTGGCCCAGTGGTAGCAGCCCCGACTTACGAGCAGTAAGCCGTGGGTCCGAACCCAGCCAGGCGTATTACTTAGTGTAATTCAGAAATGTACCTAATAGTATACCTACATTTCGCCAGTTATGATATAGTCCCATGTAATAGGGGGCGAGCCTATCAAACGAGCACAAAATCAAAAGATTTTATTTTACATAGGCCTACATCGGCACTTATAAAACGTCGACAAAAGGTGCACGGTTCGGGTTGGTCGTTTCCTATGGCGAAGAACCGGCAAGAAACTCCATGGTTACTCTTTTAAAATCATTTGGTTTTACAATATTTGAATGTTACAGCGTTAGTACATAAGTATGGGAGGACAGCGTAGGCCCCACAATAAGTCGTTGCTTACTACAAACGGTAGAACAAGATAAAGCAAAATAAAAAAACAAATCTGATTAATTCGTGGCTGCTACTTAGAAATTCCTGACGGAAAAACCACCAATTTGCCTCACCCGGGAATCAAACCCAACAAGACCAACGAGGCAGTCGTCCGTAGTCCCTTACTCCTCACAAAAAAATCTTTCTGTCCATTTTCTTCAAGTTTTCCCGTAATGCTATAAAGTTCAATGTATCATTGATTCTAATTAGACGAGTAGACGGGGCAGACTGACGGAAGCAACAAGTAGCTTAGTTAGGGATGGCGAAGATTGATTTTTAACGGCATTATTACGGCATTTCATACAAACTTTCAAGTCCTTATTTTCCGAAATGACTGAACCGATTTAATGAAACTTCATAGGCATACGCAGATTACATTGGTCTAAAAAGTTACTAAAAAACATATACGAAATGTCTTTTAAAAAAAAGATAATTGGAATTTTTTGTTTCTATATGTAATTTATAATCGGTCGAATTTTGCAGTACACTATTTTTCGAAAATGTTTTTTTGTAACTTTTTAGACCTATGTATCCTGCTTATGCGTATGAAGTTTCATTAGCTTCATTATTCAGTGGAAACATTATAGGCTGATGATAATGTTTGCAGCAACGATTAAAGAACAGTATCCCCAATATCACGTTTTTTCGCCAACCCTGCTAAGTCAATGAGACGTCTGAGTCAAGTGTCTGCTATTGTTCTCAACACTTTGTTAATTGTGTACTTACATGCTTTACAAACGCAATGTGTCGATTTATAAAGATACTACTTGTCAACAGAAATGACGGCGGCTTTCGTGTGCTGTGACTATGGTGATTATATCCTGAGTCCTGATGGCCTACCATGACGTCCTACGATGAAGCAGTATTTTTTTAATCTTATTCCAGTGTGGGAAAGAGACGGAGCTTAGGACGTCCAGCGCCATCTCTTTCCAACTCTGAAATAAGATTAAAACAGACGTCATGGTAGGCCAGCTGGTCACCATTCATTGTGGCGGTTTTAAAGAAGTTTTTGGGAGACAAACAACAAGTAGGTAAGCCATTTGATGGTAGTAGTCACCGCGGTGGCCCAGTGGTGGCAGCCCCGACTTAAAAGCAGTAAGTCGTGGGTTCGAACCTAGGCAGGCGCATTACTTTGTGTAAATTATATCATCACCGCTGCCCTCAAAAACGGTGAAGGAAAACATCGTGAGGGAACCGGCATATCCTAGAACTAAAAATTCGAAGACATGTGACTTCTACCAACTCGCACAGGACCCACGTGGTGGATTAAAGCCCACTCCCTCTCATAGAGCGGAGGTGGAGGCCTGTGTCCCAGCAATGGGAACGTAATAGGCTGATGATGAGGATAAGTCACCGTTGCCTATGGCCGTCTGAAATACCTATAGAAACTTCCTTCTAGTCATCATCTACCTAGTCTTTTCCAAATTATTTTAGGGTCGGAGTGTTTTAGTCTGACCGGCTGCAGCTGAATTCCAGTATGTTATATGGAGCGGCTGTCTATCTGACGACCACGAGTCAATGACTGGGTTACCACGATACGCCTTGGTTGTTATACCTTTGAGCTGACTACCCGTAATGACAGTCAAATATCTTCAAAACTTCTTTTAATATTTATGGAAAATACCAGACATTATTGTGTACTTTACAGCTGTTTATTGTGTAAATCACTAGCACTTCACCCGCGAGTTCGTCCGCGAAAATTGTGATATAATATAGCCTATGTTACTCGGTAAAGATATAGCTTTCTAATGGTGAAAGAATTTTACAAATCGGCCGAGTAGTTTTTAGGGTTACCGTACCCAAAGGGTCAAACAGGACCCTATTACTGAGACTTCACTGTCCGTCCGTCCGTCTGTCACCAGGCTGTATCTCATGAACCGTGATAGTTAGCCAGTTGAAATTTTCACAGATTATGTATTTCTGTTGATGCTATAATAACAAACACTAAAAACAGAATAAAATAAATATTTAAGGGGGGCTCCCATACAGAAAGTGCTTTTTTTCTCGTTTTTTTTATAAATAATGGTACGGGACCCTTCGTGCGTGAGTCCGACTCGCACTTAGCCGCTTTTTGAGTTAAATCGTAACAAACAAACAATCAAATTTTTCCTCTTTATAATATTTGTTTAGATACAAAAATCAATCTAAAACATTAATCATCAAACTACATGACTGTATGTATGTTAATTAATTTTTCCTCTTTATAATATTTGTTTAGATACAAAAATCAATCTAAAACATTAATCATCAAACTACATGACTGTATAAATTTTTAAACTGACATGGTCACTAACACTATCAACAACACTTGTAACGGGATATTTACCATGTTTATTATTTGAGATGGATTATGTGAGGGATTGAGTTACATAACCCTCAGGTCATCTCGACAGAACGCCACTATATACCCAGACTGGTTAGAGAAGCTATTGAAATTACTAAATATAGGAACTTCAA
This sequence comes from Cerastis rubricosa, assembly GCA_949152445.1. Classification (NCBI taxonomy): domain Eukaryota; kingdom Metazoa; phylum Arthropoda; class Insecta; order Lepidoptera; family Noctuidae; genus Cerastis; species Cerastis rubricosa. Next base: position 12,785,983 of record OX424548.1, on the reverse strand, counting down.
TCGGGAGGATGGGTTTCAACTGTCAAGAGCCTGGAATCCAGTGGTTAAACTGTGTAAAAACCGAAAGAGTGCCGTAAAAAGTTCGCGAGTGGACACAGTGAGTTTCGTGTGTCGGGAACAGAATCGAGTTGTGAGTGACAGTGGTAGTGGTACGGCGCGCAAAAAACGAACAAGAAAGAGGGTAGACCGTTTTGTCTGCTCATAAACATCCACCCGCAATGACTTCAGTTTATCCGTGATCATGGCGTTTGCAACAGCGCCGAAATATCGGGAACTCATAACAAATAATAAACATGGTAAATATCCCGTTACAAGTGTTGTTGATACATGACTGTATGTATGTTAATTAATTTCTATTTGGATGGAACATTTCAAGATAAGATGAAATAGATTCTTTGGGCTACTGACATATTTTAAATTGCCTTATCATCGGCAACACAGTAATGTCGCATTGTTTATTTTATATTTTTTTAGGGAAACTTGCATAACAGGAACATGGGGACATTGCTGATATGATTAGGAGACACAAGTTTAATTTAGTCGCTGCATAGTTGCAAGTGCAAGACAAACTCAAAGTCAAAGCATTTATTTCAATTTAAACAGGCACTTTTGAAAGTCATAAGAAAGAAAAAACGCGAAGCTACAGTCCCATTCACAAGGCATAATAACTTGTGAAAGTACTGTAGTTGCCCATTCCAAAGCGTAGATGTCTATGGAGAAGAATGGTCAAGAAACTCCATGGACACTCTTTTAAATCAAAATGTTACAAAATCTTGGTTACATCATTAATGTTAATTACAAATATGTGAGAACGATATAGAAATACCCCGTTCACGAACATGACGCATGTATTAGCCATCATTCAACTCCACCATTTTGAAGGGAACTAAATAGCGTGACAAACCAAATCAAAGAGCTGGTGGACTACCATGAGAGACAGAGCTATACAGGACGTCTAGCGCCATCTCTTTCCCACTCTGGAATAAGATTAAAACAATACTGCCTTGAAGACGTCGTCGTAGGGCAGCACTAGCAATAGGTCGCCAGTCCGAATCCTACACACTGCACTATTGATTTGAACTCACTCCTGGCACAATCACATTTAGCTTAATTGGAGGGGTCAGCGCAAATACCAAACCAAGCAACACACATCTAATACTAAAAATAAAGCTAAAGAGTTTGTTTGTTTGCTTGTTCAAGCAAGCGCTCTTTCAGTGTTAGATAGCCCGTTTATCGAGGAAGGCTTTATAACATCTCGCTGCGGCCTGCGACCAATAGGAGTAGAGCGTCAACTAAAAATATTGCATAAACGGGGAAAATGTGAGGCAGACGAAGTTGCGCGGGTCAACTAGTAGTTTATATAATAGGTCTTTACCTATGAAATTGCCGTATTGCAGTACAGACTTTTTCAAACAAAAAAAAGTTTTGATTGGCTATGAGTTCTAAATTCAAATTAATTTTGTTTTAAAAATATGACATTCTATTTACAAAATCAGTCTTTTGTTTATTGATTAGCGTTGTATTTTCATTACATTTCAAAATTTTTCCTCATAATGGATACTTTGAAATTTCGTGTAATTATGGAATATGAGTTCCGTCGTGGCACCAACGCGGCACAAACGACCCGTAACATCAACGACGTTTACGGAGAGAACTGTACAAACGAACGCACAACCCGTTATTGGTTTGCTCGGTTCCGTTCTGGGAATTTTGACTTGAAAAATGAACCTCGTGGTCGTCCGGAAACTTTGGTCAACAATGATGAATTAAAGGTGATTGTTGAAGCTGATGAAACTCAATCTACAGCTGAGCTGGCAGCAGCTTTTGATGTTAGCATTAAAACAATATTGGTCCATTTGCGACAGATTGGCAAGATAAAAAAGCTTGATAGATGGGTGCCCCACGAACTTAACGATCGCCAGCGCAACGTACGCGTCGAGACTTGCCTTGCGCTGCTTATCAGGCACAGAAATGAAGGAATTTTGAACCGAATTGTTACGTGCGACGAAAAATGGATTCTTTTTGACAATCGAAAGCGCTCAGCAAGTTGGTTAGATCCTGGTTCGGGACCAAAGCAATGTGCAAAACGAAAAATGACCCCTAAAAAAGGTGATGGTCACAGTTTGGTGGTCTAGTGCTGGTGTGATTCATCATAGCTTTTTACAAAACGGCGAGAGCATTACTGCAGATGTGTACATTGAAGAACTGACCACAATGATGGCGAAACTCACACGTCTGCAACCAGCTTTGGTCAATCGGTCGTCTCCACTGCTACTTCACGACAACGCGCGGCCCCATACTGCACAACAGACTGTCTATAAGCTGCATGAGTTGGGTTTGGAAGCTCTCCCTCATCCGCCATACTCACCAGATCTTGCGCCTTCCGACTATTACTTTTTCCAAAATTTGGACAACTTTTTAGCGCGAAAAAAATTCAATTCCCGAGAGGCAGTACAAAACGCCTTTGAAGAGTTTGTTGTTTCCCGTCCAGCTGATTTTTTCAAGAAGGGCATCCATAAACTGCCACAGCGTTGGCAAAGATGTATTGATTGCAGGGGTGATTACTTTGAATAAAAGAAATAAATAAGTTCGAAAAAAAAAATACTTTAACTTTTTTCAAACAAAACGGCAATTTCATAGGTAAAGACCTAATATAAGTTTAGCAGGAAATAATACAGGACTATGTTACTGTAACTGATGGTGCCAAAATTGTGGCCAAATTCTGGGCAGACTCAATTATAGAATACCCGCAATAACTTCAGTTTATCCGTGATCATGTTGCTTTCAACAGCGCCGAAATATCGGGAACTCAAGACAAATAGTAAACATGGCATGTATCCCGTTTTCAGTGTTTATGATAGTGTTCAGTGACGTTGTCTAGAAGACTATTCTTCCATACTTCTATCTGGTGCCACATATCATAAGTAATTCCGATGCAGCGGGTAAGAGCCTTCAAATATGTATTTTACAGCTGTTTATTGTATAAATCACTAGCACTTCAACCGCGACTTCGTCCGCGAAAATTGTAATATAATATAGCCTATGTTACTCGGTAAAGATGTAGCTTTCTAATGGTGAAAGAATTTTACAAATCGCCCGAGTAGTTTTTGAGTTAAATCGTAACAAACAAACAATCAATTTTTTCCTCTTTATAATATTTGTTTAGATACAAAAATCAATCTAAAACATTAATCATCAAACTACATGACTGTATGTATGTTAATTAATTTCTATTTGAATGGAACATTTCAAGATAAGATGAAATAGATTCTTTGAGCTACTGACATACTTTAAATTGCCTTATCATCGGCAACACAGTAATGTCGCATTGTTTATATTATATTTTTTTAGGGAAACTTGCATAACAGGAACATGGGGACATTGCTGATGTGATAAGGAGACACACGTTTCATTTAGTCGCTGCATAGTTGCAAGTGCAAGACAAACTCAAACTCAAAGCATTTATTTCAATGAGACCATTACAGGCACTTTTGAAAGTCATAAAACAAGAAAAAACCGAAGCTACAGTCCCAGTCACAAGGCATAATAACTTGTGAATGTACTGTATTTGCCCATTCCAAAGCGTAGATGTCTATGGAGAAGAATGGGCAAGAAACTGCATGGACACTCTTTTAAATCAAAATATGTTACAAAATCTTGGTAACATAATTCATGTTAAGAATTACAAATATGTGAGAACAATATAGAAATACCGGCAAGTTAAGAGCGTCCAGAGTAAAAGATTAAATCAGTAATTCAAAAACAAAGTAATTAAAATAAACCGTGGCAGCTAAGAGATGATCAGTCACAACTGACAGCGCCCGTTCACGAACATGGCGCATGTATCAGCCATCATTCAACTCAACCATTTTGAAGGGAACTAAATAGCGTGACAAACCAAATCAAAGAGCTGGTGGACTACCATGAGAGACAGAGCTATAGAGGACGTCTAGCGCCATCTCTTTCCCACTTTGGAATAAGATTAAAACAATACTGCCTTGAAGACGTCGTCGTAGGGCAGCACTAGCAATAGGTCGCCAGTCCGAATCCTACACACTGCACTATTGATTTGAACTCACTCCTGGCACAATCACATTTAGCTTAATTGGAGGGGTCAGCGCAAATACCAAACCAAGCAACACACATCTGATACTAAAAATAAAGCTAAAGAGTTTGTTTGTTTGCTTGCTTGAACGCGCTCTTTCAGTGTTAGATGGCCTATTTATCGAGGAAGGCTTTACAACGTCTCGCTGCGACCAATAGGAGTAGAGCGTCAACTAAAAATATTGCATAAACGGGGAAAATGTGAGGCAGACGAAGTTGCGCGGGTCAACTAGTAGTTTATACATAAGTTTAGCAGGAAATAATACAAGACAATGTTACTGGAACTGATGGTGCCAAAATTGTGGCCAAATTCTGGGCAGACTCAATTATAGAATACCCGCAATAACTTCAGTTTATCCGTGATCATGTTGGTCTCAACAGCTGCAGCGCCGAAATATCGGGAACTCATAGTAAACATGGCACGTATCCCGTTTTCAGTGTTTATGATAGTGTTCAGTGACGTTGTCTAGAAGACTATTCTTCCATACTTCTCTATTACTTGTCATCTCATGAGATACCTCCTTTTTTTCGATATCATCCTTCATACAGTCCATCCATCGTTTCTTTGGTCTTCCTATACTCTCATACCCGTCTACGTTCATACTCAAAACGTTATTTACGACATTTTCGTCATTCCTCCGCATCACATGCCAATACCACGACAACCGATTACCACACATCTTTGCAGTCACCCCGGCGCCTGTTTGTTTCCTTGGACGAATTACTTTCGCATTTAAAATAGCAGAAATTGAAGTCGATGGGAAAAATCTAGGGCATAAAACGTCATTGATATTACGCCTGTAATCCTCGAGGGGTCCGAGAGGGGATTCCTGATGGAAAAACCCAATAACACTTTGCCCGACCCGGGAATCGAACCCCAGACCTCGTGTTTAGCATTCGCGATTACGACCACTAGACGAACGAGGCTGTCCAGTATTTTTTTTACTTTAATAAATATGGCTGCAAAAGTAGGAGCTCGTAGCTGAATAATAAGAGCCGCACTGGTCGATCTTTAAGGTTAAGCCGTGCTTGCCGAGATTGGTCCCTGGATAGGTGACCATAATTACATACCGAGTTTCCTCCATGCCTCGGAAAGCATGTTAAGCCACTGGTCCCGGCTGTCATTTGTAGATGTCAGTCGTTACGAGAAGTCAGAAGCCAAAAAAGTCTGACATTCAGTCTTACTAAGGGGTATCGTATTACCCAGTTACTGGGTTGTGGAGGTCAGATAGGCAGTCGCCTTATTTAAAATACTTGTACTCAGCTGCATCCGGTTAGTCTGGAAGCCGACCCTAAGATTGTTTGGGAAAAGGCTAAGCAGATGATGATGAAATATGGCTGCAAAATTAAATAGCATTCCATCCACGCAATCCTGCCAATATTACAAACAGCATTAGCAGTCTTGTCGCGGGGTCACTGACACCGCGGCCGCTAGTTTTACTAATTAGCCTAGTGGTCGAATATCGCTGCGTTTGGGCAACGATAACTTTTGTTACGGGATTCTAGACCTTATGGGGTGGGACGAGCTCTGGGGTAGAATATAAACGACCGACTTTTATTACAGCTTAATATAAAATCTAGGTCCAGGTGGCCTACCATAACGTCTATAAACATTATTGTTTTACTTCTCTCCAGTGTGGGAAAGAGATGGCGATAGACATCCTGTTTAGGTCCGTCTCATTACCACACTGGAATAAGAGTAAAACAATACTACTTTCAGACGTCATGGTAGGCCAGCTGTTCTTCGTAATCTTTGATTCCTAGGGATCCTCCAATTAACTGTGATGGATGCAATTTGGAGAGGCCCAAGAGCAGTAAAACGACTTTCGGCTGTATACAGCACTACTAGTATAAAGACTTAGGGTTTTATAGAAAACCAGTAGTATCGCTGCATCCTGCAGTCTGGGATTCGGTAGTTTTGTCGCTGCGGTCGCAGACGAAATTGGGCAAATCCCTACATCAACATCATTTTCTTGCCCATATTCCAATTTATTTAGGGTCGGCGCAGCATGTCTTCTTCTTCCATCCTTCTCTATTACTTGTCATCTGATCAGACCCTCCTTTCTTGCCATATCATCCTTTACACAGTCCATCCGGAACGTTCATCACGACATTTTCCTCATTTCTCCGCATCACATAGCAATACCAAGATTATCAAGCCAACCGATTACCACACAACCTTTTTTGTTACCGGCGCCACTTTCAGATTTCCTCTTACGTACTTATTTCTTATTTATCCATTCGTAAAGCACCACCATCCCCTCTTAGCATTCTCATCTCAGCCAAATGCAAATGGCTTTCATCATCATCATCATCTGCCTAGCCCTAGTCGACTTCCAGTCTAAACTGATGCAGCCGAGTATCAGTATTTTACATGAAACGACCTCCAAAACCAAGTAACTGGGTAAAACGATACCCCTTGGTAAGACGATGTCAGACTTTTGGCTTCTGACTACTCGTAACGGCTGTCAAATATTTACAAATGACAGCCGGGACCAACGGCTTAACGTGCTTTCCGAGGCACGGAGGAAAATCGGTACCTATGTAAAGAAGGTCACCCATCCACGGACCAACCTCGGCAAGCACAGCTTATCCTTGAACATCGACCTGTGCGAGTGTAATTATTAAGCCGCGAACTCCTCCTCCAAAATGGCTTTCATTCATTCCTTTCGTGGCCTAAAGTTCTGTCTGGCCCATACAAGACAGTAGGTCTAAGGCCCCTAGTACACGGCGTATTTTAAACGCGCAGACGACGCGCGTTTGATTCTATAAAAACGAAAGAATCTACGGCGCAGAAAACGCGTGTTCCTGAAACGCGCGTCGTCTGCGCGTTTAAAATACGCCGTGTGCTTAGGGCCTAAGCACACGGGGCGATCGTGAAACGCGCGTCGGCTGCGCGTATACGCGCAGATACAGCGATACAGACGCGCTGTAGTCGCTCGTAGCTTAAGCGTTTTTGTCAGAAACTCCTCGCCAATTGTGCCTCTCTCACCCCTCCTCTACCCCTCCTCCAATCCCTTGTACACACTTCAAACGAGTTTCGAACGCGCTTCACACGCGCATTTACGCGCGTTTGATTCTATAAAAACGCAAAAATCGGCATCTACGGAGCAGAAAACGCGTGTTCCTGAAACGCGCGTCGACTGCGCGTTTAAGATACGCCGTGTGCTAGGGACCTAACTATTTTTTTGCAAATCCCTAGATGACAAAAATAAAATGATTACTTCATATTATGCAAGAGTTGCTCCCAAAAACAATCTACGCTTCAACCAAGACCTCAAGAACCGGTCTAAACAAATTTGCGGCTTTTCCAATTAAGGTACTTTTATTGTTCTACTTTACTAAAATAGTCAATCGCGACTAGATCTTTTATCATTTCCTTGATATGATTTATTGAAGATTAATAAGAACTTTTCGACTTCAAACAAAGTGCTTTGGAGCCGGGAACCACTTGTGGATCTATTTCTAAACTAATATTTTAAAGAGGAAAGATTTGATTGTTTGTTACGATGTAACTCAAAAACTACTTGACCGATTTTAAAAATTATTTAAAAATCGGTCCATTAGAAACCTACATCTTTACCGAGTAACATAGGCTATAATACTATTTAACAATTTTCGCGGACGAAGTGGCGGGCGAAGTGATAGTTATCATCATCGGCCTATAATGTTCCCACTGCTGGGACACAGGCCTCCTCTCAATGAGAGGGAATGGGCTATAATCTTTATCTAAAATAATAAAAAAATGGGTAGATGTCACATGTCTTCGAATTTTTAGTTCTAGGGCATACCGGTTTCCTCACGATGTTTTCCTTCACCGTGATAGTTATATGAAGGGAAAAGTAAAAGTTGACATGGCCTCTTTCATCAACTCTCTCCTCAAAACAGTACTGAAGTAACACATTAACACTACGCCTTGTAATTCCCGGACGGGTAGGCAGAGATGTAACTAACCTAACAAGTACACCCACAAATGAAATGTGGCGTAATAAAGGGCGAGCCTATTGCTATAGCAATGCTCCTGAGAAATTCCTGATGGTAAAACCTAACAACATATTGCCTGACCTTGGAATCAAACACGACCTCATGAATAGAACTCGAGCTTGTGACCACTTGACCAACGATGCAATCCCGCCGCAAATACGGTTCTCCGCTTTTAAAAATCTTAAAAATCTAGATGCTTTTATCTCAGCTGTAACTGCCACTTTTACTTTCATAAAAGTACGTTAAAACAATTCCACTAGAGCATCAATTTCCAATTCTTCATACTTACATAACGAGCATTCTTTAGAAAACGAGTGCGCGTGAGTGCTATAATAATCTGAGATATCGAGACGAATCTAATGAAAATCCTTGCGCACGCAACTTGAAACATTCAGCGGAGGCTTGAGATGTTAGTAATTTAATCTATATATATATAAATAACGTGTCACGTTGTTTGTCGGGGATGGACTCCTAAACTACTTAAACGATTTTAATCAAATTTGCACACCGTGTGCAGTTTGATCCAACTTGAAAGATAGGATAGCTTACATCTCAATTTATAGGCTCAATATTATTTTATTGCAAATTAAGTCACAATTATCTGTTAGCTCTAAACGATTCTAACAGATGGCGGTACCTGTTGACTGGATTGAGTAAGTATTCAATAGATGGCGCTGTATAGTAGCGCACCAGCAATGAAAAATATTGCGAAAACGGGGAAAATGTGACGCAGACGAAGTTGCGCGGGACAGCTAGTCTAATATATAAAATTCTTTACACGCGAACGAAGTCGCAGGCAGCAGCTAGTATCATATAACACTGTGAAGAGAGAGATCCATCAACGTTCATATGCATCACTTTTTTACGCATGTGACGAAAAGAGTGATGGATATGAATTTTGAAGGTTGGCAAGGGAGAGGAAGGCTCAATAAAAGATCGATGGATGGTGTGAGGAATCATATGAAAGAGAAAGGAGTAAATGATGCCGTGACGTTTGACAGAGAGAAATGGAAAAAGAAAACGTATTGCGCCGACCCCGAGTAGAATGTGATAGGAGCAGGAAGATGATGATTGAGAAGTGAGAAAAATAAAGATGAATCCAAAGAAAACGGCCTTCTATGGAATTGGTGGAATAGTTTTTAGACAAGATCTTGTCACTATTATTATGACTGGAGTTTCAATAAATGCACCCTAAAAACTAGGGCACTTGGATTTTAGTATTATTCGGAAACAACAAATCAATTATTATTATTTATTTATTTAATTACAACGGTTTACCACCAACTACTGCAACTAAAATTAAAATGATAATTATTACACATATTAAAATACACAAAATTACAAAATAACGCAAATTAAATTGAAACATATAAAACATGGTATAAATAAAAGGAGGTTAACAACACTCATAAATTCCTCTCACAGTACTTCTGACATACCAATAAAATCTTCATCCATCCATCCGCAAACAGATCGCTAGTTAATCAATAACTTCTAAATGAGACAACTGTTAATAATTATACACGTATAAAGATTTAGAAGATTTCGTCGTAAATGTAAAACGAACTCTACTAATTATCCCAAATTCTAGGGCCAGAATAAAATGAATAGCTAACAATCGGCTGACAAATCCTACAGCATCCTTAGACTGAATCCTGTACCTACTGCTAATCATCATCATCATTTCAGCCCAAAAGACGTCCACTGCTGGATATAGGCCTCCCACAAGTATCACATTGACATTTTGGGGGGTTTTGCCATAATCGCCACGCTTGGCAGGCGGGTTGGCGATCGCAGTACGGTTGTTACAAAAGCACAGAGAACGCTGCTGCCCATTCTCTGGCAAGTCCCTTAGTCGCCTCTTACGACACCCACGGGAAGATATGGGATGGTGCTATTCTTTACGTCCGACACCATACAGAGCCCAACAGCAGGACACGCAGAACACGATATTGAGTGCCGCATCGTTTGTGGAACAGCACCACATTTACACTCCAGGGCAGAGTCATTAATGAATCTCAACCTGAGCTAGTTTTGCTTGGTGCAACCAACCTGGGTCCGAAGTCTATTTAAAGACTATAAGTTTTGTTACCTACTAAGGAGTAACAAGTTTGACATTGACAGGTTGATTATTGGATTACGATTTTCATCGTCTTGTCCTTGTCTATCGCTCGTAAATATTTTAATATCATTCACTCGATACGTCTAAAAGCAACCAACATCAAACTTGGGTCTTTACTTCAAGCATGCTATGCATAGCACTCATGCCCTACTGCCCAATTCCACCAGCGCTATTGCAGGCAAACATATCATATATTGACCAACAACAAGTGACGCGACCAGCAATGCTCCAATATCACAACAGAGCTCTATCTAAACTAATATTATAAAGAGGAAAGATTTGATTGTTTGTTTGTTTGCATTGAATAGGCTCCGTAACTACTGGTCCGATTTAAAATAATCTCATTTATCGAGGAAGGCTATAAGCTATATATCATCACGCTACGACCAATAGGAGTGGAGCAGCAATAAAAAATGTTGCGAAAACAGAGAAAATGTAACGCAAACGAAGTTGCGCCGGACAGCTAGTCGATAATATCTATGCTAACTCGAATCACCTAGATTACGGCGCTGATAAGGTGGCGTGCAATTAATTGATTTTTGCATTTGGTTCACGATAATGGTTTGGTACACAATGTTTTGAACACTTTTACTTCTTTATTTATGTATCTTTGGTGTGTTGTTTGCGCATGTGATGCGGAGGAATGAGGAGAATGTCGTGAGGAAAGTTTTGAGTATGAATGTGGATGGTTATAAGAGTAGAGGACCAAAGAAACGATGGATGGACTGCGTGAAGCGTGATATGGTAAGAAAGGAGAGTTGTTTGATGAGATGACGAGTAATAGAGAAGTATGGAAGAAGAAGACGATGCGCCGGCCCAAAATGATTTGGGATAAGGGCAAGAGAATGAAGATGATGGTAGTGTGCTATTTTGCATATATCTGAGGACAGGATCGCAAAGGGAACTGCTGAATACTGTGCTCGAAGATATCGCCGATGTAATGCAAAAAATGAGCCGAACTCAAATGGGATTTGCTACATATCGGAAGCGTTGTAACCTACGACCACCGGCAAGATGGAAGATCAATGTCTTATTCGTGGAAGACCCCGGTAGATGGGGGGACGAACTTGACACCATTAAGCAGATTTGGGGCATATTGGCTTAGGATCAAGTCGAGTGGAAAAATGAAAGGGCTTTGCCCAGCAGTAGGGCAAGATCGGCAATGTAATGTTACGAAACCATTCGTTAATGAATGAATGGGCAAATTCCTGCCAATGAATTCAAGGGCTGTGGTTTTAAAAATAATTTGGAAACATAAAAATGCTTCCAAATTATTTTTAAAACCACAGCCCTCGAGTCTACAATAGGGCATGCAAAAACCGGGTTGTTTAAAAAAAAACGATTCTTTTGAGTTTGTCAAAAGAAAAATAACTTGTTGTTAAATATTTGTAGTGTGTATTTTTTTGTTCTACCTGATAAAAAAAAAATACCGATAACCGGAAAACTCGGTTTCACAAACCAAAAAAACCGGGATATTTAAATCAGACGGTTATCCGGTTTTTTCGGTTATCCGGGTATACGGTATGTATGCCATTTGCATGCATAAACTAATATTATAAAGAGGAACAATTTGATTGTTTGTTTGTTACGATTTAACTAAAAAAACCGGCCAAGTGCGAGTCGGACTCGCGCACGAAGGGTTCCGTACCATTATTTATAAAAAAAACGAGCAAAAAAATCACTTCGTTGTATAGGAGCCCCCCTTAAATATTTATTTTATTCTGTTTTTAGTATTTGTTGTTATAGCAGGAACAGTAATACATAATCTGTAGAAATTTCAACTGGCTTACTATCACGGTTCATGAGATACAGCCTGGTGACAGACGGACGGACGGACGGACGGACGGACGGACAGCGAAGTCTCAGTAATAGGGTGCCGTTTGACCCTTTGGGTACGGAACCCTAAAAACTACTCGACCGATTTTAAAATTCTTTCACCATTAGAAAGCTCCATCTTTACCGAGTAACATAAGTTATATTATATCACAATTTTCGCGGACGCAATCGCGGGCGAAGTGCTAGTCTACAATAAGGACTTTTAAGGAATGTCAACAGGTTTCGATATCACCAACTCCAATAAATTCTTAATTGCAAAAGAAAATAACCAAACACCACTGCTGCCCCACAACACGCACGTTACAGAAGCATCACCCGAAGCGTATCGGCTCAGACATGCAGTGCGTATCGCTTTCACTTATTTTGTCACACGACCTTGCCCGGGCATCGAACTGCTGCCATTGACAGTGCCACTTGACTAACTAACCTTAGGTTGAGAGCAGCAGGTACACATAGACTTGAGAAGGAGGCTGTGTTGCCACATTGTATGATGTGATACTTGTGCGATTTAACTGAATCGATGTTTTGTTAGCATTAGCTAAGGTTAAGATACAAGAAAGAAAAAAAATATTATTTACAACTTTTCTGATGGAACAGTGAAACAGACCGGATTCCACTAACAAAACTGAACGCGATCAGAGTTCTAAACAGCGTTTAAGACCTGCCAGAGCGCGCATATTCCATAGCAAGTTTGTCAACCACCGTACTGCGATCGCCAACCCGCCTGCCAAGCGTGGCGATTATGGCAAAACCCCCCAAAATGTCAATGTTATCAAAATGAAACTTGGGGGAGGCCTATGTCCAGCAGTGGACGTCTTTTGGGCATGATGATGTCAACCACAAATCTTGAACGCGGTTTATTGATCGCGTTCAGTTTCTTTGGTGCAAATCGTACTTAAACACCTAATTAGGTAATCTCTACTGTTTTCCTAAACAAAAATAAAATTAATGATTTAGTTCAAATGTCAGTAAGTTATAAGTTTTTAAACTGACATGGTCACTAACACTATCAAAAGTAACTACACGCCATGATCACGGATAAACTGATCATCCGTGATAACTGTTTATCCGTAATCATGGCGTTTGCAACAGCACCGAAATATCGGGAACTCATAACAAATAATAAACATGGTAAATATCCCGTTACAAGTGTTGTTGATAGTGTCAGTAAGTTGGTATACACCTCGCATGCATGATGTGATGAGCTACAGGCGAAAAAACACGCAATATCATCAGTCAATATCTACAAGGCGGTTTAGGGTTGAACTTCATCTGGCAGCACGGAACCGCACTTTTCCATTCTCCTAGCCTTTTCTGTCGAAGAACCGTGATATTACAAACGGCTTATAACGTTGTACGAGTGAAAAAGGCATGTTGTGCCAGCCAATCAAATAAATGCTATAAGGGCAGAAAATCATTGACGAAGATGACATTCATCCTTTTGAAGAATGATTGAAATCGAAGCAGAAACCCTGGCATTGGAAAAAATATACGAACAGTGCTTAAGACGTATACAAACAATTTAATTGTACAAAAAGATCATGCAGACATGGCGTGTTTGTAAAACAAAACAGAATAACATGTGCCCGGCACATTGTTATAAAATTATTGTTATTTGAAACATTTGTGTATGTTACCAGCTATTTTTGGATCCAGATAATTATGAGACGGAGAGAGTTTTCAATGTCTGCGGGGCATTGATAATGGTAAAAAGATATAATTTATTTGTAGTGAAATCAGTTGTCTTTGCTTCATTTTCGGCCTTCGAAAGTACGACCATGTGTCGGAATTTCGGAAGCAGTTGAAGTGGCTGCGTATTCGGCAGCGTCGAGATTCTCACGCTCTTTCTTTTCTCTTTTCTGTTCTTCACAACCCTAAAGCTCCTTCGTATCTTCAGGAACGCTTCGAATATCTGGTACCTAGAAGTAAACCCTGTTGCTCATCATCATCTCTTCTCCTTCGTTTCCCTCCCCACTCTTCAAGTCGGTACGATGGATCTTTTACTGTTCGTGCTGTGCGCCTTTGGAATTCACTTCCACACTCCTTGCGGGATAGCCTTTCGTTAGAAGTGTTCAAGAAAGGAATAAGAGAACATTTCCTGTCAACATGTTATTAGTATGTATATAGTATTTTATATGTATGTTTATTTTTATATATGTATTGTATGTATTACGTATGTAGTAGTTAATTTAAATTTTGAATGTACTGTTTTTGCACATAATCGTAAGTTTATCCTCTTTTGCAAATCTCGCAATCGAAAAATGGTTTGCTGTAAGAAAACCCAATTCTGGGTTAAGCTCGCCGTTGTACATAAGTTTCTATATTGCAATTTGTGTGTATATTTTTCTTTTTTTTGTTTGCAATAAAGAATAAGAATAAGAATGAGGAAAATATACGGCACTCGAGGATGTGTCTAATAATTCGGAAAAAATACTATAAAATAATCTAGATGGTGTTAGGTCAAGCATTAGGTGCATATCGTCATCATCATCATCTGCCTAGCCTTTTCCCAAACTATCTTGGGGTCGGCTTCCAGTCTAATCGAACCCACGGCTTACTGCTCGTAAGTCGGGGCTGCAGCCACTGGGCCACCGCTGCTCTCATCAGGTGCATAGATCACGCAATCGGCGTGCATGTATGGCCAGCCCCCTTCACAAACGCTTGGATTCGATTTCGATTCGATAAGTCGTAGGTATGTCTATCTTGTTTTGGCATTACGAAAGCGAGCGAGATAGACATACGACTTTCCGAATCGAAATCGAATCCAAGCATTTATGAATACGGGGGCAGATGTATGAACGTGGACAACCTCGTGCTTTTTCCTTATTAGGGTAGGCAGAAACCACAGATCATCACCTGCTACGAACCTTACATACTCCTTTTGAACACTCCACTTCAATCAGGAACACGTCTAGAAATGAATGAAGTTGGCAATATGAGTCGAGTGAACGCATCTTTTATAACAGGGGTCTTTGAAGAAGATGATATAATATGTGGAAAGGAGCCAGCGATACCACTGTGTGCTGCCGACGATCATCATCATCTTCGTGATGATCTCATGTTATTTGAGGTCGACGCAACATATTTTTAGGGATTTGTACCCAAAGGGTCAAACGGGACCCTATTACTGAGATTTCGCTGTCCGTCCGTCTGTCACCAGGCTGTATCTCATGAACCGTGATAGTTAGCCAGTTGAAATTTCTACAGATTATGTATTTCTGTTGCCGCTATAACAACATATACTAAAAACTTAAAACAAAAAAGTTACAAAAAAGTTTTGTGTCCTACTGCAGGGCAAACGCCTCCCTTCCCTCTTTCCATTTAAGTATAGCCAAGCAAATTTTTAGTAAAATATTATAAAGAGGAAAGATTTGATTGTTTGTTTGTTTGTTTGCATTGAATAGGCTCCGAGACTATTGGTCCGATTTGAAAAATTCTTTCAGTGTTATATAGCCCATTTATCGAGGAAGGTTATAGGCTATATATCATCACGCTACGACCAATAGGAGTGGAGCAGCAATGAAAATTGTTGCGAAAACGGGGAAAATGTGACGCAAACGAAGTTGCTCCGGACATCTAGTTTTTAATAAACCAAGCACTTAAAATATCCGACCAGAAACTAGAAACTTATATAAATAACCACCAAACAAGGAAATTCATAGCAAATAAAACTTTATTTTGAATGACATCAGCCTAGAAACGGTCATCAAAAGCCTATAAGCGTATCTCCGGCACTATTTAGGAGACCTCTGCCTACTCTAATACCAGTTATACAGTAAATATACAAGGTGTTGTTTTGCACCCTCGTCAAAATTCAGGAGATTGTCACAAAAGACATAAATAATCAATTTAAATTACGGTACCTAGTTAATTATTAATAAACGCTGATTTTTTTGGTTGTTTAAGTTGGTCTGTATATCAGAATAACCCCCTTAAAGTGGTTTAGGGAATAAGAAATTATCGAATAAACGTTTGCGATTGTTTGTATGTGTGAAAGCGCGGTTATAGGGCGAGGATCAGACGGGCCGCGTTTAAAACACGGAAGGTTCACTCTTACCGATTTCCGAAAATAAAAAAAAAGATTTTTTAAATAAATGATAAATAAATCTCGATAAATGTATCGAGGAAGGCTATAGGCTATATATCATCACGCTACGGCCAATAGTAGTGGAGCAGCAATGAAAAATGTTGCAAAAACGGGGAAAATGTAACGCATACGAAGTTGCGCCGGACAGCTAGTTTTCAATAAAAACAGAAATTTCCAAATAACTTTATTTTTAAAGACATTTCAAAAATGTTTTTAATAACTTTTTAGACCTATGTATCCTGCTAATGCGTATGAAGTGTCATTAAAATCGGTTCAGTCATTTCGGAAAATAAGGACTTGAAAGATTGTATGAAATGTCGTAAGGTGTAAACGCTCTTAATACTCAACGCCTTATTTAAACAGCTGCGAATAAAATACGTAAATATGAAACACACCACACAAAATCCGGCGCAAAATGTTTACATGAAAATGTTCGCAGTAAACGTTTTATTACTTAGCTATTGGTTTTTCATATTGACGATAGGAATTTGCGAAAACCCCAAGACTCATCTTAATGAAGTACGCACGGCGATCAATGCAGCTATACAAAACCAGATTATGCGGATCTCTCACTGTACCGGAAATCTATGCATAGCGAGGCCTTGTTATACAGGAAATGTGTTACTTAATGTGTCCCCGTGTGTAAGAATGCGTCACGTCAATAAATTATTGCAGAGGATGAACCAAAGAATTCTTTAAGGACAGATTAAAGCAGTAAAAAAAAGCCCGCGACAAAAAAATACCTTTTAAAAACCAAAAAAACATTTATCCAAGCGTCGTAGCGTCGGGGGTCCGCTTTGTTTTGTGCTAAGTGGTCTACTTAGCCGCAGCGGTCTCCCGACGCAACGTCGCTTGGATTAATTTATTTTTTGTGTCTGCCTGTGGGCATCGTAGCTCATAAACGGATGAACCGATTTTGATAAAATTAGCACAAACAACGTGGACCCCGACGCAACGACGCTTGGATTAATTTATTTTAGGTATTTTGTGTCGGGGTTTTTTTTTAATGAAAAAAATAATTTGGTCGGGTTTTAATAAATATGCGAAGAAAATAGACAAGAGAAGCATTTCAGCAAAACATCCCATGTGATCGGTTCCCATTTTGAATGGGATGGGCATCCAGTTCAGGGCAGCATTAATCAAATACTTATTATGCAACACAATGCACAATGCAACTGAGATTAACTGATTATATGATACACATAATATTAGATGAAACGCTATTACTGAGCTTGATGGTTTCGATTCTCACGACGAGAAGTATCTAAGAGTAATCTAATGAAAGATTTTAAAGACTAGAATAAACGAATTCGGAGACTCAAACGTACATTTAGCAAAACCGAAGCAGTCAGCACTGCTGCGCTAGATAACGCAATAGAATCTAAACAAACATAAAAATTAAATTGAAAAATAAAAAAAAATATTTAATGTTTTTAAACTTAAATTATTTTTCTTTGGCGTTGACCGTCCCAGTCCTGGGCAGAGGTCTCCTCTCATTCCTTCCACTTTTCTCGGTGTTGCGCCTCTTCGCGCTAAATAACAAAAACAAGGAGGAATACATTTTAAAAAATCTTGACGCCCCCTGGCGATACCCATAGTGACAAGTGACAAGATTTAAAATTTCGAATCGACCAGACCTGTAGACGCTGTTAATATCCCTCCATCAACTAGAAAAGAGATGATGACCTTCAAAAGGCTCAGCAGATTTCCTCGAAACATTGCTAAGAAAAAAAATTAAATTAAAAATTTAAAAAACCCCCGACACAAAAAACCTCTAAAAAACCAAAAATAAATTAATCCAAGTGTCGTAGCGTCGGGGGTCCGCTTTATTCTGTGCTTGTACTAAGCGGTCTTCTTAGCGGTCCCCCGACGCTACGACGCTTGGATTAATTTATTTTTGGTTTTTTAGAGGTTTTTTGTGTCGGGGGTTTTTTAAATTTTTAATTTAATTTTTTTCATGCTTTTTAAACTTACAATATTTTTTCTTAGCCTTGACTGTCCTACTCCTGGGCATAGGCCTCCCCCCTTTCCTTCCAATTTTCTCGGTGTTGCATCATTTCTCGCTAATTAACGAAACTAAGGAAAGATACAAATTTAAAAAAATGAAAATTTGTTTGGGGGGCGTGTACCCCCCCCCCCCCTCAGCAATGCCCATGGTGACAAGCGACAACATTTCAAATTTCAAATAGAGTACCTGTGAAAGTTGTTTATATCCCTTCAACTAGAAAAGAGGTG
The DNA here is from genome assembly GCA_949152445.1 of Cerastis rubricosa. Lineage (NCBI taxonomy): Eukaryota > Metazoa > Arthropoda > Insecta > Lepidoptera > Noctuidae > Cerastis > Cerastis rubricosa. Next base: position 12,767,615 of record OX424548.1, on the reverse strand, counting down.
ATGATCTTCAAACGGCTGCGCAGATTTTCTCGAAACATAGCTAAGAACACTCTCGATTAAAATACCTTTCAAACGACACCACTTTTATCAAAATCGGTTCATCCGTTTAGGAGCTACGATGACACAGACAGACACACAGATACACAGATACACACGTCAAACTTATAACACCCCTCTTTTTTGGTCGGGAGTTAAAAACTCTCGATTAAAACACCTTTCAAACGAAACCAATTTTATCAAAATCGGTCGGACAGACACACAGATAAACACGTCAAACTTATAATACCCCTTTTTTTTGGTGGGGGTTAAAAAAACACTCGAATCTGAAAACACTATTACACCAATTATAGGCATACAATACAATAGCAAGGCCGAAGCAGCAACCCCAGCAAGAAGGTCATAAACATCTGAAAACGTTGCAAAAAAAGTGTCTGCACCTTGAAGATCCACGTAGTTGGCATATTATCAATTCCTCCGGATAGCTTAAAGAATCAACTTACTGCATAGCTATTACCTACTTATCTACTGAATTAATTTAACTTGAAGGTCTAAGGAGATGTCAGCAAATCGGAAGGATGCCTGCCAGGGTTGCGGGACTGTTCGAAAGAGATACCGTGGCCCCGGAACACAAAGGGCTCAGAAGGAACATGGATGGGTTTTAGTCAGTACAAGTCTGACACTCCCTTCCGCCAGAGCAGAAGGGGTCATTCGATGATTACCCATCCGCAAAAAAAAGGTCACGTATGAAACAAGAGAAAAATATCAACTGGGTACAGAAGCTACCTTGGTCCAGGAGAGAGTAAGTTCTGAATGAGATTCTTGTTGTAATCTTCTAATGTATTTTATAATTATGCAGGGACGAAAAATTGTGGTGCTGGTGGATCTAGCTTCATGTGCAAATCCACGGTAAGAAGGAGGGAGCCATGCGGGTATGTTTTCGAATTTTCAGGTTTAAGGTATGCCGGTTTCCCAGCGATGTTTTCCTTTACCGTTTTTACAGCAATGGTGGTAAAGGTGGCCATCACTGCCCTTTGGTGATCTATGGCATTATCTTTACTAATTTAGCATGTTTTTCCCAATGCTCCGTGTACGAAGCCTATTTAATTTTACTTAATCTTCTACAAACCCAAATCTCACAATCAGCGTATAACATTAATTTTTGTCGACGGTGCAGATGCTCCGTCAACACTTTCATAAAACCGAAATAGCGTCAAGGAGCTGTTTTATGCAAATGAGGATTATGCTTTATAGAATAAGCACTTTTTGAACGTCGGGTGTTACAAAATAAAAGTCCTCGAGGTCCGATATCGACCGTGGCAGCAAAATCTTTTTTTTTAATACTGAATAGGATTACGTTTGGCCATAATTCGCCTGATATGAAACGATGGTGTGGTCTAGGGTGGAGCACGCTTTGCCTAGAAAAAAAATCGGGTCGCAGGAGTGCCGGCAGAAGTGAAAACTTGAATATTAACGCTGTGCGTTTTTGATATTTTGGAATGGTGAGGGAATAATTATGCACGAATTGCTTTAATTATCAGTATAAAATTACTATCATGTATGTGGTAAAATACAATATTCATTTATTGCGCTATCGTACACAAACATGACAATTTATATTACATTAAAAATTTAACATTTCAGAACTATTACAATCCGTCTTACGAATTTTACCTCTTTGGAGAAACCAAAGGTTTTGTTTGTGTATAAGATAATTATCCAGTTTAGGAAACCCAAACAATGACAGATTTCATAAATAAAGTTCAAATTCTTTCGTAACCTAATGTCAATCAGTCTTACGAATTTTCCAGTTTTGGAAAACCAAACTCAATGACAGATGTCATAAAGTTCAAATTCCATCGCAACCTACGTGACCGTGAATTTTCTACCCATCACAAAAATGCACAACGCCGCTATAGAAGTTTTCACTTCAAAAACAGATTTACTCGTTGTGGAAGGGATACATATTATAATGATAAGGGAACAGAGAAGCCAGCACAGTGAATTCCACAGCCTGGAGGTTCGCACAATAAGTGGAAGCATAGCGCTTTGTTCCGGTCCGTGGAACTTCAACAAATATAACGGTGATGCTTCGCCGTAACTCAGCCCGTCCGATGATGGAATGGGGTTGGGGGAATTAGATAGTGTCATTCGAAAACACACTCCCCGAAATATATCCGGAATCTCTATGAAGACTAGGCAATTCATCGATACGCGAGAATATTATAGTGCACAAGAGTGTCAGCAAACACAGGTGCACTCTCTCGTTCCTTACTCTGATAGTTCCTTAATACATAGTATGCTGGGCAGGCAACCCACGGTACACGATCGGAGGGAGATCAGGTGCTGGACCAACGTCTCAAAGCCTCTTATTTTTATCGTGTCGATAACTTTTAAAATTGAGTCAGCCCAAAATATGGCGACGAGATTGGCACCCTCATTAGTGTCCCTCATCAGCTCCTGCGATGAACAAATAACAGGACACGCAGGACACGACATCAAGTGTTCCATCGTTTGTGGGGCAGCACCTCGATTACACTCCAGCGCAGAGCCATCAATGAATCCCCACCTGAACAAGTTTTCCTTGCTACGGCCAACCCGACCAAAGCCACAGGGGCTTTGGTCTGGTTGGCTGAAGCCTACTTACACAAATCATCACCAAAGAAAAATATTATAAGACCACAAACAAAACATCATTACCGAATTCCGTAAGATAATTCAACTCCAATATTTGGACAACATAATAACAACAGTTGGACTGCCGGATATTATAATTATTTGTTCATTCAATCGTCAAATTACAAGATAACTGGCTTCGAGAACTTTCTCTGCGTTCCAAATGTTTCGTATGTGTGCCGAATTAAATTATGATGATCAAGAGCTGATCGAGGCAAAATTAATGTTGATAATTTCCTCTATACTAATTTCCGGTTAGACTGGTCCTGTCTGATTTTTGATACAGGTGTTGTCGTTCGGCGGCGAGATGAGCAGACAACATTGTCACTATCAGGGTAAAACCTGAATGCAGGCACAGGAGCGTGAAGATTTCGCATTGCACGCAATTCCCTCAGCAGTTGTGGCGATGTCTCAGGTGAGCCCGAACATCGCCAAAGGAGTTTGGCGCTCGGAAGCGGGCTGCCCTGCGAACGTCATGCGTATTAGTTCTCGCTGCTCATCCGCCATGGCGACAGAAGGCTATTGGCGGTGGCTTTTAGTGGATGTAAGCCCAACCTAACCAAACCGTCTCCCCGGATGGTGCGGTATGCATCTGCTATTTTTTACGAAAAAGGAGCGTAAAGATTGGTATAAACATAAAGAAAGAAAGAAAGAAAACATATTTATTTGAGAGGGCTATTCCTAGCAGTACGGTGAACTTGGGCTGTTGGTGATTATGATGGTGATATTAGAGCAGCTTGTACATCACCGCCGACGAGAACACGACTAGTTATCGAATATTTTCCCGCTCAAAAAACGTACAAAAGATTAATAGGGCTCGTGCCAGTAAAGGAGATACATGTATTAATATAGTTGATCGCTGTCAGTTCATATCACCAGCTAGATCTTATCAAACAAATAACTAGTTAATAGTTGCTAACCCTACTCGCTTCTCACCTACGCGCGACGGTGCCAAGTCCTAGGTGACGACTGCCAAGTGCCTAAGATTTGAAGATTATAAAACAACTTGCAGACCGCTACCTCCTACAACGGGTCGAAGTACCCGTTTTGCAACCTAGAATCTATTTGCTAATAATAAAGCTGAAATTTGTTTGTCTGTTTGCTTGAACGCGCTAATCTGAAGAACTACTGGTCCGATTTAAAAAAATCTTTCAGTGTTAGATAGCCCATTTATCGAGCTATATCACGCTACGACCAATAGGAGCGGAGCAGCAATGAAAAATATTGCGAAAACTGGGAAAATGTGACGCAGACGATGTTGCGCGGGATAACTAGTGTTCCAATATAACTTCAGTAAAGAAAATGGAATAATCCACCACATAAAGTCATCATCATTCTCCTGCCCTTATCCCAATTTATTTGGGGTCGGCGCAGCACGTCTTCTTTTCCATTCTTCTCTATTACTCGTCATCTCATCTTAAACCTCCTTTCTACCCATATCATCCTTCACACAGCCATCGTTTCTTTGGACGTAAAATATGGAATTTATTCTAAAGAGAGCAAAACCATTAGTTTAAAAAACCGGCCAAGTGCGAGTAAGACTCGCGCACGAAGGGTTCCGTACCATTATTTATAAAAACGAACAAAAAAACACTTTTTTGTATGGGAGCCCCCTTAAATATTAATTTTATTCTTTTTTTAGTATTTTTTGTTATAGCATCATATAATCATCTGTTGAAATTTCAACTGGCTATCACGGTTCGTGAGATACAACCTGGTGACAGACGGACGGACGGACGGACAGCGAAGTCTCAGTAATAGGGTCCCGTTTGACCCTTTGGGTACGGAACCCTAAAAATAGTGCGTGGGATCCCTCCGTGCGGACAAAGCGAAAATTCGTAATGTGGAAATGATTGCTTTCATACCCCCTCCATGGTAGCGTTAAACGTTTAACGCAACCTTGTTGGAAGTCGCATAAGAAGTTTCACTTCAAAAACTGCTGAGGGTGGTAACAAGTTACAAATAGATGTGACAATATTTGCTGGTGATTCATCGCAGTTCAATGTAACTGGACTTCACACCATCACCTTAAAAACCACAGCTAGCTACAAGTGCAACGACCTGATCTAAGTACATATTTATTGTAGGGGTATTTAACCTATCGCTTTGTCACGCAAGGCGATTTGGTTTATCAAGCTATCTACTTGGGGATGCCAAGAAACTACAAATACCAAGATTACTTAAGAAGAATCCAGTTAATACGAGACCCCTTGGCGGAACTGGTTCTCAGACTTTCGGCCACCAAATCTAAACTAATATTATAAAGATTTGAGTGTTTGTTTGCATTGAATAGGCTCCGAAACTACTGGTCTGATTTCAAAAATTCTTTCAGTGTTAGATAGCCGATTTATCGAGGAAGGCTATAAGCTATATATCATCACGCTACGACCAATAGGAGTGGAGCAGCAATGAAAAATGTTGCGAAAACGGGGAAAATGTGACGCAAACGAAGTTGCGCCGGACAGCTAGTAATAAATAAATTCTTTTATTTCACCAAAAGCCATCACAGTACAAGACCCACAGACTAAGAGCATATAAGACTTTTATCTAGGTTACAAAAATGTTAATGCTATGACTCCTAAACTAGGTTTATGTGGATCATGGAGTCAGACACTGGCCCCTGATTACCTGTAATGTTGTCAAAGATCTACAAATGTCAACCGGGACCAAAGGCTTAACGTGCTTTCCGAGGCACGGAGGAAACTCGGTATGTAATTCATTTATTATTATATTAGACAACTTTGATCCATAATGGTTAGTAACAACAGAGACTTATAACTATGTTAGTATGCACAACATCAAAATACATATATTATAATAACTATCAAATAACAATAATTGAAACATTTCATTTTACCGTGCCAACAACAATGCTCACCCAAAGCGAGTGTATCGGACACTGATAATATTTACTAGCAATTATCTTCAGAATGTCATTGCTACTGCCGCGTACTCTGCCCAGCAGCGACGCCACTCGTTTGCGTCTTAATGCATAAAAGTCGTCTGTACGCGCTTCGGCAAACATCGTGGATGCACTGCAGAACCGCGGCAACCGCAACAACATCCTGAAGATATTATTATATTGTACCCGCAGAGCGCTGTATGCCCTTTGAGTATAATTAACCCACAGGCTGCTCGTGTATAGTGATTGGCAGTAGGCTTTGAATAATGCTAACTTCACTTCAACTGAACAACGAGCAAACCTGCGAGCCAACATATTACCCCGAACAGCCAGCGCTCTGCGTTCACGTTCAATATCATCGTCGTCCTTCAGGTTGTCAGTGATAACATGCCCTAGATATTTAAATCTTTTTACTCTAGTAAGAGGAGAACCGTTGAGACAAATAGGCGGCAGCTCATGCAAGGTTCTGCCATCAGGGCCGAAAACCATACACTCGCTCTTGGTCGCATTGTATATGAGGCCATGACTCTCAGCATATCGCTCACAAACCCTCAGCAGATTGCGAAGCGCCCCTATTGACGGGCTCAGCAGCACCATATCATCGGCATAGCTTATATTATTTACGGCCACGCCGTCAATGTGACAGCCAGCATGCATGCTGCTGAGCTCGCCAACCAGGTCGTCCATGTACACATTAAAAAGAGTGGGTGAGGTAATTCCCCCCTGCCTCACACCGCATTCCAGTCTGTACTCCTCAGACAAGCAATTAGCCCATTTCACAACATTTAATTGATTGCCATACCAAAATTTTAATAACTCCACTAGTTCTGTGGGTACATTTTGTTTACGAAGTTTATCCCACAGGACCTCATAAGAAACCAGATCGAGTGCTTTGCTCAGGTCTAGGTAGCAAGCGTAAATAGGCGTCTTACGATCTAAATAATACCTAACTGTGTGCTTCAAGCAGAGAATAGCACTCTCAGTAGAAAGGCCAGGTTGGAAGCCGAATTGCGCGTGATGCAGATTTAATTTTTTCCTGATATGAGTATTGACTAGACTATCCAATACTTTAGCTAGGATCGTAGCAAGGGAGATGGGACGATAATTACTTTTATCACCAATATCTGCAGTTTTACATTTAACAATTGGTATGACTGTAGTTTTCATGAGGTCCCGGGGAAGATACTTATGACTAATACACAGCGAGAAAAACATTGCCAATACTCTGGGTAAGTGACAGCCCGCATGCCGTAGGTGTTCGACACTCAAGCTGTCATGTCCAGGCGATTTACCTCTAGTCATGTTGTCAATAATACTCTTAACGTCCCTAGGCCTAACTTGCACAATGGTCGCAGTATCTGGCTGGAGGCAGCATTGTCCCGACTCCGGACACTCCGGAGACACACGTGGGCTTGCCTTAAAATGAGCTTTAAATATATTAGCTATTTTATGGGTGGTCAGGTCACCCATTTACGGACCAACATAGACCAGCGCGGCTTAGCCTAAACCCGAGCGGCTATTAATTTTTAGACAATTAAATTTAAAGAAAAAAAATTGGTAAATGAAAATATCATTCAAACTGATAATGGGGATATTAACCATGTATAACTATTTGTTTTGAGTTCCCGATATTTCGGCGCCGTTGGTAACACAATGATCACGGATAAACTGAAGTTATTGCGGGTGGATATCTCGTTATCAGTGTGATAGTATGTCAGTTTAAAAACTTGAATGAAAATATGAACAAAACCATTCTATAGAAACCCCTATTGTTAAGTAAAGGAAGTAGAATGTAATACAAATCGATGTCACGCGACTCATTGAGTCATTATGATCTCTACTAATGAACGATCGTGCCAGTGATGTGATGAGTTGATGACTCAAGATATATCCGTTTGAGTTTCTCAATTATTGAATCATGAGGTAAATAGCGATTATATATTTATTGCTGCTCGAGTAATCTTTTAACGGTGAATGAAAACATCGTCAGGAACGGCGAAGGAAAACCTCGTGAGGAAACCGGCATGTCCTAGAACTAAAAATTCGAAGACATGTGACATCTAATCTACCAACGCGCACTGGGCCCGCGTGGTGGCTTACAGCCCACTCCCTCTCATACAGAGGAAGCCTGTGTTCCAGCAGTGGGAACATTACAGGCTGATGATGATGTTGATGAGTAATCTTTAGAAATAAAACTGTAGCTTGAATCAGATAGGTTCGATTATTTCGAGTAACTTCCGCAACTTGATAAAATGGTCTGAACACGAACTCCTGCATTTTAATAAAACTTGGCATAGAGGAAGCTTGTTTGCTAGCTTCTTAGGGAAAACTGAAGATGGCTTTCAACTCTGAGGAATTAAGGGTTTGTGTATCAGTGGGCAGACGACATAGTTGCCAGCGGGGGAAAATCCCCGGTGAGGCTAGCAGAGGACGGTGGATCTGGGTACAAGAAAAGAGAGCCAGCCAGCAGAAGGTGAGTTCAGGCTGTGAATGGATGAATCAATGGTCAGGCTTAATGAATGAAGTTGAAACTTGTTCTTTGTTCCGAGTGCATTGGTGATCCTTAGGGGCATGAGGAAGAGGGTGTAAAGTTTCTCGTTACTCCATTGAAAAGGGAGGACCCTCCGACCAGGCAAGTGTTGTCTGGTAGGCAACTGCCCAACAGTTTTGTCGGGTCTCTCTAAGAATATATGTCTTAAGTCGATGTTAACTTTGCTTGCGAGATTCAGACTATATTAGTTCTTCAGTTTTATCATAGATGGCGCTGTAGTACTTTTTGTTATAAGTTGCTTTTTTTAGGTCGCTACAGATCTATCATTTCAATTTTGTTTCATCCACGCTGACGTAATCACGGGCACAACTAGTAAAACATCGATTTTGTGATCTGCTGATGAGACTGCGAAGACTTCTCAGTAGAAAGACTTAATTTTAGAAGATAACAATAGAGATACATGTTTGGGAGAATCGATTCTACGAATACTAGGTACCAATTATTTTTAAAATTTGCCCTGCAAGGGTCATATACTTAGGTACTAAACTACTAACTCATTATAGTTTATAAATATGTCTGTGCGACCATTATTAAAATACTGCACAATAACTTCAAAGAACAAATATGACTGCGTAATATCCCTAAATGGCGGAGCTATTTGCAATATTGCATGTGTAGGGCACACGCCATGCTAGATTTTAGCATTTTTATTGGTGCCTTCAAGCTGTACGGGGCTATATTTTTCAGACGTATTATGTATGGAGGTTTGTAATGCGGTATTTTTAACCGACTTCTTGACAAAAGGAACAGGTTCTCAATTCGGCTGGTTTTTTTTTTAAACAAGTTATTGGAACAAACAAAAGTCACCGGCTTCCGAAAGCAAAGCTGTTTTCCACTTTTTAGTGTTTTTTTGGAAGTCGGTTATTTTTTTTTTGTAAAAACAGTTTTTATTTTTAACCGACTTCAAAAAAGGAGGCGGTTATCAATTCGACGGTATGTTTTTTTTTGTGTGTTTGTTACGTGATTACTCCGCCAATTGTGGACCGATTTTCAAAATTCTTCTTTTACCTTTATTTAGCTGTTATGTATGTAGGTAAATATAACGCATAAGACCGCCTCGCTGCTCTAGTGGTCCCAAAAGCCACTGCTGAGCACGAGGGGTACGATTCCTGGGTCGGGCAAAATTGTTATTGAGTTTTTCCATCAAGAATTTCTCAGGAAGTAGCAGCCATGGAGTCTGGATTTGTGCCTGGTCGATGGCAAAAATCTCTCCCCCTTACATAGGACTTAAACATTACTTGCGGAATGTGGGTGTTCTTGTTAAGTACACCTCTGCTTACCCATGGAATTACAAGGCGTGATGTTATTTAATAATATACAAGGTGAATTTTGAACGTAACTATTCTACGGGAAAATTAGAAGACTTTGCTGCCTTAAAATAAACATTATTAGAGGACAGGTTTATATACCTTACGGCATTTCACACCTCTCTGAAGTTGGCATGGCAAATATAGCAGGCAAACAAATAAAGTATTGGATAATTAGCCGTTAATTAACCGCTAATTAACCATGGAAACCAAAAATTTTCCGCTCGCCGGAAAACCCGAAAATCGATTTGTATGCCAACTTCAGGTGAAGTTAGCATGCAAACATTTTAAAATCGGTTAGGAAAGACCTAGACAACTGTACTAAGGGTCATAATTAGCCGCTAATTAGCCGCAAATTAACCGTGAAAACCAAAAATTTCCCGCGTGCCGAAAAACCCGAAAATCGATTTGTATGCCAAATTCAGTGGAAGTTAGCATGCAAACATTTTAAAATCGGTTAGGAAAGACCTAGTCAACTGTACCAAGGCTCATAATTAGCCGTTAATTAGCCGCAAATTAATCGTGAAAACTAAAAATTTCCCGCGTGCCGGAAACCCGAAAATTGCGTTACATGCCAACTACACAACACGTTTGCATGCGAAATTTGTAAAATCTGTTAGTATAGACCTAGACAGCTTAACCAATGCTAGATAGCTGATTAGCCGTAAATTAATTAAAAAACAAAATAAATTTAACGTTTGATAGATATTTTTTAAAATAATTGTTACGTGTTTCATACATGTTGTATAATTACGAGAGCAACTTGAAAATGTGATTTTTTGTTTGTTGAGATATCTTAACGACTTTGGTGTCAAATGAATGATCTAGGCCTAAAACCATTTTATACATTTGAATCAGGTAAATGGGGCCACGCGTTTAGGAGATAATTAAGAATTAGTATAGTGAAAATGTAAATAACCAGATTTTTTTATGTTTTTGTTCTACGAACTTTTTAATTAAGAGCGTTTATACCCTACGGCATTTCATACAAACTTTCAAGTCGTTATTTTCCGAAATGACTGAACAGATTTTAATGAAACTTCCTACGCATAAGCAGTATACATAGGTCTAAAAAGTTACTAAAAACATTTTCCCCATTTACCTGATTCAAACGTATAAAATGGTTTTAGGCCTAGATCATTCATTTGACACCAAATTCGTTAAGATATCTCAACAAACAAAAAATCACATTTTCAAGTTGCTCTCGTAATTATTCAACATTTCATTTCATTTCATTTATTCATATAACAATTTACATTGTGTTGAATATATACACGTGCAATTTAATACAGATACAGAAACTATGAATTAACATTCCAAGTAAAATTTAAGTATATTGTAAACAGTTTTAAAATGATGTCAAACAATTTTAAAATATAGGTACGCAATGTCAAAACAGGTTTAGAATATAATGTCAAATAGTTTCCAATATAATGTCAAACAGTTTTCAATATAATGTCAAATAGTTAAAATAAAATAAAAAATAAAAATATGTGAAATGATTCTAAAAATTTTTTTATAATGTCAGTGTAAATCATTTATTTTTGTGTGACATTAGTTCCGAGATATTATACAGACATTTTTCTAATAAAAAGGCTTTTAATTTTGTTTTAAATAAGTGTGTGTTGTAAATAAGGATCTTTAGCTCAGAAGGCAATTTATTAAAATATGTCTATAGCTTGGTACTTCCAGCAATGTTCTACTATATTAAATTTAGGTGCTATTAGTTGCTTAAAAATTTTTCTACGGGTGCTCTCCCTAATCTCACATTCTTCTTGAGATTCAAACTCATGTAGATACTTAGCAAAATGACTTAAAAGGACCAATACATATAGGCTAGGCACTGTCAATATTCCCAATTTTTTTAAGTATTCTCTGCATGAGACACGTTGTGTAATTCTGACTATTGTCCTTATGGCTCGTTTCTGTAAGATGAACGCTCTCTGCCAGTTATAACTGTAACTATTTCCCCAGAGCACGATACTATACACAATCTTTGACTCGACCAGCGCATAGTATACAGCCTTTAACTGTTCTATGTTCAATTCATCTCTAAGGCTCCTGAGTGCGTAACATGTATGAAACACGTAACAATTATTTTAAAAACTATCTCATCATTTCAGCCCAAAAGACGTCCACTGCTGGACATAGGCCTCCCCCAAGTGTCGCCATATTGACATTTTGGGGGGTTTTGCCATAATCGCCACGCTTGGCAGGCGGGTTGGCGATCGCAGTACGGTTGTTATAAAAGCAGAGCAGAGAACGCTGCTGCCCATTATCTGCCAAATCCCTGAGTCGCCTCTTACGACACCCACGGGAAGATATGGGGTAAAAAAAAAACTATCTATCAAACGTTAAATTTATTTTGTTATTTAGTTAATTTACGGCTAATCAGCTGTCTAGCCTTGGTTAAGCTGTCTAGGTCTATTCTAACTGATTTTACAAATTTTGCATGCAAACTTGTAGTGTACTTGGCATGTAACGCGATTTTCGGGTTTCCGGCACGCGGGAAATTTTTAGTTTTCACGATTAATTTGCGGCTAATTATGAGCCTTGGTATAGTTGACTAGGTCTTTCCTAGCCGATTTTAAAATGTTTGCATGCTAACTTCCACTGAATTTGGCATACAAACCGATTTTGGGGTTTTTCGGCACGCGGGAAATTTTTGGTTTTCACGGTTAATTTGCGGCTAATTAACGGCTAATTATGACCCTTGGTACAGTTGTCTAGGTCTTTCCTAACCGATTTTAAAATGTTTGTATGCTAACTTCACCTGAAGTTGGCATACAAATCGATTTTCGGGTTTTCCGGCGAGCGGAAAATTTTTGTTTTCCATGGTTAATTAGCGGTTAATTAACGGCTAATTATCCAGTACTTTATTTGTTTGCCTGCTATATTTGCCATGCCAACTTCAGAGAGGTGCATTTCACACCGATTTTAACTAAACTTCATACGCATAATCAGGATACATAGGTTTAAAAAGTTACTAAACAATATTTCCGAAATGTCTTTAAAAAAAAACTATGTTTCTACTTATCTAGCAACTACTTACTTAACTAGCTGTCCGGCGCAACTTCGTTTGCGTCACATTTTCCCCGTCTTCGCAACATTTTTCATTGTTGCTCCACTCCTATTGGTCGTAGCGTAATGATATATATATATATATAGCCTATAGCCTTCCTCAATAAATGGGCTATCTGACACTGAATTTTTCAAATCGGATCAGTAGTTTCGGAGCCTATTCAATGCAAACAAACAAACAAACAACCAAATCTTTCGTCTTTATAATATTAGTTTAGATTTATAATCGGTCTAATTTAGCTGTAACACTATTTTTCGAAAATGTTTTTTATTAACTATTCAAAGATGTATGTGATGACCTCTATCAATCAACAGTGGGTGAATTACCAACTCTCTCTCAAAGAGAGGAGGTCTTTGCCACAGCTGTGGGAACATGATTTGCTGGTTATGCATGGGCACTAGGACAACTCTGTGTGGTGTCGGACGTAAAGAATAGCACCATCCCATATCTCCCCGTGGGTGTCGTAAGAGGCGACTAAGGGACTTGCCAGAGAATGGGCAGCAGCGTCCTCTGTGCTTTTATAACCACCGTACTGCGATCGCCAACCCGCCTGCCATGCGTGGCGATTATGGCAAAACCCCCCTTATGTCAATGTGGCGTTGGGGGAGGCCTATGTCCAGCAGTGGACGTCTTTCGGCTGAAATGATGATGATGATGACTAGGACAACCAAGTAGTTTAATCGTTTCTAGATTTCATTTTTGGATTTTGAGTGTGGTGTTGTCCCAAAAATGGAGGGACACTGGATATCGTGCCTTGCCTGTCCTGTTGGTTGCACATCACAGGAGCTGATAGACGCTACTGAAAGTGGCAAACTCGTCACCAAATTATGGGCTGACAGAATTTAAATTGTCATCGTCACGCTAAGCAGAAGATTTCTAGATCATCATCATCTGCCTAGACTTTTCCCAACTTTATTGGGGTTGGCTTCCAGTCTTATGGGATGCAGCTAAATACCAGTATTTTACATGAAGCGACTGCCTATCTGACCTCCACAACCCAGTAACTGGGTAATACGATACCCCTTGGTAAGACTGGATGTGAGACTTTTGGCTTCTGACGACTCGTAACGAGTGTCAAAGATCTACAATGACAGCCGGGACCAACGGCTTTCCGAGGCACGGAGTAAAATCAGTATGTGATTATGATCACCCATCCAGGTACCAACCTCAGCAAGCACGGCTTAACGTCAAAGATCGACCCATGCGGCGCTTATTATTTAGTCACGATCTCCTCGTCTGCCAAAAGTGGTGATTACGACAAAAATCGCCTTCAAATGTTCTTCGCATCGGTCAATACATAAACTCAAGTTAAATAATAAAGTTACTACAAAATAACGTCACCATAGCATGTTTCTACACCATCAACTATTTGGTAGTTCATTTTAGTTAATTATTTTAAAAACTTTGTTAGTATTTAAAAAGCTTTTTACGCCATGCAAGGCAACCCATTTTCAACAATAGGAGTTTGTTAATACGCGTTTTGCCCGCGAATTTGTCCGTATGGATTTTGGATGTTCCTATACGCGTAAGGGTTTTTTAGGGTTCCGTACCCAAAGGGTCAAACGGGACCCTATTACTGAGACTTGGCTGACCGTCCGTCCGTCTGTCACCAGGCTGTATCTCATAAACCGTGATAGTTAGCCAGTTGGAATTTCTACAGATTATGTATTTCTGTTGCCGCTAAAACAACACATACTAAAACCAGAATAAAATAAATATTTAAGGGATTTCCAATAAAAAAAGTTATTATTTTGCTCGTTTTTATAAATAATGGTACGGAACCCTTCGTGCGCGAGTCCGACTTGCACTTGGCCGGTTTTTTAATTTGTTTAATTATACACATAACAACACGCATGTCATCCCTGAAGGGTTTGGCATTTCTCCCGTTATGTTTTAAGCCCCACATAATAGGGGGCGAGCCTATTGCCATCAGCCGGGGACACATCTAGACTCCGTGGCTGCTACTGAGAAATTCTTGATGAGAAAACCCTATAACACTTTGCACGACCCGGGAATCGAACCCAGGACCTCGTGCTTAGCAGTCGCGCTTACGACCACTCGACCAAAGTGGCTTTTTTCGGCTCAGCGGTAACGTACAGAAAAATATTTCGCACATATTTTATGTAGTGTGCTACATAACTTTGCCCTGCGTATTCACTTACAATTTACATACTTAGTAAAGAATTTTACAAATTTGTAAAGAGTTAAGTAATTGTTTCATTGTTCTTATAATTTGTGTTACATTTTTCTCATGTCCCAAGAAAATTCAAACAAATTCTTCAATGAAATATTATGCGTTCCGTTCCTTACGCTCTGTACACGACCTCGGAAGATGCGATTAGCGTCAGCCGACCCTAGCGCGTGTAACTTGTTTCCTTGGCGTGAGTGCCTTCGCGTTCTGGAGACTAATGGTACACTCTAAGTCAGTTCTTTAACTTGTTATCTCCACAGACGCTGTCGCAATACATATGTCACATGACCTTGTTTTTTCGTGGCCAAACGTTTAGAGACCCCACTTCCCGGCCATCAATTCACGATATTACTTATCTATACCCAAAATTATAAAGTTGCAGAGTTTGTATGGTTGAACATGCTAATCTCAGGAACTACTGGAGGTCTACTCTCTTTCTCCGAAACGTAACTTCGGCAACGAACGAAAATTAAACGTAGTTACGTTTGTGACTATAATCTATGTATATCGTTTGCGGACGCACACAAGAAGTTCGAATTCACAGACAATTAACGTGAACGAATGTATTAAATGTTATTGTTTGCGTCCGCATTTGGTTCGAATTGAAAAAATATTTTATTGTTGGATAGTTCATTTATCGGGGAAGGCTATAGGCTATTAACATCACGCTACGACCAATAGGAGCAAAGCATCAACGAAAAATATTGCAAAAACGGGGAAAATTTATTCCATTTGCCGAAGTTGCGCAGGTCAGCTAGTCTTGAAAAAAACTGCTCGGACGCCCGGCATTGCGAAAAAATTTTCTTCCAAGTCGAACCTGCTGCGGCAAAAGCCGTGGCCGTGTAGAGCGCAAAGTTCTTTGTCCTTCTAAGTAAGCGTTTTTTGCGATCTAGTCTGCGATCTGCGACGTACGCACGCCTGCATTAATTGCTTACCCCCTCTGTTGGCATATTAGTATTCGAAAGGGGTGCCAATTAGCAAGGGCGAGGTTTTGTGTGACAGCCTTTTTGCGCGTCAAATGATTAATCCTGGGTAATCTTAGTTTCGTAGGAGGCTGTGGAGCTGCGTCGCAAACCATGTTCCACCACCTATCCTGTCCTCGGAGCCCCAAAACATGCAGTCAAAGTAACCTGGCGACACGGTGGAATTTGAGAAGTTTAAGCCAAAAAAAACAAGTCATATATCTATCTAGCTCGCTTTCGTTATGCGAAAAAAATATAGACATACGACTTGTCGATCGACATCGAATCGAAGAGTGTGTGAATACGGGGGCTGGTCTGAATATCTCGAACTTTGGTTATCACGTTTAATTTGCAGTTAATTTACGGCTAATTGTCCAGTACGTTATTTGTTTGCCTGTTAAATTTGACATGCTAACTTCAAAGAGGTTTTCCCGGTAGCATAACGCCACATCTGTGATCCCCGAGGGGTTAAGCAGAGGTACATAGTACACTCTCGTTTCATTCATGCCCTGGTATATCCTGGGCAATCAGCTTTTGCCAATCTTGATGGCTAATGTAATCTTGTCACCAAAGTATGTTCTATTTATATATGTACACACAAAACACTTAACAGGAACATTAAGATACAAAAGTACAGAGGTACTGCTTATATTAAAAGAAAATTCTTCCAGCAGACCTGCGAGTTGAAATTTGTTCTATGTTCAAAGGAGGAGCTCGTGGCTAAATAATAACAGCCGTACGGGTCGATCTTTAAGGTTAAGCCGTGCTTGCCGAGGTTGGTCCGTTGATGGGTGACCATAATTACCTACCGGGTTTCTTCCGTGCCTCGGAAAGCACGTTAAGCCATTGGTCCCGGCTGCCATTTGTAGATCTTTGACAATCGTTACGAGTAATCAGAAGCCGAAAGTCTGACATCCAGTCTTACCTAGAGGTATCATAATTATTACCCAGTTACTGGGTTGTGAAGGAAAGATAGGCAGTCGCTTCATGTAAAATACTGTTACTCAGCTGCTGTGCTGTATGTTCAAAGGAGAGCAAAAGTCTTCATATTAGGTTTTCTTTCACAATAACTAATTTCTTTGTTCTGCTTTCATGCACTATATATTTAACAGCTGTAAAGCCAGTCGGTCATAAATTATATTCCACGAAATTCTTTTCACTTAAAATCGTGCGCGTTTATAATGAAAATAATCACGTTTGGCAGCCGTGCCGCCGACTGAAGAGGTCATTATAACACGACAAGAGGTTTTCTTCATTTTCTTTTTTCAGGAGGACATTTATTATTATTTTAAATTGAATACTTAGAAAATTACGAGTGTTAAAAGATAAAAAGATCACGCATAAATATCGATTATCTATTATAGCCTAAGATCCCGGTATACAACGACCTTCACCGAGCTGGTTAATGAACATAGATCGGAGTAGGTAGATTGACGGTACTTGTATCAAAAATGCACGCAGAAAGAATAACATGGATAAGCAATTTTTCCGGAAAGTAATTCCGGTATTTCCGGTTTCAATTAAAATTGTTAATGTTGTGATATTACTACTACTCAATTCAAGATTTTAAAGGAAGGTATCAAAACTAAAATTATTTATTATTTAACTGTTGACTAGTAAAAACAGTCGAATTCCGATCGAAGATTTTTTATTTTTTTTTACCCTTTTTTGGCCACAATTTCTTATAAATTGTTGCACTTAAATTTCAATCAAATCAACTAATTCCGGAGGAATGTCCATATTAAAATAAACATTTCGGATCAATGACCCCAATTCAATCTACCTACTCCGATCTATGTTAATGAATGAAACATATTTTATATTAAATTTAATATGTCAATAAATATATTGCATAAGGGTTGTCTAAAAAATGTCCAGTCCAGGGTATGATTAATAAATAACTTTTAAAAAAATATTAAACATTTCACCGGTTTGGTTAATAAACAAATTCCATACCAATCGAAAGTATAAAGCCCATAAAATATGCAAACGTTAGGTTGCCTTTTTTATTCATTAACCAGACCGGTGCAGTTACTAGTATCGAGTTACTTACCTGTTTATACCTGCCTACCCGAGAGTTGAGACGGGAAAAGAAAAGGCAACCTAACGTTTGCATATTCTATGGGCTTTATACTTTAGATTGGTATGGAATTTGTCTATTAACCAAAACGGTGTAAAGTTTAAAAAAAAAATGACTGAAATTTTTAGACAACTCCCATATGCAATATATTTATTGACATATTAAATTTAATATAAAATAAATTTCATCCATTAACCAGCTCGGTGAAGGTCGTTGTATATCGGGATCCTATACTATTAACAGATAAACAAATCCGCTTTTCATCATCTGCCTAGACTTTTCCCAACTTGATTGGGGTCGGCTTCCAGTCTTTCCAGATGCAGCTGAATACAAGTATTTTAAATGGAGCGACTGCCTATCTGACTTCCACAAACCAGTTCGTACTTGGTAATACGATACCCCTTGATAAGACTTGTTGTCAGACTTTCGGAGAACGTTCGTAACTGTAACGACTGTCAAAGATCTACTCTACAAATGACAGCCGGGACAACGGCTTTACGTAGGTCCTTTCCGAGACACGGAGGTAACTCGGTATGTAATGGGACCATTCACAAACCGACCTTGACCTTGGCAAGCGCAGCATGACCTTGAACATCGACCCATGCGGCTGTTATCATTAAGCGTCTAGCTGTCCCGCGCAACTTCGTCTGCGTCACATTTTCCCCGTTTTCGCAATATTTTTCATTGCTGCTCCGCGCTCCGCTCCTATACAGCGCTATCTATTGAATACTTACTCAATCCAGTCAACAGATACCGCCATCTGTTAGAATCGTTTGGAGCTAACAGATAATTGTGACTTAATTTGGAATAAAAATAATATTGCGACTATAAATTGAGATGTAAGCTATCCTATCTTTCTAGTTGGATCAAACTGCACACGTTGTGCAAATTTGATTAAAATCGGTTAAGTAGTTTAGGAGTCCATTCCCGACAAACAACGTGACAATTAAATTTATATATATATAGATTAGCCTACAAAGGTTAATTTAATCAACCAACTGTTACTTTTCTTTTCATCTACACAACATGGTGATAGATTCAGTTTTATTTCATGAACATTTTCCGTAACCATTAAGTTGGTTTCTAATAGAACAGTTACTACAATTAGTGTATGAATCACTGCGGCCTTCTGTGTGGTGCATAGTTTAATTATTATTAATAATAATTAATGATCGGTACATACGTGTACTCTTGTTGAGTCATACGGTTTGAGGAAAGACTAGATATTTATAGTAGTAAATATCAGTTAAATTCGTTCAGTTCAAAGGTTTTCTGAAAGCTATTAAAATCAAAATACATATGTTATTTCACAAAAGCCCACATGGGCGCTTAAAAACGTTTAGAAAAAGACGGACGATAGTTTAACGACCTCTCTGAAGTTGGCATGGCAAATATAGCAGGCAAACAAATAAAGTACTGGATAATTAGCCGTTAATTAACCGCTAATTAACCGTGAAAACCAAAAATTTCCCGCATGCCGGAAAACCTGAAAATCGCTTTACATGCGAACTACACTACAAGTTAGCATGCAAAATTCGTAAAATCAGTTGGAATTGACATAGCTGATAAGCCGTAAACTAACCAAATAATAAAAATAAATATAACGTTTGATAAGATAGTTTTTAAAAGAATTGTTACGTGTTTTGTATAATTACGAGAGCAACTTAAAATGTGATTTTTTGTTTGTTGAGATATCTTAATGACTTTTATGTCAAATGAAAGATCTAGGTCTAAAACCATTTTATACGTTTGATTCAGGTAAATGCGTCCACGCGTTTAGGAGATAATTAAGAATTAGTATAGTGAAAATGTAAAAGATCTAGGTCTAAAACCATTTTATACGTTTGATTCAGGTCAATGCGTCCACGCGTTTAGGAGATAATTAAGAATTAGTATAGTGAAAATGTAAATAACCAGAATTTTTGATGTTTTTGTTCTACATAATTACAGTATTTATCAACAGTGGTTAATTTGCGTCTAGTTATGAGGTTTGCTGGTAAAGTCACAGAATAATTAGTACAAGTACAGAAGAGGCACTTCGCGAAACAATTAATAGAAATAGCGACTCTTGCCTAGCCCTTTTCTAACGCGTAACTGTGTCGGTCTCTGGCGCGGTATGACGCACTAGCTGTGGCCCTAGGGTTGTCAGCTAACCGCTGCTAGTATAATATTCATCGTCTATCTACCTGACCACGTAATCTATCTTATGTTTGATGCGTATGATGATTACACGGTCAATTAGGTGGATAGACAATGAATATTAAAGTCCGTCATTTGTAATTAACAAATGGAAACAAACCTTCAATCTTTAGGCTACCTAGATAGCTCTTTGTTTAAAATTCCTCATTAACTTACAATAATAATATTTTCACATTTTGCATTAAGAGCGTTTATACTCTACGGCATTTCATACAAACTTTCAAGTCGTTATTTTGACTGAACAGATTTTAATGAAACTTCCTACGCATAAGCAGTATACATAGGTCTAAAAAGTTACTAAAAACATTTTCGAAAAATATTGTTACAGCTAAATTAGACCGATTTTTAATTATCTATAGAAACAGAAATTTCCAATTATCTTCATTTTTAAAAGACATTTCGAAAAGGTTTTTTAATAACTTTTTAGACCTATGTATACTGCTTATGCGTAGGAAGTTTCATTAAAATCTGTTAAGTCAAAATAACGACTTGAAAGTTTGTATGAAATGCCGTAGGGTATAAACGCTCTTAATTAAAAAGTTCGTAGAACAAAAACATAAAAAATTCTGGTTATTTACATTTTCACTATTCTAATTCTTAATTATCTCCTAAACGCGTCGCCCCATTTACCTGATTCAAACGTATAAAATGGTTTTAGGCCTAGATTATTCATTTGACACCAAAGTCGTTAAGATATCTCAACAAACAAAAAATCACATTTTCAAGTTGCTCTCGTAATTATACAACATGTATGAAACACGTAACAATTATTTTAAAAACTATCTTATCAAACGTTATATTTATTTTTATTATTTGGTTAGTTTACGGCTTATCAGCTATGTCAATTCTAACTGATTTTACGAATTTTGCTTGCTAACTTGTAGTGTAGTTCTCATGTAAAGCGATTTTCAGGTTTTCCGGCATGCGGGAAATTTTTGGTTTTCACGGTTAATTTGCGGATAATTAATGGCTAATTATGAACCTTGGTACAGTTGTCTAGGTCTTTCCTAACCGATTTTAAAATGTTAGCATGCTAACTTCTACTTAATTTGGCATACAAACCGATTTTCGGGTTTTTCGGCACGCGGGACATTTTTGGTTTTCACGGTTAATTTGCGGCTAATTATGACCCTTGGTACAGTTGTCTAGGTCTTTCCTAACCGATTTTAAAATGTTTGCATGCTAACTTCACCTGAAGTTGGCATACAAATTGATTTTCGGGTTTTCCGGCGAGCGGAAAATTTTTGGTTTGCATGGTTAATTAGCGGTTAATTAACGGCTAATTATCCTGTACTTTATTTGTTTGCCTGCTATATTTGCCATACCAACTTCAGAGAGGAACTTGACAACGTCATAATAAAACATTGATGAAATGAATAGCAAGCCTTTTATGAATAGCAAGCCGAACGCTCACGCCGATCGTGCCTTTAGCTCGCTTGTGTAGCGCTCTTGCTCCGATCGTAACGTCCTTTTTCGTGCGTGCAGCCGGCGTTCGTCGATTTATTAGACGTTGTCAGGTCAAAAGTGCACGGTTCGGGTTGGATATTTCATAAGGAGAAGAACCAGCAAAAAACTCCATGGTTACTCTTTTAATATGATTTGGTTTTACAATACCTGTTGGTGTTCAAACAGTATTGTATACTCTACTCCAAGAGCCCTGTGCGGTTTCCCAGACATTTTTAACGGATTACGACGAACCTATCATCATCATTATCTGCCTGGCTTTTTCCCAAACTATCTTGGGGTCGGCTTCCAGTCTAACGGGATTCAGCCGAGTACCAGTATTTTACACGAAGCAACTGCATACCTGACCTCCACAACCCAGTAACTGGATAATAGGATACCCCTTGGTAAGACTGGATGTCAGACTTTTAGCTTCAGACTACTCGTAACGACTGTCACAGATCTAAAAATGCAGCAGGACCAACGGCTTAAAGTGCTTGCCGAGGCACGGAGGAAACTCGGTGTGTAATTATGGTCACCCATCATACGGACCAATCGGCAAGCACGGCTTAACCTTAAAGATTTGCCCGTGCGGCTAGTTACTTATTTTGGACTGTTTAAAATTACTAGCTAAATTAAACCAAGATATAGCCACAGGCTAAAAGAAAGCCCTTATTAAAAAAAACCGGCCAAGTGCGAATCGGACTCGCGCACGAAGGGTTCCGTACCTTTATTTATAAAAACGAGCAAAAAAATAACTTTTTTGGTATGGGAGCCCCTCTTAAATATTTATTTTATTCTGTTTTTAGTATTTGTTGTTATAGCATCAACATAAATACATAATCTGTGAAAATTTCAACTGGCTAACTATCACGGTTCATGAGATACAGCCTGGTGACGGACGGACGGACGGACGGACAGCGAAGTCTCAGTAATAGGGTCCCGTTTGACCCTTTGGGTACGGAACCCTAAAAATGAAACTAAACGATACCATTACAACATTATGTAAACAGTTAGTATGATATCATTCATGAGTGATATATCCGTTCACAAGTTCATTCACGATACTTCTGAGAACTCTCACACGACTTCTAGGCTAGACATGGCTTCTATTTTCGCCTCTTAACCATCACGCCTGTAATCCCCGAAGGGGAAGCAGAGGTGTACCTAATAATGGTGTTTTCGCTTCTTTCAAATGAAAATCAGCCTACAGATAGTTGTTCTGGGTCAAGCTGTTTGTGTGTGTATGTGAGTTTAAGTGTTTGTAAACGATACAGGAGAAATTCCTAGTGAGGGACAAAGTAAAAGAAAAAGAAGAAGACATGCTGAGCCGACCCCAAATAAATTGGGATATGGGTAGGAGAAAGATGGTGATGGTTCGTCCGTCACACCTTCGCCTTTGCTAAAACACTCTTTGTAATTCTGGTAATCAAAAAGTGGTCATTCCTAACCTTATCTGGATAAATGACTTTCGATGTTGATCACACCTGCTTTCTCCGGTGGGACAAGCACAGGTGATAGTCTAGATGATAGTTCCATATCATCATCTGGCTAGTGCTTTCCCAACTATGTTGGGATCGGCTTCCAGTCTAACTGGATACAGCTGAATACCAGTATCTTAGATGGAGCGACTGCATATCTGACCTCCACAACCCAGTTAGTACTGGGTAATACGATATCCCTTGGTAAAACTGGTTGTCAGACTTTCTGGCCACTGACTACCTGTAACGACTCTCAGTCTCCTACACTTAATCTCGAGTTTTTTTGTGGTCTTCTTCTTCCGTCATCATCAGCCTATAATGTTCCCACTGCTGGGACACAGGCTTCCTCTATATGAGAGGGAGTGGGCTGTAATCCACCACGCGGGCCCAGTACGGGTTGGTAGATGTCACATGTATTCGAAGTTTAAGTTCTAGAACATGCCGGTTTCCTCACGTTGTTTTCCTTCACCGTTTTTGAGGCCAGCGGTGATGAAATAAATAAACCAAAGTAATGCGCCTGCCTGGGTTCGAACCCACATTTCTTCTTCCATACTTCCCTTTTATTTTATTGTATTTGGGTGGCTTACAGCTGACAATAAAGAAGTTATAGTGATGTAACAACGACAAGCCATTAACAAGCCTACCTCCACAATTAGAAGTAAACAATTTCGTTTTACAATATATTAACATAATAAAACACTACGCATAATTTTAGTAAACAGAATAAACTTAATAATAAATTAGGCTCTGTAAGTCTGTATGGTGTCGGACGTGCTCTGTATGGTGTCGGACGTAAAGAATAGCGCCTTCCCATATCTTCCCGTGGGTGTCGTAAGAGGCGACTAAAGGATTTGCCAGAGAATGGGCAGCAGCGTTGTCTGTGCTTGTGTTACAACCGTACTGCGATCGCCAACCCGCCTGCCAAGCGTGGCGATTATGGCAAAACCACCCAAAATGTCAATGTGGCAACACTTGGGGGAGGCCTATGTCCAGCAGTGGACGTCTTTTGGGCTGAAATGATGATGATGATAAATATTAGATTAAGTACCTGCACAGGCACAGAAACAATCACTATTAGAATTCGTCATTCATCAGTTTCATTCATTTCTTTTACTGTTATCTTAATAGTCAATAGTCATCTCCTTTCTAGCCATATTATCCGTCTCACAGCCGTGTTCAACACTTTGTTCTTAATAGTAAGATTCACAAAGAACCCTCCAGATCCAGCGATTCCAATATGTTCGGGAAGAAGGGGCTCCTTGTGGGAACGGGCAGCCGCGATGAAATCTTCTTTCACATATTTATTCATAAAGGAAACAATGATGTTTTTATTAGTAGTAACGTTAGTCGGTACTCTGTGTACAAAATTGATTTGAGTCTTCATAATGGGATAGGAAACTTTATCACCGATTTTCTTCACTATGTCGAAGAGATTCTCTCTGTCCCTCATTGGCACCCCCTTTATTGCCACATTATTGCTGCGGAGCCACTGATCCATGTTGTAGTGTCTATAGGTAAATAGTCAATGCCAATAACTAACAACAATTACTCCACACCACATTACTCTGAAGAGATGACTGATTAGTTTCAGTATCGGTCATGGCCAATTGGTTTCACATTGGTCTAAGGTCCGCCGGATACATAGACTAAATAGGTCAATTGGGTTTCAAAGATGAATCTTCTGTATCAAACATTTTGCATTCCTTGCCGTTATTATTACTAGCTTTCTGCTAGCGACTTCGTCTGCTTGTATTTTGTGTTATATATAACTAGCTGTCCCGCGCAATTTCGTATGCGTCACATTTTCCCCGATTTTGAAACATTATTAATTACTGCTCCGCTCCTATTTGTCGTAGCGTAATGATATATAGGCTATAGCCTTCCTCGATAAATGGGCTATCTAACACTGAAAAAATCGGAATCAAATCGGATCAGTAGTTTCTGAGATTAGCGCGTTCAAGCAAACAAACAAAGAAACAAACTCCTCAGCTTAAAATATTAGTATAGATTCATTTTTAAAAACTCTTTTTTTTAAGAAACGTTTCCCCACTCTAGGACTACTGTATCGTGGGTGCGTTTACAAACATTTAAACTCACATACACAAACAGCCAGACCTGGAACAAATATCTGTAGGCCATACAAATATTTGTTACTTGCGGGGATCGAACCCGCGACACGCAGCGAAGTAGTCAATCGCTTAGCCATTGCGCCAACCGTGTCATCACTTTGATTTTTTAGCCTATACATATATTTTTCTACAGGTCACAGGATATACGGGATACCCCGGTGCTTCCACCTTAAGTGATATCAAATTGAAAATGTAACAGAAAGAACTTTTTTTGTATATGGCATCACGCAGTTCAGCCTCTTAGGCTAGCTACTGCTTAATCGGCCAATCCTGTGGATGCCTTGAATTTAAGGCCTCCAGCCAGGGCAAAAATCTTATAAACTAAGCGACAACACGCTAAGGGCACCCCCTGTGGGGTTCGGGCCTCGGCTTAGGGCGTCGCTAGGGGAGGGCAGCAAAGGGACTGGCTGGATCTGGATTACATTATTTAGGGGCTGATTTGTTACTAAAAGCTCAGCTTCGCGGGCTGGATCGAGCAAGGGAAAAGATAGAACAGAGTTACTTTCACATTTATGACATTAATTAGCATTGTATGCATAAGTATGGATTTTCCTGTATATTATTTCCAGTTTAACTGTTTGATGAATCACGTGTTATTGACGATGTGGAGGACAATGATTTAGAGGTTTACAATACAATAATTAGTGCTTCTTATTTATGCTTAGTATGAAAAACATCATAATTCTTCTGCCCTTTTTCCAATTTATTTGGGGTAGCATGTCTTCTTCTTTCACACTTCTCTATTAGAGAGTCGTCATCGATCGACAATCGATCGATTGTTCTTATCATTATCATCATTTCAGCCGAAAGACGTCCACTGCTGGACATAGGCCTCCCCCAAGTGTCGCCACATTGACATAAGGGGGGTTTTATCATAATCGCCACGCTTGGCAGGCTGATTGGCGATCGCAGACCGGTTGTTACAAAAGCACAGAGAACGCTGCTGCCCATTCTGTGCTAAGTCCCTTAGTCGCCTCTTACGACACCCACGGGAAGATATGGGGATGGTGCTATTCTTTACGTGTGACACCATACAGAGCCGATAGTTATACCTTGTAGAAACTATTGATCGACGATCGATCGATTGGTGTGGTAACACCCTAACTCGTCATATACTTAGAATGAAAATATGGATATCCTATTCTATTATACTATCCGATTACCATAACTGTCCATTTGGAGTTTAGCAAAATTTTTAGCACTGTTTTACAAAATATTTTGGAGGACAAACTCATAAAATTCTAAATTAAGATATCGTTGCACTGAAAATATCTTGAGTCAATATTTTTCACCAAAATGTTAATCCTATTTTACAGCCAAATTATTATCAGTCACACGAGCTAAGATTATGTTAATACCAAGTCTTTAACACATTAGTCTCATTGCCTCGTGTTTAAATTTCGTTTAAACCAGGGTCATCATCATCTGCCTAACCTTATCCCAACTATTTTAGGGTCGGCTTCCAGTCTAACCGGATGCAGCTGAATACCTGTATTTTCATATTTATTTTATTTTACACTAGCAGTGGCCTCGACTTCGTCCGCGTGAAAAACAAAAAAGTAATATAGTTTTTTTTTATAATCATTTTTGATTTTTTCTAAAATAGAAGTAGCCTTAGTTACTCCTTATTGCGTCAGCTATCTGCCAGTGAAAGTCCCGTCAAAATCCGTACAGCCGTTCCAGAGATTAGCCGGAACAAACAGACAGACAAAAATTGTAAAAAATGTTATTTTGGTATATTATGTACCGTATATACATTCGTATGCATGTAGTAAAAAGCAGTTATTTTAATATCACAAACAGACACCTCAATTTTATTTATTTGTATAGAAGAGGGAGCGACAGCCTATCTGACCTCCACAGCCCAGTTAGTACTGGGTAATATAATATCCCTTGGTAATACTGCTTGTCAGAACTTCAGGCCACTGACTACCTGTAACGACTGTCAAAGATCTACAAATGAGAGTCGGGTCCAACTGCTTAACGTGCTTTCCGAGGCCCGGAGGAAACTCGGTATGCATCGATATTTGATCAAGATAGAATTTCCTCGTTGGTCTAGGGATCGCAAATGCTACTGTCTTCAGAGTACGAGGTCCTGGGTACGATTCCAGGTTGATTTTGATTTAAAAGTGTCCATGGAGTTTCTTGCCCATTCTTCTCCATAGAGATCTACGCTTTGGAATGGGCAACTACAGTACTTTCACAAGTTATTATGTCTTGTAACTGGGACTGTAGCTACGCGATTTTTTTTGTTTTTTAACTTTCAAAAGTGCCTGTAATTAATTAATTGAATTAAAAAAAATATTATTTATTTTATTTTGTTTTTTTTTTTTTTAGTGGTATAAATTATTGAGTTTGAGTTCGGACAAAGTGTTTTAAGGTTTTTGTATCAAAAATTTCCCTGTAGCAACCACGGAGTCTAGAATCGTGTCCGGTTGGCGGAAATGGCTCGCCCTCCTATTACGAGCAACATAAAACATAACTGGCGAAATGTCGGTTTACTATTAGGTACACTTCTGCTTAATCCGTCGGGGATTACAAGCGTAATTTTATGTATGGGACGTTCTTCTTTTTTATCGACAATGACTTGTCTTCTCAGCAAAAAAAAATGGTATTG
Source organism: Cerastis rubricosa (assembly GCA_949152445.1). Classification (NCBI taxonomy): domain Eukaryota; kingdom Metazoa; phylum Arthropoda; class Insecta; order Lepidoptera; family Noctuidae; genus Cerastis; species Cerastis rubricosa. Next base: position 12,739,998 of record OX424548.1, on the reverse strand, counting down.
TTCCAAAATACAATTATTATTATTTTTTCTTTTACAAAAATATATTTGACAATGCAACAATTATAATATCCTCAAAGCTAGATTTTGATTATTAATATTTTTTACAAAATTATTGTGACATAGTATACGAAAAACGTAACGGAGGTGTTTTACATACAAATAAGGTGTGTCCCTCTGTGACCACTAAGGTAAACAAACTGCTCTCGTGCAAAAAAATCACATTGAAAGTTTCTATCCAAAAACATGTACTGTACATGTACATTTAACCTTTGTTATTCAATTAATAAGAAGAAATAATTTTTAATGTTTCTATTATTAAATAAAAAAATATTTTATTAGCTGTCCCCCGACGTATATGATTTTTGTTGCTACCTTCTGTCACTTATTTTATGGTACAAAATAATGTGCATTAGCAATTTTGACCATGGCCACTAGACAAGAGCATAGTCCCCCTCCACTTCGAACCCATGCTATGCGTCCCTACACCCTGGCAATACCAGTCAGTCGCTCGCAAACAGTAAAAAAGAGGTGCGTGTGTTTATTTAGCGACTGCTCTGTCACGTAAGTTACTACTTTCAAATATTATTGAAATTTCTGTGTTTTAATATTATTTTATTGATTCCTGATAAAGATTTCATATATGCCCAGTTTTATGCATAAATTATAATTAGGCGAATGCTGAGAATCTCGAACACTACTATTTTAGCCTCTGTGACGAGGCACCTCTGTCACAAAATTGTGACAGAGTGGTATAAACTCGTGACGGAGTGGTCGTTTTTGTATGAAACTTAGAGCTTTAGTTCATTTTCAGAATAAATGATCGTTAGTATTTTTTTTTTTTTTTGGTTATTATATCGTCGATTATTTTGTTAATTTAAGGTGTTACCATCAGGTAAATGGAAAAATGGCATTAAGTATCTGCGGCTGAAAGACTGCGACGGTGTCGCGAAAAAAGGAAACTTAACCCTGAAATCGTATCGTATTATTGTTTTCTAAACTTTAAAACTGTTATAAGGTTAACTTTGCTCGGCGTGTAATAATTATTTACCAATCCGTCACTTCGTTAACCACTCTGTCACAATTGTCCCTCTTATAATTTAAGTTCAAAGTAGTGTATGATCCAGTTTATTGGTAATATTTACAAACATAACGTTTTCTAGTATTACATGCTAAACAATAAAGGTGTTCACCAGATTGTCAAATTACTTTATTGGAAGACTTTCATAATATTAAAAAGTTTTTTGTCTTAAGAAGCAAAAATGTGACAGAGTGGTATTGGATTTCATTTTTTAAATATTTATATTAAGAATTTCGTCCCATGGAGCTAGCAAAACATAAATGTTGGTATTCTTGATAAGAAAGTAATAAGAAACTCAAATACTGATTTTGCATGAAAAATAAAAAAAATAAAACATTTTCGTGACTGAGGTGTTGATTTTTTGTTACCATTCCCACAAAATTTGAAGTAAAACAAAAATTACAAGTAATACTTCGATGCACTATATATTTTTGATATCTATAATAACGAGGCAATAATTTAAAATACATTTTACTTAAGAAATCACATGTTTACTTTTTAAACAAATATAAAAATTTGCCGGTCAGATTGTCGATAAAAAAGAAGAACGTCCCGTATATATTTTTTTTACTTTTTTTTGTTGTTCTACCTTTTGTTACTACAAAAGGTAAAGGTGTACAAAAGCAACGACTTATTGTCAGGCCTACGCTGTCTTCCCATACTTAAGTACTAACGCTGTAACATTCAAATATTGTATAACCAAATGATTTTAAAAAAAGGACCATGGAGTTTCTTGTCGGTTCTTCTCCATAGGAAACGACCAACCCGAACCGTGCACCTTTTGTCGACGTTTTATAAGTGCCCATGTAGGCCTATGTAAAATAAAAATAATTTTTAATTTTGATATTTTATGTTTAAATAAAACTCTCCTCATGTCATCCAGATTTATATGAGAATAGCTCATGCCGTAGTTAAAAGATTAACAGGGGAGGGGGGGTGACTACCCGGGGTTTGTGGGACGTGCTCAAGTATCGTCTCTTGTGGAGGCTCTTTTAAATTAATACATGAACAGTGCCAGCTACAGCAACTTCAGTACAAACCCGCGGTATCATCAAGGAATCTAAACTGTATTCTATATGTTGTGTTTATTGTTTTCGTGTTTCTTTTCTATGTATATGTATAAACCAAATTGTGAAGATCATAAGTCAGCTATCATTAACTTCGCAAATAAATAAATAAATAAACACTACAAGAAACAAGAAAGCAGGTTAAAAAAAATTAAAAAAAAACGGGTTGCACTCCGGGAGTGCCGGCAGAAGTGAAAACTTGAATATTAACGTTGTGCATTTTTGATATTTTGGAATGGTTAGGGAATAATTTTGAACGAATTGTTTTAATTATCAGTAAAGTACATTTATGTAGTAAAATACAATATTCATTTATTGCGCTATCGTACACAAACATGATAATTTATAGTACATTAAAAATTTTACACTTCAGAACTATTACAATCCGTCTTACGAATTTTACCTCTTTGGAGAAACCGAAGGTTTTGTTTGTGCATACCCAAACTCAATGACAGATGTCATAAAGTTCAAATCCCTTCGTAACCTAATGTCAATCAGTTCGATCAGGACACGTGACACCCCTACGCGAGTTTAACATTTTTTTACCCATCACTAAAGTGCACAACGCCGCTAAAGAAGTTATCACTTCAAAAATTGTAGGACTAAGAAAAGAGAAGAAAATGTCTCAATAACACACAGCCCTTTAACAATTAAAGAAAACATCGTGAGGAAACCAGAATGGCCTAGAACCGAAAATTCCAGACATATTAATGACATCTACAATTACAGTCTATTCCCTCTCGTAGAGGTCGCCTGTGTCCGAGGTCCCTGCAGTGGGAACATTACAGGCTGATGATGCTTATGATCATGCAATTTTAAAATCAACAAGTCACCTACATTCGTCACAATAAAACAGAAAAAAACGCGACATTGACGAAAAATCGACACTGACACTATCAGTACACAAGACAATAAAATATCAAAATCACTGACAAGGTCACATGACGAGGTCCGACGCGGGAATCGAACCGAAACACCTGTGTGACTCACTGGCATTGAGTCATGTGTTTTGAAGTTAGCTGGCTAGTAGGTGTTTCGTAATAACATGAGAACATCAAGTTTGTAGTTAGTGTCGACTTTCTCGGATGTAGAGATGACAGAAACAAAGTCGACGATGGTACGAGCTTACCCAGAAGAAGCCTGTTCACTCTTTGAAGAGATTAGGGTTGTAAGCGTTCGGAAACAGACTACGGCAGACTGTTCCACTCCTTTGCTGTGCGCATTATGAAAACGCTTAGTGCGAGTGACCGATTCATCAATACCTTTCTTTCCCTTGTGTTTTACCCTACTGTGGTCTGGTGATAGGGCCGACCCTAACATATTTGTGAAAGACAGATAATGAGTACCTGTGACATTATCTTTTACATACCACATTATACCGACAAGCCCTTCCTATTGACTTCTGGCCATCAGAATGTTAATTAATATAACAGATTAAAAACAGTTGGTGCCAACAAAACGTAATTGGCAAAACTACTGTAGGTCAGACCTTGCGACATGCAATACATTCTATTGTGTTATTGGTATGCGACTAGCTAAAGTAAATAATATTTCTTATTATTTACTTTAGCTAGTATTATTTTGTGACGGTTGACAGGGCTGCCCCCCTGTTGAACACAGTTGAAGAAAAACCTTGTTACACCAACCACCCAAGATCAAAGAAGAAAGATTATGGCAGCTAAGTTAAGCCTAAAAAACCGGCCAAGTGCGAGTCTTACTCGCACACAGGGTTCCATAGCCCCAAACAATATTTTGAACTGTCATTCATTAGTTAGTAGTATTAGTTAGTAAACTTCCACTCAAACGCAAAACTAAATTGGTTTTTCATAGTATGTTAATGAAAAACCAAGTTACTGCTGCAGTTTGATGAAAAAGTCCCATATCTCAAAAACTGAACATCATATCTTATTGAAACCAATTTTCGTTGAGTTTTTTTTACGTTCTACAATCCTAAATATTTTCAGAATTTTCCTCTTCTTACTTTAGAAATTAGAGGGGGGGGGACACACATTTTACCACTTTGGAAGTGGCTCTAGCGCAAACTATTCAGTTTAGATAAAAATGATATTAGAAACCTCAATATCATTTTTGAAGACCTATCCATAGATAGCCCACGCGTATGGCTATGATTAGAAAAAAAAAAATATTTTCAGTACTATGTATGGGGAACCCCAACATTTGTTTTTTTTTCTATTTTTGTGTGAAAATCTTAATGCGGTTCACAGAATACATCTACTTACCAAGTTTCAACAATATAGTTCTTATAGTTTCGGAAAAAAGTGGCTGTGTCATACGGACGGACAGACAGACAGACATGACAAATCTATAAGGGTTCCGTTTTTTGCCATTTGGCTACGGAACCCTAAAAAACGACTTTAAAAAGGTTTTAAGCTCATTTTGGTATTCAAAATCATTTCAATCGCATAACGAAATTCATTTTTCTCTAAAGCCGGATTTACATTACGAAACAAGTGTCATGCATGATAAAAGTAGTTTCGTGAAACTAATTTTAGCACATGTGAAACTTCTTTCGTTTAAATTTTAGTGTCGTGAAATTATCAGTATCGCGGAGATAATGGCCCTGTCATATTCAAAGCTGTATTTTATGATTGTACCTATTTGTCTGCAATGCAACAAAAAACCACATGTCTACTCTGCACAGGTGCTGTCGCGACACTTGTTTCGCGTCGCATTTACATGATGAAATTAGTTGCATGACATTAGTTTTACAAAAAATATGCGCATAGCACGAAACTACTCCAGTGTCACAAAAGTAATGCATACATTGTAAAACTGAACGTTTACACGTGAAATTATTGGTCAAATTAGTGTTATAAAACTAATTTCAAGCCACTAATTTCGTAATGTAAATCCGGCTTAAGAGAACATCATCTGCCTAGCCTTGTGACAACTATGTTGGGGTCGCCTTCCAGACTAACCGGATGCATCTGAACACCAGTATTTTACATGGATCGATTGTCTATCTTCCACAACCCAGTTTACTAGCTTGGTTGTCGGAATTTCGGGACACTACCTGTAATGACTGTTTAAGATCTACAAATGACAACCAGGACCAACATTTTAACGTGCTTTCTAAGGAACGGAGGAAACTCGGTATGTAACGGGCGGTCACCCATCCACCGTCCAACCTAGGCAAGCACGGTTTAACCTGAAGATCGACCAGTGCGGCTGTTATTATTTAGCCACAAGCTCCACAACTTTGTCACTGACTTTGTATGTTGATACATTTTACAATATTGTACTGATTTACTTTTACTGAAGCAATCAGTACAATAAAAAAATAAAAATAAGTAATGTCTTCATATAAATAACAATTAACTAATTTTAATACAAGAGATGTCCATTCTGCATATAATGCTTCCTGTGATTGTTGACGGTACAATCAATCAATTGAATAATAATATATCTTGATTGTAAGACTTTATAAATTGACTAGCTATTACCCCCAACCTGCGACTCACATGTAATTATTATAAAAATAATAATTTCCTCTTTGAATTGGATTTTGTTAACAATTCCAAGGGTTTTCATTTATTTGCACAGGACCCTAATTCTTTTTCTAAAACAAAATCGGTCCACCCGTTTCAGATATAGCCAGTACAAACAAACAGATATACAATGTTTTTATTTGTTTTGTTATTACAAGGAGACGCAGATTGTAGGCATAGCAGGAATCGTTTGACAAGTGTAGAATAGTATGCATGTGAGATAGTATTAAGTTCCTGGCTCTTGTGAGAATAAGATGAGTTCATTCATGTTATGTTGTACCTACCTTTTATTAATATTAACAACAACTGTGTCTGGTTATGGAAACATAATGATGAATTAATTTTCAAAAGTTACTTGAGTACTCAACCTTAAAATAGGTCTGCAGTTTGGTATTTCATTTCTTGAGATGACTAATATGAGTAAAATAATGTGAGAATTTAATGAACAAAATAAAAATCATTAACCATAAAAGCCGAAAGCCAGAAGCTAAATATGGCTGTGTGAGGCTGTCGTAGGTGAGGGACTGGGTACTAATTGCTAAAGGGTTTTTCAATCAGGAATTTCTCAGTAACAGCCACAAAATCTGGATTAGTGCCCGATTGATAGCAATAAGTTCATCCCCTATGACATGGGACTCAAACATAATTGGCAAAATAAGGGTGTACTATTAGGTACACCTGTGCGTAACTCTTTGTCGTTACAGATGTGATTTTATGTCTAAGCAATAAAAAGACCCCATATCTTCCCGTGGGTATCGTAAGAGGCAACTAAGGGAATTGCCAGAGAATGGGCAGCAGCGTTCTCTGTGCTTTTGTAACAACCGTACTGCGATCGCCAACCCGCCTGCCAAGCGTGGCGATTATGGCAAAACCCCCCAAAATATTGCTGTGGCGACACTTGGGGGAGGCCTATGTCCAGCAGTGGACGTCTTTTGGGCCGAAATGATGAATGATGAACAAAAAGACACTCTATGTAAGTGTAGGAAACCATTTATAATACTTTTAAGTAAGACCTTGTAGTAACACTAATGTGTCTTGTAGCGGTTGAACATTTCCCAAAGATGACATAACTCAAGAATTTTGTTTTTTCTATGTTGTTCATAATTGATTATAAGATTAACAAATGTAAATTTATTTAAAAAAGTAATTAAATACGTAAAATAAACCTTTTAGTCTAACAAAAAAAAACGGTCCTGTATTTCTTATTTTTCGAGTTATGTCATTTTTGTCGCTAACAAGCGATATAGATACAATTACAGAGATACTTCACATATTTTTCATAAGTTTTTCTAGTAGATTTTAACAGAGATAAGAATTCTATTGCTTGATGAGATTACCCAAGCATATGATTAAGTTACTTGTTGTGTCAATAGAGTCCCATCCAGCAGTGGTCTGCTGTAGGCTGATGATTGGTTCATAGTTCATTGTATTCAGTACCTGTCATCCATTCATCAAAAAGAAGAATTTTTGACCGTATTCAAGTAAGCATGACTATTATTAATCTATTTTCTAACCACAAGAACTCTTATTTATTTTTATTTAAATAAGAGTTCTTATTCTTTATTAGGGTTCCGTACCCAAAGGGTCAAACGGGACCCTATTACTGAGACTTTGCTATCCGTCCGTCCGTCTGTCACCAGGCTGTATCTCATGAACCGTGATAGTTAGCCAGTTGAAATTTCTACAGATTATGTATTTCTGTTGACGCTATAACAACAAATAATAAAAACAGAAAAAATAAATATTTAAGGGGCTCCCATACAAAAAAGTTTTTCGTTTTTATAAATAATGGTACGGAACCCTTTGTGCGCGAGTCCGACTCGCATTTGGCCGGTTTTTTTATCTATTTATCATCTTGCGATTAGCTTTACAAGCCTTTAGCAAAATTGTTGTGAGGGTAATTGTCAGGTTAGAACTGTTCCTCCTGTGAGGAAGCTGTCTTTTATTTTAATTCCGGCTTTGCTTGGGAATCAAATCCCATATGTGTTGCCTTTTGAGTTTTCTGTCACATAATGGTTCACATAATGCAGTTGAGAGAGTTCTTGTTCTGGTCTAAATTTATATAAGTCTAAATTCAGAATGTACATTATTAAACTACAATTAGATCTAAAATAATATAATAATAAGAATATGTACAAGTATCTAAATAAGAAAAGAACTCTTTGAAAGAGTTAATGTTTTATCAATCTGGTTAAGGGAAGTGGTATAAACGTTTTTACCTTGTTTAGACATTTATTTAAGTTTTTATATTGCAATTTGTGTGTATATTTTTCTTTTTTTTGTGTGCAATAAAGAATAAGAATAAGAATAAGAAGAACAGTTACCAAAAACTTTAGGATACTGGTTGTACTAGTAACAAAGCCAATTTCAGATTTTTAAGGGTGAAGCAGGAAAAGTAATGGAAAACTCACAAGTACAGTCAGTGAGTAGCATTACCTGACCCATTCGCCTCTTTTTTGCTTTGTGAGATGGGTCAGGTAATGGTGCAGGGCACTGTACATAAAAAGATTATTCTTGGTAATACTAGGTTAGTAATTCTCACTAAGGCAAGTATGTTTCAGATAAAATTTCTAGAACTTAGTCCTATTTTGTGGATATTGCTGTTAGGAAAAGGAATTTACAGTGTTACTCATAAAGATATCTGTCACAAACACTTGACAGTTTATTGTGCAATTATCATCTGTCAAATCTAAAAATAATTGATAGGAAAACATAGTTTTCAAATTATGTTTTAAAAACTTGAAAATAGTTAAGATATTTATTTGAGGCTTGTGTCATGCAATGTGGAGGTTGTAGGTCTCACTATTGCAGTTTAAATAGAGTAAATACTTGGCAAAAATTAGGTCATTCTTACAAATAATCAACAGGAAAACTATAATTTGCACCTGAGAATAAATATTACCTTGCAAGTCGTACAACAATACCTAAAACAATAATTACATGCAGTAATCATGGATATTTTAAAATAAAGTACAGTTACAGAACAAAGAGAAGTGATATGTTTTGAATTTCACGACACCTTTGGGTGTGTTCAACACTAATTAGTAACCCAGACTTGTCTTGCACTCAAGGTCATTTGTAACACGTGTTTTTTTATAAGAAACACCGCCCCATAAACAATACACAACGCTAAATACTCTTTTAGTTAATAATTGTGACGAATAAAAACGTTTTTTACGTCACAAAAATATTTTGTACGACAAACGAGATTTACAATGCCATTTTTTGTGGCGAAACGGCCGAGAAAGTGTTAGAATCGCGTCGATATCGTCTTAAAATAGACGTAAATTAGAGAATTAAGTATTTTAGAAAGGCCCCCTACCTTGTATACATCACCGTAGGTCCCCGAACCGATTCTCTGAATGAGTTCATACTCATCTTGTGGATTCCTCCGTGATATATCCGAACTCAAAACACCACCACTATGCGCCATAATCACTATTGAACACTATACTAACATTTATCTACACTTTCATCTCATCATTCACATAATTATTAACACAAAACGTCGTGAAATTAATTATTTTTCTATCACTTCACTCGACATCGTCTGACGTTTGCCACAGTGCCGTTCTTGGTGTTGCGATACTAAGTTTTTAATTTACTACTACAACGCTGTGCAAATCTACCACACCTGTTCGGATGGTTTGAATTTCACAAGTATTGTGAGCTGCAAAAACAAGTATAGCACCAAATTTACGAGTAGTACGGCCAACTGTAACATCTGAACAACTAAAACTAGTTTCATCTAAAATCATTATCGTATTACTATGACACAAATGCCCCAAATACATAGATGACAGAGTTAATCGGTTACCGGAGGAAGAGTCCAAGACCAGAGAAGAACTTAATCTTTTCACTCCTTTGTTGAAGAACATACATACATCACGCGAACAAAGGTTTATAGTACACCCATATTTTGTCTCATAGGTTGAAGTCCCTGTCAAATAATATCACTTGTATAATATATATTTTTTTTGTTTACCAAAAAGTTGTTCTCTCACTTGTGGGCAACACTGAATTTCACTGTCAAAATACCAAAGTTTATGGTAAACCGTAGAAAATAAGTTTTTTTTTAATAGGCCTAGATCAGCGTAGATTGATTTTACAGTTTATTAGTCGCTTATCGTTTGTAGTATGACGGACCACTTTACGTGTGCACTTAAAGGTGGCGGTGCTTGTCAAGAAAGATTGCATGGATATGTCAAACTAGTTACATTTAGTTTAGTTCTGTGTTTTCCCGCCAGCACAGATAAGTTGGATGCGGTGTATCCAGTTTATCCATATTGTTTCATCCCCCACCAGGTCACATGGCTACTAAGTAAAACTATAAAACGGAAACCAATGGAAATATGAGGAAGGCTACTTACGCAATGAGCGCCTAAAGCCGATTGTCTGAAGTATTTTCTTGATCTTCCTAGTAGGGATGGGCAAGTGAAAAAAATATATCGATATTTTTAAACAGTATCGATAATTATCGAGTGAAAAATATCGATATATCGTCAGTTTTCGAATGATCACGCTCGAATGTTCGAAAACCACATTTTTTATGATTTTTAGACTCGATCAGCACTGCTGTCAAAATGGCGATGACCGTATTTATGCACTTGAAATTTATAAGGGCAAATTAAGAAACTTGAGTGCTATATACAGAAGTTTTAATGACGTTGTATTATGTATTTTTTCTCCAACTCTCCTATTTAACCCACACTCATAGTATTTGATAATCAGAATATTAAATATTTATATAAATAATGAGGATGACGAATGACATAATTGCTAGCCCCTTACGGGGTCGATACCAACCCAGCGCAGGTTTGCGCGTCGAGCCCATTTGGGGGCCCGTACCGAACTATATTTTTAATAGTATTAGTATTTCCGTGCACGCAGCCAATAGTCTTACTGTTATATTGCATTTCATAAAGATTGTGGCGGGATTTTTTAAATATAACGATACGCGAGGAGCATGCAAGAAATATCTAATAACATTAAACACGAAACCAGACTTGCGTTAAAAAAAATATCGAAATTGATACGAATTCGATACTCTAAAATGAATATCGAATATCGATATATCGCGTTTAAAAATATCGACGATATATATCGATTATTGTATGGAAAAATATCGATATTTCGATATTTTTTGCCCATGCCTACTTCCTAAAGCAGAAATATTCAGAATAGCCAGGGGTATTGTTTTGATTGATTGATGGACTGCTAAACTCGATTTTTAGCCTTCTCTCTTTTCAATTCTATCTTCTTATCTTAACTTAGGGCGTTGTGATAGCGATCAAGATAACAACGACCATACTTCAATTACTGTTAGCCTTCATAACCCCACTGCTTCACAGGCTTCCCACAACTATACATTTGTTATTCTAATGATTAGTACGTATAAATTACCGGTATAAGAATGTTAAATTTTACTGATACTAATATTAGTCTTAATAAAATATCGTTAACGTACAGCTTTGCAAAAAAGAGTCAGACGCGGTGACAGTTGGAACTAAAATTCGTACTGGACATTGAAGCCTTTCATGGTATTTGCGTAGCGTCCGAGGGACTGAACCACCCACTTGGAATTGGGATCATATCCTAAAAATAACAAGTATCAAAATCTGTTGAGTTGTAGTATTACGGGTTACCACAGTTGCGATACTGGCGACCTCATTTATTCCACACTCTTTTTTGCCAAGCTGTACTTACAGGTATCGGTATTAATATCGTTACTTTTTTATCGTTGAGTATCGGCAATAGGTAACGTCATACAAAAATAACGGAAGTTTGTTGCCTGCTAATTAGAAGCAATTGAGGACTAATTATTTACCAAATATGGAAGCGATTGGCGTTGGTGGTCCAGCAGTAGCCACGGGCATGATAAACTAGTAAACCGGATTGGCCTAAGACAAACCAGTTTGGCCTGTCGGGTTTGGCCTGTCGGGTTTGGTCGATTTGATTGGTTGGTTTGATTTTCTCCTTATGTATTCATTAAAGTTTTGCGCGTGACTGTACGCAATACCACACTGCGCTCCAAAACGCATTACTGGCGCAACGCGCTGTCCTTCAGAGGGGCTGAACTGGTCCTGCTTGATTAGAAGCCATATTAATCTATCGAGTTTCTTCCAGACATCAATAAAACAAATACAAATTAATGTTAAAATGGTATATTTATTACAATCCAATATCTCCAGCCGGCATCCATGTAACGTCTTACAAAATTTGTTTTACGCCGACATCAATAATAACTTCTAACACTTTATTATAAAATTATATAATCTTTTGGTACAATCCATTTAAGTGCACTTTTACAAACTTTACGACTTAGCGACGTAAAGGCTACTCGAGTTAAGCATTCGGGGAAATTTTCAATTTCCGAAACAAAAATAGAAAATATCGTAATACGCGTCGGCACTATACCTTTGCTTAAATCATGGTTGTCTATTGACTGGCTGTATAAAGTAAGATCTTTGCTTCAAAACATTGTCTATAGATTACACATCAATTGTGAAAACTTGTATATAAAATTACATTGGATTGCTCATAATCGTTTGTAAATTGCAACAATACGGATTAGTCAAGTACTTTCACGTTGATAGAATGGTTTAAATAATACTAGTAGTACGATTAAAGATATTGGAGTCAACTAATGATGAATGTAGCAACCCATTAAATAAACATCCATGCAAAATCTATATACTCGTCAACTGTGAAAGTACTTGGCACTAATAAAACATTTGTATAAGCTATAACTTCTATCGGGTTCATACTATATATTTGAGCTAATATATATAACAAAATTTACGGGTATTTACTACATACAATAATGAATCACTATTTATTTCGTCAATATTACATGCAAATCATTTCAAACTTAACGGCAATATTTCGTTAAACCTTCGGGAACCTTCGTCACTCACGAATATTAACCGAAGTTGATTGTACTGTGAGTGAAAGAGAGAGCAGTAAGCTCGATCTCATTTCCTTGAGAACAATGAATTTAGACGAACAGCCGAAATGCATTAAACAACACAATTAATGTTTAAATCAGTTCGTATAGTTGAATTTGGCGTACACATTTGTCTTTAACAACAATTTCACTTAAAAATTTAACAGCATGCAACATTTTTATTAATTTAACTAAATTTTCGAAGTTAAAACATACAGTCAGGCTGAATCAGCTATTAATATTATATTTAGTCATCAGTGCCTTATCGTATCACGATTTTAAAGAGTAACATGCAAGTTTGACAATTGAGACTATTTCCTTCTTCAATTTAATTATAAATAATATTTTTTTATAACTCTTCCACCGAATTTGTACTAAATGCTATCATAGTTTTATTTACAGGGAAGTGAGCCGAAAACAACGTAGTTTTTATTTGGTAAAAGCGCTTATAACGACAAAAGAATTATATTAGGATTGTCTATGGGTTGTTTATTTTTTTTCTCTTTTTTTTGTTTACAATAATAATAAATAGCAAGTTGGACCAAAGAGAAGATATAAGGCCCAATGTGAAAAAAGAAAACGAATAGCAAAGTTTACTTGTATATCGGAAGAACACGCTGCGCCGACCACAAATGATTTGAGATAAGGGCAAGAGAATGCTGACAGGAGAGGGCACTAGCTCTTGAAACACAAGTCTATCACCTAGAACAGGAGTCAGAGACTACACAATTTCGTAACCATTTTCTTATGTTTTATAGATTGTTAATATTTCCGTTTTTAAAAAGAATAGCGAGTAACTGAAACCTAGTGCAAGTCTTGACAGGAAGTACAATGGACGCGTACAGACAAGAAATAACATTTTATTAGACCATCAATTATTTTTTTATCTTTTTAAACAACCCGTATACAAAAAAAAAGGAAGTATATAGTCGTGATTTTTTTAAACAATTACAAATTATTTCGAACGCGTAATATATAAGCGGAATTTCCAAGCATGCTTTGGCACTTTCACCATAAATAAATATATATTCTTTTTTTTTACATTTTTTGCATAGTGGAAGAAAGTATTGTATTACAAACGTCTATTATATCGAAGGGAACATTTACAAATTTAACCTATTAGCCTAGTCAAACAAATATACACACACAAACAAATTAATTCATTTTTATAGTTATGGAAAGAGATCTGCAAAGGATGTTTTTTTTTTTTTTAAATTTATTGCTCGTAATTTCCACTGAGTGATGGGTAATTTTGAGTTTCTCTATGAAGATGTGGTCAGATGAGCGATTTTTTGGATAAAGCCGCGATTTTAATACATTTAAGACTTTTATCCAGGTGGTGTAAATCACTGAAATCGTTTGCTAAAGATACCTATAGCGACACAAATCGCCCATGTGAACAAATCACAACAAAGAAGCAAGATACGGTCGCGCTATGAAAGAATAAATTATAATAATCCACAAAATAATTTTACTCTCTTCTACTAAGAAGTGTTCGATCACACCAATTTACCTATTTTTTAATTAATTATTTTTTTCATTATTCTAATCAAAAATACATAATAACCAACTTCAAAGAATTAATTCTAATGGTAATAATAGGGGAAAAAAGTATCTTAAAAATTAATAGTAACATTAAATAAAAGGATTAAAAAATAAAAACAGGTCTAACGTTATTTTTTCACGAACTAGTTTTCAGAGGCTACCTACATTTAAAAAAAGAAATATAACTTACTCTCTTTATTTCTCGTCGAATAAATAATTTCTTTCCTCTGTCGTCTATGCCTACGCGTGAGCAAAGCGTCCATAAAATTTTATTGCATCACTATTCTGTCTCATTTGGAATTTGAGGTTAGCCGACGCCGTATCGGGGGAATTTATTAACTAGAGTATAGTTGCCGTGAGGCGCAACAGTCTATGAATCGTCTACGATGAGGGATGGCGCCGATCGTATCCGGGAGTGCGTCGCGGGAGCAGAGCTTCACCTGCGGCCGGCGCGGGCGCGGGTGGCGCGGACGGGAGCCTTCTTGGCCTTGCTGGCCCTCGCGCCGCGCCCGGCAGCCGCGCGCGGCGTGCTACTGTCGCGCTCGGCCTCGAAGGACGCGGCGGGCGCGACGTGCGCCACCTCGGAGGGCGACAGGCTGACCTCCAGCCGCCGCCGGCGCGAGCGCGTCATGCGCACGTCGCCCGAGGCGGGAGGGAGCTCCACTACGGGAGGTACAGCTTTCGTCTTTTTAGCGCGAACTACTTTCCGTTCTTCGACGACGGGTTCGGGGCTAGCCTTGCGGGAAGAGCGACCGTTCTGTCCCTTCTCTCTCAACACGGGCTTGGTCACTTCCTCGTATCTCCTCTTGCGCGTGACTCTGGTCACGACGGTCTTCTCGTTCTCTATAGATTCTTTCGTGGCCCTATTCTTTTCTGTGACACTCTTACTCCTGAGTGCGCGTTTCACGACCGCCTGAGTCTGTTTGCCGGGAGTGCCATTTTCTACTTTGCTCCGGAGTTCCCTTCCGTTGACCTCTGTCTTGGTTTGCCTAGTTTCGATTTTTCTGCGTTTCTTGGGTACTGGAGATTTAGACTTCTTAGCGCGACTAGTTTTGGGGAATGCGACCTCCGTGCCGTCGAGGCCTTGACTGCTTTCTATGTAGATGTAATCGTCCAGTTTGGACCTAGATTTGGCGTATGTCTTTTCTACTGGTTTGACGGGAGGGACCACGTCATCGTCCATGTCTTGGAAAGTTGGTTCTGAGGATTCTGTAACGGGTGTTTCTATAGTATTAGCCTTAATAAGTTCTACGTCATTCTCTATGGAATTTTTGTTCATTCTGTTCTTGAGATTGTTAATGGTGTCGATGAGGGAAGTTTCCTTTTCCTCTGGTTCCTCGGCGATGTCTGATTGGGAGGTCCCGGCCTCTGAGGCGCTGGACTCCCGGTGTTTGTTCTTGTATCGGCGTTTATAGAGGTCCGCTTTGGTCATGTCCTGGGGGCAAAGGGGCTTGCTTAGTTTTGACTACATGAAGAAGAAATTGCCCTTTTGAGCTCTCTTTAAACTATTGATTTTTTTTAAAGTGTTGTTTCTCAGTATTGATAGAATCTACAGATTAGCTCCGGCAATAAATGATGATAAATGATAAATGAATGATGATAAATGATGTTTATTTTGCAAGTAGGTTTTTACAAACACTTTTACACGTCAATTTTTTTAAACTAGATGGGGCCGGTGTTTCGTACCTGACTACTCTGAGAAGAAACAGCCGAAACTAACTCAGAGGTCACGGTCTCTTTTTAAAATATTGGCCAACTCACATGAGGACTATGCAGATACGTGTCTGAAATGGTCTTTTGAAGAAAGAACCACACAGATTTGAGTGGACCTGTCCAGTCAGTGCAAGCATTTGTCAGTTATGGTGTAGCTCGACTTATAACTCAAGGAGATCAACGAAACGACGAACAATAGCCACATATACATTGTTATCTAATACTTACACATAATCTGAAGCTGTTATCAACCGGGATGCTGATGCCGAGCGCGGCCAGCAGCTCGTCGGTACCGAAGCGTCGCAGGGGGTCCACGGCGAGCAGACCGAGGACTATGCGCTTGCTTTCGTTTGATATGTTCTCCCAGATCGATCCTGTAAGAGGTGAAGGGGGATTAGGAGTGGGAAACATTTAACAAATTATTATTTGCTATAGCTGCTTAGTTGAGACAAAAGGAGTATAGGATCGTGGCAGGAGGCGTTCTGTAGTTTATAGCTATGGAACGAGATCTGTGAAGGAAGCGGCGTTGTACACACTTGTGATGGATAAAAAATGTTAAACTCGCGTCAGGACACTCGAAAACTGTCCTGATCGAAAATTAGTAAGACGGATTGACATTAGGTAACGAAGAAATTTGAACTTTATGACATCTGTCATTGAGTTTAGGTTTCAAAACTGGATATTATCTTATGCACAAACAAAACCTTCGGTTTCTCAAAAGAGGTAAAATTCGTACGACGGATTGTAATATTTCTGAGGTGTTAAATTTTTAATGTAAATGTCGTACGGCGTAAACGCTCTTAACGTGCTTTCAGAGACACAGGAAACTCAGTATATACTGGATGGTCACCCATCCATAGATTGGGCACGGCGAGCACTCCTTAACCTTGAAGGTGGACCCGAGCGGCTGTTATTATTTAGCCATGAGCCCCTGTAGTAGTATCATCATCATCAGCCTATAATTTTCCCAGTGCTGGGACACAGGCCTCCTCTCTATGAGAGGGAGTGGGCCGTAGTCCACCACGCGAGCCCAGTGCGGGTTGGAAGATGTCACATGTCTTCGAATTTTTAGTTCTAGAACATTTCGGTTTCCTCTTGATGTTTTCCTTCACTGTTTTTGAGGGCAGCGGTGATGAAATAAATTACACAAAGTAATGCGCCTGCCTGGGTTCGAACCCACGGCTTACTGCTCGTAAGTCGGGGCTGCCACCACTGGGCCACCGCTGCTTTCTCTGTAGTAGTATGAAGTAATACAAATAATACTAACCATCCATAGTAAAGTTTCCAATTCTGATTCTGTCCATAAAGGCTGTGATAGGTTCCTTCTTGGACAGAGGCTGGAACGGTGCTTTACCGCAGAGCATGTAATACTGAAAATACAAAACAATGGGTAAATTATTAAAAAGATAATTATTTGTGAACATACAACAAAATCTTTAGCTTGATATTTTTTATAACGTATCTACGTCAACAAAAATAACGTAGTAAATTTTGTTGAATTTCTTAAATAAAAAGGATTGTTACTTTAAGTGACTTATGGCACTATTACGAAGTCGAGAAAACAGTATAGCGGTTGGGCAGCTTTAGGTTTTTTTTTAAACGTTGCCTCACACGAGTAATTTACCCTGTGTCGTGGGAGCGTTTAAACTCACATACACATACAGCCAGACCCGGAACAACTATCTGTCGGCCATACAAATATTTGTTCCGTGCGGGAATCAAACCCGTGACACGCAGCGTAGCAGTCGATCGCTCAACCACTGCGCCAACCGTGCCGTCCGTGCTCTTACACTAAAGTCACGAGTATAAGTTTAACAAGCTCCCAGAAATCTGGCGTTTGAGTCTGTTCTTTAAGTTTGTAGTGTTGCCTCTCAGTTTATCAAAGTAGGTAGTTAGCTGACACTCACATAGACGACCCCGAGGCTCCACAGGTCGCACTGCGGGCCGTAGCCGGGCGCCGCCGCACTGCGCGCGCGGGACACTACCTCCGGCGCCGCGTACGGTAGGCTGGGGGAGGGAATATGTATTAAAACTACTGCATAGCAACAGCATGTCACAGCTACCAGTATATTGCAATTTAAACCTTATATTAACGACCTTAATGTCACAATACCAGGCAGTGGCAGTTAATACGAGATTATACAACAGTATTATAACATGATACCCGAAGGTTAGAGACATAGTTAAACTAATAGTATATCAATAACATTATCAACTAATTCGGTCCTTCGAGCCGGATACATAATGGTCAAATAAAATAGTGCTTTTAAGCTAACCTGAGAGTAAATCCGCTAAGTGCAAGCAACTGAAGAGATCAGTCTTAGAGATAACTGTAGCAGAGTGCTGAATGTGCGGTGAAGCGTCTCAAGCGAAACTCAGGGTTTTGTAATAGAATAATAGAAAATATAATTAAAGAAAACGTATATTAGAGAACAAACGAAAGGTGACAAGTGACACAACTTATAAAAAGTAATTATGTCACTGCAGCTGAACAAACAACAAGGAGGCTTTAACACTTTCCCTCAGCTGCTAGTCGGCCGTTTGAATTTATCCTTCAGACCCAAGTTCTGAGCTAGTTCCTGCAATCTGGGTCTGGGCAGGGCCTTAGTTAGGAGGTCTGCTAACTGGGTAGCAGAGCTAGTCCTCTCAACCACGATGTCGTTTTGAAGCACAAGCTCCCTCACGAAGAAGTGCCTCACACGAATGTGCTTGGTGCGACGATGAAATTCTGGATTATGTGCTAGTTTCACCGCTGCTTCGTTGTCCACAAACAAAACTGGAATTTCTTTTTGGTCATTCAAGTCTTTGAACAGTCTCTTTAGCCAAATTAATTCCCTTGCAGCTTCACTTGCTGCCACAAGCTCAGCTTCTGTAGTGCTAATGGCGACTGAAGGTTGTCGTTGGCTCATCCAGGAGATAGCTCCTCTTGAAAACAAACATAATACTCCAGTCGTAGAACGTCCTGTTTTCAAGCATCCAGCATGATCAGCATCACTGTAGGCTTTTATTTGGTTAGGAGAATTTGCATCATGAACATACATTATTCCTCTTGATAATGTTCCTTTCAAATATCTCATTATCCGCTTAACCATACGCCAGTCGCTAGAAGTTGGATTTTCTAAGCTCCTCGAAGCCATTCCTACAGCATACGCCAAATCAGGGCGAGTGCCCACCATCAAGTAAGCGAGCGAGCCTACTGCTTCTCTGTAGGGAAATGACTGTGACTCTTTGTCAGCTTTCCCTTCTTCGATAATTCCTTCTTTCTGTAAAGGAGTCGATACTGGATTACAGTCTTTCATATTGAACCTCTCCAAAACCTTATTTGCGTAAGCTTCTTGCTTTATGAAAATCGAGCCGTCCTTCATTTGTTCTATCTCCAACCCAAGATAGAATGAAGCTGGTTTGCTAGTAATCATCAAAATCTGTTTTAGTTCAGAGATGAAACTATTTGCTAGGTTTTCATTACTCGCTGCAACCAAACCATCATCAACGTAGAGTGCTATTAAGATTTTCTTATCTCCTACAAATTTTGTATATAAGCATGGATCAGCGTCGCTTGTCTTGAAGCCTAAAGATTCAAGTGTTTCTGCAAAACAGTAGTTCCAGCAGCGCGGTGCCTGCTTCAAACCATAAAGGCTTTTCTTTAGACGACATACTCTGGATGTTCCATCTTCAAAGCCTTCTGGCTGCTGCATGTAAATCTCTTCAGTCAAATTTCCGTTTAGGAAGGCTGTTGCAACATCAAACTGAATAAGATGAAGTTTCTCTCTTGCTGCAACGCTGAGCAAAGATCGTATAGTTGCTAACCTCGCTACTGGGCTAAAGGTTTCGTTGTAGTCAAAGCCCTTCTTCTGCTTAAACCCTTTTACAACCAGTCGAGCTTTAAACTTTTCTATTGTACCGTCAGGTTTGTTTTTGACTTTAAAAACCCATTTACATGGAAGAGCTTTTCGATTGCTCGGTAGATTCTGCAAGTCCCATACTTTTAATCTTTGCAAAGAATCGATTTCACTCTTCATGGCTTCTAACCATCTATCTTTACTTTTTCCACTTGATACTGCTTCCTTATACGTCGAAGGTTCTTTTTCAGTATCGACTAGGAATAAACTATAGTCATCCAATTTACGTGGAGGTCGTAGAGTACTTCTGTCCCTGAGATTATATCTTGGAACGTCCGGTAGAGAAACGTCTCCCGCTAAATTCATCGGAGTCTCCACATAGGTAGGAACAGCATCTACGAATTCTTCTTCAGTTTCACTATCTGAAAATGTGGTTTCGTTTTCTATAAGCTCTCCTTCATTTACTCCCTCTAATTGGACTGACTGTCTTTGTTCATTTGATTCATATGCCTCTATTGCTGTCTCAATAGGCCTCATTGAATGTCTATCTTCTAATTCTCCCTCTAATAGAATAGATCTCTGTTCTGATCGGACTTCCCGATTCAAGGGATTAGCGATTTGCGAATGCTCTTCTTGAATAATTTCTTCAGGAAATGCGTGATATGATACGGTCCAATCTTTCTCAATTGGTTTTGGGTCACATTTAGCATTTTCTCCTGAAGTTTTAACTTTAACTTCAACCCCTGGAATAGGTGTCTTTTCGAAGACAACATCTCTAGATCGGATTAGATTATCAACTTTATGCTGTGTTTCATACCAGATACGATAACCGTCATCATTGTCGTATCCTATGAGAATGCCTTTAGTTGCTTTCTTATCTAACTTCTTACGTTTTTGTTTCGGAACATGAGCGTAACACGTGCTTCCAATTATTCTAAGGTGCTTTATGTTGGGCTTCTTCCCAAACCATAATTCATAGGGTGACTTGTCCTTCTCTCTAGTTGCGCTTGTTCGGTTTAAAATATACACAGCTGTCATTATTAGTTCTGCCCATAATGCTTTTGGCAGTTCTCTTTGAGCATTCATTAATGTTCTTGCGGTTTCTACTAAAGTCCTGTTTTGGCGCTCGCTACAGCCATTCTGCTCTGGCGTGTACGGCATAACAAGACGTTGTTTAATTCCTTTTTGATTTAAAATATCTTTAACTTCTTTATTGTCAAACTCGGTTCCGTTATCACTCAACAACGTTTTGATTACATGTCCTGCGACCGTTGCTTCTTGTAGCATTATTCTCAATTTGTCTTTGACGTCGCTTTTGTTTCTAATGCAATAAACCATGCAGTATCCGGAGTAGTCATCTTTAAAAAGTACATAGTAACGATATTTTGTAAAACTCATAGGGAAAGGACCACAAACATCTGTATGAATTATGTCTCCTGGCTGTGTAGATCTCTCTCGTATGCCAAACTTTAATCTATGCATCTTTCCGTAGATACAAGCTTCACACAACTCTTTGTTTATTGGAAGAGACAATCCTAATTCTCTTTGAATAACTTCCTTAACGTGCCTTTTGTTTTGGTGCGCTAATCTCTCATGATACAGCTGCATCAAATCACTTGTAGTAGTGGCAAGTACAGGTACTGGTGGCAGGACATTGCGAACTTTCAACTTAAAAAGTCCTCCACAGTTATTACGTTTGCCAACAACTGATACTTCCCCATTCAAAATTACTTCGCAAGTTTCCGGGGTCGAGATGAACTTGCTATTTTTCTGTTTATCGTGCATAGCTAGCACTGAATACAGATTTCTCTGGATCTCAGGCACATACCAAACGTCTGTGAGTGCTATGTTCACAATCTTTCCTTTGACATCTGCTTCCAAATAAATTGTTCCTTTGCCTTTTGCTTGAACAATGTTACCATTCGCTGTAGTAACTCCTTGGATCTCGTGAAACTCATGGAATATTTGGAATAGGTCACTCCTGTTGGTTACGTGGCTAGTCGCTCCATTGTCCACGTACCATGACTCTCTATCTTGCGGTATAAATGCCATAATATCCACGCTCATAATAGCCATATTCGCACTTTGACTTGAAGATGGCTTGTCTTTACTGTCTTTTGGCGGGCGACCATCTTTCATCCACTTTTGGCAGGATCTTACTCGATGTCCCATCTCATGGCAGTAATTGCATCTCATATGCTTATCCTTATTCTTCTTGTCTTTACGAATCGTGCTATTCTGTGTCGTCACAAATACCTCTTCACTCGATTCACCATTCTTCTTTTCAAGTGACTTCTCGTGAGCGCAAAGGTGACTTGTCAAACCTTCTACTGTCCTCTGCTCTTTGGCTAACAACAACCAACTTGATTTAAACTCGAAATACTTCTGATCTAATGTGTCAAGAATTTTGCAAATGAGGAATATTTCTGGTAGTTTCTTATTAGGATCATCCTTGCCAATCTCTCTATTCAACTGACACCAGAGAGTTTTCAATTTACAAATATGTGTGACCATATCATCAGAGTGATTTAACTTAAATCCGAAGAATTCTAAACAAAGATTATAAGCTCGATTCTCATTATCTCCGTCGAATAACCGATGTAGTTCTAACCAAACTTCTCTAGGACATGTGAATGACATTACCTTTCTAACGGTATCTTCGTTTAAATTTGTTGAAAGCAGGATCATTGCATTGTTTTCTGCCTGTATAAAACGCGCTAGTTTCGTTTTAAATGCAGTAACTTCTGCGTCTCCTACACCTGCTGGCAACACGGGTCTCTTACATTTTCCGTCGACTATATCCAATGCATCGGGTATGCTTCTTAGAAGGATGGATATTTTATACTTCCATGTATCCCAGTTACTCTTTCCTTGAAGTGGTGTAATATGTACCTTTGTACTTAAATTTTCCACTTTTTCGCTCGTTTCCATTTTTTCCGCTAGCACATAACCTGTAGCAGAGTGCTGAATGTGCGGTGAAGCGTCTCAAGCGAAACTCAGGGTTTTGTAATAGAATAATAGAAAATATAATTAAAGAAAACGTATATTAGAGAACAAACGAAAGGTGACAAGTGACACAACTTATAAAAAGTAATTATGTCACTGCAGCTGAACAAACAACAAGGAGGCTTTAACAATAACTAAGATATTTTCCACTTTTTGTCTTTTTAGTCCTATCAATAACTCAGGAAACGGGATACTTAACATGTTTAGTATTTGTTTTGAGTTCCCGATATTTCGGCGCTGTTGCAAGCGCCATGGTCACGGATAAACTGAAGTTAACGTGGGTGGGTGTTTAAGTGCAGACAAATCGGTCGACCCTCTTAACATTGTAAATATTCCATTTAGTCCGGGGAATTTACGCCGAATATTAGGCTAACTTTGCATTAATTAAAAACAGCGATTTTTTTCATTGAATGTGTAGGGTATGGACAGGAGAGTATATTAAGCTGTATCCCGCGAAAAGTTCACCTCCGCGTATATGTTTTTTTTAAGAAAACGTCTAATATGTATTTAACTTGGTGGAAAAAAATATAAACAGGTATGTTTATTTGGAGTATTTGTAGAACAGATTGAGTACTACAAGTAGGTCAGAAAATTAAACATTTTCGTCCACGGAACATTCGTTTATTTTTAAAAATCTTATAATTTGACTTCGTACTTAAGGCAAAAATATTAACAGGACAAAAATAGTGCTAAAATGATTTATATCACCATGTCTAACTATTATTATGAAAATTAAACAAATTCTGCTCCGGACTTCGCAGAAAATCAAGAAAATCAAAAAATCTTAAATACTACTTACGGCAAAAATGTAACAGGATTTAAATTCATTTAATAATGAGAAATATATAAATCCAAACCTTAATCCCCCAAAATTAAACAAATTAGAGCGATAATTAATATTGTCAAAGTAAAAATTAAATTACGATGCACGGTGTCAGCGCTAAGCAGCGTGCGGCGTACGGCGTGTGCTAGTGTGCGTAAACAAGATAAGCGCTTCGTTCATTGTGTGCGTATGACTGTGTTGTTGTTTGAGTCGGTGTTTTATTGAGTTACGCGATTGTACACCTTATTTCTTTTTGCGGAAAGATCAAATTCCTATGAAACTGCTGCGCCAAATACAAGAATAAAGCTTGCAGACGTATTTTACGTAAACATTAATTGATTTTTTTTCACGATTTGCTTTAAAGTGTTTAATTTTCGTGTAAATAGGTTAGAAATAGCCTTTTGATGAAAGTTAAACTAAATTAAACCCTGTTACCTTTTTGCCTCAACCGCTATTGTAAAAAAACTGGTAATAATAACTTCCGGTAGTACAATTTGTTTAATTTTGTTTATTGGCGGTGTAATATATTAATTTAAGTTATTTTATGTAAAAAAACCGCTGTTTATATTTTTGCCTTAAGTACAATCCAAAAATTTCGTAAATGTTTTTTTACCGTAATTTCCGTGGACGAAAATGTTTAATTCTGAAAAAATATATTACTGTCACCAATTCTTTACCTAAAGTAACAAAATTTGTCCTGTTAACATTTTTTTCCATGTTTTTATTCACAAAAACGCGTTTTCGTCTTTTTCAGCTTGATCCGGTCTCGGAAAATGTTTAATTTTTTTTTATTATTTGAAGAGCTAAGGTTAAGTACACGATTCAAGAAAAAAATCGCTGTTTATATTTAATGCAGGGTTCAAATCTAAAAGCCCCGGACTAATTTCCAGCGTTATTGATAGTGTTAATGACCATGTCAGTTTAAAAACTTATATCTTTTTAGTCCTTTGCGACTGCCACAATCCATCATCTGCCTAGCCTTTTCCCAACTTTATTGGGGTAGGCTTCCAGTCTTATTGGATGCAGCTGAATACCAGTATTTTACATGGAGCGACTGCCTATCTGATCTTCACAACCCAGTTAATACTGGGTAATACGATACCCCTTGGTAAGACTGGTTGTCAGACTTTCGGGCCATTAACTACCTGTAACGCCTGCCAAAGATCTACAAATGACAGCCGGGACCAACGGCTCAACGTGCTTTCCGAGGCACGGAGGAAACTCGTATGTAATGATGGTCACCCATCCACAGACCTAACTTGCCAAGCTTTTTTTTTTGAATTTTGCTAGCTGACATGTGACATTAATTAGATTCTTTGTTTATATAAACTGGAGCACTATTGTATAAAATCTGGTTCTTCTAACCTAACCGACAGATGTGTTGCTGGGGAGTTTGTTCCGCCACTTCTTCTTCCCAGCTAAAATACTAGGAAGTGGCGAAGGGCGGGCGTTTGAGGGACTGTCTCTTGTAATTTTGACGTTCAAGAAGTGCTGATTATCAGCCTAATTTGAATAAATGATTTTTATTTTGATTTTGATTTTAAGCACGGCTTAACCTTGAAGACCGACCCGTGCAGTTGTTATTATTTAGCCACAAGCTCCACTCGCGACTGCCTCAATCCCTGGTAGATTAACATGCAAACAAAGTTGTTTGTTTACCTGAAGCATGGCGTCATCATGCGAGGCCTCTCCTCAGCGCAGTCGGGCGTCCGTCGCGCGAACCCAAAGTCCACTACTTTGACTTTCGCTTCGCTGAGGCGTGAGCATGATAAGAGAATGTTCTGGAAATAAGAAAACTTTGATGATTATCTGTTGTTCAGCTCGGTGCCAAGTACCCAGCATATGGGTCGAACAATGATTCGTTTGTGTGTCGTAATACGTAACTTTAAATGATGCTCACTCGAGCAAAATTGGATTATTTGAACTAAGCAACGTGTTTAAGAGAGCCCGAGATTATGTTGAAAAGAGGTAAATTTTTTTTTCAATAAAATGTAGTACTAAGGACCCCATGGTTGCCTGCCAGGGCTGTCAAAAGTCCGCTGTTCGAAAGAGATACCGCGGCCCTGGAACACAAAGGGCTAAGAAGAAACATGGATAGGTTTTAGTCAGTTTACGAGTCTGACACTCTCTTCCGCTCCGCCCAGAGCAGGAGGGGTCATTTGATGATGACCCATCCGTAAAAAATAAAATAAAAAAGCACATTAACTCATTTTTGGGTGCATATACCCATACGAGAGTTGGTAAGTATGGATGTTTGTTACTCTTTCACGCGAAAACTATTGAACAGATTTGGATATCATTTGGTACACGGGTAGTTTATAACTTGGATTAAGAGTATTTGCGCCTTACGACATTTCGTACAAACTTTCAAGCCCTTATGTTCCGAAATGACTGAATCAATTTGAATAAAACTTCATACTCATAAGCAGTATACATAGGTCTAAAAAGTTACAAAAAACATTTTCGAAAAATAGTGTTTAGTGTTACAGCTAAATTAGACCGATTATAAATTATCTATAGAAAGAGAAATTTCCATTTATCTTTTTTTTTTCAAAAGACTTTTCGAAAATGTTTCCTGCTTATGCGTATTAAGTTTAATTAAAATCGATTCAGTCATTTCGGAAAATAAGGACTTGAAAGTTTGTATGAAAAGCTGTAAGGTGTAAAAGCTCTTAACACATAGGATATTTATTATCCCCGTGGTGGTACAATCCCGTGTGACAATTACCGAACACCAAGTCTGCGAAGTCGCGGGTATAGGCTAGCTAGTGTGTGGAAATTTACCTCAGGCTTGAGATCCCTGTGCACGACTCTCCTGGCGTGCATGTGCCGCAGCGCGAGCGCGAGCTGAGCGAGCAGACGTCGCGCGGCTCGCTCGTCGATGCCGCCCGAGATCTGTGCCGCCAGCTCGCCGCCCGCCGCTAGCTCTGTTACTATGTACGTGAAGGCCTGTTGAGGGGGATACATGTATTAGTTGTATGTCAACATGGATTCGCTGTAGAGAGGTAGGCAAGACGGAACACCCGTCAGATTGGAGGATCCTCCTTTTTCTATGGAGGAACATATACAAGGTGGAGCGGGACGATCGACATTCCTTTAAAAGTGTCATGTTCTTTATCCGTATGCAAAAAAATCAATCAAATCCTATGAATACTTTAGCCACAGTACATAGGAAACTATTTTTCATTTTCTTATTTTTAGGGTTCCTTACCCAAAGGGTCAAACGGGACCCTATTACTGAGACTTCGCTGTCCGTCCGTCCGTCTGTCACCAGGCTGTATCTCATGAACCGTGATTGTTAGCCAGTTGAAGTTAAATTTCTACAGATTATGTATTTCTGTTGATGCTATAACAACAAATACTAAAAACAGAATAAAATTAATATTTAAGGGGGCTCCCATACAAAAAAGTGTTTTTTTGTTCGTTTTTATAAATAAAGGTACGGAACCCTTCGTGCGCGAGTCCGACTCGCACTTGTCCGGTTTTTTTAACATTTTGTGGATCTGAGTCCGTAATAATAGTTAAACATTGTAAGGTGAAGAACCTGTGCAAAACGTTTTCCTGTGGCTAAAGTATTCATTGGATTTGATTGATTTTTTGTATACGGGTAAAGAACATGTCACTCTCTACGTGATTTAAAGGAATGTCGATCGTCCCGCTCCACCTCGTATAACACATCGACCTTCCGCCTCCTACAATTCTACAAATCTGATGGTTGTCGCAATCCTTTGCCTCCACATAATGTTTTTATTAACTAGTTATTAATTTAACAGTTACTGACTGTCTCGTTGGTTTAGTAGTCGTGAGCGCGACTGCTGAGCTTGAGGTATTGGGTTCGATGCCCAGGTCAGGCAGTGTTATTAGGTTTTTCCATCAGGAATTTCTCTGTAGCAGCCACGGAGTCTGGATTTGTGCCCAGTTGATGGCAATAGGCTCGCCCCCCATTACATAAGACTTAAACATAATTGGCGGAATATGGGTGTTCTATTAGGTACTCCTATGCTTCATCAGAATCAGTCGTGTATTTCTCAGAAGATTCACACAGCGATTCGTTTTGTCCATAAATGTTGGTCTCACAGCAGAACAAAGAATCCTTAGTGGCGGTACTTTCATAAAAGCCTACAAGCTTTGCTTGCCTAACCACCTACCCTTCAGGATGTTAAGATTTTTAACAGTCTGCTTGCTCTACGGCAAGACCCTAGGGGCTTGCCGTATTGTTGGCTTCTAGGCACAAAACTTTTTGGTCTTACAAGAGGGTTCTGACTTTTGCTGTGAGGTACCATAACTAATGAAAAGGTTTCGCAGACAATGTAGTTTAATTCGGCGTTATTTTAATAGCTGTGCGTTTGTTATAAATTAAGGGAAAATTAAACTTACAGAGTCATGGAAGACTTCGTGCAGTGTGATGATGTAGGGACATCCTTGACACGCCTTCAGCAGTTCTATCTCTTGTTTTATGTCTTTTTTCTGGGTTGATATTATCTGTGAAACAAAGAAAACATGGTGTGTTAATTTATTATATAATACGTCTATATTCTGCCGTCATATATTATGCGTCTGATAGCGATGAATGGACCAAGAAAAGTGTTACGCCGACCCCAAATAGAATAGGACAAGGCCAGGAAGATGATGATATTCTGCAGCCAGAAGGAAGATGCCAAGTTTGGGCGATAATTCATCATCATCATTTCAGCCCAAAAGACGTCCACTGCTGGACATAGGCTTTCCCCAAGTGTCGCCACATTGACATTTTGGGGGGTTTAGCCATAATCGCCACGCTTGGCAGGCGGGTTGGCGATCGCAGTACGGTTGTTACAAAAGCATAGAGAACGCTGCTGCCCATTCTCTGGCAAGTCCCTTAGTCGCCTCTTACGACACCCACGGGAAGATATGATAAGTATCTAGACAGTTTCAGTAGTGAGAAAGAAACGAGATAACGCTTTCGTTTAGGATATATCTTTACGACAATTTGTGGTCGAAAATCAAGTAAATTATGCATTGTGCTATAAATCATGAGGGCAAGACATACGTATGCATATCTTAAAATTAAGTAGTCTGTTGATATGATCAGTGATCGGAGTAGGTGGATTGATTTTTGGTACTTGTATCATAAATGCACACAGAAAGAATAACATGGATAAGCCATTTTTCCCGAAAGTAATTCCGGTATTTCCGGATTCAATTAAATATTCTTAATGTTGGTAGTGATATTATTACAACTCAATTCTAAATTTAAAGAGAAGGTATCAAAACTAAATTATTTTATTATTTATCTGTTGAATAATAAAAACAATCGAATTCCGATCGAAGCATTAATATATTTTTTATTTTTAGCCATTTTATGGCCACAACTTTTTTATAAATTGTTGCACTTTTTCAATCAAATCAACCAATTCCTGAGGAATGTCCATATTAATATATACGTTTCGGATCAATGACCCCAATTCAATCTACTTACTCCGATCTATGGATATGATAGATGGGTATAAGAGTAGAGAAAGACCAAAAAAACTAAGGATGGACTGTGTGAAGGATGGCTAGTGTAGTGGTATGGAACCCACACATGCACACACCCTGTGAACTCAACTACTTAAGACGATGCAGTCTCTGAGTTCGTGGCAGTTCAAATACGCTACCACACACAGCCGGTCATAACCGCTAACCGCGTCACTCGCGTCAATTTATATTAAGTAACCTAATCATAGTCTTTGTTTAGTTATATGTAGTAACCGCATCATTAAACTCAGTGTGTTATACTCTAATGATCATTTAATTTCCTATTATATAGAATCTATAGCACACCCCAACAAAGTTCTATACAAGAATGGAGTTGTCTGATGAGATGACGAGTAATAGAGAAGTACGGCAGAAGCCATGCTGCGCCGACCCCAAATAAATATAGATAAGGGCAGTTCCTGTAATTAAAAAAACAGCAGGGCACGGTATTAAGTCTCCCATCGTTTGTGGAACAGCACCACATTTGCACTCCAGGGCGGAGTCATTAGTGAATCTCCACCTGAGCAGACTCCTTACCGCAACCAACCTGGGTCCGAAATCTATTTAAAAATTCCAGGTCAGCCCTGGAAATTCATGCCCAGGTGGGATACTTTCAGAAGGTGGCACGAATGGGTTAGGTTTAGCAGAGACCGTCAGATAATACTCACTTTAACAGCGTACTCCTTCCCGGTTTGCCGGTGTATGCACTTCCGGCAAACGGAGTACGATCCGTCACCGAGTAGCGGAGTGCTGAGCTCCACTGCGTACTTCTGGAAGAATGGCGAGTCCTGGAAACAGAAGGGATTCGTAAGTCAGATCTAATGGCTTTAAAAATCGGCAGCAGTATTTCTCTTCGTGGTTCTGTTTTTAAGGCATAGGCAGATTTGGCGGTTTTAGTTCTATGCAGTCAATGATAGCATTGCAGCAGCTCTGTATGGTGTCGGACGTAAAGAATAGCACCATCCCTTATCTTCCCGTGGGTGTCGTAAAAGGCGACTAAAGGATTTTTTTTTTTTTTATTTTTTATTATGGGACAATAAACAGCTACAATATAAATTTTACAACTAATAAATAGGTTAGTAATAACAATATTGCAGCCCACTACATTATCCTCATGTTAACAAAATTAAGATTAAGTAAAAAAGTGCCACTAGATAAGCATTAACCAGAAATCAGAAAAAAAAAAATTGGCTATTAAAATACAATACAATTAATTAAGTAATTATTAAAAACAAAGAATAATATTTTTGGATAAAAATTAAATAAAAATAAATGTGGGATTGTCACTTATTAAGTAAATAGGAAATTTAGTACTTAAGTATCACAGATAAGAAGTTAAATTATGAAAAAAGGAATCAACAGTACAAAACAATTCATTTCTAAAAAAGAGAAAAAATAATAAAATAGTTGCAATAAATTAAATTGAGAATAAAGGACTCACACTACTTCTTATTGTCATTAAATAAAATTTTAAAAACATTGGATTTAAATTTCGATTTCGAACAAGCAAAAATATCAATATCAATAAAGTTGCAATTATAAGATTCCACTATACGACGAACAGGGCAATGCAATCCTGAATTAGTCCGACAAGTATTCACAGCGAACAATGTACCTGCACGGACACTACGCTTATTTACAGTGCGGGGGACCACATAGCATAGTTTACTCGTGAGATCAATGGAATCAAAGTGATTATGAAGAATACCATGTAGTATGTTGGCTTCTAAAAACTTACGTCTAGATTCTAATGTTAACATATTGTATTTGCTAAGTAATTGTGAGTATGACAAAAACCGTTTATAACACCTATAGTACATGGCGCGAAGTAATTTACGCTGGACCTTCTCGATCTCATCTATATATTTCTTATAGAACGGGTTCCAAATTGGGACCGCATATTCAAGCTGCGAGCGTACAAGCGTTTTGTACAAGTAAAGATAGGTGGAAGGCCGTTTGAACTCGGTAGAAGATCGCATGACAAAGCCATACATCCTAAATGAATTATTAACAATTCTCTCTACATGCTGATTAAGCGATAACTTATTGTCCAATAGAACACCAAGATCTCGTACAATTGGGGTGTTACTCAGCAGGGTATCATTTAGTCTATACTTAAAATTGGTTATAGTTTTTTTTTTTGTAAAATTTATGTAATGACATTTGGAGATGCTCAAGTGGAGTTTGTTGTCAAGACAGTAAGCGGAGAGTCTATTTAAGTCTTCTTGAAACATTAAACAGTCTTCTATGGTTGTAATAGTTTTGAAGGCTTTCAAATCATCAGCATACATAAGAAATTTAGTACTTAAGAAGCATCTCCCAATGTCATTTACATAAATATTAAATAGTAGTGGCCCCAGGATTGAGCCTTGTGGAACGCCAGAAGTTATAGCAACCGTATCAGACTGATGGCCACTCACAACAACCTTCTGTGTTCTATTCTCAATGTAAGATGCAAACCAGCGCAGCCTGGCAAATCTGCCCATTCTCTGGCAGATTTGCCAGAGAATGGGCAGCAGTGTTCTCTGTGCTATTGTAACAACCGTACTGCGATCGCCAACCCGCCTGCCAAGCGTGCCTATTATGGCAAAACCCCCCAAAATGTCAATGTGGCGACACTTGGGGGAGGCCTATGTCCAGCAGTGGACGTCTTTTGGGCTGAAATGATGTTGAAAAATGATGAATGATAGCGTTTAAATCAATTTCGTTCGATGGCTGAGTTTTCTAACGGATTTGTTTTGATTGAGTTTATTAAAACTGAAGATACTTTACGAGGATAGCCGATAAAGTTGGCGTTAAATAACGTTTCATCCCATAAAGATTTTACTATACATACAGTCGAACATCGAACCTGCTTCTTTTTGAAATCTGTTAAATACAGTCAAATTATGGAACTAACGTCCTCTCGTCGCTTTTCTGTTACACCCTGCCTTTATGAAACTTGGCAGACTGTTGAGTACATTTAGTACCTTGCATTACCTTCTTTATTGAAGGGGTATAAGTAATGCCTAGGGTACTGACTGCAAAACCGAGGAAGCCGTGGTAGAAGTAAATAGGTATTTACCTTGGCGACCCATCCTTTGAGCTTTTCATTCTTCTCTCCAGTGGCTTGCATCCATATTTGATCAGCTATCACGTTCTCAGAGAACAATATGCTGGGAGCCACATACGAGTAGCCTGGAAATAAAATATATAATTAACATTAGATACAGAAACACAGGATATAACAAGATTATTATTCTTGGGTGGAACAAATAGGTGGAAGCAAGCAGAAGCGTTGCTATCGTAGGTAACAACAAAGCTGAAGCGAGAATGTAATTCCACCGGACTCGCGTGGTTATTAATAAATGCTGCTAAGTGGCTGAAAAATCTATGTCGTCCTCATCTGCCTAGCTTTTTCCTAAACTATGTTATGTTGGGGTCGGCTTCCAGTCTAACCCGATGCAACTGTGCGGCTGTTAGGTAATTAACTTATCAAGGCCCCGTATATAGAGGCCGAGTATCAGTTATAAGAGGGTCCAGATCTTGCTGACTACTACTTCTAGAGTGTTCTACTCATGGGACAGTTTATCATGAGGCTTATAGTTCTTTCGCTGTAGCAAGGTGCAAGTGACATTTGGTGTATTTGGCAAATTTACTACAGTTATTATTAATTCCGTATTTTACGACTATGGTATTGAGGGTGCAGCTAAAATATTCAGTCATGATTTTAAATCAGGTTACGTTTAAGATTGAATAGGAACGGTTCATCTCATGTTACTTGCACCATTCTAAGGCGAAAGGCCTTTAAGCGTGCCTCCACCTGGTGAAAGTCTTCCACCTGGACATGAGTTGCCATGGCTGACCTAGAAGTCCTTAAATAGACTTCGGACCCAGGTTGGTCGCAGTTAGGAAAACCGGCTCAGGTGGAGATTCACTAATGACTCCGACCTGGAGTGTAAATGTGGTGCTGTTCCACAAACTATGGGGCACTTAATATCGTGTCCTGCTGTTTGTTCATTACAGGAACTGATGGACACAACAGAGGGAGACAAACTAACGATACGCTAAGAAGAAGAAGATGGTGCAGAGAAACGCAATGGTTTTAAAGGGTATCTTCCAGGCCAGTTCTCGAGTCTTATAGTGTTGTAGAGAGTTGTACTCACCCATGAACAGTTTGTCGTGATGCTTGGGCGCCTGCGCGGGCGAGTCGGTGGGCGGCATGCGAGTGAACTCGTCCGCGAAGTTGCACGTGTCGGCCGCGTGCGTCAGCACGGGCACGAAGGGAGCCGGGATCTCGCGCCGGGCTACTGCTTCCCAGTCTAAGTTCTAGAAGAGTAGAGGTAATTTGATTAGTGAAGTGTCCTTCATGTTTTAGTCGGTAAGCGGCATAGGCTGGGCGGATCAATGGAGTGTATATTTTGCGCGCTACTCAGTGTAGCGCGCTTTGCCCCGTTGAGCCGCCTTTGAAAGAGATCTACACTCAGCATTGGGTTGCCAAAGGTTGAAGAAGAAGATGTGTTTGAAAGTTTTTTGCAATACTTTCATCTGATTCGGTTCTTGTCTTATTTACATTATATTTCATCGAACGTAACGTTGACGTTAACGTTGTAAATTGGGATTTAAATCCTAATTTTTCTGCCTTATTTGATAGTTATACAAAACTAGCTGTCCGGCGCAACTTCGTTTGCGTCACTTTTTCCCCGTTTTCGCAACATTTTTCATTGCTGCTCCACTCCTATTGGTCGTAGCGTGATAATATATAGCCTATAGCCTTCCTCGATAAATGGGCTATTTAGCACTGAATGAATTTTTCAAATCGGACCAGTAGTTTCGGAGCCTATTCAATGCAAACAAACAATCAAATCTTTCCTCTTTATAATATTAGTTTAGATTGAGACTAGCTGCTGCCCGCGACTTCGTTCACGTGGACATTTTGATGTATTTTTCAGACATAAATTATTCAGATAAACCTTCCCATTGAATCATTCTCTTTCTATTGATGAAAACTACATCAAAATCCTTTGCGTAGTTTAAGAGATCTAAGCGTACAGACGTCGGGAAGCGACTTTGCTTTATACTATGTAGAGATACATCTTAGCGACTTTTAAGTAAGCCCTGGTTTCTAAAGCTTTTTATTGCAAGCTGAGGTTATTGTCGAACTAACCTTGGAACATATATCTAACCTGGAAAAACGAATGCCGCTTGAGCTCCTCAGCGTCGAGTTCACCTCCTCCGAGCCGACGACGTGGGTCTTTTACCAATAATCTGTGAAACAACAATATTGATTCATTAGAAGGGCTGAGATTTCTCATTCATTGCACATCATCATCATCAGCCTATTATGTTCTCACTGCTGGGACACAGGCCTCCTCTCATGAGAGGGAGTGGGCTGTAATCCACCACGCGGGCCTAGTGCGGGTTGGTAGATGTCACATGTCTTCGAATTTTTTGTTCTAGGACATGCCGGTTTCCTCACGATGTTTTCCTTCACCATTTTTTGAGGGCAGCGGTGATGAAATAAATTACATAAAGAAATGCATCTGCCTAGGTTCGAACCCTCGACTTACTACTCGTAAGTCGGGGCTGCCACCACTAGGCCAACGCTGCTCTGCATATTCATTGCACGGTTTATTTTAATTACTTTATTGTTGAATTAGTTTAACCTTTTACTCTGGACGCTCGTAACTTGCACGTATTTCTAGTTCTCACATATTTTTAATTATCAACATGAATGATATAACGAAGAAATTGTAACAAAAAATTGATTTAAAAGAGTGTCCGTGGAGTTTCTTGCGCATTCTTTCTCCATAGAAATCTACGCTTTGGAATGGGCAACTACAGTAATTTCACAAGTTATTATGCCTTGTGTTTGGGACTGTAGCGTTGCGTTTTGTTCTGTTTTTTTTTACTTTCAAAAGTGCCTGTAATGGTTTAATCGTATATGGAACAATACCACATTTACACTCCAGGGCAGAGTCATTTATAAATCTCCACCGGGCATCTTTCCCTTGTTTTCGGCCAATTTTGGCACGGAGTCCTATCTAAGACTTGTAGTCAAGGTTACAAATAATGTACTCACACACACACTGTGGCTAAAGTATTCATAGGATTTGATTGATTTTTTGTATACGGGTAAAGAACATGACACTCACTACGTGATTTAAAGGAATGTCGATCGTCCCGCTCCACCTTGTATGTTAGTTTATAAGGTATTTATCTATGGGCCATTGTAGCCTGAAATAAATGATGTTATATTAAGTATTGCCATCAGCCGGCCACAAATCCAGACACCACGGCTGCTACTGAGAAACTCCTGACGTAAAAACCCAATAACACTTTGCCCGACCTGGTATTCAAACCCGGGACCTCAAGCAAGAAGATGTACTCACTTCCTAATAAAGTCCTGGACTTCAGGACTGACATCTGGCGGCACAGGGTAGCTGCACCGGACGATGCGCTTGGTGATCTCCTGCTGCGTGTTCTTTTCGCCCTCCACCGTGAATGGAGAGGCGCCGGTTAGCAGCTCGTACGTTAGAACGCCGACAGACCACCAGTCTACTGCCTGAGGACAATGGAGAGATAGTTTAGTATTGGAAAATTGAGATGTCAGTGGTCTTAAATTAACACATAAACAGAACATTACGCCTATAATCCCCGTAGGCTTAGGCAGAAGTGTACTTAATTGTACACCCACATTTCGTCACTAATGTTTTTAAATTAATCATAGGAGGAGCTCATGGCAAAATAATAACAGAGGAACGGGTCGATTTTTAAGGTTAAGCGGAGTTTGGTCCGTGGATATGTGTGGACATTGTAGGCTTTGTAACTTTTTTTATTTTTATTACTATCATCTTTTTCTACCTTTTGTAGTAAGCGATGACTTATTGTCGGGCCTACGCTGTCCTCTCATACTTAGGTACTAACGCTGTAACATCCAAATATTGTAGAACCAAATGATTTTAAAAGAGTAACCATGGAGTTTCTTGCCGGTTCTTCTCCATAGGAAACGACCAACCCGAACAGTGCCTCTTCTGTCGACGTTTTATAAGTGCCCTTGTAGGCCTATGTAAAATAAGATATTTTGATTTTTTTGATAGGTGACCATAATTACATACCGAATTCCGTCCGTGCCTCGGAAAGCACGTTAAGCCGTTGGTCCCGGCTATCATTTGTAGATCTTTAACAGTCGTTACGAGTAGTCAGAAGCCAAAAGTCTGACATCCAGTCTTACCAAGGAGTATCGTATTGCCCAGTTACTGGGTTGTGGAGGTCAGATGGGCAGTCGCTTCATGTAAAATACTGGTGCTTAGTTGCATCCGGTTAGACTGGAAGACGACCAAAAGATAGTTTTGGAAAAGGCTAGGCTGATGGATGATTTTCGTACATGGAAACCAGTCAACGATCTTTGATAGTGTGGTTTTGTCGCTGTGGTTTGCAGTTTAGGGTCACTTTCAGAATTGTATCTTAATTACAGGATTTTGTTTGAAAGTTTAATTAATATTTCCTCTCGCTTTTGTTGAGATTTTCATGATTATTCTCAACTAACCGTGGAAGCAATTCCACCCGT
Organism: Cerastis rubricosa; assembly: GCA_949152445.1. Taxonomy (NCBI): domain Eukaryota; kingdom Metazoa; phylum Arthropoda; class Insecta; order Lepidoptera; family Noctuidae; genus Cerastis; species Cerastis rubricosa. Next base: position 12,703,427 of record OX424548.1, on the reverse strand, counting down.
ATAGTTCGGTAGTTTATCTGAGCCTTATGGTTACTTACCGACATGGACAATCATCATCAGCCTATGTATATGTGTGTATGTGTTCCCACTGCTGAGACACAGGCCTCCTCTCTATGAGAAGGAGTGGGCTGTAATCCACCACGCGGGCCCAGTGCGCTTTGGTAGATGTTACATATCTTCAAATTTTTAGTTCTAGGACACGCCGGTTTCCTCACAATGTTTTCCTTCACCGTTTTTGCGGGCAGCGGTGTAGAAATATACACGGACAATACCAGTATGTTTTGTCCATGTATTTTTCTTTTCTATGTTATCTGTATACAAAAACCTCATCACAGAAAAGAGTAAACCCCATAGCAATACTCGTGCTCTTGGCCATTACCAGGAGCGTATAAAACAGTTTGATCGATAAGCAGAAGATCGACCTTCGATAAAATAAACGAGAATACAGCGCGCCATTTCTAAACACATTATCGGGAATTACCAAAGTACTTAGTACACGTGCAATTATTTATTTTTAAGTTTTCTAGTTCGGCCTAGAAAGAGGTGGCAAGATGATCTAGGCGTGCATCACGAAAGGCTGGTTCGACGTGGAGGAGAGGAGGACCCAGAAGGATTTGGGGGAGTCCTTTGCCCTGATGTAGGACATAGGCTGCTAAAAACAAAAGAATTCACACAAAAAGGAACAAAGGCGGACTTAATGCCAGCGTTCTCAACCAGTCAACAAAGACCACTTAGGAGTGTTGGAGAGAAGACATGGCAGGTGTTCAAAATAAGGGAAACAATTTTGTTTATAAATAAATAGATAGTTTTTTTTTTGTTGATAATTTTGTGCTTGAACTTAAGGGTACACAAGTCGGTCATTCTCCCATACAAACGTAGTTTGGTGATAACTCATCTGATGTACGATGTGGGTTCGAAACTAAAAATTGTATCAACTGGTCTTGTCATTATCTAGCCCTGTATGGAAGCAGAATTTGCAAAAACATATTGGTTTGGAAGTTGTGAGTGTCGAAACTTTCATATTTCAACACTAATTTTAACTCATCTTTGGGAGTAAATAAATAACTTATGTAGTATGAAAATCGAAAAAGTGAAACCATACAGGGATAGATAATTTATTCAAAAGTTCAAATAATTTATTTTGAGTAGATACATCCAGTAGTTTTCCTATAATATCTATACAGCCAAAACTCAATTTATGAAACTTTACGCGCTCATTTTCGTTATAAATCGTCGTATATTCCACTAAATAAATAAATAAATATAGAAATAAGTAAATAAAAACTAGATAAATGATTACTTAATAAATTTAACTAAATAAATTAAAACTTTACTAAATAGCATGCATATTAGCCACGCCCGCCAACGAGTTCGACCCGTCGACTTGTGCAACCTTAAATTATTGTGTTACCAAGTAAGTAGGTTGTGGAAGTCAGATACTGGTATTCATCAACATTTTTTTTATTATTATCTATAGGCTCGCGCTTGACCGCTATCTCACCTGATGGTAAGCGATGATGTGGTCGACGGTGAAGCACGCTTGCCTAGAAGAAACCTTTTCACTCTTGACTTAAAGACCCCTAGATTGTAGCTAAACACAGACTCCGGTTAGACTGGAAGCCGACCCAAATATAGTTGCGAAATGGCTAGGCAGATGATGACGATAAAGTAAACAAGATGTTTTAAGAAATTTGGTTAAACTTCAGGTTGTATTCGTGGTTTGAGAAACTGTAATCAATATTATCGGAAAGCCTTTCCACGAATAATATAACTATCGTGAATTTTCAAAGTAAAGCTAAGTTTAATCCATGCTTTCCCATTTCTCGATTTTCTCGGAAACTCCAAGAGCAAAATTTCCAATAATTCTTGGAACGGCACATTAGTAGTCAAGTAGTCAGATAACATGAAAGCTTTTACGATTGGCTTTGGTTTAATTTAATAAATCAAGAGGATTCCGTGAAAGAAGCTTGAAATTTTCAGTACTATTGGTTTATAAAGCAAAGTAACAAAGTGAAAAAGAATTATGTGGAAGAATATGAAGATTATCAGGTTTAATTTCTATGTCGTATGGCTTGCATTGACATAGTTTCCACGATTAGTAGCACTTAAAACAAAACGAAAGAAACGATGGATGAACTGTGTGAAGTATGATATGGCAAGAAAGGAGGTGTCTGATGAGATGACAAGTACATAATAGAGAAGTATGGAAGAAGACATGTTGCACTGACCCCAAATGATTGGTAGGACTTCATCATCTACCTAACCTTTTCCTAAACTATCTTGGGGTTGGCTTCCAGTCTAACCGGAAGCAGCTGAGTACCAGTATCTTACATGAAGCGACTGCCTATCTGACCTCCACAACCCAGTAACTGGGTTGTGGAGGTCAGATAGGCAGTACGATACCCCTTGGTAAGACTGGATGTCAGACGTTTGGCTTCTAACTACTCGTAACGACATTAAAAGATCTGTCGTTTCGTAGCACTAAGTGTAGTAAAACATGGTAAAAAAGTATGTTAATATCAAACTCCGACCAGCCTCTCCTGGTAGATTACAGCCCAGTCCTCATGGAGAGGAGGCCCGTATCCCAGTAGTGGGAACATTTCAGGCTGATTATACAAATGTATAATGAAACTTAAGCATTAAACTCTTCAATCTTGCTGACTGACAAATATTTCTACCACGACATTTTTTATTCTACAGTTCGTGCCGATATGAGTGAAGACAAACGTCAACTTGTATGTAAAACGTGGTTTTAATTAAACAAATCAGCATTAAATTATATCTCCGCATCGCGACAGACATATCTATCATATTTTATGTAGATACATCACCTTTGTGTTTGACATTGGAATTCACGTGCGGTAATGAAACAAAAATAAACACATACAAGATATAGTAAAAAAAACACGTGCCAATAGAAAATGTTTGCACGTTTATATATCTCAGTAAATATTGCGTTTTGTGCATTTTATAATCTACCAATCATAAAGTAAAGTCCAAAATAGAACAGAAGAAAATTATTTTTCCCAGACCAAATGTAATTTTTCTTATTTTTCCACGTTCCGAGCGGCCATTGCCGATCGTTCCCGATGTTTGCCGAGCTCACACGAATGTGCGCACGAGTCGGTTTCCGCAGGAACCTTGGCGACCGACATTATCGCCACACAATGTAAATATTGTAAACAACTTTTTTTTAAGTACATTTCATTAGAAAATAAAGAATTTTCACTTGATTTGATTTTAGCCTCGTATTTTCCTAACGATGGGTGACACAGCTCCCAAATTACCCAAAAAATACAGGGTGATTACAATCTGACCTACTTAGACGGAGATATAGGCTGTTCAAAGAAGCGTGGCTAAATTAAAGCCTATTTCAGTCACCCCTTTTATCATTACGACCTCTCTTCATAACTTGTCCTTTAGATAAGACCGTGTGTGTTATTTTTAGTTGTGGTAATATATGAAAAGTTTATTTTTAGAGTGTTTGTTCGTGCCACGTTTATAACCTGACTCTTTTGAAGTCTGTGTTTACTTTTTTTGTAAAAGTTAAATTTTGAGTTGTATTAGCCGAAATAAAGGATTTATGAAGACTTCTATAATCACATAATAAAAAAATTATGTGAGTTAGTGGTCTAGATTTCAAGTTTTTGAGTTTTTTTTTTGTAATTCTTCTTTTAAATCTTAATTTGTTAAATTGCATTTGCATCCCTCTTGTGCCTGCAAGCTCTAACCAATATTCACAAATGTAAGTAAAGATTCACAAAGCTATAGAAAGAGTATCATTATTTTCAAGACATGATGCTAACAATAATAACAAAGTTTTAATTGTTATACTGTTGAGAACTTTACAGTTACAACACATTAGACTTGAGATTTTTGTGTCAAAGTCAAAACATTTATTTTGGGATTTGAAATTCCATTTTAATTCAATTTTATTAGCTTCACATGCACGCGTAGCATGACCGCCGTAGGAACGGGCTATGTCGACAGAAGAATTGTCAAACTGACACATTGTCATCTGTCATTATGTTGATTCTTCCGTAGACAAAACTCGTTTCTACAGTGGTCATGATACGCGTACTGTAACGTACAAGAAACTTTAAAGTTTAATTTGACCCACTTTCCGGTTCCCGATTAAGCTGAAATGTTGCATACAGGGTAGAAGTTCACCGACGCGAAAACTGTTACCATACTTAAAATTCGAAATTTTTCATTCAATTTCAATACCTGCCCTTTTTTTACGGATGGGAAATCATCGAATGGCCCCCTCCCGCTCTGGGCGGAGCGGAAGGGAGTGTCAGACTTGTATTAACTAAAACCTATCGGTGTCCCTTCTTAGCCCTTTGTGTTCCAGAGCCACGTTAGCTTTTTCCAACAGTCCCGCAGCCCTGGCAGGCATCGGCCCTCTCGGACCTTCCGATTTGCTGACATCTCCTTGAGACACGTGGAACACGAACGCGCCGTCGACACGGCCTGTCGTCATAAGACGGACGGACTCAATCCCTGCTCTGCTTTAGGGTTTTCCATTAAAACATTCAGTGTGACAACCCGGAATTTGGTTGATGGCAAAGGGCACGCCCCCTATTACAGGGTACCTAAATATAACTGGGGTAATATGAGGTAATAACTATTCGAGTAGGTAATGTAGGATACCTCTGCCTATCCCTTCGGCAATTACAGGCGTGATGTTAGAGTCCCCTGCCAAGTCTAGCACAATAAATGAAGTAGTATAAAAGAATCCTATAACGGTCGTCAAAAACAGTTCCATTTCTATGAACGCAAGTACAGTAACGGCTATTTAAAAATTCTTGATACTTTTTTTGACAGATGTCTAAATTCGCGAACCGTTACCAGCGCAATACAACAGTTTTCTCGAAGTTCTTTAAAGAAACGATTGAAATAAACTTTAACACGTTAAAAATAGAGTTTGTTTTAGATTGTGTGCAACGTCTAGGAATCAAACCTTGAACGTGGAAGGAGCGAGGCCACAGCAGCAGTCTTGCGGAAGGTTACACTACTACAATGCAATCATATCAAAACATACTTTATGATCAAAGTAAATAAAGTCGACATTCCTTTAAATTATCGTGTCCGGCTTTTTCCACAAAAGAATTTGAACTTAATTTCGTACATTCTAAGGTTGGGAATAGACTGTAGTGTTGTGGTAAAATCTAGGTCGTTCGGTAGAAGTTTTTGGCAAGTTGGTTGGATGGTAACAGAGTAAATCCGGCTGCGCGGAGAATGTATGTTTGTCGAAGATATCGCTTGTTCTTTTCTTTTTAAGTTTGCGGGTACTTAGCATGGATGTCACGGGTTTAGCTCTTAGGAGGGTGGGTAGTCGGGTGGGGTGTAGTAAAGGAGACTGGGATGTATATGTAGTGCAGGAGCTTTCGTCGAAAATATTTATTTATCAATTTGACGGCGCCTCTGCAATGAGATGATTCACGTTGCAAACTAAACTGTGACCACAGACGAGAGAGAAGCGGTCTACAATTCTCTCTGGCGGAACGTCAAGTCGTTGCGGGCAGCCATGTTGCCTTGTGTGGTTGGAAGGAGTCAAGGGAGGAGCCGCGTAACAAGGCGTTGACGAGTCGCCGACGTATGTTTTCTTAATCTGATTAATTCTGGTGCCACATATCATATGTGATTCCGATGGGGCGGGGAAGACCCTTTCAATTTATAAATTTGGGAAAGCTTATCCATCATAAAGTACGCCTAGAATTGAGAAGTATGGCAGATGAAAGGAAAGTCTTAGACCCAACTCTGGGTGGTACTTAGCATGGATGTCACGGGTTTGGCTCTGAAGGGAGTGGAAAGATGTGTGGGATGTCTAGTATAGAAGCTTTATTCTGAATAACTTTTTTATCAATTTATAATATTGGCAAACAGATGGAACTTCTGATAATAATTAAAATAATTTTATTTTTAAATTTATATGATAAATAAATAATTTATTTAAAAAAGTGTACATTTAGGCGCAGTAGTGTTATTTCTCATACAATGGTATAATTAGTAAGTACTTTTAAGTAAACTATAACTAAAACATATTATAATTTGGAAATTCGGTATGTAATTATGGTTACCCATCAACGGACCAACCTCGGCAAGCACGGCTTAACCTTAAAGATTGACCCGTGCGGCTGTTATTATTTAGCCACGAGCTCCTCCATAACATTCAGAAGACCCATATCTGGCCGAAAAGGTCAGAAAGCCATCTTCAAAACAACTTTCGCTGCCAATCAAACACTTGATATCAACAATTAGATGTAATTATCTCTAATAGAGATAACCTGTTTATCGTTATCGCATACTGCTAATGCCATGCCGCCTTTAGTGGAGAAACTTGAGTGTTTGACATTCATTTATATTCACGTGGGGATTTTGTGGTATCAGCAGAGAAGTATCAAGAATTCCAGAAAAAATCAACATGATTGATTTTTAAACTGATTTTGCAGATCATCACTTGTCACCATGCCATCGCCAGAGGGGAGGCTGCAATAACCCCCCTCCTAAATAATATAAGTTTAAAAACCATGTAATAAACTAAAATTAAAAATATTAAAAACCCACAACACAAAAAAACCTATAAAAATAATAAATTAATTAATCCAAGCATTATTGCGTCGGGGGTCCGCTTTGTTCTTTAGAAATTTTTTTGTCGGGGGATTTCCGAAATTTAAAAATTTAATATTTTTCTTTAATTTAATTCTGCTCTGTCAACCGTAACGCATCATCATTTACTCATTTTTCTTGCACACTATCCGTTCTTAAACATTTATTTTTGATTCTTAAAAGTAATAAGAACCAAAATCAGAACACTTTACTCAACAAATTGATCAAAATACGACTCAATAAAAGATGGAAGAAACATAAAATACAAATCTATTAACAAAATATAACGATAGGTACCTAATACAAGTACCTACTACTAATAGTAAATACGGCAATTATTCACAAAAACCGGGTTAACGAACACACACAAACATACATATGTAAGTATATAATTATATAGGACTAGGTACTAAATTGTCAATAGACACACATGTTTGTATTTGACTTTTAAATGATACGGACTTCCTTAGTGAGTGGGCACGCGAAAATTACTGGAAACGGCGGAGTTAATGTAGCTTTTTCTGGGTCATTTTTCATGGGAGATCTGTTTTATACCATGGGTGAAACCGGCCTTAAGAGCGTTTACGCCGTACGGCATTTGATAAAAACTTTCAAGTCCTTATTTTCCGAAATGCCTGAACCGATTTGAAAGAAACTTAAGGGTACACAAGTCGGTCATTCTTCTATACAAACGTAGTATGGTGATTACTCGTCTGTTTGACGGTGTAGGTTACAAACTAAAAATTTTATCAACTGGTCTTGTCATTAGAAGCCCTGTATGGAAGCAGAATTGGAAAACAAAATATTGGTTTGGAAGTTATGAGCGTCGAAACTTCCGCATTTCTACACTAATTTTAACTCATCTTTGGGCGTAAATAGATAATTTATTCAAAAGTCCAAATAATTTATTTTGAGTAGATACATCCAGTAGTTTTCCCATAATATCTATAAGGCCAAAACTCAATTTATGAAATTAGACGCACTTATTTTCGCTATAAATCGTCGTATATTTCACTAAACAAGTAAATAAATATATAAATAAGTAAATAAAAACTAGATAAATGAATACTAAATAAATTAAACTAAATAAATTAAAAACTTACTAAATAAGATGCATATTAGCCACGCCCGCCAACGAGTTCGAGCCGTCGACTTGTGCAACCTTAATACGCATAAGCAGGATACGGAGGTCTAAAAAGTTACTAAAAAACATTTTCGAGATATCTTAAAAAAAAAAGATATTTAGAAATTTCTGTTTCTGTAGAAAATTTATAATCAGTCTAATTTAGCTGTAACACTATTTTTCGAAAATTTTGTAAGTATTAACTTTTTAGACCTATGTATCCTGCTTATGCGTATGAAGTTTCATTGAAATCGTTTCAGTCATTTCGGAAAATAAGGACTTGAAAGTTTGTATGAAATGTCGTAAGGCGTAAACGCTCTTAATACTAATACATAACATAACATCACGCCTGTTATTCCCGAAGGGTTAGGCAGAGGTGTACAACCTCATTTCGCTAGTTATGTTTGAATCCCATGTAATAGGGGGCAAGCCCATTGCAATCAACCAGGAACAAATCCAGACTCCGTGCTACTGAGATATTCTTTATGGGAAACGCAATAACACTTCGTCCGACCCGGGATACGAACCCAGGGCCTTGTGCTAGCGACCACTCGTCGCCTCGACTAATCAGGCAGTCACAATAATAACGTTTTCTGATTATTTCCTTAGTATTTTAATAGGAATTTTGACTTTTCTTTGATACCCTTATTGCATTCCAGCACCTAACGATCTTATTGAAAAGAGCCTTAAAATTTCACAACTAGGGTACAAAGCAAAGAAAGGTATTTGAAAAGCATTTGCAAGTTTACAATTTAACCATCACGTTTATTGTAAATATTTACGACAAAGCAAAAATAAATATTAGAAGACATTCCTATAATAAAAAAATCCAGGTTAAACTTCGTGATTTCAAACTTGTAAAGCGACCTTTACTGATCCAATTTATATCAATTTAAAAATTTCATTCATCATCATCATTTCAGCCCATAAGACGTCCACTGCTGGACATAGGCCTCCCCCAAGTGTCGCCACATTGACATTTTGGGGGTTTTGCCATAATCGCCACGCTTGGCAGGCGGGTTGGCGATCGCAGTACGGTTGTTACAAAAGCACAGAGAACGCTGCTGCCCATTCTCTGGCTAATCCCTTAGTCGCCTTTTACGACACCCACGGGAAGATATGGGATATTTGAAAGTTGGGTAGCTTTAAATTACTTTACATCTCGTTCTTCACTTCCCTAATAAAAAGAGAGAATGTTTTGAGTATAAATGTGGATAAGAAAGAGTAGAGGAAGACCAAAGAAAAGATGGATGGACTGAAGGACGATATGGCAAGAAAGAAGGTGTCTGATGAGATGACGAGTAATAGAGAAGTATGGAAGAACACATGCTGCCGACCGCAAAAGAATTGGGAAAAGGGCAAGAGAATGATATTTTTAATGTGAACCATCAACAATATTTCATAGCTTTTTAAAACTCATAAAAAGAGCAGACGGTAATTCGAAAGGCTATTTAAGTAGAATTTAATATCTACATAAAGCAATTTATGTGAGCAGTTTGGCAACGTCCGGTTGTTCTCAATGCCAGCCTATATGAAATAAGAAAGTAACAAGAGGTTAGACTTGACGTTATAAGGATTCGCTCGAACTTGTGGTCTGCGAAGACGTTATACGGCAAAGCGTTATATAATTGCGAGAAGTCACTCTGTTAGGCTATGTGCAAATGTAAATAAGATGAGAGAAGACAGTTTAGTGGCTACAAGTTCTACTACTGAGCACGAGGTCCTGCCATCGATTCCCACGTCAGGTTGTTCTGTTAAGACTTCCTCAGTGTCCATCCACAGAATCGAAAAACGGACATACGCTCGCTCCCTATTAATTTCATGGGACTTAAAAACATATTTGGCAAATTGTGAGTGTGTGCTATAAATAGCTCTCTGTCTAAGCCTCCGGGGAAAACAAGCGTCACGGCATATAGGATTAATGAATAAGACTGGAACCATCTATAACTATACATCCATAATATTGCTCCACGAGTCCATGACACTAAGATAAATAAAGACGAAAATTTTACGACAGCTCAAACCAAACGTATTGAAAAACTTCACATTACATTGCACCAGATATTGAATGCAGAATTTACGCTTTCGCATTGACCTACTGGCCTGATTTTCGAAAACGACCAAACTCGGACGCAGGTAGTCAAAATTCACGTTGCATTTCTAATCAAATCAGATAACCGATGTTGTCAAAGGCCTTTCAGAAATCGAAACCTTAAAAACGTTTTTATACAGGTAAGTTTTTGAAAATTTTGACTATCGCGGATATATGCATGGCCTACATTTAATCGAAGCCTAGTCATAGTCATGCCATTACAAACTAAATATGGTAAGTCCTTGATGTAAAAGAAGTCTTTCGAGCCTATACCACATTTAGGAAAATCTAATCAAGATAAGGTCAAGGATAAGGGACACAAAGAACAGAGAATGGCGAGGCCTATTCCCAACAGTGGGTCATTCCGGGCCGAAATGATGATGATAAGATCATCTTGAGAAGTCTATACGACCTACATTCAACCATAAATACAAGTAATAACATAAGAACGCTTGAAAATATTTCAAGATCCAAATGAAAAGGGCTGATTGCAACAATCACGACCAAAATTTCTCAAAACCGTATCGAGATCACACTAAGGTACTGTTAAAAATCTAACCAGCAAGTTTCCTCAGAACATCTTCAATACGCGTGCCGTTATCCAAGCAGTGGGCGGGGCCAGAGCAATTTGCATGACATTGAGCGGCCGTGTTTCACAAAATTATCGTCAGACAAGGTCAGACTAGTCTAGTGTAGACTCGCGTGATAACGTTGATATTGTATTAAATGTGTTTGTTTATTGTTTGTTTTGTTTTCAAGATGATTTTTTTATGAGGTAAAGATGAATATTGTAAGTACAGTGACTACAGTTTTGATATGAAGGTAAAACGAGTAGATAGCGTAACGATTTACAGTGGAGAATGGAAGAAAAAAACGTGTTGCGTCGACCCCCAAATAACATGGGCAGCAAAAAGGCAGGAAGATGATGATATGAAAGAAAGAGGAGTGATATCGTGATGGCTGTCAAGGGAGCCTGGTAGAAACGAGTTGCGCCGACCCCAAATACTCGTAACAAGAGCACAAAGATCTGTAGCTATAATTGACAATCATGTAGATGATGTTGAAAAAAATACTACTTAAGTTGGCAAAACTGTTTTAAATACGTCGTATGATGGTAGTCGTGACTTTGCTAATAAGAATACTATCAACTCGCCCGAAAAGATGAAAGATAAAGATGATGACTGGAGTAAATTTAATGACAATTATTAAATGTTTTCTCTTTATATGCCGTGGCTATGAAATTGGCATTCTGATTTAAAGGTCGACGACAATAGTTAAGATTTAGTACAAAATTTTTGAGTTTATATCTAGCTTAGAGTTCTATTTATCTTTCTAGAGCCTTCTAGATTCAATTTAATCATAAAGTAAAGGCTCATGACTAGCAGATGATAATAATAATTATTTAACTAGACGATGAAAAAGAAGCAGTCTTTAACCTTGACGATGATAATTTTGAGAACAATGAAGTACAGCGAGATCAAAATAAAGAACTTCCAAATCGAACAAAATAAATGTAACTAAGTAAACATGGCATGGACTAAATCCATTTTCAAAGAGTAGAAACAATCAGCTCGCGTAGCATGACAACTGTAGAAACGGGTTATGTCGAAGGAAGAATCGACAAAATGACAGATTGTCATTGTCTGTCATTATATAGATTCCTCCGTAGACAAAACTCGTTTCTACAGTGGTCATGCTACGCGTATAGGTCGTATATTTAGAACAGTCACACAAACACACATCCAGGCGACGTAATTACAAATTAATTTAGATCAGATTGGAAGTAGGTCGTTTAAGTACAGTACTAATGTAAACTAGATTGTAATGCAGTTTTAGGGCAAACACGTAAAGTGCAGTTGTTGTTGGACTAGAGAAGATTAGACTAAGATTTGTCATAGACAGGTGGAATTTGGATGATGTAAAGAAACTTAAAGCTTATTTACAATATCATTCTTGTCATGGCGTCGTTAGATTTGTTTGATAACTTAGTAGACGAAAAGCTAAGGGAATAAAATTAACATGACTTCATTTATTAAAGAAAAAATAATTAGACATTGATTTTATAATACTGAGGGTAACAAGTAATGATAGTATAATGATTATATCTAATCTAATATATATCTAATCTAGTATATTATTTATACTAATAATAAAGCTGAAGAGTTTGTTTGTTTGCTTGAACGCGCTAATCTCAGGAACTACTGGTCCGATTTGAAAAATTCAGTGTTAGATAGCCCATTTATCGAAGAAGGCTATAGGCTATATATCATCACGCTACGACCAATAGGAGCGGAGCAGCATTGAAAAATGTTACGAAAACGGGGAAAATGTGACGCAGACGAAGTTGCGCGGGACAGCTAGTCAATAAAATAAGAAAACGAGATTGTTTTCAAAAGACTATTGTAATTTTTTACCACCCTTTGCTTAAAGAAACCTTTACCGGAAAACAAACATCTTGAGACAGATTCCAACTCTGCACAAGTTGCCGACTTATTCAGGCTTCTCCATATAAAAGACTCTTAATTGACTCCTACTCATTACAAAAAACTTCTACACCAGTTTCTAACATACATTTTTTCAATTATTATTGGCACGTGCCAGTTCCCCAGTGAAAAAGATTCAAGTATGTTTTCTTTATTAAAAATAAAAATGCTTGCACGTGGATGGAAAACTATGGCTTTGAAAATTATTTATTTATTTTATTTAAATCCATAATTATTATAAATGCGAAAGTGCCTCTGTCTCTTTTTCATGCTTAAACTACTAAACCGACCATAATGAAATTCAAGAGTAATTAGACTAATTATTCCTGAGATCCAGAGAAGGGCAGACATAGGTTACTTTTCATTCTAAACGAAGTCGCGGGAAAAGCTAGACGTTTTATAATACAGTTAATACTATTCTATTTCAGACTGAGATGGTTATCGGTTATGGTAATAAGCACTGTAAACAAATAAAAATAGCTTGAAATGAGGTCGAAGACCAAACATTAATAGTTTTATCGTATACGGAAGAATATTCGTAGACAACATAGAAGTTTAATTTCGGAATCAGAAATTAGGTTGCATAGTTTTTGATGATGAAGAATTTTAAGTAGGTAGTTTGTTTTTAATTAGTTTATAAGTGCCGATGTATTTGTAGCTTATCTATTAGTTTCTTAAATACCACAAATACTTTCATCGCTGGATACGTTTCTGTGTTATTTGGTGGCCTTTCAACGATGCTGTTATTATCGTTTAGCTTTTAAAATACTACCAAATTCCGGAGAAAGCTTTAATGAATACGATACAATGATTTTAAGCGACGGGAAAAGATCATGGCCATGCCCTATGACCAGCTTTGGACGTCTTTTAACTAAAGAAAAATACACTTATGAGCGTTTACACCTTACGGCATTACATACAAACTTTCAAGTCCTTATTTTCCGAAATGACTGAACCGATTTTAATGATACTTCATACGCATAAGCAGGATACCTATGTCTAAAATGTTACTAAAAACATTATCGAAATGTCTTTTAAAAAAAAAGATAGTCGGAGATTTCTGTTTCTATAGATAATTTATAATCGGTCTAATTTAGCTGTAACACTATTTTTCGAAAATGGTTTTTCGACATTACTCATTTGCTCTTCGTTCTATATGTAATCATGTATGACTTTCTGGGGACAGTATACAAAATACCAATGTAAACAAAATTCAGAAAACAATAAGATATAAAGTCAAATCAGATCCAGGTAAGATTATAAAACTTAGTGAGAAAGCACGCTTCCTAAATGACATAGGACTTTTTAAGCACAGTGCACAAAACAGGTAGGCTAACAAAATTCCAATGCAATCTATAATGTTTACAGACAAAGCCGGGTCACGTGACTGCGGCGACCGTCGACAGCCACGTGAGAACGGCACGTTGCCACTTATACAGCCAATAGTTTATTAGAGTGTTTGTTTAGATGCCTGTGATTGGAGCGATTTTTTTGTTACTAAATTACGCATGTCCGACGAATGTTCGATTTATGAATGGAAACTGAGAAAGAATACATGCTTAACAAACTTGCATGTCCTAGAACCAAAAGACTGAAGATAAAACATAACATCACGCCGGTAATCCCCGAAGGGTTAAGCAGAGGTGTACCTAATAGTACACCCACATTTTGATGCGGGTTTTTTAATGCCCATGTTATAATAGTGGGCGAGCTTATTGCAATCAACTTGGCACAAATCCAGACCTCGTGGCTGCAACTGAGACAATCCTGAAGGAAAAAAAAACCGAATAACACCGAGCAGAATTTCGTGAAACATAGCTAAGGGAACTCGATTGAAATACCTTTCAAACAGAACCAATTTTATCAAAATCGGTTCATCCGTTTCGCAGCTAAGATGCCACAGGCAGACACACACAGACACACACAGATCCACACGTCAAACTTATAACACTCCTCTTTTTGGTCGGGGTTTAAAAATACTGGTATTCTGCTGCCAATCCCAACATAGTTGGGAAAAGGCTAGGCACATGATGTATAGGTTTTGGCAATTGCGAACACGTTATCAAAACTTTGTCTCGTTCCTTAAGTCATTGAAATAAGGGTGCTTATCAAGTATTAAAAAAAAACGTGCCAACCAAACAATGAATAAAACACTCAATAATCACGTCCATGTCCTTGGTAGAACAATAAGTCTCTCTCCTAGCTATGGTTTAAAAATAAAGGCAGTGTCATTCTTTCCTCTTTACAATGATATTTATTTTGTTTGATTGATTTATGCTAATTAGAATTGTCAAACTTGGGGTCGCCCCGGAGGTGAAAAGTACGATGAACTGAACAAAACTGGTGTCGGCAATCATCATCATCAGCCTTTAATGTTCGCACTGCTGGGACACAGGCCTCCTCTCTATGAGAGGGAGTGGGATGTAATCCACCACGCGGGCCCAGTGCGGGTTAGTAAATGTCACATATCTTTGAATTTTTAGTTCCAGGACATGCCGGTTTCCTCACGATGTTTTCCTTTACCGTTTTTAAGGTCAGCGGTGATGAAATAAATTACACAAAGTAATGCGCCTGGCTGGGTTCGAACCCACGGCTTACTGCTCTTAATTCGGGGCTGCCACCACTGGGCCACCGCTGCTGTCACCGGTGTCGACAATGGTGAAGTGGTAAACCAAGATGTATGGTTAAACATGGGAAACGATACAACAGTGATATGGAGTGTCTCGTTGGTGTAGCGGTCGCGAGCGCAACTGCTGACCATGAGGTCCTGACTTCGATTCCCAGGTCGAGCAAGGTGGTATTGGGTTTTTCCATTAAGAATTTCTCAGTAGCTGCCACAGAGTCTGGATTTTTGCCCGGTTGATGGCAGTCGGCTCGCCTCCTATTACATGGTGTAGCGTAAATAAAAATAAAAGTCGTCACAGCTACATGTCAATACGTATAATTTTGCGGATATAAAAATAAAACTAATACAAATTTTATATAAAATTTAAAAGGATCAAAGAAATAATTAAATAATTGGCGACATTAATGATTTTAAGTAAAGCAGCGAAATGGGTTGTTCAGAATCGAATAAAATCTGTGATTTTGAAAATTAATACCAGAAGGTGAGAAAGGGGTTGCAACACCTATTCAGCCCTAGGCGCCATCAAATTGTATCCGAGTTTAAATACTACACCGGAAAAAATACATTGCGCGACCTTTTGACACGAATAGGGTTTAAATATATTAAATAAACTATTGCTAAAGATTAAAAAAAAGGATTAAAACAAAATTTGTTCCCTGAAGGTCCGGATCCTCGCTCGAAATCGGATCTTCGCTGTTGCTCCGGGTCTCAGGCGGCAAGCCTCGGAGCCAACCGCCAGTACGCGTCTCCCGACCCCTGGTCGGCCTTGAGTCGCGGCGCCGAAAGTATACGGGTCACTAGATCTTAGCTAGGTCAAAAGTCCTAGAACCGATTCTGAGCGAATCTATGGTGAGAAAAATACAGAAAAATTAACACCATGCTCCGAGAGAATCTTTTAAGCAGAAAAAATTTAAAATGTTTCAAATACATACCGGTTCTTGGTGAAATCACTTATAACAACCGACTAATTAGTACGGCGCTACAAAATGTAAATTATCTTTCTTAGGTCTTTTTTTTGACTTTAGACTACAAATAATTTAACAATTTAATTACGAAACGGAATAACATGTAGGATCTTTCCAAAGATTAGTCGCCCATCTGAGAAAAATTTTCTTACGTGACATCCCATGGAATCGTCATATTTTTAAATTTGAACCGAAGTAAGAAAAAGTAAATTGATTAGAAATGAGGTCGACTTACACGAACAGAATAGTTTTTATTCAGCCGAAAACAGCGTGATAATGCTGCAATACCCTCTTTCTAAGAAAAAAAAAAAGGACGTAAGTACGAGTGAGAAAGAAGAAAAAAACTGGATCAGGCAAAAACAAAAAACAGGCATCATATCTGAATCAAACGATATCGAAGTGCAACAAATACTGAATAAACACGGAGGCCACCATATCTAAACGTTATCCGCGCGAACTCGCGATATCTCAATTACATCTATGGAGAATATGAAAGAAAATAACGAACTCCTAAATCTAAATATATATTGTTCAGTTAGAGCCAAACTCTAACCTGCCCCATCCTTACAATTAGTGAACTTTAGATCTAAGTAAAATTAACCTAACTTAACATAAGACTTAACTATTACCTATCAACTATAAGAAAAAACTTGGGGATCAAATGACCTATCAACTATAAGAAAAAACTTGGGAATCCCCAAAATAATTAACGTGAAAACGTAAAGTCCAACCTTTAGTTATAGAAACAAAAGACAAGTTGGACAAAAAAAAACTAAGTGTAAGAAAGAAAACTTAAATCAATTAAGTCAAAGATGAACTCAAGACATAGAACTTAAATCAGACTCGAAGCTCTAATTTGGCAGACAGTCGGGCTCGTCATGCTTCAAACCTATCTTCTCTCAGCGAAGTTTATGCAAAGGTTGCTGACAAAATGTTAGATATGGGTGTTATTCGTCCATCTCGTTCTTCATGGGCTAGTCCAGTGGTAATGGTGACAAAAAAGGATGGTTCTGTTCGATTTTGTGTCGACAGTAGAAAACTGAATAGTGTGACAGTTAGAGATTCATATCCTCTTCCCCGTATTCACGATATCCTCGACAACCTTCGTGGTGCTAGATATATTAGCTCATTGGATTTTAGAAGTGCTTTCTGGCAAATTCCACTCGCTGATAGAGAAAGTTGTGAGAAAACAGCGTTTATTGTTCCACAACGTGGTCTCTTTGAGTTTGTTAGGATGCCTTTTGGTCTAACGAACGCTGCTTCGGAGATGCAATGCCTTACTGATATGATCGTTAATTTCGAGTTTACTTCTACCAGCGACGACTGTATTTTTGGGTACGTCGACGACTTGATAATCGTGTCTAAAGATTTCTCTAGTCATATGGCGCTGCTCAGGAAGGTGCTTGCTCGACTTAAAGAAGCAGGCTTAACTATAAATTTAAAAAAATGCGAGTTTTGTAAAAGCGAACTAAAATATTTGGGTTATATTGTTAATGAAAAGGGTCTTCAAATTGCAGCATTATCACGCTGTTTTCGGCTGAATAAAAACTATTCTGTTCGTGTAAGTCGACCTCATTTCTAATCAATTTACTTTTTCTTACTTCGGTTCAAATTTAAAAATATGACGATTCCATGGGATGTCACGTAAGAAAATTTTTCTCAGATGGGCGACTAATCTTTGGAAAGATCCTACATGTTATTCCGTTTCGTAATTAAATTGTTAAATTATTTGTAGTCTAAAGTCAAAAAAAGACCTAAGAAAGATAATTTACATTTTGTAGCGTAAATAAAAATAAAAGTCGTCACAGCTACATGTCAAAACGTATAATTTTGCGGATATAAAAATAAACCTAATACAAATTTTATATAAAATTTAAAAGGATCAAAGAAATAATTAAATAATTGGCGACATTAATGATTTTAAGTAAAGCAGCGAAATGGGTTGTTCAGAATCGAATAAAATCTGTGATTTTGAAAATTAATACCAGAAGGTGAGAAAGGGGTTGCAACACCTATTCAGCCCTAGGCGCGATCAAATTGTATCCGAGTTTAAATACTACACCGGAAAAAATACATTGCGCGACCTTTTGACACGAATAGGGTTTAAATATATTAAATAAACTATTGCTAAAGATTAAAAAAAAGGATTAAAACAAAATTTGTTCCCTGAAGGTCCGGATCCTCGCTCGAAATCGGATCTTCGCTGTTGCTCCGGGTCTCAGGCGGCAAGCCTCGGAGCCAACCGCCAGTACGCGTCTCCCGACCCCTGGTCGGCCTTGAGTCGCGGCGCCGAAAGTATACGGGTCACTAGATCTTAGCTAGGTCAAAAGTCCTAGAACCGATTCTGAGCGAATCTATGGTGAGAAAAATACAGAAAAATTAACACCATGCTCCGAGAGAATCTTTTAAGCAGAAAAAATTTAAAATGTTTCAAATACATACCGGTTCTTGGTGAAATCACTTATAACAACCGACTAATTAGTACGGCGCTACAAAATGTAAATTATCTTTCTTAGGTCTTTTTTTTGACTTTAGACTACAAATAATTTAACAATTTAATTACGAAACGGAATAACATGTAGGATCTTTCCAAAGATTAGTCGCCCATCTGAGAAAAATTTTCTTACGTGACATCCCATGGAATCGTCATATTTTTAAATTTGAACCGAAGTAAGAAAAAGTAAATTGATTAGAAATGAGGTCGACTTACACGAACAGAATAGTTTTTATTCAGCCGAAAACAGCGTGATAATGCTGCAATTGTTCGGGCGCCATTTTGTAGCGTAAATAAAAATAAAAGTCGTCACAGCTACATGTCAATACGTATAATTTTGCGGATATAAAAATAAACCTAATACAAATTTTATATAAAATTTAAAAGGATCAAAGAAATAATTAAATAATTGGCGACATTAATGATTTTAAGTAAAGCAGCGAAATGGGTTGTTCAGAATCGAATAAAATCTGTGATTTTGAAAATTAATACCAGAAGGTGAGAAAGGGGTTGCAACACCTATTCAGCCCTAGGCGCGATCAAATTGTATCCGAGTTTAAATACTACACCGGAAAAAATACATTGCGCGACCTTTTGACACGAATAGGGTTTAAATATATTAAATAAACTATTGCTAAAGATTAAAAAAAAGGATTAAAACAAAATTTGTTCCCTGAAGGTCCGGATCCTCGCTCGAAATCGGATCTTCGCTGTTGCTCCGGGTCTCAGGCGGCAAGCCTCGGAGCCAACCGCCAGTACGCGTCTCCCGACCCCTGGTCGGCCTTGAGTCGCGGCGCCGAAAGTATACGGGTCACTAGATCTTAGCTAGGTCAAAAGTCCTAGAACCGATTCTGAGCGAATCTATGGTGAGAAAAATACAGAAAAATTAACACCATGCTCCGAGAGAATCTTTTAAGCAGAAAAAATTTAAAATGTTTCAAATACATACCGGTTCTTGGTGAAATCACTTAACAACCGACTAATTAGTACGGCGCTACAAAATGTAAATTATCTTTCTTAGGTCTTTTTTTTGACTTTAGACTACAAATAATTTAACAATTTAATTACGAAACGGAATAACATGTAGGATCTTTCCAAAGATTAGTCGCCCATCTGAGAAAAATTTTCTTCATGACATCCCATGGAATCGTCATATTTTTAAATTTGAACCGAAGTAAGAAAAAGTAAATTGATTAGAAATGAGGTCGACTTACACGAACAGAATAGTTTTTATTCAGCCGAAAACAGCGTGATAATGCTGCAATGGGACTTAAATACAACTGGCGAAATGTGGGTGTTCTATAACACCTCTGCTTAAACCTTTGGGGATTGCAGGCGTGATGTTTTGTTTCAATGTATGTTATGGAACTGAAGAATACATGGTTGGAGACGACGATGAAGGTGGTAAACCAGGGTAAATCATGGGATATAGCCGAAAAGTGATATTTAATCCGTTAAATATACAAGGTGATTGTTTTGCATCTTCATCAAATTCAAGGAGGTAACTATGCTAATGATTCTCGACCCGAATTTATACTAAATTGGTTAGGTACTTTTTTTGTTTTCGTAAGGGAAATCGTTAAGAGTAAACCCCTCGTGTTTTAAACGCGACCTGTCTGATCCTCGCCCTATAACCGCGCTTTTACACATACAAACAATCTCAAACATTTATTCGATAATTTCTTATTCCTTAGACCACGTTAAGGAGGTTATCAGGAAACACTTGACATTATTGTATACGATTTATCCGATACATTCCTACACCATATCCTGCTTGTTTAGGGGCTGCCCCTAACTAATCTGAAGCTTATCTCAAGTGGCATTCGAGAGTATCCCGCAAAAAACACACAGTTAACTTAACCAATATGGCTGATCACTTATCATCGACCTAATAAGCCTCTCAAGGGGTACTAAAAGGAATAAGTCAATGGAGAAGGTTGATTTTATTGTCACCACATACATAAGGCATCGTTCAAACGTATTGTCCGTCGCCGACTGTGAGGTATTAGAGGTGCGCATAGTCGGTTCGGCGTGAACGAGAAGTTCAATAAGTAAATGGAAAAGAGTTATAATGCGTAACGTGCGCTCACAGTCAGCAGCGGCCGAAAATACGTTTGTTCTGAACTAAGTTCACTACACCAAGTAATTGACTTCTAGAGGACCGATAACCAGGCATCACCATCACCTCGTGCCCTTGTCCCATTCTATTTTGTGTCGATGCTACACGTTTTCTTTTTCCTCTCCTCTGTCAGACTACGGTATCATTTACTCCTTTTATAAATCTAAACTAATATTATAAAGAGGAAAGATTTGATTGTTTAAGTATTTGTTTGTTTGCATTGAATAGGCTCCGAAACTACTGGTCCGATTAGAAAAATTCTTTCAGTGTTAGATAGCTCATTTATCGAGAAAGGCTATAGGCTATACATCATCACGCTACGACCAATAGGAGTGGAGCAGCAATGAAAAATGTTGCGAAAACGGGGAAAATGTGACGCAAACTAAATTGCGCCGGACAGCTAGTCTTTCATATCATTCATTTCAACCGTCTTTTCTTGGGCCTTCCTCTTCCTCTCCATTCCTCAACTCTTTTAATCACATGCGTTTCCGATAACCAGTCGCTCCATGTAAAATACTGGTTTTCAGCTTCATCCAGTTACACTGAAAGTCGATCTAACAAAAGTCTAGCCAGAGAAAGGACCTAAGTTCATTTTCTGACTCTTTACACCTTCTAATTTCGCCAAGAATAACTAAGTTAAGTTGAAACGTATCAAGTTGTATCAAGAGAGCTGTTTAATATTCATTGGATCCAGACTTATTCCAAGGACGGTCTCAAGGCTGCCTCTATC
Source organism: Cerastis rubricosa (assembly GCA_949152445.1). Lineage (NCBI taxonomy): Eukaryota > Metazoa > Arthropoda > Insecta > Lepidoptera > Noctuidae > Cerastis > Cerastis rubricosa. The sequence continues at coordinate 12,682,183 of OX424548.1, read as the reverse complement.
TTTTAGATCTGTCTTAGAAGATTATGTTTTATAATGTATGTATACTTGTTACCGTCTACATGTTGAAACAAACGCAGAATTGGTTTCTGAAAGCTCTTGTCTAAGGTCGTCTTTTGTACTCTGAAATCTGCGCAAGTCGCCCAGGAGAATACATTATTTTTTATTTGCTATGGGTTTGCTCTTACTTAACTCGTTGTATAGACCAGCCAGTTCATCAGGCTTTCATATCATTTCACAAGTCACAATTAGTCATTAGTAGTTGCTGTTCGTAATGGATGCAGGCAGAGGACGTCTGATCTCTGACCCGAAGCAGTACCTACATTTCTGACAGACATGCAATCAGCTACCAAGTAGTCTTCCAACTGATGATAGATGGATAGCAACCACAGATAATAGGAAGTCTCGCATCCGATCGTGACTCGTCTTGTTCCAACGGACTACTTAGCGTTAGGAAAGTGATGCTGAAACTTTTTTTTTTATCTCAAGCATGGAGAGGTACTCTAGTTTCTTTCAGACTTATTTTCTTGTACTTTTTTCGAACCGTGTAGAGAATTTCGGTTGTTGAAATTAGAAATGAAAATGTCTGTAGCTCGGAGTCTATTTACGTTCAAATAACACTACTTGAGAATTTAAAGAAATTGTTTCAAATATATTCAATTATTCAGGCGGTCTTCTTCTTTGCTTTTTTTTTAAATTATTTATTTATCAATAACAAGGTTAATACAAATCTTTACTTACTTTACCCCACAAAATCGTTTTCACGGTTTGTCTGTGGGAACGGAACAAACGGTATATGTTTAAAGAAAATGTTAAAAATAATTTTAGTTATTAATGTTAATTTAGATGTACAGTCAGGCAAATCAACTATTATGCAAATTATCACCCTATGCCAACTTGCCAAATTATACCCGTTTCATGCAACTGTCAAAGAACGCAAGTTGTAATTTGATGTATAAAAATATTACAGAAATTCAAGCACAATTTACAGGTTGGCCAAAGTTACTGGGATTTTCCGTCACGAATTTCTCAGTAGCAGCCACGGAGTTTGAATAACACAATTTTCGCGGACGAAGTCGCGGGCGAAGTGCTAGTGATATGTAATTCCTCTTAATTTACTGTAAAATCAAATAAGTTACATAAAAAAAAAAAACTCTAGTTACTCAAAACTTTGAGTGCCCCTGACTTAAATAAATCGATAGGTTACAACTTCAAAAGTTACGACAGCTCGAGTACTCGACTCGCAATCGATTCGCGGCAATGTCATGACTACAGCGAAAGTTATTAAGCATTTTGTAACATGTTCCAAAGTGTTACAAACAAATGTAATGATGTGTCTGTCTTCATGACAGATAAAAAAATGTTCGATAAGTGAAAGTAATTGGTGTATGTAGCTAGTTTTGTTGATGAGTTATTATTTGATAATCATCAACGGAATTGATTGTGAATGAAAATTGAAATGTGCAATAGACTGATGTAACTGATTGATAGGGAACTCAAAATAGATTTTAATTTAAATAGAGCATCTGCCTAGCCTTTTCCTAAACTATCTTGGGGTAGATGTTCCAGACTAACCGGATGCAGCTGAGTACCAGTATTTTTCATGAAGCGACTGCCTGGCCTCCACAACCCAGTAACTGGGAAATACGATACCCCTTGTAAGACTGGATGTCAGACTTTTGACTTTTTAATTTAAATAATATACTTATTAAATAACCTAAATCCAGATACTTATTGACAAGACAACGTGCAACCAAAACCTCTGGGTCAAAAACCATAAAATTTGCCCAAAAGTTTATTATACAACGAAACTTAACAAAAGCAACGTTTTTGGAAAATCCGTCCCCGAAAATATTTAAAAATAACTACACTTTCAGCAAATTTTTCGTTGAAGTTCTTAATTTTTGCTAAAACATGTGAACTACATAAATAAGCCTAAGAAGATGCCTATGATAGGCAGTCGCTTCATGTAAAATACTGGTACTCAGCTGCATCCGATTAGACTGGAAGCCGACCCCTAGATAGTTTAGGAAAAGGCTAGGCAGGTGATGATAAATAAGCCTAACAAAACCCAAAAATAAAAAACACATTTTTTTAAACAATAAAAATCTAACCCTAAATCGCCACCTAGTTCAAAAATCGCCCGCTGCACATCATGACATCACACTCACACATGACATAACATAGCAAATCCCAGACCAAGTTCAGGGCTGGACGACCGGTCGGATCCGCGAGGCACACTTACACGTGCCCCACTGACCTGCTTCTGTCGGCCTCGTGTATCGGAGGGGGGCACACAATAACAACAAACAATTATCTACTTTATTCAACACAACCTAAAGTTGACTTTACATTGTTCGGACACGAGGATAACGCAGTGATGCTACATTTTAGTCGCGTTCTCGATTTTAATCAGAGTTAATGATTTATTTTCTACTGAAAGTTTGGGCTTAACGTTTTTGAAGGCTTCGGTAATAAAGAAGGATAATTTAAGGAGGATAGAATACATATTACATCAGAGGGTCGTTTTGTTTATCCTCTTGAGAATACATTAAGGGTATAAACAAGTCGTTTTATGCGTAAAACCAACAAGAAGTACGTACCATATAATAATGTCATTACACATTATGGTAATCATGTTGAATATTCAAGGCTTTTGAAGAAATAGTAGAGATATTCATGATGTCTAGTACATACAACATATTATTATTTATTCACATAACATATTACAAATACCTTGGTCTGTCGTATTAAAAAGAATTTCAATTCTTCTGTCGTACGTACCCGACCATGATACAGGGTTGTCTACTCAAAGATAAATAGCAGCATTCCCCGCCATGTTATTCCTGAAAGGTTTTCCAAGGCAGAGGTGTTGCTAAACGTACCTACATCCACATTTCGCCAATAATGTTCGAGGCATATTTAATAGGGGGCAGAACGGGAACAAATCCGGACTCCTCGGCTACTAACTTGATGAAAAATCCCTAGTAGTCCGACCTGCGACTCGAACCCAGCACCTCGTGCTCAGCCGTCGTGCTTGCCACCACTAGACCAACAAGTCAGTCTACTCAAAGAATCCCAGTCTAAAGAAGCCTGCAAACAAGTCTGGTTCGAAACAAAAGGCGATCTACCCCAGCCCTATTGACGTCAAGCAGCTCATGTATTGGAATAATGTCACAAACATGGCGACCTAAAAATATATAAAGAGACAAACAGACAACGCCCACTGAGCAGTGTGCGCCGACTGAAAATTTACATTTTATTTATAGACACTTTTATTTCATAAATATTAAACTTTTCGTCTTGTTAAACGAACTTTTTTTTGAATAATGAACAATCACGATCATCATTCTCTTGCCCTTACCCTAATATGTTTGGGGTCGGCGCAGCATGTCATCTTCTTCAATACTTCCCTATTACTCGTCATCTCATCAGATACCATGACATTTATTGCCATGAAAATAATAATTTCGTAAATAACTATACGACGTAAATCTTTTAAAATATTAATCTTGACCCAAATTAAAATAAAAGCTTTCCTTACGTTTAAAACAATGGAATCCAAATTTAAATACTGCAATTCTGAAAAACTGTAACTCGCAGAATATTCTTAATCATATTTAACCGTCAAACATTCATGAAAGAAACATGATATGGCAAGAAGGGATGTGTCTGATGAGATGACGATTACAGAAGCATGGAAGAAGAAGACATGCTGCGCCGACCCCAAATAAATTGGGATAAGGGCAAGAGAATGATGGCGATGATTCAAGAAAAAAACACCATTTCACTCAAACACTCTTTCCGAGAAACTCAACAAAAATATGAAATAACCGCTTGTAACGTTCCCCACATAAAATAAACACGTATACTAAGTTCCACCGACGATAAACTCCGACCATTATTAGCGAAGCCATCCGAAAACCTTCAGGCCACATTAATAGGTTGCAAATTTGCAATATTCACTCGTTGCCCTTTCTAGTTTAATGTAGTTCCTTGATAATTAAAATTGCCTTGATAACGTTCTGAAGCGAGGAAAACAAGACCAAGGACGGGAATGTTTGCAGTTCGAAGTTGTAGTTATTTGCGGGTTAATTGGTTGTGTTGTGTGAGTAACGTAGCTATTGATTGATGGAAGCAAAATTAAACAGGCGATTATTTTTTTTAAACTAGTGGGGAAGTTCTTCGTTTCTTATTTTTTTTAATGAACATTCTTTTGAGGTTCCGTACCCAAAGGGTCAAACGGGACCCTATTACTGAGACTTCGCTGTCCGGCCGTCCGTCCATCTGTCATCAGGTCTCATGAACCGTGATAGTTAGCCAGTTGAAATTTCTACAGATTATGTATTTCTTTTGTCGCTATAACAACAAATACTAAAAAAACAAATTAAATAAATATTTAAGGGCTCCCATACAAAAAAGTGATATTTTTGCTCGTTTTAATAAATAGTGGTACGGAAACCCTTCGTGTACGAGTCCGACTCGCATTTGGCCGGTTTTTTTTTATTCTTCGCATTTAGACTTCTTTTTAAATGTCAGTCCATTTATGTATTTCGATCAATCAAAGAGGGTTAACTTTTTGACACATCAATTCAAATTCTTCAAATATTTTTATGAACCTTCCCCAATGAGCTTAAAGTATCTCGTCCTATATGTGCCAAACCTGTTGATCAGTACAGGTCCAGGTATTGAAAGCAAGCACCGATCAAGATTAACCTAACCCACCGCTGAGGCCCCTACTGACGAGGTTGCGACCAACTAACCTAGATACGCACGCGCGCTTCACTGTCGCCACGTTCTCATTTGACTTATAGATGATTCATAATGTTTTATCCTTTAATTTTCATTTATTTAGAGACATACAGAAGTGAAACGGAGAAGGAAAACATCGTGAGGAAACTGGCATGTCCTAGAACTAAAAATTCGAAGACATGACATCTACCAACCCGCACTGGGCCCGCGTGGTGGATTACAGCCCACTCCCTCTCATAGAGAGGAGGCCAGTGTCCCAGCAGTGGGAACATATAGGCTGATGATGATGATACAGAAGTTTTTTTGTTAGCTTGTGCTGTCTGGGTAAAGGCCTCTTCTCTATTGTTCCTGTCTTCTTTTTGACTTTTCCGGCTAAATCAGGAACGAGTGAAAATTGACACAGACGTATATTATACAAAAATGCTGTGTTAGTATGTATGCATTTTACCGTATCTTATATTTACACGAAAACAATTTAAAAAATAAATTAAAGCCTTTGAAGGGTGGCCATTTAATAATTTATTCATTTAAAAGTTCTCAATTCTGAGTATTTCGGAGTTTAGGTTAGGTAAGGTTTTGAGATTTATACATAAAGTGATTTTTCTATAATAAGTTCCTATTTCCAAATGTACTCGCATGTCTCTCCTAAGAGTTAAAGAGAATGTTAATGATAGAGGTAAGTACTGCCAATACAATGACTACAAAATAAGTGAAGACATAACAGATATAAAAAGTTACCAACATCCGGTAATTCGCCATTTTGTTTTAATATTACAAAATATTGTGCAATTCGATAATTATTTTAAGTGCTACAAAACATTCACTATTATTTGACACAGATAAGAGAAAAATAAACAAATACTGCTTTCTACTAAATCACGACGAAAAAATAGGACACATCATATTGAATACAGAGAAAATCTTCCCATAATGGACGAAAAAATCTTCGGAACACTTTTACGAGCCAACTATTAACTAAATTGAGTTCACACGGCGCAAAATATACCCTAGGTTACCCATCAATCATTCTAATAATAAATCTAGACAAGAATAGCTCATGGAGAAATAGCACTAACCGTCTCAGACCTAGACTATATTGTGGACGAAAAAGATTCCTTAAACGATTAAATCCCTGAGCAGTATTGAAAGCTTAGAAAACGAGGTTAAAATTTCAATAAAAGTAGGTTAATCTTTGAATACAATTAATAGTGATTGAGTTAAAGAAAATCATCCTATTGGGGTGGAAACCCCGCGACGTTATAGAGATAATTTTGAGCTTACACGAGCGGCCCACTTTCTCTAAATTTGGAGGTAATCAAATCAAGTTTACACCACAATTCCAATAAAATGAAAAAAATAATACTGAAATTGGTTCCGATCAGAAACGTATTTGCACTTGGCTTGTAATGACGTGAAATTGTGACGTATCACTTTATAGATAAACAATCTGATAAAATAGAGATTTCTTGTGTTTTTCTTTGCTTTGATAATGAAGATTGGGGACCTGTTTTTCTGTGTTCAGCTCCATACAAGGTGTTGTTTTGCATTCTCGTCAAATTCAAGGAGGTAACTATGCTAATGATTCTCGTCCCGAATCAATAATAAAATAGGTAGGTAATTCTTTTTTCTTATTTGCGGAATTCGGAAATTGTGAACCACCCGTGATTTAAACGCGGCCAGTCTGATCCTCGCCGTAATTTCGCGCTTTCACACATACAAACAATCCCAAACGTTTATTCGATAATTTGTTATTCCCTAAACAACGTTAACCACTGAATCCGCAAACAACGTGTTCAAAATAATCTAGTTAAATATACGTAGGAATTGTTGACCATTGCCCAAAAATAGGACAAACCTGAGGTGTAGTAATAGTAATTCAAAGAAACTTATCAACCCAAAACTAAAAGAAGATGATGAAATAGAATAAATAACTTTCTCAAGCTTAATATTCCAGAACTTGTGAAAACGTGGAAAAACAGGCTGTAACCAGATTAAACTGTCAACTTAACACACCATGGCAAGAAATGAGTGGCAGGTGAGTTCAAAAGAAACTCACGTACAAACATCCGTGCCACATACTGGCAGTACACAATCAATGGGTGAAATTAGGTTAGTCGACAGAGTTGTTATTTACTGGCATAATGACTTATTACTTTTTAGTTTAATAGAGGGTAATAAGTGGGATAGGGAGTCGCGTGACGATTGATTTTAACGTATTGGAGAAAGAGGTTACCGTCAGGAAGGGTTTAAGTTGTAGTCGAATATGTGGGAAGGATGCATGGCTAAGTGAAAGATTAAAAAGAGCCTGTGGTCCTGATGAGGGCTACACAGCATCTGCCAGGCTTCTTCCCAACCTTGAGCAGAAAACGCTAAAATCGAAGAGCAGAAAACGCTAAGAGAACCTTCGAGAATACAGATAAAAAAAAGATCGAGCTGCCGAAAAAAGTTCGCACAAAAAAATCTCAAGCATCCAACCGGCTGTAACCTCTCACATTTCCGCGATCGCGATTTTTTACGCCAATCTCGAGCAAGTTGCGCCACTCTAAACCATCCGTTTCACTTTTGCCCAAGCACTTTCACTGCTAACGGTACGAGCGTACCACGCTTGAATCACAAGCGAATAGCGACTCTAGCCAAGACACCTTCGCTTACAATCTTCATTGTCAACATTTCCGCGTTTAATACTTTACGGATTATGAAAATGATGGTAAAGGAAAATCTGTTGTCCCAAGATAATAATAAAGATCAGAATTAAAGTGTTTATGAAGAGTAAGGATCCGATGTTAGCCGAAGACGGGCCGAGCGTGCACCGAGCGTTGGAGCAATGGCTTTCGTGCGCGTGAGTTTGAAAGTCGAATGCGCCCCACCGCGCGGACTCGGGTACCGTAACCGCTTGTGTCATCCGTTACAGAGCGGTGAAACTCTTGTTACGTTGGTGGACCGCTATGTTACGCCTTCGAGCGGATGACGGAGTATCCAGAGCATTGTTCATCCACGTTGCTCTTAATACAAACAACAAAATGGGTCACGAAAACAAAAATCAGAGGTATACTTTCAAGGTATGATTAATTATGAAATGAATGCGTAAGGCACAGGTCAAGATTATGTCGAGGAACAATAAACAAACGGTGGAAGCATTGAATTCAAATCAGTCGGAGACGGAAATGATAGGGATCTGCATGACACGAATAGTTTCGACCTTAGTGGTCTGCGATTGTTACCAAGTTACCACGGATGGATAAGTATTTGAGAAGCAAGTGAACAGAAACTGTGATGAATCATTTAGTGGTGATTACCGGTTGACCCCGTTATCGGGAGATAGTTTATTGGCTGCTGATTATGGTGATTTAGAAAATTTGAAAGGGAATCATCTGTCTTGGTATGAACGTGATGAGGACGTCAAAAGATTAGTGAATATAAATTTAAATGGATGGAGAACAGGAAGATAAAAAAAAACAATAAATGATTATGGTAATTAAGAAATAAGGTCGCTTTATGTAAAATACTGGTACTCAGCTGCATCCGGTTAGACTGGAAGCCGACCCCTAGATAGTTTGGGAAAAGGCTAGGCAGATGATGATGATGGTAATTAAGAAATACGTCACCAGATCTCGCTAAAAAATCTTGCCAAAATTTGAGCAGCAACACATGCTATTGACATTATGCCAACTAAAGATGGCGATATAAAATCAAGTTAAGTAAGTCGCAATGTCTGAATAGCAAAGTAAATAATATTATTATATCAATAACAACATACGATAAGACGATCATTAAATAATAAACCGTAATAAATAATAATCTATTGGAGGTCAACACAGGAGTAAATATTCCAAGAGATTATCTATTAGCAGTATTGTAGCTGTATTCAGTAGCTATAGAAATACAGTTGGAAAGGATTGAAACAACGATAGTCACAATGAATATTATACGGTAAAGCCAAAAAGGAGGGTTATTTTAACTTGTTGAACAACTCGGAAGAAACACTGATTAAAGATAATAAATATACAGGGCCAAAACATCAATTTCAGTTATTGTTAAATATTTAGGATTGTGTGAATTCTCCTAAATAATTGTACAAGTTTTTGCCCTACAATAAATTAACGGGAACTTACAGTTCCGAGTACTACAATAAAATAATTTGCATAATCATTAAGTTTATCTACAAGTTGTATGAGTAAACAAAAAATCGAATAAGTACAGATCATATCAAACCCGATTTGAATTATAATCATAGAAGATTCGAGAATACAAATCTGAAGATCAAAACAAAGTTACCATATGCAAATTACAAGTCATCGTCTGACGTTCCAGGGTCATTAACATGATCACGATCACACAGTTAGAAACTAAATTTTAAAATTCCAATCAAGTTTTGCCATAAACTGAAACGACACATAATCTCTACACAAGAAAGGGCGGCATCGTAAATTGGCAACGTCAAGACAACAAGGGTTTCATAAACACCCTTTCAACCAGCACTGAAAGATTCTGAACTTTAAATCAAAGAAATTAAGATCCAATATCAAGAAATGATCAATTCGCATGTCGTCGAAGGAAAGTGGCCTCGTGATACGGGGAAACCCGAGCCGTGGCACGCGAATCCGCCGAGACAGGTTCGTTTAAATTTCTGTCTCTCTCTTTCGATGGAGGTTTATGCGGGAGTGCGAGAGGGATGGAGGTGGCACGAGTAACGGAACTTATCAGTCTCTATTTATAATTGGTCCGATGCGATACCGGAGTAATAACAGGACCGCGAATGTGTCATTTGGGTTACCGCTTGAGGGACGATAAGCCAGATCTTTTTAATGGGAGAAATGCAGGACGATGGACGGAAGACCTGCGTTATTTGCAGAATGTCGAACATTTTAATGGAATTAGAAACAATAGCCACTCGTAAAACTACTACAGAATAGTGAACGTAGTTTAGAAGCCAGAAATGTTGTGGAATATTCACTTATAAAATTTTACGACCCATCACTCGTATACTAGTCAATTTTTCTAGACTTTTTTTAAAGACATTACAGCTGAACTTTACTATTGTGCTACTAACTAAACTTGTTAAATATGAAATTGAGATTAAAAGTATAGATAACCCATACAAGAGTAACAAAACTTTCTGAAGAACTCGTTTAGATAGTAGCGCAACATTTCGAATCCCAACGAATCTGAAATTGGAGCCTAGCCGGAACTAAAACCGGAAGTTTTAGACCGTGCAATGAATGTTCTAGACTCAACAAAGAGAAAAAATATGACAGTGAAAGTACTAGGTATCAAAACATCTTACTGACAATCAAAATTTAAAATTGGAACACGCTGACCTCATTCCGCACGCGTCTTTGGGAGAGAGCGGTTGACCGGGTGGTAGTGCAAAAATAAATCATTTTAAAATTAGCAGCAATAATAATATTCATTCATTGTATCTTCGAGGGGACTGTGCTAGGCGTTTTGTCAATGAAGTACATGACGAAAAGCGTTCCGCTCTGATAATCGTATTATTTGGTCGGCTTTCACTTCTCTTGGAAAGGAATTCGCGAAACGTTGTGAGCTGAGAACCCAATACACTTGTTTGGTAACAGTATATAAAATATACATCATTAGTCGGTACGTTGGGCAACTGAATTCTATAATGACGTGATAAATAACGCAGTTGAAGTACCAAACGAGTTGTTTACGTGAAATTATTTTGTTTAAACGTAACGCGACCTGGGTATCGGTACAGCCGAATTGGGACATTCCTTGTGAATGATTGATTTCCATTGTTTGACAAACATACTAGCGAGCTATAAAACAACGCTGTTGAACATGCCTATTAAAAGAATCGTACTGGGGAAATGGAGTCGTGAATTTTTGCCCGCAATTTCGCAGGCATAAGCCATGCATGCGAAATTGCGGGCAAAAACTCCGTCTAGTCATTAATGTAATGGTATATTCCGAGAAAGTTCTGTATTTACAATGGAAATTAAATCAGCTCAAGACTTCCTTGCTGGACACGAAGCCGAAATTAGTGTTGAAAAAGAGATGCTACATGTTGCAATAATTTAGGCCCAGTTGTTAGCTCCTTAATAAGAAATCAGATCACACATAAGCATGAAAATATCATAAGCCAATCTTAATTTAAGCAAGAAGATCATAAAATGCTCAAACCAGCCCCGAGTTGTGTAAACAGAGATGATGTGCAATGTACAAATGCATGCACTTTCGCTCTCAAATACATGGAAGCTGTTAAAATTTAAGCTAACATTAAACTGTTGATTTATGATGATTAAATAAGTTTGCGAGATCGTCATGAAGACACATCCAACATTTATGGATTTGGTCCGCTTGTATCATCAGTTAGCTTAGTTTAACTGCGTCTAGAAGTTACTGCAATAGACTTTACGATCTATTGTTGATTCTTTTTAGTCTTTAATTCCAGACGGTCTTTGGCTATTATGAAAGAGGGGACTTCTCAATCAATAAATCATCATCATCTGCCTAGCCTTTTCCCAAACTATCTGGGAGTCGGCTTCTCGATCAATATATATATATATCCTCTTTATCATAAAATTGTAATATTCAAAAATATTGAGGTCTAAATTGCGAAAAAAATATTGTTAAGGCCCTAAACATAATTTATTTTATACTTTGCAGCAAATAAACAATCCCGTTCCATTTAAATGTTTTTTAATGCTTCGAAAATAGCAGTTACAAGAAAACGAATGTTGCATGAAAAGATCCAAAGCATTTGGTTTGAGGAAAAGAAAGTGAAAAGATATAGAACGTAGCTTGTTGAGCCATTAAGGATAGTTTTTACATGACAGTAATGTTATAAATAGACGCTACTAACATATATTCTAAGATTATTAAAAGAGTGTTCGTACAATATCAGAAAAAAAATGACTGAAAAAAATCAAAAATGTATTGGCAGTTCTAAAAATCAGATTCAGATCTCCATTAAACCATCTCCTTGAAATGTCAAATCATAAAAATCTAAATAATGATTACAGTTATCTACAAGGCTTAGATTGTCTCACAGTTCCAAAACTTGCCAGGCATGCTGACTGATTTCTCAGCGATCGAGAATTACAGTCAAAGACTAAAGTCCTCGGAACTGTAACCTCTAATAACAATGAACTTCATGCTAAAATATTCTTATTTGTTTAAACACCAGCCCATGTTTTAAATGTATTAATATCTTTATAGAGGAACATTGATACTTTCTTTAGAGCTGTATCTTCATCATTGTCATCATCAGTCTATAAAACACCCTTGTTGGATTTGTTTCTTAGTCATCAGTACTATGATGTACCTCTTAGTCAGCTGGTCCTTTGGAACCGTTGTTAAGGATACCAAATTTATATGCCATAGTGCCATAGACAAATACTGCTCTCTTTTCCTGTTCAAACCTTTTTGCGTCTCTTAACGACACGAGGATGAAGTCTATTTTTACTTTGCAATCACAACTAAATAGTAAGTAGTAGTAGTGGAACGCACTCATATATCAATTTCGAGTATTCTTGGCACTAGCAATATTCATGTTAGTTGTACACTATCAAAGAGACAGGTGGTTCATACCATTGACGTAAATGTTGTGTGTGTAGGACCCTCTAGTAGTATAATAAATGCTCCAATACCAATCCTACAAGAACTTGACTGACAGATGGTCAAGTCAAGAATTATCCTGCATCCATTTGAACAGTTCAAAGCTCATTAAAACTTGTTTCTAGCACAAAATATGTTAAACACGTTACTTTTTTACATTTCTCCGGTTACATTATACCATTCGTCCTTTTCAAACACAATGCTGTTATTCTCAAATATTTTGCCTAGATACATTTCAAATGTTCCGTTATGTTTTTATACATTTATCTTAAAGTCAAGGTCGCGTTTTTATACAAGGATATGACATTGAAACTATAATTACGATAAACGATGACTGGCTAACTTTATAGCAGTATTTCCACCAGTATTGCTGAGAAGGTCTCAAATTGTTTGTTAATTTTATGAATAATTTTAGTCGAAACCACCGTTATTGTCGCCCTTGACGAAGAATTTTCAACACTTTTAACAAAAACAAATATTAATCATGTTGACTTATAAAATAGTGAACACAAAACTAAGTAAAACATTGCAAACTTAAGCCAAATTGGTTTCGGGTTTAAAAATTCGTAAGAGCAGCCACCGAGGCACCGATTGCCGTGACCTACATACAGCGGCAGCCATTTTGAACATTGCGCTCGCGCCGGTTTTGGTGGCACATTTCACATGATACCCGGCTTATCTGCGTCATGTTTTCTTTTTCTGTTTATTTAATGAGTTTCATTATTCCTTTCGAATGTACTTTTAAACGATATGAGGTTATTTAAGATAATTCGCCGAATGTCTTTTGGCGTTAAAATATGATCTGATTCATACGGATCACGATCTTGAGTACATTAAAGTAAATTAAGTCTACGTTGGATTGTTAAATTCGGATTAATGTAGAATTTAGGTCAAGTAACGAATAACTAACTATCGTTGATCGAATAGACCGATAGTTCAAATTATAGCATTAGTAATGTGCCTTAACAAATATTATAATTTGGTATGACTAATAGCCTGCCCCGAATCAAATATTTAGGTTGCGTACCGAAAACCGTTGATTCAACAACAAATATAACTGATTTCATTTGGCAAAAATTTTCTTCTTGGTTTACATGAAAAGGAATTGCTTATCTGCCTTTTCAATATGATTTGAGAGATGTAAGCCTATCATTAGAGGGTGTTTCTTCTATCTAATCAACTCCGTCAAACATCAGTGACATACTTTCTTTTTTATTCAAATTATTATCATTTCTAAGTACATATTCAGACTTGCTATCAAGCTTTAATTTCAAGCCCCATTTTGTGATTGCATTGTAATTTAAAGTACTGCTGAGCTGTTCCACTTCGCAAAGGTAATGCAGGAATATTCGGAGCTGATGCTACTTTCAGTAATTGGGGACGGATCAATAAAAGATAGAGAAAGAAGAAATGGCGATTTACTCCACCAAAACCTATAGAACCGTTACCATCCCACCTTATATTACATAAATTATATTTCTATTACCAACAAATATTAAATGTACTAGCCCATCACCATTGTTTCGTCCTGTTTACATATATATTACGTGATGGCCAATGATTACACTAATTGGAAATTGTGAATCATGCACTGAGTGAAATGTTGTGCAAGTGCACAGCAGTGAGGTGGGGTATGATTTTGGAGTGGGTTGTTGCTTATGAAAACTATCAATAAATGCCTGTCCTCTGTGTGGGTTATAGAGAATGAGATCTGATAACACTAATCTAGAGGACATCAAGGTAGAAGAGCAAAGTAAGTAGGAAGAGGAAATTCCTGTAGTCGATTGAATACGAGGAATAGGTAAGTGGTTATTCTGTGGAAAAGGTTTGAAAGAAGATGACTTCCTAGATTCTCTCATTATGCTATATGTTTGAACGGGACAGTGAAAGAAATTGAGGAGCCCATAGAGACAAAGATTTTGGGAAACGATGAGTCAAGTTATACAGGACAAACCCATTTTCTTTTTCATATTGAACCAAGACTAGCAACCAGCCTTAACGGGACCAAACATTATCATATAATCAAGGTCTTTTCAAATCATATGGACATAACTTAAGATGAATTTAGACCACGCAAATAAAGTATGCAGATACAGAGTAAAAATAGCCTTACGATGGAAACAAGGACGCATGAATATTTTGATTGATTTACTCTACGCATTTCTCTTCGTCTTTTTCATTCACAAGATGAATTTTGAGGAATGGAACATAATATTTCTCCCGATTTTCGTAAGATTTTGAATAAATAGTGTGTGTCTGTCAAGCTTGAAATGTTTAGTTTAGATTATATCACACGTTTATTTTCTTCAGTATTCAACGTCTTTTCTGGCTAGTTAAACTTTTGGAAACAGTTTCAGAATACTCTGGAACTGTTTTCAGCAGATTCGGCTTTTACCTGATTAGAGTCTTTAGTGATATCCTTTTCAGAATTAATTTGAAGTCTTTAAAGATAGCTCTTTACTTTCCAAAAGTTTTAATAACTCAAGCAAAGAGAATGTAGAACAATTAATTGCAGTAAGGAAGCTATTAAATTGAGTTAACTTGAGTTACGCAACGGATTTGAGAAAGCCTTCTAGGCTTGACTTCGGCTAATTTCGGAATTCTCGGAGATATCCGAACCGTCGCATTTTCCTGTTTCTGGAGGTCTTTGGTTTGGCAGCAGTGCAATCTCTTTTAGACGACGGAAATTAAAATGAAATATTAGAAAAGTTACGGGGGATTAGCTTTGTTTGTGTTTTTGAAGATTATTTTGATGAAAAGGAAGATTAAACACGAAATTTTACAGGCAATTTAGATGAAGAGCATACTTTCATTCTATGAAGAACATTAAAAGAATCTCAATGGAAATATGCCATACGTATTCCATGACCGCCGTAATCCAGTACATTCAGCCAGACATCAATAACAAAGATAAATAGAAAACAATCAGCTACATGCCATTCCGGCAGACACCGATAATACATACGTCTGTCTCTTTCACACAGTTATGCGCTAATAATAGCGTCCCGCTCTATTTTAACGTGAGCAAGAGTCCCGAAGGTGACACATTAATAAACTTGAAAATTTACGTGGGTACGCGTAAGGTGTAGCGGCTGGAGGCTCATTGATGGTAGTTTAATGGCTATTAGTTTTCGTTCTAGTGTTTCTGCATCTAATAACAAGCTATTAATAGGTCTTATTGAAGGTAACACACAAAGGGATTTTACAAACAAAATCTACATCTGTAGATCTTATATCTGTGGTGCTAGAATATACTTTATAGTACACTATAATTGCTGGTATTCTAGCATTCTTTAATACAGAAGATTCTAGCATCCTTATTTATTTGAAGTAACGGTTGTTTTCTTGTTGGAAGTTTATGCAGAAGACACAAGCAATACTTTCATCATCAACATCTTTATAATCATAATTCTCTTCCTGCTCTTGTCCCGTGGTCGGAGCAACACACTGACTAGTATAACGAATAGATTTACTGACTTCAATTTTTTCAACAGATACCATAAAATATTGTTTGTTATGTTAGACTGAAAACATAATTCTGTTACTTCCAAATATATTAGACCTTTTTCGTCTTCTAAATATTGTATCAGCTGGTTCAATAACGATTCTTTCCAGTTTTGGGTAAGCTTTCTTTTGTTATTTTGGCTGTATCGCAAATCATTTGGTGGGCGTGGTACTAGTGCCAAATTCCTCTCAACTTTACCGTTAGTCTCTCCATTTATATTTTCTAAAACGTATTTGTTGTTTGTACGAAGTAATATAAGATGTTTTCTTTCTCTTCTAGGTTCTTTTCAACATGGAAATTTACTTCTAGGTAAACATGATTCCCTATAGAGCGGAGGGTTATTTTCCTTCATACGAAAACGTGACGGTAATGCACAAGTGGTTCTACATTTAAGTTATTTTCCTCAGCTTCTTTTCCATTATATAAAAGGTTGTGAAGACGAAGTAAGGATGCGTTCGATGTATTTTAATCAAGTCTAAAATTGCATCAAAATTACTTGCAGAATCTCAAGTTAATTCCCCGATTGTATTTGGTAGAAAACACTAATTTACTTCAACAAAAGATTCATTAGAATTATTAATTGATCACGAGCCAAATCATGATTTCATCAACATAGGACTTTGTTTTCAAAACAATACGGTTCAGTTTCATTTGATAGTTATATTTCGGCATTGTTACCTTCTATTCGACACCGTTTTTAAATGCTCTATAACTCGAAATCGATCGATTTTGAACTCTATATCTGTAACAATAGGTTGTGCTGTATTATTTCTAGCTATTTTAGCATCAATACCATAGGATCGGTCAATGACGTTTCCTTACGGTTGAATCGCATGCCTTCTGTATTTGTCATGCGTGCCTTCTTAGGACGATCGAAGAAAAAATACTGCGTCTTGACAATAACAAAGCATTGTACTTCGCCATTAAGTGCACGTTTCGAGATTTTCTGCCGCGAACATCGGATTATCTTGCTGATTCTTTCTTATCTTTTCGTTTAAGTGAGAAAGATATGAGATAATACTGAAATAAGATGATAGAAATTTCACTTATGTTGCCAAGCAATATTATTTATCCTTATGTATCTGACAGGTGGTGTAATCTTACGATATCTGTTTCCTCTAGTAGTTATGTTCCGAAGTGAAAAAAAAAATTAACATGTGGTAAGACTCTATGACAATCCAAAATAAATTATTACTAATTTCGACGGCTAATTAATTAAAGGACTCCTGGACTATTTGTTGAGGAGTCTTTGTCTTACATACAAACAAACAAATGTATAAGGCAAACAGATAAATGTATAAGGGTTTTTATAAAGCCTTGAGATGATTCTAGAAAAAAGGTATTGGGAAATTCCGAGCAGAGCTTTTATTTCAAGTTTTCCTCGACATATGTTATCAAGAGTTTGTTGGAAATATCGAGATGAAACTCTTCAGTATCTATTAAAAGACAAACTTAGTTAATACATCTCTTTCATCTAGAATTGCTTTCAGGTTCTCAGATGGTTTCCATACTTTGTGTCAAGTTAATCTAGAATGTTGGTTAGGTCATCTCTGACCATTCGTTTCTTTATTGCCTGACTACTTTGGGACTGTTTTTTTGGATTGCTTTTAAACAGTAGATATTGAAGTTACATTCCTGCTACGATGTTAATAACTCCAACAACGGTTTATGAAAAACCAATTATTAAAATTATCCATCACATCATCATCTGCTAGTCTTTAAATAAGCTCCGGACACAAGTTGGGCGAAGCAAGGAAAACCTGTTCTGGTTGGGCATTCATAGATGGCTCTGCACTGGAGTGTAAATATGGTGCTGCTCGCTAACGATGGGACACTTGATGTCGTGTCCTACCTGCATTGTAGGAGCTGACGCTACTGAGGACGCCAAAGACGTTGCCAAATTTTGGGTTGACTTACTTAAACTGTCACCGACACGCTAAGAAGGTCATCTGCTTAGCCTTCTTCCAACTCTCTTGGGGTTGGCTTCGAATCTAACTGGATACAGTTCAATACCAGTATGTAACATGTTGATTTTCTGTCCCTTCTTTAACGTCATATTTCCATACGAACAAAACTTCATACCATGGTAATACACAAGTATAATTAATTCTAAACAGTCAGTGCATGGAACAGTTTCCCATAGGCTGCGCGGCCTTGGTGACTAACCCACAATGGTATTGTGTAACGATATACTTGGAGATTGTAATTAGTACATATATCGCTTTGTGATCGAACTGCGTAGAGTATATGGTTATATGTTTTAATGTAGTAATGGTAGTAGGAAGTCGACGATTCTACATTACTAGGGACGGAATTTAGCTCGGCAAAAACAGACTCATACTTAAGCAAGAAAGCCGCTTCTTTTTAAACATCTATACAAAGAATTAAAATTGCAGTTTACGTTTGTAATTTTGAAATAACAGCTTTTTACTGAATGGATATGAAAACTTAAACTTATACCAACTTTTTTCAACTAATGTCCGAAACGGCTGGACCGATTTTGAAGGGACTTAAATTGGCAGATAGCTATTGTTATAAGAAGTAGCTAAGGCTACTTCTATTTTAGAAAAAGGATTAGGGTTCCGTGCAAAATAATTAAGACCCAAATAGAGATGTAATAATTTTATAATATTTCCACGCAGATGAAGGTTGCGTACAACAGCTAGTTTCTAGTAAAATCCTTTTCAAATGGTAAAAAAATTAGAACACTAACAACTTGCCCAGCAGTGGGACAGTACCTACAGGCTAAAAAAAACCGTGCACGTCTTGGTTGTTCCTTAGGGGAAACCCAGCCTTCGAGAATGTTCTACAACCTTCCAGAACCTTCTAGATAGCTCTATAATAAAACCAATCCCTCTAGAAAGTTCCAGAAAGGTCCAGAACTTTCTCGAACTTTCTAGACACTTCCATCGTGGAACATTCTAGGATTGTTCTCGAATCTTCTAGATATACTAGATCATTCTAGACTCGAACGTAATCCTAGAATGTTTTCGTAAAGCAGACGACGTAACAATATTACCATTGACCCAATTAAATGTCGGTTAATCTTTTCAATTTTGCTTTTAAACCAAACGAGGTGAATGCTTTTCTGACTATAATCTACATAATATGTTGATTTTATCAATAGGGTCGATAACTAAATAGGTTAACAAGTACTATATTAATAAATAGGTCAGTTATGTCTCCCGTTTTTTGATCGCTTCGTTAAGTACTGGTTTGGATAAACCTTTTGATAGGCCCGATAGTGGACTAATAGATGATAATTTGGGTACACATAGTGATTTTGTAATTCTAATGTAAGTAGGACAAAGGTATGGAGAGACGGACCTTTTTATTTTTTCAGGCAGATTTTATTTTGACGTGACAACGTCTAATAAATCGATGAACGCCGGCTGCACGCACGAAAAAGGATGACTCATTGTAACGTTTTATCGGAGCGAGAGCGCTGCACCAGCGAGCGAATACGATCGTCTCGAGCGTTCGGCTTGCTATTCATAAAAGTATGCAATGTTTTGTTCTGACGTTGTCACGTTAAACTATCGTCCGTAAATCGACTTTACAGACAGCCAATTTTTTTTAATATTCTTAATTTTTCCTGCTTCTGTTTTCTGAAGCAGCATCATCATCTTTCTGCCCTTGTCTCATTTTATTTGGGTCGGGCGCAACTCGTTTTCTTCTTCCATTCTCGTCTGTCTGACGTCACCGCATCATATTTTACTTCTTTCTCTTTCATATAATTCCTCACACCATCCATCCTTCTTTTCTTTGGCCTTCCTTTCCCTCTCTATCCATCAACATTCATATTCATTATTCTTTTAGTCACATGCTACCCAGACCATTAAGCATATGTAGCATGCTTGTATTCATCGGGAAGAGTAGACCATGGAAGATCGAAGAGCCGGATAAGTTGAATAAACTCCATGAAGAAACCATAAAAGTTAAAGTAAATGAAACTATAACTCCTTAAAACCAACTTCCTATACTCAATGCTATAACAATTGAACCTCTAGTTTAAGAAACAATTTAATTTTCATTAAACTTTTCTATTATTCCAACAAAACTCCAGCTAGCAAATTTCATTTTCTAGTTAAAATATAAATAAGAGAGTCTGAATCCCAGTTGAATATTCTAGGTCCAACTTCACGGTCTAGGTCAGTTAGTCGTGTTTCAGTGTAAGCTTATATTGTGTTTTTCCGCGATGTTAGTTTAGAGAATTGGTACTGTAATTTTCTTTGGAAAAATATGGGTGAGGAGAGTTCATTAATTGCTATTTCTTTTGTAACACTCGTTACCACCATTTTTACTTTTGTTTTCCAATGTTGACTTCATCTTTGTGCCCTTGTCCCATTCTACTTGGGGTCGGCGCAACACTATTTCTCCTTCCATTCTTCCCAGTCATCCGTCAACTTATTATTTACTTCTTTTTCTTTCATATCATTCGTCTCACAACCCATCCATCGTTTCCTTGGTCATCATCTCCCTCTCCAATGTAGACTTACTCATAATAACGATAGCATCATTCGACCATAATGTTCCTATTGATGGAATACAGGCTTCAAGGACCCCATCTCAATAATAAGGTATGGGCTGTAATCTACAGGTCCAGCGCGTATCGGTAGATGACTATAAGCAGTATACATTCTTATTTAATATTAGTTACAACGATGGCTATTGACTACGGAGAAACTTTTAACTCCAATTTCAAAGACAGATTTCAATAATCTATAGGGGTATGAAGAACAGGGTGTAAACTTTTTGATCCCTAGTAGAAAAGGGAGGATCCTCCGATCAGTCGGGTGTTCGGCAGGTGGGCTACTGTCGAACAGTCATAACTGCACGATTTATGATTTTGATATTCGTTCCGCATTTGTGTCATAGATCGCTGTATTTTATTCAATGTTGCTTTAGTACTTTTTTGTAGTGCCGCTACAAGTCTATCTAACGTATCTTTCCACAGCTTTAATTTGTAAATTGCGCAAAGCTACTTCCATTTCTTCTACATTGAGATGGACTTCAGCTACACTCTTTGGCATCTTCCCCGTCATCTGAGGCTTTACCGCCGTGACTAGTATTTCTCCATTATAACCTATTTCTGACTTTTAGCTTGTAGCTTATAGCTGCTGTAGATAACTTCCATATACAGCTACAAGTCCACTTACCAACTTCACCGTCTCCAACCCAACCCAGTACATCAGTACACCATCATATTCCATGAAACCATCACCCTTCGCACTACGCAGTACATATTTACTCGACACGACATTGAAAGCGAGGTCGGAGTTTCTAGACGGCGCTCTTCCTTGTTACGACGAATTCATTGCGTTTTTACTACTTGACCTTTGTTTGTTTGTATGTAATTGTTTTGTTGGTGTGGAATAGATTGATAACTTAATTTTGGCAATTCTTAAACTTCTGTGGTCTTGGAGCTAGAGATCGCAGTGATGCAAACCTTATTGCTTTTCTTTATATTTTTTAGTACTCGCGAAAAAAAATATCAATAAGTTATCTACTTACTATGAACCACACAGATACAGTACAGATTTGGTTTTCTCATAATTTTGACAAGGTTGAATGCTCTAAAAGAGACGTTCTTTCGTTAAGTCTCTGGAGGCTTTTGATTGATGCGCGAGTACGCAAGAAGGAAAACTGTGTTGATGTCAACATCACAGCACGTGACTTTCTGTATTTTCTGCTCGCCTAGTACTTATGGAGAAAATATATGAAGAGATAGATCAATATCATTGTCATTTGACTAGCCTTTTCTCAACTATCTTGGGGTCGGTCTTCAGTCTAACCAGATGCAGACGAATACTATTATTATACAGGAAAGATCAATAAATCATTGCTATTTCTTTCTTTCTTTCCTTGTACACCTTCCCTATATCAATATCGAAAGTATGAGGTTTCATTGTTCGAGCAAGCTCGGGCAGAGTTCCAAAATCAGACCTGGGCAATTTATGATACAAATTCAATTTCACGTTGGCTCAACACGGTGAGTCTGTGAATCCAAGATCATTCTGATCTCTATGCTAACTTACTCTGAATACAGAGTGAAATAAATGGTTTGTCTTGCAAATACTCTGTTCATTCACACATAACAACCTGTAACCCCCAAAAGCTCAGGCAAAGGTGTACCAAATTCATCTTTGTTAATATTATTCAGTATCTTTGCATTCCTACTTCATTTTACGCTAGATACGGAACGTTCGAATCTTTATTTACTATACTGTACAGTGTTTAGCAATGAAATTATTAAAATAATTTTAACATGTTCGATTTTTCGTGTGCCAAAATTATTTTCAGTTGTAAACAAAACGAAATTTGCTATTAATACAATTCCTCTAGACTACTGACAATATTATTACAACAAATTGTATGCTTAAAGCTATTTTAAGACAGTTCAAAAAGAGTATTAGAAATAAATATTGAGACCTGCACGCGTAGCATGACCACTGTAGAAACGAGTTTTGTCTACGGAAGAATCGACATAATAACAGACAGACAATGACAATGTGTCAGTTTGTCGATTCTTTCGTCGACATAAACCGTTTCTACAACGGCCATGCTACGCGTGCTGGTAGAAACTCGCTCAGAACAAGAAAACATGGTACGAAAGGGAGGAGGCCTAATTCCAAGCAGTGCGTAGAAAGAAGACAGGCTAACAACGATGCTGCGGATGAAAGAAACAATCTTCATGCCTATTTAAAGGCAGAAGCTCATTAATCTCCAGGTAATCCCAAAGCCTAGTTTACTCCAAGTAACAATAACCTAGAAAAAAATTACAAAACAGCACCGATAACAAACAAAACATCTTAAATTGATACGTAGTACAAACTACAAGAAAATCACCGCGATTTATGACACATAGAAAACCATTTCATAAAGGTAGCACAAGTACTACTTCCGACAAAACGACAAAGTCATTACGCTTCTAAAGCAGTGAAAGTTTACTCATCTCCCTTCGACATTCACAGAAACCTTTCACAATACATTAGTACTAAAAACCATTGTATGTATATACATATTTGCAAAAAAAACTGTTCCGGAACTAGTAGACAACACACAGCCTATTAATTAAAGACTGAGGGGTAAATTTTCCACTCGCGCCTCAAGGAGATGTCAGCAAATCGGAAAAGGTCCGAGAGGGCCGATGCCTGCCAGGGCTGCGGGACTGTTCGAAAGAGCTACCGTGGCCCTGGAACACAAAGGGCTAAGAAGGAACATGCATGGGTTTAGCCAGTATAAGTCTAACAATCTCTTCCTCTCCGCCCAGAGCGGGAGGAGTCATTTGATGATTTCCAATCCGAAAAAAAGGAGAAAAATTCGAAAGATATGGACATTCATTAAAACGGTGTAGAATTTTTTTTCAAAAATTATTCCCTGTGCATGCTTCGTCTTTCGTATGGGTACGAACTAAAGTGAGAATAGCTCATGCCGAGGTACAAAATACTGGCCAGTCAGCCTGGTAGTATAGAAGTCGACTGTCAATGGTTCGCCGGACGGACGCAGAGTATCATCACTCGTGGCGGCTTTCTAATACATCCCAGTCAAGAGCAAATGGGGGATACAACCGGTTTTTTTTTGCAAATGGCCTTGTACAGTTCTGATCGAATGTTGGCCAAGGCTGGGCCAATGAAATCAGGGCCACGCAAAAGCGCGTTGGGTTGACGATATCGTCAAAGTCGCAGGGTCGCAAGGGTAAGCCTTGGATGAGGGTGCTGCAGAACCGAGTACTATGGCAGAAGAAAGGCGAGGTCTATACCCAGCATTGGCTGAAATGATGTTGAAATAGCGTTGCGGGTAGCAGCTATAGCCTTTTTATATTAGCAACACAAATGTACTCAGCGACGGTACCCGAATTAGCGCAACATCGCAACAACCATGTAGGTCACGGTCTAAGCGGAAAGGAGACAAAAGATTCGAAATTATACAAAGTTAGATAAGGATAGACGAAGCGTACAGGTTTCTATCGTGCGAAATATTTAAGTAGGTACTTGCCTGTTTTAAATTATGTCTTTCAAAAGGCTTTTTATTATTTAAAAAAAATATGTTTAGTAAGTAAGAGCTTAGGTTAAAAAAAAAACTGTTTCGAAAAAAGAGGTTACACCTTCGTCATTAAAAAAAAGGCCGTATTTCTAAAAGAGGTCGTAGAAAAGAGGTTATATTTCAGAGTTAAACGCCTAGGCACCAATAAACTAGCACATAGGTATTACAACATTACAATACTGGCAAGTAAGTCGGCTTCGTAAGTGGGTTACCAGTGTTTGTAGACGATAGGGCTCTCAAACAGGGTTGCCAAGTTTCATATTTCTTCAATGACCGACTTTTATGAGGGCTTGGTTTAAGTTTGAAAAGTTACTAGGAAATGTCCTCGTTAAAAATACATATATTGTAACCTACTTGTCCAACTATCACGAAATTATTCATAACGTACACATTTTACCGTCAAGGGCAACTTTATACCTTGATTTTATCAAATTGATAAGAAAAATCTTGTAAATTGAATTAAACTTGATAATTACTAGATAAGAGAACGTTGTAGTCGAAATCCTGACCTCAGACAACCCTACATTAAACCTAGACCAACTTAAGTCTATTTATTGTCATCTTAGTACATATACCCTAACTTTAATTCCTTATTATATTTCTTATTCGATACTTAGTGCTCTCCAATCACAATCTGAAGCAAGGTTTTGTAACCCAGAATGATTTCTATTTCAGTTAAACAAAGTCGAAAATCTATCGATTTATAGCCCCCAAAGAATGGCAATACTTAAATGTAATGTACAGTCTGCAAAGGAGATAAGTAACCAACAGACCAGTTTGCAGACTGTACGTCGGCGAATCCTGGGCTGACAGATCCGCATCCATATTGCTGATTAACTCTTTTTACCGGATTGCCTATAATTCTTGCCAAGGACTATCGGCGTTGCTCAGTAAGTTGGTTGTGGAGGCAGTCACTCCATGCAATAATGGTAATCAGCTGTATCTCGTTGGACTGAAAGCTGACCCCAACATAATTGAGAATGCTAGGCAGATATTAGAGATTGTGCTTTCAAAATCCCTGCTAATTTGACCCCCGAAAACTTTTTAAATCAGTCATAAAGCTTTTCAAAAGTATTTAGTAGTTTTAAACAACAGTTACAAACTATACACAAGACCCCAACCGTGAAAGAAACATAATTGTAAGCAATCAAGCAATTCACACGTACCCATCTGCACGATAAACCATCTTTTGATTCAAAATGTACAAACCAAACGCACCTCTATTGCTGAATCATAAAGGTGGGAATACCGTGGGTTATTCAGACAGGTGATATGAAGAATGTGTCAGCGTTGTATGCTTTCTACCATCTATTCGTTTTCGTTGTAAGAAAACAGCTGTTCGAATTTATTGTTGACAACGGTAGTTATTAGGTGCAAAAATGGAGATTGTGATCGGAATGAGCTGAATAATTCACTTTTTATGAGTTGGTGTTAGCTTATCATTTACTATCATAATCACTGCTTTAAACTTTCACGGTTTTTCTGTTTTTATACTATCACTTACGGGATTTCTTCCATGATTATTTATGGTTTTGAGTTTACAATCATGTTTTTTTTTTAACTAGCAAGGGGCATATTCATCTGGCTAAATAAAAATAATTGAAGGACCGATGGACGCTCATCCTCTGCCTAGCCTTTTCTCAAACTATCATGGGGTCGGCTTCCAGTCTAACCGGATGCAGCTGAGTACCAGTATTTTACATGAAGCGACTGCAGGTGCCAAAATATGGTCGCCTAATGGTCACCTCACGAAGGAGCAATTACTTCGTACATCTCAGCCGTCAATATTTTAATCTATTCAATCATAGTCAGCAACATAGATAAGATACCGATATAGCTTACATATTCGGTCTCTAAAACAAAGAAAAAAATTTCAGGGCATTTCACAACATCCAATCATACTATTTCACAATATTTTACCACACTATTGACGGATCAATATCAAGCTAATTGCATGGATTAAGAAAACATTGCAAGACTACATTATTTTTCCCAAAAAATACTTTCGTACCTCTTCGAATTTTAAACTGGGTTGTGTTAAGGAGGTCATATAGACCGTCGCTCCATTTAAAATATTGGTAATTCTGCTGTATCCAGATGGACTGGAAGCCGCCCCAACATAGTTGGATAAACTATATTGACGCCACACGGTTTGCGCATTGGCTAAGCGATTGACTGCTGCGCTGCGTGTCGCGGGTTCGATCGCACGGAACAAATAAACAGACAGACGTATTGCTGGAGAGTTTACTGCGCCACTTCTTTTTAGCTAAATCACTAGGAAGTGATGAAAGACGGGCGTTTTGGGTCGATCACTCATGTGAGAATAATGATGCTCGACCCAAAACGCCCGTCCCAAATGAATTGGGATAATGATATCCTAGTTCATTTGGTGTAGGCGCAGCATGTCTTCCTCTTCCTTATTTCTTTAATACTCGTCATCTCTGCAGACACCTCCTTTCTTGCCATATCATCTAGTGATTTTGATCAAACAGATTTCAATATACTTATCTATCCGCAAAACGCATCTAATAAGCCAAGATATAAAGCCGACAAACGGATGAGTCACGATCACGAATCCATATCTGCATTGGTTTGTCAATACGCTGCAAGGCGCTTGTGCAATCCTATGTCCTTATTATTGTACGTCTTTGTTAAGGACTTCAGGTAAATGTAACGATACCCTTATTTGTATAAAACCTTGTATGTAGTAGCTTTTTGGAGTCCACTGCTGGGACCCACTATACTGGGAACGAAGATTTTGCCAGGGACAACGCCTTCCCCTTCTCGACTTTAACTGGGGGAATATTGTAAGTTGGCTAGTTGAAAGTTTGCAATGAGTAAATAATTCTTCTTCTATTCTTTCTTCCGCGAAGTATAATATTAATAATCCACAAATTTGATCCATATTTGATAATAAACACCACGTATATGTACAGAAATGCAATTAATTTATTCTTATTATTGCGGCATCCGCTTGAAATAAAACTCCGAGTATACAATGCTCATTCTTGTGGGCTCTTCAATCCACAAAGAGATAGTCGATGTAGTAAGATTTTGGCTGTATGGTGGCCACTATCAAGATACCGACGACATCGCCTACTGTCAGGTACGCACAAAACTGTGGAAAGCGGCAGAAAACGAAAGCCCTAACCGGGCAATAGGTCATTCAGGCCCTGACATGATGAAGATGCTTCATCAAATTGACCAACTCTCCCTTCCAAACATTTCAACCAGCAAACTAATTCAATTTACCTTTCAAAACAGCGTACGTGAGTGTGACACATTCCTATAAAGAATACAGTCAAAGTGTTACGTAACTGATGTCCCCGTTATCCCCACCAACTAAGCTAATTATGCCCGTGGACTCGCTACGATAACTCAACTGGGTTAGATGCTCGATTTAATGACAGCTTAGTCCTTGTTTATTAGTAACACGCATAAATTCAAGCGTTTTTGCTAATAGGGGAGGAACTACAGAACCTGGTACGATCCTTGCATACTCCTTGCTTACGATTTTTTTTTTTATATTTTTTTTTTATTATCTATAGGCCACTTTCTAGGCTTGACCACTATCTCACCTGATGGTAAGCGATGATGTGGTCGACGGTGAAGCACGCTTGCCTAGAAGAAACCTATTCACTCTTGACTTAAAGACCCCTAGATTGTAGCTATCGGGAAACACAGACTCCGGCAGGAAATTCCACTCCTTAGCAGTACGCATTAGAAAAGTATTCCCAAAACGATTAGTGCGTGTGTGTGGGATGTCCACCAAGTACCGATGGCGCATGATCGCCGTACGTCTGTTAGTCCGATGATGAAACGGGCTAGCCGGAATCAGATCATGCAATTCCATCGCACACTACGTGTAAATAGTCTGCCTATAACGTTCCCACGTTTTGGTTCTAGGACATGCTGGTTTCCTCGCGATGATTTTAGGTCCTTCACCATTTTAAGAGCAGTGGTGGTGATTTAAATTAGCCTGCCGCGGTTCGAATACTTATCTGACGTTCGCACCGGGCAGAAAAAGCAAAGAAGAGTGTTAAAGTGAGTTTACCTTTGAAGTAATTACGTAACAATCTTAGTACGAGGTATCTTAGAAATATATATAATCGAAGGAACTGGCTGTTAAGCCGTTAATCTATTTTCCTGTGGGTAATGGCTAACGATCAGCGTTAAACACATAAAAGCAACATTGTTTTTTGTAAGATAATGACTTAGACTTCTCTCAGACGACTTGATTTAGTTATCATTTTAAGTTCGCGTAGATTAAAAATGTTAAGCCGCATTAAAACTTTGATCAAGGTATCAAATCGGGAAACAAATCGAGGACGTTTTTAAAAAAAACCCGACCAAATAATTTGAGACAGTTCTTAAAAGGCTCTTAAAAGGCTCTCTCAAAGCAGGATCCAAAACTCCCAAAGCGGCGACTGTAAATGCAAAACCGCAGCTGCATAACCGCTTAATCGCAATAATAACCGTACCGACACAACCGGCTTCTTTGTAACAAATTAAGCTGATATTCAGCGCTTTTTGAACCATTAATTTACAAGAGGCAGTCCCTGAAAACTCCTGCCCTTCGCCACTTCCTAGTGTTTTAGCTGGGTAGAAGAAGTGGCGGAACTAACCCCACAAACATCCACTATTTATGTTTTTGGTAATGGCATCTCGCAGGTCAAACTCTGAGGCTGGCTTCTGCTTAACCAGACTATCCTGTGGGTGCATTGAGTGTAAACCCTCCAGTTACGGCAAAAAACTAATAAACTAAGCATTGTATAGATGCGATTTCAAAGAGTTACATAGCAACCAGTCGAGGAACTGTGTACGTAAGTGGTTCCAAAACTTCCTAGAAACATAGAGATGGTACTTACAATATCATGCCCCTGACTGCCGCTCCTGACGACCTCGGGCGCCATATACTCGATAGTACCGCAGAAGGAGTAGGCCCTGCTCTCTCCACCACAGAACTCCTTGGACAGACCGAAGTCTGTCAACACGATGTGGCCTTCTGCATCCAGGAGTATGTTCTCGAGCTTGATGTCACGGTAGATTATGCCGAGCTGGTGGAGAAAATGAATTGTTAAATCTATATTAATACCATAAAGCTGAAGTTTGTGTGGTTGAATGTTGTACAAATGTTTTAGTGTTGGATAGCCCATTATTATCGAGGTAGGCTAGATGCTATGACCAATAGGAGCGGAGCATAAATTAAAAATGTTGCAAAAACGCAAAATTTGACGCAGAGGAAGTTGCGCGGGTGACGCGTTGTTAACGTTTTCCTTACACTGAAAGGTCAGCTTACGCTGAAGTGCTCAGACTTGCAGACTACTGCAAAAACTTCGGCAAGACACATGATATTTGCTCGGTTTTCATACGTAGCTACAGCACGCTTTTAAAAATTCAAATTCCTGGGACACCAGATAGACAAAATACGCGTGCACGGCCAGTCACTTTTCTTTTTAGCGAAGCTCAAATCTTAGATTTCTAGGCAATGTTTGATGATCAGGCAAAAAATACAAGTAACAAGGTGCTCGACTCTGTTTACTTTACTTTTATACAAACAGAAGTATTTCTTCTAGAAAACGAAACAACAATAGACCAAAGACGGCTTAACCAAACAAATATCAATACATTCCATAAATAGGGTCTACGTGTTGTTATTATGGTCGAACAATACATTTGACCTATGAAACCTATCTCGAAGTATCTTGTTATGATTCAGTCTTACCAATAAGACATTTATACTGTTGTTTCAACGCATATTTCTTTGCTAAATCAACAAAAAGTCGTTGCAGTCTATGATTAATGGAACCAGTATGAATGTTATTTTAAAATTGCTAATAAAAACATGACTTGATACTTGTGGGAAAATTTTGTCGTTGAAATCTATTTGCACCTTCTGTTTTCATCATATAATAATTATATACGACTGCAAGTCAATAACCTCAACACAAGGAAAGGACGAGTTTTTTGTATCATTTAGCCTCGTTTTCACTTATTCGTATTTACTTATAACATCACGCCTGTAATCTCAAAAGGGTTCGGCAGAGGTGTAGTACCTACATTTCGTCAGTCATGTTTAAGTCGTACGTAACACTTTGCTCGACCCGGGAATCGAACCAAGGACCTCTCGCTCAGCAGTCGCGCTTGCGGCCAATACACCAACGAGGCAGTCACTCATAACTCAATCAATAAAAAAGCCAGCTGCCCGTTATATTAGGCTTTTTCACGATCGGCCTTTATTATTTCAGAAGCTTTGAAATGTTCTGTCAAATAGGCCGATTTACGGTTTGTTTTTCCACACAAGGACACGTCCATACAATATACTACTGATGCCACTATCCACTATGTCTCTGCCTCTACAGCCACTCCGTAATTTGCCCGTATTAGATTGCCTGATCCATTGTGTACCAGGCTATCAGAAATCTTAAGATATGGATATAGAGGAAGCTCACCTTATGCAGTTGCTCGAGGGCCAATATGATTTCGGCAATGTATATCCTGACTTCGTTCTCGTTGAAATGCTCTCTCTGGTAAAGGTGGGTGAACAGCTCACCACCAGCCACATAGTCTGCGAAAGAAGATGATAACTATTAAATACCATGGTAAAAATATCAATTTAATTGAATAACAGGAATTTTGGCGTATCATCGCATATAAGACCATAGACAGCAACTCAGGCGAAGTCTAAGAACAGCTGTTGACTAAGATCATACAGAATTGGATAAGAATTAACTCGTAAAACTAACCATTATCGTGTGTGTGCGGTGATTAATATGGAAGGGATTACGTAAGGCGAAACAACAACAGAACTAAGCTTGTGGGTTCTTAACTTCTTAAACATCGAAAGTAAGTTGATTAATGACGCAAAATCTTTTTGCAAGGTCATGGTGAACTCAAGCCTATTTCCTTTGGGGGTAGGTAGGACACACTACAGAACGCTACCAGCTACAATCCTTACATACTTCCTTTTGCCTTATCCACGTGCATACTTCTGATGGCCTACCATGACGTCTTAAACCATTATTGTTTTACTCCTTTTCCAGTGTGGGAAAGAGATGGCGCTAGACATGCTGTATACGGGGTGTAAATCGCCTCATCACGAAGCTGTCAACCAAGCATTCTGTACATGAAACTAAGTAACTTTACGCAAAAATTATTGCTGGGAAACGACTTTTGGGGGGTGTAAAATCATGTTTTGTGGTAGAACTCAATGTAACGCACTCAAAACATTGTGCTGATGGACGGATTGAATAGTACGGGGGTCGTGGAGGTGTTTAAAGTACAAATCTTCCATTAAAAACTTGTATTTAAAAAAATACTTGTCAAAAAGTTGGAACTTTGACCCCTAATATCTCCGTAACTAGAAGGTTCCCAGGTATGATGTAGAACAAAAAAATATCGCAATGACAGGGAGAACCAGTACCTTTCGGCTTCGTTAAGAGGTGTTTTACACCCTTTAGTTCCGTCTCTTTCCCACACAGGAATAAGAGTAAAACACTTCTGCTTAAAGACGTCATGGTAGGCCAGCTGGTCATACTCACAAGCCGGTTGCGAGTACTACGCACCTCTCCACCTCTCTTCTTGAACATCACCAATAAGGTCAAAATGGGGATCATTTACCACTCATCCCATTTCAAAACAATTTTTTATAATTCGGTCAAGAAATAAAATTCTAATACTCCAAATTTCTCTTATTATGCAGTAAGTAAGCCAGCAATAATTCCTAGCGTAGGTGTTCATTTGCAACCGTGCAAATACTCCGTTTCAACTGTATTATGAAACTATGAATTACTCGAAAATCGTGACTAATAGCAGTTTAATCAGAAGCTCGAATAAATCAGACAACGGTAAACTAGCTCATTATAGTCGGATTGATGATGATAATGATGTTATTTGTCATCTTGCGTAAATTCAGTGCGCTTTATTTGATGGGACTTGTGTATACAAGGTGTTGTTTTGCATCCTCGTCAAAATTCAGGAGGTTGTCACACAAGACATAAATAATCAATTAAAATTACGGTACCTAGTTAATTACTAATAAACGCAAATTTTTTTGGTTGTTTCTGTTTGTCAGAATTTCAGAATAAACCCCTTAACGTGGTTTAGGGAATAAGAAATGATCGAATAAACGTTTGAGATTGTTTGTATTTGTGGAGGCGCGGTTATAAGGCGAGAATCAGACAGCCCTAGTTTAAAACACGGGTTTTCACACTTACCGATTTCCGTAAATGAGATTAAAAACAAAAATTACCTACCAATTTTATTATTGATTCGGGACAAGAATCATTAGCATAGTTACCTCCTTAAATTTGACGAGGTTGCAAAACAACACGTTGTATATTGGTTGGTAGACTGAAAGCTACAGAATCTTTCTATAACATTCTCTCTTCTGACTTTTTCTTTACTTGGTCATATACCGCAGGAGGAACGTTAATCTTCCTGCAATTGTCCCTGAACTTGGGGCAAGTTGCCCCCTCCCCTCAAGTAACATGGAACTAGGGCAAGAGATGAACATTCCCACTTATGGCTATGACTCAGGAGAGAAAGAAGATCAAATGATAAAGAGTGACGGCTAACAGGCGAGAATGGAAGCAACAAAACGTGTGAAACCCACGTAGAACAAGGACAGCAAGATAATGATAACTGATACCAATGGCAAAGCAGCTGATCGAAATAACATAGAAGATGAATAAACAGTAGTATCAACTAAATCTAATAGATTTAAAACAAGGGGGTGTGGTGCACAACCAAGTATATCTAGGTCGAAATACCAAGTCTTTGACCTACATCTTCTGCCTAAGATAATTAAAGGAGATACTCGAGATGAATACTAGCCAAGTAGCCAGAATTGTAATAGCAACGGAGAATTACTGTTATATGCTGCCTTGATCATGCATATTTCCGTTTTTTCCAAAATTTAGATCTAACTAACCTAACTACATGAAGCTGAATGGAGAATATCAGCATTATAAAAGATTGCGATTGTAACTGGTTATCCAGTTTTTTGGCTTATTTAACTGAAAGCAGAATAGAGTGTATTTCGAATTGCATATTAGGGGCACTATCTTTCTTCCCAGAGACGAAGAGAAGACAGTATTACGTCAGAATTTGTATATGATCTAAAAACAAAATACGATCAGCATATCGTCTTCTACTTCCACCAAAGGTGCTTGTGAAACCTGCCAGCAAAGGGTCAGATTAACACATAATGATTATGCCAAACATGTACCTAAATACCACCATATATGGAACGAAAAGCATCTCTCAACCATGTATGGTACATAATTTTAATATCTGTGAGCATTTGCTGTGTTTTATTACTTTAAAGTGAAAGTGTTTCAAGTGCGGGTAATGTGTTTGGACTGCTTTTTATTGTACGCAGAACGTTCTAGATTAGCAGGTTGAAAATTGCAAATAACATAAATACAATTTTGGTCTCCTCACCATAGATACTGTCGACAAATTTTAACAAATTGGTTGAATATCTTAAAAAGACGTTGAAGAAAATGATTGCATTAGTGACCCGTCTCTTAAGGACGTCATGAATGATGGCAATTATGAATTGATGTAAGACATATGTGAAGATACACAGAAAAATCCCCAATGCAACGCTTAATAATAATTGAGAGCCAAAACAGAACAATAAAAAAATAGAACAATTTGTAACCTAACTATGGATCGCAGATCTCAAGACAAGAACACAAAATCATCTAGATAAACCAGTCGCCGTATAGCGGTAATAAATTCAGATGTAATAATATAGTCTGGCATGTAGGTCGCCGAAGCGGCCAGAGGTCTATTATGCCAAAACGTTGAATACATAAATGATATTGTCCTTAGGTAAGTTCAAGAACACAGCTGGGAATGCTGGGATTTAGTGGAGAAAATAAATATAAGAATGAAGGAACTAGTCGTAATGAAAATGTTATGAGGACAAAAGAAAAGATGGCTTAACCTTGTGAAGATGATATGGCTGGCTAGCAAAGGGGTGACTAATAAGATGGCGACAGGATGTATAGACGAAGAAGAAATGCTGCGTAGACCCCAAATCTGAGGATAAGAGTAGAAGACTGATGATGGTGAATGTAACGGTTAAATACTATTGAAATGTTTGATGTTTTTTTTTTGTTAGCCTCTCATGTGTCCTACTGCTGGGCAAAGGCCTCCCCTTTCTCCTTCCAAACGTCTCTATCCTGTGCGATATCTGGCCATGATCGCCCGGCAAACAAGATCAGATCGTCACACCACCTTCGCCGCGGTCTACCTCGACGGCGATTTCCTCCGTCAGGCTTCCAGTGAGTGACGATCCTTGATGATGTATTGTTATAAAAAAAATCTAATTTAAATAAATACCCAGAATACTAATTGGGCTGCTAAAACTAGCAGCTTAGTACATTGATTGCCGTAATAAAGTACCTGGTAATCACAACAGTTAGCGCACTCGAGAATTCCCGACCGACTTTCTCATAATCTGCAGTTCACGGTTCTTCGGGAATTTTGGTAATCAATTACTAGATTTATTATGAACATTATGCAATTATATTCATAAACGTTATTAGCGTATTCCTAGGATGAAACTTCAGATATAATCTGACTAGCTTTTACCCGAGGTTTCCCCCGCCTGGAAGTCGGAAATTATTTGTGTGCCTTTCATCAAAATCAGATAATGCATTAAGGGATGAAAAGGTAACAAACAGACACTAATATTTTCGCTATTATAATATTAGTATGGATTCAACAGCATCTACCAACAGTGGGTGTTATATTGTAACATTATAGCAACCAATGAGAGAGCGAGCCCTAAACATGACCTACGTCATAACTTTCATGCAACTTCTAACGTAGTAGCAGTGACGCAATACGGCAGTGACATCATGCCTCGTCATTAGTGACGTCACGGCTTGTCGTGAAAGCCTTGCTAAGAGTTTTGACATTTACTCGAGATAGGCAAGAACTTTTTTACATAAGATAAATGTCGGAGTTAATTGCATTGGAGTATTTGAATTTCTCTTTATGACGGAGATTATGGAGTATTCAGGAAACATTTGTTTTGTGAAGGGGTTTTTCGAAGTACGTATTAAATGAAGGTATAATAGGATTTCGTAAATGAAAGACCCTTTATGGCTTGGAGCTATATATCTAGAGATGCCAAAGATTTAAATCGACATACGTGCTCTCACGTAACTGAGGTCGCGCAAAATAGTGTCCATACAACACACATAGACGAAAGACACGATGTTCAGAACGAGACATAAGTATACAAATGACATTGTCAACGTGAATATTTTTTGAACTGATACAGTGAATCTAACGACAGGAATTACTGAGCGACACATAACATAAACCGATAATAAAGAACCAAACAGAAATCAATACAAATAAATATTCATAACTCTCATGCCCCTTATCATAATAAGTAACGTAATATTCTATCAAATCAATTTATTGAATGAATTCGAAATAAACATTAACCTAATGAGTTTATGTATAAATGTACAACACAATTTACTAGTTGTAGTTATTACAATATGTTTAGGTTCCAGTAGACGTAATCCATTACCCTTTGTTAGCTTGCTAGAGGTTCAACAGTCTATAAGCATTTAGGGTAACGGGTAACCTCAATACTTGATATTGATACATTTTCTTTATGTTCTTTTATAATTCGTTATTTTTTTGCTGTAAGTTTTAGCTGGTTTAATTTAGGTTTGAGGTTCTAAATTTGTGTTAATGGTGTCAAGTCACTATAGAGGTTTCGTTTTTTATGAACCAGTTTAACATTATTACTATATTAAAGACTGATCCAAATACATTTCTTCCCTCCCAGTCATTTGCCTCGTTTTAAGTTCTTTTTGAAGGGCTCAAGCCTATTCTGAGTCAATAAGTATGGTAACACGGTGTTCTGTATGTTGTCGGACGTAAAGAATAGCACCATCCCATTTCTTCCCGTGAGTGTCGTAAGAGGCGACTTAGGGACTTGACAGAGAATGGGCAGCAGCGTTCTCTGTGCTTTTGTAACAACCGTACTGCTATCGCCAACCCGCCTCTGCCAAGCGTGGCGATTATGGCAAAACCCCCCTTATGTCAATGTGGCGTTGGGGGAGGCCTATGTTCAGCAGTGGACGTCTTGCGGCTGAAATTATGAAAGAAAGATGAAGTATGGTCACTCCTTAACAAAATACTAACGACGTCATCAAGATTCAGGATCTGAACAATTCAAAATTGTTAAAGAAGAATATGGAAGAAGCACATCTACAAAACACAAGAAAGCTCATATCAAAACAAGAAAGCAAACACAATCATCGGGGCAACCTGACCGTATCGAGTATCAGCTCCATTACGATATTGTATTATGTCGAGCGTTTCCCAATCTCTAGTGCGACTAGTTGGAGTTGGTGCAAGTTAAAGGAAATGTCTCAAAAGAGTCGCTGGTCCAGAATGGACCAGAATTGCAAGAGACAGAGATAGGTGGAAGTTTTTGGTCTGTTGTTTGAAAACCGATCGTTAGTAACAAATATGAATGTAATTATTGTAAAACAGCAATAAAGGCTTATTATATTTTTTTCTTTATAAAGGAAATGTCAGAAGTAATTTTTTTTAATATAAAATGGGCCTACTCTTAACCTCGATCTGGTCCTGCGGGCAGAGACGAGGTCGACGTTGGAACGAGCCAACCCAAAAGAAACCTATTAACTTGCAATACCGACGCAGACAGGCACTTCCACTCCTTGATTGTGCATATAATAAAAGATGTAGCAAAGCGCTTCTTGCAATGTGTGGAACTTCGATAAGATATGGATGATAACCCGCAGTACGTCTGGACTCCCTATGGAAGAAGGGGGCTGCCGGCCGGCGCGGCGGAATGATCATCGGAAACTAGTGGTCGTGAAAATCTTAAATCATTGATGTAGTAAAAACGTACTTGTAAAACAGCGAAGGTTAGATTGACTTGCTCTTGATTAACATCGTCTGGAAAGACTAAGGACTTCAGTCACTTATCGAAATAAAACCGTCCGAACAAAAATATGCTTCAATATGCATTCTATTACATTTAGATTTATTGCAGAAACCAATGATGCATAATCACCCAAACCAGGACCAATATGAACAAAAAAATTGTAGCAGCAAATTCACAGCCGCCATCGCTAAAATCTGTAGAATTAACACACCATAGAACAGTAGGTTGTGCACGTGCAACAACTAACAACGGATTACAAACACTTCAGTAAGGGAAAAAGCGCAAACGTCCGCCGGCGTCGGGTCAAGGCAAGAAACGCTACGAAACTTGTAGTTATTGCTTTAAACTGTATTGATTCTAATAACAAATTGGTCTAGGTAATTGAACTAGATAATGGATTTATTATATTGAAATTGATAAAACCTAAAATTAGCAGAACCGATATCATTATGACAACTTGTTAGGTAGCGTCTGCAGCGCGATTTGCGACGCATTTACGGACTGCAATGGGCCAATTACGCAACAAACGAGATATATCAAAGATCTAATAAAGAAACTAGGCGTAATAAGGCAAAATGCATAGTTTTCCAACCACTCAGTCTAACAAAAGACGGAACAAAGACAAAGACGTCGCAAATCGTTTCTTTTCAAACGCAGCGCAAACAACACGTGTAGAAGAAATTACACATAATTGATGCTCAATAACTGTAACCCTGAACTTTCGCATCACAACAAAACCTTTTGATCATTGGCAAACAATGAACGACAGCCAATTTAAAAGTTAGATTGACTCCAGAAGTATCATATTGATATAACGAGTTAATTTATACAGAGTTTCAAACTTCCAACAATAACAATTCCGTTTTGAATCAGGAAAGTTGCCAAATATCAATTAAGACCGATGTCGACGGAGTAATTAATGTAGCTGACCTTTTACAAGCGAAAGTGGTAGGTGCAGGTGTTAAAGACGTAAACAATAATCAAATTACTGCATTCTATTGCACAATGTAAGAGGAAAGAAAAGATATTGACAGCTAAATTAATCTAACAATAAAACAATTTGACGAAGAAGTGTTAGAGCTTGCACTTCTTTTAATAGAAGCAATCATTTTAATGGCTCATGAACATAGTTGACTATTCGCATACCTTTTGAAGACCGGTAGATTACTAAGTACTTAGACGAAGGTCTTACGCATATAGGAATGTATAGACACTATTGTAGCGCTTGAGAATTTGCAGACGGCGAGTTTCATAACATAGTAACATTATATTTACCGGTTTCTAACACCCGACTTACAACATGCACGGGATGGTAAGAACCTTAACTAATTAATCGACACTTGAGATCGGAAAGAAAACATAGATAAAAGAAGCGTGGTAAAACAATGAAGATGCAAGCCGATATGTCAAGGCTAGAGATGCAATCAATGGAACAGAAACTGTTCTACTGTAGTTCAAAAGATTTATCATTAATTATTAAAGTTTGAGCGGGCGTGAGCTATTAGATTCTAGGGGCAGTGGGTCAAGGTGCTGCAAAAGTAGGTCTCCGTACAATTTGGCAATCACGTTCTCAGGTAAATGCTGTACTTTTTTTCAACGTTGAATGTGCAGAAATATTCTCTACACGTAATTATAGTATTGTCCACGGTGATTGAGGTTTTGACACGAGACTGTAAGAACAGATTTGAATGTGTCAGGCTTCGCGTGTCGCCATTTCTATTTCGCAATTTCAACTCTGAACTTTGTATCGGAAATATGAACATGTATGGCATTCTCACTTTCTATTGTGGGTTGAATTGAACTTTAAGCAATGCTGTCGTGATTGGATGCTAAGAAGTAACTCTTGTGTGATATTGAGTTTACATTTGGAAATCAAAATTAGAGAACGCTTTTGGTTCATACAATACAAAATCCAACACAATATGTGTTAAATATATTCTAACTGCAATACACGCGCTTCAAGTTATCAATTCCGCGAACGACGTAGACAAATATTTTCATTTTCAGTATATTAAAATTGCTTTACGTGTAGAATTTCTAATTTTTCACTGGGTGACCTTTAAGAGAGGCTCAAGCAAAAGAAGGGGACTTAAGGACGACGTCATGCGAAAACTTTTCTGAAGACACTTTTATTAATTTAATCCATCAAATTCTTTA
Source organism: Cerastis rubricosa (assembly GCA_949152445.1). Classification (NCBI taxonomy): domain Eukaryota; kingdom Metazoa; phylum Arthropoda; class Insecta; order Lepidoptera; family Noctuidae; genus Cerastis; species Cerastis rubricosa. The sequence goes on along the minus strand of OX424548.1, from coordinate 12,643,190 downwards.
ACAAGATCTGAAGTAGACAGATTGGATAAAGGTAAATGCCGTCGAAGAAACGTGAAGAGAAAATATGAAAAAATTACAATGAGATTTCAATATCAACGGTGAACAAACAATACCAGCGAGAATACATTGACTCTACGAGGAGGCTATTGACGGGTGAGGTCAAAGTAGGGTAGCAATTGACTTTGAAACATTCGTTCAAGTTAAAATTACTTTAGCCTTCTTTCGATTTAGCTATTCCAGGCTGTGTTTTACTTGAATAAGTCATTGGTGAGCAGTTGGAGTTAGTAGTTCAATGATCTATGATTGGCTTGTGTCTTGTATTTAGGTTTAATTGATTTATTACATTTTCGAAGGATCAGGAATTATAATTATCCTCAAGAGTATAAATAATTTATTTTACTATCATTAGAACTTAATTAGTTTGGGGTCGGCGTATCATGTCTTCTTCCATACTTCTCTATTGCTCGTCATCTCATAAGACACCACCTTTCTTGCCATATCATCGTGCACACAGTCCATTAAACGTTTCTATGAAGAATATCTTTTCCCGTGTTATCAATTATCATTGTCTAGAAGAATAACCTTATCAACCACCACAGCCAGAGTTTACCCCTATTACTAAGTGCTATAAGAAAATCTCTTTTCTTAAACAGTTTTGTCCATCATAATCGCAAAAAAGAGAGAGTGACAATGAAAAATCATTAACGCAACTTCAAAAATATCTTCAGCTGCATTATGTAAATATGTTTCTTTTGTTTATTTTTTGACTAATTTCAGCTTAGAAATACTTCATTGCTCTTTAACCTTGGCGATGCCTCTGCGATTTTGCAAGAACATTTTCGCTTGCCAGGGTCGTGGTTAAAATATACCTACTGCTAAATCATAGCTAACATACTTTTGTTCATTTTATTTTTATGAATTTTGCAATATTTCAGTGCTGTGTGCTATTTTTGGATGGTCATGCAATATACCACTTGCGAGGTGTGTAGTAGCTTCTAGTTTATTATTTTGCGTCTCCAAAGTACACTTAATGTCGGTATTCATCAAGTTTGCAAAGGCCATGACATTGCATTCATTGTCAAGGTCAATTGAAGATTTCGTTGAAATTAAGAAGAGGTCGGATGAGGATAATGCAAAATTGATTTTGTATTTTTTTTCCAGAAACCAAGTCCATTGCTGCATGTGTCTAAAATAACCAGGAACGTTTTGAGTATGAATGTGGATGGCTATATGCATAGAGGAAGACCAAAGAATTGATGGATGGACTGTGTAAAGGATGATATAGCAAGAAAGGAGGTGTCTGATGATATGACGAGTAGTAAAGAAGTATGGAAGAAGAAAACAAGCTGCGCCGACCCCAAATAAATTGGGATAACGGCAGGAGAATGATGATGGATTCCGGGTATGACCAGATTCTAACATGGTTGACATTCTCTGTTTTGATTTTGTCAGTTACCTTTAAAGTATCTATTCCGTTAATTGCGTCCGATTACGCGATCAAACAGCTAATAATAACAAGACGCATAGGAACTGTTTACAATTCTACACAAGCATCGATCTCAGAGAAGTCTTACACTACAAGGGCATACTATTTAAGTGTCTACTCATTCACTTTTATGTTTATTTCTCTAATATACTATCTTTTTCCTTCTAGAAAGTTTATTTAGCATTTCTTTAGAGTCGCCTATGACTAATTCAGAAGTTCACACGTGTTGCATCAATTCATTGATCAGTAAATTTTTGTTTGGCAGTAACTTATATTTGAAAGGTGAAGGAAACCAACGTGAGGAAACGGGCATGTCCTACAACTAAAAATTCAAAGACATGTGACATCTACCATTTCGCACTGGGCCCGCGTGGTGGATTATCCCCCGTCCTTCTCATGGAGAGGAGGCCTGTGTCCCAGCAGTGGGAACATTATAGGCTGATGATGATGATGATATTTGACGCTGAACCGGGCAAAAATATACTCCGTGGCTGCTACTGAGAAATTTATGGTGGAAAATCCCATTAACACTTTGGCCGATCTGCGAATCGAACGCAGGAACCTCCGGTAGGCACGCTTGCCAACACTATACTTCTTTAGTCAATCATTAGAACCTAATTTCCTTGAGAACAAACACCATCTTTCTCCATTCATATACCTCCTTCAAGAGAAAAACCTATCTAAACAGTTTACTTGAATAAAGGTCGAGTACATTTCATCCCCCACATACCTAGGCGACATTTTAAGAGCACAGGGGCGTTCTTCGTAGGCGTTCAACCAATGAAGTGGGTATCGAAAAATGTCTATATCCCATATCATCACGCCTCTAAGCCCTGAAGGGTTAGGCAGATGTTTACCTAATACACCCACATTTCACCAGTTATGTTTAAGTCTAGAGCCTATTGCTATCAACCGGGTACAAATCCAGATTCCGTGGCAGCTACTGAGAAATCCCTGATGGAAAACCCAATAACGCAGCCCGACCTGGGAATCGAACCAATGACCTAATGCTCATTAGTCGCGATTGTGACCACAAGACCAACGTGGCAGTCTAAAAATTTCTACAAGATCTGCCAAACAGGATGACTGTACAATTAAAATTGGCATATTTAGGGTTCCGTACCTCGAAAGGAAAAAACGGAACCTTTATAGGATCACTTTGTTGTCCGTCCGTCTGTCTGTCTGTCTGTCTGTCAAGACCCTTTTTCTCAGGAACGCGTGGAGGTATCAAGCTGGAATTTATATCAAATACTCAGATCTACTGTCCCTTGGAGCTGTGAAAAAATCAAACTACTAAGCCAACGCAATCAAAAGATACAGCCGTTTATGCCGCAAATTTTCGACACTCGCAAAGGAATCAAAACCTAAAGGGGACTTCCCGTGAACTCAGAATCTTGAAATTTGGTACGAAGCAACGTCTTATAGCACAGATACAGGAAAAATTGCGTAAACCGTAAATTTTTAGTAACATCATATAATAAAAATATTTTTAATAATTTTAAACTTACGTACCAACAGGTTTGTACGGAACCCTCGGTGCGCGAGTCCGACTCGCACTTGGCCGGTTTTTTTAATACTGCTATAATAATAGTGTATGATATCTGCTAATTGAATCGATGTATGTCATTGGGTGACAGAGTTGCTGTATCATTGGAAATAGTGTAGCCATTTTGCATGGGAAATTGTCGGTATCATTTCAGAGTTTTTTTTTTTATCTATCCGAAATTTATGACTATGACTTTTTAAATATGATGAAAGTAGAAAAGTCAAAGGTTATAAATATCAGTAATATTCTGTGATTTATTTTTTACAAAATCTTCATGTTTTTATATCATCATCTGCCTAGCCTTTTCCCAAACTATCTTGGGGTCGGCTTCCAGTCTAACCGGATGCAGCTGACTACCAGTATTTTACATGAAGCGACTGCCTATCTGACCTCCACAACCCAGTAACTGGGTAATACGGTACCCCTTGGTAAGACTGGATGTCAGACTTTTAGCTTCTGACTACTCGTAACGACTGTCTAAGATCTACAAATGACAGCCGGGACCAACGGCTTAACGTGCTTTCCGAGGCACGGAGGAAACTCGACTCTTCATGTTTTTATATAAGCTCCATAAAATTGTAATTAGCAGCATAAAATCAAACAACGCAACGTTACGTATGCTTCTATAATGTCAATAACAAACTTTCCTTTTCAAAGTTCATTCATATAACATAAAACTTACTTATTTAAATAAATTGTATAACAATTTAAAACAAGACCTCTCGAAATCTTACTTCACTTTAATTTCATTCGATTAATAACCAAATAAATCGATACATAACCTCTCGATTTCGCGAGCCGTTATTTGGGTTAGTGTACAGAGGATAAAAGACCCAATTTGTTGAACAGCAAGGTTTAAAATAAACAAATGTAGTACGTTGCGTAAGGAACGTTGGTATCCCCTTGACACGGTTCTGTCCGAGTTAGATTCGTACATAGAATAGAGTCAATTAGTTATAGTATTGATGTATGATACTTTGGCAATAAATCCTTTATTAAGGTCGCTATGGTCGTGGAGAAAGTTCTTTTAGATAACTATCACGGTTGTGGTCCTCAGAGAGGTGAGCAGGGGCGTGCTGACCTACATTTCTAGTTAGCCGATGTTGCTATGTGAGAGGAGAGGTTCCTATCGGTTTTTGCAAGACATTAATATGATTATAATGGAAGGAAATCTGTCAAGATAAGCACACCATCAGAGAAATGGAAGGAATGAGGGAGGCTGGACAGTAGTGGGACAATACGGGCTTAATAAAAAATAAATAACTCTGCTTGAAATTAAAACTAGGGTCATTCCTAGCTGAAGCTTAACTTATGGACAGGAGTCATGTTCGTGATTCATCAGAGCCCGAACCCCGGAATCACGGACGGGTTGCTCGCTGGTTCGTGGATGGGTGGTGGTGGGGACCACCCATTACACACCAAGTTTCCTGCGTGCCTCGGAAAGCACGTTAAGCCGTTGGTCCCGGCTGTCATTTGTAGTATTTTGTAGATAAGAGATCACCAACAAAATAATACTTATGAATCTCAAGTATATCTTTAATAATGCCTCTTTCAAGACAAATACTTTATTCTCTATTTTCAACTTCACAAATATATTCCATTTTGTATTCCCGTAGCGATCTCTGGCACTCTAAGTTAGTTTTCTGCGCATAAAGTTCAACTGTCATTTGATTTGTTCCGTTAAAATGGAGTAAAGGACAAAAGTAAATATACTCTCAGCACTTTAGAAGAAGTGAATGCTGTACAAAGAGAGTGAATTCTGAGATTATGGCAGATACGAACTTTACGAAAGAAGACATGCTGCGTAAACCCATAATAAATTGGTCAACGGACAAGAATATGATAATGAATTTCAATAAGCTGGATTTAAGAGCAGTACTAGACAGGTTTTTCGATTTAGACATCAACAACAAAGAAGCTACTTCAGCTTAAGAGAAGAAATCTCCAGCAGATGACTGCGATAACACCTTTCTAGAAACCAAAGTGACACAAATCAAGCTATCAACATAAGGAGCACTTGAATCAACTGAACCACATCAAGAAAAAACTAAAGAAGCAGCTTTAGAAGCAGAATCCAGTTGTAACCAGATGAATTAATCCAATCTAATAGAATTTCAAATCGTTCGTCTTATATGTAACGGCATTCAAGAAACGGTAGCCATGGAACATTTACAATTAAAAATACATGTCATGCATCTTGCATTTGATGGTACTGACAACTGTACATCAATGGTAAATTATTTGACACTGACATACACTGATTTTTGCAATGTTGTCTCTAGAAGTACGGTTGTCGGTATACACGGTGGAAGACACCAACTCGAAAATGGTTACTACGTACTCAGTAAAAACACCCCCACATCGAAATTTTACATTACGTTTTTTTTTGTATGGTGTCGGACCTAAAGAATAGCACAATTCCATATCTTCCCGTGGGTGCCGTAAGAGGCGACTAAAGGACTTTCCGGAGAATGGGCAGCAGCGTTCTCTGTGCTTTTGTAACAACTGTACTGCGATCGCCAACCCGCCTGCCAAGCGTGGCGATTATGGCAAATCCCCCTTATGTCAATGTGGCGACACTTAGGGGCCTATGTCCAGCAGAGGACGTCTTTCGGCTGAAATGATGTTTTTTTTCTAATCTGCTGTTTCTTACATATTTTGACCTTGTAGGTATTACACTTTTTTAGACAAAATCTGATGTTTTTTTTTTAAATTACTTATTATATAAATATTTTTAATAAAAAAATGAATATATCTAATAGTTCAGAATTATTATCTGAGTACGTGTCAACAGTTTTCGCGTTTGTGTCACTTCTATCTATATATTCTATACAAATAATAATAAAGCTGAAGAGTTTGTTTGTTTGCTTGGACACGCTAATCTCAGGAAGGAGGTCCGATTTGCTAAATTCTTTCAGTGTTAGATAGCCCATTTATCGAGGAAGGCTATAGGCTAATTATATTATCAGTTCATCACGCTATGATCAATAGAAGAGGAACAGCAATGAAAAATGTTGCGAAAACGGGGAAAATGAGACGCAGACGAAGTTGCGCGGGACAACTAGTCCTATATGTGAGGCTGATCGAGTGTATCGACAGTATGATTGACTTCTAGTGTGGTGAAGAAATCCTTCAGAAAGAACATTTTAATTTCGTTGCTAAGTTAATAGCTAGATCGCATGTTTTGTTTCTTAGGATTTATTGAAAGTTGTTTATTTCTACATTTACATGCTCACTTTGTAAGCGAAGTTTATAATGTTATTGAAACGTAGAGATTTGTTGGCTTCAGCAGGCTACTGCTTTTACAACGAAGCTTTGCACGTTACCCATAAAGTACACTTTAACAATGATAGATCGATTGTAGGAACTAGGAAGTCTATGAACTTCCGACAGAAGACGTACCATTACTTCGGTACAGTCTTCAATTTAAGACGCCACTTAAATTATCATAACAACACCTACTCTTCCTTACTTTCGCTATTTAAAGGAGCACCCTGACACCTTCGCTCTCTTTCCATCTCTTCTTAGGCTTGTTTTTAATCTAACATATTAATATTGTTCTCCGTGAGTGCGTTGAATTTTCGAGGATACTGGAGTAACCGCAATTAGTGTCGCAAAATCTGCTCGAGTTGGTTAGACAGCGCTCTATGTCAGTTCTATAAAGCTTATAGTCCGATGCAGTTTCGGGACGCATCGATTGGACCAACAAACACGACAAGGCAAATTATGTATTTTGGCTCTTCCTGATCTGCTCATACCGATTCTGCTTCGATAAGTGTGGTCATACCCTAATCCCTACATCTCTCCTTATGCTTGTCTCTTGCCTTACATTTTAATGTTGTTCCGTTAGTTTGTTAGTTTAAAACCTAGTGTTGCGACCTTGGACTGCCAAATCATTGGTCTGAAGTTCGAACCCAAGAAACGCACTTTTCATTTATCGGATTCATGTGCGTATTGTATAATTTTCACTTGCTTCAGTGAAGGAAAACATCGTGAGAAAACCAGCATGCCTGAGAGATATTTCTCGACGACATGTAAAGCCCAGTCAGAGGTCCATGGGCGGCATAAAACACTGACACCAGACCCCCTATTCACAAACGCTCCGATTCGATTTCGATTCGATAAGTCATATGTCGTATTTTGTTTTGGCATTACGACAGCGAGTGAGATAGACATACGACTTTCCGAATCGAAATCGAATCCGAGCGTTTGTGAATAAGGGGGCAGGTAAGGCACTAACCACACGATAAAGAAAGAAGAAATGTGCTAGTGTTACATCTTTTTTTATTTCCTTCACGACACCTTCCTCCAACATCCAAAAAGATTACGCAACGAACGACCCTCACGATCTCTAAACCAACAAACGAGGTTGGCATGTCAACAGGGTCCGTCGACCTTACCTTCACGCGTACCCCTGGCGTTACACAACAGGAGCCGGTTGAAAGACCTTAAGGTCTGCGACTCGGCTGGGGGCAAAAGGACTATGTGCCCGGGTGACATTGGACTATCGATTTAGACTGGGCTGGTACCGTTTGTTCCTCACGAATAGAATGAAGTAGTCTAGAATTTGTCTGTGGATTTAACTTGTCACGAGGATGGTTGGATTTAAAAAAAGATTAAAATTATGAATGACTCGCTGTCCGGCGCAACTTCGATTGCGTCACATTTTCCTCGTTTTCGCAACATATTTCATTGCTGCTCCACTCCTATTGGTCGTAGCGTGATGATATACAGCCTATAGCATTCCTCGATAAATGGGCTATCTAACACTGAAAGAATTATTCAAATCGGACCAGTAGTTTCGGAGCCTATTCAATGCAAACAAACAAAAGATCAAATCTTTCCTCTTTATAATATTAGTTTAGACTAGACTATGTCCGGGGCTTCGCATGCGTGGAGTTCGGTAATTTTCTCACGGGATCGCACTACCAGGATATTTTTTTTTGTGTTTATCCAGGATTTATCAACCTCTGTGGAAAATTACATCCAAATCCGCTCAGTAGCTTTCGCATAAAAGAGTAACAAACATTAATCTTCACAAACTTTCGCATTTATAATATTAGTAAGATGTTTAATTAATTTGTGTTAAAATGTTTTGACTCGCAAACGTTTAATTATTTGAAGGGCAGACAAAAACTTGCTATAGATAGCTGGAGGCTTTTTTAGTCTAGAATTTACACGTGGACGGTAATAGGTTTAATTAAATGTATTTCAAGTGTTAGTATCTGAAGCTCAGACAAAAACTTGATGTCTGCTGGAGGCTAGTATCTTTTGTTCTTTTTAGTCTAGAATTTTTCCGTGGAAATTATGTTGCCACGTGGAAGGTTGGATTAGGAGAAGCTTATTAATACTTTAGTGTTCCGACTTACCAATGTTGAAGTATTTGAAGGGCAGACGAAAACTAAAGCTTTCTTTTATCTTGAACTTCCAAAATGATTGTGGAAAGACAACGAAGAGTGGGTGAAGAGATTATTATGATGATGAAATTAGTCCTTTATACGAAAATTACTTTATGCTTGATATAAGTGATTTTAAAAAGTTGCTATCTTCTATTACCCAAATTTATGCGGCAGCTGATATTTTTTTCGCAATTACGATGTTTGTCCGATGGAGAAACATGTTCAGTCTGATGGTCTATAGCACACACTTAGGATGTATATACCCTTTCCGTTACACCCTGTATATATTTTTATATTCCGATAAAATTATTTTAGGTGGTAGCACGTCAGTTAGGTATGGAACAAACCTCTTTGCGGTGAGATACCAATAGTGATAAGTTTCAAACTTGTATGAGCTTGTCGATAGTTGTGAGAACTCAGAACCGAGCTACAAACCTACTTTGTTTCGGTTTCCACGACCAGAGCGGCGCGGAGACTTGCAAGCTTCGACCATTTACAGGAGACACGAGAGATCATCAGCATATGTCTAGCCTTTTCCCAACTATGTTGGGGCCGGCTTCCAGTATAACCAGATGCAGCTGAATACCAGTATTTTACGGAGCGACTGCCCATCTTATCTTCATAACCCAGTTAGTACTGGGTTATATCTACAATACCCGGTTGTCAGACTTTCGGGCCACTGACTGCCTGTAACGACTGTCAAAGATTTGCAAATGACAGCCGGGAGCAACGGCTTAGGCTCGTAGACACGAGAGACAACCAATGTGATTGGTCGATTCCCACACAATCTTCTCTCCGCTCTGCTCGGTGAAAATCGGGCATTAGGACCGAAAATTGTACGAACAAACTTTTATACATCAACTTCACATTAACTAGCCTTGTTAACAAAAACAAACATTTGTTTGACACAGTTCTAGTATTCCCCAACCTTTTATTCAAGCAAATATTGTTTTTTAACAAAACTAATTTTAAAAGTTGGTTTGACCTAATTTTATTCTGTTAGGATTGATTTAAAAGTTTCATCAAAGGACGATGTGGTATCCTAATAAACGTAGCGTGAGCTTTAGGGTTACGTATCGAGCAGTCCACACTTAACACGGGCTGCGAGAGCACGTACCCTGAAAGTCATTCATCTACTTACTGATAATTTGGTATTTTTTTTAAATTGGTCGAGTGGTTTTTGAGTTAAATCGTAAAAAACCATCAACACTTTCCTCTTTTTAATATTTATATTATTATTGATCTATAAGACGATGAAATATCAATTATTATAATGAAGATTTTCAGTGATCTACTTTCATGGTTAATGGATAGAAAAGTAGGAACACAATTTGATTTAAACGACAGTTAATTGTGTGCTAATCTATTTGATAATAGCTAAGAATAAATCTGAATTGATTTCATTTGAGTCCTTTAAACAGAATATATTGAAAATAAAATCAATTCCAGATCTCGAACCAACAACAGCGCAGCATTTGTTTTCCTATATCCATCCAGTTAATTTATATAAAGCACCGTACGTAGCAAAATAAACTTTACTCACCAAGTATAAGGTGTAATTTGGAGTCGGTCTGGAAGGCATAGTGCAGTGTCACAAGGAATGGGCACGCCCTCACAGCCTCCAGAACCTGTTGAATTTGTTCCGTTTTACATACATAGACATTTCAATTCGCTGTTTGATAGAATTCAAATACAAAAGGACCTAGACTAGACCCCTGGGGCACCCCAGAAAAAACATGTTCTCAGAAAGGAATGTCGGGTTTATATTTTTTACTCTGTGCCCTAGATATCACAGTCACGCTATAATTTAAGTTTATAAAATCGCTCCAAGCTTTTGCTTGTAGATTTTTATTTGAAATAATTCAGTTGTAGTAGATATTACTTTAATCGAATGTCAGTGAGAATCCTTCTTGTCTGTATATTCACAGAATTTGTCAAGCCAAGCTATATCCAAAAGCGACATTTTTTTACTTTTAACTTTTTGGATTTTGATTCTGTTGTCCAAACATAATAAAATCCTTTAATTTACTACTACAAAATGCATATTTACCTGTCTTTCAGTCCTAGTATGCTCAGCAGTCTTCAATTTCTGTACTATCGATGCCTTTTTCAACACCTTCATGGCATACAACTTGCCTTCGTCGATGCCAACTTTTTTCCTAACTAGAAACACTTTGCCGTATGCTGAAACAAAAGAAAAAACATCATTAGTATTGGGATACCTTAAAGTACGAAAATATGTTTTGGGATTGTGACAATAGAAACTAGTCTCTCTTAGCTATATATAAATTGGGTCTTAACATCCTTTTGGACCAACCCCCACTAGGCCCGCGTGTTGGATTACATCCCACTCCCGCTCATAGAGAGGAGGCCTGTGTCCCAGCAGTGGGAACATTGTATAGGCTGATGAATATGATGATGATACTTTTGGAGTACCTTTTTTATGAACACCTACAACTATAGACAAGACCAATGGCAAAAGAGACAGACCTACTTGATTAGAAGACTGTATCTGCTATCATGCCAATGGCATGTGCGTATAGTAGCAAGACAGTATCAATTGCTACTATCAAAGCAATAGCCTCATTCATCAAGTACTTTCTTCATCCAACTAATTTATCCTGATCATTCTTCCATCATATGTAATTACCACAGCCCTCTCTATATTCCCTATTCATTGTATCAAATCCCATGTCTGTAAGCCTGAGAGACATTAATTTCATAGAAGCTGCAGTCCACGTGTAGTCGTATTCCCTAATTGCCTTAGTATCAAAGTCACGGATGTCATGTCGGATCAGGGATAGCAAACCAGTATAGTAGCTAGAAACTGAATAACGTTTAAACTCCCCGTATATACTACGAATCCTTGTAACGTGGCCACTTAAACTTATCTGTTTTTGAATTCTAGATTAGTATGGTTTGAGTTTCAATCTAATTTTAAGTAGAAATTGCTTTGTAAGTTGCTTTATGCTTTAGTATGCTTGCTCAGATGATGAGGTTAATGTGTCTTTGACAACTCTATGGTTCAGAGGAGCTCGTGGCTAAGTAATAACAGCCGCACTGGTCGGTGTTTAAGGTTAAGCCGTGCTTGCCAAGGTTGGTCCGTGGATTGGTGACCATAATTACATATCGAGTTTCCTCCGTGCCTCGGAAAGCACGTTAAACCGTTGCTCCCGGCTGTCATTTGTAGATCTTTGACAGTCGTTACGAGTAGTCAGAAGCCAAAAAGTCTGAAATCCAGTCTTACCAGGGGGTATCGCATTACCCAGTTACTGGTTTGTGGAGGTCAGATAGGCAGTCGCTTCATTCAAAATACTGGTACTCAGCTACACCCGATTAGACTGGTAGCCGACCCCAAGATGGTTTGGGAAAAGGCTAGGCAGATGATTATGACAACTTTATGTTTCTGGTTAACGTCTTCGTCTTCTATACTTCTATATCAGACGCCAAATTAATATTTGTATCAACCTCCTATTACATGGGTCTTAACAATAACTGGTAAAGCGTGGATGTAAACACGCGTGATGTTACTCTGCCATTTTGTTTTTTCTCTTTACTAATAAGACATACGAAGAGTTATTTCTGTAAATAATAACGTTAAAAATGTCCTATATTTTCTGCAACGACATCTCAAACATGCTCCTACGTTAGCCGCGTAATGAACAAGGCCCAGTAAAGTGTTACGAGAAAAGGTTATTATTATAATTGTGAACAATAGCGTTTTATGGGTCACTCTCGTGTTACAAGTAGGTCACTTATGTACAGTCAACGAAAAAATGGTATACAGGCAAAAAAATCCATCCACTACACGTCTTTAGTAACATTTAAAACATAAGACTAGGACACCTTAGTCTTATGTTTAAACTAGCTGTGCCCGCGACTTCGTTCGCGCGGAATTTAACAAAGGTTATTTTGGAAAATTCAATTCAATCTTCTTTTCTTCAATTTTAGAATATTTCTAAAATTGAAGTAGCCTAAGTTACTCCTTATTACATCAGCTATCTGCCAGTCCTGTCAAAATTGGTCCAGCCGTTCCAGAGGTTAGCCAGAACAAACAGACAGACAAAAATTGTAAAAAAATGTTATTTTGGTATATGTACCGTATATACATTCCTATGCATGTAGTACAAAAACGGTTATTTTAATATTGCAAACTAACACTTCAATTTTATTTATTTGTATTGAGTATAGATGTTTGTTTGTTCGAAATATTAGTGAATATTGTACTAGTAGTGGATGGTTTTTTTTGGCTGTATACCTAACAATTTTTTGTTGACTGTACGTACAAAAGCACGATTAAGATACTCGTACTATTTACAGTAATGTAATCTTATGACCAAAGAGTTTGTTTCTGAGAATAAATGAATGAGGTAAATTGTTTTTATTCGTAACTTACGAGAATTAATTATGAGAGTCAAAATTCTACTGACTTTAGGGTTACTCTTGTTCTGAGAAGCCAATTGCTTTCCACTTCAATAAAGTCGGCATTACTTTATTTGATGTTTTAGAGTTTTATATGCAGCACAACAAGATTTAGGGTTACTCTTGTTCTGAGAAGCCAATTGCTTTCCACTTCAATAAAGTCGGCATTACTTTATTTGATGTTTTAGAGTTTTATATGCAGCACAACAAGAAAAAATAGGAAAATCAAAGGAACATCAACAAAATCTCTCATCAGTAACTAAGTAGAACTATTCAACAGAAAGTAAGAAGATTAATTGAAGACACAACCAACTACCAAACATCAACAATGAAGAGAAATCATCAACCTGTTATGGGCCCGCGTGGTCCACTCCCCTCCCTCAAAGAGGAGACCAGTATCCCAGTAGTGGGAACGCTGATAAAACTCCATAACCTTGACAGTAATAAAAAAACAAAACACGAGCGACAAACGTGTTTGAAACACAGATCACTGTTTCCACGATTTACCAAGAACCAAACTACCATTGTTTCAAAGCTTATTGGTGGAAAAAAGAAATGCGTAAACGAAGTAGTTTCCTTTCCGTTTTTAACAATGTTGTTATGGGAAGTGAGCAGGTAAGGACTACAATGGCGGCAATGCAAAACAATGATTAGATAGGTGAGCAGAATTGAAAGATAGAGAACGGAAGGACTGTGTGTTGCGACATTATGAGCTGTGGGAATAGGTCTGCAAATTATGTTTGAAGTACACATGATAGCAGTAGGTTTGAGGAGGTTAGACTAGACAATCGCCTTACGTAAAATTCTAGTATTGAACTACAGGCAATGACGACAGGAAGCCGACCCAAACGTAGTTCGGACAAAGATAGATAAGATGTTTGAAGCATACAGAGCTTAATAGTCATCGAATTCGTAACATGGGAATTCCCCTGATAACTGGACGTCTAATTATATCAATATGTATAAATACAGCAGACAAAGATAACGCGGATAGCAACTAGCACTATGCTGCAAGCGGTCAGTGATGATTATAAAATAACTTCTAAACATAGTAACATTTTTTAAACTATAGTCGCATGTAGCCTTCCGCATAAGGACAATTAACAGTAAAGCATTATATCTGATCATGTATTGCAACGTTTTTTGATATTTCCTTCCGTTTATTATTTGTGTTTTCATTACAACGAACCTCTTTTATAATATTCACTGTATCAATGTTGTGGTCCCAAAATCCATATTCGCAACAAATATTTATAAGCAATGCAGGTAATTCTTCCGATGCGGCATTGGAACCGGAAATGCCAACCGCTGTATTTATGGATGCATTCTTTATTGTTGTAAAGTTCTGTGTGTTGTTTTTTGGTTATTATCATTAACATAGCCTGTTTTCTTAATTTGTTTGTGTCAGTTTTTAATGTGTCTTAATGGAACACAATATCAATATTTTTTATTTGGTTGGCATGGACTTACTTATCCTACAATTACAATATAACTTAATCATCATTGTCTTCATGCCCTTGCCCCATGTTACTTAGGGGCGGTCGGCATACCAAGCTTTGGCCATCTTTATACAGGGTTATTGGTAAAACACCAACAACCTCTTAAGAGGTCATTCTACTCATCATTATGAACAACTTTTACTATGAGACCAAACCGAAAATCGTGAAAAAAGAATCAGCTGTTCCCTACATTTTGACGAGTTATGTGAACATAAAGTACGGAACAGCTGACTTTTTTCTCGATTTCAGATTTGGTCGCATAGTAAATGTTGTTCATAATTATGAGTACAACGGCCTCTTACGCGGTTTATGGTGTTTTACCAATAACCCTGTATATAGTCTTCAAATTAAACTTCATTTCTATTCGAACCAGATGCGGTTTTACAAACACACAATACTGTGTCGAAAATGTATTCCAAATAAAATGTCCCACTCGATATCCGTGGTTTAGTTCTCTCTAATTTGCAAACTAATTACCAGTAACTGGTTCGATGTGACCGCAACTACAGAATAGATAAATACAGAAGTTCGGTTCTAAACAACGAGCGAAAACATACGCACATACAACAATCGCGTCACGTAAAGCGAGTGCAAGTGCACTCGCCACTGTCATTCGTTTGAGATCTCCACGCACACATCGACACGCTCTACGTACACCGAGTACAAGTGCACTAGCTACTGGCAATCCTTTTAGACCGCCCGCGCCATACGTACGCTTCTGTGTGCATGCGTTTTCGCTCGTTATTGGTTCTACCTTCTGTACCTCTTATCTATTTGGTACCACGACGTTCGTCACTTAATTACAACTGGTTGTTAATCTAATCATAATTAAGTTCTATTACGTAAACTTTAAGCTCTAAAATGGAGGACCTGGTTTTTATGATGCAATTTCGTGGTAGACCGATTTGATTAATTTACGAGAGAACAACAGAGGTAACAAACTGGTTCGAGGACCGAAACTATGGGCATAATTATGACGGCATGAGGGATTTGTCGTGAGGAATGATTTATGTATAAAGATGGATTGTAATAGTCAGTCCATACCAACCATAACCAATGTTTTGAATGATGTGGCAAGAAAGAAGTTTAATTTTAATATGATGGTTGATGGTAAGGAAAAAGACAAGATTTGTATGATTTGGGTTTTTAAGAAAATGAGGGTCTGAGTACCTCAATGGATTGTGTGAAAAACGATAGGGATAGAAGGGGTTGAGTGCCGGATATGACTGTTGATACTGATAGTAGAAAAGATGAAATGCTGCAACGCTCTCAAATAAAGTGCAATATAGGTGACGACGACAATAAGGATGATGATTTCGAAGACCACATCTTCAAGAAAATAAAGCTCTTAATAGCAGCACTATGTCAACTACATTTCTTTAGTTTAAATATAATTTTCAGCTTGCTTCGTTAGAATGTTGTCCAACCTGTTATAATAAGCCGAACGCATTTGTAAGGCAGTGGCGCCAACATAATGCACCCAACGCACTAATGTCTTAACCAGTTTTTAATGTTTTAATACAAATGATTCACTAATGATGTTTTGTACCAGATATTGAGAATCTATGAACGTTCATCATCTACCTAGCCTTTTCCCATCTATGTTGGGGTTGGCTTACAATCTAACGAGATGCGGCTGAATATACCAGTATTTTACATGGACCGACTGCCTTGACAGCCCAGTTATTATGGGTACCTCTTGTAACCTCTTGAATGGGTACCTCTTGGTAAGACTGGATGTCAGACTTTCGGGCCACTGACTACCTGTAACGACTGTCAAAGATGTACAAACGACAGTCGGGACCAACGGCTTAACGTGCTTTCCGAGGCACGGAGGAAATTCGCTATTTAATGGATGGTCACCCATCCACGGACTAACTATGCTAGCGCGGCTTTACCTGAAGATCGACCCCGAGCAGCTGTTTTATGTTCAGCCACGAGGTCCTATATAGTTTTAAGGACGTTTATAAAATAATGATTAGTTTATGTGGGATTATAGGAATAAAACAACTTAAAAATTCCTGATGGAAAAAATCATTCAGTCATTAAAGTGAATCATTATCATCATTTTAGCCGAAAGAAGTCTACAGCTGGACAAAGACCTCCCCGAAGTGTCGCCACATTGACCGGTCCCGTAAAACAGAAACTGCATAATATGCAAATGTTCACAATGCTGATGTCCGTGTTCACAAACAAAACGCTACAACTAAACGATTGCCTAAAATATATTGCAGTGTTGGTATTTAAATTTTCGGTACCGAATCTTGCTTTTGCTTTTATCAAGGCATTAATGTAGTTGTAGACTTAGCATTGAAAACAGGCATGTTTGCATGAATGATGTAACTATTCAGCAATAGGATAAGGATAACTGATAAAACGATTGGCAAAAATCCCAAAAAAACTAATGTATTTCCCGTGGATTGATTACGGTAACAATAGCCTGTTTCTGGTAACACAGCTAAATCAACTGGTCAGTGTTGATGTTATCAAATTATTTTGCAACAGGAAGATCATACGAAAATAAACTGTACTCTTTAAGATTATTACTTGATGATAGTTATTAGTAGGTGGTTTGTATTGGCAGTTTTCTTCATACTATGTGTGCAGCCCTAAGGTTTGTTTCAACCGATTCTCTATTGGCGATTGAATTCTTGCCACAATGCTTAAACTTTCCACCATCACTCTCCGCCTGCGTCTGTGTTTCCGATCGCTTACAACCCTAATCTCTTCAAAGTTAGAGTGAACTTCTTCTGGGTAAGCTCGTACGATCGTCGACTTTGTCTCTGTCATCTCTGACCTAGACTAGACTCATGAGCAAACCCATCGCAAATAAAAATAAAAATCATTCCCTAGTCATGGCAAGGCATGCTGCACAATGTGATAAACATTGTGCAGCATGCCTTCTATAACAGTATTCATCTCATGATTCACCCCCTTTCTAGCCATATAATCTTTCAGAGTCCGTCCATCATTTCCTTGGTCTACCCCTACTCTTCCACCAAACATTTAAAGTGATGAAAAAGTATCTAACCACTCTTCGCCCTCCTAACTGTCAAAAGCGGAAACGTTACCAACCATAACGAAATACTTGTCCACGGTGTTCCCACAATCCCCCTAAGCTATAAGGATCAGGTGTTTCCTACTAAACCGTAAGTACATACTTCGGACCTTTTGTTAGCTTTAGCTAGCTACTCAGCGACTGGCCACTCGTCGCACACCGGACGTATTCTGTTACCGGCAGCTGATGGGCTTAGGTTCATGATTTTCTAATATACAGGGTGTAACGGATTTATGATGATTGTTGTTTGTAGACTGCAAGCAGCTACAAGCTGGAGAAGACAGGTTCTTTCCAGCTAGTGTTCTTCTCCAATTCATGATATACTAGCAGTTTTACCAGCAGTTCGCAACTTCTTTCGAGTGGAAATTATGATGTGTATGTGTGAGAAAAAAGGCTTTGTGCTATTCCAGACCTATGTCTGTCCCAAATTATATCAATACGAGAGAGAGAGAGAGAGAGAGAGATGAGCTGTTCTTGCGCGATTCAGTAACAAACATCCATTCATCCAAACTTTCGTATTTATAAGTAAGTTTTTGTCTAGTTTACTAGATTATTGTTCAGTAGTGGGAGGCCACATCAATCTAGGTGGAATAGCGTCCGGGTCCTTACTATGCTCTTATGTGCAAGATACAGCGAGCCATCGCCAGCTACAATACCTACAAATGAAGTTTACATTCATTTATTTCAGAATTATTATGTTTCTGATCAACAAATCTATAATACCAATCTCTCAATAAATTAACTACAGCAATGTTCAAATAATACACGATTCTTGATCCTAGCGATAAAATACAGGTACGATCAAAATGGAACAGCAGACTTTAATAACCGTAGAAACATTTCGATGCTTGTGGGTCTGAAATCATGTACTGAATCTTTTTTGAAAGCTTTGTCACTACGTCCCTTTTACTGTATATTTGAACGAGCTGTCCCGCGCAACTTCGTCTGCGTCACATTTTCCCAGTTTTCGCATCATTTTTCATTGTAGCTCTGCTCCTATAGGTCTTAGCGTGATGATATATAGCCTATAGCCTTCCTCGATAAATGGGCTATCTAACACTGAAAGTTTTTTTTAAATCGGACCAGTAGTTCCTGAGATTAGCGCGTTCAAGCAAACAAACAAACTCTTCAGCTTTATTATTAGTAGTATAGATTCAGCTTCACCTCGGTTATTTTCTGCTCCACAACAAGTCTTAGACGAAGAACACAGCGACGCTATACTTGCTCGTACAACCCTGTTGTCATCTTCAACCCACTATTTTTATCCACACGATCTATCAGTCTAGTCGTCTCATTGCAAAGGTTTGTTGGTCAAACAGTCGTACTGTCCTACTCTCGTTTCGTTACTCAACTCTGGTTTAGCAATGATACAACGATATTTGCACGCTTTAAGCTTGATCAAATATGTGAATGGTCTCCCAAAATCATCAAAACCAAACCAACCAACCAATCATCTTCGCTTTCAGTCCGACGACTTCTAGTTTTAAAATCATTCATCATTTCAGCCCAAAAGACGTCCACTATTGGACATGGGCCTCCCCAAGTGTCACATTGGCATTTTGGAGGGTTTTCCCATAATCGCCACGCTTGGCAGGTGGGTTGGCGATCGCAGTACGGTTGTTACAAAAGCACAGAGAACGCTGCTGCCCATTCTCTGGCAAATGCCTTATTCGCCTCTTACGACACCCACGTGAAGATATGGGATGGTGCTATTCTTTACGTCCGACACCATACAGAGTCTTAAAATATTGGCCACAAAATTGACGTGTAAGAAGATCTACTAGAAAAGAAAAAATAATTGAAAAGTTTTAAAGGTCTACCAACCAGCACTGGTGGATTACGAATCACTCCCTCTCACACACGAGGTCTGTGTCCCAGCAATAGGAACAGTATAGCCTTGTTCTTCTTTCGTGTGTCGAAGCTGGTGTCAGAGTTTTTAGGCCACCCATGGGCCTTTGAAGGGGCTTTACATGCCGTTGATAAATATCTCAAAGGCATGCTGGCAAGGTTGCCTCACGATTATATTTAAGCAGATTTATAATATTCTTATTAAAAAGTTTATGCTTTGACCCAATTCAGAATCCGCTAACGTATAACGTGATAACGCTAGGTAGAAAAATATCAAACTGAGCATTGTTTTGCGTTAGCAAATAAATCATTCTTACATATAACGATTAGTACCTATACAATAAGCTTTTACGATTCTGTTATATGAGGATCGTTCAACAATAATAAACCACCGAGATAAATAATTCATCGATTATGAGGTAATTGAAATAGATAATGTAGAAAACGAAGTACTATACCTACATAAGTATGTGCAACCGCTAAAACACGAAGAACTCATAAACATCCTGAATGAAGACGCTTCGCACTTTCCAGTTCTGCATGCACAAACGACCTAGGCCGGTCAACGACCCCGATAGCAGTCCAAGTAAATTACACATTACTCCAAAAATATAACACCCATGTGGAAGTGAAGCTTGTAGTCTTTGTTACAATATGAGTAATAGGTAGTAAATCATAAATGGTATAACTTTAATTTTGATTGCCAAATGCCAACACATTCCGTCGGAATCTTCCGAGCTTTGATCTCGATCAATCCTTTTCACATAAATTCATCATCATTCTCCTGCCCTTTATCCCTATTCATTTGGGGTCGGCATGTCTTCTACCTCAACACTTCTCTATTTCTGGTCATATCAGTAATCACCTCGTTTTTAACCACATCATTCTTCACACAGTCTATCCATTGTTTCATTGGTCTTCCTCTACTCTCATAACCTCTTCACATAAATTCATAAAGATCGATATGTTCATTGAACTGGAGTTATCTATGTTTGTATTAATCTGTGAGATCTTACACCTACGGCGTATTGAGCCGAAAATAGTATCAAAACAAACGACTTTAACAGGCACGGCCTAGTTCGACTCAGACAGTGAAATATTCCGAATTACCAAATCAAATGAGTAATGAGTGACTGTATGGCAGTTAATTACTGTTGTGTTGTTAAGAAGCCGTAAAAATAAGCAAACAGAAATAGAATACACATAGGAGCTCGAATGTAACAACAAAGAGGCCAAATATTTGAATTTGTGAAAGAAAAATCAGCTGTGTATATGAATGTATATTAGAAGAGACTAAAATTACTGCCAAATGGAAGCATCACGTCATTCATAGAAAAAGTCATCGATGTAGGCAAGTTAAATCAGCGCATTATAAAAGTAATGAACATCATAATAACAAAAGTAAACACTGTAGAATTATTACAAATTGATAATATGAATAAGGGTCAGTAGTCTGTAAATATCAGCAAAATATTTACTGCTTAACGTTACAAGGATACTGATGATAACGTCAGAATCCCACGTGAATATGAAGAATTAACGTAATTAAATGTTTTCGTTTAATCAAGACTATTTAGGCAAGACCGTCATTTGAGGAATTACCACAGTACTTTCAGTTCCAGGAAACGTGTGATCTATTTTGGGAATTGGCTAATTCAACAGAAATAACACAGAGCCAAATATTTTGCTAAAACCAAAGAATCTTTAAATAGAAGAGGAAATTGTTAAGAAATTGTACCAAGTCAATGTAATCGCAGACGTCCTTTAGTGCATTGAACTTGTAAACGAGGCGTGTCAATGTATACGAACTACGGGCTGTTTGATTTGTTTTCAAAATACATTTATTATTAGACTTTAGCGCGAAATTCACAGGTCAAGTTCATTCGTTGATGGACAAAGAGGCGATTGCGGTCGATAATGTATTGAATATTGAGCAAGAGGAAACTGGCGAGTTTATATTAGAAGTAAACAGTAAGAACATGGATGGGCGTTATGAGCATAATTTAGAGGCCGATGTTACCAACGAAGAATACGTAATGGACGACTGACTGAGAATTAACTGATAAATCAACTTAAAGGGCGGTGAGACTAGCAGGTTATATGATGCAAATATATTATAAGTCGCATAACAAAACTGCCAAAACGACATGGTAACAGGACGGAAAAGAATACAACAATGACAAACTTGAACATTATTTTTTTAGACCTATTAGCAACTACAATGCTATAGATCTGGTTACGATAGAAAAGTCAAGACGAAATGAAACGGAATTAAATCTTCATCATACTACGTTTCAACGACTACGAAATTCCCAGAAAATAAAGAACATATTGATTAAAAAGATGATCTGTCGAAACATTGTCGAAACATTCTCGGAAAGCAATTACGTCGCCTACTGGCCCGAAAACAAAATATTGTAAAGGAAGATGATCTAGTGAAGGCGGATTTGGTATAAAATCCGTTTAATACAACTTTCTGAAGGATATTATTTAATTCATTGATTTTCCCGGAAGCGTTGTGGTAGGATTGATAAATGTTACAAATTTTGTTGTAAATTTAGAAGCAATGCCTCGATTTATAATTAATTGATTCGCAAAATCCATGAATATGTCACAGACCTTATTTTTAGTGTTGGTTAAGACCATTAAATTGAAAGCCACGTTTAGCAGTTAATATTTTAATAGTAAGCATTGGTAGATTTCTACGACGTAAACAAGCTTGGCCTACCTACGCCAAAATTCGTATAAAAACATCATCTTCTTGACTCAAACCCACGAGTTCACCGAAAAGTTATAAATCCCAGCGCAATTAACGAAAATATTTGACATTGCCTTTATGAAAGGGATTGAAGTCTGATTAACCAAATGTTCCTCAAGAAGGAATAAATGGAGGGAAGCCTTTGCACAGCAGTGGGACAGTATAGATTGGCTATAATAATTAGCTGCCTTCGTTCTTTGTCCTGATACCAGAGTAATAAACGAATTGATACGTACTTGTACCTTGATAAATTTTATTGTTCTACAAAAACATGTAATTAAAATAGATAAAATTGGTTAAAACACTGTGTCGCCTCCAATCATAACGCCACTCGGGGTTCAGAGACCCATGTCAATCGTTTAGCGAATAAAACGGTTCATTGATTCCGTTTTGCGTGCAAATAACTTTAAACAGGCCAACGTTTTTTGTTAAAAACTGGTCTGTGGGATTAATGCTAAAATGGAGGCTCGATCGGTTTTTAAATTCGTGTAGGTCATTTATTGTGGGTTCTTTAGCTTCTGTTATAGACTCTTTTTCTGCGATAGTTTTGTTTTCGGCTGGGATCTCTTTTTATTCTACATCTTATCTTTAGTATCTGTTTCTCTTATCATCTTTAGTACTCAAACTAATAAGTATGGAATTGGAATAAACGTTACCAATATTTCGAGTATACATTTTTATTTTCGTTTACATTTTCTAGCCTTGTCCCTTGTCCTGGTTATACCTAGTCGTTATTCTCTTGCCTTTCATCCTAATTTTGGATCAAAGCACTTTGTCTTCTTCTTCGGTGCATGCCGAAGCTCAGACAGTGGGAGACTTCTGCAATGACTGCTAATGCCTTCACTTCGAAAGTCACCCTATTTTTTCTAGGTCGTAATGCCATTAAAATTAGTAACCATAAAGACTTGTTTTTAGAATCAGCTGCTATTCGTTATCAAGTTATAAAAGTTCACTAACTCCTTCTGTAGCTACCAAACTAGTTTTATTAAGATTACTAACCATAGTAGGCATATTAATTTTATAATTATCTAAACATTTAATCAGCATGATTGGTTTGTATAATTAAAGTGTGAATTTAAAGTAACATTTATTTCAGAATCTACAAGACCGTTTTCCAGATAAATTTGGTAGAAATATCTAGAAATGATTTACTGAATTACTGTCATTCTTTTGCTATCAATATGACACCAGGAAAATTTTCATGTTATAATGATTTTTCCTGTAGTTGACAACAATATATTAACATTTGACATTAATTGACCTTGACCTGACATGAAATGATATTAAAACTTTTCTTCTAGCAATAAAAGAGAAGCGGTGGCCCAGTGGTGGCAGGCCCGACTTACGAGCAGTAAGCCGTGGGTTCGAAACCAGGCAGGCGCATTACTTTGTGTAATTTATTTCATCACCGCTGCCCACAAAAACGGTAAAGGAAAACATCGTGAGGAAACCGGCATTTCCTAGAACTAAAAATTCGAAGACATGAGACATCTACCAACCCGCACTGGCCCCGCGTGGTGTATTACTGCCCACTCCCTTTCATTGAGGGGAGGCCTGTGTCCCAGCAGTGGGAACATTATAGGCTGATGATGATGATGATAAATAAAATTATGTCAAGGAAGCATGGCACATTCAGTGGCGTGCCTAGGGGCCAACAATACGGAAAGTCCCTACGGCAAGCACAATCACATAAACTATCTTTCTCGGTTTTAGTTTACAAACGCTCTCACGTTGATATGCTTAGTTGATCAGCCATAATTACTTCAAAGAAACGAAGAAAAAAATTATCTGAGCAAGGTAATTGGCTCTTAAAGATTCTTCAGAGCATCATTCAAAAATCGAACGATATTTTAAAACAATTGGCTAAACATACAGAAGCTTGTGAAACAATATGGCCAGTCGTTGATAAAATGCAAATTTCGCGTATATTAGCAAGTTCGTCAACCCCTGACGTAGACAGAACAATGAAATGAAAACTATGTACCTACTTGGTGACAACGATATTATAATTTGAAGCATATGGTGACGTTATTTTGATAAAAATTTATGAATTTTTAGTCATCTCGCTTTCTTTTTAGATGTTATATCTATATCTAATTTGCTTGTATCACAACTACTTTTTGAAACAATAAAATAATTACACGCTATTTTGTAGAAGGCAATTAAATATGAATGATTTGAAACCTTATGTTTGTCATTTTATACAGCTTGAATTTTTATTAGAAATTCATGGTCAACGCTGGCAGTTTATTAGCATTATTATTTATTTCTTATAATATATTAAAAAATGGTCAAATATAATGTTTCAAAAAGTAATATAATTTACATAAAGTATTAACACCTCATCTTTTTATAGAAAATAAGTTATTTAAAACCAATATTATTTAAACAAATCATTTCTAAAAAAAATAAAGCTTAACCCACAAACATTTTTGTCACGCTTTTTCGTTAACAAATAGTATAGACCTATCATGAAAGCAGCTTTTTGCATTGACAACAAAAAAAAATCTATATGAAACATGCAGTCTGATGCTCTAATAGGAAAACTTTGAGCTTAATTGTTGACAAAGATACAAGAAGTTTCTTATTTCTTATGCAGAGGACATAATCATCTGCCCAAACTATCTTGGGGTCGGCTTCTAGTCTAACCAGATGCAGCCGAGTACCAGTATTTTACATGAAGCGACTGCCTATCTGACCTCCACAACCCAAAAACCTTGGTAAGACTGGATGTCAGAATTTTGCCTCTGACTACTCGTAAGGACTGTCAAAGATCTACAAATGACAGCTAGAGTATGGAGAGGACAACAAAACAATTATAATCAATTAATCAGTATCTGTTGTCTAAAAATAAACTATGTTTAATCAATCATCGCTTCCTGATAAATAAATATGAATTATTATATTACAGTTTCATTTATCATTTTGGAAATCATAATTAATATCAACTCTATTTAAGACATCTTCGTTTTGCCGTTTTGCCCATAAAATATTATTAAGTTTACATGTCAAGATATTTTATTCTAAAAATAGAAATATCAATGACGCAAATTGAAGCCATATTGACTCGTTCAGTCGATCTTAATTTCGTTAAGTCCTGTTTAAAATATGAATCGACATTTTATTATGTTATTAGGTATGACATTAGCTGTCAAAAGTAACTTCAATCTCAAGAGGTACCTATGTTTACATAGAATAACCCTCATTAAAATAAAGACAAGAGTGTCCCTGGTGTTTTCTAGCTCTTAATTCCGACTGCAACTAAATTCAATCAGACCGTTTTATTACGCCATAAGAATAAATATTATAACCTCCAAAAATATTCTAGAACAAACGAAACACTCGAAAGTTCATTCAAATCCGCAGACGAACGACCTACGCGTAGACATAAGGGCCTACGACCCTGTGTCTACAAAAACGAAAATAATTAATTAAAACTCTGTTCAGTTGACGACAGAAATAATATAATAATTATGTACAGACAGCATAATCAGCCTTTAACTTTCCAATTCAAATCAAATGAAAATATTTTTATTTCCCATAGGCCTACATGGGCACTTATAAAACGTCGACAAAAATGTGCTCGGCTCGAGTTAGTCGTTTTCTATGGAGAAGAACCGGCAAGTACCTCCATGGTTACTCTTTTAAAATCATTTGGTTTTACAATATTTCTATGTTACAGCGTTAGTACTTAAGTATGGAAGGACATCGTAAGCCCGACAATTAGTCGTTGCTTACTACAAAACATAATCATCATTGCTTGGACACCGACGGCGACGTTCTCTCTCGGAGAAACCATATCATAACATCACGCCTGTAATCCCCTAAGGGTTAGGCAGAAGTGTATCTAATACTCCCACATTTCGCTAGTTATGTTTTAACTCCCATGTAATAAGGCCTATTCATTTCAGCCGAAAGATATCCACTGCAGGACATAGGCCTCCCTCCCCCAAGTGTCGCCACATTTACCGGTCCCGTGCGACTCGCATTCTGCAGATCCCCGCAATCTTCACCAGGTCATCGGTCCACCTAGCGAGCCTATTGCCCGGGCATTAATCCAGACTCCGTGGCTGCAACTGAGAATCTTGTGATAGAAAAACACCAATAACACTTTGTCCGACTAGGGAATCGAACCCCGGATCTCATGCGACGACGAAGTCAGGGAGCAAACGTAAGCCAAAATCCACCACCACGTGGCCCGAGCGCCGTTTAGCGTAACCGTATGAAAATAATACGCACTAGCTGTCCGGCGCAACTTCGTTTGCGTCACATTTCCCCGTTTTCGAAACATTTTTCATTGCTGCTCCACTCCTATTGGTCGTAGCGTGATGATATATAGCCTATAGCCTTCCTCGATAAATGGGATATCTAGCACTGAAGGAATTTTTCAAATCGGACCAGTAGTTTCGGAGGCTATTCAATGCAAACAAACAATCAAATCTTTCCTCTTTATAATATTAGTTTAGACTAATCAATTATCAAAACCGAATTTCACGCCGAATCAATTCGAAAGTTAGTACGCGAAGAGGTATACCAACTTAAAACTACAATCAAAACTTTAGGAGATACTCAGTAGCTGTATTCACTAAACACATTTTCGCCCTTGCCTGAACGGACGATAGAAGTCTAGTGAGCGAGGTAAATGGCCGCCAGAGGTGAAACATCTGCCAGTCGTAGGATAAAAAAAATATGCCACCTGGCTGCGAGCGCTCGACCAATAGAAACGGCTCTTGATGACGCGTTGCGCTTATGATTTTGAGGGTTTTTATGTTGAGGCACATGGCTTTTGAGGTTCTTGAATTAAAACCATTGTTTTTCATAGTAAAGTAGGGTAGTGTCTATTGGTTGAATTACTACTGATCATTAGTAAACAGTTTTGATGCTCAAAACATAACCGCCCGTTATTTTAAATGGTGTTTATTTCCTTCTTTATTTGAATTTAATTGGACCATTCATAGAAATAAATATCTACATAGTTTTAAAACATTGATAGATTGATAAAACATACTTTATTGTATAACAACATTTTACCAAAACCATAATAAATATTAATTACTAGCTGTCCGGCGCAACTTCGTTTGCGTCACATTTTCCCCGTTTCCGTAACATTTTTCATTGCTGCTCCACTCCTATTGGTCGTAGCGTGATGATATATAGCCTATAGCCTTCCTCGATAAATGGGCTATCTAATACTGAAAGAATTGTTCAAATCGGACCAGAAGTTTCCGAGTCTATTCAATGCAAACAAACAATCACATTTTTCCTCTTTATAATATTAGTTTAGATAAGACTTTGACTTCTGAAGTACTAAAATGCAAATCTAAATAATCATTGACGTAAACATTTTTTTTGTTGTGACGACAAGTACTCTCTGAAAAGAGAATGGTCCTGCGACTTTGAATTTAAGTGTGTTGTTAAAACATGAAGTGTCAAGTCAAATCTGAAATCATCTCCGAAAAGTTATTAATTTGAGTACTGTTTGTTCTGAACAATGTTCGAGACAATTTATTGAATTTGTATCATCATTTGGCTAGCCTTGTACCAACTATATTGGGGTCGGCCTTCAGTCCACTAGCCGCAGCTGAAAATCAGTATTTGCACTGGCTCGCGGCTTCGCTTTAGTTATTTACGGAAATTAATCCACGGTAACGTTTAAAATATAGCCTTTGACACTCTGGGATAGTGTAGCTTCCCGTTAGCAACAGTTTACGGAATCGGATCAGCAGTTCCGAAGATTACCCCTACATACAAACAAATTGTACCTCTGTATTATACGAGTATAATTTTATTATTTATTAGATGAGGTGAGCGCCTGCCATCATGAATTTCAATATTTGCCCTTTTAATTGATATTGAAATTATGTGACGGCTAGTAAGTAAGCGTCAATCGAAGTCATGCTTCCCATCTTCACAAGGTTATGTGGAGGTGTAGTATCATACATATTTTAAATACACCCACAAGTCTAAGTTAGTCTTATGTTCCTAAATCGCTCAATGACACGATGGTAACCAACATCGCTTGTATTACAGGCTTAAGAACAAAATATTTCATTCTTCTTGCTAACCAGGCAGCCTACACACGTGGCAACCACATCCAAAGAGCTTCGCATTTTTTTTAAGCTATTTTTTTTCGGTAACTTATTGAATGAAAAAAAAAAAAACAATTTGTCGATGACCTTAGATTTCCGTTGACAAGTTTCTTTCCGTTTTATCAATACCTGATCAAATCACTGATCAAATATATGCTATTATTAAATATCCTGGTAGCGGAAATAGCAACAGACCATCAAATGAGTTGACGCGGTTTGACCACAGATTAAGTTTAAAGGTGAGGGCAAGATTTATCCTTGAACAAGTTGAACCAGTCTATTAGTTACCCCACTTTTCAAAAAACACTAAATCTTATCAAAGAAGCGTATTTAGAACGTCAACTATCTTGACACCCCGCGTGTCCTCTTAACTAGTAACAAGACAGTTTTTGAGAAAAATAAAACAAATTAACTGTAGAAGTAAAAACGTGACACTCGTTAGAACTAAAAACACTGACCTAGAAAAAACAAATCAATCTCAAATTAGGAAAGTTTTTTTATTACAAAAAGCTAAAAAAATACATCGAAAGCTTATGCAAGAGAAGACGCTATACTTGGTGAACCTTAAAAAAAAAAAACTTGATGTGCCATAATTACATCCGGTTAGAGAATAGGATTCACTCAAGTTAATATTATTAAATATCTTGTGACAATATAACGACATGGTGCGGTAGGTCAAGTAACACTGGCTGCGCAAGCGCACAGGTGGTGGCTTGCCCAGCCCGTTGCGTGCATTCCCGTCTCAGACACGCAACCGAGCGGATGTGTGAATATGATAGCGATTACCGATTTTTGCACGACACACATGGTGTGTTTTAAATTACTGAATAGTGACTAAGTCCTTATTGAGTCACGCTAGTCATACTAATTTGCTGAGTGTTATTTTTTTCCGTAGCAGATTGTGAAGCTTTAATTGTGAACTTTTATAGAATACTAACTTTTACCCGCGACTTCGTCCGTACGCCAGAAATGATCACTAGGAAACATTATTACCGAGACCTTTTCTTATATCCTAACTGAGGCTATGGTCTACCTTTATGCCATATTTCATCGATAGAGTTCAGCTGTTAAGGTAACAAAAAAAGTAAATTTCAGTACGGATAGTCAGTAAAGATTGGTAGGAAGGTTTATTATCGGAAAGTTTACAGGATATTGATTTACATGGACGATGCCGTGGCAATTGAGTTTTACATAATCCCTCATTAACATGAGACCAATTGAGAATTTGCGTGGGAAAGCATTTCGCGAAAAGACAAGCTATAAAATTTTATACATTTTAAATCCGGCTTTCACCGTTGTGTGCGACACCATTTGAACTTTTTCGTAAGCAAATTAATTAAAGTAGTTAACAATTTAACTTAATCTTTCTAGCATTTTGTCAAACCGTTTCAATCCTACTATTAATCAAGATTTGAACTTTCTAGACTAGATTAGTTTTTTTTTTTTTATAACTGAGAAGTAAATAAAATGAATGGACCTCTCATTGCTGACTACAAAGAAGATATTACTATTTGTATACTTCTTTAGCTGATACGAGGCAAAATAACTTCTACCCACATTTCCTTACGTCTTGATGATGATATTCTAAAAGACAATTAATTCCTAAAGCTTAAATCGCCACAAAAAATCGTAATTCTGACCCCAAGGCAGACACAGACGCGCTTGTCATGCATAAAACATTCAAATTTGGCCCCAATACCGTTCCCTCGCGTGCATCCTATCATTTCACCTGCTTTTGATCACAAAGCTCATTTAAATTCACTGCTTAGGACGCTTGCGATTATTTTGGGAGACCTAAAGGTATTTTAAAGCTTTCGAATGTGTAAGTGTTGAAAATGTTTGGACAGCATAAACATTTGGTGACTGACTAAAAATTAAATAAAATCTAACTGGTTTTCAAAGAAACAATAACTGTAATTATTATAAAGACTAATCAATAAAAAATAGAACTCGACTTTAGAACGAAGCCAAACTGGAGTACTCTGAAGGCTATCCATCTGGCAGTCGCCACGTGGTGCAAAAAAAAACCAACATACTCCACACAGGTTTCCAGCAACTAATTTTAACTTTTAACCCCATTCACCTCGTAAAAACCATAAGCATCATCTATATTTATGAAGCAAGATAACAAGTCAAACTGAAGGGGGGCAGAGACAAAACAAATATATTGAAAGTTGAAAGCTTCGCTTGGGGTGAGCCTTATCTCCCATATGGGCTTACGGTGCTCGGTGTCAATGATCCACGCCCCCGATATGGATGTTATGAGAGCTCTTAAGTCATTCATCTATTAAAGGAAATTAATAAGCGTTAAACAATCGTAGGAGTTTTTGTACGGAAGTTGCATACGGTTGCGAAAATGTCGGGATGTCCGCATGTCCATCGCGGAGGATGGTTGTGGTAGGTTAGGTTAGAAACAAAGATGGGGTCGTTGATAGATGCGAAATCACGAAGAAATAGTATTGTCTTTAGTCAGTAAGAAATGATGCTCCGAAAATCAGAAACATCACTGTTTTTTTTATTGTGTTTTTCAACCACGTAGATCATTGAACAGGTACAAAAATATGGACTGTTAGATCAAAGATCCTTTTCAATTACTATAACTTTACTGTCATGAATACTGTATCACACAGTATTTTATTACACTGATATTTTATTGATAACAACATCAACATTTTCGATCCAATTTCCAGAATCAATCACTTGGTTCTTTTGAGGTCAAAGAACGTTAACGCCCACAGAGATATAGCACGTAAGGTGTCCCAAAAAATATGTAAAATGTCCATATTTCGCACAAGCACTTGCTTACATAGACTAGATAAAGTACAAAATGGCGGCTAGAATGTAATGCAAATATATTCCGTTTTGTGTAGCTTGCTCATTCAGTTTTTAACCCCCGACCAAAAAAGAGGGGTGTTATAAGTTTGACGTGTGTATCTGTGTATCTGTGTATCTGTGTATCTGTGTGTCTGTCTGTGGCATCGTAGCTCCTAAACGGATGAACCGATTTGGATAAAAGTGGTGTCGTTTGAAAGGTATTTTAATCGAGAGTGTTCTTAGCTATGTTTCATGAAAATCTGCTCAGCCGTTTGAAGATCATCACGTCTTTTCTAGTTGATGTAGGGATTTAAAAACTTTCACAGGTAGTCTATTTGAAATGTTGTCGCTTGTCACCATGGGCATTGCTGAGGGGGGGGGTGCACCCCCCCCCCCCCAATTTATATTTTGTTTAATTTATATCTTTCCTTGGTTTCGTTAACCAGGAGTAGGAAA
The DNA here is from genome assembly GCA_949152445.1 of Cerastis rubricosa. Classification (NCBI taxonomy): domain Eukaryota; kingdom Metazoa; phylum Arthropoda; class Insecta; order Lepidoptera; family Noctuidae; genus Cerastis; species Cerastis rubricosa. The sequence continues at coordinate 12,611,815 of OX424548.1, read as the reverse complement.
GTCAAGGCTAGGCAAAAATAAAATAAGTTTAAAAAGCATGAAAAAAAATTAAATTAAAAATTTAAAAAACCCCCGACACAAAAAACCTCTAAAAAGCCAAAAAAAAATTAATCCAAGCGTCGTAGCGTCGGGGGACCGCTAAGAAGACCGCTTAGTACAAGCACAGAACAAAGCGGACCCCCGACGCTACGACGCTTGGATTAATTTTTTTTTGGCTTTTTAGAGGTTTTTTGTGTCGGGGGTTTTTTAAATTTTTAATTTAATTTTTTATTCTTCTTTTTCCACCGAGCTTCGGTGTAGCCACGTGAAAAGAAGTGCACTCGGTGTTTCTACGCCATTTTTGACATGGCCGATAATGAATTCTATCTCCTCTGTTGTTATTCAACAATCGAATGAATTGTTCAATTTCCTGTATCAGTAGCGAAAATACTCAATTATTTATTAACAGATTGACAGATAAGCATAATAAGCAAGTCATTTATAATGATAATGATGATTATTACACAATGAACCGTCATTATGAGTAATGAGACTATTAATTTAACGTTTTCTCTAATCCCTATTAATTTTCTATGACAAATAGTCTTTAGAAGAGCTTGCGACATAAATGTTGATTTTTATACTGTATTTTCATCCATTTATGATTTATGGATTGTTCAAATAGGTTATGGGGTTAACAACCGCCAATTCCGGCGATATCAGATGTGAATAACATCGAAACTTGGCGTGAAGGTCAATCGCTTATCGCTCAAACATGAGGAAAATCAGCTAGGCTTTATTTATTTCTTAACAAATAGAAATTCCAACTAAAGGAAACATTGATTCAAAAGCTATAATTAAACCACTAAATAGATCAAAAGCCTATAAAAAGCAATAGAAAACGCGCAGAAACCGCGTTGGATGTACCAGGTTAACATAAGGTCGTGGACTATGTAAGGACGGGCGCCGAGCGGGTAACGACCGGGCACCGCTACGCGCCAGTTTCGGGGGTCGTCGACCTGCCGCGACGGACGACGTCCTGGGACGGCCTCTACGTCAAACATGATGCCTTGGTACCTAGTCGGAGAAACTTTTCTCGTAGGTTCTTTAATTGTACTTTAATTAGGTGTATTCCGAACATTTTTGCTGCCGCAGAGATGGGCAGAGAAGAAGGGGAAGGTATCTGGATTTTCATACATGTGGATCTATTTTGAGTGTTTTTAAATCCTCTCAAACTTTATCTAAAACAACAATCACTTCCAACCTTAATCAAAACATACCTCTTTCTAAATGGGACAATTCTACAATTCTTCGCGCATTCCGAGACATAGCTCCGCCCCTATTTCACAGTTAGAAACTCTCACCCCACAATGGTAACAAAAAATCTCCCTTTGCCAAGGGTAACGTCGAATCGAATGCACCCGTAGTCCCTTACCTTACTTAAATATAAGCATTTTTAGTAGAAAACTCAATTTCCATCCGCGTTTTGCGCTAAGAGCTTCAAAACCCTCTTAAAGAGTTGATGGATTGATGTCCGAAGCAAATCTTTATAGGAGTGTTTTTGATCATACTTTATTTTAACAGTAAAGTATCGGGATTCCCACTACTTAAGAGCTTTTGTGTAGTTTATCGTCAACGGCTGTGCCAAAACTGATTTATGACCTAATAAAAGCAGATTTTTATCATAAGATAACTTCATCGTTACTAGACGAGTCGTTTACTTTTACATTAAGAAAATACTTACAATAATTACTTTCCGTGTAGTAACCATTACGAAACTGCCGAGAAAATCAATCTACTTAAACTGATCGAATTCTATGTAAACAAACTTGAAACGTACTGCGGAATAACGCAGTTCAAAATATTCCCAAATTTGAACTAATTACAAGAAAAAGCAGTAAAATCTTTAATGAAACAGTAAGTCTACACGCCACATCAATGCAGGCAGAGGCGGGAGCTAAACGTAGCAATAAAACGATACAGTCTAGACTTGCCAACTTGCGCGCAATAAAACTATGCCAAATTCGTAGTAATACACCTAACTATGTATAAAATAAATGCAGTAACATGTGTTAAAGAAGTTTAGTGAATAAATTTATGCACCCTCTGTAAATCTTTTAAGAAATCATTCTTTAATCAAATTGACGTAAAAGCCATTGTCATTTGGCAGGTGCAAGATAACAATGGGACTGTTGTCATTAAAATTAGTAGAGCAATTCGCAAAAAGGACTGAACGAAGGTACAAAATTGGAAATGTACCTAGGTGGACTCCTAGAAAATTCCAATAGCGATTTTATGATCCAGGTTAGGCGTTTGATACAGTACAGCAAGCTGAATAAGTAATGATTAATTGAAATAGCCACAATGTAAAAAATATTTGGATTCTTAAATAAAACAAATTCACTTCAGACGTTCCAATTTGCAAACGGAAACGTGTGAGATTCCGCCAAACATTGCCTTTATACTTTTCAAAAAACTTTCCTGCAGTTATAAAACTGCGTTGTTTTTGTGACAGCCGTACGTGACGACTGCATTTAGACTAATTAACGACCGCATTAATGACTCGTGTCCTTAAAAAGAACATGATGCATTTCGAACAGGACAAAGTGACAAAAAGAGAACGATATCCATGTTATTCACGCTTTTCTTTCAGCGAGTAAGAAGATACGCAAATAAACTTGTATCGGTGAGATTTGTTCGACAAATATTTTGGTTCTAATATGTGAATAACGGTTAGGTCCATGATATTGTGTCAGTAACGATATATTTTCCTTTGAAACTGTTTAGCATTTAGATAGCCTAGTCTTATTGATAGCAGAACTGGATGTGTTTGTTAAGAAAGTGTTAACAATACAAGAAACTAAATTTAAATTCACGTTGTAGACCGGTGTATTGTCAATTTAACCTTAATGAGACGATAACAGTTCAAGCCGTATTGAAAACGTTACGGTAAAGATCCAAGATCCCATTGGTGTTAATCAGATTTCCAAATTCGAAACTATGCCGACATTAGTCGAGAGTGTCGGCGTAGAGTGTTACATAACTGACACGGGTTGCGACCAGCAGAACATTACACCGGCACGATACATAGAACACGGAGGAATACCGTAGACATCATAGGTACAACACGTACAACCAATGACGAAGTGCATTCAGCACTAGTATTGCTAGCTACGTCATTAACCACGACTACACGACCAACCAGTTTCTTTCATTCAACCTCGTAACTTGCGTAGATTGATAAATCTTTACTGCTAAACACAGCTAAAACGTGATTTGATTGTGTAAAATACCTTGTTTATTCCAAGTTGGTAATGTTATGCAGAATATTATCGATGATACGAACGTCATTACAGACAATATAGAATGAGAACGTCACGATCACGGAGTCAATGCAAAAACATGACGTACACTTGCGTCCAACGTTGTTCTATTAACTGAGTTATTTGTCACCTAATATTTTATTGTGATATCGTCACATACGTTTAGTATGACATAAGAAGCTACGCAGGGTTTTACTTCAATTGTAATACCATAATTATGACGTAGAGAGCAGAGTCTGTTATTATCGTAACTTGCTGATGTCAGATAATTTTTGTTAAATGACGGAGGAAGTAAATCACCTTCTGAGATCATTACACATTAGAGCAGCATTCTCGGAATCGTTTAATGAAAATTGCCAGTCGTTTAGTATCCAAGGTGTTTTGTTAGTAAGCCAAGATCAGTTCAACTGATGGATTGAAAGATGATACTTGGATTACAGCAATGATAATCGAATGACTCACAAAAACAATGAATGATTTTATATCAATATTACAGATATATGCGACATTTTTGTTATATACGCAGAACTTTATTTTGTACCTACAAGTTGTTGCCTTGTTTATGTAAGGTTTATCAATACAAAGATGTCTGTTGTGATTAGCTGACTGAAAATAATGAAAACAGCCAGTCAAATCACTTGATACTTTGCAAGACAGTAACAGCAAATTCATGTGAAAATGACAAAATGTTTTTTAGTAACTTTTTGGACCTACGTATCCTGTTTATGCGTATTAAGTTTCATTAAAATCGGTTCCGTCATTTCGGAAAATAAGGACTTGAAAGTTTGTATGAAATGCCGTGAGGTGTAAACGCTCTTAATCGTGGTCAAAACATGAAAGTAACAACTTAGTTAGTACATAATTATTATGTACTTACAGTCGTTATGTAAGTTTTCCTTATCTGCTAAGCGACAACATGAGTGTTCAATTAACAAAGAACTGGCTATTACTTTTCAAATCGAGGCTATAGCCAGTATTTTAAGCCATAAGTATATTTTTTGTAAGAAAATTTCATAAAGAGTACCAATTTTTTTGCAACATCACGCCTGTAATCTCAGAAGGTGAAGGCAGAAAGAAGTGTACCTCAATAGTACACAAACATTTTGCCAGTTAAACATTTTTTTTTTAACTTCCCCACACTATGAATTTCTCGTGTATCGTGGGTGCGTTTACAAACATTTTAACTAACATACACAAACAGCCAGACCCGGAACAAACTATCTGTAGGCCATACACATATTTGTTCCGTGTGGGGATCGAAGCCGCGACACGCAGCACAGCAGTCGATCGCTCAACTACTGCACCAACCGTGTCGTTGCATACCCATGCAATGTAACCACGTACTCAGTTAAGTTTAAGTCTCATGTAATAGGGGGCGAGCTTATTGCTTTTAAAAGGGCACAAATCCAGACTCCGTGACTGCTACTGAGAAATGGTAGCACCCAATTACATTTTGCCCGACCCGGGAATCGGAACTCAGGACCGCAGCAGTCGCGTGTGCGACCACTTAGTAAAGATAGACATAATAATCCTTTTCAATAAACAATCATCTGCACATCTGTTATATATAACATTCTCGCTCGTAATGACTGATAACAATCACCCAATCGCTAAAATAACAACCAAAGGTGTTGGTTGACATTCAACAACCATTCTACAATTGCTTTACATCTGGTAGCTACGGCCCAACAGCAATCGTATCCTCTCTAAAAATAAAAATCACTATTATTTTGTCAGACTTGCCAAAGATTGCAGCCTAACAACAACCTTAGTTCTACGGAAATACAAATCATTATGATTTTAACAGCGATACAAGGACGGACGTAAGCGGAAGGAGAGGAGCTCGTGGCTAAATAATAACAGCCGCACGGGTCGATCTTTAAGGTTAAGCCGTGCTTGCTGAGGTTGGTCCGTGCATGGGAGACCATAATTACATAACGAGTTACTTCCGTGCCTCGGAAAGCAGGTTAAGCCGTTGATCCCCGCTGTCATTTGTAGATCTTTGACAGTCGTTACGAGTAGTCAGAAACCATAAGTCTGACATCCAGTCTTACCAAAGGGTATCGCATTACCCAGTTACTGGGTTGTGGAGGTCAGATAGGCAGTCGCTTCATGTAAAATACCGGTCAGCTGCATCCGGTTAGACTGGAAGCCGACCCCAAGATAGTTTGTGAAAAGGCTAGGCAGATGACAAGGATGGAGGTAATATAAAAGGACTGTAAACCTTATCGTACCCTAGGGCTGTGTTCCGGAAACCTTTTGTGCTCAAGGTACATCAAGGAAATCAGAAAATTTTGGAGGTACACCATAAATAAAAAATCTATCGCGTGTTTTTCAGCAGTTCAATTAGATATTTTCCTCCGTCTATTTAATTTTAAGAGATAATCTTATTTGTCCGAGGCACACCAACTAATGACAACGGTACACTAGTGTGCCGCAGCACACACTTTGTGGAACACTGCCCCTAGGGATGTAGTCACAATCACTCCGGCGGAAAAAAAAATATCGATTTGGCATCGAATAACCAAATGAAAAGCTTTATCAATAGTTTACAGAACACTCGTGTCGTGATAACTGACATTCAGTTTTAAATTCCTAGAATAATATATTTTTTGTTTTGGATTTCTACTTATTTGGGTGTGTTGAAAAACACATGTGTGTATTTCAAAAGATACTGAGGAGTATCAAGGGTAATTTCAAACCGAAAGAGTTCATGGAAGGAATTGGGAGAGGCTTTTGCCCAGCAGTAGGACAAGACAGGCTATTTATTTATTATTTAAAAAATAAGTGTTTTCAGGGTTCCATACCCAAAGGGTCAAACGAGACCCTATTACTGAGACTTCGCTGTCCGTCCGTCCGTCTGTCACCAGCCTATATCTCATGAACCGTGATAATTAGCTAGTTGAAATTTCTACAGATTATTTATTTCTGTTGCCGCTATAACAACAAATACTAAAAACAGAATAAAATAAATATTTAAGGGGGCAGCCATACAAAAAAGTGATTTTTTGCTCGTTTTTTAAAATAATGGTACGGAACCCTTCGTGCGCGAGTCCGACTCGCACTTGACCGGTTTTTTTTCTTCATTTCCATGACTTTGTTTATTCATTTTTACTCGTTTCTGTTTATGGTTATAACTTCACATAATACAAAAACAGGAAGTACTAACTATCAAAAACACAATCAGCAAAACTCTGAAGAATTATTTGTTTACCTTATAAAAAAAATCCTGTCGCAATCCCCATATTATACAGTAACTATCTACACTCAATTGTTTTCGCATCGAAAGCGGTACAGCCAAGTGCGCCTGCACTTAAAACATGCACCGGGTCACGTTTGCCACTGGTCTTTACTCTTGCTTCTGACATAACTGTTTAGCCTCACTGCCTCATTTAGCAACTTTTTGCTTATTTGCGAAATAATTAAGTACATATTTAATCTATATACACTAATAATAAAGCTGAAGACTTTGTTTGTGAACGCGCTAATCTCAGGAACTACTGGTCCGATTTTTAAAATTCTTTCAGTGTTAGGTAGCCCATTTATCGAGGAAGGCTATAGGCTATATATCATCAAGCTAAGACCAATAGGAGCGGAGCAGCAATGAAAAATGTTGCGAAAACGGGGAAAATGTAACAACTAGTATGAAATATGGAGGAAGAATAGAATATCTAAATTCCAGTTAAATAACTAGACAATATTGATCTATATTCTATATCCACTACAAAGAAGATAAGCAATCAGTAGGAATTAAATATAAGGTTCTAGGGAGTATAGACCAGGGTCGATAATTTTTAAAACCAAAAAAAATAATAGTAGGATGAAACCCATTAGGAAAGGAGAGGAATATTATAAAAATAAAAGGAAAAATAATTTACGGGCGATCTGAGGTCGGGAAGGGGATGGGGGTGAGTTTTTAAGGGTAAAAAACGGTTTTTCTTGATTTCCGGCAAAACTAAAAGTTCTATCGAAAAAAGTCAAATGGCAAAGTTGTAGGTAATAAAAAGATCTAAAACTTTTGTATTTACACTTTTTTCACATAACCTCAAAATTTATGTGAAAAATCCAAAAAACCAAGTTTTTGGTTTTTTATTTTTATCTTTTACAAAATTTAATTTTTTTTAACGAAATTTGGTGAAAACTTACCTTTTTATGTCCCAAATACGCTGTAATTTAATTGATTAAAAATATTTATTTTTTCACCTTATTTTGAATTAATATCGAAAAAACACCCTAATTTTCAATCGAAAATTCACCCGTCAAAATATCAGCTTTTTTCAAAAAGTTGGTATGGTTTCTGTTCGTTGAAATCTCTACTTTCCGATGGTGAAAAAAAAATATATGTTACTATAGTAAATCTTGTCAGAAAATGCAAAAAATCAAAAAAAAACTCGAATTCGAAAGCATTTTTTTAATTATTATAATTTCATCTAAAAAATGTGATTGCTGCAATTTGTTTCAATTAAAAAGTTGATTTATTTAATGCTAATTACATTTATGTCATAGAAAATCTCATTATATATAAATATAAATGTAAATCGTACTATTAAATGTAGATGCTTTATTCTGATTACGTTATTCATTACAATATTTTTAAACACATTAATCTTATCATTTATAAATACCTTATCTTCAAAATGGTTCTGGTTCTGAAAATTGCTCCAATATTGAAGAAGAAACTTACGAGGAAGTTAATGATTCAGAAGAAATTGTGGAAGAAGAACCAACGCAGTCTGGAAATAATGTTGGAGAGGAAGAAGGTGATAGTCATGAAGATTTCGAAGATCTACTAGAATCGGAGATGTTTGACGAATCTAACGATGAAGAAATGCCATCAAAAAGACAAAAACTAATGGATAAGTGATTAGAATTGAAGATAAGATATTTATAAATGATAAGATTAATGTGTTTAAAAATATTGTAATGAATAACGTAATCAGAATAAAGCATCTACATTTAATAGTACGATTTACATTTATATTTATATACAGGGTGTAACGGAAAGGGTATATACAAACTTAAGGGTGTGCTACAGACCATCACACTGAACATTTTTCTCCATCGGAAAAAAATCGAAATAGCGAAAAAAATATCAGCTGCCCCATACATTTGCGTCGAACAGGTATTGAAATTTTGTATGGGGAGCAGATAATTTTTTCGCTATTACGATGTTTGTCCGATGGAGAAACATGTTCAGTTTGATGGTCTGTAGCACACTCTTAAGTATGTATATACCCTTTCCGTTACACCCTGTATAATGAGATTTTCTATGACATAAATGTAATTAGCATTAAATAAATCAACTTTTTAATTGAAACAAATTGCAGCAATCACATTTTTTAGATGAAATTATAATAATTAAAAAAATGCTTTCGAATTCGAGTTTTTTTTTATTTTTTGCATTTTCTGACAAGATTTACTATAGTAACATATATTTTTTTTTCACCATCGGAAAGTAGAGATTTCAACGAACAGAAACCATACCAACTTTTTGAAAAAAGCTGATATTATGACGGGTGAATTTTCGATTTTATTAGGGTGTTTTTTCGATATTAATTCAAAATAAGGTGAAAAAATAAATATTTTTAATGAAATAAATTACAGCGTATTTGGCACATAAAAAGGTAAGTTTTCACCAAATTTCGTTAAATAAAATTAAATTTTGTAAAAGATAAAAATAAAAAACCAATACCTTGGTTTTTTGGATTTTTCACATACATTTTGAGGTTATGTGAAAAAAGTGTAAATACAAAAGTTTTAGATCTTTTTATTACCTACAACTTTGCCATTTGACTTTTTTCGATAGGACTTTTAGTTTTGCCGGAAATCGAGAAAACCGTTTTTTACCCTTAAAAACTCACCCCCATCCCCTTCCCGACCTCAGATCGCCCGTAAATTATTTTTCCTTTTATTTTTATAATATTCCTCTCCTTTTCTAATGGGTTTCAACCTACTATTATTTTTTTCAATTTTTATTATTTTTAAAGGCTTCTACCCTGGTCTAGTAGGATTAACTTGAGAGTAACTTTCGAAAGCACGTGCAGCCATTTCCTATTTTCAAAAAAAAATGAATTTTATTATTTTTTGGAGTTTGAGTTTTTAATCAACTGCATGTTAATAGCTTATAAAGTATAAATCTGTATTTTAGTGAAGGCTGAATATGATAACTTTTCTGATTTCTTGTGACTTTCCTGCCAACCATTTTGACAACGAGGCGTCACCAAGTGACGTCCCAGTACATAATATCAAAATAACCGTTATTGCGCATGAAAAGCAAGTAAACAGTTTCTCTGATAATTACATATAATAAATAAACATCACAAAACAATACATTACTGCCATGTTTAATAAGTTGCAGAACAGTTACTCAAAAAAAGGTTACAAGCACTACATAACAGGAAACGTAACCCTAGGGTGTCCATTCCGCTGTAAAACGGAATACCCAAGTACTACGCACAATTATAAAGAACATAGTGTTGTTGCATAACGGTTGCAAATGCGATGCAGAAACGCATCGATACACGCGGAAATAGTCACGTTACTGGTTCTTTTTATGGTTCCGTACCACAAAAGGAAAAACGGAACCCTTATAGGATCACTTTGTTGTCCGTCTGTATGTCAAGACCCTTTATCTCGTGAACGCGTGGAGGTATCGAGTTGAAATTAAAACCGTATATGTTGATTTACAGTCCTTTCAAGCTGTGAAAAAATCAAACTTCTAAGTTAACGCAAATGGCGAGTAATAGCGTCTTACTACAAGTACCGGAAAAGATCTGACAACTAAACATTTGTAATGAAATCATAAAAAAAAATGATTTATTTAACGCGCATAACAAAAGTGAATTTGTACGGAACTCTCGTTGGGCGAGACCGACTCGCCTTTGTCCGTTTTTTTAGGGTTCCGTACCCAAAGGGTCAAACGGGACCCTATTACTGAGACTTCGCTGTCCGTCCGTCCGTCCGTCTGTCACCAGGCTGTATCTCATGAACCGTGATAGTTAGCCAGTTGAAATTTCTACAGATTATGTATTTCTGTTGACGCTATAACAACAAATAATAAAAAGAGAAAAAAAAATATTTAAGGGGGGCTCCCATACAAAAAAGTTTTTTTTTTTCGTTTTTATAAATAATGGTACGGAACCCTTCGTGCGCGAGTCTGACTCGCACTTGACCGGTTTTTTCAAATATTCAACCATACAGTAATGTAACATTTAAAAAATTATAGTAGATCAACCTGCATAGTAGCAAACCTCTCACACTTTTTTTGTACGGATACATGATTGCAAGCTTTTTGAAATTCCTTGCGCAGTTAGGAGTAATACTGGCTGATTTGATTCAATATGATGAAATTGAAGTTTAGGTTAATAATGATGAAAGCACAAAAACAAACATACAGAAAAATAGAGGTGTTGATAACACCTGAAAATCAGTTAATGTAAGATTGGAAAAGAAAGCACAACATGATGACATTAACGACTTAGTAACCGATTTGATATCGTTTTCGGCAGTAAAACTACACTACTTGCTTTTATGACCAAAAAAAAAAGACATTACACATGCAGCTGCTTATCTGGTTAAGTCGTAAAAGAGAGAAAGGGCTAATATTATCAAAATATTATAGCTATTATCCGGCACTTCTTTCACGTGGTTCACTCGTTTTATGATTACGACACAATTTACCTGGACACCCAAATCCAGAATACATACGCACAATATCTTTTATTTGGGACTACCATTTGCTCGCGACTTCGCTCCCGTTACGTTCGGAAATTAACCCACGGAACATTTTAAATGTAGCCTATGAGACTCGGGGATAATATAGCTTCCTGTTAGCGAAAGAATTTTCGGGATCGAATCACGAGTTCCGAAGATTTCTCCCTACAGACAAATAAATTTTACCACTTTTTAATATTATTAAGTATAGAAATGATGCTCTGTATGGTGTCGGACTTAAAGAATAGCACCATCCCATATCTTCCCGTGGGTGTCGTAAGAGGCGACTAAGGGACTTGCCAGAGAATGGGCAGCAGCGTTCTGTTCTTTTGTAACAACCGTACTGCTATCGCCAACCCGCCTGCCAAGCGTGTCGATTATGGCAAAACCCCCCAAAATGTCAATGCGACCCTTGTGGGAGGCCTATGTCCAGCAGTGGACGTCTTTTGGGCTGAAATGATGAATGATGATGATAGAAATGATGAAAAGTTCATCGAAAAAGCTCTACGGCTTTGCTCAATTGATCTTTAGTGAACATCACGAATCTATTAACGTAACATACGATGCCCATTACCCAACCCACCCCGATACCCATTTCTGGGTTAAGCTCGCCGTTGGACATTAGCTATATATTATTTGTGTGTATATCTTTTAATTTTATGTGTGCAATAAAGAATAAGAATAAGAATAAGAATGCCCTCTGCAGGTTAGGAGAAACGACAATACTGGGTGGCCTGCACCAGGAGGAACAGGGATTGCCGCGAATCATCGACAGGCCTATTTCCAGCATTCGACAGAGTAGTACGATGATGGTGAGAAGGATGAATACGAGGAACACCATGCGGTTTTAAAACTTTTTCTAAATCTGATCATGTTCGCGGGGCAAGCGTGGCCAGAAATTACAAAAACAGGGAGGTTTGGAAAGAGAAAAGGGAGGCCTTTGCTCAGCAGTGGGACACGATTTAGGATTGGAAAAAAATATATATCTGACAGATTCCTCCAAACGATGTGCGACTAAAAGTCTCCAAGATTGACAATTTAAAATGCACTCCTAGAAGTTGCAGCGATTGTGTACCTATGTTGCTAACTGGACTAATTTTACTGTGAGATAAGTGGGTGCCGTAAATATATGTACATACGTTCTTCATCTTCAGAGGATGAGAAAGTCCCAGAACATTCGGCCAAGAATCCAGTTAATTTGTTTATTAATAAAGTGAGAGTAGCGTTTTCGAAACCGTGATTTAATCAATAATGGTGCTTCGTTTAAATACTTCTATTGAATTTGAAAGGGTGCGGTCACAAATTACTTGCCATTATGCGAATAAGCTGTTGCTAGGAGGATTTTCGCCGTGGCAAAGGTAATATGGTGATGTACAGCGTCAATTTTTTTATTGTTTGTTTAAACCAGAATAAATCTGGGGAATACCTGTTTCAACACACATTTATCCTATGTAAATGACCGCTTGTTTTCATATTGACAGAATGCGGTCATGTTTTTATATACTTAGAATTTGCTCCATATATTTGCACGATAGCAGAGAAAAATGCCCGTACAACTGTCACTGTCTTGTTTTTGGTGATTTAGAATTATATCAACAACTAGAGGTCCGGTGCAACTTCGTTTGCGTCACATTTTCCCCGTTTTCACAACTTTTTTCATTGCTGCTCCACTCCTATTGGTCGTAGCGTAATGATATATAGCCTATAGCCTTCCTCGATAAATGAGCTATATAACAGTGAAAGAATTTTACAAATCGGACCAGTAGTTTCGGAGCTTATTCAATGCAAACAAACAAACAATCAAATCTTTCCTCTTTATAATATTAGTTTAGATTTAGAAAACTGGATAAACGAACTGGCTGTAGATTTCAGCATGGCCACAAAGAGGTTTAAATGTGAGATCAAGATCACTCTTCATTGCCCTATGTTCCGAATATCTGTCATGTCACACAAGCGACTTTTTGTCTTAAAAGCCTTAAAAGGAGTTAAACCCGATACATTTTCTGTAATTGCAACACCGGGAAGTTTATATAATTTATCATTGTACAAAGTCATTGCCCTTTATTTTTACAAACAAAAAGTGAATTGATATAAACAGGAAACAGTTGAATAACAGGTTTTGTTGAGGAAACGCTATGAGGATTGAAAAGGACAAGGAACTTATTTTTACGGCTTGGTTACGATATTTTGACTAGATTTTATGCTATGAGGATTGAAAAGGACAAGGTACTTATTTTTTACGGCCCGGATACGATATTTTGACTAGATTTTATACTTTACATTTGAGTCGGTTTATTCCGATATTCGTTGCTTTTGACTACGGTAGGCAGCCATTTGCATTTTTCTCTGTGGTCTATTGCGAAATGCACAGATAAAAAAAAACACATACGATTATAAAACATGTTCTTTTTTTTAATCGGAAAAATATCTACAGCCAGTTTCTCCAATCAAATCTACTTTGCTGCCTATAAATTAAGACAATTTTTACTACGATAGATAGATCTGCTAAAATTCGTTCTTTTACCGCTACCACTACATTCCTGCGCTCCTGGTTACACGGTACGAGCTTTGGTATGAGTGCACCATGTACGGGGTCAATGCTCGGCTATTCACGGGGTGTTGATTGGTTAATTGTTTTAATATTGCATCTGCTATTGTACCGTTGGTCGGATATACTATAAATTATTCAGATTCTTGCGTATACGGGTTTCGTTTCTCTAATATTAGAAACCCAGGTGCCTGCCTAGATACTTTCAAAGGTTTTTTTACGTAAGATGCAAATAATAGTATGATGTTTAAATTATTTAATAAACTACAGTAAAAGGTATAGAAGAACAAATGAAAATAGCCGGAAAGGAACAGTAATGAGTTAAGTAAATGATTTCAAGGAAAGCATAACGGATATAAACTATTAACGGAATTCTTGAGCCCATTTAAACTTAAGAGCGCAAGAAAGGTATACTACCAAGACTTTATGGAACAGCTTTGAGAACTGGACAGGCTATACACTTAGAAAAGAGAAGATCGGAGGATCTCCTTGCCTTGCAGATTTCTACAATGATATGGCTAAAAAGGAGGTGACTGCCGAGGTGAGGATTAATAGAGAAGTACGGAAGAAGAAGACATGCTGCGTCAAATCCAAATTAATTGGGATAAGGGCAAGAGTATGATGTTGAGATGAAGAAGTCTATCCTCCGACCAGACGGGTCTTGTATATGGTGTGCCCAACAGTTGTTATGGGTTTTTCTATATAGTCGCTGATAACTTTGATAGCGCGATTCAGGATTTTGATATTAGTTCTCCCTGTGTCATAGATGGCGTTGTGGCACTTTCTGAACTATGTCGCTGTCATAGTACTTTTTGTAATACCGCTACAGCACTATATGCTAAGTGCTTTCTTATGCTGTTGTCGGCATAACAAGCAAAGGCTTTTCAGTGTAGGCTCAATTAGCAAAATCTACAGTTACTACTGCTATTCTTAATTCTAATTAATATAAAAGACTAAAAATTATGGTACTTACCACCAGTGCCAAGTACTTTGAGCAGGTCAAAATGTGATATGTCCACTTTAGCGGGGCCGTTGAGATTAACTGTAACAAAATTAACATTTATTAGTATGCGTGTTGACTTCCTCTTAGAGATATCGTCATAGTATTATACGGTATTGTATCATTATTATAATTTTTGGAACGTTATGCCGTCTGTCATTAGGGAATTCATCATCATCATCCTGTGATGATGATGATGAACGTCGCAGTGGACGTCTTTTGGGCTGACCCAAAAGACGTCCACTGCTGGACATAGGCCTCCCCGAAGTGTCGCCACATTGTCAATTTGGGGGGTTTTGCCATAATCGCCACGCTTGGCAGGCGGGTTGTCGATCGCAGTACGGTTGTTACAAAAGCACAGAGAACGCTGCTGCCCATTCTCTGGCAAGTCCCTTAGTCGGCTCTTACGACACCCACGGGAGGATATGCGATGGTGCTATTCTTTACGTCCGACACCATACAGAGCATAGGGGGGAATTAGGATAGCTTAAAAGAGGAGCTCGTGTCTCAATAACAACAGAGGCTTGGGTCGATGTTCAGGTTAAGCCGCGCTTGTCTAACGTTCCGTTCCAGAGGGTGTTACGTCAAGAGTTTCTGAGAATAAAACGTTTTAAGTTCTTTTATCTAAACAGTTAGTTGTTTTCAAAGGCATCTTGGATATACTTAATGTACAAATCAAACACTGTCACTTACGGGATATATACGAATCCTTCAGTGATTTTCAATTAGATAGATCCCGATTGTTATATAATTGTCAGTGTAAGTCAAAACTAATATTATAAAGAGGAAAGATTTGATTGTCAGTTTTTTACGATTTAACTCAAAAACTACTCGACCGATTTAAAAAAATTCTTTCACCTATAGAAAGCTACATCTTTACTGAGTAACATAGGCTATACCTATTTAATCACAATTTTCGCGGACGAAGTCGCGGGCGAAGGGCTAGTTTAGTTACAACCCGTGAAAGCTTAAACTGTATCAGAAATTCGATGGGTCTAGATGTAGAAGAATGAAATTATGCAACAGAATTCCATTTAACGAAACTGAGGATCAAGGATTCTTTGAAAATCAAACCCTAAAGGGTAAAAATACGAGATAAAAGTTCTTGATTTTAATGGCGGTAACATGGAAGTTGCGATGTGAAAAACTCATTTTGCACACGGTTTCATAAGGTAATAAAATCATTTTTGGCATCTAATTCTATTTATCATATTACAATAGTCTTCAGTAGTGTAGTAGCAGTTTGTCATCATTGATGCTTATTTAGAGTTATTACTTTGCACTTAAACCATAGTCGTGGGGGCGTCAGCAGGTAATTATGCAATTTCTTAGGAGCGAAAGAACTTCAAATGGTGCAGTTTTTAAGTTATTAAAAGTTTCGTAAAAATATTCTCACATAGAACAAAAATACAATCGCAATAATAACATCTCTTATCGTTTATGTTTAAAGTATATAATGATAACGATTTACATAAGAATTGGCGATAAACAAACTATATAGACACAATGTTTTCGCTCAACAAAGTCATAGGTTCATTGACACGCAGCTGTAATTATTTCATCTGTGACATTGGTGGTGCAAAATGCTAGCATTGACAATTACAATACATCTGTACATGTTTCATCTATATGTTTTATTTCACGCTTTTTGCAGCGTTTACCGTCCGGTTTTATCGACATTAATCATGGTAATCTTATGATATTTTTGGTTAGTAAATAAACCTTTGAGGTCAATGTAATGCTAGTTACTTTAAAAGGACTGTATTTTTTTGTTTATCACAAACGTTTTAGGTCAAATTGGAGATTAATCAGACTTGCAAATGCACTGCGCAGATGCAGCGACTTGAAAACATTTACAAACTTGATAGAGCAAGAGTATCAAAATAATCGATTGATTTGAAATCATTCGATGCTTAACCAATCACTCGAGATCAAATTAACAGACGATTCTCGAGCTCGACTCGCTCCGGCCACCTGTTTCAAAGCTAGCTACTATAGGCACGCAGGCAGCTATATCAACACTGAATTGTACAGACTAACGACTCTTCGGCAAAGTCAATGGTGCGTCGACCCAATATTTACTAAATTCATATTTTCACAAAGGTCGCTCGTTACCTAACCGCTGACATTTTTCGATGGCGTTTCAAGGTGATCCGTGCGTTTTTAAAACTATAATTACCCAACAATTTAACATATAATTTTTCTTTTAACAAAAATTTCGACGAAAATGTTGATTGAATGTGAAATAAACAACGCAGGCACTGTGGTTTGCTTTGTGGTTATTTTACTTTTTTAATTTACTTTTTAACCCCCGACCAAAAAAGAGGGGTGTTATAAGTTTGACGTGTGTATCTGTGTATCTGTGTATCTGTGTGTCTGTCTGTGGCATCGTAGCTCCTAAACGGATGAACCGATTTGGATAAAAGTGGTGTCGTTTGAAAGGTATTTTAATCGAGAGTGTTCTTAGCTATGTTGCATGAAAATCTGCTCAGCCGTTTGAAGATCATCACGTCTTTTCTAGTTGATGTAGGAATTTAAAAACTTTCACAGGTAGTCTATTTGAAATGTTGTCGCTTGTCACCATGGGCATTGCTGAGGGGGGGGGGGTGCACCCCCCCCCCCAATTTATATTTTGTTTAATTTATATCTTTCCTTGGTTTCGTTAAGCAGGAGTAGGAAAGTCAAGGCTAGGCAAAAATAAAATAAGTTTAAAAAGCATGAAAAAAAATTAAATTAAAAATTTAAAAAACCCCCGACACAAAAAACCTCTAAAAAGCCAAAAATAAATTAATCCAAGCGTCGTAGCGTCGGGGGACCGCTAAGAAGACCGCTTAGTACAAGCACAGAACAAAGCGGACCCCCGACGCTACGACGCTTGGATTAATTTATTTTTGGCTTTTTAGAGGTTTTTTGTGTCGGGGGTTTTTTAAATTTTTAATTTTCTTCGTATTTGTTTGTTGTTTTATATTGATGTAAACTAATTTTATCAGTGACTAGCGTGCGTTTGCCTGCGGCTTCACTCCCTTGATTGTCGTAAATTTACCCACAGGAATGTTTTAAAGTGTAGCTTCCCATTAGCAAAAGATTTTACGGAATCGGATCAGCAGCCCCCGTATTCACAAACGCTCGGATTCGATTTCGATTCGGAAAGTCGTATGTCATGTCTATCCCGCTCGCTTTCGTAGTGCCAAAAGAAGATCGACATACGACTTATCGAATCGAAATCGAATCCGAGCGTTTGTGAATAGGGGGCCAGTAGTTCCGAAGATAGCAAGTTTATATGTGGGGGTTCCCACATAAAAACTTGCAAAAAAAAATTTACTATTTTATAATCTTAGAATAGAAATGCAAAGTTCACCAAACACCAAAGAAACATTATCTTATTAAATTAGGGAGTCCCTACTGTTGCAGAATTACCAGCTACGGTGCAAAGAATTATCACAATTAATAATTGATTTCTATGGGAAAAAGAATAATGGCAACCAGGTCGATTGTTAATTTTACCTACTATATATTGAACGATGATTGATATGCACTAGAGTAGGTATTTCTATATTATCTGATACATGCAATAGTTGCATAATATGAGGTATAATCAATGATTCAGTATGTTTGTGTATGTGATCCGTTTGTTAATGATACTCCTGGAACACTAGTCAGTTGTAAAATTATAATCACTATTATGTTATTATGATTACAATAAAAAAATGCAATAATTTTATAACTTCTATGTTGGTAAAAGACCATACTCGTACAGACAAGAAATACATTTGGATTACTTTTTATCTAAATTAAAAGCGTATACGACTTACGAAATTTCATACAAACTTTCTAGTCCTTTTTTCCGAAATGACTGAATTGATTTTAATGAATTTTGAAAAATAGTGTTGCAGCTAGACCGATTATAAATTATAATCTATAGAAACAGAAATATCCAATTAACTTTTTTTTTTAAAGACATTTCCAAAATGTTTTTTAAGTGCTTTATATTGTGTGAGAAAGTTAAAAAATAACTGTACATTTCTTATCAGAAAAAGTCAACAAAAGGAGTATTGGGTTATTCAATATAGTCCATTGAAGATAAGGTTGACCCAGTTTTTTATAACCAGTTTACATACTTAAGAAAGTACAGTTAACCAATAAGTTTAAAGAATTTTTAGTACTACGCAGGAAATGAGGACAATAATGTGAACATTTTGACATTCAAATATGTTAGAATGTGTATGGCAACACTAATAGAAGAAAGTTTCTTGTCTATGAATTTAGTATCTCAATAAAATAGGGTGTGTATTTAGTTCTATACAATAATACTAGCTGAGATGACAATTTATAGAGAAGAATGGAAGAAGACGTGCTGCGGCGACCCCAAATAAATTTGGATAAGGGCAGGAGAATGACGATTCGATAATACCAGCCTATTAGAATCTAAACTTGTGTTATAAGTAACAGAGTTTGTATGTTGTAGTGTATAATCTTAGGAACTACTGATGCGTTTCCAAAAATTCTTTCAATAATGTGAAGCTTCATTATACTAGATTGTTATAGGCAATATTTTTTTTTTCATCTTGCAAACCCCACAAAAAAATCTGCATACTAGCAAGGTTTACTACCACCTCTAGCAGATTTTTTGTGCGGTTATTGGCTGTTTTGAGATCCATTCTTCCAGTGAAAAATCTGCCTCAAATTTTTTTGGTTTGCTTCATTCTATGAAGTCCCATATGTGGTGGCGTTTGAGCCTTTTCGTAGTTATTGGATCATTCAGCGAAAGCTAAGGTGTTGGTATGTGACTTTATTTGGTATTTGTATGTCTTTAGTCAGTGTTCTACTTCCTCTTTTATGGTTCTGATTTGTAGATGCTCGTGTAATTCTGAGGTCTGCATAAACCAAGGAGCATTTGCATAGGCTTTATTTAAGCAAAGAAATAGGTCGTTTTTGTGGTATGTTTTCAGACTAAAACGCGAACGAACCCACAGGCAAAACAGTGTATATAAAACTAAAATTAAATGGCAAACCGGACTTGGGACACCAGTAGTGATAAGAAACTATTATTATCGCGGTTTGCGCCAAGGACTGCTGACAATAAGAACCATCAACTTATTCCCATAGTTGCATATGTAGTATGTAGGTATAATTGTTCATGAAAAATGATATGAGGAAACATAAAAATGAAGAAAAGAACTTGTTATTAATGTAATTTGCTAGTTTCTGTTCTGTTCATAATGAGATAATTATATCCAGATACAGGTACAGGAGCTTGTGGCTAAAAAATAACACCTGTTCGATCTTTCATTCCGGCTGTCATTTGTAGATCTTTGACAATTGTTATGATTGGTCTGAAGCCGAAAGCCTGACATCTAGTGTTACCAAGAGGTATTGTATTGGTACCCAGTACTGGGTTGTGGAGGTCAGATAGGCAGTCGCTACATGTAAAATACTGGTACTCAGCTGCATCCGGTTAGACTGGAAGCTACCCCAAGATAGTTTGTGAAAAGGCTAGGTAGATGATTCAGATACAGGTTTTAAATTGAATTGTTTCAGGTATCATAAAACTAAATGAGAAGTTGATATTATATTGCATGGAGTCTGGATCTGTAATAGGCTCAAACCCTTTTGCATGAGACTCGGACATAGCTGACATGATGAGGGCATACCCATCTACCCAATCCTCAGGGGATTACAGGCCTGATTTTAAGTAATGAGTTAATTCTTATTTAGGGTCTTGGTCTCTTTGGAGATAAAAGTGTCTGAGGAGACGACAATTACTAGAGAAATATGGAAGAAGAAGAATGCTGTGTATACCAAATGAATTGGGATA
Source organism: Cerastis rubricosa (assembly GCA_949152445.1). Taxonomy (NCBI): domain Eukaryota; kingdom Metazoa; phylum Arthropoda; class Insecta; order Lepidoptera; family Noctuidae; genus Cerastis; species Cerastis rubricosa. The sequence continues at coordinate 12,591,437 of OX424548.1, read as the reverse complement.
AGGGCAAGAGAATGATGATGGTCTCTTTGGAGACCTATCTCAAAAAATGTTCTTCCTAAAGAACATTTTTTATTTCCCATCAATATGACCAAAAACCTTAGTTTTTTTAAATGAATAAGAGCTTGTTTCTTGTAATAGTACTAAATCAAAATCTTAGTAAGAATCTCAACAACAGAATAGGTTCAACTTTCACAAAGTTTTAAAGGAACTTTCACTGCGAAGACCAGATTAGAATCTAGACTAGATTTTATTTTAAGAGCAGTGCACTCAAAATAGACTGCTTAAAATAGAAATGTTGATAAATGTGGATTGCATTCCAGTTGATTTTATGAGTAAAATTAAATATTTCATTATTTTTTGTTTGTCAGGAAAAAAGGGGTTGAAAAACTTTTTTTTATCAGTAAAATATGTGAAAATAAGGGAGGTGGTTCTCTTGCTATGTGATGAGGATAATTATCATGAAGAGGGATGCTAATAATGCATGAGAGTGATGATTAATCAATGTAGAAACCTATCTGGTTAGAGGATGCAGTAGACTTAAGAAAACCTTGATAGAATGTGTTAAGAGCGTTTACACCTTACATTTTACAAAAAACTTTTTCAGAATGTCTTTAAAAAAAGATAATTGTAAATTTCTGTTTCTATAGATAATTTATCAGTCTAATTTAGCTGTAACACTATTATTCGAAAGTTTTTTTTTATTATATAACTTTAGACCTATTTATCCTGCTTGTGTTTGAAATTTCATTAAAATTGTAAATTCAAATTGAGTCATTTCAAAAAATAAGGATTTGAAAGTTTTCATACAAACTTTCAAATCCTTATTTTCCGAAATGACTGAACCATGCCGTATGCCGTAAGGTGTAAACACTCTTGAAGTATCATAGAAGATCTCATTACTAATAAAAACAATTTTAATGTTAAGTGATGTCTGACTTTCAAAATAGTACAGAGAAGAACATACACAAATAACATAGAACAAGGGCAGGGCTACACATGTTTTGTAATCTTTCTCAGTGGTACATGAGTCGAGTACATGACATTGAAATCAATTCCAAACATACTACATACTCTTCAAACTTTGCATGTATAATAAATATTACATAACATCCTAATATTTCTTTCATAATTAGCAGCTTTATTTCAATAAAGGGGATACTGAGTGGACATTATTGAAATTTTTAATTCATTATTTTTTGTTTGTGGTACCTCTTTACTAGACAATGAAATTATTACTTAATCCTGTTTTTGTGTTTTAAATTGTTTTTTCCGCTTTTCTTCTAATCATGTGGTATGTACAGAAAGGTACTTAACTCATTAATATTACATTTGATAAAAAGTGTTTTGTTGTTTTGTATGAGTCATATTATTCAGATTACTTAAAAATAACAATTCTGGTCATTCTTGAGTGAGGCCTATCTCTAGAAGTGGTTTTCATTTTGCTTAAATGATTATGGTATGCTGGAACCAATTGGGGAAGGTCTTTGTCCAGCAGTGGGACAGTCTAAAATTTGAGTGGTCCTTGGGCTACCCTATCAGTAAAATAATATAAAAAGATGCCACTTCCAGCTATCACTGGAGGGATATCATTGGCCTGTGTTTCGAAATTTACTTAATTTTGCTAAATTAATTATGATATACCTAAGAAAATACTGGAAGGATTTGGGACAGGTCTTTGCCCAGCAGTGGGATAGTTTTCAATTCTGGTGTTCTAAAAAGAATGTCTATGTCCAACTATGGGACTTCTTAAAGATGAAACGCTTATGATGACAATTATAAGTTCTAGAACATTTTCATGTATTCATGAAATGCACTGGTTTTCTTTACACCAATGATAATAAGTCAATATCAATAGATGAGTCATCTAGCAAAATGCTTGAAAGCAAACAATTTGTTTCATAATAGATACCTTTAACACAGAGAAAATAATACAGGCTCTATTAAAAAGGAGACCAGGATCCTAAATGATTACAATATATGAAAATTAACTTTTAGTTTAATAGTAGTGAGTGGTTCTTAAAAATATAATTAATTGAACATTTACTTCAGTAAATGGTTAGAATAGGTGACATAAACTGAAATTGCTTGTCCAGTTTTGGGACTGTTCAGCTGTCCTAGGGCAGTTCTATAGTCTAGTCCTGGAGATAAACAATCAGTAGCGTATGAAACAGTAGTTATTATTATAGTAAGCTTACCTTTGCATCTTTTCCTAATTTTACTAGCGTCAACCAAGTTCCAGTCAACAGAGTCCCGAGCAGGTGCAGGCACAGTGCCCCCGATGAGCTCCACGGAGCTGCTCCTCTTGGAGCTGGGCCCCGGCACCGGGATTAGCACCTCCAGCTTCTTACAGTCCTTCACTGACGACACACTACTTGAGCACTCCACTATTTCCACACTCTTGTCCACATGTCCATTGGCAGTCACACTGCAGCCATTGACTGGAGGCTCAGTCCTCGCCTTCTTGGGGGGCACCTTCTTATGTTTGTGCGCGCTGTGGCGCCGCTTCAGCTTGGTCGAGTGCGAAGAGTTCCGCGAACTGACCGGCGATGGGCACCCGCACTCCATGCTGCCCTCCTGGTCGCTGCCCTCGTAGTAACCCGACTCGTGTTCAGGCTTCTTGTCAGGCAGGCTCATCTCGGCGGTGGCGGTGGCCATGGCTCAGCCGTTGACCAAAATCATGTAGACTCCACCACTTCAGAACCTCATCAAGTTTTTCCACGTAACGCCGCGTTGTGACGCGTGTACTGGCCAGTCCCGAGGGCTTGCCCGACCGCCAACGGTTATGAAAACGGTAATAAATTATATTGCAACTATTCCTTCAACTTTCAGCGAAAGTACAAACGACACGTAAAGCATTTCGCGAGTAGTTCCACCCGCGATAACTTCACACGGAGGTCTGTCGCAGATGGCGCTGCAATATGCTATAACCCGACCAAATTCGAAACCACCCCACGATATGCTTGCTCCGCACACCGATATGTCAATGTGATTGGTCGATAGGAATTTCACTTGAACCTATCTTCACTCTACTGAAACGTCAAATAATTTAGTTTTGTGTATTCCCTTTTTTCATTATTTATTTTGTCTCATTGCATCAATATCACAGCCTCATCTTCGTCCTGTTACACGGGGTTACAAATCCAAAACAATCCAGATACTTTTCACTCGTATAAAATTTTCACTACACTGTCAGCACAGTTCACAGACAACAGTTCGTTGATTTGTTTCTATTCACTAGCACTATGTATAAACCGTCTCTCTTTACAAAACTTGTATGTACACTATATAAATAAATTATAAAATGCACGCGCGAATGAGATACGAACTCACTCAGCGCGCTAAAGTAACTGAATTCGAGAAACGCAAAATAGAAACCGTGCGACGGTGTGCGAGCGGTGCGCTCCCCCCACCATTTACGATTTACGAGGCCACATAGTGCATTGAAAACGTGCAGACAATTCGTCGAATCGATACTTTTTTATCGTTTCCCTATGACATTTCAAGTCATTTTATCAATAAAGATATGATTTGCATATTTATTAATTAAATTCAAAATATTCTTTAGTACAGCGAAATGTGATTTTATTGCCGCCGATGATCTTTAAATCAAGCGTTTACTACACGAGTCCGCGTTTCATGGACGTAAACAAAGAGAGACACGGTTATTGCTTATCTATTATGTAGAGCGAGATGACAAATATTTGAGGGAGATACACGATATTCCCATCTCGTTCTTGGTTCGCTGCAGAGTGGCCGTGAAGTGGTTGAGTTATAAACATGGATTGAAACATAATGGATTGAGAAATTATTTCTTTTATTTTCGCAATTTACTATTTCTGACAAAAATAATCGATTTTTTTTTCTTTATCAACAGTGCTTAGCTTTTTAATTAGCAATATTGTTGTTTCTTAGAACTTGTTGTATCATCCTGGCATAAGTCTTCTGACATTCTTACGATTCTTATTATGATTATTCTACCTATAGCACAACTATTGTTATATTAAAACCGATCAGAATAAATTAATATTCTGACTGTTTTAATAACTTCCAACGTGTTATTTTTATCGTCACGTTTTTACCTTATGGGATGAAATCTTCTAATTGCTCGACTACGAGGAAAAATCATGTTTTTTTCACCCCTTTCTATGTCATTTCAATGCCTTTATACTTGAACTAGTAAGATCTGTTGCATGATCAACGAGATAAGGTAAAGTAGAACTTAGGTGTAGCTGTTTGTTTTATAGATAGTTACGTACTGGACACTCAATAGCAAGTGTTATGATATCGATAGCATCAATTGATCAATTCTTTCTATTATCGTCCAATGTCGTACATAAGCTTCTCCCAATTCGCACTTAAAAATTCTGTGGTTGATGGATACTTGGACAGATGGTACGAAAATAAATTTAACACAAAAAAAAATGCTAAGTGTCAGTATTCTACCGATACAATTTAACAAACAAATTCCCAACACATAAATTATTGACGTTGTCAAAATAAGTCGTGTAACAACATTAAATTTATTTCTCAAAGTAAAAGTACCTACAGCTTATTTACACAAATTGATCTTGATTTGATTTACTCGAGGTAAAAACCTTGATTTCAGTTTCCGCGATTATATCGCATTTTGCCGGTCGGATCTTGCAGGTATATTAACTTTTTTTAAACTGTTTTTTTTCTTTTAAAATGCTTTGTCTATCATTTTCTATATCATCATCAGCATAACTTTTTTCCAAGAATCTTGGGGCAGGCTTCTGGTATACAAATATGAGTCTCTGAACATCAGTTTTTTACATAAGTTACAAGCAATCATTATAGTTAGGTACAGTAAAATTACTCTAAGAACTACGCGTAATGTTTGATGTTGTTTCCTTAACTTGTTTTATATAATTAATTCTCGATATAGAAACCAGTAGGTAATTAAAGAATCTGCAATAAGAATGCCAGTCATTTAAAATGTCGTATGATTTCCTAACCCTGTTTTGGCAGTAAGCAACGCCTTTATATCAGTCGCGAGCATCGCCTATTGTTATTTCTTGGCCATGCATGTATCTACTGTTTAGATGTGATTTTTGCATAGAGATATACACATCCAGGGTTTTTCTAAAGAACCCTGGGCAATGTAAAATTCACATAATTACGCGTACATTTATACTAGTTTTTGTTTCTGACCTAAAAACTCTTTTTGTTCATGAAAATAGTTTTGAGTATGAATGTGGATGGGTATACAAGTAGAGGCCAGACCAAAGAAACAATGATTCGAAGGAACAAGGATTTGAAGGATTATATGGCAAGAAAGGAGGTGTGTGATGTGATGAGATGACGAGTAATAGAATGAATAACAAGAAGACATGCTGTGCCGCCGCCGCGCCGCCCCGAAATTGGTTGGGATCAAGGCAAGAGAATGATGATGGTTTCTGAATTTCTGTGAAAGATGGCGCCCTGGCTTAGAGCGACTTGATAAAGCGATGTATGCTAGCCTTCTTGCCCAAAAATAGTTAAAAAGTGTCATAGGTAATACTTGTGGGAGTTAGCAGTTTGCAAAAGAAGATCCTGCTGGCTTTTTTATTTTATGATGAGGACCAATAGGTTCAACGCTAATAAGCAATCCGCTACCCAAGCGTGATACGACAGTATTGTAGAGCATCAAGTTCAAGATCAAAAGTCGGGCCATATTTTATGAATTTACCGTTACCAAGCAGGTTTGTCAAAGTATCTAAGCGCCACGAATCTTAACAACCTAATAAATTCTAGGGATGGGCAATCTTTTACGATTTTACGGCTATAAAATAATTTATGAAGTACCTAACAATTTAATCAAAAGAATACGGAAGATGTCTGTGCTTTAGACGCGGAAGTGTCGCGACCTTCGTTTTAACATCAGAAACATTAAAAAATCACGTACTAATGTACTTCATGTCTGTAGTGTGTGTCTTCAGTGTTGTGAAAACGTTTGCGATATGAACCGTTATCTTTATGAAGATAATAATTACTCTGTTAATCGTACGGAACAGATATAATCTAGGGTTCTTGACTCCGTTTTTGAAGTATGTATACTCCGTGTTACTTTGCCCTGAGATTGCACTTAAAAGTGTCAAAGTCGTGTCCTCAAAAGCACATAATAATCTAGAAATTGCAGTTTCAGTATCGAATTTTGGACATAAATCAAAATTTTGTCTAGATGCTCCTGAAACTTAAATGATGCGGTATGTTTTTACCGCATTGCGTAAACTCCAAGCCCTTCAGTAAAACATATGGTATCCAAAAAACATTCACTGCTACCCTTTTCGTTATTTGTGCTCATGAAGTTATGAATGGTAAATTCTGGTTAGCAACAAGCGACCCCTTTTGAATATAGACGTGTTTGTTAGAAGTGTCAGTATTTTGATTTTGGTTTTTTGTATTTGTATTTTGACTCTTGTGATTAAAATCTCTTGTTTGATCGAAACCAGGGCGTTAAGAAATAACTATAATTAAGGCCTGGCTCACAGGACTTAATAATTTGGTGTAATCAAAGCGGAGCGCGACCCCAAATACTCAGATTTTGATGGACTATATGTCGTTGTGAGTTGTTAACTGATTAATTGGTTAATCTCAATTGTTCTTGTGACTCTTTCTCTCTTCTTCAACCTTTGGTGGACATACAATGCTAAGTGTAGGTCTCTTCTTCTCTGTTTATGACAGACTAGAGGATGTTGAATCGAGTGTTGCGGTAAACTTAGAGGCAACGACAGGCAGAGTCGGTCGATGAATCCCGCTCATTTATAGTTACACGATAGTTTTATTTGCTCTTTTTGGATAGTTATGCACTTCCTGAGTCCTTCCCGTCGATAGATTCACTTGACCATGACCAATAAACTTATCTCAGCTACTCTTATTTCCGATATATTTTTGAGTAGCTGTGCCCGCGACTTCGTTCGCGTGGATAACGGAACTTAACAATGTAAATTCAAATATATTTTGATAGAGTGAACCGATTGCAATGAAACAAAAACTAAATGTTACTTCAAGTTACGCACAATTGTTGTGTATAAAAGTTATCTACATATCTTTCGTACATTTTACGTGATGCACGAACAAATTAACAGACAAAAATTCGAAAAACACGAAACAAAAACGACTTTTCAACAGATTTATTATATGTATAGTTATAGATAACAATTGACTATGTTTTCTGTTATTATAAGTAGTGTAAGCGTCTAAAGTCACGTGTGTATCACAGGAAGTGTGTTGACAACGATCTTTAGCTATACAACTTAGATACAAACTAAGTGTTTGTCCATATAAAGGAATTAATTTCAAATCGTCGACAGAGGAAGATTTTCGCTGCAAATCAAGTTAATTTAATTATTTTGTTGCTAAACAACACGATACGGACGGATATCGGTGTAATGTGTTGTCAGTCTCTTTTCCTTGATTGGTTTTACTGAATTGCACACTATGTGGCTCCTAAATGGAATAATAGTTGTTTTATTATTGTGGAAAATAATGTTTACGATCGCGTTGCAAATTGTATTGATGCCAATAATATTATCATCAGGCAAGTTACTCAAGGATTTCAAGGACATACCACAAATGGTCTAGAGGTCAAACCTCCTGTCTTCATTAGTAAGTATTTTCTCAGACTCCCTTTTCTCTCTAAACTGGGGATTAACAATAGGCTTATCGTCTCCACTCTTTTGTTTTGTGTTTCATATCATTAAAGATAACGCTCTTTTTTATCACATTGGAAATTGCTGATATAAACATCTGCAGGCGATAGTTGTAATCACAATTATTAAATGCGCTTGGGTGTAAACAAGGCGGTTATCACGCCCCCATGGTGTGAAGTGCTAAGGGACAAAGGTCATGAATAAAAATAAACAATGTTATAGCTTCACAATCACCGATAGGATTCCTTGTTTTACGATCATCATCATCCATGCCTTTCCCAAGTAAATTAGAGCTTCCAGCCTAACCAAATATGGAGTATAAGGCATCGTTCACACCAAACTTATTGTTCGCCGCCGACTGTGAGTACCTATGCTCACTGTATAGAGGTGTTAGAGGTATGCGTATAGTCGGTTCGGTGTGAACGAGAAGTTAAATATACGTGGAAAAGCGATAAACTGCGTAACGCGCGCTCACAGTCAGCAGCCGACAATACGTTTGGTCTGGACAATGCCTTAATCAGTAGTTCATCCTCAAAACTGATGCGCAAACTCGAGCAGAATAAAGCTTGTAGCTTGTTGAGATTTTTGTCCCAATGCGGCCATCGATTCTGCGACCTGGATGTAGAAAGTGGACTTAGGAGCGCTGCGCCATTTCAACGGTGTAATTGTTTTAAAATTAATAAATATCCTTGAATGCACGCGCCAAGTGCCAGTTACCTAGGTAATTTGATACTTGGGAACATCACGTATATGTAAATAGACACTAACATAGTATTGAATTTGAAGTTTTGAACAATCTGGTACAAAGTTGTGTTATTGCAAATGTGGCTAGAATAATGTTTGCCTTGTTTGTGGACTGCGTTCGACTCTGTTTGAGAGTTTTTGGTAATGGAGGATGCAATTTAATAATTTAGTATTATAAAGATAACATTTCGACAGTTTAAGTTAAGATCACTTACCTGGGTTTCTTGTATTCGTTCTCCGCAGAGTTGGTATTTTTCTGGTGTAACTTACTTACTGTTGGAAATGATGTTGGCGTCAATATAAGTTTCTTTTCAGCAGTTTCAATACCGTAATATTTTAGACGTTTATGATTTTACTGTAACTATTGACTTAAGGCTACAAGAATACTATGTTTAGGAGTTACACTGAATGTTTAACAGTTTCCTTGTATGTAAATTCATATCTTTCAATCATCTTAATCACTATTTAATTGATCTTTAATAACTTTATTGTTGCGGTTGGCAAATCCGTGTTAGAACGACCTTACATTTTCGTCTATCGAATGAATATCTAGATATACATTATGAAGATACAAAATTTAAAATATAATGAGCGGACCGAAGAGCTTACTTTGAAATTCCATCGGAACCCACAGCTGCGCGTCTTAAACCTTGAAGAAAAGAAAAATATGATATCATAAAATAGTCGATAATACCTTGCCGGAGCTACTTACCGTAACCTATTTCATGCCGGACAGTATCGGCCTTCACTATAACCGGCGTTTCCTTGTATGTGTTGCCATCTTCCGGAACTTCTGACTCCTTATCTTCTTTGGGCTTCAATTCAGCGAAATATTCCTCGAAATTGTGTTTACTGAAGAAATCAAAGTCTATGGCTGCTCTTTTCATAGTCGGCGTAGAACTGGTTGCCTCGACTTGGAACTGTAGCATTCTAGCTGGCGACATTAGATCGGCGACTGGAGACGGTTTTACAAACAAATCGTGGTCGCTTTTCTTTGATAGCGATAATTTCAGGAATGTTTGTGGTCTGCGTATCTCAGTTTTTGTCTCGAAAGGTTTTGGAGTTTCCTTTATCGGGGGAGATGTTTTGTTCTCTATCGGCGAGGTTGGAACTTCAGCAGTTTCTATGTCAGGAGTCTGACTATCAGCTGATTCAATGTCCGAGGTTTGGACTTCAGGCGTTGCTATGTCAGGAGTTTGGATATCAGGTGTACCAATGTCAGGGGTTTGGACATCAGGCGTTCTAATACACGGAGTTTGTAGATCAGGAGTGTACACATCTGGAGTTTCTACATCAGGTGTATCAATGCCAGGAGTTTCTAAATCAGGTGTTTGAATATCCGGTGTTTGACCATCAGCTGATTCAATATCAGGGGTCTGAATTTCAGAAGTATACACATCTGGGGTTTGTAAATCAGGCGTTTCAATACCCGGAGTTTGTATATCAGGTATATCAATATCCGGGGTTTGCAAATCAGGTGTTGGCAACGGTGAACGCAATTCAATCGTAGGCGTATAGGCATTATTACCAACTACATTGCTGTCTATAGACACCCCCCTGCCTATTGTCACATTTTCTCCAATCATGGAATAATTATCTAAACTCATACGGAATGTATCATCAGGAAGCTCCAAGTTGTCTGGGATAAATTGATTTGAACTTGAACTTATGGACGCGCGTATTGTGACCTCGACATTTTTATTGTCTAGCATTGGCGACTCCATGATCTAAGTGTTTTCGAAAGACCTGCTTACTTTATATTACTATCAGGTTACAACAATAAATCATACATTAGTCTTCACTGGTGTCCTTGAAATAATCTTGCCAATCGATAAGCGCATACATAAGAATTTCACATCACTTACACGCACACATGCGCAGAGCGTTCCCTTTCATTTGTGTGCAAGCATGAGCTGTCAAACGAGTTTCGCGGCTACGTTTTCCTCAATAGGTTTGACGAATAATGTCTAATAAGAAATAGAAAACGTATTTTTAGGGCGTTAACTATTATTGGAATGTTAATATGACACTGATACACATTTGCAGCATACAAAACGGCTTTATCGCGCCATAGGTCCGGCTATAAATAGATCGCTAATCGCCACTCTCACACAGATTTCTGCCCGCCTTTTTGTTCCTTTACAATCACAGCATCGGTCGTAAATAATGTTTAGGAATGTCCATTAGTTCACAATATATCTTTCACAGTTTATGTCATGTATTAGCACAAGGAAGGAGTTGTTTACTTCGCGCTTTAAATGCAAGATACGGCGTGATGGCGCGTTCCACAACACAACTACATGGTGTAGTAATGTCAACAAACAAGAGATCCGTGACTGCCTGCAATCTGTTCTATACATTGCGCAGACATATTTTTTTAGCATTAGTTGTATGAAATTCGTTGTTTTATGCTGTGTATCAAACGAATTATTAATGCTCGTTTATTTGAAATGCCATAAAATGTAGATTTTTCAAAATGAATCTGACGAGAGAGTTTTTTTATCTGTTGAACGGGAACGCGGCGCGCATTGTAAACACTGTATCTGTCAAAATATTGCAAACAAGTGGTTTTTTTATCGTTCTGATTTTGTCAAAGGATGAATAATGCACCCCTGAAGTCAACGAAACGTATGCCTTACATACACTAATTAGAATGAAAGGACCTCTCCTTTCATTCTAGTTAGTGTAAGTGTCATCTTATATATTTATATTGTATATCTTAGATTACGAGGGCATTGAACATTTTGTCTATGTCAGAACATTGATAATTTTATTGTACATACATAGCTAACTAATAGAGTGATTCTTTTGTTTTGATACTTTGATGTCTGATTGAGGATTTGACCTAGTGACCTCTATCTATGTAAATGCATATTTAAATTGAGGTTTTGCTCATTCCCATTTGTTTTACTAAGAATAACTGATGTAAAATATCGAAAACGACGGTAATGTACTAGATGTGTAAAAAATAAATGATTTAAAATACGTGCCAAATTACAAAAATAATTTATTTAAAAAAAGTTCATATTACCTACAGAGTGTAACGGAAAGGGTATAAACATACTTAAGGGTGTGTTAGAGACTATCAAACTGAACATCTTTCTCCATCGGACAAACATCTTAATAGCGATAAATTTAACATTTTTTTCGCTATTACGATGTTTGTCCGATGGAGAAACATGTTCAGTTTGATGGTCTGTAGCACACCCTTAAGTATGCCCTATACTATTCCCTTTTCGTTACATCCTGTATATATATATATATATATTATTATTGATCTTATTTTAATAATAAATTTCAGTGTAATTAACATATAAAAAAACAAGAATATCGATTATCAATACATGCGATCCCATCACTATAAATTAATTTGTTTTCGAACAGGGAACTTGACATTATTATGTGACAGATAAAAAACAACAAAAATATGATGCATTCAAAATTAATTTAATAAAATTATGGATGATATTCAAGCACTCAAATTTATCAATAATAATTAAATATATTTTATGGCAATTGTTGCAGTCTTGCTCTGTATGGTGTCGGTTGTAAAGAATAGCACCATCCCATATCTTCTCGTGGGTGTCGTAAGAGGCGACTAAGGGACTTGCCAGAGAATGGGCAGCAGCGTTCTCTGTGCTTTTGTAACAACGGTACTGCGATCGCCAACCCGCCTGCCAAGCGTGGCGATTATTGCAAAACCCTCCCATGTTATGTCAATGTGGCGAAACTTGGGGGAGGCCTATGTCCAGCAGTGGACGTCTTTCGGCTGAAATGATGATTGGTGTCTGTAAATTAAGTAGATAGATTGGGCAATGATACATAATGGATTTCGTGATAATAACTTGGTTGCACTTTTTACAGATTATATAATAATATTGTAAGAAATGATTATAATCTTGTGTATCATGAAAGAGTGCATCAAACACTTGCTTTTTCTGAGTTTGTGTTATGCAAGCTTTATTCCTATTATAGCTATATCTTGAAATCAGTTTGTTGGTGTCCAGCCCAACAATTACCATTTAAGAACAGCCCAATGCGTTACTATTGTAGCAATTTCTTCATAATTATTATGACTTCACAGCAGTTTATTTTCTACAGTTTAAATAAAACAAGCAATTAAGAACAAGATTTTATTATCCAAGCAATAAATCACTTCATCTTTTTCTTCTTTCCACCAGCGCCTTCGGCTTTACCGCCTTTCCTTTTCCCGCCCTTGTCGGCCATTTTGTTAAATTTTTTCTTGTCAGTGTTGAAGCTTTTTTTGTCTGATTTATTGAAGTTTCCCTTTTTATTTTTGAACTTTTTGTTATTTCCTTTGTTTCCTAGTATTTTTCTGTTGTAGCCTTTGATCCATCGGTCTCTGTTGTCCTCCCAGGCTAGTTGTTTTGTGCTGGCATTGTCTGTGTTGGCTACTGCTTGGCTTGAACCTTGTTGTTTGTTGGTGGCTGTATCTTCTAGAAGAGTTGAGAATTCTTCTGCTGAGGCAAATAGTGAGCCTAGGTCGTCGGTACCTGTTGGGAGATAAAGGTTTTCGTTTAGCTGGAGGTAAAAGTAAGCATTTAGAAGGGTCGAGATGGAGCTTAAAAATTATTGTGGCACTAGGAAAATTGAAGAGAGCCTTGCAGATTTAATATTTTTCAGTTTCCAGTTTCAGTGGGAAAACTTATAATTATTACAGGAATTCGTCACAGTGAGAATTTTACCTTTTAGTTTGAATTTCCCTTTTCCTTTCTTTGACTTCGCTGCGCCAGGAACATCAATTTTGTCATCCTCATCATCACTGTCTTCAAGTAGTAGTTCTAAAAAAACAAATATAAGGGTTACTAATATATTTAAGGGAAGGGGGAATCAGTATTTCCCGAAGAAAAAAGCAGTGAGTGTTACTGTTGGACTGCCAAATCATACAGTAACTTCAATCATATACCTAGTAACTTTTTAGACCTATGTATCCTGCCTATGCATATTAAGTTTCATTTAGAATCGGTTCAGTAGTTTCGGAAAATAAGGATTTCAAAGTTTGTTTGAAATGTCGTAAGGCGTAAACGCTCGTACGCAGAGAAATTTTGTACTGTTGCTGGTTGAAAATGTCTTGAGCTTCGGGTACTAATTTTGTTTTAAAAGTGGCTTATTAAGTGTTATAAGCGTATGTAATATCTTACCATCTTCTTCTCCAGAAAGTGCTGGTTCATCGTCATCACCAGATATATTGAGTTCGCCGTCACTATCTGTAATCATAGAATAAAATAATGATTAACAAAATATTTGACACAAAACATTTTCGTTTACGAGCCAATAGCAGGTTGTGCGCTTATCTAACCTATCTTGGCGGTGTGTGCACAGTGCCGACCCGATAGAATACCATTTTGGCAATGGTACTGTACAGGAAGGGATGGCCGACACACAAAACATTATCACGAATTCAGTACACATCATTCTGAATTGAAATTTTTAATCGTTAATTAAACAAAAAAAACTGGCCAAGTGTAAGTCGGACTCGCGCACGAAGGGTTCCGTCTTCCGTACCATTATTTAAAAAAACCGGCCAAGTGCGAGTCGGACCCGCGCACGAAGGGTTCCGTACCATTATTAATAAAAACGAGAAAAAAAAATCACTTCGTTGTATGGGAGCCCCACTTAAATATTTATTTTATTCTGTTTTTAGTATTTGTTATTATAGCAGCAACAGTAATACATAATCTGTAGAAATTTCAACAGGCTAGCTATCACGGTTCATGAGATACAGCCTGGTGATAGACGGACGGACTGACAGCGAAGTCTCAGTAATACGGTCCCGTTTGACCCTTTAGGTACGGAACCCTAAAAACAGCTGTTCCATACAGAACAGCAGATTTTTTTCGCGTCGGTGTCCATTTCACCTTTTACATGTAAACAATATAAGTTAGTCTTACCTCCATCATCACCACCCACATCACTGCCTTCATCACCAGCTTCATCATCATCACCATCGCTGCCCAAGTGATCATCATCATCATCTTCTTGTTTCGTCGTGCCTCGCTTCTGTTTGGTAGCTGTCATATCTGCTAGGTAGTCTAGCTCGTCGTCTGATTCAGCTGCAAAAATAAAACAAGTTAGTCAGCAACTTATCATAGGGCAAGGTTTAGGGTGCATGTATTGGGGATGGGCCTATGACTGCAAGTATCAAGATCATTAGCCTAGCCTTTTCCCAAACTATCTTGGGATCGGCTTCCAGTCTAACCGGATGCAGCTGAATACCAGTACTTTACATGAAGCGACTGCCTATCTGACCTCCACAACCCAGTAACTGGGTTTTTTTTTAATTTCGCGCCATTCTAGGAATATCTCCTGTATCGTGGGTGCGTTTACAAACATTTAAACTCACATAATGAACATGATGATATTTTTGTGTGCAATAAAGAATAAGAATAATTAGATTGCTTACGTAATGCCTTGGTTCCGGTGACTGTATCCAGGTACTGTTCGAAGTCTTCACTGTTGACGGAGTCCGCGTCGCTGTCGTCGTCATCTGAAGCGTCCACGTTGCGGCGCTTTTGTAGAAAACTGAGGGGAGAATAACATTCCTTCGATTAGGAGGGCATTGTGATTGGAGTAATTTTTGTATAAAGACGATGAGGTTGGCACAGGATCGTGGGGAGTGGCTGAATGGCGGAGGAAGCTTGACCTTTCATCCGCCGGCCTCCACAAAATCGATGCGATCCGGCCAGTACTCGACGACTGGCTCGGGACGGTGGGGTGTTCCGGGCGACGCGGGTACTCTCGGGGCACGGCTGCTTCGGGAAGTACCTGTGTCGCATAAGCAGGGAGCTGGTGCCATCACTGCGTCTACTGTCTGGAGGATACGGCGCGGCATACGCTGGCAGAATATGCTGCGTAGGACGAGCCTCGCCGTGCCCTCGTTACAGAGGCAGGTGGAGGCCTGTCGCTGCCGACCGTTGTTCGCACGATGGTCGGCAGCACAGAGTCCTGGGACGCGGTGGTATCCTTCTGCGAATCCGTCATGACGCAGAAGGAAGATGCGGAAAGGGAGAGGGAGATCTCGAGGTCCATCCCATCCCGCAGCAGATGCACCGGGCGTGGGCAGAGGGCAGTATCAACCTTCTCCCATTAAAATAAAGTTTGTTTTGGATCCATTGTTGATCTATTTTTGTTTTTGAAAGTTTTACGTTCAAAACTCTAATATAGACATCAGGTGTTTCACATTTTAGAATTTTATAGCGAAAATATTATCCGCTGCTCCATACAAAATTTCAATACCTATTCGACCCAAATGTATGGGGCAGCTGATATTTTTTTCGCTATTACGATATTTGTCGGATGGAGAAACATGTTCAGTTTGATGGTCTGTAGCGCACCCTTAAGTATGTATATACCCTTTCCGTTACACCCTATATATATAGTTAGGTTCCTTATAAGAAATAAACTCTTAAAAAATAAAAATAAAAAGTCTATGGTATAAATAACGTTACTTACTCGTAAAGAAACCGCTCATCTACTGGGACTTTGCTTGCATCTTCGTTGAGATAGGATGCCGAAGTCACTGCTATGCTCTTTAGACCTGGAATGGCAGCAAACAATAAAGATTGTAATTATTTTAATGAAGCTACAGTCCCAGTCACAAGACATAATAACTTGTGAAAGTACTGTAGTTGCCCATTCCAAAGCGTAGATCTCTATGGAGAAGAAAGGGCAAGATACTCCATGGACACTCTTTTAAATCATTCTTGTTACAAAAACCTTGGTTACATCATTCATGTTGATTCATTATGTGAGAACGATGTAGCAAGACGTGCACGTTAAAAGTGTCCATAGTAAAAAACAAAAAAAAAAAACAATTCAAAAATTAAATAATTACTAATCAAAAATTACTAAATAATAATTATTAATCATTTGTATTACATTTAAAATAAAATATTCCCGTGGGGTGATAATTTATTGTACTGTACATAACAGGAGCGAGCCTTGTATGTTTAAATCACGTGCTATAGCTAGTATAGAAGCAATAAAACACAAAATAAGTCATCATCATAATCATTTCAGCCCAAAAGACGTCCACTGCTGGACATAGGCCTCCCCCAAGTGTCGCCACATTGACATTTTGGGGGGTTTTGCCATAATCGCCACGCTTGGCAGGCGGATTGGCGATCGCAGTACGGTTGTTACAAAAGCACAGAGAACGCTGCTGCCCATTCTCTGGCAAGTCCCTTAGTCGCCTCTTACGACACCCACGGGAAGATGTAGGATGGTGCTATTCTTTACGTCCGACACCATACAGAGCAATGCAGGCACCATACAATGCAAAATAAGTATGTACTACATACCTTTAGCAGTATAATTCTTCCTGACAGCGAACTTAGGATGAGAGCCCTTCACTTTCTTGACGCCGTCGTCTTGTTCAGCATCAGCTCGCTTCTTAGGGTTCTTGAACACGAAGCGGTCCAGAAACCGGATGCCCGCGAAGTCTTTGAGGGGATCGCCGCTGTATTGGATTATTTGCTCTAGGGAGAGAAATAGTTATTATGAGATTGTAAATCTGTACTAATATTATAAAGTTGAAGAGTTTGTTTGTTTGGTTGAAAGCGCTAATAAACAATCTCGAAAACTACTTGACGGCGCCTTTGCAGAAAGGCTTCATATGATTCACGTTGCAAACTAAACTGTGACCACAGACGAGAGAGAAGCGGTCTACAATTCTCTCTGGCGAAACGTCAAGTCGTTGCGGGTAGCCATAATGCCATATTGACTTGGGTGGTTGTCAAGGAAGGTGGTGCGTAACGAGACGTTGACGGATCGCTAACGTCTGTTTTCTTAATCTTATTAAATCTGGTGCCACATATCATAAGTAATTCCGATGCAGCGTGTAAGAGCCTTTATACTGGTTTTAGTTTTAGAGATTGTTTATTTTTTTGTGTTAGATAGTGCATCGTTATTATATTATATATTATTTGACGGCACGGTTGGCGTAGTGGTTGAGCGATCGACTGCTGCGCTGCGTGTCGCGGGTTCGGTCCCCGCACGGAACAAACATTTGTATGGCCTACAGATAGTTGTTCCGGGTCTGGCTGTTAGTTTAGATGTTTGTAAACGCACCCACGATACAGGAGAAATTCCTAGTGTGGGGAACATTACAAACTGAATATGCTTACGGTTGAGTAACTTCTCGGCGAACAGCTTGACGGTAGGATGGAAGTGTGTCGCTAGAGGCAGCAGCTCCACGTAGGCGGAGCACTGTGCGCCCGCGAACGAGGGGTTGCGGGCGAAGGGGTTGTATTCTGTTATCTCCTGTGAAAAGAGCAAAATCATTGGTTGTAGCGAGTATGAAGTGGCAGCTTACTGAAAGTAAACCGTCAATTCAACAAAGGAGCTCTTATAATCCCCTGGCAAAATTAATAACAACAGCACAGTATGATCTTCTAGGTTAAGCAACACTTGCCAAGGTCGATCGGTGGATGGGTGACCATCCATTATATACTGAGACCCTAAGATGCCTCGAAAAGTATGTAATGTATGGTCAGATGTGGGTAAATTTGATTATTATTATGTGACGGTAGGTTGTGTTTCAAGGATAGGAAGTCTTTTTTTTATGGATGGGAATTCATGAACTGACCCCTCCTGCTCTAGGCGGGGCGAAAGGGAGTGTCAGACTTGTACTGATTAAAACCTATCCATGTTCCTTCTTAGCCCTTTGTGTTCCAGGGCCACGGTATCTCTTTAGAACCGGCCCGCAGCCCTGGCAGGCATCGGCCCTCTCGGACCCCTTCCGATTTGCTGACATCACCTTGAGGCGCGCGTGGAACACGAACGCGCCGTCGGCACGGTCTGTCGTCATGAGACGGTCGGACGGTGAGCTAGCATTACTCACCGTCCACAAGCCCGCGAGGCTAGGATTAGTCTGTGTTTAAACTTGAGCTTGCTCACTACGCGTATTACTTATTTCCGTGTCCCGGACTTCCAAGTATTCCAACAGTCCCGGCTGTCATTTATAGATTCATTGGGCAACTATTCTTACCAAGGGGCCATCATCATTATCATCATTTCAACCGAAAGACGTCCACTGCTGGACATAGGCACTGCTGCTCCACCAACGCCACGTAAGGGGGGTTTCGCCACGCTTGGCAGGCGGGTTGGCGATCGCAGTACGGTTGTTGCAAAAACACAGAGAACGCTGCTGCCCATTCTCTGGCAAGTCCCATAGTCGCTTCTTACGACGGGATGGTGCTATTCTTCACGTCTGACACCATACAGAACTCACGTCCAACACCATACAGAACAAGGGGCCAAATAATAGTTAGTTGTGGAGATCATATAGGCAGTCGCTCCATGTAAAATAGTTACTACCTTATCCATATTGACACTCTTCTTCAGCTGTATCTTGGCGGCGGTATCCCTCTCTTGCTGCTCCTCTAGCTCGCTGACCGCGGCCTCAGGCTTCACTTTGGCGTGGAACCAGCCCTGGATGGCGACGTTGTGTTTGCGTTTCTTAGGTCTTATGTTACCCTGGTCATCGATCTTTAGGTCTACGTAGGATTCTTCTTCGTCATCATCTGGAAATTTGTGTATTTTGTTAGAATTTGTGAGTTTAAAAGCGTTTAGCGTTTTTCTAACTAGAGAAACTGGCATTGGCCGAGCGGGTTTTTTAAAAAAAAACGAATTTCCCTTGAGTTTGCAGGCTGCAACTCGCCTAATAAGGAGTACTCAAGTGAAGTAGCACAGAATCATAAGCGTTGGAAGAAATGGCGAGAGGCCTTTGCCCAGCAGTGGGACAGTATAGGCCAGCTATAATAATAATAAGCAGTGATCACATTAATCGATGTGGAAGCGGTTTTTCCTTGAAGATCCACCCGTGCGGCTGTCCGGGCGGCCTAGCGTTTACATTATATTATGTTGGACCCAAAATTTAATAAGGTACAAAAGTTTACGGCCTCGAACTATAAAATTAAGGATTAATATCCCAACAAAAAATAATATTTTACTGCACGCATAGCATAACCACTGAAGAACTAGAAACGATTTTTGTCTGCGGAAGAATCGAGATAATGACAGATAGACAATTAAAAATGTGTCATTTTGTCGATTCTTCCGTAGACAAAATTCGTTTCTACAGTAGTCATGCTACGCGTGCAGGCCCTTACAGACCTCTTCAAAAAATAAACACTTACCCAACAACAGATCTTTCTTATCTCCCCTCAGCAGATCTACCTTCTTCTGTTCTACCTTAACTTCGTCATCATCATCTACCGAGTTGTTCAGCGTATCATTCAACTCTGTCACTGTATCTTCTGCGTTCTCTTCTTGTTCGCCTTCTTGGTCGGGCGTTTCTTCTTTAATTTCCTGTTGAATTCAAAGGTAAATTAGTATGTCACGTTATTAAGTTTTGAGACTTCTGGTGTTCTTTGCTGCAATTCGGATATATGTCATCATCATCATTATCATCAGCCTATATAATTCCCACTGCTGGGACACAGGCCTTATCTCTATGAGAGGGAGTGGGCTGTAATCCACCAAGCGGGCCCAGTGCGGGTTGGTAGATGTTACATGTCTTCGTATTTTTAGTTCTAGGACATGTCGGTTTCCTCACGATGTTTTCCTTCACCGGTTTTGAGACCAGCGGTGATGAAATTACACAAAGTAATGCGCCTGCCTGGGTTCGAACTCACGGCTTACTGCTCGTAAGTCGGAGCTGCCACCACTGGGCCACCGCTGCTCTCCTATGATATATGAATATCAATAATATTGAGTTTACCCATTTTAAGGACCTCCCCCAGTCGTCATAAATCGTGTTTAGTATTTAACTAAACTCACATACGGTAAAAAAAAAATTGCTGTTTCTATGTTTGTTCCGGCTAATATCCGAAACGGCTGGACCGATTTTAACCGATTTTCACTGGCAGATAGCTGATGTTATAAGGAGTAACTTAGGCTACTTTTAGTTTAGAAAAAGATCAGGGTTCCGTGCAAATTAAAACCCTTGAACTCATTAACAAAATGCGACTCAAATGGAAAATAATTATTTATAACCATTTCAGGACGAAGTTCTCGGGCAACAGACAGAGACAAAATATAATTCTCCTTACCTCTTTGATCTCCCTCTTGGTCCAGACCAGCCTAACAGCCTCCTTCTTTTCTCCATCCTTCAAGACTTGAGAGATCAAGAATAACATCCCACAAGCCTGCGCTGGAGTCATATAGCAACAGAGCTGTAGCAGCCGCTTGATAAAAGACGCAACACGCGGAACGTTTTTGTCTCTTTTCAACGACTTGTATATGAGCGAGAAGAGGAGAGCCGAGTGGGTTGTGTTGAAGATTTCCGAGTTTGTTAGTTTGCGGTAAAGGGCGGTGTAGTAGCTGGAATTAAAAAGGAAGGGTTAAAATGGTTGTATTTTTTGCTTTTTTTAATCCTCGGAAAAGATATATTACGAAAAATATGTCTTTTTGACGTATTCTTAACCCCCGACAAAAAAGAGAAGTTGAACGTGTGTATCTGTCTGTGGCATCGTAGCTCCCAAACGGTTGAACTGATTTTGATTTTGTTATCTTTGTTTGATTGAACACTTACAACCCTAATCTCTTCAAAGTTAGAGTGAACTGGCTTCTTCTGGGTAAGCTAGTACCATCGACATCGTCGACTTTGTCTCTGTCATCTCTGACCTAGGCACTGAATAGTGTTACGTAAACGAGAACATTCTAGGATTACGTTCGAGTCTAGAATGTTCCACTATGGAACTGTCTAGAAATTTTGAGAATAGTCCTAAAATATTCTACTATCGAGCTTTCAAGAAGGTTCCAAAAACCGTATGGTGTTTAAGCCGTAGTGTTTTAATTTATCCTATACCTAGCCGTTACAATTTTTTATGTCTTATCCAGCATCAAAATCCAAACAATTTATTTTACATAGGCCTACATGGGCACTTAAAACGTCGACAAAAGGTGCACTGTTCGGGTTGGTCGTTTCCTAAGGAGAACAACAGGCAAGAAACTCCATGGTTACTCTTTCAAAATCATTTGGTTCTACAATATTTGAATTTCCTGTGGCTTACATTACACAGACTGATAAACGTTACTGAAAGCGCAAAACTCATAGTCAAATTTAGCCTAACTCATTTAAATGGATCCATCCATCGACATGCCAAGAAGAAAGACCACTTACCGATCAGCTGTGCCCTTAGAAGCGTCAGATATATGAAACAGTAGCGCAAGCGCATGGATAGCTATATTCATTCCTGCCAGATGCACCAGTCGGTGTATCGCGTCGATGTGCGACGTGCTTTCTGCCAGACGCTCCTTGTTCGCGAACGGATACGCACGCTTCACGCCTGTGAGGATGGCTGACATGAGGCGGGAGTCGATCTCGCCCTGTGGATGGGGAAATTGATATTGTTTTAATGGGGAAGAAAGAAAATGATCATCGCTGGTAGCTTTGGTAAAAGTTTTTGGCAGGATGTCAGGAGGGACACCGATGCAGAAACGGTTACCACGTAAACAATACCGACAATACCGTATTATCGTCTGATAATAATTATATAATTTCCATGTGGGGGGTACATGGAAATTATGGGCAATTATTATTATTCACGGGTAATTTAAAAAAAACTGCCGTTCCTTACATTTTAATCGCGTAGGTATTGTAATTTTGTAGAAAACAGCGGATTTAAAAAATACGGTTTAAAATTTTCTATAATTTCAAAATGATGTACCGAATATGTGGTAAGCGTTTATGCGTCGCTGTCGCTTCCACCCTGTATATTCATTTTTAGGGTTCCGTACCAAAAGGGCCAAACGGGACCCTATTACTGAGACTTCGCTGTCCGTCTGTCACCAGGCTGTATCTCATGAACCGTGATAGTTAGCCAGTTGAAAATTCTACAGATTATGTATTTCTGTTGCCGCTATAACAACAAATGCTAAAAACACAATAAAATGAATATTGAAGGGGCTCCCATGCAAAAAAGTGTTTTTTTTTCCTCGTTTTTATAAATAATGGTACGGAACCCTTCGTGCGCGAGTCCGACTCGCACTTGGCCGGTTTTTTTTATAATTATTTACTCCCTTTCATTGAAGGTTAATTCTGTATCCCTAAAGCATTTACTGTTATCATGACCATGTTTATGAAGTAAACTGTTCCAAAGGTTCCCACTAAATAAAAATCATAACCCTCCTTTTTGCTTCGCCGTAGTCGGGTGAAAATTGATTGCAGCACGCGTATCATGACCACTGAAGAAACGAGTTTTGTCTACGGAAGAATCGACATAATGACAGATAGAGAATGACAATGTGTCAGGTTGTCGATTCTTCCGTCGACATAGCCCGTTCCTACGGCGGTCATGCTACGCGTGCTGAGAGCATGGACGTTTGAGGTGACATTAAAAACCAATATTACTCACCTTCTTGATGGAAGCTTTGAAGAACGAGAAGTATATCCTGATGAGGTTCTCAGCTATCTTGGAGTCATCCTTGCCAAGGAAGAACTGGTTCAGGAAGCACACGCCGTAGTACTGCGCTCGAGGGGATATGTTGGACCTGTGGAAACAGAAATGCAAATTAAGAGCGTTTACACCTTACGGCATTTCATAAAGTTTGTATGAGTCAAGTCCTTGTTTTCCGAAATGACAGAACCGATTTGGATGAAACTTCATCACGCTTTCACATACGCACGATACATAGGTGTAAAAAGTTACTAAAAACATTTTCGAAAAATAATGCTACAGCTAAATTAGACCGGTTATAAATTATGTATAGAAACAGAAATTTCCAAATATCTATTTTTTTAAAAGACATCTTTAAAATGTTTTTAGTACAGTTTACGGCAAGAGTCAATGTAAATAACGCATTCAAATCATTGTGCTGATGTATGCATTAAATAGTACAGGGATCAAAGAGGTATAAATAAAGTTATAACCAGAGGAATCGGAATTAGGTAGAGTTATTTATGTACTTGCATCGAAATGTTGATATTAATATGGATCTTCCCGAGATTTATAATACAATCCCGCGTGGCAAACAATATTACAAATTAATAATAATAAAAACCTCAGAGATAGATAAGACAAATAAAACAAAGATAGTTAACATACCATTTTTAGGGTTCCGTAGCCAAATGGCAAAAAACGGAACCCTTATAGATTCGTCATGTCTGTCTGTCTGTCTGTCTGTCCGTCCGTCCGTATGTCACAGCCACTTTTTTCCGAAACTATAAGAACTATACTGTTGAAACTTAGTAAGTAGATGTATTCTGTGAACCGCATTAAGATTTTCACACAAAAATAGAAAAAAAAACATAAATTTTGGGGTTCCCCATACATAGAACTGAAAACCAAAAATTTTTTTTTAATCATACCGATACGTGTGGGGTATCTATGGATAGGTCTTCAAAAATGATACTGAGGTATCTAAAATAACTTTTTTCTAAACTGAATAGTTTGCGCTAGAGCCACTTCCAAAGTGGTAAAATGTGTGTCCCCCCCCCCCTCTAATTTCTAAAGTAAGAGGAGGAAAATTCTGAAAATATTTAGGATTGTAGAACGTAAAAAAAAACTATCAACGAAAATTGGTTTCAATAAGATATGATGTTTAGTTTTTGAGATATGGGACTTTTTCATCAAACTGCAGCAGTAACTTTGTTTTTCATTAACATACTATGAAAAACCAATTTAGTTTTGCGGTTGAGTGGAAGTTTACTAACTAATACTACTAAATAATGAATGACAGTTCAAAATATTGTTTGGGGCTATGGAACCCTGTGTGCGAGTAAGACTCGCACTTGGCCGGTTTTTATAAGTAACATCGTGAGTGTGCGCATTGGAATTTTGCAACTTCGGACATCCGATGTTGGATGGTTTAAATTGTGTAAAAGTAAACAACTTTTTTATTTCATAAATCACGGGATTCTTCTGCTCTTTAAAATTAATATCGGGATTTGAGGTCATCATCATCATTTCAGCCGAAAGACGTCCACTGCTGGACATAGGCCTCCCCCAATTGTTGCCACATTGACATAACATGGGGGGTTTTGCCATAATTGGATTTGAGGTATATCTACTTTATTCTTTCGCTGTATGAAATCAGTGTAAGTACTTCAGTGAAATAACTCTACCTAATTCCGACTTCTGGTTATAACATTACAAACTTGTGAAAAAGTTGTAACTTTGACTTCAAATATTTCTAGAGGTACAAATAAAAAAAAAAAACGAAATGACATACTTGTCCCCCACAAGTGTCTTTCGGCTTCGTTAAGGGACTTTTTACACATTAGATAAGGTTTGATTTGATATTTCCATATTTATTGGTCGACAGACAATATGTCGGTGATAGACAACGCACAATGAACCAGAGAAGATATTAACAATATTTCCGTGATAATAATTATGTTTCTATGAGGCTTTGGAAGTATCGAAGGATAGTTTGTTTTGTAACTTTTTTTACGGGCAATAAAAATCAAAAAAAAAAAAAAACAAAATCAAAATATTTTATTTTACATAGGCCTACATGGGCACTTATAAAACGTCGACAGAAGAGGCACGGTTCGGGTTGGTCGTTTCCTATGGAGAAGAACCGGCAAGAAACTCCATGGTTACTCTTTTAAAATCATTTGGTTCTACAATATTTGGATGTTACAGCGTTAGTACCTAAGTATGAGAGGACAGCGTAGGCCCGACAATAAGTCATCGCTTACTACAAAAGGTAGAAAAAGATGATAGTAAAAAAAAAAAAAAAAAGACATAAACAAAACAACAACAAAAACAAACAATAACAGACATGGCAGTAAAAAAATGTACCTGAACAGCATCTTCTCAATGTCAGCCAAGACGACTGCCTTCATGTTGGGATGGTTGTACAGGAGCTGGCAGAGGTGGTAGATCACTTTCGACGCGACGCCCTGGCACGGGTCTCCCAGCTTGTTGATTATATTGGTTAGGAGCATCTATGGGAGAAGGGAAAACTTTCAGGATTTTTGTTTTAATGGATTGACTGAAATGCTTTTGTGTCTGTAATTTAAACTAATATTTGAAAACATCGTGAGGAAACCGGCATGTCCTAGAACAAAAAATTCGAAGATATGTGACATCTACCAACCCGCACTGCGCCCGCGTGGTGGATTACAGCCCAATCCCTCTCATAGAGAGGAGGCCTGTGTCCCAGCAGTGGGAACATTATAGGCTGATGATGATGATGTGACTAAAAGGAAAGGAGGGAGGGAACAGCCAAAGAAAAGATGGAGGGATGGCGTGGAGCATGATTGTATTGAATAACGGGCTTTTTGTTTTAAACACTTGTCTTGTTCTGCCTGCAATTGTTTTGTGATACTAAAGTATGTTTGGGCTTGTACCACTGCCCTTAATACAAGTTATTTAATAACTTAGTAAGAGTGCTGGTTGCAACACCTTCTTGTTTTTGTTAACTAGCATTAAGTCAAGTACACTTAATTAGATAAATTTTTAATGTTAACATTGTAATTTGATTAAATGAATAAATTATTAAAAAAAAAAAAAAAAACGGGCTGGTTTCCGCAAATTTACGTCCAATGCACGTATTTTGCGTACAAGTGGGGAATGATATGGCACCGGGAAGAAGAAACATGTTGCGTTGACTCGAAGTTAAATGAGAAAAGGGCGGCATTATGAGAGCAATACATATGTTATTTATCGAGTTACTTTGGCGACCGAGCTTTGTTCGGGTAGAAATAGAGAAACAGAATTTTCCCAGATATGAGATCTAGCCAGATCGATTTTGCGCTTCCGTAAACCCGCACATTGCAACTTTGCCGGGTCGAAGGCAATAGGCTCGTAGGGTAAGTTACACCTTTCCATAACTCATCGGGGATTACAGGCATGATGGTATGTACCTAATGTTGTTGTTTAAAATGATAGTCTTACCTTCTCCCTCTCAGGATGGTGCATCAATAAATAAGACATGGCACTGACGGCTTTCTCTTTGTTTGCTTCCACTGAGTCGTGGGCGAACTTGTTTAATGACTCCACATATGCTGGAAAATAAACATTATTATTTATTACAAGTACAAATATTATTTGGCTTGATTTAAATACATAATCAAAAATAATACAAAGTGGAACATGTGCAGATGCATGGAGGCGGAAGAAACACCACAGCACGTGCTCATGGCAGAAGCGTGGCAGATCAACGGGCACTGACTCTTCAATCGCCGGCATCGCTCCCGGAGGCCTGCAGCAGCCTGAAAAGGCTGCTAGCTTTCTGGGAGCACCCAGGATGGTTGGAGTAACCAGAGGATTCCTTTTCATACGTACAATGGCCCAATAAAGAGGCTAAGTGCAGAAACAGCCCCGCTAACCTAACCTAAAAGGATGGAAAAAACACCGACGCACAAAGATTACCACGTATTCCATGTATCATATATTATAATATTGTGTTTGGAACAAGCTGTTGATTGGAAGACCAGCGTCAGACAGCATCAACTGTCTGGCATGAATGCTGAAATGGACCTTTTTGGCGCAGCCGTGAAGCACACAGCACACTATGTATATTCTTTTCTCTATAACTTTTTTTAATATTATTATTGTGTGTGTGCGTGACTGACGTCAAATAAACATTTTTTCTTTCTGATTGTATTTGATAATATCTGCAAGACGGGGGTTCGTAATAGGACCCTGACTGCCGCTGCTTCGGAAGCAGCCAGTATGTTGTACAAGCTCGTGATTATTGGCATTAATTGCTGAAGTATTTTAAGATGATTTTGAATTTTATTTAGTATTATAAGTTGATTTGTAACAATGAGGGTGGCATAATCTGTCTCGATTCAACCAAAACCTTCTCTAAATAAATAAAAAGGTAGCCTCTAGCGATGCGACCGCCTTAGGTGAAATTTTAATGTCATGTAAAATTAAATTTGGATGGTGTACAGTCGAGGACTTTAATTGATGAGCCACTTTCAAACTTTCTAATTATCCAGTTTTATACTTTCACGAGGTTACATGATTAAACACGAACTCAAACAACATGCTCGTAAACAAGATGTCATATTACTAATAATCGGAAATAGTCTTATTCAAAGACTGACTAATAAGTTCTTAATGTAAAAACTATAAAATGTTACATACGTTTATCCAACCTATTTCTTACTGATTTCCTTTGAATTAGAGCTCATTAAATACTCTTTATTTCTGAAAACCTTGCCTAGATTTTCAGACAGTTGAAGTGTCGATGTAAAAGAGGTATATTTCGATTTTAGTGAATCGAATAGTTGTCATGAACGTCATCTTGGACGCCATGCGTTGCTAAGCGTTACTATGGCTACGTTAAAACAAATTGTCGATAGGTAATGGTTGCTAGACCTGTAATTGGTTGTAAATCGGGTTTAGTCGGTTATATTCGTACATAACGAATATAAACGACTAAACCTGATTTGCATTACACGGCTAAAATACGAACAGTGGCAAGTGGCTTATCATTTAAAGTCCGCGACTGTACATAATAAAGAATATTCTATCTAACAATCTATTAAAAAAAAACTCTGTTCTAGCTGCTAATTCCTTATGAAAGTAATCTACTCACTGCCATACAGCTCTTTCAGTTGATCCTCATAGAACCACAGCTTCAGTATGTTCCGTCTCGCTTGTTTGTTGCCCGACGTCATCTCATCCACATGTCCCAGCGGATGCTGCTCAAACGTGCGCAGTTTGACGTCAGGGATGAGCAGCTCGGATATTAAGAGTTCTGATAGTGCGTCTGTGGGTTGGAAAGTTTTGATGATGATGAAACATATATATTTTGATGACCAAGTGCTAATAAAAGTAGGTACCAATGCACGGGGTGAATAGAGATGCGAAGGAGAATAAGGACAAAACTTTGAATTGGATTTCATCGTTGAATACAAATAATTCGTAACTAAACAGCTATGGGATCATTTCTTTTTTAATTTAATAAACAATTAGAGTATTTTTAGGCTACCAATAATATTTAAATAACGTGAAAATGCCTTTCAAAGTTTCGTCCCGATTCACCCCATTTACGGAAGTGGTTAAACAAAATTTGGCAGTTATAATTATTCTAGTGTCAGGATAGGCTGTCATCATCATCATCATCATCACAACAGCCCAAAAGACGTCCACTACTGGACATAGGCCACCCCCAAGTGTCGCCACATTGACGTTTTGGGGGGTGTTGCCATAATCGCCACGCTTGGCAGGCAGGTTGGCGATCGCAGTACGGTTGTTACAAAACCACAGAGAACGCTGCTGCCCATTCTCTGGTAAATCCCTTAGTCGGCTCTTACTACACCCACGGGAAGATATGGGATTGGCCGTGTTAGCAACTTAATGTTGAATAAGTCACGGTCTCGAACTCACTGGTGGGCGTGGCCAAAAAGCACGCTGTGTCATCTGGCATCGTGTCCGAAAGATATAGTGACAGTATCAGTGCAAAACATTATTAATTATTTAAAACTAGCTGTACCCTACCTACCTACCTACCTACCCTACCCAACCCTACCTACCTACCCTACCCAACCATACCTGCCTACCCACCCTAAATTTTCTTATAAGTATACAAAACTGACCCGACAATAACAAACACCAAAAAGTTCATTATCCAATTTGGTGCAGTCGTTCGGAGGTTGGTTATGCGCGTACAAACATTTCGGCGATTCATTTTTATATTTTAAAGAAGATTATTATTATTGTATAATGCTTACCAAAAATAACGACTAGTGTTTGGAAAATCGAGTTTTATGAAAAAAAACCACTGCATAAATCTATTACAAGCAAATTAAGTACTATACTTTATTCTAATGTTATTTATATTACTAAGGGGCCATAACTTACCAATGATAATAATACCATCCTTCTTTTTAGCAGGTTTCACATTGTTGATTAAATTTCTTAATGCTGTCAAATTATAAATTGGGTTGTCCTGTAAGATGAGAAAAGTTATTTTAGCTTATAACCAGAGATCGGAACAGGGGGTCTACTCTCTTTATCCGAAACGTAACTTCGGCAACGAACGAAAATTAAACGTAGTTACGTTTGTGACCTTATTTGCGGACGCACACAATAACATTTAATACATTCGTTCACGTTAATTGTTTGTGAATTCGAACTTCTTGTGTGCGTCCGCAAACGATATAGATTAGGGGCACAAACGTAACTACTTTTAATTTTCGTTCGTTGCCGAAGTTACGTTTCGGAGAAAGAGAGTAGACCCCCAGGCGACGAGTATATTTACCTAAACTTCAAGGAAGTAAGTGACTTGATTAAACAGCTTTATTTTGGCACTTAAACATCACTCCGGGATTTTATGTGGAGGTATTATCAACATGTTACTTACCTACTTGAAGATCAGACAATTTTTTTTTCAACTTTGCCCCACACTATGAATTTCTCCTGTATCGTGGGTGCGTTAACAAACATTTAAACTCACATACACAAACAGCCAGACCCGGAACAACTATCTGTAAGCCATACAAATATTTGTTCTGAGTGGGGATCGAACCCGCGACACGCAGCGCAGCAGTCGATCGCTCAACCACGGCGCTAACCGTATCGTCAATATTAATATAATCTGCCCATTACTTCAGTTTGGTAATCAACAGGCATGCACAGTGAGGCTCCTGTCCCCCAAGTAACATGGGGCAAGAGCAGGACAGTTTCTTAAAAGAATGCCTAAATGCAACAGTACATTTTTGACGTGACAACGTCTAATAAATCGATGAACGCCGGCTGCATGCACGAAAAAGGATGACTCATTGTCCCGTTACGCTGCATTGTACGCTTGCGCCGTATCCACTCGTCTTCCACTCGATTGCTCTATGCGTCAGGTAGGAGAAGGAAGACAGCGGCAGCACACAACTTACCTCTACACGTGAACAGTTTCGTCGACTGTTTAGAAAGTGAAGTGAAAAGTTAATGTGGTTTTCATTGTTTATTACAACAACCAAATTAAAAGTAAATTTATCAATTAAATTTTAGATTTCATTTCACTCCTTCTTAGTATCCATACAAAATAGTGATAATTCAATAAAAAATATTTAATTTTATTCATAAAAGTATGCAATCATTTCATTAATGTTTTGTTATGACATTGTCACATTAAACTATCGTCCGTAAACCGACTTTACAGACAACCAATTTTTATTTAATAAGCAATACCTTAAGCATTAATTAACTTCATCATCATCTTCCTGACCTTGTCCTATTCTACTTGGGGTTTTCTTTTTTTTTATTTCATTTTCTTTTTCCATTCTACCCTGTCAGACGTCACGGCATTGTTCACTCCTTTCTCTTTCATATCTTTCTTCACACCATCCATCCATATTTTCTTTGGTCTCCCTCTCCATCCATGAACATTTATTAACTTACTTGTATCAATATGGTAGCAGCAGCTACTCTGTCTCCTATTGCACCTTTGTTGAGTAGTGTGCGAGCCCACTGGTGGTCTGATGAACCACTCCTGTTGGCCTCTGAAACAGGTTAATATATTTACTTACTAATAATAAAGCTGAAGAGTTTGTTTGTTTGCTTGAATGCGCTAATTTCAGGAACTGCTGATCCGATTTGAAAAATTCTTTCAGTGTTAGATAGCCCATTTATCGTGGTTAGGCTATAGGCTTTATATCATCTCGCTGCGATCAACAGGAGCGGAGCAGCAATGAAAAATGTTGCGAACGAAATGAAGGGAAATGGGGAAAATGTGACGCAGATGAAGTTGCGTGGGACAGCTAGTCTTTTATAAATATCAGCATCATCTAGAATATGAAATAAAGAATCTAGGTAGATAATTAGAAATGTAAGATAGTGTAGAATATGAATGTAGATGGTTATAAGAGTAGAGGAAGACCAAAGAAACTTTGATTGGACTGTATGAAGGATGATAGGGCAAGAAAGGAGGTATCTGATGAGATGACGAGTAATAGAGAAGTATGGAAGAAGAAGACATGCTATGCCAGCCCCAAGTAAATTGAGATAAGGGCAGGAGATGAGGAGAATGAAGATGACAATTTAGAAAAGTGGTGAACAACAGTTGGCTTGCCGGTGGCGTCATCATCGCTTCACAGCAGGCCAGATGTCCATTGACATCTCGCCTGCTGTGAAGCGATGATGATTACTGTTTGATTCTATATTATGTATAAATTGAGTAAAACACTTTTTTTTTCATGTCTTTTTGTGTAACGACACTGTTCTTCTAAACATTTAACAGTTTATTCTTATACTAGAACTAGTACCAAGTCCATGTGAAGCAGAGGCAGGACATGTCCCATTGTCCCATTCTACTTGGGGTCAGGGCAAAATGTTTTCTTTTTCCATTCTTCCCTGTCAGACGACACGGCATCATTTACTCCTTTCTCTTTTATATAATTCCTCACACAATCCATCCATCGTTTTCTTGGTCTTCTTCTCCCTCTCTATCCATCATCATTAATATCCCCCCCTTGCCCCTTATAACATCTTTCTTACAATATGGAATGCAAAATAAATGAATATGAATATCCACCACCCTTTTAGTCACATGTGTTTCATCCATCCTCATACAAAATAAAATATTGCTTACTTGTTTCATATGCCATTGTGTCTCCATGTAAGGCACTGCTTGCTTCTTTCCTTACTTCGTCAAGCTGTTCTCGTGTTAAAATCTTTGATACTGTAGCAGGCTCCTCTGGCATCTATGATATTTGTAATCATTCCATAAAATTGCACATGGCACAAAATAAATATGAATAAATTCTTTATTCAAGTTTGTCTACACTGAGCACGGAGCTACTACATAATTATGATTAATGAAATATATAATAAAGGTCAGACAAAAGTTGAGTGAAGTCAACACAAAGAGAAGTTTGATTTTGTTAAGTTTTGCACCAAGTTATTGTTAAAGCCTCCTTGTTGTTTGTTCAGCTGCAGTGACATAATTACTTTTTATAAGTCGTGTCACTTGTCACCTTTCGTTTGTTCTCTAATATACGTTTTCTTTAATTATATTTTCTATTATTCTATTACAAAACCCTGAGTTTCGCTTGAGACGCTTCACCGCACATTCAGCACTCTGCTACAGGTTATGGGCTAGCGGAAAAAAAATGGAAACGAGCGAAAAAGTGGAAAATTTAAGTACGAAGGTACAAATTACACCACTTCAAGGAAAGAGTAACTGGGATACATGGAAGTATAAAATATCCATCCTTCTAAGAAGCATACCCGATGCATTGGATATAGTCGACGGAAAATGTAAGAGACCCGTGTTGTCAGCAGGTGTAGGAGACGCAGAAGTTACTGCATTTAAAACGAAACTAGCGCGTTTTATACAGGCAGAAAACAATGCAATGATCCTGCTTTCAACAAATTTAAACGAAGATACCGTTAGAAAGGTAATGTCATTCACATGTCCTAGAGAAGTTTGGTTAGAACTACATCGGTTATTCGACGGAGATAATGAGAATCGAGCTTATAATCTTTGTTTAGAATTCTTCGGATTTAAGTTAAATCACTCTGATGATATGGTCACACATATTTGTAAATTGAAAACTCTCTGGTGTCAGTTGAATAGAGAGATTGGTAAGGATGATCCTAATATGAAACTACCAGAAATATTCCTCATTTGCAAAATTCTTGACACATTAGATCAGAAGTATTTCGAGTTTAAATCAAGTTGGTTGTTGTTAGCCAAAGAGCAGAGGACAGTAGAAGGTTTGACAAGTCACCTTTGCGCTCACGAGAAGTCACTTGAAAAGAAGAATGGTGAATCGAGTGAAGAGGTATTTGTGACGAC
Organism: Cerastis rubricosa; assembly: GCA_949152445.1. NCBI lineage: Eukaryota > Metazoa > Arthropoda > Insecta > Lepidoptera > Noctuidae > Cerastis > Cerastis rubricosa. Next base: position 12,558,318 of record OX424548.1, on the reverse strand, counting down.
ACAGAATAGCACGATTCGTAAAGACAAGAAGAATAAGGATAAGCATATGAGATGCAATTACTGCCATGAGATGGGACATCGAGTAAGATCCTGCCAAAAGTGGATGAAAGATGGTCGCCCGCCAAAAGACAGTAAAGACAAGCCATCTTCAAGTCAAAGTGCGAATATGGCTATTATGAGCGTGGATATTATGGCATTTATACCGCAAGATAGAGAGTCATGGTACGTGGACAATGGAGCGACTAGCCACGTAACCAACAGGAGTGACCTATTCCAAATATTCCATGAGTTTCACGAGATCCAAGGAGTTACTACAGCGAATGGTAACATTGTTCAAGCAAAAGGCAAAGGAACAATTTATTTGGAAGCAGATGTCAAAGGAAAGATTGTGAACATAGCACTCACAGACGTTTGGTATGTGCCTGAGATCCAGAGAAATCTGTATTCAGTGCTAGCTATGCACGATAAACAGAAAAATAGCAAGTTCATCTCGACCCCGGAAACTTGCGAAGTAATTTTGAATGGGGAAGTATCAGTTGTTGGCAAACGTAATAACTGTGGAGGACTTTTTAAGTTGAAAGTTCGCAATGTCCTGCCACCAGTACCTGTACTTGCCACTACTACAAGTGATTTGATGCAGCTGTATCATGAGAGATTAGCGCACCAAAACAAAAGGCACGTTAAGGAAGTTATTCAAAGAGAATTAGGATTGTCTCTTCCAATAAACAAAGAGTTGTGTGAAGCTTGTATCTACGGAAAGATGCATAGATTAAAGTTTGGCATACGAGAGAGATCTACACAGCCAGGAGACATAATTCATACAGATGTTTGTGGTCCTTTCCCTATGAGTTTTACAAAATATCGTTACTATGTACTTTTTAAAGATGACTACTCCGGATACTGCATGGTTTATTGCATTAGAAACAAAAGCGACGTCAAAGACAAATTGAGAATAATGCTACAAGAAGCAACGGTCGCAGGACATGTAATCAAAACGTTGTTGAGTGATAACGGAACCGAGTTTGACAATAAAGAAGTTAAAGATATTTTAAATCAAAAAGGAATTAAACAACGTCTTGTTATGCCGTACACGCCAGAGCAGAATGGCTGTAGCGAGCGCCAAAACAGGACATTAGTAGAAACCGCAAGAACGTTGATGAATGCTCAGAGAGAACTGCCAAAAGCATTATGGGCAGAACTAATAATGACAGCTGTGTATATTTTAAACCGAACAGGCGCAACTAGAGAGAAGGACAAGTCACCCTATGAATTATGGTTTGGGAAGAAGCCCAACATAAAGCATCTTAGAATAATTGGAAGCACGTGTTACGCTCATGTTCCGAAACAAAAACGTAAGAAGTTAGATAAGAAAGCAACTAAAGGCATTCTCATAGGATACGACAATGATGACGGTTATCGTATCTGGTATGAAACACAGCATAAAGTTGATAATCTAATCCGATCTAGAGATGTTGTCTTCGAAGAGACACCTATTCCAGGGGTTGAAGTTAAAGTTAAAACTTCAGGAGAAAATGCTAAATGTGACCCAAAACCAATTGAGAAAGATTGGACCGTATCATATCACGCATTTCCTGAAGAAATTATTCAAGAAGAGCATTCGCAAATCGCTAATCCCTTGAATCGGGAAGTCCAATCAGAACAGAGATCTATTCTATTAGAGGGAGAATTAGAAGATAGACATTCAATGAGACCTATTGAGACAGCAATAGAGGCATATGAATCAAATGAACAAAGACAGTCAGTCCAATTAGAGGGAGTAAATGAAGGAGAGTTTATTGAAAACGAAACCACATTTTCAGATAGTGAAACTGAAGAAGAATTCGTAGATGCTGTTCCTACCTATGTGGAGACTCCGATGAATTTAGCGGGAGACGTTTCTCTACCGGACGTTCCAAGATATAATCTCAGGGACAGAAGTACTCTACGACCTCCACGTAAATTGGATGACTATAGTTTATTCCTAGTCGATACTGAAAAAGAACCTTCGACGTATAAGGAAGCAGTATCAAGTGGAAAAAGTAAAGATAGATGGTTAGAAGCCATGAAGAGTGAAATCGATTCTTTGCGAAGATTAAAAGTATGGGACTTGCAGAATCTACCGAGCAATCGAAAAGCTCTTCCATGTAAATGGGTTTTTAAAGTCAAAAACAAACCTGACGGTACAATAGAAAAGTTTAAAGCTCGACTGGTTGTAAAAGGGTTTAAGCAGAAGAAGGGCTTTGACTACAACGAAACCTTTAGCCCAGTAGCGAGGTTAGCAACTATACGATCTTTGCTCAGCGTTGCAGCAAGAGAGAAACTTCATCTTATTCAGTTTGATGTTGCAACAGCCTTCCTAAACGGAAATTTGACTGAAGAGATTTACATGCAGCAGCCAGAAGGCTTTGAAGATGGAACATCCAGAGTATGTCGTCTAAAGAAAAGCCTTTATGGTTTGAAGCAGGCACCGCGCTGCTGGAACTACTGTTTTGCAGAAACACTTGAATCTTTAGGCTTCAAGACAAGCGACGCTGATCCATGCTTATATACAAAATTTGTAGGAGATAAGAAAATCTTAATAGCACTCTACGTTGATGATGGTTTGGTTGCAGCGAGTAATGAAAACCTAGCAAATAGTTTCATCTCTGAACTAAAACAGATTTTAATGATTACTAGCAAACCAGCTTCATTCTATCTTGGGTTGGAGATAGAACAAATGAAGGACGGCTCGATTTTCATAAAGCAGGAAGCTTATGCAAATAAGGTTTTGGAGAGGTTCAATATGAAAGACTGTAATCCAGTATGGACTCCTTTACAGAAAGAAGGAATTATCGAAGAAGGGAAAGCTGACAAAGAGTCACAGTCATTTCCCTACAGAGAAGCAGTAGGCTCGCTCGCTTACTTGATGGTGGGCACTCGCCCTGATTTGGCGTATGCTGTAGGAATGGCTTCGAGGAGTTTAGAAAATCCAACTTCTAGCGACTGGCGTATGGTTAAGCGGATAATGAGATATTTGAAAGGAACATTATCAAGAGGAATAATGTATGTTCATGATGCAAATTCTCCTAACCAAATAAAAGCCTACAGTGATGCTGATCATGCTGGATGCTTGAAAACAGGACGTTCTACGACTGGAGTATTATGTTTGTTTTCAAGAGGAGCTATCTCCTGGATGAGCCAACGACAACCTTCAGTCGCCATTAGCACTACAGAAGCTGAGCTTGTGGCAGCAAGTGAAGCTGCAAGGGAATTAATTTGGCTAAAGAGACTGTTCAAAGACTTGAATGACCAAAAAGAAATTCCAGTTTTGTTTGTGGACAACGAAGCAGCGGTGAAACTAGCACATAATCCAGAGTTTCATCGTCGCACCAAGCACATTCGTGTGAGGCACTTCTTCGTGAGGGAGCTTGTGCTTCAAAACGACATCGTGGTTGAGAGGACTAGCTCTGCTACCCAGTTAGCAGACCTCCTAACTAAGGCCCTGCCCAGACCCAGATTGCAGGAACTAGCTCAGAACTTGGGTCTGAAGGATAAATTCAAACGGCCGACTAGCAGCTGAGGGAAAGTGTTAAAGCCTCCTTGTTGTTTGTTCAGCTGCAGTGACATAATTACTTTTTATAAGTCGTGTCACTTGTCACCTTTCGTTTGTTCTCTAATATACGTTTTCTTTAATTATATTTTCTATTATTCTATTACAAAACCCTGAGTTTCGCTTGAGACGCTTCACCGCACATTCAGCACTCTGCTACAGTTATAAAACCTAAACACTGCTTTATTTACAATAAATTTTAGGTTAAGTATGAAAATAACATTTAACTTTTTGTCTTACAAAAAATTGTGCAACATTGAAATAACGACATTTTTCGCTTTCAACGAACCTTTTTTATGTAAATAACAAGAAAAAGGGTCTGTTACCTGATGATACCACTTCTTTTTATCCTCATATTCCAAGGTTTCAGCAAAATGCTTCGCAATACCCTCTCCTTTTTTTGTATCGGCATTTTTGTCAGGCCGGCTGTAATTTGTGTACGCCTCGTCAACTAATATGTTTTCCTCGAACCTTTTGTGCTTCATTTTCGCTTACTTATTATGAATACAATTAATTAAAATAAAGAAAAACACGTGAAAAATGAACACTTGCCATGCTACTTTGACAATTGGTTTTTTTTTTTTTTTTTTTTTTCCTTCGCCCTTCTCGGGCAGGCTAAGGTCTTGGATCATACCGCCTCGTCTTCAGTGTTATTTAACTTTCTTGATTTTTATGTAAGGCCAAAGCCTCGTCCTCAGTAGTTTATTCCTTGTTTAATATTTATTTTAGGCCTGAGCCACGTCTTCAGTGTTATTTATCTTTCTTGGTTTTTATGTAAGGCCAAAGCCTCGTCCTCAGTAGTTATTTATTTTAGGCCTGAGCCACGTCTTCAGTATTCATCATTATATAGTAAAATCATTATATGTTGTCATATCCGAGTATTAGTAAGGTCATATCCGTGTATTCGTCATAATCATGTTGTGAAGTAAGGTCCTTGTAGTCGCACCGAACGGTCAAATTACCCATCCAGTGCTGTCAATAAATTTATACAGTGCTATGTATGTACTGTAATTTTCCAGCAAACCTTGAGTGTCGCGCGGGATGCTTGCTGGCGTTTTATATATTTCCAATAATTTATCAACTAAATAAATTCTTTGTAAGTCGTAAGCAGGGCATTCAAAAATTATATGATCTAGAGTCTGATCACTTCCTATGTCACAATTGATACAAACAGGCGATGTTATAATTTTCATTCTGGCTAAATGTGCATTGAATCTTCCATGTCCCAGTCTAAGACGATTTAAAATTGTATAAAATTTTCTGCTCTTAGGAATAAGAGATCTGGTGAACCAGGGCTTAGAACCAATGGTTTGATTTATTTTCGCATACCATTTTCCTTTAGTTCTTAGTGTTTCTTGCCAGTTCTCATGCCAAGTAAAGGTGTATTGTTCATGTAATTTGGTAAGCAGGTCGGATCTTGGTATGGCAACATTTCTCGTGTCTGGGATGTCAACGTCAACAATAACTCTTGCTAGATAATCTGCGTTTTCGTTTCCTGCTACTCCTATGTGGGAGGGTGTCCATAATAAACATATCGTAAATCCTCTAGAACAAAGATCAGCGTATAAAGTCCGAATCTCACATAAAATATTTCCGGTATTGGCGTCCAGTTTCGGATTTTGTAAGGCCATGAGAACACTCATGCAGTCGGTCGCTATAAGCCAGTCTGTGTGCCCAAGATTCTTTTCATGTATATACTGCAAAGCTGATAAAATGGCTAGAGATTCAGCTGTAAATATAGACATGGCTCCAGGTAACCGAACTCCATGTCCAACATTAATATGAGGTATATAAATAGCTAGCGAAACATTTCTATTGTTTTTGGATCCATCAGTAAATATATGCCTGTATCCAGTGAACTCTGCAATTAACTGATAAACCTCTTCTTTAGTGCGTAGGTCACGGTTAATGTAAATGTCCATGGGCCAAAATTTGCTGATATAATTACCAGAGTAACATGGCCATCTGTCTTTACATTTCTCAATTTGATATTGATCATCAATACTGATTATATTAGAAAAGTCATGAAATATATAAGGGACATTTACAGAATTTGAGGGACTGTATACTCTATGATAAAATAATATTTTCTTTAATAGAGGATGATTTTTGAAAGATAAAAGTTTGAGAATGTATTTGGATTTTAAAAACTGAAATCTTAAATTCATAGGAGGAGTGTTACACTCAATTTGAAGTGAATTAATTGGAGTTGGTTTCATTGCACCAGTGACACATCTAAGATTGTGATTTTGAAGAATCTCTAATTTGTGAACCAATCTCTGATCAGACCCAAAGCATAAAAATCCATATTCAAAATGACTACGAACTAAAGATTTATATAGCATAAGTAAAATTTTAGGATCAGCTGCAAATGACAGTGACTTTATAAAATTAAATGCTTTATTAGCTCTACCTAACAGATAGTCAACATACTTAGACCATGAGAGGCTGCTTGTAAAAATTATACCCAAAAACTTCACTTCATTCACTATTGGAAGAACACTATTATTGTAATAAATACGTAGGTCTGTTTCACACTCTCCAAACACTATAACTTTAGATTTTTCTGAACTGATATCCAAGTTTAGATAGTGAAAATAGTTCTTTAGCCGAGTTAAAGCTGAGTTTAAAATACTTTCAACAGAACTTATATCTGAACCTGAAGCATAGATTACCAAATCATCTGCAAACTGCAAATTTGCCACTTCAAGACCAAGTACAATGTTTAGTCTATGTAAATAAAGAAGGTAAATCAATGGACTGAGGATGCCACCTTGACATACCCCTTTGTATGAAAAACGTGGCCCTACTAAAAGTTTATTTACTTTGACATATACTTCTCTGCCATGTAAAAAGTTAAAGATCCATATTATAATTTTTTCAGGAATACCAAGGGCACGAAGTTCACCACACAAAATGTGGTGATTGATGTTATTGAATGCACCCACTATATCAAAGAAGACACCAACAAAATGATTGTCCATTTTATTAGAATTGTATATATCTAATTGCAAATGAGAAATGCTATCTCGAGTGGAGTAACCACGTCGAAAGCCAAATTGATTGGATGGTAATAGACTATTACTTTCTATATAAAATTCTAGCCTTTGTTTAATTAATTGTTCAAAGGTTTTTCCCATGCATGAAGTTAATGCTACTGGCCTATATGATTCTGCTTTATGTCTTTCTTTGTTAGGTTTAAGTACTGGGATGAGACAATCTATTTTCCATTCATTAGGGATGGTCATTTCCTGCCAGAGTAGATTAAAAACTTGTAGTATGTCAGAGAGTGCCTTAATTGATACATTTTTCAACATTTTATAGGGTATTCCGTCAAGGCCAAAAGCTGAATCACGTCTAGATGATATTGCAGATTTTAATTCCTGAAGAGAAAATGGATTAAGTAGATACTCATATTGTCCTGAAGCTTTTACTTCATAAGAAATTGATTGAAATGGCCCCTCAACTGTATCTGGAGTATATTTTTTAAGAAAATCGAATACCCAAGCTGAAATATTATTACTTGGAGGTTTATATGTTTTATTAAATCTCTTTGAAATTTGCCAAACTCTAGATAATGGAGTAGTTCTATTAAATGACTCACATAGAGAAATCCAGCTCAAATGTCTTTCTCTTTTTAACACTAACTTTTTAGTGCTTGTATTTTTTTAAACTCAATATATTTTTCTAATGTGGGATTGTATTTGAACTCTTTATAGGCATTCCTAGAGTCTTCTACTGCTTTAGTGCAATTCAAATTCCACCATGGTAATGGGATGCGTTTTTTACGATTACTAGTAACTAATGTTGCATCAAAAGATGTAGCAGGTCTTAAATTTGAGGGTGATGATTTAATAATAGCTAAATTTAACAACTTTATCAAGTCATTGTATGACTGTAGTGGGTTATCTTGATTAATTTTAAAATCTACTATCAAACTATCAACATTCTTCCTATATAATACCCAATCAACCAAGTTAAAATTAAAATGTTTTGGTAAATTTGAAGTTTCTGTATCATGTGAGATATTATAATTGTTATTTATATGTACCCTTGTAATTACAGGCAAATGATAACTACCTAACGGATCGTCATGAACAGACCAGTTACAAGACAATGATATTGAAGCTGATACTACAGTTAAATCAAGTGCATTTCTTTGCCACCTATCAGAGCCTACAGTAGTCATTTCTCCATCATTTAATAAAACCAAATTATAATCATTAATGATTTCAAGCACCTCGCGGCCGCGAATGTTCACACTGTTACATCCCCAAGCCGAATGATGTGCATTGAAATCTCCACCGATCAAGAGAGGACCAGGAATACTGCGAATTAAATTATCAAACTTATACTTAGTAAATGGAGCGTTTCCAGGACTATAAAAACTGACTAATGAAATTTCTTTACTATTGCCATATTTTAAACGAATCGCTATATTTTGTATGGAATCATCACATAAAGTATCTATTTTACTAAATTGTAAACTGTTATGTATTAAAATAGCTACACCATTGTGTGTATTACCTGAGTCTAATCTTACTATATTATATCCTTTAATACTAAATCTCATGTGAGGCTTGAGCCAAGTCTCACACAATAAAGCTATATGTATGTTATACTCATATAAAAAATATGAAAAAGCATGTTTGTTACTATTGATGCTCTGGGCATTCCACTGTACTATATTTAGCTGATCCATAAAATTAAGGTTTACTTATATTATTCTGAATTTTTGATAATAGAACATCTTTTATGCTTTGAGTGCAAATACTCTTTTCGTTATTTTTATTTTGAGAAATTAATGTTACTATTGTCTGTATTAAAATATTTAAAATTGGTTCTGTTTCAACTAATGATTGTAATTGTTTAGCAGGACTGGCCTTTGAAAGAGATGGAAATGACTTTTCATTGAATAAATCTGCATATGATTTTTTATTAATCTTGTTTTTGTTTTCTTCCACTTTTTGTTGTTTAACTGGGCACTGTGACGAAATAGCTACATGTTTACCTTGACAGTGGCAACATGTTGCCTCCGTTGATGGTATTTGGCATTCTTTATAATTATGGTCCTTTGAACATATGGAACATCTTTGGGAGTTCTTACAGAATTTAGCTATATGGCCATACCTTAGACACTTCAAGCATTGTTTTACCGGCGGAATGTACGGACGCACTTCGAACCGCCAGCTGTTCAGGTCTACACTATCGGGTATCGTTGCACACGAGAATGTGATGGACACCGTCTTCGTAGGCTGAAAGGACACCCTTCTGAAATAGTGCGACGCATAAATCTTCTAATAGAAATAATATTCTTTGTGCTAGTTATTGCGTTGTAGATGTGTTCGTTGCTAAGGTCAATGGGAACATGCATGATAACACCTGTATTTTCCGTAGCGGCTGCAGGAATACTGGCTTTCAATTTAAAAGTATCCAAAAATTTTCTATTCATTAACGCTGCATTAGCCAAACCAGGACGTTCAAAAATGACACCAATTTTGTAACGATTCATCCGTAATAATTGTTTTACACCCTTGTTGTATTTTTTAATACTGGTTGAAAGAGACATCATATCTCTATCACCAATCGGGACTAAATCAATGCTCTCTAGAAACACGACATATTCAAAATTGCCTCCGTTTTCAGGATATGACCTAATGTAGTCGGGAATCCTGAATTCCCGATACTTATCCTTTTCTACAGGGACAGCTTCCTCTGAAGAGCTTGAGGCTCCACCATCGTCTTCAGAGGACACCAACGGTGGAGCAGAAGGCGAACTATCTTCTTTTTTTCTTTTCTTAGGATTCCCTTTCTTCCCCATCATGAGAAGAGCAAGAAAATTAACTTATGGATGAAAAAAATAATTATTTAAAAATTTGTTTTAAAAAAGGCGCCCTTTCGCTATGAATTTCCCGCGCTTTTTTTTTTCTTGACAATTGGGTGGATATGCATATGACAGATGTCTGATAGATAATCTGATTATTGACGTTAATATTGGCTCTGATACACGGCCTTTTAAAACACAACACGGACTAGAAATACACTGGTTGTAGGCAATGATACAAACGACAGCAAGTTTAGTAGCAATCTTTGTGGCAGAGATTTATAACCAGCAATCTACTCTTCTTTACTTCCAGAAGAAGAAGAAATGTTCGCGTTGTGGCTGAGATGACGCTCAAAATTATATCAAAAGGTTGGAGTCCCTAATAAGGCTGACTGCCACAGGGTGCACTGGATGTAATAACGTCAACTTCATCATCATCTTTTAGTGGAAAGGTGCACTGACTCATCTCATAGGCCGCCACAATCATCACCACAACAGCTGGCCCTATCCTTGGTAAAAGCTAGAAAGCCTTGTATTCCAACAGGAAAAATTATAGGCGTGTCAGAATCAGGAAACCTATTTTGCTATAGCAATTTGCACTTTATTGTATGTCCTTAAAGTGATTTTGGCATGACATACGTCGTCGATTTTGTCATCTAATTAAAAAAGTAGTTTGATAGCTACAGGGCAGTGCGGGGGGCACTTCGTCTGTTATTTTCATCAAATATTTCATTAGAAATCAACTTTTTAAGTAAAACTAGAATAAATTAAGCAAAATGGATGAGAAAGGAAGAAAAGTTATCGTTTGCGACAACGGCACAGGCGTAAGTCCACTCAAAATGACGATTTAAAATGGTGGTTTTGATAAGCCCCTGAATCATCGTTTTCCTCATGATTTTCTGTCGGTTTTAGTTCGTGAAGTGTGGATATGCGGGCAGCAACTTCCCCGCATTCATATTCCCGTCGATGGTGGGCCGGCCGATCATCAGGGCCGAGAATAAGATCGGAGATATTGATGTGAAGGTGAGTGTCGAAACTATGTGAAATCAGGTGTGTTAGCGGAACTGAGCCGTATCCTGTTGACTGAAATATGTTGCGTGTAATAGGGACAACGTATAAAGTAATGTAAGGTCACTTTTAATGTAAACACATTGATATAAAAAATTTATAAATATTATCCTTTTTCTAATCAGTACACAGGTTTACCTTACCTACCATATTTCAGATCAAAAATAGTGTTTACAAGATAATTCACTAAATACTTCAATCATAACACACACACCCTGTTGAAAGTTATTATAATCTAAAACAATAGTCATGTTTATTTGTAGCACATTCCAGTTGTGAACAAATGACAAATAACTAAACAATTTAAGGTCATGAACACATTAGCATAATATATGTAATATTACAGTTTAGTGTCAACAGTCACACATTTCATTTCAGAATTTGACTAGATTATTGTAAAACCTGTTTATCCTTATCCCCATTTATTTGGGGTTGGCACAGCACAGTATTCTTCCATATTTCTCTATTACTCCTCATCTCATGAGTCACATCCTTTCTAGACATATCATCCATCCATCGTATCCTGGACTTCCTCTACTCTTATAGCCAACCACATTCATACTCAAAACCTTCTTATTCCTCCGCATTAAAACCGGTTATTCAATAAAATAGTAACTCACTTAGAAAGACCCTTCTAAGTACACAAATTTAAAATTATTTACAGACTGTGGACACTATTTATATATATATTTTTTAAACTTACATACACAAATAGCCAGACCTGGAACAACTATCTGTAGGCCATCCAAATCTTTGTTACGTGCGGGGATCGAACCTGCGACACGCAGAGCAGCAGTCAATTGCTCAACCAACACCTATACCGTGCCATCAATATTCATGTTATCTGCAAATTACTGTAGTTTCAATGTGAAGCTGGTAGGTTTAAGGGATCATCCATAAAGTACGTCACAGGTTAAGGGGAAGGGAGGAGGTCGACGAAGTGTAACATTGTGTGACAAGGGGTGGGAGGGGTCCTAAGTTTTGTGACGTCACATTTCTTTGTTTTACCAAATCTTATATATTAAGTGCTAAAATGCCATTAACATTTGAACTATTAACGAAAAACTTAAAACTCTATCTGCTTCTGTAAGGTTTAAATTGTTTTGTTGGCAGGTTCACACTCGCTCTACTAGCATACATTAAATGAAAATAAAGCTAATTTTTGAAGTACAGTTTTAATTTAATAATTTCTAGATATGTGACATCACACTAGGGAGGGGAGGGTCTCATAAATGTGACCAACTGTGACAAGGACGGGAGAGGGGTCAAAAAATTACGAAATTAGTGTTACGTACTTTATGGGTGACTCCTAATATCAGGTGGGTGGGACGGATAGTGACACACAAACACTAACCACTTTTTTTTTTAAAAAACGACGTTTTTAGTTTGAGTTAAATTAATTGTTTATTAATTTTATTTAATGCTATGTATTTAAATTGAAGAAGTATTTTAATGTTACAGGATATGTTTATTGGAGTAAGTCAAAATATGTTTCAGCATGTTTTTTTTTTAAATAACTTGTGTTGTCAAATCTTGTGAAAAACATTTGAAACTAATCCTTGTGTCTGAGAAAAGATGCATGTATAGAGTGTACGCACATCAACCAATCTAGCTATAAATAAAACAGCCTATGTGGATCTCTCATTGTACTTGAAACCTAAACAAAGCGAGGTCATGTTATACTGGAAATGTATAACTCGATGTGTGTACAATGGGGAAGGCAGATCGAAGCTGATTTTAGATGGCGTGTCCATATCTTAGTCCCTGGCCAATGAGGTCAATCTATTTTGAAATATAAAATAACATTGACAGATTTTCAACCAATGACAATGCTTGGTACGGTCAGCAACGAAAGTCGCCATACATATCCAAAATTATAAGACGTCTTAATTTTAGAACGATCCATATTAACAGACTGGAGTAATCGACAAAGCAATATTTTCATCAATGGTTACACAAATTCGCCAAACAATGTTACATGAGATCACACTGATCAGCACAAAACTTGGTGTTATAATGATAAGTGTTAACCGACTTTTAATGCCGACTGTACAAGCTATGCTAGCCCATTACATTTACAGTTGACTTCTCCATTCATAAAATAAATTTGTTACTTACAGTAATGTTCATTTAAAGCCCAAAAAGAAGTACAATGTTTTTACTGTATTTAGAACTACAAACATAACACTGTTTATACAATATGTTACAAAAAACCCTGTCTGATCCGAAAGAGGCATATAGGTATACTAATGGCATTACCAAATAAAATAAGAAACATAAAATATTCATGAAACTGAACAGATAAATGAATTTTAAAAACCTGATTTTTGTTCCAAAATTACCACCATTTCCCTAAAATCTGTCGGGGTATTTTATTTTTAATCCAAAAAGAACTACATAAATAGAATCTAATCTCGATATCTAATAATAACACCTTCGCGGATGGGACAGGGTTTTTTTTTTGTAATATATTGTATACTTGAAATAACCGACAATCATAAAATGAATTGTATTGTTGTTATAAAACTGTGACAATGACAAAACTTTGGATGAATTATGCAATTTTCTTTAAAAAAACCAATACTCTCATGGTTAATCTTTTTTAACACATGTAAAATTTCATGCAACCAGGCTTTCAACTATGAGGATGTGGAAGTTTCGGTATGTCTGAGCAGCCATACTATGCAGTGCTTTGCAGCAAAAACTATAATCATGCTTATATTTATTTAAGTACTTCATGAGACATACAAATATTTATGAGTGATAGACTGCACAAGACGAAGACAATCTTAATCACTATTTGTTACTAGTCTGTAACAAATCGGTCTGCCTCTTGTCTCATTTTGTATCAAAATAAAAATAAATTGGTATCAAATTTTTTTGTATGAAAATGTTTGGGATATTAATGTTCGGGATCTAAATTTTTTGTATGAAAAAGTTCGGGATCAAAATGTTTTGTATGAAAATGTTCGGGATCAAAATTCTTGTATGAAAATACTCCCAATGTCCGCTTTATAAAGTCTTTTAAATCTCTTTGTGTACATTCAAGGTTTTTTTTTGTTCATAAATTGCCTTGCAACATAAATTGCCTGTTTATTTAAAATTAAAGCAATCATTCATTGACTGAGTGTAGGTACATAGGTGGATTTAATGCCACAAGACATTCTCTGCCACTCAGATACTTATGCTTGTATTTACTGAGACAACAATTTTTTAAAATTTTTATTTGTAAAAGGAACCATATGGATATGCCAACCCCATCGTACCTTATAAACTATTATTATATACTTTGTATATCTGCTTACTATGCATTAGAAGGAGAATCATTGAATAGACCTCTTCACCAAGCCACACAGTCTCTTTGCAAACATTGATCTAGAAATTTAGATACACTTATAAGTAAGCAATGCCTTAATAAACGATAACTGACAAATTTATTGCTGCACTATTCTTAACATGTATGATGTAACCAAGATTTTGTAATATATTTTGATTTAAAAGAGTGTCCATGGAGTTTCTTGCCCATTCTTCTCCATATAGATCTACGCTTTGGAATGGGCAACTACAGTACTTTCACAAGTTATTATGTCTTGTGACTGGGACTGTAGCATCGCGTTTTTTTGTTTTTTGATTTTCAAAAGTGCCTGTAATGGTCTAATTGAAATAAACGCTTTGAATTGAGTTTGAGTATGACTATCTATAAGCCTCGTGTTTTTGGTCAAGTTGTAGTAAGCGTGACTACTGAGTATGACGTACAGAGTTCCATTCCTGAGCGGGGTAAAGTGTTATTAGATTTTCCATCAGGAATTCCTCAGTAGCAGTCATGCAGTCTGGATTTGTGCCCGGTTGATGGCATTAGGCTTACCTTCTGTTAAATGGGACATAAAATGTAACTGGCGAAATGTGGGTGTACTATTAGGTACACACCTGTGCCTAACTCAGACTCAAAGCATTTATTTCAATTAGACCATTACAGGCACTTTTGAAAGTCGAAAAACAAAAAAACGCGAAGCTACAGTCTCAGTCACATCTTGTGAAAGTACTGTAGTTGCCCATTCCAAAACGTAGATCTCTATGGAGAAGAATAGGCAAGAAACTCCATGGACACTCTTTTAAATCAAAATATGTTACAAAATCTTGGTTACATCATTCGTGTTGAGAACTCTTCTGGGATTACAGGCGTGATTTTATTACTATCAATAAGATAGAAAACTAGGACATTTGCATGATATGCCAGACAACTTTACTAGAAGTGGTGAAACAGCCCACATCTATAGCATCTTCTTTTCTTCTGAAATGTTTAATTTTGAAGCTGCATAGTATTGGCCTGTATATAGCACTATAGCCATATATATATCTACTGCCTTTAAAAATGGGTAGTTAGAAAACTAAAACATTTATACTTGCGTTGCATTCTTTTTAGCAGTTCTTTTCTAAACAATATGCATATTTAATAAGTTCTAACAAGCTTACAGTTTTATTTTTGTATTGTTTTTGCCGTTTTCCAGATTATTTTAAATACTAATAACTGTGTTATGTAACCATTTTAAAACCAGGAAAATGGCACATTGAGTTTCAAAGAAAGTCTGACTTTTAAGACCAAACTCTGTTCAGACCATAGTGACTTAAATTGCTAAGAAAAGTCGTCATACGAATGTGTATCTTGTTTTTATGTCAATAAGTTTCATATTTCTATGAGCGATTGTGAATAAGGGTTTCATGCTAAAACAAACATTTTTCTGTTACTGTTAATGTTGATATTCGTATGAAACACCTACTTTACTTCTAAAGTCAAACTCCAGTAAATTTTGACCTCAAACCTGTGTCATAGTCTCTTTCTATAGCTCAATGTGTTATATAAAGGGTTTAACCTCATCTAGCAGCACGCATTCGCACTTTCCAAGCTCCTATCGTTTTCTGTTGCTCAGAACCGCCATTTGCTAGCTTGCTGCGAGAAACAGCGGGTATGCTATCGCACTCGGCAGCATCGACGATGCGTTTGGCAGCACGCTCTGTTTCTAAAAGGATAGGAGTCTAAAGATGGGTTCATGGACGGGTCAGGTCTCAAGTGTGTATGCTGTGTGTCTCCTCAGACAATAGCCCACCTTTCATCTTGCGATGCATGTCCTGACACTTCATGATCTTACGACAGCATCAGCGAGCGGAGTTGGCGTGGCTAAATATTATGTATTTGTTGGAAATTTGACTTCAAGACGCTAAGAAGGCGGAGCGTGGAAAAACGCGATTCCGTGCTGCTAGATGAGGCGCAACCCTTAATGCCTGGTACTTAATTAAGATTGTTTTTTGTTATTTATGTTAAATGAAATTTGGTTATTTCAGGATTTGATGGTTGGTGATGAGGCTTCCAAACTCAGATCCATGCTCGAAGTTAGCTATCCTATGGAAAATGGAGTAAGTATTCTCTACTGTTTTTTTCTTTAAAAACATTATTATTTCAAAATCTAACAGCACGCATAGCATTGTTGTCTACGGAAGAATCGACAGTGGCATATTGCATACAACGTGGCAATGCTGCCAGTCTCTTGGGCACATTACCAGCTGACAGCGTCATACACACACCTTTTCATAGTTTATTGTTATTTTAGTTTTTTAATTTATTAGTTTGTTATTCTTTGTTATGTATATAAAAAATAGATTGAAATAAAGGGAGACTGAACAAAAACATCACAACTCCACCAAGCTAAGTTTGCACCTCGCTGGAATGTGTATATTTGAATGTACCTATATATAATATAATGTAAAAAAAATGCATAGTAAAATCTACCAAACATTTTTTTACTTTTTTAAAGTCATAGCGAATCCTTTTTTGCAGACAAAATCAACGGGAGGTGCAAACTTAGCTTGGTCGAGTTGTACTTTGTAACTGTAATTTAATCACATGATTGTTTTGTATCTCTAGTTAATCTAATGTCTAGGCCGGAAACTTTTGGACGTTACTATGTGTTCACATCTTCAGTAAGATCTTATCGCTCTCTCTCTTCATCTGCAGGTCGTACGAAATTGGGAAGACATGTGCCACGTATGGGACTACACTTTTGGGGAGAGCAAGATGAATATCGACCCCAAGGAGACTAAGATCCTGCTGACTGAACCACCCATGAACCCCACCAAGAATAGGGAGAAGATGATTGAGGTAAGACATCATTTGGATACATACTTAGGTCCATGGTTACTCTTGTAAAATCATTTGGTTAAAGTATGGGAGGACAGCGTAGGCCCGACAATAAGTCGTTGCCTACTACAAAAGGTAGAACAAGAAAACTCATGCCTTTGCTCATGGGGGACCACAGAACACCGCCGGCCATGTTCTTTACGGAAAAATCAATCGATTTCACAATCACGTTAAGCCGTTGGTCCTGGCTGTCATTTGCAGATCTTTGAGAGTCGTTACAGATAGTAAAACCCCGAAAGCCTGCTTAGTCTCTTAAATGTTTGTAAACACACCCACGGTACAGGAGAAATTCCAATTGAGGGCAACGTTTTTAAAAGTGGTGGAAAAAACCAATAAGACTGCCCGACCCGGGAATCGAATTTATCAGTATTGGTAGTGTGTTAATTTATCCTATATCCAGCTCGTATAATATTTTTAGTGAATGGCAGTATATTTTTAGGCTCTGTTAAGAGCGTTTATACCCTACAGCATTTCATACAAACTTTCAAGTCTTTATTTTCCGAAATGACTGAACAGATTTTAATGAAACTTCCTACGCATAAGCAGTATACATAGGTCTAAAAAGTTACTAAAAAACATTTTCGAAATGTCTTTTAAAAATGAAGATAATTGGAAATTTCTGTTTCTATAGATAATTAAAAATCGGTCTAATTTAGCTGTAACATCATTTTTCGAAAATGTTTTTTAGTAACTTTTTAGGCCTATGTATACTGCTTATGCGTAGGAAGTTTCATTAAAATCTGTTCAGTCATTTCGGAAAATAACGACTTGAAAGTTTGTATGAAATGCCGTAGGGTATAAACGCTCTTAAATTTTCTTCTTTTACTATTTGCATGGCCCCAAATCAGTAATTAAAAACAATCAACTTTGTATTTTTACAGGTAATGTTCGAAAAGTACGAGTTTGACAGTGCATACATCGCTATCCAGGCGGTGTTGACGTTATACGCCCAAGGTCTTATCTCTGGCGTCGTCGTTGATTCAGGTAAGGTTCACGACTAACAGGTTTAATTTTGTGTCTCTGCGATTCAGAGCAAATTATACCTAAGATTAGTGAACCTACATTTATAAATGGTTCTAAAAAAAACCAATGTGGATTTATAATTAGTTCGGAGGATCTCGTGGCTAAATAATAACAGCTGCACGGGTCGATCTTTAAGGTTAAGTCGTGCTTGCCGAGGTAGGTTCGTAAATGGGTGACCATAATTACATACCGAGTTTCCTCCGTGCCTCGGAAAGCACGTTAAGCCGTTGGTCCCGGCGGTCATTTGTAGATCTTTGATAGTCGTTACGAGTAGCCAAAAGTCTGACATCCAGTCTTCCCAAAAGGTATCGTATTACCCAGTTACTGGGTTGTGGAGGTCAGATAGGCAGTCGCTTCATGTAAAATACTGGTACTCAGCTGCATCCCCGTATCCCCCGACCCCGCCGATCTTTCAAAAACAAAACAAGATGAACAATCAATCTAAAACAAACTTTATTGCAATGGGAAAAGGATGATTTTACGTGGCATAAAGGGTGGGGGTGCAACACCAATTCCCGTTACGGCATACAACATCGGTTTTACTGCCTAGTCGCGCATATAAATGTTTCACATCAAAAAACTCAATCTGTCATTGTTGATATTTTTTATTTATTTTGTTCTAAACCCTAGGTGATGGTGTGACCCACATTTGTCCCGTATACGAGGAGTTCTCGTTGCCTCATCTGACGCGAAGACTGGATATAGCAGGACGAGATATCACTAGGTATCTTATCAAGGTAAGCTAAACTCACCGGCTCTCGTCCGTCTCATGACGACAGGCCGTGCCGACGGCGCGTTCGTGTTCCACGCGCGCCTCAAGGAGATGTCAGCAAATCGGAAGGGGTCCGAGAGGGCCGATGCCTGCCAGGGCTGTTCGAAAGAGATGGCCCTGGAACACAAAGGGTTAAGAAGGAACATGGATGGGTTTAAGTCAGTACAAGTCTGACACTCCCTTTCGCTCCGCCCAAAGCGGGAGGGGTCATTTAATGATTTGCCATCAGTAAATAAAAAAAAGGTCAGCTAAACTTTCTTCATTACCTTCTTTTAGTTACGTTAGCTCGTGGCTAAATAAAAACAGCCGCACGGGTCGATCTTTAAGGTTAAACCGTGCTTGCCGAGGTTGGTCCGCCGATGGGTGACCATAATTACATACCGAGTTTCCTCTGTGCCTCGGAAAGCACGTTAAGCCGTTGCTCCCGGCTGTCATTTCACCAGGCTGTATCTCATGAACCGTGATAGTTAGCCAGTTGAAATTTCTACAGATTATGTATTTAGACAACATGTAACGTAATAAACGCACACCCTCAAACACCCCAATAACAGTATTATATTATAATCATAATACATACTCTGAAATTTTAGTTAAACATGTATAGACATTGATTAGTAAAGACTTTAACTTATAAGTTTTTAAACTGACATGGTCACTAACACTATCAACAACACTTGTAACGGGATATTTACCATGTTTATTATTTGTTATGAGTTCCCGATATTTCGGCGCTGTTGCAAACGCCATGATCACGGATAAACAGAGAGACTTTAACTTCCTTAAAATAAGGTTAATTTTTCTTTATATTATATTAAAAGACGGAATTTGTAATTTTGTATTAATACAAATGAAACTGAACTTTTAAAGTCTTATTGCCTTGAGTTACGGTCCATTTTAGTTGGTTTGACTGTACAGGGGTAGTGTGTCAGTAATTTA
Organism: Cerastis rubricosa; assembly: GCA_949152445.1. Lineage (NCBI taxonomy): Eukaryota > Metazoa > Arthropoda > Insecta > Lepidoptera > Noctuidae > Cerastis > Cerastis rubricosa. The sequence continues at coordinate 12,538,913 of OX424548.1, read as the reverse complement.
CGTAGTTTTAATTATTTTTGGGATAAAAAATAACCTATATTTAAAATGATAGAAATCGATTCAGTAAACGATTCTGAACAAACAACTTTCAGGATGTGCGTTAATTATGTTACATGTTGTATATTACTTTTTAGAATTCATTTCATTATAATTTAGTTATTTTGTTAATTTTAATCATTTTTTGTATGTCTTGCTCGAGACTAATAAATATTATTTTCTTTCTTTCTTTCTTCCCAGCTCCTCCTTCTCCGAGGCTACGCTTTCAACCACTCAGCAGACTTCGAGACAGTTCGCATGATGAAGGAGAAGCTCTGCTACATTGGGTACAACATCGAGCAAGAGCAGCGCCTCGCTTGGGAGACCACTGTGCTCGTGGAGCCCTATGTGGTGAGTGCAGCCCTACTGTGGCAACTAGCATGAAGGATAAAGCGCTGTGCTTCTATACAAGGTGTTGTTTTGCGTCCTCGTTAAAATTCAGGAGGTTGTCACAAAAGACATAAAATAATCAATTTAAATTACGGTACCTAGGTAATTATTAAAAAATGCTGTTGTTTTTTGTTGTATAAATTGGTCAGTATTTCAGAATAACTTAACGTGAATTAGGGAATAAGAAATTATCGAATAAACGTTTGAGATTGTTTGTATGTGTGAAAGCGCGGTTATACGACGAGGATCAGACGGGACATTTTTTAAACACGGTTGGTTCATATTTACCGATTTCCGGAAATAAGACAAAAAAATACCTACCCATTTTATTATTGATTCGGGTCGAGAATCATTAGCTTAATTACTTCCTTGAACTTGACAAGAATGCAAAACAACAGCTTTTATTTATTGTGGGAACCGCCAGCCGAAATTCAGTGTCGGCTTCTCTGTTTTCCGACCTTTATAATTGGGATCGTTTTAAAGTTCGTTAAAGCGAAAACTTAACTGAATTTTTCTCCATCGTGGCCCGTTCAAATAATGTACTTCACATTTGTTTGAAAAGATTTAATGAACGTTTATTTTTAACCCCCAACCAAAAAAGAGGGGTGTTATAAGTTTGACCGTGTGTATCTGTGTATTTGTGTGTCTGTGTGTCTGCCTGTGGCATCATAGCTCCTAAACGGATGAACCGATTTTGACAAAAGTGGTGTCGTTTGAAAGGTATTTTAAACGAGAGTGTTCTTAGCTATGTTTCGAGAAAATCTGCTCAGCCCTTTGAAGATAATCACCTCTTTTCTAGTTGTAGAAGGGATATAAACTAACACAGACTAAACTTTCACAGGTAGTTGTAGTAAATGTTGTCGCTTGTCACCATGGGCATTGCTGAGTGGGGGGTGCACCCCCCCTCCCTCCGAAATTTACTTTTTTTTTAAATTTATAACTTTCCTTGGTTTCGTTAATTAGCGAGAAGAGACGCAACACTGAGAAAATTGAAATGAAAGGGGGGAGGCCTATGGCCAGTAGTGGGACAGTCAAGGCTAAGAAAAAATAATACAAGTTTAAAAAGCACGAAAAAAAAAAGAAATTTAACCGCTAAGAAGACCGCTTAGTACAAGCACAGAACGAAGCGGACCCCCGACGCTGCAACGCTTGGATTAATTTATTTTCGGTTTTCTGGTGTCGGGGGTTTTTTAAATTTTTAATTTAATTTTTGTTAAGTATTATATTATTGATTTTATTTGATTAGTGTGAATGTGAGGACCATGTGGGTCATGTTTTTTCGCTTTGGTTTTATCGATTATCTGGCAGTATTAGTACTATAAGCGACCTTCAAAAAGTTTAGTTTCTTTGGCATTGTTCGTCGTGTCGTTGGGCTCTTTGGCTGAATTTTCTTACTGTCGGGACGGGTCCACTCAAATCTGTGTGGTTCTCTCTTCAAAAGACCACCTCAGACACTTATATGCATAGTCGTCATGTGTTGGCCAAGTTTATGAACCTTTAAAGAGACTGTGACCTCTGAGTTTGTTTCTTCTCAGAGTAGTCAGGTACAAAACACCGGCCTACGTATGTAGTACGTATTTGATCAATCTACCTGGCCACAATTATGCGACGTGTAAAAGTGTTTGTAAAAATCTATTTGAAAAATAAACATCATTTATCATCTATGCAGTTTGGCCAACAATATAAAGAGCCCTGTATACCTTATCACATTTTATCCTATTTTCCTTCTCAGTTACCAGACGGGCGCATTATAAAGGTGGGCGGGGAGAGGTTCGAGGCTCCCGAAGCGTTGTTCCAGCCGCATCTGATCAATGTGGAGGGCCAGGGCATCGCAGAGCTCGTGTTTAATACTATACAGGTAAATATATAGACTGTAGACCTCACTATCTTAGCCTAACTGGGCTGCTTAATTTCGTTTTTTTATTGTATTGTCGAGAATTTAATTTAAATGGACACAGAACTTAAAATCAGACCTATAATTTACCTTTGACCAGTCCCCTCAAAGTGGAATTGCCAGGACACCACGCCCACGACACTCAAATTTTCTTACGTGTTTCTGCACTTTTTCATGAAATAGTGGTCATTGGTCCCGGCTGTCATTTGTAGATCTTTGACAGTCGTTACGAGTAGTCGGAAGCCAAAAGTCTGACATCCAGTCTTACAAAGGGCTATCGTATTACTCAGTTACTGGGTTGTGGAGGTCAGATAGGCAGTCGGTTCATGTAAATTACTAGTACTCAGCTGCATCCGGTTAGACTGAATGCCGACCCCAAGATAGTTTGTGAAAAGGCTAGGCAGATGATGGACGCAGAACTTAAAAGCAGACCTACAGATTTGCTAAAAACTTTAAAGTTTGCAGGCTACCTTGACCAATTCCCCTTAAGGTGGGAGTGACATTCAATTTTTCTTACGTTTTTTTTTGTTTTTAATGAATTTTTCATTAAATAGTTGAACTTAAAGAGGTTGTATTGATGATTTTAACATTTATTATTCTGTAAAGCTATATTTGTTACGGTTGTGAATACCATTTTGATCAACATACAACCTTCTGTATAGTTCTGTATGGTGTCGGACGGAGAATAGCACCATCCCATATCTTCCCGTGGGTGTCGTAAGAGCCGACTAAGGGATTTGCCAGAGAATGGGCAGCAGCGTTCTCTGTGCTTTTGTAACAACCGAACTGCGATCGCCAACCCGCCTGCCAAGCGTGGCGATTATGGCAAAACCCCCCTTATGTCAATTTGAAGACACTTGGGGGAGGCCTATGTCCAGCAGTGGACGTCTTTCGGCTGAAATGATGATGAACCGGACATTGACCTAAAAATTGCAAAAAAAAACCAAGAAAAAATATATTTCGTGGGATATCCTAACTCTTGCATCTTAAACAAGTTTCTATTCTTATTTCCCTCGACCAATCACTACACCTAATGATGATTAGACAGCAGACCTACTACTCAACTGTTCCAATACCATGATCAACACCATGTCCTCCCGCAGGCGGCCGACATAGACATGCGAAACGAGCTGTACAAGCACATAGTCCTGTCGGGGGGCTCCACCATGTACCCGGGGCTCCCGTCGCGGCTCGAGCGGGAGATCAAGCAGTTGTACTTAGAGAGGGTGTTGAAGAATGATTGTGACAAGCTTGCGGTGAGTATCTATTAGGATATCTTAGATATGCTAGGCCCCTTTTCGGGTTAGTGTTTGTTGGAAAACAAGGCTATTAGGCACAGTCTGCAACAGAAGTCGGTTAACACTTATCAATATTACACCAAGTTTTGTGCTGATCAGTGTGATCTGATGTAATATTGTTTTGCGAATTTGTGTAACCATTGATGAGAATATTGTTGTGTCTTTTACTCCAGTCTGTTAATATGGATAGTTCTAAAACTAAACGACTTAATATTTTGGAAATGTACAGCGGTTTTCGTTGCTGACCGTACTACACTTAATTGGCTTGCGTTTGGCTCCGTGTGGAATCTACTTTCGCTGAAATATGTTCAGGTCGTTTTGACACAATACGAGCTAAAATCCGTGTTGCTTATCCCAGAAAGAATCTATACAAATAAAGAAAATAGAAGTGCCTGTTTGTTCAAAAGAACTGCCTTTTACTTAATGTTTAAGAAAGTATATACTAACGGTTATTATAAAGAAATGTCTGTCAATGATTACAGTTCCGTGCAAAAACATAAAAACCCATCCGATTCAAATATAGAAGTAATATTCTTATAATAATTTGGCACCTTGTGTATGCTACGATTTTAACTATAAATACTAATAGCTAGAAGATACTAATTTATCAGTTTTCTTCTCCAATTATCAGTAATCTTCTACCTACTTTACTCGGAGGGGCAGTGGGATGTTTCCAATAATACAAGGTTTTGTTTTGCATCCTCGTCAAATTCAAGGAGCTAACTATGCTAATGATTTTCAACCCGAATCTAAATCTAAACTAATATTATAAAGAGGAAAGATTTGATTGTTTGTTTGTATGTTTGTTTGTTTGCATTGAATAGGCTTCGAAAGTACTGGTCCGATTTGAAAAATTGTTTCAGTGTTAGATAGCCCATTTATCGAGGAAGGCTATAGGCTATATATCATCACGCTACGACCAATAGGAGTGGAGCAGCAATGAAAAATGTTGCGTAAACGGGGAAAATGTGACGCAAACGAAGTTGCGCCGGACAGCTAGTCAATAATAAAATGGGTTGTTATTTTTATGTTTGTCTTATTTACATAAACCGGTAAATGTAAACCACCCGTGTTTTAAACGCGATCCGTCTGATCCTCGAATCGATCTTATAACCGCACTTTCATACATACAAACAATCTCAAATGTTTATTCGATAATTTATTATTCCCTAAACCACGTTATTCTGAAATACTGACGAATGTAAACAATAAAGAAGCAGCGTTTTTTTAATAACTAACCAGGTACCATTATTTCAATTTTATGTCTTTTGTGACAACCTCCTGAATTTTGACGAGGATGCTAAACAACACCTTGTACAATAATAACTGTAGGCGCCAAACTAGTTTCTCAGTTCCTGGCTGACACAATTTAGATTGCCATCGTCACGCTAAGAAAAAGAAGATAGTAACTAACCACGAGTGTTTGTGTATTCCACAGAAATTCAAGATCCGTGTTGAGGACCCGCCGCGTCGTAAGGACATGGTGTTCATCGGCGGCGCCGTGCTGGCCGAGGTGTGCAAGAACAGAGACAACTTCTGGCTGTCACGGAACGAGTATTTGGAGCAGGTTTGTTAATACTCTTTAACTATATTGTCTGTAGGCCACACAAATATTTGCTCCGTGCGGGGATCGAACCCACGACACGCAACGCAGGAGTCAATCGTTGGGCCACTGCGCCAACCGTTAACAACTTAAGTACTAACACTGTAACATTCAAATATTGTAAAACCAAATAATTTTGGCTCTGTATGGTGTCGGACGTAAAGAATAGCACCATTCCATATCTTCCCTTGGGTGTCGTAAGAGGCGACTAAGGGACTTGCCAGAGAATGGGCAGCAGCGTTCTCTGTGCTTTTGTAACAACCGTACTGCGATCGCCAACCCGCCTGCCAAGCGTGACGATTATGGCAAAACCCCCCTTATGTCAATGTAGCGACACTTGAGGGAGGCCTATATCCAGCAGTGGACGTCTTTTGGGCTGAAATGATGATGATGAAATGATTTTAAAAGAGTAACCATGGAGTTTCTTGCTGGTTCTTCTCCATAGGAAACGACCAACCCGAAACGAGCACCCTTTTGTTGACGTTTTATAAGTAGCCCTGTAGGCCTAAGTGAAATAATAGTATATTTCATTACGAGTGTAGAAAGCCTGTCATTGCAAAGAGTTCCGACAAATGTCTACCCGAGCCGAGGCGCAGCCGAAGGTGAGGGTTGACAGTCGGAACAAGTTGCAATGACGGTTCCGCACGTGTACTGAACAACTATTTTTAATACAGTTGCGAAAAAATGAAGCAATTTAATAAAGAACATTTTTGGGAAATGGCGCCAACCGTAAAAGAATATAAGCAGATATTTTTTTTTGTTTTCTTCACCCATTCTGGGTAGGCAAAGGGAACTATGCCCATACAGCCAAGTCTTCAGTAGTTTTTTTTTTATATGAAATGAAAATGAAATGAAACCGTTTTAAAAAAATGTTAGGTTTAACTCATTGAATCAAATCACTAAATCTGATATTGAAACAAATTAGTAGCTTCTTTTTTGAAATATTTGCATGAATAACTTTTATGATTTTTTTTTGTAAAAACTTTGTGGTTGGTTTTTTCTTTTTAATAGACATTATTTTGACAGTTGGGAAAGAGAACGCACGAGTTCGGAAAAGGTAAAGAAAAAGCTCGAGTGTGTAATAGCCCACATCCCAAACGCTATACGTCCCTGCAATACGCCACTTTTTGAGCAACTGTATTAAAAAAATATTAACAGCCGGTTGGACATAAATAATTACGATACACCCCACCACACGTGACAAACGAACATAATTCCAATCTCTTTGCTTTTTCAGGCTATCAGTTTACTTTATTCTTATACGTTTTTGTTCCAGGGTATCTCCTGCTTAAGGAAGCTGGGCCCCCGCGCCAGTTAATGACTGAAGAATTTACTTAATTACTACTAAATGTATATAGACGGTGCAATAAAGACGTAAGCGACAAATTACAGTACCCGCCCAATATGGGAATGGCAGTTTAAAAAAAAAGTTTTGGTAAAAGTTTGGCTTGAAGTTAGCATGGTTTCATATTTCAGGGCAGGTGAATCCAATATACAGGTTATAAGGGAGTACTCAAACTCAAAGCATTCTTCTTAGCGTGTCGATGACTGTCCCAAAATTTGGCGACGATTTTGGCACTTTCAGTACCGTCCATCAGCTCCTTTGATGTGCAAGCAACAGGACAAAGCATTTATTTAAATTAAACTACGTCTTGGCGGGGGCAATACCGTGCCCCCAGATTAGGTTATTATGATGGACCTAAAGTCCCAGTCACAAAGGATAATAACTTGTGAAAGTACTGTAGTCGCACATTCCAAAGCGTAGATCTCTATGGAGAAGTATAGGCAAGAAACTCCATGTACACTCTTTTAAACCAAAATATTGTAACTCGAGAGATCAACGCAATCTGTTACTTTTTAATAACCAACGAACAGTTCGTGGTAAAAGTTTGCACGTCGATGCCCCCAGCATTATGTATGTAGAAATACTTTCGGGTAAACGCGTTGCCAAAGCCAAGAAAAGCACGTTCAGCTGTTGGTCCCGGCTGTCATTTGTAGATCTTTGACAGGCGATATGTAGTCAGTGGACGGAAAGTCAGACAACCTGTCTTACCACCATCATCATCATTTCAGCCGAAAGACGTCCACTGCTGGACATAGGCCTCCCCCAAGTGACGCCACTTTGAGCGGTCCCGTGCGCCTCGCATCCAGCGGATCCCCGCAACCTTCACCAGGTCATCGGTCCACCTAGTGGGAGGCCTTCCAACGCATCGTCTTCCGGTTCGCGGTCGCCATTCCAGAACTTTTCGGCCCCATCGACCATCCGTTCTGCGAGCAATGTGCCCTGCCCATTGCCACTTAAGTTTGGCATTTCTTCGGGCTACGTCGGTAACCTTGGTTCTCTTGCGGATGTCCTCATTTCTGATTCATGTCTTACCAAGGGGTATCGTATTACCCAGTGCTAACTGAGTTGTAGAGGTCAGATAGGCAGCCGCTCCATGTAAAATACTGGTATTCAGCTGCATGTAGTTAGACTGGAATCCGACCCCCAACATAGTTGGGAAAACATTAGGCAGATGATGAAGACAACCCTAACATTATTTAACGACGGTAATTAACAAATTACGAACCGAGTTAGCCAATTTGGACACCATATACCTCGGGTACTATAATTTCTGTCGCTTACGCCATTTTGCTGTCGATATGATTCAAGTATTCCGTTATTTTACTTCATAATTAAGTTTAGTTTTGTATAGAATCAATGATTTTATTATGTTTATAAAGTTTGTTTATCGGTTTAATAATTCAAGTAAATAGATAACAATGTGGATATAAAATTTTAATGTTTTAGGTGTGTGTGTATTATGGACTGGACTTGGACTGTTATTATTGAAACTGTCAGTAACAAATACATTTGTATTTGTACGGAAACATATTGGTTATCTGTAAAGTCGGTTTACGGACGATAGTTTAACGTGACAACGTCATAAAAAAGCTTTGATGAAATGATTGCATACTTTTATGAATAGCAAGCCGAACGCTCAAGCCGATCGTGCCTTTCGCTCGCTCGTGCAGCGCTCTCGATCCGATCGTCGAGCGTAACGTTACAATGAGTCATCCTTTTTCGTGCGTGCAGCCGGCGTCCATCGATTTATTAGACGTAGTCACGTCAAAAAACTCGTGTTAAAAATACAGCCGTTTCCTACAATAGTGCCACACGGCCAAAATTTATGGAAAGACTGTTTTTTTTTTTAATTTCCGATGAAAAATTCTATATGCCTCATCCGTCATGTATATTTGATACAGTAAAAATTGTCAAGGTGCGTATTTACCCTCTGCCAAATATTATCAAAATTGATTTGGTTACTAAAAATATTTACTGGCTCGCTTCGCATTTACAATAAACTATAATACAAATCAGTTTTATCAACATGCGTTTTTTTTTTGTACTTCCAATGTGGTCCGAAGTAACATGCACATACCTTTATAATGCATTTAATTTAATAATTTAAGGCTCTCGTCAATCTACTTATAGTAAAATTGACACCGAAGTGTAATCAAGAGATTTTTAATTTAGCCAATTACTATATAGAATTTAGCAGACATTTTAAAATCAAGATCAAATCTTAGTTAGTCATTTAAAAAAGTGAACTGGAATATTATAAGACTACTCACTTTAAAATTATCATAAAGGTACAGTTTGCCGTACATAATTGGTAGCACTTGCTCTGCAAAAATGCCCTTACTGCTTCGACTAAAAGGCATTTTCAATGTCAAACTGTTATCACATTTTGTGCGGTTTTGTGTACATAATATATTTGCCTACGAAAAAGGGGATAAATAGGGCAACCCTTTAATGGACTTTATGTTAAGAAAGGGAAGCCGAAATACGGACTTTTTTGCCAATATAGTGAGGTAGAAAGAGTACCGTCAAAAGCGATAGTAATTGGTGCAATGTTTAGGCGATCGCCAACACGACAAGAAAAGAATGTAAATGTAATAATTATTGTATGATTTTGTAATTAATTATAATTTAACTGAATCTTTATTTGTTTTATTTACAATCACATCATTAGAATCATTAGGTACCCACCCGATAATTTATCAAATGAAGCAATGGACATATGAAAAACTAATAGTATATAAAATTATAATGCCTCAGAAATGTCCATGACATGGAATAACATCTCGGTCATAGACAAGTTAATCTATCCAAATCCAGCGTATGAAAGACTTAAGATTGCATGAGCATAATCGGTGTCCGTTTCGAAAGCGCGGCCATGGCGTTTTTTTTAAAAAAGAAACTGCCTTAATTTTGTAATAATTTGTCAAAGTTGATTCCCAAAACCATAAATTTGTCAAAGTTATGGTTAAAAAGTTATAAGGGTTTGAAAGTGGCCGCGCCATTGAAACGCGGAGAGCCGCGCGGCCACGGAGATCTTTAAAACTAAGCGTTGCAGAGACCTGAAATTCAGGTACATGACAGACTGAATTTGTGAAAATACAGAAAGTCCTAGGTTTATATTTTAGGAGCTGTAAGATTAAAACCCCATCATGGTAGGTGGGCACACGAACGAATTATTGTTCGATCCATAGTAAGCTGGGTGCTTAGCACCGAAAGGGGTTTAGAACTTTTTAAAACGACAGAAAGGATGAAATACTTAAAATAAATAAAAAACGAATACCAGTTATAATTACGTTTATTAAAAACCGAAAATGCAAAATTTTCTTTCATTTACAAATTTCACAAAATGTTTTATCGACACCGAGAAACATGATATCGATATTTATACACATTTATCGACTCGACCAATAATTACGTAGGTACAGACGCTAGCACAAAGCTACCCGAAACTCTCCAAATTAACCAATTAACCTTGAACTTAATTCTTTAACGATAAGGTTGAAAGAATACCGTCCGTCTGTCTTATGACGACAGGGGGTCTACTCTCTTTCTCCGAAACGTAACTTCGGCAACGAACGAAAATTAAACGTAGCTACGTTTGTGACCTTATTTGCGGACGCACACAATAACATTTAATACATTCGTTCACGTAAATTGTTTGTGAATTCGAACTTCTTGTGTGCGTCCGCAAACGATATAGATTAGGGGCACAAACGTAACTACGTTTAATTTTCGTTCGTTGCCGAAGTTATGTTTCGGAGAAAGAGAGTAGACTCCCAGGCCGTGTCGACGGCGCGTTCGTGTTCAAGGAGATGTCAGCAATTCGGAAGGGGTCCGAGAGGGTGATGCCTGCCAGGGCTGCGGGTTGTTCGAAAGAGATACCGTGCCCCTGGAACGCAAAGGGCTAAGAAGGAACATGGATGGGTTTTAGTCAGTACAAGTCTGACACTCCCTTCCGCTCCGCCTAGAGCGGGAGTCATTTGATGATTTCCGAGACGTAAAAAAAAGATTGGAAGACTATTAATTAAATTTGACAGATTGGTATGGCTAAATGTGATAGCGTCTATACATCCTTTAAATAATATTATCTTAGTAAAAATACACAGTATAATAAAGCTAGATTTGTATAAAAAAACAAAGTCAGTCAATATCACATAATATATGAAAAATAAGCTACCGACGATAAATATGACTTTAGCACACTTAAATAACTTTTATCGTTTAATTATTTATGCAGCGGTGGCCTGAGAGCAGCAGCGGTGGCCCAGTGAGAACAGTGGTGGCAGCCCCGACTTACGAGCAGTAAGCCGTGGGTTCGATCCCAGGCAGGCGCATTACTTTGTGTAATTTATTTCATCACCGCTGGCCTCAAAAAAGGTGAAGGAAAACGTCGTGAGGAAATCGGCTAGAACCTAGAACTAAAATTTCGAAGACATGTGACATCTACCTACACTGGGCCCGCGAGGTGGATTAAAGCCTACTCCCTCTCATTGAGAGGGGGCCTGAGTCCCAGCAGTGGGAACATTATAGGATGATGATGATGATCCAGCTTGCGTGTATGACCAGATGGCGTTAAAAGAGTATGTAAGGATCGTAGCATGCGACTTTCTTTAATTTCTATCTATACCCAAAAGAAAAAGACATGAGTTTATGTATTTTTTGTGTCCAAGATTATGTGGGTGAATTGTGTGTGACCGTCACATTCCCATAGATACTATTAGTATTGTAATAAAATAACATTCTCACATCTTCTCAATTTCCAAGAATTATTACGACATAATAAGATTAAAGCAAATATTTGTAAAGTTACAAATTATGTTTTTTTATCAACACACCAAGATACATCTACAACGTATCGAAACTTATTTTTTTTTAATAACATCCTCAACACCAAAAGTGAATGTTTTTTAGGAAGTACATAGTAGGGTGGAGGAACGAATTATCAGATCTTATTATTCTTTTTAATACACACAATTGACACATACTATACAATACACAACATTGCGATAGGCCTAATTTAAAATCGAATTACGAAAAATATCGTGGCAAAAAAGAATGTTTTATTTATTTTATTTAGATGGTTAATTACTTTTTTTACGAAAATTATGGTTAAAAATTCTATTTTAAGTAAAAATGTTATAATAAGAGATCTAAAACCGATATAAAAAGTTACATATTTTAGTCTAAGTCTGGCACTAAGCTTACGAAACCTACTACAGTTTTTAACTGTAACTATTTAACTAGATATAAAAAAGCTACACAATAATCATAGTAATTCTACACATAATTAATTTAAACATAAACTACTTTTCTACAATTTATTGGATAAATGATTAAAACTTAAAATCACTGGGCTATAATTTTGACCATTATAGACAAAAAGTTGGTGTGAAAATGATCATCAACTTCCTTTCCGGGGGCCTACCATTACCTCTATAGCAGTATTCCTTTAAACTTACTTCAGCGTAGGAGAGGGATGGAGCTATACATCATGTCTAGCTCCATCTCTTTTTTACAAGCTTTGAAGCAGATTATACAATAAAGTTTACATGATATTAAAGCTTGTAGCAAGATTAAACACACAGGTAAACCCTGCGACATGATTTGATTGTGATTTTGTATCATATAAATTGTATACTGTAAGAAAATTGATAAGTTTTATTTAATTTAAAGTTTACTTTCTTCATTTAAGAGCATCAAAAGAAAAACTTATTTTTGAAAATGTTTTTTTTTTATTTATTAACTTTTTATTTATTTACATTGAAAATGTAGCACAGCCCCTCGTGATAATAAATTATTTCATGAAAGTTCATTGTAGCTGAATTAAAGTAAGATTCTTTTTTTTTCTCTGGACTTTTATAGCCAATTGCGAAATGACGAGAATATCTAACATTCACAAGTTTAAAAAGTATAAATAAAGATACACGATTAAAAAAATTACACTTACAAAATCACTAGGATCATTCTTAAAAGTAACTTACAAATATTAGTTGCCTTTTCTCCTAAAAAAATACAGTATGCTAAAAACTGCAGTTTGCAATACTTAAATTAAAAAAAAAAACAGTCTTTTTATTCACAAAACTACCAACTAAATTAAGATTTGCAATAAATTGAGATTAGCCTTAAATCTAGACTATTATCTTAAACCTATAAATGCAATGTCTGGTCACTGTTCGCTTAAAAATGTACAAAATTAAATAGAAGAAATCGAGCGAAACCGATTGGCCGATAAAATTATTAATTTACGTAAGACAATAATTGGGATTTCCACCCTACATTCCGAGATCGGAAAACTTAGTTTTTATAATATTCCTAAATCTTCGTTTTATAGAAGTTTTCTCACTAATTATGAATTTAGATTTATTTTTTTATAAAATAACAAGACGATGAGTCGCCTTAGCCCCGTACTTAAATGTTAAAAGGGTAAATAATAATTGTTCATAAGTTACACTGAACTTATTATTGAGGTTCTTTGGAAAAGTCAGATGCGTAGTACTCGGAACCGGCGCACAGTGGAACGAATGTATGGGAGCGGTTGGACGTAGACATGTCCGAAAAAAAAGAGTAAAATTATGCCAAACTAATGATGCCATCTTATTCGATTACTTAATGCCTTCATAACTTGTGGTGATGAATTTCTTCATAACTCCCATATTTCGGGAGTAATTTGAGAAAATGTGAAATTTTACTATGAAAATGAGTGTATCGAGCTCTCTCCCTCCTGATTCCGGGCTTGTTTCAAGTAGCGGTCTCTAATATCATAATGCTAATACTAAGAGCTATATTTAATACTAAGACACATAGTGCGCCAAATGTGCACTTTCTGGGATAAAGAGTGATGTTTATTTTATAACACAATTTTTTTATTTTTTGTTTATTTTGTTGATTAAAACCGTTTTTCTAAAGGTTTACCTTATTACAATAACATTTCTGAGCAGCCAATTAGAGAAGATATAAGCTAATTAGGATATATAATTAGGGACTTAAGGTTTACATATAAAACTGATGCACTAATGATTACTGATAAGAACATTGCTATTATTTAATTACTAAATGGCTCTTAATACACTAATTTAGCATGCATCATTTACTAATTATCACAATAACTAATTACCTTGCAATATTTAACAAAGGATACCTGGGATACCTGGATTTTATATAAATAGGTCACTATTAGTAACTTCAAAATCAGTGTTGATTTACACCTCGTTGTATCCAAGCTAATCTCGCAATGTATTTTCCAAATTTTAATACAAATCTTGATATTCACGTTGCTTTATGCGCACGCGCACATAAAGATTTACGCGACTTTAACTATTTGTTCAGTGTTTTAAAAGATAACAGTTGTGTTCAGTTATGTGAAAGTGCTGAAACAAGTTTAAAAGACTGGTGTCGTCGATTTTGCTACCGCATTTATGCAAAATGGACACAGTCTGGAAGAAGCACAGATAAGTTTCGGAAGAAACATGAGATTTGGCTACAGGCTGCAATTCAATGGCCGGAATTACAGAATGAAAATATGGAACCTTCTACAGAAAATATAAGTGACGTCATCGAGCCCATAATTTCTCCTGCTAAATCTGATGCTTCAACTTGTACACATCCTAGTCCTCGTAAATCTTTTGAGGACCTTAGTAACCGGCAAAAAAGAAGACGCACTGAAGATAGTCTTTCATGCAGCAGTAGCAGCGCTGAAATTATGTTTTCGGCCGAAAGGGCGCTTCAAAAGGCAGGACAAAGCGATACAGCTTATGTTATGAAATACTTGACGGAGAATCCAGAAGAGGCCTCAAAAATCAAAGCCTTCATTGAAGGTACATCAATTCAGGTACGGGAAATATCCCCTTTGAAGGCATTGGCTCTTTATGTATCGATGAACTTATCGAAATGGCGCTATAACACTCTTCGGGATTTCAACACTCAAGAAGGAGCTCTTCAATACCCGAGTTACTACATGTTGGTTAAAGAAAAAATTAAGTGCTATCCGGCCAAAGAAGATCTCACAGTTACAGAGAGCTCTGCAAAAATCAAATTACAAGCCTTGATGGATTTAACCTCAAGAAGACTTATTAGGTCGTTAGAAACCCCTGTTGATCCCAATCAACAGCTCGTATTGACCAGCAAATGGGGTTTTGACGGATCATCTAGCCAAAGCATTTATCATCAAAGGACGAGTGAAGATGAGCAAATCGATCTTGCTAGTAATTTTATGATTAGTCTTGTACCACTGCGGCTCGTCTCAAAAGGTGTAACAATTTGGGAAAACGAGCGACCATCTTCCACTTCATTTTGCCGGCCAATATTGTTTAAGTTTATAAAGGAAACCAAAGAAAATGTGCAGAGAGAGATGGCTGAAATCGAAGCAGAGATTGAAGCCTTAACTCCATCTACCATCACTGATGGAATTAGTGTCAAACACCAACTGCTGTTGACAATGATTGATGGTAAAATTCATTCCATTATATCCAATACAGCAGCTTCAGTGTGTGACATATGCAAGGCTTGTCCTAAAGAAATGAATAATTTAGAGTTAATCAAAGATAAACACGCAAACGAGGACATGTATAAATATAGCTTAAGCACCCTTCACGCTTGGATTCGCTCAATGGAATGCTTATTACACATTTCCTACAAATTAGACATAAAATCATGGCAAGTAAGGGGTGATATAGCAAAAAGGCAAGTTGATGACATGAAGAAAAGAGTTCAAGAGGCTGTAAGAAGAGAAACGGGCTTACTTCTCGATGTTGTGAAACAAGGCAGTGGATCCACCAACAATGGCAACTCGGCAAGGAGATTTTTTGAAAACTACACTAAATCTGCTGAACTGACCGGAATAGATGCTATGCTTTTAAGAAAAATCTGTGTGATCTTGCAGTGTATTTCATCAGGAGAGAAGATGAACGTAACTAAATTCCGAGAGTTCTGCTTTGATACTGCTAAGCTTTACGTGGAGTTATACCCATGGTATTATATGCCTTCTTCACTTCATAAAATTTTAATGCATGGGCCAGACATAGTTCAGAACATGTCAATTGTGCCCATTGGTTTTCTATCCGAAGAGGCATCTGAGGCTAGAAATAAAGATTTTAGAAAATATAGAGAGGGGCATTCTCGAAAGCATAGCAGTATCTCATGCAATGAAGATATTATGCACAATCTTTTACTGTCTTCTGATCCACTTGTTACAAGTATCCGTCCAAAAGGAAATAAGTTTGTAAAAAAATCTTCTTTTAAGGAATTTTATGAGCTTACGGATTCTGAGAAAAGTGATATCGAATTTGTTAACATAAATGATTTAGCGGACATCGATTCTGAATTTGAATTAATTGATGATGATGATGATGACGAAGATAATTAAATGATGTTATTGTTTTAAAATGTGTAACTTAGTAAATTAGAGCTTACATCTTAATTATTTATTGTACTTTTAATGAAACTAGGTAATTTATTATCAACTTACTTAAAAGTCATACTCTCATCAGTTCTTGTGAATATTTTTGTTAATATATATTTCTGTATATATATAATATATTTATAGACCTCTTAATAAGTCTGTCTGCGGTTTAAAGTAAATACAAATGGGGAAAAAACGTTTTTTTTTTTTAAATTTTCATTTCCTTTTATCCCAGAAAGTGCACATTTGGCGCACTATGTGTCTTAGTATTAAATATAGCTCTTAGTAATAGCATTACGATATTAGAGACCGCTACTTGAAACAAGCCCGGAATCAGGAGGGAGAGAGCTCGATACACTCATTTTCATAGTAAAATTTCACATTTTCTCAAATTACTCCCGAAATATGGGAGTTATGAAGAAATTCATCACCACAATTTATGAAGGCATTAAGTAATCTAATAAGATGGCATCATTAGTTTGTCATAATTTTACTCTTATTTTTCGGACATGTCTACGTCCAACCGCTCCCATACATTCGTTCCACTGTGCGGCGTGTGCGTATGACCTGGTGGCCTACCATGACATCTTAAAATACAATTGTTTTACTCCTTTTCCAGTGTGGGAAAGAGATGCGCCAGACATCCTGTATAGCTCCGTCTCTTTCCCACACTGGAATTAGAGTAAAACAATACTGATTAAAGAGCGTTTATGCCTTACGACATTTCATACCATCACCAACCCATCCACGGACCAACCACGGCAAGCTCGGCTTAACCTTAAAGATCGACCCGTGTAGCATACCCATTTCCTCCGTGCCTCGGAAAGCACGTTAAACTGTTGGTCCCGGTGGTCATTTGTAGATCTTTGACAGTCGTTACGAGTAGTCAGAAACCAAAAGTCTGATATCCAGTCTTACCAAGGGGTATCGTATTACCCAGTTACTGGGTTGTGGAGGTCAGAGAGGCAGTCGCTTCTTGTAAAATACTGGTACTCGGCTGCATCCGGTTAGACTGGAAGCCGACCCCAAGATAGTTTAGTTTAGAGGCTAGGCAGATGATGATTAATTAGGTGTTTTTTTTATTGATTGTGAAGAAACAGTTTATTTACCCTCAAAATCTTGTATTATAGCCTACTTTCGCATATTTTGTTAATAGATAGTGCCATATTTGGGCACTAAAACACAAAGCACATGCAGTATCGCTGGGCCAGTATGGGCGACAATTTCAGTATGTAGTGTTTTTCGGGTATCTTTTTAAAATTCTTATTTTGTATATCATCTTTTTTTTGCGTGTCGGCAATCTAAATTGTGTGGGCACAGAAATTTTATTAATAATTTAATTTTAATAAGTTAATTTTGAGCAGCGGTGACCCAGTGGTGGCAGCACCGACTTACGAGCAGTAAGTCGTAGGCAGGCGCATTACTTTGTGTAATTTATTTCATCACCGCTGCCCTCAAAATGGTGAATGTAAACATCGTGAGGAAACAGGCATGTCCTAGAACTAAAAATTCGAAGACATGTGACATCTACCAACGCGCACTGGGCCCGCGTGGTGGATTAAAGCCCACTCCCTCCCATAGAGACGAGGCCTGTGTCCCAGCAGTGGGAACATAATAGGCTGATGATGATGATGAAGTTAATTTTATATTTTTGAGCGGTCTCCGTACTTTGTGTTGTGAAACACACCCTTATTCTTACTAACCGAGATCATAGTATCGGCCTGTCATTTAAATAGTCTTTAAATACCTTAATTTCTAAAACTTCGATTCAATCAGGACGAATTATATCAATTTTTTCGGACGATTAATACATAGCTTAAAAATTAAAAATGGCTACATACGTTTATATTTCAGTCTTAATTTCTAGTTTTATTTACAAATGGCAGTATCATTTAGCTTCCGATATTCATTTAATATAGACAAGCCTTAGGGCTGGGCTGATTTTGATGCGGACAATGTGATGAATAGATGACGTGGGTACCGTATTGTTATTTTAACTCTGACTTTTCATCACTGACCATTTTTTGACGTGACAACGGCAAATAAATCGATGAACGCCGGCTGCACGCACGAAAAAGGATGACTCATTGTAACGTTACGATAGGAGCAAGAGCGCTGCACGAGCGAGCGAAAGGCGGCTTGAGCGTTCGGCTTGCTATTCATAAAAGTATGCAATCATTTCATCAATGTTTTGTTATGACGTTGTCACGTTAAACTATCGTCCGTAAACCGACTTTACAGACAACCAATTTTTTTTCTATGTTTTTTCGTTATTATTGTGAAAATTAAAGTGATCTTTATGTTCCTAGAAGTAAGGTTGCCTTTATGTTGCTTTCATTGACAAATCTGTCAAGATGACATTGATCTTTATTTTCTTAGCTTTATGGTTGCCTTTATGTTGCTCACATTGACAAGTCTCAAAATTATAGTGATCTTTATTCTTGAGGGAATAAGGTTGATATTAGCTGGCTACTGTCTTGGGTAAAGGAGACAGTTAGTCTAAGTCAGTTTTAGTTCTAAACGGGTACTATTCAATGTAAGCAGGTAGTGTTAAAAAAATTATTCTTTCGTTAGTACAGAGTCATCTAAAAATCACATTGTCCACATAAAAATTACTTATATATTTAAGTTAAACTAAACCTAAACTAACTTGAAATAGTAAATGCATCGAAATGGCTATATATTTTCACTAAATTAAACTTACTTACACTAAAACCTATCATTTATTCCCGGCTTCACTACGACGAAGCGCCACCTAAATGAATGCCTAAATATTATTGCAGTTTTGGTATTTCGACGCTCTGTTTAGCGCAGAAAGTTGAAAATCCAACAACACAATAAATTCTTTTTTTATTTAGATTTAAGATTGTGTGTGCACTTGTGTCATGTGCCAAATAAACACGTTTTCATTCTGTTTTTATTTCTCTATTTAGGTTATTACTTAGGTGTTGCCTTGCTTTCGTGAAAACCGGCATTAGTTGCCTATTAGTTTTTCATTGCGATATCCCAATTAACGACCATTTTTGAGATAGCCAAAAAGTATCGAATTTGTAAGCATTAAACATGCTGTTTTTTTTTAAAGTTATTTAAAATAGCAATATCCCGCTTTAAAGATGGACTATAATTTAACATTAAACATATATACATAATTATAAACAGCGTATCAAAATCAAATAGTCAATTTAATTAGACGGTAAGAGCTGAGAAATCGTCAATAAACTTCTTATCAAAATTGTCAAAACTTAAGGAGCTCCTTCACCGGAGCATTCGCCAAGAATGTAACAATTTAAGATTCGATTTCGTACAAAAACAAGTGATTGTTACAAATTGTATCGTTGCGATTCCATATTCCATATCTTCCCGTGGGTGTCGTAAGAGGCGACTAAGGGACTTGCCAGAGAATGGGCAGCAGCGTTCTCTGTGCTTTTGTAACAACCGTACTGCGATCGCCAACCCGCCTGCAAAGCGTGGCGGTTATGCCAAAACCCCCCTTATGTCAATGTGGCGTTGGGCGAGGCCTATGTCCAGCAGTGACCGTCTTTCGGCTGAAATTATGATGATGATGTATCGTTGCAGGTTCTCCTTACTTGATGTAATTATCAGCAGTGATAGCTTAGTGGTATGACCGTCAGACTGCCTAGCCATAGGTCTCGAGTTTGAACCCAAGACTGATTTTTTTCAGATTTTTCAGATGCATGTGCGTGTTGTATACATTATCGCTTGCTTCGGTGAAGGAAAATATCGTGAGGAAACTGAACCAGCATGCTTGACATATATTTCTCGACGGCATTTGAAGCCAACTCATAGGCCATAGGCGGCATAAATATTCTCGACACCAGGTCAGGCACTTACACGCAAACAAGTCCGGCGAGGATGTCCGCCGTCGTACCTGTATGGCTAAAAGTGCTATGACCAACCTGGCCCCGTATTCACAAACGCTCGGATTCGATTTCGATTAGGAAAGTCGTATGTCTATCTCGCTCGCTTTCGTAAAAAAAAAAATTTGCTGGCTGGATAAAATTTGGAGGAACCGTGGCATCCGGCGGAATACCAAAATACGATTCGTCCGTGCACTGGTGTTCTGAATCTTTTTGTATGGCGCTAAAACGTGGTGCATTAAAAGTCGTGAAAGCAGTAAGATCGACGCCTTCGAGATGTGATGTTGGCGGAAACTGCTCCGTATCCCATGGACCGCGATGAGAACCAATGAATCCATACTGGAGGAGCTCAACATCACCAAACGGCTTTCCACAATCTGCCTGGAGCGTATCCTCAGCTTTTTTAGACATATGCGTTCACCTAGGCATTGTCTGGAAAGGCTGGATAATACTGGGCTGGGCAGAAAGTAAACGCGCGCAAGGCAGGGCACCGGCAAGATGGGCAGACGCAATCAAGAAGGCTGCTGGAAGCTTGTGCCGAGCGGTTCACACTGCAGGAGACCGCAGGGCTTGGAGACGTATCATACATGGTCGCGATCCTCAGCATTGAGGAAACGGCGAAGAAGAAGAAGACACGCAAACACAACGGTACGTTTGGCAGTGGCTAAGCGATTGACTGCTGCGCTGCGTGTCGCGGGTTCCATCCCCGCACGGAACAAATATTTGTATAGCCTAAAGATAGTTGATCCGGGTCTGGCAGTTTGCAGTGTACGTGAGTTGAAATGTTTGTAAACGCACCCACGATACAGGAGATTCCTAGTCTCTCTCTCTCTAGTGAAGTCGCTCCACGCGGAAGAAGTAAAACTTAACGCAACAGTGCTTTCATACCCCCCCCCCATGGTAGCGTTAAACGTTTAACGCAACCTTGTTGGAACTCGCATAAGAAGTTTCACTTAAAAAAAAAGACAACACTGATGTATTAGCTCGAATCTGAACTGTTACATTATAGACGAATGCTTCCAGAGACCCGCGCCATGATGTAAACTCGTTTTACATATTCGAAAATCCCAAACAATCGGTCCTCGCTTTCCTACACATTCTTCTGTAAACAAGTCACCACCTACATGTCTGCTGACCTTACTCTTCAGTCTTGTCGTGTGATTTCTGTGACGTGTTCTCGGATGTGATGTCTTTTAGAATGTTATTGATCTCGTCGTAGATCTCTGTGAACTGCGGTCGATCGGACGGAGATTTGGACCAGCAACGGTTCTGTGGGAGATTGAAAACATGTCAGTTTACTTTTAAGATTAGGTCCTTAATGGAGATGTCCTAACTTAGAATAAAGGAGGAGCTGGAGAAGCTCGTGGCTAAATAATAACAGCCACAAGGGTCGATCTTTAAGGTTAAGCCGTGCTTGGCGAGGTTGGTCCGTGGATGAGTGACCATAATTACATACCAAGTTTCCTCTGTGCCTCGGAAAGCACATTAAGCCGTTGGTCCTGGCTGTCATTTGTAGATCTTTGACAGTCGTTACGAGTAGTCAGAAGCCAAAAAGTCTGACATCCAGTCTTACCAAGGGGTATCTTATTACCCAGTTACTGGGTTGTGGAGGTCAGATAGGCAGTCGCTTCATGTAAAATACTGGTACTCAGCTGCATCCGGATAGACTGGAAGCCGACCCCAAGATAGTTTGGAAAAGGCTAGGCAGATGATGATGTCCTTATTTAGAATAAATCATTGGCATGTCAGGATTTCATTAAATAGTCATCCAATTGGGCATATTGCCTTGAAAATTTTATTTATTACTAGCTACTGCCCGCAACTTCGTAAAGTGGAAATTTTTGTTTTTTTCAGGGATAATACCTTTCAAACGAAACCAATTTTATCAAAATCGGTTCATCCGTTTAGGAGCTACGTTGCCACAGACAGACACATAGATGCACACGTCAAACTTATAACACCCCATCTTTTTTGGTCGGGGGTTAAACATTTAAAAAATACTTACCAGTAGTACCCCCAACGGCTCCGGCATGGTATCCGGGATGGTCCACTCAAGCGCGCCAGTCTTCACTCGCTCCAACACCGAGTTGTCGTTCAATTTAGCGAACGGCAGCTCAGCTTTTGTGTAGATCTGCAAAATAATGTTATTTTATGTTGTAAATGAACGAACTAAACGACGAACAACAATATAATGTATTGGTTAATCCGGTATGGAAAAATTACAGACGCGGCTCCAAAAAAGCACACCTCCTTATAAATACTAAAATTTCTGTTAACACGTTTACTGCGCAAGTAAAATCATAATACTTCATCTGGTGCGGCGGCGGGTCAAAATGCGCCCCCAATGATTTTTCCGCCAGTGCGTGGTAGGTCTTTCTCGACCCACCAGTACTAGGATTAGATTAAATTGCTAAAAATTTGCGAAAACATAATGTATACAATTTTTTTTGTACTGTTAGAATGACGTTGAACCCAACTTCCTTAGGTTTGATTCGCCCCGGGATCTGCCAAACAGGAAATGAGAAATAAATGAAGGAAAGTGGCAGGCCAATATCGACCTGAACCGCACTAGAAAGAATTTTTAGTAGTGATGGGACAGAAAAATTAGGGGATATCGAAAATAAAACAGAATTATCGAAAAAAAACTGCAAAATGTTATTTATTTACTTATGCCTGTCTTTAAAACATGTCACACAAAGGTTTTGGTTGCACTTCCTGCATTTTTTTTTTATTTTTTTCACTTTCTTTTTGTTTGCAAATTCTTTTTATTTTTTTTCGTGGGAAATATTTCTTCACTGCTGTCACTATCACTATCTATAACTGCAGGGCGAATAACTCTATTTTCCAAAATTTGATTTTTTCTGTTATTGCTAGCCATTGTTGATTATGTCGAGCGAACGCTACGTCAGATCAGCTAGACAGCACAACACTAACTAGCGGGGCGCGCGCTCTGTGCGGTATCGGCAGCGACGGCGGGCCGAAATAGGCCCACTGCCGCACTCAGCGAAAGTTTTTCACCGCCAGTGCGTGGTAGGCCGATAAAGGCCTGCCGTAATGTTTGATGGAGAACACCTACAGTTTTGACCACTAGCTGAAATATATATTTGTCTCTGTCGAACTCCTACAAACACCTGAGATAATCGTTCCGCACAGGCGAGAGGAACATAGTTTTCTTCGTCCGCACCAGCTAAAGTACCGCGGCAGGCCGAAATGTGCCTGTTACGCAGTGAGCGTGTTAATGTCTCTGTCCAGGTGGCCTACCAAGCACCTATGAAGTCTTAAGAGCGTTTACGCCTTTCGACATTTCATACAAAATTTCAAGTCCCTATTTTCCGAAATGACTGAACCGATTTTAATAAAACTTCATACGCATAAGCAGGATACATAGGTCTTAAAAGTTACTAAAAACATTTTCGAAAAAAAGATTTACAGCTGAATTAGAGCGATTATAAATCATCAAAGACATTTCGTTTGTTTTTTTTTTTTTTAATAACTTAGCCGAGTTACACAAAGCATTTATTTCAATTAGACCATTACAGGCACTTTTGAAAGTCAAAAAACAGAACAAAACGCAAAGCTACAGTCCCAGACACAAGACATAATAACTTGTGAAAGTACTGTAGTTGCGCATTCCAAAGCGAAGATCTCTATGGAGAAGAATGGGCAAGAAACTCCATGGACAATCTTTTAAATCCAAATATTGTTACAAAATCTTCGTTACATCATTTATGTTGAGAATTACAAATGTGAGAACGGTGTAGAAATACGTACAAGTTAAGAGCATCCAGAGTAAAATATTAAATCAATAATTCAAAAATAAAGTAATTAAAATTAACCGTGGCAGCTAAGAGATGACCAGTCACAACTGACAGCGCCCGTTCACGAACATTATAATGTAATGTAAACACGATTGAATGGATCTCACCTCCCAAACGGTCACAGCAAACATGTAGACATCAGACTTAGTCGAGTAGTCTCCTTCCAACACAGCCTCTGGAGGTAGCCAGCGGAGAGGTATCACCTGCGATACAATATAGAGTGATTAAAATTACTATTATACCTAACTTAGCACAAAGTCCATGGCACAAATATGGTACATCATCATCATCTGCCTAGCCTTTTCCCAAACTATCTTGGGGTCGGCTTCCAGTCTAACCGGATGCAGCTGAGTACCAGTATTTTACATGAAGCGACTGCCTATCTGACCTCCATAACCCAGTAACTGGGTAATACGATACCCCTTGGTAAGACTGGATGTCAGAATTTCGGCTTCTGACTACTCGTAACGACTGTCAAAGATCTACAAATGACAGCCGTGACCAACGGCTTAACGTGCTTTCCGAGGCACGGAGGAAACTCGATATGTAATTATGGTCACCCATCCACAGACCAACCTCGGCAAGCACGGCTTAACCTTAAAGATCGACCTGAGCGGCTGTTATTATTTAGCCACGAGCAGGATATGGAACATCGAGTTTAAAGCCGATATTAAGTGCTTCACTTTTGCCTGAATCCGGAAATTTTCATTTGAATTGAAACGTCTGAACACAAAAAGAATGAAAAATGTAAAATTCGTTAATCACTAAACCGATCAAACGATGTTCTATTTCGGCAAAAATATTTATTTGTCTCGCACAAGACAAAACAAAATCGCTAAATTAACAATAAAACAAAATAATACAAAAAGTAAAAATAAGATTTATTTTAAATCAGACATCAAATAAATTAAATTGGTCCTTGGTTAACTAAAAGTAGTTAAACTTCATTACTGAAGAATATATGAAGGTTGTGGAGGTAGGTTTACCTGTTCATGTAGTTTGTAGTACTCGTGTGAGTCTGGTCCCCGGGTGAGTGCGGGGTACGACAGCTTCAGTTGTAGCTTTGACGTGATCACGCAGTTGCGAGCTGCGATGTCTCTGTAACAACAATATATTACATTAATTTGGTAAAATCAAATAAGAGAGAGAGAATAAGAGAGTTTTTTTTACTCTGTATGGTGTCGGACGTAAAGGATAGCACCATCCCATAACTTCCCGTGGGTGTCGTAAGAGGCGACTAAGGGACTTGCCAGAGAATGGGCAGCAGCGTTCTCTGTGTTTTTGTAACAACCGTACTGCGATCGCCAAACCGCCTGCCAAGCGTGGCGATTATGGCAAAACCCCGCAAAATGTCAATGTTGCGACACTGGGGGGAGGCCTATGTCCAGCAGTGGACGTCTTTTGGGCTGAAATGATGATGATGAAATAAGAGACAGGCGAATGCTCCTGATGAGGGAAAGCCTTTACAATGCTTATAAGTAGCTGCATCTGGGCTTTCCTACGATAGGTCTTCCGGAGTCCAGGAATGCGGTCGCGACTCCAGAACCATTCAAGCAGTTCTTTTCTTTCTTTTTTTTATTTACTTTGTAAAAAATGAAACATGCAGACAAAATAAATAAATGACATAAATGCGGCTGTTATTATTTAGCCATGAGCTCCTCAATCATTAAAAATATCCTCCTCAATATTCAATATATAGTTACCTACTCATATTTCTTTATGAACTGTCACAAACAAACCCAACGTATCCGAGGCAGGGTCTCCATTGTTCTGAAGTTCTGGATTGACCCAGGCTGTTTTTAACCAGCCTGGGTCAATCCGGGGCTTAATCTGGACCATTTTTATTGGTTCCGTCCAGCTCGTCCCGCTATCTCTAGAAGGTCTACTGCCACGCCTTCTGGGTGAATCAGGGCTCCACATTGTGGCCCTATGGCATTGTCCACTGTGGTTGCAGCTCCTGGATGCAGATACGACTTACCTGTGCGTAAACCGTATAGCAGCGCACTTAGCTGCCGCAGCCGCTAGATGCGCGGCCAGCAGCGCGCGGTGCTGTGGAGCGAGGGGAGGTGACGTGCGCGCCGGCGCGGGGTGCGCGTGCGCCGGGCCCACGCGCGCGATGTACTCTGCGTTCTCCTCGGCCGAGCGGGTCGCTATGAGGAACTTTTTTAGTTCACCCTGAGGAAGGAAGAGTGGGGGGGTTAAATGATAAGTCGGAGATATCCGTCTAGTTCAGACACTTGGACCTACAAAGCTCAAATTAATAGCAACGAGATTCCCTTAATGATTTGCATTAGGCCCAAATTCTACCAAGATCTGGGAGACATTAAAAAAAAAGAAAAAAAAAATGATTTATTGTTTTTGCCAAAAAAAAAAAAAATTAAACTTATTTTTGATTTTCTGGCGACTAAAGCCTGTGTTAGAAGACTCCACTCTTCCATAACTTATTAAAATTAAAAAAACTTGTTTTATTTTTTACATTGACACAGTAGGACGAAAGAAGTCGCGGGTACAATGCTGATAATTTAAAAAAAAATATGCTCTTACCCAGTCCGTATGCTCCAATAGCATGTAGTGCGGATCAGCCTCGTTGCACAGTCCGATCAGTCGCACGATGTTCTCATGTCGCACGCGAGTGAACAGATCCAGCTGCCGACGGAACTCCGCTAGTTGTACCTGCAGACAGATAATATATTGGATTCATTAATAAAGTATGAAAAAGTGGGATGGGGAGGGGCTGTATTTTAAGATGAGCTTAAAATCGACAACAACGTTCGTCATACAACCCATTATGTGTTCGTTATGTTTTCAACACTGTGCTTAAACAAAGGGAGTCTACGTTTTCACAAATTATAATTAATTTTCAAGTCTTAGCTAAGTTATTATGAAGTGAACTCGTGTCTTAATATGTATTATTATTAAGATACGAGTTCACTTCATAATAATCCACACGTGACGAAGATCAAGGTTAAGCCGCGCCGGCTACGGTCGATGATGTGTCATCATCCATTCATACTGAGTTTCATCAAGCACATTAGACGGTTCGTTCCAGCCGCCATTTGTAGATGTTTGACAGTAGTTGCAAGACAGTGGCCCGAAAGTTTGACAACCATTCTGACCAAGGTGTGTCGTATTACCTAGTACTAACTGGGTTGTGGAGGTCAGATAGGCAGTCGCACCATGTAAAATACTGGTATTCAGCACCATCCGGTTAGACTGGAAGCCGACCCCAACATAGTTGGGAAAAGGCGAAACAGATGATGAGTGCAGTATAGAGAAAATACGGTGGTAACTTCAGCTGGGTCATGGGCTTGTTAGCCATTTATCTTCATCTGCCTAAGCCTCTAATATGTATTTAAATACTGGGTAACCTTTTTGTGAGATGTTCAGGCATCTTTTCCTAACAAGGAAGAAAGGCTAGGCAGATGATGAATGTGGAACTTTTCAAATAAAAGAGCAAAAATCTAATATATAAAATTCTCGTGTCACAGTTTTCGTTGCCATACTCCTCCGAAACGGCTTGACCGATTTTGATGAAATTTTGTGTGCATATCGGGTAGGTCTGAGAATCGGCCAACATCTATTTTTCATATCCATAAAAAACCCCGTGAACGAAGTCGCGGGCAGCAGCTAGTAAATAATAATAATAATAAAAAAGTTAGCGGCCCGCACCAACGGTTGCTTGGACCCTACTCCCGACACCGGTGGAAACCTATTTTTTATATTTTATCATGTTTTTTTTTTAACTTTATTTGTTTTTTAAGAAATATTAAAATAAGATGTAACATAAATAAAGGAAATAAACAAAACCAATCCATTCCACTCCACACACACAACACACACACACTCACACAAACACACACACACATTCCCATTGAATTTTTTTTAATTTGGTAATAATTTCTTCAGCTAATGTTATGTTGTTGGCTTGCTGCATGCTCTGGTGCCAACAGTAAGTGCAGCAAGTATTTGTATAAACAAATAAATTAATGATTTTATGTTACCAACCCGCACTGGGCTCGCGTGGTGGATTACAGCCCACTTCCTCTCATAGAGAGCAGGCATGTGTCCTAGTAGTGGGAACATTATAGGATGATAATGAAGATGTTAAGAAGACTATCAGAGACACTTTATAGTCACGAGGACAAACCCAGCTTCATATAAAGTTAGTGCACTAACCTCATCTTTAGTGGTCAGCGCCTTGACGAGCACAGGCCTGAGCTTGGGCTCCCCTTCGGCATCCAGCGAGTCCTTGTTTCGCAGTCTGTTTACCTGGCACATGTCTATCTTGGCTAGCATCACCTCGCCAAATTCGCCGCGACCTTAAAAGACGAAAGTTGAGATTAGGACGACGTTTCTTTTCTTCATGCATGCTTCATTCATTTTTTTTTTGTTATATCTTTTTCTACTCGAGGAGCTCGTGGCTAAATAATAACAGCCGCCCAGATCTTTAAGGTTAAGCCGTGCTTGCCGAGGTTGGTCTGTGGATGGGTGACCATAATTACATATCGAGTTTCCTCCGTGCCTCGGAAAGCACGTTAAGCCGTTGGTCCCGGCTGTCACTTGTAGATCTTTGACAGTCGTTACGAGTAGTCAGAAGCTAAAAGTCTGACATCCAGTCTTACCAAGGGGTATCGTATTACCCAGTTACTGGGTTGTGGAGGTCAGATAGGCAGTCGCTTCATGTAAAATACTGGTACTCAGCTGCAGCCGGTTGGACTGGAAGCCGACCCCAAGATAGTTTGGGAAAAGGCTAGGCAGACGATGATGATGATCTTTTTCTACGTTTTGTAGTAAGCAACGACTTATGGTCGGGCCTACGCTGTCCTCCCATACTTAAGTACTAACGCTGCAAAATTCAAATATTGGAAATCCAAATGATTTTTTTAAAAGAGTAACCATGGAGTTTCTTGCGGTTCTTCCCCATAGAAAATGACCAACCCGAACCAAGCTCATCTTTGTCGACGTTTTATAGGTGCCCATGTAGGCCTATGTGAAATAAAATATTTTGATTTTGATTTCATGGATGTTACAAGGAATCTTGGGTCTGTCAAAAAATGTGATGTAAAGTACAGTCTGCAAAGGAGATAAGTAACCAAGTTCTATTACTAGTCTGCCCACCATACACTAAAGTGCAGTAACAGCAAAATCACGATTTCGAGTAAAACGCATTTAAAGTTAAGAATTGATTTTAAAAAATCAACAGAATGTATAAGCAAAAAAATTTGAATGCAGAAAGGTTGTAAAGGCATAGGTTCACACGTTAAAGCAATAAAAAAAAATATATCTTAATAACTGAATTTATTATGGCCATTTATTCTTTTTGGTGCCTATTACTGCATAGCCTTTTTTGTAAAAAATACCATTTTAAACTTAGTAAAATGCAGCAAAAAGCCCTATTACTGCGTTTGGATCAGTTATTTTGTCAAGAAACCCAACTAACATGCAGTAAGGTCAAAAAAACACTGCATTTTAGTTGGTTTTTTAAGAAAAAAGTGTTCAATTTACTAGTGCAGTAAGAAAAATAGCTAGTTCACATTTTAAAGACCGTTTATTTCTTATTATTTAATCACAATAATTCAACTCACTTATGTAAAATTTACATATCAAAAATAATCATATCAGTATTTAAAACATTAACTGCACTTTAGCTAGGAATAATCATATCTGTGTCATTATGCTATCCAAACTAATCTGCAGTAATGCTGTATTTTGCTGCGTGTTAGTCAGTTTATAATGATAAAAGAATGTTAAGTATTCACAACTAAAATGCGACAAGCTTTGATTTTACTGCATTTTAGTTGGGAGTTCGTGACAATAAATTGTATTTTCTTAATTTGCAGTAAAAATAGCTTGTATGGCGGTAAATTTTACTGCGTATTAATTTTTTTTTAAATTTTTTTCCAGAAATATAAAACTATCTAAAGAACTGTAAAATTATATTGCTTACTGCATTTTAGTTATGAAACCTAAAAATTTAATCTGCAGTATAATTTATACTGTATTTTAGTTGGGAAATCACGCCAAATTGTTAATTTTTTTCGTTTGCAGTAAGTGAAAACTGTTAAATAAAAACCATTCTAATAGTCTTAGAAATAAGTAAGTTAATTCAATAGAAAGCTTAAGAAACCCGCTTTCAGAATCACTAATAAAACGAAAAATCACAAAAGGGCTGTTACTGCTCTTTAGTCTCTGGTGGGCAGTAGTAGTATAAGAACTTGGTTACTTATCTCCTTTGCAGACCGTACATATATGTTCACTTTAGGTGTGTTTAATTATTAGCGATTTCTACACTTTTAGAATGTTTTTGTACACGGCGACATATCAAGCTATATAAAACCAGTTTATGCTGATCTCTCATTGTACGAGAAATCTATACAAAGCGAGGCCATGCTATACTGGAAATGTATAGCTTCATTTGACGCCGTCTGTATGTTGTAATTTTTGCCATAACTGTACCTACGTTTAATCATTCATGTTTTTAAATGAGTTAAATATGATCAATAACACTTGGAACGGGATATTTACCATGTTTATTATTTGTTTTGTTTTCGTTTTGTTTCCATATTTGTTTTGTGTTAATGATAGTGTTAGAGTTAAATATTTCTCATGTAAGTAACATTTCTTACGGGAAATAAAGACATCTCAAACCCGAATCATGAAATAGGAAATAACAGAAAAATGGCTATTAAAAAACTCTGTGGTGGCCCAGTGGTGGCAGCCCCGACTTAAGAGCAATAAGTCGTGGGTTCGGACCCAGGCCGGCGCATTATGTTGTGTAATTTATTTCATCACCGCTGCACTCAAAAACGTTGAATGAAAACATCGTGAGGATACGTGTATGTCCTAGAACTTAAAATTCGAAGACATGGGACATCTACCAACCCGCACTGGGCCCGCGTGGTGGATTACAGCCCACCCCCTCATAGCGAGGAGGCCTGTGTCCCAGCAGTGGGAACATTATAGGCTGATGATGATTATAAAATCGGTCGTCTTGAATTAATTAGATTCCGTCTTTATAACATTTTGTTGGGCTTTCAAAACTAGTTCTTTTTTCAATTTAAAGTTAACACTGATTTAGCAGTTTTCTGCTTCGTTTTCGGATCGCTAAACAATTTTACCTAATGCCGGAAATTATATTTAAAAAATGATTTTAGATCTTACCAAGTGTGATTTGTTCTGTGAGCAAGGTCCGTGGTACTGACAGATGTTCAAACTGCCCCGATTTCTTCGAAGCGCGTGAGATGCCAGACACCTCTGAGTTATCAGCTCCTGTGAAATGAAATTATTTTATTAACAAACTAGTTGTCCCGTGCAACTTCGTTTGCGTCACATTTTCCCCGTTTTCGCAACATTTTTCATTGCTGCTCCGCTCCTATTGGTCGTAGCGTGATGATATATAACACTGAAATATTTTTTTAAATCGGCCCCGCTGTTCCTGAGATTAGCGCGTTCAAGCAAACAAACTCTTCAGCTTTATTATTAGTAAGTATAAGTATAGATAGATAGGTTTGTATAAAAACTTTTACACGTCATTTTTTTTTTTAAAGTAGATGACGCCGGTGTTCGGTTTCGTACAGACAGCGTCATTAAGTAGTAACCCCCCTGGCGTACTCGGCCGGACTGTAGAGAGGTTAGCACATACTGACGCTGTCTGTACCTGACTACTCTGAGAAGAAACAAACTCAGAGGTCACTGTCTCTTTTAAGGTGGAAGTGACAGCGGGACCCGCGAAATTCAAATTTTCGTTTTGTTTTTTTACGTTTTTGGCAATTTGCCGGTCAGTGACAGTTTTATGTTGAATAAAATATGATACGCGGTGAAGCTACAACAATTTGTCAAATTTCTTTAATATATTTTCAATTTTATCGTTAACGAATTAGGTTCAAAGTCGATTAAATTTGACAGTTTCGGGTAGCTCGATGTTTTAGCGTCTGTACGTGTAAGTGTGTAGGAAGATGAATACATACCGCTATCCTTATCATGGGCGAGCAGCCTCCCGTTCTGTAAGGCAGCTCCGTTCACCTTCTGCTTCTCTTCCTCTCCCTCTTCTACCAACTTCTCACGGCCTTCTGTCATCTCCAACTCCATCTTTTCGCCTAGAAAGAATATTTCATATTGATATAACATTGGGATGTAGCAGATAGTACAAAATTACTACAGCGCCATCTATGACTGACATAAAGAACTGACATCAAAATCCAAAATCGCACATTAAAAGTTATCTGCGACTTAAGACTTTATAGGAAAACCCGACAGCAACTATCGAGCATTAGGTAGCCCACCAGACACAACACCCGTTTGAAGATCCTCATTTTTTAATCTTCTTACCGTGTCGATGGCAATCTAAATTGTGTCGGCCCAGAACTGAGCCACTAGTTTGGCGCCCTCTGTAGCGTCCATCAGTTCCTGTAATGTACAAACAGCAGGACACGCAGGACACGATATTAAGTGCCGCATCGTTTGTGGAACGGCACCAAATTTACACTCCAGAGTCTTTAATAAATCTCAACCTGAGCAGGTTATCCTTGCTACTCCTTTTCTGGTGACCCCGAAATGGACGTCAGCGCAGTCTTCGAGCAACGTGACCTCATCATCATAAAAAACACTTCCTCAAGCTAGGTAGAATTTGCTGTAAGTGGACCCAGCGCACACCTACGGAGACGCCGCGAAGAGACTGGTAAGATAATTATTACAAGTACCTACTACTACAACTATACAGGGTTATTGGAAAAACACCAATAACCTCTTAAGAGGTCATTCTACTCATCATTAAGACCAAACCTGAAATCGTGAAAAAATATCTGCTGTTCCCTACGTTTTGACGAGTTATGTGAACATAAAGTACGTAACAGCTGATTATTATTTCGCGATTTCAGGTTTGTTCCCATAGTAAATGTTGTTCATAATGATGAGGACAACGACCTCTTTAGAGGTTGTTGGTGTTTTATCAATAACCACGTATACAAAAAAAAAAAAACACTTCTACGAATAATTCTATCTTAATTTCTATGACATAGGGATGGAAATGGCATGCCAATTTGTATGATATTTGACACAAATAACTTTTAACAATGATGAAACTAGATGAAAAAGAAAATACATTTCTACAAAAACAACAGGACACTTAGGCTACCTAGGCCCACACCTGTCTTGTCGCGGGTCTGCGACGGTCGTGGTCGCGGATCTGGCGCCGCACGCGGAATCCGCGCGTCTTCGAGCGGCGCCGCGGGGGGCCAGCGGAAGTCGCGGAGCAGACGCGCGATCGGTCGCGACGTAGCTTGACAGCGTCCCTCGCCGGTTACTATAAGTCAACTTTGGCATGCCATTTCCATCCGTATATCATAGAAATTATGGTTTACTTTTTGTTCTAAGTGTCTTTTCTAATCTAATTTGAGCACGCGCTCTAATTCAGTCGCGTCTTCGCAGGTATGCACTGGGCCTTACTATGTGAATGTTTTTACAGATAAAGTTTGATATAAAAATCTAATTTAGTAGTTCCAAGCCAAACATGACCCGTTCATGCCCTTATCAAAATTTTACAGATTTCTGCGCTCCAAAACAAAAATCACTGATGTTGCTCAAAAAGCAGCTAAGCTGAATTGGAACTGGGCTGGCCACGCCTGCCGCAATGAGCTGGAGGCTTAAATAAGCACTTTGTGTAGCCCTGACACTACCTGAAGGCGACGCGGCTGACCTCGTAGAAGATGGCGGGACGAGCTGGACAAGACTAGCGACCAGTGGTCCACATTGGCTCTGGATTATTGAAAGTCATAGGGAGAACCTTCTGTGTGGTGTCGGATGTAAAGAATAGCACCATCCCATATCTTCCCGTGGGTGTCGTAAGAGGCGACTAAGGGACTTGCCAGAGAATGGGCATCAGCGTTCTCTGCGCTTTTGTAACAACCGTACTGCGATCGCCAACCCGCCTACCAAGCGTGGCGACTATGGCAAAACTCCCCTTATGTACACTTGGGGGAGGCCTATGTCCAGCAGTGAACGTCTTTCGGCTGAAATGATGATGATAATGATGGGGAGAAACCTGACATGACTTGCAATTGTTTTGATCTCTATGCCCAGCAATGCGATGACACAGAGTAACAGCATCAGTATCAAGGTCATTGATGTGTAGGTATGCTTCAAAAGTCGAAAGTTTTGAGTATGAATGTGGATGGCTATAAGAGTAAAGGAAGACCAAAGAAACGATGGATGGACTGTGTAAAAGATAAAATAGCAGGGGGTACAAGTAATAGAGAAGTATGGAAGAAGAAGACATGGTTCGCCGATCCTAAGTATACCACGATGATGACTCTCCTCACCTCTCTGCCGTCTTCTAAGCCTGCGTCTCCTGCAGTAGACCATCAGCGCCAGAACTAGAACCATGTAGGCTCCAGCCACTGATATGGACACCACCACAGCTTTGCCAGCAACGCCGCTGGACTCTTGGGGAGGAAGCTCTCCTTCTGTGGAAGTTAATATGGTGTTTAATGGAATATCGAGAAAATACAGTGATTACTTCAGCCTGAACTGGTGAACATGAGGTCCAGGGTTCAATTCTAGGATCGAGCAAAATGCTATTGAGTTTTTTCATCAGGGATTTTAGCAGTAGCAGCCACAGAATCTGCATAAGTGCCCGGTTGATGGCAATAGGCTGGCCCCCTATTCCATGACTTGAAAAATATATTTTTTTTATGTGAAAGGATAAACTTTCCGATTGGTCCCATAGAAATTTTATGAAAATCGGTCCAGTAGTTTGGTTTTTAAATCGAAATAACTAGAAAAAATATGAAACAGTAATCATCTAAGTAAACGAGAATACGTATGTTCTTCGTCTACGTTCATCGATTTCTCTGTGAATACTTGTTGAAATGACAGTGTTATTTTGCATAATAACGGAACGCAACAAATATAGTTCCTGCTTTGTCCGCGTCTATGGCGCTAGTGTGTAACATTGATGTGTGTAAAAAATAACTATCATGGCTCCTCTTTTGCTTGTAGTAAAAAATCACGTCATGCCCATGCAGTGTTTGATTTCTCAAAACCACAACAAAGACCACAAGTATCAACTCATCCAACAATACTGGTCCTACTTTCGTGTGAAATTGGTTTTTTTCTTTCTTTACCTTGGTGCACGACCAGTGTGAGTTCGCTGCGCGCGAGTCCGGCGATGCTGCCGGCGGTGCAGCCGTACCGGTCCGCGTCCGGCGCAGACACGTTGTGAATGATTAACGTGCCGTTGTTCATAAGGATCAGTCTGAGGAGGAAAGATATTAACACTAATTAAAAAATACTATTTAAATACTAATTAATATTGTTCTGTGTGGTGTCGGACGTAAAAAATAGCACCATTCCATATCTTCCCGTGGGTGTCGTAAGAGGCGACTATGGGATTTGCCAGAGAATGGGCAGCAGCGTTCTCTGTGCTCTTGTAACAACCGTACTGCGATCGCCAACCCGCCTGCCAAGCGTGGCTATTATGGCAAACCCCCCCTCCTTATATACAATTGGGGGAGGCCTATGTCCAGCAGTGGTCGTCTTGCGGCTGAAATTATGTATGACGATGATAATGATTTAAAATATACACACAACGAAAAACCTTCTACAAGGTGTTGTTTTGCATCCTCGTCAAAATTCAGGAGGTTGTCAGTGAGGTGACAAAAGACATAAATAATCAATTTAAATTACGCTACCTAAGTAGTTGATTATTAATAAACGTGTTTAAACGTGTTGTTTAAATTTGTCAGTATTTCATAATAGCCCCTAAACGTGTTTATGGAATAACAAATTATCGAATAAACGTTTGAGATTGTTTGTATGTTTGACAGCGCAGTTAAAGGGCGAGGATCAGACGGGTGGTTCACACTTACCGATTTCCCCTTTTGAACGCCAGACCACAATCGCACGCGCGTGCCCTCCACGCCAAGCCACAAATTCTAAGCAAATACTTACAAATAAAAAAAACGGATTTCAAAAGCATTTTTAACTTATTTCTTGATAAGACATTTAATATTTAGGATATATAGATCACATTTTAAAGATATATAAATAAACACACACAAAAGTAATGATTTTAATTGTTTATTTCGTGTTATAGTGCACCACATTTTTTGTCACATATTTGTGTCGTTGGCGTACAGGGCACGCGCTTGCTTGTCACGTATATGTGACAATGGCATTCAAAAGGTTAAATAAGAAAAAAGAACGTACCCATTTTATAATTGATTCGGGTCGAGAATCATTAGCATAGTAACCTCCTTGAATTTGATGAGGATGCAAAACAACAACCGGTTTAAGAATAAAAAACTGCGAAAACGGTTTACTTTCATTTTTGTATGGAAATTGATGTTAATGCACCATCGAATGGTTAGATATACACAGTTGCTTAAGTATTCAGTTTCATTATAAACAATATATTTTTAGGGTTCCGTAGCCGAATGGCAAAAAACGGAACCCTTATAGATTCGTCATGTCTGTCTGTCTGTCTGTCTGTCCGTCCGTCCGTATGTCACAGCCACTTTTTTCCTAAACTATAAGAACTATACTGTTGAAACTTGGTAAGTAGATGTATTCTGTGAACCGCATTAAGATTTTCACACAAAAATAGAAAAAGAACAATAAATTTTGGGGTTCCCCATACTTAGAACTGAAAACCAAAAATTTTTTTTTCATCAAACCCGTACTTGTGGGGTATCTGTGGATAGGTCTTCAAAAATGATATTGAGGTTTCTAATATCATTTTTTTCTAAACTGAATAGTTTGCGCTAGAGCCACTTCCAAAGTGGTAAAATGTGTGTTCCCCCCCACCCCTCTAATTTCTAAAGTAAGAGTTTGAAAATTCTAAAAAAATTTAGGATTGTAGAACGTAAAAAAAAACTATCAACGAAAATTGGTTTCAATAAGATATGATTTTTAGTTTTTGAGATATGGGACTTTTTCATCAAACTGCAGCAGTAACTTTGTTTTTCATAAACATACTATGAAAAACAAATTTAGTTTTGCGGTTGAGTGGAAGTCTACTAACTAATACTACTAACTAATGAATGACAGTTCAAAATATTGTTATTATATTGTTTGGGGCTATGGAACCCTATGTGCGAGTAAAGACTCGCAATTGGCCGGTTTTTTTTTAAGTTTTTTTTTTAAACTTTGCCGCACACTAGGAATTTCTCCTGTATCGTGGGTGCGTTTACAAACATTTAAACTCACATACACAAACAGCCAGATCCGGAACAACTATCTGTAGGCCATACAAATATTTGTTCCGTGCGGGAATTGAATCTGCGATACGCAGGGCAGCAGTCGATTGCTCAACCACTGCGCCAACCGTGCTGTCAAAGTTTAGTTATTTATTTTATTTTATTTATTTATTTATTTCCAAAATGCGTATATATACAGCAACATTTTTTAGTCACCGTCCAAATTTTTTCTAGGCATTATGTATCATTCACTAACTCCATTTTTGAAAAAAAATCGATATGTGAAATTTTCATATTTTCATGTGAAATCATTTTCTCGAAAAAATTATTCGCTCTGCCTGGTCACTAAGTTAAACGTTAAAAATACTACACTTGCAGCGCAAACATTCAATGGGGCGGGGGCGGCCAGCCCGCGTAGTTACCCAGCGTGTACCTGATGTGCGTGTGTATGATATCTCAATATTTTTGTATTGAGTGATACTAAAAGAAAAAAACAAGTATTCAATGGTTTTCGCCAAAGATTAAAATGACTAAATTTGGACGTTGACTAAAAAATCATACTGTACCAGGCCCCTCAGAAAGTATTGCGAAAAAAAGTTTTTATATATGGGAGACTGGCCAGTTATTATGTTTTTCGAAAATATGATTATTTATAAGTAAAAATAAGTAAGTTCCAATTTCAAAATTTCCCTCCACATTTTTTGCGAGTTAATTCAAAGTATTGTGTCTCACTGAAATATGGATCTGCGCCGGGAACATTTTAGAGCTATGATTTTATACGATTTCAAGTGTCGCCTGAAACCGGATGAATCGTACGATAGACTTCAAATGGCATTCATGGATGAAGGCCCTTCCAAGGCAACCGTGTATCGTTGGTATAACGAATTCAAGCGCGGTCGACCAACTTTGGGGGATGACGAAAGAAGCGGTCGCCCTTTGACGGCTGTTACCGAAGAAAACGTGCTAGCAGTGAAAAATTTAATCCAAGACAATAGGCGAATTACATATCAGGAGATTCAACACATATTGAAGATTGGATCGGGAAGCGTTCACGAGATTCTACACAGCCATCTTCGCGTGAGGAGGATAGTATCACGCTGGGTGCCGCACAACCTCACCGATGCTCAGAAGCAGGCCCGGGTGGAATGGTGCCGTGATATGCTTAACAAATTTGAAGCAGGCTCGTCTCGGCGTGTTTACGACATCGTTACAGGTGATGAGTCCTGGATTTATCAATACGACCCAGAAACCAAGCGCCAGTCGACTGTTTGGGTGTTTCAAAATGAGCCAACGCCTACCAAAGTGAAGCGATCTAGAAGCGGGGGTAAGATTTTGATCGCTAGCTTTTTTAATTTGACTGGCCACTTGGTATCAATTCCCTTACGGGATCAAAGAAGCATTAATGCCGAATGGTATACTTCCAAATGTTTGCCAGAAGTTTTCTCTGTTATAAGCAACAAGCGACCAAACACAGGGCTCCGCGGGCTACTGCTCCACCACGACAATGCACCTGCGCACACCGCACTCAAAACGAGGGACTTCCTGGACAGCACGCCAGTCAAACTCCTGGGTCACCCTCCTTACAGCCCTGATCTAGCACCGTGTGACTTCTTTTTATTCCCAAAAATAAAAAATCAGCTCAAAGGGATACAATTTTCGTCGCCGGAAGATGCGCTGGCTGGGTTCGAGCAGGCTGTAAACGAGGTGTCTGCGGCGGACTGGAAAAAGTGTTTTGAAAACTGGTTTAGGCGCATGAATCTTTGTATAGAGGCTGGTGGAAAGTACTTTGAAAAGATTTAATAAAAATATATGTACGTATAGAACAATTTTTTTTAGTTTCGCAAAACTTTCTGAGTGTCCCACGTATATTACAGGTTGATTAATTACATACAACGCAAACCTCTCAGGGTTTATCTGTGTGTGCGATAGTAGTAGTGCTTATAACAAAATATCTTTACCTGGCTGTTGAAGCGTTGACGCTATCTTCTACATCAACTCCGTCTTCTGAAAACAAAGCATTAATTACATATTGTTACTGTAATTATTTATTCTAAATTATGCAACTCAAATAAGCTTGCGGATGTTTTTCCTTGCGATATGGAGAACTAATCATCTTTCTTCTGCCCTTATCCCAATTTATTTGGGGTCTGCGCAGCATGTCTTCTTCTTCCATACTTGTAATTTCATCAGATACCTCCTTTCTAGCCATGCCATCCTTCACACAGTCCATCCATCGTTTCTTTGGTCTTCCTCTACTCTTAGTATCCACATTCATACCCAAAACTTTCCTCACGACATTTTCCTCATTATATCATATGGAGAACTAATGTAAAACATATTTAGTTATTTCGGTTTTATTCCTAATAGTCCTACGATTTGAAGTGGTATAATATCGTAGGACTAGAAGGAAAAAATATTCCCATTAGTTCTACGGTAGAAATATAGTGGGAATATTTTGCACGAACTGGATGAGTACTCACGCTGCTTGCCCAATATGGCGAGGTTCCTGTCCCAGTGCGTGGTGGGGGGCGGGTCCCCCGTAGCCACGCAGTTCAGCACGACTGTCTGACCCACTGTCACGTGCCGCTGTTCTCCTGATGATGGTTCTACCACGCGAGGGGTTACTGCGGAAGAAGTAAATATCGTTTTTAAAAAATAGAGGCATAAATGCTCTGTTAGCCGTACGAAGCCGAGGCGGGTTGTTAGTCTTTGATAAGGGATTATCCATAAAGTACGTCACACGTTAAGGGGGAGGGAGGGGGTCGACGAAGTGTAACATTGTGTGACAAGGGGTGGGACGGGTCCTAAGTTTCGTGACGTCACATTTCTTCGTTCAACAAATCTTATACATCTAAATGCTAAAATGCCATTAAGAGCGTTTATACCCTACGACATTTCAAACAAACTTTCAAGTCGTTATTTTCCGAAATGACTAAACAGATTTTAATGAAACTTCCTACGCATAAGCAGTATACATAGGTCTAAAAAGTTACAAAAAAAACATTTTCCAAATGTCTTTTAAAAATGAAGATAATTGGAAATTTCTGTTTCTATAGATAATTAAAAATCGGTCTAATTTAGCTGTAACATTATTTTTCGAAAATGTTTTTAGTAACTTTTTAGACCTATGTATACTGCTTATGCGTAGGAAGTTTCATTAAAATCTGTTCAGTCATTTTGGAAAATAACGACTTGAAAGTTTGTATGAAATGCCGTAGGGTATAAACGCTCTTAACATTTGAACTATTAACGAAAAACTTAAGATATAAACTATATCTACATCTGTAAGGTTTAAATTGTTTTGTTGGCAGGCTCACACTCGCTCTACTAGTTACATTAAATGGAAATAAAACTAATTTCAGAAGTGCAGTTTTAATTTAATCATTTCTAGATACAAAATTGCAAGATATTTGACGTCACGCTAGGGAGGGGAGGGTGTCATAAATTTGACCAACTGTGACAAGGACGGGGAAGGGGTAAAAAAAACACGAATTTAGTGTGACATACTTTAAGGATGACCCCTAACATTCGGTGAAAGTTATGGAGACCTTTGCTTTGTACTTACCCACAACATCCAGATTAATCTTGAACGTGATGGACTTGTCTCCATCAACCGCCTTGCAAGTGTACTGTCCAGCGTGGCGTTTCTCAGCGTCCACCACCATTAGCGTGCCGTTGGCTGAGGACACGCCTTCCGGTAGGGGAGATGTGTCGTTCTAGAGGGAGATACGGATAGATTATTCATTTAAACATCATAGTGACACGGAGTCGGGGTAGACAACGAAGGAGATGGCGGGACGAAGTGGATGTCTTCCTTGAGAAATGCGAAAGTGAGTTTTTTGTTACCTTTTCACGCCTAAACCACAGAACCGATCATCCTGAAAAAAAAAGAGCTGTTTCCGAGTAAAACAACAATAACGTTCTTATGACAATAGAGTGCGCCACGTATCCGAAGCAATTGTCAAAAAAAAAACGCGAACGAAACCGCGGGCAAATCTAGTGATAAATAAACTTCACGTGCAGTAGTATTACATAGGCGGATTTAATGCCACAGGGCATTTTCTACCATACCAAACTTAGAGTAAAATAGGAAAACATCCTCAATCTGAGATTGCAACAGACTTCGAATTAGTAGGATGGAATATGCAGGCCTTACCCTGCAATTGGTCACAACAGGCTCAAAGTCTACAGCTGTCTACTGCTTTACATAGGCATCTCCAGTTCCTTGATTCTCGGTCATTCTCATCCTGCTGCTATCAGCCACCATGTGATGATCTTCGCTAATCTTACCCTAGCCAGTATAAACCTGTCAAGATTTATAAGCGAGGTTAATCGGATCAGCACTGACAAAGCCAAAGTGCCAAGTATTTTTACATCTCACCCAGTAATATTAAGTGTTTTCATTTTTAGGGGAACAGTAAATAAATACAGGCGTGGCGTGCTAGAAGTATCTTCCAAAAGTTCTGTACTAGCTAGCGTCAGGTGGTACATCTTGTGTTACCATCTGGCATTATGCTGAGCTGAGGCCCTTTTAGCACTAATAGTTTTGATAATTCTTTTTATTTAATTTTAAGGTGTTTCTGTTTTTATAATGCCGTGCCGATAAACTCAATTTTCTTTCTCTCTTCAGCTAAGTGTATAATAAATATACAACATGTAACATAATTAACGCATATCCTGAAAGTTGTTTGTTCAGAATCGTTTACTGAATCGATTTCTATCATTTTTAATATAGGTTATTTTTTATCCCAAAAATAATTAAAACTACGTAAATTACTGACACACTACCCCTGTACAGTCAAACCAACTAAAATGGACCGTAACTCAAGGCAATAAGACTTTAAAAGTTTAGTTTCATTTGTATTAATACAAATTCCGTCTTTTAATATAAAATAAAGAATAATCAAACTTATTTTAAGGAAGTTAAAGTCTTTACTAATCAATGTCTATGCTACTATATGTTTAACTAAAATTTCAGACTATGTATTATGATTTTAATATAATACTGTAATTGGGGTGTGCGTTTATTACGTTACATGTTGTAGAGTAAAAGAAAGCCTTTGAAGATAAACTTACCAAAAACCATTGTACAGTAGGAGCAACACCACCAGCAACCTTGCAGTGAATCTTCCCAGATGAATTCAATTCCAATTTCTTGCTATACGGCTCTGGTTCGAAGCGCAGCTCGCCATCTGTTGATAAGAAAACGAACTGATTTAATATTTTGAGTACAACGCCATCTATTGCCGAGTGGATGAATTAATTACGTAAATTGAATATAGCGCCACCTATGGGTATTTTATCAGCTACAATTTATAAGTTTACAAGATAGTGATAATAGGTGGTAGTAAGATCCAAAATCTTTAAGCCCTAAAACAAAGGAATGATTATTATTTATTAATCGAATGGGTTGAAATCATAATGCTGGTTGTGTATTTTAAAATATAGTTTTCCTTTACCATTATTATTTTTTCGAAGGTTATTTGCACGCCGGTTGTATACGTTATTAGACGTTACGCTTGATTACGCACCTGACCTTTTCGAAGGACTTCGCCAGTCAAGTAAGGTCAGTGTTTGCCCTTCTAAAATCTAGGGCGTCCTTGCTACGACCGACCCAAGGCTTATGATTGCGCTATAAATTATTTGTAAGGATTTTTACCGAACCCAAAGGGTCAAACGGGAGCCTATTACTGAGACTTCGCTGTCCGTCCGTCCGTCTGTATGTCACCAGGCTGGATCTCATAGAGCAGCAACAGATTTACGGAATCTGTAGAAATCAGTTGAAATTTCTACAGATTCCGTATAAATCTGTTGCCGCTATATCAACAAATACTAAAAACAGAAGAAAATAAATATTTATGGGGGCTCTCATAAAAAAAAGTGATTTTAGTTTACTGTCACACCTTTAAATCTGGGAGGTAGGCAGAGGTACTCATCAATATTTTACTTTGCTAAATACCAACTTTAACATCAGATTCAAAATGTTTATATTCAGCTTATTGTGATGACTCATTTTGCATCGAGTACAAAAAGGGTTAGACCTAACTTGTGCGAATCCAAATGCCGTGGTCGTAAGAGAAGGTCGGAAAGTGGCGCCGGTGACTAAAATGTTGTGTGGTCATCGGATATCGTGGTATGGGCATGTAATGTATTGTACTTACAAATGTTTGTCATGATTTGCATTTTTATTGTTTTTTTTTTTTTATGCACGTTATGTTTCTGCGACAAATAAATATTTTTTCTTTCTTTCTTTCTCTCTTCTTTCTTAATGCGGAGGAATGAGGAAAAACTGAAGGAAATTTTGAGTATGAATGTGGATATGAGAGTAGAGGAAGACCTAAGAAACGATGGATGGACTGTGTGAAGGACAATTTGACTAGAAAGGAGGCGTCTGATGAGATGACCAGTAAAAAACCGGCCAGGTGCGAGTCGGACTCGCGCACGAAGGGTTCCGTACTATTATTTATAAAAACGAAAAAAAAAACACTTTTTTGTATGGGAGTCCCCCTTAAATTTTTTTTTTTCTT
Organism: Cerastis rubricosa; assembly: GCA_949152445.1. Classification (NCBI taxonomy): domain Eukaryota; kingdom Metazoa; phylum Arthropoda; class Insecta; order Lepidoptera; family Noctuidae; genus Cerastis; species Cerastis rubricosa. The sequence goes on along the minus strand of OX424548.1, from coordinate 12,495,534 downwards.
TTTTTAGTATTTGTTATTATAGCGTCAACAGAAATACATAATCTGTAGAAATTTCAACTGGCTACCTATCACTGTTCATGAGATAGCCTGGTGACAGACGGACGGACGGACGGACAGCGAAGTCTCAGTAATAGGGTCCCGCTTGACCCTTTGGGTACGGAACCCTAAAAAGAAGTATGGAAGAAGAAAACATGCTGCGCCGACCCCAAATAAATTGGGATAAGGGCACGAGAATGATGACGATGAACGTAAAGAACGTAGGTACAAGCAAAGGAATACGAAAATTACCGCCTGAGATAATTTCAGGGTTGGTTTCTGTATATTTGTCCGAGATTTCTGCGCCAACGGCCCTGTCAGCCTACCCAGGTTTAGATAGAAAAAAAAATGCATTTACCATTGACATTGACAGCACGATGTCGTCTGCCATTCTTGTGGGCACGGATCTTGTGAGCCGAGTGATGAGTCACATCTGTAAAGAAAGAAATATAAAGTTATTTTCATTCATCGTTCATAGTTGATCAGATTTTCAGTTATATCATGAGCAAGACAAAGGGGTCTTTTATGTGTATACATTGATAAAACAAAGGAACATCACGATTCTTCTAGATAATCAGCGGACTGTGTGAAGGATGATATGGCAAGAAAGGAGGTGTCTGATGAGATGACGAGTAATAGAGACGTATGGAAGAAGACATGCTGCGCCGACCCCAAATTAATTGGGGTACAGGGGCATGACTGCAGGAGAATGACGAGGACTTGCCTAGGCTTAACAATGCTTCACTGAAAGTCTGGACGTTTCTTCGTATTCCAAAATTGAAAACGGTACATACGATACCCAAGTTGATTCCGACAAGGAGACTTGTCAAACAATACGTAATGTCTTGTTTTATATAGGTTCTGCTGCCTTAGAAAGTTGACGGGTTAAGACGGTTTACATTAAACAAAATCTGCATTTTATAACATAGACAAACATCTCCCCGTTGAATCCAATCCGCGATGCTCCGGACAATGAGATGAACAAACGATCAAGCGGTGTGTTGATACAGACGCAATGCAACTGGTCACTCAAGCAGAGTGCAGGCACTCTTGCGTCTGATTGATCTTCTTAATATAGGCCGCTATTTGCTTCCATTTTGTATTTATGCATGGTGCCTTTGGGATTAGGGTTCGTTATCTTGATTTGTCTGGAGTGGGCTTTTATGGACTTTAAGCTTCGTACAGGATTTTTCGGACTACGCAATGTAGAAGTCTAAAATTATGTGTGTGTAAGTATATAAATGTCAGCATTTCAAATGACACGCAGAAAATAATTTCCTATTAGAAAATCGCCGTTTCGTGTAAGTCTAACTATAAGTATTTTTTTTAAATTGAAATTGAATTATACAGGACTCACTGTTGTCCGTGACCTTCGTCTGTTTCAAAATATTGTAAAAATATTACTTTCCTGTTTAAATCGGATTTTGTTAACAATTTCATCGGTTTTAATTTTTTTTTGCACGGAACCATAAGCTATTTTCTAAGTTAAAAGCCTTAGTTACTCCTTAAAACATAAGCAATCTGCCAATAAAATTCCCGTCATAATCAGTCCCGCCGTTTTGGAGATTAGCCGAAACAAACACACATACAAAAATGATTTACAAGTACCGTATATACTTTAATATGCATTCAGTAAAAATATGTTATTTTTAAATAACAAACAGACACTTCAATATTTTTTATCTGTCTACCTACTAGTGTCCGACCGAAGGTGCAATTCTGGCCGAAGCCGAAGCCGATTAATCGGTATTCACCAAAACCTTCGGCCGAAGCCGAAGCCGAAGCCGAAGGTGTCATTGACCTTGAGAAATACGATAGTTACTTTGATCTCAGAATATACTAGATACATATTGTGAGAGCTTTAGAGATTTAGCCCAATAATGAGCCGAGTGACCAACATATACAAGCTGTAGGTAATAAAATATTGTCTAAAACCAGACAATACTTACGGTTTTTTGGTTCTTAGAGTGCCTCAAAATAATGAACGTATCACCACAGGTACTACTCACAGTAATAAATAAAATAATTTGTAATAACAAATATGAAATATTTAAAAACAAAACACTTATTAGAATTTTAAAACGCGCTCTCAAACTTGTTTTGACTCGTTTAGTTTACTAACTGCGATTCGTTTGGTCCGGTGCGGCGGCGCGGCGAAAATCTGCTGCTCTGCACACTCTCCGTCTCGCTCTAGCATCGTTCAGTAAATTTCAAATTTTGACAACTAGCAAACCTTCGGCTTCGGCCAAACCTTCGGCAAATTTTTGGCCGAAGTCGAAGATTTGGCCGAAGGTGCTTTTTTGGCCGAAGGTGGCCGAAGCCGAAGCCGAAGCTTCGGTCGGACACTAATACCTACATAGATTGGGCCCGCTGCATCTGGTTAGAGTGGAAGCCGACCCCAACAAAGTTTGGGGAAAAGGCTAGGCAGATGATGACGTATAATATATATATATATATGATTGGGCCGATCAATCCCATCATTTATCTAAACCATTTAAAGAAGCCAGCCAAGCGTGGCGATTATGGCAAAACCCCCCAAAATGTCAATGTGGCGACACTTGGGGGAGGCCTATGTCCAGCAGTGGACGTCTTTTGGGCTGAAATGATGAATGATGATGATGATTTAAAGAAGTCCTTCACGACATTAAACTTTTTCGAAACCACGATAAGTCATTGTCTAGCCCACAACGGACTAATGTAGATAAATGTCTCACAAAAGTCATTATAATAGTCCTAAAATAACTACAAACCACATCAAAAGTGTGCGACACTGCGGTGGTTCCATACTTAGAACAAGAACAAACGTTTCACGCCATCCTGTTGTGAACATAAACAGACTGCATACAGTTAACTTTAACTGGGGTTTAATATTAACTGTGCGGCGGGATATATCAAAAGAGCTTCATATTTATTAGAACGGCGGTCAAACGCAAGAAAATTCAGTGTAAAAAATAAAGTATGACTATCTCGTTGATCTAGCGCGCGACTGCCGCCAGATTTTGTGGTGACAGTCTAGCTAGCAACACCTAGCTAGACTGGAAACAAAACTTGCAATCCAGCCAAAATTAACACCCCAACCCATTGACGTAGGGTTGCCAACTTTTTTTACAAGAAATAAAGTATATTTAAGTCTGAGAAGAATGTTAAACAGTATTTAAAAACAAAATAACAGTATTTTATTTAATTTTTTAAATAAATGTTTTTTAGAGCTTCTCGCACAACTTATACAGTCTTTTTTTTAAAACCGCATACGGCCTCACCACAATTATAACTAAAATGAAAAAAAATGAGGAGCTCATTTTTCACTTACTTAATAGTTGCTCTATTTCTATCCTCCCGCGCCACTTTCCATTAATTACTGAAAAAACTCTTTCAGTAAATAATAAATGTTGTCAAAAAGGATGTGTGTGATTTGTTTGTGGCTGCACTGTACTGAGCGCCATCTGACTAAATAAAAAAATCCAACACTTACAGTGTTAAGCATTTTGATTCTGAAAACAATATTTTGTATACTTTATTTTTGTTCAACAGTAAAAAGTATAATGCAGTGAAAAACAGTATAATACTGTTTTTAACAGTATAGTTGGCAACCCTGCATTGACGGTCTCGTTTTCTTATTTACCGATTGTTTGTAAATGTGTGGATTTTGTAGGTCTTATAGATTCCTAGATCCTTAGTAACTTTTTATCTTGTTCTACCTTTTGTAGTAAGCAACGACTTATTGTCGGGCCTATGATGTCCTCCCATAATTAAGTACTAACGCTATAACATAGAAATATTGTAAAACCAAATGATTTTAAAAGAGTAACGATGCCGGTTCTTCTCCATAGGAAACGACCAACCCGAACCGAACACCTTTTTGTCGACGTTTTATAAGTGCCCATGTAGGCCTATGTGAAATAAAAATATTTCGATTTTGTTTTGTTGGTCTAGTGGTAGCGCTATTCCTGAGCATGTAGTCCTGGGTTCAATTCACAGGTGAGACAGAAACATGACCAACGAAATCTGTAGGCACACCTCTGCTTAACCCTCCGAAACTACAAGCTTGATGTTATGATAAGTTTGAAAACCCCAACAGCCCAGCAACTCACCACAAATCTTCGAACACAGATTTTTCATCCCAAAACAAGACGGACAACATCCAATTGCGGTCCATAGTTAGAACAAACGGTTTCACACTGCGCGGCGGCGAGTAAACAAACACGGCGGCACATCAAACGCATTGCGTGTACGCTTTTACATTTGTAGGGCGACCATGGTCAAAAGCGGTTTGGGATAGTCCACATTTTGTGGGAGAAATGTGAGTCACGGTTTTTCTTATAAAAATACTATAAGCACTGTTTTATGCTTTCACGGTTTATAGCTAAACTTACACTAACACTAACCTACCTACTATCTACCTAAAAAAACCTGAACGTATAAGAAAACGTTTAAAAAAAAAAAACGGTTACGTAGTTCTCAAGTTATGACGTGACCAAGGGAAATAGGGATACATTTTTATACATATAGATTACTGCAGTGGTGGGCTCGATAACTTTATCTTTGGCTTCAAACAACTTTATATTACTGTGGGTCTTGATAAATATTGACCACTCACACACATAATGGTGCTCTTATCTTGTTGCCATAGCTACGTAAGTTGTTTATTTTATACCTACAAAACAACTACATTTTGTCTTCGTGAGATGACTAATGACATGACACGCAGTAAAACAAACTTTTTAACACAGACACACGCAGTTTATTTCCTTTATTAGATTTAATATACCAATTCAATTATAAAAACAATAATTGCCAACCAGTGTCGGGATCAGGGTCTCAGGAGTCAGGGCTCCTAACAGAGGAACCTCCTAAAAATACATGCCGTGTCCAGAAGTACCGCTTTCTGGATCAAGCCCTTGACCCAGCTGCCAAGCGAGAGCCTCCTAAGATGATGGTGAAAAAAACAATCGACAAACTGACACATTGTCACATTGTCATTGTCTAACTGTCATTATGTCGGTTCTTCCGTAGACAAAACTACTTTCTACAGTGGTCATGCTACGCGTGCTGGTCGCTGGTCTTGTCCAGCTCGTCCCACTATCTTCTACGAGGTCTCATCTGATCATACAAAACAAATATTGTCCTTCCAACAAACGACTTTAATATCAGACGCAGCCACAAACAATCCCTAGCACCAAACAGGACTATCCCAGAATCCACCAAACTTCGAGCCACCGTAAAAAATCTAAATATACGCGGAGGCAACTGTTGGCCATCACTCGCCATTGAACCCACACGCCGCGGGTTCAAGCGATCAGTTATCACTTGGCTATTACACTACAATCGTCGAACACTAATATGGATGTGGTCGGATCGGTCACGACCTCAGCTGAAAAGACTTTACGCGACACAAGACGCGTGTGTCATTTTTTCCTTAATAACGCGAGTACCGTTGTATTGGGTGAACTTCGGTGACTCGACGCATGCTTTTAGCAATTTCTTTATTTGTGTTTTCTTTGCAGTAGTTATTGATTATGGATATTTCTAGAGATTTGACAGTTGTTTTGAGTAGTCAGAAGCCCGAAAGACGAACAACCAATCTCACCGAGGCTGTGGAGGTCAGATAGGCAGTTGCTCCACGTAAACTACTGGTTTTCAGCTGCATTCAGTTAGATTGAAAGTCGAACCCAACATAGTCGGGAAAAGGATAGCTAGGCAGACGATGTTTTCTCTGCAGTCGCTGTCAAACGCATATCGTTTGAGCGCGTGTCTCGTTGCCAAGCCGTTAGTACGACCGGAAACGGCACTTAGTAAGAGTGTTATGATAAATGATTGGAATTGATAGGGGAGGAGGTAAATAGATAGTGCTGATTGATTCCGTTTCGGCTTTTTATGTTATTTACGGTAAAGAACCAGATGGGGTAATGGGAAGTGCTCAAACCTTCCTTTGGACATTGGACATAATGCATTCTATCGCTTAAGCAGGAGCTCTACGCTCAGACGGCACGTTTCTTGCTACAGTGAGGAGAAAAAACAAATGCCAGCAGTTGCTAAGAGCACACAAGTGTTCTGGCGACGCGAGTGGCGACGTGCCGTATTTGAAAGAAACTAATGATAAGCGCGCGTTCACTTGACGCGATTCGGTTCACCTGAGGTTGTGATCTGGGCGTTTGTGCGACCGGAAACGGCACTTAGTACGAGTGTTATGATAAATGGTTGGAATTGATAGGTGAGGAGGTAAATAGATGGTGCTGATTGTTTCGGCTTCGGCCTTTTTTCGTGTTTGTAGTGAAGAACCAGGTGTGGTAGTTTTAAGTAGTTATCGCCATAATCAGTTGCAGACATCTGCAGTTATTCCTCTGCAGTTCCTCTCTCTTTTTAATTTTTCTCTGGGACTGGTCGAGCTTCATTACTTCGTCTAGTGGTATTCACTGTTGATTCTGGCTTTCAGGAGTTGAAGTGGTTGGAAAAAGTGTGATGAGCTTGTATTTTGTAATGGATCTGACTGGATAGATAGATTTCGGAGATCCGAATACGACATAAATAAGTATTCTATACACACACACAATAAACTCAACTTTAACTTTATATTTCATATATTGATGATTGAAAGGTTGAAAAGCTAAATATGTTTCATCTAGTCTCCCAGGGCTGTATTAAATAAGCATAGATACTTTTGTACATCAAATAAACTTTCAACTCCAAATTATGTTAGTAATTATATACTTGCAGACAAAATAGGCAAGTTAATGCTGCCAAGTTTAAACTAAAAACTTCTAAACCGATTTAAACGACAAAATTCTCTAAACTTTAACACGTAAACAAGCTTTAAATTCTCATATTCTAAAACAATTTCATCAGAAAAGGGCGCGAAGAAAAATACGCGTCAAAATATCACCCCTTTTACAGGGAGGGGTTAAAAACAATTTAGTCAAGCCCTTCGCAGATCCTAATAAGTACAGACGTTTAGGAGATTCAAGATGGCGACGCCGCCGCCGACGGCTTTGCTAGTTTGATAGGTATTATCTTATATATATATAAATTACGTGTCACGTTGTTTGTCGGGGATGGACTTCTTAAACTACTTAACCGATTTTAATCAAATTTGCACACCGTGTGCAGTTTGATCGAACTTGAAAGATAGGGTTGTCGAATGTCCACTCATACTATATTTGTATGAGTTCAACTACATAGCTTACATCTCAATTTATAGTCGCAATATTATTTTATTGCAAATTAAGTCACAATTATTTATATAGGTCCAAACAATTCTAACAGATGGCGGTATCAGTTGACTGGATTGAGTAAGTATTCAATGGATGGCGCTGAATAGGAGCGCAGCAGCAATGAAAAATATTGCAAAAACGGGGAAAATGTGACGCAGACGAAGTTGCGCGGGACAGTTAGTACTATTTATTTTTGCCACTGACTTCTCAATTTAGTTATCTCATTACTTACTTACTTATTAACTGAAGGTGCCACACTCGTCGACATATAATATTTTGGGCTGACGCAATTTGAATTGTCATCGACACGGTAAGAATACGAAGTTATTTTATTGAGCACTTTTTATTGTTTTTCAGGAAGTCGATTTTTGTTATTTATGTTTTTAACATAGTAATGTTAGTATAACATCCTCAAGGTGTAAATTAATAAACGCACAACCTCATTGTCTTGGATCATGAAACTGATCAACTTTTGTTCAACGAGTTCTTGAAAGCTAGATAGCTAAGATAGTTCAGTGATAATAAAATATAAAAAATCGTCGTGCCAGCAACACGAAGAAGAATGAATTGACGCGATCTGATGGTCAACATTGTATTTCCAAGAGTCATACAACAAAAGTTGTTCGGTATCTTGGTCAGAGTCCAAGCTGTCAAAGCAGCCAAATAATCTTGGAGAAATTGACATGCAAATAAAAACACAACGAAAGATACTCGTCGAAAACATAACCTTATTCTTAGAAGAACTTCTTCTCCCTTCTTTTTAGAAGTCGGTTCAGTTAAACCAATTTATTCAAGCGCCCCACAGATACTTATAAACGCAGACATTCTGAAAATCGAAGATGGCGCCCGAAGACCGTTACTTTTTATTTCCCAGTTTCTAACTATCCTTTGTTAGGTTTGGTATAGTGTTGGTAGACGTGTCCGGTGTTTCAAATGGGAAGGGGATTTATTATAATTATGGTTTGTTATAAAGTTTTCTTAACGTTTTGCTAAAATAAATGTAATGTAGAGTAGGATTTCAAAGGAACGTAGTAAATCTCTTCCACTCTAAAAGTTGGTTTGCTGTTAGTACTTGGGTGAAAAGAGGAAGGAAAACCCTATTTTCAAATACTAATCGATTTTATAGGATTCGAAATTTTCAAGATAATTATGTTCACAAATAATTGTCGGATTAATAATTATCTACGTTGATAAAAAAAAGTATATTTGTGACGGCGGAAGCGACAAATCATGTTCGGATTCACGTGAAGTGACATTAATAACGTAAGGCATTGTTTCATGTTGGGATGAATAAAAAAAATATCAATGAAAATGATCACTTCGCCCCTACACTTAACAGTCAATCTCTGTTGTAAAAATGATAGAAGAGAATAATTCGTTTACTTTTTCATAACCTATCATCTCTTCGTCTAACATAGCATCACGCCTGTAATATCCGAAAAGGTAAAGCAGAGGTGTAACCTTATCGTACAGCCACATTTCACCAGTTATGTTAAAGTCCCATGTAATAGGGGAAGAGTCTTTTGCCATCAATCGGCCACATTCAGACTCTATAGCTGCTATTGAGAAAGTCCTGATGGAAAAACCCAATAACACTTTGCCCGACCTCATGCTCAGTGGTCGCGTTTGCCACCACTGGAAACGTTAAAGTTATGTTTGAAATTTTGAATATAGAATGTCGATTAGATTAGTATTCCAGTCCTAAGTAAACTAGAATGAGGTGTTAAATCTTTATCTATGGTAGACAGTCGAACTATTTGGTCGTTATTCAAATTCATAGACATCGAACACAATCGATGTTTATTTGATGTTGTCTATGCCGCCAATATTTACAGCAGTGTGACTGTTGTGTAAACGGATGAAGACCAGCACGAAATCGTTTGCCAGGCAATAATTCAAAAGGTCTGGAAGTATCGACCGTTTTGTTGCCTAGGACTAATATTATTAGGCTAATAATATTAACCTAATAATAATATTAGCCTATTAGGTACACACACACTGCAAACTCCATGCGGTTATTGTAATCAAATTGAGCTGGCAATTTCATACTTCAAAGTCCACAAAAGTTTCTACTGTTCGGTAAGTATACTAGCCTTGTTTCATCCCACATTTTGGCAAAGTTAACTAACAAAACCATAAAGTTATCAATATTATCACAAAACAATTACTTAGGTAATTGTAATTCAAATGCTTCCAAAATAAACCTTACAAACCCAACCACCATTACAGGTATCTCAATTAATCCACAGATAACCAAAGCAACACAAAAAAAGAAAAATAAACATTTAAAAATCGAACGCAGCGCCCCTCGTGGCGTCCCGCGCAACTGCATAATGGCGGCGTAGCCATGGCAACGGCTCGTAAAATTTTATTACTCGCGCCCTCCGTCCCGCGCTTTCAAAACGGTTACTTTGCAAAGCCATCCTAGATTAGAGATCATTTCATTTCAACGTGCTAGGCACTTATTCCCTAGTGGTTTCGTTTATCGCCTAGATTTTATGTGGATTTTTCGCTGAAGGATATGTGCGTTTGATTTTGCAGAAGTGTTTGGGTATTCTGTATTCGTCGTTTTATGCAAAGGGGCTGAGGGATCGAGTTAAAGTTAGAATCGATTTGCAACTGGCTGAAAATTGTTTATATCGTGAATGCTGTATGTACCGTTTTCAGACGATTAAATTGGTTGAGACAGAGAAGTTAATTTAATAGAACGATTACCTATATTGCAAGAGATTAAGAGGGATTTATTTAATAGAAGAAAAAATCGTGGGAAAAAAGATCACTTTTATACTTACCTATTACGATTTGCGCATCCGTGACTAAATCCAGTGAACCGATCAGCTATAATCGTGCAGTAATTTTGTATAAAACTAGCTACCAACTAACTGTCCTAGGTTATAAAACCCAGAACAGATTTAGAAGATCAGATTACTTTAAACTTAAGATGAAATTGTGTTGACACAACACAGTATAGAGATTTTTCTTTAGCATCTCCCAAAACAATAGAAACCATCCTTAGCAATTTGAAATTCAGACACAAAAACTTTTCACCAGTGACGAAACGAAAGGTTTGCCAAACCAACTACATACTGCCAAAGAATGAAAAGAATTGTATTTCAAAACTAAACTCGGTTCGAAAAGACATGTTAAGTGTTTTAAAAACTTTGATCCCCATTTTTAAAAGGCTTTCAGATTCTACAAAACTTTTTTTTTGCAGAATATTTCTACTATAGGAAGTAGATTCTTCTAAATCTTGATACGCAAGGCCTCACTCCATACTAAAAACCGTTTATATCCTGAAACACCTCAAACAGCTGAAAGTAATAATATAAATTTTATGCTAAAAAGCCATCATTAAAAATTATCTCGCATTCAAAATATTACTGGCTCGCATAAATTAAAATCTAACATCAGAAGTAAAACGCGTTCATTTCCGTTGCTAGTAAAAACTTCGTAAAAACTTGACCAAGACTAGCCATTTCACCCACACAAACGAAAAAAAAACCTCATTAGTTTTTTAATCAACTGTCGTGTTCAATTTTAATCAAGAAGTCGCCACTAAAAACTTCAATAACACAAATAGCACAACGTAATTAGACAGAAGCACTTTGTTAAATAATTAAAGTTACCCCCACCACCCCCTCTTGCCATAAACAACCCCTAGAAGTCGTAAAATAACACAAGTTTATGGATTTTGGACCCTCAGTATGCTACATTTTACGTCGGCCCAGTAGGGCTGGGAGACGCTTCTATCGATAACCGTAACTGTCCGTAACGATAAAACTATATTGATGGTAATCGATTATCGATTTTTAGTAGACATCACCTTCTGCAATCTCGAGATTTGACGCCGATTTTATGGAATATTTGCACGATTCCGCCTCTTAAAGGTTAAACAACGGTTTTATCGATACTAATCGGTATTGCATAGAAACTCATCTAATTAAAAGATACGTGTATCGGTTTTAAATGCCGTATTACCAAACTTGGTAGCTTATAAGCACGAAGTTCTTACTAATCGATTTCTCTCAAAGTTTGTCGACTTTAAGCGGCACGATAAACCAGGTCTTTGTTTGTTTTGGGTACCTCAAGTGTGTGCTCACTTCATTGGTATTAAAATATTGATATTACGAGACAAGAAGATGTATGAGCATAAGCAATCCCTTTTTCCTTTCTTGGCTACACGCATACCTTCAAACTTCGAATCCAGGCTTTTTTTTTGTCATTTAGTCCTCCGATGTACCGAATAAAGCTCTTTCTTATTGTCACTTCTATTTTACCGATATTTGGCGTTCATCGTTAAAACTAACACAACCCTACCGTCACACTCATTACCTTTTATCGTAAAAAAACTTAATGGCAAAACGCAAACGAAAAGTTCGTTTTACGTTCACGTGAAGTATACTTTTAAAATGCTTTTCCATGTGGATATACTATTTGGGGATTTTTAAAACCTTTTACTGTAAGTAATTTATTTTGATATGGACCCGTTGAAAATGTTTGCAATCAACTTTTGGAAGCGTATATGGCGGACATGAATTTAAAATAAAGTAATTTGCTGTAGAGAATACAAATGTGGTGCGAAAATAACAAAACATTCCGCAATTTCGCCGCCATTTTTCCTTATTTCGCACCAAATTCGATTCCCCTACACGTATATTTTCTGGCAAACGGCACGAGGCAAACGTATACAACCATACATCCTCTAATCTATGCTCTAACGTTACGAGACGGGATGGCATTCTCGACACGTAGACAATAACGTCTCGTCTGTCACTCGGATGGGAACTCGCTAATTAATTTTAGATACAGAACACGTGTCAAGTTTCGCAAATAATTGCTAAAACTGACTGTTTTAGCACTAACTGTTCATTTTCCTTAGCACACAGTACAGCACATGTATTTATGGTCTTTACCATAAATACATGTAGACTAGCTTTTGGCCGGAAATTAAAACCCACGAGAACGTTTAATTGAAGCCTATGATACTCGGGAATAATGTACTTAGCTTCCCGTTAGTGAAAGAATTTTCGTAATTGGATCAGTTGTTCCGAAGATTGCTCCTATAAACTTTACCTCTTTATAATGTTGGTAATTTGGTATAGATTATTACATTGATCTATAGTACTCTCTCTCGGAGACTGTAAACACAAGCAGTATTCAACTTTTGCATTTAATTTCTCAAACACTCACTCGACAAAAAGATCACCACGACAATCGAGCTAATTCAAACGTTAGGGAGAGGTAACATTAGTGACTCAGAGTGAAAGAACAATAGCTAGCCAATCACAATACTTGACATTTGAGTTTGACGTAATTACGTTTTATTATCTGTAGTTGCATGCAAAAAAAAAATGGGGAAAAAGGAGGTATTAAGATAATAATTATGTCTATGGGGGCATGACTTGATTCCACTTCTAATTACCGCAACATACGCAAACTATAAGATTTATATTCACTAGTATTTACTTAATAAACTTTTCTTATTTTATCAAGTGAACGCAGGAATAAGAACGTCTGAAAGTTTCAAAAGGCGCGCTCAGCATAAGTAAGTTTCCAGAGAACGCTCGCTATTTTACATGGCTAATTAATTTTTATAGAAAAGATCTTTGCGTACTTACTTTTATTACATTGGAAAAGTTACTTTTAATTATATAACGAGTACACTTTGCAGTAAAACATGTTAAGGAGCAAGTTTTTACATAAATTAATAAAAGTTAGTTTGACATTTCGGAGTCAGTGATCCCTATCTAGTTTTTTGAGCTGGCATTTTTCCAGAAAAGCACTAAGTTGAAAAATAATACGAAATAATGGATTAACAGAAAGATAGTTCAGACTCAATGCAAGCCCTGAGTTGCAGCTAACAGAAGTTTAACCAGTAATAAATATTTGACAATTCAATTAGTTGGTCCGACTGTCTGTTCGGCAAACACTGTCGGGTGCAATCATACGAATTATTGGTAGCCAATAAAAGCGTTGCACTCTACTCATTTCGTCGAATTGTTTGCACCGATTTCCCATTTATGTAAATTGATTGGATGCTGACAACTGCTGGTTTTAATATTGCCGTCCGTGTGTTGGTAGAATTGGGACCTGATTTTGGGTTGGAAAACTCTGTTTTTTTATGTTTTATTATTGCGTCTCCGAAATTACACCAAGAATTAAGCTTTAAATTGACAGTCGAGTCAAGTCATCCTAGCATCGTCTGCCTAGCTTTTTCCCGGTTATTTTGAGGTCGGCTTCTAGTCTAACCGGTTGCAGCTGAATACGAATATTTTTCATGGAGCGACTGCTTAATGATCTTCACAACCCAGTTAGTTCTTGGTAATACGATACCCCTTGGGGACTTAAGACTGGTTGTCAAATGACAGCCGGGACCAATGGCTTAACTTGCTCTCTGAGGTTCGGAGGAAACTCCGTATGTAATGGGTGGTCACCCACATCCACAGACCAAGCTAGGCAAGCGCGGCTTGGCCTGAGGATTGATCCGAGCGGGTGTCATTATTTAGACATGAACTCCACCACGTGATATTGTCTGTGGTTATTGGATTGAAAAAATAAAAACAAGATGGCGGTCTTAGTTCTAACTTTGGACACGCGTCAAAATAATTATTCAGCACTATTCTATTACTGCTTCGTTGGTCTAGTGGTCGCAACCGCCACTGCTGAGCATGAGGTGTTGGATTCGATTCCCGAGTCGGGTAAAGTGTTATTGGGTTTTTTTTTATCAAGAAGTTCTCAGTCGGAATTCGTAGCCGATTGATGGCAATCGGCCTCTATTACATGGGACTGAAACTAACCGAAATGTGGGTGTACTATTAAGTACCTACACCACTGATTAACCCTTCAGGCGTATGTTATACCAGTACCTTCAGACTCATAAAGCACTAAAAGCACAGATGAATCGAATTCTCCTCCCAAAGTGTAGGTCACGGGCGATCAATAAATCAGATATTCATGATACAAAGCCCATCCGTCCAGTGGCCCTATAATATTCTGAACCGGTTTGTAAACGCGCGCCCATTGGAGAATACGGTGCAGATTTTAATCTGCTGATACAGATTACAAAGCGCGCATCGATGCATCTTCTACCTTATAAATCGTTCGCTGCCTGATATTGTATTGCCTATGGGTTTTTTTTTTGTGCTATATATAGTCAAACTGAAGTTAGGGCATTGCGGTGTACGTAGAACTTAATTTCTTTATATTTTTTCTTGTTTCTTGTAGTAGTTTTAGGCAAAGATTCAAATCGATAGATGTCCCTGTTTGTTTATCGTACTGTTGCGAAACGTTAAGTATGGATGACGATACGATTTTTGGCATGTACTCTTACATCAGCCCTCGTATTCACAAACGTTCGGACTCGATTTCAATTCGGAAAGTCGTATGTCTATCTCGCTCGCTTTCGTAATGCCAAAACAAGATAGACATACGACATATCGAATCGAAATCGAATCCGAGCGTTTGTGAATACGGGGGCCAGGCCCCTTGTTCACAAACGCTCGGTTTCGATTTCGATTCGGAAAGTCGTATGTCTATCTCGCTCGCTTTCGCAATGCCAAAACAAGATAGAGATACGACTTATCGTATCGAAATCGAAACCGAGGGTTTGTGAATACGGGAAGATCTATAAACAAGTCACAGGGATTATTAAGTAAAGTAATAATTTATTTAAAATACATTATTTTATTCTGCTGTTAAGTAATTGCTTGAAGTTAGAGCTGCCAAAAGTTAGAATTAGTTTTTTGACGGTTTTTACTTCAAATTCTTGTCTATTGCATAAGGTTCCGTTAGTAATTTATTATTCATAATAAACCCAAGTAATTACTTTAACTTATATACAAGTGAAACTATTCAAGTGAAAATAAGAAACAACATCATCATCATCATCATTTCAGCAAAAAAGACGTCCACTGCTGGACATAGGCCTTCCCCAAGTTTCGCCACATGACATAACATGGGGGGTTTTGCCATAATCGCCACGCTTGGCAGGCGGGTTGGCGATCGCAGTACGGTTGTCACAAAAGCACAGAGAACGCTGCTGCCCATTCTCTGGCAAGTCCCTTAGGTCACCCACGGGAAGATATGGGATGGTGCTATTCTTTACGTCCGACACCATATAGAGAAACAACATAAGAGCCTTCCTCTTATGTTGTTTCTCTATATGGTGTCGGACGGAATTCATTTATTGACGAGGGAGATCGAGAAAAGTTTTTTTTTTTAACTATATTAATGTTTTATCTTTTTACACTTGGTTGCACTTGCACCATCCTGTTTATGACTATTTTATAAAAATACCTAGTCAAAAGTATTGCTAGTGCAAAATTGTAGGAAAAGAAACTATGCCGCCTGCTAACTTCCACCTATTTAAGCTCCAAAAACCCCGCAATAATACTTAACCAACACAAAATACACCTCAAGACAAAACATCTTCTCTGCAAACTCGATATTTTTCCTAAGGGCGGGTAGACATTGTATTCGAAGCACGTTCCCGACCCAAATACAGGGCGCAGACGCCTTGCCACCTTGCAATCATTGCGTTCAGAAGAACGTCTGTTTTATATTGGAGGTTCTAACTTAATTGACAAGGATCGAGAATGTTTGACGATCGTTTATTTCAATGGGCGAAAAAAAGGTAAAATTGTCCATGGTGAAAACAGCGGGGAAATTGGCAAAAAAAATAGGGAAAAAAGAAGAAAATCTATGGTTTTGTGAAAGATGGCGACGATGAATAATAACACTAGTAAACTGAAGTTAAGCCGGAATTAACCTCGTAAACATTCCGCCCTGTTTGTTTACAAATTGGCATAAAACAACATACAAACGCCTAATCTTCATCTGTCACATTTGAAGTACCAAAAAACTTTAATTATGATCTTATTGATTAAAGTGACATATGACATCTTTGGCATTGATTGAAGCAGAATGCAAGTATGGGTTTGACAAATATAGCTAGCTAGAAGAGGTATCTTATTCGAAAATCCGAGAAAATCTAGGAATACGATTTGGTGGGTGTTTTCAACTGTTGTCATAGCAAAAAAAGGTCGAGTTAGTTCAAAAATGGATTAGGGAAGGCTAAAGTCGTTTCAATTTAATCTGGTGTAATACCTAATGTAAACTTGTTTGATTGGATGGTTGTTACTTTTCAACATGAGCCAGATCAAGAGATTTGTTTACGATGTATTGGTGATTTTGAATATTTCTCTTCAAATAACTTTTATCGCCGGAATGAAATTAACTTCGACAGTTTTTGTATGGAAAAACAATAGACAAGTAGAAACTGACAAAAAAAAAGATAAAAACCTTTTCTTAGCCCTGTCTAAGAGAAACTTAAAACATGATTAGCTAGCATGCGATCGATACGACTAGATTCTGATATGAACCGTACACCTTCCGTAGAAGAATATTTTTTCAATTGCTTATTCGCTTAAGTCAACAAAACCGAATAACACAACACCTTTTCCATAAAATAAAAACGCAAAAAAAAACTGGACTATCTTTGCCGCATTATATTTCCGGGCACACATTATGTAAATATCTCCTGGGAGTCGCATAGATAATAGAGTTTTGATCACCATTCCTCCGCGCGCGGGTCGCAACCTAATCATATTGTGTTTGTTTCTATTAAGTTTGTTATGTTGGTAGTATGTAGAATTACGTCAGTGTAAATTGAGCAGGTAACATACTGTATACGCACTGCTAGGCCGTAACTCAAGAACCTTTCTGTGAGGGAGTAGCTTATTTTGTATGGGACGCTAGTGCTTTAGCAGTATCAGTCTATGAAGTTCCCACTGCTGGGACATA
Organism: Cerastis rubricosa; assembly: GCA_949152445.1. Lineage (NCBI taxonomy): Eukaryota > Metazoa > Arthropoda > Insecta > Lepidoptera > Noctuidae > Cerastis > Cerastis rubricosa. The sequence goes on along the minus strand of OX424548.1, from coordinate 12,478,489 downwards.
GGCCTGACATGAGTAGGCCACGCTGACCCATTGGTCACATAGCTTCGGATTTTTAGTTGTGGACATGCCGGATTCCTCACGATATTTTCCTTTTGAGAGCAGTGGGCACGAAATAAATTAAAATATTGCTAAGTTTACGGTAAATAGGAAAAGGCCTTCTATTTTGCTTCGATATCTTTCTTTGTTGTGTAATAACAAAACTTTTAAATCTATAATTAAATCGACAGCAGGCGAGTGTCCTTTATACCGTTACCTGTCAATTCTCTTTTTCGCACAAAGGCAGCTGAAAATTGAATCCAAACACAGTACAAGCTAAAAATAAATCCGAACGCGAACAAAAGTTTTACACAAAAACTATGAAAAAGCTAGCTGGGAAAACAAACATGCCTGGCGAAATTCAAGCCGAACAATTCAGCGGAGTTAGTCAAATAAAAAAATAAAGTCTAATCCCTAATGATTCAACATCGAAACAAAAAAAAGAACGCATAGCAGACTTATCAATTATTCGATGCCGAGAATTTTTGCGAATGGCTACACAATGGTCCATCAATCCTTTGGGGACAAAAAACTAGCAACACTAACATTCCGTTTGAACAAAGGGCGGGAAAAAAGCGCGCCAATGCGATGTCGTGTGCGAATAGGAGTTTTTGGGGAATTGACGACGATTTAAAAAATATTTCTTGCTAACGTTTTCGAACTAAGAGCAATTTTCAACAAAACTTGAGCAATAAAACAACTGCACTGATGTTGGTGTTTTCTGCTCATCGTGAAATCTAGCCAAAAACAGGGACTATTTTACTATGACCTACCAAATTGCCCCACCAGATGGACAATGTGGATATCAAATAGAGGACAATTAGAAAAAAAAATATTACAATATTCCAGCGCAACGTTTCAGACCGTGATATTACAAAGTTTGTGTGCCTATGTCTATTTCTAATGTTTCAAATGTATAGGCTACCCAACCTAGCCATTTTTAGTAGAAACCATTAAGGGAACAAGATAAAATCAAAATCATTTATTTCAAGTACGCCAGCTACAGCCACTTTTGAATAGTCAAACAACAATAAAAATGAAGCTACAGTCGCAGTCACAAGACATAATAACTGTGAAAGTACTGTAGTTGCCCATTCTAAAGCGTAGATCTTTATGGAGAAGGATGACTAATAAATATAGATGAGATAATATAGAGATAAATAAATATATGAGATGATGGGATAAATAAATATAGAGATGAGATGAGTACCTATATCTTTCATTGACGCGAATATACCCTGGTGGTTGAGTGAATGTCATGCTCACTTAAATGTCACGCTGATGGTGGCGGGTGTGTCGGGCGGGTCATTTAGTTCCCTTCAATATGGTTGAGTTGAATGATGGCTGATACATGCGTGATGTTCGTGAACGGGCGCTGTTGTGACTGGTCATCTCTTAGCTACCACGGTTTATTTTAATTACTTTGTTTTTGTATTACCGATTTAATCTTTTACTCTGGACGCTCTTAACTTGCCCGAATTTCTACATCGTTCTCACATATTTGTAATTCTTAACATGAATGATGTAATCAAGATTTTGTAACATATTTTGATTTAAAAGAGAGTCCATGGATGGTCCATGGATGTTTCTTGCCCATTCTTTTCCATAGAGATCTACGCATTGGAATGGGCAACTACAGTACTTTCACAAGTTATTATGCCATGTGACTGGGACTGTAGCTTTAGCTTAGCGTTTTTTTTTTGTTTTTTGACTTTCAAAAGTGCCTGTAATGGTCTAATTGAAATAAACGCTTTGAGTTTGAGTTAGACTAAGTTGAAGGCTCCAACAGGAATATTTAAAACGGATTCTCAGTCCTTCTAGGATCTTACCTTACTTTATAAGGCTCCAGTAAAATAGTATCTGATCATCATTCTCTTGACCTTGACCGTGTCTGTATGGTGTCGGACGTAAAGAATAGCACCATCCCATATCTTCCCGTGGGTGTTGTAAGAGGCTTAGAGGCGACTAAGGGACTTGCCAGAGAATGGGCAGCAGCGTTCTCTGTGCTTTTGTAACAACCGTACTGCGATCGCCAACCCGCCTGCCAAGCGTGGCGATTATGCCAAAACCCCCGTTTTGGGGGATGCCTGTATCCAGCAGTGGATGTCTTTCGGCTGAAATGATGATTCTCCTGACCTTATCCCAATTTATTTGGTTGGGGTAGGCGCTGCAAGTCTTCTCCCACACTTCCATTTTAGTCATAATCTAAGTAGCCATGTAAGATTTTACGGAGTTTATCTATTGTTTCTTTGGTCTTCTGCTACTCTGATATCCATCCACATAAATACTCAAAATTGTTTGTATTATGAAATAGAGAAAGCAAAAAAAAAGAAGAAGTGCAGAAGTGTTCATAGATACACTTCTAGTCCCATATTTAGCCAGTTAAGGCCCATGTAATAAGGGATGTGTCTATTGTCACAGATCCAGACTCTGTGGCTGTGAAATTTCTGAAGAAAACACACAAGCACACGTGCACACTCAACATTATTAAACTTTAGAGTACTTTTTGTTTTTTTTTAATACTTACCATTTTTTGTTTAAAGGTATTCCACTATTACCTACGTATGCTTTGTTAACTACCACATCAACAAATATGTGTTTTAACTTTAAGATATCACACTCCGGCCCCCAAGATTCAGGCGCAGCCTAGTTTGGGTACCACAATTTTTTTTTACTGTATTAAAATATAAATTGTTACGATTACTCATAGCGCTAAGTTAGAAAATGTTTGTAACAATGGCTTAATAAATTGTAAAACCAAATGATTTTAAAAGAATAACCATGGAGTTTCTTGCCGGTTCTTCTCCATAGGAAACGACCAACCCGAACCGAGCAACTTTTGTCGACGTTTTATAGGTGCCCATATAGGCCTGTGTAAAATAAAATATTTTGATTTTGACTGTATCAGACTAATTTTCCAACACAGAAATAAAAAATAAACAACCTTCCTATTAATTCTAACACACATTTGTATCAACGCCACGCAAAGAGAATCATGAATATATTCAAGAGATGCCCCTCTATCTATGCGAAAGAAGTCCGTAATGGCGGCGAAAAAAAAAACCGGCAAGTGCGAGTGGGAGTCGCACGTGGGCGGTCCGTACCAACTACCAAAGTGTGTTTAGCTAATTTTTTTTTAAATACTTTAGTAAATACAAGGCGTTAACGTACCCTTCTCGAAGACGTCAACCTAGCATTCTGTACATCAAATTTTATCAACTACTAGCTGTACGGCAAGCGTTGCAATGCCCTTTTTACTACCTACCCTACCTACCTACCCTACCCTATCTTTCTCACCTTTTAAACCTTCCCGGGACTACGACAAACATTTCAAAACTAAAATCAGCCAAATCGGCCCAGCCGTTCTCGAGTTTTAGCGAGACCCACGAACCACAATTGATTTTTATATAGAAGATACGTAAAAATTATTGCTAGGAAAAAAAAGTTTACTTTGTTTTTTGGGGTGAAAAATCAAGTTTTATGGTAGGACTCGCATATGTAACGCACTCAAAACATTGTGCATTTAATAGTGCGTGTAGGAAATTAGGAATTGAAAGAAAAGTAAAAGACAAAATACTTGTGAAAAAAAAGATGAAACTTTGACCCCTAATATCTCCGTAACTATTAGGTTCCTAGGTATAAGCTAGAACAAAAAAAAATCGCAATGACGGGGACAAGTGCCTTTCGGCTTGGCACTTCCCCCTTCATCATTCATCATCATTTCAGCCCAAAAGACGTCCACTGCTGGACATAGGCCTCCCCCAAGTCACATTGACATTTTGGGGGGTTTTGCCATAATCGCCACGCTTGGCAGGCAGGTTGGCGATCGCAGTACGGTTTTATTTACATTGTAGATAGTCTCTTTAACCACGTCCACGAAAACATGGACCCTTCAAAAGCTATCCCTTTTAATTTAATTTCAAGTTTTCACGATAATCCGGGCCACGACAATCATAATCGGTTATATAGTTATTATAGGGGTTTTGCCATAATCGCCACGCTTGGCAGGCGGGTTGGCGATTATTACTTCCCCCTTACCCCCTCCAATTTTATTTTATATTACTTGTTGATAGCGTCCATAATAAAATAATACACACTCTGTGGAAATTTCAAGTATCTACCTATTACGGTTCAAAAGATACAGACCTGTGCAAGACGGACAGACAGACGTTTCGTTGGCATCCTTTAGATAAGGAACCCTAAAAAAACATTATACAGCCAGGCCGAGGAAGTAAGGAGTGCAGCCTTGCGTGAATAATGCGTGCGTACGCGAAACTATGAATAAATTATGATGAATTTGTGTGGGAATAAGATTATGGAAGAAAATATGAAACATTCATCTTGCCATGGTAGGATTCCGTCCAAACTATTGCTGAAGGAATCGTTTTGGAAAATAATAAAGCCATTAATAGAACGATATACAAGGTTTTATTATGCAGAATATTAAGTTTACAAACGCGTATACAAAGTTTCTTGTCCGTGCTATCAACCGTTGAGGAGTTCTCTCGTGAGAAGGCGATCCTGGCTGCAAGATCAAGACATGTCTGCCATAAAAATGTATTGTCACCAGAACCAAAGATGTGTGCAACATGTCAGCTCAATCTGTTGGCGGGAACTGATTTGAAATTCAGTTGCATGATTTGACCAATACATAGTCATACCAACTAAAATGGCACGTTAAATTAAAGCTTATAAAAAGTCAAGGCACCAAACAAACTTTGCAAAATTTTCTTCAGTGGAAAATCAATGAACTGGCCATTAAATATAAGCTTAACACTCTATCTTTTTGCAGAACCATGCTTTTTAACATGGAATGTATACTTTCCATGTTAAAAAGCATGGTTCTGCAAAAACGCAGAGGTAAAAGAAGCTCTGAAAATCCGTATTTGGCAACAAAGGTCAGTGATTGAACTAATATCTATTATGCCTAGTTTGCCTAGTCTACGTCCGTACGCTAAACAATATAAGTCAAGGTTTTGTTTCCGGTTATGAGACTAGATAGAACGTAACACACCTCTGCCTACCCGTACGGGGATTTTTCAATTATCGATGAGACATTTCTGTGTGGGGAGGGGTTCTGGATGATGTTCTGAATTCGTGGTAGGTAACCATTTTAGCGTCGGTGTCTCTTCCACCTTAAATTCTCTTAGAAATCTTCTATACAAATAAATAAAATTGAAGTGTTTGTTTGTAATATCAAAATAATCGCTTTTTAATACATGCATATTAATGATTCGGTACATATACCAAACTAACATTTTTTACAATTTTTGTTTGTCTGTCTGTTTGTTCCGGCTAATCTCTGGAACAGTTGGACCGATTTTGACGGGAATTTCACTGGCAGATAGCTGATGTAATAAGGAGTAACTAAGGCTACTGATATTTTAGAAATAAAATAAAAATACAAAAAGGAAAAAAAAACAAAACTAAATAACATTTTTGTTGAATTCCACGCGGACGAAGTCGCGGGCACAGCTAGTAAGAAATAATATAACCGAGAGACATTCAAATATCTTGTACACAACCCTTATTAATATAATACCCACCTTTCAAGAAACACGTATCACAGAAATCCCCCAGGCCCCAATCAAAACATCTCAATCATTAAGATACTAGAGCATCCGCGCCATTGTGAGAAAGAGGGTAGACACAAAAGAATGCTCCGACATTCATGGGTAGGCGACGAAGCGTGCACTACACTAGTCGATGACGATGACTTAGGGATGTAGGGGGTATCGACATCGATACAATCGAGAAAGACTTTGGGTCTTGAGCTTTTTGAAGTGTAGAATTTTGTTTTGGTTTTTCAAAACTTCCAGAATTAATGTTGCTAACCAACCTTGGCTGGGGACGTTTTAATAAAAAAAATTGATTCTGTATTTATTCTATGCTCAAACCCAGTTGCAGACATAAGATTTATGTGTGATTAGCTGATGCCCACGACTGTGTTTGCGTGGACGTTTTGACGTGTAAGTGTGAGAATAAAATGGTCATATCCATTTTGTTATTCTATACCTACCTTCCCTACTTACCTACCAACCTACCCTACCCTATCCACCTACCTACCTACTCTACCCCACCTACCTACCTACCCTACCCTAACTTTATAAACACACATTTATTTCAAAATCAAAATCAGCTAAATCGCCCCAGCCGTACTCGAGTTTTAGCGAGACAAACGAACAGCATTAGAATTTTATATATTTAGATTTTGATATATTTTGATTGTGTGAGGGTAAATGTTTTTAGTAACTTTTTAAACCTATGTATCCTGCGTATGGATGTTAAGTTTCATTAAAATCGGTTCAGTCATTTCGGAAAATAAGGACTTGAAAGTTTGTATGAAATGCCGTCAGGTGTAAACGCTCTTAAACATACCTGGCTAATTGTGGGTGTACTATTAAGTATACTTCTGCATACAATTTCGGGGATTTCAGGAGGTATGTTGTGTTCTTGTCCATCATCATCATCAGCCTATAATATTCCCACTGCTGGGACACAGGCCTCCTCTCTATGAGAGGGAGTGGGCTGTAATCCACCACGCGGGCCCACTGCGGGTTCGTAAATGTCAGATGTCTTCGGATTTTTAATTCTAGGACATGCCGGTTTCCTTACGATGTTTTCCTTCACCGTTTTTGAGGGCAGCGGTGATGAAATAAATTACACAAAGTAATGCCTGCCTGGGTTAGAACAGACGGCTTCCTGTTCGTAGGTCGGGGCTGCCACTACTAGGCCACCGCTACCCTATTCTTGACCATTAAAAGTTTTTTTTTTAGGGTTCCGTACCCAAAGGGTCAAACGGGACACTATTACTGAGACTTCGATGTCCGTCCGTCCGTCCGTCTGTCACCAGGCTGTACCATATATTATGTGTCATAGTTAGACAGTTGAAATTTCTACAGATTATGTATTTCTGTTGCTGCTATAACAACAAATACTAAAAAGTGATTTTTTTGCTCGTTTTTATAAATAATGGTACGGAACCCTTCGTGCGCGAGTCTGACTCGCACTTGGCCGGTTTTTTTTAATGCTTTGTTTTCCTGCACCACAAATAGATTTGTGAACAATTATTTTCATTGTTACTCAGTGTTCGCGCATCGATGGCCGCTGCGAATAAGCATCTGTATGTCGTCTTTATTCGAAGGAATACGCGGTACGCAGTCATTTGAAACTTAAAGAATGCACAACAGTATAAGTGTAAGGTTCGAACATTGAAGAATTGTGTTAGTAACTCAGTACGTATAAATTACTGTTAAGCAATTGATTCTAAGAGATGCATCCATAATGATAAAATTAATTTGAAAGTAGATAAGTCATTTGTGTTGTGTGATTGTTGGTCATTTTGGACGTTATTTAGGGTTCTGTATGTACCCAAAGAGTCATACGGGACCCTATTACTGAGACTTCGCTGTCCGTCCGTCTGTCACCAGGCTGTATCTCATGAACCGTGATAGTTAGTTGAAATTTGTACAGATTATGTACTTCTGTTGCCGCTATAACAACAAATACTAAAAACAGAATAAAATAAAAAAGTTTTTTTTTTTGCTTGTTTTTATAAATTAATGGTACGGAACCCTTCGTGTGTGAGTCCAACTCGCACTTGGCCGGTTTTTTACTTTTTGTTGCCTTTATTGGTTTTGGTGAATTTTGGCATACGGAAAGACCACGGCCTGGATTGTATATAGTAGGACAAAGGATCCTTTTTTTCTGCTAGTAGGTACTAATTTCCAATTTACACGCGGGTGAAGTCACGCGCAAAAACCAGTTATTCCTACTAAACTTTGAACAAATCAGGGCTAGATGACTTATTTTTAGCTTTAGCAAGGCTTTTGGTTGAATAAAAAATAATACTTAAAGAGTGGTGTCACATCCCTAGTTTCGAAATAGACATGCCACTTGATGACTCCTCCACTACCTAGAATTGAAACTGAAGATAACACTCCAGTAGGTACTGCGATCTAACTAGAAAAATAACCGGCCAAGTGCGAGTCGGACTTGCGCACGAAGGGTTCCTTACTATTATTTATAAAAACAAACAAAAAAATCACTTTTTTGTATGGGAGTCCCCCTTAAATATTTATTTTATTCTGTTTTTAATATTTGTTGTTATAGTATCAACAGAAATACATAATCTGTAGAAATTTCAACAGGCTAACTATCACTGTTAATGAGATACAGCCTGGTGACAGACGGACGGACGGACAGCGAAGTAATAGTCAGTAATAGGGTTCCGTTTGACCCTTTGGGTACGGAACCCTAAAAACAAAATACGAGGGTTCATGGAGTTACTACAAGCTCTGATATTTAAAAATAAATATTCTATCTGCGGATAATGCAGTGGACTGCAACATTCCTACTTAGTTTTGTTAACTTTTTTTTTTTTTTTAGGATGGGGTATCATTAAATGATTTCTCCCGCTCTGGGCGGAGCGGAAGGGAGTTTGTTAACCTTATGTTTTATATAATTATGTTGTACTTAGTTGTTTATTATCCCTTAAATAAATAAAATACTTAAAGTAGCTTGAGGAGCTCATCATCATCATCATCATCATTACAGCCCACAAAACGTCCACTGCTGGACATAGGCCTCCCCAAGTGTCGCCACATTGATATTTTGGAGGGTTTTGCCATAATCGCCACGCTTGGCAGGCGGGTTTAGGAGCTCTTGGCTAAATAATAACGGCCGCACGGGTCGCTCTTCAAGGTGAAGCCGAGGTTGGTCCGTGTATGGGTGACCATAATTACATACCGAGTTTCCTTCGTGCTTCGGAAAGCACGTCAAGCCGGTGGTCGCGGCTGTCATTTGTAGATCTTTGACAGTCGTTACAAGTAGTCAGAAGCCGAAAGTCTGACAACCAGTCTTACCAAGGGGTTTCGTATTACCCTGTTACTGGGTTGTGGAGGTCAGATAGGCAGTCGCTTCATGTAAAATACTGACACACAGCTGCAGCCGGTTAGACTGGAAGCCGACCCCAAGATAGTTTGGGAAAGGCTAGGCAGATGATGATAGAAGTACTTGAAGTAAAGTAATATATATTTAAATCAATTTGTACATAGGATCCACTACAAATATGCACTTAGTTAAATAATTACTCATTACTAATTAACCTTTTAACCCCTCCGGTATTTGCATAGAAGATCTTTGTCTATGGCACTCCTAAGATTGGAATGTCAATTGGAACAATCAGCAAATTACTTATCTATTCATTACTATCTAGATTGCAGACAAACTTAGCGTACTAAAAACTTTCCTGCTCCGGCTCTAAGGCTCTTTCCTAACGGCTAGTCTAGACTTTCTTTAACTTTACATTTAACACGCTTTTGTAAACTTGTAACTATGTAAAAAATCTTAGAAGTTATATTAGACCTGAAATATATAATAGATCTGAAATTTTGCATACCTACATGTTTAGTTTGAACTAGCACTTCGCCCGCGAAAATTGTGATATAATATAGCCTATTTTTTTTTTTATTCTTGTATTTTATCGGAGGCTTTTATCCTCAAAGGCAAGTCAGCCTCATCATAACTTAACATATTCTAAACTAAACTACACATACAATATAAATAATAATTCTCTAAAAAAATTCAGCAAGGAGAATTGCAATCTCCGTTGAAGGTTGCGCTAGAACCTGAACATATGGACCGGTATCATATTTATTTAATTTTAACAAACTGAACAGAGTTTATTCTTCCTTCTTGTACTTAGTACACTCTACAAGTATATGGTGAACGTCTTCAACCGTTCCACAAGTTTCACAATTAGGACAATTTACTTTCTTCATCAAAAAACCAAACTTCCGAGAAGGGTAGTGACCAGAGCGCAATCTATGAAGCAAAACAATATAGCCTATGTTACTCGGTAAAGATGTAGCTTTCTAATGGTGAAATAATTTTTGAAATCGGTCGAGTAGTTTTTGAGTTAAATCGTAACAAACAAACAATCAAATCTTTCTTCTTTATGATATTAGTTTAGATGACAAAGCATGGTTAGTTAGCTAAGTGTTGCTTGTGCTTTTTCTGTATGGGAAGAGTTCTTTGCCCAGCAGTGGGAAAGGCTTGTAAATTATATTTATTTAACTTGCAATGTTAGTTATTAGTGTATTATAGTTAGTTTAGGTAAAATCTTGCAATCTGAATTCGAACAACTTCTTCTGATCCTACTGAGTTGAAATTGTACATGATGGTTCAGTTTCGATCACAAATATGGTCTGATTCTAAACCCAGGACAGACGAGAAAACTCTTCAACGGTCAACAGCGTTAAATTTTTTGTAGGTACCTATAGGCGTCCAATATAACAGCTCGTTCAAAGTTTCGATTCGCCCAGGGTTAAATCCTGAGATCTCCTCAAAGGTGATAAGATCTTTTTGTAAAAAAGTCATCTTGATGCTACCTATTTTAGACGAGAAATCTATTCAAAAGAGTAGGATACTTATACCAAACGGAAATCCATTCTGTTACTTGACAAACGTCAGAACGCGCCAAAACAAAAAAAAAGAAAACCATCGACAATCCGAAAGATAAAGCTGCCTATAAACATTTTTGAATATTTATAACGTGTCCCATTCAATGGCTGAATGAAAAGCGACAAAAGCTAGGTTTCGCGGGCCAGGCCAAACAATGATTTTCGTTTCCGCTCACAATATGGCGAATCTTTTCACCGCTATCCGTTGTTTCCAATTGTTGAAAGATTTCCATTGCAGGTGCAGTTTATATTAAAATAGAATAGAATGTTTTTATTGAGAATCGCTCGGCTGTGTTTTTTATTATCATGGTGTAATGAGAAAGTATTTTCTATGTTGAACTAACTCATTTTTAGGGTTCCGTACCCAAAGGGTAAACGGGATCCTATTGCTGAGACTTCGCTGTCCTTCCGTCCGTCCGTGTGTCACCAGGCTGTATCTCATGAACCGTGATAGTTAGCCAGTTGAAATTTCTACAGATTATGTATTTTTGGTGCCGCTATATAGAATAAAAAAAATATTTAAGGGGGCTTCTGTACAAAAAAGTGTTTTTTTTTTGCTTGTTTTTATTATCTTGCTGGACATTGTTTATGTAATTCTAATGACATGATATGTGTATGTGTAATGTTATTTGTTCTTGATTATTTTAATGTAATTTTATATGATTTTTAATAATATTTTTTTATATAATGTATGGACTATGTCTGAAATAAATGAATTATTATTATTATAAATATGTTATGGTATGGTACCCTGCGTGAGCGAGTCCGACTCGTACTTAGCCGGTTATTTTATATATTGTGGTGGAAGCACCAAAGGTTTCAATGAATCAATTACTGGTTAATTGGCTGTTGGTTTTTGTCAACCATTTTAACAACAACAGCCTTTGACAGCAAATTAATAAATCGATCAGTGTCCGTACCATGACGCTTAAAAACATTATTGTTCCATTTCTATTCCGGAGTGGGAAAGAGATGGAGCTAGACGACCTGTATAGCTCCGTCTCTTTTTCACTCTGGAATAGGAATGGAACAATAATGTTTTAAGACGTCATGGTACGGACGCTGAAACTGAGGAGTCCGTCTCAAGTCTAAGAAACGCTTATCCTTCTCTTTTCTTAACTATGTTATGTTCAGTTTCTAGTCGAACCAGATGCAGCTCAACACCAGTTTTTTTTATTTAAACTATGCCCCACACTAGGAATTTCTCCTGTATCGTGGGTGCGTTTACAACCATTTAAACTAACATACACAAACAGCCAGACCCGGAACAACTATCTGTAGGCCTTATATTTGTTCCGTGCGAGGATCGAACTCCTGCGTGTCGCGGGTTCGTACCCCGCAGCTCGTTCGCAGCAGTCAATCGCTTAGTCACTGCGCCAACCTTGCTGTTAAACATAGACCGTCTGCCTATCTCTCGACCACAGCCTAGTTACGCATTGACTTGAGCTACACAATAACACGTGGTAAGACTGGTTGTCGGGCTTTCTTGTTTCTGAGATCCAGAAATGACAAGCAAAACCAACGGCTTAACCTGCCTTCCGAAGGACGGAAGAGTTTAGTGTGTAATAGATTACCCATTTTTTAGGGTTCCGTACCCAAAGGGTCAAACGGGTCCCTATTCCTAAGACTTCGCTGTCTGTCCGTCCGTCTGTCACCAGGCTGTATCTCATGAACCGTGACAGTTAGCCAGTTGAAATTTCTACAGATTAGTATTTCTGTGGACGCTATAACAACAAATACTAAAAACAGAAAAAAAAAATATTTAAAAAATTATTATTGTTATATTAATATGTTATTGTTATTTATTATAGTTTTTATAAATAATGGTACGGAACCCTTCGTGCGCAAGTCCGACTCGCACCTGGCCGGTTTTTTTAAATAAGTTTCCCCACACTAGGTATTTCAAATTTATCGTGAGTGCGTTTAAAAACATTTAATTTAAACTCACATACACAAACAGCCAGACCTGGAACAACTATCTGTAGGCCTTACAAATATTTGTTCCGTGCGGGGATCGAACCCGCGACACGCAGCGCAGCAGTCCATCGCTTAGCCACTGCGCCAACCGTGCCGTCAAAGTCATTCACAGACTGATCTCGGTAAGCGTAGCTTTTAACTTTATATGGACCAGGGCCTCAAGTCTGCTATTACAATAGTGACAGAATGCGAATGGCCTATCATTGATTTCATAATTGTTGATTTTGACAAGTTTGGTAATCTCCTAATTATAATGGCGTCATTATGACTTCACAATGGTCAACCACTGACACTCCATTACAAGAACTGGCATAGAATTTGACAGACAAATGACAGATCATTATGAATTTAGCAGATTTTAAATTTCTAAACTCCTAGTTGACGCTTCCCGTGACCCAAGGGCTGGGTTTTACCTTGGCCAGAGGCTAAGTATTGCCATTCAACGTGGCAACGCCGCCAGTCTCTTGGGCACGTTAACAGCTGACAGCGTTCAGGAGGATTTTTTTGACGCCCTTTTATAATTTGTTATTTTAGTTTTATAAATAAAGATTAATATTTATTTAGCAGATTACGAACTTTTAGCAAAATGACAATGGGATCGTGTTGGAATGACGATGTTTATAAAAATAGCAGACTTGAGGCCCTGTACGGTTGTTTTTTAGAGCCCTATTAAACACAGTAAGCGACTAGCACTTCGCCCACGAGTCCATCCGCGAAAATTGTTATGTAATCATCATCATTATTTCAGCCGAAAGACGTCCACTGCTGGACATAGGCCTCCCCCAAAGCCACATTGACATAAGGGGGGGTTTTGCCATAATCGCCACGCTTGGCAGGCGGGTTGGCGATCGCAGTACGGTTGTTACAAAAAGCACAGAGAAGTCTGCTGCCCATTCTCTGGCAAGTCCCTTAGTCGCCTCTTACGACACCCACACGGGAAGATATGGGATGGTGCTATTCTTTACGTCCGACACCATACAGAAAATGGTATGTAATATGGTGAAAGAATAAAAAAAAACGGTCAAGTGATTTTGAGTTAAATCGTAACAAACAAGCAAATCTTTCCTCTTTATTATATTAGTTTAGACTAGCTGTGCCACGCGACTTTGGTCCGCGTGAAATTATCATGAAAATATTATTTCCCGATTTCAATCGGATTTTGTTAACAATTTCAAGGGTTTTGTATTTTTGCACGCAACCCTAATCGTTTTTGTAAAATAGAAGTAGCCTCAGTTACTCCGTATAACAGCAGCTTCTTGCCAGTAAAATTAGCCCAGCCGTTTCAGAGACTAGCCGGAACAAACAGTCAGAGAGACAAAACTTAGCAGGTCCTTCCTTTCGCAGTTCTGCTGGTAGATATTTCATATGAAATAAGCAGTACTTTGTACTCTAATGTTTTATGTTTTTTTCCCGTGTTGTCTACTGTGTGTACATAAATAGTAAAACAAATTAATAAACCTAATTTATTAGTACCGTATAAACCGTAAAAAAATATCTGCTGCCCCATACAAAATTTCAATACCTATTCGACTCAAATATATGGGGAGCTGATATTTTTTTCGCTATTACTATGTTTGTCCGATAGAGAAACATGTTCAGTTTGATGGTCTGTAGCACACCCTTAAGTTTGTATATACCCTTTCCGTTACACCCTGTATACTTACATGTGCGTTCAGTCAAAAACTGTTATTTTGAAATTACAAACAAACAGACGAAAGTCCTCAGCACTTGTAAGCCTTTTTTAGGGTTCCGTACCAAAAGGGTCAAACGGGACCCTATTACTGAGACTTCGCTGTCCGTCCGTCCGTCCGTCCGTCTGTCACCAGGCTGTATCTCATGAACCGTGATAGTTAGCCAGTTGAAATTTTCACAGATTATGTATTTCTGTTGATGCTATAACAACAAATACTAAAAACAGAATAAAATAAATATTTAAGGGACGCTCCCATACAAAAAAGTGATTTTTTTTCTCGTTTTTTATAAATATTGGTACGGAACCCTCCGTGCGCGAGTCCGACTCGCACTTGGCCGGTTTTTCCAACATTACTTATTCAAACTTCATAGTATCTAACACATATAAAAGTACCCGTCTGTGTCTCAGCGCCTCGAAGGACGAGCAGCAGTAACTCAGAGGTCGCCGCCGCCGCCGGTCGCCGGTTCGCACCCGGGTCGGTTCGTACCGAACTAGAGGTTATACGATAACGTCTAGTGACGTAAATTTAAGTTTGGAATGTAGGTTTTGGAAATGGCAAGACTTTTCAGGAGTGAATTTTGTTTGACGTCTTTTAAGAGCGTTTACACCTTACGGCATTTCATAAAAACTTTCAAGTCCTTATTCTCCGAAATGACTGAACCGATTTTAATTAAACTTAATACGCATAAGCAGGATACATAGTTCTAAAACATTTTCAAAAATGTCTTTAAAAAAAAAAAACATAATTAGAAATTTCAGTTTCTATAGATAATTTATAAACGGTCTAATTTAGCTGTAACACTATTTTTCGAAAATGTTTTTAGTAATTTTTTAGACCTATATATCCTGCTTATGCATGTGAAGTTTCCTCACAATCGGTTCAGTCATTTCGGAAAATAAGGACTTGTATGAAATGGCATAAGGCGTAAACGCACAGTTCTGAATGTAAAAGGTTTAAGAAATCACAAGATTTTTCAAAAGTGAATTTTGTTTGAAGTCTTTTCAGTAGATTTTTTTTTCTCAAAATTGTAGCGCATTTCAGGAGGATCCCACGATTTTTAGTAAGCCGTGGGTTCCACCCCAGGCAAGCGCATTAGTTTGTGTAATTTATTTCATCACTGCTGCTCTCAAAACGGTGAAGGAAAACATCGTGAGGTAACCAAGCATGTCCTAGAACTAAAGATTCGAAGACGTGATATCTACCAAAGCGCACTGGGCCCGCGTGGTGGATTACAGCCCACTCCCTCTCATAGAGAGGAGGCCTATGTTTCAGCAGTGGGACTGTTACAGGCTGATTATACTTATGCCATGAGTTTTAAGTTTCAACTCATTTCGTCTGAGAGAGCCAAGTTCAGAGGCATCTGCAGTAAAAATAGGCAGGGAATAAGGGAAGAATGATTATTTTACCTTCCTCTGTCAGTGGAACTACGTCCAGATAGGATAATAATATGACACTTCACATTAAAATTCTGAAAATGGGTACTGTCGCTAAGCGCCATTTTGGCTCCCCTGGATTTGACTGCAATAAGTCTAAGTTTATTAATAAATTAAAAATTCGATGCCCAGTTGCATACAACTCAACATGAGATAAAAATAACTACCGGGTTTAATCACGTTTTACTTTTATTACTTTCACGTATTGGGTAAGAAAACATTATCACATCATAATCGACAGCTTAAGTTACACTTTATAGCTTTTTTCATATGCTATTAGTATTATAAAGAGGTCGTATATGCTTTCAGTACCCACTAATGGATGAACTTTACGACCTACGACGTACTTTTTGTATTTTATGACACAATACGATTTTTTTGACTTACGTTAATTTTGGTAAGTATTCTACGCTTCGTCCGGGATTCACGTTCATGGATGAGCTCATGGCTCCATAATAGCAGCCGCTCGGGTTGATCTGTAGGTTAAGCCGAGCTTGCCTAGGGTGGTCCGTGGATGGGTCACCAGTGTGACCACCCATTACTTACCTAGTTGCCTCGAGGCATGTTAAGCTGTTGGTCGCGGCTGTCAATTTGTAGATCTTTGACAGTCGTTACAGTTAGCCAGTTTCCGGAAATTCTGTCAACTTATCTTATCAAGGGGTATCGTATTTGGAAGGGGTCCGAGAGGGCCGATACCTGCCAGGGCCGTTGGACTGTTAGAAAGAGTTACCGTGGCCCTGGAACACAAAGCGCTAGGAAGGAACATGGATGGGTTTTAGTCAGTACAAGTCTGACATTCCCTTCTACTCCGCCTAGAGCGGGAGGGGTACTTGATGATTTCCCATCCGAAAAAAATCGGGGGGTATCGTATTACCCAGTACTTACTGGGTTGTGGAAGTCAGATAGGCAGTCACTCCATGTAGAATAGTAGTAGTGTATCCAGCTGCATCGGGTTAGACTGGAAGCCGACCCCCACATATATGAGAAAGGGCTAAGCAGATGATGTCATTTTGTTAGATGTAAGTGAGTAAGTTTCTCACGTTTATCAAATGACGTTTTTCAACTTGCGACGCAAAAATAAAGGTATGGTAGGTAAGTAAATGAGAATTTTACCTTCTGATCCAAATGCGAGCTCGAAATCTGTAACAAATAAATTGATTTATAAGATTTTTCATTGACTTGTTACACAATGACGATGTTTTGGTTTAGTTATAGACTCCAAGGGATATCATATCAGCCAGTACTAACTGGGTTGTGGAGATCAGATAGGCAGTCGCTCCATGTAAAATACTGTTACTCAGCTGCATCCGGTTAGAGTGGAAGCCGACCCCAACAAAGTTTGGGAAAGGTTACGCAATCTAGGGAATGGCTATACAAGGTGTTGTTTTGCATCCTCGTCAAATTCAAGGAGGTAACTATGCTAATGATTCTCGTCCCGAATCAATAATAAAATGTAAAGGTTTTTTTATTTTTTATTAGTTTTAACCACCCGTATTTGAAACGTTTGATTCTCGCCCTACAACCGTGCTTTCATACATACAAACAATCTATTATTTTATCTACATATTATATTATTTTATTCGATAATTTCTTATTTCCCAAACCACGTTAGGAGGGTAATGCTGATATACTGACAAAACATATATATATAGATAACTTAAATAACCAAAAAATCAGCTTGTATTAATCTTTTGTGACAACCTCCTGAATTTTGACGAGGATGCAAAAAAACATCTTGTATAACATCACGCTACAACCAATAGGCGACCATTAATGAAAAATGTTGCAAAAACGGGGAAAATGTGACGCAACCGGCGCGGGCTAGTTAGTAATGGATAAAAAATGACTTCGATCGAAGAAATCAGAACCTCATTACAATACCAAGGAAAATTTAGGAAGTAAATTCATATCTGTAAAATTACGATGGGATCCCTCCGTTAAATAAAAACGATTAAAAAAACCAAGGAAAATATATTCGTCAGTCTTGACTATCATCATCAGCCTATAATGTTCCCACTGCTGGGACACAGGCCTCCTCTCTATGAGGGAGTGGGCTGTAATCCACCACGCGGGCCCAGTCCGGGTTGGTAAATGTCACATGTCTTCGATTTTTTAGTTCTAGGACATGCCGGTTTCCTCACGATGTATTCCTTCACCGTTTTTGAGGGCAGCGGTGATGAAATAAATTACACTAAGTAATGCGCCTGCTTGGGTTAGAACCCACGGCTTACTCGCTCGTAAGTCGGGGCTGCCACCACTGGGCCACCGGTGCTCTCCAGTCTTGACCATTTCAAAATAATTATGTGTTCACAATAAAATATGTATAAACATATTTCAAAAAAAAATGTCACCATTACACAAAATAATTTCCTAACAGCCGAGTTCACACGCCACTCAACAAACATAAAGTGTCGCCGTGCGATTCGTTAGCGTGGACGCTGCGATTTAATTGCGTTTTCCCAACTTGACGTGTAGCCAATGCGGTTGGACTAGTTTTGAAGTTTTACTGCTAGTTGACAGTGTTGACACTTGACACCTGTCAAGTTGTGATTACTGTGCAATTAAGGACTTTTCAGGGCTGTATGACGTTGCATGGGCGCTGTTGGTAGGTAAATATTTGAGAAATGTGAAAAAAAAAACAGATTGCGGCGTTGGTTCCGATTTTACCCACGCGCCGAAAGATTATTTCTTGACTACAATTACTACAGTTGTCAAATCTGTAGTAATTGTTGTAGTTGTGATTATTTGATTAATCCTCCTCCTCATTTACAACAACAACAACACAAGCCCTTATCCGAATTCATTTTGGGGTACATTTTCCTTCACGTTTTAAAAAACACAGATTGCGGCGTTGGTTCCGATTTTGGCCACGCACCGAAAGATTCTTGACTACAATTACTACAGTTGTCAAATCAGTAGTAATTGTTGTAGCTGTGATTATTTGATTAATATCATCCTCATTTACAACAACAACAACACAAGCCCTTATCCGAATTCATTTAGGGTACATTTTCCTTCATGTTTTAATTTTCGTATTTTTTATAATCATCCATTTTATTTTTTTCGATTTATTTTTATTAATGCTGTACTTTGCCTGTAATAAAACACAATTTAATTACCTATTATTTATAATATATAATATTTATTTTAATAGGTATTTACGTCATTCCCTAAAGGAGATATCTTTACAAATTATCATCATGTTGTTAAGTTATCATTAAGTAGAAGTAGGTAGTAATAATGGCGGTTAAAGTTAATCGTAAGTTACTTTCTTGTTTTGTGCGTAAATACACAAGATAATTAACATTTATTACTGGTAATGAAGGCTTTATTGCTGAGACGATACATGGCGTAGTCCCAAGTGATTTAGTAAACTTATTACGGGATTGATCCAGGAAAGTGATACGGTATGTTGAGTGTGGAGACCCAGTTTTATAGATCAGATTCATAAGCTCAAGGTTGCAGGTTCCAAACCTGTCTTTTGTCAATGTCAAACATCATCATCATCTGCCTGGGACACAGGCCTCCTCTCAATGAGAGGCAGTGGGCTGTTATCCACCAAGCGGGCCCAGTGCGGGTTGGTAGATATCACATGTCTTTGAATGATTAGTTCTAGAACATGCCGTTTCCTCACGATGTTTTCCTTCACCATTTTTGAGGGCAGCGGTGATGAAATAAATTACATAAAGTAATGCGCCTTTATGGGTTCGAACCTACGACTTACTGCTTTTTAGTCGGGGCTGCCACCACTGAGCCACGGCTGCTCTCCAATGCCAAACAAAAAAATAAAATTGAAGTGTCTGTTTGTTATTTCAAAGTAACAGATTTTACTGAATGCATAATAACATGAGAGTCTATCGGGTACTAGTAACATTTTTTTTGTCTGTCTGTTTGTTTGCTCCAACTAATTTCCGAAATGGCTAGAATGATTTTGGCGGGACTTTACTGGCAGATAGTTGATGTTTATAACAAGTATCATAAGCTAACTTACTTTTATTTTAGAAAAATGATGAGGGTTCCGTGCAAAAAAATTTTTACCAAATCCGATTCAAATACTAAAGTAATATTTTTTTAATATTAATACGCGAACGAAGGTTGCGGTCAACAGCTAGTATCTGAATAAAGACCTTAGAACTATGAGTACATGACTAAACTACGATGAGTCTAAATAAAATGGCTTTTCTTTTTCTCCTCCTCCTAGCAGGGCATTACAACAAATAGGCCTTTTCTTATACATATGTAACGATCATTTACCTTATTTTATCTTCGCTATCTGTGGAATACCATTATCTATTCTAAACACTAGCACATCCATTTCTCGGAATCCACAAACAAAAGAAAAATATAAAAAACACATTCCAATCAAAGTCGCAACCTTATCCACGAAAAACGGGTCTTTCAAAACCATAGGCAACGTAAAAGACCCCACTACCATAAACTAGCATAGACAGCAAATCATAACTCCTTAGTCTATGGGCGGAGGGGAGGCAATGTTCTTGAGTTGTTACCATGGACCGGAACAAGAGTTGAGGGACGCCAGACCCTTGTTGAAACTTGAATGGAAACATAAGTTAAACTTGCGAAGATTGAACTTGTAAGCTATAGGTAGGTAAGGTAAAATTTTTTGGTTGTATGGATTCTTGTATTCAGCCTTTATAGAGACTTACTGGTGTCAAAACCTTATTGAGACCAATTTAAAAAATGCATTCTTAGTCAACTTCTAAAAAGGAGGTGGTTACGTCTTCAGCCAGCATGTGTTATTTCATGTAAGTAAGTTCTCGGATTTCTTCGTGATTACTGGTTCGTGGCCTACTGGGTGCAAACCGTCTATTAAAGATTTATATCATCGATACGAAAAGAAGAAGACGTCCGATTTTAAGTGAATATTTTATCATTTGGTACAGGAAGCATGGGACAGCTCTGTATCATGCTAAAATAGACATTAAAATATTCAGCAATTGTGTCTTAGTTTTCAGCCATTTTTTGTCACCAAATTCAGCACCATAGCATGAAAATATAGCAACTGAAGCGTAGCCATCATCAGCGTGCAGTCTTACCGAACCGTAAAGGCTCGAAAACTAGTACCTACACATATTTTTTTTTATATTTTTCACAACACAGTATTTAGCATTCCGCACTACCTGGCATCAAATAAAATTTAAAAATATTCATTCCAGAGTCCCGAACTCAGAAAAAAAAATTCAACCGTGCTGCATTTTGACAACTTACCGATGTATCATATCTAGAATAGTAGGAATATGAGCTTTACCACGCGAATTATAAAGTCGTATTTAGATTAGCGAGGCGGTTTTCCAATGATTTTTATACGCGGTTCAAATAATAAGCGGAGAGAGAATTTCTTTTATTCGAATTTTAAATGGTTATTGGCGGGATTATGAGAAATCCCGAGACAGGAATTTTATTGCTATCGAAAACCGTAGTGATTATTCAGACTTCTAGCTTAATATTCCAACAAGAAGATGCTATAATGAAGTCGACTCGATCCAGCTTGATTTCATCTCGAATAATATTCTTGTTAATAAACTGAATTTGCTATCGATTGGTCTTAGCTTGAGGTACAGGGTTCGACTCCCAGGTTGGGCAAAGTGTTATTGGGTTTTTTAACAGGAATTTCTCAGTACCAGCCACAGAGTTCGGATTTGTACCCTAAGTTCGCCCCCTATTAAATGGGAAATAAGGATAACTATCCAAATGTGTTCTGTATGGTGTCGGACGTAAAGAATAGCACCATCCCGTGTCTTCCCGTGGGTGTCGTAAGAGGCGACTAAGGGACTTAGCAGAGAATAGGCAGCAGCGTTCTCTGGGCTTTTGTAACAACCGTACTGCGATCGCCAACCAGCCTGCCAAGCGTGGCGATTATGGCAAAACCCCCCAAAATGACAATTTGGCGACACTTGGGGGAGGCCTATGTATAGCAGTGGACGTCTTTTGGGCTGAAATGATGATGAATGATGATCCAAATGTGGGTGTACTATTAGTTACACCTCTGCCTAACCCTTCGCAGATTGCAGGTGTGATGTTTTGTTATGTAAACTTGGTATCGATTGCGACTTTTTCGAAATGCAAAAAAAGTCGCAATCTCACAGACGCGACGGATTTATGTTCGATAGGCTTTCTAAAAGGGGGCTGATGGTTACACAGAAGTGGTCGTATTTACAGTCCAGCTGTATCAAGTAATTGGATAAGTTTGTTTTGGTCTCAAGTGTCAGTAAAAGTGAGAGTGAAAATATACAATGGAGGGCTTAGTCAGCTGTTTCGTACGAAAGAACACTTAATTTTTGTATTTCCAGAAAGTGCTTTTGGTTCATTGTGTTTTTGGACCGGTAAAAATATTTTGTTTGGACATGTATTAAACAGATCAGTCCCCGTAGGTATTCACAAACGCTCGGATAAGATTTCGGTTCGGAAAGTCGTATGTCTATCTCGCTCGCTTTCGTAATGCCAAAACAAGATAAGACATACGACTTATCGAATCGAAATCGAATCCGAGCGTTTGTGAATAGAGGGCCAGATGACTAGTAACTAGTAACCCTCCTTTTTGCTTCGCCGTAGTCGGGTAAAAACGTTTCGTTTCGTCTGGCGGCGTTTTATTGAAACGGGACGTTGCAGTTAAATAGCATGGAAAAAGGCAGCTAAAAGACCATTTTTTTTATGTATGCTGGTTATTGAACTTATTTTAAGCGAAACAAAAGAAAAAAGGTGAAAAAGATGTGTGGATCCGCCCTTTCATATTTGTATTGAGAAAGAGAAAATCAATCTTATTTTCAAGCCTTCTTGAAATATTGCCATGCATCTTTGGCTAATTCCAAATTCAAACACACCCGCCAATTTTTTTAATTTAAACCACAGACAAACTAGAGTGGGGGGAGACAAAACTCGTAAATATGTCGGGTTTTATAGTAGCGCGCCCCTGGTAGGGGCGTTCGGTACGCAGGGGTGGTGCAACCCTGAGTTTTTACTTGTTTTCTACAATCGCAGTTTGTTAGCTCCATGATTTCTTGATTGCTTATCCGTATTAGGGATGTGCAGTCTTGAGGAGGTAATCTTTCTAATTTCATTGAGATTTTCCTTTTGTTTTTCTCAGGATAATTAGTGAAAGTCGAAATAAATATTTTTTAATGTTACTCACACTGTTTTGGAAAGCAAATTTTGCGAGTTTTCCGTAACTTAACTAATAACCATCGACAACAGACTTAGATCTAGAACACGATGTTTTTCACAGAGATATAAAAAAACCTAACAACCAAATGAGTTTCCAAGTAAATGTTAGTTATTGTCAAAATAGTTTTAACCTGTCAAAAGTAGTTTTGAATAATGAAGTTTTGACTATGACAAAGATACCGATTCAGATTAAAATCGGTATCACAACAGACAGAAATTCACATTTCATCCCTAAAGATAACCAATTCCGAAAATTACGAGTCAATTGCGGCCGACGAATGCAATTTAAAAGGGGTAAATGACCATTGAAGAGCTCTATTCACATAAAAACGAGAATTAAACGGGTATTCTCGCTAGAGTTGAGAAAAAAAGACCGGTAATAATATCTGGAGATAAATACCGGGTGTTAAGTCAAGTTAAAAACAGGAAGAACTGGCTTCCATGATTATCCATTCAAGTTCCCCGAGTCGATGAAACGTAACAAGTTGAAAAAAACTTAAAGAGGTATAGTAAGTACGGTGATTACAAACATTGCTCAATTAGGTCGGAATCTTTAGTATTTAAGTTTTATAAATGCTAGCTTGATGTTTTGGTATTTTTGCGTGGCTTAAAGATTATCGGTAAAGATTCAAACTTGCATTGCATGAATAGGTTCCGTTAGGGGGTGTCCATTAATTACGTGAGGCATTTTAGGCCCCTCTCACACCCGTAGTTAAGTGTAAATACGTTTATTTAAAAAACATAATTTGCTTAATTATTTTCCTTAAAATAAATATTCAAGGAAAATGATTAAGCAAATTATGTTTTTTTTTTAAATAAAATATTGTGTATGATTTAACCATATTTTTGGGAGGAAACATGTTTACTTACTTAAACCGAGTATTCACGCAATTTTACAGTTTCTTGCAGGAAAAAAATTACGTGATATTTACCGAGACCCCCCCTCTCTCCCCTGTGAGATTGGGTGAGATAAGGCTCGACCCCCCCCTCCCAAACGCCTCACGTAATTAATGGATGCCCCCTTAATGACCCGAATAGAGGACATTTTGCAGTATTTTTAACATCATCAGCCTGTTGCAATTCCAACCAGGGCTCAGGCCTCTCCAAACGAACGTCATCACTATCCTCAGCAACTCTCATTCAGCTGCTATCAATCACTCTGTGAGGATCATCGCCTGATGGCGTCTTGCACTCCGGTACGATTAACGTTGCCAGTAATTAAATTACATTATTTATGGCAATGGGCAGCTTCGCAGAAAGGCTCTACTATTCTCCACACTTCATTCTTGACACAGCAGTTTTCTCTAATCTCGCATCGATATAAATTATGAGAACAGCTAATGCGATAGTAAAAATACTAGCTAGTCAGCAAAATGGTAGCTAGGCTAACTTCACCGGGCGAATAGTTTATTACGCTCAGACAGCCTAGACGAGTGTCTTACTGGTGGATGATGTTTTAATGCATCCCAATGGCTGACGGCTGGAGTATGTAGACGAGAAGGTACTGCCTATTCTACAACGTGTAACGTTAAATGTGCAAAACCTGAAAATAGTTTGATCAGAATAACGAGCAGAACCAATTGAACCACTTTTTAATATAGGTCACATTTTTTCAGAAAATCTTCATTAAAAATGTTGCCCTGTCTATTTGTTCATAGGTCAAGCCATAACGTGCGCAAACCCGCCAAAATAGGTAAACAAACACAAATGTTTGTCATCAATTTGAATTTTCTCAAACGCGGGAAAAAGGAAAGAAACGACCAGAATTTCCAGTAAAACTAAAACCTGAATATGATTTTTTGTCTCTCAGAATTCGGTCAATTGAATTAAAAATCATTTGGGGTGTCTGAGGTTTTGCGCATTTAACGTTACACGTTGTATACAGGCAGATGCGGACTATATGCAGTTTATTATACCACGGATATCGATCGAAAATATACGTTTCGGGTGTTTAAAAGGTCTCAGCCTCTAAGCGAGTCATCCCACCGGAATATAACAAAAAATAAATGCCTCGTCCACGTAAATCGTAATTAAAACATAATTAAATTGAGAACAAGGCCTGAATGCCATAAATCATTGCGTACGGATACTTATAATTTGTTTCGTCTCCCGTTGAGATGATTGGACCAATATGCAGTGACATAAGCCAGGAAGATGGCAGAAGAACCACACTATTCGTGATAGACAACGATATCATTGAAAGTCGGATAGTTTCATGATTCAGGAGGATCTCTAGACTACAGTCGACATTAGGGCATGCGGAACCCGGTTTTCCAGGATATACCGGGTTTTACTATGGGACCGAAACTGGATTCCGATGCCCCAGTCGAGATGTATGACTAATCTATCTTGCGAGAGGCACAGGACTACTCGACGCCGCCGCAGTGGACGTCATTTAGGCTGATGAATTATCTGTTTTCGACTTAAATCTACTTTTGATTGAAATATAAACCTGTTTTTTAGAATACGGACTATTTACGTAAAGGGAGATATAGAACAGGGTTTAAAGTTCTTCATATAACAAAGAGAGTGAGTTCTTCGTTTAATAGGGAGGATCCTCCGACCAGACGGGCGTTGTGTTTGGTGGGCTACTGCCCGACAGTTGTTGTCGGGTTTTCTATATGGCGCAGTCGCGGATTACTCTAATAGCGCGATTCAGAATTTTGATGTTACTTTTTCATTTGTGTCATCGATGGTTTTGTAGCAGTTGTTGTAGTGCCGCACATCGGTTCTATATTTAACGATTTCATTATTAATAAATAGAGGCTGGATTCGAATCCGTACATGGCCTAATAGTTCATAGACTTAGAATAATGGCTGTCATGCGTAGTTTGCTGATTTGTTAGCTTACTCTAAAAGGATTTACTGAAAGCGCCAGCCAGAAGCTATTTTTAAATTCTAGTGTAGTCAGTTCCAGGTTTTATAACATTTTATAACATAGCTTTTTGTATAAGAAATATTGGCTTAAACCAAATGCCTCGATTAGGGCATGGATCATTACATCTACTTTTCTAACTGCCTTTTTTTCGGACTCGGCCTTCTCAACGTTTCTTTTTAGTGGCGCCGGGCGCCGTGGGCGGAACACTATGGGTCGCTAGTGTCGCTACCTGATCCGTATTGAACGAAAAACAAAAAATATTGTAATTAAAACAAATATTGGCTAAGTTAAAAACGATTTCTGCATTTGGACCGGAATCTTTCATAATGTTCGCATTTTTTTTTAAATGTTATGTGAATCATACAAAAGGTTAACAATCTCTGACATTTTGTTTTTTTTTTGTATGTTTAGGTAGTAAAAGTATGATAAACTCTTGTTTTAATGTTATTTTAAAAACAGATAACACTAATGTGAGTTTATGTTAATTTAATTGTGTAGGTACTTAGTAGTTTGGAAAAAAAACATGACATTTATATTCCAATCAGGGGCTGTAGGCTAAAAGCATAGACAATAAAATCCAGAGGATTCAAATATTGCCTAAGTTTTAAATTTAATCGAACTTTCTGTGCAAGGAGTAGAAGGTACTTTTAAGCATTTATAAACAATTTTAATACGGCATAATAAATACAGGGTGTTTGTTAGACAGACCAAGATATTTTTACGTTCCATCTACCAACAATCCTGTAGTTCTATAAGTGTTCTGTTTCATCATTAACTTTAATCTAATTAAGGTTCTATTAATAAAGATGGCATATGACTGTTAGCTTTTAAAATAATGCCATAACTTCGTCTTGAATTCAACCATTTGATATAATTTCTGTTCCAGTAAATATAGTTAGAAAGAATGGAATACTTCTCTAACTTCTTATTAGGTGCATCATATAAAAGAGACGTAAATGTAGACATTATCACTATGTTTCTTAGGTTTAGTGTATCTTACGGGTTTATTATGTCAATAACTTCTACAGAAACCCATTTAGTGACAACAGTAACTACTTTCTACATTATCATCTTCATTACAATAACAAACAAGACTTAATTAAGTCATCAATAAACTACATTAAACTGATTGTGTCCATAAAATACCTCTCAACTTGTAATACAAGATGATATTCTCAATAATATCACTCACTGAAGATTATATTCTCATTACACTGAATGGTTTCAATGTTTTGTGTTTCATGTTTGTGCATTGTGATGTCTTGAAGTCAAAACATTATTGAGTTACAAACATGTTACAGTGTCAGCTTATCCTGTTGATTGTAGGCAAAAATGTGGATTAATTTTTGGTATTTGATTATGTGATTATCAGAATGTTGGCAAAAACTTAACAAACAATGCAAAAATTCAGTGAATTAAAAAAAAACTGTTGATGAGTCAAGAACAAAACCTTTTTTTTTCAAGATAAAGTGCCTGACTCTAAGGCTATTCTGATTGCATAAAATAAATGTTTTTTTTGTACCTTTATTATATTTTATAAAATTAACTCTATTTAATAATATCAAAAACTATTGTGCATCTTACACTAAAATATATAATTTTGAGTCTTTGGTTTTTTGAGAAAAAATAAATCTTTTGCATAGAATGTTATCCCATGTGTTCTTGGATTTTTTCATTTAAAAAAAAATCGGGAGCTTATCAAAATGCTTCTTATCTACCTACATATCTATCTAAAATTAATTGTTTTTAGTGATAACACCATTTTTTATAACAAAGTTGTGAATCTTATCGTGGACATCTAAGATAAACTAACTAAATAGAATTGAGAATCAGATATGTACTGCAGTAGATAATACATTCTTTACAGGAATTATTTTAAAAATTGATTTATATATTTTTATATTTATTTTTAAATGAATTCACATTGGGAATGAGAAACATAAACGCTGATTGCCTGTGCATGGCTATTGCCCAAAAATTAAATAAGACAACTGACAGGGAGGCATTAAAACTAAACAATCGGCATTCTAAATTCAAAACGAGCCATAAAAACACGCGTCTCCGTTCATAATAACATCAAACGAAGCAAAGGCATTCTTGGAACGTCCGCACACTGTCAACATCAAAGAGTCTCGACTTAAACGTGCAACAAATTATGTATTCTAACAAATTCCCATTAATATCTGCACGGAATGACCGTAAGGTCCTATAAATAGCCCACCAAAGGGCTCAAAGGATGCGACTTACCGGATAGAAGGAGCATAACCAGCAAAAACGGACGCATCACGCACATTTTAACGCACTTTATCACATAAAATTGCAACACTTGCTAATAAAATTCGTTTTCTAACTTGCACACGTCCATTTTTTGTTTAAATTATGTTAGGCAGGCATGTTTGTTAGTGAGAATGTGGATGTAAACAATATACACGGCGTACGACCGGCCGGGCGGCGCCGTCGAATGCGATGAACAAAGTTAGGCAAACGAACTCGGCGGACGGAGCTTCAAAGCCGCTTTCACCGACAGCACACATTATTAGAAAAGCTGTTCACGGACGCACACTAATGCAATTGAGGGATTCCAGACAGCGGCTAACTTCATTGCATATTTGACAGTTCATTCACACCGTCTTGCTTGGAAATCGTTTATATTTACTGTTGTTAGAACAAATCTTAAATCAAGGAGAACAATTAATTACGATTTTTTTGTAATAAAATTTGTATGAATCAAATTATTAAGATAATCAATCCGCAAAATTGATACCAAAGTCGTAATCATTTCTTCAACTTAGTTCAAGCGTTTGTCGGTAGATGGCCATTTTTATGGTTTCTGCTACTCGGAAACAGGTGGCGGTAAATTATTAAATGTAACTATTTACCACAAGATGACTCTGTTTTAATATCAAAAATCTTAATAACATAAAAGCTAAAAAGTGGAGGAGACTAGGAAATACCGATATTTTATGACCTACAATTACAAATCAATGATTTGGGTTCACTCTTCGTAAATGTATACTTTATAGATAGGTTAGAACGGATTGGATTTTCTCCTAATTATGAAATGCATTATATTTTCCAATTAATTTCCAGTACCTGTTTTTCCTGCATTTACAAGAAGAGCGAACATTGGGTAAAGCCGCATAAAATAATAAATTGCAACATACTCGTAAACCCTTATCAGTGCCGATCAGATAACATTATTTCTTTGTTATGATGCTTGATTAGGTTTTGTTTGCATTGCAGATAAGGGCGCGTTCCCACTATGTCGTGACGACAGATTATCGTCTCGTTTAAAGCGTCGTGGATTGTTGTGTATTTCAATGGAGGTGTTCACAGATACCATTAACTGTCGTCCACGAATTTTTACAGTGACGACCGATTGTCAAGTAAATGGGTCTAATGGGAACAGCTAGAGATGACAGTCGTACAACGATAAATTAATCGTCAAAACATAGTGGGAACGCGCCGTAAGAGAGAGTTATGACCGATTTCACGAACGCTAGGTTGGATCTAAATATGATGCTTAAATATTTTTTCACAGTAAGATGCGTCATTGTTTAGGCCTTATGTTTAGGTGTGGCCTAGTATTAGTGAAATCAAGCATTATAACATTTTGACACTAGTTGTTGCAACAAAACATTTTTAAATATATTAGTTCCATAGTGCAGTTTGTTAATGATTTAATCGGTTTAAATTTATTTTTTCATGCAATTCTAAGCCAGTAAACTAAGTTACTCCCTGTAACATCAGCTATCTGCCAGTAAAAATTGGTCTATCTGCCATGGGGATTAGCTGGTGTTATAGAGAGGCACACAAACAATTTTTTTTTGTTTTTTTTTTTTGTCTTATGTATTGTATGCTCATTCGGTCACAACCTTTTATTTTGCAGTTACGGAGGGACACTTCTTTATTTATTTGTTAAGACACTTCTTTATTTATTTCTTTAGATTCTAATTATTAAGTGCTGCAGCCCATTAGGTGTTCCTTATAGGTGTTAGGTGCCTATCTTTTACTTAACTAGTACCTAAAAAACATGCCTAATTAAATACTTAGGCAGACTGCAAGCTAGGTTTAGAGGGCAAAATAATACAATAAATAAAATTTAAACATTCTTTTTATTGCTAAAATGATGCTTCGCAAATGTCTGACCAACAATCAGCGGGAACACCAATGTTGCATCTGCATACAACTTCACCGGAGTTGCGTTTGGTCTAATCTTGCCCCAAGACACTGCTTCATCAGGCCTTGCACCAGCATCACTACCATCAAATTCACTGGCAGTATTAATATAAACCGCAAAATCAGCCCCATTCCTCATCAAATTAGCATTACAAATATGGTGTTTTATCACACCACCACCTAAAATAATCATACCCGTATTATTGGCTTTTACAGCCATAGTATTCAACCTCCTTAAGTCACTTAGAATGTCAATGATAAGTCCTGGCCGTTTGTATGAATGAAAATACATCATATCTCCTAAGGAACCATCGGTTAACGCAGGGCTGAAGATGGGAATATTGTTTCTCCAAGCCCAGTAGCATACTGAGCTCTCATCATTAATTTTCTCGCCTAATTTCGCGATTATTCTCGACGGAGTCCAAACAGTACCATTAGCAATCTGTTCATCGAGCATTTCATCTAGTAACGGAGTCACCCACTCTTCAAATCTGCAGTAATTATCATTTGGAACTAATAAGTTACCAATCCTGTTAATGCCACGAGTTCTCAACATTTTACCGCTTAAATTGAAGTCTCCGACGTACGTAGGAGCGAGGCATTTTATAAAGTCTTCTTCGACACCTCCAGCAGTGGTCACAATACAGTCTACTAGCTTATTTTTCACCAAAAATCGAAGTGTATCACGTAGTCCGGACGATATCATGTTAGAAGTATATCCCAAAAATATAGTGCAGTTAGTTTTCTTCTTAATAAATACGTCTTCTTCATATGGGTCACTGGTATCTTCAGTCAATGGAACGGAGCGACATTTCAGCATTTTATTGATTTCTTCGACCGAGTTCCCGAAGTTGGTGGCTTGGAAACCTGATCGGGTGTAGCTCTCAAGAATTTTGTTGAAATCAGTGCCATTTTCCCAGTCGTAACCTGATACGATGGGTGTTTCAGCAGGGAGTTCTTGGCTTGGCAGTAAAACGGCGTTTACGGCGACGTTCGGAGCGAGGTTACTCGGCTTAATGAGATTAGCAGTTACATCCATAATTTTAATAGTAAATTCAAACTAAACAAGCATAATAATTCGATAAAATGGTTGGAAAAATAGATTCTCTTTCAATGTTTTTACGACTAATTGAAGTTTGAACAGTTGAACTGTCAAATCAATTTGACTGACACAAGGAAACGACAAGATGCATGCATGGCAGGAGCTGTCATTGGTTTCGTTTTGTTATTTCCGTAATTTATGTCTGTTTAGGTTTGTGCGTTTAATTTGTTACTAAGTTATGAAATAGGCTTTGTCACTTTGTGTTTAACTTTTATTTTATTAAACCAAACTTATAGAATCTGCAACTAGTTTTTTTATGCTACTGCGCTAAGTCATGTTACTTGGTCCGAAAGTTTTTTTAGTTGGCACTATGACTAGGAGCGGACAGAAGCTGACAGAATAGAAGTATCAAAAGTGCTATTGAGCGATGCGTTTCCTTTTTCTTTGTAACAATAACAACTATTCGTGCAATCTACCGACTTGCCGATACCATGTCTTAATGTCTCGGTAAGTAATTATAAACGTGATTTTATGGATCAAGAAACACATAAGTCACTATTTGAGTTTATCTTTTATTTTTGTTTATTTTTTTTAATCCAGTTGCCGCAAGGCTGACATAAAATTTAAAATTCTATTCATAAAAACCAACAAATATTTTCATATTTATCCCACCTACACTTTCTTGATCTATTCATTGCTATTGCTAGCGCTTGTCCAAGTATGATTGATCATCGACAACCTAGCATACATTAATCAAAATTGCGTAACATGTAGGAAAACATTGCTGTGTTACGTTATAAAATAAGTACCCAAGTAGTACTCTCGGAAACTTGAATCCAACCAATATTATCATTGGCATCACTCAAGTAGTTTTAAGTTTTTACTTTATTTGGGTTCCGCATCCACCGTTAGGATTTATCAAACTAATGAACTATTCCAACTTTAAAGTATCATAAAACTTTTAAAGAGTATTATTAAGGGTCATAATTGGGGACAATAAACAGTGTTCAAGTGAGAAGAAGTGAGACCTTTTGACCTTATTGGCTGTGCCATGGAGTCAAAAGGTGGTTTTGGAATGGCAATCACGTACTGAAAGAAAGAAAGAAAAAGAAAGAAAAAATGTTTATTTGGCGTTAGTCACGCACACACACAATAATAATATTAAAAAAGTTATAGAAAAAAGGAGAATATATATAGTGTGCCGTGTGCCTCACGGCTGCGCCAAAAAGGTCCATTTCAGCATTCATGCCAGACAGGTGATGCTGTCTGACGCTGGTCTTCCAATGAACCTTGAGGGGGTAGGTAACAAACAGAAAACAGTTTCAAACATATTCTATAAATAAATGGTTACAATAAACTACTGGAACTACTGGTTACAGAAAGGGTTGACGTTAGAGTTGTTGTTTCTTTTCTTTCTGTCTTACCGGAATTCGGGAAGCCGGTGCGTGAACCACAATGCCGGGTGATATCGAACAGCTTGGGAGAGACTTTTGTCCAGCATTGGATTTCTTCGGCCCTACGCTGCGTCCTTCGATCGATATGACGATCCTTGTGACACATTTGGTATGTTTTCTGGGAGCAAGTTAAATAATATTCTATTCTATGACATTGTTTGGAAATACCACCCGGAAATAAAGTCATTATACTTACTGTCTATTGTTACCTGACACAAAATCAAATTCCATTCATGCAGCGGCGGTTTAAAATGAATAATTTACTGCCCGACTCACTTATGACATAACTGGACAAACGAAAATAACATAGCAAGTGTTTGTAACAAGTCTTTACTTAATTGTCAATCTACACAGAATGCATGCAGGAAATAAGTTTGGTATTTTTGAATAAATAGCCGGTAGGAATCTTAACTATCGTCATGTAGTCGCACGCGCGTTTCTGTAACCGCAAGTACTCTTAGGGTTGTCATTTTCATATTATTATATTTTGTATCTTATGTTGTCAGATCAGAATGTTGTTCCACAAAGGGATAATTGAAAGGCATTTACTTGTAGCTCAGAATGTTGAGAATGCTAAGGGGATGCGAACAGATGAAATAAGAAAATATGAGGACGTAAGAGGAATTCTGTGTGAGGAAGTGGCGCCGGTGACTGAAATTTTTTGCGGTAATCGGTTGTTGTGTAGTATGTGGGCATGTGATTTGTAGTTTAGTATGAATGTTGATGGCTATAAGAGTAGAGGAAGACCAAATAAACGATGGATGGACTGTGTGAAGGACAATTATGGCTATAAAGGAGGTGTCCGATGAGATGACGAGTACCTAATAGAGAAGTATAGAAGAAGAAGACATGCTGACTCGCCTAAATACATTGGGATAAGGGCAAGAGAATGGTGATGTAGGTAGATACATTCGTGGTCCTCTCCTTCTCATTCATTTTTAGACTTTTATTTTAAGTTGGTCACCCAGGATCGTCATAAACCGTATTGCTATCCTCATTAAAATATTAACTTACAAAGTACCTTATCCTCATGACACCGATACGCATAGACAACCCTAGCATTACTTTCTACGCGTCCGGCTGGCTCGATAGCGCGCTCAATGATGCAACCACAGATAATCGCAGATCGAACGCCGGCTCCTAATTACCTGATGTGCAGCTGTATGTAGGTGAGAGTGAGCTATGAGGGGATTAGATGAGGCTTTTGAATCTATCTACTTCTATATTTTATTAGTCTTGGATAGCCCATTTATCGAGGACGGCTATGGGCTATATAACATCACGCTACGTCCAACAGGAGAGGAGCATAAAAAAAAGTTACAAAAACGGGGAAAAAGTGACGCAGACGAAGTAGCGCAGGTCAGCTAGTAAATAAGAAGACTGGCACGGTGGCACGGATGGGTAATCTAGCTTAACATTTTAAACGGTCTGTTTTAACGAAACCGTGCATCATTCTTCAAGTTTTGACGGAATTTATCCAGTTCATCCTATCGCATTTATGGCCCGTCTCAGGGCACAACCTTAGTGCCCTGAACTGACTAGACTAGACTGAACTAGACTGGCAAAACACCTCGGTATTCAAATCTCGTATTCAATAAAGATACCAAATTGCTGCAAACTTTCATTCTATTCACATAATCCTCTATTAAAACCTGTCACCTCTGTGTCTTTCCAAGCTCTGTACTATGGTTAATCTTGGGCATTCCATACAATATAACAAATCGCTCCACTTACTTTCGCCCATGGCGATGGCGTCAATTACGTCATTCGCATATTCCAAAGAGTTCAATTGCTCCTAATTTTCGATATGTACAGTCACGACCACCAAAAAGCCCACTTAGCAACCTTAAAAGTAATTTTCGTCTACTCTAATGGCGGTTATTTAATTTGGAGATGAACATAGTATTTTAAACGCCCACACACTTTATGTATGGTGTAGGACGTAAAGAATAGCACCATCCAATATCTTCCCGTGGGTGTCGTAAGAGGCGACTAAGGGACTTGCCAAAGAATGGGCAGCAGCGTTCTCTGTGCTTTTGTAACACCCGTACTGCGATCGCCAACCCGCCTGCCAAGCGTGGCGATTATGGCAAAACTCCCCAAAATGTCAACGTGGCGACACTTGGGGGAGGCCTATGTCCAGCAGTGGACATCTTTTGGGCTGAAACGATGAATGACACACACTATTAAAATAGACTATCCCAAAGTAGCAACAGTTATTTTACTAGAAAATCACTTCTGAATTTTGTTAATAATATTAGTAATTGTGTACCTATATATTAGAACAGCTGCTTGACGAGTCGTCAATCTAGGGCATACGAAACAGGTTTTCGGTCCCTTAGTAAAACCCGGTTTTTCCCGGTTTTACTATGGGACCGAAAACCCCTTTCGAAGAATAATAATGACACAAAAAATTACATTACGGTGGTCAGACGCACGTTTTGGTGACTGTACGCTGTAATGAAATACCTATTTCAATCTAAGATCATAATACCATAAAAAAATAGTTATCTAAATCATGTACCAATAGTTTACGCAGTTGCAGAATCATTTCATCTTATCTATGAGCACATCTTAACATTTATTGCACATTGCGTGGTGCAGCGACCCGACGACGTATGAACTCAAATGCTCGTTTACTTAGTTCATTAGGGTTACTGCAAGATATTGCGGTTATCTCACTATGCAATATTAATATAAAGATGCTGGTATTTGTGTCAGATCATGAAAGATGAGCAAATAAATAATAATGTCCATTGCACTTTTCCAAAGGAGTTAAGTGCCGGAGATTAACGTATCGGTAAGCCGAAGCTTTTTTTCCTACTACTCCGCTATTATTTTCTAATTAATTTCGTTGCGGGATCCAAGATAGTTAAAAATGTTTCTCTGGGATTTTGTCGACCTTCCTTGTCTCGGTGATTTTCTGATGGTCGCCATTTTGACTCTGGTATTCAGGAGTTGCAGTGGTTTGGGAATAGTGTGGCGGGCTTGTCCCAAAAAAAAAAACTGAAGCGTCTTTTAAAGTCGAATGCGGCGAAACTGCAAGGGGGGTTGTGTGTTTTCATGTGAAAATCTTCATCTTTATGTTACTTTTTCTGGCTTTGTTTTGTTACCAGGTCAGGCAAACAGCTTACGTCTAAATACCTACTCAATGATTTACGGACATATACTCTTCGATATAAGTTGTCTTCGGCACACAGCAGGCAGCAAAAATTAGTATGGAGGTAGTAAGTACAGTAGTATCCCTATTGCAAAAGACGGTTTTTTTTTAGAAAGTGCTCTAAAACTTGCTAATCGTCAAATTCAATCAAATGTACTAGAGTATAGGTCTTCTTCACTTTTATTTTATTTGGAAATCATTTCGTTACTTGCAAAGTTGCGCAATACTTTAGAATGTGTTAAAACGATTGGATAGGTCGTTTATGTGTTAAGTGAATTTTGGTACTATTATTGTAGTGAAGTAACATTTTGTGGTTTTTTGAACATGTGGAATGTCTATTTGTATGACCGCAAGACCACATGAGAAACGAAACACAAATTCAAGCGATTAATTAAAGATATGCTTTGAAAATCTTAAGTACAGTCGTTGTTATCAAGATATTAGAGTAAAAGGATGGAAAACAAGATATAAAAATTATCAAACAAACTTCTCAACATATTTAGCAGGAGTAGATGACGTTCTAGTCAAATTGAGATGAATCCGACCTGATTGATACAATTGTCAACTAACTTGATCAAGCTGGTGCGTATAGTTGCGTTTTTAATTCTATTTCATCCATCCTAAACAATTTTTACATCTGAACTTTTACATTAAAAACTAACACAATACGGCTCTTAAGGTTTACAATTCCACTTCATCATCATCATCATCATCATTTCAGGCGAAAGACGTCCACTGCTGGACATAGGCCTCACCCAAGTGACGCCACATTGACCGGTCCCGTGCGCCTCGCATCCAGCGGATCCCCACTTATTACATCAGTATAAAATTCAATGATACAATTAAAATTTGATGCATTAGCAACAATACCAAGGCAAATAAAAAAAAAAGTACAAAAAACACGTAAAAACACAAATTAATTAAAAAAATATTTTGTCAATAAAAAGTTTTGTCAGTAAAAGTAGCGATGTTTCAGAGACACATTGTAAATTGTTCATTATCTAACTAACTTAAAAGTAGTTAGTAAACACCAAAAAAAGATCCAGTTAAAAGAACCAGTGGTCAAATCAATGAACCAAACCCAAATTGCTATCTCATCTATAAAAAACTCGATTACGACCTCCAAACTGTTTCAATTGAATACCCATCTTACTTCCTGACATAATATCATCGTATTACTTTCAAAATTCATTCACGAACCGGTCCATTACAGACTGGTTCAAGAATATGAATGCACCCAAAAAGTTTTGACACGTGTCAAAATGTGGAACTAAATAAAAATGGATGGAAATTGACGGTTCGCTGACTTGTTTCTTAGCAAGCAGCGCTACTTTGACAGATCAAATTATACTGGGCATAGTGTAATTAAAAAGTTACATCAACGAATTCACACGCTTGTTTGTAAATAAATGTTTTAGCGAATATTATAACAGTTATGTCATTCTTTTAATTGTTGTTTTACGTTTATAGCTGCTGAAGCGCCATTTTGATAGCGATCTGGGTAGGAAAGTATAACAATGTGCTGGGTTGTCATTTTGGCGCGTAAACGAGAATTTCTTTTTGGTTACATCGTTACATTCACATTCTCACACTAGGATCACAATCTTATCTTAAAATTTTCTAAAACCCGAATGTCTAGAAACTAGAAAGCATTTTTAAGTCGTTTTCGGTGGCCACTCGTCTCCTGAACCGATTTTTCATATTAAAAGCAGGCTGGTTGAGTAAAGGTTGCAGTCGTCTCCTGAACCGATTCTTCATATTAAAAGAAGGCTAGTTGAGTAAAGGTTGAGCTCGTGGCTAAATAATAACAGCCGCACGGGTCGATCTTTAAGGTCGTGCTTGCTGAGGTTGGTCCGTGGATGGATGACCATAATTACATACCGAGTTTCCTCCGTGCCCCTGAAAGCACGTTAAGCCGTTGGTCCCGGCTGTCATTTGTTGATCTTTAACAGTCGTTAAGAGTAGTCAGAAGCCAAAAGTCTGACATATTGTCTTACTAAGGGGTATTGTATTACCCAGTTACTGGGTTTTGGAGGTCAGATAGGCAGTCGCTTCATGTAGAATACTGGTACTCAGCTGCATCCGGTTAGACTGGAAGCCGACCCCAAGATAGTTTGGGAAAAGGCTAGGCAGATGAGATGGTTGAGTTAAGGTTGACTGCCTCGTTATAGTCTTATTCGGAGTTTTCATCTTGAATTTCTCACTAACAACGCGTAGCCTGCAGGATTTTTACGTATAAGTTCTGTGACAATAGGCTCGACGCCCCCTTACATGGGACATAAACTGGCGAAATGTGGGTATACTATGGGCACACCTCTGCCCAAACCCTCGAGTATTACAGCCGTCATGTTATGTTACACTAGCTGTCCGGCGCAACTTCGTTTGCGTCACATTTTCCCCGTTTTCGCAACATTTATCTTTGCTTCTCCACTCCGGTCGTAGCGTGATGATATATAGCCTATAGCCTTCCTCGATAAATGGGCTATATACCACTGAAAGAATTTTTCAAATCAGACCAGTAGTTTCGGAGCCTATTCAATGCAAACAAACAAACAAACAATCAAATCTTTCCTCTTTATTAGTTCATTTATTCATTTTAAAACATATAATTTACATTTTTAAATATTTTTACAAAATTATATAAAAAACATTTAAAAATATAAAAAATAGGAGCCCACCGGCATTGGGAACAGGGTCCGAGCTACCGGTGGTCAGGGCTCTTGAGAGAGGAACCTCCTAACAATACGCGCCGTGTCCAGAAGTACTGCTTTCTGAATCAAGCCCTTGATCCAGCTGCCAAGCGAAAGCCTACTAAGATGTTGGCAGGCTTTTGGCAATTAAGCCATTGGCCGACACGACTATCGGCACAATGACTGCTGTATTCACATCCCACATGTCGACAACCTCGCGAGCCAGATCTAGATATTTGAATTGCTTATCTTTCTCTGTTTTCACGAGGTTCTCGTCATGTGGGATCGTTATATCAACAATCATTGCGCGACGCTCCAATCGATCTATCACCACAATGTCAGGCTTATTGGCAACAATAGTCCTGTCAGTGACGATAGGTCGATCCCAATACAACGTGATATTACCATTATCGAGAACTGGGTCGGGCGCATACTTATAGTATGGCACTTCTGATTCCACAAGGTTGTATTTCAAAGCAAGTTGCTGGTGGATAATCCTGGCAACGAGGTTGTGTCTATGCAAGTACTCTCCGTTAGCCAAACGAGAACACCCAGAAATAATGTGTCGGATCGATTCTCCCGGACGGTGGCATGCCCGACACACGTCAACCGTCCCGTCCTTCATAATATGTTTCCAGTAGTTGTTCGTCAACATAACTTCGTCCATAATCGCACAGACAAAACCTTCAGTTTCCCCAAAGAGGTTGCTGAATCGTAGCCAGGACACGGACGCTAGAAAATCTACATCGGGGACATGAAGAGCCCGGTAGAAGCGCCCGTGAAGCTCCTTGCCCTGCCATACCTCCTTGCGATCATTAGTGTCTAATACTACAGGCTTGCGCCAGTTCTCGTTAGCCAAGAAGAGCGGGGTAAGGCCTTTGTCTACTGAGACCACATCTCGGTGCATCCCCACGTCGGCTCCTAGGAAGTATTCCCTGAGACTGCATACCTCACGGTTGTGCAGGGTCTTAGCATTTAAGAAGCCACGACCCCCACACTTCCGCGGGATATACAGTCTCATCACCGACGACCGTGGGTGATGCATCCGATTTGCGGTCAGCAGTACGCGGACCCTCCTATCCAGGGCATCAAGTTCCGTCTGCGTCCATTTGAGTATGCCGAAAGAATACATCAAAACCGGCATGACCCAACCGTTGAAGGCGCGCACCTTGTTTCCACCTGACAAAAGACTGCTTAGCACCTTATTCAGGCGGCCAAAGAAACGTTCCTTCAACGATTGTTTCATGTCAGCAGTATTGATGCCTAATGCTTCCGACATACCCAAATACTTGTAGGTTTCTGTTGAAGAGAGGGATCTAAGGTGTACGGAATCCGAGAGTTGAGTTCCCACAGATTCCGTAATCTCCCCTCGCTTCACATGCATGACTGCACATTTGTCCACACCAAATTCCATCCTGATGGCGCTACTGAAAGTTTCAGTTACCTTCAGTAGCTTCATCAGTTGCAAATTGTTGGGGGCAAAGATTTTCAGATCATCCATGTAAAGAAGGTGAGATATGACCTGACCACCTCTCCTCAACCGATAGCCTAGTCTTGAACCTTCCAGTAGAGTGCTAAGAGGGTTCAAGGCTAGACAAAACCACAATGGACTCAAACTATCGCCCTGAAATATACCACGCTCGATCCTTATCGGTTCGCTGTTCCCCTGCATCTGTCGACATCCTGGATAGCGAAGGACCGTCCTCCATTGCGCTCCATACACGACTCAAGGAAGGCGCGTAGAGTTGCATCAATCTTGTACAACTCCAGCACCCTCATGAGCCATGTATGCGGAACCGAGTCGTAGGCCTTCTTATAATCTATCCAACATGTAGACAGATGCCTTCGGGACCTGCGAACCTGTTGGCTAATGGCCATATCAATGAGGAGCAGCTCCTTAGTACCACGGGACCCGTTCCTACTTCCATTCTGAGAGGGAGACATGATGGAATTACTCTCAATATGTTGGTTGATTTTAGCTCTCAAAATGGATGTAAGAACTTTATAGACCGTTGGTAAGCAAGTGATAGGTCTATAATTTTTGGGCTCCGCAGTACTACCTGATTTATGGAGCAGGTGGGTAATGCCTGTCGTCAGGAACTGGGGCAGCGACCCTGACTCTAAGGCTGATTGAAACTGGGACGCCAAGCGAGCGTGCGATCTTTGGAACCGTTTGATCCAGAAGTTGTGCAGTCCATCCGGCCCTGGAGATTTCCAGTTTGGTAACGGACGGACTGCACGAGCTACATCTTGGGGGCTTATAGAAATTGCCCCCATTTCTGGAACTGGATCGCATACTCGCTCGACTACCCGAGTCCATTCACCCTCGGTGTGGCTGACAGGCACCGACCAGATACTGCGCCAGAACGAGCACATGGCGTCATCATCCGGTAAGCGCGTGTCAGCCACAACTTGGTCCGGTCGCTCCCAAGTCCTATAAACCCACCTTTCATCTCTTTGGAATGTGCTATTCAGAGTGTATCGCTCCACCCGCCGCTTATACCTACGAATACGGTTTGCCCATGCATACACTTTCTGCTTCAGGAAGTCGATGCGCTCTGTGATACGGGACATATAGTCTCGAGGACTAATATCAGTACCCGCAAATGCCCGCCTCACAAAGCGCATCACTCGAGGGCGATTGTTGCCCTCCCTGAAGCAATTAGTTTGCCGATGAGTGTTCTGGCCCCACTAATACGTCGCTCAATCCTGCATTGCCAAGCCGGTACGGCAGGTTTAGGTCGTGTAGCTCTGTCATCAGAAAATTTGACATGAGCTACACGACATTTGATAATAATAATTATATAATAATAATAATAAAGAGGGGCACACCAACCATCTCCGGGCTCGTCGCTGAGCTCCGGCCCTGGAGATTTCCAGTTAGGTAACGGACGGATCCGTTACCTAACTGGAAATCTCCAGGGCCGGATGGGCTGCACAACTTTTGGATTAAGTGGTCCCAAAGGTCGCACGCTCGCTTGGCGGCCCTATTCCAGTCAGCCTTAGAGTCAGGGTCGCTGCCCGATTTCCTGACTACTGGAATAACTCACCTGCTCCACAAATCGGGTAGTTCTGCGGAGCCCAAAAACTATAGACCGATAACCTGTCTCCCGACAGTGTATAAAGTTCTTACATCCATTTTGAGATCTAAAATTAGCAAACACATTGATGACAATTCGATCATGTCCGCTTCTCAAAATGGATGTAGGAACGGGTCCCGCGGTACTAAGGAGCTGCTCCTCATTGATATGGCCATTAACCAACAGGTTCGGCGTTCCCGAAGGGATCTGTCGACATGTTGGATAGACTATAAGAAGGCCTACGACTCGGTGCCACATACATGGCTCATGAGGGTGCTACAATTGTATAAAGTTGATGCAACTCTGCGCACCTTCCTGATGTCGTGTATGGGGCAATGGAGGACAGTCCTTCGCTATCCAGGATGTCGACATAACCAGAGGAATAGCGAACCGATACGGATAGAGCGAGGTATTTTTCAGGGCGATAGTTTGAGCCCGCTTTGGTTCTGCTTAGCCTTGAATCCTCTAAGCACGCTGCTGGAGGATTCAGGTCTGGGCTTTCGGTTGAAGAGAGGTGGTCAGGTTATATCTCACCTTCTTTACATGGATGACCTGAAACTATTTGCTCCCAACAATTTGCAACTAATGGAGCTACTGAAGGTAACAGAAACTTTCAGTAGCGCCATCAGGATGGAATTTGGTATAGACAAATGTGCGGTCATGCATGTAAAGCGAGGTGGGATTGTGGAATCTGTGGGAACCCAGATCTCAGATTCCATAAATCTTAGATCCCTCTCAGCAACCGAAACCTACAAGTATTTGGGTATTTCGGAAGCGCTGGGCATAAATGCTGTTGACGTGAAGCAATCGTTGAAGGAGCGTTTCTTTGGCCGCCTGAGAAAAGTATTTAATAGTCTTTTATCAGGCGGAAATAAGGTGCGTGCCTTCAATGGTTGGGTCATGCCGGTTTTGATGTACTCTTTCGGCGTACTCAAATGGACTCAAACAGAACTAGACGCCCTGGATAGGAAGGTCCGTACATTGTTGACGGCATATCGAATGCATCACCCACGTTCTTCGGTTATGAGACTGTATATCCCGCGGAGTTGTGGAGGTCGAGGCTTTTTAAACGCCAAGACTCTCCACAATCGCGAGATATGCAGTCTCAGGGAATATTTCCTAGAAGCCGACGTGGGGATGCATCGAGATGTGGATGCATCGAGATGTGGTCGCGATGGACAAGGCCCTCACCCCGCTCTCCTTGGCTAAAGAGAACTGGCGCAAACCTGCAGTGCTTGACACTAATGACCGCAGGGAAGTAGGGCAGAGTAAGGAGCTTCACGGACGCTTCTTCAGTGCCCTGCATGGACCTGATGTAGACCTTGCAGCGTCCGTAGCCTGGCTACGTTCCGGGGAACTCTTTGGAGAAACCGAAGGTTTTGTTTGTGCAATTATGGATGAAGTTATGATGACGAAAAACTACCGGAAATTTATTGTGAAGGATGGCACGGATGACATATGTCGGGCATGCCACCGTCCGGGCGATCCGTCACATTATCTCCGGGTGTTCTCGTCTAGCTAACGGAGAATACTTGCATAGACACAACCTTGTAGCCAGGATTATCCATCAGTAACTTGCTCTGAAATACAGCCTTGTGGAATCGGAAGTGCCGTACTATAGGTATGTGCCCGACCCAGTTCTCGAAAATGGCAATATCACACTGTATTGGGATCAATCCATCATCACTGACAGGACTATTGTTGCCAATAAGCCTGATATAGTGGTGGTGGATCGATCAGAGCGGCGCGCAATGATTGTTGACATAACGGTTCCACATGACGAGAACCTCGTGAAGGCCGAGAAAGATAAACAAATCAAGTATCTTGACTTGGCTCGCGAGGTTGTCGACATGTGGCCTGTTGACTCAGCGATCATTGTGCCGATAGTCGTAACAGCCAATGGCCTAATTGCCAAGAAGCTCGACCAATATCTCATGAGGCTCTCGTTAGGCAGCTGGATCAAGGGCTTGATTCAGAAAGCGGTACTCTTGGACACGGCTCGTATCGTTAGGAGGTTCCTTTCTCTGGAGCCCTGACCGCCGCGCCGGTAGCTTGGACCCTATTCCCGATACCGGTGGGCTACTATTTTTATATTTTTAATTGTTTTTTTTTATCATTTTGTAAAAATATTTAAAAATGTAAAAGTATGTTTTGAAAATGAATAAACGGAATAATAATATATAATATTAGATGTATCTACTACCCATCAAACCAAAGCATTGCATCAGGAACAGAAATATGTTTGAAGGATCTCACCCGCACCGTACGACCTTTTGCACAAGGAGCTCCTCCACCAACACATTAAATCATCATGACATAAGGAAGAAGTAGGTATGTTCCTATACTAGTCTAGGAGGTCAAAAGATGCTCTTATGATACGCACAGATGAGGAAACTGCGCTCATTAGCAATTTTTTTGAAACAATACGAGCTCTGGCACCAGACCGTGAAATTAGTCAGTAAACGCTGAGGTGAATATTGTAGATGCATTGTCTACAAAATGCAGTAAAGAGATAAGCTAACTATTGCTTATGTCATTGCAAAATCAAAGGTAAAAAGCAATATACAAGTTTAGGTACATAAGCGATACATTTCCAGTATGACATGACCTCGCTTTGCATATATTTGTCGGACAATGAGAGATCCAGTTTTAGTTAAAGTGGATGACCAACGGTGGCCCAGTGGTGGCAGCCCCGATTTACGAGCAGAGTAAGCCATGGGTTCAAACCCAGGCAGGCGCATTACTTTGTGTAATTTATTTCATCACCGCTGCCCTTAAAAACGGTGAAGGAAATCATCATGAGGAAACCGGCATGTCCTAGAACTAAAAATTCGAAGACATGTGACATCTATCAACCCGCACTGGGCCCGCGTGGTGGATTACAGCCCACTCCCTTTTATAGAGAGGAGGCCTGTGTCACAGCAGTGGGAACAATTAAGGCTGATGATGATGATGATGGATGACCAAGCAATTGGTCATCGTGCGTACTTGCTTAGCCCTAATTCTTATAATGCGACCT
This sequence comes from Cerastis rubricosa, assembly GCA_949152445.1. Lineage (NCBI taxonomy): Eukaryota > Metazoa > Arthropoda > Insecta > Lepidoptera > Noctuidae > Cerastis > Cerastis rubricosa. The sequence goes on along the minus strand of OX424548.1, from coordinate 12,434,202 downwards.
TTTAATCAGACGGAGTGGTCCCCAGTAATGTTTAAACTTAGAATAACTAATAGCCTACACTGTTCCCACAGCTGGGACACAGGCTTATTCTATATCAGAGGGAGGTTATGCAATAAAGAGTTTGAGTTTGGAGTGGGCTGTAATCCACCACGCGGGCCCAGTGCGAGTTGGTGGATGTCTCTTTTTTTTTTCGGATGGGCAATCCTCAAATGACTCCCCGCTCTGGGCGGAGCAGAAGGGAGTGTCAGACTTGACTGACTAAAACCCATCCATGTTCCTTCATAGCCCTTTGTGTTTCAGGGCCACGGTATCTCTTTTGAACAGACCCGCAGCCCTGGCAGGCATCGGCCCTCTCGGACCCCTTCCGATTTGCTGACATCTCCTTGAGGCGCGTGGATCACGAACGCGCCGTCGACACGGCCTGTCGTCATAAGACGGACGGACGGTGAGCTAGCCCATTACTCACCGTCCACAGACCCATGCTTACGGTGGCCGGGGGGGTGGTGGAAGTCACATGTCTTAGAAATTTCCGGTTCTAGTACAAGTAAGTCACGGCCGCAGTTTTGTGATAGTATTTTCTTAGCTGGGGATCGCGAAACGGGTTGTCTGGTGGTTTCTACCACAATTGCTCTCAGCATTCCCAATCGGGTATAGATTCAGACACCGGGCAGCTACCAACCAGTTCCAAAAAAAAACCTAACGGAGAATGAACACAAGACCCGCAATAACCGCAAATAGAGCCGTCACATGTGCCCAAGTTAAGGCTAAAAATAGTAGAATCTCAAAAGAAAGCAGTGCTGCGTTTAGTAAGCTTATAGTGTGAAAGTGTAATAATATCGGGCGGTCAGTTTCCCTATAATCTTGGTAATGTGACCGGCAGGTGCCCTGGATCTGGGCCTCATTTCATTAGGTCTGTGACTCGGTGCAGAGATTGTGCACCTTTATCATAAGAACGAAGAAATTAGATTAGGCTCCCAACAGAATTAATTATGATTTTTAACATGTAGGAAAGAGGAACTCTCGATTAGCGTGACCCAAGTAATATTAAACGAGGCTCTCACTTCATTCAATCGTTATTTTTTTAACTTTGCCCTGCATTAAAAAAAAAATTGGCATTTGCATGTGGCTGAGATGAGAATGCTAAGGGGGATGTGTGGTGTTACGCGAATGGATAGAATAAGAAAAGAGTACATAAGAGGAAGTCTGAAAGTGGCGCCGGTGACTGAATAGATGCGTGGAAATAGGTTGTCGTGGTATGGGCATGTGATGCGGAGGAATGAGGAAAATGTCGTGAGGAAAGTTTTGAGAATGAATATAGATGGGTATAAGGGTAGAGGAAGACCAAAGAAACGATGGATGGACTGTGTGAAGAATGATATGGCAAGAAAGGAGGTGTCACATGAGATGACAAGTAATAGAGAAGTATGGAAGAAGAAGACGTACTGCGCCGACCCCAAATCAATTTGGATAATGGGCAAGAGAATGATGAAACTTTGCCCTATACTAGAATTTTCTCCTGTATCGTGGGTGCGTTTACAAACATTTGAACTAACATACACAAACAGCCAGACCCGAAACAACAATCTGAAGGCCATACAAATATTTGTTCCGTGCGGGGATCGAACCCGCGACACGCAGCGCAGCAGTCGATAGCTCAACCACTGCGCCAACCGTGCCATCATCGTTTCTTTATCATGTGGTTAGTGCGTAACCTGCTGTCAAAGTTTTTATCCCGCCCATGGACTTCTACTGTATGCCGCCGTCGAGAAATATTTCTCAGGCTTGCTGGACCTACAAATGACAGCCGGGATTAACGGTTTAACGTGCTTTCCGAGGCACGGAGGAAACTCGGTATGTAATGGGTGTCACCTATCCATAGAGCAACCCAGGCGACATCGTTTTAACCTGAAAAATTGATCCGAGGGGGTGCTATCATTTAGCCACGAGCTCCTACTCAGTCCCATATAATGTACAACGTTTTTAATTTAACCTGGAATTTGTCGTGACCTATTGCTAAATGCGCTAAACATTCTAGCACATAAACAAGTTGATTTATGGGAGTGTACCCAAAGAGAAGTAGAGTGCATCATCATTGCCGCTATTTCCGTAGATTTCATAAAATGCAATCAAGAGATTATGTCTAGACTTAAACTTTATTACAGCTACTTAATTATTAATAAACAGGATTACGTATTACGGGCTTTTAATTTTACTAAGATTTAATGTAATAACTGATGATAGTTTTGTATTAACAAATTCTGCTTGTTGATCTCGCTGAGAGAAATCGTTATGTATCTATGATGACTGGAATCCTGTGGAAAAATGAACCTACTTATTATTATTACTTATTTTACCATAACATCACGCCTGTAATCCCCAAAGGGTTAGATAGAGTTGCACCTAATAATACAAACACATTTCGCCAGTTATGATTCATCATTCATCATTTCAGCCCAAATGACGTCCACTGCTGGACATGGGCCTCCCCCAAGTGTCGCCATATTGAAATTTTGAGAGCTTTTACCATAATCGCCACGCTTGGCAGGCGGGTTGGCGATCGCAGTACGGTTGTTACAAAAGCACAGAGAACGCTGCTGCCCATTCTCTGGCAAATCCCTTAGTCGCCTCTTACGACACCCACAGGAAGATATGGGATGGTGCTATTCTTTAGGTCCGACACCATACAGAGCCGTTATGATTAAGACCCATGTAATATTGTGCTATGTCCAGCAGTGAACGTCTTTCGGCTGAATTGGTGATGATGATAACACTTTGCCCGATCTGGGAATCGAAACCAGGATTTCAAGCTCAGAGCAACGAGGCAGTCTCCAATTTTGCCAGTGGAAATAAATTGTAATTTGCACCCTGTTTTTTACACCAATATAGTGCCATGGGTGTGAAAATGACTGCTTAATTTATCTATCTCCTAACAATATTTCTACAGGTGTTTAAAATCTAGGCTTCCTAACAAAAACTAGTCTTGAATCTAGATTATATTCCATTTTATTCAAACCGGGTTATACTGCATGAGAAGCGGGCCGTCCTAACCGAACTAGGGCTTTCCCTTTTAAAATACCGTTCATACATGCGTGAGTTTTCGCTGACTACTGTCAAAGTGACAGCTGTGACATGTATCCGCCATCTTGTAATGGTTTTTTTTTTAAACTGTTTGTAGATACTTTTATTTTATTCGATTAGGATATAAGTATTGTATCGGTAAGAGCGAGGGAGGCCATCTAGAAGATAGGTCGACGACATCACAGAAATAACAGGAGACGCCTGGCAAACAAAGGCGAGATATAGAAAACTGTGGACTAAAAAGGGGGAGGCCTTTACCCTTCAGAGGGGTTCTCATTCAAATAATTGAAATTTATTTAGTAATTACGTATAATAAAATAGAATTAGTTAATGATAAGACTTATATATTGAAATAAAATTTTAGTAAAATTAAACCAAATAAAAACTGAAATTGAATTAAGGAATGTGAATAACAAATGCTTTTTAAAAATTTATTATAAATTATTATTGCATGAAATAAATAATTATAAAAAATTGTAAAACTGCATGTAAATGGGAGAAGAAGATATACATAGTGAAAGGCTTATTTATTTATTTTATTATTGTATCGGTGGGTTAAGCTGTCTTGGTAGAACTTATTAATGACTAGCTGTTGAACGACGACCTTTTTCGGCGTAATAGTAGATTATGCACCGAGGGGCTAAAGTTGTGTCTTATGTCACGGGCGTCATATTGAATCTCGAGCGCAATGAAGGATTCGGGATTTAACTCACGAGCAAAGCGAGGGAGTTAATACAAGAATCCTGAATGCAGCGAGGGATTCAAGCTAGCCCAAGGCAAAGACACCTTTAGCCCAGAGGAGGATACTCTACTTTTTACACCTACTGTGAGAAAATAATAGCCATAACACGAAAAACAAATAAATTAAGTAATGTTACAGCCAATTACTATAACGGTATTACGGCGCGGTACGGTATTTGTTATTATTAATGCCAGTTTTAGTGTTAATCCATTCCTTTTAAAAAATGGTTCGTAGTTATCTAATTATTCTTACAATATTATGTCTTCGAAAACATGGCAACGATATGAAGAAGCAGTCGTTATGATTTTGTAGGAAATCGAGAATATCATCCACGTGTAGTAAGGGTATCGAGAATAGCTTTCCTCTTTCTGGCATCAAAGGGTGTTTGTTACTACTATACTGCCAATTTAGCTGAGCATGTGAGATTCCAAATTCAAATCACATTATTGACCAGCGGGTCATAATGAAATCCAGTACAACATTATTGACCGGCTGTGCCCCCGGCCACTAATGACTCACTTTGGGTTAAGGTTGCTTGACATATAATTTGACATTTTCGAGCAGGTGGTGTGAAAAATTATTATTTTTCACGGAATCTTAGTTTTTTTTCTATAATGAAAGTGTCCTATGTTATAAAATCAGCTAGAAAAAGTGAAAAAAATAAAAAAAAAAAAATTGTAACAAGTACCTTATACTTTCATATACACTCAGTAAAAAGCTTGTATTTGGAATTACCTAACAGAAAATTCAATTTTAACACTTAATATTTTTTTTGGGTTTGTGTTTCTTGCACTCTTGAATATTACTAACTACACAGCTCATATACATTATTAGGCAACAAATCAGAGTCTTTTAATCATACTTAACGCTAAACAACTCTCGGGACTTACGTACACTTTACTTACAAGTTACGGCTAATCTTACGGTCCCGACATTCTCTCTTTAGATCTAAAATAGTGGTAATGTACGTGCATTTTTACTGAGGGATGTTACCATGACATCTTAAAGCAGTATTGTTCCAGTGTGGGAAAGATACGGCGCTATAGAGGACGTCTAGCGCCATCTCCTTCCCAAACTGGAGTGACATTAAGAGGCATCTCTAGTGGGCCTTTCTCCATACAGACTGTAATGTTTTCTTCGTGGATCGTCTAGAGCAATGTTTTTTTTTCCAGAAAATCTAGGTCATAGTAAAACATGCCCCTATTATTTCCTTATTTTCAAAACATAATCACTAAAAAAATAACGACAATCCAAAAACCCGAAAAAACACGTTTTTACCGCCAAGTTCAGACGACTATCAGACAAATTAGATAAGTTTTTAACAAAAAAGAAAATAATAGAAGCATAGATATACGTTTCCTCTAAATTTTGATATAGGAATTATTTAGATCAGTTTAGTTTCGAAGAAGAAAACAGCGGATTCCAAAACGTCTTTTGGTCAAGATTTTTGTAGTTAAAATCAGCCCGAGTTGCAGTTGTCCCTTTCGCACTTTACGGGGGCTTGGTCGGGCGCAGCGCGACGAGCAATAGTTTCTTCAAATACCTATTCTTCAAATTCCTCGGGACGAGAGTCCCCTCTTAAAACAAAACTGCTTTGAGACGTGATGGTAGGCCACCAGGAATGTTTATACGATCATTTGTTTACTTTCGTTTCGATTATTTTGTCGTTTGTCGGGGTAATGCTCCGGTAGTATGGGAGTAAGAATTCATGATTGGATGTGGTCATGTGTAGGGTTAATGAGTAATATTACGTTCTGTATGGTGTCGGACGTAAAGAATAGCACCATCCCATGTCTTCCCGTGGGTGTCGTAAGAGGCGACTTAGGGACTTAGCAGAGAATGGGCAGCAGCATTCTCTGTGCTTTTGTAACAACCGTACTGCGATCGCCAACCCGCCTGCCAAGCGTGGCGATTATGGCAAAACCCCCCCTTCTTGGGGGAGGTCTATGTCCAGCAGTGGACGTCTTTCGGCTGAAATGATTACGGTGCTATATCTATCTTCTATTTTTATATATATTAAATTACGTGTCACGTTGTTTGTCGGGGATGAACTCCTAAACTACTTAACCGATTTTAATCAAATTTGCACACCGTGTGCAGTTTTTATCCAACTTGAAAGATAGGATAGCTTACATCTCAATTTATAGTCGTAATATTATTTTATTGCAAATTAAGTCACAATTATCTGTTAGCTCCAAACGATTTTCACGATGGCGGTATCTGTTGACTGGATTGAGTACGTATTCAATAGATGGCGCTGTATAGGAGCGCAGCAGCAATGAACAATATTGCGATAACGGGGAAAATGTGACGCAGACGAAGTTGCGCGGGACAGCTAGTATACAGATATTTTTTTCGCTATTACGATGTTTGTCCGATGGAGAAACATGTTCAGTTTGATGGTCTGTAGCACACCCTTAAGTATGTATATACCCTTTCTGTTACAGCCTGTATATAGGATGTTAGGTATAGTCTGCTTATAATTCTCACGAGTATAATACATATTTGAGATTACTCTTAATCGCATGGTTACTGCCTAAATTGGTGTCAGATTTTTATGCCACCCATGAGCCTCTGACCTGGCTTTACATGTCTTCTAGAAATATTTCTCAGGCTTGCAGGTTTCCTCACGCAAGATGTTTTCCTTCACCGCAAGCAAGTGACAATAATACCATAGGTACACAGATGAATCCAAAAAATCAGAGGTGTGTGTTTTGGGTTCGAACTTAAGACCTATGACTTGGCATGCTGTGCGACGCCCACATCACTAGACTATCACTGCTGTGGTTTTGAAGAAGTATTGTTTGAGAGCAGCGAGGACCCAGTGGTGGCAGCCCCGACTTACGACCAGTAAACCGAGGCAGGCGCTTTAGTTTGTGGAATTTATTTCATCACTGCTGCCCTCGAGAACGGTGAAGGAAAACATCGTGAGGAAACTGGCATATCCTAGAACTAAAAATTCGAAGACATGTGACATCTACCAACCCGCACTGAGCCCGCGTGGTGTATTACAGCCCACTCCCTCTCATAGAGAGAAGGCCTATGTCCCCGCAGTGGGAACATTATAGGCTGATGATGATGATTGTTTGTTTCTTGCCGAGTGATTGCTCAAGGAATTCTTTATATTCCTTTGCCTTTTTGGATTACGTCGCCAAATTACTTTGGGCATTGAAACTCAGTTGGATGATCTCGGATACTTTTTGTTGCCTCGTTTTGCTAATTCTGTCTTTCCTCATTCATATTTACATAATTATGCCAATTAGATATTCAACCTTCTTTTTATCTTCCTAGTATGTCAATGGCATTTTTTTTAGGGTTACGTACCTCGAAAGGAAAAAACGGAACCCTTATAGGATCACTTTGTTGTCCGTCCGTCTGTCTATCTGACAAGACCCTTTTTCTCAGGAACGCGTGGAGGTATCAAACTGGAATTTATATCAAATACTCAGGTCTACTGTCCCTTGGAGCTGTGAAAAAAACAAACTTCTAAGCCAACGCAATCAAAAGATACAGCCGTTTATGCCACACATTTCCGTAAATTTTCGACACCCGCAAGGAAATAAAAACCTACAGGGTACTTCCCGTGAACTCAGAATCTAAAAATTTGGTACGAAGCAACGTCTTTTAGCACAGATAAAGGATTTTTTTTGTAAACTGTAAATTTTTTGCTACATCGTAATATCCGGAACCATCGGTGCGCGAGTCCGACTCGCACTTGGCCGGTTTTTTTTTTAAATAAAGACCTACTCATGACCCAAAAAACCTCCTTTGATACGCCATCAAAGAGCTACATTATTTAATAACTAAACATCACCTCAACGTCCCAACTGTCACATGTCGGAAGTTAGTGATAACATACCAGTTACTTGGTAATAATTGCTGAAGCTGAAGAGTTATAGCGATCGCTTCCTACACCCGACACGCTATTAGCGATCAGTAGCTGTCCTATAGCTGACGATGAGCGATAAGCGAGTATAATACGATCTGGCGAGCAAATGTGGTGTTCGGATACCTAATGGGTGTACAGATACCGCCCCACCCATATATACAGGGTGTAACGGAAAGGGTATATACATACTTAAGGGTGTGCTACAGACCATCAAACTGAACATGTTTCTCCATCGGACAAACATCGTAATAGCGAAAAATTTATCTACTACCCCATACAAAATTTGAATATTTATTTGACCCAAATGTATGGGGCAGCTGATATTTTTTTCGTCATTACGATGTTTGTCCGATGGAGAAAAATGTTCAGTTTGATGGTCTGTACTGTAGCACACCCTTCAATATGTGTCTATGCCCTTTCCGTTACACCCTGTATATATATATATTTATTTGCGATGGATTTGCTCTTGACTCTAGTCTAGGTCTGAGATGACGGAGACAAAGTCGACGATGGTACGAGCTTACCCAGAAGAAGCCTGTTCACTCTAACTATGAAGAGATTAGGGTTGTAAGCGTTCGGAAACATATATTTATATATGTAGACTTTTTCCATGTTCCTTGTTTTAGGGTTTTGTACCTCAAGAGGAAAAAACGGAACCCTTACAGGATCACTTTGTTGTCCGTCTGTCTGTTAGTCAAGACCGTTTATCTCGGGAACGCGTGGAGGTATCGAGTTGAAATTAAAACCATATAAATGTACAGTCCCTTCAAGCTGTGGACAAATCAAACTTTTAAGTTAACGTAGAACTTTTTTCTACGTTAACTTAAAAGTTTGATTTGTCCACCGGCCGTTTGATACGACCGTTTATGTCGTAAGTTTTTTTAAACTAAAAAATATGTTATTTTGTACGCCATACATGGCAAAACATGCAGATCTACCTGTTTATTTTAAGACCTTGCGCATATTATTTGATGTTATACTCATGTTTTACAATTAAAATACAATACAATACAATAACAAAAGTGAATTTGTACGGAACCCTCGGTGGGTGAGTCCGACTCACACTTGACCGTTTTTTTTTCATCGTCATCTCATTGCTTTATCACATTTGTGTAGCGGTTCATAGACTCTTGCTCTCCAAATTTCCAGTATGTGATGCCAACGGTCTCGGCGTAAAATGGTTGTAACATACGGATGGACGGACAGACAGACGGACAGAACGACTCTATAATAGTTGCGTATTTCTCGAAAAATATCAACTTTTGTGATCCACACTGCATGTCTATCTCGTTTTCTGATACGGAACCTGTAATCTTTTGTAAGTTTACCCTTCTTTTTAGGTCTTTATTATTGCACATATACAGCTTGGCAAAAAAGAGTCTGACGCGGTGATAGTTGGAACTAAAAATCGTACTGGAAATTGAAGCCTTCCATGGTGTTTGCGTTACGTCCGAGTGACTGAACCACCCTCTTGGAATTGGGATCATATCCCTAAAAATAACAAGTATCAAAATCTGTTGAGTTGTAGTATTACGGGTTGCCACAGTTGCGATAGTGGCGACCTCATTTATTCCACACTCTTTTTTGCCAAGCTGTAACATGGTCTTGACTTCTTGAGCGATAATTTACTCGATAGTTAGTCGCTTCCTCTCGCGGTGGGACAAACGCCGTAAGTAATACGTAGTATGTGCGTTTGCGGGTAATAATGCGCTGATTTGTTACTATTACTTGATAAGTTAACTATGGAGTTATGTATGATTATAAAAACGTGAAATAATAATTACTATGGACTATGCAACAAAATCGGAGTTTGAAAAAGTAAGAGGCATTTATTAAAACTATGTTAGTAGGTGTTGATTGTAACTTAGTATAAAAATACTTACGCAGTAGAAAGGACGAAAATAATAAGCAAAGATATAAAAAAAATCGCTAACGTAGATAAACAAAGAAAAATGACGCTGAGGAAACCGGTATGTCCTAAACCAAAAATTTTAAGACATGTGTGATATTCACCAACTCATACTGGATCCCTCAAAAGTTTAGAAGATCAGCAAGGTGGGCTAAGGACCAATTCCTCTGACAAAGAGGATGCATGTGACTCAGTAGTGCGAACATTATTACATACACTTATTCTTATTCTTTATTGCACACAAAAAAAAAAGAAAAATATACACACAAATTGCAATATAAAAACTTATGTACAACGGCGAGCTTAACCCAGAATTGATAAATTACACATTTGTTTTTTTATTTTTAATTTTTACACTTTTTTTTTGGATTTTGTTGTCGGTTCTTCTCCATAGGAAACGACCAACCCGAACCGTGCCTCTTCTGACGATGTTTTATAAGTAAAATTATTTTTACTGATTAAAATGTCTAAATTTGGACGGTGACTAAAAAATCTTGCTGTATATATATACGCATATATATATATTATTATATATATATTATATTTTTATATTACATACCTGAAGAGTTTGTTTGTTTGGTTGAACGCGCTAATCTCCGAAAGTACTGGTTCGAATAGAAAAAATCTTTTAGTGTTGGATAGCCCATTTATCGAGGAAGGCTATAGGCTATTTATCAACACGCTAATAATAGAAGCCAAGCCATCAATGAAAACTGTTGCAAAAATAGGGAAAAAGTGATGCAGACGATGTTGCGCGGGTCAGCTAGTCCAATATATATTCAATATTACGCACAATATATGATCGTAAAATAAATACTACATAACAACAAAAGTGCGATAATAATTCATTACAATTCGTCTAGCTCCATCAGATACGGTTATAAATAACGAATTTACTGTGTTTTTTGGCTGTTAGCTTATCGGATGTGTTGCTTATATGCTTCATTGGATTAGAACGTGTAAAAGTTCTTATTTACTATACAGCGTAATGAAAGCAAAAACATCTTATATACCAACAAAATATTGTTTTATTCACCATTCAGCAATAGCAACATTAGTAGTAGGGTTCGTCTAAAACACAGTTGTATCAGTATATGATATGAAACCTCTATACATATTTATAAATAAGCGCGACTAGGCAGTAAAATCGATTCCTATGCCGTGACGGGAAATGGTGTTGCACCCTCACCCGTATGCCACGTAAAATCAATCATTTACCATGAGAAAATAAAGTTGGCTTTGGATTGATTGTTGACCTTGTTTTGTTTTTGAAAGTTCCACGTTTAAATTTTTTGTTCTTTCATATTTTGTTACCAGTTTTTTTTTACTGATTACTTCTATTAAAACAGAGGAGCTCGTGGCTAAATAATAACAGCCGCCCAGGTCGATCTTTAAGGTTAAGCCGTGCTTGCCGAGGTTGGTCTGTGGATGGGTGACCATAATAACATATCGAGTTTCCTCCGTGCCTCGGAAAGCACGTTAAGCCGTTGGTCCCGGCTGTCGTTTGTAGATCTTTGACAGTCGTTACGAGTAGTCAGAAGCTAAAAGTCTGACCAGTCTTACCAAGGGGTATCGTATTACCCAGTTACTGGGTTGTGGAGGTCAGATAGGCAGTCGCTTCATGTAAAATACTTGTACTCAGCTGCATCCGGTTAGACTGGATGCCGACCCCAAGCTAGTTTGGGAAAAGGCTAGGCAGATGATGATGATGATAGTTCTATTAAAACAGATTTTTCACATCAGCCGGGCATCCCAAGACGGGCCAATTTGTTTTTGTTAACTATTTAAATTTGTTAAAAATAATAAGTAGCTACTAAACCTTACCTCTTCCAATACCTATTAAACCTAATAATTTTTTAAGATATCATTAATTGAACAACACTAAAAATTATCTACAATACCAATAATTTCTCTATCAAATGTCAAAAGAAATCGATATCTAGCTAGCGAACTAAAGATTAAGCATTATGTTACCTTCTCTAGGGTGCTATTTCATTAAAAAGCTACCTCCACTACGCACAGAAAGGCGGGAAACGTACCTTCAAGACCAAGGCACGATTGCATACAGCCAGTCACGATAGCGCGTTCAAACGACACACGTGCCGGCTTTGGCGCGAAAACTTTGACGTTTCTGGCTGAATGAGTTCGTGATCTTGTGCCTTTTTTCATAATTTTTTCGTATGTGACTTTTTGTATTTTTTTTTGTTATTGTGGTGAGTTAGTGTTGTTTTGGAAGAAATAGGTGAGTACATACTAACATATACCTCAGTTATTTTAAGTCTCATAAATACTTCAACATAATATCTAATTTCATTACGAATTTTACGCTTGTGAACTTCAATATTTGAAGTTCTTTTTTTGAAAAACATTGTAAATAGTCACTAATATTAAAAAAATAACCGCGTTTCTTTAAAAATATTAAGTACTTTTTAAAAGATATGCTTGTTATAATAACGTAACATTTAAATAACTTAAATGCCGAGTAATTAACCTTACATTTTTAATTAATAAATCCAGCCATTTTGACATTAACAAAGATAATTCTAAACAAACAAATGAACTGTCATCGTCTGTGACAGCTAATTGGTCAGTTTTTCTTTCATTTTAATTTCACTTTCTACGGAAAAGTTGGTTTAATTTAGCTTTGAATAGAATCAAGCGTAAAATTGAAAAAAAGTAAAGGAAAGAAACTCTAACTATCTTTAGTTTTAGAAATTAGTCTTTGCATTAAAACAAAATCATATTCACGCCTGTTTCACTGGAGGTTTAAGCAGAGGTAATGTTTCTATAGTACATGGATCGTCTTTTTGTTACAAATGCCCCACGTGATGTATTAGAGGGCGAACCTATTGCCATCAGCCGGGCATAAATCCGGACTCCAAACCACAACGGCGAAATTCCTGATAGAAAACTCCGATGAAATTTTACCAGGGTTAGGAATGGAACCCTCATCTTCAGTAGTATCTATTCCTTCTGATCACTAAACCAACGAGCAGGTTATAATATTTAAACAACATTATATTCACGCCTATAGTTCTAGCGAGTACGAGCAGAAGTGCATCTTAAGGTCAATGTAAACAGGCAGAGTTCTGTAGTCACTAATCTGTCTGATTATACAATTTAATGATAAAGGCAACAAGTGGTTAGCAATAAATTTAATAGATTTTTGTGTTCACAAAGTTCCCTAATACAAAAGACATCAACGCGTTGCAACAAATAATTAAACTAAACAATTTTTTTTTAATTCTCGCCAGGGTATTCACTCTATTTCTAAAACATACTTAGTTCCATATTTTATTTATTTAGTACATATCTAGATTTGTTTGTCTGAATTATGAATTCAAAGAGGAATGGCAGGTACATATTTTTTACAATTTTCGGGGGAGTTCTGTCACTTTTTCACCTAGAAGTTAAGTTTATATCCCCAACACTTCTAAGTCTCGATTGCCGTCTTGGTCATGTGGTCACAAGCAGGACTGCTGAGCAGGAGGACCTGGATTGGATTCCCGGGTCGTGCAAAATGTTATTGAGTTTTTCCATCAGAAATTTCTCAGGACCGGTTGATGCCAATAGGCTTGCCCCCTATTCATCATTTCAGCCGAAAGACGCCCAGTGCTGGACATAGGCCTCCCCCAAGTTTCGCCACATTAACATAACATGGGGGGTTTTGCCATAATCGCCACGCTTGGCAGGCGGGTCGGCGATCGCAGTACGGTTATCACAAAATCACAGAGAACGCTGCTGCCCATTCTCTGGCAAGTCCCTTAGTCGGCTCTTACGACACCCACGGAAAGATATGGGGTGGTGCTATTCTTTACGTCCGACACCATACAAAGCTTGCCCCCTATTACATGGGATTTAAACATAATTGGCGAGATGTGGGTGTACTATTACGTACACCTCTACCTAACCCTTCGGGGATTACAGGCGTAATGTTATGTAAGTTTTAAATCTCAAAAACCCACAAAAATATTATCTAAATCTAAACTAATATTATTAAGAGGAAAGATTTGATTGTTTGTTTGTTTGCATTGAATAGGCTCCGAAACCGATGGTCCGATTTGAAAAAATCTTTTAGTGTTAGATAGCCTATTTATCGAGGAAGGCTATAGGCTATATATCATCACGCTACGACCAATAGGAGTGGAGTAGCAATTAAAAATGTTGCGAAAACGGGGAAAATGTGACGCAAACGAATTTGCGTCGGACAGCTAGTTTGAAAATGATAATTGAAACCGACACCGGAGTTTCAAAAAACAAATAATTAATTGATACAATAAAGAAACGCAAATGTTTCAAATAAGCGCGAATACTATCGGACTCAAAAATCAAATCTTACTGAAGTTTACTTTCTTTTAACACCCACTTATGTCATCTAAATAACACATAATATGTACATATGTAATGTTCAGTGTATGTGACAAAATAACTTGAGTTAAAGAATGCGTGTCTCGTGTCGTTATGTCGTTCAAACTGTGACTATCTGCCGTGCTGTAATGATTGCATAAAGTTTAGTCTATGGTTTAACTTGCCATGTGTCCATAAACTGGTGACAAAATTAACTTTTTTTTATTTATAAACTTTATTAACAAGTTACGCCTGCAAGCCAGTTACAGTTAAAAGTTAATTAACACTGTCACTTTTAAGAGCGTTTACGCCTTACGGAATTTCATACAAACTTGCAAGTCCTTATTTTTCGAAATGACTGAACCGATTTTAATGAAACTTAATACGCATAAGCCGGATACAGACGTCTAAAAAGTAACTAAAAAACATTTATCGAATTTCTTTAAATGAATTTGAATGTCTTTAAAAAAAAAGATAATTGAAAATGTATATAGATTTCTACAGATAATTTATAATCAGTCTAATTGTTACGGGTAATGCTAGAAGAAGTAAACCTACATCAAATCGCCAATAAAAATAAAAGCTAGACATCCAAATTTTTTATTTCAGTTATTATTTGGAGTTTACTCAAAGCTGTAATCCATTTTTTTTAAATAAAATTAGCCTAATAACATCAGCTATCTCCCAGTAAAAGTCCCGTCAAAATCAGTCCAGCCGTTTCGGAGATTAGCCGGAACAAACAGATAGACTGACAATATGTTAAAAGTACCATAAAAACTTTCATATGAATTCAGTAAATCCTGTTATTTTGAAATTAAAAACAGACACTTCATTTTTATTTATTTGTATAGATGTATAAATATCCAGAGGCAGCAGTGACAACATCATCAAAACCACCGTCCAAGTGAGTCACTAATATCATAAAACCAGGCTTTTGACACTAAACACTTGTCAAATGAAACAGAAAACAAAACAAGAAAAAAACACCTCATAAATAAAACAGCAATAAAATTAATGCATAGCCACTTAATCACATAAAACATTGAGATTGAAATCGAGAGCACATAACGATCGCAAACATCGATACATAATCCTTTCATTAAGGTGGAAGCGACCGGGTTCCTCGCGAAATTCAAATTTTGTTACTTTTTTTGCAATCAGATGAGTGTCAGGCATGTTGATTAAAATATAATTCGCAGTCATAACAAATATCGTTTTACAGAGTTATATTCATTAAAATCATCAATAAAATCCTTTTAAGTTCATTTAACGCCCTTTATTTATTCATTTAGACACAAGATATGAAAAATTATAAACTAGGCCCCACAAAACTGTAGTAATGGTTTGACTGTGGGGTCGGTGAGTCTCTATACACTCATTCTAAAACATCGTACTTAAGACTAAGAATAATAAAGTTATATAATGTAATAACACGTTGAAGGCACCTTAACAAAGGAGATGTTCCAGAAATGTATGGAGCCTGGGCTAGCACTATGTACACTATATGTAAATATTGCTAAATAATACAGTAACCGTTTTTAATTATCGATTTTTTTCAATTTCACTTCGTTTTAGTGTACATTCAAATTAACTTGGACAAAGAGAGCAACACAACATTAAAATTAAACATGGCGGATCAAATCAGCACGTGATCAGCAGGCGAAAAATGACATTTTGACAATGACATTAGATTGACGTGTATTACGATACACGTCAATCAAATGTCATTGTCATAACTGCTTTAGTAAACAAAACAACTGGAATTTCGATAATCTCGGGTTTTGGTTTGTTTTGTTTGGTTTGGTTGAACAAAACAACAAGTTCAATCCAAACTCAATGCAAAGAAAGACTCAAAGACGGCACTTCTTAAAACTGTCAAAGTCGTCAAACGTCCAACAACTGTCATGGCTGTCCTAAAAATAGGGTTATCGTAGTAAAAAACTTTTCAAATGATAATTATTGTACCACTATACCCTTCTTCAAATGATTTTTTTAGTATTTTTATGATATTCCTCTATTTTTTTTTCCTATTTATTTATGTAGTGTACATAGTGGTAGCCCAAAATCAAACATCTCCTTTCTAAATAATATTTTTTAAATTTATTTTGGAACTATTTCTCATAGAATGACTATTTCGTGAAAAACTCATTCTATCGAATTAAATCAACTATGAGCGTTTGATTGATGATTTTAGTGATTATATAATATTTGAAATACATGCGTATTTATGTTGTTAAATATACAGCCTGACACAATCCGACAAACTGCAAAAATCTTAAGAAAATTTGAGTTTCGCTGTCTAGCCTGTCGCTTCCCCCTTAACTCGTGTGTGTTGACAGCATTAGTGTCTACTTCGCCATTCAATATCATCTATCAGGTGATATCTATGTTTTTAGAAGAAATAAAGCTAAATTAAGTGATTTATTTCACAGATTAACTCATTAATTTTTTGTCTTAGACGTTTAGTGGTAATAAAGATGCTTGTTATGTTAAGCTGTTGATAAGATTGCATTTTTGTTATTATGTATACCTCGCTGGACTAGTGGTGGACAACGCGACAGCTGAGCAGGAGCCCCGGGTTCGATTCCCAGGTCGGGCAAAGTGTTATTAGGTTTTTCCATCAGGCAGCACGGAGTCTGGATAAGAGGAACTGGCGAAATGTAGGTGTACTATTGGGTACACCTCTGCCTAATCCTTCGGACACTACAGTCGTGATGTTATGATCATATTCTGTCCCGTTTGATTTAGTGGTCCAAACCGATATTGCTGATAAGCATAGTGTCCTGTTCTGTATGGTGTCGGACGTAAAGAATAGCACCATCCCATATCTTCCCGTGGGTGTTGTAAAAGCCGACTAAGGGACTTGCCAGAGAATGGGCAGCAGCGTTCTCTGTGCTTTTGTAACAACTGTACTGCGATCGCCAACCCGTCTGCCAAGCGTGGCGATTATGGCAAAACCCCCTTAAGTCAATGTGGCGACACTTGGGGAGGCCTATGTCCAGCAGTGGACTTCTTTCGGCTGAAATGATGATGATGATGATAGTGTCCTGGATTTGTTCCCCGGGTCAGTCAATATGTTATTCTAATTACTAGGTTTTGCCAGCAGTTTCGCCCGCGTGACGTTCGGTAACTGTCCCAAGGGATCGCACTACCTGGATAAAAAGTATCCTTTGTGTTTATTTATTTATTGGTTCACCAAAAATTGTTAACACTGGTGCAATGTTTATTATTGAAAACATGCGACTTCATAAATGTCTAATCCAAATCGAGATGATATTTATAAATATTGGTTTTTAATTGGGTTAAAGAGTTAAAGTGCAGATCGATGATGTCGCTACAACCATTAACTACCTTGCAAAACCTCGCGTAAGGAGAATAGGAGCCTAAAACCGATCTTCTTTGGGGTGGACGCAGTGGTGTTATCGTGTTAATCCAGGTTTATAAACTATCTGTACCTACGCCAAACATCCGAATTTGTTCAGTATTTTCTGCATGAAAGAGTAACAAACATGCATACATCCACAAATCCATAAATTCTCCTAAATTTACTAAGAAGTAAGATTATTTCCTATAGGAAATGCTTAGTAGTCGGGAGACTTCTACAACATCATCATTTCAGCCGAAAGACGTCCACTGCTGGGCATAGATCTCCCCCAAGTGTCGCTACATTGACCGGTCTCGTGCGACTCGCATCCAGCGGATCCCCGCAACCTTCACCAGGTCATCGGTCCACCTAGTGGGAGGCCCAGTGGGAGGTCGGCAGACTTAATTGTAACCAATTAACGGCGATTTTGAACGGGACTTTAACATAACCCTTGAAATATGGGCGTACCTTGTACTTCTGCTACTCTGCCGAGCCTTCAGGAATCTCAGGCGTTATGGTACCATAATGCATTCTAATTTGAAATTTGTTGTTGTATTCAATTAAATAAAGATAACTATTTTTTCAATAACACTAGTAACGGGATATACACAGCGCCGAAATATCGGGAACTCAAAACAAATAATAAACATGGTAAATATCCCGTTACTAGTGTTATTCATAGTGTTAGTGACCATGTCAGTCTAATAACAATTTTTTATCTCATGCAATTACATCACTGCATCAGTCCGTTCACCCCTCTAGGATTACGTGTGAAGATAGCACGTATTTTATCAAGTATTTTATCTCAAGTTTTCCATCACTCTTACTCTCATATGTGCTGTTATTATGTAGTGTTAATTCTTAGTAATTGTTGGTTGCTACACGCCACGTAGTAGTACTAAAGTATACCTAGGTAGGTTCTGTATGGTGTCGAACGTAAAGAATAGCACCATCCCATCCCATATCTTCCCGTGGGTGTCGTAAGAGGCGACTAAGGGACTTGCCAGAGAATGGGCAGCAGCGTTCTCTGTGCTTGTGTAACAAGCGTGGCGACTATGGCAAAACCCCTCCTTATGTCAATGTGGCGTTGGGGGAGGCCTATGTCCAGCAGTGGAAGTCTTTCGGCTGATGATGATGATGATACCTAGGTAATATGTATTATTTAGGTATACTAAAGAAGCTGTAAAAGATTTAATGTAACTGTAAGCCAAAAGCCGAAAGTATCTTTCTAGTTTGATGGCAGTTGCTTAATTTTTTGTGTACATTACATAGAATCTAGATTCGAACGGTAAAGTGAGTTTTGAAACCATGCATGGCTTTGGAGATATCCTCATACATGGTCTCCACTTCGTCGTCGGGGTGTGCCGAGGTCGGGGCGTAGACCTGTATGACCTTCAACGAATATCTTGAGGATATTCTGAGTATCAGGTACGCCACCCTGGTCGACACACTCTCGATCTTCACCACGTTATTCACAAGGGACTTATGGACGATAAACCCAACACCACCCGGGGACTGCCGGTCACCCTCTCGGAAATAGAGTAGGTTGCCGGATTTCAGGATCATCGTGGCCTCCCCCTCTCTTCGGACTTCAGATTATCCTACAATACTCCATCGCAACCTGCTCAATTCCTCCTCGAGTTCCGTTATCTTCTCGTCGGTCCGGAGTGTTCGCGTGTTATATGTTGCCAGGTCAAGTCGTCGGTATAGGCAGCCGGATCCCTTCCGGAGATTCTTCGCACCCCTTGCCACGCCGTAACCTCGACCGCTACCATAGTCGAGGGTAGACGGGCTGCCGGGTACTAGGGGCCATTTCTTTTTTGCGCTCATAATGGTATATGGATATATGGTGGATATATGGTTTTGCCATAATCGCCACGCTTGGCAGACGGGTTGGCGATCGCAGTACGGTTGTTGCAAAAAAGCACAGAGAACGCTGCTGCCCATTCTCTGGCAAGTCCCTAAGTCGCCTCATACGACACCCACGGGAAGATATGGGATGGTGCTATTCTTAACCTCCGACACCATACAGAACTTACAAAATAATAAAAGAAGAAACTACAAAATAATTATAATAAACCTTGCCACAAAGGAGTCAACCTGGATTCGCTGAAAATAAGTACAAACTACCTTTTCACCTGTTTCATTCTAATTGGTTACCGAACTCACTTCATCATCATCATCATCAGCCTATAATGTTCCCAGTACTGAGACACAGGCCTCCTCTCTATGAGAGGGAGTGGATCCACCACGCGGGCCCAGTGCGGGTTGGTACGAACTCACTTACCAGCCAGTAGAATCAATGACTTCTAGAATTTTCGTTTCCACTCATAACTCATAAACTTAACCGACAGGAATCATAATGCTACATTATAAATGAGTCTATATATACAGTACCCAGATACATAATGTACACGAATATTAGCACCGGTGTCTGTCAACCGGTTAACTAATGTACAAACAACACGCTATATGCGTATGTATGTATGTACGGATATATACGGAAGTGACGACTTTCTTCTATTGATCGTAGTGACTTACTGTTTTAGTCAGTTTTCCGGTTTCACAAATAAATAAAATTGAAGTGTCTGTTTGTAATATTAAAATAACTGCTTTTTACTATATACATGGCGCCTTTGCAAAAAGGCTTCATGTGATTCACGTTGCAAACTAAACTGTGACCACAGACGAGAGAGAAGCGGTCTACAATTCTCTCTGGCGGAACGTCAAGTCGTTGCGGGTAGCCATATTGACTTGGGTAGTTGTCAAGGAAAGTGTTGCGTAACAGGACGTTGACGGATCGCCGACGTCTGTTTGCTTAATCCAATTAAATCTAGTGCCACATATCATAAGTAATTCCGATGCAGCGGGTAAGAGCCTTCATACATATGAATGTAAATACAGCCCAAAATATTTTTTTACAATTTAGTCTGTCTGTCTGTTCCGGCTAATCTCTGTAACGGCTGGACCGATTTTGACGGGACTTTCACTGGCAGATAGCTGATGTAATAAGGAGTAACTTAGGCTACTTTTATTTTAGAAAAAATAAACAAAAATTTTTATAATAAACTAAATAACATTTTTGTTAAATTCCACGCGGATGAAGTCGTGGGCACAGCTAGTCTATACTAATGTTATAAATGCGAAAGTCACTCTGTTTTTTTGTCTCTTTGTATGTTTGTTTGTTTCGTTTTCACGACTAAACGGCTGATCGGATCTTAATGAAGTTCGGCAAGAAGATAGATTTCAACCTGGGGAAGGATATATGCTATATATCATCACGCTACGACCAATAGGAGAGGAGCAGCAATAAAAAATGTTGCGAAAACAGGGAAAATGTGACGCAGACGAAGTTGCGCGGGACAGCTAGTATTTTTATAATGAAAAAGACTTGAGGAGCTCGTGGGTATATAATAACAGCCGCACGGGTCGATCTTTAAGGTTAAGCCGTGTTTGCTGAGGTTGGTCCGTTGATGGGTGTCATAATTACATACCGAGTTTCCTCCGTGCCTCGGAAAGCACGTTTACCATTGGTCCCGGCTGTTATTTGTAGATCTTTGACAGTCGCGGCTGTTATTATTTAGCCATGAGCTCCTCACCAGTGTACCAAAACGTATGAACGTTAAAAGGATTTTCATGGAAATATGTTAGAAAAACTGCTCATCATCTGCCTTTTCCCAACTAATTAGGGATGGGCTTCCAGTCTAAATAGATGCAGCTTCAAATTCCTCATTCAAATTAAATGTTACACACATTTGACCATACATTATTATCAGACCACAATCGCCGCCATTCTTACATCACAACACAACATAACATAACAATAATAAATCGTGGGACAACCTTACATAACCGAGAAAGTTCAACTTAAAACTCACTTAAGTTAACTCGAGTACTTTCCTAGTTACATTACGCTTACAAGTTAGCAATTAACGGTAACTAATAAACCAAGTAACG
The DNA here is from genome assembly GCA_949152445.1 of Cerastis rubricosa. NCBI lineage: Eukaryota > Metazoa > Arthropoda > Insecta > Lepidoptera > Noctuidae > Cerastis > Cerastis rubricosa. The sequence continues at coordinate 12,412,916 of OX424548.1, read as the reverse complement.
CGGGAAATGTTGAGTTTACTGCTTCATTAATTTTTATTGTTACTTAACGTGATTAATTAATACTTGCTAAAATAATGGCACGACAAAATAACTAGCTTCATAAGTATTGTTTTGCCTTGTGATTAAGTTTTATTAGGAGCGTTTGCGTTTGCCGTAAGTTGTCTTACGGCATTTCACACAAATTTTCAAGTCCTTAGTTTCCTAACCGATTTCAATGAAACGTAATACGCATAAGCAGGATACATAGGTCTAAAAAGTTACTAAAAACACATAGTAACTAGTAGTAGTAGTAGTAGTAGTAGTAGTTTTTGTACGAATATTTTGTTTGTGTAAAAAAAAATTACCGTACGGAGGAGGCAGGAACTCACGACACGGAACCCTAGGGTGAGTTTCAGGAATCATTGCATTGAATGTACTTTTCTAAACAATAAATTATTCTTATTCTTCGGGCCGTGTTATGTTAAAATGTATAAACTATTCCTAGCTTTACAGTAGATATATAAATCTTGCACCTACTTACCAAGTAAAGTTGTTTCTCCAGCATCAAAACATACATATCTTCTCGGCTATTGCTCATGGCGTGTTACATGGACATCAAGACCATAATCAACACAATATGACCATAATCACAATTTAAAGTCTCACTTACAGTCTCAATGATTTAATGATACGAAATCATTTTAATTTCTGTAATTTATTAAGCTCAGCAATTTCTTTAATTTACTTTTAAAAGTGTGGGTCGTAATTACATAATTCAGTGTTAACTGACGCATGCTGTTCATCGGTTTTGACAGGATTATGCTCAGAATAAGAACAGCTGGGCTGTGAAGAAGATGGATGCATGAAAAAAGATTGCATGAGCATGAGCATGCGCAGATGAGAATGTTGTGGTGGATGTCTCATCATCAGCCTATAATGTTCCCACTGCTAGGACACAGGCCTCCTATATATATTAGAGGGAATGGGCTGTAACCCCACCAAATGTTGGTAGATGTCACATGTCTTCGAATTTTTAGTATATGTATAGGACAAGCCGGTTTCCTCACGATGTTTTCCGTCACCGTTTTGAGACCAGCGGTGATGAAATAAATTACACAAAGTAATGCGCCTGCCTGGGTTCGAACCCAAGGCTCACTGTTCGTAAGTCGGGGCTTCCACCACTGGGCCACTGGATGTCTGGTGTGTCAATAATGGATAAAGTAAGGAATGAGTATTATTAGACGAAGTTTGAAAGTTGCGCCAAATACAGAAAAGTTGAAAGGTAATCGACTTTCTTGGTACGGGCTTGTCATGGCGAGGGTCAAATACCATAGGAGGGGTGAATAAAAAGTTGTGGGTTGATAGAAGTAGAGGGAAAGGAAGACCAAGAAAACGATGGATGGATTGTATGAGCCATGATATGAAAGTAAAAGGATTAAATGATAATGTGACGGTTGACAGATGGGGAAAGGAAGAAAAAAACGTGTTGCGTCGACTCCAAGTAACATGGAATAAGGGTAGGAAGGTGATGATGCAGAAGACTATTAATGACGCTCTTCAGAGCCTACTGCCAGTCGTTTTACTCATGCAGCTTGTGGGTTAGGTATACGCAGAAGGCTTGACAACGCTCTGCGCGTGCAGTACTTATAATAATGCACTGAGTATATTGTTGGGGCTGCCTTGGTTTTGCAGTGCATCGGGCATGTTCGCGGAAGCGCGAATGAGTTTCATGCCATCATACGCAAACGGTGTGCATCGATGTTGCGGCGATTCAGGGGTAGCCCTAACAGTATTTTAGCTACATTGGCGAACAAGGTTGACGGACCTTTTATTAGACTCTGGGCTGGCAGACATGTGCGTGCACATGTTCATGTAGCCAATTAGTATATTTTTAATTTTCAAGTGATTTGTTATTTACTAACATAGGATAAGTTCATACTAACACTATATGGATCCATGGTCTGAAATAAAAAGTTTGAATTTGAATTTTAATGTGTCCTATCAACAACAATGTTGACGACACGGTTGGCGCAGTGGCTGAGCGATTGGCAGCTTTGCGACGTGTCGCGGGTTCGATCCCCGCACGGAACAAATATTCGTATGGCCTACACATAGTTGTTCCGGGTCTGCCTGTTTGTGTATGTGAGTTTAAATGTTTGTAAACGCACCCACGATGCAGGAGAAATTCCTAACGTTTTTAAAAAAAGCTAGTTGTTATTTTGTAAACATAAAGCGCTATGTACAAAGACTACGTATAGCCCTTACATAGTAAGTAACATGGTAGTGACAGTGAATGTGGGTAGCTAAGTGTCGCACCTGCGCCAAGGGACGATAAAGTAAAAGCTTTTGCGCGCGGTGCAAGCTATAAGAAATTCGCAGCCTGGTACAAAATGCATCATCCTTTTCTTGCCCGTTTTTTTTTATTTTTTTACGATGGGATATCATCAAATGACTTCTCCCGCTCTGGGCGGAGCGGAAGGGAGTGTCAGACTTGACTGACTAAAACCCATCCATGTTCCTTCTTAGCCCTTTGCGTTCCAGGGGCACGGTATCTCTTTCGAACAACCCGCAGCCCTGGCAGGCATCGGCCCTCTCGGACCCCTTTCGATTTGCTGACATCTCCTTGAGGCGCGCGTGGAACACGAACGCGCCGTCGGCACGGCCTATCGTCATAAGACGGACGGACGGTGAGCTAGCCCATTACTCACTGTCCACAGGCCCGCGCCTACGGTGGCCGGGGGCCACTGGTTGCCCCCGGCACCCGGCCTTTTCTTGCCAATTATTGCCAATTATTTGGGGTCGGCGCAACACGTTTTTTTCTTCTTCTTGAAGAAGTTCCATACTTCTCTATTACTTGTCATCTTATTAGATATCTCCTTTATTGCCATATCATCCTACACACAGTCCATCCATTTTTTTTTGGTCTTCCTCTATTTTTATACCCATCTATTCCTGGTATAAAATCCAAAACCTCTTAAATAAACAATGTTAGTATTTCTCCGGTTTAGGGCGAAATTTCATTCAAACGCACGAATCAGCGTTTTCGAGTATTTCTATCTCATTCTATCTCATAAAGGCATCATTAGGAGGAGCGAGAAGTCCCGTCGCAAGTATCCGCATTTTTTGCATCGGAAGCACTTTACCGTGCGATTGGACCTCTCACGTTTGTGAAATACAATAAAATTCAAAGTGACATAGAGAGAAAAATATGCAACAAATACTGATCTCTGCTTATAAATGTGATTTCACCCTTAAACGCCAGCAAATTTGGCAAAGTAGGAGAGAAGAAAGAAATTCCTGATGGAATAACCCAATAACAATTTGTCTGACCCGGGAATCAAACCTAGGACCTCACACTCGGCAGTCGCGATTGCGATCACTCGACTAACGAACGAGGCAGTCTACTAGACCAACATCATCTGCTAGCCTTTTCCCAAACTATCTTGGGGTCGGCTTCCAGTATAACCGGATGCAGCTGAGTACCAGTATTTTACATGAAGCGACTGCCTATCTGCCCTCCACAACCCAGTAGCTCTACTCGACAGCTCAGTAGTTTCTACTCGTAACGACTGTCGAAGATCTACAAATGACAGCCGGGACCAATGGCTTAACGTGCTTTCCGAGGCACGGAGGAAACTCGGTATGTAATTATGGCCACCCATCCACGGACCAACCTCGGCAAGCACGGCTTAACCTTAAAGATTGACCCGTGCGGCTGTTATTATTTAGCGACGAGCTCCGAGTCCACTAGACCAACATCATCAGAAAAAGACAAAGAATAATCTAGAGAACATGCCCTTCTATTGGCAATACGACAGAAATTTTACCACCATAAGAAGCTAGAAAGTCCGCAATTGTTCGTTCAAAGGGACATCGCATTTTCAACCCCTTTCCCCGCTCGCGCTTATCGCTTGCGCTGCCCTTTCATTGGAAAGTAGTGAGAGCAGAGCTTTAGTAAATTGTATCACATTGTTTCTAGCATACACTAGATAGTAATAGTAAATACATAGTGGATAGTTCGTACATGGTCTCTGTGTAGGTACTGTGGACTAGCTGCGGTATCGATATTACGCGTAAGTAAAGGAACATTTACGAGAATACAAAGTGTAAACGGATGCTTTACGGAGGTGTCAACCAAACATACTCTCTGAACACAAAACTAAATCATCATCAGCCTATAATGTTCCCACTTCTGCGACACAGGCCTCCTCTTTATGAGAGGGTGGTGGTGAGGGTAGTGAGGAACCAATTATTCGCGTGCCAATTATTGTGTTTATTCGCGTGGTGGATTACAGCCCACTGGCTGTAATCCACCACGCGGGCCCAGTGCGGGTTGGTAGATGTCATGATGTCAACATGTTTCTTCACGATGTTTTCCTTCACCGATTTTGAGGGCAGCAGTGATGAAATGAATTACACAGAGTAATGCGCGGCGCCTGGGTTTGAAAATTGCATTTGCATTAGCAAAAAATATTGGGGTCTGGGTTTTTTTTTGGTGTGAATAGTTACGTTTTAGTGTAGGTCTCAATTTAACGCAGTCAAAACATTGTGCTGGTGGATGAATTGAATAGTATGGGGATTCTGGATTTATCATCCAGTAATTTAAATAAAAATCAGTTGTTCCAAACATTTCGACTCTTGCACTTTGGTAGGAAATAGCTGTTTTCTTTTAAAATTACCACAAAAAAAAAATGGTCCAGAATGATGAGCAGTAAGCCGTGAGTTCGAACGCAGGCAGGCGCAGCTTTATCCGAATGAACTCTCGAACTTTAATTTTAAAAGATAGGTAATTCGTAGCTATTCTGATTTCCTGGGGAAGCGCGTTCCACAGAGAAATAGATTGCACAAAGAATGATCAGTGAATTTAGTCAGTGCGGTGAGAGGGACATTGTAGAACACGGTTATGCGAAGAGCGCAGACTCCTATTATGGTTGGCACAGATATATTGAAAGTGGGGAGCGAGGTAACTAGGGGAAGTGGGAGAAACTAGAAAAGAAAACAAAGTGGTAAGCGCCCTTAGCTCCCTACGCTGACGTATGGGCAACCACTTAAGAAGGGACCGCTGCTCAGAGACATGATCGTACATACGCAGATTGAAAACGAATCGAATGCAGTTATTCAGAAGGCGGTCAAGTTTGTCGAGAAGATCTGCATGTGTCATTACTTTGTGTAGTTTATTTCATCACCGCTGCCCTCAAATACGGTGAAGGAAAACATCGTGAGGAAACCGGCATTTCCTAGAACTAAAAATCCGAAGACATGTGACATCTACAAACCAGCACTGGGGCCGCGTGGTGGATTACAGCCCACTCCCTCTCATAGACAGGAGGCCTGTGTCCCAGCAGTGGGAACATTATAGGCTGATGCTGATGATGATGATAAATGATGTATTAAGTACGTAGTAAGAGTTTTCGCGTTGGTGTCCCTTACACCCTGTCTGTAATTTCAATCAATGCTATATTAACAAAAAAAAGCTTTTAAACTTGGCTAAGCGTATCCTGCATGTGACTGTAGATCTCATCTAAACTAATATAAGAGGAAAGATTTGATTGTTTGTTTGTTTGCATTGAATAGGCTCCGAAACTACTGGTTCGATTTGAAAAATTCGTTCAGTGTTAGATAGCCCATTTATCGAGGAAGGCTATTATCATCACGCTACGACCAATGGGAGTGGACCAGCAATGAAAAATGTCGCTAAAACGAGGAAAATGTGACGCAGACGAAGTTGCGCCGGTCAGCTAGACCACTACTACACTACTGGTATACTAAAGTGACAGTCAAATGTCACACACAGGCCACTAATCTCACAAGATTACATAATTGTAATAACACTGACATAATTCAAAACCAATTTATCACATAACGTTACAATCACTATATTACTGCGGTTTCAGTTACTTTAGTTACTGTAATAATACTTGATTACGTACCTGTCACATAGAAGTGTTATTGAAGCCAAAATTGAGGAGCTCTTGGCTAAATAATAACAGCCACACGGGTCGATCTTTAAGTTTAAGCCGTGCTTGCCGATGTTGGGCCGTGGATGGGTGAATTTAATTACATACCGAGTTTCCTTTCGTGCTTCGAAAAGCACGTTAAGCTGTTGGTCCTGGCTGTCATTTGTAGATCTTTGACAGTCATTAAGAGTAGTCAAAGAAAAGGAAAAAAACCGGCCAAGTGCGAGTCTTACTCGCACACAGGGTTCCATAGCCCCAAACAATATTTTGAACTGTCATTCATTAGTTAGTAGTATTAGTTGTAAACTTCCACTAAACCGCAAAACTAAATTGGTTTTTCATAGTATGTTAATGAAAAACAAAGTTACTGCTGCACTTTGATGAAAAAGTCCCATATCTCAAAAACTAAACATCACATCTTATTGAAACCAATTTTCGTTGATAGTTTTTTTTAGGTTCTACAAACTCAAATATTTTCAGAATTTTCCTCCTCTTACTTTAGAAATTAGAGGGGGGGGGACACACATTTTACCACTTTGGAAGTGGCTCTAGCGCAAACTATTCAGTTTAGAAAAAAATGATATTAGAAACCTCAATATCATTTTTGAAGACCTATCCATAAATACCCCACATGAATGGGTCAGATGAAAAAAAACATTTTGGTATTTAGTTCTATGTATGGGGAAACCCAAAATTAAAAGTTTTTTTTTCTATTTTTGTGTGAAAATCTTAATGCGGTTCACAGAATACATCTAATTACCAAGTTTCAAAAGTATAGCTCTTATAGTTTCGGAACAAAGTGGCTGTGACATACGGACGCACAGACAGACAGACAGACAGACAGACAGACATAACGAATCTATAAGGGTTCCGTTTTTTGCCATTCGGCTACGGAACCCTAAAAAGTGGGAAAAGGCTACTGTCCTCCACAACCCAGTAACTGGGTAATACGATACTCCATGGTAAGACTGGATGTCAGACTTTTGGCTTCTGACTACTCGTAACGACTGTCAAAGACAAACTGATGGAAAATTTGCTAACAATTAATTACTCTGACTGAACGTGAAAGAAGTCCCATATCTTCCCGTGGGTGTCGTAAGAGGCGATTAAGGGATTTGCCAGAGAATGGGCAGCAGCGTTCTCTGTTCTTTTGCAACAACCGTACTGCGATCGCCAACCCGCCTGCCAAGCGTGGCGATTATGGCAAAACCCCGCAAAATGTCTATTTGGCGACACTTGGGGGAGGCCTATGTCCAGCAGTGGACTTTTGGGCTGAAATGATGATGATGATGATGACATGCTCAAGAGCTTTTAAAGGCATTTAACATTCGTGCGCGAGTCTGACTCGCAATTGGCCGTTTTTTTTATTTACTGATTGTTTGTAAATGTGTGGACATTGTAGGCCCTATAGATTCCTAGATCCTTCATAACTTTTTATCTTGTTCTGCGTTTTGTAAGTTCTTTAATAGATTTTCAACCGTATCGTTAAAGAATTAGGTTCACGGTTGTTTAGGAAAATTTGACAGATTCGCGTAGCTTGAAATGCTGACTGGCGTCTGTACATTATCTGCCTAGCTTTTTCTCAAACTATCTTGGGGTTGGCTTGGAAGCGACTGCCTATCTGCCCTCAACAACCCAGTACCTAACTGGGTAATACGATACCCCTTGGTAAGACTGGATGTCAGACTTTTGGCTTCTGACTACTCGTAATGACTGTCAAAGATCTATAAATGACAGCCGGGACCAACGGCTTAACGTGCTATTCGAAGCACGGAAGAAACTCGGTACGTAATTATGGCCACCCATCCACGGACCAACCTCGGCAAGAACGACTTAACCTTAAAGATCGACTCTAGCGGCTGTACAATCATAATAATTACAGTATCTATGTAAGAATACCGCCCACGGCACCCAGACATGTTAAAATAATTTATGTCTGGGAGTTACCTAACATCACATTGTCTAGTGTTTCCGATCTGTTTTGGTGTTCTGGCCACAGACAATATGTCTATTGTTTCGAACGAATTATTAATTATTACACTCTTTTCTATTTGTTAATGAAATGAGTGTTTGTAAGTTGATTACTTTCGTATTTTAAAGTGGATTATGATTATTTTTAACCTAACAAACAGAAATTTGTTATTGAGAAGCTGTTGTTACTCTTAATAAATACATTATAATATACCGTTTCAGTTTACGGTAAGACGGGACACAGAATATGGAACCACAGTTTAGAATACCAATTCTTTAGAATCTCTCTTTTAAAAAATAAAGAGCTATGGCGTGTTCATTGAGCATAATGCTCAGGAAGTTATTGATTCCACCAGCATTTTTTTCATGGGTTCACCAATTTCTCTGTGATTTATGGTACGATTTTCGTGATTCTTTATCAATATTTTCATAGTGGGTGCCGCGCAAGCTTTCTTTATGCATGCGTAGTGGTCCTTAAAAAAACGTATTAACTTTACTTGGGAAGTTTAAGAGTTATCTTTTATAATAGGTATTTTTTCTTGTATCAACATTACTTATTTTATTGTTTCAGTTTCCAAGAGAAGACAAAAACGACTACATAAAATTCTATACGGACACTATTGAACACTATGGTAAGCAATATCTTTTGAAGTTTATAAATATTCGGAAATAGTTAGTAGTACTGGCTAAGAAGAGCCTTACTTTTGTCCCCTATGCTATGCCCCTATGCTGTCCCTATGCTGTTCTGTGGTGGTCTCTTTGGTAAAGGCCTCCCTCCACTCCTTTCAGTTCTGACGGAACCTGTCCACTTCGTCTCGACATCCCCTTAAGTACTAAACCTGTAACATTCAAATATTGTAGAACCAAATGATTTTAAAGTAACCATGGAGTTTTTTGCCGGTTGTTTTCCATAGGAAACGACCAACCGAACCTTTTGTCGACGTTTCACAAGTGCCCATGTAGGCCTATGTGAAATAAAATACATATTTTGATTTGAAATGTCACTCCAGTGTGGGGAAGAGACGGAGCTATAGAGTACGTGTAGCGCAATCTCTTTCCCCCTTTGGAATAAGATTAAAACAATATTTCTCAATCTACCTGATCACTGATAGTGCCTATCCTAACGGGGAATTAGAAGCGTGATATGTACATGTGTAAACGGTAGAAATCAAACGGAAGTGATTACACAAACTGTGCCCGTAATCTAAGATGAAGGAAATACAGCAAACAATAGAATGGGAAGCCATTGGGATGAAAAACTAGATAAACTGCACTGTGATTACTTATTGCGTAGTTCGCATGTATGTAGGACTGTAGGTACGTACTTTATTGTTAGATTAACGTTCCGTATATTATTATTATTTATTTATTTCAATCAACTTTGGATCATACAATTATACTAAATTCAAAATTATTAAACAAATTAAAGACGTTACATTTAAATTGACAATTATACATTAAACTAATTATACATTATATTAATTATGCATTTTATTAATTATAAATTATTTTAATTATACATTATATTATATTACATGATTAATAGTACCTATATGAAACTGTCCACATGATAACGAGTATTAGGTATTTATTAATAAGAAGAATAAAGTTGACGAATTTCATTGACGAGCTTATAGCTCATCAAAGCATACACATTTAAAACTGTCATGCTTAACATAACCTATCGTCTACGGCCGGCTAAAAGCCCGTCATAGAGGAGTTATCTATGGCCAATTTTACGGTCAGTGGGTCTTCTTAGGGGCGGATATTCAAGAGTTGGAGTATACGCTTAGGGGCACTATGAGCAGCAAAAAAAAAAAACAAACAAGAAAAATTGTCTAACTGTACAGACATGCATCAACGAGGGTAGGAGAAAACTATCAAAATCAAAATATTTTATTTTACATAGACATGGGCACTTATAAAACGTCGACAAAAAGTGCTTGGTTGGTGTTGGTCGTTTCCTATGGAGAAGAACCGGCAAGAAAATCCATGGTTACTCTTTTAAAATCATTTGGTCTTACAATACTTGAATGTTACAGCGTACTTAAGTATGGAGGACAGCGTAGGCCCGAAAATAAGTCGTTGCTTACTACAAAAGGTAGAACAAGATAAAGCAAAAAAACTTAATATTAAAACAACGTTAGTATTAGTAATGCTTATCTATTTTACACAAATGACAGGCTTTCATAATCCAACCTTTAATTATTACTGATCTTGAGGTCAGGTCAAATTTTAAGTCATTAATGACCAAAAGTCAATTGCCTGTCAGCATGACTGTCATGTTATGATGACATGCATGATATTAGAGATTAGAGTATACTTACTTACCTACTTTACAATCAATCCGTCAGTCGGGATCAACGATCCGATGATGCAATAGTTAATCTAAGTACACTCGCAGATTCAATAGTTTAGACAGTTTTCGAATACTACTCGACCAAGCTAAGTTTGCACCTCGCGTCGATTGTGTCACACTGACGCTTAGGTACGGTCTGCAAAAAGGATTCGCTATGACTATAAAAAAACCGGCCAAGTGCGAGTCGGACTCGCGCACGAAGGTTTCCGTACCATTATTTAAAAAAACGAAAAAAAAACACTTTTTTGTATGGGAATCCTTAAATATATTTTTTTTGCAGTTTTTATTAGTTGTTGTTATAGCGTCAACAGAAATACATAATCTGTAGAAATTTCAACTGGCTAACTATCACGGTTCATGAGATACAGCCTGGTGGCCTACCGGTCCCGTTTGACCCTTTGGGTACGGAACCCTAAAAAGTAAACAAATGTTTGTTAGATACTTTGCATTTATTGTTATTAACATTATATTGTGCAAAGGTACATTAAAACATATACACAAAAAAATATGCGAGTTGCAACCTGAGTTTAGTCGATTAGTACATTGTTTTCATGCTTCACACATTATTAACATTGTGTCATTTTGAAGTACAATGATTTTATTTCTGGTTACCTTTTTTTCTTGTCTTTATACACGGGAGATCGAGCCGCAAACTGTTATACCTTGTTGATTTAGTACAAATGATTTCAGACCGTATGAGTATAAAAAAATGTTTCTTTGGGAAAGTTTTTTGTTATCATGAGTATACACGTGTTTAAGTATTGGTCAGTACTTACGAGTCACCCTATATATGGTAACAGTTTGTGCGTTATATATAACTTTCATTATCTATACTTAATATTATAAAGCTGAAGAGTTTATTTGTTTGCTTGCTTGAACGCGCTAGCCTCAGAAACTACTGATCCGATTTAAAAAAATCTTTCAGTGTTAGATAGCCCATTTATCGAGGAAGGTTATAGGCTATATATCATCACGCTATGACAAATAGGAGCGGAGCAGCAATTAATAATGTTTCAAAATCGGGGAAAATTTGACGCATACGAAGTTGCGCGGGACAGCTAGTGTATTTATAACTAACATTATGTTTATGTTCTGTTTTCAGTGGGTCCGGTTGTGGTTAGCGTTCACTGTATCCACGGCATGGTCGCAGCACACTAATACGGTAAGTGATCTTATGAATAGATCTTTAAGTTCATTTCAGCCCAAAAGACGTCCACTGCTGGACATAGGCCTCCCCCAAGTGTCGACACATTGACATTTTGTGGGGTTTTGCCATAATCGCCACGCTTGGCAGGCGGGTTGGCGATCGCAGTACGGTTGTTACAAAAGCACAGAGAACGCGGCTGCCCATTCTCTGGCAAGTCCCTTAGTCGCCTCTTACGACACCCATGGTAAGATATGGGATGGTGCTATTCTTTACGTCCAACACCATACAGAGCGTCCGACACCATACAGAGAGATCTTTAAGTTAAATAGCTGATTTTAATTTTCCAAAACATTACCTAGAAAAAGATGAAACAACGTGTTATTCCCGGGGTTTGTCGTTTATGTTTTTCTTTTTCCATGGAAAATGCCTGGCTATTTCTTGTCAAAAAATAGTTAATGATAATAATAAATGAAAGTATTTTGCAAATAGGTTTTTTCAAACACTTTTACATGCCATTAGTTAAATTACGTACCTACTCTATTATTTGTAAGTGTAAGCAGTTTCTGCTTTTTTTTTTGGGAATGGCATCTCGCAGTTCAACCTAGGAGGTTGTCGTCTGCTTAACCGGACTATCCTGTGGGGGTGCCTTAAGAGTAAGGCCTCCAGCCAGGGCATAAAAACTTACAAACTAAGCGACTACACGCTAAGGGCACCCCCTGTGGGGTACGAGCCTCGGCTTAGGGCATCGCTGGGGGAGGACTGCATGGGGACAGGCTGGATCTGAATGATATCATTATTTAGGGGCTGATTTAAAACTACTGGCACAGCATCGTAGGCTGGCTCGGGCGAGGGTCGGGGAGGGCATGGACCGGGACGTCGCGACGGACCTCGACGGCGAGGTCGGAAAGACGGCGGCTTGTGTCTGAACTCTTTAAGAGTGCTAGTCTCTTTGCTACTCTCCTGGAGGAGACGAGAGTATGCCTCGGACGGCGAACTGAACTAATGCGCGAGGGTTCGTAACGGGCGGCAACCGGTTTCTGCTGGCCTACCATGACGTTTTAAAGCAGTATTCTTTTACTCTTATTCCAGTGTAGGAAAGAGACGGAGCTTTACAGGATGTCTAGCGCCATCTCTTTTCCACACTGTAAAAGGAGTAAATCAATAATGTTTTAAGACGTCATGGTAAGACACCTGGCCGATTTTTGATATTAGGAGTCTTAAAGGCTGTCATTTGAAGAGCTTAGACAGTCGTTACAGGTAGTCAATGGCCGGAAAGTCTGACAACCTTCCTACTAACCAAATAAAGGTCAGATACTGCCTAGATAGGCAGACGCTCCATGTCATCATCATCATCATTCTCTTGCCCTTATCCTAATTTATTTGGGGTCGGCGCAGCATGTCTTCTTCTTCCATACTTCTCTATGACTTGTCATCTCATGAGATACCTCCTTTCTTGCCATATCATCCTTTACACAGTCCATCCATCATTTCTTTGGTCTTCCTCTACTCTTATACCCATCCACATCCATACTCAAAACTTTCCTCACGACATTTTCCTCACACCTCCGCATCACATGATACCACGACGACAGATTACCACACATCTTTTCAGTCACCTGCGCTACTTCCAGACTTCTTCTTATGTACTCTTTTCTTATTTTATCCATTCGCGTAACACCACACATCCCCTTAAGCATTCTCATCTCAGCCTCAGCATGCAAATGCCTTTTGTCCAAAATTCTGATCCATACAAGACAGCAGGTCTAAACCCTTGTTTTATAAATCTTCCCTTAATTAATAGTTCCCGTGAACTGTCGCCATTTCATCCATCCAATGTTTATTCTGTGCTTAACACTACGATCTCTTTCGCTATCACTTTGCACGAGTGAACCAGTCGGTTCTTGAAACTTACTGATATTCTGCTGCATCAGGTTAGACTGGAAGCCGACCCCAAAATAGTTGGGAAGAGGCTAGGCAGATTATGATGGCTTCATGCAGATTATAATAGCTTCATAAAAACACGAAACATTAAAATTACAAAACACATTTCATTCTACAATTTCATATTACAGTTCACATCATCAGAATATGTTTTAACATAGAAATGAATGAGAACGAGTTTCATTGTAAGAGAACGAACAATACATTCGTTCGTTCGGTTGGATAGCCTTCCTGAGAGAAAGTTGAGACCTAAACAGTACCTAGAATTATTAGAATATCTCGTTTAAGTACTCGTTTCTAACATCTGTTATTTGGTATTTGAATATTATTGTTTTTTGCTAACAATAAGGTAATTTGACTTCCTTGTTATTTAAGTGAGCATATAGACTAAGTCTCTCATGATCTCCCTAGCCTTTGCCCAAACTATATGGATATATCTTGGGGTCGGCTACCAGTCTAACCGGATGCAGCCTAGTATCCCTATTGTACATGAAGCGACTGCCTATCTGACCTCCACAACCCAGTAACTGGGTAATACGATATCCATAATAAGACTGGATGTCAGACTTTTGGCTTTTGCTGACTACTCTTAACGACTGTCAAAGATCTAAAAATGACAGCCGGGACTAACGGCTTAACGTGCTTTCCGAGGCACGGAGGAAACTCGGTATGTAATTATGGTCACCCATCTACAAAAAACATTTACGAAAAATAGTGTTCCAGCGAAATTAGTTAAATCAAAATTTTTATAGAAATTTCCATTTTGTTTTTAAACGCCATTTCGAAATGATTTTTAGTAATTTTTTAGACCTATGCATCCTGCTTATGCGTATTAAGTTTCATTAGAATCGGTTCAGTTATTTCGGAAAATAAGGACTTGAAACTTTGTATGAAATGCCGTAAGGTGTAACCACTCTTAACTTCACCATTAATAACTTTTACATAACCCTCTCAAAAACTAATTCAATTAACTTGAAAAGTAAACGAACACACTCACCTTTTACTTTTACGTCTTATATACCAACATTTATATGGTATTTTATTTATTATATAGGTATACATATATCGACTGCACATTACATAATGTGTGGACCAGTAAACAACTATACTAGGTACTTCCGTTAGTGAAAGGTTTTCAATGGCCTGCTGTTTCCTGTTAAGAGCTTTATTATAACTGAGATAAAGATTATAAAGGAGTTTACTGTATTTAAGTGACTTGATGTCATTTAAAGTATATTGTTCTGTATGGTGTCGGACGTAAAGAATAGCACCATCCCATATCTTCCCGTGGGTGTTGTAAGAGCCGACTAAGGGACTTGTCAGAGAATGGGCAGCAGCGTCCTCTGTGCTTTTTGTAACAACCGTACTGCGATCGCCAACCCGCCTGCCAAGCGTGGCGATTATGGCAAAACCCCCCTTATGTCAATGTGGCGTTGGGGTAGGCCTTTCGTGTATAATTAATATTCTATATATTTAATTCTCGCTTTCGTATATAATTAACTCTTTGAAACATGACTAGGGGTTTAACCTGTTTATACATAATATAAATTTATACATTAGAAGATATGTAAGTGAACTGCTTTGTCATGTATTTTATTTTGTTTAAGGGATAATAAACAACTAAAACGTAGATAAAACATTGGGTTAACGAAACTAAGTAATAACAGTGCAGTCCACTGCGTTATCCGCAGATAGACATAAAGAACAGTGGTTGCCACTAGACGAGCTTAACCACATAAAACAAATATTATGAGATAAATAAATCATCATCATCAGCCTATAATGTTCCCACTGCTGGGACACAGGCCTCCTCTCATGAGAGGGAGTGGGCTGTAATCCACCACGCGGGCCCAGTGCGGGTTGGTAGATGTCACATGTCTTCGAATTTTTTGTTATAGGACATGCCGGTTTCCTCACGATCTAAATGAATAAATAAGTTACTATAAAGCTAGCTATAGCTATAAAACCAAAACAGGTTAGAAACAAATTTCATTTACACAAAATGTATGATTCTTAAATAATAAGATTACAATTGAGATAAATTACGTATGAGAAATAATGAATGAACGCTAATTTTAACCATTTATGAGCGCTGCCTAAATTAACCAATCGTTGCCGCAGACATATAACAAATTGCCCTACACATTTACATTACCTACCAGATCGTAATATTCGTAATACTATCGTAACATAACATCTAATCTTACTTGACCGCATTTCATCTTACTTCCATTACATAACTAACAATTAATAGGCCGTCACTACGAAGCAACAGGTCATAAGAAGATAGTGATGCCCATACGATCCGATACTTTACGGTATCGATACTTGAACATCATGGTCGATAAGTTGGACCGAGAAATAATCGGATCAATGCAAAAGTACCGGTATCAGAATGAATGGATCGCATTCTCATAAATTGCATGAAATAAAGAAAAAAATCTATTTATTGGACTCACACAGGGCGAACAATAAAATAAAAATAAACAAATAAAATTAAATAAGAAAACAGAACTAAAATAAGCATAAACTAAATTATAAGTCCTATAAGAGGCCGGAAAACCCCAGCTCAGAGCAGTGTTATGTCATTTAAAAAATACATGATATCAATAACACTTGTAACGGGATATTTACCATGTTTATTATTCATGTGTTTTATCCGTGATCATGGCGTTTGCAACAGCGCCGAAATATCGGGAACTCAAACCAAGTAATTAACATGGTAAATAAATATCCCGTTACAAGTGTTATTGATAGTTTTAGTGACCATCTCAGTTTAAAAACTTCTATTATATGATATTCTGAGTAAATGTTAAAGGGTACAAAAGGAGGGCACAATGGGATCATAAAAGAGTTCCTGAAATATTACCTTGACTCTTAAGACGGATTAATAAGTACGATAATGTACTTGGATTTGCAAATGCAATTATTGTAAATCCTAAAAGGACAAAACTATACAATTTGATACTTAGAGAATCGGATCGAAGCCATACCAGACGAATTTAGAATTTTATAACATAGGTAGTTGCGATACGAATCGATCCCAAGTATCGATATCGTGCATCCCTATCACAGTGTAGTAATAATATTAAAATCTATCAGTTATGCAATAGAAAGGCCGAGTTGATTGTAAAGTACTGCATATTATTCGATGACATGTAAGTGAACGGTGTTTATATTCAAATGAAGTCGGAATGACACCGATATGCGAATTGAACGGCTATTCTTTAATGCCATATTTCCTCATGCCTGCATGAAGATTTTCTCTAGAGATATTTCCATATCGAAAATAAATATATCGAAAATTTGGTTATTTTTTTTATTTCACTATTTAGTGTTAAACCCTTATGTAATAGTAGGTACCGTATCAGTAATAGAAGGTACCGTATCAGTAATAGAAGGTACCGTATCAGTAATAGAAGGTACCTACCGTATCTTTTTTTTTAAGACATTTAGAAAATGTTTTTTAGTCACTTTTTAGACCTATGTATCCTGCTTTTAAGTATTAAGTTTCATTAAAATCGGTTCTGTAATTTCGGAAAATAAGAATTTGAAAGTTTGTATGAAATGCCGTAAGGTGTGAACGCTCTTAAGTTGGGTATACATTGCATCTTGCTGTCATTCATAGATATTTGACGGGTGCATGGTATTTTTTTTACTACACTATTTAGTGGTAGATTCTTATGTAATAGAAGGTACCGTACAGCTGTTTAAATAGCATCATCTGCCTAGCCTTTTCCCAAACTATCTTGGGGTCGGCTTCCAGTCTAACCGGATGCAGCTGAGTACCAGTATTTTACATGAAGCGACTGTCTATCTGACCTCCACAACCTAGTATCTGGGAATACGATACCCCTTGGTAAGACTGGATGTCAGACTTTTAGCTTCTGGCTACTCGTAACGACTGTCAAAGATCTACAAATGACAGCCGGGACCAACGGCTTAACATGCTTTCCGAGGCACGGAGGAAACTCATGGTCACCCATCCACAGACCAACCTCGGCTAGCACGGCTTAACCTTAAAGATCGACCTGGGCGGCTGTTATTATTTAGCCACGAGCTCCTCCACACAGCTATTTAAATAGCAATATACCTAATTATGGGAGTATTTATAGTTTTCCTTATGACTGTTAGGTACTACTGGCTCTGGGTGTCTAGTGGTCGCAAATGCGATTGCTGACCATGAGACCCTGGGTTCGATTCCCGGGTCAAACAAAGCGTTTTGGTTGTTTCCATCAAGAAAATCTCAGCAGCAGCCATGGAGTTTAGATTAGTGTCCATCATCATTTCAGCCCAAAAGACGTCCAATGCTGGACATAAGCCTCCTCCAAGTGTCGCCACATTCACATTTTGGGGGGCTTTGCCATAATCGCCGCGCTTGGCAGGCGGGTTGGCGATCGCAGTACGGCTGTTACAAAAGCACAGAGAACGCTGCTGCCCATTCTCTGGCTTCCCTTAGTCGCCTCTTACGACACCAACGGGAAGATATAGGATGGTGCTATTCTTTGCGTCCGACACCATACAGAGCTCCATGTTCCATGCAGAGATTGCCCGGTTTGATTGTGCCCGGTTGAAGGCAATAGGCTCGCCTGCTATTCATCATCTTCCTGCCCTTGTCCTATTCTACTTGGGGTCGGCGCAACACGTTTTCTTCTTCCATTCTCCCCTGTCAGACGTCATGGCATCATGTACTCCTTCTCTTTCGTATCATTCCTCACACCATCAACTCGCAGCCGCTCGCAGCTCGCCTGCTATTCATGAGACTGAAAACATTAACTGGCGAGATGTGGTTTTACTGTTTGTTAAGTTAGGTATACCTCTGGCTAACCCTTCGGGGATTACAGGTGTCATGTTATGTTTATTTTATTTTATTTATTTTTTATTTATTTTATTTATTTATTTTATTTTATTTTATTTTATTTTATTTTATTTTATTTTATTTTATTTTATTTTATTTTATTTTATTTTATTTTATTTTATTTTATTTTATTTTATTTTATTTTATTTTATTTTATTTTATTTTATTTTATTTTATTTTATTTTATTTTATTTTATTTTATTTTATTTTATTTTATTTTATTTTATTTTATTTTATTTTATTTTATTTTATTTTATTTTATTTTATTTTATTTTATTTTATTTTATTTTATTTTATTTTATTTTATTTTATTTTATTTTATTTTATTTTATTTTATTTTATTTTATTTTATTTTATTTTAATTTATTTTATTTTATTTTATTTTATTTTATTTTATTTTATTTTATTTTATTTTATTTTATTTTATTTATTTTATTTATTTTATTTATTTTATTTATTTCATTTATTTTATTTATTTTATTTATTTTATTTATTTTCGTTTCGTTTCATTTCATTTTATTTTATTTATTTAGACATAAGGTATGAAATATTATAAACTAAGCCCCACAAAACCATAGTAATGGTCGGTGAGTCTCTAAACACTCATTCTAAAATATCGTACCTACATAAGATACTAAACTTATGTAAGAGTACTACAGTAATTTAAATGCCAATATAATTAATCATTATAGAAGATTAGATGATTTTCCTTATGACGGTTACTAAATGCGGTTTTTAAGTGATTACG
Organism: Cerastis rubricosa; assembly: GCA_949152445.1. Lineage (NCBI taxonomy): Eukaryota > Metazoa > Arthropoda > Insecta > Lepidoptera > Noctuidae > Cerastis > Cerastis rubricosa. Next base: position 12,393,956 of record OX424548.1, on the reverse strand, counting down.
TAGAGGTAATATGCCATACTCAGAGTTAAATGTTTCCTACACTTTTTTATATCGGTTGTGTGTTTTTATAGTAATAACAGCCGCATAGGTCGATCTTTAAGGTTAAGCCGTGCTTGCCAAGGTTGGTCCGTGGATGGGTGACCATAATTACATACCGAGTTTCCTCCGTGCCTCGGAAAGCACGTTAAGCCGTTAGTCCCAGCTGTCATTTGTAGATCTTTGATAGTCGTTACGAGTAGTCAGAAGCCGAAGTCTGACATCCAGTCGTACCAGGGGGTATCGTATTACCCAGTTACTTGGTTGTGGAGGTCAGATTAGCAGTCGCTTCATGTAAAATACTGGTACTCAGCTGCATCCGGTTAGACTGGACGCCGACCCCAAGATAGTTTGGGAAAAGGCTAGGCAGATGATGATTTTTTTTTTTTGTATCTGGTTACCTCATTAAATTTGCCTAGCCTTCTACGTAATTAGCTGTAAGATGTTGTCACCATCGACTGTCAATATAATTAATTAGGTTTGAACTTAGTCGAGAAGTCGGTGACTTTGTTTTAAATTTCATCTACTTTTTTGCCACCGACTTCTGAAAATAAAGTTCTTTTAGACTTTTTAGTGTTGTATTTGGAAGTCAGTTATATATCTCTTTGTTTAGACGTAGTATCCCACAAAAAATCTTGTCCGAGTTCGGTCCGTGGATGGGTGACCACTGTCTTATTACATAACAAGTTCCCTCCGTGTGTAGGAAATTAAGCCGTTGGCCCCGGCTATCATTAATACATCTTTGACAGTCAGGAGTCAGAAGCAAGCATCAAACCCATATCGGAAGCGGTAGCACTTAGCTAACAGCTAAACCAATGAGCCATTTAACCACTAAGCCTGACGATCATTATTACGTGGCTTTCAGCGATCCATCATAATTAATTGGGTGTAAGAATGTGGAAGTCATCGCTGATTATGTGTATGTCTCAGTGTTATTGGACCGTTCTATGCTTTCCTTACCTAAATATACGGTTTAAACAGAATTTTATTAAGTTGGTTATATACATTTCGTCTTGCTGTCTTTTGTAGATATTTTGTGATACTGTTACGGATGCTACAAAAATGCTACATCCAGTTAGACTGGAAGCCGACCCTAACATCGTTGGGAAAGGCTAGGCAGATGCTGATGATGACATTGTGTTTAGTGTGTCATGTGTCAAGTCTTGGTCTGTATGGTGTCGGACGTAAAGAATAGCACCATCTCATATCTTCCCGTGGGTGTCGTAAGCGGCGACTAAGGGACTTGCCAGAGAATGGGCAGCAGCGTTCTCTGTGCTTTTGTAACAACCGAACTGCGATCGCCAACCCGCCTGCCAAGCGTGGCGATTATGGCAAAACCCCCCTATGTCAGTGTGGCGACACTTGGGGGAGGCCTATGTCCAGCAGAGGACGTCTTTGGGCTGAAATGATGAACGATGTGTCAAGTCTTGAACACTGGCCAGCTAATCTATCGTCAATTCATCTAACCATTCTACTTCTTCTTCAACCTTTGGCCACTCAATGCTGAGTGTAGGTCTCTCTTCCAAATCCTTCCACTTTTGGTAGTTTTGTGTCATGGTTATTCAGTTTCGTCCAGCCACTTTAATGAGATCGTCTGTCCACCTAGTCGGTTGTCATCACATACTCCTCATTCCCTGCCGTGGTCTCCACTCCAGCACTTTCTTTCTCTATCTTCCGTCCAGTCTACGGCATATATAGCACGCCCACTACCACTTTCTTTTTTGTTATTGCTTTTGCTATGTCCGTAGGTCTTGTGCGTCTCCGTGTTGCGGTGTTTTTCACCCGGTCGTAGAAGATCTTGCCATTACTTTTACCAATGCAAAATCTAAGTATACATATATCTACCATAATTCAATCAAAATAACATTAAAAGACGGGATCTGTGACAAAGCATAGCTTCGTTAAAAAGCATCGCCTTGGCGACAGATTATGCGCATTTGGTCCAACAGATTTCCCGTCAAAATTTAACTTTCATATCTGTCTCCACACTTTTCTCAAAAGACCAACACACTAGCCACCACAACAACAATTTCTTAACAAAAACCTCACAAAACCACACCAATCCTACAATATTCAAGTAAAACTCCACCTCTGTATATGAATTAATACGTTCTAATAAAAACTAAGGCCCGTCCACTTTCGATCGCGTCGTTTTTTCCAGCTGTTGAACCACTTTTACCAAGTCCAGTTCGTAAGATTTTACGCACATATATGGACACACTTGCGAGAGTGTTAGCTCGCTTCCGCGGTCTATTGAAATTGTGGATAGTACTCGTAGATAGAAAGGCATGCGCGTGTAGAGATAAGGAAGAAATATGTTAGGTGTAGTTTTGTGAGTCAGATGTACTGCGGAAGTGTGCTTTCGGTTTTCACACTAAAAGCTGTGAATTCTTGATGAATTTTATCAGTAGGGTTGAAGTTCCGGCTTCAATTTTAACATTAAGGATATATTTCCGAACAAAAATGGATTGAAATAAATTAGTGAAACTATACTAAACAAAAATAATACTTTTTTACTATGGGTAACTAACTAATTTCAGTAATTTAGTGCCATGATGGATTTTCAATCTCTGATTAATGTGTACATGCCGGAAACTTTGGACCTTACCATGTAATAAGTAGCAAAGTTCTCCGAGTTAAGTTGGTAGCATTGCTATATACAAGGTGTTGTTTTGCATCCTCGTCAAAATTCAGGATGTTGTCACAAAAGACATAAATAATCAATTAAAATTACGGTACCTAGTTAATCATACATAAACGCTGAATTTTTTGGTTGATTATGTTTGTCAGTATTTCAGAATAACCCCCATAACGTGCTTCAGGGAATAAGAAATTATCGAATAAACATTTGAGATTGTGTGTATATGTGGAAGCTCGGTTACAGGGCGAGAATCAGACCGCCCGCGTTTAAAACACGGGTGGTTCACACTTACCAATTTCCGTAAATATGAAAAAAAAAAGACCTACCCATTGTATTATTGATTCGGGACGAGAATCATTAGCATAGTTACTTCCTTGAATTTTACGAGGATGCAAAAGAACATCTTGTATAACGGTGAAGGAAAACATCGTGACGAAACCGGCATGTCCTAGAACTAAAAATTTCAAGACGTCTATCAACCCGCACTGGGCCCGCGTGGTGGATTAAAGCCCACTTCCTCTCATAGAGAGGAGGCCTGTGTCCCAGTAGTGGCAACATTATAGGCTGATGATGATGGTGATTGCTATAGGTAGTTAAAATCGCATCGATATTGCGCATGAATGTAACTTGAACGATGAGGTAAAATAAATTAATTATACCACCGTGTGACACAATTCTTGTTCCCATCATCATCATCATCATCATCATTTCAGCCGAAAGACGTCCACTGCTGGACATAGGCCTCCCTTAACGCCACATTGACATAAGGGGGGTTTTGCCATAATCGCCACGCTTGGCAGGCGGGTTGGCGATCGCAGTACGGTTGTTACAAAAGCACAGAGAACGCTGCTGCCCATTCTCTGGCAAGTCCCTTAATCGCCTCTTACGACACCCACGGGAAGATATGGGATGGTGCTATACTTTACGTCCGACACCATACAGAAAAGTTCTTGTTCCCAGAAAGATCAATATTCCTAGCCAAGTTTTGCGGTTTTGGCTGACCGACTATTCTATGATACTCGACACCACATATACAGTACTTAATTATGTCTAGTACATGAGTCTAGTAGGTAACTACAATAGGACTATCACCTACCTTCTACCAGCTTTAAGTTACTCTGCAGAAAGAAATTTGATTCCTTTTAAGTAAGTATAGTTCGAGGTGCACGTGGCTAAATAAAACAACCGTTCGGGTTAAGCTGCACTTGCCTAGGTTGCTCCGTGGATGGGTGACCACCCATTACATACCGAGTTTCCTCCGTGCCTCGGAAAGGACGTTAAACCGTTGTTGGTTCTGGCTGTTATTTGCAGATCTTTGACAGTCGTAACATGTAGTCAGTGGCCTGAAATTCTGACAGTCATCCTACCACAGGGTATCGTATTATCCAGTATTAACGGGGTTGTGGAGGTCAGATAGGCAGTCGGTCTATGTAAAATACTGGTATTCAACTGCATCCGGTTAGACTGGAAGCAGAACCCAACAAACCACAGAACCCGGCGACGCGGTAGACCCAGAAGAAGATGGCGTGAAGCGCTGGACTTTTACCCAAAGGACTGCCATGGGCCCGAATAGCTCAGAGAGAGAAACATTCAATTCTTTTAATATTGTAATCACCATGTTTTCAATTTTCACGGTAGGCCCAACTAAGAATTTTCAGGGGACTTTGATACGTGCCTCCTCTATTTCTCCAAGACACTTTTTAAGTCATAAAACCATGCTTATAAATTACAGAGCTGTAAGGTATTATTATTATACTCTTTGGCTGTAAGCATAGCTAATACATTCTCGAAACCAAATCAAAGTTTTTATTTGAGAACGCCTCGGTTATACTACCCAGAATTACAACAATATGATGATTTTCAAAGAGTAACAAAAAAAAAAAAACCGGCCAAGTGCGAGTCGGACTCGAGCATGAAGGGTTCCGTACCATTATTTATAAAAACGAGAAAAAAATCTCTTTTTTGTATGGGAGCCCCCTTAAATATTTATATTATTCTTTTTTTTGTATTTAGATAAATAGATAAGATAGACAAATCTTTTAATCAGTGCACACAAAAGACATAGCACGACACGCTGAAGCACAATTAAATGACACAGATTACGTATATATATTTATATAAAAACAAGATGACACACAATAAACAAACAATATGCAAAAAGAAAAAATAATGTTGTTGTTGTTTTGGCGGCAACAGAAATACATAATCTATATCTTGGAATTATGTAAATTTGTTAGAAAACACCCAGATTTTTACACCACTTGCGAAGAAACACAAACAAGATACACTTTTAGACACAACAAAAACAAAATAAACATACCTCAATCCCGAATCAAAATGCACTCAACCAGTCCTTTAGTAATGTCCACAAAAATTTATAATAAATTGCCAAATGACATTAGAGAAGTAAAAAAAACAAATGTATTTATTAATCAATTGAAACAATTTCTGGAATCTAAGGCATATTACTCAGTAAAGGAGTTTTTAGATGACAAATCAATTGCAAAATAAAACTATTTCCTCTTTTAAATATCAGACTTTGTGAAATACTTTTAATATAATATAGAATATAGGAAACACAATATAAATATGGAACTATGAATACTTAACTAATTAAATACTTTATTAGTCATGAAAATACTTTTATGAACTTCGTATACCCACTTTTAATAATTAATTACCTGCCTATTGAATTGTGTTTTTTGAACAAAGGAATTAATAATTTAAGATAATGATATAAGCAACAAAAATAGATCTCATTAATTATAAAAATACCCAATATAATATAATACTATTGTTCTTAATAATTAATATTGATCTCATTATAAATAATTTTTATGTTTTATGTTGTTGTACTATGTCTATTACTTTATAGTTATCATGAACTGAATAAGATTTTATTGTTATCGTGTATTTGTAATATGTATGTCGCTAATAACTATAATTGCATCTTTTAATTAGAAATTATTTAATTTAATTAATCATTATTGTATTAATTAATATAAAAGTTAACAATAATAAATACATAGATTGCTGTGCCCTAACAGGGTCCATAACATTGTTCTTAGCTTTAAGCCTTTTATAACACCTGTAAAACATTATGGAACGCAATAAAATGAATATGAATATGAATCTGTAGAAATTTCAACTGGCTAAGTATCACAGTTCATCAGATACAGTCTTGTGACAGACGGACGGACGGATAGCGAAGTCTCAGTAATTGGGTCCCATTTGACCCTTTAGGTACGGAACCTTAAAAAGACTTAACAACCTAATGATTTCCTAAGTAAATGTTGGTTATTGTTAAAATAGTGTTAATTTTAGTTAGTTAATGGGGAAGCCCGTTAAAAGCTAATTGTAGATGGCACGACTATAGCTGGTTCTCAATCTGACCAATGAGGTCGAGCTATTATGAAATATAAAATGACATTGACAGATTTTCAACCAATGACGATGCTTGGAACCAGCTATGATAGCGCCATTAGTTCCACAGTTTCCATCCCCATTCTACCAGCACCTAGATTAGAAATGTTTAAAAATAGTCCAGAATACCGAAGCATACAGATATTTAATAAATTACCCGAAAATATCCGGTCCACGAAGACACTATGTGTATTTAAAGCAAGGTTAAAAACATTGCTCATAGAAAAAAATTATTATAGTATAAAAGAATTTATGGACGACAAGAATTTAAAATAGAGCTCAAATATATATGTTTTTGTTAATTATAATACATTTTATTTTATGTATAAGAAAGTGCTAGATATAAGTTTGATTTTTTATTATGATAGTTCCTAAATTAAGTGATAAAATACTCGCTGCAATCATCATCATTCATCATTTCAGCCCAAAAGACGTCCACTGCTGGACATACGCCTCCCCCAAGTGTCGCCACATTGACATTTTGGGGGGTTTTGCCATAATCGCCACGCTTGGCAGGCGGGTTGGCAATCGCAGTACGGTTGTTACAAAAAGCACAGAGAACGCTGCTGCCCATTCTCTGGTCGCCTCTTACGACACCCACGGGCCACGGGAGGATAAGGGATGGTGCTATTCTTTATGTCCGACACCATACGCGCTGCAATATTATTAAGTTAGTTTTAAGTTATATTGCTGCGCCCTAACAGGGTGACGTACTGTCTAGTTTTAAGCCCAGCTTGTAACTACGATTGTGTACATTTTGCGTTAAATAAATAAATAGTTTTAACCTCTCAAAAGTAGTTTTGATAAATTTACAATTTTGAATGTGACATTCGGTACACCGAGAAGAATAGCAAATTCTCATGTATGACGAACAGTTTAGTTGGCTCGCTCTATCGCCTTCGGCTGCAGCTTAATTGTAATTGATAGCCAACTATTAATTACATCTATTACTTAGCTTTCTTCAGTTATGTCAGAGGAACGCTTACGTCACGTCCGGTTAACATGGTTTAGTGATTTAGATGAATGAGTGTGGGGCGTGTGGGCTGTTATTAATTTATAGTAAGTTGTAATGTATGAGATGTGCGTGCGTGAATAGGAGAAAAGTCGCGACTCATTGTTTTTAAATATCTGGCAATTATTTAACACGAATTTTTTACGGAATTAGATGATGAATCTCTCCGTAACATAACGTCTGTACATACTATATTTGTATGTATGGACGTTCAAGCAGTTATTTATATGTTTTTCGGTTGTTTTTATTGGCTTCAATCTGACATAGATCTCTCGATTTTCAATAGTTTTCATTCAAGTCAATTTGTCTATCATCATCAGCCTATAATGTTTCCACTGCTGGGACACAGGACTCCTCTCAATGAGAGGGAGTGTGCTGTAATCCACTACGCGGGCCCAGTGCGGGTTAGTAGATATCACATGTCTTCGAATTATTAGTTCTAGAACATGCCGGTTTCCTCACGATGTTTTCCTTTACCGTTTTTGAGGGCGGCGGTGACTGAAATAAATTACACAAAGTAATGAGACTGCCTGGGTTCGAACCCACTACTCAGCTCTTTATGAGCCTTTTTTCCTTTATTACTAGCTGTGCCTCGCGATTTGTCCCGACGCGGCGACGCTCGGCTCCTAAGGGTCATAGCGTATAACATTCCGAAAGAATTGAACTATCGAATGCAAAAAAAAATCCGACTGGAATTTACAGAAATTAGCGCTTAGTAACACGCAAACTCTTCAGCTTTAATAAATGTATTAGTATCAAAGTCATTCAAATATTTGCGAGCGATAGACTCAAGACGAAGAATCGTAATCCAATGCCTATTTAATCCTAATTATTAAAAAACTTTTTATCTAGTGCCACACGCCTGTTTGTTAAGTGGCATTCGTCTGTCAAAATCGAAAAAGTTCGGGATTAAAATCTTATATATAAAACTCTCGTGTCACAATGTTAGTTACCATGACTCCTCCGAAACGGATGAACCGATATGTATGAAATTTTTCGTGCATATCGGGTAGATCTGAGAATTGGCCAACATCTAAGTATTTTCATACCCAAAAAAAAACCACGGCAGCTAGTTTTTGTATGAAATTTCCAATGTCCGCTCTATTATTCTTTTAAATCTCTTTTATTAGTATAAATGTAATGTTCTATGTGTTGTGTTTCAGCAGGACGGCGCTGCGTTCGGTTGGGGATGGCAGCTGTCCCCGCTGGGGCCCGCCGGTACCGTAGGACACTATTATGTCAAACTACCGCAGGTGAGATTAAAACATTTATAAAGTAGCCTAAATCCGCAGCTTTTTACGCGTGGAGGTCGGTAATTGTCCCACGGGATACGAGGATAAAAAGTATGTTAATCCAGGATATAAACTACCCGTATGCCAAATTTCATCCAAATCCGCTCAGTAGTTTTCGAGTGAAAGAGTAACATACATCCATACATCCTCACAAACTTTCCATTTGTAATAAGAAAGAAAGAAAGAAAATTGTTTTTATTTGGCATTAATAACACCTTAAAAATAATTAAGACTAATAATGCCAAAAGGGCCTCAGCTCAGCATAATGTCAGATGGCAACACAAGGTGTACCACCTGACGCTGATTTTCAGCTGCAGCCCACGAGTGCCATACGCTCGAAAACATAAAGAAACACATATTTAAAGTATTTTTATTCCCTGCACAAATTCCAATTGAATTATATTGTTATTTAAATACATAAAGAAACAATAAAAAGTAAAAATGATAAAAATAATAAAATTGGTAAAATGAATTAACGTGTAAAATTTATAAAATACTGTGCCCATTATTAAAATAACAAAAAGACAATAATAAAAAGCAAAATGATAAAATCGAAAAGCTATAAAAAAGATAACAATAATAAAATTAAAATTGATGACATACACTGATAAAACGTAAATATGTTTATAATTGATTAAATTAAATTATTAAACATTGGTAAAAATAAAGAACGTTTACAATTGAAAAATAAAAAATGTATAAACGTATAAAATAAAAAATGCATATGATTTTAACAATGATAATGTAATATTTTAGTAGGATATACAAACTAAGTAATCTTCATCATCGGCCTATAATGTTCCCTGGACCCGCGTGGTGGATTACAGCCCACTCCCTCTTATAGAGAGGAGGCCTGAGTCCCAGCAGTGGAAACATTATCTAGGCTTATCATGCTTATGCTACGCCACACAGATGATCATAATCTTCTTTACCGCGTTCCTTAACTTCTTTTTTCCACTTACCTCATCACTACCTCATCTCTCGTTCCCAGTCTGAGCAACAAGTCCGGTACGCGGCGGACGGCAGCGGATACCACGGCGCCGTCAGCGTCAACACTAACAGTGATCATCATGAGCACACAGCTAATGTGGCAGTGGGACAAAAGGCTGTAGAGCTAAGTCACAAGGTGAGAGTGCGTCTCCTATTGACAGAACTATAATGGGTGTAAAGATTCCCTTTACGAAACCCATGGGTATTTGTTCTCCCCACTTGAAATCTCCCAAAATGTTTCTAATTAACTTTGTAGACCTATATATCCTGCTTATACGTATGAAGTTTCATTAAAATCGGTTCTGTCATTACGGAAAATAAAAGGACTTGAAAGTTTTTACGCACAAGCAGGATTTATTTAAACCTACACTTGAGAAAAGAAAAATAATTTAAAACGGTATGAAACGTTTGAATAGTTGCTTTGAACATGATTTCAATTTTAGTGAGATTATCAGGGATTGGATCATTATACATCCTCAACGTTTTCTGAAGGCTCGAAATAAAGAAAAGAAGACTTTTAACAACTTCGAATAAACTAATCACAAAAAAAAACAAATTTTTGTTTAATTTCAGGCACAAAACTTCTACGACAACGCGCACACCCAGAACATAACCCAGCTGCCAGCGCCACCATCAAACAGCCAGCAACCCGTCGACATCTACCTGCTCCAGCAGCAGTACCAACCATACCAGTCCAACCCAGTCTTGCAGCTACCAACCCAGGGCCAGACCACCCCCAACTACGCCGGATACAATGGCGCATACAACCCCAATGAACCTCCCAGGGACCACTCGAACCCTCTTCAGCAAGAGGACCCCAACGAGTATCGTCCCGAAGTCCTACAGGTCTTCAAAAACCACAATTGCTCAAATGACGATAGTTCCAAAGATATACAGAATGATCTGAATAAATCTAAGGAGTTATTTGCCGAAATTCCGTCTTATGATATCCATGATATTAATAGTTTTGGAGCGACGACTAATCCTTTCTATAGAGGGGCGGTTAATTTTAGAGTTGAAGCCCCTAGAGCTAATGCACGAAACGAAAGATTTTACTATAATAAGATTGAAACTCCTACTACAGCGTACACTGAAAATGCAACACAAATTGGCATTGATAAATTGGTAGCGTCTACCCAAGATTTGATATCGAATGAAGATTTGTTGATCATCAACCACGCAGCTGAAAAGCATATCAATGATCAATCAGATGACATTATCAAACCTCGTCCGAGATATGTGTTCAGAAATAACAATAATATTGATCATTCTGGACAAGATACTAGAACGAAACACATCACAGTCAAAGCTAAAATTGGAAATATCGTCAAAAGTGATGTAGAACATTTGGAAAATGACCAATTCAAAGACCAAATCTTACATTCTAACTCAAACCAATATGACTTCGCGAGACCTATTGTAGTTCAAGACAACTCTTACAACAATTTCAAAGACCAGATAGTCGATAATCTTGTATCTACAATGGTTCCGTACATGGCGGATGGCTACCAAATAGTAGGAGTAAGAGACAATGTAGAAGAGAATAACACAAACAATAATAACTATAATTCAAACCAAAATAGTGAAGGATTAGTTAACGTTACTCCAAGACCAGTTAATCAGAACTATCTAGCGCCTATCACAGTAGCATTGAGACTACTCAATGCAAACGATACAGACTCTTTCAACACTATAGATGATCACGAAGCATCAGACAGTGAACTCATTTCTGATACAGTTCACAGTCCACCCAGAGAAAAGACGATTGTTGAGGTACAGCAATCCATACCAGTTGAAATCACTCATATAAATGACGTAGAAGTCCATGAGTATATAGATTTCGATGAAGCACGCAGCAATAGCAAAGGCCCTTTTGATGTAGCAAAGTCTTTGTACAACAAATACGTAGACGCTCTGAAATCTTCGAAGAAGATCCAAGATAATATGAATAAGCTTTTGTATAAATATGGTGCGATGAAAGAAGATAGTGAAAACGAGAATGATAATAGTCAAGATTATGAGCAGAAAGAACAGTTAGAACCAAGTGAGAATATACAATCTTCAGTCGAAGTTAGTCCGAATCAAGAAGACACAAATACTCAGAGAAGCGAACAGGTTAATTATTATAACTACGCCAATGATAATCAGAAGATAATCCAACCTATAATCATAGAGAAACAAGTACCTATAACTAAATTCGTTGACAGGTTCATAGAGAAAAAGGTACCATACCCTCAGAGAGTAGAAGTGCAAGTACCTGTTGACAGACCTGTACGTGTAGAGGTACCTTATGAGAAGATTGTAGAGAAACCTGTAGAAGTAACTAAATACGTTGATAAACCATACCCGGTTGAGGTCCCTAAACCTTATCCCGTTGAAGTTAAGGTTCCTTATCCAGTACAACAGAAGGTATACGTAGACCGTCCCGTACATATTCCCTACCCAGTTGATAGGATAGTGGAGAAACATATTTCGCACCCAGTTCCTGTACCAACTCCCGTAGGAATTCCTTACGAAGTCCGGGTCCCAGTAGAACATAAAATACTTTACCCAGTTCCCGTGGACAGACCAGTACCTGTAAGAGTGGAAATCGAGAAACCAGTTGAAAGGATAGTTAATAAAGAAGTTCCTGTACCCTACGCCGTTGAAAGAAGAGTTCCTTACCCCGTTCATTACGAAACCAGAGTTCCTGTCCCCTATCCGGTTGAGAAAAGAATACAAGTACCGGTTGAAAAGATTGTTGAAAAACCTGTGACGATTACCAAGTATGTTGATAAACCGATACATATACAGGTACCCGTACCTCATCCCGTAGCAGTACCAGTGCATGTTCCCCAACCTTATCCAGTAGATCGGATTGTAGAAAGAAAAGTTCCCTACCCAGTCCATGTAGACAGAATAGTAGAAAAAAAAGTTCCAGTACAAGTCCCTTACCCGGTCGAAAAAGTCGTTGAGAAAATTGTAGAAAAACCTGTAGTTGTCACCAAATATATTGACAAACCTTACCCAGTTGAGAAGAAAGTACCTTATGCGGTTGAGAAAATTGTTGAGAAGAAGGTTCCTTACCCAGTCCAAGTGCCAGTCGAAGTTAAAGTCCCGTATCCCGTAGAAAAGATAGTTGAAAAGCAAGTACATGTGCCAGTACCAGTCTACAGATACGGCCATAACGAACACAATTCAGAAACAAGAAATAACGCGCAATACCAGAATTATAAAGAAGACAGGCTAAAGAGACTTCAGAATCAGCAACAAATTTATATAGCACAGTACTACCAGTTACTAAAAGAGAGGCAAAGAGCCAGCCAACCAGTTCAATCAACTCAATGGGGGAATCAGTACGCGTCTTCTTACCAATATATTAACAATACATCAGGTAGCAAGCCAGAAGAGAGGAAACAGAGTAATTTGAACTACCTGACCTACCTAACCAATGCTGAAAAATCTAACCAGAATCAGTACTTCGGACCAGTCCCAATGCAGAACCAAGATGATTGGTGGCAGAATAACAAGAATTATGTGGTTGAGGTTAAAATGAGGAGGGCAGATCGAGAACCTAAAGTAAGTAACTTGAGGATCGAGTACGGAGGATTCAAGCCTCCATTGATACCTAGCACTGAAGTCGATCTAGATGGGATGCCAATTCATAAGGAGGCGTGAGTGTGGGAAGATATATTTGCGGCTTTAAATTGTAATGGTGACGTTAATTTATAAAATCCGGTGGTTTTGAAAGTACAGCTTAAAATAAAAGAAGGTGGCTGTAAATTCCCATTTCGGCAACTTGCTAGATGTTAATTTTGAATTACTTTCAAAATACTGCCATCTCTTTCGTACCGAAACAAAGAGAAGAAAAAATACCCATTGATTGTTCTTTGTAAAGTTGCGTACCCACTTTTTAACCTAGTGTTTGGCAACCCTTACAAAGTTAAGCATACCCTAGAAGGGCAATTTTAGCTTTTGTGAAAATACTCTAATTTAACTTATAGTTATTTTGTGTTTCAGTATTTCTTCGGATAAATGTGTCATAATTTTAGTTACTATTCATGTTTTTATTGTTCTTGTGTTAAAATTAAGTAGTTATAAGAAAACTTAGTATATCTGTTTTAAGTCTATGTACCTTACCTACTTAAGTACCTAATGATTAAAAGACTAGATTATTCGAAAGATCTGGAGTAAGATCTTTTTCAACTTAGAAAATATTTAATTTTACACTTTAGTAAAAATCTTACCACAATTGCTGTGTGCAATCGTAAAAATTATTTGTTAAAATTATTTATTGTAATTTTAGTGAGTAAGAAATGTACATATTGCGAAATGGATTTGTTGATGGTTAAAAAATTAAAATATTATAATTATCTTGCATTTTCATTTATCAGATCATAGATGAAAACTTCTGAATATATAGACACTAGTTGACCCACGCAACTTCGTCTGCGTGTCATTTTTCATTACTGCTCCTATTGGTCGAAGCGTGATGATATGCCTCTACTCAGCCCTACATATGCAGGCGTAATTTTATGTTACCGTTGCAATGCACTTTTTCCTACCTACCCTACCTACCTACCCACCCTAGCTACCCTACCTACCTACCCTAGCGCGATAATATTTAGCCTAGGTGTTATTCTGATGTGTAAGCTATATTATTGTAAAGTTTCATCAAAATCCAATCAGTAGTTTTTGCGTGAAAGAGTAACAAACATACTTTCTTACAAACTTTCGCATTTGTGATATTAGTAGGATAGCATAGGGCATAATATCCCCGAGAGGTTAAGCAAAGGTACCTTTCAGTATGGTACCTGGTGGATTTGCGGGCGACGCGACGGCTGAGGCGGCTCCAAGGGGAGCCAAGAGCGAGACAAAACTAAAAAAAACACGCCATACACTAACAATTCATTTTGTTTAGCCTGCACACATACTTCTTATTTTATTATGTTATTAAATATTTATGCTGTCTTGGCTTGCGTACGTTATTTGACGGGCGACTACCGCTGCCCAGCGCTGTGCTGTGGGTCCATGGCATAGCATCAAGCTGAGTGTTAACAGGTGGTAGCTGTCATTTTTTTGTACCGTCCTGTTTTTTGTTCCGTCCTGTTTGTTCCGACCTGTTTGTACTTTTAATATTTGCATTGTATGTTTATTGTTTGTTTTTTTTGTCCTTTTGTATGCACGTCATGTCCCTGCGAAAACTAATATTTTTTTCTTTCTTTCTAATCCAATTATGTTGGAATCCCAAGTAATATGGTGAGAGCCTATTGCCATCAACACGATACAGATCCAGACTACAGGCTGCTATTAAAGAAAATTTTAAACGTTACATAGCTTAGGGTGAATTAAGATTTTAAAAGTAAACAACAAATGTGGAATTAAAAATAAAATTTATTTTTCATTTTGAATATCTCACAAATTCTTCGACACACGTCCACCTCGCAGGCAAAATGTACTACACTAAATTATTATAAAACAAAGCTCATATATATATAAATATATAACTACATTTAAAACAGTTTTATGTATTTCGGGACAACTGGTCGCATCGTCGTAGTTATTTCTACAATAATAGTCGAATATTGCGATAAATCGAAATTAATATATTGCATTGTTTCATGAAAGATAAAAATAATCTTTCATATTCATGATTATTGTAGTTTTGTTCAGTTAATATAAGTTATATAAATATGTTTTGGTTCACATAATTAAAACATAAATTACATTAAAATTAACTGCATGTTTTCTTAATTTGTTTTATGCAGTTTTCATTTCATGACACATTATTATTAAAAAGCAAATTAACATATGCGTTTGTTAAAAATCCACAAGTTTAGTTTTATTTCACATAGGGTTATATAGCTGTACAAGTGTACAAGGATCTTTGAGCGTGCAGTCAGAATCGAAACTATACAACAGCGACATCTTTTTTATTTTTTCAGTTCATTTCACAAAACAACTTGACAGATGTTTTAAAACTTCATGCATGAGCCAAAATATCCCTGTAGCACTGTAAACTAGTTTTTATAACCTCTCTAGGACATAAATTGTATTTGAGCAAATGAAAGTGCTACTGTATTTCAAACAATGAATAATAAAATAGTGCATAGCCATAAAGATGGCGCCTAGCTCCTCACATTCCGCAGACAGACACGACAGTCGTCGCCGACACGTCAGAATTTGTGATTCCATGTAAAAGTTATAACACTACACTTAATTATATAATAGAAAAGTGACCCGCGATCGCCCCGCCGCACACACACATACACACCTATTTATTATAATAATATTTATCACCTAAAGTATGCGACAGTCCACACACGAAAGAAAAAATATGACAAAAAAAAAAAACAAAAAGCTCACACAAATCGAAAAATCAAAGTTTTGGTGAATCACAATATCGAAAGGCTGATTACATGGAGTAGACAGAAGTGACATGGCCATAATGAACGATTATTGCTATAACTACAAGTCCGTAATACTTTGATCACAATACACGATTTAAGTGAATAACTATAACGCGCCTAAACTCAGTGTGTACCGACCCGTACAGTGACATCGTGAACCTTTGACACTTTCTAATTCAGCCTTATAATTAGAAAGAGCAACCGGCGAGGGCGAACGCGGTGTCGTGCGACTGACGCGTGCGACACGACACGACTAAACGCACCGGTCGCACGACCACACAATCACATTATAAACATTTTATCGCTATACAGAGACAGCCATATTTTGTATTTATATTTTGTTATATCGGAAAATGAAAAAAAAATATCCTAAGCTAGATTGTATCTGTTGAGCTCAAACTCACTTTGTACATTATTACAACGATTAAAATACATAATGTAATAGTATATAAGCGATAGCACAATAACACTGTCTGGCCGGGTGTGCCGCGGACGTATTAAATAATGTCTTTTAAAAAAACACGATTTCATAAAACAGAATACCAAATATAAATTAAATAAAAAGTGCGCGGCACACCCGGTCAGACAGACGACTTATCTACAGAAAAAAAAACAATCATGTAATAATAAAAATGATGACACGAGTAAAATTATTTATACAAAGATGCGCTGATTGAGAGCGTGAATAACTATGCATTGAAGATCATTTCACTGAGACACTCGACGATTACCACTTGGCACAATTTGTACGTTCCATACATTGTCCATCATTAATAAAACTCTCAAGACACGATTCATTCAATTATTTCCTTGCTATCGTGTAAGAGCGAGTGCTTCAACTCGAGTCCACCTTCAACAGCAAATGATATAACGATACGATTAACAATCGATTACAATAATCGAGTAACATCGATACTCGATCGGCAGACAACACTGTTTCATTTCTAAATCGAATAATAATACAAATTCGAGTTGGGTGGGCGGTCCGTTTTCAAACATGATTTCGAAGAGTGAAAATTTTTCATAGACAAAGGATTTTTTTTACATTTCATTTTTTTTTCTTTATTCAAATTAACACCCTACTTTCGTTATAGTGAACAGTTTAACTTTGCTGTTCTTTTATAAGAAAAACACTACAAAGTTGTTGAACAACTACTTAATATACTTATAAATGACATACAACCCTTTCACAGATACTTTACCTCTAGCATCAGCAACTAATTACAACCTTCTTTGAACGACAATCAAGATCATTGTCAATGACGCAGCCAGAGGTAAACAAAACTATGGAAAGACTGTACGATATCTCCAACAGTATCCAAAAATCAAATTTGAAAACGGTACCAGTCACAATTTTTACAAAATTCGACTTCATTGGTTGTTTAAAAGTCAAAAAGTTCCGGCGGCGGGATAGGCTCAGAGGGGAGGCAGTCGCAGCTGAGCTCGAACGTGGGGGGCGAGGGGGGGGAGCGGGCCCGCCCTTGTCGCCGCAGTGTGTGCACGCTGTACGAGTGTGCGTGCGGCACGTGGCGCGCGCGGGGGGGGCGGGGGATGTCCTCGCTGTCCACCCGCAGCGACAGCGACGAGCGCGGCTGCACCGGGGTCCCCCTCGCCGGCGACACAGGAGGTCTCAGGTAGTCCGACCGCGCCAGAGCCAGTTCAGCGGGCGTGTAAGCCGCTAGGAAGTGAGCCAACGCACCGGAAGGTGTCCTCGCACCACCGTTTGCCACCAGAACCATGTCTTCGGCGGAGAGGCGCAGGGAGTCGGAGCGCGGCGGCGGCGGGGGCGGGGGCGGGGGAGTGCCTCGCTCGGACGACGACGAGCGGTCGCGGCGGCGGGGGCGGGGGGCGCGCGGCCGGGGCGCGCGGGGCGGCGAGGGCGGGGAGGGCGAGGCGGAGGGGGCGCGGGAGGGCGTGCGGGAGGGGGCGCGGGAGGGGGCGCGGGAGTCGGGAGAGGGGGGCGTGGCGGTGCGTCTGCGCCGCCGCCGCCGGGGGGGGCTCTGGGGCAGTCACAGCTTGAGCTCGTTCGCGATCTTAGACGCAATGTTCTTGAAGCCGATGCTGGTGCCTGCGGATGAAGGGTGCGGTGGTTAGTAACAGTATACACAAGCTTTAAAATAAAGTACAAAATTCGACGTGGTTCTATAATTGACGTCTAAAATACAGTACACAGTTCGACGTGGCTCTAAATGTACACGAATAAGTGAGAAACGCTTAAAAAATAAATCAGAATTCCAAGGGTGGGGGTTTTGATGCCAAAAATTGGGTAATTTTTTGACGACGTATACAGATGAATTGAAACAGACATGCTGCGCCAAGCCCATAGAGATTACGATATCAATGATGAATCATCTACCTAGCCTTTTGCCCGATCGACCCAGCGGCAGATTTTATTTGTTTGTTTAATTTTATAATTTTAAATATATTTAATTATTTATTTGTTTCAGACAAGGAGTTTACAGTTGCATATATTTTCAGGTCGTCGGCAAAAAGTAGACATTTCGCGTGTTTTATTATTTGTGGCAGATCGTTTGCCATAAAAAAGAGCAAGGGACCTAAAATGGAACCTTGACTCACGCCTGATCGTGTATGATATCATACTGCATCTGTGGCGCATAATTATGCTTGTTAGTTGTATTAGCCAAAGCGAACCAATTGCTGACGGCCCCGGAGATAGTCAGAAATCAGAAGAAGACTGGGTGTGAATCCTATGGCACTTAACTTGCATAACAAGATGTCGTTATTAATTATATCAAAGGCCTAACGAAAATCGAAATATAGCACATCTATTTGCTGTCCGCGGCCCATTTGAGACAGAAATGAAATCGACTAATGTTAGCAAATTGGTGTGATATGGGAGATTTTGAAAATCTTCTTCCACCTGAACACGAGTTGCCATGGCTGACCTGGGACTCTTTGAATAGACTTCGGACACAAATTGGCCGAAGCAAGGAAAATCTGTTCAGGTGGTCATACATGGATGACTCTGCTCTGGAGTGTAAATGTGATGTCGACCCACAAACCATGGAACCCTTGATATCGTGTCCTACCTGTCCCGTTGCTTACACATCACAGGAGCTGATGGACGCTACTGGAAGTGCAAAACTCGTCGTTGCCAAATTTTGGCCTGACTCAATTAAATATGTCATCGACTAATAAGAACAAGGTGTCATATGAATGCTGAACTAGTTCTTAGCTAGTCTTACCAGATATTCGCTTGAAGCGCACGCCGTTGAGCGAGAGGCGCGGCAGCTTGCAGACCTCGATCTCCCACTGCACCAGTGAGTCCGCGTTGGGGTCGCCGTGCACGCACAGTAGCAGGAACCGCTCGCGCTGCTCGTAATCGCAGTTATTCGCGTCAAGCACCTGTGATAATACGATTTAATATAATTCTTTATTTCAATACAGTGACAACATAGTAACAGACATCTTAAGATACAACATACAGACATTATGTCCCACAAATAAGTCCCTTGGTTCCAAATTAGGTTTGGAAGTATTGCTAACCTATCGGTCTTGAATGTTGGTCTTACTCGCACACACAGAGTTTCGGTTTTTTTATTTCATCGTCCAAAAAAAAACTATCTGCTTTAAACAGACTTCTAGAATGAAAAAAACATCATCATCATCTTCTTTTTTTCTTTTTTTTTCCTCGCTCAGGCTGAGGGCTGTACCGTGCCTACGCCACACGCGCTACCTAAGTTCGCTACCAAGCACGCTACCTACTGCTGTACCCTTGCCTGCTCCTGCACGCTGCCTATGCTCGCTACCTAAGCACGGTACCCACTGCTGTGCCAGTGCGCTGCCCAGGTCTTGGCCTGCCCACCTGCGGCCTACCGCCACGCGAGCCGGTGAGCCGGTGCCTGCGCAGTCTACCCTGCGCAACCCTGGCCGCTACAGTTCCGGAGGTCTATTGCAGAGCCTGTACTGACAGGCCCCCCAGGTCTGCACGTGCTGCCAAGGGACGGTACCCTTCCTATATATAGTGTTAGTGACCGGAACAGAACTCAGTGACAATCGTACCCGCGACCTAGCTTAGTGATTCTAAATATATTTATTAACTAATCCAGCTGTTTCACTGAATATCTACCTACCTACTTGTTAGCGACCTGCGCAGTCTATCCTGAGCAGTCCTTACCGTTACAGTGGCGATGATGATGATGATGATGATGATGATGATGATGTAAAGATAATCAAGACGACCCCTACATACCTTGCGAATCTCCGCCATGATTTCGTTTGGGTCCCGTGAGGAGGTGGTCTTCATACTCCACGTGAAGCGCAGCACACGCGGCTTGACCTGCTCCTCATTGCCACCGCCACCGCCGCCTTGTCTGCACATTCCACGGAGTAATGTTAGTCACCATTCTCCTGCCCTTATCCCAATTCATTTGGGGTCGGCGCAGCATGTCTCCTACTTGCACACTTCTCTATTACTCGTCATCTCATAAGACACCTCCTTTCTGACCATATCATCCCTTACACAGTTCATCCATCGTTTCTTTGGTCTTATAGCCATCCACACGACCATAACACGATAACCGATTAAATTATTATGGTTACCGATTATGTGAATAAAAGGTTTTTTTTACTATCTCCAAAATATAAACAAATAAAGGAAATTCAAGTTTGCTCTGGTTCTTTTAAATCCAAGATTTATCAAAAAAAATATAATATATTTGGAGATTAAAAATAATTATTTTTAAATAAAACAACGGTTATTAAGTAAACGAAATAAAACTTATCCTTTTTACTACCGTGCAAATCCTGATAACAGATTTGCTGCAAATGTTCTAATGGAAATTGTTTGCTCAAAAGGAATTCAAAGCGCACCAACTAGGACATCGAACGAAAACCCGGTTTTCCCCGGATTTACTATGGGACCGAAACCGGGTTCGTATGCCCTAGCCAGAACTCGATTGTTGAAATAATTACCTAAGTTAAATTTCTAATTAAAAAATAGTTTTGAAAAGTCAATACGGATTCGTTTATTTTTAACGATAATTTCAAGAGGTTCTTTAAGTTGTTAATTAGCATTTATAATTTCTTGCATGCACTTGCATTTTGTTTTTGTCCTGCCATATTTTTTTCTTCATGATTTGCTACCTTGTCTAATGGGTACCCCTGATAAATGAGCCATTAAGTTATCTATTATTACGCGACTCCCGAGGATTCAATGAGCTTCAATATATTAATTAATTTCAACAATCGAGCCAACTAAACGCAACACAAGTTATAACACAATAAATTCCCAACAAAATAACTAAGACAACAAAAATATACTCTTTTTTTTATCAAACTGTATCAGAAAAAAATACGACAGAAGAAGAAGGATTATACATAAATAACAAAAATCAGCTGAACACACGACAGAGTTCCACTCTGCCCCTATAATGGGACAAAGTGGAATGTGAAATATATTGGTGTCCATTTTGTCCCACTGATAGAATAAAGATTGTGAATTAAAGAAATATTTGACAGTAAATGGCTTCTCTTTTATTGTTAATTTTCCTAATTCACAGCATTAAATTTATTGCATTGTTTTCAATCATATTACATAACCAAAGTTTTTAGTTGGACAAAGTGGACATGAAAGTTTGCATCACTTTGCCCCACTAGTGGCGCAAAGCGAAATAAACCGTAAAAACGACGAAAAAAACTAGGATAATTACCCAAGCATGGTTTGTGGACTAGCGCCTACCGCATGCTTCGGAGTTGTACCGTCCAATGGCCTAAAAACAGAAAAACATAAAACTAACGCTAAACACTAGGGGCACGGGTGTGGCGACGAATACAAATATATACATTGACGATTTGTTATACGCTGGTAACGCCAATTATTTAGAATATTATTACATTTAGAAAATTTAAAATTTATAAAAAAGTATGTATAAAAAATATTTCCCATCTGCGGAAAATCACAAAAGACTTATGTCTTTAAAGTTCTGATCACATTTAAAGAGCCAAAAAATTATAAAGTAATAATATTATTTATAAATTTGGAACAATAAAAAAACTAATCATTATATTTTTTTTTAAGATATCTACTCACGTCCACGAAAAAAAACTGTCTAAAAAAATACTATTTTAAAAAAAAAGTAGAAAAGCCACGTTATTTTTTAAATCCAGCGTATCACAAAGATAACCAATGTAAAGGAAGTGCAAATAGAAGAAAAAAAAAATTGTTAAGTCTAAAACATTAAAACACTTTGCAAGCAACAAAAGGCACAAATCATAAGCATGCCTGAAAGTCACCTAATTTTTACTTACCGTGGTGTCACTAAAAAAAAAACTTAAAAATAAAAAACCATGCCTCAAAATGAACTTTATACCTAAAAAGTTCTAAATGGTTATAATGCGGAATAATGAATGTAATGTGTTTCCAGATTTTGATCATTATAAGAAATATAAGTTCTTTATCAAAAAATAATGTAATTTTCAAAAATATCATTCAATACCTAGTTTTTGTATTATTATTTTATGTATGACTAAACAGATATTTTTTTTAGGGAAAATTCAAATGCAGAACATGACTGGTTAATAGCAAAAATTTTGGGTCAAATTGTCAGTAAAGAAAGAAAAAAACAAAATCATGTTAAATTTTGTTATTCACAAAAAACGAGTAATCCATCCAATTTAGTACTGTAGCAATGTTTTTAAATGAAAAAATAAAGGATAATACGCATAAATTAAATAATATTGAGTTTTATTTGAAAATAGAAATAAAATTAGGTAAGTACTAAGTAAAAATATATGCAATTTTATGAACCTGACTGACATGCAATTATCAAAAATAAATAATTTAATTATTTAAAAATATTAATAAAATATTTTTTTGGGGGGGGGTAATCCATGCTTTTTTGCGGCATAAGAAAAAAAAAAGTACAAATCGGCTGGACTACGTATTAAAATACACACACAAACGCTGTTTAATTATTAAACCCTTCGCAGAACGATGCAGGAATATTGGTGGAGGCGCGAAAATGGTTTAACAAATCACAAAATAGTGGTAGATCTGTCATAGATGGGACTTTTATAAACATTTTTATAATGAGAAGCAAATTACAAGAACTATGAGCTCAATGAAAGTATCTAGAATGAAATATCTTATTTGAATAGTTTTTTTAAATCCTTTATACGCCATTTTTTTAAATGGTTTTTAATAATTGTTAATTTTCTTTTTTTTATGTAATCTACTACGCATATTTTTATTCTTTTACACAAGTTTTTCCTCTCGTTTATTTTAAAGAAAACATTAATATTTATCGCAATAGTATTGAAGACATTTATATTTTCAGCACCCCCACCAATATAACCCTCCACATCGCTCAGGAACCACCAAAACTTTTGAAAAAAAAAAAAAACTTGAAAATAAGGGTTGTTGCTGACGCTTCGCGGCCTACCTCCGTTGTATGTCCAGGGAGGAAAATATACGCGGTTTGGCTCTTCCGGTAGACTCGCCCAGTACTGACAGGCTGCCAGGAATATACTCACCATGTTATTATATATTTTATATTTACTATTAGTTATGGGCATGACCTTTTAGATAGATCCCTAACATTGAAAATGTTTTTTTTTTCTATGAAATATTTAGCAGAAAATAGTCTTTGAAAAGTCTATAATATTCTTGTGATAGATAGAAAAGAACAAAACATTCAAAAATTGTAGAACTAACTGGCTAATATTTTAAAGTCTACTATAATAACAATTTTAAGAATAAATATCTTAACATAAGACGTGACGGAAAATGTTTTTTTTTTCTGAAAAACATACATATATAAAGAACTTGAAATAATTGTATTTAACCAAGGGAGTTGCTTCAAAGGTAATAATTGTGTTTTGTGTCTAAAACTCTTTAGTAAATTATAAAGGTAATGTCGAATGAAATAAAACACAAGTTGTTATTAAAAACTTGATTATTTGGAGAAGCGTAACACATCCATTTATTGCGTACTGTCAAAACAAAATCGGTATTCATACTTCAATACACATAGGTCAACTTAATTTTCTTATTTAGCAAAGTTTTAGTGTCAGTAACATTCAAAAACATTTTTTTTTCTTTTACATTTTTTTACTAAGATTTTACTAGAAAATATTTTTGAATTTTACTTAACCCCAAAATATTAAAGATCACATTGCATAAATGCATCTTAAAACAATGCCCATGATTTAGAAGAGTATGTATTATAAACCCAATTAAAATTAATTTCTTTAAATTTAAATGTACTGGGAAATAAAGCGAAAATAAAATATGGACGGCTGATAAAATATTAATACATAAATTCACTACAATCCCCCATGGGGTGAGCAAAGCTCTAATAAACAGTAAAAAAACTGTTTTAAAGTACAAACTAAAGTACTCTATCGTAAAAAATAAGTAAACTAGATATTTTTTTCTAATAATTATCATTTGTCGTGCTTTTTTCCCAGTGAATTTAAACTTCGAACACACTTCAGAGAAATGTCGCCTGTAAACGCAAAAAAAGAATGAAAATTGAAAAAAAATCTCGGCTGTTATTAAAATTAAATATCTAACTACGCTTAGCGGTCTAAGTTAGAATGTATTGCATTGTTCCTAATCGTGTAATAGTTTCAAAATAATCATAATATTGCTTAGGAATTTAAAAAAAAAATGCTCGCAGAAAAAAATAATGCACTATTTATGTGCGTAAAAATTATAGATTGTTTGATATAATTGTCTATACCCAATAATATTTTTTTATATATTAAATTAAGTGTCAAAATATTATTATGTCTTACTCAAAAATATTATTTTCGGCGACGGTATTTCATTGGATTCATTGTTGGCAGACATTTTATTAGCAAGATTATCAACCCATCTGTGTCTTTGATATCGAAAACCACTGTGTTACTGAGTATCCATATAAAATACCGAAGTATTGAATGATAATATATTTGAGTAAAACACATGACTGAAGACGTAATTTTCCCATTATTTTTTATTAATAACGGCAATAAAATACAAGTTTTTTCACACGGGTATTCCTTACAACAGCACCTAAGTTTTGACATAAAATTTGTTCAGTACTCTATCTTATGTTCAAAGGAAAATACTGGACAGACGACCATACATACATAAATAAATAAAACAATATTATACATTTTTGAATATTTTGAAAGAGTTACTTCGTCTCTTTCTATCTACATTGAAAGACAAGGACGGCTGACCTTTTATTTATTCAGAAATGTGTAACATTGCGAAATATGATGAATTAAAGAAAAATTTAAGGACCTCTAGGTGGAAAAAAAAAACGGCAAATATTTTTTTTATATTTGGCGAAATTTTTGTAGGATAAAGATTTTTAGAAGGCCCTTAAAGTATATAATAAATAATATATGTAGAAAGTACACTTATTAGTACACCATCCAACGCAATAGTAAATTTCTTTATAACGCTTTACAACTATATAGAACACTTATATACAGTGTAAAACGTTAAAATACTCAAGTACCCCATAATATATGATTGAAAATTATAAAAAAAAATTGTTAATATAAGGTCAACTTTTATTAGCTGGCAATATCCGTATTGTGATGGGTGTTGATATTATTAGCACATAAAAATAAAACAGATTCGATGATTTTTTGGGGTCAGTGAATGCGATAGTTCATTATGTAATGAATTACTCGGCTTTGACTGGGTGGTGGAGGTCAGATAGGCAGTAATGTAAAATACTGGTATTCAGCTGCATCCGGTTAGCCTGGAAGCCGACCCCAACATAGCTGGGAAAAGGCTAGGCACATGATGAATAATCGCAAAAATAGTTCAATTTCTTGAAATGTTAGTTAAAGATCTATATTTTTTTTGTGTTAACTTCATAGACGTGAAATGTAAGCAAAAACATCAAATTTGCCTCCAGTCAATGACCCAAAAAAACATCAAAACTTTTGTTTTATTTTCTCTTGTCAACATATCGATACCCGCCGCTTCTAAGACGTTCCGCTATCTAATTAAACTTCACCCCGTATATATATATATATATTAAATACGCTTACATTTATGATATTATAATGGACTTTTCACGAACAATAGAAAAGTTTTTTTTAGAAAAAGTCAAAACGCGACACACTCGCACTCTTGTTACATTATGTACAACAATTTATTTAAAGATCCTACATGAAATACCATTCTAATGAGTCAAAGTATGGAAGTATATGAGAGATGGGAAAACATTTAATAATGTATTTTTTATTTATCTATCTAAATCGATAGCTCTTTTAGAATTGGACATTTAGAAAGTGCAGTATCAAAATATTGATTTTGTTATACAAGGTGTTTGATTTTTGTAGATTCGTATGCAGGAACGTCGCTGTATTTTAGTTATTTTTATGATGACGTTTTCATCCGAAAGTGACGAAATTGTAATCATAAAAAATATAGAAAATATAGCGACGGGTCTGTATTTGTATTTCATTTTTTTAAATCATATTTGAGCATTTTTTTTTTATATTTATTATAGAAAAGATTCACACACAGCAGTGAATTCAGATTTCTAAAGATATAGCTTCTTGCTTTATTTGAGAAGACGACGCCGGAAATTTTAAATGCCGTATGTGACTTTGACCGCGTGTTGTTATAATTTGCAACGTTCGGCTCAGCAACAAAAGTTTAAAATACAAAAGCACACTTAATATGGCTTATGATAATTCATATTTTCGCTCTAGATGGATCTTTTTTTTCTTTTTAACTGTCTTGACCCAAAATCTACAAAATCCCCTTCACACCTTGTATAAAAAAAAGTTTTTTTAACAATACTACATAAACACATTCCCTAGTTCTATAGGGTACAGTTGAGGACAAAAATATCTTATTTTTTGGCCCTTACTTAATTTGTTTTTTTTTTTTTAATTAAAAAATACAGCTGCCTAAACGTGTTAGTCCGTTTATGTGGTAACATCTACTGAGTATTTGTACCAAAGCCATAGGTTCGCCTGAATCTTAATCGCTAAAAAAATACTATTTTTATGCATGTATATTAATAATATAAATTGATAATTATCTCACTCACGCCTTAACTATAAACATAATTGCGTTGTGGACCATATGAGTAGATTTGAAAATAATTTTAATGATAAAGGTACACGGTTGTAGGTACTTGACTTGTAAAGGAAACATGGCTAAAAAACTTAGGAGCTTTTCTTCTATCTTTTCTTTTCTGAAATAAGAAAGCTAACTTTTGTTTACGTTTCAGAATATTTTACTTTAAGTACTATAATATGGTCCACACCAAAAAACCCAACAATGAGATTTTTACTACAGAAAACATTTTTACTTACACAGTAAAATATGCAATACAAATATACAAAATATTGTTTCAGTCGATGACATCTTTAACGATTTAGGCAGAGTTCAGAATTTAGATACAAAACGTTTAAATTATTTAAAACAAAAAACAAGATTTGTGCTTTGTTGTGAACTTAAATATAAAATACATACGGAACCCTGGAATGTTGAAAATTCGCTCGAAAATAGAACTCTATACTTCTTATGAGCTAGTGATAAAATGCAACTCACGACGGGACTAGTAAACAGCTACATATTATTTTAAGAAAATAATAAAAATAACTTCTAGTAACACTGTATTTCACTTGTGTTAAAAAGTGACACTCATGATAACACAAGTGTACTGTATAATTATGCTAAATGCACGAAAATTCGTACTAAAATGAACTTGGTTACTGATTTTAAAAAAAGGAACATTAATTTCAATAAAATAACATGTAGACAGAAGTCGTCGCGATTTTTTATAATGACATTATAATGATTATAAATCGAATTTTTAATCGTATGTTAACTAAAAATGGATCTTCAAAGTTACGCCAATTATAAAAAAAAAGATTAACACTTATGAACAACATCTTGTTATAATACATTCAGTGTATTAAAAGTCCGGGTTTTTTCACAAACATTCCCTACAGTCTTACCTTGATTAATCTTGACATTTATTGGCAAAATTACAACTATAATTTTCATAAAAATATGCTTTTTATCGTGCTTGATAATAAAGTAAAGAAAAAAAAAACTAAAATATAATATTTTAATGTCATATTAGATACAATTTTTGTATCAAAAGATAGATTAAATTTCCTAAGACTATTGCTTCGTCGTATAATATTTTAATACACTGAACATTTTTGTTATAAACTCCGTCGATTAACACATCAACCGACGAAGCGTCCGTACTGTATACAATTCCCTATAATTTATTAATAATATTTAATTATAATAATCTTCTCCGCACGTCTGCAGTCGCCGACGATTCAAGGATTCTGATTCAACCTGCGTACAACGGAACGGGTAAGCGAATCGACCAATCAGGTGTCGAATCGCCCCCCTCTTCCGGATCCGGCTCGCTTTTTTAGGCACAAGTATTCAAATCTCTGCCACTGGTTAGGATTGCCATACAGGTATTTATTTACACTTCAAGCAAAGCAATTAGCACGCAATTTTTTGTTTTTTTTTTTGCAATAAAAACATTTTTTTACTCACTTTTTGCAATAATAACAATCCCATAAATCATATTATTTTCAAATACTGTTCTTGGGAAACCAAAAACGTCAAAAATACTGTTATAGCCTAACACTGTTATTTTTTTTTGTAATCCGAACAGTTTTTTTTTTGGTAATGTTAAAAAAAACAGTAATTTGAATTGATGGCAATCCTATATAATAATAAAGTCTCGCGCCGCAACACAAGATGCACAATACTAAACGCAACTCCCTCCGTTAAATAAAAGTAATAAAAAAAATCAGAAATATTTTAATAAAAAAACGTCCGTCACGTCGCATTTAAAGGGTTGTGGAATAGACTAGAAAGCGAATAAAACCGGTAGAGGTCGCGACCGTCGACGTTCGTTAGTAGAAGCGTACGGTTAGGTAAGAAATATCGTCACACGGGGGATGCACGAGAGAAGTTTTTTATTATTATTAATATTCTTTTTTTAAGGCTATTTCTCTTTTTTTTTGCTTTCCGTACACCTCTCAAGGTCGACGAGGCACAAACCGAATACTTACATAATTCTTTCTATCGATAAAGCACTACTGACAACACTCAAAGCATGTAGGCATGTCTGTCTGTAGCCTTAGCACACACTTTTGTTTAGCAAAAAATAAAATAAAAAACTAATAAAAAAATAAAAGGTAAAAATTAGGGGAGTACATCATGCTTTGACACTAAAACTACTTTGTTTTTGAGGGGGACTTGAACGCGTTTACCGGTAGAACTGAGTGCGATACGAGACGAAACGGGAGGTAGGTAGCATCGTGCATCCCCTGCGTAGACGCGAGTATCAAATAAAAATAAAAAGAGCTCGGAATCTTTAGAGGGAGACAATTTGATCTTAAGAAATAATAATAATAAAAAAATGAATAAATAAACACACATAATGATTCACACATAACGAGACATACGAATGGGTTAATAAAGTGACCAGTTAAACAGGTAGTGTGTCTATGGTGTAATATAACATTATTTACAACATAATAAATAAATAAAAGACGTAATTTCGTGAACGGATTAAATGGAGCTCGTCTGCAAGTGTTTTTTTATTAGTTAATAAAGCATTAGATATATAAAAGATAAATAATCGTGTTATTTTAGATTTAAAAAGTGGTTGCAATTTGTGTTAAAAATTACGAAGAAAAGAACATGTGTGTTTCAATTCTAAAAACCTAATTACGATCTACAAGTCCCAAAAATAAAAACAAAAAAATATATTTTATAAATAAAAATCCCAATGAACTGTAAAAACAATAACAAACAGAGCTCCTCTATAACCATTCAAATACTGATATTCCTTAAAAAAACAACTAAATATTCACGAGTCTTAACTCCACAACCCTTTTTAACAACAAAAAATATCTAAAATAAAGATGGTCCCATTTGGGCGCCAATATCTAAGGACACTATTCTAATACACTATATTAAATTATATGAGATGAAAGTGGGGTGATAAGACAAAGATGTGCGTGGAAGCTGTGATCGCTAACATTGATGCTTAGCAGTGACATGTAGCTGAATTAGGCATTCATTTGAAAGGCTGTCTTGTGGCAATATAGTTTTCAAACTAAAAATCTAACAAATCGTATTTATTATCAAGTTGTAATAGTTCAAGTATATTAACGCTCACTTGCACTAGCAATCACTAACACTCAAGTTCGATCAGCACATCTAAACTGAGTTCAAGAGCGGACAGTGTCATCATTGTTACGGATTATTTATTGTCACTGACGGCTCTTTAACGCGGTTTAGACGTGTTGATCGCATTCTTTTCGTTGGTGAAATTGGTTCTCAATAAATTTTAAGCTAAACTTATTATATTTAAAACATAGTTCTGTCTCTATCATATTTAATCGATTAACAGAAACGGAACTCTGTTTTAAATTTGTTTACCATTTTGCAGGTATTTGGTGAAAGTGAGCTCAAAACTGTAAGTTTATTATATTTAACAGTAAAAAGTATGTGTTTTTTTTTTTAATTATCTTTACTACTGTTAAACTGAATAAATTAATATAGATATAAGGAAAAATGTCACAAAACGCCTTTAAAACTCCAAATAGTCTACTTGCGAGCCAGCATCAAGCCATAGCTAATGGGGCTATTATTATAATAATATAACGAAAAAATATAATAACAAGACACCACCGAAATAATAATATATGTGTAACGTTATTGTCAGGTTAGTTACGATATGGAGAAACTGTGTATGTTAACCGTGTATGTATTAATGACAATGAGTTCGTTGAGTTTTCAGGCAGTTGAGATTAACCTCGAGTTTGACTGTTTGGAGCAGTTGTACCGTATTTTTTAAAAACTTAATTTTAAAAGTGGTCCTCATATGCAGCACAATACACTAAGAATATTTTGAGCTAAAATGATCTATAAAAAAACCACTTACAAAAAATCTATATAAAATTATGTTCTTTTTGTCAACTACAGAAATTAAATATTTGACAGAAATGCAACAACGTTTTGCGTTTAACGCGAAATGTTTTTGCGGCCACAATAGGCCGTAGAATACCACTCAACGAATTTTTTAATGAAAAAAGTTGCGTCCATATTTTAAATCGAACTTTCTATTTTACTTCTTTGGTCATATATGAATAAGATTTTTTTTAATAAAAGTATGATATCCATCTTTTTGTAAAAATATAATAAAATATTTTTAATAAAAAAATTGTTTTTACGTTACAACAGCCTCAAACAGTTCCCAACCGTACCCCGGTGCGTATTATGTACAATATCCAGTGCATCATCTATGTGGGTAGAGACTCACCGTTTGGAGAACCGCGAGGACAGCTTGGAGAAGAAGGAAGGCCGCGCCTGGTGCGGGGAGCCCCCGTCGCCGTACGCGCCGCCCGACGACCCGCGTGACCGGGTCTGACCTGGAAGCCCAACAAGTAGCTTAGTATCTGTAATAAACTATGTTGATTAAATACACGTTACAACGATAACACGTCTGCTTTTTTACTATAGAGGGGTTAGGTATTGTACGTTACACATTCACCAGTTATATTAAACTGAGAGATTCTTAATCTAAACTAATATTATACAGAGGAAAGATTTGATTGTTTGTTTGTTTGTTTGCATTAAATAGGCTCCGAAACCACTGGTCCGATTTGAAAAATTCTTTCAGTGTTAGATATCCCATTTATGAGGAAGGCTATAGGCTATATATCATCACGCTACGACCAATAGGAGTGGAGCAGTAATGAAAAATGTTGCGAAAACGGGGAAAATGTGACGCAAACGAAGTTTCGCCGGACAGCTAGTAGAGAAAATATTTTTCCCGAATCGAACAAGAAGGACTGGACAGGACAGTGGTCTATCACGTGATCATGTCATCTTATAGCAGTATTCTTTCAATCTTATTCCAGAGCGGGAAAGATGGCGTTACACATCCTCTATAGCTCAGTCTCTTTCCCACATTGGAGTGACATCACTGGCCACCCCCCAGAGGACACGGATATTTCTGTAGTCGAATAAGGCACAAATAATCAAAATGTTAGTACGAATATATATACAAACATGGAGCATTCACAATTTCATTCATCAGAGATCTGTCATTGACAAGCAACCACTTATATAACGCATTCCGTTTCAGTATTGTCCAAATATTCGCGTCGCGTTAAACTAAACCTTATGAACAAAGTAACGCAAATATTTGCACAAATACGCGAATTGTCGAAGTGCCAACAACACATATCACGTAGGTCCAAAAGTTTCCGGCCTATACAGATATTAGATTAATCAGAGATACAAAAATTACATGTCACTAAATTACTGAAATTTTCTCTAATTACCAGAGATCGGAGTAGGTAGATTGATTTTTGGTACTTGTATCATAAATGCACACAGAAAGAATAACATGGATAAGCCATTTTTCCGGAAAATAATTCCGGTATTTCCGGATTCAATTAAATATTGTTAATGTTAGTAGCGATATTATTACTATTCAATTCAAAATTTAAAGGAAGGTATCAAAACTAAATTAATTTATTATTTATCTGTTGAATAATAAAAACAATCGCTTCCGATCGAAGCATTAATAATTATGTTTATTTTTCGCCTTTTTATTGCCACAACTTTTTATAAATTGTTGCACTTAAATTTCAATCAAATCAACCAATTCCGGAGTTCGGAGTTGTTCTGTATGGTGTCGAACGTAAAGAATAGCACCATCCCATATCTTCCCGTGGGTGTCGTAAGAGGCGACTAACGGACTTGCTAGAGAATGGGCAGCAGCATTCTCTGTGCTTTTTTTAACAACAGTACTGTGATCGCCAACCCGCCTGCCAAGCGTGGCGATTATGGCAAAACCCCCCTTATGTCAATGTGGCGTTGGGGGAGGCCTATGTCCAGCAGTGGACGTCTTTCGGCTGAAATGATGATGATGATGAACCATATCAGTTTCGGATCAATGACCCCAATTCAATCTACCTACTCCGATCTATGCTAATTACCCACACTAGAAAACTTAATATTTTTGTTCAATATAATCTCCCTTTATTTCAATCCATTTTTTTAAATATTAATCCTATATTTTTATAGGTAAAGCCAGAAGCTTTTGAACGTTACCATCTAAAGCAGATTTGATTTGCAGTTTAATTTGTTTACTTTGAGTAGAGTCGTAGCCGAGTTGTGGATCAGCAGTTCGTCGGCTTAGTTTCACTACAACGAGACATTTGGAGTTTTTATTCTCAATAAATATATTAATCGGACGGCCAATTACGCTGCGATCTACCGGAGAGGTCCACCTAAGCCGAAGCCTGTATACTACGCAAGAAGTTGGAATATTATTAAGCCCAAAATTTAGCACGTATTGGAGTACTTAAACCTTTTTTATTTTTATTTATACTAATTAGGCTTGCGTATGAATGAGGAGCTCGTGGCTAAATAATAACAGCCGCCCAGGTCGATCTTTAAGGTTAAGCCGTGCTTGCCGAGGTTGGTCTGTGGATGGGTGACCATAATTACATATCGAGTTTCCTCCGTGCCTCGAAAAGCACGTTAAGCCGTTGGTCCCGGCTGTCATTTGTAGATCTTTGACAGTCGTTACGAGTAGTCAGAAGCTAAAAGTCTGACATCCAGTCTTACCAAGGGGTACCGTATTACCCAGTTACTGGGTTGTGGAGGTCAGATAGGCAGTCGCTTCATGTAAAATACTGGTACTCAGCTGCATCCGGTTAGACTGGAAGCCGACCCCAAGATAGTTTGGGAAAAGGCTAGGCAGATGATGATGAGGCTTGCGTATGAATGTGGATGGGTATAAGGGTAGAGGAAGACCAAAGAAACGATGGATGGACTGTGTGAAGGATGATATGGCAAGAAAGGAGATATCCCA
Organism: Cerastis rubricosa; assembly: GCA_949152445.1. NCBI lineage: Eukaryota > Metazoa > Arthropoda > Insecta > Lepidoptera > Noctuidae > Cerastis > Cerastis rubricosa. The sequence continues at coordinate 12,360,309 of OX424548.1, read as the reverse complement.
TGATATGACAAGTAATAGAGAAATATGGAAGAAGAAGACATGCTGCGCCGACCCCAAACGAATTGGGATAAGGGCAAGAGAATGATGATAATGACTAATTAGGCTTGCGTTTGGCGGCAACTCGCCTGATGTGCAGCGATGATGCGACCTAGGGTGTAGCATGCATACCATGCCTAGAAGAAACCGATTCACTCGAACTTTGAACTTTTTTTATTCTTACTTTTGTATAGATTCTTTTTCATTCACATTTTTTGGGAATGTGTGGACATTTTAGGCTTTTTTTTTACCATCTTCTTTTTCTAACTTTTGTAGTAAGCGATGACTTATTGTCGGGCCTACGCTGTCCTCTCATACTTAGGTACTAACGCTGTAACATCCAAATATTGTAGAACCAAATGATTTTAAAAGAGTAACCATGGAGTTTCTTGCCGGTTCTTCTCCATAGGAAACGACCAACCCGAACCGTGCACCATTTGTCGACGTTTTATAAGTGCCCATGTAGGCCTATGTAAAATAAAATATTTTGATTTTGAAGACATCCAGACTAAACTGATCAGGGAACAGAGAAGCCAGCACAGTGAATTCCACAGCCTGGAGGTTCGCACAATAAATGTGGAAGTATAGCGCTTTGTTCGGGTCTTTGGAAATTCAACCATAAAACGGTGACGCTACACCGTATCTCTGCTTATCCGATGATAGAATGGGAATAGGGGAATCAGATTGTGCAGTTTCTGAACCTGAGTAGGCGAACCGCGCGAAATCAAATCTAAACTATTTTCAATAATCTTTTCGGTATACGCTACCGTCCTAAACAGGATACAAAAAAAAAAAGAATAATGGGTAAGATGTGGTTACCTGTAATTGAGTATGCGTTACATGACCATTTATTCTGTTCTAGATTTCATTTATTATAAGAAATTGTAACACAAACTCGTTGGTAATCCAAAATAAATAGTACAAGCTGTTCCGGTAAATCGCAGCATGTATGGCCGCCATAATATCGTTGGCGAAAGGGGATGGAAGATTTTTGTATAAAACCTGGCTTGCCCAGCTTCCACCATTTTATTTTAATACAAAAGTTACAATCTTCGCCATCAGTACAACTTAGATAGCTTACATTTCGGTAACGCGACGCTTTAGAAGAGTTTGACTTATACAATAGTTGTTTGCATTGGTACAGTCGGCATCAGAAGTCGGTTAACACTGATCAATATTACACCAAGTTTTGTGCTGATCAGTGTGATCTGATGTAATATGTTTTGCGAATTTGTGTAACCATTGATGAAAATATTGTTTTGTCTTTTACTCCGGTCTGTTAATATGGATCGTTCTAAAACTAAGACGTCTTATAATTTTGGATATGTATAGCGACTTTCGATGCTGACCGTACCAGCTGTTTTTTAATTCAGGTCTTATGCATGGCCGCTATAAAAAAAATGGCGGATTTTAGGCAGCCCAATATACTCCAACCCCTTTGAAATGTTGGTGAATAGTAATATAATGTTACCTGAATGGAAGGTGGACCTCGAAGGTACATTCCTAGGGAATACCAAGGGGTTGGGGAACTCCCTCCGTGCGCCCGTCGCGCCCCCTCCCGTCGACACTTGCGAGTTCAGGCTGGAACGAAATAATACATTTATATTTATAATAGATAATTTATATATAATAATTTTATATTATTTTGTAGACTGACGGACTAACAGCTACGACAGTGAGTTAAAAAAAAACATAAAATACTGTGCCAGATAATATAATGATAAAAAAATTGGGATTAAAATATATAATTATAAATTATATTATATTTAAGGTTGTATTTTTATAAATAAATAATGAAAAATAAACATAAAGGAAATATTTACAGGACATAATATAATAAATTTCAATATTATAATATACCTCTACCACTACAGCTGCTAAGAATGATAGTCTAATTTTGAAATAAAAATTACATTAGTAACAAAACATCAATCTGAAAAAGAAAAACTAAAACCCACTTAAAACAAAATTTAAAAAAAACAATGTGCAAAAATAAAAGATGATTTCCAATCTGCGATAGCTCATTAGTAGTTGTGTTTAAGCCAATTTAAAAAAAGAAAATAAAAATAAACTTCGTGAATTCAACCATAAATTGATGCTGTAAATACTGCAAAGCAAAATATCTGTGAAAAACAAGCAGATTGTCACCGTAACAGCGAATCAGCAAAACTAAACGACGAACATCACCAAGAAATAAAACCTTCAATGACGGACAAAAAACTACATTACAGTACATGACCGTTAATATGACACTTTGTCGAGTTTTAGAAAGAGTGTCTCAATGTTAGGTATCTTGAGCATATATATATTTTTTTAATGTCCTGTTCTATCCCACTGCTCGGCAAAGGCCTCCCCCAATTCCTTCCATGAGTGTTTTTCTTTCATCATGAGCATTACGTTACAAATAGACGCTCCCGGTGGGCGCGTCCACTATCCAAGATTCGATTTTGTACAGAAACCAATACGTGATTGTTACAATTTGTATCGTTAAGGTTCTCCTCACTCACTGATGTAATGCTTGAATCTGAACTGTGACATTATTGGCGAATACATTGGATCAATCGCGCCTAAAGGACCGGGGGGTCCTTTAGGCGCGATTGATCCAATGTTTAAAAAAGTTTCCAATTCGCGGTTGGTCCGCTTCGGGTTGGTCCAATATAATATTACCAAAATTAAACAAATTAACTAAACGACACTTGGACCTACCGCGAATTAGACCAATCGCGAATTAAACCAATCCCGAATCGGACCAATCGCGAATGAGGTGAATTGGACCAATCGCGCCTAAAGGCCCCGGTGATATGCCTTGACAGAGACGAAACTATAGCGAGATAAGACAAATCGCTCAAATAACGTTGGCTCCATTGGTAAAAAAATGTGAAATGCATTGAAAAAACAAGATGGCGACGTCAATTCCAATTTTCGCGACACGCCAAAAAAAAACTTGTACAGTTAGGAGCATTTTTTGTCAGATGAACCTACTCGTGAGAAAGTCTCGTTCTAAAACTAAGTGTGCCAGATCAACGGTCCGGAACTGCACTAGCATCAAGCCGAACCAAACAAACCTTCTTCGGAACCAAAGCTTGGATAAAAAAAAACCAGCGCGAAGCTACTACCACGAAGCATTCGATACTTTTGTGTACCGGTACCGGTATCGGTATGTGGAGGTACCTCGGGCGGGGCTGTGCGAGGTCCCGCGCGGACGCATTGTGGGGCTGCGAGTCGGCGCCCAGCGGCGGGGCTCCGCTCGCGGACGAGATGGAGGCGCTTTTCACGTGGGTCTTCGCCCCAGGAGTCGCCCCTGTCCCGGTGGACCCGTTGCTGGTACTTCCGGTTCCGTTTTTAGTCTCCGCCGCCGGGGCGCTGTTTAGTGCGTCGTCAAGCATGCTGTTAGTCCCGCGTCATGCGTATATAGATATATATTCGGATATATATACAGTGTAAATTGAAGATTACATAAATATAGATAATATAGATATGATTTTACTTTACTTTTAAAATATTTATGGGGAGTTTTTTCACATGGTAATACAGAGAGAGACATGGACAATGTTTTACCACATTTTGACACAAAATTATCACATTATGAGACGAGGACACACAATTTTACAATAAACATAATTTTAGGTTTAAAAGGCATACAGTGGTTTATACCACATAAACCAATATAAATGATGGTAAAAACTGGATAGAAATACGACCTAGATAAGCAAATTTGAATAGTTATACTGTACCAAAACGTATTAAAACGAAGCACGCACCAACAATTTCGTTGGTCTCCCGTGTTGTCGCACTAGTTTCAATAGTTAGGGAGCAGAATCTTCTATTAGTCATCATCATCATCATCAGCCAATTGCAATCCACTGCTGGTCATAGGCCTCTCCAATCAACCAGATCCTCGACCACTTTCATCATGCTGCTAATAGCTCCCTTCCGAAGATTGTCGTGTCTTTTCCATGGGATCCAGATCACCTCATACCGTATTCGATCGCTCAGACAAAGACAATGCTTGACCTTTTGAACACCAGAGCATAAACGTACTATCAGAAAAGTGGGAATAGGCTCATTTTTCAAACAAAATCCCGTGCACACGATGACCACATCTGTTTAACACCCTTACTTTTATTGGTCCACACAAATAGTTTGCGGACCAATAGTACTTAAACCAAAAAATCATTTAAAAAGAAAAACGCGACCCTTTTTTAAAATACGTTTTGTTTTATTAAAAATCTCAGTCTCTGTTAATGATCCCAGATGATTGACTACCGTTTTTCGATCAATAGGAATAAAACAAAAAAGGGACCAATTAATAGAAAGTTTTTAACTGTTTTAACGCTGCAAGCAAGGATAGTCCTTACCGTGCTCAGATACCCAGTTTGGTGATGGTACGCGCGTGCCCTCCACGACAAGCCACAAATCCACCGCAAATACTTACAAATAAAATGTCGGATTCTACAACTTTTATTTACCTTTTTTTAATAAGATATTTAATATTGATAAAATTTTTAAGATATATAAATAAACACATACAAAAGTAATGATTTAAATTGTTTATTTCGTTTTTTGTCACATATTTGTGACGAGCCGTAAAGGGCATGCGTTTGCTCATCTCGTATATGTGACAATGGCGTTCAAAAGGTTAACAGTATGTTACGTGCTTCAATGCGATTAAGTTCCAATAATCATCCCGAGCACTCGTATTCCTCGCTTCGTGTATTCAGCTGCTTCCGATCCCTACACAGGCAATAAGTAAGGTACATAGTATACATACGTTGTCGCGTCGTGTGGCGGCGACAGCTTGGGCGGCTGCGGCGGCGCGGGCTCGTACGTCTGCGTGCGCCGCGCCGCGCCCGTCAGCGTGCGCGAGCGCGGCTCCAGCTTGGGCGCCGCGCTCGACGGCCGGGTCGTGCTCGCCACCTGGGGGGAGGACGACATGCTTACATAATGGCCTTTTTTGGGGGGTCGAGGTACACAATGAAAAAAATATAGGGTGGAAAAGACATCTACGCGAAATGAGAAAAGAACGTCATTCTGAACCGGGCCACATGGAAATTCTACATCGGTAATTTAAAAAAAAAATATTAGCTGTTCCATGCTTTTTGACCGTGTAGCTATAGCACTTTTGTAGGAAACAGCTGTTTTTATTTAAGTACCGACTAATAATGTCATCAATATTTTTTTAAAAACAGCAGTTTCCTACAAAAGTGCAATTTCTACTAATAAATTTCGATGTGGTGAGTTCAGGACAATGTACTGTACTAAATATGTGGTTAGCGTTTTCACTTCCTATATACAAGGGCGTGAAAAGAATCCAAGAAGTCAAAAGTACCGAACATCTTTCAAACGCTATCAGTAACACTTGTAACAGGATATTTACCATGTTTATTATTTGTTTCGAGTTCCCGATATTTCGGCGTTGTTGCAAACGCCATGATCATGGATAAACTGAAGTTATTGTCTAAACTAATATTATAAAGAGGAAAGATTTGATTGTTTGTTTGTTTGTATGTTTGTTTGTTTGCATTGAATAGGCTCCGAAACTACTGGACCGATTTGAAAAATTCTTTCAGTGTTAGATAGCCCATATACCGAGGAAGGCTATATATCATCACGCTACGACCAATGGCAGTGGAACAGCAATGAAAAATGTTGCGAAAACGGGGAAAATGTGACGCAAACGAAGTTGTGCCAGTCAGCTAGTTATTCATAATAAACATGGTAAATATCCCGTAACAAGTGTTATTGCTAGTGTAAGTGACCATCTTTCAAACGTGTAAAGCTAGGCATACAACGCCAGGATTTCCCTGGCAGGTTGGGCAAAAAATATCAACATTCATATAGTTCAGGTCAAGGTGAGGAAACCTGCACAGTTTTGCAACACATTGAAGGCAAATCAGGTCTCAGCACGACGAATAGCAGTAAGCTGTATGGAGCGGCACACAAAAAGCGTCAGGAATCTTCACGCGTGGTGTCCGCACGAATCCAAACCACCTAAAAACTTTTACAGAAATATGTGTCTTATTTTTTGTGAAATAAGTACAATGTTAAATTGTCTGTGACGCGACGAGACGAGCATAATATATGTACAGTGTATTCACCAGAGATCGGAATCGGTAGAGTATTTTGCCTAAACTTCAAGGAAGTAAGTTGTGGGTAAGTACTATTTAAAGTCAGACTAAATTGCTGGCAACCTTGACTAAGTTGCCAGTAATTTAGTCATTAGTAATCTTAGCAATTACTGTAAGTTTTCTCATATTAGGGATTATTTGTATGTTTCATAATATATATTACTTCATTTGATCTGTATATACAGGGTGTAAGAGAAAGGGTATCTACATACTTAAGGGTGTGCTACAGACCATCAAATTGAACATGTTTCTCCAGAAACAAACATCGTAATAACGAAATAATTATCTGTTGCCCCATACAAAATTTCAATACCTATTCGACCCAAATGTATGGGGGCAGCTGATATTTTTTTCGCTATGATCATTATTCTTTGTGGAGAAACATGTACAGTTTGATGGTCTATAGCACACCGTTAAGTATGTATATACCCTTTCCGTTACCCCCTGTATATGTATTAGTATGTACCTATTTATGTATATCAGTTTATGTTAGCAAAGCGCTATTTTTCTTTTTTGTTTTGTACTCTAACACAATGCTGTCCTACTTGACCCAAAGGTTGACTGGTGAGAATGCCTTGTGGCATTAAGTCTGCCTATGTACCACCAATGCAGGTGAAGTTTAAATAAACAAATAATACCTCACTCTGATTTAACAGCTTTATTTTAGCACTTAAAAATCATTCCGTGGTTTTATGTGGAGGTTATTATCCACATCTACGAGCAGTAAGCCGTGGGTTCGAACCCAGGCAGGCACATTACTTTGTGTTATTTATTTCATCACCACTGCTTTCAAAAATTGGTGAAGGAAAACATCGTGAGGAAACCGGCATGTACTAGAACTGAAAATTCGAAGACATGTGACCTCTACCAACCCGCACTAGGCCGACGTGGTAGATTACAGCCCACTTTCTCACATAGAGAGGAGGCCTGTGTCCCAGCAGTGGGAACATTATAGGCTGATGATGATTATCCACATGTTACTTCTACTTACCCGCTCGAAGTTTAGGCAATTATACTCTACCTATTCCGATTTCTAGTAATCACCTACTATTTAATATCTACGGGAATATGCATTTATTTTAAGCACGTAAGATCTATATTCAATTGTACAGTTCAAAAAAAGTTACGGATGTCTATTTTTTATAAACTCTACAAATAATTATAAATCTAATATCTAAATTATGCTTGAGAAGTCAAAACTTCGACATATCAATCGATATTACAAGCTCTACTTGCAAATGCTCAAACGTCAAAATATAGGGTGGCACATTTTAATAAGAACGTTTCACGGCTTTTCATACGAACTTTCAAGCCCTTATTTTCCGAAATGACTAAACCGATTTTAATGATACTTCATACGCATAAGCAGGATACATAGGTCTAAAAACTTACTAGAAAACATTCTGAAAATATCTTAAAAAAAAGAGAATAGGAAATTTATCCTTCTATGGATAAAATTTTCTCTTGTAACTTTTTAGACCTATGTATCGTGCTTATGCGTATAGTTTCATTAAAATCAGTTCAATCATTTCGGCAAATAAGGAATTGAAAATTTTGTATGAAATGCCGTATGGCGTAAACGCTCTTAAGTTTAAGTATCTTTTTTTATAAGTAAGGGGGTAAAGTATCATCTCGTCACGTCATTTGTCACTACATACCTATGTATAACTAAATTACCCACAACCTGTACATACACCACACAAAGGGACAGAAAAATGAAGAGCATCTTTGTATACCTTTCGTACCTGCATTTGAGCGATCCGCGCTGTGTTCTCCTTGATAGACGCCGAGTCAATCGTGTTCTGGAACAAAAAAAAATATTACTTTTTAGAGTCAACAAAATTGCCCGACCATGGAGTTTCTTGCAGGTTCTTCTCCATAGAAAAAGACCCGAACCGTGCACCTTTTTCTCAGCGTTTTATAAGTGCCCATGAAGGCTTAGGTGAAATCAAATATTTTGATTGTGATTTTGATCTGGGGATCGAACCCAGGTCGCGATTGCAACAACCAATCAATCGAGACAGTTGTTGGAGTTGCCATTTTTACGGTCTAATTTGCACGTCTTATATTCCTGATATTTTACTGATATAAATACATTTTAAGTAACAAAAAGCATTTATTAAAATTAAACCCTAGTTTTGTCAGTTCAAAAGTGTCCGACTTATGAACGAGAAAACTAAAAGGTTTAATTTAACAATCAACTGACAATGAAAAGCATTCTGTCCGACAATTTTTTTGCGAAAAAAGTAGATTTCATAAAGAAAAACGAACAAGATGCTTCATGAAAACTCATTTTAAATCAAGTTAACTATTACAAAATACTAACTGAAGTTGACAGACAGAAAGAGACAAAATTAATACAATAATAACGCACCTGTCTTTTAAAATTAGAGGTCGTTGTAGTAGCCGTGGATGTGGTGTTGTTCGAAGCAGTCGTGGTCGTACCTACTGGAAGAATGTTCCTTATAGTACATACGAAACTTAGCAACACAGAATTCCGAAAGCACACTCAACAAAAGAGGTATGTAACCAGATCAGGAATGAACGTCCAAAGATGAATATTCAAATATGTTTGTTCACTCAAAGCCAAAATCCTTTAAAACACTAACATAACACGTACTTTTATTTCAAAAAGATTTAGGCAGAGGTGTGATTATAACAAAAAAAAAAACATTCTTATTCAGTGCGTAATAACTGTTTTACCAAACCGTTTCAATAATTTGACAAAGAAGAGTTTATAAGGTGCCTGTTTACAAATCTCTTTTATTGATAGTACATTTCATCGAATAGCCTCACCACCATTTTCCTGAACGATATTTATTAACATAAAATTTAGTACAGCGACATCTGTTGAGTGCAAAGCATAAGTGCGTTGTCAATTTTGTGAAAACAAATCGTGCTTTACAATCAACATTTTACCAACTTATCATGCAGATGAGCGTTTTGGTTTTCTCCCAAACATTTTCGAAGATGGTTAGAAAAACTGTCAATTTTTGCCGATAATTTTTGAGTCTGCGTAAATGTTTGTCAATTTTACACTTACATTGGAACTTATAAAATCCAATTTGATTTACCACTTGAATATGATGGCCTGATGGGACTAATCTCATATTTTTACTGAATAGGATTGTGTTTGTGAAGTGTTGATGCGGCCTAGGGTGGGGCACAATTGCCTGTTCTCCTCTTACATTTTTATGTTGATGATACCAATGGAATATTAATTTTTAATAGAATCTTAAGCAAAACATCTATAATCTATGCATTAATGTTAACTATAATGTAGCTGAAAAAATGCCAATCACCCATGATATTTTTTATTTTGATTGTTATGAAAAATAAAGTATAGTTATCTAAAGCAGAAACATATTTACTACTAATTCTATTCCGCTGTATTTTCTTTTTTATGAAAGTTTAGAGCTGGTGATTGAATAACAATAGATGATGTGTTTGAAATTAGGTTCGAAAGATTACGTTTTACAATAAGCAACATCGACTAAAAACTACGCTTACAGTACTTTTTCTACGTCACATTATGTAAATATAAACAAGCCGATGATCCACAAAATAACTGATTATCGTTGCATATTGACATCTGTAATATTAAATGCATTTCAAAGAAAAACCGATAACGTCAAATGTGTCTGCAATTAGTCAGCGAATTCCGAACTAAGTGTTAAAAATTTTGCTGTAATTATATTCGTGACGTGGAAAAAGGAACTGCATTATAAAAGAACTACTTAATAAAATTGTGAGTATAGTTTTTTTTGCTTTTGAGTTCTAGTGGCCTACCATGACGTCTTATAGCAGGATTGTTTTTATCTTATCCCAGTGTGGGACAGAGACGGAGCTAAAGAGGACGTATTTCCCACTCTGTAATAATATAAGACGTAATGGTAGGCCACCTGGGATAGGTTTCAAATTGTTTTTCTTTTTTGTAAAATATGTGAAAGTTGAATCTAGAGCCAAAGGTGTTTTCAGATGTGTTTTGTAATTATTTGCATTGACTTTGTTACGTAGGTGTGTTTATATGTATGCTAGTATACAGGTGTGTTGATGTTTAAGGTTTATGGTGTATGTGATTATTTAGTTTGTGAATAAGTGTGTTTGTGTTTTTTATCGTTTATGCGGGTGTATCACTGAAGTGTTGAGATGTGTAGTGTGTGTGTATATGGTGCGTACGTACATGTGGTGAGCTTCCGTGCGTTACCTTGCGTGCGCGCGACCTCGGCGCCCGAGGAGGCGCGGCGCGAGGCGGCGGGGCGCGCGGACGCGGAGATGGAGCGCTGCACGCCGCGGTGGCCGGGCGAGCCACCCGCACCGCCGCCCGCGCCTTCAGGGTACCCACGTTACACCATATCCCAAAGCGCCACCGATCGCAACCGAGCGATATCCCTAACTTAGCACCCCTTCATACCCGGCCTAGGCACCCATTTACCGATAACACCCAATAATTTTCGTGAAACATTGATTTATTATCCCATCATACCCGGCCTAGACACCCATATTTCAATATCACGCTAAAACATTCTCAGAGATGGGAATCATGCCTTCGCTTCGAAAAAAAGAGTAGACCTAGTTCCGATTAGTAGCCCAGTTGCCACTAAGCAGGTGCTCAGTGGCAACCCTTACATGACACCCCACTGTGACCTAATTAGCCTCCTCCCCATATTGGCAACTGTATTGGCCACACAGGTCATCCTACAACCCATGATCGTTCATAGCCACAAGTCCTAGCATACTTTATAAGATCCAAATATGAATGGCACCCAGTGATTTTGATCTAAAAAAACCCAAATTGAAATCCCAACATCAAAAATGAATTTTCCCAAAAGATGAAGTCCCCAAAACTGGTTATAAATGAAAATTAAAACTTTACTCTCGGTTGTGATCGGTTTGCGGTACGTAAAAGCACACGATACACAATAATAATAAGAAGCAATAGGTATTATAGTATGAACCTAATTTATTTTATTTTTTGGGTCAACAATATTTTGACACAAATTTACTGTTTATTTTTTAATTATTTTACTTGATATTTTTGGTTTGTAAGAAAGATTTAGATCCACTTGCACCAAAAATTACTAAATACGTTTAACACTATGAAAACATAATTCGGTCATGTGTCAACTATTTGAAGGAAGCTAGCAGCATAATTTTAGCGTTAAATAAAATTAAAGAGCCATGTTACAAGTGGGCCTCAGTGTGAATTGTATTAAAATGCTGAGATTAAAAAATTCCTAAGTTAGATTTAGTAAAATGGTGTCATAAAATTGCTGTCCAGACAATACAAATGATAAATAAAGACGCGCTCGTACAAAACGTAGAATAATGACAGTGAATAAACCCAGTTAGAATTAAGCTAAGCTGAATCAGTATGCGCTTTTGACGAATGGTCTAAGGCAGCGCGCGAAATTCGGATATTGATAGCGATTGTATGCACGGGCGAATTTTATAATCACCCACACGAACGAAGGTTTACGTTTTTTGCAAATTACATTTCAGAGGCCTTAGCAAAAGCGCGCGGTGTAATAAGTTGTTTTTAAAATGAAAATACTCGTTTCACATATAATATTTTCATAATTTTAAGAATTAATCTATCTATGGATGATACTGATAGTGTTTGTCGCCAACAATTTATTTAAGATGCTAAAGCATAATTGTATTTTCGATGAATAAATAAAGTCAATGAATAAATTGACGTTATTTATACCACGTTTACACCGCGCGCGTGCTAGGACCTCAGAGCTGCAATTCGCAAAAAACTTAAGGTAATTTAAATTTAGCGGTCTAACTCGGAGCAAAAGCTTCATCAATTTATTTTCCGTCGGTTTCGGTCTAACCAGCTGAAAACGCTTCACGTAACCATATTTTTCGTTAAAACTTTTGAACCGGAACAATAGGTGGTAATTCAGCGGTTTTGCCGATAGTACTTTTCATAACATAACATGTAATCCCCAAAGGATTAGGCAGAGAACTACCTTAAGCATATTCACATTTTCCAGTTATGTTAAGTACTTTTTATTTTAATTTTTAATCACCAAATTAATTAATTAGTAGCCCCATGTAGTAAAATATATTATATGCAAAATTTTAGAGCCCTTTTAAATGTTATTTTAAAGCAATAATATTGCTTATGTACACAGCCTAATAATTATATTTCTATGTTTGTAGAATCTTATTTAAATTGCTTATATTTTTAGGTTGAGCGTCTTATGTGACTCCGAGTTTTTCTTGTGCCGCGTAATTTAAGCGTTTGTGGTTCACGATGACACAAAATGCGATCAGACTTTCATATGAAAGTCAAACGCAATACAAAAACGAGACTCTCATGAGCTCACGTAAATGGCCTCACCATAAAGATGGACCATGGACTATTATGCTGAGGCCAATTGCCAAAGTTGCACGATTGAATAATAACCCTAGAATTATTACCAATTTTGCTTGAACAGTAGGCTAAATCAACCTAACACTGTAATTTGACAGTATAACATAATATCAATATTTCGACCATAGCATTGGTATTTCTACCATAATATTGCTATTTCTACCATAACATTGGTATTTCTACCATAATATTGGTATTTCTACCATAACATTGGCATTTCTACCATAACATTGGTATTTCCACCATAATCTTAACATTACTACCATAATATCTAGCAGTTAATGTCCAAACGAATATGCTATAGTTACCTGAGTGCGCGTTGGCGGCCGGCGTGGTGCCGGGCGCGGTGCCGCCGGGCGCCGCCGTGCGCAGCGACAGCGACGAGCCCGAGCGGCTGCCGTCCGACTCCGGCTGCGGGGTATGCAACTGTACAGTCAGCTGAGGCTTCCATAGACATACATCATAGATAAAAATATCCATAATGAAGTCGAAATGCATTTCTTCCCGTCAAAGCAATTTTTTTACTAGACTATGGTCTATCTCGGATATTGGAGGACAATATTCGCACTTTTTGTTAGCTTTTTTTTTGACGTGACAACGTCTAATAAGTCGATGAACGCACGAAAAAGGATGACTCATTTTAACGTTACTGTCGACGATGGAAGCGAGAGCGCTGCACGAGCGAGGGAAACGCACGATCGGCTTGAGCGTTCGGCTTGCTATTCATAAAAGTATGCAATCATTTCATCAATGTTTTGTTCTGACGTTGTCACGTTAAAACTATCGTCCGTAAACCGACTTTAAAGACAACCAATATTTTTTTATTCCTCCATGATCTCTGTACATCCCATCAGCACAATGTTTTGAATGAGTTACGTTGACTCATACTATAAACCGGGATTTTTCACTCTAAAACAAAAACTCCAGCAATAAATTTTTACGTAGAGTTACTTAGTTTATTGTACAAGATGCTTGCTTGACAGCTTTGTGTTGAGTCTGTTAACACCTTGTATAATTTCCCAGTACCTACGGTCAACTCTGAACTCGCACATAAAAAAAACAAACAATGCCCGTTTCTTTGTGTTCAAGAGCACATACTGGCAGTATAGGACTATATTCCCGCACCGATCAATACCGTCTTGTCCGTACTGCCCCCTTATTCACAAATGCTTCGTCGTATGTCTATCTTTTTTGGCAATACGAAAGCGAGCGAGATAGACATATGACTTGTCGAACGACATCGAATCGAAGCGTTTGTGAATACGGGGGCTGGGAGCCTGTATCTCTATACAAACATGTGCATGGTAAGGTCTAAAAAATTCCGACTTCAACTATAATAATTATTAAAAGTTGATATCCAAACAAAAATGAATTGAAATAAAGGGACGACTATATTGAACAAAAATACTACTTTTTGAAGTGATAACTTCTTATGAGAAGGTAAACCGCTTCGTAACGTAACGGGTTACGGCGCCACTCTGTCTGGCTTCCCTCATGCATACGGCAGCAGTAGGTAAGCTCTTTCAATATTAAATAGTTCAACTTAGATTATTTTTAGTTATCACTTCTGTCATGCGTCCCGAGACGCATACGTTTTTTTTTGTCTATGTACAGAAAACTTCAATAATTTAGTGACATGATAATTTTGTATCTTTGATTAATCTAATATTGAGTAGGCCAAGAATTTTAGACCTTACTGATATAATCGAACAGCTGTTCTTTATTAAGGTCTGCATGTACCACCAATCATTTAATGCATAATGGAAATCTATAGAGCGAAACAAGACATAACACGAGTGCAGTCGCGCTTCATCCGAAAATGGTTCTTATTTGCATTACCGTAATGTTCTTATTAGTATGATACGCTTGATCACATTCTCTTGTAGGTAATATGCACATTAACTTTATACTGGTAAGGTTTATTTTCGGATGAAGCGCGTCTAGTCTAAGTTTGCTCGATAGATCCCAACCTTGGAGCTAAAACACCGTTTTTTAATAATCTTCCATTTCTAACCATAGTTTTAAATAATCAGAGACAGAATACTATGCATATAAGGCTTGCAAACCCTGATTTTGGTCCCATAATAAAACCCGGTTTTTACTATAGGACCAAAACCGGGTATAAACGCATTCGAGACACATGGTGCAAGCAAACCTTAAAGGACATAAAACAAAACATTTATGAAACATCAACAAGAATTCATCTGTATCGTAGATACATTTAAGGCACAAAATCAAATAAAACAACAACATGCACAAACAAAACACCCAGACTTGGAACAACTATCTGTTCACAAACACAAATATTTGCTCCATGCGGGAATCGAACCCGCGACCCGTAGCACAGAGGCCTCTGTGCTAATCGCGCCGTCATACCATAACGTCTGTTGTCGACATGTTCACATTTTAATGTAGTTACAAAAGGCTTGTATGTACTCTGTGGTTTTCAAAAAATCTTTGTAAAGACTAAGAAGAAGTTTTATAAAGAGGTTATGACTGCTCTTGAAATATTCACTTTTCATGTTATTTTGTTGGTTTCATCATCATCATCATTTCAGCCGAAAGACGTCCACTGCTGGACATAGGCCTCCCACAAGTTTCGCCACATTGACATAACATGGGGAGTTTTGCCATAATCGTCACGCTTGGCAGGCGGGTTGGCGATCGGAGTACGGTTGTTACAAAAGCACAGAGAACGCTGCTGCCCATTCTCTGATAAGTCCCTTAGTCGCCTCTTACGACACCCACGGGAAGATATGGGATGGTGCTATTCTTTACGTCCGACACTATACAAAGCCACTTTGTTGGTTAACTGATTAATTATTTTTTATTTAAAATCCACCAATGCACAATGCGAACAATTAAGCGATCAATTTTATTAAAGTAATTGTTTTCAATACTTTGAAACTAAACTTAGGTCTTCTAAACTCATGACAATCTCTAAATCTAGAAATTTATTCGCACTCTTGACTCTAGTCTAGGTCAGAGATGACAGAGACAAAGTCGACGATGGTACGAGCTTACCCAGAAGAAGCCTGTTCACTCTAACTTTGAAGCGATTAGGGATTAGTTTAGACCTTTTAAAAGATGGCGAGACTTTTCTCATCAACCTGCATTGCCCCTGTAGTGCATTACCCTCCCCTCACAGATCGATAACCCGTTTCCCAGTAGTATTAAATATAAAGACATCCATTCGACAAAAAAACACCCATAAATATTGGAACAGGCTCATTGAAATAATTATGGACACACATAAAAACATTGTAAAACGAAAAACACAATTAAACGAGACGAGCATTTTTTAACCGAGCACAAAAACACTTAATAAACAATTATAGAGCTTTGTCATTAACCGAATACAAATTAAGAAATAAAACACAATTCAAAAACAGAACGTTCCATTTGTCATCAACAAGAAAAAAAAACACATTTAAAAATAGAAAACTACACATCCAGAGAACATACAGCCAATTGTAAGCTCATTAAAAAATATTTAATAATAACCTTTGTACTCACGTCGGTGCTTTTCCTACCCAGCAGTAGGTACGTGGCGAACACATCGTCGTACTTGGCCTCCGCTAGCGAGTACTCGATCTCTTGCCGGTTGTAGCCGACGCACACTAGCGCCTCTGTTGGTCGAGTTGAGAACATGTGTTAGTGTATTGTGTAACTGGGTTTTCTATGGACAGATTTTGGTAAACTTAACATTTTTTTTAAACTGAAATTTGCCTGTTATCCCCGAAGGGTTAGGCCACATTATGCGATGTCCTAAGTAATAGGGGGCAAGCCTATTACCATCCACCTGACTCCGTTGATGCTACTGAGAAATTCTTGATGGGGAAAACTCAATAACGATTTTCCCGAAATGGGAATCGAACCCAGGTACTCATGGATCTGAATCAACGATCAATTTATTACATAATGAGAATAAATAAAAGAGCAATCGGATTAAAGAAAACATTTAGAAAATATAGCAGAACCATTCAGTAAGGATAGAAGAAGGAGACACATAGTTAAAAATAATCTACAACTTGATATTAATTACCTACATAGAAAACACAATACTTTTACAAATTTTCACTTTACATGCAACTTTTATATAATTATATATTTTCCTAAACATTGAAGACGGAACCATGCACAACAAATCTGCTAAAACATTTAGATACCTAGATCTTTGACGACTCTTTCTATGCTAAGGACACCAATCATTCTACTCTTACACCAATTAATTTACTTACTGCGACAATAATTGCATACCTATTCTTTTAACATAATATTTATTTTCAATTTCTACGACGTTTTCAATAAAAAATACACACAATTACAACTTCTAACATTTATATTTTTTATAAAATTCACATGACAGTAAGCTTGTAAATAAAAATATTGGACTAAAAATAAGCAGTTTATAAGTAGCTAGCATATAAGAAGTATTACATGCTTTCATTTGCGTGCGTTTAGCCGTAATACATAAAAAATAATAAATAATAGACATAAATACGCCAAAAAATTAAAATAATAGATATCTAATTGTGTCTTGTTGTAAAACTTAGTTATTATTATAGTAAGGACAACATGAAACAAAATCACTCAAAACGTTTAGCGCTAAACCTATTCTGTTTGTCACCTTTAAGCCTTTTGTAAGCCCGTTATGTTTAATTTTTGGTGTACAATAAAGTTTTATTCTATTCTATTCTATTCTTTATATGATTGACACAAACAAAACCAATTTGTGTCCCTATAATATTAGCATTAAATGTGGTGCAAATGGGCACCAAAGGTAAGCATTGCACTGGATTAAATAGTTTACATAAGTCGAGGTTTTGCTGAATTACCTATTAACGCAGTCCATTTGTGTTTGTGAGTCTGCATGATACTTTGATTCTAAACCAATTCATGCATATGTTTTAACGGGAATAATTTAACATTAATTGGAATAATTCCCTTATGAGCGTTTACGGCATTTCATTCAAACTTTCCATAAAAAATAAAATACCTAAATTAAATCTAATTCAATTAATATAATAAGGAATTAATAATCAAATTATTAAAGATAAAATAAATCTTACAATAGGAGAAAAATAATAACAAATATAATTAGAAAAATTAGGATTAGTTTGTTTCTTAAGTCCTTTTTTTCCGTAATTTTTAACCGATTTTAATAAATCTTCATACTCATAAGCTGGACACATAGGTCTAAAAAGTTACTGAACACATTTTCGAAAAATAGTGTTACAGCTAAATTAGACCGATTATAAATTATATATAGAAACAGAAATTTCCAACTGTCTTTTTTTTAAAGACTTTTCCTAAATGTGTTTTAGTAACTTTTTAGACCTGTGTATCCTGCTGATGCGTATGAAGTTTCATTAAAATCGGTTCAGTCATTTTGGAAAATAAGTACTTGAAAGTTTGTATGAAATGCCGTAAGGTGTAAACGCTCTTAATGCAAAACGATACCGTCTGGCAAAAGTGCCAACACCAACAACACGGTATTTTCATTAAAGATGTCTATGGATGAATGAAGTGCTTTATCGTAGACAAAATTACTCTTTAGTACGTTCGGTTTTACAAAGTGTTACAACAAGACATTTCCCACCCTCCACCCTAATAAAAAAACACATAAACACACATCCCCTTGCGATAACGTACCAATTTGCGCTGTGCCGAAAGTACGCATGGAATAATAAGAAATGTAAATTTTATATTATATGGGTTAGCAGAAATCAATTAGCTCATTTTAGCTTTGTGTTATTACAGTATGTGAAATAAAGAAGGGAACTTACAATATAACTTTTATAAGAGCACAAGACCATCACCTTTCTAGATGAGTTCGTGGCTAAATAATAACAGCCGCACGGGTCGATCTTTAAGGTTAAGCCGTGCTCTCCGAGGTTGGTCCTTGGACCATAATTACAATACCGAGTTTCCTCCGTGCCTCGGAAAGCACGTTAAGCCGTTGGTCCCGGCTGTCATTTGTAGATCTTTGACAGTCGTTACGAGTAGTCAGAAGCCAAAAGTCTGACATCCAGTCTTACCAAGGGGTATCGTAGTACCCCGTTACTGGCTTGTGGAAGTCAGATAGGCAGTCGCTTCATGTAAAATACTGGTACTCAGCTGCATCCGGTTAGACTGGAAGCCGACCCCAAGATAGTTTGGGAAAAGGCTAGGCCGATGATGAAGACCATCACCTGTCTAGCCAATTTCCAACTGTGTTGAGGCTTCCAGTCTAACCAGATGCAGCTGATTCCAGTATTTTACATGGAGCGACTGTCCATCTGACCTTCACAACCTAGATACTAGGTATTATAATAGATAGGACTTCTTTTGGATTGACAACAAATATCTATGAAGGACATTCGTCAAAAACTTTCAAAGTTTACGTGGCCGGTTTACTTCGTTTTAAGTTTTCATGTAAAACAACATAACATCACACCTGTAAACCGCGAAGATTCGGCAGAGGTGTATATAATAGTACACCTACATTTCGCCAGTTATGTTAAGGTCCCATGCAATAGAGGGGGCGAGCGTTTTGCCATCAACCTGGCACAATTCCAGACACCATGGCTGCTTATGAGAAATACCAGACAATTCGCCGGGGAATGGAACCCAGATCCTCATGCTCAGTAGTCGTGCTTGTAACCACTAGACCAACGGGGGATGGAGGGGGTTTTTTTAAAGCACTTTTCATTATTTCACATACTGTCTCCTGAGTGCTTATAGCATGCTATGGGCATGTCGTGTACAGGTGAGACATTACTATTAGTAAAAGTTAGTAATAAGCTTTGTTACAAGTAATCAAAGACAAAGCATTAGTATTTATTGTTATTTTACTTTAATTTTACGGTAAAATATGAAGTGATTGTGACTGAAGCTAAAGTGTTGATATATCTTGTGAATATGATGGTCCAATCCATATAAAAAGTGGTTTTTAGTGAAAGCTTGTCTGTTTACTGAATTAATCAAGCTGCTTTCTTTGCGTTGTTTATTCCCGTTTACACTTATATTAAGCGAGATCTAAATTAATACTTAAGGAGGAAGCGCCAGGCTGCGCGACTGTTCGAAAGAGATACCGTGCCCCTGGAACACAAAGGGCTAAGAAGGAACATGGATGGGTTTTAGTCAGTCAAGTCTGACACTCCCTTCCGCTCCGCCCAGAGCGGGAGGGGTAATTTGATGATTTCCTGTTCAACGGTCTGAGTTCAAATAACAACTGTGCTATTATATTTAGGCATTAATTTAAGATTCGCATAATGTGGTGTAACGGGAAATAATTTTACTAAAACCATTTTGCTCATTTAGCGTGCTAAGCTTGGATAGCTCAAGTTATTATAAATGTAAATACTTAACTTACAGTTTCATATAACTTTTAATACAAACTACTACTTTTCTTCTTTCTTTTTCTTTTATTACTAACTTCTACATTTTTATTTGTTTAGTTTTAGTAGATTTCAAAAATCAAGTTTATATGTTTAAATATCTCTGCTTTGTAACAAAATCTTTTGAACTGGACCAATTTTAAATATATTTTACTTTTAATAAATAAATTAATGCGTTCACACTGCAGCTAACAACATAACTCTTTAAAACATCTTCTATTGGAGTTAAAAAAATATTTTTTTTTTATTACAATATATCCAGTTAAAAGCTGCAGCGCTCAACTTAAGACTAACATCCGTATCTATAAATAAGTTAAAGTGTTTACTTGAGTAAATGTCATTATTTAAAATATGATTTTATGAAGTTGCTTGAAGTTGGAACTAGCTTTGCTTTTTTTGTCGGTTCTTCATCATCATCAGCCTATAATGTTCCCACTGCTGGGACACAGGCCTCCTCTCGGAGAGGGCGTGGGCTGTAATCCACCACGCGGGCCCAGTGCGGGTTGGTAGATGTCACATGTCTTCGAATTTTTAGTTCTAGGACATGCCGGTTTCTTCACGATGTTTTCTTTCACCGTTTTTGACGGCACCGGTGATAAAATAAATTACACAAAGTAATTCGCCTGCCTGGGTTCGAACCCACGGCTTACTACTCGTAAGTCGGGGCTGCCACCACTGCTCTATATCAATCTATCAATTTAGAACGTGACACTTTCAAAAAACAAAAAAAAAGATCAACAAGCGATCCAAAACAAACTTTATTTTAATGTGAAAAGGTTGATTTTACGTGCCATATACATGGTGGGGGTTGCAACACTATTTGACGTCATAAGAGTCGGTTTTACTACCTAGTCGCGCATATAGATGTTTCACGCCAAGTATTTACTCAAGTAATTACTTTAAACTTGACTATAGATATGAGTGTAACTAAAACTAAAATGACCATGAACGAAGATTCCCGAAGTAACCCGACAATTCCCGAGCATAGCCTTAGGTGAAGAGGTCGGAAGTATACCTATGGTATCCTCACCTATCCGATTATGGTCTTTGAAGTCCTGCTGCGGCTCGACGTAGGGCCGCAGCTCGTCGTCCTCGTAGCCCGTGTTCATCCACTTGTCGCGCATGATGCTCTCCAGCGACGCGCGCTTGCCCGGGTTCAGCACCAGGAACTTCTTCAGCAGGTTCTCGCAGTCCGTCGACATGTAGAACGGGATTCTGTGGAAAGAGGTTTCGGTGTCAAAGTTGTCTTTTTTTTGTGATGAAATCCTCAATCATTGCATCGCGACCATTCGCAACGTACAGACGTGCTCGTTAGCAATATTTCATTAAAACAATAACAGTGACCTTCTTTTAATTTTTGCTAAGTGTACAGTTTAGTAAATAATGAAAACATTTACATAGTCAACCTGTTGAAAAATGGAAAACAGTAGTCCAGTGCAACCTAATGCCTCGCCAGCAAAAAGCCTCCAGCCGGACTTCTCCATACCTGTTGTATCCACGCCCGATATCCAAAAATGGATGTCATCCATCGAACAGCAGTTAAATGAGGTTTGCTCTATTGCCACAGATGGCAAACTCAACTCGGAGCAGAAACTGAAAATAACAAACCTATGCCGCAAAGTGGAATCTGGTACTTCTCAAATGGCAGTTTTATATCAAGCTCTGAAACAGAAAGCCCTGCAAGCCGTCAAAATTATCGATGACCTACAAGAAAAACGCACCTTGACGGATCAAATTTCTGAACTGAAGCAGGCAATTGAGGTCACTGGTACGAAGGGAAGCACATCGTTTGCTGACATGGTAAAGAAGGGGTCAAATGATTTCGTTCGACCAAATAATTTGAGCTCTGTAGCCATTTATCCCAGCGATAAATTAAAGTCCAGTGACGAAACGAAAAACCTCGTTCAACAAATTATACGCCCTGATCAAATGAAGCTGCATGTGCGTGGAGTCCGCAAAACTAAAGATGGAGGTGTTATAATCAGCACTGAAACCAAACAGGATGCAGATAAACTAAAGCAAGCAGTCCTGTCAACATCTGTACTTACAGCCGATGAACCTAAAAAGCGCAAACCGCGGATCACGGTCGTAGGAGTGCCGACTTCTTTAGCTGATACTGATGTCCTTAGGTGCATTTACGAGCAGAATGTAGCCGATAAATTTCCAGAGATGTCAATGGAGTCCTTTTTGACCGTGGTTAAGTTCAGCCACAAATCCGGAAAGAAAGATGCGATGACCTGTAACTACATTATCGAGGTTCCAGGCAAGATTCGAAAAGCCCTAATATCTCAAGAAAGGCTATTTATAAATTGGACTTCCTGCCCAGTCAGAGATTTCACTCTAGTTACCAGATGTTACAAATGTCAACAATATGGTCATGCAGCCAAATCATGCAGAGAGGTCAACTCTACTTGCGGTCACTGCGGAGAAGCAGGACACTCGCTGTCCGAGTGCGAGAAAAAAGCGCTCTCACCTACATGTGCAACTTGCTCGCGCTTTAAAAAGCCCAATAACCACAAAACGGGAGACACTGAGTGCCCTGCTAGGAAAATAGCAGAATACAGGTATATCAACTCGATCGACTATGGAGGCGCGTAAAGCGTCATACTCTGGGTCAGACTTCCGCGTTGATACGCCTGTCGATGACACAACAACAACAGACTACTGTGCTGACCTACTCATCAATTTTTGCTGTCTACTCATAATGACATTAGTCGCTAGGTGTAATAATCGAAAACAAACAAGAGTGCTTCGACTGTGAATTTTTGCTCCATGGACTCTAACCGAATTAATGTTTCTGCTGACGCCCATTTTTCCCTGTTATTGTTACGTGTTTTAGTTCTAATTTAATAGTGTTTAAGTTAATTAGGTTTACTTTATGAAATGTTTCTAATTTGATCACTAAGATGTTAAATATTGTTTTAAAAATCTGTTGTCCTGTAAATGGTATATTTTTTGAGTTCCTTCTGCCTGTGATACAGGATTATCCTAGTACAGGCATCGAACATTGTGTGACCTACATTGTTTAATTAAGATTATTTTTGTATTTGACCCATTTTTGTTTTGGTTTTGAATAAAGATTTTATTATTATTATTATAATCCAGTCTATTTGATTTTCGAGTGTGACTCGATAATGACATCCGCCCAGGTGGCCTTATCTTATTCCAGAGTGGAAAAGAGATGGCGATAGATATCCTGTATAGCTCCGTCTCTTTCCCACACTAGAATAAGAGTAAAACAATACTGCTTTAAGAGGTCATGGTAGTCCAACAGGTCGACCGAAGGGTAAGCTACGTTTTCCAAGGTCGGTCTATGGTTGGATATGGACCCTTCATGCCTCGCAATACAACAAGCTGTTGGTCTCAGCTGTCATTGGTAGATCTTTGACAGTCAATACAAGTCGAACAACCGGCAGCCCTGGCAGGCATCGGCCCTCTCGGACCCCTTCCTGCTGACATCTCCTTGAGGCGCGCGTGGAACACTCGCGCGCCGTCGGCACGGTCTGTCGTCATAAGACGGACGGACGGTGAGCTAGTGCAAGCGGGCCTTAGAGCTTTTCGAGATTCAAAGAGGTATCAGAGTTAATGGTTAATTCTTTTTACACGACTAAGTAGACTGTCCTCTCTGTCACTATGTGCCGGTTTTAACCGAAAACTCCATGTGCCTTGTCACCAGTTCCGTACAGTACGTCGTAGTAGTTGTACAGCCCGCACGCGGTACGTCACCCACCTGTACTTCCCGCGCAGCACCCGCTCCCGCAGCTCGCGCAGCGTGGAGCCGTCGAAGGGCAGCGAGCCCGACACCAGCGTGTACAGGATCACGCCCAGCGACCACACGTCCACCTCGGGACCGTCGTACTTCTTGCCTGGAGACGAACAAACAAAATAAATAGATATTCACGTGGTGCTAGAAAAAAATTTGCCCCTTTAGTGTACTAGGAAACAACAAGAGAAAGACCTTCTCAACTCTGATAATAACCTTCATAAAATCTGAAGTGTTAGACTTAATGATACACCCACAAGTCACCAGTTGTTGAAGTCCCATGTAATAGAGGGCGAGTCTATTGCCAATCAACCGGGCTGTGTTGGTACTACTGAGAAATCTCTCATAGAAAAACCCAATAAGACTTTGCCCGACCCGAGAATCGAACCCAGAACCAGCTCAGCAATCACGCTTGCAACCACTAGACCAGGGAGGCAGCCTGATAATATCTTTCGAAACGGTCACTTTTCGCAACCGGTAAGTGTGTGCAAACGTGGGCAAAACGATGGGATTTTACAACGAGTAGCGTGGCTTTTACTTCTCAGCATACTTCAGGATCATCATTCTCCTGCCCTATCTCATCAGATACTTCCTTTCTTGTCACATCATCCTTCACGCAGTTCATCCATCGATTCTCTGGTTTTTCTCTACTCGTATAGCCATCCACAATCGCCGCATAGCATACTCCAGAATAATCATTAAAATTGCATTTTCTTCACTGCACAAGAGCGCACCGAAAAAACCATGGTCTTTAACCTGATCTGGTCAGTAAATCTACTATTTAATGGTTAGACCAAGTCCTCCAAACCCTCATAACCAAATGGTCCACATTGACCAGCAGTCAAGACCTACCTTGGAAGAGTTCAGGCGCGGCATATGGCGGACTGCCGCAGAACGTGTCGAGCTTCGCGCCCGGAGTGAACTCGTTGGAGAAACCAAAGTCCGCTATCTTAATGTTCATCTCGCCGTCCAACAGGAGATTCTCCGCCTGGAACACGAATATTAACATCATCAAATTATAATCGTAGCAGTATACAGGGTTATTGGAAAAACACCAACAACCTCTTGAGAGGTCATTCTACTCATCATTATGAACAACTTTTACTATGAGACAAAATCTGAAATCGCGAAAAAAGAAATCAGCTGTCCCGTACTTTATGTTCACATAACTCGCCAAAATGTAGTCCCATGTTTTTCATAATGATGAGTATAACGACCTCTTTAGAGGTTGTTGGTGTTTTATCAATAACCCTGTATATACGTCCAGGGGGGTTACAATAACATCTTATAGCAGTTGTCATTCCAGTGTGAGAAAGAGATGGAGCTATAGAGTCTAGCGCTATCTCTCTTCCACTCAGGAATAAGATTAAAACAATATTGCTATAAGATGCCATGGTAGGCCACCTTTTGTTTCTGCCTTTTTGAGCAATATTATGGAGGTTGGTGCTGGTTCCACATTGTTTTCCATGCACGTAACAGAGGGAGTTTTGCACCTCACTCCCCCCCGGAACGAGGCCCGCCGGTGGGGCCACCTGCTGCTACTAGTCCGGGACAGCGGAAGTCGGATTAGACCCCGCTGCCCCCGACGCAAGTGTGCGAGGGAACACCGTATGTGTGGTATTAGACAGTACCGAGTCTAAAAAACCCTACCCAGGATCCACAACGAAAAAAAAATGGTTCAACTTTGGTTAGTGTTGCATGTGTAACTAGTTTGTTTCTTCGTTTTTGTATTGGATTCTTGTACGACTGAGAATTTACGGTGAACCGTATGTCGGTTATTGCTGAAGATATAGCCCGAACGCACCTTTAGTCGACGTTTTATAAGTGCCCATGAAGGCCTATGTAAAATAAAATATTTTGATTTCGAACGACAAGACAGTGCCATAAAAGTTAGTCTTTTAATAACCTTTAAAAGCGCAAAACCTTTTGTGTTAAGTTCTAGTAAAACTTCAGCCAGCGTTTAGAAAAACAGTATACTTACAATTTTTCTTGAAAACTCTCACGACGTATAACCATTACGACCTTTGTCTAAATAAAGCAGGAATTTCGTGATGTATACCGCACTGAACTGCTACTCGTAGCGTAGGTAGATATTACAGCAGATCTACTTGTATTTTTTCTACTGGACGCTAGACAACGAAAGCAAAAGTTGTACCTTGAGATCCCTGTGTATGATCCTCTTCTGATGGCAATACTGTACAGCTGATACGATTTGTCGGAACTTGGCGCGGGCTTCCTTCTCCTTCATACGGCCGTGTAAGACCAGGTAATCGAACACCTGGAACATTCATCATCGTGCATTAGTATGCTGTGACATTATTGGTGTTTTGCACGTTAAGCCGTTGGTCCCGGCTGTCTGTCTTTGTAGATCTTTGGCAGTCATTCCAGGAAGTCAGTGGCCTGAAAGTCTGACAACCAGTCTTAACAATAGGTATCGCATGAATCAGTATTAACTAAATTGTGGACATCATTAACTTTGGTGAAATTAGTGTTAGTGACCACGTAAGTTTAAAAACTTGAGTTATGGAGGTCAAATAGGCAGGTGCCTTCATGTACAATACTGGTATTCAGCTCAATTCGGTAGGACTAGAAGCCGACCCTAACAAATTTGGGAGAGGGCTAGGCAGATGATGACCACCACTACCCAATCACCGTGGGCACCAACCCGGTTGCCCACAGTAATTGCAAAATTACCCTTTGCAAATAATGTTTGTAAGTTACAAGTTAATGACTCTGCCCTGGAGTGTAAATGTGGTGCTGTTCCACAAAAGATGCGGCACTTAATATCGTGTCCTACATGTTCATTACATGAACTGATGGAAGCTACAGAGGGCGCCAAACTAGTGGCTCAGTTCTGGGCCGACACAATTTAGATTGCCATCGACATGCTAAGAAGAAGAAGTTACAAGATTAAGTATCAACAGGAGATCCCGTAACAAAATAATAACAGAGGCATGGGTAGATCCACGCGCGCCTCAAGGAGACGTCAGCAAATCGGAAGGGGTCCGAGAGGGCCGATGCCTGCCAGGGCTGCGGGTTGTTCGAAAGAGATACCGTGGCCCTGGAACACAAAGGGCTAAGAAGGAACATGGGTGGGTTTTAGTCAGTCAAGTCTGACACTCCCTTCCGCTCCGCCCAGAGCGGGAGAAGTCACTTGATGATTTCCCATACTAAAAAAAAAAGAAAAACATGGGTAGATCAAGTCGTGTATGGATGACCAGACCTAACATCAGGTCCCGGCTGTCTAGATGATCTTTGACAGTCGTTGCAGGTTGTCAGAAAATATTGCATTACCAGTAATTGCTAGGTTACGGATGGCAGATAGGCAGTCGCCCCAAGTAAAATATTGATTATAATTGTTGATGATGAATAGTTCTTACTTCGCCGCCAGACGCGTACTCCATGACGAGATACAGCGTCTTCTCAGTCTCTATGACCTGGAACAGCTTCACGATGTTCGGATGGTCCAGCATCTTCATTATCCGGACCTGGAAACAACAGCGTTATAATGTTAAAGGTGCTTTAATTAACAGCATTGGACTATTGCAAGATAATGCTGAAAGTTGTAGATGATATGTTAATATTTCGACGGCAGCGAAAGGTACAACCGACAATTCAAAGATTTCTTTGTAAGGTTTAATTTTAAGTACAGACCCGCGAGCAGTCTTTCGGAAGGGCAAGGCTTTTGTACACACCCTTTTTTAATCAACCATAGATTTCAAAGCAAAAATACTGGGATGTGTGCTCTTCGTATTTTGCTTGTGCGAATAAGGAATAGTTGACTATTAACCGCCACCTCAAAAAAGCAAAAACGTGCCCTCGGCGCCAAGCTACGAATTCATCCTTTAATACTGTCATTTAGTCGTGACCGTGGTATCATCATCATCATTCATCATTTCAGCCGAAAGACGTCCACTGCTGGACATAGGCCTCCCCCAAGTGTCGCCATATTGACATAAGGGGGGTTTTGCCATAATCGCCACGCTTGGCAGGCGGGTTGGCGATCGCAGTACAGTTGTTACAAAAGCACAGAGAACGCTGCTGCCCATTCTCTGGCAAGTCCCTTAGTCGCCTCTTACGACACCCACGGGAAGACATGGGATGATGCTATTCTTTACGTCCGACACCATACAGAGCAGAGACCGTGGTATGCTGGGCACATTTTGGTTTGTCATCTATACATGACTGTAGTGGTCAAAAGGTCAAATAGATTGCAGATTGTTACAAATTGCAGTTAAAGATGATACTTATTGGTTAATCTATCACAACAGAAATTGTTTTGATGTTCCAAACAACTAGTCTGTATATTGGTAAACCAATAACAACAAATTACAATTTAGCTTTGTTTGACGGCACGGTTGGCGCCATGGTTGAGCGATCGACTGCTGCGCGGCGTGTCGCGGGTTCGAACCCCGCACGGTAAAAATATTTGTATGGCCTACAGATAGTAGTTCCGGGTTCCTGTTTGTGTATGTAAGTTTAAATGTTTCTAAATGCACCCACGCACGATACAGGAGAATTTTCTAGTATGGTGCAACGTTTTTTCAAAAATCTTCATAAAACTCCAGTTTCAGCCAGTATTTGCTGCTTACCTCTCTGAACAACTTCTGCAATGAGCCAGGGTTGAGTTGTGTCTTATCAATGATCTTGATGGCGACTTCCTTGCCGGTGGGCACATGCTTCGCTAGCTTCACCTTAGCGAAGTTGCCCTTGCCGATTGTCTTTAGAAGCTTGTACTTTCCTGGAATTAAGAAGGGATGAAATTAATAGGGAACATGGATGTATCGGAAGAGGAGCTCGTGGCTTAATAATAACAGCACCTTGGATTTCTAGGTGAAGCCGCGCTTGTCTAGATTGATCCGTTGATGGGTAACGACCCATTACATACAGAGTTTCCTCCTCTTCCTTACGTACAGACCAGCGGTGGCCCAGTGGTGGCAGCCCCGACTTACGAGTAGTAAGCCGTGGGTTCGAACCCAGGCAGGCGCATTACTTTGTGTAATTTATTTCATCACCGCTGCCCTCAAAAACGGTAAAGGAAAACATCGGGAAAAAACCGGCATGTTCTAGAATTAAAAATTCGAAAACATGTGACATCTACCTCTCATAGAGAGGAGGCCTGTGTCCCAGCAGTGGGAACATTATAGGCTGATGATGATGACACACCGAGTTTCCTCCCGGCCTCGGAAAGCCGTTGGTCTCGGCTGTCATATGTATATTTGACAGTTGTTACCAGTAACCAGGTAGTCACTGGTCCGAATGTCTGACGTCTTGCCAAGGGATATCCTTTTATCCAGTACTAACTGGGTTGTGGAGGCCAGATAGGCAGTCGCTCCAGGTAAAGTACAGTATTTAGCTGCAACTGGTTGAAATAGAAGCCGACCCCAACATATTTCGGTAGGCAGGACACCCCAAAACTAGATGGATCGAAGACCTACAAAACGTGGGTAGGAGATACTGTAGCGATGAATGTAAATGCTGAGGACGGCTGACGTGGCGTAGCTTGGGGTAGCCATGTCCAGAAAGAATGAAAGAAAATTGTGTTAACTGGCATAGTAAAAAAAAACCGGCCAAGTGCGAGTCGGACTCGCGCACGAAGGGTTCCGTACCATTATTTATAAAAACGAGAAAAAAAAATCACTTCGTTGTATGGGAGCCCCCCTTAAATATTTATTTTATTCTGTTTTTAGTATTTGTTGTTATAGCAGCAACAGTAATACATAATCTGTAGAAATTTCAACTGCCTAGCTATCACGGTTCATGAGATACAGCCTGGTGACAGACGGACGGACGGACGGACGGACGGACGGACGGACGGACGGACGGACGGACAGCGAAGTCTCAGTAATAGGGTCCCGTTTGACGCTTTGGGTACGGAACCCTAAAAAAGAAACAACTTAAAATCAACTAAATAAATAAATCCTGCTTCTATTAATATGCCAACAACACGATGAAATAAAGTTCAATCTTAAAACTTCAACCCCCTAGCCTAGACTCCCGATCTCGCTCAAAACGAGTTCGCTCCACGAACTCGACAGGAATTTGATATTAAAACTTCATTTTCTACTTTATTGGAAAATTTATTTTTTCTTTCCTTTTGCCAATAAAGTACTGGTAAACAAAACTCCTTGAAGTGGATCTAAGAATAAAGGCATAATCAGTTTTTCTTTTAAAAGAGTTGTTTGTTTATTGTAGCAAGTTCGCTTGAGAAGCTTTTTAAGTATACAAGTACCTACTTACTTGTATGTTCACGATTTAATAAAAACCGTTCAAACGATAATATTCTGCTTTTAAGGTAAGATTATTTTAGCATAAGATTTGTTTTGGGTATCGTGATATAGCCCGTGTTATGTTAAAACTCTTTGTATTTTTGGGTTATTGGGTTTTATGTACGTACACCGAAATTACTTCATAAAATGTACAAAACGTCATGAAATGCCATACAATCAAATGAAATAGAACACCATAGCATTCAATGAAATACAACAGTCTGCACATAAAAATATACAGGGTAGGGAATTTAATGAATTGTCAAAGCAATCTAACTTGGACATTACCTTTCCATTATCTAAATACAAACATAATTTGACCACTGCAATGAATGTTAAATAATAATTATAATTTTATGTGAAACAATTTCGATATATGATTTTTAGGGTTCCGTACCCAAAGGGTCAAACGGGACCCTATTACTGAGACTTCGCTGTCCGTCCGTCCGTCCGTCTGTCACCAGGCTGTATCTCATGAACCGTAATAGATAGCCAGTTGAAATTTCTACAGATTATGTATTTCTGTTGAAGCTATAGCAACAAATAATAAAAACAGAAAAAAAAAATATTTAAGGGGGGCTCCCATACAAAAAAGTGTTTTTTTGTTTTTATAAATAATGGTACGGAACCCTTCGTGCGCGAGTCCGACTCGCACTTGGCCGGTTTTTTTTTTATAATTTCTTGTCATCAAATGCTTTTTATTATGTTGGTTCTTATTTCTATTTTGAGTTTGTATTTCGATTTCCTTTTGTTATTATTTTTCCCTTTATTTTAAATATTTTTATTTTTTCTAATCTCTCTGTAAACACCTATTTATATATATGTGCATGCTGTGGTCTCCTATAATTGAAGGAACACACGTAAAATAACCGTTTGTATGATTGTGACCTACATTGTATATGTGGATTCTTTGTTGGAGGTCCAAAAAAGTAAGTACAGTAAAACAGGAAGAGAAGAGATTACGACGATGAACTCGAACAATAAGCGTCTCGTGTCTTGTACCAACGATTTGTGTTGAGAAACTGCTGACATCATAAATTTTGTGAAAGCGGAAAATAGTGTTTCGTTTTCCTTAAAGTTTCTAGTTCTCTGTATCAAAGATGGCAATGTTCGTGGTTATAACGGATTTGAAGAATCTTCTGATAGGATTGAGATAACTTCTTTCGTGTCAATTGGATTTATCAGATGGTAGTATGGTTGAGTACTACCATTACATGTGGTGAATAGAGATGCGAGAGAGAATAGGGACAAAACTTTGAATGAGATTTCATCGTTGAATACAAATAATTTGTTACTAAAAAGCTATTGGGATCATTTCTGTTTTAATTTAATAAACAATAGAGTATTTTTAGGCTACCAATAGTATTTGAATAACGTGAACATGCCTTTCAAAGTTTTTTTCCTATTCTCCCTCACATCCCCATTCACCACGTTTTACGGGTCACTGACGGTCTGCCAGTTTTCACGTTTATGCCTTTAGTCATAAGATTGAAAATTGTATCAATATCTAAGTAGGGTGTAGAACTTCGTAGACATCTTGAATCGTGGAGGCTCTATAAGGCCAGTTAAGAAATACCGAAAGCTTTTCTTACAAAACTCTGAATTGCGGCAAGGAACATTTGTGCAAAATTCCTTCTAGACGCAGCCGTTTCAGCAGTGCGTTGGTTGTGAGTGAATTCAATATTGATTCGCTCGGCAGAAGCCATGTCCAGCAGTGAACAGTAAGCTTCATGATGATCGCTTTGGGCACAATCACAATACCATTGCAGTGACTTTTTTTAAATGCTACAGCACCATGCTAGCCTTTTGGCCACGTACTGCACGCGTAGCCGCGTATGACCGCCGTAGAAATGTGCTATGTCGATTCTTCCGTAGACAAAACTCGTTTCTGCTGTGGTCATGCTACGCGTGCTGGACCAGTTTAATTAGTCTTATTTTTTAAAATTCTTTTCTCCTTTTCTTTTCTATTTATATTTTTTTTCATTTTAACCATTTTGGTCCTATGCCAGACTAATTTATAACCTTTTCTTTCTTTCTATATGAGTGATACTGACCAATGTGTGGTTCCTCGGAGGCCCGCGAGCGCGACGAGACCCGGGCGCTCCCACCCGATGTGCCCCCGCCGCCCGCGCCCGCTGACGACTCCGACGCACTCTGCAATAACACAAACATTACATATTAATATAATAGAGAAAAACCTAAAGATAGAATAAAAATACTTTTATTGGGACATGTCACAAGTTTTTGAGAGCAGCGGTGGCCCAGTGGTGGCAGCCGCGACTTACGAGTCGATTCTTCGATTCTTCGATTTCGAACCCGGGCAGGCGCATTACTTTGTGTAATTTCTTTCATCACCGCTGCCCTCAAAATCGGTGAAGGAAAACATCGTGAGGAAACCGGCGTGTTCTAGAACTAAAAATTCGAAGAAATGTGACATCTACCAACCCGCACTGGGCCCGCGTGGTGGATTACAGCCCACTCCCTCTCATAGAGAGGAGGCCTGTGTCCCAGAGCAGTGGGAACATTTTAGGATGATGATGATGATGACAAGTTCTTGTACGGTCAGTGCCCTACATTTCCTGACCCTACAAAGCAAAAAAAGATGAAGATGGGTCAGGTAATGCAGCACAATATAAGGAAAATATAAAGGATGAGATGGTTATGACTATAAACCCGCCAGCATCTTCTGAGAGCACTCTCAGTATGTCTTCTTTGCACGAAGGGACCTCAGGTCTAAGTGCCAGATAAGCAAACTTTGGAGAAGGCGTTTCCTAAGATACCTTGAGAATACTAAAAACAGAAAAATATATAGACTGCGATAATCATCAACATCATCATTTCAGCCCAAAAGACGTCCACTGCTGGACATAGACCTCACCAAACTATCGCCACATTGACATTATGGAGGGTTTAGCCATAATCGCCACGCTTGGCAAACGGGTTGGCGATCGCAGTACGGTTGTTACAAAAGCACAGAGAACGCTACTGCCCATTCTCTGGCAAATCCCTTAGTCGCCTCTTACGACACCCACAGGAAGATATGGAATGGTGCTATTCTTTACGTCCGACACCATACAGATAACTGCGATAATACTAGAGTGTAATTGGAGCTAAAGGTATCTTAAGTAAATTCACTTTACAATGCTTCTAGAGCTAAGTGTAAACTAAAACTCCCCAAGGGAAAGCCCAACTTAGTCTACAAGAAAAATTTGCGTCTAGTACTAGTATAATTCAAATAACAGTCTATTCTAAATTAAACCCATATTTTCATTACATCAACTAAAGACTATGTTAAATAATTTCGTACTAGACTCAATAAAGCACTTGAAACGAGACGTATTTGCACACAATTACAACAAATTGGCAAACGCAATGTTTATGTTACAATAGTTATTCATTTTTTATGTGTAAGTAATTTATTTCAGACTTGTATTACGTTGGAGAATGTAATTATAATCTTGGTACTAGTAACAAAGTTATAAATAATAATAGTAATAAATAATATATTAATGTTGCGGTATTATTAGAGACTAGCTGTCCCGCGCAACTCTGCTGCGTCTCATTTTCCCCGTTTTCGCAACACTTTTCATTGCTGCTCCGCTCCTATTGGTCGTAGCGTGATGATATTTAGCCTATAGCTTTCTTCGATAAATGGGCTATCTAACACTGAAAGAATTTTTAAATTAATTTTAATTTTATTCAAATCGGACCAGTAGTTCCTGAGATTAGCGTATGTTCTTCGGGGATGGACTCCTAAACTACTAAACCGATTTTAATCAAATTTGCACATCGTGTGCAGTTTGATCCAACTTGAAAGATAGGATAGCTTACATCTCAATTCATAGTCGCAATATTATTTTATTGCAAATTAAGTCACAATTATCTGTTAGATTCTAACAGATGGCGGTATCTGTTACTGGTTTGAGTAAGTGCTCAATAGATGGCGCTGTATAGGGGCGGAGCAGCAATGAAAAATATTGCGAAAACGGGGAAAATACGGCGCAGACGAAGTTGCGCAGGACAGCTAGTATAGTATATATTTTAGCTGTAAAGTTTGTTATGCTAAGCCTAAGCTATCGTCAGGCTAACAATTTGGGTTGGTAGAGAATACGGGATGGAAGGTACACCGACGCTAAATCGGCTACCACCTATTCAGTCCCCACATTACCCTACATTTTACATCGGTAAAAAAAAAAAACAGCTGTTTCCTACAAAACTGCAATACCAACACGGTCAAAATGTATGACACAGCAGATATTTTGTTTTCTCTTGGATCCTTCTAAAGGAAAGCTATTGATAATTGTGGTAATTTTTGATAAAGTTTATAAGTGGAATTTAATCAGTTTTATTGCTGCAGCGTAAAATACAGCTATAGTAAGTCTTATGGCTGCAGCATACGTTTTTTTTATTGCTTTAGAAAACTACAGCTAGGATACAGATAGTTGACAGTAAGTGAATGAGGCCAATTAAAAGTTTCCACTAACAATATTAGTATAGCACATGAAATAGTAGACAGGCAAGAGAAAGTAAGAAATAAACACTCGTAGAGAATTAAGAAAAGACTTCAGTAATCTTCAAAGTAGTTTTTACATAATATTTTATACACAATACTGAACCCAAAGATGCTATTGCTGGATTGCACTCCACGTGTCACTCTGATTGATTTTTGTACTTTTTTTTAGTTTAATTTTACTAACATAGTTCTAAAGTGCTTACTAACACAATTATGGATCTGTGTATATTACATGTTGATGATCTGAGATAAAGTTCTTATACATATACATTATATATGTATATGTATATATATTGCAACACAACTTGCATCATCTAACCTTAAATCAGCCCCTAAAACACACCTACCATACCACGC
The DNA here is from genome assembly GCA_949152445.1 of Cerastis rubricosa. Taxonomy (NCBI): domain Eukaryota; kingdom Metazoa; phylum Arthropoda; class Insecta; order Lepidoptera; family Noctuidae; genus Cerastis; species Cerastis rubricosa. The sequence goes on along the minus strand of OX424548.1, from coordinate 12,325,476 downwards.
CACATAAAACGAACCTACTACTGCAACTCCCATACTCCCATTTCTCAGTAGCTCCACGAAGTACCACCGTCTACCGCACTAAACCCTAGTCTCGACTTCCCGGTCGTTCACCCCTCGCTCGCTGCCTATCCGAGCTTGGCTTTGTACTGCCAGTGGCAGGAAATTTTATCTGTGATAGGTAGGGAAAATAACAGGTGTCGTCAGTGATAGTAGCTAGTGCATGGTTGGCACACTCCATGTTTGAGAAAGATTAAAAAAAACTAAGTATTTTATTTTTCAAAGCCTACATGGGCACTTATAAAACGTCGACAAAAAAGTGGACGGTTCGGGTTGGTCGTTTCCTATGGAGAAGAACCGGCAAGAAACTCCATGCTTGCTTGATGTTTAATTGAATTATGAATTGTTACAACTTGTAGTGATGTGAGGTGTAAGTAATTCTATGTTATATTTAATAGAAGCGGATTTACTGCAGGCCATGTTTGACAAAACCTACTCAATCTCATTTAAAAGTAAAACTATTTTTGCATGAAATAATTGTGTGTCCCATATTTCCACATTTTGTCACCCAGACGTCGCTAGTTAAGTTTAAGAACCACTTTAAGTTTATGTTAACGCAGTCGATTAGATACAAGACTTATAGTAGTTATGCCTTCAAATAAAAACAGTATTTAAGGCATACAGTAACACAGGGCTGCGGGACTGTTTGAAAGAGATACCGTGGCCCTGGAACATAAAGGGCTAAGAAGGAACATGGATGGGTTTTAGTCAGTACAAGTCTGACCCTCCAAAATGACAAAATGAAGGGGTCATTTTATGATTTCCTATTCGTAAAAATAAGGCATGCAGTAACTAGGACCTAATAATGCAAAAACCCGCCCAAATGTCGAGATAAAATGTTTACAAATTAACATTGGAAATCGAATGAACAATACATTAACGTAGACACTAAAAATATTGTAACCATTGCTAATTTTGAATAATATTTCAAACACCAAGTAACCTATGGTAATAAAATAGCGCGCATATGAAGCACTAACTCACTAAACCAACTACATTTATCTTCTGGTATTAAATTAGCCATCCTACCCTGAAATACAACTACCCTTAGCATATAGGACGGACGTGAGGAGAATAACAAAGACCAGCTAGCTGAATGAGGTCTGTTTTCGTGGCACGAAGTGACCTTTCTCCCATCCTTGTCCGTAATGAAAATTTGATAAAGGATCAAGATTTGTTATTTGATATGGAAGAAGAAGACATGCTACGCTGACCCCAAATGAATTGGGGTAAGGGCAAGAGAATGGTTATGAACAAGATTTGGTATTAGGAAGACAACAGGTAATATTTTATCCAAAACAAATTTTCGGTAGTTAACATTACAAGATCCGCTTAAGACACAGTTTGGAGTTTCATAGTTTATCCCAAAGGGTCGAGCTATGGCTTTGGTGATCAAATACCGTGCAGTGCTTAAATCTATGCATTAACTTTTAACGAATTTAAAATATCGTTCCATTTCTATCATTCTTAAACGACCGTAAAAGACAGTCAGACAACATCTACAAAGACACAATTACATCATCAACATCTAAATAATGAACACTGACGATAATGATAGTGTTAGTGACCATGTCCGTTTAAGAACTTATAACATCTACAAAGTCGAACACAATACTCGTATCTGCATAAGCAAGAAATCCAGAAGAATCTTTAGACTTGTCCGGAATACTAGCTACAAATCCGACTACAAATTGGGCTGTAAGATGTCTATCGGAACTTTAGACAGATAGGTTAACCAAATCTCCGTAGCTTGTCGAATCTAACTTCAAGATTCGACATGGCAGAGGCGGCTAGTCGAAAATTTGGGGCAACGGTTTACAAGATTAAACTTGGAACAAGAACGGGGCACTTGGGATCCTATCCGATGGATAGATGGACGCCCATGACGGCAGTTGGATTATGTTGTAAAACTTGAAGTATGTTAACAAGTAATTGTTTCTAGATCTATCCTAATCCTAACTATAATATTATAGATGCGAAATTAAGTTTGTTTGATACCCTTTCACGCCTAAACCACTTAACCGATCATCCGGAAAAGTTGCATTTACATTGCCAGGTGTTCAGAAACGGACATAGGCTACTTTTCATCCCGAGAAAAGTACCCGTGGAAAACAATAATAACGTTCATATAATAATAGATAGCACTACGTGTCCGGGCTGGTTATTGTCAAATTCAACATTAACGCGAGCCAGTTGTCATATAATCTCAAGGACAGGACAAAATCTAAAACATTGAATACGGTGTGATTGGTAGAAAATAGTTAGAAAAGGAACCTACAATCTGTTATTAAGAAATCTCAATACCAGAAACCAATCCCACATCTTTAGGGAGTACTAATATCCTGTCCTACATTGCCCTGTGCATTTAAATTGGTAATTTCACAAGATATATTATGCTGAACGACACATTCTGAAATATGGCTTATGAAGCTACTAAATGGTGCGTGGAATGACGTGCCCAACTGTCCAATCTGTAGTTTCTCATCCATTCTACTGACGCAGATAGGTCTACGTGATTATATTTAATTTTGAACTATATGCAGCAGGACTTTATGCAGATATCTATACTAATAATATACTAATAATGAAGCTGAAGAGTTTGTTTGTTTGTTTGCTTGAACACGCTAATCTCAGGAACTACTGGTCCGATTTGAAAATTCTTTCAGTGTTAAATACCCCATTTATCGAGGAAGGCTATATGCTATATATCATCACACTACGACCAAGAGGAGCGGAGCAGCAATGAAAAAAAAAAAAAATGAAAATGAAAATGTTGCGAAAACGGGGAAAATGTGACGCAGACGAAGTTGCGCGGGACAACTAGTATACGTATAAAGAATCCTAATTACAATGTGAGAGTAAAAGAAGAAGATTGAGAGATACTCGTGGCTCAAAACTGGGCTGATACGAGTTAGATTGTCAACGACACGCTAAGAAGAACTCAGAAGAAGAAGTTTACTGAGATGACAGCTAATGAGGCGTATGAAAGAAGAACACATAACGATAAGAACATAGTCAGCATCTAATCTTACCACTGGAGATTAAGTTGAGAAAGTTAAAACACGACTCCAAGAAGACGAAACCCCAACAGTCAAAAAAGCAAGACTCCATAAAAATGAGGTTCAAAATTAAACCCACGTTCTCCATAATACAGTCTTCATAACGCAGCCCAACTTACTAAGTGAGTATAAGACTGTAGGTCTCGACTACAAGTTTTATTTTCTTTACGTAAGCATCACTTTGTTAGGCTTTCCGTGTTTGTCTTTGCCTGAGGCACCTCGTTAAGAGGAAACTTGGGCACTTTTAAAAGTCACTTTTCTTGGAGTCTTTTGTTCAGCTTAGCTTGTATTTGCCTGACGATTTTGTAAAGATATACCTGCTTTGAGCTGCCTTTTTTTTCTTCTTCGATGGCTGTTTTGTATTTCAAAGTTTTATCATTAAATTGTGATTTGTTGCATTAAATAAAAGCTTAATCATTAATTCTGGGCTTGCATTTGGCATAAACTAATCTATATTTAAAACAATATTGTATGAAATTTGTCAGATTGAATCGATGATAACGCTTGTCTAAACATTATGTACGACATTATGTTATTGACGATTGATGCCAATTAGTGATTTTTATACCAAAGTTCTGAATGTAAGTATCCTTTGAAACGAGTCCTATTTCGAGTGGTGTAAGAGAAAAAACATTCCTGACAAAATTTGTTGAAACCAAAATACGTCTTCAAAGTTGAGCAAAAGGAAAAAAATATTAATTTTAGTAGAATCAATAAAAACGATTCTTTCACACAACTGTGCCTCTCGTTTAAACATTTTTTCGTAGCGTGGCTCACAATTAGTCGTGGCGAAAGCGATGTTAATCCACGATATCTTAACGCTAGTTTTAAAACAGGAAAAACTTTTATTGCCACTTTCCAAACTATCGGATAGGTCACAGACAAGCTGCAATTAAAATAAAAGCGAAGTTTTTGGCTAAAACTTAAGTTAATGAAATTAAGAATTAGTTTCGCTTCTACAGTGGCGATTAAAGATTCCTTGAATTCTTAAAGACAGGTCCGAGTTTCCAATTTGCTCGTCTGGTAGTCTTGATTCGATAAGGTGTTCGTGCTGATCTAAAAATAAACTGAACTAAAATGGTCTTCCGATACGACTATTGAGTCATATCCTCAGAACACAATTTGGAAATAAAACCCTGTCATCATGAAACCAAGGTTTAAACAACATAAAGGGAGTGAGGGACACCGACGAGAAAGCTCTTACCACGAACTCAGTACACCATTCTGAACACCCCCACATCATCATCATCATCATCATCATCATTTCAGCCGAAATACGTCCACTGCTGGACATAGGCGTCCCCCAAGTGTTGCCACATTGACATAAGGGGAGGTTTTGCCTTAATCGCCACGCTTGGCAGGCGGGTTGGCGATCGCAGTATGGTTGTTGCAAAAGCTCAGAGAACGCTGCTGCCCGTTCTTTGGCAAGTCCCTTAGTCGCCTTTTAAGACACCCACGGGAAGATATGGGTTGGTGCAATTCTTTACGTCCGACATCATGCAGACATTTTTAATCGGAAATTTAAATAAAATCTGGTATTTCCTACCTACAAAAGTGCAATACCTACACGGTCAAAATGTATGGATGTTTATTGTATGGAATTTTGTTTAATATGCTTTATAGAGATGCCATTAAGTGCATCTCTAAAGAGTATTCAGAATGCACTTTCGGATTAATTCTTTCCGTGAAGAAATAAACATACAATCTGTGAAGTTGTATAACTGGACCAGAATGAATTACTTTGAAAAGTCTGGCTTTCACCATTCCCAGTTTCCGGGAAACAGTTCAGTATTGAAATTAAAATACTGTCCACAATTGTCTGTAGTTGGAAAATGTTGGGGATGTTTCGAGCCAAATGTCTGGTTTAAGAGTTGCAAAGTCCAAGGCCATTTATAGTATCCATCTATATTAGTTACCATTAGAATCCAGTATAGCGTTCTCTGTGCTTTTGTAACAACCGTACTGCGATCGCCAACCCGCCTGCCAAGCGTGGCGATTATGGCAAAACCCCCCAAAATGTCAATGTGGCGACACTTGGGGAGGCCTATGTCCAGCAGTGGACGTATTTTGGGCTGAAGTGAGAATCCAGTATTATGTAAGAACTTAAGAAGTTATATACTTGTCACATTGAAGAATACTTTTCGTGGGATAGAGAGAGATTACTAATAAACTTAAGGAATAAATTGCTATCATCTTTATAATGAAACAAGTGAATGACGCTAACAGACTAAAATTTATTTCATACCAAAAGATATTAACAAGTCATTGTACCACAGATAATACACAAACGCAGTAGAGGTATAGTTTTTACATTACACAATAGAAAGTGTTACTAGTAGCTAAATATAAATACTTTTATTATTTTGATACATCATAACAACAATCTTCCGCTGGGGTTAAAATGGCGTCCCACTTATTTATAATAGCTAGCAATTTCTTTTTACGAAGACTTGCATAATAATATTATCCTAAAATGAAAGGTTGTTTTATTTTCGTACTGAAAAAGATCTTTAGTTCAACAAATATGAGTTCTGAAAACTTAATAATATTCATCACAATTCTAAGATGAAAAGTTTACTGAGTGGGGTTCCATTTATCTAACTGTCTAGACTCAAGAGCTGAATAATTTGAAGCATTATATTACCTTCTGTTGCTTAAGTCTGGGGCTTGTGGTCGGATCGAAGTTAATTATTGACTGCAAGGAAGATATGAAAGATTGTTGCGATTCTTAGTTGAATTGGAATTATGTAGGTTTGTTTAGTCCTTTGGCTGTAGGACGGTGCGGCTGACATAAGATGAAACGTTCCTTTTCAGTCTTGAAAGTTACCCTGATTTGTCATGACTGAATATTTTAGCTGCACTCTGAGCACTAAAGGCTGAATAACATAGTCGTAAAATACGGAATCAGTAATAACTGTGGTAAATTTATTGAAAAGGAACGGTTCATCTAAAGCCACCACAATCCTACGGTGAAAGGACTAGTCTATCTAGCTAGACGAAATGAAGCTTGGTTCTTAAGAAAAATGTTGGGAACCTGATTTTCCTGAATCAAAGGAAAATTATTTTACAAGCTTATCCTCCTGCCTTTCTGATGTGGGTCTTGAAGTCTATAGGATATTTTAATTCCTGTATGGATTCTCTGGGTTCTAGAACTAGAATTACCCCATGCAGCTTATCGATGGCCTAGAAATAAAGCTAAATATGCTTCCGTCTTTCTAATGCGGGTCTTGAAGTCTAGGGTATATTTCTAGTCCTGTATGGATTCTCTGGGTTCTAGAACTACATTTTACACCAAGCAGTTTCTCGATGGGCACACGTGATGGATCAGATGTGGGACTTGAAGTCTAGGGTACATTATTCCTAGATTCTCTAGGGTCTATATGCAGCTACTCAATGGCCTTGATGTTTATGCTAATGAAGTATGAAGTCTACGGTATATTTCTTGTCCTGTATGTATTCTCTTGGTACTAAAACTACAATTAATCCATGCAGCTTCTCGACGGCCTTGATGATAAAGCGTATGCACCTGTCTTTCTGTAGGTCTTAGAAGGTTAGGTTAGGTTAGGTTAGGTTAGGTTAGGTTCTAGTCTTATACGGATTCTCTGGGTTCTAAACCAATATTTACCCCATGAAACTTCTCGATGGCCTTGGCACGTCGTCGCCTCCTCCACAACTTGGACAGGAACACCGGCGCCAATATCGGCAGCACCCGGTGGCGCATGGTTTGAGGATTTATCTTGACTGAGTTCCCTTACTGTGCGGTTGAAGGTACGGTCTAGCTTGTGGGCTAGACCTGGGACGATTCGTTCTGGTTCAAGTTTTATTTAGTCACTTTTATAAAGTTTTGGAGAGGTTTCTTTGTTTTCACTTTTGTTGTTAGGAGATTTTTTTTGTTGTTGTTACGTTTGTGTGTTATGAATTTTCAGTAGTTTGTTAAGTGTGTCTATGTTATTTTGTGGGACGTCTAATCTTTTTAATAATTGATAAATGAAGATGCTGTCAACTATGGTGCAAGTTTAGTTAATGTAAGTTATTTTAGAAGAGACATAATTAAAAGCGTTTTCCGTTTCTAAATTAACATAGTATCATTAAACACAATCCAGATTAACCATTCACATCGTTACCAATTAATCATAATTCCAGTATTTCTGACCTCAAATTTGCAATTCTGTGACAATAAATTCCATTTCAATCAAATCAAGTGACGATTGATAACCTCATCAATATGAATGACGGATTGAAATCAAAACATACTGTTGTTTTGTTGATGTACGAATTCGGTACAAAAACGGATAACCCGTGCTGACCTCGTTGAATATTCATCAAGAGCAGTGATTTTGTGGTTAATTATATTGAACTATTAAACTTTCGGTGTCACTTTTAGATAATGTTTGTTACTTCATCGTAATATCATGTGTTAATGTTAATAAAAAAAGTTATTATAGATACAGAGAACGAAAACAATATCTATCACGTTGTCAATAGCAAGGGCGAGAGTACTGAAGTATACACTGTTGGTTTTTTTAATATTGAATTAATCTTTGAAACATTTTAGTAGATGAATGGGTATTTTTATTTCTTGGACTGGCAACACCAGACAGACTAAATTCGGACTAGTGTACGACTTGATTTTTAAGTGGACACTTGGGAGTTTTGATACAAATGCAGTAGGCAACAATGTACCAATAGAAAATGCAATCAAAGCACGAGGCGAGTAATTAGAAAGAATAAAAACGTATCCACTACTTTGTAAATTTTAACACAAACGTTCTTGAACTAAACGTAAAAAGAAGAGACTTATTACAAAAGTAACAACCAATACAAATGATGTAAATGACGTCAATAGAGACGATACTAGAACATTCCGTGACGATAAGTAAACTACACTTAAAAACAATGTAAAAGTAATGTTAGAATTTGAAGCTTTTAACAAACATGTCGAGGAGAAAGTCGTTCAAAAGACGATAAGTGTTAATTAAAGGGTGACACGAACGGGTTTTAAGGAGATAGATCATGCATAATTAATGAAGATCGAACCGGATCGAAGACCCTAACAAAAATAGATAAAAAATTTGTGACACAAGATGACAACAATGCTTCTAATGGTTATACCAAAGAGAAAGATGTTGCAGCTGAAACACTAGCTCAAGCACTATGAACCAGCTATGTAAGTCAACATCCATGGGATTCACAATGTATCTTCTTTTGCCAAAAAAAGGATCTGCACAATTTTTTAAACAAAATCCAGTGCACACGAAGACTGTCATCTGGCGCCGCTTCTATGTATTGCGGCCGCTACGTTGCAACACGATATAAATCATTTTTGGCGGATGTACATAAGCTAGTTATCAAATATCAATTACAGTTGCAATATTTTTTGTTCTAAACTTGGCAAAGTATAAGTCCAGTATGTCATGATTACTGCGTTTCCTAAAAACACTTTCGAATTTCTCATCTGTAATGTGTAAATCAAAGAAACACTTGGTGCCAAAATACTAATTGAATTTAATTTTGGCAAAGCAACTGCAGTTAAAACGAAAAAATTAAGATTTTGTTCAAGTGAAAATTCTGATTTATCTTTATAATTAGGAAGCCGTAATAAATAAAGACTTCCACGTTTTACAAAAAAACTTGTCGATCAAGAACGACCGTTCGCAAAAGATTTACGGGCCAAGTTTTTATGTCCTAATTGGATCAATTTGATTTATTACAGCATTTATAACTGGACTTTTAATCAAAAACCTTTTTGTAACAAATTGCAAATTAATAACAAGAATTTGAATGATAATATGATAGATTAGAGAGAGCATAGAATTTTCACAATTTTTAGCCTAAGATCCTTCCTTTTCCCAACAATGTTGGCGTCGGCTTCCTCTCCAACAAAAAGTTCACATGAATCGACTGCATGAGTGATGTCCACACCTCAGTTACTGGGTGAGGATTAGAGATGAGACGTATATACTGGTAGAGGTATATATACCAAGTATGTGCTTCACAGTACATAGACCGGGTACGGACCGAAATACTGGGTAAATACCTTGAAGGTATGACGTCAGACGCATAGTACGATACGAACCGCTACCACAAGGTAGCGCCCAGTTTTATCGGTAGTTCGGTACGCCGAAGCAACCCGAAGCTACCCGACAGCTTACGAAGGGACCCGAAACGTCATTCGTGCTTTATGAACATTCGGTTGATTTAATTTAGTTATAAATAATTTAGAAATAACTAGAATTCATTAATAACCATCGTCATACTCTTAGCCGACAGTCCTAAGCCTGGTAAAGTAGGAAGGAAAGATTTCATATCTCATAATGCATAATTACGTATAGGTACTTGAAACATCGTACCTACATTATATTGGAGGCATACCATACTTATCGCATACGTTTACTTATCGAAATCCTACCACACCCAAATACTTAGAAGTATTTTGATACCTTGTATTTGTACCAGGTATTTAGTGATACCCATACCTTAAAGGCCGGGTATGGAGAATGGCAGGTATATCTCATCTCTAGTGAGGATAATATGATACCCATTGGTAAGACTGGTTGTCAGTCCATCCGGTTATTAGAAACATATCTAGCTTTTAGGATATCGTATCGTTTAGCACTCCATAGATTTCAAATTTACCTGTATTGAGTTCCTTATCAACCCCATCACAACTCATAAATTTTCCCAACTACAGTCCATTTTCATATCTACCAAAACAATATAAGCTAACTACCCTCCAACCTCGAAACAATACAATAAACAAAGCACATCACTTCAATGAATGACGCTACTGTGTCGATGACCTGCGTCGAGCACTATTGTCCCAACCCCATTGTTTCACCGCACTGCACCACCAACAGACCATTCGATTCAGAGAACTCGAATCAGTTGTAAGAATCGATTACTTAGGCAACTGTTTTGAATATGTGCTGTTGTCATGGGACTGGTCAGTTTGAGGTCAGAGGCAACGAAAAAATTCAACGGGAAGATTCTATTAGCCACTTGAGGAGCTCGTGGCTAAATAATTACAGCCGCACGGGTCGATCTTTAAGGTTTAGCCGTGCTTACCGAAGTTGTTCCGTGGATTGGTGACCATAATTACATACCGAGTTTCCTCCATGCCTCGGAAAACACGTTAAGCCGTTGGTGCCGGCTGTCATTTGTAGATTTTTGACAGTCGTTACGAGTAGTCAGAAACCAAGTTTATGACCTCCAGTCTTACGAACGGTTACTCAGCTGCATCCGGTTAGACTGTAAGCCGACCGTAAGATAGTTTGGGAAAAGGCTAATAATTTGCTATTATTTGCAGATAAATTTAAATGTATATATTTTTTTATATTGCCCCACACTAGAAATTTCTCCTGTATCGTGGATGCGTTTACAAACATTTAAACTCACATACACAAACAGCCAGACCCGGAACAACTATCTGTAGGCCATACAAATATTTGTTCCGTGCGGAGATCGAACTCGCGACACGAAGCGCAGCAGTCGCTTGCTCAACCACTGCGCCAACCGTGCCGTCAGATATGAAGACACTACGAGATAATTGTTCGTTGTCTTTCGCAGGACGGAAAAGAGTTGGTTTAAGTAAACCTAGAAAGCACAATACTAAGTCTAGTCAAATTCATATATTCTGTAGCGGACTTGATACAAAAAGCACTCTAATAAAGAAGGAAAACACAACAAGTCGTAAATAAATAACAAACGCTTGGAAATGTCAGACTCAATCGCTGTGGTAGTTCATCATATTGATTAAATCAGCCATAATAATACTTCAAGGCAAAAGAAAATTGAAGAGACAGTCGCAGTTACTAGCTTAGGTTTCAATAACTAATTAGAGTTGAAAAATAACGACTAACGGGACGATAGCTAATTTTTTTATCTATATTTACTGGGCTTTTATCTTACAAACTTATAATATCACAGTTTCCGAACGAACCAGTCTGATAACGAATCGAAACGATCGTATGACATTCTACCAGCGAGAACGATAAAAAACCAGCCAAGTACGAGTCGGAGTCGCGTACGATAGGGTTCCGTTCTATTATTTATAAAAACGAGCAAAAATCACTTTTTTTGTATGGGAGCCCCCTTAAATATTAATTTTATTCTGATTTTAGTATTTGTTGTTATAACGGCAACAGAAATACATAATCTGTAGAAAATTTTATTGGCTAACTATCACGGTTCATGAGATACAGCCTGGTGACAGACGGACGGACGGACGGACGGACAGCGGAGTCTCAGTAATAGGGTCCCGTTTGACCCTTTGGGTACGGAACCCTAAAAAGTCAGAAATGTATGAGATTGACATAAGTTATCAAAAAGCTTTAATATCTTAAAGATCTTGAGGAAAATCGTAGAAATAGGAAACGCTTCGAAAGCAATTGCCACTGTCTTAAGCTTAGAAGCTGGTAAGAATCTGGAAAACGACTCGAGATTTATCACGCAATGTTATCAGAACAAGTTAATCCCTCTGCTAGTTAATTCCAAGAAACGAAGCCGACCAGTCCTTGGAAAAACCGGATAAGAGCAAGTCGGACTCGCCCACCGAGGGTTCCGTACTATTTTTTTTTACTATATTTTTTATGATTTAATTACAAATGACCCTGCAAATAGTATATGACGATATTACTTGCCAAATATGACAGTTCTAGGTCAACGGGAAGTACCCTATAATTTTAATTTCAACTCGTTACCTCCACGCGTTCCCGATATAAAGGGGCTTGACAGACATACAGACAACAAAGTGATCCTATAAGGGTTCCGTTTCTTTCCTTTTAAGTTACGGAACCCTAAAAAGGGTGGGAAAATCAACAAGGGACTGCGTTCACAAACTATTTCTAGAAACTCGATTAATAAATCCGAAGTGGCTATTAGTACGCCAGAAATAGAAACACTATGGGAACGACATCAAAACAGTTAAAGAACTCAAGGACATGGCGTGCCACTGAAATATTTAGTAGCACGCCATCGCAATCGATATTACTGATATTAATATGGACGAAGGACTTGATTGTCCTATTGGCGTAGCCGAGTGGCAGGAGAGCAGCGGTGGCCCAGTGGTGGCAGCCCCGACTTACGAGTAGTAAGTCGTAGGTTCGAACCCAAGCAGGCGCATTACTTTGTGTAATTTATTTCTTCACCGCTGTTCTCAAAACGGTGAAGGAAAACATCGTGAGGAAATATACCGGCATGTCCTAGAACTAAAAATTCGAAGTCATGTGACATCTACCATCCCGCACAGGGCCCGCGTGGTGGATTAAAGCCCACTCCCTCTCATAGAGAGGAGGCCTGTATCCTAGCAGTGGGAACATTATTGGCTAATGATGATGATGATGAGTAGCAGTTAACGGTAAACACCACTGTTTACCTAAGTAAGTAAATACCACTACTTAATCATCATCTGCTTAGCCTTCAAAACTCGAACTATGTTGGGGTCGGCTTCCAGTCTAGCTGAATGCACATCAATATCAGTATTTTATATGGACCGACAGCCTATCTAAGCCACACAAACCAGTAACTGGGTTATACGATAACCCTTGTAAGTGCTACTTCAATAGCACTGACTACGGTGATTGGAGTGTCGGCAGAGCAACACGCTCGGATTCGATTTCGATTCGAAAAGTCGTATGTCTATGTCGCTCGCTTTTGTAATGCCAAAACAAGATAGATATACGACTTATCGAATCAAAATCGAATCCGAGCGTTTGTGAATAGGGGGCCTGGTGACCTACCATGACGTCTTAAAGCAGTATTGTTTTAATCTTATTCCAGTGTGGTAAAGAGACGAAGCTATAGAGGACGTCTAGCGCCATTTCTTTCCGACTCTGGAATATGATTAAAACAATACTGCTTTAAGACGTCATGGTAGACCACTTGAATTTGAAGAGGATGAAGTAGACCGTGGATTAGTAACAGTATTTCATGAACTAGAATGCTTTGCTCTGTATGGCGTAGGAATTAAAGAATAGCACCATCCCATATCTTCCCGTGGGTGACGTAAGAGGCGACTAAGGGACTTGCCAGAGAATGGGCAGCAGCGTTCTCTGTGCTTTTGTGAACGGTACTGCGATCGCCAACCCGCCTGCCAAGCGTGGCGATTTTGGCAAAACCCTCCATGTTATGTCAATGTGGCGAAACTTGGGGAGGCCTATGTCCAGCAGTGGACATCTTTCGGCTGAAATGATTATGATGATGATGAGAATGCTTTCATCCTTGAAATTAGCGTGAAATACGTGAGGTAGGGACCTAAATTCGTCAGTGATAAAGCTATTGATGACTGGCTTATTCTTTACCTGGGCCTAGACAACTAGAAATCGTACTCAAAAAGTTTTGTACTTGTAGAACCAATGGAAATCAATTTTCATAAGAAACTGTTGATATTGTATCACCAAATGACAACAGACACGCCCATAATCATGAATAAGTTGGTAAGAAAACAGGCATTAACAAAACTCCAATAGTCATGCATGACCAAACCATTAAAAAAGGCGGATTTTCTTGTCCTTCTGATGAGGATAGATTATTACAATGATGAATATCTGTGTCCGAGAAAATAAAAATTCTCCTCGTCTTAATCGATTTGGCACTGTATTAATCAAGATTATGAATGTCGGATTAACAGATGGATGCATGGATGGGAACTTCGATGAAAGATGTACGATATATGTACCAAGCACTATTGTACATGAAGTTTAAATAAATAAATAAAGATGGTGATTATGAGCAGACCAGCACCCTAATTGCGTCACACACTTGCAATCACAATCCGAAGGTTTTTGAAGAAATTCTTAGTCCATTACGTCATCATCATCTGCCTAGCTTTTTTCCCAAACTATCTTGGGGTCGGCTTCCAGACTAACCGGATGCAGCTGAGTACCAGTATTTTACATGAAGCGACTGCCTATCTGACCTCCACAAGTAAGGTAAGGTAAGACTGGATGTCAGACTTTTGTCTTCTGACTACTCGAAACGACTGTCAAAAATCTACCAATGACAGCTGGGAACAACGCCTTAACGTGCTTTCCGAGGCACGAAGGAAACTCGGTATGTAAATATAGTCACAAATACACGGAACAACTCTTATTTATTATTTATTTTTACGTCTGCAAGCACGGCTTAACTTTAAAGATCGACCCGTGCGGCTGTTATTCTTTAGCCACGAGCTCCTCCATTACTTCACATGTTTGAAAATTGTCGCCTACTCAACAATGAAAATATTAAAGTATATATTGGAATTAAAATACATGGATGGATATTGAAAAACAGCAAAATGAAAGGCATCGGTTTTTTGTTACAAAATAAGGTTGCAGATTGACAATACATTCCGATTAACAGTACATCTATTAGCTAAAAATATATCTAAAGTGAGCATCAAAAGAGAGGTTGAGATTATTGAATGAAAACAAACTATTAATCAACTAATACCTACCACATATTAACGACCCTCGCTGTACGTGTTATCAAAAGTTGCAAAATAGACTTATCCAAGTTTTAATGAATCCAGGAGAGCTCTGATGAAATTTGTTGATTACTTTCGTGCTATTAATTTAGATAGAACTACGAAAACGCTTTTAGTCACAAGTGCTCTTCAAAATTATTTTTTATCTCTCTAAGTGAGCTGGAGTTTTTTTTTTCAATAATTCAGTTTTAGATACGTTTTTATTACAACTTGGTAATTGATTGAATCCTCACAAAGTTCTATTAATCAAAATTTTCCACGCAATTAACTTTAGAGAATAAATTAACTTTGATTGTACCGCAAAACCCTTGAAAATCTAATTTTAATATTTAATTTATCAACGCTTCACTTGAACCACAGATAAAATAGGCTGTATCTGCAAAAGACACATCACCGCACTCAAATGTGAATTCGAATTAGTGTTTTCGCGCCAACGATTCGGCAATATGGCGTCCGATTATCGAGAATTGAGTAATTCGGTTTGCAAATATCGATATGACGTATCGATGAGTTGGCTACCCACGGTACACTGGCTGGTCTGAGGGTCGACAGGCCGATGCTATTAAAAGCATGGGACTACTGAGGCTTAAAGCCTTCGACACGATGCAGCCTAACCGTGAAAAAAGGTCTGATGGGCATAATAACCCAGATACCTACTATCGATGATATAAATATAATGCGCGGCTTCGGTTGTTTGTTTACGCATTGAGAATATTTTACGTTGAGTCTGTTATAGGCTGTATTGATCTAAGCAATGTGTCTGAAGAATTTTAAGTAGCTTTCATGAAATGGATTGGAAAGAAGAGGATTTTCATGTTTTTTTTGTGTTGTACGCACGACGACTTATCAATCTATACAAAACCAGTTTACGCGAATCTCTCATTGTACCGGCAATCTATACAAAGCTAGGCCATCTTATACTGGACATGTATAGCTTGATGTGTAGTAGACTAGCAGTGTGTACTATCTGAATGCTTAAGGGTGCGTTTACAATTCGGCCAAATTTTGCTGATTTTCGGTACATTTTGTGGCTAAACTAAACCAAATCAATTATAATTAATAACTAATACAGATAGATTGGTTCTTCATCTTCAAATTCTAGAAACATTTTTTTTTAAGTTATTGTTTTTTATATTGTAATAACGATCTTCCGTTGACATGTTTACGAAATCGGCTTGAGTTTAGGAACAATTTTTGTTCTACTATCAATATATTTTAAGATTTCTAAAAATACGGTAAGTAGGCAGACATAGTCAACTCTAAATACCTATAAACCTAAGTGTCACAAACTCGTCGAAGAGTTCCAGTAGCAGGCACAGAAGTACACCTTCAGGTCGCTCCATCAATTCCGGAGGTAAGGTCTCATCATAACTAACAAAACGACCCCAAACTCGGTACACCTAGCTCAACTCGTCGAGAAGTTCCAGTAGCAGTCGCCGAAGTACATCAGGTCACTCCATGAAGTCCGGAGTTAAGTACGTATTACATAGAAGTAAGAGAAATAAAAAAACTTTTAAAGTTTCAAAATTAGTTCACTTGACACGAGTCAATGTAGTAGTTCGATTCGACGCCTGTCAATTTTGTAAACGCGTCCTTAAATAGGTATTTATATGCGTCGGGCACAGCTGCTCGGCAATTTGCTGAACTGGGCCTATTTGGCGAAGCTGTGTGACACACAATTATATCTTTTTTTTTTCTATATCTGTATATTTTTAAGTTTTTTATTTAGTGTTGTGTGTACTTGTGGGATTTGCCAAATAAATATTTTTGCTTTCTTTCTTTCCATTTGGATAAGTGCTTAAATTAATTAATTTAATTTCTTTCCCGTGACCCTAGTGCTGGCTTTTACTTTAGCCAGAGGCTAAATATTGCCATACAATGTGGCAATGCGGCCAGTCTCTTGGCACATTACCAGCTGACAGCGTTGAGGAGGAGTTTTTTGACGCCCTTTTATAGTTTATTCTTATTTTAGTTATTTAATTTATTAGTTTGTTAAATCAAAACGAATGAATATACAGCTTCTTCAAGGATCGTGCTTATACTTACCCATACTCCGACTAAATATTAGAATCCATAACGGCTTCAATAACTGGCATAATCTCATGCTTACCTGCAAAGACAGAAAACATATTATAAGTAATATATAATGATGCAAATACAAATAATTTATGATAATAAACACTCGAGTAGGTAAATCCCGGCCATACTACTGTTTCGAAGAGCTTTAATATAGATTATTTTTTTAAACGTTGCCCCACAATAGGAATTTCTCCTGTATCGTGGGTGCGTTTACAAACATTTAAACTCACATACACATACAGCCAGACCCGGAACAACTATCTGTAGGCCATACAAATATTTGTTCCGTGCGGGGATCGAACCAGCGACACGTATAGCGCAGTAGTCAATCGCTCAACCACTGCGCCAACCGTGCCATCACACACTAGTGCTACTATGTTTTATTTACATTGAAGACTAGCTGTTGGCCGCGACCTTCATCCGCGTGCAATAATTATAAAAATATGATTTCCCTATTTAACTCGGATTATGTTAACAATTTCAAGGATTTTAATAAATTTTTGCTCGGTACCCTAATCCTTTTACTAAAACTAACTAAAGTTACTCCTTATAACATCAGCTATCAGCCGTAAAAATCAGTCCAGCCGTTTTGGAAATTAGCCAGAACAGACGACAAAAATTATAAAAAAAAAAGTTTTTTTTTTTAAGTACCGTATATACTTTCATATGCATTCAGTAAAAAACTGTTATTTTGAAATTACATCCAGACACTTCCATTTTATTTATTTGTGCCCTTGTCCCCTGGTACTTGGGTTTTATTTACATTGTAGGTAGATATTCTCTTTAACCACGTCCACGAAAACATGGACCCTTCAAAAGCTATCCTTTTTAATTTAATTTCAAGTTTTCGCGATAATCCGGACCACGCTCATCATAAAGGTCCCATCACACCACAGCACCCGGATTTATCCCGGGACATCCGGTTTTACGTCCGCCGGGAAATAACTTGAAAGTGGGACGCGAGCTCGGTTTTTTCTCCTTTGGGTACAAAATATTTATGTATATTTCCTTTTCAAAACGTTTGGTGTGCCATTTATGCAGGATTTGTGTGGACGTTTGGAAGTGTTAAAAAGGGACGCATACATTATGCTGGATTTTCGGGTTGTCTTGGTTTAACAAAATTTTACCGTTGTGTTTTCCAAAAAGTTATATAGTTATAATCACTCAAACGTGGCGGATATGAATAAACACAAAACGGTAGTGTTAAATCGAACTTATAAATTATTCAAATACTAAAAAGTTCAACTAAATACTAATATTTAGTAAAAATAAATGTTTTAAACTCATTTAAAACATTTATTTTTAATAATGAAACTACACTTTTTCCTGAAATATTTACAGGCGAACAATGACCGTTTAGTTAGGCAGTGTCGTTTGTGCTTAAGCGATAAAGGTTGCCTTCCACTAATGCGTAACAGTTGCATTTATTGTAAGGTTAATGAAATGATAAGATCTACTGAAATTTACTAACTGCAAGAAACTATCGTCCTATCATCCCTGTCGGTGGTTCCCTGTAAGAGATGTCTAGGGTTTTTCACCTACTCGACACGAGAGACTGGACACACGTCATCATCTGCCTAGCCTTTTCCCAAACTATCTTGGGGTCGGCTTCCAGTCTAACCGGATGCAGCTGAGTACCAGTATTTTACATGAAGCGACTGCCTATCTGACCCCTACAACCTAGCAACTGGGTAATACGATACCCCGTGGTAAGACTGGATGTCAGACTTTTAGCTTCTGATTACTCGTAACGACTGTCAAAGATCTACAAATGACAACCGGGACCAACGGCTTAACGTGCTTTTCGAGGCACGGAGGAAACTCGATATGTAATTATGGTCACCCATCCACAGACCAACTTCGGCAAGCACGGCTTAACCTTAAAGATTGACCTGGGCGGCTGTTATTGTTTAGCCACGAGCTCCTCCTCAGAGACTGGACACACGTGTAAAAATGAAATAAGCGGTACTTTTGTGCTCTTTTGTCTTTATGTTATTTCTTGTATATGTGTTTTGTGTGAGTACATAAATAAATAAACCAAGTAAACTAAATAAACTAAACTAAGTAAAGTAAACTAAATAAACTAATTAATGATCTGATGAACAGTTCATTCAATACCGATTTCATTAAAAATCTTTTCAACTGGGTTGAGTTCCTCTTCCGCGAACTAATTGGCTGCAAAGTGGTTTCCTAAGAGCAATCTACAGCGTATTACAAGATGACCATAGCTAGAGAATAAAGGCTAATTTAAAGGTAAAACATAATAGTTTATGGGCTATATGGCTACATCTGTCGTAGGCCGGAGGGAGTCCAACGCTATGGGTCCTAAACAGTAGCAAACGGCAACGCGGCAGGCGCAGAAGGAGATGGCGGGTCACTCGACTCTTTTTACAAGGATAGCCGAAAAACGGCACTGGATAGGGGTTAGTGGACCTTTGCACTGCAGTGACTAATATGCATTAATATAATAGATCTTATAAATGTCTTTACTCCAGATATGAGCTTTATTGCTCTTTCATTCAAGGATTTTACATACATTCATTTTTGTACAGAGAAATGGGCAGCAGCGTTCTCTGTGGTTTTGAAACAACCGTACTGCGATCGCCAACCCGCCTGCCAAGCGTGGCGATTATGGCAAAACCCCCCAAAATGTCAATGTGGCGACACTTGGAGGAGGCCATGTCCAGCAGTGGACGTCTTTTGGGCTGAAATGATGATGATGATGATTTTTATACATTCTGCGATTTTTTTTTGCATCTATCAATGTGTAATCAGTACCGCTCTGCTGTCTTATATTTTACCACGACATGAGCTGTTCTCATAATATAAGAAGATCATTTATAATATCTTTAAAACTAAGGTTTTACACTTAATTTCTATTTAAATATTTCGCTCTAACTGAAAGTGTGACAAGACGGACGAATTTCACAGTTTCCTTGTAAAGCGACACAGTCGATACGGCAACTCGATTCTATTGTTTCGATTTAATTACACAGTCCCAGTTAAATGAGCTTTCAGACCATTGTTTGTTTACCGATACCGAATTCAGTTGTGAATACTATTTCGAGAACTGTTTGTAGAGTAACGGATATTAAAACGATAAAATGAAACAGGATCCTGCAGTATTCCGATTTTCAGCGATGAAAAGTGTATGAAACACACTTATGTAGTTCAGAGTGTGTGTATGAAACTTGTGAAATAACTATAAATTGTTTTAGTATTGATGAGGACGAATGAGGAAAACGTAGTGATGAGCATGTTGATTATGAGTGAAGATGGCTATAAGAGCGTACCAACTATCAACAGAACTTAATTTTTTTTTAATCTTTAGCAATATTCGACCTAATAGTCAGCCTACTATGGACTTAATTCAAAAAAGCAATTCATCTATTTTGTTCAAAAATTTGAACAAAAACAGAAAACTGTTCAAAACAACAAAACGGGCATCGTTTTCAGCTATTGTTGTAGTTCTATGAGTATATATAGTAGAGGACATAGTTTTGTTTATTTGTCAAAGAGATATCTCGATAACACGAAAAGTCCATTACCAAATTGTTATAAGGGTCGATATTCGGTGACAGTTTAGGGCTTTTATCAAATATGGATTCGTGACAAACTATTTTTTTGATGACACGAAACGAGGTATTTCATGATGTTTTGTTAAGTTTAGAAATGGCTATCGACGGTGGATCGAAAGATCAATAGACTGAACCATTATTTTGCTATTTTGAATTGAAACATTTATAGAACACGAGTTTATTTGTTAAGATGGACACCCGGTTTCGAGAGTCTCCAAAAAGTCTCACATGAAAATCAAGTCTGCAATCCCCAAAAGGTTTTGTAGAGTTGTACTCCATTGTGCACCCACTTTTCGCTAGCTTTAAATACTTATTTACTCTCAATACCCAACCATTGAATAAATCCCAGTTAACCCCCCGCCAAGAGCAGCGGTGGCCGATAGTGGTGGCAGTCTCGACTTACGAACTGTAAGCTCGAACGTAAGATCGAACCCAGGCAGGCGCATAATTTTGTGTAATTTATTTCATCACCGCTGCTCTCAAAAACGGTAAAGGAAAACATCGTGAGGATACTGATGTACTAGAACTAAAAATTCGAACTTATGTGATGTCATCTACCAACCCGCACTGGGCCCGCGTGGTGGATGACAGCCCACTCCCTCATAGAGTGGAGGCCTGTGTCCCAGCAGTGGGAAAATTATAGGCTGATGATGAACCCCCCGCGCAAAGTGTAGCAAGTTTCTATTAAAAAACTGCCACATAAGAACCATCTAAAGGTGTCCCAGCTTCAAAACGAGTCCTAACCCAAATCCCTTTTAAAGAATCTTGGCTATGCTTTCACGTTGCAAGGCATAAAGCTTCAGGCACTGACCTGCTCTAGTTGGAATATGGCTCAAGTGGAAGCCGCGTTGATGACTTGCAGGTTTATAGAACAGCTTGACAAAAGATTATGAGGTTAGCATTAAGGGAAAGTATTCGCTGTGGAAATGGCGAAGTTTTGGGCTAACAAACTTGGAAATACTACTTTAAACTGCGACACCAAGAAGAAATGAAAGAAAAAACATTTAATTTTGGCTTATAATCATCTGCCTAGGCTTTTCCCCAAACTATATTGGGGTCGGCTTCCAGTCTAAATCAAAATCAAAATCAAAAATCAAAATCATTTATTTCAAGTAGGCCAGTTACAAGCACTTTTGAATAGTCAAAAAACAATAAATATTAAGCTACAGTCCCAGTCACTAGACATAATAACTGTGAAAGTACTGTAGTTGCCCATTCCAAAGCGTAGATCCCTATGGAGAAGATCTAACAAGAGAAGATCTAACATGTTTGCAGCTGAGTACCAGTATTTTACATGAAGCGACTGCCTATCTGACCTCCAGTAACTGGGTAATACGATACCCCTTAGTAAGACTGGATGTCAGACTTTTGCCTTCTGACTATTCGTAACGACTGTCAAAGATCTACAAATGACAGCTGGGATCAACGGTTTAACGTGCTTTCTGAGGCACGGAGGAAACTCGGTATGTAATTTTGGTCACCCATCCACGGACCAACTTCGGCAAGCACGGCTTAACCTTAAAGATCGACCCGTGCGGCTGTTATTATTTAGCCACGAGCTCATCGTAATTTTGGCTTGTATGCTAAACCATATTTATTCTATGCTTAAAGCACTGTGTGGACTTCCCATAGAAAATATGGTAAAAATGAGGGGCATGAGGAAATGTGATTAAAATTGTAATAGCTTTCTTGTTCAAAATACGCCAGAAGCTTCTTAGAAGATATTCTGCCTAATAGAGTAGGAAGAAGTAATATTCTCTACAATCGAATTCTGAAATTTCTATGTTTAAGGTACAAGCTTCATAGTTTCCTTAGAAAACTCTTGAACTTAGTTTTACCTATAACCTAGCCAGAAACAGTACACATCGAGCTATAATCATATTTACACCCAAGAACAGCTCGCTACTTATAACTTCATCAGCCGTCGACATTCAACGCAAAATTCAGGCAGCAAAAAAAGTCCATATTAATAATAACCAGGCCACAAAGCACGCGATGTCTCGACACCGTGTCCCTTGAGCCTACGACATTACCCTGAATAATGTACCTTGGAGGGTAGGCACACATTAATAGTCTCCGATGCAACGTGAATTTAGATCGTGGTGTAAACAATTTAGGGTACGGCGTGTTTTTTTATGATTCTGTTTCGGAGGAAAGCGGAATTATATTTTGTAAATTTTTGATTGAGCTTACATTTTTAGAGTGAATATTGTCTCGGAAACACAAAAACAGTATACGTTTTTTTATAATCCAAGAGTTAATTTGTGACCTACCAATCAATAAAATTATATTTTGTAAATATTTGATCGAGCTTCCATTTTTAGAGTGAATATTGTCTCGGATACAGAATAACAGTGATACGTTTTCTTATAATCCATGTGTTAATTTGTGACCAACCAATCAACGGGAAATCAATCAATCTGTTTAAGTTTTTAAACTGTCATGGTCACTAACACTAGGCACGAGATAATATGGTAAATATCCCCTTCCTTTATTGATAATGTAGACTCATTGACGGCTCAATCAGTGTCAACCACCCATCTGCCTAGTCTTTTCCCAATTATGTTGCACCCATCTGCCTACTATCGTCGTAGTCGGCTTCCAGTCTCACCGGATGCAGCTGAATACCAGTATTTTACATGGAGTGACTCCTTAAGCTCGGCTTAACCTAAAGATCGACCCAAAGCGGCCGTTATTATTTACCCACGAGCTCCTCAATAAACCACTAGTCCGGATTATTTAATACTAAGTTATTAACATTAATTAAGCTTAAATCAAGGATCTTTATTTGCTTGAATTTTGGTTAGATTAGAGATATTACGCCACATCAAGAAACCTAGCCGGAGAATCCGCATCGATTCCGCTGTGAGGTTAGAAGCCACAGCTAGCCCGGAACTTCGGGCAACGCCCGTATTAGGTCAACCTACGTCGTACTATAATACGGCAGGTTATAGAACAAGGAGGAAAACCAAGGATATTGGGGACACGTTTTACAACTTGGAAGTGTAATTCGAGATCACGTAAATCTCAAACTTTCACACCGCCCGTAATTTTTCGCACCATGGGTAACATGCGATTTAAGTCACAAACTACCGTATTACCGATAAATCTTAAGTCTTAAACACTAAAACCCGGAAAATACCTTACGCTTACGGTTAATACCCAAACTTAAAACCAAATGAGATTTTTTTATTTCTTTCATCTTTATAAGGAACCATGTAAAAACGCCGATAATTTTCTTTATATTTCCTTATAAGAGATAATATAATGCTTAAGAAGAAGCTACAAAGGCATTCTTTGTGAGACAGGTGAGCGCTTCACGTTTTTACCCGACCTCAGAGGGTAATGTTTTCGAAGGCACGGACAGGTTAATGACTTTGTGGAGCCTGTTTATCCTGTTTAAATGATGGAGCAGGTTTTCTTTTCTGTATTTGTATGTGCGAAAATTGGTTGGAGAGTGTAAATAATCAGGTTTCCTTTGCATGATTACTTTTGTTAGCATCTGTTCCGGAATTGTCAAAGGTTTGAGAGTCTGGACCACAAGAAATGATCACAAGAAGACCGTTAAAAAATGTTTTGACGTTTAGACGATTGGCACAATTAATTCAGTACCATATAACTTGTTAAGAAGAGGTTGTATTGTATTCAGAAAGTTGGCAACGTCTTAATTACCGGTCAAATATATCGGTGTTCTGAGTAACAACGAATCAACTAATGGAAAGACAAGGTATAAGCTAGGAGAAGAATATTCTATAGAACACAAAAAAAAGTTACATAAAACCTACTTATAAGTTAGCAAGTCCTTACTTAGCTCCGTGTAAAAGTGGACAACGTTGAGTAAAAGGTAGAAATTCCTAACCTTTTAGAAGATGGCCGACCCGTGCGGGTAAAAAGGAATTCTTATCAACCGCTAAGTGTACCTACGCATTGGAATCTAAATCCGATGTAAGTAAATACCTGTCCGTTGTATATGTATAGTATCTAACCACAATGTAGTGAATGTTTATAAGGGCTATTTTGTTTTGTTTCGTTGTTATGGGTGAATTTATCAAACATATTTAGTAAAGGCCACAGCTTACGGAGCTTTTTGCTTAGAGGAACTGCAAATACAGAGATCGACTAGAATTATGACTAAAGTTTATGCTCAGACTCTATTTGATTAAAAAGTTTGCTGAACTGGCAATGGCCGGCCATATTAGCCGAAGAACCGACGACCATTGAGATAGAAGTGCTCTTAAGTTGAGACCTCAAATCGATAAACGTAAGATAGAACACCCTCAGGTTGGGTGGAGCCCCGATCTTTGAAAGGTAGCTGGTATTGATGTGAGTTACCGAGAATCGTCATGAATAGCTTGAATGAAGCAAAAGTACATGATAACAACAAATTCAATTCAACAGTCTTCCTGAAAGCAGAGCTAGAGCCCCAAATCCCTCATCCAGAAAATAAAACCTCTCACTTTAGAAAATCCAAGACATTTTCTCCCCACAAACATTGAAACGTGTAGTTATCACAACAAAGACTCACGACTAGACTCAAAGTATCTTGAAAACATGAAAACACTCAAAGTCTTAGACGACAGTCTACAACTAGTACACCTACAACAACGTAGTACACCTGCAACTAACCACCTGGAAACATTTCCCGAGATTGTTCACCACTGAACTTGTGAGAAACATGTGTTCAGATCGCACACCTGCACTTTAGAAGGAAGATTAAAATGTGTGGTGTCTGTTGTAGCGGGGGTAAGAAGCTGATGGATGAGCGTTTCCGTTAGCATCAAAGTCAAAATCGTTGTACCCGGTTGCGTCAAAATTTAACGCCAATCAATAACTGTTGCATTTGAGTAATTTCAATTTTTTTATCCTACTAATGTCATAAATGAGAAAGTTTATGGGGATGTACGGATGCCTGAATGTGCAGATGTATGGATGTTTCACAAAATTAATAAATGAATTTGAATTTGTTAATCTTTCACGCCAAAACTGCTAATCGGATCTGGATGAAATTTGGCAAAGGGATAGATAATAGTATGGAATAGCATATACTTTTTATCCCGGTAGTACGATCCCGTGGAGGCGAAGCCAGGGGTATAATCTAGTAGTTCATAATTTATTCAGTCAAGCACAATAATAAGTGTCACTTGATTTTTTTTTTGTTGATTTCGCTCCAGAAACCGGGCGTTAGGGTCACACATAATTGACAAACTAGCTGCTTAGCTACTTACTTTAACATAACTGGGCAAATGTAGGTGTAGTATAGGTTCTGCCTAGCCTTTCGGGGATTACAGGCGTGATGCTACGTTCCTATCTTACTCATATTTTCAACTCGCTGTTACTAGGACCATACACCAACTAGTCCCAAGATTTGTCGTCCGCCTTTAATAAAGTTTACCTACCGCACACCCCTTGGCCGTCCGCCGGACAAACTGTCCGCTGTCCGGGCGTACGAGCACGATTCATTTATTTACACAACCGACCAGTAGTCCGGGTGGAATATTGAAATCCGGAATAAAAGTGGGATATAAAACGCTTGAGGAATTCTTGTTACAGTGTCTGCGGTTTGTAACGAAATTGTGCAGGAATTTGTTGAACGAGTTTTCGTGCCTTTTAAAAGTTGAAAATGCAAACATTTCGTCGCAGCTTATTTAAAACATTATGTTGGGTATTTGGTAACCTTTACATATATACAATATAAACAACAATACTCGTATAAAAACTAGAGAAATAAGAAATAACGAATCACGCTAGGTACTAATTATCTAAAAACAAAACAACACAAACTACAAAATCTACTTCACTACAAAACTCCTCTACGACGCTACGAGTACTAAGAACAACTAATTACGGCAAAACTACTGGACTTAAGTAGAAATCGAGTAGCTAGTAATATTTATTTACGAAACTTCGTTGTTTGAAACGTGAAAACCACCCTTAATCGAGTTTACGTAGTTTACACGTTTCAATTGACGATTTCTCTTGCCACTAAAGACCCTCTTGTAGCGACAAGCCCAAGTGATAAGAGAGTGACATAGCGAAAGTCGCTTGACGAATGTTGCAATTAGCTGGGGCAGCATGTTGCGTGAGCAGTTATAGCCTAATGGTGTCACTGTCGGACTCACAAGTCATAGGTCTCAAGTTCGAACCCAAGACACGCACCTCTCGATTTTTCGGATTCATGTGCGTATTGAATATTTACCACTTGGTTCGGTGAAGGAAAACATCGGCCTGTGGACGGTGAGTAATGGGCTAGTTCACCGTCCGTCCGTCTTATGACGACAGGCCTTGCCGACGGCGCGTTCGGCGTGTTCCACGCGCGCCTCAAGGAGATGTCAGCAAATCGGAAAGAGTCCGAGAGGGCCGATGCCTGCCAGGACTGCGGGACTGTTCGAAAGAGATACCGTGGCCCTGGAACCTGGATGGATGGGTTTTAGTCAGTCAAGTCTGACACTCCCGTCCACTCCGCCCAGAGCAGGAGGAGTCGTTCGATGACTACCCTATCCGAAAAAAAAAACAGCGTGAGGAAACCAGCATGCCTGAGAGACATTTCTCGACGGCATGTAAAACCAAGTCAGACGCCCATGGGCGGTATAAAACTGGCTCTGACACATGGTAAAGCACTAACCACACGATAATTAAGAAGCTGAGGATGTGATCTACTAAAGACTTACTCTACTTGCTACTTTAAAGGCGTGTAAACAAGTCTCTAAATCTAAAGCACTACGTAATAAAACAAACTATTCACCAAGAACTGCCTGCCCTTGACCCCCATCCTGCTGATGTCTTCAAGTGACCAAACAGTCCATGCTCACACACTTATGTTCACACATAACACGAATTAAGCTGCACTCACATTATAATTAAAACTTAGGAACTCGAAAGGAGCGGTAAATTATGATACGTCTTATTCAAGTTATGAGTCTTCTGGTTTGGAAACGCTATGCTGAAATAAGAGTGAAGAAAGAGAATGTAAAGATCGTAGTTCTGTCGTTTCTATCTGCCCTTTATCTCATGCAAACAAAATAAGAAAAAAATCCTTATAAAGCAAAAATTAACCCTGAAATATTCAATTACAACGGCCTGTTATAATTTGAGCTGCGTAATCAATTTTCCACCTGCCATAACCAGGTTAGCGGTTAACGCTCACACAAATTAATGTGCTAAAATAATCTTATTACAGGAATGTGTTAACAGCAATATAAACACTTCGAACAGATAGAAATCCAACACGTAACAATTTGAATAAACATGTGAAATGGTTTTAAGAATCAATATAATAAGTAGGAGATCCACGTAAAAGTAAAAGGCATCAACACTACTTCTGGAACATTTTTGAATACTCTACCATAAGTATAACAGATGGACTAAATCAACGTTTGATATAATCTTAAAAGGATTACTGAATGAACCCGTGATGGATGAGCAAGGGGCAGCACTCTATTAACTGATAATATCATGTCGCTTCCATCGTCGGTCAAGCAAAAGGATAGCACAGCAGTATTTTCCTATATCATTTGTGTTCGAGAGTTTCAATAGACGAAGACCAAAGAGACGAAGGACTGTGTGTAGGATAATATGACAAAAAAAGAGGTGTTTGATGAGACGACGAGTAATAGAGACGTATGGAAGAAGAATACATGCTGCGCCGACCCCAAATAAATTGGAGTAAGGGCAGCAGAAAGATGGTGTTTCAATAGTCAAGATTTTTACGATGCTATGAGCATATAAGACCAGGGAAGAACATGAAGTAAGCGTGATTGATGATCATATAATATCAAAGATAAGGAAATCAAAGGACCAAGAGATGTGTGTGACGCAAGGAGGACCAAGAGATGTGTGTGACGCAAAGTGTAAGCCTATTAAACCAGCACTGGATTGCGAAGAGACTAAAGTACAATAATTTATAAAAGCCCCGGTAGAAGGGACACATTTTACTCGGTAGCTATTGAGATTATCGTAAATATTAACCATTACCACGATTAGCCCATCGCTTGCGAATATTACAAATATCATTTTCCCACGGTTCCTAGAATATCACGTTCATAATTTGTAGTGTTTAGGCAATTAATTTTGTTTCTTGATAATGAATAAATGGGCTTGACCAGCGAAGTTTGCGATAACTATGCAGTTTTGAAACATAATTCAGGTCAAATTAATCTAATCATTGATTTATTGTTCTATCCGGCTCGAAGGACCGAAATGTATCAGTAATTATTAAATGATAAAGCATTTACTTACTTAAAACGAGCAAAACTTGATATATTCTTGGAACCTACTAATGCAAAGAATATTAATTATAGGTTCAAAGGCAAAATTAAAGGATCTCAAGAAATCTTGACATTTTATTTATCTTTTACGGATGCTTTTCAAAGATAACCTACTCGTTTTGCGGCTTTTCATCTACCCCACGTTACTTTCAGGTAGAAATCAACCGATAGAATACTAAACTAAGAACAGCCTTTATGCCTCATTTATTATTCACCCCCAAACAAAAAGTTGATTGAATCAATCAAAAATGCAATCATGTATACGTACATTGTACATTTGATATTCAAAACAAAGGGACTATTGAACAGAAGGAATTGCTATAAAAATTAATTTTACCACAATATGGAAGGCAGTCTCATTCATTTGGCTATAACAATGAATTTAAGGTAGTAAACGATGAAGCAACACGGTACGAGGGTTATTTTGACTCATCACGATACCATTCGAGGTTAACTTTGGAAATTGTATCTTTTTCCATTATGGCGCTCTATACTCATATTCGGATGAGCACGGTTCGGTACAACCAGTGGCGTGACCAGGAGCTAACAATACAGCAAGCCTCTAAGGCAAGCAGGCTGTTCAGAAACCCTAACATCATGAAGACTAGGTAGTTGGTTATAAAGGCAAGCCAAGCTTGTAGGTTCGTATGAAAGTACCGCCATTACCATACAACCGGGTGGCAAAAGCACCGAGCCGAGCACTATCCAGCGAGGATAGATGCCGAAAGAAGTTTGCTTATTGGCACGAACCGAAGATGCGTAGTGATAGCTTCGGGTTGTCTTCGCTGTTTAACAAATTCTACTGCATCAAATATAACCGATCGAGACTGTACCCCTAAGAGACAATGAATATTTTTCCGTGACTAAAACAGTAACTGTCAAAGCTAATGGCAATGAAATTGACATAGACGTTCTCCAAAAGCCGATAAACGTTCTGGTAGAGAAAATGTAGGAGGACTTTGAAGGCGAATTCTGAAAATACGATGGGACAGCGCCAGTACCAGACGGAATGGGATTAAGTGAAGGAGATTTGAGCGTTTCGTTTCGCAGTTCGTTTTGGGTGTTTTGAGTCGGAGAGAATGAAAATGCATGGTAAATTTGAAACTTAATTTTGTTGAAAACCCTTTTAGCAGATGGAGCTTCTTCTTAAAACGGTTCATCGAAATTAAAGTTTCTTATCTATAATCAGAAAAGCAAATATTGGAGTTTTCTTGGATATGATGACCAATCAAGTAACTTTGTTTGAATATGAAAACATTCTTATACTTTAGGAATAATGTAATGAAAACTAAGTCAAAAACTTTTTGAATTACATCACCATAAATATAATAAAACTTCATTGTGGTGTTGTTTATTATTCACGGCCGTTCCAGATTTGCGTGAAAACTTACAGTTCGTGCGAATCTTAGTTTGTGCCATTTTATGATCCTATAACTATTCGTGGATGGCTTAATATATTATTTATTACTTTCTAATGATTTTATTAAGAGCTTGTAACTATACTATTTCAATAAATTTTGGAAGGGCTAAACATTTTTAAAGCCCCTATAAAACGCTCAACAAAATATTATATGACCTGTCTAGAATTTACAAATTTTAAGTTTCCTAAAATTCTGTAGTGGTACTGTGTTCTCCAAGTTCTGCTAAATGATAACTATAATCATGAATGTATCCATTAAAGTGTAGAAGAAATAAAGGATATACAGACCCGTTGCTTTGCACCATAGCCTACTATTTAATAACTGTGGAAAGCTACAATACAAACTTAACAATCCCATATCCATATTCCCCTCAACAATAAAATCACTTCAGAAGTCAAAAACCCCGTTCCAATCATCACTCAATTTCCAACTACATCCCTAACAACATAAGGTAGGAAGTGGAACGTTATACGTGTATCAATGTATGGTCGTGACGTATTTACGCGAGTGACGCCAGTTCGGTTGTACGTTGGGGCAGAGTTGCGGAGTCAGCGCGATCGATAAAGTCTGCATAAAGCGGGCTACCTATGTTTCGGTATAGCGGGAAAGTTTTGGGATTATGTGTGATTGTTCATCATCATTTCAGCCAAAAGACGTCCACTGCTGGACATAGGCCTCCCCCAAGAAGGGGGGGTTTTGCCATAATCGCCACGCTTGGCAGGCGGGTTGGTGATCGCAGTACGGTTGTTACAAAAGCACAGAGAACGCTGCTGCCCATTCTCTGCTAAGTCCCTTAGTCGCCTCTTACGACACCCACGGGAAGATATGGGATGGTGCTATTCTTTACGTCCGACACCATACAGAAAGATTAGAAGATTGATATCCTTTGAGTATACTTTTTTGGTAAGGAGAGTGGGATAAATTTAGACGGTCATTTATGGGATATCATCATGTGTCTAGCCTTTTTCCCAAACTATGTTGGGGTCGGCTTCCAGTCTAACCAGATACAGCTGAGTACCAGTATTTTACTACACATACAGTATTTTATTACCCAGTAACTGGGTAATACGATACCCCTTCGTGAGACCGGATGTCAGACTTTCGGCTTCTGACAACTTGTAACGACTGTCAAAGATCTACAAGTGACAGCCGGGACCAACGCCTTAACGGGCTTTCCGAGGCACGGACGAAACTCGGTATGTAATTATGGTCACCCTTCAACGGACCAACCTCGGCAAGCTCGGCTTAACCTTAAAGATCGACCCGTGCGGTTGTTATTAATTAGCCCGCAGCTCCTCTCTGTCACTTATGGGATATCTTCCGTGATTACTATTTATTGTGAGCTCCCGATATTTCGACGCTATTGCTAGCGCCATGGTCAAGACGCTTGCAACAGTGTAAGTGATTTATAAACCGTAAAAGCTTAAAACAGAGTATGATAAAGTTGCTAAATGAATGAGAAGTGCTTTTTTTTTGGTTCTTAGAACCTACAGTTGTTGTTGCATGTTTGTTTAAGTACTATGCAAAACCGTCTGTTAAAATGACTAACTTGACATTCATAGCAAATGTGATGTTCGGGTCGGTCTGATTCGGCACAAGTCGCACGGCAAAACGGAATGTTTATTTAGCCGACCGGCACACTACTAATAAAGTAATAACTAACTGAAGTGAAATTAGCTAAAAGCATTTTGAAAAGTTCTTCGGTAAATTAAAATCTCCGAACAGCATCAAATATTCTTTATAAAAGAAATTGTTCTGTACATTTTTGTTCCCGTATTACGACAAGAATTTATAAAAGTGAACGTTTTAAATGCAGCGCTACCCTACTTTTATTTCTTGTTGGAATAAAATCTGTAGCACGTGTAAGGAAAAATGAAATTTTCATGATATTTTTCTGTGTCTTCATAATCCCGACCTTTCTCGAGAATAGTTCAACGTACACATTCCATTTATGTGCTATTTTAAAAGAGTTCTACTGCAAGTCTTTTCAATAGTATCGTTTCGAAGTATTCTAGGTTTTCTTTTAATATCATAAACTTTAAGTAAGATTATCCGCCACCTGCATAAACAACTTATTTGAAAAGATTTGAGAGCTCTCTTACCCAGAATTTACTATATTACTAGCTGTCCCGCGCAACTTCGTCTGCGTCACATTTTTTACGTTTACGCAATATTTTTCATTGCTGCTCCGCTCCTATACAGCGCCATCTATTGAATACTTAATCAATCCAGTCAACAGATACCGCCATTTGTTAGAATCGTTTGAAGCTAACAGATAATTGTGACTTAATCTACTATATAAAAATAAGTCGGGTTTTCCTTCCTGACGCTATAACTACAGAACGCACGAACCGATTTCCACGGTTTTGCATTCGTTGGAAAGGTCTCGGGCTCCGTGAGGTTTATAGCATAGATAATTCAGGAAAGGTAGGGTAGGGTAGGTAGGTAGGTAGGTAGGGTAGGGTAGGCAGGTAGGGTAGGTAGGGTAGGTAGGGTAGGTAGGGTAGGTAGGGTAGGCAGGTAGGGTAGGTAGGGTAGGTAGGGTAGGCAGGTAGGGTAGGTAGGGTAGGTAGGGTAGGTAGGGTAGGTAGGGTAGGTAGGGTAGGTAGGGTAGGTAGGGTAGGTAGGGTAGGTAGGGTAGGTAGGGTAGGAAGGGTAGGAAGGGTAGGTAGGGTAAGTAGGTAGGGTATGGTAGGTAGGTAGGGTAGGGTAGGTAGGTAGGTAGGTAGGTAGGTAGGTAGGGTAGGTAGGGTAGGGTAGGGTAGGTAGGTAGGTAGGGTAGGTAGGGTAGGTAGGTAGGGTAGGGTAGGGTAGGTAGGTAGGGTAGGTAGGTAGGGTAGGTAGGTAGGGTATGGTAGGTAGGTAGGTAGGTAGGGTATGGTAGGTAGGTAGGGTAGGGCAGGTAGGTAGGTAGGTAGGTAGAGTAGGGTAGGGTAGGGTATGGTAGGTAGGTAGGTAGATAGGGTAGGTAAAAAGTGCATTGCAACGCATGCCGGGGACAGCTAGTTAGGAATAAAATAATATAGCGACTATAAATTGAGATGTATTACTATCCTATCTTTGAAGTCGTATCAAACTTCACACGGTGTGCAAATTTGATAAAAATTGGTTAAGTTGTTTAGGAGTCCATCCCCGACAAACAACGTAACGCGTAATTTATATATATAAATATATAGATTTTGTACTAAAATTTCCTGTGCTCTCGGAAACTCAACTACCAGCGGAAATAACTGCTGTCGTTCATGTATTATTCTGTTCGATAGTCACACGTGTAGACGTTTTGTTCAACAATAACCGATTTAAGCAAATAGAAGGGCATTATTAAAAAAAAAAATACAACGTCATCATCTGCCTAGTCTTTTTTCAACTATATTAGAGTCAGCTTCCAGTCTGATCTGATGCAGCGGTGTACATGTAGCGACTTTCTATCTGACCACATGTACAAAGTTTCCAGGTAATACGACCTCCTTGGTAAGACTGGTTGTCCAGACTTACAGGCTTCTGTCACGACTTTCTAGTCATCACAATAGACTTCGCTGCAAATACACAAATCTGCAAGATGTAAATTATGTTAGATAATGAAACCCTTATGGACCAGTGAGCGTAATAATTTAATTTTAAGCCTCATTTAGAAAACTTTTATCTTTTAGTCCACCTCATTGCTGTTAGGTACATAGATTTTAATAACCTGCAAGCAATTATTTGAAACTACTAATTCGAAACCGTTACTACGCTAGATTATATCTAAATCACTTTGCAACAGACAAAAATCTTCATCATCTATTGGCTTATGAATTATCTTATCAATCCATTCAGGTTTGTCCATTTCGATTTTTGCTTTCTTAGTTGAATTTCCTTCCTCCTACATTATACCTGGGATTTATTGATTAATTGTACAATTATCAGTATCTATAGGTAACCAAAACCGCAGTACTGGAGTCAAGACATCAAGGTCTTCGCAGTAAGTCTTTGGTTAATTAAGAATTTTGAGAGGATTACAACCAATTAAATTATAATTGCCCTCGTATTGGCTGTCAATCAAGACAGTTAGCCGATACTAATTTGAACTCTCAGCAAGAGGTTTCTATAAAAGCTTGCCGAAAAGCTAAGCTGCTGAGTTTCATTTTCATAATAGAAGTTTTCGAGGTCTTAAAACTTTACGAGGATCCTTAACCTGTTCTATCCGTGCTGGGCTAAGCTCCTCCCCACAATCTCTCATGGAGGCATTTACGTTATTACACCAGTATTTCCTAATCAACTAAGGCCATAGGCATCTAAACTATAATAATAATAATGTTATAAAGAGGAAAGATTTGATTGTTTGTTTGTTTGTTTGCATTGGATAGGCTCCGAAACTACTGGTCCGATTTAAAAAAAAACTTTCAGTGTTAGATAGCCCATTTATCGAGGAAGGCTATAGGCTATATATCATCACGCTACGACCAATAGGAGTGGAGCAGCAATGAAAAATGTTGCGAAAACGGGGAAAATGTGACGCAAACGACGTTGCGCCGGACAGCTAGTATTGAATATATTACAGACATACCTTTTCAAATTCAAGTTACCTAGCTTAACGTCTACACTGCCTAATTACTCTCAGCCCGCTCTCCAATCCAGCTTTGAACCGGAACCGGGGATCATCACAACTCGTATCGAGATTGCATTCTGAAATTTACTGTATTCTGAAGAATATCCCGAACAGCGGTAGACTGAAAAAAATTGAAGAAATCGTAGTAATCCACGATGTAAGAGGATTGGGAACGATTCAGATGGAACTCGGTAAATGCGCCTGTTTCGTAAATCTGGAGAATAAAGGCTTAAGCACAAGTAAATAACGAGGCTGTTCGTTGTAATTCTTTTTGGAGATTCCATTATTTGTATAGATCGTGTATAGAAATACTTTGTTACTGAAATTACAATTTTTATTTGAACAGTTATAGTAAGGACGCGCAAGCTCGTAAAAGATGAAAGAAGTGGAGGATCGCCTTTCATCGTCATCAACATCATTTCAGCCCAAAAGACGTCAACTGCTGGACATAGGCCTCCCACAAGTGTCGCATTGACATTTTGGGGGGTTTTTGCCATCATCGCCACGCTTGGCAGGCGGGTTGGCGATCGCAGTACGGTTGTTGCAGAAGCACAGAGAACGCTGCTGCCCATTCTCTGGCAAGTCCCTTAGTCGCCTCTTACGACACCCACGGGAAGATATGGGATGGTGCTATTCTTTACGTCCAACACCATACAGAGCAACTAGGCAAAGGATCCCCTTTGCCTAGTAGTTAAACCGAGTAGGATAACAAAAATAGACGTTTTTTCTACATTTGATAAGAAACAAACGGTTTCTTTACTGGGAAATAGTAACCGCCACCTGTATGCATCTGCAATACTAACTAAGACGTTTACTGATGAGTTACCGACCAGAAAACCACGCAAAAAATAAAAATTAATGTGCCAGTAAGTCAGTCGTTCGCATTTCCATGTTAACCGTTTTGCCAACACGTTGCGTTGGTTAGTATGCTTGAATTTGGACCCTGGCGGGAATCCTAAGTTATAAGTAATTCATAGCCCCAATTTAGCAGCCGACCAATACCAATTGACGTTAAAGATGCCATACAAAAAAAAGACCCCGAGATATAGTAATTTTGCCTAAACAAGAGACCGAATGACCCCAACGACATAGCATTTACGCATAATTGTAAGGGTAATACGGGTTCTTGTAATAGACGGACACGCTTGGGGCAAACTGCGTGACATAGGGGTCGGGCAGTATAGGGGTATCATGGACATTGGACAAATTCATTAATAGTTAAGACGTTCTAATGGATCTGTATTTGTGTTTACGCGTGGAGAGGGTTCATCAGTGCCAAATTGTTTCGTTGAACTTAGTAGACCGAGAAGGATTGAGTTAACTGGTTAAGTCCCATATTAATAAATAATCAGCTTAACATAAAATCACGCCTAGGCAGACGTTTACCCAATTATAGTACACCCACATATCGCAGTTATGTTTAAGTCCCATGTTAAAGGGGGTGTACCTATTGCTCTCATCATTCATCATCATCATTTTAGCCCGAAAGACGTCCACTGCTGGACATAGGCCTCCCCCAAGAAAGGGGAGGGTTTGCCATAATCGCCACGCTTGGCAGGCGGGTTGGCGATCGCAGTACGGTTGTTACAAAAGAGCAGAGAACGCTGCTGCCCATTCTCTGGTAAGTCCCTTTGTCGCCTCTTACGACACCCACGGGAAGATATGGGATGGTGCTATTCTTTACGTCCGTCACCACAGCCAATCTTATGCCAAGGGGTATGGCCCAGTAGGTACTAACAGAGTTCCGGAGGTCAGATAGGCAGTCGCTCCATGTAAAATACTGGGTATTGAGCTGCATTTGGTTAGACTATAAGCCGACCCCAACATAGTTGGGAAAAGGCTAGGCAGATGAGATGCTGATGTTTGTATGAATGTCTAGTATTTATCTACTTGTGCATGTATTGAAAAGATAAAAGGTTTAATTTTATGTAAATAAATTTTCGGTTTTGAATCTCTTCAGGGGTTGATTGGTCTATTGTAAGCACGCAAGGGAAATAAAAAATATTTTTTAAGAATTTCCCCCTTTTGAAAGGAATGAATGCAATGTAAGATTGATTGTTATTATTATAATTATGGTTTATAAAAAGTCTTGTGGTTCATAAAATAACATTTTCAGTTGAATAGAAATTGTTTGTTGAAATAAAATAACTTTGAATATATTTAACAAAGAACTGGGCACTTACATGTTAGAATAGTGATACTATTTTGATTAAGCACAAAAATATTTCGACACATAAATGTTTTTTTGAAGCTGCGTTCACCTTTATTTTCATGCAAGTAACTGCCACTAGTGACTAGAAAGAGAGCCATTGAATTTTATGAGTAAGTTTAATTTTTTAAACATATAAGTAATTGCATCGTTTTTTTCGATCATACAAACCACAAACAGATACTAAGGGGCTACGCAAACGTAAACACTTTTTGTTATCGACACGGCCACACCGTCATACACAACCATAGTTTTTTTCTTTTTTTTTCATACTGGTTCTATAGAAATCAGCGGAGAGCAGCGGTGGCCCAGTAGTGGCAGCCCCGACTTAGTACGAGCAATAAACCCAGGCAGGCGCATTACTTTATGTAATTTATTTCATCACCACTGCCCTCAAAAACGGTGAAGGAAAACATAGTGAGGAAGCTAGCATGTACTAGAAGTAAAAAATTCGAAGACATGTGACATCTACCAACCCGCACTGGGCCCGCGTGGTGGATTACAGCCCACACCCTCTCATTGACAGGAGGCTTGTGTCTCAGCAGTGGGAACATTATAGGCTGATGATGATGATATAGAAATTAAATATTCATTGGTAGCTAGTATCCGATACAAGACACACGTTTGCGCAGCGCTTAATCAACCAAAACATTTAAAAGAATTGAATGTTCCAGTAAATTCCCAACCAGTCTACGAATACGAAATTCTGCCATCAAAACATTCAGACTCAACTTCAAAACAACCCTTAATATCAAAATAATACCAAAGTATTATTATTGAAAACTTTATTTAGGGGGCGAGTACAATAGACGCTCAAGAGAAGGGTCGAGTCACTTGAGCAAGTCCGTATGCAAGTAATTTTTATTAACAAACGAATTAAATGTTTCTCACTGTATTCCTTTTAAGTCCTTTTAACACCTGAATTATTTGAACGTGTCTATTTATACCGTTTATCGTGTTATTTAAATTCGGTAAAGTACTGTTGTTAGAAGAAAACCTTGAAAAAAAAATACGTGTAAGACTTTGTGTTACGTTTTATGTTAATATTTTATGATTTGATTAAGGCTTCATAAATGCTAATGTGATGTTTAAGAGCTGTTATTTGTACTAGAACAGCATAATTAATTAGAATGGATCCTTAATAGGGTACTTTGATGCAATATTGATAAAGTTAATGTGCAATGTTGAGCTATAAATGAAGATTATCTGCTTAATTGTGGTATTGCGTTAGCTCATGTATGATACTGTTTGATATTATTTTCAGACTAAAACATACTAAATAACGTGTACATTTTGAATCAATATTAAACAATCATTGATGACTAATGTTGTTTCTTAAAACTCGATGTCACTTATCACATCAATATAAAAACACGATATTTTACAATCTACGAACTTGTGTACAAATAGGACTACGCTGTAATAAGGGGAAGGAATAACAAGAGAATTGAATTGTTCAAATGATTGTCGAACAGATATCACAGTAATTTTCTCACGGATTTTCAATATAAATATATACAAGCATCTTCGTACTATACACTCATATTGAATGGCAAATGATATTTATTTCTCTAAGTACCTCGTAAAAACCACTTTGACGAGTCAAAACTAAATTATGCTGGTTATGTAAATGAGGTCCTAACTATGCCTTACTAAGTTACAGAACAGCGAATCGGATTGCAATGGCTGACCTGAGCAAGTAAGCAAATTAAGTTTGAAACTAGGACGTCTGTTAGTACTGTAATCAAACTTGCATCTTGAATTTATTAGCCTATAATTAATTACTGCTGATTAAGACGTCCCTAATTTATTGCCAGGATAACTGGGCATGACTTCGCGTTTCGTGGAGTATAATTAAGTAACTATAGTAAATAGTTTTCTTACACACAGAAGCCAATCAGACTTAGAGCGTCATCATCATCATCATCATTACAGCCGAAAGACGTCCACTGCTGGACATAGGCCTCCCGTAAGTTTCGCCACATTGACATAACATGGGGGGTTTTACCATAATCGCCACGCTTGGCAGGCGGGTTGGCGATCGCAGTACGGTTGTTACAAAAAAAAAAAAAAAAAAGCACAGAACGCTGCTGCCCATTCTCTGGCAAGTCCCTTAGTGGCCTCTTACGACACCCACGGGAAGATATGGGATGGTGCTATTCTTTACGTCCGACACCATACAGAGCCACTAAGAGACTTAGAGCGTGTTATTAACATTTTAAACAAAGACATACTTGGGCAGCTCAGTAAAAAGTGCAATTCACAGGATAACATCCATAGTAAAGACATTACAATTCTGTAAAACAGCTGTGTTTAAATTTTGGTGTACCTACATTAATGTATATTCTATTCTATCACTGAAAAAAGACTTCCTAATGATTGCCTGATTACTAACGAGTCAAATGCAAATTCGTTTTATGATTAGTAGAGTAGCAAGTCCAGTGGACAGTTAATCTAAACGCAGCATAAAAATAACATGTAAAACCAATCGATGACTAGTGTTCAAACGATCGTCCAGTACACATTAATGGGATTTGGAATCAAACGTTTACATTGCCAGACGAGAATACATTGTTATTTGAATTTTGTGGCATGTGAAGACGAATTGCAATGCTAATTTTATACAGGAATGTCTTTGAACTTTTAAAAAGTATTTTAAGTTTTTAAACTGACATGGTTACTAACACTATCATTTTCTGAGACCATGGTGCGTGCAACAGCACCGAAATATCAGGAACTCAAAACAAATAGCAAACATGGTAAATACCCCGTTTTTGTGTTAATGATGGTGAAGAAGTATTTTGTTATTATATTTTGGCTATGATTACGTGATAGAAGTTTTATTTTTCAAAATTCGTCATTCGACTAATTCATTCAAATAATTCAAAACTATAATCACAAAATATTTTTTGTCAGAGCAAAATTCCCACAAAATATAAGTAGGTCCTGACCCGACCCAAAACTGCGCATTCCACTTTCTAACAAAACTTCAATATGAATACTTCATGAAAACAGTTCAGAAAACAGATAAGTATCTCACAGCACACACACATTAAAATAAATTATACTTAACACAGAGAAACGAACGATCAAAAGGGCGCAGCAGACGAAAAATAAATTAAACGTGTAAACCTAATTTATACGTAAAATCTCTAGCGAATAACCTAGCCCATTTTAATTATGTGAAACCACTCCTTACCCGTTTCCTAGCCATGTCACTAACACAAAAACTATGAAAACACCATAATACGCGACGCGACAGACGTGCTTCCCTCACGACATACGAAATGCGACTGACGGAAGTACAACTAGATGGGGTGGAGTATCCACCGCCCTATATTTCCAACCGAAAATTGAAACGTCTTATACAACTGTGTGATGTTAGAGAAAATTGTACTCTATTTTTAGAAGGAAAAGGTTCTGTGTCGGTTGTGTGTTGGTGATTTTTATTTGGTATGGCATTTGATGGTGGTTATTGCATTTACCTTAGACGTTACGTCAGTCGAGGCTCGCGTCTCTGAATTATTTGTTTTTTTTTAGTCTCGGTCTGGGGAGGGTCAGAGTTGGGTTTTTTTTAATTTCGGTCATGAGAATGTCTTTATGTTCGACACGATATTAAAAGACCCGCCGTTTTAGGGAAAAATCTTGTTTTTTTCATCACCTTCCAGTTTTTAAGGCTTTGTTTTTTAATCATAACAAACAAAATGTTGGCGTAATGTTAGAATAACAAAAACAAAGAAAATCTAATACACCTGGATAAGAGACGCACAGCACAGAGAGAAGTGGCAGAAAAAAGGGGGGGGGCTATACCCAGCAGTGGGTGATTCCAGGCTGAAATGATGAGGATGATGATGAAGGCATATCAGACATCTTCTACACAACACTCTTTGTTTCACAAGCTACATCGACAACTTCAAGTCGAAACTCAATAAGTAGGTACTGTCTCCGACTTCGTAAACTTCCGAGTTTCTGACTTCTAAAGTTCTAACATCTTAGCAGTTATTCCTCGTACCAGGATTTGATAGCTTGAGTGTAATATTTCCTTGTATAGGAACTTCTATTGTGTAAGTTTGCTATGTCAAACTTGTCTGCATTGGTTAGAAATTAACTTTCTACGTTAATCAGTTTGAGGAGAACGTTTCCTCGTCAGATTGTATCAGTTTATGGTTAGACAGGTATATTCTGACCTTCTTATTAAAAAGAACCAGAAAAACGGTAATTTTGTATATATTTCGAAATAAATTACATGATTTTTAGTTACATGCTATTCGTCACAGCTCATCACATGCCCATACCATGTCAGTCGATTCCCTTTAAACTTTTTCGTAACTGGCGCAACTTTCAAACTCCTCTAATCTATGCTAATATTATAAAACTGAACAGTTTGTTTGTTTGCTTGAACGCGCTAATCTCAGGAACTACTGATCCGATTTGAAAAAATCTTTCAGTGTTAAATAGTCCATTTATCGAGAAAGGCTATAGGCTATATAT
Source organism: Cerastis rubricosa (assembly GCA_949152445.1). Classification (NCBI taxonomy): domain Eukaryota; kingdom Metazoa; phylum Arthropoda; class Insecta; order Lepidoptera; family Noctuidae; genus Cerastis; species Cerastis rubricosa. The sequence goes on along the minus strand of OX424548.1, from coordinate 12,284,266 downwards.
TATCACGCTATGACAAATAGGAGCGTAGAAGCAATGAAAAATGTTGCGAAAACGGGGAAAATGTGACGCAGACGGAGTTGCGCGGACAGCTAGTACACTCATAAAAATCTACTTAGCTATAAAACTAAAAGTGCTTGCATAAGTTATTGAGTTAAAATTATCATGTATATTTTCTCAATCTCCTCTTGACATTATAATCAGATCCGGTGAAAGAGTTGCTCGTCTCAGTCAAAATCAAATCAAAATCGACAAAAAGTGCACGGTACGGGTTGGTTGTTTTCTATCCGAAGAACCGGCAAGAAACTCCATGGTTACTCTTTAAAATCATTAGGCTTTACAACATTCGAATGTTACAGCGTTAGTATGGGAGGACATCGTAGGCCCGACAATAAGTCGTTGCTTACTACAAAACGTAGAAAAAGTTATAGAAAAAAAGAAGACTTCTGAATATAATAATAATCTTGGTAATGCAGTAGTTGTAGGGCTTCTCCCGTGGGGCTTCGCCGACGTCATGAAGCGCTGCCGAGAGATTTACATGTGTTTAGCTAGTTACTGCAATGTATTTATGTTTCTGCCGTAGTGATATGTGGAGGGATTTGTTGTTGGAGCTATCTTTATATTGCCAGTTTTGTGGGTCATGAGTTGTGATGTGAGGAGCTCGTGGCTAAATAATAACAACCGCACGGGTCTGATAAAATAGTGTACAGCAGCTTGAAAATATGTGCTCAATATAAGTAAAAGTAAATTAGCTTATTATCTTTTTTTTTCGTATATGTATTTTAGTTGTAAAAAAGTAGAAGAAACATTTATTTATTGATTACTGAAAATAATTAAAAAAAAAATCTTGTTATTGTTTAATTTCTTTGCTGTCTGTACAATTTAACGATCAAAATTATTATGTAACGAATTTACATCATGAAAATAGAACTGCGGCAAGTTTACACATACTTTTTTCTGTGGCGAATTTACTTTGTGACGAATGTACAGTCTCCAAAGGAGATAAGTAACCAGATTCTCATACTACTAGTATGAGAAACTGGTAACTTATCTCCTTTGGAGACTGCACAATAAAACTTTGAAGGTGACGTTATAGTTTCTGCCTAACCCCATAGTAGAACGGCTATTTATGTATTACAAATACGTATACGTATTAGAAGAACACCTAACTACATATATTAACTATAGAAAGAGCATGATAAAATAACCCGAGAAGTCGTGAAAAGAAAACTTTTCAAAAGAAGCAAGAATGATAAATAAAATTTGCCCAAGAAGTCTGTGTTTTGTCCCCGGTCCCTCGTTTGGGGTCTTAATTAAATAATGAGCCTTCATAATGTTTCTTGATGTCCTAAAAAACTGTGTCCTTGTAAACGGAGGTAATGTCTTCTTCCTTGCTTTCAATTATTTCTAATTTAAAATGTCTTGTGGAGTGAGCTTATTTTACGTAAGTACTAGCGCCGGACAGCTAGTAGGTACCTACTAGCTGTCCGGCGCAACGTCGTCGTTTGCGTCACATTTTCCCCGATTTCGCAACATTTTTCATTGCTGCTCCACTACTATTGGTCGTAGCGTGATGATATATAGCCTATAGCCTTCCTCGATATATGGGCTATCTAACACTGAAATAATTTTTCAAATCGGACCAGAAGTTTCGGAGCCTATTCAATGCAAACAAACAAACAAACAATCAAATCTTTCCTCTTTATAATATAAGTTTAGATTAGACTACTCATAACATAACATCACGCTTCTTAAACGTAAAAGGTAAGGCCGTGGTGTACGTAATAGTACGGCCACATTTCGCCAGTTACGTTTTAGTCGTAGTATTAGGGGCCGAGTCTATTGTCATCATCATCATCATCTGCCTAGCCTTTTCCCAAACTATCTTGCGGTCGGCTTCCAGTCTAACCGGATGCAGCTGAGTACCAGTATTGTATATGAAGCAATCTGACCTCCACATGCCAGTAGCTGGGTAATACGATAACCCTTAGTAAGACTGGATGTAAGACTTGGCTTCTGACTACTCGTAACGACTGTTAAAGATCTACAAATGACAGACGGGACCAACGGCTTAACGTGCTTTCCGAGGCACGGAGGAAACTCGGAATGTAATTATGGTCACCCATTGACGGACCAACCTCGGCAAGCACGGCTTAACCTTAAAGATCGAACCGTGCGGCTGTTATTATTTAGCCACTAGCTCCTCCGAGCTAGTCTATTGCCATCAACCGGACATAAACCCAGACACCGTGGTCTGTGGCTGCTACTAATAACGAACAAAAATATAATATTTTTAAAAGGATTTTGTCAATTCAATATAAGGGTAAGGCTAATGGCACGAAGCCTCGGTGCCATAGACAATAGATTAATTTCCCTGTCAATTCATAAGCGTAGGTAACACTGCTCGACCCGATGACTGAATCCAAGACTCCGTGCTCAATAGTCGCGCTACACCTACTAGAACGACCATGCAGTGTTTTAAAACCCACCCCATTACCATCTAAAAGGAACCAATTCCCCTCTAAACACTTCAAAAACCCGAATACCCCCGACCGCCGTCGAAGTCGATAATTTTAAAACACGTACGAAAAAGACTTCCCAAGTTTACGATAGGAGCAAGTTCTGTGGCTGGAAGCCAAACGCTTTTCAAATCGTATCGGAACAAAGCACGTCCTAGTTTTACAGACCACTGATAATACGGAAAACTTAAGAATATAGTTATCAATGGTTTAAGAGGCGTGTTTTTGCTAGTTTTTCTCTGGCAAGGCAGTGTTTTTGCATTTGGCATTTGAACCAAAGAAAGAATGAACCACCTAGTCCCCATTAATAGCTAGATGGAGATGACTATGCGGCAGATCAAGCCGTTCAGCTCCCTGCGTATGAGTTGAAGAATTCCACGATCATGAAGAATTCATTTTGGAATCGGCCAGACGTCTAAAACATTTAGTCACCATCATCATCTGCCTAGCCTTTTCCTAAACTATCTTGGGGTCGGCTTCCAGTCTAACCGGTTGCAGCTGAGTACCAGTATTTTACATGAAGCGACTGCCTATCTGACTCCACAACCGAGTAATACGATACCCCTTGGTAAGACTTGATGTCAGACTTTTGGCTTTTGACTACATTAGTATCATTACCAAAACAATATTTACGTACTTTGACAAATCTATAAATAATCCCATTTACCATTAAGCCACAATAATATCACACTAAAAGCCTTTCAGTCCGCAATTACATCAACGTTTACTGTATCTATTCTATCTATTACCTTTTCATAGCAACTAAGCGCTCCGAAGTCCATTTAAGTTTCATTCTACGCTCTAAAGATGGGTTATAGTGACAATAGGGAATCTAGATGTTATCCTGGGGCTCCTATCTTATCAGTTATCTACTCTTTAATGGTTTAAGAGAAGCTAGCTACTGTGAAAAGACGTATCTATTCAACTTGAATGTTGGCTTGTACTCTCTTTCTGGTTTAACTTGGAGCATTCATACTTTGAATTTTAGACCACAATGAGGTCCTTTTTCGTATTTTACAATAATCAAACTAATCATGGAAGACTGACTCGTAAGTCTTGTGGTGGCAGGCGTTGCTGCTGTGCGTGACGTGCAGCTTTTTTTTTTTACGAATGAAAATCATCAAATGGCCCCGATCTGGGCGGAGCGGAAGGGAGTGTCAGACTTGTACTGTTGTTAATGTTCCTTAGCCCTTTGTGTTCCAGGGCCACGGTATCTCTTTCGAACAGTCCCGCAGCCCTGGCAGGCATCGGCCCTCTCGGACCCCTTTCGATTTGCTGACATCTCCTTGAGGCGCGCGTGGAACACGAAAGCGCCGTCAACACGGCCTGTCGTCATAAGACGGGCGGACAGTAAGCTAGCCCGTTACTCACCGTCCACAGGCCCGCGGAGCATGAGGTCCTAGGTAGATTCTCAAATCGGGCGAAGTGATATTGGGTTTTCCATCAGGAATTACTCGTTGAACCCGGTTGATGGCAATACGCTCGCTTTTATATGGGATTTATACATAACTGGTGTGATGCGGAGGAATGAGGAAAATGGAAAATAAGGGTAGAGGAAGACCAAAGAAACGATGGATGGACTGTGTGCAGAATGATATGGCAAGAAAGGAGGCGTCTCATGAGATGACAAGTAATAGAGAAGTATGGAAGAAGAAGACATGTTGCGCCGACCCGGATAAGGGCAAGAGAATGATGATAGCAACATGAATGGCAAAATGTGGGGTACTATTAGGACCTCTGCCTAACCCTTCGTGTATTACACGTAATGTTAATGTTACTGGAGAACTCGGTGCTTTGGAAATGAGACCCACTTACCTCTTACGTCATCGCACTACGTTACATTAGCTAGTATGCAGTTATAACTCATGGACAGGACACACCCACGTGCAAATGTGGGTGTGAAGCAGGCACTAAGTTACGACATGCCCGGGTCCCGAGCTTGAAATTTTTTAAATTATTGCGTTATTATGCGATAGCCCAATAAAGTGTTATGAATATTCATACATTTTACGAACTGATTCGAGTGGGTAAAAGGTGTCACAAAAATCGCGCTTAGCATTTTAGGGGGACCTAAACTTGATTTAAAGTCTCACCACAGGATCATAAATAAAAACAGGCCTTTTTTCGAAAGGTATAGATAGACAGTAACTACAAAAGTACGACCTGCTATGATCTTTGCAAACTCCTTAACAAGAAGATGGTTCTGTATGGTGTCGGTTCTGCATACGTCCGACAGGACCTAAAGAATAGCACCATCCCATATCTACCCGTGGGCGTCGTAAGAGGCGACTAAGGGACTTGCCGGAGAATGGGCAGCAGCGTTCTCTGTGCTTTTGTAATAACCCTACTGCGATCGCCAACCCGCCTGCCAAGCATGGCGAGTATGGCAAACCCCCCTTATGTACACTTGGGGGAGGCCTGTGTCCAGCAGTGGACGTCTTTCGGCTGAAATGATGATGATGATGAATGATGAACAAGAAGATAATAAATAACAGGATTGAAAGACACTGATGAAAAGTGTTTGGTTGTCCCACTTGTGGACAAAGGCAGGGCACGTCCTGTAAATTGTAGTACCTATAAAACACGAAAAGAAACTTAATTAAGGAGCAGCAGGCGCCATCTACACTATCATGAATGCCGCAGACGACGTAATGCAAATGAGCCTGTAACTCGTGTAAACTCGCCCACGCCATCCATCAGTGGGCGAGATGCAGCATCCAAATCGATAAATTATTTGGAATTACACCTGTATTAATTGATTTCTGACCTAGTTGTTACAGGAAACTTTGTAACACGGAGCTAGCCATACAAGATTTTTTTCTTCTTTTTTTTACGTTGCCCCCCCACTCTAGGAATGTCTCCTGTATCGTGGGTGCAACAACATTTAAACTCACATACACAAACAGCCACAGGAACAACTATCTGTTGGCCATACAAATATTTGTTCCGTGCGGGGATCGAACCCGCGACACGCAGCGCAGCAGTCGATCGCTCAACCAATGTATCATCATCAGCCTATGTTGGAGTCGGCAGTAGAACCAAATGCAGCTGAATACCAGTATTTTACATGGAGCGACTGCCTTACTGACTACCCGGTTAGTGGGTAACCCTTGGTAAGATTCAATCTTAAAGTGAATATAACCAACACAACCGAAAGTAATAAGAACGTTTAAACTGCGTTCAAAAAGCTGTCAGTGTAATGATGGAATACTGACATTGATAGCTCTTCTTGAACGCAGTTTAAAGGTGCTCTTTGCAGATTTTTCAGATTCACTCTTTGGTTCTCCTGGATTTTCTCCTACATCCAAGATTCCCAAACACACCGTTCCAAATGTCGACAAAATAGTTGTAACTTGAATTACATTCGTATTCGCATTCATGTTACTAGATCATCAGATACTGTTCAGCACGCATTGCGTACTGAACAGTATCTGATTATAAGGCCGGAAGCCGATTGTATTAAAATAATCTACAAAAAGATCGTCATTTGTTTCGAGGAAACCTAATCGAATATCGATATTGTAACCTTGAATTTATGTTATTTCATCGTAACCGTTGAAAAAGTCATCGCCTAAACAGTTCTAGCTTTTCACACATTTAACTTCATAAACATCATCGTCATCACCATCATCATCATCATTCTCCTGTCCTTATCTTATTTATTTTGGGTCAGCGCAGCAAGTCTACTTCCATATTTCTCTCTTAGGGATCATCCATAAAGTACGTCACACGTTAAGGGGGCGGGAGAGGGTCGACGAAGTGTAACATTGTGTGACAAGGGGTGGGAGGGGTCTTAAGTTTCGTGACGTCACATTTCTTCGTTCAACTAATCTTTCACATCTAAGTGTTAAATGCCATTAACATTTGAACTATTAACGATAAACTTAAAATATTTCCAACTCTATCTGTATCTGTAAGGTTTAAATTGTTCTGTTGGCAGGTTCACAGTCACTCTACTAGTTAAATTAAATGGAAATAAACCTAATTTCGGAAGTGCAGTTTCAATTTAATATATTTATATTTCTAGATATAAATTGCAAGATATGTGACGTCAGACTAGGGAAACCCTCCCCGGGTTTCATAAATGTGACCAACTGTGACAAGGACGGGGGAAGCATCAAAAATCACGAAATTAGTGTGCCGTACTTTATGGGTGATCCCTTAGGGTCCGTTTCCCCCAATTGCGCTGGGTAGAAACGGACTCGTAATCTCAGCAGTCCTCTCAATTCTAGCCATATCATCTCTCACACAGTCCATCCATCGTTTCTTTGGTCTTCCCCTACTCTTATAGCCATCCTCCACATTCATATAACTTCATAATCCTCTTCAAACCCTCCTTTACATAATGAACCGACTTGAAACTATTTCCTAACAGCAATATTCAAGCATCATAAATAACGTACGCAATCTTGACAATAATAATATGTATTACAAAATTAAGTAAAGGTAGGTAGGTACATAAATTAATAACTGTTGTTCATGACAGGTTGGTTACTTGGTTTGCGAAGGTAGATATTACATGTTTCGACGTTTACCCAACCCTTTTGACAAATTGCTATGTTTTTGCCATTTGTAGGTTACTAAAATAATTGTTAGTTGTATGTTACGAGATTAAGCTTTCTAACAGATTTGCTGCTAATGGCAAAAGAGTTGTCAAAAGCTTTTCTAAGAATATCCTTATCTACCGTAGGAGCGGGCATGTGGACGGTGAGTACTGGGCTAGCTAGTCCGTCCGTCTTATGACGACAGGCCGTGTCGACGGCGCGTTCGTGTTCCACGCGCGCCTCAAGGGGTTTCAGCAAATCGGAAGGGGTTCGAGAGGGCCAATGCCTGCCAGGGCTGCGGGACTCTTCGAAAGAGATACCGTGGCCCTGAAACACAATGGGCTAAGAAGGAACAGGGATGGTTTTTTGTCAATACAAGTCTGACACTCCCTTCCGCTCTGCCCAGAGCGGGCTCATTTGATGATTTCCCATCTGTAAAAAATGAAAAAAATGGATATCCTTATGAATAAATGGATACGTTACATTCGAGGTAGGTTGAGAAGCAGTATATAAGTGTCTGTGGTTATCCACCAACCAGTACTGGGTCCTGTCCTCTGCTAATAGAGAGGAGGCTATACTGATATGATATTTAGGTCAGAGGTCTCTATTTGCGTAGATTCAGTCAGATTTATGAATGTACTATTCTGGGCAGTTCCCCAAGGGACCACAAGCTTCCAAACATTGGTCATATAACACTCTTTTTTCGCATGAGATAAAACTATTTTAAGGTGCAGTATCTACATGAAGAAGCTGCTTCATTCTTTCTTCTATTACTCACAGTGATAAGATTATCATGTCTACAAAAAACTTTGATGGTAATTAGCAGCTAGCTCGACCGACACTGCTCTTTTTTTATCAAATGGCAAAGTCCATCTCTGTACAAGGATACACAGCCGGCACTTCGTGATCCAGCGTGGATACTAGCGATGTTCTAATTTGTCTTATTCTCATTATGTAACAACGTCATTTATTTACATCAGAACTCGGTAAGCCACAAAAAAATATTTATAGCTGTAATGCCGAGGGTATTATCCCCTCGACGCTAAATTATTCCACTTTATCTCACTGGATTTAAGAGCTAAAGAATTTAAAGACATTTAAATATATAAGGTTTTTGCGAACCCATATTTTATATACCCAATGAAGTAAGCATTTCTTTCTTTTCCCAAACTATCTTGGGATCGGCTTTCAGTCTAAGCGGATGCTGCTGAGTACCAGTATTTTGCATGAAGCGACTGCCTATCTGACCTCCACAACCCAGTAACTGGGTAACCATACCCCTTCGTAAGATTGGATGTTAGACTTTTTTGCTGGGTATATCTGTGTGTGTATGTCCAACGACTTTTCAACCTTATTACGTGGTTCATAAGTGTCAAAAGCAGCAGACCGTCAGTGAACTCGGTAGTACGTCACCCGCCATTGCAGTTTGCCCTTTGGCACTTATTGACCTTCAATATATTGAGCTATCTTTTAATTAATACTTTATTTATCAATTGCTTTTGCTCGCGGATCAGCTGGCCTACCATGACGTCTTAAAACATCATTGTTTTACTCTGTTTCCAGTGTGAGAAAGAGATGGCTCTAGACATCCTGTATGGCACCGTCTCTCTCCCACACTGGAATGCCACCTGGTCGCCCGTTTTGTACACAAGTTACCCCATTGAAAAATTAAAATGTAGTCGGTGACCACGGGGATAATATAGCAACCCGTTACTGAAAGAATTTTGGAATCGGATCAGTAGTTCCGAAGATTACTCCCTACATACAAACTTACAAACAAATTTTACCTCTTTATAATTTTATAAGTATAGATTAGGATTGGTAACAATGAATGCATACACTCTGTTACAGTATTTAATGAAAATGTAAATAATTGGATCAGGCCAATTATTTGGAATAGGTACCAATTAAAAGTTGAATATTATGAATTGACTATTTGAAAACACTACTAATAATTTTAAAGTAAGAGTTTATTTTTATTGAACAATAAAAGTGTTGAAATATAAAGTTGAAAACCTTCGAAATGCAGTTGAATTTAATCCTTTCAGTGCATTTGAATTATACCTAAACAGGATTTATTTACACTTTCATGAAGTACTTTTGTAACAGATTATACGTTAGCATGTCAAGGTTTTAGGATTGATCGGGGCTGTATCGACCGACCCACATAGATTTTTAGTTTGTCACTATTCATGATAACTGTACTCTTTATTTTGCCTTGTAATTCTGCTATATAGTGGGTAAGTTGCCATGACGACGATAACATTATTATAATAATAGGAGGCTATAAATGTACACGATTGTTTAAAAACAAAAGTATTTTCAGTTCCATATTATAAATATGAAAGGAAAACATTCAGATTGTGAACTGACAACGAAAAGCCCGAAGCATATTGTATTCGCAATAAAAATAAAAACTTGTATCCTACAAAAATCAATACCAATTTGCACAAAATGTAGTGCAACCCGCCAAGTTCGCCATGTTTACACAATATAAAAAAAAAACAATGTTAAAAAACGTTCAAAAGGAATTTGACTTTATTAGCCCTGAAGCGGGATTCACTGGAATAAATAATGTTAGTATATTATGCAAAACGATTTTTCAAACAGAATACGGAAAGAGCGCGGCGGGAACGAACGTAATTTTTGTACACTTCGCTACTTCACCGTATATGTAGGGACCTAGTTACTAGATAGCTTCTGGAGACCGGAATTTCGTTTTATTAAGAAATACTTGTAACTCGTTGTTGCAAATATTTCGGCAAGACGGGAGATGTTAAAATAGTGTAAATGCTTACATTCTTTGGTATTGGATTAAAATTTTCAAAGAAAAAAGCTGAACATTTCTCGTCATCCCCTCCTAAACCTCTATTTTTTTTTGGATCATAAATAGAGAAAATCGATCTTTCATACAATACATGATGTTAGAACCTTGCGCGTATTTCTTATGATTTTTGCTAGTAACTGTAATAATTTGCAGTTATGTTTCGTTTGATTTATACTTCCCACATTCTCTGTGTATTTATTACAACTGTAAACAATAATTATTTTTGGTAAAATTCACATAAATAAATAATATTTTATACTGATATTAATGCACACGCTCGCCACATACAAATACTCCCTCAAGGCAATAAAATGATAATTGCGTAAACAGTTACAGTTTCTTGTTTATTTAAAAATAAAGTTAAAGAAGCAGATGAATGTTAATTCCCATGTAATATTGCCAGTGTTCACTCAAGTGAACTATTCACTCGTAGTGAAGCGGCTGATATCAGATTTACGCCGCATGCGATTTGCATTTCGCACTCATCATTCGTACCACGTTTACTTCCAAATATTTTGGTTTGACCTTCACATAGCTGAGATTTCAACGTTTATATAAAATCTAAGTAGTAAGGATAAATCTCAGCGAGATCGTAAAATAGAATGGTTGTCATAAAATATTATAACGTGCTAAATCCATATAAGGATACCCTCGCGGTTTGGTAATGTGGATATTAATTTTAATATGGATAGATCATTTTAAGTGGTTATCCTCCAGTAGATGTCAATCATTAATATTGTTTTGTAACTTTTTTATTGCATTTGGGATTGTACATCAGTTTTGTGAATTAAATAAAATAAAAAAAAAATGTGAATTTTGTAACTTACATTACAATATAATATCGCTAGGTAATTACATGTTATTGGATTGAGCTAAGGTAAATGAGCCAACCCTAACCCAGTTTGGAAAAGGCAAAATAGATGAAAATGAATTGTATACTACACAATTCTAAACAACATTTGTGAGATTATTCAGAGATATTGTAATGGCAACCCCAAATTCATTTACTTTTCCCCCTACCCAAACATCAGCTAAGATTTTACAACAACTATCCATTCTATCCTACTCTTCTTAATTACACACTATTGTTGTTGAACAGTTCTCTCCTTCTCCCTGGAGTTTAAATCTCGCTCTCAAACGCTAATGGAGAAAATTAATCAGAAGGAAACAAAGTGCATACTTTACCTTACAATAGATTTAGCGCTGTACGCAGACAACTTCGCCATTTTATGTGTTTGCTTTGTGCTTACCTGTGAAAAGAATGAAAAGGAAATATTTAGTACATGGTTCTGAAAAATAAAGTTGGGAAACAAAGATAGTTTTTTTGCGGTGTTATCAAAATTAAAAAAAATATTTAAAGGTCAAACTAAATTGGCTAGAAAAGCTCCGTAGACAGCTACAAAAAATAAAATATATCGTGTTAAAATAGCGATAAGTAGGTCCCAATCTTCGGAATTTCACTTCCCAATTTGATTTGACCCTGTACAAATTTTCTGTTGCCAGTTGTTGAAAAATACCTTACTTATTTGTTTATTCTGTTATGCCCAACAATATTAACTTTAACAGTTGACAGCACTTGTACTAAACAGACATTGTCACCTATCGTAACATTACAAGTTATATAAATCGTATAACATTACATATTTCACATCAAACACCATATTATTTTATATTTCGAACACTACACCGGTCGGTCGTGATATCGTGTCAGATGACATCATAGGGAAGGCCGCCACCGCCACGCGCCATGTGCTACAAATTATTTTTTTCGCAGCAGGTAAAAGAAATAAGGTTGTTTGTATTCGATCATATGGACACAGGTGAAATCTACGGGACTCTTTTTATAGGGAACTAATAGATTGACATGAAATAAAAACTTTTATAAGTGCTGCAATTTTGTTTTAACGCGTGGTCATAGTTTGAACTAACTAAATCTTGGGTTTTTAATACAATTTCCATAAACAATTTTACAAACATCGTCAACCGGGAAATGTCATTTAAGTAACAAAATTAAAGAACCAAATTGCTACATGGCCGTATGAAACTTATTTTTTGTATTGACTATAATAGGACATAAATTAAGCTTTTGAAGACTTTTAAATGACACTTCATTGTACACGTCTGGAAGCCATTTCAAAAATCACTTGAAATTAATCAAAATAAAATAATTTTACATAAATAATATAAATATTTCCTAAACATTTGATTAAACTTAGGCCTGTGTCCCGCAGCGGGAACATTGCATGCCAACATTTTATAATCGTATTGAAAATCCATCTCAACAAATAATAACGATTACTGTCTCCTACCTTCTGAAGACATTACGCAAGTGTGAATGATATTAAGTAACATGGTAACTTGTGTTACCCAACATTTAATACTATTCAGGAATATGAGCGTGGGCAGAAGCAGAACACACTTAACGTCACATAAAATGTATCAAAAGGTGTAGCAGTGATTTGTTTGTATCATAAAATTATTATACGTTCGGGTGATAGATCGAAAGGCTTTTAAGTAAACTATTATGTTGTTAATCTTCGCTACATATAAAACTATTATAAATAAGACCAAACTAAGTATTTTTCAATGAACAGATAATTTGATCAGATTGATCTATGACAGAAAAAGCAACTTGGAAGCAGAATAGGTTTCCGTCTTACGTTCTTCATTCATTTTAGTTATAACTTACATACCAAGTAATAAACATCTCAACCGAACTTGGCTTTACTCACATCCGTGCGTCAATAGTATGACTCTTAACTATCTTCTGTTACAAGTTCCGACCATTTCTTTACTAAACACGGTTTAAAATGGACATCCACAATAGTCAAAAGAATTTTACCTTTACCTGAGACGACCTTGTAGTGATAGGGGAAGTAGGCGTCCTCGGAGAAGGTGGGTCCACCCTATGCTCAGCCAAGACCCTGTGCTCATTCTTCCCTGTGACAGAGTTTTTCACCCTCTCCATCCTCGCTTGAATCGCCTTTCGAGATATAACCTTAGTCTTTTCCTCCTTATTACCATCAGCTAGCTTCCGCATCAACCTCGCAGTCGCTGCGACTGATTGTTGGGTATCAGAATTCGTTCGGGCTAGTCGAGTAGCTGGCCTCGGCACTGGGGTAGCACCGCCAGTACTGCTTCGTGTACTTTCGTTTCTATTGAAAGGTACTACGTCGTGTTCTGTATCAGAATCAGCTGGGAGGTACCCTCCACCGCCGACTGAGGATACGCCTGTACGTAAAAGGTTTTCGTGTTCGGCGTATCTCACTCTTTCGTCGACAGCTGCGGTGCCGTTCTGTGCCCTTTCGAGCCCCCTTTCCATTTCTCCGATTTGCCGCTCCAGTTTACGTAAGACATCGTCTGATGGTGGCATCGGTGCGGCATCATCGGGCGGTTCAGGGGCTTGGAATGATTTAAGGTGGATGGGATGAGCTCTGTTGATTTCGAGTCGTTTAGGAGCTATCCCTGAGGATGTAACCTCGTACTGAGTACGAACTGGCGGCGGATTTCTCTCCAGCATGGCTAAGGACACCGGCGACGGTGGTGGCGCTCCGTTTACAGTCGGCTCTTGACCTTCTGGGGCGGGCGAAACCCTCGGAGCACGAAAACTTTTCCTCATGAAATCTTCGCGTGTTAACTTCCTTTCCATTTTAGAAAGAGAACATTTCACTGATTTTATCACTAGGTTTTAGTGCATACTAAATTTTATGTCTATCACAGTTACTGTATCACTTTAAGTACTATTTATAATTTTGTAGGTGTGTAAAAATATCTGAAATGAAGGAACAAAATAAAGTACGATCGCCACCTTAAATATAGTCGCCCTTAGTATATCAAATTAGATTAGATAACAGCCGTACGAAATTTCATCAATGACGTGGAGCGAAACATGACATCTGAATACGGCCTGAATACCAGCATTGCACGCTACCGATAGAGGACGATATGTACATATAGACAGAGGTTATCGAATGACTGAAAAACGATCGATAATGTAGCTCTGACGTCAATTACACAATCACATATAAAATTCAGTAACTGACGCATACCGATATACCGTTCATACTGACGTAGAAGATTAAAGACACACAATCGACGGAATACTGAATTGTATTGATAGAATAGGCCGAAAATAAACAAGATTCACAAAAAAACGTAATTGTATGGAAAAACTAATAGAATGGAAATATCTAGGACCATTCATAAAATTTTCCGGAACATTAGTTATCCAAAAACGAAAAGAAAACTGACGATCGAAGCCTAGGCTCACTTGAAGCTCTCGGAAGCCTAATCCATAAAAAGAACTAGAATCTTACCGAACATAAACAAAAGGAATTGAAAAAGAACTATACGTGATGTAATAACAGAAAAATCAAATGAACGTCAAAAAGAGAAATCCCTGAACGATCGTAACGAGCCCTAACTTGATAAGAATGGCCCTTAATAAATTAAAGGTACCATTTAAACACGATAAATTGAAACGAATCTGAACCCTATTCCAAAGCCATGAGGGTCGGAGATATCAGCAACCTATTCGGAGTAAACACGTATACTAACCAAAAATGATCTTCCGACAGGGTAACCGAGAAAATAATGAGAACAAATAATCACAATAGCAAATCTACAAAATCAATTCGAACACTTACATTTCTTGTTGCATTGACAATTTGATAGCATACTAATTATGACTCGTATAATCGTTTATACGCACTGTTTTTTGTATCAACACGTAGAACAAAACAATTTGTATGAATATTATTGATTCATCATACATAACATTACAATATCATAAAACGTCTGTATTAACAGTACACCGTTGTAGCAAATGGCTTTAGTAGAGGTCAAGTGTATAAAATTCAACCTCCTTTTCCTTTCAAGGACTATAGGAGGAGTTTTCTAGTAATCAATTATCCACCAAAATAAACGAGCCAAGGTCATAGACACCAGATATTTAATATTCCAAGACCTACTAAATTATTGAAGATTTCAAGCTACGATAGAAAGAATTCAAAAAACATGAAGAAATGCTACTGTGCTACACTGTAACGAGTTTACAACGCTACAACTCATAGTTAACAGAAATTATATCTCCAATGCAAATAACATTACTGATCCCATTTACAACATAGAAACAGTTTCCGAGAAGCAAGAGGAATGCAAAACACTTCTATGATAGAAACATTCCGTTGTACGGCAGGAGCGAGACAGCATCAAAGTCCATCTGGAAAGAGAGAGACGAAACATTGTTAGTTAAAGGAACACGGAGAACCGTTCACCATAAACCCTTGTAGCGACACAAAGCTGCGGCGGCGTCTGAAAGAGAAGCGAATACCATCACCTGGACACTTGAGTCAACATATAACATGAAGCGACAGACGACACATTACGAATATCGGTACTAATAAAAGGACGTTCAACTTCAATGATAAATTCTTTGGTTAAAATTGGATTTTGTTACGATCGCAAGTTATGGGCTTTGAAGGCTTACTTGTTTAGCACTTCTTTTCAGGTTATGTAAAATGTGTTTGGTTGATATCTTCTCGAGTTTACTTTTGAAGTAAATACCGATTAATGGAAATAACGTTCGTTCGTGCGTAACTTTACAAGTATCAGGTAACAAATTTTAAAAAAACTTTGTTTTAAAGAAAGGATAGTATATGTTAATATTTTTTTCTAACTCAAACCAAATTTGACTTCGAACGATGTTACAATTTGCAGGTTTCAATTCTTATAAGTAATTGTAAACGTCAACAATCGCTAAAGAATGGCTCTCAAAAGACAACGTGATATTAGAAATACTATTCAATGCAGCCGAGACCGTGTTCCAAAAGTCACGACAAGTAACATATGGCGTCCGAAGCACCTATGACTCAATGTTTTCGCATATAAATAATACAGACACAGAGAAATCTGTGTCAAACATTACACGTTATGAAGTAATTGTGATAAAATTGACAGTTTAACAGAAACACCGAACGTGTCAGTCAACGAGGAAAAGGGGAAATAAATTCCAGATAATTATGATAATAAGATATGTAGATACGACAGACTATTATACTAGTCCCCGTATATAACGCGATACATTTCGGACTGAGAATGGTTTTAATGCGGCAAAGAACATTTATTTTGCCTTTTCAGGCCTTAGATCAGATACTTTGTCATTGTTTAGATCAAAGCCACAACCGATGTAACAGTAGTTCCTTTTCTCAAAGTGATTGAGGTTAGAACCACCATTCGAAACGTTCTTAATCGCACTTTAATTCCACAATCACAACATTTTACGACGATTACAAAACGCAATATAACAACGCAAGATTTCCAACACATTGTTAACAATAAAACCGCGTGTTCGTACAAAACAGAGGAGTTCCACGTTTATGCAACCGTCAACAGAACAGTTAGTGAGTCATATCTTTTTATACACTCACGTATTGCTTTAGATGTGAATATAATTGTAGTGTTTATGTCTATTTTGTGAGCTACTTCAGCTACTTGTGACTCAGTCGTTATTTAAAGCGAACGTGTAAATACAAACAAAAAGTTGCTAAAAGATGACGATGTTATGATAGAACTTTTAAATGCAATGATTCAACTAAGTGCAGTTACTAACGGAAACCTTGTGTTCGCTAAAATGTCTGTTGATTTTAAAGAGAAAAGCGTGACTATTGTGAGTAATACATTGTTTACCGACATTCCTATTGACGTTTTTGTGAAACATATTTTAAATGATGACTTTTACAGCTGCATTGATGACGTCATCGGTAACATTGTCGTCAATTACATAACTTAGTCCCTTGGGATACTACAAGGAAGGATATTGAGACCGATTGTGACTGGTGATAGGGATATTTATCAGTGAACACACACGTGTAAAATATTTAAGAATCAAAGTGATATTCAAGAAACCAATGGTCAAGAAAAAACATATTGCTTCCGACAAAATATCTGAAATTGCATGAACTACAAAATAGTTTGCTCACGAAAACATTCCATTCAGCCAATACGTTTAGTTTGTTGTATATTTATCGCTGAAACCAAAAATAGTTCAAACGTTACTAAAAATAGTCGGGTATTAATCTTAATCTATTTATAAGGCTGTGTTGAACTTGGCCGCGGAGGCACTGTTATGTAATGTGGAAGTTTTTGGGCTTGGCTTGCAAGACCTTGAGGAGTATTTTCGTCTTCGCAAATAAGGTTAATGATGGTATCATCAGCTGTAAGCTGTAGTTCGTTTAGTTGCGTGGCTAGCAATTGATATGGTGTTAAAAATTGAAATATTACGCTCCTTTTTTATACTTTCAAACTCAAATATCCTACTTAATTCAATGGTCTTAGACCGAAAGCTTATGCTAAACAGCCTTAATACTTATGAATAATCTCAATTACACCTTGTTTTAATAGGTTCATAAATACGTAATTCACTTCTCTGTATTCAAAGACTTTGCAACTCGAAGAGTTCTAATAACTTCTAAAACTAATAACATATGAAATTCATTATTTCCTTAAGTCTCAAAACTTCATAAGCTTTATGAAGCAATTAGTGCTTCGAGCGTGCCGCAACATGTCTAACATAATCTACATGTGTTGAATACTAGAACTGACTAAAATCTAGACTTCCCTAATATACACAGAGGTTATAAAGATCTCCAGTATACTTAAAACATCTTGCATTATTATCATTCTTGGAAATACTCAATAGAATTTAAATGCATTCTTCTTTGAAAATTAATTAAGGTTTAAAACTTAGCAACCTATACATAACACCTCAGTACTTCAAGTCCGGCCATCTCAGGTTCTCTAGCTTGAAATAACTGTACGTAATTCAACTCTTTGTGAGCTGAAGCAAAATTAACATCTGCAGTATGTTTAGCTTCTATTCCTTTATTTTTAAGAGCTGTTTTAGCTACTGCAGGGTTGGTTTTATCTTTGTTTGCATGGACCGCAAGCTTCCGCCATTGTGCTCGTATCTGCTTGCATGCAACTGTACGAATCTATTATTATGTGTGGGGTTGAACAATTGTGGTTGAGATGTTTTGATTTTTCGCATTAGATTGTCGGGTGCTTTCGGGTGAAAACGATTTTGTTGGGGCACGAATATAGTTCCACTTGGAAAATAAGCATAGATATTCGTTTTAGAATACCGTAGTCACTATATACCTTTTAAGGACTGATTTTTCGACCAGATTTCTATTTAGTATGACAACTTTTGTCAACATTTGTCAGATCCTCGTTTACCATACTTTTGGAAGTAACCTCTTCATTTCTAAGCTAAGCCGTTTACTCAAACCAACAACACTTTTTCCCCAAAAATTTTGAGTCAAACAAACAATAGACAAAACCTCATTCTTTAAACTAAACCAAGTGGTATATTCAAACAAGGTCCTTAAATTATAACTTGGGAATCTTTCAGAACCCCACTAGCGGGTATCCGAAGCCCTGGTCACCACAAATGGCATATTATGCATAATGAATGCATTGTGAGACGAAGTAAAAACATCGGGACAAAGTTATGGCAGTTGGCCGACAGTTGCGAGCTGGTGAAGTTGCTTTTAATTCTGTTCAGAGTTGGAACGAGGTTATTTTTCACGTTTTTTATTCCTTTAAATGTTTTTACATCTGCTAGTGGACAATTCTAGTCGGAATATTCTAGTGGAAATTTTACATCTCGTTGTGTGCTTTCAGAATTAGGTCAATTTATTATAAATTCTTGAGACAATATTTGGTCAAATTGGTTTAATATAACATTTCTATGCTAATATTTCCTGATCTAATGAAAAGGCATATTGAATTACCCACATAATCACTAAAACTATCGTAATCCGTCAACCTTAATCCAGATTAAGTCGTAACAACAGCACTAAACCGAAACTATTAGTAAAACACGCATTAACCACCGAGCCTGACCATACTAAGTTCTAAAACTAAGATTAACGTTGTAAATCCAACCTACGCAAATTAGACGCCGTTTAAGGCGGCCATAATAGAAAAAAAGTTTCAGCGTCTTTTTCTCAAGTTGAACAATACCTATTCATCTACACTTTTCACCTATTAATACGAAAGTTTCTCCTTAAAAGTAAGACGGTAAGTTTTAAAACTGTAAAGAATGATAGCCATGGAGAAAA
The DNA here is from genome assembly GCA_949152445.1 of Cerastis rubricosa. Classification (NCBI taxonomy): domain Eukaryota; kingdom Metazoa; phylum Arthropoda; class Insecta; order Lepidoptera; family Noctuidae; genus Cerastis; species Cerastis rubricosa. The sequence goes on along the minus strand of OX424548.1, from coordinate 12,265,257 downwards.
ATAATGAAGCCTGTATTTCCAAGAAGCTAAGTAAGATGAAATAAATCACTCAAGCCTGCGCGTAATAGCCTTCCAAACATTTACGTCATACATAACTTACAGATCCAAACAATGTGTACACATACCAAGGTTCTCTCATAGACAGTAGACACTTTATTATCAATGATAAACTGATAATAAAATCGGCAGAGGAAGCTAGATAAAATGCTTCCCTCGCACACAAACGATAAATTTCCGAACTATTTCCTAGAGGTATTATTGATGGCATGCAGTACTTGATCGTCATATCAGACATTTAAAAAGACATTTTCATAGCAATTTTCGTTAAAAGTTAAAACAAATAAAAGTATTTGCATGTCAGTCGAACCAATTAGCGATGAATCATGCAAAGATTGTTTATCCTAGCTCCCACGAACGTAATTGAACATAACGATGTAAAAAATGTATTGCGTGTGCATGAAACCAAAGTTAGCAATGATTGAATTACATTAACGGTTCCCATAATGATACTGTAACAATGAAAAATCGTGACAAAATCAGAACCTCCATTTGTAGTAGAAACTGCTGAAGTAAAAAACTTGATAAACTGAACATGGAATAAGAATTTGAAGACTTTTTGCTTGCACCAAAAACAAGCATAAATACTTTTGGTAAGTACCAAAAAATTCTGCACACTGCACTTCATCCATTTGAGGAAGACAATGTTGATGGTTTAAACGGATGATTAAATCTCAACAATATAAAACATTGTCAACAGGATCTTAATACGGTTAATAAGCTTGGAAAAAAAGGTTGAAAAAACCATCACGGCTGTAACAAAAACGAGTAGAAACCGGTCTGTAGCGTTCAAACTAAATAGTCGAGCGCTGGTGAGTCATCGCGAAGCAAATTTGCGAGACGATCTGCCAGCAGAACATGTTTCATACTTATTTGGACAAAGTTTTGAAACTCATGTAACTACACGAGCAATTTGTACGAACATTCGGTCCCATAAGGATATAGTTTTACACTGTCACATTTGTTCCTACAACGATTTCCTATTTGATTTCCAAGTTCGGTACTGTTTTTACAAACTAAGAACTAGCTAGTTAAATCAAAATTAATTTTAATTGCACACAACCTCATTTATAGTTTAAAATGTAACGAAAAAAGACACGTCTGAAGCAGATGGTCGAACAATAACTACGTAATCCTACAGCTCAGCTAGCAGATGTAACCAGACAAAAAACTAAAGATACATTAAAGACTTAATAAAATTCGGGATCAATTACCAACCACATGTAACAGATAATGTTGAAGAAGATACACAATATTATAAGCACTTCTGAATTTGGCACAAGTATTGGTGATGGGATATCGACAGATGTTTTAACACCTGATGAGTTGGCCAATAACGACAACGCTGAAGGCGATACATCAAGTCTTGATGGTGACGACCCCGACGCAGTGGTCGGTGGTTTCGTGACAGCAGTGGGACAAGGTACGAGATCAAATTGGAAGATATGAAAACTGTAGTTGATCATTAGGTGTCAATTTAGCCGTGATGCATGACTCTGATTTTGAAATATGATTGTTGGTGGAAGACAAAATTTGTGTTAATTTTGTAGTAGGACTTAATTTGTTCTCAAAGATTGGTATTGATAAAATAATATAAAATGAAGATAAAATGATCTCTTGATAATTTGAGTAAGTATCTAGATTTAAGACAGGTTTACCAGACCAATTACAAAAATTATTAACACGACTATTCAAGAACTAGACTTAACCCGAATTTAAACTTACAAAAAAAGAAATCGTCCATAATTACAAGTATAAACGAAACCGCTATATTCTATGATTATAGACCACAATACCAGACGGTGTACATGCGCCCGAGCATGACTCACGAACGTCGAACCGAGAGTCGTTTTCCCTCTCTTTCTAAACCTGTATTTTACAATCGCCATCTCTCTCTGCCACTACAAAAGCATCGTCAAGCAATACGTGAATTTGGTCGATTAGATAAAACTAGTTTGCAGGTTTATCGATGGCTATTGCAACGATTTTAACGAATAAGGAATTGAATGGTTGAACAATTGTTATATTGAAGGTAAATAAGGCAATATTTTATACGGAAGTGATCGTTGATTGTTTGTAGATAGTTCTACGGATAGGAAATACAGTTTCTAGTAAACATGATAAATTGCTTGAAAAGGTTAAAGGTCAAGAATAAAGTAAGATTAATACGTATGCTAACACTACGTCACATCATCTTTATCTTCCTGACCTTGTTCTATGTTACTTGGAGTCGGCGCAATACGTTTCCTACTTCGCTCCATTCTTCTCTGTCAACCGTCACGCTCACAATTACTCCTTTTTTCTTTCATATCATTCCTCACACAATCCGCAATCCATGTATCGTTTTCTTTATCTTCAGCTCCCTCTCCGTCCATCACCATATATTTTCATCACTCTTTTAGTTATATGAGATTCGTCCCTCTTCATCACATGCTATGAGGGGCATGCCATGATAGTAGATTCCCTTACACTACATCACAAAAATCTTAAAGATGACATGAACTTGACGTACACTGAGTAATAATCTGTTTTACCTCGCTGGTAAGCGAAACAAGTCCAAAACTATGATAAGGACAGGAAATTATATACGGCGTACATCCCCCTAATTAAGCGTATTTAGCCTACATTGACGACAATGCGTTTGACCCCACTGCGGGCTGTGAGCTAATTGGATTGTGCCGGGGACAAATTATTCCTAGCGCGTTCGCTTTCACTCCATGCAAAATTTGGATGTAGATGTGTTAATTAAAATAAAATATTTAAGTTATACAGAAATGGGTATAGTTGAGCAGGTTTGCAGGGAGTAATCTGTCATGAATATGGATTCGATGGGGAAAAGAAGATGATGATATTTCTGGTGCTCTGGATCCTGCACGTAATATTGATAAACCCAAACAAAATGACTTGCAACATTCCAAACATTCGTCAATTCGAAATCTCTTCGTTTGAAATGTTTGTTGTTACACAGACGACGCACGTTTCCGTTTCCGAAGAAAAACGCAACTCATTCCATAACAGATGTAATAGAAAGCCCCTAAAGTACCCATCATGGCTGTTCCGTGCAGATAGCCTTGTTATTCTGTTATGCACTCAATTTCCTCCATGACTGAGCATAATTTCCCCTAACCACGAGCCCCGGTATAAAATGATACGCTTTTTGGAAATACGTCGACGATTAAATCGGGGACCTAACACGATGCGTTTCGCGCAATTCGTATCACGTACTCCATTGTGTATTCCATGAACAATTTAACGTCATCGGTAGAAAAAAATGCATCAATTTTATGATGCTTGTGTAAATTCTGTCACGTGCGTTTCGTTGCTACATTTGAATGTCATATCTTGCAAAAAGGGCAACGAACTGACTGGAGTATTCAATACGTTTAGTATAGCATGTCAAATATGATTACAACCTTTACACAACAACAATAGTCGTGTAATACTTTCAGGGTTAGAATTATCTAGAAAAAAAGTAAGTCTTAAAAAATACGCATTTGCGATACTTCTTGTGAGGTCTTCATGCGAGAATTTATTGTAAGGTTAAGGGTGCTTTATCAGAGTGTAAATGGACATTTTGTCGCTCATAAAAACGAGAAGTAATGATTCGTGAGACCGCCTGTCTCCATAAAGAAAGCTGTCAAAACGGAGAAAACGGTTTGTATAAAGAAAAACGTACATTTTGAATGGAATTGTGACGTAACTTAATGTGGGACGAGCGGTGAAAGTTTGACGACATTGTTTTTTGAGATTTAAGCATTCAAGTTAACTACAAAAGACAATTAGTTTTAAGTGTTGATCTTCATAATATGTGATGCTGGAGCTCTGTTACGTAAACCCCGAAATATAACCTTTTAACACTTTTTTATGTCTCTCACGGATTATAACTACATTTACACTGTCAGTTAGGGGAGATCTTCAGTGATTATAAATTAATAGGTGCTCACATTCATTTATAATCATGGAAGATATCCCGTAACGAACACTGTAAGTGTATATAACTTTTAGTTTGTCTAATTCGTTTTTTATCAAAATATTACTCTTGCTAAATATTTTTACAGATTTTGTCCAACTTCTTTTCTAAGGAAAACACTGTGTTGACTGCAATGTCAGTACAAAGTTTCGTCGACAATTAAAATGATTTCCTCTCATTACCAAGACAGCTGTTATTACTTTAATTGCTGTGATTAAAGCCACTTGAAAAGGTAGCAAGGCAGATTCTCGAGAAATTTACCTAACCTATACATACATATACCTAGAAATAGAAAATGATCGATCGTCCTTGGTAGGCGCAATCGCAATATAATGTACATAATTCTTAGTACAAATTAAAGGTAGCTAATTAGACCGGGTTTTATCATGTCTTTAAAAAGCGTATGAAACTTTGTTTCTTTTAAAAACATATAAAAAACTTCTACCTTTTGAAATCTAAAGAGATGTCGTAGGTGTACCAAAAGCGTGGGCACATATTCACCTACATTTAACGACTCTTAAGCCACAGGAAAAAGAGTTCAAAATCGACTAACATGACTACATACTACGTAATATCATTATTTTCAACCACAAGTCCAATGAGCAATTCTTTTTTCTCAGAAATAGCACCATTGATATTTCTCTTAATGTCAACGAATGTGTATTAAGATATACGATAACCTTATACGGAACAAAACATTTAGTCGTTTCATTATTAGGTTTGAATATAAATAAGTTTACATACCGTTTTTGATGTTAGTGTTTCATTAAAGGATATGGAGACAGGTGACTATATGCTGAGATCAAACCAACTAACTAACTTAATATACTAAACCAATTCAAAGTTGATTCTGATCAGATTGTATCTATACTAATATTATAAAGCTGAAGAGTTTGTTTGTTTATTTGTTTGCTTGCTTGAACGCGCTAATCTCAGGAACTACTGATCCGATTTGAAAAAATCTTTCAGTGTTCGATAACCCATTTATCGAGCATCACACTACGACGAATAGCAGCAGAGCAGCAATGAAAAATGTGACTTCAAAGTTGAGCGGGACAACTAGTTAAAGGATATAGAGCAGAGTAGGGCAAAAACTAATTGTAAAACAACTAACAACTAACAATTAAATTGCCAAATTTAGTTGCAACTAACAACTAAAATAATTAATTGTAATTGTAACGTGTCGCAATTAACAATTAATTAATTGTGCTTGTAAAACTTAGCGATTACAATTAAATTAATTGTGCTTGTTAAAATTTGCAATTACAATTGATTAATTGTTAATTGTTTGATACACGTTTACAATTACAGTTAACAATTAATAAATGTAACTGAAAAATATAATTTAAAAAATGCAAGAGCATTCTCCATAATATTCTCAAAGATATGTAAAGCCTGGATTTAAGCCAGAACATTACGTAAAAGTGTAGCACAGGTACCTAACTAGAATAATTCATCCCTACGCACAAGTCGAAGGGGGGATGCGGGGCGTGCAGTGTGCACGCTATGGACTCCTGCCATATTTACATTTATCAAATACGTAGTTAAATTAAATATTAATTGTTTAAAACAATTAATTTAAATGCAAATAAAATTTTAATTGCAGTTGAATTAATTGTAAACCACAATTAACAGATTTAATTGCAATTGATTTTAATTGCATTTCACAATTAAAAAATAATTGAATTAATTTAATTGCAATTAATTTAGTTGAAATAAAAATTGTAATTGTTTGCTTCTACAATTAAAAAATTAATTCAATTGTGCCCAACACTGATATAGAGACAGGTGACTCTACAAGCTGAGATCAAACCAACTAACATAATATACAAAACCAATTCAAAGTTGATTCTAATAAGATTGTACCTATGTTTGTTTAATCGATCACTCTTAAACAAGCTGCAATTTAGTCAAACAGATAGATCATGGCCTTAATCAAGACACTGGATACTTTTAATCCGAACACAAAGTCAAATCATCATTCTTCTGCCCTTATCCCAATTTATTTGGGGTCGGCGCAGCACGTCTTCTTCTTCCATACTTCCCTATTATTCGTCATCTCAGCAGACACCTCCTTTATAATCATCCTTCACACAGTCCATCCATCGTTTCTTTGGTCTTCCTCTACTCTTATACCCATCTACATTCATACTCAACATTTTCCTCACTAGTATATTCAAGTAAAACTGCAAGTAGGACAAATAAAATCGAATGGTCTATACCAGAGGAAATACAGTACAACACATTTCACCTTGAAGAATTAGCAATAGTATAAATGTTAGTAGTGAAACTAGCTATTGCAAGGTACCGTAATAACTTGTTTCCTTCTGAACTTAGGAAGGCAGCGTAGACCTAGATACCTACGTAGCTCTGTCTAAATCAGGCCGACGTGCACTAGTAAAGCTAAACTGCGGCTAACCAGAACAGCAGGAAGGAAAATAAAGATAGTCGGTTGTTGGATTGGCAGTTGGTAGTTCATTTTAAGACTGGCATATGGATTGTTGACTACTGGTATGTTTTATTGGCTGGTCCCAGATTGGTTTCAGCATTTTATGTAATCAGCTAATTCACAGGGTTAAAAGTATGTGAAATTAAAACAGATAGAAGAGCACACAGAATCGAAATTCCATATAAAGCCAAGTCAGACGCCCATAGCCGGCATAAAACTCTGACATTAGGTTAGGCACTCACCACATTATAAAGCACAGAAAATTTCTGGAACACACAAAGAGAAGCGGTTTTTGTCCTACCAAGGCAAAAACCCGCGAAAATTATAGCCTGTTTATCTAAACTAATATAATAAAGAGGAAAGACTTGATTGTTTGTTTGTTTGCATTGAATAGGCTCCGAAACTACTGGTCCGATTTGACAAAATTCTTTCAGTGATGTAGCCCATTTATCGAGGAAGGCTATAGGCTATATATCATCACGCTACGACCAATAGGAGTGGAGCAGCAATGATAAATGTTGCAAAAACGGGGAAGATGTGACGCAAACGAACTTTCGCCGGACAACTAGTCTTCTATGTTATGATAGGAATAGGAAACGAGTATATGTTTCTTTTACAGGCTACAACAAAGTAAAAGAAGCTACTAAAACAAAAAACTAAGCTAAAACTTTGGCGTAGAATAAAATAATCTATATATCTATTGCGAATAATGGGAACCTATTTTATTTTAATGAAGTCATCAATATCAAATCTTGTCGATTTTAGCTGTGGAAGAGGACATATTATCATCATATATTAAAGCTATATTAAGATGACACATATGGTCGAATTCCGTCACCTTATCTGGCTATAAGAGGCTAAAAAATTAAATTGAATCATGAAACCTTAAAAGGAACTGAGAATGTTATCGTATAAAAATCTGACGACTTTTAAGTACTTCCTTACAAAGGATTTTTGAGTTAATTGGGATAATATTGACCAATACGGGTATAGTTATTTTATTTATTGTAAATTAAATAAAGTTTTTTTTAACGTTTATTAGTAAGCTGCCTTGAAAAGATGCTAATACTTACTGAATCTTAATAATGAGCCTATAAGTAGTGAATCTTGGTTTAAAGAGAAAATCAGAAAACGCTTATACGCGAACGCTTAACGCTCAGAAGCGCTTCATCACTCAAATGAATTGCTTTTGTTTTACATTATTTGATGAGTAAACGAATACTTTATAGTTACTTTTATCTTAGAAATCTTAATCTCCATTATGAATATATCCTGTTACGTCAATTTAGTTACAAATCAAATAGAAAGATTGACGTATCATTTTATACGTCCACAACCAAATCCAAATAACAACGTAATCAAGAAAAACAACGGTCACAATGTAAACAGAATCTCACAAATTCACTCCGACCAATAGCCTGACCAGATTACAAAGTCTCTTCAGACTAAACTTGGCAATTATAAAAAGCAATTTCCTGGAAATCGAGAGACAAATGGGACTGTTTTGACGTCAGTTAGAAAGCTAGGCTAGACCTGACATTACTGCGTACCGGTTTCAATGTTGCGCATTTAAATGAAGTAGGTGATAAACAGATCATCATCTGCCTAGCCTTTTCCCAAACTATCTTGGGGTCGGCTTCCAGTCTAACCGGATGCAGCTGAGTACCAGTATTTTACATGAAACGACTGCCTATCTGACCTACACAACCCAGTAACTGGGTAATACGATCCCCTTGGTAAGACTGGATGTCAGACTTTTGACTTCTGACTACTCGTAACAACTGTCAAAGATCTACAAATGACAGCCGAGATCAACGGCTTAACGAGCTTTCCGAGGCACGGAAAAACTCCGTAGGTAATTATGGTCACACATCCACGGACCAACCTCGGCAAGCACGGCTTAACCTAGATCCTCTACGTGATAAACAGGTCATGCTTAAAATTGCTGTGGTATCGAAATGATGGAATTCGTCAAGAGATATGGGTGTTCATTCGTCATCATTCTCCTGCCCGTTGCCCCAGTTTATTTGGGGCTGGCGCAGCATGTCTTCTTCTTCTATACTTCTCTATAACTCCTCATCTCAACAGTCACCTCCGTCCCAGCCATATCATCTTTCGCACAGTTCGTCCATCGTTTCTTTGTTCTTCCTCTACTTTCGTAGCCATTCCAGAACAAAATTACATCATGCAAATGGCTTACATACAAAAACTCCAGGCATTGTCCTTTCTACGATTCTCCCGTCTATCCTTCCTTCCCTTTTGCTTCATCATGGTTCTTACATCCTGTCATCAACTATATTTTAAACGTGACTTCAATGGAAGGACGCGAGTTATATTTTTTAGTGCTTGTAGAAATCTAGCTAATGTCTTGATAATACAAGCTAGGCTTGCTTAATCGAGTTTTAATGATAATTGCCGTGAATATGCATCCTGGATTTACATTATGCATTGTTTTAATAAGAAAAGAAACCACGTTACTAATAGGCAGTTTCAAACAGATTTAAGAGCGTTTACGCCTTAGGACATTTTATAAAAACTTTCTAGTCCTTAGTTTCCGAAATGAGTGAATCGATTTTAATGAAACTTAATATGAATAAGCAGGATACATAGGTCTAAAAAGTTTACGAAAAATAGTGTTACCGCTAAATTACACCGATTCCAAATTATCTATAGAAACAGAAATTTCCGATTATCTTATTTTTAAAAAGACACTTATAAACTATCATTAAAAGCGGTTCAGTAATTTCGGAAAATAAGGACTTGAAAGTTTTGTATGAAATGTCGTAAGGCATAAACGCTCTTAAAATAAATCAAACAACCATTTGTCATGTTAACAAATTAAAACCATTAACTAACACGGTAGAAGTGAAAGTTTATTCAAATGAATTAACATCAAAGTTTATTAGTTTATTTACAGAACTACAAAACGACACCAGCTGTAAATAACAAAACAGAATCTTAGTAAACGGTTCACAACGTGTCCAAAAAAAGATTTACACCAAACTAGTTTTCGGTGAATCTATGTAAAATTATGTAAATAGTTTTAAAACTGTACCTGGAAGTTTTTGATAATATCTAAGTAAGTCAGTAGTTTGTAGTTTAGAACACTTTTGTAGTTCTATGATACTATACTTTACATTGGAATAATTCTGTTACCCCGAACATCAAGCGGCGGCGCACCGTGAGGGGGGGGTGGGGGAATTTCTTTAGAGTTTAGAGTTTTTAGGAGATTAGGGATATCTTCAAGTAGGTATCCCTGTACTAATAGAAATTTGAAATCACGAATCAACGGGCAGTCGCTTCATATAAAATACTGGTATTAATCTTCATCCGGTTAGACTAGAAACTGATTCGATTATACAGGAAAAGGCTACGTAGAAAATGTTGAATCAACAGGCAAAGAGTATGACTATGGCGATTCCCCTTATTATACATTTGCATTAATATATTGGAACTTTCCAAAAACGGCAGATACGGAAGTCTTCCTTAACACCAGAATTGCAACTGGAGGCTAGTTGCTACATTTGTTCCTGCTATGCTGCGTTCACCCTACAATATTCGATCAATAATTTACTTCGGCAAGTGTTATGTCTAGTTCAAACAATAAAACCTGACCTTGCATAATGCATACCGCCTTCGGACTACTGTCGAGTTTTAAGCAAATACACTCCTACCGTCTACTAAAGTCGATTGCTCAATTCTCAATCAAAACTCACAATTCACTTCGCCGACACCTACGGAACCTCTCATTAATGCTTTTAGATCACCTGTGGGCGCGACACGGTTAGACTTGTTTAGGGATCCGTAACAGACGCTTGTAAACCAAAGATAGAATAGGTGAATTCATAAGAACTTACTGTTATTTTACCGAGATGTTTTTCTGCTTCTAAAACTATACTTTTATTTCTCAGATTTCTTTATGCTTTTCCGCAAAGAAAGGTAATTTATATGTAAACGACTTCCTACCTTTCTAGGATGACCGTACTTTAAAAAACTATCGGTGAAATGATCCGTAAAACGTTTTAATTGTACGGTTCCGTACAGCAATTAAACCTTAGTAACTTACTTTTGAGAACATAAGATCATTAAACTTTATAATTGAATGAATAAGCAAAGTTTGTTAATCAGTTTACTGTGTTATAGAATTTTAATAATTAAGTTATTGTAATAGACAACATTCGCGTGATAAATCTCAGACTTGTATGATTTTTAACCGATTTCTAATAAAGAGGAGGTTATGTGATACACGATACGGCGGATTAGGTTTTGCCACATCTGGTAAGACGTTAAAATCTATAAGGCAATGCCATACAAATCACAACTTATTGAAGAAGATCACATCACACTATCATAAGCTTCTAAAGATACGCCGCATCCTGGCAAGCCACAAAGACATCCATTACGTATGTACGTTCGATCAAACTGCGGCTCACATTCAGACATTGCAAGAGGCATGCAAGGAAAGACATTGACCAAAGAGATGTAGAATATTTCCGATAGACACCAAGCTCAGTAAGCAACAGTCTGCGGCCTTCACAATAACTAATGCAACCGACCTATCTTAATATATTCTGTTACAAGCTGTCTGTACAATTCTAGATTAAATAGTATATCATATCTAGTTTAATTGCCTTATCCGTCAACGAGACCATGTGGTAATTGTATGTCTACTTGTCGTTGCACGGGGATGTGTGAATGTGGAATATTATAGTATTAAACGGCATTGGAATAAAAATGTTAAATTGTCCATAACTAGTGATGGTAATCGCTTATTGAACAATTAATCTGAAATAGATCTTAATAATAGACTATGATTTGCCTCTAACAGTACAAAAGAAAGAAACAGTACAGTAGAAAGGGAGTCAATACTGCGAAGACGACAAATATAAGAAAAAGAAAACATGCTGAGGTGACACCAAATTAATTGGGATAAGGGCAAGAGAATGATGAATGATGGACTACATAATCCACTGTTGAGCATAAACTTAATCGCCACAAGTCGAGAAGTACGATTGGCGATAACGAAAAATTATGGTTGATATTAAAGTTACAGCTATCAACCCCGCTCTAGCCTCACAAAAACTTCTTAAACACATGTACAAACACATGGTATACCAAAAAAGGTATCGAAGCATACAAATGGAGGTCACGTACTACAATTCTTACATCCTACTCTAGTTACGTCCACGTTCACACATCCGGTCATACACTTTTTTTTACTGAAATCATAGTGAGGAAGACTAGTATACTGGTATACTGACTGGTGTACTGGTATTTCGTTTCCCTGTCTCCGCTGTAATCCACCATGCAGGTGTTAATACAAAGTGGTATATGTCACAACCCTTCGAATTGTTCGTTCTAGGACATGGAGGTTCCTCTTTATTTTTTCTGTAAGCTGTACAAAAAAACGATGAATGGACTGTGTGAAGGATGATAATGGCTTGAAAGGTGTCTGATGAGATGAGGAGTAATAGAGAAATATGAAAGAAGACATGCTGCGCCGACCACATATAAATTGGGCAGAAGAATCATGATGATAAAGCTGTGGTACAAACCTCACTAAGATCAAAATGTACTCTTAAATCTTGCGACAAAGTGATACTATCCATCTTATTTCGGCCACAATTAATCCGTGCCGGTCTCGAGAGCATACCGTTACGGATACCGTTAACGGACGGCTGATGCTGCGGTTAAAGAGGGTTTGCTCAGGTATTTTGATGGCATGTGGTTGGTATGTGGAAGGTTAAGTGGTGTAGAAGGTAAGGGCAACATGATTAAGTATCTTCAAAAATTAATTTAAAACATTCAGCACGCATTTTGTTTCTTATAAAAAAATCTTTTAAGACCGTTTACGCTTCACGGCATTTCAAACAAACTTTCAAGTCCTTAATTTCCAAAATTACAGAAACGATTTTAATTAAACTTAGTACGCGTAGGCAGGATAAATAGGTCTAAAAACCTATTGAAAAACATTTAAGCTGGTGATTTTAAAATATTCGCAAGAATAATTAATGTCGGTACAATAAGTTCCACAATGTATGTATAGGGCGTTACAAAAGGCTTAACGCTAAGAACAATCATTGACCCTGTTGTTAATATAGATACATCATGGATTTATAGTTGATCGCTGACTGCTCACACTGCCGGCCGTATACAATTAAGTATCCTATATCATGCAAATTCACACAAATCTGTGCCACATCCAACCAATCAATGTTACTACGTCAGATAATCAGAGATATAATAAATCACTCGGACGCTTTCCATCATAAACACGTATAACAATAGAGAAACACTATAATAATCTTCGCGTACCACTTTTGTGCATGAGTCATTGTTTCTGTTTCTGCAAGACGGTTAGACCAGTGGGTCAGTGGCAGGGTCAGCACTTTTAAATAAAAGACAAAAATACTAGTTGGTTATAGCCAAAGAAACGGAAAATTTTAAGAATACGCACTTTGAATATAGGACCCTTAACATCAAGATGATTAAATGACGAGAAAATAGTGCACGAATGTGTTCAGTATGAATTAAAATTCACTTGAACAAAGACACCTACCAACAATGAAATTCCAACAAGAAATTATTTTTGAACAGCAGTCTTTACAAGTTTCAAGTTCATTAATGATTTTTGAGGCCGGCAATATATTTAAAGGGTAGGCCTATACCCAGTAGTGAGTGTATTAGGGCTGAAATGAAAACGATGAAATAATATCTATACATAATACGGATGACATTGATCTGAACAGATCTATAGTTAACTAAGGACCATCGTTGTCCATACGTGACCATTCCTCTTTTCGCCAACATTTCCCACAGTAACAGTCCTGTTACTGCCCTGCAAAACACTGGCAACACTTTCACATACGGAGCAATCTAAACGGAAGATCAAACAGCAACACACGAAAAGGACAATGCACGCTCTTTGGTCTCAGTCAAAGTCACGGCCTTACTGAAGAATGCTGCCACCGAGCTTGCCAACCATCCGGGTGCCGATTGAATTGAATAACGATTGACACTTTATGGGATGAGTATGGCCTTAGGTGTTTTGTAAACAATATTCAACTGGGAATTGCAGAAGCGTAGTCTTTTTAGAAGATATGCATTATAGAAAATGTATTTGAAATTTTACCTGGGTATAAAAGTAGAGGAAGATATTAGAAACGATGGCTGGACTGTGTGAAGCATGATATGGCAAGAAAAGGTTTGTCTATCATGAGATGACGAAATAGAAAAGTATGGAAGAAGAAGAAGACATACCGCGCCGAACCTAAATGGATTGGGATAAGGACAAGAGAATGATGACCTGTTTTCTAATGTTTCAATTCTACAACATTATTAATTGCTCTGGTAAAATAAGGGGCAGGTTTAGAGGGAAGACTCTTAATAATGATATACATTGTTTTGAAATAATGCAATCATTTCGTATGCCATAAAACACACTATTCAAGTTACGCAAGTGCACAAAGCACATCCCTACAAATTCATGGATCTGTCAAAGGCTTTCGAATCGGTCAATCACAAGCCCACCTAAAGCAGAAATCATTAAAACCTTCCACACCATTTCTCAACTATCTTTATCATAATTCCGTATATGTAACTACGTGCGTTTTATCAGATAACTATTGCAGAATTTCCTTGTAGAGATAATTCGCGACACTATTTCTTGAGTCAACAGTCAACATAGATAAGGCTTTTGACTCAGGTTAAACTTGGAAATGGAAGTGAGGTGTGTTCGTGTTTCTACATATGTTTTAAACAAATAGTTGCTTTCGCAACTGTTATCATTTTTTGAACTTACACTGTACTACGGAATATTTTCTGTGATTATTAATTATTGTGAGCTCCTAATAAACTAATAATCCCAAAGTGACAGTGTAAGTCTAGTTTTAACGTTAAAAGTTAATGTTTAAAATAAGTTTTAGACTGGCAATATTTTTAACCTTACGACCCGTGGCAAATTTGTTGAAAAGTTTCTGGGTACAATGTGATTTATGGAGAATGCTGCAACAATTTCCTCGACCAACTGAGTTTGTATTTAGTTTCAGGTGAATCCTAGCAAACTGCTTGTAAAGATAATGTGTGTATAGAAGCATACGCACAAATATGCCTCATATAAATTACACAATTTCAACCGTCAAGCTAATGTCGCTAAGGTAGTCGCAAAAACATAGAATCTTCAGTAAAATCTAAACAAACAATTTATAGGATAATTAACGCCATATTTTAATATGTAGGTATTAACATAATAACCTCACATAATTATACAGAAATCAATTTGCCTGTTATCACACTATCAGCCGAGCGGTTATCACGCAAGATAAGAGGCCAATAAGCACTGGGCCTGTTTATCTTATAAACTATCTATAGCTATTATCAGCTAATGTATACATAGAGGCACGACTACCTATGTACTTTATAAATATAATGTATGATACTACAACTAATTTCAGTTTTTAATCAGAAATATGGTAATGAGTGCAAATGAATGACATCACCTTAAAAACTGATAAAAACAATTTCATTGCATGATATTAAGTTTGCCTGCAATAGTACCACATATTTATGGCACAAAATGTTACTAATTTTGCATGAATTTTATTAATATTACCTTAGTTTGCTGTAAAACCAAATAAGGCACAGTATGTAGTAAATTTTCCATGGAACTTGAATCTTGTTTCTTTATTTTCTATAGGCATAATATAATAAACTGTCAATCGATATCAATTGATATCATAATGGGTTCGGTATTTGAAAAAATTGAGGAGGCACATTACAATATTATGAATGTTCCCAACATGGGTCGTCAATATGCCCCGTGGGTGGGACCTAATTAAAATAGCTCCACAAACTATTATATTTGACAGTTATTATAATAACATTAAAATTCCAATATTATACCTATTAATTTATAACCACTCATTGTTTAAAATATTATGTTTCTAGTCCAAGAGCCAGTGTCCAAACTAATTAATTTAAGTGAAATATGATCCCATTATGAAGATATTAAAAAGCCAAAAACTATAAATTTGGCACGCTAACCATAATAAAGACAAAACAATTTAGATATACGATAATGTCGTCCTCCGATTACATTTTTGACATTTAACCTTTGGTTTGTAGTAATAAATCATGTCCTTACAGAGAAAAAACATATTCTTTATCTATTGTTTTTATATCATCTATTGTTTTTAAATCAATGCCATATAAGGTATGTTCTAATAAGCATACTTATATTATGTACGATACAGAATCAATGACTGAAGAAAAAATGGCAGTATTTTATCTGATCATTGTTCATTTAATCCTGCTTAAGCAAGTAGCAGGCAAACAATACACTTGATACACGGCATTGTGTCGTGTGTGGACGATCAATTGTAACGTGAATCAAGGTTACAATGAACGCCTATCTGTCTGTGGAGACCTAGACCGCACATGTAAGGTAACATCTGATACTTTGATGTTTATAACAATAAACCAAAAGAGGAAAAAAATGCAAAACGTGTAATACAGAGACGTGACGTTGAACAAGGCAGCGTTTTTTTTAATAAATCTTAGTCATGTTTATTTACACCAATATTTTGTTTTACTCACAGAAATCATAAAAGAAAAAACAGAGAAAATGAGAGTCTTTGATGTGTGAATGCAAAAAAGTGAGCTAATAAAAAGATTTCTCTGACTAATAAACTGTTAATCATAAAAAAACTAGCTAGAAATTAAAAACCTGTTAAGAAAGTGTTAACTTATACGACGCAAATATAATAACTAATAAATAAGTGTTAAAACCGGCTTCTTATGAAACACTAAGCGTTATTTACTTATTAAATATTTACTTACAACAGCATGTTATGCTAATTCGCAAAAAACATCATACTTAAAATATTCATAATAACACTTAAAACGAGAACAAAAGAATAGATGCAGGCAAACTAAACAGCTGTCAAGCTAAAACCGTTGTGAAAACGAAATGTCTAGCAAGTCTGGCTCTGAGTCTATAGCTATATATATATATATATAGTTATGGCTGTTATTAATGCAATTTAAAAGCCTAAACATAAACCAGACCAATATTTTAAGATGAAAAGTTTTTTAACGAGTAAATTGCTTGATTCGAGATCGGGTAAATATAGTCATAGTTTTAATACTAGAAAACACTGTTTTAAATCAATACTGCAATGACTTAAACAAAACAGTGTTTCCCTTTACTTCATCCACAAAAAATTACAAAGAAGAACGTTTCATATCTAAAAAATCTGCGAAACTTACACAATTATAAGCAAGTGCATCGTCACGGCTTACAGTGCTAGTTGCCTTGGCCGACCGGCATTCATTTGATGAGATTCTTACATACCCACCTACCTATATTCATTTCGTAAATGAGATCGTTTCTTGCATTGCTTGTTATTTGGTAAGACTTTGAAACGTAGTGCGAAAATTTCATGTTAATTTTGTGTTTTTTTTTTATGATTTGACAATGTTTGCTATAGGTACTTGCAGTCTTCTTATTTTTATTTTAAAACAAAACAAGATGTTTTAAAACCAAATATTCGAGCATGATTTACAAATTTTAGAATAGATATCTTGGACTACTTTCATGTTTCAAAAATTCATAAATAATACTTCAAAAGACAATGAAGCTTCCAAATACAAAACTTTCCTTTCATAAAAAGCCAAAACATGTCAGTCAATAAAAGCAAACAGCCCGTGATATGTTCCGGCATATAAAGCTTGAAACAATCTAAATAATAACAAGGTCGTTACTGAAAAACAAACACACGAAAGAGTTATAGACTATATTTTAATAAAAAATATTACGCCTATAATGGGGGAAGGGTTAGGCAGAGGTGTACCTAATAGCACACCCACAATTCCCCAGTTTTGCTTAAGTCCTTTATAATAGGGGCTAGCATATAACCATCAACCGGCCATAAAGCCAGACTCCGCGGCTGCTACTCAGAAATTCCTGATAGAAAAACCCAATAACGCTTTGACCCGACCATGGAATCGAACCCAGGACGTCTCGGTAGTATCCTTTGTAACCACCAAACCAACGAGGCAAACCATACATTTTAATACACTATCTATTTCTTAATAATTGATTACGGCAGCGACAGACGTAACTGCATGCATAATAAACACAGACAATATGTTTGTCCATGCATGCATGCTTGACAAGCACACATGTGCACTATTCTCTGAACGGTCGTGCACGTTATGGTTTGGCTTAAGTTCAGTGCAGTATAACACACTAATGTGATGATTAATATCTGTGACCGCGTCACGGAATTATGCATATCAGTGCCAGCCAAGGACGTAAATTATCACTATTGATAATATAAATAAAGCTTAAAGAATATAATTTTATTAATCTAGTTTTTAAGACAAGTTATGGAGGAGTATGGAAGAAGAAGACATGCTGCGCGGAACCTAAATAAATTGGGATAAGGGCAGAAGAATGAATATGATAGTTTCAGTTGCAACACTGACTTGGGATTTTGTCAGTGGCAGCTATTAGCCAAAAATCATGCCTCGTCGAAAGCAATGGTATGGCCCGCTATTACATGGAACTTACAACATAACTGATTATGGAGTTCTAAAGACACTCCATCTCCGCCTAACTCTTCGATGGAATACAAGGGTGATGTGTAAAGACATGTTTTGACCTATGCTTTCTGCTACCACCTTGTTTCCTAACTTATATTTTTACCACAGCTTGAGTTTCAAGTTCGCGCTGATAAGAGAACTCTCCACGCTTGTCAGAACTCATCATCTGTCTAGCCTTTTCCCAAACTATCTTGGGGTCCAGTCTAACTGGATGCAGCTGAGTACCAGTATTTTACATGAAGCGACTGCCTATCAGACTTCCACAACCCAGTAACTGGGTAAAACGATGCCCTTGGTAAGACTAGATGTCAGACTTTTATACTTCCGACTACTCGTAACGAGTGACAAAGATCTACAAATGAAAGGCGGGACCAACGGCAACTGGGGCAACGTGCTTTCCGAGGCACGGAGTAAACTCGGTATGTAATTATGGTCACCCATCCACGGACCAACCTAGGTAAGCACAGCTTAACTTTAAAGATCGACCCGTGCGGCTGTTAATATTTATCCCTCACGCTCTAGGCTTGTAGAACAATGCCGCCAATACTAAATCAAATTAACGCTCAGAATAAAGTAATCAGAACCAACGCAGACTCGCTCAAAGACACCGAATATCTGCATAACTATTCGAGTCAGCAAATAACAATAGTCAGTCATATGTTAATACGTAAAGACAAACTGGCACAAGAGCGACCGGTATATACGTATGTGCGTTTGTATGTCTGTCTGTTTAATTAATATCGTAACGAACGCGAAAAGCATACTAATGCGCCACGGCTTATTACTCAGTTTTTGCTAGTGTAAATGTTGTAATATTAATTAAGGAATATGTTGGTTTCCGTGTTTTTTGGGTTATGTTGGTATTGCGCTACTGTATTGTCTGTTTTGTCATGATATACGTTATTTTGGAAATAATACTGCAATAGTGTGCATCGGTATTAGTGAATATGCTCGACTTTATTTTTTGAACAATTTTCTTGTGCCTAACTTTGTCCTCTCGTGATTTTTGGTAATGTGGAAAACGGCTTTGCATTACAACACCACAACTTTACAAAAAAAAAACTGTTGTTTATTTCTAAAATCACTTAGGCAACTTCATCACTGCCTCTTCGCACCCATAACCGATTCGAGTTCAATCAAAACTTTCATAATCAACACGACTTCAACATCAGCTGATCCACTTACACACCACGTTCAGAAACACAGACACGCTTCAAAACATTTGAACGATAACGTACACGTGCTAGAGATAAAAGGTCAATCCCTCCAAAATTCTCCCATAAGTTAAGCTTTGACCCTAATGACGTAGGAAAGAGGATATTCAATGTTATGTATGACATTCGTTTCGGGATTGGAAATAATGTTTTTGGTTGTGGGTGGAATTTCTAGTTCGCAAGTTTGTTTGTTATTAGAAAGACGTACTTATTCGTATTTTTATTGGGTTCGACGACACACGATGGTTTTGAGTCATCTGCTTAGACTTAACTTGTTTTGAAATCTTTACACTTTAGAATTAGCTTGAAAGCTATTCGAATGGCAATAACGTTGCCATCATTAGCTATAATTGTTCACAAGGAAGTTTTGTCAAAGTTATCAACTCAGTTGCTAAGTTTATATCACTGTGCATTTATTTGTACATTAAGACTTTAATGGCATTTAAAACCTTGAATCCTACCAACAAAAAGTTTTCAAGTTTCCGGTAAAGAGAGAAATAATACATAGGTATATACATATAGACTCAGGCCTTTTACAAAGATAATGACTAGAAAAAGGGGGTGAACTCATGAGCTGATGACGAATACAGAAGTATGAACGAAGAAGACATGCTGCGCCAACCCGAAATAAACCGGATAAAGATGATATGCTCCAGCTAACCTTAAAGCAGACACAGACCAAGAAAAAGCTGAAGGATTATTAGGTACTAAGTTATTTAGTCTGCTGGTCAAATAGCATAGTTATCGGTGTTAAGGTCGGCGCGACCTGCCACTGAGGTCGCGAGCTTGTCAATACACATTCTTTTATTTATATTTAGCTTATTAAAATATACTTGTTCACGAGTAGGTAAACGTGATAGTCTTGTGATGCCGGATATCTGAGGTTTGAAAGGCAAATTCAAGTACTTTTGGGTTTGCCCAAGTTGTATGCAAACATACGTAATCATATAATGCTGAATGAAATCAAACTCTAAGAATTGATTTCGATCAACGCCAGTGTTGTAGTCGGTCAGCGAGTCAGAAAGTTAGATGAACAAGTTTAGCCATGCTATTCAGCAGATTGAAGTTGGCCGCACCAAAACGTTGATGACATTTAGCATAAACGAGAAAAATCGCTTGTCGTGGTATGGGCATGTGATGCGGAGGGATGAGGAAAATGTCGTGAGGAAAGTTTTGAGTATGAATGTGGATGGGTATAAGGGTAGAGGAAGACCAATGAAACGATGGATGGACTGTGTGAAGGATGATATGGCATGAAAGACCAATGAAACGATGGATGGACTGTGTGAAGGATGATATGGCAAGAAAGGAGGTATCCCATGAGATGACAAGTAATAGAGAAGTATGGAAGAAGAAGAGGACTTCAGACTTCAAAAATGAAAGAAAACCTATATCATCATCTTCCTGCCCTTATTCCATGTTACTTGGGGGTCGGCGTAGCACGTTTATTTCCTCTATTCTTCTCTATCAACCGTCACGCTATCATTTACTTGGTTTTCTTACGTATCATTCCTTATAAAAGATAGAAAACCTTTGTATAATGAACAATATTATACAGTACAGACAATAATATGCAATACGAAGGTAGGATTACCGATCGATAAACGGCCGTGGAGCAAAAAACAGTCAATGACACAACTGCATTGCACCATTTCAAATTGCCGTGAGCTATAAGTAGATTGTAATGCTACTTATTTATTCATCATGCGACGATAGTAATTTTAAAAACTTCAATCTATTGGATATTCAGATCTGTGCCAGAAAATGGAGTTCCGAAAATAAGAAACCAGCCAAACTTAGATTCTTTGTCATAAAAAGTTACGCTGAGCTTTACGAAAAACCAAGACTCCTCGAAGACCTACCTAAGGCAGTCATAAAGTTTCCTTGCAGTTTCACTTTCTTGTAGTATTTTTTTTTGTAAGAGAGTTATTTGTTAAATTTCTATATTATTATCTTTTATAATATCATCATGATTCTCCAGCCCTTTTCCTAATGTATTTGATCTCTTCTTCTTCCATGCTTCTCTATTAGTTGCCATCTCATCAGACACCTCCTTTCTAGCCATATCATCCTTCACACAGTCCATCCATCGTTCTTTGGTCTTCCTCTACTCTTATACCTATCCACATTCATACTCAAAACTTTCCTTTCATCAATATCCTTTCATAAAAAGCCTGTCGGTCAAATACCTTCCTTATTACCACTGTTATACCAAACCAATTCAAAAAGGTAAACTTATCAACGATCGATAACACATTACCATCCCTAGATTTCTCCGAACTACTCGTATAATCGCTCTAAGCCACCGGCCTACAATAATCCATCGACAGTACAAGAACACTATTATCTATTAATATAGATACAGTACGTCAGTGTGGAGTCACGTTTGCGTTATCTAGCTCCGAAACAATGGCGGTAATCGAAGCTAACTAGAATTATCGACACGTGATGGTTTGTATTAAGACAGTTATAAATGTTATAATATACCTTAAAGCAGATGATTAAAAGTTGATCTGTTGCAAAATTTGTCTTACACCCGTATCAATCAACAGGTGAAAGTGTTTGCTTGATAAATTATATTATT
This sequence comes from Cerastis rubricosa, assembly GCA_949152445.1. NCBI lineage: Eukaryota > Metazoa > Arthropoda > Insecta > Lepidoptera > Noctuidae > Cerastis > Cerastis rubricosa. Next base: position 12,243,379 of record OX424548.1, on the reverse strand, counting down.
TAAGACACGATTGTTATTATGCAGCTTAGCTTAACTGCAAAAGCTAGAATTCTTTGCTTTGCTTTCTTTGTCGGTTCTTGCTTAGTTTAAATTCTTGTCGATTGCTTACATTATTGCTTTAACTTGACTTAAGACAGTGTTAGTGTCTGTAGGGTTATAGTTCTTATCGTGTACTTATATTCTATGAAGAATTCTTGACCTATGGTTTTCTACCATAAAATGTACTACCGAGCTCCCTGACGGTCGACCAATTTTCAAACTTATTACTTAGGGCACAAGGGTTGAAAAGTAAAAGACCGTCGTCAGTGAGCTCGGTAGTATGTTTACGTGTTAAGTGATTACTCTACCTACTTCTAAATGTCTTATCATCTCTTTGATTTACTTCAACAAAAGCTATTCCATTCCCTACAATATTTCCTTGTTTCTTAACAATTGTAAGATTTGTACCAGACAGTTCTCCATTTTAAACGGAAATTTTCTGCCCTATTGCCAAATACACAAACTTACTAATAAAACCAGAATAGCCATTTTGGTAATCAGAAAAATGCGTCCCCATAAAATATATCTAAGAGAAAGAAAGTTCACCCATCCTCGTGTGAGGGCACACGTTTCCATAAAACTATCCACGATAAAAACACAATGACATCACCTCAACACATTTCCAAGTCATTATCACCAGTTATCACTACTAATCTGATAACATGTTCCTTAACTGTGTGATAACAGGCTGTGTTTTCACACCCAATGATAGTTGGTGCGAAATGGTTTGCCTGAGAAATAGCCAGACTGTAAGTGAACTAAATATATCAAGTGGAAACGATAATTTTGGAAATGAATCAGGTTACGGAATTTCTACGTTGATATAGTCATAACAGGTTTCAGATTCGCTTATTACGAAAGGAGAATTTATTCAAAAAAAATTACACGGTTGTATGAAATCGTTTGGGTTCGAACACTATCTTAATATAAATCCTCGGCTCACTATACTCTGTCAATTAATATTACTCATAATTAAAGCACTTAACGAACTTAAAGTACTTCTAATTTTAAACCTGCTAATTACACTGCAAACAAGCCGCGACTTATAAATAAATTTATAAACAAACCTCACGTTGCAATAAATAACATCACAACATAAATTACAAACAGTAAAAGATTGTAAATTAACATACAAGATATGACTTGCAGTATTATTTGAAACTGCTAGTACGTGAGAAAAACAACGAAATGACTGAATCAGCGTAATGTATTGTTACAAATGAATATTGTTCGTTGACAAAGTAAAGAGCATAAGATAATAGCCGAGTTAACTAGAGTGCATTTAAGAAAATACGTTTCAGTTTCAGACCTTGACAACATAAAAGTCAAGATTTAAGAGTAAAGACGAGAGCGGGACTGAGTATTAAAATAATGAATTTTGAGGTTTTGTTGCAAGTAAAGTGGAATATCTGGTTAAACATGATGGAGAATGTTAAAAGATTCTTTAAGCCACTGTAGACGGTTGTCTTGTAATTATAGTTAATACCGCTAATTTTTACTCAGTAGGTAACGTAGGTTTAGGAAGCATAAAGGCAAAAAAAGATTCCGAGGAAGGAGATGTCAATAGGGCGAATTACTATTCATATTCTATGACATCTAAAATGTTTGTAAACAACAATTCACTTGTCTACTTACTGAACACATTAAAGTCCCCTTCATTGTAGGCACACGGTTGCAAACAAATCTATTCACTCACCTGACGTTTACCCCATAAAGAACCCAACCATGACGATTAGCCTTGAAAACACAAAAGGCGGACATCGACCCCAATCATTAGGACTTCCAAAATCATTCGCTTTTTGGTGTCATTAGTAAGTGGTTAGCCAAAAATCTAGGTCGCTGTAATTTCACAAATGTAGCAAGCGTGACTACCGAGTTTACGTCTGCAGTCTTAGACATTTCAAAATAGTCAAGTTTTTGAACAAATACTGCTCTAGTTAAAGGCTCTTTCCTGATTGGTTTGTTTGTAGTTAGTTTGCGTTTGCATGTGAACAAATTATAACGTCACGGAGGCTTGAATTATGTATGTCTTCCTCTTGGATACTAAGTTTCATGTTAATGACTGCATATACTTCACAATGCATATGCATTTCAAGCAATGGTTGGGTAAAATATGTCAGATGAAATGTGTTTGTTTGAGAGGTCGTTGTTGAAGGGGACTGAAGCTTTAAACGTAGCTACGGAATAGAATGTAAACGACTTTCAAACCATGTCCATGACTTAAAATTTCGATGTCATAGTAAATGTAGTGTTAAGTGAACTAGATTCAAACTTAGGTTACAGTTAATCTTTGTTATTGGCGCAAAAGGCTTGCAAAGCATGAAATTAACCAAAAATCCCATCCAGCTTTAGGATATTTATGACCTATCCAGTTTTACCTGTGGGGTTACTGATATAAACATTGTGTGTCATCAAATTCGAACAAAAACTGATTATTTAAAGGAATAAGTTCCAATCACAGTCATTATAATATAAAACCCACAAGTCCTCAACTTGCGCCGTACACCAAACCCGCACAAACCAATTGTGTGCTGTTGCAACTCCGGATATCAAGGTCCAATTGCTGCCGTTTCACTACGACGAAACAAAAACCCGCTCCGACCGACCAGCCGTCTATGAAGCGTAAAAATAATGAGAGAAAGAACCTATCGTCTTTATCACACAAATGAAAGTTTATTAATTTTTAAAACTGGGACAGTGTCTCGCTTCTTCTATCCTTTCACATATAAGCTGTAGAAACAAAAGGCTTTAATCTGTGCCAATCGTGCTCAAAAGGTATTAAATGGTAGAAATAATTGCCGAAGTTAAGATTGTTGTAGAAGCCTTCACTTTGAGAGTGACTCACTACGACAGACTTGGACAAAACTAGTTTATGTGACAAAACGAAAACTATGAAAAACAAGGAAAGAAAAAAGAACTCGACACTTGACGACCTGTTTGGAAACAAAGTCCGAAGCAAAACGACCAATAATAGAGATTGATGTCTAGACCTAGAATATGAGAACTTTTTTCAATGTCCGATCAAGGTAAGTGACCTTTTCACGGCGTTAAATCTTAGCAAAGCCACTATAACACAGGCACTGTAGATCCACGAGTTATTAACCGAATCACCGAAGCGCGACGCAACGGTATCGGCTCGATCCGGGCACAGATATAAACTCCACCTTATAATATCACATTAGCCAAACTGAAATTGTTATCAGTTTGAAATAATAAATCACTATCACAAACACATTCCACGTCCATATGTCACATCACTGAGATTTTAAAAATTTCGAAAACAATATGGTGCGATACGTCCGCTCCGAGCGGCTGCCGAGAGGAGACTGAGGTGGCACCGCTGCGCCTGCGCCGCTCCGCTTGGTTATCAGCCTTCGGTGGGGCAAAGGGGGTGCAAGAAAGAAAAGTACGCACGTGATACAGAAGATAAGACGTTTGAAATTGTGCATTCGACACTGTTTGTTTTAGTTTCAGATATAATACTTCGCGATCGACTTTCATGTCAGCGGTTAAATATTTGAGGAAATCACTCATTTTTAAACACTGAACTTTTTCAATCAGTTGGACATTTTGTTATACAATATTGTAAGGCTTAGAGAGGGTCTCACAAAATTCGCTGCAGATTTTTATTTTTTATTGTATCGGCAGATGGTGTCTGGCGAGGCTTCGAAACCGGCTTTTTGGGAATAGTTTCCGTTGTTTTTTAGGTTCTGTTTTACATTCCATGTATTTGAGTTGAACTTATTTATTTTAGTCTCTAAGAGGTAAAAATATCGCGATTTTTAAATCAATTTCATCTTAAAATCTACTCTATTTCTCTCCTAATAACATTGGCTATCGTCTTTTGAATCAAAAAGTGACGATATCGTGCTAGAAAAGGTCGAAAAAAAAACATTCCATCACATATTTTAGTGGGAACTCCCTACAACACGAAACACAATTTTGTAATTTCCCACAAAACACAAACATTAGGTCTCTTTTGTTCTCAGGGTGCGTTATATCCAAAGAAACAAAACATAGAAAATAGACAGGCAAATAATCGTCCTCGTGTCAAGAGTAAACACATTCATGAGTCATTTAACATTAAATACGATCACGTTTCCCCAAGACGTGTGTTTCACGCAGTTTATGTGGTTACGATAGCAAATATATAAGTTTGGCAGTTAGATTAAATAAGCCGGTTTCGTGAAATTGATAATAATGAAGGTTACCTGTTACATCTGTGTGTATACTTTTATTTAGCTAACGAGTTCGTTAAAAAATCTTTTTCATTTAAAATTGCAATTATGTAATTAGGACTAGGTTTTTTCCGCTGTAACGAGATATCGTATCATAAGATTTATTTTCTATTTTTCATAACTGCTATCACGCCTGTAAACCCCGAAGGGTCAGATGGGGTGTACCCAATTGTAGTACACTCTCATTTCGCCAGTTATGTTTGAGTCCCGTGTAAAAGAGGGCGAGCCTATTGCCATCAACCGGGCACAAATCCAGACTCCATGGCTGTTACTGAAAAAATGACTGATGGAAAAACCCAATAACACTTTCGAACCCAGAACCACTGGTCAGCATTCGCGCTTGCGACCGTCGCCCAACGAGACATTTCTATTTATATTGTTATTAAGGGATAAACCTCTTTTTCTAGGACTCTTTTGCAATTACCCTTAAAACAATACAAAGTGTAGTAAATCTGAACCAATTGAAGCCATTCCATTGAATGTTTACTGAAAAGAATCTCTACAACGAGCTTTCATCCAACGTAAAGAACGTTGAATGAAATAACTCGTTGCAGAAATTCTTTTCTCTATACTACAGATTAATTAGTTAGCAAAACTAGGGGTTAACTGCAGTATTCAGGTAGTCATAGTTGAAGAGCACAATTTATAGCAGTTTCAACAGCTTAAACTCAAACTGCAGAATAGATGAAAATACTTCAGAAGTTTTCTCAAACATACATAGTTGCTAAGTCATTGCAGTTTGTATTAGTTTCTACATTCTGCTACTTCCAAGCTCGACTGGACTAGAATTTCAGTAGTGCACTTTCGTTTACTTTAAACGGAAATTTTATAGTATATTGTTCTTTTAATATATACGCTACTATGTATCTCCCATGATTTATTAAAGCGTGCGATTGGAGAGGCCTATGTTTAGCAGTGGTCTTTTTTAGCCTGATGATGATCAAAGCAAATATATACTTATAGAGAGCAGCGGTGGCCCAGTGGTGGCAGTCCCGACTTACGAGCAGTAAGCCGTGGGTTCGAACCAAGGCAGGCGCATTAGTTTATGTAATTTATTTAATCACCGCTGCTCTTAAAACGGTGAAGGAAAACATCGTGAGGAAACCGGCATGTCCTAGAACTAAAAATTCGAAGACATGTGACATCTACCAACCCGCATTGAGCCAGCGTGGTGGATTACAACCCACTCCCTCACATAGAGAGTAGGCCTGTGTCCCAGCAGTGGGAATATTATAGGCTGATGATGATGATCAAAGCAGTGGCGTGCCTAGTGGCGAATCCACACATGCCGCCGGCTTTCAGACCGCCTTGCCGCTGAATTTGCCGCCGGCTTTACCGGCGGCCTGCAGATGCGGTTGCAACAACACTACCACTCCGTATCGAAGCCGCAAGCAAACTGCCGCCGGCAACCAAAACCCGCGCGTGCCGCTGGTTAAAGATGCATGTGCCGGGCATTTGTGGATGCGCCATAGAAGCCAATAATACGACAAGCCCATAAGGCAGACTGTTCAGAAATCCCACCATCATGAAAAGTACTCGGTTATAAGGGCAAGCCAAGCTCTTATAGGCTTATATGAAATTACCGCTACTAGATCAAAGCCTATAAAAAGGTTTATCTAAAAGTGTTCCGTCTAAGTATAAGTCTGTGTTTTGCTGATAGTATCTCAAAACGTGTAATGATAGGGTTCTGGGGCGAAGCTCATATCACACTTAAATAATAAAAGCGAAAGTTTGTGAGTGAGTGAGTGTGTGTGTTTGTCACTCCTTCACGCCTCAATGGCTGAACGCATTTCTATGAAAATTGGTATATAGATAACTTATACCCTGGATTAACACATACTTTTTATCACGGTCTGCACGGGTGAAACCGCGGGGCGCAGCTAGTAATTTCATAATCATCGTCTACTTACCCTTATTTATACTTGGGGTCGACGCGGGTCCGTCTAAGTATCATATCATAAGTATAGTATCATAATCCCAAGACCTGTAAAGATGGGGTGATGGGGCTATGGTCATCACCCTTAATACTTGGGGTCGGCGCATTTCTTCATCTCCTTTGTCATCCGTCAAGGTATCACATCATTCATCATACCTTCCATCCATCTTGTGTCCTTGTTACAGACGAGCCTGCCGATTCCATTAATTAAACAAATCCAATTCCAAAATCAGAAAAGCGAAACCAAGCTCGTTCGATCATGCACAGCAAACGTATGATTCACCGCTGCGCTAGCGCATGCGTTCATTTGCATTTTAAGCGCCAACAACTATATACGTCAAATTAGAATGGTTTTAGAGCCGTAAGTGATACGGTGGCCTATAGCGTGAACAGTTTATTTGATTTGGATAATCTAACTCAAAATGGTAATCTATACTTTTATACTAATATTATATAGCTGAAGAATTTGTTTGTTTGTTTGGTTGAACGCGCTAATCTCGCGAACTACTGGTTCGACTTTAAAAAATGTTTTAGTGCTGGATAGCCCATTTATCGAGGAAGGCTAAATAACATCACGCTGCGATCAATAAGAGCAGAGCATCAATGTAAAATGTTGAACAAACGGGGAAAGTGCGGACGAATTTGCGATTCATCATTTTCTTTTAAAAATCATTTCTCAATCGTCAAATTAAACAACCTCGACGTTTCAGACTAACTGGACCTTCATCATTATTCATAACCCTTGTTTACAACACAGGTTCACGAGTTAACTGTCTAGTAACAAGTTGGCAGTATCCATCGAGTAAGTTGCAGTCTGTGAAGCAGTGACTCACCTAAAGATCGGTAGAGCGTATAATTGCTAGCGGTCTGCTCCAGTGATGCCGGAGAAATCTGACTGGCTGATGTAGCCCTCTCCTTGGTAAATAAGAAGTGTTTTTAGAACCTTGTTAGAAGTTTGTGGTTACGTTTGTTTGGATGAAAAGTGAGGTGTTTTTCTTTAGTTAATACACTTACACTGTACTACAAATGTTTTTGGTGGAATGACCTAATCATCATTTTCTTGCCCAATTTATTTGGGGTCGGCGCAGTATGTCTTCTTCTTCCATACTTCCCTATTACTTGTCATCTTATTAGATACCTCCTTTTCTTGCCATATCATCTTTCACACAATCCACCCATCTTTTCTTTGGTCTTTCTCTATTTGGAATGACCTAATGCGATAACTAATTTCTACGACTAGATGACAGAGCCTTTGATATTCCCAATGTTGGGGGTCAGGTCTCCTTCCTATGAGAAATAGCGGGTCTTGAAATAGGATTTTATATAACTCTCATGCTGTGTTAGTGTTTATTTGTTTTAGTTGTCTGCACTTTACAGGAATAGTCAGACCCTAAACAAGCCAAATTTTAGGTTGTAGCAATTTATATTGCCATTAACGCGCTAAGAAGAAATGTTTACTTTCTCAATTTTAAAAGACTGTTTTAAATAGTTTTTTTTTTATGTATAGCATCTCGCAGGTCAACCTATGAGGATGGTTTCTGCTTATCCGGACTATAGACTAGATAGTCAGATATATAGTTTACCCAGCTTCGCAGCAACTGATTTGTGTACAGAACCGTATCTTTCTCACAATAGCGGCAGAGCTCGGGTTTCCACAACCGAGCTAATTGCTGCACGCTCTAGTAGCTATGAGTCACCGGCAGCGGCGTTCAACAAACTAGTCCCGAGTTTATTGTTACCGATTTGTTGAGCATCTGTACCAAACAACTGTATTTGGAAGGTACCAAGTGTCTAAGTGACTTGGGCCCCTGAATTTTGGAAGAAAAACTGTTATTAATAGTAAAAATTGTGAAATTTCTGAACAGGAAAATGCGACATGAGACCTTCAACATCGTGGCAGATCTAGCGTTAAGTTAAGAACAAAATATGGTCCCAACAATGACTTCTAGAAGACTCCTACTCCTTGATACACCTTTTGCTTTGCAGTAGGACAATCACAGAAATATATAAATCAGGACAATAAAAGGCTGATATATTTTTCATTATCAGAACTTAACAATTAAGTCTGAAGGGCCGAAGCACCTATAGAACTGGCTGCAGCCATGCAGTGTTCATACGTGGAGTGGAAGGAAAACTCACATACTTTTCTATTTTTTTCTGAGTAATTCCCCCAAACGACACAAGCTTATATCCTTCAGAAGGATGGTAGCAGGCTGATATCATTGTGTTATGATTATAAGAGCTCAATAGCCGCATCCATAGGACTAAATCGCCAACAGCGCAGTCTACGGAAGACACGCAAACGATCGATGAACGTCAAACGGCGGCCATAATTGAAAAACGGTTCAATTCCGCGCGGCGACCGCACTCGCATGTTTGTACCATTGCATGTACACCTACAGTTACCATTCGTGGTAACGCGATATTGTTGAGTTTCACTTTTGAGCACTGAATATGTTTTTGCAACTTTTGTCCGAGCCTATTCTCGAGTTGAGGTCCCAGCGTTAAATGGCAAGATTGGAGTAGAAATAGGTGAAACGGAGTTGAATTCAATAATAGCATGGATAAGTGCTTTTGACGGATAGTTTAAAAATCCCTAAAAGGAAGATGACTAAAAACTAAAGCCAACTTTAGTTAAGGAGGATTATGAAGGCATTGACAGGTTTAGGAGACAATGAGCCAGGTTTTGGCAGTGTTTTGACTTTTGGCTTTTTTAAACTGGTTTTTAATTCAGATATTTGTTATCTAAGTAAATGTTTAGGTACTTACGATGAAAAGCATCATTCCATGGTGATCTATGAAAATTAATTATACTGGAAAACGTTCAATGGACTGTTGTATAACAACAATTTTTGTTTTTAGAATAGAAAACACTTTCTTCTGTACACCATTTACAAATGATTGATTTTCTAATATTTCCTTGTTAAGAACAAGAGAATATTATTAATGAAACTTTTCATATATTCCATTCAAATAGTGCTTTGGGCTAATCAAACATTTATTTTGGTTAAATTAATACTAATTGGCAGAACTGGATCTACAAAAAACGTATGTCAATCATAATCTAATAAGGCGTGAAGGTGTTCAAGTTATCAAACAAGGGATCTTAATTAATTGGTACTGCTATATGGAGCAGTTGTCCTCATTGATATGGACCAAGCGACTATGATATAAGTTATACTAATTTGTTGGATAGCCGTAGTGGAAATTGTCACGCTTTTGATTTATTACCCATATTTCTTTTTTCTCTATATTTTTTTGTCTTGTCAATTTTAGCGGCTATAAGTGAAGGATGATCATCAATCTCGTCTGCCTAGCCTTTTTCCAAACTATATTGGGGTCGGCTTCCAGCCTAACCGGATGCAGCTGAGTACCAGTATTTTACATGAAGCGACTGCCTATCTGACCTCCACAAACCAGTAATTGGGTAATACGATACTCCTTGGTAAGACTGGATGTCAGACTTTTGGCTTCTGACTAATCTTAACGACTGTCAAAGATATACAAATGACAGTCGGGACCAACAGCTTAACGTGCTTTCCGAGGCACGGAGGAAACTCGGTATGTAATTATGGTCACCAATCCACGCCGTCAATACCCCAATTAAATATAAAAGTCTTAAGGTCACCACATAAAGTCCTACACACACAATACACATACACATTACATTATTAACTTATTAATTATTTTAAGTATATTTGGTTCAGACATATAGACGCTTGCTCAGTTTGAAACTTTCAATCTAATATCAACTTAAAGTTCATATACATAAGAGACTGATGTTTCACAAAGACTAAATAACGAAGGTCAATAACCTCATAGGTACGTGGGTTGTCTAAATAGGACCAGTACACAAACTAGATAAACAGGCTCGCCTACAAATGTACTTATTATCCATATTTGTCTATACAAGCAATATGGGTTACTACTAACAATGATCATTAAAGATTTCAAATGTAATACAGCATATTATTACAAGCAAAAAAAAACAATGAATTAACTCAATTAAACACAGGTAACTAACTTTGTTAAGCCATGATCCAATTCCCGTAGAGAAATATAAGATTTCGAATAGCACATCAGGAAATCTGCTTGACCTGTTCTGAAATTATTTCTACTTCAGTGCATAAGGAACAAGCTACTATAATTTACTTAACTTAGTAGCAATATTTTCAATATATATATATAGAGAGAGAAAAAGGAGTTCGATCATTAATATTTTCGGCTAAATCAACCTTTACATTCCGAATTTATTTGGGGTCGGCGCAGCATGTCCTCTTCTTCCACACTTCTCGATTACTCATAATCTCGTCAGACACCTCAAAAATCAAAATCAATATCATTTATTTCAAGTAGGCCAGTTACAGGCACTTTTGAATAGTCAAACAACAATAAATATTCTAAGCTACAGTCCCAGTCACTAGACATAATAACTGTGAAAGTACTGTAGTTGCCCATTCCAAAGCGTAGATCTCTATGGAGAAGAATTGGCAAAAAACTTCATGGATACTCTTTTAAATTAGTAGCTTGTTACAAAAATCTTGGTTACATCATTCATGTTGAGATGGTAAATTATATGAGAACGATGTAGCAAGACGTGCACGTTAAAAGTGTCGACAGTAAAAACAAAAAAAAAAACAATTCAAAAATCAAATAAATATTTCGAAATAAGCCGTGGCAACTAAGAGATGACCAGGCACAACTGACAGCGCCCGGTCACGAACTTCACGCATGGATCAGCCATCATTCAACTCAACCATTTTGAAGGGAACTAAATGACCTCTTTTCTAGCCATATCATCCTTCACACAGTCCATCCATCGTTTCTTTGGTCTTCCTCTACTCTTATAGCCATGAACATTCCATACCCAAAACGTTTTCCTCATTTCCAATTCTCCGCATCACATTGCCCATACCACGACCACCGAGTACAACACAAATTTCACCCTCTTCCTTTATATAAAACCTTCCCAATATCAACTATATATTAAATTTAGAAATACCCAAAATACTTGAAAATATAACCAGGCCATAATTTTCAGAGTTGTCACCTCCACCATTCATAAAAAACCTGACATTGACATAATTTAACCTCCCAAAGTTGTTCATACAAGAAGGCATATTATTAAGTCCGTTGTAAGTAGTTGGTAGTTGATTGTGACTTGTAGTGAGTGTTCCGAGGTCGATGTCCAATCTAAATTGAATTACGTCATAAGGTATTACTGTAATAATAGGCTTCGGAAGGAATACCATGTGAATCACGGGTAGGCTGACATTTGTACGCCGCTCGAAGTACACGAACACTTTGTACTCTAATATTTTATGCTTTTTTTCCTGTGTTGTCTTCTGTGTGTACCTAAATATAAATAGTAAAATAAATAAATAAAACGCATGAATCGTCTCTATTCGTGTTATAATAACACGGAATATATTTATAATTATGTTACAAATAATGAGAGATGTTACTTCACTTATTTGTCACATTTTGGTAAAACTAAATAAGTTATTACCAGTTTATATCTAAAAAAAAATACTAATTAGAAGGTATACTGATTATAATCAACATGTCAGTCTAACTATAAGCAGCTGAATTCAAGTATTTAACCAGGAGCGACTAACTTACTTATTATTATTAAAATTCCTTCCTCCATACCATGATGAAATAATAACCTTTTCGTTAATAAATCAATCATAAATCACGATTTTTTTCATTCTCGTTAATATAAAACAACAATATTCTAATTCAGTCGAACCAGCGCCCTACAGAATCGACACCAATGTGTCAATCAGTGACAAAACGGTTCAAGCAATCAAGTTTGACATAATAATATTACAGCTAAAAGCCTATACATTGAGAACATTGTGGCTTTATATTACGTTGCCTCATAATTACTCCGTTCCTTATTTCTTATTCACGAATCAACCAATCAACTGTAATTACAAATCGACGACAGTGAGTCCCACTTATAAAATCCTACGGATAATAATATAAATCAATACACAGCGAAACGACGCTACAATACCCCGGAGTCGTGGTTTACAAGTTAGCAATGTAGCTACCGGCAGCGCCATCTAGTATGTAGTAGCGACAATGTACAGCCCAAACGTTTCATTATTAAGTTTAACAACAACAATTTGAATGTTTCCGGATAAAAATAAATTTCATCCTCGTCAGGTTTTATGCTATGAAAAAGTGTATTTATGAATATGAATTCATTTGATTTTAATCTTTTATACTTATCACAACAAAGAAGCTAGTTCAGCTATTCGCCACTAGGTGTCGCTACGTATTAGTACATGACTGAAATTGGAGGCTAAACTTTAGTTATCCTCATATCATATTTTTTAATAATTTCATCTGTTTGACATATCAATAATAAAAAAAGTATTTCCCAATAACAAACGAGGAATAATGACACAAACATGCCGTGAAAATTCGAAGCGCAAGTTTTCCTTTTTTCGTTCAGCGTCTGTTGTCGTTAGCCGCTTCGTCGACTCTCTTGAACCACGAAACGTTTTCTGAATGTTTTTTCGTCATCCGTCACTTTCTAATCAATTGTGATCTATGTGCAATAAGAACAAAAATCGTTTGAGATTGCGAGCAACAACGAGGTGAAAATATAGTCAGTCAAGCGTTTTAAGTAATTTTCGTGCAGTTTGACGAAACGCCATCACAGGCTTTGAGAAAGAATTTGTCTAATGTTTATCACAGATCACAATCTTACTGTTTATTTGCAAGTATAATCTGAGCGCGATCACTTAAGATTTCGACGCGTTTGTGGCTGCAATACGCCTCCGTCTCACCAAGACATTTTGAAGCTAACTTTTGAGGCGTAAAATCAGGTAATCAATCAGACAGAAGTGACCTACAAACGCAGGCCTTTAACAAATCACCCCTGCAGCTGGGGTGTGAAACGAGAAAGTGTTTACAAGCACAATTAATACAGGTATTAATCGTGCCAAAATTATAGCACTTACTGGCTACTTAGATAGATCATCAGAACAAAGAACCATCATCATCGAGGTATTAGGTAATCCTTCAAACTATATCTCCTAATGATGATCTATGTGCTAGATCGTTCGAGATTTGTATTCTGGAACGAGCAACTTAGTTCGACTTTGTTACTAACCAACCGACTCTTGGCAGTTCAAAAGTGCCTGGAAATGGTTTAATTGATGTAAATGCTTTGCGTTCAAAGGTCAAAGGCTATTCTTTTCATACATACTAGGGCTTTTTTCCCCATGGACGGGTTTCTTTTTACATAATCATTCGATTTTGGTTCAAAGAGGGAGCTTATGCTATCTTCTCTACATATCCTACTAATATTATAAATGCGAAAGATTGTAAGAATATATGTTTGTTACTCTTTCACGCAAAAACAACTGAATGGATTTCGATGAAATTTGGTATGTAGATAGCTTATACCCCGGATTAACACATAGGCTATACTTTTTATCCCGGTCTGCGCGGGTGAAACCGCCTGGCGCAGCTAGTCCAAATACATTAAAAGCTCCTATAGCTAAACACTAGCGTGTTTAGCTATAGGAGCTTTTAATCTCTCTTTTTTTAGTACGTCCTAATTCCCTTCCTAAATCAACTGCTCAATTCCTCATATACCGCCGTATCTTCGGAACAGTTCTGGTGGGCGTTTGCGTGCATCATGCTCATTACTAAGTGCTGTCGTGCGGCTATGACAGTCGACGTCTGTCGTGTGTCAGTGGTAGATAAAACTGTCTGGCGTAGAATGGAACTGAGTGAGGACGTATTAAAACCACGTTCCCGTAGGTACTTATGTTTTTACTTCGGAAGCAATCGATGTGTCTTAAGAATAATTGCTGTGTTAAAGTCACCTAGAATTATGATTTGGCTGGTCATTTACACTCTTGACAGTCATAAGTTTTGTCTGACCAAATGATTGCACAGTATTTGCGTATGAATACAGACCCGACCTCAACATAGGTGGGCAAAGTTATGAATGCTGACATTCCTGATTGATTTACGGCTAATTTATTGATACCCACACTTAGTGCAAAATACTTCTTACAGTTAAAAAAAAGGGCGCTAAGGAGGTTTAATCAAAAGGACGATGACCCAGAACTAATCTAGACTACAACGAATCCATACTAATATTATAAATGCGAAAGTCACTCTGTTTGTTTGTTACCTTTTCACGACTAAAACGGCTGATCGGATCTTAATGAAATTTGGCAAGAAGATAGATTTCAACCTGGGGTAGGACATAGGCTATATATCATCGCGCTACGACCAACAGGAGCGGAGCAGCAATGAAAAATGTTGCGAAAACGGGGAAAAAGTGACGCAGACGAAATTGCGCGGAAAAGCTAGTTAGTTATAAAATCAGGTGAGTGTCATCGCGTGCAGAACATTAATAACTAAATAGGTCGCATGGAGGTATGGCAATTGACACTGTCTGGCTAGTACTAGACTAGACTTAAACCAGTCATATTGTAAATATTTGACTGAGAAAGAGTACTTACAACATTTTATGTTAATCTGTAAGCATGGTTATAATAACGATAGCTATGCATGCAATATCCGTATGCAAAACTATCAGATACGTTGTATCTTTCAAGTCATAAATAAAGTCAGATTGACGACTTTCGATTCTACATTTCAGCATTCTATTTTACGTTGCCTTTACCAACCGAGTGAACAAAACCTTTTGAAAACATAGGAACTGCATTTAAACACTATATCAATTTTATAATTAAATTTATAATTCTCTATCAATGGATCTATCTATCTTTATTTGCAGCAACGGCAACATCTCTGGAGTAACGGACGAAAAATGTAAAGAAACGACATTCAAGTTAGAGTGCTAAATTGCATCTACCCGTTCCCCTCAATCGACTGACTGATTACTTAACTGAGCCACGTTCAATTAGAGTTCAGTTCAAGTTTGCGCACAAATTCGGAGAACCTCGATTAGGAAAACCAGCATACACACTAGCATATGAATATATTCCAATAATTTATTACTTTTGCATCTTCGGTTCGTAACTTTTGCTAAGTTAAGGTTCTAAGTTAGATCAAGATTGAAGATTACAAGAGTTAGGAGGGTAAGGAAGGTAAATTGTATCGGGAAGTTTTGATTAGGGAATCGGAAGCTGTAGAATACTTTGGGGAAAAGCTTATGCCTCGAAGCACCTTCTCCCTTCTACAAAAAGCGCAGAGTCGGGAAGACAGGGCCCGGTAGCAAACAGTTAGTTTGTTTAACATAAGACGGCCTAAATATATATCTATACTTATATATATATACTTCTATACTACACACATCAAAAGTGTCTAGGGATCAAGCATTTTTATGCGGATTTCTTGAGATTGAGATGTGGCTTTGTAATAAATTTATGATTTTATAAATTTACTAGCTGTCCCGCGCAACTTCGTCTGCGTCACATTTTCCCCGTTTTCGCAACATTTTTCGTTGCTGCTCCGCTCCTATTGGTCGTAGCGTGATGATATATAGCCTATGTCCTTCCCCAGGTTGAAATCTATCTTATTGCCAAATTTCATTACGATCCGATCAGCCGTTTAGTCGTGAAAAGGTAACAAACAAACAGAGTGACTTTCGCATTTATAATATTAGTATGGATATGGATCCTTTTTGGTGCATTTCATAATTTGAATCAGGAACTGTGAATCAAATTCGAGTAAAAGATGAAAATCAGCTGTCAATATTTTCCCTATAAAAACATACAACGCATTGAAGACATTATTAGTGCTACTGTTTCCCTACTACTGATTAAAACCAACGTTATTATGGAGCGGCGACGTCATTTAAGCAGGGAAGAAATGCTCAGAGCCGTGGGAATGATAGAAGCTGGTTCCCGGCAACGTACTGTGGCTTTAGCTCTGAATACAAGTCAGAGTGTTATCAGTCGACTTTGGACACGTTACCGAAGCACTGGTACCGTGGCTGAGCGCCATGGAGGACGGTATCGCTGCACCACACGGAGACAAGACCGATACATTCAAATCTTAACTCGAAGAGCTCCAACAATAACCGCCATGATGTTAGCCGTGAGGCTTCATCACTCTTCAGGGAACTTAATTAGCGACCAAACAGTCAGAAACCGCTTGCATGAAGTGAACCTTCATTCCCGAAGACCGCTACGGGTACCACCTATAGCAATGCACAATCGTAGGATTCGATATCAATGGGCTCTTGAACACAGAAATTGGGCAGAAGAACAATGGCGTTTCGTGTGCTTTTCTGATGAGTCTCGTTTTGGTATGAGACCGGATACAAGACGTATACGACACTGGAGAACCCCTGGACGCCAACAGCGATTAAAATCCTGCCAGGAAGTCCATCCTTATAGTGGTGGAACCATCATGGTATGGGCGGGTATTTGGATCGGCGGAAGAACTGAGTTGATTTGGATCAGAGGCAACCTCAACGCTCAAATTTATGCTGAGACGATTGTATCAGACGTCATCGTACCTCTACAAGTGCAAATCGGTCCCTTATTTCAGTTAATATAATGCACGACCGCACACCGCAAGAGTTGTAAGACAGACTCTCGCCGCAGCTAACATCAATGTCCTGCCCTGGCCTGCTCAGTCGCCAGACTTGAACCCGATTGAGCATGCATGGGATATGCTACAGAGAAGAGCTCTGCCGAATATGGAGGGTATCCAGTCGCAAGAAGACCTTTTTTTGTTGTTGCAACGAACATGGGCGGCCATTCCACAGCGTGATTTGGATGAACTCATTTTGAGTATGCCAAACCGATGTTCTTGTGTTGTTAGTGTTCGCAGTAGAAACACGGATTATTAATTGTTTAAGTTACCCAATAAAATTTTAAAGAAAACTGTTATTTCAGTCTTTTTTTCGAACTTTAATGTTAGTGCTTTAATGTCAAAAATCCCTTTATTAGAAAATGGCAAATTTCTTTATTTATGCAAAGGTGACTTGGTTTATCGTTACTGTGACAAACGAAAACACTTTATTTGATGAATCCTTAAAGAAAATTTTAATTAATATCAATCAGGAGAAAAGTTATTGCAAAAATATATGTTGATCCCTAGACACTTTTGATGTGTGTATATAATTATATATTATATAAAGCTCAAGAGTTTGTTTGTTTGTTTGCTTGAACGCGCTATCTGAGGAACTACTGGTCCGATTTGAAAAATTCTTCACTCTTCTTCATTCTTCAATCATCACGCTACGACCAATAGGAGCGGAGCAGCATTGAAAAATGTTGCTAAAACTAGGAAAATGTGACGCAAACGAAGTTGCGCGGGACAGCTAGTGCCAAATATTCGGCATCAAAAGTCGTTTACAAACCAATATCTTATTAGAGAAGAAAAGCTCGTGTAGTCAGAAAGATACAGTCTAGTCTAGAAGGTGGTACGAGTAAAGTATTTGGTCTGATTTTCCACAATTTCATGAATAAACCTTCGAAATAACATATTCAAAATACAGAGGTTCATCTTGACATAATTTGGAACTGATTACTCGAACATTTTGGTTGAATATTTGTGAAAGCGTAACAGATTTTATGATTGTCGTGATAAACTAACATTAGGAGACATTTGTGATATGTAAATCGATTATTTGAAGCTTGAAGAGCTTTTGAAGTCAATTTTCCTAATGTTTTGGTTCATTTGACAAAACATTTTTCTCACAGGTGAGAAAAGATGGCCTCAGAATTTTTCGAGACATATTAAGCAAGCGTGTTGATCTGATCAATACTACTTCTATCTTCTTAACTAATTTTTTTTGTTTTTTTTTTTCAGCCTTTAAGACGTCCACTGCTGGACGTAGGCCTCCCCCAAGTGTCACATTGACATTTTGGGGGGTTTTGCCATAATCGCCACGCTTGGCAGGCGGGTTGGCGATCGCAGTTGAGTACGGTCGTTACAAAAGCACAGAGAACGCTGCTGCCCATTCTCTGGCAAATCCCTTAGTCGCCTCTTAAGACACCCACGGGAAGATATGGGATGGTGCTATTCTTTACGTCCGACCTTCGAACTATAATTGATCGAAGCGTCCGACACCATACAGAGCAACTAATATTATAAAGAGGAAATAATTGATTGTTTTTTGTTACGATTTAACTCAAAAACTACTCGACCGATTTCAATAATTCTTTCACCATTAGATAGCTAGTATAGCTACATCTTTACCGAGTAACATAGGCTAAATTATATCACAATTTTCGCGCGGACGAAGTCGCGGGCTAGGTACTAGTTGGACATTAAGATACTTTTGCCCTACAGTTGACTGATTACAGGCAGGCAGATTTTACGATACCTGGGACGTACCTAAACTTACACGAAAGTAAGCCATTAGTGTCCCCTTTCCTTATAATGGCAATGACACTAACAAGACTTTCAAAGACGAAAAACTTTTTACATTTATCTTCATTAATTTCAGGATCAAGTTCCGTGAAAATGTTATGTTAGGTATAAATTCGTTTTCTTTCTAAGCACACACACCTGTGAACATATAAATAATTATGAACAGGTTTTCTGTAAAGTACATGACAAATACCTATCGTATCCTTTGCAATCTTATCAGGGAAATCTAAAATAGGCGTTCATGTTTTTCCCGAGAGAAAGAACAAAGCCTGTGGTTTTCTTAACCTTTATTCTTTGAAACTCGATGCCTTTTGCTCTGAGAAATCTTGGGGCCAATTTCACTAATTAAATTGAACGCGATCAACTTATCTTAACAGCGAACAAGAGCTGTCGATGTCATTTATTATTATGGAATACTCGTAACGCGGAATGTAATTGCTTATTTTCGACGCAATAATCAAATAATTTATCAAACGCTAGCAAATCATACGCCAACTTACATCATATTGTAGCACGTTATTGGTCATCCTCATCATCAACATTAGATAATACGTAACATATAAGTAAAACAACGCAAATAAAATGATACAAGGGGTCATAAATGTCAGTTACAAGTATCTAGCAGTATTTATCATAAGAGGCGGGAAAAATAACTAAGGTCCTACCATCACCTCTTAGCATAAGAATGGCATAACCAGCCTTTAGTGTCCCCACTGCTGACCCACAGGCCTCCGTTAGGTATATAATAATCATCTCATCTAAATCTAAACTAATATTATAAAGAGGAACATGTTTGCATTGAGTAGGCTCCGAAACTACTGGTCCGTTTTGAAAAATTCTTTCAGTGTTAGATAGCCCATTTATCGAGGAAGGCTAAAGCTATTTATCATCACGCTACGACCAATAGGAGTGGAGCAGCAATGAAAAATGATGCGAAAACGGGGAAAATGTGACGCAAATGAAGTTGCGTTGGACAGCATATTGGAAAGCTTGTTAAGCCGTTGGTCCCGGCTGTCATTTATGGACCTTTGAAAGTCGTTACCCTTTAGGATACTCTTTCCCGGAAGCATCATCCCGTGGGAACTTATTAATCATCGCACTCTACGCGGGCGAAGTTTCGGGCAAAGGCTAATTAAAGTAATACATAAGAGGTGAAGGTATACGCCCCGATCTCATATTCTCAAACTCGTCAGTGTCAAAGATAAACGCGTTATCAAAACATGTGATAAACTTGAAAACTCGACGTTCACAAATGCCGTCTATTTTTACATTCAGTATTTACTTACATATTTACTTTTAGACGCCAGTGTTATTTGTTTTACAGTTTCTGTATAGAAACAAAGTCTTGTGGTGTGAATACGAAATACTTCCCGATGGCGTAAGAATTGCTGATGTTGAATGAAATATTCAGGAAGTGAAAAAGTTTTACATTAAACATACAGCTGTGATTAAATTTTTTCCTTCTAGGAATCTTTGAAAACATTATTGAAATTAACGATATTTCTACTATGCAGAAGTGATAACCATTAGAGTGCCATTTCACGATTTATGTGTAGGTGCAATGTAATAAAGCACAAAATGTGATCAAAGGCTCACAGATACATTAGCTAAGCACACAATGCACTTAGTTCTAACTTAGTTTACCAATTCCGTTTCCTTCTAAACTTGCAAGCAGCGCAAGTTGGTCATATACCTCAAGTTTGTCATGCTGGCACTAAATTACTTACTTTTAAATAATAGGTACGACGTCACTAGCTTTATCCATAACTTAAAACAGCAACTACAACATATTATTGAGATAAATAAATATAGAGAGGTGTGGATCAACTGATCACCAAATTTTTTACACATAAATGTTTTCTTTCAACCATTCTTTTTTTTACAGATGGCAAAACGTCACTCCTGCTCTGGGCAGAGCGGAAGGGAGTGTCAGACTTGTGCTGACTAAAACCCATCCATGTTCCTTCTTAGCCCTTGTTCCAGGGCCACGGTATCTCTGTCGAACAGTCCCGCAGCCCTGCAGGCATCGGTCCTCTTGGACCCCTTCCGATTTGCTGACATCTCCTTTAGGCGCGCCTGGATCACGAACGCGCCGTCGACACGGCCTGGTGTCATAAGACGGACGGACTTTGAGCTAGCCCATTGCTCACTGTCCACAGGCCCTTGTCATTCACCCTCAACTACGTTACCGTAACAGACAAAAACATTCTGTAAAATTCTCGGAAAATATGTTGCAAACATATTATTTAAGCAGTATCTTTTTCCGTCATATTAATGTGGGACGTATAATTTAGCAGTTTGCTTACAAATTATGCTAAATAACTGTATAATTTGAAATTAGCTGTGGGAACCAGACAACAGTGAGAGAAACAAAGTAATTACGTTTAAGTTTAGCAAACATGCAAAACTGTGATATAAGAACGGCTATTTTAGTGTCAAGAGGTTATAAGATAACTGTTTCGGATGTGCTATTACTAATTCATTATTGCTAAAACTAGTTTATTTACACCTACACTGAAAAAAGTATTTAACAGAACTAGTTGAGTTAACTGACAAATAGCCAAACATTGTTAACTAACAAACGAATTTCATTTACGTATTGATCAACTGCTTTTGTTGCATTTTACAAAAATATTTTAGCTGTTTGAGTTGGTTGAAAACTACTAAAGTTTATGTTATCTAATGCAACATTCGATTTCGGTACTTTGCAACATACTATGTTTTGCTATAATCAAACACACTTGTGACTTACAGTTGATCCAGCTAAAACTATTTTTTAATCAACTATGTTTCTATTTTTCAACTCTGTTATTAGTTTGTTTCCAGCTGTAAAATATTGTTACAATTTGCGTTGTAAAGTTACTACCAACAAACAAAAAATTTGACTGGGACCAACTAATATTGATTATGTTGGTTTTAGAATATTTTTGGTCATCAATCACACAACAATATATTATGTGGTGATTATAGTTAAGCTATGCATAACAAAACGTTTTGTTCCCGCTCGCTGAGCGCTGACAGGTTATGTCAAATCAATCAAACGGAACCTGTAGAAAATTGTAGAAACCTGTTCTTTACTTTTCTTTCGACTTTCGTTTTGCGAGGCGGGAATCGGGATAGCCGGGGCGTCGCGCGCGTGACGGACCCGTGATTTGCTTGCATTGTTTTGTTGGATCTGGACGTGATCTCCTAGATCAGTGTGTACTGTGCAGTAACAGTACCTAGTTGCATGAATATAAACGTGACAAAACTTTCAAAAATGGATCTGCCGCCATCAGATGAGGCGGCGGAAAAAACAATCTCCGACTACCTGCGGTCATGGGGATTGGAAACGTATATACCAAAGTTTTTGGGTGAGTACTTTTAGCTTCTATTCCAATAATTAGACAATAGTGTTTCATTCAATAGATCACTAGGTATGTTATACAGGGCATTTCCCATTAGTTTGCTGCCGTTCTTTTTGGCAGCGTGGTGTCCGGCAAAATATAAAAGTTAGCACCATACTACAAACTATACATCAGGGTGTCGTACAAGGCGACTGATGTCAAGGTTTACCGTTTAATAGGTACCTTCGTAGGCCAGAAAACGAGTAGCAGCGTTTTCTACCGGGTATCTATCAGCACTGCGATCTCCAACCCACCTGCAAGACATGGAGATTATGACAATACCCTCCAGTGTTGGTGAAGGTTTATACTCAGCAATGGACTGTTACGAGCTATTGTCTGACTTTTGACTCTTCAACCAACTTTGAGTGGACCGTAAGGCCTATAAGCAGGTTTTCTCTTTCCTAATGTATGATATTATTAACTGCATATCTACCGCATCCGCACCTACTTAACCTAGTGCCTGTCCTCTCTCAACCAACTCTGTTTTTTTTAAAGTACCTTGGTGCTAGTTAACAAACTGAATAAACCACTTAGTGCAGAATTAAAAAGATAATATTGAACTTATTGCCTATGTGACTGTTAACAATTTTACCATTAATTTATGTCTACTTTTGTATGTACTAATTTTCATTAATATTTCAGAAGAGTCTATTGATGTCGAGACCCTCCAAATGTTGTCAGAGTCCGACCTAAAAGACTTGGTGCCAATAATTGGACACCGGGCTAAGCTGACCACACAAATAAAACTTTTGACCAACATAATGTCAAATGCTTTTGAGAACACTGTAAGTAATAATAACAATATTTAATAATTAAGTATCAACAATTTAATAAATAAGAATTTTTAATTTTACCTACCTGTTTAGTAATTTAAATTAGCAATAAAATATTTTATAACTATCATATAAAAAAAGTATTAATTCATGGTATGGAAGTTAGTATTTATTACTTTTAAAAAAATTAATTATTGGGTCTGTGGTCTAGTTGGTTTGAGGCTCCAGCCCCTGATCCAGAGGTTGTGGATACAAATCCCATGGAAAATAAGGTTGATCAGGTTATTATTTTATATTTCAGTGTCATACTATTACTCCGGACTCAAACAACAAAATAATGCTGTATACAGTGGACGACTTGCCAGTTGTAACATACCCTAATCCTAATGAGGACCCCCCCGAAACGTCTGAAGCAAATGCAATAGAAGAAGACAAGTCGGAATATGATTGCGTAAGTTATTTTGACAAAATTTATTTTTAGGCGTTTGCTAAAAAAAAAAAAACTAGCTGTGGAGAGGAAATGGGGATGGTTGACTATTTTAGGGCTGTATTTTACTCTTTCCAAATCTTAACATTTTTATGTTTTTTTTCCATGCTAATATGCTAATATTATATAAAATAAAAATATGTTTCCAGGAATTATATGGTATCCTAAGTTCCTCGAATGAAGGCAAAGGTCTATTGCTGCAATACCAAGAAAAAGGTCTCTTGAATAATGCAGCCAGGCGAAGACTTTGCAATCTAATTATCACACACGAGCTGAAAAACGATGCGGAGAAAAAAAATCCCAGTTCAAGATTTTATCAACTGGCATATGAAATAAGCAAAATCTTCAAACAGGAAAGTTCATCGGTATATTTTATACCTTATGCAAGCTTCAGCCCGCTGCAAAAGACTTCAGCGAAAGGAAAATTACTAGACCAATATCGACAACGCCGCCGAGATTTTATCAAAACGCTGTTCAACGGAACTAGTGGGAACGATCGAATTTTTGGTATTATTTTAGTGAGTCTAGCTAGGTTTGGCTAGATTACTGTGCTTCTAAAAGAGTTCTTACTAAAAGTGATTGATTGGATACTTAATAAATACATTATAATTTAAAAAAAGTTATTTTTCTTATTCTATGTAGGGATCCCAAGTTTGCAGGCGAAGTTAGTACCTAAGTATATGAGGAGTTTAAGTAAGATTTGGGGAAGGATATATCATCTTATCACAATATTTGTATGATTATTATCATCTTGCTGAAACTTCTAATAGGTACATAGGTATAATAGTTTCGGCTATAGGCTGAAACCTATAACAAAAAAAAACACTATTAGTAACTTAAAAGTTTTGTTACATTTAACCGAAAAGTTACAGTTACAGATAACAATTCCGTACTGTTGCAAGTAATATGAGGGGCAGCCATAAATTATTCAACAAGTTCATTTACACATAACAAAATAGGGTTACAATAATAATATACCTAGTGATGTAACTAGTAACTGAACAAAACCAAACCCTTGAGTAAGTTTTAACCAAACGGTTTTGTACGCGCTAACAATGAAATGTGGCAATTTTTACATAACACTTTTGTTCCTAATACACATAATATTAAGTTATTTATTCTAAAACACTTTGGTACAACGTGAATTATAAATTTGTTAGGTAGTAATCATTTTTTGTCGAGCCACTAATAACAGAACTACTAATAACAAAACTGAATTTGTCTACTAGTAACTATAGTTATGTAGTCACTATTTTTATGTAATAGGTTACTCAATTGTTTGTTATTTGTTACTCAAAACTTTTTTCAGTGTAGTGCACTGCAACACTATTACAGCTGTGTGCTTTGTTGTCAATTTCAAACATATTGTTTTGTCCTGTGCGAGACAAATAAATACTTTTTCTGTCTTTCTTTCACCGAAGATCTACAAAAGTAGAATCCTAACGTCTAATGCGGATTTGACCGAAACATTTGCATTTTGCTGAAGATTTTCGATTAGTTACATAACCTTACAGAACGTTATAAATGATATCTAAAGTTCCGTAAGTTTATAAGAAACTAGCTGTCCGGCGCAACTTCGTTTGCGTCACATTTTCCCCGTTTTCGCAACATTTTTCATTGCTGCTCCACTCCTATTGGTCGTAGCGTGATGATATATAGCCTATAGCCTTCCCCGATAAATGGGCTATCTAACACTGAAATAATTTTTCAAATCGGACCAGTAGTTACGGAGCCTATTCAATGCAAACAAACAAACAAACAAACAAACAATCAAATCTTTCCTCTTTATAATATTAGTTTAGATAATCCATGGGTCAGGCGCATTCACAAACGCTCGGATTCGATTTCGATTCGATAAGTCGTATGTCTATCTTGTTTTGGCATTACGAAAGCGAGCGAGATAGACCGTCGACTTTCCGAATCGAAATCGAATCCGAGCGTTTGTGAATACGGGGGCAGGTCTTGGTTCGCCCCGAACTTATGGAACCAACATTGTTTTAAATAAAGACGACGACATAACTAAACAAAAAAAAAAATACTTTAAAAGCAAATCCTATCAAATTCCCAAGGACCTTTTGGCCTCACGTCATTCCTATATTTGGCCACAATTCCTATGTTATTAGCTCATTGTAGTCTCTGCCAGTTATTATGTTTTGTCAAAAGATTCTTTGTGACAAGAATACTATGTACGTACTTGTAATCAACGACTTCCCACAATTACTTAAGTTATATCGCAACAACACAAGTTATTGTGTCAACTAAGTGTTTTAAATGACATACCCTATGTTTCTAGGTCATCATCTGCCTAGCCTATTGCCAACTTTGCTGAAGTCGGCTTTCAGTCTAATCGGATGCAGCTGAATACTGGTATTTTACACGGAGAGACTGCCTACTGACCTACCCTATGTTCCTAGGTACTACGAGAATAAGATATTATTGAGGTAAATTTTGGGCAATGTTAACCTTTTAGTTTTCTTTTTTTTTTTGTTTGGTGGTGCAGCAAGGGACAGGCTGGGTCATATTATAACGGAAACGGAACTACTTACGGAATTTAACGCTACATGCTCAGCGTCGCGGGCTGGCTCATCGGGCAAGCAATATTACCCAAAGCGATCCCATACATTTCAGTATTTTGCCTTTTCAGACCTCATTAATGCATTCAAATCATTTTCATTTCATTTCAGCAAAAAAGGGGAAAGATTGTTACCCTTTCAAATATAAATAAAATGCTACACGATAACTCCATTATCTGACCACCACCCTAACCAACAATTTACCCAATTTTGAAAGCCCTTTTCACCCGTAGAAAGGCCATTTCCTATGCTGCGGTTTGACCCTAAAAAGCTGGCATTTTAAATTAGGTCCCTGCTCTCAACGAAAACCCTTTCCAAGACCCATTTTACCCATATATAGGAACCTTTTTAACACTCTGACCATATACGAGACCTCGTTGACAAAGTCAATTTACGAAAGCGTTAACGTTTGCAAAGTGAAAACTGAATTTCCAATTTTCTTATGTGCGTTTTTGTGGTGGGTTTTCGGGTCAAATCGGTAAGCTGTTTCTTTTATAATTCCTTTTTTGGACCTGAATGTATGCCACAGCATGTTTTGTTAAACTAGAACTCCACTCCAATCAATGAGATTCGGAGTTTAATTCGTAGTTTCGTAGAAAGTAAAAACCCTAAAAAGACGAAAGTTTTGACAACGATTCATGTCCTACCAGTCATAATATGATTAAAACAAGTTATTACCACTTGAGCTGCTTTCATACTAGTTAATAGTTAGCCAAATGTTTTCAAACACGAATCAAGTCAAGAACGAATACTATAACTTTAAAGTTTTTCTTAGATTTTAAGATCCTAATGGGTTATTGGTACCTGCTGGCCTACCATGACGTTTTAAAGCAGTATTGTTTTATTCATATTCCAGTGTGGGAAAGAGACGGAGCTATACAGGATGTTTAGCGCCATCTCTTTCACACACTGGAATAGGAGTTAAATAATAATGTTTTAAGCCGTCATGGTAGGCAACCTGATATATGCACGAGACATAAAATCAAATCAAATAATTTATTGCATCCATAATGTGCATTTAACAGGTGGTCAAATTAATAATAAAAGACAACTATGGACCCTGCCGGACACAGTAAGTTTAAAATAAGTAGAGACAGGAAGAGTGCTTCTCTAATTTTCCTTGTTAATTACAACATGTCGGTCTCAATTATTATAATATTGTCATAATCTACTAACAAAAAATCTGTGTCAATTTCTCTCCCAGAACAAATTGCATTACAAAAAACCGAAACGGCAACGCATCTCTCCATCCTCCGTATAAAGCTAAAAATAATGGGCGGAACACACGTGCGTGTAAATATAGCGCGGTCGCGTTCAAGGAACCCACGATATTTGTTTACGAACCGGCTGATTGTGTAACCGATTCGTAATGACAGCGTGTCAAGGTGGGTATGAAGTTCTCGGAGTTTAAAGTGCTCGGAAACTCGGAATAAAGACTATGTTGTTAAAGGCAATTGCGATAAGTAGAATCAATCAATGTATTCCTCTTACTTTGTCGATAGCAATGTATTTTCGTAAGCAACGGAATTACTTGTTTACCAATAAACTCGCCAAACAGTTCATAGGATTCAAACACAACATGTCACCACAAAAATGTGACACCTTGTCATTAATGACAAGGTTTAATTTTATCACAGGATGATTTTCTTGTATCGTTTCCTATCCATTAGCTAATGCTTTAAATTTCTAAATGTAAATACAAGCACTAAAATTTGAAGTACTGAGCGAAAACCAATCTCTTTCAATTTCTAATTAGCATAATAAACTACATCGGAAATCAACCGGTTTAAATCAGCGCTTAATTACTTTCGCTCATCCGCGGTACGGAACGAAGATCATTAATAACTGCATATTAAACGGCTCATTTGCATATACGAGACAGAAATGGAAATTTAATCACTTTTTCTTTCACGTATCCCGTGAATTGAGCTTCGAGGGCAATGGTATTAAGAAAATCCATAACAGTTTATTTATTAGGATAAGGCAGAGATGTAACTGATAGTACAGACAGCGTCATTATGATCTAACCCCTTTTTTTCGGATGGGAAATCATCGAATGACTTCTCCCGCTCTGGGCGGAGCGGAAGGAAGTGTCAGACTTGACTGACTAAAACCCATCCATGTTCCTTCTTAGCCCTTTGTGTTCCAGGGCCACGGTATCTCTTTCGAACAGCCCGCAGCCCAATGATCTAACCCCTCAAGTTTTAAAATGTAATACACTGCCACAACATCGAGTTCATTAAGAATAATCTAAAGAATACTTCTTCTTTCTTTCCACCCGGTATCGAACCATCGCTTCACCAAGCTGCGTTTTACAAATACGGAGGCGGTCGAACAAATTAGCTAGCGAGCCCTTGAATATTACGATGAAATTGATAATTAGTATCGTCCGACTCGCTTAATCTTTAGGTCTCTGTCTAATCGATAGATGTTAAAATTTGAGGGTATCCATTAATTTCTCTTTGAGGGTATCCATCAGGGCAAGGGAAGGCCTCCAGCCACCAGCTCCACCGTCGCCACCGCCACAGCCGCCGCCACTGTCGCTGTCGCTGCCGCCACGTCTGCCGCCGCAACATCTGTGGCGGGGCCCTCACAGGGGGCCCGGGAGGGGGCTGAAATGGAGTGCCAATAATGGCCCCATTACGCCTTCTCCAGGCGAACATCAACCACTGCCGCTGTGCTCAGGATCTGTTGCTCCAGAGCATGGCGGAGTGGTTGATTAACGTCGTCGCCGTGGTCGCTGAGCCGTACTTTGTCCCGCCCAGGGAAGACTGGGTGGAGGACCTGAGCGGCTCAGTGGCCATAATTTCGTCGGCCGCCGCCGGTACCCCGACCCTTGAGAGTGTCAGGAAGGGTCAGGGTTGCGTAGCAGCACGGTTCGGGGAGATCGTCGTAGCGGGAGTCTACTTCTCCCCGAGCCGAACTCTCGCCGAGTTCCACAACTCCCTCATGGAGTTGAGTGTCGTCATCCGAAACTATTCCCTCCCCGTGCTTGTGCTCGGGGACTTCAATGCCAAAAACTTGGCTTGGGGTTCTCGTTGCACGGATGTGCGGGGTAGGATGGTGGAGGACTGGGCTCTGGAGGCGGGCCTGGTCGTCCTAAATCGGGGTTCTGTCCCCACGTGTGTGCGGATGCGGGGCGAGTCGGTGGTGGACATCTCGTTCGCTAGCCCCGCTCTGTCACCGCGTGTCGTTGACTGGCGCGTCATGGAGGGGGTGGAGACCTATTCCGACCACCGGTACATCCGGTTTGATGTCTCCGCCCCGGACTCAAGCGCGCCGGTCCTACAGGCCCCGAGTGGTCCGCGTTGGGCGCTGAAGCAGCTGGACCGGGAGCTCCTCCTGGAAGCCTCGATAGTGCAGGCCTGGGTGACATCACCGAACAGGCCTGCCGACATCAACAATGAGGCAGGGTGGTTCCAGGAGGCCATGTCCGACATTTGCGACGTGGCAATGCCCCGAGTTCGGCCAAGAAGCGCCCGGCGTCAGGTGTACTGGTGATCGCGAGAGCTGACGTCTCTGCGCAAGGCGTGCGTAGCTGCGCGGCATCCGTACGCCAGGCATCGCAGACTCCGCATCCGCCCTCCGGATGCGGCAGCCATTGAGGCGGAGCTGTACGAGGGATACAGAGCAGCGAAGACCGCCCTCCAGGAGGCAGTCCAGCGGGCCAGAGACCTGGGCCGCGAGGAGATGCTGGAGACTCTCGACAGAGATCCGTGGGGGCGCCCTTACAAGATGGTGCGGGACAAACTCCGCACCTGGGCCCCCCCGCTGACGCAGAGTCTCCGCCCTCAGCTCGTGGAGGACGTGGTGAGCGCTCTGTTCCCTCTGCGAGGGGAACATCCTCCCCCGCCTATGGCTCCGCCGCTTGCGGTGCCGGAAGCGGACCACATCGAGGACGATGACGACATTCCGGAAGTGACCGGGGTAGACCTGAGAGCGGCGGTAGGCAGGCTTAAAGCCAAAAATACCGCCCCGGGACCCGATGGCTTGCCTGGCAAAGCATGGGTCCTGGCCTCGGAGGCTCTCGGGCCCCGACTGGAAGGGCTCTTAAGCGCATGCTTGGAGAGAGGCCAGTTCCCGCTTCGTTGGAAGACGGGGAAGCTGGTCCTCATCCGGAAGCCGGGGCGCCCTGCGGACTCTCCGTCCGCATACCGGCCCATTGTGTTGCTCGACGAGGTGGGCAAGCTCTTCGAAAGAGTCATTGCCAACCGCCTCGCCGGGCACCTTGTGGGGATGGGGCCGGATCTGGCGGAATACCAGTTTGGTTTCCGCAGAGGGCGCTCGACGGTGGACGCCATCATGCGCGTGAGGGCTCTCACGACGGGGGATGCGGTGTCCAGGGGTGGGGTTGTCTTGGCGGTGTCTCTTGACATCGCCAACGCCTTCAACACCATGCCCTGGAGCTGCATTAGGGAGGCACTCCGGTATCACCGGGTGCCGACCTACCTTCGTCGTGTGGTCGGGGACTACCTGACGGACAGGGCCGTCATCTACCCCGGTCGCACCGGAGAATGGAACCGGCGAGAGGTGTCGTGCGGTGTCCCACAGGGATCGGTTCTGGGGCCGCCCTTGTGGAACATCGGCTACGACTGGGTGCTGCGCGCCGACCTCCCTAGCGGTGTCAGTGTAGTCTGCTACGCTGACGACACGCTGGTGCTGGCACAAGGGAGGTCGCACGAGGCGGCGGCCGAACTTATGACACGCGGGGTTGCGATAGTCGTGGAGAGAATCCGGCAACTGGGTCTCGAGGTGGCATTGCACAAGTCCGAGGCCATGTGCTTTCATGGGCCTCGGAATGCGCCACCGTCGGGATCCATACTGACGGTAGGAGGGGTTCCCATCGGCGTCGAGTCGACGCTGAGATACCTAGGGCTTGTCCTCGACAGCCGGTGGAACTTCGTGGAGCATTTCCGACGTTTGGCCCCCAAACTGGAACGGGCAGGGGCTGCGTTCAAGCGGCTCTTGCCCAACCTGGGGGGTCCAAACGCCTCCTGCCGCAGGCTCTACGCGGGGGTCGTGCGGTCCATGGCCCTTTACGGGGCCCCGGTGTGGGCGCGTTCTCTGAGGCGGCGAGCCGCCCATTACCTGAACGCGCCCCAGAAGGTGGTAGCCGTAAGGCTGATCCGGGGGTACCGCACGATCTCCGGCGAGGCGGCGAGCCTCTTGGCCGGATTGCCGCCATGGGATCTGGAGGCGATAGTCCTCGCGTGCCTGCACGAATGGCGCGCGGAGGCACTACGCCGGGGGGAAACTCCGCTGCCGCGGCAAATTGTCGCTCAGCGGACAGACCTCCGGCGCGATCTCATGGCGACATGGAGAGAGCGACTGTCGCAACCCCGTGCAGGGCACGCCACAATAGTGGCGATAAGTCCCCTCTTTGAGGAGTGGCTAGAGAGGCGCCACGGCGCCCTCACCTTCCGCCTGACGCAGGTCCTCACCGGACACGGTTGTTTCGGGAGGTTCCTGCACCGAATCGGGCGGGAGGAAACGCCCGGGTGTCACCACTGCGAGGATCGGCCGGAGGACACGGTGGAGCACACTGTGGAGCTATGCCCCGCTTGGGCTGAGCACCGCCGTGTCCTCGTAGCGGCGATTGGCGGCGGCGACCTCTCGCGTCCGGCCCTGGTTCAATCCATGGTCCGGAGCGAGAGGGAATGGGAAGCCGTCGCCTCCTTCTGCGAAGCAGTCATGCTAGCGAAAGAGGTGGCGGAACGTGAGAGGGAGAGAACCTCACGTCCCAGCCGCCGCGGGAGACGCCCCGGGCGTCGGGGGGCAACCAGTGGCCCCCGGCCACCGTAGGCGCGGGCCTGTGGACGGTGAGTAATGGGCTAGCTCACCGTCCGTCCGTCTTATGACGACAGACCGTGCCGACGGCGCGTTCGTGTTCCACGCGCGCCTCAAGGAGATGTCAGCAAATCGGAAGGGGTCCGAGAGGGCCGATGCCTGCCAGGGCTGCGGGTTGTTCGAAAGAGATACCGTGCCCCTGGAACGCAAAGGGCTAAGAAGGAACATGGATGGGTTTTAGTCAGTCAAGTCTGACACTCCCTTCCGCTCCGCCCAGAGCGGAAGAAGTCATTTGATGATTTCCCATCCGAAAAAAAAAAAAAAAAAAAAAAAAAAAGGGTATCCATCAGTCATAATTCGCCAATTAGGTACGTTTAAGTCCATTTTGTCAATTGATGGCGATATACTCGCCCCAGTCTTTTGCCAACAACTGGACACATTTCATCGCTGACCGAGAAATTTAACTGTCAGCCACGGAGTCTGGATTTGCCCAAACTGTAAATCGAACCATAATGCCGCTTGCGACTAATGGGGCAGTCATTCCTCCACACATCCATACGAATTGAGATTCGAGGGCAATAGTATCAAAGAAACATTAAAATCCTTTCCAATATTAAACGGATTAGTCACTAACTATCACTTTTAAATGCATTAGTTAGATTTCGTAATGCATCTAGCATGCATTCAGTATCTAGGTATTTGTGTCGCGGTAAAAAACTCCCGATCGCCTTTTTCAAAGTGTGCTAACGACCGGCGCACGCGTTTGTTGTACAATTGAATAGAGAAGTGAAATGATTACATCGAAGTTTTAGTTTTAAATGTAGGTATTATTGATACATAATAGTTCAAGCACGCGATGATTGGATAACGTTTTGCGGATGTTTAGCCTATTAGGTTGCTCACTTACCTTTAATAAACTCAAAACATTCAAAGTGATGGAAGCATTTTTTATTCACAATCAGAAAATATCACAAATAAACTAAATAAAGCTGTCGTTTCTTTGATCTCTAGCGGGAAACACGACCTCAAACATACTTTTCTCATTTTTTTTTTACATAACTGTTTTCTCAATAAATGTAACAGTGTATCAATTAATAACTATATCGAATTCTAAAACGGACACTGGTGAAAAAGCGAGGCTATTAAAAAGGCATTTTTTTTTTTTGTTAAATGTTAACGAAGCGTGTCTAAATGCCACACGATAGTGTACTACCAGTTTTACAATAAGGCCGACAGCATGCTTATTACTTTTTACTCCCGGAATTTTTGTTTTCGAAAGTTGATTGACACAATTAAACATAATTTCCATTTTAATAAAAGTACAGAGATTACACACATGAGAATATAAACAGATTTATCTGCTATAGATTGCAGAATAGTAAATAATTATTCTTGTAGGTTTTTGACAACTTTGTCTATGAGACAGTTTCGTTTGTGAGCAAGCGATAGTTTTTTTTTAAAAGCCTATTATTAACACAGGTCTACACACAGCCTTTTTTTTCGGATGGGAAATCATCAAATGACTTCCCCCGCTCTGGACGGAGCGGAATGGAGTGTCAGACTTGAGTGACTAAAACCCATTCATGTTCCTTCTTAGCCCTTTGTGTTCCAGGGCCACGGTATCTCTTTCGAACAGCCCGCAGCCCTGGCAGGCAACGGCCCTCTCGGACCCCTACCGATTTGCTGACATCTCATTGAGGCGCGCGTGGAACACGAACGTGCCGTCGGCACGGCCTGTCGTCATAAGACGGACGGACGGTGAGCTAGCCCATTACTCACCGTCCACAGGCCCGCGCCGCGCCTACGGTGGCCACACACAGCCTTACAATGGAAAAAAGACCACGTGCTACTATCAGACATTGTTGTTATTTTCCATAACATTCATTTGTAATATTATTGAACTTGTAATCATAATTTATGAATTTTATTTACCTTTTTCCCTATTTCCTACCACAAGTTACTGAACAAAATACACCGCAATATTTACATCACAATTCCTGGAATAGTAGTTACCCGTTTAAGTTGCAATGTTATGGGTCAGGTGATTAATGAAGGAATTATGGAACATGACAAGACAAATCGGTTAAAGAGATATAAATTATTTTTATATATTCTGCCTGTCCTCGTTACTGTCTTATTGTGTGGTGTGTATTTATTAATCTCTGATTTTTTAATTACTAACATTATTTTTAAGTGTACCCAAAATTATGGATATTTGAGTCTGAGAATAAATGTATTAAATTATAACCTAAACTGATGTTATAATAATGCCTTCTCCTATTGTTTTTTTTTACTCTCGGGCATTTTGTGTAGTGTTAAATTAATCATTTGGTTCATATAAGAGCAATAATAGTGGTAGCTTTGTTTTTCTGTAACTAGATCTGTTCTCTCCAATAAGCGCAGAGGTAATTAAGATAACGCATGTGTGACGTAAGCCTACTGTGTTGAACAAATATGCAAAAGTCTTGTTGTTCATTTGTTTCACACTATCTTCGCCATTAACGCAAATTTATGAGTTAATTAGATCGAAAATCGTTAAAGATTAACTGTTAAAATGTACCTATTTTGACGATTTAAATAAGTTAATATTTCCTGTGTTTACAGTTAACGCTGAGATAAATCGAATTAATTAATGATACATATAAAACGTAATTGCGCATATCATTGCAGAGATCTCAAAGATCATATCATTTTCGTGTAACTAATTAAGAAAACACCAGGAAAACGATTAAAAAAACAACCGTTTTGGATTAAAACATCGATTCTAAAACTCACCTTGTGCGAATGCCGATGGTGTGGGGTCATCGGCGGTGGATGTGAAGGCGGCTGTGGCACCTGGTTCTGTCCGGTTACGACAACCGGGAGACCGTCCACGATCGTCACCATCACCCTCTTATCACCACTGCGTCGTCTCTCAGCGGAATTCCTCCTACGACGCTGTTCATCGACCACGGGTCTCGCAAATACCGTTCTACGATCAAAGTTTCGTGGATCGCTTTGGTTTTCTGCTGCCCTAGTAGCTGGCGTGTGGCTTTTGGAGCGTTTGAGGAGTCTCATGACATGTGATTTGAGAGCGTCAGGCTTGCTGACAGGCGGTGGTAGTTCTGGTTGCTTGTGTTTGTATGACTGTGAGTGCGCATGATGGCGCTGCACGGAGACCGTGTGCCCCATGCCTGGTGGTATAACGTTCGACAGGCTCTTGACTGCGTATGCAGCATCAACTTTGTTCCCGGCGACGCACGATACCTCGTACATTCCGACACTACCGTACCCGGCGGCTCTACCTCACACTTCCACTTACACAACCATGTTGTATCAACTTATCCTATGACACTGCAATCCTTTTGTACTATACAGTTTACGCTTTCCGACAAAGCATCGTATAACACGCACTTTACACGGAACTGGTAACTTCGATGTGTTCGTTGCTTACATTTGAAAGAGTATTCGTTATGAATGTCGCAGTCGCACGTGTTCGGAAAATAACTTTAACAAGTCGGACCGGTTGTGAAGAATTTTCGCGTGAACAGAGTTTATTAATTGGGCGGAGTGACTCAAATACGTCTTAACCGCGCGCGAGACGGCGACCAACTGAGCAGCGAGCAACCACGCACGGGCTGCGCGGCAGAGGCCGTATGATAGTGATAACGAATGATGCGTTGAGTCGGCGAGGTCCCTATAATCCGCGAAAAGGTCAATGTTTCGATGAAGTCAGCAGCAATTGCTGTAATTGGCGGATAATGTACCGTGAATTGGATAATGTGTGTGCTTGACGAAATACAGCGGGATACAACGCCCTCTTGTGTTCGTCTTTGTAATGTATTTCTGTGCATAAATGTAATTTATTCAGGAGCGTTTGCCAAACAAAGTTGAATTAGCTTTTGGCAGAAAAGTTTTGGACGTGATTCTGAAGCTTGACGGTATTTACACAAGTTGCAAACAATAACACTGCCTTTCATGTTGTTATAATTCTTTTGTAACCCTGGTAATATCCAAAACAAAAGTTCCAGCCTAATACACTCAAAATATTTAGGTCAACAAAGTTCTAACGTGTTGCCATACTCCTAAAACTGCAACGGACAGTGTTGCCAGTTTTATTGAATTCAAAACTATTTCGCTCATTCCATTCCACTCCAAGTTGGACTGGCCTGAATATCTGCAACACGTATATGAGACCGGAAACGGAGACGTGGGTAGTATTGACATTGGCGTTTGTTTAAAAATGGAACGATTGCCTCTAAAACGTGGCGTTATCTATGATAGTTTGACAATTATGTTTTGAAATATCGCCATTTTGAAATTTATTCCAGGATCATCGAAATTATACCTACGTAAGCGTTGTTTTATATGCTCCTACACTAAGGGCCTGTTTCACCACCTGCTTTCAAGTTCCCGTTAACTTACTTGGCAGATAATTTCATACAAACACTGTTCTATTTTTGAAAACTATTCGGACATCGTTAAATAGGCCTATCTATTTCAGAGTTCGCTTCACCGCTAAAACAACGAAGTACAATTCCTAAAAAAGATTTTCCGACAGCCATTTTCATTTTGCGAGAACATCCATTTATAAATTTAAAACAACATAACTGGTTGTTGGACTGCCAAAGGTTTTCGAGTCCTCTGGTCCTCAGGCGCTAAGCGAATACCTTGTTACAGGTACTTAAGCTATGGAATTTCCTTTGAGAGATAAGAGCCCGCTTTGAAATGTATTTCTTAACTGTAAAGTAGCTTTACAATTACTTTGGTTTAATTTTATGGTAGTTAGTGTTTTGAGTTAGTAATTAACTGAGAGATTAGATATCGACGGCAGGGTTTTTATGTCATTGCATTTTGTTTTTTTTTTTTTAAGTTTAGACTTGACCATGTCGAGATCAAAAAACTTTGATGATCATGTACTTTTGCTAAGCGATATTCCTGTCACTTGCGAACTGCAAGTACACATGGCGCCTAATACTAATAATACTATACTACTAATTAAAACATCAAGTAATAAGCTAAGCCTAATTTCGCTTTGAAAAATATAGATGATGATGATTATAAATGCGAAAATAACTCTGTTTGTTTGTTTGTTTGTTACCTTTTCACGACAAAACGGCTGATTGGCTCCTTATGAAAGTTGGCAAGGAAATAGATTGTACCCTGGGGATGGACAAAGGCTATCCTTTTTTTTTCGTCACTCGTACACATTGAAATTTACCGACACGGTTGCCGCAGTGGTTGAGCGATCGACTGCTGCGCTGCGTGTCGCGGGTTCGAACCCCGTACGGAACAAATATTTGTATGGCCTACAGATAGTTGTTCCGGCTCTGGCTGTTTGTGTATTTGAGTTTAAATGTTTGTAAATGCACCCACGTTACAACAGAAATTCTTAGTGCGGACCGTTTTCCAAAAAAAAACGAAAAAAAAACCACACGAACGAAGTCGCGGGCCACTGCTAGTTGCTTTATAAGTAGGTATTACACCAAAAACAATCATAGAGACAAAGAACAATACAATAAGGCTAAAGTAAGATTGTGCAATCTTAGTAAAGGAGTATTTTTAAGCTAGCCCTGAATCTGATCTCAATCAGAAGCTTGCGAAACAGTCAATAGCCTTACGCATAACTCTTGAGTAATTGTACACAAATCAAGCTAAACAAAACTACTTTATGCGGATCTCTCATTGTATTGGAAATCTATACAAATCGAGGTCATGTTATACTGGATAAGTTTAGCTAGATGTGTCGCCGTGTGCAGTGCGTTACCGTGACCTCAGAGCTGAATAGTTATTTGTTATAGAAATATTCTGATTGTGAAGGCAACTACAGAGGAATGCCTGATTGACTTGAAACATTCTGCCTGAAGGAGAATGTATGAATACCCCGGAGTGACAGAAGCAAAGGTGTATTGTATTACCAACATTTCACCAGTAATGTAGAAGGCATATTATGTCATATCTGGCTGTGTATGTAGTGCGTGTCATCGAGCACACATTCCTTCTGAGAAATAATTCCGAGTCCACCGTTTCTAGGACCGTTTAGCAGTCACTCTTACGATCAACGAGGCAGTGCGATTTTTTTTTTCGGATGGGACATCAACAAACCACTCCTCCCGCTCTGGGCGGAGCGGAAGGGAGTATCAGACTTGTACTGACTAAAACCCATCCATGTTCCTTCTTAGCCCTTGTTCCAGGGCCACGGTATCTCTTTCGAACAACCCGCAGCCCTGGCAGGCATCGGCCCTCACGGACCCCTTCCGATTTGCTGACATCTCCTTGAGGCGCGTGTGGAACACAATGTTATCAACCCTGAAATAGACCTGATAGGACGTAACCTCAGTCATCATTTTCCTACTCTTGTCTCATGTTACTCTCCTGACAACCGTTATCTTACAAAACATTCCTCACACAATGTATTCATGTTGACTAACCTCAGTCATCATCTGCATAGCCTTTTAACAAACTATCTTATCTTTTATTATCTTGGGGTCGGCTTCCAGTCTAACCAGGTGCAGCTGAGTACCAGTATTTTACATGAAGCGACTGCCTATCTTACCTCCACAACCCAGTAACTGGGTAATACGATACCCCCTGGTAAGACTGGATGTCAGACTTTTGGCTTCTGACTATTCATAACGACTGTTGACGC
The DNA here is from genome assembly GCA_949152445.1 of Cerastis rubricosa. Lineage (NCBI taxonomy): Eukaryota > Metazoa > Arthropoda > Insecta > Lepidoptera > Noctuidae > Cerastis > Cerastis rubricosa. The sequence continues at coordinate 12,205,202 of OX424548.1, read as the reverse complement.
AAGTATTGAACACTAATTTATCTATACAACTAAATACAATTGAACTGTCCGTTTTTAATGTCAAAATAACAGTTTATTTCTTGTCAGTTTTTTTCTTAATTTCCTTTTTTCTGTCTGTTTGTTTGTTCCGGCCAATATCTGTAACGGTTGGTTTTTGACGGGACTTTTTCTGTCAGATAGTTGATGTTATAAACAGTACTTTAGGCTCCTTTAACTTATAGACATAAAAATCAAAGTATAGTAATTGAACAAATATTTTTCAATCAACTTCACGCGGATGAAGTTGCGGGTAGCAGCTAGTCTAAACTAATATTATAAAGAGGAAAGATTTGATTGTTTGTTTGTTTGTTTGCATTGAATAGGCTCCGAAACTACTGGTCCGATTTGAAAAATTCTTTCAGTGTTAGATAGCCCATATATCGAGGAAGGCTATAGGCTATATATCATCACGCTACGACCAATATAAGTGGAGCAGCAACGAAAAATGTTGCGAAAACGGGGAAAATGTGACGCAAACGAAGTTGCGCCGGACAGCTAGTTTGTTATAAAATAATTCAAAATGTACGTGGTGATTGTGAAGGTTAGCCTTTAATAATTCTACGTCTGTGTGATATGCTTCAATGGTCGCACGCGCAGCTGCAGTGTTAGGTAATGATTAGTTTCTGAGGTCGGATAGTATTGTTGAGGTATAAGATACAGAAACAATAAGTTCGTGATTTGGAATAAAAAATAGTAAAGTTTTGAATATTGACCCATTTTTGCCGAACCTACTTTACTGTCTTCCGCAAAGTATCGTCGGTATTCGGTGATGGGATGTCTGTTGTTTAGCCTGCACACATACTCTTATATTTTTTTTAGTGTTTATTTTATCCCTTATGGCTGTTTTATATCCAAGAACTGTTTGTTTTTTTTTCTTATTTATGTAATAAAATGTTTCCGCACGTTTCTTCACGGGTGACCACTGAAAACCAGCGCTGTGCTGTGGGCCCCCCATAGCACAGCATCATGCTGAGTGGTAACCTACTTGTCACAGTCACGACGTGCAAGCTGACAACTTTTTTACTTATTTCTTTTTTTGTTATTTTTAAATCTTCGTTTTGTATGTTTTATCTATTGTACTTAAAAATGTATGTTGTGCTTTGTATGTTTATTGTTTTCATTGTTATTTTGTATGCACCTCATGTCAAACCCCTCATGAGTTATAAACGACATGATTTACATGAAATAACTATTTCCACCAAAGCTAGAATTAAACGAAGGCAATAGCTGATATGTTTGAATAGACCCACCGCATTTTCTATATAAATATCGCCAGTGAAATAATTTACTAAACACCATAATTGATTATTTTAATAACGAAAGCCACAAGAGAAAGCATCAATTATTTAATTATTATATTAAATTCAAGAACGACAAAAGCAAGTCGACTTTTGAAATTGCACTGGATTCCTAAGGGTGCAGCAAAAGTAGTTATTAAGAAAAAACATACACACACGCTACCCTTACACTGCTTGATTCCAACAAATTACCTTTCTATGACTGCCACAATTAACAATACTCTTAAAAAAATCATATCAGTCGACTCATTCCTTGTGCAAACTGCTTATTGCCAGTAACGCCGCCCACAGTTACAAAACGAGTCTATTACAAGCAGTGGCAGGTAGTTGTGCCTTTATTACTAGACATAAAACAGGGCTACTAACCAGCTAGGAACACCATCAAGATTGGGTACAGTATGACAACTTCGTACAAAGAGCGTGCAAGCGCACTCGCGATTCTCATTTGTTTTACGAATGCACAGTGGTGGCTAAGTTGTAGGTCGGGAACCTACGATTAATAGGCAGGTGTGTACTTCATCACCACTGCTCTAAAGGCGGCGAAGGGAAACATCGTGAGGATACCAGCATAATTTAAAACCGAAAATACGACATTTAAAGTCCACCAACATTCAGTGTTGCCCCGTGGTGGATTACAGGCCTCTCCCTCGCTCAGAGAGAAGGCTTGTAATCCTAGCAGTAGGTACACACGACCACACATCAAAATATCCATATGTATTGACAATCATATTGACCTCGCTTTGTATGAGCTTCCCCTACAATGAGAGATCAGCTTAATTTCCTTTGTATAGCTGACTGGTAGTCGTTCGTACATTAGGCTGATTATGCTATGCAGCCTTCTGTACTATTCTATGGAGTATATGAGTCACTAGTTCAAGTTAACAACAGCCAATACTGTGAGAGCGAGTGAAAGTCCATGACGCACCTTTGTTGATTGATACTAAGACCCCACCTAAGTGGAACTATGAAGTAATGTTACGATAAAGTAGAATTTCTTCTTTAATAAGGTACTTGAAAATCTATTTTTAGATTTGCTTGGGAATACTTAAGTAAGAAATTCCGGAAAGTTGCGAAGTGCAAGTGGTCGTGGACAGACAAAACATGTTGAAAACATAATGGGGGTAGAGGGAGATCAAAATATTTTATTTTACATAGGCCTACATGGGCACTTATAAAACGTCGACAGAAGAGGCACGGTTCGGGTTGGTCGTTTCCTATGGAGAAGAACCGGCAAGAAACTCCATGGTTACTCTTTTAAAATCATTTGGTTCTACAATATTTGGATGTTACAGCGTTAGTACCTAAGTATGAGAGGACAGCGTAGGCCCGACAATAAGTCATCGGTTACTACAAAAGGTAGAAAAAGATGAAAGTGAAAAAAAATAAAAGTCTATAGGGGAATACCATCGATGAGACACAAACATTTATAATGCGAACCCCAAACTCAGTATAATTTTATGAGGATGACGACAATCAAGTGATACCAAAATGAAGGCGTATCAAATAACTGCACATTTACGAATTCAATTTATAAAAAAAAACAAACAAATAAAATTGAGTCACTCAGTATGAATATAATTATGATAACAACACAACAAGGCAGGAAGGAAAAAACCCAAAACACAATGACGTTAAAATACACACTCCAAAATTCACAAATAGTAACTAACTATAATAATTTATAACAACAGTAAAATTCATTGATCTATCTACTGCTAAATAAGACACCGATACCATCAAGTTTACGAAAACCATATCTATAGATGATGATTGATGATCTACCTTCATTGCAACAGCACGCATCATTTAAAGTAAAGATCAATGAAGAATTTCAAAAACAAACTAAGCCCTCATTCCTACAATGTTTACAATTGCAACATATAAGTGAGTAATGTTAATCATCAAGCAGAGTTGTGCGTAAACGCAATACACGTGGTTAAAGCTGTAAAGATTAGATTTTGAAACGTTACTACTGTGAATGTACTTTGAGTACTGTGGGATAGAAAGTTGCGTATTGCTGGTATTGCTCCAGATATTTTGTAACAGTTTGACCAAAGAAACGGTGGATGGACTGTGTGAAAGAAGATAAGGCAAGAAAGGAGGTGTCTGATGAAATGACAAGTAATAGAATAGAGAAGTATGAAAGAAGAAGATGTACTGCGCCGACTTCAAATAAATTGGGATAAGACCAGGAGAATGATGATTTTGTAACAGTTTCAAAAATAAGATATAGAAACGCAAAAGCTTCTTCTGTTGTTGTTAATAAAATGAATCCTTCTGATATTAGTAAGTTTGATGAACATTACAGTTGTATTAAGCAGACATCATCATCTTATTTATTTAGGATCTCCAACAAAGGATGTATGAAGGATGTTTTTAACACTATCGCATGTTACTTGGTGGCGTCGCAACACTTGTTTTTTTATTTCATTCTCCCTGATATCCATCTCTCTATTGTTCATTGGAGAATGATGAAGATCATTCCTCACATTTCAACGCAACATTCTCATTTCCGCCACGTCATTCATTCTTTTCATCGGTCTTCTTCAGTGCGCATCATCATCTTCCTGCCCTGTCCCATTCTACTTGGGGTCGGCGCAACACGCTTATTCTTCCATTCACTCCTGTCAGAAGTCACGGCATCATTTACTCCTTTATCTGCTATATCATTCCTGACACCATTAATCCATCTTTACTTTGGCCTTCTTCTCCCTCTCCATCCGTCAACATTCATATCCAGTGTTCCTGTCTTCTTCAGTGAAAATGGTCTCAAAATCTTTCAGTAGGGAAAGCCGAAAAATTCTAGCTGATATTAATACTGTTGTATGTATTAAATAGGTGTAGTTATTAATCCTTGTTTATACGGACTGAACTACAGGATTCAACTGATAGGCAAAGCGAATCCACCGGTTTTATTGATTCAGACCATTCGTCAATGTCATGTCCAACTTTAACGATTTGTTATCATGTTAAACTGGCTTCTGGCATTTATTTTATGTTTACTTGCTTTACCAGTTCTTTTTGAGTTAGATAATAACTTTCTTTAAGAATTAATAAGGAAATGGTAAAATTATCTTATAGTCAACATATGTTAAGATTGGAAGAAAATATATAGTTTAAAGACACCATCGTAATGAAGCAAATATAAAGTACCTTTTCCTCCACAGATGTGCAAAGACTGCAAGGAGCGCAAAAATGAAATTCGTTATGTGGTTTGAACGCCACTTCTGTCAAAAAGCTGTCAGTTTTTTGCGTCACTTGTGTCGCAAAGCGAACAAGTGATAACACTCTTGATACGAAAAGTAATGGCAATGTCCTTTCTAGCAGCGGCCGTCAACACTTCTCTGTTTCTCATTAAACTAAGGTACCGAAAGACTAAAACATACTTTCAGCTTAAGCAACGTTTTCAACACTTCCCTTACGTATTCCACACTATCCACCTTCTGATCTTAAACGAGTTTATTTTCCCAACTAATGCACCAAACTCATTAACTAAAATGATGCCGAGTGCAATGTGTAAACAAGAGAATGCTGTTTTTTCTACCAGCCGTGTGTTTGGACAGAAATGGTTCCGTAAACATGTTTTTTTAGGTACGAGTATTTTCAGAGAAATTTCATGCTATTTCGAATATTTTCGTTTTCGTTATGGAACGCTTGTGTTGGATCAAAACACCTTGCGTAGAATAATGTTTTTTTTTACTAGGTCGATTTTCGCTCTCTTAAATTTTCAGGGTAAAATCATTCTTAGTAAAGTGAATGTAACCAAAACCATATTTACCTCTATAGTGGCAACAACCATCTAAACTAATATTATAAAGAGTGTTTGTTTGTTTGTTATGATTTAACTCAAACTACTCGACCAATTTTAAAAATTCTTTCACCATTAGAAAGCTATACCGAGTAACATTGGCGATAAAATCAAAATTTTCGCGTACGAAGTCGCGGGCGAAGTGCTAGTGCTTTATAATGGGTCCGAAATTTAATTACACAGTCTATATTCAGAAAAACTCATTGTGAGCACCCGATATGAACATCCATTTTCATTACCGTTGTACATATCGTTATTGTTTTTATTAAAAAAATATTCTCCTGCCAAATGAATACCAAAATATCTGCTAGCGAGAGCTACACATTTTTTTATCAGTAGCTTATCAGTGAGTACTGGAAATGGGTTTGGGATTAAGTGGACTGACAAGCGAAGAGTTAATAAAGGCTTATCTATTTAAGAGCTGCTGTAATGGTAATGCGACGTAAACGAGGCTTAGGACCAGTGCGCTTTCATTTTGTACTTTTTCGGATGGAAGGACAACATCACGAAATATCATCATTCTGACGGCGTAGCATGTCTTCTTCTTCCATACTTCTTTATTAGTCAGACCATCAATTTACACCATTTGTAGCAATATCATCTTTCACACAATACACCCATCGTTTCTTTGGTATTTCTCTTACAACAACCCAAATTCCTACTCAAAAATTCCCTCAAACAAAAATCTCATTGCTCCGCAAAAACCTGACAACCTATGTTTCCACTTTTGGAAAGACCAACTTTTCCTTTTAAATATGTGTATGTACTTACAGCTTCCGAGCTTTATACCTCACGAATAGAACCGAGTCACATTTCCTCACACGAGCAGTACTCCCTTGTCATTTCACGAACGGAATATCGACAAGCTACGTCAGCATCCCGTTCCAGCATCCGACGTCACAAAAGGATGCCTTTTGTACATCTATCAAACGCCACGTTACGCCATACCCATGCTGCGTTCACACTTCACTCTATAAACTTTTTATTTCATATTTCGCAATAAATATTGATGCCGTTTCATAAAATCTAATTGTGAGTGTTATGCGGTAGTTATGAAAGAGTGATATAATCGAGTAAAATGGTCCATTTAGATGTGATTGGCGTGAAACAATTAGTTTCATACGAGGTGATTGTGAAAACAAACTCGATTCTGTATAAGGTATGCGCTTTTTAGCTGGAAGATCAAATGCAATAATAAACATCTAATGTGTCAACGAATTACCCATGGAAAACTAAATAATATTTCAATTCTATTTCAACATCAACCGCACATTCTCATCCTATAACTTCTTAAAAACCACCTGTTTTCCATCACTCTCCGCCAGTACTAGCTGCATTAATGTAAACTATCCCCAGGAAACTTCGCAGCCAAAAGAGTAACACTAATGTAAACATATCAAAGGATTTACTATTTCTTGTGATGTCTTTATTTACGTGATAGTAACGACTGGGTTTCTTCAAAGGAAGTTTTGAAAACACTTCGTGTTAATCCACAATTAATGCCATACAAGCCAAGTTTTTTTTTAATACGGCAAAAACAAAACCACAAATATGGTTATAAGACTTGAATTCAGTTTTATTTCTTCCTGATATTTACAAACCTCTTCAACTAAGCTATAACATAAAATATTCCCAAAAAACAAAACCCTATTTATCTACTACCACGCCCCAAAAACTACGTCAAGCATAAAATCACATCGCCTCATATGTTTCAACTAGACCTAAGCTCACTAAACACACAAGACGCCTATTCAAGTGAATTTTATCAAAGCAAACGAGGCATGGGCGTTACATTTCACTTCATTGTGCTTCGCCCGACACATTCCAAGGTCCCCGAAGACAGATACAGTCTGGTAAACTGATAATGTCGGACTGTGGTCTGTTGTGATGACACTTTCCGGACCCAAGGGGTCTCAGATGTCTTTCAAGAAAGGTGTTTGTTGAAACACGTCTCCTTTCAAGCGTAAAGATACTAAAATTGGACACAATGGTCGATGAGCATAGCATTGTGATCAAAACATCAATACCATACAAGTTAATATCCTGAAATACAGCGTATGTTATGTATAAGAACACGGTTTAGTAACAAAAGATGAAATTTCCCCGCGAATAATTCGAATCAAAAGATAAACATCAAATTTCCTCTGCAAAACAGTACGGTCCGAAAAATAAACCACGGTACAGAATTTCGAGAAACAGCTTGCAAAAGCGCTTTTCAACGAAAAAAGGGGTTAGGAATAAAATTTAAAACCAAGTAATTAACAGGGCGGAGCGTTTAAACGCAAACATTAGGTAAAAGACCAAAGTCGTATGGCAGGACCAACTTTTCGTCCAATGTCTAATCTGAGTAGAATGGCTCACAATTTAGATAACAAAACACAAACAACGGGCAGCGAAAGTACTTCAACAGCAGCCCTCATACCTTTCGAACCCTCTGTAATTCAAAATGAATGCGAGGAGATTAAAAAAGATATCACGGACACAGTTCACGTGAAGTCGCGGCTAAAAATAAATAGAGGGGAGGAAAAATGAAAAGAATAATGGCAAGGATGGGAAATGGTAGTTGTGACTAGACTATAAGGATGTATCATCACAATACCAGCGACAACGGCTAGGATAATTACGGAGGTTTATTTGCTTTTTTGTTGAGATAATGGTTCCGCAATTTGTTGTTTACATGCCTTAGGCCAGCTCTATGGTTGAACGAGTATAACAGGAAAAAATCACAAGGAAAGAATCGTAGGCTCTTTCTTCAGCTTTAATGAGAGCAAAATAAAACAAAGCAGTACTTTTGTTTCGACCAAAAGAACAATTCGGGAAACAATGAAACAGAAATATAAACAAAACGATGCCTCAGTTCGAGCCAAACTTAGTAATCTGAGTAGAAAATGCATTTCATTGAAACTTCCAACAAGAAACTGCAGGAGGAACTGAGCGAAAGAAACTTTGATGTTTCAAGTAAATAATGCTGATAAATAATTTATCCCTGAAAAACTTCGAGGATATTTTATTCTGGAGGTAAATAAAATGACTTTTCTTGAATTACAAAACCGAAAGCATTTGTTTAAGGCTTCACTAGAGTAAAAGACACGTCTCTTAAAATGTAAATACTGCTCTTGAATTCACAACTGGTAATTAATAACCTTAAGTGCAACTTTGCATTTTTCACTATGTTAGATAACTCTATGTTCAACAAATGTCATCACCATAATCATCATTTTAGCCGAAAGACGTCCACTGCTGCACATAGGCCTCCCCCAAGTGTCGCCACATTGACCGGTCCCGAGCTAATCGCATCCAGCGGATCCCCGGTACCTTCACCAGGTCATAGATCCACCAAGTGGAAGGCCTTCCAACGCATCGTCTTCCGGTTCGCGGTCCACAAATGTAAAAAGTTTAAACTTAATTATGTTCTTATTTTCTCATCAAGGAAATGAATAGAGCAAATGCCTTTTTTTGTTGTTGGTCGTAAGCGCGACCGCTGAGCTTGCAGTCCTGGGATTGATTTTCAGATAGGGTAGACAGTTTTATTGGGTTTTTTTCTATCAGGAATTTCTCAGTAGCAGCTTCAGGGAATGCCCGGTTGATGGAAATAGGCTCGCCTACTGTTACATTGGACTTAAATATAACTGGCGAAATGTCAGATTACTGTACGCACACTTCTGCGTAACCCTTTTAAGAATACAGGCGTGATACTATACAATGCCAACTCACGACAGATCAAGTCACACTAAAAAACGGACACATTTCTATAAAAGTCGTTGTTAGCAGCCGATAAATAAGATGGTACAGCTAAAGCGTATGTCGTTCTCTCTCTAACTTACTATGTGAGATAGAGAGAGAAGCTATATCATTCGATACAAGCTTGTCATTCACGAGGATCGCACGCGCACCTGCGGTACACACGTTTAAGGTATTTGCATCTGATTAGTGCTGCAAAGCGTTGTGTTTGTTTAGATGCATGAATGTTGTATGATGAATGGAGGTGGCATTTTGTCATTATCATGTCCTGCCCTTATCAAAATTAATTAGACGTCGAATTAATTATTTTTTATTTATTTATGAATTAGTTATAAATTGGCAGACGAAGACATTCTTCTGCCGTACTTCTCTATTACTTGTCATCTCAGTAGTCTACTCCATTCTAACCATATCATCCTGAAAACAGTCCTTGCATTGTTCATTAGTCTTCCTCTGCTCTTATATGATGCTATGACTCTAACGATCTGGCAAAATGACGGATTAAACGTAGTTTTGCCGACCATCCAAACCAAGGCCCACTTGGTCGAGTGTCCAAAAGTGTCTCTACTCCTGCTCATAACAGGACTTAAAACGCTACTGAAGCTTGCGATTTAACTTGGTGTTATTAAAGTTACTACCTAATTAAGCCCAAATAATTTGATACGAAAGAAGAATCCGAATATGTGCACACTAACATAGCTTAAAAAGGCCCTTATTTCAATAAAGCCACAACAAAACCCTCAGAAAGAAGGAAATAACATATGAAACTACAAAAAGAATTAGCCGAAAACATGTTAACAGCTAACTTCATAGAGAACAAATCTGCTCAACTCCGACCTACTTAAGTCCATTAAGAACAAAGGCCAAATTATTCTTCCACACGTTTCCCTTCGGTGCGAGAATACGAAAACAATTCAACTACAACAACAAAATTGTTCCACATTGGAGTTAGTGAGTTTGCGCCTTGTAATTTCATTTACCACTTATTAAGGAATAATGGAACCTTTGAGCCAAATTGAGGTTTTGTATGTCACATAAAGTGTTTAACGAACTTACTGTCTTAGTAGCACAATATGTGATTGTGACTAGAAAAATGACCTTTAAATTTTATTCTTTTTTATTTCGCAGTTCATGAACCTTATATAAACAAAAACAATGTATTAAGAAAGTAGCTGTCCCGCGCAACTTCGTCTGCGTCACATTTTCCTCGTTTTCGCAATATTTTTCATTGCTGCTTCGAACCTATACAGCGCCATCTATTGAATACTTGGTCAATCCAGTCACAGATACCGCCATCTGTTAGAATCGTTTGGAGCTAACAGATAATTGTGACTTAATTTGCAATAAAATTGAGATGTAAGCTATCCTATCTTTCAAGTTGGATCAAACTGCACACGTTGTGCAAATTTGCTTAAAATCGGTTATGTAGTTTAGGAGTCCATCCCGGACAAACAACATGACACGCAATTTATATACACCGTGGCATTTTAATCGTCTTACAACGGCAGCCCACTTCATGTATCCAATGATTAGTAAACATTCATAATAAAAAAAAACATATTTATGAACATTTGAATAATTAAAAAAATGAAAATATTATTTATTATTATGACGCATGACGTAGTTTGAAACACCCTGTTATGAGCGCGGTCCGAGCATTGCGTTCCAAAGGCGGCACGGACTGAAGCGGCGGCATCTTTAACAGAGTTCATTCCCCCTATTGCAAAAATGTGTTATTTATTTTTCTTAGTACCTATTATGTTAATTAATGGTAAAAAAAAAAAAACGTGTCTGGAGGTATTTTATGTCGGATACATTGAGTGGACCACCTTTGTAAGACGATTAAAATGCCACGGTGTATATAAAGATAACACAAGCCCTTTTTAACTTTCCTCTAGGCATGACAGTTCAATGACCTACACATCAAAAGGACCATTTTCCTTAACCATATTAATTTCTCCTTCTCCTTCTAATCTACTCTCAAGAGCTAGGCACTAAGAGTTCAATGATCTATAGGACAAAAGGATAATATGTCTTTGCCGTATCCATTTCTCGCTCCCTTCAAATCTCAGATCTAAGATCTAACACATGCACAGCAATGTCGACGGTAGGTGAACAAGAATCCACACCTCATTCAGTATACACGCGCGTGTTGAAAGATTTGTCGGTGACCGATGTATGCAGGTATTCTAGTTTATTCAGTTTATTTTTGAGATGATATTGCGGAATATTGCAAGATGACACTGGAAAAAGACGTAATAGTGAACAAATATGGAACAAGTGCTGTCAAAGAAAGAGAGAGAAAGAGATATCATGTTTCCAGAGACAGAAATTAAAACATTGTTTCTATTGTCAAAAAAGTCTTTCACAAAAATAAGCATGGTAATACGTTTTTAGCGCTGCACAAGTAGTGCCATTGCATTTGTCATTGGAAGATAACATCAGCGGAAAATGCTTAGAAACTATTGTATTAACATTATACACCCGTATAGTAATAATTTAATGTCAAGCCACAAGCCACGTGGGCAGCATTTAATTAAGGTCGTACTTGATATTCTTCCTTGAGGTTACTAAGAGATAAAGATACTAGAGAATTTCAGTAGGCGTTTAATAATTAAAACCTTCATCATCTTAAACATCAAACTATAGAAGGGTATCTTAATTTACCAATTACCGCTATTATTTACCCTTAATTTTTGCATTAATAAACAAGCAGCGTTAAATCCTAAGACAACAGTTTCTCAAAAGGAAGTTCAGAAAACGCTTGCTCGATGCGCAGAAAACTTACTTTTCTGAAACAAATCACTATCTCCGTTACAATGGAAACCGTCCAAACGAGACTTAAACGATCTACTACCAGGTACTTGGTAGATAAAATACAGAACACAGTCTCATATACAAAAGTCCAGAGCGTTGCCAAAATGGTAGTTAAGAGCGCATAATTTACCGCTGGTCCGTCCTGGATTTGAGTTTAAAGTTCAGACTTTTTCTAGGGCGCTTGGAGATTAAAACGGAGGGGGAGTTATGGCTTGGCTGCATGTGATCGTACAGAATATGAAATAAAGTATGCGTTTGGAAGGTGTGGTCTTTCTTTTTCGTGTGGTTAACGCCTAGCTTGGTGTCAAAGGCCGCCCATGAGCCTCTGACTTTGCTTTACATGCCGTCGAGAAATATCTCTAAGGCATGCTGGTTTCCTCACAATGTTTTCCTTCAACGAAGAAAGTGATCATTATTTAATAAGCATATGAATCCAGGCAGGCCCAGAAGGAGATGGCTGGATGAGTTGGACTCGTTCTCTAAGGTTTGGCCTACAATCGCACTAGATCGCGAAAAGGGGAAGGAGGGCAGGCCTTTGCCCTGCAGTGGGACAATATAGGCTTATAATAATAATAACATAAAACCGAAAAATTAGAGGTGCGTGTCTTGGGTTCGAACTCGAGACCTATGACTTGTCAGTCCGTCAGTCACATCACTAAGCCATCACTGCTTATTTTATGGATTAGCCATTGTAACCTATTTGGTCCTTTGCCTTCTCTTTCTTTCTTAAGGATCGTTGCAGACAGTCTATTGATCCCGAATGAAATCCTTTTACACCTAATACTTCTTTGGCGTTCACAAAGCCGTGTAAATCTTTGCTATATTTTAGTAACCTTTGTCGACAGTATTTTCATGGATGAGAAAACAAAGACTGGTTTTCTTGGCAGGAACAGGAGCCAACTAAGCTGAATATACTATGACAGCTTTGGATAAGGCACCCAACCGGTAAAACGTTCTAAACTTCTTGTGTTTGTTGTAGAAATTCGCCTTTAACAATTACGTATTCTTTTATAAACTAGCAAATCGAAGACCTTGCCTTAACCGTTCGATAGGCAGATTCCATTCACATTTCGTCAATGCGAAATCACGTTCCGATTCGCCTTGAAATAGCAGCGATTTCCTCGCTCGGTAAATTGTAAATATATCTAAAAGGTCCTTTTTGTGAGAGGTTTTTGTTAGACCTTTAGTTTAACTGTGAATTGAAATAAAAGCTTTTCATCTTGATTAAATACTGAATTATTTTCTACCTATTTGTTCGTCAAGAACTGTCGCGACCACTGACAGAAATGAGAATGGACACAGAATTCTATTTTCTTATCCGCTTTGGGAAGAAAATCGAACTACCCTCAATTCCCTCAAATATGTGATTGTGTACGAAACCCTCCTCAGGCACGTTTCCAATCGAACGGAGTGATCAAAGCTATGTCACGGTGAATGTTTAGCCATATTTAGACAACTTTTTGTTCTTGTGAAGGTCGGCTCTTTTCCGCCACATTGGTTTGTCATGGACCTGACTTGAAACAAATGTGAACCAAATGTTGCGTAGAAACAGGATTTCCGTGTAATTATTTTGAGTGGTTGCTAAGGAGCAACTGAGCAGAAATTAAAAGACATATCTTTGAGCAGCGATTGTGTTTCGGTCAGATTTTTTTCACGAATTCTATGTCTATTATCTTTTAACTATGTATAATTAAAATACACACACAGCATAACATCACGCCTGCCATTCCCGAAGGGCTAGATAGAGGTGTACTTACATTACTCCCAGATTTCGCCAGTTATGTTTTAGAACTCATGTAACAGGGAGCGAACCTTTTGCCATCAACTACGTGAAATTTCCGTCTCCGTGGCTGCTACTGAGAAATTGCTTTAAAATCTGTATAAAATATCATTGTGACAAGCCTTCCAACGGTTTTGATTAAGCAGCTCAAGTCCATAAAACAAGCAGTTATTCCAAGAAACGTCTCAAAAGCCTTTGTTTTCAACAACTGTTGGTTTCTAAGTACTGGTATAAATAACGGATACATCATGACTGGTTAATCTCTTTGTGGAACAGAATTCTATGATTCAGAACAAAATAATGCACTTAGCGTTAATACACATGTGCAATGATAATTGGACTAGTATGATACTAGAACGGAAGAAAATTCCATTGCACATGTTTTTCCTTTCCGAGGTCTTGGAGTGTTCTAAATTGGCTGTAAGCGACGAAACAGTATTGAGATCAATTAACGAGCCTATACAATAGATTCATTTAATTATTTGTTGTATCACGGAGGAACTCGATTTGTAGGTGAAACAACAGTTAATGTTGATGTTACCAAGGAAATTGTGCACTTCATGCATTTAAATTTACATGATAGACCACTTAAAGACACAAGTCACTACACTACATACTTCACTCCGTCTTTGCTGTCTTGCTTATATACTTTTGCTCATGTTGGCTCAACTAAGCCAAAGCTATAAACCAACACAATAAACATTGAACCTAATGAACCCATCTTCAACAACCAACATTAAACCCTATTGACAAACAATTAACGATCAATTATATTTTTCCATAAACAGCCAGTGGCCATATAAAACGCAATCACGTGTCTACAACTACCAAGGCAATATAATCACACAGAGATTGGCATACAGCCAGTATTGCAAACATAATAACATTACGTACTTATATTACTTGAGCCATAATATTACAAACCGACTTCCTATCACCTTGTGTTTATGATATTAATTTATACACTATTTTCAACTTTGTTTAAGCAAAAATACAGTTTATTTTCAATTGAAATTGCATTGTTATTCAAGTGGCTAAATCGAGGGATTATTTGCCGGACAATGGATCTTGTCAATGAACTCTCGCTTTTAAGATTTTAATGAAAACCTAAGCTCTGTGCATATATTGAAGATGCCTACAAGGGACAAAATACGATAAAAGAGTCGTTGAACTTTGGGAGAATAGAAAGTATTAATATCAAGCATAGAAAATTCCATAATGTTCTTCCATTTTTTACGCAAGTCATGTTATAATCAGAACAATAGACGTACCTATTTACCTCATACGCTAAGATGGACAACAATGGATTTATTTGTAGATACGGCACGTATTGTGTTTACTATAAAACATAAAGGATCTCTTCCACGTGAGGTTAAACTTAGATTCAGATAAGTAAGTGTGCAAATAAATCAGATGGTTATTTATTTTAATATAAGTTTAGTGAATTTGTGGAAAATGTACAGGTGTGGCAGGTTATAGGAAAAAGAGGGACAGAGAATTTGAGTGTGAAAAACAAATTGAAGTTTAGAGAGAAAACGAAGAAGCTGATTTGACCACCATGTAAGATTCAAGGTACGAAGAAGCATTAGATGTCTATAGCCATAGCCATTTATGTGACGAGAAGATAATGCGAAGTTTAAGGGTATCTAAATATTCATCTGAATTTCTCATAGTCCAAAGAAAATGTGAACTTTTCTCCACCAAAAGAAGCCATAGTCACGAACACTAAGTATATACAAGTCCTTGTAGTAGAAAGTGGTACAGCAATAAAATATAAAGTACCAGGGAAGCATAAACCGTCAAACGTGTGTTGGCAGAACGCCAATGGGCGCGGCATCGATATACTACTTACAGTACTATACTACTGGTTAGTACGTGGGTACGAGACGTTCATTCATTGTTATCGAATTTGTTGGCATTACGGATTACGAGCTGTAATTGAATATACCAGGAGCTAAAGTAACAATAGTTCTGTAGTGTGTTCGTCATTCGACGTTATCAGCACTTTTTCAGAGATACATTGTTCATAATGTAGCTCCTATACAGACGTATTATCAAAAACCGGCCAAGTGCGAGTCTTACTCGCACACAGGGTTCCATAGCTCCAAACAATATAATAACAATATTTTGAACTGTCATTCATTAGTCAGTAGTATTAGTTAGTAAAATTCCACACAACCGCAAAACTAAATTTGTTTTTCATAGTATGTTTATGAAAAACAAAGTTACTGCTGCAGTTTGATGAAAAAGTCCCATATCTCAAAAACTAAACATCATATCTTATTGAAACCAATTTTCGTTGATAGTTTTTTTTACGTTCTACAATCCTAAATAATTTCAGAATTTTCCTCCTCTTAATTTAGAAATTAGAGGGGGGGGGACACACATTTTACCACTTTGGAAGTGGCTCTAGCGCAAACTATTCAGTTTAGAAAAAAATGATATTAGAAACATCAATATCATTTTTGAAGACCTATCCATAGATACCCCCACACGTATGGGTTTGATGAAAAATTTTTTTTTGGTTTTCAGTTCTAAGTATGGGGACCCCCTTAATTTATTGTTTTTTTCCTATTTTTGTGTGAAAATCCTAATGCGGTTTACAGAATACATCTACTTACCAAGTTTCAACAGTATAGTTCTTATAGTTTCGGAAATAAGTGGCTGTGACATACAGACGGACGGACAGACAGACAGACAGACAGACATGACGAATCTATAAGGGTTCCGTTTTTTGCCATTCGGCTACGGAACCCTAAAAAGAAGCAGTTTTTCATTACTAAGACATTTTTGTCTACTTATATCTTTGCGCTGATATAGGTTTTGATGTTTTATCGCTTGATTTCTGCCCAGTACAATTTCTTTAGAAAAAAACCTTATTCCTTTGTAACTCCAATGAAACATTTTGTCCCAAAGATCTGTTTTTTATTCATCAAAAATAATATCAATAGTCTTCTCACATACGAGGAGAACATGAATAAAAACATCCGTGATCATAATAATAGCCACTGAACCGTTTATCCACTACAAAGGCGATCCGTCAGTTGCGATTTTGGACAATTTGCGAGTCTAATTGAATAATGCGAGGAATCATGTGACGGCAACACAGTTGACCGTAGGCTGCAAATAGCTCAAGATCTAAAACGTCATAAAGATACATTCAAGCCTTTTTCCAATGGGGTTAGACAGAAATTAAAATGAAATGACAGGAAAGCTGGTGACTGCTGAGATGGTAAGGCATTCTTTTGCTGCATCCACGGGTTACACATATACACATCGGGTCGGGTCACACACACGCCGGCTAAGACTACTACACACCTGACCTTTCTGAAGAACAGATTTAAATTGACGTCGTTTTTTATAAGCGTAGGCAGAATCTATACTAAGCCACGACACATGCTACCCCAGTCACATCGTCCACGTTCATACTTCTTGTCATACATGTACGGGCTTGTAGTGAATACCTGACCTTTCGCAAGGACGAAGTTTCCCTCAGGGCGTATCCACTGACATCTACTTATAAATTCGTCATTATAATATTTAGAGAAAATAAAGAATGGGAGTGGAAGACCGAAGAAAAGATAGATGGATTATGTGAGAAATGGAAAAATGGGTAAGTGATAGCGTGCCGAATGACGGGGGAGAGTGGAGAACAAGGGCAGGAAGATGATGATGAGTTGCCTTCGTGGATTAGGAAGGCGGAAGAATGTTTGACGCAGAACAAGACCCTACGTCCTACTTTACTGGATTCCTCTTTATTCGCGAATTCACTTCCCCCCATGGAAATAAGTGGTTGATTATGATGACCACGTGGAGATCCGGAACCATGACATCATGTTTCGGACACTTGGAATCATGATTATCACAAGTAACCTAATACGGCAGTCTTAGGAGCAATTCTTGGAATGTAACACTGTTTATTGTGTCGAAGTAATTCGGAAGGCGTACTGATAAAACTGACGGATGGGACTGTTATGTGAGTCAGATAAATTTGCAGTTTTACAACTGAATGTCTAGACTTGTTAATGAATCATGTTATTTAATACCTAAATAAGTATCGAGTTTAAACAGAAAGGACATAAAGAGGGATTTACATCTAAAGGTAAAATTAGTCAATGAAACAGTAACTGATCAGCACATCTAAATCGTATCCACAAGCTGTCAGGTGTTACCATTGTTGTTAATAATGACAGCTCGTGGATACGGTTTAGATGTCTTAAACGCGGTTTAGAGGTGCTGATCGCATTCATTGAAAAAAATCGTTCTAAGTGAACAGGCTACATTATAGTTCCAACTCACATAGCTAACAGCGACGGTTGACAGAGGAGAATGGAAGACCAATGTAACATTGTACAAGGACAGGAAGATCATAATGAATCCACATAGCAAACAGTTGATTCAAACGCAATTCAAATTTTGGAACGCAATTCGAATTCCAAAATTGAACGTGAATAAACCTTCAAAAGCTTCAATTCCATTCGTTCTCCCAAAGCAATGTCACTGGCTGTCAATAAAATACACACGTTTTTGCGCAGTGGCATCGTTTCGAATGAATGCATACGTACGTACGCGGTACAAAGCTTGCTTGTGCATTAACCTTTTATTTGTGACTTACATTATGCGTGGTTTGTTAAGAATAAACGTTTATTGTTGTTATTAATTAACGTTGGTTTAACAATACGATGAACAAGCATTGTAGTTGATTGAAGCGATGATAAAAAAACCAATACAAAAAGGATGGCCGTCTTGCAAATACTTGTAGTAAAAGAAGAAAAGACAGGTATACGAATTGTCAATACGGAATTAATGAATTCATAGCAAGATTGCAACCGTGCCTTTTAAATAAACAAGTAATCAGATTCTGCGAACATAACCGCTTTGAGCCAGAAATGACGACAATACATGACCATCGTCGTCCACGCAAAACCAGTCTCCTTCGAACCCAACACAGATGATTAAGTAGCTGATATACTTGTTTTTCTCATTAATAGGTCAGACTACACACAAAAAAGGCTTGTAAAAACACAATTCCAGTTACCGCGTTGAAGCAAAAAGCTTCATAATGAAATCGTTTTCATCCAACCAAAGATTTTTAATTAAAAAGATGTAACTGTTATGAAAGCCGTCCCATTTTTGTGAATCACTTTATAAACTTTTTTCACTTTTCCTAATTGTCTGGGATTGGTAGTTAGCGTTTACTTTGCCGAAAATATCTTTTCTTTTTGTACCTTTAGGAGAAAGAATAAAATAAACGTACTGTAACGTTTATTTTATTCTTTCTCCTAAAGGTGTTTTATATCTTTCTTTCAAAAGCTCAAAGAATCTAATAATAGTTCCAAGTTTCAACCGTACGTCTGTAGTAAGAGACTCTATGATATACACAGTTCCATCGCTTACGTTTTTTTAAAATTCCTCTTTTGTAATCTATTTTGTATGCGAAGCTTAGCTTGGCTACATCTCATTTGCTCTCTGGATGTTTGCCTTTCATGTTCTTTTTCAGACATCGACCATAACATCAGCTATTGCACAACTAAAAGTCCCTTTACAGTTATTATTCCTAATGCCTGGACAGCAGCTTTATTTTCTTGTTTTTGTCTCTTCAAAAGTGACTGTACTTTGTTGTCATCTATACTAAATAACATAAAACTAAAAGTTTTTCTGTTTGGATGTGCGCGCTAATCTCAGAAATTATTCGTTCGAATTGAAATCCTTTTAGTGTTGGATAGCCCATTTATCGAGGGAGCTTATATAACACCATGCCACGACCATGGAGCGGAGTATCAATGAAAAATATGTCAAAAAAGGGGAAAATATGACGCAGACGAGGTTGCGCGGGTCAGCTAGTTTGAAATAAATGCTTTAAGTTTGACTTTATACTCAGAACGTGCTATAGTTTTTTGCCACAGTCGTATAGCTTCGATATCCACGTTCGGTGCGACATGGATGCCAAACAGAGCGTTAACGGCCGCACGTCCGATCGCGTATTGTCATCAGATACTTTTGGTACTTGCCGCGTTCTGGGTTCTGCAAGCTTAGTAGCGAGGCGGGGTTCAAATAAAATGGAAGGCAAATAAAGATTTGATGTAAATGTTCCAGAGATGACAATATGTCTTTTACAAGAGACTAGCTGACCACGCCACTTCGTTTGTATCTCATTTTTCATTGATGCTCCGCTCCTTTTGGTCGCAGCGCGATGATATAGCGCTTTTAGCCTTCCTCGATAACTACACGACACTACGACTATACGGCTATATAACACTAAACGATTTTTCAATTCGTACCAGTAGTTCCCGAGATAAGCGCGTTCAAACAAACAAACTCTTCAGCGTTATAATATTAGTTTAGATAAAACTAAACAAGAAGTAAATTGGCTTTCAAGACTTCATAAGTACTGTCACAAATTGTGATTAACTAACTAAAGATACACAATAGTAAGAAAAGACTAATTTTATCCACGATCAAAGCTTCGTTCCTCAAGAGCTATTAAATACAAGGGACGAACCCAATTTGAAATTCAAATCTGCGTCAGAACTGGTTTAAAACAATGATAAATTAGCTCAATTTCTCTTTGAGGAAAGCCTAGATTATGTTCGAACTGTTTTGTAAATAATTTGGAGGTCTTATGAAACGGCAATAAGTAATTCTAGAACTAAGATCCCTTATAAATTGTTTCGAACATCAAATTCGCATATGTCTTTCGGAGTAATTTAATATAAAGTACTTTAAAACACATTACACGCTTCGCCATTCGTTTTACTCGATATATTTGATCAAGTTGAGGTTCTTTGACAATAACCCGAAACTTAATATGAATTTATCCAGTTCGTATATCGCCAGACATTTTCGCTTGAATAAATCGCAACGAATTTACTATAATATGCACATCACATGATACGTATAAATGGTCCTGTTGGTTCTAATGCTTAAATCTATAAAATTGTGATCGTTTGTGTATATTCGTACGCATTTCAGGATGAGAATGGAAGAGATTTTCATATTTTATAAGACACAATTTTCGTGACATTCTTGTTCTTCATTTGGAATGACGAGACTCAGAAATATGTTCTATTAAGCCGTTCTTACATCTAATCATATCAACAATTCTGAATACCAACCTTCGTTTGCATTCATCTCGTTGAATTCAGCAAACGGTATAACAAATTGAAACAGAACAACTTTTTCACTAGTCTTTAGTACTAAAAGTCGTGTAAAAATACGAGCGAGCTACAAAACCAATTACTCCATTTAGTATTTCCAAGTTTATTTGGTGCACCGTCTGTTTTGCGGTCGCAGACAAACTATCGTACATTTGTTCCGTCAGTGGTTTTGTCTTTGAAACACAGTTGTTCTAGTGTCTAATTGATGTGTGCAAGCGAATTCTTGTTTATGTATTTATATAGCAAGTTAAACATCAATTGTTCTTTCACAAACGTACTGTAAAGACGCCACAAGCGCTAGAATTCGGAAATAGTATTCCTTTAAGTCTTGAAAAGGGCGCGCCGAAAACAGATGACACCTCATTGTACAAATTGATTCAGGAATTATTCAAGAGCTTTGTCCCTTCAATGAATTCTCAGTCTTGAGCATTCGTAGAATATTCCTAACCATTAAATTAGTTTGTGGTACCATTGTCCGAAATGAACACGTATTAAGTCTGCCCTTCGAACAGGCGATGGGAATCATGAACAAGACCCTAATCACTCTTTACCGACAACTGTTTTACTGTTTGGTACGTAATTTTCTCCAGTGAAGCTGAAATTTTGGCGACAGTACATTAAAAACCGGAACTATTCAGCACTTCCTTGAAAATTTGGCCAATTTCCTACTTCCTAATTTTTTCGCCTGTCTGTAATGTGCCTTTATTTTTCAAGCAGTTACTAAAGTAAATATTTTGCTTGTATTCTTTATCATTGTCAGCAAAAACTTAGCGCACATAACAGAAGCATACTTAGCAGTTCAGTTTGCTGTTACGGCAAAAAGCTTGAAGTCCGAGATACTTAGAAATCCATTAAGTACCATATACAACGAACAAAAAGGCTCAAAAAGAAACTGAAAGTCTCCTAACAGCTCACATAAAATTCGTACTTTGTGGTGGCATTTTTTCAACGTACACGCTTGACTGGCGTCCTCTAAGACCCGACGAGGCCAATCTACGGCCGTTTCCTTGATGACGTGACCGCTTGTCACTTCACTCACTTCCTCTGCATTATTGGGCTTAGAGTCTTACACCATCGATTTAGCAATAATGGGCTTTTCGCATATTTATTAAGAGATTTTTCTGGGAAGTTGGCTTCAAATTGGTAGTTAACAACTTGGGAACCTCTGATTGTGTAGTTAAGACTAGTTGCCTTTAACAATGATTCTTTGCCGCAAATTGCGTAAATGGCTTAGTCATCTTGGTGAATGGTCTCATTAAGCCAATCCAAACCGTTGAGTCTACCATTTTCAGGACATTCGTTCTTAGGGCAAAGTAATAAAATCTAAATATAATCATTTCCTCTACTGGCGAAGGATGTGGGTGTTAGTCAATACGAGTATGTTTTTGCACCAGAATTATGAATCAAGGTCATTGGGTAATCTCGCGACGTTTTGTTCTATTTTTAATTTCGCGCTCGTCACCTACGGGTGTGCTGTGACTTATATGACTTTTGCTATTACTACTATTTTTCTTATTTAATTGCTTTATTTATGACTAGGAAAATGGACTGTTGCTGCGGTGTTTTGTTGTAATATTAGGCAGATCTTCCTTACATTGTTCCTTTTGCATAACGTTATTTTATTATTTTGGGTAATTGAAAATGGACAAGGTATACATAGGTAGGTATATATAGGTTAGCACCATACTTTTTCACTATATTTTGAATCAAACAGCTCAGATTGTTGGTTGAAATTCGACTGGGCTCAATTAGATTCCGAAGTTTATTGAAACTCGTTAGAATTCTGACTAGCTAAATAAGACGTCAATCTGGAATAATCTGTATAAACTGGGACTAGAGATACAGTTAGTATGTTGATTAACAAACTAGCAATAGCTAGTTGATTTGTCGTAAATCAACATTGATTTCACTACAAACCCGTCGAAAGTATAAAATAATCCAAGTTGTGTTTAAAATTGGTTTTGAAAACCAATAAGAGAAA
Source organism: Cerastis rubricosa (assembly GCA_949152445.1). NCBI lineage: Eukaryota > Metazoa > Arthropoda > Insecta > Lepidoptera > Noctuidae > Cerastis > Cerastis rubricosa. The sequence goes on along the minus strand of OX424548.1, from coordinate 12,182,581 downwards.
TAAGGAAACATAATACCAGGAACACAAGATGCTTGAAGTCCTAAATCCCTATTACTTACGATACCAAAACAACCCACACAAACAGATCTCATACAAGGGCAAAAAACTCCAAACATGTTTAATAGAATCCGGCTGCCATTCGCAAAAGTAATAAAACAAAGCCCATATGTTCCGGTAAACAATTCATATAAATGGGAGATTTTCTCCCATGTTGCCCCGTAGCTACTAAGGTCATCAGAAGGTCAAGTTACGGGGAAACATCTTAAGATAAGAAGACATAGTATCACGCGTGTTTTACCCTAAGGGTTAAGGGCAGACGTGTACCGATAAGCGAAACCATTCTCAATCTTGAGGTAGTTGAAAGAATATAGACTGGTGATGAATATAACGTAGGATAATATGGTAAAAAGGTTATCAGCAAAATTAAATATATTATTTTATAGAAGCGAATATTATAGGGCTATTTAAGTAGAAAATTAAGTAACTAAAAGCAACGCAACAAATGCCTCTCAACTTACGCAATTTGGGTTTTTCGTAGTAAGCAATCTTCATCTTTAATATCCTAACATTTAGAAATTCCGGCTTAATTCTTGACGGCGAAAATTTCTGACATGCCGGAAAACTTTTTTCTGATATCCCTACCAATAGCACAGTTGAGTATGGTGTGAGAGGAAATGTCAATACACATACAGTAAACGTTTGCACTCAAGCTTTGGTAGTATTGGGCAAGTTAGCGGTTGAGAATTGTACGTTTTGATTAGTAATCTGATTATGCAAAATTAACTGTATGAACGTGGTTTAAAGTTTAAAATATTAGTTACGATAAAGCTTGCATTATTAAGCATGCTGATTTGTATGCAAGATACATTTATTTGTAAAAGTACGCTGTAATTTAATATATACTTAACGAGTACGCCTTTATTGAATTTAACGAGAAACACTAAATTCGGAACATGCAAAACGTATTAGATTCGTAATTTAGTTTACACAGCACTAAAACCCAAATTGTATTAGTCCAGTACACAACAAAATTTGTTTATTCAAATAACCACAAAAAATAATGAATTTTATAGAAGAGAGAATTTTGAATACAAAATGAAAGTCAAAAGCTGAGCTAATTTAAACTTTTACGGCGAAAATGTGAGGGGCGGTGGTATTGTGTCTAGTATGCTGGAACTTACCACTAAGATAAAGGACGCTTTCGAGACGGAACAACGTTACACATATGCGGCGTAAGACTTTGTGTATGAGCTTAATTTGCACGGAGATTAATATTTTATGAGCAAACATTCTACTGCATTCTACTGTAAGGAGATACCTGGGTTACGAAGCTACTTTGTTTATGTTTTAGCAGACTGGTATTCAACAACAATGCGTAGTAAAAATTCTTAGATCAGCTTTCAAGGTCCTGACATCGTAAATTCACGATTTCATTACAATCATTATCTTTATTGTTCCCTCATCTCAATTTATTTAGAGTAATAGTAATCTTTCTTTATATCTCCATTTTACATAACCTCAGTTTTCACTTCTAGCCATATTATCTTTCTCACAATCACTTTATCGTTTCGTTTATCGTCTCTTACTCTTATTGCTTGATCAAAAAATTCCTGACCATGGTTTTCGCCACTACCTGCATATAATATCACAATAAGATTTGCCAAGTGATGAACTGCAACTAAAACAGGACTTTTGCCTTCAACATGACGACTGACGACTTCTAAGCATGCAAATTCAACCATTCAGGCTGTTTTTTGAGCACATTTATCTGATCTCACATCACAATTAGATCAGTCAAGTGAATAACCACAACTATGTGTTCACAAACTACACTAAAGTGACTTTTACCTAAGGTCGTCTACGACATAACTATAAAGATGATCGTTAACAGGGGCTTATTATTACAGAGTACGATATTCTATTACTACGCCCGCTCATGCGTGGTAATTATCCCGATATTTGAGTATACCTGATTTGAATTTTAAACCATAGGTAGTATATGTGCAGTGGCTTTAATTAGAAACTTTCTTAGGTTTGACTTGTACAATGCTATTTGGCTGACTAAACAATCAATGCTTTCGCAAGTTTATTATTTTACGACTGATTTCAATCACGATGAGCGTTTTAATTTCCAATCATTGATCTCTCAAATAGTTACTACCGATTCTTATTTACTACGAACCCTTAAAGACTCTCAAAGTATTAAAACAATAAACTTGCCAGTCTTACCAAAGTTTTAAGGGTTAGCAACATAACTTCTCTCAAAGACATGAATTTCCTTAAGTGGTAAAATCCGCATACGTTTCCCTAAACCCTTTAGTTATTTACTCGTCTTTGAGGAAATTGCCGACGCTGGTAACTAGGAAATTTCATTGAATTAACTTGAAACGTACGATCCTGAACGCGATTAGAGGGTCTCACTTACGATTCCCCGTTGGAAATTCATTTAAGTCGATTTTATACGATCAGCAGACGCGAATTCACTAATTGTGTTTCGTGAACATTATACGTATATAAAAATTGATGTTTTTCTTAAGGAAGTCTGATAGTCTAATTGATTTTATTATATTTCATATGGTCAGTTATCTTATCGCTAAATCAATCAATAATAAGTACTAACTCTTTTACTTTACACATGTTTCTGTCTTCTTGATTGCATAGATCATTTCAATCACCTTAATTCGTATTAACACTCAATCCAATTTCTCGAAAATCCTTGAAATCTTCAATAACTTTACTAAGATGATATCTTCTACTTAGTCGCACAATTCTATCTTGTTCTGCAAGCCACCTGAACATCGTCAGTTTATCTAAGCGCCATATCACTAGCATTGGCTATTGTTGCTCGTCTATTGTCGTCAGCGGCTGTTCCATTGTCATGCATGACGAAGATATAAAGCAATAGAATGCGTATTATTACGTCCTTGTGATAATATCGCTACTTAGGAGTTGACATTGAAAGTTTAACGAAGTTATTGGCATAAGACAGATTCTTGGAAAATTTAAACCTGCTGGATATGGGTAAAGAGAAACTTGCATCTAGAAAATTTTAGAAAGAGCTACTAAAACGTTATGAGAAGTGACAAATCATGTTAAGTAAGCCATAAAATCAAGCATATAACGCTCGCGAGAGTAACAAAGAATTTTAATTTAAGTCTCAAATTGTCCTTTCACAATTTTGAGAATTACAAAATCGTGAGATCAATTAATTTAACACTCGATGAAAACTTTCACTTAGACAATAAAATTAGTAAGTAATTGGAACTGAAGATTTTATCTGTGATAGTAAAACATGAATGTTTAAAGGAACGTAAACAGGAGAACAAAGTTGAAGTAAACGGAATGAAATCCGGAAAATATGTGATGGGCGTGTTTCTACAAAATACAATCTGGGGTAAGGAATTTCGGATGGGAAATGCTGTTATGTAAATGCGGAACATTGCAAAGGCGCAAATAAAACGCTATTCAGCGGTGATAAAACTCGAAAGGATTCTGAAAACATCATGGCAATTTTATGGAAAGATTATGACCACACAATTCACATGAATTTTGCAGGGAATGTGACCATCATAAAGAAAGACTAAGCAACACCACTTAACAGATGAAAGCCGCCACATCTTCATTAACCATTTCCTTTATAACAAAAAGAAAATATAAGTAATCCTACCGCAACCACTGATGACAATAGAACGGCCTGTATATCCCCTAATTCCACTCCATTTGTTTTTTTCATTATTGAGGTCTCTGATGTCAAGTCACGGGATAAAAGAACAATTTTCGGCAGTAACATTACGCGAATTACCCCGTAGGGGGGACGAGAACAGGATGCGTTGGTCAACTTGCTAAATTCATATTTATGCGTCCGGTCGGAACAATTCTCATGACCGCTATATTGTTCATTACATTTTGATTATCTAGAAGCATTTTGATGTGTTTTTGAATGGTTGATGCGGCTTGAAATTTTCCGTGCAATTTCTACTGCAATTTTTATCGTGTTATTTATGTTTTGTTACCGTTGGTAGTTCAGACTTGTTTCCTTTACATTATCCTCTAAGTTCAAATAGAAAATAAGACACTGTCATGGACCTTTTACGTAGTTCAGTGACTCTCAGCAAGACGTCCTTCCAACAGAACTTTAGACGTTGCCAAAGATCGTCTTGGAGCCAAAATTAAATTTGAACAAACACACTCGTCTCTACGACAGAACCTTATAAATAGCCTGCATTGTCTTACAATGGAACTAATAAATTACGTTTGCGTACTGTCAAGGAATGAATAGATCAGTATGGCACATGCGTCGTTATTATACTGCATTAATAGAGTACTACCGTTGATAAGCTATTCTAGTGATATCATCATCGTCCGAAGATTTTGCAATGTTAGATCTATTAGAGATAAATAATACATGTACATGTTTAAGACATGTTTATTATTAATTAAAAAAATAAGAAATACTGTACAAAGGCTGACTTAATCAGCCTAATCACATAAAACATAAATAAAGAAGAATTAAAAAAAAAGTCAAGCACGATGGATGCTGGTTTTGAAAACTTAGCATAAAGTAGACTATGCCAGAAACTTAGGGTTAGTGTACTAGGAAGAAAAGTTGGTGACCACCATTCTTATAACAGCGCTGCTGGTGCTGCTAAGACTAGATTCACAATCTGAGGATTTATCTCATTAAAAATGTGTAGAGTAGTCGAACCAAGAAAGTGTTGCAAACAAACTCACTTTCCTTAGAACAATGAGTTACGATTCTTCTCTAAAACGTGCACAATTTTCAGTTGATACGAACGAGTATTTCACACGACAACACGTTGTCAAATGTTTTTGTTTTATAACCTAGTTTATCCAATGTGTACAGAATTCAGTGAGATAATTAAATAACAAACACTTGTATCTCCCGGGAAATTACATTACGAACGAGTGTGTGTACACATTTCAGAACAAGTAAATAAGGTGAGTATCATTTTCGTAGTTATAAATTTCTCTCTGACTACAAGATTTATTATTTCTTTAACTGATTGGTGTTACTAGTTTGTTAATTATAAGCCGATATACTGTGAGGATGTTCCGTGCCTCGGAAAACACGTTAAGCCGTTGGTCCCGGCTGTCATTTGTAGATCTTTGACAGTCGTTACGAGTAGTCAGAAGCTAAAAGTCTGACATCCAGTCTTATCAAGGGGTACCGTATTACCAATTACTGGGTTGTGGAGGTCAGATAGGCAGTCGCTTCATGTAAAATACTGGTACTCAGCTGCATCCGGTTAGACTGGAAGCCGACCCCAAGATAGTTTGGGAAAAGGCTAGGCAGATGATGATACTGTGAGGATGTTGAAATGTTAATCCTGATTTAAAACTAAATTAAGATAGTTGCCGCAATTTCTATTTATGTCATTCTGTGTTTTATTCACAACCAATTCCAATAGACAGGCGCCTCCACCAAATGGATTAAAGCAACACACAAGAGTGTCGCCATTTTTAATATCTCTAAAAGATTCCGTCTGAGTTCCTGTCCATTAATACCTGAAGATTAAATGCGGCTACAGAAAACAGTGACGGAATGACAATGCAGTTTGATTTCAGATTCTGCCGTAAATATGAGCCTGTTTGTTGGAATTGAATATTGGCAGGTAGACAAATCAATAACAAAGTCCCATATGACTTTACTTTTAGGGTATTTTGGTTTTTTTTATAAGAAGTGACGGAACAAATAATTAGCTATCGTTATCTGTCCTGTTATTATCAATCATTTTTAGTAAAAAAGCCAATAGAACAATCCTTATCAATATAACTTCTGTTTCGTTTTAACATCTAATAAAGGATACTTAACCTACAACCCCACTTCAAGTAATGTACGAAATTGCAAACCATTACATCAAAATCAAAATACTTCATGATTAAAACCAAAATAAATCAAACAGATGTGTAAATACGGTATCGGCACAGTACTCGGGTATCGGGGTGCGGGGGCTCATAAATATAGTCTGTTTATAGCAGAGGTTCGGCGGAATCCGGCTCGAAGGACCAAAAATACGGAAACCGCAGGCGTGTCCTTTTAGCAGCTTTTGTTCTTGTGATCTCAATTTTAAGAACAAAAGAGGCTGTTTATGAAATAAATATGGATTTGTTTTGGGGTTAATTATACCCCTAACGTTAGCTCATTGTTTTATTCAAAGTAACATTGTGTTGTAAGAAACAAGAAAATACGTGAAAAAACAATACTTCGTGTTACCAAGCAATTATTCTTTGAGATATTAAAAACACTATCATGCAGAAAAACGTAACGAAAAGCAATTTAAAAGTGCTTCAGGCTATTTAAAAATAAGCCTAGATCAACTAGAGATAAACCACAATTTACACTAAAACCAACCACAAATTAATTTCTTCAACGGCACTTCGCAAAGATGGGTCTTTTAGCCGTCACTTGCAAGCACAACCAGAAAAAAATGTAGGAAAATTCTAAAGATTTTACGACAAAGCGGTCAGATATTTATAATGAGACTTGGGGTCCGGAATTGTGTTTCGACTTAAGACGCGGCGCCATTTGTAATCAGGAAAATGTCGCAACACCCTTAGGCAAAAAGGGAGGAATTAAATGAGTGAAGGGTGCTAGAAGTTTCATATATTCTCCATTTATTGAGAAGCGGAAAAAAGGGGAAAAGATTTTTGAAGTTGGTTGAGTATTTTGGAGAACATGAATACTATATTTTACAAATAAATTAATTGTAAATACGACCAAAGTAGCGGCTAAAACACAAGCATTGCTGGGATCAGTCCTCTCTCAAACAATGCCTAAGTACAGGTCGAGTGTTGCCGCATACCCGTGACTTTCGAAAAGTATCAGCAGGTAGGTACCAATTATTATAAAGGGTCTCCTTGCTAAATACCTACCTATTACTGCCAACCTATAGACCGAACCGAAGCCTACCAATTAGCACCCAGTCTAATCTCTTTCTAATTGGGTTGCGTACGACCCCAAACAAATCCTTTGCGTATTTGCGCACATTCTCGTTACCACGCAAAATTCTGATCATTAATTCTGTCTCAATACGTCAAACAGTCCTTCATCAATAAAAAAAAAACATTTAATTTTACATAGGCCTACGTGCCCCTTATAAAACGTCGACAAGAGGTGCACGGTTCGGGTTAGTCGTTTCCTATGAAGAAGAACCGGCAAGAAACTCCACTAGGCAATCATCAATATCAAGCCTTTAAAATAAAAAGAGCTTAGTCTAACTATGCCTTTTAAATATGTCTTGGTTTAAACCCGCCTACACAAGCGTGCGTCTTTCTGATAAGGCTGGATTGTCATCTATCCCTCTCATTCCAAGTTCGTCAGACAAGGATGGATGCTATGCAAATAGTCTGGAGCACTTGAAGCACGCTTTAGTTTCGCTAACGATGTAGGGTGACGGCGTAAATTCGTGGGGCATGAATATACATGGAGAAGAATGCAGGTTTTTGCAAAGGGTTGTGCGCAAAAAGGGGTGTGGTTCATTTAGCAAAGTGCAGTGTCAGTGGCTTTTTAAGGGTCTCTATTTTCTACCAAGTACTTTTATATGGATTTTATGAAACTAAGGAGATAGTTTTACTTCTTTTTCAGGTTTTTGAAGTATATTTTGACGTGAGAAAATGAGACTATACATGATGACGTTATGATTATATAAGCAGGTTCATTAATTCATCAATTTTCCTGTTCATCATCATCATCATCATCAGCCTATAATGTTCCCACTGCTGGGACAGAGGCCTCCTCTCTATGAGAGGGAGTGGACTGTAATCCACCATGCGGGCCCAGTGCGCGTTGGTATGTAGATGTCGCGTCTTCAAATTTATAGTTCTAGGACATGACGGTTTCCTCACGATATTTTCCTTCACTATTTTTGAGTGCAGCGGTGATGAAATTAATTACACAAAGTAATGTGCGCCTGCCTGGGTTCCAACCCACGGTTATTGCTCAGTCGGGGCTGCCGCCACTGGGCCACCGCTGCTCTCTTTTAATTTTCCTGTTGCAAACTATTAAATATGTCCGAAAGGGGAATGGCAGGTCTACCTATATCATTATGCACCCTTCTGCGGTTTAAACCACTGGACTGATGTTCACAAATGAGTTGTTAATCGATTGGAGAAGCGAGGCGTTCTAACACTATGGGTGCCTGTTGTTTTCTAGTTTATAGTTTCACTAATTTTTGTTATAAGATTATTATGACAGTGTTTGTGACTTTACAATAATTATATTAAACTGTAATCGTTCATATTTTAAATGACTAAAGTTTTGATTTACTTTAAAGTTAAGAAAATCCCATCTGTCCCCAAAATAATTTAAAATATTATGATTAAACAAGTTTTCTTTCTCAAATCCTAAAAGCTCCTTGACCTTTTCATCTTAAAATAAACAAAAGCATTAAAATAAAAACTCAAAATCGTAAAAGCCGACAGAAACACGGCTCTCTCATTTTAGAATCCTAAAAATGCACATCAAAGCGTGTACGAGCAATGATAATATTTTGTAAGGCATGCATGTGGGCAGTTTGCTTCGTAAAATGATTAAATGGGAAAAGGATTTATGTACGTATATATTAAAATATTTCAATACACATTGAGGACGCGTTTAAAAGGATTAAGCTAAAATAAACATGGGTTTGAAACCAAACAAAATACCACGCCTGTAATTTCCGAAAAGACAGAAGTATAAGAGAGAGGTATCCTATTAGTACACCCACTTTACCAATTCCGTTTAAGTCACACATAATAGGGGTCGAGCCTATTACCATCAACCCGGCGGTACAACTTCCGAATGGAAAAACGGTTAAGTATTAATATTTAACTTTATTTATAATTTTAAACACAGATTTTGATATACACACATCAAAAGTGTCTAGGGATCAAGCATTTTTATGCGGATTTCTTGAGATTGAGATGTGGCTTTGTAATAAATTTATGATTTTATAAATTTATATGGATCCTTTTTGGTGCATTTCATAATTTGAATCAGGAACTGTGAATCAAATTCGAGTAAAAGATGAAAATCAGCTGTCAATATTTTCCCTATAAAAACATACAACGCATTGAAGACATTATTAGTGCTACTGTTTCCCTACTACTGATTAAAACCAACGTTATTATGGAGCGGCGACGTCATTTAAGCAGGGAAGAAATGCTCAGAGCCGTGGGAATGATAGAAGCTGGTTCCCGGCAACGTACTGTGGCTTTAGCTCTGAATACAAGTCAGAGTGTTATCAGTCGACTTTGGACACGTTACCGAAGCACTGGTACCGTGGCTGAGCGCCATGGAGGACGGTATCGCTGCACCACACGGAGACAAGACCGATACATTCAAATCTTAACTCGAAGAGCTCCAACAATAACCGCCATGATGTTAGCCGTGAGGCTTCATCACTCTTCAGGGAACTTAATTAGCGACCAAACAGTCAGAAACCGCTTGCATGAAGTGAACCTTCATTCCCGAAGACCGCTACGGGTACCACCTATAGCAATGCACAATCGTAGGATTCTATATCAATGGGCTCTTGAACACAGAAATTGGGCAGAAGAACAATGGCGTTTCGTGTGCTTTTCTGATGAGTCTCGTTTTGGTATGAGACCGGATACAAGACGTATACGACACTGGAGAACCCCTGGACGCCAACAGCGATTAAAATCCTGCCAGGAAGTCCATCCTTATAGTGGTGGAACCATCATGGTATGGGCGGGTATTTGGATCGGCGGAAGAACTGAGTTGATTTGGATCAGAGGCAACCTCAACGCTCAAATTTATGCTGAGACGATTGTATCAGACGTCATCGTTCCTCTACAAGTGCAAATCGGTCCCTTATTTCAGCTAATGCATGATAATGCACGACCGCACACCGCAAGAGTTGTAAGACAGACTCTCGCCGCAGCTAACATCAATGTCCTGCCCTGGCCTGCTCAGTCGCCAGACTTGAACCCGATTGAGCATGCATGGGATATGCTACAGAGAAGAGCTCTGCCGAATATGGAGGGTATCCAGTCGCAAGAAGACCTTTTTTTGTTGTTGCAACGAACATGGGCGGCCATTCCACAGCGTGATTTGGATGAACTCATTTTGAGTATGCCAAACCGATGTTCTTGTGTTGTTAGTGTTCGCGGTAGAAACACGAATTATTAATTGTTTAAGTTACCCAATAAATTTTTAAAGAAAACTGTCATTTCAGTCTTTTTTTCGAACTTTAATGTTAGTAGTTCAAATGTCAAAAATCCCTTTATTAGAAAATGGCAAATTTCTTTATTAATGCAAAGGTGACTTGGTTTATCGTTACTGTGACAAACGAAAACACTTTATTTGATGAATCCTTAAAGAAAATTTTAATTAATATCAATCAGGAGAAAAGTTATTGCAAAAATATATGTTGATCCCTAGACACTTTTGATGTGTGTATTTGCGAATGAATGGAAGGTGATACTGACAGAATGTTTTAATTTTTGTGAGAAGAATGCATGACTGTGTTAAATAAATTATATGCATAAATAGTGTAATTGGCTTCGGCCGTTACTATTTAATCATCATCATTTCAGCCGAAAGACATCCACTGCTGGACATGGGCCTCCCCCAACGCCACATTGACATAGGGGGGGTTTTGCCATAATCGCGACGCTTGGCAGGCGGGTTGGCGATCGCAGTGTGGTTGTTACAAAAACACAGAGAACGCTGCTGCCCATTCTCTGGCAAGTCGCTTAGTCGCCTCTTACGACGCCCACGTGAAGATATGGGATGGTGCTATTCTTTACGTCCGACACCATACAGAATGCGTTCTATTTAAATAAATAATTAGTTTACAAAACCATACCTGACCTATGTCACATTGACTGCTAGTCTTGTCGACTACCAATCAGAAACTAATGAGGTCCCCTATTGGGTATTTGTAATAGAAAACTTTACTAGACATTTGATTGAACGAAAACCCAAGGGACGTGTTGTGTAATAAGAGTCTTGTAAATCAATAGTGCCTGCTACAGTTAAGGAAACAAAATGATAACCACCTTTGAAGACCAGCCTCCGTACCATGACGTCTTAAAACATTATTGTTCCATTCCTATTCCAAAGTGAAAAAGAGACGGAGCTATACAGGTCGTCTAGCTCCATCTCTATCCCACTCTGGAATAGGAATGGAATAATAATGTTTTAAGCGTCATGGTACGAACACTGACCGAACTACGCACTGCGTTCATTTGATAGGACTTTGAAAAATATTTCAGTATTATCTGTCTGACTGTCTCGTTGTTGCAGTGGCCGCAAGGGCGACTGTGAACAAGAGAGGTCCAGGGTTCGATCACCAGGTCTGGTAAAACATTTTTGTTTATTTCGGAGACTGGATCTGAGCTCGGTTGATGGTGATAGGCTCGCCTCTATAAAATGAGAATTTAAAATAACTGGCAAAATGTGGGAGGTGTACTATTAAGTACACCTCTGTCTAGCCGTTCAGAGATTACAGGCGAGATCATATGTATTATCTGTCTGTTCAAAGTCCAGTCCTGTCAGTTTGATCGCATCTTTGCGAACCACACATACGAAAATTACAGTCCCAAACAGTAATGTCTTTTTTCAATGTCATTTCATTCATGTTGGCCTGCAGTCTATTTGAAAACGTTTTTGTTCCGTCAGTACCTATACAATGGCTTGTATACGAGTAAATACGCCACCACGAACGAACTGCACTTACTTGATGACAAAACCGTCCATTCATTAGGCAGCCTCGGAACAGGTATTTAGGCTACCCATGCTGCTAGTAATTACTATAATTGATACTCCGAACACGTTACCGAGAAACGTACGGTTTTTAGGTCGTGTCGTACATTTGGTCTGAAGATAAGATACTTTATGGTATCGGAGCTCAATCGATATTTGCCTTTTAAGGTAATTCTAGACAAGGTTTTCCTAACCTTTCGGCGTTTAGAATGGCCTTCTTACTAGAATCCTACATGGAATAAGCTAGTTTTGGCCGTTCTTATTCCAGACAGCATAATCAAGTATTTTTGTGAAACAAAGAAAAATCACAATCAAAAAACAAATAAAAGTACACTGACAGTCCGATCACTAACTATCGAAGTAGATCAATGTCAGTAATTTTGACCAAAAAGTAAAAAACACATTTCTATTTCTTGTTTACTTTAAAAGTAAGTACTCCACCCAAAAACAAAAAAAAAAACAATGCCAGATTTACCTAAAGAAGAAAGTTCTGGAGAAGCCACTTAAAAGTCTACCGATTCAAAAATAAATTGCTCCAGGGAACAAAAGGTGGGACCAAAAATAGCAATGGCGTTTGATAAATCTAAAATAACTGAAAGAGGTTGGGAAGAGTTAAAGGTCGGAGTTGAAAAGTCTATAAAAGGCGTAAGAGAAGAATTGAGGAACTAAGGATATTCGACTTTGGATCAAAGATAATGTTAGAACGTGAATCATGAATTTAACGGTGAATCAGTTCTGACTAAACGCGAGCCTTAGAATGTACATGTGGATTTAAAGGTCATAAAGGTGTGGTTAGAGATCGACCCGTGCGGATGTTATTATTTAGCCACGAGCTCCTCATTAAACACCAACGTAGTATTTTATTACAAGATTACAAGTTTAGAACACGCCAAGATCTGACAAGCTGTCACTTCCGTGTTAACGTCAAACTAGTAGTGTAGTTGATACTAATCAACTATCAAGTTAAAAGCACTAATTTTACGCCTTCCGATCACATTAGGATCATGAGCATGAACGCATGAAGCATGATACGTTAAATTTACACCACAAAGCTCTCTTACTTTCTAATACTAACCAAACCCCAACTTTGTGAATATTTAAGGGTAGGGTATGTTGCCAAAAAGCGTTCTAATTACTTGATAATTACATTGTACATTAGTAGCCTTCTTTGTTATGTATGGGGTATGTTTCTACCCTCAACTTGTTTTGATAACGGTAGACATTTTGTATTACGAGCCTTCTTGTTCTTATCGTCATCCTTGTTTTTTAATTTCGTTTTTTATCTAAATTGGCAGAAATTGTTTATTGTGTTGTCCTTTTTATGTCATGTTCTTTATTTTTAGAATGTGCTCGTGATTGCTTACTTTGATCTTTAAAAGTTGATGTAAATCTTGGATCTACTTGTCTTTGTGTCGGTTGTACTTGTCTTTTATTTTTTCCGTTCCATCTTTCCTTCTATCCACTATCAAACTACCATTTACTCTTTTTTCTTATGAATGATGCAAATCTCGAGGAAAATTTCCTGAACGCATTGCACCGCGGGCTATTAAATCCAATGGTCGCATACACGCAATAAGTACACAGTGAAGTAATAAATGCTTGCGACCGTATTATTTACGCGCACCTGAGCTATATTGCCTCAGAGAACTCTTACGAAGTCTTATCCGGCAAAATTATCTCTGTACACATATGCACTCAATTCTTTAAACATGTCTAAAGAACGAACACGTTTATATTTTAAGGCCGTATCTCCAATATATTCAATGAACAATTTCGGAGTACTACGGAATCATAGGCAGTCTTTGATCTCATGTATCAGTACCATCACATTCGTAGATATTTAGGTTAAAGCTGGACTTCGTAAACAGCATAAATCACTCCTTGACAAATAAACTAATGCTAGCAGGAAAAATGGTAACGAAAAAGGAAGAGTCGCAACGGAATTACTTACTTTTGTATATTTCGCTATTTCATCAAAACATTTGGTTTTTATAGAAGGAATATTAGTATTTAAGTTGGCGAGTTATTTACACGTATGGCCATGAACTCCTAAGATAATGACTAAAATGGCAAAGTTAATTGTACAGGAAAAGTCGCTTATACCTTATAAGTCTAAGTCCTTTCCAAAATGCTTCAAACAATTTAAATAAATTCCATTTCGAGAGTATTTGATTAATGAAAATAGATTTACATTTATACAAGCCTCCCTACAGACCGAATAACCAAATCCCTGAGAACCAAACGCTTATTAATAGCTAGCTAAGTTCGTCAGCATTACCATTAAGAAAAGTTAAGCCAGAACCCATTACAGCCGTTACACCATCAATCAATCAGAAGATTGAACGGGAAATTAGTCCGGAATGTTATGATAACAAAGCTAATATTATCAACATTCCACGTCAACCACAGCATTCTAAGAACACAATACACGTTACATCCGAAAATAGTCCACAAGCCGACATACTTAGCAGAGCAAGGCAATAATACCAAGACACAGAACTGGTTTTCACAAGGGCGGCGAACAAACGGCCTTGCTCCTACTCCTCACGTGAAACTCGAGACTGCTGACGTAACGAGTTCAAATTCATCAGAGGAACCCTAATTTATAAGGATAATATGGGGTTACTTATAAGAAATATAGGGGTAGTATGACTAAAGACAAAGATAGGTTGACGACATCGATGAAATTGCTGGACCTTTCTCCGATTCACTTGGTATTATAAGAGAAGGGACGCAAAAGGTTGGTTGGAATGAAAATAGTATCAATATCAGCAGATGGTCAAAACGATCCTTAGATGAGGATGATGATATCTTCAGAATCGAGTCGAAATATTTATCAAAAAGAACATTTCATACATCACACGTTTCCAACTTTGATAATGGTAATGACAGTTCACGAAAGGCCGGCGGCCTTTAGTTCAACATTTGACCAGCTAACGCTAATGATCCTTCGAAATTGGATTTCGGACAATATGTGTCGGAATTTCTTACAAAACCATCTATATGTTGATTAAGTCCAGAATGGAAATTAATGAATCTGTTGCCATTTCCACGCTTCGCTGGAGACAGCTAAATTGTTCACATGTCAGTTGGAATTACTGGCTTTTATTAATATCTAATTATGCTCTGTCACTTCATGACTTAATTACCAACGTGATCAATATAATGTTGAATAATATAAAAGTCTGTTCAGTATTGTATCGTAAGTAACATTTGGTTTTACCTTTTTTTTTTAAACAATATAAGTAAGCTTGCGTTTGACAGCAACTCGCCTGATGCGAAGCGATGATGAGGTCTAGAATTTAAGGTCCTCAGCTTTGATTATGTTACCTAAATAAATTGTTATCTACCGCAAAATTGTAAAGCTTTTCAGCTCTGACATCAAATTTTAAACTATTCCAAAAATTCAGTGTGTACAAAAGGATGGCTTCACACAAAACATCTAAAGTATTCAGTTTCGCTCTCGAGATATGACGACCTTTATACGTTTGAGCATCAACAGAGTCGAGCGAGCCACCAAACCGGTATTTATTTATACTCCTGACATTTAGCCGAGCTACATATGAAAATAATTTTGATTCGTAATTGTTCCAAGCTAGTTAGAAATGTTCTATTTAAAGTTAGTTTAGCCGAGTTGTCTCTTTGCTCTTGATTTGTTAATGAATTTGTGATGTTCCCTTTTACAGTTGTAAGGTTTTCCATTGTATTTGTACAGCCTTTAGTATGTTATTTTAATAAACTGACAGTCTCCGCTGCTGCTTTGAATTTCAGTAACGTAAAGAAAACATTTTCCTCAAATGAAATCCAAACACAATTTTATACAAGCCGTAGAATTATTCTAATATTTGAGCTGAAGCCTATAACTTTATTATTCGTATGAAAAATAGATTTCCAGTATTATTTAGACCAGACTTTCAAACGAGATATATAATATCCTCACTTCTCCTTAATAAAATGTATTGTTATTTAGAAGCTTATCGAGAAACAGATAATATATCGGATAGTATGTAATATATCTTGTGGATTATATTTATATTGGACAAATATTTATCTTATTTCCAGACTAGACGATTAAATCTCTATGACTTAAGATATAGTGTCTATGAATATTCATTAATTACTAATTGACTATTAGCAACAAGGAAAATGGCGTATTTGAGTATTATTTTTGTACCTTTGACTAAGACTTTCGTCACCGCTACATGATGATTAGTTTTATCCTGTCTTTTGTATAAAACACGTTTCTAGTACATAAAATAGTGGTAATACCTACATGGATTTTATTTATTTATTTACTACTCAACTTTATTTACAATACTGGTACGGTCTGCAAAGGAGATAAGTTACCAAGTTCTCATACTACTAGTATGAAAACTTGGTTACTTGTCTCCTTTGCCGACTGTACATAGGCGGACTACAGTCCGACTGGTAGAGAATGCCTTGCCACAAGGCATTCTCTACCAGTCAAACTTTGGTTTAAAACTCATTATGATAGGTTACAAAATACAAAATTTGTCTGTAAATATATATTCTATAAATAACCACATTGTATTAGTCAGGCGTTTCCTACTGAGTCAGCTTTAGCAGCATCGAAAGCTAATCAACACAACTTTTTAGCAAGATTGCTTATAATTGCAAATTAATTAAATCTTACCTATTCAGACTAACGTAATCTCTTGTAATAACAAAGTGACTTAAACTTGGTTGACAAAACAATTAAAACATAAATTTTAACACGAGAAATGTTTCAAGTCAACTCATTTCATAATACCCACATTCATTACCACAAAATGACTATTAAATGAAATTGTAACCTAGCCAAAATTTCAAAGTCACCTTACCTGTCAAGAGTTATCACAGAGAATACCTTTCGCTCTCAACTTACGTCGAAAAGCTTTTAAAATGAATCCGACATTCAAAATGTAGTGACACAGAACATAATAAATGTTGGAGAACTGTTTGACAGTAAACGTGTAAAGGCTAGAAAATGAAAAATACCTTTGTACACGTCAATACATTTCAGTTTACAATTTTTACTAAATTTTCAAAATATTTTACTTAACACATAAACATAACACCAGCCTGTAAACCCCTATTAAAGGGTTTGAGCAGAGGTGCGCCAGTTATGTTTTGAGTCCCATGTAAATGCGGGCGAACCTTTTGCCATCAACCGGGCACAAATCCAGACTCCGTGGCCGCTATTGAGAAATTACTGATTGAAAAACCCAATAACACTTTGCCCGACCTGGGAATCGAACTCAAGACCTCATGCTCAGCAGTCGCGCTTGCAACCACTAAACGAACGAGGCTGCCGATTTTCACTAAATTACAAAATATTTTACTTATTCTTTTATCTTCGGACAGCCTTTCAAGCTCTCTTCAACAAAATGATATTTAACTTCAATTTTAGCTCCTACTCAAGCTCTGTCATCATATTCACTCTGATAAGTGTAATCAAAACACAAAAGCCTTCTCCGAACTGCGGCCTAAGTGACAGTTCATATTTGTAGTACGCTCTCAGCTTTCAAGAACTGCTTTGACAGGCAGACAGATAGACATAGCGACTATGTTATATACAATGATGGAAGTAAAACTTTAACGAACAAAATATTAATCATGATTCCGAGCATCGCAGGCTTAAAAGTCCTACCAAAATTAATATTTCGCTTGAAATTTTCCATTTTCCAGTCCATCGTTGGAAGTTTTGTTCGAAACTAATTTGCGCGTTTCGAATCGAATTGTTTTCCAATGCCAGTTATTGTTGCTGGACTTTTTCAGAGTTGCATGATATATTGCGAACGCTCGTCTTTTTACTGGCAAAGTTTTTGAAAGGTCTACAGATGGTGAGGGACTATTATAAGGATTATTCGGTCCATTAATTCTTTTTGTACGGTTCAAAAGGTGGTCTTTGGATACATGAATCACTCCGTGGAAACGTAACGAGCGTTTGATAAAAAACAGATGTATTTATATTTGAGAATGCTTTAGGGACTCATCGGTGACTCTTTGGAGCTGAATAACAACTCCAAATACATGTTGTTGTTATTGATAGGAGTAAAAAATAGACTAACACTAATGACAGCTCAGATTTATAAGGCGATACATGCCAGGATTAAAAATAAAATCGTTATATTTTTAGACACAAACACATTGTACACCCAGGTGTTTAATTAAGCTCATTTTCCTCTTCATTCATGAACATATTTCTTTCTCCTTTTCTAAGTGGTCTTTTTTGACACGAAACCGTGGGCGTCAACTAATGAATCACATTGACAACATGCGTCACTAGTTAACAGAGCATCATTGATATTATCTCATTCTTTGTTTACAGTGTTAAAAACTTAAATTATGAAGTAGCTGGTCAAGAGACTTAAAGAATTATATGAAAAAGTAGTAAATAACGAGGCGGCTGACAAGGGTGGAAAACAAAATGAGGCGCTGACCGAAAGTAAAATGGGGAAGATGATGAACAAAGTCTTGGTCAGTGGAAAGAGACTAGGGATTCTCCTGCCCTTGAGGCGAAAAATCCAAAACCGACATATGCGGCGTCAAGCCTGGATAAGTAACCAGCAAGATGTTTCACGATCCTCAGCATTAAGAGACCGAGTAAATATCACACCTATAATCCATAGACAGAGCTGTACATAATATGACACCCACATTTCGCCAGTTATGAAGAAGAACTGGAGCTCTATAGAATATATCTTTCGTGAAGTTGGCACGAAGATAAAAGGACGTCACGTCCGCCGATGTTCGTGCAGGTGTAGTTTGACGATTTATATTAATTTAAAACCATCCTAGACAGGATGGAAATAAATGACGTTTAAGTCCTTGAATTCCGCAGTCTCTTTCATTTGACATTTTTACTCTTAGTGACGAAAAGATTTCAGAAATAACTTCCTACCTTCCTGTAATATATATGTACTGTTATTGGATTCTAAGAAAGAAATATATTGAAACGGTTTCACGTCTATAATTGTGAAAACCAAGCTTACCATAATAATAAATGGCAATACATTACTGTTTGTTGCTACGGGCATGTTAAAAAGGAAATACATGAGTACACATAGGTACGTATAATAGGTACTACCTGACTACTTTAAAGCAATGAAGAAGATACTATCAAGGTGGATTGGAGGCGATGCAACAGCCAGTCTATAATATGTTGTTATTTAAAGGAATCACGACATAACATACATTCATAACATAACATAATTCCTGTAAAGAGGGAGGGAGGGTAAGACAGAGGTGTTCCTAGTTGTACCTACATCTACATTTCGCCAGTTATGTTTAAATCCCGAGGAGCTCGTGGCTAAATAATAACATCCGCACAAGTCGATCTTTAAGGTTAGGCCGTGCTTGTCGAAGTTGGTCCGAATGAGTGACCGTCGGTCCCGGCTGTCATTTGTAGATCTTTGACAGTCGATACGAGTATTCAGAAGCCAAAAGTCTGACATCCAGTCTTACCAATGGGTATCGCATTACCTAGTTACTGGGCTGTGATGGTCAGATAGGCAGTCGCTTCATGTAAAATACTGGTACTCAGCTGCATCCTGTTAGACTGGAAGCCGACCCCAAGATAGTTTGGGAAAAGGCTAGGCAGATGATGGTTTAAATCCCATGTAATAGGGATCGAACCTATTGCCTATTCAACTGATAAATTCCTCAAAAAGAAACTACTTACACAGCAGATACGAAGAGCCTAGTTTAGGACACAGGCCACAAATATGAGACCCACATTGGAGGTCTTAGTATATGCACAGAAAACTCGGTAAATGGATCAAGCGGCTACAACTTGACACTAGCTAGGGGCTTTCAACACGCTTTTAGGATTAAAACGAAAGCTTTCAGCACTAAATATGCTGCCAACAATTAGTTTCGAACGAGAGAACTTGAGAGAGCACTTACGGTCTTTCGCACTACATAGTTAATTTTTTTTGTGTAGTTTAGAGCGAATATGAGAGCAAATCGATGGTAGGAATTTCAAGTGTCGTAAATCCTACTACCTTAGTATAAAAGCGTAACTTTGGGAGGATGGATGGATGGATCTTTGCTATCCCTTTACGCAAAAACTACTGGATGGATCTAGATTACATTTGGCACAGAGATAAATATGGATGACTTGTAATTAGCGACCGATACTTAAACACGTAATTATACTCATGATAACAAACAGCTTTCCCAAAGAAACATATTTTTTATACTCATTACCTTTTATCACGAGCTGATAGGCCAAAGGCGCGCGCTCGCGAATTTCATACGGCTGTTGAATTATTGTGATAAAAGTGAATGAGTATAAAAAAAAATGTTTCTTTGGGAAAGCTGTTTGATATCATGAGTATAATCACTTGTTTAAGTATCGGTCACTAATTACCAATCACCTTATACTAGTGTAGAGAGAGAGGCATAAACTAGTGTCATATAAATTCAATATCCCTACGAAATTTGGCTGGTTTTCAGATGCATTATGTTAGACTAGGAGCCGACCCCAAAATAAGTAGGGAAAGGGCTAGATAGTCGATGATGATGTCCCTTCCAACATTTGAAACCACCATTCAATTGTTTATTTACTTTATAAGGACATAGTTGCTAGTTTCTCACATGACATTATGAAATACCTACATTAAGATGGTATAGCTGAGCTTCTTAAGATTCCAATAAATATACCAAATTAAATCCATTTCACGTGCGCGGTGCGACATATTAAAACAGGTTACCTATTACTTAAAAATATCCAACAAAAGAAACATAATTGAATTAGTAATTTTGAACGAAATGTAAATTCCCAAACATTTCATAATTTACATAACGAAACATCTCATGAATTTCAACAATTAGAAATGCTGTCTTAGACATCAAATTATTTTGAATAAGCATATATATTAATTCTGATTAATAAAACGCAAACTTTATACTTAAATTAATAACGACCTCTGTGACCACAAAATTAAAAGAACACAATAAACACAACTCTTTTTACGTCAAAAGTCACGTAAGATCACAAAAACTTTGGACGCACGACAAAAAACGATTTAGCTATAGTCGAATCAGACAGTCTGTTGATGACGTTATTCAATGATATGACAGAATTAAAGAATGGACCTGTAAGAAAAAAAAATGAGATATTAGTAAAAAAACATCAAAATCGCGCCCAGTCGTTTGGGAGCTACGGTGCCACAGATTAACACATTAAACTTATAACACTCCTCATTTTTTGACGGGGGTTTAGAAGTTATTTGGGAGATCGGCCAAAGAAGGCAAGATACAGAGAAGATTGACTAAGGGGTATCAATTAGCTCAAGCCCCAAATGTGGGTCAATACAGGTTATTAACACAACTGCTAAGCGTCCTCATTCGATCCCTGAGTTCCTCAAAGTTTTAACTGAGGTTTTCCATTATGAAGTGCATACTAGTAGCTGGACTTATGTTCAGTTTATGGCAAAATGCTCGCCCATGGGACTGAAAAACATAACAGACGAAATGTGGGTTTACTCATACCCTGTCATTCTGTCTATCCCGGAGAATTAAGAGGAGATGTTATGACCTTTTCCGCATTAAGAAGTTTGAGGCATATTCACATACAAACTTATGTTATGTTATGAAGGTTCAAAATTATAATGAAGAAGAATAAAGTGTTTGTTTCCACGATGCTACTCGTCATAATTATCATCATCAGCATATAATGTTCCCATTGCTGGGAAACAAGCCTCCTCTATAGGAGTGGGCTGTAATCCACCACGTGGGCCCAATGCGGGTTGGTAGATGTCACATGTCTTCAAATTTTTCGTTCCAGAACATTTTCCTCACGAAGTCCTCACGATACTACTCGTGTTAGCACCTATTTCAAAGATACTTATCACTTCAACAAGAAGATTACTTTTATCGTAAACTTCCTACACACGTAAGATACTTGCGATGAAAAGCCCTCAGGCGTCACAAGCAAAATTCTTATACTACTTATTTTTTATCTTGTAAAAAAACTAACTTTGTATGAGTTTTCCCACGTATATAATGTTGGTGCCTCGAGGCAGTCTTGGGGAGTCACCGAAGTGTACTGTAGATTTTAAACCAATATACTTAGCCGTAGGCAAAGTTACAAGTGAAGATCTAATCTAACATGTACAACATTAAGATCAAAATGTGAAGTAATTATAATGATGGACAGATTTTTTAATAGGTTTGTCAATAATGTTTTAAATCATTAATCACTATTGCAAGTCTTGTATTATGTACTTATTAATGATACCTAATAATTGCCTAAAACACGTGATGAAACTAAAAAACTTTCAATATTTTTAAAGTGATAAAAGCTTCCCATAAGTAAATATGAGCAATATTAACGAATGTATACTTTAAGAAATTTCAGCACACATAAATTATGAATTTAATTTTTGAGAAGCGGCGCCTCATACTCCTAAAAAACATTAATTCAGTAATAAGAGGAGGTTTCCAAGCAATATTATGAATTCGTACACGTACATATTAAAAGACAACACGCGGTATGGGATGAAACGTAAATTTAATTAATTAGAAAACATGTTTTCAGTGAATTTCTATTACCAAAAGAGACAACAATGACAAGAAGAAGGATATATTGCGATTACTGATAAGAATTCTATTTGCTAAACATATATAATTAAAGCCTAACATTTATATTCATAAAGCCACGATTTTTCATGGTTCTGTTACCGGGAACATAAAACTCAAAGAAAAATATACCATAGAATTAGATTAGAGATTGCGCGGACATAAGAAACTTATAGATGAGGTTCTTCGGAAAAGTCAGGTGCATTGTACGCGCAACCGGCACGCCTATATGAACAGATGTATGGACGTGGATGAGGCAAAAGGAGAATGTAAGGAACGTAGCGGCTGGCGTTATGTGGTTCCTGCCTACCCCATGAGAAAAAGTAACTTACATCGACATGCTGACTGTAAGTGGTAAAGTAAAAAGAACATTAAGAGCGTTTACGCTTTACGACATTTCATACAAACTTTCAAGGGCTTATTTTCCGTAATTACTGAACCGATTTTAATGAAACTACATACGCATAAGCAGGATACATTGGTCTAAAAAGTTACTACAAAACATTTTCAAAAAATAGTGTTACAGCTAAATTAGACCGATTATAAATTATCTATAGAAACATAAATTTCGAAAATGTCTTTTCTATAGATAATTTATAATCGGTCACTTTTTAGACCAATGTATCCTGCTTATGCGTATGCAGTTTCAACAAAATCGATTAAGTCATTTCAGAAAAAAGGGACTTGAAAGTTTGTATGAAATGCCGTAAGGCGTAAACGCTCCTAAGTGAAAATCGACAATTATGGCCGAGTTAAAATTCAAACACAACCCAAAGCTTATAATTACAACTTCTACCAACATTACAAAAACACATTAACCCAACAAACGTTTCCTAACTAAACCATTTGACCCAAAAAGCAAACGCAAAGGCAAATGGCACAAGTGTCCGAGGCATAAAATTATAAAAGGCACGGTGCCTCAGGGCCCTAAACTAAACTTTTTTACAATCCCATTACATGGATTCACGACAAGAGAGCGATTTCGCCGTTATTTACCCTTGGGGGAACAGAAAGTTAAAAGGACCAACAGAGGAAAAGTTTAAGGTCGCGGAAAAATTATACGATTCTTTTTTTGGGTAACGACGGATGATGGAGTGTCTCATTATATGGACAGATTTAATGTAGTTTGAAAATCCAAGGTCATTTTGCAAATCCCTTCATACCTGAGGGTCTAGAAAATTAGAAATCGCTACCAGTTTTTCTGTAGCTTTTTTTAATCAAATACATTACCGATTTTTCCATTATCGTAGTAGCTAAAATAAATCTTAAGCGGTAATTATCAGAATCAGATACTGGTTATTTACCCTGCACAAACTTTTAACTTCTATCACATCAACTATATCTGAGCACAACGAACCTCTTTTTGATAGGTTTTAGTATTTTTTTCTCTTCGTGTTTTTTCATAATGTTCTTTTGGAATTGTACAGATATTTTGTTTCCTATGACAGTATACTTTTACCTTTCAGGAAACCTCTACAACATATTGTATCTAGCTAAAGTTTGATTGCATTCCTCTAATTCTAAAAACTCGACCCGAAAGAATAACATAAGTATAGCCAATAATGTTCCCAAGAGACACAAACGAACTCTATCTATGACAGTGTCACATACATAACACAGACTACACAATAATATTCCTTAGTCAGCCACCCAAGAGCAAAACCCTCATATAACATTTGAGAAAGTGTCAAAACATGACATACACGATACATTTGCCGTATCGTACTCCGACAACACATAAAAAGTTACCGACGCTGTCAAAAGGGAAGATCGCTTCCGTAGGGATGTCATGTGAACATAGTATGATACAGAAGGCCTGTCGTATATCTTTCTTATGCTAGTTTTGACGAACACTACGCGACAACTAAAAGTCATCATTCTCCTAGCCTTACCCAAATGTATTTGAGGTCAACGCAGCATGTCGTCTTCTTCCATACTTCTTTATTACTCGTCATCTGATCAGACACCTCTTTCTTGCCACATCATCAACCACAGAGTTCATCCATCGTTTCTGTGGTCTTCCTCTACTCTTAAAGCCATCCAAATTCTTACTCAAAACTTTCCTCACGACATTTTGCTCCTTCCTCCGCATCAGAATCCCGTACCAAGCCAACGCGACAACTTAAAGGAATGTCTAATAAATGCTCGCTGTTGGATTTCCAGATTTCGATGATCAAGGGTCGAAAATGAATTTTAAATCATACGCCATCATCATCTGCCTAGCATTTTCCCAAACTATCTTGGGGGTTCTTCCAGTCTAACCGGATGCAGCTGAGTACCAGTATTTTAAATAAGGCGACTGCCTATCTGACCTCCACAACCCAATAACTGGGTAATAAGATACCTCTTGATAAGACTAGATGTCAGACTTTTGGCTTCTGACTACTCGTAACGACTGTCAAAGATCTACAAATGACAGCCGGGACCAAGGGCTTAACGAGCTTTCCGAGGCACGGAGGAAACTCGGTATGTAATTATGGTCACCCATCCACGGACCAACCTCGGCAAGCACAGTTTAACCTTAAAGATCGACCCGTAGGGCTGGTATTATTTAGCCACGAGCTCCTCTCTCTTTAAATCAAACTCCTGTAGTCGCTAAAATAACTAAAGGTGCTATTATTAGTGTGAATTTGAAGTCCCGAAGTGGTCCTTTTATGAAAAGTTCTGTACAGTGGCTTTAAGATAAAAAAAAACTACATGTGTATTTATTGTTTTCCAATAACTGATGTTTGAGTCGAATGAGTAAGTAGTGTATTGGTAAAGTGCATGTCTACAAGAAAATTGAAAAGTTATGTTCGTTAGATGTGATACTTACGTTATTTCTGATTTTCATCATAAAATTAAAGCGACAGAACAAAAATCATAAAAAAATATCTTTCAAATATCTTATAGATCGTTCCTCATCTTGAACGCCAACAATAATCACTTAAACAAACACTCATTTACACAAAAACACACATAAACAAACAAATCAGATGGAAACTTCCCCGTTGATGCGAATGTTATAAATAAGTACGTACATAATATAAAACACACAGACAGCTACAAAGTTGATAGGTACACATGGCGACATTTCATCTATTAATTCCCAGCATAACATGGCCTCGATTTGTATAGATTTCTAATACAATGAGAGATCCCTGTATACTGGGTTTAATAACTTGGTTGGACGTCGTGCGTACTTATTAATTGAATGGCTTCTCTGCACGTGGGTTGGCCATGGATTATGATAGGCTAACAGACACGACATTGTGATTAAGTGATTAGAACTCGATCGTATTGTGCCTAAGGGGGAATTAATAGATATGAACTACAATCTATTAATATATTCTCATTTAGATTATCTAAAGCTGCACTAAAATACTATTTATTTCAGATAGGTACATTTAAAGTTTAAATATAATACAAGGTGTCTTGCATCCTCGTCAAAATTCAGGCTGTTGTCACAGAATACATAAATAATCAATATAAATTACGGTACCTAGTTAATTTTTAAAAAACATTGCTTTTTTTTGTTGTTTAAATTTGTCAGTATATCAGAATAACTTCCTTAACGTCGTTTAGGGAATAAGACATAACCGAATAAAAGTTTGACAATTTTTGTATGTGTGTAAGCGTGTTTATAAGGCGAGAATCAAACGGGCCACGTTTAAAACATGGGTGGTTCACACTTACCGATTTCCGTAAAGGAAAAAAAAAAATATTGAATAGGGGCGAGAATCATTAGCATAGTTACCTCCTTGAATTTGACGAGGTTGCAAAGCAACACCTTGTATACTTATCAGAAAAAAGAAAGACGAAGTGAATGATTCCGGCCTGAAATAATGCTAATAACTAAGGTACTATAACCTATAACCCTATAATAGTTAGGCAGAGATGTCCTTATAGAACACCAACTTTTCGCCAGTTATGTTTCATTCGCATGCAACTGGAAGCGAGCCTATTGCCTTCAATCGGGAATTTTCTGATGGAACAACCCAATAACGCTTTGCTCAACATGGGAATCGAAACAAGGTCGTCCTGCTCACCAGAAAATCTCGCAACCACCAGACCAACAAGGCAGTCAATAAATAATAAGTTATGAAAGCAAATAGGTAAGTAATAAATTATTGAACCATATCGCAATGGGACGGACTCTTACCCTATTTTCAATTAAGCTGACTCTAAAACAAAGCAGCGTTGTAAATATTCCTAATTGGGCCACAAGGGACCACAGAAACCTGTGAGCTAATCCGTTAATTATTTAGGTTCTTTACCCTCTGATTAATAACTGAGTATGTATAATCAACGGCTGTTTAAAGCTTATTTTACCCTGGATTATCATAACCAAATACCTCTGTAAAGGATATCTATATCTTTGAACCAGTCAATGCCTCAATGATATGACAACTAGTCTAACCAAGGGCTTATTACTTTTTTTATTTTCTTTATTTAAGGAAAAACAAACAATAGCACAATAAAACTTAGTCACAATATCTTAAATATTACATTTTTAACAATTACGCTACCCACTACGTTCTCCACATATAACAATTTAAAGTATTTTAAACTAGCTAGTAACAACGTAAATACAATACCTACAAAACAGTCATTATCCTGGAACTAATATCTGGATTTTTAAATATATTTATAAAAGAAAAAACCCAGTGTTAAATGAGTTATTTGAAGTCAGATAGGCAGTCGCTCCATGTAAAAAATGGTACTCAGCTGCATCCGGCCCCAATATGATCGGGAAAAGGGAGATGATGGTGATCAGTCAATGTAGAAGAAGCCAAGTGGCAAAGAATCCAAATGAATTATGATCATCATTTGCCTAGCCTTTTCCCAAACTATCTTTGGGTCGAGTTCCAATCTAACCGGATGCAGCTGAGTACCTGTATTTTACATGAAGCGACTGCCTATCTGACCCCCACAACCCCAGAAATTGGGTAAACGATACTCCTTGGTAAAAATTGACGTTAGAAGACACAAGGAACCTAGTCAATGACAGTGTCAAATTTGATGCTTCATTTATTACGGCTAGGCACTGTACTTATTTATGACGTCATAAACATAGTATTGAAAGTATGAACGAGTATTCCGTGACTATAGTACTCCTTTTCACCTATAGAGGATCATAAAAATGTTTATTGGTATAGAAATTCGTCTATTACAACCTCGTCTTGGCGAACTTAAAATGGGATATAAACTAGTACTAAAAAGTTACGACTGTCTTGTTGGTCTAGTAAACGCAATCGCGACTGCTGAGCATAAAGGTCTGGGTTTGATTCTCGGGTCGGGCAAATTGTTATTAGGTTTTTCTATAAGAAATTTCTCAGTAGCAGCACAAATCCAGACTCCCTGTCTGGATTTGTGTCCGGTTGGTGGCAATGGATTTTTTTTATTTGGAAAACACGTTGCCCCACAGTAGGAATTTCTCCTGAATCGTGGGTGCGTTTACAAACATTTAAACTAACTTAAATATCTGTAGGCCATACAAATATTTATTCCGTGCAGGGATCGAACCCGCGACAAGCAGCGCAGCAGTCGATAGCTCAACCACTGCGCCAACCGTGCCGTGGGGGTTCGCCCCCTATTACATGGGACTTAAACATAACTGGCGAAATGTGCCTATTAGGTACACCTCTGCCTAACCATTCGGGGATTACAGGCGTAATGTTTAAAGTAACGAAGGCTGCAGTTTTAAACACGAAAACGAAGAATATTCATCTACCTTTGCATTGTAACTTTAAGAATAACGGTTTCCCCACATTTCACTGGTTAAGCATTTTCCAAATAGGATTACATTGGACGTTGATGTATGCTCTTGGAACTGGGGCAGTGAAATGCAAAGTAGGGAAAAGAAATATCAAGCCGGAGAACTTAACTTACAAAGGTGGGGTAACGTTAGAATTATGGAAATGCAAATCCATCGTTCTTTTATGAATGATATCCGGAAAATTGCGAAGATAAAGTATTTTTACCATTGCCGCTCCAAAAAGGGCAGTTGTTTCATCGATAAGTGAATAAAACGCTCTTTTAGTCCCTAGTGAATAAAAACATTTTGAATTTGGAACAAGCTCGAATTATACGTGAGGCATACTGAAAGTTTCTGGATCTGGCCACTTACAATAGAAGTATGAAGAAACCAAATATGGTAGGGAATTTTAAAATGAGAGCATGTTACTTTTTATGTTCAGAGAATGAAATTCCCTTTATTTCACTTGTTGTATTATCTAATATTATTGCACACATATAAGACAAACAATAAAAATAAAAAGTAGAAATAGAAAGTCAACTTGCAGAGAAAAGAGTGACTAAAAATCTCTAAAAATCAACACAGAGATTAAAGCGAATATGCATAGGTACTAAGACTTAACTACTCTTTCCAATTAAAATGATGGATTAACCTATTATGATAGTAATTAAATACATATATTTTTATCCATCAACATCTTTCTATGTAGGTAAAAATGTCACAAATCGCGTGCTACCACCACATCTACGTAATATAATGATCTGAGTAATGTCAATTACAATAATAATCTAGTTGTGTATGACAACTGTAATAACAATTAAATCATTATCATTTAAATATGCATTCTTATACATATTGATTGGTATGCATTGTTATTGCTTCTTAATGTGAGATTATGGAATCAAAAGACAATTAAATCTATACTAATATTATAAAGCTGAAGAGTTTGTTTGGTTGAACGCGCTCATCTCGGGAACTACAACTACTTGGTTTGAATTGAAAAAATGTTGGATAGCACATTTATCGAGGAAGAACATCTATCAAAATGCAAACACGAGGAAACTATGACGCAGACGAAGTGGCGCGGGTCGAGACGAAAAGGTATACACCGAATATTTCAAATTATTTATTAGTCAAAGCAGAAGCTAATCAGTATTTAACACAAATGAAAAGCCACCCGAATTTACGTACTGGTAAGCCCGGATAACCTAATCCTGCCAAGCTTCTCTGTTTCAAAACTGTCACAGAACTGTCTGCCAAGCGTCCGAAGATGGCTTAACGAAGGTACTGTTATATCCGTAACATAGAAGGTACCTACACAATAAAATAAATTGACTTACGAATAGCCACTTAGCCAGACGTGATCGAACATAATTAAAACAACTCGGTCGCAAAGTCTTCGGGGTTAAACCAAGCTTAACCGTAGCTCTAAACTTTGAATCGTATAATACTTTCCGAGTCACGGCAAGACTTTAAAAACCTCACGTCCAGTTTCAAAAGTTGACTTTCATGTAGCCTGTTCTTGGTAGTTTTCTTGTAGGTACGTTTTCATGATTCCGAACCTAAGGGGTTCCAATGGGACCCTATTACTTAAGGCCCCGCTGTCTGTTCGTCCTTCTGCTTGTTCGTCTGCCACAGGGCTTTATCTTTTAAACCGTAGTTTGTAGACACTTGAAATTATCACAGAGCGTGTATAATTAAAATGGACGCTATATAATAATAAGGTAGAAATAAACACCGTAAAAAAGCACAACAAAATTAAAGTCCAAAGATACAGGATGCAGGCCCGTTTTACCAACAATTTATTTCATTTCAACAATAGCTTACAACACTGTCCGAATCAACAAAAAGCCAATTGATGGGGCCAAAGACCCAACACAATATAATAATTACGACAATTATAAAGTTTTTTCTTGCAAAGTACTTGCGTACAACAATTATTCTACGATTGAGACGCGAAGTAATTTGGAGGAAATTATCTAAGTTTTTCGTAGCATACAATTAAAGAATTACAAAATATCGGAAAAGAATTTGACAATACTTTTTTTGGACAGTGACTGTTAGTACAGACAGCGTATGTGCTAACCTCTCTACAGTCCGGCCGAGTACGCCAGGGGGGTTACTACTTAATGAAGCTGTCTGTACAAAACCAGCCGAAGTCATGGTAAATATACTAGTCTGTCAACAAAGTAGCAAGCCTTTACGGTCGGTTTTTACTAAAGTACCTATAGTTTTCCATATTAATTCAGCCTTCAAGAAAATTTAGGCCCGACAAAAAGAAAATCAGTAACGCCTATGTAAACATTTATTCGGTCGCAAAACTAAGAAAAACTTAATGAATATTCCTCATTACTTTTGATACATATTTGCAAGCTTAGTTACCGTATGCTAAAGAGACACACAAATTCGTAATTTACCCGCCCTCATGAATAATCAACGGTTATTTAAAATACCCGCCCCATCGCGAAAATTTAAAAACTTTGATCCGAGAACCAATTCGCATGGGATTAATTAGAAGTCTTTTACTTACTT
This sequence comes from Cerastis rubricosa, assembly GCA_949152445.1. NCBI lineage: Eukaryota > Metazoa > Arthropoda > Insecta > Lepidoptera > Noctuidae > Cerastis > Cerastis rubricosa. The sequence goes on along the minus strand of OX424548.1, from coordinate 12,151,994 downwards.
GTTAAAAGCAGGTTCTTTTTGAATTCGTGTTATTTGTATACCGATGTTAATAAGATAATTTATTCCGCCTTAAATCTGTAAAGATTTTAGAGGGAGGGATTGTACACCGGAAAATGGAAAAAGACGTTTCGGTCCTTTTAGAAGTTGCGATTTTCTTTGAAATATTTTGTAACTTGAGACGTATTTTTAGCAAGTTAGTATGATTTATTCAGTAGAAGTGATAATTCGAGTTCATCTGCCGTAACTTTAAACGACTAAAAAGGGTTTCCATGTTTTTAATAAATCTTTAAATATTCTTTGTGGAAGTTTAAACCCATTTGGGAATCTTAAAAGCTAGATCATTATTTCCACCCATTTCCACATCTTGAAATAATAAATCCACACTTTTCGACCTGCTTCCACTTTATTATAATTTAATTTGTTCAGCGCGATTATAATCATATTCCTACCCATCTCGGTAACCGTTTGAAATATCTTCTTCTACCTATAACTAAATTTCTCACATATTCAAGAGTAACACTGTTCTTAAAAAACCGGCCAAGATCGCTTCACATCGAGCAAGTTGTGGCCAAACGCAAGAATGTTTGGAAAAGAAAATTTACTGGCATATAATAATTGTCTTAGTAGTTTAAGTTGCAGGTTTAGCCATATGAGAGGTAAAATGTTTAAAGGAGATGAAAATGCGGAAAAGGATATCAACCCTAGCATCAACTAATTTTGAATCAGTCTTTTTAGGGTTCCGTACCCAAAGGGTCAAACGGAACCCTATTACTGTGACTTCGCTGTCCGTCCGTCCGTCTGCCACCAGGCTGTATCTCATGAACCGTGATAGTTAGCCAGTTGAAATTTCAACAGATTATGTATTTCTGTTGCCGCTATAACGAAAAATACTAAAAACAGAATAAAATAAATATTTAAGGGGGCTCCTAAACAAAAAAGTGATTCTTATGCTCGTTTTTATAAATAATGGTACGTAACCCTTCGTGCGCGAGTCCGACTCGCCGGTTTTTTTCTGTTATATTTCTATTAATACTTCCATATGTTATGCCCCTAAAAAGTTTCATATTTTATACTACCTATCTTTTAATCTCCCCGCCTTCCTATAACCACATTACTCACATATTCACGAGTTAAAGTACATAGAACCTGATATTAATTCCGATGGCGTATGGCGTTGGAAGCGGATTCCTTGTATGTCGCAGACGGTACCGTATCGGATACGTCACTGACGGATTGTAGTTTGTGATAGAAGTATAGAGTTCAAAATTGTATTCCTTTCCGAAGGTGTTCTCTATCAATCAATGTAAATACATCTTTTTTATATAAGGAATATAATTTATTATTATAATCAGTCTTCGGTTCCTTTATACCAATTTACTCGGAGTAGGTAATATTATACTGTAAAAAAAAATAAGTTAAAATAGAATCTTGCATTTTTTTTGTAACACTTTTTACCCTTACAATCGATACATTTGCCTTGGAGTCTCCTTTCATCAATCCTTGGTTTAAGGTTGCACAAGTCGACGGCTCGAACTCGTTGGCGGGCGTGGCTAATATGCATCTTATTTAGTAAGTTTTTAATTTATTTAGTTTAATTTATTTAGTATTCATTTATCTAGTTTTTATTTACTTATTTATATATTTATTTACTTGTTTATTGAAATATACGACGATTTATAGCGAAAATGAGCGCGTCTAATTTCATAAATTGAGTTTTGGCCGTATAGATATTATGGGAAAACTACTGGATGTATTTACTCAAAATAAATTATTTGGGCTTTTGAATAAATTATCTATCCCTGTACGGTTTCACTTTTTCCATTTTTATACTACATTTGTTATTAATTTACGCCCAAAGATGAGTTAAAATTAGTGTAGAAATGCGGAAGTTTCGACGCTCATAACATCCAAACCAATATTTTTTTCCAATTCTGCTTCCATATAGGGCTAGATAATAACAAGACCAGTTGATATTTTTTTTAGTTTGGAACCTACACCGTCAAACAGACGAGTAATCACCATACTACGTTTGTATGGAAGAATGACCGACTTGTGTACCCTTAAGCAAAGACTCGGCTATGGTATTCAAATTCATAGACAAAACTCATTTGAATCACAATCTCAAACAATCACTGCGGATTCTCTATAGTTACTTAGTCACGTCAATGACTTATACCCATAGCCACCATAATCGGAAGACTGTTGGGTCATCATACATATTTGTATTCAGCGCCCGCGCAGCGTAGGTTCATCATTTAAAGCCGTTACTACGAACAACAGGCCCGAAGGCACCTAAGAAGCCGATTCCTGCCGGCTTACCTTTGGAAACAAGGCAATGTACGTAGTGTCTAGTGTCTACTGTAGTCAATTAGTAAATTATGTACACATCTGTGGTTATCACATTACAGTACAGGCATTAAATACATCGGAATGAAAAAAAAATTCCAACATTTTTCATGTCAACAAAGAAAGCAACATGTGGCGCCAAAAGTAAGCCGGAGCTCGGGTGACAGAATTCAGAACTAAATTCGTATGGGGACGCGGACACGTGACTTCGCGGCTATCAGCAGCGTTTTGTAGGGACTAGGTAAGCCGAAGTTTATCGAGTTATGACAATGTTTGTACGTATAGAAAATTAAATTAGAACCACTTCCCGATGTCCGAAAGATCTGAAATTTTCCACACACCTTTGTTTCTAAGAACAATACATTCTTATGACAAACATAACTTAATCTTGAAGTCAGGATCGTCTCCTCACGAGGGTACTCCTCAACGTTTAATAGCACAGACACGAAACTTTGCATACAAGTTCATATTTGGTGGATAATCACAATTTGTATCATGAACTCATCCTAGCGCCAGGATCGTCTCCTCACGAGGGAACTCCTCAGCGTTTAATAGTACAGACATGAAACTTTGCATACGAGTTCATATTTGATGGATAATCACGATTTGTATCATGAACTCATCCTGCTGCCAGGATTGTCTTCTCACAAGGGAACTCCTCAACGGTTAATAGCACAGACAAGAAAATTTGTATGCACGTTCATATTTGATGGATAAACATGAATTCTATCATGATCTCATCCTGCAGCCAGGATCGTCTGCTCACGAGGGAGCTCCTCAACATTTAATAGCACAGACACGTAACGTTGCATACTAGTTCATATTTGATGGATAATCACGATTTGTATCATGAACTCATCCTACCGCCAGGATCGTCTCCTCAGCGGTTAATAGCACGGATATGAAACTTTGTAAATTTACGCGTTCACTTTTTATGAATAAACAAAAAAAATTTAATCGTTCCATTACATAAGTTATGAAAAAAAGATCAAGTTGGATCCTTCGAAAAATTTTGGTACTTTTAGCATGGGTGACATTTCCGTATTTTCGAGGTCGCTGATAAAGACACCAAAATTAAAAATAGCGCCAACGCGCGACGTAAATTTCTGTTTTTTTCGTCATGGGTGTAATTTTTGGGGTTTTCGGGTTGGTTGATAATCAAAACGAAAACTGAAAAATGCGATGAAGAAAAACAAAATTAAAATTCTCATTTTTTTCTTCGGCTTCCCCTTTCAATATTTTCACCCTTCGCCACTGACGAACAATGACGGTCTAAAACGCTTTGGTGTTAACTGCTAATCGTAGGTATTAGAAAAGTTGATCTTTAGATCAAAGAAAAACTTTCAGGACTGAAATAATTTAGTTTAGTATAAATAAATAAATTAAAGTCGGGATTAGGCTAAGTTTATCTTAGTAATTTGGTATGACTTTAAGTACTAATTTTGGGTTAAAATTATTCATTGATTTAAAACCTGAGAGGTATTTCGAATTAAGTTATAAATTAAGTTGAATGAATAGGGTGATGTAGATTAGCCGTGAATGAAGATAAAAATGATGTCCAGCATTCGACTGCTTCAGTCAAAACGACGAAAGACATGAAGAAGATGATAACTGGATTGCAGCAGACGAAGATGTACAAGAGATACATGGGAAGGTCCAAAAGTTTCCGGTTTTACACACTTTAGATTAATCAGGCAAACAAAACTATAATGTCACAAAATTACTGAAGTCTTCTCTAGTCACCCAGAGTAAAAAAGTAATATTTTTGTTCAATACAGTCTCCCTTTATTTCAATCTATTTTTGTTTGAATATGAATCTTTAATTTTATACTTGAAGCTTCTAATTGAAACAAATACTTTAACATCATCCGCTTAGCCTTTTCCCAAACTATCTTGGGGTCGGCTTCCAGTATAACTGGATGCAGCTGAGTACCAGTATTTTACATGAAGCGACTGCCTATCTGCCCTCCACAACCCGGTAGCTGGGTAAAACGATAACCCTTCGTAAGACTGGATGTCAGACTTTTAGTTTCTACTCGTAACGACTGTCGAAGATCTACAAATGACAGCCGGGACCAACGGCTTAACGTGCTTTCCGAGGCACGGAGGAAACTCGGTATGTAATTATGGTCAATCATCCACGGACCAACCTCGGCAAGCACAGCTTAATCTTAAAGATCGACCCGTGCGGCTGTTATTATTTAGCCACGAGCTCCTATAAAAATACTTCAACACCGCTATAAAACTCCATTGATATCATAACCCTCATATCCAAGTAACCAACCTTCAATTAAGTAAACTCAACCCGCGTTCAGCTCCACTCAAAACATCTAAAACATACAGTATGAACCATAAATCGGTAGAAATATAAATATTTCATACAAAGGCGAATATTTGGCTTACATTCGAGGCTTACACGGCTTCTGACGTGACCAGGGTTCAGAATTCGCAACCCTTCTTTTTCTAGTATATGAATATATGAGTACGTGTTGGTCTGAACACGTTTGGCCGTCCTTGAGGTGAGAATTACTTTTCGTCTGGATTTGCCCAGACATGTCCGTCTTTTTGGCTCCCCGTCCGGAGTTTTCTACGGAATTTTCAATAAATTTTGAAAAAAGACAAGTTTTAAAGCAAAATGTCCGGACTATTCTACACATTTAAGTTTTTAAACTGACATGGTCACTAACACTATCAATGACACTTGTAACGGGATATTTACCATGTTTATTATTTGTTTCGAGTTTCATATATTTGTGTATTAAATTATTTGTGTAATTGATATTCTACTCTACACATGTCCGGCCTTTTTCGAGTTTGTCAGGAATATCAAAATTTCGAAATGCCTAAAATGTAAGTTCAGACTGGATTCGATTCACTCGCTAAAGGATCTTTGTAAACAGAGAATAACGATTTTCATAATTTAGCATGCATAATATGGTAATTTGACAACAGTGGGTTTTCTTTTTCAATATCATGAAGGAAAACATGTCTAAAAATCAATATTTTACTAAGTCGCTTATTACCAAATTGTGTCCAATAGATAATCTAATTCATCCATCATTTTTATGTCAATTTCCTGCGATAAATACACTCTTTTTATCGTCCGTACGATATCTCGGTTCGAAAACGTAAATACAGAAGGCCGGTGCCTATAAACAAACGAATTACCAGCAATCCGGGCATTCCGAAGAAAACAAATACTTTGGAATTTAGAGCCGAGACTTCGAAAGCAGTCGGAAAAGGGGAAATGGAATGAAAAATGTAAGACTTAAGGAACTTGCGCCGATTCGTAGCACGTTCGAACTTCACAACTTGGCTGAAATCTCGACGATACAACTCTTCGACTATAAATAATTTGTATATTACCATTTTACAATTAGAACTCCGCTTTGACTTGAGTTAATTTCGCGAAATTGCTGTGAAACTGTTGGATTACGGCCGTTTATATGAAATAGAAGGTATTGTTAAAATAAATGGTGTTCTACAACTTATTTTGTCCCGTTAATGTTGGCATGAATGACTTTCATACAGTTAACGTAACTGGAAGTCTCATAATTATGCAAAAACTTGTATGACAGTTATTAATAAACCTACTCTTAATAAACAAACTACGTTCACAACAACACAACATAATGAATATTTCATATTTGGTGAATGCAAATTCAGAATGACGCCATGTTATTAGTGAATTCATGAATCAATTTGTCGATACGAAAAAGTTTGCCTTAAAAATAACACTGGCAAGCAATAATACACGTTTTAATTTTAAATAAAAATAAAATTACACGAGACCGGTCCGACCTTGCCAATGACGGTAGCAGAATTTTAAAAACAGAAGAAAAAAAACATACAAACAAAAATACCGGCGATCCGTGCGACACTCAACACAAACTACCCTCAGGAACAATCTTCTCAAAAGATTGACCGAGATATTTTCACTGCACAAAAAAATCACAGAAAACTGCACAATTTTCTTCCTCGAAAATTCGTTTCGTTCCTTATTTGGCACAAGAATTCTGTACGAGCACGTGAATTTTTAATCCGTCACGTGGGTACAGACGTTCGACGCGACGGGAGACCGAATCGCGACTGGCGAGCGGGCCGGCTTACGACTAATTCACGCGATGTATCTGAAGCCACGCCCAAATGTTTTGATGCTGCATTGCCTGATATCAACGTAATGCAGTAAAGTATTTGTAAACAAGCACGTAACCACGCTTTTTATCTGCAGGTGTAGGCAGGGCTGACTAATATTGCCGTACACGGCGCAAAGCTAAATACGTTTTATTTTTTTCCGCAGGTAGAGGATCCTTTTACGCACGATTTTGTTATTAATTTCCTACCCATTTGCCTAACGTAGGATAATTTTGCTGACTTAAGTAAAAAAACAGTTACAGTAGTAGAAAAAACATAGAACAGACATCGGGTAGATCTCCAAATTTTTCCAAAGGACAGCTCATGATTTCCCAGAAAAAAATCCTTAGCCTAAAAAGACATGGAAAACTAGAAGCTCAGTACAACGATTACCCCACACACCTTTTCAAGATAAGAACCATAATGTGATTCAGTAAAACATATGTCAACAAACAACTTATGGGCACATAATCATCAGATATCGTTCACTGACCATCATATATTTACCTACACAAGTAGGTATATATGTGTTTACTAGGTACTTATGTAAACCGTGTGAGCAGGTGCGATAGTAAGAGTAATGACACTGAATAATTAATGGGGGATTTGAATAAAATCTGTGTTTATAACGGAAATTGTTGGCAGTCTGTGTGGGATGGCTTTTGCATGGCATTTGAAGTTAATTCATTGAATGTTTGTTGTTTGGGCTGAATCATTCAATTATCTCTTATTACTCTTATCTAATGGATACATCGTATTTCCAATTTTAAAATGTTATTTATGAATTACCATCTATCTCTTGCCCTTAACCCAAATCATTTGGGGTCAGCGCAGCATGTCTTCTTCCATACTTCTCTATTACTCCTGAATATTTAGATCTTATTTCGCAAATACTAGATCCAATCCAGAATGCAGCAGTTTTATTCTTGCATAACATTTACTTTCACGGATATCCGCAAAATAACGCCTGATTCCATAATTTCATCACTTAACCCTATACTGTTATCTTGGCTTGAAAATTCATCGTAAAATTCACCTACGAATGAACGCAAAATATTTTCCAAAATTGTTTCCTCTGACATTTCTGCGCATACTTAAGCTTAACATCGTCATATTTTACGAACTTTACAGTAATATTTTAACATCTAACACACCCACACTTCACCTAGGGAGGTTATATTTATACCACGCTAACGTAAATGTACTTTATATGGAACAACGACCAAAATAAGGACCATAAGGTCCCTTAATTGCATTTGTAAGCCTCACCCAATTATTTCGTTCGCCCTAATGTGTAACACACCTGAATCAAATTATACCGCGAATCGAGAGGGAATAACGTAAATCATTATTTGTTTCATTAACAATAAACCCCGATAGTCTGAAACCTTAGGATATTACAGTACCTACACAGAAACTGACTATTCAGCTGTTTCGTGAACAATACTGTAATTAAAACGCATCTGGGATCGTTATAAATTATCATCTGCCTAAGTTTTTCCCAACTATTTTGAGGTCAGCTTCTAGTCTTAACTGAACGAAGCTGAATATGACTATTTTACAAGGAGGGACTGCCTATCTGACCTCCACAACTCAGTTATCATCTAGGGTCGCCATAGTAAGCAAAAACGGAAGACATCTTTTTTTTTTTTCATAGTTCCTGTACTGCACATTCTTAGTCTTTAACAAGCAAAAACAGTAGTAGTGGTACTTCAAAACTAATGCATCTGACAATACTGAAGACGAACAACTGTTTTATCTAAAAACAGTTGTAAACCAACGTATCTCTTTTTGTTTCAGAATATCCTCGAGCAGTGGTTCTGAAACTTTGTTCTTGTAAATTTTTAATATCCCAAGGGTATCTCGATACTACAATAAAGCGGTGTTTTGTATGTGAAGGAGTAAGGAATATATTTGTGGTGTAAAGCAGCAATTACGTGCTTACGGTACGTGGATGAAAAGGGTTTAGTATCCCTGGAGGGATTCATGATGGTCGTAAGATGGAGAATCGATGATTTTGGTGTATCTACCTAATTTGGTAAAGATTTTGCTGGAGAATCTGATTAATATTATAATTTATATCGGTTTGTTTGTATCACAACGATCTTAGACGCAAAGATAGTGCTTGCCATGTAGTAACACATAAATAAAATATAAATAGCCTTTATTCTAGTAGTAACACATAGGATACTTTTTATCTATCTGAATATCTAAACTAATATTATAAAGAGGAAAGATTTGATTGTTTGTTTGTTTGCATTGAATAGGCTCCGAAACTACTGGTCCGATTTGAAAAATTCTTTCAGTGTTAGAAAGCCCATTTATCGAGGAACGCTATAGGCTATATATCATCACGCTACGACCAATAGGAGCGGATCAGCAATGAAAAATGTTGCGAAAAACGGGAAAATGTGATGCAAACGAAGTTGCGCCGGACAGCTAGTATTAAATAGATCTCAATCCAGGCAAATTCAGACTATAACCTTCCCAATGCTGGGAAACAAGGCTCCATTCTGCGAGAAGACATAATCCACCACGTGGCTGGCTATATCCCATGTCCTCTCTAGATGATACGATGGAAACCGCAGACAATAACTAGTCTATAATTCATCGACCCTAGGCCCAGTCAAGATTTTGTAAAAATATTTTGATTAAAAGAGTGTCCATGTCCATGGAGTTTCTTGCTCATTCTTCTCCATAGAGATCTCCGCTTTGGAATGGGCAACTACAGTACTTTCACAAGTTATTATTATGCCTTGTATCTGGGACTGTAGCTTTGCGTTTTGTTCTGTTTTTTGACTTTCAAAAGTGCCTGTAATGGTCTAATTGAAATACATGCTTTGATTTTGTTTCCCTACAAACATTGAGACCACATCTGCAAACTTCCGATACCAATACAAATGGTGTCCAAACTTAACTTTATGCACACATTACCGTCCCCTAATCGGTATTGGGGGACGGTAATGTTGGTAAACTAATGACGATAAACGGCAGCAAATTGTAACGGAACCACAGTTAAGTCTGCTGTGATGCACATACGCCAATACACGTTAGCACCTGTGCCGCCAGTCCGCGACCTAATTCGGTTCTGTGTGCTTTGTAATAATGTGCCATATTTAGCAGTGTCATGCGAACTTTTGGTTCAATAGAACAGTTGATGTTTGTAGTTTGAACTGGTTTAGTTCTTCGGTAATATTGTATGAGTTCGATTACATATACCTTTCTTTCTTTATCGTGCGGTTAGTGCCTCTGTTCTAAAGCAGTCTTAAAGCAGTATTGTTTTAATCTTGTTCTAGAGTCGGAAAGAGATGGCTGTAGACGTCCTTTATAGCTCCGTCTCTTTCCCACACTGGCATAAGATTAAAACAATCCTCCTTTATGACGTCTTATTAGCCCCCTATACTTTTATGGGCCTAGAGGAGTTGGCTTTACATGCCGTCGAGAAATATCTCACAGGTGTGCCGGTTTCCTTACAATGTTTTCCTTCACCGAAGCAAGTGATAATTAAACAATACGCACATGAATCTGAAAAATCAGTGTGTGTCTTGGGTTCGAACTCGAGACCTATGACTTGGCAGTCCAACGGTCACACCACGAGGCTATCACTGCTTACTAAATATACCTTAAATTACTACATAAATTCCCGCCTTCTTCTCCATGGTTATTGGTAGAAACCACAGAACGCTACCTGCTATGACCTTTTACTAATTTAGCACTTCAACGTTTTCTTAGCTGATTGCTAAAATCGCCAATTCTATAGATTTCATCTATTTTGTAAAACGTTAAATTTTCTGGCAACCTTAAAGTCCTCATTTTTAACCAACTTCTTAAAAAGGAGGTGGTTATGTATTCGAACAGCATCTTTTTCTTTTTCATGTGTTTACACCTATTTCTCCATGATGACGGGTTCGATTTAGATTCGCACGGTGGTCCCATATAAATATTATTAACTTTGCTTAGGTCATTTTCGAGTTATCAACTTTACTATGCATTTTATTCTCCTTTGTATGTATGGACGATGAGCTTGTTGTGTTGTGTGCTTGACCAATATTTATGTGAGATACCACAACTAAAATGGATAAAATAAAAACTTTTAAACAAAAAAATAAGCGACTTCCAAAAAAAAACTAAAACTTCGAAAATATAATTTCTGAAACTAGGTGGCAAAAGAGTCAATGAAACTAACAAAAGTCACAGACTCCCGAAAGTAAAGTTATTTTCTTGTGTTTTTTTTTGAAGTCGGTTATTTATTTTGTTAAAAAGAATTGTTCTTTCACAAAAAACGAGCATCAATCTCCATCGCGTGAAGAGCCAATTTTTTTCCTACGTCCCGATAATCGCTCGATAGAACACCAAATCGATCCATATTAAAATCTTGACCGGCTTTTTCCGTGTACGTACAAACAGCGGCGGAAGAATTTAATCGAAATGTTCGGTAAACTGAGCGAGCCGATTCAAATCGATTCCTTCGTGTATTTGTTGAACGCTTCCGAAATGTTTTTCTATTGAGTGTTAACTCGTACTAAAATTATCACGGATGGTGAAGAATATTGTGTAAGAGAGGAATGATTTGGTAACGGTTGGATATTATAGTTTGTTATGCCTATGAAGTTGAACAATATGAAATTAAGTGCTATGAGTAAGTTAAAGATCAAAGACGTTACATTGAGTATGTTAAGACATCATACCACCTTGACCTGAATACAGATTGAAACCATCATCGGCTTCTAGTCTAACCGGATGCAGCTGAATACTAGTATTTTACATGGAGCGACTACCTATCTGACCTCCACAACCCAGCCAACCGCAGTTAGTACTGGGTAATAACGATACGTTTTGCGTTTTTTGTAAAGTCTGACCAAAGGCAGACTTTACAAAACACCCAGAGCGGGAGGAGTCATTTGATGATTTCCCATCAGGAAAAAAAGGGCAGACTTTCGGGCCACTGACTACCTTTAACAACTGCCAAAGTTATACAAATATTAAGCCCACGAGCTCTTCTTACACCGAGCGTTTTATAAAGAAAACTAATCAGATAAACCTAACTCTTTACAAAAACGTTTCCATTCCCGCCTATTCTTAATTGAATCCGATATTCTTTACCACCATTTTCAGGTAGCCCTTAATCTAAGTTTCTCCACATTTACCTTACAAAGCAATCTTGTAGTGCTAGCGGAGATTTACGCCCCATGTTCCCAAAGGCATTGACCAGTGAAAATGGCGGGATTCAATTTGATCAGGGCATCGAACAGGCACCGGTGGCTCCGAACGAGGGTTTACTAATTGAACAGCCGTTTTGTGAACACAGGAGGTGATTCGATTGGGAAATGGCGGTAGTCATGTTTTTGATTTAGCTATCACGAAATTTGAATCAACAATAACAGAATTGTAGCATAATTATAAGAAGAACAGCAAAAGGCGTCGTATGTTGACTTAAGGCATTAGATACTCAGGAAAATCCATCGACAAAATGTTTCATCATCTTAAAATTGATTCATTCATTGATTTCGTGGAAACACCCGAGATGATCTTTTGACTTGAAAACAAAAAACTCTTCCAAAAAATGAGGAAAGATTCAAGTTGAACTATTGCTAAATAAAGACACTATACCTACATGTAATTATTATGTAGCTGTAAGCAAAACATAACTAACCCATACATAGTAACAGTAGTAATTACATATATACGCGTGAACGTATTAGTTCCAAGAAACCACATGAAAAATCAGTGGTATACAATCAAGACCATAAACAATGCCCCACAAACCTATGTTTTTCTCAATAAAAAACATATGACGATAATCTGATACACTGCATTTTATAAGATGCAGAATCTTATCATCAAGATCTTATCAGCATGTTAATATTCATCGCTGTATTGAAACCATTGGGAAGTTTGTAAAACCGACGAATTTTAATAAAATGTTTGCATTTGATCTCACCTAGGATTCAAAATATTCGAAGAAAAGGTGTCACCGCTAGCAAAAGTAAAATATCATGATACCGCAGAAAATAACGATAAAGACAATACTTTTACAGAATCCTTTTATCTTACCTATCAGTGCGTGAATAACAAATACTCATATGAAAAGTAATTTGAGAGAAACATTCAATTTGGGAGAACGTGACGTTATATCGCATTCACCAAAATATTTGTTCAAGGATCCACGTATAGACCTAATTTGATTTAATATTCTGGGAATTCCATATATTCCACATCATTTGCCAACTTTGGTGGGGTCGGCTTCCAGTCTAACCGAAGGCAGCTGAATACCAATATTTACATGGAGCGACTGCCTATCCGACCTCCACAGCCCAGTTAACTGGGCAATACGATACCCCTAGGTAAAACTGGTTGTCAGACTTTCGGGCTACTGACTATCTGTACCGACTGTCAACGATTTACAATCTGAGAACAGCGGCTTCACGATATCTAATAAACGGCCACCCATCCACCGACCGTCCTCGGCAAGAGTAGCTTAACTTTCAAACGAACTGTGAGTCTGTTTTATTTAGCCAAAATTCCATATACACACTACAGTATGTACAGAATTAGTATTGCAATCTGTTGCCGTTGTCATCAAACTAATAGCAAGTACTAAACCATTTGGTTTCAATTTTGCGCAAGCCTGTTTCAGAGTTAATACCGCTAATTACTCTGTGGTTTTTAAATGGTTTTCAGTATTACGTGGAACGATATTCGGGAAAGGTTTAGTTTATTTATATGATTAAAAGCTAGTGGTACACCACTAAGCATACATACTAATAAATTTCTCAGATTTTGGGTACTATTCTGTACCATATTTTTATCTGTTTAACCTTTACAGTCTATTTGTACCTACGCATGGCATTGCGCAGATTTTTATATCCTGAACATGGCGCGTTCATCACGAAGCTTCCTCGTGACTCCTCTTCAGTGGATAATTGAGCCTGTCCGGTGCTACTGGCCTTGACAGCAACTAGTTTAACGTCCACAATCCAAGATGGGAGACAGTGGTGACGTAACAACAAAATTCGCGGTTCGGCCATTTTTATTCGGAGTAAGATTGGGTAATTTGGAGAGTAAGTCATGGCTGACTACTGTCTGCGAATCGCAGAAAAACTTATTTTGGAGACAATGTCATTAAAGACAAGTGGATTTATATATTCTTCAATAAAAACTCACCTGTCAATACTCATTACGATGCGCAAGAAATTACAAAGATAAAAGATTTTATCTAATGAACAAGTCTTTCAATTTCATCTGGAAATCTAATTCTCATCAAATTAAAAATTAATCACATCCATCGAGATTTTATCCGAACAATTTAATTTGATCGTGAACTAACTACACTTCACACTTCACAGACATACGTCGGAGTGTCTATTGTTAGAGAGGGACCCTCCTGACCTTGATATGTTAGTTGAGAGTGACGTTAGGGCGACACGGTAGATATGTAACACGACAGGGAACATGTATCAAGTGCGACTGATCCTTTATTAAAATACAGAAATTCATACTACTCAGATGGAACTGGTGATAAATGTGGCCAAACAGCCTGATTTGACACAGTCTTCAATCAATACACCCTCTTTGTTTTCCGGATTTGAAAGATACGAAATGAATATCCCGTATTCAAATTAGTCTGTTACCACCAAATCGATTGTAACACAAAAAATCCCGCTTCACAAACAGGTGATCAGTGATCTGTGAAACCTAAATCGGAGCGAACACGCAAATTCTCTGCAAATCCCAGACCGAAGAATCAAAGGAACATTTTATAAAAGATTTGCACCGTTTCTGAAACGTCTGACAGCGTTTCAATGATGTAACATCTTAATTTTTTAAGCTCCGTCGATCTCAAAAGAAAATTCGTTGCTAACTTCGTCTGCAAACTTTTACTGAGTTGGCGCTTTTAAATTCTCTTTTGCATGTTCTTATACAGTATCAATTTCGTTTTGCATTTTCGTAATACCAATTTAATAAGATGACAAGGTCTTCTGTATAATTTTATTATCTTTTTAAAAATATGTGAAATCCGTCTTCTTTTCTTTAACAAATGATTCCTGACCATCGATTTTCTTTCTTGGTATTCGTCGTCAGGTAACGTTATCGTATCGCGGCCACTATCTGCTTCTATCTGTAGTTGACAGTCGTCGACTTATGCGTTGTGTTTACAATAGATAACCGTATTTACTACTCCATTTGTATGGAAATTTCCCTGTATATTATGTAGACTTGATGGTATCCCTATGCAGGCTTTTCAGTACACAATCAAGCATTTTTTTTGGCGTACATATTAAACTCACGGCTTTTTTTTCCATGGGGATTAAGCTTCTATTCTATCTTCGTGTTTTAAGGTATATTTAAAAAAATTCGTCGCCGAAGGAATTTAAATACTATTTGCAAAGAAAGAATCATAATCTATACTTTCTTGAAAACCAATAACAAAACTTTACTCCAATAAAACATCTCATAATACATCAAAAAAGCGATTAGCTTCGCAAAATCAGACACGACATAGAGATTGTCGTAATCTTAAAAGGCCTTTACAGAAAAACCTTCGTCTAAAAATACTTCCATTTCACCCATATCAGGCTAACTGTCAGTTGAAAAGAAATCTGCGGATTAATTCGTTTGTGATGATAGGATATCAACACCGTCCATTCGGGACTCTTGGAGTGATGAATGTATCAGTCAATTAGCCTTACACCACTGCTCCACAAAAAGGGTTCCGTCTGTTGAATTATACTTGGAGCGTACCCTTGGAATTATACTGTTGGGTTAAACATTTCAACATGAAACGTTGTCTTTAGACGTTTAGATTTGATTTAAATCTATCCAGAGGCGTGTGTAAATACGAGATAGATAAACCGTATTAAAACTAATGAATTTTCTTCAAATTAGGAATATTTCATTGTATCGTCACACAATGGTACAAAGCCATCCAATCTTCTTAGGCCTGAGATTTCATTCAATTCTCGTAATTTAAAACTTTCCATACTACTCGCATGTTCTTTTTTATAGAAAACTGACATGGCGTCTCCAAATCTGGTTTTTAATTAAATGACCTGTCACTTTAAAAACGACTCATTAAATTAAGTTCAGAGTTCTAATCAACTTCGTTAATATTATTTCATTCTTAAGCTTGATCGACTGTATTATCTCTAGGATATATTTATTAATCTCGGTGCTATTATGATTTCTTAACACTAATTTATTTGTTTATATCGTGATGAAATATACCACCACATATTTCATTCGTTTGTTAAAAGGTTTATGAAAACCTTTCCAATCATTCGCTTCCATACTTGGGAGTAGTTATAAATCTAATTTCACCTGATTCTGTATCCGCTAATTAAGCTGTAGAATTATAAGACAAGCAAAGGGCTACTGATGAATTTCACTGCGAATCTACTCTCACTCTATTTCAACTAAACACTATGAACACAGTTTTACAATCCATAAATTATCGTAGGGATTAAGAAATTACCAATACTTTCAAAAACGCTGAATGAAATATAGTGATGAAACCGACATGTACTAAAACCAAAAATGAGCGAAGACATGTGACATTTACCAACCCGCACTGGGAATATGAAAACCCACTCACTCTTTAAAGAGAGTAGACCTGTGTCCCAGCAGTGGGAACATTATATGCAGATTATGTATGTAATGTAAGGCATTAACTACACTCTCTGGTCGCTTATGTACGAGAGACCAAAACTTCGAAGATATATACACTGGGCCCGTGTGGTGTGTTAAAGCCCACTCACTCTTTACAGAGATTAAGTAGGGCAGTGTCCCAGCAGAGGGAACATTTTAGGGCGAATATGTATCCTCTGTTAAAGACACGCTGCGCTCTCTTAAAGCTTCTGTGCTCCTAGTAACCCAAGTTATTTCTACAAATCGATTCTTAACTAGATACCCCCCATCGGCAACTACAAAGCGTATAACAGACTTCGATGGATGTAGTATTGATACCATCAATAGTTACAACTTGATGACCGTCCGTTCGTGTCGACACTTTCGTCGAACGATTTATCATTTTTACTGATATTATGTTGACTACATTCGGAAGTAATGCGACGGGTGGGAACCTGTTGGGGCGTTTCAATTTAGTATTTTTTTAATGTTTTTGTTAGTATCAATATTTATGTAGTTCGTTGCACTGTTAATGGAATGGAAGAAGAAAACGTGTTCCGCCGATCCCGAGTAAAATGGTAAAAGGGCAGGAAGATGATGATGGCGGAACGGTTAAGTATAGACATCTTCTTTTGTTTCTTCTAAAGCGAATGAGTTACATTCTATTCTTTCTACATTCTATTCTACAAGCTTCTAATATTACCATTATAAATAACACTTGCAACAGGATATTTACCATGTTTATTATATGTTGTGAGTTCCCAATATTTCGGCGCTGTTGCAAACGCCATGATCACGGATAAACTGAAGTTATTGCGGGTGGGTGTTTTATGTGCAGACAAATCGGTCTACCCTTATTATTGATCGTTTTTAAAAAACAAATAATTAACATGGTAAATATCCCGTTGCAAGTGTTATTGATAGTGTTAGTGACCATATCATCATCATCATCATCATTTCAGCCCAAAAGACGTCCACTGCTGGACATAGACCTCCCCCAAGTCACATTGACATTTTGGGGGGTTTTGCCATAATCGCCACGCTTGGCAGGCGGGTTGGCGATCGCAGTACGGTTGTTACAAAAAGCACAGAGAACGCTGCTGCCCATTCTCTGGCAAGTCCCTTAGTCGCCTCTTACGACACCCACGGGAAGATATTAGATGGTGCTATTCTTTACGTCCGACACCATACAGAGCCCATATCAGTTAAAAACTTATAATACTATCATTGTTTGTATCTTGCTTATCATCAGGTAAGTAAGATTTAAGTCAACCGCAGATTCAGATAATCTGAATCAGAATTGCACTACTATAAAAAAAAACATCGTTTTGTATCCTGGCTATGCTTTGTCCCTTTTAATAAATAAGACGCTTCTTTGTCTCACTCCTATCTCTTCCTCCATATTTCAAGAGCTAGTTCAATTTCTTGGATCATGAAATTGTTTAGTGATACTTTGCACCGTTTTCAATCCAAATGTTGCCCATTGAACTGTAACATTTTATGGGCAAATAAATATCCTGGCTTAACCACTATTTAACGATATAGCAACAGAATGATGTACTGGGTGTAAAATGGCGTGTTAATCGAAATACATACATTGGTTTAAAACTTTCCTGCCTTTCGGCTTAATCGGTCGATAACCTATATCGATTACCTCTCTTTAAGACTGACATTTTAACTTTAAGTATGTATATTTTCTTATATTTTTCTTTATTTTGCAGATTCTTTAGTTGTCACGTGATTTTTAATTTTAATTTTTGGCATCTTCGAATTTTATTGTTCTCACTGTAATCACTCACTTTCATCACTTTTACTGTAATCACTTTATTATATTGTTTTTAAACTTTTGGAAATACCTATGTTACCCTAAGTTTTGATGTGCCCTGACAGGGTCTACAACGGCTCTTAACTCTAAGCTATTTGTTAACATCATGTTTTTACCTTGTAGAATGCAAATAAATGAATATGACTACGATAGTTCATAAAATAACATCACGCCTGTAATCCCCGAAGGGTAAAGCAAAGGTGTACCTAATAATTTACATTCACATTTCGCCAGCTATGTTTAAGTCCGATGTAATAGAACGAGTCTGTTGGCTCAATAGTTTTATTAATATATACCAAGTTCTGTGACGTCAAAGACAGTATTAGCTGACCCTTGACGGTCTAATCCAATAAGAAACTCAACTTCCCGATAATCCTCCATTTAATTAGATTATCCGTCGTATTCGGTCTCCCTAATCGATGTTACTGAAGTTTTTAACTCACAAATCGATAAAGGAAGGGGCTCACGTTCGATTTCCGTGTTCCGATTCAACTTTTAAATTGGAAACGAGATTTTACGATATCAGTAGGGGTTGGTCGTTTGATAACGTTGCGTTTGAATTTCCGGGAGGCAAAATTAGAATTTTTATCCCATGCGTCATTGGGGAGAGCCTATCTCATTTTATTTGAACTGTCAAAACATTGAAGTCTCATTAGGGATCGGCAAATCTTTTTGTTTCAAAATCAAAGTAAAATAACATTGTTTTTCTTCCGTAACCCTTTGTAAAACCATGCTAGCGTGTCGTCTAATCCAATTAGGTACGCTACTGTTCTTCGCAACACGAAAATAAGCGAACCAAATGATTGAACATGCAATATTTTCTGCGACTTAACAAGAACGGGGCACACATGACATTAAATCCTTAACTTTCTTAAAGGTAGAAAGATGTATGCAAGAGGTCTGACAACCAGTCTTACCAAGGGGTATCGTGTACCTATTACCCAGTACTAACTTGGTTGTGGAAGTTAGATAGGCGCATTCGCTCCTTGTAAAATACAGGTATTCACCTGCAGGTTAGACTGGAAGCCGATCTCAATATAGTTGGGAAAAGGCTAGGCACATGATGAAGAGGCAGAGGTATACCTGTACAGTGCCTATGTTACGTTATTGCCTTACGTTATAGGGGACGAGAGCAGCGGTGGCCCAGTGGTGGCAGCCGCATAGCGCGGTAGGCGCATTATTTTGTGTAATTTATTTCATCACCGCTGCCCTTAAAAACGGTGAAGGAAAATATCGTGAGGAAACCAGCAAGTCCTAGAACTAAAAATTCGAAGAAATGTGTTATCTACCAACCCGCACAGGGCCCGCGTGGTGGATTACCCACCCACTCACTCTCAAAGAGAGGAGGCCTGTGTCCCAGCACTGGGAACATTATAGGCTGATGATGATAGAGAACGAGCTTAAAGTCATCAACAGGATATAGACTCCGAACTACTACTCGTACCGAGAAATCACAACAAAACATAAAAGTGCAATGCCCAAAAAGTTAGTCAGAGATGTATCTAATACATATTACTAATACACATAACCGCCGAACAGTTAACTTAAAGTCCCATGTAACAGAAGCATATAGCCATCAACCGAGCTACTACTTAGAAATTCCCAAAACAGAAAATTCCAATAATCCGTTTCCCGACCTTGGGAGCCAACCCAGTCTTCCATGACCACCAATGCCCCAAACCCCTCAACCCTTTAATCAAAACCAACGTATATAATATCAAAATGAGAACCACTAAACATTATAATTACTTCATAAGGGTTTAACGGTGTAACGCTCGAGTAAATAAGGTTGAAATCGTAACAAACATATTAGCACTGGTGTCTCCTGTATGTCTTTAGGCGAGTGAAATATGTATTTAGGTCCACAAACATATATTAGGTCAATGTTTAGACTTCGTAGATTGTCGTTTACTTTTGAAAATTTTACATGGAACATTGTACGTGGGACATTGTATTAAGTGTACATAAAGGTGTTAGAAATACACAAGGACTCAGTGTTTTAAACGTTTTATATCTTCTTATTTAAATAATAGCAGCTTACGCTCGGATCGATCTTCATGTAAAGCCGCGCTCGCCTAGGTTTGTCTGTGGATGGGTGACAACCCATTACGTACCGAGTTTCCTCCGTGCCTGGGAAAACACGTTAAGCCGTTCGTCCTTGTTGTCATTTGTAGATCTTTGACAGTCGTTTTAGGTAGTCAGTACCCCAAAAGTCTGACAACAAGTCTCATCAAGGGGTATCGATTTACACAGTACTAACTGGGTTCTGGAGGTCAGATAGGCAGTCGTTACATGTAAAATACTAGTATTTGGCTGCATCCGGTTAGACTGGCAGCAGACCCCCCATAGTTGGGTAAAGGCTAGGTAGATGGTGATTAATTGATGATCGTTTAAATACTCTTCTTATTTTAGTTTTACGATTCGACAATTTTAGGAACTACCTATCATATTTTTCACACAATTGCAAACTACCCTACAGTAAAACAAAAAAAAAAACAATCACAATTTACACAGAATTCGGGGAACACGAAAAGAGAAAAGCACTAGTGTCGCGTGACTAAATAACAAATTAAATTTTCAAGAATTCTTCACACGTTTTCAGATTTTATAAACGTGTACGATTTAGTGCTGAACGAGAAGATTTATGGCTTAAAGCTAGTGTTGAAAACGAATGTTTCATTGCTACATTAGTGAGAAAAATCGAAGCTGATGACGACTAAAACGTTAGTTATTGAAAACAAACTAGTTTATGTAGTCAATTGCTGGTGGAAACAACACCACGCCTGTAGTCCCTGTAGGCTTAGGCAGAGCTGTACTTACATAAATCCACTTCCTCTCTAAATGGGGACCAAGCCTATTACTTTATTATTTGCAACCGGCCACAAAAAGTTACGGGAAATTCTGATGGACGATCCCAATAATGCTTCCCGAACTCGGAATCGCAAGGACACATACTCAGGACCAGGAGTAGCGCTCTGTGGTCACTAGACCAACGAGGAGTACTGGAAATTGAATATCCGTACTTATTAAATAATTTTATCAAAAATTAAGGTTAGTTTTAAGTATTTAATTTTACACAACCCCAAATTCATACTGACGTAATTTTTATCGTCTTACAATACAATGGTCGTCGATACTGTCAGCCTGTCACCTTGACACGGCCGCAACTCGACACTCCCGCGCAATTATCCAATTGGCGGGAAACCGGACAAGATGGCCGCCGTGGACGTCAAACTAGTGCCGATGCTGTTGCGTTTTCTAATAGTGTTTTGTTGCATGTAAGTGTAGTGACGGATTCTGGAGGATTACTATTCGGTGTCAAAAAAATATTTATTGTTCTCATCAATAGGACTAACTTTGAACAATACAAACTATATCGTATCGTCAGCCAATGATTTCTGTATTTTGCTCCTCTATCAATATTTTCTGTAGACGTCATTTACGTTATTCAAGTTGATTGCCTACAGCTACGCTGTGTTAAAAATAAAAAGAAAATCTTCCATTTTGTAGGCAACGGTTCATGAAGAGTTTCGCCCAAATTATTGTTATTGTAAGTATTATTAAAGCAGCATAAGTAAAACTCAACGAGGCTCCCGTTACGCCAACGAAATCATAACAAAAAAAAAAATATACAAAAACTGTTACATTCTAACTAACAAAACGAAAACATTACACGAGCATATCTGATAAACTTAAACTTACAAGATAAAGGTTTTCAGTAAACACTAGTATCGCAAAACAATCAATATTTGATTTGAACGCGGCCAGATACGGGTGAATCAATAACGCGAAACGTTTTGAGTGCGAGCGCGACTACTAGCGCCATCTATTATGCAATAGCGGAACTACGTAGGTTTAATGCTAGCTTGCGCCGTAACCCGTTAGGGGTCGTGTCTGGAGCTTTAAAAATTCAGAAGTTCTCAGTGCGGTACAGTTGCATTAGTAAATTGGAACCAGTTCCATCCCACGCGAAATGAATGGGTTTATTGGCAATATTGTAGACCGGTTTCAAGACCTAGGACTCGGGAACGCTGACGTGTTTTAGTTTGAAGCGATATGGTGTATCGCTCAAGTTTGTTCATAAATATTTCAAAGTAAACTAAGCTACTGGGGAGCTCATCGTAGATGAAAACTGGAGTGGATTTTTACTTTAGTATGAAAGATTTATTTGTTAAAGTTCACTCTTGTGAATGAGGATTATTATGTCTATCTCAGAAGTCCAGAATAGTAAAGCTTAACTATCACCACAAACAACAAATTAACCTTTAGAAATATTCATGTTAAATACTGACAAACTTTCAGAAAAAAAAGTCAATTGATAGACAAGTTCCGCTATTCCCCACTAGATGGCGCCATAGTACCGGCATGGTCTAAATAAACTATGAGACACAATCTGTTATGCTTTTACACTTGATGACATGGAAAAGCTTTTAAACCAACCACTTAATGATACATAGCAATGTTAGTCGTAATATTCTGTACCTTCACAACATTGCAGTACTTAGTGCAGAAATTCAACTTAGGTAAAATTACTTCTAGTTTCTATAATTTTATTATATCTTTATCGTGTGCTTAGCGCCTTTCCTGGTGTCAGAGTTTTTATGCCGACCATGGGCCTCCGACTTGGCTTAACATGCCGCGGTCGAGAAATATCTCTCAGGCATGCGGGGTTCCTCACGATGAGGAACCCAGCATGCGAACTTAACACCTGTGACTAGACTGTCCGATGGTCAGACCACTAGACTATCACTGCTTATGATTTTATTAGGTGTATCAAAAAGAGATAAGAAAGCTGCCTGAAAACCCACGTGGTTTTAAGACCTAGTAATTGTATACATCTGATGTGTTTCTGAGGAGCTTCTGAACTAGCTACCTCTATCTCTATGAAAATTGCACAACAAGACGTTTGGGCCCACTTTAGGGTCCACTTTCCTTGGGTTATAAAAGTTAGAGATTTTATTATAGACCTAAACATTCCGGTTCTGGAGCTAGAGCCACCTCGGTAACTTTTACGACTGCTGAAGTGATATTACGCTAGATCCTGGAGGACACTCTTGTAACTGAACTTATTCCTTAAAGAGCCAGACCTAGTCTAGAAAGAAGCTAATATTATTCCACCTTTAATCCGACATTTCCTTGAACATTAAAAAAATTTACTCGTAAGTTACGATGAAACATATAAAGCGGTAATACTGTGGAGCTCATACTCGTTACTATCCCGTTATATAACGTTAATATCCCCATTGTTCCCATAGATTAAATAATCTTTTAAAAGAGTTATGTTATGAAACATTTTTTTATGAATAGCATCTCGCAGATCAGCCTAAGAGATTGTCGTCTGCTTACCCAGTATATACTGTGGGTGCCCTAAGTGTAACGCTTCCAGCCAGAGGAAAAAATTGATTGTCTGTAAAGTCGGTTTACGGACGATAGTTTAACGTGACAATGTCATAACAAAACATTGATGAAATGATTGCATACTTTTATGAATAGCAAGCCGAACGCTCAAGCCGATCGTGCCTTTCGCTCGCTCGTGCAGCGCTCTAGCTCTGATCGTAACGTTACAAAGAGTCATCCCTTTTTCGTGCGTGCAACCGGCGTTCATCGATTTATTAGATGTTGTCACGTCAAAAAAAATACAAAAAGCAACCGTTACAAAAAAAAAGCATTAAAACACCACTATCGGCACGCTACATCTATCCAGTTGCAGTCTCCAGCAACTATCTCAGCACAATCCTGCGCCCTCACTAAAAGGTAATTACCGCGAGTACCGTACTATCTAGTACATACATGTAACTGATACGACTAGTACTAGTTGCACTCAGGTAACCTCAACACAACATATGACAGGTTCTGTAGGTAGGTAGTAGGTAGAGTAGTGCTTGATTATGTACGGTTGAAACATAAGTGTGTTTAGGTAAAGGAAGAAAGGAGCTCGTGGCTTATTAATAACAGCCGCTCTAAGCCGCGCTTCCCGAGGTTGGTCCGTGGATGGGTGACCGTTACAAACAGAGTTTCCTCCGTGCCTCGGAAAGCACGTTGGGCCCGGCTGTCATTTGTAGATATTTGACAGTCGTTACTAGTCCAGACTTAATCTGAACCGAAACTGCTGGAAGCTTAGCCCAACAGTGGGATGACGAAGTCTGACAGTAACCAATAACGTTTGTAAGCGCCACAACAAGCCCATTCTCAAGTGTTCAAGATAATACACCAACACTTCATCACTTATGATATAAGCCATACAATCAACCACTTTTCTTCCTTATTACTCAGGGCATAAGGGTAAAAAGTAGTCGATCAGTGAGCGCGGTAGCACATCGGGACTCCGTGAAAATAATCAAAAGTACTTTACCGGACAAGGAGCGAGAAAACCCTTGAATCGGCCAACATTTTCATCAGGATTTCTTTCGCTGCCTTTTACTTGAGAAAATAACTTATTGAAAGTGTGTTTACACAAAAAGTCTGGTTTCGCTTACTGTTGCGGAAACTTAATCGGCTTTCATGGAAACCGTTCCACGTAATCTTTATCGTCAGAACCGCCTACTCATTGAAGTACACAAATACTATACATTGATTGGAATGGTATACTTTCTGGGGGCTGACCTAAGCAAATTTTGGTCGCTATTTAGGTGCTGACTTAACATAACATCATGCCTGTAATGCCCAAAGGGTTATGCAGAAGCGTACCTAGTGTAAGCACACACATTTCGCTAGTTATGTTCAAGTCCCATGCCTATTGGCATCTAACGGCACAAATTCATGATACGGGGCTGCTACATAGATACTATGTTCTGATTGTATGAATATTATAAAATCAAATGATTTTAAAAGAGTAATCATGGAGTTTCTTGCCGGTTCTTCTCCATAGGAAACGACCAACCCGAACCGTGCACCTTTTGTCGACGTTTTATAAGTGCATGGGCACTTATAAAACGTTCTAAAAGTAGGCCTAGGTAAAAATAAAATATTTTGATTTGATTTGATTGATTATAGACATATTTCTATATTTCGGGGCCTCCTAGGACAGGTATATTATTTACTTAAAAGGAGGTTCCCATGTAAAATTTACTGTAAAAGTTGTACAAGTTTCTGCACTGAACTCTTCTTCTTCTTTTTTTTCGTCACCTTCGCGATGTGACGTTTTATTGATGTGATCTTTAAGCCACACCTTCACGGAATTGGCAGACACACCTACAAAAATTCCTTTCCTATATTAGAACGATTAATTTGAAGCTTGCCAATTGACAACACCACGCACATAGGTACTTGCCGCGTTCGCAAAACTAGTAGTTTGAACGATCAAATTACGTCGCCGCGTGCCGGACGTATAAGACTTAGGTCATACAGCAAGATAAGCTAACGTAGCTAATAGTGCACCCATGAAAAAACACACTAAGGATTTAGTAATGCAGCGTAATATCGTGTCCTGTTTGTAATGTTGTTTGTTCATTACAGGAACTAATGGACGCTACAGAGGGCGCCAAGCAAGTGGCTCAGTTCGAGGCCGACACAATTTATATTGCCATCGACAGAGGAAGAAGTAACGCAAAAATTGTGAAATGGTAAAATCATTAACACCTAGAATTGAGAAAGGCAGCAGAGAAACAGACTAGCAAAAGCAGTAGAAGCTAATCGGTAAGAGCTAATTCGCCCATATATTTCTTACCTTGAGATTTTTGGCTAAGCTAATTAGTTCGCGGAGCTTCGCGGCTTAGCTCTAGCTTAGCTTATCTCGCGGTGTAGCCTACGCCTAACGTTAGCTGATCGTGGTAGTGATAAAACCTCTATGTTGTCAACAGGCGACACGATGCTCGTAATCCACAATGGAGCAACTAGGATCATTCACCTTATCGTTTACGCTATTGTTCGTCATCACAGTACGCACGGCCAATCAAGCTTTACAAAACGAGTTTATGCAGATCTCTCATTGTATTGGAAATCTATACGGAGCAAGGCCATGTTATACTGGAAATGTATAGCTTGATATGTCGCGTACTACTTAAATTGCTAGATCTTAGGTGTCATGGATTCCTAGTACATGAAACGGTATTTCATTTTAAAAAGGACATGTTAAATAGGAATTTTTGCTCATGATATACCATTTGTAGCTTTTGGGCTTACAAAAGAAACGTGTTTTGGTTGTCTGTAATCCGCATGGAAACATTTCATTCTATTCTTTATGTAGATTACATTACAGTATATTTCATTATACATATAGGTAGACCTCTCGAGGGGACTGTAGAGTGTGGATTTACGTCCATATTTAGACCAAACGGGTCTCCCTTCCTACGCTTAAAATAAAACCACATAAGCACCCTTTGATCAACATGAATAAAGGTTTAAACTGTGTGTAACAGACTAAATACCTATTCATGTTCATTTTAATAAATAACATCACGGCTGTTGTAATCCCCGAAGGGTTAGGCAGAGGTGCAACTAATACTATACCCACATTTCGCCTGTTTTGTTTTTAAGTACCATGTAAAAGGGGGGTGATTGCCTATTACCATCATCAACCGGGTAGAAATCTATACTCCGTAGCTACTATTGAGAAGTTCCTGATGGAAAATCCTAATAACACTGTGGCCGACCTGGAAAACGGAGCCATGAGCCTCATGATCAGCGGCCGCGCTTACGACCAAAGAGGCAATCCATTTTTTTCGTTCGTTTTGTTCGTTGGGCAGTAAGCTGAGCTCATAATTATACCATCGCATTATGTATTCTCTTGGTGGGAATGATA
Source organism: Cerastis rubricosa (assembly GCA_949152445.1). Taxonomy (NCBI): domain Eukaryota; kingdom Metazoa; phylum Arthropoda; class Insecta; order Lepidoptera; family Noctuidae; genus Cerastis; species Cerastis rubricosa. The sequence continues at coordinate 12,125,325 of OX424548.1, read as the reverse complement.
ATATTGGAGCTGACAGAGCGAAATTGAAGAAGAGCAATTTATGAGTCTACTTCAAATTAAAATGTAACGAGAGCGGGTAAAAGAAGAAGAGACATGCTAACCTTGCCTACTTCGTCATCATCTGCCTAGCCTTTTCCCAAACTATCTTGGAGTCGGCTTCCAGTCTAACCGGATACAGCTCAGAATCAGTATTTTACATCAAGCGACTGCCTATCTGACCTCCACAACCCAGTAACTGTGTAATACAATACCCGTTAGTAAGACTGGATGTCAGAGTTTTGGCTTCTGACGGCTTAACTTGCTTTCCGAGGCTCGGAGGAAAATCGGTATGTAATTATGGTCACCCATCCACGGATCAACCTCGCCAAGCACGGCTTAACCTTAAAGATTGACTCGTACGGCTGTTATTATTTAGCCACGAGCTCCGTATGGAAACGAAATTAGTACTCGAAATATGCTTTCAGCTAATTATCGTACGACGGTCAACTCTCATTACAATTCAATTAATTATATATTTACTAACAAATATTCCTGTCTTAATCTTACCTGATCCCTTCTAAACGAGACTCGGGACTGTCTCCAATTAACCCCTCGGAGACATGATACGCGCGTATTCTATTACACAACACAAGAAGATACGCAGGGATCGTATTGTTACGATTCCGCTGAGTTTTCAGTTAAGGCAATATAATACGAGGGTTAGGGAGTTTAAGTAATCTTGTTACGCAAAAAGGTGAATGACTCACCGACATTTTAATGTCGAACCATTCATGCTTTGGATCCAAGCTTGAATGGTTGATGAAATTACTAACCAGACGGACGAATGTAGTGATTCTTTTTCTTCTGTCTTCCAAACTAGGAATTTTTCCTGTATCGTGGGTGCGTTTCATCATTATCATTTTAGCCCGAAAGACACCCACGGGAAGATGTGGGATGGTGCTATTCTTTACGTCCGACACCACACAGAGGTGGGTGCGTTTACAAACATTTAAACCTACATACACAAACAGCCAGACCCGGAACAACTATCTGTAGGCCTTACAAATATTTGTTCCGTGCGGGTATCGAGACCACTACACGCAGCGCAGCAGGCAATCGCTTAGCCACTGCGCCAACCGTGCTATCAGTTTCGATTGTAGATGGGATGACAAGACTGATGAATACTGAGAAGGTATGGTACCGGTAAAAGGATTGTAAGTAATTTTGTCTATCAAAGGATAACATCGTGAGGAGACCAACATGTCCTAGAACAAAACATTCTATTTCATTATTTTTTTCGTTTGTATGTTTGTATGTATTATTGTTAATAATTCTTGTTTTTTTTTTAATATTTTATTATTGGTGTGTGCTAGCTGACATGTGACATTAATGAGATTCTTTGTTTATATGAACTTGAACACTATTGTGTAGAATCTGGTTCTTCTAACCTAACCGACAGATGTGTTGCTGGGGAATTTGTTCCGCCACTTCTTCTTCCCAGCTAAAACACTAGGAAGTGGCGAAGGGCGGGCGTTTAGGGGGACTGTCTCTTGTAATTTTGACGTTCAAAAAGTGCTGATTATCAGCCTAGTTTGAATAAATGACTTTTGATTTTGATTCGTATACAATCGAAATAAGTCCAAATGGAGCTTTGCACAAGCAAAAAGAGGCCTATACTTACTTGGGTATAGGCCCCTCTCAGTGGGTTAAGTCGAGCTACGGATGACGGTTGATGATAAAACCCAAATAGTGGATGACAGCCGACTACCGCTCAAAGACAGAAGGCCAATGTCCCAGCTGTGGGAACGTGATTACAGCCTGACTGTGATGATGAATTTAATACAGTGAGGTTCAACTTAGGTTAAGTTTGACCCATTCAAATAAAGTAAATCATTTGGAGTATGGTAATAAGAGGTAAATGGCAATAACAAAGCAGTTTGCAAATAAAAAATAAGTTATGCATTTTGAACATAAATGTTACTAATGGTGCTATGAGGCATGCCATTTAAAGATTTACATGAAAGTTTATGTTACAGGAAAAAATATGTAAATAAGAACGTCAATTAGTCAATTTAAAACATAATTACTATGTTGTTACCTAGTAACTGGCTTGTGGAGGTCAGATAGGCAGTCGTCCCATGTCAAATACAGATATTCAGCTGCACCCGGTAAGATTGGAAGCCGACCCCAACATAGTTGGGAAAAGACTAAGCAATGATGGTAGTAACTAACTAATAGTGTACTTAGCCTATAAAATATTTACGAAGAATAGTGCAGTTTCCTTATAATTAGATATTTCATATCCCTATCGAATACAATTAATTAACACCTAATACGTGATTTCTGGTAATTTCCGTAATTTTCCGGTGTGAACAGTAATAACAAAACATCGATCGATCTAAATGACTTAATGACATCTTTAATTACCTCGTATAAACTGTAGTACCTACTAGTAAGGAAAAGTATAGTAAAAAAATGCTCATACCATTTGGAGAGTTAATTTTACCAAACCTAACATTCTTGAAAAGGCTAGGCAGATGTCGATGAGTGTGAATGAGTAAGCAAATCTTATAAGCTCAATGCTCAAAGTTGCATTTATATAATTTACGTATTAAAAACTTCCGACCCTTCATATGAATACAATTGTACAAGGAAATAGAAAACGACGCCTCTATCTGGTTTTTTAAATACCATTCCTCTAAATAATTTCACTATGTTCGCCAACAATGCAATGTCAATGTCATGAAAGCGCCAAAAGATCCTTGTAGCCCTGCAGTTATACTACGATGACAAAACAGGCATAAAACAAAACCAAAAAGCTTTAAAAAAAGGAACATCAACTACATCACACGATTGACAATAAAACATCAGTCACAGAGAACGTTCAAAAGATGCGCCTGCGGCGTTCCCGCTCCGACGTAATGACGTCACCGCGGAAGCAAAGGACGTGTGCGCGCGCAGGTGACTAACCTTACTATTGTCATGTGGGCAGGAGTCGCTGTGTGTTACATACGTGCTGCTATATTTGAACGTTTACTGGTATGGGCTAACGGCTAGTGAGATTTGAAATATTGATTTAAACTTCAATATAGGGACTTTTTTCATCATCTGTCCTTCTGCCTTTTGATACGTCGTCTTCTATAGGAACAGCTCTTTAAAGCCATCTCTTTTAACCAGTCTGTTCTTTAAGTTATCTCCCAAGTTTAATTCCCATTTTTTCCATTATGATATTATCAAAATATTTTTTTTTTCACAAAAGCCTACATGGACACTGCACTTGTATAACATGCACGGTTCGGGTTGGTCGTTTTCTATGGAGAAAAACCGGCAAGAATCTCCATGGCTACTGTTTTAAAATGCCACAATCCATCGATCAATGTTTTGGTCACGGCCAGATATTTGCGCGACACTACATACACAACTGCAGATCATATTAATGATGAACCAAGTTGTGGAGGTCAGATAGGCAGTCCATGTAGAATAATGCAGCTGAATACTGGTATTCAGCTGCATCTAGTAAGACTAGAAGCCGGCATCAATATAGTTGGGAAAAGGCTAGGTAGATGATGATTAATATCATATTCAGTCTATTTACAAATTTGCATCTATAAATATGTAAAAAACCTACTAGCAGTCAGGTTTGCTAAAATCACTTCTATTTAAAAAAATCCAACAATATCCAAAAGGTAAGTATTTATTTAAATACAGTGTTACTAACGTAGCCAAAGATTAGTCACCATTGACATAATAATTACGAATCATCTATAAATAGTAGACCAATGTCAAGCATTCTACGGGCGTGACGTATGTACCTTCGTAACTTAAAATAGATAAAATGAAAGGATATGATAATCTTATCTTTAATGATAATAACTTCTTCCGATTTATCACTATCAACAGTTATGTTTTAAACAAAGGCTTTGCTTTGGATATCCTTATCGACATAATAGAGATCCCTTTCACGGCTTTCACGTCCGTAACATGTGTTGTCAGTCCCACAATCAATTGGATTGTCAATGTAAACTCATCTATCATTATATCAGACTAAATTTACGTGCAGACCAAGAAATCGTCATTCATATTCTGGACAGCGATTAACATAGGAGTTTCCAATATTACTGATGATCTAATCAATACGAACATAATTTATTTTAACAAATTCAGATAGCAATTGTGTTAACAGCACAAGATCAATACTACCATAGAGAAATATTTCAGCGAAATTATGTCAAACGAAGTTTACACAAACTCGCAAACTAGACTAAGAAGAAACCGCAGAACTTCCGAACAGTGCCAAACTACAAGCAAACCGCACAACTTAAGCGGAGTGCTGTTATTTTAGGACCTAATGTTGAATTAATAACATTCAATTACGCGATTCACTAAGATGTTGTTTATAAGGTGAGAAGATATTTCAATAACAATGATAATTGTAAATGAAATGATGATATATGCAATGTTTATGACAAAGTTGTCAAGGTCAGAGCAAGCGAGAGGAGAAGGTTAATCAAATGACAACTAGGGATTTACAATCGGAAAGAGACACAGAGCTGCCAAATACCGCTATCAATGACCAAAAAGAAACATACACCTATAATTAAAGACCTCATTAACTTTCACTGTATTATAAACCTGTCAATAAAACAACAATTGAAGAGAACTTGACAGGCAATCAAAAGGCGAAAACAACAACTAGTAGTTGGTAAAAAGTGCTAAAAATATGCATAATGGCCGTCAGTTATCGATCAATTCTGGCAACAGGCTTACCGACGTCCGGAAGATCATGACATTGGCTCCCTCGGTATTTGCAAGACACCAGCATTGAAATTGGCAAGTTGCCACACACCCGGCCCAATCGTTAAGAGATTTTTATCGTTCGTCGCGGTACAAACACGACAAACTACGATTTGATATGGGTGTAAATATGGGTGTATGTAGGAGCTATTAAACGGATTTACGGCAATTTTAAGTGACCCTTGTACATTTGTTGTGATTATGTTACTTTAATTGATGATAAATATGTCTTTATAGATAAGGATGCCATTTGTACTAAGACTAGACATAATCCTAATGATACTCCGATTGACAAAACATATAAAAATTTGAGAGGCCTTTCCACAACAGTTGGGCACTATAAACACCAAGCGATAGATAGCTGTGCTGATATTAGTAGCCAAGCATTTGAAGACTGCCCAATCCCACACAAGCTAAAACGATGTCTTGTCAAAAACACAATGTACAACTTATCAATTAATTTGTTAACTCACTCCAATCATTTCTAGTTATTATGAGGTTTATGTTATAATTATAACCGATATAAAGCGAATACAACGAGAAATGAGATTTATTTACTGTTTAGTTATTAATATTGGCATATTACACCAGATTGGAACTGGTTAACACAAACGGCGAGTACTGCAAGATAAATGGTCATAACGTGTGAACTTACAAGCTGAATAAAGGCATTATATGTTCAACACAATAACCGTTTATGTTTATCATTAAGATAGATGCTTTAAAGGCTTTAGTGTTGAACTATGAATTTGTAGAGCTTGTGGTTTTATTTAAAAGCATGCCTCGAACACAGAGGTTCAAAATTCAAGACCATTTCATTGGAAACGTTAGCCATAAAGCTGTGTTTTTTTAATCACGTCATAAATAACTATATAGGGTGTTATTTAAATCAACCCTTAACGAAGCCGAAGAGGACTTGCTTTCCCCGTTACTGCGGTTTATTTTGTTCTGGACCATACCTGAGACCTTCTAGTTACGGAGATATTGGAGGTCAAAGTTCCAACTTATCACAAGTTTAAAAAAAAACTAGTTAGAGGGTAGAGAAGGTTAGATCTTTACTTTAAATGCTTCCATGACCTGTTTGCTAGGTATTCCATCCATAAGCACAATGTTTTGGGTGCGTTACATTGAGTTTTACTGTAAAACGTGATTTATCACCCCAAAACTTACTTACTTATAAAAAAAAAACACGTTGCTCGTTGCCAAAACGATACAGGAGAAATATCTGTACCCTCCACACTAGGAATTTCTCCTGTACCGTTTACAAACATTTAAACTCACATATAGTATAGGATCCCGCTATATAACGACCTTCACCGAGCTGGTTATTGGATGAAACTTATTTTATATTAAATTTAATATGTCAATAAATATATTGCATATGGGTTGCCTAAAAAAATTCAGTCAGGACATTTTTTTTTATTTTTTCTAACTTTTCACCGTTTTCGTTAGTAGACAAATTCCATACCAATCGAAAGTATAAAGCCCATAGAATATGCAAACGTTAGGTTGCCTTTTCTTTTCCCGTCACAACTCTCGGGTAGGCAGGTATAAACAGGTAAATCGATACTAGTAACTTGCACCGGTCTGGTTAATGAATTAAAAAAGGCAACCTAACGTTTGCATATTTTATGGGCTTTACACTTTCGATTTATATGGAATTTGTTAATTAACCAAACCGGTGAAATGTTTCAAAAATTTTTGTTCAAAAAATTTTTTTTATCATATCCTGGACTGACATTTTTTAGACAACCCATATGCAATATATTTATTGACATATTAAATTTAATATAAAATAAGTTTCATCCAATAACCAGCTCGGTGAAGGTCCTTGTATGGCGGGATCTTAGGCCAATACACAAATCTTCAAATTATTTATCTAGGCTTAGGAGATACGATGAAGAAGCAGAAGACACAGAAGTAAACGGTGAAACCTCATTTGGTATGATGTAAAGACGCTTTGGATTTTGCTCTGTAGCTTTTGACTTCTTAGTTTGATTAGATTTAAACGCATCGAAAACGACCAAGGAAACGATGGATGGATTTTGTGAGGAATGACATGAAAGAAAAAAAAGGAGCAGGAGTAAATCATAGCGTGATGGCTGAGAGAGGAGAAAGACAAAAACGTGTTGCACCGATCCCAAGTAACATGGGATAAGGGCAGGAAGATGATGAGATTTACACGCATCCATCACAAAACTGTTCTGTATGGTGTCGGACGTAAAGAATAGCACCATCCCTTATCTTCCCGCGGGTGTCGTAAGAGCCGACTAAGGGACTTGCCAAAGAATGGGCAGCAGCTTTCTCCGTGCTTTTGTAACAACCGTACTGCGATCGCCAACCCGCCTGCCAAGCGTGGCGATCATGGCAAAACCCCCCTTATGTCAATGTGGCGTTGGCGGAGAGATGATGATGATCACAAAACTGAAACACTAATTAATAGCACTCCAAAAACCTCTACTAAACAAGACAGATTACCAAACCTTGTTACACAAAGTTCTATTACTTCCAACTAACTAGTTGAAGGTCCTATGAGAACTGTTCAAGTACCAACTACGGCGATGAATCAGACTGTCCTTTGAAAAGTTACTCAATTATACAGGCAGTTGACGAGAACTTTCTTTCTAAAGCATTTGCAAGTTAACTGACAGCTGTGGGTAGTCAAAGAAAGTTTTATAAACGTCATTTATTTCCGTATAAATTACGTTTTGAAACGCCTTCTTTAGATTGAAATAACGTTTCACAGTTGTTATAACTGTGAATGAAATGGCTGTCGTAAAAGGTGACGAATGGTAAGATATTTGTCCAATTCCTATATTAATGCATGCAGTGGGAGGTAGGAACAGTCGCAAATAAATCATCATTGACTAAAGACGTTTGTTATTTAATAAAACACCGTTCCATTACCCAAAAGAAAGTGAACCTTAAGGACATAAACATATGGTCGAAATCGAACCGGATTAATTAGTGAATGGAACGGCTTACGGACTCGCATTCCTTAGATAAGGATTGAAGTTGTTTACAAGTAATTAGTGTATGTGAAGACTATTATAAAAACTTATTTTATAGAAAAGTGGTTTAGACATTGCAATAATATTGAACGTGTTTGTGCGAATTAAACTGCGTGGACTATTTATTTAAATTCTGCAAAATGACGTCACCAACTCCAGAACAGTCAAAATATTTATCTACGTTAGAAGATGTGGCTAGTATGTTACGGAAAGCGCAAGTTAACATAAAGAAATGTCCGAAACAGCGATTGACAGCAGGTTATGTTAAAGCGAGAATAAAAACCATTGAGGAGTATTGGGATTCGTTCAAACAAACGCATAGCAGCCTTACGAAGTGTACACCACGAGAACAGCGGGGCGTGTTACCTTACTTCCTTAATGAAGAATATTATACGTACGAAGAAATGTATCTGTGTTTACAAGCGGATTTAACCGATCTTCTAACAAACTTGGAGTCGCAACACAAATTATTAGAAGCATCCAACATGTTTACTTCATCACAGGAAGGTCTACCGTTTGCTAAGCTGCCGAGAATACAGCTACCTACCTTTTCGGGCAGATATGAAGAATGGCCTACGTATAAAGATATATTTACAGCACTAGTCCATAACACTTCAATTAGTGATGTGCGTAAGTTGCATTATTTGAAGACGAGTGTAGCCGGTGAGGCAGAGATGTTATTACGACATATTCAAATTACGGAAAGTAATTATGCAACAGCATGGGAACTACTTCAAGGTCGTTTCGGTAGCAAAAAGATGATTGTGTCGTCAGTTTTAAAGAAGTTTTGCTTTCAAAAAAGGATAAGCAACCCATCAGCTCCACAAATTAAAGCTTTGCTCGATAATACTGTAGAATGCATTAACAGTCTGAATAACATGAACATAAACACGGCCACTTGGGATCCTATCCTGGTATTTCTAGTGGCGCAAAAATTGGATTCAGAAACGTTAAGGTGTTGGGAAGAGGAAGCTTACAAGGAAAATAGTGATGAGTTGTCTACGTGGGTGGAGTTGAGAAAGTTTCTCGAGTCGAAGTTTCGTACTCTCGAGCTAATCGCTCCCATCACTACTACAGTTACAAAGGAGAAGACACAAGGTCACAAAGCATATCATGTCGTAGCAAAGGATACGGAGAATAATAAAAGTGACTCTGCGCCTACCAATAGCAGTTCATCGCCTTTTTGTGTATATTGCAAGGGTGACCATTACATCTTTAGTTGTAAAGAATTTGCAAAACAAACTGTGCAACAACGACGTGAATTTGTGAAGAACAAAAACCTCTGCTTCAATTGCCTAGTACCGAACCACATAGTCTACAAATGTAAACAAAAGAGGAAATGCCGAGTCTGTGGAAGAAAACATCATTCTCTTTTACATGAAGAAAAAGAAACAACACAAGAGAGTGACACACAAGAGAGTAACAAACATGAAGAAGAACCAGAACGGAAGGTCACAAGCGCACACTTCTCTAAAGAACAACCTGGTCGTCAAGTGTTATTGGCAACAGCACAAGTACATGTTACATCAAGCGAAGGCAAAACACATGTACTTCGTGCATTGATTGACCAAGGCTCAGAGGCTTCATTTGTATCTTCAAGAGTAGTCGAACTCTTGAGATTGAAGAGGACAAGCATCAACGGTGTAGTCTCAGGGGTGGGAGAAGGAAACCTGGTTCCTATAAAACATGTAGTTGACCTGTCAGTTGCATCGCAATATAATAGAAATGAAGTTATTCAAGTGAAGGCTTATGTTTTGAAATCACTGTCTGCTAGATTACCTTCAAAACACATTGCGATGAATTGGCCAGAACTCCAAAAATTACTATTGGCTGACCCTACGTATAACACACCGGGCAAAATTGATATATTACTCGGTGCAGACATCTTTTCTAAAATTATTGAAGTTGGTTTAGTAAGATGTTCTGATGGCATAGTGGCTCAGAAAACACGTTTGGGGTGGATACTTTCAGGTCAAAGGGAAGACAAATCAATTAGCGACGAACACAAAATAACAACACTACATGTGACAAGTATGGTATCAGAAGACAATGATTTATTAAGAAAATTTTGGGAAATCGAAACAGCTTTATACAAGAAAAGAAAACTGCTTACAAAAGAAGAAGAGATGTGTGAAGAGATTTACAAGAATACAACTAAAAGAGAGAATGGAAAATACACAGTGCACTTACCTTTGCGACAAGGAATAGAAGAGACACTGAAATTATGCGGAGATACGAAACAACAAGCTGTTTATAGATTCAAACAATTGGAGAAGAAATTACAAAATTCTGAAAGTTTAAAGTCAGATTATTCTAAGGTAGTTCATGAGTACATAGAAATGGGTCATTTGAAGAGGTCTGACCCAAACGATGATAACAAATCAGTCTATCTTCCTCACCACGCTGTAATACGCGAAGACAAGGACACAACGAAGGTTCGAGTAGTTTATGACGCGTCTGCGAAGGGTTCTAACGGTCATTCTTTGAACGACACCATGATGGTTGGACCTATATTACAACCTGATTTACGAAGCTTAATTATCACATGGCGAACACATAGAATATGTGTAGTAGGAGACATAATTAAGATGTATAGAATGATTGATATGACACCAGAACACACAAATTTACAACGTACGGTCTGGCGAGATAAGCCTGAAGAAAAACTAGAAAGTTTCAACTTGATGACTGTAACTTTTGGTACAGCTGCAGCACCCTATTTAGCGGTACGAACGTTACAACAACTCGCTGACGATGAAGCACTTGAATATCCTAATACTGCACCTGTAATTAAAGATTCATTTTATATGGATGATTTGATGTCGGGTAGTGAAACTGAAGAAAAAACAAAGAAAATGTGTGAGGAAATAAAGCTGATACTAAGTAAAGGAAATTTTAAAATGCAAAAGTGGTCTAGTAATTCGGAAGAAGTATTAAGGTATTTACAAAAGGGAGAAGACACAAACAGTACGAAGGATGGAATAGAGATAAAGTTAGATAAAGTTATAAAAATTCTGGGATTGACATGGGATAGGAAGGATGATACATTTAAATTTACAATTAACTTACCTGAAGTTCGACATCCCGTAACGAAGAGATCTATTCTGTCTGATGTAGCAAGGCTGTTTGATCCATTTGGATGGCTGTCACCGGTGATCATAAATGCTAAAGTGTTGATACAAAAACTGTGGCTATGCAACATGGGATGGGATGACGAGCTGCCATCAGAGTTGGTAGATGAGTGGATGAGATATAGAGAAGAATTGATACACCTGCAAAACATTACAATACCACGCTGGTTGAAAACTACACCAGTCAATTATACAAACATTGAATTGCATGGTTTTGCAGATGCATCTACGTACGCATATGCTGCTGTTACTTACCTTAAAATTATTGAAGGGGACACAATATATATCACCATCATCGCATCTCGAACCAAGGTTGCACCTTTGAAGCAAATTTCAATACCTAAATTGGAATTATGCGCCGCAGCATTACTGGCAGACTTAATCAACGATTTGGTAGACCTGTTGAAAATACCTAAAAATAAAATCTTTGCGTGGACAGATTCAATGGTTGTGATGTCATGGCTGCAATCTCAACCAACTCGTTGGCGTACATTTGTTGCGAACCGAGTGGCAGACATAACACGGATACTAGACAATGACCGGTGGCGACACGTGCAGTCTACCGATAACCCAGCCGATATCGCTACAAGAGGCGTAAAAGCATGCGACTTAGCTTGTTTAGACTTATGGTGGACTGGACCTGTATGGTTAAAACATAAAAATATCGAAGTACAAACATATGAAATTCCTCAAACTGAACTAGAATTGAAGAGTTCATCATTTCACACCAATTTAGAAGTCAAACCAATCTGGGAACGTTTTTCTTCAATTTCGAGAATGAAAAGAATATTAGCTTACTGTAGAAGATTTAGAAAAAGAGAAAAGGAAACAAAAGAAATATATTTAACAGTTAATGAGCTAGAAAAAGTATTAGAATTATGCATAAGATATTATCAAGACTTAGTTTATCAGAAGGATATTGAAGATTTACAGAAGGACGGAAGCGTAAAGAAAAGAAGTTCTCTCATCACACTCGCCCCCTTTTTAGATAAAAATGGGATAATAAGAGTGGGAGGAAGGTTAGAAAATGCATCCATACCTGAAATTACAAAACACCCGATTGTAATACCATATAATCAACATATAACTAAGTTATTAGTGCAAGAAGCTCATCTTAGAACACTACACGGTGGGATACAAGCAATGATGGCTTTTGTGAGGACAAGATACTGGGTAATAGGTTTGAAGTCTGCCGTAAGAAAATGTATTCACAACTGTAAGACCTGCATTTTGGATAAAGCGAAGGTAAAAACACAGTTCATGGGTCAGTTGCCTGCCGTTCGAGTTAATCAACATCGGCCATTTCTGAATAGCGGGGTTGATTACGCTGGACCGGTATTCATAAGGACATCGAAAGGCCGCGGAAACCATGCAACAAAGGGCTATATTTGTTTATTTATATGCATGGCCACTCGCGCGATCCATCTTGAAGCGGTAACAGACCTAACAACACAAGCCTTTATAGCCGCATTTCGGAGATTTGTGGCGCGTCGAGGCCACTGTTCAAACATATGGAGCGACAATGGCACCAATTTTATTGGCGCTGCCAAAGAATTGAAGGACATGTTCCAGAAGGGAAAAAATAATATCGCGAAGGAAGCGGCTGAACTTCTAGCTAACGATAGCACAGTATGGCACTTCATACTACCAAGGATGCCTACATGTGGAGGCCTGTGGGAGGCTGGAATTCAGTCTGCTAAAAGACACCTCTACAGGATAAATAAGGACACCAAATTGACCTACGAGGAGATGTCTACACTCTTAGCACAAATCGAGGCGTGTCTAAACTCGCGCCCCCTTTATCAAATGGACGATACTATGATGCCGCTTACTCCTGGGCATTTTTTAGTTGGCGAGCCCTTGATTTCAGTTCCTGATAAATGCTACGAGTACCAGTCTGTCAGTATTTTAACTAGGTGGCAAATTATTCAGAAAATGACACAAGACTTCTGGCATAGATGGCGTACAGAGTATCTTAACACGCTCCAACAAAGATACAAATGGCAAGTGAAGGTTCCAGAGCCTGCTGTTGGAGATGTTGTTATTATTAAGGAAGATAATCTGCCCCCTACGAAATGGTTGTTGGGACGGGTGAAACAAATACATCCCGGAAAGGACAAACTCGTAAGAGTGGTAACAGTCCAGACTATGGCGAACAAGGAGTTAAAAAGGCCTCTATACAAATTGATACCGCTTCCCAAAGAAACAATAAGGGAGTGAGCTACGGTGGGCGGTTTATTGGATGATTAGTGAAGTGTTGATGAAATGAAATGATAGAATTATTAAGATATACCTATAGCATAAATTAAGTTAAAAATATTTACAGTCCATTGTTCGATTTGCATAACATGTATTAGTATACCAATAAGTATTGATTAAAAACTAATGTTTTGGTGGGCGGTATGTCCAATTCCTATATTAATGCATGCAGTGGGAGGTAGGAACAGTCGCAAATAAATCATCATTGACTAAAGACGTTTGTTATTTAATAAAACACCGTTCCATTACCCAAAAGAAAGTGAACCTTAAGGACATAAACAATATTAAATAATAATATAATGTACATATGTATTGTGGTCGTGATCATGGTGCTTGCAACAGTGCCGAAATATGGGGTAATCGAAACAAATAGTAAACATGGTAAATGTCCCCGTTTAGTGATAATGATAATCAACCGCAGAAATACAAATGTTATTAATAAATATGAATGAATAGTCGTGATGTTGTAACGTACAACCAACGCAACCCCGAAATATTGAAATAAGACTACCTAAAATATCAGTATTTCCCACTAGACCTATTTAATTATCCTTTGCCTGATTCTCTTACAAGTGGTGTCATACTCCCTTGGGATACCTTAACTCCAAAAACATTCTAAAACTGATTGTTTTTCTTTTCATATTCTTTTGATACATTTTTCTTCGGGGACATAACAAGGCTGTCTTTTTTTTCCAAACTCTCCAAAATATTATTAAACTTTACTGGATCGGATACCTCTAGTCGGTCGTGAAATTCTCCTTAAACTTTTGAGACAGCTATAAAGTTGTTCAGGCAATTACTTACTTTATAATTATTCTTCTTTATCGATTAAGTGTAGTTACACCTGTTGTTTCGGCTTTATTGGTTTTGCATCGTGCTTATTTGCAACCCAAATTTGCGTAAAGAAATCGAAGACCCTCAATTCGATCATTCTCTTTTTATGAAATTCTATCGATTCAATGTCCAGCTATTATTAGGATTTAATGTGTACAAAAAAAACTAGTGCTTGGAAAATATTTGCCAGACAACAAGATGGTACCGGGACTTTGTGTCAATATTGTTCTGGACGTATTAGTTGAAAAAATATTAATAGTCTATTATGTGAATACTGTGGGCAACATCATCATCTGTGACTGCGTTAATTACGTATTACTGGACATAACATAACATCACGCCTGTTATTCCCATTAGTCCCCTAAGTCCCATTTCCCATATGATGGCAATAGGCACGTCCCCGAGCCTATTGCCATCAACTGAGAAATGACTGATGGAAAAACCGAATAACACGTTGCTCGACCTGGGAATCGAACCCAGGATCTCATGCTCAGCAGTCGCGACCACAAGACCAACAAGGGTTACTCTAGTCTTTTAAAAATACCTTCCTGGTGGAGGTATTACTTCAATAAATACGTCCAGAACAATATTGACATCATACAGCCCCGATACCATCTTGTTCATCATCATCATCATTTCAGCCCAAAAGACGTCCACTGCTGGACATAGGCCTCCCCCAAGTGTCGCCACTTTGACATTTTGGGGGGTTTTGCCATAATCGCCACGCTAGGCAGGCGGGTTGGCGATCGCAGTACGGTTGTTACAAAAGCACAGAGAACGCTGCTGCCCATTCTCTGGCAAGTCTCTTAGTCGGCTCTTACGACACCCACGGGAAGATATGGGATTGTGCTATTCTTTACTTCCGACACCATACAGAGCCATCTTGTTGTCTGGCTAATATTTTACCAGCGCCAGTTTTGTTTGATACACATTCAACTGTCATAATTCTGTGCCGTCTGTTTCCCCAGTAATTAGTTTCTAACTAGTCCACAACAGTAATTAAAACAGCGTTACCATTACGAACGCGTCGCAACAACACCAATGTTTTATGTAATGCGGTGCGCCTATTGCGTTTTGCGGTCGAACCATGCGTTCCATACTAATATGCGCCCGCGGCTTTTTTCGGTAGATAATGTATGTAATTTTTACGAGTTCTGACGGGTTATTGACCTCTTTTCGTCATTTGAAAGGTGTTATTCGTGTAATTTGGTTTTTGGAAAGTTCCCTCATGTTCATATCCGAAAAGATGTCAAGAGCACAATCTTCTTCACAGCAGGCTCTATTTAAACCATGTGCCAAACTGCCCTGTTGTATAATTACTATTCATATCGTCCAGTTCTTGGCTCCCTTCCAGGGTCTTAAGCCAGGCGCTGTCCTTTCCCGACCCCCTTATTTATATACTAGCTGTCCCGCGCAACTTCGTCTGCGTCACATTTTCCCCGTTTTCGCAATATTTTTGATTTCTGCTCCGCTCCTATTGGTCTTAGCGTGATGATATATAGCCTATGTTACTTATAATACCTCCAAGAATATTTGTACAAATTTTCATGATGATTGGTTGAGTAGTTTTCGCGTGAAAGCGTAACAAACTTACATTCACATTTATAATATGAGTAGGGATATATCTTTATTTTTATTTAAACTTTTCTCCACACTAGGAATTTCTCCTGTATCGTGGGTGCGTTTACAAACATTTAAAGTCACATACACAAAAAGCCAGACCCGAAACAACTATCTGTAAGCCATACAAATATTTGCTCCGTGCGGGGATCGAACCGGCGACACGCAGCGCAGCAGTCGATCGCTCAACCACTGCACCAACCGTGCCGTCAACACACAGAGTTTTAGTATTTAGCACACAGATAGTTTATAACCTGGATTAACACATATGATTTTTATCCCGAAACTATATACGAGATTCAAGTTTTCGTCTAAGTCTTCCAATCTTTCAGACTTTTGTATTGACCCAATGCACGTAATCAAAGCATGTATAGTCTGGCCGGCATTGTGAAGACGAAACAATAACACACATTAATAAGACTGTACACACCTTTACATATGTATATAGAAGTATGTATTTATAACAGTCACCTTCCGCTGTTTCCTGTTCGTATGCAGTGCGACAGAGTTTGTATGTGGAAAGGATATGTGCTATTCATAATTACATTCCTTGTTATTGTCTACAAGTCCCTTTCGGTAACAGGGCTGTGTGGGTACTTGAGGGGTGTCGTTTTGAATATCGTAGGGGAAACACCCTATAGAATGCTCGTTAGATATGGAGGGTTCGAAAATCAAGACTCATTAGAATTTTTCACTCTATTCAAGCAAGTACCTATTACTATGGTGATGATTGCTTGCAGATAACGATATGAAGCAAAATTGCTGTGTCAAGATTTAGAAAATGACTTAGTAAGAACTAACCCAGCTGGTATTCTATTACATAGCGCCTTATTTACTTGGAGATTTTGGCCTTTTGCAAGTCCTGAAGATCTGTTTTATCCCGTCACACTGTATAATAATATATATTTATATGGACATAAAGAAAAGGTTATACATTTCTATTTGAAATCCTGACTCCTGTACTGGAAGAGACAGGAGTCAGTTGCTGCACCCATTTTTGAACTAATGTTAACAAAAACTGTATGGCTTCGACTATCATAGGTACGTGTTCCTCATCATCTTAACCCGGACATGATAAAACCGACTAATTATGATCGACGTTTATTCCAAACAGATGTGACAGTGTATTGGGCCATCATTTACAACCATGGTAGTAATCCGTCCTGCTCTGTTGATTTTTACGGGTTTCGCGGAACAATAACTTTTATGGCAACCACAAGATATTCAATGGTTAGTCAAGATTCGATTACGTTAAAGTCAATAAGCATTATGAACCGCTCTTCTAATATAAGTAATTAAAATAAGTAAAATTATTCTAGTATAATTCTCCATGTCAACAATGAAACTGAACGCGATTAGCATTACTAAACGGCGTTCAAGGATCATCATCGTCAACTTACCGGGTTCAAGGATCTGGTCATCTGGTGTCAATATTCCGTAGCAATTATGACACTGACTGATCATGAACAAATTTAAGCTGTGCTGGCTTGTGCTGGAGCCTTTTCATTGACGAAATTCGCCCTTAGTTTTTGCATTTCATAAATCTATCAACATCACTAGTACTATACTAAATAGCGACAGAAAAACGTCTCACCTGCCTAGCCTTTTCCCAAACTATCTTGGGGTCGGCTTCCAGTCTAACCGGATGCAGCTGAGTATCAGTATTTTACATGAAGCGACTGTCTATCTGACCTCCACAACCCAGTAACTGGGTAATACGATACCCCTTGGTAAGACTGGATGTCAGACTTTTAGCTTCTGACTACTCGTAACGACTGTCAAAGATCTACAAATGACAGCCGGGACCAACGGCTTAACGTGCTTTCCGAGGCACGGCGGAAACTCGATATGTAATTATGGTCACCCATCCACAGACCAACCTCGGCAAGCACGGCTTAACCTTAAAGATCGACCTGGGCGGCTGTTATTATTTAGCCACGAGCTCCTCATAACTGTAATAATAATAGCTCAAGCCATAGGTAACGCCATCCATGTTTATTTCGTAGCAAATTTCTCTCTACTCAAAAACCTTTATAAATCATATATAGTTTGCTTTTAAAATAAAAAAAATCAAAGCTAAAGTGCATTTCGTAAATGTAGCCCAGCAAAGTTTCATTAAAAAATCATAAAGTTACGAGGGAAAAAATGCAGCCAGCACGTAATAGTGAACCCAAACAACATGTTATGAAATTGAAAAATGGATATTGAAAAATTGTTAGCACGTCGACGTTCAATTGAGAATATCATAAGTTTTTATTTGAAACGTTAATAATATTTGTAGTACATAGCTTACTCAATTTGGTCTTTTCCAGATAGTTCGAGAAAAGCCAAATCTTTTGGAAGGCACTAGTGCGTTAAGAAAGAAGAGACTTTTGCCCAATAGTGAGACAAATCAAGCTAGAGATTAGATCTTTGATATCTACGTTCACTTAATGCTTATAAATGAGCTACTACGGCTGGTTTAATAAGCTGCTGGACCGAATGATTCATGAATGAACATAATTTACAATCAATGAAGACAGTAAAGTATATTAGATTTTTGTTGCATTAATCCTCAACAGTCTGGTCATTATAAATGTTGTGTCTCTGGAAATACGCCCAGACACCCACGTAAAGACCCCCTAACTCTATGGTGTATCGATCCTCATCGGTCTTGCCAAGACGTTGTTCAAGTTTTGACGTATTGAATGGGGTAGCTCGTTAATTTGTGTTCAGCTTTTCATAAAACGCAGTTTGAGTTGGCAGTATTGTGATATTGAACAAATAGCGTCACAATAAGATAATTTTCGAATGTTAGAATTGAAAATCTTCTTCATATCCATCAATTTACCGAACATCATTGATTGATGATTCATAGAGATAGAGCAGCTCGTGGGCCAATAATAACAGCCGCTAGGGTCGATCTTCAAGCTAAGCCGTGCTTGCCTAGGTTCGTCCGTGGATGGGTGACTACCGACATATGACATACCGAGTTTCCTCCGTGCCTCGGAAAGCACGTTAAGCCGTTGAGCCCGGCTGTCAATTGTAAATCAGACGAATAAGACGAATAATACGAAATATACATTTTGTTACTAAACGACTTTCTGAATAAAAGTCGCTCCCTGTTAAATACTGGTATTCAGCTGCTTTCGGTTAGACTGGAAGCCGACCCCAATATAGGTGAGAAAAAGCTAGGCAGATGATGATCGATTGGCGATTCATAATAACTCTTGAAGAAGAGAAATTCTTGGAGTCGAATATCCGAGATTCTGTTAGCACTGCGCATGCAAAATTGGTAATAATATTAACCACTCATTCCGTAATACACTGCCAAGTAATAAAATTAAACCGAAACGCTTCACAAACATGCTGTACAAACAAAAAAACATCAATGAAGCCCATTACCTTTTAACGTAATACTTTTAGCTTCCAAACACTACGTCAGATACACTCGGCGACAAATGAAGCTATACATTTCCAGTACATAATGGCGTCGCTTTGACAGATAGATTTTCCGTAAAATAAGAGATCCGCATAAACTGCTTTTGTATAGCTCGATTGGTCGCCGTGCGACAGACCTACGCCCACGATCTCATCGTTGCTCTCTGGCACGTGAACTTGACCGAGCCGATGAGTCACTGCGCCGGTTTTATTGATTCAATACTCTGAATGATTCTTACTTGTGGCTAAATAATAACAGACGCACGGGTCGATATTCGAGGTTAAGCAGTGCTTGCCGAGGTCGGTCCGTGGTACCATCATAACATACCGAATTCAATCCGTACTTCGTTAAGTGTGTTAAGTTCAGCCCGGCTGTCATTTGTAGATCCTTGACAGTCGTTACACAATTAAAAGCTGAAAAGTCTAACAACCAGTCTTTTATCGTATTACCCCGTTACTGGGTTGCGGAAATCAGATAGGCAGTCTGTCCATGTAAAATACTGGTATTCAGTTGCACCAGGTTAGACTGGAAGCCGACCCCAATATGGTTGGGAAAAGGCTAAGCAGATGATGAAGACGAGTACGCGATTTGCTCGACTCCACCAGCGTTACCGGTGTCGAGTGGCCGCACCTATGTTGAAATAGTCTTTAGGAATTGTTGCTTTACGTTCCACATATCGTTGCGTGAAGATTGAAGATAGGAAAATGAGGTAGCGATGACGAGTTTGCATTAATTTCTGTGTGAAGATATGTGTTGTTTTCATTGCATGCATATTAGATAGGAGAGGCGAAGATAACGAAACGAAATAGATATTGGAACCGGTTCTTTCTCATACATGGTTGACCATACAGTTAGAATTTCAGATAAAATTAGAAATCTACATACAAAATTACTACTCCAGAAGTATTTAACTACAAGCCTATAACTGGTGGAGTAGTAACGTAACTCTTTGAAAGCTATAACGAATAAAAACCCATCTTGAAAACGTTTACATCGACAAGGTATAAGGAAAAGACGCTTCAACTTAAAAGAGTCCGCATAAGAGACTGTCCTACTCACGCTTTCAAAGAAGTCTCTGAATTATGAATATCAAAAGCGTGGCCGTAGAGTATGAATGAGAGAGGCTATAAAGTATAAAGTGAGCATACGAAGGCATAAACTGTCAACTCAAATGTGAACAAATGGATGTAGTATTTTGTTGCTTTTCCGTAAAAGTCACTGCAGCAATTTCAGGTGACCATTTAAAATAATGTCGCATTAAGTATGCAACGTTATATCTGGAAGTAGTAGGTACTTGCAAAATGTCAAGGCGTCGTCAAAATTGGCGCTACGATAAAAGCTTGTGCGAAGATAGTGCAATCATGTCAACTTTTTGCAAGCATTGCACTTTTATTGACACTCTTGGTACACAATATGATGATTCTTCCTAGCCATCGCTCTTAGATTGCGTCGCTTGTTACTCTCTTGAAAAAGAAGCTCCCATAACAGTCGAAACTTTAGTTTTTTCATGTGCCTAGCTTCTCTGCTGTAGCTGTCCCTAGTATGTCAGATTCAATCATTCAATACATCTAATATTTCATTACATAATCTTTTACGACTTCATTCGACTGTCCCATCTATTCTAGTGCCATAAAAATGTATGTAATCAATATTTTTTCTGTTACTACTGGGACGTTGACCCTGACCCCGATATCCACGGAAAGCTTGTCTTATTCATACTCAGAGTAAATCTCCGCTTACCATACTGTATACTTGCACAGTAAGTAAGGTAATGATATTAAACTTGCCACCAAATTTAATTTCACGGTGTTTTGACTTCGTTTACCTCGGCTTTATTTAACGAGGTAATGAAGGTATATATTTAGTAAAATATATAGTGCGGTTTTTGTTCTGCTCGGAGATGTAGAAACGTTGTCCTGAGTATTCATTCTGCGAGGTTATAATACGTTCTTGCATGAAAATGTTTTAAACAGATAAATCAATGTTTATCTCTAAGTTAACGTCATTAAAGGTTGACATCGATATCTAAGTAATACCAATTAATATTCAATTAAGCTATCTGTCAACACTTGGGTATCTGAAAGCTTAATCAATTTAATCTGATGTCAAATTCTTGAGTCAACATCATATTGTGTTTGCTGTGATTTTGGCCATCAAATCGTGAGAATCCGCTAAATGCGAGTTAGTATCGCTAAGATAGGGAGAGGTAAACCTTTCCCGAAAAGACATCCCCTGCTTGACATAGGTGTCCAGCAGAAGACGTATGATGAAATCACAGCAGCTATCAAAAGATTTCAGACTTGGTCAGGCTTCCAGAGACAGGAAAAAACACATAACTTCACAGATGTCTTCCCTGAACAGTTATCCAGAGTTGACGCATAGTACGTTCACCTACACTTCGCCAGTTAGGTTACTCCCATGTAAGGGCCGCGATTATTGCCATCAATCGGATATTAATCCAGACTCCGGGCTGCTACTCCGATATCTCTAATGGCCAAACCCTGGCTCTCAAGCTGTAGTAGACCTTGTGGACAGTACAACGAGGCAAAATAAGAAGGAAACTAGTAATTACTCAATGAATCATCAAGCCGATCGAACAATAATTATAATTCATCATCATCATCAGCCTAAAAGGTTCCCACTGCTGGGACACAGGCCTCCTCGGAGTGGGTTGTAATCCACCACACGGGCCCAGTGCGGGTTGGTAGATGTCACATGTCTTCGAATTTTAAGTTCTAGGACATGCCGGTTTCCTCACGATGTTTTCCTTCACCGTTTAGAGAGCAACGGTGATAAAATAAATTAAACAAAGTAAAGCACCTGCCTGGGTTCCAACCCACGGCTTACTGGTCGTAAGTCGGGGCTGCCACCACTGGGCCACCGCTGCTGTCAATAATTACCGTTCCCTTTTCTATCCACCTGGCACGAATCAGTAAACAGCTGTTTCTATGCTTTTCTAATTGTCTCCGACTAGTAAGATAAATAGTCCATAATTACAAACAGTCTATATTTATCTGTGTCTCGTGTGCAGACATTATGACAGCGGGCGGTGCGCGGGCGCATGTGCCAAGTTTTCGCCACAATTGATAAATTAATTAGTTTTACTGACGATTAATGATACATATTGCTATCTTCGCTACTCGCTTATTATTATGCTTAAAATATGGCTTTTAATGTGAATTATGAACTTTCTAAAAAACACTTCTTTAAGAAGGATAAGTTTGAAACCGACATCTATTGCCAGGAAATGACTGACAAGCAATTGGAAAGCAAGGCATCATCAGAGCTCCAAGCATTCGATCCAACCGATATGCATAATTTTTTAACTCTATAGACCATACAATAAAGTCGTAATTCATCGTTTTCATGCCTGTTAGAAACTCCGCAAAAGGATTTTGCTGCTGAAGTCACCATAATTTAAAGAATTTATCCGGAAGGTTAAAAATAACAAAATAAACTTGATGTTTTGTCAATTCATTAAAACTATGATCGCTTAGTATAATAATCTACACACAGAAAACGCTTAAAAATCAGCTTTCTTGGTATCCTAAACCGCAAACTGCAGCCCAACATACCCCATACGGTATCAGAAGCGTGCAATTACGTCCGGAATTCACTCAATTGAATGGTATACCAACTAATAGAGCGGTTTAGGGGCCCGTGTCGGCATCACAATGCCAATTAACCAATCGATTTATATGTTGATATAATAGAATCGACTAGTGTGTTTTGTTGGGAATACGGCGCTTATTTAACGTTAACCTATGAGTATAGGAATAAATATGGTTCGTGGTTAAATAATAACCGCCACGCGGGTCCACCTTCAATGTTAAGCAGAACTTGCAGACATCGGTCCGTGGATGGGTGACCACCCATTAAATATTGAGTTGATCGTAAAGCACGTTAAGCCGTTGGCTGAGACTGTCATTTGTAGATGTTTGGCAGACGTTATGTCCGGGCCTACACGAGGCTAGTTTTGAAGCTAGGATAGCGAGCTAGTTTCAGTCAGCTAGCAAGCTAGTACTTCTGGCTTCGTATAGACAAAACTAGCTTCATTTCTAAGCTAGTAAGCTAGTTGACAAGCCAGGACAGTTTTAAATAGGATGGAGTTCTATTTTTAGGCTAGTAGCGCCCCCCCACCACTGATTTTACTATCCTGCCTTACTTTACTATCCTTTATTTTACTATCCTAGCTTGAAAAACTAGCCTCGTGTAGCCTGGGCATTAGGTTTGTCAATAAGTCCGAAATTTTGACAGTCTCAATCAGTCTCTACTAAATCTATGTCATCTAAAAAATGTCTGAAAAACCTGCAATTGTTGGATTTTCAAAGTTTGGCTCAGCGCCGAGAGTTGTAATTCCAACATACGAGTGAAATAATTCTACTCTATCTATACCTGAAGATCTCAACCTTTTCAAGCTTTATGCGATTTGGGTGAGGTTTTGAATTTGGATAATGGATAGGTCAACGAAAGTCCTATACTTGCCGAAATCTTTTTAACCTATCTTCATGAATAAAAAAGAAGAATATACATTCCAGATTGTATTAAGGTCTAGTTTAAAGAAACAGCCGATATATTCCAATCATGTAATATTATTAATACGCGAAATGGAAGTACTGGTAAGGTTCAGCTGAAACGATACAGTCCAACCGACCTTATTGCTGATGAACTCGAGAAAAAGGTCAAATGCGTAGTTCTCACAACAGACGCATGTATGGAGACATGACAAGTGTCACACCAACAAGATAATAGGCAAGGCTAAGAAGAACTCGTGCATTGCTATCAATAACACTGGTAACGTCATATACCAGAGTCAGACAGAAAGTAGTAGTCGGTAGTAGTAAGATTGTACTGTAAGATGGCGGCGTTAGTTCCGATTAAAATTCCTTCCACCCTAGGGAGCACCAGAGTGTACCGCGAACATCATAATGTCATTTACTCAAAAATGCATGTAATGTGGTCATTATTTTGACAACCTTGTTTGAGCAAAGTCGACCTTGCCGTTCTGTTTCAAGGAGCGGCCGGCAAAGTTTTGCTGGACGCTCTAACAGGCCGGCAATGTTTTGCCGGCCGCTATTTTGACGTTTTAAAAAATCAAATCCAAAAAGGGTTTATTAAGAACACAGCTGTTTGTATCTATAGAGATAGGTACAAAAAGATTTTATTCCACATTAGGCTGTATAGATCCAACTACCATAGCTCAAAAAAAAAAACAAAGAAGTAATAAAAGCGCGGTTCAGCGAAAATTGTAATTAATATATTTTTTATTTAAATTACTTGCTGGTTTTATTTAGATTAGGTACTGGCATTTTTGAGTAGAGCACTATACAAACCTTGGCCCACAATGACTGTTTCGCTGGTCACGCTATGATTGCCTCGAGCTAGCCTAGCTACGCTCTAGGCCTTTCAGCTTGGCCATAATTGCAGCCCTTGCTGTCCTCGCTGTAAAGGCCTCGACCTACGGTCTCGGCCATTATCTCAGCTCGTCCATCAAGTGCTGCACGCTGACCGCGCTGTGTCGGCCTGGAGCTGCGCTACGCTGCGCTGTCGGCCATAATCAGCGCGACCAGCAAAGTATTCATTATAGACCGCGGCAGTAATGTACTATTAAATCATCAATACAACCAAAGAGAGTATCAGAGGGTTGTATTAATGATTTAAGACCGTTTTCGCCTTACGGCATTTCATACAAACTTTCGAGGCCTTACTTTCCGAAATGACTGAACCGATTTTAATGAAACTTTTTACATACAAGCAGCATACATAGGTCCAAAGCGTTATGGATTCTTCCATGTACAGGTATAAGTTGGGGATTACAGAGCGTCTCCTGCCATGCCTGCCTGCCTAGTACCTCCATAAAAATGTGTTATTTATTCTATACTTTATTTGGAGTAAGACTTTTTTTTTACTGATTGGAAATTATCAAATGATCCGACTGGGCTACCCGCTCTGGGCGGAGTGGAAGGGAGTATTAGACTTGTACCTACTGACTAAAACCCATCCATGTTCCTCTTAGCCCTTTGTGTTCCAGGGTCACGGTATCTCTTTCGAACAGTCCCGCAGCCTTATTTGGAGTAAGACCTAAATACATAAAATACTACTAACATCTACATCATCATAAAGAGGTATGAAGTAAACGTTATCCCTACCAAACCCAAATAAATACATAGTTAAAAATACTAATTGGCATATTTATAGCGGTAGTATAATTGGAGCATTTGTTCCGCCATGATTAATTAATGACGTCATATTTGTAGTAGATCGCGATTTGTGTGCGTGTTAAACAGAATGTGTTTGTTTTAATGATTATATTGATGTTCGGATATGAGAGTTAAATGTATGATTATTCCTTTATTCATTAGTTCATCCATATTGCATGCGTATATTATAGTCGTTAGGTACTTTTTTACAGGTCAAATAGTGATGGAACTATTTGACAGTCAGCAAAATTTGGCTCCTATGACTTCGTATTCTTTAAGAATGAGTTAAGTATATTTTATGCAAGTCAGTGAAAGGCTTTATAATTATTCGATTAAACTAGATTTAAGTTAGAATGCTACATAACTGGACTGTGAGAATAAGACATTAACTGTTTCTTTCAGAGGGAAAAATATATTTTAATCTATGTGATTTTATTCAAACGTATTTTCTTAGTTGGTGATTCATGTGACTAATAGAGAAGGAAGTATGGAAGAAGACTTGTTGCGCCGACCGAAAATAAATTGGTATAATAAGGGAGAGAGCAGCAGTGGCCCAGTGGTGCCCCGACTTACGAGCAGTAAGCCGTGGGTTCGAACCCAGGCAGGAGCATTACTTTGTGTAATTTATTTCATCACCGCTGCTCTCAAAAACGGTAAAAGAAAACATCGTGAGGAAACCGGCATGTCCTAGAACTAAAAATTCGAAGATATGTGACATCTACCAACTCGCACTGGGCCCACGTGGTGGATTACAGCCCCCTCCCTCTCATAGAGAGGAGGCCTTTGTCCCAGCAGTGGGAACATTATAGGCTGATGATGATGAATAAGGGCTAGGAGAATGATGATATCACGTTTTTGCAAGGACACTTTTTGCAGTTGGTAAGTACAAATTGCTGTTTTTTTTTCTGTCTCTAATATAGTAGCATTCATATGCTCAGACGACAGATCGAAAACCGGTAACAATGATCCTATACTACATACTTGTAATGCTAAACACGTACTTAGTACAACAATAAATTAAGCCTAGAACACACGAGCGACAATTCAATTTAATTGAATTTCCTTTTTCCTCAAATGATAAATAAAAACGTACTAGTGATTCATGCCACGGATGTAGACGTAGGTTATCAAATTAAGGAAAAAATATTACAGCTCCGATGTAATGTTTATAAAAATTACTCCTACATCCAAAAGCAACAGTTGCATGTGTTATTATTATATTCAACTTGGCCAAGGCAAAATGTCACTTAATGACGTCACTAGTGCATACTGCACAATCATGACATGTAAAAATAAACTACATTTTGAACTATAATATTACACTTTACAGGGACACAAGCATTGTCCTTGTCCTATGATTTGATAACAACTTATTGTGACCTGCAGGTTGCCACCTCATGTAGTACTTAATAGCAACTTGCATGTTTGCACAACTATTCATTGGAGCTATCTATGAGGACACTATGTCCTATCAATAAGTGCAATTGCTAAAACATTATCGATATATAAATTTTATTAGAATAGGTACCTTTGTCGTACATATTTATGCCAGTTAGCAAGATAGTAGGGGAGTTGACTGCCCAGTAGCTAGCGATGGACTTCTAGTGGTTCAAATTTTAATAGACCTATATAAGGAAGGAGTGTGATTTATTATCTATATTTAAGGCCTGGATTCTACAAAATGGAGATGGGTTGAGAGGTGCGGAGAAGTGCAAGATTCGACCAATAACAGGAGAAACGAGGATTACAATCTATGTGATTGGTCGATACCTGCTGGCCTACCATGACGTCTTAAAGCAGTATTGTTTTACTCGTATTCCAGTGTAGGAAAGAGACGGATCTATACAGGATGTCTACTTGTCTAGCGCCATCTCTTTCTCACACTGGAAAAGGAGTAAAACAATAATGTTTTAAGACGTCATCGTAGACCACCTGCACGTCTACTGTCTGCGGCGCTCATCTCCGTTTTAGTGTAAGCCGACACCGATGGTAGACAACCCTAACAAGCGTCACACTTCTAGTAGACTAGTATTTAAATGGACCCTTATGGGTGCCCTACACCATCTATCGTTAAGATGTGCATGTATCTGTATGCCATCACATCTATCAAGTGACAGCGTATTGCAGAAAGGCGATACATTTACTTAACATCGACTAATGGCCGACGTATCAAAAGTAAAAGCCCGCTAATGGAATTATAACGCATTTTATCCCGATACTAGGCGGGTAATATCTCGTTGCAAGATATAAACTAGTCCCTGAGGGCATCCGGTTTTCGATCAGAGTGCCAAGAGTTAGCTTACGCGTTATTATAGTAGAAAACGAATGGTCTCGTTAATTTAATTGTAGAAGCAAAAGTTATGGGCTTCATTTATGAACAACTGTCAACTGTCAAAATCGAAGACAAGTGACATTCTATCATCCAGCTCTGAGCCTGAGACGTCTATTCTCTCTCACAGAGAAGAGGCCTGTGTCCCAGCAGTGACTGTTTGATTATACTTAAGTTAATAATGACATAATAATTCGGAAGAAAAAGCTCGGCAGTCAATAACGAAGTATCCACGGTGATTAGGCCGGTCCAACCGTGGTACGGAAACTGACAGAAGCTTTTAGGCCCTCTGCCGCACTCTTATAGGACATCTATTTCTCTGTTAGGACATCAGGTGTAACGATCACGTAAAGCAAGTTTAATATTCACATCGTCCGTTTCAAGACACTCAACTTTGCACTGAAGCTACAGGTCGTTTAAGTGCCAAGTTTCAACTTTTACCCATCAAATTTTCAAGATGGCCTTGTAAACTCCAAGTTTTTCCTAGTAGCTTATGAGTACGACATTAGACTAAAAGGGAATTCAGTTATTAAGGACCTAATTACGTTTTTAATGAAGTACCTACTTACCTATATAGTATGGTATTTTACGTTAATAATTCTCTGTTATGGTGACAATATTGGATGACGTTACGAAGCCGCCTCGCTGTGTTATTAACCCCGGGGATATCAACAATCAAGTTTTATAACATTTAATATTCTGCGTAATAAATTAAAAGCGAAAGTAGGTACCAACACCAATTGCTTTTTATTTAACAGTCAAATAGCACGCTAAAATAGCACCCTTTTGTAAAAAAAGTGATTTATTAAGAGAATGAAATTGAAAATCAAAATTAATTGAATGACTTCTGTGTGTACTACGCTTAACTGTAGGGCTGAATGACGTCACAGTTCCGAAATTGAAACAGTGTTTTATCAATAGATTTGAAGATTGAATGCTCATTGAAACAAAATGTTGTGTACCTACTTTGCTTAGGGTTGAAAATCTTTAAGAGAATTAAAATACATCGAATATAATAAACTCACGTCCTAAGCTTGCCATAGCGGTTATTGGAATGCTCAAATGCTGATAGCCACTGACCGTCGGCAACATTACAAGTGTTAATTATAGCGATTGAACAATACAATGTTCTTACAACTTACACTATCAACACGTCAGTTGAACTACAAAAACCGACCTTACTCCTACGGCTTAAAAGCATTGTCAAAGCTACCATAAACGTGCGCTTAACTATACTACGTTAACTAAAGTTTCGTGCACATAGCTGGAGAGTTTAATAAGAAGTTATTAAAGGCAGTAAAGGCGGACCAATTACTTAAAACTATGGAAGGAATTTATAATCACGTGTGTTTATGACAAGTATGTTTGTAGTTTTAGAACAAGATTTAATAAAAAATTGAGATATTGAGATACGGGAACACTTGCAGAATATTGGGAAGTAAGAACGAAGATGTATCAACGTGGATCAGACGAAATGAGAATAACAGAACTGAACTGGGGAATTACTGCTGCGCTGCGTGTCACGGGTTCGAACCCCGCACGGAGCAAATATTGGTAAGGCCTACACATAGTTGTTCCGGGTCTGGCTGTTTTTTAAACGTTTGTAAACGCACCCAAGATACAAGAGAAATTCTTAGTGTGGGGCTATGTTTAAAAAAAAAATAAGGAGGAAGTGGCTTTCTGTAGTTCCTGCCTATACCCATTAAAATAGGCCTGAATTTATGTAATTAGGTAAGTTGTGTTTCAATCTAGACACAGTAATCGCTTATTGTCATCAGACATTGGATATTCATGGGTATATCATAATAACACTAGCTTATGCCTTCGGTTTCGCCTACGTTTTGTTCGATAATTGTCTCACGAATCGTGCTACCGGGATAAAAAAGTGTGTTGTGCTTTTCCAGACTTTTAATCGCTGATCCAAATTGTCCACACCAACGGTAACAGGGCTTTATCATTTCCATATCCCCTAATACCTATTTCCTCATTACCTTGATTTCCAAAAGTAATTCGTTCGGAATCTGCGAGAGCATCCATCCATCCATCACAATTTAGGCAGCCGTAAGACGATTTCAAACGTAAAATCTTCAATAACAAAGGTTATGTTGGAACTTCACTGAAGCTACTTCATATTTTAGATTGTATGCAGAAGACGGAGAGTCGGGTATTGTAGAGAAAATTGGAAAAGGATTACCTTTTAAATACTTCATCATCATTTCAGCCCAAAAGACGTCCACTGCTGCAAATGTCGCCATATTGACATTTTGGGGGGTTTTGCCATAATCGCCACGCTTGGCAGGCGGGTTGGCGATCGCAGTTCGGTTGTTGCAAAAGCACAGAGAACGCTGCTGCTCATTCTCTGGAAAGTCCCCCAGTCGCCTCTTACGACACCCACGGGTAGATATGGGATGGTGGTATTCTTTACGTCCGAAACCATAGCGAGCCAAATACTTATTTAAATACTTATTTGAAATGTATTGAAACTGGATTATCGAAGTCGAAGAAGAAGCAAGGGATACGAAGGCCAAAAAATCCGGAGTTTGATTCCGATTTGGTCTAACTTAGGACTTATTTACATCCAGCTGCAGCAAATTCTAAAATGTAGGAGCTTTATCGAATTCTACGAATTACACGCCAACTGAATCTGCTTAAATACATTAAAACTACTGAACTTTACAGAAATTTAACTCCATTTTATGCAAGATGGAAGCTAAGCAAATTAGAGCTAAGCTTACTCCAAAATCCCTAACAGTAATTATTTATTCACTTCATTACAGACCAACTGTTCTCCGAGTTAAAACCATTATAACATTCAAATTACTAAATACTTTATTCATGAAAATCTAAGAGAATATTTAAAACAATTATCTAAATGCCCGCGTATCCAAAACCATGCCGGATTTATAAGCTGTCACCTCAGTAAGCCTCTGTCAATTTGTCTTCGGTGGGTAGTATTAAAATTTGCATAATTTTATTAGGTTGGCAATACCTGAAGAGACCGCTCTTAGTTGGTCGCAGGTGCTGGCCGATAATAGACGTGTCACTTTGATCTATGATGTTGAAATACCGGCAATATCGACGAAATTCTTGTTCCAATATCTTTACGGGATTCCACACTTCCATTCGCAAATTCACATTGAAAACTTTCGCCAGATTAATTCATATATTTGTATTCCAAAAACGTCGTGCTCAGAAATATTTAGTCTGCTTTCCTAAACACCAAATTCAATCTAAGCTCGTTGATTAAATTAGATTGTTTAAAATTCATGACGAAGCCACCACTAGACTATGTTTTAAAGTAATATTTTTGTGAAAAGTTCAGTTTTTGTGTGTCAAAATTTAAATATTTCTGTATTTAATCTAGTTACAGATGGGTGCTACAATTTTAATGCTTTAGAAAGTCTTACGCACATAAAAGTGGATTAAAACTCGCATGTCGACGTGGCGAGCGGCTAATAAGGCAGAAACTTCTCAACTCTCTCGTCAGGCCCTTACAAGGCTACTGAATAAATACTGGACACATTGACGGTATTTTTTGTTCGACTGTACCACGGGAATATAATACGACCCAAAGAGTCACGTTTCGCTGATTCCATACTAACATTTATTTGGTTCTGAAAGTAATATTTGTCGATAAAGATAGTCGTCAGCTTGCGCTTTCGTGGCGGTTTTGGCGTTTGTCTACTAGGTGATAAATTGATTTTCTGTTACTGCGCGATTTACGAGATTTGTGAAAAATATAATTTGTTATTTTTTTTAATCACTTACACTTTTGAGTAAAACGATCTCTAGCAATTAGGGCGTAGTCTTTAGATTTATCTTAACATTCGTTAAAAAAATGACGTATAGTGCATAAAAACCACCACCATTTCGAACTAAACTTTGAACGAGCAGATAATGTCACATTTTTCTCCCCTACATTCCATAGTATCACAAGCACACTGGTTATAAAAAGAATTATATGTCATACATAACAGACACAAGTGTTAAAGTTTTATAGCTCTGCATAATGCTGAGTAGGAGGTGCCGCATGAGTGTTCAGTAAATGCTATATAAGGTATTTCTATACACATACATTTCTAAACTAGTTTAAAGCTGAAAGTTTTTAGTTTTTGTGTTTTTTTTTTTTAGTTCGAAGTATTTGGGTTCGGTCTTGACTCTAGTCTAGGTCAGAGATGACAGATACAAACTCGACGATGGAACGGGCTTAACCAGAAGAACACTGTTTGTTTAAGTTTAAACGCACTAATATCTGGAATTACGGATTTGACACATATTCTTGCTTTTGTTAGTTTAATTCTTGAGCCATCTAACACTCCACAAATTTACTTAATGTCCTAATGAATAGTGACAGATTTTAAGGAAACCAAGGGACAAAAAAAAATCTTGACGATGTTTAATTTAAAAAATATATACTAAATGTCTTTAGTTCTTTGATCAAGCTTTCTGTATAATATGAGGAAAAGGAAAAACGGCTTTTGGTTTTATTTTGTTACTCGTGTTTACTACCGGACACTACTATCTGGATAGTTGATATCAAAACATAAAGCAGTCTTCTTTTAATCCAGAGAGGAGTATACTTAAAATATGTCGACGTTAAATATCTGTGGAGAACCATTCATAACACCACGCTTGACTACTTACTACACTCACTTTTCGCCTATTGTGTTTTAAGTCCCATGCAACAGGGGGTGAGCCTATTGCCATCAACCGGGCACAAATCCACACTCCGTAGCTGCTACTGCGAGATTCCTGATAAAAAAAAAAACAATAACACTTTGCCCGACCCGGGAATCGAACCCTCACGCTCAGCAGTCGCGCATACGAATACTAGACCAACGAGGCAGTCAGTAGAACTATTAGCTTTAAGTGATTCTTGCTCATGACGGCAATAATTACGAATTCATTAGATGACATCAGCACTAGAAATAGTATAATATAACACGAACACTAGCATAATTTGACGAAGAAAAAAACGAATCATAGATACATCAACGCATCCGCCTTACTAAGTACATAGTTCCTTTCAATACTCATAACAACAATTTCAACTAAATTGACGCTAAATGATGAAGCGGAAGGAGTATGAGGATTGCAGCAGGTGGAGTTCTACAATTTTTGCCTGCCCTCATAGAAAAATATCGTGTTTAATTATGTTTTGACGTCAAATGAAAGTTGATGACTCCACCCAAAATTGTATTGTAACCACGCATGCATTATTTGAATATTTTTTTTTCCAACTATGTTTGGGCGGCTTTCAGACTAACCGGATGCAGCCCAATACCAGGATTTTACAAGGAGCGCCTGCCTATCTGACCTCCACAACCCAGTTAGTACTGGGTAATACTTCTTGATAAGACTGGTAGTCAGACCAACGGCTTAACGTGCTTTCCGAGGCACGGAGGAAACTAGGTACGTAATGCATGGTCACCCATCCAGGGATCAACAAAAGCAAGCACGGCTTAACCTGAAAATTGACCGGAGCGGCAGTAATTATTTAGCCAGGAGCTCCTGCGAGATAGTAACAACGCATCCATGTAACTAAAATAGTGGCGCCGAAAACCTATGAAGGAAAGTTAATAAACTAAGCTTATTTTCGTAAAGCAAAAACATCGTATCCAATGAAACACGACCAAAAAGCGACAGCGTAAGAGGATACGCATCGGAAAACGAAAAAAGAAAGGTTGTGGCTAAAAATAACTGTCTCTATATTAAGATCATTTCCGTCAGGTTGAACAACCGAGAATGTTTAGCGTTATGTCAACGGGGAATCGATAAAATGGTTACGGAATCTATGCCCTTATATTTGACTTCATAAGCTCCCGGTTTTGCCGTGTTGAAGTCGGAAATTATCCCAATATAACGTAGTACCCTATCTTCCCATGGGTGTCGTAAGAGGCGACTAGGGGATTTCCCAGACAACAGGCAGCAGCGTTGTCTGTGCTTTTGTTACAACCGTACTGCGATCGCCAACCCGTCTGCCAAGCGTGGCGATTATGGCAAAACCCTCTAAAATGTCAATGTGGTGACACTTGGGGGAGGCCTATGTCCAGCAGTGGACGTCTTTTGGGCTGAAATGATGATGATTATCGTATTACCGGGATAAAAATCCTATGTGTTAATACGGGTTATAAACTATCTGTGCGCCAAATACTATAACTATATGTGTGTTGACGGCACGGTGGGCGCACTGGCTAAGCGATTGACTGCTGCGCTGCGTGTCGCGGGTTCGATCACCGCACCGAACAAATAATAAACAAAACTACATACTACTACAAATATTTGAACGGCCTACAGCTGATAGTTGTTCCGGGTCTGGCTGTTTGTGTATGTGAGTTTAAATGTCACCTATGATACAGGAGAGATTCCTAGAGTAGAGCAACGCAAAAAAAAAAACATCCAGATCCATTCAGTAGCTTTTGCGTGAAAGAGCAACAAAGATCCATACATCATCACAAGCTTTCGCATTAATAATATAAGTAGGATTATGTCGACGTTTTGCTAGCAAAGAGCTGGTGGCTAAATATTACCAGCTGTACAGTTTGAAAGTAGCTCGAGTTACAGAAAATAGTGGCAGTACTTTTATAAAAGTCTCAAAGTTTAACTTGCCTCTTTAACGTACTACTCTTCATGAAGTAAAGGTTTCTGAACAGTCAGCTTGCCTTATTACCCAGTAACTGGGTTCTGGGAGTCAGGTAGGCAACCGCTCTAGGTAAAATACTGGTTTTCAGCTACAGCTGCTTAGACTGAAAGCCGACTCTACCATAGTTGGTAAATAGCTTGGAAGATGATAGTAATGAAAGAGCTTGTACCATTAGCGTCGATCGTTTAAATATACAGGTTTTACTTCGTATAATGCTTTCAGTTTGCGCGAAAATGTTTTTAAGCTGACCTTTCTGAATTTCTACTATAAGTTTTATAAAATTTGGACGAAATTCGCTGATGTAGAATTTGCGGAAGCGTGTTTGCTTAAAATAGTATTTGTGCTTCTTTTTATCTTTACCTATTCTTGCTATTTCAACGTTGGAATTATTTCTCATCATCATGCGCGTTGGTTAAAACTCCTGACATTTAGCTTTAAGTATTTTCATTTAACTTTTTATAATACTAAAAGCTCTACCGTCTCAAGGGAAGCGTGAAATCAGAACCATTTTAAAACAAAATGTATATCGTGGAAGTCCTAAAGAAGACATCATTTAGAATTTACAAAGTCTCCATAGTCCCAACAAGTTTAGTAGAATTAGAAGCGACGCACGACAGAAGTTTGTCTTGGATTCTTTGCTGCGAGAATCGCAAATTAGCGTACGGAAGTATTAAAGCTCTTTAACTTTTAGAATGACTAAAATGATCCCTCAGCCTTTTATCTATTATTTTTGGGTCGATTCACAACCACCTTTATTGTATACTAGCTGTCCGGCGCATCTTCGTTTGCTTCGTTCGTGTTCGTTTGCGTCACATTTTCCCCGTTTTCGCAACATTTTTAATTGCTGCTCCACTATTATTGGTCGTAGCGTGATGATATATAGCATATGGCCTTCCTCGATAAATGGGCTATCTAACACTGAAAGAATTTTTCAAATCGGACCAGTAGCTCCTGAGATTAGCGCGTTCAAGCAAGCAAACAAACAAACTCTTCAGTTTATTATTAGTAAAGATATCTAATAATATAGAAGATAGGTAGATATAGATTTCAATAACACGATCGATTCGAAGACATAACAGGAAAATGCATTCGAAATCTACAAATTAGAACTCAACATATCGTAAAGGATCTGGGAGACGCTTGCCAACATCAGCACCACTCAGTTCCTCACAAAACGGACGCTGGCAGCACGCCAGGGAAAAGATATGATGAAGAAGAGAATTTATGAATCATTGCAGTTTTAATTAGGTTAGCCTTATTTGTTTATTTTGCGTCGCTATTACGTGACGAGCGAATACAATAGATATTGCACATGTCCTATTAATTTCAGCGTAAAGTATACTGCCATGCGAGACACCTCTCTTCTTTGTCGTTCACTCTTGACAGAGTGGTCGTGGTCATGGAGAGTCGCCCACAACTGCAGTCACCTATTTTTTACTAGATAGCAAGCAGCAAGAAATTGGAAACTTTGGTCACCTTGTACCAGCAGAAAGGCATATTGGAATTGCATCAGATAGGAAATTCCCTAGGGACCTCTCCTGCAACCTATTACGGTCTACAGACACCGACAAAATACAGTACAGCACTTCACTACCATCCAAAAACATCAAAGTCCACGTTTATATTTACATTATTTAGGTTAGAATTATTGAAATAAACACATTTGCATTTTACAAACAATATTTGAGTCGTAGTTTGGCGCACAGTCCATTTCGACATAGCCAATAAAACGGATTCAGCTAACGTTCGGAATTAACCACTCCCGCAGAAATTCAATCATGTTTCACTCTGTGTTTGCGAATGTCGGTATTCAAAATAATCATCTTGTGATACCAGTCTGTCTATCGCTGTGATTTAATGCCTGTAATTTTTTTTTTAAACTTAACTTGTTTTTTTGTGTACTAACCAACGACATACTCAAGTACTAATCATGTAACATGACAATATTGTAAAACCAAACCATTTTAAAAGAGTAACCATGGAGTTTCTTGCCGGTTCTTTTCAATAGGAAACGACCAACCCGAACGGTGAACCTTTTCTCGTCGTTTTATAAGTGCCCATGTAGGTCTATGTGTAATAAAATATTTTGATTTCACTTGAATGATGACTCGGGATTGGGAGGGCTGCTACTGGGGAATGTTCTGGGCATTTTAACCACCGTTAGTTCGAGAAACAATGTCTGTAGATGCTCACTTGAATCAAGGGATGATTTGAGGTGGTTGGAGGTGATACTCCCGAAGAATTGTAATGTCTACTTGGCTTTGTAGTTTAATGCCCTTTCAGATTGACTTCAACAGATCGAAACTTACTATGGAGATCGTACCTGCGATTCTGATCAAATCACTTCCTTTCCATCGTTGTGCGAAGGTGCTAACATCCTGCTTTGCGTAAGGCTACTTGCATTTCCGATTGCTCAATATTAACCATAAGGACTACGTTGGGGTCGGCTTCTTGTCAAACCGGATCGAGCTGAAAAATAGTGTTTCACGTGGAACGTCTGCCTGTCTGACCTCCACAACGCAGCAGTTACTGGGTAAATATATACTCCTTGGTAAAATTAACGTACTTTCCATGGTACAGAAGGGCCTCAGTACGTTATGATTGGTCACCCATCCATGGAACTACCTGGACAAGAGAATTTACCAAACCAACGTTGTTAATGTGATTGAACTTGGAGCCACAAACGCAAAATTGCAATATATAATTACATATTACTCAACATTTTTTACTACACAAGCGTAATACGATACCAACCAAAACGTCAGTTTCCACCTTATTTAATATTAGCGTTGCGTGACCTTAGTTTTTTAATCATAGTTACTAGCGAGCTATGCACGGCTTGTTCGCCTTCGATGCAAAGTTCCCTTATAACCTGATCTTGGATTATTGTGTAGCCTTAGTTATAATGGGCAATAATGTAAACCTTATACAGTTTCAGATGTGAAGTTTTATGGGAGATTCGTCATTTGCCTGCCAAATGCCTTTCCTTGATGTCTGTCATAGTGATAATAAGTGTTCAAGACCATTGGAATCTGATGGGCATTTAAAAGGATCGTTCTATCAGCCGTTGTCTCAGAGTTCACTTCTTTAGGTGCCAACGTTGCCAACGTATTGTACGTTGGCAACGTTGGTCTTACAATCCATTTATCTTTTCTTATATCCAGTCACTCCCATACTCATTTCTCTTCGATTACACCTTATTCTTCCGCATCACCTGACCTCTTTAAGCTATTCTAGATGTAAGTTACAAAATGTCACCTTGCGTCAACACAGCTTTATGCTAGTCCTTGAGTACCTTAAACCCGCAGCTAATCAATACATTCCACCTTCCTTAACCGCAAAATAGCATGAACGCAGACTATAACCCCTAAGCCTATGAACAAGGCAAGTCTAGGTCTTGTTTTAGAAATAGGATGTCTAGACGAAGTCACGGTTTGAACTGACAAGGTACCATGTAAATCAGGATCGTGTGAGGAATCCACTCGGCGAATTATCATTTAGACTAGTTTGGAATGTACGTGGGACGAATTTGTTCATGCATTCTTCCATCTCAATCCTCAAATACCTTTAAATTTAAGATCACGACTGCTATAATGGAGAATCTTTAAGTGTCCTGTTTGCCTGGTCCTTTAGGTAAGGATGAAAGTACTCCTTTGTCAACTCAGTCAAGTCGAGTTGAATTAAACTGATGTTTTGTTATAGACTGACGGTGACTATGTCAAAAAATACTAACGAAGACAGTCAAAGCTTATTTGGCATGCGGAAACGCTAGTGACTTAGAAGTAGTAAGATATTGGAGAAATTTTTAGAAACTATTGATTTTTTTCAGCAGTGGAAAATAGTATCTCTTATGTTGGTAAAAATAATTATAACCTCTGATCTTACGATAATTTCCACGCTTATATATTAACGCTCGAAATTTTCCTTTATGATGAGACCTGCGTTATGGTAAAATTATTCCGTAATTATAAAACAAAACGAAAGGCTGATTAAATACATTTCTATAGCCTATTATAGGGATCCTTTCATTAACTTTGGCGAGTTCAAACAAAACATTTTCACCGCGTTCGCTATTTAGCAATTCAGAAACCTGCTTACCAAAAACATATTTTTAAAGTACCTACTTCTTTTTAATTAAAGAGTGAATGGATTCTAGAAAATCTGGTTTCCTGTTATCGCATTACAAAGCAATTGTGTCGCATTTTATTCGTTTTAAAACTTTTCTCGTTGCAATGGTATTAAAAGAATTTCTTAAACATCTTTGCGAAGGACGAAGATTTTCTTAGAGCTTACATTTTACTTTAAAATGCATCTACTCGTCTGACACTTGCTTTTTGAATATTTTTAATAAGAGAGGAATCTGATTGACTTATCTTTCTATAGCATCTAGAATTTAAGGCTTGTTTAGCATAACTAAATTGTGACCTGTTTGAATAAAAGATTTTTGTTTGCTGCATTTATTTTCCATTAGTTTGGAAAGCACGATTCTTAGGGGATTTAAATTCTTTGAGGAAACGGTAATATTTTTATTAACTTCGTCACAATAAACGTTTTCATATGCTACCAGTTCCTATATATTTAAAATTCTGTTAATAGGTTTTTAACATGTTTTTTCTCTCTTGGGAATGAATGACCGACCCGCACTAATACCGCGAGATAGATTACGACCAACCCCCCCTCCACTGGGAAGAGGCCCAGAGTCCCAGTGTCTTAAGCTGATTATTTTCTAATAAGCTTGGAAATATGTTGATCATTCTTGAAAATGCATCTATTCCTGTTTACAAAGCTTTTGAAGTGACTCCAAATCAATCTTGGCAGAAGTCTATGTCAATATCGGTGGACGTTTCAGTAGGTAATCAAGAAATGAGGTTAAAACCTAAAACCAAAATACTGAACAGCTGTTTCAAGCGCCGTACTATGAATTCTCATCATCTATTTATATATCTGTAACTAGACTTACGCGTGAAGAAGTAAAACGGAATGATTACACTGAGTTATATATAAAAATTTTCGTTGTGAATGCGCCTACGTTGATCCCAGTTAGGT
Source organism: Cerastis rubricosa (assembly GCA_949152445.1). Taxonomy (NCBI): domain Eukaryota; kingdom Metazoa; phylum Arthropoda; class Insecta; order Lepidoptera; family Noctuidae; genus Cerastis; species Cerastis rubricosa. The sequence continues at coordinate 12,086,058 of OX424548.1, read as the reverse complement.
TATAATTAGATCTTGAATCTTAAATATAGTTTGTATGTAGAGGGTAAATTTCGGAACATCTTGTTCGCATCCGGATTTTTTTGACGAGAAGCTACGTTATCTTAAAGTGTCATAGGCTACATTTAACACTTTCCCATGGGTAATGTACGCAATTTTTCAGTACATAAAGGAAGCGAAGCCGCTACAAAAAGCTTGTGTGACATAATGGATGAATGAATGGATCGTGGATTAGGGAAATGGAGTTCCCGAGTTTGAGTGTTGGAACAGTTTTTTTTTTTTAACTTTAATAGATGACCTCATGTGTGACAGTCTCTTTTTAAAGCTCGGTTATTCGTTGCAACATATTACATTACTTGTTACATAAATTGATTAAATAATAATGAGAAGAGTGTTTCTTTTATATTACTGTCGTGTTTATTTATTTTAATTCATGAGTTGAAATTCTGAGAGATGACTCATAAATATCTTGTTTTGGTTCCTATTATTACATAATTAAGTATGTTGGTACCAAATATCAGGAAAACTGGTAAATTTAGTTCAGTTTATGAAATACTGTATAATATTATTTAGTTTTATTGCTTTTTGTAAGCAAAATGAATTCGTTTTACACTTAATTCACAAACATATCGATCATAATAAAACATAAAAATATTCGTATTACCCAATAATAATTTATCAGGTGAAACATAACAATTGTTTGTAAACAAGCATTACGTGTATTGATAATAATAATGGCATGAAGTTGAGTTTCTTTTACATAATCGCGTGTAAAGGCAAATCAGTTATTTATTAGACAGGTTGGCATAATGTTCCACGGTTTAGAAAAAATAAAAAAAAATAAAAAGTCAAAACTTGAACACTTACGTCACAAAATGAACAAATTCAAATGTCGAATGCATTGTCGAACCAATGTCAAAAACTAGATAAAAACATTAAAAACTCGAATTTTCATCGTTCACATATAAAAATTAAATCACGCTTTTAAAGCAAAAAACCCTTGAACAGTGAATAAAAGCATTACCGAACCGTAAAATTATCCAGTGACGCGTGCCTTTACGTGTAGCTTACACACATGTATCGTTATAGGTAAGTAGGCAGTATACCGTCAAAACTGGGGCAGATAGAAGGCCAGTTCTCCCTTACACCCTAGTCCTGATGCTTATGCATGAGGCAACACCCGGCGATGCGTAAACAACTCCACTAATAACCTACCCTTAAATAACAATATATTATTTGAAGTGCCACAGACAAAAAACACTAAAATATACTTCAATATTCGTTTTTCGAAATTGTTTACGATTTTTACATCTAATCTATGACGAAGTCAGTCTATGGTATATTTCAAACATCGAACACGCCTTTTATGATGTAAAACAGAATAACGTTCGAATCGAAATTAGATCTTTTAGAAAATCGTTTTTAGTTTTTAACTAGCTTTAATGATCTGCAATATCTCAAATTCATTACAAAAATGAAGTTGTATTATAAAGCCGATATAATGCAGAATACGTCAAAATATTTAAGTAACACACTGACGAATTATCCTGTTACGAAGTAATACCTCTTTGCCGCTTATAAATAAACGTACACAACATTATAAGCTTTAAAAGACATTTTTCAACAACATGGCAACACAAAACAATACATTTTATAACACTTTGAATGACGAAACAGGTTCTAAGCTTTACATGGAGCATAAATTACGATTCCCCAGTCATTGCTCGCTTCGTTTAAATTGCTGAAATATGTAATTAGACGAATTTGTTGGCGCACGTGACAAGTTACGTCATTGATGATGAGGGATTTTAATTTATTAACGTGCAACATTATTATGTCAATATTTTGACACATCATAAGCTTTAAAGCAGACTGAAAACATACGAAAAGTTCTAATTATTTTTATGCTATACTAATAGAATGATATAATTATTATCAAAATGTATGCTCGAAAATGTCAAAACATCAATTTATAAATCAACAAGGAAAGTCCATCCTAATCTCATTCAAAATAATGTTTCTTTTTGTACAATAACAACCTTCTTCCATATTTGCCTTCAACAGGTCTGAATTATGCAAATGATGCTTAATTTCTAGTCATCATGAATTAATAACGTAGTACAAAATAAATTCAGAGAGAATGCAAGGACTTTGAAAACCATTGCTACATTCATTCTGCTCATGCTATTAAGATATGACTTGAAGATATAGAAATTAGGTGAATCTACTTTTGTTATTTTAACCAGCAAGGTATAACAGGTGTTTTTACATACAAATGAATGCAACAAAAACATATAATATTTTGTTAACATTCGCGGACTGAAAGGTGTGCTATATTACAACTTTATTTACTTTTACAGTGTTTCTAAGTTCTTCTACATTTTATTTATTTCTTATATTTTATAGCATAAAATCATGAAGAAGTAAAATAAAAGTCTGAGATGATTTTAGAATTTCAATCATATTATTATTTTTTGTTGCACATCTTCTAGCTAGTAAAGAAAACTAAAAAAAGTAACAAAGCACCTAATTTCAAGTACTTTTGAACTCAAAATTAACTGTAAAGTATGTTAATTAAAAAAATGACTCATTGCTGCCTCTGCTACTAACTAGTTAAATTACTGTTTCACACAAATTAAATATTATTTCTGAAATGGTGACAATATGTAACCAAAACATCTGGTTTAAATAATTTACTGGATACATTTAATATGTCTGCTACATTCTTGTATGTATTTGTACAAAACTTGATATTGTTTTGTTTGTAAATCAATTTGCAACATGCAACAGCATAAGGTAGCTGCATAATCGAGAAGTATGGAGGAAGAAGACATGCCGCACCAACCTCAAATAAATTGGGATAAGGGCAAGAGAGTTTTGAATTATTAATACTCATTTTATTACATAGAATCAAAACAAGAAATTTCAATTCAATCTACACAAGATTTATATACATTTCCTAACAAACTATTCAATTAGAAATATTTTGTTTATTTGATTTTATATTATAATTAGAGTTACTATTTTTCTAATTACAATTATATGATTGTTTCATAATAGCTGTCTTCGAATGCAAGGATGAGTTCTAAAATGTAACAAAAAATAACAAGTTACTGGAATCATACATTATTTACAGAATACTATTCTAACAGTACAAGTTTCAAACCAAAATAGAGTAACAATAATGTAGTTAATTCTTTCAACAAGGACTTTTTACCCATCGAGACCTTACCTACTAGGTGCAGGCTGAGAATATCAATAGCAACAGGATACAAGAGGTCTTGCCTACAATTTTCTTTTTCAACTACTGTCTTTGATTAATTAGTTGTTGATATTTAGGGTAAGACCTGGTTGAGACTCACATAGACCAGGGAAGAATGGCACAAATGGGTGGAGGGATTTTTTAACATTGCCCCACTAGTTATTTCTCTTGTATCATGGTTGCGTTTACATATACTGAGGGTAGAACAAGACTGTCAGTGATGATGATTTTGAGCAACCAATCACAACAAGGCTATGAGCAGCAGTGGATTGTAGCCTGCATTGAGTTGAGAAATACAAGCTATGTTTGGAGGCTCAGACCAGGCCTCATAAGAGATAGTGGGACCAGCTGAATTAAACCAATAACCACTGGCCAATATTAGCCCTAGATCTTATGAAGTGATGGGGAGAGGTCACTTAGGGGATGGTAACATTTGGATTAATCAGGCTGTCAAGACCATAGGATTACTTTATTATACTTGGTACTTAATTACAGTGACTCAATGCATTGTCTAGTGCAGTTTAAAATCAAACAAAAGCCCTGGTTTTTATATAACATCACAATGCAAAGAGATAAATATGAATGAGTAATCCTTGTACAATGTTGCTGGTTTGTGCAAGCACAACCCACTTTTTTTTTTCTTTTTATGACTACAACTTGTTGGTTCTTGTGTGCCAGTTTAATTTTTTATTCTGGTTATTACTTAATGTTAAATAACAACTATTTAATGGAAAGAAGGTTTTAATGCAGGCAAAAGGATCGGCTTTTAAATGTGATAGCACTAGGCTAGGATACGCTGTTTAGATTTTAGCCATTTGGAGAATCACCACAGCTGTCTTTATTTCTCCTTTTAGATTTTAACTAATAATAGTGGAAAAAGGTATGCCAACATAAAACATCAAAATGTCTAGAATATCTGAAGGTTATACTGATCGTAAATTAACTGTACATTTACCAATAAGGGGGTTAAAGCTTGCACCTTTCTGAGTGGTTTCCTAATCAATTTGAATACAGTAATTTAAACTAGATGTTGTAAGCTGTGTAATTATGCAATGGTCATAGCAGTTACCTTACAAGTCATTTTTTTTTTTTTTAAACTTCCTTTTTATTCAGTTATCAATAATGATGCATGTCAGAACAATTAATTAATAATAGAACATTGTAAATATGTTTTTCTCATGTAATATTTTAGATGCCATGCTACGCTGACCACACTTTCTAGCCTATCTAGGCTACCATTGCTAGTTTACACAATTATAAATTCATGTGTGCTGTACAAACACAATCTACAGATTATCTGTGTACTACCATAAATTAATCCAACCTTATCTCCTTCAATATTGAACCTCTGATAAGAATGGAGGATCACTTGTGTGTGTATAATTAAAAAAAAACAAAAGGTCCAGCTCTTAGTTTATGCTATCCAAACAATAAATACACAAATGAGTTTTCAGTCTGCTTAAACAGTTATGTAAGGCACTTTATGTGTTTGTTATCACGTTTGTTTATCAGTTTAGCAGTATGACTGGGGAATCAAAACAGATGGGGCACTTACCTTGAACATAGGTCTAGGATGCCTGGGCGCCGCGGGCGCTGCTGTGGCCGTGGTCACCGCGGGGGCCGGCGCTGGGCTCGTCACGTGGTCAGCCGGCAACGACTCCGGGACAGTCTGAAGAGTTGGCCTCATAGTCGTCGACATTTTCACAATAACACTAGTTCAAACACTTTAACACCTTGCTAGACCACCCTCGCGCTTCGCATCCTCTGCGGCGGCCGCGCGCTCAGCCCGCCCGACCGGCCCAGGCCCTCACCAGGACGCCGACACAGGCCCCGACTTAACTCCACCGATCGCCGACCAACAACGCCCATCTAACCGCATTTTCGACCAGAAAAAAACATCGCGAAGCCCTATAACGAAAACTATGTAACGATAAACGATACCTATTTCACTTTCACGTATATGTTAACGATCGTCGAGATGGAAAACGGAAATAGACACGCAAAAAACTATTAGAAAGCTTACGGTGTCTTCTCCTGTCACATAAACACTATCAAGGAATTCGGCGTTTAGGCTATATAACGACGCGCAAAGTGTTTCCGTTAATGGCACCGGATCGTATAAAGGGTACGAAATCGCGTGGTGGACTAATATAAATCCATTTAATAATAAAATTACTAAAGAAATTCACTTAACTCCGCTAAAAGTCCTCACATTCTTGAATTCACTCTCAAGATGGCGGATTTTACCTACTCCTCGTAAATGGGCACAAGGCTGACACGAAAACATAAAACATCAACCGGCTCTCTATCAATCCCTTTCTTTTGGTAGCACATGAACAGAGATAGTGATATGTGAACGAGTTCAACGGAGTTTTGGGATACGTCACTGAAAAAACTGCCAATGGAGCATGCGCAAAAGTACGGAACATTTGAAACTTTGAACGCATCCGTAGACGTTTTGATATTGCAAATTGTCGAGACCTAGGATGCATGTTTGATTCGAAATAATTTATCTAAAAATGCAAACTTATTCTTGTTTCCCATTACATGATTTTTCAAAATACATCATCTGCCTAGCCTTTTCCCAAACTATCTTGGGGTCGGCTTCCAGTCTAACCGGATGCAGCTGAGTACCAGTATTTTACATGAAGCGACTGCCTATCTGACCTCCACAACCCAGTAACTGGGTAATACGATTTTTCAAAATACATGCTGTCTAGAAATCACCATAATACAAGTTTTGAAAAAACAAGTTTGATAAGTGGATTTTTTTGCCATCCACATTTAACTTGACGATTTTTAGCGATGAGAACACCGTGATTGTTTCTATTTTGTGCGGGCAAGAAATATTAGCGCCATCTTTATAAAAATGGCTGCCTTGTTGTTGGCGACTGTTGGGTGCTTGTTTGGAAATTAATGTTTGTTTCTTTCATTTATTATGATTTCAAATAACTACATGTGTCAAATATTGCAGCTTAGGCCGGATGATATAATAAATTGGTGAGTGTGCGCTGTTCCATCAATGATAGAGCACAATAAAGTGCTCGCTAACGTAATAACAATCTGCTCGGGGCAACGTGAGGTTTTCTAATGCGTATTCGGTTTTCTTTACGTTTTTTATGTTAAATGTTGAGATTATCTATTGTAATGTTTCTTTTGCGAATTCGCATTGAGATTCAAGATTCAGATACCAGTGAGGGTCATATTTACATAAGTTGTGACCTTAGTTCATACAGACAACAAAAGAATTCTACCACGGATCTGTTCGCAAGTAATGTTCTTGATGTTTTTTCTTATTTATTAGCGGTTGTGCATTCATTTTAAGTGGTAAACGTGCTGGAATATATTAACAGCTTACGCTGTCGCTAAATAAAGACGGGTGATAAAAAGTAGGTGAACGAACCCCATTTTGAGTCCACAAATAGTATAGTGCTTTCTAAAAGTTCGATTTTTGCTTACGCATCACGACCGCTTCTTCGAAATGACCCTGCATTTATCATCGGACTGATATTCTTATTAAAGTTTCGTGTGATTTACGTCATTATTTATTTACAAGCAAAATATTGACTTGTGATACTGTCCAATGAAACATTTCAGTCAATGACACAATCTTTCTTGTGATTTTAGTACATAATTACTAGAGTTCATATTATTTACCGATAATTATTATTGATTATGTTTGTGTTAACTGTAGTTATCTAATGATTATAATACTTGATTAATAATTAAAATGTCAATAGACCTGTTATTATTAAAAATTTTATTGTTGTTTTTGGTCATGTTCATTCAAGCACAAGATTTTATCCTGGGTCCTTACTTGTATGTTTTATTTCTGGCTTTTTAAATGCTTATATTTCACTGTCTGGCAAAGAAAAGACCTTGAATGATAGTAGGATTTAGTGTTTGACACACATTATAACTCTTCAAGGATAATATCTAAATCTATGTATACTTATAAAGTGATAAAATTAATTTGTATGTAGAGGGTAATCTTTGGGGCTATTGATCCAGTTCCTAAAATACTGAGCTATCCCCAAGTGACATAAAAAATGTTTCAGTGGGTTAATTACCATACTTATAGGGAGCGAAACCTTAAACAAAACCTAGTCTATAATAAAGCCTGCATCAAGCAAGGCTTTCAAACTTAATTTTTGGCACATTAATAATTTGAAGAAGAAAAAAAGAAATAAAAGGCTGTCTGTACCAACCCCAAATAAATTGATGATGATCATAAAAGGTTTAAAACAAAACTGGTGAAATGATATGTACTGAGGAACACCTCTATCCAACTTCGGGGAAAACAGACAACTTTTGCAAAACATGAGCAGCATTGTACCATATTTGTTGTAACTGAATTTCTGACTAATCAGCCATTGCAATGTTGCAGTTAACCAGTTTTCACAATGTCACCATCTCTGCAATAAACAATTGTTGTTCCAGATTATTGCAACAACGAAACCCAGCAGTTGTCCAGAAGGAGAGCATTTTTATATAGATGAGCCCCACTTAGTTTCTTAAGCTAGTAGTAACTATCAGCGGTCATATTTTCTAGTAGAGGAGTTAGCATAGTATGTCCAAGATGTGGCCGGCGTCGCAGTACTCGCACAGTAATGCTCCGCTAGCACCCATAAGTGCCACCAAGGGTAATGAGCATCAGAATCAGCAGAATTTGAAGACTTTGGGCATGACCTCTGCTATTTCTATGGCAGGTATGTATCCTTTTTGTTCTATAGCAGAATCTTCATATTGATGAGTTTAAATAATTGTATTTAAACTTATTTTTTAAGGGGACTCTGCCACAGCATTCTAATCTTTATTACTTTTCCTTAGGTCCAAAGCCCATTGACATTGAGAAAACCACAGAGCTAAAAGAATCCCTAGTCCCATATGGGGTGTTCGAATCGGAGCAAGAAATGCATCATCGTATGGAGGTCTTGGGGGCACTGCATCGGCTTGTGAGGCAGTGGATCAGAGAGGAGTCTGCGCGGAAGAACATGCCACCTAGCGTTGCTGAAACTGTTGGGGGGAATATTTACACATTTGGATCATACAGATTGGGGGTAAGTGTTGCGTTAACTATTTCATTAACATCATGTCATGTTTTTGATCTTTCGTTATTTAAAATTTCAACACGATTTTCTCTTCTATTCTCCTTTTTCTTTCAAATCTTTCTTTACACAATCCATCCATCTTTTCTTTGGTCTTCCTCTCCCTCTATTCATCAGGATTAGGGCATGCAAAGCCCGGACCGAAATTGTGTTTTGATGCCTTAATCAAGATCAATGATACTTAATTAGTAAGCAATGAGATCCTGCTTAGCTGATGTGACTCAACTTGATGATTGCTAGTTGTTATACCATGTTGTGGTTCTGTATGGTGCCGGACGTAAAGAATAGCACCATCCCATATCTTCCCGTGGCTTCGTAAGAGGCGACTAAGGGACTTGCCAGAGAATGGGCAGCAGCGTTCTCTGTGTTTTTGTAACACCCGTACTGCGATCGCCAACCCGCCTGCCAAGCGTGGCGATTATGGCAAAACCCCCCTTATGTCAATGTGGCGTTGGGGGAGGCCTATGTCCAGCAGTGGACGTCTTTCGGCTGAAATGATGATGATGATACCATGTTGTAAGCTATTTGCTGCAGCATTTGTTTCGACCTGGAACAACAATTGATGGTCAATTGAGCATGTAGATAATAGCTATATGTTTTTTAGCACTGTCCTGCTAGGCTTTTCTGTAGGTTATAAATGCTGTATTTGTTAGGGTTTGATAGCACCATACTTTATTTCTTGCCCTAAGATGATGTTGGTTAGAATTCTATTATGTTAGCTATGACACTACTGGTGACTTTTTGAAAAGGTTTTCATGAAAAGGTATTTATTTATGTCCTTAGAAATAAGGTTGAAAATGCAATACATAGTTCACTATCTAGTACAAGAATCCAGTTACATGAGAATTATATCATTAAAAACGTTTTTATTATGAGAATAAGATATTAAATGGCAATAACATCAAGTCGTCATTCAATTCTTCACACAAACTGTGTTAACTGCTCCAGAAGTTTACGATTCTAAAATGATACAAATTTTCGTATACCTAATTTAATATTATTGTTTTCGTATTCTAAAAGACGTTTTTCTGGAAACAAAGTTTTCGACAAAAGTACTTCGCTACTTCATTCGCGTACAAATCGTTTGATTTTAATTCATAAAAATCGGTTGGGTTGACCCAAAATATAATTTATACTGATATTATAAATCCGAAAGTAACTCTGTTTGTTAATTTTTCACGACTAAACGGCTGAGCGGATCGTAATTAAATTTGGCAAGGAGATTACATCCTGGGGAAGGACATACGTTATCTTCGTATTTTTTTCGACTAAGCACTCCAACCACGCTAACGAAGTCGCGGGCAATAGCTGCTGTGATAAATAAATAAAGAACTATGCTCATAATAGTACGGAATCTGGTACAAACCCTCATTAAAATAAAATAAAAATATCGGTACAAGTTTTGGAAGGTTCTATTACGAGTTTTGTCAATTCGTTGTCAGTTCGGAGTTAAAGAATTATTATGTTGTTTTTAGACGATTTTTTTTTAAACATTTAAAAATCACGTAAGTCATGGCGAAATCCGAAACTATGAGAATTAGCGAAAAACACTCAAAGGATTCTCAAGCCCGATTTTAATGAAAACTAATACTGCATCATTGGATATTCGAAAAATCAATATTCCTAGCCATGAATCGAACTTGTTGACTTAGATTAAAAAAACCCACTGTATTATTTTACCATTCGATATTGTCGCTGCTAAGGATCAAATTCTGGAAAAGTAATAACAGAACTGTTATACTAAGGTAAAAACAGACAAGCTAGATAGATGCATTTATATTGAAATACTTTTTGTTAATAAAAACATCAGTTTTTCTTATCTCATCAATTCAGTGAGAAGATACCACAAAATAAATACAAATAAAAACTCATACTGCCAACTAAAATATAATTGAAGGTGCCCTTTATAAGTAATGCGCATACAATGTCGAACACGGACTTATTGCATCACAAAAATATGCTAAATTGACTGGTGTAGGGTGCACGAGATATTAAAACAATTGATATTTATTGGAGCATCCTATCATCTGAGGGGAGGCCAAATCGATAAGTTTTTAGTATAGAGTAGCTGTTATCCGCGACCTTCGCCTGCGTGAAATTATTAGTAAAATATATGTTCCCAATTTGAATTGGATTTTGTTAACAATGTCAAGGGTTTTTTTTGCACCGAACACTAGTACCTTTTCCAAAAGAAAAGTAACCCAAGTTACTTCATTTAATTACTATTTAATGAAAATGCCATTAAATGGGAGTAAATGAACTTGCCAGAGAATGGGCAGGAGTGATCTCTGTGCTTTTGTAACAACCGTGTTGCGATCGCCAACCCGCCTGCTAAGCGTGGCGATTATGGCAAAACCCCCTCTTCTTGGGGGAGACCTATGTCCAGCAGTGGACGTCTTTTGGCTGAAATGAATCATCATTTCATTATGAAATGAACTGAGGGTTGTATTGATGATTTTAATGATTATAACTCAGTAAAGCCATTGTTTCGGTCGCAAATCATTTTTAATCAACATGCAATCTAACACTGGCTTGCAAATTGCAAAAAAACGTAAGCAAATCTGAATTTAGCCCTTGGCGCTTCCCCATAAAACCTAGTACCGCACCGAACCGGCAGCCTACAAACTTGACTACAATATAGAAAATATATGGCTACTAAGCTTGCGTTCCACACTAATTTTGTATATCTTTCTTGCAGGTACACCACAGAGGTGCTGACATAGACGCGTTATGCGTAGCGCCGCGTCACATCGACCGGATTGACTACTTCGCCTCTTTCTATGATCTGCTGAAGTTGCAGCCACAGGTTAGTATAACTACAGTCACAGAATTCATGAGCTTGTGGTTCAGTGGTAGGTAATTGTTGTTAGTTCTTCCGTCGTGTCATAGATGGCGTTGTAGTACCTTTTGTAGTAAGTTCCTTTTTTGTAGGTCGCTACAAGACTATCAAAGGCTCGTGTTGATGAGTTCACCTATGGAATGGACAGCATTTCCTAGGCATCAAAATCTGGGTATAATTAAAATAATTGGATACTTATAATCTTTATCGTGTGGCTACTGCCTACCCTGGTCTCGAGAGTACAATGCTGCCCTCTGACCTGGCTTTGCACATGCTGTCGAGTATATCTCTCAAGCAAGCTGATTTCCTCACGAGGTTTTCCTTCACCGAACTAGTGATAATTATGCAATACGCACATGAATTCGAAAAATCAGAGGTGCGTCTTTGATTCAATATTGAGACCTTATGACTTAGCGGTCCGAAGGTCACGCCACTAGGATATCACCGCTTATTCAATACTTACAATTAAGAACATAACAGGGGTAGGCAGATATTACAGATACCTACATCACAATCTTCATTGGCAGCTTTGTTCCGCCCTTTGCCGAGTAGTTCCTTCATTGTGCTATATTTTCATGATCTCTGCCCTTGCTAACTGGCGACAAATGCTTTGTTACCGTGTGATGACCGGGGTTCCAAGTGAACTGAACGGAATTAATGAAAACAGGCAGTTTATAATGAATTAATTTACTAACTTGATTATTAACAAACAGTTACAAATCTCTTAACCTAACACCTTAATAACTAAACACCAGAAATAAACAAAAGTAAATAGCGTGTGCACAGAAATAAAAAAAAACAAACAAATAAAATTAAAAGAAAACAAAAGCAATAAATGTCGATCCACAAAAATAAAAACTCCTGGCAGGATTCGAACTCAGTGTCGCAAGATTTCTATCCGACGCGCTATGCCATACGACCAGCTGATCCGTTGGATACCGTGGCGAATATGTCGATCTCTATTTCGCCAGAAGAATTAATATTATGCGGACTTTATTTGTACGTAGTACCTCAACTAAAAAGGGCGTTCCCGCAAGCTGAGGACAAAATGAGAACAGTCAGCCTTGCAAAACTTCTCCGATAATCTGACCCACACTTCGTTAAATAGACGCAAACACTTACCCCGTTTCTTCCGTTACTCGCACACAAATTACAATAAATATAGCACTAACAACAACGCCTGTATGTTCTGCATTAATTTCCAAATGATGAGGCTCTAATATACAGAATTATGCAATTTCAACACGGAGCAATCGTTAATTTCTGTCTGTCTTCGAATGACATTTCCTCCGGTCTCCTTATTTTACTGCCACCGTCATTTTTCGTTTGCTCAGAAATTATCAATCTAAACTATTGTGGTGAGCCTAGTAACGCCATCTAGTATTTAATTTGCGAACTAAAATATCGATCATTACAACCGTTTCTTAGAATTTCAAAACGAGTTCAGACGAAGACTTTCAAAGTAGCATAGAAAATATTTTGCAACATCCTCTTTATGTAATCTTCGAGCAACAATGTTTCTCTGACTTTTCTCGCCAACGACTTTATTCGTTTAAAATATTTTTTATTTCATGAAGCAAAAACGTTTCTGTATAATAGAGGGTACTTTTGATTCTACAATATGTAAAAATATTCTCACGTGTGACTTTTCTTTTTTTTCCGAAAATATATTCAAGAACTAAAAAATCCGTGTCTTTTGGTTGTTGTAATGAGTACAATATCACGCCTTGTATTACCTGTTGGGGTTTACAGAGGATTTCACACATTTCGCTAGTAATCTTGTAAATGCAATAGACGTGAGAGAATTTCACCCATCACTGTTTGTCTCTGCATCACTCAAAGGTAGAAAACGCCTATGGCATTATGTCCACCTCTCGTTCAAGCGCTTAAAATGTTAAATAAATAATAATTTCCTAATAGAAAAACCTAATAACAACCCAGGAATAGAACCCGGTACCACACTTCATCAGCTTCCAACAGTCCACTGCTGGAAATAGGCCTCTTCAATCACACGCTACGTAGCTCGATTCTCGGCAACTCTCATTCAGTTGCTATACCAGCCACACTGGAAGACTGATGGTCCACCGAGCCTGAGGGTGTCCCACCTTACGCTTACCGATTCTCGGTCTCCACTCAAGAACACGTCTACCCCAACGGTCATCGGTTCTACGGCTAATATGGCCGGCCCATTGCCACTTCAGGTTACTTATTCTCTGAGCTATGTGGACAACTCTAATTCTCTGTCAACATGACACCGGTACCACACGCTCAGACAAAGTACTTACATACTCTTATTTTCTGTGCAGGTAAAAGATTTGAGAGCAGTGGAAGACGCATTCGTGCCGGTCATCAAGATGAACTTTGATGGAATTGAGATTGATTTGCTGTTTGCCAGGCTGGCTCTCAAGGAAATACCAGGTAAGGACATTAGTTTACTTGCCATAATATATCATAATATATTTTTTCTATAATAGTCGATAGTATCTATTATAGAAAAAAAAAACTCGAAACATGTAATAAATAATACAGTGTTTTTTTCCGAAATCAATGGACTCGATTCCTTGCTAGGACAATGCAGTTATTTTTCAAAAATGTAGGATTGAGTATTTTTCGCTATTCCGCATAGTTTCGGATTTGGCCATCCACGCCTACTTGAAAAAATCAACCTGTATAATTAATTTTGTGTGAAATCAGGTACAGACAGCGTAGTAGCGTAGCGTAGTTACCCCGCTGGCGTACTTGGCCGGACTATAAAGGGGTTAGCACATACTGACGCTGTCTGTACGATGCGTGGTCCGTATGAGGCGTCGTAGGTACCCTCCCAACGGGATAAACTTTATACATGGCTGCTTCTACTGTTTTTCTGTGTACAACGCAGTTTTGGCGTATTCGAAAGTTATTAAAACTGTTTTTTTTTTAGAAGCAAAACAATATTTATAGGGAAATCATATGACCTGTAGAAGTATTTGCGGTTGAGTATTAATAGGTATAATGTGTATTAAATGGGTTGTTTTCCTCAATAAATAATAAAAATAAACTGAAGGTACCACCTACCTTTATTTATTTATTAGGTACACCAACAGCAATCAAGCATTCTATGAATTACAAGAAACAATAATAATTAAATAAAAGCGCTGGTTTAGTCTATTATAGGTATACGCAGCACTCACCATAGTGACAACAACAACAAAACACTAGCATATTAATAATAACTCATACAATTTGAATATAATATAAATTTTACTTAAAACTAAAAAAGTGATATGAATTATGTAACATTGTCCACATTGTATTAAGTGCCCCGTTTCAGTAACAGTAACCACACTACTGGATTTTAAACGCTCGACTCAGCGTACACAGCTGAATTTTCAACAGCGCACTTTCAACTTCCAACTGTGTTTTTTTTACCTTGCCGGTCACACTAGGATTTTCGCCTGTTTCATGTGTGCGATATAAAAACATTTTAACTCACATACATTTCTAGGCCATACAAATGTTTGTTCGGTGCGGGGATCGAACCCGCGACACGCAACGTAGCAGTCAATCGCTCAGCCACTGTCCCACCCAACCGTGCCGTCAAACAATCAAAAACATTTAAACTCTCATCGCTGAGTCGACTTTTCTCCTTTCTGTTTGTGTGGTTAGTGCCTAACTTGGTGTCTTGAGTTTTTAGGCCGCCCATTGGCCTCTGAATTGGCTTTATATACCGTATAGAAATATCCCTCAGGAATGCTTGGTTTCCTCACGATGTTTTACTTCACCGAAGCAAGTGTTAATTATACAAAATGCACATGAATACGAAAAATCAGAGTTGCGTGTCTTTGGGTTGAGTCGATCATTGCAAAGTCAACAGTCAGGTTTTAAATCTATCTTTATATATGTAATTCTACTGGACGTGTGTATGTCATTGAACTCCTCCTAAACGGTTGCACCGATTTGAATGATTTTTTTTTTGTATGCTTTTGGGTAGCGCCCTGGATGGTTTAGATCTATATATCATCACGCTACGACCAATAGGAGCGGAGCAGCAATGAAAAATGTTGCGAAAACTTGGAGAATGTGACATAGACGAACATTTTCCCCGTTTTCGTAACATTTTTCATTGCTGCTCCACTCCAATTGGTCGTAGCGTGATGACATTATAGCCTACAGCCTTCCTCGATAAATGGGCTATCTAGTACTGAAAGATTTTTTCAAATCGGACCAGTAGTTTCGGAGCCTATTCAATGCAATCAAACAAACAATCAAATCTTTCCTCTTTATAATATAAAGTTTAGATTAACCTTAGTTCCCTTGGTCACGTAATAACTTGAGAACTACTCAACCTATTTAATTCATCTTTATTTTTAAACGTTTTCTGATTTTTCGTAAGTTTTTAGGTAGGTAGTAGGTAGGTAGGTATAAGTGCATTGCAACGCATGCTGGCATCAGCTAGTAAAGCATAAATCTAATACCACGTCTACTTGAAGAAATCTGATCTGTAGGTATCTATAGCGAGGTTTAACAAAAACATTTTTTATCGTTCTTCCAACTCAGGGGTTTTCCTTAAGGCGCTCTTCTAGGCGACTTTCATGCTTTTGAGGGGGTGAAGCAGATGAAGAGGGGCGTCGAGTAGTCCCTTTAGTCCCGCCTACTGGCGGGGTGCCCCGCTTGAATCACGTCGATGTGCGACGTCAATAAATGTATAGAAGCTTAATTTCAAAACTCATTATAAAAGTACGAATAGCCCAGCGCGCCGCTAGCCTACATCGCACATTGCTTCCGCGGTGATCTCTAGGTTCGAACCTCAATACACGCAATTCTTTTTTATCTTATTTTTTTAATATAAGGTATGTACCTACATTTCAATATCGCATTTTTTTTTTAAATATGTTTATATTTTTGTTTTCTTATTTTTTCCTAATAAGTTATAGGTTGATTGTTATTTTGGATTGTTTGGTTGTTTGGATTGTTATTTTATAGAAAAGGTTATCGAAATATTATCGAATAAGTAGATTCGTCAAACGAATAATAAATAATTCAAAGCAGCCTCATGGACAACCAAGGGCATTAAAGTCGGCAGTAAGAGGTTGACGAATCTCCGACTTGCCGACGACATGGTCCTTTTTGCCCACACAGCCCTGGAACTACAGACTATGCTCCAAAAACTGCACGCGTAGCATGACCGCCGTAGAAACGGGCTATGTCGACGGAAAAATCGACAAAGTGCCACATTGTCATTGTCTATCTGTCATTATGTCGATTATTCCGTAGACAAAACTCGTTTCTACAGTGGTCTTGCTACGCGTGCAGTTTTATTTTTTAATAAAGAAGCAAATTTAAAATTTATTGTTCGATAAAATTTTTAATTTGTCAATAGGACGTGGCGCCATCTATTGTGATAAGAAATTTATTGTTGTTTTCCTTCGGATCAGTACTTTTTGTCGGGATGAAAGGTATCCTATGGCCGTTTGTGTACACCTTACAACGTACATGCAGAATTTGAGGATGATCACTTCATTGGTTTAGGCGTGAAGAGGTAACAAATTTTTAATATAAAAATTTTCGCATTTATAATATAATAACTAACTGCGCGCGACTTCGTTCGCGCGGACTTTTTTTATGTGTATAAATAAAATAGATTTTGGACGATTCTCAGACCTACCCGATATGCACACAATTTCATACAAATCGGTTCAGCCGTTTCGGAGGAGTATGGTAACTAACACTGTGACACGAGAATTTTATATAAGATATAAGTATAATATATAAATATATATTTAAAGAAATATTTATTTATATAAAAATATAAAATTAGGCTCAAGATAGAGAAATTAACTTGTAGCGGTTCGATATTAGTTCAATGCTAGCTCAGTGGATAAGACCGTGCGCCTCACACACGAGGAGTTGAAAGAATATTCACAGGAAAGAGACAGACGGAAAGTAGTCGCCGTCAAGAATTGGCAAGTTCCGAAAGACAGGACACAGGTCAGAGTATTTTTGGGTTTTTGCTCCTACTACCGACGGTTCGCAAAGAATTTTGCTGACATTGCGAAACCTCTACACAAACTCACTGAGGAAAAGCGACAATTCTGTTGGGACAAGAGCTGCGACGTCGCATTTCAGGAATTAATAAAAATAATAAATAAATCTTTATTCAGAACCAAAAATGGGTCAAATACAAAAATAATCTTAATTAAACAATGTAGGTCACACAATGTTCGATGCTTGTACTAGGATAATCCTGTATCACAGGCAATTAAAGAAACGTCTGTGCAAAACACCTATTTTTAAACAAACCAAACCGGAAAGAAATCATTGCGTTACTCGACGAGTACTGCCGTTGTAAAGACATTGCAGCATTTCAGTAAATAAACTCTTTTGCAAAAAAAAAAACGGGCACCATAGATTTTTTCTCTATTTCAATGAAAAATAACAAGAAATAGGTTTTTTTCATTTGACAATGTATTGGCATGTCATTTGAAGCATCCTGGCATGATTCTTTACGTTCCAAATTTAAATTTTGAAATGAGCAAAAGAAAAATATTGATTATTGTAAAATTGCTCTACTAATGGCGCGAATTGCTGAAACGATATTTTTACTGATTACTAAAATTTTAAAACTCTTTGCAAATTAAACAATTTAATTTTTCTTTTTACATTAAATACCAGTTTTTGATATGAGTTAAAAGCGATAAGGGCCGGTAAAATTATAGCCCTACTTGAAGAAGGTCGTTCGCAAACTTACGTGTCTCAGCGGCTAAATGTGAGTCGTTCAACTGTCCAGAGGACTTGGCAACGGTATCAAGAGACCGCTTCGGTCAAAAGAAGATCTGGTTCGGGAAGAAAACGATGCACAGAACCAAGAGACCGCTTTTTGGTGAGTCAAGCATCAAGTGTGGACCTGAAGAAGAGCCTTGAAGAAGAGGAGTAGAAGTTAGCTTGTGGACGTTCAGTAGGAGGCTTTGGCTGCCAATATCAGGAGTTACCGCCCGGCTCGGGGTCCTAATTTACTCCGTGAGCACCGTGTTGCTCGACTTTAGTTTACTCGAAACTGTGCTTCATGGACTCTGGAGGACTGGAATAAAGTATTGTTTTCTGATGAAGCTAGAATCTCTTTGTGCGGAGAGGACCGTAGCCGACGAGTGCTACGAAGACCACGGGAACGCTATGCGGAAGTGTGTTTCGAAGAAATCACTCCTTATGGCTGAAGCTCCGTTTTGTTTTGGGCAACAATTAATTCGACGCAGCGTACGAAGTTAGTTTTCATAGAAAATGGAACATTAAAAGCACACCGGTACATAATGGAATTCCTAATTCCATATGCACAACCTGCATTGACTGTACTTGGGGAAGATTCCATTTTTATGGACGACAATGCTCGCCCACACCGTTCTGACGACGTGGAAGCGTACATGCAAGAAGTTGGGATCCGTCGTTTAGATTGGTCAGATCGAACTCCTGACCTCAATCCAATTGAGCATGTCTGGGATGTTCTAAAGAGACGGGTAAGATGAGTGCAACCTGCTCCACAAAACATCAGGGAGCTAAAACGAGTCATTGCAGAAGAGTGGGAACGTATTCCTCAAAACGTTATTAAAAACATCGTGGGAAGCATACCCAGAAGGATTCAAGTTGTGATTTTGGCAAGAGGAGGTCACACTCGTTATTAGGTTTTTACATTTGTAACTTTATTTAATCAAAAAAAGTAAAAAAATCTTCTTGTCTTTATGCCGACCACTTCTTATTGTTTGGCCGTGTACATCGGTTTGAAAGAATTGATCGACTTTTTTAAAAAAAAATTGCCGAAGTTCACTTCACGCGTATTAATTTACACGATTATAAGTATACAGAGTACGTCAAATAATTAAATTTCATGGCAAGAGAACGATGATAACTCAAATCGTCCTTGGAACGTAATTTCCTTAGGTGCCCGTTTTTTTTTGCAAAAGAGTGTATTTGCTGGGACGAAAGTTCCAGCTGCGAACTGACCATGCTGCATTGAAGTGGCTATTACAGTTCAAAAATCCGGAGGGACAAGTGGCGACATGGATTGTGATGATGGTGGATTGAACTACTGCAAGAGTTCGACTGCATAACTGAACATCGCACTGGGAGAACTCACGGTAACGCAGACGCCTTGTCAAGAAGACCTTGTCCTGAAGATTTTAAGCACTGTGCCAGGCAAGAGACTAAGGAGGTAGCAACCGTGAGGGTGCTTAGAACGAATCTCAGTGATGAATGGAAGGAAACCCTACAGCAGGCTCAGCAAAATGACTCAGAGATCAAACCGATCTTCGAGTAGATCAAAGCTGGTGCTCCTAAACCCAAGTGGAGTGATGTGGCAGCGATGAGTTCCATCACGAAGAGTAATTGGGCCCAATGGAACAGCTTGGTTATCCAGGATGGAGTCTTGTGCCGTAAATGGGAAAACGCTCGAGGGGACAGGTGTCATCTACAAATGGTTGTCCCTAAAGCCAAAGTACCGGATGTTCTACGGCTCTACCATGATGTATGTTCAGGAGGACATATGGGGGTAAAAAGGACTCTAATGAAGATCCGAGAGCGATTTTACTGGATCCACTGTCGAGAAGATGTGGAGGACTGTTGTCGTAAATGTATCACTTGTGCGGCTGTGAAAAGACCCCAAACACGCAGCAGAGGTGCATTAAAAGTGTACAACGTTGGAGCCTCCTGGGAATGGTGAGCCATTCTCAGAGAGTGAAAGTGGGAACAAGTACTTAATGGTTGTCATGGATTATTTCCACAAAGTGGCCAGAAGTGTTCGATTCCTAACCAAGAAGCTACAACTGTCGCAGATAAATTGGTTCAGGAAGTTTGGAGTACCCTTAGAAATTCACAGTGATCAAGGAAGGAATTTTGAATCACAAGTATTTCAGGAGACTTGCCGAATGATGGGTACCCACAAAACAAGAACCACTTCTTACCACCCACAATCTGATGGAATGGTGGGACGCTTTAACCAAATGTTGTAGATAAGTCTGCCAAAAGTCGTAGCAAGCAGGCAAAAGGATTGGGACAAGCACATACAGCCGTTTCTTCTGTCCTACCGTAGTGCAGTCCACGAAAGTACGGCTGTGACACCAGCCTTCGTGAACTTTGGAAAGGAATTACGGTTGCCCGCAGATTCAATCACTGGAACTGCCCCCGATGCACCACGCAGTGTTACAGATTATGCAAATGACTTGCGTAACAAGTTGAACGATGTCTATGAGCATATCTGACAATTCGGCCAAGATGTCTGAGAAGATGAAGACCCGTTATGACCAGAAGACGAACAGAAGAGGTTTCGACGAGAATTCACTGGTGTGGTTGCATAACCCAGTGCGTAGCAAAGGTAAGTCTCCGAAATTGCAAGCAAAACCATACCATATGGGATGGACCATACTGAGTCGTGACCAGGATTGTCCAGGGTCAACGATGTCACCTACCGAATACAGAAGGGTCCACGAGGTGCGCCTAAGATCGTACATGTAGATCGATTAGTGCGATACTACGGGACTAACGATGCTCGGGACGAGCATGTCTAAGGAGGGGCAGTGTTACGTTGCCTGCTTTACGAGAACATTCTAGGATTACGTTCGAGTCTAGAATGATCCAGTATGTCTAGAAGATTCGAGAATAATCCTAGAATGTTCCACAATGGAAATGTCTAGAAACTTTGAGAAAGTTCTGGACCTTTCTAGAACTTTCTAGAAGGATTGGTTCCACTGTAAAGCTATTTGGAAGGTTCAAGAAGGTTGTAGAACTTTCTCGAAGGATGGGTTTCCCCTAAGGAACTACCTAGAGATTCACGGAAGTTGTGGAAGTTTCTCGAACATGAGTCGGCCATATAAATAAGCGACGGGTGCGGAAGTGAGTTAGTCATGCATTCTAACTCACGCGACGAAGGAGCGGCGCAGACCAGCTATTCATTCGCTTACATGGGCGGCGTTACACAGTACATTACCGCTCAAATTCAAACACTACGGCCCCTAGTCTGGAGCACGATCGGCTAGCTCTGAGAGCGTCTGCAGACGGGGGCCAGCATCCTCAGCGGTAGGATGCGCCAACAAAGTCACCTCCGCCACAGGTCGTCATCCGCTGGGCCTCCCCCGGGCAACCGGAGGTCTCACCTGGCGGTGACAGACCGCCGAGGTGGCGTAAAGAAAGCGGCGCTCGCTACGGTAACGTTTCACCGTAGCTTAGCGCGCAGCGCCCAGCGCCGCTGGCGACTCCTACCGGACAAAATGACAATTACACACTGGCGTAGGCGTTTACTGGCGTGGTACGTTGCAGGGTTTTTCAAAGAGGAACCTCCTAACAATACGCGCCTTGTCCAGAATTACTGCTTTCTGAATCAAGCCCTTGATCCAGCTGCGAAACGAAAGACTCCTCAGATGTTGGTCGAGGTTTCTAAGCCAGTTAGCAGTACGCGGACCTTCCTATCACGAAACTTGTTTCCGCTTGACAAAAGACTGCTTAGCATCTTATTCAGGCGGCCAAAAGAGCGTTCCCTCAACGATTGTTTCATGTCAGCAGTATTGATGCCTAATGCTTCTGACATTCCCAAATACTTGTAGGTTTCTGTTGAGAAGAGGAATCGGATCGGAGATTCTGGAATCCCATGGATTCCATAATCTCGCTTCACATGCATGACTGCGCATTTGTCAACAAGTTTCTGTAACCATCAGTAGCTTCATCAGTTGCAAATTGTTGGGGGCAAAGAGTTTCATATCAATCATTTACATGGTTGGAAGGCAAGCTATGACCACCTCTCCTCAACCGAAAGCCCAGACCTGAACCCCTCAGTAGCATGCTAAGAGGGTTTAAGGCTAGGCAAAACCACAGGGCCTCCCTGTGGTCTTGCCTAGCACTGGGTGACTTAGCTCAGACTATCACCCTATCTACAATAAACTTTAAAAGGTCTAAAGATAGCCACTCAGAAACTGTATCATTAATGGCTTTTAAGTGTCTTCGCAGTCTTGATATAACTAAAAGTTTTTCCGAATTATACTATAGCTGAGCTAGTGTTTGTGAGGGAATCCCCGAAAAAGACAGCTGTGCTAGCTACATATTATTATTTTTCTTAATGTTTGTATTTTGTTCTTGAAGTTGTGAGGCCCTCCTCTGCCCTCCCCCCCCCCCCTTTCTGCTAGGTTACTGGACAGACGGGTGCGTGGATAGACGAATGAAAGGGTGGACATACGGACGGGGCGAATGAAGATATGCATGAAGAGGTGAACGAACAGTGAGAATACACTAAATTAAAACAATCTAAGTCTAAATAAATTTTATTTCTTTTTTTGATGATTTTAGCAAAATCTAAATATATAAATTCTACACGACACAATTCTTCAAAATGTTGTCTTCTAACATAAGACGTTTTCATATATGGTATCTCTCGCGCTTTTTAGTTGACTTATTTACATATGATAAATCACTTTTATTTTGTTTATGGTTCCTCTACATTTTATTCTTGACAATTTACAAAATAGATGAAGTTGGCGCTTACGAAATTTTTCGATATTTTTATCATTGGTGTCATTTTTGTAGTTTTAGGGGTCGCTGATAACGAAGATTTGGTAAAAAAAAAACTTCAAGATGGTGCGGATGAAATTTTCAGTTTTTTCGTCATGGGGGTCATTTTCTTGGTTTTCGGGATTGCTGAAAACGGGAATGACGAATAAACAAAATTACATTATTTAAGTTTTCGGATTCCCTTTGCAGAACTTTGACCCTTCGCCACTGAGGTTCCCCACCCACAATTTTGACTCTTCGCCACTGATGATCACTAATTTTTTATTTACACATTTTATGACTAAAATCGAACAAAAATTTACGCGAACGAAAAACTAATCATAAAATAAAATATAATAAACAGCTTTCAACAACAAACAGATCGAAATTTAATTGAAAAAATCTGAGCGGCGAGCGGAAAAAAGTGACATACGTCCATCTAGCAGCGCGCCTCAGCGGTCACTGTCACTCTGCGTAGAAATAAAAGAGATGCGACAAGACGCCGCGAATGGCGTGATGTTTCGTTCGACTTGTTCGAATAATTATCATTAAAAACATGAATCCTTACAAATATAGTAAATAAAACGAAAAAAAAAACCGACAGTTCCCTTTATTATTTTATATTACATCACTGTTATTAATTTAGTCAAGATTAGTTGAGCAGTAATACAGTTACACTTGCTTGAAAATCAGAACTTCTCGATTTTTTTTCATCAGGATTTTTTTCCAAAAACGTGTTTTGGGCCCGAAGGTTCCCTCATAAATATGGTCAAGAGTAACATATATTTTTTTTGTTGCTCTAAAATGTATACATTTGGCTAAAAAACTGTTCAAAGTTGCCTGTTTTGACGAGGCACAGCGTCTTAAGTAGGTTATCAATTCGGCGCGTACTTTTGACCCTTGAAACCGAATTATTTCATGCCTGTTGCAACATATCTGACGCAAATTAAACGGGCGTTTGTCACTTAGAAATAACATTAAAGTTTTCAATATAAATACTTACTTACTTCCTAAGACTTAAAGCGTGGTAATTTTTTACATACATTACATGTTGAAATACGATACTCTTTGAAAGCAGTTGCCACTAGTTTAAACCTCAGGGATCGCCAATCGTGTTTACTCATCGTCTCATCTGTGACGCCTTTTTCCAAATATGTTGGGGTCGGCTTCCAGTCTAACAGGTTGCGTGCAATGCGGCTGAATACAAGTATTTTTACAATTACCGACTACCTATCCGACCTAAACAAAACGCTCCACCATATTTTGGTGACGTCCATAGCAAATCGTTAATCGTAATTTGAACGTCATACATTGTCAGTCGCTTTGCTTTTCGTTGTAGGTATATAGGGTAATTAGTGACCGATACTTAAACACGTGATTATACTCATAATAACAAACAACTTTCCCAAAGAAACATTTTTTGTTATACTCATTCAGTTTTATCACAATAATACAACAGCCGTATGAAATTTGCGTGCGCGCTCCTGTGGCCTACTTATCGGCTTGTTTCAAGCTTGTGTAAAATGTTTCTTTGGGAAAGTTGTTTGTTATCATGACTATAATCACGTGTTTAATCGGTCACTAATGACCAGACACCCTATATAATGTTTTTAGAGAAAAGTTTTGAAATTATTTTAAAAAGCTACATCGTATTTAAGATGACTTGTGATTCCATGTTAAGTGGAGCTCGTGGCCAAAAAATAACAGCCGCTCTGGTCGATATTCAGGTTAAGCCGCACTTGCCTAGGTTGGTCCGTGGATCAGTGACTACCCATTACATACCGAGTAAGGGGTATCGTATTACCAAGTACTAACTGGGTTGTGGAGGTCAGATAGGCAGTCGCTACATGTAAAATACTCGTATTCAGCTACCCTGTATCCAGATAGTCGGAAAAGGCTAGGCAGATGATGATGATTGCAAAAAAGCACAGCAAATACATAATTCAATATGCGATTTAACAACGAAGTTACAAAACACACGACAGTTAAAATATGTCAAATTAAAAAATACCAATTAATTTATCACTACAGCTTCTTCCTCCCGCCGCTATCCCAAATTATTTGAGGTCGGCGTTGCATCTCTTCATCTTCAGCACAGCTCTAACAGCCATAATCTAAGTATTCATCTTTTTATGACCATAATAATATAAACATAACATCACGCCTGTCATTCTCAAAAGGTTAGGCAGACAGGGGTACCCAATTATAGTACACCCACATTTTATGTTTAAGTCCCCTGTAGGGGGCGAGGCTATTGCCATCAACCTGGCACAAATCCAGACTCCGTGGCTGCCACTGATGAAAAAACCCGATAAAACTTCTCCCGACCCGGGAATCGAACCCAGGGCCTCATGCTCAGCGCTTGCATTTTTTTTTCTAAACTAATATTATAAAGAGGAAAGATTTGATTGTTTGCCTTGAATAGGCTCCGAAACTACTGGTCCGATTTGAAAAAATCTTTGAGTGTTAAATAGCCCATTTATCGAGGAAGCCTATAGGTTATATATCATCACGCTACGACCAATAGGAGTGGAAAAGCAATGAAAAATGTGGCGAAAACGGGGAAAATGTGACGCAAACGAAGTTGCGCCGGACAGCTAGTTTTTTATAATTTAAAACACCTTAAGTACGCCTTCAAAGTTTATTTATCATCTTTGACCTTTGTCTTTTGCCAGGTGCTTGTGTCATTCAACCTTTCAAAGCAATTAGTATGTAAAGTACCACTACAGTATGATCAAATAATTAACTCAACAATTTTTTTGTCCACAGACTCCTTTGACTTGCGCGACGACATGCTACTAAAGAACTTGGACCAGAAATGCGTGCGTTCCCTCAACGGTTGCCGTGTTACTGACGAGATCCTGCGCCTCGTGCCCAATATCAACAACTTCCGGCTGACGCTGCGAGCCATCAAGCTGTGGGCCAAACGTAACTATACTTTGACTAATATTTTACTTACCCAAAGGGTCAAACGGGATTACAGGATCCTATTCCTGAGAGTTCGCTGTCTGTCCGTCCGTCTGTCACCAGGCTGTATCTGATGAACCGTGACAGTTAGCCAGTTGAAATTTATACAGATTATGTATTTCTGTTGACGCTATAACAACAAATAATACAAAATACAAAAAAGTGATTTTTCTGCTCGTTTTATAAATAACTAGCGCCCGCGCAACTTCGTCTGCGTCACATTTTCACCGTTTTCGCAATATTTTTCATTGCTGCTCCGCTCCTCCTCCTCCATCTATTGAATACTAACTCAATCCAGTCAACAGATACCGCCATCTGTTAGAATCGTTTGGAGCTAACAGATAATTGTGACTTAATTTGCAATAAAATAATATTGCGACTATAAATTGAGATGTCTATCCTATCTTTCAAATTGGATCAACAAATGTGCAAAATGCAAATTTTTATTAAAATCGGTTAAGTAGTTTAGGAGTTCATCCCCGACAAACAACGTGACGCGTAATTTATATATATAAGATGTTATGGAACCCTTCGTGCGCGAGTACGACTCTTACTTGGCCGGTTTTTTCTGCCACACTTCCCGGTTCTGTGCGTCTCTTATTCATGTGTTATTTGGCTTAACGTATAGAAATAGACTGCCACCAAATCCCTATTGCGTTCGAAGTCTCTGTGCTTGCTGAGTTGAGACCTTTGGCCCTCACATACCAATCATTTTGATGTCAGTTATCTTCCTGACTTATTAAGACTGGTAAAAGTACTGCTCAATATCAAGCAAAGTTCCAGTTAGACGATTAGTGTAAAATCTCTGGAGAGCTACCAGCAATAGGAAAAACTTGCTAAACAATAGTAGTATGTTTGTTCGGTATACGCTATCTTAACAAGCAGTAGCCAGTTAAAAACCTTTATGCTGCGGTTCCACTGAGGTGGAGTGGAGAAGAGCGGAGACGAGCTGTGTCGCGATTCACTAATCACATGGCTTGAAATCCACATCTCTTCTCCACTCCGCCATGTGATTGGTAAATCGCGGCACAGCTCGTCTCCGCTCTGCTCCGCTCCGCCTCAGTGGAACCGCAGCCTTAACGATTGGCTGAAACATTAACAAGTTAAAAAACAAAGATGTACTGAGAAAACCTTCTACCGACAGTAATCTACTTCATAATTAAATATCCTTCTCCCACAGGTCACGGCATATACTCCAACACGCTTGGCTACCTGGGTGGCGTCTCCTGGGCCATGCTGGTAGCCCGCACTTGCCAATTGTACCCCAACGCTCTGCCTGCCACTCTGGTGCACAAGTTCTTCCTGGTCTTCAGCCAGTGGAAGTGGCCACAGCCGGTGCTGCTGAAACAGCCCGATTCTGTCAACCTTGGCTTCCCTGTTTGGGACCCTAGAGTGAGTATTTATTTATTATTTACTAGCTGTCCTGCGCAACTTCGTCTGCGTCACATTTTCCCCTCCACTAACACTTAAAACTTTATGCTGTGGTATTAAAGTTCAAATAAGTATTATTACGAATCTTTTGTATGGGAATATAGAAGAGTGTTGTTTTTAGACATTTTCAGGCACTTTTAAAAAAAAATCTCTCCGTACGAACCATCCTCGTACTTCAAGGAATGTTATAAAAAAAGAATAAGCGAAATCGGTTGCGCTTAGCAACACATTCAGCGATTCATTTTTATATTATAAAAGAAGAAGATGTAAGATGTACACTGTACACACATTAGAAAACAACATTATAGGTTTTGAGTACAAATGTACTGTTTATTTCTTATTATCACTTACTTCGATGAAAGAAAACATCGTGAGGAAATCAAACCATCATGCCTGAGAGATACTCGACGGCATATAAAGCGAAGTCAGAGACCCATGTGTGGCATAAACGAAAAAGAAAGAACATTACACTTATGTATTCCCCAATCGTTTTACGACAGAGGTGTACCTAAAATAGTACACCAACATATTGGCAGTTATGTTTAAGTCCCATATCATCGTCATCATTTCAGCCGAAAGACGTCCACTGCTGGACATAGGCCTCCCCCAAAGAGGGGGTTTTGCCATAATCGCCACGCTTGGCAGGCGGGTTGTTTGAAAATGCACAGAGAACGCTGCTGCCCATTCTCTGGCAAGTCACTTAGTCGCCTCTTACGACACCCACGGGAAGATATGGGATGGTACTATTCTTAACGTCCGACACCAAACGGAGCAAGTCCCATATGCGAGTAACAAAAATTATTATAATTTATCATATGGTATATTCTATTCCCAGGTAAACATCTCGGACCGTTTCCACCTGATGCCGATCATCACGCCGGCGTACCCGCAACAGAACTCCACGTTCAACGTCTGCGCATCCACCAGGACCGTCATCTGCGAGGAGTTTAGACTAGGTCAGTTCTTAACGCCAGTTTTCATGGCGACAATTACCCAATACTCCAAAATCCGACTGGACAGAGACAGCGAAAGCAAGTCCTTTGCAATATTGACGTGTTAAAACTGGTCTGATAAGTTTTCAAGTGAGATAATTTGAAATGGAGGTATTTATATAAATAAAGAAATATAAAAAAAAAAATGTTATACACTATCTTTAAAGATGACGCTTGCTGAATCAGCAATGCTGATGCTAAAATTGCTGCTGTGCTGAAAATGGAGTCTTATTGAATACAAACTATCTGGAAATGTCTGAATTCTTAAAGACTACTGTTAAAGACTATTAGTGTAAGCCCGTATTGTCCCACTGCTGAGCAAAGGCCTCCCTCCACTCATCCAATTCACGATTCTGCATTACTTTTATTTATTTAACAGCTCTTTCGGCATGCGACATTTTTTTTATCCCAGTCCCATTTAAGTTGGGCAGCCTTATAGGCCAAACAGACTCACGCGAGAAGTTTCGGCGAGTACAAGAAGTGAGTGATACCGTTCTCTTTTCTCACCCGAGAAACCGCTTGAAGCGGCCAAAGAACCGACACCAATCGGAGAATAAGCGCGCGCGAGCACTAGATTGCGAGAAACCACGCATCTCGGGTGTTCTCGGGAGTTTGGGGCGTGGGTCTGTCTGGCCTTTTATGAGCTACGTCAATGTTTTAGACAACTAATACCATTATAATATAATATTATATCACCAGGTCTAGCAATAACAGACGAGATAATGCTCGGCAAGTGTGGCTGGGAGCGTCTGTTCGAAGCGCCGAACTTCTTCTCTCGCTACAAGCACTTCATAGTGCTGCTGGCGTCCTCGGCCACTACCGACGACCAGCTGCAGTGGTGCGGCCTCATCGAGAGCAAGATACGGCATCTTATCAGTGAGTTGATAACACGAACAATCTACGAATTTCTATGATATCCGGGACCGTTACTTTACCGTGCGTAGACATAATTGAGTTCTAGAAAACAAAACTAGAACATTTTACAAAATGCGTAGGCAAAATATTAACATCATAAGCATTATAACACATTACATTTGTTAACGAGGCGCGTAAATTGGGTCAATGACTCCAAAATTACGTGTAAATAGGACAAGTACAAAATTAATATGAGGTCATACTATTTACTCCTACGTTTTATACTAGGGGAACGTGTGAAATAATTTTCGGTAGTAGTAGTTGCGAGGAGCTCGAGGCTAAATAATAATAGCCGCACAGGTCGATCTTCAAGGTTAAGCCGCGCTTTCCAAGGTCGGTCTGTGGATTGATGGCCATCATTACCTACCGAGTTACCTCTGTGCCTCGGAAAGCACGTTAAGCCGTTCGTCCCGGCTCGCATTTGTAGATTTCTGACAGTCTTTACTGGTAGTCAGTGGCCCGCAAGTCTAGCCAGTCTTAGTCTGCCTGTCCATTGAAGCAGAGCGGAAAAACGGAGAAATATTAACCAATAGGATTAGCCTCTTGAACCAGTGGACAGTAATTTCGCAACCCATTCCTTAATATTTCTCCGCTCCGCTTCAATGGACTGGCAGCCTTACCAAGGGGTATCGTAACACCCAGTTCTAATTGGGTTATGGAGGTCAGATAGGCAGTCGCTCCATGTAAAATACTGATAATCAGCTGCGTCCGGTTAGACTGGAAGCCGACCCCAACATAGTTGGGAAAAGGCTAGGCAAGTCATACTAGACCACCAACTTAAATTTTTTACAGAATTAAAAATGATTAAGATTTTTAATTGGTGATTGATTTGTAAGACCGGTTTTCACTGACTATTTGTAACGACTGTCAAAGATCTACAACTAGGACTATAATGTTCGTAACTATGTGTGTCTGTTGCAGCCACGCTGGAGCGCATCAACCACATAACTATAGCGCACGTGAACCCGGAGTGCTACAACTCGGTGCCGCTCTACATCAACAACCAGGAGCCGCTTGCTCTGCCGCCAGGTAACACTACTTTACAACTTACTAGCCACTCGTCCCGGCTTCGCACGGGTGCAATGTTCTAGTGAAAAAAAGTGCGGCTAAAAAAGATATACAGGTTGGAATTTTTTTTCAACGCCACCTGGACGGAAACTACTCTAAATACTAGAGATATTAAATTTTACTCAAAGAAAATTTTCCTTTATTTAAAAAAAGAAACATATCTGTATTTAAAGATTTTCGAAAATTCGCTTGCCACACTCGGGAATCGAACCAGCTCAGACAGGGTGACTACGGCAATGACTTACTGCGTATACCTCATAACGTTACCAGACTGCATAGAAAAAATCATTCGAATATATCCAGTAGTTAAGTCACAGGGAATTCTTTTTTTAGGGTTCCGTACCCAAAGGGTCAAACGGGACCCTATTACTGAGACTTCGCTGTCCGTCCGTTCGCCCGTCTGTCACCAGGCTGTATCTCATGAACCGTGATAGTTAGCCAGTTGAAGTTTTCACAGATTATGTATTTCTGTTGATGCTATAACAACAAATACTAAAAACAGAATAAAATAAATATTTAAGGGCCCCATACAAAAAAAGTGTTTTATTTTTCTTGTTTTTTATAAATAATGGTACGGAACCCTTCGTGCGCGAGTCCGGATCGCACTTGGCCGGTTGTTTTAATTTTTATTTTCAACAATTTCTACATGATGTAGATTAATAGGTAATCACCGACAGGTTAACGATCCTCGCATTGGTATAACGATAAACGTTTGCCAAATTCAATCTAAAATTTTAATTCCAGACTTTAATTAAGGAAGACTAACAAGACGAAATATGCCTATATGAAAATCTGTATGTTATAGGAACACCGGTGCCGACAGAACCTGCGCCTGAAATTAAAAAGAATGAAAAAGTAAGTAGAAATCATTTTATTTTATCTAGTAGATGATAATGGGTAAATCTCATGAAAGCTGATTAAAGTTAAGAGACGTTTAACTCTTCTAGCTATTACCTGCCAATGGTTTTAACGATTATATTTATTGTTGCTTCTAGAACATTGTTTACGTACTATTTCCGGTTTATACTACATTTGTCGGTTCAACATCGAAAAATGTGAGGTTAAGGGTGGACTCACGTTTTCACGCACGAATCAGCGATTTGAAAGAAAGCAAATATATTTATTTGTCTCGCATAGGCAAAACAAAATGGTTAAATTAACAAGAAATAAAATTATACAAAAGTAAACATAAAAAAATAAGATAAACTAAATTGGTCCTGTACAAGGCCAAAATACCCATCTCAGCATGGTGTTCACATAAAAAATGATTGATTTCGTGTACATCCATCTCGTTCTGTCATGTAAAGGCATGATGCCTTTACATGACAGAACGAGAGATGTTGCTGGAGCGAGATGTCCGGTAGTACGCATCCGCATTAATTCGTATCGAAAGCGCTATTGCGCAATCGTGCCTCTCGCTCTTGTGAGTTACAATTCTAAATGACACAAAAGGAGAAAGATGGTTGAAAATACTGATATGTGCGTGCACATGTCATTTAACCTTAAAAAGACTCTAATCATGACTAAAGCAGCGTTTATGAATAAACCCCTATGCTTATGCACACTGGAGGATACTGTGAAACAGAGGACAGTCTGCAAGTGGCGCTGGTGACTGAAAGCGTGTGGTAATCGGTTGCCGTGGTATGGGCATGTGATGCGGAGGAATGAGGAAAATGTTGTGAGGAAAGTTTTGAGCATGGGTAGAAGAATAGAAGAAGACCAAAGAAACGATGGATGGACTGGGTGAAGGATGATATGGCGACAAAGGTTGTGTATGATGAGAGTACGAGTAATAGAAAAGCCTGAAAGAATACATGCTGCGCCGACCCCAAATAAATTGGAATAAAGAAACTGTGAAACAGGTCCTATATTAAAATCTTTATAAACCCAACAATTTTTACCTAACAGTCCTGTGTGCCTTTTATTTTCATGCAAACTGTCCCTATCATGGGAATCGACTGCTCCCCACAGCAGAAACGGATACTTCACTACATACAAAAAGAGAATGTATTACTTCCAATACGCAGGGCTTTTTTTTAAATATTAATCGGTGAAAAATCGCAAGATGTGGTGGGTAACGGCATCTAATAGCAATCAAATGTATTTTGCATTAAATATGTATACAAGGGTGGTCGATCAACGCACAAACGGAAATCCCCAATCCTCACATTGGAATAAAAGCTGTTCCATACATTTTGACTGTAGTAAGTATCGCATTTGTAGGAAACAGCAGTTTTTTTTAAACCCATGATATTTGAATGACGGATTGTATACGCGGTACTTAACCGATTGTGCGTCGATGTTCCTTCCGCCCTGCATTATAATATTTTTTTTTCGCTATTATGATGTTTATCCGATAGAGAAACATGTTCAGTTTTATGGTCTGTCGCACACCCTTAAGTATGTATTTCCCTTTCCGTTACACCCTCTATAGTGCATTATTATTTATTTTTTAGAAATGTATAATAAAGAAATGTTTAAAAAAATAGATTAATGCTCTAAATCGAAATCCGTTACGTAGTTTACAAGAAAACGCGGTTACGCAGACAGACACAAAACCCCTATTTGGTACCGATGCCCATGACTTCTTAAAAATTTCACCAATTAATTTAAATAAAAGCTTCCTGTATGCTAAATAATTACAAATATAAATAAAATGTTCGTTTCAACAATTCCAGGGTGAAGTGATACCGAATTTCTGTTCGATGTGGTTCATTGGATTGGTGTTTGAGAAGACCAGGGACCTGAATGTAGATCTGACTTGCGATATCAGAACCTTTACGGAGTCCGTCAACTATCAGGCGACGAATTCACACATATTGAGGGAAGGAATGACGATAGAGGTAATTATGACTTGAACTATAACGTAAAAAATCGTATTATACCGAAAAATCAGAAAAACAATGCATGTTTTCGCAGACTTTTCAGTATTGACAGATGTCTGCAATAGGTTCGATTTCAATTTCTCACCTTTTTCTGCACTTCTAACTGCTGGCCAACCACGCCTCTTGCGACAGCGAGTGTCGCATATACTCGATGTAAAAAATGTTGCAGTCAAACCAAACAGACTTACGGATTCCATCAAAACATTCGTGCGGACCAGTGCAGAGACTTGCAAGAATCAACCAATCACAAGAGACGAAAGACACGATGTGATGCTAGGATTTCAACGATTGTGATTGGTTGATTTCCACACGTCTCCTCTCCGCTTTGCGTCTCCGATTTGGTGGTGTCCGCGCCTAAAGAGCAGACAGGCAGCGCAGATTGCCGCAGCTATTCCGCCATCGGGTCCGTGCCGTTTGACAGCACAATGTCGCAAGTGGCATCACCTTCATAACCGGGGCACCATTGTCTCTGAGCCCGCTCGCGTGGTCCGCAGGCGCGGCACGTGCGGCGCCGGCAGCTGCCGCAGTACCTGGCGGGGTCGCTGCTGAAGCGCGAGCGCACCACGTCGGGCACCAAGCGCAAGCCGCAGGACCTCGCCGCCGTCATGCCCGCGCCCACCAAGAAGACCAAGCGACTCTCCGAGAGCAGCGTATGTATTACCGTCATTCTCCTGCAATAGGGATGATGACTGGCTAGAGAAAACTAAATTCTATTTTATCCGTCATTCAGGTAATACGAAAATATTAGACACGAGTTTTTTGTTTTATCAAATTAACAAAAAAATACAGTTAAAACGCATTAAAGTTGGAGAGGGGGGGGGGGGCACAACAAGGTATAAAATTTACCTAATTGTGACGTCATGCGCCATTTCAACTCAATATATCTAAGTAATGTGTCGATTACGTGAAAAAAAAAATACTGGTCCAACACTTTTTATTAATCTACCTAATAGAAGGAAAAAGTCATCATCCCAATTACACTAATTTCTTTGAGTTTAGCGCAGCTTGTCTCGTCATTTCATGAAACACGCTACTATAATAAAAAAGCTAGAGAATATTGTTGTTACGACCCTGTCATATCCTGCTGAGAGGCTAATGCCTCCAATTTTGGCGCCTTTCCCCCATTTTTACGACAATTCTATAAAAAGTATCAAAGTTACCATAGCTTTCTTTTCTTTTTGGGGTTTCCTTGGAAACTAAATTTAACACGTTAAACGCCGTGGGGGACAACATATGGGCCTCACTTATTTAGTAAAAGGAGCCAGGTTAAAAATGCCCGATTGTTAAATTTTACGTATAAGTTTTTATTGCTTTAGGGGCTAGAAAATGTGCCATATCACATGAAATAAATCGAAGAAAAATAATTTGTGACTTTATTTTACCAAAATACTACTGTCACTCAATAGTTGTCCCCCATGGCCCACGCGGAAATAAATCGCGTTGTTCGTTGGCGGGGGCCGCGGGGGTCGGGGTGTCGGTCATCCCCGCTCATGTCCTGCCGGCCGCCGCATGGTACAAAAAAGTTGCCATAAACTTGCTGTTGAACACTGCAGTTATCAATGCACTAGTATTATATAAAGCAGTAACTGGGACGAAAATCCAAATAGTTGAATTTAGGAAACAGGTGTTGAAGGGCCTGTTAATGAGAAGTGAAACCTCAAGTCAGGTTTCAAGACCAATAAGAATGAAGCATAAGCTTGCGAAGAAAGACGGCACAAGCAAAAATAGTCGACGAACATGTCAGCAGTGCTACAAAGACAATACTAAAGTAATGGGACGAGTATTAGCCAAAAACAAGACGAAAAAAGTTGTAACTTTTTGTGAAACCTGCCCTAACAAACCATTTCTTTGTTTTGATTGTTTCCATAAAATTCATTAAAATAATAGGTGTAGTAAAGTTTATATTGATCTCAATCTAAAGTCTGATTTAATTTTGATTCATTTAAAATATGTAATAAATATACTTTAAATAAATAATTATTATATTTCTGATTTACAAACATGTAGTTCAATTCATCAAA
This sequence comes from Cerastis rubricosa, assembly GCA_949152445.1. Taxonomy (NCBI): domain Eukaryota; kingdom Metazoa; phylum Arthropoda; class Insecta; order Lepidoptera; family Noctuidae; genus Cerastis; species Cerastis rubricosa. The sequence continues at coordinate 12,051,074 of OX424548.1, read as the reverse complement.
CTATCCCGGAAAAATTAAACCCTGGCAGCTATGTAGTACAACATTAATAGATTTTAACTATTTAAGTAAATAGTAAGAGTATACAGTATTTTACAACACATTGTAAATAGTAATATTATGGAAAAATATAAAATAACACATTATCATACAAACTTTTTCCTTTAGAACTTTCAAACAAGTCTTGTCCCGAAATTATTTGTCATATTTTTCTAAGTCATATTTTTTACTAAAAACCAAATACAATCTATTTGTTTGCAGGGCCGTGGGGGTCACGTCAAATACATATTAGCTTCATATCTGTGCCCGACGGCCCAATAGAGACGCTTAAAATCGCCTCTGACTCGCGGTCATATGTTGTCCCCCGCGGCCCAAACGAAACTATTGTATGTCGACCACACGGTGTCCCCCACGGCCCAAATAGAAAGACTGAAAAATTAAAGCGGCGTTCAACGTGAAACTATTGCGCAACATTATATCACGCAACACCAAATTATTATTTAAAAAAAATTGTTGCTGCAACAATGTTGCACAACTCTGTTTCCAAATGAATACGAAGCTGTAGCAAATAACAGCCCTCGGAAATAATGTTCGTGAAAATTAACCTTCAAGCGGTTGTGCGGCTTCGAATCGACCGCACTCGATACATTTTAGTTTACAATTTCGATTATTTCAGCCACAACATTTTCTGATCTCAAGTTGCCTCTCCTACGTTTCTCACAATTAAAAACCACTGTATACCACTCTACCGTGTTGCTCAAATTTATTTTGTTTCATAGTGGCGACAAAACTACTAAATACTAGATGTGCCTCAATTTCTCAAAATCTCCAAAAAGGGGACGGGGACCCTTTTGTTACAAATGAACGCGCGTCTGCTTGAAGGTTAATAACACATTAAGCTCACGAAAACAGCCATTATCTTATTAAAGCTTTGTAGCTTAGGTGGGGGGGGGGATATTAATGTCACAAAGCGTTACTTAGATATTCAGCCAAAAGCACACCTTTTAAGTCTCATCTGCTTAGATCACGACAGCCACATTACGCTTAGCGTTAAAAATTTTTGTCAAACTGAGATGACTGACAAAGAAATCCTTTCCACAGGAAACCTGTACATTGACTGAACCCATTCATCCACAGACGGACGAAGTCAGCGTCCTATCATACAACGAGGACTCAAACTCGTCTAACATGTACGAAGTCAACTTACATAATGGTATCCTACCACACGGAGCCGCAGAGCCAAAACCTGCCGCAGACAAGCCTGAACACCCTCCGTCTACATCAAACACTATAGCATGTACGTAGCAGTACGAAGAATGGCGTACTCGGTTCATATACGGAACCAGCCACGTCAAGCACCTTAGATCCAAGCGAGTGTAAGAACAGTGAACTAAATAATAAGTGTTGAACTGAACCATGTGATTATAGTGTTAAGGAACTCGTGATATGATGATAAGTTTTGAACATGTTGCAATTTTAATGGTGCGATTTGTGTTTGGTGTTGCCCTGTCGCTGTAAGGACTGATGGTTTCGATATGGTGAGTTGTTTGACAATTATAACCGTTACGATACGACTAGATTACGCCAGATAAGCCCTGAAGGAGCGGATGTGTAGAGTACACGTACATTCGATTAGGTTATGGGCTCGCTTTTACATTGGTATATATCACCACTGTTTCAATGTTGGTGTACTATAACAATTTTATAGAATTAGATATAGCCTAACTAGATTACCGAGTAGTTAACTAATAGAGTGCTAAGCTATTTGATTTGAGCTGCTGACTTTCATAGAAATCTCACTTTTTTATACCCACATTTTGAGCCTAATAAGTGTAGCGCGGCATCCATTGGCTAGGAACTCCATAGTAACTTTTTATTCAATATTAGCGATTGCGACTTAAGAATAAACAAACTAATTAGATACTTTACATATCTGTTTAGGTATAGATTCTCCAGATCCAGTATATGGGATTAAAGAGTTTTTAGGGGAAATATTAGATTTATGACAAATATAGTATAGAACATTCATGGGGGCTCCCAGCTGTTTCGGGCGGCTTTGGACGGCAATTGGTCGAGCTAGCGCGAAAATTAGATTGACGTAAGTTCTCACTGACGTAAACTCGTAATTATCCTTATAACCTTGTAGATTAGATTTATTTTAAGGAACTAGTGTTCATTGTCTTGTATTTAACCCTTAATATTCAATAAGCATTTTTATAACACGCCAAAAACTTGGTCTCGTGGTTTTAAGACCTCGATTGGCGCAGCAGCAGAGTAATATATCTATCAAGGCGGGGATTCCACCATAAATGAATATCGACGCCATATTGCCTTTCAGTCGCTAACTGTGCAACTTTATTCTTCATTATTGCTAATTAGGTGGATGGGTATTGAAATCACACACAACACTTTACTCAAACTCCTTATGTTTATTTCTAATAAACCAGTTACAGGCACTATAACACTTATAAACTTTCCTTAAGTTGAGCCGCCCATTCACAAACATGGTTGACGTAATGTGTGTCTTTTGGATCTGTCTTTCAATGATTACAGTTCTTATTAACATAACTTATTATTGCTCACTTCAAAAACTACTTTCAATTCATTAATATTTCAATTCTCTAATCGCGAGCTAACTCGAATGACATCTCTGGGTGCGCCCGCGGCTCTGAGTGGGCGGATGTACTACACTCATTAGATCAGTCCAATTATTCATTACATAGTTAGTTCAGTAATACTCCATTAAAACAATACTAATACTTCACAATTAATTATTTTAGTAATTAAACAATACCAATATTCACAAATGCAAAGGCGTTATTAAGTTACAAGCTTAATTAATACTTTTTACAACAATCGCATGCTTAAAACCATTTTCGGCAGATCAAAGGATTAAATACAAAGAACTGGTTTACCACTAATAAAATACTCTGTAAAATAATCTTATTAATTTTAAGTTTGTAGTTAGTTCTAGAAATTGATTTAATTGTTGCTACAAATTATAAATTCACTAATTGACTATTCGGCGTTCTTTCCCACAAGACTGGGTTGCCGCCTAACAAAATGAGCCATTGTTAAAATCCAAATTGTCATTGCTAAAATCCCAGCTATCATAAAATATTTGCTAATCTTAATTTTGGCTACAGTTCTAGCTAAAGGCTTTTGTTTAATAAATTACAGGCCATCTAAGCTAAACGAATCTATTATTTGCGCAGTAGTTAACACACAAGCCAATAGATGGCGTTTAGTCAAATGATTATCGTAATAATTATGCTTGCCCCACACAGATGGCATGGCAGGTTCATCAATATTATGACAAATGAGGATTATTAAGTTGATTCTTAATAAGATTAATGAATAGTCTTAGCACATAGACGCTCTTGCGGCGACACGGCCATTCTGATCGGCGGTGCGCGCCCTGCACCTGCCGTCGCTCTCAGTATGTGGAATTTTATTTTCTGAAATAATGGAGATAAATTTTGTCGGCAGATTAATGTTGTTTTTATTAACCTACAATGTTCATTGAAATGTAGGATTTGGTAACAAAAAGTTTCAGTCAACATGGAAAACTTGTAATAGATCTAACATCTATTCAGTTTTCCTCATATTCAAAATAAAATGCATTTATGTATCACCAACACACATATGCACAGTTACAGACTTAAAGCTGCATGCAGTTTATGGATGATAAGCTGTTAGCTGAATAAAAATTGTTTATTATTCAAAAACATTAACTGAATCGATTTTATTGATATTGTTTAATCAGCCACTAGCTGAATAGGATATTGTTGGCAAAACTATCCAACAACATTAATTGAGTTTATTGATATTGTATTGTCAGCTAATAGCTGAATAGAATAATGTTGCCTCAATTATACAGCAACATTAAATGAGTTGAGTATAGTGATATTGCATGATCAGTTACTAGATAAGTAGAATGATGTTGCCTCAATTATACAGCAACATCAATATGAATTGAGTTTATTGAAATAGAATGATCAGCTACTAGCTGAGTGGAATGATGTTGCTTCAATAATACAGCAATATCAATATGAATTGAGTTTATTGAAATAGAATGATCAGCTACTAGATTAGTAGGATATTTTCGCTTGAACTATCTAACAATATTCATTCAATGGTTATGCTTTGTATGAGTTAGGTTTTTATTTTACCTTGAGACATGGTAATAGATCTACTGTCTACTAGATTAGGCTTAAATAAGATTATTGATTGCTTTAGTTATTTTGTAATTTGTATTTGGTAAGTGTGGTGTAAGTAGCATATTTTTATTTGTTCATTCTCACAGGAAGGTAATGCTCTGTGATAGACACAAAGTCTTGGATTTGATAGGATTAAAGGATAGGATCAAGAACACCGCTCTGTGATAGACACAAAGTCTTTGATTTGACAGGATTAATTTGGATAAGGAGTTTAGGACCATTGCTCCGTGACAGGCACGAAGTCTTTGATTTGACAGGATATAAGGAACCAGGCTCTAGGCGGTTTCTACGCCGTGGACCCAGCAGGATAACATGAGAGTATTGTTTAATAGAAGCCTCCACGGCCGCTAATAGTTTGTTATTAACATTATAAATAGTCTCCACGACTATTTATAGATTGTTTGTCATTTGGTGTGTTCATTATCAGTGACCTCCACGGCTTCTGATAGTATTTGTGTGATTTGTTGTACTTATCAAGCTAGTTGTTTCCTCCACGGATAGCAATAGCTTGATGTTTGTGTTATTATTTTTTATTTATTAGTTGTAGTTAGGAGTACTAATACTTTGCTATTATTATTGTAGTTGAGCAACTGACAGGATTACAAAAACATAAAAATAATGAAAGTTTAAACATGAGACTCATCACACATGAGCATCATGTAGGTAGGTTGATTTGGCTATTGTATTCAGCCTTTGATGTAACATTATGTAGAGATCAGTGGTAAGGTGTAGGAAGTAGTTTGAAAATGCCTCACCTTTTATATTAGCTTAGGTGTGTGGACACTGAATCAGTCATCCCTGGTTGGCAGTCCTCGTGCTGTTCTTCATTTGACAGCTGGCGACACGGTTATCTATTCACCAGGTATTGAAATTAATTGTATTGGTCAGCTAAAACCAAATTGTGATATGTGTTGGTTAGCAGGCTTATTCTTGAGGAAGCTGTTCTTATTGACAATGGTTTAGACTTTCACACTTGATGCCATCACAATGGTGGAGTGACTAGGTGCTTAAAGTTTTAAAAGTTCCTTTACAGTTGCTTCCAATTTTGTTTCATTTTCTTTGGTAGTGGGTTATCATTTCCTTTTTGAAGACAATTTCCTGGAACCTGGAATGTGAGAAGTCATGCAGGTAAATAATAGTGCAAGAAAAGATATCCTACATAACATCACACTTGCAGTCCCTGAAGGGTTAGGCAGGGGTGTAGATAACACATCCACACTTTGTCAATCACGCCTAAGCCTCTTATTTAGGAGCAGGCTATTTGCCATTAATATTATTGTCGGTTGTTACTGGCAAATTCCTGATGGAAAAAGAACCAATGACACTTTGCTAGACCTCAAAATCGAATCCAGGCCCTCATGCTTTAATGGCAGGGCTCATGAGCACTGACCTCAAAGCAGTCCTACTAGTGTCTAAATTAGTTGGGAGTGATAAGCTATGAAGTAGGTAATCAATTGTTTTGAAATAGTTTTCATACTTAGATTAAGTTAATTAACACCTTCACTGCCGTTCCGGTCAACGGTGACCTCAAACAATACATTTTCAATTGTGTCTATTGTCTAGCAGATTGTGTTAAACTAAGATAGGAAAGTTAAACTGATCAGAACTAGTTTAAAAACTCTATTGGTTGTGTTAATGCACTGACAAAACATTCACATTCTAACATATTGAAAGCTTTGCTTTCTGTTAATTTATTGCGCTAAGAGTTCATTGACACAACTCGTTGAACTGAAATTTGTTTGGCACTTCATTACTTGTCTTGTTTTACAAATCAGTTTCATAGCAAAGTGTTTTAGTATGAATCATGCAACATGTTGTCAAATACATATGCTTTCAAGTTGCATTATTGTTTGAAAAGGCAATAGGCACCACAAAGATTGTGAGATATTAATCTATGTGAATGTCAAATGAATGTGACTAATTTTTAATAAGAATATTCTGTTTTCAATGTTTCTAGTCACTGCGAATGACAAGTCAAATACTACAAGTTTTGAATTAAAATTTGTTGATACTTAGTTAATTAATTCATTTCATGTAATGTTTATGGAAATTCACGTGACTAATCTTTGTACTCAAAAATATTTCTAAGAGAATTTTCCTTGTTACTATGAATTAGAAGTCAACAACAATGTCTTAAAATTTGCTAATACATAGTTAATTAATTAAGTTCATGCAGTGTAGATGCAAGTAACTAAATAGTTTAATCTGATTTATGAGTTATGTTTCATCATCTGCCTGTCTTTTCCCAAACTTTGTTGGGGACGGCTTCCAGTCTAACCGGATGCAGCTGAAAATCAGTATTTTACATGAAGTGACTGCCTATCTGACTTGTTTATGGCACATTAATGATTCTTAATCGAATAATAGCTTTAATAAGCGCACTATGCATGAGCTTAATAGAGTGATTTAAGTTGTGTTTGTATTTCACTCCGTGTCAAGTTAACGGTGGCATTGCCACAGCCAGTGTGTGATGTGATAAGTTAAATTGTTGTTAACTGTAAATATGTTAAACAGTCACAACATACTAAAATTAATAAAACAAAATACTTCCCGGGACTGATGATCCGGTCAGTGGGTCATCTTAGATCCGTCAGCAGGTTTATTTAACAATGTGCTTTTCCGGTGTCCAATTTTTGTTTATTTTGCTGCTTCGGTCATTCTGTGCTGTACATGTTGAGCATTTTGAGTGCAATATGAAGTTGTCCATCACATACAACTTCACTGTTTATTTACCAATGTAAACTGCATTTGCATAATGTGTTCATTGATAGTCTGACTGGGTCATGTGTGTTCAAGTTGCAATAACCCTTATTTATCATGTTGGTATCTGTCAGCCACTTGATGAAAATAAAGCAAACTCTTTGGCTATCATAGTCTTCAGTATCTTCCTGTTTAACAGTCCATTGCTTCATATAAGACCATAATTATATTGGCTGGGGTAAATCATTATGTCGCACGCTCTTAAAACGTTTACGATTTCAGAGATCAAGTCTATAAGCACGCTCTCGGCCATGGCCATGCAAGCCGGTTTCGGATTTTGCATGTTATTCATTGGATGTCCGGCATAAGTGTGAACGGCGCGCATGAACAATCCACTCTTCTGATATCAAGGCGGGGATTCCACCATAAATGAATATCGACGCCATATTGCCTTTCAGTCGCTAACTGTGCAACTTTATTCTTCATTATTGCTAATTAGGTGGATGGGTATTGAAATCACACACAACACTTTACTCAAACTCCTTATGTTTATTTCTAATAAACCAGTTACAGGCACTATAACACTTATAAACTTTCCTTAAGTTGAGCCGCCCATTCACAAACATGGTTGACGTAATGTGTGTCTTTTGGATCTGTCTTTCAATGATTACAGTTCTTATTAACATAACTTATTATTGCTCACTTCAAAAACTACTTTCAATTCATTAATATTTCAATTCTCTAATCGCGAGCTAACTCGAATGACATCTCTGGGTGCGCCCGCGGCTCTGAGTGGGCGGATGTACTACACTCATTAGATCAGTCCAATTATTCATTACATAGTTAGTTCAGTAATACTCCATTAAAACAATACTAATACTTCACAATTAATTATTTTAGTAATTAAACAATACCAATATTCACAAATGCAAAGGCGTTATTAAGTTACAAGCTTAATTAATACTTTTTACAACAATCGCATGCTTAAAACCATTTTCGGCAGATCAAAGGATTAAATACAAAGAACTGGTTTACCACTAATAAAATACTCTGTAAAATAATCTTATTAATTTTAAGTTTGTAGTTAGTTCTAGAAATTGATTTAATTGTTGCTACAAATTATAAATTCACTAATTGACTATTCGGCGTTCTTTCCCACAAGACTGGGTTGCCGCCTAACAAAATGAGCCATTGTTAAAATCCAAATTGTCATTGCTAAAATCCCAGCTATCATAAAATATTTGCTAATCTTAATTTTGGCTACAGTTCTAGCTAAAGGCTTTTGTTTAATAAATTACAGGCCATCTAAGCTAAACGAATCTATTATTTGCGCAGTAGTTAACACACAAGCCAATAGATGGCGTTTAGTCAAATGATTATCGTAATAATTATGCTTGCCCCACACAGATGGCATGGCAGGTTCATCAATATTATGACAAATGAGGATTATTAAGTTGATTCTTAATAAGATTAATGAATAGTCTTAGCACATAGACGCTCTTGCGGCGACATATCTTTATTCTACAGGTTGTGGGTTCGAATCCCGCATGTTAGATGTTTTGTACAGATATTAAGAAATTGTACAGGTGTTTATGCATGTAGCATTTGAATCTGTAAATAAACACAGTCACTACTTTATCTTTTTACCAATCCCTTTTAGATATTTGGCAATTTGATTCACAATAATGACGAATTTAATTAATCATGTAAATATTAATACTTGAAACACAATTACACATGGCAAATCTATTCCTATATGGTGAATTACATTGTCACTAAACTACCCACAATACTCACATAACTTTGTATTGCTCCATAGATATGATACGGGGACAACGCATCGTGGCTGCGTAAGTTATCAAATATCATTAGAATAAAGAAAAAAAAAGTTAAAAAAAAAAGTTTTAGATATAAAAGTGATAATGCGTTGAAGGTCCGCGTATTGTACGAGATATTCGGGTATTGTTTATTTGCAGATGGCGAACGGGCGGGACGGCGTCATGTAAGTCAGCCTCTGTCGAACGATAGGGTAGGAGTGTCAGACCGTTTGCAAGAAATATAATCAAATAACACATTGACGACGCGTTCATTGCTCAAAACATGACTGGCGATGCTTTACAACCACATAATAGTAAGCAAAAGGAATGCTAAGACATATATTTCTTCATAGATCCGAACTCTGAGGGGCGAAACGGGATCAGACGATTGTTCGGCGCGTCATACGGCGTGGTACAACGTGAGACAACAGTCAGGGCGACGTTCATCCACACATTAGTATTCCATTTACTTACTACTCCTTGGTGTTAGGTAGATACTTATATAGCGCATATTTTTCTTATTACTTAGCACGCCAGTCATGTTAACAGCATTGACGCAAAACATGGTTCTGTGCCTAATACTATTAAAAACAAATTCGGTGTTTTTAATACCGGAGCGAAATATTTCTATGGTAAATGTGTTTGTGGTGCTTTTGACGCCATTTTTATCCTAGAATTATCTCCTGGTTTTATAATGGAGAGTAGATTTATTAAAATATTGCAGCTATGTCTTTTGGCCGAATGTTTAATCAATGAATAGAATTCATTGGTTTATTTCCCCTTGTAGAATGTTTGAATAAATCCGTATTTATATCACCCATCCATCTTTGCTAATTCGCAGTTCATGCACTTTGCATATTAGCCGCTTTTATTATAATTTCGCATGATTCGACACATGAAAGGAAGTTTTCAATTTGCTGAATAAAAGATTTTATTTATAGAAAATTGCTTAGATTATGACCTAGAAATGTATTTTTTTGTGTCTATCTATCATGCAAAGTTATCTAAACACTCATTCTCATGAGACTTACTAAGTAAACTCTTTAAAACCGAATACGTAAGTTCCTAAGAAGCCCACCAGTACCCTACCATAATACAAATAACCCCAAGCAAAAAAAAAAACTAATTTGACAAGCATACTTCAAAAGGCAAGTACTTAATTAAACCCCTTTTAAATTATTGTTTCTTGCAAACGGTCAGTAATAGTACAAAGTGGAAGAAATTACTTGATCAAATATTATTCATTTTGTTTTTTTTTTATGATTACAATTGTTTTTTGCAAACGCTTTTTGTTATAACTCGACAACTTTAATGACAACCCAGGACTTGCATCTGATTTATAAAAGTCTAATGAATCATTTTATGTCAAAACTTGAGAGCTCTTTTGGGTGGTTGACTAAAATAGCAACAACCAATCACAAAAGTGGGATTTAACTATAGTTTCACGTTAAAAACGGAAACTGTAGCAAATAGCATATAATATTTGGATATCTGTTCTTGTCTGTCAATGACCGAGAAGTATATAGACCGTAAGATTATGAATTGAATAATCTAGTTGGCAAAATGAGACACAGATCTCAAAATATTTTAAGCTTTTTTATTTTGTGCTCTATACATGCCAAACTACTCCACATTTAGGCGCAAGCCACACATAAAGGGCGTCTAAAGATAACAGGGTATGTCGTACGAGCCACGACATAACGTGTGTCCTAAATAGCGCTTTATTTCCATGTATTTTGTATGAAATTTGAATGGAATATAGGAAGCCGCCCGTGCCATGTCCGGGCCTCACGCCTTTTATGTGTTGCTTGCTCCTAAAGTAAAGACGCAAGCCCAAAACTACACGAAACTATGAACTGCACGCTCCAAAAGACTTAACACATTAATGTTGTCGAGTTATAATTTGACTAATTATTCAAAAAGTATCACTACAAATTATTTATAAAGCAGCAAACTTTCTTCTGCTTCAGATTCAGTGTAAAAACTTATCATTTGCAGTTTTCCTTTTGACTTTTATTTTGCCCAATTAACCGATTTGTTACGTTTGTGTGTGAAAATTGCATTTTTCACGTTGCGGCGTTCAACTAGTTATTAAAACGAAATGATTCCACCTAGATAATAAGACTCAATGTAGTTGTTCATAAGGACCTTCAGGTTTATTGTAAGTTGTATATATTCGATAGGCAATTGATTATTATATATGAAAGTATATATCTGGTAAACAATAATTAAAAATTGAAAAAAAAACAATAAATGTATATACAAAAGGGTCTAATGTTGTTTTCATTTAATAATCCTTCAAGAAATGCCCAGACTGATAAGTAATTCATAAACACTACTTACATTATTACATGGTTAGGTTAGCCGGGCTGTTTCCACACTTGGCCTCTTTATTGGGCCATTGTACGTATGGGAAATCCTCTGATTACTCCAACCATCTCACTTCCTCCAAGAAAGCTAGCAGCCTTTTCAGGCTGCTGCAGGCCTTCGGTGCCGGAGAATGAAGAGTCCGTGTCCGTTGATCTGCAACGCTTCTGTACTCCATGAGCACGTGCTGTGGTGTTCCTTCCGCCTCCATGCATCCTCTGCACAGAGGGCTATCCGTCACACGTATGGTAAATAAGTTGAAGTATAAGTTTGTTCAGGGGACAGTGGCCGGTTATAATATCTATAATCTTGCGAATTTTGTCCCGTTTCAGTCTAGTGATGCTGCAGGCAAGTCTCGTTGAAGCTTCCGGAACTGCACTCTTAGTTTGCCTGCAGGTTACACTGTTTCTCCATTCCATTTGGTGTATGTCCTCGGTTTTCTTACGCAGCCATGATTTTATTTGGGCTTGGGGCATGGGCAGCTGTGGTTCCTGGCCAAAGGGGAGCGGAGACAACAGCATACGGTCCTATGCTGTTGTCTCCGCTCCCCTTTTGGCCAGTTCATCCGCTGCGTCGTTACCCAGTGAGTTACTGTGCCCTTTTATCCATTGCAGAGTTTGTTTGTGTTTGCAATGTGTTGGAGTGCGTTATGACATTCCAACACGAGGGCAGAAGTTATAATATTGTTTTGTAGCGCTTGGAGCACTGATGCACTGTCTGAGATGACTACAGGGTTATGGAAATACATAAAAAAACTTAAACAAATTGACGCGATATACCATGAAACGTGTTTTTTTGTTATTGTAAATTTCGAAGCCATAGTACAAAAGTAATCTGATGTGAAGAAGTTACCTGTAAAAGGTTGTTCCAGTTTTTTCAACAAGCCAGTATATTTCAAGCTTTTGCTGGTAATCTGCCGCGTTGCTCTAGTGTTCACAAGCGTGATTGCCGAGTATGAGGTCCTGGGTTCCGTTTACGAGTCGGGCAGAGCTTTTTATTAGGAATTTCTCAATAACAACCACGTAATCCTGGATTTGTGCCGGATTGATAGCAATAGGCTCGCCCCGCCTATCTATAACATAAACTAAAATAACATAACTATTGGAATGTGGGTGTACCATTAGGTACACCTCTGTCTAACCATTCGGGGATTACAGGCGTCAACTTCTCGCCTGTTACAGAGGTTGTAAAAAGATATCTGCAAATATTCTAGTAGGGAAAGAAAATGCAAAAATCATTTATTGTAATATATTTTTTCTATATTTACATTGGCAAATACATTACACTGTAAGTACACAAAAAAAAACTTATTTTCAAAACCTTGAATAGTTTTATTACAATTATTTTATTTCTAAACATTATAACAAGGGCCACAAAAAAAAACCTAGGGTGGTTAGGGAAAACACTGAATTACAAACGACTAGTGGACTATGAGAATACAAGAATAAAGTCAAACCCATTTCAATGGGCAAGAAACTTCTCGCAAGCGAAGTCACATACAGGTCCAGTTGCATAGTTACACTTCATAACTAGTACATAAGTATTGTCAGTATCCAGTTTAACATTTCACACGGAATATCACAATTATTGTACATGGATCATCACTTATCAGAATGTTTGCACCACAAATACAATAAGGGTGTTACCACAGTAATTTTTACTACACCATTCGATCGATCAACGTCGACTGCTGTGGTAACGTCCTAAGTTTCCTATTTCACATTTTGCCCGTGTTATGGTTAAGTCGCGGGTATTTGAGACACGGGACCGGTAGTATAAGGTGTGTAACCGTTTGTCAGACACTTAAACACTTCCGCTGCCAACATTATAAGTCAAGTCATTATGGCGACGACTCGAGAGGCAAGTTTTGGGTACACGAATTAATTATTGTTCGACCTATATGCTGGGTGTTTAACGTCGAAAGTGTTAGGCACATGGGAGGTCAGTGTTTACATCCAAAGTTGACGTCTCCGCTTCTTCTCGGCAGCTCGCTGTTGTTCGAGCTTCCTGTTACGCTTTCGTCATATGCCTTCCATCTCAACAGGAGTATCTTCAACGTACGTCTGTAATAAAGGTGATAAGAAAGAACTGTACTGAAAAGCGATAGCAAACAAATTGGGGGGTCGGCTTCCAGTCTAACCAGATACAGCTGAATACCAGTATGTCTTACCCAGTCCTGTTCCTTATTAGCAGCTTGCAGCTCCAGTATCTCGTTCTGTATATCGACACTGAGCTCCTGTACGGGCACCGTCTCCGTTCGCCAGAATACGTTCTGATGTTTACTGATGCGATTGCGACGCTTATGTTGTTTTAGGTGAACCTGAAATAGCGAGAGAACAATACAATTAATATGTGGGTAAAGGTTGAAAAGAGTAAGAAACCATAGATGGACTTTGTGGACTGGTACAAACTGCAGACACAGAGATACTTCATTACAATATCTGTTATTGCCCGGTGTCTTAAGCCCACGATCTGTTCTTACTGGTTGCACCCGAGGTGATGGTTGATAGAGATGTACGGCTGAAAATCACAATGCGCCCAAGGCAAATAAAATGAGACGAATGAAAAAATTGGACCTGGTTACCAGCACTAACTCTTGCGAGACCTAAAATGATATCATTCCGCTTGAATGACATTGAAAGGAGGCGTGATGGTAAATATTTATGAAATTTTATTTAGAAAACGAGATGGCCGCGTCAGTTCCGATCAAAGCCAGGCGCCAAAAGATCCTTGTACATCTATACTATACTCAATAATCTTTATTACAAAAGAAAGTGGTTACAAAATTGTTTGAAGTCCCTGACTCCTGTGCTAGGTGATAGACCTGTGTAGGGCCCGGTGCCCTTTCCCAGGAAAATACCAAAACAGACTCGAATATATCCCAGTCGCACCCACATAGATTGGCCCCAGGTGGCAGTCGGGAATAAAATTCCCAGTTGCAAGCACCTATTGGCGACTGAAATAGCTGTACATTGCGACGTGGATCGCCAATGCCCCTAATCGCTCTCTGTCTTACGGCCGTGATGAAGGGGTTGTTGGTCAGACTTTTCAAATGTGGTTTTATTGATGTGATCTTATTAGGGGCATATAAACAAAATTTACTTATCGTTTTAATGTAACCGCGAACGCTCCTTACCTTCTTGACGTGTGTGTTTACCATAGAGCGCAGATGGAAGAGCGCGGGACACAGCGGACAGCGCCGCGTCGGAGCGGTGTGCGCGCACAGTGCGTGCTGGTTGCGACGGTTCAGCGACACGAAGCAACGCCCACAGTCCTGGGAACATCAGCTATGTTAATAATATAAGTACACGGCGGCCAGTTCAGAGATTAGCAGTATCTGCCTAGCCTTTGCCCTACTATGCTGGGGTCGGCTGCCAGTGTAACCGGTGCTGCTGAATACCAGTATTTTACACGCAGCAACTGCGTATCTGACCTCCACAACCCAGTTAGTACTGGATAATACGATACTCCTTAGTAAGACTGGTTGTTAGACTCTCGGGCCCCTGCTACCTGTAACGACTGTCAAAGATCTTCAAATGACAGCGTTTAACGTGTTTTCAGACGCACGGAGAAAACTCGGTATGCAATGGGTGGTCACCCATCCACCGACCAACCTAGACAAGCGCAGCTTAACCTGAAGATTGATCCGACCGGCTGTTTTTATTCAGCCCCGAGCTCCTCAGATTAGCAGTATACAGAATATATTTAGTGCATTAGTGTGTGTGTGTCTAAACTCAAACGCAGTCTCATAGCACGATCGGACAGTAATCCGACGCGACAGGGGAGATATCAAACATCAGCTTAACACTCGCACCGAGTCACGGGGATGTAACACCACTAAATTACAGGCTGCGACTGAGAAATTTCTAATTGGAAAATCGAATAAAACTGCCCGAACCAGGTTACAAACCCAGTAATTATTTTATGCTGTGATACAGGAATAGGACATACAGCTAATATTACTGAAATTTTCATAACACGTAGTCTTGTCAACAGCGCTGAAAGTCGGAGCGCGCTAGATAGAACGCGCGTATAGGAAACGTCGTGTCAAAACCAGTGTATGCCGATCTCTCATTGCGCGGGAAATCTATACAAAGCCAGGCCATGTTATACTGGAAATATATAGCTTGATGTGTCACCTTGTGAAGGGGCCCTTGGATCGTTTAGGTAGGTAGCCGCTAAGCTGAAGTGGGACTGGACTGGCCGCGCCTGCCCAATGATCTGTGGGCCAAAATAACCACTTTCTTGAGCCCTGACACAGCCAGAAGGCGTCCCGGTAGACCTCGTAAAAGATGGCGGGACGAGCTAGACAAGACCAGCGACCAGTGGTCCACATTGGCCCTGGATCGAGACAATTAGAATTCATGCGGAGAGGCCTTTGCCCAGCAGTGGGATGACGCAGGCTCAGTATCAGTACTCAGCTCAGTAACAGTATCAGTACTCACATTGCAAGTGTAAGGTCGTTCGTTGTTATGCAGCCGTTGATGCCACAGCAGGGCGCGCTCGTCCACAAAATGGCGCCCGCATGTAGAACACATACATCGCTTGATTACAGGCTTTGCCTTCTCAGTTGGAGTGTCATCTTTCTTTTTGTAGATGTTTTGTCTGAAAATATGCAAGATAACAAAGTTAAATCTGTAAAATAAAATTACTGGTGGAACACCCAATACCACTGGCTGACCTAGGAATCCAACGCAGGACTTCTTATTGACCTGGGAATTCAAACCAGGACCTCGTATTGACCTGGGTTAGGACGAATGAGACGTTTATCTTGGTAGGTAATTCCTATGGGACAATTTAATTATTTAATTCGACCTGCAGGCATATGAAACGTGGCATCACAAATGCTTGGTTAAAATTTGAATTGGAGTTGGTAAACTATTTCAAGTGTTTTAATTTTTTCTGATAGAACTGTAATCCTTTTTCTATCTGCCAGTAAAAGTCCCGTAAAAATCAGTTTTTTTTTAATAGGTACAACTTCTTTTCACCAGTTATTAAAGTAAGTTGCATGTAGGTAACACCAGTTATTGATAATGTGACTACCTATATTTCCCCGTCTCCATATTATCCTCATGTTTCTTGATATGCATCTCGAAGCTCATCTCTCCTTTGTACATCCGTCCGCAGTAGTAGCAGGTGTACTTCTTGTAATGCTTGCTGTCGTTGTGCAGGCGGAGGGATTCCTCATCTTCCAAGATCTTGCCGCATTGCTCACAGACATGGGCATTGTCACTCTGTGAATGTGATGTGATGAAATAAATTAAACAAAGTAAAAACAAAGACAATGCCCTTCCTCTATTTGTGAAAGGGGAATATATTGAGGTGTTGGGCATACCCAACACCTCTTATCTATGTTATTTTTCCAAAAAAATTTTGGAAATGTAACATAGATAAAATATGATGAATAAATATTTCTATTAATTTTATGGAAACATTTTTTTTCTTTTCTGAGAAATCTTTACCCTTCACAAGGGCCCCCAAACAATTATTTATATGAGGCCCAGTTAAGTCACGCTACGCCACTGCCAACATCCAACTAGTTGCTTCTATTCAGCTCAGTAGATTATGTTTCAATAAGTGTGGTGTCTTCCAAAAACTTCTCCTTAAAACAAAAAACTTACATAAGCAATATTCTTCATCCTCTCATGCCGTTTGAGATGCTTGATGATGGTGGACCTCTTTTTGAACACCATGTTGCAGATGGCACACTGGTGTATGTTTGTATGAGTCCTTAGGTGGCTGTGGTACTCCTGTTCATCTTCTGTTAGCGCTTTACACACCTGAAAACAGTGTTTGTTTAGAGTATAGTCCTGACCACTCTACTCTCTCTTCCTTCATCCCCATAGTCTGATAGAGCCTGCTTAAAATGGCAAACAACATTGGAAGGTTTTCAATTCAGGAACTGATCATTTAGTAATATATTATCATATCATGTAATCAGTAATATATTATCATGTTTTACATACATATGTATACATTTTATACAACATAATATTATCATCAAATTGTTATTTTTACAATTTATTATGTAAGTATTTTATTTGTAAATTACTGTTTATTATTATCCAAAGGTTATCAAGCTTCCTGTATCCTTTATAATATGACTATAAATTAAATTAAAACCCATAGAAAATTAACCCACCTCACAAACATAAAGTACAACATTATGCTCCAATCTCATATGCTCCTTCAGTTTAGCAATAAACCTATATTTGACCGGACACCGAGTGCACAGCTTCAGTGACATTGGTCCTCTCTTCCTGCCTCTTTTAGGCCGGTCCTCTTTAGGCTGTACCTGTACCATTGACGCATTGAACTTTTTTGTATATTTCTTGGCCTCATTATCTCCAAGGGCAGTTAGAACTCCATCTGGTTTTACATGGTAAAACGAAGGCTTGCCGTTGTCTTGTATAATAACCACTACTTTTTCATCTTCTTCCTTTTCTACAACTTCCTTTTTAATTTTCACATGCTCTACTTTTTCACTCTTTATTTCTTTGCCTATGGCATTTAAATTAAAGTCGTAAATTGGTGTTTCAGTTATTGCCTCAGGGAGAGAAATGCATAATGTATTGTTCATAGTTTCTTCTGGTAACTGTAAGTGGTCCAAGTTGCCAAGGAGTTCATTTGTATAAAAGTTGAGGATTTCATGGCTCCGTTTAGATAGTAAATAGAACTTGTAAGCCATGGATGCCATCATGAAACAATTGATGCAGACATTGTAATTATCGGTTTCTGACAACTGAAAATAAACGTTTTTAGGTTTATCTGACACGGTATTATTATTTTAGTTTAGATCAATATTTAGTGATCTTTAGTGAGCTCGCAGCCGTCCAAAAGGTTTAGTATGGCAAGAAAAGTGTTAACTCTAAGAGGTGGCCAATTCCAAACGTTTTATCGCATTAAGATTAGATGGTTTATTCAGGAAAGACTTACCTCAATACCACACATGATTCGGAACACGTCCGCTATGCAATACTCCTTGTCATATTTACAAACTTTCGTAAAAATATTTTCGTACTGTTCCTGAAGCGGTTTCAGACAATTTATACACAAGTTTTCGCCAAGCGTTCCACTTGAGAGATGTTTTAGCACCAGCTTCAAGTCCAAGGTATTTGCCATGTTCTCAGATGATCATTACAGCAATTCCTGGCAAGAAACCAGATTAAATCACACATTTTCTTTGTAATAATTTACGCTACGTACAAAATTCAGAATGATTCAGAATTTACCTCCAAATCAGCTATAGATGCGTTCTGTGAAATAAATACGTCTGCTGAATTACGAAAAGACCCGTTCATTTTTGCTTTTCTGACGCCATGTTTGAAGTTATAAATACTACTAAATAATTTGATTAGTCGATTAGTGCATGTTCATTATACTTTAAAACCAGTAGTTTTAATAGCGTTTTTCAGTTAAGAGCTTTACTTTGGGACGAACTTCACGGCATTTGGTAATTGAAATGAACTAGTCAAATAACCAAAATGTCGATTCCGATTCCAACTAATAAGAAAAAAAAAGTATAGATAAAAAATGGAAACATATAAGGCTGTCAAAATTATAGTGCAAAGTGGATGGAATGTTTATTTTAATATTTTGCACTATAATTTGAAATTTGATTTAATTATAGTGATAAACAGTGTTACAAATGAAGCTAATGGCCTATAGATACTTTCTTTAAAGTTAAAATACCTACAAACAGCTTGTGCGACTTACGTATCAGAGTAATTTCAGAATAATCAGCGGTGTTAGCTAATTAGTGATTCCTGTATTAAAATTACGTTCAATAATCGGCGACTGAAGATAATGAAGCAATGTTCCGGTCGTGCCTAAAGCCAATGAAATCAAAACAATACATTTTGTAAGGCTCTTTTCTGATAACATTAATTGATCGAAGTTTATAATGGATACCTGTGTTATGAGAAACTGAGTGTATATAGTTTATTTCTTTATGTAAGTACGACCTTGAAGGTCATATTTGATTTTTATTACCGATTATTACAGCTTACTATTCATGCTGTATGTGACACCATATCAACATGATTAGTGTAAATTGATCAGTCCAGTTCATTGAATTCTGTTGACAGAGTTACTCACAAACAAACATTTATTTTCGTGAAACATCCTCTGTTTTAAAGTGAAGTAACCGCTTCTGCAAAATTTTCAATAAATATTTGCAAACTTTTGTTTATAATATATTAGATAGATTGGCCATGAAAAAAAGAAAATAATAAAATTAAAACTATGCTGATAGTGTATGAAGCTAATAGCAGTGAGCCAGAAATAAAGTGCTAAATCAAAGTATTGCTTTGACCATCAAATCGCATTAAATGTTCCCTATAAATGGTGAAATAAAACCCCAACAAAAGTCACCTTGCAACAAGAGAAATGCGTAAAGAAACATCAACTCAAAGAAAAAGGAGGCTAGCAAAGGCAAAACTCAAACGGTCACTGAAAATAGCTAATGAATCCCCTGAGGACAGAGAAAGGAGGTTGTTACGGCGACGTTTGTATCAACAAAATCATAGAACACCGGTGCAACATACAGGTGGAACTTGTGTGAACACTGCACAGAAATTTGCCCTAAAATCTATGAATTTATTGCAAGTCAGATATCAGACACATTATAAAGAAATTAATAATATGTTCTCTCATCAAAAATATGAGGTATGTACTAAAATATTTCTGCATAACAGCTCCCAAAGTGGTTAAGGATAACATTGTGAGGAAACTGGCATATACTTAAACAAATTTTTTTCAAACTTGATATCTACTCACTCACCCTGAATTTGCATTGTCATTAAAGCCCCCCACCCCCCCCCCTCACAAAGAGGAAGCCTGTGTCCCAGGACTGAAGAAATTGTAGTCCTTACTATGTAACAAATTAGACTATAATTACTTACACAATTATTATTTTCCCACCAATTCGCACTAAGCGTTTTTAAAAATTTTTGATACACACACACAATATCTTTGACAGCAAGGGAGTGGAACTCTCTGCCTGCGTCTGCGTTTCCGAACGCTTACAATCCTAATCTCTTCAAAGTTAGAATGAACAGGCTTCTTCTGGGTAAGCTTGTACCATCGTCGACTTTATCGCTGTCATCTCAGACCTAGATTAGAGTCAAGAGCAAACATTGCAAATAAAAAATAAATAATAAAAACTAAAAGATACTGTCTAGCATGAGATAATTCTCATAACTGTATTGTAAATGTAAGAGGAGAACAGCATTCATATTTTACTAGTTAAAAAGTCCCTTGACAAAGTAGCACAGCCTATGCTGTTAACTAGAAAAAAATCCAGGTAAACCTGCTACTGAGAAATTCCTATTGAAAAAGAAATACTTTACCTAACCTGCGGTTCAAACCCGAATGAAATGTGCAGCAGCTGCACTGTAATATTTTGTCCTGCTCATGCTGCTTCCTCATCCTACTGCAATAGGTAATTAGAACAATGCCTATAACATGAACATTGTTTCAGGAACCAAAAATGGAATCAACCGACTTTCCCACAGCGTCCGAGATCGCAGGTCTACAAACAGACACAATTATAAAAGAAGAAGATGACATCGAGCATGGAATTACAGAAGACATTCCACTTGACATTAAATCAGAAAACATAGACGATACAGGCACAGAGGAACATATAGAAGACCCTTTTAGTCAAGTACAATTAGATGTAAAACAGGAAATATACATAAGTATAGAAAAAGAAGGTTCAGACTCTCAATGTGTAGATTCCACGTCGAAAATAGAAGATTTTGATGACGAATCTAAAGAAGATTTAGTCCATTATGCAACAGTACCTAAATTTGAAATGGATTGTGATGAAAAGTCTGAAGTTAAAGAAGAACGGGTATTGGGAGATGAATCTCTGGTTACATATGATTATCCAAACTTTGATGATGTTGGCAGTATAGATAGCAATGAAGCGGATGCAATGAACCAGGTGGAAGCATGTCTGCAGGATGATATGAATATCAAGTGCGAAGATTATGATGATGAGGTAATAATTTCTAGTAGTTTTTTTCTCCTCTTTTACAGTAAATATCTTCTTTAGCTATTTGAAAGTCACGCCTCAGCTAATGAACTGCTAAATGATAAGCAAAATCTAAACATATAATATTCTGGTTTACAAACCAGTATATTATAAGTTTAGATTTTACCTCTTCCATTCTGGGTCCTCTTTTGACTTTCCTTCTGAACATCAACGAAAAACATTATACTACTTCTGACACATACTATTTCATTCTAGTCTGACTAGATTTCCCAAAGTCTTGATTTCTACCGTTCCTAAGATCTGGCACAGTCGACTTCAATAACTTCTGTATATTTAAAGGCTGCTTTCATTTTCCAGCATAAAGAAGAACTCGATAAAATGGATATCAAAGAAGAATCGGAAGTCACAGTAACAGAAACACACTTAATATCAAATAAAGTTATAAACACCACCTCCACAATCACTAACCCACACGATGGCCTTATAGAATCTAAAACAACTAAGACTCTAGTCATGGAAATACTTCCAATGACCCAGACCAATATGGCATTCTCCAAACTTGGTATCCCTGAAGAAATACTACCCACAACTTACGATAATAGGGACAGCTATATGGATTACGACGAGTCTTTTCAATTAAATTCTATCACAGGCAACGTGTTGTCCCTGGAACAAGAAGCTTACGGACTACTCAAAGCGAAAGGGAAGAAAAAAGAACTAGGGGACACCCTCCATACCTGCCCAAAATGCCCCAAAACTTACAGACAGAAGGCTTATTTAAAAAAGCATTTAGCTGTCCACGAAGCTATTGAGAAACGCGCTCAAGGACACCTTAGAAGCCAGATAACAAAGAAAGAGAATAAAAACAGAAAGTTGAAAGCAGAACTTGCGAACTTGCCAGTTAAAAAAGAAGAAAAAGTCAAAAAAGAAGGTTACGAATGTACTTGTGGCCAATCTTTCCAAAGACGGAGCAGAATGGAGACCTGTCTGAGATCCCACAATTTGTTCTGTGACACAAATACTTATCCTTGCATGTCTTGCAACACAAAGTTCAAAGATAAAGAAGAATTAGCTCTCCATCGAAAAAGATTGCATAGAAAGAGATTCCCTTGTAAATTCTGTCCAACAGACTATCACACGCGAAAAGAACTCTTCAAACATTTGCAAGTCCATCAAAAAGTCCAGTTGATGGAGTATAAAGTTATTTCGGAAGTCGTCAAAGGGAAGCAAAAGCTCAAATGCTTCATGTGTCCAAAGAGTTACATGGAGCTATCAGATTTAAAGAGCCACGTAATGGACGATCACAAAGAACCATACAGCTGTCCTAGATGCAAGAGAACCTTCTCGAAAATCATAGACTTCGGCCATCACACCAAGACCTTCCACCCGGAAGTCGAAGGGCAATCCGTCTTAGATGTTCTAGAAGCCTTCTCGAAGCTAGTGAAAGCTTGGAAATGTGAAGAATGTGGCTTACAGTTCCACGAGGCAGATAAACTGGCAATGCATCAAATTGAAAAGCATAGTCCGGATTTGAAAGCTGAGATGCAATTCCAATGCACTGATTGTCGAAGAGTTTTTGTCAGTCAGAAAAGTCTGACGTCCCATAGACGTATACACCATAGCATAGCAAGTGTAGAAGAATCTGAGCCTGTTGAACAGGGAGTCATGTGTTTAGAATGTCGAAAAATCTGCAAGGATATGAACGCCTTAGTCTCCCATATGCGGTATCACTCGCGAGACAGAAAGTTTCCTTGCAAATTCTGCGATTTCCGCTTTGCTACCCAAGAAAAGCGGAAAGCGCACTCAGATATCCACACAGGCGATATGAAATACGTCTGTTTCATCTGCGAATACCAGTGCAGTTCAGAAAATCGACTAAAACAACACAAGTTATCGCCTAAACATGTTAATATGAAAGAGTTTTTGTTGACTGGGAAGCCGTTGGTACAGGAAGCTCAATCTTCTTCGAAACAAGAGAAGATAAAAGAGACTTTGAAAAAGAAAGAGTGGCAGGTTAAAGAGAAAAAGAAAAAAGAGAAGTCGCGGAGTGAGTCGCGTAGTGAAGTGGCTTGTGATATCTGTGGGGATAAGTTCCCGAGTGAGAGTGAGATGTTAGAACATAAACTGACTCATCCCTTCATAGAGTTCCCAAATGAAGACACACCGAGTAGGATATTCTTTAAGTAACATTTAATCTTGCCTATTTTGTGGTCTGTTGTAGTGATATTGTTGCAATTTTA
Source organism: Cerastis rubricosa (assembly GCA_949152445.1). Classification (NCBI taxonomy): domain Eukaryota; kingdom Metazoa; phylum Arthropoda; class Insecta; order Lepidoptera; family Noctuidae; genus Cerastis; species Cerastis rubricosa. The sequence continues at coordinate 12,027,733 of OX424548.1, read as the reverse complement.
TATTTTTTGGCCTATTTAAGGGGGTAGGTTCAGAAAAAACTTGCCCTATGGTTCAAACTTAAAAATAAAACGCTCCTTCTCTTCTTCTCACTCAAACACAGAAGAGTTATTTTATTATTTCTACATCAGGATGTAAAGAATTGTGTAGAATTTAAATGTGAATCTTGAAAATGTCTTATACTTCGTATCTGATGACAAATAAGAAAAATTCTTCCAAATATGTACAACTTTTATTCGTCGTTCGGCTTTTTACCACCAAATAAGCCGATTTTATAGCAAAATTTTGGAACCTAAGCTATTTAAATGACATTATATAATAATACACTTTAAAATCAGTGTCATATTGTGCAAAGTTGTTCGAACATCAACGTCAAATTGTGAACATCAAACGACTGTTTAGTCATGCAGTCGTGATAGCTAATCTACACTTTAAGACATTGAAAATAAGGTATAATATTGAATGTCACAAAAAAATCTTTGGCCCGCCCTGAAAAACAGCACTATCACTACAACATAATTAATAAAGTTAAGTAATAATTAAAGTTATTGGCTTTTGTATAGTAATTGTTTGTTAAGCATTTATGTGTTAGGGTATTTATACGGTGCCCGCGCTACCGTGTTAAAAGCTAGTCTACTTTATTGATAGTTTACTCTATTTTAAAGCAATACGGTTGATTACTATTGTTAAAGAAACCAGTTTTACAAAAAATCGTTGGTTATATAAGTTTTTGATATGTTGAGTTGGAAATAGGAGGAGGATAAGATGCGTGAAAACCCCGGATCTTAGAGCCCAGAACCCGGACATGTCAACAGGTTTTTTTAAACATAGTCAGTGTAATAAAAAACTGTTGATTGCGGCGTGCGGGCACAGTGCGTGTGTCTCGGGCGGCCCAAGACTTTAAATTCTTAAACCCGGACTACAAATGAAGCCCGGCCCGGACGCTCCCCAGATGCCCTCTAAACAAGGACAAATCCGGGGAAACCCGGACGGATGGCAACCCTAGTTGGAAACGAAAGCATTGCGAAGCGTAACCCTGCGTGCTAACCAAAGAGCGCCGCATTCATATTTCATCGGTTGAGGAAAACGCTATCTGTCGCCGCGAACACGCGTTATGATTTGTCCAATAAAATGACCTCAACGTGTACACATGTCGACACATCAAGCCATACATTTCCAGTATAACTTGGCCTCGCCTTGTAAGTATAGATTTTTCGTACAATGAGAGATAAACTGGTTTTTTATAGCTTGGTTGGTCGTCCTGCGTACACGCGATGATCGCTTTCGTTAGGACGTGGCTAAACATTTTTTTGTTATTATTAACTTCATGAGGGCAATGGCTTGCTTTAGCTAGATTTCCTATGCGTTAACAAAACTTGTGAAAAATTTTTCAAGGGTTAATTCAAGGAATATACTCTTAATTCTGTTGAGCTAATTTTACCGATCAAGTAATGTTGAATTAAATCAAAGATGTAGATATACCTAGATATCGCAAGAGCACCTACTTCGCGTGCCCGGCTTAAGCATTTTATGCTTAACGGGGCTACTGTCGCAGCAAGCTTATTTACTTAAAACAACTTACAAGTCAAGAACTTAATTAAAGAAATTTAAAGAAGAAAAACATATTGAAGTGAAACTTCTTATGCGACTTCCAACAAGGTTGCGTTAAACTTTTAACGCTACCATGGAGGGGGTATGAAAGCATTGTTGCGTTAAGTTTCACTTCTTTTTTTAAATTTTATATAATAACTAAATAGTGCTTATGTACCATGAGGTAGGTAGTCAAAAAATGGCACGCTTGGTTTTCATACGGATTGTGGTACTTGCGTTAACTAGTTATATCTGTATCTGTGGATTAAATAAATATGTTGAGCATTACCAGTTGAGCTTAGGAGCGTTTACGCCTTACGACATTTCATACAAACTTTCGAGTCCTTATTTTCCAAAATCACTAAACCGATTTTAATGAAACTTCATACGCATAAACAGGATTCATTTTCGAAAAATAGTATTACAGCTAAATTAGACCGATTATAAATTAAATATGAAATCAGAAATTTCCAATTCTCTTTTTTTTTAAACGGCATTTCTGTAATATTTTTTAGTAACTTTTTAGACCTATGTATTTTCTTTTTATGTTTCATTGAAGTCGGTTCAGTCATTTCGGAAAAAAAGGACTTGAAAGTTTGTATGAAATGCCATAAGGTGTAAACGCTCTTATTATAGAAATATCCAAGTTGATTTATTGATGAGTTATTCTTCACTGATCATTATAAGACTAATGCCCGTTTTCTCATACACTATAATATGAAACCTAGGTGAATTACCAAATAAAAACGCGTTGTGGTATTTTCGACTTTCGGAGCTGAGTAGAGCTTTCGTAATGCAACAGCGATAACTGGTATAACATTGAGCTAACCGTTCTTCTTTAGAGGTTGTTTTATTTACTGATTATAATAAATAATGTTGATTAATGTTGTTTATGAGAATTTAAAATACATAAAACGTGTCACAAAATATATTGCTTAAGCATTGATTACTATTTACTTAAATCTTTTCTCTCAAATATTTTATTATTTTGAACTGATTATTGCTATAAGTATAATTATTATGTTAAGCGGCGTTTTTATACAAATCACTTTAAAGTTATGTTGTATCGAGTTGATTGTAATGATAACTTTCTTCCAAAAAAAATTAGAGGCATCCACCTGTTTATAAAAATGGTTGTATAATTGTGTACTTATTGTACTTGTACTTATCTCCCTCAAAAAATAAAAATCAAAAGGACAACAAATTCAATTTTGAGCATTACGTTACAAATAGACGCTCACGGTGAGACAGCATTCGCTTGTCACAATTCAAGTTTCGATTTTATAAAAAAGCAAGTGATTGTTACAAAATGTATCGTTACGTGCAATCTGAGATGATACGACATAATACAATTTGCATCAACGACTTCTTGTAACGTAATGCTCAAACAACATTGAATCCTGGATTGTTACTTTACACGCGAATGCCCCAGTGTGGGAGCGCCTTTAAGGCTTTCCAATGGGGATGGAAACTGCGGAACTAATGGCGCTAGCATAGCTGGTTCCATGCATCGTCATTGGTTGAAAATCCAGTAATGTCATTTTATATTTCAAATTAGCTCGACCTCATTGGTCAGATTGAGACCCAGCTATAGTCGTGCCACCTACAATTAGCTTTTAACGGTCTTCCCCATTTCGCACATCGAGCCGTCAGCTTGTTTTCTACACGAACACTTGAGTGTGGATAGCCCTTAAAATTTGCACTACCGAAATATATAGTCTTCCTTTATATTGAAAATATTCCACTGACGATTTTAAAGTATGTCATCCAATATGCGCAAAGTCAGTTTTCGCGAAAAGTCTAATAAGTTCCAACGGAAAATCCTCGACTAGATGCACTAGTCTGGCTCTATTATGTTACTGTTTAGTTTATTAGTATCTTTGATTTTTCTACTACTGTAGGCGCGAGTTGAATGCAGTCGAAGCGTGGGGGTCCACTCTCTATTTCTATAACGAAAACACGGGCCCGTCCGAAGGTAGCTTTATACTTCGAAATGAACCCTACTCCCTAATATTTTTGGATTCATAAGTTTTGCAAAACACATCGGGAGTAAGGACAACTGTCCTATCGTTATGTCATTCACGTATAGTTCGGGCTCCTAATGAATCTTAGGTCCGTAAGTGATACGGAGTAGCAAACGACCGTAACTACGGATTTCGTGCTGAAAAAGTAGACCTCGTGAGTTGATGGGTTTGAGCACCTCGCCCCGCTTGTTCCACCCTCAGCGTAGCGCTGTCTTTACATTAATCGCACGCTTGCACATTCCTAAGCTCTGCACTCAACTGACGCGCTTACAGTACGTTTTTGTTTTGATATTACTAATCTGTGTTTTTTTACAAAGTATCAATCGTAAAGAACTGCTTCATGGCTCTAAATAATTTCGCAAATTATAGCGGAAGTGAACTGAAATAATTGTGAAGCGAATGTGTTACATATAAACACGTAATGACGCGTGTTTATTGATAGACATAGAAGCAATCAAAAAGTATCTAAAGTAAGGTATTAGGTAACTAGTATAATTAAAGTAAGGTCCGCTTTCCGCCAAAACGTAGTCGGGCGGAGCGCTGGAAGAACCGACCAATCGAATACGACATGAAAGACACGATGTGGATTTCCAACCAATGGGAATGTTAGGTTCCTGCACATTCTCCGCTTCAGTGGAAACGCACTCTAATCAGAACGTTTTTCTCGCTTCCGTCGAATAGCAGTCTAATCTACCCCCGTATTCACAAACGCTTCGATTCGATGTCGATCGACAAGTCACATGTCTATCTCGCTCGCTTTCGTAATGCCAAAAAAAGTAAGACGTACGACTTGATGGACATCGAATCGAAGCGTTTGTGAATGCGGGGCTGGTCTGCCGGCTTCTCTGTTCCCTGATACTTACAATTTGGATCTCTTCAAAATTCGAGGGAATCGCTTTTTTCTAGGCAAGCGTGCTTCACCCTAGGCTGCATCATCGCTTCACGTCAGGCGAGTTGCCGCCAAACGCAAGCCTACTTAGTATACTTAGAAAAAAACATCAAAATGTTCTTAGTCCTTTCAAACCTATTTTACGTCTGATTTAGTATCACTGTTATCTTTATTCGTATTGCAATAAAGTTCGTATTAGGTTGCTACTGTCAGAGGAAAAATGAAATTGTCTTATTCCCTTTAGACATTTGTTTCGGTTCACTTTCGCTTCAATATGCAAAAGCGTAATATAAGTTGTTGTGTATTTCGGTGCCTGATATAAAATTATGTTAGTTCTCGAAGTAGTGTTTATGAATAAGAGATGAAAAATATATTGTTTGTTGAACAGCAGTATTTTTGTGTTTTCCTTTGTACTCTACTAGAAACCATCAAATCATAATTGATTCGGAGAGTCTGTCTACCAACACGCGGTAGCTATACATAGGTGTATATTTAGGTAGGTAGGGATCTATGGGTCTTTGTAACCTGAAAACAAATGGATTTTAATCATCGCACATTTCAAAGCGATGAAAGCAGTAGCCTTTATTTTTAAATACAACAGGAAAGTAAATAAATAAAAAACCAGTAAATATTAAAATTTCTTTTATTATCACATACAATACATACGATAAAATTCCTCTTTACCTCTTACCCGTTACAAGTCTACACACAAAGTACCCGAGCGTTAATATGTAACATCGGCCTTCAGAAAGAGACAGTCACTCAGGCGTGAGTGAGAGAGACGGCGCTCTACAACGCCGAACTTTTCTCAAAAGCCGAAATCCCATATTCACGGCCGCTTACTGAATATGGTAAACCATAATTCTACTAGAAGATACAATTTGATATCTAACTTCTACTAAATGGAATATAATACATACTGGTCATACGATTCTTAAAAAAAACTACCTTTTTTTGTTCTAGAAATAAAAAAAAAACGTATTTTTTTGACTACCCAATTTTTTTTCTTTAAAAATATAAACAACCGTGCAAATACTTGAAAGTATTGTGAATGTAGACATACAGTTATTGTATTGATCATTAAAATAAAACATAGTTAGGTAGGTACTTATAATCTTACAGAGCGACGAAAATACGCTAGGTGTACTAAATATTACAACTATAAGAGTTAATGTTACACAAACAACATTTTTTATTAATGACTGAAGGGCTAAAATTTAAATAAACTATCTCCTAATGACATATCAGGTAGATAATTATATTCTGAAGTTTAATTTATTTTGTAGAAAATGTCTATCTAATAGACTCGAATCCAATCTCATAGTAAAGTGTTATTTATCGTTTGTGTAACTTAACAAAAATGACTGATCACTGAGTTACAATACACTGAAATCTTGTCCTTACTTCTTTGTTATAGAGTTGCATTCGCTTTGACACTGTTTACTCACTGCATCTCTTCTTAGGGTAAGTGCAGACAGATTGTAGGTAAGGTATTAGGTCTATAGATAATATTTGCTGATTAAATATGGTTATGTTTTGTGCGCTAAAGTTCATTGGAGCGAACAGATTGAAACGCTTGACTGCAGTCTGTCTGCGCATGCCCTTACAACATGGATGCCCGTTTTACCACTAAGCGACACCTAAACTAATGCCTAAATTAAAGCGCACTGTTGGAATGAACTCTCGGAGCTGAGCCTGGCGTTGAAAAAACAACTGCAGTTTTGTTTAGACATAACAATTGGGTGTTTAATGTTATTGAAACGGGCAAGAATGTTTTATTTTACAATTATATCGTGTAGCTTATGGAAGCTATTCGTAACATAGCTATTTATACAAGTTTTTGTAATCTTAACATAGTATAAAACAAAGTCGCTTCCCGCCGTCTGTACGCTTAGATCTTTTAAACAACGCAAAGGAATTTGATGCGGTTTTCATCAATAGACAGATTGATTCCAGAGGAAGGTTTATATGGTATAAAAATCCCTGAAAATCACATCAAAATTTCCATACGAACGAAATCGCGGGCTGGAGCCAGTATTTAATAATTTAACGATATTTTGTATAAATCAATCACAGATGCAACTTTACGTAACAGTGTCAAAAAGAATACAATATTCTTGGTTATTTACCTGCATTTTAAACCACTGGACTTATTTGATGTTTTATCTTGTGGATAGAGAGCTTTATTTCGTTAGCTTTCATTTCCGGAATCATAAAAGTAAATAAGATCATAAACAAATTATTTTACATCTGATTTTACATCACTGTCAAAATCATACTGAACTTTATTCTAGTTCCTATAAGGTTGTTTTTAGATTGCAGATGTCTGTGGTAAAATAAATGTAAAAATTGTACTTCTGAATTACTGTGTTTATAGTCGACTGTCATCTACATTTTTACTTCAAAAGTGTTTCTAATAATGATAACAAAATCCAGCGATTTAAATGCAGCTTAATCAAACCTATCCTATCATTGATAATATTAGTAGTAATAGTGAGTTTACTCAAGTCCTATCCTAGTATCTATAGTCAAGTTAATTACTTATGCAAACATTTTTGATGTGAAACATCTATATGCGCGACTAGGCAGTAAAGTCGACTCGTATGAAAATAAGAAATGGTGTTGCGCCCCAACACCTGTTCCACATGCTCTGTATGGTGTCGGACGTAAAGAATAGCACCATCCCATATCTTCTCGTGGGTGTCGTAAGAGGCGACTAAGGGACTTGCCAGAGAATGGGCAACAGCGTTCTCTGTGCTTTTGTAACAACCGTACTGCGATCGCCAACCCGCCTGCCAAGCGCGGCGATTATGACAAAACCCCCCAAAACGTCAATGTGGCGACACTTGGGGGAGGACTATGTCCAGCAGTGGACGTCTTTTGGGCTGAAATGATGAATGATGATGATGACCTATTCCACGTAAAATCAACCTTTTCCCATTGAAACAAAGCTTGTTTTGTTTTTGAAAGTTTCACGTTTATATTAGTTTTTCTTTCTTTTAGTCCATATTTCATTAGATTCGATTCGATTGTCACTAGAGACTTTGGCAAGTTCATACCTATTTCATAGACTGCATTAAGTAAACTCACTATTTCACTACCCACATAACCCTCAAACACCACTCAACTTTAAGTCGAAGGGACTTAACTACGACTTACAAAAATCGAGTTACATTTGAGTGTGCACCCAAACTTAGCTAAAGCCTAATAACTAAAAGTGATTTTCCAAGGTTGCGCCATACTGGCGGCAGGTTTCCTGACCACGAGTACGTCGTTACCTTTGTGCAGCGTCATCTGTAGGGCTGTCTGCTTACCCCCCTGCAATAGCTTCGCGGTTTTAGGGGGGGACTTGATACCTGCGATCACTATGCGCTCTACCCACGAGCGGGTTGGGTAGTGGGCGTCGTCGATGAAACTGTGGAAAAATGGGAAAGATTAAAAATTTTCTTTCTTGCACTGGATATGAAATCTAGCCCTACGAATTCGATTAATAGTCCGGGGAATTTACGCCGAATATTAGGCTAACTTTGCATTAATTAAAAACAGCGATTTTTTTCATTGAATGTGTAGGGTATGGACAGGAGAGTATATTAAGCTGTGTCCCGCGAAAAGTTCACCTCCGCGTATATGTTTTTTTTTTTTAAGAAAACGTCTAATATGTATTTAACTTGGTGGAAAAAAATATAAACAGGTATGTTTATTTGGAGTATTTGTAGAACAGATTGAGTACTACAAGTAGGTCAGAAAATTAAACATTTTCATCCACGGAACATTCGTTTTTTTTTAAAAATCTTATAATTTGACTTCGTACTTAAAGCAAAAATATTAACAGGACAAAACTAGTGCTAAAATGATTTATATCACCATGTCTAACTATTATTATGAAAATTAAACAAATTCTGCTCCGGACTTCACAGAAAATCAAGAAAATCAAAAAATCTTTAATTCTACTTGCGGCAAAAATGTAACAGGATTTAAATTCATTTAATAATGAGAAATATATAAATCCAAACCTTAATCCCCCAAAATTAAACAAATTAGAGCGATAATTAATATTGTCAAAGTAAAAATTTTTTTTTGGAAAAAAAAAACCGACTTCGAAAAACCCTAAACGAACTAAAAAGTTAAAAATAATACTATAACCTACCTATATTAATAAACCTAACCTAACCGACGATTAACCTATAATAAAATTTAATAATTCTTTGGAGTCGGTGCCAAGCAATATAATTTGAATTAATTAAAGAATTAATATTTAGAAACTGTAAGATGTTTTGTTTTTCTGGCCTTAGTCTGTCTATATAGTCATTCAGGTATCGTATATTGCTTGGCACCGACTCCAAAGAATTATTAAATTTTATTATAGGTTAATCGTCGGTTAGGTTAGGTTTATTAATATAGGTAGGTTATAGTATTATTTTTAACTTTTTAGTTCGTTTAGGGTTTTTCGAAGTCGGTTTTTTTTTTGCAAAAAAAAATTTTATTTGTTAATTTTTAGTGACATATTTTAAATCTAATAATAAAATATGGGTAGGCCTAGTAAAGATGCTTCTCGTATGAGAAAACGGCGTCGAACTGAAATTGAGAAAAAGGAATAAGGACAACGATTAAAATAAATTAGGGAAAGAAATGATCAACGCATTTTGAATAAGAACCCTGATCATCGCGAAAACAGACTGTAAAAGCAGAGGACCTACATGTTACGTAGGTTGAATAAGGAAAGTCAAGTCTGTGGTACACCTGGAAATTGCATACCGTTACAATTCCAACAAGCCCAAATACAGCTAATATACATTGTCTTATTATGGAGTTACGGTGCCTGTCTCTTGGCTTCATCATCAGATCTGATGGTAGAATGTCTCTTATTGAACACAAATGCTTCACTTGTTGTAGAAAAAACTAAAATCGCTGTACGTTTCCCTATAAAATTTGAAGAGTTCCCTCGATTTCGCCAAGAGTCCATCATCAGATCCCGACTTGGTGACTATGGGACCAAATGGAAAGCATAGGCTTCGGATTAAAAAAATAATTTTCCAAACCGGTTCGTAAATGACTGAGTTATGCGCGAACAAAAAACGCAATGCAGAGTAAACGAAAAGTTAGAAATATTTATTTTTTGTTGATTTTTTCAGAAACGGCTTGTCTGATTACGATAAAATTTTCATGGGACCATTTGGGAAGTCATCATCATCATCATCATTTCAGCCGAAAGACGTCCACTGCTGGACATAGGCCTCCCCCAAGTGTCGCCACATTGATCGGTCCCGTGCGACTCGCATCCAACGGATCCCCGAAACCTTCACCAGGTCATCGGTCCACCTAGTGGGAGGCCTTCCAACGCATCGTCTCCCGGTTCGCGGTCGCCATTCCAGAACTTTTCGGCCCCATCGGCCATCTGTTCTGCGAGCAATGTGCCCTGCCCACTGCCACTTAAGTTTAGCAATTCTTCGGGCTACGTCGGTAACCTTGGTTCTCTTGCGGATGTCCTCATTTCTGATTTGATCACGCAAGGAAACTCCGAGCATAGCTCTCTCCATTGCCCTTTGGGTGACTTTGAGCCTTCTGATGAGGCCCATTGTGAGCGGCCACGTTTCGGTCCCGTATGTAATCACTGGCAACACACACTGGTCATAGACTTTCGTCTTGAGACACTGCGGTAAGTTGGACGAGAAGATACCACGCAGCTTCCCGAACGCTGCCCAGCCGAGTCGGATTCGACGATTGACCTCTTTCTCGAAGTTAGACCTACCCAACTGGACCGTTTGTCCCAGGTAGACATAATCGTCTACAACTTCGATAGTAGAGTCTCCGATCTTGATAGGAGTGGGTGTTACATGGGCATTCAACATGACCTTGGTTTTGTCCATGTTCATTTTAAGACCCACTCTTTCGGAAGCTCTACTGAGGTCATCGAGCATTGTACTGAGGTCCTCCATGGTCTCAGCCATGACCACTATATCGTCGGCAAATCGAAGGTGAGAGATATACTCGCCATTGATGTTGATGCCTAGCCCTCTCCAGTCCAGAACCTTGAAGATATCTTCCAGTGCAGCGGTGAACAGTTTCGGAGATATGACGTCTCCCTGTCTCACACCTCGCTGCAGAAGGATAGGTTCCGAGGTCTGGTCCTGAAGTCGGACTGACATGGTGGCGTTTTTGTACAAACACTTCAGCACCTCGATGTACCGATAATCAATTTGGCACCGTTGGAGAGACTGCAGTACAGCCCAAGTCTCGATCGAATCGAAGGCTTTCTCATAGTCCACAAACGCTAAACAGAGAGGCAGGTTGTACTCTTCGGTCTTCTGTATAACCTGTCGCAGCGTATGTATGTGGTCTATGGTGCTAAAGCCTTTACGGAATCCGGCTTGTTCGGGAGGCTGAAAATCGTCAAACCTGCGCGCGAGACGATTCGTGATGACTCTTGAAAACAACTTGTAGACATGGCTTAGAAGTGAGATGGGCCTATAGTTCTTCAACCGGGCATTGTCGCCCTTTTTGAAGAAGAGTACCACCACACCCCTGCACCATGCCTGAGGCGTTTTGCCCTCGAGTATGACGGAACCAAACAGCTTCTGAAGGGCCTTAAGTACCGGTTTTCCACCCGCCTTCAGAAGTTCGGCCGTAATTCCATCATCACCCGGTGCCTTGTTGTTTTTAAGCTGTTTCAGAGCCATCCTAATCTCGTACAGGCTGATGTCCGGGATGTCTTCGGTGTAGTGTCGGGTCAGTCTAGCTCTTGGGTCATTCGCTAGATTTACAACGGGTTTCCTGGTTGACGTGTACAACTGCCCATAAAAACTCTCGATCTCCCTCAGTAGCTCCGGTTTGGCGGATACGATTCTGCCATCGTCGGTCTTCAGTTTCGTGAGCTGGCTCTGCCCAATAGCCAGATCTCTTGCAAATACCTTTGAGCCTTTATTCCGCTCAATGGCGTCTTTAATACGCTCGGTATTAAAGCGGCGGAGGTCGCTCTTCAAGGATTTAGAGATCTGTCTATTGAGCTGCCGGTATTTCCACGCGTCTTCTGAAGACTGCAGGATCATCTCACGCCGTTCCTTCATGAGCTTGAGAGTATGATCAGAGAGTCTTTTGTTCTTCTGTGTACGACGCGTCTTGAAGAACTTAGACCCTGTCGTATGGACAGTTTCCACGAATCCATCGTTGCATTCGTCCACTGAGCTTCCTAGGCACTCGAAACGATTCTGGAGTTCAAGCTGAAAGCTCTCGGGGTTTTGGATCTGGATCTGTGCTGGTCGGAGCGTAGACTTCATCAGTCGAGACCTTTCTAGCTTAATATTGATGTTCAATGTGCCTCTTACCATGCGGTGATCGCTCCCAGTTTTCACCGAATTGATCACAGAGACATCATTGAACATTTGCTTCTTGGTTGACATGATGAAGTCAATCTCATTTTTAGTTGCACCATCGGGGCTCTGCCAGGTCCACTTCCTGTGCTCACGCTTTCTGAAGAAGGAGTTCATCATATAGAGGCCCTCCTTCTCCATAAAACTAGCCAGTTGGTGTCCCCGGTGGTTCCGACATCCAAACCCAAATTGCCCCACCTGCAGCTCATCTCCGTCTCGCTTGCCCAGTTTCGCGTTGAAGTCCCCCATGACAACGGTAAAGTGAGTTTTGGAACCATGCATGGCTTTGGAGATATCCTCATACATGGTTTCCACTTCTTCGTCGGGGTGTGCCGAGGTCGGGGCATAGACCTGTATGACCTTCAGCGAATATCTTGAGGATATTCTGAGTATCAGGTACGCCACCCTGGTCGACACACTCTCGATCTTCACCACGTTATTCACAAGGGACTTGTGGACGATAAACCCAACACCACCCTGGGACTGCCGGTCACCCTCTCGGAAATATAGTAGGTTGCCGGATTTCAGGATCATCGTGTCTTCCCCCTCTCTTCGGACTTCAGATAATCCTACAATACTCCATCGCAACCTGCTCAATTCCTCCTCGAGTTCCGTTATCTTCTCGTCGGTCCGGAGTGTCCGCGTGTTATATGTTGCCAGGTCAAGTCGTCGGTATAGGCAGCCGGATCCCTTCCGGAGATTCTTCGCACCCCTTGCCACGCCGTAACCTCGACCGCTACCATAGTCGAGGGTAGACGGGCTGCCGGGTACTAGGGGCCATTTCTGTTTTGCGCTCATAAGGGGGGTTTTGCCATAATCGCCACGCTTGGCAGACGGGTTGGCGATCGCAGTATGGTTGTTGCAAAAAGCACAGAAAACGCTGCTGCCCATTCTCTGGCAAGTCCCTTAGTCGCCTCTTACGACACCCACGGGAAGATATGGGATGGTGCTATTCTTAACGTCCGACACCATACAGAACCTTAACGTCCGACACCATACAGAACATAAATTTGGGAAGTATACGCTTTCAAACAAAAAAAGATTTTTTCAAATCGGTTGGTAAACGACAGAGTTATGCCCGAACAAACATAAAAAAAAAAGCCCCTCCTCCTTTTTTAGAAGTCGGTTAAAAAATTAAATTACGATGCACGGTGTCAGCGCTAAGCAGCGTGTGGCGTACGGAGTGTGCTAGTGTGCGTAAACAAGATAAGCGCTGCGTTCATTGTGTGCGAAAGACTGTGTTGTAGTTTGAATCGGTGTTTTATTGAGTTACGCGATTGTACACCTTATTTTTATTTCGGAAAGATCAAATTCCTATGAAAGTGCCGCGCCAAATACAAGAATAAAGCTTGCGTAGTATTGATTGCAGCTTGCGTAGAAGTAGCGTATTTTACGTAAACATTAATTGGTTTTTTTTCACGAATTGCTTTAAAGTGTTTAATTTTCGTGTAAATAGGTTAGAAATAGCCTTTAGATGAAAGTTAAACTAAATTAAACCCTGTTACCATTTTGCCTCAACCGCTGTGGTAAAAAAACTGGTAATAATAACTTCCGGTAGTACAATTTGTTTAATTTTGTTTATTGGCGGTGTAATATATTAATGTAAGTTATTTTATGTAAAAAAAACCGCTGTTTATATTTTTGCCTTAAGTACAATCCAAAAATTTCGTAAATATTTTTTTACCGTAATTTCCGTGGACGAAAATGTTTAATTCTGAAAAAATATATTATTGTCACCAATTCTTTACCTAAAGTAACTAAATTTGTCCTGTTAACTTTTTTTCCCATGTTTTTATTCACAAAAACGCGTTTTCGTCTTTTTCAGCTTGATCCGGTCTCGGAAAATGTTTAATTTTTTTTTATTATTTGAAGAGCTATGGTCAAGTACACGATTCAAGAAAAAAATCGCTGTTTATATTTAATGCAGGGTTCAAATCTAAAAGCCCCGGACTATAATCTGATGGAATATGATTGACACACCGAGTTAATTTGGAAGAATCGTAACAAAACTTTATTATATGTTATGTTACCAGCACGTCGTCGTGGTATGGGCATGTGATGCGGAGGATCACGAAAATGTCGTAAAGAAAGTTTTGAGTACGAATGTGAATGGGTATAAGAGTAGAGGAAGATCAAAGAAATAATGGATGGACTGGGTGAAGGATGATTTGGTGAGAAAGGGTGTATATGATGAGATGACAAGTAATAGTATAAGTATAGTGTAAGTATGGAAGAAGAAGACATGCTGCGCCGACCCCAAATAAATTGGGATAAGGGCAGAAGAATGATAATATAGCGGGGGGCACAGCATACCGTCTGATCATACTACGTACGGTGAAATCTATAACATTTTCCCCGTTTTCGCAATATTTTTCATTGCTATGGTGCACCTATACAGCGCCATCTATTGAATACTTACTTAATCCAGTCAACAGATACCGCCATCTGTTAGAATCGTTTGGAGCTAACAGATAATTGACTTAATTTGCAATTAAATAATATTGCGACTATATATTGAGATGTAAGCTATCCTATCTTTCTAGTTGGATCAAACTGCACACGGTGTGCAAATTTGATTAAAATCGGTTCAGTAGTTTAGGTGCCCATCCCCGACAAACAACGTGACACGGTATTTATATATAGATAAAGAAGTAAAGTGTGGTTGTATGGGGTAATCATTGGAATTACTGATCTGGGGGGTTACCATGACGTCCTAAAGCAGTATTGTTTTCATCTTATTCCAGTGTGAGAAAGAGACAGAGCTATAGAGGACGTCTAGCGCCATCTCTTTCGCACTCTAGGCCACCTGATTTGAAAAAGTCTTTCATTGATGGAAAGTTATATTATTATAAAAATAAAATTTAAAAAAAGATTGCATGCAGCAGAGATGAGAATGTTGAGATGGATGTGTGGAGTGACTGAAATGGATAAATTTAGAAATGAGTATATAAGAGGAAGTTTGAAAATGGCGCCTGTTACAGAAAATATGAAAGGGAGTCGTCTGTCTTAGTATGGACATGTGATGAGGAGGGATGGAACACATGTGACTAAAAGAGTGATGAATATGAATGTGGATGCATAGAGAGGGAGAGGAAGACCAAAGAAAAGACGAATGGATTGTGTGAAAAATGATAAATTATGAAAGAAAAAGGAGTAAATGAAAGCATGACGAATGACAGAGGAGAATGGAGGGAAGTGTTGCGCTGACCCCAAATAAAATGGGACAAGGGCAGGAAGATTATGGGAAGTTATATTATCCGCAAGAGAAGCCGGGGTATGAGCTAGCATTAACATAAACAGTAGATACTCACGAGTAAGTCATGACGGTGGGTTCGAACGTCAGCTTCGCGTAGATGTGTTTATTGTTCAAGTACTCGTACGTCTCGCCATCGTCGATGTACAGCGAGCCTTGCGCCGTGCCCTGTAATCAGGAAAATTACACGTATATTTACGTATTCATCGTGATGGTGCTCCAACATAACATAACATAATCACGTATATAATCTCCAAAGGGCTAAGCAGTGCCTGACAGTACACCCACATTTCGCCAGTTATGTTTAACCTTTTGAACGCCATTGTCACATATTCGTGACAAGCGAGCGCGCGCCCTGTACGCCAACGACACAAATATGTGACAAAAAATGTGGTGCACTATAACACGAAACAAGCAATTTAAATCATTACTTTTGTGTGTGTTCATTTATATATCTTTAAAATGTGATCTATATATCTTAAATATTAAATGTCTTATCAAGAAATAAGTTAATAATACTTTTGAAATCCCTTTTTTGTTCTTTGTAAGTAAATGCAGGGAATTTGTGGCTCGGCGTGAAGGGCCATGCAATAGGGAGCGAGCCAATTGCCATCAACCGGGCACAAAAGCCAGACTCCGTGGCTACTACTGGGAAAATCCTGATCCGACTCGGGAATCGAACCCGCTCAGCAGTTGCGATTGCGACCACTAGGCCAACTAGACAGTCTAATAAAGACATCTACTATTATAAATCAAAGTTAAACTTACATTAATATCGAGTGCCACGACGAGCGTGTAAGGATCATCCGCCATGAGCGCGGACGAGCGACGCACGCGCTCCTTGCGCGGGATTATAGTCCCGCCGCGCTGGAACACCGGGATCTGGAACAAATGATTACATTATTATTTAAAACATAGCAGTAACAAGATCATCTTCACAACAACCAATCATTCAAAAAAGAAAAAACCCAATAACACTTGGTTAGACCTGGCCCCCTATTCACAAACGATTCGATTTCGATTAGGAAAGTGGTATGTTTATCTCGCTCGCTTTCATAACACCAAACCAAGATAGACATACGACTTGTCGAATCGAAGCGTTTGTGAATACGGGTGCTGGGGACCTTTCCAGCTTCTTACTTCCTGCAGCAGCCGGGAACATGAATTAGTGCCCTTTCCGAGACACGGAGGAAACTCGGTTAAGTTATGGTCACTCATCAACGGAACGCCCTCGGCAAGCGTTGCACAACCCTGGGTATGGATCCATACGGCTGTTCATTTCTCCGCCGCATATTGACCCGAGAAGAATATCATTTCATAAGTTTGGCCCTGGATCCTAAGAACTGGAAGTCATAGGGAGAGGCATTTATTGCCCAGCAGTACCTACAAGTTAGGGAAAACCGGTTCTGATATAGAAGAACCGGGATTTTGGGAAACTTCTGCCTAAAGAAGCGGGATTCCCTGTAGTTTCCATACCTCGGCTCCAAAAAAAAACAAATTTCCAAGATTTCTAGGTACTTTCGGTTCTGGTATTCCCGGGACTATACTCTACCAGCAGTGTAGTACCAGTAGGCTTACCTTAGCGATGGTGACGTCATAGGTGAGGTACCCGTTAGCTTGATGCGCGTGGTAGGAGTCGACGTCGTACCACAGCGTGCGCGTGGCGGCGCCCGGCAGGTACACCTTCACGGACGACACGCCGGGCTCTACCACCGGCCGGACCAACAGGGAGTTACCTGTGGGTCAACACAAGCTTGTTAGAAAATTCTGTACCGGAGAAGATCAGCAGTGGTCTACTCTCTAAGCACAAAATACGTAGTTTCGGCAAAAATTACGGGCGTTTCCTACTCCGTATCACTAACGGACGTAAGATTCGTTAGGAGCCCGACCTAAAAATGAATGCATACCCCATAGAAATATAATTAATTTACAGAAAAGTTTGGTTGGTTATAAAAAAAAACAGCTTTTCCTACAAAAGTGCAATACCTTCACTTCAAAATGTATTGATCAGCTGTTTTATAGGGTTCCGTAGCCGAATGGCAAAAAACGGAACCTTATAGATTCGTCATGTCTGTCTGTCTGTCCGTCCGTATGTCACAGCCAGTTTTTTTCCGAAACTATAAGAACTATACTATTGAAACTTGGTAAGTAGATGTATTCTGTGAACCGCATTAAGATTTTCACACAAAAATAGAAAAATTACAATAAATTTTGGGGTTCCCCATACATAGAACTGAAAACCATTTTTTTTTTCATCAAGCCCGTTCCTTTGGGGTATCTATGGATAGGTCTTCAAAAATGATATAGAGTTTGCGCTAGAGCCACTTCCAAAGTGGTAAAATGTGTGTCCCCCCCCCCCTCTAATTTCTAAAGTAAGAGGAGGAAAATTCTGAAAATATTTAGGATTGTAGAACGTAAAAAAAAACTATCAACGACAATTGGTTTCAATAAGATTTGTATTAGTTTTTGAGATATTGGACTTTTTCATCAAAATGCAGCAGTAACTTTGTTTTTCATTAACATACTATGAAAAACCAATCTAGTTTTTCGGTTGAGTGGAAGTTTACTAACTAATACTACTAACTAATGAATGACAGTTCAAAATATTGTTTGGGGCTATGAACCCTGTTATTTTTATTACCGATAAAAAAATCTATGTGTGAGGGGCTCAAAATGGAAAAAGAGGGCCGATGCCTGCCAGGGCTGCGGGTTGTTCGCAAGAGATACCGTGCCCCTGGAACACAAAGGGCTAAGAAGGAACATGGATGGGTTTTAGTCAGTACAAGTCTGACACTCCCTTCCGCTCCGCCCAGAGCGGAAGAAGTCATTTGATGATTTCCCATCCTAAAAAAAAAGGGGCTCAAAATGATCTGCGGGTTGTTCGAAAGAGATACCGTGCCCCTGGAAGGCAAAGGGCTAAGAAGAACATGGATGGGTTTTAGTCAGTCAAGTCTGACACTCTTCCGCTCCGCCCAGAGCGGGAGAAGTCATTTGATGATTTCCCATCCTAAAAAAAAACAAAAAAAAAGGGCTCAGAATGATGTACTGAATACGTGTTCAGCAACAAACAACAGTAACAGTAAAAGCAACAGTTTTATTCGGTGTACCTTCCACCCTGTATTATTCACTTCTAGTTAATCTTGAACTGTATTTCTTAGAGTTATTAAAACTTCGGCTTCGGCGGAAAGTTGTGGTGATTGGCGAGTAATCAGCTTCGGCCAGAAATCGACCTTTGGTTCAACACTAACAATAACTAAATTTGTACGACTTCCTTTTAATTATAACTAGCTATTGCCCGCGACTTCGTTCGCTTTGCAATTTTGTTGTTCTTGGGATAAATTATACATATAATTATATAAACCTTCCTCTTGAATAATTCATATCATGATGAAAACCGCATCAAAACCCGTTGCGTACTTTAAAAGATCTAAGCGTACAGACGTCGGGAAGCGAGTTTGTTTTATACTATGTAAAGATGTTCACTTACCGAGGAGATATTGGTCATCAATGGTAAAGGTATCCTCTTCGGAGGGGAACTCTTGGAACAGCGGTCGCATCACTGGCAGACCGTCGATGGAATGCTCGTAGAATAAGGTGTACCTGGGGAATAAAATAACAGAAATTTGGTGAGAAATTGTGTAGAAATTACGTAGGTCTTTAGAAGTATTGAGGAACAGGGTGTTAAGTTCCAAATTGTATAATAAAAAAAAAATAGAATTAAAATGTAACATAAAATTGATAACAAAACATCATTGGCTTAGTCTATTCATGAATCTTAGTCAATCCAGCTTGCCGCGCTTGCCTCGGTGGAACGCAGAGCAAAGAGGCTGTACGACGTAAAATTGGTGGATGCCAAGCTTCGCAGGTTGGCTCATCGCCGCAAGGTTGCCTGCTTGTTGGTCTTCTACAGGCTGTACTTCGAATACGAATAATTGGCGAAAAAATCACGAATTACAGCCACTCAGATCAATCTTCTAAGGTTAAGCCGCGCTTGCCTAGGTTGGTCGATGGAAGGGTGACTACCCATACCGAGTTAACTCCGTGCCTTGGATAACTCGCTAAGCCTTTGGTCCCGGCTGTCATTTGTGGGTCTTTGACAGTCGTTACAGGTAGTCAGTGGCCCGAAAGTATGGGAACCTGTTTTGCCAAGCGGTATCGTGTTACCCAGTACTAATTGGGCTGTGGAGGTCAGATAGGCAACTGCCTATGCAAAATACTGCTCTATGTAAAATACTGGTATTACCCTAAGATACTTGGGAAAAGGCTAGGCAGATGATGAATAAGTCTATTCATGAAACGATTTGTAGAGCCACAGTCATTGAGTGTCATTTTTCACTTTTATGTTAACAAATAATTTTAGTATAGTTACCAGAAGTCAATGAGTGCATATCGGCGCCTGTTGGCGTCTCTGAGGAGAGCTGTGGTGGAGGGCTCGTACAGCCACGGCTCGCGGCGCTTGGTCTCGATGTGAGAGTGCGCACGGAAGAACGGCTGGAAAGCGCCTGCCTGCCAAAGACAACCAAAATGTATTAAAATGAGAGATCACTTCACTACGCTTATTTCTTTATTTTGTGGTATGTGCCTAACATGGTGTCAGAATTTTTATGCCGCCCATGGACCTCTGAATTGGCTTTAATTGCCGTTGAGAAATATCTCTCAGGCTGGTTTCGTCAAGATGTTTTCCTTCACCGAAGCAAGTGATAATTATACAAAACGCATATGAATCCGAAAAATCAGACAGAATACTTCACTACTGACTAATAACGAACTTTAGGGTTAAGTCATATATAAATAGATGTGTAAGAGAGCTGTAGACTATTTAAGAGCGTGGTCTAGCCCATCAATCTGAACTACTTTTTTTCTGGGACTAACATCATAAACGCGACATAATATTCGGCTGTCCCAAAAAAAGTCAATACCTCCTCGACCCAAATTTACATGAGGATCTTTGATTTTTTTTAATTGGTCATGAAGTCAGTTTCGGGGTACTTGAAGAAGCCACCGACGCCGATCCGCAGAAACTGATGCCGGCGGCGGCGGGAGAGAGATACCGATTCCAACATACCTGGTACCACCGCGTCATGAGCTCGGCCTCGGGGTACTTGAAGAAGCCGCCGACGTCAGACCCGCAGAAGCTGACACCGGCCGCGGCGAGGGAGAGGCACATCGGTACCGAGACCGCGAGGAAGCCCCATTCCGCTGCGTTGTCGCCCGTCCAAACTGCTGCGAATCTGAGGAGAGAAGCATGGAAAACATAAGACATTATACAACATCAGCCTTTTTTAAACCTCTTTTTTTTTTCTTTTTTTTTCCTTCCTTTCTTTCTTTTTTTTCTTTTTTTTTCTTTCTTTTTTTTTGTCTTTGTAACCTGGCGTTTTTAAGTTCAGTTTTTTTTTGAGTTTAAAAGCCGCACAAGAGCCTGAAAAATGCATGAAAAAAACACTTGTTTGTGAGTTCTGGTGGAATACATAACGTCCTCCTCTTTTGGATTGTCCTTCCGTCTGTCCGTCCGTCCAACAAATACTAAAAACAGAATACAATAAAAATTTAAGGGGGTTCCCATACAAATACCTGATTTTTTTTGGTTTGTTTTTATAAATAATAGTACGGAACCCTTCGTGCGCGAGTCCGACTCGCACTTGGCCGGTTTTTAAAAGTCGGTTATCAGCATTTAAAATGCATATTTCAACGATTTGAAGTGGCGTATAATTATAATCTATCGCTAGATAGCGAATAGAACTATGAAAGTAAACACTTATGAATAGATATTCATAAGTTCTGTAGTGCTTGATTTGAATCATTGCAAGATTGACTATTTCACAAGCAACACCTTTTCATAAAGTTTGGCAGTGCTTTACGTCGAATGTACACGAATAATTTTATTCTAAGTTCTAAGAACAAAGAGTGTATATTATCAAAACTGTGAAGTGACGTTCACCATGATTAAAAAGTATACGATCAAACAGTATGGCTATGTTAAGAGGTATGGTAACATATCATATACAGGCAAACGTTATGACTTTTCAAAGAATTAGGATGACACATGGAATTGGAACCACAAACGGAATTGGAACTTAACGAATGCTCAAAGGTTTAATATTGAAACAGTTGCGACTGTGCTGACACTAGCTGCGTTTATTGACCTCATGGTGTATGCTGAAAAACTTTCGTAACTACAAGAACTACGTGTTTCTTAACGCCATCTTGTCAAACTTTCTATGCATTACAATAAAAAATATCGTTGTGTATTATATTTTTGAGTTACATGACACACAGCATGTTTTTTTAGTCACCGTCCAAATTTAGACATTTTAATCTTTGGCGAAAACCATTGAATACGTATTTTTTCTTTTAGTATCACTCAATACAAAAATATTGAGATATCATGGACTGTGCCGCGCCGTGCGTAGGTACACGCTGGGGAACTACGCGGGCTGCCCCCGCCCCATTGAATGTTTGCGCGGCAAGTGTTGTATTTTTAACGTTTAACTTAGTGACCAGACAGAGCAGATATTTTTTTCGAGATAATGATTTCATATGAAAATTTCACATATAGATTTTTTTTTCAAAAATAGAGTTTGTGAATGATACATAATGCCTAGAAAAAAATTGGACGGTGACTAAAAAATCTTGCTGTATATAAAACAATACCCTTATTCCATCTGCTTGAGTACTTTGAAACGGCGAAGAGACACACACACAGTCAGACATTTTATGCGAAGAGGATATTTAATAAGTGGCCTTTTTGGTTGGTTTGTGCCTTTAATGACAGCAGGCAGTCTGTTTTCAACCTTAAATTTGGGATTTTTTTGTAGATTATACATATATCTGACTCGCCAAAGCGATCTCGAGTTAATGTTGCAGTAGTCAAGTTACTCATCTGGGTTAATAGACTTTTACTATTGATAATTAACTGTTATTTATACATTGTAATTTTATATTCTATATGTCGTAGTGTCGACACGACGTTACATACAGCTTCTAAAGTCTGGCGCCGCTTATATGTAGCCATTTTGATATTTATATTGAGCGATGTCTTATTGTTGTACGATTGGATGTTATTTAAAATGAACCCAATTGTTGATTTTTTGGTCAATACATTTATTATTTTAAATCCACTATTATTGGTAATTTTTTTCATTGTGCTTAAGAATAATCAAACAACATGGTGTGAGTTTTATGTAAGTAGATTGAATCAGAGTCGTAGAGGTCAGGATCTCCTCATGCAGCAATGAATTGTCCGTCAACCTGGTGACTTAAGTGCGATCCCTGATGTATAATAAATTAAACTTAATGAAAAAATAACTATCTTTTATTAACCCAGATTAGCCTGCTGACCTGGACAATGAAAATAAAAATCTAATTTCATATTACTCACTTAACCTAACAATAATTACTCTTGTGATTCGTAGTGACATATGTAAGTGACATACATAGAAAAATTAAAAAGTTCAGTTTTTTTAACAAACATGAGTTGGAGACATGTCAATTCAATTTTATCATCATCAGCCTATAATGTTCCCACTGCTGGGACACAGGCTGCCTCTCTATGAGAGGGAGTGGGCCGTAATACACCACGCGGGCCCAGTCACATGTCACATGTCGTCGAATTTTTAGTTTGGTTGTCGGATTACAGATATGTATCTATAGTTGTCTGTTACAAGTAGCAGAAGATTGTAAAAATATATTTGCATTATATAGATTCAATCTAGTATTATATAATTGCATAGCACATGTGTGAGTACTATGTACTGCAAAGCCACCATTTACTGAGTACCTACATCTTTCATTGACGCGAATATACCCTGGTGGTTGAGTGAAGTGACACACCCGCCACCATCAGCGTGACATTTAAGTGAGCATGACATTCATGCTCACTTAAATGTCACGCTGATGGTGGCGGGTGTGTCGGGTCATTTAGTTCCCTTCAATATGGTTGAGTTGAATGATGGCTGATACATGCGTGATGTTCGTGAACGGGCCCTGTCAGTTGTGACTGGTCATCTCTTAGCTACCACGGTTTATTTTAATTACTTTGTTTTTGTATTACTGATTATTTTAAACTTTTACTCTGGACGCTCTTAACTTGCCCGTATTTCTTCATCGTTCACATATTTGTAATTCTTAACATGAATGATGTAACCAAGATTTTGTAACATATTTTGATTTAAAAGAGTGTCCATGGAGTTTCTTGCCCATTCTTCTCCATAGAGATCTACGCTTTGAAATGGGCAACTACAGTACTTTCACAAGTTATTATGCCTTGTGACTGGGACTGTAGCTTAGCGTTTTTTTTTTGTATTTTTGACTTTAAAAAGTGCCTGTAATAGTGTAATTGAAATAAACGCTTTGAGTTTGAGTAAGTTATATTTTTCTGTGTTTATACGTGGTTGATAATGTCAACTTTAGTACTTACAAAGTAATATAGCGATAACATATTGAAAATTCGAAATAATCCGTTTTAAATACTGGTGTACTTGGTATTATCCTACTGTCCTATATGTAGATTTACATGAAAGTAGGATGATACAACGATAAAAGTTTTCAGTATGATACTTTTTCTTTATAGGCCGTCAGCTTTGCATGAAATTTGGATGTCACTGCCACCGAAGCTAGTAATAATTTTACATCATCATCATCATTTCAGCCGAAAGACGTCCACTGCTGGACATAGGCCTCCCCCAAGTGACGCCACATTGACCGGTCCCGTGCGCCTCGCATCCAGCGGATCCCCGCAACCTTCACCAGGTCATCGGTCCACCTAGTGGGAGGCCTTCCAACGCATCGTCTTCCGGTTCGCGGTCGCCATTCCAGAACTTTTCGGCCCCAGCGGCCATCCGTTCTGCGAGCAATGTGCCCTGCCCACTGCCACTTAATTTTGGCAATTCTTCGGGCTACGTCGGTGACCTTGGTTCTCTTGCGGATGTCCTCATTTCTGATTCGATCACGCAAGGAAACTCCGAGCATAGCCCTCTCCATTGCCCTTTGGGTGACTTTAAGCCTTCTGATGAGGCCCATTGTGAGCGAGCACGTTTCGGTCCCGTATGTAATCACTGGCAACACACACTGGTCATAGACTTTCGTCTTGAGACACTGCGGTAAGTTGGACGAGAAGATACCACGCAGCTTCCCGAACAATACGCACATGGATCCGAAAAATCAGAGGTCTTGGATAGGAATTTGAGACCTATGACTTGGCAGTCCGACGGTCACACAACTGGGCTATCACAATGCTAGTCAGATGAAGATGTATCTTACCTCTGTGTCCCCGAGAAGGTAGATCGTGAAAGTATGAAGGGCCTGTATTTGCCGTCAGATCGCTGCAACATACCCTCGTGCGTCGCGCGGATGTTCCATAGACCATACTCGTTGTGAACGTGCCTGTCAAATAAATTATTATAATTATATTCAGTTTTAAAATAAATTTTAGATCGAATGCAGAAGGTACATTTCTGTTTATGCAATAAGTTCCACAGCCGTCGTATTTTCGAAAATGTTTGCTTCCGTATTTCTATCGTAAGTAAGTGGAGATTTTATTATATTATTATACTCTCTGATGTTCAACACTGTACAAATCATAAGAAAAAATACCGATTAAAATAGGTAAGTAATATTTTTAAAATAATTTCACGCGAAGGAGGGTCGCGTGTAAACCTATAAATAATTATAAGTTTATGAAGTAGTAGTATATGAAGTAATTTATGATAATACAAATACTACAAATGGTTAGCACTTGATTATTGAAGGCTAGTCGAGCACTAAAACAGAAGCTGTGTAAATCTAAACTTTATCACTATAGACTTAAGAAAGTAGCTTTAAAAAGTGATTACCTACCATAGATCGGAGTAGGTAGATTGAATTGGGGTCATTGATCCGAAACGTTTATATTAATATGGACATTCCTCCGGAATTGGTTGATTTGATTGAAATTTAAGTGCAACAATTTATAAGAAGTTCTGGCCATAAAAGGCTAAAAAAATTATTAATGCTTCGATCGGAATTCAATTGTTTTTATTATTCAACAGTAAAATAATAAATTAATTTAGTTTTGATACCTTCCTTTAAATTCTTGAATTGAGTAGTAATAATATCCAGCTAACATTAACAATATTTAATTGAATCCGGAAATACTGGAATTACTTTCCAGGGTTATTCATGTTATTCTTTCTGTGTGCATATATGATACAAGTACCAAAAATCAATCTACCTACTTCGATCTATGGTGATTACACAAGTGTATGACCAGTTTTATAAACGTGAACGAGGCGAAAGAAGTATGTAAGGACCTCCATTGATAAAGGTTAAGTTCATTTAAGTATGTAAAAAATATTTAAAAAAAAGTAAACTACAAGACATCATGAATTTTGGCAGATGACCTAAATCACTCACATGATTAAGTGACCATCAGTGACTCAATCATGCCACTTTCGAATTTATGATAGTAATGAGATTTATCACCTGTGTTCCCAGAATGCGGCAAGACCATCATTGCCATCCTGAGGAGGCTTGTAGTGACGACAATCCTTAGGCATTGTGATCTCTGGACCGTTGAAGACCTGCATTTTACAAGAAAAAATACTGCTATGATTGAATATACACATACAGCCCCGTTACCGCTCTTAAGAAGTACCCCCTAACTTTTCCATCTAACCTAGGTGTAGGTTCCTAGGAGGAGAGTAAATTAAAAAATAGGTAGGTAGAAAATTCGGAACATTTATTATATAAAAAACCGGCCAAGTGCGAGTCTTACTCGCACACAGCGTTCCATAGCCCCAAACAATATTTTGAACTGTCATTCATTAGTTAGTAGTATTGGTTGTAAACTTCCACTCAACCGCAAAACTAAATTGGTTTTTTAATAGTATGTTAATGAAAAACAAAGTTACTGCTGCAGTTTGATGAAAAAGTCCCATATCTCAAAAACTAAACATCATATCTTATTGAAACCAATTTTCGTTGATAGTTTTTTTTACGTTCCGTTCTACAATCCTATATATTTTAGGAATTTTCCTCCTCTTACTTTAGAAATTAGAGGGGGGGGGGGCACATTTTACCATTTTGGAAGAGGCTCTAGCGCAAACTATTCAGTTTAGAAAAAAAATATATTAGAAACCTCAATATAATTTTTGAAGCCTATCCATAGATACCCCACACGTATGGGTTTGATAAAAAAAAAAATGGTTTTCAGTTCTATGTATGGGGAACCCCAAAAACAATTGTTTTTTTTCTATTTTTGAAAATATTAATGCGGTTCACAGAATACATCTACTTACCAAGTTTCAACAGTATAGTTCTTATAGTTTCGGAAAAAAGTGGCTGTGACATACGGACGGACGGACGGACAGACAGACAGACAGACAGACAGACAGACAGACAGACAGACAGACATGACGAATCTATAAGGGTTCCGTTTTTTGCCATTCGGCTACGGAACCCTAAAAAGGTCTAGCTCGGTAGGTGGGTCGATTTAGTGGAATAGGCCCTATACAGCGATTACAACTTCCCCCCACTGGTCTAGCACTCCCCTGACGTCACTGGCCACTGCTGGAGATGAGTGCTCGCGTGTCGATCGCCAGGTCTGGATGCAGGTGCAGAAGTAGGTGGCCTGACTCGCTACTGTCCACCGCGGGGTAGCGAGTAGAATAATGGTGATCCTTGTTCCCGGAAGTCTGACAGGGCTGAGTTGAGAGCTGAGCTTTCCAAGAGGGGCTGTAATACCCAGTACTAACTGGATTGTTGAGGCCAGATAGCCAGTCGCTCCATGAAAAATACTGGTATTCATACTCAGTTCAGTCAGACTGGAAGCTGACCCCAACATATTTGGGTAAAGTATAGGCATATAATGATGATTGAATACGAAAAGTCATATTCTGCCAAGAGCAGCGGTGGCCCAGTGGTGGCAGCCCCGAGTTACGAACAGTAAGTCGTAGGTTCAAACCCAGGCAGGCGCATTACTTTGTGTAATTTATTTCTTCACCGCTGCTCTCAAAACGGTGAAGGAAAACATCGTGAGGAAACCGGCATGTACTAGAACTAAAAATTCGAAGACATGTGACATCTACCAACCCGCACTGGGCCCGCGTGGTGGATTAAAGCCCACTCCCTCTCGTTGAGAGGAGGCCTGTGTCCCAGCAGTGGGAACATTATAGGCTGATGACGATATTCTGCCTTAAAGATAGCCGAATATTATTATATCGGATGTTTTTTATAACACACCCAAGGCTGAGGCAGTCAAATATCCCGTCTTTAAGTTTGCGTTGTAAATTATTGAACTGTGACCTGTCTGTATCACTTGCTAACAACCGGGTTGACACAGTCCAATATCCGACTAAATAGATGAATATTGTATAGCCGAATATTTAATAACCGACCTTGTTAATGGAATATTCAATATCCGATTTTGAAAATAGCCAAATCTATATATATGTATATAAATTACGTGTCACGTTGTTTGTCGGGGATGGACTCCTAAACTACTTTACACACCGTGTGCAGTTTAATCGCACTTGAAAGATATGATAGCTTACATCTCAATTTATAGTCGCAATATTATTTTTCATCATACTTGCACGTGAACAGTATCTAAACATACAGGTTAGCTTGGACGTAATGCCCCATATAAAACCCTCGGCCTTTCTTTTTACCATGAAACCCTAGGGCGATAAGTAATTTTTTTTAAATTCATAGCTCAGCAAATAGGTCATGCAAGTTCAAGCAAGGAGTTTACACGCAATTGAAAAATTGTCTTAAAATGTTATCAAAACAGGAATTTCATTGCAATCTCGCTACATGTTACTTAAATACTCAACTAATGTTCTAATCGATAGTTTTTTGTATCAAAACTTCGAAATTATTTTAGTATTTTTTACACTCCGTCATGGCTGTATACCTACGTAAGTATTTGTCCTTAACGTTTCTAAACGAAACATTTGTATAATCTGTGGTGTGAGAAATAGCCCGCAATCCGCTTAGAAAAAAGTTCACGTATTTCGTAATAATAGTTGTGCTGACTTGTGTATTAAAGCTATAATTCATAATTATTTACTCGCAAATGTGATGAAAACATTGTATATATCACGAGCGGTACGGGAATCACGAACCTCGACTCAGAAAGCCCTCAGCCTTCGACTTAGGGCTTCTACTAGAGCCTCGATCGTAATTCCATACATTCCGCCCTTAATACACAATGTACTATTATTGCAAATAAAGTCACAGTTATCTGTTAACTCCAAACGATTTTAACAGATGGCGGTATCTGTTGACTGGAAAGTATTCAATAGATGGCGCTGTATAGGAGCGGAGCAGCAATGAAAAATATTGTAAAAACGGGGAATATGTGACGCAAACGAAGTTGCGCGGGACAGCTAGTATTCAATAAAAAAGAAATTATCTTTAGAATCTAGTACTCACACTGGGCTCGTTCATATCATTCCACAGATGCACATCCTTGCTGGTGCCAGGGAAGTTGTTGAAATGGTACCTCTCTGCGTAGTACTTGCTCACAACGGGGTTGAAGAAATCCAGGTACGATGAAGAGCCTGGCCAGCACCACCCTGAGAAGACGAATGGAATGATATCATATTACGCCTGCATTTACACGAAACGGTGAGAAGCTCGTGGCTAAATAATAACAGCCGCACGGGTTGATCTTGAAAGTTAAGCCGTGCTTGCCGAGGTTGGTCTGTAGATGGTGATACCAGTAATTTACATGGACCGACTGCCTATCTGACCTACCTTCATAATCTTTCCCGTCCTTATCTTTGACATAGTATCCCAGTTCCGTAGCATCCTCGTGCAGGAAGTAGCCAGCCTCCCTCTTGATGTGAGGGTCGATGATGGTGACCAGCTTGCGACCCTTAGCTGTCAGGTTAGCAACCATCTGTGCCGGATGAGGGAACTTGAGAGGGTCCCAGGTGAAGTACCTGTGGGTAAAGGGTCATAAGTGGTAGCATAATCATACATAACTAGTGATCGGATATTCGGATGCATATTCACCTAAAGTTTGAGTGTTGACTAGTATGGAGCGCGCGTCAGTATGGGAAAAGGAGTTTATTAAAAAAATAAAAACTAGTCTAGTTACTTTTTCGTTTAGCTCCAAATGAATTATGCCCAGACATATTTACCATTTTGTTTTAGCATTCGACATTCAGCACAAAAATACGAATTCAAATAGTTGTTGTATTTTTTTCCTTGTTATTTTCAACAAACTTGCCAGGTTATAAATAAATTTAAAATATTTGTTACGATATTTTGAGTACTACATTTTATACTTACTAAAGAATTATGAAATTTCGCAATGCCGCGACAAAAATTGGTATTCAAATAGCCGCTTCAATACTTTTGTACCTTTTGCCAGGAAAGAACGTACTTAAGGTAAATATGCATCCGAATATCCGATCACTAGTGGTAAGTGGTAACATAATCATACATAACGCCTGTAATCTCTAAAGGGATAGGCAGTGGTGTACCTAATGTGGGTGGTGGTGGGTAATAGTGTGAGGGGTTTTTGACGGCACGGTTGGCGCAGTAGTGGAGCGATTGACTGCTGCGCTGCGTGTCGCGGGTTCGATACGCGCACAGAACCAATATTTGTATGGCCTACAGATAGTTGTTCCGGGTCTGGCTGTTTGTGTATGTGAGTTTAAATGTTTGTAAACGCACCCACCATACAGGAGAAATTCCTAGTGCGAGGCAAAGTATTATAAAAAAAAATACAATCATTCACATTTCACCAGTTATGTTTTTAAGTCCCATGTAATAAGCGAGCCGATTACCAGACGGGCATAAATCCAGACCCCGTGGCTGCTTCTGAGCAATTCCGGATAGAAAACCCCAATAACAATTTGTCCGACTCGGGAATCGAACCCAGGACCTCATGCTCAGCAGTCGCGCTTGCGACCACTAGACCAACGAGGGAATATTGTCTAATCTAAATCTATCTAAACTTCTAAACTAATATTATAAAGAGGAAAGATTTGATTGTTTGTTTGTTTGTTTGCATTGAATAGGCTCCGAAACTACTGAACCGATTTGAAAAATTCTTTCACTGTTGGGAAGCTACACTATCCGCGGGTGACAAGGGCTATATTATATTTTCAAAAAAATTAGGGATCCTTACTAAAACTGCAATTATGTAACCCAAGGTGTATAAAAATTACCTAAAATATTCTTTACATCGCGTGCGCTGCGAAAACTATTGATGATAGAATAAAATAATGTATTACGACTTTGCAGAACACATCATTATTTACAAAAAGTGTCGCGACAGCATATGTCTAACTATTATATTAATGCCACCATAAGTGTTATTTTATTAAAAAAAAATATATTTTAATGCCGCCGTTAGAAAAGACTCTGTATTTGTATCTTGGCATTAATCCTTATCAAAGTAAATTAATTCATATTCAAGACTGCTTCAATACCTTTATATAACTTTTTGAATTATTCAATTCGGACATTCCATTCGAAAGATATCAGGAGTTTAAAAATGGAAGTATTAGAAAAAAGTTGCGTGGTCGCCGCTCACCCTGCTGACCTGCTCAGCTGGCTAGGCATCACCTTATACGATGTAGGCGTCACTGGGGTACGGGCCGTACGGGAAGGGAATATTCAAACTTTGTTTGTAATTTTTTTTTTAGTTCATCATCATTTATCATTTCAGCCAAAAGACGTCCACTGCAGGACATAGACCTCCCCCAAGTGTCGCCATTGACATAAGGGGAAGGGTTTTGACATAATCGCCACGCTTGGCAGGCGGGTTGGCGATCGCAGTACAGTTGTTACAAAAGCCCACAGAACGCTGCTGCCCATTCTCTGGCAAGTCCCTTAGTCGCCTCTTACGACACCCACGGGAAGATATGGGATGGTGCTATTCTTTACGTCCGACACCATACAGAATTTCACACCACAGAGAATTTTTTAGTTACCTGACGCAAATAGAAGGGTTTTTTATGTTTGTGTATTGTTAAATACCCGTGCGAAGCCGGGGCGGGCTGCTAGTTAATTATAATCTATATACTAATAATCTATCTAAACTAATATTATAAAGAGGAAAGATTTGATTGTTTGTTTGTTTGCATTGAATAGTCTCCCAAATTACTGGTTCGATTTGAAAAATTCTTTCATTTTTAGATAGCTTATTTATCGAGGAAGGCTATAGGCTTCGATCAATAATAGTACTAGATTCCCGATGAGTGCTTCAAAAACGGCACGAAAAATAAGACCACAAATACTTTTGTGGTCTTATTTCAAATTAGTATTGTCCAAGCATAGCCAACGTTAAGACGTCGAGATGCCGTAGTGCGCGTTTTAAAACTGTGAAAATAACCACCGTAACACCACGATTTTGGAAGGATTTTTTATTTCGGTAAGTATATATTAATTAAGTGTTTTTTCGTGAAATAAAAACAGGATAAATAGTAAAAATAATTAAATTAGCTAATATTTTTATGTTTGGCCAATGTTTGCAACAACGCACCAACTTTTGTTACAAACATCGACTGTTTTGGAACCGGCAATACATGGAGTAGTGTTGTTATTTTATATATTATTTTTGTTTGTAGATTTTCTAGCGAACCATTTCGATGTGCAGAATACATAAACCTTATAAACATTCGAGAATTTGTTCAATTTATTTTGATAGTTTGGCCATAACTGGAAACACGCAAAGGCGTAGATTACAAACATCTTTATCGGAAGAAAACTATACCTGTAGGTATTTGCATGAAATACTTTAAAACTGTTTTCAATAAACCGCGTTTGTTTCTTTACAGGTTCAACAAGTTTAAGTTCTGATGATACCACAGGAATACGTGACGAGCCTCGTTAGATCATGAAAAACATTGTATGCACCTATATAATTTGAGGGTTGCCTCGATTTCTCTAGGACTTGGTGACAACGGGACCACCACAAGAGTATATGCTTTCGAATAAAAAAAGAATTTTAAACATCCGTTTACAATTATTGGTGGAGAAATAGGTGGACAAACAAACAAAATATAGTCGAATGGACAATCTCCTTTTTTTAAAGTCGGTTAAAAATAGTACCTACTACTTAGTCTACTACTTTAAAAAAAAATATTTGCCACCATACAAAACGAGCCTTGGCCTAAAAAAAATATATTCTGCAACTCTACGTCTTTCAATACTTACTGTGTTCTGAGCATTGAAATGTAATACCAAGAAGTACGTCTAGTTCTAAATTAGTGTAAGCACGAAATTGTCAACGTAATGTTTTTAACCTTGTCACTTAGATTTTAAGATACATTTTAGAATAAATATTTTTGTACTCATGACTTTTTATTTTCAAGCGACACTTTAAATTTATTGCCTTTTAGCTTTCTCCGATGAAAGGACTTAAATTAAATATATTTTGCAATTGTTATTAAACTTTATGTGAGAGTGTTAAGGTCTATAATAAACTGAAGTTGTTAATATTAATAAACTTTTTCTATGAAATATAGATGTTTACGTGTGTGCAAACGTGGACACTTTTGCGATTCATTTTTGTTCCTGATCCTTAATCTAGTTCTATTATTGATCGAAGGCTATAGGCTATATATCATCACGGTACGACCAATAGGAGCGGAGCAGCAATGAAAAACGTGACGCAGACGAAGTTGCGTGGGTCAACTAGTTATAAATATAAAGATGAAAATATTTAGGAACAAGGTCCATCCAAGTTACCGGAGCTCAGGGCCGCAGAGAGAGGAACCTTCTAACAAAGTAGATTATAAGTTTTTAAACTGACATGGTCACCAACACTATCAATAACAATAGAAACGGGATAAATACCATGTTTACTATTTGTTTTGAGTTCCAGATATATTCAACTGTGCAAAATCGAGCGAACACAGTGATTTTCGTGTGTCGGGAACAGAATCGGGTTGTGAGTGACAGTGCTTGTGGTACCGAGTGCAAAAAAACGAACAAGAAAGAGGGTAAACCGATTTGTCTGCTCATAAACACCCACCCGCAATAACTTCAGTTTATCCGTGATCATAACACGGCGTTTGCAACAACGCCCAAATATCGGGACCTCAGTCATCATCATCATGAGCCTATAATGTTCCCACTGCTGGGACACAAGCCTCCTCTCTATGAGAGGGAGTGGGCTGTAATCCACCACGCGGGCCCAGTGCCGGTTGGTAGATGTCTTTGAATTTTTAGTTCTAGGACATGCCGGTTTTCTCACGATGTTTTCCTTCAGAGTTTTTGAAGGCAGCAGTGATGAAATAAATTACTCAAAGTAATGCGCCTGGGTTCGAACCCACGGCTTACTGCTCGTAAGTCGGGGCTGCCACCACTGGGCCACCGCTGCTCTCTGGTGTTTGTCAAAATTTCCCCAATCAACCTTGAACCGTATTCTTTAACGATGCCGATGATTCGAGCTTATAGTTATTCGAGATTTTGATGCAACGAGGTAGTGAACTGTCGCGCTCAGAGTTTATCTATTTCAAGTACTATCGAGCTAACGTTTTCGAGCAAGTGTTATTCGATCTAACGTCATTCGATTTCGAGTAGGGAACCCTTACTAGTAAACATGGTAAATATCCCGTTTATAGTGTTACTAGCTGTCCTGCGCAACTTCGTCTGCGTGACATATTCCTCGTTATCGAGACATTTTTCATTGCTGCTCCGCTCGTTTTGGCCGTAGCGTATGATATATAGCCTATAGCCTTCCTCGATAAATGGGCTATCTAACACTGAAAGAATTTTTCAAATCGGACGAGTAGTTCCTGAGATTAGGGCGTTCAAGCAAACAAACAGACAAACAAACAAACTCTTCAGCTTTATAATATTGGTATAGCTTGATAATGTAGATTATTTAGTGAGTACTCACTTCTTCCTGTCGGTGTACTCGATGTCCAACCAGATGACGTCTGCGGGGATGTCGTGCACGTCGAAGTCGTTGTCGACACCGCGCACGTCGGCTTCGTCCACGTAGTTCCAACGGCTCTGATGGTAGGCCAGCGAGAATTTCTGCGAACCATCGATTATACTGATTTATGCCTCAACTAACAAAACATCACGCATTGTTACCCCCGGACCTAATAAGTACAGCCACATTTTTCCACATAAATAAACGTTTATTTCAAACTACAGTCCATAGCTTTGTTAGTATTTTAGTGTTAGTAACAATGGTAATGGTAATAAAGGGCAAGCCTATTGCCATCAAACGGGCACAAATCTAGGCTCCGTGGCTTCTACTGAAATTACTGATAAAAAAAAACCAATAATACTGCCAGACCCGGGAATCGAACTCGAGGAGCTCGTAGCTAAATAATAACAGCCACACGGATCGATCTTCAAGGTTAAGCCGTGCTTGCCGAGGCCGGTCCGTGGATGGGTGACCATAATTACATACCGAGTTTCCTACGTGCCTCGGAAAGCACGTTAAGCCGTTGGTCGCGGCTGTCATTTGTAGATCTTTGACAGTCGTTAAAAGTAGTCAGAAGCCGAAAGTCTGACATCCTATCTTACCAAGACGGTTCGTATTATCCAGTTACTGGGTTGTGGAGGACAGATAGGCAGTCGCTTCATGTAAAATACTGATACTCAGCTGCATCTGGTTACACTGGAAGCCGACCCCAACGAAGTTTGGGAAAACGCTAGGCAGATTATAATGGACCCGGGAATCGAACCTAGGGCCTCATGCTCCGCAGTCGCGTTTGCGACCACTAGACCAACGTAGCAGCCTAAACTGTGTACTATTTTGACCGGTCAATGTGGCGACACTTGGGGGAGGCCTATGTCCAGCAGTGGACATCTTTCGGCTGAAATGATGATGATGGTTCGTTATAATAATAACAGTAATATTTACAGGAGGCAGAGGGGCAGTTCCAGTGAGCGCAGTGTACTGCCGGAACAGATCAGCTGGCCTCTCTCCGAGGAACACGAACACATCGATGATACCGGACTCGCTCATGAATCTGAAACAAACATTATTACATAACATCACGCCTATAATCCCAGAATGGTAAGGCAGAGGTGTACACCCACATTTCACCAGTAATTGTTAGCTTCCATGTAAATGGGGCGTGAGCCTGTTTCCATCAACCGGGCACAGATCCGGGGATCCGTGGGTGCTACAGAAGCATTTTGGGCGACCCGGGAATCGAACCCAAATATTGGGTCACTAGCCCAAATAAGACCGGTTCAGTCATTTCGAAAAAAAAGGACTTGAAGGTTTGTATGAAATGCCGTAGGTCGAAAACGCTCTAAGGTGTTTCTGATTTTTACAATGCCAATTAACTCTTTCGTTCATTAATCTTTTTGTTACATACCTAGCATCCACACGACGTTTCTGTCCACCGGTGACGAGGTTCATCAGCGACGAGACCACGGTACTGTCTGCGTAGTTAACGACGTCAACCCACGTCTCAGCCGAGTTGTGCCAGAATATACCCGCACTGCGTTTGGGGCTGCAAAGTGAGAAAAAAAATAAGATTAATATGTGAGCCTCGGATCTTGTCTGTGGCGACCGAAAAGGGAGGATCCTCCGACCAGACAGGTGTTGTGTCTTGTAGGCAATTGCCCGACAGTTGTTGTCGGGTTTCTGTTTATACTCGTCGATGTAAACTCTGCTTGCGCGATTCAGACAATATTAGTTCTTCTATATACACATAGATGGCGTTGTAGTACTTTTTGTTTTAAGTTGCTTTTCTGTAGGTCGCCACATGTCTTTGTTAGTGAAAAACTAAATTAAAACCGTTAGACTAGAATCCATTTTGGCCGGTTATAAGTTTGCCAACATAGTAAAAAGTTTTTATGCCATCCATGGGCCATGGTAGAAATACAAAACATCGTGGGTAAACCAAACATGCTTGAGAGATTCAAGCATGTTTGGTTTACCCACGATGTTTTCCTTCACCGAAGCAAGAGATAATTATAAAATGCACAATGCGAATTGTATAATTATCACTTATTGTGAAAAATCAGAGATCCGTGTCTTGGTTTGGAGCTCCAGACCTATGACTTGGCTGTCCGACATTTGCACCACTAGGCTATAAACGTTTAGGGGTATGAGGAACAGGGTGTAACGTTCCTCATCCCCTTATAGTAAAGGGCGCATCCTCCGACCAGACAGGTGTTATGTCTGGTGGGCAAATGGCCGACAGTTGTTGTCTGGTTTTCCTATATTAAGTCGATGTAAACTTTGCTTGCGAGATTCAGACCATATTAGTTCTTCTGTTTTCTCATAGATGGCACTGTTGTAAGTTTTTTTTTTACTACTAAGGGCCGATGATGATGTGGTGGCTTACCCGTGAGAATACATGACAGGGACAGCTCCGTAGATGGCCATGCGACTGTCGAGATCATACTCGAACACGTCTAAGTTGTACAAGCGGTAAGGTTCTCCCGATGTGGTGGTGCGGAGAGAGAACTTGTCAGTGTGTTCTGGTATACCTGAAGAAGGGAATAGAATATCATAAGTTAGAGTAGCTCATGGCTAAATAATAAAAGGTCGATCATCAAGTCTAGGTTGGCCTGTGGATGGGTAACATACCGGGTTTCCATGCCTCGGATAGCACGTTAATGCTTTGGTCCCGGATGTCATTTGTAGTTTTTTGACAGTCGTTACAGGTAGTCAGTGGCCCGAAAGTCTGACAACCTGTCTTACCAAGGGGTATTGTATTACCCAGTACTAACTGGGTTGTGAAGATCGGATATTCAGTCACTCCATGTAAAATACCGGTATTAAGCTGCATCCGGTTAGACTGGAAACCGACCCGAATATATATTATAAGACCCTGGCTCAAGAGCTAGGTTAGAGTACCTGTATTTCAAGAGCCAGTGACTTCTTCCATTTAGGTCACAGTTGGGCAAGTTTTATGCAGCAAAAGGTGACAAAATTATATTATTTAAAGTCAAGTTTATTAGTTAAACATTATATTTAATTAAACATTAAAAATAGAATTATTAAATGAAATTACAAAAGCAAGTTAAATAATCTTAATAAGATTAAGCAGATGATGAACTTACCATAAACATTATCGGCTTCAGGGAAGCTGAAGTCCAGGGAAATTGCTTCATTTCCTCTTGGCTTGCTGTCGTGGTGCGACTTGAAGTTCTCGCCCCAAGTACCTTCTTCTTCCTGCTGTTTATAACAAAAAACTAAATTAAATATGGCGGCATGACTTACATAACTTATTCTTAAGTAGTGGCTAACATTATAGCGGTTTTAAAACTTATCATTGATTATCTTATTGTATAATTTGTTGATATTATTAACAAGCCTTATCCACCACCATAACACCCCAGTCACCTCACTTAAAATCATAGAAAGCCTTTTCATAAACCGGGCACGAAACCAGACACCGTGGCTGCTAAGCTGAGTAATTCCTGGAAAAACCCAATAGCTAATCATGGGCCCAGAATTCAGTTCCCGGGTCGGGCAACTTTGCCCGACCATATTCGACCAACGAAGCATAACCTGCCCCCGTATTGTTATTGTGAATGATTATTGTGAATACGGGGGCTGGTCGCCACCAACCAATCTTCAAGGTGTTGTTTTGCATCATATCCTCGGCAAAATTCAGGATGTTGTCACAAAAGACATAAATCTATACTTAATATTATAAAGCTGAACAGTTTGTTTGTTTGTTTGCTTGAACGCGCTAATCTCAGGAACTACTACTCCGATTTGAAAAATTCTTTCTGTGTTAGATAGCCTATTGATAATATATATTTATAGCGAGGAAGGCTATAATATATATCATCACGCTACGACAAATACGAGCGGAGCAGCAATGAAAAATGTTGTGAAATCGGGGATAATGTGACGCAGACGAAGTTGCGCGGGACAGCTAGTAATCAATATAAATTACGGTACCTAGTAGATTATTAAAAAATACTGCTTTCTTATTGTCTAAATTTGTCAGTATTTCAGAATAACTCCCGTAACGTGGTTTAGGGAATAAGAAATTATCGAATAAACGTTTGAGATTTTTTGTATGTGTGTAAGCGTGGTTATGAGACGGGCCGCGTTTAAAACACGGGTGGTTCACATGTACCGTTTTCCGTAAATAAGAATAAAAAAATACCTGCCCATTTTATCATTGAATCGGGTCGAGAATCATTAGCATAGTTACCTCCTTGATGGAGGATGCAAAACAACACCTTGTATATTAAAATAAACAAAACAACGCCGACGACCTAATACCTCATTACGAACTCACATATCATACATATTAACGCATAAATAATCTTAATCACAAGTATGACATAAGTGGACTGACCACACGACCTCACGTAAGCAATAAAATTAAATTATAATATAAAAGCTGAACAGTTTGTTTGTTTTTCAACTGAACTACTGGTTCTATTTGACAAATTTGTTTTCAGTGTTGGACAGCCCATTTATCGAGAAAGACTATTAAGCTATATCACATCACGCTACGACCAATAGGAGCGGAGCAGCAATAAAAAATGTTGCAAAAAAGGGCAAAATGTGACGCAGGCGAAGCTGCGCGGGTCAGCTGGTTTATAATAGTTTATCTGCGTAAGCATGTCAACAAGCGAACTGTTCCGATTGTGACTAAGCAGCGGATAAAGAGCACTCTTTGTCTATGGAACAAAGTCCAACCACAAACCTGACCACAACTGCAGATAAAACAGGTTTTAAAGATAAAAATAGACTAGAATCCTTACAGAGCTTAACCAAACAAGGTAAAAATCAAATTACTTTGTAATCTAATTGTAAACAGATTGCAGTAAAGTACACTTATAAGTACTTCAACGGGTCGACGTCACTTCTTCTCAATTATAATAAAGAAAGTAAAAAAAAGTCTATAATAGTCTCACACACACAACAAAAAAAAAAGTTAAAATCACAAAAAATAACTATAGGCGATAGGTTATATTAATAGCTCTTCTTTCTTTATCGTGTTAGTGCCGAACCTGAGTGGCCTACCATGACCTCTTAAAGCGGTATTGTTTAACTCTTATACCAGTGTGGGAAAGAGACGGAGCTATACAGGATGTCTAGCGCCATCTCTTTCCCACACTGGAAAAGGAGTAAAAGAATAATGTTTTAAGACGTCACAAAGTTTTTATAACGTCCATGGGCCTCTGACTTGGCTTTTCATGCCATCGAAAGATATCTCTCAGGCATGCTGGTTTCCTCACGATATTTTCCATCGCCGAAGTAAGTGATACAATACACACATTAATCTGAAAAATCAGAGGTGCGAGTCTAGGGTTCGAACTCGAGACCTATGACTTGGCAGTCTAAGGGTCACACCACTAGGCTTTCTTATTTTAATAGCTGATGCGAGGCTGTATGCTGATGGCTGTTGTGCAAACGAAACCACCTCACATTCCGACTACACTGTTTTCGCTGAGTTATGCCCGACTAGTTACTACTTCTAGACATTGAAAAAAAAAAGATCAAGATTCACAACTATTTCAAACATTTTTGTTTTCATATTTCCGATTCGCCATCGGTACACAAGAAACTTGAATACAAACTGGAATGATAACATCAAAGTCAAAATAAACAAACCCTATGCAAAAAGGGTGCTCTCCGAGGCACACAGAGGAGCTGGATATGTCATAGATGGTCACCGACAAACCAAGGTTATTGTAGCCGACCGGTGCTACTGTTACTTAACCAACAGCTCTTCCGATACTGATACCAAGCAGTACTTATATCTGTTCGTTGACCTTAATATCCAACAAAGTAGGTAAACAAAGACAGTTTACACATATGACGTAATGATGTACAAATTAAAACTTAATTAACAATTCTATTATAGTTCTTTGTCATTACGGAAGAGCTACTGACGTGATAATTGATATTGGCTTATTAAACGGCACGAGGAGACCATGGCAAAATTTTAGAAAAAAAATAAAAGAGTTTCAAGCTAAGCCGCGCTTTCCTAGGTTAGTCCGTGTATGGGTGACCACCAATTACATACCGAGTCAGGGTTGCCAGACGAGTACGAGTGAATTATCGTTTCAATATTCGAAATTTCGGACTTCGCTTGTTTATTGTTGATTCCTTTGTTTATTGTTTATTCCTTTATTTTATTTTATATACTGTGATATTTTTTGTTTTATTTTTACTTTATTTTTACATTATTTTTTATAATTTTAGGTGACATTTACCGATTTGACATGAATACTTATCTCAGTATTTGATTATTTTTTTACTTCTTATTATTTTGATGTGACATTTACTGATTTTACATTTATTAATTTGACATAAATATTTACTTTTTTATTATTATTGTGACATTTATTGACATTCGTGATTTTTTAAATTTCATATTGTTAATTATTATTAATTACATTTGATTATTGTGAATGTGAGGACCATGTAGGTCACATTTTATTTTTTCTTAATTTATTGATCTTCTCCCACCACTATCTGGCAGTTTGAGTACTTTAAGCGACCTACCCAAATGTCCTTTCTTTGGTATTGTTCGTCGTTTCGTTGAGCTCCTTGAGTTATAAGTCGAGCTACACGATAACTGACAAATGCTTGCACTGACTGGACAGGTCCACTCAAATCTGTGTGGTTCTTTCTTCAAAAGACCATTTCAGACACGTATCTGCATAGTCCTCATGTGAGTTTGCCAAGATTTTGTCTGGACCTTAAAAGAGACTGTGACCTCTGAGTTTGTTTCGGCTGTTTCTTCTCAGAGTAGTCAGCTACGAAACACCGGCCCCATCTAGTTTAAAAAAATTGACGTGTAAAAGTGTTTGTAAAAACCTACTTGCAAAATAAACATCATTTATCATTTATCGTACCAGGTGAAAAATGATCGTACAACTGCAGAAACGTGTTTTTTTGCAAAACTAGAAATAGGATAAGAATTTTAGAAAGTTGTGAAATTAGACAGAAATTTTAAAATAACTTATTTATTTCTACCTCTGCAGCAGCGCCAGCCGTTTTTGAACAAAGGACTGCTGAAGTCATTCGAGCTTCATTTTTTCAGTTGGTTTAAAACCATAACAGCATTCTTTTGATTGGTTTTTTTTATGCATTGCGCTGAAAGTAAAGCCCCTTTAACAGTTTTTGTTGCAAGTTTGTTTCTTATTCTGTTTTTTTTTTTTTCAAATTATGAGGAGTGTTAGAAATTATCGTACTTTGGCTAACGATAATACATATTGTATCGTACCGTTGTCGAAATTATCGTACATGTACGATAATTATCGTACGTCTGGCATCCCTGTACCGAGTTTCCTCCGTGTCTCGGAAAGCACGTTAAGCCTTTGGTCGCGCCCGCGGCCGCTAAGCCAAAGTGAGACTGAGTTGGCCAGTAGTAGCAGTTCTTTCATACAAGCCTACAAGCTTGGTTTGTCTTTATAACCTAATAGTACTCTTCATAATGTGAGGGTTTCTGTAACAGTCTGCTTGCCCTAGGGTTTTGCCGTATTGTTGGCCTCTAGGCACGCCACTGTAGGCCAGTTCTGTGGTATGTATGCCCAATGAGCTGTGGGCCCAAATAACCACTATTTGACGCCAATACACAGCCAGAAGGCGACGCGGAATATCGCGTAGAAGATGACAGTACGAGCTGGACAAAACCAACGACTAGTGGCCTACATTAACCCTGGATCCAGGCTGGATTGAAAGAAACTGGAAGTCATGGGGAGAGGCCTTTGCCCAGCAGGCAGATGAAGCAAGCTAACAGTAATATGACATCACACCCCCTGTATTCCCCGAAGGCTTAGGCAGAGGCGTAACTAATACTACACACACATTTCGCCAGTTATGTTTAAGAGCGTTTATACCCTACGGCATTTCATACAAACTTTCAAGTCGTTATTTTCCGAAATGACTGAACAGATTTTAATTAAACTTCCTACGCATAAGCAGTATACATAGGTCTAAGTTTCTAAAAACATTTTTGAAAAATGATGTTGCAGCGAAACAAGACCGATTTTTTATTATTTATTTATTTATCATTTATTTAACACTTCAAGTACAATGTTCAGTGGCGGACTTAATGCCATAGGCATTTTCTACCAGTCAACCCAAAATTAAATTATCTATAGAAACAGAAATTTTCAATTAACTTCATTTTTAAAAGACATTTCGAAAATGTTTTTAGGGTTCCGTACCCAAAGGGTCAAACGGGACAATATTACTGAGACTTCGCTGTCCGTCCGTCCGTCCGTCTGTCACCAGGCTGTAACTCATGAACCGTGATAGTTAGCCAGTTGAAATATCTACAGATTATGTATTTCTGTTGATGCTATAACAACAAATACTAAAAACAGAATAAAATAAATATTAATGGGGGGCTCCCATATAAAAAACTTATTTTTTCTCGTTTTTATAACAATGATACGGAACCCT
Organism: Cerastis rubricosa; assembly: GCA_949152445.1. NCBI lineage: Eukaryota > Metazoa > Arthropoda > Insecta > Lepidoptera > Noctuidae > Cerastis > Cerastis rubricosa. The sequence goes on along the minus strand of OX424548.1, from coordinate 11,985,302 downwards.
TCGTGCGCGAGTCCGACTCGCACTTGGCCGGTTTTTTTTAGTAACTTTTTAGACCTATGTATACTGCAAATACATAGGAAGTTTCATTAAAATTTGTTCAATCATTTCGGAAAATAACGACTTGAAAGTTTGTATGAAATGCCGTAGGGTATAAACGCTCTTAAGTCCCTTGTAATAAGGGGCGAGCCTATTTCTATCAACAGGCCACAAAACTCCGTGGCTACTAGGTACTGAGAAATTCCTGATAAAAAAACCCTATAACACTTGTATCAGTAACAGTGCAATATATCATTTCAGCCCGCTCTGTGTTTTGTATCATGCCTATCAGAGTACACGAAGGGACGTCTTTGCCCGTAGTAATAGCTCTAAAGTGACACTTAATTTTTAGTAGCGCCAAGTCGTTTTTACTGCCAATTTGTCGCCAAGTCCCCACTTCCGCCTTAAAGATTCTGACTTCTATATCTACACTTTAATATATAATATTACTAGCTGTCCCGCGCAACTTCGTCTGCGTCACATTTTCCCTTGCGACTATAAATTGAGATGTAAACTATCCTATCTTTCAAGTTGGATCAAACTGTACACGGTGTGCATTTTGCAATTTGATTAAAATCGGTTTAGTAGTTTAGGAGTCCATCCCGGGCAAACAACGTGACGCGTAATTTAAATATATATTTTTAGAAGATAAAGCTGAAGAGTTTGTTTGTTTGTTTGGTTGATCGCGCTTATCTCGGGAACGACTGGTTCGAATTTCGAATTTTTTTTTTAGTGTGGGTGAGTCTATTTATCGAGGAAGTCTTTAGGTTTTATAACATCACGCTACGACCTACAGGAGCGGAGCATCAATCAAAAATGTTGCAAATACGGACAAAATGTGACGCAGACACGGTTGCAAAGATAATGATGATGAGATTACATTTGTAAAGATGAATCATAGGCCTAATATCCAGATTTAAATAGACAATTTTTCTTTAGATCTGATTCTATGTTTCTATATTTCTTGTGATTTTTGGCACCTAATGTGCTATGACTGTGCCGTTTTTTAATAGTGACTTTTTCTAGGCTAGACTGATTAAAAAAAATATTATGACGACATAGTAGCAAATAGCGCGCATTTTCGTTTACACTATCATTTTGTTATTTCGAACTCAGATGCCACAGAAGTACGTCAGTAGCCGTAATGTTCCCTCTGCTGGCCTTTGATTTTTTGGTTCTAGGGACATGCTTACTAATTTTTTTTCCTATATTCGTTTTAGTAAGGCGTTCTTTTGCCAATGCCAATGATTTTATGACATCTTATTGCCGACTAACGTATCGCTCGAAAAGCACGTTAAGCCGTTGGTCCCAGCTGTCATTTGTAGATCTTTGACAGTCGTTATGGATAGCCTGAGAGTCGGATAACCAGTATTACCACAGGCTACCTATGTTATGTTATATAAAGGTTCATATCTAAAACTCAGACTGACAAGAATTGTATGTTAAGATCACTGCAATCTTAGTATTGACCGCCTCACCTACTTTTGTTATGCCATTATGATTGGTCATGTCATCATGTCATTGATCTTAACTTATCAGGAATACGTGACTGATAACTGTTTGATTTGTTTACACTATCTGTTTATCTTGACGATTGATGTCCGGTTTAGATCCGAAGATCTCGTTGGATGGCAATCAACATCTGCCTAGCCTTTTCCCAACTATGTTGCGGTCGGCTTCCAGTCTTACCGGATGCCTATATGACCTCTAGAACTCAGTTAACACTGGGAAATACGATACCCTTGGTAAGTCTGGTTGTCAGTTCGACCCATTGACTATCTGCAACGACTGTCAAGATCTATAAATGACAGCCGGGACCAACGACTTAACGTGTTTATCGGAATGCACGTTAAGCACGGAGGAAACTTGTAAGTAATGGTTGGTCACCCATACATGGCCCAACCCAGGCAACCGCGGCTTAACTTGAAGAGCAACCCAAGCGGTTGCTTAAGCAACGAGTTGCAATACAATTTGACCATAATTTGTTTGTTTAAAGTAATTTACGGTCTTAAAATGCCCAGCAGACTTATGAGGAAAATGACGTGAAGAAAGTTTTGAGCATGTCTATATACAGTGTGCGAGTGTTTGGAGCACCGTGTGCCAAATTGGAATGTAGACTGAAGGGTCATCTGCTATCCTTTCAAACCCCCTAACACCTCTCATGCCCTGTGGATTATAGGTTACCGACTTTTTATTGTTTTGTTAAAAAAAAAATATCTAAATTTTACGTTAAAAAAATATAAGGCGTAGGCTATGAATTTTAATTTTATCTAGATGTGTATTGTTTTAGAGTAGTTTTATATTTATCCGGGAGTTAAGTAGTTTTGTTCAATACGAGAACCTTTAATTTAAAAATAAATTACACCATTAATAACGATATCGAAAGGCGTGGATGGATGACCGGGGCATTGGAGCTACGGCATCGTAGCCCGGAAGACATTGTATAAAATAATAAAATAAATTCTGGTCCAAAAAGAAAACAAAACGCCGTAATTTACTTTTTTTCAAAGGCAGGAGTGAGATGTTGAGAGTCAGCTTCTTTTCAATTTGTGTTAACATGTTCACAGATAAAACCACGATGCATTAAATAGACGGATTAACATCCAACTTGTATAAAATCTTGCCTATTTAAATTCCGCCCGGAAATTCGCGTTAATATTAGAAATGCAATGATAAGTGCAACTATATATCAGTCACGTATTGAGATAACTAGAGATCAATAACATCGTTGATCTGCGCGTGTCGGAGAAGCCGTCCTTCTTGTGATAATGCGTACTAGTAGTACGTAGTAATTATTGAGGAGCTCGTGGCTAAATAATAACAGCCGCCCAGGTCGATCTTTAAGGTTAAGCCGTGCTTGCCGAGGTTGGTCTGTGGAAGGGTGACCATAATTACATATCGAGTTTCCTCCCTGCCTCGGAAAGCACGTTAAGCCGTTGGTCCCGGCTGTCATTTGTAGATCTTTGACAGTCGTTACGAGTTGACAGAAGCTAAAAGTCTGACATCCAGTCTTACCAAGGGGTATCGTATTACCCAGTTACTGGGTTGTGGAGGTCAGATAGGCAGTCGCTTCATGTAAAGTACCGGTACTCAGCTGCATCCGGTTAGACTGGAAGCCGACCCCAAGATAGTTTGGGAAAAGGCTAGGCAGATGATAGTACGTAATAATTATTAGACTCACACAAGACAAAAAAAATGGTTTAAATTAACAAAACTATACGGCGTACCGTTTGCATGGTGTCGGACGTAAATAATAGCACTATCCCATATCTTCCCGTGGTTGTCGTAAGAGGCGACTAAGGAACTTACCAGAGAATGGGCAGCAGCGTTCTCTGTGCTTTTGTAACAACCGTACTGCGATCGCCAACCCGCCTGCCAAGCGTGGCGATTATGGCAAAACCCTTCTTGGGGGAGGCCTATGTCCAGCAGTGGACGTCTTTCGGTTGAAATGATGATGATGATACGTGGTGGAAGGGACACCGACGCTAAAACGCTTACCACGTACTCAGTACATCATTCGGATGATGAACAAAAATCAGCTGTTCCTTACATTATATACTTAATATAATAGCCCAATAAACACTTAGCGCGACCCGAGATTCGAACCTAGAATTCTTGCAGTCATGTAATTTAATATATTATCTATTCTATACTATAATCTCGGAAACTACTGGTTCGAATTGATATTTTTTTTAAAGTATTGGATAGCCCATTTATCGAGGAAGGCTATAGGTTATATATAACATCACGGTACGACAAATAGGAACGGAGCATCAATGAAAAACGTTGCAATAACGGAAAAAATGTGACGCAGACGAAGTCGCGCGTGTCAGCTACTTCTGTATAAGAATATTTTGTCAATGGCAATGGCATACGAAATAGTTGTTTTATATAGCGTTCAATGCAAATGGAATGTTGAAGTTCTCGGGGCCCCTTTGAAATAATATGTTTATATGATTTAACAGGATAAAAATATTCATTATAAGGAACACTTTCAAAACAAAGGATTATTGTGTCATTCCTCTCAATTTATCTGTTTATCGGATGCATAGAATACAGATGTAAATCATTTGTTTATTTATGTGTCAATAGATGAATAGCATATTTTTCTTGTTTTTTTTTTTTATTTAAAGGATTGGCTTGTAATAGCGTAAGATCAAGAAAAGTGGAAAGGTGGAAAGTGGGTCTTTGCCCTGTAGAAAGACAAGATAAACAATTGACGATGGAGTACGAATGTTGGTTATTACATACCAAGTTTCCTTTGTGCCTCGGAAAGAACGTTAAGCCGTTGGCCCCGGCTGTCATTTGTAGATCTTTGACAGTCGTTACGAGTAGTCAAAAGCCAAAAGTCTGACATCCAAGGGGTATCGTATTACCCAGTTACTGGGTTGTGAAGGTCAGATAGGCAGTCGCTTCAAGTTAAATACTGGTACTCAGCTGCATCCGGTTAGACTGGAAGCCGACCCCAAGATAGTTTGGGGAAAGGCTTCGTTCCGCCTGACCTGTCCCTTAGGGCCCACACATTATACTTGCTCCCATCCCCCCTATTCCTCTGATCCATTTCAGGGGTCAGATGGGAAAAGTAGTGCCATCGTTTCGTATATCACTAGCGAAGGTGTTTAAAGAGAAAGTTTGCGCACATCTCGTTTCATCCACCCCTGTATTGCTACGAACGAGGAAGATGGCACAGATTGAGTTTCAGTTAATTTTATAAGTCCTTCTCTAGACGCTACCATTCCATACTTTGTGGTTATCTAAACTAATGTTATAAAAAGGAAAGATTTTATTGTTTGTTGCGATTTAACTCAAAAACTATTCGACAGATTTAAAAAATTCTTTCACCATTAGAAAGCTACATCTTTACCGAGTAACATATACATACACAATAACATACCACAACTTTCGCAGACGAAGTTACAGGACGAGGTAAAGTGCTAGTGGGTAAGAAAGTCATGCAATCTATCAGCTTCATAAATCCTATCCATACTAATATTATAAATGCGAAAGTCACTCTGTTTGTTTGTATGTTTGTTTGTTTGTTACCTTTTCACGACTAAACGGCTGATCGGATCTTAATGAAATTTGGCAAGAAGATAGATTTTAACCTGGTGAAGGACATAGGCTATAATTATATCTTCACGCTACGACCAATAGGAGCGGAGCAGCAATGAAAAATGTTGCGAAAACGGGTAAAATGTGACGCAGACGAAGTTGCGCCGGACAGCTAGTACTATTATAAATGTGAATGTAAGTTTGTTTGTTACGCTTTCACGCGAAAACTACTCAACCGATCATCATGAAACTTTGTACAGATATTCTTGGAGGTATTAGAAGTAACATAGGCTATATATCATCACGCTACGACCAATAGGAGCGGAGCAGCAATGAAAAATGTTGCGAAAACGGGGGAAAACGCAGACGAAGTTGCGCGGGACAGCTAGTATTAAATAAATGCACAACAAAGTGGTTCTAGTAGGCATTAACACCTACAATTTTATCGACACTCATCATGCTATTGAAACCCAACCTCTGAAAACAGACACGGAAACATACACACACACACCCACGTCAAGCTGTACTATTCCAGTATAACCTGACCTCGCTTTGTATGAGCTTCTCGTACAATAAGAGATCAGTTTAATTTGGTTGTGCATAGCTTGATAGCCCTCGTGCAACATAAACTTTCACAAACATTGCTTTACAGTGTACAAAGACTACGAGAAGACTCCAGACTTCACTACGTGGTCAGTTTATGATTAAGAGTTCCGTTCCCTTGCAGTTTCCTGTTTATATTCCCAATTATCAATAGAAACAGAAATTTCCAATTATCTTTTATTTTAAAGACATTTCGGAAATGTTTTTAGTAACTTTTTAGAACTATGTATCTTGCTTATGCGTATGAAGTTTCATTAAAATCGGTTCAGTCATTTCGGAAAATAATGTCTTGAAAATTTCTATGAAATGTCGTATGGCGTAAACGCTCATAATACAAAAAGTAAGACCGGGTTGTTTAGCAACATTGATTTTAATTGTACGGAGCCTGAACCAAATCCGATACGAAACATCTATTGTGCGTTTCTTGAGCAAGAAAATAGTCGATAGGTAGCCGCATTTTCGTAGGCAATAGTACAGGTGACTTCGCTCATTAGATAGACTGGATACCCACAGTAAAATGTTGAAAAGTGAGCTTTACGGGGCCTGAACCAAAGGCTCTATCATTCATCATCATTTCAGCCGAAAGACGTCCACTGCTGGACATAGGCCTTCTCAAGAGTCGCGCCGCCACATTTACATAACGGGGGTTTTGCCATAATCGCCACGCTTGGCAGGCGGGTTGGCGATCGCAGTACGGTTGTTACAAAAGCACAGAGGAACGCTGCTGCCCATTCTCGGGCAAGACACCAACACCAACGGGAAGATATGGGATGGTGCTTCTTTACGTCCGGAACCATACAGAACCCCAGGTGACTTCGCACATTAGACAGACTGGACTTAACGTTGAAATGTGAGCTTTATACTGTGTTTCTTATGGTAGAATTTTCAACATTTACTTGACCAACGTGCGAAATCCTAACCTCCAAAGCTAGACAATCACAAAAGCACACTCACGACTTCCACAGCGTTCCCATCCTCATCATCGATCCTTTCCTTCTTAACCCTCAGCGGCTCGACCACCATCTGCCCATTATCGTTCAGGATCACTGCGACTTCTCCCTCTAGGTTGATGAACTCGATGACCAGGGGATCCGCTTTGATGATGACTTTGTGTCCTTGGGTGTTCGCGAGGGTTAACTTGCCGTTTTCATTAGATAGGAGCTTGAGACTGTAACAAAGGTTAGGGTTAAATTTTGTGTCATGTTAGTTGTACTAGAATCTAGTGACTCAGCGACTTCTTCTTAGAGTGTTAAAGGTAAAATTATTAAGTAGCTGTTACCCGCAATCTTCTTCCGCGTGTAATTATTATTAAAAAATACATATTATATTGTAAGCCGTGGGTTCGAACCCAGACAGTGGCGAATTACTTAGTGTAATTTATTTCATCACCGCTGCCCTCAAAAAACGGTGTAGGCAAATATCGTGAGGAAACCGGCATGTCCTAGAACTAAAAATTCGAAGACATGTGACATCTACCAACCCGCACTGGGCCGGCGTGGTGGATTACAGCCCGCTCCCCTCTCATTGAGTGGAGGCCTGTGACCCAGCAGTGTGAAAATTATAGGCTGACGATGAAATATTATTTCTCTATTTGAGTTGGATTTTTTTAACCATTTCTTCTTAGTGTTGTTTTCGAAATTATTCCTATATAAGCTAAAAAAAATATGCTGTTCCTGATCCATACATTTTGACCATGTAGGTATTATACAGTATACAGTTTCATAGGAAACAGCTGTTTTTCATTTCAAACATAGCAATAGCTATTTTTGTTGTCGGTCCTGAATACGGTAACCGTTTCGGTGTTGGTGTCCCTTGCAGCCTGTATTGTCTGGTGCTACGGAACCTTTTGTGTCCGACTAGTTCTTTTTTTAAACATGTTGAGTAAACCAAACTAATCAGGGCTTGAAGCATAATTGAACTGTTTGTTTTGATAAGGACTGACAATGTTCCAAGCAGGCTTATCAAAATATACAGAAAATAGTTTTAGTTAAATTCGCTACACATGCTTTATTAACGCAACGTGTGAACCAGTGTTTTATAAAATTATGGTGTTGTCAAGCAACACAAACATTGTTTATTTTTGTTCAAAAACCCGAGACTTCCTCCCAGTAGAAGAAACATAGACTACGACGCTCAGACAGTAGTTTTCTTTCAGTGTGAGTTTTTTTTTAAGTTAAGGGGCCGTCCATTCATTACGTGAGGCAATTTTGGCGATTTTTCGACCCCTTTGGTGAGATATCGTGAGACTTGACTAGACCTCCTCATCCCCCCTCTAATCTCACGTGAGATGTATCAAAATTCGTAGTTAAGTGTAAATACGTTAACCTGTGCTTGACTGCGTTGGAATGATTTAAAAAACATAATTTGCTTAATAATTTTCATTGAACATTTAATATTCTTGCAACCATGTAAGCATATTTACAATATTTCATACAGCAAAAAAATTACGTGATATTTGCCGAGACCTCCCCTCTCTCCCTCGTGAGATTAGGTGAGATTTGGCTCGACACCCTCCCCCCCTAAACGCCTTACGTAATTAGTGGACGCCCCCTAAGTAGATTCTGAGATTAGCTTAGATTACATCCAAACTTACAATCTTTAGCTCCAATCTTTACCTCTTTACACTCTTTGTATTGTTTTCATCAATAGACCAAATGATTCAAAAGGGTTTTAATTTTTTTAAACACTTCAAAATTTCTACGCAAACAATGTCGCGGGCAGAGAGAATACTAGCTGTATTCGATAATAAGAGAAGTTTTTTAAAATCAGTCATATACCTTTTAAATCCACTAATTCAAATCATACTACTGTTTCCTAAGTCTTTCTATCCCTCTCCATCCATCAACGTTTATATTCAAAGCTCATTACGGATAAAAACACAAAATGTTGACTCACCCATCAGCCTTAGGCTCTCCCTTGAGAGCCAACTGTGTCCTGTACCTCGGGTACAAAGGGTCGGCTTCATCAATCTCCACCCTGAAGGTACCGTCTGCTATCGCTGACAGCCTCAAAGCATAGTGCCACTGTTTGTCAAAAAAAAGAAGAACAATCATGAGTTTTGTAACAATATTTTTCTTGTTTCTTGTATGTTGTTTGCCAGTACTTTAAAAAAAAAATACTTAAGCCAGTTATTGCAAATAGATGGTTATTTGTATTCATATTTACTTTAAATTTAATTTATATTATTTTAGTTTATGGACTTTGGAGTGAAAACAGGATTAGCTCTAGAATCAGGACCATATAGAATTTCCTTGCCTTGTTAATTTAATAAATGGTGTGAATGAATATTGATGATGATCTTTTCTTTCTTTATCTTTATTTATGGGACAGCAATCATACTATTTTATTCAATTTTGGTTAGAAATTATAAATTGCATTTATTTTGTCCAAAAATGGGCCGTCATGAAATAAACAACAAGAGACTGAGACCATGGTTACTCATCTTAATAAGCTCAACTGATTTTAATGTTACTGTATACAGGAGTGAGGGTTCAATGGAAAGCAATGTCATTAGTTTTTAGTGCTATTTTAAATAGAACATTAGTGGCAACACTATAAATTAACTCAAGAGCTATAAAAATTCTTCATAGAGACATAAGTTATTGTTCTATTAAGTATGGTGTTTACTGTTAAAAGATTTTAACTTTTGCTTTAGTCATAATTTCAATGTAACACCCGCTAACATAGGAACAGTTGAAAACCAGAATTGATCTTATCTTCTCTGAACTTAGAATTTTATCTAGCATTTTTTGATAGAATATTCGTTCTTTAGAAAATTCTTGGTATAGATAGACAAATATTTTCATGACCTGGATTTAACTGCATCTAAGAAGTTTATTACAAAAATAGCTTGGCAGACGCCCAATGTCCAATGCAATTGTAGGTGTTTCAGACATAAATAAAAATATTAAAATTTTTACTTACCAAAACGGTTTTCTGAGGCGTGGATGTATCCACAGTGTTGACTTCGGCTGACAGGACATTCCCATGAACCATAACAGTATCTAAATTTAGCGTATACTGCGATTTTTCAGGGTTGAAACCACGCAATCTCTTGCAGAATCCAGACTGATCGCAAGTCTTAAAATTATTCTTATCCACGGCATAACTGACGCTTAACGCCAAAGCGGCGACCAGAAGAAGCCCCAAAGTCTTCATACTGCAGTACAAATAGTTATTTTAGTGCAAAAAAGGCCGTATCAGTAACAAAGACAGGTGTCAAAGCAAATCCAAAAAGTAACACGAGTTGTAACTCAATATTTTACCACTTACCTGGCCAGATTTATATACTTAACGCCTAAACAACGTATTAGAGTTATGTGGCAATTTTTCTATATATTCATCGCCGCGGAAATAATGTTATTCAATTAATTGTGATGAGAAAACGATAGAAACGCACGCACGCGTTACGTGGAGATATCTCGTTTGACAACTGTTTTTACAGGGGTTACCAGCATTTAAAAATACCTGTTTCCTACCTTGTTTCACACGAAAGCACCTGTGCCAAAATGATTACGAAAGAAAAAAGAATGCTATTAATCGGATCCCGACTTTTTGTTCCCAATTCAAGCCTGTTTTATTCACCCACCTATGAATCCATGAAAGCTTCTTCAAGTGAATAAAATAACATTATTTTTAAAAATCGACTAAAGAAGACGTCAAAAATAACAGCTTAGCATTACAGTACAGCTCTACGAAAATGTTATCACCGGGTTACCGTAAAGTTTTTGATAAAATTTTATTCGTTTGTCAAAACACTGGAAAATACAACGCAAATTATTGTACAGTAGTAAAAATGGAGCCAAAGTGGCTAACTGAGAAGTACAGGCTGCTCAAAATGCTACCAGATGAAAGGAGAAAATCCGGCATGTACAATAACAAGACAGTCGTAACTGTGGACATGGTGGACCCTTGGAACAACTACTTCGTAAGGAATAAAAACATAGAAAATGATAGGAAGCATAATCTGGATGATCTAACAGAGTTTAAAAAGATCAAAATAGACAAGGAACAGAATAGGGACTTGGTCCAGAGAGTATCTATTTATAAGGGCGATATTACTCAACTGGAGGTATTTATAACTGATTATTTTGTCCTGAACATTTACATACGCCAGATACAATACGCATCTACTACTAGAAGAGGTATACTATCTACCCCATCAACCGTCTACTGTAGATGGTAGACAGAAAAACTTCCTAGGAAGATTGTTTCCCCACTAACCGGTTAAGGTGCCATGTTAGAGGAAAATCCCACTAACACTTCGCCATACCTTGATATCAAAAGTAAATACAAAAAATCCAGGCTGAAAAATCAGGCTGAGGTTTTTATACAATCGGCCCTTTCAGCTGGGCATAAATACTGAACTACTATAAGTACACCACAAACTACCTGCAGTATTGTTTCTCCCTCGTCCTCTAATCCGTCCAAAGAATGGCTTGAAAAGATTGCTTTTAGTGATAAGACCGCTAATTGCGTAACCCGATGTAAAAAGTTTACTTTTTACGAAAATTGATAATTGTATGTATATTGTATGTACCTAATAAAGAATATTTTATCCATCTAACTTGTTTTGATCGGTTTTTGAACAGTGAAACCTTTTTTTTAAGATAAAATTGTATTAAGTATTTAGTGTTGGTAAACATAATAAATAAATACTTTCAGGTGAGCGCTATAGTGAACGCTGCAAATAGCAGATTGAGGGCTGGAGGTGGTGTTGATGGAGCCATACATCGTGCTGCGGGACCACTTCTGCAGGTATACTTACTGGTTCTACCATCCCTTTTTACTGAGTGTAACAGAATAAGCCCAAAATCTCAGCTTTCAGAATATACTTCCTCAGCTGGTATATCCTGAAAGATGTGGTTTTCCTTCCTGCTCATACTTTAATTAAACTATTTTGATATCTATGTTACTAATACTAGAATAAAGATGTTTTTTAAATACTAACAAAATATGGATCACTGTTGTCTGAAATAATTGAATTCTAAATTAATTTATTATTTTTTGCATACAGTTACTCTAGTTTGATGTATAAAATGCTTGATTGACGGCTTCGTGAAGGTTCTGTTTACCCCTTCTATTTTTTTTAACATTTTCAGTTGGATTTTAGGTTTAAACTTTATTTTCTAAATATTTTTTGCAGGAGGAATGCAATACGCTCAAGGGATGTGCAACGGGAGAAGCCAAAATGACTTGCGGTTATGACCTACCTGCTAAATGTAAGCAAAACAATGTTATTAAATCTTTCTTTGACAGCATTGAGAGTGGTTGAGGTCTTTCATGAGGTCCTTGGTTTTTGAATCTCAGCTTGGGCTTTGGTTTTTCCATCAGAATATCTAAGTAGCAGCCATGAAGTCTACATTTTGTGCCTGGTTGGTGGCAATCTATCTATCTATATATATTATATAAATAAAAATCAATTGCGGTTTGCTTGTCTCTCTAAAACTCGAGAATGGCTGGGCCGATTTCGCTGATTTTGGTTTTGAAATGCTTGTCATAGTCCAGGGAAGGTTTAAAAGTTGAGAAAGGTAGGGTAGGGTAGGGTAGGTAGATAGGTAGGTAAGGAAGGGTAGGTAGGTAGGTAGGGTAGGATAAGGTAGGTATGTAGGAAAATTTGCATTGAACCCATGCCGGGTACAGCTAGTTAGTAATATAAATGTGAAATTAAAAATGATGCAACATAGGTACTCTTAAACTTATGTTATGTTAAATCTTTCGATATTTCTAGGCATGTAATCTGTAGGTCCCAAATTGATAACCTTTCTTCTTCAGTGTCAATAACTTCAATTTGGTAAGAAAACCCTCCATTCTATATTATTATTTTGAAACTTTACTCAGATAGTTATTATAACTATCTGAGTAGGTAAATAAGATAATATGTTAAAGGATTGAGATTTTACGTACTTTTTAAAATAATTATTACATGGCCTGATAGCAATAACGAGCTGTATATGTAATACCGGAAACATATTATGAAGGACAGGACGGATGTCGTGTTTCGGGAATTCCACCGTCCGGGAGAATCGATCAGACACAACCTCGTGTCAGGATTATCCACCAGCAACTTGCTTTGAAATACAACCTAGTGGAATCAGAAGTGCCATAATGTACGAATGCGCCCGACCCAGTTCTCGATGATGGTATCACGTTGTATTGGGATCGACCCATCAGCACTGACTGGACTATTGTTGCCAATAAGCCTGACATTGTGTTGATAGATCGATTAGAGCGTCGCGCAAACGGTCCCGCATGACGAAAACCTCGTGAAAGCAGAGAAACATAAGCAATTCAAATATCTAGATCTGGCCCGCGAGGTTATCGACATGTGGGACGTGAGTACGGCAGTCATTGTGCCGATAGTCGTGTCGGCCAACGGCTTAATAGCCAAAATCCTCGACCAACATCTGAGGAGTCTTTTGCTTGGCAGCTTGATCAAGGGCTTGATTCAGCATTCAGGCAGTACTTCTGGACTCGCCGCGTATTGTTAGGAGGTTCCTCTCTCAACAGCTCTGACCACCGGTAGCTCGGACCCTATTCCCAATGCCGTTGGGCTACTATTTTTTTATATTTTTAATGGTTTTATTTTTCATATAAAATTTTATTAAAACACAAAAAAAAACAAATTATATGTTATGAAATTAATAAACGAGATTATAATAAGTGAGAACTTAAATAATTATTATCTTTGATTTTTTATAATTAATCCAGATAGTAACATTTTATTATAGTCTACTAGCTGTTGCCCGCGACTTCGTCCGCGTAGAAATTTGAGGTGGATGTGTGAGAAAAAGAAATTGCCTACAACCTATTCTCAGACCTACCAAATATTCACAAAAAATATCTTAAAAATCGGTCAAGTCGTTTCGGAGTAGTTCGATAATAAAACACGAGATTTTTATAAATTAGGCTAGCTGGTGCCCGCGACTTCGTTAGCATGGAAATTAACCACCCTTATCACCTAGGGGTATAAAAAGTAGCCTACGACCTATTCTCAGACCTACAAATATATCTAAACAAATTCATAAAAATCGGTCAAGTCGTTTCGGAGGAGTTCGATAAGAAACACTGTGACACGAGATTTTTATATATTAGATGACACTCGAGATTAATGTAAAATAAGATTAGTGAAAGAATTTTCGGGATTGGATTAGGAGTTCCCTACATCCGAAGTTACAAACATTTCCTCTTTACTAAGATATTTTAGCGCTACAATGCAAGTTTGGAAATGGTAAATTAGTTTTGCTTTGAATTGGTGTTATATTTCTAAAAGCAAACCCTTTCGACAAGTGATTTCTTAAAGGCTCCTATAGCATTAAATTTTAACATATAGGTTCTTACTCATGTTGTTTTTAGACGTATACGATACGAGTATAGGTGCATGATGTAAATAAAAAAACGGTTCTGTGTTACAAACCCGGACGAACATTAATTTTATTATGGTTTATACAAAAATGTACCTTTATTTCCTTACTTGGACTTTCAGTAAATAATGCTTTTTATTACCGCAAGTAGGTAGGCAGGGAACTGTGAACAAAACACTTCCATTTTTCTCTTTCTAAATGATCGACATACAAAATTATTTTTCATTTTATAATATTAGTGTAAAAGTATACTGATCTGTATAGTGTCAGACGTAAAGAATAGTACCATCCCATAGTTTGCCGTGGGTGTCGTAAGAGGCGACTAAGGGACTTGTCAGAGAATGGGCAGCAGCGTTCTCTGTGCTTTTGTAACAACCGTACTGCGATCGCCAACCCGCCTGCCAAGCGTGGCGATTATGGCAAAACCCCCCAAAATGTCAATGTGGCGAAACTTGGGGGAGGCCTATGTCCAGCAGTGGACGTCTTTTGGGCTGAAATGATGATGAAATGAAAAGTATACTAAAGATTTTTATTTTTAAATTACAGATGTCATTCACACAGTGGGTCCTCAAGATGGAGATGCAGGAAAACTCAGAAAATGCTACGAAAACTCCCTCGCTTTCCATAAGTCAGATAAACTGACCTCCATAGCCTTCCCATGCATTTCCACTGGCATTTATGGCTTCCCCAACCGTTTGGCAGCCCACATTGCACTAGGGACTGCCCGGAAGTTTCTAGAAGAAAATCCAGACTTGGAGCGCATCATCTTCTGCGTTTTCATGGCCATAGACGTTGAAATCTATGAGACATTGATGCAAATGTATTTCCCTGTACATGAATGGAATTATACCGATGATGCTAGATCTGAATAGATAAGTCATCATACTTTATGGCAAGAGCTCATTAAATAAATTATCAGCAAAATAGCAGAATATCTCATTAAATAAAATATTGAAGACTTCTTTAAAGTCTGAATTATATGTTCCTGTGTTTGTTTTTCTTAATTCGAGTTTTATTGTATGTAATATTTCCATTTTTGTGATTTTTCCAAAAATTTCCATTTTAACCTAAATGATTTTGTAGGAATTGCTTGTCAACTAAAACAATATTTCTTTAATAATAAAAAATATGCAGCATTTATTAAAATACGAAGTTTTAATTACCTAGTTTTGAGTAGCACATGTGTAAACTACCTCCCTTAGATTCGTGTATTGTTAACGATTTGGTTTTGGGGACCACACCACTGCCGACTAGTAATGGACTTACCCTATAGGAAAATAAGATTGCATAAAGAGGTCATGTATGCCATGGCCGTGAGCTTACGAATGATAAATAATTGATATCGATAATCGCATAAGTTTTGTTTTAGAACTTCATTATGGTGGCCTGGTTACAAAAAAAAAAAATAAGCGACACCCCAGTGGTGTGGTCGTCGTGTCGTTGATAATACACGCCTATATTACGCAAGCCACGCTCGGCAAACTGAAATATGCTTTTGTAACAGAAGGGCATAAATCATAAGGCACAGTATAATCACACTTGATTTAATATTTTTAAATTCAACAGAGTTTTGGCGTTATCGCTGAATCGTAGTAACAAGGGACGAAAATGAGGTTGTAGGGCATTTTAAAGCGTTTCCCCCCACCGGAGGCGTCCGGTAGTTATGGCGGTGGCTTGGCTTGGCTGTGATTGGCTGGCTCGGGTGGCAGGCTGTGATTGGCTGAGGCAGTGTGTTGTAACATTCGGCCGTCCTGAAACAATGATTGCTCCCGCAATGGGAGAAGGCTTAGTTAACTTTCAAGTAGGTCAATAAGATCTTCAGTTTCAAGTTGTTCATCAGAACTACTGGCACTGTCAGATACAGGAACGGTACTGCGATAAGGTCTCAAGGAATCCGCTGCAACCAGGCCTATAAAGGCCTTGTAACCTCGGAGTCCCTTGATACTTCGAATCCTGTATCTGTCATTACCCACCACCTTGGTTACGATGTATGGACCTGAATAAATGTCATCTAGCTTAGTGTTAACTTTTGTGGCGCTACTTGTTGGTGCTTGCCGCCAAAGAACTAAGTCACCCTTTTTATAGATGTGGCTTGTTTTGCGTTTCTTGTCAAAGTTTCGCTTCATCCTGTCGCTTGCTACCCTTAACTGAGCACTAGCTTTGTTGCGCCTGATCTCCACTGGCTCACTAGTACTTTCATTAGTAATGTCACAACGTGGCCTAGAACTTTTGGCAAACATCAAATCATAGGGCCTATAGGTCGTACTTTCATTTATGGTATTGTTGATACCCCAGAGAATGTCAGGTAAGCTGTTAGCCCAATTATTTGCAGCTTCACTTGGGTCTGTGGCACGCAACGCATTCAATATGGTTCGGTTGGTCCGTTCAACTTGACCATTGGCTCGCGGGCATGCAACTGAGGTCAAGATGTGCCTAAACTGCCTGTCAGTTGAAAACTTTTTAAAATATCTACTAGTGAAAGCCTTCCCATGATCACTCACAAGTTTATCCGGATATCCAAATAAGCTAAATATTTTTTTAAGTGTCGTAATAGTTTCTACCGAATTTACTGTTCGAGTGGGCTCAGCAATAACAAATTTTGAAAAAGCATCTGTCATAACTAGCATGTACTGATAACCTTTCACTGTTTTGCAAAAGGGGCCTAAATGGTCCACATGCACCATGAGCATAGGCTCTGTGGGTTTGGGAATAGGGAACAATTTTCCTTCTTTCTTTCCATGATCTCCTTTACCATAAGCACAATGAAGACATGCTTTGACATACTTTTGAATAAAGCGAGTCATTTTAGGAAACCAATAATCTTTTTTTATCAAATCCATACATCTTTGGATACCCACATGACCAATATCATCATGGTGCATTTGGACCAGCCTCCATCGAGCTAATGCTGGCACTACGAGGCGATTACCATGCAATGTCTTTCTATATAACCTCTCATTAATGAACCCATAATTGTTGTTTATTTCGGTAGCAGCTGAGCCATCTTTAAGCTGGTCAATGATTCGCTTTAATTTGTCATCCTGGTACTGGACGGTATAGAACCAGTCTGACACTTCAAGGCGATTGACATTCATAGTATCGACTGGGTTCCTACTTAACGCGTCTACATGCTTCATTCTTTCTCCGGGTCTATACTCTACACTCATATCAAAGTCTTGGATTGACAACCACCACCTGGCAATACGTGGAATAATGTCACGTTGTTAGAAATATACCTTCAAGGAGTTTGTATGTGTTCCATTGTAAACTCTATGTTGTCTATAGTAAGGTTTATAGACAGATGTCACTAGTTTAGTCTGATCGTTTTGCCTGTGCGGTGCACAATACATTTGGAATCTTATAATGTGTTTTTATTGAGTAGCTCACGGAATCCAACATGGTAGCAGAGCGTTATGCTTTAAATTCACTACTCTTATTATTATTTTCCAAGTATGCGCGTGTGATTTTGTAAAATTATTTTCAAAATTTATTCGCAAGAAAAACAAAGAACAAAATGAAAAAAGCAAAGAAAGAACAAAGCACACCACATTCTTGGAATGAGGCTTTGCAGACAGAACAAGGAAATAAAATGACAACCGTCAATCAAAATTTTTCGATAGAAAAATTATCCGGGATTCAAGATTATTCATCCTGGAAATTTATGATGCGGATGGTGCTCATCCATGACGATCTTTGGGATTGTGTGGGCACAACTGAAAATAAAAACGAAAACGCGAAGAAGCAGGAAAAGGCGCTCGCGAAAATCGCCTTGAGCGTGAAGCCTTGTGTATTTCCACTAATTAGAAATGCCAAGTCGGCTAGCGAAGCGTGGAGCAACCTGCAGAAGGCATACGAGGACCGAGGCTTGTCACGACGACTCGGATTGCTTCGCACATTGTTCGCCATTAAATTAAGCGTATGTGCGAGTATGGAGACATATGTGAACAAGGTCATAGATACATCGCAACAACTGAGCGACATCGGAGCGGCTTTAGAAGATGACTTCGTGGCCGTGATTTTACTCAGCGGTTTGACAAGCGATTACGACCCGTTGATTATGGCTCTAGAACATTCGAACGTGTCACTGTCAAGTGAAAATGTCAAAGCAAAATTGCTTCTAGAAAATGCGAGACGCGACGAAAAAAGCGAAAATGTTACGGCTTTAGCAGCTCGGAAAGCACCCAAGCCAATTAAGTGCTTCAGATGCAAAAAGAGTGGGCATTTCAAGAAGGATTGTCCTGACAACTCTGACGGCAAGAAGAGTGGCAGGAAAAGCCAGGTGCATCTCACAGCGTTGGCCGCAGGAGTCAAGAGAGACGTTTGGTACGTCGACAGTGGTGCGGCGCAGCATTTTTGCAATGATCGCAAGTATTTAACAGATTTTACTATTGAAAAGCCGAAGAAGGTCTTAATCGCCAATGGTGAAGCATTGCCGACAGCTGGAAAAGGAACTGCGCAAACTGTGCTAAAGGACAATAGTGTGAGATCGATAAGTAATGTGTACTTAGTCCCAAAATTGTCTGCTAATTTGTTATCTGTTAGTGCGATGGATAAGAAAGGTTTCGAAATTGTGTTTCGTTCTGGCGTGTGTACAGTCTATGACAATGGGGAGGTTTTGGCTACAGCTACCCTGAGAGATGGTATTTATGAACTTGATGCCATTGAAACTGTTTCTGTTTCGTGTAGCGAGCCATCCTCGCAGGCAATGTGTTCGTCTTTGTCTGTAGGTACAGGTGACAGCAAAGCAGTGCCGACACGTCAATTGAAGGTTGATAGTCGTCATGTTACCGTGAGCGTGAAGCAAGCGCCGCAGTCCCCTGCTACTGGAAGCCAGTCAACGCAACAAATTTGGCACCATCGTCTAGCGCATCTGAACACCCGAAGCATGGAGTTACTGCGAAAAGGTATGGTCAAGGGTATTTCTTATGACAACAATAACTTTCGGTCGTGTGTTTCCTGCATCTTAGGTAAACAGACTAAGTTGCCATTTCCGAAGAAATCGGAGACCAGAGCCAAGGAAATTCTTGGAATAATTCACAGTGACGTCATGGGACCACTGCCGTGCCCGTCCCTAGGTGGGAAAAGATATTTTCTGTTGTTTATTGACGACCTGTCACGAAAAACATTCGTTTATTTTCTTAGGAGGAAGGATGAGGTTTTCGAGATGTTTAAAGAATTTAAAGCTCTCGTAGAAAACCAAACCAATAAGAAAATAAAAGTTCTTCGTACAGACAATGGTGGTGAATATGTCAATTCTAATTTTCAGAAGTTCCTGAAGAAGCATGGGATTCGACATCAGACCACGGTTCCAAGGTCATCAGCTCAGAACGGGGTCGCAGAACGCGCGATCAGAACCGTTACGGAGAAAGCCAGGTGCATGCTCCAGGAAGCAGGTTTGAAAAAGGAATTCTGGGCAGAAGCAGTCAACACTGCCGTCTACCTGAAGAATCGCTCTCCAACTAAGGCTGTGATGGGCAGTACACCGGAAGAAAAATGGACAGGTAAAAAGGAGAATCTGAGTTACCTACGCATTTTTGGTTGTCAAGCTTATGTACAGCACAAACGGGACAAATTAGATCCCAAAAGTAAGAAATATATTTTTGCCGGATACTGTGACGAGTCAAAGGGTTACAGATTGATAGATCCGGCGAGCTCGAAGAATGTCATAAAAGCAAGAAATGTCATTTTTCTAGAACATGCTTTTTGGAATAACACTTCATCGGATGAGGATGATAGTTCACGTTACACGATTGGTTTGTTTCCGAACAATGTAACTGTCACCGATAATGTTCCAGTGCAACCTGCCTCACCCGATTTACCCCAAGAGCACGCAGAAATATCTAACGAAAACTGTCAAGATAACAGCGTCATTACGACAGATGATTCTGAGAGCAGTAGTGAGACTCTGAATGACTCTGCGGATGAGACGTATGTCCCAGGAGATTCCACACTGGAAGACTACGAGAACTCTACGGACGAAAGTAGTGAGTTTGAGTCAGCTAGTGTAGCACGCACTGTTTGCAGTGACACTGAAGACCCTCAGACAGTACGCGAGGCACTGAATGGCCACGAAGCAAGTAAGTGGAAAGCCGCGATGGCGGAAGAGTATAAATCCTTCATCGATAATAAGTGTTGGACTCTGACTGACCGCGACACGAAGCAAAGGCCTGTCAAATGCAAGTGGATCTTTAAAAGAAAGCTTGGCCTTGACGGGGAAATATTGAGGTACAAAGCGCGCCTCGTTGCAAAAGGTTATACCCAGAAATACGGTATTGATTACGAAGAAACGTTTTCTCCTGTAGTACGATATTCCACTATACGTACGTTACTAGCTTTAGCAACGGAACATAACATGAATATTAAGCATCTGGATGTAAAAACGGCCTTTTTGAATGGAGATTTAAAGGAAACCGTTTTTATGGAGCAGCCAGAAGGCTACAAGATTAAAGGTCAAGAAGATAAAGTTTACAAGTTGAATAAGGCCATATACGGACTGAAGCAAGCTTCAAAGTCTTGGTATGAGAAAATAAATGGCGTTTTGACGAGCAAAATGAAATTTAAACGTTTATCTTCCGAACCTTGTGTTTATGTCAAGTCGAGCGGGAAATCTGTGATTATAATTGCTCTCTATGTTGATGATATAATGCTGTTTTCTTCAGCTGGTTCCCGAGATGTGGCAGGAATCAAAGAAGAATTAAAGAAGGCCTTCGAAATCAAAGATTTAGGGCCAGCACACCACATTCTTGGAATGAGGCTTTGCAGACAGAACAAGGAAATAACTCTAGACCAGTCAAGCTATATTAAGAAGGTGCTAGAACGATTTCACATGTCAGATTGCAAACCTGCACGAACACCTATGGAGAAAGGTCTGAAGCTCGTGAAATCTACAAAGAAGGATTGTACGCACGACTACAGAGGCCTGATAGGATGTCTGATGTACATAGCGGTATGTACGCGGCCGGATATTGCACATGCTGTCAGCTCGCTCAGTCAGTTCAACGACGCTTACAACGAGACTCACTGGAAGGCAGCAAAACGCGTTCTTCGCTATCTAAAAGGTACGCCTGATCATTATTTAACTTTTCAGAAGTCAGGCTTGGACATCGTCGCATATGCTGACGCTGATTTTGCATCAAATGAGGTCGATCGCCGATCTTATACCGGTTATGTGTTCAAAATTGGAAATTCTACCATCTCTTGGGAGAGTAGAAAACAAAAAACAGTGGCTCTTTCAAGCACAGAGGCCGAATATATGTGTCTGTCGGATGCTTGTAAAGAAGCACTTTTTCTACGCAAGTTTCTGTTCGAAATTTACGGGGTACAGTATAGGATTACGTTGTTTAATGATAATCAGTCTGCACTGAAGTTGTGCACTAATTCTATGTACCATGCCAGAACGAAACACATTGACGTGAGACATCATTTCATTAGGGAAATTGTTGAGGAAGGTACAGTTGTTATAAAATACCTATCTACTGATGAAATGGTGGCCGATGTTTTAACGAAACCGTTGGTAAAGGAAAAACATGATAAGTTTGTATGTCATTTATTTCTATCATTAAATAAATGATATGCGATGGTTCTAAGCAGTAGATAAGGCATACTTGCAGAAGTATAATTTGTTTTAGATCCGTATCACATAGTTTTTTGAATATTTACTGTTTATATGTGACGGATGCTTTGATAAATTTATGCTTTTGCTGTGTTTTGTTGTTGTCATGTTATAGTATATTTTTAGACAGCGGATGTGTCTACACTTAGATATTTTATTGTGGGTAATGTGATTTACATGAGTTTATATTGGATCAAGGGCCAGTGTTAGAAATATACCTTCAAGGAGTTTGTATGTGTTCCATTGTAAACTCTATGTTGTCTATAGTAAGGTTTATAGACAGATGTCACTAGTTTAGTCTGATCGTTTTGCCTGTGCGGTGCACAATACATTTGGAATCTTATAATGTGTTTTTATTGAGTAGCTCACGGAATCCAACACACGTTTGGTTAGGGTGGCACGAACCGCCGTGCAGTCAGTCACGATCTTAACGTGTTTACCTACAATGTACACCCTAAATCTACGCAAAGATTCGACCACGGCGAGCGTTTCAAGCTCGTAACTGTGATACACGCTTTCTTCCTTACTAGTTACCCTACTAAAATACATAACCGGGCGTAGTGACTTATCAGTCTGTTGTTGTAACAAAATGCCTGCGATGCCTGATTTGCACGCATCCGTGTGAATCTCCGTTGGCAGTACAGGGTCCAATGATATTCTAATATCATTGGCAGGGTCATACAAAGCAAGTATAGGTTTCGTACACAAACACTGTTTTAATTGTTCAAAACTATTAGATTGTTCACTGCCCCAATTCCACACAACGTTTTTCTTTGTTAAATCTGTTATTGGGCGCGCAATAATAGCGAAATTTTTAATAAATTTACGGAAATAACTACATAACCCAATAAATTGACGTATCTCGTGAACATTACTAGGGATGGGAAACTGCGACACTGCTGCCAACTTCGATTCACCCGGTTGAATGCCATTCGATGAAATTTCATGTCCTAAATATGTGATTTTATTTTGTAAGAATGAACACTTACTCATATTTAGCTTTAAATTTTCTGATTTTAATTTATGAAGAACCTTCTCTAAAATATCTAAACCGGACTGCACATCGACAGAAGGTAGCAATAAATCGTCTAAAAATGCTAATACTTCATATTCGTTCGAAAAGTCGTTGCAAGTTTTCATACTACCGCCTTTAGAAACGTTATTGGTATTTCGTATAGAATCTACGATCTTGTTTATGAGTCGCATAAAAACAGACGGTGCGTTAGCCAGACCAAATCGAACACGAGTATATTCAAAGTGCCCCTGAGGTGTTATAAAAGCTGTTTTGTGTATGTCTTCGGGGGCGATTTTAACTTTATGGTAACTTTGTGCTAAATCAAGACTTGTGAAGAAATTCTTGCCAGCTAACTTTGATACCTGATAATCGATGTTGGGCAACGGATACCTATCTTTAACTGTAATGGCGTTAAGCGCCCGAAAATCGACACAGAGCCTGCTATCTCCATTCTTTTTCTTCACGAGGATAACTGGAGAAGCGAAACATGACTGACTCTCGGATTATACCTGCATCTAATAACTCTGACACTTTGGACCTAACTATATCCTGCTCACTATGAGACAAACGGTAAGGTTGGCGGTATATAGGCTGTTCACTTGTTAATGTTATTCTCATTTGTAATAAATCTGTACATCCCAAGTCTTGTGTTTTATTCGCAAAACAGTCACTGTAATTTGTTAATAAAGTGATTAGACTATCGTGATCGTTTTTATTCAATTTACCCGACCTGATATCATCTACGTTTACTCCCCCAATAGTGCTTGCATTGGCTAGGCTAGTGTGCAATAGAGACGCAGTAGGCTGGCTATAGTCATTATTGGCTTTGGCTGCGGAATTCGATGGCAAAGTGTACTTTGGTAGACTAACCTGAACATCCGGTAGTGGCGAAGTGATGCAACTGTCTGCTCTGGTCAGTACTTGGCCAGGCTCCCAGATGATATTTTGAGCGCCATTGTTGACGATCTTGATATACCCGCCGGGGCCTCTTAGCTGGGTGGCAGGAATCGAGTAGGTTATCCCTCGCAGCTCATAATGTTGTGGCGTAGTGACAACATCGTTGCCTTCATCATTGTCCAGCACATTAACTTTGATGATGGAATGTCCAGGCAGTAGGCACTCTTTTTCTGCAGTGACGACCTTGAAGCGAGTGCGCTCTTCAATTACATCCATGTGTCTTGTAAAATCGATACCTTGTTTGAGGGTGGCTCTTCCTTCGCTGACCACCAAAGTCATACCGTCGCTGTTGATAATCGGTTGCCCAACTAACAGATTTATGTTCCCCATCTCCACGTTTGATAAATGAGCCTTGCAGGGAATAAGTATACCGTCGATTTCCAGCTGGAAAGTTACTTTTCCGCGGGTCGGTAAATGTTCTCCAGAGAAGCTTTTGAGGACGGTGTTAGTCGGGATAATTTCGAGACCCAGCAGTTTAGAGACGTGAGTAGAAAGCACGTTAACTTGACTGCCGGTGTCAATGTAAGATTTAACGTATATGTCATTGATTTTAACCGTTTTTTCGTAAATCTTGTTATAGTTTTGTAGAAGCTTGATCTCTTTGACTTTATCATCGACTTGTGTCGCATGTTTCGGGGCGTTTACACAGCGCGTAGCAATGTGGCCTTGCTTACCACATTTGAAGCATGTTCGCGAATCAGGATACGGGCAGCTGCGTAGTATGTGGCCAGTTTTTTTACAGCGTGGGCACGGGTCGACGTCTGGGTTGATAGGAGTATATTTTTTATCGTTTCCTTGTCGATTGCCGGCATCTTTATTTGGCGCACGCGTTCCGCTTGACGTTGATGGAGGTTGGTAATCATCCAGCGCGCAAAGGAAGCCTTCATATAATTCTTCAGGTCGCTCGCACTGGTAAGCTCTGGCATTCGCTTGGATGGTGGTAGGCCGCGAATGATGCAGGAAACAATTGCGTTGTCGGACAACTTACACCGGAAGCACATGGCCACTTTGTCCTGGTAGTATTTCGTCATCGATTCTGTAGCTTGTTTCTTCCTGTTCATCATCTCTTCCAACATGGTACCGAAATCGCGATGTCTGGGAAACGCACGTATCAACATCTGCTTCCAATCTTCCCATGAATAATCATATTCATCTAGCCGATTGTACCATCTTCTAGCTTGACCTCTTAATCTGTCTTGCAGGTAAAATGACTTTGTGGTTTCACTCCAGCCGTGAATCTCGCCGAGTTGATCGACCTTTTTGAGCCATGCTGTAGTAGTAGTGCATTCTTCACTGTCGGGGTCAAACTCTGGTATTAGTGAGACCGCGCGGAGTTCTTTTCTTGTGGTGATGGAGGGTATTTCTTCGTTCAACTCACGCATTGCTTTTTGTACCTCGGTTTCTAAAAGTCTTCTAAGGATTTTCCGGGCTGGAGGCGTGTCTGGTGATTTGACTTCGTCTTCATCGCTGCTTGAATCTGAAGCTTTTTCACATTGGGATTCTCGCCTACCTGCCGTATGGCGTACCCTTGCTGCATCGGCGTGATTACGTTTCATGGCTTACACTATTTATCACACTTCTGAAGATGTAACAGAAGGGCATAAATCATAAGGCACAGTATAATCACACTTGATTTAATATTTTTAAATTCAACAGAGTTTTGGCGTTATCGCTGAATCGTAGTAACAAGGGACGAAAATGAGGTTGTAGGGCATTTTAAAGCGTTTCCCCCCACCGGAGGCGTCCGGTAGTTATGGCGGTGGCTTGGCTTGGCTGTGATTGGCTGGCTCGGGTGGCAGGCTGTGATTGGCTGAGGCAGTGTGTTGTAACACTTTAGATATTTTTTTATGATAATTGCCAATGCAATGAATCCAATTTAGTTTTTTTCATACGACACTCGGCACCTTCCTATTCGCCCCGCGAGAATAATTGGCGTGATGTGTGGCTAACATCACCGCCGCCTCTGAGATTAAAGGTATTATTCATTCTAATTCTGTTCCCACGATCAGCAAACGATTAAATGTCGCACTCTCTGCAGTGCCCCGCTTGCAAAGGTAACGCTTATTAGCGTCTGGGGGCGCCCGGGCCACCTACTACTGGGACGCTCCCGACTAGGCTCTGCCCTAGGTATGCAGCTGTCGGCACGTCGACCTTATTTTGGAGTTTACCAGATGTTGGAGCAGGATTATGTAAAGATTTAAATAGGTGGCGTTCTGTGGTTTCTGCCTACACCCATGGGTTAAAGGCGTGAATTTATGCTAGGCGAGGCCCACTACCTATCCTTCAGGAGGTTTAACATTTAGGTACTTGAAAGATGTGTAGGTAATGTTAAAAATTCTAGCGTAAAGAACATGCTATATTGTTTTGTTTTTGGTCTTTCGGAACACGATATTTATTAAGGGATTACAGTTATGGACGTCGAGTCCAAGGAGCCTATCGAGTCTTTTTAAAGTCCGAAGACCTTTTGTCATTTTCATAAATCAAGCAAAACCTTAAACAATCATAAAATAAATCTAAACATGCAACACCTTTGCAGTACGTATTAAATCCATGACTCGACTCGAGCTCATTAGATTTTTCATCGACAATTGTTACATAATCTGTGTCCTATCCTCCGAATGTCAAAATAAGAAAAACAAAAACATCATAGACAAACATTATCAGTCGCAGTCGATGTCATTTGTTCTAATTCTCGATTTGTTTAGGAAGTTAAAAATATCTATTTAATAAACGAGTAGCTTCTAAAATCTACTTTTGTGTTAGAGGTTGATTATTCTCTATGGTTTTTGTATTGTCAAAATATAAGAAAAAGAAGCACTTAAAATAATAGAATTATATTAGCTGTCAAAAGGAGAAATATATGGTTTTAATTTCACGGATTTAAATTCCTCACAACATGGTAGCAGAGCGTGGTTCTTTTTAAAATCGATATTACAAAATACGATAACAGTGTTTATTAGTGAATATGGCAACCAAACCAGATATCACGAGATTTAACATTGGGAACCTAGATGGCACCAACTGGTTGATATGGAAGTATAAAATATCTATGTTACTGAAGGGAATCCCAAAAGCCCTAGATCTATTAGAAGGTAGATATGAAAAAGCTTTATGTACAGATGACAAAACTGCTTCAGAAAAGTTTCAAGAACTAGATAGCACGGTTCTTATAATTCTTACGAGCAATATGAAAGATGAAATTGTTCAAAGAATAATGCGTTTCGAGTCTTCTAAAGAAGTATGGGATGAACTAAAAAGGTTGTTTGATGGAGATGGTGACGATTTAGTATATGACAATTGCCTAAAGTTCTTTGAGTACAAGAAGCAACTGGATGACAATATGGCTATACATCTTTCAAAGCTGAAGAATATTTGGTTCAAACTAAACAAAGAAATTACGAAGCTTGAAGGAAACAATGAGTTACCAGAGGTACTATTGATATGTAAGATTTTAGATACTTTACCAGAGGAATACCTTACTTTCAAATCTAGTTGGCTACTTATGAGTAAAAAGGAGAGGACTATAGAGAGACTAACCTCACAACTCTGTGCCTTTGAAAGAAACATAGATACACAGGCTTCTATGTCTACAAGTGTGAGTAACCAAGCTCTTACAGTTAAAGCTTTTCAGAAGAAAGTAAACAAGGCTTACAATAAAAAGATAAAGTGCAATTACTGTGGTCAAGATGGACACAAGGTAAGAAAATGCTCTAAGTGGTTGAGTGATGGTCGACCTCCCAAGCCAAACACAAATACAAATAATGTGAATAGTACAGTCCTAATGAACGTTGACAGATGCTTATACCCTGACAAAGATAATTGGTATCTGGACAGTGGAGCTACAAGCCACGTCACATTCAGGAGAGATTTATTCCATACGTTTGAAGTTTTTGGTTCACAGCATACGGTAATGACAGCGAATGGCGAGAAAGTAGATGCCACTGGTAAAGGTGACATAAAACTTGAAGCTACGGTTGGCGATCATAAAGAAATGATAACCTTATGCGATGTGTGGTGTGTGCCAACACTGCAGAAAAATTTATTCTCATTATTAGCAGCGCAAGATAGATTACCGCAAAGTTTATTTGAATCTGACCCCGAGTTCTGTAGATTGAAATCTAAAGGTCAAGTCAAAGTTACAGGCATTCGAAAGAAAAGAGGAGGGCTGTTTAAACTTAATGTGAAGAATGTAATGCCACCAATTCTAGTCGAAATTAATGCACTGATACGCCAAGATGTATTACAGATTTATCATGAAAGACTTGTACATCAAAGCAAAACGCATGTGAAGAAGTTAATTGAAAGGGAACTGAAGATTAAGGTACCGAATAATACACATGAATGTTGCGAAGGTTGTAGCTTTGGAAAAATGAAAAGGCGACCTTTTGGAACCAGAGACAGAGCAAAGATACCTGGCGAGATGATACATTCAGACGTGTGTGGACCTTTTCCATTTTCATACAAAAGATATCAATATTTCGTTCTATTTAAAGACGATTTCAGCAAATACCGTTATGTATACTTCATGAAACAGAAGTCTGAAGTCCATTTAAAGCTTCAACTGATGCTAGAAGAAAGCAAAGTAGCTGGTCATGTAGTAAAAGAACTATTAAGCGACAATGGTGGAGAGTTTGACAACGAGAAAACTCGAACAATACTACAAAGATATGGCATCAAGCATAGATTGGTTATGCCATATACGCCACAGCAAAATGGTTGTAGTGAAAGGGAGAATAGAACGCTTGTCGAAGCCGCTCGTGCCATGATGTACGCGCACGAAGAGTTGCCTATTGCCTGTTGGGCAGAACTTATAAATACCGCAGCGTATGTGCTAAATCGTACAGGACACACTCCTATTGATGGTAAATCACCATACGAATTATGGTTTAACAAGAAACCAAAGATAAGTCATTTAAGAATCATTGGAAGTCCTTGTTATGCCCATGTACCCAAGCAAAAGCGTACGAAATTGGACAAGAAAGCAAAAAAATGTTTATTGATCGGTTATGATAATGATGACGGGTATCGTCTTCTGGATGGAAATTCACTGGTACGATCAAGAGACGTAGTATTTCAAGAGTCAGCAGTCTGCAGATCTGACATGAAATTGAATATTGGATCTAAATCTGCTGAGGAAAACTCTGAGATGGAAATAAGTCTACGATTACCAACGAATCTTTCTGCAAGGGAGGAGAATAATAGAACGATTCATGATGTAAGGGAGGAAGCAAATGAAAGTACAGATACATTTCAAGAGTGTATACCTCCTGAATCGTTTGAAGATACACCTAACACAGAGATAAATAACGGAATCCCAGAATTATCTTCGGAAACTCAAGATGAGCATGATGAAACTGATGATGTGGACAACGATTTATCAGAGCAAACATTACCAGAACGCTTGGAAGCGATAAACGATGAGATTTTGCCAGATAGAGAAATAGAGAATGAAGGACGAATAACTCTTCGAGACAGATCAAAGCTAAGACCTCCTGCAAGACTTGGTGACTACGTAATGATATCAGTAGATGATAAGACTGAAAATGATGAACCTACAACATATACTGACGTACTACAGAGTCAAGACAAGGAGCATTGGTTTAAAGCAATGAAAAGTGAAATTAAGTCCTTAGAAGAAAATAAAACCTGGTCTCTAGTTGATCTACCCAAGGATCGCAAAGCTATCTCGTGCAAATGGATCTATAAAATCAAAACGAACGCTGATGGTACAATCGACAAATACAAAGCAAGGCTTGTTGCTCGAGGTTTTTCCCAACAACCCGGAGTTGACTTTGACGAAACGTTTAGTCCTGTTGCAAAAATGACGACAATCAGATCGATCATAAGTGTTGCTGCAAACGAAGGTTTATCTCTTACTCAATTTGATGTCACAACTGCTTTTCTAAATGGGTCTATCGATGAAGAGATATACATGAAACAGCCAGAAGGTATCAATGACGGAACTAAACGAGTTTGCAAGTTAAAGAGAAGTCTATACGGACTTAAGCAAGCACCAAGATGTTGGAATAAGTGCATCGTGGATTACTTGAAGACCATAGGCTTTCAACAAAGTCAAAGTGATCCTTGCTTATTTATTCGAAAGCGATTGCAAAATAAAATCATTTTGGCATTATATGTCGATGACGGACTCGTAGCTGCAACAAAGCAGAAGGATGCAGATAAGTTTATGGCAGAACTTAAACGAAGGTTTAAGATAACCGTAAAGCCTGCAGACTACTATCTAGGTTTGCAACTACTATACAAAGATGATGGCTCCATAAGTATAACGCAGAAACATTACACTGAAAAGGTTTTAGCTAGGTTTGGGATGAACAGCTGTAAATCAGTAACTACACCTATTATCAGAGATTCGGAACTACGACAGTCTGAAAGAGAGGGCATAGACGAGAAGTCATACCCTTATAGGCAAGCTGTTGGTGCCTTAGCGTACCTCATGGTAGGAACACGACCTGATATTGCCTACGCTGTTGGTGTCGTTTCCAGAAGCCTAGAAAATCCTTCAAAAGAAGATGTATTAAAGGTAAAGCGAATAATGCGCTATCTACAAGGGACATCAAGCTATGGAATAACGTACAAAAAGGATTGCAAGTCCGGAATATTAGAAAGTTTTAGTGACTCCGATCATGCAGGAGACGTCAAGGACGGTCGCTCGACTAGTGGCATCCTTTGTTTATACGCTGGCGGACCTATCTCCTGGGCAAGTCGTAAACAGTCATCGGTTGCTATTTCCTCGACTGAAGCTGAAATAGTTGCAGCCAGCGAAACAGCACGAGAAATAGTATGGCTGCAAAGACTATTTGATGAAATTTCTGCTCTGAAGGATGTTCCCATACTGCAAATTGACAATGACGCCGCTGTGAAGTTGGCTCAAAATCCTGAACTGCATAGAAGAACAAAGCACATTGCAATCAGACACTTCTATGTGAGAGAACTAGTTGCAGATGGAAGACTTAAGGTTCAGCACGTTGGTACACAACTTCAAAGTGCTGATTTCTTAACAAAGGCTCTTAGCAGGCCATCTATGATAACAATATTGAACCGAATTGGTTTACATTGTTTGTTAAATTAGTATTTTTTTTTATAATAGACTGTACAAAAGGGAGGATGTTAGAGGTTGATTATTCTCTATGGTTTTTGTATTGTCAAAATATAAGAAAAAGAAGCACTTAAAATAATAGAATTATATTAGCTGTCAAAAGGAGAAATATATGGTTTTAATTTCACGGATTTAAATTCCTCACAACATTTTGAACATATAAAACCTAATCGACTGCCCAGAAGTATTGCCCATAAGTTTGTAACTACGTGAAAGAAATGGAATACTGTGAACATCGAATTTTTTAAGACGTAAATATCATCATGTCTTCAACCTTGGAACATGAAGATTTAGAGAATGTGGCTCTGGTTAGAATGGAGGACGTGCAGCCTTCGCGAGACAGGATAGACAGGACCGTAGACATACACATTCCGCCTCCAGACGAAGAAATCTTCGAGTACTGTATCGTTGATAAAGTAGAGTATGAAAATGATGGTGATAGCGACTCGAATATAGGCAGTATGGTTTCCATACATTCCGAAGAAATGGTTGAAGAAGAAGAGGAAGATAGCGATGGGGAACTGATCGTTCCGGAGGTTTTGGAGGTACCTATAGAGATAAATGTCCCTATGGTGAGCTTTTTTCCAACTCTGAAACGCTATTGATTTTGTTGCTTTATTTAGTTTATTTTAATTGAACTCTTTTGTTAATTAATCTTGCAGCTAAATCATAAACTTACTAATAATTTTTGCTATAGAAATGTTGCATTTCCACTTAATTCTTTTACTTTTGCATTAAATTTTGGAGATTTTATCATTTTTTTTATCTCTCAGTTATGATTGTGTCTTAGAAAGTTCTAGCAGCGATCTCATTTATAAAACCTTTGTTACAATAATAATCATTACTATTTCCTCACCAGAAAGCCAGTGAAGTAAAGTCAGAGGCCAAACCTAACCACTCAGACAGTTGGCCAACACTAGAAATATTGCCAGGCGGTGTTATCAAGAATGCAGTTGATTGTGAATCAATTCCTGTTAAGACGGAAACCCAGCCCGCAGTGACCGGAGAGATGATGTATGCGTGTGCAAAGTGCTCGCAGGTGTTCAAGTACCTGTTCTGCTTAGTAAAACATGTGAAATGGCACGAAGACCAGAATAAAGTGAAGAAAGCTTCGAATTTAAAGAAAATGAGTGAGTTTTGTTCTTTTTGAAAATTTTTCTAATAGTTATGTTGATACTTGTTAATATTTTATTTTTTGTGTTGCATTAAATGACTTTTTAATTATTAAATAAATCTTAAAATTATGAAATCTTAAAATAAAAGTTTCCAATATTAGACACAGTTTATAGATTATAATGCTAAATAATTTAATAAAATTAATGTGCAAATTGTTCTTCTTTATAAGTATACGGCCATATTGTGGTAATTGTGTAGTCAAAAACTTAGAAAATAACATAAAAAATATATTAAGGTAAGTAGTATTATAAAACAATATTAATTAAATATTTAAATAATTTATAGATCCACCAAACTATGCAGCGGCCGGACTATTTGGCCTTAAAAAACGTTTTTTATTTAAATTGTCAGTTGCCACAATATGGCTTTTGGTTGGTCTATAATCGTGGGAAAATTAGATAAATTCATGCCTGTTTTCCATGGCAGTAGGTAGAAACTACAAAATCCCATCTGCTACGGTCCTTACATACTCCTTTCGCATTTAAACACTTGCAGAATTTATTAAGAAAAGAAACAAATTAAAACATCATCTTCCTGCCGTTGTCCCATTCTACTTGGGGTCGGTGCAACGTTTTCTTGTTCGATTCTCCCCTGTTAGACGTCACGGCATTATTTACTCTTTTCTCTTTCATATCATTCCTCACACCATCCATCTATCTTTTCTTTGGTGTTCCTCTCCATCCATTGACATTCATATCCATCACTCTTTTAATACATGTTTCATTCCTCCTCATTATAACTTCCTTTAAATTTTTCTGTAACAGGTGCCATTTTTAAACTACCTCTAAAATAATAATCAGTATTCGTCTACAGTTATAAACTCATTGCTTACTTTATCCAGCCTTGTCACTTCACACTTCCATCTCAACATAAATAAAAAAAATCAAGTATCAAAATTATTAGGAACCTGTAACCTGAAACCAACCTAATTTGCACTATGTTAAAGCTTATTTCTTAATTAAAACTGTTGTTTTTTTTCAGCACCACTAGAAAAAGAGTTGGTTTTGATAAAGACAGAGAGAAGTGAATTGGACCAGGAATATAAAATGAAGAAAATTGAAGTTTTAGCAAGGTGTGTATCAAGATCATAGTTATTATTTACATCACCCTAATCATTCTCCTGCCCTTATCCCAATTAATTTGGGGTCGGCGTGTCTTCTTCTTCCATACTTCTCTATTAATCGTCATCTCATCAGACACCTCCTTGCGATTTCATATTTCACACAGTCCACCTCATATACCCATCCACATTCA
The DNA here is from genome assembly GCA_949152445.1 of Cerastis rubricosa. Taxonomy (NCBI): domain Eukaryota; kingdom Metazoa; phylum Arthropoda; class Insecta; order Lepidoptera; family Noctuidae; genus Cerastis; species Cerastis rubricosa. Next base: position 11,952,117 of record OX424548.1, on the reverse strand, counting down.
TACTCAAAAATTTCCTCACAATATTTTGTTCATTCTCTCAACTCAAGTTTTCAGTCACTGGCGCCACTTTCAGACTTCTTCATAAGTACTCATTTCTTATTTTATCCATTCGCGTAATACCACACGTCCCCCTTGCTAAAGGGGCATTCTCATCGGCACAAATACTCGGGCTCTCACAGCCACATGCAAACACTTTTTTTATTTATAACAATCAATTCAATTAATATAAAGTTGACTGATACAATGGTTCTATTTTTTTTTCAGAATGGCAGAGGCAGTTGGGAAAATAAACAATGCGAAAGGAATTTTTAATAAATAGTTACACCTAGTTTTTGTTTTATTTTACTATCATCATCAGCCTAGAAAAAACCGGCCAAGTGCGAGTCGGACTCGCGCACGAAGGGTTCCGTACCATTATTTATAAAAACGAAAAAAAAAAACTTTTTTGTATGCGAGCCCCCCTTAAATATTTATTTTTTTCTGTTTTTATTATTTGTTATTATAGCGTCAACAGAAATACATAATCTGTAGAAATTTCAACTGGCTAACTATCACGGTTCATGAGATACAGCCTGGTGACAGTAGGACGGACGGACGGACGGACGGACGGATGGACGGACGGACGGACAGCGAAGTCTCAGTAATAGGGTCCCGTTTGACCCTTTGGGTACGGAACCCTAAAAACTATGGGCTGGAGAAAGGCTTTTGAATGACTGCCAATATCATCATTGTCAGCCTGTGAAACTCCAATGCTGGACATGGCTTCTCCAGTCATATGGCCAGACAACGGTCTATCAGAATATAGTCCTTTAACAGTTATTTTACCTTTGAGCAGCAAGTCAACATAAACCTTAATGCTACGAAAATAAAGATCACTCTAATTTTCTGTCAGTGACAGCAACTAACGACAACATTTTTACCATAAGAATAATTATCACAAGAGAGGGAAAGAACTGGAGGCCTATACTGGCCTCTTTAGCAGAATATTAATAGGATAAATATGAATCACGTTAAAATTCTTAAAATGGTCACAGATGATTCGTTTAGCAGTTAATTGTCACTTTATGACCATTTTATAAATTGCTATGTAAGTAATTCATATTATTATCCTATTATGATTCTGCTAAAGTGGCCATTTTAGGCATCCAGTACTGTTCCCTCAAAATGGCCTAGTGATAGAGTATCCGACAATATAACGTAAATTTTCTACCAAGAATAGGCATTATTGATGTTTACTCAAAAATCAGAACTTAAATAAATTGATATGTGACCACCTCTTTCCAATAAAGGAAGGCGTTTCGTAATGTTAGTGAAAACTGGTATTATTTTCGTTGCAATAATAAAAACACCGACGCCAGTTGTGTAGGGGACGATGGCACTGCTTTTCCTATCTGACCCTAAGCTGATGTATTGTTGAGAGAGGTTTTTTTAAACTAAAAGAACTACTCTCATCAAGCTACCAACGAATGCCAAAATGCATGAATAAAATAAAACGAAATCTTTCAACTATTTCAGAGAAATCAGAAAAAACGGTACCTGAAGAATACATCTGTCTACACACAGGCCTGAAGAAGGTAATGTTACCAAAAACAACAAAAACTAAACGGAAACTACCAAAGAGGTTAAAATCAAAGTCGTAAACGTATCTCATGGTTATTGTTTGTTTGAAAAAATGTTATTTCATTCACACTCCACTTCTATCGAATTTGGTAATCTTAGTTTAAACAATCTACGAATCATGGTTTGCATCTCCCAAAGGTTATGTGGTTGAGAATTAAACTTTATCTCAATAACACAAGGAATTTTTCAGGACGAACACAGTGATAGAGAACTGACATTCTGGTCTACCAAGGACCTTATCCCATTGAGATGAAGTTCAATTTCCTATGCCTAGTCATGTTGTTACAACCATTTTGAAGTCTTTTCGTTGTTATGTTTTTGAGTACGCACGACGACCAATCAAGCTATACTATATCAGTTTATGCGAATATCTCATTGCAAGGGAAATTTATACGGGTTGCCTGCTTGTCGGTCTTCTACAGGCTGCACTTCTTGCCCAAGAACTCCACGACCTCATCCTACCGGCCCCCTTCTACCATCGAACATCAAGACTGCAATTTACCATCCCTACCTTATTGCTATTCCACCAATTCACACTAAGCGTTTTTAAACGTCTTTCACAATGCGCACAGCAAAAGAGTGGAACTCTCTGCGTGCGTCTGTGTTTCCGAACGCTTACAACCCTAATCTCTTCAAAGTTAGAGTGAACAGGCTTCTTCTGGGTAAGCACGTACCATGCGACTTTGTCTCTGTCATCTCTGACCTAGACTAGAGTCAAGAGAAAACCCAAAGCAAATATAAAAAAGCAAGGCCATTTTCTCAAGATACAGGTCTATACCTAGTTTGAGAGGCAGGGTTTTTCCCGAGATTTCAGTTCTTAGATTGTATTGCATTGTGCTCCTACCAAAGCTCATTTAAATTATGTATATATAAAACTTGTGAATCCTGTGTCTTGTGAAATAAAGTTATATTATTATTATAGAGGAAATGTATAGCTTGATGTGTCGCCGTGTATATACAACTATCAACATTTTTGCAGATTATCATTGAGTCTATACTTTAATTATCAATGTATACAGGGTGTATGGGCCATCGACGCACAAACGATTACTACGTATTCGGTACATCATTCCCAACCGCCCCTAATCGTTTTCATGGATAATTGAAAAAAAAAACTGCTGTTCCACACATGTTGACCGTGTAGGTATTGCACTTTTGTAGAAAACACGAAACAGACGAAATATTTCCATGGGGGGGATATAGAATGATGAACTGAAGGTAACCGTTAGTGCGTCGGTGTTCCTACCACCTTAGCATTTAGAATATAATTTATGGCACATTCACTAACACTAAGGCCTATAGAGACAACATAGATTTAGCCAAGATAAGCCAATAGCGCTTCATCCAAAAATGATCCTTATTATAACATGTTATTTAGTACCACCTGTCCCGTTGGCACCTTTGATTCTGTTGACAATGCATTTCTATGACAGCCATGCCCTAATCATGCAGTCAAATTCTCTCCTCACAAGAGAACTCCTTAACGGTTGATAGCACGAACACGAAACTTTGTTAACGCGTTCAATTTTTGTAGAAAACATGATGTTTTATAAATTCAATTGCCTACAAACGACTCAAGCGTATCAGACGAATATGAAAATTAACCTTTATTAGATAAGGTTCATTGTCGCATGCTGCAGCTTGAGTTAAGTTAAAGTTCCCTTAATCGATCTCAGCCTAACCGACAATGTTTGGACGAATGCGCCAAAGGGAACCGCCAGCATAATGTGTGGGTAGTGGCAGATTTCACTTTTCTACAGTAATATTCTTTGCGTTTCTCAGTATACAGTATGGATCAGAAAGGTGTGTACCTACAGACCATCATACTTAACAACTTTCTCCATGGGAGCGATGTAGTAGGTAATCGTGAGAAAATAATCAGCTGCCCCATAAATTTGGGCCAAGTTGGTAATAAAATAAAGGACTTTTCTTCTATGCCCTCGCCTCTTCCCGCTAAGCGGGGTCGGCTTTCTTAATCCTGCGGCGCCATTCACTTCGCTGGGAAGCCTCGTCATCCGTAAGGCCAAGCTTTTGCATATCCTTCCGGACTTTCGTCATTCAGGTAGTTTGCGGTCTACCCCTCCTTCTCTTTTTTGTAACCTTGGAAAGGCACTTTTTCACGATTTGGTCATCGGGTCTACGCACATGTCCGTACCACCTTAGCGTGAACTTTGTTCCTGTTTTCTTCTCAGTAATAGGCGTTACTTTTAAACTCCCTCCTAAAGTGTTCGTTACGTACTTCGTTTTTGAAAGTGACTCCATCCGCCTAACGTAAAATGCGCATTTCAGTGGTATAAAATCTTGTAAAGGACTACTGATATTTTTTCACGACTTCGATGGTTGCTCCCATGGAGAAAGTTGTTCAGTTAGATTCTCTGTAAGCACGACGACCAATCAAGCTATGCAAATCCAGTATAAGCGGATCTTTCATAGCACCTACGGGAAATGTATACATTTTGATATGTCGCCATGTGTACAACACCCTTAAATACGACCACACCTTTCTGTGACACGCTGTATACAAGGTGGAAACGGACTCTTCACGAAGCCGTCAACCTGTACATCATAGTACTACGCAAAAATTATTGCTGGTAAACAATCTTTAAACCGCTTCGTAACGTAACGCGTTACGGCGCCATTCTGTCTGGCTTCCCTTTCTCTAACGCATACGGCAGCAGGCTTAGATTAGTTTAAGTTATCATTTCTGTCGAGCGTCCCGAGACGCACACGTTTTTTGTTGGGGTGTTCATTTACGTTTTAAGGTAGGTCTCAAGTCGTTACGCACTCTAATCATTGTGCTGACATTAATTACTTGTATTGTCGTTCAGGGAACTTTTACACTGATTATTTATGTTTAGAGTGTGTAACTTAAGTGTGTATTTGAAAAAGATCACTTGTCTATTTAGTTAGGTATATAAGAGTAATATATTGTTTACCCATAGATATAATAAACAAGGAGATATGCCCTTAAAAGATGTTATTTTTAAGACAAAATTGTATCGGAAACCTGTCTCCATTTTGCCCCTACCACACGGGGACTTCTACACATGCAGTTCAGTTAAAGCAATAGATACGCAGTCACGCACACACCCGCATTTCTTAAAACAGAATTAATTTATTATTAATCAATTATAAACCTTAACCCATCACAGACAGCATGTATTTACTATGCACCGCACAACTTACCCACACATAAACATCGGTCGCTATCGTTGTGCTGTGCTAAAGCAATTTATTTTAATCGGAAAGTTATCGAAACTTTTATTTATAACTGTACAAAAAAAAAATTGGGTCCTGAAAATAAAATAAATAAAAACGGCATGTCCAGAAAATATTTAATTAAAAAGAGAATTATGTAAATATACTATTAAGTAAATTAAAACAATCAAAAATCCGGTTACGTTGGTTTAGGCTGTCATAGAGTATTGAAACAGGTAGTGTTTACTCGCTAACCTGTAAAGTCGACGTATTTGTGCAGTACTTGACGCTTTTATATTACAATTTGGCAAAAAAAGAGTGTGGAATAAATGAGGTCGCCAGTATCGCAACTGTGGCAACCCGTAATACTACAACTCAACAGATTTTGATACTTGTTATTTTTAGCGATATGATCTCAATTCCAAGTGGGTGGTTCAGTCCCTCGGACGCTACGCAAACACCATGGAAGGCTTCAATGTCCAGTACGAATTTTAGTTCCAACTGTCACCGCGTCAGACTCTTTTTTGCCAAGCTGTACTGGGGTGGCATTTTTTTGTTAAAAACGGTTATACATTTCTCTACTACTCTGTAAAATAATCAAATTCACGATCGCGGTCGAAAGCGAGTATTAAGGATTATTTGTATGTATTATAATGTATATTAGTTTATTTGTTCGGTATATATATGTATTAGTATGTATCTATTTATATATATATATCAGTTTTTGTTAGCAAAATAGTATTTTTCTTATTTTTTTTTACTCTACCACAATGCTGTCCTATTTGACTGGTAGCATTGTGACATTGTGGCATTGGCTTAATGCCTTGTGGCATTAAGTCCGCCTATGTACCACCAATGTAGGTACGTGACGTTTAAATAAATAAAAAAATAAAGCGCACTAGTTCACGGAGACGGCCATTTGCCTATGACAGGGCCTGAGCGCACATGTTGCGCGCGCGCCGACACGCCGCGGCCTTTCCACTTCTCCTGATTTTTATATTTCTGTGCGTTTACTTACGTATATTAATTTAATGTAAGCTCGCACTTACCAGCAAATATTTGAGATTTTGTTTATCCAAAGAAGACCCACTGACCGGAAATTCTAAAATATCTATGGGCTATACATGCTGATTTTTTTAAGTGGGCGTGGATGTCCAAATCCACGAGTCTCGAGCCCGATTTTGACGAAAAGTAAAACTTCGTCATTTTAAAAAAAAATATATTCCTGGCCGGAATCTAACCGTTTATGTAGAAAAAAAAACACTCATACTGTATTATTACACCATTCGATAGCATCGCTAATAATTGGATCAAATTCTGAAATATTTATAAAATCACTTTGGTTATGCTGGAAGTGGCCAAGAAAAATTTAAAAAGTATAAATATACATTCTTCGATCGATATGTCCTTTATTTAAATTTTTCTTTGAGTAATTTTTATGTATACCTACATATAAGTTTAGTATATAAGAATCACTGCAGTATATAGCAAAAGATCTAGTTGAAAACCAATGTTGTTGTATTGTATTCTTGTGTTGTGTATCGCTCAAAAATCCGTATATTATTTTTAGGTATGTTTGTTAATTTGTGTATCGATTATGTTTGTTTAGTTATATTTGAGTTGTGTCTATGCATTATTATCTAATAATATTTTTTTGTTATAATTTGAAGAAAGCATCGTGTATTTAAAACTAACTCTTGTCTCTAATCATAATTAACAAATCGATATTAAAACAAAAAAAAAAGTTGGGATTTTTTTTTAAGGATTCTATCTTTTGTATACCGGACGGCTTAAATCCACTCACGATACGCATTTTACTATTAGGCACACCTCTGGTAACTCTTTGGAGATTACTAGCGTGAGCTTATTTTATGATGCGGACTTTAATACTCGATGCTGGCTTAAGGGCTGCGGCTCATCTAGCAGCTCCATGCTCGTATCCTTTTCGGTCGCTAAAAGGATAGGAACATGCAAAAATGTGATTCCGTACTACTAGATGAGGTACAACCCTAAAATTTTCATACGTATTTAAAAATATTTACTGTAGATAAAAAAATGAATTATTTTGGTTCTAAGGGACCACTAATTGTTAGTCAATTAATAGTTAAAGATTTCTATCGTCTGTTGTAATTTTAACGCATTTTATTGATTTTTGAAACAATAAACTTTTTGATTTTTGAAATTTTTTATTACTTACTTAATTTAAAACATGAACAAATTCTAGATATACAAATGCAATTTTAAGTAAAAGGAGTTATTATAACAAACACTTGTTAAAATTTTTATTTCTACCTTAGCACATAACGGATTTTATTTCATTATAACTAAAAATAAATAAATGTAAAAATTTGGAAGCGACAATTCTATTCAAAAACCATAATAAATACAACGTTGCTTTTAAATGACTACTTGAACAATTTCTAAACAGTAATTTTAACAACCTACAATTATAACCAAAAACTCAGTTATTTTTTACAATTTTCTTCTGCCCTTCTACCCCTAAAATTACATCATCAGTCTTCGCAATCCCTCGATTTCCTTTCTCTTCAATTCTAATTTTTCTCTGTCATTAGCTTGGGCCCACTTAGGTGCACGCGTCAAGTAATGACCACTGGCAAACTTCGCTTCCAACTTCGACAAACTTTCTTCTAGCTTCTTAACCTTCTTATTCAGTTTAACTCTAGCTGCAAATATTGCCACTTCTAAATCTTCGCCTAACAATTCCACTTTAACTTCAGTGTTCCTATCCAAAACAGCCTTGACGTAATTTTTCTTCGGGTCTGCTTTATATTGAAGATCGCTGCTGCGCGTCAAATTCCGAAATACAGTTTCGTTTTGCTTTATATCATTCTTTAAAGATTCGTCAACGCCTTCAACTACTACAGCAGGCCTCAATTTATTAGATATATTATACAATCCTTTTACTTCTCTGATTAGAAAAACAGTGTTCAAAAATTTAGCTACTTTCCTCTCTAAGTAGACATCCTTCCATTTATTGAAATCTTTATATTGAGGAAAATCGTAATACTTATTACCGATGTCTTTAAAATTATGTATGATGCTGTTTGAGAATGTGGGTACTTTCTGAATTAGTTCTTCTGTCAAATAAATCATGAAAGGGGCCAGGCACCTGAGTGACGTGTGCAGAACAGACGATAATGTATGCGCGTGAGCAAACGCCATCGAGCAATCGTTGCCGTCGATCCCTGGCTTAGTAGCTTCCAAGTAAACGTCACAGAACTCGTTATACATCAAAGTCCTAATCGCTTTGGTTGCTAAATGAAAATCGTACTTCTCCATGGAATTATTAACTTTGTCCACCATATCCGCCAGCCTGCTAAGGATCCATCTGTCGAAGTATGTTAGATCGCTATCAGTCAAATCGAAACCTAAACTCAATCGCGATTGTTCGAGTTTTGCGTAAGACATCTGTGTATATCTCACGCTTTGCCAGATTTTGTTGCCGAAGAGTTTGTTCGCGTGACACATCGCGATGTCAAAGTTCACGAAATGCGATTTAATATCTTGAGAGAGTAAAGTGAACCTTAGCGCGTCAACTCCACATTCAGGTATCCCTTTTGTAGCTGAAAAATTATCTTGATGATACGTCAATGCCTTGTCCATTTCTTCCAAACTCAGAATTCCGTTTCTATGCATTCCTTTGGTCTTGTCTTTAAGGTTCTCCAAACTAATGCCGTCAATAACGTCCAAAGGATCTATAACATTGCCTCGACTTTTGGACATTTTAGCCCCTCGTCCGTCGCAAATGACTCCATGTAATAGAACCTTTTTGAACGGCAGCTTGCCAGTTAATTCTAAGCCGAGAATCACCATTCTGTGGACCCAGAATCCCAAGATATCGTGTCCTGTAGCCATTAGATCGAGAGGATAAAACTGTTCGAAGTCTTTACTCAGAGGCTTATTAGGCCAACCTAAAGCCGCAAACGGATATATTCCTGAAGAGAACCAAGTATCAAGAACGTCGGGATCTCTTTCAGCAGTAACGATGTCTGGCAATGTTTTTAAGATCTTGGAAGCCTCTTGTTTGGCCGCCGCCTCGCTCGTGGCCGCTACCCACACTACATTGTGATTGTGGGTGCATTTATACGCTGGGATCTGGTGGCCCCACCAGAGCTGTCTAGAGATACACCAGTCGCGATCGTCTCCGGTCCAATCTAGCCAGTACTTGACATACTTTTCAGGTTCAATAACCAACTGGCCAGATTTGACTATGTCCTGGGCTCTTTCGTTTAACTTTTTGCAGGATACGAACCATTGTTCCTTCGGCAGATGGTCAATGATGCACCCGGTTCGACTGCACGTAGGCAGGGTCATAGAATGTGGTTTGATCCCCTTCATGAGTCCTAAAACATCCAAGGCTTGCACCACTGCTTCCCGGCAGTCATACCGTTTCATATCACTAAAAGTTTCAGCATTCCTCATAATTCCCTCTTCGTCGATAACTTCTATTAGAGCCAGGTTGTTAGCTTTGCCTATATCGTAGTCCAATTTGCTGTGCGCTGGGGTTATTTTAACGGCGCCCGTTTCGAATTTAGGGTCGACCCTTTCGTCGAATATTATAGGAATGTCAACGTTCCTGAAGGGGTGCCATGCTCTTTTACCTTTCAGATGAGAGTACCTGTAAGGAACGAACCAAAATATTAAAAGAGAAACTAACAAAATAGCCACATGCCAAAGAGTTAGGAAGAGCTCATTTATTTCTAGCCGTTGGTCCTATACATAGTGAGATATTTATTTACATGATTAGTGGACTCGCTTAAAGTCTGCGGCCCTGTGACTGTGAATCAGGATCGCTACAGACCACAAGGAAGTTCAAAGCAAATGGATCCTTATGGTGCATCCACACAGCTCGGCGATTGTTGCGATTGCCGCACATAAAGCCGTGATTGCCGGCGTGGGGCGGCAATCACGGTTGGAGGGAACAGTACTTCTGTTAATGTCCATTCATTCTAAACTCTTGAAGCATTCTGGGAACATCACGCCTATTTTGTAGACTTTTTTGTTCTTATTGAGAATATACACCAAAATTGCTAATGACTGTCAGGACCAACAGTTCTAAGGAACGGAAACTCGGTTTCCACCAAAAAGCAAATCAATTACCTTTCATCCTTAGGATGTACAGCAACTGCAGTATCACCCAACATAGTCTCCGGCATAGTGGTAGCAACAACAATCGACTCATCACTATCCAGCAGCATGTACGCAAATTGATATATCAATCCGAACTTCACCTTTTTCTCATACCCTGGTATCTCAATCTCTTTAGGTCCATTTAAAGCTACATTTTCGACTTCTATATCAGAAACTGTTGATTTTAATGCACTACACCAGTTGACCAGAGCCTTTTTACGGTATATGAGGCCTTTTTGGAAAAGTTCTATGAACGCGGTGTTCACGGCTTTTGTGTGTTTTTCGTCCATAGTGAATGTCTGACGTGACCAGTCTAAAGAGCAGCCGAGGGTTTTCAATTGATTGCATATAGCATCGCCGTGTTTGTCCTTCCATCTCCAGACTTCTTTGAGGAATTTTTCGCGGCCGATAAAGTGCCGTGTGATATCTTGTTTTGTTTTCAGATATCTTTCTACTACACCCTGGATAAGAGAAATGAAGATATTAGTTTTATTAACATGTTTTTACTATCTTCTAATCTCTTCAAAGTTAGAGTGAAAAGGCTTCTTCTGGGTAAGCTCATACCATCGTCGACTTTGTCTTTGTCAGCTCTGACCTAGACTAGAGTCAAGAGCTAAACGATAACAAAAAAGAAAATAGATAAAAAAAAACCTTAATCTATGTAAAAAAATCTTAGAAGTTTTTGACCCACTTCCTGGGTTACGATTAAGCTTAAATTTTGCATACACATTTATTTTGGATGACTATGTATGGTTCACTAAGTGACAATATTCTAAATCAAAGATGATGAACTGGTTATTTTTCATTACGCATTCCCATGAAATGGGTATACAAGGGTTGGATTTTCTAATATAAAAAAGGAAGACATAACCGACTGTGTATCCGAGTTGTTAAAGTTAAATTGTAGTAAAATCATATTGTGTGCTTTTCCTTATGTTGAAAATGTAAGTAATAGAAAAAACAATTTTATTCACATGTTAAATAACCATATGCATTTTTTAGTAGGTCACTATAGTGACAAGCTTTTATTTCTTGATATTAACACGCTTATTGATAAACTTAGGTCGACACGGGGTAATGTGTATCTACCTATTGGATGTAGACACAAAATAGCTAGGCTATTAGCTTATAATATTCACACAGACATAAATAGTATGTCTAAGTTTAGTTCTATTATTAACACTGCGACTATTAGTAATCATACTAATATAGATTTATTTTCTATTTACAATTATTTTACTGAGGAGGTTCCATGTGCCACCATGGAAAATTCTCAATTAAGGTCTTTTAGTGATAGGAGCTTGTTGTCCGGTGATGGCACGGGAGTGTCGGGACTCACTCCGGATGCTCATTTAAACTAGTTTGTAAGACAACAGAAGATACCAGTGACATTAGTGTTCAACCTTCTTGCTATCAAATAGTTAAATGTAAAAAAGGGGCTAAGCAGAAGTCTATGCAATTATTTCATCAAAATATTCAGGGTTTCTCTTCAAAGCAACTAGAGATTGAATTATTTTTAGAAAAAACAAAATTTGAAATTGTTTGTTTCACTGAACATTGGTTAAAAGACTATGAAATGCTAATTAATTACGCAAATTACAGTGTGGGGAGTTGCTTTAACAGAAAATCTAAGATGCGTGGGGGTTCGTTAATCTTAGTTAAAAATTGTATTAAATTTAAGTTGCGGAACGATATTGTGGATCTATCGGTTGAGCATAATATTGAACTGTCTTGTGTTGAGCTGGATAAGCATATAATAGTGTGCGTTTACAGACCCCCAAATTATCAAAACTACTCCATATTTGAGTCAGTAATGGAAGATGCTTTAGCAAAACTTGCAACTGGTAATAAATCACTGGTTATCTGCGGTGACTTTAATGTTAATATTTTAGACAAAAATTCAAATAGTAGTAGATTGTTAAACCTTTTTAAATCTTTTAATTTGCTAAACGTGTTTTTGGAACCAACCCGAATTACTACAAATACTGCTACATGTATTGATAATGTTTTTTGTAACTGCAACTATTTAGATAAATCCGTTGTTAATTACCTCCCTTCTGATCACAGCGGTCAAACCGTTGTTTTCGAGTCCTACACACCATTACAAAAAATCCAGATAAACTCTAGACAAATAACACCCAGCAATTTGAATAAATTTAATAATAACTTAATTAGTAATTTAGGCATTCCGGGCCATATTATTGAAAATGCAAATCAATTTTATGAGGAATTTTTTTCGGTAGTTCATGAAGAGTTCAATAATACATTAAAAATGAAAACTAAATCTATTTACCCTAAGTTTATGTTCAGTGACTGGGCAACTAAGGGTATTAGGATAAGTAGGGAGCGATTATTTGAGTTGTACGGCCTTAAGCCTTACATCAACTCGGAAACTTTTAATAAATATGTTGCAACTTATTCAAAAATCTTTAAAAACACTTGCAAGGTAGCTAAAGCCTTATTCATTAGCAACAAGATTAAGTCCGCCGATAACAAAATAAAGACGGTTTGGAAAATTATCAATAGTGAATCTAATAGAAATAAAAAAATTAATAATGATATCAGGCTAGAGACTTCACGTGGTCTTTTAACCTCTAAAAACGAAGTAGCTCAAGAATTTGTAGATTTCTTTACCAATATCCCACTTAAAACTACTGAAAACTTAAATTCCTCACCCTTGCTTTCTATTGATTTATTAAAAGCGAACGTTTCAGCCTGTCCGGTTGAGTTTCAATTTAAGCATATAAACCCCATAGCAGTCATTAAAGCTTTTAAGGAAATCAAAATCAAATTAACCGAAGATCTATGGGGAATGTCTATTAAAGTGTGTCAAGCTATTATTGACACTATAGCACCGTACTTAGCCTTAATTTTTAATTTGTGTGTGGACCAAGGGGTCTTCCCGGACCTTATGAAATACAGCAAGGTAATACCACTTTTCAAGTCTGGGGACAGTAAAGATACCAATAACTATAGACCCGTATCCGTGTTGCCGGTTTTCAGCAAGGTGTTTGAAAAGGTAATGCTTAACCAAATGCTCACCCACTTTAACACCAATAAAATCTTACATGACAAACAGTATGGTTTCACCAAAGGACGTTGTACGACTGACGCCGGTGTCACACTATTAAAACACATATATACTGCGTGGGAAGAGGCACAAGATGCCATAGGAATCTTCTGTGACCTCTCGAAGGCATTTGATTGCGTAAATCACCAAACCTTGCTCTTGAAACTGAAGCATTATGGTTTAGGTAAACTTGCGCTCAGTTTAGTCACATCGTATTTGAATGATAGACAGCAGCTAGTACAGGTAAATGGTGTAAATTCAATGGGTTTAAAAGTAAAAATCGGTGTACCACAAGGTTCGATATTGGGTCCTTTCCTCTTTTTAGTATATATAAATGACCTACCCCATTTATTTAAAAATCATCCACAAATGGTGTTGTTCGCTGACGATACTTCTTTAATATTTAGGATAAACAGACATGCTACAAACCTTGACGACGTAAATAACGCTCTAATGCAGGTCCATAACTGGTTTACCGCTAACAATTTAGTATTAAATGGGAAAAAAACTAAGTGCATAAGATTTTCTCTACCAAATGTCAAATTTTGTGATACTGACATAGTATTGAATCAAGAGAAACTTGAATTTGTCGATGAAACTGTTTTCTTGGGGATCACGCTCGACTCAAGGCTACAATGGGGTCCTCATTTAACATCTCTTGCAGGACGGCTGAGTTCAGCGGCATATGCTGTCAGAAAAATCCGTCAATTTACTGATGTAGATACCGCGAGGCTAGTGTATTTTAGTTATTTTCATAGTATTATGTCATACGGTATTTTACTATGGGGACGGGCTGCAGACATCGAGTCTATATTTATTCTGCAGAAAAGAGCCATCAGAGCCATATATAACCTTCGTAGGCGCGATTCTCTAAGAGAACTGTTTAAGGAAATTAACATCATGACTGTACCTTGTCAATACATCTATGCAAACATCATGTACGTTAGGAAAAATCTGCATTTATTTAGTAAAAGAGGTGACCGGCACCACTATAATACTAGAAACAGGGACCAACTAGTTCAGCCAGGTTTTAGGTTGGCTAAAGTAGACTCATCTTTCATGGGGTACTGTTTAAAATGTTACAATAAAATACCTACCCCCATTCAACAACTGAATGAAACGAAATTTAAATCTTGCATAAAACGCACACTATGTAGGCAAGCATATTATAAGTTGGGGGATTACATTGTTGATAAAAATGCTTGGCGCAATGCTGGTCCTGCTCCACAACCATAGGGGCAACCTGAATCATGTGAATTACCATTTGAAGTTCTTGTGGAAGCAGCAGAAGATTGTAAAAATATATTTGCATTGTATAGATTCAATCTAGTATTATATAATTGCATAGCACATGTGTGAGTACTGTGTACTGCAACGCCACCATTTACTGAGTACCTACATCTTTCATTGACGCGAATATACCCTGGTGGTTGAGTGAATGTCATGCTCACTTAAATGTCACGCTGATGGTGGCGGGTGTGTCGGGTCATTTAGTTCCCTTCTGTAACGTGTTTATTATATCGTTACATGTCTTTGACCAATTAGTCGACTTATGAACGAATTTTTCTAGCTGTCATTTTTAATCTATGTTAGTTTCTGAAGGTTTGAAGTGTCAAATTTTGGATGTGTCACTTTGCGACCTTAACTGGCGGTGATAATGTCGTCTAAAAATTATTAATTTTCAATCTGGTTGAATCCATTATAACTTTTGGCTTTGAGATGCCATTTAAATAATATAAAAGACCCAGGGAGTGGTGGAAGTATTGTTCCTTCGGATTTCCTGATCCCATTGTGCGTCTCCTCAATGACTCTGTCACCTAATATATTATAGGTGCATTGAGAGAACTCAATTTTGATGGAATAAACGCTAGCAGCTGCTGGCGGTTTTATTCTGGGTTAAGTTCCGATGCAGTTCTTGCCAATCCACGTGTCGACAATATATTCGACGCCTGAGGTCACCTTTTAAATTCATTTTACAGCCTTTTGCTGAGTAACCTATATTTCTTTAATTCAATTTACAAGATGCAATTAATAACAACACAAAAAATGTAATTTAAGAAAAATCTAGAATCCTAAGCTACTGGCTTAAATAAATTTAAATGTTCAAGGGTATATTTTGCTTGTTTCATTGAAAATTTATATCAAAAAGCTACCTCCCTGCAGATTAAAAGTTCGATCCCTTCGATTTGACTATCTGGCTATTTTTAGTGTGCTCCAAGGCGCCCGAAATCCTGTTTATATTTTATTTTTAGGAGAACACACCTTAATTTTGTTCCAATACACACCTACATTGGCCTAGGTGGCTTTATATAATCTCACACACAGTTAAAAAGGTTACATTTGTCGCTCTGCGAACAGGGACTTTGAAGTAGCTTATTTATTTTGTTATTTATTCATTGCATCCTGTTTTTTTTTTATTTGTATTATTGTTTACAGAACCAATTAGATAGTTTTTGTAACACATTATTGTTTATTGTTGTAATTTACAACTTAATTTCTTTAAATGTTTCCTTGTTGGTAAACAATATTTTCTACTAACATTATTGTACTTTGTACTATTGTGTGTATTTAATGTTTATGGTTACAGCATTACTGCTTTATTTCTCTTGCAAAATCAACATTTTGTATGGTAAGACAGTTTTGTTTTGTATAAGTGACTCAACAGTGTAAATCTAGTGCGGTGAAACTTTGTTTCATATTTAATCTTAAGTAAACTTTGGTTTAACTTGGTAATCTTACTTTAAGTTACTTTAATTTATCTTGTAAGTTATTAATGCATCTTTTAACTTTGAAATTTTCAACAAATTAACTTTCAACTTTGAAAATATTTTAAACTTAACCTCAAATATTTTAAAACTTTTGAAATTTTGCATCTTGCTTTGCTCATCAATTATCGTTTCAATTATTCATTATGGATAAAGAAGATCAGTCTTCTCCGCCTATTGCTAAAGACCACTTAGAATCTGATGGTGTTTGCACAGATCCTAATGTTGCACCTGCTGTTCCGGACATGATTAATTTGACAGAAGTACCACACACTTTTGATCATAATGAAAGGATTGCTCACTCTTCCTCGGCTTTTGCGTCGCACGCTCTGCCTTCATTTAATTCTATGAATGTTTTGGTTAATGAACATATTAAAAAGAATTTGCCTTCTGCAATTAAGTTGCCTGACTTGAAAAAAAGTAAACTTAAATTCGATGGGAAATCTTGTGTTAGAGAATTTATTACTGAAGTTGAAGAATATTTTTTGTACAAAAATTTTGATGAAATTTTGTTGGTTGGTTCATTCACAGACTTGCTTAGTGGTATTGCTCTGAAATGGTTTCGCACAGTTCGCATTCGTATTCCATCCTGGCATGAGCTTAAACTTGCTTTACTTAAACGTTTTGACAGGCCGGATTTTGACTATTTTTTGGAACATGAACTTCGTACGAGGAAACAAAAGAGTTCTGAATCTCTTCCAGATTTCATCACAGAAATAATGGACATGGCTAGTCGTCTTTCTTCGCCATTGTTTGATGCGGTTTTGATTACTATTATTAAACATAACATGCTGCCTATTTACACACCTTTTATATTTGGTAAACCTATAGATTCTGTAGAACAATTTCTTGTTCTTGCAAAAGAGCTTGAAGTATTTGTAAGTTTGCTGATATTGTCTCTCCTCTAACTAAATTAACAGCGGGAAGTAAGAATTCTAAAAAACCACTTTGTTGGAACGATGAAGCTGAGAATGCATTTGATGAGTTAAAACAAACTTTAATTACTGCTCCTGTTTTGCAATGCCCTAATTTTGAAAAACCTTTCTTTTTACATTGTGATGCCAGTTCTGTTGGCATTGGTAGTGTTTTGAGTCAAGAGGATGATAATGGAGATCAACATCCTATTGCGTTCTATTCTAGATCACTCAATAAATGTGAACGCAATTATAGTACCACAGAACGTGAATTACTTGCTATTTTAGCTTCAATAGAACATTTCAGACCTTATATTGAAGGAATGAAGTTTACAGTAATAACTGATCATGCTAGTTTAAAATGGCTTTTAGGTCTTAGCAATCCTAGTGGACGCTTAGCACGTTGGGCTGCTAGAATTTCTCAA
This sequence comes from Cerastis rubricosa, assembly GCA_949152445.1. Classification (NCBI taxonomy): domain Eukaryota; kingdom Metazoa; phylum Arthropoda; class Insecta; order Lepidoptera; family Noctuidae; genus Cerastis; species Cerastis rubricosa. The sequence goes on along the minus strand of OX424548.1, from coordinate 11,934,974 downwards.
TTTACTTTTGATATTGTTCATAAAAAAGGATCTTTACATTTAGTCCCAGACGCTTTGTCTCGTATTGAAATAGCTGCTATAGGAATCTCTCAAAATAATTTAGTTTTACCTGATGATGATATTTATGATCCTTGGTATAAAAAAGTATTTATTAATTGTCAAAAATCTCCTTGCAGATATAAAAACTTTAGAGTAGAAAATAACACCTTATATAAATTTTGTAAAAGTAAGTTTGATCCTAATAGTAATCTCAATTGGAAAATAGTTATTCCTAAAGAACATATTTTAGATACAATTCGTTCTAATCATGATGATATTAATTCTGGACACTTGGGTATTCATAAAACTTTAAATAAATTAAAACAACACTATTTTTGGAAAGGAATGTTTAATGATGTTCAACAATATATTCTAGTTTGTGATACTTGTAAAGCTTATAAACATACCACTCAACCTCCTTTTGGTATTATGGTTAACCCTAAAAAAGTTGATCGTCCTATGTTGATGCTTTCAGTAGATATTATAGGTATATTACCTAAATCTTATTCTGGACATAAATATATTCTCTCAGTTGTTGATGTTTTTGCTAAATACTGCTGGATTTTTCCTATGATAAATGCTACTACTAGAGTAATAAATAAACTTTTTGAAAAAGAAATATTTCTTAAATTTGGTTGTCCTAAGATAATTGTTTGTGATAATGGTACACAATTTACTTCTAAACATTTTGTAGAGTTTTTGAAGGGTTTTAATATTAATAAAATATTTTATAACACTTTATACACGCCTCAAAATAATACTGTTGAGAGATATAATAAAACTGTTGAAACTTGCATAGCTTGTTTTGTCAAAGATGATCATAGAACTTGGTCAAAATTTTTACCTAATATTCAACTAGCTTTGAATAATAGTGTTAATCTGGCCACAGATTTCACACCAAATTTTTTGATGTTTGGTAGAGAACTTATTTTTGATGCTTCTTTACATCGTTTTAGTGATTCTATCGATAATTTAGATGAACTAGAAGTTTCCGATAGAGTTCACTATGCCGATGCTCTCAATTCACTTAGTGATATTTTTGTTAAAGTTCAATCTCATTTATTAAAAGCTTATCAGCGTAATGCTCGCTATTATAACAAAGGTCGCAAAGTCATTTCTTTTGATGTGGGTGATGTTGTGTGGAGAAGGAGTTTCGTTCAATCTCATGCACCTACTTATTTTTCGGCAAAGTTTGCTCCTAAGTTTATTAAATGTAAAATTACTGAAAAGATCTCTGATAATGTTTATATTCTGAAAGACCTTAAAAAGGACACCACTGGTCGTTATCATGTTAAGGATATAATTAAATATTAATTTGGTTTCCAATTGTTAATCTTGATTCTGATAATTTTGTTTGAAGGTCACTTTTGAATGTGATGTACGCTGGGATGGATAATAGGTTATCGGTGATTTGAAAGAAGATGTATGTTAGGTAACTTCTTATAAATTTATTAAATTTGACTTATTAACATTCTAAAATACAACTTAGGACATTTTTTATATACTTTTTCTCACCACACAAATACATTTTCCATATCGAAAGATCTTATTATTAATATTATTTTTTTCCAGTCTTGTATACAATTTTTTGTGCACATTCTTGTATACAATTACTGTATCGGTACCTACTATATTTGTACGCTTTGTTTACACTTGTAGAGGTATACCTATCTTTTTTACGGATCTCGGTATATTTGTCCCCTTGATTTCGTTGTTTTTTGTTTGTGCTCGGAAAGTCGGTGGAGTTGAGCCGGTCACAACATTTTTTTGTTTGTGCTCGGAAAGTCGGTGGAGTTGAGCCGGTCACAAAATTTTTTTGTTTGTGCTCGGAAAGTCGGTGGAGTTGAGCCGGTCACAAAATTTGTCTTTATATTTTTTTATCTTTAGAGATGTGAAGATTCTTATACTGTTTCTTTCAGTTATAATTCGTTCTTGCTAGTCAGTGGCGATGGAGCCTAACTGCACTCATAAAGACATTTCTTTTTGGGATTATTCTCATTAAACAGCGGCAATTGCGCCTAACTGTATTTCAATTAATATTTTTTCTTCTGTTATATTATACATATACTTGCTAGTCGGTGGCTATGGTGCCCAACCGAACTCATATTGGTATTTTTTTTTTCTTTTTAGGGTTATACATGTTAGTCGGTGGCTATTGTGCCTAACCGTACTCATTTAGGTATAGTTCTGTTGTAGTTTTATACAGTGTTAAGCGACTACTGCACTTAACTGTACTTATAATATTTCTTGGATTTCACTTGTTAGTCAGTGGCGAAGGTGCTTAACTGTGCTCATGTGGTTCTTTTAGTGTTGTAGGTCAGTTGTGCTAGTGTGTTGTCTGCACTTTGGTGTTTTATTTGTATGCATGATATTTTTTGATACCTTTAGGATTTATATTTCCTGTTTTTTTGGAAAACTTCGTTTTACCCTATTCGTTTTTCTTAGCATAAAAGAAATTGCTTTCTTTTATTTTTTCGGGGAGGGATGTAATGTAACGTGTTTATTATATCGTTACATGTCTTTGACCAATTAGTCGACTTATGAACGAATTTTTCTAGCTGTCATTTTTAATCTATGTTAGTTTCTGAAGGTTTGAAGTGTCAAATTTTGGATGTGTCACTTTGCGACCTTAACTGGCGGTGATAATGTCGTCTAAAAATTATTAATTTTCAATCTGGTTGAATCCATTATAACTTTTGGCTTTGAGATGCCATTTAAATAATATAAAAGACCCAGGGAGTGGTGGAAGTATTGTTCCTTCGGATTTCCTGATCCCATTGTGCGTCTCCTCAATGACTCTGTCACCTAATATATTATAGGTGCATTGAGAGAACTCAATTTTGATGGAATAAACGCTAGCAGCTGCTGGCGGTTTTATTCTGGGTTAAGTTCCGATGCAGTTCTTGCCAATCCACGTGTCGACAATATATTCGACGCCTGAGGTCACCTTTTAAATTCATTTTACAGCCTTTTGCTGAGTAACCTATATTTCTTTAATTCAATTTACAAGATGCAATTAATAACAACACAAAAAATGTAATTTAAGAAAAATCTAGAATCCTAAGCTACTGGCTTAAATAAATTTAAATGTTCAAGGGTATATTTTGCTTGTTTCATTGAAAATTTATATCAAAAAGCTACCTCCCTGCAGATTAAAAGTTCGATCCCTTCGATTTGACTATCTGGCTATTTTTAGTGTGCTCCAAGGCGCCCGAAATCCTGTTTATATTTTATTTTTAGGAGAACACACCTTAATTTTGTTCCAATACACACCTACATTGGCCTAGGTGGCTTTATATAATCTCACACACAGTTAAAAAGGTTACACTTCAATATGGTTGAGTTGAATGATGGCTGATACATGCGTGATGTTCGTGAACGGGCGCTGTTAGTTGTGACTGGTCATCTCTTAGCTACCACGGTTTATTTTAATTACTTTGTTTTTGTATTACTGATTTAATCTTTTACTCTGGACGCTCTTAACTTGCCCGTATTTCTACATCGTTCTCACATATTTGTAATTCTTAACATGAATGATGTAACCAAGATTTTGTAACATATTTTGATTTAAAAGAGTGTCCATGGAGTTTCTTGCCCATTCTTCTCCATAGAGATCTACGCTTTGGAATGGGCAACTACAGTACTTTCACAAGTTATTATGCCTTGTGACTGGGACTGTAGCTTTAGCTTAGCGTTTTGTTTTGTTTTTTGACTTTCAAAAGTGCCTGTAATGGTCTAATTGAAATAAACGCTTTGAGTTTGAGTTTGAGTTTGAGTTTGGATATACTGATATACACAATCTAAAGCATATGTTTTGTGTTTTTAAAATACAGGGTGAACAGCCCTTTGCAATTTTATTTCCTTAACTCCAACTCAACATGGAGACACGCCGCGTCAGCGTAAATGAGCCCTGTGTGTTTCTTGAGAAAAATTCCAGTGGAATATGTGAAGAGACTGTATGTCAATCTTCATTGTCTATATCTACCGTTGCTACGGTTACCTACCGACTGTTATTTTTTCACTTTGTTCAATTGTCTTCTATTTACTGTATTATAAAAAATATTGTTGAATCTTTGATCTACAATAATAACGGTTGACAATAGAATATTCCTTTATTTCAATCACAAAAACTTAAAAGAATGTGATTCGAAATAAGAAGCTGAATTTGCAGAGGGCTGCTCTTTACCCCCTGTATATATATTTTTTTTAAGTTTAGAAGTTATTACTTTTTTTATTAGGTACTTTTTAATTGGAATATGTAATTTCTTTTTGCATCTAGTACATCTCAATTTTTATTTCCACTATTGGCTTAATGTTAGTTAATGTTTTACAAGATACCTGTGTAGCAATCCCAGCATGGTCGATGCCTGGCAACCATAGAACATTATGGCCCAGAGACCTCTTGTGTCTCACGATCACATCTTGTACTGTGCAAGCTAATGCATGGCCTGGAAAAAAAATAAAAGGTTTGGTAGAAAAATATCCAACTTTTCACTACGCGGCCAGTATTCATTTTTATAACATGCTTCATTTGCTTGTTGGCCTAGTGGTTGTAAGAGTGACTGTTGAGTATAACCTCCTAGGTTATATTCTCATGGCAGGCATGGTTATTTGGTCATTCCATCAGGAATTCCTTAGCAGCAGTATACACTGGTATTCAGCTGCGTCCGATTGGTTTGGAAGCTAGAATACAGTTGGCTGAGGGCGAGACAAGTATTGGATGAAAAGATGGCAATAAAACCTAGTTCATCACACAGGAGATAAGCTGCAGCAGTCTATACCTATGGTATGAAGCAGTTGGTGCCTTCGAAACTTCAAGTTCTATTTACGAAATTCAAAAAAACAATGGGTTATCAAAATAAAAATAAACTAACCTAAATGAAGATTTCCTGTAACATTCGGGGGAGGCAGCACCATACTAAATCTAGGTTTGGTATTAGCATGCTGAGCTGTGAAAAGATGAGTTTTCTCCCAATTTCCATATTTTTCTTTTTCAACTTTTTTAGGTTGATAGGCAGAGGCAACATTTTGTTTCGAGACTAAGCTTGTAGTACATGTTTTAAACCTTTTTTGGATGTGCAGGAACAGCACTTGGGAATTTAGACTCATCATGTCGAGTTTTTTTTTCAAATAGCTTTAAAATTCTACATCAGTCAACGCTTTTTGAAAATTTTTAGCGAACTATTTTGTTATTTTTGACAGTGCAGTGCAGACTTCAATTTTTTTTATAATTCTTCTTTCTCGCTTTAACTCGTCGATGAAGCATATTTCTGTTTCTTTTACATGCAACCATTTACAAGAAAGAGAAGAGCTGGAACGAAGTTTTCTTGACAGTTTACAATTACGTTCTGTTTTTTATTTTGAAAGAACACTTATTTGTACACAATTGTTGCCTTTCCCCAACACACTTGGAAAAAGAGTAGGCAGATGATGACTTATTTGAGAATAATTATAATATCAGACATAACATATATTCAAATTGATTCGAATTTTAGGACGGTTTTTTGGTTTCTCCGCTTTTTGGAGAACAGTCCATTTTATTATTGTAATGCGTAGAACGAATTGGTGTAAAATTGAATTTGACAGTGTCAGCAAAGTGTTGCCTGATTATTTGTTTACCGTGCATCTGGGGAATATATTACCTTTGAACCCAGCTCGTGAGCTCGACATTCATTCATTACTTTTTTGACGTTTCAGGAAAAAGCAGAGGCGAATTTCTATTTTTTCGTCATGGGACTCCGTTCCCGAAGTGAAGCATCCCTACCAGATCTGTCAAATTTCAGAAAGGGGTAGTATCTGTCACTAAATTGATCCCTTATCTCGCAATATCAACAATAACAAAACTAAATTACAACATCAACTGACCTCCATCGCTTATCTATTAATCTCCAAGCATCCGTGGTGCACTGCGTCATCTATCACGCTTCTATCAACAAAGCGGACTTAACCCTTGTACTAGCGAGCGATATGCACTATCATTACTATACTTTTATCTACCCTCGATTAAGCACTGACAAGTTTCCTTGGCACAATTAAAAAAAAATGTTCGAAAAAAGTTTGTTGCGTTATTTAAATCCTTTCTTAGTAGTGAGGGAGTATGTTCGGAAACCGATAGAAGCGTTTCTTGTGAATCAGTATGTAGGTTATAAGAAGAAAACGGATGAAAGTTTAACCAGTGCTAAGGAATTGATGTACAGGGTCGCTATAGTGATTTTATTCTTGACTGTTATACTGTGGCTATCAATTTTTATGTATGTGGGTTTCTATAATATTTATATGCCAAATGTTACCCATGTGCGGCCAGTGCATTTTCAGTTCAAGTAAGTATTTTTTTTTAAGTAAGCTACCTCTTTAGTGAATATAAATTAGCCAGGACAATTCTCCTGTTGGTTATGAGCCTATTTCATACATATTTCACATATTTGTGTAGTTAAAGTATGATACTAAATACATGGCAAGTTTTCCGCAGGTTGCAAATTAATTTCTGATCTTATTTTGTTAATAGGAATGGTTGCCTTCTAAAATACCTAAAGTAATGAGCATTACGATTTTATCTTAAATTGAGATCAGTAGTCATATATATATATATATATATATTTGTTATTTATTTAACACTTCAAGCACATAGTACAGAGGCGGACTTAATGCCATATGCATTTGTTTTTTTGTTGTTGTCTTATACCAAATTAAATTACAGACCATGTGAAGACAAGGCAGGAATATGCTCTTATCCATATGCCTATGTGCAGCTGACAAAATCCAGCAACATATTGATGCCGAAGCAACCATACAGGATCAAACTCGTGCTTGAAATGCCCGAGTCTCAGGTCAATAAAGACTTAGGTGGGTACACTGCGTTAAAATATTATGTTTGTAAACTTAGAAGAGAGTTACCTCCATGCCTCGGAAAGCGCGTTAAGCAGTTGGTTCCTGCCATCATTTGTAGATCTTTGACAGTCATTACAAGTAGTCAGTGGCCCAAAAAGTATGACAACCAATCTTAGTCTAGTTAATGGGTTGCAGAGGTCAGATCGCAGTCGCTCCATATAAAACGCTGATACTCAGCTGCATTCGGTTAGTCTGGAAGCCAACCCCATTAAAATTGGGAAAAGGCTAGGCAGATGATGTTTGTAAACTTAGAAGAAAATGTTGTCAAGTAACATTGATCTGCAAGCCAAAATAAGCTTTCTACTGAAATATTTGCATAATTGTATGACTGTTACCGTTTTGTTTGCTCAATAATCAGTCTCCATATCCCGAGATGCGGGAGACGAGATAGTTACCATCAGGGGGAAATCCTGGATGAGGTTGGCAGAGGACCGTGGAGATTGGCAAAAGAAAAGGGAGGCATATACCCAACAGTGGGTGAATTCAGGCGGTGGATGATAATGATCCTAATAATACACTATTTTTAAAATCCTTCCACTTATTGTGTATTACCCTAACCAGTCTTTTCTCATTTTTCTCATATTCATGTAAACTTTAATATTATTTATTTTAATGCAGACAATGCAGTCTATACTAATCTATATAAATTACGTGTCACGTTGTTTGTCGGGGATGGACTCCTAAACTACTTAACCAATTTAAATCAAATTTGCACACCGTGTGCAGTTTGATCCAACTTGAAAGATAGGATAGCTTACATCTCAATTTATAGTTGCAATATTATTTTATTGCAAATTAAGTCACAATTATCTGTTAACTCCAAACGATTCTAACAGATGGCGGTATCTGTTGACTGGATTGAGTAAGTATACAATAGATGGCGCTATATAGGAGCGGAGCAGCAATGAAAAATGTTGCGAAAACGGGGAAAATGTGACGCAGACGAAGTTGCGTGGGACAGCTTGTATTATTATAAAGAGGCAAAGATTTTATCTTTGTAAGTTATCCGTGTAGGTCATAACAGTGGGTAATCTTCAAACTGCCAAAAATTCAATAATGGAAAGCTACAATATTCCTGGTATAGGTTGTCATAGGCTATATTTAAAACCAAAAATCGGAAACTTAACATGTTTACTATTCATTTTGAGTTCTGAATACTTGTCTGCTTATAAACGCCTGACCACAGATAAACAAAAGTTATTGCGGGTGCAATAATTTCAGCTTATCCGTGATCATGGTACTTGCAACAGTGCCGAAATATGGGGAACTCAAAATGAATAGTAAACTTGATAAATATCCCATTTTTTGTGTGAGTGACCATATGTCAGTTTAAAAACTTTTATGTTTAAAACAAACTAATAATTTCAAGCCATAACATGAGTAAAGTCATTTCAAGTCATGTCAAGATGGCGCTGGTAAGGTTCTGTCTAAAGATGATGAAATAAAAGGGAGATGGAAGATTTATTTTGATAAGTTGATGAATGAAGAGAATGAATGGAGCGGTGTGCTTAATGAGGTACAAGTAAATATGGGAATGGTGAAGGAAATAAGCATGGATGAAGTGAGGAATGCAGTTCGAAGTATGAAAAATGGAAAGGCCATGGGCCCTGATGAAATACCAGTGGAAGTATGGAAGTGTTTAAAAGAAGACGGATGTATGTGGCTCACTTTATTTTTCAATAAGCTGTTGAGCGAAGAAGCAATCCCACAAGAATGGTGCAATAGTTCGCTAGTGCCCATTTTTTAAAATAAAGGTGATGTGCAGGACTGCAACAACTATCGAGGGATAAAGCTCATGTCACATAGTATGAAAGTTTGGGAGAAAGTAATAGAGAAAAGATTGCGAGAGGAGAGTGAAATTAGCCAAAATCAGTTTGGATTTATGCCAGGTCGAGGAACAATGGACGCCACTTTTGCACTCCGCCAATTAGGTGAGAAGTACAGACGTGCGCACAAGAACTTGCATATGGTGTTCATTGATCTAGAGAAAGCGTATGATAGGGTACCTCGGGAAGTGTTGTGGTGGGCCTTGAAAGAGAAAGGTATGCCTGGGAAGTATGTAGAGTTAATTCGTGCTATGTACAGCCAATCTTGTACCTACGTCCGGTCAGCTGCTGGCAACACCGACGAGTTCAGTGTGGCTGTAGGCTTGCATCAAGGGTCGGCTTTGAGTCCTTACCTCTTCCTGTTGATTATGGACGCTTTGACGTCGGACATACAGGAAGAGGCACCCTGGTGCATGCTGTTCGCCGACGACATTGTTCTCGTTAGTGAAGATGGACCAGAAATCCAGAGCAGATTGGAGAAATGGCAACAGAAGCTGGAGAATGTTGGCCTGAAAATCAGCAGAACTAAAACCGAATACATGTTCTGCGATTTCGGCGGTCTCTCCAGTCCTGGCGTCATAGCGCTAGATGGCGCATTTCTTCCTGTCTGCTCCGACTTTCGGTATCTCGGTTCACTCGTGCAAAGCGATGGCGAAATAGATCGTAGTGTTAAGCACAGAATAAACATTGGATGGATGAAATGGCGGCAGGTCACGGGAACTATCTGCGACTCCCGCATTCCCCTTAAACTTAAGGGGATGATTTATAAAACAATGGTTAGGCCTGCTGTCTTGTATGGGTCAGAATGTTGGGCCACAAAAGGGATGAATGAAAGGCACTTGCATGTGGCTGAGATGAGAATGCTAAGGGGGATGTGTGGTGTTACGCGAATGGATAGAATAAGGAATGAGTACATTAGAGGAAGTCTGAAAGTGGCGCCGGTGACTGAAAAGATGCGTGGAAATAGGTTGTCGTGGTATGGGCATGTGATGCGGAGGAACGAGGAAAATGTCGTGAGGAAAGTTTTGAGTATGAATGTGGATGGGTATAAGGGTAGAGGAAGACCAAAGAAACGATGGATGGACTGTGTGAAAAATGATATGGCAAGAAAGGAGGTATCTCATGAGATGACAAGTAATAGAGAGGTATGGAAGAAGAAGACGTACTGCGCCGACCCCAAATGAATTGGGATAAGGGCAAGAGAATGATGATGATGAACATGAGTAAAGTCATTTCATTTACCCTGCCCATGTAAGCCATGAAGAGAGTAATCACCCTTGCAAAGGCCAGGGGGTCAGCACAATTCAATCATGTATAGATAAAAAGGCCATGCTCTTATCTGTGACTTATCTAACGGGTTTCTATTAACTATGATTAAATAAGCTACTTCATACGGTGTGGAATAATTTTATTGAAATTGTGGTAGACATCGAGTCTGAAAAGATCGTAAAGAATTTACTGGTATTGTAATTTTTTACTGCCGCGTCGCGTACCTAGTGGTGGCAAGAGGGCGACTGCTGATCTTGAAATCCTGGGTTCGACACCCAGGTGGAAAAAAAAGTGAGGAATTTCTCAGTAGAAGTCACCGAGTCTGGCTTTTTGCCCAGGTGATGGCAATACGCCAGCCTCGAAATATGGGTGTACAGCTCTGCTTAACGAGGAGGCGATTCGGGGATTACAAGCGAGGCTGACCTGGCCGATATGAAAATTGAACCCAGGACCTCATATTTAATTTTATCATAAACAAACTATGCCCCGCGACTATCATCTGCGTGAAATTATTTTAAAAATATTACTTCCTTATTGAATCGGATTTTGTTACAATTTCTTTATTATTTTGCACGGAACCCAAGCCTAAGTTAAACATTACAACATCAGTTCTCCGCCAGTAAAGGTCCCGCCAAAATCGGTCTAGCCGTTTTCGAGATTAGCCGGAACAAACAGACAGACAAACAAACAAAAAGAAGTTTTTTTTTTTTGTTATTATGTACCGTATATACTTTCATATGCATTCAGTAACAAGCTGTTATTTTGAAATAACAAACGGACACTTCTATTTTATTTATTTGTATAGATGTCACCATGAACCATTTTTTTTTGTCTTGTGCGAGACTATTAATTTCTTTTTCTTTCTTTATTATTGCAGGTATGTTCATGGTCTGCGTTCAAATGCGCGCGAAAGGCGGGTATTTAGTCTCTTCCTCGTGCAGATCTGCTATGATCAGATACAGGTATGCATATCTCATCATTAGTGATCGGATATTCGGATGCATATTTACCTATAGTACGTTCTTTCCTGGCAAAAGGTACAAAAGTATGGAAGCGGCTATTTAAATGCCAATTATTGTCGCGGAATTGCGAAAATTCATAATTCTTTAGTAAGTATAAAATATCGGAACGAATATTTTAAATTTATTTAAAACCTGGCAAGTTTGTTGAAAATAACAAGGAAAAAAAATAAAACAACTAAGTATTTGAATTCGTTTTTTTTGTGCTGAAATGTCGAATGCTAAAACAAAATGGTAAATATGTCTGGGCATAGTTCATTTGGAGGTAAACGAAAAAGTAACTTATAGTTTTTGTTTTTTAAATAAACTCCTTTTCCCATACTTACGCGCGATCCATACTAGTCAACACTCAAAGTTTAGGTAAATATGCATCCGAATATCCGATCTCTACTCATCATCTTCCTGCCCTTGTCCCATGTTACTTGGGGTCAGCGCAACACGTGTTTTTCTTCCATTCTCCCTTTTCAACTGACATTCTATCATATACTCCTTTTTATTTCATAGCATTCCTCACACAATCCTTCCATTCTGCGGTCATCACCATCATCATTATTCTTCTGCCCTCATCTAATTTATTTGGGGTCGGCGCAGCTTGTCTTTTTCTTCCATACTTCTCTATTACTTGTCATCTCATGAGACACCTCCTTTCTTGTCATATCTAGCATCTTTTCAGTCACCGGCGCCACTTTCAGACTTCCTCTTATGTACTCATTTCTTATTTTATCCATTTGCGTAACACGACACATCCCTCTTAGCATTTTCATCTCAGCCACATGCTAATGCCTGACATTCATCCCTTTTGTGGCCAAACATTCTGATGCATACAAGACAGCAGGTTTAACCATTGTTTTATAAATCTTCCCCACTTCTCCTTGAAATGAAGCTAGTAGTGCCAATGGAGAAGCCATGTTTCTAGCCATATCAACCTTCACACGGTCCATCCATCCATCGTTTCTTTGGTCTTCCTCTACTCTTATAGACATCCATACTCAAAACTCTCCTTACGACATCTCTCCTCCGCATCACATGCCCAAACCACGACAACCGATTTCCACACAACTTTTGAGTTACCGGCCCTTTCCACTTCTAGACTTCCTTTTAAGTACTCGTTTCTTATTTTATCCTTTCGCGTAACACCACACATCCCCTTTAGCATTCTCTTCTCAGCCACATGCAAATGCCTTCGATTCATCCCTTTTGTGCCCCATCATTCTGATTCTTTAGTCACCATCATTATTTATGCTTATCATTCTTTTATTTACATGCGTTTCATCCCTCCTCATCAAAATCATGTCCATACCAAGACAGAGGATTTTCAACTTTTTCGCATACAGGTACCTATGTTTTATAAATAAATACTAGTTTAAGCTCATTATTTTTGTTGTGAATCCATACTGAAGATACTTTTTAAAATCTTTTATTTCAACTACTTCAAGGTTAAGATTTATTTGCCACGCAAACCCCTAAAAGTCTAAATTAATGAAGGTCTAAATAGAAGGCATACTGAGTTTACGTCTGTATGGTGTCGGACGTAAATAATAGCACCATCCCATATCTTCCCGTGGGTGTCGTAAGAGGCGACTAGGGATTTGTCAGAGAATGAGCAGCAGCGTTCTCTGTGCTTTTGTAACACACGAACTGCGAACCCGCCTGCCAAGCGTGGCGATTATGGCAAAACCCCCCTTCTTGGGGGAGGCCTATGTCAAGGCAGTGGTCGACTTTCGGCTGAAATGATGAAAATGATGACTGAGTTTACAAAAATATTGCATTATCGTCGTTGAAATTCTAACACCACGTACCTAAGTCATAAATAGCAACTTTACAGGAGAGGGAAAAAATTGTAATTAATAGTACAATACCATTTTATAATTTGGGTTAACTTCAAATAATACAGAACCGTTGCTTGTTTCTGATTAGCTGAAACATCGCGTCTTTTGATTCTCTAGCAAACGGCATCAACTCTCTAGCAACTGCCCAAAAATTGAGCTACGTGGTTAGAACATCAACGACGTTATGCTGCTCCAATGCAGCAAAAAGACAGACCCATTTTGTCCCACAACACGGCAAACGCTCTTCCAGGGAGGAAGAGCCTTTCTGGTTTTCGCGAACTAATGCGATTGTAGGAAAATCATTTTTAAATGAGTCCAGCTCATCCCGCCACCTCCTTCTGGGTCTGCCACATTGCCGTTTCTTACCAGTTGGGATCCATTGAGTGGTTATTTTGGTCATTACATGTAGTAGAAACGACCAGCCCAGTTCAACTTCAAGCTAGCAGCTGCAAGGCCAGCATCAGCTATTTGTGTGAAGTGAGGCGTTTTTGGTGCGGTCCGTAAGTTTGGCACACAGCATACTTCGCTCCATAGCTCGTTGACAGACTCCAATAGCGGACCTCTGACCCTTTTGTAAGCGACATGCCTTTAATGATTCCAATTGTTTCCCAGATCATTGCTTCATCGCATAATGAGGACGTTCGTATATTCGCCGTTTTACCTCGGCGGTGTCGACGAGGAGAAGCAACAGCTTAAAGTGGAACTCTTCAGTGATTTCGAAGATGATCCGGTGAGTGAAGAAGAAAACTTCTTACTAATATTAATATAGCTATTTCTTAAATTGAATATATTTCAGTTTACTATAGTGGAGGAACTTTTTTTACGGATGGGATCATCAAATGATTCCCCTGCTCTGGGCGGACCGGAAGGGAGTGTCAGACTTGTACTGACTAAAACCCATCCATGTTCCTTCTTAGCCCTTTGTGTTCCAGGGCCGCGGTATCTCTTTCGAACAGTCCCGCAGCCCTGGCAGGCATCGGCCTTCTCGGACCCCTTCCGATTTGCTGACATCTCCTTGAGGCGCGCGTAGAACACTAACGCGCCGTCGACACGGCCTGTCGTCATAACACGGACGGACGGTAGTCTTTCAACCTTATCGTTAAAGAATTAAGCTCAAGGTTGATTAGTTGATTTCGGGACAGTTTCGGCTTGATGTGCTGGCGTCAGTACCTACGTAATTATTAGTCGAGTCGATAAATGTGTATAAATATCGATATCATGTTTCTCGGTATCAACTAATGTGGCAGACCCTTATGATTGCTTATTTGTTTCCTACCGACCTTATTGCCGACGACAACCGGACTTGTCCTGGGGGTTACTATGACGTCCTAAAGCAGTATTGTTTTATTCTTACTCCAGTGTGGGAAAGAGACGGAGCTATGGAGGAAGTCTAGCGCCATCTCTTCCACTCTGGAATAAGATAAACACAATTCTGCTTTAAGCCGTTATGGTAGGCCACCTGACCTATGTAAATGATTGCTGATGCCGCTGATGGACTGCCTCATTCGTTTAGTGGTTGCAATCGCGATGGCTTAAGATGAAGTCTTGTGATCGATTCCCTGGTCGGGCAAATTGTTAGTGGGTTTTCCATCAAGAATTTGTCAGTAGCAGCCAAGGAGTTTGGATTTGTGCCCGTTGGATGGCAATAGGCTCGCCCCTTATTACAGGGGGCTTAAACATAATTGGCGAAATGTGGGTGTACTATTAGGTACCCCTCTGACAAACACATTATTTTTTATTAATTAATTTTTCAGGAAAAACCCGCTACAGACGCTTATGTAGAACTTCAATCCCGTTTCGCCGAAGTGTACTCGAGTGAGTTGCACGTGCAAGCGCACTTCACGGGACTGCGCTACCTCATGTTCAACTGGCCCAAGATATCTGCCGTGTTCGGTGAGTTTACCTGAGTTGTACTCACTCACTCACTGAGTGTACTCAAGTGAGTTGCACGTGCAAGCGCACTTCACCGGGCTGCGCTACCTCATGTTCAACTGGCCCAAGATTTCTGCCGTGTTCGGTGAGTTTACCTGAGTTGTACTCACTCATTAAGTGTACTCGAGTGAGTTGCACAGCAAGCGCACTTCACGGGACTGCACTACCTCATGTTCAACTGGCCCAAGATATCTGCCGTGTTCGATGAGTTTACCTGAGTTGTACTTATTCACTCACAAAGTTTACCTGAGTAAGTTGCACGTGCAAGCGAACTTCACGGGACTGCGCTACCTCATGTTCAACTGGCCCAAGATATCTGCCGTGTTCGGTGAGTTTACCTGAGTTGTACTCACTCACTCACTCACTGAGTGTACTCGAGTGAGTTGCACGTGCAAGCGCACTTCACCGGGCTGGTTAATTAAAACAAAATACTGTTTTAGTGTTCGTTGATTCTTGCGTGGAAAGTGCTATCGGGTCTATTCATCAAGATTTCTTTGTGAAGTGGGAGAAGGGTTATAACTTAGTTTTTCCTGGGTGAAGACAATGACTCACATGAAAATATTACCATAAAAATTACGTAGTGATGATTTTAACCACTTTTTCCGAATATTATTATCATACGATACAGAGAAAACAATTTTTGGGGAGTTGGTACACATAAGCACATTCACAATACGATATTTTTTAACCATTTTACTGATCTCCTATCAGAATAACAATTAAATTTATAGCCAAACCGCGTACGCAAGTGCTGACTCGCACCTCGCAGCGTGACGTCACACGTTAGCGCGGATTTTGCCGCGGAGGCCGTACTCGACAGGAAAAAAACAGATTCTTTTTCTCGAGTTACCTATTTTTTAGATATCCTGATATCAAAAAACATTAGTGTGACTCATTAAGGTATTAACATGGAAAGTGTTGTAGGGTTTTTCCAAAAGCAAACGCGGAGTCTGGATTTGTGCTCGGTTTCTTGCAATGGTCTTGCTCGCCCCCTTATTACATGGGACTAAAACATAAATGCCATAATATGGGTGAAGGTGTACCTCTGCCTAGCTCTTCGGGGATGACAGGCTTGATGTTGTGTTATGAAGGATTTTAATAAATGTTATTGTTTCAGGTATCTGCACAAACCTATTCTTCGTTACGTTGGTGTTCGTTCTCAGTTGGTACCATCTGCAGGACGGGTTACCTGACTTTATCAAAGTAAGTTTTTTCAACTTATAAATTGTATTGTCTACTTGTTGTCTTGATAGAACATCTGCACAACAGCCACACACACACTCACACCCACGCACACGACAGCCACACTCACTCCCACACACAACAGCCACACTCACACCCACACACATAAACAAACGTAGAAACACACACACAGCATAACACAAGCCCAATAAATACAAACATTGTTTTAAATAGCAGCCACGGTGCCTGTATTTGTGCCCGGTTGATGGCAATAGGGTCGCCCCCTATCATATCGAACTTTATCAGAACTGGCGAAATGTGGGTGTACTATTAGGTACATCTCTATATTATGTAATATGTATTTATAAAACTTAATTAAAATCAGTTCATCCGTTCGGGAGCTAAGAAGCCACAGACGGACACACAGTAAAAAATTTTCATGACATCTTGCAGCTAAGAAGTAGATAGGTGATTGAGATCCGATACGCCCTTTAAACTTACATTATAAAACCCATTTTCTTCGTCTCAGCTTAAAAAAGAGGATGTAAAGAGAAACTTTTAATTTTTCAGAACAAGTTTCGTTCGGAGTTAAAGACTGAAGAAGACGACAATGCATTTATTGGGAAGGTCAAGTTGGAAAGAGAAGGTACGATATCTTCTAATATTTCAAATTCTCGTGTCGCGGTTTTCCTCCGAAACGGTTGACCCGATTTGTATGAAATTTTGTGTGCATATCGGGTAGGTCTGAGAATCGGCCAACATCTATTTTTCATACCACTAAAACAAAAAAAATACAAAAAATGCAACCCAAGGTGGGATTTTTTTTTACCTTCGTACTACGTTTTTTTTTATACTTAAGGTCAAAGCGCCAGGGCAGCCAGCAAAATTCGCGTCTCTATTGATGTTTTTTTCATAAATTGTCAATTAATTTATGAAAAAATCATTCTTATTCTTTATTGCACATAAAAATAAATGATATACACATGAATAATATATAGCTTACTTGCAGCCCGCCCCAGCTTTGCACGGGTATTTAACAAAAAAAATAAATAATACATAATCATTTCTTGACATTGATTCCCGTCCCGTACGGCCCGCACCCCAGTGACGCCTACATCGCATAAGGTGCTGCCTAGCTAGCTAGCTGAGCAGGGTGACTGGCGACCACGACCATTTTTCCAATACTTCAATTTTTAAACTCTTGATGTCTTTCGAATGGAATGTCCGAATTGAATCATTCAAAAAGTTATATAAAGGTATTGAAGCAGTCTTGAGAATTTATTTTGATAAGGATTAATACCAAGATACAAATAAAGAGTATTTTCTAGCGGCGGCACTTAAAAATAATAGAATAGTTATTGTGGCATAAGTATAATAGTTAGACATATGCTGTCGCGCACTTTTTATAAATAATGATGTGTTCTTCAAAATCGTAGTACATTATTTTATTCTATCATCAATCGTTTTTGCAGCGCACGCGATGTAAAGAATATTTACCTTGGGTTACATTATTGGAGTTTTAGTAATGATCCCTAATTTTTTTCAAAATATAATGTAGCCTATGTTACTCAGTAATAATGTAACTTTCTAACGGCAAAAGAATTTTTGAAATCGGTCCAGTAGTTTTTAAGTTTATTCCATAAATACAAAAATACAAATCTTTTCTCTTTACAATATTAGTGTAGTAGTACAACGGCGAGCTTAACCCAGAATTGGATTTTCTTACAGCAAACCTTATTTTATCAGGAATATTTGCTAAAGAAGATACAGCTTTGTGCATGAACAGTACTTTTAAATCTCAATTAATCAAAAACGCGAAATTAACCTGTTGCCAGTTTGGCCCAATTTTGATGCGTCGTACGGCAGATGTGGCCTGCCCAGTTTATTTTAATTTGACAGCTGTGTTGCAAAAGTCTGCGATTTGGGTCTTGGATCGAAGTATCCGGAACATCCACTGCTGGGTCCACAGGCTTCCCTTTTTTTCCGCCACACTTACTGGTTCCGTGCGTCCCTTATCCAGGTGTTTCCCGCGACTCCTATTATACTTCGTTTAAACACTTTCGCAGCAGCAGCCACAGAGCCTAGTTTTGTGCCCGGTTGATGGCAATAAGCTCGCCCCCTATTACACGCCTACACATCTGCCTAGTCCTTCGAGGATTACAGGATTGTGATGTTCATCATCAGCCTAAAATGTTCATGTTAATGAGAGGGAGTGGGCTGTAATCCACCACGGGGGCCCAGTGCGGGTTGGTAAATGTCACATGTCTTCAACCCGCGACCTAGCTTGTTCTAAATATATGTATTAACTAGTCCGCCTGTTTTACTGAACAACAACCTACCTACCTACTTGTTAGCGGCCTGCGCAGCCTACCCTGCGTAGTCCGAGTAGCGTTGATGAAATAAATTATACAAAGTAATGCGCCTGCCTGGGCTCGAACCCACGGCCTACTGTTTGTAAGTCGGGGCTGCTACTACTGGGCCACCGCTGCTCTCTCGTGATGTTATGTCATGGTAAATATTTTAATTTTCTTTTTTCTAGACTCAGCTTCGTACTTCGAAGAAGACGCTCTTCTGAAAGAATTCCAACAAATCGAATCGAAGGATGAAACAAAGAAGACTCAAATGTGATCTACAACGTTTTGTTATTGTTTTAATGGGGGGATGTGTGATATTACGCGAATGGATAGAATAAGTGATGAGCAGAGGTCTGAATTAGGTAGAGTTATTTGTATACTTACACTGATTTCATACAGCGAAAGAATAAAGTGGATATGCCTCAAATCCCGAGATTAATTATAGAGAGCAGACAAATCCCGTGATTTATTAAATAAAAAAGTTATTTACTTTTACACAATTTCAACCATCCGACATCGGATGTCCGAAGTTACAAAATTCCAATGCGCACACGCAAGGGAAGATTCATATTAATATCAACATTTCGATGCAAGTATAAAAATAACTCTACCTAATTCCGACCTCTGGTAATGAGTACATTAGAGGAAGTCTGAAAGTGGCGCCGGTGACTGAAAAGATGTGTGGTAATCGGTTGTCGTGGTATGGGCATGTGATGCGGAGGAATGAGGAAAATGTCGTGAGGAAAGTTTTGAGTATGAATGTGGATGGGTATAAGGGTAGAGAAAGACCAAAGAAACGATGGATGGACTGTGTGAAGGATGATATGGCAAGAAAGGAGGTGTCTGATGAGATGATGAGTAATACAGACGTATGGAAGAAGAAGGCATGCTGCGCCGACCCCAAATAAATTGGGATAAGGGCAAGAGAATCTTGATGAGTAGTGGTACATGGTAAGGTCCAAAAGTTACCGGTTTCAACCATAAAATTAAGGATTAATGCCAAACATAAATAGTTAAAGGGTGACGGTTCAATTGCTAGTATGGGCAAAGTGTTATTAGGTTTTTCCTTCATGAGCTTCTCTGTAGCAGCCAAGGAGTCTGGATTTGTGCCCGATGATGGCAATAGGCTCGCCCTCTATTAAATGGGACTTAAACATAACTGGCGAAATGGGGGTGTAGTAATAAGTACCTACACCTCTGCGTAGCCCCTCGGGGATAACAAGCGTAATATTATGTTATGTTATATTGAACAAAAATATTACTTTGTTACTGTGGATAAATAGAGAAATCTTCAGTAATTTAGGGACATGATAGTTTTGTGTGTAGGCAGGAAACTTTTGGGCCTACGTGATATTTTAAACGTATAAATGTTTTAGGGGCAAAAACTGAGAACTCTATGAACTAAAACAGAAATTGTAGTACAAATATTTTTACGTAATTTATTTATTTATATATAAATTTCGTGTCTCGTTGTTTGTCGGGGATGGACTCCTAAACAACTTAACCGATTTTAATCAAATATGCACACCGTGTGCAGTTTGATCCAACTTGAAAGATAGGATAGCTTACATCTCAATTTATAGTCGCAATATTTTTTTTATTGCAAATTAAGTCACAATTATCTGTTTGCTGTAAACGATTCTAACAGATGGCGGTATCTGTTGACTGGATTGAGCAAGTATTCAATAGATGGCGCTGTATAGGAGCGGAGCAGCAATGAAAAATATTGCGAAAACGGAGAAAATGCGACGCAGACGAAGTTGCGCCGGACAGATAGTATAATTTAAAAAAAAAACAATTCTATTAACTCGCATCTGCTTTACACAACATCGAAATTTCTTTAGTAAATGCAAGTTATAAATATAAACCCATCCACGAACTAACCTCGGCAGGCGTTGCTTAACCTGGAATATTGGCCCCGTGTGGCTGTTTCGATTTATTCACGAGCCCCAAATACGATAATAAATCTATTGTAAACATAAATATTTTTCCAAACAGCCTTCCAGAATATATTTTTTAACACTTTCGGTGCTAAGGAGTATATAAGTCGAACAATAATTCGTTCTTGCGCGCAAAACCCTCATACCGAATCGCCGTTATACATAGCTCTAAATGACTTGTGACTTTTGAGCATAAAAAGTAAAAATTAATTATGTCAACTTAGTAGTGAAAGTGTTAAATCAACATTAAAATCCATTGAAAAACGTGACTTTATTTTATATTATGTATAGATATAAAAGTTACTCTATCATATGAAACTGAAACATCTGCCTACCACTTTGGAAATCAAAGCGAGATGTTATGTTATATATATAGGCGTTTATATCCACGCGCGTTCCCTCCACGCCAAGCCACAAATTCACCGCAAATAATTACAAATAAAAAAAGGGATTTCAAAACTGTCATTAACTTAATAATTTATGTATATAGATTACATTATTAAGATATATAAATAAACACACACAAAATTAATTATTTAAATTGTATATTTCGTGTCATAATGCACCACAATTTTGTCACATATTTGTGTCGTTGGCGTACAGGGCACGCGCTTGCATGTCACGTATATGTGACAATGGTGTTCAAAAGGTTATAGCTTTTATTATAAACCAGACTTTTTGTGATAAACAATGCCATTTTTTTTTAATTTAAAAGCTATTTACCAAACAAGACAAATGGCTCGTTGAACATACATAACTGGCGAAATGTAGGTGTACTGTTAGGTACACTACTGACTACCCCTTCCGAAGATTATAAGCGTGATGTTAGGTTATGTTCAGAGGTAGGAATTAGGTACAGTTATTTTTGTACTGGGTATTTTTGTTTTGTGGGTGTCGTAAGAGGCAACTAAGGCATTTCCCAGAGAATGGGCAGCAGCGTTCTCTGTGCTTTTGTAACAACCGTACTGCGATCGCCATCCCGCCTGCCAAGCGTGGCGATTATGGCAAAACCCCCCAAAATGTCAATGTGGTGACACTTGGGGGAGGCCAATGTCCAGCAGTGGACCTTTTTTTGGTCTGTAATGATGATGATTTTTGTACTTGCATCGAATTGTTGATATTAATAAATGGATCTTCCCTTGCGTGTGCGCATTGGAATTTCGCAACTTCGCACATCCGATGTCGGATGGTTTAAATTGTGTAAAAGTAAATAACCTTTTATTTCAATTTTAACTTTGAATAAAAAAATAAAAAAAAATATTATAAATTATAATATTTAATAAATCACGGGTTTTTTTTTATTTTTTTTTCTGCTCTTTAAATTTAATCTCGGGATTTGAGTCATATCCACTTTATTCTTTGGCTGTATGAAATCAGTGTAGGTACATAAATAACTCTACCTAATTCCGACCTCTGGTTATGTTTATTAATCATACAGATAATATTTACAAATATGATTTATGTACAAATAAGCATTTAAAATATAGTTATAAGGATCAGTTACCGTGCTTTTTTAAAATGCATTTCTAAATTGAATGTAAAGCAGTTTTCAAGTGTTTGACCCTTTAATGTAAAGATGTTATTATGTGTATAAAAAACTGGAATTTTAACCCCTTCAATGATTTATGCACAATATAACGCACCCAGTGAACAGATATTAAATAAAAACATTTAAATAGGGCAATGCTTGATTTTATCTACTTAATGCCATTTTAATGTATTTCCTTGTGGAACCAGTGCTATGAAATAACAATAAAAATATAGGAATATTAATTTAAGTTGTTAAATATGTATTTTTGTGCTAAGGATCGTACAATAATAGTTCGTGTGCTCACAACCCGCCTCCCGAGTCGTATGACTGGTGAATTTTGAGCATACAAGTAAAAATTAATTATTTGAACTTAGCAGCGAGTGTTAAAAATGTGAATGACTGAAAGAAAATGTACAACTATAACTGTACATGGATGTTTAGGCGCGTGGCTAGAATCGGAACTAAATCCGCCTTGTTTTATCAATTCAGTTTCACCAGGGACCGATTAATCGGGTTAAATGGTTAACCGGGTAGACTTATAACCCATATGTTATGTGTTTGATAATTCAATATACGGGTTAACCCTTATAGTATATGGATTAACCATTTAAATATTGCTCATTAACCAGAATTAACCCTTCGTCCTTTAATGGGAGCGTTCAAGTATTACGTAACGAATTTGGGGGAGGGGGTCTTCGTAACGTTACGATGCGTTACAGGGGCGGGAGGGGGGAGGTTTCAACTACGCGTTACGTAACATTGATTAAACCCTTCAGAACGGTTGCGTAGATATCTTTTTTCTCACGAATGATTTAAAACGTTTGAATATATTTTTTTTATCTCCAAATGTAAAGCACGCGACTTTCCGACACTTTACGCCACATAATTGTGACTTTCAGGTAAAAATGGTCACTTGGTGGTGGCTA
Organism: Cerastis rubricosa; assembly: GCA_949152445.1. Classification (NCBI taxonomy): domain Eukaryota; kingdom Metazoa; phylum Arthropoda; class Insecta; order Lepidoptera; family Noctuidae; genus Cerastis; species Cerastis rubricosa. The sequence continues at coordinate 11,912,239 of OX424548.1, read as the reverse complement.
CGTAACGTTTTACTAGGGGGAGGGGGGGTTACAGAAAAACGTTACGGCGCGTTAAAAGGGGGGGTCAAAAATCTCCAAAAATTGTGTTACGCAATACTTGAACGCTCCCTTTGTGCCTATTGGCCTTATTTTGTTCTGTGTCCTGCAGATATGGAGGGAACTAGAAATTATGTTTTTCCTGCTCTTCCGCTATTATTTTCTGATTAATTTTGTTGCGGGATGCAAGACAGTTAAATTGTTTATCCGGGACTTCATCAAGCTGGTGATCGCCACTGTTGATTCTGACTTTCAGGAGTTGCACGGGGTTTGGAAATAGTGATTTCGGTCCCTGACTTTTACAAATGATAGCCAACAGCGTCCTTTTGTCAATGTCATTTAATTGCCAAGAGATCCATACAGCATTGGAAAACCTCCGCAAAGAAAAACATGGAAATTATTTAGATTTGTTGGAGGGAAGATTAGTAATTATTAAGTATTTTGAAACTCAACCCTGAGAGGACAATACGGTGAAAGCGATAGGGTAGTACGCGAAATTCAAATGTTCTTACGTTTTGAAGTGAAATTTCTTATGCGACTTCCAACAAGGTTGCATTAAACGTTTAACGCTACCATGGAGGGGGTATGAAAGCACTGTTGCGTTAAACGTTCAACGCTCCTGGGGAGGGGGAATAGAAAAAGACAGAGCGAGAGTGAATGCGTGGCACTCGAACGCATGCGTGTATTTTTTTTGCATTTTGCAGGATTGTCCTGCAAAATGCAAAAAAAAATACACGCATGCGTTACTATTTTATGCCGTAAAGAATAAGAATAATTTATTGTTTAGAAAAGTACATTCAATGCAGTGATTCCTGAAAGTCACACTGGGGTTCCCTTTGTCCTGAGTTCTAGGCTCCTTCGTTCCCTTAACATTTTTAGTGTTACACAAATAAAATATTCGTACAAATAACTAATCTAAATCTAACGTTATCTACACGTAATTTAAAAAATAAAAGGAATACACAAAGAAAACAGTAGGTTACTTACGACATGTTTATGTATGAAAGTTGTGTATGTGAGCGGGTGTGCGTGTGCGTGTGTGTGTGTGTGTGTTGGGGGGTGAATTATGACAGCCGTGTTGGTGTTGTGAGAGTGTGTCTGAATGTTACTCCTGCTGCAAGAAGCTTGTGGTTTAATTATAATATAGGTATATAATATCATTCAATGAGATTAAATGTACTTGGAGGGTTGTATTGGTGATTTTAACGATTATAACTCTGTAAGACTATATTGTTACGGTCGTGAATCATATTTTAATCAACATACACACCGACACACTGCAAATTGCAAAAAAAAACTTAAGAAAATTTGAATTTCGCAAGCTTTCCTGGAGCTTTTCATCTTATATTATGATAAAATAGTTATAACACGGTGTCTTTAACGAATTATAATAAAAAAAAATGTGCTTATGCTTTGAATGAAATTGTAAATAGATTATAATATTATCTAAATTATTGTCTATGCTACACTAAAAATCGTCCCTATATTTAGAGTTTTGGATGTTTAGACTTTAAACCCAAATTGATATCGAAAAACGGCTTTATGCAGTTAAAAATATTTTAATATATGACTGAAAAAATTATCATAAAATTGTATGTTAGTGCCTTCGAAATAAAAAGCATCTTTGCATGACATTTCAATCCCGCTTTTGATGTTGTATAGATAAAAATATATGTTATATTGAAGGGAATTCATTGTGATAGAAAAGTTAAAATAAAAATAAAAGAATATTATTGTACGCACGGCGACCATCAAACTATACAAATCCAGTTTATGTGGATCTCTCATTTTACGGGAAATCTATACCAAGCGAGGCCATTTTATACTGGAAATGTATAGTTTGATGTGTCGCTATGTGGACTGTATGTTGCTCATTTGTGATTAGTAACCTTATGGTTGCTGGGTTTTACCAATAAAAGTTTGTCCTATCTAGTAACAATGTGAATGGTTGGGAATTTTATTCACAATTTTTCCCAACGAGTCACACTGTGACATGTTAGTGTGACTCGTTGAGAACAAACATAAAAAGTTGTCCTATCTAGTAAAAAAAGTGTGACTGGTTGGGATTTTTATTCACAATTTTTCCAAAAGAGTCACACTGAGACATGTTAGTGTGACTCGTTAGGTACAATCATAAAAAGTTGTCCTAACTATTAACAGTGTGACTGGTTGGGATTTTTATTCACAATTTTTCCCAACGAGTCACACTGTGACACGTTACAATCTGACTCGTTGGGAACAAACATAAAAAGTTGTTCCATCTAGTAACAGTGTGACTGGTTGGTAATTTTATACCCATTTTTTCCCAACCAGTCACACTGTGATATGTTACAGTCTGACTCGTTGGGAACAACCAGTGACTGGTTGGGAAAAAACGACGACGAACGACTCGTTTTTCCCAACGAGTCACACTGTGACATGTTACAGTGTGACTACGGGTTTTTCCAGTAGGAGCGTCACAGTAACTTTTTGACAGCAGGTCAGCCTCGTTGGTCTAATGGTCACAAGTGCGTCTGCTGGGTATGAGGTCCTGTATTCGATTTCCAAGTCAGGCAAACTGTTATTGAAAGCTACGGTGTCTGAGTTTTTGCCCGGTTGATGACTATAGGCTCGACCTCTATTACATGGAATTTTAATTACAAATGGCGTAATATGGGTGTACTAAAGGCACATCTCAGCCTGAACCTTCGGGGCCTGATGTCATGTTATGAATTTAGACGCTGTAACCCGGAGTTACCCGGTTAAACCATCATGAGGGAACAGACATGTCCTTGAAATATATATTCGAAAAGATGGCGACAGCCACAAACTCACGGTTTGCTCCAGTCTTACAAAGATGAAACCTGTGTTAGGAATAAGAATGTTTTAGGCTATTTTTTATGGAATTTGGCTCGCCCAATAGGACTTTAAAATAATGTGGGTGTACTAAGTTAGTCTGCCTAATCTCTCGGGGATTACCGGCTTGATGTTAGTTAGCTTTTTTTTAAAATTGATCTACTTAATTATTTTCACCAATGAGCAAAATATATGATTTTATTACTATTTTGATATATTGTGTCTATAGAATGTAAAACATTAATGTACTGAATGCATGATATTTATGGAGATAAAATAATGTGATAAATATTTTTTACTTTAGAATTAGAAAATAAACATTGATGTGGCTATGATTTTGTTTTGTTTCTATTTCGGTACACCTCAGCTTATCGTCTTGGGGATTACGGGCGTGCTCGACTTAGCATGTTGATGGCATTCTAAATTGAATCTCAGAATTTTGCATCATCAGGAGCTTCCATCAGCTCCTCTAATGTCTTAACATTAGGACAGGCAGGACACAATATCAAGTATATGAAGTATCTCAGCGTTTGAGAAACAATACTTCATTTAAGTTCCAGAGCAGAGTCATCAACAGAGGTCGGAATTAGGTACCTAGAGTTATTTGTGTACTTACACTGATTTCATACAGCGAAAGAATAAAGTGGATATGCCTCAGATCCCGAGATTAATTTTAAAGAGCAGAAAAATCCCACGATTTATTACACAAAAAAGTTTACACAATTTAAACCACCCGACATCAGATGTCCGAAGTTGCAAAATTCCAATGCGCACACGCAAGGGAAGATCCATATTAATATCAACATTTCGATGCAAGTACAAAAATAACTCTACGTAATTCCGACGTCTGGTCATCAACGAATCTTCACCTGAACAGATTTTTCTTGCTTCGGCCAACCTCGGTTCCGAATCTATTTAAAGACTTCCAGGTCAGCCATGTTCAAGCATGGCTCGTGTCTAGGTGGTAAATTTTCAGCAAGTGTCACAAATGGGTTGGGTAGAAAAACACAGTCTAGACAGGCGCGATAAAAGAAATGAAACACAAGTTTGTATTTTCAAAATGCTTTTTATTAAAAAAGATGTTAACATTCGTAATGAGCATATAATTTTTACAACCAAGACTTGTTACCTTATGGCAGTGCCATATACTATCCAGGCTTAAATAAATATGTGACTTCGGGCTTAAGAAAGACTGTCACACACGTATTACGCCCTATCTACATTGGTCAAGTGGTTAGCGAAGTAGATAAGTATAGTGAGTTGGACAACCCAACTCACCTCCCATGGTCCCACTGTCATCACGTCATATGAGCCGAAACATCGAGGAGACGTCTGCGGACATAGCATCCACCTAGGTGGGCATGCTATCACCGCAGCCGCTTTATGACTCCCTATTACAAGTTCTCCGGTCTAGACCCTTCTTACCTTGACCTCTAGCATGATATGTAAGGACAGTGGTTTTCACCGATCGGACAGTAGCGAGTAAACAGTCTCTGACTGGGTGCTCGCTACGGGCCACTGTCCTTGACCAATATAAATTGGGCTTTAGTGGCACAGACGGCGCTCTAAAAATTTAGTTTTTCTAAATCTCGATATCCCATATTTACGACAGCGTACTGATTGTTAACTACATAATTTTATTTATTTTCTAGCCTTTTTGGCTTTCAGTCTAACTAGATACCAAGTAAAATGGGATGAATAGGGGCTAGAGGGTGAATCGGGGGAAAATATTCAAAAGAAAATTTTTTTTTTTTTTTGTTGCAAGAAAAGACTGTTCTTTTATTAAATATCAATTACCAATTCGAATACCTAATTACAGTAACAAATTACATTAATTCAACTTTGAAACGGTATCAAAGTTTTGCATTGATTCACCCCCATGTCCATGTTCACCCCTTTTTAGGGTAAGTATTAACAATTGCGACTGAATTTCCTAATTTTAACAATTTATATTTTATTACTTTTATTGAGTTCATTTCACTAATTTGGATTAAAATACAAATGATTTATAATTGAGCCGTAGTTCTGCCAAAAGCTACCAATCCACATCAAAACTCCCATTTTCGGAAGTAAGTAAATGTAATGTGATTTTGGATAGTAAACGCTGATTATCATAAAATCTTTTCGAAAATGTTTTGGATGTTTATAAGACTGATTTTACAGAATAGTAATATGCCACATTTAGAATATTGCATTATTTTGACATATGTGGGATGGCTTATTATAGCAGAACTACGTCGTTCTTTGTCTTTCTACGTATACTTTATTCGATAAAAATAGAAATCTTGGTATTTAATGTATATGTTAAGCAATCAGAATTACATTTAAACGGTTATCTATAGCACCATTTCGTGGCAGTTCATGATATGTATATGATTATAAAGAGTGCGAGATAGAATCCAACTAATATATGGCGTTTAGAAATATTTTTACAGAAGATAAAAAACTGCAAAATAATGTAGAAATAACATATCCTGCGTCACCCACTGATGGATCGCATAGTGAATTCACTTTGCGAACGCACCACGACTCCGCCTCACTAACAAATGACGTATTCAGTGTATATCAGAACGGGGCATATTCAAGGATGAGGTATAGACAATGCCCCAGATACACACTATAGGCGTTAGGCCTAAAATGTGTATCTGGGGATTTGATGATCGAAGATAAGTGTGAATGTTTTAGTCCCACGTTGCCGGCCCGCGTTATCACACACACAAACATATGATAATGTACGGTGTTGTGTATGGAGACGCAGGACGTGAAGCGGTGCGTGGGACGCCACGTGCGACTCCGCGACTACCCTGTCATGGGTATCGCTACGTGTCACGCGCCGCTTCGCCGTAGACCGTGAAAAAATATTAAAGTAACTGTCTACCAGCAACGGTGCATGCGTCGCGGTGCATCACCTGCGGACTCCGCCGCAAGTATCGCTGCATTTCGAGCAATCGCGCATAAATCGCTTCTCCGTAAACGCTCTCATACATCGCCATATGTTTGAATTTATTGCGGACCCGTCGCTTCTGCGTAAATGACCGAAGGGACCAAAATCATAATCACAAAAAAAAACACCTTTCATGTACATATACATGCTGTATGCTCACTGCCATTTATTCCTAAAGAAAAGCTATATTTGGCGACTCTTGATCATGTGGGCGACGGGTCTTAAGGTAGTTAAAAACTTTTGTAGGTAAACTGTGCCGATTGGTAATGATGACAAACAAAATTTCTTGTGATCGCATTTTCAGGGCCACTTACAAGATTAAATATCTGGCCAAACGGAAGCGTATCCTGCGGATTGGATTGGGGTGAAATTCACTCGCATTAACATAATTGTGCGGAGGATTGTATAAAAAGACGCTAATAGTCGCGTGTCGTGTGACTTCCGAATCATTATAACAATTAAGCGTAGTTCTGCCAAAATGTACCAACCCTCATGAATTTGAAATTGTCTCGCGTTTTCACGAATTATTTATAATGATTCTATTTTGGATAGTAAACGCTAATTAATTTTAAATATATTCTAAACATATTTTTTGGGGATGATTTTACTGGACACTAATATTTTTAGTGATGGATTAGTTTGACGTATTAAATTGGGTTGGCACATTACGGCAGAATTACGTCCAATTTACGTGCAAAGTCACGTCTGTCAGTGTTGCCAGAGCTTAAAGTTTTTGCTTCACAATTAATTACAGACCGGATAATTACCGCCCACAAGAGGGTTCCAAACATTTTCAATTGAAATTCCATGTTTCTTGTTAAATAGGCGAAAGAACTTAAACTTAATAACAATTTTGCTTGAATTTACATTAATTCTTAAAATCTTATTTGTCTTTTCCCAAAACCTCTTTGTTACCACGTAATATAATTTTTATTTTTTTTTCTAATTTTAATAATACCTTAATAATAGGAACCGAAAAAAATAGTGTATGTACATAGTAACAAACAATCTTTAAGTGCATTGGTACCTACAATACTTTTTGAAATTTAATTTCGACTTAATCTTCAATTTCAAACACAGAAAATAAAACTAAAACTGAAAAAAAAAACATCTTCAGAAAGGTCCCTCCCGGTCTCTGAAAGCCTAATCAACTAAATCTCATTTCAACTGTCATGTTTGCTTAAATTAGTCAATTCAATTCTTGATAAATGGCTTTTGTGGAGATAGGACCACAATTCTGCCAGTATCACGTACTAACAATAGAACCAATCACTGTAGCATACATAAAATTTGTCAGTTTTAAATTGACAAGTCGTTCAGAAACAGGGGATACCTAAATTAAAGTACCGACGTAAGCTAGGAGTCCTCCTTAAGACATGGAACGCTAAAAGATTGTCTGGCTACATCGTTATAAGCAAAGAGATTTAAAATACTTTAGAGAGCCTATCATATGAAACGTGTGTGTTGCCATATTAAAGAAACATATTGCAACTTTTTTTTTATATGGCAACACACGTTAAACTTTTATCGACACTAACCAGTTGGTCCCGTCTATCGTAAATATTTTTAAAAGTATTTGATATTAAGCAAAAACAAATATTCGAGCTTTAAAGAGAAATCTTAGTGCATTTTATGCCTTAGCCAACAATTTTAATGTTCAAAATATGTTTTTTTATTTACTACTTCGCCTGTCAAACTCGCCCCATTTTTCTACAAGCCTGATCAAGCTTCTGATGTTAATAATGAGCTGTCGCCAATGGATGACCAGAATATTTACAGCCAATGACAGACAATAGTTTAGATTTGACAACAGAAGTTTAATAGGCTTTCACAAATAGAGGGCGAGTCTCATAATATTAATATACAATATGAAAATTAAATACATAATATATTTAAAAAATAAGTTTGTATATGAAATATATAAAATTGAAGCGGGCCCTGTCCCTTATTTCAGTCAAAACATTTATTTTGTTTATTTATAAACCTGCATACAGAAATTTTTTAAACTTTTTAACTTTTTTATGAAAAAACGTCTTCAATTTCCCACCCTTTATTTGACCTAAAGCAACATATTTTGCAAATATAATTAACTTTTAATGGCTATGTTTTGTGCTTGGGGGATCTAATTTTTTAATCATCTCCCAGTTGTTTTCAATAGATAGGCAATTGAAGAAATAAATAAATGATTAGTTTTTAATAAATCTATCTGGGGCTCTCTGGAAGTATAGAAAACATACTTACTTTTAAAGTAAGACACGGAAAGTTTCCGAAAAACAAAGAAATTGAGTCCCGGATTGGAAAAAAACATACCAAATTTTATTTAGTTCGAAAAATAATAAATATTAAAGATTAAGTTTATCGAGAATAATTTTGAGAGCTCGTAAATCAGTATAAACTTACAAGAGAAAAATAAACAGTTTTTTTTTAATCCTTCGTTAATTTGCTTTAGTGTAGTTATTGGATTAATATCTGCTAACCATACATTCTATTTACCCTAAACTTGCCCCTCAATAGGTCAACAAAAACTTAGCTTGTTTTAGTAGCTTTTTTGCAAAAAATCAATGAAATGTTAGAAAAAATATGTTGAAAAAGTGAAGTTAATGTTGACACATATTTGTTTTCTCTTTCATTATAATAAAGTATATAACAATTGCAATATATTAACAATATTTTTTTAAATACATTTTTCCGTAATTAAATTCTAGATTGGCAGTTTCAATATTAATTTAGAATACATTTTTATTCCCTACTTTTAACAATTTCGATATCAACCAGTACTTTTGTATTGTACGTTTAAATTCAAATTTAGAATGCGTATTTAAACTTACGGAGAGTTTCCTCAAGATGGCTGATTTGCCGCCACTTTTGTTTGTTCTCCAGTCACTGTTTGGATTCAGCTTGCAGTGGACGCGTAACGGGATAATTCTGGTAAAACCATGCCAACTGCCTGGAAGAATTGTGCAATCTAACATGAGCTTATTAACGACACCGTCCGGTGGTAGGAAAAAAGGTTGGGATGGATAAAGGAAGGGTTAAAAGGTTTAAAGAGAAGTTAGGATTTCAAACAATAGTGTGAGTCAACAGTGTGAGTCTGGGCTAAGCATGTTATTAAAGTAGTATAGGTACGTCAGGTACATTAAAAAATAAACAAGTAAAAGCATAGATAGGTTTTTTTTAAAACAAATAGTGTTTAATCGATAACTTCCGTGAAGGATATGTTTACATTTTTTCATATTAGTTTGGAGGAATGCTAAATATGTAAAATCCAAGTCAAACTTAAAACTTAGTAAAGTGAGGTTGACACGAATGAAGTGGAGTAAGTAAGTGGCAGTGGATGGATGGCAAGAAATAGGGTAAGGGTAATAAGGGTCAGGGAAATTAAGGGAGGGGTAAGGTAGGGGCCCGATTCAGAAGATTCGTGTAAATAAATCATAAATTCTTTAAAATACACACTTCATAGTATTTAATTCTTTCATAGGTTTAAAGTAATTGAGTTTTGATAAATTAAGCCTAAATTTACAAATTTAAAACCAGATTGATGTTTAAACAACCATTTAAAACTTTAAAAAATATAAAATAATTTGCCGTAATACCCATGCAAATATTCTAAATCCGATCTTTATACCGATAGTGCGTAGAACACACTTCTTTTTCAAAATCCGAACAATTTTGAAATATATTCTTAAACGAACGCTCATTTGTTTCTTAAATTCGTTTACTCTATGGTGCAAAGAGGTAAATAAAAATAAAAATTGGCTGATTTATTATGGAATCACCCTGCAAGAATGTCTTAAAAAATAGGCTGGAGAGTGTGTTACTGAATTACCCTGAATGTCTTCCAAATTTAAAATCCAAAAAGAAACCCTTCTATAAATAATAACCGTAGAGTAATACTCGCAACATAATTACTATTGCCTAGAATTTTACTATTGAGTAGAACCACTAAAGCAATAGCAGTTATAGAGTAGTGTAACAAAATATAGACGAAATAGCGGTAGTAACATAGTAAAATGGCAAGATTAGTAATCACAGAGAATGCATTGATTATAGAGTCCAGTGGTATTACCTCATTTTCTGCGCGTTCCTCGTCGCTCTGATACTGGACGTCTAATTCTGAACTGTTAACGCTGTTTTCCCAATCTTCCGAGGATTCGATTGATGATGCGTCTAAGTCGATTTCAGCTAAAAAAGAAAGAATTTTCAAATCAACTAAAAAAAAAATTTTTTTTATGTCAATTTGATGTAGTTTATTTATAACTCAAACTCAAAGCGTTGATTTCAAATAGACCATTACAGGCACTTTTGAAAGTCAAAAAAGCAGAACAAAACGCAAAGCGACAGTCCCAGACACAAGGTATAATAACTTGAGAAAGTACTGTAGTTGCCCATTCCAAAGCGTAGATCTCTATGGAATGGCCAAGAAACTCCATGGACAGTCTTTTAAATCAAAATATTGTTACAAAATCTTTGTTACATCATTCATGTTAAGAATAACAAATATGTGAGAACGATGTAGAAATACGTGCAAGTTAAGAGCGTGCAGAGTAAGTATTAAATCAATAATTCAAAAAAAAAAGTAATTGAAATAAATCGTGGCAGCTAAGAGTTCACCATAATTATTTAAAGCGCCTTATTTTGAATTTTGTTAAATACGTCAAAGGTGCCGCATCTACCATACAAGGTGCTAGAAGATCCTTCAAAAAGCTGGCAATCAAGCAATAATTATATAAAACTTAGTACTTAATTATATGCAAAAAATATTGGTGCCGACTATAATGATCAAAAATATTACTTTTTATTGTGGGTTATTAAACAAAATTCCAGTTATTTAGTGACATGATAGTTTTGTATCTCTGACTAGCTGTGCCCGCGTCTTCGTCCGCGTGGATTTGAATTTAACAGAAAAGTTATTTAGTTTTTTTTTTTAAATAATACTTTTTATTTTTTTCTAAAATACAGGTAGCCTAAGTTACTCCTTATTACAGCTTATCAGCTATCTGCCAGTGAAAGCCCCGTCAAAATCGGTCCAGCCGTTCCAGAGATTAGCCGGAACAGACAGACAGACAGACAAAAATTTAATAAAATGTTATTTTGGTATATGTACTGTATATACATTCATATGCATGTAGTAAAAATCGGTTATTTTAATATTACAAACAGATTCTTCAATTTTATTTATTTTTATAGATTAATCCAATGGGGCCGGAAAATTTTGGACCTACGTCATATATCTTGTACCCTCCCTCTATAAAGTACTTACCAATGACCATGGGTTCATTATGCCTATTGGGCGGAACGGCTTGCAGTCTCAGTGCGGTTGCGTTGATACCCAGTGCCTGGGCCCCGTGACGACTACTACTCGACTGTTGAAGCGACAAGTCTTGAAGAGCCACTTCTGTAGTTGGCAGCTCTTCGGTGTATCTCACTAGGGGGTGTTCCTGAAAAAAAAAATTGGTTGAATCTTTTTTGGTAATTTTAATGTTTAAATCAAATCATTTATTGCATCCATAATGAACACTTAACAGGTGGTCAAATAAAAAATACTAGACACCATTATGGACCCTGTCGGACACAGCAAGTTTTAAATAAGCAGAGAGAGGAAGAGCGCTTCTCTAATTTTCCAAGAAAAAATCGAAGAAGAAAAAGAAGAAAAATTACAATTATTATAATTTCGAATTATTTTATATTTCCGTTTACTTATTATATTAATAATATATATACAATTATCTATTAATTCATTATTTATTTAAATATATTGCTTGTTTATTTACTCGCTTAAAAATTGAAGTAAAGATTCATCATGTATCTAGACCGATGGGCCAGAGGTATCACGCAGTGGGTGCCAGAAGATGGCGTTGTCGCCGAGGGAGGCCTATAAAACGCTGACATGATGAATTAGGATTTAATTAAATTATGATCTGGGTTTGCATGTTGACACTTGCCTTGACTGGCGTAAGCAGGTCGCGATTGTGAGCAAGAGAGTCACTGGAACGTTGCGGTCGCTCTATCGGCTAAGAAATATTCTACCATCACACATAAAGGTAACGCTTGTACAGTCCCTAATCTTCCCCATAATTGACTATGGTGATGTGTGTTACTACGACCTGAATGCAGATCTCCTCAATAAACTTGACCGACTTCTTAATAACTGCATTCGATTCGTATTTAATCTTCGTAAGTATGACCATGTCTCTGCACATCGGTCACTTTTAAAATGGTTGCCCATCCGGCAGCGCAGAGCGTTGAGAGCTTTGACTACCCTATTTTCTTTTCTTAATAAGCCTACTTCTCCTTCTTATGTGACTACTCATGTTCAATACTTATGCTCTGCGCACAGTAAGAATCTTCGTTCGTCCAATAATCGTCTTCTACGTTGTCCTTCTCACCGCTCTGGTTTTCTCAAATCTTCTTTCTTTGTCCAGGCTGTCTTCCTTTGGAATGCACTCCCTCTGAACGTCAGGTTGGCCAACAGTCGGTTCACATTTAAAGTTAAAGCTCGCGAACACTTACTTAAGAAGCTGGCAGATTCATCTCATAATTAAATTGTTGTTAGTAGTATATGTATGTATGTATGTATTTATCGTTATGTTATTTATGTATTTATCGTTATATTTTATTTGTAAATGTTTTATAACCATTTGTTATGCTGCACCTACTATGTTTTCTCTCTGCATCACCCTAAGGTAGACTGGTAGAAAATGCCCAAGGCATTAAGTCCGCCTTTGTACAGTGTTTTTTATACTTGTGCATAAAGTTTTAATAATTAAATAATAAATAAATTAGAGGCGTTTATGAGAGATTTGCCGGAAAAAACCACACGGGGAGAAGAGTGGAAGGCTATGGGGGTGATCTTTGCTCAGCAGTGGTACAATATAGGCTATAAACAAAATAAACCCGGCCAAGTGTGAGTCGCACTCGCGCACGAAGGGTTCCGTACCATTATTTATAAAAACGAGCAAAAAAAAATCACTTTTTTGTATGAAAATATTTATTTTATTCTGTTTTTAGTATTTGTTGTTATAGCGGCAACAGAAATACATAATCTGTAGAAATTTCAACTGGCTAACTATCATGGTTCATGAGATATAGCCTGGTGACAGACGGACGGACGGACAGCGAAGTCTCAGTAATAGGGTCCAGTTTGACCTTTTGGGTACGGAACCCTAAAAATGTTCGAGGATTGCTCAAACCGGCACGGATAAATTAGGGGTGCGTCTACGCATTTATCTTAGTTTACTACTACTAGAAATGTGAAAGTTTTTGAGAATGGATGATTGATTTTTTGTCACTCTTTCACTCAAAAACCAATTAAAGGGTTTCGATGAAACTGTACAGCAATATAATTCAAGTCATCTGCCTAGTCTTTTCCCCACTATGTTAGTGTCGGCTTCCAGTCTGAGAGCTGGCGAATACTATTATTTTATATAGAGCCACTGCCTATCTGACCTCCACAAGTTAGTACTGGGTAACAGGCCCGAAGGCACCTAAGAAGCCGATTCCTACCGGCTTCCCTTTGGGAACATGGCACTATACGTAGTGTCTACTGTAGTCAAATAGTAAATTATGTACACATCTGTAGGTATCACATCACAGTATAGACATTGAATACATATTAGGATTGAAAACATTACAAAAATGCCAAAATTTTTAATGTCAACAAAGAAAGCAACATGTGGCGCCAGTAAGCCGATGCTCGGGTGTCAGAATTCAGAACTAAATTCGTATGGACGCGGACACGTGACTTCGCGGCTATCATCAGCGTTTTGTAGGAACTAGGTAAGCCGAAGTTTATCGAGTTACGACAAAGTTTCTATGTATAGAAAGCTAAATTAGAACCACTTCCCGATCTCCGATTGAGCTGAAATTTTGCACACACCTTTGGTTCTAAGAAGAATACATTCTTGTGACAGACATAACTTAATCCTGCAGCCAGGATTGTCTCCTCACGAGGGAACTCCTCAACGGTTAATAGCACAGATACGAAACTTTGCATTCGAGTTCATATTTGATGGATAATCACGATTTGTATCATGACCTCATCCTACCGCCAGGATTGTCTCCTCACGAGGGAACTCCTCAACTCTTAATAGCACAGATACGAAACTTTGTTTACGAGTTCATATTTGATGGATAATCACGATTTGTATTATGAACTCATCCTACAGCCTGGATCGACTTCTCACGAGGGAACTCTTCAACAGTTAATAGCACAGACAGAAAACTTAGCAAACGAGTTCAAATTTGATGGATAATCACGATTTGTATCATGAACTCATCCTACAGCCTGGATCGACTTCTCACGAGGGAACTCTTCAACGGTTAATAGCACAGACACGAAAATTTTTATGCACGTTCATATTTGATGGATAAACATAAATTCAATCATGATGTAATCCTGCAGCCAGGATCGTCTTCTTACGAGGGAACTCCTCAACATTTAATAGCACAGACACGAAACTTTGCAAACGAGTTAAATTTGATGGATAATCACGATTTGTATCATGAACTCATCCTACTGCCAGGATCGTCTCGTCACGAGGGAACTCCTCAATGGTTAATAGCACAGACATGAAACTTTGTATATATACGCGTTCAATTTTTATAAATAAACATAATTCCTATAAGTAGTTACCTCAAGCTTGTCTAGTGCAAATACTTTAAAAACTAAACGCGACAAGCTTTTGTGAAAATTATCCTATATCGTTTTCATTTACTCAAAGATTTATTTTCTTATTTTTATTTGTTAATAGTTCCTGTGCATTTAATCGATAGAATACATAAGTTACGAAAAAATGATCAAGTCGGGTCCTTAGATTTTTTTTTGGTAATTTTATCATGAGATACTGACGCCAAAATTAAAAATAGCGCCGAAACGTGACGTAAATTTCTGGTATTTTCGTCATGGATATCATTTTCGGGGTTTTCGGGTTCGCTGGTGAACAAAACGAAAAAAATAAAAACAAAGTTTTAAATTCTCAGTTTTTTCTTTGGCTTCCCCTTTCAAAATTTTCACCCTTCGCCACTGCTGGGTAATACGATACACCTTGGTCAGACTTGTTGTCAGAATTTCAGGCCACTGTAACGACTGTCAAAGATCAACAAATGACAGCCGGGACCAACGGTGTCACGTGCTTTCCGAGGCACGGTCCATGGAGGAAACTCGGTATGTAATGGGTGGTCACCCTTTCACGGACCAACTTAGGCGAGCGCGGCTTAACGTGAAGATCAACCCAAGTGGCTGTTATTATTTAGCCACGAAGTCCTTTTACATTTTATTACAATTTATATTTCTTTTTTTTTTTGGTTTTTTTTTTGCGTTTAAGTAATAATTTATGATTGCTGATATTCGAACACTTTTTTGTTTTTTTTTTTTATATCGTTGCCCCACACGTTGAATTTCTTCTGTATCGTGGGTGCATTTACAAACATTTAAACTAAAATACACAAACAGCCAGACCCGGAACAACTATCTGTAGGCCATACAAATATTTGTTGCGGGGATCGAACCCGCGACAAGCAGTGCAGGAGTCGATCGCTCAACCACAGCGCCAACCGTGTCGTCAAAACGACGACACACGACACTTATGTTTTCCTGTTATTGTACGACTGTCGGCCAATGCTACTAATTATGTAGTATACTTACAGGATGAGTTAATTCACAAATGGGGTTGAAACGGAGGTCGATCATCTCGAGGACGGAAAGGTAACATGTGTCAAAGTCCGACGGAAGGTATGATATCTGCAAATAACAGAAAAATACATATTTTAATTAAGAGCATTTACACCTAACGGCATTTCATACAAACTTTCAAGTCCTTATTTTCTGAAATGACTTAACCGATTTTAATGAAACTTCATACGCATAAGTAGGATACATAGGTCTAAAAAGTTACTAAAAACATTTTCGAAAGAGAAGAAACATTTTTTTATACTCATTCACTTTATATCAACATCCATAATTATGAAATTCGGGGTTGCGAGCCGTGCGGGCGCTCTGCCTACCCTCTTTGGCACGGTATCATAGTATGAGACAGAACAACGGGCGTCACGCGGCTAACAGCTGATAGGTCACAGAAGCACGCGCGCGCGAATTTCATTTGGCTGTAGTGTTATCGTGATAAAAGTGAATGGCTATAAAAAAATGTTTCTTTGGGAAAGTTGTTTGTTATCATGACTACAATCATGTGTTTAAGTATCGGTCACTAATTACCAGTCACCCTATACAAAAATAGCTACAAACAATTAAAAAGGTTATCAATTGAAACTGCCTGTGCTGATAACTTGTTCAATAAAACCTTGGGTCATTGTACTGTTGACAAACACTCATCCTCATTATCTTGCCCTTATCCCAATTCATTTGGTGTCGGCGCAGCATGTTTTCTTCTTCCACACTTCTCAATTACTCGTTATCTCATCAAACACCTCATTTCTTGCCATATCATCGTTCAAACAGTCCAACCATCGTTTTTTTTGACATTCACTCGCGATCAAAACTGAATTCTGTATCAAATGAATTAAGATTACCATTTATTTATTTGAGAAAACATAAACAAATCCAAGCTATACCACAGCTAAAAGAAACATATTTACAACAAGGAATTAAAAAAAAAGATTATGTAACATACTTAAAAATAACATAAGATAAAGTTCTTTCCGTGCATACTCTCACAGACCAAGAACAAGAAATAGCCATCTTTCGTTCATCCTCTTACAGAAACTCAAACATCCTTGACATAACGTCTACCCATCTAGGCAAATAAATCACACTCCGATATCGAAATCAGTAGGTAGAGCATTAACACGATAAGGAGGTGTAACATTGGAACTTACCTGGTTGCGAACCCATTTCTGTGGCCTGAAGGTTAAAGATGCCTTTAAATAGGGGACTCCTTAACCTCCAGGCCATGACAACAATTTAATTACAAATAATAAATAATTTAGTCCACAACATTATATTCTTTAAAAGCCCCATGACCGTGGCCAACTCGAAAAACTAATTTAGACAGGCTCGGCTAAAAAAATCGTTCGTCTTTTGTTGCTAAAGTGTTGCTCCAACCCGTGTTACATTTTTACAAGCTTTTGTGTAACTTATAATGTTACTATGATTGTTTTGTTGGTTTAGCTCAAATCTTGCAACTGAATTTCAAAACCGTTACCCCCAACCGATTGCGCTGAAATTTTGCATACACGGTTAGTCTGGATGACAATGCATGGTTGGTTAAGTGACGCCATTCTATATCTACTTCTAATACTTCCAAAGATGGCAATATATATTATTTTATATTATTATTTTATACAAACTATACAAGGTGTTGTTTTGCATCCTCGTCAAAATTCAGGATGTTGTCACAAAAGACATAAATATTCAATATAAATTACGGTACCGAGTAAATTATTAAAAAACACTACATTTTTTTGTTGTTTAAATTTATCAATATTTCAGAATAACCCCCATAGCGTGGTTTAGGGATTATACAATTATCGAAAAAACGTTTGAGGTTTTTTGTTTGTGTGTAAGCGACGTTATAAGGCAGGGATCAGACGGCCCGTGTTTAAAACACGGGTGGTTCACAGTTACCGATTTCAGTAAATAAATAAAAAAAGAAAATTACCTACTCATTTTATTATTGATTCGGGTCGAGAATCATTAGCATAGTTACCTCCTAGAATTTGACGAGGTTGCAAAACAACACCTTGTATATATTATATTATATTTATACGAACCCTTTTAATTGATACCCATTTATCAATTAAAAGAGTTTGCTGAGAAAAATATAAAAAAAATATGAATACACATATATTTAAAAGCTTGTTTGAGAAAAAAAAAATTTTACGCTTGTTACGAAATAAGTTTATCTTCGAGTCCTCGCCCAACGCGACTTTTTTATATAGCGAAGCAAACGCCAAAAGGCCGTGACAAAGTCACGATGCTGTCGATGGCTGTATACTGTAGACTTAACCTTTGTGGTCAATTTTGAGTAACTGGCACGTTGTAAATTATAAGGAATTAAACACAAATTCCTGATTTAAAATGAGAAAACTGGGAGAGCTAGGCGGTCCGTCAAACTGATTGAGATGTAAAATTAAATTCTAAAGCAAATCATTATTTAAAATAAATAGTTTGTAAACTGTACATTGTTAATAACACTAGGGAGTCTTGTTACTCGAAATAAATGATTAATAATAATTATTATTTAATTTAAAGATGGACTGATAGGTGGGCTCAGCGGGGCCGGTGTCGGCTGTTCAGTGGATGGTCTTTGTATGAACAACATTAGTTATGCCAACGAAATGGTGCTGCTGAGCCCATCGGTCACAGCCCTTAACTACCTCATAGGGATCTGTGAGAGGTATGCGGAGTCACATGGTCTCAGGTACAACTGTAAGAAGAGTGAACTAGTCATTTTCAAGGCGGGTAATAAGAGTCCGAAAACTGTTCCACCGGTCAGGCTTGGAGAAATGCCGTTAAGTAGGGTCACCAAGTTTAGGTACCTGGGGCACTGGGTCACCGAGGACCTCTCTGATGATTTAGACATTCAGCGGGAACGTAGGGCGTTGGCAGTAAGATGCAATATGCCGGGCACGCAGGTTTGCACGGTGCACAAAAGAGGTGAAAATTGCTCTTTTTAAAGCATACTGTCAGACCTTTTTTACCTGCAGCCTGTGGGTCCGCTATACGCGTAGATCTTTCAATGCCCTACGGGTCCTGTACAATAATGGTTTTAGGATGCTGTTGGGGTTGCCTCGCTTTTGCAGTGCATCGGGTATGTTTGCCAAGGCACCGACTGCTTTAGGGCTATAGTACGGAAAAGAGTGGCCTCCTTGATGTGCCGCGTGCGGGGCAGTTCCAACAGCCTTCTGAATACCATATTGGGAAGGGTTGATTGTCCGGTTGTGAAGCATTGGAATACTGTTCACGGATCTGGAGGGGTCCTTTTCAATGTAAAATAGAGTAATGTAATTAATTAATAATTTTATAATGTTGACATTGAATATTATGAATATACTAACATAGTTAATAAGATAATAATAATAAGTAAGATTTGCTAACAATATATGGAATTATTCTTTTTGATTCTGAGAATAAATAAATTAATTAAAAAAATAAAAATTGTATTGACATTCAAACACATTTAAATTACACATCATCATCATCATCATTTCAGCCGAAAGACGTCCACTGCTGGACATAGGCCTCCCCCTACGCCACATTGACATAAGGGGGGATTTGCTTTGATTTAAACATTAAAATTACCAAAAAAGATTCAACCAATTTTTTTTTTCAGGAACACCCCCTAGTGAGATACACCGAAGAGCTGCCAACTACAGAAGTGGCTCTTCAAGACTTGTCGCTTCAACAGTCGAGTAGTAGTCGTCACGGGGCCCAGGCACTGGGTATCAACGCAACCGCACTGAGACTGCAAGCCGTTCCGCCCAATAGGCATAATGAACCCATGGTCATTGGTAAGTACTTTATAGAGAGTACTAGATATATCACGTAGGTCCAAAATTTTCCGGCCCCATTGGATTCATCATTCATCATCATTTCAGCCGAAAGACGTCCACTGCTGGACATTGGCCTCCCCCACGTTTCGCCACATTGACATAACATAGGGGGTTTTGCCGTAATCGCCACGCTTGGCAGGCGGGTTGGCGATCGCAGTACGGTTCTACAAAAGCACAGAGAACGCTGCTGCCCATTCTCTGGCAAGTCCCTTAGTCGCCTCTTACGACACCCACGGGAAGATATGGGATGGTGCTATTCTTTACGTCCGACACCATACAGAACTAAAAATTTTAATTACACATGTGTATTTATTAGGGTTGACTTCCAGTCTTACCGAATGCAGCTGAATACCAGTATTTTACATGGAGCGACTGCCTATCTGACCACCACAATTCAGTTAGTACTGAGTAATACAGTAACCCTTAGTAAGACTGGTTGTTACACGGAAAAAAATGATTTAGTTATAGTAGCTAAACTCGATTTGCTGCCGTCTCGTTTGCTACTGCTTACAATTGTTTAGCTACCTGAGCGAAACATTGTTTATTACAACTAAGACCACTTAGCCACTGTTTACACAAAAACTTAGCAAGATTTTTTAGCTATAACTACTAACTTTTTTAGCCGTATTAGCGATAAAAGTTCCTGGTTTATCACTAGCGATGACAACAAATAATATTGACTAGTCATGGATAAATACTTCGTTGTCATGGATAAATACTTCGTTGTAATTGCTAAATAGATATGCCCGTCCAGACGTGATAATAAACTTTGCTATCACTACACATAGTTTTGCAACAATTGATAAACTTATTTTCTCATACATTAGCTCAAGACATAAAAGATATTGTATTATTTAATGTTGCTAAGGATCCTAGTGACAGCGTCAAATTATCTAGACAATAAGTCCTAATATTGTATTGTCAGAAGTAGCAAACCAAAATTAGGCGACTTTTATAAAGTTATTTTTAGCAGTAACAATTTTTTTTTATATTTTTACTAATATTATTTGCTGCAACTGCTACAATACTATTATATAATGTTGCTAATGATCATAGTAACAGCGTCAAATAAGCTAGGCAATGATCCTCAATGTATTGTCAGTAGTAGTTAACCAGGGTTAGCTGAGGTTGCTAAGAACAGTTTGGAACTGTAACTAACTTGACAAAATACAACAACTAATATTATTTGCTGCAGTAACTAAAATAATTATTATTTATGTTAAGCCGTAACATTTTTTTTTGCAGTAACAACCAATTATTTTTGCTGTAACTACAAAACTATTATTACCTAATTTTGCTAAGGATCTTAGTAACAGCGTCAAATTATCTATGCAATAAGTCATAATATTGTATTGTCAGAAGTAGCAAACCAAAATTAGGCGAACTTTATAAAGTCATTTTTAGCAGTAACTATTTTTTTTAATATTTCAACTAATATTATTTGCTGCAACTGCTACAATACTATTATATAATGTTGCTAAAGATCTTAGTAACAGCGTCAAATAAGCTAGGCAATGATCCTCAATGTATTGTCAGCAGTAGTTAACCAGGGTTAGCTGAGGTTGCTAAGAACAGTTTGGAACTGTAACTAACTTGACAAAATACAACAACTAATATTATTTGCTGCAGTAACTAAAATAATTATTATTTATGTTAAGCCGTAACATTTTTTTTGCAGTAACAACCAATTATGCTGTAACTACAAAACTATTATTACCTAATTTTGCTAAGAATCTTAGTGACAGCGTCAAATTATCTATGCAATAAGTCAAAATATTGTATTGTCAGAAGTAGCAAACCAAAATTAGGCGAACTTTATAAAGTCATTTTTAGCAGTAACTAATTTTTTTTAATTTTTCAACTAATATTATTTGCTGCAACTGCTACAATACTATTATATAATGTTGCTAAAGATCTTAGTAACAGCGTCAAATAAGCTAGGCAATGATCCTCAATGTATTGTCAGTAGTAGTTAACCAGAGTTAGCTGAGTTTGCTAAGAACAGTTTGGAACTGTTACTAATATGACAAAATACAACAACAAATATTATTTGCTGCAGTTTCTAAAACCATTATTTTTTATTTTTAGCTGTAACAATTTTTTTTTTTGCAATAACAACCAATTGTTTTTGCTGCAACTACTAAACTATTATTACCTAATGTTGCTAAGGATCATAGTGACAGCGTCAAATTATCTAGACAATAAGTCATAATATTGTATTGTCAGAAGTTAAGAAGAACAAACCAAAATTAGGCGACTTTTATAAAGTTATTTCTAGCAATACTTAACAATTTTTTTTATAAATTTCAACTAAATAAAAAAATATTCGTATCCGATTATTTCGAATAATAAGAAACCTTACTATTCGGATATTAGGATAATTTAGGAAGGCACTTTAATTAAAACATGAATATGAAAAACAATGCCCTCCCTGTAGTCCGTATGGGTTCCCTACTCGAAATCAAATGACGTTAAATCGAATAACACTTGCTCGAAAACGTTAGCTCGATAGTACTTGAAATCGATAAATTATGAGCGCGACAGTTCACTACCTCGATGCATCAAAATCTCGAAAAACTATTTAAAGCTCGTATCATCGGCAGTGCGAAGCCCATTATCTTGAAACATCAACTCAACTATAATCATGAAAAATTATGAAAGTAATAACATTACAAATGCTTACTTGATTTACATTTATTCCATATTTAGTACAGACGCCAGCAGGTAAAGCTACCCGAAACTGTCGAATTTCTCCAATCAACCTTAAACGGTTTTCTTTAACGATAAGGTTGAAAATCTATTAAAGAAATTAAACAGATTATTGTAGCTTGATGTGCTGGCGATTGTACAAAATATGGAATGAATGTAAATGATTATAGTTGATTTTGATGTTTTTATTGACAAAACAGTCGTGCGTATTATTAATTAACCGACTTCCAAAATAAAGAGGTTATCAATTCGACTGTATGTTTTTTTTGGTAGGTTGGTTTGTTACGCGATTACTCCGCGATTTGTAAACCGATTCTCAAAATTCTTTTTGCATTCGCTTGAATATTTATTGTTCATACAACATCATATACGGGTACGGAGTATGTGTACAGTACAAACAGATTTTGACAGTTAGGTATATTAGTTTCCATTTCATTGGTGATAAGATTATGTGTTAACAATGTTTAAATTCATAGCAAAAATTTATACAGCTAAAAATTTTTTTTTTTCACTAAGCTGAGCGCCTATTAAAAAACTTAGCAATGTTGCAAATAGCTGTCAATTATCTGGTTTTCTTTTTTGCCATGTTACGTTTTTATAGATGAAATCTAACGAAAGCAGTGCACTTCAAATTAATTAAGAAGAGTCAAGGTACATAATTATTAAGGGAAATAAACAAAACAATGCTGTTTTATGACATTTATTTACGTTTGAAATTGTGTCACCCAGTCGCGACTGTGGCGTGCTGGGCACTTTCTGGTTTGTCGTCTATAAACAACTGTGTTGGGCAAAAGGTTAACCTTTTGACCGCCACAGTCACATCTTTAGAGTGTTTTCCTTCCAAGGAATGTAGGAATATTAATATTCTTGAGTACCACGGTACACACGGGCTCTCAAATAAGTTTTTATATTTTTCATCTGTTCTTTTCTAAGTAGGTAAGCTAAAAATTGGATAGTCATGCAGTGGAAACATTCAGGTCAATGTTTTTCTTTCTCCAAGTATTTTGCTACTTAAGGGTGGAGAACAGAGGAAACTGTGGTCGTTCCGAATCCACAAAAATATCTGGCGAATGATGGCGCTTATTCTGACCTATGATGGATGGTCCTGAAATAAATCATACAAGCAAACAATGTTAGTTGGTACTTAATTATGTCGTGACACCAGGGGGTCGCGACCCATCATTTAAAAATACTGATCTAGGTACTTACTGGGCGTTTTTCCACTTGGCAAAAAAGTATGAATATTATGTAGGTATATGGCATGTCTTTCCACTTGCCGGCACGGCGTTCATACAAATTTTATGTGTACCGTGCCGTGGCCATGCTGGTAAATGGAAAAAAGGCCATTATAACAAATATCTAGGTAAGTATAAATTATCTAAAGGTTGAATGAACTACAATGACAAGTAAATATACCCCTAAATAAAAATAGGTACTTAGGTAGGTACTTCATTTTAAAACATCTGACGATCATTTCTCCCATGACACCTAGACCTGTATAAACCCCATTCTGAAATAGAGATAGTTTATATTCGTCTTTTATTAGGTATTTCGTATTTAAGACAAAGCCAACCGGATGAAATATTTTGAGTTGTGAGTCCGTAAAATGTGTCCCTGTCCCGGCACACGGAGCGCGGCGACTCAAAAACAGTTGACTGCTGGCTAGGATTTCTGTAGGTACCTACCTATGAAACCAAATGCAGCGACTTTACGAACTCACAACTCGAAATATTACGTTCGTTCGGCCTCACTATAAAAAAGTATAGTAGGTAATACTAAGTTACAAAGCTATATAATATCTTGCTAGATATATAAGACTTGTGCTTAATGAGTTTGTACTTACTTTTATCTATCTTGGCGTCAATCTAGTTGTACAGTTTCAACAAAGTACACTTGTGATTAAGTTGACACACAAAGTAGACGCGGAAACATGAATGGCGGCAAAATGGCAAAACCTGCTTTGTCTGGTTGCCGAGGCACGAATATCAGTAAATTTTTGATGAAGTACCTTCTCTCCTACCATTGCGGCCGAAACAACACTGACGCCTGAGTGACGCCTGAGTGACGCCTCGGGCGGCAGGGTACAAAGAAATCCTTTATTTTATAATTGAGATACATGTATTCGCTAGCATACGTCTTCAAAAACATTCTGTGTTATCTGGAAACGCAGGTACCTCCTAGGTACTTTCCTACCTAAGTACCGGATCTTGGCGTCTTGGTTTGCAATAAATTGGATGTCCGTCCTGGTGTAGTCCTAATTTATGGAAGGTTAGGTAGTGGTTTGTGGTTTGGAATGAAAATCACAAGACCACCAGCGTATGATGATAATGATCATACGCTAGTGGTCTTGTGATCTCAGGATATTCAGCTCACCTGAGCGGCTGAGCTGCTTCAGCGTGTGAAATTCAGATTAGCCATTTCTGGTAAATTTGCAACTAGACTATTTTTGGAACGACATTATTCACAAAAAAAATACCAGTTTACTAACATATATTACATACCTACCTACCTAAGTGTTACGTTACGCACGCAAATCACAGATGCTTAGATAGTACGAATCACGAGTTATAGTATAGATGAATAAGTGTCTTAGCGACCCTAGCAAATATCACATTAGTAATAGTAGCAAATATTATTTTGCGTTTTAAGCCGCGGCGGCGCGGTGCCAGCGGCGCGAAGCAGCACGGTTTTGAATCCGTTACATTTGTTTGTTTGAAACAATCATGTTAGCGTCGTTGTTCAAGTGTCTTAGCAACCCTAGCAAATTTCACGTTAGTAATAATAGCAAATATTATTTTGCGTTCGAGCAGCGGAGACGCGGCGCGAATCAGCACGGTTTCGAATCCGTTACATTCGTTTGTTTGAATGATGTTAGCGTCGTTGTATAAGTGTCTTAGCAACCCTAGCAAATTACACGTTAGTAATAATAGCAAACGTTTATGTCCTTTAATTCCTGTGCCGGCCGCTGCGTGGCGGTTTGTTCGTGAGGTGTCGTGCCGTGCAGTGTTGCCAAAACTAGCCCGGCCCAAGTCGCCAAAATTCCCTAATTTATAGCCTTGTTACTCGAATACGGCGAAGCAAAAAGGAGGGTTATGATTTTGACTGTTCTGTAGTGAAAAATTTATTGCACCCAGGGTCGCGCTCGAACATAAGGGACACACAAAACCCTACCTAGATCTAGCTATTTTAGTGACAGACAGCTATAATTTGATGAAACTTGTAGCCAATAGTACATTTTAATACAACTGAAGAATGTTTGTTATTGTGTTCGAGGTGGAAAAAAAAACAATCACCGGACGACTGTAGGCACTAAACCAATTTGGACTAAGTTTAAGTAGGTATAGTTTTATCTATGGCCATTTTCCAACATTCTCGCACGTGGCACAGCACGCGTGTGTGAAATACATCGCATGTCGAACCTAATCGTATTGCGTTAAGAACCCGCTTTCGAAGAAGTGTATTGAAAACTTTTTAGCTACCTACTTTGTCTAGCAACTTTTCATTTCATCATGAGAAAGTGGTAAAATCTGCTATTCTGTGTTTAGCCTAAAGATGTACTGCATATATTGGGCACCGCTGAGAAGTATTCAATATCAACTAAATATACTAAACCCCAGCCATCGACATCTTCCTCTTGTTGTTATGTTCTATGTATTATACGTTTTAATTCAATGACGTACACAAGACATTTTTAACTCTCTTGTTGTAATGATTGTCAGAAATTGTCATTTTATTGTAACCTAATAATACTACTTCTAATAACTGTTTGGAAAAAAAAAACTGGCAATCTAGCAACATTTTAAAAATTGTCTATCAACTGGACTGAATGGGTAAATAAAGCTAGCAGTTGGCAACACTGGCGGCGCGCGCGCTTTTACTTTTCAACAGCGCAGCGATAGTACAGCAGTTGGAATCTAAATAGTTCGAATTTAAATTAATGTTTGGTGAATTTGAGAGTTAGTGAATATTACGTGTTAAGAATGGATTCCGACATATTATCTGAGTTGCTGAGCACGTGGGGCTACGGGAAAGAAAAAAGGTAAGTACCAACCTACCTTGTATTCCACAAACTCAACATTTAATCATACATTTTATTAATGTGGGCAAAGTACTTGTCTTACAACTTAAGTTTTAGAAGAGGCATACAGATGATAAGCCTATCGCATATCGTGCCAGTAGGTAATTACACCCCTCATACAGAAACAATGCGAAGCTGCTTGACTGCAGAAATAATCATGACGGTAGTAATCCCGCACAAGCGGCAAGCCCTTCATAACAATGTTTCATGTCTCAGTATTCATGTACCTAATTATAATTTACGTTATTTTCTCACCCTTAACTTGTAATTGTTTTTCAGATGAAGGCATTGAAGTTACTCATTTCAAAAACTAACAGAATACCTACCTACTCATTGGAAAAATTATTTCCCAAAATCGGAGAACGAACCACTTTCATGAACCATATTGAAACTTTTGGTCAGTGGGTCATCTTAGGGGCGGATTAGGTAATTTGTTTTATGTCTCTACCAGTTTTCATCGTAATTTTTTAAGCATTGATCATCATGATGAAATGAAGTGCTCTATTTTGTCAGACATGATTATGATTCTACTTCAGGTGTCACAAGTTAATTTGAACGAGTGTGAACTTACACTTAATAATAAACATCTAGGTTTTTTTACGATGTGCCGTTTTCCTCGTTATGTTTATGAGCACTGGCATTGCACACATTAATTTAACAAACAGAAAAATCTATTGCTACTTACGTGTATGACAGGATTTGAATCTGCAACCTTAGGATTGGAAGACAGGGTTGCTTGCTACCACTTTACTACCAATCAAAATCAAAATCAAAAGTCATTTATTCAAATTAGGCTGATAATCAGCACTTTTTGAACGTCAAAATTACAAGAGACAGTCCCCCAAAACGCCCGCCCTTCGCCAATGCTCTGGCTACATAAATGACAAGCTAATGAAATTTAAATTGTTTTATTATAGGAGACACAAGCAAAAAACCAAGGTTATATTAGGACTCGGATACAACAAGTACTGCATCAACCAACTCTGCGGCCACATTTTCTGGAAGTCAAAGTTTGGTAAGTTAAATTTTAAATTAAATTTTTGGACATTTAGTTTAATTAAGTAAGAGTAGGTAGGTATGTAATCATAGGTATTGGTTACATGCTGAATTTATTTTTAGCCAAAAATGGGACCAATTTCATGGACACAGTACTAGAAAATACTTCAGAAGTCAACTTTGTGAAGGGTTTCAACGAGGTTTACTTGTGTAGTATTTTGGGACCCATTTTTGTAAAATTTAGCCCCTGTGTTTTTTTGCTAAAAACAGATCTCAATAGCTTTGTGGTAGATAGAGATTAAAAAATTGTGGCGGTGCTATTATAATTAGAAGCCTCTGCTGACACAGTATTTTTTTTTCTTCTGGTAATCACAAAATAGGGGTGTTTCTATGTATAGTAGTTTTAAGGTGCATTATTTATATTATAAGGCCCTGTATTTATTTTAAATACTGTGTTGCCTGAAATAAATGATTTATTTATTAATACTATTATAGTTATAAGCATCTATGAAACTGCCAAGACATACTTTTTGTAACCAAGGTGTAGGGTAAGTTAAGTCAGGGCTTAGGGGCTTGGCTTTTCCTGGGATCTGATAACTTTTTCACAGCAAAAGCGTTATGAGGTTGTGGTGTGAGTCTTGGTCGCCAATTATACATAAAGATTTTTTGGTGGGACTGAATTGATCATTTGTCCTGCGATGGCTACATTTGATTATAGGCATAACAATACACCTAGAGATACATAATATTTATATTTTTTCAGAGAATCGATGAACTTCTGAAAAGTATGGATGGCACAATGATTTCATCATATTATAAGACAGAGAATAAGGTATATAAATGTTAAAATATAATTAAATATATAAATGGTAAAATTTTATGTATCCGTTTTGGCAAATTAATTACGTCTTAAGGTCTTATGCCCGACTCGTCACTATGTACTATACACACCGAAAATGTTTGGTCAATTTAAAGCCGGCGCTCACGTTACTAATATACTAGACCATTTATTTTTTAAATTTCATAAAAATAAATGTTTACACTAAAGTTTTTGTAATGATCAGCTGTCTGTCTTCACGAAATACTAATTGTGCTAAAAAATGTGTGACTCACTCTGGCAGGGCCACCAACAGGGATTTTAGTTTTGATGACACGAAAAAATTTTCGCTAATTAGTCAAAATTTGTCGCCAAATATCAGAATTTGTCGGTCACTGGTTCAAAGGATATAAGGATTTATAGATGGCCGATCTGGAGTCTCCCCAGCAGGGCCACATTTATATCTCGAAAACCAGGGCACCTAGGGAAAATCTGTTTTCTCCTATATTTAGTCGCTTATTCGTCGGAATTAGTCGCCAACTTACAGATTCAGTCAGTGTGTAATTAAAAAGATATTGAAAAACTTCACCATACAGTGGTACAAGCAAGTACAATAGTTTCTAGACAACTACTTAAAGTATTTTGTACTTGCTTGTACCACTCTGAATTCTTTAATAACTTTCTAATTGCACACCGACTAAATCTGTAACTTGACGACTAATTTCGATAAAGCGACTAAATATGGGAGAAAACAGATCTTCGCTAGGTGCCCTAGTATTTGAGATATAAATGTGGCTGTGTTGGGGAGACTCCAGATCGGCCATCTATAAACCCTTATATCTTTTGAACCAGTGACCGACAAATTCTGATATTTGGCGACAAATTTCGACCAATTAGCGACTAATTTTTTGTGTTATCTAAATTAAAATCCCTGTTGGTGGCCCTGCCAGAGTGAGTGACACCTGAAAAATTACACAGAGTGCTATTCTACAACATACATATAAACTATGTGACTTGGGCGACGGCTTTAAACTGACTTAAAATTCCCCGTGTATTATGTAGACGGTATACGATAGATAGAAATAATCCCATGTGTTGTAATGTAGTTGATTAAGTTATTATTAGTTAATTATTAAAAATTTGTTCAACAGTGTGTTAAACTACAATGCACTGTTTATTAATTGTTGATTTACTTTCAATAAAACATTTTATTATATTTGGTTTTTAATTTAAAAGTAAACTGTTTCTTAAACCAATAATTACATATAAAATATTTCCAAAATATAATATTTCTAATGACGATGACTAACAAAATTCTAATGGAAGATAGTTTTAGCATGGTGACTATGTTTATTTGTTCCTCTTAAGAGCGGCCAATCCGCTATACTTTTCATATCACATCTAAAGTAACAACTTTAGATGTGATATGAAAAGTATGGCGGGTGCTGCAGCAAGCAAGCTGCAGTTGGCAAGGTTTTAGTTGTGACTGTAAATTGTATTCGTGACTGTTGGAAAGAGTATAAGTTACGCAACTAATACTCTTACAAACAGTCACGAATACAATTTACAGTCACAACTAAAACCTTGCCAATTGCAGCTACGATATTACGATAGAGGAGCTAACAAACTTAGCCGCTGCTGCTAAAACTGTATACCATGCTTCGAATTATGTTAGCTGTCACACCTAAAGTTGTTATATGACGCAACTAACACTCTTAGTAACAGTCACGAATACAATTTACAGTCACAACTAAAACCTTGCCAACTGCAGCTACGATATTACGATAGAGGAGCTAACAAACTTAGCCGCTGCTGCTAAAACTGTATTCCATGCTTCGAATTATGTTAGCTGTCACATCTAAAGTTGTTATATGACGCAACTAATACTCTTAGTAACAGTCACGAATACAATTTACAGTCACAACTAAAACCTTGCCAACTGCAGCTACGATATTACGATAGAGGAGCTAACAAACTTAGCCGCTGCTGCTAAAACTGTATTCCATGCTTCGAATTATGTTAGCTATCACACCTAAAGTTGTTATATGACGCAACTAATACTCTTAGTAACAGGCACGAATACAATTTACAGTCACAACTAAAACCTTGCCAACTGCAGCTACGATATTACGATAGAGGAGCTAACAAACTTAGCCGCTGCTGCTAAAACTGTATTCCATGCTTCGAATTATGTTAGCTGTCACACCTAAAGTTGTTATATGACGCAACTAATAATCTTAGTAACAGGCACGAATACAATTTACAGTCACAACTAAAACCTTGCCAACTGCAGCTACGATATTACGATAGAGGAGCTAACAAACTTAGCCGCTGCTGCTAAAACTGTATTCCATGCTTCGAATTATGTTAGCTGTCACACCTAAAGTTGTTATATGACGCAACTAATAATCTTAGTAACAGGCACGAATACAATTTACAGTCACAACTAAAACCTTGCCAACTGCAGCTACGATATTACGATAGAGGAGCTAACAAACTTAACCGCTGCTGCTAAAACTGTATTCCATGCTTCGAATTATGTTAGCTGTCACACCTAAAGTTGTTATATGACGCAACTAATAATCTTAGTAACAGGCACGAATACAATTTACAGTCACAACTAAAACCTTGCCAACTGCAGCTACGATATTACGATAGAGGAGCTAACAAACTTAACCGCTGCTGCTAAAACTGTATTCCATGCTTCGAATTATGTTAGCTGTCACATCTAAAGTTGTTATATGACGCAACTAATACTCTTAGTAACAGGCACGAATATAATTAACAGACACAGCTAAAACCCTGCAAACTGCAGCTACGATATAACGATATAGGAGCTAACAAACTTAGCCGCTGCTGCTAAAACTGTAGTCCATGCTTCGAATTATGTTAGCTGTCACACCTCAAGTTGTTATATGACGCAACGAATACTCTTAGTAACAGGCACGAATACAATTTACAGTCACAACTAAAACCTTGCCAATTGCAACTAAGATGTTTAGCAACAATAAGGCCAAATGTTGGCGATTACAGATAAATATTGCTAAGTTTTTTGCAGCTACAGCTAATATTATTAGGCGCTATAACTAAATTCTACTAATTTTATTAGCAGCTACTACTAACCACAAACTTAAATCTAAAAAAAAAATTGCTACCATAGCTAAGTTCTGGTAGCTAAAAACCCTTAGCAACTGTTGCTAAAACCTTAGTTGTCCGTATAGTTTGGAAGGTTTTTAGCTACTGCAACTAAAATTTAGTAACCATAACTAATTATTTTTTTCCGTGTAGATTTTCGGGCCACTGACTACCTGTAACGACTGTCAAAGATCTACAAATGACAGCCGGGACCAATGGCTTAACATGGTTTCCGAGGCACGGAGGAAGCTCGGTATGTAATGGGTGGTCACCCATACACAGACCGATCTTCAAGATCGGATTCGATCTTGGCAAGCGCGGCTTAACCTTGAAGATCGACCCGTGCGGCTGTCATTATTTAGCCACGAGCTCCTCTTCTTCCAGCTTCCACCGGTGAAGAAAAACATCGTGAGGAAACCTAGACTTGTAGGTATTAGAAGACTGGAATTGCCGATGCGCCTTGAGCAAGCGCGTTGATTAATCCTAGTGCCTTATATCTGAAGAAGAAGAGGCCTTTGCCCTATAGTCGGACAGTTTTTTTTTGCCTAGGAATTTCTTCTGTATAGTGGGTGCGTTTACCAACATTTAAACTCACATACACAAACAGCCAGACCCGGAACAATTACCTAACTGTAGGCCATACAAATATTTGCTCCGTGCGGGGATCGAACCAGCGACAGCCAGCGCAGCAGTCGATCGCTCAACCACTACGCCAACCGTGCCAATACTCTTTTTTTTCCTGTACACACGGCGACACATCACGCTAAACATTTCCAGTATATCATGGCCTTGCTTTTTATAGATTTCCCGCACAATGAGAGATCCGAACTGGCTTCTAGATTAATGGTATACGAATGTCATATTTCATAGCAACAGTCTAAGCTGAGATTATAAGGGTACAGGTAGCAATTCCCGTTTTCACCAACCGTCATTTAAGTGGCCCCAAAAACCAGACCCTACCTAACTTTATTGTCACCGAGATAAGTTCGACGTCTTCGACTGTGTTTTATCGGAATAATTATTTTAAATTTATTATTATAATCATCTAAGTATTACGTGATTTGATTACTAACAAAAACAAATATCTGAATGCGGAAGAAATATGAGCTATAAACATATTTTAATCCACAACCTACAACAGGTTACAATAATGTGGCGCGAAGGTCGCTTGAAGGTAAATTGATATAAAAAAATTGAGGACAATCATAACTGGTTATTCGTTACATAAGCATAATCAACAAACTTGCAACTCGATTCACGTACAGGATATATTTTGTATGGCTAACATATGCATTGCGTATACATATAATCTGAACAAGCTTTTGGGAGAAGGTACAGTCTGTTCGTTTCTTACACCTGACAACGTAAATGCAAAATTTCAGGATGATGAGTTCAGTGGTTTAGGCTTGAAGAGGTACCTAACAAACTTACTTTCGCATTCATCTTCTATGTCTATACTAATAACTAGCTGTCCGGCGCAACTTCGTTTGCGTCAGATCTTCCCCGTTTTCGCAACATTTTTCATTGCTGCTCCACTCCTATTGCTCGTAGCGTGAAAATATATAGCCTATAGCCTTCCCCGATAAATGGGCTATATATAGCACTGAAAGAATTTTTCAAATCGGACCAGTAGTTTCGGAGCCTATTCAATGCAAACAAACAAACAATCAAATCTTTCCTCTTTATAATATTAGTTTAGATGATGATATATAGCCTATAGCCTTCCTCGATAAATGGGCTATATACCACTGAAAGATTTTTTTAAATCGGACCAGTAGTTTCGGAGCCTATTCAATGCAAACAATCAAATCTTTCCTCTTTATAATATTAGTTTAGATAGGTAACTTATTTATGATAGTGGTCACAATGATTATGAATGTGTATGGCTACAAGAGTAGAGGAAGACCAAAGAAACGATGGAAGTACTACCTACGTGAAGGATGATATGGCAAGAAAGGAGGTGTCTCATGAGATGACAAGTAATAGAGAAGTATGGAAGAAGAAGACATTCTGCGCCGACCACAAATGAATTGGGATAACGGCAGGCCGCAGAAGAAAGATGATGATGGTGAGTGTGGAGTGCATAAGGTCGTGAGGTCTTGGATTCGATTTTCAGGTCGGGCAAAATTTTATTAAGTAGATGTTTCCACAGGAATTTCGCAGTAGCGGCCGCGGAGTCTGGACTTGTAACTGGTTGATGGCAATAGGCTCGCTCCCTTGGAACTTGGACATAACTGCCGAAATATGGGTCTACCATACACACCTCTAACTAACCTTCCGGGCATTGTTAGAGAAGATTGATTGGCAGAATTGATAATGTTAAGTTGAATTATTAATCTTTGTCAGACGCACAGTGGAACGAATGTATGGGAGCGGTTGGACGTAGACATGTCCGAAAAATAAGAGTAAAATTATGACAAACTAATGATGCCATCTTATTCGATTACTTAATGCCTTCATAAATTGTGGTGATGAATTTCTTCATAACTCCCATATTTCGGGAGTAATTTGAGAAAATGTGAAATT
This sequence comes from Cerastis rubricosa, assembly GCA_949152445.1. Classification (NCBI taxonomy): domain Eukaryota; kingdom Metazoa; phylum Arthropoda; class Insecta; order Lepidoptera; family Noctuidae; genus Cerastis; species Cerastis rubricosa. Next base: position 11,878,657 of record OX424548.1, on the reverse strand, counting down.
TTACTATGAAAATGAGTGTATCGAGCTCTCTCCCTCCTGATTCCGGGCTTGTTTCAAGTAGCGGTCTCTAATATCGTAATGCTATTACTAAGAGCTATATTTAATACTAAGACACATAGTGCGCCAAATGTGCACTTTCTGGGATAAAAGGAAATGAAAATTTAAAAAAAAAAACGTTTTTTCCCCATTTGTATTTACTTTAAACCGCAGACAGACTTATTAAGAGGTCTATAAATATATTATATATATACAGAAATATATATTAACAAAAATATTCACAAGAACTGATGAGAGTATGACTTTTAAGTAAGTTGATAATAAATTACCTAGTTTCATTAAAAGTACAATAAATAATTAAGATGTAAGCTCTAATTTACTAAGTTACACATTTTAAAACAATAACATCATTTAATTATCTTCGTCATCATCATCATCATCAATTAATTCAAATTCAGAATCGATGTCCGCTAAATCATTTATGTTAACAAATTCGATATCACTTTTCTCAGAATCCGTAAGCTCATAAAATTCCTTAAAAGAAGATTTTTTTACAAACTTATTTCCTTTTGGACGGATACTTGTAACAAGTGGATCAGAAGACAGTAAAAGATTGTGCATAATATCTTCATTGCATGAGATACTGCTATGCTTTCGAGAATGCCCCTCTCTATATTTTCTAAAATCTTTATTTCTAGCCTCAGATGCCTCTTCGGATAGAAAACCAATGGGCACAATTGACATGTTCTGAACTATGTCTGGCCCATGCATTAAAATTTTATGAAGTGAAGAAGGCATATAATACAATGGGTATAACTCCACGTAAAGCTTAGCAGTATCAAAGCAGAACTCTCGGAATTTAGTTACGTTGATCTTCTCTCCTGATGAAATACACTGCAAGATCACACAGATTTTTCTTAAAAGCATAGCATCTATTCCGGTCAGTTCAGCAGATTTAGTGTAGTTTTCAAAAAATCTCCTTGCCGAGTTGCCATTGTTGGTGGATCCACTGCCTTGTTTCACAACATCGAGAAGTAAGCCCGTTTCTCTTCTTACAGCCTCTTGAACTCTTTTCTTCCTGTCATCAACTTGCCTTTTTGCTATATCACCCCTTACTTGCCATGATTTTATGTCTAATTTGTAGGAAATGTGTAATAAGCATTCCATTGAGCGAATCCAAGCGTGAAGGGTGCTTAAGCTATATTTATACATGTCCTCGTTTGCGTGTTTATCTTTGATTAACTCTAAATTATTCATTTCTTTAGGACAAGCCTTGCATATGTCACACACTGAAGCTGCTGTATTGGATATAATGGAATGAATTTTACCATCAATCATTGTCAACAGCAGTTGGTGTTTGACACTAATTCCATCAGTGATGGTGGATGGAGTTAAGGCTTCAATCTCTGCTTCGATTTCAGCCATCTCTCTCTGCACATTTTCTTTGGTTTCCTTTATAAACTTAAACAATATTGGCCGGCAAAATGAAGTGGAAGATGGTCGCTCGTTTTGTATATACTACATTGCGTTTTGTATATAATACATTGCGAGATTAGCTTGGATACAACGAGGTGTAAATCAACACTGATTTTAAAGTTACTAATAGTGACCTATTTATATAAAATCCAGGTATCCCAGGTATCCTTTGTTAAATATTGCAAGGTAATTAGTTATTGTGATAATTAGTAAATGATGCATGCTAAATTAGTGTATTAAGAGCCATTTAGTAATTAAATAATAGCAATGTTCTTATCAGTAATCATTAGTGCATCAGTTTTATATGTAAACCTTAAGTCCCTAATTATATATCCTAATTAGCTTATATCTTCTCTAATTGGCTGCTCAGAAATGTTATTGTAATAAGGTAAACCTTTAGAAAAACGGTTTTAATCAACAAAATAAACAAAAAATAAAAAAATTGCGTTATAAAATAAACATCACTCTTTATCCCAGAAAGTGCACATTTGGCGCACTATGTGTCTTAGTATTAAATATAGCTCTTAGTATTAGCATTATGATATTAGAGACCGCTACTTGAAACAAGCCCGGAATCAGGAGGGAGAGAGCTCGATACACTCATTTTCATAGTAAAATTTCACATTTTCTCAAATTACTCCCGAAATATGGGAGTTATGAAGAAATTCATCACCACAAGTTATGAAGGCATTAAGTAATCGAATAAGATGGCATCATTAGTTTGGCATAATTTTACTCTTTTTTTTCGGACATGTCTACGTCCAACCGCTCCCATACATTCGTTCCACTGTGAGACGGTCTGAGTATTCGATTCACGTACAAGATATGTATTTGGATGTCTACAGATCAATTTGTTAGCCATACAAACACATCACACGTGATTCTTTAGCCAGACTATCCCCCCGGGTTGTACAGTAATTTCAATGATTTCATCGGCCGTGACCTATGATCCTAGATAAAGTCGTGGATGTATTTGTTCGACAGTTAGATTCATTCGGGGATCCATCATCTGCCTTTTCCAAAACTATCTTAGGGTCGGCTTCCAGTCTAACCGGATGAAGCTGAGTACCAGTATTTTACATGAAGCTACTGCCTATCTGATCTCCACACCGTAATACGATACCCCTTTGTAAGACTGGATGTCAGACTTTTGGCTGGATCTACAAATGACAGCCGGGACCAACGGCTTAACGTGCTTTCCGAGGCACGACGGAAACTCGGTATGTAATTATGGTCTGGTACACATCCATGGACCAACCTCGGCAAGCACGGCTTAACCTTAAAGATCGACCCGTGCGGCTGTTCGTATTTAGCCACGAGCTCCTCAGATTCCTTCGCGGATCTTCTTCTCCTTGTCGTATCGATGATACTTCTTTGTTATATGGTTTGGGCCCAGTAGGTAACCACATTTACTGCGGCGTCAAAGGCGTTATTTAGGTCAAACAGCTCTCCTTCGCGGATTACAGGCGTTATATTATGGTATCCTACTACTACTACTTTCGCATTTATATTATTAGTAGGAACTAATAATATAAATGCGAAAGTTTGTGAAGATGTTTGGACGTTTGTTACTCTTTCACGCGAAAACCACTGGGATCTGGATGAAATTTGGATAGATAATAGTCTGGCTAAGTCTGGATTAGCTCGTAGGATAATTTTTATCCCGTGGAACAATTATCGACCAAAACGCGGGCGGAGTCTATGCTAGTATAAAATAATAGGACATTTTACCTGATTATTATTGAGTTGTAAGAACATGAGGTCGACACACTTGAGTATCGACATGGGGAATTCTTTCACCATGTTATTCTTGAGGTTGCAGTGCACCAGAGATTCCATGGCGTCCATATTGTTCGGCAGTGTTTCTATGTAGTTGTTCTCTAATGTCAGCCACCTGAAATGATATGATGATATAAGTTTTTAAACTGACACGGTTACTAACACTTTTAATAACACTGGAAACTGGATATTTACCATATCCACTGTTTGTTTTGAGTTCCCGATATTTCGGCGCTTTTGCAAGCGCTATGTCATCGCCATCATTATCTGCCTAGTCTTTTCCCAAACGATCTTGGGATCGACTTCCAGTCTAACCGAATGCAGCTGAGTACAAGTATTTTACATGAAGCGACTGCCTATCTAACCTCCACAGCTCAGTAAGTGGGTAATACGATACTCCTTGGTAAGACTGCATGTCAGACTTTTGGGCCAAAAGTCTGATATCCAGTCTTACCAAGGTTGGCTTTTGACTACTCGTAACGACTGTCAAAGATCTACAAATGACGGCCGAGACCAACGGCTTAATGTGCTTTCTGAGGCACGGAGGAAACTCGGTATGTAATTATGGTCACCCATCCACGGACCAACGTCAGCAAGCACGGCTTAACCTTAAAGATCGACCCGTGCGGCTGTTATTATTTAGCTACGAGCTTCTCACGTGCGCCATACCATCACCGATCGCCGAAATATCGGAAACTCAAAACAAATAATAAATATTCCATTTCCAGTGTTATAATGATTTCAGAAATACATGTATCACATGTATTTCTGAAATCATTGAAGGCAAGAAGATGGCGGGACGCTTTGGATGGCTTTCTCGTTAATTGGCGAGAAAAAGCAAAAAACAGAGAAAAGTGGAAGGAATGAGGGGAGGTATTTGCCTAGGAGTAGGAAACAACAGGCTAACTAAAAAAAAAATGTTGCAGGCACACACAACCAATCAAGCTATGCAAAACCATTTTTTTTTTAAATTTGCTTTGGGGTTGCTCTTGACTCTAGTCTAGGTCAGAGATGACAAAGACAAAGTCGACGATGGTATGAGCTTACCCAGAAGAAGCCTGTTCACTTAATTTAAGTAAATCTCTCATTATAAGGGAAATACATACAAAGTGAGGTCATGTACACTGGAAATGTTAAGCTTTATGTGTGTGTACGTACATAGAGAGAAAAGAGTGATTAAGAGCGTTTACGCCTTACATTTCATACAAACTTTCAAGTCCTTATTTACTAAAATGACTAAACCGATTTTAATGAAATTCACACGCATAAGGAGGGTACATAGGTCTAAAAAGTTACTAAAAAACATTTTTCAAATGCCTTTGTAAGATAATTGGAAATATCTGTTTCTATAGATAACTTATAATTGGTCTAATTTAGCTGTAACACTTATTTTTGATGGGACTCTTACCAGCATGTTATAGGATTAACTTAGATTAGGTACTTTTATTTTAGAAAAACAATTAGGGTACCATGCACAAAAAATTAAAATCCCTGAAATTGTCAACAAAATCCAATTTAAATAGGGAAGTACTATTTTTATAATAATTTCACGTAGAAGAAGGTCGCGGGCATACCTTTTAGTGTCAAGTGTCTCAGAGTTTATGCTAAAAAATCTGTGCCAAGGTATTTTCTAGCTAATGTTATAGAAAACATTGACTTTGAGCCCAATTATTATGAAATAGTATAACAAATTGTAGATAAAATGTTTGTAAGGTCAAATTCAAGGTTTTATCTGTCTACAAAAATGACCTTGACCAGAGTACTCAGAAGTAGGTTTTTAATGTGCTCAGAAGTGGGTGGCAATTTTTTTAATGACACACTGAATGAGGTCATTGTTTCTGCCTAAATTTTTTTTTCTCTAGAGTTTTATTCTTGAGTTCAAATTTTAAAACAAAAAATCTTGCTGCAATTTATTGAGGGCTGGGCAGTGTGTTGTCTTAGGCACAGATTTTTTTTCTTTTTAGAATAAGCAAATACATTAGAATTTTATTATTTAGAAGTCTTAGACAAAATAATAGTATTTTCTTTAATATTTAAAATAGATCCTCACCTTAGTTTTGCTAACTTCGTAATTTCCTGAGGTAAAGCAACAAGCTCATTGCCTCTAGCACCAAAAGTGTCCAGTTTCTCCAACTTCCCTATTTCCTTCGGTATCTCCCGAAGCCCTATCCTGTTGCACCAGAACGCCTCAAGGTTCTCCAGCTCTCCAATCTCAGGAATCAACACATTTAAAGGATTGTAACTAATGTTTAAATTCACCAAGTTTTTTAAATGACCTATCTCTGGTGGGAGGTGCGTAATATTATTATAGTCTAACGTCAACGTTGTCAGGTTTAATAATTGTGTTATTTCCTCAGGAACCACTGTTATTTTATTTCTATGCAAGTAAAGATGTTCTACATCGGCACAGGTGTATAGCAAATCTGGTATTTCGATTATTTCAAAAGCGTTCAAACTCAGCCGGGATTTCTTTTTTACTATGGCCTGTTCGATAAGGGCCAGTATGTGATTTTCACGGATAAATTTTAATATTGCACTCATTTTTTTATCTATTTTTGGTTACATTTCTATTGCGTTTTTGAATTTGTTGTGAATATGACAGGTGTGCCTGGTTCGCGAGATTTTGTTAAATAAACATCTGAGTCTGCATGCAAAACATAAGAGTGAGATACCTAGATAAAGTTCCTGCTGTATGAGAGAGATGGAAAAATAACATCGTCAACAATGCACTAAAAAGCTGGAACGGCTCTTTGATTTGACATTAAATTGTGTTGCTATAAGTTAAAACTTAATTTCTACTAATTTATAAATAAATGTTGATAACTTTTTGTTTGTAATAAAATAAATTAAACTTAGGTACCGTTTACTTTTAAAATCATTGCTTAGCATTAAGTTGATACATTGAAATAAGTAGTTATATCAGTGATTTGAAAACTATATACCTTACAAAGTACCAACGTGTAAAGGATCGTAACTACTATATCGATTTTCCGCGGTAATTGTGAAAATGGCTGGCATTTATCGCCGCCTAAATAATTAAGTGAATAAAACTAAAATATCAATAACATAAGTGGATAAAACATGTAAATCGATCATTATTAGTGAGACGCACTACAAATTGATGCCATGTTATGTTAATTTCAAATAAATGCGAGAAAATTGAATAAATTAACATGCAGTCATATGTTTTTAAATTAATATTTTTGTTAATATTAATTGCACAGTGTTATTATGTAGACGCTAACGGTAAGAATTTATAAGTTTTTACTTGTAAACACAGAGATCATAAAACTAAACAATGACCTTTTTTCTTTGTTTATTCGTGTCACAAATAAATTTATAAATCTACATTGACCTTGATTTAACTCACGCTAATAATCTATAATTAGTTGTTACATTTTCATTCATAAATCCGTGTTGTTATAGTAAAATAACTACCTAGTCACCATAAGCCGTTGCTGTTTAACTGTTTCTGTTTATATTTACGGTTCACTAAAATTAATCGAAAAAAGAACCACGAATTAGGACGATTATTTCTTGTGAGGTGCAATCTGACTGAATATTTTTTTTGTGATTAATTAATGTAATTAGTTATATTTATTACTAGGAGATGACAAATTGATAAATAAACTGACTTCATTCAATATTTTCAGCCTCCCTAAATAAGAGTTCACATCATCTGCGAAGGCTAGGTGATGATGGCTACTTCAAGTCCAAGCCATCGTACCGCTCTTTTCAGCCAGTATCCATCAGATATCATAAATCGACGTATCCTCGAGCTGATGATAGATCTGACTATGATATAACTTCCTATGATACGGAGTATGGTGGAGTCGTATCGAATTTTACGTCTTCCATTTACGATGACAACCCTCAGCTGTATCCTAATCCGGAGTTTGTTTCAAGGAGTAATCAGGGTGAGTAATATTTTATTTTAAAACTTATCATCATACCGTAACAGTGGTGGCTCTGTGGTAATGGCCTCGAGTTACGAGTTGTATGCCGTGGGTTACACAGGTGGGTGCGTTTTTTTTCATATGCTGCTCTGTCCGTCTCCTGGTGCACGAAAACATCGTCATGAAATTGGCATGTCTTTAAATCGAAAATTCATAGGCTTTTTACTGGTGTGTTAAATCTTCGTGACGGGTTGGTCGGTGTGATCTTTTCATCAGTTACTAATAAATTCTTTGAAATCCGGCAAAGCCACACAAACAAAAATATGTGCGGCAAACTATATCAGTTTATTTATTTTCAGTTTCATTAAAAGATCTGTATTTTACGACATTTTACTTTCTTCCATTTGACAGTAATAAGCAAGACTGCAGACAACAAAGTAGATTTGGAGTCAGATCTGCCAGATGACTCGCTAGCTGATGCAGATCTGAAGGAGCACAATATTATAGACAGCGTGACGTATCTTTATGGTTTCAACAACTGCCATGGAGTTAGGAACGAGTGGATGATATTGGTGAGTTATATCTACTGTTTTTTTTCACATTCTAGATTTTTCTTCTTTTTCTTTAGTTCTAAGGACTCATCTGTAATAGCCACTCTTCTGTGTGAAGTTTTATCGAAAGTATAAATCTCTAAAGTGCAATAATTTAATTCCGTAAATTTCGTTAACGACCGTAATACTAACCTTCCTCTCTCCTCTCCTTGACTACCAAGTATACTTAAGAATGAGATTATAAAGGTACTCCTTACAAATTACAGGTATAAAAAGAGGATTTTTCCATAGGGTGACATAATGGGTTTCCTTATCACTAAACAATATTTTCAAGTAATTAAATAGTTTACAAAGGAGAGGGAGAGACAACACTGCAGGCAGTTTGAGTTGACTCTGTGTTGTAACATTTACACAATAGCACTTAATCTTCTACCAGATCTTCATCACAAGTGGCATAGCCGTGGTCCTGCTCATTAGCGCTGTCATGTGGCTGATGTGGAGTGAGTACGCGGCCGAGTTCCGTCGCACCAGCAAGTTGTACCCCATCAATATTAACTTATGCTGCTGTTTAGCTGCCTGCACTATGATTTATATACAGGCTGTAATGGTGAGTATAATAAGAATAATTTATTTAAAAAAGTATTACAAAAAGTGTACATTTAGGTGCAGTAGTATTATTTCTCATACATTGGTATAATTAGTACTCATAAGTTAACTATTACTTATTCAACAGTTGCAAGTAATGACAGTTCTATTCAGATGTTTGGTATTGACCTGCCCGAGATAGGTCCCCTGTATTTCAGGCCATCATTTTACATAGTACAATTTAATTAGGAAAGTGAAATTTTAAAAGAAAATGAATCTTTTTACAACTATTAGTATAATCAATTTGGTACAAAAGAAAAAAACTAAAACTATCTTTAGCGCTAAGGATGAGAGCTTATCTTATGTGTCAATGTAATAAGATTACTTAGTTTTCCGGAAGAAACTACTTCTCAAGTTTAGTACATTTGCATTAGATGCGTTCTCAATTCACTTCTTTATTTTTCACAGGGTTATTTATTAGTATTACCTACTCAAATTGTTCAATCAGGGAAACAACAACACTTTTGTAAATTTAAATTCGAGGGAATCAAACTCAAAGCATTTCAAATAAACCTGTTATATTGCCATTTTGAATTGCTACAAACAAAAAGGTGAAACTATAGTCTAGCCACAAGGCATCAAAACAGTGAAAGGCCTGTTATGTCCATCCCAAAGTGTATTAGGTGCGTAGATAGTATTGTGTGGAAAATAACCTGAATATTTTTTCTTCAACCAACCAGTCCAAGCAACTATTAGTTTAACAATAACGATATTCTGCATATTGCATACAATTTTAAGTGTGAAAAGACTTAGGTGACTCAATCAAAGTAACACGTTTCCTCATTTCCTTTGCAATTAAACTTCTCTTTTTCTCCAGGGAGTATCATCTCCTTCTCAATGTGAGAGGATAGCCCTCCTCCTGCACTATACACACGTGTCCTGCGCGATGTGGATAGTGGCCCTAGCGGCGGCAGTTGCAGAATACTGTGCGTGCGATACTCTACTGCCACTGAAGTACAACTACCTGTTGGCTTATGGCGTGCCTGCTGTTGTTGTAATGGTAAGATTTTCTTTCATAATATTACCGCGTTGCGTATCAGATCAGCCCCCGTATTCACAAACCCGTTCGATTCGATGTCGATCGACAAGTCGTATGTCTATCTCGCTCACTTCCGTAATGCCAAAAAAAGATAGACATACGACTTATCGATCTACATCGAATCGAACGGGTTTGTGAATACGGGGGCAGATCTCTTAGTAGATGGTGGAACGAGATGTACGAAACTAATACCTACCAATGGTCTACACTGGCTTTGAGTAGTAAGAGCTGGAAAGTGTGGGGAGAGACTATTACACAGCTGTGGGATGAAACTGGTTAACAGTAACAGTATTATTACTGCTGGAGTACTATATATAATTCTAACTTCTTGACCATGAGTTATATGTACGCTCTAAAGACACGGAACTAGCGACTATAGTTATTTGTACCAAATAGAGCATCCCACGAATTACCACGACACGATTACCTAACGCAAAGGAAACAAGTGAGACATCCAATGTCTAAAGCTACTACCTACATCACCTACATGCTGATACAAGAAATTGAACTGAAATAGTAACACTATTCAATTAAATTCATTACTTGTAGTTTTTGGGCTAAGTTATGTGATTGTTGGTGATTCAACTCCTGCACTGAGTAAGGCATAAGTAAATATAAAACTATTGTCTCCCTGGCTTCCAGTGAGGATACGAACAAGTTGAATTTCATTAAGTATTAAGCATTTGTAAAGAAACTCCTGTTTCAGTTCAACTACGCTCTTTCAATGGAGCACTATGAAATAAAGCACTACTGCTGGATGTCTATAGAGAAAGGCATGGTCATGGGTTTCATGGTACCAGCCATGATTTTGATTCTTATAAACACAGCCATCATCATCTTAGGCCTACAAAGCGTAAATAAAAAGCAAGCTGAAACTTTAACGGCTAAAATTCAAGAATTAGTGGACCACCATATTGCCAATTGGCCTAAAACAGATCAAAACATGGATGATAAAAATGGCAGCATTGATACGCTGGATAATATCTATACGCCAGGCAGTAGTAGAAAGAACACAGATAGTTCAGAAACATTGGATAAAGATTATAATGGGAGCGAGGACGATTGCCATTACGTTAACATGGCAATACCGGGGGAGAATGGAGAAACTGGCAGTGAGGTGAGTTGCCATATCAAAATTAAATCGAAAAATTGGTAGTTTTTTTATTTTTCTGTGATGCACTTATGGTAATTTTAACTTTTTAGCCCAATTTAGCTCAAGCTGCAAAAGCTTTGCATGATAAAAGCCTCCTTAATATGTTGTACATGGACAATGTATCTTGGAAATGGAGCTGGAATACTGAAGGCAATGAGTTGAAGACTTACTTGAACTTATGTCTTGTATTAGAGCCATTCTTCGCCATCAACTGGGTGATGGGTGTAGTGGCTATAGAGAATGCAGCACATTGGTCTACACCAACGATTTACTTGGTTCTCGTCGTTGTTATGGTAAGTTCGAAATAAATATTTTTTGTCTACTTAAATATCGGCTAAACTTTGTAAAATATGTGTAAGATATAAAAGTCTTTCTCACATCATTGTTCTAAAATAATAAAAACTTCTTAAAACTAAAACACCAGGATAAAAACTAAAGGGCCTCAACCTACATGGTTAGACAAGAGGACAAGCGATAATATCTATGTTACTTACAGTACATTTACCTAACCACGACGATATGCACGACGCTGCCGATTGTGAAGCCAAGGACTGCACCACCTTGCTGCGAAGCCGTTATCAGTGAGCCTACGAACCTTACAAGAAACAGGTATCTCGCCAATGTCGTGTTCATTAGTTAGGGTTTATAATAAAACCACCAAATTATCAGTAAGTAGATGAATGACTTTAAGTGTACGTGCTCTCGCTGCCCGTGGTAACTACATCTCTTACATTTCACAAAAGTAAAGAAAATGTCGGTTACGGGATTATACGAGATCACCCAGCCTTCAAACATATTTGGGCTAGTTTCAAGACAGAATAGACATTTTGTGGTTGAATAAAAGATCGGTGAATTGGTATAAGTGTAATAAGAAAAATGATTATTATGTTATGCTCTATTTAAATAATAAGTTTATTTTTCTTGGCCGGCAAAAAGTACGTTTGCCTAATCTGGGTGATCTCCTTATTCTTCTCTACTCGACGGTTATAATAACCGCTTATGTTGCGATTTGTAAATTGTGCTAGACGAGTTGAACAAAGCGTTTGACCCATCAAATCTTTTTTGTTAAATCGAATGCGACGATGTGACTCGTGAGATGACGATTCAACTAATAGAGAAGTATGGAAGAAGACATGCTGTGCTTACCTTACATTAATTGAGATAAACGAGGATGATGAACAGTCAAGGAGAAACTAATAAAGCTTTCTTTTACAGGACAACAGACAGTATTCCCCTACTGGACCCCACAATTCAGCAGCCAATTGTGACCCCAGCGCCTGCGGACACCATAAGTACTATCAGTATTTAATTCTTTCCGGATACCACGAGTGGGCGATAACAGTACAGTCGTAAAACCGACTTTACTTGTTACGAAATGCGATTAAAAATCGTTTCAAAGATTGGTTCAGGGAATACCAAATTATTTTGCACTAGTGTCTGTCTATAAAGTCATGAAATTAATGTTTGAGGAACTAACATTCTAACAAGTAGGGCAACACTAAATCAAAGTACATCTAATGTCATCGGCTGTCATCGACTTGTTTTGTAACTCGATATTTATTGCATTTTTATTGCTTTTCAAATCTAAGTGGATTAAACCTATAAGAAACGTGTTAAATATGAAGAAAACCAATCGAAGTGGAGCTCAAGAAATTATTTTTAAAGTGTATCAGCGATGTTTGTCTATAACACAAAGCTGGACAAATTTTATCAAATTTGGATGATGTTTATGCTCGAACAGCAGTTATGACAGGTATGTAATCGTGTTACTGTTTGTTTTTTATCTACCAGGAGTTACTAATATACCAAATATACGATTTTAAGACTAAAATAAGGATTGTTTACATTGCGCATTTTTAGGTTATATTGCAAATTTATGTAGGCCATATTGTAGTGCGACCAAAATTTTTGATACTTTTTGGTGATCAAATTTACTGCTGATTTTAAATCTGAATAAGTTATATCATGTCTGAAATTTAAAATAGTGAGTATCTATTTTGTATTTATTCTGTTAGTACAATTATTAATTATTTAAAACTTTATTTCAGGAAAATCTGAGAGTACAGTAAAGAGTATTGTAGAAGAAGGCTATAAAAACGATGGCTAATTCTGAACCCCTGGCAAACACAGATCAGGCCGTCCTAGGAAAGAAATTAATGACTTCAACATAATTATGTGCTCTTCGACAAAAGATTCAATTCTTTTACTCGGTGAAGAAAGAGGAACCAACCTTAAGGAAACTTCAGGTAGTTGCTAAAACAGATCTGGATTTTGAATTTAGCCTGGAACTTCTGCGTAAAATTTTGAAATCGATTGGGTTTTCTTACAAGAAGTGTCAAAATAACAGAACAAGAATATTTGGAATCAGATGATGAAAGTAAATAATTATTATGTTACGGGATATTTTTCATTAATAAAAAAAGTTTTAAAAATATGTATGAACATTTTTCTTTTATTTACTCATTTATTTGAACGACAGAGACCATAGATTTGTGCTATCTCATATATTACTATACTATTTATGCTATCTGATCAAGCAAACTAATGAAGGTCGCATCTTTGGTTTCTGTAGTTTTTTAAATAAGATCTACGGATTTTACTACTTAACCTTTTCTATCTAGTTTAAAAAAAGCGTCTACGAGTAAAAATTGTTTTCATTTAAATCAAGGTTCATCAATGTTTGCTTCTAGTACAAAATAATGTGCTAGTATCAAAATCAATTTAGTCACACTATATAGGGTTGCTAGGTGCACGACCACAGCGCCCTCAATATTTTTCATGACTTTATAGACAGACTGTACCAACGACGACAGAGTGAATAGTTCTAGAATTATAAAAGATTGTTTTATAAAACGGGATGTACGACTTGCCATTGCAAAATAACAGAAAAAATCTAGAAATATTATGATCAATATCAAATGGATGGAATACCAGGATGAGAAGCTAAAAGTAAATTCCCACTTATCAGTCTGCATTTAGCCGAGTGTCAATAGAAAAAGTATGAATGGCCTTTTAAATGCCGATTGCAAAAAGGTATCACTAGCGGTATTCATTTTATAATTAATTCTAAATTAATTCGCTACATAACGCAACATAGAATCCTACCATAGTGATTCCAGAATGTTGCACGGTATCACAATATTATAATTAAGTATTGATTCTTCAAAGTTGCCAGAGTATAATTTTTCTTTACCCACTTTTTTGTGGAGCTGCAACAACCTTGACACTAGGTGGAAGCGCCACGATAGCCCGCGAAATTCAAATTTCATATGAAATTTGATAGTCAGTGTTATTTTTTTTCTTTTGATTAAAATATTATTAAATTATGTATTATGACTTCCCTGGCGGTTCCACCTTAAAACAACTATCGTGTACTTACTTGTACAAGGATATATGATGCCTTGCCAACTCGACAGCGTTTGTTTTTCTTATAGTCAGAAAAGAGTTGGTACGAAGAAGTTAGGTAGTTGGTATTTTATAGTTAATAAAATGTAAAGAGCCTAAAGGACGGCGATTTTTCGTCACAATGTGACTTTTTAACTGTTAAGCTGTGTTTATGCGCGACGCGTAATTGCGCTGCGTGGAAGAGCATAAATGGGGTTAGCCTCATTTCATACCATTATGTCTGAATGGATTTTAAAAAATTATGATGTGTTCCTTTAAAAAATATTTACTGGAAGAATATAAAAGTTTGGCTGTTGAAATGGTGTGAATTGAGGTTTTATTCTATGGGTCAGCTGTAATGAGGAATTGTGTCTTCTTATCTTAATTATAACTAAAAATATGTCTTATTATTCATATCTTAATAGTATTATGTAGCTACTGAACCCTGAAAAATTCAGAACAGTATAATTCTCTCCAAAATGCATTTAGAATTTAATCATAACTATAATTATTCAACTTAAATGTGATTCATAAAAAGGAATTTTAATAAAAATAAGTGGGATAAGTAGATAATATAATGTGTGTTAAAAAATGTTAATTCAATTCCATTTCACATGATTTTAGATAAAAATGGCGTAGTTTTGGAATTTATATGCTTCTGATTTTTTTCTGGGAGTTACATGCCTATTAGTGATAAATTATCGATACAAGCAGTGATAAAATATCAATACAAGCAGTGACAAAATACATGGCCTAATACATGATATAGCGGAGTCATAGCGCTAGATGGACGTTTCTGCCAGTCTACTCCGACTTTCAGTTCACTCGTGCAAAGCGATGGCGAAATTGATCGTAGTGTTAAGCATAGAGTTCACACTGGATGGTTGAAATGGCGACAGGTCAAGGGAACAATCTGCGACTACCGCAAACCCCTTTAACTTAAAAGGGAAGATTTTTAAAACAATAGTTAGGCCTGCTGTCCTATAAGGATCAGAAAGAAATTGAGATAAGGACAGGAGAATGATGATGACAAACGGTGACATAATTTAACACGCACAATAACTACTTAGGTACCTAATCTAGAGGCGGATTTCTGCTGCTCGCTCGCTATGAATTCTGAAAGAGCTATGAATTAAAATGCCACTGCTTTTATTGGTCAAGAATTCCAAAAGATTTAGCTACCGGCTCTAGATTTTATAATCTATCTATAAGGACTTTTCTACCGCAAAGTTTACTAGAAATAAGTTATAATTCTAGAAGTCTACATTTCATTGAATACTCATTCGCATAACAATACCTATAAAAATCAGTTTTAGGGTCAGCTCATATCTGACACAAAATGCGTTGGGCGTATCGTCGTTAGTATGATCGACGTAATAACGAATCATCGCTTATGTCAATGTGTGTAAGGTTGGTCTTGGATGTTTTAATATTTGTCTGTTTTGACGTTACGCTATTGACGATGCGTGGCGCATTTTCCATCAGATATGGACCGACCCTTAGCCATAGTCATGGTCAGAGTGCTGACAATAACACAATATCGATAATTCTATGTTAACATAATAATATGTTTATCACACCAATGGGCGCTGCAAGGTAAAACATAAGCTTCCTTCTAATTAAGAACCTCGTTATACTTAAATTTTACCAGATAAATACAATTTTGACAATAAATTGTAAAAATACACTGCCCAGGGAACTAAAACGTTCTTTCCTAGCTACGCCCATGTTAACATAAACTATAATTATATATGTTACCGGCCGAGCCCGATTTCAGGCCAAACTAGTTTGTCCTAGGCCAAACCAGTTTACTGGTTTATCACTGACCCCAACAAAACATTTACAATGCGCCCAATTTGGATGTGGCATCGCTCGCTATGCTCGCTCGGCTCGCGCGTTTATGGTCACAGTTCTAACCTAACCCATTTAGATGGGGGGACTATATGATCCTGTTATGATGAGTCCTAGTTTGGCCTAGGACAAATTAGTTTAGCCGGAAATCGGGTTTGGCCGGCAACATATACAATTTGCCATAGAGGAATAATCTTATTCCTCCATTCAATCATCGATATGTTTCGTGCCTGTAAAATTAGTTTACTATGAATTAAAGGGAAAAGAAATGGCCAGGATATAGGAATGGGAGGAGCAAATTGCTAATGTATCGGTATGCTATGATGTATATATAATATATTATTATATATTCAGGACGCACAAGATCAGTACAACAGTGGTGCATGTAGGCCTATGAATCTGAAATATTCTTAATTTGCAACACTACTGAGACAATAGATGGCGCTGCACTATATTATTAAATTTAAATGTTACCAGATAAGAATAATTTATTACTAAATCGAGGTAAAATATTTTGCTATTTGCCAATTATAATGATGGAGTTGTGTAGATAAATGTGCGTCTGTAATCTGCTAACTTTCCTTGCTGAAGTTGAGAAGAAGAGAAGACTCTGGACAGTCTGTCTGTTTTTCTGATAATACTCATACAACATTTTTGTGCATTATTGATTTATTTTTACGATTTTAGGGAAAACATTTGTGTCCGATTTATAGAAAAAAATAAGATTGGTTGAGCCAGTCCACTGTCCAGAGTCCGCACCCCACTACCCAGCAAGGAAAGTTAGCAGATTACTGCCCTAACATATGAAAAAGAACTGCTTGAATTACATATTCATAAGCTTGTTCATATCAATATGTATGAATATTTGTAATAAATGTTAATTTGTGTTGTGTTAGTTATAATTACAAATACCCCTGATAAAGTTACATGTCTACGGCAATGAAAATATCAAAATCTCGTCAGAAATAAAATAAAAATGTTCGAAACTTACTACCTTGATTGTAGGTAAGATTTCATTTGTGATAGAAGATAGTGTGATAGCAATATTGTTGCCACGACGAGTTTTAATGAATGTTTTAAAATGTGAGCACTTTGCTTGTTTTATTTTGCCTAAGTTGTCCTATACCTTCCTTTCAAATTCATACATAAGGAACCTCACTGTCTCCCATGGTGGTAGGCAGAAACCACTGAACGCCATCTGCTACGATCCTAACATACCTACTCCTTCTGCCTCGTCTACGTTTATACATCAGGCCCCCTATTCACAAACGCTCGGATTCGATTTCGTAAGTCGTATTTCTATCTTGTTTTGGCATTACGAAAGCGAGCGAGATAGACATACAACTTTCCGAATCGAAATCGAACCAAAGCGTTTGTGAATACCGGGGCTGGTCGTAACCGCCGCCGCCACCCTGTTGCGAGTTCGCACCTGTCCTTTCTGAAAAACCTTACCAATAAGGTCAGCATATTTCCTGAAAAGTGCTGCTAGATCAGGCGCAACTCTAACTAGATCAGACGCTACTCTAACTAGATCAGACGCTACTCTAACTAGATCATGCGCAACTCTAACTAGATCAGGCGCAACTCCAACTAGATCAGACGCAACTCTAACTCTGATCAAGTGTATTCTTGAGCCAAATCCGTTCACCCGTGTAAAGTTACAGGCAAACCGAACCGATCCCTTTTGACGCTATAACAACAAATAATAAAAAAAGGAAAAAAATAAATAATTAAGGGCGGCACCCATACAATTTTTTTTTTTCGTTTTTATAAATAATGGTACGGAACCCCTTCGTGCGCGAGTCCGACTCGCACTTGGCCGGTTTTTTATAATGGTACGTAACCTTTTTCTTTTTTTTTTTTTCGGATGGGAAATCATCAAATGACTTCTTCCGCTCTGGGCGGAGCGGAAGGGAGTGTCAGACTTGACTGACTAAAACCCATCCAAGTTCCTTCTTAGCCCTTTGCGTTCCAGGGGCACGGTATCTCTTTCGAACAACCCACAGCCCTGGCAGGCATCGGCCCTCTCGGACTCCTTCCGATTAGCTGACATCTCCTTGAGCCCCTGGTTATATATGATATATGTGTATCTATATATATATATGTGTGTGTGTATATTAGTTGGTACGTAACCCTTCGTGCGCGAGTCCGACTCGCACTTGGCCGGTTTTTTTGACTACTCAAGTGTTTGAACTGGTCTCTTTGTTGTAAATGCTCTAAGATTAAGTCTGAGGCCTCATTACAGTAAAATGGGGTGAATAGGGACTAACTTGAAAAGCTTTTTGAAAAAGATACCTTGTTATTGAAGATCCCTTTTTAGCCAATTGTATCAACGATGAAATTCCAGTTTGTCCCTATTCACGCCGTTTACCTAGTAGTGCGTTGCGTAATGCGTTGCATCTCTGCAACGGATAAACGCATTGTTTGCCGCACCTGCAACATGACGACGGCAGCATGACGTCGTAACGCATAAGGGCGACGCAATGACGACTTATTTTGATCATGTCATCTATTGCAAATCTTGCGTATGTTTTGTCTAATCGCTGACTCACAGCGGAAGTAAGAGATTCAAGGTGATGAACATAATGAACAACAAATAAAACAACTAATATTCTCTTATATCGAGTGTATTTCTGGATAAATCGGTTACAAAATACTTATCCAACGCCCGCCATGTATCGAGCCGCAGCTCAAGCTTACATCCTTTAGCAAGATGAATCTCAAACGAAACTAGGTGACCGTATAAAATCGTACATTCTTTATATTACAATCTAAATAGTATAAAAGCCGACCGGCGTTCGCTTACCAGTGTTTACAATTAAAAAAAAGTTCAACGCGACGCTGTATTTTAAATTTAGTTTGAGCTTAACTTACTCTTTAGTTATTTTATAGGAAAAAATATATATAATAATTAGTATAATTTAAATTATTACATAAAGATTCCTTATTTGCTTTAATAGAGGCTGTCGGGGAGTCGGCTGTGGGTTAAGAGTTGACTGTCCGACTACCGAGCCGCTCCGGCGTAGAATCGACTGCAAAAGCTTAAGGATTGAAACGATATATAAAAAAAACCCATGCGAAACTGTGGGTAGCACCGCGGGCCGCCTGGCAATACTGACTAAGACCACAGTGGAGCAGCTGCGTGCAGTGGTGCAGCGTCGGTGGCGATGCCCCACTGCATGTAGGTGGCTATGGCGGTTGAAGGTTGTTTTCTGGGACGGCCGCGATGTACCGCACGTCGGTCGAATGATAAATGCTGAATTATTGGCGGTCGGTGGCGCGCAGCTTCTCTTCAACAGCCTCTTGCGAAGCCTCCGAGAGGTCGGTCGCTTGGATGTACTTCTGTACGCCGACCAGCGACTTCTTCAGTGCGTCGAACGAGCTGCGAACAAGGGATCATCATATTAGATAACTTTTGGTATGGTTTTCTGGGAAGTCAGGTGCGTAGCAGATGGCTCATTTGTTAAACTGCTGGCATTAGTGAAACGCATTTCGGTGATGCGATGGTTCGAATCCACGTCGAAAACAATGAGTTCTTTTTGAAGTATTCTTTAGATTATTCGTAACGAATTCAATATTGTAGCGAGTGTTACTTTTTAAAACTTGAGGGGTAAGCACATACTGACGCGGTGTGTACTCGCAACCGGAGTGCGTGTGACCAGATGTATGAAAGTGCACGAGCGCGAAAGGAAGTAAGGACCTGTATGGTGGAGTTCGTACGTTAAGCCGTTGGTCCCGGTTGTCATTTGTAGATCTTTGACAGTCGTTACGAGTAGTTAGAAGCCAAAACCGAACCTAACCTAATTCTGATATCCAGTCTTACCTAGGGGTATATTACCTAGGTAATACAATACCCCTTGGTAAGACTGGATATCAGAATTTTGGCTTCTAACTACTCGTAACGACTGTCAAAGATCTACAAATGACAGCCGGGACCAACTTACTGGATTGTGGAGGTCAGATAGGCAGACGCTTCATGTAAAATACTGGTACTCAGCTGCATCCGGTTAGACTGGAAGCCGACCCCGAGATAGTTTGGGAAAACGGCTAGGCAGGTGATAAGACGCAAGTGTGCATTACAAAAACTACACCCAAAATAAGAACCTCCGCCTTTTTAGAAGTTTCTATAATCATACATCACAAAAAGAAAGTGACGATGAATATCCAAAATCTTTATTGAAACCATGACTTTTACAATAAAACGACGTCATCAGTTACAAATAGCATTTCCAACGATTAGTTATCGTGGTGATAAGTATATCTTCGTTCTTAGTAAACATGATTCGATATTGTATGCGTCACTAATGATTTAAGTGTAGGGCGCGGTCGTTTGTCGATATTTTACTTGGGGATTTTAGCGAAAATAAAAATGTAAGAAATGAGTCTGCCCGCAACTTCGGCCGCGTTAACACATACATACATCATAATAATATCTGGCGAAGTGTGTGTGAAACCTCTGCCCCCTTTAGGGATTACAAGCTTTTAACTATACCGTAATCATCATCTACCTAGCCTTTTCCCAAACTACATTGGGGTCGGCTTCCAGTCTAACTGGATGTAGCTGAGTACCAGTATTTTATATGAAGCGACTGCCTATCTGACTCCACAAACCAGTAACTGGGTAATAAGACTGGATGATGTCTGATTTTTGGCTTTTGACTACTCGAAACGACTGTCACAAGATCTACAAATGACAGCCGGGACCAACGGCTTAACGTTTCCGAGGCACGAAGGAAACTCGGTGTGTAATTATGGTCACCCATCCCCGCACCAACCTCGGCAACACCAACCACGGTTTAACCTAAAAGATAGACCCGTGCGGCTGTTATAATTTAGCCACGAGCTCCTTAGGCTACTATCATGTTCATATTCAACCAGAACATTATTTTTTTTTTGCTTATGCGATTTTACGATCAAAATTAATTATGAAGGCGGAAGGGTCTGTATGGTGTCGGACGTAAAGAATAGCACCATTCCATATCTTCCCGTGGGTGTCGTAAGAGGCGACTAAGGGACTTTCCAGAGAATGGGCAGCAGCGTTCTCTGAGCATTTTGCAACAACCGTACTGCGATCGTCAACCCGCCTGCCAAGCGTGGCGATTATGGCAAAACCACCCTTTGGGGGAGGCCTACGTCCAGCAGTGGACGTCTTTCGGCTGAAATGATGATGATGATATGAAGGCGACTTTATGTTTAATAGCAAAACCTCCACAAACTATGGTAATGAATGTTCGCAAGTTTTTCTACTATACATACTCCTAGCAAATCTTAATCAATAGTGCTCATTATTTAACAATGACATTGTACTTTGCCATCTTAAGATCGTTATGATTATAATCATGATAAGAAAACAAAGAGATTTTTATCAAAAGTATTTCAAAATTATTGAATTTATTGATAGCATACATGTATTTCTTTGTTTAAGGAACAATGTTTTAACTTTGCTTGGGCTAAAGATTTTTGAATTTCTCTGACCGATTTTTCTCACAAAGTAACTCTACTGGTCGCATACGCGACAGCTAAGTTTAAGGTCCTGAGTTCAAATCTCAGTCAGTCAAGTGTTGTTCCAACAAGAATTTCTCAGTAGCAGCCACGGAGTTTGATTGTGTCCCCTTTGATGGTAACAGGGTCAACCTCTACAAACTAAACATAACTGGGGAAATGTGGGTGTACTAAAAGGTACACCTCTGGTCCTCCGGCTAACCATTCGAGAGTTACAGGCTTGATGTTCTGTTAACATTGACAACTACTGTCACAGCGGGCTCATAAACCAAATTTCCGTACAGCAACGCGTTGTAAACGACCGCTATATATAATTTTAAGTTTTTGGCAGCTGCTAGCAAGGACTCGAGTTTATTATCACACGATTACGTCGAGACCTCAGTTTAGATATAAATGTATTATCAACCGTGCAATTCTGTCATGGCGGATAGAATGTGCATTTCAGTGAACAAATAACGCGTGTCGTATATCATAATTGCTTTGGGACGATGACGTTGGTTTATTGACACGTGCGAACGCCCACAGCTAAGGGTATTCCTAGCTTTTAGACGAGTATTTTCTCTGAAAAAGCTTCAGTTAAGTTGGCCGTTGTATTTGGGTGATTGCAGCGTGTCCCGAAACCAAAAAATCGGCTCTAAACCACCCCATGGGTTTGTGAAACATTATAGAAACATTTGTTGCAACATAAATAGTATAATTATAACGTGTGTCGTAGTTTTAATTAAGTAATCATTTTAAGATAGCTTTAGCTCGCAGCGTCGCTCCCGTGACATACGGAATACAATCAACGGGAATGTTTTAATTGTAGCCTATGACACTCGGGAATAATGTAGCTTCCCGTTAGTGAAAGAATCTTCGTAATCAAATCAGTAGTTCCAAAGATTACCACCTACATACAAAGTTATTTTATCACAAACTTTAAAAGGTCATTTCAGAGAAATGTAAAGGCTAAATACAAATTGACTAAAGCCACCTAAAAGCGAGTTTATTTTGCCTATTCTGTCCCACTGCTGGGCAAAAGCCTCCCCATTCGTTTCCAGCTCTCTCGGTGTTTTGCCTTCTCTGTTAATCACTTAGGAACGAGTCTAAATGGCTCGTTGGTTTGACAATATCGTCCGTGGACCCCGAACTGTGAACGAAGAAATGCTCCTCATTCTTCAACCACAGTTCACAGTTCCATACTCCCTATACCCAGCTGAACGAAACCAGGCCCTCAAGTCTGCTATTTTTATAAACATCGTCATTCCAACACGATCCCATTGTCATTTTGCTAAAAGTTTGTAATCTGCTAAATTCATAATGATCTGTCATTTGTCTGTCAAATTCTATGTCATTTCTTTCAATGGAGTGTCAGTGGTAGACCATTGTGAAGTCATAATGACGCCATTATAATAGGGCATAATACTGGGTAAAGAAAACGAAATTCTATTTTGTCCGTCAGACAGGTAATACTAAAATATTAGACAGGTATGTTTTTTTTATCAAAATATCAAAAAATTACTCAGTTAAAACTCATTAAAGTCGAGTGGGGGCTCACTACGTCACATTAGGTATAAAATTACCTACAAGTGACGTCATGCGCCATTTCAACTCAATATATCTCCGCAATTTTATGACCACGAGAAAAAAGAAAAAATTCGTGCCCCATACTTTTCAATAATCTACCCGACAGACAAAGAAAGAAAAATAGTGATCATCCCCTATTAGTAGATTACCAAGCTTGTCAAATTCAACAATTATGAAATCAATGATAGGCCATTCTGACACTATTGTAATAGCAGACTTGAAGCCCAGGCTGAAAGGATGATGAAGGTATGGTAATTACCTGGAGTACAACATCTTCTTCTTGACCTTGGCGGTGTCGGGGCACCATGACATGAGGAAGAGCTTCTGTTTCTTGCTAGCCTCCGATGTGCCCTGGCACTGGTGCGTGTATTCGAAGTCGAACAGGCCATATCTGGAATTTTTTACAATAACATTGAGTATCAAAGAAAGAAAAAATATTATGCCTTGAAAAATATATGGTATGTAGTCCTGGAGGTCGGGCAGTGTTATTGAGTTTTCCAGAATCTAGATTTGTGTGGATGGTTGATGGACAAAAGGATCGCCCCTACATAGGGTTGCCATCCGTCCGGGTTTCCCCGGATTTGTCCTAGTTTAGAGGGCATCTGGGGAGCGTTCGGGCCGGGCTTCATTTGTAGTCCGGGTTTAAAAATTTTTAGTCTTGGGCCACCCGCGACATACGCACGCTATGTTTAAAAAATCCTGTTGTCATGTCCGGGTTCTAGAGTCCAAGATCCGGGGTTTTTACGAGTCTTGTCCTAGTTGCCAAATTTTAGATATGGCAACCTTACCCCTACATATTATGGGACTTCCACATAGCTGGCTATACAACGTGTAATAAAAAGGGTATAAACATACATAGGGGTGTGTAACAAACCATCAAACTGAACATATTTCTCCATCGGACAAACATCGTAATAGCGAAAAAATTATCTGCTGCCCCATACATTCGAGTCAAATAGGTAATGATATTTTGTACGGGGCAGCAGATATTTTTTTCGCTATTACGATGTTTTGACGAAAAAGAGCAGACCCCCTGCTGCACGCGAAGTATGACCACTGTGGAAACGAGTTTTGTCGCCGGAAGAATCGACAAAACACGTTTCCACAGCGTCATGCTACTCGTGCTGGTCAGGCACTAACAACACTAGAAGAAGATTAGAACGCTGAATTACCTGCACTCCCCAGTACCGCCCTTCTGCAGATCCTCAAGGAACTGATCGTACTCGGCGTTGCGTTCGCCGACGGTCTCCACGTCGATCTGTTTTTCGTCGCGGATGTAGAACACCACGTAACGATGCTTCTTGTCCTTCTTGATTTCCTCGTACGTCGTTTTACAAGCGTCCGATACTGTCACGCCTGACGCCTGGAAGGGAGATGGGAGATCGGTATGGTTAACTGAAACCATTTATTTTAAACTAGCTGTTACCCGCGACTACCATATACGCGCAATCATATACAAATAAATAAAATTGAAGTGTCAGTTTGTAAATTTCGAACATAACAGCTTTTTCCTGAAATCAATAAAATCGTATTGTATGTTATGAAGAAAAAACTTTTTTTTTTATTTTAAATTTGTTTGTGTCCGTTTGATCCGGCTAATCTCCGAAACGGCTCGACTGGTTTTGACGGGATCTACCGGGCAGATAGCTGATATTATAAGGAGGCTATGTCTTACTTTATTTCATCATATACATTCAGTAAAAAGCTGTGATTTTGAAATTACAAACAAACACTCAAATTTTGTTTATTTTCATAGATATACCAATTACAGGCACTTTCGAATTGCCAAAAACAAAAAGATGAATCTCAGCCACGAGGCATAATAACTGTGACAGGACTGTAGTTGCCATCAAAGCTCTTCGTAGATCTTTATGAAAAAGGATGGGCGATATTTCTCCATAGACAAAGTCCTGGGTACATTATTGAATCATATTTATACAACTAAAAGCTATTATAATATTTTGAATGGCAAATTACGAACCGCAGAATGACGGGGACGTTTGCTTTAAAAATACTGATGTTCAGGACCATTGCCAATCGATTAACGTCAGCGCGCTATGTGAATTAATCGATCAGTGAATAGACAACACTATATTGTTTTCTTTTATTAAAATAGACGCGTTAGAAAACAATGAATTTGTACGATACCTTCAGTAACACATCAATTAGAAAATTCTTAAACATCGTTAGTAAGCTAATGAAATACTTGAAGAGATTGCCGACGTCTCGAGAATTCCCGAATGGAGCAGAATCCTTTTAATATCCACACCCCTGCATTCTTTCCGATTTAAATTAAATATTCTGGCTATGAACAATGTCAACGATTTATAGCAGACAACCCTTGTTCGTACCCTTACTGTCGCTTAGACATGTAGTGGAATCGTATGTGAATATCGACTCACTTGCTATGCTTTGTCTTAATCCATGTCTGGTACTTTTCAACCAACTGACGACCTGAGTGTGTCGCACCCTCATCACCTGCCTTAGCCTTTTGCCAGTCTAGCCGGATAGTGCCGAATACCAGTATTTTACACATTGAGGACATTCTTAGGGTCAAACGGGACCCTATTACTGAGACTTCGCTGTCCGACCGTCCGTCTGTCACCAGGCTGTATCTCATGAACCGTGATAGTTAGCCAGATGACTTTTTACAGATTATGTATTTCTGTTGCCGCTATAACAAAAAATACTAAAAACAGAATAAAATAAATATTTAAGGAGGGCTCCCATACAAAAAAGTTTTTTTTTTTTTTATCGTTTTTATAAATAATGGTACGGAAACCTTCGTGCGCGAGTCCGACTCGCACTTGGCCGGTTTTTCTTATGTGCTATAGCCGGTTCATAAGACATTTGTCGGTTTAGGTGAACATGGGGTTAACAAAGTGAAGCGTGGCAGATAAAAGGGGAGGCCTATACCCAGTTTTGGGTGATCCCGGGATATGATGATGAGGTTAAAGATGTCAAACAGTTGTACCACAGAAGCCAAATGATGCATGAATGTGCTACTTACTCATGAATACACGGTCAATTACAAGTAGGGCGTTCCCTGGACTCTTGCCAGAGAAACGGCGAGATCAAGAAGATGTCTCATAGTCGAGCATAGTACTAAACGCTACACTATTCGTTCCCACGATATGAGAGATATCGGGCGAAGGAATAAATGTTTCTTTAGGTCATTTCAGAGAAATGTTAAGGGTACACAAGTCGGTCATTCTTCCATACAAACGTAGTATGGTGATTACTCGTCTGTTTGACGGTGTAGGTTCCTAACTAAAAATTTTATCAACTGGTCTTGTCATTATCTAGCCCTGTATGGAAGCAGAATTGGAAAAAAAATATTGGTTTGGAAGTTATGAGCGTCGAAACTTCCGCATTTCTACACTAATTTTAACTCATCTTTGGGCGTAAATAAATAAAAAATGTAGTATAAAAATGGAAAAAGTGAAACCGTACAGGGATAGATAATTTATTCAAAAGTCCAAATAATTTATTTTGAGTAGATACATCCAGTAGTTTTCCTATAATATCTATACGGCCAAAACTCAATTTATGAAATTAGCTGCGCACATTTTCGCTATAAATCGTATATTTCACTAAACAAGTAAATAAATATATAAATAAGTAAATAAAAACTAGATAAATGAATACTAAATAAATTAAACGAAATAAATTAAAAACTTACTAAATAAGATGCATATTAGCCACGCCCGCGCCAACGAGTTGAGCCGTCGACTTGTGCAACCTTAAGGTTAAATACCAATTTAGTGCAAACGTCTGTTTGACGTTTAGTTTTTATTCCGATTTTATTTTTTGGGGATTTGATAGGATGAAATTACATATTATTCCACAAGCCGACTAAAAGATTGCGAATATTGCATATTTACGACTTACAAAATACTTCTTGCTTTTTCTATGGTGGAAGCAGCAAAACCACAAAGTAATACTATCGAGGCCGTGATACGAAATGTGTCTACTTGTTACTAGAAACCCTTCGGCTTCGCCCGGATGTAAATTGACGACGTAGATTTTCCGGAAAAAAATATCTCATTCAAACCTGGAGCTGCCACTCACGAATAAGGGTGTTTCAGCAATCGATTGATGGTAGAATGGACTAGTCGACGTTGATCGATGGTTTTTACTAGGTACACCTATCGATCGATTGTCGACTCGAATCCATTTTACCATCGATCGATCGGTTGGTGTGGTAACATCCTAAGACAGAAAAAAAACTGCCAAATCCGTCGAGCCCTCCTCAAATGGTGCTCCGTCTTAGATGTAGCAACTGATTTGTATTTATATAGATTATGCTCCACAATTTACTAATAATATTATGTTAAATAACCTTAAAAAGATCTACGGTACTTCCGAAAACACGAATTCCGCTTACAAAATGCCTATTCAAAATGCCAGAAGCAACATTTCCTGTGGTCCTAACTCCTAAACCCCGCTTGAACGGAACTTGTCAATAGGCATGAAATGGGTGCCTATTGTCTCAGGCGACCAGCCAACGGATTTTAAATAGAAGCGAGTAGTGTCAGACGTCATTTAGATGTTATTAAAGAAATAATAGTGCGGTTGTAAGATTTGTGAAGAGATTAGTGTACCTTTATTTTTGTTTCGTAGTAAATTTTACAGAAAACGTTACAAGTTGAAATTCTTCAAATAGGAACAGTTGTCTCTATTTTCTCTTGAAATAGAAAGTTATTTAAAAAAACATGAACTCAAATGTCAATGAACCGTTTTAAAGCTAACAAGATTATCTTTTAACGTTCTCCGCGATTTATTGCATTCATTTTTGGATTATCTTACTATTAAATGTAACTTATTACTTCAATAATTTACAGTTAGTTAAAATCTTTATTCCAACAATAAACGGTATTTTTGAGCCCATTCGTCAGCCAAGTCTACGCAGTCGTGTTTTTTTGTAATATCAGGCATTAATTCTCAGAGTATCCTCTTAAAATTTTGCCAGAAACACGGGTCATTGAAATAAAATAGACTAAGTATGTGGGTAGTCTGAAATAATCTGCGTTATATACGGAGGCAGCTGTTGTCGCACTTCATTCAGTTCTATTTCAATTAAACACAAGGTTGATGCAGTTAGCTTCTAAATAATTTCACATTATATTTTGGACTGCATTGTAGTATTTCTTGTTCAGAATAAAATGTAAGTTCTTTGCCAATACAAATATATGAAACGTAGCTGCGCTAAGATAAGACTTGAGTAGTACTGTGGTAATTACGTGAACGAAGCAGTGACAAATGATTCTAATAACTACGAAATTCGAAAGGAAATTGAAAACAATTTTTGACAATTTTATGGCTCATTTCATTCGGAGAAATAACTTTAAGTATTGTTACAAGGTGTATTTCAAGCATCATCAAGCCTTCTCTCATTTACTAGAGGCAACATGTCGTTAAAACCTGCCAATGCTGTCAGTTTTCAATCTTATCATCTTCACAGTACAGTCTTGAAATATATTTACATTCACAATAAACTTCGTGAGTACTAAGCCATTGTACCTTTGACATATCGCTAACACAAAAAAGGAAGGAAATATGGAACCTCCTTCAAAACTGTACCAAAGAATCGCAGACACCTTTCACGCTTTTGCAAACTACCCACTTGCGAAACAGAATCCCATTTCGATACAAATAAGGTCTATTACATTTCGTGAGGGTAAATGTCAACTCATGAATTCATGACTCATTGGGAATGTTATCGTCGTTTTATCTGAAGTCGGGCTTTGGGGCACAGATGTAATGTTTCCATACATTTGAAATAGGTATAATTGTTGTACTCATTTGTTTGTTTCCACAGGTGGTTCTCGGTTCAATGAGTAACGTTTTATTGCGAGATCAAGTGGGCTGGGTCTAGAGTTGTTTAGTCAACAATACTGTGTAATGTTAGACTAGTCTGTTTTCTGCCTTGACCAAGTCCGAGACGGACCTTGTGGTTGATCGCTGGCTGGAATCACACGTAATAAATACCGGTGGACTTGGATTACATATCAAAATATTGTCATAAATTCAGAGTTATTTCGGTCCTCACTCGAATTTTAGGCGTAGATGATAAAAAAACTGACGGATCTATACATTATTGGAACGTTTGCTGTATTTTCGTTAGTATTGTCTGAGTTTTATTTCCGGAGCATTTATCTTGCTAAGCTCGGTTTCATATCGCAATGACATTTTTCCAAACGAACGTCCCAAGTAACACAGAAGCGCTGTATAATAGCTGAATCACTGTCCACATTAGATTCCTAAGCTGTACAAGCCTGCTGAATAAAAGCATTAGAGGCGCTGTATCAGCTGATATAACTCTGATTTGGGCACAAATTAAACAGCTGTTAGTTGAATAACTGTAACTAATTGCATTATATCAGCATTATTTAAGCATTGTTAAAGGTAACAGCCACCCCAAGAGCTGAACATTGACTGATTATTAGAGTATGTGTTACTTGTTATACAGCACAATGGCCGATTAAAAGAGTCTTTGTTACCTATTTTTCAGCACCAATAAGCACCAGGATATTTATAACGCTTTTATGGAGTTGAAAATTCACAAGTGGCGAAACTGTGAACAATTTTCACCATACTCCTTTTATTATTTTGATAAGTTTTTGAGTGAACCATTTTGTGACGTGTTTGTGGTGATATAGGCAAAATATATTGTTTACGGTAAGTAAAACCTTGCTTTATCCTCCATGTGCGTAAAATTCGAATGGGAAAGAGAGTTTATTGCCAAATACTATATGAATATAGATGAAAATTTTCACGCGCTCTCAAAATATCACTGTTTACTTGAAAATTATAGTATTAAATAGGTTGATGATATTTTATAAAAAAATAAATCTTTTATTTTTCATTTGTAATTTGACAATAAGCTGTTTACGTGTAAAATCATTAATTTTTTATTCATATACAGTTGTTATTTTCGTTGACCAAACAAAGATAAATTGTTAATTTATTATATCGAATAGATTTAGACCCTAAAAAATGGCAGACAAGCAATGTGCACTGTTTTAATCACAATTAAATGGTATGGGCTGTTTAAGCATCCACTCGTGGTACATAAATCAGTAACGAGCTGATACGAGTAGGTCTTGTGTGAAACAATTCAGCCACAGATCCATATAAAGCTTGATAGTGGGTAACATGTACTCAAATACTAAAGGTAATCATCAGTGATCAATTAAACTCTCTGCACGCATTTAGGGATCCGTGGATTTATTTTACAAAATTATACGTCTGATGTGTCTATCCTTTTATTTTAAGACATAATTATAAACTTTGTAACATTTTAAAAGCTCACGCTTTTAAAAGTGTGGTCATTGCGAAATTAAAAACTTTGTTTTTTTTTCTGGTTACGTACGTACCTACAGTACGCGCGTGATCTTGCACGGGATACAAGGTGTGGCGCGGGAGCACCTCTCCCACCCTCTTATCGGTATTCTTTCGATCGTAACCTACCTCATTCCAGTTGGTACGTCCTATTTAGTTTTATGCACGGAGCGTTGGGATAGATAGGTAAAAAATACATTAGATACATTATACTTACTCAATTATCATTTCTTTTCAGAGTACCTAATGGCTTTTAAAATAGTCCAAACTATTGAGAAGTACCACCACTGACCGTCACGTAAACGCATCGGCGCTCCTTCCACGCCAAACCACAAATTCAGCGCAAATATTAGGTCTTTACCTATGAAATTGCCGTTTTGTTTGAAAAAAGTTAAAGTATTTTTTTTTTCGAACTTATTTATTTCTTTTATTCAAAGTAATCACCCCTGCAATCAATGCATCTTTGCCAACGCTGTGGCAGTTTATGGATGCCCTTCTTGAAAAAATCAGCTGGACGGGAGACAACAAACTCTTCAAAGGCGTTTTGTACTGCCTCTCGGGAATTGAATTTTTTTCCCGCTAAAAAGTTGTCCAAATTTTGGAAAAAGTAATAGTCGGAAGGCGCAAGATCTGGTGAGTATGGCGGATGAGGGAGAGCTTCCAAACCCAACTCATGCAGCTTAGAGACGGTCTGTTGTGCAGTATGGGGCCGCGCGTTGTCGTGAAGTAGCAGTGGAGACGACCGATTGACCAAAGCTGGTTGCAGACGTGCGAGTTTCGCCATCATTGTGGTCAGTTCTTCAATGTACACATCTGCAGTAATGCTCTCGCCGTTTTGTAAAAAGCTATGATGAATCACACCAGCACTAGACCACCAAACTGTGACCATCACCTTTCTAGGGGTCATTTTTCGTTTTGCACATTGCTTTGGTACCGAACCAGGATCTAACCAACTTGCTGAGCGCTTTCGATTGTCAAAAAGAATCCATTTTTCGTCGCACGTAACAATTCGGTTCAAAATTCCTTCATTTCTGTGCCTGTTAAGCAGCGCAAGGCAAGTCTCGACGCGTACGTTGCGCTGGCGATCGTTAAGTTCGTGGGGCACCCATCTATCAAGCTTTTTTATCTTGCCAATCTGTCGCAAATGGACCAATATTGTTTTAATGCTAACATCAAAAGCTGCTGCCAGCTCAGCTGTAGATTGAGTTTCATCAGCTTCAACAATCACCTTTAATTCATCATTGTTGACCAAAGTTTCCGGACGAATTTCAAAGTATTCATTATGAGGAAAAATGTTGAAATGTAATGAAAATACAACGCTAATCAATAAACAAAAGACTGATTTTGTAAATAGAATGTCATATTTTTAAAACAAAACTAATTTGAATTTAGAACTCATAGCCAATCAAAACTATTTTTTGTTTGAAAAAGTCTGTACTGCAATACGGCAATTTCATAGGTAAAGACCTATTATCTACAAAAATTTGGGATTCCAACATCTTATCGATACCTATATTATATTATCCATATTTTTTGAATAAATTATTACTTGTTGCATTATTCTTTTATTTATTTTGACCCTATTTAGTGTCATACTATCATACCACTATCTTTTAAATTCGCTGAATTTTTGCAGAGCTTTGTCCATCTAAACCTGCACGTCCTTGTACACCAACATTTCTGAATACGGAACCCTCGCGTTCTAAAATTCATTCGCTCGGCGGCGATTTACTGATAAATACCTACGGGGCGCTGAAAAAATAAGTCTTCAAGATCTTATTTAACTGCATTAGCAGATTAATTGCCGACGCTAGTACAA
This sequence comes from Cerastis rubricosa, assembly GCA_949152445.1. NCBI lineage: Eukaryota > Metazoa > Arthropoda > Insecta > Lepidoptera > Noctuidae > Cerastis > Cerastis rubricosa. Next base: position 11,846,655 of record OX424548.1, on the reverse strand, counting down.
GTATTCAGCTCTAACCGGGATCATAGGTTACATGTAAGCTAATTTATAGCAGTTTGCTGTATTTTAGCAACATATACGTTCACCCACAGTCATCATGTGGGCTATTTAACTGCTATTATAAGATTTCGTGTAACAAGCTGATTAACACTATTAAAGTTCAACTATGTGCAGCAATACGCATTATATCATAGTTAATTGAAGTCACAGAATAACTGATTGCATTATATTAGCTCACATGATCTTTCTTAAAATGCAAGCGGTCTAAGTGTACACTTGTGGCCTTCAATTCAGAATATAGCTTAGTTTAAGTCCACAAAAATGCTTAATTGCAGCTTACAGTACTATTGATTGCTATACGCTATATAATACTGAACTGTTTACCTACATTAACGCTTACAACATTACAGTGTTGTCTCTGTGACGCATAATAGCGTTATTATACAGACGAAAGCGTAATTTTCAGCTATTGCAGTTGAAGTGTACTGTAATAAGTCTTCATAAATGCTAAAGTTACCGATGTTACCTTTTGTGACATCCTATAGTGCAATTTTGTGCTTATTGGGGTTGGACTTTAACAATCAACCGGGCAAAAAATGTCGATGAGTCACCATTGAAATATCTGTAAACGAACCATTCAACACTTAACAAAACCGTAACATCGCTAGAGGGATCTAAAAGCGACAGTCCCCCGCGTGGTTCTGTAAAAATAGCCATAGTCTACACCCGCCTAAGACATTGGCCGTAGCACGATCTAATAATACAACGGTGCATGAACTAAGACACGTGCGTTCTCTAATCCTTTGGTTTGGGGATGTGAACATGTTTTACAAAATTCACGTTTTTAAGAAGACTATGATAACTTTTGAGAACAGCCAGGCGTATAATAAAAAGACTATAGTAGGCTTAATTTTAGACGGCCTGTGGCGTCTTTAAGATTCATCGGTTTCTCAAATGAGTAATTAACACATTTACAAGCCCTCGATAGCGCTTGAAGAATGAATGTGAATTGTGAACTCTGAGCCGTCCATACTCCATTCTCTGCAGACTACAATGAACCTATTTGTATCGCAGTATAAAAGCTAATCTATTTCTATTTCAGTATCTTATATCTGAATGATGTCATTGTTATTGCATTTCTTAAATTAAATCGTGTAAACTTCGGTACGTTTAAATATTTCTTGTACGTTTTCATTGTAATGATCGTGAATGTCAGTTTCAGTCGTTAAATTCGGAAATTTCTGCCAAAAATCATGGGCAAAATGCATTGGTGATCTCAGTGTTTATGATGACACAGACAGGATGTTGTTAAATGTCTATCTGATTCATTGAGTATTAATATGCTTCTTAATGATAATTCTTGCTTAGGACTTGTCAATCTCTTTCCCAAACTGTAAACTTATTTAGATGCCAAAATGAAAATGTTTTGTTGTCATTAAACATTTCTTGAAGATCGATGGGATGCTCGAAACGTTTCTAATTTAGAAATGCCTTTTGAATGTCAAAATGTCTTATAAGACCTTGACCTTTGCAAACTGGGCTATTTTCTTCTCATGGCGGCGTCGTTGCACAGCTCAATGTTTAGAATATTAGAGTACCTTTTTATCTTTTCTACGAGGTAAGCCGGTGAGTCAACGTAAAACTTCCGTCGCTTTCCATTCTGCTAACTCCAAAACACTCCACTTCCGTATAACTTGGATGCTATTACTTTTATATCTTTTTTAAACTTCGGTAATTTGCATGTAATATCCAAATCATAATGCTTCGACACAACGTTATACTGCCTACAGAGCCTTGGCAAAACTGCGAAGTGTCCGAGGTTAGTTTTGGATCCTGGCATATAGAAGAGGTACTATTTTAATATGTATATTCACAGCACGTTTAGTTAATAACCATAAACCTGCATTATTTCTACTCGAGAGAGTGCATTTTGCCACCTGCACCATTTTGCCGCATTAGGCAATATTATCGTCATGCAATCCTCGAACCTCGAAGCTCGGCCTTTCGATTGGGCCGAGGTTCGCTACAGCAATTCAGAAATCCCAGCAACTTTCTGAATTATTTATTAGCTTCTATTCAGTGTATACATGGCCTTTGAGGAACCTTCAATTGGTGAGGCCAATTCCTTGAAGAAGCTTCTGTATTTTATAGGTAGTAGACGATTTGAAAGCTTTTGCAATGGCGGAACGATTCAGCGAAGGTAATATAACAGAGCTTTCAAGAAAGCAATTTTGCTAGAATTATTTATCTGTCTGGACTTGAAAACTAGAGGTATATTTTACACAAACTCGGCCGGGGAATTTCGATTTTACTTAAGATAAGAAAAATAACGATAGTTAAGAGAAATTAAAAACGATAACGATAGTTAAAAAAACACTATCAATCAAAACTGTTTTCAATTAACGCCAATTTTCTTCAACTTAAAATTAGAAATTGCTGTCCGAGAAATGAGAATTTTGTCCTAGTTACAATAAAACTCTCGCACAGAATTAAAAAATATAAGATAACGCTACAAATGCTCGTATATCGTTCATGTCATGTTTCACACATGAATTAGCTTTATTGTTCATTACATACATAATTTTTTCCTGTTTTATCTTTTCTACACACTATGTCTACATTTCTAATCCAACTTTCCATTCGCAGGTCTGCTGGAAGAAATTTCTTTTGAAATAAGCAGTACCTTTGTGCTCTTGTATCTTAATGTATTGTTCTTTTAAGTGTTTTGTGTGTACATAAATAAATAAATAAATAAATAAATAAATACATTCATTTGCTCTGAAACTGAACATTCCAGTTTTTCTAATGTTGCAGAAGACGCGGATAGAATTAATGTTTTTCAATAACACGAATCTCTTTTTTTGTTACAAGATTAAAAAGAAGGCAATTCTGTTTCATACAGTGATAAAGCATTTATTCATACAGCTTCTCTCCTTTCAAGATGAATTCTTCGAGAAAAGAAAAATCCAGAACGTTACAAATTTAGCAATCTTAGGTACAATTGAAAATACCAGGTAGGGAGGCGCCCCTTTCTCATGACAGACGTTTAAAAATGGTGCGGAAAAATCCGCAGGTTTAGCTGGCATTAAAGCATGATTATTATGAGGTCAGTAGAAGCAATAACAATATTTTCATAATAGGTATGAAGGGCGAAAAAACCGTCAGTTTAGCAGAAGCTTATATCAGGATGTTCGGTATGGTGTCAGACGTAAAGAATAGCACCATCCCAATCTTCCCGTGGGTGTCATAAGAGGCGACTAAGGGACTTGCCAGAGAATGGGCAGCAGCCTCCTCTGTGCTTTTGTAACAGCCGTACTGCGATCGCCAACCCGCCTGCCAAGCGTGGCGATTATGGCAAAACCCCCCCAAAATGTATATGTGGCGACACTTGGGGGAGGCCTATGTCCAGCAGTGGACGTCTTTTGGGCTGAAATGATGATGAAATCAGGAAAGTTCTTGCTTAGTTTCTAGCAAGAAAGAAACGAATTTGGTTTTACACAATGTCAGACGTGTATCAAAGCAGTGACGCCAATCGGGCAGAAGAAAAAAAATTTACTACTACCCACATTAAATTATTGTCGTCCGACCAACTCTATTCCTGAACATTTGATTAATTTTATTTAGATCCAGCTTTTGCTCGGTAGCGCGTTTTTGGAGCAACACACAAATAATTCTGCAAACATTAATCAGAAATGTTTTAGAATATCTTTCCCTGTTACATAAGAATGGTGGGTTAGATGTTTTGCCGTTTGGCGCGTAATTAATTTGAAGATTTTATTCAATAAAACTCATTAAATCTGCCCAGCAACTTGGTTCCATTTTCTGGCACTTTCTACATAAATAATTAACTTTATTATATTTCTGCGCAAAATGTAATCTGATTTCGTGTGATACTCGAGATATAAGCAAATTCGAACGAACCTATACCTATGAGATATGGAACAAGACAGCTTTTTGGTGTAATGTTCGCAAACGACTACGTTGCATTATGTTATTATAACATTATTTTATTAATTTTTGAAGAATATGTTGGTGCTTTGGGGAACGTTTCGACTTTCAACCATTGCCGTTTGCTGCTCGCCATAACAATGTATAAATATTAATTCTAAATTAGAATAGTGATTTACATATGATTTAGGCACTATTATATGAATCAATAACCGGGTCGCGACTAATGTTACCTCATATTCTAAAATAGTCGAAACTGTAGGCATTCAATCAGGAAAATGATTTAAATTCTTGTGGCAGAGTCGTCACGATTATGAGGAAAATATTTGTAAGTAGCGTAAATGGGGGGCTCTATCGCGTATGAATTCGCTGCTAGAGGCGTTTATGTAGCGTAAGGTCTTCAGAAATGACAAATGTTCGCGCGTTGCATGCTTTATTATCATATCACGTATTTTTACCTATACATATTCACGATTGTCGTCAAGATTCAGCAATTCCTGATTAATTATAACTTGAAGATTTTAAGTAGCAAGTTAGGATCTAATTTCTTAGAACTTGGAGGAAGATGGGAAGACGAGAATGGTTTTTAATGGTGTTTTAGGGTTCCTTTTACACCGTTTAACCACCACTAAACGTCCACCCAGAACATCATTTCAGTAACAGGTCTTCAAGTAAAAATAAGAAATGAAGCTTGTCACGATCAAATAAAAATCATGTAGTATTTAGAAGTACAAATCTTTATCGATTGAATTGAATAGCAGAGCTAGTTGAAATGAATCAATTTAATATGCCAATAAATTGTTTATACAGCAATAAAAATCAAGAAGCCTTTGAACAATATACTTACACACGAATATCAAATATGTTAGCACATTTATTTAGATTTCCATACTGTCTCCTTTCAGTCTGCCTCATTACATTATAATCGTCGCATAAGTACCGACGCGGGCGGCATTGTCCTATAAAAAACTGCTGTGAAGGTCAACGACCTTAATGTCAGTCGGTTAAGTATAAAAGTATGCGTCACTGGCTGACTCAGGTGACTTGCGAATGTACTGATGAGTAAGTTATGGTTGACTGGACTAGATACGCCATTTTTCTTTACGTATTTTATTAGCAATGAGACGATTGTAATGGGACCTATAAGGTCATTGTTTGTGGGTAGTCGAAGAACGAAATGTCAGCTGTTTGTTTTGTGATATCGGTATTACTCAGTTTAGCTGAAAAAGGTTTATTTTGACGAGAATTGTTTACGTTATACCGTAAGTTAGTGATAATGATTGTGCCTTCGGTATTTTTTTGGTGACAGTGACAGTATCCCATAATTACCGGTCATGGTTGTTGGAAGCATCGAAGGCTTTTTCTCATGAGACTACAAATCAAACTTAAGCTTTAAAACACCATGCTCAAAACGGACAACGTTTTAGCTGAATACTGTAAACCTCAAAGTTGAAGCTTGTCAATAATAAACAGCACGGCATTACGAGACAGTTTCCATCGATTCATCACAGACATAATGTCCATTTTATTTTTACGAGGAACCGAGATGTGTTGCAGTAACTCCAGTTTTCGCCCTCGGAGATTCCCCTCGTGCTTGTTAGCAAAACTCAGAAGGGGAGTTTCGGCAGGGGACGAAGTGGCTCGAACTTACAGATTCATTCTGCTTGCTTGTCTGTTTAAAGCTGATTGTCATCAGTGTATTTTATTATTATAATGAACCAAAATGCCCGCAGCTCGTTAGAGTAAAATCTGCCCAAAGAAATGTTCTTTGACAGATTTCAGCACATCTATAAAACACGTTATTTTTCTTATTCGGATTTTTTTTTCTCCAATTTTAAGCTTACTATAAAAGCTATGCAGAAAGTCGTTACGTTTTATAATAATTGTAAAAAGACCTGTTTTTGACGATAGTTTGTGCGCAAGCTTTAGAGGAGAAAATATATTCCATGTCTAATTGAAATTCAAATCATATTTATGACAAGTATCTAAAAACCTGTTTGAAGTAACTAGTTTTGCCTTATTGTGCTGTCGATTTTGTTGACTTAAGCTTGGCTTTAAGCTTAGTCATGGTAGATTCATTATTAGTGTCAAGAGTTATAAATGAGGTCTAAGTTAGACAGTTTTTAAATCTAAAGCTGCAATATGCCGAGCTGTACAGACAAGAGACCGATGGCACGTTTTTTCTATGTTCTCAGCGGGAGAAAGGTCTCACGGGGGTTTCTGTTTTCAGTGCTCTTTCAATTCAATCCGAAAGCGTATTTTCCTCAATTGACAGCACATTTTTTTCTAATGGTAACATGATTATCGCCATCTAAAACGGTTGATGACTCAAATGTTAAATTACATTGAATTACAAGCACACTTCATTTCGATACAGCGATAAATTACCGATAAGAGAACGTTATTATCGTAACTAATTGATTTACATAATGGAATTAACCTTAGCACTTGATTGCGTTTGGTTACTTCCATATGGTCGAACTAGCGAGTTTATAGCAGACTGCAGGCAGACGGTGAAACTCTTTGAACTCCCAGATTATTTATGGACCAATAGCCGGATAGCTGTCGAGATAAGAATATTTGAGAAGGACCTACAATGCTTTGCATGAATATGCAAAATACTTTTGCTATCCGCTTGCGCAGATAATGTGAGAAGTGTGTGAATCGCATCTTTCAAGTGACGCTATGAATTGCCATTACTTGCATGTTTTAGAAGATGTCAACAACAGCCAGTATTGTGGAGTTCAAACAAAGGAAACCTCCTTTTAGCATGCGAAAAGATAACTATGATGTTTTGTTATTCGCATTTTGAAAGGCGAAAAGAATATTCTGAAAAGATACAACATTGCAATCAAGCCATTTGTTATTGAAAACAGATTTTGATCTGTTTGTGTGCTCATGTGTAATACAGGCAATAAATTCAATACTGTACGTACAGAGAAAGTCTAGGCTACAACATGGTCTAAACATTACGGAACGAGTCACAAGATGTAAGGTGACTCACAGTACGATTTTTTATACGCTATTGACCGTATATGGTAAGAAAAACTGTATGGCAACGGAATTAAAAGGTCTGCCTGGTTGGTGTAGTGGCCGCAAGCGCGACTGCTGAGCACGAGGCCCTACGTACGATTCCCAGGTCGGCCAAAGTTTTGGTGGGTTGAAAGTGTGTATAGTATTAAATCACGAGTCTTTTGTATTATCAATGATCCTGTTTCAAGACGCAGCGAATTCTGTGACTAACTCAAGGACTATGATCATATTCAAAAGAACATTTTTTCTTCCAATCCGTCAAGGTTTTTGTGGCGCAGATATTTCTGTCTTTCCTCATAGGAATGAGAAATCCATTCATGGGGTTTGTAGAATTATCAGCCATTCTACAAAACCTTGCATTTGCAAAAAATAATCTCGTTTCTCCTGTTTAGTATTCAGCTCACTACTTCCTAGTTAGTAATCAGTGACTAAGTGGATGAGTAATAGTCATTGGATCTTCAAATTGACTCACACACTCGTCACTAGTAACTTTCTAATGGGATATGGTAAAATATGGAAAAAGGACTGGATGGAAGAGGAGAATTGAAGAAAAAAACGTGTTGCGCCGCCCCCTAGCAACATGTGATATGACTTGAGCAGGACGATGATGATGACAAAATAGCTGGTGTCTACAATTCCATTTCCAAAGCGCGTAATTTGAATACAGACAAAATATTATTACACTCAGAGCCTGTTTAATAAGGAGTTAATAAAGCACATTATACATCGTCCAGGCACTTCAACAAGAAATTATTGGAAGGTGTTGAAACATATCATAGATTACCAAATAAAACTTGCAAGTCACCCCTCTAACACTGGCGTTAAAAAATAGGGACAGCTGTGTAGTTTAAAACTACAGAATCAATGGCAGTCTGTTGGGCTTGTAAACAGAGGTGTTGACATCCTGTCAAGTGTTAGAGAGAGATAACAAGTCACTTACACCCCCTCTCATTAATATGAAAGAGAAAGAGAACGACATAGTCAAGCTTAGAACACTGCAGTGCTTATTACTTTGATTTGTGTCTCCAACACGGAAAAGATTTTTTTTTGTAGCAAACTCGTAGCACTCGTAGGACTTTTGATGTCAAGTAAAATTATTGTATTTGGCGTAAGTGTATGACCACATGTATAGATGTGGAAGACGCGAAAGGAGTATGTAAGGATGGCCGAAGGTGGCGTTCTGTGGTTTTCGCCTACCCCCTTGGGAATAAGTCTTGAGTTTATGCATATAGCGTTATCAGGTTTGGTCTCATAGTAAAAGTTGTTCATAATGATGAGTAGAATGACCTCATAAGAGGTTGTTGGTGTTTTTCCAATAACCCTGTATATGTTTGAATTCCACATGTAATGCCTATTTTCCTTAATTGAGTTACTATATTCATCTAAAAGCCAAATGGTTTGGTATTAATGATGTCAACCATACATGGCTATTATGGACAATACATGACGCGACACCCCAAGTAATATTGGACAAGGGCGGGATCATAATGATACAATACTATATTGGCAGTTTTTAGGGTTCCGTACCCAAAGGGTCAAACAGGACCCTATTACTGAGACTTTGCTGTCTGTCCATCCGTCACCAGGCTGTATCTCATGAACCGTGATAGTTAGCCAATTGAAATTTCTACAGATTATGTATTTCTATTGATGCTATAACGACAAATACTAAAAACAGAATAAAATAAATATTTGGGGGGGCTCCCACACAAAAGTGTTTTTTTCGTTTTTATAAATAATGGTAAGGAACCCTTCGTGCGCGAGTCCGACTCGCACTTGGCTGGTTTTTACATATTAGGAATTGGAGCATGGACAGTGTGAGTTAATCAGAACAGGCGGACAAAATTTTTGTTGCATATGGATGACACAGCAATATTAATAAATTTTGGCAAAAGTAATGTAATGGCATGACCAAGATCAGAAAACTAGAAATCGAGCTACATCCAAAACCTGCATTAGGCCCGCATAGTGGATTATGGCCCAAATTCTGTCACACAGACGAGGCCTCTGTCCCGAGTGTGTTAGCAGTGACTTAGTCACATTATAGGCAGATTATTGCAAAGATCAACGATGCAGACTCTGGAAGCCAATCAAAATATGGTTAGAAAGGTTTTACATGATATGATATGTTTTATGCCGGGATCAGCTTCCAGTCTCATTGGATAAAGCTTTACCAGTATTTAACATGGAGTGACTACTTTTCTATCAGAGGCAGTTTGTTAAGTTATTCTAGTGTTTAACACTGTTAGGAAACAGTGGTTATTTATATAAGATAATGTAAACTGGAACAATTGTAATATTGAGTGTGTGTATATTATTTTTTTTATATTTAAAAACCATTTAAATTGCAATGCCCTAACAGGCAACTAAGTTATAAGAACCTATCTATTGTCAACATCTTCAAGACTAGACTTAGTTCGCAATAAAGGATTTGTATATGGCGGATACCAGGGGTCGGCAAGTGGTTTTAAATAGGGTCCAGATACTGTTGAAAATTTTTATTGAAGTAAAAACCTTGTGATGCTTTGTTAATGTCTACTAGTCTGTTATTTCGCCTCATGTAAGTAATTATACATGGTATATTTTTAAATCGTAACAATCATAGCACAAAGCTCCTATTGATTATGGTTGAGATTAATTGTTTCCTATTGACAAGACCAAGCAAGAAACTTCATAATAATGAAGAATGTAAAAGTAGTAAAAATTAGTATGTTTTCTTATTAGACTAAGGATAAATGTTAAGAATTAATTAATCAGAATGAATTATCTTGACAGTAAAGTTAATTAATTGGAATCTTATTTATTGCTTCAGCTAGATAGGCATGTTTTTAATAATAATTCTCTGACAATAAATACTTGTCAGTAAACTCAAGTCCAAGTTCAGCTACAGATCTGAAGCATTCCAATTCAATGATTCATGTAGGATGACTTTACATATTTTCAATTATTCACCATTTTTATATTGAGGACATATCATAGTCAAATTGATTGTAGGAAGTTATTGACAATTATAATAAACCTAATTATAGGATGTGACAATTTCTGTTTGGTTTTCCTTGATAGAGGCCCAAGCACACATTTTGTTAAAAGGGTTTTATCGTTATTCAGTACCATTTCAGCCAATGAGCTGTATTATTAACAGGAAAACTACAATGATAAGAAAATTAATCCTTTAATACAGTTTGATATCGGCGACGCGGCTTGGCGTAGTGCCATCTTGTTGGACCTTATTGATTAGACGTAAAGACCAATTTTGCGCGTTGCAGGTACCTGTCAAAATGTCTGATACAGCTACATTTTCGTCAATAGAATTGAATATGTAACGACCTTGACATTGCCAGGCCAATACCCCCGGTTCACTTCAATAATGACGTATCACCGGCTGCGGTATTCGGACGCGCCTATTTGCCCCAAAATAGACACGAAATGTATGTGACAAGCCGTGCTGCGATCACTACGCCTTATATGGTCAAACGCAAGTGCGATTGCGCGACGATGCATTCCCTGTAAAGTTCGTTGCCCCCGGCACGCTACACACCACTGATAACTCATCTGACCCCTACATCTGGCTCTTCAGCCTCCAAATATCGAACATTACCGCATACGGCACTTCTGACTCGTCAAAAAAGGCGTTGCAAGAATAACCTTTCCAACGTACGTGAAATCCAATACCGGCCCATCGAGGCGCAATGGTCACTGGCCATGTCGCCGCAGCCCGACATCTCCGCGATCATAAACTCAAATACACAACACGTGGCATCAAATCACTGAACGGTGACAACGATTTTTACGAAAAGGCGTGCAAACTCAGCGGTGGGTTGTGCGAAATATGGCGGCACCGGTCACTGAAGAGCAATTTCCCGTGAAATTGCGGCATTCGGATTCGTAATTCACCACTCTCGTAATGGAAAAACACAACGCGGGTTTTATGCACTGTAATTTATTTTCTTCACTTACCATTTTTTGATGTTATACACGTAAAAATTTCACCACTAACTTCACCGACACCACGACAACGGCGACCGGAACGACACTGTTCGGAATGTTGGCCAACCCTTTTTAACGACACCCAATGAGCGCATGCGTCAAACTGATTGACAAAATCAATACAATGTCCTTTTATAACAATGATAAATTCACACAAATCGGCACAAACGCAGTAATTTAAAATTACGCTTTTGTATTTTTTTAATTATATTTAGGTACTTCAGGAAATTTAATAATAAAAAGTAATTTCAAGTGGCAGCTGCAAGGTGACAACTTTCAGAAAAGTATGCTAGCAACTCTGTTGAGCTACGCGATAAAACAAACTGACCGCTTGAGTAAAAATGTTATTGATAAATAAAAGTCACTCCAATGTTGGTAAGATTAGATATCAGAATACATGACACTTTGCTGAGCAAAAGATAAAAATACTTTAACACAGTCAACTTTAAAAAGTAAGTCACTGATGACGACAGCGTGTCAGCCAATCAGAATTTAGTATTCAACAAATGCCCATATACGGACAGACGGAAACAGCCGCAAAATCGCAAATGACGTTTGAATTTGCGCGCGATTTAAGTTTTTACAAACTGTGTTTTGGTACAAAATGAGTAACGTGAAATTTATTTTCGACCTTGCTTGACTTACCCGCCGCTATCTCAATTATTACTCAACATGGTTGTAGTCAGTTGTAGTGTTGTTTTCTTTACCATTTATGGTAGCGATATTTCGCATGACTATGTTGAAAACATAATTATCATCATTGCCACTTCGTGATAATAATCTAGCGATTCATGTTAGGTACTCAGAGAATATTCCAATGATAGGGAATAATATTAAGTATTCTCAGTATTTTAAACTTGAAGTTTTATATTTTACAGTCTTAAAATTGCTGGGGTCCTGGGGGGTAGCTCAGCTCAGGTTTAGGTAGATAGTCTTTCTTCTTCTATATAACCACGAAGTAATTAAATATTTACTTCCATCCTTACTTTCTAGTCATATTCAGCACCACTAGAGGTTGGAAGTAATTTTATTGGTAGGTAATGGCTGTGTCAGGGTTCCACATCGAAGGCGATGCGGCAGACCTCGCATGAGATGGCGGGACGAGCTGGATAAACCAACAACCAGTGGTCCACATAGGCTCTGGATCGAAGGATTTGGAAGTCAAGGCGAGCTGACAAGGGCTCACAGTAACAGTAGGTGTAAAATTTAGTACTTACAATAATTAATTTCTGGAATTCCAAAAAGGTAGGTTTTTTTTCCTTAGCCTATAATATTGTCCACTGTTCGGGATGTTTATGTATTACGCAAAATATTTCGATTCTCCAAAATTATAGTTAAGTAGGTACGGTATATGGGATACTAGCGGCTTTTTGGCTGAAATTCTATGGAATTGCTTTTCCCAACCATTCCTTTTCCCTGTTTACGGTAGGGCAAACCCAACCCATTTTATAATGCGAGCAACAAAATATGTGATTTTGTTAGAAAATTGTTCCTGCTTGCTCGATGGGACATTTAGCAGTGCTAAGATGAAGTGCGAAAATGATACAAGCATCATCATTTCAGCCGAAAGACGTCCACTGCTGGACATAGGCCTCCCCCAACGCCACATTGACATGAGGCGGGTTTTTGCCATAATCGCCACGCTTGGCAGGCGGGTTGGCGATTGCAGTACGGTTGTTACAAAAGCACAGAGAACGCTGCTGCCCATTCTCTGGTAAGTCCCTTAGTCGCCTCTTACGACACCCACAGGAAGATATGGGATGGTGCTATTCTTTACGTCCGACACCATACAGAATAATATAAGAGATACAAGATACAGATACAAGCATAATATAAGTATAATCAGGCCATTTCCCTCTGCTGGGAAACGGAACAAATAGAAATTTTGTTGTTACTTTTATAGGACACAGTTTTTTTTTTTTTGATTAGGTACTTATGAAAAATTTCTAAGTGGGTTCGGAATGATACCTAGTGAATATGAGTAAAAATATATTTAATTGTTAAATCATAAAAACAGTTACAGGATCTTTGCAACGTAAGATATTTTATTGTCCTTAAAATAACATAATTAACATTTTCAACTGAAAAAAACTTATAAACTGATAAAACATTACTGTATAGTTTATTATTTTTAGTGTTTTATTTTTTTCATCATTCTCTTGCCTCTTATCCCAGTTAATTAGGGGTCGGCGCAGAATAGCTTGTTCTTCCATACTTTTCTATTACTCGTCGTCTAATCAGACACGTTCTTTCTTACCATATCATCCTTCTCACAATCCATATTATTATATGTATTATATTTATGGATAAGAAAATACATGATCTCGCGAAAAAGTAATTTTACACACCCTTAGTTTATGCTCTGCAGATCAGGAAGAAAGTCAGTTGCCCCATAAATTAGAGGTGAGTCTGATATCATGTCACAGGTAAAAATCATCGATATTTTAAAATCATTTCATCATGCAATGACAAAGACAAAATCATCAATGCTTTTAAATCAATACTAGAATGAACGCGAACTTCGGTGATTCGGATCGGATGGTCCCGGGCCGTCTCGGGCGTGTGAATTGCGACGTTCCGAGGCTTCGCGATCGGCGATTCTGTAGTCACAGAACTCGCATATTTCGATAAAATCACCGGGACTGGGCGCACGAAACGGCAATAATGATTTCACTTGCGTTTTTTAAGTTTGCGTGCGAAATGCGCTGCCTTAAAATACCCTGCCATGAATGTCGCAAACTAAGAAAAAATTAATTACGAGCGCTAACAGACAAACTCGACCAATGCCTACAAAAAAAAACTAATGATAATTTCACTAAGCCGTTCCGAGATCATTTGAGTACTCTCAAACTCACAATAATTGAAGTGACGAGATCTAATACTCAAATAAAAATTATTGATGATTTTTCATTGTTCCTGTCATCAATATTTTTTTGTCATTGTCGTGCAGTCACCGATACAGAAAAATCATCACTCAGCCCATCTCTACCATAAATTTGTGCCGAACAGTTGTTCTTTTTCTCTAACAACTGGTATTTGTGGAGGTCAAATAGGCAGTCGCTGCATGTAAAATACTGGTATTCAGCTGAATTCCAGTATTTACGACGACTAAGGCTGACCCCAATATGGCTAGGCAGATGATGAGTTCTTTTTTTTTCGCAGTTTTAGGATTCCTTGATTGTACTGACTGGGTTGTGTTGGTCATTGGGGCAGTCGCTCCGTGTAAAATACTGGTATTCAGCTGCACCCAGTGAGACTGGAAGCCGAAGCCGACCCCAATTTAGTTGAGAAAAGGCTAGGCAGATGATAACGACTTCTATTTCTTTTTACAGCCAAAGTCCTTATAAGTACATAGTTATTTAAGTATCTACGAATTCCCCATATACTTGTGGTATCTCTTATACATAGTATACAGGTTACTCATGGTCATCTGTCCCACATAGCCGACTAACCCCCTTTTAAGGAACGACATAGCATAGGTGCTGTCACATGCTTGTATCAGTAACGCTACAGAATTTTCCAGATGTTGGCGGACCATCTTCGTTGGTGCATTGCGTTCTAGGTTGGTGCAGAGATCGGCTACTGTGTACGCTGCGATTCGGGATACGTGCTTCTTACGCTTGCTTATTGATTGGGTTAATCTGTAATTGTAGAAATGTTTGTTAGTTAGATTTGGTGATATTGTGGGAATATCCTGGATGAGTCTGGCACAAGAACGTGGAGCTTGGCAGAAGTAAAGACAGGCTTATAGCCAACAGTGGGTGAAGTCAGGCTGTGGATGATGTTGTGTTCATTTTTGAAGTTCATCATTTCGGCCCACGTACGTCCACTGCTAGACATAAGCCTCTCCCAAGTGTCGCCACAGCGACATGTTGGGGGGTTTTGCCATAATCGCCACGCTTGGCAGGCGGGTTGGCGATCGCAGTACGGTTGTTACAAAAGCACAGAGAACGCTGCTTCCCATTGTCTGGCAAGTTCCTTAGTCGCCGCTTACGACACCCGCAGGTAGATATGGGATAGTGCTATTCTTTTATGTCCGACACCATACAGAGAATTTTTGAAGTAATCGTTTGTAACTATTATTTACACTAATATTATAAAGAGGACAGATTTGATTGTTTGTTTGCTTGCATTGAATAGGCTCCGAAACTACTGGTCCGATTTTAAAAATTCTTTCAGTGTTATATAGCACATTTATCGAGGAAGGCTATAGGCTATATATCATCACGCTAGGACCAATAGGAGTGGAGCAGCAATGAAAAATGTTGCGAAGACGGGGAAAATGTGACGCAGACGAAGTTGCGCCGGACAGCTAGTAATTAATACTTTCGTTGCTAAGTACCCAGCATATGGTTCGAACAATAATTTGTTTGTGTGCCCACAACCCACCTCCAGAGTCGTCGTTATAAGAAGTTTTGAACATACAAGTATAAGTGGATTATTTGAACGTCAGCGAAAGGGTTAAATATGATAACATGCCTGTAATAACTGAAGGATTAGGAAGAATTGTATCTAATAGTTCACCCACAATTCGGCTGATAAATTTAAGTCCTATGTTATAGGGGGCGAGCCTCATTGGCAACAAGCGGGCACAAATCCGAGACTGCTATCAAAACTCAAAACATTGCCCACCTTGGAATCGATCGTCACCTATCCTCGGATCGACCTCGGCAAGCTTAGCTTAACCTTGAAGATCGACCCATGCGGCCAAGTGTAGTATAGTTAAAATTTATGGATAAAAAATGTTGATGCTGTAGCTATCTGCTAAACCCTGAAATTTTGCATATAGCGTGCAAAATTTTGATCTTAGCAAAACATGTTTGAACTGTTATAATTTTATTTAACACCATTATGGTCAGCACACCAAAGCCCTCGACAACCCCCCTAGAAAGCCAACGAATGCAGTCGCTGTGGGCCAAATCGGCTAGATGTCATCATCATAATCATCATACCATGTTTTACGCAAATAAATGCTTAATGTTTATGTGAAAAAGACTTACTTTTCAATAGAATGCGCTATTTCGGCTAGTTTCTCTTCTATACTCCGTTCTACTTGGACGTGTGTCGTGGCTCGTTCACAGAGCGCCGATATGAGGGCCCTGTAACACTGCATGTAGCATGGCCACCTGGAACAGAGGATCAAATAGGTACGGAAACAATATTATGTAAGCAGAAGTGTAGGCCGGCCATATTAGGCGTAGAACCGATGACCGTTGGGGTAGACGTGTTCTTGAGTGGAGACCGAGAATCAGCAAGCGTTAAGTAGGACGCTCTCAGGCAGGTGGAGCGACGATCTCAGCAGGGTTGCTGGTATCAACGGGGTGTCGAGAGTCGAAATAAGGCTGCGGTTCCATTGGCATAGGCGGAGCAGAGCAGCGCGGAGACGAGATGTATCGCGATGCACAAATCACATGGCTTGAAATCCACATATATTGGTGAATCGCGGCACAGCTCGTCTCCGCTCCGCCTCAGTGGAACCGCAGCCTTAGTGGCGCGCGATTGCAGGCCTATGTGCTGCAATGGACTACTATAGGCATCAGCCATCAAGGAAATGTGTTGGGGTGGGTTTCTAGTCTAACAGGTTGCAGCTGAATACCAGTCGTTACGTGGAGCGACTGCCTATCTGACCACCACAACCCAGTTAATAGGTAATGCGATAACCTGTGGTAAGACTGGCTGTCGGATATTCGGGCTTCTGACTACTCGTAACGACTGACAAAGATCTACAAATAACAGCCAACTGTTTAACTCGGAAGGATCTCTGTAAATAATGATGGTCACCCTGCCATGGACAGACCTTTGCAAGCACTGCTTAACTTTGAAGACCGACGTGTGTGGTTACTAATCCTACTTAATATTATAAATGCGAAAGTTTGTGAGGATGCATGTTTGTTACTCTTTCACGCAAAAACAACTGAATGCATCTGAATGATAGAGGTTTGGGTAAAAGTGGCATGTTTTTAGGGTTCCGTAGCCAAATGGCAAAAAACGGAACCCTTATAGATTCGTCATGTCTGTCTGTCTGTCTGTCTGTCCGTCCGTCTGTATGTCACAGCCACTTATTTCCGAAACTATAAGAACTATACTGTTGAAACTTGGTAAGTAGATGTATTCTGTAAACCGCATTAGGATTTTCACACAAAAATAGAAAAAAAAACAATAAATTAAGGGGGTCCCCATACTTAGAACTGAAAACCAAAAAAAAAAATTTCATCAAACCCATACGTGTGGGGTATCTATGGATAGGTCTTCAAAAATGATATTGATGTTTCTAATATAATTTTTTTCTAAACTGAATAGTTTGCGCTAGAGCCACTTCCAAAGTGGTAAAATGTGTGTCCCTCTAATTTCTAAAGTAAGAGGAGGAAAATTCTGAAAATATTTAGGATTGTAGAACGTAAAAAAAACTATCAACGAAAATTGGTTTCAATAAGATATGATGTTTAGTTTTTGAGATATGGGACTTTTTCATCAAACTGCAGCAGTAACTTTGTTTTTCATAAACATACTATGAAAAACAAATTTAGTTTTGCGGTTGTGTGGAAGTTTACTAACTAATACTACTAACTAATGAATGACAGTTCAAAATATTGTTATTATATTGTTTGGAGCTATGGAACCCTGTGTGCGAGTAAGACTCGCACTTGGCCGGTTTTTTTATGTCTGCGGCCACTAATTATAAATATTTCGTTAGTGAGAACACAATACAACATTCATTTTCTTCTATGAATTGATTTCCAATAGCGAAAAACACTCAAAAGAGTCTCGAGCCCGATTTTGATAAAAACTAATACTGCATCATTGCCAGGAATCGCACCCGTTGAATTTGAAAAAAAAAAAACTCAAACGACAGGAAAGAGTTCATTTTGATAAAATATGTACCTACATAACAGTAGCAAACAGCTAGCAGTAATCACGAAAAACACAACTTTGACATCAGATATTTCAGCTCCGATTTAATTTTGGGCAAATTTCTTTTAGTAGTAATTATTATTCTTTATTCTACTATACGTAAGCAACAATTATCTTTGAGGCCGCTGTTAAAAAAAATCATGCCACTGGTTCATACAAAGTTACCGAAACCCCTTCCCTTTGGCATAGATAATAGTCTGGAAGAGCAGATAGGACACTTTTTATCCCGTAAGTACGATCCTGTGGGACAATTACCGAATAAATCGCGGGCAAAGCCGTGGGCATAGGCTAGTATTATATAAATACCTGTCTTCCAAAACCTCCTCCCTAGCCAGCAGCAAGTTGTTCAGTACCGCGACGCAGCCTTCAAACAGCCTGAAGAAAGCCTCCCAAGATATGTCGCACCTCACACCATTCTTAGACGATAGTACATAGTGGATTAGATGCTGAACCTCGAACGTTATATCCACGAAGTTGTAGTCTAAGGATATCTGGAATTGTTGAAAGTGTTGGGTATAATACCAGATATAGCGATCAACTTAGGATGGATGAAATAGCGACAGGTCACTCGAACAATTTGCGAAGTTGCTGCCAACGGATGCCCTTCAAGTTAAAGGGGAAAGGGCGGGGTGGTTAAGGGCGGGGGGGAATATAGGGCCCAGAGATACCATTTTTTTTTTACTTGTTGGAAATCATCAATCATCAAATGTCAGACTTGTACTGACTAAAACCCATCCATGTTCCTTATTCTTAACCCTTTGTGTTCCAGAGCCACGGTATCTCTTTCGAACAGTCCCGCAGCCCTGGCAGTCATCGGCCCTCTCGGACCCCTTCCGATTTGCTGACCTCTCCTTGAGTTGCGCGTGGAAAATGAACACGCCTTCAACATGGCCTGTTGTCATTAGACGGACGGACGGTGAGCTAGCCCATTACTCACCGTCCACAGGCCCGCCAGAGATACCCTTATGTTAAAAGTGGAAAATATTTGAGTCCGTTATTAGATCTGTAGTACTAAATGGATGAAAATATTGCATACTAGCTGTTAGCCGCGACCTTCATCTGCTTGAAATTAATATAAAAATCTAACTTCCCCTGGGAACATTATAGGCTGATGATGATGATGCCCTATTAGAATCGGATTTTGTTTGGTGGTGTTTGCACGGAACTAAACTTAACTTTCTAAATCAAAAGTAGCCTATGTTACTCCATAGAACATCAGCTATCCAGTAAAACGCCCGTGAAAATCGGTCCAGCCGTTACGGATATTACCCGGGGCAAACAGACAGACAACAAAACACTTTAATTATGCATTCAAAAAAAAACTGTTGTTTTGAAGATTGACATGCATGAATCCGACAACAACCGTCTGGTCGAAAGGTCCTGCCTTTTTAATGAATTATGAAGAACTTTCCCCCCGGTTCCTCATTACCTCACTGAAGATGACTCATCAATGCTATCAGTAACTTACCTTTTTCGCTGCTAAAAGTATTTCAGATAGCGAATCCAAGTCCAGCCTTACAATTTCACAAATATCATCATCAACTTTAATAACTTTCACAACAACGTCATCGGTAGAAACTTCTTCGTTTATCCTGGCAACATTGTCTTCAAACTCGTAGTGTTGCCGCATCCAATTCCTCAAATTCTTACACGCGCGGTGCATTAATTTTGACATGGCAACACACTTCGGGCCAACTATGTTGGCTTTAAGGCATTGCGACCACAGATATTTAAATACTTTTCGAGATGAAATTTCTGTTGTATTGTCTTTCTGTATTAGTGATGGTTTCTGAAAGTTTAAGAGAAAAAAATCAAAGTGTTGAAACAATAGCCCTGTCAAATAAGCGACAATCTTCTCTGATCTTCCTCTACTCGTATAACCATTATAAGCACACATTTGCCTGGCCTTTTCCGAACTATGTTTAGGTCGGCTTCCAGTCTAACCGGATGCAGCTGATGATACCAGTATTTTACCTGGAGCGACTGCCTATCTGACCTCCACAACAAAGTTAGTACTGGGTAATATGATACCCCTTAGTGATGACAGCCGGGACCAATGGCTTAACGTGCTTTCCGAGGCACGGAGGAAACTCGGTGTGTAATGGGAGGTCACCCTTCCAAGGACCAACCCAGGCAAGCGCGGCTTAACCCGAAGATCGATCAGAACAGCTGTTATTATTTAGCCACACAAGAGCTTTTCTTTCAGCTCAGCCATATCTTTTTGGATTTAATTTAGTAAGTAGGTAGTCAAATAAAAAAGTTAAAATACCTTCAAAACCACCAAATTATTAAGATCACCGATAAAGTTCGTCACATAACAATCCACTGAAGACAGTTCACACACAAACTTCAATGTAGTCCCCATTTCTTCTAAACAATTGCTAGTAATCCTTTTCTTATCTTGTTCTAATGTGAGCCTAGTTTTAATACTTCGCCATATTTGTAGGAACAACTTGTCTTTTTCTTGGAAAACGGAGTGTGTTTCTAGTTTTTTTAAACGTCTTAGAACTACGCTTAACAATTGAACCGCAGAGTCAATGTGTTGAGGTTTTGAGTCTGGATTTTCTATTGTTTTTATCTGTAAAATACATAAAGAGTAAGCTTATTAGATGGCTAGGTATTTAGTTACATTCAATGGAATAATAAGAGTACGGTGGAAAGTGGCGAAAAGTATTGGTCGGTTGTCATGGTGTGGGCGATCGTGAGGAAAGTTTTGAGTATGAATGTGGGTGGCTATAAGAGAGTGGGAATACCAAAGAAATGATAGATGGACTGTGTGAAGGATGAAAGGAGGTGACTGCTGAGATGATGAGTTATAGAGAAGTATAGAAGAATACGTACTCCGCCAACCCTAAATAAATTAAGGGAAAGGGCAGATGATGATGATGAAATAAAAGGTGCTGTTTTCGTCCTTCTAACAAATTGAAATGCTGAAGTGAACAGCGATGTTGACGGGATCGCGGCAGGTCACGAAGGACGCTTGTGAAAGATGGAATAAGTAGAGGGAGGCCTTTGCCCAGGAGTGGGACAGAGAAGGGTGAGAAATAACACAGCGACATAAAAATATGTTCTGAACATCACGGGAGATTCGATACTTTGCCAACACGGTGCGACGCCAGGTTTGTCTGGGACGGCCAAACTTTTTTTGCCCTTGAGGATTCCATTGCTTGTTTGGCTATCGGATACCCTCCGGAGCGCGTGGTTTCAGCATGACCTTCTTATCTAGATTATACCAATACGAGCGAAGAAACATACCAGTCCAAGTTAGTTTTAAAGTGTAATAATCACCATTCCGTTTTTAAAACTGACATGGTCACTAACACTGTCATAACCACTGAAAACATGATATTTACCATGTTTATTATTTGTTATGAGTTCCTGATATTACGGGGCTGTTGCAAGCGCCATGATAACGGTTAAACTGAAGTTACTGCGGGTGGGTATATCGAAAATATCCTGTTTTCAGTGTAAATGATACGTTTTAGAACTGTGTATACTTACAGCATTTTGCACAAAGAACTCCAATGCTGTCAACAAGCATTCCAGATTCTTGACATCATCACCATCTGCAGCATCGCAGTACCTCGAAAGAGTTAAGGAATACGCCACCATAGCGTTCAGTGTTGCCACACTGCTCTCACTTTCTACCACACTATCTTCGGTATTGCTCACATCATTTTGTGAAAAACTACTATTGCTAAAATCGATGTTTTTAAAAGAATCTAACAATGATTTGTGTAGCTTTTCTTGTAGGTCCGCTAATATAGATCTGAAAGCACTAGCGGTTATGGCTTTTTTCTGTTTGACAATTGAAGGTAAAATTAGACAAGTGATCTGGAATACAGGATCGTTAAATGATTCCATATCAGAAATAGTTTTCTTATTTTTTTTCAACAGCTTTTCTACAATGTTTTTGACTTGCTCACTGTCGATACGGACCTTTTTCACTGCTAGTTCAAGAAGGCTTTTGATGATTAACAAACTGTTTGGTGTTTTTATTTTTAATGTTAGCAACTCCAATAGAGAGGTGTCTGTGAAATTGAAAATAGAATCTGCTGGGAATATTTGATATAAGTCTGGTCTTTGTAGGCTCAATTCGTATATGCTTTGCAGTATGTAGTCTATATTGCGTTTCAGTTTCTTTGCGCTTGAACATTTCTTGATTGCCAGCATAACGAAAATTGCTACTAATTGGTAGTTTTCTTCTAAGTAGTAAATTGGCAACTGTTTCAATATATTGACAGAGCTTTTAATCACATCTTGTGATTCAGAATTTATGGTTATTTCATTGAAATAATCAATTATGGCTACTTCTTTTGCGAAAGCAGTAATATTGAAATCAGCTTTGCCTAGCATTTTGCCTAATGATTCTTCTCTGTTTTCAAAGCATTTTGCTATATTTTTAGCTGTTTCTAGTACTAACATGTTTAGCAAATCTTTGTTAGAAACTATGGCATCGAAATTAAGGACATTTAAGTCAGGATCAGTTAAGCAAAGTTTGATCAAAGATTTGGCCAACAGCTTTATATGTGATTTATCTAAATCTGTGAACAATATTTTGCAGAAGTAAGCGTTTTGTAAAAGGGATGGGTTCGCATTGATTTGTTTGATCAAATGTGTTTTAGTTGATGTTAAATTTGGGTTTTCCTGTTTGTTTCTTATTGATAGTAACTTGAGAGCCATTGTTTTGGCTAAAAGGAGGTTATCCTGAAAATGAGATACAACATAGTTAAGTTATTTAGATAGAAATATTTCATATATGTTTTGTTATGAAGAGAAAGATTTTATCATGATTCGTTTATCGTAGCATAATCAGCTTATAATGTTCCCGCTGCTTGGGCAAAGCCTCTTCTCTATGAGAGGGAAAGGCCCGTAATATACCACCAGGGCTCAGTGCGGGTTTGTAGTCTTGATTCTAGGCAATTGTGATCCAGCTGCTACCAGCCCCCCAGTAAAGATCATCGCTCCAACAAGCCTAACGGCAACCCATCTTACGCTTGCAGATTCGCGGTCACCACTCAAGAACACGTCTACCTCAAATGTCATCAGTTCTACAGCTAATAAGACCAGCCCAATGCCACTTCAGTTGGCTAATTCTGTACGTGTGTACGTTCCTATGGGACAATTTCTAGTAATTTCTTTAATAAATTTGTATTTATTGTCAAAACTTACCAACAGTACCACAGTTTCATCGTCCTCAATTTTCGCAGCGAGAGCAATCCATTGCTTGCTATCCAAGCACGGTAACAACACACTAAGATCGGAAACCTCCGATGTATCACTACTAGGAGATATATCCAGTTTAACGTTACTGTATTTTATGTTAAGAAGTTTTAGTTGGGCAAAACTTTGGCATAACTTGAGGAATGATATTACCAGGGGTGGATTCTGGAATGTAATGAATTGTATGGTTAATATTATGGTGTAGTGAGTGCAGTTTATGGAGTCAAGTAAAAAAGGAAAATTACACATTATCTTTTAAGATTGCAATGTAAGAATGCTACGTTGGTCAAATAATCGCAAGCTCGACTGCTGAGCATGAGGTCCTGGGTTCGATTCTCGGTTTTGGCAAAGTGTTATTGGGCTTTTTCATCAGGAATTTCTCAGAAGCAGCCATGGAGTCTGGGTTTGTGCCCGGTTCATCGCAATAGGCTCGCCCTCTATTACATGGGACGTAGACATAACTGGCGAAATTTGGGTGATCTATTAGGTACACTTCTGCCTAACCCTCGGAGATTACAGGCGTGATGTTATGTTATTGCAGTGTGAATACTGTTTTATGCAGTTAATTTCCAGCAGCATTGCTGTAGATCTGGCTGGATGAGTAGCCAGAAAACAACGCGTTTTACGTTTGCGTAACCGTTCCCAAAAGAAGAGACTGCAAGCCTTATTTTAAGCTTGGATAGATTGTAGTATATGTGATTCTACCGTTTAAAATACTAATATGCCGCCGAGTCGAGTGCAACTGTTGAAAAAGATTTGCAATGAAAAATCTTTGAATCTTAAAGGTGTTATTTTGTGGGTGCACACTCATAAGTTTGCCCACAGTAAGACTTTTTTTTTCAAAATCAATCAAAAGCATTTATTTCAAGCAGGCCAGTTACAGGCACTTTTGAACTATCGAAACAAAGACAGTAAAATAAAGCTACTGTTCCCTAAAGAAGACCCCATTAACTTTGTTTAGATTTAAAAGAATTATACTTACAAAGCTTAGCTTCAAAACACACATCCCGAATTTTCCCAAGCATTCCTCCTCGAACTTAGCGTACATATTCCAGAAATCTTCCGCTATATTCATAGGTACGGTATGATTCGCCATCTTGTTGTGTTGCAAGAACGACGACAAAATGGCCGACAGTACTTCTGTAAGTACTATGATTGATGGACCTTGAAAATTAGGGAAATAATGTTAGTGAGCAGTTTGCTAAAATGGGTAAAGTAAGAAATCTTTACATAGTATTAGGTCTTTACCTATGAAATTGCCGTTTTGTTTGAAAAAAGTTAAAGTATTTTTTTTTCGAACTTATTTATCTCTTTTATTCAAAGTAATCACCCCTGCAATCAATGCATCTTTGCCAACGCTGTGGCAGTTTATGGATGCCCTTCTTGAAAAAATCAGCTGGACGGGAGACAACAAACTCTTCCAAGGCGTTTTGTACTGCCTCTCGGGAATTGAATTTTTTTCCCGCTAAAAAGTTGTCCAAATTTTGGAAAAAGTAATAGTCGGAAGGCGCAAGATCTGGTGAGTATGGCGGATGAGGGAGAGCTTCCAAACCCAACTCATGCAGCTTAGAGACGGTCTGTTGTGCAGTATGGGGCCGCGCGTTGTCGTGAAGTAGCAGTGGAGACGACCGATTGACCAAAGCTGGTTGCAGACGTGCGAGTTTCGCCATCATTGTGGTCAGTTCTTCAATGTACACATCTGCAGTAATGCTCTCGCCGTTTTGTAAAAAGCTATGATGAATCACACCAGCACTAGACCACCAAACTGTGAGCATCACCTTTCTAGGGGTCATTTTTCGTTTTGCACATTGCTTTGGTACCGAACCAGGATCTAACCAACTTGCTGAGCGCTTTCGATTGTCAAAAAGAATCCATTTTTCGTCGCACGTAACAATTCGGTTCAAAATTCCTTCATTTCTGTGCCTGTTAAGCAGCGCAAGGCAAGTCTCGACGCGTACGTTGCGCTGGCGATCGTTAAGTTCGTGGGGCACCCATCTATCAAGCTTTTTTATCTTGCCAATATGTCGCAAATGGACCAATATTGTTTTAATGCTAACATCAAAAGCTGCTGCCAGCTCAGCTGTAGATTGAGTTTCATCAGCTTCAACAATCACCTTTAATTCATCATTGTTGACCAAAGTTTCCGGACGACCACGAGGTTCATTTTTCAAGTCAAAATTCCCAGAACGGAACCGAGCAAACCAATAACGGGTTGTGCGTTCGTTTGTACAGTTCTCTCCGTAAACGTCGTTGATGTTACGGGTCGTTTGTGCCGCGTTGGTGCCACGACGGAACTCATATTCCATAATTACACGAAATTTCAAAGTATCCATTATGAGGAAAAATGTTGAAATGTAATGAAAATACAACGCTAATCAATAAACAAAAGACTGATTTTGTAAATAGAATGTCATATTTTTAAAACAAAATTAATTTGAATTTAGAACTCATAGCCAATCAAAATTTTTTTTTGTTTGAAAAAGTCTGTACTGCAATACGGCAATTTCATAGGTAAAGACCTATTATAAAACAAAGACGCTTCCCGCCGTCTGTACGCTTAGATCTTTTTAGACTACGCAACGGATTTTGATGCGGTTTTCGTCAATAGACAGAATGATCCAAGAAGAAGGTTTATGTGTAAGTATAATACATGCATAATTGTTTACGATAAATTCACGTGAACGAAGGTCGCGGGCAACAGCTAGTTAGCATATAAATGGAAGTTTGAATGTGGCGCTTTTTACAGAAACGTTGAAAGGGTCTCTGTCGTATATCTTTGTATGGACATGTGCCTCCTCTTCACAATGAATAGAGTGCATGATGATGGAATAATATGAAAGAAAATAAAGAGTTATTGAAATAATATGAAGGCTGATAGAGAAGAATCAAAGATAAAAACGTCTTGTGCCTATACCAAGTAAAATGGAATCAAGGCACGAAAGTCATGATGTTTTCAGGCTGCCACATTGTTCTCATTGCGCTACTGCTAAGCAGGAGCTGCGCGTCATATTTTATTCAACATAAAAACTGTCACTGACCGACAAATTGCAAAAAAACGTAAGAAAATTTGAATTTTGCGGGCCACCCTGTCGCTACCACCTTAAAGAGGCTAGTTTATTGCCATCAACCGAGCACAAAACCCACACTCCATGGCTTCTACTGAGAAGGGGAAGAAAAGGATTGATATAAAAGCAATACTTACTAACAAATCCTTCTTCCAACATCATCAAGCAATGAACTTCTAAATCTTTCTGCAAAGACTCCAAAAGCTCCTTATTTTGTCTGAACATTAATTCAGAAGTCAGCTTCCCATACAAAGCTACTGACTCATCAGGAAATAAATCTATCCCTGTTATTATTTTATTTTCTATCTTTTCACAATCAACACCATTTTGTTTCGCCTCCTCCACCTTCTGTTTCAGTTCAAACTGCTCAGTGTTGCCAGCTTCCAAAATGTTTTTTACTGATGGTAGAATTTGGTTTAAAAATAAAGTTCCTCTGCTTAGTTTGAAAAGTATTTCTAATAAACAATTCATGGTTTCTGTATAAGATTCTGTTATGTTTGGACTGTTTTTCTTTGCTGTCATTATTGGAGGTAATATTGCGTCGATTTTTTGCTCAATTAACACAGGATCTAACTTCAAAGCAGTTTTTATTATTTGTAAGGTTATCTTGTCTAATTTTCCTTCAAGTTTAAGCTGACCCATCATGACAGCTTGCAGGAATGATGTGAAGTTCTTCTTTATTTCAACTTTCGATATTTTTTCTCCAAAAGTATCAGTCAATCGTACATTAATATCAACTTCGTTTTTCAATAAGACTTCAAGCATATTCAGAAAGAGTGTTCTCTTAGTTTTAGCGTTATTTTCTTCTAAAATGGAGGGAAGATTCATAGCAGGCACTATAAAATTCTGTTCCATATTTAAAACATTTGCAACCATGATGAAAAAAGCAAAAACAATCTGATTCTCTTTTTGAAATGAACTTACAAATACATCAATGAAATTGTGCAGGAATTTCGAATCATTTTCGGACCGATTTTTGGGGAATTCGAAGAAAGTGTTCATAATTTTGATAACCGATTGTATATTGTCCCCTTTTTCTGCAATTAATTCTTCAATATTGTCTTTACGAATCAACGTTTGTAAGAAACTGATGAAAAAAGATTTCTTATTGATGGGAAACAAAATATTCTGACAGACATCTATAGCAGATTTTCTACAATCTGTGTCTAAAAAACTGAAAATAGTTTCCAGATTTTCGCCATTCAAGAATTTGATGATAAATTCTAATTTCTTTTTGGATTCTTTGTAGTATTTTATGAGGTTGCTCAATATTTTCTGACTCAAGTGTATGTTTGTGTCATCGTTCCTCAGGAACTGCAGTAAGGTGATTGTTATAGTGAGGTAGTCATCAATTTGTAGGCTCAGTTGTGAAGAGATTTTCGGGTTCTCTAAAAATGTTGAGATGTACTTTATGTCAGCTATTTGTAGTGGGTTCCGTTGTATGTATTGTGATACAATCTGAAATTATAACATAAGTTTATGTTATTAATTATATAATGAGCCTTAATCAAAATTCTGACACCTCAATAGAGTTAGTTGGGTACTATGCACATATCTGTTCTCCACTAACCTTAACATCGCAAACCGCGGCTCGGAACCCACTTGGGTCACATCTCGCGGACAAACGATAATTGACCTAACGCTGGCGTCGGATAGCGCGATAAATCTTATCACTAACTGGCACGTATCAAACTTGCCTTCCTGCTCTGATCATAGAAGGATCCGCTTCTCACTAGTACCTAACATAGATAAACCCGGACCCAGGCGTAACCCACGCCGTACCAATGTACCCGGCTACAAACTGCTGCTGGCCTCCCTACTAGTACAGCACCAAACGCCACAAACCCTAATGGACCCAAAACAACTAGAAGACACTGTAACGAAACTATCTGAACTTATTATCGAAGCCTACCACGCCTGCTGCAAGCTAAGAGATCCAAACACCAAGAGCAAGGGTAGCCCCTGGTGGAATGCGGAACTTAGTAAGCTCAGGCAAACCATGCGCAAACAATTCAACAGAGCTAAAATCACTCATACAAGAAAACACAATACACCTTCAAGAAACAAGTCAGGAATGCCAGTAGGGCAGCCTGGCGGAAATTCTGCGAAGAAATTGAATCAAACAGTGAAACCGCGCGTGTAAGGAAGATCCTATCTACTGATCAAGATCGCACCCTCGGCTCACTGAAAACCTCAGACAACACCTATACCAAGTCGGACCACGAAACAAGTAAAGTCCTTTTGGAAACCTACTTTCCAGACTGCAATCTCTCTGAGGAAAGAACCTGGGCAAGTGAGCCAAGGCACATACCAAATAACCAAGACTGGGCCAGAGCCCACACCATAGTAACTGCAAAGAGAATAAAATGGGCAATAAAGACTTTCAAACCATATAAATCCGCAGGCTTAGACGAAATCTTCCCAGCCCTGCTACAATGGGGAGTAGACGTCCTAACGCCATGGCTGACCGTCATCTTCCAAGCCTGCATAGCACAGAAATACATAACACTTGCATGGCGGGAGGTGAAAGTCATTTTCATCCCCAAACCAGGCAAACCCGATTACACACAACCCAAGGCGTACAGACCAATAAGCCTGACATCCTTCCTACTGAAAACTCTCGAGAGACTCTGTGATCGACATATCCGGGACGGACCTCTTCGGGAGCGGCCACTTCATAAACAACAACAAGCGTATTCCACAGGAAAATCAACAGAATCTGCACTGCATAGTGTAATCTCCAAGATCGAATGTGCAGTGGATCACAAATGTTCTTCACTAGCTGTCTTCATTGATATAGAAGGCGCTTTTGACAAAACCATCTTCCATAGTATCAACGCAGCCCTCGAGGAACACGGTGTGGACTCGACCCTGCGTGGATGGATCACAAACATGCTCCGACTGAGGGCCGTACAAGTTACGGTAAACGACACCACTAGAGCCGTGGTAGCGAAGGGCTGCCCCCAAGGCGGTGTCCTCTCACCGCTACTATGGAACCTTGTAGTTGACAGCCTCATCAAACGTATCAATAGCAGAGGCTACTACACGGTGGGCTATGCTGATGACCTGACCATAATAATAAATGGAACACACGAAAACACACTATGCAATCTTATGCGCCAAGCCTTGAGGATAGTAGAAGACTGGTGCAAGGAATACAAACTAACAGTGAACCCTACCAAAACCGAACCCGTCCTCTTCACAAAGAAAAGGAAGCTGGCAACATTACAGCTACCAAGCTTCTTTGGAACCACACTAAGCCTATCGAGTGAAACCAAATACCTGGGTATCTTCTTGGACAAACAACTGAACTGGGCGAAACACACTGATTACATCACCACAAAAGCCAGTATAGCCCTATGGCAATGTAAAAGACTATTCGGAAGAAATTGGGGCAAAAGCCCCAAAATCACCCACGGGGTATACACCACAGTTATCCGACCAATCATCACATACGGCTCCTTAGTTTGGTGGCCCAGGACCAATCTAAGTACGACACAAAAGGATCTCGAGAAACTACAAAGATTTGCCTGCGTAGCAATCATGAGAACTTCTCCCACTGCCGCCTTACAGGTGATGCTGGGGCTACCACCTCTACACCTCGTCGTAAGAGAGGAGGCGGCAAAAGCGACTTTCAGACTCGAAGCATCCAGCACCTTAAGTAATGATTCCAGAATCAAACACACACGCATCAGAATAGATGCAATCAAAGAACAGCCTATGATGGCATCTCCCATCGACAGAACCCTGAAGTCCCACTGTTTCCAAAAACACTACAACATCGTACTGAAACCGGAGTCGTGTGACTACTCAGGTACAAAAAAGCTAAGAATCTACACTGATGGATCAAAAACCGATGACGGGATATATAATCCAAGCGGCACACGCTATAGAGGCCAGAGAGGTTACGAATACCAATATTCGAATACTTTCCGACAGTGCCTCAGTTCTCCAATCCCTAAACAGTAATCAGATCACGTCGAGACTAATACTAGAATGCCATAATGCCCTAGAAAGAATCACGGTACTAAACCACAACACGGTAACACTACAATGGATCAAACGACACAGTGGATCCCTGGGGAACGATGCGGCGGATGAACTTGCCAGAAGAGGACCCACAACAAAACCCTACGGACCCGAACCCATTGTGCCCATTCCTTTCAAGCAGCTAAATAACTGGTTAAAGGATCACACTCGAACACAGGCGGAAAAATGGTGGACCTCGACACCAGGGTGTAGGCAGTCCAAGGAAGCTATGCCGTCCCTTGACGCAAAGCTGACCAGGCGCCTTCTGCGTCTGGACAGGGATGGCCTGCGTCTGGTGGCGGGGACCATCACTGGACACTGCTCACTGAATAAACACTTCCATACTCTAGGAATCACTGACAGTCCCCTGTGCAGAGCATGCATGGATGCGGAGGAAACGGTGGCGCATGTGTTGCTTGAGTGCACCGGTGTCACCAAGATTCGCGAGGCGACCCTGGGAACACCAGGATCCCTTGCGGATGCCCTGAGTAGACCGGGAAGTGTGATCTGCTTCTGGAAGGAAGTGTGGGCTGGTTGGAGTAACGGACACTATAGCTCACGCACAATGGTCCACTTAAGGGACTAAGTGCGGAAACCAAAACGCCATAAAGAAGAAGAAGAAGAATAGAGTCAGTTGTAGCCTCAGACAGGTCGCTCAAGATGCAGATGGAGTTGCAAAATAGGCAAGACAGGAGGTGGGTCATCTGCAATGTGGCTATGAAATCACATTTTATTTCATTGAAATACCCCCATAAGACTGTTGCAGCACCCCTGTTGCTTCAGGATTTAGGTATTTCTAGGTGGGCCGTGCCTAGAAACCAAAGTAAATTATACTGCTGCTTATAAAGTCGAATTATATTCTTCAGACCGAAGGTTTAGAAATATAAAGGAGTGAGGGAGCACACATAGTGACCTTGACTAATATCAATTAATGAAGTAAGGTAATGCACAAATAAGCATTAGTGCATTATGATTGTATGGTTTCACCATACAAAGAGCAAGCCAAGCTTTTAAGCTTCATCATCATCATCATTTCAGCCGAAAGACATCCACTGCTGGACATACGCCTCCCCCAAGAAGGAGGTTTTTGCCATAATCGCCACGCTTGGCAGGCGGGTTGGCGATCGCAGGACGGTTGTTCCAAAAGCACAGAGAATGCTGCTGCCCATTCCCTGGCAAGTCCCTTAGTCGCCTCTTATGACACCCACGGGAAGATATGGGATGGTGCTATTCTTTACGTCGGACACCATACAAGCTTGCATGAAGCAAGCTTGCATATGAGCTTTTAAGCTTGTATGAAAGTAATGCCACTACAGGTGGGCAAAGGTGATTGGTGGCCTGCTGATTTAGAAGGACAAACATACCTGTATCAATTTATTCTTTAGCTCACTAGTCAAGTCATCAACCGCTGACAGCCAATCAAGTACATTCTTCAGTTCATCACTATTTAGCTTATTCTTCTCCGTCAAGGAATGAAGCCATTCTGCCACAATTCTCTCTTTTGGAGCTGTGGGGAAGTGGTGGGATTGCACCACATTTTTTGCAAGACAGAGCCTTTTCGGCAGTGGTGTCTTATCATCGTCCAGCCGACGCTTTAGTTCTGAAAATGAGAATATGAAAAATAAATAACAAATATCTATACTTTTTGGTCTGGTGGTTGTAAGGAAGCTGCTAAGCATGAGGTCCTGGGTTCAATTCCCAGGTCAGGCAAAGTGTTATTGAGTTTTTCCATCAGGAATTTCTCAATGGCAGCCACAGAGTATGGAATTGTGCCCGGTTATTGACAATAGGCTTGTTCGCTATTACATGGGACTTAAACATAACAGGCAAAAACAAAATGTTTTGTGTTACAAGATTCGGTATTAGCTAAGTTTGTTCGGAAATTCTTGATGGGTATAAAAGATACTAACTTGGATTTAAAACTTACTTGAAAAGTAATCATGGAACAAGCATGCAAATGGTTATTTTAACAGAAATTTGCCTTTAAATCAAATAAAAGCTCTTGAAACTACTATCACACACGCCTTTTCGCTTCTAAGTGCTAATAACCGTAACAATATGGTACTTTTATGATAAAAGTTGAAATATTTTGCATTCATTGAGGTTATGTTTCACATAAAGCACGTACCTATAACTAAGTTTAGACAAAAATCTTACCATTTAGCGGATTCAACGACATGATAAATGAGACACAATAACTAAACAATGCACACTTTTTAAAAGAAAACAAATTAAAAGTAAAAAGAACACTGTTCTCTTCGCATGCTGTTTTGTTGTTGTTGTCGCGTTTTGAAACTGCTCTGCATTATTAATTATGTCAATGTCACTTTTCACAATCGTTATACGTAAAGTGAATCATTGTCAAGTGTGATTGTTAGACGAAACATATAAAAAAACCGGCCAAGTGCGAGTCGGACTCGCGCACGAAGGGTTCCGTACCATTGTTTAGAAAAACGAAAAAAAAAACTTTTTTGTATGGGAGGCCCCTTCAATATTTATTTTTTTCTGTTTTTATTATTTGCTGTTATAGCGTCAACAGAAATACATAATCTGTAGAAATTTCAACTGGCTAACTATCACGGTTCATGAGATAAAGCCTGGTGACAGACGGACGGACGGACGGACAGCGAAGTCTCAGTGATAGGGCCCCGTTTGACCCTTTGGGTACGGAACCCTAACAAGCAGCTATAAAAAGGTATTCGGAATGATATTTTAAATAGCGTGGTATTACTGATCCATTTCTTAGTTTTATTGGTTTCACGTTTCGCGGTAGAAACTAGACGCAATTCAATTCGTTTTCGGTCTGGCTGAAGCTCTTCGGATTTCATCGGAAAATTCAACCTCACACCTGTTATTCCCGAAGGGAAAGGCATAGGAGTATTTCCGACCCAAGTAACTTGTAGCAAAGGCAGGATGATGATGATTGATAAAGAGGCACATTCGCGGAGACGGTTCGTTCATTTTAATTTGTGTACTGTCACGAGTCTCCGATTGTTAATTATTTGTTTTGTATTTTTTGTAATTACCTATGATACCTAGCTACTTCTTTTTATTTCAAGCACACTACATTTCCATGGGACTCGAAAAACAACTGGCGCAATTCCGGTATAGGTACTACGATAAACACCTCTGCCTAGCCCTATGTGGATTACAAGTGTAATATTATATTACACGACATATTAAAAAAATAATGTCCTGTTTTGAGGCTTCGCCCCCGTCGGTTAGTGTCTGGTACGAAAGTTCTAATATTTTCGCAAAGTTGCAGACGTGCTCGATAGATGGCAGCACAGGAAAAATTAGAAGTCGCTATGGTTTCGTTACTGCGCGGAGTATAAGTCCTCCAGCGCGCCAGTCACCTAACATATACGTTTTTAACGATATCTGTTAAAGAAATAAGATTTATCTTGAACGGGTGTTGATTGGAGTTATCCAATCAACGCCTACAGAATTGCTTCTTGTGAAACTGACATGGATGGATCAGAGATGGGTCATAACTCATACTAGACTAGGTAAAATTTGTACTAGGTTAGGTGGTCCAAGCCCGTACAAATACTCGATCCAAATACCTGTTCTACCTAGTCCACCTAGTCCATGAAATACGCATACGCATACTTTATAGATGCTTAGTCTTTGCGTAGCACCGATACGTACGCAGTAATAAATTGTAATCTTCTCTTCATACCTTAGGCTGTAAAAGATTTATCTACATTGAAGATTGTTGGCGTATTTAAAAGATTACAATTCATTTTTCAGAGTAGTTCATCAGATTTTTGTTTATTATTTTACACACAGCCATTTGTTGGCCCTTGTCCGTAAAATGGTCCCAAGCGACACTACTTCCTTTAGAAGCCATTTTTTAAAACAAAAAAAAAAACACATTATTAATATTTTAACACAAAAAG
Organism: Cerastis rubricosa; assembly: GCA_949152445.1. Classification (NCBI taxonomy): domain Eukaryota; kingdom Metazoa; phylum Arthropoda; class Insecta; order Lepidoptera; family Noctuidae; genus Cerastis; species Cerastis rubricosa. The sequence goes on along the minus strand of OX424548.1, from coordinate 11,812,559 downwards.
AAATTACAGAAAGAATCAAAACTTCGTTACGAAAACCGATCACTAAATAAGTCTGATTCGTTTTTGCGACGTCGTGTAGGTATCAATACGGAGGCCGTCGTCCACTGAGAACACGTTCGCATCGCATGACCGTACTTGATAATCGACTGCATAATATAGTCTTCATTCGTATCGAGTATTGTTAAAGTACCTGTTCTATAAAGTCTGCCTAGTCTCGAGTTCCGACTAGTCTCAAGTCCCAACTAGTCTCGATCGAGTAATGACAGACAAAGATGGAAGGACTGCGGAATGGTGTAGTTGAAAAAGGACAGAACATATTCTTGCACAACTCGCGTTCGCGTCGCGTTACTTTTATGCTTTTTAATTAGGGTTCAAATTCAAGTGACTGACACACGAATGATTTTGGCAAACATAAATGAGCGCCAAAGCAGACTAATATCTACGGCAACATAATGCTATCTCGCTTCGCCGCGTCGGTTTTTCGAAGTGGGCGGGACGCTGGGTGCCGTGGACTGCGTAGGCACAGTGAGACTAGGTGGATCAAGTATATGAAAAGTTGGAATAGGTGCAGCCTAGTCTCGTTAAATACCTAATCCCTGGATCTGTTCTAGTATATACGCTTCATCTCTAATATGGATTAGAGATAGGTTGAATGATGATTTTTCTGTATCAGTGACTGCATGACAATGACAAAAAAATAACAATGACAAAATCATCAATGATTTTTATTTGAGTATTAGATCTCGTCACTTCAATTGTGAGTAGATTGTGTTGTGAGGAGACTCAAATGATCGCGGAACGGCTTAGTGAAATTGTCATTAGTTTTTTTGTAGGCATTGGTCGAGTTTGTCAGTTAGCACTCGTAATTAAATTTTTCTTAGTTTGTGACATTCATAGCAGGGTATTTTAAGGCTGCACATTTCGCACGCAAACGTAAAAAAAACGCAAGTGAAAGCATTATTGCCGTGTCGTGCGCCCTGTCCCGGTGATTTTATCGAAATATGCGAGTTCTGTGACTACAGAATCGCCGATCGCGCAGCTTCGGAACGTCGCAATTCACACGCCCGAGACCGTCCGATCCGAATCACCGAAGTTCGCGTTCATTATAGTAATGATTTAAAAGCATTGATGATTTTGTCTTTGTCATTGCATGATGAAATGATTTTATTTTAAAATATCGATGATTTTTACCTGTGACATGATATCAGACTCATCTCTAGTATGGATGGATGGTAGTGGTTCCGTAATTCCGTTCCTAGTAGGAACTTCCTACTAGGAACGGAATTACGGAACGGTTGTTGTAACTCACTCCGTAGTAGAATTAGTAGGAACTTCCTACTTCTACTGCGGAGTAGGGAAGGTATGTTTTTACCGCAACCAGGTTTTAACACCACTGGAAGCAAGGTTGCCAACCCCAAGAAACTAAAAAACAACAGTTCACCAAAAAAAAAAATTGGTTGTCAGTAATGTCGGTTTACGGACGATAGTTTTACGTGACAACGTCATAACAAAACATTGATGAAATGATTGCATACTTTTATAAATAGCAAGCCGAACGCTCAAGCCGATCGTGTCTTTCGCTCGCTCGTGCAGCGCTCTGGCTCCGATCGTAACGTTACAATGAGTCATCCTTTTTCGTGCGTGCAGCCAGCGTTCATCGGTTTATTAGACGTTGTCAAATCAAAAAAAGTGTGCGTCTCGGGACGCTCGACAGAAGTGATAACAACTAATACTATTTAATATTGAAAGAGCCAGCCTGCTGCCGTATGTGTGAGAGAAAGGGAAGCCAGACAGAGTGGCGCCGTAACGCGTTACGTTACGAGCATGAAATAAAAATTATAAAAAACCCCGACAAAAAAAATCCACAAAAAAAAACCAAGCGTCGTAGCATCGGGGGACGGCTACGAGTAAGAAGATCGCAATTTTTTTTTTGTTTTTCTGTTTTTCTTTCTTTTTTCTTAGGGATTCGTTCTGTCCGTCTGTCTGTCTGTCTGTCCAGAGTTGCCAACTCGGATTTAGATTTCAGATTAGAAAATTACGTAGAATTAGTAAAGCTTGCATTTGGAAAGTTCGGAGATCTACGTACTGTGGGTAGTCCCTACCTCCCTACCCTAACCTCTTCATTTCATTAAAATAAAGCATTTACCCGAAAAGACTCCTTTTGCAGAGATTGCCAATAAACTCGATCTTTGGCGACATCAGTCCAGCCTATTCCTGCGATTGACTCTATTTCGTCCTTCCATCTCGGTCTACCTCTGCGTCTATATCCGTGAGGGCCTCTCCATACTGTCACGGTCCTCGACCATCTGTCATCGGTATAGCGGCCTACATGACCTGCCCATCTCCATTTTAAACTTCTACCAAACGTTAGAGCGTCTATTACTTGTGTTTTTTTTTCTTATCAAATTGTGCCTTACTCTTCTCTAAGTTTTATGTTGAGAGAGCTACGTTCGAGTTCTTTTTGACACGGAGCCATTTTTCTACTGACTGTGAAATATCCACGTTTGGCATCCGTACGTAAAGCAGGGTAGAAGGCAAGAGTCCATCACTTTCTTTTTCAATTGTAAATAAATGTTTGATTTAATTACCTCTTTGTAAGACTAGTATTTCTTCCATTTGATTACAATGCGCCTGTCTCTCTTCAGTATTGTTCTCTTTTCGAAATGACACTTGTTTGCCCTAAGTAAATGTATTCGTCTACTAAGTCCACAGTCGAGTTATTTACCGTTATTGGTTTTTTTGTGTTGTTGGTCATTACCTTTGTTTTTGTGATGTTCATCTCAAGGCCTAGATATCGGTACTAGCTGCGTTGAGCTCTTCCACCATAGTTTGAAGTTCCGCAGGGTCTTCCGAAAACTGTACGATGTCGTCAGTGAACCGTAGGTGGCGAAGATGTTTATTTCCTATTATTATGACTTTATCATCCCAGGGCAGATCTTTCATTGTATGTATTTTCAAGTACTGCTATGAAACGCTTCGGCGATAATAGGACACCCTGTCTTACTCCTCTTCAAACTTTTTTTCTTTGGCCTGAGTTTTCTAATTTGATTTTACTTGTGCCATTTTATAGATTTCCTTTATTATTCTTATATACTTTGCGTTTACTTTTTGTCTTCGTAGAACGTTCTAAATACTTGCGTAAGATATCGAGTCGAAAGCTTTTTTATAATCATCATCATCTGCCTAGCCTTTTCCCAAACTATCTTGGGGTCAGCTTCCAGTCTAACCGGATGCAGCTGAGTACCAGTATTTTACATGAAGCGACTGCCTATCTGACCTCCACAACCCAGTAACTGGGTAATACGATACCCCTTGGTAAGACTGGATGTCAGACTTTTAGCTTCTGACTACTCGTAGCGACTGTCAAAGATCTACAAATGACAGCCGGGACCAACGGCTTAACGTGCTTTCCGAGGCACGGAGGAAACTCGATATGTAATTATGGTCACCCATCCACAGACCAACCTCGGCAAGCAAGCACGGCTTAACCTTAAAGATCGACCTGGGCGGCTGTTATTATTTAGCCACGAGCTTTTTTATAATCAACGAAAGCTAAATATAATGGTCTTCTAAATTCGTAATACTTTTCGTTTATTAATTGTTCGAGTACTTGGATGTCGTCAGTGGTGCTGAACGATTTTCTAAAGCCGGCCTGTTCCGTTGGTTGCTGGGCTTCAACGTCGTTGTTGTTTCTTTCTAGTAAACGGGTCGCGAAGAGTTTATTTAAACATGGAATTAAACTGATAGGGCGGTAATTTTCTGCATCCGATGGGTCGCCTATATTGTAGAGAAGTATAATTTGCGACTCGGTCCAGGCCTGTGGGACCTTCCCTTCTTAATTTTATTATAAAATTGAGTCAATACCATTGACTCATCATCATCATCATTTCAGCCGAAAGACGTCCACTGCTGGACATAGGCCTCCCCCAAGTGTCGCCACATTGACCGGTCCCGTGCGACTCGCATCCAGCGGATCCTCGAAACCTTCACCAGGTCATCGGTCCACCTAGTGGGAGGCCTTCCAACGCATTGTCTCCCGGTTCGCGGTCGCCATTCCAGAACTTTTCGGCCCCATCGGCCATCTGTGCGAGCAATGTGCCCTGCCCACTGCCACTTAAGTTTGGCAATTCTTCGGGCTACGTCGGTAACCTTGGTTCTCTTGCGGATGTCCTCATTTCTGATTTGATCACGCAAGGAAACTCCGAGCATAGCTCTCTCCATTGCCCTTTGGGTGATTTTGAGCCTTCTGATGAGGCCCATTGTGAGCGGCCACGTTTCGGTCCCGTATGTAATCACTGGCAACACACACTGGTCATAGACTTTCGTCTTGAGACACTGCGGTAAGTTGGACGAGAAGATACCACGCACCTTCCCGAACGCTGCCCAGCCGAGTCGGATTCGACGATTGACCTCTTTCTCGAAGTTAGACCTACCCAACTGGACCGTTTGTCCCAGGTAGACATAATCGTCTACAACTTCGATAGTAGAGTCTCCGATCTTGATAGGAGTGGGGTTACATGGGCATTCAACATGACCTTGGTTTTGTCCATGTTCATTTTAAGACCCACTCTTTCGGAAACTCTACTGAGGTCATCAAGCATTGTTCTGAAGTCCTCCATGGTCTCAGCCATGACCACTATATCGTCGGCAAATCGAAGGTAAGAGATGTACTCGCCATTGATGTTGATGCCTAGCCCTCTCCAGTCCAGAACCTTGAAGACATCTTCCAGTGCAGCGGTGAACAGTTTCGGAGATATGACGTCTCCCTGTCTCACACCTCGCTGCAGAAGGATAGGTTCCGAGGTCTGGTCCTGAAGTCGGACTGACATGGTGGCGTTTTTGTACAAACACTTCAACACCTCGATGTGCCGATAATCAATTTGGCACCGTTGGAGAGACTGCAGTACAGCCCAAGTCTCGATCGAATCGAAGGCTTTCTCGTAGTCCACAAACGCTAAACAGAGAGGCAGGTTGTACTCTTCGGTCTTCTGTATAACCTGTCGCAGCGTATGTAGGTGGTCTACGGTGCTAAAACCTTTTCGGAATCCGGCTTGTTCGGGAGGCTGAAAATCGTCAAACCTACGCGCGAGATGATTCGTGATGACTCTTGAAAACAACTTGTAGATATGGCTCAGAAGTGAGATGGGCCTATAGTTCTTCAACCGGGCGTTGTCGCCCTTTTTGAAGAAGAGTACCACCACACCCCTGCACCATGCCTGTGGCGTTTTCCCCTCGAGTATGACGGAATCAAACAGCTTCTGAAGGGCCTTAAGTACCGGTTTTCCACCCGCCTTCAGAAGTTCAGCCGTAATTCCATCATCCTAATCTCGTACAGGCTGATGTCCGGGATGTCTTCGGTGTAGTGTCGGGTCAGTCTAGCTCTTGGGTCATTCGCTAGATTTACAACGGGTTTCCTGGTTGACGTGTACAACTGCCCATAGAATCTCTCGATCTCCCTCAGTAGCTCCGGTTTGGCGGATACGATTCTGCCATCGTCGGTCTTCAGTTTCGTGAGCTCTGCCCAATAGCCAGATCTCTTGCAAATACCTTTGAGCCTTTATTCCGCTCAATGGCGTCTTTAATACGCTCGGTATTAAAGCGGCGGAGGTCGCTCGTCAAGGATTTAGAGATCTGTCTATTGAGCTGCCGGTATTTCCACGCGTCTTCTGAAGACTGCAGGATCATCTCACGCTGTTCCATCATGAGCTTGAGAGTATGATCAGAGAGTTTTTTGTTCTTCTGTGTACGACGCGTCTTGAAGAACTTAGACCTGTCGTATGGACAGTTTCCACGAATCCATCGTTGCATTCGTCCACTGAGCTTCCTAGGCACTCGAAACAATTCTGGAGTTCAAGCTGAAAGCTCTCGGGGTTTTGGATCTGGATCTGTGCTGGTCAGAGCGTAAATTTCATCAGTCGAGACCTTTCAAGCTTAATATTGATGTTCAATGTGCCTCTTACCAATGCGGTGATCGCTCCCAGTTTTCACCGATTTGATAACAAAGACATTATTGAACATTTGCTTCTTGGTTGACATGATGAAGTCAATCTCATTTTTAGTTGCATCATCGGGGCTCTGCCAGGTCCACTTCCTGTACTCACGCTTTCTGAAGAAGGAGTTCATCATATAGAGGCCCTCCTGCTCCATAAAACTAGCCAGTTGGTGTCCCCGGTGGTTCCGACATCCAAACCCAAATTGCCCCACCTGCAGCTCATCTCCGTCTCGTTTGCCCAGTTTCGCGTTGAAGTCCCCCATGACAACGGTAAAGTGAGTTTTGAAACCATGCATGGCTTTGGAGATATCCTCATACATGGTCTCCACTTCGTCGTCGGGGTGTGCCGAGGTCGAGCGTAGACCTGTATGACCTTCAGCGAATATCTTGAGGATATTCTGAGTATCAGGTACGCCACCCTGGTCGACACACTCTCGATCTTCACCACGTTATTCACAAGGGACTTGTGGACGATAAACCCAACACCACCCTGGGACTGCCGGTCACCCTCTCGGAACTAGAGTAGGTTGCCGGATTTCAGGATCATCGTGTCCTCCCCCTCTCTTCGGAATTCAGATAATCCTACAATACTCCATCGCAACCTGCTCAATTCCTCTTCGAGTTCGGTTATCTAGTGTGGTGGAGTGTTCGCGTGTTGTATGTTGCCAGGTCAAGTCGTCGGTGAAGGCAGCCGGATCTCTTCCGGAGATTCTTCGCACCCCTTGCCACGCCATTACCTCGACCGCTACCATAGTCGAGGGTAGACGGGCTGCCGGGTACTAGGGGCCATTTTCGTATTGCGGTCATTAGGGGGGGTTTTGCCATAATCGTCACGCTTGGCAGACGGGTTGGCGATCGCAGTACGGTTGTTGCAAAAAGCACAGAGAACGCTGCTGCCCATTCTCTGGCAAGTCCCATAGTCTTAGTCTTTAGTCGCCTCTTACGACACCCACGGGAAGATATGGGATGGTGCTATTCTTAACGTCCGACACTATACACAACCATACAGAATGTTGTTTTAATTGCCTTCTTTAGAGTACTAGAACATTTAAATGTTTTGTAAAAAAGGATTCCTATGGTCTTTGTATTTTTTTGATTTTTTTGTTTGTGGTTTTGAATAATCTTGAAAGTTCAGCCTTTTTATCGTGGTCAAGTCTTATACAGTAATAGATTTCTTTGTTTTAAAAGATTTCGCGTACTTTCTGTTATATCGTTGTTTTTTAACGTGTTTGTTTCCTCTGTCTGTAACTGTAGACCATACAAAAAATAATGCTCCATGCGGGGATTGCACCTGCAACACGCAGCGCAGCAGCCAAGCGATAAGCCACTGCGCTAACCATATTGGAACCGGTAACAACATTTGATCTTGGATTCATCCCCATCTTCCTGCCCTTGTCCCGTTCAACTTGGGGTCGGCAGTGTCGGTGCAACATGTTTTTTTCTTCTATACTCCCTTGTCAGGCATCATCGGCACTCAGTTGGGTGTAGGTTCATCATCATCATCAGCCTATAATATTCCCACTGCTTTCTCTCTATGAGAAGGAGAGGGCTGTAATCCACCATGCGGGCCCAGTGCGGGTTGGTAGATGTCACATGTCTTTGAATTTTTAGTTCTAGGACATGCCAGTTTCCTCACGATGTTTTCCGTCGCCGTTTTTGAGAGCAGCGGTGATGAAATAAATTACACAAAGTAATGCGCCTGCCTGGGTTCGAACCCACGGCTTACTGCTCGTAAGTCGGGGTTGCCACCACTGGACCACCGCTGCTCTCCAGGTGTAGGTTACTTAGGTTTTATTTTATAGGTATTAGGTGAGTATTGGATATCGATATCAGCAATAAAACCGCCTTTGTAACCATAAAATTCGTAATATTGTTAAACAGTCTGTTTCAATTTTGGTATACACTAAAGTACACTTTATATAGTTTTATTAATTTTACTCAAAAATGCATGTAATGTGGTCATTATTTTGACATCCTTGTTTGAGCAAAGTCGACCTTGCCGTTCTGTTTCAAGGAGCGGCCGGCAAAGTTTTGCTGGCCGCTCTAACAGGCCGGCAATGTTTTGCCGGCCGCTATTTTGACGTTTCAACGTTTTAAAAAATCAAATCCAAAAAGATTTTATTTACAACACAGCTGTTTGTATCTATAGAGATAGATACAAAAAGATATTATTTCATATAAGGCTGTATAGTTCTAACTACCATTGCTCAAAAAGAAAAAAAAACAAAGAAGTAACAAAAGCGCGGTTCAGCGAAAATTTTAATTAATATTTTTTTATTTAAGTTACTTGCTGGTTTTATTTAGATTAGGTACTTGCATTTTTGAGTAAAGCACTATACAAACCTTGGCCCACAATGACTGCTTCGCTGGTCACGCTATGATTGCCTCGAGCTAGCCTAGCTACGCTCTAGGCCTTTCAGCTTGGCCATCATTGCAGCCCTTGCTGTCCTCGCTGTAAAGGCCTCGACCTACGGTCTCGGCCTTTATCTCAGCTCGTCCATCAAGTGCTGCACGCTGACCGCGTTGTGTCGGCCTGGAGCTGCGCTACGCTGCGCTGTCGGCAATAATCAGCGCGACCAGCAAAGTAGTCATTATAGACCGCGGCAGTAATGTACTATTATTCTAGTGTCAGCGGCCGACTATAAATCGTAAGCAACACTTGATCCAAGATTACAGCTGCAAAATAAAGGCACTGTCAATACCATGTAAAATCTACGTGCTGTTGACTGTACCTACGTGCCGGAATCCGGTTTGCCGTTTAGTAAATGTAACCGGACCGGAAGCAAACCGGAACTGCCGTTAATGTTGTCCGGCCCTGAGCCCCTTTGTTAGGGGCTGTCAACGATACAAATACGATACTGATTGATTGTAAAAGAGGGTAGTTACTAATTAGGTAGGGACCCGTGGCTAAATAATAACAGCCGCACAGGTCGGTGTTCGAGTTTAAGAGCGATACACCTTACGGCATACGGCAAAAGTTACAAAAAAACATTAATTTTCGGAAAGTCTTTTAAATAAGAGATAATTGGAAATTACTGTTTCTATAAATATAATTTATAATCGGTCTAATTTAGCTGGCAAGGCGTAAACGCTCTTAAAGTAACGCTTGACGAGATCAGTCCGTAGATGTGTGACCATCTTTTACATACAGATTTCCTCTGTACTTGGAAATCGGTACTTCTTATAATAACATCGTGCCTGTAACCCCTGAAGGGGAAGGCAGAAGTGTATCTCACTGTAGGTAAACCCATATTTCGCCAGTTTAGACTTTTAAGACCGGAGGGGCGAGCCGGCGGGCCTATTGCCATCAACTTAGCACAAATTCAGGCTGCGGTTCCACTGAGGCGGAGCGGAGCAGAGCGGAGACAAGCTGTGCCGCGATTCACCAATCACATGGCGGAGTGGAGAAGTGATGTGGATTTCAAGCCATGTGATTGGTCAATCGCAACACAGCTCGTCTCCACTCTGCTCCGCCTCAATGGAACCGCAGCCTTAGACTCCGTGCCCCCCATAGACTCCGTGGCTGCTACTGAGAAATGACTTTTAGAAAACCCAATTACACTTTGCCCGACCAGGGAATCAATCCCAGCTTCTCATAAGCAGTCGCGCTGGCGACAACTAGCACCGAGGTACACTTACAAATTCAATAAATCTTCAGTCTTGCAATCAGTACCTACTAACTCTTTGTCGTTATATAATGTCGTAATATCAACTGACATTTTCGACATACCTTTATCATTTACTCCTCCTGCTCTTATCCCTTTAACATTTCCCGTGATTAAAGCTAATTTTACCCCCTACTAAAAAAAGAGGGGTGTAATAAGTTTGAAGTGTGTATATGTGTGTCGGTGCATATCCTCGCTCTCCGATTTTGATTAAGTTTTTGGTTTCAATGTTGTCGTAATCAACAATTTTAACAATTTCGCTGAAACTACAAGTGCATTTTGCAATGCTGTTACTTCCTACCGTATGGTTTAGGTAATAGATATTGCTATTTTGCATGCAGGTCTATTTCTAGCCAAGGATTTGGTACCAGGTATCAATAGCTACGTTTAGGCTGCTAGTAAAAATTGCTACCTGTGCATTTGTGCAACGACCAATCCAAATGTCTATGTATTTTATACAGGTTGACAAGGAAACTCGACGTATTCCTTGAAAGGGGTTGTTAAGAGCGTTTGCTGCGTTTGCTTTAAATGCGCCTTTTCATACAAACTTTCAAGTCCTTATTTTCCGAAATGACTGAACCGATTTGTATAAAACTTCATACGCATAAGCAGAATACATAGGTCTAAAAAGTATATTATTTTTTTTCGAAAAATCGTGTTGCAGCTAAATTAGACCGATTATTAATTATTTAAAGAAACAGAAATTTCAATATATTTTTTTTTTAAAAGACATTTCGAAAATGTTTTTTTGGTAACTTTTTAGACCTATGTATCCTGCTTATGCGTATTAAGTTTAATTAAAACCGGTTCAGTAATTTCGGAAAATAAAGTTTGTATGAAATGCCGTAAGGTTTAAACGCTTATGAACTATTTGCAACAAATTAAGTCGAATTAACTAGGGTTCAAAACTGGATCGTAATCTTTGGAACAACTAATGCGATTCCAAAAACTCTTTCACTGAAAGCTACATTATAATCGAGTATCATAGGCTATATGCAGGACGTTCCCGTAGGATAATTTCCGACCATAACAGAAAAGAGAAAAGCTGGTGTTATTATAAAGGGTGTAAACTTTTACAACTTTAGAGATACTTATCCTTAACGAAGCCGAAATTGCGATCATTTTATTGTTAATACACCAAACCTAGGGACAGACTTCTAACATTTTCGCAAGTTTCATTTTTTAAATTCAAGTTTTTTACGTTGTAACTTTACTTTAAATATCACCATGACCCCCGTACTACAATGTACTATGCATTGTATGCATCAGCACAATATTTTGAGTGTGTTACGACCAAAAAGGGGGGTATGTATACTGCCTATGCGTAGGAAGTTTAATTAAAATCTGTTCAGTCATTTCGGAAAATAACGACTTGAAAGTTTGTATGAAATGCCGTAGGGTATAAACGCTCTTAATGTATGTTAAACATGCGCCACTTAAGATAAAGTTCTCCACTGTTATCTTAAGCAAGTATAATAAAAGGTTAACCGCATAAAAGGCCAGTTTTAACCTTCTCCCACTTGAACCTTTCAAAACAAAAAGAAAACTCCTGACATTCCAATCTAATTACTATAAGTGAACACTTTAATATGAAATGAATGAGCAAAACCGACTCATTCATAAAAATGTCTGCCATTTTGTGAAAGGTTACATGTTTAAAACCTGTCATGGTCGGGATGCGTCCCTAAATAGGCCAAGGAGAAAATAAGCGCATGCGCGAAAGAATTGATTTTCTTCTCTATGACGTCACAAATACAAGATGTCCGCCGCCTGAACGAGTGAAGCTCAGTATAAAACATTTTAAAATAAGAAACAGGAGCTACAGTTACTAAAAGGACGTCAAATGTAACATATTTATGCCAAATTCTTCAGTGACTGATGATAAAGAGTTACGTTTACACTATTTCGTAGATAGATGAAATAAAATCGCGTGTGTTTAGTTAGAAAGTGATACCGTAGCTAAGGAGATGGTTTATCGTATAGTACAGAAGAATTTCCTGAGCATGTTCGACGTTACTACCACGATGCTGGTCAAGTTTACATGTTTATGTGAGTACAATGTTTATATATTTTGCTTTTTTATTTAAACATTTACTACGATTTTAGCGGAAATGTGTAATTTTCTATTGTTATTTTTTTTGTCTACAAAAAATACGACGAAAGGAATTTGCCGTCGAGAAAATCAAGATTCCAAATTCAAAATTACCACTCATCCCAAAGATTAAAAAAGATTTTTTTTTGTCAAAAGGGGCAACATGGTATTTCAACATACAGCCAAAATATATATTTTTAATTCGTGTTGTGTTAGTTTCAAGGGCTGAATATTTAACAAGTTCAATTAGCGTCAACACACATTTTCCTTTGTTACGCTGCGTGTAGGTACGTGTTTTTAATAAATTTAATTAAAATCAAATTAAGATTTCCAGTGTCGCGTGTTTTCTGTCTGTAAATTAACGCGTCGAAAGAGTATTGTTACAATTAGCTGTTTTATATTTCATGTATATACGGCCTGCTTGGTTACAAGTTGTTAATGAAAACAAGATTGGTTTTAGTACGGTACTTAATTGTTTGTAGGAAATTATAATTAACGTTAATTTTATTTAGTTTTTAATCGGGTTTCGAGAATGTTTTTTTTTTATATTACGACTTTTATTTATGGCTATGTAACTTCGTTTAGTTTTTTTTTGTTAATATTTAATTTGGATATTTTCTAACTCTTAAACCTTTACATGTAAGAATCATCACAACCCTTTCAAGGGTGGTAAATGAGACTTATTTCTAATTGGTTTAAAAAAATGCTTTTAACATGTTACAATAAATTATATATATAATATGTTTTAAAACAAGATAACGCCGGTAGATAACGCAAGATAACCTAACTGACTACTCGGAGAAAAAACACCGAAACAACCTCAGAGATCACTGTGTCTTTAAAAAATGGTTGTTAAAATCTTGAAGAATACTGATACGGTATTTCTTCTTGTTTCGTCATAATTTAGTTATTATGTACTTACAATTACAGTTACTGGACTAAGGAATGGGATTGCCTCTTAATGGTCATCATTTCTCCAGTCCCTATCCCAATTCATTTGGGGTCGGCGCAGCATGTCTTCTTCTTCCATACTTCTCGATAACTCGTCATCACAGGAGTCACTTCCATTCCTGCATCCTACATGCTATCTGAGAGCAGCGGTGGCCCAGTGGTGGCAACCCCGACTTACGAGCAGTAAGCCGTGGGTTCGAACTCAGGCAGGCGCATTACTTTGTGCAATTTATTTCATCACCGCTGCTCTCAAAAACTGTGAAGGAAAACATCGTGATTCGTGTTTTTGTTCTAGAACAAAAAAATCGAAGACATGTGATATCTACCAACCCGCACTGGGCTCGCGTGGTGGATTACAGCTCACTCCCTCTCATTTAGATGAGGTCTGTGTCCCAGTCGTGGGAACATTATAGGCTGATGATGATGATGATGTTAATAACATGCTATCTATCCATCGTCTCTTTGGTCTTCTCCTGCTCATATATAATAAGCGAATTACTAAGATTATACTTACGTTATAAGAGTCATAAAATCTTACCTTTCGTAAATAAGATCTTTAAAATAAAGATGGATGAAAACAGAGATGATTATTGTGGTTAATGTTTATTAATAACTAGCTGTCCGGCGCAACTTCTTTTGCGTCACATTTTCCCCGTTTTTGCAACATTTTTCATTGCTGCTCCACTCCTATTGGTCGTAGCGTGTACAGCCTATAGCCTTCCTCGATAAATGAGCTATCTAACATTGAAATATTTTTTCAAATCGGACCAGTAGTTTCGGAGCCTATTCAATGCAAACAAACAAACAATCAAATCTTTCCTCTTTATAATACTAGTTTAGACATAACATCAAGCCTGTAACCCCGGAAGGGTTAGGCACAGGTATACCCAGTGCGCCTTCATTTCACCAGGTATGTTTAAGTCCCATGTAATAGGGGTTTAGCCTATTGCAGTTTATTAAGCTTATCTAATTTATTTGGGGGAGGCCTATGTCCTGCAGTTGCGTCTTTCGGCTGAAATGATGAAAATGATCTATGTACCTCACTATATAATACTAACTTGTTATGATATTTTAATATTCTAAATGAAATCATGAAAAAACATAACCTATCCTAACTTTCATACATTAATTGTTTTCTAAAAGTAAATATTTACATAAACTAACTAACTAAATATAAACTAACTTAAAAACAACAGGACGCTTAGGCGACAAAATACTCCTCCACCTCGCTCTCACGATTGATTCGGCAAATAATTAGCATTGCCACGTTGAGTGGCAATACTTATTCTTTGCCCAAAGAAATAGCCAGCCCTCTGGGCTCGCGAAATGTCAACCAGTCGACGAGATATTTCCCACTTTGGCCTCATGACCCGAGCGTTTTGAACCCAAATTTGTTTAGCTCTTCTGTGTAATTTGTAGTTATTGAATCAATAAACATTTTCTTTTATACGAGTATGTAGGTAGGTAACAACCTATTTATCAGCTACTAGCTGTGCGGCGCAACTTCGTTTGCGTCACATTTTCCCCGTTTTCGCAACATTTTTCATTGCTGCTCCTCTCCTATTGGTCGTAGCGTGATGATATAAGCTTATAGCCTTCCTTGATAAATGGGCTATATACCCGTGAAAGAATTTTTCAAATCGGACCAGTAGTTTCAGAGCCTATTCAATGCAAACAAACAAATAAACAATCAAATCTTTCCTCTTTATAATATTAGTTTAGACATAAGACAAGGACAGGAAGATGATGATGATGATTAAATGAGCTTCTTTCCTTGGGCCATATTAATCTAATGTTAATAAATGGTGCACAAGCTACCTTATATAATCTTTTAGTCTCTCACGACACCCTCGGGAAGGGCAACATTCTTCGCAAGAACTTACATTAAGCCTGTAGATTCCTGCGTACATTTTTGATACAAATTCTTCGACAAAATTAAACGTGAATTTTCTTTTTAAGAGGCTCTTGTCAGGTCAAGGTACGAAGAAAGTGGTATTCGATATTATCTTGCTAGCTTAGATTTTTGTTGAGATTGGATACGGGGCTTAGTCAGATACCAGAAATTCAAGCGGTATCGTGTTACCAAGTAACTGGGTTGTGGAGGTCAGATAGGCAGTTGCTCCACGTAAACCCTATCGGAATACCAGCGCTGTGACTGTTGCTACCAGCGTTTTTATTTGAAATATTACAGCACTATGCCGATATAAGAGTCTTTTGGCCTCGTGCAGCACCAATAATTTAGTTTAATGTGTCTTATTTTTTGTTATGTTTTCATCATCAGCCTATAATGTTCCCACTGCTGGGACACAGGCCTCCTCTCTGACAGGGAGTGGGTTATAATATACCGCGCAGGCCCAGTGCGGGTTGGTAGACGTCACATGTCTTCGATTTTTTTGTTCTAAGACATGCCGGTTTCCTCACGATATTTTCCTTCACCTTTTTTGAGAGCAGCGGTGATGAAATTAATTACACAAAGTAATGGTTCGGCCCCACGGCTTACTGCTCGTAATTGGGGGCTGCCACCACTGGGTCACAGCTGCTGCTTTCTTTCTTACTATACTGGTATTTAGCTGCATCTGATTAGACTGGAAGCCGATCCTAACATAGTTAGGAAAAGGCTACGCAGATGCTAATGGCTACGGCCTACTTGGGCTTCGGGTTTTCGTAACAATTTGCTACGGGTCTACAAACTTCTGTGACGGTCACAGATGTTCATAGCCAAAATCTACAAGTTTTTTTAATCAAAACAGGTTAATAAAGATTTATTAGCAAAACTAGCAGCTGTTTGTATGTAATATGGAAGATATAATGGAATCTTCACATCTTGGTTGCTACGCATGATGCGGATGTTCGTAGCCACATGTCTACAGATTTACCGTAGCGAAGTACTCGTAGACGCCTACGAAAACAGATGTATGTAATGTTGTGCTCGTTTTTGGTGCAAACAGTTTATAATTAAACCGTCACAATATTTAAGGAACAATAAGCTCAAACTATTATTGTTTTGAAGAACTAAATGTGTGGGTGCTATAAGTAAACCTCGCCCAATCCTTCGGGGATTGCAGGTGTGTCTGTGTCATTCTATTTTTTTTTACGTTGGACACGAAGAATTTCTCCTGTATCGTGGATGCGTTAACAATCATTTAAACTCACATGACAACTATCTGTAGGCCATACAAATATTTGTTCTGTGCGGGATTCTAACCCGCGCCACGCAGCGCAGTCGAATCACCGAGCCACTGCGTCAACCGTGACGTCAAAAAAGAGAGCAGTTTTTTGTTAAAAAAGAATATTTCTACTGTTCTGTGTTATTACTCAGTAGAAGCTATAGAGACTGGACTTGTGCTCTGTTGATGGGAAATAGGCTCGCGCCCTTTTACATAGGACTTAAACATAACTGACTGTCTCATTGGTCTTGTGGTGGCAAGCGCGTTTGCTGAGCTAGGTGTCCCGGATTCGACTCCCAGGTCGGGCAAAGTATTATTGGGTTTTTCCAACAGGAATCAGTATAATTGGTAAGACTGGTTGTCAGACTTTCGCGATACTGACTAGCTGTAACGACTGTCAAAGATCTACATACAAATGACAGCTGGGACCGTCTGCTTAAGATTAGGATTAAAACCTAATCATGTTTAGAATATATGTCTAAGAAAATTGAGCTTGAATCCTAATTAGCTGACGACAGAAAACTTAAGAATAAAAAATCCGGCCAAGTGCGAATCGGACTCGCGCACGAAGGGTTCCGTACCATTATTTATAAAAACGAGTAAAAGAATTACTTTTTTGTATGGGATTTCTGTTTTAGTATTTGTTGTTATAGCGGCAACAGAAATACATAATCTGTAGAAATTTTAACTGGCTAATTATCACGGTTTATGAGATACAGCCTGTTGACAGATGGACAGACGGACTGCGAGGTCTCAGTAATAGGGTCCCGTTTGACCTTTTGGGTAAGGATCCTTAAAAAAGATCATTTATTCAGTAGATAGTGATAAAAAGAGATATTGCTTCGTTGGTCTGGAAGTCGCAAGCGCGACTGCTGAACATGAAATCCTGGGTTCGATTCCCAGGTCGTGCAAAGTGTTATTGGGTTTTTCCATCAGGAATTTCTCAGTTACACCACGTAATCTGAATTGTGCCCGGTTGATGGCAGTAGGTTCTGTATGGTGTCGAACATAAAGAATAGCACCATCCCATATCTTCCCGTGGGTGTCGTAAGAGGCGACTAAGGGACTTGCCAGAGAATAGGCAGCAGCGTTCTCTGTGCTTTTGTGACAACCGTACTGCGATCGCCAACCCGCCTGCCAAGCGTGGCGATTATGGCAAAACCCCCCAAAATGTCAATGTGGCGACACTTGGCGGAGGCCTATGTCCAGCAGTGGACGTCTTTTGGGCTGAAATGATGATGATGAATGATGATGGCGGTAGACTCGCCCCCTATTACATGGGATTTAAACATTACTGGTGAAATGTGGGTGTACTAGTAGGTACGCCCTCTGTCTAACCCTTTGAAGATTACAGGCTTGATGTTATGTGTCTTTTGTAATTCCAGTTCATCGACACGACTTTTAAAAGTAACAGTAGGTATCGATTCTTGTGTAATTATTAAGTAGTCACTAGTCAATATAGCATCCATCGAGTTCCATTAGAAACCAGTTTTTTTCGAGCGGGTCACCTTCGAAATCAATAACCAATGGACTTCTTTATTCGTTTTTAATAGGGAATAAAACGTTTAGGGCATGTTTCGCAGTGTAATTTATCACTACATAGTATATCATCACGCATATTATCCTCGAAGGGTTTAGCAGAGATGTACCTAATAGTACCCCCACATTTCACCAGTATTGTTTTCATCATCATCATCATTTCAGCCCAAAAAACGTCCACTGCTGGACATAGGCTTCCCCAAGTGTTGCCACATTGACATTTTGGGGGGGTTTGCCGTAATCGCCACGCTTGGCAGGCGGGTTGGCGATCGCAGTACGGTTGTTACAAAAGCACAGAGAACGCTTGTGTGTAGTATTGTTTTAGTACCATGTAATAGGAGGCGAGCCTATTGCCATCAACCGGGCACAAATCCAGGCTTCGTGGTGTAACTGAGAAATTTCTGATGGAAAATCCCAACAACACTTTGCCTGACCTGGTAATTGAAACCAAGACCTCATGTTACAGGTAATCCTCAGGTAATCAGTCTGACAACCAGTTTTACCAAAGGGTATCGTATTACCCAGTACTAACTGGGTTGTGGAGGTCAGATAGGCTGTTGCTATATGAAAAATACTGGGAAGCTGCATCCAGTTCGACTGGAAGCCGACCCCAATAAAGTTGGGAAAACGCTAGGCAGATGATGATTTCCTTTCCAGATGACCATAAAGGTTTATACGTCTCTACAGTCCCTAACTACCAAATGCGTACCTTACAGAGTGCGTAGGTAGGCACACGATAAAAACGAACCACTTTTTAATTAAAAAAACAAACAGCCAGTATCATGAAGAACAAAAGAAACTCGAGTCCAACACGGTCGGCTGTTGTTACTACTTTGAAATTGAATCACGCCCCAGCTATCACGCTGTGTAGAGAAGTTTCATTATTCAGTTCTGATTGGAAACTTGCTGACATTAGTTAGGAATCTCTTACTGTTAGAATAAGAATTAAAATAGCTTGCATATTAATGCAGGATGTTTACCACGTCACTCAGTACATTATTCTGAATCCCCAACATAGAACATTTTCGTCGGATATTAAAAAAAACCGCTGTTTTCTACAAAACTGCAATATCTACATGATCAAAATGTATGGAATAGCATATTTTCTTAGCTTGACAAAATGTGCATGTTCAATTATACAAGGTGTTGTTTTTCAACCTCGTGAAAATTCAGGAGGTTGTCACAAAAGACATAAATAATCAATTAAAATTACGATACCTGGTTAATACCAGTTTAAGTTTGTCAGTATATCAGAATAACCCTCTTACGTGGTTTAGCGAATAATAAATTATCGAATAAACGTTTGAGATTGTTTGTATGTGTGGAAGCGGGGTTAAAACACGGGTGGTTGACACTTACCGATTTTCGTAAATAACAAAAAAAACAATAACCCACCCATTTTATTATTGATTCGGGACGAGAATCATTAGCATAGTTACATCCTTGAATTTGACGAGGATGCAAAACAACACCTTGTAGAAGTAATAAATAGTGGCCAAGCATCCCGTCTCTATCTAAGAGAAGAAAAACATAACTTCAAAAAACAACCATTCGGAGAGAAACTCAGAAGAAAGTTGAGTCCAACACATCGGCTATTGCTACTTTGAAATTAAATCTTTGGCGGTCTCTGAAAAGTTTCTGTATTTATCGTCTGTTCTCCAGTCTGGGTGAACATTCATTTGGTAAAACTGTTTTATACCTACGACGACAGGGAAGTTTTGTGTGCCGAAATCGTTCGAGGCGACTTTGAAAAAGTAATTATTCTGATGTAATAATAGTATCGAAAGATAGTAATTATTTTGTTGTTAGCCGTTGGTCCTGGCTGTCATTTTTAAAGCTTTCGCAGTGGTTACAGGTCCGAAAGTCTGACAACCAAGGGGTATCGTATTTTCCAGTACTAACTGGGTTATTTGGGATGGGTGATACTTCATGTAAAATACTGGTATTCATCTGTATCCGGTAAGACTGCAAGGCCACTTCAAGATAAAAAGTTGGAAAAAGCTATGCAGATGTTTACGGTGTTGTTGTTTTACATACAGCTGTATTTTATAACAATACAAGGGGTATTACGTTTTATTCATATAAAAAACACGGTAAAAACAGACAGTTCCTTTAACAAAGAAAGGTTGAGTCCAACCGGGTCGTTGTTGTTGCAACGTTGAGATTAAATCACGTTCCAGATGTTACGCTGTTTAGAATGGAAGTTGATCTCTTGTATATTGTTCTGGATACAGAAGATTGCTATCGTAAAATTTATATTTATGATAAAACAGAGGTGCATTTTGTTTGAAAATATCGAGAGCTGTAATCCATCACTCGGGGCCAAAGCGATAAAATAAATAAAACTTTATACCCTAAAATATTACAAAGGGGTTTTATATTATGCCTATATCTTGGGCACCTACAGTATGGGGGTTCACCATTTGAATATTTTTTTAAACATAATTTTACAATTATTTTAAAAATTAATGAGTTTTCTGCTTCGTCATAATTGTGATAAATTTTGTAACCAAGATGAAAGAGATATTCGTAAACAAATAATAATTGTCAGCCTGTTTTTCAATTGTTTAGGAATACGCAATTGCTTGATTCGCTTTATAAACGAATTTTAGAACTTTGCTTCTAGGACATACCGATTTCCTCACGTTTCCCCTCTTTGAAATGGAATCACGCTCCTAAAACGAACACGATTTTCGCTCAACACTTTTCATCTGTCGGTTATTCTTGTAATATTACGACGTGAACGTGACAAGTTCTCTCTGATACATTTTGGTGATTCTGAACAGCGTGACAGCTGTCATCTAAAATAAATAGGTGTTTAGTATTCTTAAATGTCAGAGTAGCAAGTGACAGTGCAGTTTATTCACAGTTATTTTACCTAGTAGTATCACAACCACAGTGATTTGAATTTTCCTGGGAGCAAGATTGTCACTGGCAAGTCTGTCAAGCAATGAGCGGTATTTTCTCAGTAGTCTGGAATTGTGCCCGTTTGATGGCAAATGGCTCGCCCCCCTTTTACATGGAACTTAAACATAACTGGCGAAATGGGTGTTGTACTAAAGGGCTAAATAATAACAGCCGCACGGGTCGATCTTTAAGGTTAAGCCGTGCTTGCCGAGGTTGGTCCGTGGATGGGTGACCATAATTACATACCGAGTTACCTCCGGGCCTCGAAAAGCACGTTAAGCCGTTGGTCTCGGCTGTCATTTGTAGATCTTTGACAGTCTTTACGGGTAGTCTGACATGCAGTTTTACCAAGGGGTATCGTAATACCCAGTTACTGGGTTGTGGAGGTCAGATAAGCAGTTGCTTCATGTAAAATACTGGTACTCAGCTGCATCTGGAACAGACAGGAAACCGATCCCAAGATAGTTTGGGAAAAGGCTAGGCAGATGATGTACTATTAGGCACACCGCGGCCTTAGGTGTGATGCTATCTGTGTATACTAGTTTCTCGCTATTCCTTGGCGGAAGGCAGGTGCCTCAAGAGTCAAGACATAACTACCGAAATGTTCTACACCTACATTTCACCAATTAAGTATAAAATTGTGATACATCTTTAACGCACCTTTAAAAAAAAAACCTTATTGACAGTCTGCAAACCGCTCCACTCGTCTTCCAAGCGACGCCATTTTAAGTTAATAACGACCACTCTATATTAAATCTACCCAGCACTTTACGTGTCTGGAATAATTAAACAGCTTTCTAATTATTACGTAGTTCCTGGTAAAGACAAGCGAAATAAACGGATTAAGTAAACAGGAAAAGCAGAACCATCCTCCTTTCTACTATTTTGGTAGTGGGAGTCTATCATGAAAGATTTATGTACTATCAGAAAAGTGGGAATAAGCTCATTTTTCAAACAAAATCCCGCGCACACGATGACCACATCTGTTCAACACCCTTGCTACTATTGGTCCGCACAAATAGTTTGCGGTCCAATAGTACTTAAACAAAAAACAAAAGTTAACCGAAAATTCGCGATCCTTTTTTAAAATACGTTTTGTTTAAAAAAATCTCAGGCTCTGTTAATGATCCCAGATATTTGACCACCGTTTTTCGACCAAGGAATGGAAGCAAGGATAGTCCTTACCGTGCTCCGATTTCCAGTTTGGTGATGGTACCATCATATGAATACACGCTTATTCCTATGTCGTTTTAATGTTGCAAAGAAACTCGCCTTGTTTTATATTTTGTTACTACTATACAGGATGGCAAAGACACAGACGTACAAACGGGTAACTACGTTTTCAGTCCCTCATACTGAACATGTCCTCATATAAATTTTTCATCGAGAATTAAAAACGAAATCTGCTGTTTCGTACATTTTGTATTTATTATATAAAAATACCGTGTAGTTATTGCACTTCTGTAAGAAACAGCTGATTTAAAAAAAATCCGATGAAATTTTTATACCATACATAATTATAATAGATTAACCCCTATAATGATAAATGTTAAAAACGTGTTTTCCGGTTGTATTACTGCCCAAGAAGGCCAAAACCTCATTCGAAATGCAAGTAGCTCCACACCTCAAAATTTCGTAGCACCGTAGCACTCTAGCACGTAGCGTTTCGTAGCTACTACGCGTTGACTACACGCGTGGGAAATAGAGGATACCCAACCATTAGTGAAAGGGAAACGAGCCTGCTTAGTACTTTAATGGAACCCCATGATGTAGTTGAACAAGAATTATTAGTATGTAATGGAGTTTTGTAGGTAAAGCATAACATAAGGTCTGTATTTCCCCGAAGGGTTAAGTGAAGGTGTGCCTTTGGGCATCCCCCCTACATAAATGGGGCATTTATGTAGGGGGGAATTGATGCCCAATGGGGGGGGGGGGTATTTAAACATCATTATTTTCATATTAACTAGCTGTTGCCCGCGACCTTCTTCGGCGTGAAATTATTATAAAAAAAACACCGGCCAAGTGCGAGTCGGACTCGCGCATGAAGGGTTCCGTACCATTATTGATAAAAACGAGAAAAAAATACTTTTTTTTTGTATGGGAGCCCCCCTTAAATATTTATTTTTTTCTCTTTTTAGTATTTGTTGTTATAGCGCCAATAGCAAAACATAATCAGTAGAAATTTCAACTGGCTAACTATCACGGTTCATAAGATACAGCCTGGTGACAGACGGACGGACGGACGGACGGACAGCGAAGTCTCAGTAATAGGGTCCCGTTTTACCCTTGCGTGTTGAAACGTGTTGCGCCGACCCCAAGTAATATGGGACAAGGTGATGGTTGCAGGTAGGCTGGTATTTTTAAGGTACTCTTTTATATAATAACAATTATAGTTCTAGCTGACCTTTAGAAGTACCTAGTATTTATCGCCAGTAATTAAAGGTACGGTAACAGCAATATAATTATTTGAAGGACATAGATAGATCTAGTGCGTAGGCTGTTAGTTCTATCACTTCTTGTCCACTTCGAGTAGGCGTCAGTCAGATCTTTTACTTACTTAACATGACGCTAGTGTTATTCATGATGTAGGGAGGGATGAATAGCGTATGGCCTGTGGACGGTGAGTAATGAGCTAGCTCACCGTCCGACCGTCTTATGACAACAGGCCTCGCACGCCTCAAAGAGATGTCAGCAAATCGGAAGGGGTCCGATAGGCCGATGCCAGCCAGGGCTGCGGGTTGTTCGAAAGATATACCGTGGCCCTGGAACACAAAGGGCTAAGAAGGAACATGGCTGCCTGGCTGGGTTTTATGACACATGATAAGTATGACACTCCCTTCCCCTCCGCCCAGAGGGGAGGAGTCATTTTTTGATTTCCAATCCTTAGAAAAAAGGGATGTCCAGCGTGTAACAGAAAACATAAACAAAACATCAGGCCTGTAGTTGCCGTAGGTTTAGATAAAGGTGTACATAATAGTTCACCCACATTTTGCCAATTATGTTTAAGTCCCGTGTATTAGGGGGTGAGCCTATTCCCATCAAGTTTAGTACGGGACAGATGAATTTCTGAGTAGGAGCCACGGAGTCTGGACTTGTGCCCATCATCATTATTTCAGCCCAAAAGACGTCCACTGCTGGATATAGGCCTCCCCCAAGTGTCGCCACATTTACATAAGGGGGGTTTTGCCATAATCGCCACGCTTGGCAGGCGGGTTGGCGATCGCAGTTCGGTTGTTACAAAAGCACATTCAGCATTCTCTGGCAAATCCCTTAGTCGGCTCTTACGACACCCACGGGAATATATGGGATGGTGCTATTCTTTACGTCCGCCACCATACAGAGCAAGTCGAGGATTTGTGCCCGGTTGATGGCAATATGCTCGCCCTCCATTACATGGGACTTAAACATGACTGGCGAAATGTGGGTGTACTATTATATAGTCCGCTACCTTACCTGCCATAGGGTTTATTTCTTCAACGCGGAAGAAATCGCGGGCAGAAGCTAGTGAAACAGAAAGATTAGAGCCTCTTAATTGCGACCATGAGTAATGCTTTGGGATCAAAGATCACCGCAGTGCGTAGGTATACTTCCTACGGGATTTCCGATAGTGTCCTTGTTTCTCTTTATTTACTACGCGCATAGGACGTGGTTGCGTACTCTTCAGTAAATATGGATGTAGTAAACATGAACACATTTACACCACTTTATACATTGTTAAGCACCAGTGACCTTATTGGTGTTTTCTCCAAATACACACACACACGCATGCACGCATGTGCTTTTCCGAAAAATAGTGTTACAGCTAAATTAGATCGATAATAAATTATCTATAGAACCAGATATATAATTTATAATCCATCTAATTTAGCTGTAACACTATTTTTCGAAAATGATTTTAGTCACTTTTTAGACCGATGTATGCTGCTTATGCGTATGAAGTTACATTAAAATCGCTTCAGTCATTTCTGAAAATATAAGGACTTGAAAGTTTCTATGAAGTGCCGTAAGGTGTAAACGTGAATGGGATTCATTGAATTTAAAAGGTTGTATTGATGATTTAAATGATTATAACTCTGTAACTACATATGTGTTACAGTCGTAAATAATTTTTGTTTAACAAACAGCCTAACACTCGTGACAGTCGTTACGAGTAGTCAGAAGCCAAAAGTCTGACATCAAGTCTTACCAAGGGGCATCGTATTACCCAGTTACTGGGTTGTGGAGGTAAGATAGGCGGTCGCTTCATGTAAAATACTGGTACTCAGCTGCATCAGGTTTAGACTGGAAGCCGACCCCAATATAGTTTGGGAAGAGGCTAGGCAGATGATGATACAGCCTGACATTGTCTTGCAAAAAAACAAAGAAAATTTGAATTTTACTGGCTACAAGTTGTATATATCGTTATAATGTGCTATCGTTACAAGTTGTAAATACAGTAAACTGTATAAACAATCTTATAAATAATAAGTAAGAGTTCTGCGAGTCTCCAGTTTTCTTAAAAACGTTTTCTAAACTAATAATATAATAATAATAATATTATCCGTGGACGCTTCGTCGCCGGTCGCTGCAGTTGCGTCGAGCTCAAGCGACAAGTTTTTCTCCCCGTTATCGACACCAACATTAACACCACCACGACGACGAGGAAGAGGACGGCCACCAGCGGGCTTGGGACCTCGAGGCCAACCGGCCCCGAACAGGGTCCCCGCTGTCGGTGGAAATTTGTTGCGCATGCGATGGACTCAGTCCATTAATGAAAACGTCATGCGCGCATATTATGGGGCTACTGAGGGGGGAGGCAACTTGACTGCGTACCGTGGTCGGATGCTCTCTCTGTTTCAGGTGCTTGAACCAGATGTCAGCGTGTCGGCGCAGCGACTATCGGATCAGGTGCGGGTCATCCAGCGTAACCATATGTTGGATGAGACTGTACTTGATCGACTACGCCTCGACTCACGGAGTAACCCAGTTACGCCTGCTTCGCCAATAATCGCGGCACAGCTGTTTATTGTTTCCAGCGCTTCGCCGCGATCCGATCGCGGTGGTGAAGAGGATGTTGACGAAGTTATAACCGTGAGTACCCAGTGCAACGCACAATTGAGGAGCGCTTTGGAGGGTGCGTTCCGGGAGTATCGCTCCACACCGCCTGAACTTAGACCGCGGTTACCTCGTTTGCCTATGCACAAGAAAAACAAGGCGCTGGTGTGTACTCTAGATTCGCTGCTGTCAAACTGCTTTGACAACAGCGAAGACCTTGCTGATACCCACTTAATATTGTACTGCGCAGCTGTAGCGGCATGTCGTGTGGCTCACGTAAAGTTTTCTAACAGCGACCGAGCTACACGACCAAAACTAGCTGTTCCAGCTTGGCAGTGCAGGATTGAGTGGCGTATCGGTGAGGCTAGAGTACTCATCGGCAAGTTAATCTGCTTCAGGGAGGGCAATACTCGCCCTAGAGTGATGCGCTTTGTGAGGCGGGCGTTCTCGGGAACTGACATTAGTTCTCGTGATTACTTGGCCTGCGTCACAGAGCGTATTGACTTCCTGAAACAGAAGATCTGTGCATGGGCAAGCCGTATTCGTAGGTACAAGCGGCGCGTGGAGCGATACACTCAGAATCGCACATTCCAAAGCGATGAAAGGTGGGTATATAGGGCTTGGGAGCGACCAGACCAAGGGGTGACTGACACGCGTCTACCGGATGATTACGCCATGTATTTGTTCTGGCGCAGCATCTGGGTCGGTGCCTGTCAGTCACACTGAGGGCGGTTGGACCCGGGAAGTTGAACAAGCATGTGATCCAATACCAGAAATGGGGGTAATTATCATCAGCCCCCAAGACGTAGCTCGTGCAGTTCGTCCGTTACCTAACTGGAAGTCTCCAGGGCCGGACGGACTGCACAACTTCTGGATCAAATGGTTTCAAAGATCGCACGCTCGCTTGGCGTCCCAGTTTCAATCAGCCTTAGAGTCAGGGTCGCTGCCCCAGTTCTTGACGACAGGCATTACCCACCTGCTCCATAAATCAGGTAGTACTGCGGAGCCCAAAAATTATAGACCAATCACTTGTTTACCAACGGTCTATAAAGTTCTAACATCTATTTTGAGAGCTAAAATAAACCATCATATTGAGAGTAATTCCATCATGTCTCCCTCTCAGAATGGATGTAGGAACGGGTCCCGTGGTACTAAGGAGCTGCTTCTCATTGATATGGCCATTAGCCAACAGGTTCGCCGCTCCCGACGGCATCTGTCTACATGTTGGATAGATTATAAGAAGGCCTACGACTCGGTGCCGCATACATGGCTCATGAGGGTACTGGAGTTGTACAAGATAGATGCAACTCTACGCGCCTTCCTTGAGTCGTGTATGGGGCAATGGAGGACAGTCCTTCACTATCCAGGATGTCGACAGATGCAGGGGAACAGCGAAGCCATAAGGATCGAGCGTGGTATATTCCAGGGTGATAGTCTGAGCCCATTGTGGTTTTGTCTAGCCTTGAATCCTCTCAGCACACTGCTGGAGGGTTCAGGTCTAGGCTATCGGTTGAGGAGAGGTGGTCAGGTCATATCTCACCTTCTTTACATGGATGATCTGAAAATCTTTGCCCCCAACAATTTGCAACTGATGAAGCTACTGAAGGTAACTGACACTTTCAGTAGCGCCATCAGGATGGAATTTGGTGTGGACAAATGTGCAGTCATGCATGTGAAGCGAGGGGAGATTACGGAATCCGTGGGAACTCAACTCTCGGATTCCGTACACCTTAGATCCCTCTCCTCAACAGAAACCTACAAGTATTTGGGTATGTCGGAAGCATTAGGTATCAATACTGCTGACATGAAACAATCGTTGAGGGAACGTTTCTTTGGCCGCCTGAATAAGGTGCTAAGCAGTCTTTTGTCAGGTGGAAACAAGGTGCACGCCTTCAACGGTTGGGTTATGCCGGTTTTGATGTATTCTTTCGGCATACTGAAATGAACTCAGACGGAACTTGATGCCCTGGATAGGAGGGTCCGCGTACTGCTGACCGCAAATCGGATGCATCACCCACGGTCGTCGGTGATGAGACTGTATATCCCGCGGAAGTGTGCGGGTCGTGGCTTCTTAAATGCTAAAACCCTGCACAATCGTGAGGTATGCAGTCTCAGGGAATACTTCCTAGAAGCCGACGTGGGGATGCACCGAGATGTGGTCTGGTCGAGTGGACAAGGGCCTTACCCCGCTCTTCTTGGCTAACGAGAACTGGCGCAAGCCTGTAGTATTAGACACTAATGATCGCAGGGAGATATGGCAGGGCAAGGAGCTTCACGGGCGCTTCTACCGGGCTCTTCATGGCCCCGATGTAGATTTTCTAGCGTCCGTGTCCTGGCTACGATTCAGCAACCTCTTTGGGGAAACTGAAGGTTTTGTCTGTGCGATTATGGACGAAGTTATGCTGACGAACAACTACCGGAAACATATTATGAAGGACGGGACGGTTGACGTGTGTCGGGCATGCCACCGTCCGGGGACACATAATTTCTGGGTGTTCTCGTCTGGCTAACGGAGAGTACTTGCATAGACACAACCTCGTTGCTAGGATTATCCACCAGCAAATTGCTTTGAAATACAACCTTGTGGAATCAGAAGTGCCGTACTATAAGTATGCGCCCGACCCAGTTCTCGATAATGGTAATATCACGTTGTATTGGGATCGACCTATCGTCACTGACAGGACTATTGTTGCCAATAAGCCTGACATTGTGGTGATAGATCGATTGGAGCGTCACGCAATGATTGTTGATATCCCACATGACGAGAACCTCGT
The DNA here is from genome assembly GCA_949152445.1 of Cerastis rubricosa. Classification (NCBI taxonomy): domain Eukaryota; kingdom Metazoa; phylum Arthropoda; class Insecta; order Lepidoptera; family Noctuidae; genus Cerastis; species Cerastis rubricosa. Next base: position 11,784,438 of record OX424548.1, on the reverse strand, counting down.
GAAAGCAGAGAAAGATAAGCAATTCAAATATCTAGATCTGGCTCGCGAGGTTGTCGACATGTGGGATGTGAATACAGCAGTCATTGTGCCGATAGTCGTGTCGGCCAATGGCTTAATTGCCAAAAGCCTCGACCAACATCTTAGTAGGCTTTCGCTCGACAGCTGGATCAAGGGCTTGATTCAGAAAGCAGTACTTCTGGACACGGCGCGTATTGTTAGGAGGTTCCTCTCTCAAGAGCCCTGACCACCGGTAGCTCGGACCCTGTTCCCAATGCTGGTGGGCTACTATTTTTTATATTTTTAAATGTTTTTTTTTTATATAACCTTTTAAAAATATTTAAAAATGTAATTAGTATGCAAGTAAATAAATAAAGGAAATAATAATATATACAACGTGTTGTTTTGCAACCTCGTCAAATTTAAGGAGGTAACTATGCTAATGATTCTCGTCCCGAATCAATAATAAAATTGGTAGGTAATTTTTGATTTTAAGCTCATTTACGGAAATCGGTAAGTGTGAAAAACCCGTGTTTTAAACTAGGGACGTCTGATTCTTGCCTTATAACCGCGCCTCCACAAATACAAACAATCTCAAACGTTTATTTGATCATTTCTTATTCCCTAAACCACGTTAAGGGGGTTATTCTGAAATACTAACAAACATAAACAACCAAAAAAATCTGCGTTTATTAGTAATTAACTAGGTACCGTAATTTTAATTGATTATTTATGTCTTGTGTGACAACCTCCTAAATTTTGACGAGGATGCAAAACAACACCTTGTATAATATTTAATATAATATTATAAAGAGGAAAGATTTGATTGTTTGTTTGTTTGTTTGCATTGAATAGGCTCCGAAACTACTGGTCCGATTTGAAAAATTCTTTCAGTGTTAGATAGCCCATTTAATGAGGAAGGCTATAGGTTATATATCATTACGCGACGACCAATAGGAGCAGCAATGAAAACGAAAACGAAAGCGAAAACGGGAAAAATATGACGCAAACGAAGTTGCGCCGGACAGCTAGTTCTTTTATAAAAACCGGCCAAGTGCGAGTCGGACTCGCGCACGAAGGGTTCCGTACCATTATTTAAAAAAAAAAAAAAAACTTTTTTGTATGAGAGCCCCCCTTTTATATTATTTTTTTTCTGTTTTTATTATTTGTTGTTATAGCGTCCACAGAAATACATAATCTGTAGAAATTTCAACTGGCTAACTATCACGGTTCATGAGATACAGCCTGGTGGCAGACGGACGGACGGACGGACGGACAGCGAAGTCTCAGTAATAGGGTCCCGTTTGACCCTTTGGGTACGGAACCCTAAAAACCAGTATTCTTTCTTGAATTAAATTCCAAAACGTGACAAACTTCTTTCACCAAATCCATCATTTGATTGTTGACAGAAAATCACGAATAGCTAGAATGCCAATGTTCGCAAACGTTTTATTCGTCCAATATTGGTTCAGCGTGCCAAAAAAGAACAAATGACTTTGTCAAACATTTGTCGGACAAGTTTTAAATTGAATCACGCTCTGGGTACTGTGTCACGTCGTTCAGAACTTTTTAACGGCACTACAGCGTGAAACTAGAGCTGTACTATGTATAAATATTTTTCATGAACGGTGGATATTTCACTCAACTTTTCACCGGTTTAGAGCTATACTTCTAAACTAAAATATTACTTTTATAATATTTATTTAATACTATGAAGCTCTGTATGGTGTCGGACGTAAAGAATAGCACCATCCCATATCTTCCCGTGGGTGTCGTAAGAGGCGACTAAGGGACTTGCCAGAGAATGGGCAGCAGCGTTCTCTGTGCTTTTGTAACAACCGTACTGCGATCACCAATCCGCCTGCCAAGCGTGGCGATTATGGCAAAAACCCCCAAAATGTCAATGTGGCGACACTTGAGGGAGGCCTTTGTCCAGCAGTGGATGTCTTTTGGGCTGAAATGATGATGATGATGATGACTATGAAGCTGAAGAGTTTGTTTGTTTCTTTGGTTGAACACGCTAATCTCGGGAACTACTGGTTCAAATTGAAAAAATATTTTTGAGTTGAATAGCCCATTTATAATACGGCTAAATAACATCACGCTAAGGCCAATGGGAGCAGATCATCAATGACAAATGTTGCAAAAACGACGAAAAGGTGACGCAGACGAAGTTGCGCGGGTCAGCTATAGTGTTTATATATTTTTCATGAACGGTGGACATTTTACTGAACTTTTCACAGCTTTAAGTTTAGAATCAAACTTTAACAAGAAGATAAAAGAAAATGTTCGTCTGATGGTTCATTTAGCTACGTGTTCATCAAAAAGGAGTCTAAACTTATATGACTTACATTCAATAGAGTTTGTGTTGTATTTTACACAGTACAGGTTGTATTGTAGTCAAGTTAGAATGATGATATAGCTAAATGTGCGTTGACTTATGAGATGACGTCTAAAGAAGAAACATGTAATAAGAAGACTTTGACTAACATATTATAATACAAGTCGTACTCGTATTGTACACAATACAGGTTGTATTGTATATTAGTCATACAAGTTTGAATGATGCTACAACTAGAAAGACGTTGACTAATGAGATGACGTCTAATGAAGAAACATGTAATAAGAAGACATTCGGTGCCAACTAAGTAAATTAGGATAAGGGCAGAAGAATTGTGAGTTATCTTCTTTATGTTCCAGTTTTTCTTCAGAAGGCAGAATCAGCATATTAGGGATCGGTTAAATCTGAAGTAAATTTCTAGGAAAATCAGTCTGTTATTGTTTATTCTTTGGTATTTGGTCAGTTAGTTAGCACCACCAGCCTAGACTTTTCGCAAACTATCTTGGGGTCGGCTTCCAGTCTAACCGAATGCAGCTGAGTACCAGTATTTTACATGAAGCGAATGCCTATCTGATCTCCACAACCCAGTAACTGGGTAATACGATACTCCTTGGTAAGACTAGATGACAGACTTTCGGCTTCTGAAAGTCGAATCTACAAATAATTTGTAGATCTTTGACAGTTTCGCCATTACGCACGTTAAGCCATCGGGACCAATGGCTTATATTTAACATAATTGAAGGAGTTTTCCCAGTAAGTAGAACCATGAGTACATTCTTTTATATAATCATTCTTATTTTACCAATTATGTGAACTACGGGTACATTATTTTGCAAAAATACCTATGGTTCACTCATTAGGTGAACCAAGGGTACAGAAAGTTAATCGTGGAACACCTAGGTCAGAAAGGAACGTGCTTTACAAGGCACGGCACGGAGGAAACTCGGTATGTAATTATGGTCACCTATCCACGGACCAACCTCGGCAAGCAAGACTTAACCTTATAGATCGACCCATGTGGCTGTTATTATTTAGCCACGAGCTCCTCCGTCAGTAAGTTAGCGAATAGACTTATTATCAGCATGCAGGAGTTTCGGCCCCGTTACTCATAAAAGGCAGGAGGCACGGTTGAAGCCCCCGAATAAGGTTATTTTTTTGTTTTTGGGTTTTGTTATTTACACTCTTTGCCTCTATACCACAATAGAGTACAGTAAACAAACAATTACAGTTGGAAACTGAATCACGCTCTAGCATCACGGCGTTCAGAGCCTTTCTTCGCTGTTATTGTTGCGAAAGTACCAACTCTTTAATATTTCATGAAATTCTCCCTCAGTGTAACATTGTGTTTTTATATTTTCCTCATAGTCCTATATAGTCTTTTGTATTTGGTATAAACAGTACGTTGTTATTTTATTCTTTTGTTTGTGAATTTAACTGCTATGTTGACCTACCCTTTGATTCTGAAATGGCTGTTAAATGTTTTTTCAAGCTGCTTTCATTGTGGTTAAATATTAATATTTAAATGGTTAATATAATTGGTGTAAAACTACCCTTAACGAAGCCGAAAGGCACTTATATTTTTATGATTTTTTTGAAGTGAAAACTTCTTTAGCGACTTGGTGCACTTTTGTGAAGGGTAAAAAATGTTACACTCGCGTGAGGACTGTCAGATTTTTTTAATGAAGTCGTTACGAAGGAATTTGAACTTTATGACATCTGTCATTGAGTTTGGGTTTCAAAAACTGGAAAGTCCGTAAGACGGATTGTAATAGTTCTGATGTGTTAAATTTTTTATGTGGGACACGGAAGTGCCCCCGCCAAGACGAACCAAGCGAAGCGCAAGGGCACTACCTACCTTTTCTCGAAGTGTTTCATCGTTTTTTTGAACCCTCATAGAGTTGGTTTCCGATGCACCAGATAGTTCATATTCTCAGGATATGATGTCAATAATAGACTAATTAAACATACAAAGTCTCAATTGAATAGCTATAATACTTTAGATTTAATTGATATCAAAAATACACCGATTTCGTCACTGACACACTGATGATCATCAAAAAGTTTGTATAATTCCTGAAGTGCTAGAAAGCTGAAATTTGGTATGTGATCTAAGTTTAATATACAACCAACAAAAAAAAACATAAACTTATAACTTTCGCCCTCCATCCCCTAAAATGGGGGGGGGGTGGAAGTTTGTATGAGATTTCAAGATGTTAGGGTATTTCCTGAAGTGCTACAAAGCCGAAATTTGGTATGTAAACAAAGTTCAGTATACAAAAAAACTCTACCGTGCCCCCAGATAAGCTTACAAAAAGAACTGAAATCCGACCAAAAACATTTCATGTAAAATGTTGCCAATACGACCACATAAGGTTTGCCCTGTGAAAAAGATATCAGATCTCATGTAGAACCAAGCTTCTGAATCTACATGGCCTAACTCTACCGACCCTAACTTCACAAATTCTACATATCAGTAAAAATGTATGGCTTGGCTGTTTCGTTACAAACTAAAAATCAGAAACTAAATATTCGCATCATCTCCACGACGCGACGGTAGCGAAACGGCGAAGCCATACATTTTTACTGATATGTAGAATTTGTGAAGTTAGGGTCGGTAGATTTAGGCCGTGTAGATTCATAAGCTTGGCTCTACATGAGATCTGATATCTTTTTCACAGGGCAAACCTTATGTGGTCGTCTTGGCAACATTTTACATGAAATGTTTTTGGTGGGATCTAATATAAATAGTCATGTTTGTGTACAATAGCGCAATAAATGAATATTGTATTTAACACATAAATTATAGTACTTTAATACTGATAATTAAAGCAATTCGTGCAAAATATTCCTTAACCATTCCAAAATATCAAAAATGCACAACATTAATATTCAAGTTTTCACTTCTGCCGGCACTCCCGGAGTGCAATCCGTTTTTTTTACCTTTAGAGCTTACCTGGGCACCTTCTAGTTACGGAGATATTTGGGGCACTGTGTCCTACCGTAAAACGTGATTATTCACACCAAATTAAAAAAAAAATTGCGTAAAGTTACTTATATTGATGTTCAGAATCCTTGGTTGACGGCTTCGTGACGAGTCCGTTTAAACCTTGAATTATAAGGGTTAACCTGTTTATTGGTTAATTAAAAGAAATGGGTTATAGGTTTATGTAACCGTTTAATCTTTTAAACGTCCGGTAAAATCAATTATTAGGGTTACGTCGTACCTCGAAAGGAAAAAACGAAACCCTTATAGGATCACTTTGTTGTCCATCCGTCTGTCTGTCTGTCAAGACCCTTTTTCTGAGGACCGCGTAGAGGTATCAAGCTGAAATTTAAATATCAAATACTAAGGTCTACTGTCCCTTAGAGCTGTGAAAAAAAATCAAACTTCTAAGCCAACGCAATCAAAAGATACAGCCGTTTATGATACAAATTTCCGCAAATTTTCGACACTCGCAAGGGAATCATAACCTACAGGGTACTTACTTCCCGTGAACTCAGAATCTTGAAATCTGGTACGAAGCAACGTCTTATAGGACATATAAATGAAAAATTGCGAAAACCGTAAATTTTTAGTTACATCATATAAATATCTACAGGTTTGTATGGAAACCTCGGTGCGCGAGGCCGACTCGCACTTGGCCGGTTTTTTTTCATTGAGATCTAGTCAGCATTTGTACGCCCAAAACTTTCATATTTTTTCAGCCATATAAAACTACCTACGCCTACATATGACCCCAATTTCGTATAACAATAAGGCTCAACGGAATTATTCGGATCTTTGATATATTCGTTACATAAGCATATTTGAAAAAGTAGGGATGGGTCTTTTCCTTTGTTTTTTCTCTTCGGTCCTGATTCAGCTATTTCAAGGGTTAAAAGCAAATACTTACTATGGAGATTGTGATCTAGTTACAGTACTAGGCATCAAAGAGTATTTGTTCGGGTCTGTGTGTTCTTAAATGATAATATCCACGCTTTTTTCGATCAGGATAGGTACATGATGATGCTGATGCCATCTACCACGGCCTACGGCTTTCTAGGGTGTCAAGAGCTTTAGTGTGCTGCTCCTTCATGTGCTCTCAAGTGGCTAGCATACCCAACTTTGGCCGAACAAATTCCGAGCACAAAACGGACATGTCAGAAACCATTGAGGATATTGTCGGGTATAGCTGGAGGTGGAACTGGTACTTTCTCCTCTCTTCAAACGCGTTGACCTGCCGATGCACACGGCTCCTCCACTCGGGTCGAGTTTGAGTCTGCTTTTCCCATACAAAGAGGTCAATTTCGCATCTTTTTAAGTGTCTTTTCTGAACATCCTTGAAACTAACAGAGCAAACAAAAGCCGCGTAGCCGTAACATAACATCACGCCTGTAATCCCCGAAGGGTTGGCAGAGGTGTACATAACAGTACACCCACATTTAGCCAGTTATGTTTAAGTCCCATGTAACAGGGAGCGAGCCTATTGCCGCTAACCGTCATCGCAGCATAATCTAGTTTCTTTCATAAGTTCGATATACTAGCTACTGCTCTTCATTCGTAACTTTTCATCGTCATCGTCATCAGCCGATAATGTTCCCACTGCTGGGACACAGGCCTCCTCTCTATGAGAGGGAGTAGGCTGTAATCCACCACGTGGGCCCAGTGCGGGTTGGTAGATGTCACATGTCTTCGATTTTTTGGTTCTAGGACATGCCGGTTTCCTCACGATGTTTTCCTTCACCGTTTTTGAGGGCAGCGGTGATGAAATAAATTACACAAAATAATCCACCGCTGCTCTCTAACGTAACTTTTAATAAGAGGCTAAATCACCAATCTACATAAATAATATTTAATACAAAAATGAGGTATTTTGATGACATAATACACATGTAGGTTGCTATAATGTTGAAAAAACAATCTTCTTGATGGATATTTCATGTCCGACACAAATGATATTTTGATGAGAATTTTTTATTAGATATTATAGAGTAAGTAATTTGTTTAGTGAGACATTGTGATGTATCTAGGCCTATAGAGTTTCCGACAAGCAGTCTTACCAAAGGGTATCGTATGGCCTAGTAACTGAATTGTAAAGGTCAGATAGGCAGTCGCTCTATGTAAAACAGTAGTATTCAGCTGCGTCCGGTAAGACTTAATGCCGATTCAAATATAATTGAGACAAGCTTGGACAGATGACGAAAGCATTGTTTTTGACGTGACAACGTCTAATAAATCGATGATCGCCGGCTGCACGCACGAAAAAGGATGACTCATTGTAACGTTACGCTCGACGATTGAATCGAGAGCGCTGCACGAGCGCGCGAAAGACACGATCGGCTTGAGCGTTTGGCTTGCTATTCATAAAAGTATGCAATCATTTCATCAATGTTTTGTTATGACGTTGTCACGTTAAACTATCGTCCGTAAACCGACGTTTTATCAAGAAAACGGTCACTGAACTGTTTTGTGTCATACCCTTTGTTTCTGTCTCAGGTTAATTTTTAATCACTTAGCGTAGCAAGAAACATTAATTGGTGTAATAACCGAAAATACATTGAATCGTTTTACTGAAACTGGTTAGAAGCTACCTATACAGATAATTGTTACGTCAAATTTAGTTTTTGTAATATCGAAACGTGTCGGACTTTAGGCTGAACATAAAATTTTATTTCTCCAACATCTAGGGCACCTGGTTCGATACTAATCTAATAACATTTCAATAAAGAAAATGTCTTTGGAACAGGAAAGGTACGAGCAATGTAAAAAGCTTAAAATTTTACGTTGGTTTATAATCCCATCAACATCTGTCCATCCATTTCCCAACTATACATTGGGGTCGGCTTCGAGTCTAACCGAAGCAGCTTAATACCAGTATTTTTCATGCAGCGACTGCCTATCTGACCCCCACAACCCAGTTAGTACTGCTGTGTAATACGACACCTCTTGATAAGACTGTTTGTCGCCCTTTCTGGCCGTTGAGAGAGTTTACGCCTTACGACATTTCATACAAAATTTAAAGTCCTTATTTTCTGAAATAAATTACTAAAAACATTTTCGAAAAATAGTGTTACAGTTTAATTAGACCGGTTATAAATTATCTCTTCTTTTTTTTTAAAGACATTTCGAAATTGTTTTAGTAACTTTTTAGACCTAAGTATGTATCCTGTTCATGCGTATGAAGTTTCATTAAAATTGGTTATGTCATTTTGGAAAATAAGGACTTGAAAGTTTGTATAAAATACTAAAAGGCGTATAGTACGCTCTTAACGACTGTCAAAGATCAACAAATGACAGCCGGGACCGACAGCCTAAAGTGCTTTCCGAGGCACGGAGAAAACGTGACACTTAAATACATATAACAGGCAAAATGTGGATGTACTGCAGCCGTTTCAAGGCATCCACAGGTTTGTCCGGTTAAGCAGTAGCCAGCCTCAAAGGCTGAACTGCGAGATGCCATTATCAAAAAAAAAAAAAAAACGTACTGTAGTCGCTGTAGATAAGCCTCTACCTTACCCTTTAGGGATTTCAGGCGTCATGTTATGTTATGTGTCACCTTAGATTAATGGCTTTAGTCGATACTGACCTTTTATTACCGTCTAAGAATAGATTTATAGAACCGTTAAGTGCGTCCGTAAATTATTTATCAGCTTTAGCTTCAATAAAAGTTTTATTTCTCCTGCCTGACATTGTACAGTGTGAATTATGAAGCGCTTCTGTGTCATTTTGAGTACAGATGGCCTACCATGACGTCTTAAAACGTTATTGTTTTACCCATTTTACAGTGTGGGAAAGAGATGGTGCTAGACATCCTGTATAGCTCCGTCTCTTTCCCACACTGGAATAAGAGTAAAACAATACTGCTTTTAGACGTCGTTGTAGGTCAGCAGTAGATCGATTATCGAAAAATTATCAGTAGCTGCTGTAATTTGGAAGTTGGCGGTGGACCTTATTAGTGATGTTCTTCAGAAAGGTCAAGTGTGTAGTACTCGCACCGCATGCGTGTATGACTAGATGTACTAACCGCAAAAGGCTAGCATTCTGTGGTGTCCACCTGTTCTGATTCTGGCTAAAACGCTTTAGTAGTATGTGTATAAGCGGAAGTATAAAAGAAAATTTTCATCATCATCATCATTTCAGCCGAAAGACGTCCACTGCTGGACATGGGCCTCCCCCAAGTTTCGCCACATTGACATAACATGGGGGGTTTTGCCATAATCGCCACGGTTGGCAGGCGGGTTGGCAATCGCAGTACGGTTGTTGCAAAAGCACAGAGAACGCTGCTGTCCATTCTCTGGCAAGTCGCCTCTTACGACACCCACAGGAAGATAAGGGATGGTGCTATTCTTAACGTCCGACACCATAAAGAACGACGAAAAGAAAATTTTAACTTTCCTGAAATTCTGGAAAACCAAAGAGTACAATAGTCTTTTTTAAAAACGACATTATTTTCAAGAAAATACTATGAATAACATAACAAAAATCTTCAGTGATCAATCACCGAATGTCAGGCAAAGACATTCAACTCCATTCAGCCTACGCTTATGTAATTCAGCCTCATACGTCACTTGGGAGGAAAGATTTTCCCGATCACGTCACTGATCGTTTATGTTCCCGCCACATGATACATGACGTAACCATTTTGATATTTTGTGGTAGTATTATTTTGATCAGCTGGCCTACCATGACGTCTTAAAGCAGTATTGTTTTATTCTTATTCCAGTGTAGGAAAGACACGGAGCTATGCAGGATGTCTAGCGCCATCTCTTTCCCACACTGGAAAAGGAGTAAAACAATAATGTTTTAAGACTTCATGGTAGGTCACCTGGATGCTAAGGGGGATGTGTAGTGTAACTCGAATGGATAAAATATGAAATGGCCACATCAGAGGAAGGTCAAGGAAAAGGTGAATGAATTGTGAGAGGAATGATATGAAAGAGAAAGGAGTAAATTATGCCGTGACTTCTGATTAGGAAGAATGGAAGACGAAAACGTGTTGCGCCGACCTCAAGTAGAATGGGACAAGGGTAGGTAGATGATGACCTCAGAGGAAGTCGAGAGTGAAGCCGGGTACCGAAAAATTGTTTTGGATTTGGTTGTCATGGTATGAGCATGTGATGCGGAGGAATGAGGGTCTAATGTCGTCAGGACTGTTTTGAGTACGAAAGTGGATGCCTATAGTATATATACAACGTGTAACGTTAAATGCGCAAAACCTCAGACACCCCAAATGATTTTTAATTCAATTGACCTAATTCTGAGGGAAAAAAAAATCATTAAAAAAAACTTAAAGGTTTTATGTGCTGTTTTAGTTTTACTGGAAATTCTGATCTTTTCTTTCTTTCATTCTTTATTCCCGCGAATGAGAAAATTTAAATTGGACGACAAACATTTGTGTTTGTTTACCTATTTTGGCGGGTTTGCAAACGCTATGGCTTGACTTATGAAAAAATAGACAGAGACATTTTTAATGAAGATTTTTTGAAAAAATGTGACCTATATTAAAAAGTGGTTCAATTGACTCTGCTCGTTATACTGATCAAACTATTTTCAGGTTTTGCGTAATTAACGTTACACGTTGTATATACCTGTTTTGAGTACGAAAGTGTATGCCTCGGGGTAGGCTAAAGAAACTATGGATGGACTGTGTGAAGGATGACATGGCAAGATGATATGGCTCGAAATGAAGTGACTACTGAGATGAGGATTAATGGACAAGTACAAGTACGGATGAAGAAGACCTGCTACATAAGTTTTTAAACTGACATGGTCACTAACTCTATCAATAACACCGACCAACGACACCCACCCGCATCAACTTCAGTTTATCCGTGATCATGGCGTTTGCAACAGCGCCGAAATATCGGGAACACGAAACAAATAATAAACATGGTAAATATCCCGTTACTAGTGTTATTGTCCTGCTAGGTACATCATGATCAGCCTATAAGGTTTCGACTGCTGGGATACAAGCCTCCTCTCTATGAGAGGGAGTAGGCTGTAATCAGTAATCCACCACGCGGGCCCAGTGCGGGTTTGTAGATGTCACATGTTTTCGAATTTTTAGTTCTCGACGCCGGTTTCCTTCACCGATTTTGAGAGCAGCGGTGATGAAATAAATTACACAAAGTATCTGCGGCTGCCTGGGTTCGGACCCACGGCTTACTGCTCGTAAGTCGGAGCTGCCACCGCTGGACCACCGCTGCTCTCTGACCACCGCTGCGCTCGGACCACCGCTGCTCTCAGAGACAGACATGCTACGCCGACCCCAAATAAATTGGGATAAGTGCAGGAGAATGAATGATGCCATGATCTTTTATTATTTTGTGGTTTATCATCCTCCGTTCGACCAGCCTTACCAAAGGGTTTCGTATTAACCAGTTCTAACTGGGTTGTGGAGGTCTGATAGGCAGTCGCCATGTAAAATACTAGTAGTCAGCTGCATTCGGTGAGGAGCTAGTGGCTAAATAATAACAGCCGCACGGGTCGGGGGTTGGTCCGTGGATGGGTTACCATAATAACATACCGTGTTTCCTCCGTGCCTCGGAAAGCACGTTAAGCCGTTGGTCCTGGCTGTCATTTGTAGATCTTTGACAGTCGTTACGAGTAGTCAGAAGCCAAAAGTCTTAAATCCAGTCTTACCAAGGGGTTTCGTATTTCCCAGATACTTGGTTGTGGAGGTCAGAAAGGCAGTCGCTTCATGTAAAATACTGGTACTCAGATGCAACCGATTAGACTGGAAGCCCACCCCAAAGTTCGATCGTTGGTTTATTCATCATCTGCCTAGCCTTTTCTCAAACTATCTTGGGGTCGGCTTCCAGTCTAACCCGATGCAGCTGTGTATCAGTATTTTACATGAAGCGACTGCCTATCCGACCTCCACAACCCAGTAACTGGGTAATACGAAACTCATTGGTAAGACTGGATGTCAGACTTTCGGCTTCTGACTACTTGTAACGACTGTCAAAGATCTACAAATGACAGCCGGGACCACCGGCTTAACGTGCTTTCCGAGGCACGAAGGAAACTCGGTATGTAATTATGGTCACCCATCCACGGACCGACCTCGGCAAGCACAGCTTAACCTTAAGATCGACCCGTGCGGCTGTTATTTAGCCACGAACTCCTCTGATTGTTGGTTAATTATAGACCGTTTATTATTTACTGTGACGTGGGCGTTCAGCGTCAGCCATTTTAAAAATAGGCGTCAAATAAATTCGAACGGGCTATTTGTGTTGGTTTGCTCTAAAATGTTATTTTTGTTGTTTTATTTAAAGTGAATAATTGGAGGTTCTGACGGCGGCGTTGTTATATTTAGATTCTGATGACGTTTATTCGAATTAATGTTTCTTTAGGATTAGCTTTGCCCGCAGTTTCGGTCAAGTTATGGTTGGAAAATATTCAACGGGAACGTCCTTTATGATTATAGCCTATAACACTCGGGGTAATGTATCGCCAGTTGTTTAAGTCCCATTTAATAGGGGTGAGCCTTTTGCCATCAACCGGGCACAAATCCAGGCTGCTATTCAAAAAATATTGGTAGAAAAATCCAATAACACTTTGCTCGAGCTGGGAATCGAACCCTGGACGTCATGCTCAGCAGTCCTGCTTGCCACTGCTAGACCAACGAAGCGTGGAGGGCGAGGCGTGATGTTATTTTATGTAATACTAGCTGATACCCGCGACTTCGTTCGCGCGGAAATTTTAAGGTGTATGTGAGAGACTGCCTCGTTGGTAAAGTGGTCGCAAGCACGTCTGCTGAGCTTGAGGTCCCGGGTTCGATTCTCGGATCGGGTAAAGTGTTATTGGGTTATTCCATCAGGAATTTCTCAGTAGCAGCCACGAAGTCTGGATTTAATGTCGGGCCCGGTTGATGGGGCTCGCCCCCTATTACATAGAGCTTCAACATTACTGGCGAAATGTGGATGTGCGATTAGACGAAATATGGCGTGATGTATTGTTGTTATGTGTGAGAACTGACGGTCTGATCGTAATGTGATTATGTGGGTGATGACTACAAAGGGCGTGCTTTAGGGTGGTGTAATTCTGGGCGGCAGAGGTCCGAAACAAAATTAAAAGGCGTTGAAGCGACACTATAATATGGCTTAAAAGCTGGAACATATTTTTTTCAAAGTGAACAATACGGAGCATTGTTGGGCACTATATTTTTTTTCAAAAGTTTTGTATACAATAAAAAATGTCGTAACAATGACCGTCACCACGTGCAAGTTTTGGCTTCATGAAACACGTGAACAATCAACAAATAATTGACCGTCTGAGAAGCATGGAGTAGGTACCCAAAAGAATGCCTGCTACTTTTTAGGTATGGCCCTGACATTTATTGATCGTCATTGCAAAAGCTTATTTTAAGGGAAATTACTACCTGTTAATAAAAATTGGAATGGCAAGTCATTTAGAATATTTAGCATGCGTCGAATTAAAACGCTCTCTCTTTTAGCAACTCCTGTAATGATGGTGGTTTCGGGGGTATGAGGAACAGGGTGTAAAGTTCCTCAATACTCCATTGAAAAGGGGAGGATCCTCCGACCAGACAGGTGTTGTGTCTGGTGGGCAACTACCCGACAGTTGTTGTCGGGTTTCTCTATATAGTCTTAAGTCGATGTAAACTTTGCTTGCGAGATGTAGGCAATTGATGTTCATAGATGGCGCTGTAGTACTTTTTGTAGGTCGCTACATCACTCTCCTCCGGAGACCAGAGTCGATAGTCGAATGAGTCAGCTTGTAGTATTATACCGTGTCAGTTGGAATTTCGTAGCCGCATTGTTCACGGTGAGTCGGAACAGACTGCGGTGGTGAGGCGAACCCCAGTGAGTCGGGACCGGCGCTGCGTTTGCTCCAGTCCGTCAGACATAGTGCAGCGCTGCGATGTGGCAGCCAGCTTGAAAGGTGTCGACCGGAGGCAGAAGCTCTCGACTGGCCGAAAATGCAGTGTGCTGTGCCAACGTCCCTTGATGAGAGGCTGAGGGTGCTGACCAGGAATGCGTTTCGGCTGCATGCTGGTGGTCAGGAATACCCATTTGAAGCTGGCTGGCTGTGAGACTCGCTGCTCGAAAGCTTGAGAGAAGTGATGATGATGACGTCACGTTGCTCGAAGTCTGCGCTGACGTCCATTTCGGTGTCACCAGTTTAGGGGTATGAACAGGGTGTAAAGTTCCTCAATACTCCATTGAAACGGGAGGATCCTCCAATCAGATAGGTGTTGTGTCTGGTGGGCAACTGCCCGACAGTCTGTTATTGTCAGGTTTCTTTATATATAAAGAAACCCGAAAACCCGAATCGACTTAAGACTGTAGTCTTAAGTCGATTTAAACTTTGCTTGCGAGATGTAGGCAATTGATGTTAGTTCTTCAGTCGCGTCATAGATGGCACTATAGTACTTTTTGTAGTAAGTTGTTTTTTGTAGGTCGCTACAGTGGCTTTGTAATATTACTGCTAAGCTTTGTGATACGAAGCCTGGTGCCGTTGCACAGTCTGGGTACATCAAAGTTTCGCATCAGCAGAACTAAAACGCCAAGTTTAAGCTTCATCTTATGGGAACGGCACGCCCGTTAGCTCCAGGGAGTTGAAAAATTCAACGGGGTGTGTAGGACTACCGTCATTAGCCATCACAGTGTCTACGGATGTGTATACTTTAAAATCGCCGACGATCATGTCTTAAATTTCGTTTAGTTTATGACCCACTCGTTCTTTAATCACTATTTATTTTGAATGGTTAAAAAAACGAAAACTATTTTGTAAAGATTTGAAAATCATAAAGCATTAAAATAAAAAAAATACCTAGTTACAAAAAGTGAACACCGGTTGGGGATCAAACTCGCGTTGTTTTGGAAAACTTACAGCATTAAAAAATTTCCACAAAAAGTGCATACTGACTGCGGATACGAACTTGAAACCTTTTGCTTGGCAGGGCGGTCATAGAACCGCCAGGCTAGTTACTTTGATGACAAATGGTTTAAAATAGCCGTTCTAATGCTTGTCATGACAGTTGTCAGTTGTCAAACAGTTGAGAAATGTGAACTTAATGCAATATTGCTCATCCCCCTAAGTTATTAGCGTGATAATATATAGCCTATGTTACTCGGTAAAGATGTAGCTTTCTAATGGTGAAAGAATTTTTAAAATCGGTCTAGTAGTTTTTGAGTTTATTCGTTACATACAAAAATACAAATCTTTCCTCTTTATAATATTAGTGTAGACTAGCTGTCCGGCGCAATTTCGTTTGCGTCACATTTTCCCCGTTTTGGCAGCATTTTTCAATGCTGCTCCACTCCTATTGGTCGTAGCGTGATGATATATAGCCTATAGCCTTCCTCGATAAATGGGCTATCTAACACTGAAAGAATTTTTCAAATCGGACCAGTAGTTTCGGAGCCTATTCAATGCAAACAAACAAACAAACAATCAAATCTTTCCTCTTTCCTCTTTCCTCTTTATAATATTAGTTTAGAAGTTTAGACTAGCTGTCCCACGCAACTTTGTCTGCGTCACATTTTCCCCGTTTTCGCACCATTTGTCATTGCTGCTCCGCTCCTATTGGTCGTAGCGTGATGATATATAGCCTTCCTCGATAAATGGGCTATCTAACATTGAAAGATTTTTTAAATCGGATCAGTAGTTCCTGAGATTAGCGCGTTCAAGCAAACAAACAAAGAAACAAACTCTTTAGCTTTATAATATTAGTATAGATATAGTTATAGGTATAGATTAAAAAACTTTTAGCCGTAGTCATTATTCGTGGAATCGTTGCGAACTTAGAATGTACGTAGAATTTTATTAATTCTGAAACTAAAATTTTACATTGTCATTTTAGAGCTCAAGTTTATTATTCGATATGAATTGTATAATGTAAAAATGTTTTTACTATATTTTTATGCTGATTATGTTTTTTGGCCTTAGAATTTTTTAGTTGTATTTATCCACCGGCGAATTTCAAAGTAGATATATATACTAGCCACGTAGCTATTTTTTTTGAAGCACATAACTTAACAAAATACACTGATAGACATATTGAGAGGAACGTTCATCATCATCATCATTTCAGCCCAAAAGACGTCCACTGCTGGACATAGGCCTCCCCCAAGTGTCGCCACATTGACATTTTGGGGGGTACGTTAAAATAGGTGAAATAATATTTTATATGATTTCTTTACGCACTTGCCATCTCCATCATCATCTGCCTAGCCTTTTTCCCAAACTATCTTGGGGTCGGCTTCCAGTCTAACCGGATGCAGCTGAGTACCAGTATTTTACATGAAGCGACTGCCTATCTGTCCTCCACAACCCAGTAACTGGGTAATACGATTCCCCTTGGTAAGACTGGATGTCAGACTTTTAGCTTCTGACTACTCGTAACGACTGTCAAAGATCTACAAATGACAGCCGGGACCAACGGCTTAACGTGCTTTCCGAGGCACGGAGGAAACTCGATATGTAATTATGGTCACCCATCCACAGATCCACAGACCAACCTCGGCAAGCACGGCTTAACCTTAAAGATCGACCTGGGCTATATAACTATAAATAATTTTAAAAAGAAAGATTTTGATTGTCTTAATTATCCGAGTATCATTTGTTTTTTTTGTGGGTATGTATGAGTCAATTTAATTAATGTGTTCTGTAAGTAAGTTTGCTGATGTTAACTGTGTTTTACAATTTCAAGTTTGGTTTACATTTAATTATTTTTTAAAAGACGCTTGTCAATTTCAACAGTCATAATGACATTAGGAAAGTAGGTTACAAGTACCGGCCTACAAAAGGGTGGGTAACCTCAAAATGATTTCCTAACACCGTTCCACCAATTTTGTCACGGAACGCGACATCTTTTCAGCGGGCCTGACAGACAGTAATCATAACACGAAATAATAAAAAGTAACGATCGGAACCTTTTATATTAATCGGCAATTTTAACACCAATCGACCCTTTTTATGAAAAGCTACGTTTTCACTTAGAGATAGACCGAAGTCCAATGGGTGGCATAAAAACTCTGATACCTACTAGGTTAGGCACTAACCACACGAAAAAAACCGGCCAAGTGCGAGTCGGACTCGAGCACCGAGGGTTCCATACAAAAATTATTAAAAATATTTTATTATAAGATGTAACTATAAATTTACGGTTTTCGCAATTTCTCCTTTATGTGTGCTATAAGACGTTGCTTCGTACCAAATTTCAAGATTTTGAGTTCACGGGAAGTACCCTGTAGGTTTTGATTCCTTTGCGAGTGTCGAAAATTTGCGGCATAAACGGCTGTATCTTTTGATTGCGTTGGCTGAGTTGACCTAAGTATTTGATATACATTCCAGCTTGATACCTCCACGCGTTCCTGAGAAAAAGGGTCGTGATAGACAGACAGACGGACGGACGGACAACAAAGTGATCCTATAAAGGTTCCGTTTTTTCCTTTCGAGGTACGGAACTTTAAAAAAAGAACTAAGATGTTTGAAAAGCGTAAAAAGCAAGGTTGTGTCCGCTAAACACAACCTTGCTTTTTAGAGTTACGTACCCTAAAAGGGAAGAGGCATCCATATAGGGTCACTTTGTTGCCCGTTTATATTAAATACTCAGATTTACGGTCTCTTTCAGCTGTGAAAAAATCAAACTTGCAAGTTAAAGCGATCAAAAGATATGACCGTTTATACAGGATGCAACGGAAGGGGTATATTTACATACAGCTGTTATATTTTTTTCACTATTACGATGTTTGTCCGATGGAGAAACATGTTCAGTTTGATCCTATAGAGCATATTTTGCGATTTCACAAGAAAATTAAAATCTAACATTATACCTACAAAAGTGCAATACCTACACGGTCAAAAAGTATGGAACAGTTGATTTAAAGAAAATACCCATGAGAAATTGTGATGTGGAGGGGTTCAGAGTCATGTACTCAGTACGTCGTAACCGTTTTCGCGTCGAAGTCCTTTCCACCCTGTATAGAGAAATACAGGCGTAACAGCACCCGTAGAAACGGGCTATTTCGACGGAAGAATCGACAAACTGACACACTGTCTATCTGTCATTATGTCGATTCTTCCGTAGACAATACACGTTTCTACATGGTCATGCTACGCGTGCTGGTATGTTTAGAAAACAACAGTAGATATCTATAGAGCTACAAGAATGTTTTGGTGGTCGAATGACAATGACGAAAATGTCTTGAAAAATCAACATGGCCGCGTTACCTAGTTCCTATTAATGTCACACGTCAAAAAACTACACACGTCTAAAGCTTATGGACTGGAAATACCAAAATACCATTTGCTTGACTACCTAAACAAATCTGGCGCACAAAATGGCCGCCATTTTCAATTCATCATCATTCAAACCAAAAACCTTTTAGCGCGCAACCATTGACCGCAGATCTATCACAAAACATGGCGACGCGGTCACGTATAGATGAGATTTTGACGTCAGACGAAAGTGTTGCCAAAATAAGCACTTGACAAACTGTAGTTGTCTATTTTTTCGTATGCAGCTTTTCTTAATGGAGTCTGTTAAAAAGAGACAAAACTCTTTTTCACCTATGTGTGTGTGTCGTATTGTAAATATTGTACAAATATTCTTTCCATAGTAGAATATGCTGTCCTTATAGGTATATCACAATCGAAACTAAATGCCAAACCTGCTGAACAAATTGATTGGTTGACAGCTCAATGAAAGTGCGGTTGAAAGCTAATTAAAAGACAACACATGCATAACACATGCATGCGATCGACGATCGATCGATTGGTGTGGTTACTCCCTAACCAAGCACCCGGGCGGTTGGCGTGGTTGCAAAACTGTGGTTAGCGCAACCACTCGGTCCGTTCAAGTCTATTAACATTTTGGAATTATTTCTGAAACCGAACAGGGAATTACAGTAACGAGATGAAATGGTCACTTTTGAATCTTTCATTAGTTATATTTCATATTTGGGTGTTAGGGTAAGGAGAGGAGCTCGTGGCTAAATAATAACAGCCCCTCAGCTCGGTCTTCAGGTAAAACCACCCTTGCCTAGGTTGGTCCGTGGATGGGTGAGCGCCCATTACATACCGAGTTTCCTACGTGCCTCGGAAAGCACGGTAAGCCGTTGGTCCGGCTGTCATTTGTATATCTTTGACAGTCGTTACATGTGGTCACAGTGACCCGAAAGTCTGACAACCAGTCTTACGAGGGACATCGTATTACCCATTTACTGGATTGTGGAGGTTAGCGGCTTCTTGTAAAATAATTGTATTCAGCTGCATTCGTTTAGAGTATAAGCCGAACCGAACATAGTTCGAATAGCCCTGGCAGATGACGATAATAGCTAATTTTTATAAGCTTGTTAACTTGCAATGTTTGTTTAAGTTTTATAATCTGACAACTGAATTAAAAAAAAATATCCCTACTTACTTTCAATGTTTATTAAAAAAAAATACGTATTTAATCTTCATGAATACAATAATAAGGAAACTGGACTGTAGCTTCATCTTTTTCTTTTGACAATTCAACAGTGCGTTGCTGGTCTATCTTAATTTAATGCTTTGAGCTTGAGTTTGAGGTCCTATTTCTAAGCTCACGTCAATTCCTAGAACCTAGTTTAACTCACAAAACACGTAGCGCATACATCGAGATTTTCGTTTGTCGGTGTTAATGAAATCTGTTTGCGAACCGGATCGAACCGTACGTGATCGAGACTAATCGGGTTTCGCGAAACAGACAAACTAGTGTGTTTTTCGACCTAGCACTATTTTTTCTCGATAACCAAGTTAATTTGTTTGTCGCGGCTGTTATTTACATATCTTTGATAGTCGTTACAGAGGAGGGGGCTCGTGGCTAAATAATAACAGCCGGTCGGATCCACCTTCAGATTAAGCCTCGCTTGCCAAGGTTGTTCCGTGGATCGCCCATTACATACCATGAGTTTTCTCCGTACCTCGGAAAGCACGTTAAGCCGTTGGTCCCGGCTGTCATTTGTAGATGTTTGACAGTCGTTACAGGTAGTCAGCGGCCCGAAAGTCTAACAACCAGTCTTACGAGGGATATCGTATTACCCATTTACTGGATTGTGGAGGTTAGCCGCTTCTTGTAAAATATTTTTATTTAGATGCATTCAGTTAAAGCCGACAGGCCGACTTAGCCGACCCCAAACTAGATCGAACATTAAATATTACATATTATAAAATTAGCTATCATCGTCATCTGCCAGGCCTTGGCAGATGACGATGTTAGCTAATTTTTATAAGCTTTTATTTAACTTGCAATGTTTCTATGTTTGTTTAAGTTCTAAAATTTTACAACTGAATTTCAAAACAGTTATACCCCAACCGATGAGCAGAAATTTTGCATTTAATTTACGTTTAGTTAGGATGACATGATGCATGGTCAAGTGACGTCATTCTAAATCAAATATGGCGGACTTTAAAAGATGGCGGGCTAGTTATTGTTTATGCACCTCCATGATATGAGAAGCAATTAAAAGGGTTTGCTGAGAAGAATATGAAAACAGTGAAGCAGCCAGACTTACCAAGGGGCGTGTTACCCAGTACTAACTGGGTGGGTTGTGGAGGTCAAATAGGCAGTTGCTTCATTTAAAATACTCTTATTGGTGTTCAGCTGCTTTCGGTTAGACTGGAAGCTGACCCCAACATAGTTGGGCAAAGGCTAGGCTGATGATGCTGAGAAAAATAAGAAAAAAAATGACGTCATACCTATATTTAATGGTTACTTTTTCTTGAATATCCTTATTTCATATGTCAGCCAAGCAAGGGTTGGCTGGGAATCTGCACGGGTATTACAGGCGTGATTTTGTGATATGTATGAATACCAAACTTTTTGGTCAAGACAAAAATCAAAGTTCAATCTAACAGCATTATTTTAACCCTTCGGGCATTCGGGGCGTATCTTAAACACCATTCGATTAACTACGAAACAATAATAATGACGATACAACAAAATAAAATAAAAACCATTATTACCAACTAGATCGCCACCAAAACGTTCATAAATCGAAGCCAATAAACAACAGAGAAACGTTTCATTGTCTAGAGACCAATTAAAAATAAAAATAAAAGAGTTTTACTACGTTCATCGTCAAAACAAAACGGAGCGAGCCACCAAACAAATTAACAAAACACCTTTTATTTTCAGAGGTCGGTAGCCAATTCCCGATACGATGTAATAGGGAAAAACAACAACAAAAAGCTGTTGTTTGCTGTTGCCTATAACTCTATAGTCTATAGCATTCACGTGAGTCCGTTTCGATTCAGTGACGAATTTCATTGGAAGCGCAGAGATTGGATTGATCCGTTTTTGTATACTATATGTACGTAACTAGGTACCACCGAGTTCACTGACGTTCGGTCACTTTTCAACCTTATTGATTAGGATATAAGGGTGAAAAGTGGCAGACAGTTGTCTAGTTGGAAGTTTTAACCGGGCAAGATTGTTCACCAGGACATTATGCTCAGCAGTCGTGCTTGCAATCACCAGACCAACGGGACAGTAAGAAGATACCTATTGCCATATTTTAACGGAGAGCAAGTTCCGGGGTTCTACTCTCTTTCTCCGAAACGTAACTTCGGCCATGAACGAAAATTAAACGTAGTTACGTTTGTGACCATATTCTATATCATTTGCGGACGCACACAATAACATTTAATACATTCGTTTACGTTAATTGTCTGTGAATTCGAACTTCTTGTATGCGTCCGCAAACGATATAGATTATAGGCACAAACGTAACTACGTTTAATTTTCGTTCGTTGCCGAAGTTACGTTTCAGAGAAAGAGAGTAGGCCCCCAGACTCGAGGCTAAAAGATTATGTATTTATTAGAGCATCAGCACGTAGCAGGTAGGTAGGAACTTAAGTCTTAAAAATGTGTCTATCAGACAGCCAGACTAATCCCGATTAAAGAGTGGAATCTGCGATGCTTTTAAGTAAGGTTTTAGAATGCTCTTACCACTGCTCAGAGAATTTTCCAAAGATACATTTTTACGTTTTATTTTTGCGGAGGAATTAGGAGCATGTTTTGAGGAAAGTTTTGAGTATGAATGTTGTTTATGGGTAGTGCATGGCCGAAAAAACAATGAATAGAAGGATTGATATAGTTAGAAACGAGCTGTTGACTGAGGTGACGTAATAGAGAAGTATGGAAGAAGAAGACGTGCTGCACCGACCTCAAATTTATTTATTAAAATCTCCCTTACAACTATCATTACAGGTCTCTAATGCGATATCTCGGTCTCAAAAATAATATTAAAAATATAAAACAATGAAAAACTTATTAAAATAAACTAGTCCTACCTAATAATATCTAATATAATCAGCAATATCTAATTAAAAATACATATAATTGCAAGAATATTCGTCATTTCGGCCATACAAATGATTTTACATCTTGGAATATTATTAGCATGCAGCATGCAGTACACATTTAGTAATTAGCAATTACAAAAAATAGTTATACAAAGCAATTAATAAAATAAAATATAATTAGATTCATTTAAAATAATAATTTATACATCTTATAATAGCAGTAATAATTATGTCCTGAAAACAAATAAAATAATGTAATAATTTTTTTTTAATAATTATTATAAATATTTATATTTATTTTATATTATATATATTTTAATAATTATTTTAAATTAATTGGTATAAGCGCAGGAGAATTATGATGGAATTTGTAAGAAGATAAATATCAGTAAGGTCCAAAATTGTTCGGCTTCAACTATAAAATTAAGGAAAAAATTACTTAAATGAAATATCATCATCAGCCTATAATGTTCCTACTGTTGAGATACAGGCCCTCCACTCAATGAGAGGGAGTGGGCTGTAATCCACCACGCGGGCCCAGTGCGGGTTGGTAGATGTCACATGTCATCGAATTTTTAGTTCTAGAACATGCGGGTTTCCTCACAATGTTTTGAAAGCAGCGGTGTTGAAATAAATAACACAAACACAAACAATTTTGTGTAAGAGTTCATTTGTGGAATCAACGCGTTATTTTATTCATACTGTTTTCAGTATTGGTATTTATTTTCCATTCATTGAAAATTGAGCAGCATTATCTCGGAAAATTTATTTGTTTCGAGAACTTTGGTCTAGTGGTTGCAAGCGCGACTGCTGCGCATGGGATTCTGGGTTCTCTTCCCTGTTCGGGCAGAGTGTTAGTGGGTTTTTCGATTAAGAATTTCACAGTATCAACAACTATGATAGAAATAGGCTACCCCCCTATTACATGGGACTTGAACATAACTGGAAAAAAGTGGGTGTACTATTATGTACACCTCTACCAAACTCTTCGGGAATTACAGGCGTGATGTTTATTATGATTAGAGATCGGATATTCGGATGCATATTTACATAAAGTTTGAGTGTTGACTAGTATGGAGCGCGCGTCAGTACGGGAAAAGGAGTTTATTTCGAGTTTCGAGCGAGTCGGACTCAGGCACGAAGGTTTCCGTACCATTATTTATAATAAAAACGACTCCCATACAAAAAATCACTTTTTTGTATGGGAGCCCCGGCTCTTTTTTTTTAAGTTGGGTAATCATCAAATGACTTCTTCCGCTCTGGGCGGAGCGGAAGGGAGTGTCAGACTTGACTGACTAAAACCCATCCATGTTCCTTCTTAGCCCTTTGTGTTCCAGGGCCACGGTATCTCTTTCGAACAACCCGCAGCCATGGGAGCCCCCCTTAAATAATTATTTTATTCTGTTTTTAGTATTTGTTGTTATAGCATCAACAGAAATACATAATCTGTAGAAATTTCAACTAGCTAATTATCACGGTTCATGAGATACAGCCTGGTGACAGACGGACGGACGGACGGACGGACAGCGAAGTCTCAGTAATAGGGTCCCGTTTGACCCTTTGGGTACGGAACCCTAAAAACTAGTCTAGTTACTTTTTTGTTAAGCTCCAAATGAATTATGCACATTTCAGCACAAAAATACGAATTCAAATAGTTGTTGTATTTTTTTCCTTGTTATTTTCAACAAACTTGCCAGGGTTTAAATAAATTTAAAATATTCGTTACGATATTTTGAGTACCTACTACATTTTATACTTACTAAACAATTATGAAATTTCGCAATCCCGCGACAAAAATTAACATTTAAATAGCCGCTTCCATACTTTTGTACCTTTTGCCAGGAAAAAACGTACTTTAGGTAAATATGCATCAGAATATCCGATCACTAGTTATGATTTAAGATTAGAAAATGCTATTATTTTTCTATTTCTAGGTAAATGTTGGTTTGTTGATCTGTATGCTATCGGACGTAAAGAATAGCACCATCCCATATCTTCCCGTGGGTGTCGTAAGAGGCGACTAAAGTACTTGCCAGAGAATGGGCAGCAGCGTTCTCTGTGCTTTTTGTAACAACCGTACTGCGATCGCCAACCCGCCTGCCAAGCGTGGCGATTATGGCAAAACCCCCCAAAATGTCAATTTGACTTGGGGGAGACCTATGTCCAGCAGTGGACGTCTTTTGGGCTGAAATGATGATGATGAATTATGATGAGGTAAATAATTAAATATCTTAAATAAAAATACCATTTACTGATAACAAAACATAATATACTTGTATGACATAGATAAAACTTGTAAACTGAATTGCTAAATGACCCACAGCAGTTGTATATAAACCATCAATCTGTTGCTCGTTCTGCCTATAAAGTTTTCCACAATGGACTAACTAGCGTAGTGATGTGCACGATATGTCACGAGTATCGATAGTATTTTTTATTTTTCGTGGTTGTAAAAATAAACTTAGTGACGTCGAAAGGCATTTGTTCTCTCCAAAATTGCGATATTTTTTTTTGTTCTAGATCAAAGGTGGAAACCTTATAGTTGAGGAGATATTGGGGGTCAATGTACTAACTCTTTCACATATTTTTTTAAATTCTAAATTACATTGTTTATTAAACACCTATATGACCACCGTACTACTCCATAAATCCATCAGCATATTGATTTATGGGCGTTACATTGAGGCCTACTGTAAAAAGTAACATTTCACACAAAAATAAATTCGTGTTAATTAGTTTGATGTACAGAATGCTTGGTTGACGGCTTCGTGAAGGGTCTGTTTACACCTTGTACTGTTAATATTTACTTGTTTATTTATGGCCTGGTTATTGGCAATAGGCTCGCCCCCTATAACATGAGACTAAAACATAACAGTCAAAATGTGGGTGTACACTGTACACCTCGGCATAATTTTTCGGGGCTTACAGGACGTAGCGTAATAAATTGTGTTTTATTTCAGGCAAAATACCCTTAAACAACAATGAAAGACATAAAAGTAGTAAAAACTGTAAAGAAATCATTTAAATTGAATTTTTTGTTGCAACAAAAACAATTACTTCGATAGAAAAGTAACAAAATCTGCAAAACGGAACACATACAAATAAGTATTTATGAAGCATAAACTTATCACGTACAAAAATAACCTCAAAAAATGATAATATAAACTATTCCACGGATGACGAAGCTTTTTTGAGAATTTAATTAATTACAATTTCGCTTCAACACAAAGATGTTTAGTACTAAAACCAGACTGGTATCATTAATCATTTACTTTTGAATGTGAGAGCTTTTACGTAAAGTATTAAGGTTTTCGCACACTAAGCAAACTCGACGCTGACTCCACATCAACTCGACTCAAAGTAAAAAAAGAAAATACAGGGTGGAAGGGAATCGTCCCATAAATGGTTACCACGTGTTCAATATATCATTCCGAAAAAATGGACTGCTGTTTCCTACAAAAGTGAAATACCTTCACAGTCAAAATGCATGTTTCGGAATGATGTACTGAATACGTATTCAGTACAGTCCCTTCCGCTCTGTATGTTTATATGGCACACACTTATTTCAAGTAAATGTTGAAAGTTCTGCGGTAGGGATAAAGGAAGATGTTAATGTTCACATTTCAATTGTTTTTACTTCTAGTCGAGTCGGATTGAAGTCAGCGTTGAGTCTGTGTAATGTGCGTAGGCCCTTAATCTAACGCTAAGCTTCTTGTTGAATCAAATCTAGGTCAGACGTACGTATAAGACAGATTATGCCCTTTGCAGTGTGGCAGACATAATGAAATGAACATTTATTTTTGTCTTGTGACGTGTAATGTCTTGGTTGCGTAAGGGAGGGAGGTTTACAGTGTTGAAATTATATGTCGTTGAAAGACAGCGTAAATTTAGATTATCACGTTTTTTGTTTTATAAAATTGTTTATTTTGTTTTTGCTTTATGATGAATATGATTTATTTACCTACCAATATTTGTTTAGAAAACAACTTGTTTCCTATCCATGAAGAGAAGAAATGTTAAAATAGGCTTAAAATATTATCTTATAAATCTGGTTTACATATACAATGTCGCCCATGCGCATGTGACCGCCCGTAATATTCTGAATATTCATGAAAAAATATCGAAAATAAACTTCAAAAGGGGGGGTCTATCTGTAACATTTATCATGTTATTCAATTTTGAATTTTTTAAGTAGAGTTTGTAGACTTGCTTTCTATTTTTTGACACATCTCCGAAGTTTATGGGTCGATTTGTATTTTGTTTATTATTTCCAAAAGCTTATGAGTTATTTTAACAGGTTAATTAACATTTTACTAAAAATTATCGACTACGAAAAAAAAAACGGAATCGAAGTAATTTTTTCGGTAAAAAATTGTGTATTTATTTTAAAAAAACTAGTGTAAGTCCATAAATTATCCCCATAGGACCACTTTTTTAATCATTATTTGTAATCTACTACATAACAGCTAAAAATTCACAGAACATTACTAATACCTATCTCTAAAAAAAAACCAGCAAACAACTTGTTGAACATTTGCAACTATTCAAATAAAAAGGGTCGCTCAGGTAGAAACAGGTTCCTAGAAACAGCTTTTTAACAATTGCGTCCCTACCACGTGCACACCCTTGTCGGCTAGCGTTACTTCATTCAGTCGCTTGATTACTGACCCCGTGACGCTACGTGTTTTGTGATTTGTGCACTACTTAATCTTGTGAGGAAAGTTTGTTAACTACTCGTATCATTGCAATGGTACGATTGCGTGATCTACCGCCGTCTCATGTGGCTGACATGCATTTCATTTACGGTGTTTGTAATGGAAATGCACGCGCTGCTGTCGAAGAGTACAGACGTCGATATCCAAGTAGACCAGTACTTGGGTACCGATCCTTCATTGCCGTACATCGTCTTTTTTGCGAAAGAGGATTATTTCCGCAACAAAATGAGCCCGGCGTGATTGTTGATGTAGACGTGGAAGAGGATGTGTTACGATTAGTGCGCGCTAACCCTATGCTAAGCATTCGTCTCCTATCGATAAGAGTAGGTATACCAAGAATAAGAGTTTGGAGAATTCTCAAAAAAGAAGGCCTGCATCCTTATCATTTCCGACGTGCACAACATTTGGAAAATGTCGATTACGGTGCGAGATCTGTTTTTTGTAATTGGATAATTGCACAGCAAAGAGCTAATCTCAATTTTATGAGGAAGATTTTGTGGACAGATGAAGCCACGTTTACAAGGGCGGGTATAACAAATCATCGCAATCTTCATGTGTGGGCCACTGAAAATCCACACGTCATTAGAGAAACAACTTTCCAGACTCAATTTTCCATAAATGTATGGGCTGGAATGATTGACGGTGAACTTATTGGCCCTTTCGTGTTACCAAACAGACTAGATCAACACGCATTTTTAGATTTTATAGTCAATACGTTGCCGTTGCTTTTGGAGGAAGTACCGCTGGAAACAAGAAGGCGGATGTATCTGCAATTAGATGGAGCTCCAGCACACTTCGCACGACTAGTTCGTGATTATTTAAATCAAAATTATCCGCGATGGATTGGCAGAGGAGGTCCTATTGCTTGGCCGCCGCGATCTCCCGACCTTACACCCTTAGATTTTTATCTTTGGGGCAACATGAAACAAAAAGTGTATGCCGTGCCCATTGAAAGCCGCGAGCAATTAACGGCTAGGATTTTTGCTGCTGCTGCGGAAATTAAAGAAAACCGTGAAGAATTACGTCGTACAATAAAAAGTGTTGCCATGAGAGCTTTAGTTTGTTTACAGGAGGGTAAATAACAAGAATTTTAATTAATTAGATTTTCGAAATGGTCCCCCATTTCGAAAATCTAATTAATTAAAATTCTTGTATTTTTTATTTTTTAAGTAAAAATCTGGCTATTGCTTGTTTGTTTTTATTTCCATTATCATCCTCCTTATTAGTTTAACCTTTTAGTACTCACTGCTAAAAGCGGGGACATTTAATTGACTTTCACATTTTCTTTTCCTAAATTTGACTCTTAGAGTTTTAGAGTTTTACTTTGGATTTAGTTACAGTTTGGTTTAATAATATTCTGTAAATTTTTAGCTGTTATGTAGTAGATTACAAATAATGATTAAAAAAGTGGTCCTATGGGGATAATTTATGGACTTACACTAGTTTTTTTAAAATAAATACACAATTTTTTACCGAAAAAATTACTTCGATTCCGTTTTTTTTTTTCGTAGTCGATAATTTTTAGTAAAATGTTAATTAACCTGTTAAAATAACTCATAAGCTTTTGGAAATAATAAACAAAATACAAATCGACCCATAAACTTCGGAGATGTGTCAAAAAATAGAAAGCAAGTCTACAAACTCTACTTAAAAAATTCAAAATTGAATAACATGATAAATGTTACAGATAGACCCCCCCTTTTGAAGTTTATTTTCGATATTTTTTCATGAATATTCAGAATATTACGGGCGGTCACATGCGCATGGGCGACATTGTATAGTGTTGTTGCTAGTGAGCCCCAAATTAGACAGTTATCCTGAATCTTGGGGCTAAGCATTGTCGATATTTTTAAATTTTATCGACAAATGTGAATCTCATCACTAAGCAAATCAACGCACATTATATGCACTTGACCATCTTTTTTTGTATCAGTGAATAAGATTCTTTGAAATATTCTCTTAGAAATTGTAGTAAAAAATGCTAAATTGTCAAATGAAAAGGGGTATTTCGTGAATAGTGAACAAATTAACTGAATACTATAATATTTTTGTGGAAAAAAGATCTTGTTTGTGTATTATAATTGAGAAATTACCCATTTGTGTTTTTGTGAAGCCGGTATATTTTTAGAGTACTTTAATCAATCACAAAACCAGAGTGCTTAGAAATGTGACGTTAAACACACAATTGGCATGTTTAAATTAACCAGTGAGAATTTAGAGAACGTTTAATAAAAGAAGGGAACAAATAGGACACAAAATAGGGTCATTCAATTAAACCACGATGCAAATAGGGTTACCTAGTTAACTCTAGAGGGTTATTTTATAAAGTGCAGTGTGTTTTATATCTATGTGGTGTGTGTTGGCAGTGTTGTTGGTGTGCTCAGTGCAGGGCCTGCAACTGGACAGCCAGGCTTCCACGAGGAGGCCGAGGGTCACCAAGTATAGCAAGACTACGGCCGCACCGGGGGGATCTACGGTAAGACTGTTATAATAACCTTCCACGATATGCTATCAATATCTTCCTGCCCTTGTCCCTTTTTATTTGGGGTCGGCGCAACGTTTTCTTTATCCATTCGTCCCTGTCGAACGTCATGGCATCATTTACTCCTTTCTCTCTCGTATCATTCCTTACACCACGACATCTCCATGATATGATATGTTTCCACATTTATTGGGCGAACCGCCTTTCTGTGGAATAATGCCGGCTTCTCGTATGGAGTATAGCCTTACAGAATTTCATTTAACTGTTAACGTTTATATATTGTTACGAGTATTTAATACGATATTTCCGACGGATGGTTTATCAAGTATGTATAATTTTTACTGCACTTTGGTGGTCACAATCATTTTATGCATATATGTACACACGGCGACACAACAACGTATACGTTTCCAGTTTAATGTGGCTTCGCTTTGCAGTGAGAGATCCACATAAACTGGTTTTGTATAACTTGATTGGTCTTCATGCGTACGTGTTAGTACAGAAACTGTTATGGATTCATTCGATCCATTATGGATCAAAAACTCGCATGAGGAATAGGTGGTAAGGGTTTCGTCCTCCATAAAAGAAAAAGAGCGGCTTCCCCGACTAGACTGGTGTTGTCTGCTGGGCTACTGCCCGACGGTTGCTGATCGGTTCTTGGATTATGCTTGTACTTTGATTGCGCGATGCAAGATATTTAGTTCGTATTTTGCAGCACAGATGTCGCTAAAACAAAAAAAAATAGTTCATAATTTGCAAGATAGATGTCGCTACATAATATATAGTGAAATTGTAAACAAATAAATTTCAGGAAGCGGTAACAGAAAGAAGTCTGAACACAGCCACATATCGACTGCTGGGCAGAGACGGGGAGACCTGCATCCTGCTGGTCGTGGACGCACTGCTAGACATATCTTACGTCACCAAACTCAATGAGAGAGCCGTGAGTATAATACTTATCTACTTACGATTTCCGAAATCTGGAAACTAGCCTTACCAAGGGGCTACATGTTAGCCATTGACTGGAAGTCAAAAAGTGATATTCAGCTTTAGAATGGAAGTGGATTCCTGCATAGTTGGAAAAAAGTTAGGCAAAAGATGATTACGGGGCGTGAGTTGGGCACTACAAAAATTTGTAAAAGAGTAGTCTCTTCAATTTTCTTCATTCTTGAGAGTGAGCCTGTCGTAAAATAATTTTACGGTACTCACGGGTACTGAGGACTGCTAAATTGTAACCTAGAATAATAGAAAACGACTCCTTTGGATTATAACTTTCCGGAACAGACTTTTACTATTCTCATTTTAATACTGTTACACCTATTCTGTTACATTTCCTTGTCGTTGACCACTGGAAGAAGACTCATTTTTTTTCAGTTTTACAGAATAATATTTATTTACTGCTAATATTTATTTACTTGCTGGTACGTTAACCACAACGGTTAACGTACCAGCCACAACGGTTACAGGAAAAAGGTCTTAAGAGACTTTATTCATAACTTTTTGATAACTTTCAATCTGTATTCACAGATTTTGAAGAAAGTGTACCTACAGTATAGTAGCAAGAAAATAGTCATATATTTTTTTTAAACCAGTTTTTCCTCTTTCTCATATTACATTGTCGTACTCACAGTGAACGATAGATAGCTTATGATAATAAACAAAAAGAGGAAAAAGAAAACACAGGGTATCAAAATAATCGTGCGTATCGTTGTCACGGGAAGGGGAGGCGACTGCTAAGCATGCGGTTTGATTCCCAGGTCGAGCCAATTGTTATTGGTTTTTCGTCAGGAATTTCTCAGTAGCAGCCAAGTTGTCTGGATTTGTGCCCGATTGATGGCAATAGGCTCACCCCTATTACGTGCGACTTAAACATTACTGACGAAATGAGGGTGTACCAACTATCAAGTACACCTCTGCTTAACCCCACGGGGATTACAGGCGTTATGTTTAGGCAACTCTTAAAGTTTCCAGAACCTTATAGACCATGAAATTAAATGTATGAACTTTGAACGATAAATCAAGAACTACGTGCCATGTAGGTGGTTTTAAGTAATTAACCTTATAGCTTAAAGTTCAGCAGGGTTTTAATTAATTAGCATGTTCTGATAAAGTTTTGACGTTAAATATCAAGGGCGGGGGGCGTAGCGGAGAAGCTTGTGATAACACATGTATGTAGGATGAACTTAAGGCTTAAAAATAACAACCACACGGATCGATCTCCAAGGGTAGCAGTGTTTGCCTAGGTTGGTCCGTGGATGAGTGACAATCTATCACATATCGAGTTCCTCCGTGCTTCGAAAAGCACGCTAAACCTTTTAGTCAAGTTGTCATTTGTAGATGTTTGACAGTCTTTCAAGTTTGACAACCAGTCTGATCGTTTTACCCAGTAACTAATTGGGTTGAGAAGGTCAGATAGGCAGTCGCTTCATGGAAAATATACTAGCATTTTCAGCTGCATTCGGTTATTTTGTGAAGTGGAAGCCGGTTTCAATATTGGTGGGAAAAGACTATGTAGACGATGTGTATGTTTTCACGAGCTGTGTAACAATTTTGGTGTACCTATGCACGACGACCGATCAAGGTACACAAAACCAAGTAAAGCTAAACCCTCATTGTGCGGGAATTTCATTTAAGCGAAATCAGGTTATACTGGATTTGTGTAGATTGCTGTGTGGCCGTGTGTACAATATAGTATATTAATTATATTATATTTACGAAATCATAATAACAACTTTCTGCTTAATAATAATAATAATAATAATAAAGCCATTTATTTCCCAAAACATATTACATTTTTTTTTTTTTTTATAAACTTTTGCAACATTCCTTCACTAACTGTTATGTAGTATTCAAATCACATGCAACAAGAAAACTATACAAAACAAATAGAATTTTGAGTTACTCAATTTAAACTATCTAGGAATTCAATAATTTATACCATTGTGCATTTCTTGATACATTATTTATATGAGCAAATATCACTTTATTCCATTAAAATCATTATCCATTTAAAATACGATAACTAAATATTAAGATTTAATTGATATTTATAACAATTGATTCCGTTATACATTCCTAATTTGATTATTATAACTAACTAATTAATAACAATTAATCAAACAAATATAGATACGATAAATAACAGTATAATTTATTTCGGATAATAATAAAGTGTGTAAAGAAATCAAATGTTTGCTACATTTGATTGATTTGACTGTATTTAGAATATGCTAAATACTAAAATTAAATTTATAACAAATTGATTCCGTAAAAGTCTCATTATGCATTCAAAGAACGATAACTAAATAATAAAAATGTAATTAATAACAATTGTTTCAATAAATATAGGTGCGATAAATAACAGTATAATTTAATTCGAATAAAAATAAAACAATAAAGATTGATATCGAATTTAGTTTTGGGGTACCCAATATTGGGCAAAGGCCTCCTCCATGCATTTCCATACTTTCCTATCTTTGGCGATCCTGGTCCAAGTGGATCCCGCGACACGCGCGACGTCGTCGCTCCAGCGGCGGCGCGGGCGACCGCGGCGGCGCGCCTCGCCGCGCGGCCACCAGTGCAGTACTAACTTTAACTTTCTGCTTACAGGACGCAAATACCTTCGTCCCAAACAACGCCAACGTGGCCGGTGTCTGTAAGGAGAGCGATGCTGAAACACTGCTGATTACCTTCAAAGACTTCGCCCTAGAATTCTCGTTTTCTAAAGTAAGTGCTTTAAATATTTTTATCTTCACTTACCATCGCTAGCGATTTCGTCAAATTTTTCTAGCTTGTTCTGCGGCACTCCTAGGCAAAGGCCTTGTCCACTCCTTCCATTTACCTCGAACCCGCGCGTCCTCCTTGCAGTTCTGACGAACCTGTCCCGCCATCCCCTTCGTGACGCCGCCTCCCCACCTTACTATCTTAGGGCACTATCATCATTCTCTTATCACATCGCCCTTATCCCAATTCATTTGGGGTCGGCGCAGTACGTCTTCTTTTTCCATACCTCTCTATTACTTGTCATCTAATGAGATACCTCCTTTCTTGCCATATCATTTTTCACACAGTCCATCCATCGTTTCTTTGTAGTTTGTCCGGTGTGTAGACAGTGCCCTGACCAGCCCAGTCCCATTTCAGTTGGACAGCCTTTTGAGCCATATTTGTTTCGGAGCGTTATCACGTACACCGTTTTCTCTGTAGCATGATGCGGGTGACATTTGGTGACATTAGACCAAAGAGTAGAATACTTGTACCCTTATACCAAACAGATTATTGATTGCATTAGGCGCCAATATATGTTTAGTGGTGGGATGTATACTATGATAAATGACTATTTAGACATGTGTCCCTATACGACTGTATAGGGACACATGTAAGCGTGCACGATAGACAGAACGCAAGTTAAGAATAAAAAATGCAGTTTTGAGCGCGACGTATGAACGGCGGACTAGGTAAACTGCGCACTAGCCCGGTCGGAAGGTTGTAGGAATAAACCTCATTCAGTAATAAACTGTCGTTTATTTAATAGATCCAGAGACTTCATAACCAGGTAACGCAGTGCTCAAATAATTAGGGATTGGTATAGTCAAACACTGACACCACAATCCCTAAAGTAGATATATTTTATACAAAAAGAAGACATTATGCAATTCGATATAAATTTCCACCTTCGCTTTCCAGACTCCTGGTGGTGAGCGCTGGTACGCCGACAGTGTTCGCCTCACATACAACTCCAGCGCCCGCATCCTCGAGCACGCCGCCAACCAGGGTCGCAAGGTCACCCTCAGCACAGACTCCAGGGAGCTACTGTTCCCTACCCCTGTCGGCAAGTCCTACACATGTCCTGAAGAAACTGTCATTGAGTTAGCGGAGGAGGATGCCAAGTGAGTTATGTTTATTTAATAATAATAATAATCCATTTATTGTCAGGTTACAAGACCCATAGATAAATACCTTAACCTAAATATACATACTATAACAACAATGCCGTTAGTATATGAAGCTTAAAACTACGTTAGTATCACTTCACTTGAACGAATGTTTTGTGCGTTCGGGTGGAATTTGTCCGCGGAAGCGACGGAACACCACATCCTGCGGCCAAAAACTTTCTTCCGACACCAAATGGAGATTACATGTAGGTATGCGCACCACAAACGCCTTGAAATTGACGTTGCAGTGCGATTCAAGCAGCTGCACCCTTGGCGTGTACTTCAGTTTTGGCGCACGTACTCTTCGATGTTCTCCGCCTCGGTGGTGTAGTGTAGGCGAGAGATGTATACCGGGGTATTCGGCTTCGCGGCAAGCAGTTTAACTTTGGGCTCTACAGGGGCGTTACCGCAGCGGTTCTTACAGCTTCGCTGACAGCGTTTCCTCCTTTGAACCGTCACGAAACCGTCATCATCAGCCCTGTCTGTTGCCTTTGTAGGCACGGGCTGCGCTTGGAGAGCAGCAGCAGTACTCGAAATTACCACCGTCTCAGGTGCTATTTACCTTAGAAAGTGGCTGTGCTTGCCGAGGTCGGCCCGTGGATGGGTGGAACATATCAAGTTCTCTCCGTGGCTTAGAAAGGACGTTGAAATATTGACTCGGCTGCTTTGTAGTTTTTTGACGGTTGTATCACTATCGTGACACGTCATGGGGGATCGTTTTTACCCAGTAATTGTGTTGTGGTATAATGCATTCGATAAGACTGTAAGCCAGTTCTAACAAAATCGGGAAAAGGCTGGGCATATGTGAATGGCTACGACCTACAGGGGCTACAGTTTCGTAGCAGTTTTCTACGGGTCCACAGACATTTGCTACGAACTAGATGGATGATATTTGAATGCAATCAGGTGGCTTACCATGTCGTCTTAATGCAGTATTGTTTAGACCGTAGGAAAGAGATGGAGCTAGACGTCCTCTATAGCTCTGTCTCTTGCTCATACTGGAATGACAACTGCTGTAGTAAACAAGCGATGTTTTCCAGTCCTGCCACAATCCACCGCGCCAAGCTGTACCTGCGCGAGATGCGGCTGCAAGCGTTCATGTACAAGCGCGGCGGCGAGTTCGGGCCCGTGTGGGCGTGCGCCCGCGCCGCGCGCGCGCGCGCCGAGGCGGCGCCGGTGGCGGTGGGCGCGGCGCTGGCGCTCGCCACGGCCGCCACGCTGTGCGCCTACGCCGCCTGGCGCTACCTCAAGGTCAAGAAGGTACAGTATGACACTATGGAGTAGACAGCTGACGGATTAGACTCTGATTTCTGGGTTCGATATACAAGCTATCGTTTTGCAACCTCGTCAAATTTAAGGAAGTAATTATCCTAATGATTCTTAACCCGAATCAATAACAAAATGAGTAGGTCATTTTTATTTTTTACGGAAATCATCATTCATCAACCTCATACGTTTATTCGATATTTTTTATTCCTTAAACCACGTCAAGGGGGTTTTTCTCAAATACTGTAAAATTTAAACAACATAAAAAAGCAGCGTTTTTAAATTTTTATCAGATACCGTAATTTAAGTTGATTATTTATGTCATTTGTGACAACTTCCTGAATTTTGACGAGGATGAAAAATTGTACCTTGTACTGTTCTGTGAATTTTTTTAAGGGTTTTTCGTAGTTTGTTCTGGGTTCGAATTCGTTTTTTCCAAGTAGTTTTTTTGCCACGTAGATTCTGAATTAAGAAATATTTATGAAAAAAAAAAATTACAGATTCATTATATCTATATGACATTTGAATTAATGTACGTGATTTGAAGATAATAAATAAAAGAATACTTATTAAATTTCATCATGTTAGACAAATTGACTCTAGGTAGAGCATACCTACTAAATTCACAAGAAATCAATAATTAATCTAATGAAAATATTTTTTCTTTTCAAGGTAAACTTCTTTACATTTAAATGAAAGTGTATTTATATAAAATTCAATTTTTCTTCTATTCTTAAGTTTATCTTTTTTTATTGTTTTCAAATCGAATGATACCTTTTTGCCTTTGAATTTGATTCTTCATTCTTTTTTTTCAAAAATATATTAGTAAAAGCGAGTTATGACGTAGATCGTTGATATAGTCAGATCTATTAAAGATTGTCTTGTATGCCAAGTGGTTAAATTTCTTAGTGCGTTAGACCAAACTGTTGTTACAAGTAAGAACTAAGAATCAAGTGAGATTTATTAATGATATTATTCATTGTTCAAACTTTTGCACATATTTAGGGGAAATTAATGACGAAAACCATGCATGAACTGTTAAAATCATAACACTTCCTGTGACGTTGCCGTGGCCGAGTAGAAAGACAATTGAGGTGCAAAGAAGGAAAATTTAATAAACCTACAATGTCCTACATATAGAAAATATCTATTTATGAAATACTGACATACCGAAATAATGGTTCCCCTACATGTGCTCATAAGTTTATTTCATAAAATTATTGTAAAATACGTTTTTGTAATAATTCTAGAATATTAAGTGGAATCTGTCATATTTATGTCAAAAAAATCGACGGAAAATTTTATGAAAATATAAGCTTCGTATGAATGTATTTCTCTAAACAATCTTAACTGTTTCAAGTACAAAAGGTCTCTAAATAAAGAAACAAAAAAACAAAGACGTTTAGACTTATTACAAAAAACGTAATTCGCGCGCAAACATTTTCACTTTGATCGACTTAAAGTGATGTGCGCGTCCTATCGATAAGATTGCTCGAAATATCGACATTAGAATAATCACAGTAAAAAACTATTAATCAAATAACTGTTTTATATTAATATATGTGTATTCAAGGAATATCTCAAATAATCAGAAAATATTAAGTGATTGTTTAAAGATTGTTGTTAAAGGTTGGTATGATTAATGTAAAAATGTATTTAATCCCCATGTAACCCCAAATAACCTAAATAGGATAGATTTATGAATTGTAACTTGTGTTAAAGAGAAAATTGGCTTACATATAATTTGAAATATCGTTGAAATAGATTAGAATGTGTTTAATATGGGTGTAGCTAGGATTATTTATAAGAGATAACCAATTTAAATGCAGAAATAAATGATTCGAACTCTGACCGATTAATCGATACATGTGACGGTCTCAGTTCAATCATGTATTTTACTTAAAAATCCATTTGTAGATCGCAGAAAGTTGCAAATATAGCTTGAGAACAAAAAAATAAGTGATGAAACCAACTGATTAATTGCCAAACGATAAAAGTGAAGCCTAACAGCAAATAAAGCTTCGTTGAATGACAAGACATTAGCCCCCGTATTCACAAACGTTCGGATTCGATTTCGATTCGGAAAGTCGTATGTCTACCTCGCTCACTTTCGTAATCGAATCGAAGCGTTTGTGAATACGGGGGCAGAATGCTAGTAAATCCCGAAGGCAAAGCTGTTCCTAATAAAACACTAACAGCCAGTTATGTTGAAGTCCCATTCCAGGGTCCCATTACAGGGGTCCAGCCTACTGCCGCCAACCGACTCTTGAACTAATCCTAGCTTTACGCATATAAATCATACATTAAGTTAAAAACTCCAATTATTTAAACATGTAATCATAGTTTAATCGATCATTACTCATAAATACATATCAAAGGATAATAAAATATACTTTTTAATTAAAAATATCATTGTAATTATAATAAAAATATATTAATTTGTGATTGTTTGCGGCGTAGTTTTATACTGCGATCGTCATTACGTGTACAAGCAATAAGTACGTTTTTATTGGATGCCGTCGTTACGACATTGTGGCTGACTAGATGTTGTATTTGTGCGCAAAACTTGGTCTTCACTAGTGTTTTTTATAGTTTTAAGTGATTAAATTAAGTAAACATGTATAAATACAAATTATATTACTTTTTAGCTGGTAAAGGATCTTTTGTGTATATTTTACTGCTAAAGACGACTTTTAGTGTAACTTTACATTAATTTGTAAGATAGAAATAGCATCAAAATGCGTTTAGTAAGTTTTCCTCAGGAATAGGTGCCCTTTGTCAATCTACCTCTACAATCTTCCATACAATTTTTTTTTCTAAACTTTTTAGTTTTCTACAGCTAGCATAGAATAGGCGTATATTTTAAAATTATACCTTTTAGTGTTTAAGTTTGTATAGGAAAGACATATTTTAGAGTAATGGAGATATTTTTTAATGGTATTATAATCAGTGACACTAGTACCAAGTTTTGCTAGTTAAGATACGCTGTGTGTTATGCTTCATGTAAAAGTCGGGAGACTTTATATTATTTACTACTAATACTCATCAATTACTACACATATCCTTTATTAATAATATATAAGTTAATGTGGAAATGCGTTTGTGATCATTGTTGTATCATAAGTTATAATTTGTATGGAGTTAGGGCTAGTCTAAGTTAGTTTTATTGTAATCGGCTAGCTGTACATAGCTTTTGTTTGACAACAGCTCCTTGCTTTTTTTGTATAATTAAATTTTTCCATATATTTATTATAGTACAATAGCTTTTCTCATTCTATTGTATTGTATATATTTCTTGACTAAGTAAGCCACTTTTCGAATTTTACGATTTGGATAGCACTGTTTCATCTTCAAAGTTTTTACTCTTAAATAGAGCTCGACTTGAGATCGTTTTTTGGGCTCGGAGAGATTTAGAGAAGCTTAGATTGTCGGTTCCTATATTTTTTTACACACAGCAAACAGCAATGTCTTGTTTACCGACTTAGATGATTTAATTTTTGCACCAAAACCTAATGTAAATGAAACACAGAAAATAATATAAAGAAACAAAATGTCTTAAAAAGCCAATGTTGGTCGGGCTCTAACTATCTAATAAAATATAAATTAAATTCATTTATAAGAATTCTGATGTTTCTGAAACTTTTTCTACTAGATGAGAAAAAATAAATAAAATATAATTCTATTTTCCTAATATTTTGTATTGTACTCCTGTAGATTTTTTTCCTCAATAGTTTGGTAGCATAACGTACATATCGGTGCATTTGTATTAAATGATATTGTACTAAAATATTAAAAGCCATACGATTTGTCTTCCAGTAACTGATCTATATTATCAATAGCGAGTATTGTAGCTTATTATATACATAATTATGAATATAACGCAAACGTGGTGAAATTATGAATTTATTGTTGCGTTCTAGCTCTTCTCTCAAGATGATGCTTCAAAGACATTCGATCCGAATATTTGCTTATAAAGACAAATAAAATATGAGACACCAAAGTAATTATAATAATGCCATTAAATAAAATCATAATAATCACCACCGATTAATATTTAAGTGACATATCTCAAAATTAATGTAATTTAGTGCGTTCATTTATTGAATTGTCTTTATGAATAAATGACGACAAAATATAATAATAGTTTTTGTTACTTCCCAAAAAATCCGCTCCCAGTTCAGCAATGTAGTATCGATATAAATTCTGTAGCATTAGCACCTCACTTAAAATAGTTTCATTTTTCAGTTAAGCGCCATCTAGTTTACAATAAAGGTAGTTTGCTTCCATTCTAGTATCTCGTGTCAAGTATAGATGGCGTTATACATCGTTTGTAGGGTTTGTGGGTAACAATTATCTACCCAACAGACTGTAATTTGACTACATGAGAGGGGAATGAGCATTGATCGTGCTCACCATATCTATACCATGAGTAATGCCTTCTTCACATAGTTGGCAGGTAGGTAACAGGAGGAGCTCGTAGCTAAATAATAACAGCCGCACGGGTCAATCTTTAATTTTAAGCCGTGCTTGCCGAGGTTGGTCCGTTGATGGGTGACCATAATTACATACCGAGTTTCCTCCGTGCCTCGGAAAGCACGTTAAGCCGTTGGTCCCGGCTGTCATTTGACAGTCGCTAGGAGTGGTCAGAAGCCAAAAGTTTGACATCCATTCACACCAAGGGGTATCGTATTACCCAGTTACTGGGTTGTGGAGGTAAGTCTGTCCGTCCGTCCGTCCGTCTGTCACCAGGGCTGTATCTCATGAACCGTGATAGTTAGCTAGTTGAAATTTCTACAGATTATGTATTTCTCTTGCCGCTATCACAACAAATACTAAAAACAGAATAAAATAAATATTTAAGGGAGCTCCCATACAAAAAAGTGTTTTTTTTGCTCGTTTTTACAAATAATGGTACGGAACCCTTCTTGCGCGAGTCCGACTCGCACTTGGCCGGCTTTTTTTTAAACTTTCCATCAAAATAACTGTCAACAACCATAACAAAATCTAATAAAACACGGTAATTTTATTAAAAATACAAACGTCAAACTTATAACCCTTTTTTTTGTTTGGGGGTTAAAAACTAACCCTTAACGTGTCTTTTTACAATAAAAATGACCAATTTGTCACAGTCATCACCTGTAGTGAGGGGAAAGCGAATCACTAGGGATGATCCCAAGGGATTTGATGCCCCCTGTTCTCAGTTGATTACGAATAATTATACGCGCGCTTAGACATATGCTGTAATAACCATTGGTGGAGGGTAAATAATTGTAAATTAAGCGTAAAGATTCGCACTGTTGTTATTATGTTTTTTGATCCGCTTTGGTCTTGTAGTAGATTCGTCTAAAGAGCGTTTACACCTTACGGCATTTCATACAAACTTTCAGGTCTTTATTTTCCGAAATGACTGAACCGATTTTAATTAAACTTAATACGCATAAGCAGGATACATAGGTCTAAAAAGTTACTAACAACATTTTCGAAATGTATCTTTTAAAAACAAAGATAATTGGACATTTCTGTTGCTAAACGTAATTTATAATCGGTCTAATTTAGCTAGATGTTGGATAGCTCATTTATCGAAGTAGGATATAGGGTAAGACAAGTAATAGATTATTCATCAAAATAGACCCAAGCGTTTGGTCTCTCAGACCTGCACATAGAAACAAAAATACATTACACTCCTCAGTCGGGTAAAGAGATAGGCCACGCGCCGGTTGCAAGAAAAAGGCAGAAGCAACTTAAAATATTCCACGCTCCAATAAACGCAATGAATACAAAATCATTAAATCTCACAAAGAGCTAATTCAGGCAGACTAATAATAATTTATGGCAACACTGCTGTCCCCTGGGAGTCAATTAAATTCATTAGCGAGCACAGATTGTATTGCAGGGGTCCGGTAACAATGTTGCCATACCAGATAATTGTCGCCAAGTAATTGCGCGTTGTTGTCGACAAATTGGGATGCTATTTTTTCGATTACCCCTTTTTGTTTATCATTTGCCTTCTTTGATATATTAATTTTCATTTTATTTGTGTTCCACAATGTAAGGTGTAATGTAAATGAAAAGAGTGCAGGGACGCGTGGCACAGAGCAGGATTGAAAAAAAAAAAAGATAAAATGTGTTACTGCTAAGAACAATATTGTGAGCCCTGTTAGGGTACAGCAAAATACATATTTAAAATGTACTTTTTGGAAATGTAGAACGGTGAAGGAAAACATCGTGAGGATACCGGCATGTCCTAGAACTAAATATTCGATGACATGAGACGTTTTCATTCCAATCCGCACTGGGCCCGCGTGGTGGATTACGGCCCACTCCCTATCTTAGAGAGGAGGCCTAGCTGTGTTCCAGCAGTGGGAACATTATAGGCTGATGATGAAAATGTAGGTATGCAGTTAAGTATGCAGTTAATGATAAAAAACCATTAATAAGTAAATAGTTGGTTTTGGGAACAAATAAATTAGTATTTCTTAAATATCCAGCGATTGATGATGACAAACTGCGACCAATCCGGGTAAAGTAGGTTATGTTGTTAGAACTGTGTGTGAGTCTAGATGGTCACAGTAAATAAAAGAGTGCACCCAGACCTACCAGGGTTAGGTAAGGTTAGATTGAACTATGGCATGCTTGCGATAGACTTGGGGATGTCCATCGCTAAGCAAATATATGGTATACTAGCTGCCCGGACAGACTTCGTTCTGTCAAAAGTTAATGCAATGCACTTTTCCTACCTACCTACCCTACTCTACGTACCTACCTACTCTACCCTACCCTACCCAACCCTACCCTACCCTACCTACTACCTACCTACCTACCTTGCCTACCCTACCCTACCTTGGTCTGGTCTGCGACAAACATTTCAAAACCAAAATCAGC
The DNA here is from genome assembly GCA_949152445.1 of Cerastis rubricosa. NCBI lineage: Eukaryota > Metazoa > Arthropoda > Insecta > Lepidoptera > Noctuidae > Cerastis > Cerastis rubricosa. The sequence continues at coordinate 11,741,543 of OX424548.1, read as the reverse complement.
CAAATCGGCCCAGCCGTTCTCGAGTTATAAAATTACAACGAAAAGTGGCATTGATTTTTAGGGTTCCGTACCCAAAGGGTCAAACGGGACCCTATTACTGAGACTTCGCTGTCCATCCGTCCGTCCGTCCGTCCGTCCGTCCGTCCGTCCGTCTGTCACCAAGCTGTATCTCATGAACCGTGATAGTTAGCCAGTTGAAATTTTCACAGATTATGTATTTATGTTGATGCTATAACGACAAATACTAAAATCAGAATAAAATAAATATTTAAGGGGGGCTCCCATACAAAAAAGTGATTTTTTTGCTCGTTTTTATAAAAAAATGGTACGGAACCCTTCGTGCGCGAGTCCGACTCGCACTTGGCCGGTTTTTACATATATAGATTTCTCCGTATCACATACCCATACCAAGCTAACCGATTACCACACAAGTTTTCAGTCACTGGCGCCACTTTCAGACTTCCTCTAATGTACTCATTTCTTATTTTATCCTTTCGCAAAACACCACATATCCCTTCACAAGGAGGAAAGCAATGGTATCCATTCCGAAAGCCCTTCTCCAACCGAGCTTCTTTAAAGTTTGAAATTTTTTGAGCACAAAAACTGAAGTTTTAACCTTTAATTAAGTAAATTAACCTAGCGTGTGTAATGTGCGGTGTCGACTAGTGACACCCCGTGACTTTGCCTCCCGTGACAGATTTATTGCTACAAAAAATAGACGAGCATATAGACTTTCTTTTGTTGGAGAATTGTGTGGATGGGACGCAATCTTTGCTATAATGTTTTTGTAAGACATTATCTACTTGTATCATTCAATGAATTCTTCATTTATTTCTTTACATATTGTTACTGTGCTGTTATGTACTCGCCTTTTTACCTGCCTATGCTGTTGCGTTGCAATTTTCGACAGTAGTTATATATAGTCCCGAAAGTCTGACAATCAGTCTAACCAAGAATTATCGTATTACCTAGTACTAACTAACTGGGTTGTGGAGGTCAGATAGGCAGTCGCTCCATGTAAAATACTGGTATTCGGCTGCATCCGGTTAGACTGGAAGCCGACCCCAACATAGGTAAAAGCTTATAATAAACCTGGGTTCGCACTCACCATCTACATCATCATCATCATTTCAGCGACAAAGACGTCCACTGCTGGACATATCCAGCAGTGGACGTCTTGCCAAGCCTCCCCCTAGAAGGGGGGTTTTGCCATAATCGCCACGCTTGGCAAGCGGGTTGGCAATCGCAGTACTGTTGTTACAAAAGCACAGAGAACGTTGCTGCCCATTCTCTGGCAATTCCCTTAGTCGCCTCTTACGACACCCACGGGAAGATATGGGATGGTGCTATTCTTTACATCCGACACCATACAGAACCACCACCATCTACAACTCGTATATTATTATCGCTGTTGACTGGCACCGTATCCACGTTAAACCAATGTAGCACCCTTTGCCATTGATTTAAAAAACAAACTCTGTAGCTATAATGAGGTGTCGTATGACAAAAAATCTAAAATAAATACTTGAAATGGTTGCATTTTTAGTCAAAATAAAAACATTTCAGGAATCCGTGAGGATATGTTCGTTCATTTTTTTGTAGCCAATTTGTCATATTTGTGTCAAAATTGAAGTTTGTAAGTTTTGACGAAGTTTTTTTTTTAATGTAATGTCTTGGGTTGGGTGCAAGCTTAAAATTTGGTTATTACCCGACTTCGGCCGACCCAAAAGGAAGGGCTAAGATTTAAGCTATGTATTTGTTGCTATGAAGTTGTTGGATAAGTTACATAAAATAAATTTTGAAAATAGAAGTAGGTCGTTTTTTTGTCAAAAAAGTTTCTGCTGGCATACATAACTTCCTCTTTTGTTAGAAATCTGTTAATAATAAAAGAGGCAATTATTATTATTTATCCTACTTAATCATTATCTTGCCTTAACTGCCTCCTGTTTGGTGCTGCCACGGAGTCTGGATTTGTGCCTGGTTGACAGCAATAGGGCTGGCCCCTATTACTTGGAACTTAAGCATAATTGGCGAAATGCGTTCTTTTTTTTTCTTGATATGGACACTCGCAGATCAACCTGCTAAGGTTATTTCTGCTCAACCGGACTATTGGCGAAATGTGTTTTCTATATTAGGTACAACTCTGCCTACTCTTCGAAGATTACAGGCGTAATGATAAGGTATTTTATTGATCAAAGGGGAACTGTGCGATCATTTTCGACTACCACACTTGTACGCACGGCGATCAATGAAGTTATACAAAACTAGGTTATACGGATCTCGCTTTGTCCAAAAAATCTATTCAAAGCGAGGCCATGCTATGCTGGAAATGTATGGCTTGATGTGTCGCCGTGTGTACTATATTATATATTAGCTGTGCCCGCGACTTCATCCGCGTGGAATTTAACAAAAAAGTTATTTAGTTTATTAGAATTAGATTAGAATTTTTCTAAACATAGATATAGAATATATAAGAAATAGAATATATAGAAGTAGTTACTCTTTATTACATCAACTATCTGCCAGTGAAAGTCTCGTCAAAATCGGTCCCGACGTTCCAGAGATTAGCCGGATCAAACAGACAGCCACACAGACAAAAAAATGTAAAAAATGATATTTTGGTATATGTACCGTAATACATTCATATGCTGCATATGAATGTATTACGGTACTACAGACATGCATGTAGTAAAACGCGGATATTTTAATATTACAAACAGACACTTCAATTTTATTTATTTGTATCTATAGATTCTGTGCTACCACTGCACCTTACAGACCGAGAATCATCAGAAACAGTATAAATAGCATGTTTTCGTATCATATATCTCTTGCTAATAAAGTGACAGTTACATTTCACGCGATGTCGCCTACAAGCCGAGCGTGGTGCCTGGGCCTCAAGTCTGCTATTACAATCGTGTCAGAATGGCCTATCACTGATTTCATAATTGTTGATTTTGACAAGTTTGGTAATCTACTAATATAATGGCGTCATTATGACTTTCCAATGGACAACCACTGACAATCCATTGAAAAGACATGGCATAGAATGGTAATCTCGTACTTAATGACAAATGAATGACTGACTTTAGCGGTAATCTGCTAAAATTTTGACAGTTCCTTTGACCACTGAACTACCATTAGAACGCCATTGTGCAGTCATTGCTTCCCTCACATTTATCTCAGACTGTTCGGAGTGTCAATTTGAATTGTTTACTAACAAGCGGCTTCTAAATACTTTGGTTATAGTTATTATCGTTACGAGTATCGTGTTTCAAGTGTTTGTGGAATATTGAATGGAGACTACCTATGTATTCATTACGAGCAAATATTTTCGATTCTCGAGCTAGCCAACGCAGTGGATGTTAGCGAAAGAAGATTGGTTGGCACAATGCAGAACTGCAGAAGACGTCGTCAAGCCCGTCGCATGACGAGAACGAGAATGAATACCTTTATAATGGATATTCCCGAGGCGGAATTTGTAAAAACGTTTTGCCTTGGAAAGGACTCAGTAAGGGGGTTAATTGAAGAATAGTAAGTATATAAAAGTTAAGACGTTTAGTTAAATGGGGCTGTATAAAAGTAAATTGTTTTTTTGCAGGTGTTTGCTTGCAGCACGTGCTTTACATTATAGTCCAACAACTGCAGGCAAGATTGTAAATGAATGTTGCATATTGCAAACATGGCAAGAGCACCATTGCCACCTGACGAAGTTTATGCAGAATAAGAGCACCATTGCCACCTGACGAAGTTTATGCAGAATAACTTGGCTTGCAACAGATATGTGATTTATATTCCACTATTTTGGAATTTAATGGAGTTGGAATTTTAAATAATACTAGTATGTTAAAAAAACAACAGTTAAATTAGGTACTCTTTATTTCTCATAACTAAATATTTATTTAACAATGTTAAACTTGACTTAAAATCTGAAATGTAAATATAGTACGGAAAACTAAAAGATATTTTGTCATGTAACTAGTAAAACAATTCCAAGTTACAATATCTAATGTAATATTAATAACAAATCAAAATCAGTCTTCATACAAAATAAAAAGATCTTCAATATTTTAATTATCATTTGAATAACAAATCAAATTTTACCTTACATTTAACTAATCAGTCTTTTAATTTAGGAGGAAATTAATTATGCAGCATCTAATTATCAAGACCATCGAAGGGTGAATCGGTATCTTCTTGAAGGTTGGGCACTGCAGCAGGCTCTTGTTGACAAACTGTGGAGAAATGCATAAATTAAGTTAGTAGGTATGTAATTTAAACCCACCTCAATATTCTAGTGGAGTGCGAAAATGCTTTAATTATTATTAAAATGATTTAACTCTGTTACAGATCCACAGTATTGCACAAAATATGATTTAAAATAAATGAATACTCTTTTTAAAAAACATTGTTTCATTTAATTATTTATCATTACAGCCATTTGGAATCCACTGCTGGACATAGACTCCTCCTAATATAGATTTCATTTATCTTTAAATAATCTGACAAAATTACCTCTTGCATACTTCAGAAAACTTTAGTCAGACATAAAGATGTCAAATTCTGGCCGATGTACTACTACTGATGTGAGCCTACACCTAACACAAGCTTTTATGCTTAACTGGAGGGAACTGTATTGCTTTCAATGCTCTTTAATACTTATTGTGGGTATGTTTGTTGAACACACAATGAGTAGAAGTTCCGCTTTTGGGTAAAACCATTTCGTATCAGTGAATAATCTGTAAATCCACAGTAATTACCTTTTTTGGCACACAGTGTCCCATAAGGTGCGCCATTTTTTCTGTGGTGGAGCTCAGTCGATCAATGGCTTCAGCCAGTGTTGATGGCCTGAGCTTGTTTTAAAGTTGCCTCGGCATTCCTGGCTTCAATAGTGTCCAGCCTTGATTGACCAGCTTCAAGAGCTGCATGGTCTCTACCTATAAAAAAAAGTATATTTTACTTTAATATTCATTGTAGAACTAAAAAAGTGCAAAAATCACAATAATGATACATTTATCATTTTATAATGCGTAGAATATTATACTGATTTATGTACTTACTGTGCTGCCGGCATTTTATTGGGGCACTGGGAAGTCCACCGATACGAGTATAAAATTTGGGCGCACTCCATCCAATATCGTTTTAATAAACTTCGCCCTTCATTGGTGCGGCTGCAGTAGCCAAGCAGGTCTTGGTGGTTTTCTAAAAAGTCAATTAGAGCCGAAATTTTCTCAATTAGCACCATTTTGTATTGCAATAAATCTTTTAGAGATCATTTAGAACACTTGAAACTAAACCAAAACACCGGCCGCTAGAAATAATAAAAACAAATAAACGTCAGTACAGTAAACAGTAATGTCATATTTGACTTTGACAGCTAAACAGAAAAAAATATTGAGTTTTCCAATTTCACATTTAATGTTTTCTGCTATTAACAAACTTCTTACTACTTCAGATTGCTCATAACACCAATAAATAATATGTAAAAATATATATAATTGAAATCTGGCATGAATAAATGTTCAAATTTAGTAGTAGTTTTTGGAAAATCATTTCTACTAACGGGTTTTATAATAATGGCAATACTACAATGTCATTATAACACCATTCTATTACGAGACCACTGACCAACCACTGACCGACCAATGATCGATCATTATGAATTAGCAGATTACGAACTTTTAGCAAAATGACAATGGGATCGTGTTGGAATGACGATATTTATAAAAATAGCAGACTTGAGGCCCTGTTCTATTGTTTCAGAGTATTAATACACAAAACTAAATTGTGACTAAACGTTCTAATGAGCAGAGGTGTACCTACCTATTAGTATAGGTACCCACATTTCCCCTGTTCTGTATGGTGTCGGACGTAAAGAATAGCACCATCCCATATCTTTCCGTGGGTGTCGTAGGAGGCGACGTAGGGACTTGCCAGAGAATGGACAGCAGCGTTCTCTGTGCTTTTGTAACAACCGTACTGCGATCGCCAACCCGCCTGCCAAGCGTAGCGATTATGGCAAAACCCCCTCTTCTTGGAGGAGGCCTATGTCCAGCAGTGGACGTCTTTCGGCTAAAATGATGATGATGATGATGTGTGAGTTCCATGTAATAGGAGGCGAGCCTATGGCCACCAAACAGACTCAAATCCAGACTCTGTGGCTGCCACTGAGACATTCATGATTGAAAAACTCAATAACCCTTTGCCGGGTATTTGGTGGCCTGGTGGTCTGCACCCGACTTCAGAATCGAATCTTAGGCAGTGATAACCTAGTGATGTGACCTTCGGACTGCTAAGTCATTGGTCTCGAGTTAAAACCCAAGACACGCACCTCTGATTTTTTGGATTTATTGTAAAATTATCACTAGCTTCGGTGAAGGAAAACATCGTGAGGAAACCAGCATGCCTGAGAGATATTTCTCGACGGCATGTAAAGCCAAGTCAGAGGCCCAGGGCGGCATAAAATCTCTGACTCCAGGTTAGGCTCTAACCACACGATGAAGAAAAGGAATCTAATATCAGGACCTCATGCTTAGCTGTCGCGCTTGCAACCACAACAAACATAAGGCAGTAACATCATCTGCCTAGCCTTTTCCCAAACTATCTGGGGGTCGGCTTCCAGTCTAAGCGGATCCAGCTGAGTACCAGTATTTTACATGAAGCGACTGCCTATCTGACCTCCACAACCCAGTAACTGGGTAATACGATACCCCTTATGCATGCTAGACTTTTGGCTTCTGACTACTCGTAACGACTGTCAAAGATCTACAAATGACAGCCGGGAACACTGAGGCACCAATAAAGCAGTAACGAGGACAATCAAGTGAACCAAGGTTACCAACGTAGCCCGAAGAATTGCCAAACTTAAGTGGCAGTGGGCAGGGCGCATTGCTCGCAGAACAGATGGCCGATGGGGCCGAAAAGTTCTGGAATGGCGACCGCGAACCGGGAGACAATGCGTTGGAAGGCCTCCCACTAGGTGGACCGATGACCTGGTGAAGGTTTCGGGGATCCGCTGGATGCGAGTCGCACGGGACCGGTCAATGTGGCGACACTTGGGGGAGGCCTATGTCCAGCAGTGGACGTCTTTCGGCTGAAATGATGAGGACAATCAAATCTTAGCTTTCAAGATATCCTCGTATTGAGTCTTAACAAAGAACATTCATTCATGGAGAGCAACGGCGGCCCAGTGGTGGCAGCCTCGACTCACGGGCAGTAAGTCGTAGGTTCGAACCCAGACAGGCGCATTACTTTGTGTAATTTATTTCATCACCGCTGCTCTCAAAACAGTTAAGGAAAACATCGTGGGGAAACCGGCATGTCATAAACTAAAAATTCGAAGACATGTGACATCTGCCAACTCGCACTGGGCCCGCGTGGTGGATCTACAGACCACTCCCCTCTGATATTGAGAGGAGGACTGTTAGTCCGGGGCTTTTAGATTTGAACCCTGCATTAAATATAAACAGCGATTTTTTTCTTGAATCGTGTACTTGACCTTAGCTCTTCAAATAATAAAAAATATTAAACATTTTCCGAGACCGGATCAAGCTGAAAAAGACGAAAACGCGTTTTTGTGAATAAAAACATGGGAAAAAAAGTTAACAGGACAAATTTAGTTACTGTCACCAATTCCTTACCTAAGTAAGGAATTGGTGACAGTAATATATTTTTTCAGAATTAAACATTTTCGTCCACGGAAATTACGGTAAAAAAACATTTAAGAAATTTTTGGATTGTACTTAAGGCAAAAATATAAACAGCGGTTTTTTTACATAAAATAACTTAAATTAATATATTACACCGCCAATAAACAAAATTAAACAAATTGTACTACCGGAAGTTATTATTACCAGTTTTTTTACAATAGCGGTTGAGGCAAAAAGGTAACAGGGTTTAATTTAGTTTAACTTTCATCTTAAGGCTATTTCTAACCTATTTACACGAAAATTAAACACTTTAAAGCAAATCGTGAAAAAAAAAAAAAAATGTTTACGTAAAATACGTCTGCAAGCTTTATTCTTATATTTGGCGCAGCACTTACATAGGAATTTGATCTTTCTGAAATAAGAATAAGGTGTACAATCGCGTAACTCAATAAAACACCGACTCTCAAACAACACACAGTCATTCGCACACAATGAACGCAGCGCTTATCTTGTTTACGCACACTAGCACTTGCCGTACGCCGCACACTGCTTAGCGCTAACACCGTGCATCGTAATTTAATTTTTACTTTGACAATATTAATTATCGCTCTAATTTGTTTAATTTTGGGGGATTAAGGTTTGGATTTATATATTTCTCATTATTAAATGAATTTAAATCCTGTTACATTTTTGCCGTAAGTAGTATTTAAGATTTTTTGATTTTCTTGATTTTCTGTGAAATCCGGAGCAGAATTTGTTTAATTTTCATAATAATAGTTAGAAATGGTGATATAAATCATTTTAGCACTATCTTTGTCCTGTTAATATTTTTGCCTTAAGTATGAAGTCAAATTATAAGATTATTTTTTTTTAAAACGAGTGTTCCGTGGACGAAAATGTTAAATTTTCTGACCTACTTGTAGTACTCAATCTGTTCTACAAATACTCCAAATAAACATACCTGTTTATATTTTTTTCCACCAAGTTAAATACATATTAGACGTTTTCTTAAAAAAAAACATTTACGCGGAGGTGAACTTTTCGCGGGATACAGCTTAATATACCCTCCTGTCCATACCCTACACATTCAATGAAAAAAATCGCTGTTTTTAATTAATGCAAAGTTAGCCTAATATTCGGCGTAAATTCCCCGGACTATGTGTCCCAGCAGTGGGAACATTATAGGCTGATGATGATGATGATGGTGACAGAACATATATTCTATACCGCCCCTATTATAGGCTTGCCCCCTATTACATAAGATTTAAACATACTTAACTATTTACTGTCTCGTTGGTCGCGTGGTCACAATCGGGACTGCTGATTATAAGGTCCCGGGTTCGATTTCTGTGTCGGTCAAATTACTATTGGATTTTTCCATCAGGAATTGCTCAGTAGCAGCCAGTATTTGTGCCCGGTTGATGGCAAAAGGCTCGCTCCCTATTATACGATTTTAACATAACTGGCGAATTGTGGATGTTAGTTACGTACCTACTATCAGAAAAGTGGGATTAAGCTCATTTTTCAAACAAAATCCCGTGCACACGATGACCACATCTGTTTAACACCCTTACTACTATTGGTCCGCACAAATAGTTTGCGGGTCAATATAGAACTTAAACAAAAAAAAAAACGTTATCCAAAAAATACACGAACCTTTTTTAACACATGTTTTGTTTTAAAAAAAATCTCAGGCTGTTAATGATCTTGAATAATGATTTTTCGACCAATAGGAATAACACTAAAAAAGGACCAACGAAAAGAAAGTTTTCAACTGTTTTAACGCTGCTAGCAAGGATAGTCATTACCGTGCTCCGATACCCAGTTTGGTGATGGTACATTCTCTGCCTAACCCTTCGGGGATTACAAGCGTGATGCTAAGTTACAGTAGAGGACATTCCATCTATAAGATGGAAGGAATACACGAATACATTTTATATCATCGTCGCCATCTTGTAAGTTCAGATTACAATACTTCAAGTGAATGATAGAAATAATGGCGATACTGGAGACTGTTTATCTCCCGCGTCAGGTTACATAATGATGTCTTGTCGTTAGAGCGGGGCGGGGTAAGCAGACATGTAGGTATGTCATTATATTTAGATAAGGAGACTTTCTTCATCTGTCTAAACCTCGATTCTATTACTTTCGTTACCGCTTATATCTAAACTATATAATATTATAAAGCGGAAAAATTTGATTATCAATTACTCTAGTAACGGGATATTTACCATGTTTATTATTTGTTTTGAGTTCCCTATATTTCGGCCATGATCACGGATAATCCGTGATCATGGCATGTGTGGGGATGTTAAAACAAACAACACAAACTTATTTATCTTTCTTTCTTCATCCGTGATCATGAATCTTGTAGGTAGTTCAATTACCTGCTTCAGGAAATGGGAAGAATGGATGCGGATTTTGGATGTGGGTTGGTTCATTTTGGCAGAACTACGCTCAATTAAGGTTATATTTAGATGGGTGAGTCCACCATATCATCACCATCAGCTTAACCTTTTCCCAACTATGTTGGGGTCTTCCGTCCGAACCGGACCGAAGTCGAACCGGATGCAGCTGAAAACCAGTATTGTACATGGAGCGACTGCTTCCTTGAATCCACAACTTAGTTAGTACTGGGTAATACGATACCCCTTGGTAAGACTGGTTGTCGGACTTTCGGGAATTGGCTGTAACGACTGTCAAAGATCTACAAATGACAGCCGAGACCAACGGCTTAACGTGCTTTCCGAAGCACGGACTTCGATCAATAATAGTACTAAGTAATGCTATTATTGATCGAAGAGCACGGATGAAACCACGGACCAACCTAGGGAAGTAATTTATAAGTATTTATAATAGGGAAGTAATAAATTAAACACATGCATGCTAAATTACGTCACCACGATAGATTTATTTGAATCGCCAGGACTTTGTACATTCAAATCTTTTTTCTGCGCGATTTTTATCTTATTCAGTTCATTGTGTTCAATAGGTGTCGCAAATGTGCGATAATCCCTTTTATATCCTTAGGATTATGGAGGAGCAGGTCGATTTGTCTAGAGCCATCTTTATCCAAAATATGGTGTGTTTCTTATCAATGCGGATCATTTATTTCGACAATGATATCGATCTATGTCAGTAATTACCGAGGACGGAAGATTAGTGGCCTATTAATAAAAACGGGTTGCACTCCGGGAGTGCCGGCAGAAGTGAAAACTTGAATATTAACGTTGTGCATTTTAGATATTTTGGAATGGTTAGGGAATAATTTTGCACAAATTGGTATAATTATCAGTATAAAAGTACTATCATTTGGTAAAATACAATATTCATTTATTGCGCTTTCGTACACAAACATGACAATTTATATTACATTAAAGTTTAACACTTCAGAACTATTACAATCCGTCTCACGAATTTTACCTCTTTAGAGAAACCGAAGGTTTTGTTTGTGCATAAGATAATTATCCAGTTTTAGAAACCCGAACTCAATGACTGATGTAATAAAGTTCAAATTCCTTCGTAACCTAATGTCAATCCGTCTTACGAATTTTCGATCAAGTTTAATAAAACATTTTTTTACCCATTACAAAAGTGTTCAACGCCGCTAAAGAAGTTTTCACTTCAAAAATATTTTACCAAGGGTTCGGTTAAGCTTCGCTGGCCGAGGCCGGTCCGTGGATGGGGTGACTATGTATTACAAGGCTCCTTCGTGTTTCAGAAACGACGTTACCGGTAGTCAGTGGCCCGAAAGTCTGAAAACTAGTCTTACCAAGGCGTATGGTATTACTTAATAACTGGGTTGCGTAGCTCCGATAGTTAGTCGCTCCATGTAAAATATTGTTAGTCATCTGCAAGCCGACTTCAACATATTTGGGAAAAGCCTAAGCAGGTAATAATGATTTACATTTTAAAGGCAAGTTAAAGGAGAGTACATTGCCGGGTACAAAACTACCGAGAATTTCATAATGTCAACTTAAAAACATTTTGCCTGACCTATGAATCTGAGCCAGGACCGCAGTCACGCTTGGGACTACTAGACCAAAGGGACAAGACCAGCTACTCCAGCTAGTCCAATTATAACGATTTTACGCCCTTCCAAATTTAAACAACCATAAATGTGCGTCCTGTCACTCTAAACTTTTTTTTTCTTTTTTTTTCTACTCCATTCAGTTGGGCAAATGCGTGACGCTGTTAATCCTCTGTTAGGCCAGTTACACAATGGCGCGGTTGACAAATGAACACCCTCATTGTTACTACGCAATAGATTTTTACAGTGATTTTATCGGCATTTACTGGAATATAGTAAATTGAAATAGAATAATGGAATTTTGTAGATTATTATTTGAGGATAAAATGTTGTATGATTCGCCTTGAAAGAAACGAAGTTTTGGGCGAACAAAATATATATAGTGTCGCGCTAGCGAAATAGACACGAAGAAGAACAAATAGTATTGCAGATTAGTTTATTTTTAGGCAAACAATAACATCATCACGCTTGCAATCCGCGAAGGGTGAGGCAGAGGTGTACCTACCTAATAGTACACCCACATTTTAAGTCCCACGTAAAAGGGGCCGAGCCTATTGCCATCAACCGGGCACATATCCAGACTCCGTGTCTAATAGCGAGAAACGCCTAGTGGAACAAAAAGAACACGAAAAAAGTGAAAAATGAAAAGCCATTTTCCACTTTTTAGTGTTCTTTTTGGAAGTCAGTTTTTTTTTTTTTTTTTTTAAGTTTTGTTTTATCTTTTTTAGTTGTGGTATCTCATATAAATCCTAGACGAGTATCATTTTTACATTGTAAAACCACATACTCAGTACGACTACTAGACATACGAGACGAGACAGTCCGAAGAACAACAATTATTATAGATTTGTTTCTTCTCAGTTATGTAATCTCTGATCAAACAATACAATCCAATTATTCTATTCACTGACTTTACGCTTAACCCAGAAGAAAGGAGAATGACCAAAAGCGTATGGAGCTTGGTCCAAATGTCTACCAATAACGAGACATATGAAATAAAATAGTCTACGAAATAATGAGTCATTATAAAGACCAATGTCCAGCTAAAAAAATAATCCAATCGTTCAGTTTATGAAGTTCACAGACAATATACTACATCTCTACCCAATTTTTTTTGTTGCCTTTTTTTTCTTCTTTTTTTTCTTTTTGGTAACATCTTGATCCTGTTGAGCAAAGGCGTGCCAGTTAATCCGGCTACGAGTGTCAGGGGGTGACACAAAGCGACAACAGACCGCGGGTGCAAATGAACAAACCTATTGTGAACACTTGCGAAGTTGCGAACGATGCAATAGGGTTGACAAAATCGTTTTGTAGAACTGTCTTTTAGCTCGTGGCTGAATAATAACAGCCGCACGGGTCGTACTTGCCGATGTTGGTCCGAGGATGGGTGACCATAATTACATACCGAGTTTCCTCCGTGCCTTGAAAAGCACGCTAAGCCGTTGGTCCCGGCTGTCATTTGTAGATCTTTGACAGTCGTTACGAGTAGTCAGAAGCCAAAAGTCTGACATCCAGTCTTTCCGAGGGGTATCGTATTACCCAGTTGCTGGGTTGTGGAGGTCGGATAGGCAGTCGCTTCAAGTAAAATATTGGTACTTAGCTGCATCCGGTTAGACTGGAAGCCGACCCCAAGATAGTTTGGGAAAACGCTAAGCAGATGACGTATGTGGTAAAAAAAATTACTCATAATACTTAACTGGACCTAACATTAAGATAGAAGAGATGGTTATATATGACATCAATTTGTTTTAATTTTTTTATGACTAGTTAATAATTGTTATAATGTATATATTTAGTCTCTACGTCTACAAATAAATATTGAAAAATAATAATTGAAATCACGAGTACAGTATCAGCCCTAAATCCAAATCGCCAACAATGAGTATTACATCGCTAAATCTAACGTTAACAATATACTATTGCGCATTTGTACCCCGTGGGCACGACACAACACTAAAATCCTTCCAAAGATATTTTACCACTGTCAAAAACCTTATGTCATCCAGTATAAAGGTCAGTTTGCAAAACCAGAGGTATATTATAACAATGACAGTACAGTAGTGTCAACTAACACGCCCTTTTGACGTACTTGACGTAATGAAGTGACATAAAAAAACGGATTAGGATGTTGGAGTGATGTCCTGTGCACATTTCAGTGAGATATTAAAAAGTTGGGACGCCATGTTTGATTGACCCAGTTCTTTTATGGTATCACAGTGTATTTATTGATAGTTATTAAGTTGGACTGTGTGAAGGATGATATGGCAAGAAAGGAGGTATCTGATGAGATGATAAATAATAGAGAAGTATGGAAGAAGAAGACATGGTGCGGCCCCCCAAATAAATTGAAAGAAGGGCAAGAGTAAGTTGATGATGACATGGTTATTCCCATGCGCTACAAAACTATATAAGTAGGCTTTAAGTTGGATTACTTGAAGTTTGAGTGAAAAAGTAGTACTACAGGCAATTAATAAATACTCAAGTTAACCAACTAAATAGTCAGGCATAAAATAAATTGAAATTCCTGTGTAGAATGATGTACCGAACACGTAGATTTGTGCGTCGGTGTTCCTGTATACTAATGTATAACAGGATAATTTCCGAACATATGTTCGGAAATTATCCTATATCCTTTATTACCTAGCTTATGCCCGGCGCTTCGCTCGCAATATTGCGAGCGAAGCGCCGGGCATAAGCTAGGTAGATATTAGATGAAAACATCAAGTCTGTAATCACCGAGGAGAGAGGCAGAGGTGTACTTAATAGAACACCGACATTTCGTTATGTTTAAGCCACATGTAATATGGGGCCAGCCTATTTATCCGTGGCTGCTACTGAGAAATGCCTGATGGAAAAACCCAATAACACTGCCCGACCTGGGAATCGAACCCAGGACCACTAGACCAACAAAGCAGTAAAAACTAGAACAATAGATCGAAATAAATTGGTTACAAAAACTATAACAACAATAAACTTCTCACCGCTCTGGTTTTCTCAAATCGTCTTTCTTTGTCCAGGCTGTCTTCCTTTGGAATGCGCTCACTCTGAACGTCAGGTTGGCCATCAGCCGGTTCACATTTAAAGTTAAAGCTCGCGAACACCTAATTCAGAAGCCGGCAGATTCATCTCATAATTAAATTGTTGTTAGTAGTATATGTGTGTATTTATCGCTATATTATTTATGTATTTATCGGTATATTTTATTGTAAATGTTTTATTACCATTTGTTATGCTGTACCTGCTGCACCTGCTGTACCCTAAGGTAGACTGGTAGAAAATGCCCAAAGCATTAAGTCCGCCTTTGTACAGTGTTTTCTTATACTTGTGCATAAAGTTTTAATAAATAAATAAAAAAAAATAGCACTTTACATCTCTCCCGATTAATCCCAAAAAAAATACTACTTCCTTCAAATTCTCGCATATCCCCTTCAATCCTTTATTAGCTGTCCCATATCGCTGGTAACATCACCATGTTTGTGGAAACGAATGGCGATCGGATTTAGATGGGCATTTGTTTAGATTTGATAACGCTTCTGTTGTGTTCTTGTTAATCCATTGGAATTCCGTGTGTGAATATTGTTAAGGAAGATCTTTGTTAAATAAATAAATAAATGATTATTGATCTAATAACTTCAAATTACACACAAGAGCTGAACAAATTAGAATTATAGGTAATACGTAGTAAATCGTGGTCAAAATCTTTTATTCGTTATTTAGACAAAATGTTTAAAAAAATATAAACTGAGCCCAACAAAACCGAAGTAAGTAATGGCTTGAAGTCTCTTTTCAGTCATTCTAAAACATCGTACCTAATAAGACCAAGAATAATAAAGGTATAAAATGTAATAATACGCTGAAGGCACCTTAACCAATTTCTAAATTATATTTGTTTAAATTATTTTTAAAACTATTATTATTAACTTCACTCATTATTACACTTGTACAAAATTGTTGTGTATTTTAATCTATGGGTATATTTAGTTGAGACCTTAGAACCCCAAATTAGGCAAGAAATGTCTGTATTTTTGAAAGTCTGTCGATTCCCTAATATTTTTTTACAGGATCAGCTGTCTGCCAGTAAAAGTCCCGTAAAAATCGCTCCAGCGTTTTCGGAGATTACCCGGATCAAACAAACAGACAAAAAATATGTGGATTGCGTGACCTGTGAGCTTTTATCAGCTGTTTCTTATCATAGTACCCGAAGAGCCACACTGACTACCTGTAACGACTGTCAAAGATCTACAAATGATAGCCGGTACTAAACGGCTTAACTTGATTTCCAAGGCACGGAGGATACCTGTTATGGAACGGGTGGTCACTCATCCACGGACCAACCAAGGCAAGCCCGGCTTGACCGGAAGATCGCCCAAAGCAGCTTTTATTTATTACTTAGCCAGCAGCTCCCCAAAGTCTTTGTAAAAACCAAATTAAAATTTTACATGCATAAAAAGGTCCAACATTTTCAATACTACCAAAACACGTTTGATCCCAATTTTTAATCCCAAAATCACTTTTTTAAGCATCCGTTAAGGTAACCCAACACCTAAACGCACCTGAATGAATAGTCCACTCTGATTGGTCGATATTTATTAGGGGGTGAGTTTGTCACTTGCTGATTGGCCGTTTACAAACGGGGGTGGAACCGTCGTTTGGTGTCAGATAACAACCCTTATTAAGTGTGCTTCGAGTGATTTAGGGATTTTGATGTAGAAGGGTGCTTGTTCGAAATGTTTGGAGGATAATTTATTTTAATTATATCGACTTCGAACACAGACAGACGCAAAACTTACTTAATTTATTTCATCATGTCTTAAAACGGCGATGAAAATATCATGAGCAAAGTGTTATTGGGTTTTTCTATCAGGAATTTCTCAGTAGCAGCCACGAAGTCACGAGTTGTGCCCGGATGATGGCAATAGGCTTGCCCCATAGTACATGGGACTTAAAACATTACTGGTGGTGCTCTGTATGGTGTTGGACGTATAGAATAGCACCATCCCATATCTATCTTCCCGTGGGTGTCGTAAGAGGCGACTAAGGGACTTGCCAGAGAATGGGCAGCAGCGTTCTCTGTGCTTTTGTGACAACCGTACTGCGATCGCCAACCCGCCTGCCAATCGTGGCGATTATGGCAAAAACCCCCCAAAATGTCAATGTGGCGATACTTGGGGGTGGCCTATGTCCAGCAGTCGACGTCTTTTGGGCTGAAATGATGATGAAATGTTGTAATATTAAGGAGGTACTGCCTTATCCTTTAGGGATTACAGACGTGATGTTATGCTACATATCTACATTGTGAGAAAACAGGTATGCCCAAGAACGAAAACATCGAAGATATATGAGATCAACCATCCAGCACTGGGGCAGTTTGGTAGCACTTTCAGCAGTTCCAGCTGTGAGGACCCTACAAGATGAGGAAGCTAGAGGTACCTGTCTATTTATACGATCTTTTTGGTTCCGTACCCAAAGGGTCAAACGGGACACTATTACTGAGACTTCGCTGTCTGTCCGTCCGTTTGTCACCAGGCTCTATCTCATGAACCGTGACAGTTAGCCAGTTGAAATTTCTACAGATTATGTATTTCTGTTGCCGCTATAACAATAAATACTAAAAACAAAATAAAATAAATATTTAAGGGGGCTCCGTGTTTATTATAAGTAATGGTACGGAACCCTTCGTGCGCGAGTCCACCTCGCACTTGGCGGTTTTTTTTATTTCACCGTCACTTTAAGATTTTTAGAAGTAAGTAGAAGTTCTCTGAGGGAAAGATCAGTGTTGTCAAATAAATCACAAGGACTTTTATCCACCTTCCACGCGGATCAACTCGCGCGCAAAGGCCAGTTCATAACAACTTCAGAAACCCATTCTACCACATTTAAACAAGCTGTAAGTAAACGGATCCTTCACGAAGCTGCCAGCCAAGCATTCAGAACAACAAACTGAGTAACTCTACGTAAGCAATATTGCTGGATAAAGACTTTTTTGACGTGAAAAATCACGGTTTTCGTTAGGACTCCGTTTTAAGTGCGTTACGCACTCAAAACATTATGGTGTTAAATGCATTGAGTAGTATGTGTCATGGAGGTATTAGTTAAAGAGTTGTATTTAAGAGTTGTATTTAAAAAAAAAACTTTGACCACAGAATCTTTGTCCTCCAAAATATGTCCGCAAGAAGAAGGTTTCTAAGTATGGTCCAGAACGAAAAAAAAAAACGGAACGACGCGCGACGGCGACCGCGACAGGGAAAACAAGAGTGCCTTTCGGATTCGTGGGTCTTTATAAACACATAATTTATGCAGTTATCTATTTAAATTTATTTATTTATCAAATTCGGACAACAATATAGTCTATTTTGTTAATAAAATATGTTATAACTAGTGTTAGTAGTAGGTAAACAAACAAGGATAAAAAAGTAACAATTATAAATATAATGAATTCAATAATCCATTTATTATCAGGTAACAAAGACCCATAGATAAATACTTTAACCTAAATATACATACTATAACAACAATTCTGTTAATAAAAGAAACTTAATGATTTGTGTGTTCGTGTGTAATTTATGGTAAGTAGTAGTACCTACTGGCTGTATGGTATAAGCTCTTGCATGAAATAGTAAGTATAAAAACTTATTTATTTATTAAAACAACAAACAAATATAGTCAAATGACCGCACGTTACCTATTCGCCTATCTAAGATTACGTTTAGTTTACAGTAACAAATACGTTGTTTACAATAACATGGTGTCAAGCACACTGCGGTGCCCTTTGCCGCCAATTTCGCTGTCACTGCGGGCGGTCTTTTAGGTTAAGTTGGCGCCATTAGAAATAATTGTTATGTCGATTGATTCTTTTTGTTATTGTTTATGTAAGGGCCTGCGACATGGTGAATTTTTGTATCAATGCTGTCGAAGCTCGAGGCTAAATAATAACAGCCGTATGGGTCGATCTTCAAGATTCAGTAGTGCTTGTCAAGGTTGGTTCGTGAATGATTGAATTCATTACATAGGTACCGAGTTTCCTACGTGACTCGGAAAGTACGTTAATCCGTTGGGTCCCGGCTGTCAATTGTAGATCTTTGACAGTTGTTACTGGTAGTCAGTGGCCCGAAAGTCTGACAGCTCCTTACCAAGGAGAATCGTATTACCCAGTAATAACTGAGTTGTGGAGGTCAGATGGGCAGTCAGTCGGTTAGACTGGAAGCAGACCCCAGAACATATTTGGGAAAAGGCTACGCAGATGAAGCTGTCGCGTTTCTTAACGCGCTTCTGCATATGCTATATACACATTTTTGTCATTGACGTTGATGCGAACGCGAGACCAGTGTTCATCTAACCATTTAAGCGTTTACAGCCATTTCTGTATCGATGTTGAATCACATATGCATTACGACCGAATGTTTTAAGACCCAAGTTACAGTGGGCGAGGCCCTAGCCGTTAACAGCGTCACCATAGACTCATAGAGTATCAAATCAGCACAGTGAGAGATATTTCTCGCCGGCAAGTAAAATCAAGTCAAGAGGCCCTTTTTTATTCGAATGGGAAATCATCAAATAACCCCTCCCGCTCTGGGCGGAACGGAAGGGAGTGTCAAACTTGACTGACTAAAACCCATCCATGTTCCTTCTTAGCCCTTTGTGATCCAGGGCCACGGTATTTCTTTCGAACAGTCCCGCAGCCCTGGCAGGCATCGGCCCTCTCGGACCCCTTCCGATTTGCTCACATCTCCTTGAGGCGCGGGTGGAACACGAACCACCGTCGGCACGGCCTGTCGCCATAAGACGGACTGACGGTGAGCTAGCCCATTACTCACCGTTCACAGGCCCAGGCGTACGGTGGCCGGGGGCCACTGGTCAGTCCCCGACGCCCGGGGCGTCTCCCGCGACGACTGGGACGTGAGGTTCTCTCTCTAGTCAAGAGGCCCTTGAATGGCATTAAAAGTCTGACACCAGGTTAGGCTCTAACCACAGGAAAAAGAAAGATCATCATCATCAGCCTACAGCAGTCCACTATTGGACATGGCCTCTTAATTTGCTAGCCACTTAGCTCGATTCTCAGCAAGGCTCACAAAGTTGCTATCATATTTATTTCAAGAAATAAAAGCGTTATTTATTTTGAAATAATAAACCAAGAAATAGGTATGTATTAAGCGAGTAAAGTGTTTGGTTGGCATTATTTACTTATATGCGTATGTATTGGAAATTCAATTACCTAACTACGTTTTACAAGAGTACTATAGGTACATAAGTAGGTACCTACTTATACGTAGAAATATAAATATTGACGTCACTATTACCTACTTGACAATCAATGGATTTTTTCCAAATGCCGTACACTTTAGTTGTTTATCTATCATCTGCCTAGCCTTTTCCCAAACTATCTTGGGGTCGGCTTCCAGTCTAACCGGATGCAGCTGAGTACCAGTATTTTACATGAAGCGACTGCCTATCTTGCTGCTCTTTGCTCGCAGAACGGATGACCGATGGGACCGAAAAGTTCTGGAACATCGTCCACGAACCGGAGGCCGATGCGTTGGAAAAATGAAAAAAAAAAATGAAAAAGCGTTTATTCGTTGTTACATCCGTACTACAAAATATTTTACTTCTGCCAAACTGTAAAACAGTTTGTTGGCAGATGTAGCTCCCATATACAATTTAAATATTGATGTAACTATTATTATTTATTATTATTGTTTTTTTTTTTTTTTTTTTGTATTTGTTTTTTATTTTTTTATTATTATTATTTTTTGGAAGGCCTCCCGCTAGGTGGACATATGACCTGGTGAGGTTGCGGGGATCCGCTGGATGCGAGTCGCACGGGCCCGGTCAATGTAGTGAAACTTGGGGGAGGCCTATGTCCAGCAGTGGACGTCTTTCGGCTGAAATGATGATGATGATTTCCTAATAGTAGACCCATATTTCGTCAGTTATGTTAAGGTCCCATTTAATATCCGGCCTATTACCAGCAACTGGGCACAACTCCAGACTCAATGGCTGGTACTGAGAAACTCCTGATGGTAAAAACAGTTTATTTGACCTGAGAATCTCATGCTTAGCAATAGCGTTTGACCAACGAAGTACGCTTTCAGTTACAGGATTTTAAAAGGATACTTCAAGCTTCCGTATTTTTGTTTCAAAGACTTAAGTTAGAAGCTATAAGTCTCATCATCTACGTAGGTTTTTCTCAACTATCTGCGGGCTAGCTTCCAGTTTATCCGGATGCACCTATAAACCAGTATTTTACATGGAGCGACTGCCTATCTGATCTCCACAACCAAGTACGGGATGGAAAACGATACTTACCATTGGTATCTTTTTTCTTTTTTTTACTGATGGGAAATCGTCAAATGACTCCTCCCGCTCTGGGTGGAGCAGAAGGGAGTGTCAGACTTGTACTGACTAAAACCCATCCGTGTTCCTTCTTAGCCCTTTGTGTTCCAGGGCCACGGTATCTCTTCCGAACAGTCTCGCAGGCAGGCAGGCATCGGCCTTCTCGGACCCCTTCTGATTTGCTGACATGTCCTTGAGGCGCGTGGAACACGAACGCGCCATACCATTGGTACCTTGGACCCGAAAGCCTGACAGCCAGTGTTAGACTTTCAAGCCGCTGATTACCTGTAACGACTGTCAAAAATCTACAAATGACAGCCGGGGATCAACGGCTTAACATGCTTTCCGAAGCACGGAGGAAACTTGGTATGAAATGGGTGGTCACCCATCCACAGAAACCACCTAGGCAAGACTTAGACTTAACCTAAAGATCGAGCTCCTCTCACACATAAACTACTATCTCTTACTTATGGGCGTTTACACCTTACGGCATTTCATACTAACTTTCAAGTCCTTATTTTCCGAAATGACTGAACCGATTTTAATTAAACGTAATACACATATAAGCAGGATACGTAGGTCTAAAAAGTTACTGAAAACATTTTCGGTATAAAAATTTTCGGTGAAAGTATTTTCGAAATATCTTTTAAATAAAAAGATACTTGGAAATTTCTGCTTCTATAGAAAATTTATAATCGGTCTAATTTAGCTGTAACACTATTTTCAAAAACTCATTTTTAAAACTCACTATCTTCATTTTTAAAAGACATTTTGAAATTTAGTAACTTTTTAGACCTGTATGTATCCTGCTTATGCGTATGAAGTTTCATTAAAATCGGTTCAAACATTTCGGAAAATAAGACTTGAAAGTTTGTATGAAATGTCGTAAGGAGTAAACGCTCCTAATACAATCCCACATAAACCCGATTATTTTAAAACAGCAACCACACCACTATCACAACATATCGTGGGAATTGTCCTGACACAGCATTAGAATAATAAGTACCTAAGTAAGTATTTCACAACATTCAAGTTCGAACTTAGTGCTTATTTCACTAAGTTCGCGTTTATCAATGGTGTAAGTTATTAGTTGGCAAAAATACAGGAAACAGCGTGTGAATGAACGTTGTTTATTATAAATAAGTAGACTACTTTAAAATGCTTTAAAAGCAGTTTGGTTGTTATTCAAATACGTAGGTTCTTTTGGTGACCTAATCCGTGCAGCATTTCCCGATTTTTAGAGATTCGTTGCTAAATAGCAAAGAAGGAACCGTTAAAGATACAAAAAAAAAATGATTCGTCCTGGCCAGCTGTCTGTCTGTCGTCCTCAAATCACAGGCATTTTACTCCGAGACTTTTGGCACCACTCAGTTGAAATTTTGAGAGTAGGTGCTTTGTATGAACCACTATCACAGAAAAGCAGTCCGCGACCGAGCTGCCTTTGCTATAGCTAGGCCCCTTAATAAAGATATCATTCGGATCCAGCCTGTCCCCATGCAGTCCTCCCCCAGCGACACCCTAAGCCGAGGCTCGTACCCCACAGGGAGTGCCCTTAGCGTGAGTCGCTTAGTTTATAAGTAGTTCTATGCCCTGGCTAGTGGTCCTACACTCAAGGCACCCACAGGATAGTCCGGCTAAGCAGACGACAACCTAGGTACAAGATGAAAAAAAAGATGGCATTCTCAAAAAAAAAAAAAAACGTTCTATGAACCGTTACACCATTGTGGTGTAAAATATGAAACTAAAAAATAGGGGTGGCTCTCATACATGTAACGGAGGGTTGAAAAAAAATATTGTGTAAATACAGTATTATTTGGGTTGTGGAGGTCAGAGGCACCAGCTCCATGTAAAATACTGGTATTCAGCTGCATCCGGTTAGACTGGAAGCCGACTCCAGAAAAACACAAAAGATTATCAGAAGAGGCTAGGCAGATGATAAATAACATTGAAAACTTGACTTATTAAAAAATTGAGTAAAAGTTGTAATCTTAACCTCCAAATATCTCCGTAACTAGATGGTTCCCTGGTATGGTCTAGCTAGAAAGCTAGAAAAAACTTGGCAATGACAGGGAGAACGTCGAGGAGTGCCTTTTGGCTTCGTTATGATGACGGTAGGTACTATTATACCTATTATGTTGCAAAATAATTTGAAAAACTCTTCTCAACTCAGCTCAAATGGCCTACCATGACGTCTTAAAGCAGTATTGTTTTAATCTTATTCCAGAGTGGAAAAGAGATGGCGATAGGCGTCCTCTATAGCTCCCACACTGGAATAGGATTAAAACAATATTGCTTTAATACTTCATGGTAGGCCAGCTGGTCCTCTGTGTCTTGCCAATTAGTGGCATTTAGGTGTTAGTCTAGAATAAATACATTATACTATCAAAAACACTAGTAACGGGATATTTACCATGTTTATATGCGCTGTTGCAAACGCCATGATCACGGATAAACAGTTCATCCGTGATCATGGCGTTTGCAACAGCGCCGAAATATCGGGAACTCAAAAGAAGTAATAAACATGGTAAATATCCCGTTACTAGTGTTATTGATAGTGTTAGTGACCATGTCAGTTTATAAGTACATTATATTTAATATTATGTTATTTTCTTACACTAATCATCATTTATTTATTTATTTAACACTTCAAGCACATAGTACAGAGGCGGACTTAATGCCATAGGCATTTTCTACCAGTCAACCTTTGGGTGATGCAGATCATTATCTTGCCTTAAATCCCAATTTATTTGAGGTCGGCGCAGCATATCTTATTCCTCCATACTTTTTTATTACTTGTCATCTCATTACACAACTCCTTTCTTGCCATACCTTCACACGGTCCATCCATCGTTTCTTTGGTCTTCCTCTACTCTTATAACCATCCACATTCATACTCAAAACTTTCCTCGCGACGTAATGGTTATGCATGACAAAGTGGTTGTGCCAGTAGTGAAAAATGTCACTGCTAATATCTCTGATAGGAGTAACTATAGGCCGATTTTTTTAGCAAATAGTTGCTAAAGAAATCGGCCTATAGTTACTCACATACACAAAAACTACATCAAAAACTTTTACGATTATATAATCGCATGGATAGAAATCCTGATCGTTATTATAAGCAAAATTCATAACAATACGATAACATTATCTTATAAGCATAATTCTTGCTAAGTACTAACAGCCTTGGCTTGCCTATGAATTTTTTTGACTGAAATAAATGTTTTTTTTTTACAATATTATAATCTCAAACGAAACTTTTTGCATTTTCGAAAATATTTTTTAAGCTATTGCATAGCTTTTATCGCGGGCTTTGAGCGTGGCGATCGAATCAAGAAATTCCGTAACGAAAAAAACTTAACAACCCGAATTTGAAAAAAATTGTGAAAAAAATTTCATGGCAAAAAAATGTTTTCTTATCGGTCACCACGCTCAAAAAGCGTAACTTGAATATTAATCAAAAAAAAAATTTCATACATATTATAATTGCATAAGTTGATAAAATGCTATGCAATAGCTTTACCGCGGCAGTCCCCGAGTGCCACACGTATTTTTTTTCTTTTCATAATATCCTATGACTTTCGAGTGGTTAATAGACGTATTGCTGATTAACATAAAATAACTTCAAGCCTGTTATCTCCGAAGAGATATGCAGCGGTCCTAATTAGGTACACTGCAAAAAATAATATCTATGCATTGCATGTACATTTCGTCATGCCAGTTATGTTTAAATCCCTGAAAAACGGGGCGAGCCTTTTGCCATCAACCGGGCAAAGAAACAGACTCCGTGGCTGCAACCAAAAGATATAAGTGATATAACACTGAAAACTGTTTTTTTGAGTTCCCGATATTTCGGCGCCTTTTGCAAAAACCATGACCACGGATAAACTCACTTATTATGGCGGGTTATGATAAACATCCCGTTTTCCGTGTTAACGATAGATATTGTCTATGTTTCTATCATCTATTATAGAAAACATGCTTTAATTTCAACTCATTGCAAAACACAAAACAGTCCGTTTATGTGACAATTGGAAAAAATGTGATACCGTGTATTACCGATGCATATTGTCTGTTTCCCGGGTGTCGTGTGTCTTACGGCAGCTTTACCTGGAACCCAGCCGTGGGAACAGTACACCTAATGTACTGCGAACTGACGGTGGTATGTTCACGACTGGCAAAGTAAAGTAGGCAGAGAGAAAATGGAAACGGAAAGAAGATAATTATAAAGAAAATACTTACGTTTGTTTGTGCTAAACAAGACGCAAAACCAACAAATAGAGCGCAAAAACACAAAAGAATAAGTGGGAGGAAAGTTTGTGGAAACTATCTTTTCATCCCTTCTATTCAAGAAGTGTCGCTTTGTTCCTCTATAAGTGGGGAGCAAAATAGCTCTTTTCTGACAGGAACTTTTTAGCTGGCGGAATTAGATTTGAATTGGCACATATATCTTTCATAGAAATCGAACGAATTGTATGAATTACTGGCCGGTACGTGATGGCTGTAAGGCGCGGGGTTTTTACTAAAAAAAAACAAAAGCGCGCGAATTACGTCTCTGTTCTTTTAATCAGTTTGTAATTATTTTATTGTATTTTGCAAAAAGTATTTTTTTTTACTTAAATTCACATGTCTTTTATTTTAATTAAATATATTCATTAATTACAACACCGTTTCTTATTTATTTTCTCATAGAGAGGGGATGAAAAGTAGAGTATAAGACTCGAAAGCACATTCTATTTTTTTTTTCAGCTAATGTAATGTTTTAGGTAGGTATGTTTAATTTAGCAGCCTGGAATGATTTGTTAAAACATTATGGATCTAATTCAGGGCGGATTGGAATCAGAATGTTTTAATGAACAAAGAGTGCCTCGTTGGTCTAGTGATCGTAATCACGACTGCTGAACATGAGGCCCTGGCTTCAATTCCCGGTTCGGGTAAAATTAAAAAGTCGGGCCCGGTCGATGGCAATCGACTCGCCCCCTATTACATGGGACTTAGAATACATATAACTGTTGTTACTTTTTTATTATTTATTAAATACCTCCTCACTCTGCCTAACCCTACGGGGATTACATACAGGCGTGATGTTATTTTTGAATGACGCAGCAGCTTGCCTCGCTCCGTCCCGCCCTTGAGCCATGTAGTTCCAAAAATCCTAACTTTAGAAAAAAAACATATAATTTTTATAGACTTAGTTTGAGCAGAGGTGGGCCAGTAATAACGATTTATGATTTTACATTATTTTGTGTAATTTATTTCAACACCACTGCTTTCAAAACTGTGAAGGAAAACATAGTGAGGAAACCGGTAAGTCCCAGAACCAAATATTCGAAGACATGTGACATCTCAACCCGCACTGGGCCCGCGTGGTGGATTACTGCCAATTTCCCCGCATTCAGAGGATGTCTCTGTATCCCAGGTCTAGGAATATTATATGCTGATGATTTTGCTGTAGTGGTGTAGGCATTCTTGAAAATAATGATTCGCTAAAAAAAGGCAACCAACAATTCCCAGACTTAAAAAAAACACATAGGGACCTACTAGGCCCTAACAGAAACCTTCGCCCGCCATTTTGCAAATCAGACGGACCCAGTCGTAAAATCCCGCCTTTAGAGGTCAAACGTTAAAAAATAAAAATAAATATTCAAACTTGGAATGGAACACCCGGCGATGCTCCGCCCCGTCTCCCGTCTCTTTCGCACATTTGCCGTCTTTGTCTGGGGCTTTGAAATGCGAGATAGCTTTTTTTGTTATTCGAACCTGCGTCTTCGTTTGGTGAGGGTGTAACTATATGAGAAAGACATTATTAATATTTTATAAAACATTAATATTTTTAGTGAAAAAGTGACAGTGGTTTTTTTTATTATTGTGCTTGGATTGTGCTAAGGTGAGAGTTGTTTTTTTTTAATTGTAAATGAAGTGCCTTAATTTTAATACTTACAAGTAAATTGTGACTTTGTGCAAAAAACATGAAAAAGTGCGGATGGAGGAAAATCTGTTTGGATTTAAGAGAGCTATATTTCTTACGGTTATTTGAAAACTTCGGTACGGAAATTGCTGTGATTTTCATTAATTCTTAAGTGTTTGATCAAATAGTATGTTATTAAGCAGATAGATAGTTAGAAAACCCTTTATTAAGTACTCCATCAAACAAAAAAACTAGGGTTGCGTTAAGGGCGGTCTTATACTTGGTTCTTTGTCTTTTCAGCATGCTAATTTCCTCTTAATTTTCTTCGATCTAATAACATTAATTTTGTATGAGTGTTTATGAAATTATTTTCATCTAGGTTTTTACTATGACTTAATAAGCCAACTAATAAAAAAAGCGAAAGTTTGTGAAGATAGATGTTTGTTACTATTTCACGCAAAAACTACAGAACAGATGTTTGATTTTGGGAAACTAACTGTGCCCCGCGACCTTTGTCCGAAATTATTGTAAAAATATTATTTTACTATTTGAATCGGATTTTGTTAATAAATTCAAGGGTAATGGGTTAAATTCAAAAGTATTAGGGTGCAAAAAAATGAAAAGATATTTTTATCACTTTTTCAAAAATAAAAGCAGGCTAAGTTACTCCTTACAACTTATGCCGTCTATTTTATTTATTTGTGTGGGTTACACAGTTTACCTATCGTAAGAATAACACATTGGTTATAATTTATACATACATGGGGAAGCAGCGTGCTGAAGATAGTTCAAGATAATTAAGTTAAAACCCATGAAGATAAACCTTTTAAACCAAAAGGTCAAAGGGTCGTGTTCAGCCCGAGATTATTCTTATTAATGCCATTTTTTTTTAGTTTTCTTTTTTCTTACCTGTACCGTCGCACAGTTGCAAAGGCAACCCCCAATTCCATCTAAGAGCTTTTTTCCCTTTTTTTTCAGCGCCATATTATTTTTTGGTTTGTTGACTTACTCTACCAGTCAAAACCCAGAACTTAGTCTTTTAAGATCCAGCAACAACCAGCATCTGTCATCAGCTGACTGAATTTAACCCACCAATCATTCATCTGTCTAGCCTTTTCCCAAACTATCTTGGGGTCGGCTTCCAGTCTAACCGGCTGCAGCCTAGTACCAGTATTTTATATGAAGCGACTGCCTATCTGACCTCCACAACCCAGTAACTGGGTAATACGATATCCCTTGGTAAGACTGGATGTCAGACTTTTGGCTTCTGACTACTCGTAATGACTGTCAAAGATCTACAAATGACAGCCGGGAACAACGGTTTAACGTGCTTTCCGAGGCACGGAGGAAACTCGGTATGTAATTATGGTCACCCATCCACGGACCAACGTCGGCAAGCACGGTTTAACCTTAAAGTACCTACGACTCGTGCGGCTGTCACTATTTAGCCTCGGGCTCCTCTATTAGATAACATAACTGGCGAAATGTGGGTGTACTATTAGTTACACCTCTGCCTAACCCTTCTGGTATTACAGGCGTTATGTTATGTTATAGCTACCAATAATCTTAAAGTATGGAAGAGGAATACATGCTGAGCAGACCCCAAATAAAATGGGATAAGGGTAGGAGAATTATGAATATCTTTACTCCCGACGGCGCGTCGGCAGCAACTTAAAAAAAACCGGCCAAATGCGAGTCGGACTCGCGCACGAAGGGTTGCGTAGCATTATTTATAAAATGTATAATTATAAAAAAAAAACGCGCAAAAAATCACTTTCTTGTATGGGAGCGCCCTTAGATATTTATTTTATTCTGATATTATTATTTGTTGTTATAGCGGCAACAGAAATACATAATCTGTAGAAATTTCAACTGGATAACTATCACGGTTCATAAGATACAGCCTGGTGACAGATGGACGGACGGACGGACAGCGAAGTCTCAGTAATAGGGTCCCATCTGATCCTTTGGGTACGGAACCCTAACAAGATCGCACAAGTAGACATGTACCGGTATGTATGTACCGGATCGAACAAGTAGACATGTTTTTAGGGTACGGAACCCTAAAAAACACCCGGCATTCGGGAATACTGCTAGTATTGTTAAGGAGGTGGTGCACCTCTGCCTGCCTAACCCCTGTAACATGATGTTATTCTTATTTGTGTCCTTCTCAGATTAAATTGTTATACAGATTGAATTTGAATCCATCAAAATCTACATAATTTCAAAGCATAAACAAATAAGGATGAGGAGCTCGTGGCTAAATAATAACAGCCGCACGGGTCGATCTTTAAGGTTAAGCTTTGCTTGCCGAGGTTGGTCCTGCAGGTGACCATCATTACATACCGAGTTTCCTCCGTGCCTCGGAAAGCACGTTCAGCCTTTGGTCCCAGTTGTCATTTGTAGTTCTCTGACAGTCGCTACTGTCGTATAATTATGCGAAATTTCAGGACGAACAGTTCGGTGGTTTAAGCGTGAAAAGGTAACAAACAGACTTACTTTCGCATTTCTAATATTAAGTTAGGATAATGGCAAAATTATACGCTCTGTATAGTGTCGGACGTAAAGAAAAGCACCATCCCATATCTCCCCGTGGGTGTCGTAGGAGGCGACTAAGGGACTCTCCAGATAATGAGATGAGAATGTTCTCTATGCTTTTGTAACAACCGTACTGCGATCGCAAACCGGCCTGCCAAGCATAGCGATTATGACAAAACCTCCCTTATGTCAATGTGGCGACACTTCGGAGAGGCCTATGTCCAGCAGTGGACTTCTTTCGGCAAGAAAAAGCTTTTTGAAAAGACGAAGATGAAAATCGCCAAATTCGACATATAACGGAATTTTTTCTTTTTTTTAATTTAAATGTTCGTGTCTAATGTGTTCTGGTTGCCAAGGTGGCCAAGGATGAGCTATTGGGGCTGAAGAGACACTCGGGGGCCGTGGGGTCCGAATGCTCACAGCCTAAGGAAATTTCGAAACGCCTAGTTGACGCTTCCCGTGACTAGTTAAGGCTAGCTTTTACCTTTACCAGAGGCTAAGTGTTGCCATACAACGTGGCAACGCCGCCAGTGTCTTGGGCACATTACCAGCTGATAGCGTTGAGGAGGAGTTTCTTTTATACATAGTTTGTTGTTATTTATTTATTCGATTTTAATTAATAATTTATAAAGTTAGTTTATTTTACTTAATAAAGATATATTAAAAGAAGGTAATCTAATCATAGTATCAACACACATCATCTTACGTTAACGTACCCAGAAATCTTAATATACATACTACTTAAACTTATGCTAGCCTATTACTTTTGCTGGGTTATTTACTTACTAATAGTCTTTTAGATGTGTGATAAATTGATAATAAAATCACTATAATATGTAATGTTTTACTTAATTTTTTTTTTGTTTTCCATCGTTTTCCCGATTTACCCGTGACTTGCCCGTGCTACTACCATTTTTACTACCAGTAGTAACACGGGTAAATTTTTGCCCGTGTTACTACTAGTAAGAATGGTAGTAGCACGGGCAAGTCACGGGTAAGTCACGGGTAAATCACGGGTAAATCGGGAAAATGATCGTGATTACCCAAAGAGTTCCTGGCTAAATAACACTCGCACGGGTCGATCTTCAAACTTAAGCCGTGCTTGCGGAGGTTGGTCCGTGGATGGGTGACCATACTAACATACCGAATTTCCTCTGTACCTCGGCAAGCACGTTAATCTCTTGGTCCTGGCTGTCATTTGTAGATCTTTGACAGTCGTTACGAGTAGTCAGAAGCCGAAAGTCTGACATTCAGTCTTACCAAGGGCCAGTTACTGGGTTGTGGAGGTCAGATAGGCAGTCGCTTCATGTAAAATACTGATCGGTTAGACTGGAAGCCAACCCCAATATAGTTTGGGAAAAGGCTAGGCAGATGATGATGGTGATTACCCAAATTATGATAATCCAGGAACCGAGTAATCGAGTTATAACTTAGGTTAAACCTTTAACCCATATGGTTTATCTACCATTATACGAGTTAATCCTTATAAAATTTGGGTTAACCATTTAATTATTGCTGAATAACCAGAGTGAAAGAGACAAAGTACCTCGCGCGGGCTAAATCACTCACTTCATTGCATACAATTTTTATGTACTAAACTGAACGCTGTAACATAGAAATATTGTAAAACCAAATGATTTTAAAAGAGTAACCATGGAGTTTCTTGTCGGTTCTTCTCCATAGGAAATAACCAACCCGAACCGAGCACATTTTTGTCGACGTTTTATATGTGCCCATGTGAAATAAAAATAAGTATTTTGATATTGACCACTGTGCATAAACTGGCTATTATGGCTCATTAACCTTATACCTAATACGGATTAACCTTTACTCTAGGATTTTACACCTCACCCTAGAAAATAACCTGATTAAAATCTCTATATGGGTAGGTTTTTCGTTGTCTGATGATAACCAACATCAAGAGGAGACCCGTGCCCCAGCAGAGACTTGGCATGCTTATGCTATGTTAAACACATAACACTCCGAGGATCTCGTGGCTAAATAATAAAAGCCGCCCGGATCAATCTTCAGGTTAAGCTGTGCTTTGCGAGGTTAGTCCGTGGATGGGTGACCACCCATATTATACCGAGTTTCCTCCGTGCCTCGGAAAGCACGTAACGCCGTTCTTCCCGGCTGTCATTTGTAGATCTTTGACAGTCGTTACGAGTTGTCAGAAACCGAAAGTCTGACATCCAGTGTTACCAAGGGGTATCGTATTACCCAGTTAATTGGTTGTGAATGTCAGATAGGCAGTCGCTTCATGTAAAATACTGGTACTCAGCTGCATCCGATTAGACTGGAAGGCAACCCCAAGATAGTTTGGGAAAAGGCTAGGCAGATGATGAAAACCCCTATACGGGTAGGTTTTTCGTTCCCTGATGATAACCAACATCGAGAGGAGACCCGTGCCCCAGCAGATGCTGGCATGCATAAGCTATGTTAAACATATAACACGTCTATAATCTCAGAGGGGCTCGTGGCTAAATAATAAAAGCCGATCGGATCAATCTTCAGGTTAAGCTGTGCTTGTCTAGGTTGGTCTGTGGATGGGTGACCACCATATTATACCGAGTTTCCTCCGTGCCTCGGAAAGCACGATAAGCCGTTGGACCCGGCTGTCATTTGTGGGTCTTTGTCAGTCGTTACGAGTAGTCAGAAACCGAAAGTCTGACATTCATTACCAAGGGGTATCGTATTACCCAGTTAATTGGTTGTGGAGGTCAGATAGGCAGTCGCTTCATGTAAAATACTGGTACTCAGCTGCATCCGTTTAGACTGGAAGCCAACCCCAAGATAGTTTGGGAAAAGGCTAGGCAGATGATGAAAACCCCTATACGGGTAGGTTTTTCGTTTGCTAATGAAAACCAAAAAAATAAAGCTAAATAAAAAAAATAAGTTAACCTACATCGAGAGGAGACCAGTGCAGTTATTATATATATATATTATTATTCGGAAAGTCGTATATCTATCTCGCTCGCTTTCGTAATGCAAAAACAAGATAGACATACGACTTAACCAATCGAAATCGAATCCGAGCGTTTGTGAAGACCTCATGCTTAGCAGTCGCGCTTGCAACTTTAAAATTGTCTAAAATTACAATCTAGTTGACATCAACACATAACAGTGAGAAAATTAGTATTTTTCTTCAAACTTCTAGGAAAGTCGCGCAGTTCACCGAAACCATGTTGTTATCCGGCGGTGTCCGCTCGGTGTCATGTTATGAAAACATAACTTCGTATTTTTACCCGACACCAACGAAAATTCTTATAAATAACTTGTAATTGTCACGGACATGTAATATCCGTTGCATAGTTTTGATTTAAAGGTTGTTTAAATGTTTGTTTTAATTTTAAAAGAAAATACAAACAATGTTCTTGTCAATTATTATGAGGAGTTATGATAAACAGTCAATACCCATACGTTACTATTTCCCGTGTAAAGGTGAGGAGCTCGTGGCTAAATAATAACAGCCGCAGGGGTCGATCTTCAAGGTTAAGCCGTGCTTGGTCTGTGGATGGGTGGCCATCATTACATACCGAGATTCCTCTGTGCCTCGGATCTCGGCTGTCATTTGTAGATCTTTGACAGTCGCTACTAGTAGTTAAAAGCCGAAAGTCTCACATCCAGTTTTACCAAGGATTATTGTAAATTGTACCTAATACCCAGTTACTGGGCTGTGGAGGTCAGGTAGGCAGTCGCTTCATGTAAAATGCTGGTAATCAGCTGCATCTGGTTAGACTGGCCGTCCTCAACATAGTTAGTAAATTTAGTAATAGTCGTCCTTTGTTTTTGGTTTATGTGGGTAACCTTCTCTTAAGTAGTTCTGGTAACATGTAAAGAATTTGCAAAAAAAAAAATTGTTTCAGGTTACTGAAGCAACGGATAAAATAGGAAGGTGCTGTGATGAAATCCACAAACATGGAGTCGTGTTCCGACCGCTTAAGTCCATCCAGCGACCTGACAAGTGAATCTGAAACATCCCTCCCGCCATTCCCCTACGAAAATCAAAACGGAAACTTCTACCAAGCAGAATTGAACGAAAAACAATACTTCTCTTGCAAACAGAAAACCAGAAACGATGAAAAGAGTCCAAAAGACATTTATTTACAAGAAAATAACAAAATGGCGTTCGAAAACTACCTTTCCCCGCCGCGAAACAAAAAGTATTTGAATTTCGAACTCAAATTACCGCCAACCAACGACAACCTCTTTTCTCAAATCGAAGGCGAAGATCGGATGCGTTCAGGCTACTTCAACGAAGTCCAAGATTTAAAAAGTTGCGTTCAAAATGAAAACAATCCTAGTTTGGAAATGAAGTTGAATCAACAGATTTTTGACAATGTAAACGCGAACAGTGAGAGGGAGAGGGTCCCTCAGACGTATTTTGCGGAGAGTGAGAACAGTAATTTGAGGAGGTGTTTGAACTTTAATTCGGAGCAAGTGCAGTGCGTTTGTGAGGCGTTGCAGCAGAAGGGTGATATTGAGAAACTGGAGGCTTTCTTGTGGAGTTTGCCGCCTAGTGAACTGTTGAGAGGGCACGAAGCTATATTAAGGTGAGTGTATGTCAATAGGGTATAATACTGGGTAAAGAAAACGAAATTCTATTTTGTCCGTCAGACAGGTAATAGGTAAAAAATATTAGACACGTATTTTTTGTTTTATCAAAATATCAAAAAATTACTTAATTAAAACTCATAAAATTGGAGAGTGGGGGCTCACTACGTCACAAGTAGGTATAAAAATTACCTACAAGTGACGTCATTCGCCATTTCAACTCAGTATATCTCCGTAATTTTATGACCACGTGAAAAAAGAAAAAATACGTGTCCAATACTTTTCAATAATCTACCCGACAGACAAAGAAAAAAGAATAGTGATCATCCCCTATTACTGTTAGCCAACCAGCCCCCGTATTCACAAACGCTCGGTTTCGTTTTCGATTCGGAAAGTCGTATGTCTATCTCGCTCGCTTTCGTAAAGCCAAAACCAGGTAGACATACGACTTTCCGAATTGAAAACGAAGCCGAGCGTTTGTGAATACGGGGGAAGATCTCCTTGCTGGGCAAAAGCCTTTCTTTATTTCAAATAGTTCTTTAGATCCAGGAGTAATCTAGGTCCAATTTTTACATACGAATGCTACCAGACAAGCGGACGTATAAAATTAGACCGAGCGACTGGTTACAAAGCAGAACTAGTATTGGATTATGATTTTTCTCGTTTTGTCTTCTATTATTTGAATGTCTTTGTTTACACGGTGGCTTTATGT
Source organism: Cerastis rubricosa (assembly GCA_949152445.1). NCBI lineage: Eukaryota > Metazoa > Arthropoda > Insecta > Lepidoptera > Noctuidae > Cerastis > Cerastis rubricosa. The sequence goes on along the minus strand of OX424548.1, from coordinate 11,706,825 downwards.
GGTTTAAATGTTAAATTTAAAGAAAAGGTTGCTATTTTCATTTGCTGATAAAGTTATAGACAAAACGGAAGATGACGTGCTGAGCGACCCAATATAAATTAGGATAGAGGCAGGACTGAATCTTCTTCTTAGCTTGTCGATGGCAAATCGTTAAATATGTTTAGCCCAAAATTCAGCTATGCAAACGCAGTAATAAGATCGTCAAGTGCGCAGGTGACAGGGCATGCTGCGCAAGATGAAAGGTGGGCCATTGTCAGTAGAGATACACCGCATACACACTTGAGATCAGGCCCGTATTCACAAATCGGAAGAGGTCCGAGAGGGCCGATGCCTGCCAGGGCTGCGGGACTGTTAGAAAAAAAGATGCCATGGCCCTGGAACACAAATGGCTAAGAAGGAAAATGGATGGGTTTTAGTCAGTACAAGTCTGACACTCCCCTCTCAACCTAGAGCGGGAGGGGTCATTTGATGATTACACATCCATAAGAAAAAAAATGGCTTACAAATGTGGACACCCTGTTATTCTGTTCCTTATTTCCCCAGGGCACGAGCATTGGTAGCGTACCATAGAGGTGTATACCAGGAACTCTACGCTATACTAGAGGCGCACTCGTTTCCACCGAGACACCACACTGCTCTACAGAATCTATGGTTCAAGGCGCATTATAAAGAGGCCGAGAAAGTACGAGGCAGAGCGTTAGGTAAGAAAACATTATGTTATTCTTAAAAAATGCAAAAAAGCAGTGATAGGATAGCAGTTAGCTTTTTCGGATTTATGTGCGTTTTGTAAAATAAACACTAGCTTCGGTGAAGGAAAACTTCGTGAGAGGCCAAACATGTCTAATTTCTCGACGGCAATTACGTCTTATGCGGAAGCGTAAGGATAGCCCTTTTTTCATGAAATACTCATTCAATGGGACTCAATAAATTTAGAGGGACGATTGATGATTTATGATGATTCTGTAAATACATACAATTACGTGCGACGGTCGCGAATCATGTTTTGTTCTACATACAGCCTGCCACTAGAGCAGCACGTGGCTAAAAAATTACAGCCGCACGGGTCGATCTTTAAGGTTAAGCCGTGCTTGCCGAGGTTGGTCCGTGGATGGGTGACTATAAATTCGTACCGAGTTTCCTCCGTGCCTCGGAAAGCACGTTAAGCCGTTGGTCCCCGGTGTCATTTGTAGATCTTTGACAGTCGTTACGGGTAGTCAGAAGCCAAAAGTCTGACATCCAGTCTTACCAAGGGGTATCGTGTTACCCAGTTACTGGGTTGTGGAGGTCAAATAGGCAGTCACTTCATGTAAAATACTGGTAGTCAGCTGCACCCGGTTAGACTGGACGCCGACCTCAAAATAGTTTGGGAAAAGGCTAGGCAGATGATGATGATGATACAGCCTGCCACTGACCTGCAAACTGCAACAAACGTCAGAACATTTGAATTACAAGGGCTACCCTGGCGCTTCCACCTAAATGTCAATATCGCAGGATTACAGTCAGCCATCTTCTTTGAATGTCAAAGATTGTGAAGATTGACGAAGGTATAAAAGACGACTGTGCCTCTGCCTACCCTTTTCGAGATATAGACGTGATGTTATGTTATTTTCAAATTAGAACATTACTAGTCTATGATCTCTATGTATAATATCAAATGTAACCTTATCGAATTCCGTAATGGACTATTCTAGGTCCAACGTTGTTGTGAAATTCTTGACAAAGTCGGAAGGAATTTAATTTTAAAAGCTTGTAATTCATGTTTTAATTTTAGGTGCAGTAGACAAATATAGGTTGAGGAAAAAATACCCGCTACCGAAGACGATATGGGACGGAGAAGAGACAGTGTACTGCTTCAAGGAGAAAAGCAGAAACGCTTTGAAAGACTGCTACTACAGAAATAGGTAAGACTAGCTTATACCTGCGTCTCCGCCTGCGTGGATTTCGTTAATTGTCCCACGGTATCGTACTACCGGGATATTCTATTGTCCTAAATCTTCGCAATCTCCTTGACGCCGATGAAGGCAGCGTAAAGGTTACTGTGCCTGCATGTTTTCGCGCTCATAAGACAGGATAGGAGGTGGAAGATAGTGTGTAATATATCCCCACACCTACAACCCACTGGTATGCTATCGAGGTGGCTCGATTTAACAAGGTGGTTTTCACTTAATTTGAAATTTTAACGTTATTAAATCTAAGTTATTAGGCGTTACTTTGAAAATCCATGACATTAGATGTAATGTAAAGTATTTAGTTCTAATTCCGCCAAAAAGATCCAGGACGCAGGATGCAGTACCGCCATACCGCCCGCAAAATATACACATGCAGGAAAAGCAATAATAATTTGCATGTCATGCATGTTGACTATCAGTTTGGTTGCATGGCATGTTGTACATATTTTGCATCATTTTAATGTTACTTATTCTTCCATAGGTATCCAACACCTGATGAGAAGCGAGCCCTCGCACAGAAGACCGGCCTGACCCTCACGCAAGTCTCGAACTGGTTCAAAAACAGGAGACAGAGGGATCGCACACCACAGCAACCTAATAGACCGTAAGATTCTACCTTTTATAGAAGTTGTTCATCATGTACCTAGCCTGTTCTATGAATAGGTGAACATCATTACATACCGAGTTTCCTCCGTGGACCGTGCCTCGGAAAGCACGGGAAACCGTTAGTCCCGGCTGGCATTTGTAGATCTTTAAAAGTCGACACAGGTAGTCAGTGGCCTTTTATACAAGTTGTTCATCATGTGCCTAGCCTGTTCTATGAATAGGTGAACATCCATTACATACCGAGTTTCCTCCACGGACCGTGCCTCGGAAAGCACGGGAAACCGTTAGTCCCGGCTGGCATTTGTAGATCTTTAAAAGTCGACACAGGTAGTCAGTGGCCCGAAAGTTGGACAGCTAGTCTTTCCAATGGGTATCGTATTACCCAGCTGTAATACGTGGGTTGTGGAGGTCAGATAGGCAGGCGCTCCATGTAAAATACTGGTATTCAGCCTGCATCTGGTTTCTGGAAGCCGAGCTAACATTATTGGAAAAAGGCTGGGCAGATGATGTAAACACAATCACACTGTCCGCCCTAGGAATCAAACCGGTTGTCATACTAGGGGCTCAAATGTCTTCTTTGCTTGTATTACAAGAGTATTCTTAAGTAGCTTTAAACTGAAACAGAGTTATGCTTGACGGCAGTCATGATGTTTCTAAGAATTTTTAGCGATTCGATTCTTCATTGTTTGAACACTTACAGGATAAGGTTTCAAAGTTCACTATACAAATGTGCCGCACTTATCGATTTCAGCCAATCAGCTGAACCCAATCATTTTAAACGATACCCTATATAAGCATAGGTGTTGGTACAGTCAAGAGCAAAAATTTAACGCACCTTACAAAATGAATAATTATTTTTTTCTCGTGGAATACCGTTTGAATTGCTGAAATAAGTTACTTTCAAAGACTATCTTACTTCTTCGTAATTTTTTATGATATTTTATCGGAGGCTTTTATCCTCAAAGTTTGCACTAAAACTTGAACATTATGGACCGGTATCATTCATCCATTTAATTAGTGCCAACACGATTTTCGATGACTAGCTTATGCCTACGGCTTCACCTGGGTTTGGTTCGGTAATTATCCCTCGGGATAGAAAGTATCCTATGTGCTATTTCAGACTAATATCTATAGGTACCTGTGCCATCAGAATTAAGAAAGATAAATTTCATTCAGATCCATTCAGTAGTTTTTGCGTGAAAGAGACTCTTAAAACATCTACAACTTTCGCATTTATAATATTACAGTACCTAAGACGACAGCCCATGTTATTACGAGCGTTTACACCTTACGGGATTTCATACAAACTTTCAAGTCCTCATTTTCCGAAATGACAGAACCGATTTTGATGAAACTTCATATGCATAAGCAGGATACATGGGTCTAAAAATTTACTACAAACATTTTCGAAAAAAAGTGTTACTGCTAAATTAGACCGATTATAAATTATCTATAGAAACTGAAATTACCTACCAATTATCTTTTTTTTTTTAAAGACATTTCGAAAATGTTTTTAGGACTTGAAAGTTTGTATGAAATGCCGTAAGGCGTAAACGCTCTCAAGAGTAGTTAACGCAATTCATCAAATTCGAGTCCCGGTAACTTTCGTTTTGACTGTGCGACTTGTTGATGGTCGTGACTGTACCCACGGTGCCATGGTAACCTTCAAGCCAAAAGTCACCCGTCACCAAACAATGGGGGCTTTGAGTCGAAACAATAAATTGTTAAAGTTTATTTACTTTACGTTTATAATAAACTTGTGTGTAGGTAAGTCTGGCTTGGAGTGTTATGGTCCCAAGTTTCGAGTCACTCGTGGTTAAATAATAACAGCCGCACCGTTCTATAGGCTAGGTGATTGAATAAAATAAGAAATTGGTATGTATAAGAGGAAGTCTGAAAGTGGCGGCGGTGACTGAAAATTTACGTGGTAATCGGTTGTCGTGGTTTGGCCATTTGATGCGCAGGAATTAGGACAATGTCGTGTTGAACGTTTGGAGTATGAGTGTGGATGGGTATTAGAGCAGAGGAAGACTCTATAATGGGACTGCCATTTTGGCCCTTTATAAGCTACTAGCTGTCCGGCGCAACTTCGTTTGCGTCACATTTTCCCCGTTTTCGCAACATTTTTCATTGCTGCTCCACTCCTATTGGTCGTAGCGTGATGATATATAGCCTATAGCCTTCCTCGATAAATGGGCTATCTAACACTGAAAGATTTTTTCATATCGGACCAGTAGTTTTGGAGCCTATTCAATACAAACAAACAAACAATCAAATCTTTCCTCTTTAAAATATTAGTTTATATTTATTTATTTATTACATTTAGTACCTACAACACATAAGACATCAATGGAGAGCAGCGGTGGCCCAGTGGTGGCAGCCTCACTTTAGGTAATTACACGAAGAAAGGCGCCCAGGTAGACGCATTACTTTGTGTAATTTATTTCATCACCGCTGCTCTCAAAAACGGTGAAGGAAAACATCGTGAGGAAACCGGTATGTCCTAGACCTAAATATTGGAAGACATGTGGCATTCTACCAACACGTACTGGGCCCGCGTGGTGGATTACAGCCCACTCCGTCTCATAGTGAGGAGGCCTGTATCGTAGCAGTGGGAACATATGCTCATGATGATGAAGATATCAGTGCTAAATTATAGTTATTTGTTATACAAGAGTGCAAAGTTGCTTTTTAACCGCGTGTTCAATTTTGATGATCGAGCAAGCGAAGGATTCTAAAATTGAATCACGAGCGCAGCGAGTGATTCAAAATCAGAATCCTGAGCGTTAGCGAGGGAATCAAAAGAGCACGAGGTGAAAAATCTTTGCACTCGAGTGCAACACGTTACTTTTCATTCCACCTCAGCGAGGAAATTACTAAATGCAAAAAAAAAAAACGTTTACAATCACAAGATAGGTACACTTTTATTTCAGTTTAGGTATTAATTACTACATTATGACAGGTAAGTATTACAGAATAATCTTTAAATTTTAACTAAATAATATTACGGTATAATTAACAATGACGTGAAAAAATGCCGCGTAAAGAACCGCGTACAAAGCAAATTGAAAAAAGAACACCAAGAAGGTTCCGAGTCTGAGTTTATAACAAATTAAAAAAAAGTTGTATGATATATTCGGCACCATAGAGGTAGCAGTAAATAGGTTTAATGTTTTTTTTAATTCACAAACTTAGTGCACACGATGTTCTAAATTCAATTTACTTTATCCTCTAGAGAATAAAAACGGCTTTTCCACTCAGATATTGAAGATTAAAAATACTCTTTCCGAGATGGTGGGATGAAAAATTTATTTACCCTTTTACTCGGTCTTCTCACAGAAACACAAACATTCTAACATCTTCCATTCATCAGCAAACAAGTCCAATCAAAAGTTGGTGTCCACGAGCGCGTTGAGCATCGTAAGCATACGCGGTATAGGGGACGTGGATTAGCTACACTAAAAGCCAGTTTTTAAGGCGTGGATATACGTGAATCGGGCTTCATATGAGATACATTGGAACCTTTTTTTTCCGTAACCCTTACAAGTTTTTTTTTCAAAATAATATATATTAATCTACACAATATAGAGCATGTCCTCTTGGCTTCAAAAAAATTAAAAATATAATTGAAATATCATAAATAAATATGCAAAGTGGCCTCTGTTTTTGTAACTTACTACCATTTTTCTCCTAAACTATCAGTCACAGGATCTTTTAATTGCCACCAATATATTATATTTAGTAATACCGAGGGGACCTTTGGCTTATTTTTACCAAAAACTTTCTTAATTATTTTTACGGATTTTTTTTACGTAATCGCTACTCGCAATTCGTGCAGCCACCCCTCCGGCGTCCAGTAAATCAGTGCGGGACGAGACGCTGTGCTGAACGGACCTGTGACACTTTTCTCCGCAAACAAAATTATTGTCGGTAGCCCAACCAATTATATTTTTTTGGTTTGGTGTAAATATTAGGTTATTTTAGTACGTAATTTACACCTCTGCATTAGAGACAGCTACTGGAAGCGATAAGTAGATAGCATGCGGCGCACAGTGTGCGATTTGACCAATCTAGCAGGATAATAGGTATTTAAATGAAATGTTTAAAACTACGTTTTTTTAATCTTGTTACACTTTCGAATAGGTACCTACATCTTCTAACTGATAGCAAAAGGCAAATAATCCCTTGTTCCTTGGTGTATTGAGTGCTTGTAAGTGTTTTTAGGGTTCCGTAGCAGAATGGCAAAAAAGGAACCCTTATAGATTGGTATGTGATCACGTCTGTCTGTCTGTCCGTCCGCCCGTATGTCACATCCACTTTATTCCGAAATTATTCTGAAAAAATATTGGCATGTATAACGTAAAAAAACTTTTAACGAAAATTGGTTTGAAAAAGATTTGATATTTAGTTTTTGAGATATGGGACTTTTTCACCAAACTACAGTATAACTTTGTTTTTCATAACAAATTTAGTTTTGCGGTTGAGTGGAAGTTTACTATTCAATGACTGCTACATTGATTGAAGAATTATGTAATTATCTACAGCCTCGCCAAACCGAGCCACCACATATAAGACAGCTCTAAGAATTATTAATACTGGTAAAGAACAAAGACCTTATACTCCTGACGACGCTTTGGCCTTTTTCTTATCAAATAATTTCACTGTCCAGAAATACAAAAATGTTCAACAAGAAGCCATAGAAAGGGGATTCAATGTATACCCTTGCTATGATCACGTGGCACAGGTGAGGACGCAGTGCTATCCTCAAGTTGAAAATATAACAGTAACCGAAATATCGGCTGAAGTAAGACTGGCTATACAAGCAACCATTTAAAGATACCGATAGCACAGAAGAATATATGTTTATCATATCTTTAGTTCCAATAAGACTTGTAAACAATGCACAGAAGTTCATATGGGAAAATCCTCGGCCATCATCACCAAGATTCTATAGAATTATCAAATTACGCATCAAAGAAGAATGCCAAGGCATTGAAAATCAAATACGGATGTTAACGCCGATTCTCGTGGAAGTCAGAGGTGTGTCCATTTCGATCACGCACCAGATGATTCTTTCAATGATTGATGGTAAAGTTTGTAACGTTTTAGCTGAAAATAAGTCGGCTCAAAGATGTTTTATCTGTAAGGCAACATCAACAGAAATGAATTCGGCATCAATGGTTAGAGACCCTGATGAAAATATGTACCAATTTGGAATCTCTAGTTTACATGCGTACATTCGTACAATTTGAGAGTGGCAAGTCATAGGAGGCTCTGTGTGGTGTCGGACGTAAATAATAGCACCATCCCATATCTTCCCGTGGGTGTCGTAAGAGGCGACTAAGGGATTTGCCAGAGAATGGGCAGCAGCATTCTCTGTGTTTTTGTAACAACCGTACTGCGATCGCCAACCCGCCTGCCAAGCGTGGCGATTATGGCAAAACCCCCCAAAATATCAATGTGACACTTGGGGGAGGCCTATGTCCAGCAGTGGATGTCTTTTGGGCTGAAATGATGATGATGATGAAGTCATAGGAGACAAAAATAAAGACACATTAAAAAAAACTAAAGAAGAAATAAAGATAAAGTTTAAAGAAATTGGTCTAATAATCGACAAAGTTAAACAAGGATTCGGTACAAGCAATGACGGAAATACCGTACAAGCATTTTTTTATAATTATGACACAACAGCGCGGACTACTGGTCTCAATGAAAACCTTATTCATCGTTTTGTGTCAATTCTTGCAGCCATAGCTTCAGGCTATGAAATCAATACCGACAAATTTCATGACTACTGTAAATCAGAAAAGCCAGATTGGGACATACATTGAAGACATCAAGACACAGAACTTATTATGATTTAATTAAACATTTGTTAATATCTTTAGACCCTTATATATCATTATTAAGAAAACTTCCTCGAAAACAAATATCTAAGCGAGCCATAGATATAAGAATTTTATTAAAAGATTTAAAAAAATATGTTACGTTAGTTTTGCGTTTTATTTACTACAACATTCATATATACTCGTATACAATAAATATAATACTTTTACATATAATATAATAATTAGGTTCCCGAGTTTTGTCCCCCTAGATTAGTCAAATCGTCCACTGTGCGGCGGGCGGCGAGGGCCGGGCGCCGGGCGCTGCGATGCAATATAATTATAGTTCGCGTTGCACGAAATTATTGTTAGGGGTGGGAGGCGCACGCGGGGGGCTTTCCCGTCGTAACGTCCACATGACCAAGGTCACTGGCGTATATCCCGCCCTTAAATAAAGACTTGCTACTTTCATGTTCAAAAAGTTACAGTAGCCAGATAGCTACCACATGTTTGAATCTCGACCGACGAAGCTTTGACAAAATGTTTTTTTTTTTTTAACACGAATCCACCTTTTTTTTTAGTGAGGGTCTGTGCATTGTCATAAACCCTCATTATGGCTCATTAATCAATTGAGAAAGAACAAAGGTAAGAAATTCTGAATAAAAAAAATACGCACATGTGGTCAATACATGTCCCTTAGTGTTGCCACTTCAGATTTAAAAGAAATAATTTTCGTTTTATGGGTAAAATCGTGATTAACATAACGAATCATCACGCTTGTAATCCCCGAAGGGTTAGGCAGAGGTGTATCTAATAGTATACCCACATTTCCCCGGTTATGTTTAAACCTCATGTAACAAGATTACGACGTAAAAAAAAGCAGTCACGTGTTAAAATTAGCATATTATTCATTAATGTTTGAATGCCATCTTTATGGCGAAATGTGTCATTGCCCTACTACTATTTTTTCCACCTTTTGTACCACATTTACTGCAAATAGATTTCGACTTTGATTTTTGACTTTGACTTTGAAAGTCGTTTCCTAGGTATATTTTTTGCGCAGTGTTACTTAGTTTTATATACAGAATTTTTGGATCACGGCTTCGTGAAGGATAAATGGACCCTTCACGACCCTATATTTCATGAACTCTTTTTCTCAATGGGGATGGAAACTGTGGAACTAATGGCGCTACCATAGCTGGTTCCATGCATCGTCATTGGTTGAAAATCTGGTAATGTCATTTTATATTTCATAATAGCTCGACCTCATTGGTCAGATTGAGAACCAGCTATAGTCGTGCCATCTACAATTAGCTTTTAACGGGCTTCCCCATTCGCACTAAGCGTTTACAAACGTCTTTCATAATGCGCACAGCAAAGGAGTGGAACTCTCTGCCTGCGTCTGCGTTTCCGAACGCTTACAACCCTAATATCTTCAAAGTTAGAGTGAACAGGCTTCTTCTGGGTAAGCTCGTACCATCGTCGACTTTGTCTCTGTCATCTCTGACCTAGACTAGAGTCAAAAGCAAACCCATCGCAAATAATAATAAAAAAAAACACAACATCACATGATACTTGAATGCTTATTATCGCTTCGGGTCGTTGTTGAAATATTGTAGACTGAAATGTTAACGAAATATCCTTTCTTTGGTATTATTCGTCGTGTCGTTGAGCTCCCTAAGTTATGAGTCGAGCTACACGATAACTGACAAATGCTTGCAGTGCTTGCACAGGTCCACTCAAATCAGTATACTTCTTTCTTCTAAAGACCATCTCCGGCACTTATCTGCATAGTCCTCATGTGAGTTGGCCAAGATTATGTCTGGACCTTTAAGAGACTAACCTTTGATTTTGTTTGAGCTGTTTCTTCTCAAAGCAGTCAGGTACGAAACACCAGCTTCATCAAGTTTAAAAAAAAAAACAGACAATTGCGAGGCTGACTCGCGCACAGGGTTCCGAACCATACATTTTGAAAACGAGTAAAAAAAAACATTTTTTTGTATGGGAGCCCCTTTTTTTTTTTGGATGGGTTATGTCTTCTCCCACTCTGGGCGGGGCGGAAGGGAGTGTCAGACTTGACTGACTAAAACCCATCCATGTTCCTTCTTAGCCCTTTGTGTTCCAGGGCCACGGTATCTGTTTCGAACAACCCGCAGCCTTGGCATGCATCGGCCCTCTCGGACCCCGACAAACGAGCAAAAAAATCACTTTTTTGTATGGGAGCCCCCTTATATATTTATTTTATTCTGTTTTTATTATTTTTTGTTATAGCGGCAACAGACATACATAATCTGTAGAAATTTCAACTGGCTAACTATCACGGTTCATGAGATACAGCCTGGTGACAGACGGACGGACAGCGAAGTCTCAGTAATAGGGTCTCGTTTGACCTTTGGGTACGGAACCCTAAAAACGACGACGTTTATAAGTTCGTTCGTTCGTTCTGTACTATTTTTTACCTATGTTAACAAATAAATTATGATTATGATTAAGTGTTTGTAAAAACCTATTTGCATACTAAACATCATTTATGTATCCTTTAACCGATTTTATAGTGATCTATTTCTGTTTCAGTGAAATGCTAGTGCCAGCTCAATACGCGGGACCCCAAGGCGGATTAGCACAAGCGTTACTACCAAGTGCCTACTATCATCAACTTCAAGATCCTACGCACTATCAGGGTTGCCAGATGTGATTTTTATTTCTACCAAAGCAAACATTTTTAAGGGGGATTCGTCAATGTTGCCATGATTAATTTTGCGATCGTAACTAATAATTATTTAAAGAAGATTTAGAGAAGATTTGGATTGCAATGATTATGACAATCATTGCAATCCAAATCTTCTACAGTGTCAGGTTCTGAAATAAATATTAGCAATCAAAGTAGTAAGCAGGTAGGTACTGTCGGTACTGAAGGTGTGTTTTATTCTTATCATTAGTGAAAAGATTCTAACTTTGAAAGTTATATCTCGGAAACGTGACGGTCTAGAACGCAGATATAGATTTACCTAGATAACGAAAGTATCGCGATCCGTATGAAAACCAAGTCTGCCATTTTTTAACAATCTACTATGACGTCATAAACAATATTTAGTTACTATTCAAACAAGTTACTAAACTTGCACTGTCACTAATGGGATATCTTACGTGATAATTATTTATTCAGCCGAAAGACATCCACTGCTGGACATAGGCCTCCCCCAAGTATCGCCACATTGACCGTTTCCGTGCAACTCGCATCCAGCGGACCTTCTGCAGGTCATCGGTTCACCTAGCGTAAGGCCTTCCAACGCATCGTCTTCTGGTTCGCGGTCGCCATTCCAGAACTTTTCGGCCCCGTCGGCCATCCGTTCTGCGAGTAATGTGCCCTGCCCACTGCCACTTAAGTTTGGCAATTCTTCGGGCTACGTCGGTAACTTTGATTCTCTTGCGGATGTTCTCATTTCTGATTTGATCACGCAAAGAAACTCCGAGCATAGCCCTCTCTATTGCCGTTTGGGTGACTTTAAGTCTTCTGATGAGGCCCATTGTGAGCGAAATAATAATATCTCGTAAGTGACAATGTAAGTTTAGTTATAAACCTTGAAAGCTTAAATCAGTGTTCAAACAATTACCATACAAAATGGACTACGTTTTTGTTCTTTAAATGGCTTTAAATGGAATTAAGGTCCTTGAGTTGTGACGTTGTTGTTTTAAAGAAATTAGCTTGCTGCGAAAGTAGCCACGATAAGCATAAAATGCTTAAACCGAGTACGCGAAGTAGGTGCTCTGGAGTTATCTAGGTAGGTTTCTATTTCTGTGCTGTAGAAGTTTACATTTCAAACAATACTTGTTTGCAAGTCATACTCCATACTAAATGTTCAAACCCCTATATCCAGGAGATTTTTAAGTACTCAGAATTACGAAAACCCAATCACGCATCCTTGCGTCCTATTGTAGACGGTGGAAAAGTGCGAAAGTTGCCATTATAAAAAAAAAAAGTGAAAATAACACCAGTGAAAAAGGAAAGCTAATTTAGGATTAGAAGTAACAGAAATTATTGACTGTGTTATATAAATTACTTTGTTTGAAGCACCTAGAAAATTGTATATAAGTAGGTAGTTATTTTACTTTAAGACATAAAGATTTATTATATTACTTTAAATGCATATAACCTTGAAATTATGTGTCGTAAAAGAACCAATGACGTTCTTATACCTAATGTTTTAGTGATTGGTGTGTGACCCAGGCGCGGTCATATCCCGATTGGGGGCACACTGTGCCCGATGCGAACATAAGTTATATTTAAGTTCCTTTTTTTTGTGTAGACCTATCGATTTAAATATTCTTAGGGAGCACGGTTATGCTGAGAGCGTATTCTCACAGCACATTTTATACGCATTTGACAACGCGCGTTTTACGAACGCGTGTGTGAAAAGCGCGTTCACATGGCGTCTGAAACTACGCATCTAGTCCGGGGAATTTACGCCGAATATTAGGCTAACTTTGCATTAATTAAAAACAGCGATTTTTTTCATTGAATGTGTAGGCTATGGACAGGAGAGTATATTAAGCTGTATCCCGCGAAAAGTTCACCTCCGCGTATATGTTTTTTTTAAGAAAAGGTCTAATATGTATTTAACTTGGTGGAAAAAAATATAAACAGCTATGTTTATTTGGAGTATTTTTAGAACAGATCGAGTACTACAAGTAGGTCAGAAAATTAAACATTTTCGTCCACGGAACATTCGTTTTTTTTAAAAAATCTTATTATTTGACTTCGTACTTAAGGCAAAAATATTAACAGTACAAAAATAGTGCTGAAATGACTTATATCCCCATGTCTAACTATTATTATGAAAATTAAACAAATCCTGCTCCGGACTTCACAGAAAATCAAGAAAATCAAAAAATCTTGAATACTACTTACGGCAAAAATGTAACAGGATTTAAATGCATTTAATAATGAGAAATATATAGATCCAAACCTTAATCCCCCAAAATTAAACAGATTAGAGCGATAATTAATATAGTCAAATTGAAAATTAAATTACGATGCACGGTGTCAGCGCTAAGCAGCGTGCGGCGTACGGCGTGTGCTAGTGTGCGTAAACAAGATAAGCGCTGCGTTCATTGTGTGCGAATGCCTGTGTTGTTGTTTGTGAGTCGATGTTTTATTGAGTTACGCGATTGTACACCTTATTCATATTACGGAAAGATCAAATTCCTATGAAAGTGCTGCGCCAAATACAAGAATAAAGCTTGCAGACGTATTTTACGTAAACATTAATTGACTTTTTTTCACGATTTGCCGTGTGTTATGTGTTTAATTTTCGTGTAAATAGGTTAGAAATAGCCTTTAGATGAAAGTTAAACTAAATTAAACCCTGTTACCTTTTTGCCTCAACCGCTATTGTAAAAAAACTGGTAATAATAACTTCCGGTATTACAATTTGTTTAATTTTGTTTAATGGCGGTGTAATATATTAATTTAAGTTATTTTATGTAAAAAAAACGCTGTTTATTTTTTTGCCTTAAGTACAATCCAAAAATTTCGTAAATGTTTTTTTACCGTAATTTCCGTGGACGAAAATGTTTAATTCTGAAGAAATATATTACTGTCACCAATTCTTTACCTAAAGTAACAAAATTTGTCTTGTTAACATTTTTTCCCATGTTTTTATTCACAAAAACGCGTTTTCGTCTTTTTCACCTTGATCCGGTCTCGGAAAATGTTTAATTTTTTTTATTATACAAGGTGTTGTTTTGCATCCTCGTCAAAATTCAGGATGTTGTCACAAAAGACATAAATAATCAATATAAATTACGGTACCTAGTAAATTATTAAAAAACACTGCGTTTTTTTGTTGTTTAAGTTTGTCAATATTTCAGAATAACCCCCTTAACGTGGTTTAGGGATTATAAAATTATCGAAAAAACGTTTGAGGTTTTTTGTTTGTGTGTAAGCGACGTTATAAGGCGAGAATCAGACGGCCCGTGTTCAAAACACAGGTGGTTCACAGTTATCGATTTCAGTAAATAAATAAAAAAAAGAAAATTACCTACTCATTTTATTATTGATTCGGGTCGAGAATCATTAGCATAGTTACCTCCTAGAATTTGACGAGGTTGCAAAACAACACCTTGTATGAAGAGCTAAGGTCAAGTACACGATTCAAGAAAAAAATCGCTGTTTATATTTAATGCAGGGTTCAAATCTAAAAGCCCCGGACTAATCTGCATATACACACGGCGAACATTTATCAAGCTATCCATTTCCAAATCAAAAGGGCTTCGCTTTGTATAGATTTCCCGTAGGTATGTACAATGACAGATCCGCTTATAGGGGTTTGAATAGCTTGATTGATCGCCCTGTGTACTTATGGTACGCGCAGGTGACGCGCGATTTAAAAACGCGCGTTTACGGCGCCACTGAATTTCGTTTAAAGCGCGTTAAACGTCGGCGCGTATAAAATACGCCGTGCGAATTTGACCATAGACGAGTTGAAGCACATGCGGTCATGCTTCTATCTAATTTTTTTTGCGGTGTAGTTCCTTTACAATTATTTTACTTTTGACAGCTGCAATCCAGCGAAAAACCTATTGTTAAGACAATAGTGATTTTACCACCTACAACGTGATTTTGACAATTATGCCAAGTCTGAGGTAAACGACTGTAACGGAACACCCACACACGCCGCGGGTCTGACATATTCCATAGATTTTAAGAGCGGTAACAGACTAGCTTATTTATCTGCACGTATAAGCTCGTATCAACTTACGCGCTTTTAAACGTGCGGCACATTTTGCACTTCGAAAAACCGCGCGTAGGTACATGCGCTGCTTAAACAAGGTGTGTTTCTTCAACCAGAAGCAACAATTATGTCAGTATCTCTCGAGGCTCGCGCTTATACGTGCTTATAAGCACGTCAACGCTCGTACGATTCCTGCGTGTGGCAAAAAAAAATGCGAGGCACTCGTGCACTGTTTCGAAAAATAAGTAGTAGTAATAGTAGTTTGAGCAACCGTGCTAAGAAGGATATTTGACAGCAGGTACCAGCTCCGTGCATCCGCGAATGTTTAAGGACACAGCACACATATCAACTCGGAAAGGGATCGTCACCGTATCAATTCGAGCCATTCAGTGTTCTTTGTATGAAACTCCCTACTGCACGCATCCTCGTATGACGGTGAGGCGAAAGGCGAGAGGTGACGGTCGATTTCCAAGTTGATACCTTTGTATGCTCTGTTCTTAAACATCTAGCGCATTTGGTCTTTTCCGGCCTTACCGAATAGTTCCTAGATGCAATGCATTTGAACTTTAATTGATTTAGGACTGACGTCAACCATCTAGTGGCGTAAAATGACGATATATGGAGTCACGGCAACATTTATCCGAGTATTAACAATTGTGGACTGACAATTAATGCATAGAAAATAATGCTGATTTGTCTCTCATAAAATTTATTTCATTTACAAATGGAATAATCGGTCCTTAGTTTAAGTTTATAATGGGTGTAAAAAGAGCCGTAACAAAGCGGAAATGCACTTGTTCTCAACCAATCAATCTCTCAATCAATCAATATCTTTAGTTTTAGTTTTTTAGTTCTGGATCATAACTGAAAACCTTCTAGTTACTGAGATTTTGGGGGTCAATGTTCCAAATTGTTCACAAGTTCTTTTTTTGAAAACAAATATTTAATGTAAAACATGTTATTTATCTGCTTGACCACTGTACTAATCAATGCCGAATGTTTTGAGTAAATGTGATTTTTCATTCAAAGAAAAAAGTAATTTCCCAGCAATAACTGTTGTGTAGAGTTAAATGGTTTGATTCGCAGAATTTTTGACTGACGGCTTCGTGAAAGGTCTATTTACTCCTTGTATATTACGGCTAAGAACTCACGATTTATAAACGCGCGTGTGATTTCTTAGCCATAGGGTCAAAACTTGATAGTGTAAAAGTATATCAATTTGGAAGACATTGTCACTTCTTGACGTGTCTATAACTTTTAACTTTAAGAGATGATGGCAGGCCCCCCCGCCTGCCATCATCTCTTATTATCAGATGTCGGAATTAGGTAGAGTTATTTGTGTACTTCCACTGATTTCATACAGCGAAAGAATAAAGTGGATATGCCTCAAATCCAGAGATTAATAAATTTTTAAGAGCAGATAAATCCCGTGATTTATTAAATAAAAAAGTTATTTACTTTTGCACAATTTGAACCATCTGACATGGGAGACAGACAGAGGGGACAAGGATGTCCGAAGTTGCAAAATTCTAATGCGCACACGCAAGGGAAGATCCATATTAATATCAACATTTCGATGAATGTACAAAACTAACTCTACCTAATTCCGACCACTGCTTATTATAATAAGATATGATGGCAGCCCCCTTGGCCAGTAGTGTTTTACTACAATTTCAATGTAGAAAAGAGATGGCGCTAGACATCCTCTATAGCTCCATCTCTTTCCCACACTGGAGTGATAAAACAATACTGCTTGACTTCTTGGTATCCCGCCAGGATTAAGTTGTTTACGTTTAGTTAAATACTTTGTTAAATAAAGACGTCGGGTGGGTGACGAGGTGAAATCGTCAGGCTAGTCTGCGAAATTCAATTTTTCTAACGTTTTTTTTTCAATTTGCAATACAGTGTCGGGTTGTATGTTAATTAAAATACGATTTTACGACAGTAATGACAAATGTGGCTTTACAGCTTGTAATAATCATTAAAATCATCAATGCAAATCTCGTAAGTTCATTTAATCCAATTGAATGATTTTTTCATTAAATAGTCATGGAATAGAATCCTATGAACTTGAAGAGGTAGTATTGGTGATTTTAATTACTTATTATAACTCTAACTACATACGTGTTACGGTCGCAAATCATATTTTGTTTAAGTCTGAAACTGTCCCTGCACGCGTAGCATGACCACCGTAGAAACGGGCTATTACGGAAGAATCGATCAAAAATCAAACTGACACATTTTCATTGTCTATGTCATTATGTCAATTCTTCCGTACAAAACTCGTTTCTACAACGGTCATGTTACGCGTGCTGCAAATTACAAAACAAAAAAAAATAGATTTTCGCGGCCTAACCTGGGGTTTCCAACTTAACAGTCTTATTTTGTGACTTGTGCTCAAAATCGTGCATTGTTATACATCTTCGTAATTTTAAGGTGCTGTTTAAGTTTCAAACCATTGTATTCTAGTCTTGAAGCGAATTAAAGTTCTATAAGAATTGAATATTGTTTCTTTTCGTATTACCTACATCATCATCTGCCTCGCCTTTTACCAACTATATTGGGGACGGCTTCCTGTCTTACCAGATTCAGCTGAATACTTGTATTTTAAATGGATCGACTGCTTATCTGACCTCCACAACCCAGTTAGTACTGGGTAATACAATACCCCTTTGAAAGACTGGTTGTTAGAATTCCGGGCCACTGACTACCTGTAACGACTGTCAAAGATCTACAAACGACAGCCAGTCCCAACGGCCTAAGGTGCTATATACGAAGCACGGAGGAAACTCGATATGTTTAGGGGGGTGACCCATCCATGGACCAACCTAGGCAAGCGCAGCTTAACCTGAAGATTGACCCGTGCGGCTGTTATGATTTGGCCACGAGTTAGTATTATACATCCCGATTTATAAATAAAGCGATTCCTACAAAACAACCTCACGCTTGGACCTACCTTATCCCTGAAAGGTTGGTCTATAGGTCTAACTAATAGCACACTCATTTCGCCAGTTATGTTTAAATCTCATGTAACAAGATGCGAGCCTATTGCCATCAAGCGGGCACAAATCCAGACTCCAGCCCCCGTATTCACACTCTCGGATTCGATTTCAAATCGGAAAGTCGTATGTCAATGTCGCTCGCTTTCGTAATGCCGAAACAAGATAGACATACGACTTATCGAATCGAAATCGAAACGGAGCGTTTGTGAAAAGGGAGCCAGGCCATCTTCTTCGAGGTTAGCCGTGACGCCCGCGCCGCGCCGTCTCGCTGAGTCAGGAGGGCTTCACATTTATTCTTTAGAATAGTTCGATTCGATTTCGATTCGGAAAGTCGTATGTCTATCTCGACGCTTTCGTAATGCCAAAACAAGATAGACATACGTCTTGTCGAATCGAAATCGAATCGAAGCGTTTGTGAATATGGGGGCAGGTCCAGCTCGTCTCGCCATCTACAAGGTTTGCCGCGACGCCGTCGGGCTGAGTCAAGAGGTCTTCACATCTATACTCTATAATAAAATAAATCTGAAGTGTTTGTTCATTAGGTTGAACGCTCTAATCTAAAGGACTGCCAGTTGGATTTAAAAATCTGTTTGCATTTAAGAGCCCAACTCTTGAGGAAGGTAAGGGGGGCTATTTAACATAGTTTTAAACCAGAATGGGAAAACATGACAAAAAAAAAAGGTCTAATGTTTTGTTATATTTAGGTTTATTGTTTAATTAATGTAAATTAAAACAATTAATTTTAAGACATCGAATAATGTAGGTACTGTCTCACATGGCAGGGTTATAGAACTGAGTATTACCAAAACGATTTATGAGCCAGACATTCACAACATTCAACACAAGTTCTCAAAATCGTACGGTATTTCATCGAATAGTTGGCCGTGCTCCGAAAGGCTTTGGAAAGGCTCAAGAAATACCTCACCAGCCGGAATCCAAACCAGTAGCCGAGAGATAGAGACGTAGACGAAGATCTGGTTTTTCCGACAATGACGAACTTTAGCTATTTTTCATTTTTTTTTTGTTAATCACATCACAGCGCTCCTACAGAGTAGCATTATTTTTAAGTTAGTGGACTAATCCGTTCGTTTTTCTATGAGTCTTTAAACGTAGACATGCATTATGGCCGAAGATACCCATTATTTTACGCTTTGACCCCCGCAACAGGATGCATATAGATCACAAGCATGGGGCCAAGTAAATGGAGCCACTTCCCATACAGCGAGGGCCGTCAAGAGATAAGGACGTAAGGCTTTGGGTTTTGGTTTTATTAAAAAAATGTCCTGGAAATTTCGCTTCGATGACGGTGACACTGGCATTTCATGTTTACTACCTTTTTTTAGTCTGTGACGGCCATGGTCATTATCCATGACGACTGCGATTACTAGTGGTGACCCCATCACAGTATTGCGAGTTGGCAACACTTGTGTTTAGTTTAAACTACGGTTTATACCGTAGACAGACCGATGCGGGTGTTGCTACTCTGGCGGTAATAATCTTTTAGAAAATGAAAAATATTGTCCTGTGACTAATCTATAATATATTCGATTGTTTTTTTATGCCGACTGGGAACGTCATCAGGTGCACGCAGTTTAATTTATTGTCGTCTTATCATCGCCACCCTGTAATTATGGGAATGTTTCTAAAATACAGAGTAGGTATCCTAGTTCTCTAATCTTTACACTTAGCAAATTAGTTGAAAAAAAATTAAAATATGTAAATTAATTGGTTCGGAAAATTTCGTGACAGACTTTTTAAAACTACTACTATACAGTAAACTACTACTACTACTATTTAAATAATTACATATTTTGCTTTTGCTTTTTCAGTCTCTTTAATGTCATTAGGTTATATTCTTTTTTCAGTTTTGCTCCTCCGAAATATATGAATACGTCATAAATTAATCTGAACCTCGGCGATTACAAACAGCTCTTAGGATTTTCTTTAACCATATTTTTTTAGTGAAATTGTTTTACATTCAATCTGACACTTGATTTTAGGCGATTTTCTGTGTCTTTCAACCAGTCCCCACTTTTTTCCTTCATTGGTTGGGTTGCAGAGGTACATCCCTACAAACGTCAACTTCATAATTGCAAAATAAATCAGAATATAAGTTCTTTGTTTTCATTATAATTTGTTCAAATTTAAGTAAAACAAGTAGTTAAAACAGATTAAAATTGATTAAATACGACTGTCCCCATGTTTTAGTGCCACAACTAAAATCGTTGAAGTCTAAATTTCGTCAATGACGTAACAGGAAAGGGAAGTTACAATGAGCGAAACGAAATCCTTCGTAAACTTCTCGTGTCAGCGATGTTTGCAGCCTCTGAAGCTCGACGAGTCTCTACACAACCTGGGTGAGCATACCATCGCTGATCTGACCCTTCAGATTCGTCGCAACAATGAGGTGGACTTGGATATGCAGTCTACAAGTTTGGAACACTACGTCCCACCGTTCCGCATGTCAGAGTCTGGCAACGGCGCAAATGGTTTCATGGTTATATCCGACGGCTGGGAAACCACTTCATTAGGTCACCAGTTGCATGTCAAAGCTACTCTGTTTGATTTATTATCAAATAATTCAGATGTAGACCACCCTCTTTGCGATGAATGCACAGATACTTTATTAGAACTTATGGACAACCAGTTAAGGCAGACGGAGGCCGAATGGAAGGACTACAATGATTATCTAAAAAAGTTAGAAGATGACAAGGAAGATTTAAACTTGGAAGGCCTTGAAAAAGAGTTGGAGGATTGGAAACAAGAACAAAGTAGGTTATTACAGGAGTTGTCAGCATTACAGAAAGAGGAGAGAGCTATGAAAGAGGAGATTGAAGTTCAAGAAAGAGAAAAGGAAAGATTGGAAAAAGAACAAGATGTTTATTGGCGGGAATACACAAGATACAGGAAAGATCTCATGACAATTGAAGATCAGATGAAGTTTTATGAATGTCAACTTGCTTATACCCAGTCACAGCTAGAAAAATTAAAGAAAACTAATGTATTTAAGGCTACTTTTCATATTTCTGATTCTGGCCAGTTCGGTATTATAAATAACTTTAGACTTGGTCGGTTGCCATCAGCACCAGTAGACTGGTCCGAGATCAACGCTGCATGGGGCCAAACGGTCCTCCTTCTGGCTTCATTAGCCAGAAAGATAAGCTTTAATTTCCAACGTTACCGCCTTGTGCCATACGGTAATCATTCATACATAGAAGTATTGGAGGACCAGAAAGTGTTGCCCCTGTATGGGTCAGGCGGGTTTCGTTTCCTCTGGGATACAAAGTTTGATGCGGCAATGGTAGCTTTCTTAGACTGTCTTCAGCAATTTAAGGAGCAGGTTGAGAAAGGGAATACAGGGTTTTGTCTGCCATACCGAATAGATAAGGGAAAGATTGAAGATACAGCGTCACCTCCGCATGCCTACTCTATTAAGATACAATTTAACTCTGAAGAACATTGGACTAAAGCTTTGAAGTATATGCTGACGAATTTAAAATGGGCTTTGACATGGATTTCTTCCCAATTCAGTGAGGATAAACATGAAAATCAATAAGGAAGCAAGCTCTCTATTTAACCTTTTTATACAAATATAGGCTATGTATTATAAACTCTTTGCTGGCTAAAAGATTATGATGCACTACTTAGTAAAAATATTATTATAATTTTGTAAATAATCTTTAAAAGAAATGATTGCAATCGTTTTGTTATTTTTGTTGTTAAAATATACTGCATATTTAAGTTCTTGTTATAAACAAAATAATTGAAATTTTTATTTGTTTGGTTTCTAATATTCAGTACAATGCTGTGATTTCGTCTTAATTCCTAATTTGTAAATAAATAAGTAGCTGTAGTTTCTATGAACATAATATAACGTTATAATAAATCTATTGTGTTATCTATTAAAATGTCTGTCAGATTTTGTCAACTACCATATAAAATGGTTTCTAGCGCCATCTATCGTACTCTAGTAGCACTAATGAAGTACGACCGTTCGTGAGTTTGTAAGCACAGACAACGCCGTCTGTGAACAGTAATTAGAACCAAACAAAGAGCGCTGTTTCATCTATTGGTTCTAAGTATTATTAAAAGATGGCGTTGTCTGTTAAGCGACTGCAAAACGAAATGTTTATTCATTTTCCGACTTGACTCGTACAAGACTCTTATAAGGTACTCCTAAATGTAGTAAAATGAAATTAACACAAGATAAGAATTTCTGTGGAATATATTAATCATGTACATGATTTCGGGCGTTTTCGGCGCCCTGCTGATGACTGCGACGGCGCCCGATGCTGTTAAACCACTCGCATCGCTATAGGGCCTTCTGGCTTGACCGTTGTGTTCACGGGGAAATAACAGGGACAAACAAAAAGTAAACTCAGTGTATTTGTTGAGAATTTTATTGGCATATACAAACATAGGTAGATAGATTTAACTTACAGTCTCTCCCCAGAGATTTTATCTGAATAACTGTCATCAAAACCTAACCTGATTAAAATGAGAGCAGCCAAACGGAAATGGAATAATAGCTTTGGCCTTATCAAAATAAATATCTAATTACAAATGTATATACAGGGTGTTAGGCACGTCGACGCCAAAACGCTTACCTACCACGTAGTCAGTAACTACACAATTCTGAACCCCCTCATATTCTGCACCCCCTCATTGGTAATTAAGAAATAAAATGAATTGCACCGATTTGTCTGCTCATAAACACCCACCCGCAAAAACTTCAGTTTATCCGTGATCACGGCGGCGGCGTTTGCAACAGCGCCGAAATATGGGGAACACGAAACAAAATAAACATATTAAATATCTCATTACAAATGTTATTGATAATTTTATTTTGCAAAGCTATAATAACTAGTTCTTTTGTAAAAACCCTTTTCCCGAAAGACTGCTAAAAATATTTTCGCCTGAAATAATAATTAAGTAGGTATGTGCAATTGTGCGTCTAACATTCTCAAACGGCGCTTGGTGAAATAGCAAGCATTTTTAGGCGATTTTGACTGAATGGCAAGCGCACGCTTGTGCTTTAATAATAAGGTATTAGATATTCAGAAAGATAAAGTTGCGTTCCGAATTCGTAATGATAGTGGATGTATTCTCCCCAATAAGGTACAGGTGCCGCCCATTTAGTATTTTCAAAGCGATCATCTAACCATTGAGGCGGAGTAAGCCCCAAAAATGCATCGTACATGAAATCTAATACTGGATAATTGTCAACTACAGTAAAATAATGGACCGTTTGCTTTGATCTAAGCTTGAGAGAGAACGCGCATACTCCGGCGAGCCCATCGTAACGCCATCTATCGTTGTAAGCTGAATTCATTCCACCTCCAGAATCGAACCCATACCTGCCCCAATATTCTCCCATAATGCAATGAAACCATTGCCAGTCACTCTGGAAAGAAAACAAAATTGTTAAAAAAAGCATTTAGAACATTATCTAGCTTGAAAGCGAATGTCTGTTTGGGAAGGACGTGATGAGGAGAAATAAAACCCCCGCATGTTACTAAAATAGTGATGAATAGAACCCGAAGTGACCGAAACCTGTAGAAGGGTCTTCGACGCACAAACATAGGTGTCGGATCAGTACTAGGTACATCCAAACTTACAAACTTTAACTCTTTATAATATTGAGTACTAGCAGTCCGGCGCAACTTCGTTTGCGTCACATTTTCACCGGTTTCGCAACATTTTTCTTTGCTGCTCCACTCCTATTGGTCGTAGCGTGATGATATATAGCCTATAGCCTTCCTCGATAAATGGGATTTATAATACTGAAAGAGTTTTTAAATCGGACCAGTAGTATCGGAGCCTATTCAATGCAAACAAACAAACAATCAAATCTTTCCTCTTTAGAATATTATAGTTTAGATAAATTAGTAACTAAGTGATTAAATGTGAGCATACCTTCGGGCAGGGCCAGAGGTGAGCTTTCGTGTGAACGATATACCTAAACCAAGGCACTGGGTTCCGTTTATAAGACTTTATAAATTGAAATCCTGCGACGATACTAACATCATTCCAACGTGGAATAGTCGAAGTGTACTCGAACCTTGGAACAAAGAAAAGGGTTGAATTAGGCGAAGCTAAGTGATTGCTCGGCGGGCGCGCTGTCAACGCTGCTTCCCAATTTAGGGGGCCCGAGCACCGCCAGTAGGCGCCTGTACGTAGGGATCGTGCGAACAATGGCCTTTTACGGGGCCCCGGTATGGGCGACGGACCTGACGCCCGCACTATTGCAGTCCTGCGCAAACCGTCATGGCAATGACCGTTAGGGTCATACGGGGATATCGCACGATGTCCTTAGAGGCGGTTTGTGTACTGGCAGGATCCCAGCCGTGGGACCTGTAGGCGAAAACCCTCGCGTCACTACATCAGTGGTGCGAGGACGCCAACGATCGTGGCGAAAGGCTGGTGCAGTGAAGGATTACTTTCACCGTTTTCCTTTACTGTTTTGAGAGCAGCGGTGATGAAATAAATTACACAAAGTAATGCGCCTACCCACGTGCGAACCCACGGATTACTGCTCGTATGTCAGGGCGGCCACCACTAAAAATATCTTCCTTTTATAAGGATACAGGCTAATGCAGCAACGGATTACGCTGCACCGGTCTCAGCTCCGACAGGTCATGGTCGCGGGATTGCGGAGGAGGCTTGACCTTCTTGATCCGCTGGCCTCGAAACAATCGAGTCGATCCGGCCAGTACTCGACGACTGGCTCGGGAGGAAGCACGACTCCCTGACGTTCCGGGCGACGTAGGCGCTTTCGGGGCACGGCTGCTTCGGGAAGTACCTGTGTCGAATAAGGGAGCCGGACGCTCGGTGCCATCACTGCGTCTACTGTCTGAAGGATACAGCGCGGCATACGCTGGTGGAATGTGCTGCGTGGGACGAGCCGCGCCGTACCCTCGTCACAGAGGTAGGAGGAGACCTGTCGCTGCAGATCGGTGTCGCTCGATGGTCGCGAAACTGTCATGTCGCAGAAGGAAGGGAGAGGGAGATCACGAGCTCTTTTCCATCCCGCAGCAGACGCACCTGGCGTCGGCAGAGCGCGGATAACGCCCTCTTCCGCCCCCCTAAATAGGTCCAGGGCGACGGATTCGGAGACATCCGTTGCCCTCCATCTTGCTGGACCCGTGACGGCGGCGCGTGTTGTTCCACGCGCGTCTCATAGATTTAACATGGGGAGTACACCTCACTCCCCCCAGGGCCGAGGCCCGCACAGTTCATGCGGGCCGGTACTAGTCCAGGGCAGCGGAAGTCGCATTAGATCCCGCTGCCCCCCGACGCAAGTGTGCGATGGAACACCGGTGTGGTTTTAGTCAGTACGAGTCGGAAGCTAAGTGATAGAATCAGACGTTACTTGTGAAAATCCATTACATTTAAGCACTGAAGCATAACGCAGGGTTGCCCGCGAATTTTCCGCTGCCGTTGTATGTTGAACAAATTAAAGATAATTTGCGGACGAAATACGTATGTATGTACAGATTTAAAATAATTAGTCATCAATACAACCCTAGTTAATTAACTAACCCACTGAATTAGTATTTCATGAAAAAGTCATTCAATGAACTTTCGTTGGTGAATTAAGTATACTTTTGACTACTTTTACATTCATTTTACTTCACACAAGTTAAGTCGGTAGTCGGTAGACATTTATGACAAAATAAAATAGGTACAATAATATCTTACATGCCGGATCCCGCTCTGTCACACAGCATTGCTTCAGTTTTTGGCCAAAACCAACTATAATAGAGCGTGCGTTGTGCCGCAATGATACATAGATCGTACATAGCGGGTATGGGATGGGAAACATTTACTTCATAATCATATGTATACTGAAAACAAAAAGCTTCGGTTAGTAAATAAACGTGGGGTATGAGTGAATAAACACACATCACGGTGTGGGCAACCCCATATAATATATGAATATGACATTTAATCAGCACATCTATAATATCTGTGGCAAGGCTTTCGAATCTCTTGGTTTTGTTATGAGGGAGGCAAATAGGTTCAAAGACAGGAATACTATAATAACTCTCTATTACTCTTTTGTTCGTAGTAAACTAGAGTACCTACCTACAATGCTCTGATATGGGATCCGCATGAGCAATTTAAATCATGCTAGAACGGGTCCAACGAAAATTTGCTCGATAACTATTTAAAAAACATGATTTTCACTTCCCTCCATATCAGCAGGAAACAGAACAAAACAAGGCCAATAGGGACAAAAGGTCGTTTACAACTGGAAAAGCCCATTTGCCTAGCACCACAGAAAAATATTATCATTAACTAGCTGCCCCGCGCAACTTCGTCTGCGTCACATTTTCCCCGTTTTTGCAATATTTTTCATTGCTGCTCCGCTACTATACAGCGCCTTCTATTGAATACTTACTCAATCCAGTCAACCGATACCGCCATCTGTTAGAATGGTTTGGAGCTAACAGATAATTATGACTTAATTTGCAATAAAATAATATTGCGACTATAAATTGAGATGTAAGTCTATCCTATCTTTTAAGTTGGATCAAACTGCACACGGTGTGCAAATTTGATTAAAATCGGTTAAGTAGTTTAGGAGTCCATGCCGGACAAACAACGTGACGCGTAATTTATATATTTATATAGATATTATTGGGTCCTCAGTTGTGAGCTGTTATACCATATTCTCTACCAACTGACCCGCGCAACTCCGTTTGCGTCGCCTTTTCCCCGTTTTTGCAACATTTTTCATTGATGCTCCGCTCCTATTGTTCGTGGCTTGATGTCATACATTATAGCCTTACTCGATATATGGGCTTTCATACAGTAAAAGATGTTTTATTGTCTTCTATTTTTCTGTTAAATACAGTAATCCAATTTATCAAATTGTTTTATTATTTACCAAAATCTACACATACATACAAATAAATAAAATTGAAGTGTCTGTTTCTAATATTAAAATAACCGCTTTTTACTACATACATATGAATTTTTTTTTTTGTTTCCTAGTGTGGGGCAACGTTTTTTTTTTTAAAAAAAAATATTATATTCGGTACCTATGTATACCAAAATAACATTTTTTTTTAAATTTTGTCTGTCTTTTTTCTTTTTTTCTTTTTGACGGGAATTTCACTGGCATATAGCTGATGTAATTAGGAGTAACTTAGGCTACTTCTATTTTAGAAAAAATTTAAAATCATTAAAAATAATAATATAGATAATAACTTTTTTGTTAAATTCAACTCCACGCGGCCGAAGTCGCGGGCACAGCTAGTGTGTAACAAGTGCAACTACAAATACATGTTTTTAATTTGAGGTTATCGCAACTCCGGCCCCCAAGATACAGGCGCAGCCTACTTTGAGGACCACTGTTTTCTAATT
This sequence comes from Cerastis rubricosa, assembly GCA_949152445.1. NCBI lineage: Eukaryota > Metazoa > Arthropoda > Insecta > Lepidoptera > Noctuidae > Cerastis > Cerastis rubricosa. The sequence continues at coordinate 11,679,337 of OX424548.1, read as the reverse complement.
TTGTCAAAATAAAACTTGTTACCGATATCCTTAATTATGTTAGACTAAGAAAATGTCTGTAACTATGGTTTAATAAATTTATTCTTATCGTTATTAAATTCAAACTAGTATTTCCCGAGATTAGCGTGTTCAACTAAACAAACAAACTCTACAGCTTTATATCTTCTTAATATATAATCTCTTAATCTATATGTATAATATAAAAATCAATGCCACTTTTCGTTGTAATTTTATAACTCGAGAACGGCTGGGCCGATTTGGCTGATTTTGGTTTTGAAATGTTCGTCGTAGTCCAGGGATGGTTTAAAAGGGTTGAGTAAGGGTAGGGTAGGGTAGGGTAGGTAGGGTAGAGTAGGGTAGGGTAGGTAGGTAGAGCAAAGTGGGTAGGTAGGTAGGTAGTGTAGGGTAGGTAGGGTAGGGTAGAGTAGGTAGGTAGGTAGTAGGTAGGTAGTTAGTGGTAGGTAGGGTAGGGTAGGTAGAGTAGGGTAGGTAGGTAGGGTAGGGTAGGTAGAGTAGGGTAAATAGGGTAGGTAGGTAGGGTAGGGTAGGTAGGTAGGGTAGGGTAGGTAGGGAGGTAGGGTAGGGTAGGGTCGGTAGGTAGGGTAGGGTAGGGTAGGGTAGGGTAGGTAGGTAGGGCACGGTAGGTAGGTAGGTAGGAAAAGTGCATTGCATTAACTTTTGACAGAACGAAGTCTGTCCGGGCAGCTAGTATATTATAATTTTTCCGTACGTGTGTTGGTCACCTAACTCGTCATAAACGGCTGGACCCAATTGGATAAAATTTTGTGTGTATATTTCAATGGGTTCCCGGATAGTTTGAAAACAAAATTGGACCCGGTAGGTGGCGCTGCTTTCCAGGCAGGACGACGTCTGCCGGGTCCGCTAGTATTAGTATAGATATCTACTTACTTGTGGGTGAACATGTATTCTTGAAGGTGACATATACATGCTGGAGTTAAATTGGTTAATATCGATGTCATACCAGGTGCCGAGAATGTTATCCAACTTTGGCAGGTGGTCATAAGACCGTACTATCAGCATGGTGGGGGTGGCGGTTGTAACAATGTGCCGTGTAGTGATTACGGCACAAGTTGCAAGGATAGTCAACCTTCTATATACGGTATTGCAGTAGCACCCCATTTTATACATCAATTTCTGTGAAATAACAAAAAAAAAAACACAATAAGTATAATCAGCCTCTAATGTTCTCTTCTTTGGTACCAACCCGTACTGGGCCTGCGTGTTGGATTTCAGCCTACTCCCTCACATTGAGAGGAGGCCTGCGTCCCAGCAGTGGGAACATTATAGGCTGACGATGATGAACAACAATTCTGTTAGAACTATGAAAATTAAAACTATGTTAGTATCACTTCACTCGCACGATGTTTTCTACCTTTGCTCCAGCCGACTTGGATTGTTCCAGTGAAAAGCTGAAGTTGATACTTATATCATCATCATCATCATCATTTCAGCCCAAAAGACATCCACTGCTGGACATAGGCCTCCCCCAAGTGTCGCCACATTGACATTTTGAGGGGTTTGCCATAATCGCCACGCTTGGCAGGCGGGTTGGCGATCGCAGTACGGTTGTTACAAAAGTACAGAGAACGCTGCTGCCCATTCTCTGGCAAATTCCTTAGTCGTCTCTTACGACACCCACGGGAAGATATGGGATGGTGCTATTCTTAACGTCCGACACCATACAGACCCACTTAATATATATTTTGTTGATATTGCACCATATTGCGCCTTGGTAGTGGATGTTAGAACGTTGTAGGCCTTGTGGCATAGAAGCTTCGATTTGTTAAACAACCGTTAGTTGTCAAGCGTACGTTCTCCACTCATGATCGAATTCAAATTTTTCAGTTCATATACAGGGTGTTACGGAAAGGGTATATACATACTTAAGGGTGTGCTACAGAGCATCAAACTGAACATGTTTCTCCATCGGACAAACATCGTAATAGCAAAAAAAATATCAGCTGCTCCATACATTTGGGTCGAATAGGTATTGAAAATTTGTAGCAGATATTTTTTTCGCTATTTTGATGTTTGTCCGATGGAGAAACATGTTCAGTTTGATGGTCTGTAGCACACCCTTAAGTATGTATATACCCTTTACGTTACACCCTGTATAGGTTGGAAAGAACAGCGACGCGAAAACAACGTACTCGGTACATCATTCTAAAACCACATTGAAAATAATTTCATCGGTAAAAATAAATAAAATATCAGCTAAAAATGTCCATGTGTGGTCAGAACGTAGTACTGAGTACACTGACACAATTGACTGTTTTGACTGTGATAATCTACTATATCAAAATAAGTCGGGTTTTCCTTCCTGACGCTATAACTCCAGAACGCACGAACCGATTTCCACGGTTTTGCATTCGTTGGAAAGGTCTCGGGCTCCGTGAGGTTTATAGCATGAAAATTCAGGAAAGGTAGGGTAGGTAGGGTAGGTAGGGTAGGTAGGTAGGGTAGGTAGGGTATGTAGGGTAGGTAGGTAGGGTAGGGTAGGTAGGTAGGGTAGGGTAGGTAGGTAGGGTAGGGTATTTAGGTAGGGTAGGTAGGTAGGGTAGGGTAGGTAGGTAGGGTATGGTAGGTATAGGTAGGTAGGGTATGGTAGTTAGGTAGGTAGGGTAGAGTAGGGTAGGGTATGGTAGGTAGGTAGATAGGGTAGGTAAAAAGTGCATTGCAACGCATGCCGGGGACAGCTAGTCTGATATATTTTCTAATTTAATGTAATCTACACTAATATTATAAAGAGGAAAGATTTGTATTTTTGTATTTTTGTATGTAATGAATAAACTCAAAAACTTCTGGACCGATTTTGAAAATTCTTTCACCATTAGAAAGCTACATCTTTACCGAGTAACATAGGCTATATATTATCACGCTTATAACTCAGGGGGATGAGCAATATTGCATTAAAACCACATTTCTCAACTATTTGACAACTGACAACTGTCTGACAAGCATTAGAATAAAGCGGCTATTTCAAACTATATGTCATCAAAGTAAGTAGCCTGGCGGTTCTATGACCGCCTTGCCAAGCAAAAGGTTTCAAGTTCGTATCCGCAGTCAGTATGCACTTTTTGTGGTAATTTTTTAATGCTGTAAGTTTTCCAAAACAACGCGAGTTCGATCCCCAACCGGTGTTCACTTTTTGTAACTAGGTAATTTGTTTTATTTTAATGTTTTATGATTTTCAAATCATTACAAAATAGTTTTCGTTTTTTTAACCATTCAAAATAAATAGTGATTAAAGAACGAGTGGGTCATAAACAAAATGAAATTAAAGACATGATCGTCGGCGATTTTAAAGTATACACATCCGTAGACACTGTGATGGATAATGACGGTAGTCCTGCACACCCCGTTGAATTTTTCAACTCCCTGGAGCTAACGGGCGTGCCGTTCCCATAATATGAAGCTTAAACTTGGCGTTTTAGTTCTGCTGATGCGAAACTTTGATGTACCCAGACTGTGCAACGGCACCAGGCTTCGTATCACAAAGCTTAGCAGTAATATTACAAAAGCCACTGTAGCGACCTACAAAAAGCAACTTACTGCAAAGTGTACTACAGTGCCATCTATGACGCGACGGAAGAACCAACATCAATTGCCTACATCTCGCAAGCAAAGTTTAAATCGACTTAAGACTATAGTTTTTAGGGTTAGGTTTTCGGGCTTCTCTATATATAAAGAATCCCGACAACAACTGTCGGGCAGTTGCCCACCAGACACAACACCTATCTGATCGGAGGATCTTCCCTTTTCAATACAGTATTGAGGAACTTTACACCCTGTTCCTCATACCCTAAACTGGTGACCCCGAAATGGATGTCAGCGCAGCCTTCGAGTAACGTGACGTCATCATCATCACTTCTCTCAAGCTTTCGAGCAGCGAGTCTCACAGCCAGCCAGCTTCAAATGGGTATTCCAGACCACCATCATACAGCCGGAGCGCATTCCTGGTCAGCATCCTCAGCCTCTCATCAAGCGACCTTGGCACAGCCCACTGCATTTTCGGCCAGTCGAGAGCTTCTACCTCCCGGTCGACACCTCTCTAGCTGTCTGCCACATCGCGGCGCTGCACTACGTCCGACGCACTGGAGCAAACGCAGCGCCGGCCCCGACACACTTGGGTTCACCTCACCACTGCAGTCTGTTCCGACTCACCCTGAACAATGCGGCTACGAAATTCCAACTGGCACGGCATAATACTACAAGCTGACTCATTCGACTATCGACTCTGGTCTCCAGAGGAAAGTGATGTAGCGACCTACAAAAAGTACTACAGCGCCATCTATAACGCGACGGAAGAACTAACATCAATTGCCCACATCTCGCAAGCAAAGTTTACATCGACTTAAGACTATATAGAGAAACCCGACAACAACTGTCGGGCAGTTGCCCACCAGAAACAACACCTGTCTGGTCGGAGGATCCTCCCTTTTCAATGGAGTATTGAGGTACTTTACACCCTGTTCCTCATACCGCTAAACCACCATTTTTACAGGAGTTGCTAAAGGAGAGAGCGTTTTAATTCGCATGCCAAATATTCCAAATAACCTGCCATTCCAATTTTAATTAACAGGTAGTAATTTCCCTTAAAATAAGCTTTTGCAATGACGATCAATAAATGTCAGGGCCATACCTAAAAAGTGGCAGGCATTATTTTGGGTACCTACTCCATGCTTCTCAGACGGTCAATTATTTGTTGATTGTTCACGTGTTTCATGAAGCAAAACTTGCACGTGGTGACGGTCATTGTTACGACATTTTTTATTGTATACAAAACTATTGGAAAAAATAAATAAATATTGCCCAACAATGCGCCGTGCGCACTTTGAAAAAAATATGTTCCGGCTTTTAAGCCATATTATAGTGTCGCTTCAACGCCTTTTAATTTTGTTTCAGACTTCTGCCGCCCAGAATTACACCACCCTAAAGCACGCCCTCTGTAGTCAAAGTCAAAGTCAAAGATCTTTATTGTAGTCATCACCCACATAATCACATTACGATCAGAACGTCTGTTCTCACACATAACAACAAAACATCACGCCTTTAATTCCCGAAGGTGTACTAAATCGTACATCCACATTTCGCCAGTTATGTTGAAGCTCTATGTTATAGGGGGCGAGCACCATCAACCGGGCCCCACATTAAATCCAGACTTCGTGGCTTATACTGAGAAATTCCTGATGGAATAACCCAATAACACTTTGCCCGATCCGAGAATCGAACCCGGGACCTCGAGCTCAGCAGTCGTGCTTGCGACCACTCGACCAACGAGGCAATCTCACACATACACCTTAAAATTTCCGCGCGAACGAAGTCGCGGGTATCAGCTAGTAATTTATATAGCTGGAAAATTAATGTATAATTACTAATATATTAATAATGTAAATTGTGATGTGCATGGTGACATCTATGTAATTTTTTTACTTTATTAAGCATGCGTAATTTGTGTACCTACGCAAAATATTTGCACGACTGATAAGTCGAATTTAGTGAGTCATATAAGAATTATTGTTTTTGCGTCGACCGTACTGAACAGTGAACCTTTATCATAACTCCAAATACTTAAAGAAAAAAATTACAAGAAACATAACATGCATCACGCATGTAATCCTCGAAGGATTGGGCGGAGGTGTAAGTTCCTAATTGTACACACACGTTTCGCGACCCAAGTAAAAAAATGTGGTACTATAACAGTCCTGAGAACGTTTTAGGAAGTGCTAATAGTGTTTATGATTAGTACTATAATGGTGTTGTAAACGTTTACAGAACCCCAAAGAGGCCCTAGTTTTATCACTGATTTATTCTATAATCATTACTAGCTGATACCCGCGACTTCGTTCGCGCGGAAATTTTAAGGTGTATGTGTGAGATTGCCTCGTTGGTCGAGTGGTCGCAAGCACGACTGCTGAGCTCGAGGTCCCGGGTTCGATTCTCGGATCGGGCAAAGTGTTATTGGGTTATTCCATCAGGAATTTCTCAGTATAAGCCACGAAGTCTGGATTTAATGTGGGGCCCGGTTGATGGTGCTCGCCCCCTATAACATAGAGCTTCAACATAACTGGCGAAATGTGGATGTACGATTTAGTACACCTTCGGGAATTAAAGGCGTGATGTTTTGTTGTTATGTGTGAGAACAGACGTTCTGATCGTAATGTGATTATGTGGGTGATGACTACAATAAAGATCTTTGACTTTGACTTTGACTACAGAGGGCGTGCTTTAGGGTGGTGTAATTCTGGGCGGCAGAAGTCTGAAACAAAATTAAAAGGCGTTGAAGCGACACTATAATATGGCTTAAAAGCCGGAACATATTTTTTTCAAAGTGCGCACGGCGCATTGTTGGGCAATATTTATTTTTTTTTTCCAATAGTTTTGTATACAATAAAAAATGTCGTAACAATGACCGTCACCACGTGCAAGTTTTGCTTCATGAAACACGTGAACAATCAACAAATAATTGACCGTCTGAGAAGCATGGAGTAGGTACCCAAAATAATGCCTGCCACTTTTTAGGTATGGCCCTGACATTTATTGATCGTCATTGCAAAAGCTTATTTTAAGGGAAATTACTACCTGTTAATTAAAATTGGAATGGCAGGTTATTTGGAATATTTGGCATGCGAATTAAAACGCTCTCTCCTTTAGCAACTCCTGTAAAAATGGTGGTTTAGCGGTATGAGGAACAGGGTGTAAAGTACCTCAATACTCCATTGAAAAGGGAGGATCCTCCGACCAGACAGGTGTTGTTTCTGGTGGGCAACTGCCCGACAGTTGTTGTCGGGTTTCTCTATATAGTCTTAAGTCGATGTAAACTTTGCTTGCGAGATGTGGGCAATTGATGTTAGTTCTTCCGTCGCGTTATAGATGGCGCTGTAGTACTTTTTGTAGGTCGCTACATCACTTTCCTCTGGAGACCAGAGTCGATAGTCGAATGAGTCAGCTTGTAGTATTATGCCGTGCCAGTTGGAATTTCGTAGCCGCATTGTTCAGGGTGAGTCGGAACAGACTGCAGTGGTGAGGTGAACCCAAGTGTGTCGGGGCCGGCGCTGCGTTTGCTCCAGTGCGTCGGACGTAGTGCAGCGCCGCGATGTGGCAGACAGCTAGAGAGGTGTCGACCGGGAGGTAGAAGCTCTCGACTGGCCGAAAATGCAGTGGGCTGTGCCAAGGTCGCTTGATGAGAGGCTGAGGATGCTGACCAGGAATGCGCTCCGGCTGTATGATGGTGGTCTGGAATACCCATTTGAAGCTGGCTGGCTGTGAGACTCGCTGCTCGAAAGCTTGAGAGAAGTGATGATGATGACGTCACGTTACTCGAAGGCTGCGCTGACATCCATTTCGGGGTCACCAGTTTAGGGTATGAGGAACAGGGTGTAAAGTTCCTCAATACTGTATTGAAAAGGGAAGATCCTCCGATCAGATAGGTGTTGTGTCTGGTGGGCAACTGCCCGACAGTTGTTGTCGGGATTCTTTATATATAGAGAAACCCGAAAACCTAACCCTAAAAACTATAGTCTTAAGTCGATTTAAACTTTGCTTGCGAGATGTAGGCAATTGATGTTGGTTCTTCCGTCGCGTCATAGATGGCACTGTAGTACACTTTGCAGTAAGTTGCTTTTTGTAGGTCGCTACAGTGGCTTTTGTAATATTACTGCTAAGCTTTGTGATACGAAGCCTGGTGCCGTTGCACAGTCTGGGTACATCAAAGTTTCGCATCAGCAGAACTAAAACGCCAAGTTTAAGCTTCATATTATGGGAACGGCACGCCCGTTAGCTCCAGGGAGTTGAAAAATTCAACGGGGTGTGCAGGACTACCGTCATTATCCATCACAGTGTCTACGGATGTGTATACTTTAAAATCGCCGACGATCATGTCTTTAATTTCATTTTGTTTATGACCCACTCGTTCTTTAATCACTATTTATTTTGAATGGTTAAAAAAACGAAAACTATTTTGTAATGATTTGAAAATCATAAAACATTAAAATAAAACAAATTACCTAGTTACAAAAAGTGAACACCGGTTGGGGATCGAACTCGCGTTGTTTTGGAAAACTTACAGCATTAAAAAATTACCACAAAAAGTGCATACTGACTGCGGATACGAACTTGAAACCTTTTGCTTGGCAAGGCGGTCATAGAACCGCCAGGCTACTTACTTTGATGACATATAGTTTGAAATAGCCGCTTTATTCTAATGCTTGTCAGACAGTTGTCAGTTGTCAAATAGTTGAGAAATGTGGTTTTAATGCAATATTGCTCATCCCCCTGAGTTATAAGCGTGATAATATATAGCCTATGTTACTCGGTAAAGATGTAGCTTTCTAATGGTGAAAGAATTTTCAAAATCGGTCCAGAAGTTTTTGAGTTTATTCATTACATACAAAAATACAAAAATACAAATCTTTCCTCTTTATAATATTAGTGTAGATATAAAGTCTCTCACCGTGATAAATTATCTAAAAAGTGAAAATGTTGCAATGTTTATGTCACAAAGGAGACAATTTTTTTTTGGCCCCCTAGTCATGTTGCGTTTAATATTGATATTACACCTAAAAAAAGTGACCAATTTATTATAGTTAACAAACGAATGATATATTTTGAATTTTTTTTTGCGAGTCAATTTATTCCTGTGACGGTCAATGTCATTTGGCAAAAAATGCTTGAAAAGGGGCGTTTTTTACTTTTAAAGCATATGGTTAATTATAGCAGATATTATTACCATCGTTTGTGGTAATAATATCAGCTTAATTTATGTAAAATAAACAATATTGAAACAGTGAAATTGTTTTAATGCTATGTTAAACATTATCGCTAACATCGCGGAGGTAGTTTTAAAAATCATCGTGGGGCGGAACGTATTAATCCGCTTTTTCGTTTGCTGACAGGCAACATCATTTGACATTTACTGTTTTTTTATTTTAAACTAGCTGATACCCGCGACTTCGTTCGCGCGGAAATTTTAAGGTGTATGTGTGAGATTGCCTCGTTGGTCGAGTGGTCGCAAGCACGACTGCTGAGCTCGAGGTCCCGGGTTCGATTCTCGGATCGGGCAAAGTGTTATTGGGTTATTCCATCAGGAATTTCTCAGTATAAGCCACGAAGTCTGGATTTAATGTGGGGCCCGGTTGATGGTGCTCGCCCCCTATAACATAGAGCTTCAACATAACTGGCGAAATGTGGATGTACGATTTAGTACACCTTCGGGAATTAAAGGCGTGATGTTTTGTTGTTATGTGTGAGAACAGACGTTCTGATCGTAATGTGATTATGTGGGTGATGACTACAATAAAGATCTTTGACTTTGACTTTGACTACAGAGGGCGTGCTTTAGGGTGGTGTAATTCTGGGCGGCAGAAGTCTGAAACAAAATTAAAAGGCGTTGAAGCGACACTATAATATGGCTTAAAAGCCGGAACATATTTTTTTCAAAGTGCGCACGGCGCATTGTTGGGCAATATTTATTTATTTTTTCCAATAGTTTTGTATACAATAAAAAATGTCGTAACAATGACCGTCACCACGTGCAAGTTTTGCTTCATGAAACACGTGAACAATCAACAAATAATTGACCGTCTGAGAAGCATGGAGTAGGTACCCAAAATAATGCCTGCCACTTTTTAGGTATGGCCCTGACATTTATTGATCGTCATTGCAAAAGCTTATTTTAAGGGAAATTACTACCTGTTAATTAAAATTGGAATGGCAGGTTATTTGGAATATTTGGCATGCGAATTAAAACGCTCTCTCCTTTAGCAACTCCTGTAAAAATGGTGGTTTAGCGGTATGAGGAACAGGGTGTAAAGTACCTCAATACTCCATTGAAAAGGGAGGATCCTCCGACCAGACAGGTGTTGTTTCTGGTGGGCAACTGCCCGACAGTTGTTGTCGGGTTTCTCTATATAGTCTTAAGTCGATGTAAACTTTGCTTGCGAGATGTGGGCAATTGATGTTAGTTCTTCCGTCGCGTTATAGATGGCGCTGTAGTACTTTTTGTAGGTCGCTACATCACTTTCCTCTGGAGACCAGAGTCGATAGTCGAATGAGTCAGCTTGTAGTATTATGCCGTGCCAGTTGGAATTTCGTAGCCGCATTGTTCAGGGTGAGTCGGAACAGACTGCAGTGGTGAGGTGAACCCAAGTGTGTCGGGGCCGGCGCTGCGTTTGCTCCAGTGCGTCGGACGTAGTGCAGCGCCGCGATGTGGCAGACAGCTAGAGAGGTGTCGACCGGGAGGTAGAAGCTCTCGACTGGCCGAAAATGCAGTGGGCTGTGCCAAGGTCGCTTGATGAGAGGCTGAGGATGCTGACCAGGAATGCGCTCCGGCTGTATGATGGTGGTCTGGAATACCCATTTGAAGCTGGCTGGCTGTGAGACTCGCTGCTCGAAAGCTTGAGAGAAGTGATGATGATGACGTCACGTTACTCGAAGGCTGCGCTGACATCCATTTCGGGGTCACCAGTTTAGGGTATGAGGAACAGGGTGTAAAGTTCCTCAATACTGTATTGAAAAGGGAAGATCCTCCGATCAGATAGGTGTTGTGTCTGGTGGGCAACTGCCCGACAGTTGTTGTCGGGATTCTTTATATATAGAGAAACCCGAAAACCTAACCCTAAAAACTATAGTCTTAAGTCGATTTAAACTTTGCTTGCGAGATGTAGGCAATTGATGTTGGTTCTTCCGTCGCGTCATAGATGGCACTGTAGTACACTTTGCAGTAAGTTGCTTTTTGTAGGTCGCTACAGTGGCTTTTGTAATATTACTGCTAAGCTTTGTGATACGAAGCCTGGTGCCGTTGCACAGTCTGGGTACATCAAAGTTTCGCATCAGCAGAACTAAAACGCCAAGTTTAAGCTTCATATTATGGGAACGGCACGCCCGTTAGCTCCAGGGAGTTGAAAAATTCAACGGGGTGTGCAGGACTACCGTCATTATCCATCACAGTGTCTACGGATGTGTATACTTTAAAATCGCCGACGATCATGTCTTTAATTTCATTTTGTTTATGACCCACTCGTTCTTTAATCACTATTTATTTTGAATGGTTAAAAAAACGAAAACTATTTTGTAATGATTTGAAAATCATAAAACATTAAAATAAAACAAATTGCCTAGTTACAAAAAGTGAACACCGGTTGGGGATCGAACTCGCGTTGTTTTGGAAAACTTACAGCATTAAAAAATTACCACAAAAAGTGCATACTGACTGCGGATACGAACTTGAAACCTTTTGCTTGGCAAGGCGGTCATAGAACCGCCAGGCTACTTACTTTGATGACATATAGTTTGAAATAGCCGCTTTATTCTAATGCTTGTCAGACAGTTGTCAGTTGTCAAATAGTTGAGAAATGTGGTTTTAATGCAATATTGCTCATCCCCCTGAGTTATAAGCGTGATAATATATAGCCTATGTTACTCGGTAAAGATGTAGCTTTCTAATGGTGAAAGAATTTTCAAAATCGGTCCAGAAGTTTTTGAGTTTATTCATTACATACAAAAATACAAATCTTTCCTCTTTATAATATTAGTGTAGATTTCGTTAAAGTGTTTTTTTTTTAGATTTTCCGTCTCAATTGAAAAGATTTAATGAAATTGGAATCTGAAAGTACAGCGCATACGCCACAAAGCCAGTCCAGTATTGTTTAGTAAGAAATGTAGTATATTTCGAAAAGTGCGAAGACAATTACTGTCAGAGACTGCTGCAGACGTGCACCAACTTGTATGTGTACAATAGATTTCTTGCGAGGTGAGTGATACAGCTTTGAAAATGTGAACTTGATTATACTATTTATATCGCGGCCCTGTGTTGATTAATTCCACTAAATATATTTTTACCCAACTGCACTAGAAGGACGGTAACGGTTTTCACTTGGTACACGATTGCCAAAAAATGAAGTGAGTAGATGAGTAAATGTGCCTATACTTACTACTTAATACATCATCATCTGCCTAGCCTTTTCCCCACTATGTTGAGATCGGCTTCCAGTCTAGCTAGATCTAGCTGAATACCAGTGTTTGGCTAAGAGCAACTGCCTATCTGACCTCCACAACCCAGCTAACTTAGTATACTGGGTAAGACAATTTACTAAGACTGGTTGGCTGACTTCCGGGCCACTAACTACCTATAATGACTGTCAAAGATCTACAAATGACAGCTCGCACCAACGGCTTAACCTATAGATCAACTCGAGTGGCTGTTATTGTGTGTGTTGTTATTTAGTCACGAGCTTCTCACTATTATTATTACTAAGAAACACACTCTATTGAAATACCGATGCAATGCTCTCATTTGACAATAGCGATATTGTCAAATGAGTGCATAGTTTTTAGGTTATTGTGAGATTCACGTTTTCTTTTTCGTATTTCTCCATATTCCCGTTAGACAAAGGTTAGCCAATATTACCACTGTAATCTAGACATTACAAGGAAGAAATCAACATGCGTTTCATGATTAAATGCTACAATTTATGGGGTGGCCTATTCTTCAAAGAAAAAAAATTGTCTCCTTTGCACTATAAAAGTAACCAAAACATGTTTATTGTGCTATTTTGCACCGTAAATGATTCCAGTGATCTTTTTAATCACACTTGTTTGCCAATTCCCCAATAAAAAACAAAACATATATAAAAAAGTTATGCGTTATGTCATTTGCCAGTGTTACTTAACGTAACATGTTATAATAATTACATACTACAAAACATTCATGGAACGCGATAATAATTGTATCGGTATGTCGAATCTAATAAGTATGCTGATTTCAAATTTGACAATACTTTTTCATAATTTTTTGAATTTTATTCAAATTTAAATAAACGAAATAAGGACTTGTCCCAGTTATGGCTGCTATAGTACACTTGGGTCCAGCTTATGTGCTCTCAGCAGCAGAAAATAGCAGCCATATTTTCACCGAAAACACTTTGGTCTCGTACCAGTAACATAAATTCACTTATAGAGCTATTTATAATTTAAAATAATTAGTAACTGCACCAGGAGTCGCTATGGTACTATTTAATAGGCACTAGAGATGACTTTTCATGACTTTTTCAGAACTAGACCCATAGCGTTGTTAAGGGATCTTTTAAGAAGCTAAAAGGTTACTCAACGGTTGTGCAACATACTTTTATAGTGCAGATTGATCCTGTAATAGTGCTTTCGATACTGCTACAATACAAGTACTATAAAAGTTATTTATGTAAAAGTATAAGTTAGGTCGCCTATAGTACTAAATAGTACTTACCATAATCGCTTTAATCATATCGGTTACAGTGCAACAGTTTAAATATTCTTTTGTACGGTCCTATAAATATTCGAAGAACTAAATTATAGAACTTAAGTGCCTTTTTCATCTTATAGAACTACAACACTCTGTTAAAAATCTTTATAGTACAAACACTTACAGTGAGTACCATTATAGGCCTAATAAATCACTGTTTGGTGATCAAACGTATTAATAATATTAGTATTAGTGTTATTAGTATTGGTTAAAGAAACTTTTGTTACTTGGGCAGTTATGTTCAAGTCCCATCTTATAGGGGGCGAGCCTATTGCCATCAACGACAAATCCAGACTCCGTAGCTGCTAGTAAGAAATTCCTGAAGGAAAAACCCAATAACACTTTGCCCGAAATGGGAATCGAACCCAGTACTACATGGTCAGCAGTAGCGCCTGCGACCAACCAGTCCGTCTATAAAGTCGACGTATAAGGAAACTAGCTGACCCACGCTACTTCGTCTGCGTCACATTTTCCCCGTTTTTGCGAAAATTTTCAGTGATGCACCGCTCCTATTGGTCGTGGAGTGATGCTATATAACCTATAGCCTTGCTCGATAAATGGGCTATCCAACTCCAAAATATTTTTTCAATTCAAACCAGTAGTTCCCGATATTAGCGAGTTCAAGCTAACAAACAAACAAAGTGTTCATCTTTATAATATTATAAAAATAACTATATATATTATTTTATATAATATATACAATATATAAAAGTATGCATGGTAAGGTCAAAAAGTTCCCGGCCTACACACCGTAGATTAAACAGAGATACAAAACTACCATTTCTCTAAATTATTGCAGTTTTCTCTAAGAGTGACTGGTTCTAAAGGGTGACTCCCTTTGTAAATCTAAACTAATATTATAAAGAGGAAAGATTTGATTGTTTGTTTGTTTGTTTGCATTGAATAGGCTCCGAAACTACTGGTCCGATTTGAAAAAATATTTCAGTGTTAAATAGCCTATTTATCGAGGAAGGCTATAGGCTATATACCATCACGCTACGACCAATAGGAGTGGAGCAGCAATGAAAAATGTTGCGAAAACGGGGAAAATGTGACGCAAACTAAGTTGCGCCGGACAGCTAGTACGAAATATTTTTGTTCAATTTAGTCTCCCTTTATTTCAATCCATTTTTGTTTGTACAGTCTGCAAAGGAGATAAGTAACCAGTTACTCATACTACTATTATCTATTATTAATCTCCTTTGCGGACTGTACATTCAACCTTAATTTTACAGTTCGGGCCGAAAGCTTCTGGACCTTATTGCTAAGTAAATAATCAAGTAATATACTTACAGCTTGGTTGCTATAACCGCGTCTACCGTAGTATGCATAATTTTTGTAAGCTGGAGAGTTTCTGTAGGGTCGCTCATGTTCCACGTATTTTGTAGACTGCGGCACGAAATGAGGTTCCTCAATGCGATAGTCAGGCGTATCCCAAACTGACGCAATCTTAACTTCTGTTCCATTGACATACGGCGTCCCGGTTGAGGTGAAACGTCCAGGATAATGGTATTTTACAAGCCATGGATAGTACGACAAATCATACAAATAATAACTTAAAGAGTTATAACATGAATATTGTCTTAATTGAAAAATAATAAGCGAGATGGCCCTGAAATCAAAGCAAAAATATTATTAATAATGTAATTATTTCATTTGATTTCTCCTTTATTTAAATATAGCAATTTTCATTTATTTTTTATTTTATAGTAATATAAAAAAAAAAAATTGTAGCCCACCGGTATCGGGAACCGTGTCCCGATTAACCGGCGGTCAGGGCTTCAGAGAAAGGAATCTCCTAACAATACGAGTCGTGTCCAAGAGTACCGCTTTTTGAATCAAGTCACAGCTGCCTAACGAGAGCCTCATCACGTATTGGTCGAGGCTCTTGGCAATTAAGCCACTGGCTTATTATTTTGTATATTATTATCCACCTGTCAACCCCCAAAGATTGCAAAGATTGGCTGATTATTAGCCCTCCTTCCCTTCTACACTACTAAACCACACCAGCACACACAGCACGCACGCACCAGCACACACAGCCCTTCTACACGACTGAGCCAGTCGTACCGTGGGTAATTGTAAAATACATACAAGTTTATATATATATATATATAAAAATACATTCCCTACTACACTACCTAATTTATTCAAAATCAAAATATTTTTATTTTACATAGGCCTACAGGGGCACTTATAAAACGTCGGCAAAAAGGTGCTCGGTTCGGGTTGGTCGTTTCCTATGGAGAAGAACCGGCAAGAAACTCCATGGTTACTCTTTTAAAATCATTTGGTTTTACAAAATTTCTGTTACAGCATTAGTACTAAAGTATGGGAGGACATCGTAGGCCTGACAATAAGTCGTTGCTTACTACAAAACGTAGAACGAAATAGAAAAGTTACCAACGATCGAGGAATGTATAAGGCCTACAATGTCCACACATTTTCAAACAATCGGTAAATAAGAAAAAGAGTCTATACAACAACAAAAAATTAAATAGAAAATATCACAAAAAGACTATATCAAATAAGTGACACAAATGTTGTCATCCGTGCTGTAACTATTCTAAACAAAAGGTGTAATGATTTAAAAACTATTGTAAAACATCTGATTAAAAAGAAAGGAAAAAAAATAAGATTGAGAATAGTTAGAGACATCCACACATTTGTGCCGTTTATGAGCTACCAGGGAAGCCGCATGTGCGAAGGGGCTAAGGCCAAACTTCTCTATCTTCAACGTAGTCCTTAATTTTGTAATATGCTTTTTTAATTAGGACACGTTTAATATAATTTTTAAACTTTCCATCGGTCAATTCTGTAACTGACTTCGGCAACTTATTATAAAAGCGTATACATATAAGAAAAGACTTGCTAGTTTTAGTTAATCTGAATTTGGGTATTACAATTTCGTGTTTACTGCGTGTATTTATATTATGGAAGTCGCTTCTAATTTTGAAAAGTCCTCGATTTTTGCGGACATATAAAATACATTCTAAAATATAAAGTGAAGGCAGAGTCAGTATATCGATTTCTTTAAATTTTTCTCTGAGGGATTCACGAGGACCCATTCTGTAGATAGCGCGGACTGCCCTCTTTTGCAGTATGAAAATTGAATCAACGTCTGCTGCCGATCCCCACAGCAGAATGCCATAGGACATAATACTTTGGAAATAAGCGTAGTATACTAAACTAGCTGTGGCTATATCAGTTAACTGCCTTATTTTTCTGATTGCATAGGCAGCTGCGGTTAACCTTCCTGAAAGAGATCTAATGTGCGCGCCCCACTGCAGTTTTGAATCGATAGTAATCCGATATTTGTTTTTTTTTAATTTTTTTTTTTATAATATGATATTTTCGCTACTAGATACAGGTAAGTAAAAAAAACACAATTCCTATGAGTTTATCTACCAGACCTCGGAACCTATCTTTCTGTAGCAAGGTGTGACACAGGGAGAAGTCATATCTCCGAAACTGTTCACCGTTGCACTGGGAGACGTCTTCAAGGAACCTCTACACTCGAAGATGTTGAAGATATCGTCTACCAGGGACAAACGGTCCAGTTGGGTAGGTCTAACTTCGAGACTTGTACGCCCTAGAGGCGAAACATAGCGCCCTCAATGTATTACCAAATAAGAACATAATGTACCTATGTATTACAATAAATAAATAAATCTGAATCTGAGAAAGAGCTCAATCGTCGAATCTAGCGTTGCCAGGCGTCCGAATAAAGCCGGACACAGTCAGGCTTATTGGTTGCGTGTCCGGCCAATTTAGATGGTGTCCAGCATGTCCGGCTTTTTTTAGGCTTTTTAAATTTGCCCAGTTTTGTTACATTTGTCATGAAATGTCAAATAAATAAAATTGAAGTTTGTAATATTATAATAACAGTTTTTTACTACATGCATATGAATGTATTTACGAGTACAGTACACATACAAAAATAACTTTTTTTTTTTTTTTGTCTGTTTGTTCCGGAATAATAACTGGAACGGCTGGACCGATTTTGACAGGACTTTCACTAGCAGACAGCTGGTGTAATAAAGAGTAACTTAGGCTACTTCTACTTTAGAAAAATTCTAACATTATTAATTTAAAAAACACTAAATAACTTGTATGTTAAATTCCACGCGGACGAAGTCGCGGTCACAGCTAGTTTGATTAATAATAAAGAAGTTTCATTCAATTTTATTGTTGTTTCATTAGAACAAGATTTTATGATTAATGATGAAAAAGCCAAAAGTTTTGCTTTTTTTTTAAATTGTCGTGTTTCTGACTAAAAAATTAAGGGTGTCAGGCTAAACTAGCTGGACGGTCCGGCTTTTCGGTTTTAAGACCTCGCAACCCTAGTCGAATCCGATTTTTTTATAGAATTTGTTTTTGTTAATTATAGCCACATTGTTTTTCCTGTGTGAGACAAATCAATATTTTTTCCCTACTTTCTCTCTTTCAGTGATTATGTACCTATTAGTATAATATTTATTCGAAATGTTTTTTATTGAACGTTCGTATGCGACTGGGAATGTCATTAGAAATGTTACAAGCAAAACTGAAGAAAAAAATACTTAAAGAGACTCATTAGGTTGTTTCGTTTTTTAAAGTGACCCTTTAATAACATAGTGTTGTAGTAATTCTAAGGAATTATGACTGAGGCGGTCTTAAAAAAAAAATATAGAGAAAACGGCATTTAACTTAATAAGGGACGCCATTTAACTTGACTGACAGCTGTCAAAAGCGGTATTGTCCGATTAACAGTTTTGACTGTGACAGTTAAATTATTTAATTCATGATTAAATATTGCCGTCATTGTTGTAATGATAAAACATGAATAGATTTTTTTTTGCCCCACATAAAGATTTCTCCTGTAACGTGGGTGCGTTTACAAACATTTAATCTCACATACACAAACAGCCAGACCCGGAACAACTATCTGTAGGCCATACAAATATATTATTTGTTCCGTGCGGTGATCGAACCCGCGACACGCAGAGCAGCAGTCGATCGCTTAGCCACTGCGCCAACTGTGCCGCCAGATAACTTAACTTCACGCTTGTAATCCCCGAAGAGTCAAGCAGTGGTGTACCTAATGTGTGGTAACCACACTTTCGCAGGTTAATGCCATCAACCGGGCACAAATCCAGATTCCGTGGCTGCGGCCACTGAGAAATTCCTGAAGGATAAAAGCAATAACACTTTGCCCTACCCGGGAATTGAACCCATGCACCCTCTTACTCGACATTTCTGGTTGCGATTCAGAACGAGGAAGTCCATTAGGACTAGTGTTATTTCTAAAATTACAAAAAAAATGCTAAGAAAATACATACCACCAAATTTTCATCTTGAAATTATGCATGTTTACACACAATTTAATAGTAAAGTACAAATATTTAAAAATCCTTTCGCAAGAACTTTCGTTTGGGCACTGAATGGCAAACTACTGACAGAGGTGGCTTTTATAAAGATCCTGTAAAAACTTGTGTTGCCATCGTTAACTTAAAATTCCATTATGAGGTAAAATTTTGTTGAAGCGTACACTAAGACTCACGCGTTTCGTCTATTGTTTATTACTCGTTTATTCATGTTTTTCCTTAGTTTTTCCATTTTAAATATTTCGAAGTATTTAAAATAATATTTAAAAAAAAATAGAAATAGTAGCCCCCCGATATCAGTAACTGGGTTCAAACTACCGGTGGTCAGGGCTCTGGAGAGAGGAACTTCCTAACAATACGCTCCGTGTCCAGCATACTGCTTGCTAAACCAAGCCCTTGATCCAGCTGACAAGCGAGAGCCTTGTCTTTTCTCGGCTTTTGGGCTATTAAGCCATTAGCCGACATGACTATCGGCAAAATGACTGCTGTACTGCTTTATTTATTAGTATATTAGCCCAATTCACCCACTGGAACTAGCAAAGGCCTCGTTCCCTTCCTTCTACTTTTCGCGATCTAAAGTGAGTGTAGGCCACTTCTTCAGAAACGAGTCAGTCTCATCTCACTATCTCTTTCTGGGCCTGGCACGTTGTCGTTTCCTGTGTTGTTGTGATCCACTGAGCGGTTGTTTTTGCCCATTGCTTCTCCGACACTTGGCATGTGACCAGCCCAGTTCCACTACAACCTAGTAACTGATAAGCCCGAATGAGGGATTCGTCTCTTGGAGTGAAGTATAGAGTTTTTGACGCAGTCGTAAGTTTGACACCCGCTATACTCCGCTGGCAGACTCCAAGAGCGATCATGTTTCGGGTCTATGTGAGGGTGGGGGAATGCACACAAACTTTCATACAAAATTTTAACTTTTCAATGGCAACACTGTAGGTAGTTTTGTTTGGATTTGTTTATGCATTTTCAGCCAGAATTACCCAGTATTTAAGTCATCTTAAAAATGCGCGCGAGCATGCCTTCATGAACAATGGATGAATCAAGATCTTTAACACAAAGGTGGTTTCCCCGAAATACATTGTGGTGTAGGAGAGAGACTATAATACAGTTCTATTTTCAAATACCTGTTCAGAACAACTTCCATCTCAACTTGAATGATGTTATCAAGGTTTTGTAACTAAAATAACTATATATAACTAAAAATATTCTGATTTTAAAAGAGTGTCCATGGAGTTTTTAACTCATTCTCCTCCATAGAGCTACGCTGTGGAATGGGGGTGTACCTAATAAAAATAAAATAAAAATTAAATAAAAAAAAATAAAAATAGCCTTTATTCTACCACAAATATTTCTTTCTATTACATAAAAAAACTAAATATTAAGGTAAAAATGGACATTCATATATAATTCATAAATCCATGCATTATTTTCAATTAATTAAAACTAAGACAATTGTCATTATTAAAGACAATTTGTAAATAAATAAAATTAGGAATCACAATTAATAAATTAAAATACAATTCAATTTCCTCGTTTTGGATTATTATAATTATTTGTTAAAAATTGTGAATAGTATTTTGAAATCCATTCATTTTACAAAATTTAATAAAACTATTAATCACAATTATTATTAAAGTCATTTTAAAAATTCAATAATTAGAAATTCTGAATTACAATTAATAAATTAAATTAATAAAGTTGAGTTTAGTTTTAAGGTTTTATAAAATTACATGTCCTTATTCAATAAATAGAAAAATATAAATAATTATCATGCTTTTTTTTTGGTTAATTTGTGGAAGTCGCCTCTTTGGCGTAGGCCTCCCCCAGCTTCCTCCAGTTATCTCTGTCCCTAGTTTGTCTTCTCCAGTCTGGTCCACATCTTTCCTTAAATATGTCCTCCCATCGTTTCTTCGGTCTACCTCTACTTCTTTTTCCTTCTCTTGGTACCCATTCTGTCAATTTCCTGGTCCATTTATCATTGCTCATCCTGCACACATGCCCTGCCCATTTCCATTTCAGATCTCTTATTTTTTCGAGTATGTCAGTTACCTTGGTTTCCCTTCTTATTGCTTCATTTTTAATCTTATCTGATAATTTTATTCCTAACATGCTTCTCTCCATTTTCCGTTGGTGTATGGCTAATTTGTTTTCGTCCATCTTCCGTAACGACCATGTTTGGCAGCCATATGTTAGACATGGTAGGATTACTATGTCGTACAGTTTCCTTTTTATTCTGATACTTATGTCTCTATTCTTCATAATTTCTTTCAAGCTCCAGTATTTTTTCCAAGCAATTGCAATTCGTCTATTTATTTCTTTTTCTGTAAGATCTTGGAATGAAATCGACTGGCCCAGGTAAATATATTCTGTGACATACTCGATGTTTTCTCCGTTCACTGTGATAGCTTGAACACCACCATTCGTGATAATTTTGGTTTTGGAGGCGTTAAGCGATAAACCAACCTTTTTGCTCTCTCTCACTAAGTCGTTTACCATGCTGTCTAGCTGAGTACTCTCCTCGGCAAATATAGCGATATCGTCCGCGAACCGCAGGTGGCTTAGGTATTCTCCATCTATTTTGATGCCTTGTTTTTCCCAGTTGACATTTCTGAAATTTCTGGTTTCTGAAAACCTTCTCCAGAACTGCTGAGAATATTTTAGGTGAGAGGGGGTCGCCCTGTCTCACGCCTTTTTCTATGCGGAATTCCGGTCCGTCTCTTTCCAGTCGTATTTTTGCCAAGCTCTTAGAGTATATGCTGTGAAGGAGCTCAATGTACTCGATGTCTAAGCTTTGTTGTTTTAATGCTTTCCAGATAGCGGTGTGTTCTAAAGAGTCGAAAGCTTTGGAGAAATCTATAAAGCATATGTAGAGGGTCCTTCCAAATTCCTTACTCTTCTCTATTAGTTGTGCCACGACGTGGATGTGGTCAATAGTTGAAAAATGTTTTCTGAATCCTGCTTGTTCACGCGGTTGATTCTTGTCTAAAATTTTGGAGAGCCTGTTCAGAATGATTTTTGAGAACACTTTGTAGACATTACTCATTAGGCTAATTGGTCTATAATTATCCAGGTTAGCTCTATCTCCTTTTTTGTGTAGTAGTGTTGTTACAGCTTTAGACCACTGTTCAGGAGTCGTTCTTTTTTCCAGTATGTTGTTGAACATAGTTTGTAGAGGTCTCTGTAGAGGATCAGAAATACATTTCAATTCTTCATTCGTAATGTTGTCTTCTCCAGGTGTTTTGTCGTTTTTTTGTGTCTTAATTGCATATTCTATCTCTGAAAGTAGTATTGGAGGTACTTTTTCTACGGTTCTGTTTTTGTCTGTAAGGCAGTCTTCAAAATTCGATGTTTCTGGTGCGGAGTAGAGTTTTTGATAAAATTTTGTAGCGTCTGTTATTATGTCTAATCGTTTTGCTATTTTATTTCCTGCTTTATCAGTTAAATGTGATGTCCATTTTGAAGATGTACGGAGCTCCTTGTAAGCTTTTTTCACGGCTCCCGTTTTACTTATATATTTTTCAAACGTACTCTTCCTGTGAGCCTTCGTTCTTTCTGAAATCTCCCTGTTAATCATCTTGCTTATTTGTGTAATCTTACTTTTTACTTCCTTGGTTCTCTTTTCACTGTATAATTGTTTTCTTTCTTCCAGTAGTTTCTTTATATGGATGTTCTTTCCTTCTCTTTGGTTTTTCTTTGATTCAGGTATTTGTATAAGCAGTTTAGTCATTTCTTGTTCGAAATTATTATATTGTGTTTGTACGTCCGATGATTTCTTAACTGCAGCAGTGAAATTCTCTTCCCATTGTTTTCCACTCTCTCTCGTAAGTATCGGTAGGTCTCTAGTATGGTTAGTGCTTGGTTTGATGTATTTCTTTTTCTTCTTAGTGTCTATGTAGATCTTGCTTCTTATCATTTTGTGGTCAGTATTAAAATTCAGGTTTTGGATTATATTAAAGTTATGTATATCAAGGCTGTGGGTTGCAAGTATATAATCGATTTCATTGTGATGTAAACCGTTTGGTGACTGCCAAGTCCATTTTTTGTTTTTCCTTACCTTAAATAAGCTATTTGCAAATATTAAGTTATTTTCTAGGGCAAACTCCACCAGTCTTTGTCCGTGTTTTGATCTTTTACCTTTTGAGTACTTGCCGAATGCCAACTCTTCTCCTTGTAGTGCTTTCCCGATCTGCGCATTGAAGTCGCCCATTACTATAAATCTTTTGGTGTTTGTTCCTTCCATAGCTGTTTGAAGTGTACTGTAAAATCTATCCAAGTCGTCGTCTTTGCATTTTTCGGTCGGTGCATAGACTTGAATACAAGACAACACGCTTTCATTGGGCAAGCTTAGCTCTAAAGTCGCTACTCTATCCGAATAGTTTTTGAAGGAAACAATGTTCTTTTTTAGGTATTTTTTGACTAAAAAACCTACTCCATATTGACCATGAGTACTTTCCGTGTGGTACAGAATGTATTTATGATATTCATTAATTTCTTCGCTTTTCCTCCTAGTTTCGCATAGACCGATTATGTCCCATCTTAATTTTTGTGTAGCATAATCTAATTCTTCCATTCTCGAGTCGGACATTAATGTCCTTACATTTAAAGTGGCAATATGTACATATCGTGACTGGTCTCTTTTTTCCTGTTTGTTTGGGGGGCTGTAGTCTAAATCCTCAACCGTAGTTCCGGGGACTAGCCGGCCTAGAGGATGCTGTGAGAGGGGTGCTAATTGCTAATCCGAGTCGTCGTTCTCTTCACTTTTGTTAGCACGGGGCGAAGAAGCCTTTTGCATATAGGTTGAAATATTAGGTCTTTACCTATGAAATTGCCGTTTTGTTTGATCACCCCTGCAATCAATGCATCTTTGCCAACGCTGTGGCAGTTTATGGATGCCCTTCTTGAAAAAATCAGCTGGACGGGAGACAACAAACTCTTCAAAGGCGTTTTGTACTGCCTCTCGGGAATTGAATTTTTTTCCCGCTAAAAAGTTGTCCAAATTTTGGAAAAAGTAATAGTCGGAAGGCGCAAGATCTGGTGAGTATGGCGGATGAGGGAGAGCTTCCAAACCCAACTCATGCAGCTGAGAGACGGTCTGTTGTGCAGTATGGGGCCGCGCGTTGTCGTGAAGTAGCAGTGGAGACGACCGATTGACCAAAGCTGGTTGCAGACGTGCGAGTTTCGCCATCATTGTGGTCAGTTCTTCAATGTACACATCTGCAGTAATGCTCTCGCCGTTTTGTAAAAAGCTATGATGAATCACACCAGCACTAGACCACCAAACTGTGACCATCACCTTTCTAGGGGTCATTTTTCGTTTTGCACATTGCTTTGGTACCGAACCAGGATCTAACCAACTTGTTGAGCGCTTTCGGTTGTCAAAAAGAATCCATTTTTCGTCGCACGTAACAATTCGGTTCAAAATTCCTTCATTTCTGTGCCTGTTAAGCAGCGCAAGGCAAGTCTCGACGCGTACGTTGCGCTGGCGATCGTTAAGTTCGTGGGGCACCCATCTATCAAGCTTTTTTATCTTGCCAATCTGTCGCAAATGGACCAATATTGTTTTAATGCTAACATCAAAAGCTGCTGCCAGCTCAGCTGTAGATTGAGTTTCATCAGCTTCAACAATCACCTTTAATTCATCATTGTTGACCAAAGTTTCCGGACGACCACGAGGTTCATTTTTCAAGTCAAAATTCCCAGAACGGAACCGAGCAAACCAATAACGGGTTGTGCGTTCGTTTGTACAGTTCTCTCCGTAAACGTCGTTGATGTTACGGGTCGTTTGTGCCGCGTTGGTGCCACGACGGAACTCATATTCCATAATAACACGAAATTTCAAAGTATCCATTATGAGGAAAAATGTTGAAATGTAATGTAAATACAACGCTAATCAATAAACAAAAGACTGATTTTGTAAATAGAATGTCATATTTTTAAAACAAAATTAATTTGAATTTAGAACTCATAGCCAATCAAAACTTTTTTTTGTTTGAAAAAGTCTGTACTGCAATACGGCAATTTCATAGGTAAAGACCTATTATTTGTATAAATATAGATGAGTCATCTGTGTAAATGTACTATTACGGTTACAGATGGTTTCAAAATGTACCATACATTAAGAGCGTTTACACCTTACGGCATTTCATACAAACTTTCAAGTCCTCATTTTCCGAAATGACGGAACCGATTTTAACGAAACAGGTAGTGTGCAGGATCAGAATTTCAGTCAGAGATAAGTGAATTATCCATTAATTGCGTTTACACCTAACGACATTTCATACAAACTTTCTTTTTATTTTTTGATTTTAATGAAACTTCAAAAAACATTTTCGAAAAATAGTGTTACACCTAAATCAGACCGATTATAAATTATCTATAGAACCAGAAATTTCCAATTATCTTTTTTTCTAAAGATATTTCGAAAATGTGTTTTAGTTACTACACACATCAAAAGTGTCTAGGGATCAACATATATTTTTGCAATAACTTTTCTCCTGATTGATATTAATTAAAATTTTCTTTAAGGATTCATCAAATAAAGTGTTTTCGTTTGTCACAGTAACGATAAACCAAGTCACCTTTGCATTAATAAAGAAATTTGCCATTTTCTAATAAAGGGATTTTTGACATTTGAACCACTAACATTAAAGTTCGAAAAAAAGACTGAAATAACAGTTTTCTTTAAAATTTTATTGGGTAACTTAAACAATTAATAATCCGTGTTTCTACCGCGAACACTAACAACACAAGAACATCGGTTTGGCATACTCAAAATGAGTTCATCCAAATCACGCTGTGGAATGGCCGCCCATGTTCGTTGCAACAACAAAAAAAGGTCTTCTTGCGACTGGATACCCTCCATATTCGGCAGAGCTCTTCTCTGTAGCATATCCCATGCATGCTCAATCGGGTTCAAGTCTGGCGACTGAGCAGGCCAGGGCAGGACATTGATGTTAGCTGCGGCGAGAGTCTGTCTTACAACTCTTGCGGTGTGCGGTCGTGCATTATCATGCATTAACTGAAATAAGGGACCGATTTGCACTTGTAGAGGAACGATGACGTCTGATACAATCGTCTCAGCATAAATTTGAGCGTTGAGGTTGCCTCTGATCCAAATCAACTCAGTTCTTCCGCCGATCCAAATACCCGCCCATACCATGATGGTTCCACCACTATAAGGATGGACTTCCTGGCAGCATTTTAATCGCTGTTGGCGTCCAGGGGTTCTCCAGTGTCGTATACGTCTTGTATCCGGTCTCATACCAAAACGAGACTCATCAGAAAAGCACACGAAACGCCATTGTTCTTCTGCCCAATTTCTGTGTTCAAGAGCCCATTGATATCGAATCCTACGATTGTGCATTGCTATAGGTGGTACCCGTAGCGGTCTTCGGGAATGAAGGTTCACTTCATGCAAGCGGTTTCTGACTGTTTGGTCGCTAATTAAGTTCCCTGAAGAGTGATGAAGCCTCACGGCTAACATCATGGCGGTTATTGTTGGAGCTCTTCGAGTTAAGATTTGAATGTATCGGTCTTGTCTCCGTGTGGTGCAGCGATACCGTCCTCCATGGCGCTCAGCCACGGTACCAGTGCTTCGGTAACGTGTCCAAAGTCGACTGATAACACTCTGACTTGTATTCAGAGCTAAAGCCACAGTACGTTGCCGGGAACCAGCTTCTATCATTCCCACGGCTCTGAGCATTTCTTCCCTGCTTAAATGACGTCGCCGCTCCATAATAACGTTGGTTTTAATCAGTAGTAGGGAAACAGTAGCACTAATAATGTCTTCAATGCGTTGTATGTTTTTATAGGGAAAATATTGACAGCTGATTTTCATCTTTTACTCGAATTTGATTCTCAGTTCCTGATTCAAATTATGAAATGCACCAAAAAGGATCCATATAAATTTATAAAATCATAAATTTATTACAAAGCCACATCTCAATCTCAAGAAATCCGCATAAAAATGCTTGATCCCTAGACACTTTTGATGTGTGTATTTAGACCTATGTATCCTGCTTAGGCGTATTAAGTATAATTTAAATCAGTTCAGTCATTTCGGAAAATAAGGACTTAAAAGTTTGTATGAAATGCCGTAAGGTGTAATCGCTCTTAAGTACATTCAAGGCATACTAGAAGGGTGTAAAAACGTTTAACAAAGCTGAGAGGTACACACTGCCACCAATCAAGCTCTATAAACCAGTTAATGCGGATCTCTTACTGTATTGGAAATCTAAATGGTGTAAAACACCTCTTAACGAAGCCGAAAGGCACTGGTTCTCCCTGTCATTGCGATCATATTTTTGTTCTACACCATACCTGGGAACCTTCTAGTTACGGAGATATTAGGGGTCAAAGTTCCAACTAATTGAGAAGTATTTTTTTAAATACAAGTTTTTAATGGAAGATTTTTACTTTAAACACCTTCACGACCCCCGTACTATTGAATCCGTCCATCAGTACATTGTTTTGAGTGCGTTACATTGAGTTCTACCACAAAACATGATTTTACGCCCCCCAAAAAAAAGTCGTTTCCCTGCAATAATGTTTGCGTAAAGTTATTTAGTTTCATGTACAGAATGCTTGGTTGACGGCTTCGTGATGAGGTGATTTACACCCCGTATACCTACGAAGCGAGGCCATGTTATACCTACTGAAAAAGTATAGTTTGATATTTCGCCATATGTACTTGTTCCTCTCGTCCTTGCCATATTCTTTTTGTTCTGAACTATACCTGCGGCCGTACCATGACGTCTTAAAGCGGTATTGTTTTAATCTTATTCCAGATTGGGAAAGAGATGGCGCTAGACGTCCTCTATAGCTCCGTCTCTTTCCCACACCGAAATAACATTAAAACAATACTGCTTTAAGACGTCATAGTAGGGCCCCTGGGACCTTTTACTTAAGGAGATATTGGAGGTTCCAACTGTTTCACAAGTTTTCTTTTTTCAAATACTAATAAATTAAAAATCAAAATATTTTTATTTTACATAGGCCTACAGGGGCACTTATAAAACGTCGACAAAAAGCCGCTCGGTTCGGGGTGGTCGTTTCCTATGGAGAAGAACCGGCAAGAAACTCCATGGTTACTCTTTTAAAATCATTTGGTTTTACAATATTTATGTTACAGCGTTAGTACTAAAGTATGAGAGGACATCGTAGGCCTGACAATAAGTCGTTGCTTACTACAAAACGTAGAACGAAATAAAAAGTTACCAAGGATCTAGGAATCTATAAGGCCTACAATGTCCACACATTAACAAACAATCGGTAAATAAGAAAAAGAGTGTATACAACAACAAAAAAAAAATAGAAAATATCACAAAAAGGCTAGATCAAATAAGTGACACAAATGTTGTCATCCGTGCTGTAACTATTCTAAACAAAAGGTGTAATGATTTAAAAACTATTGCAAAACATCTGATTAAAAAGAAAGGAAAAAACATCAGAATTGTTATAGACATCCACACATTTGTGCCGTTTATGAGCTACCTCCCGAAGCCGCATGTGCGAAGGTGCTAAGGCCACACTTCTCTATCTTCAACGTAGTCCTTAATTTTGTAATATGCTTTTTTAATTAGGACACGTTTGATATAATTTTTTAAACCTCCATCGGTCAGTTCTGTGACTGACTTCGGCAACTTATTATAAAAGCGTATACTGTGTAAGAAAATACTTGCCAGTTTTGGTTAATCTCTTTGGTTAATATCGAATATGGGTATTACAATTTCGTGTTTACTGCGTGTATTTATATTATGGAAGTCGCTTCTAATTTCAAATAATAAAAATAATAATAATATATAAAGTGGCAACTCTAGCTGTCAGGTGTCATTCGTAAATTCTCCATAAATTTTTTTCAAATATCAATTTTTTTTGCTACCATTCTGCAGCTATTTTTATAGAAGGTATTTACCAGTTCCATCACTAATTAGAAAATTATTTAAAAACCTACATATATTATTTATTGAAACATGGATCAAAGATCAAAACTAGACCAGACAAATGACAGATGTCATAGACATACAAGAAAATTATGGATGAATTAAAACGGATCAGAAAATGATAACGAGAGCTGCTTCACAACGCGCACGTCTTCCACCCCCGGAGTCGTCGCTGAGCTCCGCCTCGCCGCCGCCGGACCCCGGATCACCTGTGTCACCGGCAGCGGCAGTCGCGTCGAGCTCCAGCGACGAATATTTCTCCCCGCCGACGTCGCCAACACCTGTACGTCGGCCGGGGCGAGGCCGGCCACCTTCAAGCTTCGGACCTAGGGGCCAACCGGCCCCAAGCCGGGTCCCCGCTGCCGGTGGTTGTGTGCAGCGCATGAGATGGACTCAGTCTATAAACGAGAATGTCATGCGCGCATATTACGGGTCTACAGAGGGGGGAACTAACCTCACTGCGTACCGTGTTAGGATGCTGTCTCTTTTTCAGACTCTTGAACCAACCGTCAACGTCTCGGCCCAACGACTGTCGGATCAGGTGCGAGTCATCCAATGCAATCACATGTTGGACGACGCCGCGCTTGATAGGCTGCGCTCAGAGGTACCGAGCAACCACATCGACTTGACTCCGGCGCAAACCGCGGTGCAAGCGTCAAATATTAACGCAATACCACCGCGGTCCAATCTCGATGCTGTAGAAGAGGATGATAGGGTTGCCACGGTAAGTAGCCAGTGCAACGAACGTTTGAGGAGCGCTTTGGAAGATGCGCTTCACGAGTATCGATCCACTCCTGCCCAACTTAGGCCCCGATTACCGCGGTTACCCATGCATAAGAAAAATAGGGCGCTGGTGTGTGCCTTGGACTCGCAACTCAAGAATATTTTTGAGAGTAGCGAGGACCTCGTTGATACGCACTCGATACTGTATGGTGGGGCGGTAGCGGCTTG
Organism: Cerastis rubricosa; assembly: GCA_949152445.1. Lineage (NCBI taxonomy): Eukaryota > Metazoa > Arthropoda > Insecta > Lepidoptera > Noctuidae > Cerastis > Cerastis rubricosa. Next base: position 11,649,779 of record OX424548.1, on the reverse strand, counting down.
TCGTTTAGCTAACGTCAAATTTCCAAATTTTGACGTAGCTACTCGACCAAAACCAGCCGTACCAGCCTGGCAACGCAGGATCGCGTGCCGTATCGACGGGGCCAGGGTACTCATTGGCAAACTATACTGCTTCAGGGAGGGCAATACACGCCCACGTGTGATGCGCTTTGTGAGGCGGGCATTCTTGGGGACAGGAATCAGCCCTCAAGAATACATGTCCCGAGTCACAGAGCGCATCGACTTCCTGAAGCAGAAAGTTTATGCATGGGCGAACCGTATTCGGCGGTATAAGAAGCGTGTTGATCGGTACTCGCAGAATCGCATGTTCCAGAGTGATGAGAGGTGGGTATACAGAACTTGGGAGCGACCCGAACAAAGTGTGACGGACGTGTGCCGCCCAGATGATGCTGCCACGAGTTCATTCTGGCGCAGCATCTGGTCGATGCCCGTCTGTCATACGGAGGCTGTCTGGATGCGAGATGTCGAGCGAGTGTGTGAATCCATCCCAGAAATGGAAGAAATTTTAATAACACCGTTAGATGTTGCCAGAGCAGTTCGTCCGTTACCGAACTGGAAATCTCCGGGACCGGACGGACTGCATAACTTCTGGCTCAAATGGCTAAGTAGTTCACACACTCGCCTGGCATCTCAATTCCAATCATGCTTAGAGTCTGGGTCGCTACCAGAGTTTCTTACTATGGGTGTTACCCACCTGCTTCATAAGTCAGGTGGTCCTGCGGAACCCAAGAATTATAGACCGATCACGTGTTTATCGACGGTCTATAAACTTCTAACATCCATTTTGAGAGAGAAAATTAACAAACACATTGACAGCAATTCTATTATGTCAGCCTCTCAGAATGGATGTAGGAACGGGTCCCGTGGTACTAAGGAGCTACTCCTCATCGACATGGCCATTAGCCAACAGGTTCGTCGATCCCGCAAGGATCTGTCGACATGTTGGATAGATTACAAGAAGGCCTACGACTCTGTGCCACATACATGGCTCATGAGGGTGCTGGAGTTGTACAAGATTGATACAACTCTACGCACCTTTCTTGCGTCGTGTATGGGGCAATGGAGGACGGTCCTTCGATATCCAGGATGTCGACAGATCCAGGGGAACGATGAGCCTGTATGGATTAAACGGGGAATATTTCAGGGCGACAGTTTGAGTCCTCTTTGGTTCTGTCTGGCCCTGAATCCTCTAAGCACATTGCTGGAGGATTCAGGTCTAGGCTACCGGTTGAGGAGAGGTGGTCAGGTCATATCTCACCTTCTTTACATGGATGATCTGAAACTCTTTGCCCCCAGCAAATTGCAACTAATGGAGCTACTGAAAGTAACTGAAAATTTTAGTAGTGCCATCAGGATGGAATTTGGTGTGGACAAATGTGCAGTCATGTATGTAAAGCGAGGGGAGATTATGGAATCCGAGGGACTTCAGCTCTCTGATTCCATACACCTAAGATCCCTTTCCTCATCCGAAAACTATAAGTATTTGGGTATGTCGGAAGCGTTAGGTATTAACGTAGCTGACATGAAGCAATCGTTGAGGGATTGCTTCTTTGGTCGCCTGAAGAAGGTACTAAATAGCCTTCTTTCAGGCGGGAACAAGGTGCGCGCCTTCAACGGTTGGGTCATGCCGGTTTTAATGTACTCTTTCGGCATACTCAAATGGACTCAGACCGAATTGGACGCCCTGGATAGGAGAGTTCGTACACTGCTGACCGCAAACCGGATGCATCACCCACGATCATCGGTGATGAGACTGTACATCCCGCGGAAGTGCGGGGGTCGAGGCTTTTTAAACGCGAAGACCCTCCACAACCGCGAGGTGTGCAGCCTCAGAGAATATTTTTTGAAAACCGAGGTGGGTATGCACCGAGATGTGGTCACAGTGGACAAGGTACTCACCCCGCTGTCCATGGCTAAAGAGAACTGGCGCAAACCTGTCGTACTTACTACCGATGACCGCAAGGAAGTATGGCAAGGCAAGGTGCTTCACGGTCGCTTCTACCAGGCTCTTCATGGGCCCGACGTAGATTTTCTAGCGTCCGTGTCCTGGCTACGATTCAGCGACCTCTTTGGGGAAACTGAGGGTTTTGTCTGTGCGATTATGGACGAAGTTATGCTGACGAACAACTACCGGAAACATATTATGAAGGACGGGACGGTGGACGTGTGTCGGGCATGCCATCGTCCGGGTGAGTCCATCAGACATATTATTTCTGGTTGTTCTCGTCTGGCTAACGGCGAGTACTTGCATAGGCACAACCAAGTAGCCAGGATTATTCACCAGCAACTTGCCTTGAAATATGAACTTGTGGAATCTGAGGTACCGTACTACAAGTATGTGCCCGACCCAGTTCTCGAGAAAGACCATGTCACGCTGTACTGGGATCGGCCTATCATTACTGACAGGACTATTGTTGCCAATAAGCCTGACATAGTGGTGATAGACCGATCAGCGCGCCGCGTAATGATAGTCGATGTTACCATCCCGCATGACGAAAACCTCGTGAAAGCTGAGAAAGAGAAACAGATAAAATATCTCGACTTGGCTCACGAGGTTGTCGATATGTGGAATGTGGACTCGGCTATCATTGTGCCGATTGTCGTAACGGCCAATGGTCTTATGGCCAAGAGCCTCGACGAACATCTGTCGAAGCTCTCACTTGGCAGTTGGATCAAGAGCCAGATTCAGAAGGCAGTACTCCTCGATACGGCCCGCATTGTGAGGAGGTTCCTGTCTCTGCAGCCCTAACCACCGGTAGCTTGGACCCTGCTCCTGACACCGGCGGAAAAACCTATTTTTTATATTTTTAAATGTTTTTTTTTTTCTTTGTTTTTTTAAGAAATATTTAAAAATGTAATAAGTAAGATGTCAAAATGAATAAAGGAAATAATAATTAAATTTTGTCGCTTTTGAGAGATCACAGAAGATGCCAATAGCATCCTGGGACTTCTCCCAGGACTCCAAAATGTGACTGATGACTTTTACTCCCGCGTCCGTTGTCGACCTACCCTTCGTGAAACCAAACTGCTGACTATGCAGTATCCTATTAGAGTTGAAGTGAGACAACATCTGGTCCAGCATGATTTTTTCATAGATTTTACTCAAGCTGGAAGCTGGCTCATGCTGGAAGCACAGATATAGGCCTTTAATTAGAGGGATCACCCTTACAACCCGATTTGAAAATTGATACTACTTTACTGTGTTTCATCAAGTCGGGAAACTTGCCGCTGTGTTATTGTATTCCTGGAACAAGGACTAGTGACCGGATCCGACATCTTTACTAGCGGCTGTACCTAAACTCATTGGATAAAATAAAATAAATATTACAAAATATAACACTGTTCTTTTTTCTGTACCGTTGTTTTACTTGCAAAGTTTTCCACGAGGAGCTCATGGCTAAATAATAACAGCCGCACGGGTCGATCTTTAAGGTTAAGCCGTGCTTGCCGAGGTTGGTCCGAGGATGGGTGACCACAATTACATACAGAGTTTCCTCCGTGCCTTGGAAAGCACATTAAGCCGTTGGTCCCGGCTGTTAATTGTAGATCTTTGACAGTCGTTACGAGTAGTCAGAAGCCAAAAGTCTGACATCCAGTCTACCCCCCTTGGTAGACTGGATGTCAGACTTTTGGCTTTATCGTATTACCCAGTTATTAGGTTGTGGAGGTCAGATAGGCAGTCGCTTCATGTAAAATACTGGTACTCAGCTGCATCCGGTTAAACTGGAAGCCGACCCCAAGATAGTTTGGGAAAAGGCTAGGCAGATGACGATGATGTTTTAGTTGCAACTAAAATTCGACTCATTTAGACTATGTTGTCACTTTCGGTACCTACTCGGACGATATCCGGTAAATTCTGGGTGTGGTGTTTTTTGGTACAAGCTCGCCATACTATTCTCAAACTACTACAACAGTGGCGACCACCAGAAAAGGCGAAACAGTGAAGGTCGACAAAGTCTCAAAGAAACAATTAAAATTTTAACTGGTCTTCGATCCAAAAACAATTATAGTAATTAAACGGAATTTCACGAATGAAAATCAATTTGTACACCATGAAATAGGTAGTAAGTGAAATCAATCCAGTGTACTGGTCATGTTATAACTAAAACAACGCGTAAAAATGTGTGTCAGTCTGAAATTAATCGTCGTACTAACATTCATAACGTACCCTTTCAGCGTTGTGTTTTGCCAATTTTACAGCGAGCCAAGAAACTGGAAGTATACAAGAAAATCAGAGACTCCGGTCAGAACGATTAGGCATTACGGGTATAGGAAAAAAATGCAACAACCAGATCTGTATAGTGGACATTTTTCACACCTTGACCCTATGATGAAAAATCCAGAAATTCAAGAGGCACAGCAATGGCAGGCCGCAGTAGAGATGCATCGTAAAAATGAAGACAGATTACCGGACGAAATCCAAGTCCACCATCTTGGAGCGGAGACAAAAGTAGCTATGGTTATTTTATAAGTCTACGATCTTAAGATAATCTTTTTTCTCTTTTTTTTTTTTTTTGATTTCCTCACTGTTTCATTTTATCTTTCTCTCTCGTATTTTTAAACAGATCGCCCCCGATCTGTTGTCGAGTCCATATTTCTCACATCTGATGTATATTATATTGTACGCAAAGTAAATAATTAAGGGTCTTGATGTGATGGGTAGGTTCTCACGTCATAAGTACCACAGTCCCCTCCGAATATTTAGACTTCTAACCCGCCCCAGACCAGCTGGTAATATGCTCCAAATTATGCTGGTATCTGAAGAGATCCCAGCATAATTTGGAGTATATTTGGACGGAGTTTCTCTCTATCTCATTTTTAGTCATAGCGAGTCCATTTTCTTTGTTTCTTAAAGAACACAAAGTTTCCCTGAAAAGGTAAATGGTTTAGGGTATGTAAATGCAATGAACAATCAATACGTATACAATGGACAAAAATCAAGCTTTTATACCTTTTTTACCTTACCTGCTATTTTTGAGGACTAGTACTTGGTTGGTTCTTTTTGTAGTGAGTAAATTTTTACCTAAATAAATCAGACGGGGGTTCCCTCACCACTTCTAATAGCAGTATAGCTATACAGTCAGTTGGGTGTTGGAATATGATGAAGATATACAGGATTTCCAGCGCTTTCCCACACTGAAGTAATATAAAAATAATACTGCTATTAGGAGTAATGGTCAAAACTATGCGTGTTCCGCAGATAACCCACGCATGGATATACTCAAGGGGTATCGTATTACCCGGTAACTGGGTTGTGGTGTCCACATATGCAGGCACTCCATGTAAAATACTGGTATTCCGCTGCATCTGGCTAGGCTGTAACCCTCAACATTGTTGGGAGTGGGTAGGCAGATGATGATGATGGACATGCTTATGGAGCCCACACACCAAAGCCGCATGCCGCTTTAGAAACAAATAGGAAGGTCAACATTAACTTAAAACCTTTTATTCGTAGATACAACAATGATTTTATTTCCATCCTTTTTAGGAATCCCTACAAAGGATATCACGAAGACGAAATAAACACCGGAACGAGGATCTTAAGGATGGATACTATGGCAATAGATATAACATTAAGGATATTAATGAACCTTTAGAAAGCCCGAGAAAAATTATAAAAGGACCACATAACATCACGAAAGTTGTTGATCAAATTACTAAAAATGGCAACGTTCCAAAAAACAAAACGGAACATAGGGTTAACATACAGTACGCCTTAAATTTGGCGCTAAATAACCGGCTTGGTGACTATATACGGAATAAAGTATCCGTAATAAAAGACAAGCTTGTTGTTTTACGTGACGCTGGTGTCCCTTACATTAAATAAACGTTACTCAAAATTCTTTTGTATTTTTTTATTGTTTCTTACCTTCGAGAACGATTTAGAAAACAAAACATCACATCACGCTGGTAATCTGTCTGTGTAATGTGTACCCAATAGTACACATTTCACCAGTTATATTTTAGTCCCATGTAATAGGGGGCGAATCTATTGCCATCAACCGGGCACGAATCTGACTTCTGTGGCTGCTGCTGAGAAATTCCTGATGTCAAAACCCCTATAACAGTTTAACCGACCGGAGAATCGAAACCAGGATCTCATGCTCAGCACACTTACTTCTTTAATCATGTCGGCTAAAATTCTAAATACTTATCGTGCGAACCTATAAGTCTGTGGTATTGTAGCATCTAAATTGATTAACCTCAATAAAGTTTAATAACCTTGCATAGCGACTCGATCTTAATTCTTCTGCAGTTTTTTAATCGTTAAAGGCTGTCACTATTTTTATCAGCTGTAGGTCATCAAAGCAGTCAAGTTGCATCATAGATTACTTTCCGGTTAATTGTTTACCACAAGGTTAAAAAGGAACGGTCTTAAAGACGTACTACCTTGGCAGACGCCTGATCTCCAGTAGTAGATTTCAGAAAAGCAATGTCGACGTTTTGACTGCCATAGTCGGTATTCAGCAAACATTTAATAGTGTGTAGGTAGTTTGAAACCCATGTTGGCTTATTTAAACAGCAGTAGATAATTATCGACTGTGTCAAATGCTTTTCGGAAATCTAGGTACAGACAGCGTCAGTATGTACTATTCTCTCAAGTTTTAAAATGTTACAATGCTACAACATTGAATTCGCTTCGAATACTCTAAAGAATTATTAAAAAAAGAACTCAATGTTTCGACCCACGCATCGCTTCAGCGAGCTGCGTCTTACGAATACCGGTTTAACAAATTAACTAGCGAGCCCTTGATAACTGCGACGAAATTGGTATTTACTATCGTCCGAATCACTTTATCTTTAAGTCTCTGACTAATCGATAGATGTTAAAATTTGAGGCTGTCCGTCAATTTTACTTACTTATGTTTTCCTTATAAAAGTAATCCTATATCCTCGAGTTATAACATTAGCTTAGTCAATCTTCTATTTATTTTTTGTTGTTGTATAGACTCTTTTTCTTATTTACCGATTGTTTGTAAATGTGTGGACATTGTAGGCCTTATAGATTCCTAGATCCTTGGTAACTTTTTATTTCGTTCTACGTTTCGTAGTAAGCAACGACTTATTGTCAGGCCTACGATGTCCTCCCATACTTTAGTACTAATGCTGTAACAGAAATATTGTAAAACCAAATGATTTTAAAAGAGTAACCATGGAGTTTCTTGCCGGTTCTTCTCCATAGGAAACGACCAACCCGAACCGAGCACCTTTTTGCCGACGTTTTATAAGTGCCCCTGTAGGCCTATGTAAAATAAAAATATTTTTTTTTTTTTTTTTGAGTCTAAATTTTTCGCTTCCTATTTTATGGTATGCGTAAATAGGATGTCACTTGTCTAGGGACCCGTTTGCGTCAGTAGGTAAAATGTGTATGTTTTTATTAACTGTAAATTGTCAAAAGAAATTGTAAAATATAATATAAACTGGCCCGCTGGACTTAGAGACATGGAATTTGGGGGGTGTGTTCTTTGTGAAGAGTAGGTTATCCATTAAAAAAATAAATTCTGGTTCAACCCATTTAGGTCACTAACAATCTAAAACAAAAAAAAAAAAACGCCGTAATATACTTTTTTCTGACCATAATGAATTCTCTGGCTTCTTAATTTGAAATATACTTACACTTACGCGCGAGTACTAACTGTTATCTATAAAATTTTAATGACTATTTTCGACATTATTTTGAAAGAAAGAAAGAAAGAAAAAACGTTTATTGGCGCCATCGCCACAAGTACACACAATATTAAAGAAATAAAAACAAATAAAAAACTTAATACTAAACAAGAAATACTGTGTGACTCAAGGTAGCGCCAAATAGGCCCAGTTCAGCATAATGCCGGACAACTAGTGCCCGACGCTGGTTTTCAACTGAACCTAAACGAACATGCTCCCGAGTGGAGGAAATGGGAAAGATGAGATGAGATGATTACACAATTAAGAGGGTTAGTAACACATAGGTGAACCAGTATTTGTTTATGCTAAATGAAGGTTAATACAATGCTGAATGTTCTTATCCTAAGTGATAGCTAATCTCTATCTAGATCTACCGTAAAGACCGATTGTCTTTTACTGATAGGTGACGTTGATTTGTCTCTTTTGTACCGTAAACTGGACCACCGTTTGGTCCCACAAACACTGGGCCCTTGCTCGGGCACGGGTGATTTACGCGCACTAGCACTAACACTCACACTGCTGGTAGGCGCCGCCCGCGGCGCGGCAGGTTCGCTTGGGGCCTGCGGGTCACGCGCGGGCGCGGGTGAGGCTTGCTTGCCTCGCCACCACAGGAACACCAGGAACGCTACGACGGCGACGACTGCTGCTAGCAATACGTATGATATGGCATAGTGATGTATATCATGCGTAGTTAATGTTCCTTCTTCTAAAGCTGCTTTCTTCATAGCGGCTATCTGATTGCCGAGACTTGTTAGTGTGTTGTTGATCTGTGCATCTTCTGTTGTTGTTTCGAGAAGCGGTAGCGTAATATTGACCAAATGATAGTGCTGTATTGGAGCTATGTTCGCTAATAATAGGTCAGGTTTTAAAGTCAGCTTGTTTTCCTGCTGATATGAATAAAGTGTTATGTCACGGCCCTTAGCTATGCATTCTTTATCGAGTTGAATGAGCCCGGCCTTGCTGACACGGAAATTTGTGAGCCCTGATCGATCAGTGCTCGCATGACGTGCTGGGTCCTGTCGGCTGCTGTGACTTTCACCAGCGCTGTGGCTAGCAAAATCTCCGATGTTACTTGCTGAGAAGCGTAGATGCTTTTGTTGTTTTCGCATTTTTGTTTCGCAATCTCGGTCAAGTTGTTAGACTTTGATTGTGTTGCGAAATAGTCATGCAAAGTCGTATGATGTTCTTCATTGCACTTATGACATCTTTTTGTCGAGTAGCATTTTGCGCCATCATGATCGTAAACACAATTTACGCAATAATTTAATTGGCTAATTATTTTTATTTTCTGCTCATTTGGTAATTCTGTAAATTTTTTGCAGCTTATTAAATTATGTTTTGCCGAACAATGAGGGCATTTATTTACTGACTCAGACACATGCATTGATTTCGCCATTTCCATTTTCTTGCTATTTTTAGATTCATTGCCCAATTTAAAATTATTTTTGCGATTAAAATTGGATGAACCATTGGATGATTGAGATGAAACTGCCTTAGTTGTTCCATCTTGACGTCGCCGAGATGACTCTAGGGCAGTGAACTTGTTCTCTAAGTAGTCCAAAAAGTCCCGAAGTACCGGAAGCTCTCGCGAATTCTTCAACGACTCTATATACTCGGAATAAGACTCACTATCCAATTTTTGTGCTAGTATATATACAAGAAGAGGATCCCATGTCGTAATATCTACGCCTAGATTTTTTATGGCGTGGAGGCTCTCCAAGGTGACATCATGAAGTCGTTTGATGGCTGTGTGCGACTGCTGCGGTATATTGGCAAGATTGTAAAAGGAATTTACGTGGGACATAAATATCTGCTTTTTGTTGTTAAACCTGTGAGTTAAAATTTCCCAACAGGTGTTATAGTTGTCCGCGCTAATCGGGAGATGCTGGATCAAGCGCTCCGCTTCTCCTTTTACCTTGCTCTTCAGGAATTGCATCTGCCATTTTAGCGCAAATAGAAGCGGGTCTCAACTCTAGACCACTATGTCCGATATCTGAAGACATAGACGATTTAGATTTCTTAACACCCGCGCACTTCCTAACCGGTAGAGCAGGTCTAACCGTTATTGAAACAGCCAGTGACGCTAGGACTAGATGGCAGATAGAGATTAGCTATCACTTAGGATAAGAACATTCAGCATTGTATTAACCTTCATTTAGCATAAACAAATACTGGTTCACCTATGTGTTACTAACCCTCTTAATTGTGTAATCATCTCATCTCATCTTTCCCATTTCCTCCACTCGGGAGCATGTTCGATACTCATCGAACACATCATCATCAGCAGTTTTGACTCAAGTAGGTCGCGCGGCCGCACCAGCGGAAAGCGTGAGCTACGCGAGCCAGTGCGCGATCGACCGGCATACTTGTAGCACTCATTACCATCATTAGCATTAATTAGCGTGAAGTTTCGGAATAAACGTACTCTGAATCTTAGCTCAGACTTATCATTTAGAGTCTAACAGCAGCGGTTATATCCGGCTCGAAGGACCAATATGAACGGTAAGGTTCGTGCTGCTAGCTATTTCGGGTGCTAAATGATAAGTCTGAGCTAAGATTCAGAGTACGTTTATTCCGAAACTTCACGCTAATTAATGCTAATGATGGTAATGAGTGCTACAAGTATGCCGGTCGATCGCGCACTGGCTCGCGTAGCTCACGCTTTCCGCTGGTGCGGCCGCGCGACCTACTTGAGTCAAAACTGCTGATGATGATGTGTTCGATGAGTATCGAACATGCTCCCGAGTGGAGGAAATGGGAAAGATGAGATGAGATGATTACACAATTAAGAGGGTTAGTAACACATAGGTGAACCAGTATTTGTTTATGCTAAATGAAGGTTAATACAATGCTGAATGTTCTTATCCTAAGTGATAGCTAATCTCTATCTAGATCTACCGTAAAGACCGATTCTCTTTTACTGATAGGTGACGTTGATTTGTCTCTTTTGTACCGTAAACTGGACCACCGTTTGGTCCCACAAACACTGGGCCCTTGCTCGGGCACGGGTGATTTACGCGCACTAGCACTAACACTCACACTGCTGGTAGGCGCCGCCCGCGGCGCGGCAGGTTCGCTTGGGGCCTGCGGGTCACGCGCGGGCGCGGGTGAGGCTTGCTTGCCTCGCCACCACAGGAACACCAGGAACGCTACGACGGCGACGACTGCTGCTAGCAATACGTATGATATGGCATAGTGATGTATATCATGCGTAGTTAATGTTCCTTCTTCTAAAGCTGCTTTCTTCATAGCGGCTATCTGATTGCCGAGACTTGTTAGTGTGTTGTTGATCTGTGCATCTTCTGTTGTTGTTTCGAGAAGCGGTAGCGTAATATTGACCAAATGATAGTGCTGTATTGGAGCTATGTTCGCTAATAATAGGTCAGGTTTTAAAGTCAGCTTGTTTTCCTGCTGATATGAATAAAGTGTTATGTCACGGCCCTTAGCTATGCATTCTTTATCGAGTTGAATGAGCCCGGCCTTGCTGACACGGCGCGTTCGGGTTTCATTGTCACATATGATTGTAAATGAATAGGTATCGCATGCGAAATACAAATAAGACGATAGGTCGTGTAATTGTAACCACATATTCTTGCAGGTTTCTTTCTTAGACTGGCAGATACCTATTTGTTCGGTTTGACAGAACTTTTCTTCTAGACCCAGTCGCTTGACTGGACCTCGTAGCTGACAGATATAACTTTCCTCCTGATAGGTGCAGGTTTGAAGATCGTCGTTCTTGACTTCGATATAGGAGTCCCTCATCAGATTAGTTGCTATGTAATCTGTGAGGGGAATAATGCTGATCATGTCCTTTCCCACCTGGAGAGGAACAGGTATTAAGCGGTACAGTTGGAAACTGTCTCTGCTAATGAGTGGCACGGAGATCTCAAACATGAAGTACTCTTTACTCATTCTCGCCTTGATCTTTAGGTGTTTGTAGATTTCATATAAATCGGCCTGGATGTTGTTGATAGGCAAAGTAAGTTCTTTTGATATTTGACCGGAAATGATTTGAAGTTCGTTGCTGAGCTGCTCTGGAGTAAGTAGATGCATGTTAATTTTACTATGATAAATATCCGCTAAGGTGTCGATTAATGTATCTTGGACACGCTTTAAGTTGTGTATCATGTTTGTCGTAGCCATGGCTGCGAGAGTGAATTCTTGTAACATTGATGTACTTTTACCTTGCAATTGTATCTGCTTAGTCGCTTGATCTAAGAGGTTTAGATGTCTATTTATGAGCTTATACTGAGTATCAATAGTCTTCTCAGTTCGTTTCAGAATATTATACTCAGCTTCTACCACTGATGTTTGGTTTTTCCAAAGCTGTAATAGGTGCTTTTCGTTGCTATTTATAATTTCAATATCACGTTGGTATTTATCAGCGAAACTTTGGTCGAGTACTCCAAATAATGTATTGGCTATGGAGCCGACCGCGTTGACAAGGCCGCGTCGGGTTCTTGACCGAGTGCCGAAATGCTGATTTAGCAGCAGCTGATTGTGATATTGGAGCTCGTTGTAATCGTGCTGCACTTGTAGTAAAATCATGTTACAATGGCTAGGCTCCTTGATTTGTTCACATGTCTGCTCTAGATATTTAATGAAGGTGTCCCCGGCTTTATCACCTTGCCAATAAGGTTGCATGTTGTAGTAGAACACAATTTTCCATTGATCCCGTATTAGATTTAATTTACCTATTGGGTCGTAGTATAAGGATTGATTACCGCTAAATTGGGTAATGTGGTTCGATGCTTCGCTGCTGCTCCAAATGCTGATAAAAAATAATAGTGATAAAACGATGTTGACGAAATTATGATGCTTTCTCGTACTTGCTTTTGTTTCATCCTTTGTGATCTTGGGTTTGGCTTTTTTACTCTGCTCTTCAGCTTCCTTTTCTGCGTCCTCTTGCTCGATTGGTAAGACGGACAATTTGATAATAGGTCGCTTTATTAAACCGTTCTTCGTCTTTAATGTCACAACCCTTACAAACCCGTCCTTCCCTTGGTGTACCTCGACAACTCTCCCCACTGGCCATTTTCCAGAAGGAAAATTATCATCGTGGATGGTCACCATATTTCCGATCTTAATGTTGCTTTTTGGCTTTAGCCACTTGCTACGAACAGATAATTGGCTAAGATATTCAGTTTTCCACCTCCTCCAAAGGTCTTGGAAAATCTTGTTTATTAAGTGCCATCTAGTCCTAGCGTCACTGGCTGTTTCAATAACGGTTAGACCTGCTCTACCGGTTAGGAAGTGCGCGGGTGTTAAGAAATCTAAATCGTCTATGTCTTCAGATATCGGACATAGTGGTCTAGAGTTGAGACCCGCTTCTATTTGCGCTAAAATGGTGCTATATTCTTCATACGTCAATGCTTGGTCCGCTACAACTCGTTTGAGGTGTTGCTTTAGACTTCGTATTGATCGTTCCCATAATCCTCCCGCGCTAGGCCAGGAAGGGCAATTCCAGTGCCATTCTATATCCATTTCCGTTATCTCACTATAAAATGAGTCACCGAAAACTTGTTTTAGCTGCTCGTACTCCTCCTGCATTACTTTGTTAGCTCCCACAAAGTTAGTGCCGTTGTCCGAGTACACATGTTTTGGGGCTCCTCGTCGCGCTGACATTCTCCTCAATGCTGCGATAAAGGAAGTGCTGGTCAAGTCCGACACCAATTCTATGTGCACGGCTTTCGTAACCATGCAGACGAACAAAGCCACGTATCCTTTCGTTGTTTTTATTCCACGCCCTTTATTTGCCTTAACAGATATGAAGCCCGTGTAGTCTACACCTGTGTGATAAAACGCTGGAGCTGGGTTGGTGCGGAAATCAGGTAGATCTCCCATAATCTGCTGTAGCTTCCTGGGTGCCTGTTTCCTACAAGTAACACATCTATGAAGTTGCGTTTTGATGGCTCGATTTCCTTTAATTATCCAATACTTTTGTCTAAGAAAGGACATAGTAAGTCGAGCTCCTCCGTGAAATGTGAGCTCATGGGCTTGCGCGATGAGAAGCTCAGTCAGTCGACTGTTGTATGGAATGATGATTGGATGCTTCATTTCTATGCTTATGTTGGCCTGCCTGAGTCTTCCCTTTGCTCTAAGGATCCCGTCCTGATCTAAGTATGGATTAAGGTTGAGTAGCTTGCTATCAGATTTTACTACAAGTGCAGCACGATTACAACGAGCTCCAATATCACAATCAGCTGCTGCTAAATCAGCATTTCGGCACTCGGTCAAGAACCCGACGCGGCCTTGTCAACGCGGTCGGCTCCATAGCCAATACATTATTTGGAGTACTCGACCAAAGTTTCGCTGATAAATACCAACGTGATATTGAAATTATAAATAGCAACGAAAAGCACCTATTACAGCTTTGGAAAAACCAAACATCAGTGGTAGAAGCTGAGAAACCGGTTTTGCGAGAGTAACGCACACGTTAGCAATTGCCGAACTCCACGCGGGCGAAGCCGCGGGCAGAATACAATATAAACAAACACGAACCAAAAGAGAAACAATAGGACTGGTTATGATACTTTGCAGATGCACGTCATTACTGTGACCAAAAGGCTTCCACTCACTCAGCATAATAGTGTGCTATGGGGGGTCCATAGCACAGCGCTGGTTTTCGGTGGTCACTCGAGAACAAAATTAACAAAGTCTAAAGAAGGTTTTCTTTTTGAATACATAAATTAATAAATCTGTGGGTATGTATGGTGTCGGACCTTAAGAATAGCATCATTCCATATCTATCCGTGGGTGTCGTAAGAGGCGACTAAGGGACTTTCCAGAGAATGGGCAGCAGCGTTCTCTGAGCATTTTGCAACAACCGTACTGCGATCGTCAACCCGCCTGCCAAGCGTGGCGATTATGGCAAAACCACCCTTTGGGGGAGGCCTATGTCCAGCAGTGGACGTCTTTCGACTGAAATGATGATGATGAAATTAATAAAATGTTGATTTTGGCTTGCAGGAGTTGTAGTGGTTTGGGAACAGGGTGGAAGCATTGTTAAAAAAAAAAATACTATTCTTGTATTTTATTCACAAACTTCTAAATACCACTAATACAAAAAGGCTCAGTCGATTGGGTATAACTGTTATAAAATTCAGTTACTTTTTACAAAAAAAGAAAACAACGCAAGCTAAAAAACCCGTTTCAAATGCGAATGTTCATGAAGATGAACGTATGAATGTTTGTTACTTTTTTACACAAAAACTACAGAACGGATTTAAATGATATTTGGGACACAGATAGTTTAGAACCTATACCAACACATAGGATACTTCTTATCCCTGTAGTACGATCCCATGGGACAATATCTGACCGCGGTCATCAGGTAGTCATACAATGTTTTTTTTTCTTTCTTCTTTATTTAAGTAGTATAATAATCTTCATGGCCAGGGCCGTAGTAGTCCCCTTGGCGCCCGATAGGAGCCTCGTCTGGGGGTTGCTGTTGCTGATTATAATCAGGGTGTGAATTCTTGTGGCCGTATTGTGGATACACCTCGTCCCAGCTAGTTGAACTTGTACGGGTGTGCCCGTTCACAGTGTATTGACAGCCAACCAGAGAACACTGAAAAAAAAACAAATAAACATGGTATTATTTATTTAAACTTCATGTACAATGGTGGTACATAGGCGGACTAAATGCCACAAAACATTTTCTACCAGACAACATTTTTGGTTAAGTAGGAAAACAATGTGATAATAAAAAAAAATCTAAAAAATCATTTGTGTATGAAACTTTATACATATAAATAAGATACTCATATTAAAATAATAAACTTAAAAATATTTTAACAAACACCAAAAAAAAAAAAAAAACGAGAATCCTAATAAGAATTACTATGACGAGACTTCTAATTGAAAGCTTTTAGTCTGACTTAATAGTGGTTACGAACTTTTCTTTTAAAACTGAATTTGCGTTGTTGAGTTTTATTGTTGAGACTGCTTATGAATTGGACAAAAAACCGGTGCGGTGTGAAGGAATTTGGGGGAGTAGATTTTTGGAAGCTCGAAGCTTTATTATCACGCCTGGATGAGTGTAGGGGTGGACTAGCGAGTGTAACCGGCCCTCCAAAACAAAACGTTTCCACGTCCGTCACATTACTATCTCAGGTCTAGTTGAAAACCAGCGTCGGGCACTAGCTGCTCGGCAGTTTGCTAAACTGGGCCTACTTGGCGCAGCCGTGAGACACACAATATTATCTTTATTTAATTATAGTACATTCACAGCGCTGGTATTCTGATAGGGCCCAAAGTGATGCCAGTGATGGATTTTTATTCGTATCTAGGTCAGACCTAGATACGAATAAAAATCGTCGAAAAGACGTTCCAATGTATCGCATCCGATAGTTCCTTTTTAAACCAGTTCAAAGATTTATCAAATCTCCAGTTTGCTTCAAGATGTGGGAAAATAAATATATAAAAGTTTTGGATCACATATATTTGACCAATATGGTTTCGTCCAATATTGTCACAGCTGTTTTACAATAGAAGATATTATTTGTATTTGATTTTAAAATTGGTGCTGTAGAAATACAGGGTGGAATTCAAGAATCCATTAAAATAAATTATTATCACATGTTAGCTAGCACACACTAGTAATAAAACATCAATAATAAACGATTTATGTATTTTCTAATATGAGCAATAATCACATAAAAAATATAGATATTTATTTGAAATAACCCAAAACTTACTGTTGCAGTGCAATCCTTGCCCCAACACTATAAAAAATAAATACTGTATTTTCTCTGTATAAGTTACAATATACTAGAAGAAGTTAATCCAGGTTGACTTGGTAAACTCCGACGTACATAACATAACATCACGCTGAAGTCCCCGAAGGGTTATAGACAGAGGTGTACCTCATAGTACACTCACATTTCACAATTATGTTTAAGTCCCATGTAATAGGGGGCGCACCTATAGCCATTAGCCGGGCACAAATCCAGATTCCGTGGCTGCTTGAGAATTTCCTGATGGAAAAACCCACTTACATTTTGCCCGACCTGGGAATTGAACCCAGGAACCCATGCTTAACAGTCTAGCGCTAGCGACCACTAGATAAACAAAGCAGTAAAAAAAAAAGATTTTATCAATGGGAGGTTTTCTTAAAACTAATTTTTTCTTGCTCTGTATGGTGTCGGACGTAAAGAATAGCACCATCCCATATCTTCCCGTGGGTGTCGTAAGAGGCGACTAAGGGATTTGCCAGAGAATGGGCAGCAGCGTTCTCTGTGCTTTTGTAACAACCGTACTGCGATCGCCAACCCGCCTGCCAAACGTGGCGATTATGGCAAAACCTCACAAAATGTCAATGTGGCGACACTTGCAGGCCTATGTCCAGCAGTGGACGTCTTTTGGGCCGAAATGATGAATAATTTTTTTCTTTAAAACGAAACACAAACAAAATAAAATCTAGGTTTTAAACAAAACCAAGAATCCTTGTACATACCTTGGCCTCGCAATTCAGCCCCTCGCACTGAAATCCAATAAAAATGACCAACATACATTACCTACACCAACAATTGCAATACACTTCAACAAGTGCAATAAATACACTTCAGGACACAATGTGGATTCTGCGGCATGCATTCGATTTGTTTGTGGCAAATATATGCTGTTATATTATTGTGTACCTTTATTTCAATATACGCGGAGTTTCCTTGCGTTATCAAATCAGAATGAGGACATCCGCAAGAGAACCAAAATTACCGACGTAGCCCAAAGAATTGCCAAACCTAAGTGGCAGTGGGCAGGGCACATTGCTCGCAGAACGAATGGGCGATAGGGCTGAAAAGTTCTAGAATGGCGACCGCGAACCGGAAGACGATGCGTAAGAAGGCCTTTCACTAGGTGGACCGATGACCTGTTGAAGGTTGCAGGGATCCGCTGGATGCGAGTCGCACGGGACCGGTCAATTTGGCAACACTTGGGGGAGGCCTATGTCCAGCAGTGGACGTCTTTCGGCTGACATTATGATGATGATATACGCGGCATTAAAAGCCGCCGTGCGACTTCAGTAACATAGCATGGGTTTGAATATTATGGGCTGCCTAACATTCTGCCATTTTTTTTTGTAATTACGGATTCTTTTATTACCATACTGTATAATTGTGTTTTTTCCTGTTTTTCTTTTTACGTTTTCTATATCTGGCATCAATATAAACACGTATCAAGATATATTCACTGAGAATGGCGACGTGACTGCTATTTGCATTTATCTTTTTACTAAATATGCTAGCGTTTGGCGGCAACTCGCCGGATGAGTAGTGACGATGCAGCCTAGGGTGGAGCACGCTTGCCTAGAAGAAATCGATTCACTCGAACTTTGAAGGGATCCATAGTAAAATCCATACTAATATTATAAATGCGAAAGTCTCTGTTTGTTTGTTACATTTTCACGACTAAACGGCTGATCGGATCTTAATGAAATTTGGCAAGAAGATAGATTTCAACCTGGGAAAGGGCATAGGCTATATATCATTACGCTACGACCAATAGGAGCGGAGCAGCAATGACAAAAATTTTGCGAAAACGAGGAAATGTGACGCAGACGAAGTTGCGCGGGACAGCTAGTGAACAATAAATGTGGAAGCAAAGCGCTTTGTTCGGGTCCGAGCAACTTCAAATTCTCCGTTAGCAATGTCGGGAAACTAATAAATTGAAAATTAAGTACCTTTGCAGTACACTGGTCGCCGATGCACTAGAAATGAAAAGCAAACTTTGAGATTTCACTATTTGTAAGAACTTCATTAACTTAGTTTTCTTTTATGTTAAATTGAAAACTTAAAAACTGGAATTAATTAAAAAGATCGGGCCGTCAAAAAAGTCCTTATAGTGAATTTTCATTCGAGATATTGGGTAGTTTGGACGGAGCTCATGGCTAAATAATAACAGCCGCACGGGTCGATCTTTAAGGTTAAGCCGTGCCTGCCGAGGTTGATCCGTGGATGGGTGACCATAATTACATACCAAATTTCCTCCCTGCCTCGAAAAGCACGTTAAGCAGTTGGTCCCGGCTGTCGTTTGTAGATCTTTGACAGTCGTTACGAGTAGTCAGAAGCCAAAAGTCTGACATCCAGTCTTACCAAGGGGTATCGTATTATCCAGTTACTGATTTGTGGAGGTCAGATAGACAGTCGCTTCATTTAAAATACTGGTTTCAGCTGCATCTGGTTAGACGGGAAGCCGACCCCAAGATAGTTTGGGAAAAAGCTAGGCAGATGATGATATTAGGTAGTAAGGTCAGTAGGCATACCGGTAGGGACCCGAAATATTTCGTAATAGTGGTATTTTACAGGATGCGGCAAAAGTAATGGCATATTGCGATTTGTTTGTCATTTGGTTGGAAATCAAACAATCTTGCTCCAAGTGGGAGATTTCTTCTTCAATGTCTCATTCTTTAGGAGTTGTCCTTTTTTTTACTTATGGGAAATTATCGAATGACCCCGTCCCGCTCTGGGCGGAGAGGAAAGGAGTGTCAGACTTGTACTGATTAAAACCCATCCATGTTCCTTCTTAGCCCTTTGTGTTCCAGGGCCACGGTATCTCTTTCGAACAGTCCCGCAGCCCGGGCAAGAAGAGTAAGAAGTCCAATTCTTTAATATTCAACATACCATAGCGTTACTTCCTTGTCCTCGGCCCTGTAAATTGTAAGAAGTTGTTGATGTGCAATTAAAAAATTGTCAAACTAAAACCATTTATTTCAATTAAACCATTTACTTGGTACTTTTGTAGATCTTTGACAGTCGTTACGAGTAGGCATAAGCCAAAAGTCTGACAGCCAGTCTTACCAAGGGGTATCGTATTACCCAGTTGCTGGGTTGTGGAGATCAGATAGGCAGTCGCTTCATGTAAAATACTGTTACTCAGCTGTATCCGGTTAGACTGGAAGCCGACCCCAAGATAGTTTGGGAAAAGGCTAGGCAGATGATGCAGATGATGACTTGGTACTTTTGAATCGTCAATGATGGTGCCAACCAAAAACAAAAGATGAAACAACAGTCCCAGTCACAAGGCAAAATAACTGTGAATGTACTGTAGTTGCCCATTCCAAAGCGTAGATCTCTATGTAGAAGAACGAACGAGATACTCCATGTATCCATGGACTTAAACTACAAATTCGCGTTGCAATGTTTATTTTCGGAATGATTCGAGAAAAATACGATATTTAAAATGCCATCGGTACTCGAGTAGAGATAAAATAAAAATAAATTGCCACATGTCTGACAAGCATAACTTGAGGACGGCTCGACTCATCGTCATCATCATCATCAGCCTCAATGTTCCCACAGCTGGGACACAGGCCTCCTCTCTATGAGAGGGAGTGGGCTGTAATCTACCACGCCGACCCAGTGCGGGTTGGTAGATGTCACATGTCTTCGAATTTTTAGTTCTAGGACATGCCGGTTTCCTCACGATGTTTTCCTTCACCGTTTTTGAGGGCAGTGGTGATGAATTACATTCTTCTTCTTAGCGTGTCGATGGCAGTCTAAATTGTGTCGGCCACGAACTGAGCCACTAGTTTGGCGCGCTCAGTAGCGTCCATCAATTCCTGTAATGAGCAAACAGCAGCACACGCAGGACACGATATTAAGTGCCGCATCGTTTGTGGAACGGCACCACATTTATACTTCAGGGCAGAGTCATTAATGAATCTCCACCTGAGCAGGTTTTCCTTGCTGCAACCAACCTGGGTCCGAAGTTTATTTAAAGACTTCCAGGTCAGCCATGGCAACTCATGTCCAGTTGGAAGACTTTCAGCCGGTGGAACGAATGGGTTAGGTAAGGATGCACTACCTCGCCACAGCGTTAGTCTCTCCGTAGACCGCTCGCCAGTGAGTAGGGTGACACACTTCAAAAAACTGTTTCGGCTTTTCAACCTTATGAAGTACATTACCCAAAGTAATGCGCCTGCCTGGGTTTGAACCCACGTCTTCCTGCTCGTAAGTCGGGGCTGCCACCCCTGGGCCACCACTGCTCTCCAAAACTTGCTCGGCTCGGTTCGACTAACTTGGCTATTTATGTTGTGTTCTTTGTTGTCAGGACACAGATGAGCCAGAATCGTCGCACAATGGGTGCCTGAAGACGTGGTCACCATCACCGAGGCAAGCCCACCGAGAGAGTTGGGAAAGAATGGGGGAATCCTTTGCTCAACAGTCGAAAAAGCAAAGTAAAATAAAATTGGTAGAACAAGGTTTGTATTAAGGATTGTTTTTTTCTTGCCAAGCGCTCTTCTCGTTTTTTTGAATAGTATATTGCACCCATGTGAAGCCGGGAGAATTGCTAGTATACAATAAAACATACTCACAATAGCATTGCAGCCTACTCCTACACACTAAATAGAAACAAACAAATAAATAACTTAAGACATCAGCACGCATGATCTCTTCACAAAAGGGCTCGTTAGAGATGTCTAGAGCACAGCGAAAATTTGACAGTTACGTTAATTCGGTACTTGTGGCTGTACTTTCATACAAGCTTGGCTTGACTTTATAACCTCATCATGATGCTACGGTTTCTGAAAAGTCTGCTTGCCTTATTGTTGGTCCCTTGGCACGCCGAAGTCCACGTATTCAGCGTCACGGGCAAAAGCTTGTATAAAATACACAGTGAAAACAATATATGCTATACTAATTTCAAGGTTACATACCCCAGAATGACAACTGTCGCCTTTGCACTGAAATTATAAAGAAATTATTAATAATGTGGCGGTATACGAACTACGCACCATCCGGATGTCATACAAACTTCTGCATCGCGTAAGCAAGGTTATTTTCAGAACCCACGGACTCGAACAGAGCGCTATGCTTCCACATTGATTGTACACATAGCTCCACTAAGTACTCGTAGTTACCCCCCGGCCTTCTCGGCCGGAATTTTGAGGGGTTAGCACATACTGACGCTGTCTGTACGAACTGCCAGTCTCTGTTCCCTGATCCTTATAATTTGGATCTCTTCAAAAGTACTAGTGAATCGGTTTCTTCACAACACATATTTCATTAGAAACTACCGAAAGCACGAAACAAAATTTTGTTATTTCCCACAAAGCGCAAATTTCGTAATGTCACTTTTGTTCTCAGGGAGCCAAATTTTGTAACATTTTTTTTTAAAAGTTGCTTGACCGTGGCATGTTTTTCATGAAATGGTCATTGAATGGGATTAAATGAAAACTTCGAGGGTTGTTTTGAAGATTTTCATTAAATACGTGTTACGGTCTCGAATCATATTTTGTTCAACAAATACCCTGAGACTGGCCTGCAAATTAATCAAAATCAATTAAAATAATTTCGCGAGCTACCTTGGCGCTTCGCTCTTAACTTATAACATCCCTCTTTTGTCGTCCGGGGTTACAATAAACCTAAACTGGCAGGTTAATGATAGATGCAATATTGTATTTATCGTTTTAAAACGGTGTGTATTTTTAAACGTATTCTTACCGTGCAATCGCAACCAGCTTTGTAGCACTGAAATTAAATAAAAAAACTTAGTTTTAAATGGACATTAAAAAAATAAAGGGTTAGGTAACAGGGTGGAAAGGACTCCGATGCACAAACGTTTACATCAAAAAACTTTATTTTTATTGTCTGTCCGTCTGTTTATTTCGGCTAATTTCCTAAGCGGCTGGCACCTTTACTGGCAGATAAGAAGCTCACGTGGACTATTTCTACTCGGTGATGAGGAAACGGTGGCGCATCCTTGGTCCGTAGGGTGCGGGGGAGCGCCAACAGCGTCCTATCTTTGATAACGAGCAGCTTGACTGTGAATTTGTGAACCACTGCTGCAAGGTTTCGGCTTGGCCTATCACCTTGCAGCAGTGATGTACACAATCAGCTTCTGTTCTTGTTTTAATTCTTGTAAGTGTATTACTAACATAGTTAGTAAGTACTTTGTCATATGAGTTTTGTTGCTTGAAATAAATTAATAATAAATAAATTTACCGGCAGATAGCTAATGTTATAAAGAGTAATTAAGGTTACTTTTACTTTAGAAAAAGGGATTAAGGTTCCGTGTAAAAAATTTAAACCCTTGAAATTGTTAACGAAATCCAATTCAAATATGGAAGTAACATTTTAGAATAATTCCACGCGGACAAAGGTAGCGGGGCAAAACTAGTAATTAATAAAAATGACGACACGGTTGGCGCAGTGGTTGAGCGATCGACTGCTGCGCTGCGTGTCGCGGGTTCGATCCCCGCACGGAACAAATATTTGTATGACCTACAGGTAGTTGTTCCGGGTCTGGCTGTTTGTGTATGTTAGTTTAGATGTTTGTAAACGCACCCACGATACAGGAGAAATTCCTAGTGTGGGGCAAAGTTATTTAAAAAAAAAAAACTCAAAATTAATAAAGAAGAACTTACTCTGGATTGACAAGCGTCGAAGGCACACTAGAACAACAGAAAGAAATAATAAAAAAATCATCATCTTTACCAAGAAGTCAATTCTGAAGAGTCATCCCAAGCTTGTTCCCAACTTTATTGGATTCAGTTTCCAGTCTAAATGGATGCATCAGTATTTTACATGGAGTGACTGTATATGACCTCCACAAACCAGTTAGTACTGGGTAAGACTGGTTGCCAGATTTTCGGCCCCAGACTACCTGTAACGACTGTCAAAGATTGACAAATGACAGCCGAGACCGATGGCTTAACGTGCTTTCCGAGGCACGGAGGAAACTCGGTATGTTGTGGGTGGTCACACACACTTGAGGCCCTGTACGGTTGTTTTTTAGAGCCCTATATGTAAGCGACTAGCACTTCGCCCACGACTCCGTCCGCGAAAATTGGTATGTAATATGGTTAAAGTATAAAAAAAAACTGGCCAAGTGCGAGTCGGACTCGCGCACGAAGGGTTCCGTACCATTATTTATAATTATATGTATATAAAAACGAAAAAAAAAAAAACTTTTTTGTATGGGAGCCCCCCTAAAATATTTATTTTTTTCTGTTTTTATTATTTGTTGTTATAGCGTCAACAGAAATACATAATCTGTAGAAATTTCAACTGGCTAACTATCACGGTTCATGAGATACAGCCTGGTGACAGACGGACGGACGGACGGACAGCGAAGTCTCAGTAACAGGGTCCCGTTTGACCCTTTGGGTACGGAACCCTAAAAATGAAATCTAATAAAAGAGAATCACATAAGCTGGACTGTTGTTGTGTAACAAAATTTAAGTTATTTTTTTTAAACTAGTCTGCTAGTCAGAGGGACAGTCCCCCAAAAATACCCGCCCTTCTATACTTTAGAGTTTTAGCAGGAAAGAAGAAGTGTCGAAACAAACTCCCCACATTTTTATATAAACCTGTGCCTGCTGTTCGGTCAAAATCAGACCACACTCACAGAAAGAAATATAATAATATATTTAGCCACGAGCTCGTCATCGTCATCATCATCTACAGCCTGAATTCACCCACGGCCGGGTATCATCATCATCATCATCATTTCAGCCGAAAGACGTCCACTGCTGGACATAGGCCTCCCCCAAGTGTCGCCACATTGACATAAGGGGGGTTTTTCCATAATCGCCACGCTTGGCAGGCGGGTTGGCGATCGCAGTACGGTTGTTACAAAAGCACAGAGAACGCTGCTGTCCATTCTCTGGTAAATCCCTTGGTCGCCTCTTACGACACCCACGGGAAGATATGGGATGGTGCTATTCTTTCGTCCGACACCATACAGAACTGCCGAGTTTAAGACTCTCTTTTCTTGTGACATTCTCCACAGTGCCATGCTAGCCTCATCTAGGTTTTCCCTAGATGGCAACTATTTCGTCTGCCCATCTTGCAGCAGGATGACTCATACTATATATATAGCGTCCAAGAACTGAAAAAAGGTTTTCAGTTATTGGACGCTATTTGGTCTTAGTTTTTGGTGAGCTCCTCATCATTATAAAATTATGCAGTTCCTTACGTCTGGTTCGAAGGCACGCTTGGATCCAATAACAGTTTCGTAGACCAGCCAGTCCCTTTCAGTGGTGTAGTTAAGGTTTAACGACTTCATTACAACTTTCAGAGAGTATTCGTTAACATTAGACCTGGTTGTGACTTCGATGAGCGCTGCATTGTTGGTCTCTGTCTGTGGGGTTTAAGCAGAATTAACTTTATTTGCGTGTAGTTGGAGTCAGTTTTTAAAACATCCACAGGGCTTTAGATCTCTGTGTGTGGTGGGGGCTGAAGGAGAATGGACTTTATTTGTGTGCTGTTGTAGTCAGTTACTGAAACTGCTCGGTGTAGATATAGTCGGATGAACTAAAAAATAGAAAATGATTAAGATGTCCACACGCCGAAACGCCTGGAAACGATTTGCCATGGCTAACCTTTGTCTTTAAATAGACTCCGGACACAAGTTGGCCGAAGCAAGGAAAACCTGTTCAGGTGGAGATTCAAAGAACTGACAACAACAAGACTGCTCTGGAGTGTAATGTGGTGTTGCCCCACAAACAATTGGACACTTAATATTATGTCCTTCTTGTCCTGTTGCTTGCACATCATAGGAGCTGATGGGCGCTACTGAAAATGCCAAACACGTTGCCCAATTTTGAGTTGACTCAATTTGAATTGTCATCGCCACATCATCATCATCATCATTTCAGCCGAAAGACGTCCACTGCTGGTCATAGGCCTCCCCCAAGTGTACATAAGGGGGATTTTGCCATGCTTGGCAGGCAGGTTGGCGATCGCAGTACGGTTTTTACAAAAGCACAGAGAACGCTGCTGCCCATTCTCTAAAAAGTCCCTTAGTCGGCTCTTACGACACCCACGGGAAGATATAGGATGGTGCTATTCTTTACGTCCGACACCATACAGAAAGGACACCATACAGAAGACATCTACACACTAAGAAGGAAGCTAAAAAGAAGATTTGACATCGCAATGCTACTGCCTACCATTATGGTTTTCTTATGAATGCTGTTACTTACTGTCCAGCCCAAAACTGCCATACTCTCATCCACAATTGGCACGAAAAGTTCTCCCTGTTAAATTAAAACTTCATTATTAATATTGGACGACACGGTTGGAGCAGTGGTTGAGCGATCGACTGCTGCGTTGCGTTTCGCGGGTTCGATCCCCTCACGGAACAAATATTTGTATGGCCTACAGATAGTTGTTCCGGGTCTGGCTGTTTGTGCATGTTAGTTTAAATGTTTGTAAACGCACCCACGATACAGGAGAAATTCCTAGTGTGGGGCAAAGATTTATTAAAAAACTAGCTGTCCGGCGCAACTTCGTTTGCGTCACATTTTCTCCGTTTTCGCTACATTTTTCATTGCTGCTCCACTCCTATTGTTCTAAGCGTAATGATATATAGCCTATAGCCTTCCTCAATAAATAGGCTATCTAACACTGAAATATTGTTTCGAATCGGACCAGTAGTTTCGGAGCCTATTCAATGCAAACAAACAATCAAATCTTTCCTCTTTATAATATTAATTTAGAAAAAAAAAGTCTGTTGGTCTATTGATCGCAGGCATGACTGCTGAGCATGAGGTCCTGAGTTCTATTCCCAATTTGGGCAAAATGTTATTGGGTTTTTTCATCAGTAATTTCTCAATAGTAGCCACAGTCAGGAATTGTGCCCGGTTGGTGGCAAAACGCTCGCCATTATTACAAGACTTAAACAAAACTGGTTAAATGTGGGTTTATAGACAGCGTCATTAAGTAGTTACCCCCTTGGCTTGCTCGGCCGGACTGTAGAGGGGTTAGTACATACTTACGCTGTCTGTACTGTCGGTATACCTCTGCTTAAGTCTTTGGGATTTGTAAACACCGATTTTTTATGTTCCTTGTTATAACCAAGAAAACCGCATGGTTGACACAACACTCCTTGATCCCAGAATCAAGAGTATGTTAGTTCTTGGTGGTAGACGATTGTTGTTATATTGCAGTTACGGGTAAGGGTGGTGGTAGGAGCTCGTACCTAAATAATAACAGCCGCACGGGTCGATCTTCAAGGTTAAGTTTGCCGAGGTTGGTTCGTAGATGGGTGACCATAATTACATAACGAGTTTCCTCCGTGCCTCGGAAAGCACGTTAAGCCGTTGGTCCCGGCTGTTATTTGTACATCTTTGGCCTTAATTTAAAAGACAGAATTATTTAAAAGAACATGAGTTCTTTAAGAGAATTGTTAGTAGTTCATACCTCTATCACAAACTGTTGATTCTTATGAGTTTTTTTATCCTTAAATAGAAAAAAAAGAAATTAATTGAATTAGTAAAATTATTATCCATAAGTCGTTAACGCAGTCAGGGACCCGAAAGTCTGACCGGGTTGTAGAGGATAGATAGGCAGTCGCTTCTTGTATAATACTGGTGTTCAGCTGCATCCGGTAACACTGGAAGCCGACCTCAATAAAGTTATGAAAAGACTAGGCAGATGATAAACGTGCCCACTTTTAAGACATAAGCATCCTGTGTGTGAGAACTGCATAGGCAGGCTAAATATAGCCAGCCTCTTAAAATAGGGTTTAAAGAATATAGATTAAATATTTTACCGTGACTCGACCCAGGCCATCTTTTGTATCTGGCTGCAAATTAAAAATCCTAGTCAACAACATTTTACACTTTCAAAATGTTTAGAAAAGCTAATTACAAAAAATACATAGGTT
Organism: Cerastis rubricosa; assembly: GCA_949152445.1. Classification (NCBI taxonomy): domain Eukaryota; kingdom Metazoa; phylum Arthropoda; class Insecta; order Lepidoptera; family Noctuidae; genus Cerastis; species Cerastis rubricosa. Next base: position 11,622,479 of record OX424548.1, on the reverse strand, counting down.
ACGTTAAGTTAGCCGGGCTGTTTCGGCATTTAGCCACTTTATAAAAAAATACATATCATTAAAATTTACTATTATTAGGGCTGACTTTTACTTTGGCCAAAGGCTAAGTATTGCCATTCAACGTGGCAATGCTGCCAGTCTCTTCGGCACATTACCAACTGACAGCTGCAACGTTGAAGAGCAGTTTTTGACATCCTTTTATAGTTTATTGTTATTTTAGTTATTTAATTTACTAGATTTTAAATGTTGTTCTGTATATATTATTATTTACCGTACAGTAAAATTCCATTTATCAGAATTAAAATGCGTTTTTGTTAATAGGGTCCAGAAATATGCAGTGACTACGAGGTAACCGTTTAAACGACTGTGACTATGAGTTGAAAGATGGCCGATACATGCGTCATGTCCGTGAACGGGCGCTGTCAGTTGTGACTGGTCATCTCTTAGCTGCCACGGTTTATTTTAATTACTGTACTGTTTAACTTACTGATTTAATCTTTTACTCTGGACGCTCTTAACTTGCTCGTATTTCTACATCGTTCTCACATATTTGTAATTTTCAACATGAATGATGGAACCAAGATTTTGTAACATATTTTGACTTAAAAGAAAGAAACTCCATGGGTGTCCATGGAGTTTTTTGCCCATTCTTCTTTATATCTACGCTTTGAAATGAGCAACTACAGTATTTTCACAAGTTATTATGCCTTGTGACTGGGACTGTAGCTTCGCGTTTTTTTTTTTTGTTTTAGTTTTTCGTAGTGGTCTAATTGAAATAAATGCTTTGAGTTTGAGTTTTGATACGTCGTTGTCGCTGCCACTGTATACTACTAACGTAGCCTTTGGCCGCAGCTTCTCCGACGTGGAGTTAGGTAATTGTCCTTTGCCATCGTACTGCCGGGACAAAAAATGATCTTAAGATTGTGTTAATCCAGGTTATATTCGTAAACTACCTGTATGAGAAATTTCATACAAATCCGTGCCTTCGTTAATTTTAAATGAAATAGGTTCTTAAAATTTCATACTGTCACGGTAACCTTTTTTTTACGGGTGGGAAATCATCAAATAACCCCCCCTCCCCCCCCACCGCACAGGGCCGAGCGGAAGGGAGTGTCAGACTTGACTGACTAAAACCCATCCATGTTCCTTCTTAGCCCTTTGTGTTCCAGGGCCGAGGTATCTCTTTCGAACAGTCCCGCAGCCCTGACAGGCCTGTCACGGTAACCTAACGATTTAACAAAACTTTGAGAGCTCACCGAATTTAATTTAACCCAGCGTATGGGCGCACCGAAATCGTCCTGAAAAAAAAAAACTAATGAATATCAAAAGAATAGGATGAATGTAAAGTTATATTATTTGTTCAACTTACGAATTGTCGCAAGGCCCTAAGCCTTTCTTGTACTGTTGGTAGCTATGAAAAGTTCCAATAAATTTAAATATCTGAGTAGGTATTATATGTCTAGAATGAGATTAAGTAATGAATCCGATAAAGGAGAATCACATAAGCTGGGCAAGTCTGCTATTTTTATAAACATTGTCATTCCTACACGATCCCATTGTCATTTTGTTAAAAGTTCGTAATCTGCTAAATTCATAATGATCTGTCAAAATCTATGCCATTTTTCAACGGAGTGTCAGTGGTTGGCCATTTTGAAGTCATTGACGCCATTGTATTAGTAGATTACCAAACTTGGCAAAATCAACAATGGGGATGGAAACTGCGGAACTAATGGCGCTAGCATAGCTGGTTCCATGCATGGTCATTGGTTGAAAATCCGGTAATGTCATTTTATATTTCAAATTCGCTCGACCTCATTGGTCAGATTGAGACCCAGCTATAGTCGTGCCATCTACAATTAGCTTTTAACGGGCTTCCCCATTATGAAATCAATGATAGGCCATTCTGTCACTATTGTAATAGCAGACTTGAGGTCCAGGACTGTTGTTGTCTTAACAAAATTCAAAAGCTATTTAATCAAACTTTTTTTAAACTAGGCTGATAGTCAGAGAGACAGTACCCCAGCCCGACCTTCGACACTTTAGTGTTTTAGCAAGAAAGAAGAAGTGTCGAAACAAACTCCCCAGTATTTTTATAAAAAATGGGGTTCGGTCAAAATCAGACCAACTCTCACAGAAAAAAATATTTTTGCAAAAAAAGCAATCTTCTAAAAATCGAAAAGACGTGAATAATTTGTTTAAGAACTTTAAGTCGTGTTTTACTTTTATGAAATTATTTGGTTATTTTTCATAGTTTGTTACATTGACTTTATTGCCAGAGATTGATAGGCTAAGATAGGATGGGATTGATGGATAAGAAATTGATTGGGTTTGCTTGTTTATTCTCAATAAGACAAGTTTCTAATATATTTTCAACATTATGAAGTTTTGTTTTCATTTTTGAGCTGTTGTCCTCATACTTACATGCGGGGCTGCTGGACCCTATGAATAAAAGAATTTCAGTAAATGTACCAAACAAATGACAAGTGGAACAAATTTTTCCTTTTTCGGAATTAAAAATCACATTGTTCTTAAGAGCGTTTATACCCTACGGCATTTCATACAAACTTTCAAGTCGTTATTTTCCGAAATTACTGAACAGTTTTTAATTAAACTTTCTACGCATAAGCAGTATACATATAGGTCTTAAAAGTTACTAAAAAACATTTTCGAAATGTCTTTTAAAAATGAAGATAATTGGAAATATCTGTTTCAATAGATAATTAAAAATCGGTCTAATTTAACTGTAACATTATTTTTCGAAAATATTTTTTAGTTTCTTTTTAGAACTATGTATACTGCTTATGCGTAGGAACTTTCAATAAAATCTGTTCAGTCATTTCGGAAAATAACGACTTGAAAGTTTGTATGAAATGCCGTAGGGTATAAACGCTCTTAAATATAAAATATGTAGTACACCGGTTAAATAGTCCAAAGGTTGCCTGGTGGACAATGCCTTGTGGCATTAAGTCCGCCTATGTACCACTATTGTACATGAAGTTTAAATAAATAAATACACACAAAGGACATACAACATAATTACTGTAATAAATACATATAATTATAGATCTTTATGATTGCATAATACTATGTAAATTACTAAAGTATTGAATTAACTTAAAATACATCAAGCCGTACACAACAACATTGTCGAATCAAAGTTAAGCTTAATTAACGAATAAATTAATTAACATTATAATCTGACAACATTTGATTACGAATGCTGTGTTATTTCAGTTCTAAGAGGACCTTACTAAGAGTTTCCTTACTCATTTTAAACTCGAATGTTTTTGCAAAGTATAAGAAAATCCATTTCATGTAAAGCCAGGAGTTAGCATTGTTTTTATTGAGACCATTTAGAATGAGAGCTAAAGAAACAAGCAATTTTCAGAAATTCCACTATTTTCTGTTTGTTTTTTTTATTGTTGCAAAAGTGGATATAAAGTACAAGGTGTTGTTTTGCATCCTCGTCAAAATTCAGGAAGTTGACACAAAAGACATAAATAATCAATTAAAATTACAGTACCTAGTTAATTATTAATTAACGCTGATTTTTTTGGTTGTTTGTGTTAGTCAGTATTTCAGAATATCCCCCTTAACGTGGTTTCGGGAATAAAAAAATATCGAATAAACGTTTGAGATTGTTTGTATGTGTGTAAGCCCGGTTATAAGGCGAGAATCAGACAGCCCGCATTTAAAATACGGGTGGTTCACACTTACCGATTTCCGTAAATAAGACAAAAAATAAAAATTACCTATCCATTTTATTATTGATTCGAGACGAGAATCATTAGCATAGTTACCTCCTTGAATTTGACGAGGATGCAAAACAACACCTTGTATATGTTTTTTATATGTCTGATATTTTTTAATGATTATTATTGGATTAATCTAAGACTCCGCTATTGAGAGCAAAATACGAAATTAAGATATATATCCGCCGGATATACTGTTAAAAAATAATTAGGCAGCCTTATGCGCTCATGCCCACGACACGGTTTTTTGCCGGAGCTAAGCCCGGCGTCAAATCGGGTCTGCGTCCGGTCGTCAGTAATGTATGGGACTCTATGAAGCCATGCACACGACGCCGGCGCTAGCGCCGGGCTCACGGCGCATCCGGGCACGGTGCTCGCCGCGTCTTCGCTCGGTGCGCAGTAAAGTATGGCAGTGCCACCTTCGACTTAAGCTTTTACAAAGAAACTACACTCGCGAGCAACCAAATCGACTCAAGCCTAGACGGCGCACATATACATTGATTTTCCTAAAACGATAAATGGTAATTACAAAAGTGATATGTCATTCGAAAGCTGAAGAATTAGGCTTTCAATTAACATCAATACCTTAAAAAAAAACTAAGCGCTGATTTATTGACACATTTTAATTGGCCGTCAGCGTAAATTACCTCTTTAGGAATCCACGACTTGCGCTACCTGCTCCCGCTATAAAACCCCCCCACTTCCGGTTTATCTTATCAGTTGCTTGTTACAAGTTGACCGGTACACATCTCCGTAAATTGCATTCCTTGTTTTCGCTAACCCATGGATACCACACCAGAAGAAGCCGCTCAAGTTGTTGCCTTGTTGCAACAAGGGTTAAGTCAGCGAGCAATCGCTGCCCAGCTCCACTTGAGCCAGTCTTCTGTATCCCGAGTATACAGACGGTTCCAAGAGACTGGTGCCTTCAATCGGAGACCAAGAACGAGCCGCCACCGGTGCACATCAGAGAGAGACGACCGCTTCATTGTCTCAACCTCGCTGCGCAATCGACACCTTACGGGCGTTGATGTGCAACAAGAACTGAGACGTGTACGACAAGTGGCTGTCAGCGAGTGGACAGTGAGAAGACGCTTGAAGGAAGCCAACTTGACGCCAAAAAGACCTGCGACGGGCCCTAAGTTGACTGCAGGCCACCGACAAGCGCGCCTTCAATTTGCTCGAGAGCATCTCAATTGGAGCGTTGCGCAATGGCGATCGGTCCTGTTTACTGATGAGTGCAGAATGTGTCTGCATGGCAGTGACAGGAGAGGCCGAGTCTACAGGCGTCCGGGAGAACGATTTGCCCAATGTTGTTTCGCTGAAACAGTGGCATATGGCGGCGGTTCCTGCATGATGTGGGCTGGTATCTCTTTAGAGGGAAAAACCGAACTTGTTTTCGTGCCTGGGGGCGGCCGAGGAGGCGGGCTAACAGCTGATCGGTACATCACCGACATTCTACTGGATCATGTTGTGCCCTACGCAGGGTTTGTCGGTGAAGACTTCGTGTTAATGCACGACAATGCCCGCTGCCACACGGCACGAGTCACTCGACAGTTTCTGCAAGAGGTCGAATTACGCACGATGGACTGGCCTGCGCTCAGTCCTGACATGAATCCCATCGAGCACTTATGGGACGAGCTTAAAAGAAGAGTTCGGGCCAGAAATCCAGTCCCTTCAAGCGTAGACGAGCTAAAGACAGCATTATTAGAGGAGTGGGACGGCATTCCTCAAGAAAATGTCAAAAAATTGATAAGGTCCATGAAAAACAGACTGCGGGATGTAATGAGGGCTAGAGGGGGCAATACGAAATACTGATTTAAATAAAATAATTTTATTTTTAATTTTTTTTTGTTTAATTTGTCAAATACGAGACACATACCCTTTTTCCTAAATTCCCGTTTTTCCTACTCTTGCATTCAGACATCATTATTTTCAAAAATGATGGATGGATTTCAATGACAATGATATCAAATTAAAGCTGACATCTTAAGCTTTCGAATGACATATCATTTTAATAATTTCCATTCATGATTTTAGTTGTATCAATGTATATGTGCGCCGACAAGGCTTGAGTCGATTTGGTTGCTCGCGAGTGTAGTAGGTTTTGCCGCTGCGGTCTGCCAAAACCTATCGCTTGGCAGCTGCAGTATAACCTTCAGAATCGGCGCTTCATCTGTTAGACCTTTGATTTTACGAGTTCCAAAGTAACATTTACTCACTGTTGGATCCCCCCTGATTTTCTGCATTCGATCCTGGAACTGTATAATTACAAATATAAGATTAATTTTAAATAATTTATTTAAACAAAGTACTACCATCTTTTAAAGCAGAGTTATTTAATTTGTTAATTCCGTGTGGGAAAGAGATGCAGTTATACAGGACGTCTTCTCGGTCTCTTGTCTGCCGGAGCAAAGCATCTCCACGGGGGTTCATAAACGGCTCTGATCTCATGCGTATGCAGCGTCTCCCTAAACTCAATGGCCCTTCTTCCATCTTGCACCGCATGTCCTGACAACGGCGTACATAATGACCTATCTTGCATCAGTTAGCAGTGTCCGCGTAGCTGACTTTTGGGTCGAACACAATTGTTTGAACGTTTTGCCATCAGCCCGATAACAGTCATCATCATCATCATTTCAGCCGAAAGACGTCCACTGCTGGACAAAGGCCTCCCCCAAGTGTCGCCACATTGACATAAGGGGGGTTTTGCCATAATCGCCACGCTTGGCAGGCGGGTTGGCGATCGCAGTAAGGTGTTACAAAAGCACAGAGAACGCAGCAGCGTTCATGTTCATGGGCAGTAGCCCATTCTCTGGAAAGTCCCTTAGTCGCTTCTTACGACACTCATGAGAAGATATGGGATGGTGCTATTCTTTACGTCCGACACCATACAGTATAACAACCCGATAACAGTAAAGATGTAAAATTAAAAAATAAAATATAAGTATATATTAAAAAAAAGCTTTTATTAAAATGTACTAAAAGAAAAAAGTCATGTTTGTCAATCAATTGAACGTGTATACAAAGTTGTGTATCCGTGCTATTAACCTTTGGCGAGTTCTCTCCTGAGGAGATGATCCTGGCTGCAGGATCATGTCATCATCATCATCATTTCAGCCCAAAAGACGTCCACTGCTTGACATAAGCCTAATGTCGCCACATTAAAATTTTGGGGGTTTTGCCATAATCGCCACGCTTGGCAGGCGGGTTGGCGATCGCAATACGGGTTTTACAAAAGCACAGAGAACGCTGCTGCCCATTCTCTGGTAAATCCCTTAGTCGCCTCTTACGACACCCACGGGAAGATATGGGATGGTGATCATGTCATGTCTGTCAACAAAATTTTATTAAAATTGTATAACCAGGTTCCGGTTATACAATTTTAATAAAACTGTGTGCAAAATTCGGAACTGGAACGGAATTGATTAGAACAGTTGCAATATTTGACATACTAACTAACAAGGCAAGTTAAATAAAAGCTAGTGATCATTATCTTCCTAGCCTTTTCCCAACTATTTTGGGGCCGGCTTCCAGTCTAACCGGATGCAGCTGAATACCAGTATTTGATGGAAGGATTGCTTATGTGACCTCCACAACCCAGTTGGCACTGGGTAATACGGTACCACTTGTACTTGTACGACTTTCGGGCCACTGACTACCTGTAACGACTGTCTACAAATGTCAGCCGGGACCAACGGCTTAGCGTGCTTTCCGAGGCACGGAGGAAACTCAGTATGTCACTCATACACAGACCAACCGAGCAAGCACGGCTTAGCCTGAAGATTGACTCCGGCTCTTATTATTTTGCCACAAGCTCCTAAACAAAAAAACTTTAAATTATAGCTAGTGATGGTACTGCTTAAAGAGCGTTTACACCTTACGGCATTTCATATAAACTTTCAAGTCCTTATTTTCCAAAATGTTTCTTTCAAGTCCTTAATACGCATAAGCAGGATACATATTAGGTCTAGAAAGTTAAAAAAAAAACATGTTCTTAATGCCTTAAAAAAAAGATACTTGGAAATTTCTGTTTCTATAGTAAATTTATAACCGGTCTTTAGCTGTTACACTATTTTAAGTTACTTTTAGACCTATGTATCCTGCGTATGCGTATGAAGTTTAATTAAAATCGGTCCAGTCATTTCGGAAAATAAGGACTTGAAAGTTTGTATGAAATTTCGTAAGGTGTAAACGCTCTTAAGAAATGGTGGTACAGTCCTTGGTACTTAATAATAATATTTACCAAGGTAGACCTACTTATAGTTACATCCCGTGTGTTTGAAGAAGATAGGAATTTCAGACAGACTGTTTAGAATACAAATTAACTTTCCGTAGTTGATTTTCAAAGAGGTTATAAGCCCCTGTCTAAATAATAACAACCACACGAGTCGAATTGAGATTAGGCAGCGCTTACCATGGTCGGTCTGGTGATGGGTTACCATTATTATATACCGAGTTTCCTCCGTGCCTCGGAAAACACGTTAAGCCGTTGGTCCAAGATTTCATTTGCAGTTCTTTGACAGTAGTTACGTGTAGTCGCAAGTCCGAAGTTCTGGCAAACAGTCTTAGCAAGGGATATCGTATTACCCTGTTACTGGGTTGTGGAGATCAGATAGGCAGTCGCTCCATGATGATGTTTAAAGATACTGTTATTTCTGTTTCAGGATGGACTGGAAGAGGATAGTCTAATCGTGTGGCAGTTGTTGATGTGAACCATCTATTTGACTAGGCAGTATAACCGACTCGTACACCGTGACGGGAAATGGTGTTTCACCCGGGGTTGATTTTACGTGGCATAGGGCTACGTAAAATCAACCTTTTTCCATAAAAATAAAGTTTGTTTTGAATTGATTGCCGATCTTGTTTTGCTTTTGAAAGCTCCACGTTTAAATTGTGAGAGCAGCGGTGGCCCATTGGTTGCAGCCCCGACTTACGAGCAGTGAGCCGTGGGTTCGAACGCAGGCAGGCGCATTACTTTGTGTAATTTATTTCATCACCGCTGCCCTCAAAAACGGTGAAGGAAAACATCGTGAGGAAACCGGCATGTCCTAGAACTAAAAATTCGAAGACATGTGACATCTACCAACCCGCACTAGGCCCGTGTAGTGGATTACAGCCCACTCCCTCTCATAGAGAGGAGGCCTGTGTCCCAGCAGTGGGAAGAAACATTATAGGCTGATGATGATAATGATGATGATGACGTTCAAATTTCTTTTATTTTTCTTTTACTCCATATTTCGTTATAGGGGTTTATTAATTTTTAACGATCAATTCGAATTCTAACGATTGCTATTTATTTATTTTTAATTATTATTTTTTTTTTTTTTTAATATTAATTCTGTTTCGTCGTTTTATAGGAGACGTTGATAAAAATATTAAGCATAATTATTAAATAAAACTGGTTTGTCAGCACTACGTACCTGAATCTTCTTTTGTGCAAGTTGCATCAATGCAAATCCAGTTGCCTGTAAGATAATATTGTACTGATTAATTTTACTGACCAGAATATAATAGAGAACTGCTTCTATGGTTAGAGCTGCCGGTAAGCATTAAGGTTCTGATTTCAATTCCCAGGTCTCATTTCAGCCAAAAGACGTCCACTGCTGGACACAGGCCTCCCCCAAGAAGGTTTTGCCATAATCGCCACGCTTGGCAGGCGGGTTGGCGATCGCAGTACGGTTGTTACAAAAGCACAGAGAACACTGCTGCCCATTATCTGGCAAGTCCGTTAGTCGCCTCTTACGATACCCACGGGGTGATATGGGATGGTGCTATTCTTTACGTCCGACACCATACAGACGTTCACACACATACACATTCCCAGGTCTGGGAAAGTGTTATTGGGTATTTCCATCAGGAATTTCTCAGCAGCAGCCCCAGAGTCAAGATTTATGCCTGGTCGATGGCAACAGGCTCGCCCCCTATTCCATAGCACTTAAACCATACTGGCAAAATATGGGTGTACTAATAAGAACACCTCTGCCTAATCCTTCGGAGATTACAGGCATGATTTAATAGGTATTTTGGTTATTAAAATATCAAGCAGGGTTTCATCTAGTGCATTGTGTCAATTCTTTATAAAAACAAGGGTTTAAGGCGCTTACTGATGGACTTCCCTCTGGCGGTGGATTTTGTAGACCAACAGGGCCAGCATAATTCGAAGAAGTTGATGGTGGAGCTGGACGCATTTCGGTTTGAAACCCGGATATGGCCGGGGGACCTTTAGGTTTTCTTTCGAAATTTGAGTGAACAACTATGTTCATCTCTGGGGGTGGTCCACCCTGTATGAAGCCGGATGGACTGCCTCCTTCCATTCCTGGATGTTGAGCTCCTTGCATGGATTCTTGAGGAGGTCGTCCTCCCATCTCAGGGGGTTGTCCATCCTGCATGTATTCGTTAGGAGGTCCCCTTCCCATTCCAGGGGGTTGACCTCCCTGCATGAATTCTGGAGGAGGTCCTCCTCCCATTCCTGGGCCCTGACCTCTCTGCATGTATTCTGGAGAAGGGAATTGACCTCCAAATCCCGTTGGTGGTCCTCCTCCCATTCCAGGGGGTTGATTTCCTTGCATGTATTCTGGACGAGGGAATTGACCTCCAAATCCCGTTGGTGGTCCTCTTCCCATTCCAGGGGGTTGACCTCCTTGCATATATCCAGGTTGTGGTCCTTGTCCCATTCCAGGAAATTGTCCTCTTTGCGCTAATTCCGATGGCGGTTCTCTTCCCATTCCAGGGAGTTGACCTCCTTCCATTAATTCCGATGGCGGTCCTGTATTTCCAAGGGGTTGTATTTCCTTCATGTATCCCGCTAATCCCGATGGACGGTCTCCGCTCATTTCTCGTTCGCCTCCTTCTTGCATGTATTCCGGAGGTGGCCCTCCTGCCATTCCTGGGGGTTGGCCTTCCCGTAAAAAGCCGGAATTTGGTCCTCCTAATCCCAATGCTTGACCACCCACCGAGTTTTTCATCAACTCGTTCATACGGAGTCCGTTTTGTACCATTTCTGGGTAATTCAGCTCGCTTGCTGGATCTTTCTTTGATATGGGATCTTCATTTTCATCTTGTCTACGAGTTGATTTTCCTGAAACCGGTGCAAAAGTTTTTGTATCTCCTTCTTCGATGGTAATCTGTAAAAACAAAAGTAAAAATTTAAGCTCAGACAAATCAAATGAGTTGGCGAAATCTGACAGTCGAGAATCACATGATGATAAAACGTCTGCAGAATAGCGGAATAAATTACATTGTTCAATGATCGTCGATAACCATAGTCCGCCTCCATTCCTGGGGACGGTCTTCCTTGCATGTATCCTGGTGAAGGCCCTCTTTCCATTACTGGGTGTCCTCTTAGCTTGTACCCCGGGGGAGGTGTAGGAGGCCCTTTCATCAGTGGATTCGGCGTAAATGCCATCCATGTATGGCGAGACCCTCCCGCTGGGTTTCCTTTCTCCCAACCAGGCTCAAACCCTTCGTGATCAAGTCCGGGTATCAACCGCCCCTTTCGAAGCGAGTTTGGAATGCTATCTTGCAAAACCCCTGGACCTTTTGGATCCATACGATCATTCATTGACAGAAATCCCTGACCTAGTCTGGGAGCCGGCGTAAAGATCTCGACTTTGTTTGGATAACTCATTTGCTTAGCTTTGAATCGTTCTAGCTTCTGTTTTATTAAGAGATCGTCTTGAGTCATTTCTGGGTAATCCACATCGTCTACTACGAGATCTTCAAATCCTCTACGAGTCGATTTTCCTGAGATTGGTGAAGTAGGGTTTGGGTGATCACCTTCCGTAATGGTACTCTGCAAAACAAAACTAAAAATATATGTTCAGACAGTTTAAATTAGTACACTCAAATCTGCCTTGTAAATGCCTTTTGTTAGTGGCCTTTCACTCATTCTCTCCAGATGACCACACCATCAAAATTTTGGTTAGTATATCATCTTTCAAAAGTTAATTTTAAACTTGACTTTGACTTTAAAATATAACGGAATAAAAAGTATTCTATGTACAGTGACGGACTTTAATTCATGAGCTACTTTCAAAGGGCAATGCCAATCCCCCATATAAAAAAAAAAAAACCTGAAATGAACAGCAATGAAATATACGCCAAATTTTACTACTTATCGTAGGTTACCTATTACAATTTTAATAATTATCAAAAAACTAGGTAGAAGTCAGTTACAAACATTTTTTTCTTTTATATAGGTTAAGTCCAGGTTACGGATAACAATTAACACAGTGCAGGTTTTTATCCATTTCTAAATGTATACGTAGCACAAGTTCAAAACACACAACAACGTCGTATTAAAAGCAGGTTAGTTAAAGCAAGTCGCAAGCATAAAACCAAAAATCAAGTAAACAAACAATCGAAAATACAGTACTTAATGTCAAACAGTCAGTAAGGCAAAGGACATGCGATTCATACAGCCTACGATAAGTTTTCTCTTTAAAAATAATTTCATTTTAATTAATTTATTGACATGCGTATTTTATTTGAATTATATTTATGGTACAAATAGGTCGAATTATATTATATTCATGATAACTGTGTACTAATTCTATAAAATAGTTCGTTAGGGGTTATTTGCCGATTCCTGCTTGGCTGAATGTCACGTAATCGTGTCAAATAAACACTGACCTCCAATAAAAATAAGAATGACTTAAACGGATCTTAAGTTAAATATTTTAATGATTCCTGTATTTTTATACCCTACATAAACAAACTTGAGAATTATTTCATTACACATATTTTATTTTAAATGCAATTATGGACTATTAGTAGTTTTTGTCCATTTCAGGCATTTTATGGGCATGCCCTTTTCCAATTTTGCAGTTTTATACATTCACGAGATTACACGATTAAACACGAACTCAAACCACATGCTCGTAAACAAGATGTCATATATTATTAATAATCGTAAATAGTCTTATCCATAGAGGTTAAAGAATGACTAATAAGTTCTCAATGAAAAATCTATAAAATTTTACATTGACGTTTAATCAACCTATTTCTCACTAACCTCCTTTGAATTCGAGCTCATTAAATATTTTTTGAATTTGAAAACCTTGGATAGGTTTTCAGACATTTGAAGTGTCGATGTCACATACGATTCTTTCCAATTTTGGTGAATCGAATAATTGTCATGAACGACATCTTGGACACCACGCGTTCGGATAAAATCGTGGGATCGAGTTTTTTCGATGTTGAAATTACCAATCATAATTTCTCCGCACGCTAAGCGTTACTATGGCTACGCTAAAACAAATTCTCGCTAGGTAATGGTTACTAGACCTGCAATTGGTTGACTTTGGGTAGTCACTCGATTTGCATTACACGGCTAAAATACGAACAGTGGCAAGTGGCTCATTAATTAAAGTCTGTGACTGTACGTCAAAATTCATCCAAATTTAGTTGTTTTTCTGTGACAGAGAAATAAATACCCTAAACGTACAAACAATCTAATTAGATTAGTAAGATTAATTTTATTTGTTTTTATTGTTATTCGTTGCAGAAACCCGACATGTTTATCGCATAGTGAAATAAATTACATTGTCTAATGATCGTCGATCCCCATTGTATGCTTCCATTCCTGGGTACGGTCTTCCCTGCATGAATCCTGGTGGATAGCCTCCTCCCATTCCTGGCGATTGTCTTCCCTGCATGTATCCCGGTGGAGGGTTTCCGCCCATTCCTGGGGACGATCTTCCCTGCATGAATCCTGGTGGATAGTCTCCTCCCATTTCTGGCGATTGTCTTCCCTGCATGTATCCCGGTGGAGGGTTTCCGCCCATTCCTGGGGACGATCTTCCCTGCATGAATCCTGGTGGATAGCCTCCTCCCATTCCTGGCGATTGTCTTCCCTGCATGTAACCTGGTCCCGATGGACGGTCTCCCATCATGTCTCGGTCCTCTCCTTCTTGCATGAATTCCGGATGCGGTCTACCTCCCATTCCAGGGTGATTTCCACCCTGCATGTACCCTGGTGGAGAGCCTCCTCCCATTACTGGGTGTCCTCTCTGCTCGTGCCCCGGTGGAGGTGGAGGAGGGCCCTTAATTCCTGGCGGTAGTCGCCCCTGCATGTATCCCGGCCATGGCTCACTAGCGCCTCCTGCCATGCCAGACGCAGAACCGGTTGGCCCCTGCCCCATTCGAAGTGCGTTTGGACCGCTATCTTGGTAATCCTTTGGACTATTAGGATCTCCATGATCATTATATGGCGGTAATCCCTGACCTTGTCTGAGCGCGGGCGGTAGAGCAGGCATTGCATTTGGATAACCAACTCCAGGATTTTGTTGACCCATCCCGTTATTACCTCCAGGAATTCCCTTACTGGGATTCTGTGGGTTAGCAATATTTGGTCGGTAACCGTCTGGGTAGTCAGCTTCGGAGCCCGGCCCAGGAATTTTATTTTTCTTTGGAGTTGTTTTAACTTTAATTGCAGCCATTTGGTCTTCGGTAAAAATGAAAGAACCAAATGTGTGTTGCTTTTGCGATAAAGACTGGAGTAAGTCAACAGGTGTTTCTGGTTCAGGGACGTTATCTTCCTTGTTGGTCCCTGGTAGGAGGTATCGCTTATCTAGTACCGGTGCCATTGTATCCGGTGTTCTTGTCGGGCGTTCCATTATCTCATTCAATGCATAAATGGGGTTCTTGCTCTATAAAAGAAGTAAATTTATATTTAGAATCAAATTAAATTCATTACGAATAACTCCACAGGTAAAAGCCTGAGAATGGGTAAATTAGGTTTCACTGAAATTATCTTTAATTTTAGTAATGATCATTCATCACAGACATTATAACTTGTACCATAAAGATTGAGACTTATAAATCTTGTTTTTACGGGAAAATTATTTTTACTGTAATTGAGACGTAATTTGATAAACCGTACGGTCACTCAATTTTCATGATAATAAAACAAACAAAATCAATACAATCATAAAATACATTAAAACAAAAAAAAACGAGAATGGGAAAGTTGAAGAATAATTACTTTGTCGTAAAATCGTCGATACTGATCTGGTGGTCCGACTGCTCCCGGAGGCCCACTTGCCCCCGTTGGTTCAACTTCCCCCGGAGGCGCACTAGCCCCTGTTGGCCGGACTTTCCCCGGAGGCATACTTGCTCCCGCTGACCCGACTGACCCTAGCGGACCCTGTGCTCCAACTGTCTCTGGAGGTGCATTTGTCCCTGTAGGTCCGACTAGCGACTCGCCAGCCCTTGGTTGCCCGACTGTCCCCGAGCGCACACTTGTTGGGGTTGGTCCGACTGTCCCCGAAGGCACACTTGTTGGGGTTGGTCCGACTAAACCGGGTCGCTTGTTGCCTGACCCTAGTGGCCCACCAGGCCCCAGTGGATCATTTTCCACCTGTGGCCCACCTGGCCCCATTCCTGGACCCATACCTGGACCCATACCTGGACCCATACCTGGCCCCATACCTGGACCCATACCTGGACCCATACCTGGCCCCATACCTGGGCCCATACCAGGACCCATACCTGGACCCATACCTGGACCCATACCTGGTCCCATACCTGACCCCATACCTGACCCCATACCTAGACCCATACCTCGACCTACACCTGAAGCCATACCTGGACCCATACTTTGACCCATACCTGGTCTCGTGCCTGGACCCATACCTGGACCCATACCAGGACCCATACCTGGACCCATGCCTGTTTCCATATAATCATCCATTCCTTCATCCATACCCATACCCGGTCCCATACCATGACCCATTCCGTGACCCATACCTGTACCCATACCTGGACCCATACCCGGACCCATACCTGGACCCATACCTGGACCCATGCCTGGACCCATGCCTGGACCCATACCAGGACCCATACCTGACTTCATACCTGGCCCCATTCCATGACCCATACCTGGACCCATACCTGGTCCCATACCTGAACCCATACCTGGTCCCATACTTGACTCCATACCTGGCCCCATTCCTTGACCCATACCTGAACCCATACCTGGTCCCATACCTGGTCCCATACCTGGACCCATTCCTTGGCTCATTCCGGGTTCCATTCCTGGCCCCATACCTGGCCCCATTCCTTGACCCATACCTCGCCCCATACCTGGCCCCATACCAGGGCTTATGCCCCGATTCATATCTTCATCTATTCCTTCACCCATACCCATGCCTGGCCCCATTCCTGGTCTCATACCATTACCCATTCCTGGTCTCATACCATTACCCATTCCTTGTCCCATACCTGGTCCCATTCCTTGATCCATACCTGGCCCCATTCCTGGTCCCATTCCTTGATCCATACCTGGCCCCATTCCTGGTCCCATACCATTACCCATTCCTTGTCCCATACCTGGTCCCATTCCTTGACCCATACCTGGCCCCATTCCTGGTCCCATACCATTTCCCATTCCTTGTTCCATTCCTGGGCCCATATCTGGGCCCATTCCTCGACCCCTACCTGTTCCCATTCCATGACCCATATCTGGCCCCATTCCTGGACCCATACCATTACCCATTCCTAGCGCCATACCTGGCCCCATACCTGGTCCCATTCCTTGACCCATACCAGGACCACGACCCATTCCTGGACCTAGACCACTACCCTGAGATATACCCGGAGGCAGACCACCGCCCATGCCGAAACCACCCGGACCCCCGCCCTGAGCAAAACCTGGGGGCAAGCCACCGCCCATACTAGAACCACCTGGGCCTCCACCTTGACCTTCCTTTAGCCACGGAAATGGTTCGTCTTCTTCGGGTTCTGGACCTTTCATGCTTGCAATAACGGCCCCTGGTCCTTCACCTTTTCCCCATGGAACCTATACAACAAAAGAATGTGAAAGGGTGCCGTGTTTCTGGAAGCACGTTAAGCCGCTGATCCCTGCTATCATCTGTAGATCTGATAGAACCCGAAAGTCCGGCTTGGCAGTCTTGCCATAGGGGATCATATGTCTCGCAGTAAGTGGGTTTGAGGGTCAGATAGGCTGTCGCTCCATTCAAAATAATGGTTTATTCACCTGCATACCCATAGACTGAAAACCGACCCCAACGTATTTGGGAGAAGGCTAGGCAGAGGATTATGATGATGATGATTATGGTTCCTCTCGTTTTTCCTCTCGATTGTCGTAATATCGGGATAATTATGATGTGCAGCAGAGAAACGCATATGACTAATAAAGTGATTAATAAAACTTACCCCTGGACTAGATTCTGGAGCAGGCTGCTGAAAAATCACATTTGGAAATTAAAATTCAACAGGTCATAGCATAGCATTATCAGCCTGTAATATTCCCACTGCTTGGATACATGCCTCCTGAGAGGGAGGTGGCCGTTAATCTGTAATCCACCACGCGGGCCCAGTCTGGGTTGGTAGGTTTCACATGTCTTCGATTTTTTAGTTCTAGAACATCCTCCGGGTTCTTACGATGTTTTCCTCCGCCGTTTTGGGAGCAGCGCTCAGTGGTGATGAAAAAAATTACACAAAGTAATGCGCCTGCCTGGGTTCGCACTCACGGTTTACTGCTTGTAAGTCGGAGCTGCCACCGCTGCTCCAAATAAAAATCGGGACATGTGCGTGTCGGACTCGCCTACCGAGGGTTCCGTACAAATTCACTCTTGTTATGCGCGTTAATTATATCATAATACTTTTTTTTAATGATTTCTTTAAAAATGTATAGTATTCAGATTTTTCCTTGCCAAATAAGGTAAGTACCCTATACATTTTTACTCCCTTGAGAGTGTCGATATACAGGGTGTTTGGTGCATCGTGTGGCAAACTGATATGGTCGACTGGGGGGGTCATCTGCTATCAAAAATGGGTAAAATTTGGGTATTTTTTTAATAAAACAATTAAAAGTCGATGAAAAAAATCCACAGGGCATGAGAATTGTTTAAGGGTCTAAAAGGATAGCAGTCTACCCCCCCCAGTCGACCATTTCAATTTGGCACACGATGCACCAAACACCCTGTATACAGTTTTTGCGGCATAAATGACCGCATTATATCTTTTTTACGATACTTTAGAAGTTTTATTTTTCACCGCTTATAGGGACTGTAGATCTACATTATGGTTTTAATTTCAACGAGATACCTCGAAATAAAGGGTCTTGACAAGCAGACAGACAGACAGACGGACAACAAAGTGATCCTATAAGGGTTTCGTATTTTCCTTTTGAGTCACGGAACCCTAAAAATAGGTAATAAATACTTCATAAAATAGTGATACGTATGAGTCCAGTTATACGAAAACCAACAAAAAAAAACCGCAGGGATGTCTTGCTTTTTAAACCTTAATTGGCGATTTTATGTAAGTTTGGATAACATCCATGTAAGTATGTAGTATCCGTATTGAGTTGTTTGTAGAAATTATTTTTAGCCACAATAAAAATTAGATTCAAAAATTATCTTAGTAGTTTAATTGCTAACCGTGGAACATAATTGATGAAACAAAGATGTATACACATAATTATGATTAAACAATATACAATAAAATATTACGTCTATAAAATATCAGCAACAACATCAGCCCACAGCAGTCCAAACCTGGATATTGGCCACTCAGATAGGATAACATATAATTGTAGTCATGGCAACTCTCATCCATTTGCTACCAGCTCGGGCGTGGGTAGAACGGCTACTAACTGGCTATTATAAACACTCATCAAAATAAAAAATCCTTTATTCAAATTAGGCTGACAATCAGCACTTTTTCAACGTCAAAATAACAAGAAACAGCCCCCAACACGCCCGCCCTTCTTTTTTTTTTTTTTTGGAATGGCGTCTCGCTGTTCAACCTAGGAGGTTGTCGTCTGCTTAACCGGACTATCCTGTGGGTGCCTTAAGAGTAAAGCCTCCAGCCAGGGCATAAAAACTACACGCTAAGGGCACCCCCTGTGGGGTACGAGCTTCGGCTTAGGGCGTCGCTGGGGGAGGACTGCATGGGGGCAGGCTGGAACTGAATGATATCATTATTTAGGGGCTGAAAAGTTTAAAACTACTGGCACAGCATCGCGGGCTGGCTCGAGCGAGGGTCGGGGAGGGCATGGACCAGGACGTCGCGACGGACCTCGACGGCGAGGTCGGAAAGACGGCAGTTTGTGTCTGAACTTTTTAAGAGTGCTAGTCTCTTTGCTACTCTCCTGGAGGAGGGTGATAGCATCATCGGGAGTGACGAGGGTATGCCAAGGACGGCGTACTGTACTAATGCGCGAGGGTTCGTAACGGGCGGCCGCTGCAATCAGGGGATTACAGTGTTTAATGGCGTTATCGAAGAAACGTTTCGAAAGACGTTTCATAAACTGAAGGACGGTACGCCCGCCCTTCACCACTGCCAAGTGTTTAAACTGGAAAGAAGAAATGGCGGAACAAATTCCTCAGCAATACATCTGTCTGTTGGGTTAGAATAAACAGATTCTACACAATAGTATTCAAGTTAATATAAACAAAGAATCCATTAAATCAAATTAACGTCACATGTCAGCTAGCACACACCATCATTCATCATCATCATCATTTCAGCCGAAAGACGTCCACTGCTGGACATAGGCCTCCCCCAAGTGTCGCCACATTGACCGGTCCCGTGCGACTCGCATCCAGCGGATCCCCGAAACCTTCACCGGGTCATCGGTCCACCTAGTGGGAGGCCTTCCAACGCATCGTCTCCCGGTTCGCGGTCGCCATTCCAGAACTATTCGGCCCCATCGGCCATCTGTTCTGCGAGCAATGTGCCCTGCCCACTGCCACTTAAGTTTGGCAATTCTTCGGGCTACGTCGGTAACCTTGGTTCTCTTGCGGATGTCCTCATTTCTGATTTGATCACGCAAGGAAACTCCAAAGCATAGCTCTCTCCATTGCCCTTTGGGTGACTTTGAGCCTTCTGATGAGGCCCATTGTGAGCGGCCACGTTTCGGTCCCGTATGTAATCACTGGCAACACACACTGGTCATAGACTTTCGTCTTGAGACACTGCGGTAAGTTTGACGAGAAGATACCACGCTGCTTCCCGAACGCTGCCCAGCCGAGTCGGATTCGACGATTGACACAAACCAAAGATAAAATAAAATATTAAAAAATATAATTAAAAAAACATAAATACCTCATCATCCTCATTTTCTTGCTCCCAATATGGCGACATCTGGAAAATAAATAAGTAAAAACACCAAAAAATTGAACGCAGTATATCAGGACTTCATTTCGTTGATCACAAAAGGAACTTCATAATTTTTTCTTCCGGTACTCGTTGGGCTTGTGGTCGCAAGCGCAACTGCTGAGCTAGGGGCCTGGGTTCCATTTCCAGGTCGAGTAAAGTGTTATTAGGTTTTTCCTTCAGGAACATCTCAGTAGCAGCCACGGACCCTGCATTTGTAGAATAGAATAAAACTTTATTCTCTTTATTATTTTTTTCTTTTTTCTTTATTTTTTTTTGTACCCGGTTAATGGCAATAGGCTCGCTCTCTACATCGCTCGGGCTCGCTTTTACATGGGTCTTAAACATAACTCGTGGAATGTAGGTGTGCTATTTGGTACAACTCTGCCTCACCCTTCCGGAATTACAGGCGCGATGTTGATGTTGTTCGACAGGTTGATTCACTGCATTTACGGGTACTGTTAGCTTGTGTCTTCCCATCATCATCATCATCATGAGCGTATAATGTTCCCACTGCTGGGAAACAGGCCTCCTCTCAATGAGAGGGAGTGGGCTGTGATCTACCACGCGGGCCCAGTGCGGGTTTGTAGATGTCACATGTCTTCGAATTATTAGTTCTAGGACATGCCGGTTTCCTCACGATGTTTACCTTCACCATTTTTGAGAGAAGCGTTGATGAAATAAATTACACAAAGTAATGCGCCTGCCTGGGTTTGAACCCACGGCTTACTGCTCGTATGTCGGGACTGCCACCACTGGGCCACCTCCGCTCTCTCCCACTGCTGGGCAAAGGGCTCTCCCCTAGACTTCCAAATCCTTCGATCCAGAGCCAACGTGGATCACTGGACGTTGGTTCTGTCCAGCTCGTCCCGCCTTCACCTGCGAGGTCTACCTCGTCGTCTTCTGACTGTGTATCGTGGTTATTGTATTCCACAGCTCGTCTGGTATAAGAAATATAATGAGAACTTACACCAACGTTTGGTTTGATATCCGGTTTAGACGGTTTTTTGGCATATGCTCGCTGAAAAAAAAATACACTTTATTCTTTGTACCAGTAAAAACCGGCCAAGGACGAGTCGGACTCGCGCACGAAGGGTTCCGTACCATGATTTATAAAAACGATTATTAATATTTTATAAAAATTTAGAAAAATCACTTTTTGTATTTCCCCCCTTAAATATTTGTTTTATTCTGTTTTTAGTACTTATTTTTTGTTATAGCGGCAACAGAAATACATAATCTGTAGAAATTTCAACTGGCTAACCTTCACGGTTCATGAGATACAGCCTGGTGACAGACAGACGGGCGGACGGATGGACGGACGGACGGACCGACGGACAGCAAAGCCTCAGTAATAGGGTCCCGTTTGACCCTTTGGGTACGGAACCCACAAAATAGGTAGTACTTCAAGACCACGTGCTGAGCAGGCATGCATACAACCTAGAGCCTGCTCACCACATGGTGACACCACACCACACGTTACAGGAGACGACTGTCCGTTTTGGTAATCGAACTCAAGACCATGTGGTCTTGAGTTCGATTACCAAAACGGACAGTCGTCTTCTGTAACGTGTGGCTATTGCCTGACCTGGAGTCAGAGTTTTTATGACCTCTGATTTGGCTTTACTTGCCGTCGAGTAAAATATAAAAAGAAAGAAAGAAAACATATTTATTTGGCACATTCCACAAAAGCACACAACAAAAATTAAAACTTAAATAACTAAAACTGAAAAAGATAATATTGTGTGTCTCACGGCTGCGCCAAATAGGCCCAGTTCAGCAAACTGCCGAGCAGCTAGTGCCCGACGCTGGTTTTCAACTAGACCCGAGATAATGACGTGACAGACGAAAAACAGTTTAGTAGGAATGTACTTTGTGTTATGAATTATGTGTATGAATAGGTATGTACTTATATATGTTACCGGCCAAACCCGATTTCCGGCTAAACTAGTTTGTCCTAGGCCAAAGTAGGACTTATCATAACAGGATCATATAGAGCACCATCTAAAACGCGCGAGCCGAGCGAGGGTAGCGAGCGATGCCACATCCAAGTTGGGCGCATTGTAAATGTTTTGTTTGGGTCAGTGATAAACCAGTAAACTGGTTTGGCCTAGGACAGACTAGTTTGGCCTGAAATCGGGTTTGGCCGGTAACATATACAATAAATATCAGTGCACTAATAAGGAATAAAACAACATATGAATAAAAATCACGAAAAGTGCAAAACGTGGTAAAAACTGATGGGTACCAAACTAAATGGGACGGACGAACGGATTACATCAACCTGTTTCGCACGTTTCGTTTCTAACTACTAGACGCAAATATCTCTCAGGCATGCTGGTTTCCTCATGATGTTTTCCTTCACCCAAGTTTATGATAATTATACAATACGCACATGAATCTGAAAAATCAGAGGTGCGGGTCTTGGGTTCGAACTCGAGACCTATGACTTGCAGTCACACTTTTTATGATTATACTAGCTGTCCCGCGCAACTTCGTCTGCGTCACATTTTTCATTGCTTCTCCGCTCCTATTTGTCGTAGTGCGACAATATAACCTATAGCCTTCCTCGATAAATTGGCTATCTAACATTAAAAGAATTTTTCAAATCGGATCAGTAGTTCCTGAGATTAGCGCGTTCAAGCAAACAAACAAACAAACTCTTCAGCTTTATTATTAGTGTATATAGTATAGATATATTATTAGTATAAATGAGACTTTAACATAACTGTCGAAATGTGGGTGTATGTACCCTTCGAGGATGCAAGTTTAGTCTAGTAAAATACTTACTAAAACCGACTTCACTTTCTGTTGACAAGCAGATTAACATTGATCACCTTGTTACTAAAAAATAGTGTCGATTACATTGGAAAAGCCAAAAGAAAGGCTTATTTACTTAAAAGGCATGACCGTTACCACGATCACTTAGGTACTGTCAGCAACGAAAGTCGCTATACATATCCAAAATTTTAAGACGTCTTAGGTTTTAGTACGATCCATATTAACATATCCCATATCCCATATCTTCCCGTGGGTGTCGTAAGAGGCGACTAAGGGACTTGCCAGAGAATGGGCAGCAGCGTTCTCTGTGCTTTTGTAACAACCGTACTGCGATCGCCAACCCGCCTGCCAAGCGTGGCGATTATGGCAAAACCCCCCAAAATTTCGATGTGGCGACACTTGGGGGAGGCCTATGTCCAGCAGTGGACGTCTTTTGGGCTGAAATGATGATGATGATGATGATGATATTAACAGACTGGAGTAAAAGACACCACAATATTTACGTCAATGGTTTCACAAATTCGCAAACCAATATTACATCAGATCACACTGATTAGCACAAAACTTGGTGTAATATTGATAAGTGTTAACCAACTTCTGATGCCGACTGTATGCACGGTGACTATAAATACAGTATAACCTGACCTCGCTTTGTATAAGCTTCCCGTACACTGAGAGATTAGCTTCATTTGGTGAATCCGTAAAATTAGAGGTGCGCAAAGCATCATATCAAATTTTACCCGAATCCGTTATGAAGTTTTTGTGTAAAAGCGCAACAAACATTATAAGAGTACATGCATTTATCCACATAAACTTTCACATTTATAATAGTATTTTTAAACTTACTTCACGTTTCTCCCTCTTCAGAAGATTTCTGGAATAACCCTGAAAATATAGATTTTAGCCATTTTATGTTTTAAATAATAAGCTTGCCCCGTATTAGGATTTATCCTATACGCGTTTACAAATATTTAAACTCACACACACAAACAGCCAGACCCGAAAAAACTACCTGTAGTTCATACAAATATTTGTTACGTGCGGGAATCGAGCCCGCGACACGCAGCGGAGCAGTCAATCCAAAGAGTATAATACTAATATGGGAGAAGAGAGCCCTCTTGTGCCATTTTGAAGCATGCTGATTCAAAGCGCCATCTGCAGATCTTAACGGGAACTAAGGCTTTATAGGTAGCTATAGCTAGTATAGCTACTGAATATACTCTTTGCATTAGGTATGATACTTAAATTGCTAGCTACAACGTAGCGACTGAAAATTATTAGTTTCTGGGTAGTAATCCAACAACAACACGGAGGATAAACTCGATGTCTGATGTAGATAAAACTCAAAAACCACAAAATGTACACTCGTCATACAGACAAGCGCAAACGCAAGTTGCGGTTACAGGCGACCATATTGTGTGATGTGATGTTGTCAGTATCAAAATACAAGGATTTCGGTGACAAGTTTGCCATAATTGATAATGCTAGACAGGTTCGAATTATTAATTTAATGTAATTATTTTGTTAAAAATATCAAAATTATTTTCTAGAAAAATCCTATAAACTAAATTAGAGAACCTAATTATTTTCTTTTCTTTTTTGCAATAAAGTTGGGATTACAGAGACATCTACCGATAATTGTGAAACTAATATGGTGATAGTTTCTCGGTTAAGAAAAGTAGATGGCGACTCTTTCTTTACTGAAGTTGAGCTTGTTCTAACTGTCTCCCCCCTGAGTCAATCGCTCAACCACCGTGCGGTAACAACTGACGCGTATACTACTAACATCATAGACTACGATTGTTCATGGCATAGACTACTACCGTCATTAGCAGGTATTCTATACTACGTACAGTAAATTGTGCAAAAATGAACACCGCAGAAAACATATTCTATATTGTAAAATGGTTAGTGAGGTGCGTTGATTATTTAAAAAAACCGGCCAAGTGCGAGTAGGACTCGCGCAACGAGGGTTCCGTACAAAAAATATTTAAAGTAATTTTATTATATGACGTAACAAAAAAATTACGGTTGTGTGCTATAAGACGTTGCTTCGTACCAAATTTCAAGATTCTGAGTTCACGGGAAGTACCCTGTAGGTTTTGATTCCCTTGCGAGTGTCGAAAATTTGCGGTATAAACAGCCGTATCTTTTGATTGCGTTAGCTCGTTAGTTTAATTTTTTCACAGCTCCAAAGGACGTAGACCTGAGTATTTGATATAAATTCTAGCTTGATACCTCCACGCGTTCCTGAGAAAAAGGTTCTTGACAGACAGACGGACAGACGGACGGACAACAAAGTGATCCTATAAGGGTTCCGATTTTTCCTTTCGAGGTACGGAACCCTTGAAACATTGATAGCAATTAATGAACAAAAAGTTTTAGATAAAAATATATTAGTAAACTAGCTTATCCCCATGACTTATCACATATGTTATTGAATCTATCCCTGTGCATTTTATGTGAAAGAGTAACAAACTGCCAGAGTTCCATACATACACAAGCTTTTGAATTTATAATATTAGTATAGGATTATTTAGATAGTAAGCTATTTAAGTTCGTAACCACTATTTAAATCAGACGAAGTAGCTCGCAATTAGGAAGTCTAGTCATAGTAATGCTTATTAGGTCTCTCGTTTTTTTTTTAATTTTGGTTTTTGTTAAAATATTTATTAGTCTATTTTATGTGTATTTGTATCTATGTAATTATATACAATTTCGAAATTAATTTCCTTATTAGGGTTCCGTAGCCGAATGGCAAAAAACGGAACCCTTATAGATTCGTCATGTCTGTCTGTCTGTCTGTCCGTCCGTATGTCACAGCCACTTTTTTCAGAAACTATAAGAACTGTACTTGTTAGTTATGTACAAATAATCTTAGTATTATTGCACTAGATACTCCATGTATGGTTAGACTCCATGGTTAACTTGCTATATTGTCTAGGTATGTCAAGTCTATGAAAATAAAATTTAGTTCTGTTCAAACTGCGAATCAAGCGTTTTATTATAGGTTATGGGCCCAGAAAAACGTTTTTTAGTTTCTCGCGAAAAGACTTGCAAGTTTGTGCCGATTAGTCTTCGCAGATTGAGAATACGCTGTGCTATTGAACTGTGAACTGTGGAAGTAAAAATTGACTTGTATGATAGTAAAAATGTCGACGAATTACATCGTGAGTGTGCCAAAGTTAAAAGGTCGGGAGAACTACTCAGAGTGGGCTTTCGCCGCGGAGAATTTTCTCGTTTTGGAAGGAACTTTTGATTACATCAAAGTTACAATTACAAAACCGGATGAAGCCGCAGTTGACGCGAAAACTAAAGCCAAGTTGATCTTGACGATAGACCCGGCGCTTTATGTACACATCAAAGACTCGAAGACTTCTAAAGAGTTGTGGGAGAAACTCAAGAATTTGTTCGACGATTCCGGTTTTACCAGGAGAATCAGTCTATTGAGAACTCTCATATCAATACGTCTAGAAAATTCTACATCGATGACTTCATATGTCACACAAATCATAGAAACTAGTCAAAAGTTAAATGGATCGGGCTTTAACATTAATGATGAGTGGATCGGATCGCTACTTTTAGCAGGATTATCCGAAAAATATTCGCCAATGATAATGGCAATTGAGCACTCAGGCATTGCGATAACAGCGGACGCCATAAAAACCAAATTGATGGATTTGGAGGAAAACAGTGGTGACGCGAGCGGAGCTTTTGCGAGTTTCCGAAAATTTTGTAATAGTGGCAGCACTTCAGGAACTAGAGACAAAGGACATACGTCAAACTCAAATGTGTCAATGTCGAAACCGAAGATTATAAAATGTTATAAATGTAAACAAACTGGACATTATCGTAATCAGTGCACCATTGTTGACAAAGATTCAGTAAATAAGAAGTCTAGTGAACGCAAACATAGCAACGCGTTCAGTGCCGTGTTTTTAAATGGCAGTTTCTCAAAGAATGATTGGTATATAGACTCTGGTGCAAGCACTCATTTAACCGCAAATGAACATTGGATTAAAAATGTTTCTGTCGACCATCCCATCAAAGAAATTGTGGTCGCGAATAAGGAAAAGGTACCGGTTAAATGTTGTGGTGATGTATCGATAACGACTTTGACAGATAACTGTGAGTATGATATAGTTGTTGAAGGAGTATTGTGTGTACCTAGTTTGACCACCAATTTCATTTCCGTAAGTCAACTAATTGCCAAAGGCAACCGAGTACAATTCTCCAATAGTGGTTGTGAAATTTATAACAAAACTGGAGAATTAGTAGGTACAGCTTTGTTGCTGAATGGTGTTTATAAGCTGAGAATGCCTGAAGTTTTGACAGCTGCAGTGATGGACTCAAGTGATATTTGGCATCGCAGACTAGCCCATGTCAACAGCAGTTACCTTAACAGAATGCAGGATGCCGTGGAAGGATTCACACTAGAGAGAAAGACAGATATTTCAAAGTCGTCGTGTGCAGTGTGCTGCGAGGGTAAGCAGAGCCGATTACCCTTTCCACAGAATGACAATAGAAGTAAAGAACTTCTGCATACTATACATACAGATGTATGTGGTCCATTCAATAATGCTTCGATTGGAGGTTCTAGATATTTTATTTTATTTGTGGACGATTACAGCCGCATGATCTTCATTAACTTTATGAAGAACAAAAGTGAAGCTTTTAATCATTTTAAAAGTTACAAAGCACTTGTAGAGAACCAACTTAACAAGAAAATAAAGATCCTACGAAGCGACAATGGCAAGGAATTCTGCAACAAAGATTTTGATGAATATCTTAGGAACTCAGGGATAATTCATCAGAGAAGCAATCCTTATACGCCTGAACAAAATGGTTTGGCTGAACGTTTCAACCGTACTATAGTAGAAAAGGCTAGATGTATGCTTTTTGATGCAGATCTTGATCGAAAGTTTTGGGCTGAAGCGACTAACACTGCAGTCTACTTACAAAATAGGACTGTAGCGTCAACTCTTAATGGAAAGACGCCTTTCGAGATGTGGACAGGCGCAAAGCCTGACGTCAGTCATTTGAGAGTTTTTGGGAGTGTAGTAATGAAACATATACCCAAAGAAAAAAGGCTTAAATGGGACAAGAAGGCTGAGAGAGGAATTTTAGTTGGTTATCCAAATGATGTGAAAGGGTATCGAATCTACAATCCTAAAACTAAGAAAGTTACAACCAGCCGTGATGTAATTATAATGGAAAAACCACAAGCAGTAAAAAATGTTGTTCAGATCGAAGAAAATCCAACAGATTCTACCGTGCATGAAGATTCAGTGGGGGAAATGTCCATGTCAGAGGACTCTGGAAGTGGAGATTACCATGATGCTGATGAGACATATATACCAGATGAAGACTCTTCGGCCAGCAGTGTGGAAAGCGTTGTGAGTAACAAACAATATGATTTGCGTAGGCAGAGAAAACAACCTGACAGGTATGGTTTTTCCAATGCTTGTATCAGTGGTAGTGTAGATGATACTGGTGAACTTTCACTTGAGGAAGCTCTCAAAGGGCCTGAAAAAGAACAGTGGTTAGAAGCAGTGCGTGATGAGTTACAGTGCTTTAATGATAACGATGCTTGGGAAATTGTAAATGTGCCTAAGGGTAAAACCATAGTTCAATGTAAATGGGTTTTACGGAAGAAGTATGACAGTGAAAACAATGTAAGGTATCGTGCCAGGCTAGTCGCTAAAGGTTTTTCTCAAAAATTTGGTGTTGATTACACAGAAACATTTTCGCCTGTAGTTAGACACACAACCCTACGGCTATTGTTTTCATTGTCAGTACAACTGGGACTTGATGTTACACATCTAGATGTCAAAACCGCATTTCTGAATGGTGATCTGGAGGAAACCATCTACATGCAGAAACCAGACTGTTATGAGGTTTCTGGTGGCTCTAACCAAGTGTTAAGACTTAAGAAGGCCATTTATGGCCTGAAGCAGGCCTCTAGAGCCTGGAATAAGAAGGTAGATAGTTGTTTGCTTGAAAATGGTTATTGTAAATCTAAGTTGGAACCTTGTATGTACACAAAAAATGTTGGCAAATACAAGACTATTATAGCATTATATGTAGATGATTTTTTCATATTTTCAAATAGTATGAATGAAAGTGAACATCTCAAGAATGTATTGTCAGGCCAATTTAAAATCAAGGACTTAGGTGAAGTAAAACAATGTCTAGGAATGAATGTTAAGTTTGATAAACAAGAGAATTCTGTAACCTTAAGTCAAGAAAATTACATAAATATATTGTTGCAAAAGTTTCACATGACTGAATGTAAAACTGTTAATACTCCAATAGAGTCGAAGTTAAATATCAGAAGTGATCAGAATGTGAATGATCAAATACCTTATCAGCAGCTTATAGGTAGCTTGATGTACTTATCTGTTTTAACTAGGCCAGACATTACATTTGCTGTGAGCTACCTGAGCCAGTTTAATAATTGTCACACAGATGAACACTGGGGATATGCTAAGCGGGTTCTGAAATATTTAAAAGGGACTATTAATTTTGGTATAAAGTATTGTATAAATGGAAATTCTGAAATAAAAGGTTTTGTTGATGCCGATTGGGCTAATGACACCTTAGATAGGCGGTCATATACCGGATTTTGTTTTGTGCTTGCTAATGGCATAATATCTTGGGAATGCAAAAAACAAAAAACTGTTGCGCTGTCGAGCTGTGAAGCTGAATACATGGCTATTTCAGAAGCCTGCAAAGAAGCCATTTATTTAAGAGCTTTGCAATTCGAAATTACTAATAAAATGTATACTGTAAGTTTGTTTAATGACAATCAGAGCGCACAAAAGCTATCGACAAATCCTGTGCTTCATAAAAAATCCAAACACATTGATGTTAAATACCACTTCACTAGAGAATGTATTTCAAATAACATAGTAAGATTGAGGTACTTGTCAACAGCCAATATGCCTGCTGACTTATTAACAAAAGGTTTGTGCTCCAAGAGGCATTATTCTTTTATGGAGTTATTAGGTTTAGTGTTGATTTAAATTTAATTTTCTTATTGTGATTATTTGAGTGGGGGTGTTAGTTATGTACAAATAATCTTAGTATTATTGCACTAGATACTCCATGTATGGTTAGACTCCATGGTTAACTTGCTATATTGTCTAGGTATGTCAAGTCTATGAAAATAAAATTTAGTTCTGTTCAAACTGCGAATCAAGCGTTTTATTATAGTACTGTTGAAACTTGGTAAGTAGATGTATTCTGTGAACCGCATTAAAATTTTCACACATAAATAGAAAAAAAAAACATAAATTTTGGGGTTCCCCATACATAGAACTGAAAAAAAATTACTTTTTTTCATCATACCTATACGTGTGGGGTATCTATGGATAGGTCATCAAAAATGATATTTAGGTTTTTAATATCATTTTTTTCTAAACTGAATAGATTGCGCAAGAGCCACTTCCAAAGTGGTAAAATGTGTGTCCGCCCCCCTCTAATTTAAAAGTAAGAGGAGGAAAATTCTGCAAAAAATTCAGGATTGTAGAACGTAAAAAAAACTATCAACGAAAATTGGTTTCAATAAGATATGATGTTTAGTTTTTGAGATATGGGACTTTTTCATCAAACTGCAGCAGTAACTTTGCTTTTCATTAACATACTATGAAAAAACAATTTAGTTTTGCGGTTGAGTGGGATTTTACTAACTAATGAATGACAGTTCAAAATATTGTTTGGGGCTACTCGCACACAGGGTTCCATAGAACCCTGTGTGCGAGTAAGACTCGCACTTGGCCGGTTTTTTTTAGATTTATTTTGTACTATCACAATGTTGTCCTTTTTAACACAAAGGTTGACTGGTAGAGAATACCTTGTGGTATTATGTCCGCCTATATACCCCTATTGTACATGAAGTCTAAATAAATAGATAAAATTCGTTATGATTAATTAATGAATTTAATAGTCGGCTATTTCATATTCGATAATATATCAAACAATAATACCAATACAATTAGGTACTGTTCCACAAACGATGGGATCCTGCGTGTTCTGTTGCTTTTTCATACAAGAACTGATGAACGCTACGCTACTGAAGGCGCGAAACACAAAATCAAACACATAATATTTTTATTTTACATAGGCCTACAGGGGCACTTATAAAACGTCGACAAAAAGGTGCTCGGTTTGGGTCGGCGCGGTTCCTATGGAGAAGAATCGGCAAGAAACTCCATGGTTACTCTTTTTAAATCATCACTTTTATACTCATCGAAAAGTTCTGAGCCGATTCAACTTAGGTTGCTATCGACATGCTAAAAAGAAAAGCAGTTATATACTCACAGCCCACATGTGTGCGTTTTCCTCAAACTGCAACACACACATAAATGCAAGATGTTAAATAATGTTTGAGACACTGTCATGTTTTGCCTTAATGGCGTACAAAATATAATTGATTATGTAAGTCTAAATTATCACAATGCTATTTAGTCATACATGCATTACTACATTTACGCTGCGCCCGACCAAGCCCCCGTAAAGTGCGAAAGGGACAACTGCAGCTCAGGCTGATTTTACCTACAAAAATCTTGACCAAAAGACGTTTTGTATTCCGCTGTTTTTTTTTCAACACTAAACTAATCTAAATAATTCGTATATCAGAATTTAGAGGAAAAGTTTACTATGCTTCTGTTACTTTCTTTTTTGTTAAAAACTTATCTAATTTGTGTGATAGTTGTCTGAACATGGCGGTAAAAACGAGCTTTTTTCGGGTTTTTGGATCTTGATAATTCTTTTAGTGATTATGTTTTGAAAAAAAGGAAATGATATAAATGTATTAATAAGACCTAGATTTTTTGGAAAATAATCATTGCTCTAGACGCATTAACCACGAAGAAAACAGCGGAATACTTTTGTATGGAGAAATACCGACTAGAGTCCCTAACACAAGTATTTTACATGGAGCGACTGCCTACCTGACCTGTAAAACCCAGTTACTTTGGTAAGACTGGCAGAAGAATAAATTGTAGTAATAAATAATAATAAAAGTGTAAATCAAACAACTTACATTTTCCTTAAATCTCGATCTATACCCTTTCTAAAAAATATAATTGAAAATGTTTTATCACATCATGTATCTATCATATATTACTATGGTAGGGCAATTAATTGAAATGAAATTGTCAATAATATGGTATTTCATAATATGGTATTACGGTGTTTACATAATTTTGCAAAACTATTTAAAGATCTCTAAATCTTTTTCCATTTTGATGTAGTACATATTTTATTACAATTAGATTTATTTGTAGTTTGTAAATAATGTACTTCAAATTAACTTTAGTATACCGAAGATGTTAGAATATTGATTTATATAGATACCAAGATATTTAACAGTAACACTACATCAAAGACATGGAAGAGCGGAGTTTCCTAACACAGGCACTTTTTAGGGTTCCGTACCCAAAGGGTCAAACGGGACCCTATTACTGAGACTTCACTGTCCGTCCGTCCGTCCGTCCGTCTGTCACCAGGCTGTATCTCATGAACCGTGATAGTTAGCCAGTTGAAATTTCTACAGATTATGTATTTCTATTGATGCTATAACAACAAATAATGAAAACAGAAAAAAAAATATTTAAGGGGGGCCCATACAAAAAAGTTTTTTTTTTGGTTTTTCTAAATAATGGTACGGAACCCTTCGTGCGCGAGTCCGACTCGCACTTGGCCGGTTTTTTGTCTAAAAGGAGGCTCCAAACACAATTCCTTGTTTAAGAAGCTTTTTGTAAAGTATAGTTTTTTTTTTAAAGTATGTTATTAATAAGATCTCTAAATTAGTTAAATAAATCTTAATTTTACCTCTTTATCATTCAACAAATTATTGAATTCTTGCCACTGAAAAACAAAATACATTAAATTGTAAAAAAAACACCTCACCCTAAAACCTCTACACCTCTTTAAGTGTAAGCGCCCCTTTTGTAACTATTTTTGTTTCATGCATATTATTCTTTCTTATTTATTCCACATTAAACTTCCATAGATTATAAATAAATAAATAAATTACCCTTTGTTGCTGTTGTTTTTTTTGTTCATATCCTTTTATTAATTTTACAATACTTTTTTTTACATTAGTACCAGCATGACCCAACCGTTGAAGGTGCGTACATACGGCGACGCATAAACCTTTACATTTCCAGTATAAACTGGCCACGCTTTGCATAGTTTGAATGTTCGCTGTGCGTATGTGCCTTGTTCCCGCCTGAAAGAAGGCTTTTTCATACTTTCTTCAGGTGACCGAAGAAGCGCTTCCTCAACGATTGCTTCACTACATCATATCGTTTATTTATTTACTCACATACTAATTACATTTTTAAATATTTTTATAAAATTAAACAAAAATCCATTTTTGCGTTATTTAAATATTTTGATCGTTGACGGCAACTCAAACTTAAGAAATGAAAACTCTTTGGTAAAAGTTTTCTCTCCATTTTTTTGTTGAGGTTCTAAATTCAAATCACATTGACAGTTTAAAAACTTATGTTGGCCAATCAAAGTCAAGTACCTGGGCGACCGATTTTTGCTCGGGTGAAAATAGAGATAGCGAACCTTGATATTACAACTTTTATCAAAATCGTTAGAGCCGTTTTCGAGTACGAAAAGTTTTGTATATACAACATGTCCCAAAATTCAACGATAAGCCAGCACCGGACGATAGACCTGGCCATGACTACTCGGGGAAAAAAAGAAAAAAAAAACTATCATTTTTTTTTTAAGTTATTGAAATAAAGGAATTTTTTAAAAAAAATGACCTTTTTTATGATATTTTTCACTACCATGACCGCACTTTTTTAAATATTTCTGTTTTTTTTTTTATAGGCAACCTGAATAGCATCTACCACAATTCTTAAAAGATCCAGAATACCTCTAGTTTTTTCACATAAAATGAAACTTAATTTATACATATATATTTTTTGAAGATTTTTTCTTTTATTCAACTTTAACTTATCGTGGTGTAAAAAAAAAGTATGAACACTACTATGGCAAGTTTTTTTTTTTATTAATTGACGCAACTAATCAAGATTCCAAAATGGTATAATACTCTAGGCAAAAAAGTTTAAAAAAAAAATGTGCCTATTATTTCTAAACAGGGGCCGAATGACGGTCAGGTAATAAAAAGCATTAGTTCTTGGAAAATGTTTAATATTTAAACAAATGGTACAAACTATTTCTCGTGTTATTTATTAACATTATAGCAAATGTTCAAATTCACATTCTTCGTGCCAGTTGTATTTTTCGCTGCCTCTCGTGTCCATAGCCCCGGAGGTTGAGTTGCGGCTAGCGTCCGTCTATCCACGACACGTACTTTATGCTAGTGGCCTGTGGGAAACAAAGCATTATGTCACTAGGATTTGTTCTGTCCACCATTTCGTTTAGTGCACCACGTCGCTGCGTTTTATTTAGCTTAAACTCACCCAAGGTTGCTGGCCAGCATGCGCCTGAGACGTGAAGTGTCGGAACACGCTGTTAACCCGTTGTTTAACCGAAACTTGAGTGTAGGCGAAAATTTGAAACCCTTTCCACGTGTAACTACAAAAAGAAATAACAATATCAGTCTCCCAACTTTTAACAATGTCAGTCTGACCAAATAGGTAATTAACTAAAATACGTGAATATGTAATATAGATTTTAGGCACTTACCTTCCTTCGCGTTTTCTTTCTTTTTTATTCTCATTAGTTCATTACTATTCATCACTTTGGACGTTCTAAATTAACTTGTGTAATTATTCGTTTTAAACTATTATCAATATCCTTCATCAATTATATATTTATTAGTATACCCGCAGCTACAAAAATCTTCTAGTTTTAAAATGTGCAACAGCCGCCGCTGCCAGTAACTCGTGCACTCGGCTGCGTGCGGCGCAGTGTGATGCTACGGACATTCGATGGTGTGGTGGAAACTGCCTGATACCGGTTTTTTGCTAATGTAGTTGTTGTCCCGCCGATACCATATTATATTTTCATAATACACACTACATAATCTTATCATATCGTGCACAATATTTATATAATTACTGTTACATATTGACATCCGTTCACTCATCATTTAGGTTCAGTTGAAAACCAGCGTCGGGCATTAGTGTCCGGTATTTTGCTGAACTGAGCCTATTTGGTGCAGCCGTGAGTCACACAATATTTATTGTCTAGTTTTAAGTTTTTTTTTTTAATATTTCCATTTTTATATTGTGTGTACTTATGGCATGTATCAATAAACGTTTTTTCTTTCTTTCTTTCAAATTATTTGCCATCAGCAATAATACACACACACATCGCCTCAAAATGACCGTTTTATTTGTCTTGCATATCTTCTGCCATTAATGTGATCCGCAGCCTGACTGATATTTCGAAGAAGCTCGTCCAATGTCACAATGGGTTTTGAGTAGACCCTGTCTTTAAGACAACCCCAATAGAAGAAGTCCAAGGGGTTCAAATCGGGTGAACGAGGTGGCCTTAAGATAGGACCAAGTCTCCCGATCCAACACCTTGGATACTCTTGATTTAAATATTCTCGTACAGGGCGGGCATAGTGTGCTGGCCAACCATCATTTTGGAGCCACATGTTTTGGAGATCATTTAAGGGTACGTCGTCTAAAAATTCTTTCATGTCATTTTGTAAAACTTTTAAATAACTATTGCCATCTAAGTTTCCTTGTAACTCAAAGGGTTCAATTACTTTTCCATTTTATATTCCGGGTCTATAAGTTAACCTTGAATTGATATTGGGATCTGTCTTGTCTCATCAAGTGCGGATTTTCAAGGCTCCAAATATGTAAGAACCCATTTTGGGCACGCAGTAAAAGTGATTACTGTCAACTACAATTTAACGAATTTGGTTCTTGTTTTGAACTAGTATGGATATTATTTTTTTGTGGTTGATTTTCCTAGAGTATTATACTATTTTGGAATCTTGATAAGTTGCGTCAATTTATAAAAAAAACTTGCCATAGTACTTAGTGTTCAAAATTTTTTTTTACACCTCGATTAGTTAAAGTTGATTAAAGGTAAAAATCTTCAAAAAAATTAGGGAATAAATTAAGTTTCATTAATTTATGTGAAAAAACTAGAGGTATTTTGGAT
This sequence comes from Cerastis rubricosa, assembly GCA_949152445.1. Taxonomy (NCBI): domain Eukaryota; kingdom Metazoa; phylum Arthropoda; class Insecta; order Lepidoptera; family Noctuidae; genus Cerastis; species Cerastis rubricosa. The sequence goes on along the minus strand of OX424548.1, from coordinate 11,586,708 downwards.
TTTTTTAAGATAACAGTGCTATTCAGGTTGCCTAAAAAAAACCAGATATATTTAAAAAAGTGTGGTCATGGTAGTGAAAAATATCATAAAAGGTCTCAATTTTTTCAGAATTTCATTTTAATTATATAACTTCAAAATAAAATGAGATATATATCAAGGCGGGGATTCCACCATAAATGAATATCGACGCCATATTGCCTTTCGGTCGTTAACTGTGCAACATTAATCTTCATTGTTTTTAGATAAGTGGATGGGTAGTTGAAATCACACACAACACTTGACTCAAACTGCAAGTTTATTTCTAATAAACCAGTTACAGGCACTTTCACACTTATAAACTTTCCAGTTGAGCCGCTCATTCACAAACATGGTTGATGTGAGTAGAAGAACGAGTCAAGAAACTACTCACACACTCTTTTGGATCTGTCTTTCAATTATTACAGTTCTTATTAACATAAGTTATAATAATAATAATAATCAATTTATTTTCAGGTTACAACGACCCATAGATAAATACCTTAACCTAAATATACATACTATAACAATTGTGTTAGTACATAAAACTACAAGGTATAATTGCTCACTTCAAAAACTACTTTCAATTCATTAATATTTCAATTCTCTAATCGCGAGCTAGCTCGAATGAGATATCTGGGTGCGCCCGCGGCTCTGAGTGGGCGGATGTACTACACACTCATTAGATCAGTGCAATTATTCATTACATAGTTAGTTCAGTAATACTCCATTAAAACAATACTAATACTTCACAATTAATTATTTTAGTAATTAAACAATACCAATATTCACAAATGCAAAGGCGTTATTAAGTTACAAGCTTAATTAGTAGCTTTAATACTTTTTACAACAATCGCATGCTTAAAACCATTTTCGGCAGATTAAAGGATTAAGTACAAAGAACTGGTTTACCACTAATAAAATACTCTGTAAAATAATCTTATTAATTTTAAGTTTGTAGTTAGTTCTTGAAATTGATTTAATTGTTGCTACAAATTATAAATTCACTAATTGACTATTCGGCGCTCTTTCCCACAAGACTGGGTTGCCGCCTAACAAAATGAGCCATTGTTAAAATCCAAATTGTCATTGCTAAAATCCCAGTTATCATAAAATATTTGCTAATCTTAATTTTGGCTATAGTTCTAGCTAAAGGCTTTTGTTTAATAAATTACAGGCCATCTAAGCTAAACGAATCTATTATTCACGCAGTAGTTAACACACAAGCCTATAGATGGCGTTTAGTCAAATGATTAACATAATAATTATGCTGCCTCCACACAGATGGCATGGCAGGTTCATCAATATTATGACAAATGAGGATTATTAAGTTGATTCTTAATAAGATTAATGAAGTCTTAGCACATAGACGCTCTTGCGGCGACATATATATTCTTTCCTTTTTTTCCCCGAGTAGTCATGGGCAGGTCTATCATGCGGTGCTGGCTTATCGTTGAATTTTGGGACATGTTGTATACATATATTATTGCTCATCTAATTAACTTCAATACAATATATAAACACTTACAAATAAAAACAATTAACTAAAACATGGCAACTTAACACTCTTCCTCAATGCTGTCAGCTAGTAAAGGACCCAAGAGACTAGCAGCATTGCCGTGTATGACGTAGGTTAGCCCCTGGTTAAGATAAAAGCCACCCCAGGGTTTAGAAATTTCTTAAAAAAGGCAGTGAGAACTCGGACCCCACGGCCCCAAAGGTTTAACCCAAACTTGTAGAAAGTACATATAGTTTCCATTAAGGTTACTATATTTTTGCCGCTTGAGGTTTTCTGCAGTGCCAGCAATTCAGTACAATACTATTGCTCGACTAGAACCTTGGGAACTCTAATTTAGGTTTGCATGACATATCATTTGACATTCGCGAGCACCTGCTTTCCACTTGGTAAGAAAAAAAACAGTTTGTTTTGTTGATTTTCTGTAGAACAAATTGATAATCATCATCATCATAATTTCAGCCCAAAAGACGTCCACTGCTGGACATAGGCCTCCCCCAAGTTTCGCCACATTGACATAACATGGGGGTTATGCCATAATCGCCACGCTTGGCAGGCGGGTTGGCGATCGCAGTACGGTTATTACAAAAGCACAGAGAACGCTGCTGCCCATTGTCTGGCAAGTCCCTTAGTCGGCTCTTACGACACCCACGGGAAGATATGGGATGGTGCTGTTCTTTACGTCCGACACCATACAGAGCGAATTGATAATGAACATACCTTATGCGTCTGAGTCAGTCTCGATGGCTGCAAATAAATGAGATATACGGTTATATTAAACGAAAATCTTTTGCTGTCGCAAAAAATGCAGAATATAAATCGTAATTGGTAATTAATATCATCAACCTGGAAAACGTTGTGTCAAAAAAAGAAAACAACTTATTTTTGGAAAAAAAACCGACTTCCAAAAAAAGCACTACAAAAGTCTAAAATAACTTTACTTTCGGTGAAATATAGTCACCGAAAGTAAAGTTATTTTAGACTTTGGTAGTGTTTTTTTTTTTAAAAAGACAAAATAACTTTAGTATCGGAAGTTGGTGGCAAAAAACGCAATGATACTAATATTATTAGAAAGTTTCATTGCGTTTTTTGCCACCAACTTCCGGAAGTAAAGTTATTTTGTCTTTTTAGAAAAAAACACTATCTACCTTACCTTAGACTTTTTTAGTGTTTTTTTTTAAAGTGGGTTTTTTTTGCCACCCGTCTATGGGCCAACCCACGAGAGATTGTCCCAAGCGACTGTAAATATTAAACCACAGCCCTTAATCATTACACAGAGATATGGATACACTAAAGTAACATTTAAGATGAAGATTGTGAAGATAAGTTTAATGAACATACCAGTGCTTCTAAATTTTGCTCATCACTTCCACCGAACCGTAATCCATCCGGTTCAGGAAACACAGACTCATCACTGTCGGCTGCTTCCATCTGAAAAAACGACATATCGATCATTATTCATCATTCTCTTGCCCTTATCCCAATTTATTTGGGGTCGGCGCAGCATGTCGTCTTCTTCCATACTTCTCTATTACTTGTCATCTTATGATACACCTCCTTTCTTGCCATATCATCCTTCACTCAGTCCATCCATCGTTTCTTTGGTTTTTCTCTACTCTTATACCCATCCACATTCATACTCAAAACTTTCCTCAAGACATTTTCCTCATTCCTCTGCATCATATGCCCATACCACGACAACCAATTACTACACATCTTTATTATCACCGATATAGATATATCTAGATAACGCAAGAGCACCTGCAACGGGTGCTCGGCTTAAGCCTTTTATGCTTAACGTGGCTACTGTCGCAGCAAGCTAATTTGTTTAAAACGACAACGTTGCAACTCGGGAACTTAATTCTAGACATTTAAAGAGCAAATACGTAGTCTATTTTGTATATTAACTTGTTTTTTATAGCAACTAAATAGTGCCATTGACTTCATAGCAGGTGGTGTTTTTCATACGGATCCTCCAGTGGTTATACGATATTGAAGTTTTTGATTTTCTCATAGACTCCTAGTTTGTATTGCTTTTGATTAATGCAGGTTGTATGCATGGCTGCTATCTCTTCTCCTATCTTCTTATAATCTATCTATCTATACTAATCTACTATCTATCTCTATACTAATAATATTCCATACTATATATTATTAATAATAAAGCTGAAGAGCTTGTTTTTTTGCTCAGAAACTACTGGTTCGATTTGAAAAATTCTTTCAGTGTTAGATAGCCCATTTATCTAGAAAGGTTATAGGATATATATCATCACGCTACGACTAATAGGAGCAGAGCAGCAATGAAAAATGTTGCGAAAACGGGGAAAATGTGACGCAAAGTTGCGCGGGACTGGTATTATAGTTTTGAAAATAAAATTAATTGATGAACTAAGTAACATTATAGCATTAAAACCCTTTTTATTTATTTTTACCTTTCTTAAAAGCATCGTGATGCGCGTGAGCCAATTTTATTACTCGGCTTGTCTTACCTCCTGAAGTGTAATGAAAACTTTGCACACTTGCTACATATTTTACTATACCTTTTGGTTCATATAATTCAGGCCACCTGAATATGCTGGCTGCTATAATAAAAATAAAACTTTTAATAAAGAGAATTACTCAAAAAACAATGATTTATATCAAGTGGTATTTTTTTCGAGATAACATCAAGATCAGCTTTAGTTTGAAAGAATGCACAAAATTGAGTTATTAAATTTGTCGAAAGTTTTTAACTAAATTTTGGATGGCACTGTATCTGGCCCAAAATTATCCTATCTTTCAAACTAAAACAAACGATACAAGTTCAAAAAATTCATTGTTAATCGGTTGGATTGTTTCGGAGACGAGCGTGTACGAACTGAGTGACACGTGATTTTTATATATTAAAATAAAGTAAATTATAAAGTTTATATCCACTTGCATTCAGTTTGATTTGTTTGTCCTGGAATAAAGAAAACCTTATGTTATAACATAACAGTCAATGGATCCGACAAACTACTAACACTCCAACGACTAAGAGTAACATCTGAGGAAGTCGGCAGTGAAACAGCCTGGCGGTTCGCACAATAAATGTGGAAGCATAGCGCTTTGTTTGGGTCCGTGGAATTTCAAGCATAAAAAGGTGACGCTTCACCGTATCTTTGCCCTCCGATGATAGAATGGGGATGGGGGAATTAGATTGTGTAATTCATAAGCACGCTCCCCGAAATAACTATAGGTATAGGTCTTTAAAGGTGAAGGAAAACATCGTGAGGAAACCGGCATGTCCTAGAAATAAAAATTCGAAGACGTGTGACATTTATACCAACCAGCACTGGGCCCGCGTGGTGGATTACGGCCCGCGCCCTCTCATAGTCAGGAGGCCAGTCTCCCAGCAGTGGGAACATTATAGGCTGATGATGATGATGGCGATCTTTGCGGGTTTGGAGTTTAGCTTAGTTGAAGACACCCACCAAATCGTATTCCTAGAATTTCTTGGCCGCAATTGGCGGATCTTCAAATAAGGTACCTCCTCGGTACTAGCTATCTTTGCCAAACCCATATTTGCATTCTCCTTCGATCAATGCTAAAGATGTCATATGTCACTTAAATCAATGTTATAGATGTATAAACTAATAGTTTTCCGGTACTTCAATTGACAGATGAAAAGTAGGCGTTTATATGTCAATTTATAAACAAAGTGGGCAGAATGTTGGTGTGTTTAAGTTCGACCTAGTTCAGTTCATGACTAAGAGTACTAGTGTAACTCACCCTCTATCCCTCTATTAAAAATAAAGCAAGTTTACTTACAAGCGTGTAAAACGGCGGATGCTTTGGTTTATCATGCTAAAAAAAAAAAACATAATTATACCTTTGCAAATTAATATTTCACACTAGCTGCGTATCATGGTTTCACGTGCACAGAAAGCTGCATTTTTGTCAGAAAAACCGGGACTAGTGCGAATCAAGGAGACAAGATGAGGCTTCGTGGCTGCAATTCAAAAATTCCTTATGGAAAACCAACCCTTAAATAAATAAGTCTATAACACGACGCCTTACGCCATCTACCGGAGTGTGTGCACAACACTACGCCACCCGAGTAGATCGCAACACAAACAGGATCAATCATCGATATGACGATAACATCCTCATCATAACAGCACTTACAGACTACTAGCGACATCTAACATTCGACGTGTGAAGTGTCCGTGACGTCAACGAAGGTTACAACCACATACAAGCATGTGATGGTGAAGACACACACTAATCTGTGAAAACCGCATATATAAGCCCGCACCAACGAAGAACGACTGACTCGCTACTTAGAAGGCACAGTGGTCGATAGCCCCGCAGTCATCACTGTTGTCATAAGCAAGCTTGACCTGAGCGGAGGCCCCGTCGCCCTCAGGAATAGCCTAACTAGGAGGTGAAGGGATAGGATAGCCCCGCAGTCCATCCCTAGAACCACTCATAGTTTTAACCGTAATCTTACTTTGTTTGTTAAAGTCTGTCAAGTGTTTTTGAAGTAAAGAGAATAAACTCCTATTTGTCATCCAACGTTGGTTTTATTCCACCGCCACCATTATATTGGCGCCCAACGTTAAAATCTTCTTCCACCCGCAACAATTATATTGGAGTACCCACATTTTCGACGGTGTACCCACATATTGGCGGATAAACAGAAGCCTACCCTCAAGATAATTAATAATATTTTGACAGTATTGACATGTCTGAGAAAAAACAAGAGATGGTGGTGATGACTCAGGAACAATTCACTGCACTCATAACAAAAGTGACAGAAGCGAACGAAAGTGGAAATAGACATTTTAAAAGTTTTGCTGCGTGCACAAAGCGTTACGACGGTAAACGAAATTTCGACAAAGTTGAAGAATTTGTGACTAGTATATCAGTTTACAAAAAAATTGAGAAAATCAGTGACGAAGACGCCTTGGAAGGTTTAACTTTGTTGTTGTTTGGGGCTGCTGCAACGTGGTGGAACGGTGTGAAAGGTGACATTAAAAAGTGGACCCAAGCTCTCGACGCCATTAAATCTGCTTTTGCACCAAAAATGCAGCCACATGAAATTTATTTGGAAGTGTACTCGAAGAAGCAAACAACGGAAACAATAGACACGTTTGTGTGTGAAAAACGTGCCTTACTTGCTCAGTTACCTGCAAAGAGGCATAAGGAAGAAGAACATTTAGACTATGTTTACGGACTTCTCAATCTAACCTATAAAAAGGAGATTGCTCGCTCGGAAGTGAAGACATTCGCTGAACTTCTGGATCGTGGTCGTCATATTGAGAGTCTGCTCAGGGAAGCTGGAGAGATAACGGCACCAACACAATCTGAACGGAAGCCTCTTAAAAGATGTTCTTTTAGTGGCAAGAAGGGTCATCTTTTTGACGTATGTCGCAAAAGGTTGGCAGAGCAAAAAGAAACGGCAGTTTCAGCAGAAAAGAAGCCAGTCATCACGTGCTATGGATGTGGAGCACCAGGAGTTTACAGAAGCAACTGCAATACCTGTAAAACCAAGGAAACGCCACCCAAGCCTGTTGCATTTTGTGCAGTACAAAATACCTTAAAGATTCAAGCTAAAATACCGACGATAAAGGTAACCATAAAAGGGGAAGAAGGCTATGTATACATAGATACTGCTGCCCGTCGCAGTATTGCCAGTATGCATCTGTATAAGACGTTGTTACGTAAAGGAACACAGTTTGACCAGCAAGTAACTGACATCAAATTAGCAGATGGAACGGTGAAAACGTCAAACTTGTTGACAACGACAACTGACATACGTATTGGAAAACGCACATTACCAATAACATTGTCAGTCATACCAGAAGCTATTGACAACCGTACGCTGTTAGGTATCGAATTCCTAGAACAGGCAGGAATGATACTTAATGCACCGCAACGCAGTTGGAACTTCATTGACGAACCAGAAACAATGTACAACTTCATCCAACTCAACAATGACGCCATACCAATGAAAGCAGTGAAGCGGATATCATTTGAAGTAAAAAAGGAACCAGTAGAAATAAAGGCAGTGTCGGAGTTCATCAGTTGGGCTAACGAGCTAGACATGTTGTCACCGTTACCCATAACACCGTCAGTATCCGACGTACAAGACAGTCCACCAGGAAACAAACGACCAAAATGGACACTACATAAATTAAACACGCCACCAGGTCCTACACGACCACGAGAACCCGCTGACAACAAATCTTGTGTGGATCCACGTATTGTTTATTTACCAATAAATCCTACTTCTTTGTATTCTGTTGATTTTTGTTTAAAACCCGATGAAGGAACCATACTTACAAACAATGAGCAAAAGATGTTCAATGAATTGTTAATTGAGCACAGCGACATCTTTGAGAAAAACACGGAACCAACTCCATTTACACAACATAGAATCGACACAGGCAATCATCCTCCTATTAGTGTAAAGCCCTATAGGTTGTCACCAACAAGGCAAAAGCAACTAAGAGAAAAGCTGGATGATATGATAAATGATGACGTCATCGAGGAATGCGATTCCCCATGGTCAGCACCTGTAATTCTAGTCCCGAAAGGAGAAACCGATGTTCGAGTTTGCGTAGATTATCGACGACTCAACGAGATAACTAAACCAGACAGATATCCTTTGCCTCGTATTGACGACTTATTACATCAGGCAAAAGCGATGCCATACATGTCAACAATTGATTTACAGTCAAGTTACTGGCAGATTATGGTACATCCAGATGATTACGATAAAACAAGCTTTGTATCACCATTTGGAACGTTCCGTTTCAAGCGAATGCCATTCGGTCTTCGAAACGCGCCTGCTACGTTCCAAAGATTAATGGACAAATTCATACAAGGATTGCACGCGAAGTGTGTATTAAGCTATTTAGATGATCTTATTATCAGATCAATTACTTTCAGTCAACATATAAAAGACTTAAGAGAAGTATTTATTAAACTGAGAGAATACAAGCTACGAGCCAACAGAAAGAAATGTAAATTTATGTGTTCAGAAATTAAATATCTGGGCCACCTTATAGTTTCAGACGGTATCAAAACAGACCCAGAGAAAATCTCTGCTATTTCAAACCGTCAGGCGCCTAAAAACCTAAAACAATTAGTATCATTTTTACAAACCGCATCATGGTATCGGAGATTTATTCATAATTTTGCAGACATTGCTAGACCACTTACTAACCTAACGAAGAAGAAAATAACCTGGAAGTGGGAACGAGAGCAACAAGAAGCATTTATGAAATTAAAAAATGCCTTGACTACGTCACCAGTGTTAAAACAGGCAAGTGACGATTTACCCTTCGCTATTAAGACTGATGCCAGCCAGTATGCCATTGGTGCAGCTTTAGTGCAGGGGGAGGGGGATAATGAGCACCCTGTTGAATACGCAAGTAGGCTCTTAACACAAGCTGAACGCAATTACAGTGTCACAGAAAAGGAAGCACTAGCCATAGTATGGGCTATTTCAAAATTTCGTGGCTATATAGAAGGAACAAAGTTCATAACTATTACAGATCATCAACCGTTGAAATGGTTAATGAATCTTAAAACACCAACTGGTCGCTTAGCACGATGGGCACTACAGCTGCAACCATACGAGTTCAAAATCCAATATACTCCAGGACGAACTAATGTAGTAGCTGATACATTGTCTCGACCGCCGTGTGAGCAGCACGAGGGAACATGCTTAATATGTAGCACAGAGTTAGATCTACCTAGGTACAATGAAAAGCAGTTAAGAGATGAACAAATGAAAGATGAAAACCTTCAAACAATAATATCAATATTAGAAGAAGGAAAAGAAATACCAAGTTATGTAGAATACATTAAGAAAGGGTACCTAGTCCATAAAGGTGTCCTGTATCTTTACATGCCGGAACAAGAAAACGACAATGCAAAGCTAGTAGTTCCACGTCATGAAATACAAAACGTTCTGAACGCTTACCATGACTCACCTACTGCTGGTCATATGGGAGTAGAAAGAACCATACAACGTATAACAAATAGTTTTTATTGGACGGGACTACGAAAAGATGTTATAAAATACGTAAAAACATGTGTTGAATGCCAAAAATATAAGCCAACTAATAAGAAACCAGCAGGCTTATACCAGTCCACCCCAAACTCTCAACGATTTGAAGTATTATCCATCGATCTTTTTGGACCTTTACCAAAGGGGCCATCAGGAGAAAAATGGATTCTGATCATAGAAGATACTACTTCGAGATGGGTAGAATTATTCCCACTAAATGAAGCAACTAGTGAAAATTGTGCCATCATTTTACTCAATGAAATATTTCTTCGGTATGGGTTGCCTAGGAAAATTATCAGCGACAATGGAGTACAATTTATATCAGCGATAATGCAAAAACTAGCATATTGCTTAGAAATTCAACAAATATTCACACCCGTATACCACCCTGAACCAAATGTGGTTGAAAGGAAAAATAGGGACATGAAGTCACAAATTGCAATTATGGTGAAAGACAAACATAAGAACTGGCCATTAACTTTACCAGCAGTAAGATTCGCAATGAATACAGCTAAGTGTCAAACTACAGGCTTCTCACCATCTTACCTTACATTTGGGAGAGAATTGCGTACACCATATGAGTTGACACATGATCTAAGCTCGGTTGTAAAATCAGAAAACTTTGTCGCAGAAATCACCCCAAAGTTAAAACAACTAGTCCAAGACTTGGAGCTAGCAAAAGAAAATATAGAGTGTAACAAAGAAACGACACGCCAAAGAGCAAATAGTAAAAGAAGACCTGACCCAAATTACGAAGTTGGAGACTTAGTCTTGATAGAATCTCATCCCGTTAGCAACATCGATAAACAGTTTACTTCGAAATTTGCTCCTCGACGAGATGGACCGTATGTTATATTAAAGAAACATTTAACCTCCGCTTATGAAATTGCTCACGCAGAAACTCCGGATAAGCCTATTGGAAAGTATCATACATCAGCAATAACGAAGTTTGAAAACAGAGACAACGTGATATCCAAACCAACTTATCCGATACGCCGAAGAGGAAGGCCGCGCAAACAAGCTGGTGCTGGTACTCAGTCGAGACGACCATAGAGTACCAGAGGGGGAGAATATAACACGACGCCTTACGCCATCTACCGGAGTGTGTGCACAACACTACGCCACCCGAGTAGATCGCAACACAAACAGGATCAATCATCGATATGACGATAACATCCTCATCATAACAGCACTTACAGACTACTAGCGACATCTAACATTCGACGTGTGAAGTGTCCGTGACGTCAACGAAGGTTACAACCACATACAAGCATGTGATGGTGAAGACACACACTAATCTGTGAAAACCGCATATATAAGCCCGCACCAACGAAGAACGACTGACTCGCTACTTAGAAGGCACAGTGGTCGATAGCCCCGCAGTCATCACTGTTGTCATAAGCAAGCTTGACCTGAGCGGAGGCCCCGTCGCCCTCAGGAATAGCCTAACTAGGAGGTGAAGGGATAGGATAGCCCCGCAGTCCATCCCTAGAACCACTCATAGTTTTAACCGTAATCTTACTTTGTTTGTTAAAGTCTGTCAAGTGTTTTTGAAGTAAAGAGAATAAACTCCTATTTGTCATCCAACGTTGGTTTTATTCCACCGCCACCATTATAAGTCGTATTATTCGTTCGCCTAGGCATTGTCTGGAAAGGCTTATAATACTGGGCCAGGCAGAAGGTCAACGCAGGACCAGGCAGGGCACCGGCTAGATGGGTAGACGCAAGCAAGGAGGCTGCTGGAGGCACCTTATACCTGTCTGATACATGTTTTATAAATACTTACTATAGGCAATCCGTTTGGAGGTCTTATCCCCGAGTCCTGGTCCGAAAGAGCCGGATGGTACTTGTTATCATTGGTAGGCTCGTACTGAAAGAGGAATGGCAAAATTTTAGTTGAGACAAAAATTTAACGTCTTAAGACGAGATGTATACCAAAAAAAAATACAATATTTTATTACATAAACATGTAAAATGTCTTTCAAACACGCAATGGCGGGAAAAACACATGACTTTTAAAGTTTTAACGGGTTTTTATATACAGACATCTTGACAGATAAAATACTTGTTTCTGTAAGCCATAGAAACCATCCCATTTCCAAAAAGAACTGAATTCGAAATGTCACGTCTTGGAATCATCTATGGCTTATAATGTATCATCATCATCATATCCGCCCTGAATCACCCACTGCTGCGTACAGGCCTACCTTTCGTATACTGTTTGTTCAAGTTTTAATTATTTTTTAGTTTTAATGGCGAATGCAATACGCCATGGATGATTCCAATACGTGACATTTCGAGTTCAGCTAATGCAATTTACTGGGGCTAGCCAATACTCTTTTCATAAATTATTTCCAATAATTATAATATGTAACTCTGTATTATTTTCGTAAAGTTTGTATTCCTCAAAGTGTTGGGCACAAGTATGTTGTATTTCACCCACATTTTGTTTGTTTTTTAGTAATATTTACACCCATATCCTAAGAACCAAATGAAATCCATTTTTGGATTTAGTCGAACTGTATTGACATGACAACAGTTGAAAACACGCACCAAATCGTAATCCTAAAATTTCTTGGCCGCAATTGGCGGATCTTCGAATAAGGCACCTCCTCCAGCTATCTATATTTGTCAAACTTATTGTTGCATCCTGCTTCAATCAATGATGAAGATGTCTAATACCAGCCATATCACTTCATCGTTTCAGCCAATACCGGGCGTCCAGGCCACCTTTACTCTCCACCATGCATCGCGGTTTTCTGCGTCGCTCATCCAGGTGTTTCTCGTGACTTTGGTGATGTCATCGGTCCATAAACTTTTGGACGTCCTGAGTTTCTATGACCTTACCTTAGTCATCACTATCATCATCAATCGACAACAATCCAGTCTTGGACATAAGCCTCACCGATCGCACAACTGTCAGCTTGATCTCGCCAACTCTCATGCAGTCTCGCCTAGTGGGCGTTCCTCCTTACGCTTGCCGATTCGTGGACTGACCACGTCTATTTAATTAGTACCATGGTCACCAGTGGGTCACAACTCCTTACTCCAGCAGCCCTTTACTTGAGACGCATTGCTCTGTAAATTAATCACTAACCGAGGAGAAATCCAGGTGTCGGACTTGTTACTGGAACTGTCCTGGTGGAATTATGGAAGTCCTGATGATTTGTTTCTTACCTTTGGGTTTTTGTAGGGTTTTTCTTTTGGTTTATGATGGTGTACTTTGAGCCCGAGGGTCTGAAAATAGAGGAGAATTATTATTTTTTTATATTAAGGTAGACAGCTTCAATTTTGCAACTATAATTATACGCCCTTTATTTGTCACATGATCTGGTACTTTCTTTTTAGGGTTCCGTACCCAAAGGGTCAAACGGGACCCAATTACTGGGACTTCGCTGTCCGTCCGTCCGTCTATCCGTCTGTAAGTAACCCAGTTGAAATTTCTACAGATGATGTATTTTTGTTAATGCTATATCAACAAATACTAAAAACAGAATAAAATAAACATTCAAGGGGGGCTCCCATACAAAAAAGTGTTTTTTTGTTCGTTTTTATAAATAATGGTACGGAACCCTTCGTGCGCGAGTCCGACTCGCACTTGGCCGGTTTTTTTTTAGTTTCCCTACACTATGCATTTCTTCTGTATACTGCGTGCGTTTACAAATATTTTTATTCACATACAAAGCGGATTGACCCGGAACAACTACCTATGGGCCATTTCAATATTTGATCTGTGCCGGGATCGAACCCGCGGCATTCAGCTAGCAGCCAGTCGTTTGTAAATTAATATCAGTTTAGCATTAACCCAGCAGCATTATAACCCCTAAAATCGCATATAGTCTAATTAAAAAAACTGTCACAACACAAATGTTACGTAGCCGGGTCCAACTGTTTAAAGCGATTTCCGAGGAAACGAGGGATTTTGATCTGTAATGGATGGTAAGTTGACGCCAGTTCGACTCGACTCCTGGTAAAGCATTAAAGAGAGCTCTATATCATGTTCCTTACGGCAGATTTTTCAACACAGCCATAAAGTGTCTTTCAAGTAAATATTTAACATTCTAGCGTATGACACACAACTTAAAGATCCCATTTCAATGCTTTCTTGTAGAGGTGCAGTGGAGTCTGCGTTGAGTTAGTTTTATGAGCCAAGCCAAATGGACCAATGGACCACAAGTCATAATCTGCCTAGCCTTTTCCGAAATTTATTGGGATCGGCTGCAAGTCTGACCATCATCATCATCATCATCATTTCAGACCAAAAGACGTCCACTGCTGGACATAGGCCTCCCCCAAGTGTCGCCACACGCCATTTTGGGGGGTTTTGCCATAATCGCCACGCTTGGCAGACGGGTTGGCGATCGCAGTACGGTTGTTACAAAAGCACAAAGAACGCTGCTGCCCATTCTCTGGAAAGTCACATAGTCGCCTCTTACGACACCCACGGGAAGATATGGGATGGTGCTATTCTTTACGTCCGACACCATACAGAACCAGTCTTACCAGATACAGTTGAATACCAGCATTTTACATGGAGCGACCTATCTGACCTCCACAACCCAGTTAACACTGGGTAATACGGTAACCCTTGGTAAGACCGGTTGTCAGACTTTCGGGCCACTGACTACCTGTAACGACTGTCAAAGATCTACAAATGACATTGAACCACAAGTAATCATCAGAAAAGAAAACAGTACTTACATCCACATTTTCATCATAAAAAAATTCCGGAAGTCTACCTTGAGGATGAACCCGGGTGTATAAATTGACAAATATACAGTTCATAAGTATCCATGTTGCTTTACCCATGTCGTAGACACAGTGAATTATAAATCCATCTAGAGATACTGTCCGGAACGGATGCTGAGTGATTGGAATGTAAAATGAATCAAAGCTAAAGCAATGATTGGTTTTTTAGTTTGTCACTTACATTAATATCATGATTATCTTTTTCTTGCCTGTTTTTACGCATGGCAAATCATCAAATGACCCCTCCTGCTCTGGGCGGAGCGGAAGGGAATGTCAGACTTGTACTGACTAAAACCCATCCATGTTCCTTCTTAGCCCTTTGTGTTCCAGGGCCACGGTATCTCTTTCGAACAGTCCCGAAGGCTGGCAGGCATCGGCTCTCTCGGAACCCTTCCGATTAGCTGACATCTCCTTGAGGCGCGCGTGGAACACGAACGCGCCATCGACACGGCCTGTCGTCATAAGACGGACGGACGGTGAACTAGATAATTTTCTTGCCCTTGCTTCGTGTTACTTGGGGTCATTGCAACACGTTTTGTCTTGTATTCCCTCTTGTCAACCGTCTCGGTATCATCTACTCCTTTATATTCTTATATTATATTATATTATATTTATATTCTTCTTTATAACTTTATATTTGGGTTCGATGGCTTCTTGCTACCCTGGAGAGATTTTATGGGTCTTACGGATTGATGATGGTGATGAGATGAGGTTCACAATAGTTCTATGCAGACAGCAGTAGCGAGCCTATTGCCATCAACCGGGCACTAATCCAGCCTCTGTGATTGCTACTGATGCTACTGCTACTGCTTCCTGACGAAAAACCCGAATAATGCTTTGCCCACCCTAGGAATCGTAACAAGGACTTCAAAACTAAGAGAACAGGTTCCGTGTTAAACAAAGAAAGTACACTTAAATAAAAATGAAAAGCACTTTTATACCTGTTTTCCTCGCTTTAACAGTTGATCAGAGAGCAAATTAGGGTACATCTCTGACTAGAATAGAATGGACCTTCCATTCTACTCGATCTATTGAAAAAGAACTGACGGTAAAGAAGGAAATAAAGGCAAAAAGAGGTATCGATTTGGCCAATGAACAGCAGGAATCAGAAGGTCTGGTCAAAATAAGCCACTAATAACTTGGTCATGGTTAATAAGCTAGGGTACTCCGATTTAACGGAGGAGCTGCTGGCTAAATAGTAACAGCAGCTCGGGTCGATCTTCAGGTTAACCCGCGTTTGGTTGGCCTGTAGATGGACTGTGGAACCCAAGCCACCCATTACATACCGAGTTTTCTCCGTGCCTCGGAAAGCACGTGAAGCCTTTCGCCCCGGGTGTCATTTGTAGATCTTTGACAGTCGTTACAGGTAATCGGTGGCCCGAAAGACTGACAACCATTCTTACCAAGGGTATCGTATTACCCAGCACTGACAGTGTTGTGGAGGTCAGATTGGCAGTAGCTCCATGTAAAAAACTGGTATGAAGCTGCATTTGGTTAGACTGAAAGCCGACCCTAACATTGTCGGGCAAAGGCAAGCAAAGTTAGGCAGGTGTTAGGCAGGCGTTCACCTACCTAAGGTATTCTAATATGATAAGTTGGTACTTTGTTGATAAAAACATGATTTTACATGATATCTGCCCGGTTGATGGCAATATGCTCATCCCTTTTTACATGGGCAGACAAGGGCCTTTAACATAACTGGGGAAATGTGGGTGCACCTCTATCTAAGGGTATTCAAGACGTGATATGGTTTAAACTGGTTAAAACCTATCAATAACTCTTGCAACGGGATATTTACCATGTTTATTATTTGTTTTGAGTTCCCGATATTTCGGCGTTGTTGCAAACGCCATGATCACGGATAAACTGAAGTTATTGCGGGTGGGTGTTTATGTGCAGACAAAACGGTCTACCCTCTTTCTTCTTCGTTTTTTGTGCTCCGTACCACTACCACTGTCACTTACAACTTGATTCTGTTCCCGATAGACGAAACTCTCTGAAAACCTACTACCCAATTAACTCACAGGAATGCTGTAAACCTTCTACCCAATTCTGTTTAGCAGATTGCACCTGTAAAGCGATAGCTAACGACAAATTGTAAAGTAGAAGCTTTATGGCCCGTTTTCAAATTCAAAAATCTTTATTTCGGGCTGAGGCCCACATAGGGTTACTAACATACATGCTTAAAACTAAGTGTTAGTAAACAACACGATACGGTGACACATATATAACCGACATTCTGCATAGTTCTGAAAAAATGGCTTATTTCGCATAGCTTTTATTCCATAGCTGAATTTCTCAAATAAACTTATGGTCAATCACCAGAATGCAAATCAATACCGGAATGCATTATAGAGAATTACCTCAATTATAATAATTTATGATGTTGTTTATTTAAAAATGTTAAGATTTATTTTATTGTTTTTTTTATTATGTTTTTTTTTGTTTTTGTTTTTATTTATTTAATTTAGTTTTTTTTTTTTTTGGTTTTTGTTTTTTTTTTTGTTATGTTAAGATTTTTTTTGTTTGTAGTGTTTATCAGCAAAATTTGGTTTTGTGTTGAGTCTATTAAACTTAAAACATACTTTACTAAGTTATCTATAGTTTAATATTTGTGTTCCCATAAGTGTTGTGTGTTTTTAACAGTTTATTTATTAATGTTTGCATGCCATTTTATGGCGAAATGTGTCACTGCATTGTACTCTCACATTTACTGCAAATAATTAATTTTGATTTGATTTGATTTGACAGCAGCAAACCACATATGGACAGTCCACTCTGTCAGCAATTTTTAGAACCCCGTGTCCCTGTGTTTCTGTTTTCCATGTTTTCACTAACACAAGACAACTAAATGAAAGCCTAATTTAAAACGTCAACGTTCCGCTTAGCTCAGAGAGTTTAAATTCCAACAGCACAATAATATTGAACGCCTGTAATCCCAGAAGGTTCAGGCAGAGGAGTACTTAATAGTACACCCACATTTCACCAGTTATGTTTCAAGTCTCATGTAACAGGGAGCGAGCCTATTGCCATCAACTGGGTACAAGTTCAGACTCCGTGGCTGCTTCTGAGAAATTCGTGAAAAGCCCAATAACAATTTGCCCGACTTGGAAATCGAATCTGGGACCTCATGATCAACAGTCACGCTTGCGACCACTAGACTAACGAAGCAGTTCATCATTATCATCATCAGACTATATTGTTCCCACTGCTGGGACACAGGCCTCCTCTCAATGAGAGGAAGTGGGCTGTAGTACTCCACGCTGGCCCAGTGCGGGTTGGTAGATGTCACATGTCTTCGAAATGCTGGTTGTTTCCTCACGATGTTTTGTTCTCTTCACCGTTTTTGAGGGCAGCGGTGATGAAATAAATTACACAAAGTAATGCGCCTGCCTGGGTCCGCACCCACGGCTTACTGCTCGTAAGTCGGGGCTGCCACCACTGGGCCTCCGCTGCTCTCTAACGAAGCAGTTAATTCAGGTGATTTGGGCATTAATTTCCTGAACATGGCATAATTCTTTTTTTTCTCATTCTGACTTTGTAGAGGTACAATGATATCTTTTGGCATGTGACCAAAATCCGAACTAACGCCAATCCTTGAATTACTGTAGGCAATATAAAATCTAGCAACTCCCACTTGGCAAATTTCCGCTCCATTATTTTTATCAAAACTTTTAGGCCATTCGTTCACGACGACTTTTTCTAGCGATGCTGTTGCGCATCGGTGCTGTATCGCTGCAAACGACCGATTGTTGCCTTGACGCAGTCCACTTCAGGGGGCTCTCTCAGCCCAAAATCCGTTGTTTCGGCCGAAGTTACGGCCGTTTCTTACTCCGTATCATTTACGGACATAAGATTCGTTGGGGGCTGGAACTAAAAATTTATAACAAAAATATTGGACAGTTGTCCTTACTCCCGAAGTGTTTTCAAAACTCATGAATCTGGAAATATTAGGGAGTAGGGTTCATTTCGAAGTATAAAGCTAGTGACGAAAGGAACCGTATTTTCGTTGACAGACTTAGAGAGTAGACCCCCAGAACTCGTTCACAGGCATACCAGAAGGCCTACCATAACGTCTTAAAACATTATTGTTCTACTCCTTATCCAGTGTGGTAAAGAGATGGCGCTAGACATCCTGTATAGCTCCGTCTCTTTTCCACACTGGAATAAGAGCAAAACAATACTGCTTAAAGACGTCATGGTAGGCCAGCTGTATCTACGCTGAATCGCGTTAGCATCACGACTGAACCACGACAGCACTCACACCCACATCTATAGTCAAACTAAAGTCATTACTTGAGTTGAAGTAATTCCTTACGCAAACTGATTTATGCAATGAACAAGAATTTTAACAAAATAGGGGCCGTCAAAGCTAAGTTAAGAATTCTAAATTTTGACAGTTCCAACTTCAAGCAATTACTAAACTACAGAATATAAATCGTATCTCAAATAATGACTTTTACGTTTAAGTCGGCGACAGAATCGCGACAAGCGACTGCATCGCGGCCGTTTTGCGTTCGCATCGCTGCATCGTTACAAAAAGTCGTGGTGGGCGTATACCCTTAAACATAACCACGACTGCTAAAGCGTCTATATCTTCATTGTTTCTGTACCAAAAACATTTTATCACACCTAAGTTTCTTTTAAGCCGCTTTTGCCGTCCCAACACTTTTTCTGACGTTGTTTGTGTTCAGAAAAACCCTGGCCATAAGATAAACTAAATTTCTCGCTACGCCAGCGTTTAAACGTTTTCCTATCAGCGATACTAACGCATTAAGCGATATTTATCTAGCCATTACCCCATAAAGAATCCTGTGCTCCTGTAACGCGATCCCGTTTTAGACCGTCAAGATTGAATTTCTTTCGTGTAACTGGGTTTTTTGTTAGACTGTGTTAGTTTTTATAAGTTGGGTTTATTTGCTTGTAAATTATTTTATTTATGAGCGTTTATACCTTATTTTATACAAACTTTCGAGTCCTTATTTTCCGAAATGACTAAAGTTTTTTTTTTATTTTATGAATTGCATCTCGCAGTTCAACCTAGGAGGTTGTCGTCTGCTTAACCGGACTATCCTGTGGGTGCCTTAAGAGTAAGGCCTCCAGCCAGGGCATAAAAACTTACAAACTAAGCGACTATACGCTGAGGGCACCCCCTGTGGGGTACGAGCCTCGGCTCAGGGCGTCGCTGGGGGAGGACTGCATGGGGACAGGCTGGATCTGAATGATATCATTATTTAGGAGCTGATTTAAAACTGCTGGCACAGCATCGCGGGCTGGCTCGAGCGAGGGTCGGGGAGGGCATGGACCGGGACGTCGCGACGGACCTCGACGGCGAGGTCGGAAAGACGGCGGGTTGTGTCTGTACTTTTTAGGAGTGCTAGTCTCTTTGCTACTCTCCTGGAGTAGGGTGATAGCATCATCGGGAGTGACGAGGGTATGCCGAGGACGGCGTACTGTACTAATGCGCGAGGGTTCGTAACGGGCGGCCGCTGCGATCAGGGGATTACGGTGTTTACTGGCGTTATCAAAGAAACGCTTCGAAAGACGTTTCATAAACTGAAGGACGGTGGGCATTCTAAGGTCTACGTGTAGACGGTCATTACGGACATAAAAAGGGGCTCCCGTGACTCTACGTAAGAACCGGTTCTGCAAGGTTTGCATCCTATGGATGTACTTAGGCTTGGTGTGAGCGTACACGACGCCGGCGTACGTCATAATGGGGCGGATCACCGCGGTGTAAAGGCGCAACTTGAACTTGAGTGACAACTTGCTTTTTGTCGAAATCATGAAATGAAGCCTACCCATAGCAAAGGCAGCTCGGTCGCGAGCTGCTTTGATGTGAGCCGCGAAAGACAGGTGGTTGTCAAGTAAGACTCCTAAGTACTTGGCTTGCTTCTCCCAAGGGATAGGCTTACCGTACATAGTGATCGGGCTGAGCGCGGGTGGCTTATTCTTACGCGGTTTAGAGAAAAGAACTGCCTGGCTCTTGTCGGGGTTCACCTCGATTCTCCATTTCCGGAACCAAGCACCTAAGACGTTGGCTGAGGTTTGGAGGGTGCTGTAAATAGCGTCGTGACTACGGCCAGTGTAATAGATGGCCATGTCGTCCGCGAACAGGGCTATCTGTGCCTTCTTGCTCTTGGGGATGTCACTGGTGAACAGAGTAAAGATAAGGGGAGAGAGCGGGGAGCCCGGAGGGACTCCGGCTCTAATGGGGTGGGGGGAAGACAGTGCCTTCCCGATGCGATAGCGGAAGGTGCGATCCGACAAAAAGTCTCGTAAGATGAGCACGAGACGGTCTGGCACTCCCAGTTTGTACAGCTTATATAATAAGCCGTTGTGCCAGACTTTGTCGAATGCCTTTGCCATGTCGAAAAACAACACACCCGTCATCGCTCCACGCTGGAAGCCAGCGCTCAAGTGTTCTACGATGCGGTGGGCCTGTTGAATGCAAGAGTGTCCGGTCCTGAAGCCGAACTGTTCGTTGGGGATGAGACTCTTAGCCTCGGCGAAGTCTTTGAGTCGCTTATACATAAGTCTCTCGTAGATTTTTCCGAGTGCATTCAGGAGACTGATAGGCCTGTAGCTCGAAGGCTTAGACTTGGGTTTGCCTGGCTTGGCGAAACCGATGACAGTGGCCTCTTTCCATATTTGGGGAAACGCGTTGTTGCTCAGGGCGCCATTGAAGATGGCCGCCATTAACACGACGAGCTGAGCGGGGAGGAGTTTGAACACCCTATTGGTGATTCCGTCGGAGCCGGGTGCTTTCCGCGGTTGAAGTTTGCTAATGATGTCTTGCACTTCGTCAGCTGTGACCGGAGGCAGAGGATCATCAGGGTCTTCTTCGGGGGGCAGGGCGGCTCTACGTTCGACGAATGCGTTCACCTCATCGAGATGTCGCTTGTCTACTGGTTGCGAGCTGGGGGAGCACTGGGACTCCAGGCTGTCGGCTAGGCATTCGAAATGACTGAAGCGATTTTAATGATACTTTATACGCATGTAGCGACCAACAAAAAGCAACTTACTACAAAAAGTACTAAGAACTAACATCAATTTCCTACATGTCACATGCAAAGTTTACATCGACTTAAGAGTATATAGAAAAACCCGACTACAACTGTCGGGCAGTTGCCTACCAGACACAACACCTGTCTGGTCGGAGGATCCTCCCTTTTTTAAGGAGTATCGAAGAACTTTACACCCTGTTCCTCACACCCCTAAACGCATAAGCAGGATACAGAGAGGTCTAAAAAGTTACTAAAAATATTTTCAAAAAATAGTTCTACAGCTAAATTAGACCGATTATAAATCATCTATAGAAACAGAAATTTCCAGACATTTTAAAAATGTTTTTAGAACTCTGTATCCTGCTTATGCGTATTAAGTTTCATTAAAATCGGTTCAGTCGATGCGGAAAATAAGGGCTTAAAAGTTTGTGTGAAATGCCTTACGGCGTAAACGCTCTTAAGTTAGATTATTCAAGCTACCTTTTGAATCCTAAGGACTGACTTGTTGGTCTAGTGGTCGTAAGAGCGACTGCTGAAATAAGGTCTTGGTTTTGATTCCAGGTCAGGCAAAGTGTTATTGGGTTATTCCAGTGACAATTTCTCAGTAGCAGCCAAATTAACTAAAAAGTTTCTTTTTTTTAATTTGTTTAATTTGTTATCTTACTACAGTTAAAAGTGCGAACACTTTGTGAGGATCATCATCATCATTTCAGCTGAAAAACGTCCAGAGCTGGACATTGGCCTCCCCCAAGTGTACATAAGGGGTGGTTTTACCAAAATCGCCACGCTTGGCTGGCGGGTTGGCGATCGCAGTACGTTTGTTACAAAAGCACAGAGAACGTTTTGTGAGGATGTATGGTTGTAATTATCAAGGTCTGTATGGTGTCGGACGTAAAGAATAGCACTATCCCATGCAATGCATGCATCTTCCCGTGGGTGTCGTAAGAGGCGACTAAGGGACTTGCCAGAGAATGGGCAGCAGCGTTCTCTGTGCTTTTGTAACAACGGTATTGCGATCGCCAACCCGCCTGCCAAGCGTGGCCCCATGTTATGTCAATGTGGCGAAACTTGGGGGAGGCCTATGTGCAGTAGTGGACGTCTTTCGGCTGATATGGTGATGATGATGATGAATTTTCAAGATATAGAATTAGATGGATGTTTATAATTTTTTTTACGCAAATTACTGCATGGATTTTTATGAAACTTAACAGTAATCCGCAGGCGAAGCCGCGGGCGTAATCTAGTGATTATTTTGAACTCTCTCGTTGGTCTAGCAACCGCAAGCGCGACGGCTGAGCATGACGACCTGGGTTCGATTCCCAAGTTTGGCAAAGTGTTATTGGGTTTTTCAGTAACAGCCACCAAGTCTGGATTTGTCCCCGGTTGATGGCAATAGGCTCGCCTGCTAGTAATAGCGAATACATGGGATATAAACATAACTGGTGAAATGTAGGTACGCCTCTGCCTAACCCCTTAGGGATTACAGGGGTTAAGTTATGTTTTTTTTTTACACAAATGTCTTGCCAACGGGCAATGGAGCGCAGCAGACTTAACATTAATATCCACCAGTGTTACTCGGCTCAAGCATTTATTAGTAAAAAGCTTTTTTACGGATAAGTGTTTTGTTTGTGTCTGAATTGTAGTTTTTAATTTATATTTTTAGTTTGTAGTTTGTTGTCTCTCGTAACTTGTTATATTAGTTACTTTGTACCTACCTTTTTGTTTTGTTGTTTTTTTTGTTTATGTTGTTACTGCGTTTAACTGCGGAAACATGTAAATGGCCTTCAAATCCGTATCGTTTATTAACGTTGTTTTTATTAGCTGTAAGTTTCCCGCATAGCATAAAATAAAATAAAATAAAAATATTGCCGATCGTATAAGGAACACCACACTGCGCTCCAGAACTCAAATTGCTGACGTTGCTCTTAAAGCTGCCTAACTAAAATGGGACTGGGCAGGCCATGTCTGCCAGATGGCAAAGCTATTGGCCCACATTTCGCAAAACTGGAGCCCTGAGACAGCTAGACGTTGTCGCGGCAGACCGAGAAAAGATGGCGGGACACTTTTTTTTTTGGCCCCTCCCTCTCTGTCAGACTTGACTGACTAAAACCCATCCATGTTCCTTCTTAGCCCTTTGTGTTCCAGGGCCACGGTATCTCTTTCAAACAGTCCCGCAGCCCTGGCAGGCATCGGCCCTCTCGGACCCCTTCCGATTTGCTGACATCTCCTCGAGGCGCGCGTGGAACACGAACGCGCCGTCGGCACGGCCTATCGTCATAAAACGGTCGGACGGTGAGCTAGCCCATTACTCACCGTCTACCGTCCCGACGGCGGGACGCCTTGGATGGCTTTCTCGTTAATTGGCGAGAAGAGGCAAAAACAGAGAAAAGTGGAAGGAATGGGGGAGGACTTTGCCGAGAAGTGACAAAAATAAAAAAGGTCTTGCCGAGAAAATACATTTTGTACCTCAAACTAAGTAACACTGCGCAACACTAGGTACGCGAAATATGGATTCAGAATGCTTGGAAAAAGTAGTTGAACGTCCACACATACAAATTTATTAAGTATGGACGTTCAAGCGTCTATAGAAGAAGTCTGAGACGTACCTCCATCAAATACACTTGTAATTCCAAACGGATTATTCTTGCAGTTGCAGTGTACAGGTTGAGTGGCTATGTCCTTTGTATGCAGAAGCGAACTAGTGTTTGATAAGAGTGCAAATTGGGCGGAAACACACGGGTGAGATTGTAGGAGGCAGTCTCGTTGCTAGTCACATTCGAATTATGGTGGGTGCAAAAATACCCTTAACAGCGTTTACGCCTCACGACATTTCATAAAAACTTTCAAGTCCTTATTCTCCGAAATAATTGAACCGATTTTACTGAAACTTCATACGCATAAACAGGATACATAGGTCTAAAAAGTTACTTAAAAACATGTTCGAAAAATAGTGTTACAACTAAATAAGTCCCATAATCAATTAAATAAAAACAAAAATTTCCAACAATTTCCACAATTTTTTTTACTTTTTTTTTTTTGTTGATATTCTTTCGGCTTCAACTACTATTAAAAAAAAAACGAGTTTACCAGCAATATTTTTTGAGTAGTGTTACTACTAGTTAGATGACAGAATTTTTGATTGACAGCTTCGTGAAGGGCCTGTTTACACTTTGTATCACACTAACATTTGCCCGCGACTTCGCTCGTGTTATAGTCGAAAATTATCCTACGAGAACGTCGTTTTAAGTAGTTCCGAAGGTTATATCCTCCATTGCACAGTCTCATGTCGCCACATGTAGTATTTAGCGAGCCTATTTCCAGGCACAATCCAGATTCCGTGGCTGCTACTAAAATTTACCTAAACGAAAACCCTTTGCCCGACCAAGGAGTCGAACTTAGGACCTAATGATCACGCACAATGAGTCACGCTTGCAACCACTAAACCAACTAGGACAACATAGTATATGTGTTTACCCTCCTATTTTCTGCATTTCACAACCTACTTACAGGAAATCGAGGAGAAGCGCCTCCTCCCAAAGCATAGCAGCAGTATGTTGTCAGTAACATGTAGGTAAGGGTTAGGACAAGTTGACGCGCGTGCCGTGCACACTGCACGACGGATCATGGCAGGAGAACAGCTTCTCAGTCGATCGCTTTCTTGTTAACTATGTATCTTAAATAGAGATGAGACGTATATACTGGCAGAGGTATATATACCAAGTATGTGCTTCCCAGTACATAGACCGGGTACGGACCGAAATACGGGGTAAATACCTTGAAGGTATGACGTCAGACGCATAGTACGATACGAACCGCTACCACAAGGTAGCGCCCAGTTTTATCGGTAGTTCGGTACGCCGAAGCAACCCGACAGCTTACGAAGGGACCCGAAACGTCATTCGTGCTTTATGAACATTCGGTTAATTTAATTTAGTTATATATAGAAATAACTAGAATTCATTAATAACCATCGTCATACTCTTAGCCGACAGTCCTAAGCCTGGTAAAGTAGGAAGGAAAGATTTCATATGTCATAATGCATAATTACGTATAGGTACTTGAAACATCGTACCTACATTATATTGGAGGCATACCATACTTATCGCATACGTTTACTTACCGAAATCCTACCACACCCAAATACTTAGAAGTATTTTGATACCCGGTATTTGTACCCGGTATTTAGTGATACCCATACCTTAAAGGCCGGGTATGGAGAATGGCAGGTATATCTCATCTCTAATCTTAAAGTCGAGTGTAGGCCATGGTAGGCCTTATAGATTCCTATATCCCTGGTGTCATTTTATCTTGTGTTACGTTTTTTAGTAAGTAACGACTTATTGTCGGGCCTACGATGTCCTCCCATAATTAAGTACTAACGCTGTAACAGAGATATTGTTTAACCAAATAATTTTAAAAGAGTAACCATGAAGTTTCTTGCCGGTTCTTCTTTATAGGAAACAACCAACCCGAACCGAGCACCTTTTTGTCGACGTTTTGTGTGCCCATGTAGGCCTATGTAAAATAAAAATATTTTTATTTTGAGTGCCTTTGCAAAGCAAGAATAATTGGAGAAGGAAGCTTGCAAGTTGAAAACTGGGACTTATGAGTAACGTTGAAACAGAACACTCACATTTCGCCAGTAATTTAAGTCCCATGTAATAGGGGGCGAGCCTGTTGCCATCAATCGGGAGATAGCGGTCAAGCGCGGGCCTATCTATATAATAAAAAATAAAAAAATCCATACTCCGTGGTTGCTGCTGAGAAATTCCTGATGGAAACCCAAAAACTCTTTGTCCGACCCGGAAATCGATTTCACAAGCGCAGATAGGTCACAAGCGCAGAGAGGTCACAAGCGCAGGGAGGTCACAAGCGCAGAGAGGTGACAAGCGCAACTGCAGAGCATGAGCTCAGCAAAAGAGACTCTCGGTTAAAGAGACAGTCTAGTGTTTTTGTAATATTTTATTCTTCTTCCATATACACTTACTATAAAAGTATTGTTTTATTACGCTTTGCTTCAAAACTGTGCGGATTAGCTCAACAATAGATCCAACGATACATTATAGAATTAGCTCATGTGACGTGTTATAACTGCATCAGACTGGATCCGACCGGTGTAAACCAGTTATGAGTAGGTGACGTATGCTTACAGAATTTGATGGACGTTTTTTTATTAAACGAACCTACCAAAAGGCTTTGGCCTCCCTTAGCTTTTTTTTCTGATGGGTGATTCATCAATCTCTCGCTCTGGGCGGAGCGGAAGGGAGTGTCAGACTTGAACTGACTAAAACCCATCCATGTTCCTTCTTAGCCCTTTGTGTTCCAGGGCCACGGTATCTCTTTCGAACAGCCCTGGCAGGCATCAGCCCTCTCGGATTTGCTGACATCTCCTTAAGGCGCGCGTGAAACACGAACGCGCCGTCGGCACGGCCGGTCGTCATTAGACGGACGGACGGAGCTAGCCTATTACTCACTGTCCACAGGCCCGCACCTACATTGCCCCCCGACGCCAGGGAACCTAAGGTCACCTGATAACCCCTAAGGTATCGTGATGTGCGGATTGTGACCGCCGGGGAGTGTGGGATTTTCTTATCCCCAAAAGCCCAGATATCTTATAATGAACTTTCCACAAAAATAAAAAGAATGTTCTCTCTTATCTCTTTCCACTATCTTTTGTTGTGTGTGCTCATTGCTTAGAAAGAGTCATCTCATTTAAATCGTGACTTTCAAACTATTTCATCATTATCATCATCTGCCTGCCTTTTCCAGTCTTACCCCTTGGTAAAACTTATTGTCAGATCAGACTTTCGGGCCACGGACTACCTGCAACGACTGTCACAGATCTACCTACTAATGACGACCGGGACCATGACTAAACGTGCTTGCCCAGTCACGGAGGAAACTCGGTAACTATTTGGTGGTCACCCATCCGCTGATCAATATAGGCAAGGGCGGCTTAAACTGAAGATTGATCCCAGCGGCTGTTGCCACGAGTTTCTTCTTCAAACTGTCCAATAGTTTATACCAGGGACTTAAAAACACCTTCATAAAGTTTACAGAATTATAAGTATTACATGTTGAAGCTCTGTATGGTGTCGGACGTAAAGAATAGCACCATCCCATATCTTCTTGTGGGTGTCGTAAGAGGCGACTAAGGGACTTGCCAGAGAATGGGCAGCAGCGTTCTCTGTGCTTTTGTAACAACCGTACTGCGATCGCCAACACGCCTGCCAAGCGTGGCGATTATGGCAAAACCCCCGAAACTGTCAATGTGGCGACACTTGGGGGAGGCCTATGTCCAGCAGTGGACGTCTTTTGGACTGAAATGAAATGATGTTGAATTGGTAAGAGAATCAAATATTACACTTTATATCTGTAAAACATATAAAAGTGTTAATAAGTGTAACAGGTAAACGCAGCGTACTAAAGCTATAATTGATTATTTCAGTTATACATATTAACACTTATTAGCACATATAAAAGGTTACAGTTTGATTCGGTAACATCTCATCATCAGTATCTGTTACATTTTAAAAGTGTTTTTCTGATAAAACAGTTTTGAAAAACAGTGTTAAAAACACTTATTACGGTTACAGTTTGAGTCCCTGGTTTATACAAAAGCCAATGGACACTGTTTTAAATTTTCCCGGTTTTTATCTGAACTTATACCAATTGAATGCTTTGTTGACGTTTTTTGGTGGTCCTTTTACACCTTGTATATAAGTAACGGTTTGCATTCGATTCAGAATGATTCAATCTAGTAGGTATATAGAAGTTTGTGAGACAACACTTTCTATTAACGACTTAATTTTTCAATTATAACCTTTTTTTTCCAAAGCAGATTAAACCGCCTGCTGCACTCCTCATCGCTGTCACTGTGGTGAAGCTGTCAACAGCCTCGGACACAAAGGTCTGTCATGCAGCCGAAGTGCGGGCCGTTTGGCGCGGCACGCGAACATAAACGACATCATCCGACGAGCTCTTGTTACCGTCGACGTTCCAGTTGTCTTAGAGCCCAACGGCTTGGCACGCGACGATGGCAAAAGACCGGACGGCATGTCTTTGTTTCGTTGGAAGATGGGTAGGCCTTTAGTGTGAGACGCAACTTGCACCATCACAACGTCGATACTCTTGCACCATCACAACTTCCAAGCTCATCGTGCTGTGCTGGCGCTGCTGCTGCGGCAGCGGAGAACCTCAAGCGGCGTAAATGTAGTAACCTTTGTGGTAACTATATTTTCGAGCCGTTTTGGGTTGAAACTCTGGGGCCGTAGGGTCCGAGTGCTCACAGCCTTTTTTAGGAAATTTCTAAACGCTTACTTGATGCTTCCCGTGACCCAAGGGCTGGCTTTTACTTTGGCCAGAGGCTAAGTATTGCCACACAACGTGGCAATGCTGCCAGTCTCTTGGGCACCCAGCTGACAGCGTTGAGGAGGAGTTTTTTGGCGCCCTTTTATAGTTGATTGTTATTTTAGTTATTTATTTTTTTAGTTTTTTAATCGTTGTTATGTATATAGTTAGGTTATAGATAAATAAAGTATACCTCGAGAACTTAGAAACCATTGCAAAAAGGTTTCACGGTTAATTTATCAACTCGTTTGTCCTCTTTTTAGAGTATTCTCGATTCTCTCCAATACTTTATTATAGTCACATAAGGATTGTGTGATCGGACGAAATTAATAAAAAGGATTAACAAAATGTGTCTTTAGGTATCAGAATTAGATACGTTATTAGAAGTTGAGGTAATTGTTTGATTTATGTTTGACTATCACTTACGAGATATCTCCGTAACTTTGTATCGACTGCACGTGGTTCGCGAAGCAAAAGACAAAGAAAGAGGGTAGACAGATTTGTCTGCTCCTAATTATTTATTTTTCATCCACCCGCATTCTCCAGTGATCATGATCATGGCGCTTGCAACAGCGTCGAAATATCATCAACATCATCATCAGCCTATAATGTTCCTACTGCTGGGATACAGGCCTCCACTCAATGAGAGGGAGTGGGCTTTAATCTACCACGCGGGTCCAGTGCGGGCTGGTAGATGTCACATGTCTTCGAATGATTAGTTCTAGGACATGCCGGTTTCCTCACGATGTTTTCCTTCACCGTTTTGAGGGCAGCGGTGATGAAATAAATTACACAAAGTAATGCGCCTGCCTGGGTTCGAACTTATGACTTACTGCTCGTAAGTCTGGGCTGCCACCACTAGGCCACCGCTGTTCGAAATATCGAAGAATCTGTCGAAATATCGGGAAATCAAAACAATAAATAATCATGGAAGATATTATCCTGTAAGTAATAGTATAAGTTCAAAAGCCATGGAGTTCCTACGAAAGTTTAACCTATGTGGTGTAAAGTAATTTCCAGAACATGTCAATGTTTCTCTGTTCTAAATATAACGCTAGCTGATTTGAGGTAATGAATGTCATTAATAACTAGGGTGTCATTCGTAAATTGTTCCCGAAATTGACGGAATACAAAGCTGATATCAACCACTTATGAAGGAACGGAAGAGCTTTTGAAACCAACGACATAACCTATACTGTCACACAGGCACACAAACACCCATGCAAGCACACAACACACACGCACACACAAACCCAAACTATACAAATGCCAATCTTTTCTGTGTGATTTTGTTTACTTACATAATTATTATGTTAAATATGTTATAAATATCTTTCTTTTTTTGTTATGGAAGAGCGGAGTCTTCTAATAGAGACATCGTTTGCTTAAAAGAAGGCTCCAATCACAAATAATTGTTGTAATGTTGTGGAAGTTTTTTTTTTTTTTTCGCGAGCTATACTGCCTGACGCTGGTTTTCAACTGGACCTATGATGAAGTACAAAGCTTCTAAAGATTCACAGCCAAAATATCCACATACACAATCAAGTACCCAGTTACAGCACAGCCTCTACAATGACTAGTTACATAGTTGTTCTCGCGAGGTGTCGCCTGTGATGCGAGTGTCTGACAACAACCTTGCGTCGGGGTAATTAAACCGTTGAACTGAGGGCCCGTTTACACGGCACGGTTTTTGTTAAGTGATGGTTACGACTACTTAATCGTTGGTCTTGTGGGTGCAAATATGACTGCTA
This sequence comes from Cerastis rubricosa, assembly GCA_949152445.1. NCBI lineage: Eukaryota > Metazoa > Arthropoda > Insecta > Lepidoptera > Noctuidae > Cerastis > Cerastis rubricosa. The sequence goes on along the minus strand of OX424548.1, from coordinate 11,556,279 downwards.
AGTAGGTGGTTTTGGGTTCAATTCCTAGCAAATAACTCACATTATCAGAGCAGCGGTGGGCCCAGTGGTGGCAGTCCCGACTTACGAGCAGTAAGCCTTGGGTTCGAACCCAGCCAGGCGCATTACTTTGTGTAATTTATTTCATCACCGCCGACTCCCTCTCATTGAGAGAAGGCATGTGTCTCAGCAGTGTGAACATTATAGGCTGATGATGATGATGATGAACTCACATAGTAAAAAAAGGTAATTCGAAAACAGTAAAAATAGAAGTTTGTTTGCAAAAGAAATCATGATCTTCATCATGATTTCTTTTGCAAACAAACTTCTACTTTCATATTTTATCTATATTCATAAATAATACGAACTAAACAAACAGCCCAGTTTGTACTCGCAAGATAAAAGCATTCAGTTATATCGAAGACGGAAAAAGTTTTTAAAAGATGCGAATGATACATACAAATGCGAGGTTCCTAAGCTGAGTACAAACTGGACAATTTCTTTTAATAATACGATTATTGCCATCACCTGGCTATTTTACCTTGTTAATAAATATTGTATAATGTTATAATTTATTTAATTGCCACTCGGGTCTATCTTCAGGTTAAACCATGTTTGCCTAGGTTGGTCCGTGGGTAGGTGACCACCCATTTGATACCGAGTTTCCTCCATGCCTCGGAAAGCACGTTAAACCGTTGGTCCTGGCTGTCAATTGTAGATCTTTGACAGCCGTTACAGGTAGACAGTGGCCCGAAATTATGACAACCAGTCTTACCGAGGGATATCGTAATACTTAGTACTAACTGGGTTGTGGAGGTCAGATAGACAGTCTCTCCCTGTAAAATACAGGTATATTCACCTGCAACAGGTTAGACTGGAAGCCGACCCCAACATAGGAAAAGGCTAGGCAGATAATGATTTTACGGGCTTTTACCAGTTCGTGAAAAAAGTGACCGTTTTCTTGTATACATAATAGATAATAGTATTTTTGTGGTACTTCCCGGGCGAGAAAATTCTCGAATAGAAATCTACTCCTACTGTTGGGAATCGCAATCAACAAACGCGCAGGCGATGCCGACGTGACGTGACCGACCATCACCCAACCGTCATCGTCAACGTCTTCGGTGAGCGATGGAAGCTGCGGGCGGCGCCGGCCGGTCTGTGGACACTCGCTTCCTCGGACACCACCGCGACGGACGACCCTCTCAAACGCCATAATAGATTATTTTATGTTTGCCCGGGGCAGTTCATTATTGTAAATTTAATCGGCAATACACCAAGCGTGTAGTCCGTGGGTGTCGCGTGGGTGGCGTAAGCAGCGTTCTCTGTGTTTTTGTAACAACCACACTGCGATCGCCAACCCGCCTGCCAAGCGTGGCGATTATGGCGAAACCCGCCTTATGTACTGGGGGAGGCCTATATCTAGCAGTGAACGTCTTTCGGCTGAAATGATGATGATGATGATGACACCGAGCGTACCTATATACAGTCCACTTTTATTTCTCCCAACGAGCTAATTAAACACCTACAAACCAAAATCAATAAGCGCTCAAGTTTGCACACACCCTTACAATACTTCAGAAATAAACTTTTCTGTTACACATGGGTTGATATCAAAGAAGTTTTTATTCTGCCTTATTTGGAGACGAATCGCTTTCAGTATTGTTGTCGAAAGAGGTTTGGTTCTGCCGATCACATCAATATCTCGTTTTGTAACATTGGCTTTTGTGCACCTTACTGTATTGTTTGTTTATGGGCTGTGAATAAGTGGGAATAGGAAAAGTTAATCTATTATAAAAGTAAAATCTACTTTTTGCGGATTTTCATGACAGGTTTTTTATTTATGGTTTTCCCATAAATAAATTTATGGGTCGATAAAATATATTTTTACCCATCTGTGGAAAAACCACAAGGTTTTTGATTTTTCCAATTATATTCTAGCTAATCAATTTCACAGAATTGAAACGCATAATGGGCTCAAGGATATTGATTAATGATGTTTCTTTTGCAAATAGATTTTCATGTTCGTCTTTTTAAAAGTAAATGAGGCCGATGCTTCGAACCGGACTCCTCTGGGAATAAACAACTGAAACCAACTCAGAGGTTCTTTTAAGGCTCAGACATAATCTTGTTCAACTCATATGTGAGTTTTTATGTTTAATTCTTTTAGATACTAGCTGTGCCCGCGACTTCGTCCGCGTGAATTTAACATAAAAGTTATTTAGTTTTTATTTTTGTTTTTGCATTTTTATTTTTACTATTTTTATTTTTTTCTAAAACAGAAGTAGCCTTATTTACTTCTTATTGCATCAGCTATCTGCCAGTGAAATTCGGTCCAGCCGTTTAAGAGATTTGCCGAAACAACCAGACAGACGGACAGACAAAAAAAAAAATTAATGTATACATTCTGAATGTAGTAAAAAGCGGTTATTTTAATAGACACTTCAATTTTATTTATTTGTATGTATGTATTTGTATTATGTATGTATGTGGTATGTATAGATGTAGATTGCTTTTATCTCTCAATACAACCGTGATGGTAAATCGTACTGTGTAAACGTACTCTCCGGAACTCGCCAAAATGAACGACAATCAGTGTTAACGTAATCTGGCTGGTAACCCTCCGTGAGATGCGCACAGCAGAGTCTCGTAACATTACGTTGGCAAGATTTCAAATATACGAATACGTAAGTCTGCCTCCTTTATCTCACCATCTGCCTTGTGATGTTGGGGTCCGCCTCCAGTCTAAAAGGATGTAGCTAAATGATCATCATCATCATTTCAGCCCAAAAGATGTCCACTGCTGGACATAGGTCTCCCCCAAGTGTCGCCACATTGACATTTTGGGGGAATTTGCCATAATCACCACGCTTGGCAGGCGGGTTGGCGATCGCAGTACGGTTGTCACAAAAGCACAGAGAACGCTGCTGCCCATTCTCTGGCAAGTCCCTTAGTCGCCTCTTACGACACCCACGGGAAGATATAGGATGGTGCTATTCTTTACGTCCGACACCATACAGAGCTATTGCCATCAACTGGGCACACATCTTACGACACCCACGGGAAGTTATGTGATGATGCTATTCTGTAGCTGAATGCCAGTATTTTATAGCCTATCTGACCTCCACAACCCAGTTAGTACTGGGTTATACTAATACAATACCACTTGGTATGACTGGTTTTCAGACTTTCGAGCTACTGACTACCTGTAACGACTGTCAAAGATCTACAAATGACAGCCGGGACCAACGGTTTAACTTACTTTCCGAAGCACGGTGGAAACTTGGCACGTTATGGATACACAAAGCTGCTGCGTCGCTAGTTCCTTCTTTGCTAAACTTGGCTGGCCACGCTACCGGGTGTCTAGATATATTATGAAAAACCGGCCTAATGCGAGTCGGACTCGCGCACCGAGGGTTATGTAACTAAAATTTTACGGTTTTCGCAATTTTTCCTTTATCTGTGTTATGAGACATTGCTTCGTACCAAATTTCAAGATTCTAAGTTCACGGGAAGTAGGTACTCGGTAGGTTTTGATTCCCTTGCGAGTGTCGAAAATTTGCAGAAATTTGCGGCATAAACGGCTGTAGGTATCTTTTGATTGCGTTGGCTTAGAAATTTGATTTTTTTCACAGCTCCAAGGGACAGTAGTCCTGAGTATTTGATATAAATACCAGCTTGATACCTCCACACGATCCTGAGAAAAAGGTTTTTGACAGACGGACGGACAACAAAGTGATCCTATAAGGGTTCCATTTTTTCCATTCAAGGTACGGAACCCTAAAAATCAATGAACGATACAAATGACTGCTTTATCTGCATTCTACACAATTTTTTTACGACGTAGCAAATAGCATAACATCACACCTGGCATCCCCGAAGGGTTAGGCAGAGGGGTAGTACCCAATAATACATAGTAGATAAACCCACATTACGCTAGTTATGTTTAAGTCCCATGTAATAAGGGGCGAGCCTATTGCTATCAACCGTGCACAAATCTGTACTTATTATTTATTAATGATAAAGCTGAAGAGTTTGTTTGTTTGTTTGCTTGAACGCGCTATTCTCAGGAACTACTGATTTGAAAAAAATGTTGAGTTAGGTAGTAATTCAGTGTTAGATAGCCCATTTGTCGAGGAAGGATATAGGCTATATATCATCAAGCTACGACAAATACGAGCGGAGCAGCAATGAGAAATGTTGCGAAAACGGGGAAAATGTGACGCAGACGAAGTTGCGCGGGACAGCTAGTCCAAAATATAACAAAATCTCCGTGGCTGCTACTGAGATACTTCTGGTAGAAAACCCCAATAACACTTTGCCCGAATTGGGAATCGAACACTGGACCTCATACTCAATAATCGCGCTCGCGACAACTAGAATAACAGTAACTAAACAAACTCACTTTCACAAATATACAAGGTGTTGTTTTGCATCCTCGTCAAATTCAAGGAGGTAACTATACTAATTATTCCCGTCCTGAATCAATAATAAAATTGGTAGGTTATTTTTATTTCTTTTTCTTATTTACGGAAATCGGTAAGTGTGACCCACCCGTGTATTCAACGCGGCCCGTTTGATTCTCGCCCTTTAACCGCGCTTCCACACATACAAACAATCTCAAACGTTTATTCGATAATTTCTTATTCCTTAAACCACGTAAAGGGGGTTATTCTGAAAGACAACAACCAAAAAAATCAGCGTTTATTAATAATTAACTAGGTATCGTAATTTTAATTGACTATTTAGGTCTTTTGTGACAACCTCCTGAATTTTGTCGAGGATGCAAAACAACAACTTGTATATTATTAGGGGTACGAGGATTAGGGAAAGGCCTAATCCCTTTACGGTTAATTGATTAAATAACTCTGTCTTGTTGCTAAATGGATTAAAAACTTTTTGTTTTTCGTAAACGTTGTCTGTGGTAGGTAATATTTGTTGAGGGTGTGGAAATAAGGGATTAACTTCGAACGACTTATACTTCTTTAAGTATTTAAGTATAAGTCGTTCGAAGTTAATCCCTTATTTCCACACCCTCAACAAATACCGCTATTGCAACAAAGGGTGTGTATGTGAAAATAAAGGATAATCTTTTTAAGCCTACAACATGTTAAATTGCTTTAAATTTGATTGCGTTGTATTATTATTAAATAAAATAATTAATCTGTATTATAACTCGACTGGAATTCGAAGACATGTGACATCTACCAACCGCACAGGACGATAAAAAGTCTGGACCCTTTTAACGTGCACGTCTTGCTTCATCGTTCTCACATAGTGTACCATCTTAACATGAATGATGTAACCGAGGTTTTTGTAACAAGATTCTGGTTTAAAAGAGTGTCAATGGAGTTCTTCTCCATAGAGATCTACGCTTTGGAATGGGCAACTACAGTACTTTCACAGTTATTATGTCTTGTGACTGGGACTGTAGCTTCATTTTTATTGTTTTTTGACTTTTCAAAAGTGCCTTTAGCTGGCCTACTCGAAACAAATGATTTTGATTTGATTTGATTCTGCAGTCTGGAGAGACTCTAAGAATCAACAAAGCATCGCGACCCTTTTCTCTTCTTATAAATTGATGACATTTTGTAACTTGGTTTTTGACACGCCTTTAGCTCTACCTCCTGAAGACAGATGTCACCACTGGAACGTCACTTCCAACGCGGCAGCCACACGCCACCAATGAGCGATCATTTGTTGCCTGTCTGATAGATGGCACTACTTGTCCGAACACAACCTTTATGTGTATTGCATCTTGGAGGACAGGAATTAGAAGGGATATGCTTGTAGGTCTAGTGGTGGCAAGCGCAACCTCTGAGCAAGAGCTGAGGTCATCGGTACAATTCCTAAGTTGGGCAAATGTGTTACTGGGTTTTTCTATAAGGAATTTCTCAGTAGCCACGGAGTCTGGATGTGTGCCCAGTTGATGGCAATAGCTCTGTATGGTGTCGGACGTAAAGAATAGCACCATCCCATATTTTCCTGTGGCTGTCGTAAGAGGCGACTGCAGAATGTGCAGCAGCGTTCTCTGTGCTTTTGTAACAACCGTACTGCGATCACCCGCCTGCCAAGCGTGGCGATTATGGTAAAACTCCCCAAAATGTCAATGTGGTGACACTTGGGGGAGGCCTATGTCCAGCAGTAGACGTTTTTTGGGCTGAAATGATGAATGATGATGGCAATAGGCACGCTCCCTATTTCTTGGGATTTAAACATAACTGGCGAAATGTCAGTGCACTAGTGCGTACACCTCTACCTAACCCGTCATGTAATCTTATCTTCGATGGTCTAGTGGTGGCCAGTGCAACCTCTGAGCATCAGGTGCTCGGTTCAATTCCCAGAATAAATGTGTTACTAGGTTTTTCTATCAGGAATTTCTCATTAGCAACTACGGAGTCTAGATTTGTGACCGGTTGATAGTAATAGGCTCGCCCCCTATAACATAGCCGGCGAAATATGGGTGTACTAGGGCGTACACCTCTGCCTAATCCTTCGGGGATTACAGGCGTGATGTTTATTTATTTATTTAACAATTTAATATTTATTTATTTAATATAATATACAGGCTGTTGTTTTGCAACCTCGTCAAATTCAAGGAGGTTACTATGCTAATGATTCTCGTCCCGAATCAATAATAAACTGGGTAGGTAATTTTGTTTTTTTTTTATTTACGGAAATCGGTAAGTGTGAAACTCCCGTGTTTTAAGCACGGCCCGCCTGAATCTTGCCATATAACCGCGCTTCCACACATACAACAATCTCAAACGTTTATTCGATAATTTCTTATTCCATAAACCACGTTAAAGGGGTTATTCTGAAATACTGCCAAACCTAAACAACCAAAAAAATCAGCATTAATTAATAATTAACTGGGTAACGTAATTTTAATTGATTATTTATGTCTTTTGTGACAATTTCCTGAATTTTGACGAGGATGCAAAACAACACCTTGTATACACACTTAATACAGAGAAGAAGAAAGGAATAGAAAATAGGTACAAAGGTGATGCTTATTTCTATTCCTAGTTTCTTTTCTTTTTTTGATGTTATGTTATGCTCGTTAGTCTAGCGGTGGTAAGCGCAACCTCGGAGCATGTGGTCCTCGGGCAACCCTTACCTAACCGGGACTCATGATCTTCTCATGATATTTGGGGTCGCCAACACACATTTTCTTCCATTTTCCCTTGTCATTCGTCATGCTGCAGAGAGCAGCGGTGGCCCAGTGGTGGCAGCCCCACCTTACAAGCAGTAAGCCGTGGCCGAACCCAGACAGGCACATTACTGTGTGTAATTTATTTCATCACCGCTACTCTCAAAAACGGTGAAGGAAAACATCGTGAGGAAACCGGCATGTCCTAGAACTAAAAATGCGAAGACATGTGACATCTACCAACCCGAACTGGGCCCGCTTAGTGGATTAAAGCCCACTACCTCTCATAAAGACGATGCCTGTGTTATAGCAGTGGAAACATTATAGGCTGATGATGATAATTCGTTACACTATCATTTACTCCTTTCTCCTTCATATCATTTCACACACAATCCATCCATCTTTTCTTTGATCTTCCTCTCCCTCTCCATCCATCCACATTTATAATTTGTGTTCTTTTAGGAACACTTTCTCATATCTTCCCGTGGGTGTCGTAAGAGGCGACTAAGGGATTTGCCAGAGAATGGGCAGCAGCGTTCTCTGTGCTTTTGTAACAACCGTACTGCGATCGCCAACCCGCCTGCCAAGCGTGGTGATTATGGCAAAACCCCCCTTATGTCAATGTGGCGTTGGGGGAGGCCTATGTCCAGCAGTGGACGTCTTTCGGCTGAAATGATGATGATGATGATGCGGAACACTTTTACCTAACCGAGATTACAGGTCTGATATTATGTAATGTTTTTTTGCTAGAAAAATAAATAGTATACGAGAAATAACAACAATAAATGCTTGTCCAATTCGTTACTCGAACAAATCCTTCACAATATTAGTGACAGGACCCGCGTATTACTAAGTAATCCCAGTCTCATAAAGATACTCCTAAATGTCGACCCCTTGTCTCACGAAAGATTAAAGTGAACACTAGTTTGTTGTACCGGGTTCTGTTGCTATGCTTCGTAGTTTTTTTTTATTTTTTTTATTTATTATAAGGACTTTTACACATTGTGCATACCAGTCCCATTATATCCTAACCACATCTGACTGCCAATAGCTTATACTAGAAATATAAATATAACAATTTACTTCGATGCTATTAATTCAAACAGACACTTTGCTACCTTAGAATTGGGTTGACTAAGAATCACATTGAATGTGCCAACATCCAGTCTGTTTAATTCAAAGGCATTTGCTAGACATGTTCTCCCAGACTCAAATCGGACACATTCCAGCAATAAATGATATACATCCTCACAGACGCCACAATCTTCACAGTTTGGTGAGTCAGTCTTCCTCATCATGAAATTAAATTTATTGCATGGTATGTGTCCAGATCTGAGTCTGTGAGCTGTAACAATCAGTTTCCTATTTAATTTAGTGTTTGCGCACCAGGGGGTATGAAAGGGCTGACACTGGATGGTTTTGTACCATATTCCTTTTTCTAATGAGCGCTTAAAATACTCCTTCCAACTCTCAAAACATATTTGCTTGTATTTAGGCAAAAACTCTGAATAATCTGGTACAATATTCATTTGTTTACCAGAGGTAGCTGCATATTTAGCCAATGTGTCAGCCTCTTCATTACCCCTTAAGCCAGTATGGGAAGGGACCCATAAAACCCTTAGGTTATAGGTTAGGTTATAGGTTCTGTTGCTATGCTTCGTAGTTGACTGTCTCGCTCTGTATGGTGTCGGACGTAAAGAATAGCACCATCCCATATCTTCGCGTGGGTGTCGTAAGAGGCGACTAAGAGATTTGCCAGAGAATGGGCAGCAGCGTTCTCTGTGCTTTTGTAACAACCATACTGCGATCGCCAACCCGCCTGCCAAGCGTGGCGATTATGGCTAAACCCCCCCAAAATGTCAATGTGGCGTCACTTGGGGGAGGCCTATGTCCAGCAGTGGACGTCTTTTGGGCTGAAATGATGATGATGATGACTGTCTCGTTTGTCTGGTGATCAAAAGCATGACTGCTGACCATGAGGTCCTGCGTTCGAATTCCGGGTCGGGCAAATTGTTACTGGGTTTTTCTACCAGCACGAGTAGCATGACACCCGTTTGTCATTGTCTCATCATCTGCCTACCCTTTTCCCAAACTATCTTGGGGTCGGCTTCCAGTCTAACCGAATGCAGCGGAGTACCAGTATTTTACATGAAGCGACTGCCTATCTGACCTCCACAACCCAGTAGCTGGGTAATTCTATACACCTTAGTAAGACTGGATGTCAGATTTTTGGCTTCTGACTACTCGTAACGACTGTCAATGTTCTACAAATGACAGCCGGGACCAACGGCTTAACATGTTTTCCGAGGCATGGAGGAAACTCGGTATGTAATTATGGTCACCCATCCAAGGATCAACCTCAGCAAGCACGGCTTAACCTTAAAGATTGACCCGTGCGACTGTTATTATTTAGCCACGAGCTCCTCCCGTTTGTCACTGTCTATCTGTCATTTTGTCGATTCTTCCGTCGACAAATAACTCGACGGTCATGCTACGCGCGCTGAAATATGTACCAGCCATGGAGATTTTGGCATATTTTGTATTTGTGCACGGTTGATGGCAATAGGCTCGCCCCCATTACATGGGACTTAAACATAACTGTAGTATGTTGGGTACAACTCTGCCATCCCTCTGGCATCCCCGAAGGGTTCTTCGGGGATGCTAAGCTTGATGTTATGTTATTTGCTAGTTCGTAGAATTTGTGTAGAATACAGATAAAGCAGTCATTTGTATCGTTCATTGATTTTTCACAATATATCTAGACACGCAGCAGCGTGGCCAGCTAAAGTTCAGCAAATAAGGAACTCGCGACGCAGCAGCTCAGAAAAAAACATCGATTTTTATTTCTAGTGCCTTTCAAAATTATAACAGCAAAAAAATGCTATGATAATATTGACAGGCGCTATATAATAAAGGAGAATAGATTTTATCGTGAATGGTCATTATCATATACAGGGTATTCGAAAGATATTGTGTATGTGTGTGTAGTAACGTTTTGGCATCTTTTATATTATTTGACACAAGACTTTCAGTTCAAGTATCAGCTAAAATTACGCAATTCCTGTTGCAAACCGTCAGTTAAAAAGTTTCACCCTGGTTATTATAAATATTATACAATGAGTCGTACAGTAGAATTAATGGTGGATGGCACATTTATCATCTGCGTAGCCTTTTCTCAAACTATGTTGGGGTCGGCTTCCAGCCTAACTGGATGCAGCTGGATACCGATATTTTACACGTAGCGACTGCCTATCTGACCTCCACAACCAGGTTAGTAGATGACACACTTATATAACACCAAATTATTTCAATTCATCCCGTTTGAGGTTGATTTTCCATTCGATTTTTCTTAGCATTCATCAGAGTTAAAACACTAGACGGGGTACAACTTGTTAATCTAGATCCTAGTTAGATGAAGGCACAAGAAAGTTATATAGTAGGATACAAACGCCTGCAAACGTTATAACGCCTCGACATCACACTACGCACTACGACTCATAGGTATACATTAATGTAACCATTACTAAAGGCTTACTTGGAAGAAGTTGTGAATGTACCGAATGAACCGGCAGACTGCTTTCAGCCAACTAATAATCTACATATATATAAATTTCGCGTCACGTTGTTTGTCACGGATGGACTCCTAAACTACTTAACCGATTTTAATCAAATTTGCACACCGTGTGCAGTTTGATCCAACTTGAAAGATAGGATAGCTTACATCTCAATTTATAGTCGCAATATTATTTTATTGCAAATTATGTCACAATTATCTGTTAGCTCCAAACGATTCTAACAGATGGCGGAATCTGTTGACTGGATTGAGTAAGTATTCAATAGATAGCGCTGTATAGGAGCGGAGCAGCAATGAAAAATATTGCGAAAACGGGGAAAACGTGACGCAGACGAAGTTGCGCGGGACAGCTAGTGCTTTATATGTTAATCATAATATGGCAATTGGCAAAGCAGTGATACTACTATACGGTAGTTTTTTTTGTTTTCTGACTTTCAAAAGAGCCTGTAATGGTCTAATTGAAATAAACGCTTTGAGTTATGCGGATTGAGTTTGAAAGAAATTTCTCGACGATATGTAAAGCCAATTCAGAAGCCCATACGCGGCATAAAATATCTGACACCAGGTTAGGTTTTAACAAAAGAAAATGTGAAAACTAGCCAATTCAAATTTTGAGCTTTAATTTATCGTAATGTTATCTCCTTTGTGTAAATTTCTACAGAATTTGGCACCTATTTAGATCTCAACTCTTTTGTCGGCGTTGACTACAACGCATGTTCTTTTTATTAAACTTGGCTTCTAGACCAGGGTCGATAATTTTTAAAACCAAAAAAAATAATAGTAGGATGAAACCCATTAGAAAAGGAGAGGAATATTATAAAAATAAAAGGAAAAATAATTTACCTGCGATCTGAGGTCGGGAAGGGGGTGGGGGTGAGTTTTTAAGGGTAAAAAACGGTTTTTCTCGATTTCCGGCAAAACTAAAACTCCTATCGAAAAAAGTCAAATGGCAAAGTTGTAGGTAATAAAAAGATCTAAAACTTTTATTTTTACACTTTTTTCACATAACCTCAAAATGTATGTGAAAAATCCAAAAAACCAAGTTTTTGGTTTTTTATTTTTATCTTTTACAAAAAAAAAATATTTTTAACGAAATTTGGTGAAAACTTACCTTTTTATGTCCCAAATACGCTGTAATTTATTTGATTAAAAATATTTATTTTTTCACCTTATTTTGAATTAATATCGAAAAAAACACCCTAATTTTCAATCGAAAATTCACCCGTCAAAATATCAGCTTTTTTCAAAAAGTTGGTATGGTTTCTGTTCGTTGAAATCTCTACTTTCCGATGACGAAAAAAAAAAAATATATGTTACTATAGTAAATCTTCTCAGAAAATGCAAAAAATCAAAAAAATCTCGAATTCTAAAGCTTTTTTTTAATTATTATAATTTCCTTCCTCTCCAACATTATTTCCAGACTGCGTTGGTTCTTCTTCCACAATTTCTTCTGAATCTTTAAGTTCCTCGTAGGTTTCTTCTTCAATATTGGAGCAATTTTCAGAACAGAGGAAGAAGGTGATAGTCATGAAGATTTCGAAGATCTACTAGAATCGGAGATGTTTGACGAATCTAACGATGAAGAAATGCCATCAAAAAGACAAAAACTAATGGATAAGTGATTAGAATTGAAGATAAGGTTAAGGTTAAATGATAAGATTAATGTGTTTAAAAATATTGTAATGAATAACGTAATCAGAATAAAGCATCTACATTTAATAGTACGATTTACATTTATATTTATATATAATGAGATTTTCTATGACATAAATGTAATTAGCATTAAATAAATCAACTTTTTAATTGAAACAAATTGCAGCAATCACATTTTTTAGATGAAATTATAATAATTAAAAAAAAGCTTTCGAATTCGAGTTTTTTTTTGATTTTTTGCATTTTCTGAGAAGATTTACTATAGTAACATATTTTTTTTTTCACCTTCGGATAGTAGAGATTTCAACGAACAGAAACCATACCAACTTTTTGAAAAAAACTGATATTTCGACGGGTGAATTTTCGATTGAAAATTAGGGTGTTTTTTCGGTATTAATTCAAAATAAGATGAAAAAATAAATATTTTTAATCAAATAAATTACAGCGTATTTGGGACATAAAAAGGTAAGTTTTCACCAAATTTCGATAAAAATAAAAAAAAAATTGTAAAAGATAAAAATAAAAAACCAAAAACTTGGTTTTTTGGATTTTTCACATAAATTTTGAGGCTATGTGAAAAAAGTGTAAATGCAAAAGTTTTAGATCTTTTTATTACCTACAACTTTGCTATTTGACTTTTTTCGATAGGACTTTTAGTTTTGCCGGAAATCGAGAAAAACCGTTTTCTACCCTTAAAAACTCACCCCCATCCCCTTCCCGACCTCAGATTGCCCGTAAATTATTTTTCCTTTCATTTTTATAATATTTCCCTCCTTTTCCAATGGGTTTCATCCTACTATTTTTTTTTTCACTTTTTATTATTTTTAAAGGCTTCTACCCTGGTCTATTCCATTTTCACATTTATGTTTTTGATAGGATTCTTACTTACTTCGGTTATCATTTTATTTGTAAATTATTTTAAGTAACAGTAATTATTGATTTGTGTTAAACCAAGGAGTATTGTATCACCCTGTACTAACAACTAGGGTTGTGGAGGTAAGATAGCCAGTCACTCCTTGTAAAATATTGTTATTCAGCTGCATCCAGTTAAACTGGAAGCCAGCCCAACCTTTATCCCAACAATGTTGGGCATGTTTGGCAATGTTGGCTGGGCAGATGATGATTAATTACTGTTTCGTTATGAAAAGTATCTTAAATAATTGTTCTGCTTAGTTGGACAGGCTGGCTTTAAAAATATAATTATGTGCTGTGCAATTTATATATTTATTGTATCATTTATGTACACACAAGAGAGAACATAAGAAAACATCGTTACATAACTTAGAGTAGGTACAAAGGCATGGCATGGCGCTGCATTTATCGGTTATTAAATTAACGATAAATATTAAATGGCCATAACTTTAAATAAACGTACCCAGGATCGTTAAGTAAAGGTAAAATTAATTAAACTTAAATGAACAGTGCTGCAATAAAATAAATGAGAAAAATATAATTGGGCAATTTCAGGATATTCAGGCTAAAGTATTGCGTGACCTTTGGTCCTCCCTTCAGTTACCGGAATCAAATAAAAATATATGGGATTGGTAATTTTAAAGGATACTTGCTATTTAGATTAGAGAGTAGCTCGTGGCTAAATAATAACAGCCGCACGGGTTGATCTTTAAGGTTAAGCCGTGCTTGCCGAGGTTAGTCCGTGGATGGGTGACCATTGTATTGTATAGCGGGCTGGTATGGGTGACCATAATTACATACCGAGTTTCCTCCGTGCCTCGGAAAGTACGTTAAGCCGTTGGCCCCAGCTGTCATTTGTAGATCTTTGACAATCGTTATGAGTAGTCAGAAGCCAAAAGTCTGACATCCAGTGTTAAAGGGTATCGTATTACCCAGTTACTGGGTTGTGGAGGTCAGACAGACAGTCGCTTCATGTAAAATACTGGTACTCAGCTGCATCCGGTTAGACTGGAAGCCGACCCCAAAAAAAATTTTTGGGAAAAGACTAGGCAGATGATGATTTGCTATTTAGATTTAGCGTATTCTTGCTTTTCCAATTAAGTTACATAATGCTTTTTATCAGAGCTCGTGGCTTAATAATATCAGCCACACGGGTCGATCTTCTCGGTTAATCCGCGCTTGCCTAGGTCGTTCCGTGGACGGTAGTTCGGAAAGTTGTTGGCTGTGTTTTTTTTTTTTTGATATGGCCTCTTGCAGGTCGACCTGCTAAGGTTTTTTTTCTGCTCAACCGGACAATCCTCTGGTGACCTCAAATGAATTTAAGGCCCCCAGCCAGGGCTTACAAACTAGATACAATTAAATGACCGCTCGCTAAGGGCACCCCTGTGGGGTTCGGACCTCGGCTTAGGGCGTCATTGAGGGGTGGACAGCAAGGGACAGGCTAGGTCATAATATTATTATTTAGGGAATTTAACGTTACATGCTCAGCGGCCCGGGCTGGCTCGTCGAGCAATGTTGTTGGGTGTGTTACTATTGGTAACTTGGCGATATCTCTTCGTGTTTCAGAAAGCAAGTGAAGCTGTTGGTCCCTCCCGGCTATTGTTTCTAAATCATTGACTGTGGTTACAGGTAGTCAGAAGAATATCTGATATCTAAACTAATATTACATTCAATTCATTTAATTCAGACTCAATTATCCATAATTTGGTTAGTTAGTACACTTAAAATTATGTTAGTAATTAAATAATCAGAGACAACAAAAAATAACAAATTTATAAAAAATAAAATTAACACCAATCATTTCTAATGTCAATTAAAATATCCACAATCAAATTTAAAAATTAAATAAATTAAATAATTTGAGATCTACTGCATTATAAATTAATCATAAATAATAAAGAGGAAAGATTTGATTGTTTGTTTGTTACGATTTAACTCAAAAACTACTTGACCGATTTTAAAACATCCTTCACCTCTATAAAGCTACATCTTTACCGAGTAACAAAGGCTATATTATGTAACAATTTTGGCAGACGAAGTCGCGGGCGAAGTGCTAGTTTGTCATAAAGAAATAGAAGACCAACGATACCCGATATCACTACATCGCAGACCACTACTAACATTTATGTCACAAATCCCGATTTTCAGGACCCTGCATAAAGTTACTGCATGTTGTATGAAGATGAAATACATTGTAACATCAGAGTCTGGCTCGAAACTCTCAGGACGCTTCATTTCCTTCACAACTTGCCACACAATATCTGGAGTTCTGCTACACTGTACAGGGAAGTAGGGATGCCTTACAAGACTTAATAATATATATTTTCATCCCACCATCTCGGAAAGAGTATTTTTACTCTTCGATATCTGAGTGCAAAAGCCGTTTTTATTCTCTAGAGGATAAAGTAAATTGAATTTAGAACATCGTGTGCACTAAGTTTGTGAATTAAAAAAAACATTAAACCTATTTACTGCTACCTCGATGGTGCCAAATATATCACACAACTTTTTTTTAATTTGTTAAAAACTCAGACTCGGAACCTTCTTGGTGTTCTTTTTTCAATTTGCTTTGTACGCGGTTCTTTACGCGGCATTTTTTCACGTCATTGTTAATTATAACGTAATATTATTTTGTTATAATTTAAAGATTATTCTGTAATACTTACCTGTCATAATGTAGTAATTAATACCTAAACTGAAATAAAAGTGTACCTATCTTGTGATTGTAAACGTTTTTTTTTTTGCATTTAGTCATTTCCTCGCTGAGGTGGAATGAAAAGTTACGTGTTGCACTCGAGTGCAAAGATTTTTCACCTCGTGCTCTTTTGATTCCCTCGCTAACGCTCAGGATTCTAATAATAATTTTAGAATCCTTCGCTTGCTCCGTCATCAAAATTGAACACGCGGTTAAAAAGCAACTTTGCACTCTTGTATAACAAATAACTATTTTTACTCGATACGTATCTTATTATTTATTGCAAACAAAAAAAAACATAATTCAAATTGCAATATAAAAACGTATGTACAACGGCGAGCCTAACCCAGAATTGGGTTTTCTTTCAGCAAACCATTTTTCGATTGCGATATTTGCAAAAGAGGATAAACTATATCTGTATATACTATATCTTGTTATTATTATTTATTTTTAGTTGTTATTATATTGTTGTACACAATCTCATTTTATTTAAGTACCCGGTTCACATGCACATAAATTCTGACACAAAAATGACACTGTTTCGCGACTGTCACATCACATTCGCAGGTCCAGTTGAAAACCAGGGTCAGACAGCCTAGCTGCCTGGCATTTTGCACAGTACAATTATTATCCATTTTTTTGGATTTGTTTAGTTACACAATAGTTATCCCTTTTTACTTTTGTTTAGACTTAAGTATTTTTTGTTATTTTTTTTTAATGTTTTGTGTACTTATGGCATGTACCAAATGAATGAATATCACTATTTTACATGGAGCGAGCTATTTTATCTGAGCTATTGTTGAGAATAGTTACATAGGTACCGAGTTTCCGCCGTGACTCGGAAAGCACGTTAAGCCGTTGGTCCCGGCTGTTATTTGTAGGTCTTTGGCAGTCGTTACGAGTAATCAGAAGCCGAAAGTCTGACATCCAGTCTTACCAAGGGGTATTGTATTACCCAGTTACTGGGTTGTGGTGGTCAGATAGGCAGTCGCTTCATGTAAATACTGATACTTAGCTGCATCCGGTTAGACTGGAAGCCGACCCTAACAAAGTTTGAGAAAAGACTAGGCAAATTAATGAATATAAAGTTGCTATTTTTGACTTAAGTGTTGTTAGAACTTTGGCGTTATTTATAGATATTTTCCGTCTACCAACCCTAATAAGTACAATGTCGTCGCCAAACTGAAAGTCTAGTAAATCATTCCCGAGAGTATGGAGCGAAACGCTAACGCGTATATCATATGAATTTATTTCTACACTTTGTAGCCTTTTGAGAAAAAATCGTCGAATAAATCATTGGAATTTCTTCTGTTGCTACAATCTCATCGATCATTTTCACAGATGGATAATGAATTGGGAAATTCCTTTTGTCGTTTCGCGTCAAAACAGATTTTGTCTACATTTTGTCGTTTAAATTTGCAAATGAGTGTTAATACAACACGACATTTCTTGTCAAGTCCACAAGAATTGTGGGAATGTGGGTTCAGAGTCATCATTCATCATCATTTCAGTCCAAAAGACGTCCACTGCTGGACATAGGCCTCCCACAAGTGGCGCTACATTGACATTTTGGGGGGTTTTGCCATAATCGCCAGTACGGTTGTTACAAAAGCACAGATAACGCTGCTGCCCATTCTCTGGTAAGTCCCTTAGTAACCTCTTACGACACTCACGGGATGGTGCTATTCTTTACGTCCGACACCATACAGGGTTCAGAGTGAAACCATGGCAATAATCTGGTAAATCAGTATATTTTATATAAAACGTCCTAGCACGTCTTCGTCGTATTATCCGCCTACGCCATCTTTTTTTACGTTCTCTCTCTTCCGATACATTCATTCCTTTCACTCACTCTTACGTTCCGTTTCCAACATAGCAGACAAGAAATTTCGTGTTGTTTCAACACCTAGTTGCAATTTTCTCTTTTCTCTAGAATTCACACATAAGATAACATCACGTCGGTAATCCCCAAAGGGGAGGCAGAGGTGTACCTACCTAATAGTAAACCCACATTTCGCCAGTTATGTTTAAGTCCCATGTAATAATAGAGGACGAGCTTGCCTTCAACCGGACACAAATCCAGACTCTGTGGTTGCTACTGAAAAAATCGTGAAGAAAAACCCTATATTACTCTGGCCGACCTCGGAACCGAACCAAGAGCCCTCATGCTCAGCAGTCGCGTTTCCGACCACGTTTGAAATTAAAACTTTGATTTTGGATATTGTTACGCTTGTAATTTTCTGGCTCATTCCCAGGCGCTCCAAATCTTCGATCTATGAATGTACAGTCTCGAACAATCAAATATAAGCCCGTGGCTAAATTAAAATAAAGTTTAGAAATAACGGTTTACAGTTTGAGAGAAAACCTATTTCGTAACAGTATGGCTTTCAAAATACTAGGTATATTCGTGAAAATACAGTAAGAGAAAATCAGCAGCGGTGGCCCAGTGGTGCCAGCCCCGACTTACGAGCAGTAAGCCGTGGGTTCAAACCCACGCAGGCGCATTAATTTGTGTAATTTATTTCATCACCGCTGTTCTTAAAAACGGTGAAGGAAAACATCGTGAGGAAACCGGTATGCCATAAAACCAAAAAAATAATGTGACATCTACCAACCCGCACCGGGCCCGCGTGGTGGATTACAGCCCACTCCCTCTCATAGAGAGGAGGCCCGTGTCTCAGCAGTGGGAACATTTATAGGCTGGTGATGACAGTAGGAGAAAATCGCATTTTATATGTTGTGTAGGTATACGTTTAATTGCACGTGACTGTACAAGACGACATCACTTACGTAAACCAAGACACAAGATCTGTTTACAAGAATCAGGTCAGTCATAATAAACTGTGTTTTGTTTAATTACGTCACCACTCCCGGGAAAATTGCTTGCCTTGACATCTGATCTTTATTACTCATTCCCGCCCCCCATTGGGGGGCTAACCCCAGGGAAGATAAGAGATAACAACGTAAATGTTTGCATTAGAAAGGGAACTCAAGACTATACGAGTATGCATAACATCAAGCCTGTAATCCCTGAAGGATTAGGCAGAGGTGTTACTTATAGCAGAGATAGGATATGATATTTCGATCTGGTTATAAGAATAAAATTATATCGGTTTCGGATATGGTTACGGATATGTAATTATTTCGGATGTAGCGACCTACTAAAAGCACCTTAAGTACTACAAAAAGTACTACAGCGCCATCTATGACACGACGGAAGAACTAACATCATTTTTCTACATCTCGCAAGCAAAGTTTACATCGACTTAAGAGTATATAGAGAAACCCGATAACAACTGTCGGGCAGTTGCCCACCAGACATAACCTGGCTGGTCGGATCCTCCCTTTTCTAAGGAGTATCGAGGAACTTTACACCCTGTTCCTCATACCCCCTAAACCGATAATCCGTTTGTTTCGGATAGTTTCGGAAACGGATATTAGATTGAAGATTTGATATAAACACAAATAGTGTTAATAATTTGGTTTTATTTAAAGGTTTTTTCTAGTCAAGGTAATCATTTGGTATTATAATCAGTCATAGAAAAGTAATTATTTATAGATATTATAATAATTACGTGAAACAAAAACCTGACGAAACATGTCGTTTTATTTAGACTCCGCCCTTATACAAAACTATCCGTAATTTGTGTAACGGATACGGTTACGGATATATTTTTATTTCGGATATCCGATAGTTTCGGTTACGTTACGGAGCTCCATAACATCCCTGACTTATAGTATACCGACATTTCGCCACACGACCCATCTTCTTCTTGTCGTATCAATGATACTTCTTTGTTATATGGTTTGGGCCCAGTAGGTAGCCATATTTACTGCGGTGTCAGAGGCGTTATTTAAGTCGTCGAGAGTGCAGGTAAACGGACACCTTGGACACTCCAGCAGGTGAGGCATAGTTTGCTCCGGAGCGCCGCACTCGCACTCGGTGTTTGAGGAATTAATATTAACCCATTTTCCCAGACAAGACCCATGTAAAACTAGAACAGCCAGACTTGTGGCTGCTACTGAGAAATTCCTAATGTCATAACAATATTTTAAACGGAACATAAAATCACGCACATAACATTTCATTAATTCATAATCCATCATCATCATCATCATCAGCCTATAATATTCCCACAGCTGGGACACAGGGCTCCTTTCTATGAGAGGGAATGGGCTGTAATACACCACGCGGGCCCAGTGCAAGTTGGTAGATTGTGATGTTGCGGACACTTACACTTGCGGACAGTTTAACCTAGGAGGTTAAAGTAAAGTAAAGTAAAGTAAAATTTATTTGCATAGATTGTAGGTACATAAAATAAGGTGTAACAATAAAATGGGTGAGCCTTGTACAATTTACCATAAATTAGGCATGCAAACATTTGAGAAATTTGTAACTAAATTGAAATAAAATTAATAAAATAATGGTTTCTAGTTAAGACAATAGTTGGCACAGTGCATTCAAATAAAAGAAAAAACAAACATTTTTAAAATCTACATAATTGGAATAAAATCATACAAATTTAAACAACGAGATCATTAGGTATGTCAGTAAATTATATAAAATCAGAATAAATTAAATCTTATACATTATATTGTTCAATAAATATGTCAGTGTCATTTAAAAAGTCATTTACTGAATAATAACATTTTGCAATCAATAATGAAATCAGTCTCCTTTTAAAATTTTGTAATGTGTCATTTTTAATAATATTGGGTACTTTATTAAAAATGATTGGGCCCATACTAATAACACTTTTTTTGAGCAAAGCAGTATTACATCTCTCGACATTAAGTAAGTTCTTATACTGACTTCTTATAGGTCTCTTCCTAGTTTCTGACATTGTAGTGAAAAGGTTCATATTACATTTAACGAAAATTGCGACTTTTAAAATATACATACAAGGGAAAGTTAAAATTTGGTTGTCGTCTGCTTAACCGGACTATCCTGTGGGTATCTTGGGTGTAAGGTCTCCAGTCGCCTTTCAGTCTAACAGGATACAGCTAAATATCATCATTTACATGGACCGACTGCTTATCTAACCTCCAAAACCCAGTTAGTACTGGGAATCTGTCTCTCGATAAAACATTCGGTATAAGATCATAATATTTAAAATAAACATATGTCGCTTACTTGATTTATCAATACAAATAAATAACATTTAAGTGTCTGTTTAGTAATTTCAGAAAAACAGCTTTATATGAAAGTTTTTTTTTTAAGTTTTGTCTGTCTGTCTGTCTCTTAGTTCCGGCTAACCTCCAAAATGGCTGGACCGATTTTGACAGGACTTTGTTGGATAGCTGATATTATAAGGAGTTCCTAACTGAGGCTATTTTAGAAAAAAAAAAATCCTTTGAAATTTTTTAACAAAATCCGATTCAAATAGAGCCAAGTCATAGCTTTTAATAATAATTTTACGCGGACTAAAGTCGCGGGGCACAGCTAGTAAACAATATGAATTAACAAGTTCCTTTTACAGTAGTCTGATATACGTTTTTTAAGCAAATATTATTCTGATATGGATATTGGCTCCTCCATCTATCTATAGATGGAGGAGCTCGAGGCTCACTAATAACAACCGTGCGGGTCCATCTTCAAGGGCAAGCCGTGCTTGCTGAGGTTGGTCCATGGATGGGTGACCATCATTACATATCGAGTTCGTGCCTCGGATTGGTCCCGGCTGTCATTTTTAGATCTTTGACAGTCGTTACGAGAAGTCAGAAGCTGAAAGTCTGAGATCTTGTTTTACCAAGATGTATCGTATTACCCAGTTACTGGGTTGTGGAGGTCAGATAGGCATTAACTTAATCTACAATACTGATACTCAGCTGCATCCGGTTAGACTCGATGCCGATGCCGGCCTCAACAAAGTTTGGGAGATGGCAGATGATGGCAATGTGTAGATAAGTTCTAATCTGCAGTACAAGGTCTATCCATAAGCTAAATTTCATCGGTATTCATTTTGGTGTTTAGATGTGAAAAGGTAACAGACAGACCAATGGACAGAGAAAGTTACTATCGCATTTTGAACACTCGATAATTTGGAAAGTAATCGACTCGAAGACTCGTACAGGGCGTCCTACGGCTATGCCACATGGAAGAAAAGTAGATACCTTAAAAGCGTTTACACCTTACGGCATTTCATACAAACTTTCAAGTCCTATTTTAATGAAACTTCAAACGCATAAGCAGGATAAATAGGTCTAAAAAGTTACTAAAAACATTTTCGGAAAATAGTTTTTTCGAAAATGTTTTTAGTAACTTTTTAGACCTATATATCCTGCTTATGCGCATGAAGTTTCATTGAAAAGTTTCATTAATAAGGACTTCAAAGTTTGTATGGAATGTCGTAATGCGTAAATGCTCTTAAATATTGTAAATAGGAAGCTTTTCTGAAAGAAGAATAAATATAAAATATATCAGGACATACCTGGCGTATTCTGTATGGTGTAGGACGTAAAGAATAGCACCATCACGTGGGTGTAGTAAACGGCGACTAAGGGACTTGCCAGAGAATGGACAGCAGCGTTCTCTGTGCAATTGTAACAACCGTACTGCGATCGCCAACCCGCCTGCCAAGCGTGGCGATTATGGCAAAACCCCTCATGTTATGTCAATGTGGCGAAATTTGGGGGAGGCCTATGTCCAGCAGTTGACGTCTTTTGGGCTGAAATGATGATGATGAATGATACATGGCGTAATGGGGGTGTAGGTACTATGATACACCTCTGCTTAACCCTATCCTTACGGAAAAAAACAGGCGTGATGTTCAATATAATCTGTATATTCATCGCTCAGGTGAGAAAAGGTACCAGCCATAAGCCGACATACATACCACTAGTAACTTTCGCATTTACAATGTAAGTATGGATTTCGAAGTACTTTGTACATATTCACGAGAAAGTGTACGCCTTACGACATTTCATACAAACTTTCAAGTCCATATTTTCCGAAATGACTGAACAAAGTTTGTATGAAATGCCGTAAGTTGTTAACGCTCTTAAATACATCTTTTACGGTAGAGTAGTAAGCCAAGCCACGTGCCTTGGCTTCTTCGTAAATTCTAATTCGCAGAATCAGAATTGAATTACACGTGAAAGTAATTTGATTCTGCGAATTCGAATTTAAATTGAACAACATAAACTCGCGTCTTTTCTCCCCGAAGGGTTTATAAACAGGGGTACCGCGCGTGTTCGTAGAACCACTACACCCTAACACCAGCTTTTTTAAAGTCGTCATCATCGTCCACTGCTGGACATAAGCCTCCCCCAAGCGTCGCCACATTGGCCGGTCCCGTGCGACTCGCATCCAGCGGATCCCCGCAACCATCACCAGGCCATCGGTCCACCTAGTGGGAAGCCTTCCAACGCATCGTCTTCCGGTTCGCGGTCCCATTCCAGAACTTTTCGGCCCCATCGGCCATCCGTTCTGGGAGCAATGTGCCCTGCCCACTACCACTTAAGTTTGGCAATTCTCCGGGCTACTTCGGTAACCTTGGTTCTCTTGCGGATGCCCTCATTTCTGATTTGATCACGCATGGAAAATCCGAGCATAGCCTTCTCCATTGCCCTTTGGGTAACTTTAAGCCTTCTGATGAGGCTCATTGTGAGCGACTGCGATTCGGTCCCGTTTTTAAAGTACCTAACATAAAATAGGGGCGCGTCTAATTGCAATCAACCGGTTACAAATACACACTCTGTGCTTTTACTGAAAAAAATAGCAGATGGGAAAGTCCAATAATACGTTGCCCGATCTGGTAGTCGAATCCAAGACCTTATTGCCCAGAAGAACCGTTTTCAACCACTAGATAGACGAGGCTGTGATTCATCACCATTTTCCTGCCCTACACCTAAGTTTCTTTTATTTTATTAAAAAAATATCATCTCTTTTTAACCACCTGCATAAACGAAGCTACTTCCGCATTAATAATATTAGTTGTCTGTCTATTGTCTCTCTGTCACAGACTCCTTTTCAAGTTCTACTGGCTGAATTGATTTGGATATGATTTGGTACACCTATACACCATAACCTCGGTTATTACATTCAACACTTTCAAGTCCGGTTGTACGATAGAACAATGATCATATTCCCATACGCTCCAAAATTGTATTCCCGACGGCTCCAAAACAAAAGAGCAATAG
Organism: Cerastis rubricosa; assembly: GCA_949152445.1. NCBI lineage: Eukaryota > Metazoa > Arthropoda > Insecta > Lepidoptera > Noctuidae > Cerastis > Cerastis rubricosa. Next base: position 11,532,153 of record OX424548.1, on the reverse strand, counting down.
AATGATATTAAAAAATAAAAAATTTTGGAGCTTTTGGGAAAGCTTTTAAGCTTTCCCAAAAGCTCCAAAATTTTTATAGAACTAATTAAAAAAAAAAAACAATACTTACCACATATTATTTTTTTTTGTAGGTTTATTAAGAAACTAGCTGTCCGGCGCAACTTCGTTTGCGTCACATTTTCCCCGTTTTCGCAACATTTTACATTGCTGCTCAATTCCTATTGGTACGACCAATAGCCTTCCTCGATATATGGGCTATATAAAACAAAAAAGAATTTTTCAAATCTGACCAGTAGTTTCGGAGCCTATTCAATGCAAACAAACAATCAAATCTTTCCTCTTCATAATATTAGTAGTTTAGAAAACACCTCTAAAAGTCAAGTCAGAGGTCCATGACTTGCATAAAACTGTGACAACAGATTAGGCACTAATAACACTATAAAAATACCTCAAAAAACCTTTGATGAAAGTGAGGCTACTCTATCCAATAAAACTACATTGAAATACCTATATAAAACATACCTACGAATAACAAACAAAACACATGAGCAAAATCAACATCTTATGACACCTCACGCAAAAAACACAATTTCTCTCTGAACAAACATTCACTAAAAAGGATGGGACACTTGCAAGGCCGATAGGGGCATCAATTTCGTCCCTGCACTGAAATTTTTCCGACAAGACGTCAGAGGGAAACGGTGGGACGGAGGGGGGAATCAACAGTTTCAGCAGGCTCAGAAACATCGCTTTAAGCCAGTCAGTCCCCGTCGCTTGCCGCGGACGGTTGTGCTCACCGCGCGTGTGACCGTGAATTACGACTCCAGAAATTATGTAAAAAACATGTGCTGTTTCAAATTCAGTGGCTTGTAAATTCTGTGTGTGCTATAATTTTTCTGAGCTTCGTGTTTTTCGAGGATTAAATTGTTTGTTTTTTTTTTCCCGAATAACTTTTTCTCGAATGAGCTGAGGGGAAATCGTGTGTGATAACCATTTATGTTGTTTATTTATACGTTCTGTATTTGAAATTTATTCATTCTTTTTTTTTGATTGTGGTTTTTGGAGCGGTTGTGTTGTGAGCGGATTCAAAATCCCAAGGTAAGTTTTTGAATGACTAAAATTGTTTTTTTTTCAGACGACGAATAAAAAAAAATATTTGTGAATTTCAAAACATCACGTGGTCCTACTCTATAGGCAATGAATAGCCCTTTTATTAGGCCAATATATCAATCATCCGCCCATCACTTCACGCGTATGGGAAATGTCTTCCAATTTATTTAATAAAAGAGCACTACTCTTGGAATTACGAAACGCCCAAGGGGGTTGGTCTCCCAAATTGTAACACATGGGTGAATGTGAATTCTTCTTCAAATTATATCTTGAATATCATCATTCGGTTTAACATAAAACAGGTTGTAAGCCCATCCATTTTCCGAGCATTTTCCTTATATTAAACGGAAACTGTTAATACTTGTAAGTAATATTAGGATATCCTCGTGTTCATGATGTAAACATTCGAGACATTCGTATATTCATACTTAAGATAAACGCGATAATTTTACTTTATATAAGTACTAATATCTTAGTTCTTGTGAGGTTATTGGATCAATGAAATTGTTATTAATATGCACCTATAGATTTTTAACTGTTACTTGAAAAAATGTAAAATAGATTTAAAAAGAAACCTAAATACTTTTAAGAAACCTAAATAATCTTAATTTTTAAGGTAATTACCTTCTTATTTTCAGTATTAAGATATTATTGATCACCTTTATTTAATACAAAAATGTATTTATAAGAAAAAATTAAAGAAGAGAAATCAAAGATTTAGTGCTGAGTTTTCGCAAGACAAACTTAAATAAATAAATAATTAATTACCCTTAATTCAAATAATCAGATTAAACTTATATTCATTTTCTACTCAAGGGATTTATGGGAGCGCGACAAAAGATTGAGAAAAGTCACAAGCATAAAAATTCGAATAACATTTTTATTCGAAAAAGGCACGTAATAAAATGGGAAGCGATCTTGTGATTCGAATAAAAGATTGAATGCCAAGTCTTTGAAATCTAGAGCGCGTTGTTGACAAACAAGAAAGTAGGAAAAATGAAGCAAAGACTAAAATAATATTAGGTAGGTTTTGACCTTTCAGTATTTTTTTTTGATACAAAAAGGTTAAGGGTAAAAAGGCTAATTTTTAGTAGAAAACAATCGCCACTATTGGTAAATTTTATTAACTTTACGAATTGTAAACATTTTCGGGATTACCCTAGTGCACCTTAATCATATAATATTTTGTCTGCTGTTTTATTTTGTCTGCTTTATCATCTTAAATCTTCATGAATTATGAAAGGAACCCACAAATATTTAAACGTCGCTTAGACTTTATTTTATCCTAAGAAATGATACGAAATCCATCAGAAAAAAAATGTAACTTACAGATGCAGTGGATAAAAAAAAGAAACCGTACGTGGGTTTATATGGCATTTTGAGGAATGTACTTGAGGACAATGTATGTCATACAACATTTTTTGACGCACAAATGCTTCCGGACAAGCGGTACTATACAAATCGACTTGTTACAAAGTAACAAGTAGTAATAATAATAATAAAGTAGTAAGTTACAAGTTTTCGATTACGATTTGTTTGTCGTATCCCGTCATCATCATTAACCTCTAATCTTCCCACTGCTGGGACTCAGGCCTCCTGTCTATGAGAGGGAGTGGGCTGTAATCCACCACGCGGATCCTGTGCGGGTTGGTGGATGTCACATGTCTTCGAATCTTTAGTTCTAAAACATGCCGGCTTCCACACTATATTTTCCTTCACCGTTTTTAAGAGCAGCGGTGATGAAATAAATTACGCAAAGAAATTCGCCTGCCCGGGTTCCAACCCACGGCTTACTGCTCGTAATTCGGGGCTGCCACCACTGGGCCACCGCTGCTCTTCACGTATCCCATCATTCGCTCGTAGATATTTGACTGTGAAATACGAGGTGCAAGCCCAGTTTATATGGAACGCTTGCGCACAACATATCCGCTTACAGAAGCAGCCCGTCACCATTGATTTAACGCCGAGTTTTTCAGTCCGTAGTCTCGAATCCGATGGTATCCGGTTACAAAAGAGTACGAATATACTAGGATATACAATATGTTTTTCTTTCATGAGTGAGAAAACCGTCGTATGTTTTAATCTCACTGTCTAAGATATGTTGGTACGTTTTTAGAAGGCAAAATAGCGGCGGACTGCATAAAAACACTAGTCGAATCGCAATAAAGATATTTAATAATATACCGAAGGATATTAGAGAGCTGCGTAACTGCGTATTTCAAAAGCATCTCAGAGTATGGCTTATGGAAAACTGTTTTTATAGTATTATGGAATTTATGAATTGTAGGACAAATGGGAAAATTGCATGACATATTTTGTAATTTAATTTCTTTATTTATCATTTTTAAGTTGATGTTTATAAAATTTGTTTTTGATATAAATGTCTTTTTTACATTTGTAATCTGATATAACGCTGGGTGGAACTCAAGACAATGTTTATGTTCTTTCTCCAAACTTGCTTACTGATCTATACTATAATCTATACTAATATTATAAAACTGAAGAGTTTGTTTATTTGTTTGTTTGCTTGAACGCGCTAATCTCAGGAACTACTGGTCCGATTCAAACACTGAACTGTATCTAACACTGAAAAATTCTTTCAGTGTTAGATTGTCCATTTATCGAGGAAGGCTATATATCATCGCGCTACAACCAATAGGAGTGGAGCAGCAATGAAAAATGTTGCGAAAACGGGGAAAATGTGACGCAAACGAAGTTGCACCGGACAGCTAGTTCTTAAATATTAAAGGACAAATACTGAGTAAAAATCAACGTTGTGACGACACTACTACATAGTTTCTTCCGAATGTACTCGCGTACACTTTAATTTTTAAAGATAGACAATTAGTGATTCATAGGATTTCAAGATTGTAACCTGCTTATAGCGCTATTCAAAACTACACAAACATCCTCAACCCCTGTTCTCCTGCATAAATTATAAATCTCATAAGTCATTTGATGTTAGCAAACAGAAAACTTTTCTCATAATACTGTTGGTTCAAAAAGTACGATGAATCCATAGACTTTGTTAATTAATTAAATCAATTTTATCAAGTGGTGCGACAGTAAATAACGTTGAACGTAATCCGGCTCGAAGGACCAATGATCACGACGATAGGTCTTTGTGAAGTAAATGTAAGCAAGTCAGCTGTGTTCCGCCTTTAAACATGGCTGTGCTCGCGCATTTGAAATCTTCATATTTTCATATAAAATTTACTTTTTATCGTTTGTGATTTCATATTTTATCTAAACTAATATTATAAAGAGGAAAGATTTGATTGTTTGTATGTTTGTTTGTTTGTTTGCATTGAATAGGCTCCGAAACTACTGGTCCGATTTGTAAAATTCTTTCAGTGTTAGATAGCTCATTTATCAAGGAAGGTTATAGGCTATAAATCATCACGCTACGACCAATAGGAGTGGAGCAGCAATGAAAAGTGTTGCGAAAACGGGGAAAATGTGACGCAAACGAAGTTGCGCCGGACAGCTAGTTATTTCATATTACTCACTCGCATTCATTTACTTCACCAAGACCTAGCGTTGCGATCAGTTGTTCTAGGTTGAGTATTCCAATACTAGTTGTATTGGAATGGTTGTGTTGGGTTTACAGGCTAACCAGGTGTTACGTAACAAAACGGTTGGAACTGACCTTCGATATCTTCGTAATTAGAAGGGAACTCACCATATTATTTAGTATCTATGGGCCAAAGTTGCCTGACAATAAATGAATGTTATGCTGTGTTGTTATTTGTTATTATAACATAACATGTCAGCATCATATTAACATAACATGACGCCGCATGTAATCTCCGAAAGGGTTAGACAGAGTTGTACCTAATAATACCTACCTACACCTGCATTTCCAGTCCTGGGCAGTGGTCCAACTGCTCTGTCCAACTAGTTGGACCATGGGTCTTTACTAGGGGCAGTTGTCCAACTTTATTCACCAGTAATGTTTATTTTTTATTTTTATTGAAAAGTGTCGAAAAATTGTGAAGGTAATGAACTTTATTATATCTAAGAAAGGATAGTACTCTGTACCCACTTAAACGCCCACCTAAGAACCTTGACTTATTTTTAGCAAAACATCAGAAAATCCCGTTTTGTTCCCCGTTTTTTTATCGCTAAGTCAAAACCAACTTCGTTAATGATGTGTCTTTCTTTTATAACTCCGCCAAAATTGGCAAGTAAGCAGTACTACTTAATACTTTCAGAAGTGGCGCACGATTAAAGAATAAATGCAGGTGTGGTCTAAATACACAAAGTCGCGCATTTTAAACAAATTTTATCATATATGGCTAAAAAATAACAGCCGCACGGATCGATTTTTAAGGGTAAGCCGTGCTTGCCGAGGTTGGTCCGTGGATGGGTGACCATAATTACATACCGAGTTTCCGCCGTGACCTCAGAAAGCACGTTAAGCCGTTGGTCCCGGCTGTCATTTGTAGACCTTTGACAGTCGTTACGAGTAGTCAGAAGCTAAAAGAAAGACATCCAGTCTAACCAAGGGGTATCGTATTACCCAGTTACTGGGTTGTGGAGGTCAAATAGGCAGTCGCTTCATGTAAAATACTGGTCATTCATCATTTCAGCCCAAAAGACCTCCACTGCTGGAACTAGGCCTCCCCCAAGTGTCGCCACATTGACATTTTGGGGGGTGTTGCCATAATCGCCACGCTTGGCAGGCGGGTTGGCGATCGCAGTACGGTTGTTACAAAAGCACAGAGAACGCTGCTGCCCATTCTCTGGCAAGTCCCTTAGTCACCTCTTACGACACCCACGGGAAGATATTTTCCTTCTTTTCCTTTTTCACGAATTTTATCCTAGTATACTTTATAAATTAGTAAGTGTTTTTTTACTTTTTGTTTTTTTTTTCTAAAAAAATAATAACCCTATAATAACAAAAATATATAACTTAATTGCTAATAACAAGCTTCCACAGAAGAATTCAAAATTGTTATTTCCTAATACTAGTATCAGTTACTTCCTCAAATTATATTAAGAAAACAATGGTCTACATAGCGACCAATCAAGCTACACTCAACCAGTCTATGCGTATCTCTCATTGTACGGGAAATCTATATAAAACTAGCCCATGTTATGCTGGAAAAAATTGAGGTTGTGTGTCCTCAAATCTTTTAAGTCATTAGTTAAAGCCTTCTTTAAATAAACTGTGACCTTCAAGCTTACAATAATTTCATCATTATCTGTGTAGTTTTCTTTCATTAAGACTTAAGGCTACACTGTATTATCTTTTTATGGTCAGATTTATCCGCAGTCTAGTTTGTGCTATGACGACTTAAACGTAGTCGACGTCTGAGGTCTTGACGGGCGTCCACGACCCGAGACGTCCAGAAAACATCGCGAGGAAACCGGTACGTCCTAGAACTAAAAATTCCAAGACATGTGACATCTACCAAGCCGCACTGGGCTCGCGTGGTGGATTACAGCCCACTCCCTTTCATAGAGAGGAGGTCTGTGTCCCAGCAGTGGGAACATTATAGACTGACGATTATGCACGTGAAAAGGAAGAAGTTATGGTTGTTAGTCGACGTCTGAGGTCGTGCACGGGCTTCCTCAGACGTCGACTTACGTCAAGCGACACGCGCGTGTGCCACCTGTATTTCTCGTAGTACTGTCGCGTCGCGATGACTTGTGGCGTGCGTGCTTGAAAAAAGGGAGGGATTTCAAAAAAAAATATCAATCAAAATATTTTATTTTACATGGCACTTATAAAACGTCGACAAAAGGTGATCGGTTCGAGTTGGTCGTTTCCTATGGAGAAGAACCGGCAAGAAACTCCATGGTTTTACCCTAATTGCCACACTTTCTTTAAAAATACGTGTTTATTAAGATATGAGTTTAAGTTTAACATAACTTAACATAACGCCTGTTATGTTACCCACATTGCGCCAGTTAAGTTTAAGTCCCATGTAATAGGGGGAGAGCTTTTTGCCATCAACCGGGCACAAATCCAGACTCCATGGCTGGTATTGAGAAATTGATGATGGAAAAACCCGATAAAAGTTATTCTGACCCGGGAATCGAACCCACGATGTCACGCTTAGCAGTCGCTCTTGCGGCCACTCGACCATCAATGCAGTAAGTTTAGGTTATTTCGTTTATATTGCACGAACTTTTCAAAGCTCTAAATAAATACTTAATTCATCATCATCATCATAAGCTTAATGTTCCTACTGCTGGGACACAGGCCTCCTCTCTCTATGAGAGGGAGTGGGCTGTAATCCACCAAGCGGGCCCAGTGCGGGTTGGTAGATGTCACATGTCTTCGAATTTTTAGTTCTAAGACATGCCGGTTTCCCGCTTTGTTTTCCTTCACCGTTTTTGAGGGCAGCGGTGATGAAATAAATTACACAAAGTAATGCGCCTGCCTGGGTTCAACCCTTACTGCTGGTAAGTCGGGGCTACCACCACTGGGCCACCGCTGCTCTCCCAATAATAAAAAAAACATTGTTTGGCTGTACAAGGGAATGCTTAAAGAATTGTACTCGCAGATCGGCAAACAAATATTGAAAATATCTCGTTAGGGATTTCTCAATAGTAGCCCAGAGTTTTTTAATTATCCCCCGTTAATGGCAATAGATTTGCTTCTTATTACAAATATTATGGAATTCTTCTTTAATTATTTAATCTTATTCATGGGACTGCTCTGCTTTATTCTTCAAGTGATACACGCAAGATGATTTGTTATATAAGGCAAAAAAACTCTTGCATCTGAGTACTGCATCCGGAGACGAAGACTCCCTATATGACCTCCGCAACCCAGTTAGTTTTACTGACTGTCTTGACTGGTTGTCAGACTTTCTGGCCATTGAGTACCTTTCACAACTGACAAAAACTAAAATTGACAGCCGGGACTAACTGTTTTACGTGCTTTCTAAAGCACGGATGAAACTGTATAATATAGCCCATGCACAGACCAACCTCGGCATGCTCGGCAGAATCTGAACATTCATCTGAGCGGCTGTAATTATTTAGTCTCGAGCTCTTTCTTTTTAATGAATGCAGTAAAATAATACATTCCGTATGGTGTCGGACGTAAAGAATAGCACCATACCATATCTTCCCGTAGGTGTCGTAAGAGGCGACTAAGTAATTTGCCAGAGAATGGGCAGCAGCGTTCTCTGTGCTTTTGTAACAACCGTACTGCGATCGCCAACCCGCCTGCCAAGCGTGGCGATTATGGCAAAACCCCCAAAATTTCAATCTGGCGAAACTTGGGGGACGCCTATGTCCAGCAGCGGACGTCTTTTGGGCTGAAATGATGAGTAAAATAATTCAATTCTAACAGTGCTGCAATTTTTGAAATATCATAAAGGATGCACAAAGTTCCATATTCCTCCTTTTCCTTTTACTGCATATTCATTTTTAACGTTCAAACGTAACAGTCTCTTTGATAGACGTCGTCAAGTTTTCCTAGGAATATTTTAACGACCGTAACACAAAATGCCACGCTTGACAAACTGTCTGGTTTGCAAGCAAGACCACTGATCATGAAGTCCTTGGTTCAATTCCCTGTTGGGGTAAAGTGTTATTGAGTTTTACCATGGGTCTGGATATGTCCCCGGTTGATGACAATAGCCCCACTCTTATTACATGAGACTTACAAACAATACAATATACCTAGGCCTGTGGACGGTGAGTAATGGGCTAGCTCACCGTCCGTCCGTCTCATGACGACAGGCCGTGTCGACGGCGCGTTCGTGTTCCACGCGCGCCTTAAGGAGATGTCAGCTAATCGGAAGGGGTCCGAGGGGGCCATGCCTGCCATGGCTGCCGGACTGTTCGAAAGAGATACCGTGGCCCTGGAACAGAAAGGGCTAAGAAGGAACATGGATGGGTTTTAGCCAGTATAAGTCTGACACTCCCTTCCACTCCACCCAGAGCGGGAGGGGTCATTTTACGATTACCAATCCGTAAAAAAAAAGACTTACAATATAAATAACGAAATGTGGGTATACTCTGTTAGGTACACCTCCGCCTTACCTTTCGGGAATTACAACCGTTATGTTATTTAATATTATCTTTCGTTTAAAGACTCAGCCTGAATAATTCCTATATTTTTATTCGTACCACTAACAACATACGGTCGTGGCTCGTCCAAAAAATTGCCATGAGTGCACAGTTCAAATGCGCCAAATTGAATCATAAAAATAAAGCGAGAACTATTCGTTGAATATTTCATGAATTGTAGTGTTTGTTTGAATATTCTCGACGGCAATTTACACCTGAACAAAAAGCGTTTGTTCGAAATAATGGAACAGCGAGTCTGGAATGCATTCGTTTATTCTACGAGTCTCTCTGAGGGAGCGAATCTGGAACGAGGTGATCCGACGGAGAACCAACAACATAGCTCATGTACGAGCTATGTGACAGCCTATGCTTGAATTGTCTCTGAGGGACCTAATCTGGAACGAGGTGATCCGCCGGAGAACCAACAACATAGCTCATGTACGAGCTATGGAACGGCCTATGCTTGAACTCTCTCTGAGGGATCGAATCTGGAACGTAATCATCCGACAGAGAGAACCACCGACATAGCTCGCAGAATAAGCAAGCGGTACTGGCAATTGGTCAGCCATAATAGCTGTAGAACCGGTGACCATAGAGTAGAACTATTTTTGAGTGTAGACCGCGAACAGCAAGCGTGAGAGTTGCTGAGAATCGAGATGAGAGGCATGGAATTGAAGAAGCTTATGTCCAGCTGCTGGACCATAGGCCTTTTAAATATCGCACACACACGTCACATTTAAACTATAGTTAACTATAGTTAAACTTAACTTTGTGCCTAAAGGTTTTGCTTGAATGGGTAGACAGCGATGTACTCGTAAAAGAGTATAGGTAGACCAAAAAAGCCATGGATAGACTGTGTGCAAATAAAAAATACTACTTCCTACGATTCGCAGTAGGGACCTTTAAAAATTGGTTCACGGTCTTTCCCTAGCCTTGAATTTTGAGGAAAACTACCTGTGTGTAGATTATCTTGAGCAGCTAGTCACTGCCAGCTTGTCACGGTAATAATAACTTTTACATAAAGGATTACATGTAGGGATGTGGCCAAATTACTGTGTCGTATTCGCTCGGATTCGCATTCGTTCGGTTTTTCATTTGCGATCATGTTTTTGAGTAAAGAATTTTTCGCTTCTTTTGTTCTCTCGCCAAGTTTCTTATGCAATTATGGTTATTATGGTTTATATTTTTTAATTTTAATTAAAAGTAGAAACTATCTTGCTTGAAGTATACTTCGAAGCTGGCAGACGTGTCTAGTGACATCCACAATTCTTCAGTAATTTTTGTGTCATGTAAGAAAGTGGGGTATTACTAAGAAAACTCCGAATGGAAAACCCAATTACGCTGCTTGATTTGGAAATCGAACTTGCGACTTCTCATTCAGCAGTCACGTATGCTACCATCATCTGCCTAGCCTTTTCCCAAACTATCTTGGGGTCGGCTTCCAGTCTAACCGGATCCACCTGAGTACCAGTATTTTACATGAAGCGACTGCCTATCCGACCTCCACAACAAAAACTTACAAATGACAGCCGGGACCAACGGCTTAACGTGCTTTCCGAAGCACGGAGGAAAAGTCACGTTTGCTACCACATATGCAAAATCTAGATTTCGTCAATCAGTCTTGGTTACTTCAGGTTAATTTAAATCGTAATGTTGTGTTTATTCTAAGTAATTTGGGGTCAGCGCACTACGTCTTCTTCTTCCATACTTCTCTATTACTCGTCGTCTCATCAGTCACTTCTTTTCTATTCATATCATCTTCACCCAGTCCATCCATTGTTTCTTTTTCATGCATCTCTCTTCTCCTATGTTTATAGCCATCCAAATTCATACTCAAAACTTCCTGTCGATTTGCTTTCTGCCCATCCCTAATCTCACGCAAGACGTTTCCCTCAATCGCGAATTTTCTCCGAAAATGTGTCAGTTTACGCACCCCTTTATTTACGGGGGTGCGATTATAAAAGGGGGTAGAGGGGGAACGGGTTTAATCTTGAAAAGGGAAGATTTAGTTCGTTTGACGTGGATAGTAAAAAGAGGTAATAGATTATGTCGTTCGATGAAATGCTTTCTAAAGATTTCTTTGAAAAATGGATTTAGATGACGATGAGGATTTTTTTTCTGGAACAATCCCGTCACAATGTTCTCAACCACTATAATTCCTTAAAACATTGGCTATAAATAGAAAAGCCTAGGATTTTCAAAGATTACTATGCGACACAGGTCTTCACAAAACTATGTGAGTATTAATTCAAAAGACGATCTTTGACACTAATCTACATGGTCCTCATATGGCTTGACCAATGTCTGGACTTTAAAAGAGACGGTGACTTCTGAGTTTGTTTCACCTGTTTCTTCTCAAAGTACTTAGGTATGAGACACCGGGCTCATCTAGTTTAAAAAAATAAATAATTAGAAATTTAAAAAACCCCGACATAAAAACCTCTAAAGAACCAAAAATAAATTAATCCAACGTCGTAGCGTCGGGGGTCCGCTTTGTTCTATGTTTGCGCTAAACGGTTTTCTAAGCGGTCCCCCGACGCTACGACGTTGGATTAATTTATTTTTGGCTTTTTAGAGGTTTTTATTTCGAGAGTTTTTTAAATTTCTAATTTTTTTTTCATACTTTTTAAACTGTCCCACTCCTGGGCATAGGCTTTCCCCCATTCCTTCCAATTTTCACGTTGTTGCGCCTTATCTCGCTAATTATCGAAAACAAGGTAAGTGATAAATTAAAAAAAAAACGATCATTTAGGGGGATGCCCATGGTGCCCCCCTCGGCAATGCCCATGGTGACAAGTGACAAGATTTTAAATATCAAATCGACTAGACTTGTGGAAGTTGTTTATATCCCGTCATCAACTAGATAAGAGGTGATGATCTTCAAATGGCTGAGCAGATTTTCTCGAAACATAGCTAAGAACACTCTAGATTAAAACAACTTTCAAAAGAAACCAATTTTATCAAAATCAGTTCAGTAGTTTAGGAGCTACGATGCCACAGACAGATACACACGTCAAACTTATAACCCCCCTCTTTTGTGGTCGGGGGTTAAAAATTAACATCATTTAGCATGTTTTGCGTCATGCTATGTCACAAATAAATGTTTTTTCTATTCTTTGTTTCACCCCAAAATGCATCAAATTACAGCGTTTGCATCTTAAAACTCTACAGTGGAACATAGCAAGTCTTTTTAGCTAACCCTACTTTGTATGTATGTTCTGTGCAGCTGAAAAGTAATATCTCACTCCGAAGCGAAGACTGATTAAATTCTCCCGCATTCTTAACATTTATTCATTCCCAGCCACATTGTATTCTCAAACCAGATCGAGGTAGCCAAAACAGTTTCAAAAGTACCATAAAAACAGAAGGACTATAAAAACGGAGTTTCAGACGCAAATATTTTCAGCCACGTCTTAAAATCCGGCTCCAAGGACCATTCGTATGGAATGACCAGATTCGGCAAGATTTCATTTTATGTGGCTGAGTAACCAAAATCTTGCCAACCCCTGTAATAGACACAAGACAGTCTCTTCATGTCCTAAAATGGCATTTTGCCCGCCTTTTGCCCACACCGACCTCAATTTGCATGTCGTTTCACCCCACATAAGACTTGCCCTAAATTTCGTCCAAATTTACATTAAACGGGAGCTGAGAGTGCGAAGTTGTGATTTAATTATCACTTGACGAAAGTACATAAACCTGAGATCTAATTAGACATGGGAAGTTATAAGCATCTGTATGGAACTAACATTAAGACATGCGTCCTCTCAATTGAATTGCTTCGAACTTTTGAGTATGAATAGGTCTATGGAGCGCGGGCTTCGTCGTTATTAACTGCCGGCTAATATGGCCTTCCCTCCTCGGATGAAGACTAAAACAGCAAACTAGGTTTGTTCTTGTATGTTTAGAGCCACGCAAGTTCACAATTGTTGGTCTATTTAGAAGTACAATAGTCTCGTTGTCCTAGTGTAGATTCTGACAACACTTCAATCTACTCTTACGTTTGTAAAAACCAAATCTATACTAATAATAAAGCTGAAAAGTTTGTTTGTTTGCTTGAACGCGCTAATCTTAGAAAACACTGGTCCGATTTGTAAAATTATTTCTGTGTTAGATAGCCCATTTATCGAAGAAGGCTATACGCTATATATCATCACGCTACGACCAATAGGAGCGGAGCAGCAATGAAAAATGTGACGCAGATGAAGTTGTTTGGGTCAACTAGATTATATAAAGAGAAACCATGGTTTCTTTCCATTTTCTGCATAAGAAACGACCCGAGCTGTACACCTATCTCTTTACATTTTAAAGTTGATTGTTTAATCAGTTCTCCAAATAATCATTACCACTTAGATTGCTACAAACCAAGCCAGAATAATATGAATAACTCAACCATTTCCAAAAAATAGTTTTTTTTAGCCAAATTCAAAACTTCCCTTTTATTTTCTCAACTTTGAAAGAAGTCACAAGCTCTAAAACCAGCTGTTTAGACTACGATTAGGTCGTATTAACTCTTTAACTTGAACTTTAGCAGCCATTCTACAAGGACCAACTCCGAAGCCTTTCAGTTAAGTGAAATTCGTTTTCCAAAGTTCTTCCTAAACTGGTCGCTGGCCACGCTCGCAAGTCTCCAAAATTAACGTGCGATTGAACGTTACGTCATCAATGGAAGTTTGTTCGTACGAACGACACAAACTTGGTCCGGTTTGCGTTCGGACTCGGCTAGTGGAAACCCGTTTTTTTCCGTTGGAAAGTTTAATTTAAACGGATTCTGAGGGATGTAGCGTAAAAATAGAATCAGTAAGTTTCACTGAAATCGGATGAACTTCTGGTAAATTCATTGATTTTGTTTTTTTTTCTTTGTTGGTAGCAAAGCTGAGAAAACTATCGTGGAAACTGCGTTTAAAACTGTTGTGTTAAGACCATGGTATTCTCGATCTTTTTGTATGGCGCTGAAGCGTTGTTTTTACCCCCGGCATTGCCCACGTGTTTCGGAAAGTTTTCGACAGCTACTTATTGCCCGGGATTAAAGCGAATACTATGTCCTGACCCAAGTTATGTTCTACCTGGGTGCAGAGCGTTGAGCGTGAAAAGGTATCAGATGGAAAGACATAAATAATACAGAATCTAACCTAGGATATTTTCCTCTAGGTTTCCTGACTCTGTTTGATGCCGACATGTCTTTATTTCCCGAAGGAGTCGTATTGCGATTTTGCACGAGAAATTCCCGTCTATTACTGAGAACTGAAACTACCGAGAATTTCTCAATAAATAGCACAGCTTTCGAACTGGGATTCGGACCCTTACGCTTGATAGACCAAGCTTGCAACCAAAAGATTGACCATAACATAACATCACGTTGGTTACCCCTGAAGGGTTAGACAGAGGGGTACTTATTAGTACACCCACATTTCGCCAGTTATGATTAAGTACGATGTAATAATTATGGGGCAAGTTGTATCCCAAAACAATTACAACGCTTACAATCCTCAAAGTAAGAGTGAACAGCCGTCTTCTGGGTAAGCTCGTACAATCGTCGACTTTATCAGTGTCATCTCTGACCTAGACTAGAGTCAAGAGCAAACCCATCGCGAATAAAAAAATAAAAAAATATGACTGACAGTTCTGGAACGCAGTTTAGATTTGTGCTGATGGTGTTCGTTCCAGTGGTGATAACGGCTTTGCCACCGACACCGTACCGTACTATGACCGCGCTCTGAACGTATCAGGAACAGTTAGAAACATTACACGGACAACTCTGCCCACTAGAACGTATCATCAACGTTGCATAACTGTTTTTAACGGGTCTGGAACGGTCATCATATCCGGATAAAGCCTATATTTTTCTATTGAAAAGAATCAGATTATGCCGACTAGCCCGTTCCGTCACCATCGCGTGCCATGCACGGAACGTAAAAAAATGCCGGTGACCGACACGTTACATGTATGGCACGCTAGGGTGACGAAACGGTCTAGTGTGCATAGTCTTTTCAATACAAAAAATATTTTTTGCCTGATACGTTCGTAACATTGTCTAAAATGGATAAAGTTAGTAATGAGTATATAAGAGGAAGTTTGAAAGTGGCGCCTGTTACAGAAAAGATGAAAGGGAGTCGTCTGTCTTGTTATGGACATGTGATGAGGAGGGATGGAACACATGTGACTAAAAGAGTGATGAATATGAATGTGGATGTATCGAGAGAGGAAGACCAAAGAAAAGATGGATGGATTGTGTGAAAAATGATATGAAGGAAAAATGAGTAAATGATAGTATGACGAATGACAGAGGAGAATGGAGGAAAGAAACGTGCTGCGCCGACATCAAATAAAATGGGACAAGGGAAGGAAGATGATGACGTTCATAGCACTGTCGTGGTATGCTACGGAGTAGTGGACTGAATCCTTTACTAAGCAATCTAATATTCTCCGTTGATTTTTTAATTATTCTCATCAGACTTTTATTTTTCTTTTAAACTTACAGGTAAGATTTCATCTCCAAGATCGTTAACCGCCATCTTTGAAACTAACTTTATTTTTTGCAATTTTCTCGTTTCAATAACAATGTCTTGCAACGTTTTTTAATTACTTAATTTATAACGAAGTTAACTTTGTCTTAGACAATTAAGAAAATTTGAAAAGAAAAGGATCTTTTTTTGTGAAAAAAGATTCGCATTCAATTGGAGCATCTGTTAAAACATTGAGTGTTTAAAAAGAGAATAGAAAAAAGGTGAAAGGTGCGTTGATGCTGTTGACGGTTTAAAGAGCAGAAATATGTTATTAAAACAATCAAATGAATTATTCCCTTTTGATTTGAAGGATTCTTAGATCCTTTTAATTCTATCTTTTGTTTAGAATTTACTCTGCTGGAAGTCATTGGATTAGTAGCGTCATTACATGACATTATGCCTGTAATCCCCAAATTAGGATAGGCAGAGAGGTTAGATACCTGGCTGGCACTAATTATAAGGAATGTTAAAAAACCGGCCAAGTGCAAGCCGGACTCGCACACGAAGGGTTCCGTGCCATTATTTATAAAATCGAGCAAAAAAATAACTTTTTTGCATGGGAGCCTTTAAATATTTATTTTATTCTGTTTTTAGTATTTATTGTTAAAGCGGCAACAGAAATACGTAATCCGTAGAAATGTCACCTGGCTAACTGTCACGGTTCATGAGATACAGCCTGGTGACAGACGGACGGACACTGAAGTCTCAGTAATAGGGGCCCGTTTGACCCTTTGGGTACGGAACCCTAAATATTCATTGATATTTTGGAAGTTAATTTTGAAAAAGGTGTTAGCTTCTTCAAATGTGCGTCTAGAATTTTGAAAAATGTAGACTAAATGTTATGACTAATATAATAATCATTTACAGTTATTATCTGCAATACACCTCTGTCTGTTTCACGATTCAATGTAATGCCGTTTCTAGTACATTATTTTATGTACTCACAATTTATGAAGACACAAATAGGAAATAAATAAAGAAACAATACAATATTCATTACATATTGTGTTTGTACAAAACATAATTATTTTTGTGACAAATAATCGAA
This sequence comes from Cerastis rubricosa, assembly GCA_949152445.1. Classification (NCBI taxonomy): domain Eukaryota; kingdom Metazoa; phylum Arthropoda; class Insecta; order Lepidoptera; family Noctuidae; genus Cerastis; species Cerastis rubricosa. The sequence goes on along the minus strand of OX424548.1, from coordinate 11,515,455 downwards.
TAGAAAAATATTCCTTCAACACACTTCGGACAAGGAAAAATGTCCTGCTCAATTGAATTCCAAAATGGTGCCAGAATTATGTATTTTAACCGACTTCCTTGCTATGTATGGTGTCGGACGTAAAGAATAGCACCATCCCATATCTTCCCGTGGGTGTCGTAAGAGGCGACTAAGGGATTTTCCAGAGAATGGGCAGCAGCGTTGTCTGTGCTTTTGTAACAACCGTACTGCGATCGCCAACCCGCCTGCCAAGCGTGGCGATTATGACAAAACCCTCCAAAATGTCAATGTGGCGACACTTGGGGGAGGCCTATGTCCAGCAGTGGACGTCTTTTGGGCTGAAATGATGATGATGATGATGTACCGACTTCCAAAAGAAGGAGATTCTCAATTCGACTGTTTGTATTTTCACCGATATCTCCGCCAATGGTCGACCGATTTTAAAAATTCTTTTTCTATTCGAAAGCCTATACTCCTGAGGTGGTCCCATTGTCATCAAGTCAGAATCTGATGAAAGGATCCCCGGGAAATCGAGGGCCCCTTAAATTTTATAGGCACATGCAATGTTTTTCATATATTTTCAAACGGATATTTGTGACTGGTTATCATCATCTCATGTTGCTAAGCTGATGATGGAAGGTGTAAGTCAGGATCAGATGATGGGATTCCAGAGAAATTAAGGGCAACCATCAGATTTTATGGGCATTGTTAGAAACAGTACACTACCCGAGTGGTCCCATGGTCATCAGGTCAGGATCTGATGATGGGAGCCTGGAGAAATCGAGAGAATTCTCTATGTTTTAAAGGCACACAGGTATTATGCATGGTAATCATCTCATGTTGCTGTGCTGATGATGAAAACTATAATTCGGTGGTCGTGTTTAAATTTGGTGATGATCTAATGCTGATCTATGCAGATATACAATGGAACTCTTTAATAATAGACGGTGAATCTGTCGTTATTGCTGCAATCGCTTGGATGTTTATTATTTACACAGTATCTTATCATAGCATCACGCCTGTATGCTCTGAGGGGGTACGCAGATGTATACAGTACACACACATTTCGATAGTTAGGTAAGCTGAGTTCCATTTCATTGGGGGCCTATTACCATGACATGTATTGTCAATAATGTAAAATAAATGAATACCTAATATTTGTATAGGAAATTACAACGAAAAATATAAATTTAATAAAAAAGCAAAAAAATAAAACCTGCTTCAAAAACACAAAATGTGAAAAATAACTTTAGCTTCAGAAGTTGGTGACTTTTGTTTCATTGATTCATTTTTTTACCACCCACTTCTGAAGTTAAAGTTATTTTTGACAAAAAATATTTTTTTAATTACCGCAAAATCACGCTTGTAACCTCCAAAGGATTAAGCAGAGGTGTACCTAGCTACACAAATATATCTCCTTGGCAGCTATTAAGAAATTTCAGATTGAAAATCCCTGATTTTTTTTTAAATATTTATTCTAGATCTTCATGTATATCACACACTATCACACTAATATTATAAAGGCGAAATGTGTATGTTTGTCACTCCTTCACGCCTCAATGGCTGAACGAATTTGAATGAAATTTGGACACCCTGGATTAACACATAGACTTTTCACGGGCTGCACGAGTGGCACCGCGGGGCGCAGCAAGTAAAATATAAATATTGTTACCAAATTTAATAATTATCTAACTATGCGACCAGAATAGGATAAACAAAAAAACATAAACATATATCTGAAGTTATCTTAGGAGGTTCCCTGACCACCGGTAGCTCGAACACTGTTCTCAATGCCGGTGGGCTACTATTTTTAATATTTTTATAAATTTTTTAGACATAGTTTTTTTTATAAGTTATTTAGAAAAATGAATAAACGAAATAATTATCTAAATATATATCAATATGAAACGTACATACATTTAAGAAATCTCAATGTTTCTTCAAGCCGTAAAACTGTACAAAGGCAGGGATCGCTAAGTAGTCCATAAACCAACTTAGGTTCTATATTAATAACGGCAACCTTCTAACTTTTATATTAGTTATATAAAGAAATAAACGTTGAGTACTTGCAGTCGTAACTCACATAAGGAAAGCGTCACACTTACGCGATTGAATAAAACAATATTCTGAGGCTACATTACTCAATTTAAGCGACATTTTTTTTCCGTAGGTTTCGTTGGTGCGTTTACAACATTTAAACTCACATTCACAAACAGCCAGATCCGGAACTACGTGTGTACCATCATGCTTACGGCTAATTGGTGCGGCAGTAACTAATACTGTGGAAGAAGCTGAAGCCCAATTTGAAGAAAATGTGAAGTACGGGAATCGAACCCGCGACCTGCAGCGCAGTAACCAATCGCTCAGTCAATGCGGCAACCGTGTCGTGATTTCTCAGTTATGGATAAAACTGATCTTAAGTGCATGAGCATCATTAATAAATGGAACCCTGAAAAAAATAAAAGGTAAAATATTGAAAAATCTTGATTGACATGAGATTAACATGCAGATTCCAGCCCTTGTCCCATGTTACTCGGCGCAGCGAGTTTTTTACTTCCAGTCTCCTCATCTCTGCCAACCGTCTCGCTATCAATTCACTCATCTTTCTTTCACATCGTTCGTCATACATCCATCTTTGAATGCTTCGAAACTACTACCACATCATCTCACCATCTTTGTGCCCTTGTCCGTGTTACGTGGGGTCGGCGCACCACGTTTTTTTCCTCCATTGCCTTCTGTCAACTGTCACGCTCGGCTATCATTTCCTCCTTTTTCTTGCATAACATTCCTCACACAATCCATCCATCTAAACTACTCTCATTTAATTAATCTCCCAACATTATATAGAAAAAAAGTACAACACAACACTTGATGATTACTTACACACATCGGCCACACCCTCACCGCACCGCGTCAATCCAACCGATCCCTTATTCTGACGTCATCTAACGCATGGAACACATTGCATGCACTTTACGATCACTTTTATGGACAAATAGCCGCAACTTGAAGGCCCGAATGACCTATACCACATGTCAATTAAGGTTGATAAATATATGGGTTTATGGGGCATCTTGGCTATATAGAATTGTAAATGAAGTAAGGCTTGGGACATACTTGATCAGATCGGCACATTTAATGCGATAATATTTGATAATTATTCTGCTAGGTAGCTGAACGGCCCCTCGGGTCGATCTTTAGGCTAAGTGCTTACCTAGGTTGGTCCGTGGATGTGTGACCATCGCTTAGAGTTTCCTCCGTGGTTGGAAGGTATGTAAGCCGTTAGTCCCGGCTGTCATTTGTAGTTCTTTGACAGTCGTTATAGGTGGTGGCTCGAAAGTCTGACATCCAGACTTACCAAGGGGTATTATCCGGTACTAACTGGCTTGTGGAGGTGTGATAGGCAGAACATAGTTAGAAAAAGGCTAGACAGATGATTCTCCCGCACTTATCCATATGTTTTTGGGGTTCAACGCAGTATTTATTCTTCGATACGTCTCTATTATTCGACATGTCAGCAGATTGGCCATCTCCTGAATTGTGCTCTCCAGAAGCAAGTTTTGGTCGAAAATAGGAATGAAGTTTTTCGAACGACCAGTTTTTTTGCCGGCCATGCGACTTGTCGTTGTCGTGGACGCGAATTGCGCGAAGTACCTTACGAGTCGAGGGTTTAATCCCCCTACTTTATTATTATTATTATAAGCCTATATTGTAGGCCAATCCTTCGCGAACGAGCCCAACAATCCTACCATCTCCTTCTGAGCCTGTCGCGTTGCAGTTTCTTTCATTTGGTATCCGTTGAGTGCTTATTTTTGCCCATTCGACACTCCGACATGCGGCGGATGTGACCAGCCCAGTTCCATTTCAACTATGCATTTTACTTTGTTTACTTGATTTCATCTACTCCGTTCTCAGAAACGGAGAGAATCGGCATGTCCTACAATCAGAACGTTCGAATACATTTGACATCCGATATACACAGGGCCTGCGTGGGAGGTTACACCCCCCCCCCCCTTGCTCTTACATGGGTGATGTTTACCACACGGCTGCGGCGATGAATGTCGACTTGAACAAATGTACAACACGCCTAAGACTTCATAGACCACGCAAGCTTTTCTAGCAAAATCGAATCGTAATTGACTTTTGTATCGAAATACCGGCGCCATATTTGGTATCGAACGTGTTAGATCGATTATTTATTTGTAATCGAGACGGATTTTTAGCTTAGTAATAAGAGCCTCTCGGGTCGATCTTCAAGGTTAAGCAGCGTTTGGCGAGGTCGTTCCATGGATGGGTCATTCATAGTCTCTATTGCAATACTACATTCATACATTCATTCATATTGCTAACTATTACTACTATTGGACCCTTCCTTGACTCGGAAAGCATATTTCTGGACCTATCAGTCGGAGAAATTTGTCAACGGTGATTTATAAATACGGCTATAGTAAGAGGTCACTCGCGTCTATCTCAATCCAGCGTGTTAGCATACTCTGAAGATTTAGCATATAAAACAGTTCAAAGCTTGGTGGTAGACCTCGGATAAGTGACCATGTCCCTGAAGTATGTAGCAAAAAATAGACTGCTTCATCTTATCCACGTGGATGTTCCATTTAATTTTTTTTAGCCTATCTATTATCCCACTGCTGGGCAAAAGCCTCCAGTTTCTCTTTCCAAACTACTTTTTCATGTGCGGTCTCTGGCCATGTTTGCCCCGCAAACAAGTTCAGATCGTCACACCTTCCCCGCGATCCACCTCGACGGCGATTTTCTTCATCAGGTGTCCACCAAATTTTTTAGTTAGTAGTTTTATTTCCAAATAAATTGACGGACTATTATTATTTAGCCACGAGCTGCTCCTCCAATACACCTAAAAGTCATTCAGCAGGTCTAATTACCCCTAAAAGTGAACTAGCATAAACTTATATGGCTACGTAGCAAGTTCCTGGTGGTCTGCCATGACGTATTATAGCAGTATTGTTTTAATCTTAATCCAGAGTGAGACAGAGATGGCTAGACGTCTTCTATAGCTCCGTCTCTTTCCCACACTGGAATACGATTAAAAACAACACTGCTTTATAGACGTCATAGTAAACCCCCTGTGCTGACACAACTTAAAGGGTTTTCAATAATTTGGGCTGTCTACTTTCTGCTATTTTATTTTATTTCCTAACTGCCACGCATAAAACCTGTATGAATAAATAGCTGGTATCAATACAGACAAGTATTGTATGAGACTATGCTCGGAGTTTCTTTGCGTGATCAAATCAGAAATGAGGACATCAGCAAGAGAACCAAGGTTACCGACGTAGCCCGAAGAATTGCCCAACTTAAGTGGCAGTGGGCAGGGCACATTGCTCGCAGAACAGATGGCCGATGGGGCCGAAAAGTTCTGGAATGGCGACCGCGAACCGGGAGACGATGCGTTGGAAGGCCTCCCACTAGGTGGACCGATGACCTGGTGAAGATTGCGGGGATCCGCTGGATGCGAGTCGCACGGGACCGGTCAATGTGGCGACACTTGGGGGAGGCTTATGTCCAGCAGTGGACTTCTTTCGGCTGAAATGATGATGATGATGATGATTGTATGAGACAAAAAATTCCAAAGCATCACCGCGATTCAACTTCAGGTTTCTTGTTAACGTGCCACACATTTGCACGAAGTTGTTTGCTGCATCTTTTATCATGCACGCTGTGTGCAAGGAGTGTAATTCTCGACCTGCTTCGGTGTCCCAGAGTTCATATGACCCCAATCTATTCTTCTTCTTAGCGTGTCGATGGCAATCTAAATTGTGTCGGCCCAGAACTGAGCCAGTAGTTTGGCGCCCTCTTTAGCGTCCATCAGTTCCTGTATTGAACAAACAGCAGCACACGTAGTCCACGATATTAAGTGCTACATCATTTGTGTATCTGCAACACATTACGAGTAACACTCCAGTCTACACTCCACTCCAATCTATTTAACTCCGACCTCATCTATGTCATTATAATTTTATAGCTTTTTTTTCGATTCTATCATTTTGTTTTTTATTATTGTCTGTCTGTTATTTTTTTAATGGGCACAGTATTTTATAAATTTTACACGTAAATCAATTTTACTTCTTATTGTTTCTTAATGTATTTAAGTAAAAATATAATTTAATTGGTATTTGTGTGTTTAAATATGTGTTGGTTTAATAATGTTTTCGACCGTATGGCACTCAAGGGCTGTAGCTGAAAATCAGCGTCAGGTGGTACACCTTGCGTGGCCATCTGGCTTTATGCTGAACTGAGGCCCTTTTGGCGTTATTAGTCTTGTTTGTTTATTTATTGTATATAATTTAAAAGGTATAATTAATGCCAATTAAAAACAATTTTCTTTCTTCTTCCTTTCTTTTCTTTCTTCAGGACAAGATTGTGATTAAGAGCCCATTTTATATAAAACCCATCATCATTCTCTTGCCCTAATCCCAATTTATTTGGGGTCGGCGCAGTACGTCTTTTTCTTCCATACTTCTCTATTACTTGTCATCTCATGGGATACCTCCTTTCTTGCCATATCATCCTTCACACAGTCCATCCATCGTTTCTTTGGTCTTTCTCTACCATTATACCCATCCACATTCATACTCAAAACTTTTCTCACGACATTTTCCTCATTCCTCCGCATCACATGCCCATACCACGACAACTGATTTTCACGCATCTTTTCAGTCACCGGCGCCACTTAAAAGTGGCGCCGGTGACTTCCTCTAATGTACTCATTCCTTATTCTATCCATTCGCGTGACACCACACATCCCCCTTAGTTTTTATTTTATATAAAACCCATTTTATATAAAAAAGTGGCTAACGAGCCAGTCAATCTTCAAGAAATCTAGATTCCCTAATCACTTCATGTTAAGATTTTATTGTTTCATCAATGAAATAATCCTCGAGTTTCCTTTGACGATCCTTACTAAGAAAGAGCGGCTTATTCTTATCCGTAGACCACACGACTTGAATTAATGCTACTACCCAACTAAATCCCCATTAAATTAGTTATTAGGGTTCCGTAAACAGACAGGAAAGCCGAACGGTATCGTCCTAATTCTGGATGTCTCACCAATGATAAATAGCTAAGTTATTTAGGTAATGGTGTTTAAGCTGAACTATGTTTCTTAAAAAATCTGTAAAGTGTAAAAGTGTGGGTTTGATTCCAAGATCAGGCATAGTGTAATTGGGTGTCTCCGTCATTAATTTCTCAGGAGCGGTCATGGATACTGGAATTTGGCCCGATTTATGGCAATATGCTTACCCCATATTGACGGTACGGTTGGCACCGTGGTTGAGCGATTGACTGCTGCGCTGCGTGTCGCGGGTTCGATCCCCGCACGGAACAAATATTTGTATGGCCTATAGATAGTGGTTCCGGGTCTGGCTGTGTGTATGTTTGTAGAAGCACTCACGATACAGGACAAAATTCCTAGACAGGCGCAAAGTTTAAAAAAATTATATAATTATGTCGCAGTTTGATGATTTTATTCCGTTAGACTTGTTCATCATGTGAGCAGAACATGGGTTCCGTGCAATGAAAACACACACTACACACGGTACACTGCTTTTATCGAACAAACAAATTACTTGAAATTACAATCCAACATAAGAACACTAGGCACAATGAATCGGGTTACAGTTCCGGGACGTCTTGACTCCGCCGCGATCAGACACTGACTGTCGTACTCGCTGGGAGCTCGAAACATCACGAGTCTATAGTAAGCGCACTTAGGTGTGGGTAGACTTGTAAGTAGGTCGCTTGATGCAACCTTTGGCGCGCTTTCGATTCATTTTCTGTCCGTACTATTGACCGGATCCGACATATGTATATATCAGGGGACTTATACAAAACTCGCAAAATGACGGGATGCCATTATTAGTAGGCACATCTCTCCCTAGTCCTTTGGGGATTACAGACCTGTATGATGAAAAATATTTTGAAACCAATTTAGTATGAATGCCTAAGTTATAAAAGTAATCGTTAATTTAGTGAATGCAAGACAACCTGACTTGGGAATCGAACGCCAGACAACAAGCTCAGCAGTTCCGCTTACAACCCCAGACCTACGATGCAACATCCGACCTATTATCATAAAAGCTAAACTGAAGTGGGAATGGACTGGCCACGTCTGCCGCATGCCCCTTGAGCTGTAGACCAAAATAGCTTGGAGCCCTTGATACATCCTGAAGGCGTAGTGGCAGACCTCGTAGAAGATGGCGGGCCGAGCTGGACAGAACCAAACGACCAGTAGTCGACATTGGCCCTGGATCGACAAAACTGGAAGTCATGGGGAGAGGCCTTTGCCCAGCAGTGGGATGACGCAGGGTAACAGAATCAGCATCATAAAAAAATACATATCTTTAGATATCACATCTGTAGTAACTACTTAAATCATCATAATTCAAATCACCTTTTTAGTTTTGAGTAAAATTTATATTATATTCATATTGTATGATTATTATTCCCTTTATTAATTTCATGACATATAATTTACATTTTTAAATATTTTTACAATTTTATTTTACTACACAGAATTTTATGTTGTTGTTACTAGGGTGAATGCTGCGTAAGTGCGAATACCACGCTATATATGCTGCGTATACTATGCATACATACCAGCGATTTTATTTTAATTCTATTGTTTCCTGTAATTCATAGTCAATTACGTATTCATAGTGGCTTACGAGCAGTAAGCCGTGGGTTCGTACCCAGGCAGGCGCATTACTTTGTGTAATTTATTTCGAGCTAAAAATTCGAAGACATAAATGTGACATCTACCAATCCGCACTGGACCCGCGTGGTGGATTACAGCCCACTCCCTCTCATAGAGAAGGGGCCTGTGTCCCTGCAGTGGGAACATTATAGGCTGATGATGATGATGATGATTGCTATTGGTGTACCTAATAAGTAAATAAATAAATAAAAGAACCTCTTTAACGAACTCTTTTCTGTAACCTCCGACACACACTTGACGCATTTCTTATGTATATTCCTGATTTAAACCCCATGATGGATTGTCTTGACCTTTCCACCTAAAAGTGTTCCTATCTTGAAAGGAAATCAGTGTCGATTAATCATCTTTAGTTATAATGAGTGCCTAAATAAAGCTTTTATGAGGAACTACTTGTTGAATGTTGTGCCGACATAAACTAACCGCTAAGCTATGAGCTACGGTTCTTCAGGTGCAGTCCAATAGCAACTTTATGAGCATGAAAATAAAACATACATACATAAACTCACGCATTTGCCAACAAAACAGAATGGAATGCAGCCATCAGTACAACAAAAATCTTCAAATCTTTTTAATGCGTTACATTAAGTTGGAGGAGCTCGTGGCTAAATAATAACAGCAGCACGGGTCGATCTTCAAGGTTAAGCCGTGCTTGCCGAGGTTGGTCCGTGGATGGGTGACCATAATTACATACCGAGTTTCCTCCGTGCCTCGGAAAGCACGTTAAACAGTTGGTCCCAGAGGTAATTTGTAGATATTTGACAGTTGGTACGAGTAATCAGAAGCCGAAAGTCTGACATCCAGTCTTACCAAGGAAGGGGTATCATCGTATTACCCAGTTACTGGGTTGTGGAGGTCAGATAGGCAGTCGCTTCATGTAAAATACTGGTACTCAGCTGCAGCCGGACTAGAAGCCGACCCCAAGATGGTTTGGGAAAAGGCTAGCCAGATGATGACATTGAGTTCTACCGTGAAACGTGATTTTTCATGCCAAAAAAAAGTTTCCAGCAATAATTAACGAGTAGATTTACTTCGTTTGGTGTACAGCTGGACTACCATGACGTCTTAAAGCAGTATTGTTTTACTCTTATTCCAGTGTCGGAAAGAGACGGAGCTATACAGGATGTCCAGCGCCATCTTTTCCCCACACTGGAAAAGGAGTAAAACAATAATGTTTTAAGACGTCATGGTAGTCCAGCTGATCGCTTGACTGACAGCTTCGGGAAGGGTCTGTTCACATGTATTTAACTGGTGATCTCTTTCAGACAACCTTGCATGCTTGGCAAACATATTGTTGAGTGGCCTCCCTCTTACTACACTCCGGGGACAATGGTGTTCATGCATAAACATGGCCACTGGCTCCATTACATACACACACACACGCACATTATTCCTAAACATTAGAATTGATAGTTTTTTTTTTATTGTCTTCTAATTTTCTGTTAAATACAGTAATGCAATTTATCTAAATGTTTTGTTATTTACCAAAATATGTAATTAGTACAACTACAAATACATGTTTTTAATTTGAAGTTATCGCAACTCCGGCCCCCAAGATACAGGCACAGCCTAGTTTGGGGACCACTGTTGTGTAATTTTGTCAAAATTAAACTTGTTACCGATATCCTTAATGATGTTAGACTAAGAAAATTACTAACGTAACTAAGAAAGTAACTATGTTTTAATAAATTTATTCTAATTCTTACTAGTATTACCTACCATGCAGCATGCAGAAAGGTGTAGTCATGTTTAAGGACTAGCTGTGCCCCGCGACCTTCGTTTGCGTGAATTTATTGTAAAATATCACTTACCTATTTGAATCGGATTTTGTTAACGATTTGAAGGTTTTTTCTCTTGGAATCCTGATTTTTGGGTTCCATACCCAAAGGGTCAAACGGAACCCTATTACTGAGACTTCGCAGTCCGTCCGTCCGTCCGTCTGTCACCAGGCTGTATCTCATGAACCGTGTTAGTTAGTCAGTTGAAATTTCTACAGATTATGTATTTCTTTTGCCGCTATAACAACAAATACTCAAAACAGAACAAAATAAATATCTAAGGAGGCTCCTATACAAAAAAAAAGCTTTTTTTTCTCGTTTTTATAAACAAATAGTACGGAACCCTTCGTGCGCGAGTCCGACTCGCACTTGGCCAGTTTTCTAAAATGTGAGTGACTCCATATAAGTAAAAGTCCCGTCAAAATCGGTCCACCCGTTTCGGAGATTACCAATGATGATTATGACTGTTTGCTGAATCTTAAGTGAAATAACTGTTAGAAGGACAGAGAAACTGTCTAGACGAGTCTGCCTAGAAAACTACACTCGAACATTTAAAAATCTAACGTTTCAAGATATCTTACTGTCATCAGCATTCGTTTTAAATTAATTTTTTCTTATTTCTTAGTTTTGTAACAGCCGGTTCACCAGTAATTGGCGATTGTATCCAGGACTGGCTGGCAGGCTGTTGGTGAACCGATATCTATACTAATATAATAAAGCTGAAGAGTTTGTTCGTTTCTTTGCTTGAACGCGCTAATCTCAGGAACTACTGGTCCGATTTGAAAAAATCTTTCAGTGTTAGATAGCCCATTTATCAAGGAAGGCTATATTCTATATATCATCACGCTACAACCAATTGGAGCGGCGCAGCAATGAAAAGTGTTGTGAAAACGGAGAAAATGTGCCGCAGACGAAGTTGCGCGGGACAACTAGTTAATAAATAAATATAAAAGGCTCTTACCCGCCCCATCAGAATCACATATAATAATTATGTGGCACCAGATTTAATTAGATTAGAAAACAGATGTCGGCGATACGCCTTGTTACCTTCCTTGACAACCACACAAATCAACATGGCTGCCCGCAACGACTTCACGTTCCGCCAGAAAGAATTGAAGACGGCTTTTCTTGTCTGTGGTCACAGTTTATTTTGCATCGTGAACCATACGAAGCCTCCTTACAGAGGCGCCGTCAAATAAATAAATCACCTAAAAGGTACATTTGTACGCAGATGTAGAACTTTGTAACCGGACAAACGAAGCGAAGCGACACAGACGTGAGTACACATACACAAAAATATGTACTTACAACGCTTTGTAAATTTTTGGCTACTTAAAACAAGTTATGACTTGTTTGAACTTTTTGGGGTTTGAGTAGGGTCGACAACCGAGTTACATAACGGGCTCTTTTAATGGGTGTAAATACAGCCTTAATGCAGCCGAAATGTACGTGTTTTCCCCGTCATTGTGATAAAAAAAACCGGCCAAGTGCTAGTCGGACTTGCGCACGAAAGGTTCCGTACCATTATATTATAAAAGCGAGCAAAAATTACTTTTTTAAGGGAGCTCCATTGAATATTAATTTTATTCTGTTTTTAGTATTTGTTGTTATAGCGGCAACAGAAACACATAATCTGTAGAAATTTCAACTGGCTAATTATCACGGTTCATGAGATACAGCCTGGTGACAGACGGACGGACGGGCGGACAGCGAAGTCTCAGTAATAGGGTCCCGTTTGACCCTTTGGGTACGGAAGCCTAGAAACATGTGTTGGACCACCTTAAAACCTTCTAGTTATACAGATCATCATCTGTCTAGCCTTTTCCCAAACTATCTTGAGGTCGGCTTCCAGTCCAATCCGACGCAGCTGAGTACCAGTATTTTACATGAAGCGACTGCCTATCTGACCTCCACAACCCAGTAACTGGGTAATACGATACCCTTTGTTAAGACTAGTTGTTTGACTTTTGGCTTCTGCCTACTCTTTACGACTGTCAAAGATCTACAAATGACAGCCAACAGCTACCAGTGGCTACCAACGGCTAACAACGGATTAAGGGCGCACCGAGGAGATTTCGAAATACACACATCAAAAGTGTCTAGGGATCAACATATATTTTTGCAATAACTTTTCTCCTGATTGATATTAATTAAAATTTTCTTTAAGGATTCATCAAATAAAGTGTTTTCGTTTGTGACAGTAACGATAAACCAAGTCACCTTTGCATTAATAAAGAAATTTGCCATTTTCTAATAAAGGGATTTTTGACATTTGAACCACTAACATTAAAGTTCGAAAAAAAGACTGAAATAACAGTTTTCTTTAAAATTTTATTGGGTAACTTAAACAATTAATAATCCGTGTTTCTACCGCGAACACTAACAACACAAGAACATCGGTTTGGCATACTCAAAATGAGTTCATCCAAATCACGCTGTGGAATGGCCGCCCATGTTCGTTGCAACAACAAAAAAAGGTCTTCTTGCGACTGGATACCCTCCATATTCGGCAGGGCTCTTCTCTGTAGCATATCCCATGCATGCTCAATCGGGTTCAAGTCTGGCGACTGAGCAGGCCAGGGCAGGACATTGATGTTAGCTGCGGCGAGAGTCTGTCTTACAACTCTTGCGGTGTGCGGTCGTGCATTAACATGCATTAACTGAAATAAGGGACCGATTTGCACTTGTAGAGGAACGATGACGTCTGATACAATCATCTCAGCATAAATTTGAGCGTTGAGGTTGCCTCTGATCCAAATCAACTCAGTTCTTCCGCCGATCCAAATACCCGCCCATACCATGATGGTTCCACCACTATAAGGATGGACTTCCTGGCAGGATTTTAATCGCTGTTGGCGTCCAGGGGTTCTCCAGTGTCGTATACGTCTTGTATCCGGTCTCATACCAAAACGAGACTCATCAGAAAAGCACACGAAACGCCATTGTTCTTCTGCCCAATTTCTGTGTTCAAGAGCCCATTGATATCGAATCCTACGATTGTGCATTGCTATAGGTGGTACCCGTAGCGGTCTTCGGTAATGAAGGTTCACTTCATGCAAGCGGTTTCTGACTGTTTGGTCGCTAATTAAGTTCCCTGAACAGTGATGAAGCCTCACGGCTAACATCATGGCGGTTATTGTTGGAGCTCTTCGAGTTAAGATTTGAATGTATCGGTCTTGTCTCCGTGTGGTGCAGCGATACCGTCCTCCATGGCGCTCAGCCACGGTACCAGTGCTTCGGTATCGTGTCCAAAGTCGACTGATAACACTCTGACTTGTATTCAGAGCTAAAGCCACAGTACGTTGCCGGGAACCAGCTTCTATCATTCCCACGGCTCTGAGCATTTCTTCCCTGCTTAAATGACGTCGCCGCTCCATAATAACGTTGGTTTTAATCAGTAGTAGGGAAACAGTAGCACTAATAATGTCTTCAATGCGTTGTATGTTTTTATAGGGAAAATATTGACAGCTGATTTTCATCTTTTACTCGAATTTGATTCACAGTTCCTGATTCAAATTATGAAATGCACCAAAAAGGATCCATATAAATTTATAAAATCATAAATTTATTACAAAGCCACATCTCAATCTCAAGAAATCCGCATAAAAATGCTTGATCCCTAGACACTTTTGATGTGTGTAATTCCGTTCGTTTGATCCCTTGCTGTATCGTTATTTCTTAACCTTTAGTTATGAAGTTAAATTGTAAGAAATTAAAGGATTCACTCTATAAATCATACACTTTAGAAACACGATTACTTGTAGTTTTCTCGATAGAAAATAATGCCAAAGTTATCTCTAAAAAAGAAAATAAATCCTCAGTACGGCGTAAAACCTTCACGGAAGGTCACCAGCTTTTAAATAATAACAAAAATACATGTTTTCTTTAACGTATTAGATTTTCAAAATGTGTATTGGTTTTAATAATATGAAGGAAATACCTAAATTAGCGCACGTTCCGCCCATTATAACTAGAGCCGCCACTCTTCCCGGAGCGTCGCGCGCGCCTGTCTTACGCACACATACACGGAGCGCCCTTAACGTACTTTCTGAGGCACGGAGGAAACTCGGTATGTAATTATGGTCACCCATCCACGGCAGGCACGGCTTAACCTTAAAGATCGACCCGTGCGGCTGTTATTATTTAGCCACGAGCTCTGAAGGTAAAAAAAACACTGAGTTTTACATCAAGAATTTCAGTTCCTAGCTGCCACAGAGTCTGGATTTGTGCCCGTTTGTTGGCAAAAGGCTCGCCCCTATTACTGGAGTTAAAAATAACAAGTGGAATGTGGGTATACCTAGCTGTACATCTCTGCCTATTTCTTCTTGAATTAAGGTTGCATTTGTTACTAACATAACCCTTTCTAAATAATTTTCCTCACTAAAATATTCCACCTAACATTTTTGTTATTGCACGTCACTACACAACACCGAGACTAGTGGAAACATCATCAATCAATGTGTCAAACGCCACAGGTACTGAGCATACAAAACGAGTACTGTCACGGTATTTAGGTCACCATATTTTCATATACCGTGGAAATGATAAAAAATAGAGCCCCGTTGGTTTGGGGACTGTGGTAGACTGGAGTCTGGAGTTGTGGCGGGTTGATGGCAACGGGCTTGCTTACTAGTAAGGTAATATATAGGGTGTAAACGAATCCTTCACGAAAGCCGTCAAATAAGCATTATAGACATCAAATTAATCGACTTTACGCAAAATTTTTTTGCTCGAGGAGCTCATGGCTGAATAAAAACAGCCGCACAGGTCGAACTTCAAGGTTAAGCCGTGCTTGCTGAGGTTAGTCCGTGGATGGGTGACCACCTTTACATACCAAGCCCCCGTGCCTCGGAAAGCACGTAAAGCCGTTGGTCTAGGTTGTCATTTGTAGATCTTTGGCAGTCTGAATAGAAAGTCTGATATCCAGTCTTTCCAAAGGGTATCGTATTACCCAGTTACTGGGTTGTGGACGTCAGATAGGTAGTCGTTTCATGTAAAATACTAGTACTCAGCTGCATCCGGTTAGACTGGAAGCCGACCCGAAGATAGTTTGAAAAAAAATTGTTGCTGGGAAACGTGTTTTTGTTTTGGGTTAGAAAATCACGTCTTACGGACTCAGTGTTACGCACTGAAAACATTTTGCTGATGAATGCATTAAATAGTAGAGGGGTGATAGAGGTATTGAAAGTAAAAGTACAACAAAATGTTTGAGAAAATGTTGTAACTTTGACCCCCAATATCGCCGTCACCTGGGCTAGGTACGGCTGTACCTATCTGATTAAACTGGGGGCAAGCCTATTCTCGTCAAGGGGGCACTAATTCAGTCACCGAGGTTGGAACTTAGAAATTTGTAGTGGAAAAGCTTAATAACACTTTATCCCAACAGGGAATCGAACCCTGGTCGGAGATCCTCATGCACAGAAGTGCTTGCGATTACTACACTAACGAAGCAGTTATATGAACTTATTAGTTGAATGTATATCTAACTGATCTAAACTAATCTATACTTATCTATACAAATCTATACTAATCTATATACTTACTAATAATAAAGCTGAAGAGTTTGTTTGTTTGCTTGAACGAGCTAATCTCAAGAATTACGGGTCCGATTTGAAACATTCTTCCAGTGTTAGATAGCCAATTTATCGAGGAAGGCTATAAGCTATATATCATCACGCTACGACCAATAGGAGCGGAGCAGCAATGAGAAATGTTTCGAAAACGGGGCAAATGTGACGAAGACAAAGTTGCGTGGGACAACTAGTATAATGTTAAGAGAAAATCAAAGCTACCAGGGTCCCATAGCTACTTAACAATAGACTTCAAACTACGTACGTCTTGAAACTCGTTACATGCCAATTAGCTTATTGTTCAAACTTAAGCCTTACAAGTCTTTAAGCTGGGTTCATGTCATCTATACATATACATATAAATAAATAAAATTGAAGTGTCTGTTTGTAATATTAAAATAACCGTTTACGACATGCTTAATTATGAATGTATATACGTGGCACAACGAAAAAAATTGTAAAAAAAAAATATTTTGGTATATCTGCCCGTCTGTCTGTTTGTTCCGGCTAATATCTGGAACGGCTGGACCAATTTTGACGGGACTTTCACTGGCAGATAGCTGATGTAATTAGGAGTAACTTAGACTACTTCTGTTTTCGAAAAAAACTAAAACTATTATAAAAAAAGTATTTGCAACATTACTTTTTCACTCCACGCGGACGAAGTCGCGGGCACAGCTAGTTTTGAATATAACTAAAGGGTGGGTCGGTCAGAGGTACTAGGGCATTAGGAATCTTATTTAGGTACGTAGGGTGTAATTTTGTGGGATATGTGTGTGCGATTTGTGTTTTAGACAAACTAGGTCTGGTGGTCGCAAGCGCGACTGCTGAACAAAAGGTTCGATTCCCAACTCGAGTAAAGTGTTATTGGGTTTTTCCATCAAGAATTTCTCAGTAGCAGCCACGGAGTCTGAATCTTTGCCCGGGTGATGGCAATAGACTCGCCCCCTATTACATGATGGGACTTTAACATACCTGGCGAAATGTGGGCGTTCTATAACGGAGGTAGGTAATTGCAGAGATGACGAGTAAAAGAGAGAGACAAAAATATGCTGCGCCAACCCCAAATAAATTGGGTTTAGTGCATAAGTCAAAAAAATGAAAAAACACAATGAGAAAAGTGCGGAAAACCAAAACAAATAGTAAACATAGTAAATATCTCGTTTCCAGTGTTAATATGATAATGTGACCATGTCAGTTTAAAAATTCTATCAAATTGATATCTATTTAAAGATCAGGCGGCCTATCATGACGTCTTAAAACATTTTTGTCTTACTCCTTTTCCAGTGTGGGAAAGAGATAGCGCTAGACATCCTATATAGCTGCGTCTCTTTCCCACACTGGAATAAGAGTAAAACAATACTGCTTTAAGACGTCATGGTAGGCTAGCTGAAGACTGTAGAAACTGATCCTTTACCTTCAGGGATATCAATTAGGTCTTGATATAAAAAAAAAACAGTATTTCGGCGAAAAAGAGGTGTTGTTTAGCGAGCTGATATCAGATGATAACAGTGTAATGTATACTGGAGCGATGGATGACAGCCGACACCCGGTACTGGTGGTCACAAACTTACTATTAAAACAATAAAAAAAAAAACGGTTTTTGACGCTCATCATCATCAGCCTATAATGTTCCCACTGTCGGGACACAGGCCTCCTCTCTATGAGAGGGAGTGCGCTATAATCCACCTCACGGGCCAAGTGCGGGTTGGTAGATGTCACATGTCTTCAAAATGGCGTTGTTTTCCTTCACCGTTTTTGAGGGCAACGATGATGAAATAATCACACAAAGTAATTCGCCTGCCTGGGTTGGAACCCACGGCTTACTGCTCGTAAGTCGGGGCTGCCAGCACTGGGCAACTGCTGCTCTGCTCTACGCTCCGACAAACCAGTAAACCTATTATCATCGGCCTAACCTTTTCCCAACAATGTTGTCGAGGTTGGCTTCCAGTCTGACCGGATCCAGCCGAACACCAATATTTCACATGGAGTGACTGCCTATCTGACCTCGACAACCCAGTTAGTACTGAGTAATACGATTTATAAGATTGATTGTCAGACTTTCCAGGCCAGTGACTACTTGTAACGACTGTCAAAGATCTACAAATGGCAGCCGGGACCAACGGCTTAACGTGCTTTCCGAGGTACGGAGGAAACTGAGTAGGATGTAGTGATCCCCCCTGTAGGGCAACCAACCTCGACAAGCATGGCTTAACCTGAAGATCGACCCGAACTGCTGTTATTATTTAGCCACGAGTCAAACCAATGAAACTTAAGTATAAAAAATTCGGTGCCTAGTCAAAAAATAATCAGGCAAAACGATAAGGTTCATTGAAAAATACATTTTTGAGCGAGAAAGAAGAAAAAATCGAAAAAACAAAAAAGAAAAGCTCACATTTCCACAGCATTTTTTCCTCCACATAACCTTTATCTAAATCTAAAACAAAAACACTTTTGCTAGCGAACGTACCTGCTGATAACGCGAGGCTTATCTAGATTACATATTGAAGTGGTCCACGTTTAGTTAATAACGTAACCGGCTTTTCATGGTGACTGTACTTTTAGTACATTAGTACTAGACAGCGAAATGATTATTATTTTTGCACAGTTTGAAAGTTTATTGAAAATGACGATTATCGGAGAAGTACTGGGCTAAATAATAACAGCCGCACGGGTCGATGGTCAGAGTAAATCACGCCAGCGAAGGTCGGTCCGTGAATGGGTGAAAGTTTTGATCACCCATCTACGTTTCAGATGGTGGTCGTAGTTTCAGTTTTCTTTCTGCAAGACATTATTATTATATGTTGCAATACCATGCTGAGATCTTTCTGACCTCGTACAGAACCAGTTTAGTTTAACTATGTCTTATTTTATAGTTTCTTTTTGTTGTATATTTTTTTTTTCGTTTTGTCCTGTGGGAGTCTAATAAATACTTTTTCTTACTTGCGTTCTTTATTTTTCTTCATTCCTTCGCATCAGAATGCCCATACTATGACGGATATGGACACTTTATAAAGCCTTTTTACCATATTTTTTCGCCCACCATACAATATCAAAAGAAAAAAATACAAGAAAAAAACAAAGTAAAGAATTTAATTTTCGAATTGTTTCGACCAAACGGTCTTTGTAATCAAAATGTTTGAATTTCGAACAAACGTGAAGTTGAAAGTAAATACTGAATCCCGTAAGAGATGAGGAAATGAAATCATAATATTGGTTACCGAACTGCAGAGGGCTGTGAGAGAGAAATAACTGTTTAGTTGGTTATCTTGCATGAAAAGCTGTCGCTATGATTGCAGTTAGTATTTTATTGATGTGCTAGCTTAGGCGGGGTTCGCTCCCATTTTGGTCGGAAATTATCTCACGGAAACGTTTTAGCATATGACACTCGGGGGTAATGTAGTTTACATTACATTATCCCTGAATGTGAATATAAATGTTGATGGATAGAAAGAGAGAGAGGAAGATCAAGGTAACGATCATCACCATCATCATCATCATTTCAGCTGAAAGATGTCCACTACTGGACATAGGCCTCCCCCAAAGGGGGGTTTTGGCAGGCGGGTTGGCGATCGCAGTACGGTTGTTACAAAAGCACAGAGAACGCTGCTGCCCATTCTCTGGCTTAGTCGGCTCTTACGACATCCACGGGAAGATATGGGATGGTGCTATTCTTAACGTCCGACACTATACAGAGCCAACAAGGTAACGATGCATGGATGGATTGTGTGAAAAAGAGATATTAAAGAAAAAGGAGTTAAATGATATCGTGACTGTTGACGGAGGAAAAAGCATGAAAAAAACGTGTTGCGCCGACCCCAATTTACATTCGACAAGGACAGAAAGCTGATGATGACATTAGCCCTTAGGAGCGTTTACACCTTACGGCATTTCATACAAACTTTCAAGTCCTTATTTTCCGAAACGACGGAACCGATTTTGATCAAACTTCATACGCATAAGCAGGATACATAGGTCTAAAAAGGTAATAGAAAATATTTTCGAAAATTAGTGTATCTGCTAAATTAGACCTTTCATAAAGACGAGAGTTAAGGTAGTTTGTATGAGGATTACTTCAAACTTAACATCTGTAACTTGTAGATACCTCCTTTTTCCAAATAAAGAACTATTCTATTCCTTGTATTTTACGAGATCCCATCTCGTTTTGCGAAAATCTTATTTCCTTCGTAAAACAAGTTACTAGACGTTGATATTCCGATATTATTCCCTTTTAATAAGAAAGTTATTTTGATTATTTATTAATAAGAATCTGAAGGGTTCGGGCACCAACGCTGACGGGTCAATTCGGAATAGTTTGGTTTAAGTTTGGCAAGTATTGGACTTATGTTTTTACTACTATAGTATTTTAAAGAGGTAAAGTTGGTAAGTTTGGACATAGGAGTGATTGTTCGTAATCCGATTTGATCTAATGGGAAGCTACGATATGACATTGTAAGCGTTTACACCTTACGGCATTTCATTCAAACGTTCAAGTCCTTATTTTCCGAAATTACTGAACCAGTTTTAATGAAACTTAATACGCTAATACAATAACTTTTTAGACCTATGTATCCTGCTTATGCGTATAAAGTTTCATTCAAATCGGTTCGGTCATTTCGGAAAATAAGAACTTGAAAGTTTGTATGAAATGTCGTAAGGTGTAAACGCTCTTTAACCAAGATAAAATAAAAGAAAACTGAAATAGAAAACTGCTTTTCATTTACCATAGCATGCCTACGGTAAATGCTATTCCCATTGCAGGAGTTAAAAAGTAATTTCCAATGAGCTGGGGGCAAAAATAGTCAAAGTATGGATGGACTCTGAGAAAGATTATATAGCTAGAAAAGCAATGACTGCGATAACTACTTATAGAGAACTGCAGGAGAATGAGATAATGCTTCACCGACCCCAAATTAATTTGGTTAAGGTAAGGAGAATGGTGATGGTGTCAACAGTGGAAAAGAAAATTAGCATTGATTTTTAGGGTTCCAAAGGGTCCAACGGGACCCTATTACTGAGACTTCGCTGTCCGTCCGTCTGTCACCAGGCTGTATCTCACGAAACGTGATAGTTAGCCAGTTGAAATTTATGCAGATTATGTATTTCTGTTGCCGCTATAACAACAAATACTAAAAATAGAATAAAATAAATATTTAATGGGGCTCCCATACAAAAAGGTGATTTTATAATAAATAATGGGACGAAACCCTTCGTGCCTGAGTCCGACTCGCACTTGGCCGATTTTTTTTTAATGATTTAGTTATTTTATTTACCAACACAAGGAAACATCTTAAGGAAACATTATTTTAACATAAAAACGTATACATGAATACAGAAGAAATTCGTTTAATGGGTCAAGGTTACAAAAAGAACAAACTATCTATTGTTGACAAAGAAAATGTCTCCGAAATCCCTAAAGAGAGAATTTTCGCTTCACTCCAACACATTGTATTAACATTTTCATTGTGTCAGGGTAAAACCACCCTTATTTCTTGTAATAAATTGAAGAAACAACGCAATCTTTTGTCAGCTTCAATCAACAGATTGATTCTTCAAAATATCCCGTAAGAATGAGGTGTTTTCTTATTGAAATAAATGATCTTTAATTAAGAAAGATTTGGGGTGTAATTGTGATTAGTTTGTAGGGATTGATCTTCGTTAATGGTGCATTAAAAGCCTTAAGAGGGAACTCTAGTCGGTATTTGAAAGTATTAGAAGGTATTTGAAGAAACTATTGCCGTTGCGCTGCGCCCGACCAAGCCCCCGTAAAGTGCGAAAGGGACAACTGCAGCTCAGGCTGATTTTACCTAGAAAAATCTTGACCAAAAGACGTTTTGTATTCCGCTGTTTTCTTCTTCAAAACTAAACTGATTTAAATAATTCTTATCTCAAAATTTAGAGGAAAAGTATATGTATGCTTCTATTATTTTCTTTTTTGTTAAAAACTTATCTATTTTGTCTGATAGTCGTCTGAACATGGCGGTAAAAACTGGTTTTTATTCGGGTTTTTTGATTGTCATAATTCTTGTAACAGTTATGTTTGAAAAAAAAAAGGAAATGATAGGGGTATGTATTAATACGACCTAGATTTTTTGGAAAAAAGTCTTTGATCTAGACGAATAATACACGAAGAAAACAGCGCAATACGTTTGTATGGAGAAATACCGACTAGAGTCCCCTCTTAAAACGATGGTACTTAATTACGGACCCACCTGTGGCGCTGAACATTGCTGATGATTTTACATCCAACAGTGCGCTTTGAACAGTAGGAGTTCGTGGCTAAATAATACCAGTCGTATGGGTCAATCCTCAAGGTTAAGCAGCGCTTGCCAAGGTCGTTCCGTGGATGGGTCATCCATTACGTACTGCGTTTCCTCCGTTCCTCAGAGAACACGTTAAGCGGTTGGGCCGGCTGTCTTTTGTAGATCTTTGACAGTCGTTACAGGTAGTCAGTGGCCCGAAAGTCTGATAACCAGTCCTGCCAAATGTATGCCTAAGAAAGGTGCTGCGTTCGTGTTCCACGCGTGCCTCAAGGACATGTCATCAAATTGGAAGAGGTCCGAGAGGGCCGATGCCTGCAAGGGCTGCGGGACTGTTCGAAAGAGATACCGTGGCCCTGGAACACAAAGGGCTAAGAAGGAACATATATGGGTTTTAGTCAGTACAAGTCGGACACTCCCTACCGCTGCACCCTGAGCGGGATGATGATGATTCTCCATGGTATTTTCCCCATTTGATAATTACCCAGTCGTAAAAAAAGGGAATTCATCTGCATCCGGTTAGACTGGAAAACTAATACGTTTGCTTTGATCAAGCAGAATACACTTAGGTGTAAAGTAGTGTTCGTGAAAATGGCCATGAAAATAAATCTAAAGTCAGTATCATTTAAATAATTTCTGTTCTAACATCTGCAACTTTCATAATCTCATTTTAAATTTACTTTTAACATTAACTAACATCATTTTGTGATAATGACAACTAAATTAAATGCATAATTGTAATGAGTCTTGTCTGCTTAATTTTAGTTAAGATAACATGAAACTAAGAAATACTTGAAGAAGTTTTGAATCTAGATAATATTGTGATGAAGTTATCCGTTGAGTCAAAGACAGAGCGCCAAGTTTTGAACAAGGTACTTGTGTTGAAGTTAGTACTAAATTATTTTCGCTTATAAGCTGTATTGTTTACAAAAATCAAGGCGAAGGAGGAGCTCGTGGCTAAATAATAACAGCCGCACGGGTCGATCTTTAAGGTTCAGCCGTGCTTGCCTAGGTTGGTCCGTGGATGGGTGACCATAATTAAATACCGGGTTTACTCCGTGCCTCGGAAAGCACGTTAAATCGTTGGTCCCGGCTGTCATTTGTAGATCTTTGACAGTTGTTACGAGTAGTCAGAAGCCAAAAGTTTGACATCCAGTCTTACTAAGGGGTATCGTATTGCCCAGTTACTGGGTCGAATTTTTTATCCATCACAAAAGTGCACAATGCCGCTAAAGAAGTTTTCACTTAAAAAATCCAATAACACCCACCGGGCTCACCCCCTACTTACATTACCGAAATGGGGTTTACGTGGATGCCGCTGAGAAATTGGTGATGGAAAAGCCAATACTTTGACCCACCTGGGATCAAAATCGAAACCACGACCTCATGCTCAACAGTCGTTAGATCAACGAGAACAGAACTATCATCGTCATCATCATCAGCCTATAATGTTCCCACTGCTGGGACACAGGCCTCCTCTCAAGGAGAGGGAGTGGGCTGTAATCCACCACGCGGGCCCAGTGCGAGTTGGTAGATGTCACATGTCTTCGAATTTTTAGTCTAGGACTTACCAGTTTCCTCACGATGTTTTCCTTCACCGTTTTTGAGGGCAACGGTGATGAAATAAATTACACAAAGTAATGCGCCTGCCTGGGTTCGATCCCACGGCTTACTGCTTGTAAGTCGGGGCTGCCACCACTGGGCCACCGCTGCTCTCCTACACAGAACTATGGTTCTCGTTTATCTAAATTTATCTAGGCATAGTTTCAAGTTTGTTCAGCATTACCATTTCAGTTTCCACGTTCTAGGTCCGTATATTTAAGCTTTTACTGTCGAATACTCTGCAATAACATTTAATGCTTGGATATTGTAGTAGCATCGTTAAAATTGTATGCTCGAATATGGTTCTGTTAACGATAACTGGTTCTCGCGTCGCACGTCGGGTGCATGGGATCAAACTCAAAGTATTTGTTTCAATGAGACTTTTGCAGGGATGTAGCCGTTCTTTCGAAGGTCGAAAACAAAAGTATGAAGCTATAGTCCCGATCACAAGGCATAATAACTTGTAGAAAGTACAGTAGTTGCCCATTCCAAAGTGTAGGTCTCTATGGAGAAGAATGGGAATGTTGGTTACATCATTCATGTTGAGACTATTCATAAAAACCGGCCAAGTGCGAGTCGGACTCGCGCACCAGGTTCCGTACAAAAATTATTAAAAATATTTTTATTATGATGTAACTAAAAAAATAACGGTTTTCGCAATTTTTCCTTTATCTGTGCTATAAGACGTTGTTTCGTACCAAATTTCAAGATTCTGAGTTCACGGGAAGTACCCTGTAGGTTTTGATTCCCTTACGAGTTTCGAAAATTTGCGGCATAAACGGCTGTATCTTTTGATTGCGTTGGCTTAGAAGTTTGATTTTTTCACAGTTCTAAGGGACAATAGACTTGAGTATTTGATATACATTACAGCTTGATACCATCACGCGTTCCTTAGAAAAAGGGTCTTGAAAGACAGACAAACGGGCAGACGTACGGACGGACAACAAAGTGATCCTATAAGGGTTCCGGTTTTTCCTTTCGAGGTACGGAACCCTCAAAACTATGCAAAACGGCGTGTACATTAAGAGCGGATCCCCTTAACTGCCCAGTTGGTTCCATGGTCGCAAATGCAATTGCTGACTATGTGGTACTGGGTTCGGAAGTCGGTCAAGTGTTATTGAGATTTTCCATCAGGAATAATAAATACCTGTGCTAGGAGAGCCCGGTCTTCTAAAACTAGAAACAATTATAATGTAGGAGTTAACATACAAAACAAATTCATCTTAAATCTAGGAGGGTATGTGTATGTGTGCGTGTGTACGTGGGTGTAATTATGTCGGTGCTTATTGTTAACCTAACGCATGATACTATGTAAAAGAGTTTCGTCAGTGGCGTCATAACTCTTGGATTTTAGGCAGCCTATTAAAGATTTCTTGCATTCCTGAAACCTCATAGGATAAATATTATATTACTAGCTGTCCCGCGTAACTTCGTCTGCGTCACATTTTCCCCGTTTTCGCAACATTTTTCATTGCTGCTTCGCTCCTATTGCTTGTAGCGTGATGATATAGCTTTCCTCGATAATTGGGCTATCTAACACTGAAAGATTTTTCAAATCGGGCCAGTGGTTCCTGAGATTAGCGCGTTCAAGCAAACAAACTAACAAACTCTTCAGCTTAATTATTAGTACTATAGATATATAGATTGATAGTGTACTATTAATTGTACCTCTGCATGGCCCTATAGAGATTCCGGGCGTAATGTTAAGTAATTTATTATTATTCATATGCATTGTTTTTGTTTCAGATCTGATCTTCAAGCAGAAAGGTTAGTTCTTATTTATTTATTATTACTAACTTGGAGTATCTCACAAGTGGGCCAAGGTGTCCCTTTAAACGATGAAAAGTATTTTAACTTTATTAATAAAATAAGTTATAAAATTAGGCGGAAATCCGTGACATTAAATATTCAGTTTTAATTCCGCGAAAAAGATTGAGGTCTGGATGCAGGATCCAACACCCTCAGCTCTCCCACCCGGAAAAATATGTACATATTTTTAGTACATGCAGAAAAAGCAATACTAATAATTACTAATATATTGAGTACTTATAGGTTTTTCCACTTACTCTTCATGCCTTATACTATCTGCCCGCGACATTCGTCCGCGTGAAATTAATAAAAAAAATATTTCTTCCAATTTCAGAGGTTGAATTTTTTTTTGCTCTGTATTGTGTCGGATGTAAGGAATAGCACCATCCCATGTCTTCCCGTGGGTGTCGTAAGAGGCGACTAAGGGACTTAGCAGAGAATGGGTAGCAGCGTTCTCTGTGCTTTTGTAACAACCGTACTGAGATCGCCAACCCGCCTGCCAAGCGTGGCGATTATGTTAAAACCCCCCCTTTTTGGAGGAGGCCTATGTCCAGCAGTGGACGTCTTTCGGCTGAAATGATGATGATGATTTTATTTTTTATAGATACCTGTTTTTTCTTCTAAAATAAATGTAGCCTAACTTACTCCTTACAAACATCAGCTGTCAGCCAGTTTTAAAAAGGTTTACGTTTACTTTTTTAAATTTTGTCTGTCTATTTGCTCTGTCTTATTCCCGACACGGTTGGACAGATTTTGATGGGACCTTTACTGGTGGATAGCTGTTGTCTAAGGATTGAGAAACTTTGTTTTTTTTTTTTATTTTAGAAAAAGGGTTCTGTGCAAAAAAAATTATAACCCGAGACATTGCTAACAAAATCCGATTCAAAATTATATATTTTATAATAATTTCACGGAAGAAGGTCACGTTTAACAGTGAACAGTGAAGTGAAGTAGTTAATAAATAAAATGCTAACCTCGTACCATTTAGCAAACAAACTAATTACAATACGTAAACATCGCATCACCCTCTGCAAAGTAGGTTAATGGTAAGAAAACAGTCATTTTGTTTGGTATTCAATCAAGTACGGATTGTTTGTTTTGAATATGGGGTTCTATTTAAAAACAAAGATGGAATTGAAGGTTTGTAGCAACCATTTTGCAATGTGATATTATTTTTGCTGGTGAAATTGAGATTTGAGTACAACTACAAGTAGGTAAGGACTGAATCTGATTTTGCCGTTTCTGTTTTCTACCCGAATTTTATACATCCTTTGGTTTTGTTTATCCTAAAACGATAACCAGAAAAAAAACACTAAAAGGTGGGGGGAAATTACAATATGAAAGTACATTTCGGGAGTCTGTGATATCATTAAGTTATAAAAACAATGATCGACCATCAATAAGCTGGCCGCAGCTGGTTGACTGCTGAGTATGTCGTCCTGGATTCGATTCCCGTGTCAGACAAAATGTTTTTGGGTTTTTCCGTAAAAAATATGTCAGTAGCAGCCATGGAGTCTGGATTTGTGACCGGCTGATGGCAATAGGCTCGTCCCATATTACGTGGAATTTAGAACATAACTGACGAAATGTGGGTGTGCTATTAGATATACGTCTGCTAAAACCTTTTTTTTTAGGATGGGGAATCATCAAATGACTTCTCCCGCTCTGGGCGGAGCGCAAGGGACTGTCAGACTTGACTGACTAGAACCCATCCATGTTCCTTCTTAGCCCTTTGTGTTCCAGGGCCACGGTATATCTTTCGAACAACCCGCAGCCCTGGCAGGCATCGGCCCTCTCGGACCCCTTCCGATTTGCTGACATCTCCTTGAGGCGCGCGTGGAACACAAACGCGCCGTCGGCACGGCCTGTCGTCATAAGACGGACGGACGGTGACCTAGCCCATTACTCACCGTCCACAGCCCCGCACGTCTGCAACCCTTCGAGGATTACAGGCTTGATGTTATGTTTATATTTTCAGTCAGTCTTTTCATAAACGAATACGGGTGCTAAATAAACACATACAAGCCACCCCTCTTTTATAATAAAGTCACTTATTACCCCCATGTGTCCCTCAAATATTTATTTTTAAACCCTCATGCGAGTTTTAACTCTATTGGGGGTACTTATTTAACTTTGAGAGGGTTGAAGTTAGTCGCTAAGCCCCTTGGGGGTTAAACAATGTGGTTGCCATGCTTGTTGTAACTTTAAATGGTAAGTTTGTTGCTGAAAGTTGGTAGTTTATTTTTTTAAACTATGACAATTTTTAAGAAGTCTAGTAGTAACTGTCCATGAGGAGCTCGTGGCTAAATAATAACAACCGTACGGGTCGATCTTTTAGGTTAAGCTGTGCTTGCCGGGGTTGGTCCGTGGATCATTATCATCATCATCATCATTTCAGCCGAAAGACGTCCACTGCTGGACATAGGCCTCCCCCAACGGAACCTTGACATAAGGGGGGTTTTTCCATAATCGCCACGCTTGGCAGGCGGGTTGGCGATCGCAGTACGGTTGTTACAAAAGCACAGAGAACGCTGCTGCCCATTCTCTGGCAAGTCCTTTAGTCGCCTCTTACGATACCCACGGGAGGATATGGAATGGCTCCGTGGATAGGTGACCATAATTATATACCGAGTTTCTTCCATGCCTCGGAAAGCACGTTAAGCCGTTGGTCCGGCTGTCATTTGTAAATTCATTTAACTACCTCGTTGGTGTAGTGGCAAGCACAACTGCTGAACTGCAGGTCGGGGGTTCGATTCCCGGGTCGGGCTTAGAGCTATTTATTTTTATTTGGGTTGTTCTATCAGACATTTTTCAAAAGCAGCCACGGAGTCTGGATTCTTGCTCGGTGGATGGCAATAGGCTCTCCCCCTAGTACATGGAACCTTAACATAACCCTTTAAGCCCAGGCCGTCATGCTCTGCAGTCGTTTTTGCCACTATTTTTACTAGACCAGCAAGGCAGTCATTATACCATATCTTTGACAATAATTATACCAATTTACTTAAAGATTTTCTAGATGAATTCCAACCAATAAAAAACCGACCGTAATAATTTTAATCCCCACAGCAAAACACCTTGAAAATTTCCCTTTACAATTTTCAAAAGACATCCTTCAGATGAGGGTTCATGAGAGGTCACAAAAGCTGAAGAAATCTTTACAAGACATTGGCAGGTTTGTGAAAAAAATCCCCCTTTCATGTTTTCGACTGAAGATATCTTGATAATATAATTAGACCGGAAGAAATCCATACTTATAATATTATAAATGCGAAAGTCACAGTGTTTGTTTGTTTGTTTGTTACCTTTTCACGACTAAACGGCTGATCGGATCTTAATGAAATTTGGCAAGAAAACAGATTTCAACCTGGGGAAGGACATAGGCTATATATCATCACGCTACGACTAATATGAGCGGGGCAGCAATGAAAACAGTTGCGAAAACGGGGAAAATGTGACGCAGACGAAGTTGCGCGGAACAGCTAGTTTGTTATAAGCCTTCATTTGTCCTACACACCTTCTTTGACGAATAACCAAATAAGTCATTATTTGGTTATTCGTCAAAGAAGGTGTGTATTTGTAGAAAAGTTGGTTTAAATATATGTAGGATCAGGAGTGCCAAAAAGTATTTCCTCACGGGTTTGAGTTC
The DNA here is from genome assembly GCA_949152445.1 of Cerastis rubricosa. Lineage (NCBI taxonomy): Eukaryota > Metazoa > Arthropoda > Insecta > Lepidoptera > Noctuidae > Cerastis > Cerastis rubricosa. Next base: position 11,486,044 of record OX424548.1, on the reverse strand, counting down.
CCATTTTATTGGGATAAACAAGACTATATACGCGTATAAGCAATCACAGTTTTTATTACAGAAGGTACTAATTAACACACAATAAAAAATGGTTCTGTATGTTATCGGACGTTAAGAATAGCACTATCCCATATCTTCCCGTGGCTGTCGTAAGACACTATGGGATTTTCCAGAGAATGGGCAGCAGCGTTCTCTGTGCTTTTGTAACAACCGTACTGCGATCGCCAACCCGCCTGCCAAGCGTGGCGATTATGGCAAAACCTATGTGGGCCTATGTCCAGCAGTGGACGTCTTTCGGCTGAAATGATGATGATGACAAAATGGTAATTATTAGAAAAAAATAAAGCAGGTAAAAAGGTAACAACACACTTAAGCGAACAGACTTTTTGAGGTCACTGTTCGTGTAGTGGCCAAGTCCCCCAATTAAAAAGTGTATTGCTCGCTATCAGCAAGTTAATTTAGCTATCAGAATATACAGCAGCGCTGTACCAGGTAAACCGACAGTTTTGGTGGGAGCAGGAGAGCTCTTTGTTGAATCGAATCTAAAGACCGACTGACGCGTTTTTTTTTTGTGAAGGTCATTTCGCAGTTCAACCTAGAAGGTTGTCGTCTGCTAAGCCGGACTATCCTGTGAGTGCCTTGAGTGTAAGGCCTCCAGCCAGGGATATACACGCTAAGGGCACCCCATGTGGGGTACGAGCCTCGGTTTAGGGCGTCGCTGGGGGAGGACGATGGGGACAGGCTGGATTTTAATTTTTTTGGTGGTCATTTTACATCTAGTAGGTATTATATAAGTACCGATTTACATTTGATTCAAAATAATCCAACCTAGTATATCGAAGTTTGGAGACAATACTTAATTTTTCAATTAAAACCTTTTTTCCCAAAGCGGATTAACCAAATAATTTTCACGATTAATTTATTAAACTGGTTTGTCCTCTGTTTGGGGTATTCTCGATTCTCTCCGATATTTTATTATAATCCCCTATGGATTGTGTGATCAGACGAAATTAATAAAAAGGATTAGAAAAATGTACCTTTAGGTATTAGACTTAAGTACTTAATTAGAAGTTGAGATAATTGTTTGATTAGGTACCTATCTAATCAATTACTTGGTTCCCTTTGAGTCATCATCTGCCTAGCCTTTTCCCAAACTATCTTGGGGTTGGCTTCCAGTCTAACCGATGCAGCTGAGTACCAGTATTTTACATCAAGCTACTGCCTATCTGACCTCCACTATCCAAGAGCTGGGTAATACGATACGCCTTGGTAAGACTGGATGTCAGACTTTTGGCGTTTGACGCACTCGTAAGGACTGTCAAAGATATACAAATGAAACCCGGGACCCGAGGCACGGAGGAAACTCGGTATGTAATTATGATCACCCATCCATGGACCAACCTGGGCAAGCACAGCTTAACCTTAGAGATCGAACCGTGCGGCTATTATTAGTTAGCCTCGTGCTCCTTTAAGTATGTTACGTGTTATCTCACCAACTTTGATATTATATTACTGAAGTTAGGGCTACTGGCTCTTTGGCCTAGTTTTCACAAGCACAACTGCTGCGCATGAAGCCATGGGTTTATTCCCAGGTTGGGCAAAGTGTTATTAAGATTTTCTATCAAGAATTTGTAAGTAACAGTGACGTAGGTAGTCTGGATTTGGGTTTGGTAGATGGCAATAGGCTCGCGCCTTATCAATTGGAAGTTAAATATAACTGGTGTAATGTGGGTGTCCTAATGACTGGAACTCATGTATTTTATTTTACGGTTGGTATATTATAGAAGATGTCCCGCGCAACTTCGTCTGCGTCACATTTTGCCCATTTTCGCAATATTTTTCATTGTTGCTCCGCTCCTATTAATCGTAGCGTGATATAGCATATAGCCTTCCTCGATAAATGGGGTATCTAAGACTTTTTTTAAATCGGACCAGTATTTCCTGAGATTAGCGCGTTCAAGCAAACAAACAAACTCTTCAGCTTTATTATTAGTATTTAGATGTAGATAGGCCTACAAAATAATTGGACTGGTCATGTCTTGCGTAGTTAGGTAACTATACTGTTTCTTTCTTTATTACTAATTAATGAGTACCTAACCTTTTCATGTACTTATTTATTTCTAATTTATCATCTAGATACAGTCTACAAAGTAACAAGAAATAATAATATCAATCTTGTGAAGTTATTTCGAAGAAACATTATAATTAACAGAGATATCTGTATCTGTCAACCTGCCGAGGCATAAATGTAAGTAGGTATACCTACCTATCTAACCGCTTGGTACGTGATGATGGGAACGGACCAGACGGCATGACGCTGATGCCTTGGAAAGTGGGTAGGCCTTTGGTATGGGACGCAACTTGCGTCGATACCCTTGCGCCATCTCATGTTGCAAGCATGGCGGAGTATACTGGAGCGGCGGGCTATGCGGGCTATGCTGAGAGCCTCAAACGGCGTCAATACTGTAATGTAAATGGCAGTTATACAAGGTGTTGTTTTGCAACCTCGTCAAATTCTAGGAGGTAACTATGCTAATGATTCTCGACCCGAATCAATAATAAAATGAGTAGGTAATTTTCTTTTTTTTATTTATTTACTGAAATCGGTAACTGTGAACCACCCGTGTTTTAAACACGGGCCGTCTGATCCCCGCCTTATAACGTCGCTTACAAACAAACAAAAAACCTCAAACGTTTTTTCGATAATTTTATAATCCCTAAACCACGTTAAGGGGATTATTTCGAAATATTGACAAATTTAAACAACAAAAAAACGCAGTGTTTTTTAATAATTTACTAGGTACCGTAATTTATATTGATTATTTATGTATTTTGTGACAACATCCTGAATTTTGACGAGGATGCAAAACAACACCTTGTAGTTTTGAGCCGTTTGGGGTCGAAACGCTCGGGTCATGGGGCCCAAGTGCGTATTCCCTTTTTAAGGAAATATCTCGTCGTCTGGTTGACAGTTTGCGAGACCAGAGGGCTGGCTATTTCTTTGGGCAAAGAATTAGTATTGCCATTCAACGTGGCAATGCTGCCAGTCTTCTGGGCACGCTTCCGGATGATAGCGATCGGGAGGAGTATTTTGACGCCTAAACGTCCTGTTGTTTTTAAGTTAGTTTATATTTAGTTAGTTTATGTAAGTATTTAGTTTTAGTTTTATTTGTTTGTTATAACAATAGTAATAAAAAAAGTTTTTTTGGAAACAGCTGTATAAAATTAAAAATTAAGACATTAAGTTTATCTACTAATAAATCTCAACCCCCTGGATACAAGCCCCCTCTCTATGAGAGGGAATCCACCACAACTTATCGTATTTTCTTTTATGTCCCGCACCAGATTTTCGTCCAGCAATTTTCCTTAAAACCAACATGTTTTAAAGCCAATTCTATCTTTTTTTTACACAGCGGAAAAAAGCGGAAAGCGCTTTAGTAGGACCGAATGGAAACGAAATGAAAAGAGGATTAGCAGAGGAGTGGGTAAAGTGACATAAGTCACAGAGCCCGGCTTAGAAATACTCATCAGTGGACTTAGCGAGAGGAAATATAAAAAGCTGTTTTGTTGGAGTCAGCTTAAGGTAGACCGAACTGGTTACCTCTGTAGGAGCTCATGGCTGAAAATTAAGAGCAGCTTGGGTCGATCTTTAAGTTAAGCCGCGTTTGGCTAGGTTGATCCGAGGATGGGTGACCACCCATTACATACCGAGTTTCCTCCGTACCTCTGAAAGCACGTTAAGCCGTTGGTCCCGGCTGTCATTTGTAGATCTTTGATAGTCGTTACTGGTACTCAGTGGTTCGAAAGTCTGACAACCAGTCTTACCAAAGAGTTCTTAACAGGTTAGGAAAAAAACTAGGCAGATGATGAACTGGTAACCTCTGCAAAAAGGAAAGGTTATGATTTTAGCTGTCTATGTGTGCATATTTATCTTTTTTTTTATCTTGCTCTACCTTTTGTAGTAAGCAACGACTTATTGTCGGGCCTACGCTGCCCTATCATACTTAAGAACTAACGCTGTAACATTCAAATATTATAAAACTAAATGACTTTAAAAGAGTAACCATGGAGTTTCTTGCTGGTTCTTCTCTTTATGAAACGACCAACCCGAACCGTGCACCTTTTGTCGACGTTTTATAAGTGCCCATGTAGGCCTATGTAAAATAAAATATTTTGATTTTGAAATCTGTTTGAATATGATGATTCTGAACATTCTTTTGATAAGTTTAACATAATGGCAGAACAACGTTCAATTATCCTTCGAAATATACTCATGCATTGCCAAAAAACCGGCCAAGTGCGAGTCGGACTCGCGCACGAAGGGTTCCGTACCATTATTTATAAAAACGAGAAAAAAAATCACTTCGTTGTATGGGAGCCCCCCTTAAATATATATTTTATTCTGTTTTTAGTTTAAATATATATTTGCTGTTATAGCAGCAACAGTAATACATAACCTGTAGAAATTTCAACTGCCTAGCTATCACGGTTCATGAGATACAGCCTGGTGACAGACGGACGGACAGCGAAGTCTCAGTAATAGGGTCCCGTTTGACCCTTTGGGTACGGAACCCTAAAAACAAGTTACAAACTATCACAACATTGACAAAGAACTACGAGTTCAAAACACCATTCAATTCTCGTCATAATAAAACTTCAAACAACAGTACACAGACATTTTTGAGGCGTTAATTACTACTAAAATAAAAGAGTGTCGTGTCGCGGAGCTGTATTAGTGCCTCACGAGAGAGAACTGTTACAAATGATTCATTTTTAGGATGGGTGTACACCAAACTGGTATGTAACGAATTGGTTGTTGATGCAGAATGGACGATTCGTAAAATGTCGAGTTGAAAAAAAAAAACTTTGTTCGATTCTCAGGATAACCAGTTTTTTTCAATGACAGTAGTTTCGTTCAACTTATTAGGTCTGGAACTAGACATCAGTATGACCTGGAAAAAAAATCAAATAAAAACTATACAATTTTATATATGAACAACGTGAATTCAAAAAAAAACAACGGTTTTAAAAACTTGCACATGCTTAGCTTAAGTACGAAACGAAATACTATCTCCTCTTTCATAAGGGCCTAGTATTTGGCAATATCTTCAAACTCTTTTGTATTTCTATAACAATTTCCAATAGGATTGACACAAGCTTACTTTGTCATCATTGTTATTTTACATAGAACGTCGCTTTGTTAAGGTAGTGTTTTTTTGTAAGTCATTTCTTCCACTTCTCTTTACGGTGAGCTTCTTCTACTAGCCATCCAATCGTGGTAGTTTAGATAAGCAAGAAAGGTTGATAGAGTGGGGATAAAATATGCATTTGCTCATCATCATCTTCCTGTTCTAGTCCCATATGAGGTAACAAACTGTCCCGCGCAACTTCGTCTGCGTCACATTTCCCCGTTTTCGCAACATTTTTCATTGCTGTTCCGCTCTTATTGGTCGTAGCGTAATAATAAATAGCCCATAGCTTTCATCGATAAATGGGCTATCTAAAACTGAAAGATTTTTTTAAAATCTGACCAGTTGTTTCTGAGATTAGCGCGTTCAAGCAAGCAAACAAACAAATTCTTCAGCTTTATTATTAGTAGATAGATTGAGGTTGGATCAACTCGTTCTTGTCTTTCATTCTTCCCTGCCAGCTGACAAGGTATGATTAACTTTTTTTGCATTTACACGTTTGGTGTGAGATAGCCTTTAGATTTCTTTCAAAAAGTCGTGATTATTTTGTCACGTATTTAGGCATTGTAATATAACTGTCACGTTTGATGATTCTGGGTAATAATCTGACGAAATTGATCATGTGATGCGGAGAAATCGGATAGTCCTGTCATCTCTAAAACATTCATTTTAATTGTGATATTTAGGGCGATGGACAGCAAAAGCCAGTAAAAATAACGCTATTTCCCCATTTTAGTAACCCAGTTTTCTATCAGGAATTTCTATATAGCAGTGACGGAGTTTGGCTTTGAGCCCGGTTGATGACAATAGGCTTGCCCTCTATTAAATGGGACTTCAATATAACTAACAAATGTGCTCTGAATAAGCCTTCGAGGATTGGAAGCGTGATGTTATAGGTTACTAGTGAGTGATTCCTCCTGATTTGCTAGGTTTTTGCGGCTTGACAAAACAGAGATTTTGAAGTGATAAATTGTTATGGGAGGGTAAACTTCGTAACGTAACGCGTTACGGCGCCACTCTGTCGGGCTTCCCGTTTCTCTCACACATACGGCAGCAGTAGGCAGGCTCTTTCAATATTAAATAGTTCAACTTAGATTAGTTATTACTTCTGTCGAGCGTCCCCAGATTTTTTTTATGTTGCATGTGTGTTTTAATCAATGTAGTATTCTGGAGTGAATTCTGTAAACGCTACACTGGTGAAAACGGCATCAGACGTTGCTTGGTGAAAATGGCATCAGACGTTGCTTTGTTTATACTGACACGAAAATCAACATTTTGTTTTGCATAAAAGCTTTGTTACTATAATTATGTTTCAAACTCAAAAACTCCAAGCATTTATTTCAATTAGACAATTACAGGCACTTTTCAAAGTCAAAAAACAGAAAAAAACGCAAAGCTACAGTCCCAGACACAAGGCATATAACTTGTGACAATACTGTATTTGCCCGTTCCAAAGCGTAGATCTCTATGGAGAAGAATGGGCAAGAAACTCCATGGACACTCTTTAAAATTTAAATATTGTTACGAAATCTTGGTTACATTATTCATGTTGAGAATTACAAATATGTGAGAACGATGTAGAAATACGTGCAAGTAAAGAACGTCCAGAGTAAAAGATTAAATAAATGTTTCATCATCATCAGCCTATAATGTTCCCACTGCTGGGACACAGGTCTCCTTTTGAAGAGAGGGAGTGGGCTGTAATCCATCACGCAGGCCCACTACGGGTTGGTAGAAGTCACGTGTCTTCGAAATTTTAGTTTTAGGACATGCCGGTTTCCTCCCGATATGTACAAGGTGTTGTTTTGCAACCTCGTCAAATTCTAGGAGGTAACTATGCTAATGATTCTCAACCCGAATCTACAATAAAATGAGTAGGTAATTTTCTTTTTTTCATTTATTTTCTGAAATCGGTAACTGTGAACCACCCGTGTTTTAAACACGGGCCGTCTGATCCCCGCCTTATAACGTCGCTTACACACAAACAAAAAACCTCAAACGTTTTTTCGATAATTCCATAATCCCTAAACCACGTTAAGGGGGTTATTCTGAAATATTGACAAATTTAAACAACAAAAAAACGCAGTGTTTTGTAATAATTTACTAGGTACCGTAATTTATATTGATTATTTATGTCTTTTGTGACAACATCCTGAATTTTGACGAGGATGCAAAACAACACCTTGTATATAAAGGCTCTTACCCGCCGCTGCATCGGAATTACTTATGATATGTGGCACCAGATTTAATTAGATTAGCAAACAGACGTCGGCGATCCGTCAACGTCTTGTTACGCGCCACCTTCCTTGACAACTCCACAAGTCAATATGGCTACCCGCAACGACTTGACGTTCCGCCAGAGAGTATTGTAGACCGCTTCTCTCTCGTCTGTGGTAACAGTTTAGTTTGCAACGTGAATCATATGAATCCTTTTTGCAAAGGCGCCAACACGGCCAGACTGACATACGACCGTCCTCGGGCGTTATTGTATTCCTGGAACAAACGATGTCTAATCACCAAGACATCCGCTCTTCCATCCTGACAAACTATGACAAACATTACTCTCATCGTAACTGTAACTGTTTCAGAACAAAAGAAAGCGTGCGTTCTTTCGATCACTCACGGACCAGACGGCATTTTTCTCCTAACAAGAAAGCGCGTGTCCTTCCGACCACTCATGGACCGGACGGCACCTTTCCCCCAGCAAGAAAACGTGTCTCCTATCGACCACTCGTGCACTGGACGGCACCTTTCCCCCAGCAAGAAAGCGTGTGTCCTTTCGACCACTCATGGACCGGACGGCACCTTTCCCCCAGCAAGAAAGCGTGTGTCCTTTAAAACACTCATGGCCCGGACGACACTCTCCTTTCGGCTATACCAACGTTTGAACCGGACAACTGCGTCCCTACGACCATACCAGTTTACGGGCCGGACAACAGTGTCCCCTCGACCAACGTCATCACAAAAACATCATAAACCGGGCACCTGCGTCCCTTCGATCATCGTAAAGCATGAACCGGACAACAGTGACATTTCGACTAAACACACTTTCTTTTCGACTGAAACATGTGGACCAGACAAGCGCGTAACTCCAGATGTCAAAGAACTTTTACAAATTACGCCAGCATCTAATAATTCCTGAACTTATTGGCCGACAACCTATTTTATCAAAATATCGTCTATTTTATTGGTACTGGAGATCTCCATCGTGCATTTTAAATCATAACCGCCGATGCCAGTAAGGTTTACTTATTAAGATGTCACCCATAAACCAATTAAACAAGGCATGTTTAAGCAATGAGTCAGATGACCTACTTATCGAAAAGAAAAGAAACGGTCTCACCCGATGATGTTGTGAGGGTACCCTCTTGATGATTTGTGCTCGCAGGTTTGGACGCTTTCCTTGTTGCTTGAAAAGTTCATTCGCTATGTTCCTCACTTGGCTTTACTTTCGTGGAGGGCGCGATTCTTTATCCCACTTATGATAAAGGCTCTTACCCGCCGCTGCATCGGAATTACTTATGATATGTGGCACCAGATTTAATTAGATTAGCAAACAGACGTCGGCGATCCGTCAACGTCTTGTTACGCGCCACCTTCCTTGACAACTCCACAAGTCAATATGGCTACCCGCAACGACTTGACGTTCCGCCAGAGAGTATTGTAGACCGCTTCTCTCTCGTCTGTGGTAACAGTTTAGTTTGCAACGTGAATCATATGAATCCTTTTTGCAAAGGCGCCAACATATATGTTATGTTATCCTCCCGATATGTTTTCCTTCACTGTTTTTGAGAGAAACTAACCGCTCCGGCACTAATGCATCTAAAAGAAGTTGTTTTGAAATAAATTACACAAAGTAATGTGCCTGCCCCGGTTCGAACCCACAGCTTACCCTTCCTAAATCGGGCCGGCCACCACTGAACCAAAGAAATTTTTTTTACCAAACAATAATCATAATACAAAGTAAAAAGCAAAAATGAGTTCTCAGAATTATTTATTTTGATATCAAACACTGTACTGTTTACATTGTTGTGTTTGTAAGAATATAATTACTACCTATTTCCCGGTACCACTGGTCTTATTTAAATAACTAAGTCAACAATTAGATTAAAATGAATGCTAACGCGAATTTCAGGAGCTACTTACCTATTCAGTGAATATACACTGAAAAGCAAAAACCGTTTTATAAATAAGCTTTTTAATAAAACTCAATACAAAGCAACAATTTTCACCAGAAGGAAACGAACGAAAATTCAACTGCATCCGGTAAGATTGGAAGCCGACCACGATAAAGTTGGGTAAAGGCAGATGATGTGGTGGCCAGATTTACTGTTTAAGGATGGTTGAAATAGACACGTCAAAAGATATGAAATGGATCCTTACCATCTACAGGGACATCAAAAAAAGATGCTGTTCAAATACATAACCACCTTCTTTGTTAAAAGGTTTAAAAAATTCCAAAATCGCCATCAAATTTTTATTTACTTTATCTTTTCATTAAAAAAAAAACAAACAAAGTTTTTCGAGTGCGAAATACATCGTAGTGTTAAGCACAGAATAAACATTGGATGGATGAAATGGCGGCAAGTCACGGGAACTATCTGCGACTCCCGCATCCGCCTTAAACTTCAGGGGAAGAGTTATTAAACAAAATGGTTAGACCTGCTGTCTTGTATGGATCAGAAAGTTGGGCTACAAAACGGATGAATGAAAGGCATATGCATGTAGCTGAGATGAGAATGCTAAGGGGGATGTGTGGTGTTACGCGAACGGATAAAATAAGAAATTAGTACATAAGAGGAAGTCTGAAAGTGGGGCCGGTGACTGAAAAGATGTGTGGTAATCGGTTGTCGTGGTATGGGCATGTGATGCGGAGGAATGAGAAAAATGTCGTGAGGAAAGTTTTGAGTATGAATGTGGATGATTATAAGAGAAGAGGAAGACCAAAGAAACGATAGATGGACTATGTGAATGATGATATGGCAAGAAAGGAATTGTCTCATGAGATGACAAGTAATAGAGAAGTATAGAAGAAGAATAAATGCTGCGCCGACCCCAAATAGATTGGGATAAGGACAAGAGAATGATGATTCAGTAAAAAAACACAAAAAGCTAAAAAAACGGTTTATCACGAACCTGATACGTCTAAAATGTTTGCTGTGTAACTGGAGGCAACGTTTTAATTACACCACTGTTTTACGGTAAGCACGTTCTCATTTAAAACCACTAAAAAGTCCGTCTGGTTTAATTGGGTCAGGCAGATGGAACTCACGTGGTTGACAAATGTGAGGGGAAAATGTTCAGGGTTTTTATTTTATTTAATGGCTTGTATGAAACACTAGCCGTTCCCCGCGTCCTTTGTTTGCGTGAAATTATTATAAAATATAACTTTACTGTTTTAATCGGATTTTGTTAACAATTTCAAAGGTTTTTTTTTGGACGGATCCGTAGTCATTTTTGTGACATAAAAGAATCCTAAGTTGTTTCTCAAAATTCACATGCGAATCAAAACCTAAAGGGTACTTTCCATTAACCTAAAATCAGGAAATTTGTCACGAAGCACTGTCTTAAAAATAAAATTATGTAGTTTAATAACAAAAAAGCTCTAATTATTTTTTTCCTGTTTTATCTTTTCTACAGCCTGTGTCTACATTACTAATCTAACTTTCCATTCACAAGTCTGCTGGAAGAAATTTGTTGTATCTTAATGTATTGTATCTCTTGTATCTAAATGTATTGTCCTGTTATGAGTTTTGTGTGCACATAAATAAAAAAAATCTGTTAAACATTGAATGGAGGTACGGAACCCTTCAAGTGGCCGCTTATTTTTTTCTCAAACCAGCCATCGTACTATTTAGACCGTAACGGTCGAAATATTTGGTTGCGTTCAAAATATCCACTAACAAACTCCGGCAACTGATCACGTTCACGTCCGCTAGCAAATGTGTAATTTGGATTTCATGGTTCCACTTGCGCTAACAATGAGCACACATCTCTACGTGACCCGTGTACCGGCGGAAACTGCCGAATGCGACCGAAACACATCTTAAGACGTGGTGGAGGTGCCAAATGGGATTAATGAGATTATGAGGAGCGAGGGGGGCAGGATTAGAGTGCATGAAGAAGGTCTATCAACTGAATCGTTGGTAGGCTTTTTAAGTGACTGTGATAGGCACTATAAAGCTTGTAGGTAAAAGCAGCTGCACGGATTGATCTTCAAGGTTAAGCCGCGCATTCCAAAGTCGGTCTGTGGATCGGTGACCGTCCATTACATACCGAGTTTCCTCCGTGCCTCGGAAAGCACGTTAAGCCGTTGGTCTTGGCTGTCATTTGTAGGTCTTTGACAGTCGTTACAGGTAGTAGGTAGTAACGCGAAAGTCTGAAAACCAGTCTTACCAAGGGGTATCGTATTACCCAATACTAACTGGGATGCGGAGGTCAGATAGGCAGTCGCTCCATGTTTAATACTGGTATTCAGCTGCATTACGTTAGACTGGAAGCCGACCAATTAATTTTGGGAAAAGTCTAGGCTGGTTCTGGACGACGGTAGAAGTGGTTGTTTCCTGATTTCTAAGAAGCAACAGGTACGTAACGACCTGAAAACAACCAACGCCACGTGTTTAGGCAAAGTCTCAATGTAAGCTGTGCGTAGAATGAGCGAGACAAACTTGGTAAACCTTGAGAAGAACCTTCTCTTAATCTTGTTATGAACTACTATAAGGTACATGTAAAACTTTTGTACTATTGCCAATAGCTTATTGTTTCAACCTTTAAAACTTACATAGTTGGGAAAAATTATTATCAAAAATCACCTCAAAAATGCTGTAGAAAGCTTTATAGGAATATCAGAGCGCATAGCAGTGATGAATCTTAAGCTACCGGGATACAAAGATTCATGGTCCATCATACAAGTATACTCGCCTACGGAACAATCCGACACAGATTCAATAGACTCATTCTACCTAGAGCTAAATAAAACCATCCAAGAACACGCTCACAAAAACCTTCTTGTGATGGGAGACTTCAATGGCCAAATTGGAGAGCGACAACCAGAGGAAGACACAGTCCTGGGACCATATGTATATGGAAAAAAGACCAGAAGTAGAAACGGAGAGAAGCTTGTAAACTTTGCACAGGAGAATGGCTTGAAATTCTTAAACACAATGTTCAAAAAGAAAGAAAGTAAAAGGTGGACCTGGATATCACCAGACGGGAAAACAGAAAACAAAAAACGAAATAGATTTCATAATGACTAGCAAAAGCAGATGCTTCTCAAACATGAAAGTCATAAGCAATTTTAACTTCAATACCAACCATCGAATGATTCGAGCAGAACTAATGACAACCCCGCCAAAAAACCCAAGACCAAGAAACTATATGATGAACACAAAACCTACCAAACACCAAACAGCCCAAATAGCCAATTCTATAACTTCAAAACTAATGGATTACAATAAAGAGACGTCGAATATGGAGGTACAAGAAAAATACAACTGGTTAGAAGGAACAATTAAAACATCTATTCAACAAGGAACTTATAACAAAGACGTACATAACAAGTGGATGACTGCCAAAACCATTAGCCTTCTTAACCAAAGAGCAGACCTTATCACTGGAAAAAATACTAATGACAGCCGAAACCAAATAGCAAAATTCAGCAAAGAAATAAAAGAAAGCATTAGAAAAGATAGAACTCAGAAAAGAATGGAAACAATAGAGAGACACATTTTACAGACAGGAGGAATAAAAAAGGCATATAAGGAGTTAAATAACAAAAAGGACTGGATCGTACAGATGAAAGATAAAAATAGATTGAAGGACAATCGAAGACAAGGGATACTAGGAATTGCTACATCATACTACAAGGAACTATATGAAACTACCACAACAGAGAAAGAAATAGAACTGACGGAAATCTCATCCGTACCTAGCATCATGCAGGAAGAAATAGAATTCGCTATTGAAACCCAAAGAGACGATAAAGCTCCAGGACCCGACGGAATAAGCAACGAAGTACTAAAACAAGCGAAGCAGACAATAACACCTGTCCTCAAAGAAATCTTCAATGAAATTGTTAACACAGAAACGATTCCACAGCAATGGACTCAATCTAATATAATCCTTCTGTATAAAAAAGGAGATCAGTATGATATCGGAAACTACCGACCCATAAGTTTGATGTCCAACCTGTACAAAATATTTGCAAAGATCGTACTCAAGCGACTGGAAGGAAAACTTGACGGACAACAGCCAATAGAACAGGCAGGTTTTAGAAGAGACTACTCAGTACTTGATCATATCCATGCTGTTAGACAGATCATAGAGAAATATGCGGAATATCATTTTATATATTATCTAGCATTTGTCGACTATAGCAAGGCCTTCGACTCGTTAATACATTCTAACATCTGGGAGGCGTTAAGAGAACAGGGGATAGAACAAAAATATATAAGATTGATTAGAAATGTATAGAAAAATAGCTCCGCATGCATTCAGCTAGAAAAGAAAGGAGATACATTTAAGATAGAAAAAGGAGTAAGACAAGGAGATCCTCTCTCTCCAAAACTTTTCTCCGCTGTTTTGGAAATGATCTTCAGAAACTTAGAGTGGGAAAATCAGGGTTTAAATATCGACGGCTGCACACTAACACACTTAAGATTTGCCGATGATATTGTGTTATTCGCAAAAACGCCAGGAGACCTAAACAGAATGATAAACGAACTTGCATCTGAGAGTGAAAAAGTAGGCCTAAAATTAAATCCTGAAAAAACGAAAGCAATGACAAATGGACATAGAAGCAGCATAAATGTAGGCGAGACACAAATTAATTACGTTGAAGAATATGTATACCTCGGACAGCTGATATCACCTAAAGAAAACATAAACAAAGAAATCGAAAGAGGGATATCAAACAGTTGGAAAAGGTATTGGGGCCTAAGGGAAGTAATGAAAGACAAAAACCTGCATATAGCAACCAAATGCAAACTATTCAACGTATGTATCTTACCAATTTTAATGTATGGAAGCCAAACATGGGCCATAACAAAAAACACCACCAATAAAATTGCCATTTGCCAACGAGCAATGGAGAGAAGTATGTTAGGAGTAAAAAGAGCGGATAGAATAACCAACATCAACATTAGGAAAAAGACCAAGATACAGGACGTAACCCTAAAAATAAAAAGGCTTAAATGGAAATGGTCGGGCCACATGATCAGAGGAAAGGACAAGTGGAGCAAAATAGTAACACAATGGTACCCAAGAGAAGGTAAAAGGAAAAGAGGTAGACAACAAAAAAGATGGGACGATGATATCAGGCAGGTTGCAGGCATAACATGGAGTAGAGTGGCTAGGGAGAGATCAGAATGGAGTAGGTTGGAGGAGGCCTTTGCCAACTGGCAAACGGACTTACAAAAAGTAAAGAAGCACCAAATACGAGAATAATTTTTAAGTTTGTAAAACAAATATGGTGATAAAAGTGTATTAGTGTAAGAAACGATATTGTATCTAAGATCCGAATAAAAGGCTTTATTATTATTCCGTTTATTCATTTCTATAACATATTTTTTACATTTTTAAATATTCTTATATAAAATCAATAAAAAATATAAAAACATTTAAAAATATAAAAATAGTAGCCCACCGGTATCGGGAACAGGGTCCAAGCTACCGGCGGTCAGGGCTCCAGAGAGAGGAACCTCCTAACAATACGAGCCGTGTCCAGGAGTACCGCTTTCTGAATCAAGCCCTTGATCCAGCTGCCTAACGAGAGCCTCATCAGATGTTGGTCGAGGCTCTTGGCAATTAGGCCATTGGCTGATACGACTATCGGCACAATGATCGCTGAGTCAACAGGCCACATGTCGACAACCTCGCGAGCCAAGTCAATATACTTGATTTGTTTATCTTTCTCGGCCTTCACGAGGTTCTCGTCATGTGGAACCGTTATGTCAACAATCATTGCGCACCGCTCTGATCGATCCATCACCACTATATCAGGCTTATTGGCTACAATAGTCCTGTCAGTGATGATGGATTGATCCCAATACAGTGTGATATTGCCATTTTCGAGAACTGGGTCGGGCACATACCTATAGTACGGCACTTCCGATTCAACAAGGCTGTATTTCAGAGCAAGTTGCTGATGGATAATCCTGGCTACAAGGTTGTGTCTATGCAAGTATTCTCCGTTAGCTAGACGAGAACACCCGGAGATAATGTGACGGATCGATTCGCCCGGACGGTGGCATGCCCGACATATGTCAACCGTGCCATCCTTCACAATAAATTTCCGGTAGTTTTTCGTCATCATAACTTCATCCATAATTGCACAAACAAAACCTTCGGTTTCTCCAAAGAGTTCCCCGGAACGTAGCCAGGCTACGGACGCTGCATGGTCTACATCAGGCCCATGCAGGGCACTGAAGTAGCGTCCGTGAAGCTCCTTACTCTGCCATACTTCCCTGCGGTCATTAGTGTCAAGCACTGCAGGTTTGCGCCAGTTCTCTTTAGCCAAGGAGAGCGGGGTGAGGGCCTTGTCCATCGCGACCACATCTCGATGCATCCCCACGTCGGCTTCTAGGAAATATTCCCTGAGACTGCATATCTCGCGATTGTGGAGAGTCTTGGCGTTTAAAAAGCCTCGACCTCCACAACTCCGCGGGATATACAGTCTCATAACCGAAGAACGTGGGTGATGCATTCGATATGCCGTCAACAATGTACGGACCTTCCTATCCAGGGCGTCTAGTTCTGTTTGAGTCCATTTGAGTACGCCGAAAGAGTACATCAAAACCGGCATGACCCAACCATTGAAGGCACGCACCTTATTTCCGCCTGATAAAAGACTATTAAATACTTTTCTCAGGCGGCCAAAGAAGCGCTCCTTCAACGATTGCTTCACGTCAACAGCATTGATGCCCAGCGCTTCCGACATACCCAAATACTTGTAGGTTTCGGTTGCTGAGAGGGATCTAAGATTTATGGAATCTGAGAGCTGGGTTCCCGCAGATTCCACAATCCCCCCTCGCTTTACATGCATGACCGCACATTTGTCCACACCAAATTCCATCCTGATGGCGCTAAGAGCGTCCAGAGTAAAAGATTAAATCAGCAATGCAAAAACAAAGAAATTAAAATAAACCGTGGCAGCTAAGAGATGACCAGTCACAACTAACAGCGCCCGTTCACGAACATCACGCATGTATCAGCCATCATTCAACTCAACCATATTGAAGGGAACTAAATGACCCGACACACCCGCCACCATCAGCGTGACATTTAAGTGAGCATGACATTCACTCAACTACCAGGGTATATTCGCGTCAATGAAAGATGTAGGTACTCAGTAAATGGTGGCTTTGCAGTACATAGTACTCACACATGTGCTATGCAATTATATAATACTAGATTGAATCTATACAGTGCAAATATATTTTTACAATCTTCTGCTGCTTCCACAATAACATCAAATGGTAATTCAGATGATTCAGGTTGCCCCTATGGTTGTGGAGCAGGACCAGCATTGCGCCAAGCATTTTTATCATCAATGTAATCCCCCAACTTATAATATGCTTGCCTACATAGTGTGCGTTTTATGCAAGATTTAAATTTAGTTTCATTCAGTTGTTGAATGGGGGGAGGTATTTTATTGTAACATTTTAAACAGTACCCCATGAAAGATGAGTCTACTTTAGCCAACCTGAAACCTGGCTGAACTAGTTGGTCCCTGTTTCTAGTATTATAATGGTGCCGGTCACCTCTTTTACTAAATAAATGCAGATTTTTCCTAACGTACATGATGTTTGCATAGATATATTGACAAGGTACAGTCATGATGTTAATTTCCTTAAACAGTTCTCTTAAAGAATCGCGCCTACGCAGGTTATATATGGCTCTGATGGCTCTTTTCTGCAGAATAAATATAGACTCGATGTCTGCAGCCCGTCCCCATAGTAAAATACCGTATGACATAATACTATGAAAATAACTAAAATACACAAGCCTCGCGGTATCTACATCAGTAAATTGACGGATTTTTCTGACAGCATATGCCGCTGAACTCAGCCGTCCTGCAAGAGATGTTAAATGAGGACCCCATTGTAGCCTTGAGTCGAGCGTGATCCCCAAGAAAACAGTTTCATCGAAAAATTCAAGTTTCTCTTGATTCAATACTATGTCAGTATCACAAAATTTTACATTTGGTAGAGAAAATCTTATGCACTTAGTTTTTTTCCCATTTAATACTAAATTGTTAGCGGTAAACCAGTTATGGACCTGCATTAGAGCGTTATTTACGTCGTCAAGGTTTGTAGCATGTCTGTTTATCCTAAATATTAAAGAAGTATCGTCAGCAAACAACACCATTTGTGGATGGTTTTTAAATAAATGGGGTAGGTCATTTATATATACTAAAAAGAGGAAAGGACCCAATATCGAACCTTGTGGTACACCCATTTTTACTTTTAAACCCATTGAATTTACACCATTTACTTGTACTTGCTGCTGTCTATCATTCAAATACGATGTTACTAAACTGAGCGCAAGTTTACCTAAACCATAATGCTTCAGTTTCAAGAGCAAGGTTTGGTGATTTACGCAATCAAATGCCTTCGAGAGGTCACAGAAGATTCCTATGGCATCTTGTGCCTCTTCCCACGCAGTATATATGTGTTTTAATAGTGTGACACCGGCGTCAGTTGTACAACGTCCTTTGGTGAAACCATACTGTTTGTCGTGTAAGATCTTATTGGTGTTAAAGTGGGTAAGCATTTGATTAAGCATTACCTTTTCAAACACCTTGCTGAAAACCGGCAACACGGATACGGGTCTATAGTTATTGGTATCTTTACTGTCCCCAGACTTGAAAAGTGGTATTACCTTGCTGTATTTCATAAGGTCCGGGAAGACCCCTTGGTCCACACACAAATTAAAAATTAAGGCTAAGTACGGCGCTATAGTGTCAATAATAGCTTGACACACTTTAATAGACATTCCCCACAGATCTTCAGTTAATTTGATTTTGATTTCCTTAAAAGCTTTAATGACTGCTATGGGGTTTATTAGAGGATTCAAGGCTAAGCAGAACCAAAGCGGACTCAAACTATCGCCCTGAAAAATACCTCGCTCTATCCTTATCGGTTCGCTGTTCCCTTGGATATGCCGACATCCTGGATAGCGAAGGACTGTCCTCCATTGCCCCATACACGACATCAGGAAGGTGCGCAGAGTTGCATCAACTTTATACAATTCTAGCACCCTCATGAGCCATGTATGTGGCGCCGAGTCGTAGGCCTTCTTATAGTCTATCCAACATGTCGACAGATCCCTTCGGGAACGCCGAACCTGTTGGTTAATGGCCATATCAATGAGGAGCAGCTCCTTAGTACCGCGGGACCCGTTCCTACATCCATTTTGAGAAGCGGACATGATCGAATTGTCATCAATGTGTTTGCTAATTTTAGTTCTCAAAATGGATGTAAGAACTTTATACACTGTCGGGAGACAGGTTATCGGTCTATAGTTTTTGGGCTCCGCAGTACTACCCGATTTATAATTATTATTATTATATTAGTTGGGAAAAAGCTAGGCATCTGCCTAGCCATTATCATCTGAAAATGATGTTTGAGGCTAGGTATGTATACCTAGCTCACCGTCCGTCCGTCTTATGACGACAGGCCATGCCGAAGACGCGTTCGCCACGCGCGCCTTAAGGAGATGTCAGCAAATCGGAAGGGGTCCGAGAGGGCCGATGTCTGCCAGGGCTGCGGGCTGTTTGAAAGAGATACCGTGGCCCTGGAACACAAAGGGCTAAGAAGGAACATGGATGGGTTTTAGTCAGTCAAGTCTGATACTCCCTTCCGCTCCACACAGAGCGGGAGAACTCATTTGATGATTAGCAATCCTACAAAAAAAAAGGCTAGATATGTATATTCCATCACACTCGAAAAAGACTACCAAAATTAAGATACTAAACCACACTTTTTTTACCCCTTCATTTCAAAAAGCAGTGCTCTCGAAGGAGAAAATTCCCAACGCAAAAATACAACTTTAATACTTTCAACCGCTTTACAGGAAGAGTATTTCAAAACTTTCCGTAGTGCTCAACTTCTTTAAAGGAACTTTTTACGTTTCAATGTTGTCATTTTCCCTCTCATCTTGCAGTGGCACCTCGGCCTTACACCCCGTAAATCGCCTTACGTCTCCTAAGCCCAACCTTTGTTATTACTTCCTCTCGAGGGTCCTTGGAGGTCAAGATGGGATCCTCCTATTGTGTCTTATAATCGGATAGGTGGGACTGTGGACCTCGAAGGTTTAAAGGGAGGGTCAAGTTCGTGTAGATTGAGGTCACGGTTTAATGAGGACAATAGATGTACACTCCACTCACAATTCTTTAATAGTCTTTTCATACATAAGTATTTATCATCATCTGCCTAGCCTTTTCCAAACTATGTTGGGGATGGCTTCCAGTCTAACCGGATGCAGCTGAGTACCAGTATTTTACATGAAGCGACTGCCTATCTGACCTCCACAACCCAGTAACTGGGTAATACGAAACCCCTTGGTAAGACTAGATGTCAGACTTTCGGCTTCTGACTTCTCGTAACGACTGTCAAAGATATACAAATGACAGCCGGGACCAACGGCTTAACGTGCTTTCCGAGGCACGGAGGAAACTCGGTATGTAATTATGATCACCCATCAATGGACCAACTTCGGCAGATCTTTGACAGACATTAAGAGTAGTCAAAAGCCAAAAGTCTGACACTGTGCCCAACCTGGGAACTGAAAGCAGGACCCCACGCTCAGTAGTCGACCACTTGACCGACGACGCAATTCTTCATTTGTTCTGGATTATAAGGAATATTATTCAATTAAACTAGTTTGCTAACTAATCCAACTTTCATAATGTTTTAATCATTCTAGGCCAAGGATTACCTGGAAATAAATAATGGTGTCTCTCGAGGTAACAAAAAATAAAAACTAAGTTAACTACTAAACTTATAACAAAGTTAGATAGTTAAAGTTTTCTATACTAAGAACATAATTTCTTAGAATTTCCTGAGACACTTGTCTTATTTATTCTCCTTTATCATTAATTAACTTTTTCTGTACTCCAATTAAGTAATTCACTTTCAATCAGAATTCGAAGAATTTCGGTGACAGATTCATACTTGTATTCATTTTATTTGCGTTCTTCAATGTGTATAAGGCTTACAGCTAAGAACAATACTAAGGACCCTGTTAGGGCACACAATATACATATTATTTTATTAAAATTAAATTTTATTTATTGAACTATTTATGTACACACTGTAGAAAACACCGAAAAATATAAAATATTTGAATGCTTATAATTTTTTTTTTTTTAATTTGGATTATGATTATCAATCAAAATATTTATTTTACATAGGCGTACATGGGCACTTAAAACGTTGACAAAAGGTGCTCGGTTCGGGTTGGTCGTTTCCTATGGAGAAGAACCGCCAAGAAACTCCATTGTTTCTCTTTAAAAATCATTTGGTTTTACAATATTTTAATGTTACAGTGTTAGTACTTAAGTATGAGAGGATAGCGTAGGCCCGACAATAAGTCAACAATAAGCGAAAAAATTATCTGCTGCCCCATTCAAAATTTCAATAGGTACCTATTCCACCAAATGTATGGGGCAGCTGTTTTTTTTTCGCTATTATCCTATTATCCGTTACAACGTGTATAAATATCCATTTCTAATTATATGTAATTTACAAAGAAACAGTTAATAAGTACAATTACAAGATAACAATTACAGACAATTACAGATCTTGTTCCCAATTTTATTTAAGAAAAGTGGAAACCCGATAATTCTCTTATACATCGGGTCATGCCCTAATACCTGCACGATTGAGGACCTTTTGTTGAAAACATATTCGATAATTCTAGTAATAGTTCACTTTTATACGTTTAACGCACTATGCATTTGGTTAACAAAATTAAAAAGCTTATGCGCGTAAACCGTTTTCTAAAACCTAGTTAATTTTAACGAGCAATATCAAACCCATTTCTATAAAGTATTAGCTCGCAAAATGAACACGATAACATTATCTCTAAACCTACAAAATGGCGGACCATTAGACAATTCTGTAGTTAGCAATAGTGCCAAGGCATCGAGCCCGTTATTGGAATAAAACGCAATGTATTAGAATTTAATGTATTTCGATTATTGCCAAGACTGGATAAAATCTACATTCCGGTCTATAATAACTGGGTGACTTGTTAAGGCAGTTTTTATAGCACAAGTTTATTATGCTAAGTACTAGTAACATTGTTAGTCCATTTATGCTTATTCTGTGGGTAAGTTGGAAGTATAAGCATAATCGAGAGCAGCCGTGGCCTAATGGTAGCAGCTCCGACTTACGAGCAGTAAGCCGTGAGTTCGAAACCAGGTAGGCGCATTACTTTATGTAATTTATTTCTACACCACTGCCCTCAAAAACAAACGGTGAAGAAAAACATCGTGAGGAAGCCGGCCAACGGTTTGTCCACTAAAAAAAAATTCGAAGACATGTGACATCTATCAACCCGCACTGGGCTCGCGTGGTGGATTACAGCCAACTTTGTGTCCCAGCAGTGGGAACAGTATAGGCTGATGATAATGTTAATAAGCATAATCAGCCAATTGCATAACACCACAACTGTAATCACCAAAGAGCTAGGCAGAGATAAACCTAATAGGATACACACATTTCGCCAGTAATGTCTAAGAGCCATGTTATAGGAGACGAGCCTATTGGCAACAACCGGGCACAATTCCACAACACAACAAGCGTCTGCTACTGAATAATTCCTAATAATCATCATCTTCCTCCCCTTATCCCATTATCTTTTGGGGTTGGCGCAACACGTCTTTTTCCTCCATTCTCCTCTGTCATTCGTCATGTTATTATTTACTCCTTTTTCCTTCATATCATTTTTCATACAATCCTTCCATCTTTTCTTTGGTCTGCCTCTTCCTCTTCATTCATCCACATTTATAATCATCACTCTTATAGTCACATAATGTTCCATCCCTCCTCATCACATGTCCATACCAAGACAGACAACTCCCTTTCATATTTTCTGTAACAGGCGCCACTTTCAAACTTCCTCTTATAAACTCATTTCTAACTTTATTCATTTCAGTCACTCCACACTTCCATCTCAACATTCTCATCTCTGCTGCATGCAATCATTTTTCATCCGTCTTCTTCACTGCCCAGCATTCCGATCCATGCAGTAAGACAGGTCTTATCACAGTGGAAAACATAACACTTTGCATGTCCTAGGGATTGAACCCAGGCACCGCTAGTGCTGAGCTTGACAGTATCAGTAGCGCTTGCGAACACGAGACCAATTACAAAATAATTTGTAATACCGAGAAATAAGCCCGAAGAATTGCCAAACTTAAGTGGCAGTGGGCAGGGCATATTACTCGCAGAACGGATGGGCGATGGGGCCGAAAAGTTTTGGAATGGCGACCGCGAACCGGAAGGCGATGCCTTTGAAGGCCTCCCACTAGGTGGACCGATGACCTGGTTGCGGGGATCGGCTGGATGCGAGTCGAACTGGACCGGTCAATGTGGTGACACTTGGAGGAGGGCTATGTCCTGCAGTGGACGTCTTTCGGCTGAAATGATAATGATGATGATGATGATGATGATAACCGAGAAATAGGTAGAATGGTAAAGACAAACAAAAGACTCTAGAATTGCTAAAATAGTAAAATTTAACTCGAGAAATACAAAACGATGGCGGTCTATCTACAATTAATACACGAACGTATCTATTGTTGTTCAAGAACAAAGATGGTTATTATAAAGGTATATTTTATTTATCTTTTGGATATCAAATATAAAGAGTTTTACAAGTTACTAAAATACGAGTAATAGCTTTTTTGTTTTATAATGCTTTCTCGGACCTGTGAACTGCAATATTTTACGCTCGACTATAATTTATCGACTAAATAAACAGGAACTAAGTATAAATAAGAACGAGCTTGTGTCTAAATAACCACCGCTTGAGTCAATATTCAGGTTAAGCCGCGCTTGCCTAGGTTGGTCCGTGGATCGGTGACCACCCATTACACACCGTGTTTCCTCCGTGGGTCACAAGTTGTTCCCGTGACCTGTCACAATTTCATCCGTCCTGAGTTGATCCGATGCTTTACGTCTTTGTCTGCTTCGCTATCGCCTTGGACAAACGACCCGAGGCGAAACCTGAAGCTGACAAGTTATTAATGCTTATTCCACTGGCTACCAGTGGCGAAGGGTCAAAATTTTGTAAAGGGAAGCCAAACAAAAAAATTAGAATTTTAATTTTGTTTTTCTTCATCCCATTTTTCAATTTTCATTTTGATCATCAGCGAACCAGAAAACCCCGAAAATGAACTCAGCAGTGGGTGATATGATGATGATATGATACGCATTATACAGGTTGTATGCATGACTGGTATTAGGTAAAAAAAAGTGTGGTCTGTTAGACAAGCCCTGCTCTATGCTAAAATATTCGAACGCTTATTTAATTTCCCAGACTCCCCTGGCACTTTCCACTTCAGGTAACTAAACTAAGTTAACGTCAGATTAACTAGCCATCAGAATACATAACTAAAACAAAAGTGATACGGGAAAAAGTAGCATTCCACTTCGAGTAACTTTTACCAATAATCAGAAAACTTTTTCCTCATTTTGACTCAACTTTGAGGTATTACCAATATCCTGGTTTTCGGTCACGCCAAGGGACGTCAGAATTAAGAGTTGGAACAAACACGGAGCATATAGAACCGAACATTAACGAATTAGTTAAGTTAGTTTGGCCGAGTCTGCCTTTCAAATACGGGACTGTTAAACCGTTCAAGGTTTATGTTTGACCCAAAGTTCAGCTATCCGAACAGCCATAGGGTCACGGGACCTCATGGCTGACGAGCAAGCGAGCGAGCGAGTAAGCGGTGTAAGATGAAAAGTGGGCCATTTTCTGTGGGGAGACGCCGCATACGCACTTGAGATTTGAGCCAATGCCGAAATGAAAAGAGAGTGAAGAGGCTTTTGCCCTGAAAGTATAGTTATACAATACGGGGCTCATAAGCGATGCCTCCATAGACTAGTGGTCGCCAGCGCGTCTACTGATTAAGGGTCCTGGATTCAAATACCAGGTCGTGCAAAATGTTACCGGGATTTCAAATTCAAAATTGTTTATTTCATCCACATGATTACAACAATTAGTTTGTGATTGGAGCCTTCTTTAAAGCAAACAATGCCTGTATTAGAAGACTCCGCTCTTGCATAACAATAGAAAGAAAGATATAACACATTTAACATAGGTAAGTAAACAAAATAACAGTATCAGTAATTTCTCAGTAGCAGCCTCCTGAGCCAAGATTAATGAATCCTAAAGTATCGAGCATTTATCAATATAAATACTTGTGTTCCGTTCCGTCACTTCGGAAATCGTAGCAGTTTTATGTGATTGTCGGTGAAGCAGTACTGTAACGATCATTACATTCGCGTTTTACTGTTACCTACCAAGTTATCACTGACCTAAATCTTTGATAGGATATGGTAGACTTAAACTTGTGAGTATGAAGTTGATATAACTTATATTTTTGATGTTATGTCATGATTCTTGATTGTTAAGCCGTTGGTCCCGGCTGTCATTTGTAGATCGTTGACAGTCGTTACGAGTATTCAGAAGCCAAAAGTCTGACATCCAGTCTTACCAAGGGTTATCATATTACTTAGTTACTGGGTTGTGGAGGTCAGATACGCAGTCGCTTTTAGTAAAATGCTGGTAGTCACTTGCATCCGGTTAGACTGTAAGCCGACCCCAATATAGTTTGGGAAAAGGCTAGGCAGATGATGATGTAATGATTTGGTGGTATAAAGTCATTACAAGTACGTACTGATTGATTGTCCTGCAATGTGAGATGTTGATTTGACTGATATTTCAGTACAAATTGTTTATTTGTCAAAGTTCATTAACTTTTTGTTACGGATGGGAAATAATTAAATGACCCCTCCTGCTCTGGTCGGGGGAGAGGGGAGTGTCAGACTTATACTGACTAAAACCCATCCATGTTCGTTCTTAGCCCTTTGTGTTCCAATTATGTGTCCTTGAGTCGACTTGTCGAGTCGACACGGCCTGTCGTCATAAGACGGACGGACGGTAAGCTAGCCCAAGTTACCGTCCACAGGCTCGCGGCTCACCGTCCACAGACCCGCGGCTCACCGGCTACCCTCAGTCGGGTTTGTTTTAAAAAAGTTGTTGGTTCCAGCTTGAAAGATAAGATAGTATAGTTTTGGGCCCGAAAGGTGGCGCCATGCGAAGCAAGGATAGGTCGTTATTAATACTAATTAAAAACATGGTAACTGTGAGCCCATTATTTCTTTTCACGGGAAAGCATTGTTGAGTTTACTATAGAAATGTGTATTTCCTAGGAAATCATGTGTATTCAACGTTTCTTAGTACTCCGAACTATAAGTAAGCTATTATTGTTGCATTAGGGATCATATTCGCATTTATAGTCGATCATTATTGTAGTGTTTGAACTGTAGGCGATTTGATTTCGATTGCATTTCCAGTGCATTTAGACATGAGATCCACCATGTTGTGTAGATACATTATAGCTTACCTGAAGGATAAATACTGGTAAAATTAATCGGGTTGTTGTACATTCGTCACAAAGTAAACTCGTCACATTTTTGAAAACATGGAGTTGACGAGATTACATTGAAAGTAAAATCACCACATGCATTAAAAATATGTGTATATTTGCCACAAGTCTTCATTATAGGCACATTTTTGATAATTGGTTTTTAGATTTCATTCGTGGAGTCATAGCGCTTGACGCCGCGTTTCTTCATGTCTATCTCTTGGTATCTCGGTTTACTCGTGCAAAGCGATAGCGAATTGACAATTCGATGATCAATATTAATATGTGACGAATATAAATCTTGAAAATAGAACTGTGATAAGTTAACACATACTTTTTTCTGTGGCTAATTAATTTTGTGACGAATGTACAATAAGCCAATTAATCAATCGCACAATATCCGCTAGTCAATCTATTACAGCTAAATATGATTACAATGCTCCGATCAGCAATAATCGTAATACCCAATAATTTAGTTTGAACCAGGTAAATGTTAATAATCCTTAAACTCACTTCATTAACACCAAATACGGTGTGTAGTGCTTTGGAATTAATTGATAGTTGAACACGTTATACAATATTTGGTATTCGGTAATGATTAATCTGATTACGTTCTCGTGTTTCTCCGTTTAGGTTCTAAGCGCTTTTGACAACGGAATCGAAAGACACGTTGTTACAACCAATTAGAACGTTTCTAATTTGAAGTGAACAAAAACTTTTAAATAGTATTGTAAAGGTATCTATGTAAATGATACAGTTTTTTCATACTTGTGTAACTCGACTTGTAGCTTGATGATCCTCCGAAATAACGTCAATAAGTGTCAAATAACGGTAGTCATAAACGAAGAGTTAAACGTTTTTCCGTCTCATTTTGATTAAAAATATAGTACAAAATTCTAAACATTATATTTACGTCAAACGCAAAATTATTTTTCAGGTGCACGATTCAGTTAAAATTTTAATTACTATGTCACCGGCCGGCCGCGAACTATTATGTGACCAGTCGCAAACAATTTTAGCTTAATTGTTACATGATATCAGAAGGTTAGTTCTCTAACAGAAATAGTGGGTCTGATTTTTCGGACTCATTTGCGTAATGTTTACTTGCTTCGATGAAGGAAACCAGCATGTCTGAGAGATATTTCTCGACGGCATGTAAAGCCAAGTCAAAGGCCTATGAACGGTAAACTCTGACACCAGGTTAGTCACTAACCGTATGAAAAAGAAAGAAATAAGAAAGTGGCTTTTTAGTAGGTACCTTGTTCTTAGTGTGTTGATGGCAATCTTTGGCAAAATGGGGTTCCTTCCGACACACAGTGTGAATGCGGTGCTCCTGACCAGACGATGTGAAACTTACTGGAGTGTCCGAAGCGTACCAACACCTGTACTTTAAAGGACCTAAAAATCGCCACAAACGCCGCCGTGATTAACTTGGCCACATACTGGGCCCCACAAATTTAAACAACTCGTGCCATCGACACGATATATCTAAAAATTATAACTTATCTATGCGTTTGGCACTATCGCTAGCGTCACGCAGGGTACGATGTTGTGTCCGGCACTGTTTTTGGAACTGCAATACATATTTCATTGAAAACCCACAAAAAAATCCCAGCAAAATTGATCATTCATTCATACCTGAAGTTGTAACAGAGTAGGGTCCTGTTTTTCTGAACGTTACCTATGGAGTGGTCATAGTTTCTGTAAATTGCCTAAAACGTTAGAAATTGTACTCTAAACACTAATTGGTTAGTTAGTTCTGTTCATAACTAGGTTTGTAGATGACGTTTAAGTTAATTAAGTTGTAAAATTATATTATTTTGAAAACGCCCGACTAGATATCTCTGTTTATGATTAATTTTATATTGATTTTCAAATGGTTTGGTAGATTAGAACTGTGATCGAGATTAAGTAATTTTCGTTATTTTACAACATTATAAGGGTTCTATCGCTTTTAAATGGTATTTTATTTCTATATCCACTTTCAACAGGATTGAATTTTTAAACTGACTTGTTTACTTACACTATCATTAACGAGATATCGATCGAAATATCAGGAACTCAAAACAAATAGTAAACATGGTAAATATCCCGTTTTTAGGTTTAATAATAGGATTGTATGGTGCGGTCGATTATTTGAATTTCTTTAGTACACAATTGAATTTTCAAATACGCGTGGATGGCCAAATCTAAGCCCCCCTCCCCCCAATTAGACACATTTGCAAGTCAGCTGTTCCATACATTTTGAACGTGGGTTGAATATCTATCTGGGGGGGTTCAGAATGATGTACTGAATACGAGCTACTTTTCAATAGAATAACGCTTAGATAAGCTAAGCTATATAAGCTAGCAATAACGAGCCACTATCAAGAATGTTGATAATGAATTCAACACAGATTGGTACATAACAAAATAAATTTAAATTCTAGTTGTTTATGGAATAAATGGGGCAAGCTAATTTGCTATTTAATTTGACCCCGGGCATGGGCACGAGCACGGAAAATTAAAATTGCACGGATGGATTTTTGAAAAATGAATATTCCCAGCCTGGAACTGAAACAAGATTAAAAAAAAAAAACTAACAAATTGTACTATCACAAATCGGGCCCGAAAGTTTTTTGTATGTTTAGTATTTTTTGTTCTCATAGTTTCAGATTTGGACAGCGACGCCCACTTGAAAAATTCACCCTGTATTTTTGAGTTTCAACATCATTTAAATTTGCGGTAACTACGATACCCCTTGGTAAGAATGGTTATCAGAATTTGGTGCTTCTAACTACCCGCAACGACTATCGAAAATCTTTAAATAATGACAACCGGGAACAACGGCTTAGCGCGCTTTCCGAGGCAAATAACGGATTGTCACCAATCTACAGAACGACCTCAGTAAACGCTGCTTAACCTTGAAGTTCGACCTCTTTTTAAATACTTAGCCACGAGCCCCTCACTTTCGCAACATTATATATAATCATTTCTATAATTTCCCCAATTACTTGCTATTAATAAAATCATGTTCTACGTAAAAACAAGTTGTATGCCAACTGCTATTAAAATCGGGTACCTAGGAGGGTAGATTAACATCTAATCAGTGTATATTTTGATTTATTTCGATTATTGCGTCTGGCACGATACCCTACGATTAACTGGCACGCAATTTGAAGGATTAAAGAATTTATTCATATAAATTGTAGCTTGTTTTTTTATTTTCTGGCAACATTACTTTAATGTCAAAAGGCTTAGTGTCAGATTTACGGCCCATTTGTGTGGATTGATTTTAACACCCAAAATAGCTTAGCTTCTGAAACGCCTTTAGATACGTCGACAGACCAAACTATTTGGAACTTTAAGGCTGTACACGATCGCCTGGCTTAAAACGATTATATAGCAGCGACTTTAGAGCAAAGACCAAAGTCACTGATGCTTTGTACGAGTATATGGCCGAGAAACTGAAGTGGAACTGGGCTGGCAATGTCTGCCTCATCCCTAATGAGTTGTGGGCCAAAATAGTTACTTTGTGGAGCCCTGATATATCGAGGCAGAAGGCGTCGCGGTAGACCACGGTGGATATAACGGAACGATCTGAACAAAACTAACGACCAGCCTTCAGAGCCCTGGATCAAAACAACTGAAAGTCAAGGGGAGAGGCCTTTGCCCAGCAGTGGGATGATACCTAATCCTGCTGACTCGACAATGTTTAACACCCAGTACATCATCATCATTTGAGCCGAAAGACGTCCACTGCTGGACATAGGCCTCCCCCAAGGAGGAGTTTTGCCATAATAGCCACGCTTGGAGGGTGTGTTGCCGATCGCACCCAAGTAACACGTAATCTGTATAATCACTGAATTAAAGACTTATTTACGTTTTAAAGTCAGACTGTCACTTTAAATAAGTTTTGACTTAGTTTAAATGCTTTTGAGTAGAATGTGGTAAAATTTATAATGCATGAAGCTATTCTATGGTCTAAAAAATAAAGTTAATTGGCTTATAATCATACTAAAACATTAA
Source organism: Cerastis rubricosa (assembly GCA_949152445.1). Taxonomy (NCBI): domain Eukaryota; kingdom Metazoa; phylum Arthropoda; class Insecta; order Lepidoptera; family Noctuidae; genus Cerastis; species Cerastis rubricosa. The sequence continues at coordinate 11,456,185 of OX424548.1, read as the reverse complement.
TTACTTTTAATATACAGCACCTAAAACAGCATTTACACTAACACAAAGGTTAAGACCTTATATTAGTAAATAAGAAAACCTAATACATTAAATAAACGTTGTCGACATATTTTATAGTGAACTTAGATTTATAAACACATTTTTAAGATTAAACGCATTATTATGATCTTTTCTTATGTTTATTTACAGCTAAGCATTAGGCAAACATTTACTAAAGTTTTAGCTCTGTTATCTTCTTATTTTATTGTTACTTTAAAGCTTTCATCACTATTTAGATAAATAAAAATGTAATTTTATTACTATAGGTCATAATTTGGCCATAAAACAATGAGTAGTATGATTATTTTCATTTGTGCGTTAGTATATACTCATTAGTAAATTTATGTCGCACGTGTCACGTTGTTGTCATGAATAAACAGTGGGAAAAGACTAAGAGAACAGGTGGAGTAAAGAGAAAGATAAAAACGGAATATTCAAACTTTATATCTGGTTTAAGTAATAAAAAACGTGTTCCAAACAATGATACTCTTGATACTCAAAATACAGAACAATCGGTAGTTGTGTCTGAGCCAAGCACTAGTCAAGAAGTTTCATCAAGTGGTTCCGTAGTACATTTAAGATTTGAAAATGAAAATTATTTTGCAGAAGTGTTATCAGATGGTACTACTTTCTATAAATATATATAAAATAAAATAACTTATTATTCAAAATATGTATATCTAAAATAAAATAATCAGTTATTTAAAAAGGAGGAGGTTCTCAATTCGTCGGAATGTTTTTTTTAATGTATGTTACTCGATTACTCGAAGACGGCTTGACCGATTTCAAAAATTCATTTTGTGTTTGAAAGGTTGTAAGTCCTAGTTGGTCTCATTGTCACCAGGCCAGGATCTGATGATGGGATCCTGGAGAAATCAAGGAAACTCCTCAAATATTATAGGCACACCTATAGGGATTTGGGAGTTTTCTTTTGAAGCTGGTGCATTGCCTGCATGATGAACTAAAAAGAGTTAAATAAAAATATTTTTATAAAAAAAATAAAGCAACTTCAAAAAAAACCACCAAAAAGTAGTGCATACATTATTTGGTGTGAATGCAGTATTAGAGGCATTATTTCTTACTTTTTGGTGGTTTTTTTTTTAAGTAGGTTTTTTGTGTAAGGAATATTGTTTATTTAGGTGTCTTTAGTATTTCGTTACAATTGTTCAAATTATATAAGTTTACAGAATCTGTATCTCGAATTAGGTATAAACGTGTCACTTTAATATTTTTAGATGATAGTTCTACTGATGACGAAGAAATTTGTACCGAATACACGAAAATATCATTTTAAAAGATAAAATAAGAGAATGGGCTCTTGTTAAAAACATACCTCAAAGTACTTTAAAAGACTTATTAACAATATTGAATGATAGATACCCGGATACTTTGCCCAATGATCCGAGAACAATACTTAAAACCCCGAGGGAAGTACCTACACATTGAAGTGGTGGAACCTGGTCTATACTGGCACAATGGCATTACAGGTCCACTTGAAAGAATATTAGCGTCCGAAACTCTTGAGCATGTTGTGATCAGAAGGATGGCGCAAAATAAAACTTGTGATATCGTAGGGAATTATTTCTGATTTATTGGTTCCTGCCTATATTACAATTTTGGTCATACAACTAGCACTAGGTTCACTTATATTAAAATATTTAATTGACCAATAGGAGTACACTGATTTCCAACATTTAAAACAATCTGTTGACAATGGATCTACGATGAACGCGCACCTATCTCGCTCTGGCGCGTGCGCTTCGTATAGCGTCGTCTGCTCGCACCATATAAAATACTATGGCACCGGCGCGCATCTCATCAGTAGGTACGTATTTGCTTGCGAGGCTGCTGCTGAAGTTGTGTTACAGCGGATGAATTTAGTTGTGAATGGATTATCTGAAAACAAAGAAAGAGCAGTTTAATACATTTATTTTTTATATTTAAGAACTGTCAAATGTTACCTACCTATTAAAATGACTCCACGCACGTCCCGTTCGTTCTATTCGGGCACATGATTCAGGGAATTCCCCAACTCATTTATTGTGATAATGATTTTATACTTACACTTGTCAAATTACCTAACAACATCATGGCATCAGGGCATCATGTGATTAAGGGATTCTAAGTTATTGTTTCGGTACCCTGATTAACACTATAGCAATCAATTTTTATGACGTTTAAGGGTAATGAACATTATAACATGCCTAAAAAGTGTTACAATAATGCTAAAGATATCACTTAGATATTTTTTAAGTATGTTGAATGAATTAAGCTATTTTTTTAAACTATAATAAGATTGACAACATTAATATACACTAGTTGAAAGTTTAAAACATTAATATTATATGACGCCATTTGCTTTCTGTTTTCTCTAACATAAAAAAGGAAATTATAGCACACATATGAATGAAATACTACTTATTATGTTTTTCTTATAAGCGAAGTATCCATAGAAGCAATTTTATAAACTAAAATTAATCAAATCGTTACAAAAATTACAAAAGGTGTCAGATGTCGATTCTAAATTTGTCCCTATTTTTATTAAAAAAGCATTTCTGTGAGGGCGCGTGAATTATAAGCCACAAACATATATATATTTTCACATAAGACTAATACCCCCAGCTCATTTGCATTCAAAACAAAATAAAATTGATGATTGACTTACCTTATGATAAATTATTTTCCATGAAGACACATAAAAACATCTCCACACAACACCAATGCACTGCAATACACAAAACGAAATAATCAAATCGGACATAAGTTTCGATAAGTTTTTTCAAATACTTTTATACAAAGAAGATAAAACGTTCAGCCTTAGAATAAAACGTAACTTTGGCATAGTAATTCAAAAAGCTGTTTAAAAGCCGTACTAACGTCTAAAAAAATGCTTTTTACATTAGAATATGCTGTCTCACAACTTTACTAATGTCTGTCTTCAATAACATTATAAGCGCTGGTTAGCAGCACTAATAATATTTAATAATGCTCAAAGCCGTATTATTTGGGGCCCAAATTGAGCTTACAAGACACTTATAAACTTTTATACGGCTAATATAGTGCAACATATGCTGCTCATATACTGCTTTGCACGTAAGTCCATGCTGTTGTACGCTTCTTATAATGTTGTTTTGTGTTACTTGGGCAGTACGGTTGTTTAGCAAAAGCACAGATAATACTGCTGCCCATTTTCTGGCAAATCCCTTAGTTGCCTCTACAACACCTACGGGAAGTTAAAAGATGGTGCTATTCTTTACGTCCCACAACATACAGACATTACGTCCGGCACCATACAGACAGAACAGATTGATTGTAATCTATATAAACCTCGGTTCCCGTAAAATATTTCCTCACATGCTGATAACGCAGAAATCTATATTATAGCAGACACACACACATCTACAAATATAGTTAGAGGTCCCTACATACAATTCCCGCATTTTTCCTTGGACTTTTTCATCATAAAATCCATAGACACGCGTCTGTGTTACGGATCTTACGAGCTGAGCTATCGGCTACAAATTCCGTCATCCATATGACGTATTCGTTCGGTATTTTTTCAATTTTTTTCCTGGAAACATACAAAAAACTGTTGTGTGGTACTTTTACGCATGGCTGAACGCGAAAAGAATAAGAAGAGTGAAAGAAAAAAGGCATTTTGAGAAAAAACTGTGGGTATTATTTTGACTAAGTACATAGGGGTATCGTTTTGTATTTTCACATAAAAGCGTTTACGCCTTACGACATTTCATACAAACTTTCAAAGTCCTTATTTTCCAAAATTACTGAACCGCGTTTAATGAAACTGTATACGCTTAAACAAGATACATATGTCTGAAAAGTTACTAAAAAACTAATTCTAATTTTCGAAAAATAGTGTTACAGCTAAATAAACTAACTACCACGACTAGACGGGAACTATCTGCGACTCCCGCATTCCCCTTAAACTTAAGGGGAAGGATTTATAAAACAATGGTTAGGCCTGCTGTCTTGTATGGGTCAGAATGTTGGGCCACAAAAGGGATGAATGAAAGGCACTTGCATGTGGCTGAGATGAGAATGCTAAGGGGGATGTGTGGTGTTACGCGAATGGATAGAATAAGGAATGAGTACATTAGAGGAAGTCTGAAAGTGGCGCCGGTGACTGAAAAGATGCGTGGAAATAGGTTGTCGTGGTATGGGCATGTGATGCGGAGGAACGAGGAAAATGTCGTGAGGAAAGTTTTGAGTATGAATGTGGATGGGTATAAGGGTAGAGGAAGACCAAAGAAACGATGGATGGACTGTGTGCAAAATGATATGGCAAGAAAGGAGGTATCTCATGAGATGACAAGTAATAGAGAGGTATGGAAGAAGAAGACGTACTGCGCCGACCCCAAATGAATTGGGATAACGGCAAGAGAATGATGATGAGTGTTACAGCTAAATTAGACCGAAAATTATCTACAGAAACATATTTTTTTTTAAATGACTTTTCGAATATATTTTTTAGTAACTTTTTAGACCTATGTATCCTGCTCATGCGTATTAAGTTTAATTAAAATCGGTTCAGTCATTTCGGCAAACGAGGATATGAAAGTTTGTATGAAATGTCGTATGGCGTAAACACTTTTAATTGACTGATAATAACATCATCATTTAAAAAAAACAACAAAAGTCTAGCTTAGTGAGAAAAGGGTTAGTTGGATGGTTCGGTCGCTCTTAGACTTTAAAGTCAATCTAAAAATATCTCATCAATTTTACGAGTAGTAAGCCGTGGGTTCGAACCCAGGCAGGCGCATTACTTTGTGTAATTTATTTCAACACCGCTGCCCTCAAAAAAACGGTGAAGGATAATATCGTGAGGAAACCGCCATGTTCTAGAACTAAAATTTCGAAGACATGTGACATCTACCAACCCGCACTGGGCCCGCGTGGTGGATTACAGCCTACTTCCTCCCATTGAGAGGAGGCCTGTGTCCCAGTAGTCGGAACATTATAGGCTGATGATGGTGATGGGCACTTTTCCCGACCCGAAAATCGAACCCTGGACCTCTCGGATGCCTAGCAGTCGCGCTTGCAACTACTAGACCATCGAGGCAGTGAATCTGAAATATTTACCTGAAAATAAAGTGAATCTAATAAATAGCTCGTCAATTTTGTCCATTTCATTACATTCCCTATTCCGAACCAAAATAAAAACAAAACACGTCAATAAACTGAATATAATCCCGGTTTCCACCTATTTTCACATAACCTTTTTTGTCTCGTCGTAAAAAGGATATCCGAGGGCAGCCGATCTATCAATCGGGTAGCATGACGAATATCCTGAAATGTTCCAATATATTCCAGATAGGTTTTTTACATGGTCTAGGTTATGCTAGTCTTTTGTTATATTAAAGGTATAAACAGACCGCGTATGTTTACTGGCCACTCCGGATTGATATAACTTTTTATAAATACTTTATATAAATTATAAGTAACTTTTTTGTTTTGTTTTAGATAATAGGTATTTCATTTTAACAGATTATGAACAGTTCAACTTTTACGTACTTACTACATATTTTTTTATACTTAAAATATTTATAAAAACAACTAGTTGTCTTCTTAGTTAACTTCGTTTGCGTTACATTTTCCCCGTTTTCACAACATTTTTCATTGGTGCTCCGCTCCTATTGGTCGTAGTGTGATTATATAATAGCCTATAGCCTTCCTCGATAAATGGGCTATCTAACACTTAAAGAAATTTTCAAGTCGGACCAGTAGTTCCTGAAATTAGCGCGTTCAAGCAAACAAACAAATTCTTCAGCTTTATAATTTTCACAACATTTTTCATTGCTGCTCCGCTCCTATTGGTCGTAACGTGATTATATATAGCTTATAGCCTTACTCGATAAATGGGCTATCTAACACTGAAAGAAATTTACAAGTCGGACTAGTAGTTCTTGAGATTAGCGCGTTCAATCACACAAACAAATTCTTCAGCTTTATAATTTTCACAACATTTTTCATTGCTGCTCCGCTCCTATTGGTCGTAGCGTGATTATATATAGCCCATAGCCTTCCTCGATAAATGGGCTATCTAATACTGAAAGAAATTTACAAGTCGGACTAGTAGTTCCTGAGATTAGCGCGTTCAAGCTAACAAACAAACAAACTCTGCAGCTTTATAATATTAGTATAGATAATAATGTGTCGCTTTTTGAGAAAAATATCTAAGATTAGGTTTTGTTTTTCAGTAAGTAATAACTTCTGCAATTTTATTACGCAGGACTTCAAATTATATCTTGGTCATAAACTGAGAAGGCGATTTGGAATTCGAGAAAAAGGTACATGTTAACTAGACTACTTTCATACTGAGCCACAACACCCTGCTCTCCACTTACACTCTCTGGACACCTCGCACGCGCGTCTAGTTCAAATAAAACTTTGTTTTTTTTTCATTAGAGTCAGTTACTCGTTAATACACCAAAGGAAACACGCAAATACAAAAACGTTGAAATCTTAGCCTTAAAGGGTGCAAAGACGATGTTTTCAGCATTTTTAAACTAGACCTGGCCTATGTACAGACCACATTGCACTCAACTGCATGCCCGTTGAAAAATTCTCCCTTAATCTTTTAAAAAGATTATCTCATTTCAGTCGAAAGACGTCCACTGCTGGACATAGGCTTCCCCCAAGTGTCGCCACAAGGGGAGGTTTTGCCAAAATCGCCACGCTTCACAGGCGGGTTGGCGATCGCAATACGGTTGTTACAAAAGCACAGAGAACGCTGCTGCCCATTCTCTGGAAAGTCCCTTAGTCGCCTCTTACGACACCCACGGGAAGATATGGGATGGTGCTATACTTTACGTCCGACACCATACAGAGCAAAGCTTATCTAGTTATCTCAAATTCAATTTTCCCAAATTATCTCCAATCAAATGTATTTTCGCGATACGGAACCAATAATATATTCCTACATTTAGGATATACCTACCGTTTTAAACTACACAGTTTCAAATTAGAGAGCCCGCGGTATGCCTGAGAGTAATTTCCCGTATGGAAATTCCTAATTTCTAAATACAGCGTTTATGTCAGTGCCATATTGACCAAAATGGTAATATTGTGATCATTATCTAACGAATGCTTTGGGCTAAATATATTTGCATAGCATTATTATGTACCTGATGTTTCAGGCTTGTTGAATTTAAATTCGTGTTTGAGCTAAAATGTGGTATTGGTATAACACAGCTGCATCCGGTAAGACTGGTAGCTGACTCCAATATAGTTGGGTAAGGGCTAAGCAGTTGTTGATGATGATCATAGATCAGAGTAGGTAGATCGAATTGGGTTCATTGATCCGAAACGTACATGTTAATATGGACATTCCTCCGGAATTGGTTGATTTCATTGAAATTTTAGTGCAACAATTTATAAAAAGTTGTGGCCAAAAAAGTTCAAAAAAATAAAAAAATCGCTTCGATCGGAATTCGATTGTTTATAGTATTCAACAGGTAAGTAATAAATTAATTTAGTTTTGATACTTTCCTTAAAATTTTGAATTGAGTAGTAAAAATATCACTACCAACATTAATAATATTTAATTGAATCCGGAAATACCGGAATTACTTTCAAGATAAATGGCTTATCCATATTATTCTTTCTGTGTGCATAGATACAAATACCAAAAATTAAATTAAAAATTTAAACAACCCCCCACTGAAAAAACCTCTAAAAACCAAAAATAAATTAAACCAAGCGTCCGTCGTAGCGTCAGGGGTCCATTTTGTTTTGTGGTTTCTCTGTGCTGTCGTAGCTTCGGGGGACCGCGGACGACGGACGCTTGGATTATGATTTTTTTGGTTTTTAGAGGTTTTTTCATTGGGGGGTGTTTAAATTTTTCCTTCTTTTTTCGGTGGTTAAAAATCAATCTACCTACTCCGATCACTGATGATGATGTATGAGTGAAAATGTTTTTACATGTAGACTGTCTCATTGGTTTCGTGGTCGCAAGCGCGTCTGCTGAGCATGACGGTGACAGTTCGATTCTCAGGTCGAGCAAAGTGTTTTTGGGTTTTCCTATCAGGAATTTTTTTAAGTGGGAAAACTGTAGGCTGATGATATACGTTGCTGGTTTAGTCTAGTAGAAATTAAACGTCACGTTTAAGCTATGTTTTTACATGTTATGTCATTTTATGGATTTATACGGAGTGAATGTTTTAATAGAATGTGTTGTTTTGAGCTCAGATTGAGAAAATGGGTCTTTATGTATGGGTGTTATTTTGTGGTGTTACTTATATGTAATAATATTTTATTTCACATACAAGGGCACTTAAAAAACGTCGCGAAAAGGGGTATGGGTCGGGTTGGTAGGTAGTTTCTTTTTTAAGAAGAATCGGCAAAAAACTCTATGGTTAATCTTTTAAAATGTTTTGGTTTTGCAATATTATCATGTAACAGCTTTAGCACTTAAGTATGGGGGGACAGCGTAGGTCCGACAATAAATAGATGCTTAGTACACAAAAAATTAAAACAATATAAAAAGTTAACAAGCATCTAGGGATCTACAAGGACTTTTTTTTTACGGTGGCAAATCATTAAATGACCCTCCCGCTCTGGGCGGAGCGGAAGGGAGTGTCAGACTTGTACTGACTAAAACCAATCCATGTTCCTTCTTAGCCCTTTGTGTTCCAGGGCCACGGTATCTCTTTCGCACAGTTCCGCAGCACAGTCCTTACCCTTCAAGGATTACTGGCGTGAATTTATATGTTATGTCACAATCGTTTCGTTTCCAAAAATCTACTAGGCCTCACAATGTTCACAAATTCACAACCAATCGGTAAAAAAATAATCTTTGCTAAGGGACGATGTATTAAATAATAGGTTCCTTCTGTTCACATATTTTTTACCAAAGTTGAACAAAGTAGATGTGAGTGGCAACGCCGGAAGAGGACGCCCTAAAAGAATATACACTGACCTTATGAGTGACTTCCTTGAGAAAAGTCAGGTGCGTATTCCTCGCAACTAGCGGGAGATTTTTACTAATTTTTCGTTTTTATTTGCTATAAGTTTTGTTCGTGACTACTCTAGGTCAGAGATGACAGAGATAAAGTCGACGATGGTACGAGCTTACCCAGAAGAAGCCTGTTCACTCTAACTTTGAAGAGATAAGGGTTGTAAGCCAGTTCCACTCCTTTGCTGTGCGCATTATGAAAGACGTTTGAAAACGCTTAGTGCGAATTGGTGGAATAGCAAGAAGGTAGGGATGATAACTTGCAGTACGTCTAGATGTCCGATGGTAGAAGGGGGCCGGTGGGATGAGGTCGTGGAGTTCTTGGGTACACTTACCGAAGTACAGTTCTTTTCAATTCCAAAATTTCGACCATGTTACAAGCACCATGATCACGGATTAACTGAAGTTATTGCGGGTGGGTGTTTATGAGCAGATAAATCAGTCTATCTTCTTTCTTGTTCTTTTTTTGCGCTCGGTACCGCTACCATTGTCACTCGCAACGCTTCTGTTCCCGATACACGAAACTCACAGTGTCCGCTTGCGATCAATTTTAGTTTTAACGCAGTTGAACCACTGGATTTCAGACTCTTGAAAATTTATATTCATCCTTTCGGTTTAAGTTGTTTTGTTACATATTTTCTGCCATCCCCTTGAGAAAATTATTTGTCTAGGTCAGTTAGCGTAAATCCAATACTACACAAAAAATTCGTGCTCTAAACATGCAAAAAGGTTACATACATATTTTAAATTTTCAAGACCTATCTGAGCTAGCTAAAGCAACAGTTCAGAAAAACCTAGATTTAACATGTTCAAAGCTAAGTCTTTGGTCTATAAAATACCAAAATAATAAACTCTCCACAAACGAAGCGTTTAAAAGCGATTTGTTGTTACAAAGACGAGAGCATAAGTGACGAAAAATGTGTACGAAGCGTTTGTCAAAGAACGTTGTCTTCAAAGAAAACTATTTGGACGAGAACACTAATGAACTGAGGTTTTGGCTTGTTTAGTGTCTTTGTGACTTATTATGAGGAGCTCGTGGCTAAATAAAATAAAAAATCAAGAAACATCAATGTCTGCTAAATTTACCAATGAACGGCTCGCACGCACAGATAAACCCTGAGAGGTTTGCGTTATGTATAAATAATCAACCTGTAATATATATAAGCATTTTGGAAATATAAATAATAATAATAAAAAAAGAAATAACAGCCGCTCCGGTCAATCTTTAGGGTAAGGCTGTCAGACTCGCGGCGATTGGCGGCGGCGACCTCTCGCGTCCGGCCCTGGTTCAATCCATGGTCCGGAGCGAGAGGGAATGGGAAGCCGTCGCCTCCTTCTGCGAAGCAGTCATGCTAGCGAAGGAGGTGGCGGAACGTGAGAGGGAGAGAACCTCACGTCCCAGCCGCCGCGGGAGACGCCCCGGGCGTCGGGGGGCAACCAGTGGCCCCCGGCCACCGTAGGCGCGGGCCTGTGGACGGTGACTAATGGGCTAGCTCACCGTCCGTCCGTCTTATGACGACAGACCGTGCCGACGGCGCGTTCGTGTTCCACGCGCGCCTCAAGGAGATGTCAGCAAATCGGAAGGGGTCCGAGAGGGCCGATGCCTGCCAGGGCTGCGGGTTGTTCGAAAGAGATACCGTGCCCCTGGAACGCAAAGGGCTAAGAAGGAACATAGATGGGTTTTAGTCAGTCAAGTCAGACACTCCCTTCCGCTCCGCCCAGAGCGGAAGAAGTCATTTGATGATTTCCCATCCGAAAAAAAAAAAAAAAAAGGCTGTCAGACTCTCGGGCCATTGAATACCTGTAACGACTGTCAAAGATCTACAAATGACAGCAGGACCAACGGCTTAACGTGCTTCCCAAGGCACGGAGGAAACTCGGTATGTATAGGGTGGTCACCCATCCACGGTCCAACCTAGTCAATTGCAGTTTAACCTAAAGATCCACCCGAGCGGCTGATATTATTTTTTGCAAAACGAATACCAAAAATGGTCAACGTGTATTCATCATCATCATCATCAGCCTGGACTCGTCCACTGCTGGACGTAGTGTAGGCCTCTCTCATGACACGCCACTGAGCACGATCCTCGGCCACTCTCATCCAGCTCTTGCCAGCCGCCTTGCGAAGATCATCGCTCCACCGAGTCTGAGGACGTTCTACGCTACGTTTACCGATCCGTGGTCTCCGCTCAAGAACTCGTCTACTCCAACGGTGATCGGTTCTTCGGGTTATATGGCCGGCCGATATAACCCGTCTTGCCTCAGTAATAGGGTGCCGTTTGACCCTTTGGGTACGGAACCCTAAAAAACAGCCTGCGACCTATTCTCAGACCTAACAAATGTACCAAAAAAAATATATAAAAATCGGTAAACCTGTTTCAAAGGAGTTGGTTAACAAACACTGTGACACGAGATTGTTACATATCAGAGAATGACATCCCTATTTGGATCGATTTTTTTAGTAACCTTTATTTTCATTATACTTAAGCCACGAGCCCCCTTTACGGAACAAACCACGTGACAATCTATAATGTTGAGACGACTAACTTATCAAATTACTGCTATGCATGCTTACCTAATATTAATATTATGTTATTGATTGCATACGTTATTAGGAAAGTGTTTGGTCGTTAATTATTAATAAGGAAGTGTATTGTGAGCTTACGGGTTAGAATTAATTCGATTTCAGAAAGCCTGTTCAAAATTAATTTGATATCAATTATCTTGCTAATGAACGTGACGTAAATTTGGAGTATAAGGGGTAAATAGTCGAGGGTGTTAATATTAAACCGTGAGTCCTGTCCTATTTGGTGGCGAAGTACGGGATTAGAAGGTACCGATAAAAACTTGCAAGTACATACATCCATAGCATAAAGGTAAACAAGAACAATATCGTCCGAATAAGACACCTCCTGGAAGTTTTGTTTTACTTTTAAATACCTTCTATCTTCAAAGTAACGTTGTTTGGTGAGCACTAATGGGTGTAGTAACGTCTTTTGGGCTCTGAACAACTATTTGAAGACCCCTAAACAGACAATATAATTGTTCAAGTCGTTTAAGCACCATTTTGAAAGTAGTTAGTAAGATAATGTAGCTTTTGCTGTTACTAGTTAGCTCTTTTATGGCTTTATAAATAACTAGCACTTCGCCCGCGACTTCGTCCGCGAACATTGTGTTATAATATAGCATAGGTTACTCGGTAAAGATGTAGCTTTCTAAAGGTGAAAGAGTTTTTAAAATCGGTCGAGTAGTTTTTGAGTTAAATCGTAACAAAGAAACAATCAAATCTTTTCTCTATATAAGATTAGTTTAAACTATCGTTTCCCTGCAGCTTTGCTCGGGTTATGGTCGGAAATTATCCCACGGGGACGCTTAAATATCATCATTCATTTGGGGTTGGCGTAGCATGTCAACTTCCATACTTCTCTACTACTTGTCATCAGATACCTCCTAGCTTGCCATATCATCTATCACAAAGTCCATCCATCGTTTAACGGACCGTCTATCGGATCCATCGTTTAATCGGACGTTTAAAATAAAAATAAACAGGTCGTAAAAATATCTGTAACGCAGCCGAAGGGTACTTGTACTCCTCGTCATTGCGATACTTTTTTGATCTAGACCATATCTGGGTCAAAAGTTCCATCATTTCTCCTGTTAACCATCACGCTATTATTTACCCTTTTTTACGGTTGGTAAATCATCAAATGACCCCTCCTGCTATGGGCGGAGCGGAAGAGAGTGTCAGACTTGTACTGACTAAAACCCATCCATGCTCCTTCTTAGCCCTTTGAGTTCCAGGGCCACGGTATCTCTTTCGAACAGTCCCGCAGCCCTGGCAGGGTCCCCTCGGACCCCTTCCAATTTTCTGACATCTCCATGAGGCGTGCGTGAAACACGAACGCGCCATCGACACGGCCTGTCGTCATAAGACGGACGGACGGTGAGCCATTTACTCACCGTCCACAGGCCCGCGATTATTTACCCCTCATACTCAAAATTTACCTCACATTCATTAGCAAGATATTTGACATCAAATTAATTTTGAACAGGCTTTCTGAAATCGAATTAATTCTAACCCGTAAGCTCATAATACACTTCCTTATTAATAATTAATCACCAAACACTTACCTAATAACCTATGCAATCAATAACATTAAAATATTAATATTAGATAAGCATTCGTTACAGTAATATGATAAGTTAGGCGTCTCAACATTATAGATTGTCACGTGGTTTGTTTCCTGAAGGGGGCTCGTGGCTAAAATATAATGAAAACGAAGGTTACTTAAAAATCCGATACAAATAGGAATGGCATCTTCTGATTTATAAAAATCTCGTGTCTCAGTGTTTGTTATTGAACTCCGCTGAAACGGGTTGACCGATTTTTATGAAATTTTTTTAAATATTTTTTTTTATTTTTGGTAGCTGTCTGAGAATAGGTAAAGGCAAGCTATTTTTTTTCTCACACATTCTGTTAAAAATTTCCACGTAAACGAAGTCGCGAGCAACAGCTATTATTTTTATTAACCCCCGACCAAAAAAGAGGGGTGTTGTAAGTTTAGCGTGTTTATCTGAGTATCTGTGTATCTAAGTAGACCACTTAACATAAAATAAAGCAGACCGCCGACGCTACGACGCTTGGATATATTTTTTTTAGATGTTTTTGTGTCGGGGGCGTTTTCAATTTTTTATTTTAATTTAATAATAAATTAACGCGGACATAATTCGCAGGTAACAGCAAGTTCTAAATAAATTTACCGTTTTTTCTATTCCTACTTTAGCCTTGACGACTCGCAGGTATTTCGGCCAACGACCTTTTAAAGGTTATAAAACAGAATCAGTTCCGTAAACAAAGAACAAATAAATCTGAAATCTTTACACCCCGTATATTTTACGAGTTAGATACCGATAAACTTTGGCACACACATAAAATACGATTTCAGGGTTTATTGTGAGGTTTACTGTGTCAATAAGGTATGCCCTAAATGCTACTTACAGGAAATGGAGTACCATTAAGAAAGAAATAATATAAATATTTAAAAAAAAAATGGCGGCCTATATTGATGGAGATTTACTTTTATTTCAATCTGATCACAAATATTTAAATAAATATATATATATATATATATATTTTTTGAATTAGTCGAGAAACTTATTAATGATGTATCTTCCCATATTTTTCATTTTTTTAGCAAATTTTCACGTTATTTTTTTTTAACTAATGGGAAATCAAGAGAACCAAGTTTACCGACGTAGCCCGAAGAATTGCCAAACTTAAGTGGTAGTGGGCAGGGCACATTGCTCGCAGAACAGATGGCCGATGGGGCCGAAAAGTTCTGGAATGGCGGCCTCGAACCGAGAGACGATGCGTTGGAAGGCCTCCCATTAGGTGGACCGATGACCTGGTGAAGGTTGCGGGGATCTGCTGGATGCGAGTCGCACGGGACCGGTAAATGTGGCGACACTTTGGGGAGGCCTATGTTCAGCAGTGGACGTATTTCGGCTGAAAAGATGATGAAGATGATGATGAAAGGGAAATCATCAAATGATATCCCGGAGCTGAAGAGCGGAAGGGAGTGTCAGACTTGTACTGATTCAAACCTATCTATGTTTTATAATTATTATATTTTGCGAAATGAAAATTCTATGCCTAAACGCTTTGTTTTCCAGGGCCACGGGAACTCTTTCGAACAGTCCCGCAGCCGAAAGCATACTCCCTTTTTTTTTAGGATGAGAAATCATCAAATGACTTCTCCCGCTCTGGGCGGAGCGGAAAGGAGTGTCAGACTTGACTGACTAAAACCCATCCATGTTCCTTCTTAGCCCTTTGTATTCCAGGGCCACGGTATCTCTTTCGAACAGTCCCGCAGCCATTTTCACGAGCCTTAACCACCGATCTTAAAAACCCATAATCACCATTGCTGAGGCAGAAACCACCTCTGCCTCAGAAGAAGTGGGCCGTTATGGACCACGCGGGCCAAGCGGGTTGCTATGCACGCCCGTATTAAGCCCATTCCACCGAAAATACTGTTGATTTAATCTTGAAGTCCGTAAATTCACTAGCTTCCGGAGTTCGGCACCAAAACATTTTATAGAACGGAGTCAGCCTACACGAGCGGAATGGAATGGAACATTCGACGCGACGAAATAGAACAACGAAATATGACGTTCAATTTGAGATAGGGGTTTACGCCAAGTTTTAGATCGGTGCGAAGTATTTTTAGGGTCCCGTACCCAAAGGGTCAAACGGGACCATATTACTGAGACTTCGCTGTCCGTCCGTCTGTCACCAAACTGTATCTCATGAACCGTGACAGCAAGCGATTTGAAATTTCTACAGAGTATTTCTGTTGCCGCTATAACAACAAATACTAAAAACAGAATGAAATAAATATTTATGGGACCCATACAAAAAAGGGATTTTTTTTTCGTTTTTTATAAATAATGGTGCGGAACCCTTCGTACGCGAGTCCGAGTCGCACTTGGCTGGTTTTTTTATTACCTGTATTGTCCTACTACTGGGCAAAGATCTCCCCAATAACTTTTTCCTGTGTGTGGCAATGTCATCAATGGCATCACGTTACCGTTTTGTAGGCCTTCCTCGGCGATGACGCTTGTCTTTTGGCAAACGATACGTGACGACTCTGGTCCGTGTGTCTTGATGCATTCTGCATGAGAACCGCCTACAAAGTACTTACCTACTACGGCCCTGACAACTTGGTGATTCTGTGAGCAATAAGGACTTTTTTTTTTGATCCTGAATTCTATCTAAACTAATATTATTAAGAGGAAAGATTTGATTGTTTGTTTGTTAAGATTTAACTCAAAAACTACTCAACAGATTTAAAAAAAAATTACACCATTGCAAAGCTACATCTTTACCAAGTAACATAGGCTTTATTATGTCTCAATTTTCGCAGATGAAGTCGCGGGCGAAGTGCTAGTTAATTATAAATGTAACTGTCGCTTCACAGAATAGTCTGATCATAGGTTTTTCAAAATTTGGTGTTTATGATTGTAACTCTATTTTAAAAGTACCTAATCTGTTTTTTTTATATGTCTGTAAAACCACACATACATAACAATTGGCCATACTTTTTCCCTTAAAATATGAGTTTAAAATACAATCTCACTACTTTTCAAACGTCCAAATCACAGACAAGACTCTAAACACTTGAACGTCCACTCATACAAATATGAGTAGTATGTATGGACGTTCAAGCGTCTAATAAACTCATAATTGTCAAATAAGATTCGACAAAGGAAATTGCTCGATTTCCTGATGACATTTACACTAGTAATTCCTTGATTTTGCCAGTGACTTTTGGGAGGGGAATATTTTGTAGGGAATCCTGGGTCCTAGTGCTGTCCAGGTTTACTTTTTAACCTACTTTAAAAAAAGAATTAAGGTTAGGTGTTCCACCCGTTTTTTTTGTCAAGTATTTTCACGGATTTCTCCGTGATTATTGTCCGATTTAATTGATTCTTTTTTCATTTTGTATTAGAAGCTCGTGTGGTGGTGCCATGTAAATTTTATTAAGATTGCTCTACAATGTACTTTTTTTTCGTCTACATGTGGATGATAATAGGGTTCCGTGAATAAAAAAAATAAAACCCTTGAAATCGTTACGAAAATCTGATTCAAATAGGGAAGTTATATTTTTATTATAATTTCAAGCAGACGAAGGTCGTGGGCAACAACTAGATTGTTTACAAATATACACAAACTAAAATTGTTTACAAATAATTTCGCCAACTATAGATTTCACCGAAACAGTTTGTAATGTTACTGAATTAGAAACATAAACTAGTTTAGCTTTACTCCGAACGATACCGTTTCAATATTTACTAAGTTATAAATAGTCGTTATTAAAAACAAACGTTTTATTTGTTTAGGATTCCTTTTCATAATTGGGTCGAAGGTACAAATATACAGGGTGAATTTTTCGAGTGTGCTTGTACGGCCAAATCTGAAACTATGAGGATTATCAAAAAATACTGAAACGAGTCTTGAGCCCGATTTTGATGAAAACTAAAATCATTGGATTTTTGATAAATACTCTTAGCCAGGAATAGAACCCATTTATTTCGAAAAAAAAAACACTGTTATATGAATTCACCATTTGATAGAGTCGCTAATAAGGCTGTTTATATGGCATTAAAAAATTTGCAGAGCACCTCGTTGGTCGCAAGCGCAAGACGGCTGAGAATGAGATCAGG
This sequence comes from Cerastis rubricosa, assembly GCA_949152445.1. Classification (NCBI taxonomy): domain Eukaryota; kingdom Metazoa; phylum Arthropoda; class Insecta; order Lepidoptera; family Noctuidae; genus Cerastis; species Cerastis rubricosa. Next base: position 11,438,949 of record OX424548.1, on the reverse strand, counting down.
TTCGATTCCCGGGTTGGGCTAAGTGTTATTGGGTTTTTCCATCAGGAATTTCTCAGTAGCCGCCACGGATTGTGGATTTGAGCCCGGTTGATGGCAACAGGCTTTCACCCTATTTCATAAGACTTAGAACATAACTGGCGAAATGTCGGTGAACCATTAGGTACCTACTCCTCTGCTTAACCCTTCGTGGATTATCGGACATCAACATCGGTCAAATAAATATTTAACTTCAAAGGTCATTGCTCTGGTACCTATGACTTAGAGTGCTTTCATCTCATTGGAGGTAAGCAGGGTAAGTTAATTAGTGCCAGTCATCGAGAGTGCTTTTCATTTAATTACGACACCCAGAAATGGCGTTTGTAGGAAAGTTAGTTAGAGTCAGCCTTAATAAGCTCTTCCTATTGTTGGATGTTCGACTTCAGCGCTGAATCGAGCCTTGGAGCTCGTGGCTAAATAATATCAGCCGCTCTGATCGATTATCAGGTTAAGCCGCGCTTGCCGAGGTTGGTCCGTGGATGGATGCCCGCCCATTACATACCAAATTTCCTCCGTGCTTCGGAAAGCACGTTAAGCTGGCACCGGCTGTCATTTACAGATATTTGGCAGTCGTTACAGGTAGTGGCTCGAAAGTCTGACAACCAGTCTTACCAAGGAATATCGTATTGCCCAGTGCTTACTGGGTTGTGGAGATCAGATAGGCAGTCGCTCCATATAAAATACTGGTATTCAGCTGCATCCGGTTATACTAGAAGCTGACCCCAACATAGTTGGGAAAAGGAGGCAGAAGCTGATAATGCTGAGTCGAGCTTTGAAAATACTACGATGCGCTTTTATTTAAGGGTATACCAAGGTTCCGCTGTCTGTCCATCTGTCCATCAGGGTTGTATTTTATGAACCGTGAAAAGAAGACACTTTAAAATTTCACAGATTAAGTGTGACTATGGCCGCTATTGCTATAACAGCCAACCAAAATGGGGCCAATGAGGGCTAGAATAACCACAATGTGGAGCCCTGACACAGCCAGAAGGCGACGCGGTAGTCCTCATAGGAGATGGCGGGACGAGCTGGACAGAACCAACGACCAGTGAATCACATTGGCCCTGGATGAAGGATTTGGAAGTCATGGGAAGAGGCCCAGCTGTGGGATGCCACAGGCTACCGACTCGCACTAATTCGTTTTTATGTAGGGTGACTGGTAATTAGTGACCGTTACTTAAACACGTGATTGTACTCATGATAACAAACAATTTTCCCAAAGTTTTATTTTTTTATCCTCCTCATTTTTATCACAATAACGCAATAGCCGTATTGATTCGGGGTTGCGAGCCATGCGGGTGCTCTGCCTACCTACTGTGGCACGGAAGGATAGTAATGAGACACAGCGGCATAATGCGGCTTACAGCTGATAGGTCACAGGGACTCGCGCGCGCGAATTTCATTCGGCTGTTCTGATGAAAGTAATGAGTTTTTTTTTAGGGAAAGTTGTTCTGTTATCATGGCTACAATCACGTGTTTAAGTATCGGTCACTAATTATCAGTCACCCTATACACCTGCTATTTGTATGGTGTACATAAAACAGAGATTTATATTTGTATTTACGTAGGTTTTATTTCAGTTCCGCCTTAAAAAGCCGAATTGTTGTAAGCTAAGTATAAAATACGAATTTAAAATCCTCGACTGATGGAAGAGAAAAACAAAAAAGTGAAAACAATACTTTCCCAAAATAGAAATCTACATAAAAAAACAAGGGTGCCGAAAATAAGCGTTTAAAAATACCATATTTAGCGTTTGAAATCTCTACAGAACAAAACAGAACGTCGGGCGGTCCTCTAAGCGAGGGTCTAACTTGAACAAAAAGAGTCTTTCAAAAGTTTTGGGACACCTTGTTTGCGGTCAAGCCGGCCCGGCCCTGTAGTGCCTCCGAAAGCCAAAGAGTGGTAACCCAACAAACCCAAGTTTCGAGCAATCTGGGAAAATAAGATTTTTTTGTAGATGCAAGATTCTTTATTGGAATGAAATATGGTACATTTTGGTCTTATAAATAAAAGGGTTTCACATATTTCGCTGAATTATTTCAGCATCATCATCATCATTTCAGCCGAAAGACATCCACTGCTGGACATAGGCCTCCCCCAAGAAGGGGGGGTTTTGCCATAATCGCCACGCTTGGCAGGCGGGTTGGCGATCGCAGTACGGTTGTTACAAAAGCACAGAGAACGCTGCTGCCCATTCTCTGGCAAGTCCCTTAGTCGCCTCTTACGACACCCACGGGAAGAAATGGGATGGTGCTATTCTTTACGTCCGACACTATACAGAACTGTTCTGTATTTCAGCATGCAAACTTAAAATTAAATTTAAATTACATTTTGTTAGGTATTTAACTTTGTTATACCTATATTATTTCTAAGATTTATGTTGTATTGTACCAATTTTAACGTTGAATTAAAAAAATATGTTAATGTTATAATTTATTGCCAACCATTAAATACCTACTCCTATTTTAATTTAATTTAGGTGTCGTCATTTAGATATCAAACTTTTAGACCTAGTTACAAAACAAAACATTAAATTTTATCCTTGATGATAATATTATTTTAAAATAAAAAATATTTGTGTGTAGGTTACAGGATAAAGTAATAAAATAAGAAAAACAATACAACTATTGTTCCTATTTTCATATTCCTACACTTATTTTTTTGATGTTATATCTGTTCCTTGTTATATTTGTTTTTTTAATTTTCATCTCATTTAATTACAAATGAGTTTATAAGCCAAAAACTCATTTATTTTGTAAAACAAATTATTAAAGAGCCACTCCTGCAGTTTCTTTTTGAAATAGTAAATAATTTAAGAAACGAAGGATGGACTGTGTAAAGGATTACGGCTAAAAAGGAGGTTATTCCTGAGATGACGACTAATAGAGCAGTGTGAAAGAAGACACTGGCTGGGCCGACTCCAAATAAAATGGGATAAGGGCAGAAGAAACCATTCTTCTCTCTAAGAAGAAACCGTTCTTATCTTAATGATGTGAAAATAGATTTCTGATATTGAGTCCATTTTCTAAACTAATATTATAAAGAGGAAAGATTTGATTGTTTGTTTGTTTGCATTGAATAGGCTCCGAAACTACTGGTCAGATTTGAAAAATTCTTTCACTGGTATATAGCCTATTTATCGAGGAAGGCTATAGGCTATATATCATCACGCTACGACCAATAGGAGTGGAGCAGCAATGAAAAATGTTGCGAAAACGGGGAAAATGTGACGCAAACGAAGTTGCGCCGGACAGCTAGTTTTTTAATAATATTTAAGCATATTAATTTTAGAGCAGCGGTGGCCCAGTGGTACCCGTAAGTCGTAGGTTCAAACCCAGGCAGGCACATAACTTTGTGTAATTTATTTCATCTCCGATGCTCTCAAAATGGTGAAGGAAAACATCGTGAAGAAACCGGCCATGTCCTAGAACTAAATATTCGAAGACATGTGACAACTACCAACCGCACTGGGCCCGCGTGGTGGATAACAGCCCACTCCCTCTGATTGAGAGGACTTTTACCAAGCAGTGGGAACATTAAACGCTGATGATGATGATGATGATATTGGTTTTACATTATTTTTAAACTTTCCAAAAAAGGTTACTTTGATTAGGTTAGATAATGGGCGTTTTAAGCTGCCAAACTGTTTTTTTGTTTTATTTTTGAGATACCGCATTTTGCTTCACGTGTGTTGTTGTATTAAATTGAGTCAATCCTGTTGTAATTTGAAACGGTGTGCGTGACTTTGTTAACCTGGGTAGTAAAACACGGGAAATGCGTTTAAAAGAATACACTTGGGGTTGTACAGTCACGAACACAAATATCTAAACAGGTAGGAATTTTTAAAAGTGATTTTTTTCCAACTGTTTTGAATGTTGTGCCTGTATCTATATTAACTAAGTAAGGTTAGTTTATACAACGTATTTCTGGGTCTTTCGTTTATATAATTACTAGCTTTCCCGCGCAACTTCGTCTGCGTCACATTTTCCCCGTTTTCGCAAGATTTATCAATGCTGCTCCGCTCCTATTGGTCGTAGCGTGATGATATATAGCCCATGCCCTTCCCCAGGTTGAAATCTATCTTCTTACCAAATTTCATTGAGATCCGATCAGCCGTTTAGTCTTGAAAAGGTAAACAAACACACAAACAGAGTGACTTCCGCATTTATAATATTAGTATGGATAATCGTAAGACTCTTTTGTTTACTGTAAAAAACAATTTCTGCGGTAAACTTAATTAAGACGCCAGCAGTTAAATCTAAAATATATCAATTAGGCATGCACGTGCCGACCCAATTAACTTGCTAAAAAGGGGTATTTAATTACATTTCAGAGATGATTGTTTAAACTACGTTTTCATAACGATTTCCTGTTTAAAATCGAGCGTAGTTCAGGTAGAATGTATCAACACATTTTCTGAAATATTTGTAGGCTAGTTGCGCCCCGCGGTTTCACGCGCGCAGACCGGCAGCACCGGTCATGATTTTTAGTAACTTTTTAGACCTATATATCCTGCTTATGCGTATGAAGTTTCATTAAATCGGTTCTGTCATTTCGGAAAATAAGGACTTGAAAGTTTGTATGAAATGTCGTAAGCACGCTCTTAATTGCAATTTTCTTTGGAAGGCTTTGCTTTTATCTTCCGAACTCATTGCAGCACTTCCCTTGTATTAATACTCAAGTTATTCTCACTCTACTATTGTAGGAGACATAAAAGGGAAGCATTGTTCGTATATTTCTCGGGGCTATAAATCCTAGCGAGCAATAAATAGCCCGGTCTTGTTGTTTTACTGTAAAGCTAAAGTTTTATCAACACGCTCTTTTGGTATAGTTATGTTTTGGAACGTTACTATGTATAGAAATAGTTTTATTTATTATAACTACAGATATAAGTAGTAGTCTAGTCTAGTAGTAGTAGTCTTAGTAATTATTGTAAGGTTTCTAATATTAAGGATTATTTGTATGTATTATAATAATAATATATATTAGTTTATTTGTTCGGTATATATATGCATTAGTATGATTTATGTTTATCAGTTTATGTTAGCAAAATGGTATTTTTCTTATTTATTTTTTTTGTACTCTACCACAATGCTGTCCTATTTGACCCAAAGGTTGACTAGTAGAGAATGCCTTGTGGCATTAAGTCCGCCTATGTACCACCAATGTACGTGAAATTTAAATAAATAAATATAAAATAGATGTTGGAAGGAACACCGACGCACAAGGGCTTATTCAGATTTACATCATTCTACATAGATATTTTTCATCGGTAATTTAAAAAAAAAACCAACCATGTGCGAGTCGGACTCGCGCATGATGGGTTCCGTACCATTATTTATAAAAAACGCATACGCATAACATATTTATTTTATTCTGGTTTTAGTATTTGTTGTTATAACGGTAACAGAAATACAAAATCTGTAGGAATTTCAACTGGCTAACTATTACGTTTTATGAGATACATTCTGGTGACAGACGGACGGACGGACAGCGAAGACACAGTAATAGAGTCCCGTTTGACCTTTTGGGTACGGAACCCTAAAAACCACCTGTATGCTACAAAACTGCAATACCTACATGGTCGAAATGTATGGTATAAAATTGCTATCCACAGTCAGCTAAATTATGTTCGATGTGCTCGTGACTAAACAATAACTAATGCCCGTGAGTTGGAGTACCACCAGTTCCACACCGAGTTTCCTTGGGCCTCAGTAATCGCATTTAGCCATTGGTCCCGGCTGTCAATAGTAGATCTTTGACAGTCGTTACAGTAGGTAGTCAGTAGCCCGAAAGCCTGAAACCCAGTCTTACTAAGAGGTATCGTATTACCTAGTACTAACTGGATCGTGGAAGTCAGATAGGCAGTCGCTCCATGTAAAATACTGGTACTCAGCTGCATCCGATTAGACGGGAAGCCGACCCTAGCATAAAAAAATATTTATTTTTGATTTCCAAAATGCTTATACAGGGTTATTGATAAAACACCAAAAACCTCTAAAGAGGTCGTTGTATTCATCATTATGAACAACATTTACTACGAGACCAAACCTAAAATCGCAAAAAATAATCTGCTGTTCCGTACTTTATGTTCACAATAACTCATCAAAATGTAGGGAACAGTTGATTTTTTTTCACGATTTCGGGTTTGTTCTCATAGTAAAAGTTGTTCATAATGATGAGTAGAATGACCTCTGAAAGAGGTTGTTGATGTGTTTTCAATAACCCTGTATATAAATAACAGGTTGATTATTTACACACAACGCAAATCTCTCAGGGTTTATCTGTGTGTGCGAGCCGTTCATTAATTAATTTAGCAGACATTGATGTTTTTTTTTTAAATATAATATACTAGCTGTCCGGCGCAACTTCGTTTGCGTCACATTTTCCCGTTTTCGCAACATTTTGCATTGCTGCTCCACTCCTATTGGTCATAGTGTGATGATATATAGCCTATAGCCTTCCTCGATAAATGAGCTATTTACTACTGAAAGAATTTTTCAAATCGGACCAGTAGTTTCGGAGCCTATTCAATGCAAACAAACAAACAATCAAATCTTTCCTCTTTATAATATTAGTTTAGATACTTACAATCAAGTTAATTACAAATCAAAAAGCTTCTTTACGCAAGGTAAGCCGTTGTGTAAAGAAACTTTTCGATTTATACTTATAGGTTTTCGAACTCGTGTTGTATAACGTTTGTAAGTCTTCTGGAAGTTAATTAACAAAGTAAGGTATAACTTAATTTAATTTAAATAACTACTAAGTACAATACCAGGATTAACAAACTAATAAATTAAATAACTAAAATAAGAATAAACTATAAAAGGGCGTCAAAAAACTCCTCTTCATCGCTTTCAGCTGGTAATGTGTCCAAGAGACTGGCAGCATTGCCACGTTGTATGGCAATACTTAGCCTCTAGCCAAAGAAAAAGCCAGCCCTTGGGTCACGGGAAGCGTCAACAAGGCGTTTGGAAATTTTCTTATAGTAAGGTATTCAATTTTCTACAACATATATGTAGTTACAAAAGGCTAGGCAGATGACGAGTTAGCTAAATTACGTTACTAGTTCATCTTTACGATCTTACTAGCAACCAGACACATAGGACTAAAAAAGAAAACATCAACTCAATACCCAGAAACTAGTACTATTTACCTACACGTATATACAAACATAATCTGTTTAATGTTTTTCTCTAACTCCAACATAAATAGTTTGAAACACACGTCCAGTTACATAAACAGATGACCATCACGTTGATTCCAGTGTTGCTAGATATATAGATTTCCCCATATTCAATCTTTTCCCTAAAAATTATACGTTTTGCAACTTTTGCAAGCGGAGAGATATATTGCTATGTTTGTTTACAGAAGGTATCACTACTTTGTATCGAATATTATGGCCGTATATATATTAAAGAATTGAGTGTTATTGTAATGTAATAATTGACTGTATTACTGAACTCTGCTCTCTAAGGTGTCGGACGTAAAGAATAGCACCATCCCATATCTTTCCGTGGGTGTCGTAAGAGGTGACTAAGGGATTTGCCAGAGAATGGGCAGCAGCATTCTCTGTGCTTTTGTAACAACCGTACTGCGATCGCCAACCCGCCTGCCAAGCGTGGCGATTATCGCAAAACCCTCCAAAATTTCAATGTGGCGAAACTTGGGGGAGGTCTATGTCCAGCGGTTGACGTGTTTTGGGCTGAAATGATGATGAAACGATGATTACTGAACTCCATAGTTTGTTGTATGTTGAAACAAATATTAATAGCCTTTTCTCCCTTAGAACGTAATTTTCCCCAAAAAAGGGGAAAAACTCCCCAATCTACCAACGTCGGTTGATTCCGAATAGATCATAGCCAACTCGATTTTACACATCTCCAAGCAATTTTCAGCTGTAACTGCTGTAAACTGAAGCCTGTAATGGCGTGAAGGTTGTCGATGCTGTAGTTTATTCCGTCAGGTCTGTCTACGATTTATGTGGTGTTTGATCGCGTGGCGTATTGTCTTGTTAAGCTGCTTTCACGGATGCTGAGTTTGCTGCTGAAATGTCGTTTATTGTATGTCATATTTGTTAGTATGTTGAGTTTTGGTGTTAGTAGTCTAAACTAATATTATAAAGAGGAAAGATTTGATTGTTTGTTTGTTTGTTTGCATTGAATAGGCTCCGAAACTACTGGTCCGATTTGAAAAATTCTTTCAGTGTTAGATAGCCCATTTATCGAGGAAGGCTTCATCATCACGCTACGACCAAAAGGAGTGGAGCAGCAATGAAAAATGTTGCCAAAACGGGGAAAATGTGACGCAAACGAAGTTGCGCCGGACAGCTAGTGTGGAATATAGATATTGGTTGTACTGTTGTCACGTTGACTGCCTCGTTGGCTTAGTCGCGAATTCTGAGCTTGAGGACCATGTTTCGACGGTGTTTTTAATAATTCCTATTTCGTTTTGCTTTGTATTTGTAAGAGTACCTACTCGATAAGCAGTTACTTGGAATCAGAATATTTTTTCAGTAAATGTGTATATTCCGCCATTTCTCTGTATATTTAATTCATTAAACAAACAGCTAAAATTATAAAATTTTTGTTACCTAAAACCAATGGTGATATTATTAAAACTAATAAAAAAATGTCGGTGCCCGTAATGCCCCGGCTTCCCTGAAAAAATAACTGGGAAAGAATACTAATAATTTTCCTTAAAAAAAAAATGGAAACGTTACAAAATAGCGCTGTATGTAACTGGTGTTGTTTTTAGAGCCGGAGAGCTTTAATTTGAAAAAAATGTCCCTACATGCCCGAAACATTCAAAAATGAGAGGCATACAAAGCCAATTTTATGGGTATTAAAAACATTACATTTTAAGTTCTCCTCCTCTAAAAAAGCACCCGTTATTACATTTGTCGGCGCCTTTGCAAAAAGGCTTCATATGATTCACGTTGCAAACTAAACTGTGACCACAGACGAGAGAGAAGCGGTCTACAATTCTCTCTGGCGGAACGTCAAGTCATTGCGGGTAACCATATTGACTTGGGTAGTTGTCAAGGAAGGTGGCGCGTAACAAGACGTTGACGGATCGCCGACGTCTGTTTTGTTAATCGAATTAAATATGGTGCCACATATCATAAGTAATTCCGATGCGGCGGGTAAGAGCCTTCACATTTAAAACATAAAATTAACAACATAAGATGTGGAACCGGTTACCTGACGATGTTTTCCGTCACCGTTTTGAGAGCTGTGGAGATTAAATGAATTCCACAAATACTGCCTGGTTTTAAACTTAGGGACTTTAGTTTTAAACCACCACATCTCGAAAGAAGAAACATATATTATTATTAAAAACACAAACAAAAGGTACTGTGGCGGATAGATTTCCGTCATCAAATTTAAGTGCGAAACAAAAAAAATTAGGACATCGTGACAAATGAAGGGTTGGTAAAGGGAAAATTTTAAAAGGATGGTTATGTCAGATCATTTTCCATCAAATTGGGTCACAGAGGTCAACTGACCTTTGATACTCGAACACGCTTTTAACATTTAAGGCCAGTTGCTAAAAACCACTCACTTTTTATAATTATCACTTTCAGTGTCATGACGGAATCTTGTATATTGTTTTCAATTGAAACTTTTTGCTTTATTTTTCTAGTCTGACTCGTTGGTCTCCTGATCGCAACTGCGACGGCAGTCTAAGTGTTACTGGCTTTTCCATCAGGAATTTCTCAGTATCACCCACGGAGTTTTGAATTATGCCCCCTTGAAGGCAATCACCATCATCATCATCAGCCTATAATGTTCCCACTGCTGGGACACAGGCCTCCTCTCAATGAGAAGGAGTGGGCTGTAATCCACCACGCGGGCCCAGTGCGGGTTAGTAGATATCACATGTCTTCGATTTTGTTGTTCTACTATCGGGTTCCTGACGATGTTTTCCTTCACCGTTTTTGAGGGCAGCGGTGATGAAATAAATTACACAAAGTAATGCGGTTGCCTGGATTCGAACCCACGGCTTACTGCTCGTAGTGCGGCGAAGTGGTCTTTGGACACTTTTATTCCCATCCAACTTGTCCTTTACTGACCTCTGTCAGCTCGTACCTCACAAGGGACGCCGGTTTGAGTCACTTAGTTCTAAACTTTTTGTGCCCTGGCTGGAGGTCTGAAACCTTATTTGACCAGGCAAAGAAAATACACTCCTGCACTTAAAATATCGTAACAAGCGCCCATTTCACGGTCGAAATGTCGTTAATTTTTCATATAAATCTTCGGTGTTCTCCCTCGGGATACAAAGCTTTTATTACAAACAACAGAACTCATGATAAACTCCGCCAGCAATACCACAGAGGACTTCAAACTTTATTACATTAACTTAAGACATGCATTACAGTAATACGAAACGATTCTTTTGTTTTTTCTTAGACCAAGTTTTGGCATGAAAACAAAAGTAATTCAAAGGAAAGGTCATTAAGTTCGTGATTTAAGAAAAATAAAAACACCATAAAAAGGAGTGTTTTACCAAATCCGGCCAAGTGCGAGTCATACTTGCACACGAAGGGTTTCGTAAGACCGTTTAACAAAGCGACGCCCAAAAAACATTATAAAACGCTTTTTAATTTTTATTTAACTTTAGTCACATTAAAACGGGATACTAACCGCCAATGTCCCGGGTTTTTTTAGCACCGGGATATGTAACTCAAAACAAATAGTAAACATGATAAATATCCTGTTTTTATTGCTAATGATAGTTTTTGTGATCATGTCAGTTTAAAAACTTTTCATTAAAAAAATATTATCATATATGTATTATAGTGATTATAATATTGAAATTTAGATGTGCAAATTTCAAAAGTCTATCTACCTATTACGGTTCATAAGATACAGCATTGTGACAGACGGATAGACAGCGAAGCCTTAGTTATAGGGTCCCGTTTGCGTATTTTGGTTAAGGAACCCCAAAAAGGACCATTTCTCATGAGAGATATAGAACCACTTACAGTACGGTGGTCCTGAGTGGTTGAGTACTTGAATGTTGGCAAAGATTACTTGAAATGGGCATGGGGTATTTACTTAGGTACTCGTGTCTTGTACTTAAATGTATATTTGGATACACTTGTATGGATGGTTAACTTTTTTATCTGTTTTTTAGAAATTATTTTGTTTCATTTTTATTCTCGCATATTTTCTGTCTTTGCGTTTTGATTTTTAATGAAACTCATCCTTGTTTAAACTAATATAATATAGAGGAAAGATTTGATTGTTTATTTGTTACGATTTAACTCAAAAACTACTCGACGGTTTTTAAAAATTCTGTCACTATCAGAACATATCATACATCTTTACCGAGTAACATAGGCTATATTATATCACAATTTTTGAGGGCAAAGTCGCGGGAAAATTGCTAGTACTTATTTCATAAATTAAGAAAGATGAAAGGTCATTCTACATAATTCGAGTCCAGTAAATCATTTTATGTGTCTCTACGCTCTTTTAAAAACACTCACAGACATCTTGGGAAAAGGGAAATAAAGTCGCTTTATAGCTTTGACATTACCATAACGAAGCTTTATTTTTTGCAATTATTATTCTACTAGCTGCCCGGACAGACATCGTTCTGTCAAAAGTTTTTTTTTAGTATTAAATCCTTCCGTGGACTTTAAGGAACATACAAAAAATAAATTAGCCGAATTTGTCCAGCCATTCTTGAGTTATGCGCTTACCAACATTCAGTTTTATTGATATGTATAGAAAAACCGGTCAAGTGTGCGTTGGAACACGTACGAAAGATTCTCAGTCGGGATGAATTATTAAATGCTTTATCATATATTCCTTGTGCACGCACATTCGCAAATTGAAAAACATATCTTTCTATTCGGAATGAGAAAGGACAAACACCACCCCACACCACGGGATAGACGAGAAAAAAAAAACATCCCGAACTACCCGTGCACCCTCAAAGAACCACCCTAAAGAGCTTATTGCCATCAAACGGGCACAAACCTAAACTCCGAAGCTACTGCTGAGAAATTCCAAATGTCCGATCTGGGAATTGAACCTAGGACCTTATGCTCAGCGGTCGCGCTTGCAACCGCTAGGCCAACGAAACATTTACAATATTGTTATGGATATTTAATCTTTATCGTACGTTAAAAGAAGATTAAAGAAAGAATACGATAATAAAGGCAACATTAAACCTTATATTTAAATCAGATATCTTTGAGGAGATTTTGCGCAAATATGAAGAGAATGTCGGCTTTCATAATCTTTTAAGTTAAATCGGAAGGTGCGTATTTTTTTTGCGAATTTCATTATAATTTCGTGACATACTTTTTTGAGATCTACTTACGCAAGGCGCGTTCCCACTACTCGTATGTCGTGAAGATAAATTTATAGTTGGACGACTGTCGTCTCTAGCTGTTCCCATTATATCGGCTGTTTGTCGTCACATCATCATCATCATTTCAGCCGAAAGACGTCCACTGTTGGACACAGGCCTCCCCCAAGTGTCGCCACATTGACCAGTCCCGTGCGACTCGCATCCAGCGGATCCCTGAAATCTTCACCAGGCCTTCCAATGCTTCCTCCTCCGTTCGCGGCCACCATTCCAGAACTTTTCGGCCATCCGTTCTGCGAGCAACGTGCCCTGCCCACTGCCACTTAAGTTTGGCAATTCTTCGGGCTACGTCGTCACTGTATCGTCAAAATATTTTATCGTTAAACGATTGTCGTATCTAGCTGTAACCATTAGACTGTGACGACATTTTTACTGTTCACGGCAGTCGCCTTGTCATTTGCACATCAGTCGCCTCTACGTCCTTGTCATCAGACGCAATGACGACACATGATTAGCCGTCACGATAAGTCGTGACGCTTTTTTATCGTTACACGACTGTCGTGCGAGCCGCTGGGCTGTTGGGCTTCATCATCATCATCATTACAGCCCGAAAGACGTCCACTGCTGGACATAGGCCTCCCCCAAGAAGGGGGGGGTTTTGCCATAATCGCCACGCTTGGCAGGCGGGTTGGCGATCGCAGTACGGTTGTTACAAAAGCACAGAGAACGCTGCTGCCCATTCTCTGGCAAGTCCCTTAGTCGCCTCTTACGACACCCACGGGAAGATATGGGATGGTGCTATTCTTTGCGTCCGACACCACACAGAACTGGGCTTGGGCTTACTACATTGTTATTAAATGTAGGATCTCGTGGCTAAATCATAACAGCCGCACGGGTTGATATTTACTGCGCCCCTGACCTGACCTGATCCAGATAAATGAAGAATAATAATTGCCTCGTTGGTCTAGCGGTCGTGATCCTGAGTTCGATTTTCAGGTCAGGCACAGTCTTATTGGGTTTTTTTTATTGCTTGCGAGTACTACGCACCTAACCTTTCTGAAGAACCTCACCAATAAGGTTAGTGTATGTCCTTCTACGACGTCTCCTCCCGGCGTTGCCACTCATTCCGCCAGTTATTTTTAAGTCCCATATTATATCATCATCATCATTTCAGCCGAAAGACGTCCACTGCTGGACATAGGCCTCCCCCAAGTGTCGCCACATTAATCGGTCCCGTGCGACTCGCATCCAGCGGATCCCCGAAACTTTCACCAGGTCATCGGTCCACCTAGTGGGAGGCCTTCCAACGCATCGTCTCCCGGTTCGCGGTCGCCATTCCAGAACTTTTCGGCCCCATCGGCCATCTGTTCTGCGAGCAATGTGCCCTGCCCACTGCCACTTAAGTCTGGCAATTCTTCGGGCTACGTCGGTAACCTTGGTTCTCTTGCGGATGTCCTCATTTCTGATTTGATCACGCAAGGAAACTCCGAGCATAGCTCTCTCCATTGCCCTCTGGGTGACTTTGAGCCTTCTGATGAGGCCCATTGTGAGCGGCCACGTTTCGGTCCCGTATGTAATCACTGGCAACACACACTGGTCATAAAACTTTGTCTTGAGACACTGCGGTAAGTTGGACGAGAAGATACCACGCAGCTTCCCGAACGCTGCCCAGCCGAGTCGGATTCGACGATTGACCTCTTTCTCGAAGTTAGACCTACCCAACTGGACCGTTTGTCCCAGGTAGACAAAATCGTCTACAACTTCGATAGTAGAGTCTCCGATCTTGATAGGAGTGGGTGTTACATGGGCATTCAACATGACCTTGGTTTTGTCCATGTTCATTTTAAGACCCACTCTTTCGGAAGCTCTACTGAGGTCATCGAGCATTGTACTGAGGTCCTCCATGGTCTCAGCCATGACCACTATATCGTCGGCAAATCGAAGGTGAGAGATGTACTCGCCATTGATGTTGATGCCTAGCCCTCTCCAGTCCAGAACCTTGAGGATATCTTCCAGTGCAGCGGTGAACAGTTTCGGAGATATGACGTCTCCCTGTCTCACACCTCGCTGCAGAAGGATAGGTTCCGAGGTCTGGTCCTGAAGTCGGACTGACATGGTGGCGTTTTTGTACAAACACTTCAGCACCTCGATGTACCGATAATCAATTTGGCACCGTTGGAGAGACTGCAGTACAGCCCAAGTCTCGATCGAATCGAAGGCTTTCTCATAGTCCACAAACGCTAAACAGAGAGGCAGGTTGTACTCTTCGGTCTTCTGTATAACCTGTCGCAGCGTATGTATGTGGTCTATGGTGCTAAAGCCTTTACGGAATCCGGCTTGTTCGGGAGGCTGAAAATCGTCAAACCTGCGCGCGAGACGATTCGTGATGACTCTTGAAAACAACTTGTAGACATGGCTTAGAAGTGAGATGGGCCTATAGTTCTTCAACCGGGCATTGTCGCCCTTTTTGAAGAAGAGTACCACCACACCCCTGCACCATGCCTGAGGCGTTTTGCCCTCGAGTATGACGGAACCAAACAGCTTCTGAAGGGCCTTAAGTACCGGTTTTCCACCCGCCTTCAGAAGTTCGGCCGTAATTCCATCATCACCCGGTGCCTTGTTGTTTTTAAGCTGTTTCAGAGCCATCCTAATCTCGTACAGGCTGATGTCCGGGATGTCTTCGGTGTAGTGTCGGGTCAGTCTAGCTCTTGGGTCATTCGCTAGATTTACAACGGGTTTCCTGGTTGACGTGTACAACTACCCATAAAAACTCTCGATCTCCCTCAGTAGCTCCGGTTTGGCGGATACGATTCTGCCATCGTCGGTCTTCAGTTTCGTGAGCTGGCTCTGCCCAATAGCCAGATCTCTTGCAAATACCTTTGAGCCTTTATTCCGCTCAATGGCGTCTTTAATACGCTCGGTATTAAAGCGGCGGAGGTCGCTCTTCAAGGATTTAGAGATCTGTCTATTGAGCTGCCGGTATTTCCACGCGTCTTCTGAAGACTGCAGGATCATCTCACGCCGTTCCTTCATGAGCTTGAGAGTATGATCAGAGAGTTTTTTGTTCTTCTGTGTACGACGCGTCTTGAAGAACTTAGACCCTGTCGTATGGACAGTTTCCACGAATCCATCGTTGCATTCGTCCACTGAGCTTCCTAGGCACTCGAAAAGATTCTGGAGTTCAAGCTGAAAGCTCTCGGGGTTTTGGATCTGGATCTGTGCTGGTCGGAGCGTAGACTTCATCAGTCGAGACCTTTCTAGCTTAATATTGATTATATGGGGTAGCGTATTATATGGGGTGACCCTATTGCCATCAACCGTGGCTGCTACTTAATAATAAAATTCCTGATAAAAAAAAACCAATAACACTTTGCTCGACCCGGGAAAACAGACGGCTCCCTACAGACTCTGAAAATAGCATACCTTCGGCAAAAACCTGGTACTAACATCATGGTCGTGACCTTTCTGGCAATGACCGTTGAATAAACAAAGCAAAACAGACTCACTAGTCTTCACAAATAATTTAGTGTAAATATACGTCAATTACGACGAAAAACGCCATAGAAACGTCAAGAACCTATAAAAATGTATAACAAACATTTTTATGATTTAACTCGAGGAATCGTACGCAGTTTTTTTATAATTTAGAAGTTATGGTGTAGAAATATACCTTTGTATTATTGGGATTCCGTAGTCTAAGAAAAAAAAATTCGTGGCTAAAAAATAACAGCTCTCGGGTCGAGCTTCAGCTTGACCTGGCTGCTTGGTCCGTGGTACCGAGTATCCTCCGCGCCTTGGAAAATACCGTCGTTGGTCCCGGCTTTCATTTGTAAATCTTTGACAGTTGTAACAGGTAGTCAGTGGCAAGGGATATGATCGTATTATCCAGTACCAACTGGTTGTGGAGGTCAGATAGGCAGTCGCTCCATGTGGAATACTGGTATTAGGCTGCATACGGATAGACTGGAAGCTGACCCCAACATAGTTAGGAAAAGGCTCGGCAGATGGTGATGATTATCAAGCCTTGTTCTACACACTGCTGCTTCAATCCCGCGATAGTTTGTGTGGTATGTGTCCGTTTTTAAATGTGTTTTTGAATAATAAAAGTTCAAAAAAAGGTCCTCTCTTTTGTGCCAGTGTCTCCTGGTCCGTGCGAGTCCCAACCAGATCTTACAAGCGATCTTCTGAATGTTAACCACCTATTAGGATGTTGGTCTTTTTTTTTACTGATGGGAAGGCATCAAATGACCCTTCCTACTCTGGGCGGAGCAAAAGGGAGTGTCAGACTTGTACTGACTAAAACCCATCCATGTTCCTTCTTAGCCTTTTGTGTTCCAGGGCCACGGTATCTCTTTTAAACTGTCGCGTAGCCCTGGCAGGCATCGGCACTCTAGGACCCCTTCCTATTCGCTGATATCTCCTTGAGGCGCGCGTGGAACACGAACGCGTCGTCGACGACACGGCCTGTCGTCATAAGACGGGCGGACGGTCTGTGAGTTAGCGCAATACTCACCGTCCACAGTCCCGCGTTGGATGTTGGTCTAGAACACTTCTTCTACCGGATCTCAGTAATAATCATTCGGTGATGTGAAAATTATTTCTCAGACAAATGTTGTCACTTTGTGTCCGTAGTTTGGTCTGTCTGTGTGTATCTGTTAATTGGTATAAGAAACCCTGTTTAAATATTCACAGAATACGCTTTTTAGTGTATAACCAAAGGGAAAAAATATACTTTTTGTTTTTCCGATACAGAACCCTTAGTGCGCGAGTCATATTCACACGTGGCCGGTTTTCATTACTAAGAAGTAACGACGCGGAAATATTCTTTTCTATTTTTCCAGTTAATTAACTTGGATACGACTGTATAAATGGTTAATGGGTTATTCAAATTGTTTGTTAATGGCTTTTGATATTTAAGTCAAGGTATTATGATTATATAGTAATAATAAATATTAAGATAATTAATATTAAGATTATAATGATATAGTAAAGAATACAACCATCCCATATCTTCCCGTGGGTGTCGTAAGAGGCGACTAAGGGATTTGTGCCAGAGAATGGGCAGCAGCGTTCTCTGTGCTTTTGTAACAACCGTACTGCGATCGCCAACCCGCCTGCCAAGCGTGGCGATTATGGCAAAACCCCCCAAAATGTCAATGTGGCGACATTTGCGGGAGGCCTATGTCCAGCAGTGGACGTCTTTTGGGCTGAAATAATGAATGATGAATGATGATTATGATTAATGTGGATTTCTGGAAATACGTCTCTACTTTTTTCTAGAATAAAAAAAAAACAAGGAATAACGCATACACTGAAATAAGTGATTAAGCATTGCAACACTTGATTTTTTTTGGTTACTGCACTTATTATTTATCAAGTAAAAAACATAGCACGTAGCAGGAGAGAGAAAGAAGTGGCAACATATGGAGGAGGCCTTTTTTTCAAGAGGGGACCTTTTTTACGGATGGGAAATATCAAATGACCCCTCCCGCTCTGGGCGGAGCGGAAGGGAGTGTCAGACTTGTATTGACTAAAACCTATCTATGTTCCTTCTTAGCCCTTTGTGTTCCAGGGCCCAGGTATCTCTTTCGAACAGTCCTGCAGCTCTGGCAAGCATCGGCCCTCTCGGACCCCTTCCGATTAGCTGACATCTTTTTCTTTACCCGAAGAGAGGTCCTTAATAATTACTCTTAAGAAGTTTTATTTTTGTCTTGTATTTTTGTTTTGTATTATGTTTAAACAAACGGCTTTTTTAAGCGTAAAAATAACTAACAGTCAACACAAACGTTTACAAATATTTCTGAAGAAATCACCACTAATGTCAGAGTATTTTGCGTTTTACAAACTAACCTATACAGCAGACTCTTACAAATAACCCTTCTAAAACATAGATGCCATTCTTCTAACATCAACAAACACCCACTAAAAACAAATGACCATCACATAAAATCAATTTATAATCATTACACTTTACGACATTTCATAAAAACTTTCAAGTCCTTATTTTCCGAAATGACTGGACCGATTTCAATGAAAGTTATTACGCATCATCATCATCATCATCATCATTTCAGCCGAAAGACGTCCACTGCTGGACATAGGCCTCCCCCAAGTTTCACCACATTGACATAACATGGGGGGTTTTACCATAATCGCCACGCTTGGCAGGCGGGTTGGCGATCGCAGAACGGTTGTCAAAAAAGCACAGAGAATGCTGCTGCCCATTCTCTGGCAAGTCCCTTAGTCGCCTCTTACGATACCCACGGGAAGATATGGGATGGTGCTATTCTTTACGTCCGACACCATACAGAGCATATTACGCATAAGCAGGATAAATAGGTCTAAAAAGTTACTAATACATTTTCGGAAAATAGTAAAATTAAAATAGTAAGTAAATAGTAGGTATTACAGCTAAATAAGACCGATTATAAATTATCCATAGATCTCCATCTCCATCTCCAATTATCTTTTTTTTAAAGACATTTTGAAAATATTTTTAGTAACTTTTTAGACCTATGTATCCTGCGTATGCGAATGAAGTTTCATAAAATTCGGTTCAGTCATTTCGGAAAATAAGGACTTCAAAGTTTGTATGAAATGTCGTAATGCGTAAACGGTCTTAAACCCTATTTGCTAAATCGAGCATTAATTCTCACACACCCCCCTATCAGTGTCACCATGACATATTTACGAACCGTGTAGTAAATATCAATTTCCTGTGACACCATTTTGTGACGTCATTTGACGTTATCCTATATAATACTGCTATAGACGTCGACTTCTATCGACGTAGATTTAGGGTATAAGGGATGGGTGTGTGTGTGTGTGTAAGGAGTAATCTTTTTTTATCGTGTTTTCACAAGAACATGGTGAGATTTGATTTATATGTAAAAGGGTAGATAAGTTGAACATTTTGTAATTGCAAAAGGTTCGTTATTGAATAACCATAGTTCGCTCGTTGGTTGTAAGCGTGAGGTTTCTAGTTTCTTTTTGGTTTTTTCGTACGCTTCTCAGTAGCAGCCATAGAGCCAGGATTGTGCTCGGTTGATGAAAATGGGTACGCCCCTTATTACATGGTAATAGTACCTACATCCTACACAAGTACTATTAGGTATTCTTTTGCTTAACCTTTCGAGATGTTACAAATAAAAAAAACTAAAGAAAACTTGTTACTAAGTATATACGACGACGTTTCTTCCCTAAGTATATTAATTCAAAATAAAGATCAAGATAATTCAGAAACATGTCCCTTTTATTCGTATATATAAATTGCTCTAAAAGCCAAACCAGCCACGTGTTTTATGTTAAACAGTTTTAGTAAATTAGACTGTTATTATAATTGACGTTGTTCGCATTAAATAGTTACATCCAACGCAACTAGATGGCGTTGCTCAACCGATAATGTGTGCAGCAAAAGGGTTTGATGGAAGTTAGTTCTATCAGCCCAAGCTAGATGGCGTTGTTGAAATACGTCACTAAACTGAATCTCGGTGTTAAGATTTTTACTATTAGATATAGGTCTCTCAGTGCATTTTTTTTGTGTGTGTTTGAATCAAGGATTGAGATAACTTCACAAATCTAATTAATAAACTTACTGTCCGGTATCAAAAGTTGTTTTCTTTACACGATATCCGCGCAGCAAAGTACATGGTCCTTCGAGCCGGATCAGTGAAGTGAAGTGAGTTCCAGACAGTGTTGTGTGGACTCTTGGCGTAGAAACCAGGGTGGATCGCCCTGAAGCGCCGCATACCCAAGCTGGTGTGCACAGTGAAGTGACCTGCTGCTGCTGTAAGCTGTTGGCGTGGACCAGCATCTGGAGTTGGCGCAGGGCGCCAGGTGGAGTGAACACCATCGACGTGAGAGTGGAGCAGGGCGAACTGGTCCGAACAATTGGACCACATCAGCACCAGCTGAGCAAGGCGCAGGGCGCCAGGTTTACACCTGGGTTTCATCAGGTGACGCAAGTGATTCAGTGGTAGTGAAGTGAGGTTATTGAAGGCAAAATCGTGAGTACATTTATCATATATATTTGCAAGTCGTGTCTTCTGCAGATAGAAAAAATCGCCTGAAAAGGGTTAAATCAGACTTTAGTAGTTGATTCATTCATAAGTTTATTTTACTGTGGTATCTGGTGTTAAATATTTGGTATAAGACAGCGATTATTTATGTGAAAGTAGTTAACATGTTTTCTTTGGTCATTTAAGTAGATAATATTTTATAAAATAATTGTATATAACGTCTTACAGCTACTTCGTCGTCTTACACTCACCTTTTCATTTGATTGATTTTGACAGCTTTAATAAAAATGGAGGCTTTGTATAAATTGCAAATCAACACAAAGCTTCTTATTGAAAAGGCTCAGATTAACTTTAAAAAAACGCCTAAAGACAGAATAACTAAAACATATGTAGAGACTAGACTAGAAGCTTTTGAGGCTCTGTGGAAAGAGTTTTCGTCTACTCACAAAGATATAATACAGAACGTCACAGACACTCAGCGAGAATCTGATAAATATTTTGTAAAAGGTGATTATGATACCACTGAAGAAACTTACATTGTGCATAAGACGCATTTAAAAGACGTTTTAAATAAATTTTGCGATAGTATGTCAGATCAAATCCCAAGGTCAAATGTCGACCACGCAATATCAAATAATGTTAGGTTACCAAAGATAAATATTCCAAAGTTTTCGGGTAACTATGCAGAGTGGGCAACATTCAAAGATTTATTTACATCTTTGATACATAGTAATACTAGTTTAGAAAACGTGCAAAAAATGCATTACTTAAAGGGCTTATTGTCCGGAGAAGCAGAACAACTTGTTAGACATATTGCGGTTACTTCAGACAATTACAAGGAATGTTGGTCGTTGCTGCATAGTAGATATAATAATAAGAGATTTCTAGCCAATTGTTTATTAAAGCGCTTATTGAGTCAGAGTAATGTGACAGAATGCTCAAATAGTCTTAAAGGTTTACTAGATACCACGATGGAATGTCTTAATGGCCTGAAAAATCTCGGAATTGATGTTAGCACGTGGGACTGCATAATTGTCTTCATAGTCGGTTCCAAACTTGATGCTGAGTCACGGAAGCAATGGGAGACTAAAATTAGCTCTAATGATGAGTTAACCGTGCTCTCAGAATTCAGAGATTTTTTGGAAGCCAGATTTCGTGCACTTGAGTTTTTAGACACTAAGTCAAGTAAACCTAAAGCTGTTCATCATATAGTTAGTAGCGACAGTAAGGCTGCTGAAACAACTTGTCCATTCTGCAAAGAAAATCACAAAATTTCCAATTGTAAGAAGTTTGCTCAAGAGAGTTACGAATCTCGTCATAGCTTTGCGCAAACCAGGCGCTTGTGTTATAATTGTTTAAACCCGAATCACTCCATTAAGTTTTGTCGACAAACTGCGACATGTCGTATATGCAAGCGAAGGCATCACTCACTTCTACATCCAAACTCGGTCTCAAACTCCACAGTTAATGACAGCTCTAATACAGCAGCTGAAGTTAAATCAGCGGTGTCTAGTGTTCAGGCATCGTTATCAGAGAGCAAACCATCAACTTCAAATATAGTTTCTCATTTTTCTAAGGGATCAGTACCTACCCAAGTTTTGTTAGCTACTGCTCTTGTCGAAGCACAGACAAGAAGTGGCTCTACACAACTGCTGAGAGTGCTATTAGATCAAGGATCTCAGGCATCATTCATAGCAGAATCAGCAGTGCAGCTGCTTGGACTTAAGAAGCAGCCGACCAAGTCGGTTATATCCGGAATAGGCGGTGAGAGAAGCGCTTTTGCTTCAAGGTTTACAGTCACGATGACTATTCACTCACGCTTAGATCCAAATTTTAGTGTACAAGTCCATGCTTTTGTGTTAGGTACCATTACGTCAGTTTTACCCTCAGATAAATTAGAACAGACCTATTGGCCCGAGCTAAAGGGGTTAACTTTAGCCGATCCAGAGTTCCATACGCCAAGCAAGATAGACATCTTACTAGGTGCGGAAATATATGGTCAAGTTCTTAGAGATGGTTTAATTCAAGGTCCACCAAACTTACCGGTAGCTCAGAATACTGCCCTGGGTTGGATCCTTTCTGGACAGATATCATCAAGTCATGATTCTATTCATTGTCATCACATCAGTCACAGCAGCTCGGATCAGGCTGATGACAACGCACTTTTGCGACAGTTTTGGGAAATAGAGTCTATTATCCCTGATAAGAAGATCCTTTCGGAGGAAGACCAACGATGCGAGGACATTTATGCACAAACCACGTGCCGTGATGAGGAAGGTCGCTATGTGGTTAATCTTCCCTTCCGCGATCTAGATCCGCAATGTCAATATGGGAGTTCGAGAGATCTCGCAGTAAAAAGATTTCGACTTCTTGAAAATAAATTCAAGAGGAATCCGGAAGTCAAACGTCGATACTCAGAGGTGTTCCAAGAATACATCGACCTTGGTCATATGAAGCCTGTACCCGATGATGAGCGTAATATGAATACAGCTGTTTATCTGCCACATCATGCCGTGGTACGTGAAGACAAAACAACAACCAAGGTTCGAATAGTGTTCGACGCTTCAATGAAAGGGTTGAATGGAGTATCTCTCAACGACGATCTCATGGTTGGTCCCATGTTGCAACCTCCGTTACGCCATATCATTATGAGATGGAGAATGCATCCCATAAGTCTCTGTGCCGATATTATAAAAATGTACAGACAGGTGAAGGTTTCTCCCGAACATGCAGAGTTTCAGCGAGTAGTGTGGCGCGACGATCCAGAATCTGAAATAAAAGAGTACAAATTAGTAAGAGTTACATTTGGTACAGCAGCGGCTCCTTACCTGGCAGTGAAGTCCTTACAGCAGGTGGCAGTTGATGCAGGCGGAGGTCATCCTGAAATATGTGATATCATAAAATATGAGTTTTATGTAGATGATTTAATGACAGGATGTCAAACAGTTGAAGAAGGTCTACACATACATAGAAAATTAACAGAGATACTCACCAAAGGTCAATTTCAACTGCAGAAATGGGTTAGCAGCTGCGATGAGCTAAACAAGAGAATTCAAGACCATACAGTAGCAAGGGTAACACAGAATGAGAACGAGGAGCCGAGAAAGA
This sequence comes from Cerastis rubricosa, assembly GCA_949152445.1. Taxonomy (NCBI): domain Eukaryota; kingdom Metazoa; phylum Arthropoda; class Insecta; order Lepidoptera; family Noctuidae; genus Cerastis; species Cerastis rubricosa. The sequence continues at coordinate 11,415,463 of OX424548.1, read as the reverse complement.
ATATTAAGTTAGACTCAGTTATCAAAATTTTAGGAATTTCGTGGGATCGTGAGAGTGACAAATTTAAATATTCAGTACATCTTGATCCACAGCAGACTCCAGTCACCAAGAGAAAGGTAATCTCTGACATCGCTCGCCTGTTCGATCCGCTCGGCTGGCTGGCACCTTGCATCGTTACTTCCAAAATATTCATCCAAAAGCTTTGGCTTGCTGGCCTGGGATGGGATGAAGAACTAACTCCGGAACTCTTATCAGAATGGGAAACTTACCGTTTAAGCCTTGTGGAGACGAACAAGTTCAGCATCCCCAGATGGAGTAACACAAAATCCGACGATCTATTGGTAGAGTTACATGGTTTCTGTGATGCGTCGATTGCGGCTTATGCCGCTGTAGTGTATATTAGAGTCATCGATGCTCACAAAACCATTCATGTTAGTTTAATCACCTCTAGAACCAAGGTTGCACCAGTCAAGCAGCAGTCAGTTCCACGTTTAGAGCTGATGGGAGCAGTGTTGCTGTCTGAACTTATTTCTGAAGTCGCTGAAGTAATGAGAATTGCACCTCCTCAAATACATGCCTGGACTGACTCATCAGTAGTTTTGGCATGGCTTAGTAGACATCCCAGTCACTGGACTACTTTCGTTGGAAACAGAGTGTCTACCATTCTCTCGCACGTCGACAACTCACATTGGGCTCATGTGCAATCTACGCATAACCCTGCAGATTTAGCTTCCAGAGGAACAACACCAGAAGAACTTGTATGCAGCTCACTGTGGAGTCAAGGACCTTCATGGCTCCATGATGAAACAATCGAATACACAAGACCAAAGTCAATTGTTACTAACACGGAGCAAAGATCTGTCAAGGTTCACATTGTTACTGAACCTCCTCGGGATGATCTTTTCTGGACTAGGTATTCATCATTACAAAGGTTAGTTCGGGTTATAGCGTACTGCAGAAGAGTTTTGAGTTGGAGGAAACAATCACATGCTGAAAGGAGATTTGAAATGTATCTAACTAAGGAAGAAATAGGAGAAGCAACAAAAGCGTGTATAAAACTTGTTCAAACTCAAGAGTTTTCCGAAGAAATAAAGGATATAAGGAAAACAGGAAGCGTGAGAGCAAAAAGCAAGCTTAAAAGTCTCTGTCCAGTCATCGATGACGAAGGCGTTCTCCGTGTCAGTGGACGCATTAGCAATGCTAATTTAGATGAGACTGTCAAACATCCCATCATCCTACCATCTAACAGTCACTTCACCAATCTAGTGATTGACGAAGCCCATAAGAGAACATTACATGGGGGACCAACATTAATGTTGAGCCAGCTGCGTGCGAGGTATTGGATCCTTTCCGCCAAAACAAAGGTTAAGGCTCACGTTCACAAATGTGTAAAGTGCAGGCGGTATTCGGCAACTATTCAAACCCCACTTATGGGTCAGTTACCGTCCAGTCGAGTCACTCCTGCAAGACCATTCCTAAAAAGTGCTTCGGCATTTAGTCGCTGCGGAAAATTCTTCTGTGGCTGTAGAGATTAAGGAGTGGTTAGGCAACAACAGCACTTCATGGCACTTCATTCCGCCTCATTCCCCTAATTTTGGGGGCTTATGGGAGGCGGGGGTGAAATCGACAAAATTCCACCTCAAACGCGTATTGGGCAATTCCACTCTTACGTTTGAAGAAATATCAACACTTTTGTGTCAGGTAGAAGCTTGCCTTAATTCCAGGCCGTTATCAATGATGCCTGATAATCCCATAGATCCCACTCCTTTAACACCAGGTCATTTCCTGATAGGTGAGCCTCTGATAGCAGTGCCTGAGCGTAATTATGAGAGTTCAAACATCGGCAATCTGAGACGTTGGCAGGTTACACAACGCATGTTACAAGACTTTTGGAGGCGTTGGTCAAATGAGTACTTGGTTCATTTGTTACAGCGTTATAAATGGAACAAAAATATTCCAGAACCAAGTATCGGGGATGTTGTTTTAGTCAAGGAGGATAACTTACCTCCTGCCCGTTGGCTTTTGGGCAAGGTAGTAGACAAGCACCCTGGTTTAGACAAGGTTACACGAGTGGTGACTCTCAAGTGTAATGGATCGTCTATTAAACGACCTACATCAAAGTTGTGCATTTTGCCAATTGCAAAGTAATGTAAACTTTGTATAAGTAGTTTTTAAGTTTGTTAAGCTATTTCGTTAGTGTAAGTTAGATAAGTTTATACAGTCCACAAGATATTGTAAGTTTTTTTTTCATGGAATAAGTACCTTTCATTAATTATTGTTGTAAGTTTGAGCTATCACTTGTCGTTGCACACGTAATTTTTTCGTTAAGTTTAAGCCCTTGACCTCATGGTGGGCGGTTTTTTGTGTAATGAAGGACATATCATTATGTCCTTGGTGGGCGGTATGTTCGCATTAAATAGTTACATCCAACGCAACTAGATGGCGTTGCTCAACCGATAATGTGTGCAGCAAAAGGGTTTGATGGAAGTTAGTTCTATCAGCCCAAGCTAGATGGCGTTGTTGAAATACGTCACTAAACTGAATCTCGGTGTTAAGATTTTTACTATTAGATATAGGTCTCTCAGTGCATTTTTTTTGTGTGTGTTTGAATCAAGGATTGAGATAACTTCACAAATCTAATTAATAAACTTACTGTCCGGTATCAAAAGTTGTTTTCTTTACACGATATCCGCGCAGCAAAGTACAGACGTCACACTCCGACCAAAATAATGCCTTATTCTGATAAAATTGGGTCTAGTATTACAAAAAAGCATGTCGCTTATAATGACACAACGACAAATGTTGTATCTTAACTGTGTTTCGAGATTCACGTGTAAGTGAAGATTTTCCTTCAGTCTATCAGAAAATTCTGCGTGATAACTGCCTGTTGAGAAATCGAACCCAGGATGTTCGATTTCTGGGCAAATCGTTATTGGGTTATCCATCAAGAATAACTTAGTAGCTGGAGGTCTACTCTCTTTCTTCGAAACGTAACTTCGGCAACGAACGTAAATTAAACGTTGTTACGTTTGTGCCTCTAATCTATATCGTTTGCGGACGCACACAAGAAGTTCGAATTCACAGACAATTAACGTGAACGAATGTATTAAATGTTATTGTGTGCGTCCACAAATGATATAGAATAAGGTCACAAACGTAACAACGTTTAATTTTCGTTCGTTGCCGAAGTTACGTTTCGGAGAAAGAGAGTAGACCTCCTGTCACGGAGTCAGGATCTGTGCCCGGTTGATGGCAATGGGCTCGCTCCCTATTACATGGGACTTAAACATAATTGGCGAAATGTGGGTGGACTATTACGTACATCTCTGCCTAAACCTTCCGGCATTATAATATTTATGGTAATATCAACCTTCTGGCATAATAATTATCGTAGATCTACAACTTTCACCTACTGCTGGATATCATCATCATCATTCATCATCATTTCAGCCGAAAGACGTCCACTGCAGCTGGACATAGGCCTCCCCCAAGGATGGGGGGTTTGGCCATAATCGCCACGCTTGGCAGGCGGGTTGGCGATCGCGCTACAGTTGTTACAAAATCACAGAGAAAGCTGCTGCTCAGAGTCTGGTAAGTCTCTTAGTCGCCTCTTACGACACCCACGAGAAGATATGGGATGGTGCTATTCTTTACGTCCGACACCATACAGAGAATACCTGCTGGATATAGGCCTCTCTTTTTTGTGCCAATCTCCACGTTCATATGCCAGACGCATTCAGGGTTTAATTTTTCGGCTTTGTTCAAAATTGTTTGCGTAAAAATCAGAGGCGCCAAAGGTTGTGTGAATACAAATAATAAACGTTAGCATTAAAGGGTTTTAATATTTTTTTCTACTTTGTGAGGTTCATTTAAATAGCTAACCTTTTATCTTGTTGATTATTTTATATCAGGGGTGTTAAAGGTTGTGTGATAAAATATAACAACAAAAAAAAGATTAGCTTGGAACTTTTGCCAAAATTGGTTTAATTTTTAGTTATTCCGTGTCTTTAACACTAATATTCTAATGATGTTAAGAGCGCTTGCGCCTTGAGACATTTCATACAAACTTTCAAGTCTTTATTTTCCGAAACGAACATAGATCTAAAAAGTTACTAAAAACATTTTCGAAAAATACTGTCACAGCAAAATTAGACCGATAATAAATATAGAAACAGAAATTTCCAAATTACCTTTTTTGAAAAAGACATTTCGAAAATGTTTTTTAGTAACTTTTGAGACCTATGTATCTTACATTTGTGTATTGTAAAATGTTTCAAAATGACTGAACTTATTTTAATGAAACTTATTAAAATAAGTTCAGTCATTTTGAAACATTTTCTTTTTTTTTTCGGACTTGAAAGTCTGTATGAAATGCCGTAAGGCGTAAGCGCTCTTAAGTTTGGATTAAGGGAGTAATGTTTGGAAAAACCGATCCGATACCGATGCATCTTTCATTAAATAGAATCTACATTATTCCTTAGTATAAATTAATATTGTAGTCCATGACGCTTATAAAAGCAGATCCTTCCCGTGGAATAACTTCCAACCACAAAACAAGTGAAGCCACTGGTAAAACGACCGTAATTTTCCGTCTTTCCGAGCCAGTTTAAAAATATCACCGTAAATCATGGAGATCCCTTTCTTACTTTAAAAATGAATGCTCAATTCTTCACGAACAATTACCTTTCCTTCCGCCAAAACGTAGGTACTTCATTATAGAATTTGGTAAGGGTTGTCGCAGAAAGGCAGGACCGAGTAATTTCTCGTACGTAAAAGGTTGGCAAACAGGCGAGAGGGCCACGTAATGAAAAATGATTACTACCTCTGCTTTTAGTCACCTCCTCCAAAACCATGAATTGGGATACGTTTTACAGCATCGTTAACGCTGCTGATGTAAGGTTGTCAATACCCGCGGGCCTGAGGACGGTGAGTAATGGGCTAGCTCACTGTCCGTCCGTCTTATGACGTCAGGACGTGTCTCGTGTACGTGTTCCACGAGTGCCTCAAGGAGATGTCAGCTAATCGGAAGGGGTCCAAGAGGGCCGATGCGTGCCAGGGCTGCGGGACTGTTCGAAAGAGATACCGTGGGCCTGGAACACAAAGGGTTATGAAGGAACATGGGTGAGTTTTAGTCAATACAAGTCTGACATTCTGTTCCGCTCCGCCCAGAGTGGGAGGAGTCATTTGATGACTTCCCATCCGTAAAAAAAATATGGTTGTCAGTGCCCCCAGGGTGTTTATAAATAAACTAGCTGTCCCGCGCAACTTCGTCTCCGTCACATTTTCCCCGTTTTCGCAACACATTTCATTACTGCTCCGCTCCTATTGGTATTAACGTGATGATATATAACCTATAGCCTTCCTCGATAAATGGGCTATCTAACACTGAATTTTTTTTTCAAATCGGACTAGTAGTTCCTGAGATTAGCGCGTGCAAGCAAACAAACAAACTCTACAGCTTTATAATATTGGTATAGGTTTACACTGTAAATTACCGGATATCTTGCGCAATGATCGCCGATCATGGCTCACTTGCAACAGCGTCGAAATATCGGGAAGTCACAATAATTGAAAATCACGAAAGATATCAAGTAACTGACAGAGCAAGTTTGGCCATGACATAATGCAGTCGCTTACTAGGCCGTAGAGGACGGAGATAAATCTTAAGGGGTACGAGGAACAGGGTGTAAAGTTCCTCATCCCCATAGAAAAGTGAAGATCTTCCGTCTCGACAGGTGTTATGTCTGGTGGGCAACTGCTCGACAGTTGTTGTCGGGTTTACCTATATAGTCTTAAGTCGATGTAAACTTTGCTTACGAGATTCAGACCAGTAAAACTGTCAAAGATCTACAAATGACAGCCGGGACCAACGGTTTAACGTGCTTTCCGAGGCACGAAGGAGACTCAGTATGTAATTATGGTCACCCATCGACGGACCGACTTCGGCAAGCACGGCTTAATCTTATAGTTCGACCCAAGCGGCTGTTCTTATTTAGCCATAAGCTCCTCAATCGGCTAGACAGCACCATCATCATCGTACGCCCAGGGCCCACATTTCGCCAGTCATGTTTAAGTCCCATTTATTAGAAAGCGAGCATATTGCCATCAACCGGGCACAATCCCAGAAGCCGCTGTGTCTGCTATTGAGAATTTCCCTTTACTACGATTATCATTGCATAATTCATTACATCCAAAGCAGAATCTCTTGTCATAAGTACAGCCATCTGGCCTTGCCAGTTTCCCGATAAAGTGATATAAGCCTGCCATTAAAAAAGGCGAGTAAATCAACGTTATACGATACTCTGACCTACATTTTGAGATTTTCCTTAACGAAAACTCAATTACAATTTCTTTGACCAGAGTCCTTTTACTCGGCTTCTACGCTTGCTGTCATTAAAATTATGGTTTATTTGGCGGTGCCCTATTTTTAGATAGCATTTCAACTTTTCGTAAATTATTTTAGCGTGGCGAATCATCGAAAAATAATAAATATGCATTGATATAACGCAGTTTTCACTGTCGCAAGCGCTACCACTAAGCCTGAGGTCCTATATAGGGTTATTGGTAATTAGTCACCGATACCTAAACACGTGCTTATACTCATGATAACAAACAACTTTCTAAAAGAAAAAAAAAAATATTTTCATTCACATTTATCACAAGCTGGTAGGCCAAAAGCGCGCGCGCGCGAATTTCATACTGCTGTTGTATTATTGTCATAAAAGTGAATGACTATTAGGCCAACAGCGCGCGCGCGCGAATTTCATACGGCTGTTGTATTATTGTCATAAAAGTGAATGACTATAAAAAATTGTTTCTTTGGAAAAGTTTTTTTGTTATCATGAGTATAAACACGTGTTTTAATATCGGTCACTAATTACCAGTCACCCCATATATGATTACCTGGTCGAGCGTATCGTTATTGGCTTTTCCATCATTTCTTGCCGCCAATTACTTATGACTTAAACTTAACTGGCAAATGTTGGCGTATCATTGCTCGATATTATAAGCCTATAGCCTTCCACGATAAAACGACTATCCAACACTAAAATACTAGGTGTTGTTTTGCATCCTCGTCAAATTGAAGGAGGTAACTATGCTAATGATTCTCGTCCCGAATCAATAATAAAATGGGCAGGTTTTTTTTTTTATTTTTCTATTTACGGAAACGGTATGTGTGTACCACCCGTGTTTTAAATGCGGACCGTCTGATCTTTGCCTTATAACCTCGCTTACACATCTACAAAAAATCTCAAACGTTTATTCGATAATTTCTTATTCCCTAACCACGTTATGAGGGTCATTCTGAAATACTGACAACTTTTAACAACAAAAAAAGCAGTGTTTTTTAATAATTAAATAGGTGCAGTAATTTATATTGATTATTTATGTCTTTTGTTACAATATCCTGAATTTTGACTAGGATGCAAAACAACACCTTGTATAATTTTTCAATTCAACCAAACAAACTTTTCAGCATTATAATATTATCACTAGCTTCTGCCCGTGACTTCGTCCGCGTGGATTAGTTACTTTGGGCTAACGCTAACTTTAACCCGCGACTCTGTTTACGTTGAAGGTGAAAATATGTATTTTAAAATTATACGCACGTTAAGGAGCTAGTTTAGGTACCTACATCACACATCATATTTTGCTGCGATGTTATTTAAAAAACTGCGATATCTCCTAGGATATTCATTTTAATCAAATGATGGAAAAGGCAATTTTGTTTTAAATTAAATACGTGTATTAGATAACGTATTTATTTTGGATAAGGATTAATATCATATTTTTTTTTTGTAAAAACACCTTTGCAAATAATGCATTATTTTAGAAAAAAATTGGTTAGCTTAAAAAAAGGTTACAGTGAGCCAACCTCAAAATATAAACATAATTATGTTGTTGGTGACTTTTTTTTTGAACTTTTAATGGGGAACAATTCTGTCATGATTTTTGCGAAACTTTAACCGTTTACGCAGCGGAAGCTCTCAAAAGGAAAAAAAAAAACGATTTTGAAATATTCTTCATTGGTGCTCCTATTCGAATGATAATATATAGCTTATAGCCTTCCTCGATAAATGGGCTTTCTAACACTGAAATAATTTTTCAAATCGGACCAGTAGTTCCTGATTAGCGCGTTCAAGCAAACAAACAAACAAACTCTTCAGCTTTATAATATTGGTATAGTATAGATTAAGTATAGAAGTATAAATAACAGTAACAGTTGTACTAACTTTCCTAAGCCCGCCAGCCCTAACCCCCTACAGCACAGTTTAGCCCAACTGTTTGCGGGAGCGTATAGTCCCCGGACGATTAAACGCACAATTGCACACAGCCAGAACTATCCACTTGCATACGTAGTTACTGGCAAAGATGGCGGCACGAACGAGTATTCGGTGACTGTTTTTCTTTGAATGTTGTGGAAAAGAAAACTCTGTTTTAAGTTTTCAAACTTCGACAGAAAATGGAACATTTATGATCTCACTTTTGTGCCCGGCTGGCACGGATTAATAAAACTTTCGAGATATATGCAACGCAGATTTATTTATTTTAGGTAAGCCTACAATTGTTTACACCAAACATTTCATTTAAGGTACACAAAATACATTTATAAGTGCAAGATTACTTACAGGCTAACACCACATGCACTATTTTATTTATATTATGTTATATATTTTCATAATTGCAATATATTTTGAATTAAAATTGATAATTGACAGATTTTGGAAATTGTGTAAAAAGACAATTATCTCAATTTTTATAAATGGTCAGCTAAGCATGTTTTCTTCTTCTGTATTTGTCACCTGTCATCATCTGCCTAGTCTTTTCCCAACTTTGTTTAGGTCGGCTTCCAGTCTAACCATTTGCGGAACTAGTGTGGGTGCCAATATTATAAATGCGAATGTAACTCTCTTTCACCTTTTCTCCTCTCCTCTCTCCTCTTTTCTTAAAGACTGCACAGTTTCTGATGATCACTTAGCATAGAATAGAATAAAACTTTATACACAAACTAACTTTAACTCTAACTTAACTTTGTACACCAAAAATGAAACATAACAAAACTTACATACTTGCATACTCACTGCTACTTACTTACTTAAGTACTTGCATACTTGTTATCCGGGTCAGTAATGGGTTTTGGGACAATTTCCGACCTCCACATGGACGCAGCCGCAGGTAGAAATTAGTCTTTAATTGTATGTAAGAACATTCAGTGCAGTCATAAACATTCAAGCGCTATTGTCTTCAACTCCGCTTAAATTTAGCGCTTCAAGCGTTAACTTTGTACATGTCGACGTCAAATTTGCGAGAAATTCCGCTCATTCCAAAAACATACCATACCATGTCATGTTAAAGCTCACAGGAATTGCGAATAACCGAGTTAAATGCACGTCTTAGACTGTACTGGGAGTGAGTGAACGAATGATTTGATTGAACGACATGTTCGTTTGTACGTACAAGGACCCGGAATAGACTAGCGTGATTGCGTAAGTCTATTTTTGGTCCTTTGAGTCGAGTTTTCTGTAAGACAGCATTCATAAGTCAGTGCGAGCGGCTGAGAGATTCTATTAGGACAGACGTCAGCGTACGACAAACAAAAACCGTACAGGCGTCACGTATTTTTTTTTTAACAAAAAAATAGGTTTAAGGATGGCTTAGGATTATATTTTTAACCGACTTCTAAAAAAGGAGGAGGTTCTCAATTCGGATGTTTGTTTTTTTATGTTTGTTCGCGTATAACTCTGTCGCTTGCGAACCGATTTGAAAAATTCTTTTTTTGTTGGAAAGCGTATACTTCCCAAATGGTCCCATGAAAAATTTATCGAAATCAGACAAGCGGTTTTGAAAAAATCAACAAAAATCTAACTATTCTAACTTTTCGTTTACTCTGCATTGCGTTTTTTGTTCGCGCATAACTCAGTCATTTACGAACCGATTTGGAAAATTATTTTTTTATTCCAAAGCCTATGCTTTCCATTTGGTCCCATAGTCACCAAGTCGGGATCTGATGATAGAATCTTGGTGAAATCGAGGGAACTCTTCAAATTTTATAGAAAAACGTACAGCGATTTTAGTATTTTCTACAATAAGTGAAGCATTTGCGTTCAATAAGAACCATTCTACCATCAGATCTGATGATGAAGCCAAGAGACAGGCACCGTAACTCCATAATAAGACAATGTATATTAGCTGTGTTTAGGCTTGTTGGAATTGTAACGGTATACATTTTCCAGGTGTACCTAAGGAAAGTCATGTAGATCCTCTGCTTTGACAGTCTGTTTTCGCGATGATCAGGGTTCTTATTCAAAATGCGTTGATCATTTCTTTCCCTAATTTCTTTTAATCGTTGTCCTTTTTCCTTTTTCTCAGTTTCAGTTCGACGCCGTTTTCTCAAACGGGAAGCATCTTTACCAGGCCTACCCATATTTTATTATTAGATTAAAAATATGTCACTAAAAAATAACAAATAAAATTTTTTTTTGCAAAAAAAAATACCGACTTCAAAAAAACCCTAAACGCACTAAAAAGTTACAAATAATACTATAACCTACCTATATTAATAAACTTAACCTAACCGACGATTAACCAATAATAAAATTTAATAATTCTTTGGAGTCGGTGCCAAGCAATATACGATACCTAAATGGATATATACAGAGTAAGGCCAGAAAAAAACAAAACATCTTACAGCTTCTAAATATTAATTCATTAATTAATTCAAATTATATTGCTTGGCACCGACTCCAAAGAATTATTAAATTTTATTATAGGTTAATCGTCGGTTAGGTTAGGTTTATTAATATAGGTAGGTTATAGTATTATTTTTAACTTTTTAGTGCGTTCAGGGTTTTTTTGAAGTCGGTTTTTTTTTGCAAAAAGAAATTTTATTATTTTGAGAATCAGTGTGGTCACAATTGACAAATTGACATTCCAAGCCATAATATCGAGAACACAGCCTCTGCAAACTACAGTTTATTTTAAAAATGAAAACCATTGATATATAAAAAACCCAAGATACACACTCAGCGTCTCAAAATCATCCGCACAAAATAGGCGCACCATAACAAATTGTGCGCTCATTTCAAATTTTTATATATTAATGCTGAAAACCCGATTAATTTTCTGAATTAACTGTATAGTTAGACTTTTAGTTAGTTTTAGTTTATGGAGCTTGTGGATAAATAATGACAAGTCGCTTGGATCGATCTTCAAGCCGCGCTTGCCTGGTCACTCCATGGATGGGTAACCTCCATAATATGCCGAGTTTTCTCTGTGCCTCGGAAAGCATTGTAAGCCGTTGGTCCCTCTTGTCATTAGTAGATGTCTGACAGTCGTTACAGGTAGTAAGTGGCTCGAAATCCTGACAACCTGTCTCACCAAGGGGTATCGTATTACCTAGTACTAACTGGATTGTGGAGGTCAGATAGCCATCGCTCCATGTAAAATACTGGTCCTCAGCTGCATCTGGTTAGACTAGAAGTTGACCCCAACATAGTTGACTAGGTGATGAGTTCCTTTGAAATCAATAAAATAGTTAAGTAATATATAATTGCTCTGTATGGTGTCGGACGTAAAGAATAGCACCATCCCATATCTTCCCGACTTGCCAGAGAATGGGCAGCAGCGTTTTCTGTGATTTTGTAACAACCGTACTGCGATCGCCAACCCGCCTGCCAAGCGTGGCGATTATGGCAAAACCGCCCAAAATGTCAATTTGGCGACACTTGGGGGAGGCCTATGTCCAGCAGTGGACGTCTTTTGGGCTGAAATGATGATGATGAGTTAAGTAATCGGCAAATAAATGACGTCCCAGGTTAGTGTTTAGTGTTCGTGAACAGTGAAATGTAGCACATGTGTTACCAAATAAACACAAGAACGAAGTGTATTCGCCTTAATACTGACAATAAGAAAAGTGCCATTGGACACATTCTTAGTAAAGACAATTTAGCAGTTTAGGTTTTAATTAAATTACTTATTAGTCTATATACAAGGCTAGATTGTAATAATATTAGGGTTCATCTTCAAACAAGGGGAAAAAAAAAGCAAAAGTGTCCCCGGTTGCTCTTGCTATACAATATCGCGTTTTGACAGCGCATAAAAATTATGTTATATTATGGTTGCATAAACCTATAAGCTTTGTAAATTCCAGTACAAATGTGTTGAATTCATGAATTTTCCAGTTTATATTTCCGACGCACGTTCGCAGCGGATTTAGTACGGAGATCCTTTGTAATTGACACCGGACAAACGGCTTTCGAGGTCCACTGTCAATGGCATATTTATATGTATTGTACGGAACTAATTACTTACTGAGGTTTTTTGTATTGTTGCAGGTTAAACCCCGGTTGCTGGTATAACTGCGGATTGTAAAAAAAGGTAAGGTAATTCAAATTATGATTTATTTTGTTAATTAATACTCATACAAGTCTCAGTTTAGGCATGTATGAAAGTGTTCCCTTATACTTTTCATGATGTTAGATTCGAGTTACTTAGCAGTGAGCTTGTCTTATGGGCTTGCTGTATTGTCGGTAAAATGTCCAGTGAGATATGAGCCAAAATAGTCACTATGTAGAGCCAGATGTCTTCGACCAGTGGCCGACAACAGCCCTGGATCAGAAGAACTGGTCATGAGAGGCGTTCGTCCAGCAGTAAGATGACGCAGGCTTAATAAAAGTCATTATTATCAGCTTAAAACAGTCAATTGTTGGACATAAGCCAGTACGTATTTAAACGTTCTAAACTAGGGTTAACAATCCGGCACAGTACTTTTTCACGAACGTTTTTGTAAATCACACTTTCCTCGGGATCCGCGCCGAAAATCACGCAATTAATTCTTCTAAGTTGCGATATTTTAATTAAGTCTATTGTCTTTCTTATTAATAAGTTATATAACTTTAGTGGTATAGTTATTTTTGTGTCCCCGGTTGATGGCAATAGGCTCTCCCCCTATTACATGGGACTTAAACTTATTAGGCGAAATGTTGCTGAAATATTAGGTTCACCTCTGCCTAACCCATTGGGGATAACATACAGCACGCCTGTGTACATGCGTGATGTTTCCCGGCGCTATCTTGTATTGTCATTTTGACCTCATATCCGTAATCAGCGACCCCTAAAACCACGAAAACGATACCCATGATAGAAAAACCGCCAGTTTTCCTCAGCGCCATCTTGGGTTTTCTTTCTTACCTCATTTTCGTTATCAGCGACCCCGAAAACCACAAAAACGACACCCATGAAGCCATTAAGTTGCGCATGTGTCTGTCACGAAAGTATAAGTCGCGTAAAAGTCTGTTCGCGCAAAACTCCATTTGCGCAAGAGTCCAATCGCGAAAATATCCGTGCGCACAAAAGTCACTTCGCGCAAAAGTCCATGCGCGCAAAGGTATTATCGCAAAAATGGCTTCGCGCAAATGTCTTTCGCGTAAATGTCCTAGATCCTTTATTTGTTACTGGACAAGGACAGTCCAGAAAGACTCGTCAGGTTTGGAAAGCTCCCTGGATCCAGCGGAATATTGGGAACGTGGGATTGTAAACCCTGACCTAAACCGAAGTAGAAGTTAATACCTTGCTCGTGACAACGCGAATAATTAATTAAAACCCGTCTACTTCGTGAATAAACAGAAAACACAGACTTAGTGCTTCTGGCAGTGATAAATGCGTTTAAGCTTTGAGTTTGTCTAGAATTCTAGTCCTTGGAAAGTTAAAATTTTGCATAGATGTGAAGTTTATAGAATCTCTTGCTAGAGATTTTATTCGGTATGGTTTATACTATGAACTAGGGTTCGCTCACTTTGTGGTCTTAAATTATCTTAGAGAAACTTTATAAATATAGCCTATGATACTCGAGGATATTAAGCATCCCATAAGTGCTAAAGAAATCGGAATCGGATCAGTAGTTCCAAAGCACTCCCTTTTTTAGGGTTCCGTAGCCGAATGGCAAAAAACGGAACCCTTATAGATTCGTCATGTCTGTCTGTCTGTCTGTCCGTCCGTCTGTATGTCACAGCCACTTTTTTCCGAAACTATAAGAACTATACTGTTGAAACTTGGTAAGTAGATGTATTCTGTGAACCGCATTAAGATTTTCACAAAAATAGAAAAAAAAACATAAATTTTGGGGTTCCCCATACATAGAACTGAACACCAAAATATTTTTTTTCATCATACCCATACGTGTGGGGTATCTATGGATAGGTCTTCTTTTTAGGCATACCCAAAGGGTCATACGGGACCCTATTACTGAGACTTTGTTTTCCGTCCGTCCTTCCGTCCGTTCGTCCGTCCGTCTGTCACCAGGCTGTATCTCATGAACCGTGATAATTAGCCAGTTGAAATTTTCACAGATTATGTATTTCTGTTGATGCTATAACAACAAATACTAAAAACAGAATAAAATAAATATTTAAGGGGGGCTTCCATACAAAAAAAGTTTTTTTTTTTTCGTTTTATAAATAATGGTACGGAACCCTTCGTGCGCGAGTCCGACTCGCACTTAGCCGGTTTTTTTTATCTTTTTTACGAATGAGGTTCATCTAATGGCAGTTGCTGTTTACAATGATAGTTCTAATGTAGATAGTTTTTAATGAATATGGATTTTTTTTAGCGGTTGTATTTTGTAATTTTGGAAATAAATCTGCATTCACTTATGTAATCCTTGAGAGTTTGATCAAATTCTGTACCACCCCTACAATAATTAAGGAAATAATATGCATTTTAACCGAGCACCGAGGATGATGATTATTGGGCATTTTGCGAAATGAAAATTCTATGCCTAAACGCTTTGTTTTTTAGGGCCACGGTAACTCTTTCGAACAGTCCCGTAGCCCAAAGCATAACCCTTTTTTTTTAGGATGAGAATTCATCAAATGACTTCTCCCGCTCTGGGCGGAGCGGAAGGGAGTGTCAGACTTGACTGACTAAAACCCATCCATGTTCCTTCTTAGCCCTTTGTTTTCCAGGGCCACGGTATCTCTTTCGAACAACCCGCAGCCCTGGCAGGCATCGGCCCTCTCGGACCCCTTTCGATTTGCTGACATCTCCTTGAGGCACGCGTGGAACACGAACGCGCCGTCGGCACAGCCTGTCGTCATAAGACGGACGGACGGTGAGCTAGCCCATTACTCACCGTCAACAGGCCCGCTCACCGTCCACAGGCCCGCAAAGCATACGTACAAACTTTATAAAATACATTTTACCTTTTTAATAAGCCTTACTTATTTATAAAATATGTTTATAACAATATTATTAGTCTAAAGATAACTTTCTTTACTATACAGGGTAGAATTTTAGTCAGCAAGAAAATAAATTACCATTTTCTTCCTTCCTTAATCTTAAAATATACTTGAATTTCAATAAGTACTACATAATACACGAACTTCTCAAAAGAAAATCAACTCCCAATTATTCACAGTATCATGAAGAATATAAAGAAACCCATTTCAAAAATATAAAGCCACCCGCAATCGGCCATCTCCGTAATTGACGCCAGACACCTGGTTTTTCCTCCATCCCATAATGGGTATAAAATATGGTAATATCTACTCCTCCATGTCTCATTGGGCACCTGGTTTTGTGATAATATGCTCCTTATAATAAAATGAGTTATGTTGAGAGTCTTCTTTCATAATCTGGTTAATTGATGTACTTACGGATACTTCTACTGATGACCGTTGGGGTAGACGTATTCTTGAGTGGAGATCGCGAATCGACAAGCGTAAAGTAGGACGCCCTCAAGCTCGGTTGAGCGACGATCTTCGCACGTTGGATGGTAGCAAATAGACGAGAGTTTTTAAACTGACATGGTCACTAACACTATCAATAACACTTCGCGTCGCGCGTCGACACAGTGAGTTTCGTGTGTCGGGAACAGAATCAAGTTGTGGGTGACAGTGGCAGTGGTAGGGAGTGCAAAAAACGAACAAGAAAGAGTGTAGACCGATTTGTCTGCTCACAAACACCTACCCGCAATAACTTCAGTTTATCCGTGATCATGGCGTTTGCAACAGCGCCGAAATATCGGGAACTCATAACAAATAATAAACATAGTAAATATCCCGTTACAAGTCTTCTTGATAGATCAGAGTTGCCGAGAATTGAGTTAAGTGGCGTGCGATTGGTGATGCCTACGTCTAGCAGTGGACTGCTGTAGGCTGATGATGATGTACCAACTGAAGTGATTAACGATAGCATTGTGTTTTGTTACTACTAATATGTATTTTTACATACATAATATAACATCACGACAGTAATTCCTAAAGGTTAAAGTAGAGGCCTTAATACAGTACTCCCAAATTTTTCATGTTTATGTCCTTTGTAAAAGAGACGGCTTAATTGCTATCAACTGGACACATACCAGAGTCCGTGGCTACTACTGA
Source organism: Cerastis rubricosa (assembly GCA_949152445.1). Taxonomy (NCBI): domain Eukaryota; kingdom Metazoa; phylum Arthropoda; class Insecta; order Lepidoptera; family Noctuidae; genus Cerastis; species Cerastis rubricosa. Next base: position 11,399,084 of record OX424548.1, on the reverse strand, counting down.
GAAATTCCTAATGAAAAACCCAATTACACTTCGTCGTACTTACGTCCGATTTAAGTGATTCTTTTTTCACACACAGGTACCTACATGAAAAAAGATGCTGGTCAAACACATAATCACCTTTCTATTTTAGAAATCGGTTAAAAATGACTTTGCTGTTCTATAACTCGTAGATATCTACCTCGGAACCCACAAAGCCTTCTAAATCACTTTATTTAATTACAATCTGTCCTTCCAAAATTATTGGTCCTTCTGCTGTTTATTGTACCATAAGGAATATTATCATAATTACATTATGAAGCCTTCGAGGACCTACCTTCTATTTGTTCGGTAAGTAATTTTTCAAGAAACTAAGTCTGTGTTTTGGGTTACATCTTGACTATGTTTGATTTTGTGGTATCGTCAGCAACGAAAGTCGCTATACATAATATTATCCAAAATAAGAAGACGTCTTCGTTTTAGAACGATCCATATTAACAGACTGGAGTAAAAGACATAACAATATTTTCATCAAAAGTTACACAAATTCGCAAAAAATATTAAATCAGATCACACTGATCAGCACAAAACTTGGAGTAATATTGATAAGTGTTAACCGACTTCTGATGCCGACTGTACAATTAAAAACGTCAAATACAGCGTGTATCAAAAATATAGCGTGGTAAGATAGGGTGGGTGGATAAGTTATAAGATACGTTACTGTTACTGTTAGCCTATATCATCCCACTGCTGGGCAAAGGCCTCTCCCCATGACTTCCAAATCCTTCGATCCAGGGCCAATGTGGACCACTGGTCGTTGGTTCTGTCCAGCTCGTCCCGCCATCTTCTGCGAGGTCTACCGCGTCGCCTTCTGGCTGTGTCAGGGCTCCACATCGTGGTTATACGGTACGGTACATAAGATACGGTGTGATTTAAATCATCGAGAAAAAATAATTAGCTTTCCGATTAAAAACTTCAATTCCTACTTCATTTCAATGTATGGGACAGCTGAATATTTTTTCGCAGTCACTTACAAATTAGATGGATCGTATGAGAGACAAAGGAGTAAATGATACAGTGACGGCAGTCAGGGAAAATGTAAGAAATAAATATGTTTCAACAACAAACAACAACAACATACATTTATTTGCAGACAACTTTGGCCCATAGATATATACCTACCTTACAGACTAGCATACATACTATTAAATACAATTTGTGTTAGTAAATAAAATTTTAAAACTACATAGTATGTTAGTCGTAGTAGTGGCTCTGTATGGTGACGGGCGTAAAGAATAGCACCATCCCATATCTTCCCGTGGGTGTCGTAAGAGGCGTGCGAGGCGATGGCAAAACCCCCCATGTTATGTCAATGTGGCGAAACTTGGGGGAGGCCTATGTCCAGCAGTGGACGTCTTTCGGCTGAAATGATGATGATGATGATGATTATGTTAGTCGCACTTCACTTGTGCACTATGACACTGTGTTCATGTGGCACTTGCCCGCGGAAGCGACCAACCACACCAACCTCCAACCTCTGGTAATATGGAGGTACAAGGGCTCCAAAATGATGAGTTCCTAGTACCCTGAAGCATTTCATAGGCTGACTGGTCCTTTCAATAATATACAAATCATCATCTGCCTAGCCTTTCCCATTTATGTTGGGGTCGGCTTCCAGTCTAACCGGATGCAGCTGTAATACCAGTATTTTACATGGAGCGACCAGCTGGATTGTGGAGGTCAGATAGGCAGTCGCTACATGTTAACTACCCAGTGGTAATTAGTACTGAGTAATACGATACCCCTTGGTAAAACTTTCAGGCCACTGACTACCTGTAACGATTGTCAAAGATCTACAAATGACAGTCGGGACCGACGGTTTAACGTACTTTCCGAGGCATGGAGGAAACTTGGTAGGTTATGATGGTCACCCATCCACAGACCAACCTTGGCAAGATCGGCTCAACCTGAGGATTGATCCGAGCGGCAGTTATTTAGCCATTTTTTTTTTTTTTTTGGGATGGGAAATCATCAAATGACTTCTCCCGCTCTGGGCGGAGCGGAAGGGAGTGTCAGACTTGACTGACTAAAAGCCATCCATGTTCTTTCTTAGCCCTTTGTGTTCCAGGGCCACCGTATCTCTTTCGAACAACCCGCAGCCCTGGTAGGCATCGGCCCTCTCGGACCCCTTCCGATTTGTTGACATCTCCTTGAGGCGCGCGTGGAACACAAACGCGCCGTTGGTACGGCCTGTCGTCTTTAGACGGACGGACGGTGAGCTAGCCCATTACTCACCGTCCACAGGCCCGCGCCTACGGTGGAGTTATTTAGCCTCAAGCTCCTAGATGTTTCACAGATGGAGGCTCGTTAAATATGATAATATAATACAAAGACACCAGCTTTGCAATGGATAACGAAATTAATGTATTGGCAAGCATGGCGAGGATTTAAAGGGATTTCCTTGAGAAATTGACGCCATTTTGTGAATGGAATAATTTATGTTTTGGAAGATATTAATAATGATTTGTGACTGGAGTTATTTTCGCAGTCTTCCGCTTAGAAATGGCCTCATTGATTTCTATTCTGTTTAAATTATATTATTTCCTATGAAGAGCAGGATTTAAAGTCTATTTGATTTCTTAGCTTTCTGTATATGCTTAAATAGACTTGTCTTCGGTGTAACCTTTCTTTATTTCTCTCTATATTTTTTTTATGAAACGTTGCTCCTCACTAGGAGTTTCTCCTGTATCGTGGGTGCTTTTACGATCATTTAAACTCACATACACAAACAGGCTCTGTATTGTGTCGGACGTAAAGAATAGCTCCATCCCATATCTTCCCGTGGGTGTCGTAAGAGGCGACTAAGGTACTTGCCAGAGAATGGGCAGCAGCGTTCTCTGTGCCTTTGTAACAACCGTACTGCGATCGCCAACCCGCTTGCCAAGCGTGGCGATTATGGTAAAACCCCCCAAAATGTCAATGTGACTTGGGGGAGGCCTATGTCCAGCAGTGGACGTCTTTTGGGCTGAAATGATGATGACACAAACAGCCAGACCCGGAACAACTATCTGTAGGCCATACAAATATTTTTTCCCGTGCGGGGATCGAACCCACTAAACGCAGCGCAGTAGTCGATCGCTCAACCACTGCGCCAACCGTGTCGCAGTCTTTAGTGCAGTTCTCAACATACATTTTGTAACATAACATCTCGCCTGTAATACCTGAAGGGTTAGGCAAAGATGTAATTAATGGTACACCCGCATATGTTTAAGTCCCTTCTTATAGATCCTATTGGCATCCTCTGGACACCGATCAAGACTCTATGGCTGGTACTGAGAAACTTTTGATGTTAAATAGCCAAGGAACCACCCAAATTATTTAGGTTATCACTAAACAATTTTACGTAGTTTTATATGAGCTAATGTAAAACTTACACGTAGAATAAAATTATAATTGAACAAAAATCAAAATTAATCCATAGTATATAGTATAAGTGCTCTGTATGGTGTCAGACGTAAAGAATAGCACCATCCCACATCTTCCCATGGGTGTCGTAAGAGTCGACTAAGGGACTTGCTAGAGTGTGGGCAGCAGCGTTCTCTGTGCTTTTGTAACAACCGTACTGCGATCGCCAACCCGCCTGCCAAGCGTGGCGATTATGGCAAAACCCCCCAAAATGTTAATGTGGCGACACTTGGGGGAGGCCTATGTCCAGCAGTGGACGTATTTTGGGCTGAAATGATGATGATGATGATGATATAGTATTATAGTATATACAATGTGTTGTTTTGCATCCTCGTCAAATTTCAGGAGGTTGTCATAAAACACATAAATAATCAATTTAAAGGTCGGTACCGGTCTATAATTAATAAGCGTTGCTTTTTTTTATTGTTGAAATTTAACAGTATTTCAGAATAAAACCCTTGATCCAAAACACTTAAAACAGAGTCACCCAACTACGCACACAGCGACAATGCAGCTGCTCTGTGTGCGTGAGAGTCGACAGTCGACGTCTTACCTACGAAATGCAACAGTGTTGCGACCGTGCGTTGACCTACGGCGACCGGTACCTAGCAATTTTGCCTAATTTTATTTCGAAAATCACCTACATTATTGTCATAAATTTCGCTTGATACTAAACTAATTTTTAAGCATCATTGGAATACGGAAATCTTACTAACGACAACAGTTACAATACTAGTGTGCCAAAGAAAAGTTCACTGACCTGTACTTACCTAAGTTCGGTAGTTATCAGATGATTAATAAAATGGCTTGCTTTATTGCTATCTAAACTAACACTCTGAACATTGTACGTAGGTAAATTCAGCCTAAAGTTTTCGTAATGATTTTGTTTTTATTTGTGAATTGAATTTATTGGTGGTTAGTACCTTAGTTGGTGTACCAATTTACTAAGTCTAAAATTGTTTTTTACGTTTGTTGGAATTGGAAAGATGTACTAGCTAAGTAGGTATGTAGAAATACTTTCGACTGTTAGGTATTATTGGCGTAGTTAAAAGTTTGAAATCAACTTATTTACACTAATAAAATTGATTAAGCTAACAACGTATTTACAAAATGATAGTCTTTGTACAAATAAATAAATTACCTACTTAAGTTATCCGGAGGTATGTTCAAAGTTGCCACCACCACATTCTTGGCACAGTCGACAACGACGTAGCTGGTTTTCCTTCAGCTTACGTAGCACTATCACATTCCTTTTTAAAGTGTCGAAAGCACTAATTATCTTTTCACGTAATTCTGTAACACTTGCCACTTTCTCCGAGTAAACTAACCTTTTAACGTCTCCCCACAAATAAAAGTTTAGAAACGTCAGGTCCGGAGAACGGGCCAGGCCACAGGTCCTCCGCGACCCACCCAATGGTCACCAAACTTTTCGTTTAAGTACTCGCGTACATGCCGACCATATTGAGGGGAAACACCGTACTGCTCCACGTAGGCTGTCTCCACTGATGGCATACATGCGGACCATCTCTACCAACTCGACGTTTGAGTAATTGTCCGTCATCTTGCACTTTGCACCTACGTCTCAACGATGTACCTAGGAGCGGAATTCGCAACGCGCGTGCACGCGTCGGCGGCTTTAAACACACTGTTTGGTTCCGGGACGGCGGGGGGTGGATAGGCGCGCGAGCGAAGAGTGCGCCCGCGCACTCCGCTGGCATACCCGCGCCGTGCTTGGTAGGGAATAGGTACCTATGAAATTATCGTATGTTCGTTGCGTTTGCGTTGTGTATGTATTGTTAGCGTTTCTTTGTGTGCGTGTAAGCGCGGTAACAGACGGGCCGCGTTTTAATACGGCTGGTTCACACTTACGGATTTCCGTAAATAAGACAAAAAAAATAAAAAAACACCTACCTATTTTATTGTTGATTTGGGTCGAGAATCATTAGCATAATTACCTCCTTGAATTTGACGAGAATGCAAACCAACACATTGTATATAATATATTAATATTATAAATGCGAAAGTCACTCTGTTTGTTTGTATGTTTGTTACCCTTTCACGACTAAACGGCTGATCGGATCTTTCTGAAATTTGGCAAGAAGATAGATTTTAACCTGGGGAAGGACATAGGCTATATATCATCACGCTACGACCAATAGGAGCGGAGCAGCAATGAAAAGTATTTCGAAAACGGGGAAAATGTGACGCAGGCGAAGTTGCGCGGGACAGCTAGTAAATATATAATTCTCTTCGTTTATGGCCGTCTTAATTAGATTAGAGAGCTTTATTAAAAGAGAGCTTTCCATTTTCTTTTGTCGTTTATTTTCTATATCCCAAATGGCATGAACATAATGTTATACGAGTATTTACAATTAAATTTCAGTATAGGATGTTGAACTGAATTGTTTTACGATTTCCTCACGTTCTATTTTTAAAGTGAACTGGTGGTCTACCATGACGTCTTAAACCAGTACCTATTGTTTTATTCTTATACCAGAGTGAGAAAGAGACAGAGCTTTACAGGTCGTCTAGCTCCATTTCTTTCCCACTCTAGAATAATAATAAAACAATACTGCTTTAAGATGTCATAGTAAGGATTAATAACCTAGCTTTTATTATATTTTTATGTTATCAATTCTGAATCATCTCTGAAAAGTCGAGTCTTTGAAAACTTACCTTGGGTTTAAAAATTTGTAATTATATAATAATAATGCCTCACACTCACTTAGTTTAAAAGCGAAATCAGGTCACGACAAGTTTTAAAAGAGCTCTCACACGAATTATGCAACCTAAACTGAAAATTATTCGAAAATGATTTATCTAAAATACAAGTGAGAAGTTCCTAAATAATTCTGAGTTAAAACCGAATAGTTTCGTAAGGACGTTTTTGGTACGGAATCGTTAATTTTAATTTGTACCTTACTCATATTTTATGTGACAGGAATATTTAATGTGCTTTAGTTTAACTCATCCTTCCGTAATTGCTCACGAAAATGATAATTTAACGTTGTATGTTTTCTAAGAATGAAATTTTAAAAGAGAGAGAGATGTAATTAAATTTTGTTGGTAGGAGAGAGAAAGGAGGAGCTCGTGGCTAAATAATAAGAGACGCACAAGTCGATCTTTAAGGTTAAGCCGTGCTTGCCGAGGTTGGTCCATGGACGGGTGACCATATTTACATACCAAGTTTCCTCCGTGCCTCGGAAAGCTCGTTAAGCCGTTGGTCTCGGCTGTCATTTGTAGACCTTTGACAGTCGTATCGAGTAGTCAGAAGCCAAAAGTCTGACATCCAGTCTTACCAAGGGGTATCGTATTACTCAGTTACTGGGTTGTGGAGCTCAAATAGGCAGTCGCTTCATGTAAGATACTGGTACTCAGCTGCACCCGTTTAGATTGGAAGCCGACCCCAAGATAGTTTGGGAAAAGGCTAGGCTAAAAGAAGGATTAACTCTGTGACGAATAGCGTAGGTAAGGAGGATTATTAGAACCGGCCGACTTTTTTTTACGTAAATATTATCAAAGGTAACTCGTTACGTACTGTGTATAAAAACAACATACAATTATAATTTGAAATATTCATTACATACGAACCGTGTTATTACGTAAATATCTAAAAACACACGCAATTTTATTAGATAATAACCCTACTTTTACAGAAATTATTTCATAACATATGTAAGTCAATAGTCAAATACGTTTCCTTCGACATACAAAGTCGTTAAAGGTCACACTGATTTTTTTTTAGGTACTCCACAATCATAAAACACATAAAATTAGATTCCGTTCAGACAATACGACTTCAGTTTCCAACATTTTTTTTTTGTAATGGATTTGCTCTTGACTCTAGTCTAGGTCCGAGATGACTGAGACAAAGTCGACGATGGTACGAGCTTACCCAGAAGAAGCCTGTTCACTCTAACTTTGAAGAGATTAGGGTTGTAAGCGTTCAGAAACAAAGACGCAGGCAGAGAGTTCCACTCCTTTGCTGTGCGCATTAAGAAAGACATTTGAAAACGCTTAACATTAACCTATAAAGCATGGATTTGAACACACAAGCCGTAAAGCCAAGTTTGAACGGCTTGCAAATTCACTAGATTTACCTCTAACGACAGTTTAGACTGTTTGCAATATGCTGCTACATAGCTAGGTATACAGGGTGGGGTGGGAGCTCGTAGCTAAAATAATAACAGCCGCCCAGGTCGATCTTTAAGGTTAAGCCGTGCTTGCCGAGGTTGGTCTGTGGATGGGTGACCATAATCACTGTAGAGTTTATGTGTGTATTTGTGTGGATAAACGGGTCTCTTCAAATAAACACAGCTCTAACAATAAATAAAGTTTATTAGTTTAACGTAATATAAAATAAGTTAACAAAGTGTGAACACTGGTGCGCGGCGCGAATAGAATTCGTACGTTCCGTTGCGTTAGTTGACGCGGACTGGCGAGGGCGACAGAGGGGCGCACCTCGCGAGCGGGGTGGAGGCGGCGGCGCGTCGAGCCGCTAGCCGTGCTGTTCGGCTTAACTTCGTGTATCTTCGGATATACCGAATATATCCTAGTAGGTATGTACATAGGCAAAGCGGCCGAACTGTAGGTAGAGTAGGCAGCTAGCCTACATCACATATCGAGTTTCCTCCATGCCTCGGAAAGCACGTTAAGCCGTTGGTCCCGGCTGTCATTTGTAGATCTTTGACAGTCGTTACGAGTAGTCAGAAGCTAAAAGTCTGACATCCAGTCTTACCAAGGGGTATCGTATTACCCAGTTACTGGGTTGTGGAGGTCAGATAGGCAGTCGCTTCATGTAAAATACTGGTAGTCAGCTGCATCCGGTTAGACTGGAAGCCGACCCCAAGATAGTTTGGGAAAAGGCTAGGCAGATGATGATGACAGGGTGGGAAGAACACAGACGCACAACCTTTTATCGTTCGTACATTATTCTGCAGCTTTGTATGTTGTCGGGCTCTGTATGGTGTCGGGCTCTGTATGGTGTCGGGCTCTGTAAAGTGTCATTAAAAGTGTCAGTAAAATTTGCATTGGCAACGTTAATATTATTTCAAACCATCTGGAATTGAATTCTCGTAGAAGGATTCCAAAGAATCCGAACGGAATCTATGAAAAGAAGATTTTTTTCCGGGAAAAATGAACGTAAAAGAAAACACAATTGGAATATTTTATTTTACGTCCGTAGGCTTAATCCTAATCTGGAATCAAATGTTTGAATCTTATGTAGCACTAGCTTATACCCGCAGCTTCACCTGCGTGGACTTCGGAAAATGCCCACGGGATCATACTTTCGGGATTCAAAACAGCCTATATATATATGTTTTCCAGACTATAATCTCTTATAAATCCTTTTTTTACTGATGGGTAATCATAAAATGACCTCTCTCGCTCTGGGCGGAGTGGAAGAGTGTGTCAGACTTGTACTGACTAAAACCCATCCATGTTCCTTCTTAGCCCTTTGTGTTCCAGGGCCACGGTATCTCTTTCGAACAGCCCGCACCCCTGGCAGGCATCGGCCCTCTCGGACCCCTTCCGATTTGGTGACATCTCTTTGAGGCGCTCGTGGAACACGAGATCTGTACCTTAGTTCATTCAGATCCGTTCAGCAGTTCTGGCCTGATTAAGCATCCATCCATTCAAACTTTTGCATTTATCATAAGAAGTAAGATTGATTTCTGAAATCTAAGCTATTTATATTTTTTTAATGAATTGGCAATTTTTGGCAAAAGAGTCGCGTCCCACACGGATCTAATCCTACCTCTACAAACCAAATTTTGTAATCCAGTTCTCTTTTTTGAACCGTAATTGAGTGTTCATCATCTGCCTAGCTTTTTCCCACACTTAGTCTGGTCGGCTTCCAGTCTAACCGGATGCAGCAGAGTATCAGTAATTTACATGAAGCGACTGCCTAAATGACCTTCACAACCCAGTGACTACCATGGATAATACGATACCCCTTGGTAATACTGGATGTCAGACTTTCGGCTTCTGACTACTCGTAACGACTGCCAAAGATCTACAAATGACAGCCGGGACCAACGGCTTAACGTGCTTTCCGAGGCACGGAGGAAACTCTGTATGTAAAGATGATTACCCATTCACGGCCAACCTCGACAAGCAAGTTTTAACCTTAAAGATCGACCTCTACGGCTGATAATATTTAGCCACGAGCTCCACCGTAATTGAGTGTCAAATATTATAATTGAACAAAAATCAAAGTTAATGAAAACTTTTATTTTCAGTATAAGATGTTGAACTGAATTGTGTTACGATTTCTTCACGTTCTATTTTTAAAGTGGACAGTACTAATAACTTTTTGTCCCTTGTTTATATTTTCAATTCTTAATCAGACTTCATGGATTTAAAAATTTGCCTCACACTGACTTTGAAGTCACACTCACTTCACTCGTTCACTTTTAAAGCGAAATCAGGTCACGATAAGTTTTCAAAGAGCTCTCACAAGTAGCATAGAAAAGCCCTGATGGATTCAACCTAGAAAACTTCATTTAAAATGGATCCAGTTTGAAAACTGTTATTATTTGCTCATTTTGAAAGAAAGAAACTGACCCTTTCGAGAAAATAATAATAAGTACTGAAATGTTTATTTGTACACAAAAACCAAACAATACAATAGTCATAGTGACTAGGATTATGTTGTACAACAGAGACAGTTTATGAACAAACTTTTGACTTCTAAACTCGGCAAGAAGCTTGTGCCATAAATGTCATTAACTTTTGTTCCCCGAAGTGCGGTGACATCACTATGCACATTTACGATCATAATAATCATCGTGCCAGTACTTTTAATTTCTTTTTAAAAACAGAAATATGTCAGTGAACATTTTTGCGAATGATTTATATTTTCTAACATTAATTAATTAAGAACTTATTGTAATCAGATTTTCAGTTTCGTCATTTATGTCAACTTTTGCAACCACTTGTTAAGTATACTTTACACCAAATAAGGAACTAAGCACCAATAAATTCAATCCACAAATAAAAACAAAATCATTACGAAAACTTTAGGCTGAATTTACCTACGTGCAATGTTCGTCTGCTCTGTATGGTGTCGGACGTAAAGAATAGCACCATCCCATATCTTCCCGTGGGTGTCGTAAGAGGCGACTAAGGTACTTGCCAGAGAATGGGTAGCAGCGTTCTCTGTGCTTTTGTAACAACCGTACTGCGATCGCCAACCCGCCTGCCAAAGGTGGCGATTATGGCAAAACCCCCCAAAATATCAATGTGGCAACACTTGGGGGAGGCCAGCAGTGGACGTCTTTTGGGCTGAAATGATGATGAATAATGGTCAAAGTGTTAGTGTAGTGAATTTTAATCCTTGCGCTGGCACATTAGCGCAAAATAGCTTACAGTAGTGCGCCTCAGGATCCGGAATAAAGATCAAAGATTGCCAATTTTGGGATTTTCCGTTCAGCAGGATAGCAATAAAGCAAAACTAACATTTTATTAATCATCTAATAACTACCGAACTTAGGTTAGTACAGGTCAGTGAACTTTTCTTTGGCACACTAGTATCGTTGTCGTTAGTAAGATTTCCGTATTCCAATGATGCTTAAAAAATAGTTAAGTATCAAGCGAAATTTATGACAATAATGTAGGTGATTTTTGAAATAAAATTAGGCAAAATTGCTACCGGTCGCCCGCCGTAGGTCATCGCACGGTCGCAACACTGTTGCATTTCGTAGGTAAGACGTCGACTGTCGACTCTCACGCACACAGAGCAGATGCATTGTCGCTGTGTGCGTAGTTGGGTGATTCTGTTTTAAGTGTTTTGAATCAAGGGTTTTATTCTGAAATACTGTTAAATTTCAACAACAAAAAAAAGCAACGCTTATTAATTATAGACCGGTACCGAACTTTAATTTGGTTATTTATGTGTTTTGTGACAACCTCCTGAAATTTGACGAGGATGCAAAACAACACCTTGTATATTAATCCAGGCTATAAACAATCCGTACTTTTTGTCCTAAAGATACAAATCCATCCATACTCGCAAATTTTCACATTAATAATACATAGAACATGAGAAACAAGAATAATATGTACAGACACCACAGGCACCTCCATCAGTATATCTATCATACCCAAAGCTACCCGGAAGTAGAACAAACCTCTCGAATAGATTCATTCGTTCGTCATTGTGTTCATTTATTTTTTGGTCCATCTTTCCGAGCAGTATCTGCGACTCTCAATAGACCTTTTTTTCGGAACGTCCGCTTTTTAGGGCTCGAATACATTGTTAGCAGGAGTTTTATGTGGATTACTGTTTTCTGTCGACGAATTTTGGACTTCCTATTTTAAAAAATGCTATTGGTGATATTCTTTGAAATGGTCAGGTGTGTAGTAACCGCTATATGCGTGTAAATATGTTAGATGTATGAGAGTGGATGAGGCGAAAGAGTTTTTTCATTTATTTTACTATTTATGTAAACACAGTAGAAAATACAGGAAAAAACATAAAATATTTGAGTACAAAGGTACTGTTTATTTCACGAAATTTTTGTCAGCAGACCTGCGAAAGGAGAAATAAAAAAGAAATGTAGACGATAGTGTGTGAGAAAATGAAGAGAAAAATGTGTAGTGTTTGTGCTGTAGGTTTCCATTTAAAAAAGGCGTGATTTTTTTATGTAAGTTAAAAAAGCTATGTGTGAGTTTGGTGACAAGCTTGGCAGCCTAGAGCTTGGATTTGTGCCCGATTGGTGTCAATAGGCTCACCCATTACATGAAACAGGGTAGAAACCTTTGTATAAATAGAGTGGGACAAAGAAAAGCAGATGAAATGTTCGTCTTCTCAAAGATCTGACACAATTTATTGTCTCATTTATATCTTCCACTAAGAGGAGCTCGTGGCTTAATAATAAGAGCCGCACAGGTCGTTCTTTAAGGTTAAGCCGTGCTTGCCGAGGTTGGTCCGTGGAAGGGTGAACATAATTACATACTGAGTTCGTGTTAAGCCGTTGGTCCCAGCTGTCATTTGACAGTCGTTACGAGTAGTCGGAAGCCAAAAGTCTGACATTCGGTCTTAATAAGGGGTATCGTATTACCCAGTTACTGGATTGTAGAGGTCGGATAGGCAGTCGCTTCATGTAAAATACTGGTACTCGGCTGCATCTGGTTAGACTGGAAGCCGACCCCAAGATATTTTGGGAACCTTTCACTAAGCCGTTGGTCCTGGCTGTCATTTGTAGATCTTTTTATAGTCGTTATTGGTAGTCAGTGGCCCGGAAGTCTGACAATAGTCTTACCAAGGTTATCGTATTACCCAGTACTAATTGGGTTGAGGAGGTGAGACAGGCAGTCGCTCTATGTAAAATACTAGTATTCACCTGCATCCGGTTAGACTTGAAGCCGACCCATAGTTGGGAGAAGGCTAGGCAGATAATTTATATCTTCCACTTCGTCATGAAAGAAAACCGTTCATTTATGAACTAGCCTTAAGGGATAACTGTCATACAAGTAGATCTCAGTTGAAGATATCTCGAGAAAAAGTTGGGTTTACGCCGCACGAGTGTAAAGAATGAGGACACATCCCTTTGTGAAGGAGGATTGAATGGTCAGAACAGCGTTTTGTATTCTGTCAGTTAGTCCGCCATTTCGATATTTTTAGAGCGTAAGAGTGTTTTTTGCTGAATTGTATGTGGATGAGTTCATAAAAATATGATTTTATCTTCACTATCATCATCATCATCACTATCACTATCACCACATCACTATCACTACATCACTATCACTACATCACTATCACTACATCACTATCACTACATCACTATCACTACATCACTACATCACTACATCACTACATCACTATCACTACATCACTATCACTACATCACTATCACTACATCACTATCACTACATCACTATCACTACATCACTATCACTACATCACTATCACTACATAGTATAAAACAAAGTCGCCCGCTGTTTTTCTGTCCCTATGTATGCTTAAATCTTTTAAACTACGCAACGGATTTTGATGCAGTTTTTTTGATAGATAGAGTGTTTCAAGAGGAAGGTTTATATGTATAATACATGCATAATACAAGGTGTTGTTTTGCAACCTCGTCAAATTCTAGGAGGTAACTATGCTAATGATTCTCGACCCGAATCAATAATAAAATGAGTAGGTAATTTTCTTTTTTTTATTAATTACTGAAATCGGTAACTGTGAACCACCTGTGTTTTGAACACGGGCCGTCTGATTCCCGCCTTATAATGTCGCTTACACACAAACAAAAAACCTCAAACGTTTTTTCGATAATTTTATAATCCCTAAACCACGTTAAGGGGGTTATTCTGAAATATTGACAAACTTAAACAACAAAAAAACGCAGTGTTTTTTAATAATTTACTAGGTACCGTAATTTATATTGATTATTTATGTCTTTTGTGACAACATCCTGAAGTTTGACGAGGATGCAAAACAACACCTTGTATACATAGTAGTAAAACACTGAAAATTTTCGAAGTTTCTAATGTGTTGTCGTAAATAAACACATTTTTTGCGCTTACATTGCAAACGCTGGCTGAACCCTGCGAGATAGATCAAAATAATGTAGTATAGTATTGTACACCTTAAAAAGGTCTACAAAAAAGTTTGTGATGGTATATGTCTATCTATTAGGGATAACCCACAATAACCATTTTTTATCTTTTACTTTTTACGAGAAATATTGGCTTATTTACGAAGCGATTTTAAGCAATACAGCACTAACCCTTATCCAATTAAGTACCTTAAATACATTGTGTATTTAATATAGATTAATATGGCCCTTCACAGCATGTAATTGAAATGAAAATTTAAAATGAAGGGATTTAACGGTTACGGCGGTGACAAAAAAGCTGTCATTCTGTAGTAGGTATATTTAGTATCAGCATTGCACCCGTGCGAAGCCGGGGCGGGTCGCTAGTTATGTTTAAGATGATTTACAAATACAAACATATATAAAGTCTTTTTGTCATAGGGGTAGGCAAGAACCACAAAATGCCACCCTCTATTCTCCGTCCACGTTCATACGTCAAACACGCACGCCGGTTGCGAGCATTACGCACCTGATTTTATTAAAACTTAATATGCATAAGGAGGATACATAGGTCTAAAAAGTTACTAAAAACGTTTTCGAAATGTCTGAAAAAAACATAATTCGAAATTTCTGTTTCTATGGATAATTTACATATATTTATAAGCTATTACACTATTTTTCAAAAATGTTTTAGTAACTTTTTAGACCTATGTATCCTGCTTATGCGTATATAGTTTCATTAAAATCGGTTCAGCAATTTCGGAAAATAAGGACTTGAAAGTTTGTATGAGTTGTCGTAAAGCGTAAACGCTCCTAGGGCACGTTTGACGGCACGGTTGGTGCAGTGGTTGAGCGAACAACTGTTACGCTGCGTGTCGCAGGTTCGATCCCAGCACGGAACAAATATTTGCATGGCCTACAGATAGTTGTTCCGGGTCTGGCTGTTTGTGTATGTGAGTTTAAATGTTTGTAAACGTACCCACGATACAGGAGAAATTCCTAGTGTGGGGCAAAGTACTATTGTAACAAAAAAAAAGGGTCGTTTAACGCCCTTTATTGCAATCATATCCGTGGAGATGTCCACGATCCACGATTTACTCGGTCTAGTCCTGCTTTCACACAATGTTCATTAAAACATACTGATTAATATTAATGCAAGCAATAATTTTTACATCTATGTATGTTATACAACAGTTTAGCATAAAGGTTCCATTACCGACCCACATATCCCGACATAACGATAAAAGCTGCAATACATTTACTTTATTAATACCCATATTTACGATAACCTATCCAGTGGAAACTATTCCCGTTACATTGAGAAATAAATATGACATTTTATGGAACATTTTCAACAAGAATAACTTTGCTTTTATCATAAATATGGAGAGTATGCTACAACTGCCGGCTTGCAAACAATGATAAAATACTTTCCTTATTTCTACTATGATGCGTTGTTAACGAAGATGGAAAAAGATGATAAGAAACGATGGATGGACTGTGTGAAGGATGATATGGCAAGAAAGGAGGTATCTCATGAGATGACAAATAATAGAGAAGTATGGAAGAAGAAGACATGCTGCGCCGACCCCAAATAAATTGGGATAAAGGCAAAAGAATGATGATGATGCGTTGTTAGCAAACTTGGAAAAAATGGCTGAAATCCTTGAAAGGAAGGCGTGTATCCAATAGCAAACAATCGGTCGCCAACACCCACATTTCGCCAGTTATTGTCAAGTCCTATGTTATAGGGGGTGAGCCTATTGCCATCAACTGAGCACATATCGAGACAAAAAAAAACAAATCAAATCAAAATCATTTATTTCAAGTAGGCCAGTTATAGGCACTTTTGAATAGTCGAACAACAATAAAAATTAAGCTACAGTCCCAGTCACAAGCCATGATAACTTAACAACAACACAAGTGACCACAGTAAAAATAAACTATTCAAAAAAAAAAACTATTCAAAAATAAAATCATTATTTCGAAATAAGCAGTGGCAACACAGAGGTGACCAGTGGCAACTAATATTATTAGGAGGAAAGATTTGTTTGTTACGATTAAACTCGAAAACTACTCGACTGATTTTAAAAATCCTTTTACCATTTTAAAGTTACATCTTTACAGAGTAATATAGGCTGTATTATATAACAACTAGCTGTCCCGCGCAACTTCGTCTGCGTCACATTTTCCCCGATTTTGAAACATTATTCATTTCTGCTCCGCTCCTATTTGTCGTAACGTAATGATATATGGGTTCTGTATGGTGTCGGACGTAAACAATAGCACCATACCATATCTTCCCGTGGGTGTCGTAAGAGGCGACTAAGGGACTTGCCAGAGAATGGGCAGCAGCGTTCTCTGTGCTTTCGTAACAACCGTACTGCGATCGCCAACCCGCCTGCCAAGCGTGGTGATTATGGCAAAACCCTCCTTATGCCAATGTGACGACACTTGGGGGAGGCCTATGTCCAGCAGTGGACGTCTTTTGGCTGAAATGATGATGATGATGAATGATATAGCCTTCCTCAATAAATGGGTTATCTAACACTGAAAGAATTTTTTTAAATCGGATCAGTAGTTTCTGAGATTAGCGCGTTCAAGCAAACAAACAAACAAACTCTTCAGCTTTATATTATTAGTATAGAAGATTTTCGCGAGCGAAGTTACGAGTGAAGTGCTAGTGTTAAATATCTACCTTTCCACTCTTCAAAATCCTTGAAAAACCTCAACAAATTAGCCTTGAACTAGTTCGAGAGTGCAGTGTATGTATCCCGCAGTTTATTTGTTCTCTCTATCCCATTTAATACAATCCATTGGTCAATGGTCATTGCCAGCGACAAAGTCTGGTCAACGAGGTTGGTTACAAACATTGGTGTACAAATGTTTGCGTATTGGCGCGTTGCGTGATTGGCTCGAGAGTAAATATTGAGTCGTTCTGTTTCAAAAAATCTCAATTTTAAGTTAAATCTATTGTAACAAACTAGCTTATTCCTTGATGAGTGAGGAGGAAATAAGCTAATTTGTACATTAAATAAATTAAAAAGGGGAAAATGAATTTATTAGAAATTCACAATCGATTATCAAAACCTGCTTATTTTACACCTAGTCTCTAAAACACGATCTACTGCAGCGCAAACATCGTCTTCTAAAGCCAATTTCTCTCGTTCCAGCACAGTTTTCTCCTGCTCCATAACTTTGAGCAGTTGCTTCAATCACTCCAGCTCCCTCATCGCCAGTCGCACCTTGGAGTTGTCGGAATCCAGCGGAGACTTGAGTGCAGAGATACGCACTTGGATACGCAGGCGCTCCAAGTATGACAACTGAGCCTCCAAAGTCTTGCGGAGACACCGAACGTCTTCTGGCTCCTCCTCCACAAACCTGCAAATCTTGCTGGCTGCTAACGCCTCGGCAGTCCCGTGAGGCCCAGGAGATCCTCCCACCATGAGCAGGACGTTGTTGTCGTCCACTCTGATCGATACATCAATCTCCTCTTTCAACTCTATACTTGAATCTCATCTGGCATCCGTCAGAGATGCCTTTTTATACCCTGATCCTTGTGTTTTCGAATTTATTTCTTCATGGATTCAAATTTGTTGCGCTCATCAAAACGCAACCAGCCAGTATTCAAAATAGCCAGTAACAATAGGTCAAAAACCTTGCTCATAATATTTTTATAAATATAACTTAGAATATCTTTACACAGCAAATATTCGTAATTATTTATAAAAAACAACAATTAAACTCACGTATTGGTGATAATCAGTTTAGTAATATAAAATCTAAATGAAACCTTCATAGCGAATTTGGCTGGTAACAATTAAAATTAAAAGTAAATGACAGCTGACAAGTTTGATGTAAAAAATGTCATAACAAGAAAATATTTATAAAAAATTGAAACGATTGGTAAAATGCTAATGAAAAACCATTAAAAGTATGAATATGGATGATAAGTGTGAGTATAAAGTCAGTAGAAGCCAATACTATACTATATACAATATATAAAAATCAATTGTGGTTCGTGGGTCTCGCTAAAACTCGAGAACGGCTGGGCCGATTTGGCTGATTTTGGTTTTGAAATGTTTGTCGTAGTCCCGGGAAGGTTTACAAGGTGAGAAAGGTAGGGTAGATAGGTAGGGTATGAAGGTAGGGTAGGTAGGTAGGGTAGGTAGGTAGGGTAGGTAGGTAGGTAGGTAGGTAGGTAGGTCGGTAGGTAGGTAGGTAGGTCGGTAGGTAGGTAGGTCGGTAGGTAGGTCGGTAGGTAGGTCGGTAGGTAGGGTAGGGTAGGTAGTAAAAAGTGCATTGCAACGCATGCCGGGTACAGCTAGGGTTTGATAAAGACTGGCAAATGACAATAACTGTGAACCTCACTCAAGTGAGCGAACAAGTGTAAAATTAGATTTTTGGTTACTTTAAAATCAGTAAAAAATTACTGAGTTAACAAATTAGTGACGTCACAAAAATGGGGGAACTTTGACAGATCATAAAAAGTATGACAATTATTTGCAAGCGAATTCTTAAAGCAACTCATTATGGATTCACAATGGGACACCATTGAATTGAACCACGACGGCACGGTTAGCGCAGTGGCTGAGCGATCGATTGCTGCGCTGCGTGTCGCGGGTTCGATCCCAGCACGGAACAAATATTTGCATGGCCTACAGATAGTTTTTCCAGGTCTGGCTGTTTGTGTATGTCACTTGTTTGTAAAGTAAACGCACCCACGAATCAGGAGAAAATCCAGGATTTTCAGAATAAACCCACTCAATTCTGCAACACAAAATATGTCCATATAACAAAGTTTTCGAGTTACATAGTATTTACATTCATGAAATTAAATTCCCAAAGGACGAAAACAAGACCAGATTATGAATATTAAAACTATATAACACGAATAAAGGTTTATGTTCATTAACTATCTGAAACATGATTGTAATAATCTCTTAAGCATAGGTCATTGTACTTAGGATTGAAAAGGTCAGTGGCTTTTGTAGATGAATTAATATTTTATTTATTTATTATAAAAAAAATTGTCAGAAGCCGAATGTCTGACATCCAGTCTTACAAAGGGTATTACCCAGTTACTGGGTTATGGAGGACAGATAGGCAGTCGCTTCTTGCAAAATACTCAGCTGCATCCGGTTAGACTGGAAGCCGACCTCACGATAGTTTAGGAAAAGGCTAGGCAGATGATGATAAAATTTTTTTCAAGACGTCTAGAATTGTTCAGGTTTTGTTAATAATAATATCCTGTCTCTGGAGCCCTAATCACCAGTAGCTTGGACCCTGCTCCCGATACCGGCGGATCACTATTTTTAGGGTTCTGTACCCAAAGGGTCAAACGGGACCCTATTGCTGAGACTTCGCTGTCCGTCAATCCGCGTGTCACCAGGCTGTATTCATGAACCGTACTAGTTACCAGTTGAAATTTCTATTCTACAGGTTATATATTTCTGTTGCCGCTATTACAAAAAATACTAAAAACAGAATAAAATAAATATTTAAGGGGGCTCCATACAAAAATGTGATTTTTTGCTCGTTTTTATAAATAATGGTACGGAACCCTTCGTGCGCGAGTTCGACTCTGGTATTTTATATTTTTTAATGTTAAAAATGTGACATCATCTGCCTAGCCTTTTCCCAACTATGTCCCGGTCGGCTTCCAGTCTAACCGAATGCAGATGAATATCTGTATTTTACATGGACCGGCTTCCTATCTGACCTCCACAACCCAGTCAGTATTGGGTAATTGATACCCCTTGGTAAGACTGGTTGTCAGACTTTCAAACCACTGCTTTAGTAATGACAGTCAAAGATTAACAATTGACAGCCGAGACCAACGGCTTAACGTGCTTTCCCAGGCAAGCTAGGCTTAACCTGAAAATTTATCCGAACGGCTGTTTTTATTTTGCTCCTCTCTTGTTAAAAATGTGTATAAAAGATAAAATAAGCTAGAGAGCTGCGGTGGCACAGTGGTGGCACCCCTGTCTTACTCGTACGAGGAGTAAGCCATGGGTTCGTACCCAGGCAGGTGCATTACTTTGTGTAATTTATTTCATCACCGTTGCCATCAAAAAACACTATTATGTGGAATCCGGTTCTTCTAACCCAACAGACAGATGTGTTGCTGGGGAGTTTGTTCCGCCACTTCTTCTTCCCAGCTAAAACACTAGGAAGTGGCGAAGGGCGGGCGTTTTGGGGGACTGTCTCTTGTAATTTTGACGTTCAAAAAGTGCTGGATTATCAGCCTAATTTGAATAAATGACTTTTGATTTTGATTTTGGATGACATCACGACTGTATTCACAATAGGGGTTAGGCTAAAGAACACACACATACGTATAATTGCAAATTCTTCCAAAGTATAATCTTCTAGTTCATTACTTCAATATAAGTACACAGGCAAATGAACATAAATGCTAACTATACAAGCATGCTTATATACGTTTGTTTTGCTTCAATTGATGACTATCGTTATATTGCGACGGTCAATGCCAGAGCACAATTATTTTATTAACATTGTTGAAGTTATGAGCACGGGGCTTGAACGTGGCTAACTGCATGGTCGATTGAAGGTTAAGTTACGTTTCCCGAGGTCAGTTTGCGGATGGATGACCATTCATTGGACCACACTCACATAGAGACCCCTTCTTGCGCTGGAAATCACTTTAAGCTGTTAAAGCACATTATGCCAAAAAAATAGTTTAATCACTGCAATAAAAATCTTTAACAACATACCAAAAGAATTAAGAGAGCTCCCTTTAAAATATTTTAAATCCAAATTGTATAAATGGCTCATTGATAATTGTTTTTATAGTGTAAAAGAATTTCTAGAAAAAAAAATTGCTGATAGATAATATGGTTACTGAGCTCTACAAAATATTTCATGTTGCTGCGTTTTTTAGTTTTTTATTCTTTATTTTTAAGTTTATATTAATTGTTTAAAGATTTCGAATGGATACGAAGCCTTAAATTGTAAGTGCTAATATAGCACTAGCGTTGTAGTATTAATATTTTAACAAATTTATGTTTCGTATTAAAATTCACGTTTAACATTTTCAAATATTTGTATGCCATTCTATGGCAAAACATGTAAGTTCACAACCCTATTTATAAGACCTAAATGTACCATGTTTTTACGCAAATAAAAAATATTCTATTCTATTCTATTCTAATGAATTAACGATAGAGACTAATATTCTATCAATGAAATGTTATAACTTTTGTGTTACAATTTAACATTTGTAGATCTTTGACAGTCGTTACGCGTAGTAAATGGTCCGAAAGTCTGACAACTAGTCTTACCAAGCGGTACCTATTGTATAACACAACATACCTGCCACCTGGGTTGCAGAGGTCAGATTGGCAGTTGCTCCTTGTACAGACCTGATATTCAGCTGCATGCGGTTAGACTGGAAGCTGACATACAAGATACTTCGGAAAAGGCTAGGCAGATGATGAAATGTTTAGGTCTACTTTTTTTAATAGTCTAATTTTTTGACACTCTTTTTGATACTTGTACCAATTTTTATTATTTATTTAAGTTTGTCTACAGTTTTTGCCATGCATACTTGACTATATTCCAAAATAGATATTTGTACGAAGGGTATTTTCATAATATTATCCCGTAGTAGTGACCTTTTGAGCTAAAACCTCATCTCTCAGCAGAGACGTCAATTAAACACTTCGC
This sequence comes from Cerastis rubricosa, assembly GCA_949152445.1. NCBI lineage: Eukaryota > Metazoa > Arthropoda > Insecta > Lepidoptera > Noctuidae > Cerastis > Cerastis rubricosa. Next base: position 11,377,410 of record OX424548.1, on the reverse strand, counting down.
AATCTATACTAATATTATATACTAATATTATAAAGCTGAAGAGTTTGTTTGTTTGCTTGAACGCGCTAATCTCAGGAACTACTGATCCGATTTGAAAAATGATTTCAGTGTTAGATAGCCCATTTATTGAGAAAGGCTATATATCATCGCTACAACAAATAGGAGCGGAGCAGCAATAAAAAATGTTGCGAAAACAGGGAAAATGTGACGCAGACGAAGTTGCGCGGGACAACTAGTATTAGCAGATAGTATCAGTTTAGAAAATTACATTATAAAGTCACAATATTGTTATCAACTATCAATATCGTTTTATTCAGTCTTTATTCAATCAGTGCAAAAACAATAACTGTATACAATGAAATGTTTCCTAAATTGAACACTTTTCTTATATTGTAAATTAAATTGTGTTGTTTCAGTTCAATATTTCTTTGTAGGGCCACCATTTGTAGAATTTATCGTGAATATACAAAATTCTCTTTCTTTTTTCAAAAAGTACTTATTACTTTTTCGAACTTCAGTAATAGGCAAAATACAATGAAATTTGTTGGACGCTAGTTGTCAAAGTTTTTCACAAAATATCGTTTAGTCAATTTTATATTTATATTTTTCCAACAAAAAGAACAAACAAGTAATGATTCTTTATTACAAATTACAAAACATAAACGTACAACCTCACCTGTTCTCCCCGAAGAGATAGACAGATATGTCCCTAATAGTCCCCACATTTTGTCAGTTATTCAAATTACATTGTAGTTGAACTTTCTGTTTTTATTGTCCTTTTTAAAACTTACTAAGGCTTAAGAAAAACAAGGAAAATGTAGATTCTGAAGAGGACTCGATTAAATTAAGTAAGACTTTAATGCAGTAGAGAATAATTTAATTTAAACGGAGCAAAACTTTGATCGTTCAATCAAATTATGAAGATAAAGTTTGGGGATTTTAATTTAATATGTAATCTCGTTCGGAGTTGTAATAACTAAAGGGATGTGCTTTAAATTTTATTTATACTGGCAAAGTTGATCATAATATAAGATTCTTTTGCCTTTAATTTATTTGTGATGCAACATGTTTTCTTCTTCAATACTTGTCAGTTAGTTAAACAATCTAAATATATATAACTCAAAGGTGACTGACTGACTGACTGACATAGTGATCTGTCAACGCACAGCCCAAACCACTGGACGGATCGGGCTGAAATTTGACATGCAGGTATGTTATGACGTAGGTATCCGCTAAGATCTGATCAATTTTGATCAATTCTACCCCCAAGGGGATAAAATAGGGGATGAAAGTTTGTATGAAAGTTTGTCAATTTTAAACCAATCGGGCTGAGACTTTGCATGCATAAAGCTACTATGACGTCGGCATCCCCTGAGAAAGAATTTTGATAAATTTCACCCCTAAGGGGATAAAATAGGGGATGAAAGTTTGTTTAAATCTTCTTAGATTTTCGACTGATTGAACTGAAATTAAAGATTGGAGCTACTATGATGAAGACGTCCGCTTAAATAGGATTTTGATAAAATCAACCCCCATGGGGATAAAATAAGGGATGATGGAGGATGTAAATATTTAATAATAATACTTCTTAACGCGAGCGAAGCCACGGGCAAAAGCTAGTATTTAATAAAATACAAGACATAATAAGATGTTATACATATTTTGATATTATTCAACAATAAAATATCGGAATCCATACGTTTGAAATAATTATAAACTAAAATGGTCGTAATAGTCAATCCACATTGCCATATTTAAACTACTGTGTTTAAAATTTAAACCTTAGTTGAATTAATAATAGTTTCTTCTCTGTTTTAAAATACGGTATGTAAACTGTTTTCTTATCCAATTTCCTTTTAATTTCGTACACATTTACAGGGAAATGAGAGTACTAGGTAATTCTCTCTCTCACGCGCCCCCGAAAAGTTATTTAACGTTCGATATTGTGTTATTTTTGTAGAAAGTTTATTGGATTTTAGCGTCATTGCACTTCCAACTGTGCCATATTTTGTGTCTACCACATTTAGACCAAATAAATAATTTTGACTTTGACTTTCCCGAAAAGTTTGGGAAGCGCTGGGACACGTGCGTAGCGCTGTCACATTAGCACAGGTGTGCTGCTGTGATTTATTGCGCTGCGTTTGTCGTACGTAACCTTACGTATTGATTTGTATTTTAACGCTTCAGTGGATTGGCTTGTTTTCTGAGATACGTGTATTTCGATGGATTTTTGTAGACAGTGACTTAATTAGGAATAGGATGCTTTTATTCAAATAATATCATCGGGTGTACTAATAGAAAACTTATCATCATCATCATTTCAGCCGAAAGACGTCCACTGCTGGACATAGGCCTCCCCCAACGCCACATGGACATAAGGGGGGGGGGTTTTGCCATAATAGCCACGCTTGGCAGGCGGGTTGGCGATCGCAGTACGGTTGTTACAAAAGCACAGAGAACGCTGCTGCCCATTCTCTGGCAAGTCCCTTAGTCGCCTCTTACGACACCCACGGGAAGATATGGGATGGTGCTATTCTTTACGTCCGACACCATACAAAACAAAACAACAAGAGAAAACTTATGATCGCTTTTTATTAAGATTTTGTTCAGCTATTAGTAGTCAAAGTCACCCACCCTTTCTAAGAAGATAAATACCTTCGAAATCCGCAAAAATCAAAAACCATTGTCTCGCTTAATGGGAAATGTAACTTTGAACCACGACATATGTGGTGCCAAAAATTATAATATGTGCGTGCGTAACAGCATCTCACGACCAATAGCCGTTGTCTCAATTATATTGGTCAGCTTCCAGTACAACCGGACACAGCTGAATATCAGTATTTTATATGGCGCGACTGCCTATCTGACCCCCACAACCCTGGTAAGGCTGGTTGTCAGACTTTAGGGTCACGGACTTCCTGTAACGGCTATAAAAGATCTAAAACTGACAGCCCGGACTTACAGCTTAACGTGCTTTCCAAGGCACGGAGGAAACTCAGTATGTAATAGGTCACATATCCCCGGACCAACCTAGGCAAGCGCGGCTTGTCCTGAAGATCAACCCGAGCGGCTGTTATTATTTAGCCACGAGCTCAAACACCGCCCGTAATGCCACTTACAGACTGGTGAAACGTATCATGAAATGTAACACGCAATGAAAGAATTTGCCGTCCATATTGTCGCAATGTAACAGAAATCCCATAGTGTGGACGGTTTGCGCGCACGAACCGTGCTCAATACGCGCACGAACAGAGCATTTGAACTCGTGCGCGCCGCGATCCGCCATTTGTCGGTTTTTTCGCCGAACACAAAGGGGCGCGCAGTGTGCACGGAGCGTCAGTGTGGACGGGTTGTGTGTGTCTGTACTGCAGATCGCGCGCGAACCATGGAAGAAATGTTCTCGACAGACTGAGCTATGTTCGCCGAGCGCATGCCGGAAACAGATGTGAGTACGTACGTGCTCGGTTCGTGCGCGCCCTGCGTCCACACTTATGAAATGTTACATTGCATGCTACGTTTCGCAAATCTGTACGCGGCCTAAGTAATTATGCCTTCATTGAGTTTTGCCGCAAAATTATTTTTGTTTTAATTTATTTTTTGCAACTTATCTAGCCCTCATAATCAAAGACAAAACGGCCCCCTCCTTACAATAAACAAACATTCAAAACTTTTACCCGTTAAGCAACCGTTTCTCAAACTTTTTGCATAAACATTGTACCTAACTTGAGTGATAAAGAAGAACATTTTGACGCGTTGTTCATTAATCCCGGCATTAGGAGGGTCCTGAATTAATTTGATTAACAAAATATTTTTGCTTTTACTTGACTGTGTTTGTTGATTATGTGGGATTAAAGAGATCAGGTATTAATTTCTGTATTGGGGGATGCGTGTTATGAATATATTTTTTAATCAGGGGTTAAAATTATATATGATTTTGTTGGAGAGAGGTTTTACTCTCTGGATAAAAGTTAAGCAGGAGCTTTTTGGAGTAAAGAAGAGTTTTCTTATGTTTTAAAGTATATCTAGAAGCCTTGCTTTTCAGCGCACAGTTATAGCAGTAATAGCCTAGTAGTGTGGTGGTCGGACTGCCAAGTCAAAAGTTCGAACCCGAGATCCGCACCTTTGATGTTTCGGATTCATGTGCTTTTTTAAGAGCGTTTACGCCTTACGGCATTTCACACAAACTTTCAAGTCCTTATTTTCCGAAATGACCGAACCGATTTCAATGAAACTTAATACGCACAAGCAGGATACATAGGTCTAAAAAGTTACTAAAAAACATTAAACGAAGGAAGGTAGGAAGGCCTCCCTCTAGGTGGACCTAGTGGGAAGCCTTCCGATGCATCGTCCTCCGGTTCGCGGTCGCCATTCCAGAACTTTTCGGCCCTATCGGCCATCCGTTCTGCGAGCAATGTACTCTGCTCACTGCCACTTAAGTTTGGCAATTCTTCGGGCTACGTTGGTAACCTTGATTCTCTTGCGGATGTCCACATATCTGATTTGATCACGCAAGGAAACTTCGAGCATAGCCCTCTCCATTGCCCTTTGAGAGACCTTCTGATGAGGCCGATTGTGAGCGAGTGAGTGATTACGTTTGACGCAATCACTGGCAACATAAACTGGTAATAGACTTTCGTGTTGAGACACACATTTTCAAGATTCATCATCATCTGCCTAGCCTTTTCCCAAACTAACAGGTCGGCTTCCAGTCTAACCGGATGTAGCTGAGTACCAGTATTTTACATGAAGCGACTGCCTATCTGACCTCCACAACCCAGACACACACAACACACACACACACATTCAAGATACAACACACATTTTCAAGATTAAGGAAAAGAAAGCATTCACCGTACACTCCTTAACAAGAGCTCAATTTATTAAGTGTAACAACTCTACGTGATCAGATATTGAAATTGAGGCCCAATTTCGTTCGCTAAGCCATGGCCTGGCATGGAAGAGGGTGGCATTAATAATGATATTGAAATTCTGAAGTCAATTTAACTGCTTGTATTGGGATTAGGAGGGGTTTATTTTAGGAGTACATTTTTCTACATATTGTTTTATAAAAATCTAGTTATTCATACGGAGAAATTTGTTTTTTTTTGTCTTTTAAGAATATTTACTTCAAAATCATCGAATTACGCAAAAAAAAAAATGCAGAGTCATCATCATCTGCCTAGCCTTTTCCCAAACCATCGCTTCCCGTCTAACCAGATGCAGCTGAGAACCAGTATTTTACATGAAGTGACTGCTTATCTGACCTCCACAACCCAGTAACTGGGTAATACGATACCCTTTGGTAAAACTGGATGTCAGACTTTTGTTTTTAACTTATCTACAAATGACAGCCAGGACCAATGGTTTAACGTGCTTTCCGAGGCACGGAGGAAACTCGTTATATAATTATGGTCACCCATCCACGGACCAACCTCGGCAAGTACGGCTTAACATTAAAGATCGATCCGTGCGGCTGTTATTATTTAACCATGAGCTCCTCAAAATAAATGCAGAATACCTTCCGGGATTAAACGTTGAATTCGATGTTAGGATAAAACACCTTGAGATTTCTGTTCAAACTTCAACTACTGCACATAACTTTTTAAGTGTGCCTCTTCTGTTGACGTTTTATAAGTGCCCATGTAGGCCTATCTTTATATATATATTTCTTCTGTGAGTGTGTATGTCACTGAACTCCTTCTAAACGGCTTTACCGATTTTGATGAAATTTTTTGTGTGTGTTCAAGGGGATCTGGGAATGGTTTAGATTTACAAATCATCACGCTACGACCAATAGGAGCGGAGCAGCAATGAAAAATGTTGCAGACGAAGTTGCGCGGGACAGCTAGTGTAAAATAAAATATTTTGATTTTGAAATATTAGTACTTTTTGGCCTGTACTTTACCTTCCCACCGCTGGGCAAGTCGCTCCCCAATTCCTTCCATGAGCCCTTTTCCCGTTTATTACTATTACTAGCTGTCCGGCACAACTTCGTTTGCGTCACATTTTCCCCGTTTTCGCAACATTTTTGATTGCTGCTCCAATCCTATTGGTCGTAGCGTGATGATATATATCCTATAGCCTTCCTCGATAAATGGGCTATCTAACACTGAAAGGATTTTTCAAATCGGACCAGAAGTTTCGGAGCCTATTCAATGCAAACAAACAATCAAATCTTTCCTCTTTATAATATTAGTTTAGATAGATTACTTAGACATTCTCATTTTTTTCATAAAGGAATATACGGAGTCTTGCAATAAACTTAACAAAAACATCTCGAATTTTCATACTTTTCGATCATTCGAATAAATTAAATTTAACGCCTCCATTGGTTCGAAATGGAGGCCTCCTTCGTTTAAACTCAGTGGGAAAGGAAACACGTGATAGACAAATGTAATAAATAAGGTTTCCGTGTCAGATTTTATCAACAAATAATTTGGTATAGACGTGGAAATTAATTATTTAGATTTTGCGTGCGAATGTTTTGGGGAAAGACGTTTGGTGGGTAATTTTGTGGCCTCAGATTACTGAATTATTTTGGTGTGTTAAAATCGTGGTTCTTTACATTCATTTGGTAAGTAGTCCTGAATAATACACACGTATACGTCTCATACATGTGTGCTCCTTTGATACTGATACTGATACCTTTAGCCTTTCCCCAAGACTTTCAAGTGTCTCCATCCAGGGCCAATGTGGACCACTGGTCGCTGGTCTTGTCTAGCTCGTCCCGCCATCTTCTATGAGGTCTACCGCGACGCCTTCTGGCTGTGTCAGGGCTCCAGAAAGTGTTTATTTTGGTCCAAAGATCATTGGGCATGCGGCAGACGTGGTCAATCCAGTCCCACTTCAGATTAGCGGCTTTTTGAGCAACATCAGTAATTTGTGTTTTGGAGCGCAGTGTGGTATTGCGTACACGGTCGGTTAGTTTGACGACTAGAATGCTGCTCTCCATGGCTCTTTTGAGTTTGGTCAAAACCAGATTATAATACGAACAAGATTTTTTTTTCTTGATAATTTCTTATTGGCATACCCATGAACCTACTTCCTTCAATAGGACACAAATCCGTATAACATTTTGCACGCTCTGAAAATCTAAGACTGCCTTATTGGTGGACTGGTCGAAAGTAAGGCTGATGAGCATGAGGTCCGGGTTTGAATCCCGGGTCGAGCAAAGTGTAAGTTTTTCATCGGGAGTTTTTCCTTCAGGTATCTCTCACTAGCAGCCACGGAGTCTGTAATTGTACCCGGTTCATGGCAATAGGCTCGACCCTATTACCAAGACTTAAACTGGCGAAATGGTTACCAGCAGAGAAATTTCTGAAAATCCTGATCCTAGGAATCGCACACAAGACTTCATAATGTCCAATGAGGCAGTTTCATTATAATCCATTTACAGAACTATTCAAGCACCGTTTAACATGTAAATAAATACGCTCTCGCCTCTCGAACACTATCTAATTAAATTTTAAACCTTTTGTTAAATCGAGCCAGTGAATCCATTGTTTAATTACATTATCTCGAGTTCGAACAGTACGTACGGCGTCCAATTAAGCTATACAAAACCAGTTTATTCAGATCTTTCATTGTACATTGTATGTTGTGCATCGGGGAAGTTTGCGCTGTATCGAGCTGTTGGCCTTCATGCCGTCATTCGAAAGAAAACTGTATCCTTGATCTGCAGAATGCGTGGCAGCTGCAACGGAATTCTGAAGACTGTAGCAGATAGGATCTCTTCTCCGATATGGAAGTTCTATTAAAGAACCACAATATAAGAAAAATAGTTCAAATTATCCTCTTAATAAAAGGAGGTAATTTGAATTTATTTTATCTTTTTTTTAGTTTTTATCGGGAACTATATTTCTTGTCACCAAAATTTATATTTGTCATCAAAGTTGTATCACCTAGTAAATAGATCTATCGCCACGAAATATTTTCGTTCTCAGATAAACAAAAAGTGTTCCCAGGTATGAATTATCAAATAAATGTTGATACATGTGTAAAATAAGAGATGGATTACCAATAAAATTGTAGTGCATTAGATGAATATAAACTTCGTTCTTATAATAATAGTTTTATTACTTAAATAATAGCTTTGTGCTCGGAATGGTAGATCTGTCACCAAATAAATAGATCAGTTCCTTATTTCTATGAAGAAATGCTTTATACGAGACATTGGGCACACCGACTCGGACAGGTTAGGTTCGAAGAGGATGGCGGGGTCTAGTGAGCGAGCGGAGCGAGCGAACTAAGACCCCGACATCCCCTTCGTGTTAGGTTACTGTAAACCCTGCAGACAGAAATAGGAGCCCCGCGTAGCGGGGCTACGTCGACAACGCCTTAGTTTGGACCTGTGGTTTGGTGATCTCTTTAAATTAGTTTGCTTAAATACTTATTAGGACACACCTATTATAATACATACAAAAACATTTATTTGGTACTAGACCTTATATCTCAGGATTTTAGGTGATTTATTGTGGAACTGATTTTGCATTGTTTGGTGACTACATTTTGGTGACAGATCTACTATTTTGAGGACAAACCCTATTATTTAAGAAACACAAAACTAATTAAATTGGTGATAGCTTAAATGATACCCGTTTTTATCCTACATTAGTTCGTATTTTAATTTTAATTTCCGATTTTAGTTTTGATTTTAACGTAAATTTTGAATTTTTTGGTAATTTATGTTTTTTTTTTTAATTTTGATACTGTTTCTAAGGTTAATTATTTTTAATTTCTGATGTTGATATTGAAATCATCATCAGAAATAAATTTTATTTTACTATGGATCAAGTTATCTGAAATAAATAAATTTAATTTAATTAATTGTACGGGAAATCTATACAAAGCGAGGTTATGTTGTACTAGAAATGTATAGCTTGATATGTCCCCTTGTATACAAAATGTGGTGGAAGAGTAAATAATGAATTAAACTGCGATCACACACGATACATTCAGAGAATTTCATTTATTCCACTTAAAAACTCGAGCAAATGAATGCAATGAAGCGTTTTTCTTTGTTACGATGCAGTTGTTTTTTGGACCGAACATTTTCTGTGTTTACGTTTCTTGGCGACGATACGTCGAGTATTCATAAGTATGAGTCAATATTCGGCTACATTATATTAGCCGTGTTATATTTCAAAGTTATCTAGGAATCAATAAGATTTGTAATTGGATTTGCATATAGCTCATTAAAGAGATTCTTAGCGAGAAAAACTTAACTTGGTATTAAAATTATATTTTATTATATTATGGGTATAAATATTAGCAGGAATGTCGTTGGTCCACCCTCTTAAAATTTCTAGGTGGTAGGTTTCCGTCCTAACTAAATGAAACTAACTAAATTACCAGTAGTTTTTGTAAAAAAATTCTCAAGAGTTTGTGAGCTTTAAAAGCCAATCATCGCCATCATCGGCCTTAACTTTCCCAAGTATGTTAAGGTCGGATTCCGGTTTTACCAAATGCAGCTGAATACTAGTATTTTACATGGAATATCTGTCTTTCTAGACGACAACCCTCACCCCTTTTACTGGGCCATACGATACGTCTAGGTAGGACTGTTTGTCAGAATTTTTGGCTTCTGACTACCTGTAACGACTTTCAACGCTCTACAAATGAACAGCCGGGACCAACGGCTTGTCGTACTTTTTGAAGCTCAGAAGTAAGTTGGTTGGATGGTCGCCAATCCTCAGACCTACCTCGGTCAGCACTGCATAATCTTGAAGATCGACTTGTGCGGCTGTTATTATTTAGACCCGAACCCCTTTTTTTCGGATTGGTAATCATCGAACGACTTCTCCCGCTCTGGGCGGAGCGGAAGGGAGTGTCAGACTTGACTGACTAAAACCTATCCATGTTCCTTCTTAGCCCTTAGTGTTCCAGGGCCACGGTATCTCTTTCGAACAACCCGCAGCCCTGGCAGGAGTCACGAACCCCTCAACTCAATAATCAATTCGGACCCAAACACAAATCAATTTATCATTCAATTCACATAAATCAGCCTCAATCTGAATGCTCCGCTACAAAACCCAACCCCAAACTAAAACTAACATTATTTTCTACTCAAATAACAATATAAGCAATAAAACCGTCACTAACTCCGAAAAATAACTTAAAACTCCCGCAAAGTGGATAAAAACATAAACAAAACACGATCCGAATTATAAGTACTTAAAAGTTTAGCAAGTTGCAGTTCCAGTAAATTTGAAAGCCTCATTTGTTTTGCAGAAGAGATAGTTACAGAAGGTTGCCTTCGAATAACAAGTGAAAACACACGCACTTCGAGTGCAAGCGCACTCGTGACCGGCATTTGTTTGAGATCTCCACGCACACATAGACACGTTTCACGTACAGTGAGTGCAAGCGTACCCGCGACCGGCATTTGTTTGAGATCTCCACGCACACATAGACACGCTTCACGTACAGCAAGTGCAAGCGCACTCGCGAACGGCATTTTTTTTAAATCTCCACGCACACATAGACAAACTTCACGTACAGCGAGTGCAAGGGCACTCGCGACCAGCATTTGTTTGAGATCTCCACGCACACATAGACACGTTTCACGTACAGCGAGTGCAAGCGCACTCGCGACCGGCATTTTTTTGAGATCTCCACGCACACAGACAAACTTCACGTACAGCGAGTGCAACCGCACTCGCGACCGGCATTTGTATGAGATTTCCACGCACACTTGCACGCTACACGAACAGCTTTTCACTCTTTGTAAGTCTGAAGGCAGACCTCGTAGAAGATGGAAGGATGAGCTGGGAAAAACCAAAGACTAGTGGTCCACATTGGCCCTGAATCGAAATAACTAAGTCATAGAGAGACGCCTTTTCTCAGCAGTGGGGTGATGCAGGCTTCTATATGGTGTCGGACATAAAGAATAGCACCACCCCATATCTTCCCGTGGGTGTCGTAAGAGCCGACTAAAGTACTGACCAGAGCGTACGCGCAGCGTACTCTGTGCTTTCGTAACATCAGGTATCTCTCACAAGCAGCCACGGAGTCTGTATATGTACCCGGTTCATGGCAATAGACTCGCCCCTATTACCTGAAACTGGCGAAATGGTTACCAGCAGAGAAATTTCTGATGGAAAATCCTGATCTAGGAATCACACACAAGACTTCATAATGTCCAACGAGGCAGTTTCATTATAATCCATTTACAGAACTATTCAAGCACCGTTTAACATGTAAATAAATACGCTCTCGCCTCTCGAACACTATCTAATTAAATTTTAAACCTTTAGTTAAATCGAGCCAGTGAATCCATTGTTTAATTACATTATCTCGAGTTCGAACAATACGTACGGCATCCAATTAAGCTATACAAAACCAGTTTATTCAGATCTTTCATTGTACATTGAATGTTGTGCATCGGGGATATTTGCGCTGTATCGAGCTGATGGCCTTCATGCCGTCATTCGAAAGAAAACTGTATCCTTGATCTGCAGAATGCGTGGCAGCTGCAACGGAATTCTGAAGACTGTAGCAGATAGGATCTCTTCTCCGATATGGAAGTTCTATTAAATAACCACAATATAAGAAAAATAGTTCAAATTATCCTCTTAATAAAAGGAGGTAATTTGAATTTATTTTATTTTATCTTTTTTTAAATTTTTATCCTACATTAGTTCGTATTTTAATTTTAATTTTCGATTTTAGTTTTGATTTTAATGTAAATTTTGAATTTTTTGGTAATTTATGTTTTCTTTTTTAATTTTGATACTGTTTCTAAGGTTAATTATTTTTAATTTCTGATGTTGATATTGAAATCATCATCAGAAATAAACTTTATTTTATTAATTTTATTTTACTATGGATCAAGTTATCTGAAATAAATAAATTTAATTTAATTAATTGTACGGGAAATCTATACAAAGCGAGGTTATGTTGTACTAGAAATGTATAGCTTGATATGTCCCCTTGTATACAAAATGTGGTGGAAGAGTAAATAATGAATTAAACTGCGATCACACACGATAAATTCAGAGAATTTCATTTATTCCACTTGAAAACTCGAGCAAATGAATGCAATGAAGCGTTTTTCTTTGTTACAATGCAGTTGTTTTTTGGACCGAACATTTTCGGTGTTTACGTTTCTTGGCGACGATACGTCGAGTATTCATAAGTATGAGTCAATATTCGGCTACATTATGTATTATAATTATCGGCCGTGTTATATTTCAAGGTTATCTAGGAATCAATAAGATTTGTAATTGGATTTGCAAATAGCTCATTAAAGAGATTCTTAGCGAGAAAAACTTAAATTGGTATTAAAATTATATTTTATTATATTATGGGTATAAATATTAGCAGGAATGTCGTTGGTCCACCCTCTTAAAATTTCTAGGTGGTAGGTTTCCGTCCTAACTAAATGAAACTAACTAAATTACCAGTATTTTTTGTAAACAAATTCTCAAGAGTTTGTGAGCTTTAAAAGCCAATAATCACCATCATCGGCCTTAACTTTCCCAAGTTTGTTAAGGTCGGATTCCGGTTTTACCAAATGCAGCTGAATACTAGTATTTTACATGGAATATCTGTCTTTCTAGACGACAACCCTCACCCCTTTTACTGGGCCATACGATACGTCTAGGTAGGACTGTTTGCCAGAATTTTTGGCTTCTGACTACCTGTAACGACTGTCAACGCTCTACAAATGAACAGCCGGGACCAACGGCTTGTCGTACTTTTTGAAGCTCAGAAGTAAGTTGGTTGGATGGTCGCCAATCCTCAGACCTACCTCGGTCAGCACTGCATAATCTTGAAGATCGACTTGTGCGGCTGTTATTATTTAGACCCGAACCCCTTTTTTTCGGATTGGTAATCATCAAACGACTTCTCCCGCTCTGGGCGGAGTGGAAGGGAGTGTCAGACTTGACTGACTAAAACCTATCCATGTTCCTTCTTAGCCCTTAGTGTTCCAGGGCCACGGTATCTCTTTCGAACAGTCCCGCAGCCCTGGCAGGAGTCACGAACCCCTCAACTCAATAATCAATTCGGACCCAAACACAAATCAATTTATCATTCAATTCACATAAATCAGCCTCATTCTGAATGCTCCGCTACAAAACCCAACCCCAAACTAAAACTAACATTATTTTCTACTCAAATAACAATATACGCAATAAAACCGTCACTAACTCCGAAAACTACTTAAAACTCCCGCAAAGTAGATAAAAAGATAAACAAAACACGATCCGAATTATAAGTACTTAAAACTTTAGCAAGTTGCAGTTCCAGTAAATTTGAAAGCCTCATTTGTGGTACAGAAAAGATAGTTACAGAAGGCTGACTTCGAACAACAAGTGAAAACCTACGTACACATAGACACGGTTCACGTACAGCGAGTGCAAGCGCACTTGCGACCGGTTTTTGTTTGAGATCTCCACGCACACATAGACACGCTTCACGTACAACGAGTGCACGCGCACTCGCGACCGGCATTTGTTTGACATCTCCACGCACACATAGACACACTTCACGTACAGCGAGTGCAAGCGCACTTGAGACCGGCATTTGTTTGAGATCTCCACGCACACAGAGACGCGAGTGCAAGCGCACTCGCGACCGGCATTTGTTTGAGATCTCCGAGCACACATAGACACGCTTCACGTACAGCGAGTGCAAGCGTACTCGCGACCGGCATTTGTTTGAGATCTCCTTGCACACATAGACACGGTTCACGTACAGCGAGTGCAAGCGCGCTCGCGACCGACATTTTTTTGAGATCCCCACGTAAACATAGACATGCTTTACGTACAGCGAGTGCAAGCGCACTTGGGAGCGGCATTTGTTTGAGATCTCCACCCACACTTACACGCGTTACGTACAGCTTTACACTCTTTGTAAGTGTGAAGGCAGACCTCGTAGAAGATGGAAGGATGAGCTGGGCAAAACCAAAGACCAGTGGTCCACTTTGGCCCTGAATCGAAATAACTGAGTCAAGACGCCATTTCCCAGTAGTTTAGTTTTTTTTTTTCTCTTTATTTATTAAAAGGAATCTTTATTCATACGGATATGCCAACCCCATCGTACCTTATAAACTATTAAACACTTCGAAAATCTTACTAAGCTAATACATCAATCAATAATGCATAATCCTTCTAATAAAGGAGAATCATTGATTAGGCCTCTTCACCAAGCTACACAGTCTCTTTGCAATCATTGATTTAGGATTTGCTAAAATGTTTTGGATTAGCCCAACGTCCAGAATGTTCATTTCAAATTCTCTTATCAATGACTCGCTTTCATTCTTGCTCCTTTTATACTCCATCAGCAAATGTTGCACATCTTCAATTTCGTTGCATATGTCACTTTAGGTGATGCGACCTTTCGCATTAGGAAAGCAAACTTTGCCGATGGATAGTGTCCAGACCGCAGCCTTAGTGCTAGCTTAACATAATTTCTACCCAAACTTGTATCCTCAAACCAGGGGACACAAGGAGGCTTGTTCTCGTTCGTTCCCAGAAGTTGGATAATGCAAGCTAACAGTATATATCTGACCTTCTATTAGTTTCTCGTTTGTATTTGTGGTTTGCCTAGGCCGTGGCCTGGCCTCACCTTATAACAAGGTAGTTCGCAGTTTGACGACAAACAATCCTAATTGGGTAACAGTGGCTTTACACAAATATTTGTATGACAGTTACACCGGTTTTGTTTGCTCTGAATAAGTCCTTTGCATATGTATTATTTGAAGGATACGTAAGCTTTTGAATAAACAGAGGAATGAAAATGTAACAAGCATTTATTTGCCTGTCTCTTCGGTCGACTGTGTTTTCGAGTTTCCTATGAATATACAAACATTCTCTTTGTTGGCTGAAGGGTGAAATTTCCAAGAATTGGTTTGTTAGAGAATTCTGAAAATATAATCCACTGTCACTAACACAATTTGAGAATTTGAGAGCAGCGGTGGCCCAGTCGTGGCAGCCCCGACTTACGAGCAGTAAGCTGTGGGTTCGAACCCAGGCAGGCGCAATACTTTGTGTAATTTATTTCATCACCGCTGCCCTCACAACCGGCAAAGGAAAACATCGTGAGGAAACCGACATGTCCTAGAACTAAAAATTCGAAGACATATGACATCTACCAACCCGCACTGGGCCCGCGTGGTGGATTACAGCCCACTCCCTCTCATAGAGACGAGGCCTGTGTCCCTGCAGTGGGAGCATTATAGGCTGATTATGATGATAATCAAAACTTTGTTTCTTCTTTTATACATAAAACCATGCCTGTATTTCTCCAAAGGGTTAGACAGAAGTGAACTTACAGCACACCCACATTTCGCCAGTTTTGTTTAAGTTCCTTGTAGTCGGGGGCGAGCCTATTGCCTGCTGGCTGCTACTGAGAAATTCTTGACGGAAAAAAAGCTCAATAACACTTTTGCCTGAACTGGAAATCAAACCCAGAAACTCTCTGGGTTTGATTTCCAGTTCTGGTCTCCTCTCTGTGAGAGGACGTGGGCTATAATCCACCACGCGGGCCCAGTGCGGCTTGGTAGATGTCATATGTATTCGAATTTTTAGTTCTGGGACATGCTGGTTTCCTGACGATGTTTTCCTTCACCGTTTTTGAGAGCAGCGATGATGAAATACACAACGTAATGCGCCAGCCTGGGTTCGAACCCACGGCTTACTGCTCCTAAGTCGAGGCTGCTACCACTGGGCCACCACTGCTCTCCCATATCCAATGTCCCAGTGATGTCATCATTATTTTCAAATGGAACAAACTAGGTCAGGAAAATATTTAAATTAATTGATCTATCGAACCCATGAGGGTTCGCGACCCAATTAGTAAAAGTGTTGTTTTTCCATAAAGGGGTTTTTAGTAATCAATTATTTTGATTATTTGGTAAAATTTGATTGCACTATAAGTGCACTAGCCTACATCTTGAAGATTTAGAGTTATGAAGAACAGGATGTAAATCTCCTAATACTTCGTTGAAAAGGGAGGATCCTCCGACAAGAAATAGAAGGGTTGTTAAATGTATCACTTATTTATTTACTAACGAATACTCAGCGTATGATGAGCTCGTGGCTAAATAATAAGAACCGCACGGGTCGAACTTTAAGGTTAAGCCGTGCTTGCTGAGGTTGGTCCGTGGATGGGTGACCATAATTACATACCAAGTTTCTTCGCGTGCCTCGGAAAGCACGTTAAGCCCTTGGTCCCGGCTGTCATTTGTAGATCTTTGACAGTCGTTACGAGTAGTCAGAAGGCAAAACTCTGACATACAGTCTTACTAAGGGGTATCGTATTACCCAGTGACTGGGTTGTGGAGGTCAGATAGGAAGTCACTTCATTTAAAATACTGGTACTCAGCTGCATCCGGTTACACTGAAAGCAGACCCCAAGATAGTTTGGGAAAAAGCTAGGCAGATGAATAGTCGGTGTATTGCTGAGAATTTTAGTGTTCGTTCCCGCTCGTTGAAACCCAGTCGTTGTCACTATTATCGACTGGGAAAGTTTTGTCCCACTCGTTAACAATGTTGAAGAACGCAACATTTTTTCCCAATCGTTTACCCCTCGTTCCGCGTCTAGTTCAAAAGTCGAGTGGAACAAAACATTCCCAGTAGTTAATAGTATTATCAACGGGATATTAACGAGCGGGAACGACCCAATTTTATCAATTAAACGTGAAAACAGAAAATATTCAATTAGAAAACATAGCTGCATGGTAAACGAGAAAAACCGGCCAAGTGCGAGTGGGACTCGCGCACGAAGGGTTCCGTAGCATTATTTTAAAAACGAGCAAAAGAATCCTTTTTTGTATGGAAGCCCCCTTAAATATTTTTTTACTCTGTTTTTAGTATTTGTTATTACAGCTGCAACAGAAATACATAATCTGTAGAAATTTCAACTGGCTAACTATCACGGTTCATGAGATACAGCCTGGTGACAGACGGACGGACGAACGGACGGAAGGACGGACGGAAAACAAAGTCTCAGTAATAGGGTCCCGTATGACCCTTTGGGTATGCCTAAAAATGCTTTATTTCATACATTTACAATTTTCATACGTTTTCAAGTGGAATAAATGACATTCTCAGGGAATTTAATGTTCAATTGTGTTTAAATTTTATCTCACACCGTGTGTGATCGCAGTTGCAACCACTAGACCATCGGTAGTCTTTGGTATCCTTAGTCATATTAAACTTAAATAGTTATGTATTAAGAGTGCATATTATGTTATTGTTTGGTTAAGCCCAGCACTTAAAGGATTAAGGGTGGCCCTCTGCTTTTAAATCGTACGAGTAGTTTGGCTCGCTACCAAATAAGGACATCCAGTTTTATAGGAACACATTGGTTTTGGGTACGATGTATTTAATATTTAAGTTTATAGCTACCCTTTGCCTTTGTGCTCTTCCATCTTTATGTGATTCTCTGTACCAAAGAGTTTTGTGTGTAAATAAAAAAATGCAAAAAACATAAAATACAGAAACATATTACAAAAAGGTTTTACATTGGCTCCAAAATAGGCAAAGCCAAGGCTAAAGTTCGTGGGCACTAATACAGGTAAAACAATAAATTAAAATAATTCTTCTCTAAACTACAAATAAAAGAACAAAACATGGATGTTTCAAAATTAACATAATTTAAAAAAAAAAAACTTGAACACTCTTGAGTGGTTATTTTCCTCTAATGTCAGTTTTCACAACAACTAGATAAAACGATTTGACACGACATGAGGGGATGATAAATGTCCACGGAGTATCTTGCGGATTCTTCTCTATGTATACAGATGTACGCTTCGGAATGGGTCTTTACTTTCACAAGTTATTATGCCTTGTGAATGGGACTGTAGCTTCAATATTTTTTTTTACCTTCGAATTTGGCTGTAATGGTTTCATTGAAACAAATGCTTTGTGTTTGAATTCAATCATCATCTACTGCCAGAATTCAGCCACTGCTGGGTATAAGCCTCTCATTGTCTATGCCAATCTCCGTGATTCTGGGCCAATACATCCAGGATTTACCCGATTTACTACAATTTTATTTAAAAGTTAAATTAGGTTGTAGGATTTGTGGAAACGGGCATTAGAGTTAAGTTTATATTAATTCTCAAAAACGACCGTAAAAAGCAGGAACGGATATTTTTTGAAAATTATTTTTTTCCGGTTAAATGGCAGCTCACGAAAAACGTAACATTTTTCAAATGTTACCAAAGATAAAAAGTGGGACGCCGGGTAGGCAATGCCGAAAAGGGTTTTTAACGACACTCGTCTCGTCCTGGCATGAATGTAAATCCTTTGTGCAATGGCGGAGGACTTTTTGCTGTCGGCCACTAATAAAATACTGTAGGTGTTTTTCCCCTGCAAAAAAGAGTTATCCTGTTGAATATATATATATATTTTTTTTTTTGTTTAGAACATTTTTGCTGTTTTGTGTCATTTTACCACGATGTTTCTTTGACAAGGAAAATTTTCAATGAGAATTGTGAATGTCATGTATGTGTGAATGTGTGTGTGTGTGTGGCTAAAGCAGGGACTCATGATAGAAACTACTAGTAGTCAAGTATGGATGAAGAAGACATGCTGTGCCGACCTGTGATAAATAGGGATATGTGCAAGATAATGATGATAACGTTTATAACTTTTTTTTGGATCTTTCGTTGAAATAACAAGTCATTTAATTCATTAACTGGCAGACAGTCAATATTAATCTCAAATTAAAAGGGGTCTCGAACTGGTCTACATTTCTCACACTATGCCATATACCTACTTTTATACAGCCGCATCAAGAGCAATGAACTCGTCTTGAACCCTTCAGATAGTAATCTCACGGAGACATTCACACATGAATAGAGGCCAGGCAATATCCTACTACAAAATAAATAAGTACAGAAGGTCGTCTTCATATAACCAGCGAAAACACATAGAGCTCGCTTCACGGATAGCGAGAGCAACCACACTCGCGACCGGCATTTGTTTGAGATCTCCACGCACACATAGACATTCTTCACGTACAGCGAGTGCAAGCGCACTCACGATTGGCATTAGTAAGTAAGTATATTTTATTTGTTGAAACATGGTGTATATGAAACATTGCATGCAAGATAATAATGGGCTAAAGAAAAGTTCTAACATGTTCAGCCGCATATCGTGGCGTACAAATTGGCAAGAAGAGATGGTGCATTATCCGTAAAAGGTTCATAAAAGTTACATTTCATAATTATTCATTAAACACAACAATTACAATTCAATAAGCATTGTTAAATTAGTCATTTGTTGGTAAATAAGAACGCAACCTAACATATTATAAGTTAGTTTTTTTTGTGTGTTGTCTCTGTTCAGCTCCAGCGTGTGCTTTTGTCTTTTGTCTTTTACCAATATACGTTCGTTGCATTTTCTTATAATCGTTTATTTATTTCCACCTAAATATCAACATGGTAGCAGAGCGTGGTTGATTGCTACTTGTGGAAATATAAGAAAAGTAAACGCAGTGATATATAAGAAAACCGGGCGGCGTGTTTTGTCCGTCATATTTTTTGGGGTTAACCGAGCCGGCGTTCTCGGTCAGAAATCTTGTAAAATCATAAATACGCATAGAATATGTCGAATTCAAGCTACAATCCATTTCATATCGACAGACTAGTTGGAAGAGATAACTATGCCAGTTGGAAGTTTGCAGTCCAAGCATATTTTGAACTCGACGATATATGGAGTTGTGTCACCGGTACCAATACAGATCGAAACAAGGAAACCAAGGCGAAATCTAAGTTGATTTTATTACTGGACCCAATCATTTACGTACATGTCCAGAATGCAACTACTTGCAAAGAAGTCTGGGAGAGTTTGGAACAGGCTTTTGATGACAGCGGGTTGTACAGGAGAGTAGCCTTGTTGAGAGACCTGATTACAACTACATTGGAATCTTCTCGAAGCGTAGATGATTATGTGAATAAAATAATGTCAACCGCCCACAAGCTCAGGAATATTAAGTTTGACATTGATGATGAATGGCTTGGTACACTTATGTTAGCCGGCCTCCCTGAAGTTTATAAGCCCATGATAATGGGGCTGGAGAGCTCTGGCATCAAGATAAGTGCTGATTCTATAAAATCGAAACTCCTGCAGGAAGTTCAATGCTCCGATAGTTCAGCATTCTTCACAAGGAAAAAGGTCATTCAAAGAACTCAACATGATTCAACAAAGGCCAACAAAGGACCCCGATGTTACAATTGTAACAAGCATGGACATTTTGCTAAGAATTGTCGTGCTCCGAAAAAGAAGAGTGCAGAAAATACAGAAGGAAATAAAGGTTTTGTTGCAGCTTTTTTCAACAACTCCTCAGACAATGAATCCGGACCTGTGGTATGTGGACTCGGGTGCCTCCATGCATATGACAAATAGATGTGACTGGATGTATGATGTAACAAGTCCACCGATACCCACAATAACTGTTGCCAGTAAGACACCGCTACCTGTGGAAAGTATGGGAAAGGTCAATTTATTGCTAAATGGTAATAAAGAAAGTAAAATTCAGGTAAAACAAGTTTTATACATACCTAAACTTGCTGCAAACCTCCTGTCAGTCAGTGTTATGGTGAAAAATGGCTGTATTGTAAATTTTAGAGATAAAGGTTGTGATATCTATGATAAAAATGGCAAGCTCCTGTGTTCAGCCACACTAGTAAACAATTTATATTTATTAAACACACACAGAGAGGTATTTTCTAACTTGTCTTGTTCAGATAACTTAAATGATTTTGTCCTGTGGCATAGACGCATGGGACACCTGAATTTTTCAGATCTTAACAAGCTGCCAGAGTGTGCCGAGGGAGTTCAGCCATTCTCAGACAACAATAAAGGTTCTATTACATGTACTACCTGTCTCTCAGGGAAACAAACTAGACTGCCCTTTAATAACATTGGTTCAAGATCTTCACAACCACTGCAGCTGGTCCACACTGATTTATGTGGACCAATGGAGCAAGAATCTTTGGGAGGTATGAAATATTTTATTACTTTCATAGATGATTACACGAGACGAGTTCATGTCTATTTTTTGAAAAATAAAATGAATATTCTGGAAGTTTTCAAAGATTACAAAAACAAAGTTGAGAATGAACATGAGAGAAAAATAAAAGTAATTCGTTCTGATAATGGAAAAGAATACTGCAATAGAGATTTTGAAAACTTCTTTAAAAAACATGGGATTGAACATCAAACAAGTGCTCCGTACTCACCCCAGCAGAATGGTCTTGCAGAAAGGATGAACAGGACTCTGGTGGAAAGAGCTAAATGTATGTTGTTTGATGCTCAGTTAAAAAAGGGGTTCTGGGCAGAGGCCCTTGCAACGGCAGCATATATCATTAACAGATCACCTACAAAATCAATTAATGGTAAAACTCCCATGGAGATGTGGACTGGTAAGAAACCCAACTTGTCTAATTTAAAAATATTTGGCTGCAAAGTAATGACACAAGTTCCAAAAGAAAAACGCCAAAAATGGGACTCTAAATCCAGAAATTTATTATTTGTTGGGTATTGTGAATCTACCAAAGGATACCGGATACTTGATCCAGATACCAATAAGATCATAAAAAGTAGAGATGTAGTATTTTTAGAAAATGTGGTACAATATGATAATAATATATACTTACCTTGTACATCCAACAACAGCAGTCCAGAGATACAGCCACTAAAAGAAACCTGTGAGGAAGAATTAGAGAAAAGCACAGACAGTTCTACTGGTGAGTTAAGTGAGGACTACCAGTCTGGTGAGAATGACGATTCATCCTACATACCAGAGCAATCAATTGATATCGAGTCACCAACTAGAAAAATAAATCTACGTCCACGGAAGACTGTACAGTATGCAGAAACAGAAGACAATGATGTAAGTTACTTCTGTCCAATACTTAATTTAAATGACCCACAAACAACAGACGAAGCATTATCATCATCTCATGCTGACCAATGGAAAAAGGCTATGCAAGAGGAGTACGACTCTCTGATCAAAAACAAAACTTGGTCACTGGTTGATGCACCATCTGGGAAAAGAGTCTTACCCTGTAAATGGGTCTATAAAACTAAAACAAATGAAAAAGGTGAGATTATCCGTTTTAAAGCAAGATTGGTCATCAAAGGGTATGCTCAGAGAAAAGGAAGTGACTATGATGAGACATTTGCTCCTGTGTGTGGGTGGATGATCTTTTGATATTCACAAATAATAAGGATAAAACAACAGAAATTAAAAACAAGTTAAAAGGAGAATGCAGTATGAAAGACCTAGGTGAAATGAAGAATTGTATCGGCATAAACATAAATAGGAACCGAGAGGCAGGTATGATTATGTTAGATCAAGAAAAATACATAAACCTTGTATTGGACCGCTTTAATATGTCTGAATGCAAACCAGTTTGTACCCCGATAGAGGTGAATGCCAAATTTGAGAAAAATCCTGAAGATGGAAACATAAATATCCCATACAGGGAAGCAGTGGGATGTCTGATTTATCTGGCACATGTCACAAGACCTGATATCACTTATGCAGTTAACAAGTTGAGTCAGTACTGCAACAATCCAGGAAATCAACACTGGCTTGGCATAAAAAGGATTATGAGGTATCTTCAAGGAACCAAGAACCTAAAGCTGTGTTATGTCAAAGATGACTCAAAGGAAATTACTGGATATTGTGATGCAGACTGGGCGAGCGACCCAGTGGATAGACGATCGTGCACGGGTTATATTTTTCTGTTTCAGAATGCCTGTTTATCTTGGAATTCGTGTAAACAGCAAACTGTGGCGCTCTCTACGGCGGAGGCCGAAGACATGGCGATGGCAGCGGCGACCCAGGAGGCCCTGTGGCTGCAGCAACTGCAGGCCGAGCTCAGTCAAGGCGAAGATAGCGCGCTACTTATCCACTGTGACAACCAAAGTGCAATTAAGCTGGCATCAACAGACTGTTACAAACCAAAAACTAAACATATAGATATTCGTTTACATTTTCTTAGAGAAAACATTGTTAAGTCTAAAGTTAAATTTAAATTTGTAAATGGTTGCTATATGGTAGCTGATAACTTAACTAAAGGTACCACTTTGGAAAAACATTTGTTCTGTATCAATAAAACGGGTTTGCGTTCTGCGGGGAGTGTTGGTAAATAAGAACGCAACCTAACATATTATAAGTTAGTTTTTTTTTGTGTGTTGTCTCTGTTCAGCTCCAGCGTGTGCTTTTGTCTTTTGTCTTTTACCAATATACGTTCGTTGCATTTTCTTATAATCGTTTATTTATTTCCACCTAAATATCAACATCATTAAATAAATTGTTCAATTAAAATAATTATGAATAACTGTCATTAAGTGTCAATTTCAAATTACAATTATTATTATTCCAAAAATACAATAAAATGTCATAAAATAATAAAATGTCAAGAAATACAACATTGTCATATCAAAATCGAAGAAAACTGTCCTCTTTCATAAACTCTGTTATACTGTAATATGCTCTTTCAGTTAGTAAACTCTTCAATTTAGTTTTTAGAGCAGATATATTTAATGTTTTCCATGATTTTGGCAATTTATTAAAAATGGTTGGAGCCATGCAAAATATGCTTTTACTCATAAGAGTTGTTTTAGCGCCGTGAACACAGAGTTTGAAATTATCACGTCTATTCCTAGGGACAGCATCAGACAAACGCTGAAATAAATCCGAATTTGATTTAATGAACATTACTGTTTCCAGGATATATAATGAGGGCAATGTCAATATCTTATGTTCTATAAAATAAGATTTACAGCTGTCCGTTGTTTGCAGCCTAAACATCGATCTAATGCACCTTTTCTGTGCCCGAAACGCTATTTCATTGTCCGTGCTATTCCCCCAAAAGATGATTCCATATCTAAGAATTGATTCGGCTAATCCATAGTAAGCAGTAATTAGCGCATCTGTATTGAGAATAACCGCAAGCTGTTTCAGAGCGTAGGCTGCACTACTCAATTTTTTAGTAAGCGCCTCTATTTGAGGTTTCCAATTCAATTTAGAATCTATTACCAGTCCCAGAAATTTAGTTGTGTCAGCTTCATTGATATTTATATTATTAAATTGTATATTAAGATTTTTTATTGTCGGTGTACGTTGTCTAAAGTGAATTACGTGAGTCTTCTTTAAATTAATTATTAAATTATTATCATTTAGCCAATTTATAATAGATATTAGTGAATTGTTAATGTCATGTTCATATGTGTTTATGTCATTACAAGCTATTGTCAAAGTGCAATCGTCAGCAAAAAGTGTCATCGGGTGTTTAGTTATTTTAGGCAAGTCATTTATATACAAAGTGAACAACGGAGGCCATTTGTTTGACATCTCCATGCATACATAGACACGCAAAGAATAGCACCATCCCATATCTTCCCGTGGGTGTCGTAAGAGGCGACTAAGGGACTTGCCAGAGGACGGGCGGCAACGTTATCTGTGCTTTTGTAACAACCGTACTGTGATCGCCAACCCGCCTGCCAAACATGGCAAACGTGGCAATTATGGCAAAACCCCCCTTATGTACACTTGGTGGAGGCCTATGTCCAGCAGTGGACGTCTTTCGGCTGAAGTGATGTTCATTGTATGAATATCCTTCTATAATTACTCATTTGTGTTAACTTTGAACCAGTTTAACTTGAAAACACGCAAATTATCAGCTAAAGAGATTTCAACTTTCGACAAGTGTTCTTGGTGGCCGAATAATTATTTAAATTGGGATTTAATTTAAGTTAACCAGCGCAGCCTAAGATTGGGGACTCCTCAATTTTGAATGCTAATCAAAATTAGGAATGAAATTGTTTTATCGGAAGTTTAACTGTGTTTATGTAATTTTGCCTATTAACGCAAACACCGTGGTTTTGTGTAGCATCGATCTGGCGGTTTCGGCCCACCAAGTTTTAATAACGAAAGTTTAAAAGGTGAGGATATATGACTCAAAGACTTCGCCGAGGCTAAGAGTCTCATCCCCAACGAACAGTTCGGCTTCAGGACCGGACACTCTTGCATTCAACAGACCCACCGCATCGTAGAACACTTGAGCGCTGGCTTCCAGCGTGGTGCGATGACGGGTGTGTTGTTTTCGACATAGCAAAGGCATTCGACAAAGTCTGGCTCAACGGCTTATTATATAAGCTGTACAAACTGGGAGTGCCGGACCGTCTCGTGCTCATCTTACGAGACTTTTTGTCGGATCGCACCTTCCGCTATCGCATCGGGAAGGCACTGTCTTCCCCCCACCCCATTAGAGCCGGAGAGAGGACCGACTTGCCTTTGCTATGGGTAGGCTTCATTTCATGATCTCGGCAAAAAGCAAATTGTCACTCAAGTGCAAGTTGCGCCTTTATACCGCGGTGATCCGCCCCATTATGACGTACGCTTGCGTCGTGTACGCTCACACCAAGCCTAAATACATCCATAGGATGCAAACGGGAGCCCCTTTTTATGTCCGTAACGACCGTCTACACGTAGACCTTAGAATGCCCACCGTCTTTCAGTTTATGAAACGTCTTTCGAAACGTTTCTTCGATAACGCCAGTAAACACCGTAATCCCCTGATCGCAGCGGCCACCCGTTACGAACCCTCGCGCATTAGTACAGTACGCCGTCCGAGGCATACCCTCGTCACTCCCGATGATGCTATCACCCTCCTCCAGGAGAGTAGCAAAGAGACTAGCACTCTTAAAAAGTTCAGACACAAACCGCCGTCTTTCCGACCTCGCCGTCGAGGTCCGTCTCGACGTCCCGGTCCATGCCCTCCCCGACCCTCGCTCGAGCCAGCCCGCGATGCTGTGCCAGTAGTTTTAAATCAGCCCCTAAATAATGATATCATTTAGATCCAGCCTGTCCCCATGCAGTCCTCCCCCAGCGACGCCCTAAGCCGAGGCTCGTACCCCACAGGGGGTGCCCTTAGCGTGTAGTCGCTTAGTTTGTAAGTTTTATGCCCTGGCTGGAGGCCTTACTCTTAAGGCACCCACAGGATAGTCCGGTTAAGCAGACGACAACCTCAGTTGAACTGCGAGATGCCATTCATAAAAAAAAGGTGAGGATATATCGTTACAAAATAAAGAGTAGAGAATGTTAAGAATGAAAGTCATATTAGACTAAAATACTTTCTGAGCGGACACACGTTATCTTATCATGCCTACCAGGTCCATCTATATCTCAAAACCATTCTATAAAGCACACAAAAAATATTTGAAATATAGTTTTGTTTCGGAGAAAAAGAACTACAAAAACACGCATACAGTACTTTTACATGACGCCGCCTCTGCAAAGAGGCTTCATAAGATTCTCATTGCAAACTAAACTGTGACCACAGACGAGAGAGAAGTGGTCTACTATTCTCTCTGGCGGAACGTCAAGTCGTTGCGGGCAGCCATATTGACTTGTGTGGTTGTCAAGGAAGGTGCCGCGTAACAAAGCGTTGGCGGATTGCCGACATCTGTTTTCTTATCTAATTTAATCTGGTGCTACATATCATGTGTGTTTCGATGTGGCGGGCAAAAGCCTTTATATATAAAGTTGTTCATAGGAATATTTTTAATTTATCAAATAAATCCTAACATCAAAATTAAAACAACTTTTATTTTTTTCAAACAAACTAAATGGCATAAAACTGTTAACGAAATAGAGCACCATTTATTAATATTGGTTCACTTATCGTAGGTACAATTTGTTCTGATTAGCATCAGGAAATAAAATTTTATGGAACGAATTTAGCAAATGTTTTGAAGTAGCGAGTTGGCAACTTGTATTTTTTTTAGAATTTAAAAACGCTATAAATGAAAAATAATGTCCTGCGACTAAACTACTGGATATTTTCGATTGGATTTTTGTATGCAGACTGGGAACGTCATGAGGTATCATCATCATCATCATCAGCCCATAATGTTCCCACAGCTGGGACTCAGGCCACCTCTCTATGAGAGGGAGTGGGCTGTAATCCACCACGCGGGCCCAGTGCGTGGTGGTAGATGTCACATGTTTTCGAATTTTTAGTTCTAGGACATGCCGGTTTTCTCACGATGTTTTCCTCCGCCGGTTTTGAGGGCAGCGGTGATGAAATAAATTACACAAAGTAATGCGCCTTCCTGGGTTCGAACCCACGGCTTACAGCTCGTAAGTTGGGGCTGCTACCACTGGGCCACTGCTGCTCTCACTAGGCCACCGCTGCTCTCAGCTTCTCTCATGAGTTATACGCATTCTAATTTACTGTCGTATTGTCGTCGCCAACCTGTATAAATATAAAGAAATAAAAGTCTTCGAGTTAATATGATAGTCCACGACAGAAGAAAGCTTATGTCACAAACAACATAAACAAGTCCTCTAATCTCAAAAGGCATTTATTTTATTATATGGCCTTGGGGCAGGCCACGGCCTCAGTACCTACGGTTGTCAAGCACCACGTATAGCCTCTTATAGCCTCTTAAGTGTCGATTTAATTGCTATGTAATTTCCGAGCCTGTGTTTTATGACTTGCAATTCCGGGCATTTTATTTTATTAGCAACCTGAAGTTACGTACGTGAGTATGGCTTTAAATGTTTGCTTTAATTTAGAATGCTGTCTGAAACTGAGATAGAGTTGGTTTTAATGATAATGAATTAAATTAAGGGCTGTTTTTAAACAAGGAAAATACTTTCTTTCTTTTCTTTATCGTGTGGTTAGTGGCTAAACTAGCGTTCTAAGTTTATTCGTTGTCGCCACATTGACATTTTGGGCATAATCGCCAAGCTTGGGAGGCGGGTTGGCGATCGCAGTACGGTTGTCACAAAAGCACAGAGAAGGCTGCTGCCCATTCTCTGGCAAGTCCCTTAGTCGCCTCTTACGACACCCACGGGAAGATACGGGATGGTGCTATTCTTTACATCCAACATCATACAGAGCAAGTTTATATGCCGTCGTGAAATATCTCTCAGGCATACTGGTTTCAATATCGATGTTTTCTTACAAAGAAAAATCAGAAGTGCGTGTCTTGGTTTCGAACTCGAGACCTAAGACTTGGCAGTCCGACAATCACACCATTAAGCTTGGCTATCACTGCTTGCATAACAACACACCTATAAGCCCCGAAGGGTTAAGCAGATCTTTACCTAATAGTGCACCCACATCTTTCCAGTTATATTTTTTCATCATCATCAGGCTATAATGTTCCACCTGCTAGGACACAGGCCTCTTCTCTATGAGAGGGAGTGGGCTGTAATCCACCACGTAGGCCCAGTGCTGGTTGATAGATGTCACATGTCTTCGATTTTTTTATTTCTAGGACATGCCAGTTTCCTCACGATGTTTTCCTTCACCTTCGCCTTTTGCCATCAACCGGGTATAACTCCAGGGTTTTTGGATGATACTGAGACATTCCTGATGAAAACAAAACAATAACAGTTCGCTCGTACTGGAAATTGAACCAAGAACTTAATGCATAGCAGTAGCACTTGCAGCAATTATATCAAAGAGACATCGAATTACCAAATCCATACTTAGGTAATATTATAAATGCGAAAATAAACTCTGTTAGTTGGTTTGTTACCTTTTTCCGACTAAACGGCTCATCGTTTCAAGATAGATTATTTAAGATAGATTATTTTTTTCCCCACACATCATCATCTGCCTAGCCTTTTCCCAAACTATCTTGGGATCGGCTTCCAGTCTAACCGGATCCAGCTGATTACCAGTATTTTACATGAAGCGACTACCCATCTGACCACAACCCAGTAACTGGGTAATACGATACCCCTTAGTAAGACTGGATGTCAGACTTTTGGCTTCTGACTACACGTAACGACAGTCAAAGATCTGCAAATGACAGCCGGGACCAACGACTTAACCTGCTTTCTGAGGCACGGAGGAAACTCGGTATGTAATTATGGTCACCCAATAACGGCTCAACCTCGGCAAGCACGGCTTAACCTTAAAGATCAAACTCTGCGGCTGTTATGTTTTAGCCACTAGCTCCTCCTTGTTTTCCCACACATAACTATACGCTCCACGGGAGCGAAGTCACGGGCAACAACTAATAATAATATAAAAGAACGAAGTCTTTTCTCAAATCCATTTCTAGATAAAACCATCTATTTCAGCCAATATATCACAGTCAACCCGTTTTATCGTGACAAAAATGTAACCCTAACTATGTCTACTGAACCCGAACTGGATACGGATCGGGTTTATTCTCTACCTACCCTCTTTATTGAAACCCACTTATAATTGAACACGGGTTCGATATAATTAGGCTGGAATTGACGGCTGTATCGTTGGTATTTCGAGAGGCTGTTTGTTAGGGTTTTGCCAATTTTCTCGCTTTTCTTTGATATACAATGTTTTTTTTTTGAGGAAGGTAATAATTTTATATACGGTAGTCAGCATTACCAATCAGTATTAGAGGTTTTGTAAATGACGTATTGTCAGAATTTATTCCGTTAGACTCGGATATCATGTGGGCAGAAGATGACTTTCAAAAACACGGGGTCCTATAAACTGCTTTTATTAAATAAACTAACAAATTACTTGAAATTAGAATTTAACATACAACACACAAAATGAATCGGGTACAGTTCCGAGACGTCTTAACTCCGCTGCGATTAGACATTGAATGTCGTCCTCGTTACGAACTTAAAACATCTCGACTCTGTAGGAACATGCTTTATGTGTGGGTTGACTTGTAGCGCGCTTGCGATTCATTTTAATATCCGTGCTAATGACCAGATCCGACTAGTTTGCGACTTATGCAATGAGCCCTTGCCCACGTTCATCTATTGTCATGATGCAGTCGCACATTTTGTACACGTGCGTTTTTATCGTACCCACTGTATCGATGTAAACGCGCGACTTTTTGTGCCGACATCGGCACAAAAAGTCAGAGTTCACGGTGTTGCGCCTCTTCTCGCTAATTAACGAAAACAAGGAAAGTTATAAATTAAAAAAAAACCCGAGGTTTTTCCCCCGTGTGTATCTGTGTGTATACACAAATACAATAGTCAAACTTATAACACCTCCCTTTTTTTGGTCGGGGGTTAGAAATATGTAAATGTGGAAATTATGTTTTTCCTACTCCCCCGCTATTCTTTTCTGATTAATTTCGTTGCTGGATCCAAGACAGTTATATTGTTTCTCTGGACTTCGTGGAGCTTAATTACCTCGGCGCATTTGTGGAGGTCGCCACTGTCAGTTCTGGCTTTCAGGAGTTATAGTGTACAGTGGTTTGGAAAGAGTGTGGCGGGCGTTTTTCCAAAAAAAGTGCATACACCTTTAAACCGAAAAAGTGAATAATTATTGTTTTTCTCACGGCTGCGCCAAATTGACCCAATTCAGCAAACTACCGAGCACCTAGACTGTCCGACGTAAGAGAGAGAAAGTGATGGACGTAAAACAGTTTCATTTTGTGTCAAAGTGTGTAACATGTGAACATGTACTTAAGCAAAATAAGATGTACTACAGTGATGTTTTTAGTTTTATGTACTTTTTATTGCTCTCGTATCCCGAACCGAACTATGTAGTTACTTTGCCTAATAGAAAAGTTATTTCCCATCATAGTAATTCGCACCAGAATATGCAACTCGACTACAGCAAATCACTATAATTAATAATTTCTCGCTTTACTTCCAAGCTCACTCATTATCTGTCTAGCCTTTTCCCAAACTATCTTGGGGTCGGCTTCCAGTCTAATCGGATGCAGCTGAGAACCAGTATTTTACTTGAAGCGACTGCCTATCTAACCTCCACAACCCAGTAGCTAGGGTAATACAAAACCCCTTGGTAAGATTGGATGTCAGACTTTTAGCTTCTGACTACTCGTAACGATTGTCAAAGATCTACAAATGACAGCCGGGACGGAAGAAACTCGGTATGTAAATATGGTCACCCATCCACGGAGCAACCTCGGCAATCACGACCCCTGCAGCTGTTATTATTTAGTCACGAGCTCCCAAGCTCACTATGAACAGCAAATAAAGGGTCCTTGTTAACTTATACCTAGTAAGTTTAGCGTTAACCTCACGCCTTAGCGGTAGAGATTAGCGGTTAGCTAGTATACGCCGTTATTGCTTTAGTTTCTAAGTATAGTTGTGTGTTGTGGAACATGTACTATATAGTGAAGTGAGGATCGTGGTGAGAAGTATATAGGGTGTTGAGGAACCACACTAATGGGATGACAGGTATAATCACGGACTTTAATTGATGAGCCACTTTTAAACTTTCCAATTTTGCAGTTTTATGCATTCACGAAATTACACGATTAAACCCGAACTCAAACGGCTTGCTCGTAAACAAGATGACATATTACTAATAATCGGAAATAGTCTTATCAGTAGAGTTCATCCAATCTATTTCTTACTGACCTGCTTTGAATTAGAGCTCATTAAATACTCTTTATTTCTGAAAACCTGGGATAGGTTTTCAGACAGTTAAAATGTCGATGTCAGAGACGATTATTTTGAATTTTGGTGAATCGAACAATTATCATGAACGTCATCGTGGATGCCACGCGTTCCGATTAAATAGTGGATTCAAGTTTTTCCGATGTCAAAATTACCAATCATAATTTCTCGGTACGCTAAGCGTTACTATAGCCTCTACGCTAAAAAAAATTGTCGCTAGGTAGCGGTTGGTTGGCTTTGAGTAGTCACTCTGTACTATGTACGAATATAACCGACTAAACCCGAATTGTATTACACAGCTAAAATACGAACAGTGGCAAGTCGCTCATCAATTAAAGTCCGTGGCTGTACTCTGTGGATAAGGTTTTCTTATTCTTATCAATATTTTTTTGCGTAGAGTTCCTTAGTTCAAAACAAATCATTTATTTGCTGGAATATTTGTACATTGGGTACATACATTGTCTGATGATGTCTGGGTCTGGAATGCTTGGTTGACAGCTTCCTGAACTATCCGTTTACATTTTGTATAGACTCTGGTCGGTCGAAATAACGACAACCTGTTCTAGTCGATATTGATATATTTATCATCATTTACTATCATCAGTGTGTGCTTTTTTGTTTTTTTTTTGTGTTTAACCTGAGATGCTGGCATCAGCTTAACCGAACTATCCTGTGGGTGCCTTGAGTGTAAGGCCTCCAGCCAGGGCATAAAACTTACAAACTAAGCGACTACACGCTAAGGGCACCCCCTACGGGGTACGAGCCTCGGCTTGGGGCGTCGCTGTGGGAGGACAGCATGGGAACAGTCTGGATCTGAATGATATCGTTATTTAGGGTCTGATTTTAAACTACTGGCACAGCATCGCGGGCTGGCTCGAGTGAAGGTCGGGGAGGGCAAGAACCGGGTCGTCGCGACGGACCTCGACGGCGAGATCAGAAAGACGGCGGTTTGCGTCTAAACTTTTTAAGAGTGCTAGTCTCATTGCTACTCCTGGAGTATGTGATGTTCGACTCACTAAGAAGAAGACAATATCGAGTTATATCAAAAAACCAAATTCTCAAAAATACCATAACAGCTTTGAAACAGGTTAACCGAAAAAGCCTTGTTGCTTAGTGCTTAGATTATAAAATACTAGCTGTCCGGCGCAACTTCGTTTGCGTCACATTTTCCCCGTTTTCGCAACATTTTTCAATATTTTATTTATAATATTTTATTATTATAAAATTATAAAATACAAGGTACAGAATAAAGAGAATATTTCCAACAAGCAACGAATTTTGTTTTTCTTTATTCCAGGACTGGCAGTTGTTCCACCCGACATAAGCGTTGACCTCTGACTTTCACAATCATAATAGTCTATAGGTCACGCCTATATAATATGTGTCATTTTGATGCCTTTGCATATAAATAAGTAATAACAATTGTCTCGCGTCATTATCATTTCAACCGAAAGACGTTCACTGCTGGACATAGGCCTCCCCCAAGTGTCGCCACATTGACCGGTCCCGTGCGACTCGCATCCAGCGGATCCTCGGTCCACCTAGTGGGACGCCTTCCAACGCATCGTCTTCCGGTTCGCGGTCGCCATTCCAGAACTTTTCGGCCCCATCGGCCATCCGTTCTGCGAGCAATGTCTCGCGTATCTAACCCAAATAATAAATTTTAAGGTTTCATAACATAACACCACGCCGGTAATCCCCGAAGGGTACGGCAGAGGTGAACTTAATAGTACCTACACCCTTTGCCAATTATGTTTAAATCCCATATTAGGGCCGAGCCAATTGCCGTCAACCTGGAACAAACTCAGACTCCGTGGCTGATACTGGGAAATTCCTGATGGAATAACCTAGGAAAAATTTTCCCAACCTGGAAATTTAACCCTGCAGCACCGTTTATTATTTCAGCCGAAAGACGTCCACTGCTGGACATGCGCCTCCCCCAACGCCACATTGACATAATCGCCACGCTTCGCAGGCGGGTGGCGATCGCAGTACGGTTGTTACAAAAGCACAGAGAACGCTGCTGCCCATTCTCTGGCAAATCCCTTAGTCGCCTCTTACGACACCCACAGGAAGATATGGGATGGTGCTATTCTTTACGTCCGACACCAAACAGAACCAGCACCGTTTGTTGACCAAAATCAACGAGACGGTCAACTTTTTTAATAAACCACATTTTTGACGCCACGACAAGGCACCATCTGCAAAGGAAGTTTAATGAATTTAATTTTACAAGACAAAACAACAAAATTACATTCCTCTCTAGTCAGCAATTTAATGATTTATAAGCTTATAATGAAATAAATTAATTTAC
This sequence comes from Cerastis rubricosa, assembly GCA_949152445.1. NCBI lineage: Eukaryota > Metazoa > Arthropoda > Insecta > Lepidoptera > Noctuidae > Cerastis > Cerastis rubricosa. The sequence goes on along the minus strand of OX424548.1, from coordinate 11,343,731 downwards.
AAGTGCCAACGAAATCAGGCAGCTCTAAGCTTAAAACCCTTATAATTGCTTGAGTAAGGTACCTTTCTATTTCTCACTGGTACCAAAAGTACCTCTAAGTGATAAAATGACACTTTTAATTATAAAGTGATAAGGGTTAATTACTTTGACCTCCGACATTTTAACCCTTGAATGCAGAGGGCTAAGTGGTATTTTTTTGTTTTCCGTACCGTTTTTTGAAATAAGTAAGTAGGAAACGACAATACGGCAAAAAGGGTTAGCCTGGTTATGAAAGGGTCGTGTGTTTAAATCTCAGGATATATCAGCCTGTTAATATCCCATTTTAACCGACATCAAAAAGGAGGAGGTTCTCAATTCGATTGGTATTTTTAGGGTTCCGTACCTCGACAGGAAAAAACGGAACTCTTTTAGGATCAGTTTGTTGTCCATCCGTCCGTCCGTCTGTCTGTCAAGACCCTTTCTCTCAGGAACGCGTGGAGGTATCAAGCTGGAATTTATATCAAATACTCAGGTCTACTGTCCCTTAGAGCTGTGAACCAAAAGATACAGCCGTTTATGCCGCAAATTTCCACAAATTTTCGACACTCGCAAGGGAATCAAAACCTACAGGGTACTACCTCGTGAACTGAAAATTGCGAAAGCCGTAAATTTTTAGTTACATCATTTAAAGAACCAAGAACCTACGGTGCGCGAGTCCGAATTGCACTAGGCCGATTTTTTTTATATATGTACACCGATTACGCTGAGATTTATGATCCGATTAACGTGATTCTTCTTTAGTTTGATGCGGAATAGTTGCCATTTGGACCCTGAAAATGTAACATAGTTTTGGCCCAGTAGGTAGTATTCATTTTATGTTTTTTTTTTCTTATCTGTGGACGATGTGCTGACTGCTGGTGTCTAGTTACAGTGTAAAATTGATACTCGTCTAGGATTTATGTGAGATACCACAACTAAAAAGCGTAAAATAAAAACTTTTTTATTTTACATAGGCCTACATAGGCACTTATAAAACGTCGACAAAAGAGGCACGGTTCGGGTTGGTCGTTTCCTATGGACAAGAACCGGCAAGAAACTCCATGGTTACTCTTTTATAAAACGTCGACAAAAGAGGCACGGTTCGGGTTGGTCGTTTCCTATGGACAAGAACCGGCAAGAAACTCCATGGTTACTCTTTTAAAATCATTTGGTTCTAAAATATTTGGATGTTACAGCGTTAGTACTTAAGTATGAGAGAGCAGCGTAGGCCCGACAAGAAGTCGTTGCTTACTACAAAAGGTAGAAAAACTGATAAATTTCTGACGGATAAAGTCAAAAACACTTCGCCTGACCTGGAAATCGAACCATGGACGTCATGGTCAGCAGTTCTGCAGTTCTTTCACAGTTATTGTATCTCTCTCTGCATCATTGTCAAAGGCACAATGGTCTTTACAGACGTTGAAACAAGGTTGTTATTGAGTTGCTACCACTGAGAAGGCTATTCAAATTAAAGTCATCTTTATTCTTGTCAGAATAAGGTTGTATTTGAGTTGCTGTTGTCACTGTACAGCTTGGTGACCTACATATAGCAGCTTCCTAATTTCTCAAAGAAAATTAAGCCCGTCGAGATCAAGAGATAAGATCGAAATATCATAGAAGGGTCATAAAGGGACACAAAGGGTAACTAGGGGTTCGGAAACTGTACGTGAGGGTCAACCCTACGGAAACCACTTGGTCATGTGGCTAGGGTTACCATTACAATTTAGAAAAATCCTCACTGAAACCAATACGCAGAAAAGCCAGGGTATTTGCAGTTTGGGGGCGTTTGGGGTTGAAACTCTGGGGTCGTAGGGTCGGAGTGCTCAGAGCCTTTTTAGGGAAATTTCAAAACGCCTAGTTGACGCTTCCCGTGACCCAAGGGCTGGCTTTTACTTTGGCCAGAGACTAAGTATTGCCATACAACGTGGCAATGCTGCCAGTTTCTTGGGCACATTACCAGCTTTGAGCTACCGTTGAGGAGGAGATTTTTGACGCCCTTTTATAGTTTATTGTTATTTTATTTATGACTTTGTTAACCGTTGTAATGTATACAAAGTATTGGAGGTCAAGGTTCCAACTATTTAACAAGTTTAAAAATGAAAAGTTTATGATTACATACATAACATAACATCACGCCTGTAATCCTCGAAGGGATAGGCAGAGGTGTACATAACAGTACACCCACATTTCGCCAATTAAGTACAAGTCCCATGTAGTACGAGGTGAGCTTACTGCTATCAATCGAGCACAAATCCTGACCCCGTGGTTCATCATCATCATCATTTCAGCCGAAAGACGTCCACTACTGGACATAGGCCTCCGCCAAAGGGGGGTTTTTGCCATAATCGCCACGCTTGGCAGGCGGGTTGGCGATCGCAGTACGGTTGTTGCAAAATGCACAGAGAACGCTGCTGGTCAATTCTCTGGCAAGTCTCTTAATCGCCTCTTACGACACCCACGGAAAGATATGGGATGGTACTATTCTTTACGTCCGACACCATACAGAGACCCCGTGGCTGCTAGTGATAAATTCCAGATGGAAAATTACACTTTGCTCGGCCCGGAAATCGAACTTAGGACCTCATGGTCAGCATTAGCGCTTCATTATCTTGCTCCCACTAGACCAACGATAATGCAGTCAACTGACTTAACTTTAAATACCTCCATGAAGGTCCCAGCAATTATTTTTGCACAGGGTTACTTAGTTTGATTTACATAATCCTTGGTTTATGCAGTCCGGGGCAGTGGTCCAACTGCTCTGTCCAACTAGTTGTACCATGGGCCTTTACTAGGGGCAACCAACCAACTTTAAAAATAGTTGGACCACAGCACCTTTTGAGAGTTCCGTGGTCTAATTCATTTAAAAAATAACTTGCTAACTCTAAAAACTTCAACTGCATCTTTATGTGTGAATAAAGATGCAGTTGAGGAGCAGTTGGACCACTGCCCCGGACTGGGTATAAACCCAGTCCGGGGTAGTGGTCCAACTGCTCCTGCTGGCTTTGTGATTTATTCTTTGTAATTGTTTTTTTTTTGGAAATACAATGTATTTTAGTATTACAATAGATCTTTGACAGTCGTTACGAGTAGTCAGAAGACATAACTCGGTTTGTGAATGCCAGATAGGCAGTCGCTTCATGTAAAATACTGGTACTCAGTTGCATCCGGTTAGACTGGAAGCCGACCCCAAGAAAGTTTGGGAAAAGGCTAGGCAGATGATGATGATGATGATACAATGTGTAAATGCACCCTTCCATTTACACATTGTATTTCCAAAAAATATCCCTCTATCTTGCAAAATCCGGATAAATGACAATCCCGGAGGGATGGCAACCTTGTGACTGCCAATTGACCCTTCCTTTAAAGATTGAAATATAATACATATACGATATTGTGTAGTCCCTTGTATTATTACATGAAGCTAGGAATGCGGTCGAGACTTCTGAAATATTAATTTGCGATCCCTGACATTCATAAATATGTATACCATAGCTACAGTAAAGCTATAATACGGCCACAGGATAGTCCAGTTAAGCAAACGACAACCTCATAGGTTGAACTGCGAGATGCCAAACATAAAAAAAAACTAATATACAGCTACAGTACAGCTATAATACAACTACACTACAGTTATAATACAGCTACAGTACAGGTATAATACAGCTACAGTACAGCTATAATACAGCTACAGTACAGCTTTAATACAGCTACAGTAATTCAACTACAGTTATTTGGCATTTGTGAGTAATCTCTTCATCATAGCCGAGCCTTAACCCAACTATGTTGGGTTTGGCTTCCAGTCTTACCGGATACTACTGAACACGGCCAGTATTTTTAATGGAGACAACCTAGATACTGGCTAATACGATCCCCTCGCGGTTTGCCGTAAGTCTGACAATCAGACTTACTATATTGATTAAGACTGGTAGTTAGGCTTTCGGCCCACCGAATACGTTTAACAACTGCCAAATATCTAGAAAAGACAGCCGGAACCAACGGCTTAGCGTACTTTCTGAGATCGATCCTTGCAGTTGTAAATATGTAGTTGCTTAGTTGCAAATTAAGTTTTAAAACTTTGTAACTTATACGTTGTTTGAAAGTTAGTCTTAAACACAACTTGCTTAAAGTCACTAAATAGGTTTTAACAGGTTATATATTCACTATTCTGTCCGATTTACCAGTTAAATTCAATTTAAATTAATAAATCCTTCCACCATTTCTCTCAAACAAAAACCTATTCAATAAAACTTCCAATATTCCAATTACGATTTAAAAATTCTTTCACACAACAATGAAATCCCTCGCTTGAACTCATTCCTCATTCAATATCGTTCACTAATCAAATATGGAACGGTCCATTATGCGCCTTGAATTGTTCTGCGAACACGGAACGCGGAGAGTGAACGACGAACGACATCATTCATTCACTCGTTCAATGGAGACCGAATCGCACGGTTGATTTGATGTGACAGAGTTACTCGGTCGAATGTAGTTGGAGAACTTTTTGTGAGTGATTGACTGATTATCTTGTTTGCGTCGCTTTTGTTAATTAGTTTATTGGTGTTGATTGGGCTTCAAGTTAACTAGAAAGAGGTAGAATTTAATTTATAACACAACTTTTTTATAATATTCCTAAACCTATAGGTACAATAGCAGTCGTATTACTGATAGTTTTAAGATCGCTAATAGCGATATCTTTCAGACAAACTTTAGATGCATTGTAAGAATTTGGTTTTATAGTTGAACCGAAGCTTTAACCTAGCTTGCTTTTAAGCTTTAGCAAATAGAAGGATCATTAAATCAAATAAAGATAGGAAATTTCATCATCATCATCATCAGCCTATAATGTTCTCAATGCTGGGACACAGGCCTCCTCTTTATGAGAGAGAGTAGGCTGTAATCCACCACGCGGTCCAAATGCGGGTTGGTAGATGTCACAGTCTTCGAATTTTCAGTTCTAGAACATGCCGGTTTCCTCACGATGTTTTCCTTCATCGTTTTTGAGGGCAGTGGTGATGAAATAAATTACACAAACTAAAGCGCCTGCATGGGTTCGAACTCACGGCTTATTGCTCGTAAGTCGGGGCTGCCACAACTGGGCCACCGCTGCTTTCCAGGATAGGATAGGAATATTATTAATTTGAAATAAACCAAATCAGTTACATTTATGTGAGGGCCATCCCTATTTTTTTCATAATTTCACGTCATATTTGTGTAGCGGTTCGAGTAGTCAGAAGCTAAAAGTCTGACATCCAGTCTTACCAAGGGGTATCGTATTACCCCGTTACTGGGTTGTGGAGGTCAGATAGGCAGTCGCTTCATGTAAAATACTGGTACTCAGCTGCATCCGGTTAGACTGGAAGCCGCCCCCAAGATAGTTTGGGAAAAGGCTAGGCAGATGGTGATGATGATTTGTATAGCGGTTCATAGAAGGCACAAACTCTCCAAATTTCAACTGTATGGTGCCAATAGTCTCGTAGTCAAATATTTTGTGACATACGGACAAGCAGACAGACGGACAAGACGAATCTATAAGGGTTCCGTTTTCGCCATTTGTAAGCCTAAAAAGGACGCTAACAAACTTAAAAAAGAACCGGTCAAGTGCAAGTCGGACTCGCGCACGAAGGGTTCCGTGCCATTATTTATAGAAAAACCGGCCAAGTGCGAGTCGGACTCGCGAACGAAGGGTACCGAGCCATTGTTTATAAAAACGAACAAAAAAATCACTTTTGTATGGGAGCCCCCCTTAAATATTTATTTTATTCTGTGTTTAGTATTTGTTGTTATAGCGGCAACAGAAACACATAATATGTAGAAATTTCAACTGGCTAACTGTCACGGTTCATGGAATACAGCCTGATGACAGACGGACGGACAGCGAAATCTCAGTAATAGGGTCCCGTTTGACCTTTTGTGTGCGGAACCCTAATAAAAAAGACTTTACATAATTACTGAAAATCTGCTACTATGATATTTGAAGCACGTAAAAAGACCGTACACGTATAAATGTGTTCCGTCCCTACATTACAGTTAAAAGGTACCTACAGTCCTAATGAGTTTTTAATGTTTCCAAATTACTATTTATGAGACCTACCCGTGTAATCATGTAAATTAACTTATGGTGCCTACCTAAAGTAAATGAAGAATTATGAATCCTTAGGAAAATCTTGATGATTATGGGATATTCCAAAATTAGGTAAGTCCTCGGTAATAAGGTAAGTTCTTGGCCTCATTCTATAAAAAAAAAGCTTAGTGGTCATAAGTACGACTGTTGGGGATAAGTTTCTGAGTTCGATTTCTAGGTCGGCAATATGTTATTGGGTTTTTCCATCAGGAATTTCTCAGTAGCAACTACGAAGTCTGGAATTGTGCCCGGTTTATGGCAATAGGCTCGCCCTCCTTTACATGGGACTTAAAAATAACTAACTAAAATATGTTATAGTTTGGTATTAAAAGTTCTGCTTTATATTATAAGAAAAAACTTAAGTATTGCTTTCTAAATTAGTACAAAAGTTTGCCAGTTCCGAGCATTGGCAGTGGGCGTGGCGCGAAACTACGTAGCGTCGTAGCACCGTAGCGGCGTAGAAGCGTAGCAAAGTCGCGTAGCAAGAAGTTGAGTGGAACATAAAGTTTAATACGTTATTTCCTAATAATTGTCTTTAGATAGGTGTCAACACCTAAGTACCAGTATTCTACATGAAGCGACTGCCTATCTGACCTCCGCAACCCAGTAATTGGGTAATACGATACACCTTGGTAAGACTGGATGTCAGACTTTCGGCTTCTGACTACTCGTAACGACTGTCAATGAGGCACCAAGGAAACTCGGTTTGTAATCATGGTCACATCAACGGATCAACTTCGGCAAGCATGGCTCGGCCACCACGAGGTCCACCAATTAAACCAATTTAAGGTTGAATATTCTATTTATGCCAATAACTGTTAAACCCAGCCTATACAACATCTTGTAAGAATTATGACTGAGAGCTCGTCTTATTCGGCCCGGTACACAACGTGACGCCGAGATGTTTGCCAGACTAAGTAAAATTAAAGCAATCTATTGCCCCGGGGACAGCCAATTTACTTCTGGTGCTGTAGGGTTGCCTAGTATATTTTATTTCGAAAAAAAAAAACACAACAAAATCTATGTACTTATGTATAGTATGTAATACGTTTATTATATTGTATGTATTAGTTTAGTTTATAAAATAAGTTGATTTAAGTTTTAAAGGTACTGTTCATGCACAAAGCTGTATCCTCTTTGGCAAAAATTACAGTCAAAATAAGGTTTGCTGGTAGAAAACCCGATTCTGGGTTATGCTCGCCGTTGTACATAAGCTATATATTATGTGTGTGTATATCTTTTAATTTTAAGTGCAATAAAGAATATACCATAAATAAAGAATAATATACCAGCTGACAGCGTTGAGGAGGAGTTTTTTGACGCCCTTTTATAATTTGTTGTTATTTTAGTTTTAATTATCTAGTTTTATGTTTAGTAATTAATTTAGATTTAGAAATTAGTATTTTAATAAAAGAATAATTATATCAAAATATAAGGTTGTTTAAAATAAAGAATAAGAATAAGAAATCTGAAATTTGTGAAAAAAAGGACGCATGGATCACTTAACTTGATGCCTGGTAATCCTCGAAGGTTTTGCAGAGATGTATCTGATAGTACATCCACATTTCATCGGTTATGTTCGCGTTCCACATAGAGGTCATGCCGTCCCAACCCCAACTGATGAAATGCTGGATTAGGGCAGAAGACTGTTAAGTTTTGAGTTTCATAAAAGAACCCTTAATTATGTGAGAACTTTTTGAAATATAGGTACGTAAAAATGAGTGACATTAATATTAACAAATTTACCATATACAAGGTGTTGTTTTGCATCCTCGTCAAAATTCAGGAGATTGTCACAAAATACATAAATAATCAATTTAAATTACACTACCTAGTTAATTATTGAAAAAACGCTGCTTTTTTTGGTGCTTGAATTTGTCAGTATTTCAGAATAACCCCTTAACGTGGCTTATGGAATAAGAAATTATCGAATAAACATTGAGATTGTTTGTATGTGTGAAAGCGCGGTTATAAAGCGAGGATCAGACATGTTTTGTTTAAAACACGGGTGATTCACAGTTATCGATTTCCGTAGATAAATATAAAAAAACTACCTTTCCATTTTATTATTGATTCGGGTCGAGAATTATTTGCATAGTTCCCTCCTTGAATTCGATATAAAACATAGGCCATAGTTTATAAAGGTATTATTAAAAAATTACGCGGGCAAAGCCGCGGTTTCAGCTGTACTCCATAAAAAATAACAAAATTGTTTCATGCACGCAGTCGTAAAGGAAAACGGAAAAAAAGATGTAATGAGGAGGAAACCGAGATAAGAATAGCTATTCGTCGTGTTTAACATTATCAAATGCTTTGGTGGAGTCATGGGGTCGGAGATAAAAGAAAAAACAAGTACAGAGATAAAAGGAGTTCGACTTGAAAATAGGAACTGTATTGTCTTTTCATAGTTTATTTCCTTTCCTTCCTATTAAGTTGAATACGTGAGGTTTTTGTAAAAAATATTACAGGAGAATCATTCAACGGAATCATTGCACGGCACGGTTGGCGCAGTGGTTGAGCGTTTCACTGCTGCGCTACGTGTCGCGGGTTCGATCTCCGCACGGAACAAAATATATTTGTATGGCCTGCAGATTATTTTTCCGGGTCAGGCTGTTTGTGTATGTTAGTTTAAATGTTTGGAAACGCACCCACAATACAGGAGAAGTCCTAGTGTAGCGCAACGTATATTTTTTAACATTAAAAAATTCAGACTGCCTCGTTGGTTAAGAGGTCGCAAGCATGACTGCGGAGCATGAGGGTTTGATTCCCGGGTCGGGCAGTGTTATTAAGTTTTTCCTCGGCGTCTAGATTTGTGCCCGTTTGATGGTAATAGGCTCGCCCCCTATCACATGGGACATAAACATAACTGGCGAAATTTGATTCAAATCATTCAAACTTCTGGAGGCCTTAAATAGCCGATTTGGCAGAATCATGATAGGATAACAATATGAATCACGGATTTTATTTTATGGTTTTATAATTGAACTAAACGATTCAACATTTTTTTTAATTTTATTTAACCTTCTTTTAAAATTAAAAGTCTTATTATTACTTAAATAGCATACATTTATTTTACATATATTTTTACTTTTAACTTGTTTTTTTCTTAATATTTTTTTTATTTTTTTTTTTACTTTTTGTCCCCTTTTGGAATTTCTCCAGTATCGTGGGTACGTTTACAAACATTTAAACTCACAATACACAAACAGCCAGACCCGGAATACTATCTTTTATGGTATTCATTAGAACAATGGTATCCGTTCCGAAAAGAAAATAAATATGAGTTCAAACAAATACAGGACTAGTTTTTGCGATCAGAGCGGCATAAATCGAAACACCTTAAAAATTGTCATAGACGCACTGAATATTATGGATGGTCACTTTGCGACCATTTTACGAATTTTAACGTAATTCATATTTCTATCATATTATGATTCTGCTAGAAAGGCTGTGAATCCGCGTTGATTTACTTTAACAACCGACTTCCAAAAACACACTAAAGGGCGGATAGTAACTTTAACGTCGGAAGTCAGTGACTTGTTCGATTCATTGTTTTGCCACCGACTTCCGAGTCGATGTTTTTACAAAAAAGGTTGAAGTTCCCTGTAATAGGGGGTGAGTCTAAAACCATCAACCTGATGATGATAGCCGACAGGCTCGACTGTCCATACATACGACTACAGGTGACGTAGTCATCGGCTGTCAATGTAAATTATGACAGTTAAGGTGTAATGTGGTCTTTTATTTTTTACTGTGTATGTCTAATGTATTATTTGTATTATTTATTGAACTTTGTGTTTTGTTTATTGAATTATGAGTCATTTTCACTTTAATATATTAAAGATTCTGATTTAAAAGATTATCCATGGAGTTTCTTGCCCATTCTTCTCCATAGAGATCTACGCTTTGGAATGGGTAGCTACAGTACTTTCACAGTTATTGTGTCTTGTGACTGGGACTTATGCTTCATTTTTATTGTTGGTCGACCATTCAAAAGTGCCTGTAACTGGCCTACTTGAAATAAATGATTTTGATTTGATTCGATATTATTAAATATAGACTCTGTGGCTGTTACCGAGAAATAGTTAATGAAAAACTCAATAACACTTGTTCCGTTCTCTTGCTTATCTCAGCTTACTAGTAATAAGAAAAGTTGATAAAAATATTCGAAATATTTTTTTGTCAGCCCTAAGCTGCAACGCGGACACCAGGTCAATTCCGTCGTTTACTTATTTTAATAAAACTCTGCAGACGTACAAATTTCATCTTATTAGCGCACTCACAGAAATACACAGAAGTTATGTAACAATACCAGTGACCTACAAACATATTATTAGTGTAGGTGAATGTTTTATGTGGATATTAGCGACCCGACATGGTTTTTCTGCACTGTAAATCAAAATTAAAGGATTTATTTCAATCTAGTCTATGCCCGCGGTTTCGACTGCGTACAGTTTGGTAACTATAAGTTTTTAAACTGAAAAGACTACTGAACAGAACTAACTATCAATAACACTTGCAACAGGATATTTACCATGTTTATTATTTGTTTCGAGTTCCCGATATTTCGGCGCTGTTGCAAACACCATGATCACTGATAAACTGAAGTTTTTGCGGGTGGGTGTATATGTGCAGACAAATCGGTCTACCCTCTTTCTTGTTCGTTTGTGAGTGACAGTGATAGTGGTACGGAGCACAATTAGAAGTTTATAAGAGCATTACCACTGTCACTCACAACTCGATTCTGTTGCCGATACACGAAACTCACTGTGCCCACTCGCGAAATTTTTACGGCACTTTTTCTGTTTTTACACAGTTGAACCACTGGATTCCAGGCTCTTGACAGTTGAAACCCATCCTCCCGGTTGAAGTTCTTATATCTCGAAACAAATAGTAAACATGGTAAATATCCCGTTGCAAGTGTTATTGATAGTGTGGTAACTGTCCTACTGGGCCGTACTTTTGGAGTAAAAAGTACTATGTGTTAATTTAAGTTACATTAACAAACATTTAACCTTATATCCTCAGAACCTTTCGCAGTTATAATAGTAGTAAGATAAGACCAGTTACAGGCACTTCTGAACTGACAAACACGAAAAAGATGAAGTTAGAGTCCCAGTCAAAAGGCATAATACAAGCTGTTGTTTTGCATCCTCGTCAAATTCAAGGATGTAACTATGCTAATGATTCTCGACCCGAATCAATATATATATTTTTTTTTATTTATTGTAATCGGTAAGTGTGAACCACTCGTGTTTTAAACGCGGCCCGTCTGATCCTCGCCCTATAACCACGCTTTCACACATACAAATAATCGCAAACGTTTATTCGATAGTTTCTTATTCCCTAAACCACGTTAAGGGTTTTTTTTTTCTGAAATACTAACAAACTTAAACAACAAAAAAGCAGTGTTTATTAATAATTAACTAGGTACCGTAATTTTAATTGATTATTTATGTCTTTTGTGACAACCTCCTGAATTTTGACGAGGATGCAAAACAACAACTTGTATAATAATTGTGAAATTAGGTACAATTCGTGGTGGAGATCTCTATCTGTATGGACAAGAACGTACAAGAAGTCTCATAGCCACTCTTTTAAATTAATATTCATACAAAACCTTGGTTACATCATTCAATTTATTGAGACCATGATTATGTGCGTAAAAACAAATTCGAATAACTCTTCTACTTCTCTCGTATTTGAAAACTTTGTCAAAAATATCTAGAACAAAAAAATTACAACCAAAAAATGTGGAAAACGTCCTCCTTTTTTGACGTCGGTTACAAATAGTAACAAACGAAACATGTCCTAAAATACGGTCCGTTAAGCAATTACATGTTCCAAGTGAACGTGCTGTCTTTAAAAGTAGACAGTCATGACTTCAGACGACTTTAAAAGTCGCCGTTTATAGGTGCATTCATAAAGAGTGCTGTATTGAGTAAAAGTGTCTCGGGAAGTCTTAAGTGTGTGGGGTCATTTTATATTGCTTGTAATGCAAGTTGATACCTATTCAATTTAAATAGTATTGAATTTTCATTGTACTGTTAAAAGGTTACTCGTATATTGCAGGAACATATTCACAATTCAATTCAATTCATTTATTGGTGTGATTTTTGGTACATTTTACATGAGATCTTAATAATACAAAAAACAAAAAAACATATGCATTGACTTTTAAGTTAAAAAAAAGCACGATAGGCCGTTGGTCCCGGCTGTCACTTCTAGATCTTTGACAGTCGTTACGAGTAGTCAGAAGCTAAAAATCTGACATCCAGTCTTACCAAGGGGTATCGTATTACCCAGTTACTGCGTTGTGGAGGTCAGATAGGCAGTCGCTTCGTGTAAAATACTGGTACTCAGCTGCGTCCGGTTAGGCTGGAAGCCGACCCCAAGATAGTTTGGGAAAAGGCTAGGCTGATGATGATGATGCAAGTTAATACCTATTCCATTTAAATAGTATTGATTTTTCATAGTGTTGTTAAAAGGTTATATTGCAGGAACATATTCACAAGCTTACTAACTATTGATTTTTTAGATCATAGGTTCCCAGTTCGAGCGAAGTGTTATATTTATTGATTATTGATTTTTCTTTAGGGATTCCGCAGTAATATTTCGGAGCATGCACTGTATGGTGTCGGACGTAAAGAACAGCACTGTCCCATATCTTCCCGTGGGTGTCGTAAAAGGCTGTTATGTTCGGTAGTAGCAATGAAAGATACTGTTGGTATACTATGTTTAATTCACACAAGGCACAGGTTACATTTATACAGCAGTCCGTAGTAGACGGGTTGAGATCAAGTTATGGCAACCAGACGGATGTGTCTCATCGAAAATCACTAGTGCTGTGACACTAATTACTTACTAAATAGTGATGTCACAACAGAGGCGACTAAGGGACTTGCCTTTACCAGAGAATGGGCAGCAGCGTTCTCTGTGCTTTTGTAACAACCGTACTGCGATCGCCAACCCGCCTGCCAAGCGTGGCGATTATGGCAAAACCCCCCAAAATGTCAATGTGGCGATACTTGGGGGAGGCCTATGTCCAGCTGTGGACGTCTTTTGAGCTGAAATGATGATGATGATGATGATTTCGGAGCATTGGATCCAACCTAGGAATTGTACCCAATAAATCATGCTTAGCAGTACCATTTACGACCACTAGACCACCACGGTTGAGACAATCTTGCGTCACTTTCACCATACATCTAAAACTCATCATCATCATCATCTGCGTAGCCTTTTCCCAAACTATCTTGGGGTCGGCTTCCAGCCTAACCGGATGCAGCTGAGTACCAGTATTTTACATGAAGCGACTGCCTATCTGACCTCCACAACCCAGTAACTGGGTAATACGATACTCCTTGGTAAGACTGAATGTCAGACTTTTGGCTTCTGACTACTCGTAATTACTGTCAAAGATCTACAAATGACAACCGGTACCAACGGCTTAACGTGCTTTCCGAGGCACGGAAGAAAGTCGGTATGTAATTATGGTCACCCATCCACGGACCAACATCGGCAAGCAGGGCTTAAGCTAAAACATACTAAAACCTTTTAAACTTAGTCAATGTTCAATTACTTAAACCTCAGGGCATGCAATAAACTGAATTTAGTTACAAACTAACGGTCGACTTGACTCGGCTCGATTAAAATTACGGTTAAGTTTGTACTGGAAACTGTGAGGTTGAATGTCTTTAGCAACCCTTGGTTTGGGCGGAAGATTCTTGTGGTTGCATTTGAAATTGTCAAATTCTCTGAGTACCTACAACATAGATAATTTAGTTCGAGAGCAGCGGTGGCCCAGTGGTGGCAGCCCCGACTTACGCGCAATAAGCCGTGGGTTCGAACCCAGGCAGGCGCATTACTTTGTGTAATTTATTTCATCACCGCTGCCCTCAAAAACGGTGAAGGAAAACAGCGTGAGGAAACCGGCATGTCCTAGAACTAAAAATTCGAAGACAGGTGACATCTACCAACCCGCACTGGTCCGCGTGGTGGATTACAGCCCACTCCCTCTCATAGAGAGGAGGCCTGTGTACCAGCAGTAGGAACATTATAGAATAGTAATTATAGTTGGATGATGATGATGAATTTAGTTCGTGTATTTATTTATACTTGCATTGCCTCGCTGGTAGAGAGGTCACAAGCGGAACTGTTGAGCATGAGGTCGAGGGTTCGATTCCCGGGTCGGGCAAAGTGTTATTGATTTTTTCTCAGTAGCAACCACGTAGTCTGGATTTGTGCCCGGTTGATAGCAATAGGCTCGTCCCCTATTACGTGGGAATTTAACATGACTGACAAAATGTGGGTGTGCTATTAGATACTTCTCTGCCTAACCCTTCGGGGATTCAAAATGAAAGTCATTTATTTAAATAAGGCTGATAATCAGCACTTTTAGAACGTCAAAATTACAAGAGACAGTCCCTCAAAACGCCCGCCCTTCGCCACTTCCTCGGGTTTTTGCTGGATTACAGGCGTGACTCATACTTACATACAAGATGTTAATTTGCATCCGCGTCAAATTCAAGGATGTAACTATGCTAATGATTCTCGTCCCGAATTATAAAATGGGTAGGATAATGTTATTTTTTTTTCTTATTTACAGAAATCAGTAAGTGTAATCCACCCGTCTGATTCTCCTCCTAAAACCGCACTTCCAAACATAAAAACATCTCAAACGTTTGTTCGATAATTTCTTATTCCCTAAACCACGTTAAGGGGGATATTCTGAAATACTGACAAACTTAAACAACCAAAAAAATCAGCGTTTTTAATAATTAACTAGGCACCGTAATTAAAATTGATTATTTATGTCTTTTGTGACAACCTCCTGAATTTTGACGAGGATTCAAAACAACGTCTTGTATATAAACTCACTTTTCCGTTGGTGGTAGTTAAAAACTACAGATCCGTAAGTACTTTGGTCCTTACATGCACCAATAAGGTCCATGTCTGTTCATCTAGGACGACCCCTGGCTAAAAAACAACAAAAAACCGTCACTTTAACGATGCTCATAAAACAATGACAACCATATACTTCTGCAATACATAAATCACGTCAAAAACATCCTCTTGCTGACCTACCCATTATATGTTTTAAAATACAGCTGCCATTACGATATGACCGCCAAAAAAATGCCCACGAAATTAAAACCAACATTTCATAAATCGAATTTGATGAATACTGGCGATCTAAAATTACTTTTTTTGATTGCTCGGGGTGTTGGAAATGTAACATGGAGGTCAAATGTCGACAAAACAGTGACAATTTTATAAGCTTTATTGTTTTTAAAGGAAGGAGGGCAGAGTAAAAAATAACAGTGTGTTAATTAGAAAATAATATTTTTATATGATTCTTGGTTGAGGTTGGGTTGATGGATGAGCTCGTGGCTAAATAATAACAGTCGCACGAGGCGATCTTTAAGGTTAAGCCGTGCTTGCCGAGGTTGTTCCGTGGATGGGTGACCATAATTACATACTGAATTTTCTCCGTCCCTCGGCAAGCACTTTAAGCCGTTGGTCCTGGCTGTTATTTTTAGATCTTTCACAGTTGTAACGAGTAGTCAGAAGCCAAAAGTCTGACATCCAGTCTTACCAAAGGGTATCGTATTACCCAGTTACTGGGTTATGGAGGTCAGATAGGCAGTCGCTTCATGTAAAATACTGGTACTCAGCTGCATTCGGTTAGACTGGAAGCCGACCCCAAGATAGTTTGGGAAAAGGCTAGGCAGATGATGATGATTCTTGGTTGATGGATATTTTTTTTAGATTGATTTTTTTTTGAGCGGTATTACGCATGCCAGTGGTGGCTTTGCCTTTAATTTTATTAAAACTTGACGCTTACAGTAATCTACCTAGACTTTTCCCAACTATGTTGGGGTCAGCTTCTAGTCTAACTGGATGCAGCTGAATAGTAGCATTTTAAATATAGAGTGACTGCCTATCTGACCTTCACAACCCAGTTAGTACTGGGTAATATACAAGGTGTTGTTTTGCAACCTCGTCAAATTCTGGGAGGTAACTATGCTAATGATTCTCGACCCGAATCAATAATAAAATGAGTACGTAATTTTCTTTTTTTTATTTATTTACTGAAATCGGTAACTGTGAACCACCAGTGTTTTAAACACGGGCCGTCTGATCCCTGCCTTATAACGTCGCTTACACACAAACAAAAAACCTCAAACGTTTTTTCGATAATTTTATAATCCCTAAACCACGCTATGTGGGTTATTCTGAAATATTGACAAATTTAAACAACAAAAAATGCAGTGTTTTTTAATAATTTACTAGGTACCGTAATTTATATTGGATATTTATGTCTTTTGTGACAACATCCTAAATTTTGACGAGGATGCAAAACAACACCTTGTATGATACTCCGAGATTTTCATAGGCCAGTGTTAAATACATAAGTTGTAACATTTGAAAAAAAATAAGAAAGGAAATACAATTAATTGAGCTAAACATGAAGCGTAACAAAAACCCGGCAAAGTGCGAGTCGGACTTATGCACGAAGGGTTCCGTATCATTATAAAAACGAGAAAAAAAAAAACATTTTATTGTATGGGAGCTCTTAAGAGCGTTTATACCCTACGGCATTTTATACAAACTTTCAAGTCGTAATTTTCCGGAATGACTGAACAGATTTTAATGAAACTTCCTACGCATAAGCAGTATAAATAGGTCTAAAAAGTTACATAAGTAAAAACCATTTTCGAAATGTCTTTTAAAAATGAAGATAATTGGAAATTTCTGTTTCTATAGATAACTAAAAATCAGTCTAATTTGGCTGTAACATTATTTTTTGAAAATGTTTTTAGTAACATTTTAGACCTATGTATACTGCTTATGCGTAGGAAGTTTCATTAAAATCTGTTCAGTCATTTTGGAAAATAACGACTTGAAAGGTTGTATGAAATGCCGTAGGGTATAAACGCTCTTAAATATTTTTTTATTCTTTTTAGTATTTTTTGTTATAACGGCAACACAAATACATAGGTAATCTGTAGAAATTTCAACTGGCTAACTACCACGGTTCATTAGATACAGCCTAGTGACAGAAGAACGGACGGACAGCCAAGTCTCAGTAATAGGGTTCCGTTTGACCATTAAGAGTACAAAGCACAAAAACAAAAGAAAACAAGAAGGGGAAAATACACATCACGCAAAACTGCCATCACTCAGCATGGGGATAACAAGTGAGTTTATATAACACTAGCTTTTGTCCTGCTTTTTCTATTAATAGTGTTACAGCTAAATTAGACCGAATATAGTTATCGTTAGAAACAGAAATTTCTATTGTTTTTTTTTTTTTTTAAATACATTCCGAAAATATTTTTCCCAACTTTTTAGACCTATGTATCCTGCTTAGGCGTATGAATTTTCATTAAAATCGGTGCAGTAATTTCGGAAAATAAGAACTTGAAAGTTTGTATGAAATATCGTAAGGCGTAAATGCTCTTAACTGAAAGGGAATGGATCCATTGTACCCACTCGCCGCCTGACCGCCGTCGCGAACGGACGTGCCGCTACCTGCTCGCATTTCCGCTCGCTATCAGTGTGCGTCATCGGTTCGTCACTTCCCAGTGTCGTGACGTCATCAGTAGTCTCTCGACTACACCCCCGAACAATTGCTGTCTTTTTATTAAGACAGCACTTGCTCATTTTGCTTCGGATATTATTCCGACTTAACTTCCTTTGCCCCATCAGGGAAAAGTCCTCAGTTTCGAGGTTCTTGGTGGAAACCTTACGGTGCCAACGAAACCAAGAGGGTGGTGACCCAATCCTACCCGCCAAACCCCTTCAGGGCCCGGCACTCCATTGGCATCGGGAGCCAGAATCTTGGCCTTGGGGGCTACCCTAGTCAAGCCTGGTCTAGAAACACTAGTTAAATCTGACTTCGTTCACAGCAGTCACCTAGTGTCGGTTGGGAGTGTCTACCCCTTCGCACTAGAGGCCCCTTGGGGCGTAGGGCCCTGTCGCACAATAAGACTGGCGTCAGGTTCACAAGCTTAGGGCACACCAGTAGGTACTCACCTCCCTGTCATTGCACACCCGACAGAGAGGCCACACACCCCCGGGCCCACCCACCCGGGGAGTTAGGTTGTTAGGCTGTTAGGCGCGGAGCTTCACTCAATGTTTGCTAAATTTTAAATTTTAACCGACAAAATGACGTCCTTAGACGAGAAGGAAAAAGCGCTGTTGCGTTTTTTCTTCCGCGTCTTCACGACCGACCCAAATTTTGAAAAGTATGGGTCGGAAATTGCTGCCATTCAGCAAACCAACGATACCGTCACTGACTTCAGTGACGCGCTCGACAGCCCTTTGTCGCCGCCGCCTGCCGACAGAGGCTTACCGCCAGCCGTTGCCGCCGCGATTAAGGCTACTCCAAGACCCAAAGTTGTGAAACCCATTGTTTCACAAACAAAGGTCCAGCCCGCACTTGCGTCCATTGTTCCCGTTTCTGGGAACATGGGCAAAAGCTCACCGCCAGCCGTCGCCGCCGCGATTCCGGCTAATCCCGAACCCATTGTTTCGCAAACAATGGATCAGTCCGCACCTGCGTCTATTGTTCCCATTTCGGAGAAAATGGACACAACCGTACCAATCTCCGACTCGGAATCGGTTATAGATTCCTGCTCTGCTTCCTCGTCCTCAGAAGACGACTACCAAGTCGTCGGAAAGGGCAAGAGGAAGAAGGGCAAAAACTCGCAGGCCGCCATGGCCAAAAAGTTAGTCGCGCTCCCTCTAATCCCCTCTCCCGAGGCGTCCCGTCCCACCTCCCCGGTCCCCGCACCAAAGTCCGCCGCTGCTCATACTAGCAGGCCAACAAGCCCTAAGGCTAACTCTTCAGCCGCTTCTTCAAAGAAGCTGAAGCCCCCTCCCCCGTTGTTCATTCAGGACAAAGGGAAATGGACAGATGTGTCCAAAATGTGTAATGAGCGCCGCATTCAATATACAAGCGCAAAAAGCACACAGCAGGGGATCAAAGTGGTGGTCCCTACGACCACCGATTTCAGGGAACTAACCCGTCAGTTAATCGGAAGGCGCATAGCCTTCCACACCTACTCTCTTCCAGAGGAGAAGCCCACCCGCGTGGTGATCAGGCGGATCCCGAAGGAAATCCCCACGGAGGACATCCTCAATGACCTCCTAGGCCAGGACATCCCGGTCGCAGCCGTCCACCGCCTTCATAAGGCGAGAGGCGGAGACCTTTACGATATGGTACTGGTCATCTGTGACCCAGTAGAAGGTCACCACCCGATCTTCAAAGTGAAGTCGGTTTGCTCCCTGTCAGGCATCTCAATAGAGAAGCCCTACCGCTCAAGCGTAGTCGGACAGTGTCATCGCTGCCAGATGTACGGTCACAGCCAAGCCAACTGCCATGCGCCACACAGATGCGTAAAGTGTCTAGGCGACCATGGCACGGCAGACTGCCCCCGTCCCAAAGACAAGTCGCTTTGCACGGAGCCACCGAGCTGTGTGCTTTGCGGCCAGTCGGGCCACACGGCCAACTACCGCGCCTGCTCAAAAGCCCCTAAAGGCTCCTCCTCTAACCTGGTGAAGCGTGCAAGCGCCCGCCAACAAAGAGAAAGCCCATCGGTGAGGCTACCCTCTGCCCAGATGCCGGAGAGACTCAGCCCTCAGAGGCCCTCTCCCTGGACCACGCTAAACCACCAGAAAGCCTTCCCGGCTCTCAGTAAAGCAAAGTCCAGCCCCATCCCCGGGCTATTAGAGGCCCCTGTCCCCACTCCCGCGGCCCAAGCAAGCGCACCGGTGCCCGCTCGTCCCACGCCACCTGGCCCCGCGGCTGTGGACCCCTCTCACAACGAAATTTTAGAATCGCTAGCAGAGTTAGTCACCCCCGAAGCAGACCGCATGGCGGCTGATCTCGGGGCGGCTAACACTGGTGGCGATAAACTTAAAATTATCCTGAAGTCCCTACTCAAGTTAGGCGACCTCCTCCGCAACCTTAACCTCGACTAACTCCAATGGATAATACGAGATTAACGTGCACCAAACTCCGATCCCTAAAATTAGGGTACTTTAATGCCAATGGCATTAGAGGCCAGCGTGATGAGATCGCCACCTTCCTCCGCGACCATCAAATTGATATCCTCCTCGTACAGGAGACCTTCCTCAAGCCCAGTCACCGCGATCCGAGAATTGCCAACTATCGCATAGTTCGCAACGATCGGTCACGTTGCCACAAGGGCGGGACTCTAATCTATTATAGAAAAGAACTGCATTGCATCCCCTTAGATCCCCCTCCCATGGAGTCTCTACTCGAGACCTCAGTGTGTCGACTAGGCATGACCGGCCATCAAGCGATCACTATCGCCTCTGCGTACATCCCTCCCGGCGGCACGTCCGAGGAGCACAATCTGTTCACCAAAGACCTTGCCGTCCTCTTCGGCTTGAGC
Organism: Cerastis rubricosa; assembly: GCA_949152445.1. Lineage (NCBI taxonomy): Eukaryota > Metazoa > Arthropoda > Insecta > Lepidoptera > Noctuidae > Cerastis > Cerastis rubricosa. The sequence goes on along the minus strand of OX424548.1, from coordinate 11,323,160 downwards.
GACTCCGTTATCATAGCGGGCGACCTCAACGCCAAACACCCCGCCTGGAACAGCACGACGACCTCTGCCAGAGGACGTCACTTGTATAACCTGGGCGAGTCCCTCAACTTCGATCCCATCGCTCCTATGGAGCACACCCACTATCCCCACAACCCCGACCAACGTTCGGACGTTCTCGACATAGCGCTTCTCAAGAATGTCAACCTTAAGTTGCATTCCATCGAGACTTTACATGAGCTTAACTCAGATCATCGACCAGTGCTCATGCACTTAGTTCCTCGCTCGGGTCCTTCTGACCCCAGCCAGCCCCCGCCGACCCAAGTGATAACCGACTGGAGGAAAGTCAGCGAAAAGCTGAAATCCACCACGTCGCCTCACCTGGAGGCCATCCCCGACCACATAGTCTCAGTCGCAGACACGACGGCCGCCATCAACTCGTTTACAGAACACGTGCAATCCGTACTGAAGGACTGCTCACGGGAAGTCCCAGCAATGAGCGATCAACGCTGGATACTACCCGCTGACATACGTGAACTGATAAACGAAAAGAACGCGGCCATCCGTGCCTACAGCAGCTTTCCCTGCGAGGCAAACAAAGCCCACATGCGTAATTTACAGCGTGCTGTAAAGGATCGCACCAGTGAGTTTCGTAATAATCAATGGGAAAAAACGCTAAACGAACTCGAGCCTACCCACCTAGCCTTCTGGCAGCTGCAACGCAAGATGCGCTCCACCGAAGAGGCTTCGATGCCTCCCCTCACCCGTCCCGATAAGAGCGTCGCATTTGACGACTCTGAGAAGGCCGAATGCCTAGCCGACAGCCTGGAGTCCCAGTGCTCCCCCAGCTTGCAACCAGTAGACAAGCGACATCTCGATGAGGTGAACGCATTCGTCGAACGTAAAGCCGCCCTGCCCCCCGAAGAAGACCCTGATGATCCTCTGCCTCCGGTCACAGCTGACGAAGTGCAAGACATCATTAACAAACTTCAACCGCGGAAAGCACCCGGCTCCGACGGAATCACCAATAGGGTGTTCAAACTCCTCCCCGCTCAGCTCGTCGTGTTAATGGCGGCCATCTTCAATGGCGCCCTGAGCAACAACGCGTTTCCCCAAATATGGAAAGAGGCCACGGTCATCGGTTTCGCCAAGCCAGGCAAACCCAAGTCTGAGCCTTCGAGCTACAGACCTATCAGTCTCCTGAATGCACTCGGTAAAATCTACGAGAGACTTATGTATAAGCGACTCAAAGACTTCGCCGAGGCTAAGAGTCTCATCCCCAACGAACAGTTCGGCTTCAGGACCGGACACTCTTGCATTCAACAGGCCCACCGCATCGTAGAACACTTAAGCGCTGGCTTCCAGCGTGGAGCGATGACGGGTGTGTTGTTTTTCGACATAGCAAAGGCATTCGACAAAGTCTGGCACAACGGCTTATTATATAAGCTGTACAAACTGGGAGTGCCGGACCGTCTCGTGCTCATCTTACGAGACTTTTTGTCGGATCGCACCTTCCGCTATCGCATCGGGAAGGCACTGTCTTCCCCCCACCCCATTAGAGCCGGAGTCCCTCAGGGCTCCCCGCTCTCTCCCCTTATCTTTACGCTGTTCACCAGTGACATCCCCAAGAGCAAGAAGGCACAGCTAGCCCTGTTCGCGGACGACACGGCCATCTATTACACTGGCTATAGTCACGACGCTATTTACAGCACCCTCCAAACCTCAGCCAACGTCCTAGGCGCTTGGTTCCGGAAATGGAGAATCGAGGTGAACCCCGACAAGAGTCAGGCAGTTCTTTTCTTTAAACCGCGTAAAAATAAGCCACTCGCGCTCAGCCCGATCACTATGTATGGTAAGCCTATCCCTTGGGAGAAGCAAGCCAAATACTTAGGAGTCTTACTTGACAACCACCTGTCTTTCGCGGCGCACATCAAAGCAGCTCGCGACCGAGCTGCCTTTGCTATGGGTAGGCTTCATTTCATGATCTCGGCAAAAAGCAAATTGTCACTCAAGTGCAAGTTGCGCCTTTATACCGCGGTGATCCGCCCCATTATGACGTACGCTTGCGTCGTGTACGCTCACACCAAGCCTAAATACATCCATAGGATGCAAACCTTGCAGAACCGGTTCTTACGTAGAGTCACGGGAGCCCCTTTTTATGTCCGTAACGACCGTCTACACGTAGACCTTAGAATGCCCACCGTCCTTCAGTTTATGAAACGTCTTTCGAAGCGTTTCTTCGATAACGCCAGTAAACACCGTAATCCCCTGATCGCAGCGGCCGCCCGTTACGAACCCTCGCGCATTAGTACAGTACGCCGTCCTCGGCATATTCTCGTCACTCCCGATGATGCTATCACCCTCCTCCAGGAGAGTAGCAAAGAGACTAGCACTCTTAAAAAGTTCAGACACAAACCGCCGTCTTTCCGACCTCGCCGTCGAGGTCCGTCGCGACGTCCCGGTCCATGCCCTCCCCGACCCTCGCTCGAGCCAGCCCGCGATGCTGTGCCAGTAGTTTTAAATCAGCCCCTAAATAATGATATCACTCAGATCCAGCCTGTCCCCATGCAGTCCTCCCCCAGCGACGCCCTGAGCCGAGGCTCGTACCCCACAGGGGGTGCCCTCAGCGTATAGTCGCTTAGTTTGTAAGTTTTTATGCCCTGGCTGGAGGCCTTACTCTTAAGGCACCCACAGGATAGTCCGGTTAAGCAGACGACAACCTCCTAGGTTGAACTGCGAGATGCCATTCATAAAAAAAAAAAAAAAAAATCCATTGTACCTCTTTGCAGGAATCGTAAAAGTCGAATAAGAAGTTGTTTTAAGAGGGAACATAGAGGACCAGACTCTTTATTACTACTTAATTGGGACATAGCAATTGTGATAATGGCTTTTTGGTAAACAAAACGTTTATGGGTTTAGTGTATAAATATAGTCTTAGTATTTAACCAATTTCTAACCATAATTTGGCAGCCATCGGTGTTAGTAACACTTTTACTAAGTTTTAAATTTATTCTGAAAATAAAAGAGTCTCTTACGAATATTGTTCTTACGAGTAGGTAAGATTTCGTCACCGTAGGCGCGGGCCTGTGGACGGTGAATAATGGGCTAGCTCACCGTCCGTCCGTCCGTCTTATGACGACAGGCCGTGTCGACGGTGCGTTCGTGTTCCACGCGCGCCTCAAGGAGATATCAGCAAATCGGAAGGGCTCCGAGAGGGCCGATGCCTGCCAGGGCTGCGGGACTGTTCGAAAGAGATACCGTGGCCCTAGAACACAAAAGGAAGGAAGCATAATGTTTGGTATAAACTAAGAATTTTTGGAATGTGGGACTAAACTTTAGGACAAACAAAGAATAAATCAAGAATAAACACACCTCTGGTTGACCCTTCTGAAAAAAAAAGGCGTGATAATATAATTATTGTATTTCTTTTGTGTTCTTTTACTTTCTGTGCGCTGCCATTTAGTGAAATTCCATAAATAAATAAATAAGCATCTTCTTACAATAATCGCACAATTACAGCACCATTACTTCTCTGACTTAAACCAACTTATCCAGCCGACTACTTTCCTTAACTACATTTTTCTACACTGCGAAATAAACAAACAAAAACGCTGCATCCAGCACTAGCTTATTGGTTAAGCATTCAATCGTCTAACGTGATTAAGCGAAAAAATGCTGCAAGATACCGAGACCATCGCTTAATCCTTGGAAATCTATGGTAATTTGTTAGGACAGTCGCGTAAAAAACGTCTATGTTAGCAGACTGGAGTAAATTGTGTTAGTCTGCAATGAATGCCGAAGGAATGGTTTGTTTGACTGTACCTTTTATTGTTTTCTTTTAGTGATTAGATTATCGTGTTTACTTGTTAAGTCTTCTTCTGTTTACACTAGGGATGCACTTATTTGTATTGATACAAAAGCAAACATCGTTTCGTATTGATTAATCCCTATAAGACTCTAGGCAAAATTCGTTTGTGTCCAATTTTGTTTATTTTTGACTTCTCATGCATCATCATCATTTCAGCCGAAAGACGTCCACTGCTGGACATAGGCCTCCCCCACGAAGGGGGGGTTTTGCCATAATCGCCACGCTTGGCAGGCGGGTTGGGGATCGCAGTACGGTTGTTACAAAAGCACAGAGAACGCTGCTGCCCATTCTCTGCTAAGTCCCTTAGTCGCCTCTTACGACACCCACGGGAAGACATGGGATGGTGCCATTCTTTACGTGCGACACCATACAGAACTCCGACACCATACAGAACTTCTCATGCAACTTTGGACAATATGATATTTTACAATCATTTTATAGATCTTTGACAGTCGGTACATACCTGTACCGACTGTCAAGGTATCGTATTACCCAGTACTAGCTGGGTTGTGAAGGTCAGATAGGTAGTAGCTCCAAGTTAAATACTGGTATTCAGCTGCATCCGGTTAGACAACCCCAAACTAGTTGAGACAAGGCTGGGCGTATGATAATTTATACAAGCTGTTGTTTTGCATCCTCGTCAAAATTAAGGAGGTTGTCACAAAAGACATAAATAATCAATTTAAAATACGGTACCTAGTTAATTATTAATCAACGCTGCTTTCCTTTGTCTAAGTTTGTCACTATTTCAGAAAAAGGAATATTAAATTATCGAATAAACGTTTGCGATTGTTTATATGTGTGAAAGCGTGGTTATATTGCGAGGATCAGACGGGCCGCGTTTAAAACACTGGTGGTTCACACTTAGCGATTCCCGTAAATAAAAAAATACCTACCAATTTTATTATTCATTCGGTTCGAGAATCATTAGCATAGTTATTAACTCCTTGAATTTGACGAGGATGCAAAACAACAGCTTGTATATGTATCGATCCATTATATTAGTATATATCATCGCAGCTTCAGTCTCTTGTATCAGCACTGCAATGTATCGGAACGTGCATCATTAATTTACTTTTATTTGAATATATTTATTTGAAATAATGGTTTTGCTGCAATATGGATCGATAGTTTTCAACTTTGTATCTCTGGAGATATTTTATGTATGCCGCAGAGTACAGCAACTGTTTGAGGCCTATGTCCAGCAGTGGACGTCTTTCGGCTGAAATGATGATGATGAATGATGATAAGACAGGTGTGACTTTCTCCATGGGACTTTTTGAGGAATAGTATGGTGGTCTATATATCCTTAAATATGACAAAAAAATTCTGCTGTATATCTTGCGGATTTTTTTTAATGTTTGTGTTTTTGTTCCAGGTTTTTTCTTCACTGATCTAATCCTCTTAGCCGACAATCAGGTAAGCATATTTGAAGCTTTCATTTATAGATTATACACTAATATCACTTATTTACACTTTATTTATAATTTACGCGGGTCTACATAATTGAAAAAAAAATAGAGAAGATCATTATCCTTATTAACTAGCTGTCCGGCGCAACTTCGTTTGCGTCACATTTTCCCCGTTTTCGCTACATTTTTCATTGCTGCTCCACTCCTATTGGTCGTGGCGTGATGATATATAGCCTATAGCCTTCCTCGATAAATGGGCTATATACCATTGAAAGAATTTTTCAAATCGGACCAGTAGTTTCCGAGCCTTTTCAATACAAACAAACAAACATACAAACAATCAAATCTTTCCTCTTTATAATATTAGTTTAGATATTGAGTTTGCAGTTTGTTTTACCTACATAGAAAAACTTGTATGCTTGGATGGTTTGATCATATTAAAAGCGTTTACGCCTTACAAAATTTCATACAAACTGTCATAACAAGTCCATATTTTCTGAAATGACGGAACCGATTTTAATGAAACTTCATACGCATAAGTTGTATACATAGTTCTAAAAATTTACTAAAACATATCATCGAAAAATAGTGTTACAGCTAAATTAGACCGATTATAATTTATCTATAGAAACAGAAATTTCCAATTATCTTTTTTTTAAAGACATTTCGGAAATGTTTTTTTACCTTTTAGATCTATGTATTCTGCTTATGCGTATGAAGTTTCAGTAAAATCGGTTGAGTCATTTTTAAAAATAAGTACTTGAAAGTTTGTATGAAATGCCGTAAGGCGTAAACGCTCTTGAAAGCTTGAAAGGCGATTAACAAAACGGCAACTATTGACATAAACTGATATGATGATAATGGTCAGTTGCGCTGGCAACCAGCGTGCGTTCTTGACCAGATGAAAGAACAAAATTATTTGTTATTATATTATCTACCTACACAATATGACATTTCGACCTTTTTATTATAAACTACCCTGCTAACTCACACAAAAACATTTTACCTACGCACCCCCATAAACTTCGCAAAAACAAACACATTATCCTTTTGTACATAAACAAAATTTATTATTTAACAGTTTTAACAACTTCTTAGTTACCTAAAAACAAAGTTTCTCGGCCTTCGCTGAATATTGAAAGAGGTTTAATGGGGATATAGACTTTAACTTCATTGTTTTAGAGTTGAGTTTCAGTTTTTAGCTCTGTCATTTCTCGTGAGCTAAGAATAATTTATTAATACCCGTAGACGAGATGTTTAACAGAGACTTAGCTTCATATAATCGTGTTGTGATGGGTAAAGTCAACAAAAAGAAATAAAAGCTCTTCCGTTAACGCCTTGTTACGCGGCACCCTCCTTGACAACCACACAAGTCCATATGGCTGCCCGTAACGACTTGACGTTCCGCCAGAGAGAATTGTAGACCGCTTCTCTCTCGTCTGTGGTCACAGTTCAGTTTGCAACGTGAATCATATGAAGCTTTCATGCAGCGGCGCCATCATGTTTACAGACTCACTACAACTTCAAGTCGTATGTACTTGTGGAAGTCATAGTATTTTATATTTAACTGTTTGTTAATCGGTAGACTGCCGAAACTTGTCTTAAGATGCGTTTGAAAAGCTGGCAACGTTACAAATTACTTTTAAATGTGTCGCTGTTTTTATTATGCAAATATGTATATTTGCGAAGTTGCCAACTTTCAGAGAGATCAGCCTTAAAATACAGTTATCACAAGCTGGGTATTACAAGTCGTATTTGTACGAATTTACATCGAAAGAATTATTTATAAATGTATAGAAATAAATATAATGTTAGATTAGCCTAACCTGGTGCCAGAAGCTTTATGCCACCCTGGCTTGGGCCTCTGACTTGTCTTTACATCACCATTATCTAGCCCTTATCCCATTTTATTTAGGGTCGGCGCAGCATGTCTTCTTCTTCCATACTTCTCTATTACTTGTCATCTCATGAGATACCTCCTTTCTTGTCATATCATCCTTCACACAGTCCATCTATCGTTTCTTTGGTCTTCCTCTAGCCTTATACCCATCCACATTTATGCTCAAAACTTTTGGTTGTTTGTTTTGTTTTTACATACCGTCGAGAAATATCTCTCAGAAATGCTGTTTTTCTCACGATGTTTTCCTTCACAGAAGCAAGTGATACAATACGCACATGAACCCGAAAAATCAGAGGTACGTGTCTTGGGTTCGAACTTGGGACTTTTGATTTGGCAGTCCGACGGTCACACCACTAGGCTGTCACTGCTGATATCTATTATCAGACCGCTAAATATCTTTTTACTGAATGCATGTGAAAGTATGCTATTATTATTTATGTTGGCACAAAAGAAATAAATAATCAATTTAAAATACGGTACGTAGTTAATTATTAATAGGTAATTATTAATAGTTTAGGTTTGTCAGTAGGTATATCAGAATAACCCCCTTAACGCAGTTTAAGGAATAAGAAATTATCGAATAAGCGTCTGAGATTGTTTGTGTGTGCGAAATCGTGGTTATAGGGCGAGAATCAGACGGGTCGCGTTTAAAACACGGGGGTTCAGTTACCAATTTCTATAAATAAGAAAAAAAAATCCTAGCCATTTTATTATTGATTTGGGACGAGAATCATTAGCTTAGTTACCGCCTTGAATTCGACGAAGATACAAACAACACCTTGTATGTGCTATTAGGTATTGTACCTAGGTAGTAGGTAAGTACCGTTCACACTCACTCACTTCAGCCCAAAACACGTCCACTGCTAGACATAGGCCTCCCCCAAGTGTAACCACATTGATATAAGGGGTTTTGTTGCCATAATCGCCACGCTTGGCAGGCGGGTTGGCGATCGCAGTACGGTTGTTACAAAAGTACAGAGAACGCTGCTGCCAGTCTCTGGCAAATCCATTAGTCGCCTCTTACGATACTCTTAGATATGGGATGGTGCTATTCTTTACGTCCAACACCATACACAGCAGTACAGCCTGATAGACATCTGCTATACATATATATTGACGTATATCTGTCGAGAGGACTAGCTAAGTAAGTGGACAATCCTGTCAAATGCACCCACAAAATGGCCGATCAAATAGTGGCCAGTCTCAAGTGTCTTAAGAAAAGTACTTACGATTTTTTTGCTGAGTCCTCGCCACTTTTAAAACTGAAAACAAACCTTTCAAATAAAAGTTTAAGAGCTAACCTGAGCAACGTTTTTTGAGTTTTACTACAGTTTTTAACAAACGCAAATAGAAAATGTAATCTGATATATCTCGCTTCTTTATTTTTCTTTCAAAAGAGTAAACTTTTGTTTTCGTTTGACTTTTAATAACTACAAAGCATTGATGATTATGGTAACACTTTACGGTAAGTTATGAAAGTTAAATTAATACTCTTTTGTTTTTTATAAAAACTTCTTTAGGGAGTCACTGCCTTACCAATGGGTATCGTATTCAGCTGTGAGACTTTCGGCTTCTGACTACTCGTAACGACTGTCAAAGATCTAAAAATGACAGCCCGGGACCCCGAGGCACGGAGGAAACTCCCTATGTAAAGATGGTCACCCATCCACGGACCAACCTCGGCAAGCACGGCTTAACCTAGAAGATCGACCTGGGCGGCTGTTATTATTTAGCCACAAACTTCTCCAATTAATTATTTTTTATTTATTTAAGCGAAGTTCATAAAATTGCAGTCGTGTAAAACGAGTTACACATTTGGTTCTAATGATATTACTCCTTTATGTTGGCTTAACTGCCTTGGGAACATTTCAACGTTTAAAGTATTTTCTTGTTTTCCGTAATTTAATCATATTGTATAAACTAAAGCACTACAGAATTATTGAATAGCTTCTCAGTTACTCTTTGTTTCTTAAAGCTAGTAATTAAGATATTTATTTACAAGAACACACATTTTGGGAAAATAATTTTAATTATTAGGTAATTAATATCAAAGTCAAAAACATTTATCTTTGTTAATTCAAAGTAAGAAAGTGATAATTGTTTTATCAAATTAATTTGTAATCTTGCATTAGTTGGTATTTAATGTCAAAGTAATTAGTTTTTGTCTAATAAGATTACTACATAAAATTGTTTATAAAATTCAATTCAATTCAATTCAAAAATTGTTAAAATTGTTTATAAAAGGCATCGCCGAAAATATTTAGATATATCGTTTATTTTTATTGAGGTACGCAGCAGGACCTGTTAGCACATCGATTCTTAGATTAAGACAACAAACTATAAAGGGCATCAAAAACGTCTTCTCAACGCTGTTAGCTGGTAATCTGCCCAAGAGACTTGCAAAGTTGCCAGGTTATATGGCAGCACTCAGCCTCTGACCGAGGTAAAAGCCACCTCTTGTTTAAAGTCGTTTATCTCAATAGCTAGACTAAAGATGCTTATTATTCTGAAATCTGATTTCGTAGAAATCTTGGCCAAGTTTCAAACAATATTAAGCCAAGCTTTGTGAGAACTTGGCGTCGTAAAGCGGGTATACATTACAAACCAGGAAAGTGGAAATTCTGTCATCTGTAAAGTTGTTCTCATGTTCCAATACTATTATGCAAGATATAGCTGATACATATATACACACACTACACACATATGACTACTACATATGAGGAGCTCGTGGCTAAATAATAACAGCCACACTGGTCGATTTTTAAGGTTAAGCCGTGCTTGCCGAGTTTGGTCGGATGGGTGACCATAATTACATATCGAATTTCCTCCGTGCCTCGGAAAGCACGTTAAGCCGTTGGTCCCGGCTGTCATTTGTAGATCATTGACAGTCGTTATGAGTAGTCAGAAGCCAAAAGTCTGACATCCATCAGGACGTGTCGTATTACCCAGTTACTGGGTAGTGGAGATCAGCCAGTCAGTTTTGTAAGCCCGTTATGTTTAATTTTTGGTGTACAATAAAGTTTTATTCTATTCTATCAGATAGGCAGTCGTTTCATGTAAAATACTGGTACCCAGCTGCATCTGGTTAGACTGGAAGCTGACCCTAAGATAGTTTGGGAAAAGGCTAGGCAAATGATGATAGCTTATACCTTTTTTTCCTTGGGGGTAGGCGGCAACCTCAGAATGCCACCTGCAAGGATCCTTACATACTCCTTTTGCCTCATCCGTGTTCATACATCTAGTCATACACGCGCGCGAGTACTGCACAACTGACCTTTCTAAAGCACCTTACCAATAAGGTCAGTGTGAGTCCTTCTAGTCCTTCTTTGCCAGAGAATGGGCAGCAACGTTCTCTGTGCTTTTGTAACAACCGTAGTGCGATCGCCAACCCGCCTGCCAAGCGTGGCGATTATGGCAAAATCCCCCTTTCTTGGGGAGGCCTATGTCCAGCAGTGGACGTCTTTCGGCTGAAATGATGATGATGATGATGATGAAGGGTTAGTTTGTTTGTTTGCTTGAACGCGCTAATCTCAGGAACTCCTGGTGCGATTTGAAAAATCTTTCAGAGTTAGATAGCCCATTTATCGAGGAAGGCTATAATATATCATTACGCTACGACTAATAGGAGCGTAGCAGCTATGAATAATGTTTCAAAATCGGGGAAATTGTGACGTAGACGAAGTTGCGCGGGACAAATAGTAATTTATAAAGAATGACATATTTTGGTATTTTCTGTAAATTGTCAATGATGAAATTTGTTATAGAATACATAACATAACATCATGCCTGTTATCTCCGAAGAGTTAAGCAGAGGTGTACATAATAGTGCACAAACATTTCACCAGTTATGTTTAAGTCCCATGTAATAGGGGGCGGGAATATTGCCATCAACCGGGCACACATCCAGGCTCCGAGACTGCTACTGAGAAATCCCTGATGGAAAAACCCAGCTCGCCCCCATTTACAAAGTGTTGTTTTGCATCCTCGTCAAAATTCAGGACGTTATCACAAAATACATAAATAGCCAAATCAGCAATAGGACCGGTGCAATAATGAAAAATGTTGAGAAAACGGGGAAATTGTGACGCAGACGAAGTTGCGTGGGACAGCTAGTTTTAAATAAATGTTTTGGCTCTCCGCACAAATTAAATCCAAACAAATTAGTCTAGACCTTAGTAAACACTAATTTGCGACTGAATAGCCTAGATTTAGTTCAGTCAGTGGTTTCAAAGAGTTCTTGAACAAGTGAGACAGACTTGTGTAAATTATCTGGAACATTGCCGAGCTGCTATTTAAAACCCCAAGTTGCGTGCTTTATTCTTTGTGAAAAACTAATTTAGGGGAAATTTTATTGAAGTTTTTAATTATAGAGTAATTAAAAATAGTCGTTTTTTTTTTTAAATATGTTATTTTTTTCTTCTTTTTTAATTGACGCGGTGGTAAAAATATGTAATTTAATGGACATTACATAGGGACTTTTAGAGTGCATTTTTAAGTGAGAACTGGGTAACTTTAGCCTAGCTCGGTATCTGAGTAGATAGCGTGTCTGGATGTCTTCGCGTTTGGAATAAAATGGTTGATGTTTCCGCACAAATTTCCATATTTCTAAAATGTATTATGTCCATCCACTGTTACTTTGGTCTTCCTCTACTTTTATACCCATCCACATTCATACTCAAAATTAACCACCTCCCCTCCCCCTACCGATGTAATATTATGCGTGTTTCATTAATATATTTTATATTTGGGAAGCCATGTGCCACCGTAGCGCATTTCTATATGCACTAAGCTACGACGTAGCATTCACGCTACGCCGTAGGCCGCATGCTACGCCGTAGCTCACAGGTTGTCATAGCTACCACTTTTGTGGCTTGTTAATATATTTCTGTGTTTTTTAATGTCTCATGGGTCGCAAGCGCTTAATATTTACCAAAATAAAACACAATTTATGATTACCTTTCTGTGAAATTTTACGTAACCAAAGTTTTATGTAAAAGAAGCAATTTCAAAGGCTGCACAAAGTCAGGTGTCAATGCAATGAGCACCAAGTGATTTATGTTCACAATTTCAGTTCGCGGCTCTTTGCCAAAACTTGGAATGAGATTCGTAAGTTGTATTTCGTAATAGGCGTGCTTCGAAACTTTGCTTACATCTAGTAACTTAAGTATAGGTGTAGCTATATTATAAATGTTTAAAACTAAAGATTCAGAAGGTAAACTCATTTTTAATGATAATAAATATTTTGTAAATTGGTGTACAAGAGGTGGAGGTCAGATAGGCAATCATCATCATCATTTCAGCCGAAAGACGTCCACTGCTGGACATAGGTCTTCCCAAGTTTCGACCCATTGACATAACATGGGGGGTTTCACCATAATCGCCATTCATTCATTTATTTATTCAGTAACAATCTATATTGCATTCGAATATAATCAGTAATGGATACACAACCGAAAAAATAGAATACATGCTGCCACGCTTGGCAGGCGGGTTGGCGATCGCAGTACGGTTGTCACAAAAGCATAGAGAACGCTGCTGCCCATTCTCTAGGCAAGACCCTCAATCACCTCTACGACACCCACGGGAAGATATGGGATGGTGCTATTCTTTACGTCCGACACCATACAGAGCATGCATGTAGAAGATAGGCAATCGCACCATGTTAAATATTGGTATTCAGCCTATCTGACCTCCACAACCCAATTTCTACCAACCCAGAGCGCGGTCTCACCTAAAGATTGACCCGTGCGGCTGTTATTATTTAGCCACACGCTCCTCTTTCAATTTTATTTATAGAAACATTTATTTAGGCACTGAAAATGTAACATTTTGCCTAGATACGGGAATTACAAACAAACTTTACGTTATGAAGATGAATCAAAACGGAGCATACATCTTGATTAAACATTTACTGTTTGTATAAGTTTTTGTAACTTAATAATAATATGTACTTACAATGTAAGTTTTAGTTTGAATGATTAATTATTAATAAGTAAGGCAATTTAATATTTATGTTACGTGGGTAGAACTTCGTATAAGTATTTATTTATTCATACTTATCTTAACTTATAAAGAAGAAAATTTTTATTGTTTGTTTTTTTTGTTACCACTCAACCGATTTTTTTAATTTTTTCACCATTACAAAGTTACATCTTTACCAAGTAACATAGGCTCTATTATATTACAATTTTCACGGACAAAGTCGCGGGCGAAGTGCTAGTAAATTATAAAGAAGTAAAGTTTTGATGTAATATCTTCGGAGTTTCTTATCAGATTTCGAAAATTCAGAAATTCGTTAATGTCAGTATTTTAAGAAAGTAATTGAAATGACTAAAAATCATTGGTTATATTCATTAAAGTTCATCATTTTATCCAAGAAAAACTTGGTCTGTTTAAAACTTCACAGAAATTTAGGATTATTTCTTTAAAAGCGTTTTCTTATAAACTCCCTATAAACTCGAATTTCGCACACAGGAATAAACAAAATGTCTAACTAAAGCTTTCTGAAAATTCCGCGAAAACAGCTACTATATACTATATATATATTCCATATTCACGAGCAGTTTCCGCGTTCTTCAAGATTTACCCACATTTATAAGTATTTATGGGACGTAAAATTACATTTTATGCTATCGTACCGTGGGTTTGGAACGATTCCAGCTTACCTGTATGACTTTAGAGACTATTTTGGCTTGTACCCGTATGTGACATAGTGTTATTTAATATAATTTGATTTATAACGCAGTTGGGCCAATATTAGATACATGGGCGTAATATTAGGGCCATTTATTTAGAGATTTTGATATTATTTTGTGTGTTGTGTCGTTAGCCGATCACGAAATTATTACTTTATATATTTTATAATTCACTTAGAACCTCAATAAAGTGACTGACTGAGTAAAGTGGATTACGTTTATTTACTCGTCTTTTTCTGTGCAGGTTTAAATCACCAATCATTTCTGAAAATATAACGGTTTTACATAAAAATAAAACCGATAAATACAACTATCACCATAGTTATTCGATGGACCGCACAAAAAAGGCAAAGTATACACATCTTCTTCATAAACAATGCTTTATGTTTTCCGGAGGCACATCAATAGGGTTATTATCGTATGCAACATCAACTTGTTCAAAGTCATCATCATCATCATTTTAGCCGAAAAACGTCCACTGCTGGACATAGGCCTCCCCCAATTGTCGCCACATTGACCGGTCCCGTGCGACTACGCATCCAGCGGATCCCCACAACCTTCACCAGGTCATCGGTCCACCTAGTGAGAGGCCTTCCAACGTATAGTCTTCCAGGTCGCGGTCGCCATTCCAGTAGGTTTCGGCCCCATCGGCCATCCGTTCTGCGAGCAACGTGTTCTGCCTTCTACCACTTAAGTTTAGCAATTTTTCGGCGTACGTCGGTAACCTTGATTCTCGTGCGGATGTCCCGATTTCTGATTTGATCATGCAAGGAAACTCCGAGCATAGCCCTCTCCATTACCCTTTGGTTCAAAGTCAGATTACACCCTGGTTTTTATACTTCTAAATTTATTTATTTATTTTACTATTTATGTACACACAGTAGAAAACACAAAAAAAAACATAAAATGTTAGAGTACCGCTTATTTCATACGAAATTTCTGCCAGCACACCTGCGAAAGGGAAAATGAAAAAGAAATGAAGACGAAAGTGTGTGAGAGAAGGAAGAGAAAAATGTGTTTATGTGCGTTACCTAACTTAACCTATACTATTTCTAAACTAATATTATAAAGAGGAAAGGTATGTTTGTTACGATTTAACTCAAAAATACTCGACCGATTTTAAAAATTCTTTCACCATTAGAAAGCTACATCTTTACAGAGTAACATAGGCTATATAATATAACAATTTTCGCGGACGAAGTCGCGGGCAAAGTGCTAGTCTTAAATATAAATACACATAAAACGAAAAATAAACTACTTTGTTATATACTACTACGAATCTGAAAGATCAACATAGACGGTCACTGACCTTTGAGAACCAAAGGGATTTCAACTTAGATCTACGCTAACTCACAAGCATTTGTTTATTTTATGTCAGATTTAAGCAATTTCCAGTAACTTACGATCGTAGTTTAGTTTATTTTCTCGCAAAGGTCTTAAGCCGTAAAGCTGTTTTTGTTTCACCCGTCAAAACATAATTGAAAAAATAAATATTATAACTTGTATATTATAACTTTAAGCGTCGTATTAAGTCCCACCTTTTTTGTGTCAGTTCGAAAATAGGATAAGCATAGCAAATTGAACCTATAATGAAACGACGGATGGAATGTGTGAAGGATGACATGGCAAGGAAGGAGGTGTTTGGTAAGATGACGAGTAATAAAGAAGTAGGGATGAGGAATACATACTGCGTCGACCACAAATGAATTGGGATAGGGGCAAGAGAATGATGATGATAGTACTCACAGCTGGGACACATTCCTCCTCTCTATGAGTGAGTGAGCTGTAATTGACCAAACAGGTCGACTGCAGGATGGAATTTTGACATGAAACAAACGGCTTATTCGCATTGAACTTGGGGGCGCATGTCAGAAATGCGATTAAGACAATTTGACTGTACTTTGCGAGCTGTATATCTCGAAATGTATCTTAGAGTTGTATCGTCGTATTATGATGAGCCCAAATGGAAAAGACCGGGTAGGTGAAAACATCCCGCGTGGGTGTGGAGCAACACTACGCAAATTTATGAAACAGTAACGCCAGTGTCGCCAAGAGGGACACTGCCAGTGTTCGAAAGTATTCTCAAGTTCGAACCGAAGACATGCACCTCTGATTATTTCTTCGGATTCATGTGTGTATTTCATAATTAGTACATGCTTCGGCTTAGTTATACATCGTGAATAAACGCTGGTTTCTTCCGAAAGATATCTCTTAACGGCATGTAAAGCCAAGTCAGAGCCCCACAGACGCCATAAAAACTTTGACACCAGGTTATACAGTAACCCTACGATAACAAAAAGAACTCTCAAAAAACACTAAAGTGTTACGCGTAAAACACCACCCCGTCTAAGTTCAAGAAAACGGTTTAACAAGACATATAACCTAACATCTCTGTATGCGCTCGGTTCCCTACAAATCACCCTTCTCAGTCTATAAAGATGGCGATTTGTCTGCTCTTACAGTCAATACATGGCAAGTCTGAGAAATTGTGTTTGAGAATAACTGGGATAGAGTTTTCAGTCTCTTTTATAAATATATTCTTTGTTGTCTATTGTATTGTCTCGTGGGCAGTGGCGGATTTAAACATTTTCAAGGTATAAGCTGTTTTTTGCCGCCCTTGCCTCTACAATTTTCATGTTCTAGATTATTTTTACAATTCAACATTCATTCATTTCAGCCGAAAGACGTCCACTGCTGGACATAGGCCTCCCCCAAGTGTCGCCACATTGATCGGTCCCGTGCGACTCGCATCCAGCGGATCCCCGAAACCTTCACCAGGTCATCGGTCCACCTAGTGGGAGGCCTTCCAACGCATCGTCTCCCGGTTCGCGGTCGCCATTCCAGAACTTTTCGGCCCCATCGGCTATCTGTTCAACAATTTCGTTGAAATTGCACGTAACATAATTTTTGGTGGATTTATTTTTGAGCTAATCAAAGCTCAATAATGTACAAACATCAGAAAACCGCCATGCAGAAATCTATTTGATTTGTACGAGGTAGCAAAAAAAAAAAAAGAAATTCGGTCCCCAAATTTGCCGCCCCAAAATCTTGCTGCCCTAGGCTCCAGCTAACTCAGCCTGCTGGTAAATCTGCCACTGCTCGTGGGGAGCTCGTGGCTAAATATTACCAGCCACACGGGTCGACCTTTAGGTTAAAAGCCGCGCCTGGTAAGGTCTGTCTGTGGATAGGTGACCATCCAATCCATACCGAGTTTTCTTCGTGTATCGGATGGCAGTTTAAGCCATTGGTCCGGCTGTCATTTGTAGATCTTTGACAGTCGTTACAGGTAATCAGTGGCCCGAGAGTCTGACAACCAGTCTTACCAAGTGGTATCGTATTACCTGGATACAAACTGGATTTTGAAGGTCACAGATGTAGGCAGTCTTTTCATGTAAAATACTGCTATTCCGCTACATTCGATTAGAGCATAATTCTGTATTCCTTTAAGTTAAAGAAGATCAAAAAGGCTTTACCGAAAAACAAAGCAGTAAATCTGTCGACAGTTAACATAAAAAAGTTAGACACTTAAACCTTTCAACAACCTATAAACTGTCAGATTTTGCAAACGTTAACAAAGTAACACTTTTTCTTCAAAAACAAGTCGTTAATACATAAAAAGCTGTTATTTTAAGCAGCTATAACAAACGTATCCGTTATCCACAACGGTTTAAATACTTTTTAACTGTATTTACTGAGTTTTAGAGGATCATAACTGGTTAACGTTGGAGTCGTCAAAAATAACGAGTGGATTTAAAAAGATACGGTTTACGTGAATACGGATCGGGTACGCTTCATCATTCTCCTGACCTTCATCATCATATGCCTAGCCTTTTCCCAAATTATATTGGGGTCGGCTTCCAATTTAACCGGATGCAGCTGAGTACCAGTATTTTACATGTAGCGACTGCCTATCTGACCTCCATAACCCAGTAACTGAGTAATACGATACCCCTTAGACCCCCTAAGACTGGAGGCCACACTTTTGGCTTCATACAGTCCATCCATCATTTCTTAGGTCTTCCTCTACTCTTATAGCCGTCCACATTCATGCTCAAAACTTTGCTCACAAATTCCTCCTTCCTCCGCATCACATGCTATGGGCTTGTGCCATTCCATATCACCAATACTATATCGGGTCCGCTAATAATTATAAAAATTATCACTGAGAATTCATAAAATATACCAGAATTTTGAAAATCTATAAAGTCACTATAGTCCCTCTTGTTATATGGACAACCTCTTGTTGTTGGTTGGTCTTAGTATTGGAACGAAGGCCTATGTGAAATAAAATATCTTGATTTTGATTTTGAGCGCGGCGATGGCATGCACGTTTGTTCCCCACCCCCGTATACTTACGCAATGTAGATGAAAAGCTGCATTTTACAGTCTCATCATACTGAATAGGTAATAAAAATGTAGATCAAACAGAAGAAAGATTTTATTATTTTTGAACGAGGATCGGAGGATCGATCTTTAAGGTTAAGCCGTGCTTGCCGAGGTTGGTCCGTGGATGGGTTACCGTAATTACAGAGTTTCCTCCGTGCCTTGCAAATCACGTAAAGCCCTTGATCCTTGCTGTAATTTGTAGAACTTTGACAGTCGTTAAAAGTAGTCAGTAGCCAAAAGTCTGACATCCAGTCTTACCAAGGTGTATCGTATTACCCAGTTACTGGGTTGTGGAGGTCGGATAGGCAGTCACTTTATGTAAAATTCTGGTACTCAGCTGCATCCGGTTATACTGAAAGCCAAGCTTAAGACAGTTTGGGAAAAGCTAGGCAGATGATGATGATAAACGAGGATTGGAGGAAGTCGCTTAAAAAAAAAAACACATTTGTGAAAAAGTAATACTTTTTCATAGAAATAGTTGGAATAGACATATATCCAATCCAACCGTATGCAGCTGACCACCAATGGATTTCACATAATCGACATCAAAATATTTTTATTTCACCTGTGCACTTATAAAACGTGGACAAAAAGGTGCTAGTTGCGGATCGGCCGTTTCCTATGGAGAAGAACCGGCAACAAACTCCATGGTTACTCTTTTAAAATTATTTGGTGTTACAATATTTTTATGTTACAGCGTAAGTACTTCAGTATGGGAGGACATCGTAGGCCCGACAATAAATCGTTGCTTACTACAAAACGTAGAACGTAATAAAAAGTTACCAAGGATCTAGGAATCTTTGGGGCCTACAGACCACAAAGAGTGACTGCCTATGTAATCTCCACAACCCAGAAACTATGGTTGATAAGACTAGTTGTCAGACTTTCGATACCACCAGTAACGTCGGTCAAAGATCTACAAATGACAGCCGGGATCAATGGCTTAACGTGCTTTTCGAGACACGGGGGGAACTCTGTATGTAATTAATGGTCACCAATCCAGGGACAAGTCTCCACAAGCGTTGTTTAACAGTAAAGATCCACCTTTGCAGCTGATATTCTTTAGCCACGAGCCTCTAGAGTGTATGATACATGCTCGTTGCTCTTTTATGCTGTAAAGATGACTTTTCCTTACAGTATACGCTCTTAAGTCAAGAGCGTTTACACCTTACGACATTTCATACAAACTTCCAAGTCCTTATTTTCCGAAATGGCTGAACCGACTTTAATGAAACTTCATACGCATAAGCAGGATATCAGGATATCAGGATGGTCTAAAAAGTTACTAATAAACAATTTCGCAAAATAGTTTTACAGCTAAATTAGACCGATTATAAATTATCTATAGAAACATAAATTAACAATTATGTTTTTTTTTTAAAGACATTTCGAAAATGTTTTATTAACTTTTTAGAACTCTGTATCGTGCTTTTGTATATTAAGTTTCATTGAAATCGGTTCAGTCATTTCGGAAAATAAGGACTTGAAAGTTTCTATGAAATGGCGTACGGCGTAAACGCTCTTAATAGCGTTAAAAAATCAGAACTACACGAAAACTGTTTACAAAATCAACGTTCCAAAATAAACTACAGTTTTACGATGCTCGCAGACTATTTTAATAATCCCGTACAGTGTATTTTTTCGCAGTTAATAAGTGTTATAACTAGAACTTCTAAATATTATTTTTATGTACAAAAATAGTTTTGACATAAGTCGGGAGTCGAACCTTGAGAAATGAGTATGATCCAGCGAATAGTTTATTAATATAGCGCTAGTAACGTTAGCATAAAAGTTAATGATGATGGTTGATTTATCGATATTAACAACTGTCGTATTATCCAGTACTTAGGTTGTGGAGAACATATTCGGCATCATTGCATGCTATTTTTTTTTTTAAGCTTTGCTCCACTCTAGGAATTTCTCCTGTATCGTGGGTGCGTTTACAAACATTTAAACTCACATACACAAACAACCAGACCCGGAACAACTATCTGTGCCATACAAATATTTGTTCCGCGCGGGGATCGACCCCGCGACACGCATCGCAGCAGTCGATCCCTCAGCCACTGCGCCAACCGTGCTGTCTTTGTCTTCCCAGCTTAACCATTTGCCCTGTCTTTTCTCAATTATGTTGGGGTCGGCGTCCATCCTTACCAGATGTAGCTGAATAACAGTATTTTAACCTCCGACGCAAAAAGACCGGTTTTATAAGTTTAACGTTTGAAAGTGTGTGTGTACGTCTGTAGCATTGTTACTCCTAACTGGATGAACCGATTTTAATTAACTTTTAGTGCTAAATGTGACTTAATTGATATTGTTTTTAGCTATGAAAAAAAAAGTGTTGGTCGGAGGTTTAAAATTTATCTTTATAAAGATACAAAGAGCAACCTTATATTTTACGTCCACACTCTTGCGTGCTAAATAATCTTAATAAAAATACTCTTGAGGAGCTCGTGGCTACATAATAGCAGCCGCACGGGTCGATCTTTAATGTTAAGCCGTGCTTGCCGAGGTTGGTCCGTGGATGGGTGACCATAATTACTTAACGTTTTTTCCGAGGCATTAAGGAAACTCGGTAAGCCTTTGGTCCCGGCTGGCATTTATAGATCTTTGACAGTCGTTATGAGTAGTCAGAAGCCAAAAGTCTGACATCCAGTCTTACCAAGGGGTATCGTTAATACGATACCCCTTGGCAACCCAGCAACTGGGTAATCCCAGTTGTGGAGGTCATCTGACCTGACTATCTATCTAGATAGTCAGCTGCATCCGGTTAGACTGGAAGCCGACCCCCAAGATAGTTTGGGAAAAGGCAAACCAGATTATGATGACTTTTAAGTGCTTGGTTGCTTTACAAAAGTTGTTTTCTCCAAAATTTACTAAGTCTAAACTTCTTTTTGAATGTTGACGTAGTTTTGAATCAACGCCGAAAAGTTTCTATAACGCTTTCAATTGTTTTCATCTAGGGAGGAACAACGTAACTTTCTCAAAGAAATATTTCTGTCTGCGACTAGGTATAATTAATTTGATTTTGATGATAGAGTACCTACGGCAAAATGAATTAGAATAAAGGTTATTGATTATTTCTTTTTTAAATAAATTTCACAAAATAATGCGCCCACCTGGGTTCAAACCCACGGCTTACCTGCTCGTAAGTCGAGGCTGCCACCTCTGGGCCACCGGTGCTCTCGTCTCTACTTTTCACACTAACAAACTATAATTAGAAAAAAAAATTAAGTACTTCAGTTTCGGGCTATTTATAATAATATTGTAAACTTTTTTGTTTGAACGTCCACACATACATATAGTATATGGCCGTTAAGCGTTTCGATACTATTTAACTTTTAACCGACTTTGTCTGCCGACTGTACATGTTTATAAGATGATCATCATCTAATGAATATCCAATCGATTGACGTGGACCAATAAGCAAATAACCTTGTTTCTAATCGATGGAACAAGGTTAACTAAAACCACGTTAAACATTTTCCATATTTTTTTGTGAACTTCTCCGTGACATTACAATCCAAGAAAATTAGTCAAATTAGCGCTAGTATCTCGGAATTAGAGAAAGTCAGCTATAAAGTATTATAAACCTTTATTATGACACACTAAAACTTGTCTCAAAACCAACTAATCGTAGGGTGACCGCGACTACAGATATTCCAAGGGCAAAAGTCAAAAAATCGTTTTTTTTTTCACATTTTCTGCAATTATCTCGTTTCCTATGGGTTTTATGCCATTTGTACCTACTTATTATAAATATTGTGAGGATTAAATTTCTACAACTTTTGTTTAAACATTTTTTTTAATATCTTGAACCAATCATTTTCGAGATAGAGGGCAGAGCGGGTGCAGTATTTAACTATTTACAATATCATTTTGCAAGAATGGTTGTGGTTCGCGATGTGGGTGCACGAAAGCAGGGTTGCAGTGCTCTTTAGCTTGCGGCCAGTGTAATGGGCAAGCTAGTCTTAATGCTTCAACATATCAGAGTGATATTTGACCCCGAAATCCTGAAAGAACTGGAGACAAAATGTCGTTGAATACGAGAACACAGAGGAATTTCAAATTTAAAAGACAAGAAGAAGAACAAAATTACATGGGACTTAAACATAACTGGTGAAATGTGGGTGTACGATTAGGTGAACCACTGCCTAACCCTTCGGCGATAACACGCCCGATGTTATGTTATTTTGTTTTAAATAAAATGGCTGAAGTTAGGCAGGCCAAACAATCCCTTTCGAAAACACAACCGATCACTTATCCCCTTTTCCCGAACCCCGCGGAGTTTTCTTAATAACAAGTGACCACAAACTGGTATTATTACCGGACAGAAGCTCCCGGTATTATTACCGGACACAAGCTCCCGGTATTATTACCGGACACAAGCTGCCACGACGTACTTAATAACTTAATTACGTACGTGAAATGTGTGCTTATTAGATTCTTTCCCCTTTTCATAGAAAGAGTTTCTTGTTATTAAATGCGAGGATTACTGATGTAGTTTTCTTTGGAAAAGATTGGAGAAACTCTCGGAGAAACTTCTTAGTATATTGTGGTGAGTCTTGTAAGATTTTTCATTTTAAAATCATTGTCTGCTTATTACGACGGCAAAGTTGTTATCATTTTCGTAATACTTATCTATTATACCAGCACGCGTAGCATGACCGCCGTAGAAACGGGCTATGTCGACGGAAGAATCGACAAGCTGACACATTTTCATTGTCAATCTGTCATTATGTCGATTCTTCCGTAGACAATACTCGTTTCTACAGTGGTCACGCTACGCATGCAGGCGTACAAAAAGCGTTCAGTACATCAAACTAAGGAACACGGCGCAAAACTTATTATTGGGAAACGACTGTCTTTTTTTTTAGGAAAAATCATATTTTAAGGTAGGACTCCAGACTGAGGGCAACGAACTTCGCGGGCCTGTGGACGGTGAGTTATGGGCTAGCACCGTCCGTCCGTCTTATGATGACAGGCCGTGTCAACGGTGCGTTCGTGTTCCAGCGCGAAACCAGAAGTTGTCAGCAAATCGGAAGGGGTCCGAGAGGGCCGATGCCTGCCAGATGTTCGAAAGAGATACCATGGCCCTGGAACACAAAGGGCTGAGAAGGAACATAGATGGGTTTTAGTCAGTACAAGTCTGACAATCCCTTCCGCTCCGACCAGAGCAGGAGGCGTCATTTGACGATTTACCAACAGCAAAATAAAAACAAAGGTAGGAGTCAATGTGACGCAGTCAAAGCATTGTGCTGATCATCCATTGAATAGTACGGGGTCATGGAGATATTTATGGATCCATTGACTACTACGGGGTGAAGGATATACATATTTAAAGTAAAGTTATTTTAGTATGTTTTGTATTTTATTTGTACTTGTGAATAAATTGGTAATTTGGCTTGTTTTTAATAATAACTAAAAGACATGTTTTTTAAGACGCAACATTGAATCTGAATTTCATGTATGATAATCAAAAACTTCTAAAACTTCATTTGTACATTATAATGAGCGATAAAATGCAGTTTTCGCTTAGTATTTACATTTCAAAGAGTTCTAAATGGAGTCCAAATGATGTAAATGTACATTTTATGCTTTTCTAGAACATTCTGTTCGAATGACTGGATGTTTAAAGAGAAGGATTGGTTTGCTAAATTCAGAGTATTTGCACTGTCAAAGCGTTATTTAGAAGAAACACAGTACACTGACTGGGTAGTCAGTGTAGTTTTATCTAACCAAAGAGAGTTTTCATAAAATTACAGGCGATATTTTTCGGAAATTCTCTTAATTTTATGGACAAATATCTTAGGTGTGTTCTAGACAATGAAATAAAGACAAATTATTTATTTGTTGCAGGGACATGACGTCCATACAAAATAACAAAAAAAAAACAATAAACCTACAACGCATAACAAATATTTAAGTAAGCACGACGGCCAATCAAGCTACACAAAACCAGTTAATGTGTATATTTCATTGTACGCGAAATCTATACAAAACGAGGCCATGTTATACTGGAAATGTATAGGTCGATGTGTCGCCGTGTGTCGTGTTTTAATCGAGAGAGTTCTTTCTTCGAGAAAATCTGCTCAGCCGTTTGAAGGTCATCACTTCTTTTCTAGTTGATGAAGGGATATAAACAACTTCTACGGGTCTGGTCGATACGAAATTTTAAATCTTGTCACTTGTCACCATGGGCATCGCCAATAGGGGGGGTGCGGTCTGCACACCCCACCTCCCCCCTTAAAGATTGGGATTTTTTTAAATTAGTACTTTTCCTTTTTTTCGTTACTCGGCGCAACACCGAGAAAATGGAAGGAATGGGAGGAGACCTATGCCCAGGAGTGGGACAGGCAGGGTTAAAAAAAATTCAGTTTAAAAAGCCTCAAATAAAATTAAATATAAAATTTTATAAACCGTCTACAGAAAAAACCTCTCAATACCCAAAAATAAATTTATCCAAGCGTCATAGCGTCGGGGGACCACTTAATAGACCGCTTAGCACAAGCACAACACATAGCGGACGCCCGATTTGGATTTGTCTGTTGGGGGATCATTCATCTTTCCCTAGGGCTTTCAGGACTAATGAAGGCGACTTTTTTCTAGGCATCATTGTTTCGGATCCCGAATTTCGGAATCCGAAAATCTTGCTTTTTTAAATCATCGATGAAAAACCAAAAAACACATGCGTATCCTGGAAATCGAGCCCAGAGCCTCATTCTTAGCAGTTAATCGCGACCACGATAACTATACGAGTCGACATAATATTTGTCTTACCACATTTCCCTTATCATATCTGCACCAATTACCACATACAATATTATTGTACTTTTAAAACCGAATTACAAAAACACCACAATATCGAACGACCTATAAATTGAACGAGTTCAATGGTAGGATTTATACCAACCGCAGAAACATGAAATTTCATTCGATCGTTGAAACCCGATATTAAGTTTAGTTTATAATGATGTTCCTATTCCGGATACATGCACGAAACTAACGACAACATTCAGTGCTTTTGTCTATGTATTTATATCTAGCTATTATGTTGGGTAAGTAAAAAAAGTTGCTCGTGTTGATCTTTAAAGAGGTTAAGCCGCGCTTGCCTCGGTTAGCCGCATAGATTGGTGACCACCCATTACACACCCAGCTTCCTCAGTGCCTCAGAAAGCACGTTAATCCGTTGGTCCCGGCTGTCATTTGTAGATCTTTGACAGTCGTGACTGGTAGTCAGTGGCCCGCAAGTCTGATAATCAGTCTTTAGAACATTATATTTAGTTAACATAGTTGGGGAAAGGCTAGGCAGATGATGACTAAAGTTTGATGACACTATGTTTAGCTTTTTGGGGCTTACAAAAACTGTTCTCGCCAATAAAAGCATGGTATACAAAAATGAATAAAACTGGCTGAAAATATTCCATCGTAATGCCCCAACGTCAAACAAACTTCAAACCACATTCTATTTTTAAAGATCCAATGTAAACTGCCAGTACGTTCCTTGATTACATTTTAAATTAAACTTTATTATGTGGTAGAAAAGTTCATTTAGTCCACGTCAACCCAAGTACTATGGAAAATGGAAGATGGCGAACAGATTATCGGAAAATTCTTGAATAGATTTCCATTTTTTTTTTTTTCTAGATTTTTATCTGCATACCACACGGGTAGATAGTCACGGAATGAAAAGTAAAAAGTCAGACTATCCGATAGTTTTTCTTTGCTATTCTTGCGTTATTCAGTTCGTGTTTTTACTGGGAAGTAGACTGTATTTTTTTTTATTTTTTTTTTGGGAATGGTATCTCGCAGTTCAACCTAGGAGGTTGTCGTCTGCTTAACCGGACTATCCTGTGGGTGCCTTAAGAGTAAGGCCTCCAGCCAGGGCACAAAACTTACAAACTAAGCGACTACACGCTAAGGGCACCCAGACTGTATTTTGAATTTATTTTTACTTTTATACTACGACTAGCTGTCCGCAGCGCAACTTCGTCTGCGTCGCACAAGTTCCCCGTTTTCGCAACATTTTTCATTGCTGCTCCGCTTCTATTGGTCGTAGCGTGATGGCATAATTATAGCCTTTAGTCTTCCTCGATAAATCTGCTATCTAACACTGAAAGTTTTTTTTTTAGTATATTAGTATTCTAAATGTACTATTATATTAGTATTCTAATATACTAATATAAACTTACTAATAACAAAGCTGAAGACTTTGTTTGTTTGCTTGTTTGAACGCGCTAATCTCAGGAAATACTGGTCCGATTTGAAAAAAATCTTAAATGGAGGTTTCAAAACTGATTTTAACTTAATCAAATCAAATCAAATCAAAATCATTTATTTCAAGTAGGCCAGTTACAGGCACTTTTGAATAGTCGAACAACAATAAATATTAAGCTAAAGTCCCAGTCACTAGACATAATAACTGTGAAAGTACTGTAGTTGCCCATTCCAAAGCGTAGATCTCTATGGAGAAGAATGGGCAAGAAACTCCATGGACACTCTTTTAAATTAGTAGCTTGTTACAAAAATCTTGGTTACATCATTCATGTTGAGATGGTAAATTATGTGAGAACGATGTAGCAAGACGTGCACGTTAAAAGTGTCCACAGTAAAAACAAAAAACAAAAAAGACAATTCAAAAATAAAATAAATAGTTCGAAATAAGCCGTGGCAACTAAGAGATGACCAGGCACAACTGACAGCGCCCGTTCACGAACATCACGCATGGATCAGCCATCATTCAAATCAACCATTTTGAAGGGAACTAACTTACTAGCAGTTTCATTATTGTGCATGACTTTAGTTCAGTAATTTCGTAACGTACCTACTGGTTTTTTTTTGTTATGACTCTTTTTCAAGCCTCGGCTGCCTCGTTGGTTCAGTGGTTGCAAGCGCGACTGCAGAGCATAAAGTCCTGGGTTGGATTCCAGGTCGGGCAAAGTGTTAATGGGTATTCTATCAGGAATTTCTCAGTAGAAGCCACGGAGTCTGGATTTGTGCCCGGTTGATCGCAATAGGGTTGCTCCCGGTTATATTGGACTTAAAACATAATTGTTTAATTTGAGTGTACTAATTAAGAACACCTCTGCCTAATCCTTCTAGGATTACAGATGTGATGTTATGTTCAAGCAAAAATAGTTCGAAGGTACTTGTACGAAAAAGGTATAGGTTTACAAATCTTGTTTTATTTTACTAAAGTATTCACGGCCAAAAAGCTAGGCATCCTAAATAGAGTGAAGCGATGCTTCAGGTTACCAAGTTGCCATCCACCACCGTCACCACCATCATCAGCCTATAATGTTCCCACTTCTGGGACACAGGCCTCCTCTCTGTGAGAGGGAGTGGGCTGTAATCCACCACGCGGGCCCAGTGCGGGTTGGTAGTTGCCATCCCTACCTTATTGTTATTCCACCAATTCGCACTAAGCAATTTCAAACGTCTTTCATAATGCGCACAGCAAAGGAGTGGAACTCTCTGCCTGAGTCTGCGTTTCTGAACGCTTACAACCCTAATCTCTTCAAAGTTAGAGTGAACAGGCTTCTTTTAGTAAGCTCGAACCATCGTCGACTTTGTCTTTGTCATCTCTGACCGAGATTAGAGTCAAGAGCAAACCCACCGCAAATAAAAGTAATAAAAAACAATTTTCTTTCTGAATTTATTAAATTCTAATCTTCCGAAACACTATTGTTTCAATCAACAAAAGGAAACACGTTACATTATTCAAGATTTAATAAAGTCAGTAAAATAAACCTGTCACTTCGCTTTGGCCTTGGCCTCAGCCACTAGGCCCAAAGGCCATAAAATAACCCGCGAAATTATTACCCGCCAAGGTAAAATAATTTTTGTAAAAATATTGAAGTAACGCCGAATAAATTACCCTTTGTCCCTTTGGGGGTAAAAAGCGTTTTAAAAATAAAAATCTTTTTTCTTTTTTATGGCTGTCATCTCTATTGTTTTAAGGTTGGTTTTGATATTGACTGTTCGTGATGGAAAGAATACCATTGAATTTACAATTTCTACAAGGTCTTGTTTTGCATCCTCGTCAAAATTCAGAAGGTTGTCACAAACGACATAAATAATCCGTTTAAATGACGGTACCAAGTTCATTATTAAAACGCTGATTTTTTTGGTTGGTTAAGTTGGTCAGTATTTTAGACTAACCGTGGTTTAGCGAATAAGAAATTATCGAATAAACGCTTGAGATTGTTTGTATGTGTGAAAGCGAGGTTATAAGGCGAGGATCAGACCCGACTTACCGATATCCGCAAATAAGAAAAAAAAAATACCTACCCATTTTATTATCAATTTGGGTGGGAAATTATTGGCATAGTTACCTCCTTGAATATGACGAGGACGCAAAACAACAGCCTGTATAGATTGCTAGTAACACTGTTTACATCACCACAATATTTTGAGTGCGTTACTTTGCACGCAACCAAAAAAAAGAAACGATGGATGGACTGTGTGAAGGATGATATAACAATTAAGGAGTTGTCTGATGAGATGACGAGACCCCAAATAAATTGGGAAAAGGGAAAGAGAACGTTAAAGACATAGAGCGCTACCATAAACCGTCATTTTTCACACCAAAAAAAGCCTTGTCCCAGCAACAATTTTTGCGTAGCTACGTGAAGGGTCCGTTTCAATGTGTGCCATTCCCTATATCAAATAAACACGGGGTGTGTCGACAGCAATTATGTAATTGATTCTAAGAACGAAGCCCGGGAAAGTTTATTCAAGAAGCCATTATCTTTTGTTTTAAGAAACTGGCCGGAAATTAAAAAGTTGTTTTTTATTGTTCGTTCTTCGTGTATTTGCACGTGCAGTCTTTAGAACTGCCAGTAATAACTGGATTAAAGTAATAAATAAAAAATAACCGTTTCTTGATGTCGGGCGGCGAAGCGGAAGTCACGTTACATTGAACGTCGAACGACGTCACGGCGAATCTCCGAAGTAACTATACGCAAAAATTGTAAATGGTTTACGCGTCCATTACAATAATGCGTTTATTGTGTACCGTTACCGCAGTGTCGAAAGACGAAAGTCTATGACCAGTGTGTGTTGCCAGTGATTACATACGGGACCGAAACGTGGTCGCTCACAATGGGCCTCATCAGAAGGCTTAAAGAAACCCAAAGGGCAATGGAGAGGGCTATGCTCGGAGTTTCCTTGCGTGATCAAATCAGAAATGAGGACATCCGCAAGAGAGCCAAGGTTACCGACGTAGCCCGAAGAATTGCCAAACTTAAGTGGCAGTGGGCAGGGCACATTGCTCGCAGAACGGATGGTCAATGAGGCCGAAAAGTTCTGGAATGGTAACCACGAACCGGAAGACGATGCGTTGGAAAGCCTCGCACTAGGTGGACCGATGACCTGGTGAAGGTTGCGGGGATCCGCTGGATGCGAGTCGCACGGGGCCGGTTAATGTAGTGACACTTGGGGGAGGCCTCTGTCCAGCAGTGGACGTCTTCCGGCTGAAATGATGATGATGAAATGATGTTTAGGTTGTAATCACAGTTGCCGTGGGCATGCAGCGCATCAGGGATTTTTGCGGATGCACAGGTGGACCGACTTGCTTGCCATGAAATCAATGCTCCGCTTTGCGCTGCAGAATCCGCGCCAGCATTAACAGCATTCTAGCGATGTTTAGTAACTGAACCAAAGCTTATGTAACCGGCTGGTTAGATAAACTTTGGAGCAACCTACATTAAAGTTTAAATACTAACGTAGTTTAGTAAGTTCTGTGTTTATTTACTAACATCTTGAATGACTTTTGTGAACGTAAATAATTATGCATGTACCTACGAGTATATGGATCTTGTGTTATTGGCTTGTATGCAATCCGCTGATGAATAACACATGTACACTGACGGACTCTCGGACAAACTGACGGTTACTCTGACTCGTTGTCCATTTTACTTGTTACTTACATCATTTAAAACCTAGGATAATGTCTATTGAGCAAAATCAGACTCATATAAATCCAAAACAAATGCTTTGGACATCAAAAACTAAATTTTGACGTAGGTTGGTAAATAATAACAGCTGCACGGGTCAATCTTTAAGGTTAAGCTGTGCTAGCGGAGGTTTGTCCGTGGATGGATGACCATAATTACATACCGAGTTTCCTCCGTGCCTCGGAAAGAACGTTAAGCCGTTGGTCCCGGTTGTCATTTGTAGATCTTTGAGTAGTTAGAAGCCAAAAGTCTGACATCCAGTCTTACCAAGGCGTATCGTATTACGCAGTTACTGGGTTGTAGAGGTCAGATAGGCAGTCGCGGCATGTAAAATACTGGTACTCAGCTGCATCCGGTTAAACTGGAAGCCGACCCCAAGCTAGTTTGGGAAAAGGCTAGACAGATGATGATGATGATGGTAAATGGTAAAACCACAAGAATAGACTAAACAAAGTATCAGAAATAACATAGCCACAAAAAAAACTAGGCTCAGACAAACCATCAGAAATAAACAGAATTATTCGAAATCATCCACACCACTCAAGTTTGACATCTGACCGACTATCCTACGTTAAACCATAATCCCTTCAAATACATAAGAAATTTATTTAAATCCGCGGGTCTATGTAAACTGGCTAGTGAAATATTTTTATCTTTCGACGTCACTGGATTTCAGTATTGGATTTCGAAAAATTGTGAATTCATTCGTGGCCAGATCTATTGATGGAAATATGTAGATAGATTAGGTTTTTTGTGGTTTAGATTGCACCCGATTTGCACCTAGATAAACAAATTAACATAGTTTTTTAGGCTTCCGTACCCAAAGGGTCAAACGGGACCCTATTACTGGCACTTCGCTGTCCGTCCGTCCGTCTGTCACCAGGCTGTATCTCATGAACCGTGATAGTTAGCCAGTTGAAATTTTTACAGATTATGTATTTCTGTTGCCGCTATAACAACAAATACGAAAAATAGAATAAAATAAATGCATGCAATACAAATGGTACGAACCCTTCGTGCGCGAGTCCGGCTCGCACTTAGCCGGTTTTCATAAAAACTTGTGGTTTTTTTTTTAAATTTTAATTCACTTTTATTTATTCATAAAAATAATGTAATAAACCTATTTTCAGCATCATCATCTGCCTAGCACTTTCTAAACCATGTAGGGGTCGGCTTCCTGTCTAACTGGATGCGGGTGAATACCAGTATTTAAGCCCCGACCAAAAAAGAGGGGTGTTATAAGTTTGACGAGTGTTTCTGTGTGTCTGTCTGTGGCATCGTAGCTCCTAAACGGATGAACCAATTTTGATAAAAGTGGTTTTGTTTGAAAGGTATTTTAATCGAGAGTGTTCTTAGCTAAATCTGCTTAGCCGTTTGAAGATTACCTCTTTTCTAGTTGATGAAGGGATATAAACAACCTCCACAGGTCTAGTCGATTTGAAATTTATAATCTTGTCACTTGTCACCATAGGCATTGTCTAGGGAGGGTGGGGTTGCTGCACCCCCCATCCCCCCAAAATTTTAAGAAGCGAGAAGAAGCGCAACCCCTGGAAAATTGTAAGGAATGGGGGAGGCCTATGCCCAGGAGTGGGACAGTCAAGGCCAAGGAAAATAATATAAGTTTAAAAAGAATGAAAAAAAAAAATTATTACCCCCGACACTAAAAAACTCTAAAAAGACAAAAATAAATTAATCCAAGCGTCGTAGCGTCGGGGGACCGCTAAGAAGACCGCTTAGTACAAGCACAGAACAAAGCGGACCCCCAACGCTACGACGCTTGGATGAATTTATTTTTAACTGAAAGCCGGCGGGACCAAAGGTCTAACGTGCTGTCCGAGGCATGGAGGAAACTCGATATGTAATGGGTGGTCGCCATCCACAGACCATCCGAGGCAAGCGCGGCTTAACCTTATTTGAATATTGATGCCAAGTTTCTGTTAGTATTTATCCACGAGATCCTCTTACCTATTTTTTGAAAGTTATCACTGTATTCTACATGCATGTTTGTAAATATGATAATGTCACAAAACTTCTACTAATACTCAGACTGCAGATCCATAAAATAACATTTTTTTTTCCAAAACGATCCTTTACGACGAAATCCAAACGAATCTATACTTATTAATATTATAAAGCTGAAGAGTTTGTTTGTTTGTTTGCTTTAACGAATCTCAGGAACTACTGGTCCGATTTGAGGAGGAGGAAGGCTATAGGCTATACATCATCACGCTACGACTAATAGGAGCGGAGCAGCAATGAAAAATGTGACGCAGACGAAATTGCGCGAGACAGCTAGTTGTATTTTAAAAACGATCCATGCTAATAGAGTTTTTCTGCAGCAATAAGTTTCTTTTGCTCCGTCATTTATTTGCAAACGTCAAAATGGCGGCCATCTTTAAAAACTATAGACCCAACACTACTTCATAGGCGATCAAAGCCCTGTCTTATCCCCTCAAGCTGAAAGTGTGTCAACAATCTAATCCCCTGATCCAGACTTCAGCCAAAGAATAAATTAGAACAGAAGGTCAAGCTCGAAAATACACGCACACATAGAGACACTTCACGTACAGCGAGTGCAAACGCACTCGCGACCGCCCATGTTTTGGTTGAATGTCCACTCATACTATATTTGTATGAGTGGACATTCAACTACTTACAGAAAATAATATAGGTAAGTTAATTAAGTCATCTGCCTTAATATGGCTGTGGTGGAGAGTAATGAAACGCATGATTGTGACTAAAAGAGTGATGAATATGAGTGAAGGATTAAGAGGTAGAGGTAGGCCAAAAAAAAAGGTGGATGGATTTTGGTAGGAATGAAAAATGAAAGAAATAGGACCCCAAGTAATATGGCGTATGGTTCGGAATCCTATCCTATTCGAAATGTGAACGTTTGTAACGGTTGATGTTTAGATGTGTTTGTTAATTAATCATGAAACAATTGCTCAACGGATTTGGAAGAAATTGGCAAACCGATACTTTATAACCTAGATTACCACATAGGAGATCTACCGTGATATCCCAGTCCACCGAGAAACCAATAGAATAGAATATACTTCATTGAACAACAAAATTGAAACACAACTGGTTATCTAAAATATTTTTAATTCGATGGTTACAATGGCGGTCTTATCAAATGATACCGATATCTTCCAGACAACGTTTGATGGAGTTTACGAACATAAAATACGGAGTCGAAGTCGCGGGCAGAAGGTAGTATAATTATGAAGCTAACCTTCTGATCTAATCTATTCTGTGTCCCATTAACGAATCTCTCGTCTGACAAGAAGTATCGGCACGGATACAATGGACTTTTAACAGGGGATTAATATTCAAACCTATGCCCTCGTGGGTGGATATAAAGCCTATATTTGTAAAGTTTTGCCGGGATGGGGAGGGTTTGTCTGGTTATACTACACGGAGTATTAAACGTCTAATGGTAGTGAAGTAATGTGTTTTGGAAATCCTTCAATTGTAAGGGAATGGCCATTTTTTTGCAGTAATCCAGGTTGCAAGAACAGCGGTGGCCCAGTGGTGGCAGCCCCGACTTACGAGTAGTAGGTAAGCCGTGGGTTCGAACACAGGTAGGCGCATTACTTTGTGTAATTTATTTCATCATCGCTGCTCTCAAAAAGTGAAGGAAAACAACTTGAGGAAACCCGGCCTGTCCTAGAACTGAAAATTCGAAGACATGTAACAGCTACCAACCCGCACTGGGCCCGCGTGGTGGATTATAGCCCACTCCCGCTCATAGAGAGGAGGCATGTGTCCCAGCAGTGGGAACATTATAGGCTGCTGATGACGATGATGATGAATCCAGGTTATCGTTTTCTCGAGTTAAATATTATATTTTTCGAAAAGCATTTCCAACATTAGTTTTTTTTTTTGTTCTAAGCCTATGTCCCACTGCTGAGCAAAGGCCTCCCCCATAGCCGTCCACTCTTTTCTCCGTGCTGTTTTCACCGGTCAATCCCTCACAAACGTCTCTAAGCCGTCACGTAATCTAGGTGTCATTCGGCTACGACGATCAAAAATACAAACCAGAAAATAACACGACGAAATATCGTTAAAAATTTCGCTCCCGCAATTACCAACTTCTTAAAAGTAGAATCATTACCGCGAAATCTCAGAAATGAGATAAAAAACTTCTATTGGAAAGTTTTCCGGGAAAAATGACGAGAACAGACATGATGAGCGATGAGGCCAATATAAGAAAAATCTGTGATATTAAGTTACTATCTATACCGTAAGATAATGTGAACAAACAACTTTCCTACTTTTCACCATTTTCCTGCCCTTATACCAATTTATTTGGGGTCGGCGCAGCATGTCTTCTTCTTCCATACTTCTCTATTACTTGTCATCTCACGAGACACCTCTTTTCTTGCCATATCAGATGATATGGCAAGATTCACACAGTCCATCCATCGTTTCTTTGGTCTTCGTCTACTCTACATTTGGTATAATGTTAAAATGAAACGTTTTGAATCCGAAATTTCGTTTGAACACTGCACACACACATAATATGATCAGTGTTTAGAACACAAACAAAAACAGTATTAAATTCCAGGTCTTAATTTACGAACAAAGCCAGAAACAATCTGGAAATCACATTCGGAAACAACGATTAATGTAAGAAAAAACATACGATGTGTAATGAGGCCAACAAATGGCACTGCGTACAACACATGGCCTCAACTCTCAGGCCTTTCCATAGCCCCTATCATCGTTGACAAGAGCCCGAGTAATTGCTGACAAATTATTTCGAGAACTCAAAGAATACGATTACAATGCTCCAGTGAATACTAAAAGAATCAGATTTTTAACGTGTTTGCGTTTTTTTATTTTCAAAGATTTCCGTTTTTCTCCCGAAGCCAAGGCCGTGGAATAGATTTAATTGTGTTGTATTGGGAGGTTGATGAACCTTTACTTTTAAGATGTTATTAATAGTCGTTGAATAAAATGCTGAAATAAATATTATAGAAAGCTTTTTGTATAAAATCGAACGTTTATTAACTGTTTTTGTTACGTTGCTATGACTAAAAACGGTTAATTCTAATTAAGGCTCGTCCATTTTGAAACACTATAAATTGAAATATATTAATAAACTTGGGCTTATCCTACTAATTGTAAGTGCCTACGTCTATGACTTCCTCGTTGCTCTAGTATTCGCATTTGCGACTACTGAGCATGACGGTTCTATTCCAGGGGAATAAGGAATTTCTCTTGATTGAGAAATGACCCATTTGAAAAAAAAATACTTTTGATAAATCTGGCACAGGAACGTGAAATGAAGAGGCTTAATCCCCAGCAATAGGTAAATTCATACTGTGGATGATCAAGTGTACCCAGTAACCGACTTCTAGAAGTTAGATAGATATGTAAAATACTGCTATTCATATCATATACATGAGCAGTGTTGGCCCAGAGGTGGCAGCCCTTTTTTTTTTTTTTTTTTTTTTTTTCGGATGGGAAATCGTCAAATGACTTCTTCCGCTCTGGGCGGAGCGGAAGGGAGTGTCAGACTTGACTGACTAAAACCCATCCATGTTCCTTCTTAGCCCTTTGCGTTCCAGGGGCACGGTATCTCTTTCGAACAACCCGCAGCCCTGGCAGGCATCGGCCCTCTCGGACCCCTTCCGATTTGCTGACATCTCCTTGAGGCGCGCGTGGAACACGAACGCGCCGTCGGCACGGTCTGTCGTCATAAGACGGACGGACGGTGAGCTAGCCCATTACTCGCCGTCCACAGGCCCGCGCCTACGGTGGCCGGGGGCCACTGGTTGCCCCCCGACGCCCGGGGCGTCTCCCGCGGCGGCTGGGACGTGAGGTTCTCTCCCTCTCACGTTCCGCCACCTCCTTCGCTAGCATGACTGCTTCGCAGAAGGAGGCGACGGCTTCCCATTCCCTCTCGCTCCGGACCATGGATTGAACCAGGGCCGGACGCGAGAGGTCGCCGCCGCCAATCGCCGCTACGAGGACACGGCGGTGCTCAGCCCAAGCGGGGCATAGCTCCACAGTGTGCTCCACCGTGTCCTCCGGCCGATCCTCGCAGTGGTGAC
The DNA here is from genome assembly GCA_949152445.1 of Cerastis rubricosa. Classification (NCBI taxonomy): domain Eukaryota; kingdom Metazoa; phylum Arthropoda; class Insecta; order Lepidoptera; family Noctuidae; genus Cerastis; species Cerastis rubricosa. Next base: position 11,286,883 of record OX424548.1, on the reverse strand, counting down.
ACCCGGGCGTTTCCTCCCGCCCGATTCGGTGCAGGAACCTCCCGAAACAACCGTGCCCGGTGAGGACCTGCGTCAGGCGGAAGGTGAGGGCGCCGTGGCGCCTCTCCAGCCACTCCTCAAAGAGGGGACTTATCGCCACTATTGTGGCGTGCCCTGCACGGGGTTGCGACAGTCGCTCCCTCCATGTCGCCATGAGATCGCGCCGGAGGTCTGTCCGCTGAGCGACAATTTGCCGCGGCAGCGGAGTTTCCCCCCGGCGTAGTGCCTCCGCGCGCCATTCGTGCAGGCACGCGAGGACTATCGCCTCCAGATCCCATGGCGGCAATCCGGCCAAAAGGCTCGCCGCCTCGCCGGAGATCGTGCGGTACCCCCGGATCAGCCCTACGGCTACCACCTTCTGGGGCGCTTTAAGGTAATGGGCGGCTCGCCGCCTCAGAGAAGGCGCCCACACCGGGGCCCCGTAAAGGGCCATGGACCGCACGACCCCCGCGTAGAGCCTGCGGCAGGAGGCGTTTGGACCCCCCAGGTTGGAGAGCCGCTTGAACGCAGCCCCTGCCCGTTCCAGTTTGGGGGCCAAACGTCGGAAATGCTCCACGAAGTTCCACCGGCTGTCGAGGACAAGCCCTAGGTACTTCAGCGTCGACTCGACGCCGATGGGAACCCCTCCTACCGTCAGTATGGATCCCGACGGTGGCGCATTCCGAGGCCCATGAAAGCACATGGCCTCGGACTTGTGCAATGCCACCTCGAGACCCAGTTGCCGGATTCTCTCCACGACTATCGCAACCCCGCGTGTCATAAGTTCGGCCGCCGCCTCGTGCGACCTCCCTTGTGCCAGCACCAGCGTGTCGTCAGCGTAGCAAACTACACTGACACCGCTAGGGAGGTCGGCGCGCAGCACCCAGTCGTAGCCGATGTTCCACAAGGGCGGCCCCAGAACCGATCCCTGCGGAACACCGCACGACATCTCTCGCCGGTTCCATTCTCCGGTGCGACCGGGGTAGATGACGGCCCTATCCGTCAGGTAGTCCCCGACCACACGACGAAGGTAGGTCGGCACCCGGTGATACCGGAGTGCCTCCCTAATGCAGCTCCAGGGCATGGTGTTGAAGGCGTTGGCGATGTCAAGAGACACCGCCAAGACAACCCCACCCCTGGACACCGCATCCCCCGTCGTGAGAGCCCTCACGCGCATGATGGCGTCCACCGTCGAGCGCCCTCTGCGGAAACCAAACTGGTGTTCCGCCAGATCCGGCCCCATCCCTACAAGGTGCCCGGCGAGGCGGTTAGCAATGACTCTTTCGAAGAGCTTGCCCACCTCGTCGAGCAACACAATGGGCCGGTATGCGGACGGAGAGTCCGCAGGGCGCCCCGGCTTCCGGATGAGGACCAGCTTCCCCGTCTTCCAACGAAGCGGGAACTGGCCTCTCTCCAAGCATGCGCTTAAGAGCCCTTCCAGTCGGGGCCCGAGAGCCTCCGAGGCCAGGACCCAGGCTTTGCCAGGCAAGCCATCGGGTCCCGGGGCGGTATTTTTGGCTTTAAGCCTGCCTACCGCCGCTCTCAGGTCTACCCCGGTCACTTCCGGAATGTCGTCATTGTCCTCGATGTGGTCCGCTTCCGGCACCGCAAGCGGCGGAGCCATAGGCGGGGGAGGATGTTCCCCTCGCAGAGGGAACAGAGCGCTCACCACGTCCTCCACGAGCTGAGGGCGGAGACTCTGCGTCAGCGGGGGGGCCCAGGTGCGGAGTTTGTCCCGCACCATCTTGTAAGGGCGCCCCCACGGATCTCTGTCGAGAGTCTCCAGCATCTCCTCGCGGCCCAGGTCTCTGGCCCGCTGGACAGCCTCCTGGAGGGCGGTCTTCGCTGCTCTGTATCCCTCGTACAGCTCCGCCTCAATGGCTGCCGCATCCGCAGGGCGGATGCGGAGCCTGCGATGCCTGGCGTACGGGTGCCGTACGGCTACGCACGCCTCGCGCAGAGACGTCAGCTCTCGCGACCACCAGTACACCTGACGCCGGGCGCTTCCTGGCCGAACTCGGGGCATTGCCACGTCGCAAATGTCGGACATGGCCTCCTGGAACCACCCTGCCTCATTGTTGATGTCGGCAGGCCTGTTCGGTGATGTCACCCAGGCCTGCACTATCGAGGCTTCCAGGAGGAGCTCCCGGTCCAGCTGCTTCAGCGCCCAACGCGGACCACTCGGGGCCTGTAGGACCGGCGCGCTTGAGTCCTGGGCGGAGACATCAAACCGGATGTACCGGTGGTCGGAATAGGTCTCCACCCCCTCCATGACGCGCCAGTCAACGACACGCGGTGACAGAGCGGGGCTAGCGAACGAGATGTCCACCACCGACTCGCCCCGCATCCGCACACACGTGGGGACAGAACCCCGATTTAGGACGACCAGGCCCGCCTCCAGAGCCCAGTCCTCCACCATCCTACCCCGCACATCTGTGCAACGAGAACCCCAGGCCAAGTTTTTGGCATTGAAGTCCCCGAGCACCAGCACGGAGAGGGAATAGCTTTGGATGACGACACTCAACTCCATAAGGGAGTTGTGGAACTCGGCGAGAGTTCGGCTCAGTGGTGGCAGCCCTTACGATTAGTAAGCTTTGGATTCGAACCCAGGCAGGCGCAATACTTTGTGTAATGTATTTATCACCGCTGGCAGCTCTCAAAACGGTGCAGCAAAACATCGTGAGGAAATAAATTCGAAGACATCAGACATCTACCAACCCTCACTGGGCCCGCGTGGTAGATTACAGCCCGCTCCCTCTCATAGAGAGGAGGCCTGTGTCCCAGCAGTGGGAATATTATCGGCAGATGATGATGATGACATCATATGCATCCGATTCTTATTTGTATAGATAGAGAGTAAGTAAGGATTGTAGCAAGTGGCGTAGGTGGTTTCTACCTACCTCATGGACAAAAGGCGTGATTTATACAACGTGTTGTTTTGCATCCTCGTCAAAATTCAGGACGTTGCCACAAAAGACTTAAACCTATATATATATATATAAATTACGTGCCACGTTGTTTGTCGGGGATGGACTCCTAAACTACTTAACCAATTCTAATCAAATTTGCACACCGTGTGTAGTTTGATCTAACTTGAAAGATAGGATAGCTAACATCTCAATTTATAGTCGCAATATTATTTTATTTCAAATTAAGTCAAAATTATCTGTTGGCTCCAAACGATTCTAACAGATGGCGGTACTGTTGACTGGATTGAGTAAGTATTTAATAGATGGCGCTGTATAGGAGTGGAGCAGCAATTAAAAATATTGCGAAAACGGGGAAAATGTGACGCAGACCAAGTTGCGAGGGACAGCTAGTAGTAATCAATATAAATTACGGTACCTAAGTAGTAAATTATTAAAAAACTACTTTTTTTGTTGTTTAAATTTATCAGTATTTCAGAATAACCCTTAACGTGGTGTAAAGAATAAGAATTATTATCGAAAAAAAGTTTGAGATTTTTTGCTTGTGCGTTAGCGAGGTTATAAGGCCGAGTATCAGACGGGCCGCGTTTAAAATACGGGTGATTCACACTTATCGATTTCCAGAAATAAGAAAAAAAAAATGCTACCCATTTTATTATTGATTCGGGTCGAGTATCATTAGCATAGTTACCTCCTTGAATTTGACGAGGATGCAAAACTCATCATCATCTGCCTAGCCTTTTCCCAAACTATGTTGGGGACGGCTTCCAGTCTAACCGGATGCAGCTGAGTACCAGTATTTAACATGAAGCGACTGCCTATCTGACCTCCACAACCCACTAACTCGATACCCCTTGGGAAGACTAGATGTCAGACTTTCGGCTTCTGACTACTCGTAACGACTGTCAAATATCTACAAATGACAGCCGGCAGCAACGGCTTAACGTGCTTTCCGAGGCACGGAGGAAACTCGGTATGCAATTATGGTCACCCATCCACGGACCAACCTCGGCAAGCACGGCTTAACCTTAAAGATCGACCGGCTGTTCAATATTTAGCCACGAGCTCCTCTGAGGATGCAAAACTACACCTTGTATATACATCGTATGTATACGTCAGTGAAGTAACTGAAATAACGAATGAAACCCGTTCCTATTTCAAGCTACCATCAGTCACTCTGATTTACGTATCCAGTGCGTAGGTGGCGTCATAATATTATTCGTACGTTCATAAAACGGATCGTAATAAAATGTCTATAAAATATGGATAGGCTATAAAGTTACTTTATGGGGCTTTAATAGGTTTTTATTGAATCGTCTTGATAATATTAATATGGTTAATGATGGTTAAGGTTTTTTTGAGGACGTGAAAGATCATCATCTGCCTAGCCTTTTCCCAATTATGTTGTATTATACAGTATTTTAAATGGAACGATTGCCTATCTGACCTCCTAAATCCAGTTAGTACTAGGTAATACGATACCTCTAGGTAAGATTCTGGTTGTCAGACTTTCGGGCCACTGACTACCTGTTACGACTGTCAAAGATCTACAAATGACAGCAGGGACCAACGCCTTAACGTGCTTTTCGAGACACGGAGGAAACTCGGTAGGTAAATAATAGGTTAGGTAGGGCTTAACCTAAAGTTTGACCCGAACGGCTGAAGCTCTTCATACTCTCCTTCCATGGGGACGTGGAAGATAGAATAGCATTAAATGAAGGGCAATATTTTCTCACTAATTGTTCAATGAATGAACACGGTAAGGACTAACTGCTATTCAGCGAGAAATGTTTTCTATTTCATGTAAACATGAACATATGACAGAATTATTTATAATAAGCTATTGGCATCTTGTTTGTATATTAATTACTAGCTGACCTGCGCAACTTCGTCTGCGTCACATTTTCCCCGTTTTCGCAACATTTTTCATTGCTGCTCAGCTCCTATTGGTCGTAGCGTGATGATATATATGTGTCTTATGTCCTTCCCCAGGTTAAAATCTATCTTCTTGCCAAATTTCATCAAGATCCGATCAGCCGTTTAGTCGTGAAAAGGTAACAAACAAACAAACGAACATACAAACAGAGTGACTTTCTCATTTATAATATTAAGTATGGATGCATGTTTTATACTTTTATATTCTTAATACCCCCAAGGTTTTTGTAGAATGATTAAAAGAACAGTGAGAGAAGGACAATGCATACTATTTGTCCCAGTTACATGATCCAGTAGAATTATTCTCCACCAGCCACAAACAAAAGCAAAAAACCCTAAAAGTTATTTAAAAAAAATTGCTTTCAAGTCCCTCACGATCTTATTTCAAAGCCAAAATCCGACCCTGTCTACTCCATGCATGCGACAGATTCTTGTCAGTGACAGGTGGTAGGTTTGCGATAAATTGATGAGTTGCGGTTAGATATGACATGAATATATCCGATAGATTATGTCAAAACCATGCATAGCTTCATCTATTTTAGTGGCCATGTTTCATGTGCGAATTGTATAATTATCACTTGCTTCGGTGAAGGAAAACTTTGTGAGGAAACCAGCATGACTGATAGTTCTTTTTTTTAATATGTCGTGTTCTAAATACTCTTTTTCTTATTTACCGATTGTTTGTTAATGTGTGGACATTGTAGGTCTTATAGATTCCTAGATCCTTGGTAACTTTTATCTCGTTCTACGTTTTGTAGTAAGCAACGACTTATGTTCCGGCCTACGTTGTCCTCCCATACTTAAGTACTAACGCTGTAACATTCAAATATTGTAAAACCAAATGATTTTTAAAGAGTAACCATGGAGTTTCTTGCCGGTTCTTCTCCATTGGAAACGACCAACCCGAACCGTGCACCTTTTGTCGACGTTTTATAAGTGCCCCTGTAGGCCTATGTAAAATAAAATATTTTGATTAGATTTGATATTTCTCGACGGCATTAAAGCCAAATCAGAGGCTTATTGGCGGCATAAAACTCGGAGACCAGGTTAGGCAATGAACACACGGTAAAAAAGATTGTAAACAACAAAACCCAATTCACTTAAGTTTTTGCTATGAAAGCAAGTAAATCTCAAAAGCAGTTCTTTTTAACGTTTTTGTTTTGTGAAACTAAAACAACGCCATTGAAAGCAAAAGGTTGTTCGTAAATTTGTCTCTAACAATGATTAATTAATCCTGTTTTACTAGCAACTGTTTACGTCTGAAAAAAAAAGTAAGCACTAAAGTTTTACTACAAAGACATTATTTGGTTGATTTAGCACTGAAATAAACCTGTAGGGAAAACTGGAGTCTAGGGATTTTGGACTTTATTGGCAATAGGCCAAATTCTTTTTTAAAACACACTAAGTTATGGCTTAGTTCTGTATGGTGTCGGACGTAAAGAACAGCACCATCCCATATCATCCCGTGGGTGTCGTAAGAGGCGATTAAGGGACTTTACAGAGAATGTGCAGCAGCGTTCTCTGTGCTTTTGCAACAACCGTACTGCGATCGCCAACCCGCCTGCCAGGAGTGGCCATTATGGCAAAACCCCCCCTTATGTTCACTTGGGGGAGGCCTATGTCCAGCAGTGGACGTCTTTTGGCTGAAATGATGAAGTTATGGTCAGAGAAACTAAGAAAATACATTAAAATGGCATTCGGGAAATGCAAATCAGAGGAGCGTGTCTGGGGTTCGAACGAGACATCTGATATGGCAGTTCAACGGTCACACCACTAGGCTATCGCTGTTTACAATCAATATGCTTCTTTTCCCAAATATGTATGTTGAGTCGGTATCCAGTCTAATCGGATGTATGAGTATCATCATCATCATCATCATCATCATCATCATTTCAGCCGAAAGACGTCCACTGCTGAATATAGGCCTCCTCATAGGGCAAAAGATCTTCTTGTCCCCAAGTCTCGACGATTTTTCTTGCGCCGCCCGTTGGTTTGAACCCGAAGAAGACGGCTGTGTTGCCGTATCGACGTTCACGATGACCAAATGCAGACGATGACACTCGAAAAATGAAGACCTCTTGTGAAACTTAAACCCGAAGATGAAGTCCTTTGTTCTCCAACCGACGAACCGTTGAATTTTGAAAATTACCGTTTTTCCCCCCCACGCCACATTGACATAAGGGGGGGTTTTGCAATAATCGCCACGCTTGGCAGGCGGGTTGGCGATCGCAGTATGGTTGTTACAAAAGCACAGAGAACGCTGCTGCCAATTCTCTGGCAAGTCCCTTAGTCGCCTCCTACGACACCCACGGGAAGACATGGGATGGTGCTATTCTTTACGTACGACACCATACAGAACGCATCAGTATACCAGTTTTTAATATGGAGCGGCACCCTATCTGACCTACACAACCCTGTTAGTACTGGACAATACAGTACCCGTTGGTAAGACTGGTCAGACGTGTTCTTAACGGGTTTAGACATTCTTCGAAAGCATGCAACTTAGCGATTTCTTTTTGATTAAAAACTATAAAATTTAAAACGAAAACATCTAAGTAGCCAATTTGTTAAAAAAAATCATCTCTTAGTAATTTTACGTTATGGAACTCTCAAAAACTATAAAAGTAAGCTTTGGAAAAATTGATGTAATTCAAAACTTAGAATATTGATATGACCAGAATACTTTGACACCTGAACGTTCATAGTGATGCCTTTAGTACCCTTTTTTTTTTTCTATGGAGGAAAGAGTGACGAGGATCTGCTGAAATTGGTCTAGTCTCAGCAATTTTCACAACAAACTCCGTTTTGCCATGTCAACGTTATGGAAATGGGGAATATAGGAAAATAGAATATTGAACGAAAAAATGTGAATATGGGTAAATTATGCATGGTACTAATATTTCTAAGGGGATTTACATGTAAGTATAAAATATAAAGGGCTTGTATATCAAATCTTGCAGACATAATGTTTTTGGGTTTATCATAAAGTCTCCGAAGGGTAAGTCATCTTCATCTGCCTCTAATCATCATCATCTTATAATGTTTCCACTGCACGGACACAGGCCTCCTCTCTATGAGAGGGAGTGGGCTGTAATCCACCACGCGGGCCCAGTGCGGGTTAGTAGTTATCATATGTCTTCGAGTTTTTAGTTCTAGGACATGCCGGTTTCCTCACGATGTTTTCCTTCACCGTTTTTGGAAGCATCGGTGATGAAATAAATTACAAAAAGTAATTCGACTGCCTGGGTTCGAACCCACGGCTTACTGCTCGGGCTAAGTCGGGCTGCCACCACTAGGCCACCGCTGCTCTCCATCTGCCTAGCCTTTTCCCAATTTTTTTGGGGTTGGCTTCCAGTCTTACTGGATGCAGCTTAAGACCAGTATTTAACATAATGCTACTATCTATCATCATCTTCCTGTCCTTGTCCCATTTTATTTGGGGTCGGCGCAACACGTCTCTTTCCTCCATTCTCCTCTGTCATTCGTCATGCTATCATTTACTCCTTTTTCCTTCATATCATTTTTCACACAATCCATCCATCTTTTCTTTGCAACATGTTACTGCCTATCTGACTGGAATAATATGATACGGTAATACTGACTAACTGCGATGACTGTCCAATATCTACAAATGAAAACCGCGACCAACAGTTTAACGTGCTTTCGGACGCACGGAAGAAACTCTTCATCGGATTGAAATCAATGAATCAATCAATTTTCATGAATGATGTAACCAAGATTTTGTAACCTATTTTGATTTAAAAGAGTGTCCATGGAGTTTTTTGCCCATTTTTCTCCATAGAGATCTACGCTTTGGAATAAGCAACAACAGTACTTTCACAAGTTATTATGCCTTGTGACTGTGACTGTAGCTTCGGGTTTTGTTTTTTGTTTTTTGACTTTCAAAAGTGCCTGTAATGGTCATAAATGCTTTGAGTTTGACTTTGAGTTTGATTGGTGGTCACCCATCCAAGGTCCAACCAAGGCATGAGCTGTTTAACCTAAAGATCAGCACGAATACCAGTATTTGTGGCGTGTCTGTATTGTACAGCCATATTGTACTTAGTAAAGTCCCATATAATGTGGAGCAAGCTTATGGCAGTCAATTGGGAACAAATCCAGACTTCAAACAGTTACTCAGAAAGTATACACTTCGCCAAAACCCTCAATCGACTTTCAACTATTAGACCATTTGACTTGAATGTGCTCTTTGGCGGTTGAGAGTATGTCATGCTCACTTAAATGTCACGCTGATGGTGGCGCGTTGGTCGGGTCATTTAGTTCCCTTAAAAATGGTTGAATTGAATTAAGGCTTTTCTTTTCGTAATTTTCGTGAACGGCAGCTATCAGTTGTTGCCACGGCTTATTTCGAACTAATTACTTTATTTATGAATTGTTTTTTTCTGTTTTTACTACGGACACTTTTAACGTGCACGTCTTGCTACATCGTTTACACACAATGTACCATCTCAAGAATGATGTAACCAATGTTTTTGTAACACAAACAGTTATTATGTCTTGTGACTGGGACTGTAGCTTCATTTTTATTGTTATTCGACTATTCAAAAGTGCTTCAAAGCTGGCCTACTTGCAAATAAATGATTTTGATTTGATTTGAGGAACGAACCAATTCACAAGAAGTACTCATAAAGAAACATCACAGTACGGACAGACATTCCTCAACACCTACTTACTTCTACAGTTCTTTTACGACCCGCGGAAGAAGATAACCATCAAATACAAATACATTCCCTTTTATCCTGTGTCGGTTAAAAAGCTATAAAACGAAACATGTACTGGGTGTTATTCAGCCAATAAACAGACATGTTCGTGAATCTAATCTGACTTTTATAACAAGCATGTGATGAGTTCAATCTTGAGCACCAACTTATATTTAGCTACTAGCTATCCGGCACAACTTCGTCTGCGTCACATTTTCACCGTTTTTGCAACATTTTTCATTGCTGCTCCGTTCGTATTGGTCGTAGCGTGATGATATATAGCCTATAACCTTCCTCGATAAATGGGCTATCTAATACTGAAATACTTTTTCAAATCGGACCAGTAGTTCCTGAGATTAGCGCGTTCAAGTAAACAAACAAACTTTTCAGCTTTCTAATATTGGTATGGATTTCTAAAAGTAGTTTTCTGCTACTGTATTGATTGCATCTGTTTTGGTCCACTGCCTCATTGATGTAGTGGCAAGCACAACTGCTGAGCATGAGGTCCTGGGTTCGATTCCCAGGTCGGGGAAAGTGATATTGGGTTTTTCATCAGGAATTTCTGTTTTTTACGAAGCCTGGATTTGTGCTCGGTAGATGGCAATATGCTTGCCTCTATTACATGAGACTTAAACGTAATTAGTGATATGTGCCTGTACTTTTGGGTAAGTACACCTTTTCCTTTTTTTAACGGATGGGAAATCATCAAATGCCGGGTCCTGCTCTGGGCGGAGTGGAAGAGAGTGTCAGACTTGTACTGACTCTTTCGAACAGTCCCGCAGCCCCGGCAGGCATCGGCCTTCTCGGACCCTTCCAATTTGCTGACATCTCCTTGAGGCGCACGTCGAACACGAAGGCGTTTGTGTCTTTCACCCTGTATTATTATATTGTACATCTCTCTTCTCACCTCTTGACGATAGCAAGCGTAATATTACATCATGTGAAAGTGCTCCTACTACGACTTCACTTAATAATCTCATGTTACTCGTGTTTACAAACCAAACGTTTCGAATCCCGGGCTTACAACCCGTTCAAACTTCCCGGTGTTCCGCGAACTATAATCCCGGCTGGATAAAAGCCCTATGGATTTCATATGAAGCGTTAGAATTTATGGGCTTAGTAACTATTGAAAGATTTACATGAAACTGTAATGGAGGATATAAAATATAGCTTGTAGTATGTTTTCTCTCTGGTAATGATAATAAACTATTCGAACAGATTATTCATTGCAGTGTTATTTTGTTGAGATGGAGCAATTCTGAATGCCTCGTTCAGTGGTCGCAAGCGTGCTGCTGTTTCTCTGAAAGATTGAGTTCGTAACGAGGTGATCCGACAGAGAACCAAGGTTATCGACATAGCCCACCGCATTAGCACGCTGAAGTGGCAATGGGCCGGCCATATAACCCGAAGAACCGATAATCGTTGGGGTAGACGAGTTCTTGAGTGGAGACCACGGATCGGTAAACGTAGCGTAGGACGACCTCAGACTCGGTAGAGCCATGATCTGCGCAAGGCGGCTGGCAAGAGCTGGCTGAGAGTGGCCGAGGATCGTGCTCAGTGGCGTGTCATGGGAGACGCCTATGTCCAGCAGTGGACGAATACAGGCTGATGATGATGATGATGAAGCGTGCTGCTGAGTATGAGGACCTAGGATTGATTTCCAGGTCGGACAGTGTTACCGGTTTTTCTTTTAAGAATTTATCAGTAGCAACCACAGAGTTGAGAGCAGCGGTGGCCCAGTAGTGGCAGCCGCGACTTACGAGCAGTAAGCCGTGGGTTTGAACCCAGGCAGGCGCATTACTTTGTGTACTGTGTGTACTTATTTCATCACCCTGCCCTCAAAAACGGTGAAGGAAAACATCGTGAGGAAACCGGCATGTCCTAGAACTGAAAATTCGAAGACATGTGACATCTACCAACCCGCACGGGGCCCGCGTGGTGAATTACAGCCGACTCCCTCTTATCGAGAGGCGGCCTGTGTCCCAGTAGTCGGAACATTTTATGCTGATGATGATGAACCACGGAGTCTGGATTTGTGCCCGGTTGATGATATTACATGGGACTGAAACATAACTGATGAAAAATGTAGTTTGAAATTGAAATCCCTTAAAAAAAATACGATACATCAATACCTACTCGAACCAAAAGTACAGAACAGCTGTTTTTTTTTCGCGTTTTTGATTACGGTCTCATAAAAAAAAGTTTTTCATTTTCAGGGTTTGAATTACACCTTAAAAATTACACACCCTGAAACACGAACACACGACACTTTTCCGGTACATGCTGTACATAGGCACCACTGCAAATGGAACACAACATTGCACTAGACAGTACATGTAGGTGGAATGGTAGTAGGTCGACATTTTCATGGACCTAGTACAGAACTGCTTTTGCTCATGCTCAGCTTGTATCAGAAAGGTGTCGTCATACCGCTGGGTGTGACGTATACAATCAAACTCGACAATTTTCTCAATTCAATTCAATCATTTATTGCATATCACATGTTTTACAAGATCTTAAATAATAATATAGTTCACATGATCGAGTACAAAAATGTTATAAAATATAATAGTAGCATTCAAAATAACCAATAGTAAAAAAATAATGAATGCATTCATCAATTAGATAATATTCAATTCGTTTAAATAAGTAACTAATCAAAATCACAAATAATAAAATAAAAATTTCGAATCGAATACAATAATAATCAAATACATTATGTCAATAAAATTAGAACCAAATACATACGTCTCCATGGGACAATGATAATCACAAACACATGCGGAGCGACTGACACCCGATCCGCACCGTAGGTTATTGACCAGGGGTGCTGGGTCAGAAAACCTCCTCGAGAGCCTGATGGCGCTGGTCCCTCTTGATACGTCTGGAGGGAACAGTGGCTGTTGGGACGGTGCACCCTGGGCGCCGCCGGTAGTATCCTTCCCCGAGGAGTGGGAAGAGATTCCCATTCTCCGGGGAATGTCACTGCCGGTGGCGAATATTCTGACGTGGTGGGGTCCTTGGACCAACGCGGCGTTTCTCCGCGTGACCCTCTGAAAAGCAGAGGGCACAGCGGAGGAGCAAGGGCGGGCTCGGAGTGCACTCACCCTGCCTCCGAGCAGACAGCGAGGGACGCAGTCCTTCTCTGTCCCCGTCGTTCTCGTAATCCCATCATCGGAGTGTCGTGGATCACGTCTCGCGGCTTCGATCGGGACCGAAGGTCTTGGCTTAACCGCCTGGACCGCGAGGTAGAAAACCTCTATAAAAAGCTACCCCGAATCTCAAGCGGCGGCGCACCGTGAGGGGATGTATGGCTGACGGGTGTTCCCATGGAACAATCAGTCTTTAGTGCGACCCCCGCCAGAGTACCAGCCGACCCTCTGGCGGGTTATAAATGTCAAAGGCTTATCCGGGTACAGGGGGCACTGCCCGGATGGACCTCTTATTTCCCCCACACTCGTGGGAACATAATGGTTAAACCTTATAAAAAAAATCAAGCCGGTGACGGCAAAGAGAGGGAGAGGAGGGATGCGGGGTCGGAGTCCGAAGCCGCATCCAGTGAGGTGAGCGAGGGATGCTCTGAGAGCTCCCGCGTCGAGAGGACAGGGGCTGCTGCGGAGGAACGCAAGCGGTCCAGACCGGAAGGCGACCGCGAGTCGTCTTCCGAAGGGGAGCTTGCCTCGGCCCCTAAAATTTCCACCAGCAGGCGTGGTGGAATAAGGGGCACGGGGAGGGGGCTCTCGGCCTCGGAGAGATCGAGGGTGGCCGGTCGCGGACAGGCCCGTTCGGGATGTGATGACGCGGCAGGTGAAGCTGGCGGCTCCGATGTGGAGCGTAAGGCCAGGTTTCAAAAGGAGGTGGAAGCTGCGATTAGGGTCGTGGCCTTGAAGAAGTTGACATCGTCAAAACTCGGGGCCATACCTGCGGCTTCCGCCTCCATCATGGCGGCGGTGGAGGCCAGTTATCCTCCACCAGGCGAAGTGGCGAAACTGCGGGTGGAGGTCGCCCGCCTGACGGCCGCAACGGAGCTTCTCCACCCACCTTCTCCAAGGAGAACTTGAAGCTTCGGGCAGACCTGACCGGTCTGCGAGAGTCTGGCTCTCGCGAGATGCCCCAGCGGCAAAGCCAACCCGTGCCGGTGGAGAACCAGGTCCTGAACCTGGTTCGGCAGGAGCTGGCTGCCTTCCAGGCGCGGTTTTCCGTCCTGGAGGGCATTGTACTGCGCCCCCCCCTGGCGGCAAACAAGGCGGCCTCGGGCCCGGGGGCGGGCTCGGGCCCAAATGCGGCCCCGGGCCCGAGGGTGGTCCCAGGCCCAAACGCAAACGCGAACGCGAATGCGAATGCGGCCACATATGCGGCTGCAGTAGCTGCCGTTTCTGGACCGGGGCAGCCTGGGCAATCCTCTGGCAGGACTAGGCCGGCCGCGGCACAGAAGAAGGGCAAGGCGGCTCCTCAGGCGGCGAATGTGCCAGCGCCAGCAGCAAGCCGGCCGCAGCCACCGCCGCCACTCGGTTTCGGCCATGGCAGGCAGGGGGCTGCCTGCCATGGCCGAAACCGAGTGGCAGGTGGTCGGGGAAAGGAAGAAGGGGCGAAAGGCGGCCAAAAAGGCCCAAAAGGAGGAGCGAAGGCGGCAGCACAAGGCGCGAAGCGTCGCGGCTCGACTCCGCGCCCCGAAGACCGCAGCTGTAGTGATCACGCTACAGCCGGAAGCGGAAAAGAGGGGCGTGTCCTACCGCGACGTGCTCGCGAAGGCGAAAGCGACGGTGGATCTCGCAGAGCTCGGGATCACCGAGGGACTCCGGCTCAAAGTCACCGCGACGGGGGCTCGGGCACTGGAGATCCCGGGTGCAAATAGCGGCCCATCCGCTGACGCTCTGGCTGAAAAGCTTAGAGCGTCCCTAGATGCGGCCGAGGCCCGAGTGTCCAGGCCCGTCAGATGCGCAGACCTGCGCATCCTGGGTCTGGACGACTCTGTGACCCAAGAGGAGGTGGTCGCCGCCGTCACCAGGATCGGTGGGTGTCCTGCCGAGCAGGTCAGGGCAGGCACCCTACGTCCGGACCACACGGGTATGCGAACCGTTATGGTAAGCTGCCCTGTGACGGCGGCAAGTAAAATCGTGGAGGCTGGAAGGCTCCTGGTGGGCTGGGTGTCAGCGCAGGTGAAGCTGCTGGAGCCCCGACCTCTGAGGTGTTACCGGTGCCTCGTGGGGCAGCACGTGAGTTGTCGGTGCTCCTCGGAGGTGGACCGCAGCGGCGACTGCTTCCGATGCGGTCAGCCCGGTCACATGGCCGCGGCTTGCTCCGCCACGCCGCATTGCACTGCATGTGCGGCAGCGGGCAAACCGGCCGATCACCGGGCAGGGGGCAAGGCCTGCGCACCACCCAACAGGACCAGGGGCAGGGGCAAGGGAAGGCCTCCAGCCACCAGCTCCACCGTCGCC
This sequence comes from Cerastis rubricosa, assembly GCA_949152445.1. Classification (NCBI taxonomy): domain Eukaryota; kingdom Metazoa; phylum Arthropoda; class Insecta; order Lepidoptera; family Noctuidae; genus Cerastis; species Cerastis rubricosa. The sequence goes on along the minus strand of OX424548.1, from coordinate 11,271,841 downwards.
ACCGCCACAGCCGCCGCCACTGTCGCTGTCGCTGCCGCCACGTCTGCCGCCGCAACATCTGTGGCGGGGCCCTCACAGGGGGCCCGGGAGGGGGCTGAAATGGAGTGCCAATAATGGCCCCATTACGCCTTCTCCAGGCGAACATCAACCACTGCCGCTGTGCTCAGGATCTGTTGCTCCAGAGCATGGCGGAGTGGTTGATTAACGTCGCCGTGGTCGCTGAGCCGTACTTTGTCCCGCCCAGGGAAGACTGGGTGGAGGACCTGAGCGGCTCAGTGGCCATAATTTCGTCGGCCGCCGCCGGTACCCCGACCCTTGAGAGTGTCAGGAAGGGTCAGGGTTGCGTAGCAGCACGGTTCGGGGAGATCGTCGTAGCGGGAGTCTACTTCTCCCCGAGCCGAACTCTCGCCGAGTTCCAAAACTCTCTCATGGAGTTGAGTGTCGTCATCCGAAGTTATTCCCTCCCCGTGCTTGTGCTCGGGGACTTCAATGCCAAAAACTTGGCCTGGGGTTCTCGTTGCACAGATGTGCGGGGTAGGATGGTGGAGGACTGGGCTCTGGAGGCGGGCCTGGTCGTCCTAAATCGGGGTTCTGTCCCCACGTGTGTGCGGATGCGGGGCGAGTCAGTGGTGGACATCTCGTTCGCTAGCCCCGCTCTGTCACCTCGTGTCGTTGACTGGCGCGTCATGGAGGGGGTGGAGACCTATTCCGACCACCGGTACATCCGGTTCGATGTCTCCGCCCCGGACTCAACTGCGCCGGTCCTACAGGCCCCGAGTGGTCCGCGTTGGGCGCTGAAGCAGCTGGACCGGGAGCTCCTCCTGGAAGCCTCGATAGTGCAGGCCTGGGTGACATCACCGAACAGGCCTGTCGACATCAACAACGAGGCAGGGTGGTTCCAGGAGGCCATGTCCAACATCTGCGACTTGGCAATGCCCTGAGTTCGGCCAGGAAGCGCCCGGCGTCAGGTGTACTGGTGGTCGCGAGAACTGACGTCTCTGCAAGAGGCGTGCGTCTCTTGCGTGCGTGCGCCGCGCGGCACCCGTACGCCAGGCATCGCAGGCTCCACATCCGCCCTCCGGATGCGGCAGCCATTGAGGCGGAGCTGTACGAGGGATACAGAGCAGCGAAGACCGCCCTCCAGGAGGCTGTCCAGCGGGCCAGAGACCTGGGCCGCGAGGAGATGCTGGAGACTCTCGACAGAGATCCGTGGGGGCGCCCTTACAAGATGGTGCGGGACAAACTCCGCACCTGGGCCCCCCCGCTGACGCAGAGTCTCCGCCCTCAGCTCGTGGAGGACGTGGTGAGCGCTCTGTTCCCTCTGCGAGGGGAACATCCTCCCCCGCCTATGGCTCCGCCGCTTGCGGTGCCGGAAGCGGACCACATCGAGGACGATGACGACATTCCGGAAGTGACCGGGGTAGACCTGAGAGCGGCGGTAGGCAGGCTTAAAGCCAAAAATACCGCCCCGGGACCCGTCGGCTTGCCTGGCAAAGCCTGGATCCTGGCCTCGGAGGCTCTCGGGCCCCGACTGGAAGGGCTCTTAAGCGCATGCTTGGAGAGAGGCCAGTTCCCGCTTCGTTGGAAGACGGGGAAGCTGGTCCTCATCCGGAAGCCGGGGCGCCCTGCGGACTCTCCGTCCGCATACCGGCCCATTGTGTTGCTCGATGAGGTGGGCAAGCTCTTCGAAAGAGTCATTGCTAACCGCCTCGCCGGGCACCTTGTGGGGATGGGGCCGGATCTGGCGGAACACCAGTTTGGTTTCCGCGGAGGGCGCTCGACGGTGGACGCCATCATGCGCGTGAGGGCTCTCACGACGGGGGATGCGGTGTCCAGGGGTGGGGTTGTCTTGGCGGTGTCTCTTGACATCGCCAACGCCTTCAACACCATGCCCTGGAGCTGCATCAGGGAGGCACTCCGGTATCACCGGGTGCCGAACTACCTCCGTCGTGTGGTCGGGGACTACCTGACGGACAGGGCCGTCATCTACCCCGGTCGCACCGGAGAATGGAACCGGCGAGAGGTGTCGTGCGGTGTTCCACAGGGATCGGTTCTGGGGCCGCCCTTGTGGAACATCGTCTACGACTGGGTGCTGCGCGCCGACCTCCCTAGCGGTGTCAGCGTAGTTTGCTACGCTGACGACACGCTGGTGCTGGCACAAGGGAGGTCGCACGAGGCGGCGGCCGAACTTATGACACGCGGGGTTGCGATAGTCGTGGAGAGAATCCGGCAACTGGGTCTCGAGGTGGCATTGCACAAGTCCGAAACCATGTGCTTTCATGGGCCTCGGAATGCTTCACCGTCGGGATCCATACTGACGGTAGAAGGGGTTCCCATCGGCGTCGAGACGACGCTGAAGTACCTAGGGCTTGTCCTCGACAGCCGGTGGAACTTCGTGGAGCATTTCCGACGTTTGGCCCCCAAACTGGAACGGGCAGGGGCTGCGTTCAAGCGGCTCTTGCCTAACCTGGGGGGTCCAAACGCCTCCTGCCGGAGGCTCTACGCGGGCGTCGTGCGGTCTATGGCCCTTTACGGGGCCCCGGTGTGGGCGCGTTCTTTGAGGCGGCGAGCCGCCCACTACCTGAACGCGCCCCAGAAGGTGGTAGCCGTAAGGCTGATCCGGGGGTACCGCACGATCTCCGGCGAGGCGGCGAGCCTCTTGGCCGGATTGCCGCCATGGGATCTGGAGGCGATAGTCCTCGCGTGCCTGCACGAATGGCGCGCGGAGGCACTACGCCGGGGGGAAACTTCGCTGCCGCGGCAAATTGTCGCTCAGCGGACAGACCTCCGGCGCGATCTCATGGCGACATGGAGAGAGCGACTGTCGCAACCCCGTGCAGGGCACGCCACAATAGTGGCGATAAGTCCCCTCTTTGAGGAGTGGCTGGAGAGGCGCCACGGCGCCCTCACCTTCCGCCTGACGCAGGTCCTCACCGGACACGGTTGTTTCGGGAGGTTCCTGCACCGAATCGGGCGGGAGGAAACGCCCGGGTGTTACCACTGCGAGGATCGGCCGGAGGACACGGTGGAGCACACTGTGGAGCTTTGCCCTGCTTGGGCTGAGCACCGCCGTGTCCTCGTAGCGGCGATTGGCGGCGGCGACCTCTCGCGTCCGGCCCTGGTTCAATCCATGGTCCGGAGCGAGAGGGAATGGAAAGCCGTCGCCTCCTTCTGCGAAATAGTGATGCTAGCGAAGGAGGTGGCGGAACGTGAGAGGGAGAGAACCTCACGTCCCAGCCGCCGCGGGAGACGCCCCGGGCGTCGGGGGGCAACCAGTGGCCCCCGGCCACCGTAGGCGCGGGCCTGTGGACGGTGAGTAATGGGCTAGCTCACCGTCCGTCCGTCTTATGACGACAGACCGTGCCGACGGCGCGTTCGCGTTCCACGCGCGCCTCAAGGAGATGTCAGCAAATCGGAAGGGGTCCGAGAGGGCCGATGCCTGCCAGGGCTGCGGGTTGTGCGAAAGAGATACCGTGCCCCTGGAACGCAAAGGGCTAAGAAGGAACATGGATGGGTTTTAGTCAGTCAAGTCTGACACTCCCTTCCGCTCCGCCCAGAGCGGAAGAAGTCATTTGATGATTTCCCATCCTAAAAAATAAAAAAAAAAATGCAGTTTTTTAAAAGCAGTGAAAGCCCTGTGGTGTGACCGTCTCACTGCCAAGTCCATAGTTCACGAGTTCGAACCCAAGGCACCCACCTCTGATGTTTCCGATGCTTGTGCGTATTTTATAATTACTAAAAGCGTCCGTGAAGGAAAACGTCGTGAGGAAACCAAACATAGCTGAGAGATATTTCTCGACAGCATAAAGCCACACGAATAGAGGAAGCTGAATATTTTTCCACGAATATTATGTTGGTCATCATGTCTAGCCTTTTCTTAACTTTTTTAGGGTCTGCTTCCAGTCTTACCGGATGCAGCTGAATTCCAGTATTTTACATGGATCAGTTGGATAACTTATCTGACCTCCACAACCCAGTTAGTACTGAGTAATACGATACCTCTTGATTAGACTGCTGTTGTCTGCTAAAAATGACAGCCGGAACCAACACCTTAACGTGATTTCAGAGATACGGAGGAAACTCGGTATGTAAAGATGCACACCCATCCACAGACCGACCTTGGCAAGCACGACTTAACATTCAAATCGGCCCGTGCGGCTGTTATTATTTATTCACGAGCCCCTCGACGAATACGATGTTGGTCTTAAGGAGAAATGGTCGAGTTTGACAGCTGATAATCTCACATTGTTGAGACACGTTGAATAAGAAAAATCCATTTACTTTTACATAATATTTTTACCAACACACAAACAACAAATACAAAAACTATAACATCACATTCGAATCCCACATCAAAAACATTTCTTACGATAAATAACCGTCTTTCAAAAACCCACTTTATATGATATAGGATAAAAAGAAACTTCTCGAAGGTAGGGTAGGCATCTGTCCGGATTTGTCCGGAAATTTCTAGCTTTTTGGCTCTCCTTCCAGAATGTCCGAACTTATCAACTGACCGGACTTTTCAACTAATGATTATTTTGGAAAGTAGAACATGTTAATGTTACCTAAAATTAAAGATTTAAAAGTATTTTCGGACATTCAAATCAAATCAGTTTAAAGCAAATATGTTGTACAGGGGTTGGAATAATGTTATTTATATGTATCAAACATGCTGGATAGAATAAGGAATGAGTACATTAGAGGAAGTCTGAAAGTGGCGCCGGTGACTGAAAAGATGCGTGGAAATAGGTTGTCGTGGTATGGGCATGTGATGCGGAGGAATGAGGAAAATGTCGTGAGGAAAGTTTTGAGTATGAATGTGGATGGGTATAAGAGTAGAGGAAGACCAAAGAAACGATGGATGGACTGTGTGAAAAATGATATGGCAAGAAAGGAGGTATCTCATGAGATGACAAGTAATAGAGAGGTATGGAAGAAGAAGACATACTGCGCCGACCCCAAATGAATTGGGATAAGGGCAAGAGAATGATGATGTATCAAACATGCACCCTGTTAGAGCACTGTAAGACACATAAATTACATTACAATACATTTCATAATTATCATGTCACAAAACAAAATTATTATAGTTATTAATTGCCTCAGTAATATCCTGACTGCAGGAAAGCAGCAATAGCATTCTGAAGGTGTTTGCAGAGAGGCTGGATGGGCCTACAATGGGGAGGTTTACCAAGCTACATGTTGGCAACAAAGCTTGTTTAATCTTCCCGTGATTGTGATTTTCTTTATTTTTTCTTTTTCTTGCATGTTACTTATACAGTTTTTAATGCCTGACAATAAAATATTCAATATCAAAAAAAAAATATTCAATTCAAACAAATTAAGTATACCGACGTTTGTTTACAAATATTTATTCCATACTTATTATTTTTTAAGTATTCTATATGTTTTTTTCCAAAAAACTTGCAATGTAATTGTGTTGTTGTGTTGTAGCACTTCTGTTTCGAATGAGTGAACAATTTTGTTTGAGTTAAATCATTTCTCTTAGGGATTTTGGGATTTTATAAACATTTTGCAAATAATCCCGCATTTTGACAGGACTTTCAAATTCCGAAATGGTGACCCTACTTGAAGGGTCTTTCCGAAGTGACAGCTCGGTCCTTAGGCAAAGGCGCAAATCCCTTAGCTGCCCGTTTTGACAATGTATGTTTGAAAAGGGAACGGTCAAGCGCGTTGTAGAATGTGTTTGGGTTCTTTAGGAATTTCTGTTTTGCACTGCAGTGGTTTAGCGCTTGTGGCTAAATAATAACAGCTGCACCGGTCGATTTTCAGGTTAAGCCGCAGTTCTCGAGGTCAGTGGATGTGTGACCATTCATCTCATACCAATCGGTGCCTCCGTACCGCGGATTGCACGTTTAGGTGTTGTCCCCTCTGTCATTTTTAGATCTTTGACAGTCGTTTCAAGTAGTCATATCCCTAAAAGTCTGACAAGCGGTATCGTATTACAACGTTGTAAAGGTCAGATAGGCAGTTGCTCCATGTAAAATACTGGTATTCAGCTGCATTCGGTTAGACTGGAAGCCGACCCCAGCATATGCTGAGATGCTGAGATGATGATATTCTAGAGAACATGTTAACCACTGATGGTTTTATGAGTAGACAGAATAATCCTGGCTAGACAGCAAAAATATTTATTTACAAACTTTCATTATTTCTAAAAACTAAATATTTACATAAACTAACTAAGTAAAGGACGCTTAGGCGACAAAATACCTCCACATCGCAGTCATCCAGAAACGTGCCCAGAAGTCTGGCAGCATTGCCACGTTGAATGGCAATGATGATTCTTTGCTCAAAGAAATAGCCAGCCCTCAGCACGCGTAGCATGACCGCCGTAGAAACGGGCTATGTCGACGGAAGAATCAACAAACTGACACATTTTCATTGTCTATCTGTTATTATTTCTATTCTTTCAGTAGTAATTAGTTTTAACGTAGTTAGATTCTGTATAGTTTCAGCTATACACACGTATTTTTTGTTTTGGTGTAGCTGCAATAGTTTACGAGATAATAAGCTTTAAATGGGAAGTGGCGGGGGAGGCTTGCGCGGCAAAAACTTCCGAGTGCGCGCGGGCGTATTAGCGGGGTAGCCATGACTACCTACAAAACTCGTTTCTACAGTGGTCATGCTGGTCTCTTATGTTACGATCCTAAAATAAAGTCACGAGAGATCAGTAAAAGCGAATCTTCAAATTTTTTGTATGTACAATTCTTAGGCCGACTTATCGACTGTTTCATGCATTTTGACTGTATGGGTAATGTATTTTGTATGCAAAAGCAGATTTTAATTACTGTATTTTTATCATTGATCGCAATAACACGAACCCAAAACCTATCTATCTATAGCAAGTAATTATCATCCATTCAAATAATGAAATGATATCAAACAATCGTAATTAATGCCTCATTTGACGAGCACAAGTTAATTATTTCTGCCTCATTTCTGCTCATAGAAAATTCAGTACGCTAAATTGGACGCACGAATAATTTTGGGGAGTATTATAGAAACTGTATTTGAACAGTTAAATATTTGGAATTACTTATTGTGCATTTGTAATTAATTATGTTGCACAATTAATAGGGAATGATGAACATATAAGGTGTAAATAGACCCTTCACAAAGCTTTGAACCCGTAGACAGAGAATAGTATAGACTGCTGGATGTATTCTATTTCACTTGCACAAGAAAAAGATGAAAATATACAGTATGCGAGTAAAAAAAAGAGACAGAGCCTAAAATTTTTTGTCCTTTACCGCGTGCCACTTATTTTCAAGGTCAGCAACTCATTTGCCAAACAAACTTTGACATTTGGTACGCGTTCGACAGAAGTTGGTGTCCAATTTTAAATTATTTCATTTATCGTTTCGAAATTTATAACTGTTTTGTGCTGAATGTGTAGAGGATTGACGTAGGTATTGCGTGACAATGGTACGGTGCAGTGTTCTCGGTTGCAAAAGTGATAGTGGGAGGAAAATTGCTGGATTGTCTTTTCATTCGTAAGTAGCTAAATATTTCATTTTATTTGATGTATTTGAGCGAATGTTTTAACTTATGTCGATTTTAAACTGTGATAAACCATACGAATGTATTTAAAGATACAATTATCGTGAGATAATGTAATAAATCGAGATAATATAAACATAACCTCAACGCTCCAGTGTTGCCAGTTATTCAAGAAGTTTTTACCTTACTTTAGGGGTAAATAATATAAGGACTGATAGTGATAGTGTGTTTTTTTGATAGTGATACGGAAATGTGGTAACATTTCCGTAAAACCCTCCTCAAAGTAGAATCTATATAGACACAACTCTGTGGTTTTTTATGGATATTTTTACTGACAAAATGTGGCATCCGTATGTGTAGGTAACTACTTTTGTATTTTGGATTTCGAGACTTCTTCTTAATAGTTCTCGCTACTAAAATTGAAATATTTAATATCGTTCTTATTTATTGTTCTCATTATTGTTCACAATGAAAATAATGTGAAACTTGAACTTGAAACTTTCAGATTTCCCGTCGAACCAGAATTACGGAATTTATGGATTGAAGCGACTAAAAGAAATAACTGGGTCCCAAAAAACAGCTCAAAAATATGCAGTCAACACTTTCATCGCACTAGTTTTATGAAGATAGGAAATAAAACCTTTTTAAGCCCCAAAGTTGTTCCTCTTGAGGTAAGAAGTGTAGTTATTTATTATTAGTTTTTTGTTATTTTAATTATTTACTGAATAAATAAATACTGATAATTAATTTAAAGGTGACAAAATCGTTAAACCCGTTGACGTTCGACAAACCTGTTGCGTCTACGTCCGCAATACCAATTGAGATTGGGGAAAATATACCTACAACTATTAAACATGCTTCTGAAAAAATATTTCGGCGCCGATCGACCCAAGGTTTAAATTTTTTAAATAAAGTAATTTAATCCCTAAATTGGTATTGTCTTGTTTCAAAACATGCTCATCTACAATGAGTAAAATTTTTCAAAATGATCATTTCGATTCACAGCCTCTAATAAGCAATCACAGAAGTTTATTAATTAAAGCCATAGCAATGAATTACTTTGAAACACGCATTCACCATGCCACTAAAGAACGTTTTGCACCACAGCAAAGAATACGAAATGTTCATACTAAATTAGTACTGTTTCAATAAAGACCTTTTCACCTCGTCAGATGTTTTATTTACGAAAATGTCATGTAGATACATATAGTCAACTTATTAATAACACTTACAACGGGATCCTATTGTGAAAGCTATTAATAGTGTTAGTGACCATATCAGTTTAAAAACTTATATAGTCAACTTACCTTTAGAGTAATATAACAGTGTAATTACTCGAAGCAACTTACACTCGCAGCGGCATATTAGGTAAGTAATTCCCTTTTGCATACAGAAATGGGAAAAGATATTGGGCTTGAAATACGGCCAAAACGGCAATTTCATAGGTCTAACCTATTATTTGTTGCTAAGGAATATTTATAAAACACGGAACATACTATTCGGGGTAATAAACACCGTAAGGAGGGTAACCCTAACGATTCGTCTGGCTCGATTTTTTGTCCCTTACAGCGGCACGTTATGCAAGAGTCTATACTATTCTCTGTCTACGTTTGAACCTTGGGGTTCTGTACATCAAATAAAATGCACCCAAAAATTATTGCTGGGAAACGATTTTTTTTTGGAATGATAAATCACTTTTTAGTACTGTAAATAAATAGAACCTACACGGATATCATGCAGGTTTTATAGTAAAAAATATTATTAGAAACTTTTGAAAAACATAGAACTTTGACCTCCAACATCTCCTTTACTAGAGAGTTCCCAGGTATGGTCCAGAGCAAAAACATATCGCAATGACGGGGAGAACCAGTGCCTGTCGGCTTTGTTTTTGTTTTTATTTTATACCCATTATAAATGTTGATAAATAGAGAGGGGGAAGAAGACAAAATAAAAAGTCTAAGTTTTTAAACTGACATGGTTACTAACACTATCAACAACACTTGTAACGGGATATTTACCGTCTTTGTTATTTGTTTTGATTTCCCGATATTTCGGCGCTGTTGCAAACGCCCGCCATGGTATAATATCCCATTACAAGTGTTATTGATAAATAAAATAATAGATGTATTGTGTGAGTAATTAAATGAAAGAAAAAGAAGTAAATGATAGCTTCGCTGTTGACAGGGGAGAATGGAATAAAAAAAAACGTGTTGCTATGTACTTCTCCATTACAAACACCTTCACTGATAGTTCGATTGATGAAACTAGTGAAAGCTTTACATTACTTGATTGATTGATTACACTGTAATGAACACACGCGACGCCATCCGGCTCGAAGGACCAAAAATTTACGGATACGGTACATTTAAATGATACACTGATAAAATGCAAAATTTTATTGATAGTTTCAACAAAGTACAGCCAGCAACGGTGCTATTATTAGTATTTTACATGTCGCGACTGGCTATCTGATTTCCACAACCCAGTAACTGGGTAATACGATACCCTTTGGTAAGACTGGATGTCAGACTTTTGGCTCCTGACTACTCGTAACGACTGTCAAAGATCTACAAATGACCGCCGGGACTAACGGCTTAACGTGTTTTCCGAGGCACGGAGGAAACTCGGTATGTAATTGTGGTCACCCATCCACGGACGAACCTCGGCAAGCACGGTTTAACCTTAAAGATCGACCTGTGCGGCTGTTATTATTTAGCTATGAGCTCCTAGCGTCACACTAAACAAATGTCTATCACATATCGCACGTCACGCATTGCATACAATATACATTTTTCGGGATAAACTGTAAGCTAGTGTCACTCTCAATGGCTCTGCACACCAAAGCTGCTGACACGCCTGCTTGTGTCGGCAGCAGGTTAGTAGGCGGCTTCAAATCATTGCAGGTCGAAAAACTTTGTCGGCGGGTATGTCTGCGGCATTTGATGTGGAACTTGTTTCATATTACGGCTTGAGTGTCGGGCTAGTGAACTCGTATGCCATAATCATACTGCTTTGCTTAGCAGTGAATTCGCAACAAAAATAAGTCGATTCTCCGTAAAAAAGAACGAACAAACAAACGAAATTTCGCATTTGTGATTGGTAAGGAATCAAGGCAAGTACGGCTTGATTTTCTTTAATATATTTACAGAAAAAAATATTTTCTAACGACTGTAAAACCCATTCAAGAATAACCCACCATTTACGTATTTCCTATTCAAGTCTATCAAAAACGTTCACCAAACAATAAGCCTTAAAATCTTTAAGGAAGAAAAATTCAGGAGACCATTAAAAATAATGAATATAAAGTTAAATAATACCTTTACCCGAGGTATTGTTGTGTTTCAAGAGAGACAGCGGAACGAGGGGAACACGAATTTTATTACCTTCATAAAAGCCCAGCTTTCTTCAGTTTTAACTCACTAATAAAATCTTTTACACCCGATCTTCCACTTACATTTTATTAGGATTTTAAATACAGCTTTTTTTCGATGATTCCCAATACCCACTGCTTGTCCACCAGTGGTGGGCAAAGATACAATTTTGAGAAATAATTCTCGTTGTCCGCCATATGGAGGACAGAGATACCACTTTTATTTTCTTTTCGCCTTTGGCACCACATGTGTACAGCGGTAATTATTGTTTTATTTTAGCCTGTATCTCTGCTCTGCTCTGCTTGATCAGTATTGGCATTAGTGGTAATATCCCTGACTTCGGAGTTGTGGCTTATGGGTTCGAACCCAGCCAGGAGGTTATGAAATAAATTAGGTACACAAAGTCATTACTTTTCTTTTTTATTCACTTAAACTTTTACTCCACGAGTATTTTTAACCACAATTCGCTCTCACAGTTACGGAAGCCAGACTACAGTAACTTCGAGTAAAAACCTGAAATTCTACCGCGAGTGTACTGTAAGCCCACCTCACAAAAAGAAAAAGACTAGCATGACGGATGTTTTCGTTACGTTCCCGCGGATCGCTAAAAATCTCGAACAATGTTCGGATCGCGCATTAGTTACAGAAGCGAGATTTATGACATTACACTGTGGGTCAAAAAGTATGCACTACAGTGTAAAGTATAAAGTGTAGAGTGTAATACACTGTAGGCCATGAAAAGCACACTACATTTTATAGTTTACACTGTCCATTTTCGACCAGCCACTAGATAAAACGCTGCGTTGTATTTTTTGATATTTTCGGCTGAATGGATATTTTTTCAGGCTTTCTATTTTCTAACTCGAGTGATGCATGGGTGGCGTTTTTTTATTTATGTTTGAGAACGTTTTAGCAGTTTGAGTAATGGAAAACTAAATGTAGTGTACATGCCGCGGAATATTGGATACACATCAATAACTTCAGTTTGTGCTACAAAAGCAAACTTTTTCCTATGTTTGAGTAGTTTCTAACGTTATTACAATTTTATGGATTTCAGATCGAAATAAATCACAAATTTCATTTAACTTCTGTTTTTGTTTTTAATAAGAAAAAACGAATGTCAAAAAAACTATACAAACAATAAAAACTACATAAAGAGGGTGAAAAAATGCATCGTTTAAGCAAAAAAAACCAAAGAAATCCGCTAAGAAAGGATTTTGTTGCTCTCCTTCCATGTATACATTTTTTCAGCTTTTCTATTTTCGAACTCGGGTATATTCAGTTCAGCCTAATCCTTCGGGGATTACACGTGTGATGTTATTTATAGTAGATTAAATCTTGATATATTTTGAAGAAGATACAACCTCTATTTTTTTTTCTTTTTTTGGATGGGAAATCATCAAATGACTTCTCGCGCTCTGGGCGGAGCGGAAGGGAGTGTTTGACTTGACTGACTAAAACCCAGCCATGTTGCTTCTTAGCCCTTTGTGTTGCAGAGCCACGGTATCTCTTTCGAACAGTCCCGCAGCCCTGGCAGGCATCGGCCCTCTCGGACCCCTTCCGATTAACTGACATCTCCTTGAGGCGCGCGTGGAACACGAACGCGCCGTCGGCACGGCCTATCGTCATAAGACGGACGGACGGTGAGCGAGACTTGTCTATGATACGACCCTTGGAAAAGGGTTGAAACATATCATTTCAACCCTTTGTACAGCGATATCAAAACCTACGCAAGAAACTTTTAGAACTATTTGAATATAAAACAATAGAGATACTAAACAATTAAATGATGTACACCCTAGGGATAGATTTACGTCAGAATGTGACTGATAGATTTAGCTCAGAGTAGGGTTGGCACTCGCTTGGAGAAAATTGTAGGACAATATTATTTATAAAGAAAACAAACAAACAAATACACAACATCACGCCTGTAATCTGCGAAGATTTAGGCAGAGGTGTAACTAATAGTATACCTACAATTTGCCAGATATATATATATCAAGGCAGGGATTCCACCATAAATGAATATCGACGCCATATTGCCTTTCAGTCGCTAACTGTGCAACTTTATTCTTCATTATTGCTAATTAGGTGGATGGGTATTGAAATCACACACAACACTTGACTCAAACTCCTTATGTTTATTTCTAATAAACCAGTTACAGGCACTATAACACTTATAAACTTTCCTTAAGTTGAGCCGCCCATTCACAAACATGGTTGACGTAATGTGTGTCTTTTTGGATCTGTCTTTCAATTATTACAGTTCTTATTAACATAACTTATTATTGCTCACTTCAAAAACTACTTTCAATTAATTAATATTTCAATTGTTTAATCGCGACTTCGCAAGCTAGCTCGAACGACATCTTGCTCGCTTCGCCTGCGGTTCTGAGTTGGCGGATGTACTACACTCATTAGATCAGTCCAATTATTCATTACATAGTTAGTTCAGTAATACTCCATTAAAACAATACTAATACTTCACAATTAATTATTTTAGTAATTAAACAATACCAATATTCACAAATGCAAAGGCGTTATTAAGTTACAAGCTTAATTAGTAGCTTTAATACTTTTTACAACAATCGCATGCTTAAAACCATTTTCGGCAGATCAAAGGATTAAATACAAAGAACTGGTTTACCACTAATAAAATACTCTGTAAAATAATCTTATTAATTTTAAGTTTGTAGTTAGTTCTAGAAATTGATTTAATTGTTGCTACAAATTATAAATTCACTAATTGACTATTCGGCGTTCTTTCCCACAAGACTGGGTTGCCGCCTAACAAAATGAGCCATTGTTAAAATCCAAATTGTCATTGCTAAAATCCCAGCTATCATAAAATATTTGCTAATCTTAATTTTGGCTATAGTTCTAGCTAAAGGCTTTTGTTTAATAAATTACAGGCCATCTAAGCTAAACGAATCTATTATTTGCGCAGTAGTTAACACACAAGCCAATAGATGGCGTTTAGTCAAATGATTATCGTAATAATTATGCTTGCCCCACACAGATGGCATGGCAGGTTCATCAATATTATGACAAATGAGGATTATTAAGTTGATTCTTAATAAGATTAATGAATAGTCTTAGCACATAGACGCTCTTGCGGCGACACGGCCATTCTGATCGGCGGTGCGCGCCCTGCACCTGCCGTCGCTCTCAGTATGTGGAATTTTATTTTCTGAAATAATGGAGATAAATTTTGTCGGCAGATTAATGTTGTTTATATTAACTTATAATGTTCATTGAAATGTAGGATTTGGTAACAAAAAGTTTCAGTCAACATGGAAAACTTGTAATAGATCTAACATCTATTCAGTTTTCCTCATATTCAAAATAAAATGCATTTATGTATCACCAACACACATATGCACAGTTACAGACTTAAAGCTGCATGCAGTTTATGGATAATAAGCTGTTAGCTGAATAAAAATTGTTTATTATTCAAAAACATTAACTGAATCGATTTTATTGATATTGTTTAATCAGCCACTAGCTGAATAGGATATTGTTGGCAAAACTATCGAACAACATTAATTGAGTTTATTGATATTGTATTGTCAGCTAATAGCTGAATAGAATAATGTTGCCTCAAGCAACATTAAATGAGTTGAGTATAGTGATATTGCATGATCAGTTACTAGATAAGTAGAATGATGTTGCCTCAATTATACAGCAACATCAATATGAATTGAGTTTATTGAAATAGAATGATCAGCTACTAGCTGAGTGGAATGATGTTGCTTCAATTATACAGCAATATCAATATGAATTGAGTTTATTGAAATAGAATGATCAGCTACTAGATTAGTAGGATATTTTCGCTTGAACTATCTAACAATATTCATTCAATGGTTATGCTTTGTATGAGTTAGGTTTTTATTTTACCTTGAGACATGGTAATAGATCTACTGTCTACTAGATTAGGCTTAAATAAGATTATTGATTGCTTTAGTTATTTTGTAATTTGTATTTGGTAAGTGTGGTGTAAGTAGCATATTTTTATTTGTTCATTCTCACAGGAAGGTAATGCTCTGTGATAGACACAAAGTCTTGGATTTGACAGGATTAAAGGATAGGATCAGGAACACCGCTCTGTGATGGACACAAAGTCTTTGATTTGACAGGATTAAAGGATAAGGAGTTTAGGACCATTGCTCCGTGACAGGCACGAAGTCTTTGATTTGACAGGATATAAGGAACCAGGCTCTAGGCGGTTTGTACGCCGTGGACCCAGCAGGATAACATGAGAGTATTGTTTAATAGAAGCCTCCACGGCCGCTAATAGTTTGTTATTAACATTATAAATAGTCTCCACGACTATTTATAGATTGTTTGTCATTTGGTGTGTTCATTATCAGTGACCTCCACGGCTTCTGATAGTATTTGTGTGATTTGTTGTATTACTTATCAAGCTAGTTGTTTCCTCCACGGATAGCAATAGCTTGATGTTTGTGTTATTATTTTTTATTTATTAGTTGTAGTTAGGAGTACTAATACTTTGCTTTTATTATTGTAGTTGAGCAACCAACAGGATTACAAAAACATAAAAATAATGAAAGTTTAAACATGAGACTCATCACACATGAGCATCATGTAGGTAGGTTGATTTGGCTATTGTATTCAGCCTTTGATGTAACATTATGTAGAGATCAGTGGTAAGGTGTAGGAAGTAGTTTGAAAATGCCTCACCTTTTATATTAGCTTAGGTGTGTGGACACTGAATCAGTCATCCCTGGTTGGCAGTCCTCATGCTGTTCTTCATTTGACAGCTGGCGACACGGTTATCTATTCACCAGGTATTGAAATCAATTGTATTGTTCGGCTAAAACCAAGTTGTGATATGTGTTGTTTAGCAGGCTTATTCTTGAGGAAGCTGTTCTTATTGACAATGGTTTAGACTTCCACACTTGATGCCATCACGATGGTGGAGTGACTAGGTGCTTAGAGTTTTAAAAGTTCCTTTACAGTTGCTTCCAATTTTTTTTCATTTTCTGTGATACTTGGTTATCATTTCCTTTTTGAAGACAATTTCCTGGAACCTGGAATGTGAGAAGTCATGCAGGTAAATAATAGTGCAAGAGAAGATATCCTACATAACATCACACTTGCAGTCCCTGAAGGGTTAGGCAGGGGTGTAGATAACACATCCACACTTTGTCAATCACGCCTAAGCCTCTTATTTAGGAGCAGGCTATTTGCCATTAATATTATTGTCTGGGTTGTTACTGACAAATTCCTGATGGAAAAAGAACCAATGACACTTTGCTAGACCTCAAAATCGAATCCAGGCCCTCTTGCTTTAATGGCAGGGCTCATGACCACTGACCACAAAGCAGTCCTACTAATGTTTAAATTAGTTGGGGTGATAAGCTATGAAGTAGGTAATCAATTGTCTTGGAATAGTTTTCATACTTAGATTAAGTTAATTAACACCTTCACTGCCGTTCCGGTCAACGGTGACCTCAAACAATACATTTTCAATTGTGTCTATTGTCTGGCAGACTATGTGTTAAACTAAGATAGGAATGTTAAACTGATCAAAACTAGTTTAAAAACTCTATTGGTTGTGTTAATTTACTGACAAAACATTCACATTCTAACTATATTGAAAGCTTTGCTTTCTGTTAATTTATTGCGCTATGAGTTCATTGTCACAACTCGTTGAACTGAAATTTGTTTGGCACTTCATTACTTGTCTTGTTTTACAAATCAGTTTCATAGCGAAGTGTTTTAGTATGAATCATGCAACATGTTGTCAAATACATATGCTTTCAAGTTGCATAATTGTTTGAAAAGCTCTAAATTCAAACAATAGGCACCACAAAGATTGTTATGTGAATGTCAAATGAATGTGACTAATTTCTAATAAGAATATTCTGTTTTCAATGTTTCTAGTCACTGCGAATGACAAGTCAAATACTACAAGTTTTGAATTAAAATTTGTTGATACTTAGTTAATTAATTCATTTCATGTAATGTATATGGAAATTCACGTGACTAATCTTTGTACTCAAATATTTCTAAGAGAATTTTCCTTGTTACTATGAATTAGAAGTCAACAACAATGTCTTAAAATTTGCTAATACAAAGTTAATTAATTAAGTTCATGCAGTGTAGATGCAAGTAACTAAATAGTTTAATCTGATTTATGAGTTATGTTTCATCATCTGCCTGTCTCTTCCCAAACTTTGTTGGGGACGGCTTCCAGTCTAACCGGATGCAGCTGAAAATCAGTATTTTACATGAAGTGACTGCCTATCTGACTTGTTTATGGCACATTAATGATTCTTAATCGAATAATAGCTTTAATAAGCGCACTATGCATGAGCTTAATAGAGTGATTTAAGTTGTGTTTGTATTTCACTCCGTGTCAAGTTAAAGGTGGCATTAACACAGCCAGTGTGTGATGTGATAAGTTAAATTGTTGTTAACTGTAAATATGTTAAACAGTAACAACACTAAAATTAATAAAACAAAATACTTCCCGGGATTGATAATCCGTCAGCAGGTTTTTTAACAATGTGCTTTTCCGGTGTCCAATCTTTGTTTGTTTTTGCTGCTTCGGTCATTCTGTGCTGTACATGTTGAGCATTTTGAGTGCAATATGAAGTTGTCCGTCACATACAACTTCACTGTTTATTTACCAATGTAAACTGCATTTGCATAATGTGTTCATTGATAGTCTGACTGGGTCATGTGTGTTCAAGGTTCAATAACCCTTATTTATCATGTTGGTATCTGTCAGCCACTTGATGAAAATAAAGCAAACTCTTTGGCTATCATAGTCTTCAGTATCTTCCTGTTTAACAGTCCATTGCTTTATATAAGACCATAATTATATTGGCTGGGGCAAATCATTATGTCGCACGCTCTTAAAACGTTTACGATTTCAGAGATCAAGTCTATATGCACGCTCTCGGCTATGGCCATGCAAGTCGGTTTCGGATTTTGCATGTTATTCATTGGATGTCCTGCATAAGTGTGAACGGCGCGCATGAACAATCCACTCTTCTGATATCAAGGCAGGGATTCCACCATAAATGAATATCGACGCCATATTGCCTTTCAGTCGCTAACTGTGCAACTTTATTCTTCATTATTGCTAATTAGGTGGATGGGTATTGAAATCACACACAACACTTGACTCAAACTCCTTATGTTTATTTCTAATAAACCAGTTACAGGCACTATAACACTTATAAACTTTCCTTAAGTTGAGCCGCCCATTCACAAACATGGTTGACGTAATGTGTGTCTTTTTGGATCTGTCTTTCAATTATTACAGTTCTTATTAACATAACTTATTATTGCTCACTTCAAAAACTACTTTCAATTAATTAATATTTCAATTGTTTAATCGCGACTTCGCAAGCTAGCTCGAACGACATCTTGCTCGCTTCGCCTGCGGTTCTGAGTTGGCGGATGTACTACACTCATTAGATCAGTCCAATTATTCATTACATAGTTAGTTCAGTAATACTCCATTAAAACAATACTAATACTTCACAATTAATTATTTTAGTAATTAAACAATACCAATATTCACAAATGCAAAGGCGTTATTAAGTTACAAGCTTAATTAGTAGCTTTAATACTTTTTACAACAATCGCATGCTTAAAACCATTTTCGGCAGATCAAAGGATTAAATACAAAGAACTGGTTTACCACTAATAAAATACTCTGTAAAATAATCTTATTAATTTTAAGTTTGTAGTTAGTTCTAGAAATTGATTTAATTGTTGCTACAAATTATAAATTCACTAATTGACTATTCGGCGTTCTTTCCCACAAGACTGGGTTGCCGCCTAACAAAATGAGCCATTGTTAAAATCCAAATTGTCATTGCTAAAATCCCAGCTATCATAAAATATTTGCTAATCTTAATTTTGGCTATAGTTCTAGCTAAAGGCTTTTGTTTAATAAATTACAGGCCATCTAAGCTAAACGAATCTATTATTTGCGCAGTAGTTAACACACAAGCCAATAGATGGCGTTTAGTCAAATGATTATCGTAATAATTATGCTTGCCCCACACAGATGGCATGGCAGGTTCATCAATATTATGACAAATGAGGATTATTAAGTTGATTCTTAATAAGATTAATGAATAGTCTTAGCACATAGACGCTCTTGCGGCGACATATATAAATCATTTATTCAGAGCAAACAAAAGACATGGCACACAGAAGCACAATAAATTGATACAGATTACATGAATGTATACAGGGTTTAACGGAAAGGGTAAATACATACTTAAGGATGTGCTACAGACCATCAAACTGAACATGTTTCTCCATGGGACCAACATCGTCATAGCGAAAAAAATATCAGCTGCCCCATACGTTTAGGTCAAATAGGTATTGACATTTTGTATGGGGCAGCAGATATTTTTTTCATTATTACGATGATTGTTTGTGGAGAAACATGTTCAGTTTGATGGTCTGTAGCACACCCTTATGTGTGAATATACCCTTTCCGTTACATCCTGTATATCTAAAAACAAGCTGCCAATTTACATAGACATTTATGTTTAAGTCCCATGTAACAGAGGGCGAACCTATTGCCGCACAAATCCAGCCTCACTGGCTGCCATTAAACATTAAATACATTGAACACTTTGCCAACCTGGGAATGGAACCCAGGACCTCATTGCGACTACTAGACCAACGGGGCAGGAACATTTTATTACAAGAATAAATAAAACCTACCAACTATTAAGTTTAAAAAAGTTTTCTTTGTCATTAGTTTTATGTTTACCTGTTACTTATAGCTTACTTATTCCTCAATATTGACCGGTTGAACCGCACAAAAATTTCAGAGAATATATCATTTTATTATTCATCATTCATCATCATTTCAGCCGAAAGGCGTCCACTGCTGGACATAGGCCTCCCCCAAAGCCACATTGACATAAGAGGGGTTTTGCCATAATCGCCACGCTTGGCAGGCGGATTGGCGATCGCAGTACGGTTGTTACAAAAGCACAGAGAAAGCTGCTGCCCATTCTCTGGCAAGTCCCTTAGTCGCCTCTTATGACACCCACGGGAAGATATGGGATAGTGCTATTCTTTACGCCCGACACCATACAGTAAACAACATTACCTCACGTAACATTTTATTATTGGTCAAAAATAATTATTTGCTCATAAACACCCACCCTCAATAACTTCAGTTTATCCGTGATCGTGGCGCTTGCAACAACGCCGAAATATCGGGAACTCAAAACAAATACTGAACATGGTAAATATCCCGTTATCACTGTTAATAATAGTGTAAGTGACCATGTCAGTTTAAAAACGTGTACTATATCAGCAGCACTGCTTATATCTCTATGCACCATCCCTTCTCCATAGAGCGTTACAAAAATTATCCTATCAACCAGCGGGGCGCTTATTACAATCTCTATGGTGGTTACATGGTTAAGGGGTGCTCATAATAATAGTTATGGGTTATGGCATGTTATTGGATGAAATACTGGGAAATTGCTCGGTTATTTACTGGAATGATAATACCGATATGTATTTACAATATAATAATAATATCTTTATTGAACAAAATACTAATTTGCTTAATATCTAGCTCGTGTTACACAATTTGGGAAAGGAATACAAATTTATTAAACCCTGTCTCCTAAACTAGAATACCCTGTGTCTTAGGAGTCAGAGTCTACTGTCGCTTGGACTTCATCTTAACCATTATCAAGTAAACAATACAAACGCTAAAATACCAGAAAGGTGGTATAATTCTTTCAGGATATGGTATAGACCATCAAACTGAACAACTCTCTCCATGAGATCAACATTGCAATCACAAAAAATGTTCATCTGTATCATAAAATTTTAATACCTCATCATCTGCCGAGATTGTTTCCAACTCGGTTGGGGTCGGCTTCAAATCTAACCTGATGCATCTGAATACCAGTATTTTACATGGAGCGACTGCCTTTCTGACCTCCACAACCCATTTAGTACCTACTGGGTAATACGAAATCCCTTGGTAAGGCTTCGACAGACTTTTGGACCACTATAACGACTGTCAAAGATCTATAATTGACATCTGGGACAAGCGACTTCACGCGCTTTCCGAGGCACGAAAGAAACACGGTATGAAATGGATAGGCACACATCATCGGACCAACCCAGACAAGCGCGGCTTAACCTGAAAATTGAAGCAGTTATTTTGCCGCCACGAGCTCCTCACATGTAAGACAGACGATTTTTTTCGTAATTACCATGGAGAACGTTGTTCAGGCTGATGAACTGCAGGGTCACTCTTTAATATCACACAGTTATCTGAACACGCGTTACATCATCATCGTCAGCCATCATGTTTCCCACTGCTGGGGCACAGGCCTCCTCTCTATGAGAGGGAGTGGGCTGTAATTCACCACGCGGGCCCAGTGCGGGTTGGTAGATGTGTTTTAGTTCTAGGACATGCCAATTTCCTCACGATGTTTTCCTTCACCGTTTTGAGAGCAGTGGTGATGAAAGAAATTACACAAAGTAATGCGTCTGCCTGAGTTCAAACCCACGGCTTATACGCTGTACAATAGCGCTGAAATAGGACACAGCCCTAGCCAGATTTCGCCTAAACCTCGCACACAAGAGGAATCGTCGACGAAGAGAAACTATTATTACTGACAGTCGCTTGTCAGATCTAGCAGTAGCTAGCCAACCCAGATGCCTGTTGTCACTAATATATGCAGCACCTAAATTAATCTATACTACAAATACCTATATAAAAATGTAAGTGTGTGTTTGTAATTTCAAACTAAAAGCTTTTTACTTAATGCGTAATTATGAAAGTATTTTCGGTAGGTACTTATAACAATTTTGCTGTCGGTCTGTCTATCTATCTGTCTGTTTGTTCCGGCTGATCTCCGAAATAGCTGGACTGATTTTGACTGACTTTACTGACAGATAGGGGATGTTGTAAGGAGTAACTTAAGCCACTTTTATTTAAAAAAAACCGGCCAAGTGCGAGTCGGATTCGCGCACGAAGAACGCAAACCCCGATTTAAAAAATCACTTTCCTATATGGGAGCCCCTTCAATATTTATTTTATTCTGCTTTTAGTATTTGTTGTTATAGCGGCAACAGAAATACATAAACTGTATAAATTTCAACTGGCTTACTGTCACGGTTCATGAGATACAGTCGGGTGACAGACGGACGGACAGCGAAGTCTCAGATAGGTAGTTTGACCCTTTGGGTACGGAACCCTAAAAATAATTAGGGTACTGTGAAATTGTCTATAAATCCGATTGATTTAGGGAAATAATATTTTTGTATAATAATTTCACGCACAAGAAGGTCACAGGCAACAGCTACTTCGAAAATATTAATACACCGTTAGAGTTTAAACTCTCAGCCCTGACTAGTATCATTGAAAATCCAAAACAACGCTTTCATCTAGGCGTCCATTTAGGCGACTTGTGTTTCCTTTAGAACTATCATGAAAACTTTGACAGCCTGTTTTGATGAGATAGCTATACTTGTTGGTTTAGTACGTCCGGCCAGTGTTCTAGATAGTTTCAAGCGGTTATCTAGATTTGAAATCTGACAGGTTTGTAAACGAGATTTGTGCTTCGGAAATGGAATGGAATATGGATTTTGGAATATCTAAAGAGCATTAAGACATCATTGTTATTTGGGATATAGAGTTACGTTGTTTGAAGTTATGTAAAGAATCTAAAAGGTATTTTAGTTTATTGCTGTCTATTTCAGTGGGTTTTAAGATTAGACGGAGTTTTTTGTTGTACTAGACCACACTTGGGAATCTTCTAGTTATGATAAGGTCGAGAATCCAATGTTAACACGAGTTTATTTTTTTTTTAACTGCTTACTGGGCAAAGGCTTCTCTGACTTCTAATTGTTTCGATCCAGAAACAATATGGACCCCTGGTCGCTAGTCTTGTCCAGCTCGTTCTACCATTTCTACGAGGTCTGCTGCTGCGGGTCAGTCCATTTAGTTCTGGTTGTGTCAGAGCTCCAGAAAGCTTCAAGTTTTTGTTAACTTTTCCTGTAGGATTCATCAGCACAATGTACCTAGTGACTGTGACATTTAGCGCTACCGTAAGCCGAGATTTTGAACAAAAAAAAAAGTCGTTTCGCATCTTTGAACAGAATGCTTGGTTGATTTTGTGACGAGTCCTTTTACACTCTGTACAATTTCTTTCTATAATTTCATTCCTCATCATCATCTGCCTAGCCTTTTCCCAAACTATCTTGGAGTCGGCTACCAATCTAACCGGATGCAGCTGAGTACCAGTATTTTACATGAAGCGACTGCCTATCTGACCTCCACAATCCAGTTACTGGGTAATACGATACCCCTTGGGAAGACTGGATGTCAGACTTTTGTCTTCTGACTACTTGTAACGACTGTCAAAGATCTACGAATGACAGCCAGGACCAACGGCTTAACGTGCTTTTCGAGGCATGGAGGAAACTCCGTATGTAATTATGGTCCACCCATCCACGGACCAACCTCGGCAAGCACGGCTTAACCTTCAAGATCGACCCGTGTGGCTTTATTATTTAGCCACAAGCTCCTCATTTCATTCTTCATCCATAAATATTAATCGAAAACCATCCAACTTCTTTACATTATGAAAACTACAACTAACTCCCAATAAAACCATACCACCACCCTCTTATAATATCTCCGCTGCCATAAAGTCATAACTCTGGATGTCCCTCGGTACTATAGGTTTCCCCGACATCAAACTAGTCTTGGAGAACCATAAATTCTTGTTACCTCAGTGTCGTGGCAACTTTTATGGCAGCCAAGAACGGTATCTTTGCATATTTTTACGATATTGCGTTTTTATTGGGCACTAGTTGCTAAACGTGGGTTTGTCTGTGGATTTTAAAGGTTGGATAAAACTTGTTTTTACGCAGCTTCCTAATCTAATACTAATCTTTACTTAAAATTATAAAGCTGAAGAGTTTGTTTGTTTGTTAATTTGATTGAACGCGCTAATCTCAGGAACTACTGATCCGATTTGAAAAATTCTTTCAGTTTTAGATAGCCCATTTGTCGAGAAAGGCTATATGCTATATATCATTACGCTACGACAAACAGGAGCGGAGTTCAGAATCGGGGAAATTGTGGCGCATACAAAGTAACGCGGGACAGCTAGTAATATTATAAAAGTGTATGAGGATGTATGGATGTTTGTTTCTTTCACTCAAAAACTACTGAATAGATCTGGACGAAATTTGGTACAGGGATCGATAACAGTCTGGAATAGTACATAGGATACTACGTATCCCGAGGGACAGTTACCGAATAAAACACGGGTGCATCCGTGGCCGTAAGCTAGTACTAAATAGTTCGATCGAAATCGATGGTAATTTTTTTTTATTTGCGATCGGTTTGCTCTTGACTCTAGTCTAGGTCAGAGATGACAGAGACAAAGTCGACGATGGTACGAGCTTACCCAGAAGAAGCCTGTTCACTCTAACTTTAAAGAAATTAGGGTTGTAAGCGTTCGGAAACACAGACGCAGGCAGAGAGTTCCATTCCTTAGCTAGTTAAGTATAGTGGTATAGTTAAGTCATTAGAAATTATTATCTGACTGCATCGCGGATCTAGTGGTCGCAAGGGCTGTTGATGAGCATGAGCTTCAGGGTTCAATTCTCAGTTCAAAGTGTTTTAAAATTTTCCACCAGGAATTTCTCTAGCAGTGGCCACGGAGTCTTCAATAGGCTCACCATTACATGGGACCTCCACATAGTTAACGAAATGTGTATAAAAAAATGACAAACAAAAATAAGATTAGACATACAACGCATAACAAACATTTATAAATATGTAGGATCCAGCCATTAGTACGGACAGAAAATGAATCGGCAAGCGCGCCAAAGGTAGCACGCGACCTACTTACCAGTCTACCCACACCTAAGCGCGCTTCTACAGAGTCGTGATGTTTCGAGCTCGCTGTGAGGCGGACAGTCTGTGTCTGACCGCAGCGGAGTCAAGACGTCCCGAAACTGTTCCCCGATTCATGGTGCCTAGTGTTATTGTGTTGGATTGTAATTTCAAGTAATTTGTGAGTAGTAAGTGAGTTCGACAAAAGCAGTGTACCTCGTGTAGTGTGTGTTTTCATAGCTCGGAACCCATGTTCTGCCCACATGATGACCGTATCTAACGGAATAAATCAAGACAACTGTGACAACAGAAGTGGGATAAAGAATCGCGCTCTCCACGAAAATAAAGCCAAGTGAGGAGTATAACCAATGAATTTTTGAAGCATCAAGGAAAGCGACCAAACCTGCGAGCACAAATCATCAAGAGGGTACCCTTGCAACAACATCGGGTGAGACCGTTTCTTTTCTTTTCGATAAGTAGGTCATCTGGCTCATTGCTTTAACATGGCTAGTTTAATTGGTTTATGGGTGACATCATAATCAGTAAACCTCACTGGCATCGGAGGTTATGATTTAAAATGCACGATGGAGATCGTACCATTAAAATAGGCAATATTTTGATAAAATAGGTTGTCAGCCAATAAGTTCAGGAATTATTAGATGCTGGCGTAATTTCTAAAAGTTCTTTGACATCTGGAACTTCGCGCTTCCCTGGTCCACATGTTTCAGTCG
Source organism: Cerastis rubricosa (assembly GCA_949152445.1). Taxonomy (NCBI): domain Eukaryota; kingdom Metazoa; phylum Arthropoda; class Insecta; order Lepidoptera; family Noctuidae; genus Cerastis; species Cerastis rubricosa. The sequence continues at coordinate 11,246,324 of OX424548.1, read as the reverse complement.
AAAAGAAAGTGTGTTTAGTCGAAATGTCACTGTTGTCCGGTTAATGCTTTACGATGATCAAAGGGACGCAGGTGCCCCGTTTATGATGTTTTTTATGATGAAGTTGGTCGAAGGGACGCTGTTGTCCGGTCCGTACACTGGTATGTTCGAAGGGACCCAGTTGTCCGGTCCAAACGTTGGTATGGTCGAAGGGATAATGTCGTTCGGGCCATGCAGCTGGTAGCGGCTGGTAATAATAATAATAAAATATATTACTAAACTGACTAAACTGCGGTGTCCGTTATATTTAGTACGAAGGCTAAATGCTACAAAAGCGATCAGACTAGGGCGTCAGCCAGGGTGAATGCGTGGTGACTGGGGCGGTGGCGAGCGCGATTTTAGCCCTTTTTGATGCCTTATGCCTTCGATGATTTTTTTTTAAATGTATTTTCCCCGATTTCTCCGTGATTTCTGGTCCGATTTAAGTGATTCTTTTTTTATTTAGTGGAGAAAACTTGCGTGGTGGTAGTCTATTAGTTTCATTGACTTTGTTTTGGTATTTAATGAGTTATTCTCTATAATATACATTTTTCTTTCACATCTTTTTTAAGTATGTGTTATTTAATTCACATGTCGAAGTACTACATTGATGAAATGTGACATTATTATTTTAAATTGTTGATGTAATTTATGAAATTCAATTAATGTAATTTATTTTAGTGTATCATGTACTGTAATTGTGTAATATTTGTGCTTAAATTCTGATAAAAATTATTTGTTTATGAAAAAACAAAATAAAAAAAATGAATGATGTGCTAATAACTTCTGGTTACAGTGGGAAATTGATATTTGACAAGGATTTGTGTGACATAGGTACCACACCTAAAAAAAGCTAAAATAAAAACTTAAAACAAAAACAACCTGTTGTAGAAGTCAGGAAGCCACTCTATGTAAACAACTGGTAGTCAGCTTCATCTGGTTAGACTGGAAGCCGACCTCAACACAAAATCAAAATCAAAAGACATTTATTCAAATTAGGCTGATAATCAGCACTTTTTGAACGTCAAAATTACAAGAGACAGTCCCCCAAAACCCAGCCCTTCGCAGTTGAGAAAAAGCTTGACAGATAATGATGATTTCGCTCCCGCCTCCGCTCCCGCTTCTATTTCTCTCCCTGACCTAAGCCTAGATGCTGCAAAAGCGATGAGACTAGCAAATCAATTGTTTATCTAAATCTGTTCGGACGATGTAAATATAGTTTATTTAACAATATTGATGGGTGTGCAAGAATAGTTATTGCGCTCTGTGTTTATTTTGAGTCGTTATGTACTGTGTTGCTCATAAAGCTGCCAAACTAAAATGGGGCTGGGCAGGCCATTTCTGCCGGATGCCTGCAAAGCTGTAGGCCCTTTCACAACACTGGAGCCCTGAGACAGCTAGACGGGGTCGCGGCAGACCGAGAAGAAGATGGCGGGACGCCTTGGATGGCTTTCTCGTTAATTGGCGAGAAGAGGCAAAAAACAGAGAAAAGTGGAAGGAACGGGGGACGCCTTTGCTCAGGAGTGGGAAAGATCAGGCTAACTAAAAAAAATGTACTCTATTATTTATTGCTGACTAGGTTTTGTTAGTGGCTTTTTATATTGTCTGTTGTTGTCGGTATATGTATCTCTATTGCAGTAGTCACCTAAGGTCCCGCCAATAAATATTCATCATTTCACGTCCCAGGTGGGGACCTGGGACGCAAGTATATCGTATGAAATCTAGCCCAATATTGATGGACAATATTAGGTGAGATAAGGAGCTCGTGGCTAAATAATAACAGCCGGACGGGTCGATCTTTGAAGGTTAAGCCGTGCTTGCCGAGAATGGTCCGTGGATGGGTGACCATAATTACATACCGAGTTTCCTCCGTGCCTCGGAAAGCTCGTTAAGCCGTTGGTCCCAGCTGTCATTTGTCGTTACGAGTAGTCAGAAGCCAAAAGTCTGACATCGAGTCTTACCAAAGGGTATCGTATTACCTAGTTACTGGGTAGTAGAGGTCAGATAGGCAGTCGCTTTATGTAATATACTGGTACACAGCTGCATTCGGTTAGACTGGAAGCCAACTCCAAGATAGTTTGGGAAAAGGCTAGGCAGATGATGAATATTACGCTAGATTTCACAGGATGTACCTTTTAGAAGTTAGGGGTATGCCATAAACCAAAGAAAAAGACTGAAAATAGCTCATAATTATCTTTCGAGCAAACTTAGTTTTACATTATTGGTACATATCCAACCAACATCCCAAAAAATCAGTACAGTGCAGTTATTTGCGACCAACGATGTTTTGTTTTTTACTTTGTGTTTGGGATTTTTATTGCTCATTTTTCCTTATTTTATAGAAATCTTTTGACATCTTTTGAACGGTACAAAATGACGAGATTAAAGCGAAGTTAAAGGCATATATTATTTTAACAAGGATTAAATTATAGCTACAGAGAAATTTGTATCATTCTGCGACGCCGATTTAAAGGCAATTGTGAAAAATAACAGCACTGATGGACAATGTTTATAAACAAAAAACCGGCCAAGTGCGAGTCTTACTCGCACACAGGGTTCCATAGCCCCAAAAAATATTTTAAACTGTCATTCATTGGTTGGTAGTATTAGTTAGTAAACTTCCACTCAACCGCAAAACTAAATTGGTTTTTAATAGTATGTTAATGAAAAACAAAGTTACTGCTGCAGTTTTATGAAAAAGTCCCATATCTCAAAAACTAAACATCATATCTTATTGAAACCAATTTTCGTTGATAGTTTTTTTTACCTTCTTCAATCCTAAATATTTTCAGAATTTTCCTCTTCTTACTTTAGAAATTAGAGGGGGGGGGGGGAGGACACACATTTGTTTAAAAAAAAAATTGGTTTTCAGTTCTATGTATGGGGAACCCCAAAATGTATGTTTATTTTTTCTATTTTTGTGTGAAAATCTGAATGCGGTTCAGAGAATACATCTACTTACCAAGTTTCAACAATATAGTTCTTATAGTTTCGGAAAAAAGTGGCTGTGACATACGGACGGACAGACAGACAGACAGACATGACGAATCTATAAGGGTTCTGTTTTTTGCCATTTGGCTACGGAACCCTAAAAACATCGTCCATCAGTGCTGTTATTTCCCATTATATTTTTATAAAGAAAAAGTACACGGGTTATATCTTTTTATATTAATTATTTTTGCCTGAAGCCGAAAAATTAAGAATGACTCGTATAGTCAAATTCTTGTTTTTTTTTCTTTTCTTTATAATTGCTTAAATGAACCTTAGATGTTTTAAACAGAAACAATTACCCCAGGGCTTAGACTGGCAGCCATATATTTAGATAAAGATTCATTTATTTGCAAAACTGACTTTAAAACTGTCTTTCTTTTTACCCGACTGAGGAGGGTAATGTGTTCATCAGCCTTTATAATTATGTATGTTTGTTCCTTTGTGGCACTCTAGAGACGAAACACGTGGGCCGATTTTAATGATTCTTACGCCAAAATCATCATTCATCGTGCCCTTATCCCAACTCATTTGGGTTCAGCGCAACATGCGCAGCTTATTCTTCCTTACTTCTCCATGACTCGGCATCATTCTTTCGTCAATAGATTTGTCTTTAATCTTGCAAGTTACACCAAACACATGTCAGTATTCAATATGGCGACAACCAGATGCCATTATTGTCAAAAAATAAAAATTAAAAACGAAGTATGTTATACTAGCTGTCCGGCGCAACTTCGTTTGCGTCACATTTTCCCCGTTTTCGCAACATTTTTCATTGCTGCTCCACTCCTATTGGTCGTAGCGTGATGATATATAGCCTATAGCCTTCCTCAATAAATGGACTATATAACACTGAAAGCATTTTTCAAATCGGACCAGTAGTTTCGGAGCCTATTCAATGCAAACAAACCAACATACAAACAAACAAACAATCAAATCTTTCCTCTTTATAATATTAGTTTAGAAGTTTAGATAATGTGTATTTTGAAAAACATCTATAAGTTTCTCATATATTGTTTTTTTATTAGAAAAGTTGCTCCACAATAGGATTTTCTCCTGTATCGTGGGTGCGTTTACAAACATTTAAACTCACATACCTACACAAATAGTCAGACCCGGAACAACTATCTGTAGGCCTTACAAATATTTGCTCCGTGCGGGGATCGAACCCGCGTCACGCAGCGCAGCAGACAATCACTTAGCCACGGCACCACCCGTGCCGTCAATCATCAATCAATTATCATTTCAAATGCTCATTTACTAAGTGCCTGAAGAAATACCTAGATTCATCATCAGCCTAGTCTAGCCCACTTTCCAAGGCACGGAGGGAACTAGATATTTTATGATGAATGATTCACGAACCAACCGTGGCAGCAATTGCTTAACCTCTATGATCGATCCCTGCGGCTGTTATTATTTAGCCACGAGCTCCTCAAATACCTAAACCACCTACCTACCTACCACCACCAACCCCATCTACCTAAACTAGTTTTCGTTTCTTAATGGTAAACTATCATCTGCCTAGCCTTTTCCCAAACTATCTTGGGGTCGGCTTCCAGTCTAACCGGATGCAGCTGAGTACCAGTATTTTACATGAAGCGACTGCCTATCTGAACTCCACAACCCAGTAGCTAGGTAATACGGTACCCCTTGGTAAGACTGGATGTCAGACTTTACTTTTTTTTGATGTAAGAAAAACTGTTCTTTATTTGTTTTCGTCTGAGTATGATGTCTCATTTATATTTCTTTCTTTGTTTTAAATCAAGCTCAAAAAATAATAGGGTCGGTATTTTGTTTTTTCACGTCATTGCCGATAAATCCTTTGAATAGATTTCTTGTTGTTTTGTGAATATTCCTTCTGTGAACAACAAAACACAATCAGCTTGTCGTATTTTCTTTGAGAATTGCGATATGTTTGCGTATAGGAATCATTAAATTAGACTTTTGTATTAACCGTCGCGTTGTTCTAGTGGTCGGAAGCGTAACTGCTAAGCATGGGGTCCTATGTTCGATTCCCTGGTCGGGCAGGTTGTTATTGGGTGTTTCATTAGGAATGTCTCAGCATGGTCACGGAGTCTGGATTCGTGCTCCGTTGATGGTAAAAGACTCGACTCTATTAGATGGGACTTAAACATAACTGGGGAAATGTGTATTGGGTACACCTCTGACTAAACCTTCAGGGATTACAGCCGTGATATTATTTTTAAGAAACACGAAAATAGTCTAGTTAAATACAAGGTGTTGTTTTGCATCCTCGTCAAAAATCAGGAGGTTGTAACAAAAGACATAAATAATCAATTAAAATTACGGTAAATAGTTATTTATTAATAAACGCTGATTTGTTTGGTTGTTTAAGTTTGTCAGTATGTCAGAATAACCCCCATAATGTGGTTTAGGGAATAAGAAATGATCGAATAAATGTTTGAGATTGTTTGTTTGTGTGAAAGCGCGATTATAGGGCGAGGAACAGACAGGCCGCGTTTAAATCACGGGTTATTCACACTTTCCGATTTCCGTAAATAAGACAAAAAATAAAAATTATCTACCAATTTTATTATTGATTCGGGACGAGAATCATGAGCATAGTCACCTCCTTGAATTTGACGAGGTTGCAAAAAAACACCTTGTATATTCTCCAGTCAGCAAGACCCAACCGTTTCACCTGACTTACATTTAGCAACGTTGCTTGCCGTCGCCATTTTAATGACCACCATTAAATTTTTTGCTAATGTTACAAGACTCTGTTTTTAAACAAATTATTTAACGACACGCTAACGAGACTGTCTGAACCTAATAACTTTAGAAATCCAGTCAGCCTGTCTAAAATAATAATCCAGTTTACGAAACTGAAAATTTAAATCGAGCATCTTAATTACCGTACCGCCTGACACGCGAAGTAGAGCATACTCCCACGTGTACCTACTGTTAGAGGGAGAGGGAATATATTAGTTGTTCGCACTCTTCATTTGACTTGGGTGTACTTAGCTAGTACTCGAACATACCCTTTGTTGTGGTATAAGATGTCAGCGTTAGCGGGGTTAGATTATTTTTGTTGTTGATCACTGTCATTATCGTCTGCTTAGCCTTCTTCCATCTATGTTGGGGTCAGCTTCCAGTCTAACCGAATGCAGCTGTATTTTACATGGAGCGACTGCCTGTCTGATGCCACAACCTAATAAGTACTGGGTAATACGATACCACTTGGTAAGACTGGTGGTCAGACTTTCGGCCACTGCTACGTAATGACTGTCAAAGATCTACAGGTGACAGCCGGCACCAACTGCTTAACGTGCTTTCAGAGGCACGGAGGAAATTAGGTATGTAATGGGTGGTCACCCATCCACTGACCAACATAGGCAAGCCCGGCTTAGCCTGATGATCGACCAGACCGGCTGTTGTGTGTGTGTGTTGTTATTACTTATCCACGAGTTCCTCCTGTCAAATGAGTTAATACGCTCACCCGACAGACAGAAAAGAACGAAAAGAAAAAAACTGTAGGAGGGAAATTAGCGTCACATCCACGCAAAATGGCCGTCACTCAGCATAATGCTGTGACACATTGCAAGATGGAAACCCAGCGCTGGTCTTCAGCCCCAGCCGACATTGACGTGATGAGAATAGCCGATGCAGGAAAGCAAAAGGCTACTTAAAAACAAAACACAAACAAACCCAAGCCTATTTAAAGTTAAAAAAAAGAATCTGTACCAAAGAGTTTTGTTCGAATTAAGAGCGTTTACACCTTACGACATTTTTCATACAAACTTTCAAGCTCTTATTTTCGGAAAGGACTGAACCAATTTCAGTGAAACTTAATGCGCATAAGCAGGATACATAGGTCTAAAAAGTTACTTAAAAACATTTTTGAAATGTCTTTTCTTTAAATATTATTGGAAATTTATGTTTCTATAGATAATTATAATCGGTCTAATTTAGCTGTAACACTATTTTTCGAAAATATTTTTTGTAACTTTTTAGACCTATGTATCCTGCTTATGCGCAAGGAGTTAAATTAAAATCAGTTCAGTAATTTCGGAAAATAAGAACTTGAAAGTTTGTATGAAATTTCGTAGAGATTAAACGCTCTTTACCCCGCTTCAGCTTATAACTTACGTCCAAAATCACGGCCCCGTCTCTTTAAGTTACTAAAGTAAATATTAGTCTTCAATTTGCAGCGTTGTCTTTGTCTCTGGTTACTTTACCGAAGATATCTGGTGTTGTACAGTCGTAATGACTCGATGGACCGTTTATCAGCTTGAATAAGGGGTTGTACTATACGGGGTGGTTTTCGGATGTTGGGGGTGAATTTCTCAGTAGTACCCACGGAGTCTGGATTTGTGCCCTGTTAATGGCAATAGGCTCGCCCCCTATTAATACTTGGGACTTAAACATACCTAACTGGTGAAATGTGGGTGTACTATTAGGCATACTTCTGCCTAACGCTTCGGGAATAGGGGATAATACTGGATAAAGAAAACGAAATTATATTTTGTCCGTCAGACAGGTAATACAAAAATATTAGACACGTATTTTTTGTTTTATCAAAATATCAAAAAATCACTTAGTTAAAACTCATTGAAGTTGGAGAGTGGGGGCTCACTACGTCACAAGTAGGCATAAAATCACCTACAAGTGACGTCATGCGCCATTCCAACTCAATTTATCTCCGTAATTTTATGACCACGTGAAAAAAGAAAAAATACGTGTCCAATACTTTTCAATAATCTAACCGACAGACAAAGAAAAAAAAAATTGTGATCATCACCTATTATAAGCATGGTGTTACGGTATGTAAAAGCAAATATAGGTGCTCACATTCGCTACCAATCTAACTTCCCACGAAAAACAATAAGTTTTACACCGACAAACAAACTGTTCGCATAAGGCTAATTACACACGATGGCTGCGTTAGATGGATCACCTTAGTTGTACAACTCGCTTTACCTGCCATTCCTGGCAACTGGGCCAAAGTTCAACCAAACTTGCCAGAAATTATGGCAAAGGTGATTAGGAATGGTTTTTATTTTATGTAGGTATTGGTGTAGGAATAGCTTTTAGAAGGGAAAATAAAGTTTGCTACAAGTAAAAGTAGGTCGTGTTTGTATGTTTCGTAAAATTCTGCTTTGTGTCAGGGTTCCAATTAAAAATACATATACAATACAATCTATACAGTACGTCATGCTGCGTGCAGAGCTTGTTGAAAAATAATAACAGCTGCTCAGGTCGATTGTTAAGCAGTGTTACCCTAGGTTGGTCCGTGGATAGGTCACCGTCCATTAAAGCACTAGGAATTGGCGAAGGGCGGGCGTTTTGGGGGACTGTCTCTTGTAAACTTCGACGTTCAAAAAGTGACTATCAGCCTAATTTGAATAAATGACTTTTGATTTTGATTTTGTGTTGAGTTCGGCTTCCAGTCTAACCAGATGAAGCTGACTACACGTTGTTTACATACAGTGGCTTCCTGACTTCTACAACAGGTTGTTTTGTTTTAAGTTTTTATTTTAGCTTTTTTTAGGTGTGGTACCTATGTTACACAAATCCTTGTCAAATTTCAATTTCCGACTGTCATCATCATCAGCCTATAATGTCCCCACTGCTGGGACACAGGCCTCCTCTCTATGAGAGGGAGTGGGCTGTAATCCACCACGCGGGCCCAGTGCGGGTTGGTAGATGTCACATGTCTTCGAATTTATAGTTCTAGGACATGCCGGTTTCCTCACGATGTTTTCCTTCACCGTTTTTGAGGGCAGCGGTGATGAAATAAATTACACAAAGTAATGCGCCTGCCTGGGTTTGAACCAACGGCTTACTGCTCGTAAGTCGGGGCTACCACCACTGGGCCACCGTGCTCCGTCAGACAGGTAATACAAAAATATTAGACACGTTTTCCTTGTTTTATCAAAATATCAAAAAATTACTTAGTTAAAACTCATTAAAGTTGGAGAGTGGGGGCTCACTACGTCACAAGTAGGTATAAAAATTACCTACAAGTGACGCCATGCGCCATTTCAACTCAATATATCTCCGTAATTTTATGACCACGTGAAAAAAGAAAAAATACGTGTCCCATACTTTTCAATAATCTACCCGACGGACGAAGGAAAAAAAATAGTGATCATCCCAAATTCGCGCGCGCGTGCTTCTGTGATCTATCAGCTGTTAGACGCGTGACGCCGTTCTATCTCATAACTATCGTACTGTGCTACAGTGGGTAGGCAGAGCACCCACAGCTCGAAACCCCGAATATAATTTGGCTGTTGTGTTATTTCGACAAAAGTGAATGAGCAAAAAAAAATGTTTCTTTGAGAAAGCTGCCCGCTATCACGAGCACAATCACGTGTCTAAGTATCGGCCACTATATAGGCTATACCACATGCATTCGCATGAAAACGTGGAACTCTCTGTGACGTCATTTCACGAGGTTGCCCGATGTTACCCGAAGTTTCACGAAGTCAGCTACAGGGAGTAGTCGTTCAGATCGTAGAGTTCCGATAGCATACGGTACATGTAGGATGGAGAACTGCCACCTAGATTAGTGATGAACAGGGTGATGTTATCCGGCGGCGCGAAGTCGTACATCGGGGCGTAGACATGCATATTCTCGTTTGCGATCTCATGGCGTTCGTAAGGCAAGGCAGTGTACGGCGCTGCGTACGAGTTGAAGTGGCTGAAGTCGTGTACTGGAGACAACTTGTTTAAAGGTGCCAGGGCCAATACCGGCACACAGTAATGTCTGGCCGCCTGCGTGACAGCGTGCTGACCAGCCTCGGCCAACACGGCGCCGCCTCCGATCGCCGCTTTCCGACTAACTAGAAGTTATTAGCACATAATTCAATTTATTTATTTATTTTGTTTATTCATAAACAAATATTTTTTTTCAGAATTTAAGCACAAATATTACACAATAACAGTAAATTATTAACATAAATTACTTCAACAATTTAAAAGAATAAATTCACATTTTATCAATGTAGTATTTCGAATTTTTCCAATTACATACCGAGTTTCCACGAAAGCACGTTACGCCGTTTTTCCCGGCTGTCATTTGTAGATCTTTGGTAGCCATTACAGATAGCCAGTGGCCTGAAAGTTTGACAACCAGTCTTACCAAGGGGTATCGTATTAGCCAGAACTAACTGGGTTGTGGAGGTGAGATAGGCAGTCGCTCCATGTGAAATACTGGTATTCAGCTGAATCCGGTTAGACTGGAAGCCGACTTCAACATAGTTGGGAAAACCTAGGTAGATGATAACGCCATGCTGCATAAATAGTGTTAAGAATCTGAAGACGAAATGATCTGGTAGAGAACCAAAGTTTTCGACGTAGGTCACAGAATAAGCAGGCTGAAATGGCAAAAGGCTGGACATATTAGCCGTAGAACCGATGACCGTTGGAGTCGACGTGTTCTTGAGTGGATACTGCGAATCGCCAAGCGTAAGGTGGGACGCCGATTATCTCCACAGGGTTGCTGGTGGCCACCATCCGTCCATCTTATGACGACAGGCCATGTCGACAGCGCGTTCGTGTTCCACGCGCGCCTCAATGAGATGTCAGCAAACCGGAAGGGGTTCGAGAGGGCCGATGCCTGCCAGGGCTGCGGGACTGTTTTAAAGAGATACCGTGGCCCTGAAACACAAAGGGGTAAGAACAAACATGGATGAGTTGTCAGTACAAGTCTGACACTCCCTCCCGCTCCGCCCAGAGCGGGGGGGGGGGTCATTTGATGAGATACCACCCTAAAAAAAAAGGTAGCAACTGGATGAAAGTTGCCAAGAATCGAGCTGATGATGAAATGGTGATGATCAATACTGTATGACCAATGAATAGATCTCAAAGTACGAATTAAGGATATAGTAGTACGATTTGGGATGAATGATCTTAAATCGTACTTTTTTTAATTTTTTTTTAAATTGTTTATTTTTTTTGTAGTTTTTAAGTTTTATGTTAAATTTGATTATAGAAACAATAAAGCATTTAGCAAACAAAAATTGCTTTTAATTAATCCTAATTTATCTTTCCTAATTTCTTAAATATGATGGTTTTCTCTTAAGGGGTACGAATACGACAGACTGTGCCGACGGCGCGTTCGTGTTCCACGCGCGCCTCAAGGAGATGTCAGCAAATCGGAAGGGGTCCGAGAGGGCCGATGCCTGCCAGGGCTGCGGGTTGTTCGAAAGAGATACCGTGCCCCTGGAATGCAAAGGGCTAAGAAGGAACATGGATGGGTTTTAGTCAGTCAAGTCTGACACTCCCTTCCGCTCCGCCCAGAGCGGAAGAAGTCATTTGATGATTTCCCATCCTAAAAAAAAAAAAAAAAAGGGGTACGAATTAGGCAAGTTTACCCTATCATTGAAATTCACTAGCCTGTAAAACGTCCAATAGTATTCGTACATTAATGTGAGTGACGTGGCAGATAAGGGTCAACCTATTTAGGGAACATTAGACCCAAGGGAACAGTCATTTGCAGGGTTGAGTGTTAAAGTACCTTTATTTGTTTTCATTGTGACGTAATATAGGTATTTGAGAAGTTATATGTGGAGGTGTCAAGAAACTCCTCCTCAACGCTGTCAGCTGGTAATGTGCCAAAGACTGTGCACCCAACACTCACTTTGACTGGCAGCATTGCCATGTTGTATGGCAATACTTAGCCTCTAGCCTAAGTAAAACCCAGCCCTTTCATCAATCATGGGAAGCATCGGTCATGGGAAGCGTCAACTAGGCGTTTGGAAATTTCGTTAAGGAGGAGTTTTTTGACGCCCTTTTATAGTTTATTTTTATTTTAGATATTGCATTTATCAGTTTGTTAACCCTATCAATATAGGTTTTTGAGAAGTTATATGTAAGTTTTGTTCAATTTTGATGGATGGAGAGAGAGGAAGACCAAAGAAGCGATAATGTATCGTGTGAGGCATGATATGAAAGAAAAAGGAGTAAATGATTGTGTGACGGTTAACAGAGCAGAATGGAAGAAAACACGTTTTGCCGACCACCAGTAACATGGGACGAGGGCAGAAAGATTTTGATAGTACAACTCGACCAAACTAAGTTTGCACCTCGCAAATTTTTTGTGCATATTTTTATGTACCTTTGTATAATCATCATCATCATCATTTCAACCGAAAGACGTCCACTGCTGGACATAGGCCTCTCCCAACGCCACATTGACCTAAGGGGGGTTTTGCCATAATCGCCACGCTTGGCAGGCGGTTAGGCGATCGCGGTACGGTTGTTACAAAGCACAGAGTACGCTGCTGCCCATTCTCTGGTCCCTTAGTCGTCTCTTACGACATCCACAGGAAGATATGGGATGGTGCTAATCTTTACGTCCGACACCATACAGAACTTTGTATAATATAATGTTAAAAACAATAAATGCAAAGTCAAATCTAACACATTTGTTTACTTTTTTAAAGTCATAGCGAATCCTTTTTTGCAGACAGTACCTAAGCATCAGTGTGACATAATCGACGCGAGGTGTAGACTTAGCTTGGTAGAGTAGTAATGTTCGATTCCCATACCTGAATATATTTAAGAAAACGAATTATAGTTCTGTGCAAAACAAATAAAGTCCTAGAAATTGTTTAGAGCGTTTACGCGTTACGACATTTCATACCAACTTTCAAGTCCTTATTTTCCGAAATAACTGACGAGTTTTAATGAAACTTTATACACACAAGCAGGATACATAGGTATAAAAAGTGACTAAAAACATTTTCGAAGAATAATGTTACACCTAAATTAGACCGATTATAAATTTTCTATAGAAACAAAAATTTCCAATTATCTTAGGAAATCTCCAAACGCTTAGTTGACGCTTCACGTGACCCAAGGGCTGGCTTTTACTTTGGCCAGAGGTTAAGTATTGCCATACAACGTGGCAATGATGCCAGTCTCTTGGGCACATTACCAGCTGACAGCGTTGGTGAGGAGTTTTTTGACGCCCTTTTATAGTTTACTCTTATTTTAGTTATTTAATTTATTGGTTTTTTAATCCTTGTATATAGTAGATATTTTTGTTCATTAATAAATAGCATACATATTTATTATATATATTATCTTTTTTTTTAAAGGACATTTCAACAAAGCTTTTTAGTAACTTTTTAGACATACTTAACCATCATAGGCGTATTAAGTTTCATTAAAATCGCCTTAGTCATTTCGGAAAATAAGGACTTGAAAGTTGGTATGAAATGCCGTAAGGTGTATACGCTCATAACAAAATCCATATTAATTAATATTTTTGTAATAACTTTACCCGGACGAAGGTCTCCTTTTGCTTCCTGTCCCGGGCACAGCTAGTAACTTTAATAAAACAAAACAAACATATAAAGCAATAATCATTTTAATTGAAAACCAGAGAATTGTGTTCAAAATTTCTGAAAATCGAAAAGCAATAACCCAATAGCTTTGAGTGGACTTGTTTGTTCCGGGTATACTGAACTACGGAAATTCCCAAGTAGATAAATAAAAAGAGAATTTTATTGAAGTCATAGTAATAACATAACTTCTGCTGGAAGGATGAACGAACTGTGTGAAGAATGATATGGGTAGAAATAAAATGACGGCTGCACGCGTAGCATGACCACTGTAGAAACGAGTTTTGACTACGGAGGAAACGACATACTAACATATAAATAAAATATAAAAAATATAAAAAGTATTTATTTCACAAAAAACATAGCACTTTGCACTGTTAACATTGTTTGAAAATATTTACATTATGATGCAATAGTAGACTCTATCTTTTAAACTAGGACTAGCCTGTATCTTAAAAGATAGGGTTCGGCCAAATAAATGCGGGTAATATTTGCAACAAAAATAAGTGAAAATAGTGACAATGGTTTGTACTAACAGTCGACAGAAAAAAAAAAAAATTAAAAAATTTAACTTTAAAATAAAAACAAAAAGAAAAACTAATCTTAGTAACACAAAAGGGTGTGAATGACAGCTGCCATGCTTGTGTATGTAAGTATATATGTCGGAGGTATGTGTGGGGATGAGTGTGTATGTGTGTGTGTGTGTTATTCCGTGAATGTGAGTATGTGTGAACCTGTAACAGTATGTATGTTGGATATAAATTGTGTGATGTGATCTGTACGTATGTATGTGATATTCTAAATTAAGAGATGTAAGTTAGCAGAATCTCTGTTTCCACATAGTCCTGCTTTAATAGCCATTGAGTTATTTTATTCTTTAACGTGTATCTATTTAAATCCAGTATGTTCAGTTTTTTATGCAGGTTTTTATATATATATTTACTTAATACGTAAAATTGGTGTTGGGCAAAGGAGGTTTTATGTTTAACGCCTGACGGGATATTGGTACGCTTTTTAGGGTCTGATTTGGGCATGGATCTGTGAGTTCTGAGGACGGACTGCAGAATGAATAGTTGTCTAACAGTTAAGACCTTACAGTCCTCGTAGAGTTGTTTAGTTGGATATCTGTATGGTTTTTTGCACATTACCTTTAGTACAGCTCTTTGAGCTCTCTCAGCTCTTAGCAAGTTGATTTTTGAAGCACCACCCCACGCAGTGATACAGTATCCAATTATAGACTGGCACAGTGCAAAGTACACCATCCTCAGAGTGCCCATATCCGCTGGTTCTCTTAGCGATTTGAAGACGTAAATGAGCCGCAACATTCTGGCTGTTATCATATCGAGCTGTTTGTCCCATTTAAGGCATTCATCAATATGCAAACCTAGGTACTTGACACTATCGCGTCTGACCAGTGTGGGGCATGAACATGTATCTGTTGAACTCTGGCATGAGTGAGCAATTATTGAAAAGTATTTAGGGGGCATGGTATTTCGCCGGATTGCGAAAGGAATGTAACAGGTTTTATCTAAGTTAAGGGTTAGGAGGCTATGGTGAAACCAGCTCATAATCTGCCTTAGAGCTTTTTCTGCCATGGTTTTAACCATACCCCACGTAGGTCCATGGATGAGGATTGCTGTGTCATCGGCATATGCGTAGATCTTGCAGTTAGGGAGCATCATTCTGCAGAGATCATTCATGTAAATTAGGAACAAGGTGGGCCCTAGTATGCTTCCCTGGGGCACGCCGTAGGTTGCAGTTTCTTCATCACTGAGGTAATCACCTATTTTAACTAGCTGAGAGCGATTTTTAAGATAGCTTTTAAACATTTCTAGTGCTGTGCCTCTTACCCCTAGACGCTCCATTCTTGCTATGAGTTTGGGCACAGAAACTGTGTCGAAGGCCTTCGACAGGTCTAGAAATATGCCTAGACATTTAGACCCACCATCAAGTTCCTTAGCCACAGATTGAGTAAGGTCCAAAACAGCATCCTCCGTCGATACCCCAGCTTTGAAACCATACTGGTTTTCCGCGATGATGCGATGCTTAATCAAGAAGCTTTTGAGTTGCTTATTGAGAAGCTTCTCCAGTATCTTTGAAATTGATGGTAGGATTGAGATTGGCCGGTAGTTATTCACACAGTCTCTGTTCCCGGATTTGTATATTGGAAGGATGATAGCCTTTTTGAGTGCTTCTGGAAAAGTTCCTGTCTGAATGCATGCATGAATATATACAAACATACAAACTAAATAACTAAAATAACAATAAACTATAAAAGGGCGTCAAAAAAACTCCTCCCCAACGCTGTCAGCTGGTTTAATGTGCCCAAGAGACTGGCAGCATTGCCACGTTGTATGGCAATACTTAGCCTCTGGCCAATGTAAAAGCCAGCACTTGGGTCACGGGAAGCATCAACTAGGCGTTTTGAAATTTTCTTAAAATATTTCTGAGCACTCGGACCCCACGACCCCAGAGTTTCAACCCAAACGGCTCGAAAATATAGTTACCACAAAGGTATATTTACGCCGCTTGAGGTTCTCCGCTGGCGCAGCGGGGAACCTCAAGCCAGCACAGTAGGCTGAGCTTGGAAGATGTGATGGCGCAAGACTATCCATGTCACGCTCTACTTGATCGTATTTTTCCGTTCCATAACGGTCTTGATAAAAATGATTCTTATAGCAAATTTCACCAATAATACAGGTGTTATTGCGTTTTACTATCTAGATTTTTTCAGTAGCAGCGACAAAGTCTGTATTTGTGCCCATCATCATCATCATCATTTCAGCCGAAAGACGTCTACTCCTGGACATAGGCCTGCCTCAAAATGGGTTTTGCCATAATCGCCACGCTTGACAGGCGGGTTGGCGATCGCAGTACGGTTGTTGCAAAAGCACAGAGAACGCTGCTGCCCGTACCTGCTCTGGCAAGTCCCTTAGTCGCCTCTTACGACACCCACGGGAAGAACGAACACCCCTCAATTGATTTGTTTGCAAGCTCCCTTACGACAATTAGTACAGCCTTATCTAAAAACTTTGTCTGATAAACGATGAATTCCAATAGTGATTGTTCCTGTGCCTGTGCAGGTACTTAATTTAATATCGCACCTAATTTAATGTTAAGTTTATTCTTATACTTTGTTTCCTAAAATTATGCGTAGTGTTTATTATGTTAATATAAAATATTGTGCAACAAAAATGTTTACTTCTAACTGTGCAGGCTTGTAAATAGCTTGTCGTTGTTACATCATTATTACTTCTGTATTGTTAGTTGTAAGCCACACAAACTCAATAAAATAAAAATAAATAAAATAAAATAATCTTCGACATTCGCGGGCGAAGCCGTAGCATAAGCTAGTCAAAACCAACTCTTCGTGTAATCGAGCTCCTTTCATGCCAGTCGCAGTACAATATTCTTAATTCGAAAATGTATTTTGATATTGCTTGGTGAGAACAAAAGATATTGTTAAGTAAGATAGTTATCTGTCCCTACCAAGTTTTGGTTAAGTAAGATATCGATTATTTGAGGTATCTTGAAAGTTTTAGAATCCGTTTTGTAAGCATAAACATGGACGCTACTGGAAGTTCCAAATTTGTCGCCAAATTTTGGGCTGAATCAATTTAGCTTCTCATCGACACGCTAAGAAAATGCGTAAATTTAAAAATAATCAGTATTTTGTTCCCACTGTTGGTACGCAGGCCTTCTCTCTTTGAGAGTATGTGGGCTGTAATCCACCACGCTGACCGTGCTGGTAGATACTTTAAATGGCACATACTTTAAATTAGACGAGTTCTTGTCCCTATCTTGCATTTCTACTTTGATAGTTGTGAGACAAAAAGAGTTAAAAGCCATTTTAAATTACGTACCTAACTAATTAAATATCAACCTATTTTAAAAAGCATACCCACGACCACGTACATAAAACTTCTCCCTTTATTCAATTCGGATAAAAATAATTGGGCTGAATCGCAAAATTGCCAAAGAATTACTTGAATCGAGCCCCCACTCCAACTTTAATGCGTTTTAACTTAGTATTTTTTTGTTAATTTGATAAAACAAGAAATGCGGGTCCAATATTTTTGTATTGCCTGACTGACGGACAAAATAGAATTTTGTTTTCTTTACCCAGTCATCATCCCTTATCTATTTTACCTTTAAAACCCAAAGATCTCTAGTTATTTTCAAACTAAAATCAGTGTATCGTACCGCAGACTAATCTAATGCTATTCTGTTTTATTACAGGTAATTAAAGCCAATCCTGTCTGGTGGAGGTGAGGTCCATGCCCCGAGAATAGACAATACATAGACAAGGTAGACCGTAGACGGTAGTAAAATGTACAGTCCTTTCATAATTATTTTACCTTTGACGACAACAACCCAAAAACAACCTTATTGCAATCAGAATAAAGATCACAGTAATTTGACTGCCTCGTTGGGCAAGCAGTGACTGCTGAGCATGAGGTCCTGGGTTCGATTCCCTAAACTATTACTGGGTTTTTACAAACGGAGTTTTTCAGTAGAAACCACGGAGTCTAACTTGAACATCACTGGAAAAAATTAACTGCTAGATAAATCTCTGGCACTCTCGTCAGGGATTTCAGGAGTTATTATATTTTATATATTATAAACGTTAATATAATTTGACATTTCTGAGGTAAAGTTACTGTGACTGGACTGTACTGTGTTTTCTTTTTGCTTCTCGTCATAAACGTTTAAAGGGTTTCGTAAAAAGGTTGACGATCTCTTTGGTTTTAAAAAGATAGTGAAGGTAGGTAGTTTGTCTGGAAAAGATACCGTCTCTGGAAATTGAAAATGTGTTAATAAAACCCTGTTTAAAAGTGAGAGGCCAGTGCGATTTTTCTTGCATTTAAGTTTTCCATTTTCATTGATGGGGGATGTTAAGTGATGTGTTCCAATTATTTATCTTTTCAAATATCAAGGCATTTCAAGTTTTACTAGGTGCAACATACAGCCGTATCCAAGCTAGTAAAAGTAAATACTTGAGTTTAAGTAATTACTTTCTTACTTTTTTTAAGCAATAGACAAGAATTTAAACGAAGTTAGAACCGTCAACGAAAGCAAAGCTACGAATTCTAACCTTTGACTAACTCGTAACCAGTTATCATCATCATCATCATTTGAGCCGAAAGACGTCCACTGCTTGGCCTCTCCCAAGTGTCACTACATTGGCCGGTCCCTTGCGACGTCCACAGCTGGACACAGGCCTCCCCCAAGTGTCGCCACATTGAACGGTCCCGTAAGACTCGCATCCAGCGGATCCCGGCAACCTTGACCATCGGTCCACCTAGTGGGAGGCCTTCCAAAGCATGGTCTTCTGGTTTGCGGTCGCCATTCCAGAACTTTTCGGCCCCATCTGTTCTGCTAGCAGTGTCTGCCCGGCCCACCGCCACTTAAGTTTGGCAATTCTTCGGGCTACGTCTGTAACCTTGCAGATGTCCTTATTTCTGATTTGATCACGCAAGCAAACTCCGAGCATAGCCCTCTCCATTGCCCTTTGAGTTACTTTTAAGCCTTTTGATGAGGCTCATTGTGAGCGAGCACTAGTTAAGCACTTCAAGCAATTATTAAAATACAGAAAAAAATCGTATCACATTTACTCAAGTAATCACTTTGACTTGTTTATATATATGGGTGTAGTGTTTACTTCTAAACTAAGACGAGCCCTTAGATTAGTCTTTTTTTTAAATATTAATTTGCCTTACAATTATTTGACAACTAACCCATTTCATACAGGTGTTTCATTACCATTTTTAGGGTTCCGTACCCAAAGGGTCAAACGGGACCCTATTACTGAGACTTCGCTGTCCGTCTGTCACCAGGCTGTATGAATCATGAACCGTGATAGTTAACCAGTTGAAATTTCTACTGATTATGTATTTCTGTTGCCGCTATGACAACAAATACTAAAAACAGAATAAAATAAATATTTAAGGGGGCTACTACACAAAAAAGTGATTTTTTTGCTTGTCTGTTGTTTTACAACAAGGCAAGTAATCATCATCAGCCTATAGCAAACCACAGCTTCATTTTTAGTTTTTAAAACGTTACTCGACACGAGGAATTTCTCCTTTAGCGTGGGTGCGTTTACAATTGTTTAAACTCACATACACAAACAGCCAGACCCGGAACAACTATCTTTGGGCCTTACAAATATTTGTTGCGTGCGGGGATAGAACCCGCGAGACGTAGCGTCGCAGTCAATCGCTTAACCACTACGCCAAACGTGCCGTCAAACTGGTGCCGCTTAACAGCACCCCAACTTCCCTGTAGAGATCATCGCTCCATCTAGCCTGAAGGCATTAAATCTTACAATTATTTATTGGTTTTCCATTTCTTTCAAATCAAATCAAATAAAAATTGTTTTATTGTATAGGTACTAGTTGTCCCGCGCAACTTCGTCTGCGTCACATTTCCCCGTTTTTGCAACAATTTTCATTGCCACTCTGCTCCTATTGGTCGTAGCGTGATGATATATAACCTATATCCTCGATAAATGGGCTATCTAAAACTGAAAGAATTTTTCAAATCGGACTCGTAGTTCCTGAGATTAGCGCGTTCAAGCAAATAAACAAACTCTTCAGCTTTATTATTAGTCTATATATAGATAGACCTACATGGGCTGTTATAAAACGTCGACAAAAGGTGCGCGGTTTGGGTTGGTCGTTTCCTATGGAGAAGAACTGGCAAGAAACTCCATGGTTACTCTTTTAAAATCAATTGGTATTACAATATTTGAATTTTGCAGCGTTAAGTATGGGAGGACAGCGCTTAGGCCCGACAATAAGTCGTTTCTTTCCTTCTTAGTCATCACAGCTCTTCAAAACCCTTATTTCACCCAACTCCATACCCAATTCAACTTTCTACTCCAGCGACTTCAAACATGTCCCTACTCCCGTATCATTTGACGTCTCGTTACTATGACCACACTTTCGGTGATCTCGATATGACATTTTGATTAGGTATTCCGATAAAATATAGGGTTTACTGTATTACGTTCATACATAGCTTTCTATCAGAAACGATTGAGATTGAAAGGGGAAACATTTTCTACAAAAAAAAATAAGTGAACACACTAAACTGCATGTGATTAACATCATTATCGCAAAAAAACAACTGTCCCACAATACAGTGCATGTGATTAACATCATCATCATCATCATTCATCTTCATTTCAGCCCAAAAAACGTCCACTGCTGGACATAGGCCTCCCCCAAGTGTCGCCACATTGACATTTGGAGGGTTTTGCCATAATCGCCACGCTTGGCAGGCGGGTTGGCGATCGCAGTACGGTTGTAACAAAAGCACAGAGAACGCTGCTGCCCATTCTCTGGCAAATTCCTTAGTTGCCTCTTACGACACTCACGGGAAGATAGGGGAGTGTGCTATTCTTCACGTCCGACACCGTACAGAGCATTAACATCATAATCGCATAAAAAACAACTGTCCCACACTTACTAGCTATATTCTATTCCCACCATGACTCCATGAATTCTTTTTATTTCCATCAGGTATTTCTCAGTAACAGCCACGGAGTCTAGTTTTGTGCCCGGTTGATGGCAAGAGGGTCGCACCCTATAACATGGGGCTTATACATAACTGGTGAAATGTGGGTGTACTATTATGATGGACACCTCTGCCTAACCCTTCGGGGACTATAAGCGTGATTTTATGATGTTTCTGTCGCACACAAATCATTGAAAACGAAAAATCTGTTCAGTTTGCCATTCTGTTAATACGTGTAATTATAATTGTAAGTGTTACATGTTGAATTGGTAACAGAATCAAATATGTAACACTTTTAAATGTGTTTTCAACCGTTACATATCTATCTGTAACAGATATAAAAGTGTTAACAGTGTTAATAAGTGTAACAGGTAAACGCAGCGTACTAAAGCTATAATTGATTATTTCAGTTACACATATTAACACTTATTAACACATATAAAAGGTTACAGTTTGATTCGGTAACATTATTGTATCAATTACGTTTAAAAGTGTTTTTCTGTTAAAACTGTTTTAAAAAACATTGTTAAAAACACTTATTACGGTTACAGTTTGAGTCCCTGCTGATACACCCTTAAATATGGCGACACTTTTCTGATACACGCAGTAGAAGCGTGATCATAAGTAAGTTGACCACACGATGGCCGACCTCGATACAATACTTGATTATTCCGATATGTAGGTTATCGACAAATTCACTGCGTCCCGATAGCCGTCATAAAAGAAGCCGTTCGCTCGTCAGTTATTGTGTAGGGTGGCAATGAGTTACGATTTTTGTGGAATAAAGTTGGGACTATCTATTGGGGGGACGCAAGAAAAATACAGGGAAGAATTTGGGAAAAGGCTTTGATCACCAGAGGGAACATCACGGGTAGGGAAAAAGAAAGTTGACCTATTAGTCAACTTCTTTTTTCAAAAAATATAGAACCTAAAGAACACACACAATATATTTATATTGTTCTATATTTTATTTCACTACATGAATAATGTGCATAAAAAAGAGATCGTAATCTAATAACAAAATTGACCAATAAATTTAAGACCTTATGTTATCCCAAGATTTGCTCACAATTTTCTTTCATCATCATCATCAGCCTATAATGTTTCCACTGCTGGGACACAGGTTTCCTCCCTATGATAGGGAGTGGGCTGTAATCCACCACGCGGACCCAGTGCGGGTTGGTAGATGTCACATGTTCTCGAATTTTTAGTTCAAGGATATGCCGGTTTCCTCACGATGTTTTCATTCACCGTTTTTGAGAGCAGCGGTGATGAAATAAATTACACAAAGTAATGCACCTGCCTATGTTCAAACCCACGGCTTACTGCTCGTAAGTCGGGGCTGCCACTACTGGGCCACCGCTGCTCATTTTTCTTTACTTTATTGTTATAGTTTTAATACTATGTGTGTTCTATAAGATAAACTTGGAAATTGCATACCATAACAACATGTTTAGCGTAATTGATCATTGCCTGAACTTAAACTTACAACTTGGTGCTTTAAAAGCATACAAAGACGTCTTCAATAAATTCAACCTGCTTCATTATCATCTGTCTAGACTTTTCGCAAATATGTTAGGGTCAGCTTCCAGCCTAACCGTATGCAGCTGAATGCCAGTTTTTTACATGGGTATTTTGGGATGACCACAACCCAGTTAGAACAGGGTTATACAATGCCCCTTGGTAAGACTGTTTGTCAGACTTTCGGGCCAGTGATTACCTGTTACGACTGTCAAAGATCTACAAATGGTAGCCGCGACCAACGGCTTAACTTACTTTCTGAGGCGCGCAGACAACTCTGTTCACGGACCAATCTATGAAGCACGGCTTAACCTAAAGATCGTTCCAAGTGGCTGTTTTTATTTAGCCACGAGTTCCTCCAAGCCTTCAACTCATCCTGCTTTTCTAATCAAAAAACCTGCTGCCCAAATGAAGTCCCTATTAATTAGCGATAAAAACACTCCTCCCAACAATAAAACTAAATGATCATGAATTAATAGGAAGGAGAGATACTAGGTACAGGCAAACGGGATTCCTCCATTGTGAACGTTTCCGGCGTCAGTCTGTGACCGCCTTTGTTTAGTAGAAATTATCTTTGATGTACAGTTTATTGCACAATGGTAGGTTTCTGTTTGGGTTTGGAGTGAACTGAGATAATTGAGAGGGTTTAAATAGGGAGTTATTTTGATGGTATAACGTTTTAGGACTAGATAATAACCATGATATTATTGCTCTTCGGTGTAAAGGTCGCTAGCGATACTGTTGGGCATGAGGTACGGTGTTTGATTTCCAAGCCGCGCAAAGTCATATTATAAGAAAAGTTAAAGTTAGTTTTAAGTTTTATTTCCATCAGAAAAGTCTATAGAGATGATAATGAAGCAGGTTGAATTTATTGATGACGTCTTTGTATGCTTTTAAAGCACCAAGTTGTAAGTTTAAGTTCAGGCAATGATCAATTATGCTAAACATGTTGTTATGGTATGCAATTTCCAAGTTTATCTTATAGAACACACATAGTTTTAAAACTATAACAATAAATTAAAGAAAAATGAGCAGCGGTAGCTCCGACTTATGAGCAGTAAGCCATGGGTTCGAACCTAGGCAGACGCATTACTTTGTGTAATTTATTTCGTCACCACTGCTCTCAAAAACGGTGAACGAAAACATCGTGAGGAAACCGGCATGTCCTTGAACTAAAAATTCGAGGACATGAGACATCTACCAACCCGCACTGGGCCCGCGTGGTGGATTACAGCCCACTCCCTCTCATAGAGAGGAGGCCTGTGTCCCAGCAGTGGAAACATTATAGGCAGATAATGATGATGAAAGAAAATTGTGAGCAAATCTTGGGATAACACATGGTCTTAATTTGATTGGTCAATTTTGTTATTAGAATAGGATCTCTTTTTAGGCACATTATTCATGAAGTGAAACAAAATATATAACAATATAAATATATTGTGTGCGTTCTTTCTTTTTCCAGGCCGCGCAAAGTCATATTATAAGAAAAGTTAAAGTTAGTTTTAAGTTTTATTTCCATCAGGAATTTCTCAGATATTATTTTTAGACTCTCCTCCTCTAACATAGGACCACCTCAAAACTTCGTGAAGCACCAAGTACACCCTCCCGATATTGATCTGCTGTGGCTGGAAAGCTTTAAATCGATTGCTTACCCAAGTAGGCCTTTGCAAACGTAATCTGGCAAAATGGGTATTATTCAACCCGAGCGAGTGCGGTGCTGCGGATCAAACTGTTCCCCACCTGCTGGAGTGTCCCAAGTGTCCGTTTACCTGCACTCTTGACGACCTACATAACGCCTTGATGCTGCAGTAAACGTAGCTGCCTACTGGGCCCAAATCATATAACAAAAACGTATCATCGATACGACAAGAAGAAGAATAGGACTTAAGAGCGTTTACCCCCAAGGGCATTTCATACAAACTTTCAAGTCAATATTTTCCGAAATGAATGAACGGATTTTAATGAAACTTCATACTTATAAGCAGGATACATAGGTCTAAAAAGTTATTTAAAAACATTTTCGAAATGTCTTGTTAAAGAAAAGATAGTTGGAAATTTATGTTTCTATGCATAATTTATTTATAATCTTTCTAATTTAGCTGTAACACTATTTTTCGAAAATGTTTTTAGTAACTTTTAGACCTATGTATCGTGCTTATGCGTATGAAGTTTGATTAAAATCGGTTCAGTAATTTTGGAAGATGAGACCTTGAAAGTTAAAATGAAAGAAAGTAGAAAGAAAAATGTCTTGAGCCGTAAACGCCCTTAAAAATAACTGGTGATAATTGGGTGTACTATCTATTGGTTTCACCTCTACCTAACAGTTTCCGGAATTACAGACGTGATGTTTTGAAATTAAAGTTGAAAGTTTTTCACTACGGTCTTCTTCACAGAAAACATGAAAGTTTTCTTGGCATATTCACGGTTCGATCACAGATATTTAAATTAATTAATCCTTGGATCAACAAAGAGTTGTTAATACTTTGGATACTAGCAGATTGAAGTAACCCCTCGCTCCAACTATTATGTTCAAAAGCCCAAAGTTCAAGTATTGTGATTAACAAACTTTGAGCAAAGCATACTTGTTCAGTTGAAAGGTTAATATCTGAAGCTAAGCTTCGTTTCACTGCTGTATTGTTAACTGACAGAAATTGATGCGCGGGGGTATTGTTAGCTCAGTAGATATAACTTTTTAGTATAATGAATTAAGAAAGTAAAGGAAACTTGACTTCCAATAAAGTTAATAAAAAAAAAGATCTGTGTGTTGGGCAAACAGATCTCAGGTGTTTAGATGATGATAAAAAAAACGCGAGGACATAACGTTTTCGTGCTTCATTCGTCTTTTTTTAAGCACACATCTCTATGCATATGGAAATAAAGAAAATACTCGTACATTTCTTTACATGACGTATAACAAAAACATTAAAAGCATACCTAACAACGATACCGATGGCAAAATGGCCTTAAATACTACTTCTATGTCAATTTTTAAAAAATGACTGCATCTGGCTTTTAAAAATAGTCTTCGCAAAATTTTACTCAGGACTGTCCCAAGTTTGTCCTGAAAGTGTCGTCACACGAGTACACGAGTCATCTCCTCAAGACCGAGTGCGAGTTGATTAATACCCAGGGACGACTACAAACGAACTACCCTTGTGATAGTGGCGGACAAAGAACTAAGATGGCGAAGATGTGGTAGTTTCACTACATTACCTTTGACTACGGGCCATTGTAGCCTGAAATAAACGTTATGTTATGATATTACGTTTACAAAAATATCTTACATTTTATGCAACAAAGTCAATAAAGAAAACTTCTATTTCTAAAATATAAACTGTAAGAAAACAAAATAACAGCATTTCCGTTACACACTCTAAGCGTTGAATTTCCAAAACGTATCAGTTCTGTTATAAAATCTCTCTGAAATAAAACCCGATATAAGAAAGAAAGAAAGAAGAAAGAAAATTGTTTTTATTTGGCATTAATAACACCTTAAAAATTATACAAAATAAATGAACAAACAAGACTAACAATGCCAAAAAGGCCTCAGCTCAGCATAATGCCAGATGGCAACACAAGGTGTACCACCTGACACTGATTTTCAGCTGCAGCCTACGAGTGCCATACGCTCGAAAACATAAACAAACACATATTTAAAGTAATATTTCTTTCCTGCACAAATTCCAATTCAGTTATATTTGTCGCAGTTGTCTTGATTTATTCCGTTAGACACGGTCATCATGTGGGCAGAACATGGGTTTCGTGCTATGAAAACACACACTACACACGGTACACTGCTTTTGTCGAACTCACAAATTACTTGAAATTACAATCCAACATAATAACATTAGGCACCATGAATCGGGACACAGTTTCGGGACGTCTCACAGTGGAACGAATGTATGGGAGCGGTTGGACGTAGACATGTCCGAAAAATAAGAGTAAAATTATGACAAACTAATGATGCCATCTTATTCGATTACTTAATGCCTTCATAAATTGTGGTGATGAATTTCTTCATAACTCCCATATTTCGGGAGTAATTTGAGAAAATGTGAAATTTTACTATGAAAATGAGTGTATCGAGCTCTCTCCCTCCTGATTCCGGGCTTGTTTCAAGTAGCGGTCTCTAATATCGTAATGCTATTACTAAGAGCTATATTTAATACTAAGACACATAGTGCGCCAAATGTGCACTTTCTGGGATAAAAGGAAATGAAAATTTAAAAAAAAAAAGTTTTTTCCCCATTTGTATTTACTTTAAACCGCAGACAGACTTATTAAGAGGTCTATAAATATATTATATATATACAGAAATATATATTAACAAAAATATTCACAAGAACTGATGAGAGTATGACTTTTAAGTAAGTTGATAATAAATTACCTAGTTTCATTAAAAGTACAATAAATAATTAAGATGTAAGCTCTAATTTACTAAGTTACACATTTTAAAACAATAACATCATTTAATTATCTTCGTCATCATCATCATCATCAATTAATTCAAATTCAGAATCGATGTCCGCTAAATCATTTATGTTAACAAATTCGATATCACTTTTCTCAGAATCCGTAAGCTCATAAAATTCCTTAAAAGAAGATTTTTTTACAAACTTATTTCCTTTTGGACGGATACTTGTAACAAGTGGATCAGAAGACAGTAAAAGATTGTGCATAATATCTTCATTGCATGAGATACTGCTATGCTTTCGAGAATGCTCCTCTCTATATTTTCTAAAATCTTTATTTCTAGCCTCAGATGCCTCTTCGGATAGAAAACCAATGGGCACAATTGACATGTTCTGAACTATGTCTGGCCCATGCATTAAAATTTTATGAAGTGAAGAAGGCATATAATACCATGGGTATAACTCCACGTAAAGCTTAGCAGTATCAAAGCAGAACTCTCGGAATTTAGTTACGTTGATCTTCTCTCCTGATGAAATACACTGCAAGATCACACAGATTTTTCTTAAAAGCATAGCATCTATTCCGGTCAGTTCAGGAGATTTAGTGTAGTTTTCAAAAAATCTCCTTGCCGAGTTGCCATTGTTGGTGGATCCACTGCCTTGTTTCACAACATCGAGAAGTAAGCCCGTTTCTCTTCTTACAGCCTCTTGAACTCTTTTCTTCCTGTCATCAACTTGCCTTTTTGCTATATCACCCCTTACTTGCCATGATTTTATGTCTAATTTGTAGGAAATGTGTAATAAGCATTCCATTGAGCGAATCCAAGCGTGAAGGGTGCTTAAGCTATATTTATACATGTCCTCGTTTGCGTGTTTATCTTTGATTAACTCTAAATTATTCATTTCTTTAGGACAAGCCTTGCATATGTCACACACTGAAGCTGCTGTATTGGATATAATGGAATGAATTTTACCATCAATCATTGTCAACAGCAGTTGGTGTTTGACACTAATTCCATCAGTGATGGTGGATGGAGTTAAGGCTTCAATCTCTGCTTCGATTTCAGCCATCTCTCTCTGCACATTTTCTTTGGTTTCCTTTATAAACTTAAACAATATTGGCCGGCAAAATGAAGTGGAAGATGGTCGCTCGTTTTCCCAAATTGTTACACCTTTTGAGACGAGCCGCAGTGGTACAAGACTAATCATAAAATTACTAGCAAGATCGATTTGCTCATCTTCACTCGTCCTTTGATGATAAATGCTTTGGCTAGATGATCCGTCAAAACCCCATTTGCTGGTCAATACGAGCTGTTGATTGGGATCAACAGGGGTTTCTAACGACCTAATAAGTCTTCTTGAGGTTAAATCCATCAAGGCTTGTAATTTGATTTTTGCAGAGCTCTCTGTAACTGTGAGATCTTCTTTGGCCGGATAGCACTTAATTTTTTCTTTAACCAACATGTAGTAACTCGGGTATTGAAGAGCTCCTTCTTGAGTGTTGAAATCCCGAAGAGTGTTATAGCGCCATTTCGATAAGTTCATCGATACATAAAGAGCCAATGCCTTCAAAGGGGATATTTCCCGTACCTGAATTGATTTACCTTCAATGAAGGCTTTGATTTTTGAGGCCTCTTCTGGATTCTCCGTCAAGTATTTCATAACATAAGCTGTATCGCTTTGTCCTGCCTTTTGAAGCGCCCTTTCGGCCGAAAACATAATTTCAGCGCTGCTACTGCTGCATGAAAGACTATCTTCAGTGCGTCTTCTTTTTTGCCGGTTACTAAGGTCCTCAAAAGATTTACGAGGACTAGGATGTGTACAAGTTGAAGCATCAGATTTAGCAGGAGAAATTATGGGCTCGATGACGTCACTTATATTTTCTGTAGAAGGTTCCATATTTTCATTCTGTAATTCCGGCCATTGAATTGCAGCCTGTAGCCAAATCTCATGTTTCTTCCGAAACTTATCTGTGCTTCTTCCAGACTGTGTCCATTTTGCATAAATGCAAAATCGACGACACCAGTCTTTTAAACTTGTTTCAGCACTTTCACATAACTGAACACAACTGTTATCTTTTAAAACACTGAACAAATAGTTAAAGGCGCGTAAATCTTTATGTGCGCGTGCGCATAAAGCAACGTGAATATCAAGATTTGTATTAAAATTTGGAAAATACATTGCGAGATTAGCTTGGATACAACGAGGTGTAAATCAACACTGATTTTAAAGTTACTAATAGTGACCTATTTATATAAAATCCAGGTATCCTTTGTTAAATATTGCAAGGTAATTAGTTATTGTGATAATTAGTAAATGATGCATGCTAAATTAGTGTATTAAGAGCCATTTAGTAATTAAATAATAGCAATGTTCTTATCAGTAATCATTAGTGCATCAGTTTTATATGTAAACCTTAAGTCCCTAATTATATATCCTAATTAGCTTATATCTTCTCTAATTGGCTGCTCAGAAATGTTATTGTAATAAGGTAAACCTTTAGAAAAACGGTTTTAATCAACAAAATAAACAAAAAATAAAAAAATTGTGTTATAAAATAAACATCACTCTTTATCCCAGAAAGTGCACATTTGGCGCACTATGTGTCTTAGTATTAAATATAGCTCTTAGTATTAGCATTATGATATTAGAGACCGCTACTTGAAACAAGCCCGGAATCAGGAGGGAGAGAGCTCGATACACTCATTTTCATAGTAAAATTTCACATTTTCTCAAATTACTCCCGAAATATGGGAGTTATGAAGAAATTCATCACCACAAGTTATGAAGGCATTAAGTAATCGAATAAGATGGCATCATTAGTTTGGCATAATTTTACTCTTTTTTTTCGGACATGTCTACGTCCAACCGCTCCCATACATTCGTTCCACTGTGCGTCTTGACTCCGCCGCGGTCAGACACAGACTGTCCGTCTCACAGCGAGTTCGAAACATCACGGTAGACTGGTAAGTAGGTCGCGTGACCTTTGGCGCGCTTGCCGATTCATTTTCTGTCCGTACTAATGACCGGATCCTACATATTGTTAATTAAATACATAAAGAAACAATAAAAAGTAAAATTAATAAAACTGGTAAAATAAATAAACAAAAGCCAACTTGTCAAATTAGTAAAGCCAGGGTATCCATGGTTGTAAAATGTATCTGAAATAAAGACCTATATGTTTGTTCAGCACACGTAGCATGACCACTGTAGAAACGAGTTTTGTCTACGGAAGAATCGACATAATGACAGATAGACAATGACAATGTGTCAGTTTGTCAATTCTACCGTCGACATAGCCCGTGTCTACGGCGGTCATACTACGCTTGCAGGCCTAACAAAATACAACCCGCAGGTACGTTCCATACATTTATTTTATTTTCATACACGCTGGTGACATTCACAAATTGACCTAATTGGTATGTTTTACGTGATAAGAAGCATCCAATTTGTTAAATAAATACATTTGTGGGCAAAAAAAACTTACTTCAAAGAAAGTAGATTTCCTGAAAAATCCTATTCCAAGCACCTTCGTCTTTTCTTGCACTTATCTTCGTAGATCCTTGACGTCAGTAACTACCGCAGTCGTTCGTCAACCCCAAGGAATCTAAACTAGCAACAAAATTTATTAGCCAAGCTTCGGTTCAGTTTTACGATATCCAGCGTGTTATACGATTGCGAACTTAACTTGTTCACTCCACCGAGTTTCAATTGGGAAGTTTTCGTATCGAATGGGAAATTATTCCCATTTGATACGCTCCTGCAATTTGATAGCGCACAATTTGATTTTGTGATTGGTATTGAAGGATGATTTCTATAAAATCTTTACTGTGGCTTTATTATGAAACCACAAATTATGTTTAATAGAGCCATGCCAACGCCATTTAACTTAATATGAGTTTTGACTGACACCGGCCAAAGTGGTTTTGTCCGATTAACAGTTTTGACTGTAACATACATTATGTATCAACCAGTAATTATTACTTTCGTTTTCTTAATGTATTGTTTTATTAATATTAACAAACGGAATGATAATTGTAAAAAATTCACAAGAACAGATTTAAAAGTCCCATGACATTTATGTCGCCAAAGAGTGATAAAAAAGGTATACACAGGGGAAGACCAAATAAGAGGAGTCGGAGAAGTAGGAGTCTGCGCTCTTCGCATAACCGTGTTCTTAAATGTCCCTCTCATCGCACAGACTTCATTCACCGATCATTCTTCGTTCAGTCTATTTCTCTGTGGAACGCGCTTCCCCAGGAAATCAGGATGGCAACTAATCGTCTATCTAAAATTAAAGTACGCGAGTACATTCGAAAGAAGCTAGCAGGATCGTCACAACGTTGATACTTTCATTCATTTTTCATTTCATTCATTCTTCATTGTTTGTCCTTTTATATTTAAGAATTTATATATTGATATGTATTTTTAGTATTTTGATATATATTTATAGTATTTTATATATCCTTAGTTTGTCTTAATAAATTACTATTTTTTACAGATAGACACCTACCACTGTTTGTCTCTGCATCACCCAAAGGTTGACTGGTAGAAAATGCGTATGGTATTAAGTCCGCCACTGTACATTGTACTTGAAGTGTTAAATAAATAAAATATGAATGGATTGTGTGAGGTTTGTATGATGTAAAAGGAAAAGACGAAATTATAATTTGACGTCTGACAGAAGTGATATAAAGAAAACAACGGCTTGCGCCGACCTGACAAGTATCCAGAGAAAGAAAGTTGACGATACACCTGAAAGTCCACAAACAAATTAATAACGAACACTCCAACTTTCTTAAGCATCTTACTGACGACCTATTATTACACTCTTAAAAGAAACCGAAAAGACACGACCACACTAAGCGAAAAAACAAATTCTCAGTCGCAAAACAGTCTACCTTTCTTCCTAATCGGCTTAAAAGAGGACTCTCAACGATCTAATCAGAACTTCAGTCGATTTAGTCTTTGTAAAGCTAATACCGGCACTTTCTTAAGTCTATTTTCCCAACGCAGCGTACCGATTGGTATTCTTTGGTTGTACTGAACAAAAAGTTAGAACTCTTGTCGTAATAGACGTAAGTGCTGTTTTCAAATGTAGACGAAAACTTTTGGAAGTAGTAGTCTTAAAATTATAGTGTGGTAAAGCTGGCTATAGTTTTGAAATTTTTGGGGTGGTAAAAATATTAACAGACTCAAAGTATAGTTTTCTTATAACTCTTAGGACCTTATGCTCAGCAAACGCGCTTGCAAATACTAGACCAACAAAGCAGTTTCAGATCAATGCATAAGCACTGGGAGGGATTTGCATCACCTAGCTCAAACCGTTCCGGATTCTACTGCTTCCATACACTATTAGTGGATGCTGCCAGCCTTCTGCTGGCACTTTCCCAGACGACAGCGATGCAAACAAACTTTTTGACGCAACTTAATTCTTTGCTGCTTCTAAATACTATTATACATATTTTTATTATTGAGTCGGTTTCGGTAGAGGAAAAATCTTTGGGTTCGCGTGACCGACATGCTCATGGCGTATTGCGCCAGACTAGCAACGCGTTTAAAAATCAAAAAAAGAATACGGTAATTCCATTGTTTCGAGTTTTCACTTCTGCCGGCAGTCCTTATGACTCCGTCTCCTCCGCCTCCGTTTTTTTATGTATGTTTATTTGGTAATATAAAGTGTTACTTTTTTTGTTTCATCATCATCATCAACCTATAAGGTTCCCACTGCTGGGACAAAGGCCTCCTCTCTATGAGAGGGAGTGGGCTGTAATCCATCACCGTTTCTGAGGGCAGCGATGATGAAATAAATTACATAAAGTAATGCACCCACCTGGGTTCGAATCCACGGCTTACTACTCGTAAGTCTGGGCTGCCACCACTGGGCCATTGCTGCTCTCTAGCTCTGCTCTCTCTCTTTTTTTGTTAAGTCTATTCTATCCCACTACTGAGCAAAGGCCTCTTCCATTGATCTCCAACTCTCTCGGTGTTTTGCCTTCTCTGGTCAATCATTCAGGAACGAGTCCAAATCGTCTCGCCAGCTTTGCTTAGGCCTGCCTCGGTAACGACAACCGTCTTCAGGCACCCATTGTGTGACGATTCTGGCCCATCTGTCCTGACCAATCCTGGGTTTGCTTTTAGGATAAAGTAAATAGTACCCTACATACGAATTAGTACTACACAAATTAAGGTGACCCCGTCAACAGCCGCATTAACAGCGTATCCAATTAAACAAAATGTTCCACTACTTCGGACCTACAGAATCTGTTGTGCCTAATTCAAAAGACATCCAATTTGCATTGGCATTGACAGTCCAACTTCAATAGGCAAAGCCATTAAGAGTAGTTCCAATTGGAGACTGTTTAATGAAGGTTTTATCTAGAAGCCTAGGTCCATTTGGTTTAAGAACAAAAGCTAGAGCGTGAATAGGTGCATGGGCCACTAGGCCTTTTGAACGAGTGTACCGTCTTTTCTTTTACGTCGTGTTCTAGTCGAAAAAACTAACTAACATACTATCTATGTAACACGACAAGTTGAAAAAACTTATAAAAAGGAGGCTCTTTATTCGATGTTATTTTGTAGGAAAGTGCATTATTAATTATTTCTAAGAAATCATTTGTCGAAGTAGATTTAAAAATAAGCCGAATGGGGTGCAGGTGTTTAGTAGATAATGCCACGATAGTATACCTAACTACAAGATAACCATGCATATTGCAAATAAAGGCTCCTTACCACCGCATCTGAGTCACATATGAAGAAAAACAGACGTCGGCGATCTGTCATCGCCTTGTTACGCGGCACCTTCCTTGACAACCACACAAGTCAATATGGCTGCCCGCAACGACTTGACGTTCCGCCAGAGAGAATTGTAGACCGCTTCTCTCTCGTCTGTGGTCA
The DNA here is from genome assembly GCA_949152445.1 of Cerastis rubricosa. NCBI lineage: Eukaryota > Metazoa > Arthropoda > Insecta > Lepidoptera > Noctuidae > Cerastis > Cerastis rubricosa. The sequence continues at coordinate 11,212,654 of OX424548.1, read as the reverse complement.
CAGTTTAGTTTGCAACGTGAATCATTATGAAGCCTTTTTGCAAAGGCGCCGTCACATTCATTAATCGTGCATCATAAATAATTTAATAATATAAATATTGAATGACTTGCTTACTGACTGCCTACCTAGCCTTTTCCCAAACTATCTTGGGGTCGGCTTCCAGTCTTACCGGATGCAGCTGAGTACCAGTATTTTACATGAAGCGACTGCCTATCTGACCTCCACAACCCAGTTACTGGGTAATACGATACCCCTTGGTAAGACTGGATGTCAGACTTGCTTACTGACTGATTTAAATTAATTATGTAACGCACACTGGATGAAAAAAATGTTAAAATTGTGGGTTCAACAGACATTTTTATAAACGTTATTTTTAGCATCTTAAAAGTGTTGATTTTAATACTTACGTTTAAATTTTGTACAATCTCGAACAAAAAACAACAAAATAACATTTTCACTTCATCATCGTCAGCCTATAATGTTCCCACTGCTGGGACACAGGCCTCCTCTCTCTATGAGAGAGAGTGGACTGTAGGTACACCTCCACGCGGACCCAGTGCGGGTTGGTAGATGTCACATATCTTCGAATAGTTAGTTCTAGTACATGCCGGTTTCATCACGATATTTTCCTTCACCGTTTTTGAGAGATAACATTTTACTTATACATTATTACATTTATTAATGCCAGTAACGAGTAGCACATTTAATTATCTCTAGACGACATAATTTCCGTAATTAACACACTTAATAAAAAGATAGATGATCATAATTCTAATAAAGACGGTGCTTCTTCTAACAAACCTTGTTTACGACACACTTAACCAATGTTTTCTCCAACTAAAAAGATATCATAAAATGGACCACTTTCCTACAAACTCCGTCTCTTTAATAGCGAACATAACGCATTTGTGAAAGGAACGCAAACGCTTACAGAATCTTGAATAATGTACACAATAAATTATTCTTAAAAATAATACTGTTCAGCTTAGTAAACAGGGAAATAAAAATGTCTGGCGTTTCCCGAAAGTATTCTTTGCGTTATGTGTAAGAGATTTTTCAAATATGTTAGGCAGTATCGGGATCATTTTTGTTTGCATTAGCCTAGAAATATATATCGATAAGTCACGAAAACACAAAAAAGTATTAAGTTTTGGGCTGTTTTTAGGGTATCCGTACCCAAAAGGTCAAACGGGACTCTTTTCCTGAGACTTCGCTGTCCGTCCGTCCGTCTGTCACCAGGCTGTATCTCAGGAACCGTGATAGCTAACCAGTTGAAATTTTTACAGATAATGTATTTTGTTGCCGCTTTAAAAACAAATACTAAAAACAGAATAAAATAAATATCTAAGGGGGCTCCAAGGCTGCTCGTTTTTATAAATAATGGTACGGAACCCTTCGTGCGCAAGTCCGACACGCACTTGGCAGGATTTTACATTTCATCTAACAAAACACAAACTTTAATCCCAGCACATAATATAGAGTGAGCACACAAACATAGAACATCGCTTTTATGAAAATGTTAAACAACGGATACATTATGGAGATTGCAAGAGCCGTTCAAACGGAAACTGTGTCCACATGAAACATTATTATATTAACACGTGGATTCAAAACTTGTGCAAATAGTTTGGGCTGAACTTTGTTTTTTTTTTACCAATATTTAAACAAGGAATGGATGAGTGATAAGATCAGAATTATTGGCTTATGTTCAAAATAAGATATCGATCATCGATGAAGAAAGCCTGGTCAGAATTTGTGTGTCGGCGTTTCGTGGTGATGAGATTGAAAAGTCAAAATCACTACTATTTGATTCGCTACCGGCTGATAAACGAAAACCCGTTCGTAAAGGACAAGGAAAAGAAAATCGTGCTCTCAGTGACATTATCAGTGCCTTCAAAGCTTCGGATCCTGACCTGATGCCTGTGTTCGTGGCTCGTAACCTGGAGAAACTCCCGCCGATTACATTCGATCACTTGGATGTGTCTGACCTTCTTAAAAAGATTACTCTGCTGCGAGAGGAAGTTAACCAGATTAAAACCTCATATGTATCACTTGAACAGTTAGAAGTACTAAGGAAGGAGGCCCAGATTACGAAGAACATTAATGTTAACACAAGAAGAGGTGCTAATAGACGGTATAGAAGTGTGGATATGACGCTGTTAGTAGATTCAGATAAGTCCATTTCTTCCGGCATGGACTGCTGTTCTTCAGCTAAGGATGATGAAGAAGAAAATTTGCAAAGTCATGACAACAACTTGCTATGTGAGGGTACTTTTGAACAGTCTCAACTAGCCAGTGAGATCGGAGCTGCGGCTACGCCACATTCAAATAGTACCGTTGTAACGTGTACTCAAGCGCTGACGTCATTACTAGCGGAGAAGGGGACTGCGTCAACGAGTGCGCCGAGCGCGCAGCTGATTTGTGCCACGGATGAATGTAAACAAACCGCTGCGTCGGTATTGAAGAATGGTTTAGCCATAGGGCGGGCTGAACAGGAACAGTGGACTACAGTTACCTATCGCAAATCAAGTACGAAAAATCGTTTGAGAGGTAAAGTAGGTTTAGCAAATGATTCTGCAGGTAATTTCAAAGCAGCAGAGAGAAAAGTACCTATTTTTATATCGAACGTATACATCAATACGAGTGCGAAAGACATAGCAGATTATATTGTTTCTAAAACACAGATGTCTGTAAAGTTAGATAGAATTATATCGAAAAAACAGAATTTGTATAAATCTTACAAGTTTTATGTCCCTGAGTCTAAAATACAAGTATTTTTGGATGACAACTTGTGGCCGAAAGGCATAATATTTAGACGTTTCTTGTATTATAAGAATACGTATGCGACTGGAAATAATATAAGTTCTAGTGTCGACCCTACACCTTATATAAATGGATAAACGCAAATATAAGCTGGTGACTTATAACTGTAAAAGTGTTAAGCGGTCCATTCATGGCGTAAGGGAGCTGTGTTTCACTAACGACATCGTCGCACTTCAAGAAACATGGTTGTTACCAGAGGAACTGCCTTACCTACATTGTATCAGCGATGAGTTCGGCTGCACCGGTACGTCGGCGGTGGATACGACGGCGGGCATTCTTCGAGGGCGACCGTACGGTGGCCTAGCCCTCCTTTGGAGAAAAAGTGCGTTCAACAATGTGTCGGTAGTTGAGTGCAATAACCCGCGAGTGTGCGCTATTAAAATAGTGTTAAACGAAAGATCAATATTAGTTTTTAATGTGTACATGCCCACCGACGTGGCTAGTAACTTAGTGGAATTCACGGATTGCCTCAGTTTGGTGAGTGCTATTATTGATAGTTCAAATATTGAAAACTGTTATATTCTTGGTGATTTCAATGCACACCCAAAAGAACGATTTTTTACAGAACTGGTAGGCTTCTGTCAGGAATTTGAGTGGAACTGTGTTGATACGGAGATATTGGGTTTAGACTCGGATATCTATACTTTTGTGAGTGACGCACACGGCTCACGGAGGTGGCTTGATCACTGTGTGGTTACTAAAGCGGCCCGTGAGTCTGTAGTTAATGCAAGTGTTGTTTACGATACATTATGGTCGGACCTCTACCCGCTTGTTTTAGAATGTCTATTCGATAATATTTGTGTGAAGCAATGGAATTCTGATTATGTGGAAAATGTTGTTGTTTGGGGAGACAGAAGTCTTGAACAGTCTCAGTCTTACACAAAGGCATGTCATGAAAGACTTAGATGTATCGATTTCCCTGAAGACTTCAGAATCTGTAGTGACAAAAGTTGCAAACAAGTATGTCATCGCGCTGTTATAGACAATATGTATAAGGATATAGTTAGCGCTTTATCTGAGTCAGCTGCGGTGGGTCGGGGGTGCAAGAAGTGCAGAAAAAAGAAAGTAGTGGTAGGGTGGAATACGCATGTAGGTGAGGCATACAGAAATTTCGACTTTGGGAAGACCTTGGGAAGCCTTCTGCTGGTCCAATTTTTTGTGATATGCGGGAAGCTAAGAGAATGTTTAAGTCTCGCTTGAAATGGTGCCAAAATAATGAAGACCAAATAAAAATGGATATTTTGGCTTCAGATCATTCAAGAAATGATTTTCGCTCATTTTGGAAACACACAAATAAGCTGAGTAGTAAGCCTGGCCTCCCTGTGTCTGTCAATGGTGAGAGCGATCCTGTAGGCATTGCTGACCTCTTTAAGGAACATTTTAGAATAAAGTCACCACTGGGTCCCTGCGTTTCCGAGCCTGTTGTTGACCATGGTGACCTTGGAACGAGATTCACTGCCAAGGACGTTAAAGGTGTTATTAACAGTATGTCAAGAGGCAAGTCTCCGGGTCACGATGGTCTCAGCATCGAGCACCTCAAGTTCGCGGGCCCACATTTACCAAGAGTGTTAGCAATGTTTTACAACTTTTGTGTGAGTCATGCGTATTTACCTTGCCTTATGACTAAAACGATTGTAGTGCCCATTATTAAAAATAAAACAGGTGATATGAGCTGATCTAAAGAACTACAGGCCCATTTCTCTGGCAACAGTGATTGCGAAAGTGCTTGACAGCCTGCTTAACAGACAACTTAAGAACTTTATTCAGCTGCACGACAATCAGTTTGGATTTCGATCCGGACTATCTACTGAGAGTGCCATCTTGTGTCTGAAGTGGGCTGTGAGGTACTACTCGGATAGGAAAACTCCCACGTATGCTTGCTTCCTCGACCTCTCCAAGGCTTTTGATCTGGTCGCATACAGTATCCTCTGGAGGAAGTTAGAGGAAGCTGGAGTTCCTCCAGAGTTGATAAACACTTTTAAATGCTGGTATGGAGGCCAGATCAATCAGGTACGCTGGGCCGGGGCTTTTTCAGAGCCTTATAGGTTGGAGTGTGGAGTGAGGCAGGGGGGGTTGACTTTACCCACGCTCTTCAATCTCTATGTCATTGGGCTGATTGAGGTGCTCAGCAGAGAGCGAGCCAGCTGTTACATTGACGGAGTATGTGTAAACAACATTAGTTACGCCGATGACATGGCACTGCTGAGCGCCTCGATTTGTGGTCTTAGGAGGTTGGTGACCATCTGTGAAGAATATGCTTTGCTTCATGGATAGGTCTACAATGTCACTAAAAGTGAAATCATGGTCTTTGGTGTTAGTGGTCGATGTCCGGATCCTATCCCTCCGGTCAAGTTGAACGGAATATCGCTGGTGAGGGTTTATAAAGTGAAATACTTGGGGCATCTTTTAACCGCTGACCTCAGAGACGATGATGATATTGAAAGAGAAAGGAGGGCGCTGTCGGTTAGAACTAATATGATCGCTCGCAGGTTTGCGCGTTGTTCTGGGGTTGTAAAGAGAACTTTATTTCGTGCTTATTGCACCTCATTCTACACGTGCAGCCTGTGGGTAGATTACACTCAAAAATCGTACAGCGCCCTTTGTGTTCAATATAATAATGCGTTCCGGGTATTGATGGGGCTGTTCCGCTTCTGTTGCGCATCAGGGATGTTTGCTGATGCTCGTGTCGATTGTTTTTACACCACGATGCGAAAAAGATGCGCTTCGCTGGTGCGCCGGGTGCGGGCCAGCCCCAACATTATACTGCAGTGTGTTGCGAGCAGACTGGACTGTTTGTGTGTGAATCGTTGCTGCAAGCTTTCTACATCGCTGTTGAGCTTGTAGCAGGGATTAGCATCTCTTTGTGTAGGTTAAGTGTGTAGTTAAGTTTACTAACATAGTTGTTAAGAAATATTGTTACTAACTTAATTTGAGTCGTGTTACAATGTTGATTAAATAAATCTAAAAGAGCGTTTGCGCCTCACGACATTTCATACAAACTTTCAAGTCCTTATTTTCCGAAATGACTGAACCGATTTTTATGAAACTTTGTACGCATAAGCAGTATACACAGATCTAAAAAGTTGCTAATTTTTTTTTCGAAAAATCGTGTTACAGCTAAATTAGACCGATTACTAATTATCTATAAAACAGAAATTTCCAATTATCTTTATTTTTAAAGTTATTTTGAAAATGTTTTTAGTAACTTTTAAGACCTATGTATTCTGCGTAGGCTTATTAAGTGTCATCAAAATCGGTTCAGTCATTTCGGAAAATTAGGACTTGTAAGTTTGTATGTGCCGTAAGGTGTAAACGCTCTTAAATGGAGTTTTAAAACGATGCCGGTTACGGATAAATTGAAAGGAAGTCGTTTGTCGTGGTATGGGACATGTAATGAAGTGGGATAAAGCGCATGTAACTAAAAGAGAGATGGATGAAGAGGAAGATAAAGGCCACAGAAAAGATGGATGGATTGTGTTAGAAATGATATGAAAGAGAAAGGCATGACGCCGTGACAACTGACAGGGGGCAATGGAAGAAGAATGTAGAATAGAACAAGAGCAGGAAGATGATGATATTTAAACAATCGACGTAGTTCTGCCAAAATTAACCAACCCACAATTCCTTGTCATACATATTACTATAAGCTTCGTGGCTAAATAATAACAGCCGCACGGGTTGATCTTCAAGGTTAAGCCGTGCGTGCCGAGGTCGGCCCGTGGATGGGTGACCATCATACCGAGTTTCCTCCGTGCCTCGGAAAGCACGTTTAGCTGTTGGTACCGGCTGTCATTTGTACAACTTGTAGTCGGTACAAGTAGTCAGAAGCCGAAAGTCTGACATCCAGTTTTACCAAGGGGTTTCGTAATACCCAGTTACTGGGTTGTGGAGGTCAGATAGGCAGTCGCTTCGTGTAAAATACTGATATTCACCAGTAGTCGGTTACACTGGAAGCCAACAAAGTTTGGGAAAAGACTAGGCAGATGATGATGACATATTACTATAAGCTTGTCACGCAAACCTCAGGTTAGTAAACTTAATAATTAGCCGAAAAATGTTATTGTACCTACGATGGAGCTTTCGAGTCAACGTAGCCGCTGTCAAATTCAAAAAACAGTGACAGCTCGCAGTTCCCTCGGTGTCTCGGTGACGTGTCCTCTTTGCTACACGTTTCACTGTCAAATTTGACAGGTCGCCCGGCTAGCTCTGACGACCGGTACGAATCAGGAATGCTACACATATTTGTTCAGTCGTTATTATTTATTGAACAACAAGAAACGACACTCTAGTTAGGATATGTCTTTTTAGGGTTCCGTACCTTGAAAGTAAAAAACGGAACCCTTATAGGATCACTTTGTTGTCCGTCCGTCTGTCTGTCTGTCAAGACCCTTTTTCTCAGGCTGAAATTTATATGAAATACCCAGGTTTACTGTCCCTTGGAGCTGTGATAAAACCAAACTTCTAAGCCAATGCAATCAAAAGATATTGCCGTTTATGCCGAAAATTTCTGCAAATTTTCGACACTCGCAAGGGAATCAAAACCTACAGCGTACTTCCCGTGAACTCAGAATCTAGAATTTTACTACGAAGCAACGTCTTATATCCACCCGATATATTGTCTTATCCCACCGACAAACTGTCACGCAGTTTGGTGGGTTTATGAATTGTTATAAAATGTTTGGTCCAGAATAAATGATTTATTTATTTATTTATTTATTTATATAGCACAGATAAAGGAAAAATTGCGAAAACCGTAAATTTTTAGTTATTTCATATAATAAAGTAAAGTACGGAATCCCTCAGTGCGCGAGTCCGCGAGCGCGCACTTGGCCGGTTTTTTTTTTATTTAAAAAGGTACCGAATTATTTCTTATTATTAAACCATTTCTTTCTCGTCCATTGCCTCGTTGGTCTAATGGAGCCTGGATATATGGCCGGTTGATGGCTATAGGCTCGCCCTCTATTACATGGGACTTAAACATAACTGGCGGAATTTGGATGTACTAATATGTACAGTGTAAACCTCTGCCGATCCCTTCCAGGATTACAGGCGTGATGTTAAGTTATGTTCTTACCCATCTATAACAATAATAAATTAATATAATATTATATTGCTTTCTACATCCTAACCGTCTTAATATGTAGGCTTCCATTTGTCTCGTGCCGATCGGCACATTCAATTCGGCATTACCACCGCTCACTGCTGATAAATTCATTGCCATTCTTTTTGGCTATACCATAGCCAAGCAAGAAGATAAACACTACCTTTGAAAAACATGGTTTAAATTGAACTTATTATGAAAAATGGTAGACGAATTTTTTTACACAAAATTCCACTTATGCACAAAGTTTTTTGTGTAATAGCTACGAATACTTTCAGCACTTTGAAAAATAACGCCAAAATAATTCATCACCCTAAAAGCTTCGTCCATGAATACATAATAACAAGCTCAAAAATCACTAGACAAGAAAATTCGCACTTTTCTTCCGTCCCCATGTTTTTCCTACAAAAATAATAGCAAAAGACGTTTTGGCGTTCCTCTTAAAAAAAAAACCTTTGAATTAAAAAAGAATCCAACAAACAGATACTTCGGATCATGAATAATAAGAATGCCATTATTTTAATTAAAGGGGCTTTTTTTCTGGCGTATAAATAATTCTTTGTGTTGATTTTTGAAGAAAAAAGAAATAAAGAATAAACTGATGGTTTTTTTTACCAACGCGTACTTTGCAGGTTACTTTTAAGCTAGGTCGCAAACGGGCATAATGTTAATAGGTCCTGTCATCGACAATTTCTCAGTAGCAGCCACGGAGACTGAATTTTTGTCCAAGTGACAACAGCCTATTCATCATCATCATCATCAGTCTATAATGTTCCCACTGCTAGGACACAGGCCACCTCTCTATGAGAGGGAGTGGGCTGTAATCCTCCACGCGGGCCCAGTGCGGTTTGGTAGATGTCACATGTCTTCGAATTTTTAGTTCTTGGACATGGCCGGGACAGCCTATTATATAAAACATAAATGGCAAAATGTGAGTGTTTTTTTACTGGCACAAGCCTGCCACACTATTACCAAACCACTGAACACCTGAAAACCAGAATCAACAGTGGCGACCACCAGAAAAGCGCCGAGACAATGAAGATCGACTAAGACCTAGAGAAACAATTTAACTGTCTTCGATCGCATATAGTACATTACTGCCGCGGTCTATAATGACTACGACAGCGCAGCGTAGCGCAGCTCCAGGCCGACACAGCGCGGTCAGCGTGCAGCACTTGATGGACGAGCTGAGATAAAGGCCGAGACCGTAGGTCAAGGCCTTTACAGCGAGGACAGCAAGGGCCATCATTGCAGCCCTTGCTGTCCTCGCCAAGCTGAAAGGCCTAGAGCGTAGCTAGGCTAGCTCGAGGCAATCATAGCGTGACCAGCGAAGCAGTCATTGTGGGCCAAGGTTTGTATAGTGCTTTACTCAAAAATGCAAGTACCTAATCTAAATAAAACCAGCAAGTAATTTAAATAAAAAACATGTTAATTAAAATTTTCGCTGAACCGCGCTTTTGTTACTTCTTTGTTTTTTTTTTTGAGCAATGGTAGTTGGAACTATACAGCCTATTATAGAATAAATCTTTTTGTATCTATCTCTATAGATACAAACAGCTATGTTCTAAATAAAATCTTTTTGGATTTGAATTTTTTAAAACGTTGAAACGTCAAAATAGCGGCCGGCAATACATTGCCGGCCTGTTAGAGCGGCCAGCAAAACTTTGCCGGTCGCTATTTGAAACAGACCGGCAAGGTCGACTTTGCTCAAACAAAGTTGTCAAAATAATGACCACATTACATACATTTTTGAGTAAAAGCAATTAATCAGGATAGAATAGCAGAGTGAAGGCTTCTTCTGGTTAAGCTCGTACCATCGTCGACTTTGCCTCTGTCATCTCTGACCTAGACTAGAGTCAAGAAAATACCCATCTCAAAGAAAAAACCGGCCAAATGCGAGTCGGACTAACGCAAAAACGGTTCCGTACCATCTAAACTATTTGTTTGTATGTTTGTTTGTTTGCATTGAATAGGCTCCGAAAGTACTGGTCCGATTTGAAAAATTCTTTCAGTAGTATATAGCCCATTTATCGAGGAAGGCTATAGGCTGTTATATCATCACGCTTCGACCAATAGGAGTGGAGCAGCAATGAAAAATGTTGCGAAAACGGGGAAAATGTGACGCAAACGAAGTTGCACCGGACAGCTAGTATATTATAAAGCGGACTCGCGCACCAAGGGTTCCGTACCATTATTTATAAAAACGAGCAAAAGAATCACTTTTTTGTATCACTTAAATATTTATTTTATTCTGTTTTTAGTATTTGTTGTTGCGGCAATATAAATACATAATCTGTATAAATTACAACAGGCTAACTATCACGGTTCATGAGATACAGCCTGGTGACAGACGGACGGACAGCTAAGTCTCAGTAATAGGTTCCCGTTTGTCCCTTTGGGGACGGAACCCTAAAAAAATAGTGTAGGAGTAACAAAACATGTGAGTGTACTACATATTAGGTACACTACTGCCTAACCCTTCGCGGATTTCAGGTGTGATGATACGCAATACCTATAAGGGAAATTATAATCTAAAAAGGTTCGAACAACTATTCGTGAAATAAGCTCCGTCTATCTATCCAGGCTGAACAGGCAGGCTGGGCTGATCCTGACAACTTTTATCATCAAAAGTTTGTCCTCACTTATTCCGATCACCACTGTATATAAATAAGTATGAAACTCATCTCGATATTCGTTTTTTTTTCTCTATAAAGGTTTTAGGGATCCGCAGACTTTTCTCTCGACATCTGGTGAAAAGATATCAGTCCAATTTATAGCAGTCAAGAGATCGTGCCTAAATAATATTAGCTGCTCCGGTTGATCTTCAAGTTATGCAGCGCTTACTGTTGTTGTATTATTTAAAATGCAGCGTGTGGTTTAATAATAACAGCAGCTCCGTTGACCACCAATTCCTTGCCGAGTATCCTCCGTGCCTTTGAAAGCACGTTAAGCCGATGGTCCCGGCTGTCAATTGTAGATCTTTGACAGTCGTTACACGTAGTCAGTGGCCCGAAAGTCTGACAACAAGTCTTATCGAGGGGCATCGTATACCCGGATGCCCCTTTTTTTCACAGATGGGAAATCATCAAATGGGGGTAATTGTTTGGGGGTCCTGATCTGGGCGGAGCGGAGGGAGTTAGTGTCAGACTTGTACTGACTAAACCCCATACATGTTCCTTCTTAGCCCTTTGTGTTCCAGGGCCACGGTATCTCTTTCGAACAGTCCCGCAGCCCTGACATTTCTTTGAGGAGCGCATGGAACACGAACGCACCGTCGACACGGCCTGTCGTCATAAGACGGACGGACGGTGAGCTAGCCCATTACTCACCGTCCAGAAGCCCGAATACGATGCCCCTCGATACATATATACGGGTTGTGTCATTTCCCGTAACTTTTCATCTCTACGTGTAGCTGTGGACAAAGATAAGACAAGCCATCTACCATCTCATATACAAATACTTTCCACACTTAAACTATTATCATCATCCAGTCTCGGCTTGGCTCTGTCGACTTCCAGCTATCCGGATGCAGCTGAATACCAGTATTTTACATGGAGCCCATCTGACTTCCACAACCCAGTTAGTACAAGTGAAGTGAAGTGTCAAGTGAGTGTGTTTTGATAGAAACATTAATGTTCTATAATTTTATAAGGCAAACAATACCACGTAAAACCGCCACAACATCAAAATTTCCACAAAGCACATTCAGGAAGTATGTCTCCTTAAAAAACCTCATTTTTACGACTCCGTATCTACAGTTTGTGGTCGGCAAAACTATTTTTATTACGATGACAGTAGACGCAACAATTTTATGAGCGAATGTTACCGCTCCGAGGTTATTTTATGTACGATACGGTCAGTGTGTCTTCGAGGAATAGGTCGGTTTTGTCTTTTTTAGGGTTCAGTAGTCAACAAGGAACCCTTATAGTTTCGCCATGTCCGTCTGTCTGTCTGTCTGTCCGCGGTTTAGCTCAAAAACTATTGGTACTAGAAACTTGTAATTTGGCATGAGTATACACGTTAATGATGCCGAAAAAATGGTAAAATAAAATTTTGAAAAAGTCTATTATTTAGGGTACCTCTCCTACATGTAAAGTGGGGATGATAATATTTTTTACGTCCCTCCCATAGTGTGGGATATTGTTGGATAGGTCTTTTAAAAATATTAGGGGGTTGGATTTACCGTTTTTTGATTAAGTAAACCGTTCGTGACTTATCAAGCTTTAAAGTACCAATTTTCGTTAGGGTCAAGTGTCCCTCCCCTCTACAGACTAAACGGCTGTAGTTAGAAATACAAATGTCACGGCAGTAGTACCTGTATATAACGAAATCTAAAGGAAAACTATCACAATTAAGTGGGCTTTACAAGTTTACGAGTAATAGACGACCAATTGTATTTGACTCGAAAATTTCGAACAACTCCATAGAAATGTCGATAGATAGCGCTAAGCGTCAGTTGTATCGCGCTATTTCATAAAATATAAAATAGACAGTAGACAGATTCCGTTTTATAAAATAGACAGTTGTTGTTGTTGTTTGTGTAGGAAGTCAAATTAGGTAGGTAGTCAGGTTTGGCGTTTAGTTAGAGTATGGCACCAAACTATCAGTCAGCGAATACGACCCGCACTTGGCTGTTATAAAAACTACGGAACCCTACACTGTGCGTGGCCCACACGCACTTGACCGGTTTTTTTAATTTGTCGTACAATAATTTTAACCGCGTGTCTTGCGTTTCCATTATTTCATCACTCTTCTGCAAATCACAATCATCATTCATCTGCCTAGCCTTTTCCCAAACTTTGTTGGGACCGGCTTCCAGTATGATAATTTGTATTTTATGCTTCTTTAATGTATAATGATTTGTGATTTTATTTATTTTGTTGCTAAACTTGACATGTATAAAGAATTGAATAAAGTAACGACATGTAATTCTTTTAGAGCAATGCAAACTTTTACTAAAACTAAAATTAACCAGTATTTTACAAGGAGTGACTCCCTATCTGACCTCTACAACCCAGTTAGTATTAGGCTATCCGATATCCCTTGATATGATTGGGTGACAGACTTTCAGGCCACTGACTACCTGTAACGACTGTCAAAGATCTACAAATGACAGTCGTGACCAACGGCTTAACGTGCTTTCCAAGGCACGGAGAAAACTCGATATGTAAAGATGGTCACCCATCCACGGACCAACCAAGGCAAGCACGGCTTAACCTTGAAGATCGACCTGTGCGGCTGTTATTATTTAGCCACGAGCAAGCTCTCCAAATTAACAATATTCCCCAATAATCCCTGAAAGGTAAAGCAGAGATGTACCCAACAGTACGTTCATCCACATTTATCTAGTCTATCTATTTATGCCAATTAAATGGGGGACAAGACTATTGCTATGAACTGGAACAACTCCAGTCTCCTTGGTTCATCATCTGCCTAGCCTTTTCCCGACTTTATTGGAGTTGGCTTCCAGTCTTACCGGACGCAGCTGAATACCAGTACTTTAAATGGAGCGACTACATATATAACCTCCAAAACCAGGTTCAGTACTAGGTAAGACTGGTTTTCAGACTTTCGGATAGTGGCCCGGAAGCCGGAAGTCTGACAACCAGTCTTACCTACCCGTAACGACTGTCAATGATCTACAAAAGACAGCCGGGACCAACGGCTTAACGTGCTTTCCGAGACGCGGAGGAAACTCGGTATGAAATGATGGGCACCCATCCACAGACCAACCTTGGCAAGCGCTTAACCATGAAGATCAACCGTGTGACCGTTATTATTTAGTCACGAGCTCCTCTAATCTCTTTGGTTGCTACCGAGAAATGCCTGATAGAAAAACTTTGCTTTTCTTTCACCTTTTAATAAGTTAATCTAAAAGTATATCTTCAAAGGACACTGTTTATGTAAAAATAAGACATTCAATTTGAATATCGAGTCGATTTTAAACAGGTGACGAACAGATTTTAACTTTATAGCTCCCCAGATTGAGTAGCAACAGCTTCTAGAGGAAAAAAAAATCGTTGAGCGTTTATGTAGAAATGGGTCCCGTCGTTTCTCAGAAAATCTTAATTATAAACACTCAGTTGAGTTATGTTGAAAAATTAAATAGAAAATGTTGGAACCATGTTGTTGACTTAACATAACATCACGCCTGTAATCCCCGTGGGGTTAGGCAGGGACGTACATGAGAGTACGCACACATTTCGCCAATTATGTTTAAGTACCATTTGATAGAGGGAGTCCATTGCGGAGTCCATTGCGCATTGTGACATGGTGCACAAACAAATTCCTAATGGAAAAACCCAATAAATAACACGTAGCCCAATCTGAGAATCGAACCCAGTACCTCATGGACCTCATGGTTAACAGTCGCCTTGCAGCCACTTTACCAACAAGGTAGTCACTAGATCAAAGACGCAGTCATTCGAACAAAGAGGCAGGCGTAAGATCAACGAGGCACTCATTAGATCACTGAAGAAGTGATTAGACCAAAGAAGCAGTCATTATACCAGAGAAGCAGTCATTAGACCAAAGAAGCAGTAATTAGACCTAAGAAGCAGTCATTAGACCAAAAAAGCAGTAATTAGACCAAAGAAGCAGTAATTAGACCAAAGAAGCAGAAATTAGACCAAAGCAGCAGTCATTAGACCAAAGAAGCAGTCATTAGAGCAAAAACCAGTAATTAGACCAAAGAAGCAGTAATTAGACCAAAGAAGCATTAATTATACGAAAGAAGCAGTCATTAGACCAAAAAGCAGTAATTAGACCCAAGAATCAGTCTTTAGATTAAAGAAGCAGTCATTAGACCAAAGAAGCAGTCATTATACCAAAGAAGCAGTCATTATACCAAAGAAGCAGTCATTAGACCAAAAAAGCAGTCATTAGACCAAATAAGCAGTCATTATACCAAAGAAGCAGTCATTATACCAAAGAAGCAGTCATTATACCAAAGAAGCAGTCATTATACCAAAGAAGCAGTCATTAGACCAAAAAAGCAGTCATTAGACCAAATAAGCAGTCATTATACCAAAGAAGCAGTCATTAGACCAAATAAGCAGTCATTAGACCAAAGAAACAGTGTTTACATTGGACCAACGAGACAGTTTGAGTCTAGAGAGGCAGTGGTAACTAATAAAATGGAAAAGGTTGTAAACAAATGGTTATTTGTTTAATTTTCCCCACTAATCCTAGTGTTCATCAAAAAGATGAACCGTAATCATTATTACAATCTAGCTTTGTATAAAGAATAAGTAATTTAATTAAAACCTAAACTGCTTTATTGTCTTTACTAAGAATGTGTCCAATGGCACTTTTCTTATTGTCTGTAATATTAAGGCGAATACACTTCGTTCTTGTGTTTATTCGGTAACACTTGTGCTACATTTCACTGTTCACTTTCACGAACACTAGACACTAACTCAAACGGTTTTGTTCTTTTTAGTCTTCTCACTTTGTCCGTATGGTCGAGAACCTAGATCCACATTGTTGACTACGAAAAAAATACCCGTATGTCAAAAACATGCTAGATAATACCTACTTTAAAACAAAAAAGACAATAAAAGACTCATGTCCCGTTGTCCTACATTCTACTGCTAATAATAAGTTCGAACTGACAAAAGCGCAGCCAGCGCTTTACAGCGCTGTCAATTAAAAATGTCGCTGTTTGCTCGAAAAGCCTTAATTAAAGCCAGTTGGCCTCGAGCCATCCCATTGAAGTTACGAGCCGAATGCTGTCGAATTTATTGTATTGGCTCCAGGCAGATAATTTTTTAGTTGATACATTTTGACGTATTTGAAAATAGATATTGATTAATGTACTGTGTAGTCTGGGGAATTAGTTCTATATTAAATTTACATACGTCGTCAAATTGTTGTGTTATAGAAAAAAAGAAAGAAAGAAAACATATTTATTTGGAACACAAAAAATTTGAATCTAAACAGAACAAAAGATAATATTGTGTGTGTCACGGCTGCGCCAAACTGCCGAGTAGCTAGAAAAGCCATACTCAATCTTTTTTTTATAGGGGCCACAAACACGTTTTAGTCATGGTGTTGCAATGAAATGTTGTTAATGAAAAACCAAATCGAAAATAAAATTATCGTGTCGCAGTGTTTGTTACCAAACTCCTCCGAACAGGCTGAATCGATTTGTATGAAATTTTGTGTGCATATCTATTTTTCATACCCCTAAAACCCATCAAAATTGCGCCTAAAACATTGTGCTGATGGATGCACTAAAGTTATAACATTACAAACTTGTACTAATGAAAAAAAAACTCGTCAAAATGTTGGAACTTTGACCCCATTTTCCCATATCAGGTTCCCAGGTATGATCAAAACAAAAAAATGTTGGCTATGATGGGAAAAGTATGCCACAACTTTCAGATTCGTTAAGGGTACTTTTACAATAATTATAATACCACTTACAATCATAAAAATACCAGCTTTACGATCATTATTTAATACCACTTTCATTGTGCAGAAAAAAGCGCACAGCCACAATACTAACAAATTTTTCCATCATTGGAGCGGCCAGTTAATGTCAATAGTCATTCAATAAATATGTTGACGGGCAGTCGTTAGGTTTCAGCCAATTTGTGTGACGCCTCTCGTCTGGCATGTTTTATCCGTGAACATCAAGCTTATTGTGGTTCGTAGTATAACAGAGATGATATCTTAAATTTGTTTTTGATTATTATTTTTTATTCACAAAGGTTTCAAATTTCAATTTAAATACTTACATATTTATTTATAATTAAAACGTAACTAAATTATATAAAATAATGCAATATTAAAAAAAAAAACAATTCCGTTAAATAGGTACAGTAAAATGTATGATAATTTGTATTTTATGCTTCTTTAATGTGTAATGATTTGTACTTTTATTTATTTTTTTGTTAAAGTTGACATGTCATTTTGATAATTATTAATAAACTAGCTGTCCAGCGCAACTTCGTTTGCGTCACATTTTCCCCGTTTTCGCAACATTTTTCATTGCTGCTCCATTCCTATTGATCGTAGCGTAATGATATATAGTCTATAGCCTTCCTCGATAAATGGGCTATCTAACACTGAAAGAATTTTTCAAATCGGACCAGTAGTTTCAGAGCCTATTCAATGCAAACAAACAAATCTTTCCTCTTTATAATATTAGTTTAGATAAACTAAGTAAACTAAACTTAAAATTAAATAAAGCAACATGTAATTCATTAACAACAATGCAAACTTTTACTAAACTAAAATTAACCAGTATTTTATATGGAGTGTCTGCCTATCTGACCTCTACAACCCAGTTAGTACTGGGTAATGCGATACCCCTTGGTAAGATTGGGTGACAGACTTTCCGGCCACTGACTACCGTAACGAATATCAATGCTCTACAAAAAACAGTCGGGACCAACGGCTTAATGTGCTTTCCGTGGAGCGGAGGAAACTCCGTACGTGATTAACGGTCAGCCATCCATGGACTGACCTTGGGAAGCGTTGTTTTTATTTATCCACGAGCTCCTCATACAACTGTTACTTGTAATAAAATAAAAATAAAACATGAAAGATCACGCCAATTAAAACTAGGACATTCGACAGAAAAGTAATTAAAATAAATTGGAAAAGGAAAAATTTCGCTACAGATTCGTTTGAAACGGACGGGCAAGCAAAAATCCCATTTCCGAAATGGCTTTGGTGTTTTTTTGCAAGACATTCACGAAATTGGTTCGGAACTTTCAAAAAGTCGCAATACCGAATGTCCAAAAGTTTTTGGAAATACTAGATTTTGCTTGCTTGGAGAAATAGTAAAATAAAAAATGTAAGCAATTATCATAAGCTAAAGTTGTTGTTGAAATACAAAATGCTTTCAAAGCCATTATAATTTTTATGTTTCTCGATACAAATCAAAATGGTTTGCTGGCTTTTTAAATCACCTTACTAAAAATCTACTATTATAAAAAATGCGAAAATTTGGATGGATGTTCTTGTACCTCAATCACGTCAGAACGGATCTGTATGATATTTGGCACAGTCATAGAATATAGTCTAGAAGTCATCAAAGTTTTCGAAACGAAATTGCAGCCAACATCTAGTAATCAATAATAGAAAACCGTTCGAACTTACTTTAACCAAGTCACCAAAATCCAAGCACCCAATTCCTATAAATTTCTATGCATAAACTTCTCCATCTATATTGGCGCCAGTGACGTTTCAAATGCAGAAATACCTTACCATAAAGTAGATAGGGACAGAAGGTCAATTCCAAACAAAGAACTAAAACAGGCGTACGCACAAATAGTCGTGTACTTAGGCACATCCTTATAGCTGATGAAAGAAATGAAGCCTAAAAAGCTTCCCCAACATCTCTCCAACACGTACCAGCCGTTGCAGTGCGCGTCCAGATCCTGCCCTTATCTGAATTTATTGGGTTCCGGATGACAACCGATAACCACACTTAAATTCTCATCAAATTGCAATTTTGCGTCTCATACATCCCTTTCGTAGCTTCGAACAGCAGTGGCAGACCCGACTTAGGAGCAGTAAGCGGGTTCAAACCCAGGCAGAAGAATTACTGTAATATTTATTTGATCACCACTGCTCTGAAAACGGTGAAGGAAAACATCGTGAGGAAACCGGCATGTCGTGGAACTAATAATTCGAAAACATGTGACATCTACCAAACTGAACTGCACTGAACCCGCGTGTCGGATTGCAGCCCACTCCCTTTCATATAGAGAAGGCCTGTGTCCAGCAGTGGAAACATTAAAGTCTGATTATGGTATACTTATGCATCCCTTTTGCGGCCCAACTTATCCTTCTGTACATATCTTTTTAGTGACCGCCCTTTTCACGCATCGATGAAAGCCACCGAATAAATACGTTGCCGTGAGCTATTCCTCTTTTATTGCACAATTTATACAGGGTTAGGGGCGAGACAGGTTGACGCGGCGCGTTGTTGCGATCAAGCGGAGTGGTAAGAATACGTACATCATAATTTCATAACTAAACTTACACTGTAACTTACGAGATATCTTCCGTGATTGTTATTTGTTGTGAGCTCCCGATATTTAAGCCGTTATGTTGGCCGTGGTGTTGTTTTGCATCCTTGTCAAAATTCAGGAGGTTGTCGCAAAAGACAAAAATAATCAATTTTAATTACGGTACATAATTAATTATAAATAAATGCTGATTTTTTTGCTTGTTTATGTTCGTCAGTATATCAGAATAACCCCTTAACGTGGTTTAGGGAATAATAAATTATCAAATAAACGTTTGAGATTGTATCTGTGCGGTTATAGGGCGAGAATCAGACGGGCCGCGTTTAAAACACGAGTGTTTTACACTTACCGATATCCGTAAATAAAATACCTACTCATTATGACAATTTTAAACCTGAACACAGACACGTTAATCAATTCCTACACTAGTGGAAAACCACCGGTCTTAGTAGCTTCGTTGTAGCGCCAATGTACACGATGCCTAAAATAGTTCCTGTATTGGAAGTAAACAAAAACTACAAGTACCATAAGTAAAAGTATGGCCAACAACATAGTTTCGGTAAGCCAAGAGAGTTATGAGACTTTTAATGTGACTTTAGTTATTTTTAGGGTTCCGTATCCAAGCGGTGCCAACGGAACCCCGTTACAAAGGCCCGCCGACTATCCGTACATCTGTCATAGGGCTGTATCTTTTTTTATCGCAATTGGTAGACACTTGAAATTTTAATTTGTATGCCTCGTTGGTCGTGGCAATCGAAACTGCTAAGCATGGGAACCTGGGTTCGATTCCCGGGTCGTGCAAATTGTTGTTGGGTTTTTCCTTTGGGTATTTTTTAGTAGCAGTCACAGAGCCTAGATTTTTGCCCGGTTGACGGCAATAGACTCGCTCCTCTGTTATATGGGACTTAAGAGCGTTTACGTTCTTACGACATTTCGTACAAACTTTCAAGTCCTTATTTTCCGAAATGACTGAACGGATCTTAATGAACTTTAATACGCATTAGCAAGATACAAAGGTCTAAAAGATTAAACATTTTCGAAATGTCTTTTAAGATTCATCCGAGTGGCTGTTATTATTTCGCCATGAGTTCCTCACGTATAGGCTGAATCATCATCATCAGCCTATAATGTTCCCACTGCTGTGACACAGGCCTCCTCTCTATGAGAGGCAGTGGGCTGTTATCCACCACGCGTGCCCAGTGAGGGTAGGTAGATGTCACATGTCTTCGAATTTTTAGTTCTAAAACAAGATAGTTGGAAATTTCTGTTTCTATTTATAATTTATAATCAATCTAATTTAGCTGTACCACTATTTTTCGAAAATGTTTGTAGTAATGTTTTAGACCTATCTTTTCTGCTTATGCATATGAAGTTTTATTAAAATCGGTTCAGTCATTTCGAAAAATAAAGACTTGAAGGTTTGGCTGCGGGACTATTCGATAGAGATACCGTGGCCCTGGAACACAAAGGGCCAAGAAGGAACATGGATGGGTTTTATTCAGTGCAAGTCTGACACTCCCTTCCGCTCCGCCCAGAGCGGGAGGATTCATTTGATGATTTCTCATCCGTAAAAAAAGGACTTGAAAGTTTGTCTGAAATGTCGTAAGGCATAAACGCTCTTAAAACATAACTGACAAAATGTGGGTGCACTATTAGGTACAGCTCTGCCTAACCTTTCGGGGATTACAAGCGCGATGTTCGAAAAGTATGGTTAGCCGTTACGGTTGGTCCCGGCTGTGCATTATACCTATATCTCCATGTGTGCAAGCTTAGACCACGTGATGATACCCGATTTGATAATCTGGGGCACTTACCGTCTCTGAAGAAGATTTTTTCATGTGCACGTAGAAGGGTAATATTATATTTCAAATAAACATAACTTTCATTCAGTTGCAAAGTCCACCAGCGTTGGACAAGTTATTTTGCTTGTAAATCTCCATTTGTTCGAAGGAGTCCGCTGTGACGGACCGCCTTTTTCTCAAAAATTATAAGTTTTAATTATTTTTTATCTTTTTTACGAGGCTCTAATATGCTATAGAAATCTAGCTTTTGAAATAAATTTGTAAAATGAGCATATTGTGAACTCCGTCGAAATAAGGGTTAACAGTCGTTTCATGTAGTCAGTGGCCCGAAAGTCTGACAACCAGTCTTACCAAGGGGAATCGTATTGAACAAGAGTACTAACTGGGTTGTGGAGGTCAGATAGGCAGCCGCACCATGTACAATACTGGTATTCTGCAGCATATCTCTATCCATCGCATCTATTTGATATCCAGTGCTATACGGAACCCTTACTATGCGAGTCAGACTCACACCTCAACGATTTTCATCTGTGGTATGAAGAATCACTTTCGTATGGAATGGGAATTTTCCCAATATCTTATATTTTTCTCATTTGATACGCCAGTCACGTCGGATTGCATCCACAGCACGTACGGAGCGTCTGATTTTTATTACAACGCTTATTATGTGGACTTCAGATGTGCTGGTCAAAGAAATATATTATTTATGTGAGAGAAGGCGACAGTTCTTTATTCAACCAACCAACCAACTCCAACTCCATCCTGAACACCATAGCGGGGAGATACGATTCTCCATTGTTAGGTGATGTTGTTCAGAGATGCATTCTGAACAACAACCTGGTTGCTAAATAGATACATAAGGTTTACTAACATAGGTATAAGTTGTCTTTCTTTTTTGTTTACTAACCCATATGGATGTTGCTTATCCGAAGTAAAGATTTTTTTTTTATTTTTTTTTTTATTTACATAGGTATATGTTCTGTATGGTGTCGGACGTAAAGAATAGCACCATCCCATATCTTCCAGTGGTTGCCGTAAGAGGCGACTAAGCGATTCGCCAGAGAATGGGCAGCAGCGTTCTCTGTGTTTTTGTAACAACCGTACTGCGATCGCCAACCCGCCTGCCAAACGTGGCGATTATGGCAAAACTCCCCAAAATATCAATGTGGCGACACTTGGGGGAGGCCTATGTCTAGCAGTGGACGTGTTTTGGGCTGAAATGATGATGATGATATATGAGGCTATTTATAATATTAACGGCTTCCTTAGTCTAGTGGTTGCAAGCGCGGCTACTGAGCATGAGGTCCTCAGTTCTATTCCCGGGTCGGGCAAAGTGTTATTGAGTTTTTTCCACTGTGGATTGGCCAGTAGAAACCACGGAGTCTTGATTTGTGCCCGGTTGATGGCAATAGGGTCGCCCGTATTACATGGGACTTAAACATCACTGGCAAAATGTGAGTGTATTTTTGCATACACTTCTGCCTTTAAAATTACAAGCTTGATGATATGATGTTTAGATAGCGTAGTGGGGTTGTAACCAGGGGTTTATTATGACGTCTAAAAGCAGTATTGTTTTAATCTTATTCCAGAGTGGGAAAGAGACGGAGCTATAGAGTACGTCTAGCGCCATCTCGTTTCCACTCTGGAATAAGATTCAAACAATACTGCTTTAAGACGTCATGGTAGGCCACGTGATCAATGAATAGATAACGCATATCTATACATACATACTTATATATTATAAATCTGAAGAGTTTGTTTGTTTGTTTGCTTGTACGCGCTAATTTCAGAAACTACTGGTCCGAATTGAAAAAATCTTTTAGTGGTATATAGCCCATTTATCGAGGAAGGCTATAGGCTATATATCATCACGATACGACTAATAGGAGCGGAGCACCAATGCACCAAAAATTTGCGAAAACGGGGAAATATGACGCAGACGAAGTTGCGTGGGACAGCTAGTAATTTATAATCAGCGGCGGAAACATGCGAGCTTATGTTATGAAAATGATATATCAAGACTGTCTGCTGGTTGTCATGTTATGTGATGTGCAAATATAAGGAAAATATCGTCAGAAAAGTTTTGAGTACGCACAGCGACCAGTTTATCCCGATCTCTCATTGTACAGGAAATCTAATCAAAACGAGGCTCGAAGCCCAGTTCAAATAATTGGTATCTGAAACCATTTGTGTCACAGTCTTTACACAGCAAAATTAATAAGACTTGCAAGAAGTGGACATACTACAACACATCAAGCTATACATTTCCAGTATAACATGGCTTCGTTTTGCATAGATTTCCCGTTTTATGATTGATCTGCATAATAACAGCCGCCCAGGTCGATCTTTAAGGTTAAGCCATGCTTGCCGAGATTGATCTGTGGATGGGTGACCATAATTACATATTGAGTTTCCTCCGTGCCTCGGAAAGCACGTTAAGCCGTTGGTCCCGGCTGTCATTTGTAGATCTTTGACAGTCGTTATGAGTAGTCAGAAGCTAAAAGTATGACATCCAGTCTTACCAAGGGGTATCGTATTACCCAGTTACTGGGTTGTGGAGGTCAGATAGGCAGTCGCTTCATGTAAAATACTGGTACTCAGCTGCATCCGGTTAGACTGGAAGCCGACCCCAAGATAGTTTGGGAAAAGGCTAGGCAGATGATGATAATGATTGATCTGCATAAACTGCTTTAATAAGCATAATTGGTCGTCGTGCGTACGTGAATCAAGCGTGCACTTATGGCCATGTTGAAAATTCTACCCTAACTTCCACAATTTAAAGCTCACATTTCATTGCTTTACTGTGAGGCGTTTTGGAACGGAGTCTTAGAGGAAAAACCATAAGGAATATGCTTTCTTATCTGTCCCAATTTATGGCTTAACTCATCTATAATTACTACGTTAGTTGGCATAGCAAAACGACTAATTAAATTAACTAAAACAAACGTAACGATGGCAATACTCATCAAATTCTAAGAAACAGAATTATGAAATTATGATCGTTACCCAATAATATTGTGAAATTCAAATAATAATTTATCAAATCAAATAGGACTGTATATTCGACACCATTTCGGACATCTCTATAGTGATTTTATTAAAATTTTAACGATATCGATTTTAGTAATTTATTGGCAGAAGCGGAAGAAATGGGAACTCCAGTTTGATGTTTCAACTGGTTTGGTATTTTGGTTACATTTGTTTTATCTTCTTCTTTTTCGTATGGTTACTGCATAACCTGGCCGCTTATTCACAAACGCTCGGTTTCAATTTCGATTCGAAAAGCCGTATGTCTATCTCGCTCGCTTTCGTAATGCCAAAACAAGATAAACATACGACTTATCAAATCGAAATCGTAGCCGAGTGTTTGTGAATACGGAGGCTGGTGTCAGAGTTTTATCATTCAATCATTTTATTATCAGGCATCTAAGGCCCATACATAAAATACACAAAATAATCTAATACAATAAAAATAAACTAATACATATTAAAAAACCTTATTAACTAAACACGTAATGTTGGCGGCGGTTTTTATGCTGCCTCTGACTTGGCTTTACATGCCATCAAGAAATATCTCTCAGGCATGCTGGTTTCATCACGATGTTTTCCTTCACCGAAGCAAGTGTTATATGCAATGCGCATATTAATTCGAAAAATCCACAAGTATAGCCACAAGCCCCAGGCTATCAAGAAATATCTCTCAGGCATCCTGGTTTCCCCACGATGTTTTCCTTCACCGAAGCAAGTGTTATATATGCAATGCGCATATTAATTCGAAAAATCCACAAGTATGGCCACAAGCCTAGGTTATCCCCCAAAATTTTATAACATTGTTTGCATTTTATCGACAACTGACTTTTTCATGAAATAGTCATTCTAACGGATTAAATTAACTAAGAGGATTGTATTGATGATTTTACCGATTATGTCTCTGTAAATCCGCCGCAAATTATATTTAACAATAAGTTACTAAAAACATTTTCGAAAAATAGTGTTACAGCTAAATTAGACCGATTATAAATTATCTATAGAAACAGAAATATCCAATTATCTTTTTTTATAAGACATTTAGAAAATGTTTTTAGTATCTTTTGAGACCTATGGATCCTGCTTATGCGTACGAAGTTTCATTAAAATCGGTTCAGTCATTTCGGAAAATAAGGACTTGAAAGTTTGTATGAAATGTCGTAAGGCGTAAACGCTCTTAAAACGCATGTCACAGTGGTAATATTATTACACACTTTCTCGTAAGTTAAGGCTTGTACTGTTAATATGTTCACAGTAAAGTTCGTAACCACTATTTAAATCAAACGAAGTAGCTCGCAGTTAGAAGTCTAGTCACAGTAATTATTATTAGTATTCTCGTTTTTTATTTTGTTATTAGTTAAAATATGTATTAGTCTATTTTATGTGTATTTGTGTATTAGTATCTATGTAACTTATAGACAATTTCGAAATTAATTACATATTTTTAGATATTGTTTTTGTACCTTACCACAATGTTGTCCTTTTTAACCCAATGGTTGACTGGTAGAGAATGCCTTGTGGCATTAAGTCCGCCTATGTACCACTATTGTACATGAAGTTTAAACAAATAAATAAACATGCAAAACGCCCCATGAAGACAGGAACATCCATCACGGTTGGTAATAACACCAAACTGTGAACAGCAATTTGTCTGCTGAAAGAGCATGGTTATTATCAAAATTCCCATATTTTGTTTGCTATTTAACTTTGGGGCAACATGGTAATAAAAATAATGAAACTAGCTAAAAGCACTGTGCTTATTGCCCCTCATATTACACGTGCAGCTTGTGGTAGATTACACTCAAAAATCGTACAGCGCCTTTCGCGTTCAATTTAATAATGCGTTCCGAATGGGGCTGTTCCGCTTCTGTAGCGCAACAGAGATGTTTGCGATTGTTTCTACACCACGATGCGAGAAAGATGCGCTTAGCTGGTGCGCCGGGTGCGGGCCAGCCCCAACATTATATTTGCAGTGTGTTGCGAGCAGACTGGACTGTTTGTGTGTGTATCGGTGCTGCAAATAAGGCAGTGTAGGTTAAGTGTGTAGGTTATGTTTACTAACATAGTTGTTAAGAAATATTGTTACTAACTTAATTTGAGTCCTGTTACTTAGTGATTAAATATAAATAAAGAAAACCCATCATTCTCCTGCCATTATCCCAATTTATCTGAAGTCGGCGCAGTGCGCCTTCCATATTTTTAGGGTTCCGTACCCAAAGGGACAAACGGGACCCTGTTACTGAGACTTCACAGTCAATCCGCCCGTCTGTCACCAGGCTATATCTCATGAACCGTGATAGTTAGCCAGTTGAACTTTCTAAAGATTATGTATTTCGGTTGCCTCTATAACAACAAATAATAAAAATAGAATAAAATAAATATTTAAGGAGGGGTTTTTTATAAATAATGTTACCACATAAATAATGGTTCATAATATTGGCCGGTTTTTCTATTACACGTCATTTGAGCATTCACCTCCTTTCTAGCTATATCATCCTTTATACAATCCATCCATCGTTTCTTTGGGCTTCCCATAAACTTTAACATTTCTGGCGGAATATTATTATGGGGTTTACTATGAGGTATAGCCTAGTGGTGTGGCCGTCACACTGCCAAGTCATAGGTCTCAAGTTCGAATCCAAGACAAGCACCTCTGATTTTTCTTTTGTTTATTGTATAATTATTACTTGCTTCGATGAAGGAAAACATGGTGAGGAAACCAGCTTGTCTGAGAGATATTTCTTGACGGCATTAATAGCTAAGTCAGAGGCCTCTGGGCGTATAAAAACTCTGACACCAGGTTAGGTACTGACCACACGATAAAGAAAGAAAGATGATGTAACATATTTTGTTTTAAAAGAGTGTCCATGAAGTTTCTTGCCCATTCTTCTGTAGAGATCTACGCTTTGGAATGGGCAAATACAGTACTTTCACAAGTTATTTTGTCTTGTGACTGGGACTGTAGCTTTGCGTTTTATTCTGCTTTTTTGACTTCCAAAAGTGCGTTTAATGGTCTAATTGAAAAAAATGCTTTGAGTTTTTCCTTCGAGGGTTACAGACGTGATGTTTTGCTTTGTATGGTTACTGCATAATAACAGGTTGTGGGCTGACTCATTTTGCCAGAACTGCGTCCAATTAAGGCGTATAATTTTATATTTGTGTAACGTTTAACTTGGTTAAAAGGATCTGGAGCACATCCATCACAACGGCTAATAACAACGAACTGTGGGTAGCAATTTGTCCGCCAAAAAAGCATGTTTATTATGAAAAGTGTCTTTCATGTTTATTGTGGCCGTTACAACTTGAAGGCAACAAAAATAATGAAAACTGTTTGACATTGTATCAGGCATTGTTATCGCCGAGAGGTGTACCTAAAAGTACGCCCATATATGTTCCATGTGATAGGGAGCTAGCCTATAGCCATCAACCTGGCACAAAATGCAGACTCCATGTCTGCTACTGAGACATTCCTGATTGAAAAACTCAAAAACACTTTCGCCGACCTGAGAATCGATCTCAGGACCTCGGGCAACATGCAAGTATTTGCGACTACTAGACCATAGAGGCACTGCCTAAAATAATTTATTACAACAAAATAAACCAAATAACCTTTAGGTACTAAGTTATTATCATCATCATCATCATGTCAGCCCAAAAGACGTCCACTGCTGGACATAGGCCGGCCAAGTGTCGCCACATTGAAATTTTGGAGGGTTGTGCCATAATCGCCACGCTTGGCAGGCGGGTTGGCGATCGCAGTACGGTTGTTACAAAAGCACAGAGAACGCTGCTGCCCATTCTCTGGCAAATCCCTTAGTAGCCTCTTACGACACCCACGGGAAGATATGGGATGGTGCTATTCTTTACGTCCGAAACCATACAGAAGTTGTTGTATAAATATTAAACTAATTTAATTTCTATTTCAAATATAATTTGTACTAACAAATGTTATTTTACAAACAATCTTGATGCCATTTTATAATATTCATACTAATTAAATTTTAAGGTAAAATTCTGTTTGTCTTTCCGTTACTTTTTCAGACCAAAACGGCAAGATGGATTTCGATGTTTGATACAAAGTTGTAATATTTGGCCTGGGTTATGATAGACTTGCTCACATTTTTGCCGTTTTTGCAACATTTTTCATTAATGCTCAGCTTCTATTGGTCGTAGAGCGATGTTATACAATATGTTGTTTTGCATCCTCGTCAAATTCCAGGAGGTAACTATCCTAATGATTCTCGACCAGAATCAATAATAAAATGGGTAGGCAATTTATTTACGGAAATCGGTAAGTGGGAAACCGGTTTTAAACGCGGCTCGTCTAATTCTAGTCCTATAACCGCGCTTTTACACATACAAACAATGTCAAACGTTTATCCGATAATTTCTTATTCCCTAAACCACGTTATGGGGGTTATTCTGATATACTGACAAACTTAAACAACCGAAAAAATCAGCGTTTATTAATAATTAACTTGGTACCGTTATTTAAATGGATTATTTATATATTTAATGACAACCTCCTGAATTTTGAAGTGGATGCAAAACAACATCCTGTATAGCCTTCCTGGATAAATGGGACACTTTAAAAGAATTTTTCAATTTGAACCAGTATTTCCAGAGTTTTTTTTTATTTTTTATTATTAATTAAACCTTACATTTGTTTTGACAGGTAAATAAATAAATAAATAAATTAACGTTTATTTCAGACAACAGTCCATAGCTTTGTTAATATTTTAGTGTTAGTAACAATGATGCTTAAGTAACTAGTTTAGTGTAAAACCCAAGCTAACAAAGGTATTCATATATAAATCTAATTGTCCAGTCCCAAGTAACGGGTCTGGGTAGAAGCACAAGTTATACAGTGGATAACATCCTAAGTGTCACCCTCTGGAATTCCGCCAAAGAGCAAGAAAATATGTCCAAACGCAGAGAGACACTCCAGGGTGAAATTGAAACAACAATATTATTAATGCAAGTATGGAAATCCTTAAAAATGTAGTAAGTCATATTGCACAGCGCTTATTATTGCAAATAAACACATAAAGTAATTAAAACAAACTACTTCATTAACGCCAATAAGTTTTGAAGTATCAAAACCATAAAGCGCAGTACAGCGCGGAACGATAGTTAAACACATAAAATAATACGAATTCCGTACTTGCATTAATAGTAAGTTTGATTTGCGTATTAATAGCCTTAAAGCAATCAGTATCGTGACCGTGAGTAGTACCTTAGCTTAAAATAATGCCCATGACTTCAATTTCACCCTGTATTGAGCACTCCTACTGCCCGAATCACAGGTGCAAACTTTAATAAGTGTGTACGGCTTGCCGGAACTTTAAAAAGCCCCTCTCTAGGTCCCAACCGTAGCCTCCTGTCTGGAACGAGCAATCCCAACGATTCCAATATTTGCGGATTTTAGCAAGGTCAACCAAAAAAACAAACTCTTCAGCCTTATAATATTAGTAAAGATACTTTAATCACCGGTAGTAAGTCCTAGTAGGATAATTTTCGATCTCTACGAACACGAAGCCGCGGGTAGAAGCTAGTCTACTAATATTAATTTAATTAATTAATCAAATTCGGAGCAGAAGGATATTGGAAATTTTTAGTCAATGGCTTTCATAATAAAAGCTTCCAAAGATTATGAATTTTCAGGCATACCGGGATAATATTAAATTAAAGCCATTTTTCATGTCCATCTAAAATTTTATGCAAAATAATTTTTTATCGGGTCTAAGTAGAGTGGTTTTCAATATCTACTTAGTACCATCATCATCTGCTTAGCCTTTTCCCAAACTATCTTGGAGTTGGCTTCCAGTCTAACCGGGTGCAGCTTAGTACCAGTATTTTACATGAAGCGACTGCCTATCTGACCTCCACAACCCAGTAACTGGGTAATACGATACCCCTTAGTCAGACTGGATGTCAGACTTTTGGCTTCTGACTACTCGTAACGATTGTCAAAGATCTACAAATGACAGCCGGGACCAACGGCTTAACGTGCTTTCCGAGGCACGGAGGAAACTCCGTACGTAATTATGGTCACATATCCACAGACCAACCTCGGCAAGCACGGCTAAGCCTTAAAGATCGACCCGTGCGGCTGTTATTATTTAGCCACGAGCTCCTCAATATACATGCGTCATTATTTTTTTAACTCTTTAGTACACCTCAACTTTATTATACGAAAATACTAACAAATGGGATTTTTAATAGTCCACACAAGCAAATGAAAATGTCGACTTTCCGTGTTTACATCTAAAAGGCAAAATTCTCAATCTGAAAGCTCCGCCATATTTAAAACACTAAACACATTTATTGCGAATAAACTGGAGTGCCCAACATTTTTACAACAGGTGACCTACCATGACGTCAGCAGTATTATTTTATTCAGTGTGGAAAAGTGACAGCGCTAGTCATCTTGCATAGCTCTGTCTCTTTCCCACACTAGAATGACACTAGAACAATACATAATGTTTTAAGACGTCATGGTTACCCCACTGGTAGAGGTATTTACTAAGAGTGAACCATCCCGCTAATAGCTGAACTTAGCTCGTTAAATCTCAGCGGGCAAAGGGTTAAGATTTATCGTCTGGTGGCCTGTAAGTGTTTACTTTCACAACACTATTAAGGATATAAACCAACTATGCACTTCCGCTAACTAAATTAACAATAATAAACTGGCTCTGTATGGTGTCGGACGTAAAGAATAGCTCCATTCCATATCTTCCCGTGGGTGTCGTAAGAGGCGACTAAGGGACTTGCCAGAGAATGGGCAGCAGCGTTCTCTGTGCTTTTGTGACAACCGTACTGCGATCGCCAACCCGCCTGCCAAGCGTGGCGATTATGGCAAAACCCCCTATGTTTTGTCAATGTGGCGAAACTTGGGGGAGGCCTATGTCTAGCAGTAGACGTCTTTCGGCTGAAATGATGATGATGATGATGATGCACTTCCAGTGCATAGTTTGTTGGTATATAAGAACTTAATGTGTACCTAGACATTATATATACAGGGTGTAACGGAGAGGGTATATACATACTTAACGGTGTGCTACAGACCATCAAACTGAACATGTTTTTCCTCAAAGAAACATTGTCATAGCGAAAAAAATATCAGCTGCCCCATACATTTGGGTCGAATAGGTATTGAAATTTTGTATGGGGTAGCAGATAATTTTTTCGTTATTACGATGTTTGTTTGTGGAGAAATATGTTCAGTTTGATGGTCTGTAACACACCCTTAAGTATGTATATACCCTTTCCGTTACACCCTGTATAGTACATACATTCCAACATAGTGAAACAGGTGAGAATGAACTTATTATAATACCGTGTACTATACTATATTTTTTCTCTTATTTAAAGGGACTTGTTCAAATTTCAAAATCCAACACACTTGTATCAAAATCAATCGTGCAGTAAATTTTCTTAAGAAATTCTATTTTTAACCCGTTTGAGCGAGCCTGTGCAGCAATCCAGCCTCTCTCGACAAACGGAAGGGCAAATACTGTTACACCAGCCCACATCTGAGGGAAGAAATATTTGTATTTGAATGACTTTGCCTTACACTCTTTTTTGTAATAATTGTGTAAGTCAAAGTTGCGAAGTTTATAATTTATTAAGTTTTAGCTTTCGTGGGTTTCGTGAATGACATATTTAGCCATGATTGAAGCAGGATGCAACTATGGTTATGACAAAGATAGGCAGCTGGAGGAGGTACCTTATTCGAAGATCCGCCAATTGCGACCCGGGTTCACACTTACAATCCGATTCAAATTTCCGCTAATAAGAAAAAGAAACCTACAAATTTTGGTATTGATTCGGGTCGAGAATCTTTAGCATAGTTACCTCCTTGAATTTGACGAGGATGCAAAACAACACCTTGTATAAATCACATACAAAGATTATTATTAATAGAAATAATATTCCTTATTTTAAGGGTAGCAACGGCTCTCTTATCGCTTACAGCGGTATCTTCCAGACAACCTTTGGATGGATAGAATGCCAAAAATTTTAAGTTTATTCAAATTTATGACGTTGAAAATCATAACATTTTACTGACTGCAGTAAATATTCAGATGCATCACTTCTATCTTCTAAACTTAAAGTGTTTTCGGCAAATGACAAAACATTCCGGTTTGTGCACTAATTTGTCTGTTTTTAGTCCAAGGTCAGTCCACTTATACAACGTGTAACGTTAAATGCGCAAAACCTCAGACACCCCAAATGATTTTTAATTCAATTAACCAAATTCTGAGAGAAAAAAAAAACATAAAAAAAACGTAAAGGTTTTATGTGCTGTTTTAATTTTACTGGCAATTCTGATCGTTTCTTTCTTTCTTTCTTTTTTTCCCGCGTATGAGAAAATTTAAATTGGACGACATACATTTGTGTTTGTTTACCTATTTTGGCGGATTTGCGCGCGTTATGGCTTAACCTATGAACAAATAGACAGGGCAACATTTTTAATGAAGATTTTTTTGAAAAAATGTGACCTATATTAAAAAGTGGTTCAATTGATTCTGCTCGTTATTTTGATCAAACTATTTTCAGGTTTTGCGCATTTAACGTTACACGTTGTAGAACGACTTTGTTTCTTTAGTTTTAACCGATCATAATAATCATCTATCTTCTCATAACATCATGCTTTTGTTTCTGAAGGATTAGGTAGAGGTGTCCCTACTGTACAATTACATTTCGCCAGTTTCAATGTAATTGGGGGCGACCCTATTGCCTTCAATTGCGCACTAATAAAGACTTCGGGTTACTACTGAAACGATTTGCAAACGAAACGAAAAAAAAACGAAATTGCGAATTTCAATAAACTTGTTAGTAGATGTCAAATGTCTTGGATTATTTTTTGGATAGCACGACGTCGTTTTGAGAGCAGTGCTAATGAAATAAATTTCTCAAAGTAATGTGCGTGTCTGGATTTGAAACCACGACCCACTATTCGTAAGTCGTGTTACCACTAAGCCACCACTGCTTTGACACATGTTTGATAAACTCTATTAAAAAAAAAAAAATCGGTTCATCCGTTTAGGCGCTATGATGCCACCGCAACACACAGCTAGAAACGCGCGTAACACTTAAAACACCCCCTTTGTTTTCGTCGGAGCTTAAAAACTGAGTTTTTCTAAAACTTTATAGGCCATAAACTCAAACTCAAACTCTTCAATTAGACCATTATAGGCACTTTTGAAAGTCAAAGAACAAAAATAAAAGAGCGCGAAGCTACAGTCCCAGTCACAAGACATAATAATTTGTGAAAGTACTGTAGTTGCCCATTCCAAAGCGTAGATCTCTATGGAGAAGAATGGGCAAGAATGGGCGTAATCATCATCTTCCTGCCCTATGTCCCATGTTGTTTGGGGGTCGGCTCAACACGTTTTTATGGTTCCGTACCCAAAGGATCAAACGGGACCCTATTACTGAGACTTCGCTGTCCGTCCGTCCGTACGTCCGTCCGTCTGTCACCAGGCTGTATCTCATGGACCGTGATAGTTGATTTGTAGTATATTAGATTGTGTATTTCTGTTGCCGCTATAACAACAAATACTAAAAACAGAATAAAATTAATATTTAAGGGGGGCTCCCATGGGCTGCGGGTTGTTCGAAAGAGATACCGTGGCCCTGGAACAAAAAGGGCTAAAAAAAAAAAGGGGTCCCCCATGTAAAAAAGTGATATTTTTGCTCGTTTTTATAAATAATGGTACGGAACCCTTCGTGCGCGAGTCCGACTCGCACTTGGCCGGTTTTTTTCTTCCATTCC
This sequence comes from Cerastis rubricosa, assembly GCA_949152445.1. Taxonomy (NCBI): domain Eukaryota; kingdom Metazoa; phylum Arthropoda; class Insecta; order Lepidoptera; family Noctuidae; genus Cerastis; species Cerastis rubricosa. The sequence continues at coordinate 11,179,135 of OX424548.1, read as the reverse complement.
CCCCTGTCATATGTCCCGCTTTCACTTACTCCTTTTTCATTCTTATCACCACATACAATCAATCCTATATTATCCTATCTTTTCTTTGGTGAACCTTAAACTTTATAAATGATCAATCTATTGATACAATTCAACGTTATACCATCAATAACATTCAACATAGCTCAACTATTGAACTATTGCAACAGTAAGCACTAAGTTATCTGTTAGCTTGTTCCATAGCTCAGTTAAAGGCGAGGCCAGGGTGAACAGACAGTGCCTGGGGCGGTAGCGGCTCCATGCGTGCGAGCGTTTACACCTTACGACATTTCATACAAACTTTCAAGTCTTTATTTTCCGAAATGAATAAACCGATTTAAATAAAACTTATTACGCATAAGCAGGATACATTAGGTCTAAAAAGTAACTTTTATTATTTTAATTCAATAAGGCTAAATTACATATGTACAATATTTACAAACTACAAATAAATATAAAATAAAAATAAAATATGTACAAGTATCAAAATTACAGGGCGTCAAAAAATTCGTCGACATCGCTGTCGACAGGAAAAGTGCCCAGAAGGCTGGCCGCATTGCCACGTTGGATGGCAATGCTGATTCTTTGACCAAAAAAGAGGCCAGCCCTCTGGTCCCGTGAAGCGTCGACCAACCGCTTGGCGATATCTCGAAACACAAGATGGGCACTCGGGCCCCATGGCCCTAGTGTTTCAACCCCAAACGGCTCAAATACATAATTACCAATTAAATTATTGTATTTGCGCCGTTTAAGGTTTTCAGCGCCTGCAGCAGCCGCCCCAGCGCAGCTCACCGTGCTAGGAAGATGGGATGGCGCAAGGGTGTCGACGCAAGTCGCATCCCACACCAAAGGCCTACCCAACTTCCATGGCATTATGGTCATACCATCTGGTCTCTTCCCATCGACACGTGCCAAGCCATTGGGTTCTAAGACAGCTGGCACCCCGGCGGTGGCAAGAGCACGACGAATTAGATCATTAATGCTAGCGTGCCGTGCTATCCGACCTGCGCTCTTACTGCAGGAAAGGCCATGGTGTCCGAGGCCGTCGACTGCTTCACCACATCGACAGCGATGTGGAGCCCCGCTGGGAGCGCCCAATCGCAGACATGTAGCGAGCCGGAATGTTGTGTCACCTAGCAAAGTGCCTATGTTAGGTGACGGTAGTGCCTGAAGCCAGAGACCCGACTCCCACTCACCCACAGCCAACAGGCGGGCACGCTCAGCAGTATTGGTAGACGTATTAATAAGGTTATTCCGTACCAACCTGCAGAGCGGCTCATCCCACTGTCTCTGGGAGAATGGGTTCTCGGGCCGATCCGTGTCCGGGCAAGCCACTTTCCAAGCGTCCTCTGCGTCCGTCAAGCACGGCACTTCCGAATCAACCAGGGAGAGAGTTAAAGTCTTCCTGGTTACCTTTTCAGTGCTGTGGACAGAAGAAAGGAACGCCGGTAAGCTTATACTAGAAATTTTGCGGACGCCGAGGCCACCAAAACGAATTGGTAGGGTGGCTTGCAGCCACGCTCGGTCGTCCAAGGCCACATTAAGAATGGATGTTAATGTGTTGCGTATAATTTGGTCAATTTTGTCCAAAAGTTCTGGTTTCGTCCAAAGAGAAGAAGAACGGAGAACATACATAAAATTTGGACCAAAACAACAATATCTAATAAAAAAGTAACTAAGAAATATTTTCGAAATGTCTTAAAAAAAAGATAATTGGACATTTTTGTTTCTATACATAAATTATAATCAGTCTAATTTAGCTGTAACACTATTTTTCTAAAACGTTTTTAGTAACTTTTTCCTCCTCCTCCTTAATCCTGTTTATGCGTATGAAGTTTTATGAGGTTTATTAAAATCGGTTCAGTCATTCCGGAAATGGACTCAAAAGTTTGTATGAAATGTCGTAAGGCGTAAACGCTATTAAGGGCGAAGCACCAGGGTAGGCCGCAATTTTTTTTTGGTTGTTTTGGTGAACAGTGTCAGGCTGTATGTTAATTAAACAAAATATTATATGATTTGCGACCGTAACATGTATGTAGCTACAGAGTTATATAATCATTAAACTCATCAATACAAACCCTAATTTCATTTTGTTCACAATCCCATTCAATAACTATTTATACATTGAATTGGGTTGATCCGTGGATGGGAGACCATAATTACATACAGAGTTTCCTCCGTGCCTCGGAAAAGCAAGTAGAGCCGTTGGTCCCGGCTGTCATTTGTAGATCTTTGACAGTCGTTACGAATAGTCAGAAGCCAAAACTCTGACATCCAGTCTTACCAAGGGGTATCGTATTACCCAGTTACTGGGTTGTGGTGGTCAGATAGGCAGTCGCTTCATGTAAAATACTAGTACTCAGCTGCATCCGGTTAGACTGGAAGCCGACCCCAAGATAGTTTGGGAAAAGGCTAGGCAGATGATGAATGACTATTTATACCTATAGCCACGGAACATTCGCTGCAGCGCCAATTCGCAAGGTGTGAAAAGCGAATCATCTAAAGACTAAAACAAATGTATAGAAATGTACTCATCATGACACTCGTAGCGGGATTTTATGTTCTCGCCAATAAGGTCTCGAGGTTATAAGGACTTTGTTCTGCCACTTCTTCTTCCCAGCTAAAACACTAGGACGTGACGAAGAGCAGGTAATTGACTGTCTCTTGTAAATTTTGACGTTCAAATAGCACTATTCAAAAAAGTCAAAATATATATTATAAAGTCATAATATATTAGGCTGATAATCAGCCTATTGTGAATAAATTACTTTTGATTTTGATTATGTAACTTTACCAAAATCAATGAAACAATTTTGAAATTTAATTATTAATTTCGGAGATTACCCAAACAAACAAAACTTGACTTCTTTACAGAGTAGATAAATCGCTCCCGCCTCGGCTCCCGCGTAAGCTCATCACCCTAGACAATGCCTAAGCAAGACAATACAGATAGACGGTTTGTTTGCTGTATTCGCTGTATTCGCTGTTTGAGAGTTTGTCTTTGTAAACGGAATGCATATACCAGCCGAGTAACTACAGACTTACGTTGTAGTCATGGGTGGGGATTCCCAAGAAACAGAGAAGGGATCAATAAAGTATGTCAAGACCAATGAGATTTAAGATACTACAGAGGATTTCAGAAGAAATGTCATAGAAGCAAAATGGTTCCATGTCCCAGTCTTCTTTTTAGCGTTTCGATGACGAAAAACGTTAAATATCTTTGGGTCAAATTTCAGTTTAGCGAAGTTTTTATACTAAACTAGCTGACCGTCGCAACTTCGTTTGCGTCACATTTTCCCCGTTTTCCCAACATTTTTCCTTGCTGTTCCACTCCCGTTGGTCGTAGCGTGATGATATATAGCCTATAGCCTTCCTCGATAAATGGGCTATCTAGCACTGAAAGAATTTTTCAAATCGGACCAGAAGTTTCGGAGGCTATTCATTGCAAACAAACAAACATACAAACAAACAAACAAACAAACAAACAATCAAATCTTTCCTCTTTATAATATTAGTTTAGACTAGCTGGTGGCCTACCATGACCTCTTAAAACAGTATTGTTTTACTTTTATTCCAGTGTGGGAAAGTCATTCTTTGGCAAGTCCCTTAGTCGCCCCTTACGACAACCATGGGAAGATATGGGATGGTGTTATTCTTTACGTCCGACACCATACAGAACTAAGTATAGTATTGTTTTATTCTTATTCCAGAGAGATGGAGCTATACAGGATGTCTAGCGCCATCTCTTTCCCACATTGGAAAAGGAGTAAAACAATAATGTTTTAACACGTCATGGTAGGCCACATAAGCTGCACCCGGTTAGTATCCATAGGAATCAAATGAACAACCTACCACTAACAAAAAGAAAAGTGCCAATAGGGCAACTCATTGGCACTTTTTCATATTAAATTACTTCCCGGTTTATCTAAACTATTATTAATAGGTCTTTACCTATGAAATTGCCGTATTGCAGTACAGACTTTTTCAAACAAAAAAAGTTTTGATTGGCTATGAGTTCTAAATTCAAATTAATTTTGTTTTAAAAATATGACATTCTATTTACAAAATCAGTCTTTTGTTTATTGATTAGCGTTGTATTTTCATTACATTTCAACATTTTTCCTCATAATGGATACTTTGAAATTTCGTGTAATTATGGAATATGAGTTCCGTCGTGGCACCAACGCGGCACAAACGACCCGTAACATCAACGACGTTTACGGAGAGAACTGTACAAACGAACGCACAACCCGTTATTGGTTTGCTCGGTTCCGTTCTGGGAATTTTGACTTGAAAAATGAACCTCGTGGTCGTCCGGAAACTTTGGTCAACAATGATGAATTAAAGGTGATTGTTGAAGCTGATGAAACTCAATCTACAGCTGAGCTGGCAGCAGCTTTTGATGTTAGCATTAAAACAATATTGGTCCATTTGCGACAGATTGGCAAGATAAAAAAGCTTGATAGATGGGTGCCCCACGAACTTAACGATCGCCAGCGCAACGTACGCGTCGAGACTTGCCTTGCGCTGCTTAACAGGCACAGAAATGAAGGAATTTTGAACCGAATTGTTACGTGCGACGAAAAATGGATTCTTTTTGACAATCGAAAGCGCTCAGCAAGTTGGTTAGATCCTGGTTCGGTACCAAAGCAATGTGCAAAACGAAAAATGACCCCTAGAAAGGTGATGGTCACAGTTTGGTGGTCTAGTGCTGGTGTGATTCATCATAGCTTTTTACAAAACGGCGAGAGCATTACTGCAGATGTGTACATTGAAGAACTGACCACAATGATGGCGAAACTCGCACGTCTGCAACCAGCTTTGGTCAATCGGTCGTCTCCACTGCTACTTCACGACAACGCGCGGCCCCATACTGCACAACAGACCGTCTCTAAGCTGCATGAGTTGGGTTTGGAAGCTCTCCCTCATCCGCCATACTCACCAGATCTTGCGCCTTCCGACTATTACTTTTTCCAAAATTTGGACAACTTTTGAGCGGGAAAAAAATTCAATTCCCGAGAGGCAGTACAAAACGCCTTTGAAGAGTTTGTTGTCTCCCGTCCAGCTGATTTTTTCAAGAAGGGCATCCATAAACTGCCACAGCGTTGGCAAAGATGCATTGATTGCAGGGGTGATTACTTTGAATAAAAGAAATAAATAAGTTCGAAAAAAAAAATACTTTAACTTTTTTCAAACAAAACGGCAATTTCATAGGTAAAGACCTAATATAAAGAGGAAATGTTTGATTGTTTGTTTGCATTGCTTCGAAACTACTGAACGGATTTGAAAAATTTAATTCTCTGTTGGGAAGCTACACTATCTCCGGGTGACATCGGCTATGTTATATTTTCAAAAAAATTAGGGATCCATACTAAAATTCCAATAATGTAACCCATGGTGAAAAAAATACTACAAAACTGAAATATTATTTACATCACGTGCGCTGCGAAAACTATTGATAATAGAATAAAATAATGTACTTACTACGACTTTGCTGAACACATTATTATTTACAAAAAGTCTCGTGACAGCATAAAATATGTTTAATGTTATAGTTATGCCACAATAAGTATTCAATTATTTTAAAAATTTAACTGAAATGCCGCCGCTAGAAAAGGCTCTTTACGTGTTAGTTGTCTTTATATAACTTTAGAATTATTCAATTCCCACATAAGATATCACGAGTTTTAAAATGTAAGTATTAGAAAAAAGTTGCGTGGAAACTGTCTTTATAATTTTATTTTTTTAGTAATCCGACGCAAATAAAAGGGTTTATGTGTGTGTATTATAATTTTTAATTTTGATATTTTTATTAAATACCCGTGCAAAGCCGGGACGGACTGCTAGTTCATTATTATACCGAAATGGAGTCTTTTGAGAACAAAGTTGAGTACATAATATATTACGTATTGATCACATATGACATCAGTTGCGAAGGAAATAAGCAATCTTGAGACAAAATGGCTTTTTTGACATGGGTATATACTTATTATATGTTGGTACAGTCAGCGCCAAAAAGATGTATAATGCACATCAAAAGTTGTGCAGCTTCATTAAAGTCTCTTTGTAATAAGTTTGAAGCAACACATTTTCATTTCAATATTATTGATAAATTATCATTGTCTTGCTCTTTTCCCAATATTCTTTGATTCGGTGCACGATTTTTCCTATTTTTACGTCTCTATTACTTGTCATCTCAGCAGTCACCTCAAATATTAGAGACAATAAAAATAATCCTTATAATAATCCTTCTAAAGTTATAAATAATATTTGTGAGGCTGACTGTACCATGTCTTAGGAATCGGTTACCATATGGCGCAAAATTAAAAGGAAATGGGAAAACCTTAATTTTGCTCGTAGATTGAGTTCTGGTGATGAGAAAATCTTTTTGATCGTTTTCCAATTATTTTGAGAGAAGACAATATCAGTAAATGTCATTAATTTGTTTTTATGTTGGCAAATAAAACGATATAAAAGTAAAAGTTATATGGCCAGCAAGGCGGAAACTGCGGCCCTGGACATGCCAGTTTCCTCTCGATGTTTTCCTGTATCATTTTGAGAGCAGTGGTGATGAAATCTATACTGATAATAAAGCTGAAGAGTTTGTTTGTTTGCTTGAACGCGCTAATCTCGGGAACTACTAGTCCGATTTGAAAAAATATTTCAGTGTTAAAAAGCCCATTTATTGAGGAAGGCTATAGGCTATATATCATCATCGCTACGACCCCTAAGAGAAGAGTAGCAACGAAAAATGTTGCGTAAACGGGGAAAATGTGACGCAGACGAAGTTGCGCGCTAGTCTAAACTAATATTATAAAGAGAAAAGATTTGATTGTTTGTTTTTTTGCATTGAATAGGCTCCGAATCTACTGATCCGATTTGAAAAATCCTTTCAGTGTTAGATAGCCCATTTATCGAGAAAGGCTATAGGCTATATATCATCATCGCTACTACCAATAAGAGAGGAGTAGCAACGAAAAATGTTGCGAAACGGGGAAAATGTGGCGCAGACGGAGTTGCGCGCTAGTAAATTATAAAAAGGCATATGTTAAGGCCTAAGTTAGTCCTTGGACGGGTGACAACTACTTATCAAGTTAAAGCTAGATAAGCTTTGGTCCCGGCTGTCATTTGTAGATCTTTGACAGTCGTTACAGGTAGTCACTGGCCCGGAAGCGTAAAAACTAGTCTTACCAAAGGGTATCGTATTAGCCAGTACTGACTATGTTGTGGTGGTCAGATAGACAGTCGGTCCATATAAAATACTGGTATTCAGTTGCATCTGGTAAGACTGGATGCCGAGTCCAACATAGTTGGGAAAACACTAGGCAGATGATGAAGCGAGCAAAGCCGAAGAGAAAAGTGGTAAACTAATATATAATACATATTGTAAGGGTGTACGCCATAATCGCGAAGTTCAACACCGCGATGTACGTTACGCAAAAGTTCACTATCAAGTCAGTCTAATAGTCATGTCCAAAAATATAATATTTCCACTATCACCAGTATCAGCAACGTCCTACACCTTCATCGCAATAACGTGCTATCGAAACTGCAATAATTGCAGTAAAGATTTTTCGAGACTACTTACGTCGCGATGGTAAACTTTCGCAGTAACATACTTTGCGGTAAAGAACTTTCGCAACAACGTACAAATCAAATCATTTATTTCAAATAAGCCAGTTACAGGCACTTTTGAATGGTCGAACAACAATAAAAATGAAGCTACAGTCCCAGTCACAAGACATAATAACTGTGGAAGTACTGTAGTTGCCCATTCCAAGGCGTAGATCTCTATGGAGAAGAATGGGCAAGAAACTCCATGGACACTAAATCAGAATCTTGTTACAAAAACCTTGGTTACATCATTCATGTTGAGATGGTATATTATGTGAGAACGATGTAGCAAGACTTCACGTTAAAAGTGTCCATAGCAAAAACAAAAAAAAACAATTAAAAGATAAAATAATTAGTTCAAAATACGCCGTGGCAGCTAAGAGACGACCAGGCACAACTGACAGCGCCCGTTCACGAACATGACGCATGGATCAGCCATCATTCAACTCAACCATTTTACTCAACTCATACATCGTGGTAATGAACTTCGCGATTATGGGGTACACCCATATTATAACCATACTTTCGATTAGGTCATATTAGGGGAAATTTTAATGAAGTTTTTAATTATAGAGAACTTAAAAACTTTGTTAAAATTTCCCCTAAATTAGTTTTATTATTGTATGAAAACCTTTAAAGCATCAAATCACGATTGCCCTCAATAAAATGTTGTCATCATCATCATTTCAGCCGAAAGACGTCCACTGCTGGACTTAGGCCTCCCCCAACGCCACATTGACATAAGGGGGATTTTGCCATAATCGCCACGCTTGGCAGGCGGGTTGGCGATCGCAGTACGGTTATTTCAAAAGCACAGAGAACGCTGCTGCTAAAATGTTGTAATATGATAATATCGCTAAAAGCATACAAGGGCTTTTATGCAGAATTTAAAAAGTAATGTATTTATAAAATATATTTTTGTCCAAAAAATATAGCAAAAATCTGAACTAATCCACTTAGGCTGGCCGGGCTTAATGCGTTGTCAACCTTTTGAGCGATCATTTTAAAACCAACACACACGAGTAGGTACATATTTAGATCAAATATTAACTTGGTATTCAGCCACACCTGAGGTCTTAAAAAATATACGAGTCTATTTGAGAAACTCCTTTTTTTTCTTCGGTTAAAAAGGAGTCATTTTTCACGCCAAATTTTTTAACGTTTCCACTCTATCTTCTCTCAAAGGAATATCTATCATCATTATGTGCCTAGCCTTTTCCAACTTTGTTGAGGCGGCTTCCAGTCTAACTGGATGCAGCTCATCATCATCTGCCTAGCCTTTTCCCAAACTATCTTGGGGTCGGCTTCGAATCTAACTGGATGCAGCTGAGTACCAGTATTTTATATAAAGTGACTGCCTATCTGACCTCCACAACCCAGTAACTGGGAATACGATACCGCTCAGTGAGACTGGATGTCAGACTTTTGGCTTCTGACTACTCGTAACGACTGTCAAAGATCTACAAATGACAGCCGGGACCAACGGCTTAACGTGCTTTCCGAGGCACGGAGGAAACTCGGTATATAATTATGGTCACTCATCCACGGACCAACCTCGGCAAGCACGGCTTAACCGTAAAAATCGACCCGTGCGACTGTTATTATTTAGCCACGAGCTCCTCTGGTTGGATGCAGCTGAATATCAGTATTTTACATGGAGCAACTCCCTCTCTGACCTCTAAAACCCAGCTTCTGGTCATCATGATAGCGCCTGGTAAGACAGTCTGTCAGACTTTTAGGCTTGCCAAAAGTGCCTCTTGAAAGAACAAAAAATGTTCTCAAACGCAAAGAAGTAAATAGTTAGAATCATCTTACCGCGTCAAAAGATGGTATTGTCTCGCTCGCTCATACTGAAAATCGTACGTATCGTGCCTAACAGGAAATATTAGCTCTCTTAACAGAGTTAAAAGGTACTTTTTCGCGCGACGGTGAAGTCCTCTTACGATTTAATTCATTGGATTGAAAAGCATCAACAACGTACAAGCCAACATTTGTTCAAATTATTGGAATACTTACCAACTAATAGCAAGTTAGTCCGCCATTTTGAAGAAATAAACTTTATCCCTTACAAAAGGCACAGGTATTCCAGTTAAAACAACAAAGAACAGGAATTTCTTTGAACAAGTAATCGAAGTATTGCAAATTGAAGTTTTTACTGCAGTTAGTGAGTTAGGAATTTTACGGGGTAAGTATTTCTCATTAGAATTGTGGAGCTTAAAACGAAAATCAAGACAATATAAATGCTATAAAACTTCAAGAAAATTTCAAAGGTGTTTCAAAGGTTCGCGATCACAAGAGAACCTAGATTAATTATATTTTTGTTGATTATTAAAAGTATGAACTATTCGCTGTTTCGCACCTTCAGTTCTTCATTATCAGTGCCAAAAATTACTGAAGATTAAAAAAAAAAATAAGAAAATTTCCTCGTAGTCAAATTTTTTTTATGAATACCTACTAATGGGAAACTAAAATAACTGCCTGGTGTCAAAAACACTCAAAACCTTCAATTGAATGAATTATTTACTCTACTTCAAGAAAAGTTACAAAACCCAAAAACCAGAACACAACTCCCCATTCAAACCAAAAGCCGTCTCCATTCTTTTCAACAAACTTATATTAAAACAGCTATATTTCACCTTCAGAATCACGCAATACCAATTCATCTATCCTTCTTAGAAATAAGTCCCAAACTACGTTGCCAAACTTTTTGACAAACCTCCCCCTCCCCCCTCCTGTCAAAACTTCGTTAACATCTGAATAATCGTAATCGAAAGATAGAATCGAATTGGCCAAAGTGAGAATCGATTCGTGAAGAAACGTCAGGTGGTTACGACAGTTTGAAGGTGTAGTAGAGAGGATAAAGTTCGGATAAGTTTTTTGTGTGAATGTGGGTGGTGTCTTTAGATCATGGTCCACGGCGTTGGGTGATGCAATTGGCGTAAAGCGATGACGCGAACGTGTCACTGGTTTCCTTCAGTGCCGTCGCTGCACAAACGTGACTATCCTAGTCTTTGAGCCCGAACACATGCAGTCAAAGAGACCTCAGCGTTGCCACCGATGACGCCAGGGAAGTGGTCAGCAAAATATAAAATACTGTCGTGCCAGCGACATGAAAAAGCAGAAGTAGCGTCAACCCGCAGCATGCTTTAAACACCCTCTTTTATTTCGCACGTCCCTAAGAACCTGTTGTAACACCGAAATGACACTTTTGAGATATATGCATTTTAAGTTTTTTGTGTCATTTACCGATTCTTTGCGTAAAAAAATGTCGCTTGTGCCATTCGGTGACTTATTTTAGCAGTACACTTCTGGCGGTTTTTTTTTTCAAGTGAAAACTTCTTTAGCTTCTTTGAGCGATTTTGGTAGGGGAAAAAACTATGGTTTCGCGTCACTGATGACCTCGACATGCTCGTGACGTATTACGTCAGACTAGCGACGCTTAGTATATCGACCGGTGTACTGTCGTCAAAAAAAGAGCACAGTAATTCAATTGTTTTGAGATTTCACTTCTGTCGGCAGTCCACAAGACTGCCTCTGTTTTTTGTTTAATTATAGAGCAATTATAATTTTGAAGTTGAGTTTTTTTTCAGAGGAGGGGTAATGGCTGTCGCAAATACGTGTGTCGCTTGAGTCAAGTGTGTGGCTTATGACCAAGATATTAGAGGTTTTTAGACTCTAGGGACTTGGATTCGTTTTTATGCTTATATGAGTTTTTGATGGTCAGGTTTTGTATCTTGGATGGATTTTGTGTGGTATGAAAGAAGTACAAAGAGCAAGACCGTTGTTGGGAAATCGTTTGTGAGTATCCGCAGCTTCTTCGAAATACCCCCATCAGACTAAATTTAACCTGTAGCGGCCCACCTGACTTTGCAGTCGGTTAAAAGATTTCCAGCTGGAACAGTAGTTCATTAATCATTATCTCATGGATACAAACAACACGTCCTGAAACAAACTAGCTGATTATAACTCAGGCAATATTTATGAAACAAATTTCAAGAAATCAACCGACAACAAACGTAATATTATGCATAGTCTGCGTAATTTGAGCATACATTATTCAAACTTGCTGAAATTAGATAAATAATACTCTAATTTAAAGAAAGGAAAGAAAGAAAGGAAAAATATTTATTTGGCACATGGTACAAGTGCACACAACACCAATTAAAAAACTTAAATCTAAACATAATTAAAAGGATAAAATTGTTTGTCTCACAGCTGAGCCAAATAGACCTAGACACTAGTAATTATCGGCCGATAGCATTGCTGCCGACCTTCTCAAAAATATTGGAGACTGCGATGTCAAAACGACTTTATTCTTTTTGCGAAAGATATAAAATATTCAACGATAGCCAGCATGGGTTCAGGAAAAATAGATCTACTTCATTAGCAATATTTAAGTATATCCAGGAAGCTTTAAATATAATCAATATCAAAAATTACGTAGTAGGGATTTTACTGGATATGAGCAAAGCCTACGACAGAGTTTCATACAAAATTTTACTTAATAAATTATATGCAATAGGTGTTAGAGGTACAGCACACAAGTGGTTCTGCTCGTACCTAGAAAATAGGAAACAATTCGTAGAGGTAGAACATTGCGACCCACACACTGGCCAATTATCATTCGTAAGATCTAATAAAGCAAAAACCACAATGCCAACCACAATGCCAACCACAAGGCATCGTTTTAGGATGCTTATTATTTCTAATTTATATTAATGACCTCCTTAGAGAAATTGACGCTCAAAATATTCTATTTACTGACGATATTTCTATAATTTTTCCATACAGTAACACAGAAAACCTAAACTTAAGTCTAGACGATAAACTCTCTAAAATAATAGCATGGTTAAAAGATCATAACTTAAAATTAAATTTTGACAAAACAAAGCTAATGCAATATAGACCGTACCAAAAACGCAAATTGGATATAAATTACACATACAAGAACATAAAACTGAAATGCACAAACGAGTTTAAACTGTTAGGTTTGACTATAGATACCAATATAAACTGGAAAGCCCATGTAGATACATTGGCAAACAAACTAGCCAGCTTTATATATGCCTTGGGGGAGCTTAAAAGAGCTACCTATTTTAAAACTGCTCTAACAGCATACTATGCCTAAGCATACTCCTGGCTAAATTATAGAATCGTGGTGTGGGGAAATGGTGTAGACAAAGACAGACTTTTTATTCTCCAAAAGAAATGTATACGAATTCTTGCCAATATAGATGGCAAAGAAAGCTGCAAGCCTTTCTTTGTAAAATACAAAGTCCTTACATTAACTGGTATTCACATTTTAGAAGTTAGCAAATTTGTAAAAAATCACCAGTCGCTATTCCCACTCACTAAGGACCTTCGCCCACAACATCGTAGTGTTATACGCCAAAATAAAAATGAATTAGCCTTACCAAGCTCAAAACTAACTATGTTCCATTCAGGACCTTTAGCCATAGCGTAAAAATATATAATAAGCTTCCAAATTCAATTAAGGACATAGAGTACGAAAATAAATTTAAAAACAGTCTCCAAAAATACCTTATATTAAAATCGTATTACACGTTAAAGGAATTCTTTGACGATAAGTTTTGACATTGAAATTCATACCTGTTACAATACACACAGCACCTACAATTCTGACTGACTACCTACTTTATGTTATGTTATTTTATGATTATTGTTGTTATAGCTATTTGTTCTAATTTAATTTTTTATCTTAATTTAATTTATAAATGGAAATAATTACCAATTAATTGTTCTTACCCAATCCTTTATTATATTATGACAGTTATTTATTCAAACAACAAATGATAAACATGTTAAAATTTGAATTTTTGTTTTATAAGCTCAGTGGTTTGTTTATTATTGTGACACTGTAGCGCTTTAACTATTTATATTTCTGTGCCCTAGCAGGGTTCATTTATGAAACCTATATGTACTTGTAACAACTTGTAAACTACATGAATGCAATAAATGATGACTATGACCCAGTTCATCAAATTGCTAGCATTTAAAACACCCTCAAAATTATCGCACCCATCTGACAGCGATTAAAACAAAAATTATAACGTTATTTAACATCAACGTATATTAACGTTATTTAACGTATGATAACGTTATTTAACATCATTCTAACACTTCGGGGATGACAGGAGCATCCCCGAAGTGTTAGACAGATGTGTACAGCTATAGTTAAATTAGGTTTTATCAGTAGCTGTAAACTAAATGTGCTGTTTAATTAAATTTTAAGTACCATCCAGTACCAGTGTTGCCATCAACCGGGCAGATATCCATGCTCCTTGACTGCTACTAAAATACCTTATGGAAATACCCTAACGCTGCCAGAGCTGGGAATTGAACCCAAGATGTCATGCTCAGCAGTTGCGCTTGCGACCGCTACACCAACCAGGCAGACTTTCTTATCATCATCATCATCATCAGCCTGTAATGTTCCCACTGCTGGGACACAGGCCTCCTCTCTATGAGAGGGAGTGCGCTGTAATCCACTACGCGTGCCCAGTGCGGGTTGGTAGATGTCACATGTCTTCGAATTTTAGTTCTAGGACATGCCGGTTTCCTCACGATGTTTTCCTTCGCCGTTTTTGAGGGCAGGTGTGATGAAATAAATTAGACAAAGTAATGCGCCTGCCTGGGTACGAACCCATGGCTTACTGCTCGTAAGGCGGGGCTGCCACCACTGGGCCACCGCTGCTCTAATGCTGACTTTTTTATAACCAGACAAATTCATATGAAATTCCACCCTATTTCAAATCAACTAAAAACAAGATCAGAACCGCCGTCAAACCCTCAGAATATAATCTTAAGGAACCCTTCGTTCTTTACATTTTGTCGTACTAACTCGAGTTGGCATATGATTAGATCCGCATGTCAGTTCACTGCCACTATCTAACCTACTGGTGGTCGCAAGATCCAATATATTTGCAAATGGAACACTCAACGAGATTGTGAAAAAAAAAACTGAATAAAAAAATGTAGTTTTATCGTTTTTAGGGTTCTGTACCTCTAAAGGAGAAAACGGAACCCTTATAGGATCACTTTGTAGTCCGTCCGTCTTTCCATCTGTCTGTCATTACCCTTTTTCTCAGGAACGCGTGCAGGTATAAAGCTGGAATTTATATCAATTACTCAGGTCTACTGTCCCTTAGAGCTGTGAAAAAATCAAACGTCTAAGCCAACGCAATCAAAAGATACAGCCGTTTATGCCGCAAATTTCCGCAAATTTCGATACTCGCAAGGTAATCAAAACCTACAGGGTACTTCCCGTGAACTCAGAATCTTGGAATTTGGTACGAAGCAACGTCTTATAGCACACATAAAGGAAACATTGCGAAAACCGTAAATTTTTAGTTACATCATATAATAAAAATATTTTTAATAATTTTTGTACGAAACCCTCGGTGCGCGAGTCCGACTCGCACTTGGCCGGTTTTTATGTGGGTAGGCTGATGAGAAGTGTTTTCAGCCAACCTCAAACTAAAGGTTATGCTGATGTGTTGTGGCCATATTTCGCTCCCACGAATGAGGTCGAGTCTGTTGCCATCACCGGGAATGAATCCAGACTCCTTGGATACAAAAGAGAAATTCCTAACGGAAAAATCTAATAACAATAACCCAATCCCTAGACCTCAGACTCAGCTTTTTTTTATCCACAAGAAAAAATGGTTATTGTTCTACCCCCATGGATAAAAGGCGTCATTTTATGTATGTATGTTTGTAAGAAAAAATGAGGTAATCTTGTTCTTCTTAGTCGAAACACTCTTGTCAGGTGATCGTGGTTGCGCAGACGAGGTACACGGAGAGATGTTCTGTAGGTCGTTGACTTCCCCGAGGATAGCTCTTTCAGCGATGTGCTTCCATTTCTGCTGGAGACGTTGCGAGTACACTAGACCATGGTGGACTCTGTAGCTTTCTTAATCAGGTCAATCCAGCGAGTTGCTGATCGGCCACATGATCTCTTGCCTTCCACATGGCCCTGAACCACCAGCCATGATGTAATGCTTGTTACCAGAACTTAGAAATAATCTTTTTTTTCTTTGTTTGCAGATTATCGTCGTTTCCAGCCGATCATTTTAGAAGTAAGTCTAATTCATTTTATTGTTTTTATAATTTTTGACTCATTACCATTTTTAAGACATTCGAACAAAATAACTGCTCTATATTTTCGACTTTTATGGCCAATAATCGAAATCGCATGCTACTAATTGAGTGATGAATATAGATGTTGATTGATAGAGAGGAAGAGGGAGAGGAAGATCAAGGAAAAGATGGATGGATTTTGTGAGGAATGATATGAAAGAAAAGGAGTAAATGATAGCGTGACGGTTGACATAGGAGAATGGAAGACGTGTTGCACCGACCCCAAGTAACAGGGGACAAATGCAGGAAGATATGGTGATGATGGCCCTAACTCATTAGTCCATCATCAAAATGTTTTGTGCCAGTTATGTTGTAATGGACTTCCAGTTCTACCAGATGCATCTCAATACCGGTATTTTACATTGAGCGACTGCCTATCAGCACGCGTAGCATAATCAGTGTAGAAACGAATCTTGTCTACGGAAGAATCGACGTAATGGCAGATACACAATAAGAGAAAACAAAAAAGAAGACAAAAAAAAGAAAGAAGAAAAGTCAATGACAATGTGTCAGTTTGTCCATACTTCCGTCGACATAGCCCGTTTCTACGGTGGTCATGCTACGCGAGCTGATTCCACAACGCAAGACCTTTTGATAAGAATGGTTGTCAACTGAATATCCGTCATACCTACCGTCTTAAAATTATAAAATTTAAAATCGTTTGTCAAAATTGACAGCCAGGACCAACTTCTAAATGCGCTTAGCAGCAGCTGGTTAAGGATAAAAGCTATGCTAAATATGCTTACTTTTCAATGAAAGTGCGGATTTTATCTATTGGCTTTATTTACGTAAGTAAGTTGGTAAGTAAATGGTAAACCTTTATCAAATAGAGTCGAGGTAATGTTAAGGAAAATGGCGTCGATTAGTTTTCATAAAGACGTTTCCTCTTCTTCGTAAAAGCCGTTGTAAGCAGTTTAGATGTATTTTTAAAGGCTTTTATTTCGGCAAATGGAGTTACGAGTAAGTCTTGGGCCTCTTGGCTTAATGATAACAGCTGCACAGGTCGTTTTTCAAGGATAAGCAACGCTGGGAGAGGATGATCCGTGGGTGGGTGACTATCCGTTACATAACGAGATCCCCTCCTTGGCTCGAAGAGCACATTAAGATAGCTGATGTCATAAGAAGGCTTCGTGAAGGGTCCGTTTATACTACCGTATCATCATCAGCCTTTAATGTTCCCACTGCTGGGACACAGGCCTCCTCTCTATGATAAGGAGTGGGCTGTAACCCACCACGCAGGCCCATTGCGGGTTGGTAGATGTCACATGTCTTCGATTTTTTAGTTCTAGGACATATCGGTTTCCTCCCTCACAATGTTTTCCTTCACTGTGTTTGAGAGCAGCGGTGATGAAATAAATTACACAGGTTTTGCGTCTTTCTGGGGCCCAGTATGTGGCGAAATTATATGACGGGGCCAATAGTGACTTTAAGCTTCTTTAAG
Source organism: Cerastis rubricosa (assembly GCA_949152445.1). Classification (NCBI taxonomy): domain Eukaryota; kingdom Metazoa; phylum Arthropoda; class Insecta; order Lepidoptera; family Noctuidae; genus Cerastis; species Cerastis rubricosa. Next base: position 11,161,902 of record OX424548.1, on the reverse strand, counting down.
CGCATTTTCATGCTTTTTACGAAAACATCACCGTGTGTGATTAAAAAATATGTAGTGACAGATCCGATCCAGTAACGTCTATTCCAGTGACGGTTCAGATTATTCCAGTTGCTATTTAGCGCTGAATAAGATCACCGGTCTGGAATAATGTGAACGGCAATTGACCTATCAAAAACACCTGCATTTCATACCACTTTGTCATCTGCTCAGCCTTTTCCCAAACCATCTTGGGGTCGGCTTCCAGTCTAACCGGATGCAGCTGAATACCAGTATTTTACATAAAGCGACTGCTTATCTGACCTCCACAATCCAGTAGCTGGGTAATACGATACCCCTTGGTAAGACTGGATGTCAGATTTTCGGCTTCTGACTACTCGTAACGACTGTCAAAGACCTTCAAATGACAGCCGGGACCAACGGCTTAACGTGGTTTCCGAGGCACGGAGGAAACTCTGTATGTAATTATGGTCAGCACCCATCCACGGACCAACCTCGGCAAGCACGGCTTAGCCTTAAAGATCGACATGCGCGGCTGTTATTATTTTGTCACGACCTCCTACTGAAACACCTGCATTTCATACCACACGTATCTTTAACATAAATAACTTAATCTAAACCTAATCACGGCAGTGTTATAAAACATACATTTGTGCCAAATTGCTGCCATTTGGCAAAATGCCGGCCATACTGCCATATTGGCAGAGGAGCGTTCCAGGGGTGACAAAGTTAATCCGTAACATGACATAACTGCCTCGGGTGTTTCACCTGGTTGATAGATTACTTTGTCAAAAGCATATTTTAATATTTAAAAAGCGAGCAGTTTTAGAGCAGTAATTTATTGCCTATGTAGGTAGTGGATTACTTTTGTTTGAATTCTGTATTTATTTTTATATTGTGTTTTCAAAATATTGGTGTAAGCTTACCACACACTATCTTACATAATTTATTTGAAATAACAGGTCGCTCAAAGTGTTATTGGGTTTTTTCCATCAGGAATTTCTTAGTAGCAGCCGTGTGTGACTGTGTCTGACCAACAGTGTCTGAGTTTGAGCCCGGTTGATGGCAAAAAGCTCGCACTCTATCGGGGCACGGCACTTCAATATTACTGGTGAAATGTAGGAGTTTAGGAAGTTGAGTACTGGGCTAGCCCACCGTCTACCCGTCTTATGATGACAGTCGTGTTTCACGCGCGCCTTAAGAAAATGTCATCAAATCGAAAGGAGTTCGAGAGGGCAGAGCCTAGGCGCAGTCCTGGCACGCATCGAGCTGCCAGGGCTGCGGGACTGTTCGAAAGAGATACCGCATCCCTGGAACACAAAGGGCTAAGAAGGAACATGGATGGGTTTTAGTCAGTACAAGTCTGACACTCCCTTCCGCTCCGCCCAGAGCAGGAAGGGTCCATTTGGTAAAAAACAAAAAAAAAGATCCATTAATATGAAAGATAATATTTATCCGTGTTGCTAGGCAACTGGGCTTATCCCAGTTGTAAACATCCCTTTGTGCCTATTGGCGTTGTTTTTTTCTGTCTACACTCTCCAGCTCGAAGAGGAAATCTGTTTTTCCTACTCCACCGCTATTCTTTTCTGATTAATTTCGTTGCCAGTTCCAAGACAGTTAGATAAATTGTTTCTCTGGGAGTTCGTCGAGCTTCACTGTTTTGGCGGTTTTCAGGTTGTTGCCACTGTTGATTCTGGCTTTCAGGAGTTGCAGTTGTTTGGGAATAGTGTGGCGGGCTTGCCAAACAAAACAAAACTGGTGAAATATGGGTCTACCTAAGTACACATCTACCTACCTGTGCCTAATCCTTCAGGATTGCATGCGTGATGATGACGGACTAATGCTTACTCTACATCAATTAATATCTACCCTTTTTTCTCCCAAAAAGTGTTTCTCGCCAATAATACTTTTTTTTATGAATGGCATCTCGCAGTTTAACCTAGGAGGTTACCGTTTGCTTAACCGGACTATTCCCTCCAGCCAGGGCATAAAAACTTACAAACTAAGCGAATACGCGCTAAGGGCACCCCCTGTAGGGTACGAGCATCGGCTTAGGGCGTCGCTGGGGGAGGCCTGCATGGGGACAGGCTGGATCTGAATGATATCATTATTTAGGGGCTAATTTAAAACTACTGGCACAGCATCGCGGGCTGGCTCGAGCGAGGGTCGGGGAGGGTCTCGTAGTACTATTTTCAACTTCTAATTTATGTAGATGGAGTGAAGTGTTGTACAACGGCCCTCAAAAGTTTTGACTTCCCTGTAACTGACGTTTTTGAACTTGTTGGTTGAAACTTTTGGTGCCTACTGTACTTTGCTCTCATTTTGTTTTCGTTAGTAGTGTTAATTACCGTAAAAAACTGAGTTAATTACTTTGTTTTGATGTGAGAAGGCTGACAGTGTTACTTTTTTCTCTTGGTAGCTACATAAGTTGTAAGAATAACTACTCTTTACTAAACATTTTTCGAAGGCCGTCCACATAGATACTTTCGAGGCACCACCATCATCTGCCTAGCCTATTCCCAACTTTATTGGGGTCAGCTTCCAGTTTTACCTGATGCAGTGTTAATAAAACAATTATTTATTTATTTAATTAAAAACACTATCATTACAGGGTTACCCAATGCAATAGTGCAGTTATGGTTACAATAGCTAAAACATAATACACATACACATAAATCTTAAACTAATTATTATAGGAATAAGTAATTAATAACTAACAATTTTACAAAATGCGGCCCGTGTGAATTCACTCAGAGTATAATTAAAGCAGTAAATCTGTTGTGACACCATATTGAGTGCACGTAGCGCGCGCGTCAGCGGCGCGTGCTGCAGGAGGTTGGTGCGAGAGGGCGGCACCCACAGCAGCGGCGGCCGCCTCCGTCGCCCCACATGGCCGGTACACACAACGCAACCGTGCTAAAAACGCCTGGGTTGTGTATTTTACCACGCATTATCTTAAACAAGTAAGTGGCGAGAGCTACTTCCCTGCTGCATTATCTGCTGTTTCCTACAAAACTGCAATACCAAAATGAATGAAACAACAGATTTTCAATAGGGTCAACCTAAGCGTGTTGTTAGGCTATTCCAGTTCATTTTGACTATCCCCCTCGTCATTGCTGGTAGAATGTGAATTGGTATCCTCTGGGATATCTATGTTAAAGATACATCTACCATATACAAAGATAATAACATCCCATTAAGTTTCAAATCTAAATTATTATCATCATCATCAGCCTATAATGTTCGGACTGCTAGGACACAGGCCTCCTCTAATCCACCACGCGGGCCCAGTGCGGGTTGGTAAATGGCACATGTCTTTGAATTTTTAGTTCTAGGATATTCTACACGATGTTTTCCTTCACCGTTTTGAGAGCAGCGGTGATGAAATAAATTACACAAAGTAATGCCCCTGCTTAGGTTCGAACCTACGACTTACTGCTCGTAAGTCGAGGCTGCCACCACTGGGCCACCGCTGCTTTCATTACACATTACACTGGGCATTACGCTGATGTATAACATTATTATGCCTTAAACCAATTTTGAAAACCCTTTCTCATTTTCCTGAAGTAGCTATACGCCATAATGTTATCAAATGTTGAAAACTTGATAACAATAAAATAACCTAAAGTAAACCAACCTTTAAAAAGTCCTCCTTAATGCTGTCATCTGATGATAAGCCCAAGAGACTGGAGACATTGCCACGTTGTATGATAATACCAGATCCTTTTGGTTAAACATCAACTAGCAAAACATTTTAAAACGTTAATTCCACTGACCTAATTACGGACGACAGGATCCAACCCGATCGGAAAGCGATGGGATTAAGTAGGATCGCAATTAAGTATGTACTATGGTGGGTCCTAAACCACAGGCCTTGCACACTTAATAGATAGGAACAGAAGGCTGGTTAAAGAAAACAACAGCAGCACAGGTCGATTTTCAAGGTTAAGCAGCTCATGCCGAGCCTCAGTAAAATGAAAGCATTCAGCTGCATCCGGTTAACATACTTGCGGAAAGGCTAGGTAGACGGCAGACATAGATATCTCCAAAGCTCAGTCACAACACCCAGCTACAGCGCTATCATCCGCTTTACGCATCTAGTCTGACCCAATCACATTTTGCAGGTCGTCCATCTAGCTGGAGGGCGTCCCTTACTACTTGAAGCGTGTCTAAGGTGCAAGGAGATCCCAAAAAAATGCCGGTCGCGTGTGCGCTTGCACTCGCTGTACGTAAAGAATGTCTATGTGTGCGAGGAGATCTCAAACAAATGCCGCTCGCGAGTGCGCTTGCACTGGCTGTACGTAAAGAATGTCTTTGTGTGCGAGGAGATCTCAAACAAATGCCGGTCGCGAGTGCGCTTGCACTCGCTGTAGGTATACGTAAAGAATTTCTATGTGTGCGAGGAGATCTCAAACAAATGCCGCTCGCCAGTGCGCTTGCACTGGCTGTATGTAAAGAATGTCTTTGTGTGCGAGGAGATGTCAAACAAATGCCGGTCGCGAGTGCGCTTGCACTCGCTGTAGGTACGTAAAGAATGTCTATGTGTGCGAGGAGATCTCTAACAAATGCTGCTCGCCAGTGCGCTTGCACTGGCTGTACGTAAAGAATGTCTTTGTCTGCGAGGAGATCTCAAACAAATGCCGCTCGCGAGTGCGCTTGCACTCGCTGTAGGTACGTAAAGAATTTCTATGTGTGCGAGGAGATCTCAAACAAATGCCGCTCGCCAGTGCGCTTGCACTGGCTGTATGTAAAGAATGTCTTAGTGTGCGAGGAGATCTCAAACAAATGCCGGTCGCGAGTGCGCTTGCACTCGCTGTAGGTACGTAAAGAATGTCTATGTGTGCGAGGAGATCTCTAACAAATGCTGCTCGCCAGTGCGCTTGCACTGGCTGTACGTAAAGAATGTCTTTGTCTGCGAGGAGATCTCAAACAAATGCCGCTCTCGAGTGCGCTTGCACTCGCTGTACGTGAAGCGTGTCTATGTGTGCGTAGTTTTTCTCTCATTGTATGGAGCTGACCTTCTGGTCCAATCAATTTTGTGCCGCATAGGTAGGTAGGAAGGTTTAATAGGTGTTAAATTTAATCCAGTTTAAATCCGGGACCCTTCTCGATCTGTGGTTTTTGATTTTGGAGTTATAGGCCTACCTACTTTTAATCCCTTTATTAAGTGCAATTATTTACTACACATAAAAGAAAGATAATAAGTCCCAGTTATATTCGCAGTAGCAATCGATCCTTTCAAATTAGTGCTCATTTTTTGAAGAAAATCTTTCAGAAAAAAAGAAGACGTGGGCCTTTTTTGACAAATGAATGGCATTCAGTCACTTAAAATGAATAGGCCGTAGAAAATTTCCGTTTTACTATAGTCAGCAAGACGCTTTTTCTCTTTGAAAACCCACAACTTTAAAAAATAGTCGTTCATTTTCAGTTCCCCCCTGCCCGTCCAAACATTTTCATTGACAGGTAAGAACCAGATACCGTTTACACGTACTTACGATCTCTCAAACAAACTTACAAAGCAATTTATAGCCTGGACAGTTTTAAGTATGGCTTTAAACCTGTCTAGACGTGGTGTTATCGACCACTGAACCATTGCTGCTTCACTAGGGATACGGTTTCTGCAATTTGACGGCACGGTTGGCGCAGTGGTTGAGCGAGCGACTGCTGCGCTGCGTGCCGTGGGTTTGATCCCCGCACGGAACAAATCTTTGTATGTCCTACAGATAGCTGTTCCGGGTATGGCTGTTTGTGTATGTGGGTTTATATGTTTGTATAAAACGCACCCACGATACAGGAGAAATTCCTAATGAGGTCAATGTAAAAAAAATGAAATTACGAAACTCCTTACAAACAGCGGGGTATTTGCAGATACATCTGGACTTACATCGAAATAATAACAACAGCTTGAATCGACCTTCAGGTTAAGCCACTCTTGCCCAAGTTGGTCCGGACGGTTGAACGGGGCCTAAAAGCCGAACAAGTCCAACGAAATCGGGACGGATGGAAACCCTATACTTGACAGCACTATCTATCGCCTGAAAACGCGGACTTTGAACTGTTGGTCTACCATGACGTCTTAAAGCAGTGTTGTTTTACTCTTATTCCAGTGTGGAAAAGAGACGGAGCTATACAGGATGTCTAGCGCCATCTCTTTCCCACACTTTAAAAGGAGTAAAACGATAATGTTTTAGACGTAATGGTAGGCCACCTAGAGGGCTAAAATGTGATGGATTGCGTTTAAAAATGTGAAAAAAAGATTAAAGTATAAGTTTGCTATAAATCGATACATAAAAATCGTAGAGTTATTCATAAAAAAAACCATGTCTGAGACGGACTTTTTAATTCCATACTAACATACCCATTTTATTGTTATATCTTCTATTTAAATAAAAATGAATGTTGGTGTTCTGTATGGTATCGGACGTAAAGAATAGCAACATCCCATATGTTCCCGTGGGTGTCGTAAGAGGCGACTAAGGGACTTGCCAGAGAATGGGCAGCAGCGTTCTCTGTGCTTTTGTAACAACCGTACTTACTGCGATCGCCAACCCGCCTGCCAAGCGTGGCGATTATGGCAAAACCCCCCAAAATGTCAATGTGGCGACACTTGGGGGAGGCCTATGTCCAGCAGTGGACGTCTTTTGGGCTGAAATGATGATGATGATGATGAATGTTGGTAAGCACATAACTCAAGAATGGCTGGACCAATTTGGCTATTTTTTTTTTTGTATTGTTCCGTGAAGCCCACGGAAGGTTTTAATACAAAAAAAATACTTTTGACAGAACGAAGTCTGTCCGGGCAGCTTGTTATATTATAAAAGAGAATTCATGACGAGTAAAAGAGAAGTATGGAAGAAGGAGGCCTGCTGCACCAACATCAAATAAATTGGGGTAAGGGCGCGTGAATGAATAAGCGGGCCTGTGGACGGTGAGTAATGGGCTGGCTCACCGTCCGTCCGTCTAATGACGACAGACCGTGCCGAACGGCGCGTTCTTGTTCCACGCGCGCCTCAAGGAGATGTCAGCAAATCGGAAGGGGTCCGAGAGGGCCGATGCCTGCCAGGGCTGCGGGTTGTTCGAAAGAGATACCGTGCCCCTGGAACGCAAAGGGCTAAGAAGGAACATGGATGGGTTTTAGTCAGTCAAGTCTGACACTCCCTTCCGCTCCGCCCAGAGCGGAAGAAGTCATTTGATACAAAAAAAAAAAAAGGGCGCGTGAATGATGATGAAATAGAAAAGAGTAAATGAGGCCCCCATGACGTCTGACAGGAGAGAATGGAACAACCAACATCATCATCATCATCTGCGTAGCCTTTACCAAAACTATCTTGGGGTCGGCTTCCAGTCTAACCGGATGCAGCTGAATACCAGTATTTTACATGAAGTGACTGCCTATCTGACCTCCACAACCCAGTAACTGGGTAATACGATAGCTCTTAAGAAGGCTGGATTTCAGACATTTGGCTTCTGACTACTCGTAATGACAGTCACAGATCTACAAATGACAGCCGGGAGCAACGTCTTAACGTGCTTTCCAAGGTACGGAGGAAAATCGGCATGTAATTATGGTCACCCATCCACGGACCAACCTCGGCAAGCACGGCTTAGCCTTAAAGATCGACCCGTGCGGCTATTATTATTTAGCCACGAGCTCCTCATGGAAAAACCAACAAATGCAGGGCTAATTTACAAACGGTTCATTTAACTTTTTTTTCACATAAAATGTTTAGTACCTTGTACCTGTGGGTAGCTCGCGTGAAGGTCGGTAAGAATTGTTCTACTGGAACATAAATATACCTTAAATACATCCAGCCAGGTCATGTGAACTTGTTTTGTGAACGTATTTAAAAAACTTAAATGTGAAAGAACTTCCGATTTTGACAACGTAGGTACTCAAAGATTAAGATATTATAAAGAGGAAAGTTTTGATTGTTTGCTTGTTTGCATTGAATAGGCTCCGAAACTGCTGGCCTGATTTGAAAAATTCTTTCAGTGGTATCATCACGCTAGACCAAAAGGAGTGGAGCAGCAATGAAAAATGTTGCGAAAACGGGGAAAATGTGACGCAAACGAAGTTGCGCCGGACAGCTAGTGCACATATATTTTGCCGATTGTGTTATTTGTTCTATTGTAGGCACATGAAAAAGCATTTTCGCATTTTCGTAAGGCATCTTCGTTCGCAACGTGAGCTATAAAGAAAATTGTTGGTTTTGAATTATATGCCACACCAGTACACCAGGGTTCGATGCCCGGGTCGGGAAAATTGTTATTGGGTTTTTCCATGAGAATTTTCTCAGTCGACACGGTGTCTGGATTTTTTGCGGTTGATGGCAATAGGCTCGCACCCTATTATATGGGATTTAAACTTAACAGGCGAATTGTGGGTGTAGGTTATTATTATACAGGGTGTAACGGAAAGGGTATATACATACTTAAGGGTGTGCTACAGACCATCAAACTGAACATGTTTCTCATCATAAAACATGTTTTTCATCGAAAAAATTATCTGCTGCCCTATACAAAATTGCAATACCTATTTGACCCAAATGTACGGGGCAGCTGATATTTTTTCCGCTATTACGATGTTTGTCCCATGGAGAAACATGTTTAGATTGATCGTCTGTAGCACACCCTTAAGTATGTATATACCCTTTCCGTTACACCCTGTATACACCTCTGCCGTACCCTTCGGGGATTACAGGCATGATGTTATGTATGTTTCTTTGTACTACATCAGCAAACACTTACTACAAGACGAATATTCGGCCTATTTATCACCCATATAAAAACCTTATTCTGAACCTTCCAAGAAATCCCTTATGTTTGATTTAACACCTGAAATAAATAACATCTACTCATACAATAAAGCTTCCAAAAAATATGTAGGTTACCATTCCCGAACACAATATTTTGTTCAGGCTCAAAGTAAAAATATCGTTCTAAAATCCTCAGTCATTACTCCTAAAGCATTACTGAAATTATTCACGAGAACATATTTCTTTTTAAAACATTCCAAGCTCATTTCTTACAATGGGAAGAAACATTAACATTTATTTCCCAGGCCTGGGAAAAAGTTGACAAAATCGTCCTATTTACAATTCTAATGTAAACAATGTCTCTAATCAAATTCTTTGAACAAATTGAATGTTTCATTTGTTTTGTAGAAAAAAAAAAAAATAGGAAACAACTGTTTTTTTTTGGTCTTACATTTTTTTTTAATTTGTGCAGCCACCGTGCGTGAGGTTTGGGTTTCAATTGTCGGGGAATTTAATTATCGTAAATCGACTTCTAAAAAAGTAGAAGGATAAATATATTGGGCACGTATCTTTATACAGTGAGAGCAGCGGTGGGCCAGTGGTGGCAGCCCCGACTTACGAGCAGTAAGCCGTGGGTTTGAACCCAGCCAGGCGCATTACTTTGTGTAATTTATTTCATCACCCCTGCTCTCAAAAACGGTGAAGGAAAACATCGACAGGAAACCGGTATGTCCTAGAACTAAAAATTCGAAGATATGTGACATCTACCAACCCGCACTGGACCCGCGTGGTGGATTACAACCCACTCGCTCCCATAGAGAGGAGGCTTGTATCCCAGCAGTAGGAACATTATAGGCTCATGATGATGATCTTTATACATACCGATTTCTTCGTGATTACTGACCTGAGTGGATTTCTTTGCCACGGTAGGGGCACAATAAGGGAAGCCCGCCCGGTTTTTCCGTATTTTATCGATTTTTCTCTCTAAGTAAAATCGATCTACAAACGATTTTTTTCTTGTTCGTCTATGTTGATGATCTCTTAAGCTCTAGTTACATTGTCAATTTTTTAAATGACAAGAATATGTTTATTTGTGGTATCCCACCATAACTAAAAAGTGTAGAAAAGTCCAGATTGTGGATCAGATGGTTGAACTTCTTAGCGTGCGAATGGCAATCTAAATTGTATCGGTCCATGAACTGAGCCACTAGTCTTGCGTCCTCTGTAGCGTCCATCAGTTCATGTAATGAAAAGCAACAAAACACGCAGGACATTATATTAAGTGCACCATCGTTTGTGGAACAGCACCACATTTACGATGCATTAGGAGATTAGGAGTATGTAAGGATCGTAGCTGTTAAGACTCTACAGCTGCTGCCATACCTATGGCGTGAAGGTGTGACTTTATGGAGGGATGCAAACATAAATAAATTCAGCTACTCACACCCCATAAAATATTCTACAAAGTTATGCTTAACAAAAAGGCATATCACCATAAAAAGAAAACCTACAGTTAAATAAATAGTAATAAATATGTAAATGGCTGACATAAAATTATACATAAAAAGGGAAGTTTCCTCAAATCGGGGAACATAAAATGGATATTTTCGTCGAATGATACAAGTTATAAAAGAGATTTTACATAAAAAACGCGAACAAATGATTGAATCTGAACAAAGGCAATAGATGTATAAAATAAAAAGGACAATAGAACTTTTATTGCTTCTCATTGGGTAACTACATGAACTGAGAAAAAATTGTAAAGATATAACACAACATAACATCACGTCTGTAATTCCCGAATGGTAAAGCAGAGATGTGCAAGTGGGATTTGAACATAACTTGCAAATGTGGTACAGACAGCGTCATTAAGTAGTTAGCCCCCTGGCGTACTCGGCCGGACTGTAGAGGGGTTAGCACATACTGATGCTGTCACTACATTTGCAAGTTATGTTAAAATCCAATTTAATAGCATGCAGTTCAGCTTGATCACCTCATGCCAAAGTATTTTGACCCAGTTTTGAGCTATAATGAGCTCATATAACCATAACATCAACAATATCAGTCAAAAACAATTGTTTTGTGCTGTTTTAATTATAACTGGAATGTAACCACAAACAACCAAATAATTCTGCAATAACCAAATAATCTAGCAGTAATTATTCTTGTTTACGTATTCAATAACTGCAACCATAATTGAAAATACCATGTATTGTAACTGAATTATTATTGTGAAAACATTTGTTAATGAAAGATATGATAAATGTACAGGTGATTGATTGCTGGATTGGTAATTCAGTGCATTCCTTGAAATGGGTGATACCTACTAGAGCTAATTCACAACAATAATGTTTCCGATAATTTGGGCTGTTTTGGAGAAAAACTAAAAAAGTACGTTTTTTAGTTGTTTTCCACCTCTGGACACTGAAATGCTATTTGATAGAAATCCACGCATTCTAGACATTAAACTAAAACTTTTCCGGTAGCTATAACGTGTTATTTTTTAAAGAACTCTGTATTCATGTTATGAGACTGATAATTATGTAACTCATCTTTTGAATTGTTACCAATTTAATCTAGTCGAAATATTCCCCTTCATTTGACACCTCAGCTATAGCCCGCGGCTTCGCCCTCCTTGGTGTCAAAAAATATCTGACAAGAAATATACTACCACGTTAACAATAGCTGATGACCTAATCTAAGGCATGGAATCGGAAGGGATCCGAGAGGGCCGATTCCTGCCAGGGCTGCGGAACTGTTCGAAAGAGATACCGTGGCCCTGGAATACAAAGGGCTAAGAAGGAACATGGATGAGTTTTAGTCAGTACAAGTCTGCCACTCCCTTCCGCTCTGCCCAGAGCGGGAGGGGTTATTTGATAAATTCCCATCCGTAAAAAAAGGCATGGATTCTAGGTCTGCTGTATGTAAATTTCATCGAAATCCGCTCAGCGTAAAAAGGTGACAGGAATGCAGAGTTAGTTTCACGCATAAAAGAAGGTTACGTTCACAAATTTTAAAATTAGTATGGTAACAATCTTGTTCTGATACCAGTTCAAAGTTTTTCAATATCTGCAATAGCTGTTGTTCTACTTCGAATGCATAAAAAATTCGTTTCTCAGTTTCAAGCAGTTTCCTCATTTCTTCTCTGCGAGTTGATGTCAATCTAAATAAACCTAACATAACAACACAGGTTCGGCAGAGATGTATAAAAAACAACGATATTTCGCCAGGAACATTTAAATAGTTTATTCGATACCAATGTATTATCCCTCTATCTATTCAAGAACTAACTATCAACTTCATTAAATTAAATTCCAACTGCTATAATAGAACACCACTCTTACTAAAACGGTTTTATTTTAATTTTCCCATTGACTACGCCGCGTACTGCGTACACACTGGGAAAATACGCCACAACTTTTCAGTACGCCGCGTCGCGTACAAAATTAGTTAGTAACGAAGCTAGTTCGCCAAGTACTTACTAAATGTATTCAACATGGAGAGTTAAGCGACTCGCGTTTCGAACTTCGCGTGACTGTAGCATTTAAGTGTGAGACTTTTTAAGCCATTTTTCCTGAGACGTTTATTAGTAGTAAAAAACGCGATTAAGTATTCTGAGTGGTTGACTATCCAACCATCATCATCATCATCATTTCAGCCGAAAGACGTCCACTGCTGGATATAGGCCTCCCCCAAGTGTACATAATAGGTTTTGCCATAATCGCCACGCTTTGCTGGCGGGTTGGCGATCGCAGTACGGTTGTTACAAAAGCACAGAGAACGCTGCTGCCCATTCTCTGGAAAGTCCCTTAGTCGCCTCTTACGACACCCACGGGAAGATATGGGTTGGTGCTATTCTTTACGTCCGACACCATACAGAATTATCCAACCATCTTAATTTTAATAATGTTTTCAAGGTTTTTTTTAAATCTTTCCCCTACACTAGGTATTTCTCCTGTATTCGTGGGAGTGTAAAAACATTTATTGGCCAAAAAAATAGTATCACCGGAATTGTTTTGACATAACGATGGTCTGAGTTTCCTAAGTGAGTTTTTCAGATTGTCTTATGGATTCTGATTTCCCCACATTAAAAGAATCACTCTGAAAACTTTAAAATATTTTGCTGTATCATCATTCTCATCATTCTCTTTCCCTTATCCCAATTTATTTGGGGTCGGCGCAGCATGTCTTCTTCTTCCATACTTCTCTATTACTTGTCATCTCATAAGATACCTTTTTTGGTCAAAGAATCAGCATTGCCATCCAACGTGGCAATGCGGCCAGCCTTCTGGGCACTTTTCCTGTCGACAGCGATGTCGACGAATTTTTTGACGCCCTGTAATTTTGATACTTGTACATATTTTATTTTTATTTTATATTTATTTGTAGTTTGTAAATAATGTACATATGTAATATACTTATTATATGGTAAAGATAAAATAAAAATAATAAATAAGATACCTCCTTTCTTGCCATATCATCCTTCACACAGTCCATCCAAAATATTTTGCTGTCCAAGACAGCTAAATATTTTAAAGTTTTCAGATTGTACTTATCATATATCTATTATTCAACCCCAATGATGAGACAGTGGACTTTATTTAGGGATTGCGGTCTTGGAGTTTTGAGAAAAAAAAAAATAATGGCTTATACCCAATATTTAAAAATATGACCTCATCATCTACACTAATATTATAAAGAGGAAAGATTTGTATTTTTGTATTTTTGTATGTAATGAATAAACTCAAAAACTACTGGACCGATTTTGAAAATTCTTTCACCATTAGAAAGCTACATCTTTACCGAGTAACATAGGCTATATATAATCGCGCTAATAACTTAGGGGGATGAGCAATATTGCATTAAGTCCACATTTCTCAACTGTTTGACAACTGACAACTGTCATGACAAGCATTAGAATAAACCGGCTATTTCAAACCATTTGTCATCAAAGTAAGTAGCCTGGCGGTTCTATGACCGCCCTGCCAAGCAAAAGGTTTCAAGTTCGTATCCGCAGTCAGTATGCACTTTTTGTGGTAATTTTTTAATGCTTTAAGTTTTCCAAAACAACGCGAGTTCGATCCCCAACCGGTGTTCACTTTTTGTAACTAGGTAATTTGTTTTATTTTAATGCTTTATGATTTTCAAATAATTACAAAATAGTTTTCGTTTTTTTTTCCATTCAAAATAAATAGTGATTAAAGAACGAGCGGGTCTTAAACAAAACGAAATTCAAGACATGATCGTCGGCGATTTTAAAGTATACACATCCGTAGAGGCTGTGATGGCTAATGACGGAGCTAACAGGCGTGATGTTTCCATAAGAAGGAGCTTAAAGTTGGCGTTTTAGTTATGCTGATGCGAAACTTTGATGTACCCAGACTGTGCATCGGCACCAGGTTTCGTATCACAAAGCTTGGCGGTAATATTATAAAAGCCACCATTATTACAGGAGTTGCTAAAGGAGAGAGCGTTTTAATTCGACGCATGCCCATTATTGCAAATAACTTGCCATTCCAATTTTAAGTAACAGGTAGTCATCATCATCATCATCATCATTTCAGCCCAAAAGACGTCCACTGCTGGACATAGGCCTCCACCAAGTGTCGCCACATTGACATTTTGGGGGGTTTTGCCATAATCGCCACGCTTGGCGGGCGGGTTGGCGATCGCAGTACGGTTGTTACAAAAGCACAGAACGCTGTTGCCCATTCTCTTACAAGTCCCTTAGTCGCCTCTTACGAAACCCACGGGAAGATATGGGCCAGTTATGTTGAAGCTCTATGTAAAAGGGGGCGAGTCCCTTCAACCGGGCCCTATTTTTTTTTTTTTTTTAGGTTGGGAAATCATCAAATGACTTCTCCCGCTCTGAGTGGAGTGGAAGGGAGTGTCAGACTTGACTGACTAAAACCCATCCATGTTCCTTCTTAGCCCTTTGCGTTCCAGGGGCACGGTATCTCTTTCGAACAACCCGCAGCCCTGGCAGGCATCGGCCCTCTCGGACCCCTTCCGATTTGCTGACATCTCTTCAACCGGGCCCGACATTAAATCCGGACTTCGTGGCTGCTACTGAGAAATTCCTTATGGGATAACCCAATAACACTTTGCCCGATCCGAGAATCGAACCCGGGACCGCAAGCTCAGCAGTCGTGCTTGCGACCACTCTACCAACGAGGCAGTCTCACACATACACCTTTTTTTTTTCCTATGGGTAATCATCAAATGTGTGGGAGTGTCAGACTTAACTGACTAAAACCCTTCCATGTTCCTTCTTAGCCCTTTGTATCGGTATCTCTTTCGAACAACCCGCAGCCCTGGCATGCATCGGCCCTCTCGGACCCCTTCCGATTTGCTGCCATCTCCTTGAGGCGCGCGTGGAACACGAACGCGCCGTCGGCACGGCCTGTCGTCATAAGACGGACGGACGGTGAGCTAGCCCATTACTCACCGTGCACAGGCCCGCGCCTACGGAGGCCTGGTTGCCCCCCGACGCCCGGGGCGTCTCCTGCGGCGGCTGGGACGTGAAGTTCTCTCCCTCTCACGTTCCGCCACCTCCTTTGCTAGCATGACTGCTTCGCAGAAGGAGGCGTCGGCTTCCCATTCCCTCTCGCTCCGGACCATGGATTGAACCGGGGCCGGACGCGAGAGGTCGGCGCCGCCAATCGCCGCTACGAGGACACAGCGGTGCTCAGCCCAAGCGAGGCAGAGCTCCACGGTGTGCTCCACCGTGTCCTCTGGCCGATCCTCGCAGTGATTCGGTGCAGGAACCTCCCGAAACAACCGTGACCGGTGAGGACCTGCGTCAGACAGAATGTGAGGGCACCGTGGCGCCTCTCCAGCCACTCCTCAAAGAGGGGACTTATCGCCACTATTGTGGCGTGCCCTGCACGGGGTTGCGACAGTCGCTCTCTCCATGTCGCCATGAGATCGCACCGGAGGTCTGTCCACTGAGCGACAATTTGCCGCGGCAGCGGAGTTTCCCCCCGGCGTAGTGCTTCCGCGCGCCATTCGTGCAGGCACGCGAGGACTATCGCCTCCAGATCTCATGGCGGCAATCCGGCCAAGAGGCTCGCCGCCTCGCCGGAGATCGTGCGGTGCCCCCTTATCAGCCTTACGGCTACCACCTTCTGGGGCGCGTTCAGGTAATGGGCGGCACGCCGCCTCAAAGAACGAGCCCACACCAGGGCCCCGTAAAGGGCCATAAACCGCACGACCCCCGCGTAGAGCCTACGGCAGGAGGCGTTTGGACCCCCCCAGGTTGGGCAAGAGCCGCTTGAACGCAGCCCCTGTCCGTTCCAGTTTGGGGGCCATACGTCGGAAGTGCTCCACGAAGTTCCACCGGCTGTCGAGGACAAGCCCTAGGTACTTCAGCGTCAACTTGACGCCGATGGAAATCCTTCCTACCGTCAGTATGGACCCCGACGGTGGCGCATTCCAAGGCCCATGAAAGCACATGGCCCCGGACTTGTGCAGTGCCACCTCGAGACCCAGTTGCCGGATTCTCTCCACGACTATCGTAACCCCGCGTGTCATAAGTTCGGCCGCCGCCTCGTGTGACCTCCCCGTGCCAGCACCAGCGTGTCACCGCTAGGGAGGTCGGCGCGCAGCACCCACCCAGTCGTAGCCGATGTTCCATAAGGGCGGCTCCAGAACCGATCCCTGTGGAACACCGCACGACACCTCTCGCCGGTTCCATTCTCCGGTGCGACCCAATAACACTTTGCCCGATCCGAGAATCGAACCCGGGACCTCAAGCTCAGCAGTCGTGCTTGCGACCACTCTACCAACGAGGTAGTCTCACACATACACCTTAAATTTTCCGCGCGAACGAAGTCGCGGGTATCAGCTAGTTTTGAAATAAGCTGAAACAATAACAACATTTAAAAAAAAATGCCAGTTTTTAAACCAATGTAACCAAATAACACACCCTTTTGCTACAAACCCAACCCCCGTTTTACAAAACAAACTTAAAAGACTAAAAAACTCGTCTCCGCTAAACTAATTATTCCAAAAGAGAATTAGTTCTTAATCTAGTTAACAAGAAACAGAGTTAACAACGTGTTCAGAAAGACAACTTGGTAACTTTATAAAAGTCAAATTGCTTGAGGTGTTTGTAATTGAGTAAAGTAGCCTTTGAGTATGAATAAGACAAGGACGAGTACCTCGTCTGTGGAACGTGTTCTTGAGTAGAGACCGTGAATCGGCAAGCGTAACGAGGGACGCCGTCAGCTACACTAGGAATGTCTTCTGTATCGTGGGCGTTTACAAACATTTAAACTCACATACACAAACAGCCAGACCCGGAACAACTTTCTATAAGCCATACAAATATTTTTTCCATGTGGGGATCGAACCCGCGACACTCAGCGCAGCAGTCGATCGCTCAACCACTGTGCCAACCGTGCCGTGCGTTATCTATTTATATGCCATAATGACCGAACATGATGGATATAATTTTAATGAACAACCTGCAGGTTGATCATTAAAAAAATATCACATGCATGCACATGCAATATCACATGCCTCACGTTTCCATAAATAATTGTCTTGTCTTGTTTTATCCCTTAGGTGCCCTTAGCGTGTAGTCGCTTAGTTTGTAAGTTTTTATGACCTGGCTGGAGGGCTTACACTTAAGGCACCAAGGTAGACCAAGACCCTCAAGATAGTCCGGTTAAGCAGACGACAACCTCCTAGGTTGAACTGCGAGATGCCATTCACAAAAAAAAAAAAGTTTTGTCGCTTATTACATGGGGCTTGAACATAACTGGTGATATGTGGGTGTACAATTAGGTATAACTCTGCCCAATCTTTCAAAGAATACAGGCAGTTATGTGTGTAGTACAACATATCACGTATAAGGACGGCTAGATGAAATAGTTGCGATTGTGGTCACGTTTGTAAAAAGTTTTTGGCAAAGAAATTGGTGTTTTGGGTTCAAAGGAGTTGATTAGAAGTAATACTTTCAATTCTATTTTGAAGGTAAAACTTCGGCCAACAATTTACAAGAAGCAAACCTTTGTAGCATCTCAATAAAGACTGAAAGCTGAAATGTTAACAGTTTAGAATAGTATTATACAAGGTGTTATTTTGCATCCGCGTCAAATTCAAGGAGGTAACTATGCTAATGATTCTTGACCCGAATCAATAAGTGTGAACCACCCATGTTTTAAACGCGGCCCTTCTGATTCTCGCCCTATAACCACGCTTTCATACATACAACCAATCTCAAACGTTTATTCGATAACTTCTTATTCCCTAAACCACGTTAAGGGGGTTATTCTGATATACCTACTGAAAAACATAAACAACCAAAAAATCAGTGTTTATTCATAATTAAATAGGTACCGTAATTTAAATTGATTGTTTTTGTCTTTTGTGACAACCTCCTGAATTTTGACGAGGATGCAAAACAACACCTTGTAGAATTTACTAGATGCTGCCCGCGACTTCGTTCGTTTGGAAATAGCTGATTATGCTGCTTTTGATGTGTTTTTTCAGAATAAATTATACATAATTATAAACCTTCCTCTTGACTTATTCTATCTATTGATGAAAACCGCATCAAAATCAGTTGCGTAATTTCAAAGATCCAAGAGTACAGACGGCGGAAGGCGACTTTGTTTTATATTATGTTTAGAAATATCAGTAACGCCAATGTATAGTGGAAAGTAATTTCAAATATTTTTAAACCATTACATTATGAGCGGTATCCTCCAAAAAAATATTTACATTTCATTTGACAAATAACGATTGGCAAAAATATGACAGGCCATTTTATCATTTTACAAAAAAAAAGTTTGGTAAAATAATTCATTTCGATAAATCTATATGTGATAGCGTATTATTTGAAAAACAATTCATTTTATATTCATGACATTCAGTATCCAGATTCGGTCCAGATTTCCAAAAAAAAATATCGTTACAGGTAGTCCGTGGGCCCAAAAGTCCGAAGTCCAAAAGTCCAGTCTTACCAAGGGGTGTCGTATTACGCAGTACTAACTGGGTTATGGAGGTCAGATAGGCAGTCGCTCCATGTAAAATACTGGTATTCAGCTGCATGCAGTTAGACTGGAAGCCGACCCCAAAATAGTTGGGAAAACGCTAGGCAGATGATGTTGTCTAAACTAATATTATAAAGAGAAAAGATTTGATTGTTTGTTTGTTTGCATTGAATAGGCTCCGAAACCACTGGTCCGATTTGAAAAGTTCTTTCAGTGTTATGTAGCCCATTTACCGAGGAAGGTTATAGGCTATATATCATCACACTACGACCAATAGGAGTGGAGCAGCAATGAAAAATGTTGCGAAAACGGGGAAAATGTGACGCAAACGTTGCGCCGGACAGCTAGTAAGAAATAAATTGAGTTTCTGTACAACTCAATTATATTCTAATATTTTACATTTTATAGAATAGATTTTTTTGCTCTGTATGGTGTCGGACGTAAAGAATAGCACTATCCCATATCTTCCCGAGGTAGTGTCGTAAGAGGCGACTAAGGGATTAGACAGAGAATGGGCAGCAGCGTTCTCTGTGCTTTTGTAACAACCGTTCTGCGATCGCCAACCCGCCTGCCAAGCGTGGCGATTATGGCAAAACCCCCCAAAATGTAAATATGGCGACACTTGGGGGAGGCCTATGTCCAGCAGTGGACGTCTTGTGGGCTGAAATGATGATGATGATGATGAGAATAGATTTTACTTGCATCAGTGATTTTTTACGGAGAGACCCAAACGTATAAAGAAGGAAATTTCATCGTTTAATCAAATAAAAGCCGCTGAAAATTTCAAAAACACAGGAATCTAAAAATATTTTTTTCCTGTACATCTCAAAACCCTCCCGTTACCATGGCAACAGATCGAAAGGCGGAACTTCCCTTAAAATAATTGACTTAATTAAAATCAACCTCTTTTATTTGTGTTCTGAAATTATACATCCACATACCTAGTAAGTATAAGTACAGAAGGTTGACTTTTATAAAGATTTTAATTGTTAAGATTCGGTCAACTGCCCCAAAAAAAAAAACATTTGCTTTTCATATTTCAAAAGTATATCTCGCTCACTCATATAATAATTATTTACTGGATATACAAGTTTACTCTTCTCGTTGTGAGGTACGCTAGTGGCAGATCTGGTGGTTTTAGTCTTTGGGCCTTATACAAAAGACTGTAAATGGGTCCACCCCCAAAAGACGCGTACATACGGCGATCCCTAACAAATGTCGTGAGTGCGCTTGCACTCGCTGTACGCAAAGAGTGTCTGTGTGTGCTAGGAGATCCCAAACAAATTCCGGTCGATAGTGCACTTGCACTCGCTTGTCAAGCGGGTCTATGTGTGCGTGCGTTTTCACTCGTTGTATGAAGCTGACCTTCTGTTGTAATGTGTGTTGTAAAACCCTCGTTTATCATAAATTAATGTTTACTCCGATTAATAAGACAGCTGGTTCTAATTAATTATCTCGAACAAAGAAGTCGAATTAATGAGGCTTAGATATTTTCGTAATTAATTGTTTTTGGAGCAGTGGTTTAAATGGTGAGGCAAATACAGATTTTTTGACACATCTGCTGGAAAGGTAGCTTTTATTGCACCGCTTTTAGGATCATTATGAACTGTATAGATTATGCTCATCAGCTTACAGTAAGTCCACTTGGTCATAGTCTTCTCCAATCGCTCGTCACTCAGCTCGATTCTCAGCAACGCTTATTCAGCTGCTACTAGACGACCTAAGAAAAGTCATAATGGTAGGTACTTGCCCGAATTTAAACCCACAACCTCGTGAATGAGAGGCGACGCCTTAACCTCTAGGCCACAACGACATTATAATAATAAGTTGATACCTTATTATTTACTACAATATAATTCTAAACAAGTATGATATTGTTAAATAGTGAAACAAAGAAAATTAAACGAATCAATTCTTTTAGTTTATTTATTAAACTACATTAAATTAAAACACGATATGTTATACGGTATGATGCAAAAGTAGGTTATCAAGCCACTAGAAAACAACGTAAGGTACCTTTCATTCTACAAGGTGTTGTTTTGCATCCTCGTCAAAACTCAGGAGATAATCACAAATCACATTAATCATTTATTAAAATTACGGTCCTAGTTAATTATTAATAAACGCTGCTGTTTTTAGTTGTTTATTTTGTCAGTATTTCAGAATAACCCAATTAACGTGGTTTAAGGAATAAGAAATTATCGAATAAACGTTTGAGATTGTTTGTATGTGTGAAAGTGCGGTTATAGGGTGAGGATCAGACGGGCCGCGTTTAAAACACGGGTGGTTCACACCGATTTCCGTCATCATTTCAGCCGAAAGACGTCCACTGCTGGACATAGACCTCCCCAAAAACGGTTGTTGTTGCCATAATCGCCACGCTTGGCAGGCGGGTTGGCGATCGCAGTGTCGTTGTTGCAAAAGCACAGAAAACGCTGCTGCCCATTCTCTGGCAAGTCCCTTAGTCGCCTCTTACGACACCCACGGGAAGATATGGGATGGTGCTATTCTTTACGTCCGACACCATACAGAACGACATAAATGATTAATTTAAATTACGCTACCTAGTTAATTATTAATAAACACTCCGGTTTTTTGTTGTTTATATTTGTCAGTATTTTAGAATAACCCAATTAACGTGGTTTAAGGAATAAGAAATGATCGAATAAACGTTTGAGATTGTTTGTATGTGAGAAAGCGCGGTTATAGGGTGAGGATCAGACGGGCCGCGTTTAAAACACAGGTGGTTCACACTTACCGATTTCCGTCATCATTTCAGCCGAAAGACGTCCACTGCTGAACATAGGCCTCCCCCAACGCCACATTGACATAAGGGGGGTTTTGCCATAATCGCCACGCTTGGCAGGCGGGTTGGCGATCGCAGTATCGTTGTTGCAAAAGCACAGAGAACGCTGCTGCCTATTCTCTGGCAAGTCCTTTACTCGCCTTTTACGACACCCACGGAGCCCCCTTAAATATTTATTTTATTCTGTTTTTAGTATTTGTTGTTATAGCGGCAACAGAAATACATAATCCGTAGATATTTCAACTGGTTAACTATCACGGTTCTTGAGATACAGCCTGGTGACAGACACACAGCGAAGTCTCAGTAATATGGTCCCATTTAACCCTTTGGGTACGGAAACTTAATAAGGCCAAATCAGAAAATTCATTCATTCCACATTCTTGACCTGTTATTACTTTAAAAGTTCAACGATAAAGACATACAATATATATGTGTAAAGTAAATGAAAATATTAAAATAAGCAAACATTTAACATCATTACCCAATGAACACACTTCACCAAATTATTTATTAACGGAACGGAAATGAAATATCGAAAAACCACTTCGTTGCAGTTATTAAATTTTAAACTATAAACATTGGAGTGAAATATTTAATTCTGTATTGCGTTTTCATGGCTTACGAAAGAGATGTCGATAATCAATGCGGTTTCAGATACTGCGGTCGAAATGGGAAATTCATTATTATTGGATACGTGACCAATAATGTTATTGAAGTTAACAGTAAATTAATATTCACTGCTGGACGTAGCAAACATATTTTAAATGTAAAAAGTATGAAACAAGAAAACGTTCTCATCTGAAATTTTGCAAGCTATTTAGTTAATTTTAGAATCAGCAATTTAGAAGAAGGTTTAGTATGGTGTCGGACGTAAAGAATAGCACCATCCCACATCTTCCGTGGGTGTCGTAAGAGGCGGCTAAAGGACTTTCCGGAGAATGGGCAGCAGCGTTCTCTGTGCTTTTGTAACAACCGTACTGCGATCGCCAACCCGCCTGCCAAGCGTGGCGATTATAGCAAAACCCCCCTTATGTACACTTGGCGGAGGCCTATGTCGAGCAGTGGACGTCTTTCGGCTGAAATGATGATGATGATGATGATGAATTTAGAAGTAGCTAAATGTTAATGGCGAACTTCAATGAAGCGATTTAAGTAGAGAACAGTCACTACAATTTCATTCTTAACGTACAAACTCAAAGCATTTATCGCAATTAGACTGTTACAGGCACTTTTGAATGTGAAAAATAAAAGGATGTAGCTACAGTCCCAGTCACAAGGCATAATAAACTGTGAAAGTACTGTAGTTGCCCATCCCAAAGCGTAGATCTCTTTAAAGAACAATGGGCAAGAAACTCCTTGGACACTCTTTTAAACCAATCATCTTCTAAGTAGCTGTTGTGAATCTTGAAATTCAAAGTCAATGACCGCCATGAAAAGATTTTATAACGGACATTCACCAACAAGCTCCGTGTTTGTCAAATATCAATTTGACAGTTGTATTTGCAAATGGCGTCGCTACAACGTTACAAGTTATAACTTTGTAACAGTGACTTTGATTTGCTTTGTTTTTAGTTTCCCATTTAACTTTGATTTGATGAAACTTGTTGCTTTATCAATTAGAGCAAACACCAATCAAATGTTTAAACAATCAAAACTTAATAAGTAAATACCTAGTCGTCTTTGTCAATACAAGAAACTATAAACACAACTAGCGAAATCTGGGTGGTAATTTTGTGCAACAGTCCTCAAAAGTCTTTGGAAAAAAATAAAACAAAAGCCGACCTACATACAAAGCGAACAAAAAATATAGAAACCAGATTATGTGGAAAATAAAGAGAACTGTTTGTCTACACGAAATGGGATTGGTTTTGGCTGCATTTCGCCTAATGCGTAGCGATGATGCGGTCTATAGAGCAGCACGCTTGCCTAGATAAATCGCGAAAAGATGCGAAGAACAGCGCGCGGCTTTACGAGAAATGAGTAAATAAAATCTTGTTCTTAAATCATTCCATGCCGTCAGAGGCAACGTTGAAATTCTGAGTCTATCTCATCACTTTTCGACCTGTCATGATGTCATTTTGTACCAGTTGGGCCAACCCGCGTCCATTTCAACTTAGCAGGTTTACCAAAAGAAATCATCATCTGCTCAGCCTTTTCCTATGTTTGGATCGGCTTCCAATCTAATCTGATGCAGCTGAATACCAGTATTTTAAATGGAGCGACTGTCTATCTGACCTCCACAACCCAGTACGTATTGGGTAATACAATACCCATTGGTAAGACTAGTGGTCATAATTTCGGCACTGTCAATTTGTACCGACTGTCAAATATCTACAAATGACAGACGGGACCAACGGCTTAACGTGCTTTCCGAGGCACGGAGGAAACTCGGTATGTAATAGGTGGTCACCTATCCACATAAAAACCTAGGCAATCGTGGCTTAACCTGAAAATCGAACCGAGCGGCCGTTTTATATTGCCACGAGCTCCTCACGAGGTTTTGTCAAAGAAAACAAAACTTAATAAACTTATTAGTAAGGTTTATTATACGTTTTTTATCAAGCATCTTTTTATTTCACAGTTTTTTAACGTTTTAATAACAGGAGCAGACACCAATTAAGTGTATTTTTCAGCTCGGTTTCCATATTAATTAGGGTCAGCTTGTTTGAGCGATCGTCAGCCATGCGACGAACAAAATGGATGGCTCGCTTGATACCTGATCGCTTCTGTACTTTGAATAGACGTGCTATTCAAAGTATCTTGAACGTTTTCGATGTGAATTTAATGTTTTTATTTTTTTATTTAATTGAGAAGTAATTAATTAATAATATAATAGTGATGCGGAGGAATGAGGAAAATGTCTTAAGAAAAGTTTTGAGTACGAACTTGGATGGGTATAAGAGTAGAGGAAGACCAAAGAAACGATGGATGGACTGTGTGAAGGATGATATTGCAACAAAGGAGGTATCTCATGAGATGACAAGTAATAGAGAAGTATGGAAGAAGAAGACATGCTGCGCCGACCCCAAATAAATTGGGATAAGGGCAAGAGAATGATGATGAGAAGTAACTCGCTTCGAGGCTCCTGGCTAAATAATACTCGCTGGTATGGGTGAATGGGTTGAGCTACGCTTGCCGAGGTCGGTTCGGGGATGGGTGACCACCACACACAGCGCGACTCCTCGATGCTTCAGAAAGCCGGGTGTCTTTGCTGTCATTTTTAGATGTTTGACAGTCGTTACAGGTTGTCAAAGTTCTAGTGCATCGGTTTCTTCTGGACAAGCGTGCTGCATCTAGGCCGCATCACGCTACCCTTTCTTTAATTAAGTTTAAAAAAAAGAAACCCTGGGTTTTTGAGGTCAGATAGACAGTCGCTTCATGTAGAATACTGGTTTTAATCTGTATCTGGTTAGACGAAACCGACCCCAAAATAATTAACAAACTTTCTCACTTTCAATACATACCGAGTTTGTTCAGTGCCTCGGAAAGCACGTCAAGCCGTAGGTCCCGTTTGTCATTTGTAGATCTTTGACAGTCGGTACAAGTTGTCAGTGCCAAAATTAAGACCAGTCTTACCAATTGGTATCGTATTACCCAGTACGAACTGGGTTGTGGAGATCAGATAGGCAGTCGCTTCATGTAAAATACTGGTATTAATCTGTATCTTGTTAGACTGGAAACCAACCCCGAAATAATTAACAAGCTTTCTCACTTTCGCTATAATTTTATTGTTAATAGGTATGAGATTTCCAATAAAAGTAGTTTGACAGTCAAAAACACTTTCTTCTACCATCCAAAAATGACATTAACAACAGCAAAAATCTTCACAAACACAAAGACGAACTCAGTTTACCGGCTAATCGCATCAGAGGTTCATTTGAGTCCTCCATTTTGACGCGCCAAACAGCTCGGAGCTGATTGACTCAATAGTGTTACTAGCCAATCAGGGAGTTACGTTTTCTGCTTTTTTTAATACGGCGCAATTAGTAAGTTACAGTCAAGAACACAAATAATACATTTCATACAAACTTTCAAGTCGTTATTTTCCAAACGACTGAACCGATTTTAATGAAACTTCCTACGCATAAGCCGTAGACATAGGTCAAAAAAGGTTCCCTATCCATTTGCATAAAATTTTAAGACCTAATATAACTTAGCATAATTTTGTTTGGCATATTTATAATTTCGCATAATATAATTACGCATAACAGCTTACGCATAATTTTTTTAAGCATAATTTCTGTATCCATAATAATGATTAAGCATAATATTCTAAAGCATAAATTTATAAAGCATAAAGTTCTAAAGCATAACTTTTTTAAGCATAATATTCTAAAGCATAAATTTATTTACGCATGCTTTTATGCTTGCTTGCATGCAGCAAACAAGCAAGCATGCAGTATGCAAGCAAGCATGCAGCATGCAGTATTCAAGCGAGCATGCAACATGCAGCAGGCAGGGTTTCTGTCATGGCTCCGGCGCTGCGGGCCTCCGGCGGCCCCACGCCTGCTAATCGTCGCAGATGGCTTTCGCTCACCAACGCAGCTTCGGCTTGCTACGCTACGCGCCTACGCGATTTTAAATTACACTCTAGGGGTAGGACAAACAAGACTACGTGGAGTCGGTTTTGCAGCAATTCGGTTCTGTCACTACTAACTTTTGTTGCATAGCATATTAAATTCTTAACCAACAATATTATTTAATTGTAACGGAAACTATAGCAAATTGGTTTGATCAGAATTATGTATGGGGCACTACAAGTTCACCACCATCATTTCCACCCAAAGTCTCACAACATCTAATATATTCTTCAGATAAAAGTTATCTCGCGATTGAAAAATCATTTAAGTTACATAATGTTATGAATCATTTCCATGAAAATTGTTTTTGTTATTTATATTAATTGTATGCCTAAATTTAAAATTATTATGCTAATAGTCATTAGGCCTACTAACGTTATGCGAATCAAATTTATGCCAAAACAAATTAGTCTTTAAGATGATTATGCCAACATAAAATGTATGCCTAAAAAAATTATGCCGACGTATTATTATGCCAAAACAAATTGTGCCAAAATCGTTATGCCGAAGTATATTAGGACAAAGAATATTATGCGAAAAGAAGGGATCCCGTCAAAAAAGATACTAAAAAACATTTTCGAAAAATAATTAGATTGATCATCAAAAAAATCAGAATCATTATTTTCGGGTCAGTAAAAGTTAATTCATTTTTTTATTTTATTTATACCGGTCTTACACAAGATTATCAAAAATTACGTCACTGCTGATAACGTAACAGTCCCGCTACATAATTACCCGCTTACAAGAAGTGTAATGAAGGCAGTCGGTCTCAGCTGTGTTCTTGTGTCAGTGAGACTATAGCTTTCTTCTCTCACGACTTTTGGTCTCAAGTCGCGGCATATACGCGGCAATACACAATTACACATTTACATTAAGTTTGTATGAAATGCCGTAAGGTATAAACACTTAAGAGCGTTTATACCCTACGGCATTTCATACAAACTTTCAAGTCGTTATTTTCGAAACGACTGAACCAATTTTAGTGAAAGTAAATATGCCTAACTAGGTTACTTAAGTCTAAAAAGTTACTAAAAAAACATTTTCGAAATGTCTTTAAAAAAAAGATAATTGGAAATTTCTGTTTCTATAGATAATTTATAATCGGTCGAGTAGCAACTTTCTAGACCTACGTATCCTGCTTATGCGTATGAAGTTTCATTAAAATCAGTTCAGTCATTTCGGAAAATAAGGACTTAAAAGTTTGTATGAAATGCCGTAAGGTGTAAACGCTCTTAGCGAAGCCGAAAGGCACTTGTCATTATGGAACATTTTATTGTTCTGGAGCATGCCTGGGAATCTTCTAGTTTATGGTATAATGGGGCACAAAATTCCAAATTTTACACAAGATTTTTAAATACAATTTTATAATGTTAGATTTTAGATTTACTACCAAGTATTATAGTGTTAGATTTACTTTAAATACCTCAAAAAAGTGAGCTATCGGTTTACGGACGACAGTTCGTGACAACGTCATTACAAAACACTGGTGAAATGATTGCATACTTTTATGAATTGCTCGCTCGTGCAGCGCTCTCGCTCCGATCGGTAACGTTACAATGAGTCATCCTTTTTCGTGCGTGCAGCCGGCGTTCATCGATTTCTAGTCAATGAATTTATGAGCACTATGTTTTGAGTGCATTTTTCCGTAAAACGTGATTGTTCACCTCAAAAAAAAAAAGTCGTAGAGGTACCTATTTTGATTTAGGTACAAAATGCTTGGTTGAACCTTCGTCAAGGTTCCATTTAAAACTTGTATGTATAGGTATTATGCTCGTGAATGTACGTACTGGGTTTCACTGTTCCAACCTGTAAAATACCTGTTAAATCATACCGTCGATGTATAATTGAGTCTTTTTTACTACACAACCCTATCTATCGAGCTATCGGGTATCGATAATTGTCACTGCACTCGCGATGTGCGACAAATTGGGGGTCGTAGTCTCTTTGCGAAGTTCTGACGGAAATTAATGAGGTAACTTGACTTGTTTTGACAAACTATATGGAACACTATTTTTAGCTTGTTATTGATGTGAATAGAACACAAGGGGTTCGTGGTTAAATACCTAATAACAGCTGCAAGGGTCGGTATTCAAGGTTAAGCAGTTCTTGCTGAGGTCGCTACGTGGATGAGAATGCACTTCAAATTCAAACCGACCGATACAAAATGAGCAGCGGTGGACCAGTGGTGGCCCCGACTTACGAGCAGTAAGCCGTGGGTTCAAACCCATGCAGGCAGGCGCATTACTTTGTGTAAAAGTGCATGCTTTATTCCATCACCGCTGCCCTCAAAAACGGAAAACATCGTGAGGAAACCGGCATGTCCTAGAACTAGAAAATTCGAAGACCTGTGACATCTACCAACCTGTACTGGGCCCGCGTGGTGGATTACTGCCCTCTCCCTTTCATAGAGAGGAGTTCCCAGCAGTGGGAACATTATAGGCTGATGATGATGATGATACAAAATATCGCATCCACTGACGCAATTGGTACGAAGAATTAATTTTTTGTTGGATCCATGTTTCTTAGGGAAGATGTCCAGCTTGGTGGTCTGAATCAACACCTAAGTGGTATTGCGAATAATCTGTTACATCCTGTAGATGCAGGATTTAAAAACCTCGCATTCAAGGTATAGTCGAGGCTTCTATGCGATTAAGTGCGCAAAAGGGTAGTTTCTTTGTCATAGCAGGAACACCCAAATACTCCGAAATATTTTATTCCGAATTTCAGTGATCCGACTGCCAAAAGTCCGAATTTCATAATACCTCCTACCCTACCTAGTATGAATTATAATGTCTATTATTAAAAATCACGAAATTTATTTTACTTAAAGTCGTAAATGCGATTTGTTGGTTTTCCGATTTTCATACGTTCGAAGAATCAAATGCTCGAAGGGTTCTCGGTCCGAAAAACGACATTCCGATTTTCTTATATATATAATACTTCGAATAAACTAAAAGTCACGTGTTGTGCTACTAGTAACAGAAACGAATCGCTGCAAAACTGACTTCACGAAGTCTTGTCTGCGGTTCTCTATCGTGTCACCTAACTTTTTTATCCATAATTTGAAGTGCCATAAGTTTTTTTGTCCTAATCATCATTTATCCGAATGATAACTTACCCGAACTTAATATCACTTATTATCACATGCCTTAAAATTGAAATCCATAATTATAATATGTCCTAAATCCGTTTGTCATTGATATTACAATCAATTAATTTATTTATTTATTAGGAGTAATTATAAGGCGGAGTTGTTATATTAGTAATTTTGAACCATTCGGAATTATGACAATCGGCATTTTGAAATTCGGCCTTGTGACTATCGGAATAAAGTTTTTCGTATTTATGTAGTGTACCCGTGCCAGGCAGTTACACCGCAACGGCATCTTGCAGATGACTGTATCTCGCGCGGATTGTTCCTTTAAAAAAAAAAAAAAACGCGTTGTTTTGGGCGCTCACTAACATTTGTTTTGTTTTTCCAAATACATAACTATTGCTAAATATCCCAACTAAACCCTCATGATGTTCAGCTTATTTATACAATGTGTTGTTTTGCATTCTCGTCAAATTCAAGGAGGTAATTATGCTAATGATTCTCGACCCAAATCAACAATAAAATGGGTAGGTGTTTTTTTATATTTTTTTTCTTATTTACGGAAATCCGTAAGTGTGAACCAGCCGTATTAAAACGCGGCCCGTCTGTTACCGCGCTTAAACGCACACAAAGAAACGCTAACAATACATACACAACGCAAACGCAACGAAGATACGATAATTTCATAGGTACCTACCTATTCCCTACCACGCACGGCGGGGTGCGCGGGCGCACTCTGTCGCTCGCGCGCCTATCCACCCCCGCCGCGCCGCCGCCGTCCCGGAACCAAATAGTGTGAATTTGTCGCCGACGCGTGCATACGCGTTGCGAATTCCGCTCCTAGGTACATCGTTGAGACGTAGGTGCAAAGTGCAAGATGACGGACAATTACTCAAACGTCGAGTTGGTAGAGATGGTCCGCACGTATGCCATCAGTGGAGACAGCCTACGTGGAGCAGTACGGTGTTTCCTCTCAATATGGTCGGCATGTACGCGAGTAAGTACTTAACCGAAAGGTTTGGTGACCATTGGATGGGTCGCGGAGGACCTGTGGCCTGGCCCGTTCTCCGGACCTGACATCTCTAGACTTTTATTTGTGGGGAGACGTTAAAAGGTTAGTTTACTCGGAGAAAGTGGCAAGTGTTACAGAATTACGTGAAAAGATAATTAGTGCTTTCGACACTTTAAAAAGGAATGTGATAGTGCTACGTAAGCTGAAGGAAAACCAGCTACGTCGTTGTCGACTGAGCCAAGAATGTGGTGGTGGCAACTTTGAACATACCTCCGGGTAACTTAATTATGTAATTTATTTATTTGTACTAGCCTATCATTTTGTAAATACGTTGTTAGCTTAATCAATTTTATTAGTATAAATAAGTTGATTTCAAATTTTTAACTACGCCAATAATACCTAACAGTCGAAAGTATTTCTACATACCTACTTAGCTAGCACATCTTTCCAATTCTAACAAGAGTAAAAAACATTTTTAGATTTAGTAAATCGGTACCTACACCAACTAAGGTACTAAGCACCAATAAATTCAATCCACAAATTCAAACAAAATCATTACGAAAACTTTAGGCTGAATTTACCTACGTACAATGTTCAGAGTGTTAGTGTAGATAGCAATAAAGCAAAACTAACATTTTATTACTCATCTGATAACTACCGAACTTAGGTAAGTACAGGTCAGTGAACTTTTCTTTGGCACACTTTATTGTCGTCGTTAGTAAGATTTCCGTATTCCAATGATGCTTAAAAATTAGTTTAGTATCAAGCGAAATTTATGACAATAATGTAGGTGATTTTCGAAATAAAATTAGGTAAAATTGCTAGGTACCGGTCGCCGTAGGTCATCGCACGGTCGCAACACTGTTGCATTTCGTAGGTAAGACGTCGACTGTCGACTCTCACGCACACAGAGCAGCTGCATTGTAGCTGTGTGCGTACTTGGGTGATTCTGTTTTAAGTGTTTTGAATCAAGGGTTTTATTCTAAAATACTGTTAAATTTCAACAATAAAAAAAAGCAACGCTTATTAATTATAGACCGGTACCAAACTTTAAATTGATTATTTATGTGTTTTATGACAACGTCCTGAAATTTGACGAGGATGCAAAACAACACATTGTATAAAGTTTACGGCTGGGTAAAAGTTCCTTCTTTCTTTGGCTATTTTCATCCATTTGCTACAAAGGACTGTGCGGATTCGCGACCGAGTGAATAAGTAATACACAATAATTAGTTGTTAGTAAGTAATAATACGATTTATTCAAATATCAAGTAACTAAAGCTATCAGTTACACTTGACATATAAAGGAAAAATTTAACAATGTTACATGAAAGGTAAAATTAGCTAAACAAGATAACGGCGAGCTCCAGCGAGTTAAAAAAATTTATCGGGGTCAGAAAAGGACCTCGCACGATCGTAGTTGAAAACAGATGCCTGTCTCGCCTGAAGCTCGGAACCACTTCCCACATCTGCAGTTCGCTAAACAAAGGACGCGGCAAAACGATCGAAATTTAAATGTATAATAAAACACAGGAAATACAAATATACAAATGGGTACAATAAAATATAACTAAAATAATAGAACAAAGAACCTTAAATAAAGATAAAGAATCATAAAAGACAATAGTACCTATAACATCAATCGCTTTACATTTTGCAGATGTGGGAACATAAACATAATTACAATAAGTATCTTTAGCGAAATATTATATTCTTAAAAACTACGCAAGGGATGGGTACGTGAGACACAGTCGCCACAGTCATCATTTCATCATTTCAGCCGAAAGACGTCCACTGCTGGACATAGGCCTCCCCCAAGTTTCACCACATTGACATAACATGGGGGGTTTTGCCATAATCGCCACGCTTGGTAGGCGGGTTGGCGATCGCAGTACGGTTGTCACAAAAGCACAGAGAATGCTGCTGCCCATACTCTGGCAAGTCCCTTAGTCGGCTCTTACGACACCCACGGGAAGATATGGGATGGTGCTATTCTTTGCGTCCGACACCATACAGAGCAACACACGTCGTCACAGTACGTAGACTGAATCCCAGTCCAGTACCAGCTTAATATAATTCTGAAAGCCATAAGAGAGTCTCCACAGATTTTTTTCAAATCATATTAAAATCGTGGCTACACCAAAATACTAATATTGTATCAAAAATAATTATTGTATCTATAGGTGGGATCTGGGACCGCGATCCCGGTCCCGAAAACCCCACAACAAGAAAAAAAGATGCAAAAGAGCCGAACAAAACAGTAATTAACTCATCATTACTCCTTAAGATCAGTTGACTGAAGTGTTGTAAATCACTTGACTACTAACCGACTACCTAAACAAATGGTTCTTCGTAGAAATTGAGCAATAAAATGAACCTATTTCTAACTAAGGAAGCCGGACGGAACAATTATTATTATTCTCTCGTAGTAGTAGGAATTTAACATAGAAAGAGTAAAGCTAGGAACAAAAAGACAAAGAGTAACTCATAATTTATTACACCAGAATAGAAGAAGTTAACTAAGTATTTTAATCTCATTTCTACTAATCGACTATTTAAAAAACAAACAATTACTTTTTCGAGGTATTGAGCAATAAAATAAACCAATTTCTACTTTCTTAGATTACAATGGCTTATCAGTAATCACATTGCACGCTAAGCTCAGTTGTAAACTATTAATACTTCTCTACCTGCGACCGTTGGAAGTTGGAACGTTCAATGTCATTGTCCCAAAGCGAAAGAGAGATAGAGTCATACAAGACGTATAGCGCTATCCCTTTTACTCAAACCGGCCCCTCGCATCGTATAAAACATGACATCATCTGTAATTTTAATCAGTCTCCTTTCAAATTTTAAAGCGTTCGCGTCTTCTTACTAAGCAACAAAGTTAAGTTAGCATTTACGAAGTACGTTACTAACTTTTTTTACAAATATGGAGGACATAACATGCGGTCTTTCGGAATTGGAAATACAAGAAAGAGGAAAGCCATTCGCTAAGTTTTATAAAATAATTCAAGTCGAAGGTGAAGATAAAGACGTATCTGTTACAAGGAGCGAGATAATGGACCGAGATGAATACGAAGCGAAGGTACCAGAAGCTGAGCTCGAAACTGTTCAACTGCGATACATCCCTGATTATATACGGGAGCTTAAAATAAAAGAGGAATACTGGAAGCAGGAGTTCAATAACTGGGGTGACCTGATATCTAAGAAGAATTGGAAACTATACGAGAAAAGAGTACAAGACGAGATGATTAGAAACAAGACAGTCTTGAAGAATTTAGACAAAAAAACAGTTACGTTTTCTCCTAAACCAGGTGATGATACACATTTTTCTCAATCACTCGATCCGGAACGCGTTCAAAGATTAGTTGACTATCTTAAGGAAAAAGAGAGTGAGGATTTTGCTCTTGGATCTTTGCTTAAGGCATCTATTTACACGATGAATTTTAGGAATGCTCATTATATAACCTACGCCACATTCGCGAGGTACGGGGACTTCAGAGCGCGGCCGTCCCGTTTAAATCTGTTGAGGGCTGCGGAAGAAAAAGAAAAAAATACCCTTCAAAATTAGTCTCAAAAATGTTTTATCTTACTTGTTGCAACAGTGAATTGATGTTTGGTTCTCGTTTAGGTTTATTAAGCTGACGTATTGTATTGGTTGTTAAAAAATAAATGATTTGGTTACATTGAATATTTTTATTTGTTTTATTTTGTTTCAACTTTCTTCTTCTAACATTTTCTCTTAAAAAAAAAACTTTGTTTTAATACAAAAAAATATAATATCACGCCTATAATACCTGAAGGGTTTGGCAGAAGTGTACCTAATAGTATTCCTACATTTTGCCAGTTATGTTTAAGTCCCATGTAATAGGTGGCCGTCCTATTCCCCATCAACCTTGATTAAACGCACACTTTGTAAGCAGGCTTATTACAAATTGGACGATTATATCGCTGATAATAATGCTTGGCTCCATGCCGGTCCTGCTCCACAAGGACAGGTTCGCATAAATTGATAGCATTAAATAGTATTGTTGGAGCTGCTGAAGATTGTACAACTATCTTTGCATTGTATAAATTGAATTAAGTAAGTATTTTATAATCGCATAGCCCATATTGTGTGAGTCCTATGTACTAGAAAGCTATCATTTACTGGAAACCTACGTCTTTTATTGACTTGAGTGTGCCCTTGCGGTTGAGAGTATGTCATGCTCACTCAAATGTCACGCTGATGGTGGCGCGTGTGTCGGGTCATTTAGTTCCCTTCAAAATGGTTGAGTTAAATGATGGCTGATCCATGCGTGATGTTCGTGAACGGGCGCTGTCAGTTGTGCCTGGTTGTCTCTTAGCTGCTACGGCTTATTCGAACTAATTATTTTATCTTTTAATTGTTCTTTTTGTTTTTTCTATGGACACTTTTACCGTGAAGTCTTGCTACATCGTTCTCACATAATGTACCATCTCAACATGAATGATGTAACCAAGGTTTTTGTAACAAGATTCTGATTTAAAAGAGTGTCCATGGAGTTTCTTGCCCATTCTTCTCCATAGAGATCTACGCCTTGGAATGGGCAACTACAGTACTTTCACAGTTATTATGTCTTGTGACTGGGACCGTAGCTTCATTATTATTGTTGTTCGACCATTCAAAAGTGCCTGTAACTGGCTTATTTGAAATAAATGATTTTGATTTGATTTGATTTGAACCGGGCACAAATCTACTGAGAAATTCCTGATGGAAAAACCCAATAACAATTTGCCCGCCCCGGGAATCGAACCCAGGACTTCACGCTTAGCAGTCGCGATTGCGATCACTAGACAGACAAGGTAGTCTCGGTTAGTATTCAAATATTTTTTTTTTTGCAGTTCCAACTAGTATACCCCTCAGAGTACCCCTACAGTTTTCAAAATATAAGTTTGGCATAGCTTTCATCATCATCATCATTTCAGCCGAAAGATGTCCACTGCTGGACATAGGCCTCCCCCAAAGCCACATTGACATAAGGGGTGGTTTTGCCATAATCGCCACGCTTGGCAGGTGGGTTGGCGATCGCAGTACGGTTGTTACAAAAGCACAGAGAATGCTGCTGCCCATTCTCTGGCAAGTCTCTTAGTCGCCTCTTTCGACACCCACGGGAAGATATGCGATGGTGCTATTCTTTACGTCCGACACCATAAAGAACCAAAGGCATAACTTTACTCGGCTTTTATTGAGAAAGTCTATAAGTGTAAGTGGATATTCTTGGACCTATGCGACCAGAGCGACCTGCCACGTTTAGTGGTCTCAAGCGTGATTGCTGAGCGTGAGGCCTTAGATACTATTCCCAGGTCGAGCAAAGTGTTATTGGCAGTTCTCAGCAGTTTCTCAGTAGCAGCCACGGCGTCTGGATTTGTGCCCGGTTGACGGCGATAGGCTAGCCTCCTATTACATGGGACGTATGTATGCATACTCCCCGTTGATCCCGTTGAGCGTCATTTACGTCGGAAAGAGAATTGCGTCCGCACTTCCAGGAAGCTTTAAATGGGAAGTGGCGCTTGAGCGGGAAAAATGTGAGCGGGCGCGGGAGCGGTTTAGCGCGTCACGTGATAATTTTGAGCGCAGTTAAGCGGCTTTCAGCCACCGCCACATCTCTTCTCCTGTACCGCGCCTTAGAGTATATGCGCGAGTACGTTGCGCAGAGGACAGTTTCACTTTTTATTCTGGCTTAATTTTACAACCCATCTATTTTTCAGCTCCTGGCTAAATAATAACAGCCACTCGGTTCGATCTTCAGGTAAAGCCGCGTTGGCTAGGTTGGTCCGTGGATGGGTGACCACCCATTACATACCGCATTTCCTCCGTGCCTCGGAAAACACTTTAAGCCGTTGGTCCCGGCTGTCAATTGTGGATCTTAGACAGTTGTTAATAAGTCAGTGGCCCAAAAGTCTGATAACACGGCATACCGTTTCTTTGGGAAAGATGCTTAATATCATGAGTACAATCACGTGTTTAATTATTGGTCACTAATAACCAGTCACCCTATATAGTGCTCCCTGCAGAGATGAGATGCTTCCTCCCATTTACCAGAGGGCGAACTAACCTAGACTTGTAGACGAAGTTCTTTAAACTATGTTTAGTTCGATTTCCACCTTTTCTAGGGGCGACAAAATAAAGATATTTAACACAGAGCGGCTGCTATCGATCATCTTGACTTGGTAGTAATATATCATTAACACTTAAAACGGCACATATACCATGTTCACAATGAAAAAAAAAAACGGCGTTGACGTCCCTTACACTGTGTTGTATATTTTACCTCCTGAGTACATGGAACAATTTGCGTTAACGATCCTTACACCCTGTTGTATATTTTACCTGCTGAGTACATGGAACAATTTGCGTTAACGATCCTTACACCCTGTTGTATATTTTACCTACTGAGTTCATGGAACAGTTTGCGTTGACGTCCCTTACACGCTGTTGTATAATTTGCCGTTTTAGCCTTGCTATTGGCGATACAGTTTTAAATTCAGACACTCAAGTTGCCACAGCGTTTGAAAATTTCTTTGCGGATATTCCTGTATCGACTACTAAATCGCTAAACTCTTCACCTGCTACTGCCGAGTCTTTACTTAAGGAAAGCGTTTCAGTCTGTGATTCCGAATTTAATTTTCAATATGTCACTTGTAAAGATATAATTAAAACTTTTCACACCTTAAATGTTAAAAAGACCGCCGATCTATGGGGTCATTCCGTGGACGTTGCTAAGTCCATTATAAACATTGTAGCTCCTTCACTAGCTGTAATATTTAACGATTGTATTGACCGTGGTGAGTTTCCTGATCTAATGAAAAATAGTAAAATAATACCATTGTTTAAATCGGGTAGTACATCAGACCCCACTAATTATAGACCCATTTCAGTACTACCCACATTTAGTAAAATTTTTGAAAAGCTAATTTTAGAACAAATGCAACGTTTTTTTAATAAACATAAGTTATTACATAACAAACAGTTCGGATTTACAAGGGGTCGTTCAACTACTGATGCAGGTGTTAAACTTTTAGGCCACATTTTTATTGCATGGGAGGACAAATGCGATGCTTTGGGCATCTTTTGCGATTTGACGACGTCCCTTACACCCTGTTGTATATGTTACCTGCCGAGTTCACGGAACAATTTGCGTTGACGTCCCTTACACCCTGTTGTATACATATATTACCTGCTGAGTTCATGGAACAATTTGCATTGACGTTCCTTACATTCTGTTGTTTATTTTACCTGCCGAGTTCATGGAACAATTTGCGTTGAAGACCCTCACACCCTGTTGTATATTTTTCGTCATCACAATCCTATTCGCAAGTATATAACAAGTCTAGTTCCGTAAGTGTGACGTCAGTTGCATCTTGTATGTATGCATGACTATTACGTTAGGTTATGGCTAGGTAGGAATATTATGCATGACTGTTTGGAAAACTTTCTATTAAAGTACATATCAATATTGTTTTTCAGCATTTACAATTGCTAAGGGTGCCTCACACAGTAGGTTAGCAAATGCACGATTGTTCTGTGCGGAACCAGAGTAAAGCGCGCACACAGGCTTCGACTGAAAGGTGTCCATGCCTCGTAGCACACTTAAATAAGTCCTACTGGATCCCAATAACTCATCGTCTGTAGCAGTTGATCCCGATTTGGGGCGATGCCGTTACGCTGCTTATCCTCCAAAACTCTGAAAATTGAAACTCCTATACTTTGAGTTTGAAAGAGAGTTTTAGAAACAATCTCAAACGGGTTGCGCGCGATTCTGATCCCGTGCCGTGGTTTTAACTGTTTTCTTAGTAGAAACACTTTTGTCAGATCGGCATGGCAGACTAGGTACACGGAGAAATGTTCTGTGGGTCGTTGACTTCCCCGAGGATAGCTCTTTCAGCGATGTGCTTCCATTTCTGCCGGTTGGAGACGTTCCGAGTATACTGGACCATGGTGGAATCAGTAGATTTCTTGATCAGGTTAGTCCAGGGAGTTGATGATCGGCCGCGTGATCTCTTGCCTTCCACCAGGCCCTGAACCACCAGGTTTTAACTGTGCGTGGTTTTAAATCGGGTAAGAGTCAGGCGCCGCTGGTTGGTCAAATTAAGACATTTCCGCCGCTCGACCCAAACAGAATCATATGATAAAGCCTTAACTGTTATCTAGGTATTATTCAACATTTACCAACTGTCAGAATATTATCTGGGACGAACTTGAATGCGAACAATGAACACTTCATCTCAAACAGTAGCTCTCATAATCTTCCTACAAATACAAATAATTTGTGCTATGATGTCTAACCGATAAAATCTATACATTTACAAAACATATATTATAACCGCTCTTATTTCCTACTTCATAAAGATCATTTTGATTCATACAATAATTTGCAAATGTTATCGAAGAACATAAAGGTACAGTTATTTATAGATAAAAGAGTAGTATATAATGTGCAAGATGATTGTATTATCCAGAGATATAGTTACAACTTGTCAAGATGGTCGGTGATACCAGGCTGTTCCTATTGGAAGATATACTGAGTGAGAAGCAGGTGCATCATATCGTGAAGCAGGCTGCTGGGGCGGATGTGTGGACCCTGCAAGGATATGAGGTCAGGAAGGCCACGGACGGTCTCGCTGGGTTCCTGGGCGACCACATGAGGGCCACTCTGCAAGTGACAGTGGACGGCGAACTGAAGAACATTCACCTGTTCATCAAGTGCATTCCGATGAAGAACAAGCCCAAAGCGGAGTTCATTGATAACAATAAGTATTTTAAGAGAGAACGGTACATGTTCCAAGTGCTGGACGAGATTCGGGACGATAATGGTGAGTGAACTTTTATTTTTCGCAATGATTAGGAATATTTTATTACAAGATGTTTTTTTAAAGAATATCCAAATGTTATTATTATGAAGTTGTATCAAATAATGCCTTAGTTTGTATGTTCTGCTGATCTTCAGTACCTACAATAGTAGTACTTACAATAAGAATGAATAAACACAAAAGAATCTCTTAAATAAACGTCAGACACAACAACACAAACATTGCACTGATAAAACCCCCCCAATATCTTATGAAATGGTTACCCACTAACAAAAGTCATTTTCCGTCATTATATTTATTCCTTTCAAAAAGTTTCCATATCGTTCCCTCCAGATCCGAACCCCTGGTGTCCAAAAGCCTACATCTACACGGACTCAATGATCGTGATGCCCGACCTGGCGGTGGAAGGCTACTCCTCGCGATACTATCTGGACCCCCTAGACTATCAGCATGAGATGTTAGGAGTGGCCACCCTGGCGCGGTTTCACGCCGCTTTCACAAACTACGAGACAAAGAAAACCATCCTCAACAACCGACCTTACAATTCCAATGAAGTATGTGGAAGTCTGCTGGATGAACCAACATTCTGTGACTCCCCATTTCTAAAATCCTGCGCAAAACTGACTGCTAACTTCCTCAAAGCTTACTCTGCGAAGTGGTACCGAAATTTATCTGGTTTGGAACAGAAAATAGCGAAACAATTCTTAGTGGCGTGTGATTCTGTCAAGGAGTACAAAGGGACATTAAATGTCCTAATACATAAAGACCTGTGGGTGAACAACATGATGTTTAAGTATGACGACAACGTCTTGACTAACGCTATAATTGTCGACTTCCAGCTGGTACGCTACACACCTCCGGCTTTTGATCTGATGACGTTCATGTACTTGACTACTTCGAAGAGTTTTAGAGAGAAGCATGAGAAAGAAATCTACGATAAATACTTCTCAGTTTTCTGTGATAATTTGACTGAAGATTCTAAGCAAAGAATGAAAGTTTTGGGTTACGATAACGAGAGTTTCCTGTCCTGGTGTGAGCTAGCTCGTATGTTCGGGGTTGTGGAGCCGGCGGCTATCCACCCGTTCATCCTGATGCACCCGAAGGCGGCACAGGCGACGTTCGACGACCCGGAGACGTACGAGCGGCTCGTGAATGAGGACCGCTCCGAACCCGTGCTCGCGTACGCACAGACCTGCGCCGTGTACCGTGAGAGGCTGCTTGAGATCTCCGAGGAGTTCGTCGAGACATACGTCCTCAATAACTGTGATTAACATGTATTTTTGGACTACCTAATAATTAAACTCGCCCTGGCATAAATAGTGGTTAATTCATTAGAAGCTCTCCCGATTTACTAAAGAAAATACTAAGAGACTGTTTACGTTCGATTCAGATTCTATAACGAAGACAGTTTTTAGGATTCTCTTGCCAATTGGCAAAAAACTAAACCAATATACATTCATCCTGTGCTGTTTGTCCGTTCGTATGTCGCAACCATTTTACTCCGAGACTATTAACACGAGCGCATGCATTTGTGGGAGCGCAGGTATCGTGATGCTAAATAACGAATAAAACAAAATATGTTGGGCACTCCTATTTTATATCGTTTGTTTTTGTCTATAGGTAC
The DNA here is from genome assembly GCA_949152445.1 of Cerastis rubricosa. Taxonomy (NCBI): domain Eukaryota; kingdom Metazoa; phylum Arthropoda; class Insecta; order Lepidoptera; family Noctuidae; genus Cerastis; species Cerastis rubricosa. Next base: position 11,121,197 of record OX424548.1, on the reverse strand, counting down.
ATGTAACTTAATGTTGAAAATATATCGAGGCCTAAAACACTTTTTTTTTAATTCAATGGTTGATGCGATATTCGCTTCTAAAGCCGTAAATTCGGGTTGATATTTAGCTTGGGAGATAGGGGACTTTTTGGTGAATCTGCACCAGTACCTGTTCTATGATTTTCATTAACACACTATCAAAAACCAAATTTAGTTTTATCATTGACCTTTAGCTTGGGAGATAGGGGACTTTTTGGTGAATCTGCACCAGTAACTGTTCTGTGTTTTTCATTAACACACTATCAAAAACAGTTTTATCATTGACTAAAAACGAAACTTAAAAATATTATTATTATACTAGCTGTCCCGCGCAACTTCGTCGGCGTCACATTTTCCCCGATTATGAAACATTATTCAGTGCTGCTCCACTCCTATTTGTCACAGCGTAATGTTATATAGTCTATAGCCTTCCTCGATAAATGGGCTATCTAACACTGAAAGAATTTTTCAAATCGTATCAGTAGTTCCTGAGATTAGCGCTTTCAAGCAAACAAACTCTTCAGCTTTATATTATAAAAATATAAATCTATATTATTTCTTTATTTTACTATTTATGTACACACAGTAGAAATCACAGGAAAAAACATAAGATATTTGAGTACAAAGGTACTGTACGCAGTGCAAAATTCGTATGAAATAAGTTTCATACGACATTTCTACCAGCAGACCTGCGAAAGGAAAAATGAAAAAGAAATGTAGACGATAGTGTGTGAGAGAATGAAGAGAAAAATTTGTATGTGTGTGATGTGTGTGTGTGTATATAATATATATTTAAGTATAGTATAGATAGATTGCCACAGAACCCTGTGCGCAAGTACGACTTCCACTTGGTCTAATTTTTTGAATCGCTGATGAAATAAGTTTAAAAGCCATAAGTACAAATAAAAGAATATTATGTCGAAACAACTATAGCCTTGTACATACGTCAACAAAAAAGAAACAAACAGCCCAATCAGCATAAACCTAGCTCACTAGTGTACACAGGTCAAACTCGTCACACTAGCAGAGTAGCGCGACAAGTCTCTCGCTATCCTCGCGAGCTGGTGGCGAGTTGTAGCAACACAGCATAAAGATAAACAGTAAACCAACTACAACTCCACCAAGCTAACTTTGCACCTCGCTGGAATGCGGCGAATTTAATGTACCTATGTATAATATAATATTAAAAAAATAAATGCAAAGTAAAATCTAACAAACACTTGTTTACTTTTTTAAATTCATAGCGAATCCTTTTTTGCAGACCGTATCTGAGCATCAGTGTGACGCCATCGATGCGAGGTGCAAACTTAGCTTAGTCGAGTTGTAGATTATTAGCCCTTTTTGTGATCAAACGTAGGTGGAATTTTGTAGATCTTTGACAGACGTTATAAGAAGTCAGAAGCACGAAAGTCTGTCCAACATTCTTACAGTAACTGGGGCGTTATGTGGAGGTTAGATAGGCAGTCGCTTAAATTATTCGGTTAGACAGGAAGCTGACCCCAACATAGTTAAGTAAAGGCTAGGTAGCTGAAACTTGGGTTTTAGGGTTGTCAACAGAACCTTTTGTTATGTTGCGCTACACAAAAAAACGCTCTGTATGGTGTCGGACGTAAAGAATAGCACCATCCCATATCTTCCCGTGGGTGTCGTAAGAGGCGACTAAGGGACTTGCCAGAGAATGGGCAGCAGCGTTCTGTGCTTTTGTAACAACCGTACTGCGATCGCCAACCCGCCTGCCAAGCGTGGCGATTATGGCAAACCCCCCCAAAATGTCAATGGGACACTTGTGGGAGGCCTATGTCCAGCAGTGGACGTCTTTTGGTCTGAAATGATGATGAATGATGACACATAAAACGTAACCACTTTAAACTCGGCGGAAAAGCCCCGACTAACTCTCCTGTGACCTGTTACTTAAGGCTTGTTTAAAATTCTTGTGAACTTTTTGCATGAGTGTAAGTGTGTCGATTCCGAAGATTTGATCCTAGTTGAAAAACTGTATACACAACTGTATAAGTAATTTGAGAGAGTTCTAAGAGACGTAACAACCACGAGTTTTGAATTCCTCTATCCTTTTAATTAGATTTATCAGCCTATTTACGTTCACTGCTGGGCATAGTAGTTAAAATATGATGTTGATGGGTGCTTCAATAAACAAGAGTACCTTATCACGGGATGCTGGCGCAGCGCCCCGGGAGCTACCTTCCGTCCACCATGAGTCAGACTACCTTTGGCGGTCTCTGCAAGGTGACCGTACAACGAGAGGGGTTCGTGTGTGCGAGAGTAGTACCTAAGTACAGTCAATATAGGATTTGCTTGCATCGAATTTGACTGAACAGGAAACTAAAATAATTATGTAACTTTAGAATGTTTCTGTGACTATTTTATGTAGTATTTTCTCTCAAATACCAAGTCCTGCAATTAGCTAACATGAACATTAGCGATTTAGTTGCACAGTACTAAGACATATAAGGAGTCAGCAGGTTTGAAGGGCAGCGGGACCGACCGGGCGGCCACCTGACCTGCCGGCCACCTGACCAGGCCGCCCAGCCGTGACGCTGAGCATGATGCAACAATAAGCGCATTGAGTCTTCTGCGCGGGCGCATACAAGGGTGTCCTTATTTGCACTTTAGTTTACCTAAAAACTGTAATTTTAGAAGAAAGATCAGATCTAATTAAATCATTTATTTATTTAACACTTCAAGTACAATGTACAGTGGCGGACTTAATGCCACAGGCATTTTCTACCAGTCAAACTTTGGGTGATGCAGAGACAAACAGTAGTAGGTGACAATCTGTAAAAAAAACTATATAAATTAAATATAAAAGGACAAACAATGAGGAAAATATCAACGTTCTGACGATTCTGCTAGCTTCTTTCGAATGTACTCGCGTACTTTAATTTTAAAGGATAGATGATTATTTATTGCATCCATAATGTACACTTAACGGGTGGTGAAATAAATAATAATAGACACAATTATGGACCCTGTCGGGCACAGCAACTATTAAGTAAGTAGATAAGCTTGTAAAAGTAGTTAATTACTATGCTAAAAGCGTCAGCAGTGCGAGAGATTGGCCTACAAGATGCCAGCAATGCTAGACGGGGCCAATTCGCCGTCGCATTATACCGTTAGCGCGGGAAATTGCTGTTGGCATTCATTTTGGCGCCAAAACACAGGGTTGCTAGCGTTTAATTTTCGCTACGTGCAAGTTGAGAGGTTCTAATAGGGACCTTGTTAAGTGTAGTCTGCTATTTTAAAAGCTTTTTTGAAAAGGTTTGCTACTATATGTGGAGTTAGTTTAGCTACAGAGCTCTTAAAATTGAGAAAGAAAACTTTGTGAGAAAAACGGTATACAACCCAAAAAAACGAGTGACATCTACCATCCCGCAGTGGGCCGGCGTGGTGGGTTACAGCATTTACCGCCCACTCCCTCTCATAGAGAGTCATCATTAGTCAACCATCTTCATAATCCTGTTCTTACTCCAATTTATTTAAGGTTACTTTAATTTTCATCTATAATTCTCATTAGTGAAATCAACCGAAACATGACCACCAAAAAATACTTTCAGCTTTCATTTTTACGTTGGTAACCCTAATCCAGGGCAGTCACTAATGACCACAGATTATACTAAACAGTTTGCGCGCCCCGCATCGATATTAGAACATTATGACTCGACTAAGCTATGGTTTTACAAGATTTTTTATTAATATTACTGTAGCTGCGTCTATAGAAAAAAACATAATTTGTATTTAGAAGATAGACAGTTTGTTAGTAGGCAAAGAAATTAGTCTGTACATTATTGCCAGTTTTCAGGCAAGTACCATAGATATTTTTCGTGATAATTAAGATGAAGTTTCATTAAAATTGGATCACAACTGAGAACATTTTAACACGATGACTTTAAGAATAGGAAAAAGCCGATTAAACAATGGATGGAATGTTTAAAAGATGAAATGGATACAAGGTGGTGACTTCTGAGACGACTTATAAAAAAATAGGGAAGAAGAAAATACTCTGCAATTGGGAAAAGGGCAGGAGAAAGATGATATTTTATCACGAATCGTATCTCTGTAGATACGATTCGTAAATTTTTCTGTAAAAATTTAAAGGAAGTCATTTGTATTGGTATGGACATGATTGTAGTTAAGCACGTTAAGCCGTTGGTCCCGGCTGTCATTTGTAGATCTTTGACAGTCGTTACGAGTAGTCAGAAGCCAAAAGTCTGACATCCAGTCTTACCAAGAGGTATCGTATTACCCAGTTACTGGGTTGTGGAGGTCAGATAGGCAGTCGCTTCATGTAAAATACTGGTACCTATCCAGCTGCGTCCGGTTAGACTGAAAGCCGATCCCAAGATAGTTTGGGAAAAAGGCTAGGCAGATGATGATGATGGACATGGTTGTAGTGAGGAGGGATGTAACGCGTGTGACTAAAATAATGATAATAATAATCTTTATTTCTATCTAAACATAGCCTATGTTTACAATTTAACAACAACATGTCTGTTTTTAACGCGTAGAAAAGAACAATTTTACTATTGATGATGGTAGGTATTTGTAACTTGAAGTAAATGGGTTGCACCCCTGCGCCGAACCGCTCCCGACCTCAAGTAAAATAGGACAAGGGCATGAAGATGATGATGATGAAGTATTTCTTTTTTTTTATCTTTGCCCTACACTAGGAATTTCTTCTGTATCGTGGGTTACAAACATTTAAACTCACATACAGAAACAGCCAGACCCTGAACAACTATCTGTAGACCAAACAAATATTTTTGTTCCGTGCGGGCATCGAACCCGCGACACGCAGCGCAGCAGTCGATCGCTCAACCACTTCGCCAACAGTGCCGTCATATCATATCATATTATCTACATGGTATCTTATTCACGTTCTCACGTCTATTCCTCGCTAAATAGTATAAATCCGTTATACCAATTTATGGTTACTTTCGAATATTTATAAAATATTCGAAATATTTAACGTGTAACGAGATAGAAATTGCTGAAGTTCCCGATTTCAAGACACGAAAATAACACAGTATATTGTATGAATATTATAGAAGCTTGTAATACAAAAACAAACCGGCCAAATGCGAGTCGGATTCGCGCACGAACGGTTCCGTACCATTATTTATAAAAATAACTTTTTATGGGAGCCCCCTAAAATATAGTATTTGTTGTTATAGCTGCAACAGAAATACATAATCTGTAGAAATTTCAACTGGCTAACTATCCCGGTTTATGCGATACAGCCTGGTGACAGACGGACGGACAGCGAAGTCTCAGTAATAGGGTCCCGTTTGACCCTTTGGGTACGAAACCCGAAAAAGCAATCCAACTTGTAAAAAAGTTTGACCCTTTAGGTACGGAACCATCAAAAGTATGCTTCGTTTAACCTGATACGGGCCTGAACATCGCATTATGACTTTTTTTTTGCAAAACAGATAACAGACTTTAGTTTGTGTTCATACTCTTCCAACATTCTCATCGAATACAGAGTAATTTCTAAAACAGGACCATCTTTAAACTCACCCTGTATAATAAAAGACAAGGTAAACTTCAAACGCAGTTTAAACTTTAAACCACACTTCAGGAACTTCAGTTTCTTGACCAGGAAACCCATTAACAGTTCTCCCGGGTAGCTAGTTAGCCCTGGGTTAAGCTTTAGTCTGGATACCCAAAGTTCTCGAGCCAAGTTTGGAACTTAGATCCTTATTGCTATTGAGAACATGTCGTAAGTGGCTCGCAAGTTTGAATAACTTGCATAATACATATATCCTTTAGTACTGAGATTGGTACTTAAGTTATAAAATTCGATTTTGTGTGGATGGATTTATCTTTCTTAAAGTTAGTTTAAAGATATATACGGAGGAGGAAGATACATGGGCACGAATTGAATGATAGAATGTTTTGTTTTGTAGGGCATACTGCCGTCCGCAAGCTATAATGCCGTTATCCAACAAAATGACATTTTGAGTTATGGACAAAAAACCGCGGCAAAATAAGAAATGGGTGCCATTTAATAACTATAACTCTCATACGAGAGTAACCGGTATCAAAAAATAGATCTAGTTTTGCGGCTTCAAATAGCTATACTTTCACTTCTTAACAATGACTAAATCTTAATAAAAATAAGTTTTTTGCATTTTAGTTTAGACTTTTTTAAATTTACATCTAATGCATCCACGACTATAATGCCGCTAAGCATACCTTAACGACATTTTAGTGTTTGATTTTCATTTAATTTTATTGACATTTAAAAGACTAAAAAAAAATAACTTTATTACTAAACTAGAATGCCGCTAAATACTTTAACGTTGTTTTAGCTAAGCATTGCGACTACGAGAACAAACACTATGCTAAATCTGAATGCAGCTAAAGCTACTTTGCTGCATTTAAGACTAGTTTACTATAAGGATATTTTTCCAGCATATCTTTTTTAAGTTGTTTACATAGCTAAAATGTCGTTAAATACAAAACATTAAAAATGTAATGGCGTTTAGCTTTGTAACTGGTACAAGATAATTGAGGAAATAAAATAAAATAGGTAGTTTCCTACAGAAATAAAAGTTATTCAGAAATACGAATCAATCATTTAGTGACACAGTATTCTTCAAAATCACTTTGTGAGGACTTAATTACTTATAATAATTGCAATGCTATCTTAGCAAATAACTAAAAAAAAAACAATCTTAATCTTATAAGTAATGAGATCATAAGAAACATATAAAAATATTTAAAAAAAAACCTTTTTTTAACTCTTAACCAAGAAATCTTGGTAAAAGGCACTAATTATATTTACTAACGTTTAGTACATATACATAAAATAAAATATACTTTATTGTCAAAATTGTAACAATCTAATTATTTAACTAACGTAGTACTAAATGAGGTAAGCAGTTTTATTGTTTTCAACTTTTTGTTTAAATCTTGTAAAGGTCTCTCTTATTTCTAGTACAATTTAACAACTAAAAAAATATAACAGAACACCATGAGAATGCCACTAGGTATCTTCTCCATGGATTTTTTTCCAGAATATCTGTTTATGGATGGGAATTATGCTGGATAGTTTTTCAACAATGTATTTTTTTATTATAGAATCTATTCCTTTTGGCTTCTAGCGGAATTTAACTTGTGAAAGATTGGGGTGATCTTTAAATACTAGTTATTCATAAATCTCAATGTAATAAATTCATCAAAATCATTGTTGTACATTCATCATCATCATCGTTTTAGCCGAAAGACGTCCATGCTGGACATAGGCCTCCTCTAGTGTCGCCACATTGACCAGTCCTGTGCGACTAGCATCCAGCGGAGGCTCACAACCTTCACCAGGTCAGCGGTCCACCTAGTAGGAGACCTTCCAACGCATCGTCTTCCGGTTCGCGGTCGCCCCCATCGGTCATTCGTTCTGCGAGCAATGTGCCCTGCCCACTGCCACTTAAGTTTGGCAATTCTTCGGGCTGCGTCGGTAACCTAGGTTCTCTTGCAGATGTCTTCATTTCTGATTTGATCACGCAAGGAAACTCCGAGCAAAGCCCTCTCCATTGCCCTTAGGGTGACTTTAAGCCAGCTGATGACGCCCATTGTGGTCGCTACCACGTTTCTGTCCTGTATGTAATTACTGGCAACACACACTTATAGACTTTCGTCTTGAGACACCTCGCAAGAAGATACCACACAACTTCCCGAACGCTGCCCAGCGGAGTTGGATTTGACGATTGACCTCTTTCGCGAAGTTAGACCTACCCAACTGGACCGTTTGTCCCAGGTAGACATAATCGTTTACAACTTCGAGTGTAGAGTCTCCGATCTAGATAGGAGTGGGTGTTAAGTGGGCATTTAACATGACATTGGTTTTGTCCATGTTCATTTTAAGACCCACTCTTTTGGAAGCTCTACCGAGGTCATCGAGCATTATACTGCGGTCTTCCATGTTCTCAGCCATGACCACTATATCGGCGGCAAATCGAAGGTGAGAGATGTACTCCTCATTGACGTTGATGCCTAGCCCTCTCCAGTCCAGAACCTTGAAGACATCTTCCAGTGCAGCGGTGCACAGTTTCGGAGATATGACGTCTCCCTGTCTCACAACTCGCTGCAGAAGGATAGATTACGAGGTCTGGTCCTGAAGTCGGATTGACATGGTGGCGTTTTTGTACAAACACTTCAACACCTCGATGGACCGATAATCAATTTGGCACCGTTGGAGAGACTGCAGTACAGCCCAAGTCTGGATTGAATCAAAGGCTTTCTTGTAGTCCACAAACGCAAAACTGAGAGGCAGGTTGTACTCTTCGGTATTCTGTATAACCTGTCAGAGCGTATATTTGTGGTCGACTTGTTCGCGAGGCTGAAAATCGTCAAACCTGCGCGCGAGACGATTCGTGATGACTCTTGAAAACAACTTGTAGACATGGCTTGGAAGTGAAATGGGTCTATAGTTCTTCGACCAGGCGGGCATTGTCGCCCTTTTTGAAGAAGAGTAACACACCCCTGCACCATGGCTGTGGTGTTTTCCCCTCGAGTATGACGGAATCAAACAGCTTTTCAAAGGCCTTACGTACCGGTTTTCCACCCGCCTTCAGAAGTTCGGCCGTAATTCCATCATCACCCGGTGCCTTGTTGTTTTTAAGCTGTTTCAAAGCCGTCCTAATCGCGTACAGGCTGACAGGTCCGGGATGTCTTCGGTATAGTGTCGGGTCAGTCTAGCTCTTGGGTCATTCGCTAGATTACAACGGGTTTACTGGTTGACGTGTACAATTGCCCATAGAATCTCTTGATCTCCCTCAGTAGTTCCGGTTTGGCGGATACGATCCTGCCATCGTCGGTTTTTAGTTTCGTGAGCTGGCTCTGCCTAATAGCCAGATCTCTTGCAAAAGGCTTGGAGCTTTTATTACGCTCAATTGCGTCTTTAATACTTTCCGACTTAAAGCGGCGGATGTCACTTTTCAAGGATTTAGAGATCTGTCTTTTGAGCTGCCTTTATTTCCAAGCCTCGTCTTAAGACAGCAGGATCATCTCACGCCGTTCCTTCATGAGCTTGAGAGTACGATCAGAGTTTTTTGTTCTTCAGTGCACGAGGTGTCTTGAAGAACTTAGAACCTGTCGTATGGACAGTTTCCACGAATCCATCGTTTGAACGCGCGGAGCGTGACGACGTGTTCACCTTAAAACTTTTGTGGCGCTCTGCTTCATCAATCAAAGGACGCGCGGGGGGCGTAGGGCAAGCGATCTAAAGTAGATAACCGCGTTTTAGTGTAGTAATGATGGATAACTGAATATTTGTAATTGACATCATAAGCAAAATATTTGTTTCATATTGAAAATGCCGTTATGGGCTTATTCACTACAAAATCTCTTAATAAAAACACACTTTAGTACTACGCAAAAATGCCGTTAAGTGACATTAACGACATTTTTGTCTAGTAATTTCATTTAACGGCTTTAAAGCGTTGGACTTCTAATACTCTAATTTGAAAGAAAGCAGAACTACAAAATCGTTAAAGTACTTTAACCTCATAATAGGGTAGGACATTCTGTTAACGGCGATTTAGTTATGCAACTGATGGTAAAAATTCTATTGAAAATGTAAGTTATAAGCCTTTAGCAACTTTTTAGTTTAGTAATGTTACTTACCTGCGTTTTAGCGTAGTAAACATATCAAAGAAGGCAACTTAACGGCGTTTTTAATTTTTTTATTTCTGCTTCCATAAATGATAGAAAAATACTGCTTACACAGAAAGATAGAGAATTTTTTTCTGATTATGATGGCATCGAAAAACGAAAATCGACCAGATGCGAGATAACGGCATTATAGCTTGCGGACGGCAGCATAGTCCTTTAGGGATATGAGGAACAGGGTGTAAAGTTCCTCGATATTCCATAGAAAAGGGGAGATTCTCCGACCAGACATGTGTTAAGTCTGGTGGGCAAGTGCTCACAGTCGACTTTTTAAGTCGGGTTTTCGTATCTACTCTTAAGTCGATGTAAACTTTGCTTGCGAGATTCAGACCATATTAATTCTTCAGTTTGTTCATAGATGGCGCTGTAGTACTTTTTGTTACAAGTTGCATTTTATAGGTCCAGGTCGCTACAGTTCCTAAGTGAAAGAATTTTACAAACTTTTTTTAAATAAAATAACACAATGCCTGTAATCCCTGAAGGGTGAAGCAGAGTGCATTTCGCTAGTTATGTTATGTCCCATGTAATAGAGGGCGAGCCTATTGCCTTCAACCGGGCACAAATCCAGACTCAGTGGCTGCTACTGAGATTCCCGATGGATAAAACTCAGTGACACTTTTCCCGACTCGGGAGTCGAACGAAGGACCTCATGCCAGTAGACCAACGAGACAGTCACTTTTTTAATAAATTAAGAAATAATCATAATTATTATTCGAATAAACCTTATGATTGTGTTACTACTGGCTCAAAACGGTGAAGTAAAACATCATGAGGTAACCGGAAAAGAATTGTAAAGCCTACCAATTCGTACAGAGCCAGAGAAGTAGAATAAATTATATCAAATCATTTATTTCTTTGCAAACATGGGTAATTTGTACATAGATGTTTTATTACTTATTATTGTCCTCCATATTCTACCGTCACATGGGCATGCAAATAATATAAAATACCAAAATTAAATAAATATTAACTGTATGAAATTTTAATACCGGATTTTAAATTTCAAATCATTCGATTTACAAAAATATCAAAAAAGGCCAGACTAATATCAGTAGTAAAATTTTAACAGTTATGTCAAAAAAATATAATAAAGTATGTCAATCAGGAAAAAAGTGGCAGAATATGAACATTTATGTCAATCACATTAATAGTTGGTCAATGAGTGCAGAGATTTATCATTAAGTCGGTTGTCAAAAACGCGAATAGATAGAATAAGGAATGAGTACATTAGAGGAAGTCTGAAAGTGGCGCCGGTGACTGAAAAGATGCATAATAATCGGTTGTCGTGGTATGGGCATGTGATGCGGAGGGATAAGGAAAATGTCGTGAGGAAAGTTTTGAGTATGAATGTATGAGTATAAGGGTAGAGGAAGACCAAAGAAACGATGGATGGACTGTGTGAAGGATGATATGGCAAGAAAGAAGGTATCTCATGAGATGACAAGTAATAGAGATGTATGGAAGAAGAAGACATGTTGCGCCGACCCCAAATAAATTGGGATAAGGACAAGAGAATGATGATGTCAATTTTGTAATAGTATTTTTACACTAAACATAAATAATAATAATAATAAATTTCTTTATTGCCATAAAAACAGGTTACAGTTTTATGAGACCCTGGCTCAAGAGCTAGGTTAGAGTACCTGTATTTCAAGAGCCAGTGACTTCTTCCATTTAGGTCACAATTGGGCAAGTTTTATGCATCAAAAAGGTGACAAAATTATATTACTTAAAGTTAAGTTTATTAGTTAAATATTATATTTAATTAAATATTAAAAATAGAATTATTAAATGAAATTACAAAAGCAAGTTAAATAATCTTTTTAAATCTTAAACAATATTCGAATAAAATTAGGATAAATTTTAAAACAATATAAATTTTAAATTAAAGATGTAGTAAAAAATAAAATTAGAGCAAATTACAATACAGCCAGGATGAAACAAAATTAAATTAGGAATAGTGGGTGCAGGTATGTGAATGTGGGTGTGTGTGTGTGTGAGGGCGTGGGTGTGTGTGGGGGTGTGTGTGTATGGGTGTGTGTGTATACCATTTATTTGTGTTCATATATATTTATGTTGATTGTAATAAATTTTCAGTTGCGTTGTAGTCCTGTGTCAGTAGCCAGATTTTTACCTTCTTTTTTGTTTCACGAGTCGTAAGGGGATTTATGTTCAGGATTTTGTTTACCTTATTATAAAGATAAGTGGCAAGATATACCCGCTGTCGCCTAGCGGACGCCGTGTGACAGCGTATAGGTAAGCAAACGTTTTGTATAGTGCGCTTCTTATTACTTTGCGCATTATAAGGTGCAATACTGTGGTGCTTGTAAACAACTTGCAGAATATAATTCTGCCTTACTGTGAGAACTTCACACTTCTCGTATAAGACTTTGGTGGGAAATCTAAAGGGTCTGAAAGTCATGACTTTAAGTAGAGATCTTTGGGCCCTTTCCAGGTGAATCATAAAAGTCTTGCATCCACCACCCCACACAGTAACACAATATCCCACGACTGACTGTACGAGCGCATAGTACACAGTGCGAAGAAGTTCGAAGTTAGCTACGTGTCTAAGTTTTTTAAATGCCCAAATAAGTTTTCTGATTCGCGTTGTAGTGAGGTCTATGTGCTGACGCCAACTAAGTTTTTCATCGACAATCACACCAAGGTATTTTACATGTGAAGACTTAGTGAGAACAGTGCATGAACATGTCGTTGGGGAAGCCAAGTTGCAGACATGTGATCTAATATCTAAATTCGGTGGTTTAATTTTAGAAAAAGAGAATTGGAGAAATGTGGATTTTGAAAGGTTTAAAGTGAGTCGGTTAGATCTTAGCCAATGGCTTACCTTATGCAGTCCCAGTTCGGCGCTTCGTCGAACCTCGTCCCAAGTCCCCCCATGAAATATTAATGCCGTATCGTCAGCATAAGTAACGACCTTGCCGTTTACAAGTGGCAGCTGACACAGGTCATTTATATAAATCAAGAAGAGACTCGGGCCAAGAATACTGCCTTGTGGGACGCCATAGGTAACGTCGGCATCAGAGCTAATGTATTCTTTTATTTTAACTCTTTGCGTACGGTCAGAGAGAAAATCCTTAAAAATGTTTAGAGCATTTCCGCGAACACCGATCTTATCTAACTTGTCCACAAGGAGAGGAATCATGACGGTGTCGAAAGCTTTTGCCAGGTCGAGAAATATGCCGACGCATTTCTGTTTTTGATCTATTTTAAATGCGACGTGATCTACCAGCTGGTTTATGGCATCTTCAGTGCTTTTTCCCGACCTAAACCCAAATTGGGCTTCTGACAGAATCTTATTGTGCTGCAGAAAGTTTGTGAGCCTTTTGTTAAGAACCTTTTCTAGTATTTTTGAAAGAGTAGTAAGGACTGAGATGGGCCTATAGTTTCCAACATCATCCTTCTTTCCTCCCTTGTGGACAGGAGTAATAAGGGACTTCTTAAAGACCTTAGGAAAAACACCCTGGGTAAGACAGATCTCAATTAGTTTAGTAAGATGAGGGACGATAATGTGTCTAGCAAATTTAAGAAACTTGGCTGATATAGAATCCCAGCCAGTAGCACAGTCATTCTTGAGATTCATAATCAACGCTTCAATTTCGGCTTCATCTGGCGGAAGTAACACGATTGAATTTGGGATGGGGGTTACGTGAAATTTATAATTATTTTGAGCTAGAGGTATATTATCTGCTAGTTGCTTACCAATATTAGAGAAGTACGTGTTTATCTCGTTTACAGCACTTGCACCACTTTTCTGTGGTACTAAAAGGTGGTCCCCAGCAGTTTTCTCTTTTGAGGTACTGATAATGGATTTGACAGCATTCCATTTATCTTTATTACAGTTTGCATTTTCTAGTAAAGATTTTTCGTAATTCCTTTTTATCTTTTTCAGAAGACCAAACACAAGTTAAATCTAATATTTGGTGCCAGAGCTCATTGAAAATACTCTGTTCCCTAGTTGTAACGCTTCATAATGTTTAGATAAGTGTTTTCCTGTACAATTATTGAAGGTGATTTATATATTTTTTTTCTTAATTAATGTAGACCACTCCCTCTCGTAGAGAGGAGGCCTGTGTATGTCCCAACAGTGGGAACAGTATAGGTGGATTATACATACCTACTATGCCTTAGATAGCGTCTAGAAGGGGTTACTATGCCCTCTTAAAGCAGTATTGTTTTAATCTTATTCCAGTGTAGGAAAGAGCTATAGAGGACGTCTAGCGCCATCTCTTTCCCACTCTGGAATAAGAGTAAAACAATACTGCTGACGTCATGGTAGGCCAAACTGGTCGCAAACGTTATTACTGAGGAACATGAGGTCTAGGGTTAGATTCCCAGGCTAGGCATAGTGTTATTGGAATTCCCATTTGGTATATCTCAGTAGCAATAGGCGAGCCCCCTTATTGCATGGCACGAATATAACTTGCGAAATGTGGGTCTAACTCTGCTTTACCCTTGGGGATTACAGGCTTGGTGATAAGTATGTTCTGTTATTTTCCTTCAATATCAAAACCAGTTTAAATTTTGCATTGGCAATTGTTTTATATAGTTTTCAATTATGGTAAGAATTTCAAAATGCTGTTTGCAAAAATAACATATTTATATTTTTTTTTTTAATTAGCCTCTCATGTGTCCCTCTGCTGGGCAAACGCCTCCCCTTTCTCCTTCCAAACCTCCCTATCTTGTGTGATATCTGGCCATGATCGCCCGGCACAAGTTCAGATATTTGTATAATAAAAAATATTTGTAATTTATAAAACATCATTTTTATCTATTTTTATTCCATTTTCAGTCATGCAGACAGAACTTACACATCAATGATTCTATCGATTGTTTCAAAATGAAATTTATAACTGAACGAGTGGGCACACACACAGCAAATTAATTATGGAAAACATTTTAAAATGTCTATGAATGTTTCTAAAATAATTTCAAAATCAATCAATCGTCAATTACGGTAAAGTAAGTGGTTAGCAAATAACGTTTTATTCGATTTCAAGTTTATAATTGGTTTCAAGTATTTATGAACCAATTCCTAAGTAGGTAAGATAGAACTTTGAATTCCAATATTTGGATTCATCGTCGGACATTTTAAATTAAAAAAAAAGATCAAATAAAATCGTTTTGGAATACTACTAAAAGTGCAAAAAGTTAAAGCTATAAAAATGTTGATTTATAAAAAAAAAAGAAAACTTAATTTAAATTCAAAGGAAATTTTGATTGGAATATTTTAAGTAAACATCTAAAGTTTTTAAATTGAATTTAAATGAAAAAAAAAGAAACAGGTTTACAGTTTTTTCCTATCAGCTATAAGGAAAATGTTCGATACTAAGTACACGGCGGGGTTCATGGCTAAATAATAACAGCCGCACGGTTCAACGACAATAGCGAAATGTACGTATATCTCTGCTTAACCCCAGGAAAGTCAGGCTTGATGTTATGTAAAACAACCGATTGTTCGCGGCATAACTTTCCTAGAACAAGCTGCTTGAGAACAATTTTAGCTATCATCAGTAGCGGCGTTAGGGTAGGGCGAGATTGGGCCCTGCATGGTCGTCGCCAGGGGGAGGGCACCAGTTGGGCTTGCTTTGAGCTCACTTCGCTTACTCTTGCGACTACCTACGTTCCCTTTAATCTTGATATTAGATTGTTTGAAAGCCGACCAAATTACTCTGTATGAAGGATCGAAACAATTCAAACCAATGCAAGGAAAGTTGTTTTTTTTATTTTTTTTATCCATGTCATATTTTTTGGCATAGCCCCCAAATTCCTTCCACAGTTTTTTGTTTTGGTAATAAAAAGCTAAAATTCTGGACGCATATCACCCTTTTTTTACGGATGAAAATTCATCAAATCACCCCCTCTCGCTCTGGGCGGAGCGGAAGGGAGTGTCAGTCTTGTACTGACTAAAACGCATCCATGTTCTTTCTTAGCCCTTTGTGTTCCAGAGCCACGGTACCTCTTTCGAACAGTCCCGCAGCCCTGGCAGGCATCGCCTTGTTGGACCCCTTTTTTTTCCTTTTTAGGATGGGAAATCATCAAATGACCCCTTCCGATTAGCTTTGATTAGATTTGAGGCGCGCGTGGAACACGAAGGCGCCGTCGCGGTCGACACGGCCTGTCGTCATAAGACAGATGGACGGTGAGCTAGCCATCACCCTGAAAAGGAAGTTTTAAAAACTACACCGTGCCCCGTTCCGATCTAGGGCTTAATTTCCGTTGGTTCCTGCTGTCAATTGTAGATCTTTGACAGTCGTTACAGGTAGACAGTAGCCCCAAAAGTCTGACAACCAGTCTTACCAAGGAGTATTGTATCTAAAATACTGGAATTCAGCTGCATTGGTTTAGACTGGAAGATGACCCCAAGATAGTTGGGAAAACAGAAGGCAGATGATGAAAGAAAACTTTATTTTACTACTTTACTTACCGTGTACCTTGTTATACATACTGTATCAAGCCCTAATATTATAAGATCGTGTTAGTAAGCAAGCGCCTTAGGCGGCGCTCGCTAATTCAGCATTCGCGGTAGAGTTGCGGGATGTTATGACTAGGCCCCGGCGCCACACAGCCGCGCCGTAGATATAAGTACTAGAACAACAATATAAGATTACCAACTATTAACAACTTAAGATTTGTAAGTCATTTCATCATCATCATCATCATTTCAGCCCAAAAGATGTCCACTGCTGGACATAGGCCTCCCCCAAGAGTCGCCACATTGACATTTTGGGGGTTTTGCCATAATCGCCACGCTTGGCAGGCGGGTTAGCGATCGCAGTACGGTTGTTACCAAAGCACAGAGAACGCTGCTGCCCATTCTCTGGCAAATCCCTTAGTCGCCTCTTACGACACCCACGGGAAGATATGGGATGGTGCTATTCTTTACGTCCGACACCATACAGAGCAGAGTAAGTCATTTAGTCTTCATTAAATCGTCTTTGAGTCAAGACTCTTATGTTTTTTAAAAAGAACCTTCAATTTAAAACTACCTAACGTAAATAAAACCAACAATGTTCCTGTACCTGTGGCTTTAAAGTTTTAATTTTCCGGGATGAAACGTATCCAAATATGATCCTCAAAGTTGCGCCACAGCTTCATTAAAATCTCGCTCGTAGTACGTTTCAGGTTATTTTTAGAACTAGAATTTTCCTATTTAATTTCAAGTGTTTGTTTTCAGTAAGAGACATCATTATGGGTAACTAAGGTTACATAAATATCATACAATAATATAGCGCCTGTTATTCCCGTAGGGTAAGGCAGAAGTGTACCATCACCAAACTGGGTATCGGAGCACGGTAAGGACTATCCTTGCTTGCAGCGTTAAAACAGTTAAAAACTTTTTATTCCTTCGTCCCTTTTTTTCTTTTATTCCTATTGGTCGAAAAACGGTGGTCAAATATCTGGGATCATTAACAGCGCCTGAGATTTTTTTTTAAAACAAAACATTTTAAAAAAGGGTCGCGTATTTTTCTTATTTTTGTTTTCGTGTTTTTCTATTGGTGCGCTTAAATAGTTGGCGGAGTAAGAGTGTTATACAGACTGATGTGGTCATTATGTGCACGTGATTTTGTTTGAAAAATGAGCTCATTCCCACTTTTCTGATAGTACCTAATAATACACCCACATATCGCCAGTTATGTTTAAGTCCCATGGAATAGGAGACGAGCCTATTGCCATCAACCGGGCGCAAAACTGGACTAAGTGGCGGCTGCTAAAACAAAAACCTGATGGAAAAACCCAATAACACTCTGGTCGAGCTGGAAATCTACCCCGGACGAGGTGTTCAACAGTAGCACCCTCACTCGCACGTTCAGACTTTTATATCTAGAAATTTACACGAAGCTTATAAAAAATCTAGCTCAGTGTTTCTATTCCAGCAGAATTTTACACAAAGCGACCAGAGATAACTTCAACCCAACATCAGTGTCTATGCAGGCCCCATTCACTTACAAACTGTACAACTCTTTACCGTGCCCTAACTAAGGGCCCTCGCCCACGACTATTTGTAGCGATGAAAACGCAAAATGGCCGCAATACAGACGCGATTCTGTGACTAGCTATGTAATTTTTTGCCCACGTAAGCACTGTGCACTTATTGTGTGGTTAGTGCCTGAGTTTTGTGCCGCACATGGGCCGCTGACTTGGCTTTACATGCCGTCTAGAAATATCTCTCAGGCATGCTGGTTTCGTCACGATGTTTTCCTTCACCGATGCAAGTGATAATTTACTAGCTGTCCAGCGCAAATTCGTTTGCGTCATTTTCCCCGTTTTCGCAACATTTTTCATTTCTGCTCTAGGCCTATTGGTCGTAGCGTGAATATATATAGCCTATAGCCTATCTAACACTGAAATAATTTTTCAAATCGGACCAGTAGTTTCGGAGCCTATTCAATGCAAACAAACAAACAATCAAATCTTTCCTCTTTATAATATTGAGTTGAGAAGTTTAGATCATACAATACGCATATGAATCCGAAAAATCGGAGATGCGTTTCGTGGGTTCAAACTTGCGACCTATGAACGAATTTTTATCGCTACTATCGTGATGCTGTCGCGCTTAAGTCTGATGTCTACACAATTTGATATTACAGGATGGTTTTGAATTACCCATAACACGAGTTTCCGTTTCAAACGACTCCATTTTGTGCATGATGAGTTCAAGACAACAACATTGCCTGTCCTTGTCACACTGACGCGGCACCTTCCCTCCGTTGTCCACTCTTCAATCTCCTGCTGGCCTACCATGACGTCTTAAAGCAGTATTGTTTCACTCTTATTCCAGTGTGGGAAAGAGACGGAGGTATACAGGTTGTCTAGCGCCATCTCTTTCCCACACTGGAAAAGGAGTAAAACAATAACGTTTAAAGACGTCATAGTAGGCTCCAGATGTGGTCAGAAACAGTACCGCGGTTGCATTGATACAGTGGCGTAGCTGATGAGCGTTTATACTGCAAATGCAAGTAACGCGCAATATCAGCGATGCAGAACCGCGTTTATCATCATCATCTGCCTAGCCTTATTTCCAAACAATGTTGGGGTCGGCTTCCAATCTAACTGGATGCTGCTGAAAAATAGTGTTTTAAATGGAGCAACTGTCTTTCTGACTTTCACCTACAATACTCTTTGATAAGACTAGTTGTTAGACCTAAGGACTTCTGACTACTCGTAACAACTGTCAAAGATCTACAAACAACAACCAGGACCAACAGTTTAACGTGCTTTCCGAAACACGGAGGCGCGTTGAATCGCTACAAAAAGTCACTGTGGGCGAAGGAACTTAGCCTCACCTACAACCAATACTTACTTAACTTCTTTAAAAACTGCACTATTTATTTTAACTTCACAACCTTACGGTTTAGTACTACAGTAAGTTTGTAAAGGGAAGTGCGCATGAATGAAGTACTTGGCTTCAATGTGTGCTCGGAATAAGTGCGGTTAGTAAACGGGAGAATTGCGAACTTTCAATTTGTAAAGCTAGAATTTTCAGGCTTTTTGTAGCTATTTGCAGGAATGCATGGTGTACTTATCTATGAGGAAGCCTGGAAGTGGCGCCGGTGACTGAAAATATGTGTAGGAATCGGTTGTCGTGGTATGGGCATGTGATGTGGAGGAAATAAGAAAATGTCGACAGAAAAGTTTTTGAGTATACTTAAATGTGGATAGCGAGTAAGGGAAAACCAAAAATATTTTCTTTGAACCTATGGCCTAAATGTTTATTATAAAACGTTCGATAACATAATGCATAGAAGCGTTCACAGTAACATGTATTTTACGGTTTCGTGAGTGAAGTCCCGGGGACAGCTAGTATGTACATACTAGCTGTCCCCGGGACTGTACAAAACTTCGCCCAACAACACACTTGATAATAAAACAAAAACAAAACACGCAATATTTTCTTAAAACTGTCCCAAAACGCACCTTTAAAACTCGCAACAGAATACGTTTAAAAGCATCAAGTTCCCTTTAAAATATTCATACAAGTCTACAAACTATAAAACTGTGTTGCCAGATAACATTTACCCACGTGTGAAACTGTACGCCACAAAGTTACGTATAAAGGATGGCAACACTCCACTATCTGGCTTCCAACTTCAAATTCCCAAGCGTGAAATGGAACGTTGGAGCATAGACTATAGAATGCTGTTTCAATGGCGGGAAGTTTTTGTTTTGTTGCATATTGCTGGCGGATTTTAAAGGTTTTTTAGTAGTAAGCGTTGTAGAGTATTTATTTATATGAAATTATTTCAGAAGATGATAGTTAGGGTTGGTCGTCTCACTGATTTTAGTAAAAAACGAAAGTCACAACTGGAGCAGGCGTTCATTTGACCAAATGTAAGTTTTTGTTATTGAAATTAAATGAAGGAAATTAATTTATTTGCCAGAATATAGTTACGTTCACAATAACATAGTAAAATAATTCTTATAACACTCACTTTATTCGACTTATCACTCGTGAAAGTTAATGCTTAATTAAGTCATGCAATTACATCTATGTCACCATAGGTACACATCAAAATCATATTTAAATATTCTTAATACAAGGTGTAACATTTATTTATTTATTTATCTACTTACATCTACCATTACAGGCTAACCCAATGCGATAAATGCGCCTTAATTAATAACAACTTAATTTCTGTTTATTACTAATATTTATAACTAATGATAAATAGTGCAATCCTTGTGAATTCACTCAGAGAACAATAAAATAAGTCCGTCTCACTCGCTATGAGGTTGAGTGTGCGGAATACACGCGTCAGCGGCGCCTCCCTTAAAAGGTTGGTCCGAGCTCGCGGCTCCACTAGCAGTCGTGGCTGCCGTCCGCGTCGTCGCCACACTCGCCACACGTACCTGTCCGGAACGCACAGACTCACCTGACCCAAAATAACTGCATTATGCACCTTTCCTCTCAATAATTTAAATATATGTAAAGCGAGTGCCAGATCCCTTCTAACCCTTAACTCATTGTATCCTACCATACCTAAAATAAATAAGGTTGGATACATTAACGGGTAAAAGGGATAGACCCCGTAATAACGTAAATATAAATATCTAATAAACACCAGACCTCCCGTGTGGTCTCTCGGACCATGAAACTGAGCCACTTTTGTTCTACGTTTAAATTCTTGAAATTCACTAAAAGAAAATTGGACTTTCCATAGTCAAAATAGTTGTTCAGTACACGTGCGGAACCGTCATTGCTACTTGTTCCGACTGTCAACCCTCACCCTCGGCTGCGCTTCGGCTCGGGTCGACATTTGTCGGAACTCTTTGCAATGACAGGCTTTCCGCACTCGCAATGAAATATACTATTAAATGTCCCAGTGTGTTAACCAAAAAGAATTAATATGACATTTAAGAAACTTTGTGTTTTACTGTTTTATATTTTTTTTAATGAAGGGGATTCTGTAGTTGAACATACTTTTAAAATTCGATATATGCGGTAAAAGTCACAGCACTGTTCAAATTAATGCTTAAAAATCACGGCTGCTCCCAATTTAGAAAATAAGGGCAACAGACTAATCACAAGATTACCCCCGATTTATCTAACTATCCGAGCGGAGTGAACATATTTTTCTTAAACACAACAAATTAAACTGCTTTATATTCTAAGGCAGTCCCGAGCCATTTCGGGGCATGTTTCAGGCCAGCAGGATTGATGTGCTCGACTCTCTATTAGGTACGTTGCCTGTGAATTTTGATGAACCTATTTTGTTTTAACGGGAGTTTTACACAACAGCCATATGAAATTCGCGCGCGCGTGCACCTGTGACCTATCAGGTGTTGGCCGCGTGACGCCGTTCTGTGTCATTACTGTCATATCGTGCTACAGTGGGTAGGCAGAGGACCCCCGAATTTCATATGGCTGTTGTGTTATTGTGATAAATATGAATGAGTATAAGAAAATGTTTCTTTGGGAAAGTTATTTGTTATCATGAGTACAATCACGTGTTTAAGAGCGTTTACGCCTGACGATATTTTTTACAAACTTTCAAGTATTTATTTCCCGAAATGACTGAACCGATTTTAATGAAACTTCATACGCATAAACTGAATACAAAGGTCTAAAAAGTTACTAAAAAACATTTTGGAAAAATAGTGTTACGCTAAATTAGGCCGATTATAAATTATCTATAGAAACAGAAATTTCCAATTATCTTTTTGTTAAAGACATTTTGAAAATGTTTTTAGTAACTTTTTAGACCTACGTATCCTGCTTATGCTATTAAGTTTCATTAAAATCGGTTCAGTCATTTCGGAAAATAATGACTTGAAAGTTTGTATGAAATGCCGTAAGGTGTAAACGATCTTAAGTATTGGTGACTGATTACCAGTCACCCTATATAACATCACGCCTCAAATCCCCGAAGGGCAAGCTGTACCTGACAGTACACCCACATTTCACCAGCTATGTTTTTAAGTCCCATGTAATAAGAGGTCGAGCCTATTGCCAACCACCGGTCGTAAATCCAGAATCCGGGATAGATACTGAGAAAGTTTTTTGGTCACATCATTAGAATTGAAAATTCGATGGAAAGACTGGTGGTTCAGGGCCAGGTGGAAGGCAAGAGATCAGCGGTCGATCACCGACTCGCTGGACTGACCTGATCAAGAAAGCTACTGAGTCCACCATGGCGCACTGTACCTAGTGTTGCCGGATAAAGCCGCACACAGTCAGGCTTTATGTTGCGTGTCCGGCCAAATTTGATGTTGCCCACCCTGTCCAGCTTTTGTAAGGCTTTTTAAATTTGGCCATTTTGTTACATTTCTCATGTTTTTAAATTTGATTAATAATAAAGAAGACCGATTCATTAAATGTTATGTTTCATTAGAATTTTACAAGATTTTATGGTAGATGATGGATGGCTAGTTTTAATTTTAAAAAAATATTGTCGTGTTGCTAACTGACTAAAAAATTAAGGGTGTCCGGCTTTTTTATTCAAATTTCAGGCTAAACTAGTTGGATGGTCCAGCTTTTCGGTTTTAAGACCTGGCAACCCTAACTTTACTCGAAACGTCTCCAATCGGCAAAAATGGAAGCACATCGCTGAAAGAGCAATCCTCGGGGAAGTCAACGACAGAACATCTATCCGTGTACCTCGTTTGCGCAACCACGACCATTCTGACAAGAGTGTTTCGACTAAGAAGAAGAGATTTATTCAAATTATAATGTTAATCAGCACTTTTTGAACGTCAAAGTTTTTTTATTTGGGATTGGTTTGTTCTTGACTCTAGTCTAGTTTACAAGGGAAGAGAACAAACACAAAACGCGTGTCCTTCGCTGCTTCCTAGTGTATTAGCTGAGAAGAAGTGGCGGAACAAACTCCCCAGCAACACATCTATCTGTTAGGTTGGATGAACCACAAAACTGTCGCGGTTTGCGACTACTAGACCAACGACACATCCAAATTTAACTTTTGTCATCATCATCAGCCTATAATGTTCCCACTGCTAGGACACAGGCCTCCTCTGTATGAGAGGGAGTGAGCTGTAATTCACCACACGGGCCCAGTGCGGGTTGGTAGGTGCCACATGACTTCGAATTTTTTGTTGTAGGACTTGCCGGTTTCCTCACGATGTATTCCTTCACCGTTTTTGAGAGCAGCGGTGATGAACTTACACAAAGTAATGCACCTGCCTGGGTTCGAACCCACGGCGTACTGCTCGTAAGTCGGGGTTGCGACCACTGGGCCACCGCTGCTCAAACTTTTGTATTTCGATTCAATTATGCATTGAGTGTTTCATCCTTTCTTTTTCGTTTTTCCATTCAAAACTACCCGAAACTTCAGTTATATTACCTTTCCCGAGAGAAAATGAAAGGGATCGGTACATTTATTGAATGACGTAACATAAAGTTTGAAACTAATATAAAAATTGGGTTAGTACCTACGTTACTACTCACTTTGTAGTCGAGGAGTCAGCGATTTCAAATATTTATGTTCTATTGCAATCTTCAGCATACATACCATAAAAGGTAACGACAGAACGTGACGGGAAAGTCTAAGGATATAGTCAAAGAGTCGTGTTATCTTTCGAAGAAAGAATGGAAAAGTTAGTATATTTTCTTGCTTTTTACATGAGAATTGAAAGACTTTAGTAACAAAACTAATCAAAGAAGAAAACTATCTGCATACATATTTGTTTGCCTCATTCGTGATCATTGACTCGTGGAGGAGCTTGTAGCTAAGTAACAACAGCCGCAAGGGTCGATCTTTAAGGTTAGCCGTGCTTGCTGAGGTTGGTCCGTGGATGGGTGATCATAATTACATACCGAGTTTCCTCCGTGCCTCGGAAAGCACGTAACGCCGTTGGTCCCGGCTGTCATTTGTAGATCTTTGACTTTCGTTACGAGTAGTCAGAAGCCAAAAGTCTAACATCCAGTCTTACCAAGGAGTGTCGTATTACCCAGTTACTGGGTTGTGGAGGTCAGATAGGCAGTCATCATTTCAGCCCAAAAGACGTCCACTGCTGGATATAGGCCTCCCCCAAGTGTCGCCACATTGACATTTTGGCGGGTTTTGCCATAATCGCCACGCTTGGCAGGCGGGTTGGCGATCGCAGTACGGTTGTTACAAAAGCACAGAACGCTGCTGCCCATTCTCTGGCAAGTCCCTTAGTCGCCTCTTACGACACCCACGGGAGGATATGGGATGGTGCTATTCTTTACGTCCGACACCATACAGAGCAGATAGGCAGTCGCTTCGTGTAAAATACTGGTACTCAGCTGCATTCGGTTAGACTGGAAGCCGACCCCAAGATAGTTTGGGAAAAGGGTAGGCAGATGATGATTCACGATCATTGACTCCACAGCCCAGTGGTTGAGAACCCGTTTCTCCTGCAAAAGTTTGTGGGTTTGAATCAGACTTGTACCAATTTGGCTGATTCTGACTTTTGCAGGATTGTAAGAAACTTGTAAATGTGTTAATATACTCTTTTTATACATGCAACATTAAAAAGGCATAAAAAGTGCGTGAATAAATTCATTCGTAAAGTTTTGTATGAATATATTCATTCTTTTCTCTCTTGTTTAAAAGTAACAACAACGTTTCGTTCAAAGTTTCTTCACGAACAATATTTAAAATTCTTTGTATGTTGTGAAACTTGACTTGTACTCGTAGATCTTTGACAGTCGTTACAGGTAGTCAGTGGCAAGAAATTCTGACAACCAGTCTCAAAGGGTTGTCGTATTACCCAGTACTAACTGGGTTATGGAGGTCAGATAAGCAGTCGATCCATGTAAAATACTGGTACTCAGCTGCATCCGGTTAGACTGGAAGCCGACCCCAACATAGTTGGGAGAAGGCTAGGCAGATGATGATGATAAACTGATAAATTAATAAACAATGATTTTGATAATAATTATATTAAGATATTGCCAAGAGCCTCGACCAATACATGATGAGGCTCTCGTTAAGCAGCTGGATCAGGGCTTGATTCAGAAAGCGGTACTCCTGGACACGGCTCGTATTGTTAGGAGGTTCCTTTCTCTGGAGCCCCGACCGGCGGTAGCTTGGACCCTGTTCCTGATACCGGTGGGCTACTATTTTTTTAATATTTTAAATTTTATTATTATTTTATATTTATTTTATTTTTTCTATGGAATATTTGAAAATGTAGCGAATTTGTATACAAGCTGTTGTTTTGCATCCTCGTCAAATTCTAGGAAATAACTATGCTAATGATTCTCGCCCCGAATCAATCATAAAATGGTTAGGTTTTTTTTTATTTATTTACAGAAATCGGTAAGTGTGAACCACCCGTGTTCTAAACGCGACCTGTCTGATCCTCGGCATAATTAAGTATAACCACGCTTTTACACATACAAACAATCGCAAACGTTTATTCGATAATTTATTTTTCCCTTAACCGAGGAGCTCGTGGCTAAATAATAACAGCCACCCTGGTCGATCTTTAAGGTTAAGCCGTGCTTGCCGAGGTTGGTCTGTGGATGGGTGACCATAATTACATATCGAGTTTCCTCCGTGCCTCGGAAAGCACGTTAAGCCGTTGGTCCCGGCTGTCATTTGTAGATCTTTGACAGTCGTTACGAGTAGTCAGAAGCTAAAAGTCTGACATCCAGTCTTACCAAGGGGTATCGTATTACCCAGTTACTGGGTTGTGGAGGTCAGATAGGCAGTCGCTTCATGTAAAATACTGGTACTCAGCTGCATCCGGTTAGACTGGAAGCCGACCCCAAGATAGTTTGGGAAAAGGCTAGGCAGATGATGATGATTTTTCCCTTAACCACGGTAAGGCTGTTTTTCTCAAATACTGACAACTTTACACAACAAATAAAAAAGCAGCGTTTATTAATAATTAAAGGTATCGGCTGTCATTTGTAGATCTTTGACAGTTGTTACGAGTAGTCAGAAGCCAAAAGTCTGACATCCAGTCTTACTAAGGGGTATCGTATTACCCAGTTACTGGGTTGTGGAGGTCAGATAGGCAGTCGCTTCATGTAAAATACTGGTACTCAGCTGCATCTGGTTAGACTGGAAGCCGACCCCAAGATAGTTTGGCAACTGTGCCGTTTTCAAGTGGGAAGGTCACCATCTGGCTAGCCTTTTCCCAAACTATATTAGGGTCGGCTAGGCAGATGATGACCTTCCCACTTGAAAACGGCACAGTTGACGCAGTGGCTAAGCGATTGACTGCTACGCTGCGTGTCGCGAGTTCGATCCCCGCACGAAAAAAATATTTGGTATGCCTACATATAGTTGTTCCGGGTCTGGCTGTTTGTGTATGTGAATTTAAATGTTTGTAAACGCACCAACGATACAGGAGAAATTCCAATTGTGGGGCAAAGTTTAAAAAAAAGGCATACAAGTTCTTAAAGCCGTTTTACACACCACACTTTGCCAACAAAACAGCTGCGTCACGCATCACAAATTTTAAGCTACCCGTGACAAAATTGAGAGCATTTTGCAACTGTTCAGAATTTCAGATGAGCGCAAACGATTTGGGGTAAGTTCGCCTGCCCGTGTGGAGGGGATCTAGCTAAGTGATGAAGTTTTGTAAATATACTCGTGTAATGTATTGGACACGATTTTGTTTTGTTTTTTTTTTTCAAGTTTTTTTTTTGTTTTATTCATAAATGCCGTTAGGAATAAAAGGTTTTCTTTTGTATTATGGTGGCGACCTAAAAAAATCAACTTACTACAAAAAGTACTATAGCGCCATCTATGACACGTCGAAACAACTAACACCAATTTCCTACATCTCGCAAGCAAAGTTTACATCGACTTAAGAGTATATAGAGAAACCCGACAACAACTCTTGGGCAGTTGCCCACCAGACATAAAACCTGTCTGGTCGGAGGAGCCTCTCTTTACTATCGGGGTTGAAGAACTATACACCCTGATCCTCATACCCCTAAATTATATTAGCGAGCAATCGAGCTCAGTATCCTAGGAGTTACTGATGCCAAAACTCAAATTACCCATGTAAGCTACATGGCAGCCAAGCTCAAATGAAACTGGGCCGGCCATATCAGTCTCGTGATGGAGGAGCTATGGTCGTAACCACACATCATCCTCATCAGTCTATAATGTTCCCACTGCTGGGACACAGGCCTCCTCTCTATGAGAGGCTGTAATCCACCACGCGGGCCCAGTGCGGGTTGGTAGATTTCAAATGTCTTCGATTTTTTTATTCTAGGACATGCCGGTTTCCTCACGATGTTTTGCTTCACCGTGTTGAGAGCAGTTACCACAGTATGTGTAGCAAACAGCAACGCGAAGATGGCGGGCGGTACGAACTGAACTCTTTTCAAAAAGATTGGCTAATAAAAGCAATGGATAGAGTCAAGTAGAATGGGGGAAGGAAGGCCTTTGCCCTACTATGTGACACAAATGGCTTAATATATTCATCATCATCAGCCTATAATGTTCCCACTGCTCGGACACAGGCCTCCTCACTATGAGAGGGAGTGGGCTTTAATCCACCACGCGGGCCAAGGGCGGGTTGGTAGATGTCACATGTCTTCGAATTTTTAGTTCTAAGACATGCCGGTTTCCTCACGATGTTTTCCTTTAATGTTTTTGAGGGCAGCGGTGATGAAATAAATTTACAATTACAAAGTAATTCCTGGGTTTGAACCCACCACGGCTTACTGCTTGTAAGTCGGGGCTGCCATCCTTGGGCCACCGCTGCTATCAAATAACGATCACAAGTTTGAATATGATATATTTAGACCAATTGAAGTGTCTGTTTGTAATTTAAATATAACAGCTTTTTACTAAATGCTTTTATGAAAGTCTTATATAGGTACGGTACTTATAACAAAAGACATTACTTTTTATATTCGGCTGCCTGTCTGCCTGTTTGTTCCGGCTAATCTCTGAAACGGCTGATCCCATTTCGACGGAACGTTACTGGCAGATAGCTGATATTTTACGGAGTAACTTAAGCTATTTTATAAAAAGTATTACGGGTTCAAAAAAAAATCAAACCCTTGAAATTGTTAAAATAATCCCACTCAAATAAGAAAGTTATATTTTTATAATAACAACTAGCGACCCGCCCCGGCTTCGCACGGGTGCAATGCTGATACTAAATTTACTACAGAATGTCTTTATATGTATACAACGTTCACAGCTTTTTTGTCACCGCCGCAACCGCTATGTCCCTGTCTTTTAAATCTATAATATCTTCGAAAATATTCATTTAAATTACATGCCGTAAAAGGCCATTATATTGATCTATATTAAATGCACAATGTTTTAATTTATGGTACTTAATTGGAAACGGATTAATGCTGTAGCTATTGCTTAAAATCGTTTCGTAAATAAGCCATTATTTCTCGTAAAAAGTAAAAGGTAAAACCGGCCAAGTGCGAGTCTTACTCGCACACAGGGTTCCATAGCTCCAAACAATATAATAACAATATTTTGAACTGTCATTCATTAGTTAGTAGTATTAGTTAGTAAACTTCCACACAACCGCAAAACTAAATTTGTTTTTCATAGTATGTTTAGGAAAAACAAAGTTACTGCTGCAGTTTGATGAAAAAGTCCCATATCTCAAAAACTAAACATCATATCTTATTGAAACCAATTTTCGTTGATAGTTTTTTTACGTTCTACAATCCTAAATATTTTCAGAATTTTCCTCCTCTTACTTTAGAAATTAGAGGGGGGGACACACATTTTACCACTTTGGAAGTGGCTCTAGCGCAAACTATTCAGTTTAGAAAAAAATGATATTAGAAACATCAAAATCTTTTTGGAAGACCTATCCATAGATACCCCACACGTATGGGTTTGATGAAAATTTTTTTTTTGGTTTTCAGTTCTAAGTATGGGGACACCCTTAATTTATTGTTTTTTTTCAATTTTTGTGTGAAAATCCTAATGCGGTTTACAGAATACATCTACTTACCAAGTTTCAACAGTATAGTTCTTATAGTTTCGGAAATAAGTGGCTGTGACATACAGACGGACAGACAGACAGACAGACAGACAGACATGACGAATCTATAAGGGTTCCGTTTTTTGCCATTCGGCTACGGAACCCTAAAAATGGTTATTGTGGGTTATCCCTAAGAGATAGAAAATACCATCGCGGACTTTTTGTGTACAATACTGTACTACATTATTTTGATCTATCTTATTCAGCCAGCGTTTGCAATGCAAGCTCAAAAAATGCGTTTTTATTTACAACATCACATGAAACCTAAAATGATCAGTGATTCTCTACTATATTACGCATGTATTATACATATAAACCTTCCCTTGATTCACTCTATCTATTAATGCGTAGTTTTAAAGATCTAACCATACATATGGACAGACAGCGGGAAGCAACTTTGTTTTAGACTATGTAGTGATAGTGATTTCACACGAACGAATCTCGCAGGCAACGTTGTTGGTTGTCAGATTGTCATCATATTCAAGTATATTCATATTGGCGCTCGTGTTCGAATTTATCAGACAGAATATTCGTAAATACATTCATTTTATTGCTATATACAAGTCCATTGGACGGCACCCTATATATTACTTTACTCTTTGGACGGCGCCATCTTGAATATTGATCATAGAGTTCTGAAGCATGCTCTCTGATTTATTATTAAAAAGATTCCCGAGGATTCACAACATACCTACTTTTATGTAGGTATAAGTATGGTTACATTCAAAGATAATATTTTTCTGCCAAATTATTGATAGTGTTTTGTGAATAGATATCTCTATTCACAATAAACTATCTTTTATAATAGTTTGATTTGATGAGTAATGGCAAATCATTTCTAGGATCAAAATAATTAGGTAAGTAATAGCCATTACTTAGACTCTGGAACAGTCTAAACAAAAACCGTTACTTATACTCTTATCTAAAGCCAAGTCTAAGTAATTCCTGCAAATATTTTATTCAATGGACAGGACTTTGAACGAAGTAAGAACCATCAGGAGAGGAGCGGTGGCTCAGTGGTGGCAGCCCCGACTTACGAGCAGTAAGCCGTGGGTTCTAACCCAGGTAGACGCATTACTTTGTGTCATTTATTTCATCACCGCTGCCCTCAAAAACGGTGAAGGAAAACATCGTGATGAAACTGGCATGATTTATAACTAAAAATTCGAAGACATATGACCTCCACCAACCCGCACTGGGCCCGCGTGGGCGGATTACAGCCCTCTCCCTCTCATAGAGAGGAGGCCTGTGTCCCAGCAGTGGGAACATTAAAGGCTGATGAAGATTACTCAAGTAATCACTTTGACTTGTTTAAAGATACGGCTTTAAGACTTTACTTGTAATATGCTAATGTTATGTGATTAATAAAATCGCAATTATTTTTACCCGACTTTTGCGAAATCCAAAAGGAAGGGTAATGTATTTATCGTGAAAGGATCGTATTCCCCAGTTTCCGTACAGCACGACCAATCAAATAATCATAATTCTATCGTTTACTGTTTCCTCTAATTTATTATTGATAATGGAAGGCAAGGAAGGAGGAGCTCGTGGCTAAATACTTAATAAGAGCCGCACGGGTCAATCTTTAAGGTTAAGCCGTGCTTGCCAAGGTTGGTACGTCGATTGATGACCACAATTACATACCGAGTTTCCTCCGTGCGTTAAGCCGTTGGTCCCGACTGTCATTTGTAGATCTTTGACAGTCGTTACATGTAGTCAGAAGCCAAAGGTCTGACATCCAGGCGTACTAACGGGTATCGTATTACCCAGTTACTGGGTTTTGGAGGTCAGATAGGTAGTCGCTTCATATAAAATACTGGTACTCAGCTGCATCCAGTTAGACTGGAGCTTTGGTATAAAAGCAATCTGTCAAAATTTCCTTTTTCTTTTTCCATTGTGCTTGTACACGTAGACATAATTATGAATTATTTGTATTCGATAATCATATTTACGAGTAAGTATATGTATATGGTTGTATTTGTTTTTATGTATATGGTTGCGTCCCAGTTACATAGAAATACGTACTTATTTAGATAGGCTGTAGTTGGTCGAGTGGTCTCTGCCGGACCCTTGGGGGATTACAGACTTGATGTTATGTTATTTACGTACCTATATAAACATTATTTCCATGGGGTAGACCGATACATAAATATTTAAATTAAGGCAAGTCATTATTTTATGTGCTAACTCAACAAAATATTTATTTTATGAAGAAATAATCGCTTGATTAACTACCCGACTAAATTCAGTAGAAAGATAGTTTTGTGATAACACAAGTAAAGTTCCGAATTTATATGACACCACTAAAATCTCTAGTGAACCATCCAATTACAACTTCACTGAATTAATCCAAACTCAAAAACCCGAATAAAAAGCCGAATAAAAATCCTCGTTCATTACAACTTTTCCCAACTATGGGAATAAAATTTTACTGGATTCCCATTAGCTACGCGTCGTATTGTAAAAAAAGTTAGATGCTCAATGGTTTGGAAAATGAATGGAGCCAGTGTCTCGTAACTTTCTTAGTTCATTCATTCATTCGATGACCGTATGATAGGTTTTATGATCTAAAATTGAATTTTATCTTGTGTAGACTACGTCGTTGTATGTTGGAGTAAATTTGTGTGAATAATAATGTCACGTTATGAGGTGACTGTATAGTCTAGGCGAGACACTACGAGGCTAGAGCTGAGTTCTAAAGTGTTTACAACGTGTACCATAAAAGTGTGGTCATTATGTCAAAGTATGATTCAGTTTTTTTTTCTTCTTCGCGGAAAAAGGTTTTCGGTTTGATGGTCTGACTCACAACCTAAAATATGACCACAATTTTCTGGTACACGCTGAAGAGCACTCATCTAGCCTCGGTGATCCTCGTTTGGCTGAACACTTTTGCTCTCGCCCTGCCTGGGAATATCTCGGCTAGAGTACGCTTTACGGCCTTCGCTTACAGCGACTTTTTGTAGCGAAGCTATCAGCATTGCCGCTGTCGCGCGTTGATTGTGCTTACTTACAAACGCGATGCATATGCGTGACTCAAGTGCAACAACATCGCGTTAATAGCGATACGGAATTGTCGATTTTACTTGAGCGAAGCATCATGGCTGTACAGTCATTAGCCATTTTGCGTTTGCATCACAGCAAAAAGTCACCGTGGGCGAGATCAGCAGTTTCTCATTTTGCAGAATAAACTGCATTGTACCTAGTGTAAATTGTTCATTCATAAACCCAATGGACCGTCCTGTCTGCTAAGATACTTAACTATAATATACATATTGGGACATCTGGGACCAGACTACATTTTGGCTATTTAATCAAAGAGAGAGCTTTGATATGAGTGAGAGAGCTTTACCTTCATAATACAGTGTATCTTATTTTGTCTATGATATTTGTAATTTCTCGTTGATCCTGTCGTCAGGCTGGCCATGAGGTCCTGGGTTCGATTATCTGATCGAGCAAAGCGTTACTAGGTTTTTCTACCAGGAATTTCTCACTCAGTTTGGATTTGTACCCGGTTGATGGCAATATACTCACCCCTTATTAAGTGGGACTTAAGAGCGTAGCGCGGAGCGGAGCGCGTTGGACATTTAAAAAAAAAAAAAAAACTTATTTTCCGAAATGACTAAACCCATTTTAATGAAACTTCGTACTCCTATGCAGAATACATAGGTCTAAAAAGTTGCTATAAGTAAAACATTTTCAAAAAATAGTGTTACAGGTAAACTAGACCAATAATAAATTATAAATAGAAAAAGAAATTTCCAACTACCTTTTT
Source organism: Cerastis rubricosa (assembly GCA_949152445.1). Lineage (NCBI taxonomy): Eukaryota > Metazoa > Arthropoda > Insecta > Lepidoptera > Noctuidae > Cerastis > Cerastis rubricosa. The sequence continues at coordinate 11,088,292 of OX424548.1, read as the reverse complement.
TTAAAGACATTTCATAAATGTTTTTTCAGTAACTTTTTAGACCTATGTATCCTGCTTATGCGCATTAAGTGTCATTAAAATCGGTTCAGTCATTTAGGAAAATAAGAACTTGAAAGTTTGTATGAAATGCCGTAAGGTGTAAACGCTCATAAACATAAGTGGTGAAATGTGGATGTACGCGCGACAATCAATCACGCTATTAAAACCAAAAGCTGAACTCTTATTGTACGGGAAGCTCATACAAAGCGAGGTCAGGTTATACTGGATCTATTTAGCTCGATGTGTCTCCGTGTGTACCATTCAGTACACGATAACCCGTGCTTAACCATTCGGGGATTACAGGCGTGAAGATATATGCATCTTATTTTGTCTAAGATATTGGTAACATTCCCAGTAGTATTAAACTTATCTTAAATATTCAAATCAATTCAATCATTTATTTAATTACATGTGTTTTACAAGATCTTAAATAATAATAAAGTTCACATGGACGCTATCGGGCACAACTATTTTATAAAGTATATAGTAGCATTCAAAATAACCAATAGTAAAAAATAAATTCATTAATTCATAACAATTAGATTATATTCAATTCGTTTTTAAAATAAGTAATCAATATCACAAAAAAAATGAAACTATCGAGTCGAATACAATAATAATAAAATACATTATTTCAGTAAAATCAGAATCAAATACGTAATACTAACAGTGTTGTTAAATCGTCAGACGACATTAATGAACTCAGAGATAACTTTTATTAAAGCTTTGAAGAGAAGCGCTTTGTGAGAGCAAACCAAGGTTTCTCGGTAAGAAAAATGATTCGAAAGAAGTACTCTTGCGTTACCTTGGAAAATGGGACGAAGTCTTGAAATGTCATTATTTTCTTTTTTTTAACTTTGTAGTGTCTTTGATGGAGTTATTTAATACTAGTGTATGCCCACGGCTTTGCCCGCGTTTTGTTCGGTAATTGTCTCACGGGATTGTACTACAGGATAAAAAGTATCATATGTGCTATTTTAGACTATAATAGAATAGAATAGAATAAAACTTTATTTTACACCAAAAATTAAACATAACAAAACTAATAATTTTATGGTGACCTCCTAAAAACTATTGAATGGATCTGGATGAGTAGATCCATTCAGAAGTTTTTGCATTAAACAGTTACAAACATCCATACATCCTCTCAAACTTTCACATGTATAATCATCATCATCATTCATCATTTCAGCCCAAAAGACGTCCACTGCTGGACATAGGCCTCCCCCAAGTCACATTGACATTTTGGGGGGTTTTGCCATAATCGCCACGCTTGGCAGGCGGGTTGGCGATCGCAGTACGGTTGTTACAAAAAGCGCAGAGAACTCTGCTGCCCATTCTCTGGCAAGTCCCTTAGTCGCCTCATACGACACCCACGGGAAGATATGGGATGGTGCTATTCTTTACGTCCGACACCATACAGAGCACATGTATAATATTATAGTATAATATTCGTAGGAAAGTAAGATATAAATTGAGAAATTTAAAGTAGTTGTTACATCAATTGTAGAACAAAGATTTTAAGAAATTGCATTGTAGTGTTCTACCAGTTGTTTCATTTTAGGTTGCCTGGTGAGCCTAATTTCTCCCTTCTACAAAGACGGGGGCTTATGTCCCAAAAGTGTGAACATTATGTACTGATAACGCTATGTTTTTACCCCAAAAAAAACAGGTCTCATAGAAAAAATCAACACTTACTTTACTTACTTATTGTATGGAACAGAAGATTTTTTAGAAGATTACGTTTTCGTTCTCCATGAAAAAGTTATTCAGTTTCGTGTTCTGTTCAACCATGCTTTAATAAGATCAAACCTTTCTGATACAGTATCTGTATTAGATAAAAACTAGAGGAAAATACCTACACATCTAAAGGTATAAGATTGAAAATACCTCGTCTCATTTGTAATAGCTAATAGAAAATAAACTTTTATCTTTCCCAGTGACTACGCTCCTAATAGAAAAGTTCAGCGTAGTCTATGGGAAATATGGGAATAGTTATTGTGCCCTTAGCAAAAGAATCTCGGTGTTTCATTACGAGTAGTACGCACGACGACCAATCTAGCTATACCTACAAAACTAGTATAAGCGGATCTCTCATTATACTGGAAATCTATACAATACTAGGCCATGTTATACTTGAAATGTATAGCTTGATGTCTCGCCGTGCACGTGAAGAAAAGTTACCGTTTCTACAAGCTGTTGTTTTGCATCCTCGTCAAATTCAAGGTTACTATGCTAATGATTTTTGACCCGAATCAATAATAAAATGGGTATTTAATTTACTTTTCCACCCGTGTTTGCGAACGCGGAAAACGCCGCCCGTCTGATCCTCGCCTTATAACCGCGCTTCGACACATACAAAAAATCTCAAACGTTTATTCGACCATTTCTTATTCCCTAAACCACGTTAAGGGGGTTATTTTGGAATACAGACAAATTTAAACAAAAATAAAGCAGTATTTTTAATAATTAACTAGGAACTGTAATTTATATTGATTATTTGTGTCTTTTGTGAAAACATCCTCAATTTTGACGAATATGGAAAACAGCACCTTGTACCAGGCCCCTCAGAAAGTATTGCGAAAAAAAGTTTTTATATATGGGAGACTGGCCAGTTATTATGTTTTTCGAAAATATGATTATTTATAAGTAAAAATAAGTAAGTTCCAATTTCAAAATTTCCCTCCACATTTTTTGCGAGTTAATTCAAAGTATTGTGTCTCACTGAAATATGGATCTGCGCCGGGAACATTTTAGAGCTATGATTTTATACGATTTCAAGTGTCGCCTGAAACCGGATGAATCGTACGATAGACTTCAAATGGCATTCATGGATGAAGGCCCTTCCAAGGCAACCGTGTATCGTTGGTATAACGAATTCAAGCGCGGTCGACCAACTTTGGGGGATGACGAAAGAAGCGGTCGCCCTTTGACGGCTGTTACCGAAGAAAACGTGCTAGCAGTGAAAAATTTAATCCAAGACAATAGGCGAATTACATATCAGGAGATTCAACACATATTGAAGATTGGATCGGGAAGCGTTCACGAGATTCTACACAGCCATCTTCGCGTGAGGAGGATAGTATCACGCTGGGTGCCGCACAACCTCACCGATGCTCAGAAGCAGGCCCGGGTGGAATGGTGCCGTGATATGCTTAACAAATTTGAAGCAGGCTCGTCTCGGCGTGTTTACGACATCGTTACAGGTGATGAGTCCTGGATTTATCAATACGACCCAGAAACCAAGCGCCAGTCGACTGTTTGGGTGTTTCAAAATGAGCCAACGCCTACCAAAGTGAAGCGATCTAGAAGCGGGGGTAAGATTTTGATCGCTAGCTTTTTTAATTTGACTGGCCACTTGGTATCAATTCCCTTACGGGATCAAAGAAGCATTAATGCCGAATGGTATACTTCCAAATGTTTGCCAGAAGTTTTCTCTGTTATAAGCAACAAGCGACCAAACACAGGGCTCCGCGGGCTACTGCTCCACCACGACAATGCACCTGCGCACACCGCACTCAAAACGAGGGACTTCCTGGACAGCACGCCAGTCAAACTCCTGGGTCACCCTCCTTACAGCCCTGATCTAGCACCGTGTGACTTCTTTTTATTCCCAAAAATAAAAAATCAGCTCAAAGGGATACAATTTTCGTCGCCGGAAGATGCGCTGGCTGGGTTCGAGCAGGCTGTAAACGAGGTGTCTGCGGCGGACTGGAAAAAGTGTTTTGAAAACTGGTTTAGGCGCATGAATCTTTGTATAGAGGCTGGTGGAAAGTACTTTGAAAAGATTTAATAAAAATATATGTACGTATAGAACAATTTTTTTTAGTTTCGCAAAACTTTCTGAGTGTCCCACGTATAATACATAGAATTTAAATGTCATACGTAGACCGTACATTATTCCATAGAAATTATTTATATTACATACAGACGTATTATGAAGACGATCAATAAAATATGTCATATTCCTCGAAAACATACTCGTATCAACGAAGAGACGAGATAACTTGCCAGCAAATTATTTAGATAAACAAACATTAATGTAAGGTTTATTTTTGGGAGTTTTATCCTTGAGAATTCTTTCATGGTATTATTACGGGTGTTCAGAAGCAGAAATGACAAGCACAGACTGTAGTTTTAGTATGTATTTTCACAAAAATGATTGAGTTCTTTACAACACGAATCTTTCTCCACCGAGTCACGCTCGCAAAAAGGATCGACGCCAACAGGAAGTCAACTCACATCCCCTTTTTATTATTGTTTAATATTCGTAACACTTACATAAATTGACTTAATTATTATAATATCCATAAGAATCTAAGCAATAGGTTTCATAAAGTATACTTTTACAATTGAATATGATTTACAGTAATATTTCCCAAATAATAAATGAATGCTCAGAGAAAAGGACAAGTTATTAATATTTAAAGTGACTACAACATTATAGTGTCTTTAATAGTTGATAGATGGCGCTACTACATAGATTGCATCAGTAGATCTTAATGGCTGCTGTTATACTAGTTGCGTTCAATGTCGGTAGATGGCGTTAGCCGTTTATTCTTGCCGATGAGGTGAATAGCTTGAAGCTTCCTGGGCTAATGCTGTACAGCTGGCGACTAATTGTTACAGTATGTTCCAAAAGTTTGCGGCATACACACGTTAGATTAATCAGAGATTCAAAACTATCATGTCACTAAATTACTGAAGTTTTCGCTAGTAACCCACAGTAAAAAAATATTTTTTTTGTTTAAAATATATCAGTCTATAATGTTCCCACTACTGAGACACAGGCTTCCCCTCTCTACGAGAGGGAGTTGGCTGTAATCCACCACGCGGGCCCAGTGCGGGTTGGTAGATGTCACATGTCTTCGAATTTTTGCGGGACTGTTCGGAAGAGATACCGTGGCCCTGAAACACAAAGGGCTAAGAAGGAACATGGATGTGTTTTAGTCAGTCAAGTCTGACACTCCCTTCCGCTCCGCCCAGAGCGGGAGAAGTCATTTGATGATTTCGAAAATCATTTTGTATTTTGTTCTAGGACATGCCGAAAAACGGTGAAGGAAAACATCGAGAGGAAACACGATGTTTTTCGTTTTTGAGGGCAACGGTGATAAAATAAATTACAAAAAGTAATGCGCCTGCCTCAGTTCGAACCCACGGTTTACCTATTGTTCGTAAGTTGGGGCTGCAGCCACTGGGCCACCGCTGCTCCCCAAATAGGGGTAAAATTTTTAACCCTTTATTTTAATCTAAGAATGAATAATTAACGAAAACAAAACAAAACTAAAATCGACAATTGACAGCCGGGACCAACGGCTTTCCGAGGCACGAAGGAAACTCGGTATGTAATGGGTGGTCCATCCCATCCACGGACCAACCTAGACAAGCGCGACTTTACCAAACGATCGACCCGTATGGCTGTTATTATTTAGCCAGGGGATGAAAAATAGATGGGTAGTAAAAATCAAGCGTTAATAAAGAGTGAAACTGTTATACCTTCCTCTGCGCAACATACTCGCGCATCTAAGGCGCGGTTTATACAGAGTTTATCTAAGGGACGTGTCGAGTGCATGTGGTAGGGGCGGATAATTAAAGAAACCTAAAATGAACCCAATAGTTATGTAGCATAGCGTTGGTTTTAGACGCGCGTCACGTAGTGCGATGGCGGTGGCGAGTCACCTGGCGGCAGTGACGTCACTGGAAGTGCGGGTGCAATTCTCTTTTCGACATAATCGACGGTCAACGGGATCAACGGAACAGCGTATGCGAACATACATACATAACTAGTGATCGGATATTCGGATGCATATTTACCTAAAGTAAGTACGTTTTTTCCTAGCAAAAGGTACAAAAGTATGGAACCGGCTATTTAAATGCCAATTTTTGTCGCGGGATTGCAAAATTGCATAATTCTTTAGTAAGTATAAAATGTAGTAATCAAAATATTGTAACGAATATTTTAAATTTATTTCAAACCTGGCAAGTTTGTTGAGAATAACAAGGAAAAAAACAACATTTTTTAATTCGTATTATTATGCTGAAATGTCGAATGCTAAAAACAAAATGGTAAATATGTCTGGGCATAATTCATTTGGAGCTAAACGAAAAAGTAACTAGACTATTTTTTTTTTTTAATAAACTCCTTTTCCCATACTGACGCGCGCTCCATACTAGTCAACACTCAAACTTTAGGTAAATATGCATCCGAATATCCGATCTCTACACATAACATATTTACATATACAAGCAGTGGTAGGTACCACTGCTTGTCACTGCATCACCCAAAGGTTGACTGGTAGAAAATGCCTATGGCATTAAGTCCGCCTCTGTACTATGTGCTTGAAGTCTAAACTAATATAATATCATAAAGAGGAAAGATTTGATTGTTTGTTTGTTTGCATTGAATAGGCTCTGAAACTACAGGTCCGATTTGAAAAATTATTTCAGTAATAGATAGCCCATTTATCGAGGAAGGCTATAGGCTATATATCATCACGCTACGACCAATAGGAGTGGAGCAGCAATGAAAAATGTTGCGAAAACGGGGAAAATGTGACGCAAACGAAGTTGCGCCGGACAGCTAGTGTTAAATAAAAATAAAAAAATAACATCACGCCTGTAATTCCCGAAGGGTTTTAGGCAGAGGTGTACCTAATAGTACATACACGGTTGATGGCAATAGGCCCGGCCCATAATAGATAGGACTTAAACATAACTGGCAGAATGTGGGTGTACTATTAGTTACACTTCTGCCAAACCCTTCGGGAATTATAGGCGTAATGTATTATTTTGTGTTAAAACCAAGGTTTTTTTTTAAAAGAGAAAAATAAAGAAGAAGAAAGTTGTACCAAAATAATACAAAAAAAATATTTAATATAACCAAATCATTTATTTAACAACCAATACAATACGTCAGCTTAATAAACCTAAACGAGAACCAAACATCAAGTCACCGTTGCAAGAAGTAACACAAAACATTTTTCAGTCTACTTTTGAAGGCTATTTTTTTCTTTTTCTTCCGCAGCCCTCAACAGATTTAAACGGGACGGCCGCGCTCTGAAGTCCCCGTACCTCGCGAATGCGGCGTAGGTTATATAATGAGCATTCCTAAAATTCATGGTGTATATAGATGCCTTAAGCAAAGTTCCAAGAGCAAAATCCTCACTCTCTTTCTCCTTAAGATAGTCAACTATTCTTTGAACGCGTTCCGGATCGAGTGATTGAGAAAAATGTGTATCATCGCCTGGTTTAGGAGAAAACGTAACTTTATTTTTGTCTAAATTCTTCAAGACTGTCTTGTTTCTAATTATCTCGTCTTGTACTCTTTTCTCGTAAAGTTTCCAATTCTTCTTAGATATCAGGTCACCCCAGTTATTGAACTCCTGCTTCCAGTATTCCTCTTTTGTTTTAAGCTCCCGTAAATAATCAGGGATGTATCGCAGTTGAACAGTTTCGAGCTCAGCTTCTGGTACCTTCGCTTCGTATTTATCTCGCTCGAATATCTCGGTCCTTGTTTCACATTCGTCATTATCTTCACCTTCGACTTGAATTATTTTATAAAACTTAGCGAATGGCTTTCCTCTTTCTTGTATTTCCAATTCCGAAAGACCTAATGTTATGTCCTCCATATTTGTAAAAAAACGTTAGTAACGTACTTCGTAAATGTTCACTTAACTTTGTTGCTTAGTAAGTGGACGCGAACGCTTTAAAATTTGAAAGGAGACTGTTGAAAATTACAGATGATGTCATGTTTTATACGATGCGAGGGGCCGGTTTGAGTAAAAGGGATAGCGCTATACGTCTTGTATGACTCTATCCCTGTTTCGCTTTGGGACAATGACATTGAATGTTCCAACTTCCAACGGTCGCAGGTAGAGAAGTATTAATAGTTTACAACTTAGCTTAGCGTGCAATATGATTACTGATAAGCCATTGTAATCTAAGAAAGTAGAAATAGGTTTATTTTATTGCTCAATACCTCGAAAAAGTAATTGTTTGTTTTTTAAAAGTCGGTTAGTAGAAATGAGATTTAAAATACTTAGTTAACTATTCTTCTGGTGTAATAAATTATGAGTTAGTCTTTGTTCCTAGCTTTTACTCTTTCTATCTTAGAACAATTATTCTAAGCTTTCTATGTTAAATTCCTACTACGAAACTATAATAATAATTGTTGCGTCCGGCTTCCTTAGTTAGAAATAGGTTCATTTTATTGCTCAATATCTACAAAAAAAACCGGCCAAGTGCGAGTCGGACTCGCGCACGAAGGGTTCCGTACCATTATTTATCAAAACCAAAACAAAAAAACTTTTTTGTATGGGAGCCCCCCTTAATTTTTTTTCTGTTTTTATTATTTGTTGTTAAAGCGTCTACAGAAATATGTAATCTTTAGAAATTTCAACTGGCTATCCATCACGGTTCATGAGATACAGCCTGGTGACAGACGGACGGACGGACAGACGGACGGACGGATGGACGGACGGACGGACGGACGAACGGACGGACAGCGAAGTCTCAGTAATAGGGTCCCGTTTGACCCTTTGGGTACGGAACCCTAAAAATAGGTTCTTTTTATTGCTCAATATCTACAAAAAAATGTAAGTATTTGTTTCGGTTAGTAGTAACTAGCTGCCCGGACAGACTTCGTTCTGTCAAAAGTTAAAGCAATGCACTTTTCCTACCTACCTACCCTACCCTACCCAACCCTACCTACCCTACCCTACCCAACCCTACCTACCCTACCCTACCCAACCCTACCTACCCTACCCTACCCAACCCTACCTACCCTACCCTACCCAACCCTACCTACCCTACCCTACCCAACCCTACCTACCTACTACCTACCTACCCTACCCTACCCTACCCAACCCAACCCTACCCTACCCAACCTACCCTACCCTACCTACCTACTACCTACTACCTACCTACCTACCCTACCGTACCGTACCCTACCTAAACTCTACCTACCTACCCTGCCCAGCTTACCTACCCTACCCTATCCTATCTACCTAACTTACCCAACCTACCTACGCTACCCATCCTACCTACCCTACCCAACCTACCTACCCTACCCAACCTACCTAACTACCCTACCCAACTACCCTACACAACCCTACCCTATTCCTTCACTCGCCATGAACATAACGCGCCAGGGCATCAATCTCAACTCCACGCTCAACTATCTCCCGGTAAGCTATGTTCTCCTAGTACCTCAATCCCGACCACGCGCCGACGACACGCACGCCAAGAACATAACGCGCACGGGGCATCAATCACCAACTCCACGCTCAACTATCACCTGGTAAGCTATGTGCTCCTAGTACCTCAATCCCGACCACGCCGCTCAGACTCGCTCGCCAAGAATATAATATATCTCCCGATAAGCTATGTTCTCCTAGTACCTCAATCCCGACCACGCCGCCCCCAGACAGGCTCGCTAAGAACATAACGCGCCATCAATCACCTACTCCACACTCGACTATCTCCCGGTAAGCTATGTTCTCCTAGTACCTCAATCCCGAACACGCCGCTCAGACACGCTCGCCAAGAACATAATATATCTCCCGGTAAGCTATGTGCTCCTAGTACCTCAATCCCGACCACGCCTCCCCTGAAGCGCGTGGCGCTCGCCAAGAACATGATAACAACAAACTGCGCCCTGCGGTTTCACCCGCGCAGACCAGGATAAAAAGTATCCTATGTCCTTCTCCTGGCTCTAAACTACCTCCCTGCCAATTTTCACCCAAATCGGTTCTGCCGTTCTTGAGTTATAAGCGAAGTAACTAAAACGACTTTCTTTTATATATATAGAAGATGTGATTTACAACACTTAGTCAACTGATCTCAAGGAGTGATGATGAGCAGTAATTGTTTTGTTCGAGGCTTTTGCCCCTTCTTTCTATATATTATATAGGGTGATAGGTAATTAGTGACCGATACTTAAACACGTGATTATACTCATGATAACAAACAACTATAACAAACAAACATTTTTTTATACCTACTCATTAACTTTTATCACAAGCTGATAGGCCAAAGGCGCGCGCGCGCGAATTTCTTACGGCTGTTGTATTATTGTGAATGAGTTTAAAAAAATGTTTCTTTGGGAAAGATGTTTATCATGAGTACAATCACGTGTTTAAGTATAGCTCACTGATTACCAGACACCAGGTCACGGGTTTGATATTCGGTTCGGGCAAAGTATCGTTTCAATTAGGAATTTCTCAGTAGCAGCCACGTAGTCTGGATTTGTGCCCGGTTGACGGCAATAGGCTCGCCTCCTATTACATGGGACTTTAACATGACTAGCAACATATGGGTGTACTCTTAGTGGACACCTCTGCCTAACTGTTTGGAGATTACAGCCGTGATGTTATGGTATTTTTGACAAGATACTCGTTCCCAATCTGATAGCGGAGTACACGTCATCCTATCACACGTCATCTAACTTAATTGCTAACATTAAATTACTAGGGTCTGATTCCGACCACATTAGAGCAGCGGTGCCCCAGTGGTGGCAGCCCCGACTTACGAGCAGTAAGTCGTTGATTCGAACCCGGGCACGCGCATTCTTTTGTGTAATTTTTTTCATCACTGCTGCTCTCTAAACGGTGAAGGAAAACATCTTGAGGAAACCGGCATGTCCTAGAACTTAAAATTCGAAGACATGTGACATCTACCAACGCGCACTGGGGTAAGCGTCGTGGTTTAAAGCCCACTCCTCTCTCATTGAGAGGAGGTCTGTGTCTCAGCAATGGGAACATTATAGACCGAACCGGGACCGGGACCGAATCGGAAGCAACCCAGATTTCTTTATATTTTGGGTCACAGAAGATTTTGAAGAGCACGTCTCTTAAGTATTTTAAATGTGTGGTTCAGTTGTTCCTCCATTAAACTTCTTGCCAATTGGTGAATGATTTTCTATTATTTTCGGTTCTAGAATATGCTGGCTTCCTCACGATATTTGACCTTTAACTTTTTGAGAACAGTGCGGGTGATAAAATGACATTAAGATGTCTGCTTGGGTTCGAGCCCACGACTTACCACCCATAAGTCGTTGGGCCTGACCACTGAGCCATACCTGCTCCGCAAAGCAATTCTTTTTTCACCTACATGTACGAATAATGTTTTATTTTGTTACAGGAACAGGATTGAAAGAAACCCGCCACTAATTCGTAAGTATTTAAAAACATTTTCAATCAGACTTTAATTTTCAATTTCAACGCCTGGAAATTACCGAATTAAAAACAGCTTTGCCAAAATCATTAAGCAAACCAACTAAAAACTCCAAGTTTTATTACCAATAAGTACCCAATTAACAGACCGCTTCACATCGTAATGTAAATAAAAAAAATCTCAAAAAGAAACAAACTCCAATCGCATCGAATGATCTAAAAACCACAGACTAAAAAAAATCGGCAATAAACATTTTCAACCAGTTACCTTAATTTATGTTCCCCCAAAAGAATTCCAAATAAAATATTTACAAGCTGTCTGTCAGTGAGATCGTAAACGACTGAAATCGGCAAGAAAAACGAAATTAGAAAAGCTCCCGTACACTAGATTAGTAGGAGAAGATTTATAGACTGGTTTTATGTATAGACCTGTATGTGAGTTTGTGTAGTTGCTGTTTTTAAAAGAACTTTTTGATAGAGTAGCTCCTGACTTAATAATAACAGCAGAGGCGTAGCCGTCGTATCTGCCGTATCAATTATATTAGGCCCCCGGGACACGGGGACCCCGACGTGCGTGCGTGTGTACGTGCGTGCGTGAGCAAAAATTAATAAAAACTTTAGAAAAACTAAAGTCATCATTAGACATAAATGATTTAATAAATCAGTTTGCCGAAAAAAAAGGCAAGGAGAGATACTTAATCTGAATTGTTTGTCAAAATTTTGGAATAAGTGACAGATAGATAATTATGATGAATAAATGTTTCTTTTAATTTTATGCAAACACATTTTTTCTTTTACCCAGTTAGAAATCTTTACCCTTCATAAGGGCCCCCAAAAAAGTTTTATACGGGACCCGCCAAGGCACGCTACGCCACTGAATTACAGCCGCTTGGATCAATCTTCAGGTAAATCAGCGCGTGCCTAGGTTGATCAGTGGATACCGATCACCCATTACATACCGAGTTTACTGCGTTCCTTGAAAAGCACGCTAAGCCATTGGCCCCGGCTGTCATCTGTAGATCTTTGGCAGTCGTTAATAAGTCAGTGGCCCGAAAGTCAGACATCCAGTCTTACTAAGGGGTATCGTATTACCCAGTTAATAGGTTGTGGAGGTCAGATAGGCAGTCGCTTCATGTAAAATACTGGTACTCAGCTGCATCCGGTTAGACTGGAAGCCGACCCCACGATAGTTTGAGAAAAGGCTAGGCAGATGATGTACATTATACATACATTTCATTGCTCATGTCTGTACGCCTCTGTCTATCTGGCCCTTTGGGGATTACAAGCTTGAATTTATGTTTGTCTGAAATATTTTCCATGGGCACGATAACATAGATATAAAGGGTGTAAAACACCTCTTAACGAAGCCGAAAGGCACTGGTTCTCCCTGTCATTGCGATCATTTTTTGTTCTACACCATACCTGGGAACCTTCTAGTTACGGAGATATTAGGGGTCAAAGATCCAACTTTTTGACAAGTATTTTTTTAAATACAAGTTTTTAATGGAAGATTTTTACTTTAAACACCTCCACGACCCCCGTTCTATTCAATCCGTCCATCAGCACAATGTTTTGAGTGCGTTACATTGAGTTCTACCACAAAACATGGTTTTACACCCCCCAAAAAATTGTCATTTCCCAGCAATAATTTTTGCATAAAGTTACTTAGTTTCATGTACAGAATGCTTGGTTGACAGCTTCGTGATGAGGTGATTTACACCCCGTATAATATCTGACATGATAAAACCGCGTTCTACTCAAATTCGAGTCCGGGCCAAAAGATGGCCGAACAACAAATTAATTTATCAACTTTTTAGATTATCCACAAACTCGATCGAATCCGATTTTATTAAAAGTTTTTATTTAATTCCCAATACTTTTAATGTGTTTTATAAAAATTTTGACAAGGCGATCGTTTTTCATAGGATTTTTAGTACTATGTAAAGTTTTAATGTTACACTTTATGCCCACCGGCATATCCTAGAACTAAAAATTCGTAGACAAGTGACATCTAACAACACACACCCCACTAGGCCCGCGTGGTGGATTCCAGCCCACTCCCTCTCACAGAGAGCAAGCCTGTGTCCCAGCACTGGGAATATTATAGGCTTTTTATTTATTATTTTTTTTCTGTCTGTATGTGCTTGTAAGCGGGCATGCCCCTTATGTCTGGAGGCTTTAATTATTCTTGAGTTTTCTTTTTTTAATATTTTATTATTGGTGTGTGCTAGCTGACATCTGACATTAATTTGATGTAATGGATTCTTTTTTTATATAAACTTGAACACTATTGTGTAAAATCTGGTTCTTCTAACCTAAGTCTTTGGCATTTAGATATTTACCCTTCAAATACATAATCAATGTAAACAACTGATTGGAAGAATTATAACAATGTAAACAAAGACTTTTAAACAATGTGGAGGCAGAAATAATTAACATTGTTTCATTATTTTGGCTAACAATATCCTGTTCAGATTTGTGAATAATACTGCCACAAGCTATTGTGCTTACAGATAAATTCATAACTTTATTTTATTATTACTAGCTGATCAGCTGGCATGAGTTGCAATGTACTTATTCCTACCTACTGCCTACCTACCTACGTACTACTAACTTACCACTTAAGAACCTTCTACAAAGTATTAGAAAACGTTTTTTTTAAAAAATGAATCAATTCGGTTAAGTCGTTCGCAATATCTGACCTAGACTAGAGTCAAGAACAAACACACCGCAAATAAAAAAAATAGGGATTAATTTTTATATATACTAGCTGTCCCGCGAATGAAAAATGTTGCGTGTGACGCAGACGAAGTGGCGTCTGCGTCACACGCAACATTTTTCATTGCTGTTCCGCTCCTATTGGTCGTAGCGTGATGATATATAGATCTAAACCATCCAGGGCGCCATCCAAACGCATACAAAGAAAATCATTCAAATCGGTCCAGCCGTTTAGGAAGAGTTCAGTGACATACACACGTGCAGTAGAATGATATAATATACAAGGTGTTGTTTTGCATCCTCGTCAAAATTCAGGAGGTTGTCACACAAGACATAAATAATTAATTAAAATTACGGTACCTAGTTAGTTACTAATAAACGCAGATTTTTTTGGTTGTTTATGTTTGTCAGTATTTCAGAATAACCCCCTTAACGTGGTTTAGGGAATAAGAAATGATCGAATAAACGTTTCAGATTGTTTGTATTTGTGGAGGCGCGGTTATAAGGCGAGAATCAGACGGCCCTAGTTTAAAACAAGGGGTTTTCACACTTACCGATTTCCGTAAATGAGATTAAAAACAAAAATTACCTACCAATTTTATTATTGATTCGGGACGAGAATCATTAGCATAGTTACCTCCTTAAATTTGACGAGGTTGCAAAACAACACGTTGTATAAAGATGGATAAGCATAGATTTTATAATAAAATACTAAAAGAAGGAATCTATTGATAATTTGTTTAAACATTTACTAGCCTAAAGAACGGTAAACAATAACATTATTTAAGTTTACTAAAACCAAAGAGATTTAAAAGATTTATAGAGCGGTCATTGAGAATATTTTCGATTTTGACACACGAATGAATGCTATCTGACAAGCGGCCGTATGACACTGGACAGAACGTATTGTCACGCCAAGTTCTTGCTTTTGCGATTTTCTTCGTCTTGTCCCGATATTAAAATGTTTTGACTTAAACTAAAGAATTAATTTAATCATTTTCATGGTACACCTTAAATACCAAGTGGTCCTTATTTTGTTTTGAATACTATCACGATATCCTATAATATACTATTACAATACGACAAAGAAAGAAAAGACATAAAAAACCAGCCAACTGCGAGTCGGACTCGTGGACGAAGAGTTCCGTACCATTATTTATAAAAACGAGCAAAAAATCACTTTTATGTATGGGAGCGGCCTTAAATATTTATTTTATTCTGATTTTAGTATTTGTCGTTATAGCGGCAACAGAAATACATAATCTGTAGAAATTTCAACTGACTACAACGGTTCATGAGATACAGCCTGGTGACAGACGGACGGCCGGACAGACAGACGGACAGCGAAGTCTCAGTAATAGGTTGCCGTTTGACCCTTTGTGTACGGAACCCTAAAAACGCTAATCGAAAGCAAATTAATATAGAGGGCGATGTGACGCGGTGGAACGGCCAAAGGCGGGTGAAACCGCGGGGCACAGCTGGTCTTACAATAAACCATAAGCAGATTAGTTCTTATTAAAACTCCTTTTTTTAACAATCTACTCAGCTCTACAACGTGTAATAAAAATTAAGTACCTAACCTACTTGAAACCATTTTAATTACTTTTATAAACTAATTGCTCAGCTCTCGGGGACTTAATGCTGCAGGTCAAGAAAGTTTAAGCTAAAGGTTGTTTATTTGCTTTATTCAGAAACAGCTTAAGATTTTACTAAGACAGCTTTCTTCGCTAAGTATGACGGGAAAGAAGAATATTTTCTTTAAATTCTTATAAAATAACCTTTTGTCACGCCTGAGATCTCCAAAAGGTTGGGTTAGGACACAGATGTACATAAATATTAACTACTAGCTGTCTGGCGCAACTTCGTTTGCGTCTCATTTTCCCCGTTTTCACAACATTTTTTATTGCTGCTCCACTGCTATTGCTCGTAGCGTGATGATATATAGCCTATAGCCTTCCTCGATAAATGGGCTATCTACCACTGAAAGAATTTTTCAATTCGGACTAGTAGTTTCGGAGCCTCTTGAATGTAAACAAACAATCAAGTCTTTCCTCTTAACAATATTAGTTTTGATAAAAATAAATTTAGACAAGATTATTATTTGAAATCAGAACTAAATCATTTTTGTTATACGAGTAAAGGAAACACTGAGCCAAAATAATACAAAAATATTCAAAAAAATAATTTATTTAATTATCAAAAAAAAATTGCAACTCACTGATTCACTGTTGCAACAAGCAACACATAAAATTTTTCGGTCTAATTTAAAGGCATTTTTTTTCTTTTTCTTCCGCAGCCCTCAACAGATTTAAACGGGACGGCCGCGCTCTGAAGTACCCGTACCTCGCGAATACTGCGTACCGAATATAACAAGATTTCATAAAATCTCCTTTGGAAATAGGTGCCCTATACCAAACTTCAAATCTTATATCTTCACTCTCTCTCTCCTTAATATAGTCAACCAATCTTTGAACGCGTTCCGGATCGAGTGATTCCAAAAATTCCTTTTCTTGTGCAGGACGAAATGTTGCTAAAAATTTGCCTAAATTCTTCAAGACTGTCTTGTTCCTAATTATTTCGTCATTTACTCTTTTCTCGTATAGTTTCCAATTCTTCTTAGATATCAGGTCTCCCCAGTTATTGAACTCTTGCTTCCAGTATTCCTCTTTTGTTTTAAGTTCTCGTAAATAATCAGGGATGTACCGCAGTGGAACAGTTTCGAGGTCAGCTTCTGGTACCTTCGCTTCGTATTCATCTCGATTATTTATC
Organism: Cerastis rubricosa; assembly: GCA_949152445.1. NCBI lineage: Eukaryota > Metazoa > Arthropoda > Insecta > Lepidoptera > Noctuidae > Cerastis > Cerastis rubricosa. Next base: position 11,071,595 of record OX424548.1, on the reverse strand, counting down.
TCGGTCTCTGCATCGACTTTGTCTTTATCAATAACAACTGATTTCCGTTCTCCTTTTACGTATCCTGGTATGTTCCTCGACAGAAGGTTTTCAAATAACTCTTCGAATAGCTGTTCTGATTCGTTTATTTCCAATTCGGAAAAACCCGATGTTATGTCCTCCATATTTGTAAAAAAACTAAGTAAAACGTGCTTTGTAAATGCTAACTTAACTTTGTTGCTTAGTAAGAAGACGCGAACGCTTTCAAATTTGAAAGAAGACTGATTAAAATTACAGATGATGTCATGTTTTATACGATGCGAGGGGCCGGTTTGAGTAAAAGGGATAGCGCTATACGTCTTGTATGACTCTATCCCTTTTTCGCTTTGGGACAATGACATTGAACGTTCCAACTTCCAACGGTCGCAGGTAGAGAAGTATTAATAGTTTACAACTGAGCTTAGCGTGCAATGTGATGATTACTGATAAGCCATTGTACTCTAAGAAAGTAGAAATAGGTTTATTTTATTGCTCAATACCTCGAAAAAGTAAATGTTTGTTTTTTAAATACTCGGTTAGTAGAATTAGTTAACTAATCTTCTGGTGTAATAAATTATGAGTTACTCTTTGTTCCTAGCTTTTACTCTTTGTATCTTAAATCTTACTACGAGAGAATAATAATAATTGTTCCGTCCGGCTTCCATATTTAGAAATAGGTTCATTTTATTGCTCGATATCTACAAAAAAAATGTAAGTATTTGTTTCGGTTAGTAGTAATGTGATTTACAACACATAATCAACTGATCTTAAGGAGTAATGATGACTTAATTACTGTTTTGTTCGTGGCTTTTGCACCTTTTTTTCCTTGTCGTGGGGCTTTCGGGACCGGGATCGCAGTCCCAGATTCCACCTATAGATACAATAATAATTTTTGATACAATATTAGTCTTTTGTGTTTGGACATAGGCCTCCCCCAAGTGTAGCCACGTTGACATTTTGGGGGTTTTGCCATAATCGCCACTCTTGGCAGGCGGGTTGGCGATCGCAGTAGGGTTGTTACAAAGGCACAGAGAACGCTGCTGCCAATTCTCTGGCAAATCCCTTAGTCGCCTCTTACGACACCCACGGGAAGATATCGGATGGTGCTATTCTTTACGTCCGTCACCATTCAGAGCCCGTCTCTTAAGTATTTTAAAAGTGTGTTTCGGTTGTTCCTCCATTAAACTTCTTGCCAATTGGTGAATGATTTTCTATTCTTTTAGGGTCTAGGACATGCTAGCTTCCTCACGATGTTTGAACTTTACCGTTTTGAAAACAGTGGGGGTGATGAAAGGACATTAAGATCTCTACCACAATGACCTTACCACAATGTTGTCCTTTTTAACCCAATGGTTGACTGGTAGAGAATGCCTTGTGGCATTAAGTCCGCCTATGTACCACTATTGTACATGAAGTTTAAATAAATAAATGTCTGCTTGGGTTCGAGCCCACGACTTACCACTCATAAGTCGTTGGACCTGACCACTGAGCCATAGCTGCTCCGCAAAGCAATTCTTTTTTCACCTACATGTACGAATAATGTTTTATTTTGTTGCAGAAACAGGATTGAAAGAAACCCGCCACTAATTCGTAAGTTTTTTAAAACATTTTCAATCTGACTTTAATTTTCAACTTCAACGTACCTAACGCATAAAAACAACATAACGCCCGAAAAATACCGAATTAAAAACAGATTTTGCCAAAATCATTCACCAAACCAACTAAAAACTCCAAATTTCATTACCAATATCCAATTAACAGACCGCTTTACATCTTAATGTAAATAAAAAAATCTTAGAAAAAAATCAAATTCCCATCCCATCAAAAGATCTAAAAACCACAGACTAGAAAAATTCGGCAGTAAACGAACATTTTCAACCAGTTACCGTAATTTATGTGGTTCCCCCAAAAGAATTCCAAATAAAATATTTACAACCTGTCTGTCAGTGAGATCGTAAACGACTGAAATCGGCAAGAAAAACGAAATTAGAAAAGTTCCCGTACACTAGATTAGTAGGAGAAGATTTATAGATTGGTTTTATGTATAGGTAATACCACAAGGATCCCTTTTGGGTCCTTTGCTTTTTATTATTTTTATAAATGACATTGGTACGTGCTTTACCCGTTCCAAAATAATCCTTTACGCTGACGATATGAAAATTTTATGCCCTATATCAGAACTTTCCGACTGTCTTAGTTTACAGCGGGATCTAAACAGTTTTCAAAATTATTGTCTCCCTAATAAACTCGAACTTAATGTCTCTAAATGTTTTGTTAGTACCTACACACGCAAACCACATGCAATCATGTTTCAGTATAAGTTATGTGATACTAATATAAATAGAATAAGTGTTATTAGGGATCTGGGTGTCTCATTTGATTCTAAGTTGCTTTTTGATGCTCATATTGAAAACATTGTTAATAAAGCGTCTAAAGCACTTGGATTCATACTAAGGTTATCAGCTGATTTTAAAAACCTTAAAACTTATAAAATCCTTTATTGTGCTTTTGTCCGCAGCCATTTGGAGTACGCCTCACAAGTGTGGAACCCTAGTTATAATATTTATATAGACAGAATTGAAGGAATTCAGAAGCGGTTCCTACGTTTCTTGCAGTATAAAACTAGGAAATATACTCCCAATTATGGAGCGCGGTGCAAGCGATTTCATATCTTACCACTGTATGAGCGCAGACGCATTGCTGATGTGATATATTTATTTAAAATCGCAAATGGTACTGTAGATTGCCCTGAGCTGTTAGGTAGTTTAGGATTGGTCACACACTGCAAAACGTTTCGCAAACCCAGTTTGTTGCATGTCCCTCATTGTAAGTCCGCGTACAGGCAGAATTCGTTTCTGATACGTGCAAGCAGAAGTTTTAATAAACTCACTAGTGAACATGATTTGGATATTTTCAACACCAGTGTTTCTCGGCTCAAGCATTTATTAGTGGAAAGCTTTTTTACGGATAAGTGTTTTTTTTTGTATCTGAATTGTAGTTTTTAGTTTTTAATTTATATTTTTAGTTTATAGTTTATTGTCTCTCGTAACTTGTTTTAGTAGTTTTAGTAGTTATTTTGTACCTACCTTTTTCTTTTGTTGTTGTTTCTTTTTTGTTTTGTTACTGCGTTTAACTGTGGAAACTTGTAAATGGCCTTCAAATCAGTATTGTTTATGAACGTTGTTTTTATTAGCTGTAAGTTTCCCGAATAGCATAAAATAAAATAGACCTGTATGTGAGTTTGTGTAGTTGCTGTTTTTAAAAGAAAGTTTAGATATAGGAGCTCCAGACCAAATAATAACAGCCACCTGGATCAATATTCAGGTCAATCTGCGCTTGCCTAGGTTGGTCTGTGGATGGGTGACTACCCACTATATACCGAGTTTACTCCATGCCTCGGAAAGCACGTCTAGCCGTTGGCCCCGGCTGTCATTTGTAGATCTTTGGCAGTCGGTAATAAACCAGTGACCCAAAAGTCTGACATCCATTCTTACTAATGGGTATCGTATTACCCAGTTACTGGGTTGTGGAGGTCAGATAGGCAGTAGCTTCATGTAAAATACTGGTACTCAGCTGCATCCGCTTCGACTGGAAGCCGACCCCAAGATAGTTTGGGAAAAGGCTAGGCAGATGATGCATCCATACTAATATTATAAATGCGAAAGTCACTGTGTTTGTTTGTTTGTATGTTTGTTTGTTACCTTTTCACGACTAAACGGCTGATCGGATCTTAATGAAATTTGGCTAGAAGATAGATTTCAACCTGGGGAACGACATAGGCTATATATCATCACGCTACAGCTAGTAATTTATCGTTCTATGGTGTCTACAAATGGTCTCCGAGTAAAAATGGTAGTCTGACGGAAAGACAGACAGACGGATATGACGAGATTATAAGGATTCCGTTTCAACATTTGACTACCTTTAAATCCCAAAACGCAAAGTAACCTTTCTCAAGAAAACACAATGCGCCAGAAAATTCAATAAAACAACGTTTCATACTGCTTATAATCTTTAAATATTCAAAAACATCGCTACACAAAAAACTAAAGAATGTGATATCACACGGCATAGAAATATACCGGGATTATGCGAAAATGGTAGACCATTTCTATATTTGTTTCATTGTTTATATTTATAAAAAGGATTGATAACTATCTGAGGGGATATTTGCAAGAATTTATCGACGATTAGGGACTTTAGCATTCGTTGAATAGCTTTTTACCCGACTGCGGGTTATAATTTCTGGCCTTGTGTATGTAGTTGTAGGTATTCGTCTATTTTCGCAGAACTTCTGAACACTTCCTCATTGGCAAATTAGGTCGGCAACTAATGTGACTCTAAATTCAAGATGGCGCCCTCTAGAGGATATAAAACACAAATAAAAAAAAAGTATGATAGAAGGGATCGGCTTGTGGCTTCACCATAGTTGGTCAGTTTTTCCCTCGCGAGCGTGAAATAACCGCTACCGTTTGTGCAGGCCTCCGCTGGCCGCCAACGAAGTCCCCTGCGCCACCTCTGGCGCGGGTTGTGATTGGCCGGTCGCCCAACATTTACAAATCGTAATGTGGGTAGGCGAGTGAAAAACTTTTTCAACATACCGTCCGAACCGGGAAAAATTTTATAAATTTTATTTTTATTCGGAAGGTACCCGTTGGGTATCCATGGGCACTAGGTGCCTGTGGGTTCGCAGCGGGTGCCCCCCGTGCTGCCCGGTGCAGCTGCACCGTACCGGTTGCGGAGAAGCCTCACCCAACAACTGATGCCAAGCAATATGCCGCCTCCAACCAAATCCAAGGGGGACCGAGCGCCGTCGCTGCCGACTATTCGCAGCCCGACGCCCGGCAGTGCTTCTGATGCTGCTGCTGAAGGCGACGTGGAGCGAAGGAGGGCCTTCCCGGCCTCACCTCCTACACTGCCGCCTCGCAGCAGTCCAGGTACCCATACCACTACTCCGCCATCCGTGCGCACCCCGGCGGTTCCCGTACGGCCGCCGGCGTTTCGCCCAGTGCCTAGCCGCGCGCCCGCTGTTCGTGCCGTCGCTCCCCCCCTACGCTTCGATGCGCAGGCGGACCGAGCGACCGCGACACATGCGGCCCGCCCCGCAAACCCGCGCTCCGCGCGCCCAACCCCGACCGTCGCTGACACCCAGGCTGTGCCGGCCGCGTCGCGCCCTGCCGCGTGCCTAGCCACGCATGCACGGCCCGCCGCCGCCGCACCAAGAGCCGGGCGCACCGCAACACCCGCACTTCACCGCTTGCTGGCAGGCTCAGCCGCCGCGACGCTGGTGACTGCGGGCCCGCTGTCGCCGCCTCCGCCCCGCAACTCGGCCCAGGACTCGCCCGCGCCCATGTCGCCCTGCTACTCAAGCGTGGGCAGCGACATGGACGACGACGACCTAGAGGTAGGTGCACCTGCCTACGACTCATCACCTGACAACTCAGTGGCGTCCGGACACGAGCCTTCGCTCGAGGCCCGTGCCCAGCGCCGCCCACGCAGCTCGGACGGTGACGCCGCCGAAGAGGCGAAGCGTGTCTGCCCCGACTCCCCGCTCCCGCAACGCGATCCGCGTGGCAGGGCCGGAGTCGGCTCGCCTACCTTCGCCGAGGCGGCCCGCCGCCCGCCCACAGGACATACAAAGGGCCAATTATTGATGCCTCCTGCCGCCGCAGCCCCTGCGCAGAGCACGAGCACAGACGCAGCGGCAAAGGCGAAGAAAAGGGACCAGCCACGGTACCCTCCGCTAGTGGTGGAAAGGTTACCCAACTGGGCCTTCCATTTCAAGGCCGTGAGGACCATCCTGGGTCGCCCTCCGAACGCTCGTCCTTATCAGGGCGGGATTAGATTCCTGCCTGAAACAGAGGATGAGTATCGGGTGATCCAGAGATACCTCACCGACCTGGAGAGATCGGAGGGCCTGAGTTGGTTCTCCTACTCGCTACCGGCGGAGCGTAGTGTAAAGGTGGCCATCAGGGGCCTACCAGCGGACACGGACCCTGAGGACATACTTGAGGAGTTGAGGACGCGTGGTTACGAGCCAGAGTACGTCCGTAACATAAAAGCGCGCGGCGGACGACCTGGCTGTCTCTTCCACGCGGTCCTCAAGAGGCAAGTAGACTTTCGTACAATATACGACACCACCGAGCTTCTAAGCATGCGTGGTGTCCGTATCGATGCCTGGCGGAGCAAACAAGGGCCCGCCCAGTGCCACCGGTGCCAGCTGTTTCGACACAGCTCGCACCAGTGCCACCGCCCGCTCGCATGCGTGCGTTGCGGAGACAACCATGCCGCCCGAGACTGCCCACGCCCGAAGACAGAGAAGGCCACCTGCGTGAACTGTGCAGGTGACCATCCAGCGTCTAGCAGCGGGTGCCCCGTGTTCCGGAGAGAGCTCCGGAACAAACGAGCGGGCACTGTCGCCATTTCCCGGCAGCGCCGAGAAACGACGGCCACAGCCACCCAAGTGGAGGCCCATGAGGCCCCTAGTACGTCGCTAATGGCGACAGCGAACGGGCCCTCAAAGGACGAAGTTGCTCCCGCCTCGAGGCGGAGGAAAAATAGGCCACGCGGGGGCAAGAACAAGAGGGGGAAGAAACCCCAACCTCCCGCGTCGCAATCCAGACAGGACCCTGGCCCTGTCCCAGCGCAGGCGTCGACTCAGGCGCCCGTGGCAACCACCATCGTATCGACAGCCACTATTCCCACCGACGCCACTATCGGCGCCGGCAAGAGGAAGGGGAAGAGGGCGAGGAAACCCGCCCCACCCGTAGACAAGATTACAGTCGCCGCTCATCCGATAGCGGCGCCTAGTACCCGCCAGCCGCTAGCCGGCGCCCCAGCGCAACAGCGCCATTCCTCACCAACTAGTGAGTTTACCGCCTGCGCTATCAAACTGCTGCTGGACCTGATAAGGGCCATAAGGCAGGGCCAAGACGCAGAGTTGGTCATTCTTGACGGGCTCGCCCAGCTCCTACAGCTTTACCAGGGCTAGCCCGTTGAGTACAGCTGGATTGCCGCGGCCTTACGAAGAAGGCCGCCCCTCTCCGCCTCCTCCTCAGGTAAGCAATTTACCACCCGGATCAACAGGAGCCGACGTCGCATGGTCGCCCCAGGTATAGTACCCAGGGGCCACTAGCGACTGCCGACTCACGATGGCACACCGCGTCCGCGGCACTACGCCAACCGCAGGAATGCCCGCTTCCTGCCCATGTCGCCCTTCGAGCGACCTGGTGCCTGCGGATGTGACGTAGCCGTCGTCACCCCTGGACTTGACGCACCAGGGTAAGTCGCACCCATCGACACGCGATTTACCCAATCAATAAGACTCCACAAACACAACATACACTCGAAGCGCGTCGTGTTCTAAGTTAATATAGGCATGACGCGCCCGACCAGACACCCATGTGACTCAACATGCATAAATACCTACTCGACGATCGTGCGGCGCGGGCTCGCCTTTCGCTCGCAACATGAGCGGCGTTACACAAGTACATTGCCGCTCAAACACATTCATTACGACCCCTTAGTCCGGAACGTAATCGGCTAGCTCTGAGAGCGCAACGGACGGGGGTCAACATCCTCAGCGGTAGGGTGCGCCACCAAAGTCACCTCTGGCAGGTCTGCATCTGCTGGGCCTCCTCCGGGCAACCGGAGGTCTCACCTGGCGATGTCAAGCCGCCGAGATGGCGTGAAGATAGCGGCGCTCGCTACGGTAAAGTTTCGCCGTAGCTAAGCGCGCAGCGCTCAGCGCCGCTGGCGCCTCCTACCGGACATAATGACAACTACACACTGGCGAGTTGCGCTGTTTACACGCACTCGCCAATTACCACACCTATATGGTACTCCTATGAGGCACCCGTTTTAACGGGTGCATACTGATCTCCGCGGGGAAAGGGCTTGCCCACATCCCGCCCGCCGCGCCCCCATGTCGGGGACGTTGCGATTGCTCGACTGGTATGATAGAAGATTAAATCAGATGAAAGGGCATTTACTACTATAAATTAGGTACAGTCTCCAAAGGACATTTACATGTGTATCTTTAAATAATTTTAAACTGCGTTCAGTTTTATTCTTTTTTTTTTAATAGAACTTTGTTAATAGTTGCCAGTGTTAAAATGAACAAGACAACCAAGATTCAAAATTACAAATCATAACATTATAATCAGACTACTTTGTTCCCACTGCTTGGACACAAGCCCCATCTCATGGGCCCAGCTAGAGTTTCTAAAGAAAAATTAAAATGGATCATTATAACATTCAACAAAAAACTTTTATATCTACACCCCTTTAAAGTCAACATTACGTCTCAACCAGGCCAAGAGAATACCTCCCCTCCATGCGCCATAATGTTTTATAAAAGCAAAGGTATTCTTTTATTATTCCACACAAAGGAAAAAAAAAAGCTCTCGATTGGCTAGTGGCCTCTCCACTTGTTGACACGTTTTTCAGTGCTCCGCGTTTTTAAAACCGCAAACGCTCGGCAGGCCTCCGCTGGCCGCCAGCGAAGTACCCTGCGCCACCTCTGGCGTGAGACGTGATTGGTCGACGTCCCAACTTTTATTAATTCGGTTGAGGGTAGGAGTTCGGAAAAAGTTTAACAAGTACCGCCCGAACCGTTTTATTTTAAATTTTAATTTTTAGAGTTTAATTTTTAATGGAAGGTGCTCGCTGGGCACCCATGGGTACCTAGTACCTGTGGGTTCGCAGCGGGCCACCTCCGCGCTGCCCGGTGCAGCTGCACCGTAGCGGTTGCGGTAGTAGGCCACTCCCAAACGATGCCTAAAAACAATCTGCCATCTAACCCCAAGGGGGTACGGGCACCGTCGCGACCATCAACCGAGGGCGCGTCGCCTGTAACCCCACCCAGTCACTACCCAGAAGTGGAGGAAAGGGAGCCGTCTCGGACCTCACCTCCTTCACCTGCGCCACGGAGAGGACTCAACACTACTCCTCCGTCAGTGCGCGTTCCGGCCGCTCCGATACGGCCACCCGCGTTCCGAAATGTGCCCACCCTGGCCCCGGGCCTTCCTGGGTCCAGCAGCCGCGCGCCCGCTGCTCGCGTCGTCGCCCCCCCCCTGCGTCCAGCGCAGGCGGACCGGGCGACCGCGATGCATGCGCCCCGCGCCGTCAACCCGCGCCCCGCGCGCCCAAATTCCGCCGACACCCAGGCTGTGCCTGTCGTGTCACGCCCTGCCGCGTGCTCATCCACGCACGCACGTACCGCCGCCGCCGCCGCTCCGAGAGCCGGGCGTGCAGCATCGCCCGCACCCCGCCGCTTGCTGGCAGGCCTAGCCGCCGCAGCGTCGACCGCTACGGAGCTGATGTCGCCGCCCCCGCCCCGCAGCGCGGCCAAGGATTCGCCCGCGCCCATGTCGCCATGCTACTCAAGTGTGGGAAGCGACACGGACGATGATGATGAAGAGGTAGGTGCATCCAATACCTATGTCGACTCACCTTACCACTCAGTGGCGACCGAGCACGAGCCCTCGTTTGAGGCCCGCGCCCAGCGCCGCCCACGCAGCTCGGACGACGATGCCGCCGAAGAGGCGAAGCGCGTCTGCCCCGATTCCCCGCTCCCACAGCGCGACCCGCGTGGTAGAGCCGGAGTCGGGTCGCCGACGTTCGCCGCGGCGGCTCGCCGCCCGCCCACCGGACATGATGCCTCACACAGTGTGACGCCACCCGCCGCCACAGCCCCAGCGCAAGGCACGAGCGCAGCAACAGCTGCCAAGGCCAAGCCCAGGGATAAGCCCCGCTACCCTCCGTTGGTGGTGGAGAGGATGCCCAACTGGGCCTTCCATTTTAGGGCCGTGAGGACCATCCTGGGTCACCCTCCGAACGCTCGACCTTTTCAGGGTGGGATTAGATTCCTGCCCGAAACAGAGGACGAGTACAGGGTGATCCAGAGGTACCTCACCGACCTGGAGAGATCGGAGGGCCTAAGTTGGTTCTCCTACTCACTGCCGGCGGAGCGCAGCGTCAAGGTGGCTATCCGAGGGCTGCCGGCGGACACGGACCCGGAGGAAATCCTTGAGGAGTTGAGGGCGCGTGGTTACGAGCCAGAGTACGTCCGTAACATCAAAGCGCGCGGCGGACGACCTGGCTGCCTCTTCCACGCTGTCCTCAAAAGGCAAACAGACTTCCGCACTATCTACGACACCACCGAGCTACTATGCATGCGTGGTGTCCGCGTTGACGCCTGGCGGAGCAAGCAAGGGCCCGCCCAGTGCCACCGGTGCCAGCAGTTTCGACACAGCTCGCACCAGTGTCACCGCCCGCTCGCATGCGTGCGATGCGGAGAAGTCCACGCAGCCCGAGATTGTCCACGCCCAAGGACGGAGAAGGCCACCTGCGTGAACTGTGCAGGTGACCATCCCGCGTCCAGCAGCGGGTGCCCAGTATTCCGGAGAGAGCTCCGGAATAAGCGAGCGGGCACTGTCGCCATTACGCGACAGCGCCGCGAAATGAAGACCACCGCAACACAAGTAGACATCCAAGAGGATCCCAGTACTTCGCTGATGGCGACAGCGAATGGGCCCTCTATCACGCAGCAAGATGCTCCCGCCTCGAGGCGGAGAAAGAAAAGGAAACGCGGGGGGAAGAACAAGAGGGGGAAAAAGCCCCAACCTCCCGCGGTGCAACCCAGACAGGACCCTGGCCCTGTACCAGCGCAGGCGGCCACTCAGGCGCCCGTAACTGCCTCTTCCAATGTCGCTGTCACTACTTCCTCCGACGCCACCACAGGCGCCGGCAAGAAGAAGGGGAAGCGGGCGGGGAAACCCGCCCCACCCACAGACTCCACTATGGCTGCCGCACACCAAGTAGCGGCACCCACCACTTCTCAGCCGCTAGCCGGCGCCCAAGCGCAACAGCGCGATATCATACCGGGGGAAAATTTCACCGCCTGCGCCATCAGCCTACTTCTGGACCTGATTAGGGCCATAAAGGAGGGCCAGGACGCAGAGTTGGTCATCCTCGACGGGCTCACTGAGTTAATGCGGCTCTATCATGCCAGCCCGTCGAGCACCTAGTCTGGATTGCCGCGGCCTACAGAGATAGGCCGCCCCTCTCCGCCCCCTCCTCAAGGTAAGAAATTTCCATTTTTGTACCACCTATCCTGACTGACGGAGCCGGCGTCGCACGAGCGCCCCAGGTAGAACACCGCGGGGTCGCTAGCGACCGCCGACTCACGATGGCACGACACGTCCGCGGCACCACGCCAATTGCAGGAATGCCCGCTCCCTGCCCTCGTCGCCCCTTGTGCGACCTGGTGCCTGCGGATGTGACGTAGCCGTCGTCACTCCCGGATTGACCCACCCGGGTAAGTCGTTACCATCGACACGCGACTTACCCAACCAATAAGACTCCACACGCATAACACACACTCGAAGCGCGTCGTGTTCTAAGTTAATATAGGCATGACGCGCCCGACCAGACACCCATGTGACTAAACATGCACTAATACTCACGCGACGAACGTGCGGCGCGGGCTCGCCATTCGTTCGCTACATGAGCGGCGTTACACAAGTACATTGCCGCTCAAACACATTCATTACGACCCCTTAGTCCGGAACGTAATCGGCTAGCTCTGAGAGCGCAACGGACGGGGGTCAACATCCTTAGCGGTAGGGTGCGCCACCAAAGCCACCTCTGGCAGGCCTGCATCTGCTGGGCCTCCCCCGGGCAACCGGAGGTCTCACCTGGCGATGTCAGGCCGCCGAGATGGCGTGAAGATAGCGGCGCTCGCTACGGTAAAGTTTCGCCGTAGCTAAGCGCGCAGCGCTAAGCGCCGCTGGCGCCTCCTACCGGACATAATGACAACTACACACTGGCGAGTCGCGCTTTTTACACGCACTCGCCAATTTCCTTAGCCTATATTGGCAACCTAATGAGGCACCCGTTTTAACGGGTGCATGCTGACATCCGCGGGGAAAGGGCTTGCCCACATCCCGCCCGCCACGCCCCCATGTCGGGGACGTTGCGATTGCTCGCGAGTATTATTCCACAGTTGTCAGACACAGGTCTGTTCTACCGAGCCTCTTTTGTTTTCTGTATGCCTGGTACTTGAATTATTCAGGCCGGATGACAAGACTTCGCGAAATAATGTCTTGTAAACTAGATAGAGTTCATGATGGTAAATTATGTTTTACAAGTATTATAAAAGGAAAAAAAAACAGTAAATGTTTGGCTGGCTTTGCCCACGTTATGGTCGGAAATTATATCACTAGAACGTTTTACAAGGATAAAGTAACTGCCAAATAGTGAAAACGAAAACAGAACGGCTAAGTGCTGGCACATACAGGATTCCGTAGCACCAAACAATATAATAACAATTTTTTTTTATTGTTACTTATTGCTACCTTATTTTGTATTGATTATTTATGTCTTTTATGACAGCCTCCTGAATTTGATGAGGATGCAAAACAACACCTTGTATAGGGTGACTGGCAGGGCCTTAAAAACACCTTCATAAAGGTTACAGAATTATAAGTGTTACATGTTGAATCGGTAACAGAATCCAATATGTAACAGATATGTATCTGTAACAGATATAAAAGTGTTAACAGTGTTAATAAGTGTAACAGGTAAACGCAGCGTACTAAATCTATAATTGATTATTTCAGTTACACATAATAAAACTGTTTTTAAAACAGTTTTAACAGAAAAACACTTTAAAAAGGTTACAGATTGATTCGGTAACAGTATTGTATCTGTTACATTTAAAAGTGTTTTTCTGTTAAAACTGTTTTAAAAACAGTGTTAAAAACACCTTATTACGGTTACAGTTGAGTTGAGTCCCTGGTGACTGGTAATTAGTGACCGAAACTGACGTGACTCATGTTATCAAACAACTTTGCCAAAGAAACATTTTTTTTACACTCATTCACTTTTATCACATGCTAATAGGCCACAGGCGCGCGCGCGCGAATTTCATACGGCTGTTGTATTATTGTAATAAAAGTGAATGAGTAACAAAGATACATAAGTACATGACATTTTTTGACATACCTAAAACTTCTGAACGGATTTAGATGACATTTGGCGCACAGTTATTTTATTACCTGGATTAACACACAGAATCCTTTAATTCCGGTAATTCCATCCAGTGGAACATTCTAATAAATTCCCGAACTCCAAGAGGCGATGCCGCGGGAATAAGCTAGTAAAAGATAATTATGACCAAAACAATATGCCTCGTAATCATAAACGCTTAAGCCTCAGTAACCGAAAAAACTAGTGGAACTACCTTTACGCTTACTTAACCAAACCAATAATGTCGGTTAGAACAAAGAAAAAAAAACTATAAACGACAAAAAGATTACTTCGGCTTAAGTTACATTTGAACTGATGAAACTAGTTAGTAGGAAAGTTACCACACCAACTATGTTAATCGTTGTTGGAAAAAGGCATTATCTGCGTACCCTTTTCCCAAATATCAGATATAGCTGAATATCTATATTCTATACAAATAAATAAAATTGAAGTGTCTGTTTGTTATGCATTATAATGTATTTACGGTACATATATCAAAATATTTTTTTTACAATTTTTGTCTGTCTGTCTGTCTGTCTCTTTGTTCCGGCTAATCTCTGGAACGGCTGGACCGATTTTGACAGGACTTTCACTGGCAGATAGCTGATGTAATAAGGAGTAACTTAGGTTACTTCTATTTTGGAAAAATTCTAAAATTATTATATAAAAAACGAAATAACTTTTTTTGTTAAATTCCACGCGGACCAAGTCGCGGGCTCAGCTAGTTTTACATGTAATGGAGCGGCAGAGACGCACGGAAAATGCTTGGAAGAGCTACTGGTCCATGAAAGACCTATTCAAGGGATATTTACCCACCCCATTAAAACTCCCCATACTGACATATGGTGCACAGATTTGGTCTTTGACTTACATTCAGAAGTCCAAACTCAAGGTTTGCCAACGGGCAATGAAGCGCAGCATACTTAACGTTAAACTCACCAATCGTATAAGGAATACCAGACTGCGCTCCAGTACCCAAATTGCTGACGTTGCTCATAAAGCTGCCAAACTAAAATGGGAATGAGCAGGCCCTGTCTGCCGGGTGGCCGGCAAATCTGTGGGTCCACATTTCACAAAACTGGAGCCCTGAGACAGCTAGACGGGGTAGCGGCAGACCGAGAAGAAGATGGCGGGACGCCTTGGATGGCTTTCTTGTTAATTGGGGAGAAGAGGCAACAAACAGAGAAAAGTGGAAGGAATTGGCCTTTGCCCAGGAGTGGGACGAATCAGGCTAACTAAAAAAAATGCGTCAAGGTATGGGCATGTGATGAGGAGGGACGAAACGCTTGTGGCTAAAAGAAGGAAGAAAGAGTCAAAGATCTACAAATGACAGCCGGGACTAACGGCTTAACGTGCTTTCCGAGGCAAGGAGGAAACTCGGTATGTAATTATGGTCACGGATCCACGGACCAACCTCGGCAAGCACGGCTTAACCTTAAAGATCGACCCGTGCGGCTATTATTATTTAGGCACGAGCTCCTCAAGAAAGAAAGAGTAATGAATACTAATGTAAAAGAGTGATGAAAACAAATGTAGATGGATGGGGAGGGAGAGGGAGGAAGACCAAGGAAACGATGGATCGTGTGAGGAATTACATGAAAGAAAAAGGAGTATACGATAGCGTGACGGTTGACAAAGGCGAATGGCAGAAAACAACGTGTTGCGGCGACCCCAAGTAACATGGGATAAGAGCAGGAAGATGATGATGATGACATGGAGCGACTGCCAATCTGACCTCCACAACCCAGTAGCTAGGTAACACGATATCGGGGTGGTTCTAAAACTTTCTGGCTTCTCAATGACAGCCAACGGATTAACGCGCTTTCGGAGACACGTAGGGAATTCAGTATTGAATGTGTGTCACCCATCCACAAACCGACCTCAGCAAGCATTGCTTACCCTTAAAAATCCACCCTTGCGGCTGATATAGATTAACCACAAACTCCATTCGCTTAATGCACTCTCTAGGTTTAACAAAAACACAATTAAACCTAAAAAAAAACATTACTTGATTACTTAATTTAATGTTTGTGTACACTTAAATGTGTAAATGTAGTCACGTGTTAAAATTAGCAACCAACTCGTTAATGTTTGCATGCCACCTTTGTGGCGAAATGTGTCATTGCCCTACTATTATTTTTTCCATCTTTTGTGCCACATTTACTGCAAATAAATAATTTTGACTTTGACAAAAAAAAAATCTTTGTTGAAGAATTTTATTTTTAATCAAAAGTTTCTACACCTCTGAAAGCTCATCTCTTAGGAAAACTATGGTCCTATCCCCCATAAACCCAAAAATAAGGACGGTATTTCATAAAAAGGCTCCGACCCCTATTGTACAGGGGCTATTGGGTCGACAGATGCAAGTAATAGTTACTGAGACGCTCTAAGTATATAAATTAGTTCGAAGGGTCAAATGGGACGAGGGACAGATGGGACGATGCCGTAGTCTGGCGGCAGTATTTTGTTTTAATAAAGTTCACAAAATTTACTTACCAAAGTTTCCTTAATCCTTTGTAAGGTACTACTTTTAACTGACGATTATTTTACAATTAGAACGAAAACGTAACTCCACTGCAGGACATTAAAGAATGCAACGTAAAAATAAAATTCAACCAAACATTTGCATCGGAGTTTGCCATTGTTCTTTCTCAGTAGCAGCCTCGTAGTCTGATTTGGGTAATAAGGTCGCATCTCATTAGATGAGATTTAAATCATAACTGGCAAAATGTTGGTGTCATCATCATCATTTCAGCCGAAAGACGTCC
Organism: Cerastis rubricosa; assembly: GCA_949152445.1. Classification (NCBI taxonomy): domain Eukaryota; kingdom Metazoa; phylum Arthropoda; class Insecta; order Lepidoptera; family Noctuidae; genus Cerastis; species Cerastis rubricosa. Next base: position 11,055,777 of record OX424548.1, on the reverse strand, counting down.
ACTGCTGAACATAGGCCTCCCCCAAGTGTCGCCACATTGACATAACTTGGGGGGTTTTGCCATAATCGCCACGCTTGGCAGGCGGGTTGGCGATCGCAGTACGGTTGTTACAAAAGCACAGAGAACGCTGCTGCCCATTCTCTAGCAAGTCCCTTAGTCGCCTCTTACGACACCCACGGGAAGATATGGGATGGTGGTATTCTTTACGTCCGACACCATACAGAATCTAAATGTTGGTGTACCTACTATGAAGTACCTCTGCCGAACCGTTCGCGAATTACAGGCGTGATGTTATACTCTGGACGCTCTTAACTTGCACGTATTTCTACATCGTTCTCACATATTTGTAATTCTCAACATGATTGACGTAACCAAGATTTTGTAACGATATTTTGATTAAAAAGAGTGTCCATGGAGTTTCATGCCCATTCTTCTCCATAGAGATCTACGCTTTGGAATGGGCAACTGCAGTACTTTCACAAATTATGCCTTGTGTCTGTGATTGTGATTCATCATCATTTCAGCCCAAAAGACTTCCACTGCTGGACATACGCCTCCCCTATGTGTCGCCACATTGATATTTTGGGGGGTTTTGCCAAAATCGCCACGCTTGGCAGGCGGGTTGGCGATCGCAGTACGGTTGTTACAAAAGCACAGAGATCGCTGCTGCCCATTTTCTTGCAAATCCCTTAGTCGCCTCTTACGACACCCACGGGAAGATGTGGGATGGTGCTATTCTTTACGTCCGACACCATACAGAGAGGGAGTCTGGGACTGTAGCTTTGCATTTGGTTCTATTTTTTGACTTTCAAAAGTGCCTGTAATGGTCTAATAGAAATAAATGCTTTTGAGTATGAGTTTTGTGCTTTGCATCAGAACTCCAATCAACTACTAAGGTCATTAACATATCACATCCATACATAACCAGCCTTAATTTAAAATATCTTGCAGCCGATTAAAATTAAAGCTTTCCCCATCTGTATGGACGCAGTAATCCGACTATCGCCTTGTTCATGCATTATGAATCCTCGATAATCCTAGAGAGTATAGCGATGGTACCCGCGTGTGAAAATATGATTGATGACTACAAACGAGTGGAAGACTTGTCAGATGCCGTGGAGACGCTTGCGGTAGTTATTTTTAGGATAAAAAGGAAACCATCGGTCGACCACAGTGAGTTTGCTTCAAAAACTAGTAGTTATTTTTTGATATTATTTTATACCCTATCACAATATGACCGTATTTAAACCAAAGGTTGACTGGTAGAGAATGCCTTGTGGCATAAAGTCCATCTATGTACCACTATTGTACATCAAGTTTAAATAAATAAATAAAAATACATAGGGAATTTCAAAGTGGATAATTGAACTGTATTTTTTATTGACATACTACCGAGTTTCCTCCGTGCCTCGGAAAGCAAGTTAAGCCGTTGGTCCCGGCTGTCATATTTTGTAGATATTTGTCAGTCTTTACGTCAGTCTTTAAGTAGTCATAAGCCGAAAGTCTGACATCCAGTCTTACCAAGGGGTATCGCATCAGCCAGTTACTGGGTTGTGGAGGTCAGATAGGCAGCCGCTTGATGTAAAATACTGGTATTCAAATGCATCCTGTTAAACTGGAAACCAAATCATATTTGGGAAAAGACTAGGCTGATGATGATGACCTTCAAGACAGGCATAATAAAAACTTTATCTTTCAGACTCTGAAAATAAACAGTAGAATAATCATATTTCTTCCCGTCTTACCCAAATACTTAAGACGTAACTAAAATAAACGGATACTACACAAGTACACAAAGACAGACGTATTACTTATATACATACATTTAGAGCCCGAGAAACATATCAACACGAACATGTGATGAATAAATGTACGGTGCCGCTATTTAAGACGTCCCTGAGTTATTTCAGGATGAAAGTAATACGAATTTACTAGGTTAGGTTACACTAGGGAGATTTCTACTTTTGGAAAAGTTTATTTTTGGAAGAACTTATTCTTAAATGATAACATCGAATCGCAAATTCTGCAGAACTTCGAGCTTATCAAGAAGTTCTTCAGGGGCGTCGAGAAAACAAACATCAGCTTTTAGTTTGAATGGGCAACTATTCAAAGTATTTCTAAATTAACAATTAATTAGATATTCTATGGAAGATCCTCGGTGCACCTAGCTATTAAAACAAAAAGTAAAGTGCTTGTATCCAAAGTTGAGGCTCTGTATGTTGTCGGACGTAAAGAATAGCACCATCCCATATCTTCCCGTGGGTGTCGTAAGCGGCGACTGGGGGACTTTCCAGAGAATAGGCAGCAGCATTCTCTTTGCTTTTGCAACAACCGTGCTGCGATCGCCAACCCGCCTGCCAAGCGTGGCGATTATGGCAAAACCCCCCAAAATGTCAATATGGCGACACTTGGGGGAGGCCTATGTCCAGCTGTGGACGACTTTTGGGCTGAAATGATGATGATGATCCAAAGTTGAAAATAAAAACATACACTTATTTGGAAATGATAAGAACTAATTTCAGAACGAGCAAGCTACAGTCATAGTTGTCAAAACAATGTAAATAAAACAACGTGAGTGATATGTGAGACACAAAATAAATGAGATGAAAGTATGAATAAACAAGTAGTAGATGCGATCATTTTGCCTGCCTCCGCGATCTCTTGTAAGAAGTGTACCCATTGGTACACCAACATTTAACCAGTTATTTTTGAGTCCCATGTTTTAGGGGGCGAGCCTATTGCCATCAATCGGCCACAAATCAAGACTCCACAGCTGCTACTGTGGAATTCCTTATGGAATAACCCAATAACCCTTTGCCCGACTTTAGAATCGAAGCCAGGTCCTCAAGCACAACAGTCGCGAGACTGACGAGGTATTAATTATTTATCTTGATAGTATTTATAGATTATTTTAATTACACAACAAAATATCAAGCAAAACAATTAGTTTTTTAGCCTCTAAATTATATAACAGCGTTCGAACTACCGCGAATGGTTACTCACTCAGATCGAACCTGTCCCCATGCTGTCCTCCCCCAGCGACGACCTAAGCCGAGGCTCGTACCCCACAGGGGGTGCCCTTAGCGTGTAGTCGCTTAGTTTGTAAGTTTTTATGCCCTGCCTGGAGGCCTTAGTCTTAAGGCACCCACAGGATAGTCCGGTTATGCAGATGACAACCCCATAGGTTGAACTGCAAGATGCCATTCACAAAAAATAGCATATGTTTACGTATATTCCTAATCGTTGAAACAAAGGCCGGACGCATTCAACTCCCGCGCGGGGTACGCCCCTATTTGACCAGACCTTTAGTTCTAGGACACTGTAAGATCTATTGCTTCATAATTTATTATTTTCCCACGACATTTATTTTATCTTGCTTATTACTTCGTAATTTATACAGCTTTAGACTATTTTTCTGACCCTGAGGACCAGAATATTAATGTAGCGACCTACAAAAAGCAACTTACAACAAAAAGTACTACAGCGCCATCTATGACATGACGAAAGAACTATAACATCAATTGCCTACATCGCGCAAGCAAAGTTTACATCGACTTAAGACTATATAGAGAAACCCGACAACAACTGTTGGGCAGTTGCCCGCCAGACATAACACCTGTCTGGCCGGAGGATCCTCCCTTAACTACGGGGATGAGGAACTTTATACCCTGTTCCTCATACACCTAAATTAATAAAAGTAGATATAATACTTATGTGTGAAGCGTCCAAGGTAGATTTAGAAGTTTCATAAGAAAGCTCTAAGCCAAAGAAGCGTTAGAGCTTTCTTATGAACTTATAAATCTAGCTCTCGAGACCCGGTGGCCTACCATGACATCATAAAACATTATTGTTCCATTTCTTTTCCAGAGTGAAAAAGAGACAGAGGTATACAGGTCGTCTAGCTCCATCTCTTTCCCACTCTGGAATAGAAATGGAACAAATGCGTCATGGTACGGACACTGGTCTTTAAAGTTTAATTTATTTTATCATTTGTCTTGGAGTTTTGCATACTTGACCTTATTTTCTTGTGCCTGGATGATGGCAAAAGGTTCGCTCCTTATTACATGGGACTTAAATATAACTGGTAAAATGTGAGTGTACTTTAAGTGTAATTAAGTGAATCATGGTTTTCAATAAAGCGTTTCCTATTAATGTTGAAGTCTGTTTCCAAATTTTTGGAAATGTAAATAATCCATAAGTACCTATTAAGTATCTTATATATAAAATTCTCGTGACACTATGTTAGTTGCCACACTCCTCCGAAACGGCTGAACCGATTTGAATGAAATCTTGTGTGCATATCGGGTAGGTCTGAGAATCGGCCAACATCTATTTTTTATACCCATAAAAAAAAAACACGCGAACGAAGTCGCAGGCAGTAGCTAGTCCAAACTAATATTATAAAGAGGAAAGATTTGATTGTTTGTTTGTTTGCATTGAATAGGCTCCGAAACTACTGATCCGATTTGAAAAATTCTTTCAGTGTTGGATAGCCCATTTATCGAGGAAGGCTATAGGCTATAAATCATCACGATACGACCAATAGGAGTGGAGCAGCAATGAAAAATGTTGCGAAAATGAGGAAAATGTGACGCAAACGAAGTTGCGCCGGACAGCTAGTAATATTTTAGAGAGGTATTTAGTCCCATGTAAAAGGAGGCGAGCCTATTGCCATCAACCGAACACAAATCCAGGCTACTTAAAAAATCCTGATTGAAAAACTCAATAACACTTTGCCCTACCTGGGATTGGGAATTTAACAGAAGACCTCATACTGAGCAGTCCTGCTTGTGACCTCTAGACCAGTGTTTCCCAAACATGATTCTGCCATGGCCCGGTAAATGTCACACGGGCCGGCCTTAGTGACCCACTCAATACTTTAAAACCTCTTCCCCCGCTGAAAAATAGATTGGTATCGCCTATTTTGTGCGAAAGGAGCAATTTTTTCTCAGGTGGACTGCTAGAAAATGTTTAAGGCATTAAGCCCGTCTATAAAGGGTGTAAAACACCTCATAACGAAGCCGAAAGGCACTGGTTCTCCCTGTCATTGCAATCATTTTTTTGTTCTACACCATACCTGGGCACCTTCTAGTTACGGAGATATTAGGGGTTAAAGTTCCAACTTTTTGACAAGTATGATACAAGTTTTTAACGTTAGATTTTTACTTTAAACACCTCCACGACCCCCGTACTATTCAATCCGTCCATCAGCACAATGTTTTGAGTGCGTTACATTGAGTTCTACCACGAAACATGATTTTACCCCCCCCCCCCCCCCAAAAGTCGTTTCCCAGCAATAATTTTTGCGTAAAGTTACTTAGTTTCATGTACAGAATGCTTGGTTGACGGCTTCGTGATGAGGTGATTTACACCCCGTATACAGTTTTTTACTTGTGCATTAAGTTTTAATAAATAAATTAATATTTTTTTAAACAAGGCAGAAGTGCTGATACCTGGTATTTTATTTTGATGGACCGGTACCGGGTCGCAACCCACCAATTGGGAAACGCTGATCTAGACCAAAGATGCTTCTTATAATTCAAAATTTATTTCGGCTTCCCTGGAACTTCAACATCGAAGCATAGTTCCGAAGATTTCACATCGGCATTATTAAAGTTACTCAAAACACCCAAGGTAGGTATGTTATTGATAAGTTTGTGATCTTCAAACGGCCATTGAATACCTGTATGGCAATTTCGTGGAATGGAACCATTTCATTTCGTTTACCGTCCGTTGCCATAGCAACAGTTGCCATGACAACTATTCTGAGGAGTTCGATTGGTTTATTGGTTACCGTACTACTAGCATAAGCTCGCGGTTCAGCCTGCATTTTTGTTCGGTAATTGTCCCTAGGGATAAAAAGTATTCAATGCACTATTCCAGAGTATATATTATCAATCCTTGTGCCTAATTTAATCCAGATCCATTCAGTAGTTTTTGCCTGAAAGACTAACAAACATCCAAACATTCATACATCGTCACAAACTTTCGCATTTATATTATTCATTATCATCATCATCATCAGCCCAAAAGACGTCCACTGCTGGATATGGATATGCCTCCCCCAAGTGCTGCCACATTGACATTTTGGGGGGTTTTGCCATAATCGCCACGCTTGGCAGGCGGGTTGGCGATCGTAGTACGGTTATTACAAAAGCACAGAGAACGCTGCTGCCCATTCTCTGGCAAGTCCCTTAGTCGCCTCTTACGACACCCACGGGAAAATTATTAGTCTAAACTATAATAATATAATAATATTATAAAGAGGAATATTTGTATGTTTGTTTGTTTGCATTGAATAGGCTCCGAAACTACTGATCCGATTTGAAAAATTCTTTCAGTGTTATATAGCCCATTTATCGAGGAAGGCTATAGGCTATATATCACCACGCTACGACCAACAGGAGTGGAGCAGCAATGAAAAATGTTGCGAAAACGGGGAAAAAGTGACGCAAACGAAGTTGCGCCGGACAGCTAGTAGATTATATTATTAGTAGGATTTATTTATTTTATAATTTATGTACCAACACACAACAGCGAACTTGGGAACATTATAACATAGCTTAGAGTACAAAGATACCTACAGCCAATTTCAAATGAAATTTCCACCAGCAGGCCTACAAAGGAAAAAAGATATGTAAACTGGGGGGTTATAATGACATCATAAAGCATTTTTTTCTTATTCTAGAGTGCGAAAGAGATGGCGCTAGACGACCTGTATAGCTCCGTCTCTTTCCCACTCTGGAATAAGAATGAAACAATAATGTTTTAACAACAACAACATACATTTATTTTTAATACAGTTGCTCAAAAAGTGGCGTATTGCAGGGACGTATAGCGTTCGGGATGTGAGCTATTACACACTCGAGCTTTTTCTTTACCTTTTCCGAACTCGTGCGTTCTTTTTCCCAACTGTCAAAATAATGTCTATTAAAAAGAAAAAAAACCAACCACGGAGTTTTTACCAAAAAAAAATCAAAGAAGTTTTTATGATTCATGCAAATATTTCTAAAAAGAAGCTACTAATTTGTTTCAATATTAGATTTAATGAGTTGATTTCATTTCATTTTCATTTCATATCAATAAAAAAATTCTACTGAAGACTTGGCTGTAGTTCCCTTTGCCTACCCAGAATGGGTAAAGAAAACAAAGTATATAAAAAAAATAGTATATTTCATTACGAGTGTGGAAAGCCTGTCATTGCCAAGAGTTCCGACAAATGTCTACCCGAGCCGAGGCGCAGCCGAAGGTCACCGCCGTGTCCTCGTAGCGGCGATTGGCGGCGGCGACCTCTCGCGTCCGGCCCTGGTTCAATCCATGGTCCGGAGCGAGAGGGAATGGGAAGCCGTCGCCTCCTTCTGCGAAGCAGTCATGCTAGCGAAGGAGGTGGCGGAACGTGAGAGGGAGAGAACCTCACGTCCCAGCCGCCGCGGGAGACGCCCCGGGCGTCGGGGGGCAACCAGTGGCCCCCGGCCACCGTAGGCGCGGGCCTGTGGACGGTGAGTAATGGGCTAGCTCACCGTCCGTCCGTCTTATGACGACAGACCGTGCCGACGGCGCGTTCGTGTTCCACGCGCGCCTCAAGGAGATGTCAGCAAATCGGAAGGGGTCCGAGAGGGCCGATGCCTGCCAGGGCTGCGGGTTGTTCGAAAGAGATACCGTGCCCCTGGAACGCAAAGGGCTAAGAAGGAACATGGATGGGTTTTAGTCAGTCAAGTCTGACACTCCCTTCCGCTCCGCCCAGAGCGGAAGAAGTCATTTGATGATTTCCCATCCTAAAAAAAAAAAATAAAAAAAAAAAAAAAAAAAAAAAAAAAGGCGCAGCCGAAGGTGAGGGTTGACAGTCGGAACAAGTTGCAATGACGGTTCCGCACGTGTACTGAACAACTATTTTTAATACAGTTGCGAAAAAATGAAGCAATTTAATAAAGAACATTTTTGGAAAATGGCGCCAACCGTAAAAGAATATAGGCAGAGATTTTTTTTGTTTTCTTCACCCATTCTGGGTAGGCAAAGGGAACTATGCCGATACAGCCAAGTCTTCAGTATTTTTTTTTATTGATATGAAATGAAATTTAATGAGATGAAATGAAATGAAACCTAACCTAACTCATTGAATCAAATCATTAAATCTGATATTGAAACAAATAAGTAGCATCTTTTTAGAAATATTTGCATGAATCATAAAAACTTCTATAATTTTTTTTAGTAAAAACTTCGTGGTTGGTTTTTTTCTTTTTAATAGACATTATTTCGACATTGGGAAAAAGAACGCACGAGTTCGGAAAAGGTAAAGAAAAAGCTCGAGTGTGTAATAGCCCACATCCCGAACCCTATACGTCCCTGCAATACGCCACTTTTTGAGCAACTGTATTAAAAAATACAATTTGTGTTAGTAAATAAAACCTTCAAACTACAATGTTACCGCAAATAAATAATAAATGTAATAATAAATGTTAATGTAACCGCACAGTGACGTAGTCGTCATTGTGCGTTTTATGACGTCATGGTAGGCTGCCAGTAGTGTGTGACAACAGGAAGAGAATAACGTGTAGTATCAATATCTTAACCAAAATATTAAATACGTACGTACACGACGCAAAACGGTTACCACATCTAAATTAGGTACGTTATGCTGAACGCCCGGTGCAAAGAAATTTTCCATCGGTAATTAAGAAAAAACATATAATTATGTTCCATTAATTTTGACCGTTTAGGCCGTTGTACTTTTGTAGAAAAAAGCTGTTTTTTTAGTAACCGATGAAAAAAAAAAAAGTTGTGCTGTATTTGTTTTTTATTAGTGATTAAGCAGTGTTGTTTTGGCGAATGTGAGTACCAATACAATCCATGTCAGGTTTAATGATACAAAACAAACAGAACCTATATATTAAGACTGTGCTTATACAATTAAAAAAAAATAGAAACAGCTATCATACCTACTCATATAAAACAGCGGCAAAATTGCTGCTTAAATTCTGAAATTTCTACCAGCATACATTTACCTACATACTTTTTCAATATTTACCTTCAGTTCCACAAGCAAAAAAAGAAAAGATATTATCTCTGTTTCTGACAATTATAAACTCATCATATAACTTTACACAAGAAATGATTCATGAATGTTTTTGCAAAATTTTATACTTTACTAGCTGGGGCCCGCGACTTTCGTTCCCGTGAAATTATTACAATAAAAATATTAATTTCCTTTTTGAATCGAATTTTGTTGACAATTTCAAGAGATTTTTGTCAGAGAACCCTAAATCTTTTTCGAATATTAAAGTAGGCTAAGTTATAACATCAGCTATCTGCTAGCAAAAAGTCCTGTGAAAATCGGTCCAGCCGTCTCGGAGATTAGTCGGAACAAGCAGACAGACAGCCAACATTAAATAATACGTACTCTTTGTTTTAAGTAGGTACTGTATAAATTTTTATATGTATTCAGTAAAAAGTTGTTATTTTGAAATCACAAACAGAAACTTCAATTATAATTATTTTATAGATTTTGGTACTGCATAAATGTTTTCTTTGTCAAATCAAAAGTGCCCACTTTGATATTCAGACGGTGGAGAGGGTTGGTTCGTTACGATTCTGACCTTTTCGACAAATCTTGAAATAGATTCGACGGAACCCTTTTTCAGGTACAGGTTTTTGAGGAATATGGATGACATTTTAGCAGATTGGTCTCTAGGTAATTGCATGGTTTGTTTAGTGGTCACAATCGCGACTGCTGCGCGAATGAAGACTGGAAACGTCATGAGGAATAATAATTACGCAGTATTCTTCTTCTTAGCGTGTCGATGGCAATCTAAATTGTGTCGGCCCAGAACTGAGCCAGTAGTTTGGCGCCCTCTGTAGCGTCCATCAGTTCCTGTAATGAACAAACAGCAGTGCACGCAGGACACGTTATTTAGTGCCGCGGCCGCATCGTTTGTGGAACAGCACCACATTTACACTCCAGGGCAGTCGTTAAGCAGTTTAATCTCATCATCATCATTTCAGCCGAAAGACATACACTGCTGGACATAGGCCTCCCCCAATAAGGGGGGGTTTTGCCATAATCGCCACGCTTGGCAGGCGGGTTGGCGATCGCAGTCCGGTTGTTACAAAAGCACAGAGAACGCTGCTGCCCATTCTCTGACAAGTCCCTTAGTCGCCTCTTACGACACCTACGGGAAGATATGGGATGGTACTATTCTTTACGTCCGACACCAGACAGAACAACAGTTTAATCTATTGTCGTATTATCAGTGCCACCCTGTATAATTGTAATCACGTTCTCGAAAACGACTCCAACGATTACGGAAGAGAAAAATCGATCTGCGAGTAGCTAGGTCTCATATCTGAGAAAATTCGTTTCGTGTATTTTCACCCGAGCAGGGCTCGTTCCCTATGTTTATCATAACTGCTGCTATTTTTGCTTGATTATTTACTTTATAAATAATCAAGTGCTTACAAGAGAAACGTAGACAAGACGTAGGGCCTTAGAAGTCTCCTTAACCTAATTTTACTCCGTAACATTTTTAACTCAAACGCTGCTTGAAATAAAAGGCTCTATTTTATATTATTATATTATTCAAAAGAAACTTATACTAAGTCAAAGATTAAGTACATACCTTTGACCTTCCTCTATTCTATAAAAGTAAAGTTATTTGCTTGCGACTTAGATAAAGTAGGTACCTGTTATTTTTATCTGTTAAAACAGAATACTTAAGTACCTACACCGGTTTTCTTTGTCTAGTTATTTCTAAATATTTCTTCTCGGGAAAAGGGTTATGTAGATTTGCACAAGCTTCATTATTTTGTTCTGTATTTACCTTTGTTTTTTGGTGGTTGCACTGCTAAGCATGGGAAGTTGAGTTCGATTCTTTGATTTATTCCGTTCCAATACCACAACGCCTCAAGGCGATCTCAGCAAATCGGAAGGGCTCCACGAGGGCCGATGCCTGCCAGGGCTGCGGGACTTTTCAAAGAAGATACCGTGGCCCTGGAACACAAAGGGCTAAGAAGGAACATGGATGGGTTTAAGTCAGTACAAGTCTGACACTCCCTTCCGCTCCACCTAGAGCGGGTGGGGTTATTTGATGATTTCCAATTATAAAAAGAAAGCCCGCGAAGCTTGTGAGGATGGCTATTTGTTACTCTAACACGCAAAAACTCCTGAGCGAATTTCGATGTAATTTTGCACACAGATAGTTTATGACCTGGATTAACACATTGGATTCACTGGATTAACATTTTAATCTCGGTACTACGATCGACGAAGACTGTTTAATGATTCTCATTCATGTGTATGTCTATGTGTCATTAAGGGACTGAAAGCATCTTACGAATAAATTAAAAATACTCTTCATTCAATATAAACGATTTTCTCTATGCATCTCCATTTTTTGCAACGTTGCATGTCGGGTATCGAGAAAAGAAAAGAAATCACTGGGATATGACGTGCATGCATCGTCATCATCATCATCAGCCTGTACTCGTCGACTGCTGGACATAGGCCTCTCCCATGACACGCCGCTGAGCACGATCCTCGGCCGCTCTCATCTAGCTCTTGCCAGCCGCCTTGCGAAGATCATCGCTCCACCGAGTCTGAGGATATACTTAATGACAAAAATTTACAATAAACGTACAAATATGATATATATTAATATACATACAATTACAACCTAATATACATACATTTGCATAACAAATATTTATAAGTGTTTTTAAGTAACACCTTTGTGAGAGAGCCCCTTATTTACTGGTACGTAGAATTCTATTATTTTCTTTTACATGAGATTATGGACTCAATGCTAGCGCCATTAAAAATCTTTATTGTCACTTCAAGACAATTTTTTAAACTCATTAGTCCTTTCTTAGTAAGATTTGATTTACTTTTGCCGCAAGAAAAAAACAAAAGACGAATTAATATTTGGAAGGAACGATTCTTAGGGGCGCGGGCGGTGCGCTTTGATGAGTCACATCTAAAACTGTAACAAAATATTTGTCGGAAATGTAAAAGCTGCCCGTTATCACTTCTGCTAAGGATAACACGATTTCTGTTAGAACTTTTATTATTTAAATGCACTAATCTTACAAGTCTCTTAAAAGGTATATATTTACGTAAAAAGATTGCTTCTATCATGCGCAGGGTACGTGAGAGCGGCAATGACATTCTGAAGGTCATTAGTGAAAAGTCGTGCTGCACTGTTATGGCGCATTGGGTACGTGTACATTACATCATTACCCGGTGCGTCAGGTAAGTGCAGCACTTCGATTGTTACTAAAATTATGGTTAATCATCATCATCATCATTTCAGCCGAAAGACGTCCAATGCTGGACATAAGCCTCCCCCAACGCCACATTGACATAAGGGGGGGTTTTGCCATAATCGCCACGCTTGGCAGGCGGGTTGGCGATCGCAGTACGGTTGTTACAAAAGCACAGAGAACGCTGCTGCCCATTCTCTGACAAGTCCCTTAGTCGCCTCTTACGACACCCACAGGAAGATATGGGATGGTGCTATTCTTTACTTCGGACACCATACAGAAATGTTTAATAAGTAGTGTGTATTACTAACATCATATGAGTCTGAAATAAAAATAAAGTTCTGAAATAAAGAATTTTTATTTTCAGTTTGTCATTGTACCTTATTTCTTGCAAAAGCTAATTCATAAGTGTAACAAAAACCGCTCACTATTCGCATTTGAATGACGTGAATGTCCAGGATAGACTGTGACTTACAATTAGTAGTAGGTCGGTAGGTCGTAATTTTAAACCCAGACAACACAACGCCACAGCTCTCAAGAAGGCGTACAAAAAAAATAGGAATGAATCAAAATGTAACGTTTTCACATGTAACATACCAACCCGCACTGGGCCCGCGTCGTCTCATAGAGAGGAGGTTTGTTCAGCAGTGAGAACATTCATCATCATCATCGGCCTATAATGTCCCCCTGCTGGGACACAGGCCTACTCTCTATGTGAGGAAGTGGGCTGTAATCCACCACGCGGCCCAGTGCGGATTGGTACATGTCACATGTCTTCGAATTTTTAGTTCTAGGACTTGCCGGTTTCCTCACGATGTTTTCTTTCAACGTTTTTGAGGGCAGCGGTCATGAAATAAATTACACAAATAATGCGCCTGCCTGGGTTCGAACCCACGGCTTACTGCTCGTAAGTCGGAGCTGCCACCACTGGGCCACCGCTGCTCTGTGAGAACATTCAAGATAAGCTAATTTCTAAGTTAGAACTTCCACGTTAGCTCAGTCCCGGCTGTTATTTGTAGATCTTTGACAGTCTTCACAAATCACAGGTAGTCAGTGACTTGAAGTTTGATAACCAGTCATACCAAAGGGGTATCGTATTACCCAGAACTGTGTTGTGAAGACCTGATAGGCGGTCATCATCATCATTTCAGCCGAAAGACGTCCACTGCTGGACATAGGCCTCCCCCACATTGACATAAGGGGGGGGGGGTTGCCATAACCGCCACGCTTGGCAGGCGGGTTGGCGATCGCAGTACGGTTGTTACAAAAGCACAGAGAACGCTGCTGCCCATTCTCTGGCAAGTCCCTTAGTCGCCTCTTACGACACCCACGGGAAGATATGGGATGGCGCTATTCTCTAAGTCCAACACCATACAGAACCGGCGGATAGGCGGTCGCTCCATGTAAAATACTGGTATTCAGCTGCATTCGGTTAGACTGGAAGCCGAACCCAACAAAGTTGGGAAAAGGCTTGGCTATAATGATGAAGATAGAGCTTCCACAAACGTGTATTTTGTTTATTTTTAATTGTAACTCTTCCTGGTAAAAACAAATCATTACTGTTCCAAAAATAACCTTTCGCGAAATAATATGAAAACGGCAGTTAATTAAAAGCCGGTCTACACGGAAAAGTAACAAAAAAATCTGTCTCTTCCGAGGTTTTTGTTTGTGAAACCGTGTTTGTGTTCCTTTGTGTTCTGCTTTCCGTTTACGGAGCTTTTTTCGTGGCCCGAAGACTTGGCCTGAACGTGCAGAGTAAACGTAACGTAAAATCGAACAATTATTAACTCTAAAATCTAAACTAATATTAGGTCTTTACCTATGAAATTGCCGTTTTGTTTGAAAAAAGTTAAAGTATTTTTTTTTCGAACTTATTTATTTCTTTTATTCAAAGTAATCACCCCTGCAATCAATGCATCTTTGCCAACGCTGTGGCAGTTTATGGATGCCCTTCTTGAAAAAATCAGCTGGACGGGAGACAACAAACTCTTCAAAGGCGTTTTGTACTGCCTCTCGGGAATTGAATTTTTTTCCCGCTAAAAAGTTGTCCAAATTTTGGAAAAAGTAATAGTCGGAAGGCGCAAGATCTGGTGAGTATGGCGGATGAGGGAGAGCTTCCAAACCCAACTCATGCAGCTTAGAGACGGTCTGTTGTGCAGTATGGGGCCGCGCGTTGTCGTGAAGTAGCAGTGGAGACGACCGATTGACCAAAGCTGGTTGCAGACGTGCGAGTTTCGCCATCATTGTGGTCAGTTCTTCAATGTACACATCTGCAGTAATGCTCTCGTCGTTTTGTAAAAAGCTATGATGAATCACACCAGCACTAGACCACCAAACTGTGACCATCACCTTTCTAGGGGTCATTTTTCGTTTTGCACATTGCTTTGGTACCGAACCAGGATCTAACCAACTTGCTGAGCGCTTTCGATTGTCAAAAAGAATCCATTTTTCGTCGCACGTAACAATTCGGTTCAAAATTCCTTCATTTCTGTGCCTGTTAAGCAGCGCAAGGCAAGTCTCGACGCGTACGTTGCGCTGGCGATCGTTAAGTTCGTGGGGCACCCATCTATCAAGCTTTTTTATCTTGCCAATCTGTCGCAAATGGACCAATATTGTTTTAATGCTAACATCAAAAGCTGCTGCCAGCTCAGCTGTAGATTGAGTTTCATCAGCTTCAACAATCACCTTTAATTCATCATTGTTGACCAAAGTTTCCGGACGACCACGAGGTTCATTTTTCAAGTCAAAATTCCCAGAACGGAACCGAGCAAACCAATAACGGGTTGTGCGTTCGTTTGTACAGTTCTCTCCGTAAACGTCGTTGATGTTACGGGTCGTTTGTGCCGCGTTGGTGCCACGACGGAACTCATATTCCATAATTACACGAAATTTCAAAGTATCCATCATGAGGAAAAATGTTGAAATGTAATGAAAATACAACGCTAATCAATAAACAAAAGACTGATTTTGTAAATAGAATGTCATATTTTTAAAACAAAATTAATTTGAATTTAGAACTCATAGCCAATCAAAACTTTTTTTTGTTTGAAAAAGTCTGTACTGCAATACGGCAATTTCATAGGTAAAGACCTATTATTATAAAGAGGAAAGATTAGATTGTTTGTTTTTTTTGTTTGCATTGAATAGGCTCCGAAACTACTGGTCCGATTTGAAAAATTCTTTCAGTGTTATATAGCTTATTTATCGAGGAAGGTATCGGATATTTTCGAACCCTGTAAAGTAATTACTTGAGTAAAAGCCAGTATTTAATATAGAATTTATTATGTAGTTTAGTAATTGCCCGAAGTTAGAACTGTTAAAAGCTACAACTGATGAGTTTTTGTGTGTTGTTGAGCTTTGCTTCCTTTAACGGTTCTTAATTCGTTTAAATTCTATTGCAAAATATGTGCATACATAATACTTAAACTCAAGTAATTACTTTAAATTGCCTAAAGATACGGGTGTTAGAGTATAAAAGCTTGCCAACGAGGCAGTCTAGCTTTGCAACCTCTACTGAAAATGTAAAATACATGGCGCATCGTACGCGGTCAAGGGCTTGATTTTATACACCATTGTAAATGCATAACAATAACATGAGTTTTAACTGTACTTAGTTTGTAAGCCCTGGCTGGGGGCCTTAAATTCATTTGAGGTCACCACAGGATTGCCCGGTTGAGCAGAAATAACCTTAGCAGGTTGATCTGCGTGTGGCCATGTCAAAAAAAACGAATATAAAAAAAAAACAATAACATGAGTGTTGTTATTTCCTTTTAGCTATTAATAGAAATTATGCATTAGTAATTAACTCACCGTTATTACCGTCAATAAATACGATAGTAGTTAAAGAACATTAGGTACATTCTAATTTCACTCCTGGCAAAGCAAGGTTTTCTAAACTAATATTATAAAGAGGAAAGATTTGATTGTTTGTTTGCATTGAATAGGCTCCGAAACTACTGGTCCGATTTGAAAAATTCTTTCAGTGGTATATAGCCCATTTATCGAGGAAGGCTATAGGCTATATATCATCACGCTACTACGACCAATAGGAGTGGAGCAGCAATGCAAAAAGTTGCGAAAACGGGGAAAAAATGACGCAAACGAAGTTGCGCCGGACAGCTAGTACTAAATACTATCCTATAGCATTTAGGTTCAAAATGTGATAACATGTACTAAGGGTTTTTTTACGACACAATTTTTTTTCAATCTGCTGTTCGATATATTTTTGGGATTATTACCGCTGTCCACCCCCTGCTTGTCCACCCCACGTGGACTCGGTCACAACTTTTAGCAATAATTCCCACTGGCCCCGGCTGGCCAGTGGGAATTATTGCTAAAAGTATCGTAAGTATCGAATCGTTATTAAAATAACCGTGTACGTTTTACTTTTGTACGAAACCGCTGTTTCTTTTGACGTGACAACGTCTAATAAATCGATGAACGCCGGCCGCACGCACGAAAAAGCATGACTCATTGTAACGTTACGCTCGACAATAGTAGCGAGAGCGCTGCACGAGCGAGTGAAAGGCACGATCGGCTTGAGCGTTCGGCTTGCTATTCATAAAAGTATGCAGTCATTTCATCAATGTTTTGTTATGAAGATTTTTTTTTTTTAATCTTTATTTATTTAGAGGTTTTTACCTTAGAAAGGTACGTCAGCCTTATCATATAGGGAGTTAGTGATGCAGCAACCATTTCATAAATCAGTTTCGCTTCTCCCGAATTAGGTGTAGATAGTATTCTAATGAAAGCCCCAACATCATACATATTCACTTTTAATTCTCTCATCACTATCTCCCTTTCTATCCTGTTCCTTTTACATTCCACCAGCAAATGTTGGACATCTTCGACTAAATTACACACTTGGCAATTAGGGGAATCTACTTTTTTCATGGCCGCTCACAATGGGCCTCATCAGAAGGCTCAAAGTAACCCAAAGGGCAATGGAGAGAGCTATGCTCGGAGTTTCCTTGCGTGATCAAATCAGAAATGAGGACATCCGCAAGAGAACCAAGGTTACCGACGTAGCCCGAAGAATTGCCAGACTTAAGTGGCAGTGGGCAGGGCACATTGCTCGCAGAACAGATGGCCGATGGGGCCGAAAAGTTCTGGAATGGCGACCGCGAACCGGGAGACGATGCGTTGGAAGGCCTCCCACTAGGTGGACCGATGACCTGGTGAAGGTTTCGGGGATCCGCTGGATGCGAGTCGCAAGGGACCGATCAATGTGGCGACACTTGGGGGAGGCCTATGTCCAGCAGTGGATGACTTTCGGCTGAAATGATGATGATGATGACTTTTTTCATAAGGTATCCAAATTTCCTGGATGGAAAATGACCAGAACGTAATCTATGTGCCATAACAACATACGACCTCTTTGTATGACTTTCAGTCAGTCAGTTCTTTCTTTGTTGACTTTCTTTTGTTATGAAGTTGTCACGTTAAACTATCGTCCGTAAACCGACTTTACAGACAACCAATTTTTTTTTAATAACCGATGTAAAAATTCAAGCTTTTGTTGTACTGAATACGTGTTAACAATTTTCGCGTCTGCGTCTCTCCCACCTTGTATATTTTTACTTTTAAACTGAAACCTCAAAGTTTATTCCATATCCTATAAATACCAAGTTATATCAGCCCGCGCACTGCGCACAAGTTAACGTAATTACCCTGTTATGTGTTTACCGACTCTTTGACGGTTAAAGGGGTAAACCTATTACCATCTCTTGGTGCTTTTTGACGTGGCTGATACAATTTCTCTTGTGAAGCTATTTTGTTCAGGTATTCTAAAGGTGAATGTGTGGGTGGATGTGAGAAAATGGCGTCCTTTTGGTAAAGTGGAGGTTTTTGTTTCTTTATTTTTGATATTCTCTTCTTCTTATATATAAAATTCTCATGTCACGGTGTTTGTTACCAAGCTCCTTCGTAATGGCTAAACCGGTTTGTATGAAATTTTGTGTGCATATCGGGTAGGTCTGAGAATCGGCCAACATCTATTTTTCATACCCCTAAAACCCATCAAAATTTCCACGCGAACGAAGTCGCGGGCAGCAGTAATGTAATGTATGGGGCAGCTGATATTTGCTATATTGAGTCTTGTAAAGATGATTTTAATTCTGTAAACACATGTGTATTTCGGCCGCTAATCATATTTTGTTCCACGTACATTCTGACACAGACCGACAAATTGAAAAAAGCGTAATGAAATTTGAGTTCCGTGGGCTGTCCGGGCAAAATTCCATCGCCATATTTTGAGTGGCTATGTTAAATTGTTATACAGCCTCACTAATATAGCCTTGGAACCGACCCAACATACTTAGGAAAGGTCTAGACATAATTCCAGACCTCTATTAGCCTGGAAGTGATACAGTCTTACAGTAAGCTATGTAATATTAATATTTTGGGTAAGCTAATAATGTAGGGTTTCCGGAGGGCTACGTTGTAACCCTAAATGGGGTTAAATTAGAAATTTTCGGAAGTGCTAGCTAATGCAATTGAATTTTGTATTTAAATCTATATAATCTAGTTATTTGTTCTCTAATCTAATCTAGTTTTTTCTCTCTTCATCTTTAACAAACTTTGTCTACAGTAATACCTACTCTACTACATCTCTTTTTTTAATATGTTCTTTCGCAGGGATGATTTCTTTAGAAATAAGCATTACCTTTGTACCTATTTTCTGTTCCTTTCTTCTTCTCCGTATTAAGTGTTAAATAAATAATTAAAACAATATATAAAATTCTCATGTCGCGGTGTTTGTTACTAAACTCCTCCGAAACGGCTGAACCGATTTGTTTAAAATTTTGTGTGCATATCGGGTAGTTCTGAGAATCGGCCGACATCTATTTTTCATACCCCTAAAAGACATCAAAATTTCTACGCGAACGAAGTCGCGGGCAGCAGTAAGTAATTTATAAATTTAACTAAGAGTGACATAACGCCTGTCCTGTAATCCCCGACCCGAAAAGTAAAGCAGAGGTGTACCTCTCGTTTACTATTACCTTGTTTTTACCAGTTTAATAGAATAGGGGGGCAGCCTATTCATATGAACGGCCTACAAATACTAACTCCGAGCCAGATATAGTGTGCAGCTCACCATTTTTTTTTTTTTTAGAATGCGACTTGCTTGAGCGACTTGCCCTCAGACTTGACTGACTAAAACCTATCCATGTTCCTTCTTAGCCCTTTGTGTTCCAGGGCCACGGTATCTCTTTCGAACAACCAGCAGCCCTGGCAGGCATCGGCCCTCTCGGACCCCTTCCGATTTGCTGACATCTCCTTGAGGCGCGCGTGGAACACGAACGCGCCGTCGGCACGGTCTGTCGTCATAAGACGGACGGACGGTGTGCTAGCCCATTACTCACCGTTCACAGGCCCGCGTCTACGGTGACCGGAGGCCACTGGTTGCCCTGCGACGCCCGGGGCGTCTCCCGCGGGGGCTGGGACGTGAGGTTCTCTCCCTCTCACGTTCCGCCACCTCCTTCGCTAGCATGACTGCTTCGCAGAAGGAGGCGACGGCTTCCCATTCCCTCTCGCTCCGGACCATGGATAGAACCAGGGCCGGACGCGAAAGGTCGCCGCCGCCAATAGCGGGGCAGAGCTCCACAGTGTGCTCCACCGTGTCATCCGGCCTATCCTCGCAGTGGTAACACCCGGGCGTTTCCTCCCGCCCGATTCGGTGCAGGAACCTCCCGAAACAACCGTGTCCTGTGAGGACCTGCGTCAGGCGGAAGGTGAGGGCGCCGTGGCGCCTCTCCAGCCACTCCTCAAAGAGGGGACTTATCGCCACTATTGTGGCGTGCCCTGCACGGGGTTGCGACAGTCGCTCTCTCCATGTCGCCATGAGATCGCGCCGGAGGTCTGTCCGCTGAGCGACAATTTGCCGCGGCAGCGGAGTTTTCCCCCAGCATAGTGTCTCCGCGCGCCATTCGTGCAGGCACGCGAGGACTATCGCCTCCAGATCCCATGGCGGCAATCCGGCCAAGAGGCTCGCCGCCTCGCCGCAGATCAGTGTGCAGCTCACCTTACCTTATGTTTGTAACTGCACACACTAATTATGGGCATTATTGCATGAATCGTTGAATGGGGAAGCCCGTTAAAAGCTAAATGTAGATGGCACGACTATAGCTGGGTCTCAATCTGACCAATGAGGTCGAGCGAATTTGAAATATAAAATGACATAACCGGATTTTCAACCAATGACGATGCATTGAACCAGCTATGCTAGCGCCATTAGTTCCGCAGTTTCCATTCCCATTGAACAGTTCTCTTTTATTCTGCCTACATCACTCTAATACACAGTTACTGAGTAATGACTAATGGAAAAACCCAATAAAACTTTGCCAGATCTAGGAATCGGAGACAAGAGCTCATTATGCTCATCATTCGCGCGACCAGCAACCAGGCAGCTAGCTTGTTATTAAATAGCATCAGCACAAATTCGTTTTTGGGGATGTTCATTTAATTTCGAAACTCAATTTTTAAACCCTCTTCCATGTTGTCCAATTTGTGCGTAAGTAGATTATATCCATGTTCATCAAATACGGTAACGATTTTAAAAGTAATAAAATTGTAGGAATGGCCCAGGTGATGTTCGTTTTTCTGACGAATCTTTTGGTCAATGTCACTCTGGCAACTAGTCTTAACAAAGGGGTATCGTCATCATCATCATTTCAGCCGAAGAACGTCCACTGCTGGACATAGGCCTCCCCCAAGTTTCGCCTCATTAACATTACATGGGGGGTTTAGCCATAATCGCCACGCTTGGCAGGCGGATTGACGATCGCAGTACGGTTGTTACTAAAGCAGAGAGAACGCTGCTGCCCATTCTCCGGCAAGTCCATTAGTCGCCTCTTACGACACCCACGGGAAGATATGGGATGGTGCTATTCTTTACGTCCGACGCCATACAGGGGTACCGTACCCAGCAACTGGGTTGTGGTGGTCAGACAGGCAGTCGCGCCACTTTTACTGGCACACCGGTGCATAAGATCAGATTGGAAGCCGACGCTAACTTAGTTGGGTTAGGCCTAGGTTAGGCTTTTATGATCATATTTCAATCATGAAATATCAGGGAACAGTAAGACTTGCATTGCTCTCAAAACGCTGAAGGAAATATTAGAAAAGTTATGACACTTCACGCTAGTAGAAACTCATGTAAAAAATGATCTACCTAGAAAGGAGGTGAGTTACGAGTTTGAAACTAATATAGGTGTATGGAAGAAGAAGTTATGCAGCGCCGACCCCAAATAAATTGGGATAAGGGGAGGGGAATGATGATGATGATACTGTCCAGAGATTGAGGTCTAATAATATTTAGAACTTCTTGATTAGATAGGCATCTAGATCTAAGGGGAAGTACAAGTATTACGTAAGCAGGTTTTTTGCAATTATTAACCCACTTCTTACCGTACCCTCTTACCCCTCCTCTCCCATGCTTACGTAAACATTGGTACAATTGATTGATTCATGAGCAGCAGTTTAAGTGACAGACAAGTGAATAGCGCGCGGTTTTTCCCCTACTTAGTTCTAAGCGAGTACCTAAACGTATTCATTATTTGTAGGAATCCCCGAAAATGCATTTTGTTTTCAAACATAGACAATGTGTGGGTTGCCATATGCAAAGCAAAGACCCCCCCCCCCGCCCTCTTCAGGTAGTGCTTACCTACTACCTGAACGGTCCTTAATGAGAAAATTTTGTAGGGAAAAAAACTATATTTTCAGCATAGTATTTCACCTGGACAGTTTCTACTCCTGGGCAAAGGTGTTCGGCGTCTTCTCGCTAATTTATGAGCTAGCCATCTATGGCATCTCACCATCTTCTCCACGGTCTGCTGCGACCCCGTCTAACTGCCTCACAGTTCCAGTCTTGCGATCAGTAGCGTAGCGTGCCTTGGCGGTGCCCCGTATAAAATTTTGTTTGGGAGCCCTTATGAAGGGTAAAGATTTCTAAGAAAAGAAAAAAAAAATTTTTGCTTAAAAGTAAAAGAAATATTTATTCATCATAATTATCTATCTAAACAATTCAAATTAAATATTAAGTACACTCTCTTTCCCTTTTTTTATTCGGCAAACTGATTTATTAAATCATTAGTTAAGTCACTTTAGTTTTTATTAATTTTTGCTTACGCACGCCCCCCCCCACCCCACGCGGCCCGGGGGCCCCGTATAATTGATACGGCGGTAGCTACGCCCCTGCTTGTGATGTACAGCCACACAGATGTGCCAGTATCCGGCAGACAAGACCTAATAAGTAGGTAAATACTAAAAGCAAATATTAGAAAGGGTAGAATTTTATTCTTGGAACCCAATTAAAAATCGTGTTAAAAGCTACATTAATATTCAAGTAGATTACCTTTATTTACGCTGCTTTTTGCTCTAAGTGGATTTATTCAGGTTGGTACAGACAGCGTCAGTATGTGCTAAACCCTTAACACTCCGGCCGAGGAGGCCAGTGGGGTAACTATTTAATAGAGCTATGTGTACCTACTTCATGTGTCTAACGGCTTACCTACTTATTAATAATAATGACTGTTCTAAAAAAAAGGGAACACATTCAATCAATTCCGATAGTCGTAAGAGTGAAAGACTATAGAATAGCTTTAGACTGCGACTTCACTCGCGTAAGGGTCTGAAATCCACTGGAACGTATTAAATACAGCTAAAGTGATAATGAAGCTTCCCATTGGTGAAAGCATTAACAAAATCGGATAAGTCGTTTCGAAGATTACACCCTACGTCCATACATACAAAAACACAAGTTATACAAGCTGTTGTTTTGCATCCTCGTCAAATTCAAGGAGGTTACTATGCTAATGATTCTCGACCCGAATCAGTATCAAAATGGGTAGGTAATTCTTTTTTCTTATTTATGTAAATTGGTAAGTGTGAACCACTCGTGATTTAAACGCGGCCCGACTAATCCTCGCCCTATAACCACGATTTTCGACGTACAAACAATCTCAAACGTTTATTCGAAAATTTCTAAATCCCTAAACCACGTTAAGGGGGTTATTCTGAAATACTGACACATTTAAAAAACAAAAAAGCAGTGTTTTTCTCTGGATTTGTGCCCGTTTGACGGCAATGGGCTCACCCCTTATTACATGGGAATTAACATAACTGGCGACATGTGGGTGCACTATTAGGTACACCTCTGCCTAAGCTTTATGGGATAACAGGCGTGATGTTATGTTATGTATAATGTATGTTATTATATTCTCTTCATGAAGCTGTAAAGATTTACTTCACAAACAAATGAGTACAAGAAGTGTAGAAAAGGTTTCAAGTGACCTTCACAATACCTCTTCACTCATAAAAGAAGCAATTGAACATCATCATCATTTCAGCCCACAAAACGTCCACTGCTGGACATATCCCAATTGTCGCCACATTGACATTTTGGGGGGTTTTGCCATAATTGCCACGCTTTGCAAGCGGGTTGGCGATCGCAGTACGGTTGTTACAAAAGCACAGAGAACGCTGCTGCCCATTGCCCTCTGGCAAATCCCTTAGTCGCCTCTTACGACACCCACGGGAAGATATGGGATGGTGCTATTCTTTACGTCCGACACCATACAGAGCATTAAACTCTTATGTAAATAAAAATAATCACAGTCGAAACAAGAAAACTTGTAAAAAAGTTTGTAAACAAAATGTATCCACCCGTATAAAACTTTGGTACATTTTTTGAGTTCTGTCTACAAAATGGTAGCTTTATAAATCCACTGAAGTTTGCGAACAGCTGTGACGGGCACTGATTCGGTTTTAGAAACCATTAGAAACATGAGTTATCTTAAATTGTAAAAATAAACTTCGTAGAGCTTTCGAAAAAAAAAACAATTAAAAAGTAATTTCCGGCTGATTTGACAGTAACCGCCATTAGGCTGAGGTTTTATAATTAAAAAAAAAATACAGCCATGTTGGTTGGGTGCAATAATCCGCAAACTTTTTGTGCTCAAGTTACATCTAGGAAATCGGAAAAAAATTAAGGTACCCACCAGAAATCTATTGCGTATTGCAACTGTTTAAGTAAGTATGTCTCTCCCGTCTCTTTATTTAACCCCCGACCAAAAAAGAGGGGTGTTATTAACTTTAAGGCATCGTCCAAACCAAACGTATTAACCGCCGCCGACTGTGAGTTAGCTCACTGTATAAAGATATGCGTATAGTCGGTTTGATGTGCACGAAAAGTTTAATGCATATTATACCACTATTATTACATTAAATAATCTCGATTACAGTATTATCTAACAATAAAACAAAATTAATTGCGTTAAAAAATATTACTAAATCAGCAATTATTAATTTAAACCCAAAAGAGTAATAACAATAATGGCCCAGCATTATAAAAAGTGTTATATCAACAAAAATTAGCAAAACGAAAATGTAATAAAGGACATTAACATTTTTATATTAGAATCGTTTTTGATAATTGAGCGTTACAATAAAATGGGAACTATATTTCTTGTCACCAAAATTTATATTTGTCATCAAAGTTGTATCACCTAGTAAATAGATCTATCGCCACGAAATATTTGCGTTCTCAGATAAACAAAAAGTGTTCCCAGGTATGAATTATCAAATAAATGTTGATACATGTGTAAAATAAGAGATGGATTACCAATAAAATTGTAGTGCATTAGATGAATATAAACTTCGTTCTTATAATAATAGTTTTATTACTTAAATAATAGCTTTGTGCTCGGAATGGTAGATCTGTCACCAAATAAATAGATCAGTTCCTTATTTCTATGAAGAAATGCTTTATACGAGACATTGGGCACACCGACTCGGACAGGTTAGGTTCGAAGAGGATGGCGGGGTCTAGTGAGCGAGCGGAGCGAGCGAACTAAGACCCCGACATCCCCTTCGTGTTAGGTTACTGTAAACCCTGCAGACAGAAATAGGAGCCCCGCATAGCGGGGCTACGTCGACAACGCCTTAGTTTGGACCTGTGGTTTGGAGTTTTTATGTAAACATTTTTACATTGTTTGATGATTCAATTTTCGTGACACTTTTATTATTTTTAAACGTAATAAAATTACTTGATGATTGATATTATTTCCAAGTAATTCTTAATTAATATTTACGTGCGTTTTGATATTATTTGATGATTCAATTTAGGTGACAGATCTACTATTTTGGTAACAAATATTATTTATTAGGTCAATGAAAATGCATTTATTAGGGTATTGATAAAATCATACCCCAATAAAATGGCGCTTAATGTTTTTATGATGGACTCGAGGTGAGGATCAGTAGGTGTCATCATAAATAATTAATTATAATCTGTAGCAAAACATTACTTTTAAACTTAAAATTTCAAAACGTAGATTTGGATTGGAACGTTACGTACTGTCCCTTTCAGTTTTTTTCTAAACACCAACTTGACAACTGACACTGACACACTCTGACACTTCAAAAATTCAAAATATTGATCACTCAAACAAATCTCGGAAAAAATACAGATTGAGTACAAAGACAGTTGAGCGTATCTAAATACCAACATAGACACGACAGAAATAAGTAAACAAATGGAGTACCAAACCTAGGAAAGATAACTAAAGACAGGATAACAACAAACGGGTAAGTTAAAATTTGGAGTCTAAACTAGTGATGAAGAAATAACCACAAAACATCAAACACCAATAATTTCCGTGTTATATTGTTCAGATTTCCGGCAGCGTCGCCACCTCTTCCACTCAGAAGGAGCCGCGTCCGGTACCTTGGGGTACTGGGCTACCAAAGGCTTTAGCTCACCACGCCACTTCTTCCACTCGTAGAAAGAGCCGCGTCCTTGGAGTACTGGACTACCAAGAGCTTTAGCTCACCAATGGAAGTTATCTTGTGCCGAATTCCATCAGGACCCTCTATGAAGATAACCCCATCTTGGGGCCAACACGAGCGCATGCTGAAGAGTTCACTTGCTTTGCGAAACACAAGATTGCCTGGTCCTAATTCTAATCAAGAACTCCTTTGCAGACATAGTGGAGCCTTTCATGCGTGTCTTTGTCTTTCAAACCGATAAATTCACATGATTTCCGATGACTGGCAAACTAACCATGAGCCAGGGACTGTGTTGATCCTTGCAGAGACCCCCAATCCGTGACAGGCTTTAATAGAAGGTGCTGAGATGTTAGGTTAGGTAAGCCGGGCTGTTGCCACACTTAACCTCTTTATTGGGCCATTGTACGTATGAAAAATCAACTTGTTACTCCAACCATCCCAGGTCCTCCCAGAAAGCTAGCAGCATTTTCAAGCTGCTGCAGGCTTACTGTGCTGCGATGTTATTGCGTGCTAGCTTGGATTTCAAAACATCCAAAGATAAGAGCCGCCAGTCCTTATCTGATTCAGCAAGCCCTTATAAAGCCAAGGCTTTCCACCGGAGCATAAGCCGTCTTTTTATACAAGAATACAAGCTCCTGAAAACCACAAAACTCTTCAGCTATCATTGCCACTGAATCTTTGGCAGGCCCGGCTCAATGTATTTCAGCCTCAAGCTCACCCATCTTCCTCAAAAAGATTTCCGCAGGGTTTTCTGTGCAGCCAGGACTCTGTACTGTAAATAGTGAGATTATGTGTTCTGAACTGCTTATAAAACTTGTATAATGGTGTAGTTGAACAGCAGGTATTGGCAGGTAATATATTATACAGACCAGTTTGACCAAGTAGGTATTGCACTTTTGTAGGAAACAGCATATTTTTTTGTTGTGTACTGATGAATGATGGACTGAGTATGTGGTCACTGTTTGTGCATTGGAGTCTCTTCCACATTCTATGATAAGTTCATATGTCACACAAATGTGCCACGAACATGCTAATTATATGTAAAACTGTTGTAAACTCAAAGCCAAGGCTTTCCACCGGAGCATAAGCCGTCTTTTTATACAAGAATACAAGCTCCTGAAAACCACAAAACTCTTCAGCTATCATTGCCACTGAATCTTTGGCAGGCCCGGCTCAATGTATTTCAGCCTCAAGCTCACCCATCTTCCTCAAAAAGATTTCCTCCAAGGTTTTCTGTGCAGCCAGGACTCTGTACTGTAAATAGTGAGATTTTGTGTTCTGAAGTGCTTATAAAACTTGTATAATGGTGTAGTTGAACAGCAGGTATTGGTAGGTAATATATTATACAGACCAGTTTGACCAAGTAGGTATTGCACTTTCGTAGGAAACAGCATTTTTTTTTTGTGTACTGATGAATGATGGACTGAGTATGTGGTCACTGTTTGTGCGTTGGTGTCTCTTCCACACTCTATGACAAGTACATATGTCACATAAATGTGCCACGAACATGCTAATTATATAACTGTTGTAAACTCATTTCTGATCTAAACTTTACATCTTCTATATAAACGTCTATTCTATACATACAAATAAATAAAATTGTAGTGTCTGTTTGTTATATTAAAATAACCGCTTTTTACTACATGCATATGAATGTAAATATATATGGTACATATACCAAAATAACATTTTTACAATTTTTGTCTGTCTGTTTGTTCTGGCTAATCTCTGGAACGGCTGGACCGATTTTGACGGGTCTTTCACCGGCAGATAGCTGGTGTAATAAGGAGTAACTTAGGGTACTTCTATTTTATAAAAAATCTAATTTTATTATTAAAATAATAAAAATAAAAATGCAAAAACAAAAACTAAACTAAATAACTTTTTTGTTAAATTCTACGCGGAAGAAGTCGCGGGCACAGCTAGTCAATTAATAAAAAACCGGCCAAGTGCGACTGGAACTCGCACACGAAGGGTTCCGTACCATTATTTATAAAAACGAACAAAAATATCACTTTTTTGTATGGGAGCCGCCCTTAAATATTTATTTTATTCTGTTTTTAGTATTTGTTGTTATAGCATCAACAAAAATACATAATCTGTGGAAATTTCAACTGGCTAACTATCACCGCTCATGAGATACAGCCTGGTGACGGACGGACGGACAGCAAAGTCTCAGTAATAGGGTCCCGTTTGACACTTTGAGTACGGAAACCTAATAAAAATGGTGTACTTATTCACATCTAACCTAAACATGATTTAGTCATTCGTCTAATGATTGCAAATGTGACTGCAGAGAATGAGGTCCTGTTTCGATTGCCATGTTGGACAACATGTTAATGCGTTTTGCCATCAGGATTTTCAGTAGCAGCTAAGGACTCCGGGTTTGTATCCGGTTGATAGGAATAAGCTTGCTGCCTAATACATGGCTCTTCAATATAACTATGGGGAAATCATCATCATCATCGTATAATCCCACTGCTGGGACACAGGCCTCCTCTTAATGAGAGGGAGTGGGCTTTAATCCACCACGCGGGCCCTGTGCGGGTTGGTAGATGTCACATATCTTCCAATTTTTAGTTCTAGGATTCTAGGTCATGCCGGTTTCCTCACCATGTTTTCCTTCACTGTTTTTTAGAGCAGCGGTGATGAAAATAAATTACACAAAGTAATGCGCCTGCCTGGGTTCGAACCTACGACTTACTGCTCGTAAGTCGGGGCTGCCACCACTAGGCCACTGCTGCTCTAGTAAAAAACATGGGTGTACTACTAGGGACTTCTGCCTAACCCTGTTTACAGGCGTGATGTTATGTGTGAGAAAAAACAAATGTTTGGTGTCAATGACCTCAGATAGACCTATTTCATAAATTATGACCAGACGTCGGAATTAGGAAGAGTTATTTTTGTACTTGCATCGAGATGTTGATATTAATATGGATATAATCCCCATGCGTTCCCATAAATTGTGTAAAAGTAAATAACTTTAATAATAACTTCTTTATTTAATAAATCACGGCATTTTTCTGCTCTTTAAAATTAATCTCGGGATTTGAGGCATATCCACTTTATTCTTTGGCTCTATGAAATCAGTGTAAGTACACAAAATAACTCTACCTAATTCCGACCTCTGATTATGACCATAGAAAATCACATAGAAAATCCGACTTATCATTTGTTTGATAAGTATGTCAAGATATAATTTATTATTTGACTAGTTGCTGCTCGCGACTTCGTTCGCGTGGATATTTTGATGGGTTTTAGGGGTATAAAAAATAGAAGTTGCCTGATTCTCAGACCTACCCCATAAGCACACAAAATTTCATACAAATCGGTTCAGCCGTTTCGGAGGAGTTTGGTAACAAACACCGCGACACGAGAATTTAATATATTTATTTTTATATAATTATATTTTATATATTAGAAGATGACCTTTTTGGGAGTCAAGAACGGCAGGCTATTTGAAATGTCAGTTCAAAAATGTTTAATTCTTTTGCTGGTTCTTTGTTTTTATACATATCCAATTATGAGTGTAGCTACTTGAATCTGACCCTTTGTTAATACCTAACAAATTACAGGTCTTACATTTCAAGTGTAATAATATAAAATCCAAATCAATAATATTCAAGATTAGCAAATCATATAATGATTCATTAACAATGATCTACATAAGGTAGGTAACCTAAATTACAGTCACACAGTTCAATATTTTAACAACACAAAATCGACAATCTTATTTCACATGATAAACCTACTTATACATCTGCAATACGTGACGGTCTAATTCTAAATTCTCCATACCTAGCACAGACTGCATAAATTATATAAAAAGTGTGAGTAAAGTCTATTTTAGGGCCGTGAACGGAATCCTCATTTAACATTTCAAGTATTATATTATCATTACTTTCATTCTCCTTGATTCGAGTAACTAGGGTTTCGACGCGTTCCGGATCCAGGGATTGCGAAAAATAATTCAGGTCATCCGAATTCCGTACGAACAATATTCTCATTTGGTCCAAATTCTTCAACATTATCTTGTGTTTCCGAATCTCGTCTTGCAACTGTTTCGCGCATGATCTCCAATTTTTCAAAGAAATAATGTCGTGCCATTTACGATATTCCTTCCCCCAATAGACCTTTTTGATTCTAAGGTCTCGAACATAATCAGGTATGTATCTGAGCGCGAACTTTTCGAGTTCAACATCTGGTATTTTCTTTGAGAGGACGCATCTGAAGAATTTCTCGTGTTTGACGTCGTATTCCAAGTCCGCGTAATCGGCTGATATAAACTCCGTGTCCATGCTATTTTAACTTTTTAGTAACAGACTTCGTAAATGCTATGTTGACTTCAATAATTAGCAAACCAATCTTCTTCTTAGCGTGTCGATGGCAATCTAAATTGTGTCGGCACTAATGGGTTGCAAGAAAGGAACCTCCCCGATCGACGTATCTACTACTGAGTATCACTATACGTCCGGCGGACCCTGGGCAGTCACCGAGTCCCACACTGACTGGCTTATCCTTCCACCACGATGGCAATAGCAAACCGATCACTACGAAGGTCTAGAGGAGACTGTTTAAAACATGTGGTTGTCATATTTAATAAGCTACAAGGAGCCGCATTTCGAGAAATGGATGACTCTATTCGTCCAGTATCAATCCGTCTCTTACGCCAAAGGACAATGGTATTCACAGTTCGGAAAGCCGTTTATCAACTGGTTTTAAAAATAATAATAGTAAACAAAAAACTGAATACGGGATTCAACTTAGAGTGCCATATAAATACCCATTGTCATCTAATTGGATATTAGTTCATTTTCTTTCAGAATACCTAGAAAAACAATAATATTTGATTGGTGTGAACCTTACCTACCTAAATATTTGTGTTAAATCTCTAAGCAACTATAAAACAGTTTTGTAATAATTACTAATATTTTAATGCTTTCGCAAAACTGTGTCCGACACCATAACACGGGCTTACGAATTTAAATTAAAAAATAAAACTTTTAAATTAGGAACAAGGACAATTTTATCATGGCAGTAAGTACGCTCCCGTAAATTATTTCAGCTAGTTTTTAATAAACCTGAACTTTTGTCCTGCGTTTTAAATGTTAGTTTCTGTAAATGTATATTTATTTTTACATCATTAATTATTTTAAATTAGCTTTGATGTTCTCTTATTTTTTTTCTCAGAAGTTTACACACTCATTTTTACTTCTCTGTTAAGTACATATTTTGTATTACTTTTTTAGTTTTTAGTGGTAGTTTTTAGGTTTCAGTAGTACATCAAAAGTAGGTCTCTGGTCTCCACACTATGGTTCCCTGTGTGGATTTCATCATGTTTATCGGCGCAACTACAACAATTCGTCTAGAAAAACCTAGAATAACTAAGTTTAATCATTTAATTGTCCTAAAAATTAGTTTAAAAACCATAAGTTGATTACTTTGAATTTATTACGATGTAAAATGAATGTCATCATTGTAATTTCAATACTTAACCTAAAATTAAACGTGCACGTACGTCGAGCCCTATAAATACGGCCGCACTGTAGGCGATCGAGGCAGTCTTGCTTGAGCCGCCGAACTGTACGGATCTATGTAAATAAGTTGTTACGCTGTCGGTTGAATAAACGAGTCATACAGTGTACTTGTGGTGTTTTACTTGGAAGATCGAAGATGAGTGATCACCCTGAACATAGACAGTGACGTCAGCTATGCTGGCGTCACGCTTTTTAAAAACTGAACGGAGACATCTTCTCCGTCATCAGAAGTGGGATCGCAAGAGATTCCTACTCAAGCCACTTCCTCATCAGCTCGTTTACCACCTGAGCAACTGGAACCAGCCAACATTCGGCGTCAGGAGCCTGGACTGGTCTCCAATACATCAATGGAAGCCATGAATCAATCAAGACCGCATACATACCCTGATCAAGGAATGCGGATGGACGGAATACCACCACAATTCCTTATGCAGATGATGGAAATGATGCAGAGAATGTCAGAGCGTTTGTGTGCTCCGCCTACCGAATCAATAATAAGGATCAAAGGCATTTACCTGCCATCTTTCGACCCGGATACCCATGTCGGAGTACGTGAGTGGTGTCAACATATTGATAGTGGCCATTGAGGCATATAAGTTGAGTGATTTCGACGTTCGTATGAAATTCTGCAGTCTGCTGAAGGGATGTGCGAAAATGTGGATCGATGATTGGATGGTGACCAGTAGTACCTGGGAAGAGTTACGAAAGAACATCATCACCACATTTGAACCTGAGAACAGATACTCCCGAGACATTGTTATGTACAGGGTGAAAATAATTCATCAGAATAAAACCGTAAGTAACTTAATTCAAATATTCTAAATATCCCTCAGATAACTCTACGAGAACCTCCGAGAACTCTACGAGAACCTCCGAGAACTCTACGAGAACCTCCGAGAACTCTACGAGAACCTCCGAGAACCCTTTAATAAAATCTCCGAGAACCTACTAACCTTATCAGAATCGATATTCTCAAAAGACAAAACAACGCAAGTTGTTTACAGATGTACTACTCAGAGGAAGTTTTGTTTCTATTCTTTCAGGTCTACGAGAATCCACAAAAATCGACGAGAACCAACGAGGCTGGTGCAGAGCGCGCACCGCCTGTCAGTATGGCCGTATCGGCGCAACTACAACAATTCGTCTAGAAAAACCTAGAATAACTAAGTTTAATCATTTAATTGTCCTAAAAATTAGTTTAAAAACCATAAGTTGATTACTTTGAATTTATTACGATGTAAAATGAATGTCATCATTGTAATTTCAATACTTAACCTAAAATTAAACGTGCACGTACGTCGAGCCCTATAAATACGGCCGCACTGTAGGCGATCGAGGCAGTCTTGCTTGAGCCGCCGAACTGTACGGATCTATGTAAATAAGTTGTTACGCTGTCGGTTGAATAAACGAGTCATACAGTGTACTTGTGGTGTTTTACTTGGAAGATCGAAGATGAGTGATCACCCTGAACATAGACAGTGACGTCAGCTATGCTGGCGTCACGCTTTTTAAAAACTGAACGGAGACATCTTCTCCGTCATGTTTAATAAATAACCAGTCTTTAATGATTCCACTGTTGGAAAACAGGCCTCTCTACGAGTACGAAATCCACCTCACCGGCCCAGTGCGGGTTTGGTAGATCATGCATGCCACATGAGATGATCTCATGTCACATGTGTTCGTATTGTCGGTTCTAGGACATGCATGCATGGGTTTCCTCACCATATTTTCGTTTGTTGTTTTGGGAGAAGTGGTCATGCATGAAATAAATTGCTTACATAAAGTAAAGTGCACGGGAAAAGAGCACATGGGAGGAATTAGGCTAGACCTTTGCCCATCAGTTGGACAGTACTGGCTAATAAAAAAGTGCCAGCTAGGGTTTGAACCTACTTCCTACAACTCAAAAGCCAGCGTCGATACCACTGGGCCATCATTCCTCCTCGATTATTTTCAAATTCAATTGCCGTCGCTAAGTTTTCATCTCAAAGTCTACAGGGTGATGTTAAAAGGGTTTCGTACTCAGTCTAAAATAAATTGCTCTAATTGAAATCAAATAAGGCTTAAAGTTAAAGCGTTAAGTGGTACCTATATAATTTGGTTAGTCAATTTTAGTTGAACGATTTTAAACTTTCAAATTGTGTTAAGAGGGGAAGACAAGTGCTCAATCTAAATATTGGTAATTAAATCACAATGAAGGTTTATATCTTGTTATCTACAACTGTTTATGTGGATAAGATAATACAAACTAAAATTCACCAAATCAGTAAAAAGACCAACTGTAGCAATTCTTGGAAAAATCCTAAAATAGAAAAGAAATGGACAGAAATCTTAAAAATATGCTAACACCGTCTAGCTAATGGTTTCTTAGATGATGATGATGATGATGATGATGATGATGATGATGATGATGATGATGAGATGAGAATGTTGAGATGGTTGAGTGGAGTGACTAAAATGGATAAAGTTAGAAATGAGTTTAAAAGAGGAAGTTTGAAAGTGGCGCCTGTTACAGAAAAGATGAAAGGGAGTCGTTTGTCTTGGTATGGACATGTGATGAGGAGGGATGGAACACATGTGACTAAAAGAGTGATGAATACGAAAGTGGATGGATGGAGAGGGAGAGGAAGACCAAAAAAAAATGGATGGATTGTGTGAAAAATGATATGAAGGAAAAAGGAGTACTTAAATGATAGCATGACGAATGACAGAGGAGAATGGAGGAAAGAGACGTGATGCGCCGACCCCAAATAAAATGGGACAAGGGGAGGAAGATGATAGCTAATGGTTTCTTAGCGAGTTGATGGCAAGTTTTCGTTTAAGATATTTGCCCCAAAAATCAGCTATGCGAACTCTGCTCGCTGATGCAGTCAGATCGTCAAATACGCAGGAGTCAGGGCATGCAGCGATAGATGGAAGGTGGGCCATTGTCTGCGGAGACACGCTGCATACACACTGTGGATCCGAGCCGTCTATGAACCCCTATCTGTAGAGATTGTCCTTGCTACGGCCGAGTGGTGGCGTTTGAGGCAGTTAAGCACGTACGCAAGTCGTTCGTTGGTGTGAAGATACCATAAGCACATGAACCAAGTGTTTTAATGTTATCCAAGCCTGTTATTGTTTGTTTACAACCGCCATTTTGTTTAAGCGACGTTTAATTCTAGTTACCAGCAACCAGTGCAAGCATCATCATTTGCCTAGCCTTTTCCCAAACTTTCTTGGGGTCGGCTTCCAGTCTAACCGGATGCAGCTGAGTACCAGTATTTTACATGAAGCGACTGCCTATCTGACCTCCACAACCCAGTAACTTGGTAATACGATACCTTGGTAAGACTGGATGTCAGACTTTTAGCTTTTGACTACCTACTCGTAACGACTGTCAAAGATCTACAAATGACAGCCGGGACCAACCGCTTAACGTGCTTTCCGAGGCACGGAGGAAACTCGATACCTATGTAATTATGGTCACCCATCCACAGACCAACCTCGGCAAGCACGGCTTAACCTTAAAGATCGACCTGGGCGGCTGTTATTATTTAGCCACGAGCTCCTCCAACCAGTGCAAGCATTCGGGACTAATTGTAATTGCTTAACCCATTAGGCATCATACATAAGCTTGATGTCTCCTCAGTGGCGTAGCAAGGGGGGGCGGCGGGAGCGTTCCGCACCGGGTGTAATGTCAAGAATAAAATACAAACATTCATTCATATTCATTGCACAGCTCTCTTTTTCGGGGAATCCCCCACAAGGACCAGCTCAGCTATATGTAATAATGTGTGTATAATTCGGAAAAACTTTTGAAGATACCAAGACTGCTAAGACACTTAAAAGCTGATAATGTTATAGTAATTTCTGATTGGCTATGTATAGACTTTTTAAAGTTGTATGTGTAGAATGAGATTTTACAGACTTTCTTCCAAATCTTATGATTGCACCAAAATTGTTTATGACGGTTTGCGTGTCCGTAGCTTCATGTGAGAGAAGTTTTGGTAAACTAAAATTAATAAAAAAACTACATGCCGGCAACAATGACCCAATCGAGGCTTAGGAATCTTGGTATATTAACCATAGAACACAAGGCAACACAAAATATAAATTTTGAAGAAGTTATTTCCGAGTTTGCTGTTGTTAAAGCTAGAAAGAAGAGATTTTAATAAAATATTTTATTGTTTTTTGTTATTTTTTCAAAATTCTAAATATAAATATTCAATGTCCCATGACATGAGTAATATTTTTCGATGGGGTGACTCCACCAACTTCCGCACCGGGTGCCACCGTAGGTAGCTACGCCACTGTGTCTCCTAAAGTCTTTTGTTTTACGCACTGTCTCGTTGATTTAGTGATCGCTAGCGCGACTGCTGAGCATGAGGCCCCGGGATTGATTCCTAGGTGGGTTGAATGAAAAAACGTTATTGGGTTTTTAGATTTTGAATTTCTCAGTGGCAGTTACGGAGTTTGGATTTGACCGGCTCGCCCAACTATTACATAGTACATAAACAACGTGTAACGTTAAATGCGCAAAACCTCAGACACCCCAAATGATTTTTAATTTAATTGACCTAATTCTGCGAAAAAAAAAACATTAAAAAATAAGTAAAGGTTTTATGTGCTGTTTTAGTTTTACTGGCAATTCTGATCTTTTCTTTCTTTCTCTCTTTTTTTCCGGCGTAGGTGTAAATTTAAATTAAACAAACATTTGTTTACCTATTTTGGCGGGTTTGGCACGTGATGGCCTATGAACAAAAATAGACAGGGCAACATTTTCTATGAAGATTTTTTGAAAAATGTGACCTATATTAAAAAGTGGTTCAATTGATTCTGCTCGTTATTCTGATCAAACTATTTTCAGGTTTTGCGCATTTAATGTTACATGTTGTACATAACTGACGAAATGTGGATGTATTAAAGTTACACCTCTGCCTAACCCTTCGGGGATTATAGGCGTGATGATATGTTAGGTGAATATATTAACACCGCTTTTTAAAAAGAAACACCGTTTCAGAATAGGAAATTCTTCAGAACATGAACTAAGCAGCCGATAAATCAATGTAAGTAAGTATAACTTTCAAAACACTGAATCTAATTAATGTGTGAGCGTTATCACGTAAGTTTCGCCGCGGTCGGAATCGGATAGCTTCCGATTCGGTCCCGGGTCGGAATCGGTCCCGAGTAATTTAATGTTAGCACTTAAGTTAGATGGCGTGTGATAGGATGACGTATACTCCGCTATCGGAATGGTTTCGAACCTTGTCAAAGTAATTTGAAAATTACAGTTCTGTCTCGACCAAAGTAGAGATGGCAAATTAACATCTGCCTAGCTTTTTACCAAACTATCTTGGGGTCGGCTTCCAGTCTAACCGGATGCAGCTGAGTACCAGTATTTTACATGAAGCGACTGCTTACCTGATCCCAAACTCAAACTCAAATTCTTTATTGCATTCATGTGTTGGCGTTAAAATTAGTTGTTACGTTATATAGCAAAGTTCCAACATGAAACCCGGTTAGGGCACGGCAACATAATAGATTGGACAAATTTTGATCTCCACAACCCAGTAACTGGGTAATACGATACCCGTTGGTAAGACTGAATGTCAGACTTTTGGTTTCTGACTGAATACTCTTAACGACTGTCAAAGATCTACAAATAACAGCTGGGACCAACGGCTTAACGTGTTTTATGCATTAGCGGATTATAATATCTCCTGCAAACTTTCCTAATCTTCGCTAAGATTGGCCACAGCATTCATCATTCTCTTCCCCTTATGCCAATTTATTTGGGGTCGACGCAGCATGTCTTCTTCTTCCATACTTCGCTATTACCTGTCCTCCATCAGATACCTCCTTTCTTGGCATATCATCTAAGCATGAGATGTCATCAAGATCGCCCACATTATTGGCAACAATACAAAGGGGTTTGGGTAAAAGTGGCATGATTTTCTAGGTCTGCGGCCACTAATTAAAATATTTCATTAATAAGAACACAATAAGACATCCTTTTTAGAGTTCAGTACCCAAAGGGTCAAACGGGACCCTATTACTGAGACTTCGATGTCCGTCCGTCCGTCCATGCGTCCGTCCGTCCGTCCGTCTGTCACCAGGCTGTATCTCATGAACCGTAATAGTTAGCCAGTTGAAATTTTCACAGATTATGTATTTCTGTTTATGCTATAACAACAAATACTAAAAAAAGAATAAAATAAATATTTAAGGGGGGCTCCCATACAAAAAAGTGATTTTTTTGCTCGTTTTTTATAAAAAATAGTACGGAACCCTTCGTGTGCGAGTCCGACTCGCACTTGGCCGGTTTTTCTTTTTCTTCTATGAACAATTATTTCCAAAATGCATCGGAGCCGAGATATACAGAATGAAACTTTTCAAGTGGCTGGAAAGCCAAATCCGAAACTATGAAGAATAGCGAAAAATACTCTCACAAATAGTCACGAGCCCGATTTCGATAAAAACAAAAACTGCATCATTGGTTTTAAAAAAAAGCAATATTCCTAGTCAGGAATCAAATCGATAATTTTCAAAAAAAAAACATCCTGTATTATTACACCATTCGATAGTGTCGCTGCTAAGGATCAAGTTCTGGGAAGTAATGACATAATATACGGCAAACGATAGGAAAGATATATTTTTTTATAAAATACATAACAGTATGCAAACTGTTGAAATGCAATGCAAGGAACAACACAACTTTG
The DNA here is from genome assembly GCA_949152445.1 of Cerastis rubricosa. Lineage (NCBI taxonomy): Eukaryota > Metazoa > Arthropoda > Insecta > Lepidoptera > Noctuidae > Cerastis > Cerastis rubricosa. The sequence continues at coordinate 11,017,502 of OX424548.1, read as the reverse complement.
ACATCAGATATTTCCGCTCCGATATAATTTTGGCCAAAATTGTTTTGGGAGTCATAATTATTATATAATCCACTATACGTTAGCAACAATTATCTTTGTGGCCGCTGTGAAAAAAATCATGCGACTGTGGTCCATACAAACTTACCCAATGCCCTTTAATCATAACAAAACAACCTAGTTTTGGCCCACCCAGAAGTTTTTTATGTATCGACATTGACCAAGGACGCCGACGGGACAATTTAATCTCTCGTAGTAGGAATTTAACTCCGAAAGAGTTAAAGCTAGGAACAAAGAGTAACTCATTATTTATTACACTAGAAGATTAGTTCGCTAAGTTTTTTAAATCTCATTACTACTAACCGACTACATCAACAAATACAATCGTTTTTTCTAAGTATTGAGCAATAAAATGAACCTATTCCTACTTTCTGAGATTAAAATGGCTTATCAGTAATCATATTGTACGCTAAGCTAAGTTGTAAACTATTAATACTTCTCTACCTGCGACCGTTGGAAGTTGGAACGTTCAATGTCATTGTCCCACAGCGAAAGAGGGATAGAGTCATACAAGACGTATAGCGCTATCCCTTTTACTCAAACCGGCCCCTCGCATCGAATAAAACATGACATCATCTGTAATTTTCAACAGTCTCCTTTCAAATTTGAAAGCGTTCGCGTCTTCTTACTAAGCAACAAAGTTAAGTTAGCATTTACAAAGCACGTTTTACTTAGTTTTTTACAATTATGGAGGACATAACATCTGGTTTTTCGGAATTGGAAATAAACGAATCAGAACAGCTATTCGATGAGTTATTTGAACATTTTTTGTCACTGAACATACCAGGATACGTAAAAGGAGGACGGAAATCAGTTGTTATTGATAACGACGAAGTTGATGATGCGACCGAGATAAAAGTTCGAGATGAATTCGAAGCGAAGGTACCAGAAGCTGACCTCGAAACTGTTCAACTGCGATACATCCCTGATTATTTACGGGAGCTTAAAACAAAAGAGGAATACTGGAAGCAGGAGTTCAATAACTGGGGTGACCTGATATCTAAGAAGAATTGGAAACTATACGAGAAAAGAGTAAAAGACGAAATAATTAGGAACAAGACAGTCTTGAAGAATTTAGGCAAATTTTTAGCAACATTTCGTCCTGCAGAAGAAAAAGAGTTTTTGGAATCACTCGATCCGGAACGCGTTCAAAGATTGGTTGACTATATTAAGGAGAGAGAGAGTGAAGATATGAGGTTTCATGTTTGGTATAGGGCACCTGTTTCCAAAGGAGATTTTATGAAATCTTGTTATATTCGGTACGCAGTATTCGCGAGGTACGGGGACTTCAGAGCGCGGCCGTCTCGTTTAAATCTGTTGAGAGCTGCGGAAGAAAAAGAAAAAAATAGCCTTCAAAATTAGACCGAAAAATGTTGTGTTGCTTGTTGCAACAGTGAATCAGTGAGTTGCAATTTTTTTTATTATTAAACAAATGATTTGGTGATTTTGAATATTTTTGTATTATTTTGGCTCAGCTTTTCCTTTACTCGTATAAAAAAAAAGATTTGGTTCTGATTTCAAATAATAATGTTGTCTTGTTTTTTTTTTATGGTTAGTTTTTATGTACATATGTGCCCAACTTAACCCTTTGGGGATCTCACACGTAATAAAAGGTTATTTTATAAGAATTTAAAGAAAATATTCTTCTTTGCCGTCATAAGTAAGCTGTCTTAGTAAAATCTTAAGTTATTTCAGAAAAAAAATATATCATTCATTTAATTTAAAAATAAAATAAATAACCTTTAGCTTAAACTTTCTTGACCTGCAGCATTAAGTCCTCGAGAACTGAGCAATTAGTTTAAACAGTAATAAAAAAATGTTCCAAGAAGGTTACTTCATTTTTATTACACGTCTTTGAGCTTAAAAGATTATTAAAAAAAGGAGTTTTATAAGAACTAATCTGCATGTCGTTTATTGAAAGACCAGCTGTGCTCCGCGGTTTCACCTGCCTTTGGCCGAACCACCGCGTCACATAACCGTTAATGTGTTTTCGGTTAGCGTTTTTTATGACTTTTATATCTTTGTCGTATTGTAACGTTGGATATTGTGATACTATTCAAAACAAAATAAGGACCACTTGTTTTAAGGTGTACCATGAAAATGATTAAATTAATTCTTTAGTTTAAGTCAAAACATTTTAATAAAAACGGGACATGACGAAGAAAATCGCAAAAGCAAGAACTTGGCGTGACAATCAGTGTTGCCAACTTTACCTAGCTGCTAACTTTACAGCTTTACCTAGTAACTAGACAATTTTTAAAAGTTGCTAGATTGCTAGTTTTTTGTACCCCAAAAAGTTGCTAGAAGTAGTTAAATGTTATATACAGTAGAAAAGTAGGTTACAATGAAATGTAAATTCCTGACAATCATTTTTATTTTCATTAATTCCAACAAGAGAGTTAAAAATGTGTTGTGTACGTTATTGAATAAAAAATAAATTAAAAATTAATTATTTAAAGAAGAAGATGTCGATGGCTGGGGTTCAGTATCTTTCGTTGAATTAAAATATTTTTCAGCGGTGCCCATTTTATGTAGTATATCTGGGACCTAGAGGTTAAGCAAAACGCAGTTATAGCAGCATTTACCACTTTTCCTGAGACCTGTACCTACCATAGCATCTATGAACATAGATTCGAGTTTAGTTTTATATTTTTTTACGAGACTCGGTACCCTACTTTACGAATCTCGATAGCCTCAAAAGTAGCTAAAAAAAAGTAGCTAAAAAGTTTAGCTACAAGTTTCATTAAATAGTAGCTGTCTGTCACCAAATAATAGCTAGATCTAGCTATAAAGTTGCTGAGTTGGCATCACTGGTGACAATACGTTCTGTCTAGTGTCATACGGCCGCTTGTCAGATAGCATTCATTCGTGTGTCAAAATCGAAAATATTCTCAATGACCGCTATATAAATCTTTTAAATCTCTTTATGCATTTATGCAGCTGTTACTTTATGGACGGTCTTTTAATAAGAGTGCGGTTTTTCGGTACAAGCGTAGCGCGTACCGAAATAGGTGGGCACGAGTTATTAAAAGACCAATAACGAACAGTTGCATACAAGATTGTATCTACGAAGGAAGGAATAAAACACAAATAAGTATTTTTTATAAGAAACTTAACTACACACTGACATTGTTTATTTATATGTAGATTTTACAGCCAAATAGTATACGATACTTTTGTTCTAAACTTGTCCCATTTTTAAAAACATCATTTACATTGTCTCGATTTCGGAGTAATATTATAGGCCTGGCTGTATGTTCAGAACGTCTTTGCTTGTGTTTTAGAATTTATGACAGTTCGCATAATGCATCGATGTCGTTATGGGTATCATAATGAAACCGCTATCAATTTTGTAATTCGAATATAACGAAACCGAAGTAGATAAAATTATGTTATTGTTTACCATTTTTTAGGCTAGTACATGTTTTAACAAATTATTAATAAACTGTTTCTTTTATTATTTTAGCATAAAATCTATACTTCATCCATCTTTATTTAAATAATTCTACTGTACGTGTGTATGTCACTGAACTCCTCCTAAATGGCTGGACCGATTTGAATGGTATTTTTTGTTTGCGTTTGGATGGCGCTCTGGATGGTTTAGATCTATATATCATCACGCTACGACCAATAGGAGCGGAGCAGCAATGAAAAATGTTGCGTGTGACGCAGACGAATCAATCCCTACATTTTTTTTATTTGCGATGTGTTTGCTCTTGACTCTAGTCTAGGTAAGATATTGAGAACGACTTAACCGATTTGATTCATCTTTTTAAAAGTTTTCTTATCTACACGCGCCACTTAGAACAACAAGTACTACACCGCCATCTATGTGTAGGTATACAGAAGAACTAATATGGTCTGAATCGTGCAAGCAGAGTTTACATCGACCTAAGACTATTTGGAGAAACCCGACAACAACTGTCGGGCAGATGCCCACCAGACATGAAACCTTTCTGGTCAGAGGACCCTGCCTTATTTATAGGGGATGAAGAACTATACACCCTGTTCCTCTCACCCCTAAACTTTGTAGATGGTTCCTAGGTGGGTAGTAGGTAGGCAGGTAGGTGGTACGTAGGTAGGTAGGAACAAGTACATTGTAACTCATGCCGGGATCATCATTCATCATCATCATTTCAGCCAAAAGACGTCTACTGCTGAACATAGGCCTCCCCCAAGAAGGGGGGTTTTGCCATAATCGCCACGCTTGGCAACCGGGTTGGCGATCGCAGTATATGGTTGTTACAAAAGCACAGAGAACGCTGCTGCCCATTCTCTGGCAAGTCCCTTAGTCGCCTCTTACGACACCCACGGGAAGATATGGGATGCCGGGATCAGCTAGTAATAATAAAATAAAGTTAAGAATTTATCTATAAGTACAATAGCTTGTAACATTATTATTCACAAACCTGAACAGGATACTGTTAGACAAAGTATTGAAACAATGTTACTTAATTATTTCTGCCTCCACATTGTTCAAAGAAGTTGTAGCCGTGTCCACCAGGGGTGGCTACAGTGAATTATTTTAATATTGATTCTCGCTGGCCACCCCCCGGGGCCAGCGGGAATTATTTTTAAAAGTTGTGACCGTGTCCACCCGGGGTGGACAAGCAGGGGGTGGCCAGCGGGAATAAACCTTTTGAAGTCTTTGTTTACATTGTTATAATTCTTCCAATCAGTTGTTTCCATTGATTATGTTTTTGAAGGGGTTGTTATCAAAATGCCAAAGACTTGGCTAAGTCTTTACTAGCGAAGCTAATAGGAGTTATCTTATTATTTTAATTAAGTAATTGCTTGATCGGAAATCATCATGAGCCCAGATTTTTCCCAAATATATTGGGGGCGGCGACTGGAAACCTTATTTTGCATGGAGCGATTGCCTATCCGACCTACACAGCGCAATTACAGAAAAACTTTTAGGCTTCAGAATGCTCGTAACGATTGCCAAAGATCTACAAATGACAGCTGAGACCAGCGGAGTTAACATGCTTTCCGAACTTTTATGTAACTCGATATGTGACGATCACCCATCCACGCTCTGTATGGTGTCGGACGTAAAGAATAGCATCATCCCATATCTTCCCGTCGGCGTAAGAGGCGACTAAGGGACTTGCCAGAGAATGGGCAGCAGCGTTCTCTGTGCTTTTGTGACAACCGTACTGCGATCGCCAACCCGCCTGCCAAGCGTGGCGATTATGGCAAAACCGCCCAAAATGTCAATGTGGCGACACTTTTTTGGCGGGGGAGGCCTGTGTCTAGCAGTAGACGTCTTTTGGGCTGAAATAATGAATGATGATGATGATGAATGCCTGTCTGACCTCCACACAATTACAGAAAAACTTTTATGCTTCAGAATGCTCGTAACGATTGCCAAAGATCTACAAATGACAGCCGAGACCAGCGAGTTAACATGCTTTCCGAACTTAGAGGTAACTCGTTATGTAATGAACACCCATCGACGGACCAACCTCGGCAAGCACTGGTTAACCTAACAGATCATCATTTTCATAATATCACGCCTGTAATTTTCGAAGGGTAAGCTGGAGGTGTACCCAATCAGACCCACTTTTCAGCGATAATGCCTAATCCCAAGTAAAAGGGGGCAACAAAGAATCTCGCGCTCAGCAGTCACTTGCCACCACTACACAAACGCAGCAGAACCTTGAAGACCGACGTTATTATTTGGACACAAGCACAGATATAGATATATATACTTATATAACCCAAATATCACGATCTGTATGAACACCAAGCGTGCCATTTTTTGACTAAGGACCTACTATGACGTCGGCGTCGCGTTGTAAGCACTATTTAATTACTATTCAAACAAGTTACTATTAGTATATATAGACTACGTTTTTAATGTCGTTTGACGACACGGTTGGCGTAGTGGTTGAGCGATCGGCTGCTGCGCTGCGTGTCGCGGGTTCGATCCCCGCACGGAACAAATATTTGTATCGCCTACAGATAGTTGTTCCGGGTCTGGCTGTTTGTGTATGTTAGTTTAAATGTTTGTAAACGCACCCACGATACAGGAGAAATTCCTAGTGTGGGGCAATGTATAAAAAAAAATGTCTACTTCTTGACTGTTGTTACTTTGTTGTTTTAAAAAATCTTTTTCACAAAAAAAAAACGCTACAAAGAGGAAAATAAATACTTTCGGGAGTCGGTTAATAAATTAGCTCATCGGATTTTAATTTCTTTCATTGTTTTTAAATTTTTGCTACCGAATTCCAAAAGTATTTTCCAATTTTTTTCGTTTTATTGGAAGTCGTTTATTTTTTGTGAAAATATTTTATTTTACGCTTTTTAGTTGTGGTATCTCGCATAAATTCTAGTCAAGTATCAATTTTACACTTATATAATTAGTCACCAGCAGTCAGCACATCGTCAATTATACGAAAAAAAAGTTCATAAAATGAAAACTACTGGGCCAAACGATGTTAATTTTTTATGGGACCAAATGGCAACTATTCCGCATCAAACTAAAGACGAATCATGTAAATCGGATCATAAATCTCAGCGTAATCGGTGTACATACATTAAAAAAAATACTAATCGAATTGAGAACCTCGTCCTTTTTGAGATCGGTTAATAAATTAGCTTGCTACGACAGCATAAAATGCTTAAGCCGGACACGCGAAGTAGGTGCTCTTGCGTTATCTTGGTATATCTTTAACTGTGGCCCGAGCCTGTCATGAAACTCGTATGAACATTCATTATTGTACTCATATCTACTAAAAACACACCAGCTTCTCCTAATTAAAACATTTGTTCAAAATGATGTTTAATTAAAAGATACTAACTCGGGAGCGTTAGATACTTTTTGCCGCTGTACCCCGAAAATGGGCTCCAATTATCTAATGTACTGAGCTAAATTATAATGATTCCGCTGGATGAAAATTTGTCGATGTTACGACGCAGTGGAAATGTAAAGCAGTGATTCAACTGGGATTTTTGAACAGGCTAAAAAACCGGGTTGATAACATCGAGAGCAGCGGTGGCGGTGGTCTCGAACCCAGGCAGGCGCATTACTTTGTGTAATTTATTTCTTCACCGCTTCTCTCAAAACGGTGAAGGAACCCATTGTGAGGAAACAGGCATGTCCTAGAACTAAAAATTCGACGACATGTGACATCTGACAACCCGCACTGGGCCCGCGTGGTGAATTACAGCCCACTCCCTCTCATAGAGAGGAGGCCTGTGACCCAGCAGTGGGAACGTTATCGGCTGATGATGATGATGATGAACATCGATTTAAAAATAATAGATAACCGTACTAAGGTCGCACGAAAAAGTGTTTGTGGTGCAACCGAATAACAACCTTATTGCTACGAAAATAAAGATCATGACGGAGCCAAAGATGATGGCTTAATCTGTGGCCCCTTCCCATAGACAAAAGCGGAAATATCTGGCGTACTTGCTAACACTTCAAACTGAATTACGAAGCTCGCATTCGGAAAGTTAGTACAATCGTTGGTTGAACCAATAATCTTACTAAATCAAATGATGAAATGTCGGGTGGATTTTTATTATAATAATACTTACTAGCTTTTCCTCTTGGCTTAGCTCGCGTTATGGTCGCAAAGTTGACAGACAGGATGGTTTTTAAATATAGTCTACCTACTAGTTGTCCCGCGCAACTTCGTCTGCGTCACATTTTCCCCGTTTTCGCAATTTTATCATTGCTGGTCCGCTCCCATACAGCGCCATCTATTGAATAATTACTCAATCCAGTCAACAGATACCGCCATCTGTTAGAATCATTTGGAGCTAACAGATATTGTGACTTAATTTGAAATAAAATAATATTGCGACTATAAATTGAGATGTAAACTATCCTATCTTTCAAGTTGAATCAAACTGCATACGGTGTGTAAATTTGATTAAAATCGGTTAAGTAGTTTAAAAGTCCATCCCGGACAAACAACGTGACGCGTAATTTATATGTATATAGATGACACTCGGGGTTAATGCAACTTCCAATTAGTGAAAGAATTTCGGCATCGGATATGTAGTTCCGGAGATTACTCGCTATATCAAGTTACAAACATTACCTTTTTAAAATAATGTTACTGTACGCCACGCGTTTGTTCGACGTTGCTCTACTGATTATTCGATGTACTGTGGTTAAGGGCAAGTGCGACGAGTAATAATTGTCTTACCATTTCTGAGAATTGTTCTGAAGTAGGTAATTAGTTATATTTTCCTGGAACTAACTCGAGAAATGGTATTAAGAAAATGTTTATGACAATTATATGGGTTCTCGGAATTTGTGTAAGTTGGTGTAGTTTCAGTTTTATGCTGTGGATTTTGTGATAATGTTTGTAAAAGACAAAGACATTCAATGACTCGGCTTTAAATCTCTTTGATAAAAGTCTTCGTGGAAGAAGAGTAGCAACCTACAGTAGGTACTATTCTGTGTTCTGTAATCGAGTATTGCTAGGTTTGCATTTCAAAGGTTACTTAGGCATTTAAACCTTTTTCTTTGAAGTGGACAAGAGTGTTTTTGATTACAAACTATGAACATAACTTGACGGCACGGTTGGCGCAGTGGTTGAGCGATCGACTGTTGCGCTACGTGTCGCGGGTTCGATCACCGCACTGAACAAATATTTGTATGGCCTACAGATACTTGTTCCGGGTCTGTATGTTTGTGTGTATGTGAGTTTAAATATTTGTAACCGCACCCACGATACAGGAGAAAATCCTAGTGTGGGGCAAAGTTTTTATGAAAAAATTAACTTGCAAAATGCGGGTGTAATTTTAGATACACTCTGCCTAATGCTTCAGGGATTATACGCGTGATTTTGCGTTTGTATATTTATAGTTCTAAGACATAATTCGATAATGTGCCTATCAATTATTAGTTTACTGAAACGTAAATCTTCAACCACAATCTTTTCTTCAACCGCAATTTTTTGGACAATGCGTCTAAGCAATCCAATATGTTTAAAAAAAACCCTCTCTGACCTGTGAGGGTATTATAATGGTCAATATAAGATTATATTTATGTAATCCTTTTTGCATAACAAGTAAAAAAATACTTATATAAAATTTAATAAAACGAGGAAAGTTACGTAGCGAAACAGGTGTGAGGGCGGCGGGGTAGTGACGTCATAAAGTCATGAACCGATGACGTCTGTCAATATGCATACACAATATCACGCCCGTAATCCCTGAAGGGTTAAGCAGAGGTGTATCTGAAAGTACACCCGCATTTCGCAAGTTATTGCCATAAATTCCGACTCCGTGGCTGCTATACTAGATAAGTTTAGGATCTATAATTGTACACATCTGCAAACCCCTTCGAGAAATACAGTCGCTATGCTGAACTCCGTACAAAAGGTTAACAGGAATAAAAGTAATGGACACATTGGTACTAATCTTTTAAATAAAAACCGGCCAAGTGCGCGGACTCACGCACAAAGGGTTCCGTACCATTATTTATAAAAACGATCAAAAAATCACTTTTTTGTATGGGAGTCTATAGTATTGGTTTACTACAGACACTTTATACTCACACTTATCATCCATATTCTTACTTTTATTCGTTTTATATTAGCATTTTACCAATCGTTTCAATTTTTATAAATATTTTCTTTGTATCCTTTGTTGTGTCATTTTCTACATCAAACTTGTCAGCTGTTATTTACTTTTATTTTTAATTGTTACCAGCCAAATTCTCTATGGTTCATTTAGATTATATATTACTAAAATGATTATCATCAATAAGTGAGTTCAATTGTTGTATTAGATAAATAATTACGAATATTTGCTGTGTAAAGAAATTCTAAGTTATATTTATAAAAATATTATGCGCAAGGTTTTTGACCTATTGTTTCTGGCTGTTTTGAATATTGGCAGGTTGCGTTTTGACGAGCGCAACAAATTTGAATCCGTGAAGAAATAAATTCGAAAACACGAGGATCAGGGTATAAAAAGGCATTTCTGACGGATGCCAGGTCAGAGTGAAGGGGACAGTCCTAGAGAGTCAAGAGGACAGTCCTGGGGAGTCAAGAGGCTAGTCAAGGAAGTCAAGAGGCTAGTCAAGGAAGTCAAGAGGCCAATCCTCAAGTGTCAGTCACAACAGTGGGTCACCAAAAGTCAGTCTTCGAGAGTCAATCATGAAGAGTCAAGAGGTCAGTCAGAGAGGAAGTCAAGAGGCCAATCCTCAAGAGTCAGTCACTCATGAAGAGTCGGTCATGAGGAGTCAGAGTAACTCCTGAAGCGTCAGTCAAGAGGAGTCAGAGTCACTCCTGAAGAGTCAGTCAAGAGGAGTCAGAAAAATTCTTGAAGAGTCAGTCACGAGAGAGTCAAGAGAAGCTGATCGACGTACTTCATCACTGCCCAGGAGATCCTACTACAGACTCCTGGGACCACTACTAAAGCTGATCTACGTACTTCATCACTGCCCAGGAGATCCATCTACAGACTCCTGGGACCACTACTTCTGAAGATCAGAAGTAGTGGTCCCAGGGGAAGAGAAGTAGTGGTCTTCAGTAGGGGTCTCGTTTGACTTTTTGGGTACGGAACCCTAAAAATGAAGCTTCGAGGAAAATGAGGTCGAGAGGAGTCCAATTACATATCCTACGGAGTTTATTTAAAATAATTCTTCACATAACATATTGCTACTGCTAAAGGAGATTGCTTTTGCATAATAACGTGTTACACGGTTCTTCTGACGCTAGAGTGACATTGACTGAACGGCACTGTTGGGAAGCATTTGAGACATTGTTAAGAGAACTAAACTAATAATGTCACTGTTCCTGAGTAATGTCGTTCTATCATTTTACTTCTGTAATTCATATGCAAAATATATTTATATGCAATGTAATTCGGGTTTCCCTTTTCACACACATTTTCTTACTGTTTAACATACAAGGTGTTGTTTTGCATCCTCGTCAAAATTCAGTAAATTGTCACAAAATACATAAATAATCAATTTAAATTAAGGTACCTAGTTAATTATTTATAAACGCTGCCTTTTTTAGTTGTTTAAGTTTGTTGGTATTTCAAAAAAAAACCCTTAACTTGGTTTAGGGAATAAGAAATTATCGAATAAACGTTTTCGATTGTTTGTATGTGTGAAAGCATGGTTAAAGGGCAAGGATCAGACAGATCGCATAAACAACAGCCATATGGGTTACTAAAAAACTATGTTAGTAAACTTATGTAGCTTAACGCTTTGTAACATCATCATCATTTCTGCCGAAAGACGTCCACTGCTGGTCATAGGCCGCCCCCAAGTGTCGCCACACTGACCGGTCCCGTGCGACTCGCATCTAGCGGATCCCCACAACCTTCACCAGGTCATGGGTCCACCTAGTGGGAGGCCTTCCAACGCTTCCTTCGGCCCCATCGGCCATCTGTTCTACGAGCAACGCTTTGTAACGTATGTAATTTATTTAGAAACCAGGTTGTCGTTCAAAATGCATCTTTGAACAACATCACCTAACAAAGGAAATTCTTGCTGCCCGCTATGGTCCTCAGGATGGAGATGGAGCCGCCCCGAGCCGCAAAATAAACAGCCAAGAATTCTCTACTCCAAATATTCTCTATAACTTTTTCTTTGTTCTTTCAGCCCATAAATTATCAGGTAAAGCTTGGTTATTAAATATTCAGGGCATTCAAGACATAATTAATTAATTCTTCAAATATTCGCCTCCAGGATTCTGTAGCCAAAGTTTGTGTTAGGGTTGCCTCTGTGCTCCGGATAGCTAATTTATTAATTCACGAAGAAATTGCTTCTGATATTTTTTTTTTTTAAAAAAACCATCTTCATCACCAGGTTGCATATAAAAAATAGTTTTAGCGATAAGACTGCCCATTATGTGACCCTATATGAAATGTTTTCTTTTATTTATATTGGTTTGGTGTACATAATAATTATTAAGTAATTTGTGGTATAAAAATGAACAAAGCAAAGCAATTTTCAGTATTCGCGCCTCTTTTTACTTTGTGTTCTATTTTTCTTTTAATTATATTCTATCTCGTGGTGGCCAGTTCGATATTCGAACAATTTATTTTTTAGTGCAGATCATAATGGTGAATGCATGGAATTAGTAGCTACCTATCGTAAATATTCGTATGCGATTTATGTTCCAAATTCAAATCACATTATTGACCAGCGGGTCATAATGAAATTCAGTACTTACAATATGATTAATCATCGCTAGAATACTGTTAGGGCAGTCGCGGATTCTGCAGTGCAAACCGGCACATCGGTTGCACAAGTTGGCATGGAAGCCGCAATATACTTTCAGACTCCCAGACAATAAGCAAAAAATATACAGTCCACATTTTCCCCAACAAGAGTCTCAAAAAATTGGGGCAACCTTACCTGATATTAAAAATGTAAAACTAGGAGGTTCGCCTTAAGCAGTGGCTGGAGTACAGAGCAAACCAACTGGCCGCTATTATTGAGTTTAAGGTCGCGCTATATTGCTTTTTTTCAGCTGCGCCTTAATAACTAGAGCTGTTACTCTTTGGTATACGAACTCTTTCATAACCGATTTAAAAAAGGAGAAGATTGTTCGTTCAGGTATAGAATAGAATAGAATAGTAAAGTTATCTAATTCATTTAGGTTTGATATAAATATAACACATAAATGAATATATATATAGATACTAGTGTTTTTAATATTAAATGATAAAAATAAAACTAGAATGGTGACAAACTTTGACTGAATGAAATTGCAGAGAATGAAAATTATTTGTAACTAAGCTTTTAAAAGCAACGAGTGACGAGGTATGTGCATTATTTTATGAATTATAAAATAATGATTGTTTGAATATATATAAAGGTATATCTGCAAGCAAGGAAGTATCTGATGAGATTTTATTTATTTATTTTTAGGAAAACTTACAGCTAAGCAGACATTTAGTAATAGTTTATACAAAATATGGCCAATTACAAGTTTCCACATATAGTAATTAGAATATTTTTAACTGAAAATTTATAATTGATAATATATGTAGGTATATATGATGAGTAATAGAGAAGTATGGAAGAAGAAGACATGCTGCGCCGACCCCAAATAAATTAGGATAAGCCCAGAAGAGTTATGATATTGCTTTTCGTTTGGCCAAATAAACGTACACTAATGGATACGTTTATTTGGCGATAGGTACAAAAACTACATAAGAAAATTAATATAAAAATAAGTAATCTTATTACCACATTAATTTTCTTAAGTAGTTTTTGTATCTTTAACACGATTTTTTAAGAAAATTCATATAAAAATAAGTAACCATATATTTAGTAAGTAATTATTTATATAAAAATAAGTAACTTTATTTTTATATTAATTTTCTTATGTAGTTTTTGTATCTTAAACACGATGTTTTTTTCTTTGCCTATAGGTATTGGTGTTGTCTTGATCTTATCAATTTCGAGTTGCAATGTAATGCAATGTTTGTGTGGAATACCACAACTCAAAAGGGTAAATAGCTTAACTTAACCCAAAATGTTTGTGTACAAACAGTTATTTGAATTTGCATGTGATAGTGGTAAACTTTAATTTGCCTGAAGAGGTGGACAGGACCAGGACTGCGGGACTGTTCGAAAGAGATACCGTGGCCCTGGAACACAAAGGGCTAAGAAGGAACATCGATAGGTTTTAATCAGTACAAGTCTGACACTCCCTTCTGCGCCACTCAGAGAAGGAGGGGTCATTTGATGATTTCCTAACCGTAAAAAAGGTGTCCAGCCCAACTTTATTTTACATAATTAGTTCTAAAAGAAAACATAGTGGCAACCCCTAAATAAAGGTTTGTCTGTAATTAAATAAAGAATATCCGCTAATAGGTCTATTGGGTAATCAATTATTTACAAACAGTGTTTACGACACACCCTGTACATTTATACAATTACCTATATACCGTACAACTTTTATTTAGGAACTTGTTGTGTCAGGGATTAACATGGCTGTAATTTATTTTAGGTACCTGTAATAGCTAGGTAAATATGTTGATTGATATGGTTGGTTAAGACTAAATCTATATCTATACTAATATCTATTCTAATAATAAAGCTGAAGAGTTTGTTTGTTAGTTTGCTTGAACGCGCTAATCTTAGGAACTACTGGTCCGATTTGAAAAGTATTTTCAGTGTTAGATAGCCCATTTATCAAGGAAGGCTATAGGCTATATATCATCACGCTTCGACCAATAGGAGCGGTGCAGCAATGCAAAATGTTGCGAAAACGGGGAAAGTGTGACGCAGACAAAGTTGCGCGGGACAGCTATAGTAATAAATAATAAGGGCTGCGGGACTATTCGAAAGACATACCGTGGCCCGATTCGAAACTATGAGGAATAGCGAAACATACTCCTAGGAGTAAGGCCCGATTTTGTTGAAAACTTAAACTGCGTTATTGGATTTTTGAAAAATCTATATGCTTAGCCAGGATTCGAACCCATTGCTTTTAGAAAAAAAAAGCACACTGAATGATCACCTACACCATTCGATAGCGTCGCTAATAAACAGGGTGTAACGGAAAGGGTATATACATTCTTAAGGGTGTGCTACAGACCATCAAACTGAACAGGTTTCTTCATCGGACAAACATCGTAATAGCGAAAAAAAATTCTGCTGCCCCATACAAAATTTCAATACCTATTCGACCCAAATGTATGGGGCAGCTGGTTTTATGGTCACTCTTAAGTATGTATATGTTACGGGCAATTTGATAAGTACGGGCACTATTAATAATGGCCGGTCTGTATTCATAATGCCCGACTCAATTTGGCAATGTGATTAAAACAGCATGATTAATAATTTTTACCGGCCAGTATGAATAATGTCCACCCTATCTTGGGCAAAGTAATAAAATAGGTGAACTGTAGTATTTTTGTTTATAAAATGAAATTTAACTTACAACATTTTCATGAAATATTAACAAAAAATAACCTAACCTAACCTAACCAAACCCAATTGCCCGGCTACAATTAGGGAATTATTCATACTGGCCGGTCTAAGTGATAAATTCAAGCTATCTCCAACACTGACTTATTACATGGACCTCGGGCCTTCGGGCATTATTAATAATGGTCGGTCAAAGTGATAAATTAATCACTTTGCCTATCGCTCTTGGGCATTATTAATAATGGCCGGTCCTTATTAATAATGCCCAGTTAATCACGTTGTCCGTAACCCTTTCCGTTACACTCTGTATAAGCGCTTTGCTTCCACATTTATTGTGCGATCTTCCAGTTTGTAGATGAATTCTACAAACTGGAAGATCGAAGAAGACTGCCGGCTTCTCTGTTCCCTGATCATTATAATCTAGTTCTCTTCCAAGTTCGAGTGAATCGGTTTCTTCTATAATAGTAGTAGTAGTAGTAGTAATTATAGGCAAGTGTGCCCGACCCTATTCTAACCCTACGCTGCATCATTGTTTCGCATCTGGCGAGTTTGGGCCAAACGCTATGTAATAATAAAACCGGCGGTAAAAGTGCGAGTCGGACTCGCACAGGACGGGTTCCGTAACATCCCTACTAATATTATAAATGTGAATATAAGATTGTTTGTTACGCTTTCACGCGAAAACTACTCAACCGATCATCAAAAACTTTGTACAAACATTCTTGGAGGTATTAGAAGTAACATGGGCAATATCATCACGTTACGACCAATAGGAGTGGAGCAGCAATGAAAAATATTGCGAAAACGGGGAAAATGTGACGCAAACGAAGTTGCGCCGGACTGCTAGTTATTTATAAAAATGATAAAAAAAATCACTATTTTGGTTGGGAGCCCCCTTAAATATTTATTCTGTTTTTAGTATTTGTTGTTATAGCGGCAACAGAAATACATTATCTGTAGAAACTTCAACTGGCTAACTATCACGGTTCATGAGATACAGTGTCAGACGGACGGACGGACGGACAGCGCAGTCTCAGTAATAGAGTCCCGTTTGACCTTTTGGGTACGGAACCCTTACCAATAAGTATCAAATTCTGGATTATAATTACACAGAGTACAATTTAATATACGAAACATTTGCCAAACATATGTGTCGCACCAAACTCACCTCACCAAAGTGAAGCAACTTTACAACTTCTCATGCTTTAAGTTATTACTTAGCTAAGACACTCATTACTTCAGACAAGTCAAGTTTAATTATAAAATTCCTCTACTGAGCAATTAGTTGGAGTAATGTTTTGTTATGATATTAGTTTGAAACCATTTGATTATTCGTAGAGAGAATAGTGATTACCTGTACCGCAGGCTGTTGTTTTGCATCGTAGTCAAATTCAAGGAAGTAACAGACACACACACTCACACCCACACACTTCCATACACGTACACTCACAAGAACACACACACACACCATAACACAAGCCCATTACATGCAAACATTGTTTCTATTTTTATTTTATTTCTTTAATGTTAATATTGTGCTCAGAGCACCTTATAAAATCTCTCATGTCCTTAATACACACTATGCCAATGTTTTACTGGAAATTGTTGTATTTAAATGTTTAAATTTGTAAAATTCGCACTCCTGAGCCACAAGATACAAGCGATGCTTAGTTTGTGGCTCACCCATTTGGATGACACAACTGTTATGTTTCTTTTATGAACAATAAACTTATTATAACTATGCTAATAATTCTGGACCCGATTCAACGTTTTCTGTGTGATGTTTTTAGTGTGAACTCGTGTTTTAAACGCGGCCCGTCTGATCCTTGCTCTATAACCACGCTTTCACGCAAACAAACAATCTCAAACGTTTATTCGATCATTTCTTATTCCCTGAAGCAAGTTAAGGGGGTTATTCTGAAATACTGACAAATTTAAACAACAAAAAAATGCAGCTTCTTTTGTGACAACCTCCTGAATTTTGATGAGCTTGCGAAACAACACCTTGTATAATAGGGGGCCACCTTATTGTCAACAACCGTCCACAAATCCAAACCCCGTGGCTGCTACTGAGAAATTGTTGATGAAAAACTGCAATAACACTTTTGGCGGCTTGACCTAACTGTCAGTAGATTTTTTATTGTTTTTACAAGGGGCTCGAAAGTCTGACAAGCAATCTTACCTAGGGGTATAGTATGACACAGTAACTGCAATGTGTTTTTGAGGTCAGATTGGCAGTCGCTCCATGTAAACACTGGTATGCAGCGGTATTCGGTTAGACTGGAAGTCGGCCCCTGAAAGGCTAGGCAGATGATGATGACACATGCAATGATTTTGTATCAAAATCAAAATATTTTTATTTTACATAGGCCTGCATGGGCACTTATGAAACGTCGACGGTAAAAAGGTGCTCGGTTCATGTTGGTCGTTTCCTATAGAGAAGAACCGGCAACAAACTCCATGGTTACTCTTTTAAAATCATTTGTTTTTACAATATTTCTGTTACTTCCCTGTGAAACCATGGTTTATTCCACTATGTTCACCTAGGTGATATCTCCCAGGTTAATAAAATCGAAGAATTTAAGTGGAGGCCTTTGTTCACCTTGGAATTGATTCACCCAGGCGAACAAACGCGACTTTTAGTATTCATATGGTGGACTTTTATCACCCACATACAGCAAACTTGTCTTGTTTGTTTTTACGTGTTGGGTGGTACTTCTTAATCCGCGAAGTGTTTGTTCTTATTTTTTTTTTTTTAGTTTTAAGTACATTAAAAAAAAGTGGACATATTATCTACATCATTATTTTCAATAAAACAGTTTAGCCCATTTTTTTTAATTTTTGTTTCGTTACTTAAAATATTTCTCATATAATTTAGTGCCTTATCGTATATGTATGTAGTTACAAAATGCATCACACCATAGATAGATGATAATTAGCATGTGGCTACCCAATCACTTAGGACACAAGATCAGTTAGCCATCTGTCAGACTTATGAGCTGAAGTGGTCATAAACATAATGTAGGTAATCTAGGTTCGTGGCAACATTGTTGCAGCTAGAGCGTTTACGCCTTACGGCATTTCATACAAACTTTCAAGTCCTTATCTTCAGAAATTACTGAACCGATTTTAATGAAACGGAATACGCATTAGCAGGATACATAGATCTAAAAAATTACTAAAAACGTTTTCGAAAAGTCTTTAAAAAAAGTAAATTGGATGTCTCTGTTTCTATAGATATTTTATAATCGGTATAATTATTAAGATGTAACACTATTGTTCTAAAATGTTTTTAGTAACTTTAGTCTGTTTGCATTTTGCAAATATATCAAAAGTAATAATTAAAAATATCTACAGTAAATCAAGATAACTACAAAAAAAACCGGCCAAGTGCGAGTCGGACTCGCGCACGAAGGGTTCCGTACCATTTTTTATAAATAAAAAAAACGAGCAAAAATATCACTTTTATGTATGGGAGCCCCCTTTATATGTTTATTTTATTCTGTTTTTAGTATTTGTTGTTATAGCATCAACAGAAATACATAATCTGTGAAAATTTCAACTGGCTAACTATCACGGTTCATGAGATACAGCCTGGTGACAGACGGACGGACGGACGGACAGCGAAGTCTCAGTAATAGGGTCCCGTTTGACCCTTTGGGTACGGAACCCTAAAAAGGACTTATTTGACGCCAAACTCATTATTAGAAAAAAACTATTTGTAAGGAGACTATGACCAATGACATCATTCATATACAAACTAATCGAACTACTATCTAATTTTAATTTTACTACAAAATCCCACTAAATAATAATTACCTTATAAAAACTTCACGAAAACCTAGTAAATCCGCCAACAACCCTTTCCAGAATAAACACGACCTATTTAGAAATTAAATCAGAACATAATCCATTATTTACAAAGGTACTTTTGCACCTAAAATGGGACGCGATAGGGTTCATAAATTAATATTACCCTAAAAGGGTTGGACATTATTATTGAGGGACATTACACGGTAGATTGATGGAAGATTATAATTTCTAAAGCTATATTTTACAACTGAATACAGATTTGCAATCTAGGATCATAATTGACCTTGGAATAATAAAACAAAACAGAACCGCTCCATCGTTTAGGAGCTTCTCGTACGATGCTACAGACAGTCAGTCGCACGTTAAACTTCTCTTTTTTCGTTGGGGGTTTAAAAATGGCGAAACTCTCGATGCTATCCGTTCCTGAAGATGAAAGCTGCTAGTACAACATCACGCCTGTAATCCCCAAAAGATTAGGCTGAGGTGTAGCATAGTACACCCACATGTCGCTAGTTATCTTTAAGAGCGTTTATACCCTACGGCATTTCATACAAACTTTCAAGTCGTTATTTTCCGAAATGACTGAACAGATTTTAATGAAACTTCCTACGCATAAGCAGTATGCATAGGTCTAAAAAGTTACTGAAAAACATTTTTGAAAAATAATATTACAGCTAAATTAGTCCGATTTTTAATTATCTAAGGAAACAGAAATTTCCAATTATCTTCATTTTTAAAAGACATTTTGAAAATGTTTTTTACTTTTGTAACTTTTTAGACTTTTTTGTAAACTGCTTATGCGTAGGAAGTTGAATTAAAATCTGTTTAGTCATTTCGGAAAATAACGACTTGAAAGTTTGTATGAAATGCCGTAAGATATAAACGCTCTTAAGTCTAATAATATGTAATAAGGTGCGAGTTGTCAGCAACAGGGTTCTGCTCCATTTTTTACTAATCTCTAGAACGGCGGGGCCGATTTTGACAGGACTTTCACTGGCAGATAGCTTATGTAGGCGTTACGTAGGCTACTTCTATTTAAGAAAAAATCTAATAAAAAAAACAAAAATAAACTAAATAACTTTTTTGCTAAATTCCACGCGGACGAAGTCGCGGGCACATCTAGTGTATCCTATAACTCTTGGAGAGTGTGGATTGAGGACGTTTCTTGCCAAATTTCCTTTATGAACACTACAATTAAATTCTACAAAAGCCTTTTATGTGAAGTTTATTTGTGTTAGCCGTTGACCAAGCATTCTGTACATCACACTAAGTAATTCTACGGAAAAATTACAGCTGCGAAACGACTTTTTTTTGGGGTAAAAATCACGTTTCGTGGAGGTATTTAACATAAAGTTATAACATTAAAAACTTGTATTTAAAAAAATACTTGTTAAAGTTAGAATTTTGACCCCCAATATAATATAACTAGAAGGTTCAAAATCAAAAATCAAAATCATAAGTCATTTATTCAAATTAGGCTGGTAATCAGTACTTTTTGAACGTCAAAATTACAAGAGACAGTCGCCCTTCGCCACTTAGTGTTTCAGCTGGGAAGAAGAAGTAGCACAACAAACTCCCCAGCAACACATCTGTCTGTTAGATTAGAAGAACCAGATTCTATACAATAGTTTTCAAGTTTATTTAAACTAAGAATCTAGGTCCAGAATCCAGTTCCCTGCAGGTATGGTCTAGCACAAAACAATACATCGTAATCAAAATCAAAAGTCATTTATTCAAATTAGGTTGATAATCAGCACTTTTTGAACGTCAAAATTACAAGAGACAGTCCCCCAAAACGCCCGCTCTTTGCCACTTCCTAGTGTTTTAGCTGGGAAGAAGAAGTAGCGGAACAAACTCCCCAGCAACACATCTGTCTGTTAGATTAGAAGAACCAGATTTTATACAATAGTGTTCAATTTTATATAAACTAAGAATCCCAGGTATGGTCTAGCACAAAACGCCGCCGCCGGGGTGAACAAGTGCCTCTCGGTTTCTATAAGGGTAGTTTTACACCCAATAAATCGCTTCCACAGTTACCTCAGCTTCACCCAAGAACCATGTAATAGCTTAGCTACAAATTAGAGTAGATCGAGCCTGGTACACACAGCTCCATTAAGTAGTTACCCCCCGGCCTCCTCGGCCGTTTAGGAGTTAGCACATACTGACGCTGTCTGTACATAATACATAACCCAGGTTGTGTGGAGGTTTACTCAAGCTAATAGAGCCTATTTTAGATGATTAGACGATATTACCTACACGGTATTAGGTATTTAATTTTCTTGTCAAGCAATTATTGTTGTACACACTGCTTGTGTTTACATAGCATAATTATTCCACAAAATTGTTAATTTGCTTCCCGTGGTTGTCGTAAGAGGCGACTAAGGGACTTGTCAGAGAATGGGCAGCAGCGTTCTCTGTGCTTTTGTAACCACCGTACTGCAATCGCCAACCCGCCTGCCAAGCGTGGCGATTATGGCAAAACCGCCCAAAATGTCAAAGTGGGGACACTTGGGGGAGGCCTATGTCCAGCAGCGGACTCTTTTGGGCTAAAATGATGAATGATGATGATGATTCTTCTGGCACCCACTCCGTGACGACTCTAGCCCATGGATCCTGATGCCTTCTGCAGACATGGTCATTCTATTAAAGTATACAAATTTTAAATTAATCCTACATGTGACATGTCTTACGAACTGAATGAACAAATATCCCGTAAAATATGTTATTTCTCGTCGTGTTGGGTAAGAAATAATATTTACTGCGGTTTTAGTTGTAACTGTGGCTGAGCGATAAGGGTTTTAGAACCTAGCCATAAGCCAAGGGCTCGGATTATCTAGAAAATTTAACACGCTTTCATGATATTTCAGAAATAGTACCGTTGTGTCAGTATTCGAAGATGATCTGACTACTTGAGGCGATATTAAAAATATTTATCTATAATTTTTTAACAGCTTTTCTTTTTGGCTTTGCTTTCTTTTTTAATAATAGTTTAGTCTCAATATT
The DNA here is from genome assembly GCA_949152445.1 of Cerastis rubricosa. Taxonomy (NCBI): domain Eukaryota; kingdom Metazoa; phylum Arthropoda; class Insecta; order Lepidoptera; family Noctuidae; genus Cerastis; species Cerastis rubricosa. Next base: position 10,995,760 of record OX424548.1, on the reverse strand, counting down.
GTATTAAAAAAGGGAAGTAGCGAGTCAACAACACAAGTATTTTTAATTACTTACTGGGTCTATCTCAACTCATGTATTAGCATGTAACTTTGGAGACTCAATAAAAAAAAATCATTTCATTACATCTACCTAATATACCTATAAAATTCTCGTGTCGCGGTGTTTGTTACCAAGCTCCTTCGAAACGGCTGAGCCGATTTGTATGAAAATTTATGTGCATATCGGGTAGGTCTGAGAATCGGCCAACATCTAATTCTCAAGTTATTGCGGGTGGATGTCAAAACAAATAATAAACAAAACAAACAAAAAACTCAACACAAAACAAATAATAAACATGGTAAATATAAATAAAATAAAAATAAAAAAAGCCTTTTATTTGTTACAAAATAATCTTTTTGTTAGTAACATAAAGTGAATTTATATTTTTAGTGTTAGTATCTATTTTTGTTTATTATTCGTTTTTATTGTAACATAATAATTCCGCAAGAACCCCTCTGCAGGTAAAGGCCTCCTCCAAAGTGTTCCAGTGTTCTCTGGATTTAGCTACTTGCATCCAGTTTGGACCCGCTGTGTGTTTGTGTTTTATTTCGTCCTCCCATCTTTTGTAGGGTCTCCCTTTTTTTTCTTTTGCCTGCTGGTCCCTTCCATGCCGTCACACTTTTTGTCCACCTCTGGTCTTGGAGACGTGCTACGTGCCCAGCCCACTTCCATTTTATTTCTAGTGCTTGTGCCAGACCGTCTGTTATTGCTTTTGTGGTGTTTCTTATTTTTGTATGTCGTATTTTATGTATTTTTTAAATATTTAACATACTGCGCTCCATTCCGCGTTGGCACGTTATAATTTTGTTTCTTATGTTATTGTTAACATGGTAAATATCCCGTTATAAGTGTTATTGATAGTGTTAGTGACCATCTCAGTTTAAAAACTTATATCTATTTCTCATACCTAAAACCAATCAAAATTTCCAAGCGAACGAAGTCGCGGTCATCAGCTAGTTTCATTATAAAACTAGCTTAAGGCTTCGTCTAAAGTTCAGTAATTGTCCCACGGAATAATGCTACCGGAATAAAAAGTATCCTGTGTTAATCCAGGTTACAATCTCATCCGAATACGTTTAGCAGTTTTTACATGAAAGAGTAACAAACAACCATTCTCAAAAACATTCGCATTTATTATAGTAGTACGATGAAAAAACCCACCGTAAAATAATCAAAGTAATCCATCATCATCATCATCATCATTTCAGCCCTTTTAACGTCCACTGCTGGACATAGGCCTCCCCCAAGTGTCGCCACATTGACATAACATGGGGGGTTTTGCCATAATCGCCACGCTTGGCAGGCGGGTTGGCGATCGCAGTACGGTTGTTACAAAAGCACAGAGAACGCTGCTGCCCATTCTCTGGCAAGTCCCTTAGTCGCCTCCTACGACACCCACGGGAAGATATGGGATGGTGCTATTCTTTACGTCCGACACCATACAGAATCAAAGTAATCCATTCCATGCAAAAAAAACACACAGCACACAGAAAATATTCCACATTCTAGCCTCCGCTGCAGCAGTATCTGGAATATTTTTTATGCATATTTCAATATGCGCATTTTGATTGTGCGTAGGATGCGATAGGTACTTCAAAAATAGTCGCCACCACACCGGTTTTAAAATTGGTCAACTGTTATAATAAGCGTTTACGCCGTACGGTATTTCATTCAAACTTTCAAGTCCTTATTTTCTTAAACGACTGAACCGATTTTAATGAAACTTAATACGCATTAGCAGGATGCAGGAGGTCTAAAAAGTTACTAAAAACCTTTTCAAAATAATTTCTGCTTCAAAATTTATAATTGGTCTAATTTAGCTGTAAAAATATTTTTCGAAAATGTTTTTAGCAACTTTTTAGACCTATGTATCCTGCTTGTGCGTATGAAGTTTCATTAAAATCAGTTCAGTCATTTCGGAAAATAAGCACTTGAAAGTTTGTATGAAATGTCGTATCGTGAACGCTCTTAACCCCAAACATTGATAAAATTTCACAATATATTTCCATTAATTAAGTAATACAAATAGATTCCCATTAATTTCGAAGTCACTGAACCAATTTGTAGATAATTAATAACAACTCACTCACCGTATTTTCATTTCAAATATCCTTATTTACCATTTCGATTTAATGTTGAATACAACTTTTAAATAAAATTACAAAATAATATCAATGTAAAATAATAATATTGAAAATGAATTGTACAATTTGACTTAATGAAACCACCTGTAACCAGTGACCGACACCGTTAAAGTTAATTATTGCTGGACCATTATAATTAAGCCTGAAAATAATAATTAAGAACACAATTTACGGCCGAAGAATAAATAATTATATTAAGTAATAGCGTTTCGTAATAAAAAAAATTCGGAAGTTCTGAAATTTAAGCCGATTTGTAGGAGAAAACTTTATAATTGTGTTTAATTATTACCACAGCTTCCTTCAAAACACCCTAATAATTATGATTTTGCGAAAATTTTAACTTCATCTGAATCTGAATATTTTAGATCTTTTGATGTATTTTATAATGACTTTAAACATTCATATAAGCCTATAATCGCTGCAAAAACTTTAACATAACATCACGCAAATAGTCGTCGAAGTGTTATGCAATACTTAATAGTACACCAACATTTCGCTAGTTATGTCTAATAAGCCTACCACACGCACAAGCTTCACCACAGTTTTGCCTGCGCAAACCGTTTTGTGCACGGAACACTGGTGAAGCTTTTGTGTATGGTAGGCTCATAAGTCCCGCGTAATAGCTTACTGCCATCAACCGGGCACAAATCCAGACTCCGTGGCCACTACTGAGAAATTCTTGCTATAACAACCCAACAACATAACTGGCGAAGGGTGGGTGTACTATAAAGTTCATCTCTGCCTAACCCTGGGGTTTTAAGACGTGATATTATGATATTGTATTATTTTTCTTAATACTAACGTCCATTTTCCTTTGCCCACAGATACGCCAAAAATGACGTAACAACCAACATGTCAAAATCATCGAGATAGCGCCAAAAAAATCAAGATGGCCGACAAAGACTGGGTCGACTACTTCGGTGATTTCAACTCGACGAAACAAATCGTTGACGAAGACAGCACAGATTTAGACATCTCAAAGATAAATTATAATTACTATGACAACCAGACTGGGTACCCTGGTTATTCGAATTTTACTGCTGAGGACTTCTGCCAATCGAATCATTCGCATTTCTATTTGAATGTGACCTGCGAGTTTCCGATCAATTATGCTGAGCCTATGTATGGGTGAGTACAATTTTGATACCTGTTTTTTTTTTTAATTATTTCGTTTGTGTTACTATCATAGATCGGAGTAGGTAGATTGAATTGGAGTCATTGATCCGAAACGTTGTATTAATATGGACATTCCTCCGGAATTGGTTGATTTGATTGAAATTTAAGTGCAATAATTTATAAAAAGTTGTGGCCATAAAAAGGTTAAAAATAAAAATTAATGCTTCGATCGGAATTCGATTGTTAGGGTTCCGTACCCAAAGGGTCAAACGGGACCCTATTACTGAGACTTCACTGTCCGTTCGTCCGTCCGTCCGTCCGTCCGTCCGTCCGTCCGTCCGTCCGTCCGTCTGTCACCAGGCTGTATCTCATGAACCGTGATAGTTAGCCAGTTGAAATTTCTACAGATTATGTATTTCTGTTGACGCTATAACAACAAATAATAAAAACAGAAAAAAATAAATATTTAAGGGGGGCTCCCATACAAAAAAGTATTTTTTTTCGTTTTTATAAATAATTATAAATTATGGTACGGAACCCTTCGTGCGCGAGTCCGACTCGCACTTGGCCGGTTTTTTTTATTATTCAACAGATAAATAATAAATTAATTTAGTTTTGATATCTTCCTTTAAATTCTTCAATTGAGTAGTAATAATATCACTACCAACAATATATTCAATATTTAATTGAATCCGGAAATACCGGAAGTACTATCCGGAAAAATGGCTTATCCATGTTATTCTTTCTGTGTACATTTATGATACAAGTACCAAAAATCATTCTAACTACTCCGATCTATGGTTATTATAGTTAGTAAACACGCCAATCAAATCACATTTATTCATTCAAAGCGCTATGCTTCCACATTTATTGTGCGATCCGCCAGTTTGTGGAATTCTTTGCCGGCTTCTCTGTGCCCTGATTGTGAATCGGTTTCTTCTAGGCAAGCGTGCTCCACCCTAAACTGCATCATCGCTTCACATCAGGCGAGTTGCTGTCAACCGCAAGCCTATTCTGTACAAAAAAAACATACTTCTTATGAGCTGTTCAATAACGCGATTTTGCTATAGATTTTATACAGCAACAGCCAGATTTTTTGTGATTCCTTGGAATTCTTGGGTAACCTTTTGAACGCCAGGAGGTCTACTCTCTTTCTCCGAAACGTAACTTCGGCAACGAACGGAAATTAAACGTAGTTACGTTTGTGACTCTAATCTATATCGTTTGCGGACGCACACAAGAAGTTCGAATTCACAGACAATTAACGTGAACGAATGTATTAAATGTTATTGTCTGCGTCCGTAAATGATATAGAATAAGGCCACAAACGTAACTTAGTTTAATTTTCGTTCGTTGCCGAAGTTACGTTTCGGAGAAAGAGAGTAGACCTCCTGAGCATACGAGTAAAACCACGCGCGTGCCCTCCACGCCAAGCCACAAATTCACCGCAAATACTTACAAATAAAAAAATGGGATTTCAAAAGTATTATTAACTTATTTTTATTTCTTGATAAGACATTTAATATTTAAGATATTATGTAGATCACATTTTTAACATACAAATGTATAAATAAACACTCACAAAAGTAATGAATTGTTTATTTCGTGTTATAGTGAACCACATTTTTTGTTACATATTTTTGTCACATATTTTTGTCGTTGGCGTACAGGGCACGTGCTTGTTTGTCATGTATATGTGACAATGGCTTCAAAAGGTTAATGATGTCATCTAACGTATTAGTTCCTGATACCTATAGAGCCCCGCAAAATTAAGCAGGTTTTGAAAATAGAACCATAGATAGTGCTGTGCCAGACTGACTTCATCAGGTCTGTGTGCGCCTTTTTAATGACTCACGAACTTCGGTACAGAGAGGAGGCCTAAGTTCCAACAGTGGAAACGTTACATTTATTGCAAGGAATTGTTCCACAATTAAATAATAAATACTGTAACAAAGCAGATTTTATCTTGTATGAAAGAAAGAAAGAAAAATATTTTTATTAATGTCGCACAGGGCAAAACAAAATGATTAAATTAATGATAAAACAAAATTATGTAAAAAATAAACAAATGAAAATAAAATTATGACACCTAACCAATAAAGTTTAAGAGCTATTACGCCTTACGGCATTTCATACAAACTTTCAAGTCCTTATTTTCCGAAATGACTGAATCGATTTTAATGAAACTTAATACGCATAAGCAGGATATATGTATAGGTCTAAAAAGTAACTAAAAAACATTTTATGTATTAAGTTTAATTTATATCGGTTCCGTCATTTCGGAAATTAAGGACTTGAAAGTTTGTATGAAATGCCGTAAGGTGTAAACGGTCTTAATGTGTCATAATGTTATTTACGACGCCAAAAGGCTCGGCATGATCTTGTAACATTTAAAAAAATCACAACCAATAACCAACCAACAAGAACAAAGTCTTGAAACAATTGCTAAATAAATCTCACAATTCCTATTTACCTACATAACAAAACGGGAGCACTAGTTTAGGAGAGCATTTCTAAAATATTACATTTCTTCAAGAGATTTACGGAAACTCTAACGTCACTGAAGAGCTTTCGTGAAATGAGCACAAATCCACTCTCATCTCAATTAGATAGAGAGGGAGTCTTACTTCAAAATCTTTTTCATGAAGTAACTTAGTTATTAATTTTAAAAGAGGCTCTCATTTTGCAAGTTCAGTGGTTGCAAACGCGACTGCTGACCATGAGATTTCGGGTTCGATTCCTGGGTCGGGCAAAGTGTTATTAGGTTTTTCCATCAGGAATTTCTCAGTAGCATCCACGGAGTCTGGATTTGTGCACGGATCATGGTAACCCCTAGTACAGTAAGTGACCTGCATTTTTTTTCTTTTTATAGAATTTTGCCCCACACTTGTAATTTCTCCTGTATCGTGGGTGCGTTTACAAACATTTAAACTAACATACACAAACAGCCAGACCCGGAACAACTATCTGTAGGCCATACAAATATTTGTTCCATGCGGGGATCGAACCCGCGACACGCAGTGCAGCAGTCGATCGCTCAACCACTGCGCCAACCGTGCCGTCAATTACTTGACTCATCTTCCCCTCTTTAGCTTTGTAAGACTGGTAATACAGGGCACTGACTGTACATGGGACTTAAAAATAACTAGCGAAATGTTTGTTCTTGTTTAAGGTACCCCTCTGCCTCACCCTTCGGTATTACAGCCGTGATGTTATCTGATTTAATCTCTAACTCTAACATAATCCTTTCTTCCACAGCTACATCGCTCCCTTCCTCCTGGCAACTACCACAGTAGCCAACACGCTCATCGTGGTGGTCCTCTCTCGACGTCATATGCGAACTCCGACGAACGTGGTCCTAATGGCTATGGCTTTATGCGACATGTTTACGATGCTGTTCCCGGCGCCCTGGCTCTTCTACATGTACACCTTCGGCAACCACTACAAGCCTCTGAGCCCCGTCAGGGCGTGCCAGGCTTGGAATTATATGAATGAGGTAAGTGAGAGAATGATTTTTGTTTCTTATACAGGACCAATTTTAGACTAATGTATGTCTTATTTTGTTTTTAAATCTTACTTTTTACATTTTTAAATATTCCTGTATGAAATAAAAGAAAAAAAAACATTTAAAATATATAAAATAGTAGCCCAACGATATCGGGAACAGGGTCCAAGCTACCGGCGTTCAGGGCTCCAGAGAAAGAAACCTCCTAACAATACGAGCCGTGTCCAGGAGTACCGCTTTCTGAATCAAGCCCTTGATCCAGCTTCCTAACGAGAGCCGCCTCAGGTATTGGTCGAGGCTCTTGGCAATTAGGCCATTGGTTGATACGACTATCGGCACAATAATTATTTTGTTTTATTGTTAACAATTGAAACTAATTAACATGTTTCTCCATCGGACAAATATCGAAATAGCGAAAAAATTATCAGCTGCCCCAAACATGCATACATTTGGGTCAAATAGGTATTGAAATTTTGCATGGGGCAGCAAAAAACTTTTTCGCTATTACGATGTTTGTCCGATGGAGAATTACGATCAGTTTGATGGTCTGTAGCACACCCTTAAGTATGTAGGTATATATCCTTTCCGTTACATAAAGTTGTTCAGTTTGAGTGAGTCTGAATCACACTATTAAATTATTCTACACTTTTCTGAAATACCCTGTATAAGCCTGTTTGCCTCCAAAATTTATCTAAGATTTGTTTTTCAAGCTTTTCTTTTTAAAATGTTCCTAACTACATACACATTATTACCATCAAAGCCGATTAAATTAACTAACAACAAACTATAAAAGCTCATTAAAAAAAGCATCTCAACGCTGTCAGCTTATAAAATGTGCATGAGAGACTGGCTTCGTTGCTATGTTTTATAGAAACGATTAGCCTCGTGCCAAGATAAAAACCAGCCCTTGGGTCACGGGAAGCGTCAACTAGACGTTTAAAAGTTTGCTTACAAAGGCTGTGAGCACTCGGACCCCATAACTTGGTGACTAATATAAATCCTCGTTGGTCTAGTGACTGCCTTGTTGGTCAAGTGGTCGCAAGTGCAACTGCTGAGCATAAGGCACTGGGTTCGATTCCCGGGTCTGGCAAAGTCTATTTGGATTTTCCATCAGGCATTTCTCAGTAGCAGCCACAGAGTCTGGATTTGTGCCCGGTTAATGACAATAGGCTCCCACTTGTTACATGGTGGATTTTTAAACATAACTGGCGAAATGTGGGTGTACTATTAGTTACACCTCTGCCTAACCCCTCGGGGATTACAGGCGTGATTTTATCTATAATAATCTATACTAATACTAATCTAAACTAATATTATAAAGAGGAAAGATTTGATTGTTTGTTTGTTTGTATGTTTGTTTGCATTGAATAGGCTCCGAAACTACTAGTCCGATTTGAAAAATTCTTTCAGTGTTAGATAGCTGATTTATCGAGGAAGGCTATAGGCTATATATCATTACGCTACGACAAATAGGAGCAGAGCAGCAATGAAAAATGTTTCAAAATCGGGGGTTTTATTTTCCTTTTTAAAATTTCGCAAAAATCATGTATGACAGAATTGTTTCCCTTTAAAAGTTCTAAAAAAAGTCCGCGACATCATATGTCTATCTTTTAAGGTTGACTCACTATAACCTTTTTATGCTAACCAAATTTGTTTAAAAAATAATGCATTATTTTCGAAGGTGTTTTATAAACATGATATTATTCCTTATCCAAATACGTTATCCATCACAAATATTTAAATTAAAACAAAATTGCCCTTTGCATCATTCGATTTCAATGATTATCTATACTAATATTATAAAGCTGAAGAGTTTGTTTGTTTGCTTGCATGCGCTAATCTCAGGAACTCCTGATCCGATTTAAAAATTCTTTCAGTGTTAGATAGCCCATTTATCGAGGAAGGCGCTACGACATAGGAGCGGAGCAGCAATGAATAATGTTTCAAAATCGGGGAAAATGTGACGCATACGAATTTGCGCGTGACAGCTAGTACTAATAATAAGCCGAAGATTTTGTTTGTTTGTTTGCTTGAACGCACTAATCTCAGGAACTGCTGGTCCGATTTGAAAAATTCTGTCAGTTATATATACAAGGTGTTGTTTTGCAACCTCGTCAAATTCTAGGAGGTAACTATGCTAATGATTCTCGACCCGAATCAATAATAAAATGAGTAGGTAGGTAATTTTCTTTTCACTTCAGTTGCTCAAACATGTAGGTTTTGCTGCCTGAAATCAGTGAGCAAAATGCGATTTTGCTCACCGAGTGAGACAAAGTAACTTTTTAATTATTTTTTTAGAAAGCCGCGAATATCTTATTCAGCCTTGGATTAACCATACAATTCGAAACATTTACACTCTATCTCTTTCCCGCTATTAGAAAGAGAGAGAGAGAGAGACAAAGACCAGCCCTTTCGAAGTTCCTATTTTGAATTCGACCTCAAAGACAAACACGTTCGGAATTTCGTTCTAACTAAAGGAATTTTGCAAAAAGATAATTATGTCTTTTAATGTAATTTATTGAATTTTTAACTTATTGTTGTATTTAAACGAAAATAAGTTTTTACTGCATATAAAACTAATACTTAACCTGTAAATATTTATTTCTAGTTCAAATAATGTTACGTAATATATTTTGAATAATAAAATATCATGGGTGCTATTTCGGAACACGCCATAATTTAAATAAAAGAGCAGGAATAAAATTTCGTGGCTGGCGTAAAGAGTTGAATAAGTTAGAAAAATATTAAAATAATCGTAAAATATGAGTGAAACTAGCGACGAGAACAGTACTTACCTCTACCTACAATGCTAATTATTTTGATTCACGATAAATAGTTATTTCAATCTATTCCTGTTTATTATTTTATCTCCTAAAGTGTTCTCGCTGCTGAAGTGAAAAGTTGTATGTGCTACACGAGACCAAAGTTATTTGCATCTCGAGTCTTTGAATCCCTCGCTGCACTCAGGATTCTAACCTAGAATCACTCGCTACGCTCGTGATTCAAATATAGAATCCTTCGCTTACTCGGGATTCAAAATCAACACTCGCGGCAAAAACCAACTTTGCTCTCTTGTTGCACAAATAACTATTTTTTTATTTATTTACTGAAATCGGTAACTGTGAACCACCCGTGTTTTAAACACGGGCCGTCTGATCCCCGCCTTATAACGTCGCTTACACACAAACAAAAAACCTCATACGTTTTTTCGATAATTTTATAAGCCCTAAACCACGTTAAGGGGGTTATTCTGAAAAAATGACAAATTTAAACAACAAAAAAACGCAGTGTTTTTTTAATAATTTACTAGGTACCGTAATTTATATTGATTATTTATGTCTTTTGTGACAACATCCTGAATTTTGAAGTGGATGCAAAACAACACCTTGTATGTAGCCCATTTATCGAGGAAGGCTAAAGGCTAAATATCATCACGCTACGACAAATACGAGCAGAGCAGCAATGAAAAATGTTGCGAAAATGGGGATATGGTGACGCAGATGAAGTTGCGCGGGACAGCTAGTGTATAATATAAAGCTCCAACCCAACCTTGACAAATGATCGTTCAATTCGATCCATAATTGCCGCTAGCAGCTCTGTTAATGTGCCCATTACTCTCAATCAAAGTTTTCCCCACACTTTATAATCAGCTATTAATAAAACCCACTTTTGCGTGCTCGTAGCATGTAACACGCAACTCAGAAGTAGGTCTTAGCGGTTATCGGAGCTAAACTTAGAACTTTAATTAAACTTTCATAAATGCAATTTATAACCTCGTTTCTGTTTCTCATTTTTTTCTATTCTTTTCTTAGGATTTCATTAATTTTTCCTAGTCTTTTAACTTTATTGGGGTCGGCTTCCAGTCTAACCGGATGGAGCTGAGTATCAGTATTTTTTAAGCATTTTAGTTTTATAATTACATTTTATTTAAAATTTGTATGTTTTCGCGGCAAAACATAGCGCTAACACCTTTATGTAAATACCTATGTTTAACAAATAAAGATTCTGATTCCGAATCGAGGTCCGAACCACCGTACCCTACGCTCATTGAAGAAGTGGAATTACAAAATCATTGCTATGGTCAATTTTAGCATCCTGATCAACATCAGCTAAGCCCCAATTATGTTCGAGTCGGTTACCAGTCTAGCCGGATACGGCTCAAAAATAGAGTCTACTCAAAGCAACTGCCTCAGGAGCTCGTGGCTAAATAATAACAACCGCACGGGTCGATCTTTAAGGTTAAGCCAAGCTTGCCGAGGTTGGTCCATGGATGGGTGACCATAATTACATACCGAGTTTCCCCCGTACCTCGGAAAGCACGTTAAGCTGTTGGTCCCGGCTGTCAGTTGTAGATCTTTGACGAGTAACGAGTAGTCAGAAGCCAAAAATCTGACATCCAGTTTTACCAAGGGGTATCGTATTACCCAGTTACTGGGTAATGGAGGTCAGATAGACAATCGCTTCATGTAAAATACTGGTACTCAGCTGCATCCGGTAAGACTGGAAGCCGACCCCAAGATAGTTTGGGAAAAGGCTAGGCAGGTGATGCAGATGATGATGAAAGCGACTGCCTATCTGACCTCCAGAACCCAGTTACTTAATAAAAGGGTAGTCTTTGGTAAAAAAAAAACATAACATAAGTTCACGCCTATAATCCCCGAAGGCTTAGGCAGAGGTGTATCTAATACACTAATGCTACTGAGTAATTCCAGATGGAAAAAACCAATAACAATTTGTCCAACCCGGGTATCCAACCTAGAACTTCATGCTCAGCAGTCGACAACGAGGCTATAATTTTAAATGGTGCCAAAATTCTTCATTTACTTCAAAATAAGGAACAGATAATAATCCCCTCTAAAAGGCTATTCAATAAATTATATTGGGAGTATTAAAAATAGAAATGATTCGGACACTTCAGGACCATTTGAGAATATTTCGAGATTTTCGAAGAAATATTTCGTGATATTTGAGGATCTGTTAGAACCTGTTATAATTACAAGTTTATTTGATTAGATATTTTTTTTTTATATTTGTTTAGTCAAGAGTTCTAACAATATTTGGATAGAATTGTTTTATCTTTTTGCTGTTCCGAGATATTGTTTGCTTCAGCTATTTTAGGATATTTTTGTTGTTTCCTTACATTTTTAGATATTACTAAATTGTCTTAGTATTTGTTTATATTTTGTCAAAAATATGAAATATCTTTTTTACCATTGCTGCTCGAATAAGGCCATTTCATAGATAACAATGAATAAAACGCTCTTTTATTCTCTAGTGAATAAAACATTTTGAATTTGGAACAAGCACAACATATACGTGGGGCATACTGAAGGTCTTGGGATCTGGCCAATAACAATAAAATAAAAGTATGCAATTCGAAAGTGGACCTCTTTGGACATATTGTTACTTTTAAATGGCAAGACTGTCATTTGTATCTTAATTGTGGTGTCCTTTTAAAAATTGTGTGTCGCTATCAAAATGAATGAACATTTTCGTTGAATGATTTTATATAATTTTCGCTGTGGCAGTTCACAAGAGAGTTGCCAGAGATTTATTTGTCAGAATCCAGATACTTTCAGTATGGTTTAATTACGAATTATTACAGACTGCCTGTTCTCGCAAACACGACGGCTTTTTATTAGGCCGACCGGTCCTTCGAGAAAGTTTCACAACTTTTCGGAACCTTTTTCACAGCTTCATAGTGGAACATTCTAGTATTATTCTCGAAGCGTCTATACAGTTCCACAGTGGACTATTCTAGATTCGAACGTAATCTAGAATGTTCTCGTAAAGCACCTGACGTAACATTATAATCTTAATCAAGTACACACTGTGACATTGACAAGCAACTCACGTAGATGGTATGTTTTAGTAACCATAACCAACTCCTAATCGAAGGAGCTCATGGGTAAATAATAACAGCCGCAAGGGTCGATCTTTAAGGTTAAGCGGTTGCCGAGGTTTGTCCGTGAATGGGTTGCCATAATTACATACCAAGTCCGTGCCTTAGAAAGCAAGTTAAGCCGTCGGTCCCGGCTGTTATTTGTAGATCTTTGACAGTCGTTACAAGTAGTCAGAAGCCAAACGTCTGACATCCAGTCCTACCAAGGGGTGTCGATTACACAGTTACTGGGTTGTGGAGGTCAGACAGGCAGTCGCTTCATGTACCATACTGGTACTCAGCTGCATCCGTTTAGACTGGAAGCCGACGCCAAGATAGTTTGGGAAAAGGCTAGACAGATGATGATGACCGAACTCCAAACATCTATAAATCAAGCAAACAAGCTATGCTGCCGATTAATCTGTCGGTCGCAAGCACAAAGCACCACACATTACACAATGTGCTTTGTGCCGACTGCCAAGCTCGGTTTCACAATGACTAGAGCAACTAATCCCGAGTTATTGGTAATCTACGTTCAACGCTGTAGCTTCGTCTAAGAACAATAAGAAATGGGGGAGGTTAAACTAGGCTGGAAGTAGGCTGCTTTTGACCTAGAAACGGTTTATCATCTGCCCAGCCTATTCCCAAATATGTTGCGGTCAGCTTAATACCTTCGACCGTTACATATAGTTGGGTTCCCAAATCTGCAGTGATGGCAGCTATAACCCCGAGATAGAAAGGAGAATCAGAATAGCAAAAGATGGTATGACAGACCCGTTTGAGCAAAATCTAGAAGAAAAGAAGAATAGGTATCAAAACCAAAATCATATTGATACGAGCGCTGGAATTCCTTATCTTCCTGTATGGAGTGGAGACGTTGACAATCCTGGCCCGAGAAACGCATAGGATTGATGCTTTCGAGATGTGGTGCTGGAGACGAATGCTGAGAGTAGCCTCGACAGCGAAACGCACCAATGCATCACTCTTAGCCCAGCCAGCTCCAAATAAAACTCGCTTGTCCACCGTAATTTTTGGGAAAAGTTACTCAGTTTTATGTACAGAATGCTTGGTTGACGGCTTCGGGAAGGGTCCGTTCACACCTTTTATTTTAAGCTTATCTTTTCCTTTCCTAAAGTCGTGAAGTTTTATTAAATTCAAATAAACCTACATTCCATACAACATCTTCCTTTTGAAAGTACAACATCAATAATACGTAAGGGTTCACATTTTCACAATGATAACGTATTACTACAAATTCTATCAGCAGGGTGCCGGCAAATAGTGCGGGTTTGATATCCAATATGCAGTACAAACGATGGCCTTCACCGATTATACTCCAAACTAGGGTTGCGCCACTGTCGATACTTCAAGGAAACCACCCCCATTTTTTGGATGAATTACTAAGGCACAATTGGTTTTTTTTTTTGCGTTTCAGGGCGCCGTACCTGGAAAGGAAAAAACGGAACCCTTCTAAGATCACTTGGTTGTCCCTCCATGTGTCCGTCTGTCTGTCAAGCCCCTTTTTCTCAGAAACGCGTGGAGGTATCAAGCTGGAATTTATATCAAATACTCAGGTCTACTGTCACTAGCAGAAGCACTTGCTTGAAGCTGTGAAAAAAAAAACAAACTTCTAAGCCAATGCAATCGAAAGATACAGCTGTTTATGCCGCAAATTTTCGACACTCGCAAGGGAATCAAAACCTACAGGCTACTTCCCGTTAACTAAGAATCTTGAAAATTGGTACGAAGCAACGTCTTATACAGATCAAGAAAAAAATGCGAAAACTATAAATTTTTGGTTACATCATATATAATAAAAATATATTTAATATTTTTTGTACGGAACCCTCAGTACGCGAGTCCGACTCGCACTTGGCCGGATTTTCTTTGTAAGTTTAAAAATACAACCCTGTCTTTTTTGTCGTGCAGTCGGGTTAAAAGCCACTTTCGGATAGGACAGAGTTTTATTTGACATACTACCCACAGCGTCGCTCGTGTTAATTTAGAATTTCACAATAACCGGCTCGGATACGTTGCGCCATTTACTATAATAAGAACGTTATTGTTGAATTCCTCGGGAATAATACTTTTTTCGGGGTGAAAGGTATGTCCGTTTCTGTACACCTGACAACGTACCTCTATCCAAAATTCCAGGATGATCGGTTCGGATGATCGGTTTAGGCCTGAAAAGGTAACAAACAAACTTACTTTCGCATCTATAATATTAAGTTAGGATTGTATAATTTACACTCTCACTTGGGAACTCATTTAGAAAACGACTTATGATACAAAACTAAAGAAAAAAGTATGAATTCTGGTTACAAAACAACCGTTCAAAGGAAAAAAAACAGGGCAAAAACTAAAGCTTTCTTTTATCGACTTCAAAAAAAGTACTCGATAAAATGGACAGCCAGTTCACATCACTATGAATTGTTGATTCGTGTCGATGAGTGTTTATAAAAAATGTTTGCGATCCCGTCCTTTATCCGTCGTTCCGCTCGAATTAAACCAAAGTCAATATTGCCACTAGCAAATGGACTTCCAATGACGTTTTTTTAACTAGATTCTACAGTCAGACTGCCTCGTACTAGGTCACTAGTAGTCGCAAGCGCGACTGCTGGGGTCCGGGGTTAGATTCCCGGGTCGGGCAAAGTGTTATGGAGATTTTCCATCATGAATTTCTCAGTAGCGGCCACCGAGTCTGGATTTGTATCCGGTTGATGGCCATAGGGTCGCCCCCTATTACATGGGACTTAAACAAAACTGGCGAAATGTGGGTGTAGTGGAATTTCAGGAAGCTCTTCCTCTCTTAAAGATATATTTTAGATTTTATCTCCTTCTCTGTTGACTGTTATATTCATCCTACAATTATTATCGAATCTAATCTTAATTTAAACCAACCCTTCCAAATACAATCATTACAACCGATCTCTTTCATAATCAGACTTTAAAATAACCTACCCGGGTATACCCGGTTACCCGGATCTCAATCAATCCGGGTATCAATATTTTTCCTATCACATTGTTTGGGTTTGAATAAGTTCATTGTGTTATAACAATGTAGGTAACTCTTATCCGGGTAGAATCCGGGGATTGAATATTTGTTATATAATTTTTCCATTAGGAATTTCTAAGTAGCAGCTACAGCGTCCCGCTTGATGGCATCAGGGTCGCTCCCTATTACATGGGAATTAAAAACAACTGGCGAAATGAGGGTGTATTATTAGGTACAGCTCTACCTAACCCTTTTGTCATTACTGGCGTGATTGTATGTTAGTATTTCATCATCAGCCTATAATGTTCCCACTGCTGGGACACAGGCCTCCTCTCTATGAGAGGGAGTGGGCTGTAATCCACCACGTGGGCCCAGTGCGGGTTGGTAGATGTAACATGTCTTCGAATTTTTAGTTCTAGGACATGCCGGTTTCCTCACGATGTTTCCTTCACCGTTTTTGAGGGCAGCGGTGATGGAATAAATTACATAAAGTAATGCGCCTGCCTGGGTTTGAACCCACGGCTTACTTCTCGTATGTCGGGGCTTTTTCCTACTCCTCCGCTATTATTTTCTGGTTAATTTAGTTGCGGGATCCAAGACAGTTAAATTGTTGCTCTAGGACTTTGTCAAGCTTCATGATCTCGCCACTTTTCTGGTGGTCGCCACAATTGATTCTGGCGCTCAAGTGTTACAGTGGTCTGGGAAGAGTGTCTCCAGCTTGTTCCAAAAAAAAAAACATGTATTCATGTTACAATCACAGGTATTAATTCCTTTAATTCACTAATGAGCATACCTTTGTACTTTTTTATTTTTTCGGATCAAGAGCTCTTTCTTTTGTAGTGATGTTCTTTTGTTTCGATAGGATTGTTGAACAATGGAAGTTGTTGGAAAAACAAGCTAATCGATAGGGCTTTTTGTTTTTTTTTTGTCGAACAGCTATCGTATTGACATTTAAACTTACTTACTTCATAAACCAATGAAGCACAACAAAAAATAGTCGTTCAACTAAAAATTTTATGTATGCATGCAGTAGCCCTTACTTTTATCAATTAAATTGTTTTTTATTAAAGGCTGACATGATTAACAGGGTTTTTGTTGACGTTTTTAAAGGTTAAAATTGTGGAAACTCAAATGTCTCAAATAGTTTTCTAAAGGGTACCCATTACTAACTGGGTTGTGGAGGTCAGATATGCAGTCGCTCCATGTAAAATACTGGTATTCAGCAGCATCCGGTAAGACTGAAAGCAAACCTCAACATAGTTGTGAAATGCACGGAACGCACGAAACTCGGTAAGTAATGGGTGGTCACCCAGCCACGGACCAACCTAGACAAGCGCAGCTTAACTTGCAGATTGACCCACGTGGCTGTTATTATCTAGCCACGAGCTCCTCCACTCTTAATCTTTAGCTAAGAAAGTCCAATTTAAAATATCCGCGTTGTTAAATTTGCAAGCCAAAACTCTGTCACATTTTCATCTGACATTCTTTTAAAAATCCCTACACAGCAGACTAGCAGAGCTAAACGCTTTATCTCCACAAAATAGAAATCCAGTTTCCGCAACCAAACCGCCACCTAAAACAATGCACTTAGAATTTTCACTCTCGGTTCTGCACTGAGGGTTTTAAATTGAAAGAGCAGTTTTATTTCGATACTAGCTGACGCGCGCAACTTCGTCTGCGTCACATGCTACCCGTTTTTGCGACATTTTTCATTGATGCTCCGCTCGTATTGGACGTAGGGTGATTTTGTACGGAATGTAAGAGACACCGACGCGAAAACGCTTACCATGTAATCAGTACATCATTATTAAATCATACTGATCTCTGATCATACTCTCAAGCTCATGAAAGAACGGCGTGAGATTATCCCGCAGTCTTCAGAAGACGCGTGGAAATACCGGCAGCTCAATAGACAGATCTCTAAATCCTTGAAGAGCGACCTCCGCCGCTTTAATACCGAGCGTATTAAAGACGCCATTGAGCGAAATAAAGGCTCAAAGGTATTTGCAAGAGATCTGGCTATTGGGCAGAGCCAGCTCACGAAACTGAAGACCGACGATGGCAGAATCGTATCCGCCAAACCGGAGCTACTGAGGGAGATCGAGAGATTCTATGGGCAGTTGTATACGTCAACCAGGAAACCCGTTGTAAATCTAGCGAATGACCCAAGAGCTAGACTGACCCGACACTACACCGAAGACATCCCGGACATCAGCCTGTACGAGATTAGGATGGCTCTGAAACAGCTTAAAAACAACAAGGCACCGGGTGATGATGGTGTGACGCAATCACGACATGGAGGAGATTAAGCAAATGTGCAGTGACGATGGAATTACCACTTCGGCGTTCATCAATAACTATTGCAATATGTTCTGCTACAGACTGAGCCTACGGTGTTCTTGTGCAAGTTTTGAATTATTATAGTAATTGGGATAGTCTGCCGTAAGGGAGTTATTAACGTGAGTACGCGAGTAGATGGAAATACTGAAAACTTGTCTTCCTCAATGGCAGCTGGCCTCACAACCCACTGCCTTAGGATTGAGGACGACACGTAAATATTGCCTAGGGAACGTGGTCTGTTAGAGTTCACAGCAGAGTCCTTAGTAGGACTATGCACTTAGGTCTAACAGTACACGTACGCCGGGCAAACGTTGTAAAATGGCTCCATGTTGTGACATGGAACTGTTTGCGTCTGCGAAGTGGCATCTAGTACATCGGAAACAAATAAAGTAACGTAGAGAACGATTATACAACTTCTTAAGCAAAAGCACAACGTTCCTTATATCACCTTTGTCCTACATATTCTATATTTGCGACCTCTTGTCTTATTAGCTTCATACTTTACTGTTGTATTGTTTGATATGATTTGATATTCTTTATGTATAACTGTGAATTCCCAATATTAACTTCACCTTGTATCCCCTCCCTGTCCCCTAGCTTTCAAAGTCGGGACAGGGCTGCCCTAAATTGGGAATTCAGTCCTCTTTGTCGGTGGGAAGGCGACCAGTCTAGGACGAACCTTACTGGGCCGTGCGGAAATGGCGGGGCCCGGCCCTTTCCCCTTCGGGGGAAACCGACCTTAGTCTTAAGAATTAATATGATTTAGGAAAAACGAAAATTTTATCAGCCTAGGGTAACTTAGGAACAGTCACAATGGAATTACGGCCGAACTTCTGAAGGCGGGTGGAAATGCGGTACTTAAGGCCCTTCAGAAGCTGTTTGATTTCGTCATACTCGAGGGGAAAACGCCACAGGCATGGTGCAGGGGTGTGGTGGTACTCTTCTTCAAAAAGGGCGACAACGCCCGGTTGAAGAACTATACCATCCCATCCCACTTCTGAGCCATATCTACAAGTTGTTTTCAAGAGTCATCACGAATCGTCTCGCGCGCAGGTTTGACGATTTTCAGCCTCCCGAACAAGCCGGATTCCGAAAAGGTTTCAGCACCGTAGACCACATACATACGCTGCGACAGGTTATACAGAAGACCGAAGAGTACAACCTGCCTCTCTGTTTAGCGTTTGTGGATTACGAGAAAGCCTTCGATTCGATCGAGACTTGGGCTGTACTGCAGTCTCTTCAACGGTGTCAAATTGATTATCGGTACATCAAGGTGTTGAAGTGTTTGTACAAAAACGCCACCATGTCAGTCCGACTTCAGGGCCAGACCTCGGAACCTATCCTTCTGCAGCGAGGTGTGAGACAGGGAGACGTCATATCTCCGAAACTGTTCACCGCTGCACTGGAAGATGTCTTCAAGGTTCTGGACTGGAGAGGGCTAGGCATCAACATCAATGGTGAGTACATCTCTCACCTTCGATTTGCCGACGATATAGTGGTCATGGCTGAGACCATGGAGGACCTCAGTACAATGCTCGATGACCTCAGTAGAGCTTCCGAAAGAGTGGGTCTTAAAATGAACATGGACAAAACCAAGGTCATGTTGAATGCCCATGTAACACCCACTCCTATCAAGATCGGAGACTCTACTATCGAAGTTGTAGACGATTATGTCTACCTGGGACAAACGGTGCAGTTGGGTAGGTCTAACTTCGAGAAAGAGGTCAATCGTCGAATCCGACTCGGCTGGGCAGCGTTCGGGAAGCTGCTGGTATCTTCTCGTCCAACTTACCGCAGTGTCTCAAGACGAAAGTCTATGACCAGTGTGTGTTGCTAGTGATACATACGGGACCGAAACGTGGCCGCTCACAATGGGCTTCATCAGAAGGCTCAAAGTCACCCAAAGGGCAATGGAGAGAGCTATGCTCGGAGTTTCCTTGCGTGATCAAATCAGAAATGAGGACATCCGCAATTGAACCAAGGTTACTGACGTAGCCCGAAGAATTGCCAAACTTAAGTGGCAGTGGGCAGGGCACATTGCTCGCAGAACAGATGGCCGATGGGGCAGAAAAGTTCTGGAATGGCGACCGCGAACCGGGAGACGATGCGTTGGAAAGCCTCCCACTAGGTGGACCGATGACCTGGTGAAGGTTTCGGGGATCCGCTGGATGCGAGTCGCACGGGACCGGTCAATGTGGCGACACTTGGGGGAGGCCTATGTCCAGCAGTGGACGTCTTTCGGCTGAAATGATGATGATGATGATGATGAAAGCGCGGTTATAAGGCGAGGATCTGACCTGTCGTGTTTAAAACACGGCTGGTTCACAGTTAACGATTTCCGTAAATAACACAAAGAAAAAAATAATTCTTTACCCATTTTATTATTGGTTCGAGTCAAGAGTCATTACCACAGTTACCTCCTTGAATTTGACGAGGATGCAAAACAACACCTTGTATAGTATAGATTAACCTGAAAACGGGTTCTGTAAAGGCATTGTAAAAAAGAAAGACAGAAATGCCTGAACGATACTTCACAAAGGGAGGTACGGAATGCTTAGGATAGTTTCACACTCCGATTCATTTTGTTCCAGTGGTTCTTTTATTAAGTTAACTATACGACTGCCATGTGTAGAATGCCTTATTGGGAGTGCAACTATTGAAGAGGAAATTGGGTTTCGCTTTTTAAGTTTAAGTTAGTACGAAATGTTTGAGATTAGTTAATTTTGTAGTTTTTGTTACTGCTGACTTTTTATGAACTCATCATCATTATTCTGTTCCCCTTATCCCAATTTATTAGGGGTCGGCGCAGTATGTCTTCTCCTTCCATACATATCTATGACTTGTCATCTCATCAGACACCTCCTTTCTTGCCATATCACCCTTCACACAGTCCGTCCATCGTTTCTTTGGTTTTTCTCTACTCTTATAACCATCCACATTCATACTCAAAACTTTCCTCGCATCTTTTTCCTCATTCCTCCGCATCACATGCCCATACCACGACAACCGATTACGACATAACTTTTCAGTCACGCCGGCGCCGCCACATTCAGACTTCCTCTAATGTACTCATTGCTTATATTATCTATTCGGGTAACACCACACATTCCCTTTAACATTTCCATCTCAGCCACATGCAAATACCTTTCAATCATCCATTTTCATTAACTACGAAATAAATTAGTTCGTTTGACGATTTAAAGCATGCACTCATTCAATGCGTTCAAAACTCTATTAGCTAAATATTTGATTATAAATAACACCCTTCCTAAAATCTGAATTCGTTGGATGGGTGTATCGTAACATATATAATATAATAATTGCTGCTCTCTGACGAACTATAAATATAATTTATTTTAAGCATTGTTCTCATGTAAGTGACTTTGTGTCTTTTTTGAGTATAAATATCTTTAAACCTAAAGACATGATCTATCCTATCTTAATTATAAATGTGAAAATTTGTAACTCAATCACGCAAAAAATAGCTGACAAATTGTGCACACTGATAGTTAAATAACCTGATTTATTAAAAGGCGTTTTATCCCGTCAAATGATAAACAATCAAATTTACGCGAGTGATCGCGGGGGAAGCTTTAATGAATATTTAAGCGACTCATAAAATTACTACATTTTAAATTATGTAATTTGGCGAATCTCACATGATCGTATACTTGAATAGCATAGCCAGTGAGATTCACCTTCATCATCATATCATTACATTTTTGCTTGGTTTTAATAAAAATATGCATCGGTTTTCAGCCCAGAGTCACCCACTTCTGATCCTTACTGCCATTATCCTCAGTTACATTTGCTCTTCACCCAGGTATTCGTTTTCCAGGAACTTTGACAGTGTGGTCATCCTTGCTCGATTTTAATGTACTTGCATTACGGAATTTTATAACCAGGAATTGGCCATCCAATCAAAAGGCATAGTCAGGATAAAGAATCGAGTTTTTGCTTTTTTCGGTGCCTACCCATATACAGGGTTATTGGTAAAACACCAACATCCTCTTAAGAGGTCGTTGTACTCATCATTATGAACAACAATTACTATGGGACCAAAGCAGAACTCGCGAAAAAAAAATCTGCTAGGCCGTACTTGTTCACATAACTCCTCAAAATGTAGGGAACAGCAGATTTTTATTTTTTCATCCTTTCGGGTTTGGTCTCATAGTAAAAGTTGTTCATAATGATGAGTAGAACGACCTTTTAAGAGGTTGTTGGTGTTTTACCAATAACCCAGTATACCTGTTTGATAAACCGTCCTAGTATCAGCTCTTTTTTTTTTTGGGACAAGCTTTCCTCTCTGTTCCCAAATCACTGCAACTCCCAATCCTAAAAGCCTGAATCAATTGTGGCGACCACCCGTAAGCACCAAGACAATGAATTCGACGAAGTCCCAGAATAACAATTTAACTGTCTTGGACCCCGCAAGAGAGCAGCAGGGGCCCAGTGGGAGCAGTCCCGACTTACGAGCAGTAAGCCGTAGGTTCCAACCCAGGTTTCAACCCACATTACATTGTGTAATTTATTTCATCACCGTTGCCCTCAAAAACGGTGAAGGAAAACATCGTGATGAAACCGGCATGTCTTAGAACTAAAAATTCGAAGACATGTGACATCTACCAACCCGCACTGGGCCCGCGTTGTGGTTTCCAGCCCACTCCCCTCTTATTGAGAGGAGGCCTGTGTCCCAACAGTGGGAACATTATAGGCTGATGATGATGGACCCCGTAACGAAATGAATCAGAAAATAATAGCGGAGGAATAGGAAAAACATCTTTTCTAACCTTTTTTTTTTTTTTTTTTTTTTCGGATGGGAAATCATCAAATGACTTCTTCCGCTCTGGGCGGAGCGGAAGGGAGTGTCAGACTTGACTGACTAAAACCCATCCATGTTCCTTCTTAGCCCTTTGCGTTCCAGGGGCACGGTATCTCTTTCGAACAACCCGCAGCCCTGGCAGGCATCGGCCCTCTCGGACCCCTTCCGATTTGCTGACATCTCCTTGAGGCGCGCGTGGAACACGAACGCGCCGTCGGCACGGTCTGTCGTCATAAGACGGACGGACGGTGAGCTAGCCCATTACTCACCGTCCACAGGCCCGCGCCTACGGTGGCCGGGGGCCACTGGTTGCCCCCCGACGCCCGGGGCGTCTCCCGCGGCGGCTGGGACGTGAGGTTCTCTCCCTCTCACGTTCCGCCACCTCCTTCGCTAGCATGACTGCTTCGCAGAAGGAGGCGACGGCTTCCCATTCCCTCTCGCTCCGGACCATGGATTGAACCAGGGCCAGACGCGAGAGGTCGCCGCCGCCAATCGCCGCTACGAGGACACGGCGGTGCTCAGCCCAAGCGGGGCATAGCTCCACAGTGTGCTCCACCGTGTCCTCCGGCCGATCCTCGCAGTGGTGACACCCGGGCGTTTCCTCCCGCCCGATTCGGTGCAGGAACCTCCCGAAACAACCGTGTCCGGTGAGGACCTGCGTCAGGCGGAAGGTGAGGGCGCCGTGGCGCCTCTCTAGCCACTCCTCAAAGAGGGGACTTATCGCCACTATTGTGGCGTGCCCTGCACGGGGTTGCGACAGTCGCTCTCTCCATGTCGCCATGAGATCGCGCCGGAGGTCTGTCCGCTGAGCGACAATTTGCCGCGGCAGCGGAGTTTCCCCCCGGCGTAGTGCCTCCGCGCGCCATTCGTGCAGGCACGCGAGGACTATCGCCTCCAGATCCCATGGCGGCAATCCGGCCAAGAGGCTCGCCGCCTCGCCGGAGATCGTGCGGTACCCCCGGATCAGCCTTACGGCTACCACCTTCTGGGGCGCGTTCAGGTAATGGGCGGCTCGCCGCCTCAGAGAACGCGCCCACACCGGGGCCCCGTAAAGGGCCATGGACCGCACGACCCCCGCGTAGAGCCTGCGGCAGGAGGCGTTTGGACCCCCCAGGTTGGGCAAGAGCCGCTTGAACGCAGCCCCTGCCCGTTCCAGTTTGGGAGCCAAACGTCGGAAATGCTCCACGAAGTTCCACCGGCTGTCGGGGACAAGCCCTAGGTACCTCAACGTCGACTCGACGCCGATGGGAACCCCTCCTACCGTCAGTATGGATCCCGACGGTGGCGCATTCCGAGGCCCATGAAAGCACATGGCCTCGGACTTGTGCAATGCCACCTCGAGACCCAGTTGCCGGATTCTCTCCACGACTATCGCAACCCCGCGTGTCATAAGTTCGGCCGCCGCCTCGTGCGACCTCCCTTGTGCCAGCACCAGCGTGTCGTCAGCGTAGCAAACTACACTGACACCGCTAGGGAGGTCGGCGCGCAGCACCCAGTCGTAGCCGATGTTCCACAAGGGCGGCCCCAGAACCGATCCCTGTGGGACACCGCACGACACCTCTCGCCGGTTCCATTCTCCGGTGCGACCGGGGTAGATGACGGCCCTGTCCGTCAGGTAGTCCCCGACCACACGACGAAGGTAGGTCGGCACCCGGTGATACCGGAGTGCCTCCCTAATGCAGCTCCAGGGCATGGTGTTGAAGGCGTTGGCGATGTCAAGAGACACCGCCAAGACAACCCCACCCCTGGACACCGCATCCCCCGTCGTGAGAGCCCTCACGCGCATGATGGCGTCCACCGTCGAGCGCCCTCTGCGGAAACCAAACTGGTGTTCCGCCAGATCCGGCCCCATCCCCACAAGGTGCCCGGCGAGGCGGTTAGCAATGACTCTTTCGAAGAGCTTGCCCACCTCGTCGAGCAACACAATGGGCCGGTATGCGGACGGAGAGTCCGCAGGGCGCCCCGGCTTCCGGATGAGGACCAGCTTCCCCGTCTTCCATCGAAGCGGGAACTGGCCTCTCTCCAAGCATGCGCTTAAGAGCCCTTCCAGTCGGGGCCCGAGAGCCTCCGAGGCCAGGACCCAGGCTTTGCCAGGCAAGCCATCGGGTCCCGGGGCGGTATTTTTGGCTTTAAGCCTGCCTACCGCCGCTCTCAGGTCTACCCCGGTCACTTCCGGAATGTCGTCATCGTCCTCGATGTGGTCCGCTTCCGGCACCGCAAGCGGCGGAGCCATAGGCGGGGGAGGATGTTCCCCTCGCAGAGGGAACAGAGCGCTCACCACGTCCTCCACGAGCTGAGGGCGGAGACTCTGCGTCAGCGGGGGGGCCCAGGTGCGGAGTTTGTCCCGCACCATCTTGTAAGGGCGCCCCCACGGATCTCTGTCGAGAGTCTCCAGCATCTCCTCGCGGCCCAGGTCTCTGGCCCGCTGGACAGCCTCCTGGAGGGCGGTCTTCGCTGCTCTGTATCCCTCGTACAGCTCCGCCTCAATGGCTGCCGCATCCGGAGGGCGGATGCGGAGCCTGCGATGCCTGGCGTACGGGTGCCGCGCGGCTACGCACGCCTTGCGCAGAGACGTCAGCTCTCGCGACCACCAGTACACCTGACGCCGGGCGCTTCCTGGCCGAACTCGGGGCATTGCCACGTCGCAAATGTCGGACATGGCCTCCTGGAACCACCCTGCCTCATTGTTGATGTCGGCAGGCCTGTTCGGTGATGTCACCCAGGCCTGCACTATCGAGGCTTCCAGGAGGAGCTCCCGGTCCAGCTGCTTCAGCGCCCAACGCGGACCACTCGGGGCCTGTAGGACCGGCGCGCTTGAGTCCTGGGCGGAGACATCAAACCGGATGTACCGGTGGTCGGAATAGGTCTCCACCCCCTCCATGACGCGCCAGTCAACGACACGCGGTGACAGAGCGGGGCTAGCGAACGAGATGTCCACCACCGACTCGCCCCGCATCCACACACACGTGGGGACAGAACCCTGATTTAGGACGACCAGGCCCGCCTCCAGAGCCCAGTCCTCCACCATCCTACCCCGCACATCTGTGCAACGAGAACCCCAGGCCAAGTTTTTGGCATTGAAGTCCCCGAGCACAAGCACGGGGAGGGAATAGCTTTGGATGACGACACTCAACTCCATGAGGGAGTTGTGGAACTCGGCGAGAGTTCGGCTCGGGGAGAAGTAGACTCCGGCCACGACGATCTCCCCGAACCGTGCTGCTACGCAGCCCTGACCCTTCCTGACACTTTCAAGGGTCGGGGTCCCGGCGGCGGCCGACGAAATTATGACCACTGAGCCGCTCAGGTCCTCCACCCAGTCTTCCCTGGGCGGGACAAAGTACGGCTCAGCGACCACGGCGACGTTAATCAACCACTCCGCCATACTCTGGAGCAACAGATCCTGAGCACAGCGGCAGTGGTTGATGTTCGCCTGGAGAAGGCGTAATGGGGCCATTATTGACACTCCATTTCAGCCCCCTCCTGGGCCCCCTGTGAGGGCCCCGCAACAGATATTGCGGCGGCAGACGTGGCGGCAGCGACAGCGCCAGTGGCGGCGGCTGCGGCGGTGGCGACGGTGGAGCTGGTGGCTGGAGGCCTTCCCTTGCCCCTGCCCCTGGTCCTGTTGGGTGGTGTGCAGGCCTTGCCCCCTGCCCGGTGATCGGCCGGTTTGCCCGCCGCCGCACATGCAGTGCAGTGCGGCGTGGCGGAGCAAGCCGCGGCCAAGTGACCGGGCTGACCGCATCGGAAGCAGTCGCCGCTGCGGTCCACCTCCGAGGAGCACCGACAACTCACGTGCTGCCCCACGAGGCACCGGTAACACCTCAGAGGTCGGGGCTCCAGCAGCTTCACCTGCGCTGCCACCCATCCCACCAGGAGCCTTCCAGCCTCCACGATTGTTCTCGCCGCCGTCACAGGGCAGCTTACCACAACGGTTCGCATACCCGTGTGGTCCGGACGTAGGGTGCCTGCCCTGACCTGCTCGGCAGGACACCCACCGGTCCTGGTGACGGCGGCGACCACCTCCTCCTGGGTTACAGAATCGTCCAGACCCAGGATGCGCAGGTCTGCGCATCTGACGGGTCTGGACACTCGGGCCTCGGCCGCATCTAGGGACGCTCTGAGCTTTTCAGCCAGAGCGTCAGCGGATGGGCCGCTATTTGCACCCGGGATCTCCAGCGCTCGAGCCCCTGTTGCGGTGACTTTGAGCCGGAGTCCCCCGGTGATCCCGAGCTCCCCAAGATCCACCGTCGCCTTCGCCTTCGCGAGCACGTCGCGGTAGGACACGCCCCTCTTTTCCGCTTCCGGCTGTAGCGTGATCACTACAGCTGCGGTCTTCGGGGCGCGGAGTCGAGCCGCGACGCTTCGCGCCTTGTGCTGCCGCCTTCGCTCCTCCTTTTGTGCTTTTTTGGCCGCCTTTTTCCCCTTCCTCCTTTCCCCGACCACCTGCCACTCGGCTTCGGCCGCGGTGGGGTTAGCGGGTGGTGGGGGCGGCGGTGGCTGCAGCCGACTAGCTGCTGGCGCCGGCACATTCGCCGCCTGAGGAGCTGCCTTGCCTTTCTTCTGGGCCGCTGCCGACTTCCCGGGGCCCGGCCCAGTCCTGGTGGAGGGCTGGCCAGACTGCCCTGCTCCGGGAGTGGCAGCCGTAGCAGCTGCATATGATGCCACTTTCGGGCCCGGGACCACCCTCGGGCCCGGGGCTGCATTCGGGCCCGGGACCACCCTCGGGCCCGGGGCTGCATTCGGGCCCGCGGCCGCCTTGTTTGCCGCCAGGGGGGGGCGCAGGACAATGCCCTCCAAGACGGAAAACCGCGCCTGGAAGGCAGCCAGCTCCTGCCGAACCAGGTTCAGGACCTGGTTCTCCACCGGCACGGGGTGGATCTGCCGCTGCTGGGGCACCTCTCGAGAGCCGGACTCACGCAGACTGGCCAGGTCTGCCCGGAGCTTCAGATTCTCCTCGTGGAGAAGCTCCGTGGCGGCCGTCAGGCGGGCTACCTCCGCCCGCAGTTTGGCCACCTCCCCTGGTGGAGGATAGCTAGCCTCCACTGCCGCCATGATGGAGGCAGAAGCCGCAGGTATGGCCCCGAGTTTAGTTGAAGTCAACTTTTTCAAGGCCACGACCCTAATGGCGGCTTCCACCTCCTTCACAAACCTGGCCTTACGCTCCGCATCGGAGCTGCCAGTTTCATCCACCTCCTTTCCGGAGTCTGATCGGGCCTGCTCGCGACCGGCCACCCCCGATCTCTCAGAGGCCGAGAGCCCCCTCCCCTTGCCCCTGAGTCCACCACGCCTGCTGGTGGAAATCTTAGGAGCCGGGACCAGCTCCCCTTCGGAAGACGACTCGTAGTCGCCTTTCGGTCTGGACCGCTTGCGGTCTTCCGCAGCAGCCCCAATCCTCACGCAGCGGGAGCTCTCCGAGCTTCCCGCGCTCACCTCAATGGACGCGGCATCGGAATCCGACGCCGCATCTCTCCTCTCCCTCTCTTTACCGTCACCGGCTTGATTTTGGTTTTTAGGTTTTCCCATATTGTTCCCACGAGTATGGGGGAAGTAAGAGGTCCATCCGGGCAGTGCCCCCTGTACCCGGATAAGCCTTTGACATTTATAACCCGCCAGAGGGTCGGCTGGTACTCTGGCGGGGGTCGCACTAAAGACTGATTGTTCCATGGAACACCCGTCAGCCATACATCCCCTCACGGTGCGCCGCCGCTTGAGATTCGGGGTAACTTTTTATAGAGGTTTTCTACCTCGCGGTCCAGGCGGTTAAGCCAAGACCCTCGGTCCCGATCGAAGCCGCGAGACGTGATCCACGACACTCCGATGATGGGATTACGAGAACGACGGGGACAGAGAAGGACTGCGTCCCTCGCTGTCTGCTCGGAGGCAGGGTGAGTGCACTCCGAGCCCGCCCTTGCTCCTCCGCTGTGCCCTCTGCTTTTCAGAGGGTCACGCGGAGAAACGCCGCGTTGGTCCGGGTTGGACCCCACCACGTCAGAATATTCGCCACCGGCAGTGACATTCCCCGGGGAATAGGAATCTCTTCCCACTCCTCGGGGAAGGACACTGCCGGCGCCCAGGGTGCACCGTCCCAACAGCAACTGTTCCCTCCAGACGTATCGAGAGGGACCAGCGCCATCGGGCTCACGAGGAGGTTTTCTGACCCAGCACCCCATCTTTTCTAACCTTGGCTACGATTCTGTCAAAGAGTGGGCCCGTCCGTGATCTTACAAAGCCCCAAAAAGAATTCCTTCCAACTGTGGCTTAAAACTCACCCAAATTGATACAATACGAAAGAATGAGAATAAAACCTAGCCATAGCTTACTTCCAATACCCTTTGAGCGTTCAAAAGCACTAGAAAATCCGATATTTTTTGCACAGAAATCCGCTAGAAACTTGTGGTACTTGGCAAAAGCGAAGACAAACGTATCTGCTGTTCGAAAAGTCTGTTCTCCAAGAAAAATGCTCGGAGATATTTTTTATTTGAGTGTAAATATAAGCTTGTAGCTTCCGTATAATCGGTCCGCTGGTGTTTGCGAATCCAAAAATTGTGTTACAAAGAGACGGGAAATCTAAAACTGTTTGAGTCCGCGATTTAATTCTACAGTTTGTTGCAAAGTTATAGAGTTCTTTTTATTTCTTTGTGAGAGGATTTTTGCTGGATTGATTTTGTTCTGATATTTTCAAGTTTTAAATAAGGAAGTTGTTAAATACTTTTAAAAAGATTTTAATTATTACTTCGTGTGTTTAAAGCAGTATAGATCTGATGGTCGTTACTGCTTACAGGTTGTGTTTTTATTTTAGCATAAAATGAAGATAAAAAACCCGGCCAAGTGCGAGTCCGACTCGCGCACGAACTTTTCTGTACCATTATTTATTAATACGAGCAAAAAAATCACTTTTTTGAATGAGGGCTCTCATTCAAAAAAGCCCTTAAATATTTATTTTATTCTGTTTTTAGTATGTGTTGTTATAGCGGCAACAGAATTATAATCTGTAGAAATTTCAACTGACTAACTATCACAGTTCATGAGATACAGCCTGACAGACGGACGGACGGACAGCGAAGTCTCAGTAATTGCCCAATTGACCCTTTGGGTACGGAACCCTAAAACTTGTGTCGAAGTAATACGCCACATAAAATCACGCCTGAATTCTGAAAAGCGGTAGGCACAGATGTTTACTACACCCATATTTCGCCAGTTATGTTATAAGTCCATGTATCAATAACGTGTGTATGTGCGTGTTATTCCGTAGATGTAATATGTAAAACGGTGGTCAGTTACGATGGTCGAGTTTAAGAGCGTTTATACCCTACGGCATTTCATACAAACTTTCAAGTCGTTATTTTCCGAAATGACTGAACAGATTTTAGTGAAACTTCCTACGCATAAGCAGTATACATAGATCTAAAAAGTTACTAAAAAACATTTTCGAAAAATAATGTTACAGCTAAATTAGACCGATTTTTAATTATTTATAGAAACAGAAATTTCCAATTATCTTCATTTTTAAAAGACTTTTCGAAAATGTTTTTAGTAACTTTTTAGACCTATGTATACTGCTTATGCGTAGGAAGTTTCATTCAAATCTGTTCAGTCATTTCGGAAAATAACGACTTGAAAGTTTGTATGAAATGCCGTAGAGTATAAACGTTCACATCAACTTTTAAACATTTCTACAAAAACCTAACCATTACATCGTATCACTCAATAAACTGTGTAATAATAATTAACAGTTAGTTGTAACAACATTATTGATCAATAGTCATTAAAATCTGAGCTAATTAAAATATAATAATATTCGGCGTACTGGAAGCTGACAAGCGGAAGGTGCCATAATGTAATTTGACTAATTAACAATCAAACTAAAAATAAAATAACATTCACTAAATAATACCTTAACAATTAAATAAAACTTATTAAAATAAAATCAGAATTAAACTATCATAACTTCTCATCAATATCTTCGAGCATATATATAGCCTATACATTCGAGCTTGTATAAGCAGCAGAACCGGAAGTTTGTAACAAATAGTATGTATGTTGGATTTAAATTGTTGTGATGTGATCTTTGAGTCATCATCATCATCATTTCAACCGAAAGACGTGCACTGCTGGACATAGGCCTCCCCCAACGCCACATTGACATAGTGGGGTTTTGCCATAATCGCCACGCTTGGCAGGCCGGTTGGCGATCGCAGTACGGTTGTTACAAAAGCACAGAGAACGCTGCTGCCCATTCTCTGGCAAGATCTTTGAGTATGTAAGGATAAACATTTTCTCATCAATTTTATCAAGGTTTCCGACCACCATAATCACGATAATACTAAACCTCTTACATAATAATAATATACTCGCACAATATATTATCAACTGAGCTCCTGAGGATTTCGATATAGGCTGTCAGGGTATTATAGGCCGTATAGACATCGTCTTTGTGCCTCAAGTTAAACCCAGCTGAATGCGTTGCTGATAAGACATAATCTGGCTTGAAGCTGTGGGCCATGTGGGTATTTGAATATTAATTATGCAGTATCTCTCTCAAATAGTTATGGTAGGGATTTCTAATAGTTTGAAGTGCCTTGGTTTATTATTGGCTGTTTGTTGCGGTACAAGATTAAGCCGTGCTTTTCGAGGCTGGTCCGGAGATGGGTGACCATAATTACATACCGAGTTTCCTCTGTGCCTCGGAAAGCACGTTAAGCCGTTGGTAACGGTTGTCATTTGTAAATCTTTGATAGTCTTTACGAGTAGTCAGAAGCCAAAAGTCTGACATTCAGTCTTACTAAGGAGTATCGTATTACCCAGTTACTGGGTTGAGGAGGTCAGATAGGTAGTCGTTTCATGTAAAATACTGGTAGTCAGCTGCATCCGGTTAGACTGCAAGCCGACCCCAAGTTAGTTTGGGAAAAGGCTAGGCAGATGATGATGTTGCGTTACAAGATTAAGAGTCGGACTCCTGCCATATGTCAATACTGGCTGTCCCGCGCAACTTCGTCTGTGTCACATTTTCCCCGTTTACGCAACATTTTTCATTACTGCTCCGCTCCTTTTGGTCGTAGCGTGATGATATATAGCCTATAACCTTCCTTACCTTATAGATGGGCTATCTGTGCGAACACAGAAAGAATTTTTCAAATCGGACCAGTAGTTTTTGAGATTAGCGCGTTCAAGCAAACAAACAAACTCTTCAGCTTTATTCCGTTTATTCATTTTCACAACATACATTTACATTTTTAAATATTTAACAAAATGATAAAATAAAAAAAAAACATTTAAGAATATAAAAATAGTAGCCCACCGGTATCGGGAACAGGGGCCAAGCTACCGGCGGTCAGGGCTCCAGATCAAAATCAAAATATATTTATTTTACATAGGCCTACAGGGGCACTTATAAAACGTCGGCAGAAAGGTGCTCGGTTCGCGTTGGTCGTTTCCTATGGAGAGAAGATATTCAGAGAAAGGAACCTCCTAACGATACGAGCCGTGTCCAGGAGTACCGCTTTCTGAATCAAGCCCTTGATCCAGCTGCCTAACGAGAGCCTCATGAGATATTGGTCGAGGCTCTTGGCAATTAGGCCATTGGCTGTTACGACTATCGGCACAATGATCGCTGAGTCAACATTCCACATGTCGACAACCTCGCGAGCCAAGTCAAGATACTTGATTTGTTCAGCTTTATTATTATTAGCATATACTCGTAGAGTATAGATTTTTGAACACTGTATTATAATGTCAGATTCCTGCCATTCGCCAACTGGTTGGTGGTCGCAAGTGTGAATGCTGAACATGTGCACCTGGGTTCCATTCCCGGGTCTGGCAAATTGTTATAGGGTTTTTCAATTACGAATTTTTCAGTAGCAGCCTGAATTTATGCCCGGTTGACGACAATAGGATCGGCCCCTATTACATGGGACTTAAACATAACTTAAGTGGCAGTGGGTAGGGCAGATTGCTCGCAGAACGGATGGACGATGGGGCCGTAAAGTTTTGGAATGGCGACCGCGAACCGGAAGACGATGCGTTGGAAGGCCTCCCACTAGGTGGACCGATGACCTGGTGAAGGTAGCGAGGATCCGCTGAATGCGAGTCGCACGGGACCGGTCAATGTGGCGACATTTGGCGGTGGCGTATGTCCAGCAGTGGATGTCTTTCGGCTGAAATGATGATGATGATGATGATGATGAAACATAAGTGGCGAAATGTTGGTGGATGTACTTGTTAGATTAGTACACCTCTGCCTAACCCTTCGTGTATAACAAAGCGACATGTTATGTTATAAAAGCACGCCTTGTTTCCATGGGGTAGGCAGGAACTAGAGAATTTCGCCTGCTACGATCCTAGCATACTCTATTCGCCTCGTCGTATGGTCATACATCTGCGGGCTTACTATGACGTCTTAAAACATTATTGTTTTACTCCTTTTCCAGTGTGGGAAAGAGATGGCGCTAGACATCCTGCATAGCTCCATCTCATTAAAATGGAACTAGTGATAAAAAAAAAACTGGCAGTAGTTCCATCATGGAACTCTTAATGGTACTAGTGACAACGAACCTTCCACTCTGGAATAAGATTAAAACAAAACTATACTTAGTTCTGTATGGTGTCGGACGTAAAGAATAAAACCATCCCATATCTTCCCATGGTTGTCGTAAGAGTCGACTAAGGGACTTGCCAGAGAATGGGCAGCAGCGTTCTCTGTGCTTTTGTAACAACCGTACTGCGATCGCCAACCCGCCTGCCAAGCGTGGCGATTATGGCAAAACCCCCCAAAACGTCAATGTGGCGACACTTGTGAGAGGCGTATGTCCAGCAGTGGACGTCTTTTGGGCTCAAATGATGATGATTAATACTGCTTTAAGCCGTCATGGTAGGCCACCTACGAACGCCAGACCTTTTTGATATTAGAAGGTCAAGTCTAATATCAGATTTGAATAATTTTCAAGAGACCGTTTCAAAGAAATAAATCTCCAACTATACAGGTACACAATCATTAACTACACATGTAAAAGAATACGAATTTGCACATCACACAAAAATTTTGTCCTTCAAGAACCATAACCAATAAAATGGCATCGCAGTAAAATGCCACAAAAATTGAATAAGCCACAAAATCCAGAAGTCTGCACTCGTCCCCTGAAAGTCTCACTAAACTGGTGCTCCTCGCGTCAAATGCACAATTTCCTTCGGGAACAGACGCGCGTCGTGTCGTGACGTCGTCTCGACGCACGGAAATAAGTGCCGACCGTACCTGTGACGTCACACAGACAGTATCTTGTGGTTACTGCTTTATAAAGTAACTAGCTGTACACGACATGCGTTTCAAAGCCAAGAGATATTTTACTACAAGTAGACAGAACAAATAGACATTTTGCAAAAGCGACATTTTGCGCCTGAGCCGATTAATTCCGTTCTGATCATCATCATCATCATGAGCCTATAATGTTCCCACTGCTGGGACACAGGCCTCCTCTCTATGAGAGGGTGTGGGCTGTAATCCACCACGCGGGCCCAGTGCGGGTTGGTAGATATCATATGTCTTCGAGTTTTTAGTTCTAGGACATGCCGGTTTCCTCACGGTGTTTTCCTTCACCATTTTTGAGGGCAGCGGTGATGAATTAAATTACACAAAGTAATGCGCCTGCCTGGGTTCGAACCCACGGCTTACTGCTTGTAAGTCGGGGCTGCCACCACTGGGCCACCGCTGCTCTCAATTCCGTTCTGAAACCAACAATTAATACCACTCGTATTAGTTTCATCTGACAATTATATCTATTCCGAACGGCTTTTTTTTAAACTTTGCCCCACACTAGGATTTTCTCCTGTATCGTGGGTGCGTTTACAAACATTTAAACTCACATACACAAACAGCCAGACCCGGAACAACTATCTGTAGGCCTTACATTGCTCCGTGCGGGGATCGAACCCGCGACACCCACTGCGCCAACCGTGCCTACCAAACCAAGTTCAAAGATATAAGGTATAGTCAGTAAAAATGCTTTAGCTGAAAGTCTTACATGTCTTTGGCAGATTCCATCTCAACATCATCCAACATCATTCCATCTTGGATTCACGAACCAACAACATCGTTCGAATTTCAAAATGATGTTTAGAGAAACCCTTTTCTACAGACCTCTCATAGTTAATCTACGCCTGACATAAACCTAACGTCGAGAATAAGGGTCTTACTGCAAAATCAGAGGTAAAAAATATAAACAAACTAGCTGTCCCGCGCAACTTTGTCTGCGTCATATTTTCCCCGTTTTCGCAATATTTTTCATTGCTGCTCCGCTCCTAAGCCGCGCCATCTATTGAATACTTAGTCAATCCAGTCAACAGATACCGCAATTTGGAGCTAACAGATAACTGTGACTTAATTTGCAATAAAATAATATTGCAACTACAAATTAAGATGTAAGCTATCCTATCTTTCAAGTTCAAAAATCAAAGATCAAACTGCACACGGTGTGCAAATTTGATTAAAATCGGTTAAGTAGTTTAGGAGTCCATCCCCGATAAACAACAGTCGAGCAATCGCAACGTCCCCGACATGGGGGCCCGGCGGGCGGGATGTGGGCAAGCCCTTCCCGACAAACAACGTGACATGTAATTCATATATATATAGATTATAATTTTCATGAATAATGTGTGTTGGACAGTTTCTAAACGATTTCTAACTCTAGTTTACAGAATTTACGTGGAGGACAGAATATTCGATTTATTAAACTACGTTCAATGAACACGGACTTACTTTAGATGACACCTGAATTTACGTCGCCTAAAGTGTCATAAACATTTAAATTACATTTATTTTGTTTGGCCACTGACATGTTTAGTTTTGGGTGTTATTT
The DNA here is from genome assembly GCA_949152445.1 of Cerastis rubricosa. NCBI lineage: Eukaryota > Metazoa > Arthropoda > Insecta > Lepidoptera > Noctuidae > Cerastis > Cerastis rubricosa. The sequence goes on along the minus strand of OX424548.1, from coordinate 10,960,070 downwards.
TATTAGTAATTTAAATTCTTACACTTCCAACAAGTCCTTTTTTTATTTGACGTCGCAGAGATATTTTCCTTGCCAGTCTGTCTGTCTGACTAAATATAAACAGGCTTGCTTATGTTGGTCAGTGGACCACCCATTGCACACTAATTTTCCTCCGTGGCTCGGAAAACAAAGCCGTTGGTCCCGGCTGTCAATTGTACATCTTTGACAGTCGTTATGTAGTCAGTGGCTCAAAACTCTGACGACCAGTTAAGTCGTCAGACTGGTCGCCAAGGAGTATCGTATTACCCAATACTAAATGGGTTGTGGACGGCAGATAAGCAGTCGCTTCATGTTTGTAAAATACTGGTATTTAGCTGCATCCGGTTAGACTGAAAGCCGACCCCAGCATAGTTGGGAAAAGGCTAGGCAGATGATGCTGACAGTCTGTCTGTCTCAATCCTGTAGGGATTATTCAACCGACTAACTGAGGGACCAGTGGGATACATTAAACCATTGAAAAACCTCCACCACTTACTTTAATCGTAAAATTTTTAGTAACATCACCTCCGAAAACTAATCCCCGAATGGTAAGGCAGAGGTATTTCTAATAAATAGTACACTCACATTTCGCGAGGTATATAATACACAAGCTGTTGTTTTGAATCCTCGTCAAATTCAAGAAGGTAACTATGCTAATGATTCTAAACCCGAATCAATAATATAATGGGTAGGTTTTTTTTTTATTTCTGTCCCGTCTGTTCCTCGCCTTATAACCTCGCATAAACACAAAAAAAAATCTCAAACGTTTATTCGATAATTTCTTAGTCCCTAAGCCACGTTAAGGGGGTTATTCCCAAATACAGACAGCCTAAGCAGACAAGACAGCCAAGCCTATAAGCTACCTTGCACAAATCCAGACTCCTTTGCTCCTACTGAGAAAATCCTAATGAAAACAATACAAAATAAAACGTTGTCCGAATTGAGAATCAAACCCAGAATCTCATGCTCAAGAGTAGCACTTGAGACCACCGAACTAACCAAGCAGTCCTCATTTTGTATAGTGGCTGCTGGAACACGGTGGTGACGACAGTACTGGTGCTCATCGCACAGGAATTTCCAAGTTTAAGCACAGTTGCACATGTTTTGTATCTTGCCACTTAATTAAGTACAATTTAAGGTACAATTGTTGTAAAATCGGTTTAATTCTTTAACTAATAAATATTTTTTATTGTTTCGTTTATTCATCTTCTCTTATCAATTATATTTAATTTAAATTAAGAAAACTAATAAACTATTTTTTTTTAAACAACCAAAAATATAAAAAAATAGTGGTCTGCCTGTGTTGCCGACACAGGCAGACCACTATTTTTTAAATGCAGGGTCCAAGCTACTGATGGTAAGGGTTCCAGAGACAAGATCATCCTCACAATTCGGGCTGTATCGAGGAGTTCTGCCTTCTGCATCAGGCCCTTTTTTTACGCATGCAAATGACATCTCCCGCTCTGGACGGAGCGGAAGGGATTATCAGACTTGTACTGACTAAAACCAATCCATGTTCCTTCTTAGCTCTTTGTGTTCCAGGGCCACGGTGTCTTTTTCGAACAGTCCCGCAGCCCTGGCAGACATCGGCCCTCTCGGACCCCTTCCGATTTACTGGCATCTCCTTGAGGCGCGCGTGGAACACGAACGCGCCGTCGTCTGAATCAGGCCCTTGCCTCTAAATATTGTTTAACTTACCTTTTTCTTTCTTGTCTCCAGGTGATACCAGCGATGTTTCATACGGCAAGCATCTGGCTGACACTGGCGCTGGCGGTACAACGGTACATCTACGTCTGCCACGCGCCGGTAGCTAGGACCTGGTGAGTTTTATTACTAACTAGCTTGGCCCCAGCATGCATTGCAATGACATTTTTTTTCAGTTTTTCTTTTTTCAGAAACCTTAACGCCAGTAGGATCGTTAGTTAAGGAGTCCTTAACGCCAGAATACGTAGAACAACTGTGCAAAATATCATCAAAATCGCTTCAGTAGTTTAGGAGTCCTTAACGCCAGTATGTAGAACAACTGTGCAAAATATCATCAAAATCGGTTCATTAGTTTAGGAGTCCTTAATGCCAGTATGTAGAACAATTGTGCAAAATATCATCAAAATCGGTTCAGTAGTTTGGGAGTCCCTAACGCCAGTATGTAGAACAACTGTGCAAAATATCATCAAAATCGGTTCAGTAGTTTAGTATTCCTTAACGCCAGTATGTAGAACAACTGTGCAAATTAGCATCAAAATCGGTTGAGTAGTGAAAGAGTCCTTTAACGCCTAAATACGTTGTACAACTGTGCAAAATATCATCAAAATAGGTGCAGGAGTGTAGGAGTTCTTAACACCAGTATGTAGAACTACTGTGCAAAATATCATCTAAATAGGTGCAGGAGTGTGGGAATTCTTAACACCAGTATGTAGAACAACTGTGCCAAATATCATCAAGATCGGTTCGTACCCTATACTACGGATATGAACAGAGTGAAAGAATTTGGCCCTCGATTACCCGAAGACTACCCTCTATATAGAAGACACTGAATTTAAAAAAGCACATCTTTAAAAAGCAAATTCGCAATTCCTCTAATCTTAAAATGAGGATAGATTAGCTTAATCATACTCAATTCGTTTCATAGCAGAATTATCTTTGTTGCAAATATTCTCTTCGATCGACATAGATTTAAACACGTTCGACCTTAGTTTTAACACTTTTGGAATGAATAATCCTTCCGCTACATCCCGTCCCGTCTCTAGAAACGTGACATATCCGGGGATCCGTCAGAACATTGCCTAAGGGCGCTCCCAAACTTACTGGACCGGAACGAAGTTGAGCCACTCGCAAACAGCGGCTTTATTCATGTAGACCTCCTCGTTGACAACTTGACATACCTACAGATACAAACTTCAAAGTATATCCTAGAATATAGCCAATGTCATTCCTTGCTAATAGCTAAACCACTTCCATCCCTTGGTCACCCTTAAATCATTTGAATATTTGAAAGAAACAAAGAAAAAGTATTTAATAGACTCACACAAGACAAAAAAAAGTAAATAAAAAAAACAGATGCAGTCATAAGGACTGACGGCAGAAGTGAAAACTTAAAACAATGGATTTTATGTTCTTTTTTTGATTTTTTAAATGCGTCGCTATTCTGGCGCAAAACGTCTCGAGCATGTTGGTGACGCGAACCTTAAGTTTTTTCCCTACCAAAAATCGCTCAACGCGGTTATAGTAGTCTTTAGTTCAAAAAGTACCTATTTGATGTGTGTTATTGTTGTCTGCTTCGCTGGTCTAGTAGTCCCAAGCGCAACTGCTGAGCATGAGGTCCTAGGTGCGATTCCCAGGTCGGGCAATTGTGATTGGGTTTTTCCATCAGACATTTCTCAGTGTAGCCACGGAGTCTGAGCTTAAAGAAAGGAAAAACGGTTATTGGTATATGCCACAAGAACTGCTGTGTGAGCAGTTTAGGCCCGCTTGATGGCAATAGGCTCACTCTCCATTATTTATTTATTTATTATTTCATTTTAAAAACATTGCCACACACTAAGAATTTGTCCTGTATCGTGGGTGCATTTACAAACATTTAAACTCACATACACAAACAGCCAGCAAGGTCCATTACAAGGTACTTAACGTAACTGGCGAAATTTGGGTTTACTATAAGTTACATCTCTGCCAGAGAATGGGCAGCAGCGTTCTCTGTGCTTTCGTAACAACCGTACCGCGATCGCCAACCCGCCTGCCAAGCGTGGCGATTATGGCAAAACCTCCCTTATGTCAATGTGGCGTTGCGGGAAGCCTATGTCCAGCAGTGGACGTCTTTCAGCTGAAATGATGATGATGATGATGCTGACATCTCTGCCTATAACCGTTCGGGGATTACAAGTGTGATGTAACGTAATTGATGTTTCGGCTTTCCAATATAAACTTACTCATGTTTCGGCCTGCCTTTATAATTATCAAAGTACCTATCAACTTAACGAATCATAGCAGGGTAATCTTTGACGTCAACCAAACGTAAATCATTCGCTATCATAATATAAACCTCTCTTTGAACGCGTCAAAGCTTTTACTAAAATATGACGTGAAATGTATCTCTAAAATTTGCTAAGGATGGGATTAATATTCGGCATTCGGCTTCGGTACTGCTCAGCTTTTCGGCTTAGGCTTATCCACTTCATTGCACTCTTGAAAGACTTTCACGGCTTTGGAGGATCTTAAATCATGGAGATTAAATCTGTGTATTTCAGGATTGTTAGATCTCAGGGTATTTCTTTGCATCAAGTTTGTTAGTTTTCTGTAGGTAAACATTTAAGTAACTGACTGACAACACGAAGTCACGCAATCAGCAATGGAAATTAAAGTTTAGATAAGGAAATCAGATTCCTGAAGTTTATGGTATAAACTGATATCTGAAATCCATTCAAACAAAATTACTGCTAAAAGCTAACATAGTGAAGAACAACTTAGCCACTGTAACCCTAAGGTGAAAACGCCAGGGTAGGCCGCGAAATTTATATTTTCTTTGGTTTGGTTTGGTTTTGCAACATCTGCAGCTATGTATACAGGGTTATTGGTAAAACATCAACAACCTCTTAAGAGGTCATTCTACTCATGATTATGAACAACTTTTACTATGAGACCAAAGCCGAAATCGTGAAAAAAAATCAGCTGTTCCCTACATTTTGACGAGTTATGTGAGCATAAAGTACGGAACAGCAGATTTTTTTTTCGCGATTTCTGGTTTGGTCCGATTATAAATGTTGTTTATAATGATGAGTACAACGACCTCTTAAGAGGATGATGGTGTTTTACCAATAACCCTGTTTACTAACATAATAAAAGCAAAAAATAAATCTTACCTATTTACTCACGCCTCTGGGCCGTACTGATTGGCTAAAATTCGACAAGCAGGTATACCATGAACTGGGTCTTCTTCTTCTTTATCGTGTCTTTATACAGTGCCTAACCTGATGTCAGAGTTTTTACGCGGCCCATCGGCCTCTGACTTGCCTTTACATACCGTCGAGAAATATCTCTCAGGCATGCTGGTTTCTTACGATGTTTTCCTTCACCGAAGCAAGTGATAATTACACAATACGCACATGAATTCGAAAAATAAGAGTTGCGTGGCTTGGGTTCGAACTTGAGACCTATGCTCGGCAGTCCGACCGTCACACGACTAGGATATCACTGCTTGAACTGGGCAAGGATATAGGATTCGATTTTCATCCCAGTAGTTTACAAAGTGTTGTTTTAAATCCTCATCAAAATTCAGGAACTTGTCACAAAAGACGTAAATGATCAATTTAAATTACGATACCTAGTTAATTATTAATAAACCCTAATTTTTTTGTTATTTAAGTTTGTCAATATTTCAGAATAACCCCCTTAACATGGTTTAGGGGATACGAAATTATCGAATAAACATTTGAGATTGTTTGTACGTGTGAAAGCGCGGTTATAGGGCGAGGATCAGAAGACCGCGTTTAAAACACGGGTGGTTCACACTTACCGATTTCAGTAAATAAATAAAAAACACCTAGCCGTTTTAATATTGATTCGGGTCGAGAATCATTAGCATAGGTAGTCTTTGAATTTGACGAGGATACAAAACAACAGCTTGTATTTTGAGAAAATTCCCGATCTTAACGCACTCCACTCCAGTCCAAAACCTGATACTGATACTGTTATCCTGCGTCATCCCACTGCTGGGCAAAAGCCTTTCCCCATGACTTCCAATTGTTTCGATCCAGGGCCAATGTGGACACCTGGCCGCTGGTCTTGTCCAGCTCGTCCTGCCATCTTCTACGAGGTCTGCCGCGACGCTTTCTGGCTGTGTCAGGGATCCAGAAAGTGGGTCTTTTTTTGACAGCTCATTGGGCATGAAGCAGACGTGCCCAGTCCAGTCGCACTAAGATCAGCTTAGCGTACCACTTCACCAAAGCTAATACTTCATTCTCCCATACTTTGCCGAACCATCGGCAAGCCGAAAAAATTTCGGCCCATTAACAAAAATATTCGGGCAAACCCGCATTCCACCCATCCCTACAAACCGTTGAAATGTCAAACATACTCGTGTAGACTTAGTAATTAGTATCTAGCGGAATGTTAGCAATGTTGGATGGACGTGTTAGATGTACTGATAAAACGTATATCTTCACGCGTATATTATCTAAAGCGGAGATGTAGATAGACTGCCTTGTTGATTTTGTGGTCGCGCGAGCATGAAGTCTTGGGTTCAATGCCCGGATCGGGCAAAATGTTATTAGGTTTTTCCATCAGGAATTTCCCGGTAGCAGCTACGGAGTCTAGATTTGAGCCCGGTTGATGGCAATAGGCTCACCCTATTTTACATTGGACTATTGTTGAAATATGGGTGTACTATATTAGGTACACCTCTGGCTAACCCTTTGGGCATTACAGGCTTGATGTTATGTTACGTATTTTCTTGACTTCAAAGTTGTTGCTGGACTGCAGCTGTCAGAAGTATAATAATGTGAAAGGAGTGTACACAGGCGTCACAATACCAAGCTATAGATTCCAGTATAATTTGACCCCTCATTGTACAGCAAGCGTATTCGACTTGACATCAATTTAGACTGGACGAGGCCTTATAGATTCCTAGATCCTTGGTAACTTATTATCTCGTTCTACGTTTTGTAGTAAGCAACGACTTATTGTCAGGCCTACGATGTCCTCCCATACTTAAGTACTAACACTGTAACAGAAATATTTTAAAACCAAATGATTTTAAAAGAGTAACCATGGAGTTTCTTGCCGGTTCCTCTCCATAGGAAACAACCAACCCGAACCGAGCACCATTTTGTCGACGTTTTATACGTGCCTGTGTAGGCTTATGTAAAATAAAAATATTTTGATTTGATTTGATTTGACGTAAACCTATTTTAAGTCAGTAGGTCACACAGGGAACCTTCATCAACTTAAAGGCAACAGTATAAATTGACCTCACATTGCTTAAGCTTTCCATACAATGAGAGATCAGCTTATACTATCTACTTCTTGGCTTTAAGTCCTCCTACACTGTACAGTTGACCTAGCATTGCTTAGGATTTCCATAGAATGAGAGTTCAGCTTATACTGGACTTCCCAGCTTTTAAGTCCTGTATACCTACATTACTTACAGAGGCGTTATAATACGGTACTCCAGTGACTTGTTCGAAACAAAGGAAGGTCGGGTGTCACACGAGCTCCTTACTTCAGGCTACCATTGTTCTTTGATAAGGTAGAAGGTGACATATTGCAAAATGGTGGATGGTATAAGGAAGTGCTAAAATCGCGTGCCTGGAAGGGTTTTTGTGGGGTTGAAATAGTTGGATTTTATTTTTGGGATTTTTCCTTTGAAGTTTTTAATGACAATGGTAGTGACTTTAAGGTGTTTTTGGGGTTCCGTACCCAAAGGGTCAACCGGGACCCTATTACTGTGACTTCGCTGTCCGTCCGTCCGTCTGTCACTAGGCTGTATCTTATGAACTGTGATAGTGAGCCAGTTGAAATTTCTACAGATTATGTATTTCTGTTGCCGCTATAACAACATTATGCTAAACACAGAATTAAATATATATTTAAAGGGGCTCCCATACAAAAAAGTGATTTTTTTGCTCAATTTTATAAATAATGGTACGGACCCTTCTCCCCACTTGGCTGGTTTTTTTAAGTATTTTTTTTTCAATTTCGCTGTTAAGTGTATGACATAATATCACGTGTGTAATCCCCGGAGGGTTGGGCAGACGTGTACCTACTAATACACCCACATATCGCCAGTTATTTTTTTTTTTTAAGTTTGCCACCTCGATCTCTCCTGTATCGTGGGTGCGATTACAAACATTTAAACTCACATACACAAACAGACCCGGAACAACTATCTGTAGGCCATACAAATATTTGATCCGTGCGGGGATCGAACCCTCGACACGCAGCGCAGCAGTCGGTTGCTCAACCACTGCCCCAACCGTGCCGTCGATAATTGTGGCAAGTCTATTACCATTAACCGGACACATCCAGACTTCGGTTGGTTAATATGTAATCCCAATAGAAATCTCAATAACACTTAGGACAATATGTCCAGCTCTGGATTTCTGTCTCCTATATTTTGAATCCAACCTTCGGGTAATTGTAAAATTGTTGGATATAGCATCATTCATTTCAGCCCAAAGACGTCCACTGCTGGACCTAGGCCTCCTCTAACGCCAGATTGACATGAGAGGGGTTTTACCATAATCGCCACGCTTGGCAAGCGGGTTGGCGATCGCAGTACGTTTGTTACAAAAGCACAGAGAACGCTGCTGCCCATTCTCTGGCAAGTCCCTTAGTCCACTCTTACGACAGATATGGGATGGTGCTATTCTTTACGTCCAACACCATACAGAATTGGCTATAAGCTATAGGCTTGCCCCCTATTACATGGGACTTTGGGAGTCCAGATGGAAAAAACCAATAACACTTTGGGAGGCCCGCATTCTCAGCAGTTGCACTAGCGCCCACTGGACCAACGGGGAAGTTATAATTTCTTTTTAACCATATTATGTATTTCTGTATGATGTCGGACGTAAAGAATAGCACCATCCCATATCTTCCCGTGGGTGACGTAAGAGGCGACTAAGGGACTTGCCAGAGAATGGGCAGCAGCGTTCTTTGTGCTTTTGTAATAACCGTACTGCGATCGCCAACCCGCCTGCCAAGAGTGGCGATTATCGGAAAAACCCCCCTATGTACACTTGGGGGAAGCCTATGACGATGATGATGATATAATGATTCTCTAAAAAACCAGATAGGTACCCAAATATGTAAAAGTATAACATAACATAAACACCAGTAGATGGATACTGCGTAGTAATAAAACATTCGTTCAGTTTGGTTTAGCGGAAAAATGCCGTAAAAATAACATAAAAGTATTTATAGTTCATTTGCTGTTACATGTTTACTTTGCTCACTGGGCTGTGGGCAGGTAGATTTGTCCGTGTGTGTGCCAGGGATTTTATTGAGCAAAATATAGTAAACTAAATATGCCCGTGGTTCCGCCTGTGACTTTTCACGACAGGATTTCGGCCGATAATAGACAATAGGGTTTGTATGACAGTTTTAAATGTGTAAGCAAAATCTTCATGTAAAACCGAGTTTCATTGAGGGTGACTGACAGGCAGATTGAACTGACAGGCATGCTGTTCTGTTACATACACATATTCGAATCGAAATTCCGAGAATCAATCTTAAAGATAAAAGGCATTTTATTATTAAACATAAATGCTATGAAATAAATTATGGAACCTCATCATCATCATCATCGTTTCAGCCGAAAGACGTCCACTGCTGGACATAGGCCTCCCCCAAGTGTCGCCACATTGACATAAGGGGTAGTTTTGCCATAATCGCCACGCTTGGCAGGCGGGTTGGCGATCGCAGTACGGTTGTTACAAAAGCACAAAGAACGCTGCTGCCCATTCTCTGGAAAGTCCCTTAGTCGCCTCCTACGACACCCACGGGAAGATACGGGATGGCATATGGAACCTTTTTTATTCATTTTCATTACATAGTTCTTACATTTTTAAATATTTTTACAAAATTATATTTTTAAAAAAACATTTAAAAATTAATAAAAATGGTAGTCCACCAGCATCGGAAACAGGGTCCGGGCTACCGGTGGTCAGGGCTCTTGAGAGAGGAACCTCCTAACAATACGTGCCGTGTCCAGAAGTACTGCTTCCTGAATCAAGCCCTTGATCCAGCTGTCAAGCGAAAGACTCCGCAGATGTTGGTCGAAGTCAAGTTTATTATTACTATTTTTCAGGAACAAATTTATTATAAAACGAAATAATTGACAAAATGTTTCGTCTATTTTCTTCCTGTAAAAATGGGACAACATTATGATCTAAAACCATAATCAATTCTATATAAAAGAATCCTCTTTAAAATTATCAGAATGCGGTTTTGCAACGAAAGTTCTGTGTATTTGGATAAAATTTGTTTATAAAGTTCACGGAAATCTTGTATACTCCAAACCATGGCACGGACAGCTTTAGTAGTTAAACAACAAATTATAGTTTATCTAAACGTAAAAACTACGTAACTGCAAGCCTGTCGGTTCAATCTGCAAAAGATCTGCATTGGTGTAGCGGTTGCTAGCGCGACAGCTGAGCATGTAAGTAGCCTCTGCATTTTCTTGGTAGTTCTAAACACACCTAACAATGTACGTAAAGTAAAATATCAAAAAGCGGAACGTTAAAGCTCTAGCTGGCTCCTTCATACTGTATGCATGTGTCAACACAGGCAAATGTTTTCTTAGGCAAAGGTAAAACTCCCATGTTCCACGTTTAAAGTCAGTTGCAACGTTTTACTTCCTTCGCAATTTTAGTCTTTATGCTGACCTAGCATCAACGAGTGTTCATATTAAAATTTTAAGCCTTATGTTTGTGTGTAATGTGATTTATAAGGTTCCGTACCCAAAGGGTCAAACGGGACCCTATTACTGAGATTTCGCTGTCCGTCGGTCCGTCCTTCCGTCTGTCACCAGGCTGTATCTCATGAACCGTGATAGTTAGCCAGTTGAAATTTCTACAGATTATGTATTTCTGTTGCCGCTATAACAAAAAAATACTAAAAACAGAATAAAATAAATATTTAAGGTGGCTCCTATACAAAAAAGTGATTTTTGTGCTCGTTTTTACAAATAATGGTACGGAAACCTTCGTGCGCGAGTCCGACTCGCACTTGGCCAGATTTTTATATTCTATTCCTTGTTTTGTAGACACAAATACAAAAAAAAATATGCGCTAGCCAAACTTATATCGTTGGCTTAGTAGTCGAAAGCGACTGCAGAGCGTGTCGTCCCGAGTTCGGTTCCCAGGTCGGGCAAAATAATATTGGATTTTTCCGTCAGGAATATCTAAGTAGCAGCCACGGAGTCTGGATTTGTGCCCAGTTGATGGCTGTCGAAATGTGTGTGTACTATTAGGATATACCTCTGCCTAACCCCTCGGGGATTGCATGCGTAACGTTGTGTTGACGTGATGTAATTATAACCTATCTTAAACTTCGTGGTGATTGCTCATCAATATGAACTATTATTTAATCTAAACTAATATTATAAAGGGGAAATATTTGATTGTTTGTTTGCTTTGAATAGGCTCCGAAACTACTGGTCCGATTTGAAAAATTCTTTCAGTGTTAGATAGCCTATTTATCGAGGAAGGTGATAGGCTATATTTCATCACGCTACGACCAATAGGAGCAGAGCAGCAATGAAAAATGTTGCGAAAACGGGGAAAATGTGACGCAAACGAAGTTGCGCCGGACAGCTAGTTCAATATAATCTATGACGCCAATAACAATTACTAACACTATATTAAGTTTTCACGGTTTAAAACTAAATGTACACTGTCACTTACGGGATATCTCATGAGGAGCTCGTGGCTAAATAATAACAGCCGCACGGGTCGATGTTTAAGGTTAAGCCGAGCTTGCCGAGGTTGGTCCGAGGATGGGTGAACATGATCACGTACCGAATTTCCTCCGTGCCTCGGAAAACACGTTAAGTCGTTGGTCCCAACTGTCATTTGTAGATCTTTAACAGTTGTTACGAGTAGTCAGAAGCCAAAAGTCTAACATCCAGTCTTACTAAGGGTTATCGTATTACCCAGTTACTAGGTTGTGGAGGTCAGATAGGCAGTCGACTCATGTATAAAACTGGTACTAAGCTGCATCGGGTTAAACTGGAAGCCGACCCCAAGATAGTTTGGGAAAAGGCTAGGCAGATGATGACTTACGGGATATCTTCTGTGATTATACTTAGCTCCCGATATTTTGGCGCTGTTCCAAGCGCCATGATTGCGGCAGTCATTCGAGAGAAGGGCTTCAAAGGCGATGGCTAAACGACTGCCCCAAGCATGTCTAAGAATCTCACAATAACTCGTAATATTTAAAAAATCATTCATGTTCAATAATTTCCTAGAACTTGCGTAAACTGTAAAACATAAAAAAGTATATTAATTGCTTTTTTGATTAAACATGACAAGGTCAAGGGGAAATAACACTACAGCAAGCTAGGGAGGGGTCGTATCACTTTTCCAGAATGTCAAATTTAACTACTTAAATATCGATTTTTGACAACAGGTATCAAAACGATTTATTTTCCGAAACTAAGGCGTTCAATTCGGTGTCCTTTAGTTGCTTGTTATTATGTTTTCACAGTGTTTTGATTCGGAAAATGGGGTTGTTTTTAAAATCTTATTCGACTTTACTCAATTCCACTTTGTTCTAATCAAAATCAAACAAATAAAACTAACTGAAAGCTTCGGACTGTGCTTCTTCGTTTAATCTTACTACCTATTTTGTGTCGAAAAATATAAACAGAGTGGTCGATAAAAACTAATTCTTATTTTTTCTTTCAACCTATTCGATTATTCTAATGATTCTGTAACACTTGAAGTTCAATCCCTTCTCTATGAAACATCTCTATGCTAGTTTATTATCTATGGTCAGATGTCATGTCAACTCATGTCATACAACAGCAACAGACAACAGACGCCGCAACGCTTTTTCGTTTTCTTCTTCGTTGTGCTATTTTTTTTTTATTTTACATTTTCATCGACGCTTGTTTATTGGACTTATTGTGTGTGTTCGCCTATCCACTGACCTCTCGCTACTCGACACGGACTTGAAACAAAATCATCATGCGATGCATAAACTGTGGACTGTTGCTGTCATGTTATGATTATGACAGTAATCTGGTATCTGGGGTGGATGAGACACCAGAATACATTATCAGCCCCGGCTTCATTTTTAGATAATGTTCTTGTAAGAATCACAGAAAAAAAAACAAATAATAAATAAATAAATCGTATTTTTGTTGTTTTATTTTAATATCTTTTATGTCATTGGTTACTCGGTGCCTAAACTAGATAACGTAGTTTAGGCAGGATTTATCAATCACCATATAGGTACCTACCTACCTACCTACCCTGGCGCGTTTGTCTGTCAAGCCTGTCTGCCTACGGATGTATCAACAAACAGATTTTTATGGGGTTGTCACTAGTAGGTAGATTGGTTCTTTAGTAAGGTTTAGGCATACTGACAGGTTATGGCATATAATGAGTTGAAATAAAGACAGTTTTCACAGACAATATATAAATAAGTGGTTGAAATGATGAACGTATTTGAAAATAGCGATTAATATTAGCAAACTGACCCAAACAACTAGAGTTTTGTATTTGAGATAAATAAAGAATACTGCTAGATAGTACCTACAGTAATAAATATACACGCGGGTGGGAGAGATTTTTGCGCAGGTTGTAGAAAGCCCGTAATTACCTCTTTGTAGATATATACTCAAGTACCACCATGTGAAATCACCTTGTGTCGCTACTCGCTAGTTAAAAATATCGTAAATCATTACAGAAATACCCAAACGCCTAGGTAAAAGTTCATAGCAATATGTCATTTGTTAACAGTTTTTATACCTATTGATGTAGGAGTTCCGCGAATATATTTTCAGGATTGTAAAGATATGAGAAGTTCTTGAAACTTTTTTCATATGAAATACTAATTTTCACCTATTTAGCTTTACATATTGCAAGGTTCCATATTTATACGTTGCTGGGGCAGTCGTCCATACTTCCATTTAGCCATCTCCTTTTCAAGCACGTGCAAGTGTTTGGTATGCTTAAAAGCAACATCTGGCGTTATAATAAGGACTGCTCAAAACCAAGTGATATTGTGAGTGTTTTTTCCTGGCATGTCGTAGTGATATTGTGAGTGTTTTAACTTCGTATCAAATTCCAGTAGTTCGCGTAGCCAAAGACTAAGAAAAAGGGTAGACAGTTTTGCCTGCTCCTATTTTTTATTAAACGTTGCCCCACACTAGGAATTTCTCCTGTATCGTGGGTGCGTTTACAAACATTTAATCAAACATACACAAACAGCCAGACCCGGAACAACTATCTGTAGGCCATACAAATATTTGTTCCGCGCGGGGATCAAACCCGCGACACGCAGCGCAGCAGTCGCGCAGCAGTCGTCGCTCAACCACTGCTCCAACCGTGCCGGCAAAGCAATTATTTCTTTACCATCCACCACACATTACAGATTCATCACAGATTTTTCACATCCGCGGCAAGCACCATTGAGTCCAAAAATTAAGGCCACCTATAACAAAGATAAAAAACCGGCCAAGTGCGAGTCGGACTCGCGCACGAAGGGTACCGTACCATTATTTATAAAAACGAGCAAAAAAATCACGTTTTTGTATGGGAGCCCGCCCCCCTTAAATATTTAATTTATTCGGTTTTTAGTATTTGTTGTTATAGCAGCAACAGGAATACATAATCTATAGAAATTTCTACTTTCTAACTATCACGGTTCATGAGATACAGCCTGGTGACAGACGGACGGACGGAATCCCTCGATCATGGCGCTTGCAACAGTGTCGAAGTATCGGGAGCACAAAATTACCTTTGGTTTTTGGAAAAAAGTTTTTTGGCCGCAGGATGTAGTCTTCCGTCGCTTCCGCGGAAAAATTCCACATGAACGCACAAAATATCGTGCAAGCGGTGCAAGTGAAGGGATAATAACGTAGTTTTAAGTTTCATATACTAACAGAATTGTTGTTATAGTAGTATGTATATTTAGGTTAAGGTATTTATCTATGGGTCTTTGTAACCTGACAATTTTTTTTTTTTTTTAGTAATTGAAAATCACGGAAGGTATCCCGTAACTGACGGGGTAAGTTTACCAATAACAATATTTCACAATAGGAAAATATCGTTAGAAAATCTAGACTCACAGATTGAATCTCAAAATAAAATAAGAGGAATATGATCCCATGGCCCGCGGTGACTCAAACATCCACAGACTCCCGCCAGTACTCCCGCCGCCGTACTATTGTTTATTCTGTGCTGCCCGTTCTAATTTCAAATAACAAAAGTAAATAAAAGCCAGGACGTTATCAAAGAATATCGCGTTTTAAAAAACCGGCTAAGTGCAAGCGGACTCGCGCAAGAAGGCTCCCGTACCATTTTTTATAAAAATCACTTTTTGGTATGGGAGCCCCTTTAAATATTTATTTTTATCTGTTTTTAGTATTAGTTGTTAAAGCGGCAAGAGAAATACATAATCTGTAGGAATTACAACTGGCTAACTATCACGGTTCATGAGATACAGCCTGGTGACAGACGGACGGACGGACGGACAGCGAAGTCTCAGTAATAGGGTCTCGTTTGACCCTTTGGGTACGGAACCCTAAAAAGGAGGAATACAGGCTGAATTTTTCAAGTGGCCGTGGATGGCCAAATCAGAAACTATAAGGAATAGCGAAAAATACACAAAGCAGGTTCGATCCCGATTTTGATTAAAACTAAAACTGCATCATTAAATAATCAATATTCCTAGCCAGGAATCGAACACGTTGATTTTGAAAAAAAAACACATACTGTATTATGACAACATCCGATAGCGCCGCTATTAAGGATCAGATTCTAGGAAGTAATAACATACGAAAAACTAAAGAACGGCTGTTATGGCATATTCGTGAACGGGCGCTGTCAGTTGTGACTGGTCATCTCTTAGCTGCCACGGTTTATTTTAAACTAGCTGCCCGGTTAGACTTCGTTCTGTCAAAGGTTTTTTTTTTTAGTATTAAAACCTTCCGTGGACTTTAAGGAACATACAAAAAAATAAATTAATTAACCGAATTGGTTCAGCCATTCTTGAGTTATGCGCTTACCAACGTTCATTTTTATTTATATAGTTACTTTATTTGTTTAATTACTGATTTAATCTTTTAATCTGGACGCTCTTAACTTGCCTGTGTTTCTACATCGTTCTCACACATTTGTAATTCTCAATATGAATGATGTAACCAAGATTTTTACAATATTTTTGTTTAAAAGAGTGTCCATGGAGTTTCTTGCCCATTCTTCTCCATAGAGATCTACGCTTTGGAATGGGCAACTACAGTACTTTCACAAGTTATTATGCGTTGTCTCTGGGACTGTAGCTTTGCGTTTTTGTTCTGCTTTTTTGTCTTTCAAAAGTGCCTGTTTTGATCTAATTGAAATAAACGATTTGACTTTGACTTTTAACGCTCTAGAAGAATACACAGAATATTATTGGTGATGATCTTCAGAAAGGTCAGGAGAGTAGTATTCGCAACCAGCAAACGTTTATCACCAATTATTGTATGAACGTAGATGAGGCAAGAGGAGGATCGTTAGCAGACAGCGGTTTATCATCATCATCATCATTATTTCAGCCGAAAGACGTCCAGTGCTGGACATAGGCCTCCCCCGCGTGTGGCCACATAGCCGGGTCCAGTGCGACTCGCATCCAGCGGATCCCCGCCACCTTCACCAAGTCATCGGTACACCTAGTAGGAGACCTTCCAACGCATCGTCTTCCGGTTCCCGGTCGCCATTCCAGAACTTTATAGTTTCTGCCTAAACCCACGGGAAAAAGGCGTGAATTTATGTTTCTGAGAAACAAATAAGCTCTTTTTCTTTCTTTCTAACAGTAAATTATGAGGTCAAAAATACCCCTTATTTCCTTCCGAATGTTTATGGCCCGTTGACATTACCATTCTAATGAAAAATGGCCACAAAGGTTTTATGAATATATTTTTTCCACCCAATTTAAGTTCCATTGGACCAAAATTTGACTCGATCCTTTATTCCGTATCCACTGAAGGGATTTAACGGCTTGCTTATAACTTGTTGAAAGTGGGTGTGGAGATAAAAGTGTGATTCTGACCGAGTAATATATTAACATTGGAAATAGGATATTTACAAACCATGTTTCCTCTGTTCATTTATTTATTTATTTATTTATTTAACATCTATGGAAGACTAACAGCTAGCAAAACAGATTAAAAAAATAGTACGTGAGACTGCCAGCCAATGACAAGTCTTCACTTATAAAAAACATAATGTAAATACAAAAAGGAGTGTGAACAACACAGTGCTGCACACATCAAAGAAAAAAATAGGACAACGTCAAACCTTAAACTTAAACAAAATATATCTTAAATACTACCATTATAGACTACTATCACTTAAGTCTAATGAGCTTTAATTTAACCACATGATTACACACCTTTCACATAATGAATCTTAATAATATAAAAAATATAAAACTACACCTATCTTAATTAAAAAAGCTAAGGCTCAGGCACCTTCTGGCCGACGACACACTTGTTAAGAAGGGATCCAAATTATGCTGTTTACTTAAGAGGTTGAAGTTTTTGCTTGCACGCACAATAAATGAATTTTGCCTATAATTAGTGGAAGTAAATGGAACACGCAGCGGTGGGTACCATCGCTTAGACCTACCGGGAACGTTAAAATAAAATTTGGATAAAAGATCAGAGCTATTAATATTATTATTGAAAGTCTTAAGTAATAAAATAGTGTCAGAGATGGCTCGGCGGTTCGATAGCGGTAGTATGTGATACTGCTTACAGAGACTGAGGTAATCTTCAGATCGGTAGGGCACTTTTTGATGATAACACAGAAACTTGATGAATCTTCTCTGGATGCTCTCTAAACGATCGATGTATTTATGGTAACACACATGTCTCCATGTTATTTCTTTGGTTTTACAACACAATACAATACTTTATTTCAGGCAACTAGGCCCATAGAACACAATACATATACAAGGTATTGTTTTGCATCCTCGTCAAAATTTAGGATGTTGTCACAAAAGACATAAATAATCAATATAAATTACGGTACCTAGTAAATTATTAAAAAACACTGCGTTTTTTTTGTTGTTTAAGTTTGTCAATATTTCAGAATAACCCCCTTAACGTGGTTTAGGGATTATAAAATTATCGAAAAAACGTTTGAGGTTTTTTGTTTGTGTGTAAGCGACGTTATAAGGCGGGAATCAGACGGCCCGTGTTCAAAACACAGGTGGTTCACAGTTACCGATTTCAGTAAATAAATAAAAAAAAGAAAATTACCTACTTATTTTATTATTGATTCGGGTCGAGAATCATTAGCATAGTTACCTCCTAGAATTTGACGAGGTTGCAAAACAACACCTTGTATAAGCATAAAAAGACATATATAAACTAATACATCTACACTATCTACACTAATATTATAAAGAGGAAAGATTTGTATTTTTGCATTTTTGTATGTAATGAATAAACTCAAAAGCTACTGGACCGATTTTGATAATTCTTTCACCATTAGAAAGCTACATCTTTACCGAGTAACATAGGCTATATATTATCGCGCTAATAACTTAGGGGGATGAGCAATATTGCATTTAGTCCACATTTCTCAACTGTTTGACAACTGACAACTGTCATGACAAGCATTAGAATAAACCGGCTATTTCAAACCATTTGTCATCAAAGTAAGTAGCCTGGCGGTTCTATGACCGCCCTGCCAAGCAAAAGGTATCGAGTTCGTATCCGCAGTCAGTATGCACTTTTTGTGGTAATTTTTTAATGCTGTAAGATTTCCAAAACAACGCGGATTCGATCCCCAACCGGTGTTCTCTTTTTGTAACTAGGTATTTTGTTTTATTATAATGCTTTATGATTTTCAAATCATTACAAAATAGTTTTCGTTTTTTTAACCATTCAAAATAAATAGTGATTAAAGAACGATTGGGTCATAAACAAAACGAAATTTAAGACATGATCGTCGGCGATTTTAAAGTATACACATCCGTAGACACTGTGATGGCTAATGACCCCGTTGAATTTTTCAACTCCCTGGAGCTAACGGGCGTGCCGTTCCCATAAGATGGAGCTTAAAGTTGGCGTTTTAGTTCTGCTGATGAGAAACTTTGATGTGCCAAGACTGTGCAACGGCACCAGGCTTCGTATCACAAAGCTTGGCAGTAATATTATAAAAGCCACTGTAGCGACCTACAAAAAGCAACTTACTACAAAAAGTGCTACAGCGCCATCTATGACGCGACGGAAGAACTAACATCAATTGCCTACATCTCGCAAGCAAAGTTTAACTTGCTTTCGACTTAATACTATATAGTGACTGTCGGGCAGTTGCCCACCAGACACAACACCTGTCTGGTCGGAGGATCCTCCCTTTTCAATGGAGTATTGAGGAACTTTACACCCTGTTCCTCAAACTGCTAAACTGGTGACCCAGAAATGGACGTCAGCGCAGCCTTCGAGCAACGTGACGTCGTCATCATCACTTCCTTCAAGCTTTAGTTTAGCGAGTCTCACAGCCAGCCAGCTTCAAATGCGTATTCCTGACCACCAGCATGCAGCCAGAGCGCATTCCTGGTCAGCACCCTCAGCCTCTCATCAAGCGACTTTGGCACAGCACACTGCCTTTTCGGCCGGTCGAGAGCTTCTACTACCTCCCGGTCGACACCTCTCTAGCTGTCTGCCACATCGCAGCGCTGCACTACGTCCGACGCGCTGGAGCAAACGCAGCGCCGGCCCCGACTCACTGGGGTTCGCCTCACCACCACAGTCTGTTCCGACCCACCGTGAACAATGCGGCAACGAAATTCCAACTGGCACGGCATAATACTACAAGCTGACTCATTCGACTATCGACCTCCGGTCTCCGGAGGGGAGTGATGTAGCGACCTACAAAAAGCAACTTACTACAAAAAGTACTACAGCGCCATCTATGACATTTGTGTCAATTGTTTAATTTATTGTTCTTATTTATTTTTACTTCTTAATTGATTCTTTTTCATTCATATTTTTTGTGAATGTGTGGACATTGTAGGCTTAGTAATTTTTGTTTTCTTTTTTTTTCACGTATTATCTTTTTCTACCTTTTGTTGTAAGCGACGACTTATTGTCGGGCCTACGCTGTCCTCTCATACTTAGTTACAAACGCTGTAACATTCAAATATTTTAGAACCAAATGATTTTAAAAGAGTAACCATGGACTTTCTTGCCGGCTTTTCTCCATAGGAAACAACCAACCCGAACCGTGCCCCTTTTGTCGACGTTTTATAAGTGCCCCTGTAGGCCTATGTAAAATAAAATATTTTGTTTTTGATTTTATGACGCGACGGAAGAACTAACATCAATTGCCTACATCAAGCAAGCAAAGTTTACATTGACTTAAGACTATGGAGAAACCCGACAACAACTGTCGGGCAGTTGCCCACCAGACCCAACACCTGTCTGGTCGGAAGATCCTCCCTTTTCGATGGAGTATTGAGGAACTTTACACCCTGTTTCTCATACCGTTAAACCACCATTATTACAGGATTTGCTAAAGGAGAGAGCGTTTTAATTCGACGCATGCCAAATATTCCAAATAACTTGCCATTCCAATTTTAATTACCAGGTAGTTTTGCAATGACGATCAACAAATATCAGGGCCATACCTAAAAAGTGGCAGGCACTTTTTTGGGTACGTACTCCATGCTTCTCAGACGGTCAATTATTTGTTGATTGTTCACGTGTTTCATGAAGCCAAAACTTGCACGTGGTTACGGTCATTGTTATGACATTTTTTATTGTATACAAAACTGTATTGGAAAGAATAAATAAATAGTGCCCAACAATGCGCCGTATTGTTCACTTTGAAAAAAATATGTTCCGACTTTTAAGCCATATTATAGTGTCGCTTCAACGCCTTTTAATTTTGTTTTGGACCTCTGCCGCCCAGAATTACACCACCCTAAAGCACGCCCTTTGTAGTCATCACCGACATAATCACATTACGATCAGACCGTCAGTTCTCACACATAACAACAAAACATCATTCCTTACTGAAGGTGTATTTAATCGTACACTGTGGAGCTGTGCCCTGCTTGGGCTGAGCACCGCCGTGTTCTCGTAGCGGCGATTGGCGGCGGCGACCTCTCGCGTCCGGCCCTGGTTCAATCCATGGTCCGGAGCGAGAGGGAATGGGAAGCCGTCGCCTCCTTCTGCGAAGCAGTCATGCTAGCGAAGGAGGTGGCGGAACGTGAGAGGGAGAGAACCTCACGTCCCAGCCGCCGCGGGAGACGCCCCGGGCGTCGGGGGGCAACCAGTGGCCCCCGGCCACCGTAGGCGCGGGCCTGTGGACGGTGAGTAATGGGCTAGCTCACCGTCCGTCCGTCTTATGACGACAGACCGTGCCGACGGCGCGTTCGTGTTCCACGCGCGCCTCAAGGAGATGTCAGCAAATCGGAAGGGGTCCGAGAGGGCCGATGCGCCAGGGCTGCGGGTTGTTCGAAAGAGATACCGTGCCCCTGGAACGTAAAGGGCTAAGAAGGAACATGGATGGGTTTTAGTCAGTCAAGTCTGACACTCCCTTCCGCTCCGCCCAGAGCAGAGAAGAAGTCATTTGATGATTTCCCATCCGAAAAAAAAAAAAAAAAAAGACGGGTTGCACTCCGGGAGTGCCGGCAGAAGTGAAAACTTGATTATTAACGTTGAGCATGTTTGATATTTTGGAATGGTTAGGGAATAATTTTGCACCAATTGCTTTATCAGTATAAAAGTACTACACTGCGGTTCGGGGGACGAAGACAATATAGCGGTTGTGATTGGCCGATGCAACAATGTCAGGACGAATGTTCCACACATAGTGATGCACAAGTCAGTTTTGCTACAATACCTAATATCGATAAAATTGAACATTACGATGTCTATTAATTCTACTTTTTTTTAAACTATACTGATAGGGCGTTAACTGGGTGCAAATAAAACACTTACGTAACACTGTAAATTTCACTTTATTCAAATCAATGCTAAAATAAAATCAAGGTTAACCTCTCCGTCCTGCATTTCTTAACGCGTAACTTCCCTAACGGCCGCGCGCATTACGTCATCGCTGACGTCGTTCGGCCGGCCGACATAAAAACTCTTATCGCCAGAGTTCTAATAAAGCTTATCTTAAACGGTAAACAGTGTCGTGTTCTTAGATAACAAGACCGTGTATTATAATATATACAACTTTTCTATGACTACTTGATAATTATAAACATCCCATAGAAATGCGATTGCTTGCTGCAAATAGACTGTCACCGTATTTTATTTTTGTTTAGTAAAACTACGCAATAAATTTATACGAAACTTTATAACTAACATCACAAATATACAAGTAATCTAATGACAGTGTTTTTTAGGAGTCCTACATACATTATTCACATAAGATTCCAACTCAAACTTCCTATAAGATCGGCCGTTTTCCAACTGCGGAGTTCAATGCATGAAAATACTTGAAATATCAAAAAATATGATTAGATATGCCTCGAATACATAAAATAATGAATTATCACTATTTTTTACGTTGCTATTAAATTAATCGTAAAAAAAATCGAAAAAAATCCAAAGAAAATTTTAATTTTGTGCCTAGGTTGGACGATCCTCCTCAACTTTCCCTGTTAACAGCATTAATCCACTTTTCTTCCACTTCTGGAATATTTGGAAATCTAAAATGTAAACATTAAGTAATGTTACTTTTTTACAGTAAGGGAACACCGTAATTTTTATCTTCAATATTATTTATACTTTGTTTCGAAGTTGACACAACACTACAGCATTACGTCTGTCCCTTTCTATCTACACCTACAGATGGAAAGGGACAGACTTATTGACAATACCTAGTGAGAGAAAGGGACTTTTCAAAAAGACATCAACGCGGTGTACGTTTTTTGTGCCTTAAACGTAAACAACTAGTTTAGCTAGAGCCCTGCAATTATTCATAATTTTATTAAATTATAAATATATTTTACTTACCGATGAAAAGTTATGCCATCTTTTTTATAGCTGGATGTTCTAGACGATTTCCCACACCATTTAATTGAACAAGAACTCATAATTAATTTGATATAAGCAGAAATGTTTGAAAAAGTTATCTAAATAATCGCGTGTGGAGAGATCCAATAACTGGTCAAAAACTCTCCATCCGTCTTACGCTTTTTCGATCAGGTCACGTGTCCTGACGCGAGTTTAAGATTTTATACCCATTACAGAAAAGTGCTCAACGCCGCTAAAGAAGTTTTCACTTCAAAAAAAAGGTGTATTTAATCGTACATCCTCATTTCGCCAGTTATTTTGAAGCTCTATGTAATAGGGGGCGATCCCCATCAACCGGGCCCGACATTAAATCCAGACTTCGTGGCTGCTACTCAGAAATTCCTGATGGAATAACCCAATAACACTTTGCCCGATCCGAGAATCGAACCCGGGACCTCAAGCTCAGCAGTCGTGCTTGTGACCACTCTAACAACGAGGCAGTCTCACACATACACCTTAAAATTTCCGCGCGAACGAAGTCGCGGGTATCAGCTAGTACTTTATACAACTAAATCTTTAAACTATTGTACACGAAGTGACAGCGTCGTGTCGCGCTGCGTGGCGTCGCGTAGCCTTCCGCGGAATCGCCGATACATGACACCCTTCGGCCAAAACTCCTCCTTGAGGAAGGTCTTGATATGATGCGTCGGAACTCGCACCACGAACGATATGAAATTCGTGTTGTGGCAAGACTCCAACTTCTCGACTCTCAAGTTCCAGCTGGTCTTCACTCGTACATACTCCATGATCTCCTCAACCTTTTTGTTTTTTTGGAACCTATTGTTTTAGTGACCATATCAGTTTAAAAACGAAGGGTGTAATGATTTTAACACATGAACCTTATTACACCCTGTTTGACCTATACAAGATCAAAAGTGTTAAGTGAGAAAACGTTAGAATCTCTCTACTAGAAACCTTTCTTTCTTTATCGTGTGGTTATTGCCTAACTTGATGTCAGAGTTTTGCCATGAGCCTCTGACTTGGCTTGACATGCTGTTGAGAAATTTCTCTTAGGCATGCTGGTTTCCTCACGATCTTTTCCTTCACCGAAGCAAGTAATAATTATACAATACGCACATGAATCCCAAAAATCAGAAATGCGTGTCTTGGGTTTGTACTGGTGACCTAATACTGAGCAATCCAACGGTCACACCACTGGGCTATCACTGCTTACTATAATCTGCAACAACTCTAAACCTTGCATAACAAATCATCATCAGCCTATAATGTTCCCACTGCTGGGACACAGGCCTCCTCTCAATGAGAGGGAGTGGGCTGTAATCCACCACGCGGGCCCAATGTGGGTGGGTCCCAGTGCGGGTTGGCATAACAAATAAAACCTACAAATAAACAAAATGATAAAAATCCTTTTCAAAATAAACGGACTGCTTCAGCAAATAAAATCAACGACAATTCTCTAGAGGAGGTACAGATTAAACTTTTCAGTTTTCTGACATATTCAAAAAAGTAGTGCCGCAGATATGCACTCTCTCGCCTCCATTCAGTGTCCCGGTGGGATTCGCCGGGAGAACTGTTGTTTTAAATTGAATTTATTTTATGTAAGCTCCTGGTTTTAATCAAGTCAAGTTGTATAATGAAGTCTACGTTTTGTTTGCTAGATGACTGAATATTTTAAAATCATGCAGGGTGGGGTCACTTACATGTATTGAGGGCCTGCACTTTATTATTTTTTTATAATTTAACTTCAGTTTTGTGCAGCAGTTCATAGAAGACACCTATTCTGAAAATTTCAACTGCGTGGTCACAACAGGCTGGGGCTAAAATAGCTGTAACATACGGACGCAAACAGAGAGACGGACAAGACGAATCGATTAAATTTCCGTTTTTGACATTTGGCAGCGGAACCCTGAAAACGATCTTTATCTTTTCAGTAAAAAGCTCTCTACAATTGAGTATTATTTTATTTATAAAAATAATGCTACTAAATGTTGTTCAGCTACATATTGTTCCGACCAGACTAATTGCCGTCCAGTTTTAGTGCTTTGTTAGTGTACCTTTCGTACACCGTGCAATTTTTATTGTTGGATCATTTTATGCCATTTACTGGGTCATGTTTTTTTAAACTTATTGTTAAGTTTTTTTCTGAAAGTAACGAAGAAATAATCTACGGAAGGATTTCATATTGTATTTCATATTTATTTATTCTTCAACAAATTTACATTTGTGTCGAACATACACGCAGTGGTTTTCACAATAAATGTAACATATAAGTTAAATATAAAATAACGTAACAGTTTGTTGTTCGTAGTGTGCAATGTTAGTTTTCTCAACCTTTATCATAATCATTCACAGCACGACTTCAACCACTGCTGGGTTGACCCCCCCACTCTGGGCGGAGCGGAAGGGAATGTCGGACTTGAACTGACTAAAACCCATCCATGTTCCTTCTTAGCCCTTTGTGTTACAGGGCCACGGTATCTCTTTCGAACAGTCTCGCAGCTCTGGTAGGCATCGGCCCTCTCGGACCTCTTCCGATATGCTGACATCTCTTTGAGGCGCGCGTGGAACACGAACGCGCCGTCGACACGGCATGCCGTCATAAGACGGACGGACGGTGAGCTAGCCCTTTCCTCACCGTCCACAGGCCCGCGACTGGGTATACTTGTGCCAAGCTCTAACTTCTTGTGCCAGCCTCACTCAGGATATTCCCGCGATGGTAACAATTTCGTCTACCCATCTAACCGCCGGACGACCAACACTTCTCTTTCCAGTCCTTGGACGCCACTCGGTCACAACTTTATTCCACCTGCCATCTCTGCGTCTCGCTAGGTGTCCTGCCCAACTCCATTTTTGAGTGCCATAACGCGATTTCGAATACCTTCTTACGTCTCCGGATTTCGACATTTGGAACTTGGTCTACTAGTTGAATGCCTAGAATGGAACACTCGAAAGCCGTGTCACTCTGAGTATCAGTTTTTATCATAGGTAACATTAATTACATTTGACTCTTTTGACCAATACTTAGATCGACTTACTTATAGATTTTATTTAAGTAAAGTAAATCACTAGGAACACACGTTTTGGGGGACCTTCTCTTGTAATTTTGACGTTCAAAAAGTGCTGATTATCAGCCTAATTTGAATAAATGACTTTTAATTTTGAATCGGTAATTCGTAGACTGGTAATTTAATCTCCTTCCAATAAAACGATAGGTTCTATACAGTATGTTAGGTTAAACGAGGGACATATTGAGGGAGGATATTCAGTATTCGATTCTCGTCCCAAATATGTAAAAAACCTATAACCTTAATTTGTGACGTAATTGTCCTATGAAATACATTATTCATAAACACTGAGCGCGCAAGAAGTGAACTTGTAAACAGTAAAATAGTCACGCGGCAAAACATGTGCCTATCTTACCGAAAAGGAAGCGCGTACGCAAACCGCCCCTTTCCTTTGAATTTTCGCCGATGCACCGACGGGACACACCCCCGCGCTGACCGCAGTCCATGCGTGTGCGCCGCTATTTCCGCATGTCCAATATTGCGCTTCCGCGTATTCCTTAAACAACCCCGCTTAATTCGCGATAAGTGTGTCCTGTTAACGTAATCCTAAATAATAATCAATAATTCCGCGTATTCCATAAACAACCCCGCTTACTTCGCGATAAGAGTGTCCTGTTAACGTGATCTTGAATAATAATCAATAAGCAATAAGCAAATGATAGTGTGCGAGGAGCCATTAATTTGTACCGAGTGATGTTTCCCAACCGCCAGATTCCGTCGTACAATCTCATGCTGGGTGTAAATAGGGAAGAGTGAAAGGTACGTATCACAAACGCTTTTAATAGTGTAAGAAGTGATTCGTTTGTTTTTAACCGATAAGACAATATGCAAAAACGTGCCGAACTTTGCATAACACGAGGAGTTGCTCATTTTGAAAATAATTTAAGATTAGTCTAAAAATTTGTAAATAGTCACTAAATTCGTTGTAAATAGTCAATCAAGTTAATCGTTGTAAATAGGTGTGATTCCATTGCTTTTAATACGCCAAAAATACTAAGTGCATAATAATTAACTTTGTCTTAAATTAGTGCGAATCACAATCAACATTTGCAATGAAGATTTAAAAATGTTTAAAGGTTTAAAGTATGAAGGGAAAATGGATAGGTATACCTAAGAGTCATTGACCCGATCACATGTTCTGCGAGACTGCGATAGTAATAAGTCGCTAGCGCAAGGGTGTTTACACGTTGCGAGACATTTGCGAAATTTTTGGTATGGTTCTGTTTGTTATTTATCAGTGTTTTTTTTTTTGTTTATATTTTTATTAGTATCATGTTAGCATGTAATATTATGGGTTTGAATATGTCCCTCGTTTAACCTAACATACTGTATAATAATTAGATTATGAAAGACTTATTCGGGGTGGAAGGGACACCGACGTGAGCACGCTTACCACGCACTCAGAACCCATCACTCTGAACACCAAGTCAATTTTTTAATTTAAGAACAGTGGTGGCCCAGCAATAAATCGTAGATTCGAACCCAGGCAGGCGCAATACTTTGTGTAATTTATTTCATCAACGCTGCCATCAAAACGGTGAAGGAAAACATCGTGAGGAAATCGGCAAGTCTTAGAACTAAACATTCGAAGACATGTGACATCTACCAACCCGCAAAGGGCCTGCGTGATGGAGTAAAGCCCACTCCCTCTGATTGAGAGGAGGCCTGTGTCCCAGCAGTTGGAACATTATAGGCTGATGATGATGATGGTTTAAAAAAGAAATCAGCTGTTCCACACATTTTGACCGTGTTCGCACTTTTGTAGGAAACAGCAGATTTTTTTTAAATAACCGATGATAAAGTTTCTATGCCCCCACATAAGTCAGTCACAGTCAGTAGTCAGTCAGTGACTTTGATGATGATGATGTACTGAGTATGCGATAAGCGTTTTCGCGTCGGTGTCTCTTTCTTCCTGTATTAAAACTAATGTTTGTTTGTTTTTTCGAACGCAATAAGTACTAAAACTCTCATTCGGATTAAAAAATATCTTTAGCATTTGTTAGTCAAATTCTAGAAGAAGATTGTAGGCTATTTAAAGTCACGATACAAATACGCCCTTAGAAGCCAAGCGGCGGATGAAACCGCGGGACACAGCTAGCAATTAATAATAACAACATAAAATGTTATTAATTTCCTGTCTTAACAAACAGTGTGTGTACAAAGACGAATATTAGCAATTTAAAGTTAATTGAGTGTGTTTACGTTGTTGTCGCCATATTGGCGTTGTTGCCGCCATATTGCCGTCGTTCCCGCCGTTTTGTTGCCGGTTTACCGCAAAGTTCCCGCTGCGAGACCCACTCTGACATGCTCGTTATTTGTAACACAAGTTTGTGTGTTCTCACTGAAAACAATATGGCGGAGTTGTCAAAGAGAAATGAATGGTTCAATTACTCGTATATAGTACATTGTTACCCCAGGGGTGTAAGCAACTTATTTAATCCTGAGACGGGGTTTCGCCAACAGTTCGAGGGACTAAATAAGTCTTAAACCCAAGGTAAACACTGTGCTTTTCATAACGAAAACAAAGAAAGTAAAAATAAAATCATGAATTAACAAAAGACAAAAATTAGTAAATTTTATTTCGGATTGCCGCTTTCCCGCCTGTTTTGTTTTATTTTTCTGTGGCCAGTCAGCTATTCAGCCATTATTTTTCATTTTCATCATTGAAAAATTGGTAAATATTTTGCCCAAGTTTATGTTATTTTAAAGAAATTGTTGAAACTAAATTATAATAAAGTTATTTAAAAATACTAATACTTAACTTTAAGTTATTTTACATCGTGGCTGCATGGAAAGTTGGAACATGGTTCAATAAACATGTGTAAATAGAACTAGTTTTTTTTTTATAATTTGACACCTGTCAGTTGAAAGCGATTCTCCCTAGGGATGAAAAGTATTACTTTCATCCCGCTCCTCAGGCTACTTCAGACCTAGTTTCAGAGTATGAATAATGAAAAACATATTACACACATTGTATCAGAAAGAAATGCCTCGTTGGTCTAACGGTCGCAACTACTAAGCACGGGTTTTGATTCCTAGGTCGGGGAAAGTGTTGTTGGGTTTTTCAGTCAGTCGTGTCAGTTCTACCAAGAAGTATCGTGTTACCCAGTACTAATTGGGTTGTGGAGGTCAGATAGGCAGTCGCTCCATGTAAAATACTGGTTCAGCTGCATCCGGTTAGACTGGAAGCCGACCTCAACATAGTTGCGTATTCCGAACTATGTTGGGGTCGGCTATACTGTTATGTGGAGGCAACTTATACCTGTTGCATAGGCTGACTATGAACAAACCCGAAAAAATATAAAAAAGCAACCCAAACACTTTTTAAATACAGCAACTCCGACTTGTTGGAGTCAGAACCGCTCAAACTTCATTAAAATACCTTTTAAGGTGTCCCCTTTTGTAGAATAATTCATTCTTTTGTCAGCCTCGGCAAATTATATTTTCGCACAATCTTTTTCATGACTGCTTTAACAAGAAAAAGATAAAGATTAAAAACAGTGCTTCATTGTTCTTGAATGACATTGATAAGAGTGGTATAGGGGTTATTTCAACTTGATTACTTTCAACTTTATATAAACTTGAACACTATTGTGTAGAATCTGGTTCTTCTAACCTAACAGACAGATGTGTTGCTGGGGAGTTTGTTCCGCCACTTCTTCTTCCCAGCTAAAACTCTAGGAAGTGGCGAAGGCGGGCGTTTTGGGGTATTGCCTCTTGTAATTTTGACGTTCAAAAAGTGCTGATTATATCAGCCTAATTTGAATAAATGACTTTTGATTTTGATTGTTGGTAAACATAATTATTTTGTTTTATTTATGTGCGCGATGTCCAAAGTTCAATTCCTAGTTATTGCGTTTTGCAATAAGGAATTTCTCAGTAGCAGCCTCAGAGTCTGGGTTGGTGTCTGTTTGATGTCAATAAGGTCGCCCCCAATGACATGGGACTTAAACATAACTGGCGAAATGTGGGTGTACTGTTAGGTATACCTCTCCCTAGCCGTTCGGAGATTATAGGCGTGATGTTGCCTTATCTAATACTAATATTATAAAGATCTAAAATTCGTTTGTAAGTTTGTATGTAGGGGGTAATCTTCGGAACTACTGACCCGTTTCCGAAACGCTTCACTAACGGGAATATATCTGAATATGTCTGCTATATTATTCCCAAGTGTGATAGGCTACAATTAAAACGTTCCCATGCGTTAATTTCCGTACATGACGGGACCGAAGCCGCGAGCTAGTGTGTAAAATAAAATAACTGATCCTACTTTACCTTATTTTTGTCTTGTTCTAACTTTTGTAGTAAGCAACGACTTATTGTTGAGCCCACGCTGTCCTCCCATACTTAAGTACTAACGCTGTAACATTAAAATAAACCAAATGATTTTATAAGAAACGACCAACCCGAACCGTGCGCCTTTTGTCGACGTTTTATAAGTGCCCATGTAGGCCTATGTAAAATAAAATATTTTGATTTTGATTTTACCTAACAATAAAACAAATAAACGTTTTCCGTACATCAAACTAAATAACTTACTTATTAACCAAAAATCCCCTTAAAACGTCTGCATCGGAGAGTAAATACATTATCACTTATAAACCTGATAAGGGTTGAATGTCAAAGAGACCGTGATGAAGGAAAAGTGTTTAAAAGTAAAATCAAAATCAAAATATTTTATTTTACATAGGCCTACATGGGCACTTATAAAACGTCAACAGAAGAGGCACGGTTCGGGTTGGTCGTTTCCTATGGAGAAGAACCGGCAAGAAACTCCATGGTTACTCTTTTAAAATCATTTGGTTCTACAATATTTGGATGTTACAGCGCTAGTACTTAAGTATGAGAGGACAGCGTAGGCCCGACAATAAGTCATCGCTTACTACAAAAGGTAGAAAAAGATGAAACTGAAAAAAAAAAAAAAAAATTACAAAGCCTACAATGTCCACACATTCACAAAAAAAAAATATGAATGAAAAAGAATCTATACAAAAGTAAAAATAAAACTAAGAACAATTAAATAAACAATTGACACAAATGTAGTCATCAGTAACTAGTCTGCACAA
Source organism: Cerastis rubricosa (assembly GCA_949152445.1). Classification (NCBI taxonomy): domain Eukaryota; kingdom Metazoa; phylum Arthropoda; class Insecta; order Lepidoptera; family Noctuidae; genus Cerastis; species Cerastis rubricosa. The sequence continues at coordinate 10,929,216 of OX424548.1, read as the reverse complement.
TGAAAAAACGGTGCAATGATTTGAAAACTATTGTAAAACATCTGAAAAAAAATGAATAGAATAAATAAAATTCGGAATAGTTAGAGACATCCACATATTTGTGTCGTTTTTGAGCTACCAGGGAAGCCGCATGAGCAGAGGGAAATACAGCCAAACTTCTTTATCTTCACCATAGTCCTTAATTTTGTAATATGCTTTTTTAATAAGGACACGTTTGATGCAATTTTTAAACTTTCCATCGGTCAGTTCAATAACTGACTTTGGCAACTTATTATAAAAGCGTATACTGTTTATAAGAAATGACTTGCTAGTTTTTGTTAATCTAAATTTGGGTATTACAATTTCGTGTTTACTGCGTGTGTTTATATTATGGAAGTCGCTTCTAATTTTGAAAAGCCCTCGGTTTTTGCGGACGTATAAAATACATTCTAAGATATAAAGTGAAGGCAGAGTCAGTATATCGATCTCTTTAAATTTTTCTCTAAGGGACTCGCGAGGACCCATTTTATAGATCGCGCGAACTGCCCTCTTTTGCAATATAAAAATTGAATCAACGTCTGCTGCCGATCCCCACAGCAGAATTCCATAAGACATAATACTGTGGAAATACGCGTAGTATACTAACCTAGCTGTGGCTACATCAGTCAACTGCCTTATTTTCCTAACTGCATAGGCGGCTGAGCTTAACCTCCCCGAAAGAGTTCCAATGTGCGCGCCCCACTGCAGTTTTGAATCGATAGTAATTCCTAAGAATACAGTTTCCGCGATAACATCAAGTTTTTTGCCGTCAAGATTTAAATTAAGGTCACGTTGAGTTACATTTGGTAAAGAGAACTTTAGGCATTTAGTTTTGTTCGTATTCAGTAAAAGATTTTTAGCTGCGAACCATTTCGAGAGAACAGTTAGACTTTCGTTGACATGTATGACATCCTTATCTTTCCTATGAATTTTAAAAATTAGCGAAGTGTCGTCAGCAAACAGAATTATATCCGATAATTTGGCCATCATATATGGGAGATCATTAATATAAACAAGAAATAGGAAAGGACCAAGAATTGAACCTTGGGGCACACCCATCCTGACTATAGACCCAGAGGATGTCGCCCCATTTACATTTACTTTTTGCTGCCTGTTTGATAAATAGGAAAGAACAAGATCAGCAGCTTGTCCACGAATTCCGTAGTGATGTAATTTACAGATCAGCGTGTTGTGGTCGACGCAGTCGAACGCTTTTGAGAGATCACAAAAAATGCCAATAGCGTCCTGGGACTTCTCCCAGGATTCCAGAATGTGACTGATGAGTTTTACTCCCGCGTCCGTTGTCGACCTACCCTTCGTGAAACCAAACTGCTGACTATGCAGTATCCCATTAGAGTTAAAGTGAGACAACATCTGGTCCAGCATGATGTTTTCATAGATTTTACTCAGTGCTGGAAGCACAGATATCGGTCTATAATTAGAAGGATCACTCTTACAACCCGATTTGAAAATTGGTACCACTTTACTATGTTTCATCAAGTCAGGAAATTTGCCGCTGTCCAAACATTGATTGAATATGCCTGTTAGGACAGGCGCAATTGAGTCAATAATGTTTTCAAGAACCTTGACCGAAATCCCCCATAAGTCTTCAGTATTTTTGATATTGAGACTTTTGAATGCGTTTTTGATTGTGGCAATACATACTGGTTTAAATTTGAAGTTTGGTATGTCTTTTGTGAAGTTCTCTTTAAGAAGGCCCTCAGCTAATTCAACCGAAGAGGGGAGAGATTTCGTAACCTCTAACGGAATGTTAGTAAAGAAATTATCTAGTGTCTCAGCGACTTCTAAATTGTCAGAAATTGTTTTGTTATCTATGTTTAAAGACAATTCACTCTTATCTTGTTGTTGAGTCTTACCGGTTTCTCTGTTAATTACCTGCCACACCGTTTTTATTTTATTATTAGAATTACCAATTTTATTACTTATTATTTGAGATTTTGCTTGAGCGCAGACACTTTTGAATATTTTCGTAGGTGATTTGTGCCTGACAGGTAGGAAGAGACCTTTTGTGAAATTTTAACAGTAGGTTTGTTGAACTGTAAGACTGTTTATGGTTCCGTACACAGAGGGTGCCAACGGGATTCCGTTACTAAGGCTCGTCTGGCTCTCCGTCTATCCATTTGAACCGAAATAGAATCTTCAAAACACACACCACACACACACACACACACACACACTCACAAACACACACTCAAACACCACACACACACACACAACACACACTCACACTTGAAATTTTTAACCACTACATTTGTGTATTAATACATATCTGACCACTATTAATGTGAACGTTTGTGACAATGAATGATCGGATGTTTGTTACTCTTTCACGCAAAAACTGTTGAACTAATTTGAATTAGCACATTAGATCATTTATAACCTGGATTAACACATGGGTCTTTTTATCCTGACTGTACGATCGCGTGCGACGATTATTGAACTCCACACGGCCGTAGCCACGGGCATTAACTAGTTCTTAAGTCATCATCATTATCTTGCCCTTATCCTAATTCATTCGGGGTCTGCGCAGTCTGTCTTTGTCTGTCATCTGTGTCTTTGTCTGTCATGTCTTCTTCTTCCATATTTCACTATTACTTGGTATCTCATCAGACTCCTCCTTTCTTGAAATAAAGTAACAAAAGAAACGGATACGGAACCTTCCGTATGCGAGTGGGACTTGCGAGTCGCACTTGACCGGTTTTTCGAATATGTGCCTAATTGCTTTTGTGCGATTTCACTCTCATCTTTATGGAAATTCGTCAACGTATAAAAGAATCCCATAAAATGCTAGTTACTTTATCCGTGTGTCCTAGTTTCAGCCGGATCTGTTTATCTAATTGCTATCATTATGTTCGGAGAAGAAACGAATATTTTAAGCTTTAAAACAAATAGCTTTACCTTATAATTTTCGTCTTAGTACGCGTCGTACTGCTTTTATTTTAGTTCGAAATGTGGTAATACGTAATTTTAATAGGTACGCATTTTTGCTCAAAAAAATATATTAAAAAAAAATAGTACACTAGGTGGAAAACCTACATCGACACTGAAACGTATTCAGTACATCGTTCTGAACCCCACAGAAATTTTTCATCGGTAATTTGACCGTGTAGGCTTTGTAGTTTTGTAGGAAACAGCTGTATTTTTTAATAACCGACGAAGTATTTCTATGTGGGGAGGGGTTCATAATTATTTACTGATTAAGTGGTAACTAGTTGCGAGCCGGGTGTCCCTTCGACCCGGAAAGGTAGATGTAAGTAAAACAAATAGCATAAGTTGTCATGCTATCAGTTTGTTATTTAAGTTTTTAAACTGACATGGTCACTAACACTATCAATAACACTTGAAACGGGATAATTACCATGTTTATTATTTGTTTTGAGTTCCCGATATTACGCGCGCTGTTGCAAACGCCATGATCACGTCATCGTCGTCGTCGTATCGTCGTCATCCGTGATCATGGCGTTACGCATGATCACGGATGCACCGAAATATCGGGAACTCAAAACAAATAATAAACATGGTAAATTTTCCGTTTCAAGGCTTATTGATAGTTTGTTATATGTAGGTGTTTGACAGTCGTTGGTCCCGGCTGTCATTTGTAGATCTTTGACAGCCGTTACTGGTAGTCAGTGGCCCGAAATAATGACAACCAGGCTTTTCACGGAGTATCATATTACTCTGTAACTAGATTGTGGAGGTCAGATTGGCAGTTGGTCCTTATAAAATACTGGTATTCACCTGAATCCGGTAAGACTGGAAGCCGACCTCTAAATAGTTAGGAAAAGGCTCGGTCGATGGTAGATTAAATCAGCATAGAGATAGACTAGAATGTTTACGAAATGTAAAAGATATTCCGAGAAATTATTGGGGTGACTAAATTGCCAATATTTCCTCTAATAAACTCATTAAGATAGCAATAAAAATGGACGTAAATACGAACCAAGCTGCTGACGGTCCAAATAGTTTATGGCCCATAAAATATGGTCAAATAAAATATCTCGCTGATTGGTGTATCGTCCTGTTTACCAGGTTATGGGTCTCGCCAGAAAATTCCAACAGTTAAGATACTTGGTGGTTGTAAATAAATGCGTGGTTTTCGGCGAATTGGAGAAATTCAAAAAATTAATTTTACATAAACCTACATAGGCACTTATAAAACGTCAACAAAATGTGCGCGGTTCGGGTTGGTCGTTTCCTATGGAGAAGAACCGGCAAGAGACTCCATGGTTACTCTTTTAAAATCACTTCCTATGTTCCACCTATGTTCTACTAATAAAAATATTTGAATTTGGTTTTACAATATTTGAATGTTACAGCGTTAGTACTTAAGTATGGGAGGACGGCGTAGGCCCGACAATAAGTCGTTGCTTACTACAAAAGGTAGAACAGGACAAAGAAAAAACTAGTTGCCCAGCTTTTTGCTGAACTGGGCCTGTTTGCGCAGGCACACAGTGTTAGGTTTTTTTTTTGTTTAAATTTATTTTTATTTATTAATACTTTATGCATATCATATTATAAAACAAACAAAGGCGGACTTATGCCTTGGGCGGATTACAGAATTTATCCTTATGTTATTTTTTTAAATATTATGTGTACTTGTAGCCTGTACTTGTACCTGGCTACGGATGATCTGAAGGATGGTCTGGATCTAGAAAGGGATCCCAGAGCATTATCAGTTAGAGCGAATATGCTGGCCCACAGGAAGAGAGGAAGGTGACAGACAGGAGTCTAGACATCAGGATTCCTCATCTCAAAACCTCAAGCATAACAACTAGGTCAGGTCGTATTGTAAAACCAACAAGAAGGTTGATAGAAGAAATTGATTAAATGTAACGTAACTATAAGTAGTCATAAGTAAAGTTGTATAGCATAGTATATATATTAATTGTTGTCAAGAGTCTGAATAGAACTCAACAAGGGGGATGTTGTGACATCACTATTTAGTAAGTAATTAGTGTCACAGCCCTAGTGATTGTCGATGACACACATCCGTCTGGTTGCCATAACTTGATCTCAACCCGTCTACTACGGACTGCTGTATAAATGTAACCTGTGCCTTGTGTGAATTAAACATAGTATACCAACAGTATCTTTCATTGCTACAACTGAACATAACACTCTCGTTTCAAGCCTCGGTTAAAATAGTCCTTTTTAAGACCTATTGCACATCGCTGTACTCAGGAGCTCTGTGGTTCACATATACCGAAAATGCTTATAATGCTCTCCGTACCCAATATAAAAATGCGTTCAGGGTATTGTTGCGACTACCTCGCTTCTGTAATGCCTTAGCAATGTTTCCCGACGCACTTACCGACAGCTTTAATACGCTGTGTCTTAAAAAATCTGCCTTGTGTAGTCCCCTATTAAATAAGACCTAAATATAAGATACCACGTATACGGTGGGGTGGTCGTGTTACAACTGAGCATGAAGATCTGAGTTCTATGGCAAAATGTATAGGTATAGGGTTTTTCCATCAAGAATTTCTCAGTAGCACCCATTCAGTCCGGATGCCTGGTTGATAGCTATAGGGCTGCGCCTATTAAAAGGGACTTCAACAAAACTACCGAAATGTGGGTGTACTATTTGGTACTCGTGGAATTTCCAAAGAGTTAGGCAGTAGGTACTTACACCTACATTTTGCCTGATAGGGGGCGAGTAACAAACATTAAGAACTAGCTTTATAAACCACGCTTGAAACTTTATAAGAAGATCTTTACGTAAACTAAGTGGGCGTAGTACTATCTCCCATCCGTTTTAAAACCGAACACACAACTATTATTCTCACCAACCAAAGGTTAAAACCACCCCAGCAGAAATCATTAGGTACTTACTAACAGTATCAAAACCGTTTAACAATAAAACTCAGATATTATTGTCGGGAAAACCCAAAATAATTATTTCCGACATTTGAACTCGACGGCCTTCGACTTAGGGATCATCTTACACAAGTGTGGGAAGTACCTGAAACCCACGTATTTACGATTTAGCTGCTCGAAAACACTGAGAAATCGATAAAGAAAAATATCGAGTTGGTATTAAAATGATACCTTTTAAGAATAACCCACTTTACGACTTCGAACCTTAAGGGTAGTGTAGGTGTTTGGAATGTGGGCTGGTTTTGGTACACCCACTCATAATTTGCCAAAAATCTTATTGATATTTCTGTGGGTGGTAGTAATGTCTAAAAGTCGGATCAACAGGCGTTACAGTTTTTTTTAAATAATAATACTAAGACATTAAAATTTTTTAAATATATTTTTTTTATATCTTTAAATGTTTTTTTTATTATTTATAAGAAATATTTAAAAATGTATCAAATTTGTTTATAAAAATGAATAAAGGAAAAGACATTTATTTCAGACATTATTTCGTATTTGTTTTGACGTCGTTTCTGTTTTTGAAAATTAAAAAAAAAAAACATTAATAGAATGTCAAGCTTTCTTGGCAGTCTTGACAGGCTTTTAAAAAGCATTCATACTGATTCGAGAACAATGAAAAAAAATGGATGCCTGCCATCATTTTCCCGCCCTTGTCGCAATTTATTCGTGATCGGCGCAGCATGTCTTCTACCATACCTCTCTATTATTCGTCATCTCAGCAGATACCTTCCACTTTCGTTCTAGCCATATCATCCTTAAAGAAAAGAATAGCACCATCCCATATCTTCCCATGGCTGTCGTAAGAGGCGACTAAGGGACTTGCCAGAGAATGGGCAGCAGCGTTCTCTGTGCTTTTGTAACAACCGTACTGCGATCGCCAACCCGCCTGTCAAGCGTGGCGATAATGGCAAAACCCCCCAAAATGTCAATATGGCGACGAATTGGGGGAGGCCTATAAATAATAAATAAAAAAAAAATACATTTATTTCGAGCAATTAAAGACTCCTAAGTGAGGTACACACAAATATATAAATACACAAATGAATAAGAAATAACACCAAAGGACAAAAACACTTAACCTATGTCCAGCAGTGGACGTCTTTTGGGCTGAAATGATGATGATGATGATATCATCCTTCACCCAGTCCATCCATCGTTTCTTTGGTCTTCCTCTACTATTATAGCTATCTACATTCATACTCAACGTTTACCTCACTCCTCAGCATCACATGTCCTTACACTATAACCGATTACTAGCTGGCCTACCATGACGTCTTAAAGCAGTATGGTTTTACTCTTATTCCAGTGTGGGAAAGAGACGGAGCTTTACAGGATGTCTAGCGCCATCTCTCTCCCACACTGGAAAAGGAGTAAAACAATTATGTTTTAAGACGTCATGGTAGGCCACCTGGCCCCCTATTCACAAACGCTCGGATTAGATTTCGATTCGATAAGTCGTATGTCTATCTTGTTTTGGCATTACGAAAGCGAGCGAGATAGACATACGACTTTCCGAATCGAAATCGAATCCGAGCGTTTGTGAATACGGGGGTGTAGGTCTCTGGCTAACTGTAGAGGTCCAATATTTCATCTCGCCCACTTCTTTGGGCCTTCCACGACGACGAAATTTCAAAAATAATTATCGTTTTTTTCCTAATATTATTTCGTCTATTGGATTATTCCAATCCAATAATACCAGGGCCTCTCCTTGTCAATCAGGTAAATGTCAGATTCAAGACATTTCTTGACCCTTATCTTTTTCCCGAAGAGTAATATTTCGAAGTGGATTTATATTTATGGATTATTGTGATATTTTGACCTAATTAGTAGAAATGAAGCGTAAAATAAAGTAATCGGACGATATTCTGGCATACAGTTTCATTGCTATTAAAAGCAGTAGGTACCAACAAGCTCCATGTAATAAACTGGTATTCAGCTAAATCCGGTTAGATTGGAAGCCGACCCCAACATAATTGGGAAAAGGCTAGGCAGATGTTTTTTTTTAATTTTTATTATGAACTTAAAACAATTACTTACATGCTAGAGAAAATTAAAAAAAATCCTTAAAAGCTAAAGTTATCAAACATGTTACCCGCCACTCCAATATCCACGAAAGATTATTTATCAGACTAATGACTAAAGTAGATTTAACAGAATACAGAGCATTCTGTGTTAGCTGTATTTAATGTATTACAAATTAATTAAATTATTCCCTTTTAAATACAAAATTATTAAATATTTAATTCAAATTAAATCAATTCTATTAAATAATTCACTATTATTAATTGGTATTATTAACATTTATTTATTGATGATTTTTATGGATTATTTTATTTTTACGAATGAGTTTTATATTTTTTAAGATTTTGATGGTTTTATAATTTTGATGATATTGATGGCTTTTAATGATATTGATGTTTTATTTTTTAATGATTTTGATAATTTTATGATTTTTAAAGATACTTATATGATTTCTTTACTGTTCTCACTATTACAATTGTCTTTAATTGTTGTATATGGGTATTTTGCCTGAAATTAAACACAATTTATTTATTATTATTTAATTTATTAATTGTTCAGTATTATTCTAGCTGTCCCGCGCAACTTCGTCTGCGTCGCATTTTCCCCGTTTTCGCAATATTTTTCATTGCTGCTCCTCTCCTATACAGCGCCATCTATTGAATCACAATCCAGTCAACAGATACCGCCATCTGTTAGAATCGTTTGGAGCTAACAGATAATTGTGACTTAATTTGCAATAAAATAATATTGCGACTATAAATTAAGATGTAAGCTATCCTATCTTTCAAGTTGGGTCAAACTGCACACGGTGTGCAAATTTGATTAAAATCGGTTTGGTAGTTTAGGAGTCCATCCCGGACAAACAACGTGACGAGTTTTTTATAAATATAGATTTTGAATAACCTGCAATTTAAAAAAAAATATTTGTTAAAAAGTTTATAGTACCTATAACTTATACTTACTGTATAACCTGCTTTATACCTCTGTATACAATTTTTTTAACAAATAAATTATCTTATCTTATCTAGAGATGAAGAAGAAGACATGTTTTGCCGACTCCTAATATAATGAGATCTCTTTCTTTATCTTGTTACTGCATAACCTGGTGTCATAGTTTCTATGCTGCCTCTGGATGGGCCTCTGACATGGGTTTACTTGCCGTCTAGAAATATCTCTCAGTTATGGTGGCACTTATTGAGATAAGGGCTTATTGGTCCTTTAAAGCTATTATGCACAAAAAAACGAATTAAAAACACGTGCATTGCACTTTTTTCTACCTATACCTATCCTACCCTACTCTATCCTACCTACCTACCCTACCCTACCGACCTACCCTGCCCTACCCTACCCTACCTACCCTACCCTACCCTACCTGCCCTACCCTACCTTTCTCACCTTTTAAACCTTTCCGGGACTACGACAAACATTTCAAAACCAAAATCAGCCAAATCGCCTAGCCGTTCTCGAATTTTAGATTTTTATATAAATATAGATAGATAGATAGAAGATAGTGGAAAATAATGAAAGAAGTTTCGAAAGTCGGTGGCAAAAAATATGAATCAAACAAGCACGTCACCGGCTTCTCTTTTCCTATTTAAAAATCAGTTCAAAATCTATTCGACACTACAGTCAGCAAACAATAACTGAAAGAAACATAAAAAATTGCTCCAACGCAACGTTGTGGATACAGTAAAAAGGCTATTATTGCTTCCATTACTGCATGCTCCGAGCAATTAAGTTGCCTCGTGTGCGCCTTAATAACTGCCTGCAGCGACTCTCACAGGGTAAAAGTGACCTACACTTACTAGTACTAGTAGTGTACTAGGAAGAACGTGAAACCTATTTTAGCATCAAGCTAGTTTTCCACAAAGAGTTAAGCAGACTTTGTAGAAAAAAAACATTTTTGAACCAATTAGTCATTAGTCATTTATTCATTAACAATAATTTGCATTTGAATTTACACAGTATTACAATCATCTTATAATTAAATAGTTATTATGAAGTTAAAAATTAATATATAAATTAATGAATTATAAAATGAATACAGTCATAATTAACATTTTGGCATCAATTACATTTAAAGCAGCATTATCAGTATAATATAAATTAAATAAATTGGTCAATATTTTTTAAAATAACAATTTATCACAATAATACATAAACATCATTCGTGGATTACAATTTATAGTTCTTCGACATCATAGAGACACTTGTTCAATAGAAATTTTTTCAATTTACTTTTAAAAGAGCTAGTGTAAACAATGCTTTTTATGTCTAAATGCATCCTGTTAAATAATTTCACAGCCTGGTATCGCGGACTGTGTTTAACAATTCTAAAATTAGCATTTCTTATATTTTGCTTTAAGTCTTGTCTACGAGACCCTTCTCTAATGTGTCGTTCTTCAGATGTCTCATAATCTTGCATGTTAGTTGCCACATTAATTAACAGTACAAGTACATAAATACTTGGTACTGTAAGTATACCTAAATTAATAAAGTGTTGACGACAACTCTCCCTTTGAGAGATGCGAACCATGGTACGGATTGCCCGTTTTTGTAAAACGAAAGCTCTTTTAATGTTGTAGTCATAACTATTTCCCCAATGAAGGATACTATATCTAATTTTAGACTCCACTAATGCAAAATAAACCATTTTCAGTTGTTCTAAACTTATATCATTTCTTAGAGTTCGTAGAGCATAACATGCAGATGATACCGACGCATCAATTGCCTTTAATTCTGGTTTCCAGTTTAGCAGTCGGTCTATATGTATACCCAAGAATTTTACATCGTCAACGAGCTCAATTTCGTCTTCATTCAAAGCAACCTTTAAGTCGTCCCCATTACGGGCTGTCGTTTTAAATAACATTATTTTGGTCTTCTTACTATTTATTAATAATTTATTTGCTGTAAACCACACATGAAATGCTTGTAATGTGGCGTTCACCCTTTCTGTCAATGTTTCTATGTCATTAGCTGCCACTATGGCGTTTGTGTCATCTGCAAAAATTACAACTTCGATGTCCATGTCCGATAAAATTGAATTCATATAATTGATCAAGTCATTAATAAATAAAATAAATAAGATAGGTCCTAAAATAGATCCTTGTGGTTATCCTTGTGGTGATTAGTGTTAGCTTAGGTGGCAATTGCGTTCAAACTGGTGACTGAACAAATGTTTTGTTTTAAATTAGTAGATTATCAATCGACTAATTTGTTTGTCGTGAGGAAAATATTGAGTATTAGTGTGGTGTGGGCTAGCAGAGTCTGTAGAGGAATACGAAAAAACCGGCCAAGTGAGAGTCCTACTCTACTACTCTCTCTACTTCCTCTTACATCATTCTGAACCCTCAGATGTAGAAATTTATCATCGGTTATGTTAAAAAAAAAAATTAGCTTTGCCATACATTTTGAGCCGTACCGCAATGAGCTGTAAGTGCAATACCGTGTAGGTATTGCACTTTTGTAGGAAACAGTTTTTTTTTTTGGTGGATCACATTTTCCTTCCTTGTTAGTTGCTGGAAAAAAAAACACAGGGACGTATCTTAAGCAGACCAAGATGTTATGGCAAAAAAATTTTGATCTAGAGGCATTATTTGTAGTAATGCGTAACTGTAGTGTATTTTAGCATTAAGAAAATGTAAGGGTAAAATTTAAAACAAAAACGGGATGATGTAATAATATAATAAAGCAGTAACGGAACGCAGCCGGACTGACAACTGTCACTGTCAAAAAACGTAAACACGAACGTAGCAACGTACGACGAACGAACGTAACGTAAATACGTTTGTTTTTTTTTTTATTAAAGAAACAAACAATTCATTTTTCAGGAGGAAAAAACGGGAATACATCTGTATGAAGAATCGCAGCCTCTGTTCCCCTAACTAGATTTAAGTTACTAGTTGTTAACCGACGAGTTAACCATCGATTATTAGCCTTTATAAAAGCACAATATTACTTGACAAGCACCTCTGAGCGAAGCCGTTCAGCTCGTTAAGAGTACTTTACTTTGTAACGAGATTGTAGCAAAGACTACTACAGATTCTGTAATATTCTATAAGCTTTATTAGTTCTGCAGTTTTGTAAGAATTTTACGGTTTAATGCTTGTCGTTACACTGGAAAACGACCCCAAGATAGATGGGAAAAGGTTTGGCAGATGATGAGACGGGACAAGACGAAGAAAGTCGTAATTCAATACTTGTTACTACTTCGTAATAAATCGGTATGTCTAGTGTCATGCGCCCGCTTATCAGGTAGCATTCGTAAGAGAAGAGATACCGTGGCCCTGGAACACAAAGGGCTAAGAAGGAACATGGATGGGTTTTAGTCAGTACAAGTCTGTCACTCCCTTCCGCTCCGCCCAGAGCAGGAGGGGTCATTTTGATGATTACACATCCGCAAAAAAAAGGTAGCACTCGTTACAAATCGAAAACGTTCGGAATCAATTTTTTTTTTTAAGAAAATATTTCCATTTTCGTGCGTTAGCACACAAGCTGACATGTCGATGACTTTGGTCCGTAGAACTCATTAAAAACAATTTTTTCAAAAGATCTGGGTGCCAGTAACGGACTGAAATCCTATAATAAAGTTAAAAGAATCATTCATTTAATGCACATAGCTTAGACTCCATCTGGTGATGGCGGGGCGATTCTGATTTTAATGTTCAACTGACTTAAATTATGTCTAGACCGATTACCTTCAACTTTTACGAGTGATTTACTTTGAAATTGGCAGCATTAAAAAAAACAAGCTGGGTTTTATATTGAAGAATCTTCTGAAAACAACCTGAGAAAGTAAAAGGATTATTCTTAAAGACAATCGCTCGGCTGTCTGACTCAATTATACTGAGGATTGTGGTTGTTGAAGAACATTCGAGAAATGGTTTGTTATTTAAGGTGACTGGTAATTAGTGACCGATCTTTAAATACGTGATTGTATTCATGATAATAAACAACTTTCCCAAAGCAACATTTTTTTTATACTCATTCACTTTTATCGCAATAACACAACAGCCATTTGAATTCGGGGTTGCGAGCCGTGCGGATGCTCTGCCTACCCACTTTGGCACGGTACGATAGGAATGAGACAGAACGGCGTCACGCGGCTAACAGCTGATAGGCAACAGGCACGCGCGCGCGAATTTTATACGGCTGTTGTGATACAAGTGAATAGCCAACGTCATTTGTGTCCTTTACTCTACAGTGCCAACTTACGTTAAGCTGTCAGTCCCGGCTTTCATTTGTAGATCTGTGACAATCGTTACAGCTTAGTCAGTAGATAGAAAGTTTGCCAACCAGTCTTCAAGCGGTATCGTATTACCCAGTACGAACCGGGTTGTGAAGGTCAGATAGGCAGTCAGTCTTTTGTCAGTACCTAACTATTACGTTCTCATTCCGCAGGTGTACAATGCCCAACGTGATGAAATGCCTCATCTACATCGGCGTGGCTGCCTTCCTGCACCAGCTGCCAAGGTTCTTCGACCGCCGGTATGTGCCGCAGATCACCGTCTGGCGGGGACACTTTGAGGAAGTCTGCAGAGTAAGTAGACTATCATATAGTTTTTATAGAAGTACTAAATATGCTTGAGTCTAACCGCAACTCGCCTGATGTAAAGTTATGATGCGGCTTGGCATTATTGACACAGGCCCCCTCTCTATGAGAGGGAGTGGGCTTTAATCCAAGACGCGGGTCCGTGGTGATGAAATAAATTACATAAAGTAATACGCTTGCCTGGGTTCGAAACCGGCTTACTGCTCGTAAGTCGGGGCTGCTACCACTGGGCCACCGCTGCTCTCTCTGTCTCTATCTCACTCTCTGATACGGCCTAGGCTGTAATTTAATTAATTAAATTTTAATTTCTTGTACAGTTCATCATGAGGAGAAGCTCGTGGCTAAATAATAACAGCCGCACGGGTCGATCTTTAAGGTTAAGCCGTGCTTGCCGAGGCTGGTCCGTGGATAGGTGACCATAATTACATACCGAGTTTCCTCCATGCCTCGGAAAGCACGCTAAGTCGTTGGTCCCAGCTGTCATTTGTAAATCTTTGACAGTCGTTACGAGTCTGTCCTCTGGATACTACTACTACTACTACTATGGATACTGGATGTCAGAATTTTGGCTTCTGACTACAGAAGCCAAAAGTCTGACATCCAGTCTTACCAGGGAGTATCGTATTACCTAGTTACTGGATTGTAGAGGACAGATAGGTAGTCGTTTCATGTAAAATACTAGCACTCAGCTGCATCCGGCTAGACTGGAAGCCGATCCCAAGATAGTTTGGGAAAAAGCTAGGCAGATGATGTACAATTTACAGCAGCAGAGTACAGCAGTACGTTTCTTTTCGGATGCTGCTACCATACTTTTCGGATCTGTGCATCGAAGTGTAGCAAATACTTGGATGAGGAACGCTCAGATTCGGACGATATCGTCACATTAACGCCCCACAGATAGTTTACTCCCTTCTTTATATATATGTATAACATCACGCTAATAATCCCCGAAGGGTTGACAGATATGAACCTTATAGTAGGTACACCCATATTTCGCCAGTTATGTTTGAGTCCCATGTAATAGGGGGCGAACCAATTGTCATCAACCGGGCACAAATCCAGACTCGTGCTGGCTACTGAAAAATTCCTCATGGAAAAATCCAATAACACAACATCCTGGCTGTTATAGCGGATAGGTTGGACACGCGGTACGTCCAACACTGGGTCAGGACCCACATGATGAAACAATGCTCTTATGTATGTCTTTTTTGTATTTTTTCATTTTAGTTACTAACACTAATTGTTTAAGTAAAGAAGCTAAAAGTCTGACATCCAGTCTTACCAAGGGGTATCGTATTACCCAGTTACTGGGTTGTGGAGGTCAGATAGGCAGTCGCTACATGTAAAATACTGGTACTCAGCTGCATCCGGTTAGACTGGAAGCCGACCCCAAGATAGTTTGGGAAAAGGCTAGGCAGATGATGATGATGATGATGACTAATTGTTTAAGTTTTTTCTTACTGTACTAACATTCAATGGATTCCGTAAATCTGAAATAAATAGTTTTTATTTTTATTTTATTTTAATAACACTTTGCTCGACCCGGCCATCAAAGCCAGGACCTCATGCTTAGCAGTCGCGCTAGCGGTTACTAGACCAACGAGACATTTTGATAACTAAAATCCAACTTTACTCCAATACAGACCACCATTATTAAAAGAATGGAACATATTCCACTCACGTTCTAGGTTAGTGATTGAGGTCAGACGAAGATACGTCAGTCAGTTGTCTGCCCTTTTATATTAGAAGCACCTAGATTGTGATCTATTGTAGGGCATGGCTAATACGGCCTAGTGTAGCGGAAAATTACATGTCTGGATTTTTTTGTAGATTTATTTTGGCTCGTGGATCTAGTGGCTGCAATAGCGACTTCTGTAACGGTTCGTAAACTCAGATCTGGACACATTCCATGTAAGAAGTTTGCGTTAATTATGAGAAAAAAGAACTAAAAAAAAATAACTCGTCTCACTGTATGGAGTGTGGAGTTGTTGAAGACTTACACCACTCATCGATGGACTGTGTTCGGTATGAGTCTGGAAGAAATGATTTGTTTAGGAGCTTGAGGTTGAACAGACTTGAAGTAGGCACATTCCATAAAATCCTGGCTCAAACAAATGTCGATGATGCGAAGAGTCTGTTTAGGATCATGGCCCTGATATGAGACATGTGTATTTAGGATACGATGGGACTCACATACGCATTGCGATTATAAATGTCCCTTAATAAATAAAGGAAAAAAAGCGAGTTCTGAGCAGGGCCCGGATTAGATTTCCAGGTTGGGCAGTGTTATTGTGCTTTTCCATCTGGAATTTCTCAGTAGCAGCTGCGGGGTCTGGATTAGTGTTCGGTCGATGGAAATATGCTTGCCCCGTATAACATGGAGCATTTAGCGTAGAGGGAGCAGCGATGGCCCAGTGGTGGCAGCCCCAACTTACGAGCAGTAAACCGTGGGTTCGAACCCAGGCAGGCGCATTACTTTGTGTAATTTATTTCATCACCGATGCTCTCAAAGCGGTGAAGGAAAACATCGTGAAGAAACCGGCATGTCCTAGAAGTAAAAATTCGAAGACATGTGACATCTACCAACCCGCACTAGGCCCGCGTGGTGGATTACAGCCCACTCACTCTCATAGAGAGGAGGCCTGTGTCCCAGCAGTGGGCACATTATAGGCTGATAATTATATATAACATGGGACTTAACATAACTGGCGAAATGTGGTAGCTCGCATGACTAATTAAATACACTGACTGAATTCTATTTCGATAATTTAATCCTCATACTCAGTTCAGAGACGAGTGATAAAATGGTAATGTCAACGCACACAGAATTTATTATAAATCAAATGTCGAGATACTGCGAGCGCACGTTCATCCATCATTCATTTCTTTTTTTATCGTATGAATGACATGCATAAAACGTTACTCGATAGTCGATAGTGAAAAGATTTTTTAAATTACTGTTACCGATATCTAAGGCATCGTCCTAATAGAACGCGAATGCGCGATCATCGTAGGTTCGCGCGAATTTTACTCGTACGAACGCGCGATTAAACATATTGAACTCGAATAGGTGTCCTAACTGACAATCGCACGACGCAGTCGCGCGATTAAAATGTTTGTAAATCTATTCGTACGAACTTAGTTCGTACGAACGCGGGATCAAACATATTGAATTCGAATAGGCGTTCTAATTGAAATTCGCGCGATAATTGCGTCGGCGGGCCGCTGTGCCCGCGCCCCTCGCTCGCTCGCGTCGTCAATTCGCGCGATGATAGGACACCCAGTTTATGCCATCGCGCGATCACGCGATTGTCGCATCGCTTACTCGCGCATTCGCGTTCTATTAGGACGATGCCTTATTGGTCTCACTAGACCAAGCATTACCTCAAGCTCAGCAAGCGCGATTGCTGAGCTTGAGGTCCAGGATTCGATTTCCAGGGAGGGGGCCAAGTGTTACAGGGTTTTTCCGTCGAGAGGTCAGCCTATAGGCTGATGATCATGAGATAACATTACTTAACATTAAGCAGCTTTTATGAAACAACCCATTGTACTTTAGGGCTATGAGGAATAGGGTATAAAGTTCCTCGATACTCTTTGGAAAAGGGAGGATCCTCCGACCAGACAGGTGTTATGTCTGGTGGGCAACTGTCCGACAGTTGTTGTCGGGTTTCTCTATATATGTAGTCATAAGTCGATGTAAACTTTGCTTCCGCGATTCAGACCATATTATTTCTTCTGTTTACTCATAGATGGCGCTGTAGTACTGTTGATGTAAGTTGCTTTTTGTAGGTCGCCACAGTACAAAAGCCCCTGTTTAGTCGGAATAAGTCCAGACGTGTACTCACCAACATTTTTCTCATTTCAGATCGAAATGGCTCCATGGGTGCAAGCGATATCTCTGGACGCGTATTTCATAACGTACTACGGTTTTAGAGTTCTCTTCGTTCACCTGATCCCCTGTACTTCTCTGGTGGTCCTCAACGTCCTCCTCTTCAGAGCCATGAGGACAGCCCAGATCAACAGGCAAAGACTCTTCAAGGAAAATAGGAAATCTGAATGCAGGAAACTTCGAGATTCCAACTGCACGACTTTGATGCTCATAGTCGTTGTAACTGTCTTCCTTTTAGTTGAAATTCCTGTGGCAGTGGTCACTATTCTACATATTATATCTAGCACTATAGTCGAGATCTTAGACTACTATATAGCTAACATCTTGATTTTAATTACCAATTTCTTCATCTTAGTTTCCTATCCTATCAATTTTGCTATTTATTGCGGCATGTCGAGGCAGTTTAGGGAAACCTTCAAGGAGCTTTTTATCCGGGGAGCTGTTACAAGCAGAAAAAATGGTGGATCTAGTAGATATTCTCTGGTTAATGGGCCTAGGACTTGCACAAACGAAACTGTTCTTTAAATTGACGTTTTTGTAAATATTCTTATGAATAGTTTAAGGTTTTGAAATTGTTTAATTTTTGTCTATGTATGTACTGTTAGGGACATATCAATTATAATGAGTATTGGTTTTTTTTTCAACTGTCAAACTTTTCGATCAATTTACCTCGTATTTTTTTTTGCATTGTCTCATTTAGTTCATACGAAATTTTAGATAGACAGCACGAGAAGTTAAACGTAACAATAAGTGTATAAAAATATTAAAAAACAAGTCGATTTTATAAGAAATGTAAAACATTTGTATAAAACCGACGAACCATAGGGTTTTTACAAAAATAAATATGTGTAATAGAATTGTAGTATAGCGATGAATAATTTGCATTTATATTTTGCTTATTGTATAAATATAAATTGTATAATTTCCGGGTACTTTTTCGCGGCTGTGAGGTTACCTGATCAAAACTATAAGAATCAATTAATTTTGGTATGTTTAAATATATTTTATATGTTGATTAGCTGATCACATGGCCTTCAAATGGTGAGCCCCCATTTCGGAAAAGTATCAATATTTTGTAAATATTATACAAACAGTTTATAACAATTATTTAATTCTCTATGTGCTTATATTACTTATTGTATAATTTTAGGGTAAAAAAAAAACGATTCTTGGGGTATTTGTAAATTTATATAAAAAATATATTACAAAGTAGATAAATGTGTAAAAATGTGTAAGTATTTATATAAAGTCAAATGGTACTAAATATTTATGTTGTGAGTCTGTTATCAGTGTTCGTAACGCTTCCTTGTTTAAATGGTAGAAATATTTGAGATTAGGACAAAATAGAATTTAACATAAGTACAAGAGATTAAAAAAAAAATTGCCCCAATGTGGTGCCACAATTGCCACCTTAAGGTTTTAGTAGAAAAGTCCTAATTTAAAGTTTACAGCGACATTAATAGGCCCTAATTTAAAATGTAAACATTTTTGTAAATTGATTCGGACCATGGTGAATTGAATATTATGTTAGGTGCATATTAATATTAAATTAAATAAATAAATTGTATAATTTTTGTTGTTTCATTTATCAATACAACCTTTTACCCTCGACTCGACCCAGACTCGATTAAACTCGACCCACATTTAGCAAAACTTATAACTCCCATGTATAAGGGGGAGCCTATTAGCATCAATCAGGCCCAAATGCACTAGACTAACAAGGCAGGATGGGAATAGATCGTGGAAACATAATTATAAAACCACACATTTCCTACGCCATTAATTCCCTGTAAATTTTTGTGCTGAAAGTGTTATATTATCTAATATATGTTATACTAATAATAAAGCTGAAGAGTTAGTTTGTTTGCTTGAACACGCTAATCTCAGGAACTACTAGTCCGATTTGAAAACTCCTTTCAGTGTTATATGGCCCATGTATCGAAGAAGGCTATATATATCGTCACGCTACGACCAAAAGGGGAGAAGCAGCAATGAAAAATGATGCGAAAACGGGGAAAATGTGACGCGGACGAAGTTGCGCGGGACAGCTAGTATATTAATAAATATCTGATTCAGTATCCAAAAATACAACCCAACTCTATTTAAAGCACAATCCCTATATACCTAATTAGTTCTAATGAGGGTTAGTTTGGGTTCTTTATTTGATATTAACTTGAACCCAACATGACGAACTAATAACTGCAAAAGGTTAATTAAGCTTATTAGTAGTTTGATGAGAATAACCCACATTTAACTATAACGTTCAACTAATTATGAGTAAAAGTAGATTTAAGCTTGTTATTTTTGTGGGATTCGACTCAATTTAATAGATTCATTATATTCATGTGAATCTGTGCTATGTATGGTGTCGGACGTAAAGAATAGCACCATCCCATATCTTCCCGTGGGTGTCGTAAGAGGCGACTAAGGGATTTGCCAGGGAATGGGCAGCAGCGTTCTCTGTACTTTTGTAACAACCGTTCTGCGATCGCCAACCCGCCTGCCAAGCGTGGCGATTACGGCAAAACCCCCCAAAATGTCAATATGGCGTCACTTGGGGGAGGCCTATGTCCAGCAGTGGACGTCTTTTGGGCTGAAATGATGATGAATGATGATGTGAATCTAATTAAAAGGCCAATTGAGCGTAGTTCTGCCAAAATGTACCAACCCACATCAAATTTTGTCTCCATTTACCGAAGTAATTGTACTGATTGTTGATTAATTTCATATGTCAAGCATACGCTTTGAATACAGTATATGAGGTTAATTTAAGTGAATATAATGAATGAATGCTGAATTCAACATTCAAAATGTTGGATTAGTTTGACGTAGGTATATAACTAAATGGAGAACAGCGGTGGCCCAGTGGTGGCAGCCCCGACTTACGAGCAGTAAGCCGTGGGTTAAAACTCAGGAAGGCGCATTACTTTGTGTAATTTATTTCATCACCGCTGCCTTCAAAAACGGTGAAGTAAAACATCGTGAGGAAACCGGCATGTCCTAGAACTAAAAATTCTAAGACATGTGACATCTACCAAACCACACTGGGCCCGCGTGGTGGTTCAGCCCATTCCCTTTCATAGAGAGGAGGCATGTGTCCCAGCAGTGGGAACATAATAGATAGGCTGATGATGATTTTTGCAGAACTAAGACCAAGTGTGATTCTGTAAAGGTGAACGGCAGCCTTGTAAGGGAAGTTCGTACCGCATATTTTTGTTGGAGTACAGTAATAGAATTTATACCACTTATTAAGGCAACTAAGCCTTTTATTTTCATGTAAGTGTACTATTTTTAATTTATGGGGTTCATAAATAATATCAATAAAAAGATTTGAATAATGAAACGTAATTGAATCATAAACTAAACGCAGTTTTAAACGAAGAAGTTGCCATATTTAAAATAACACATACATCGAAACGATAATTAATTATTTAGAAATATAAATAACATTAAATATAATTAAACACTTAATTATTATACCTAAGAATGCATAATTGATGCATAAAATCATAATAGTTAACGATTCAATGATACAAATGATTTTCATCATCAATTTTTTTTTGTTCATATGGCAATTATTTATTGACAGGTAAAGAAAATCTGTCATATAATGCTCGATAATATTTGAATGTCTTTGAAGGCTTTGAACTTTCAGTTCACTTCTTTGCTGTTGTTTTGGATATCTGAGCAATTTAGCGAATTATCTGGCCGTCTTTACGTTGCGTTGAGCATTTGTTCCTCGGTCATCTGTCTCTTGATACTAGTTTCGCGAAATGACGCTTTATTAACTGTGCTGTGTGTACGTGCTTCGATTAAAATGACGAGCTTGCAATGTGTTCATTGCAACATTCGCTTGTCCCGATTAAGAAGGCACGCTTTATCCGATGAGAGCGAAGATCTCGTCAATACTATTCGACTGTGGACATAACCTAGAGATGTAAGTAGTTTACGAAAAACATTCTATATGATTGGGCCGAGGACGAACTCTGTGATAAGTTTTACGTGTTGAAAAGTAGTCCTTATCATTTAAACCACACCATACCATTAAAATATGTATATCTGCTAAAACTAATCTTAATACTATTCGAAAAACGAACATACACGGTAATGTGTATGTTAGTATGATTAACATACAAATTGTTTACATGTATCTTACCTACTTGGTTTGCGTTTGAGTGCTAGAATTGGTATTACTCTGATAGTATGACAGTTGAAACGGAAAGTAAACAAAATAATGTTGAACAGTTATCACTTATTATATTTTTCTAGATAACAACTGCTGACCATGTTTGCTATGAATGCTGGCAGCTAGCTTCTCATCCACATTCATCTGATAATACGCCGAGAAGACGAGTTGGCCATCAAAGTGTTTGTGTTGTATGCGAAGATCCATACTAAGAATCAGTTAATGCAGGATTTTGATTGAAGTGGCAAATGAAGAAGAACAAAGAGTGGCTAATACAGTTTTTACTTGGATCCAACCTCGAGAGGTATAAACATCATGTACCTAGTGTAACTATTATTAATTATCTTTATTTGATTTAAACTAAGAAATAAAATAAATTATTTCCTACTATTACAAGCATGTTTGAATGCAAGCTTTTCTTTATTTACATTTTTTTACCATACCATGCAAAGGGCATTACTCTTATATCAACTTATATGTTACTAACTCTGGGACACTCATGAGGTTAGCTCTACTAACAACAAAAGGAGGGTCCTTCCATTGCCAAATGAGCCCTTTTCCTCTACCCCAATGAGCAATAAACTTATTCACTCATAGTAACACAACATAGGTATTTGGTAACGGTTTTCTATAAGTTGAAAGAAACCAATTATTGTCAAATTCAATCAGGAATCGCGCTGTGTCCTCCTCTTTTATTTCTTTGTGTTTCTTTTATGCTTGAACATGTTGGGCGCAAATTATGTCTATCGAACTTCAGTGTTTAATATGTATTTCATCAATGTTATGATATTGATATTTTTGGCCATCTCATGAATTGAATTATTTACAGATGTCATCCATGAATGAAGCTTGTGGAATTTGCTGGGTCCAAGCTCAAGATTTGTGCTTACATTTTCCAGAAGAACCACAAGAAAGGCCCGAGCATAATGTGCTGCACAATATAAGAACAGCAGCTGAAACACTAAGGCATTGCATTTTCCAAGAATGCATTGAACCAGAGCGACATGTTGTGCCCGAAGAAACCTGGCAACAAGAATTAATTATGTATCAATATTATATGTATATCAAGAGGTGCTTGTATTTGTTCTCAAGATTCAAGATTCTTTATTTGAGTGAAATATGGTACATAATGGTTTTATCAATTAAAAGATTTCACATATTTCACTGACTTATTTCAGCATGCAAACTCTCTCTCTCTCTCTGCATATACAGGAGGCAAAATATGGAAGCCTCTATACTGCTGAGTGTATCCTTTGTGCCTCTGATGGATATATCATAGATGTATGCGGACCATATAGTCAGGACTTGTTAACGTTACCAACTAACAAAATAATAACTGTTACTTAACGTTAATTCCAATGTGATACCTAATAACCGTTACAAAAATATATAATTTAACGTTATTTACAATTAACGGGGTTGGATCTAGAATGATTTGGCACTAGTTGGGTGGTAAAAGGGGTTAAAGTTTGTAGGGCTTGGGTTTCCGATTATAACGCTACTACTCCTATTACAAGGTAATGCATATTTTTCGAGATATTAATGAAAAATGTTTCTAACCTCAAATCAGATAAAAGCGAAAACGGAACGTTAAAATGGGCGATTGACAACCATATCTGTTCCACATATTGTCTATGGTGCTAAATGTCGTGAAAAATAGCCAAACCGGAACGTAAAAATAAAAAGTATTGTAAGTGTCACTGTCATTCGTTTGTTCATTCCCTTTCTCCTCGAGTTGCGTGAATGTGTTTCCTGTGTTTCGTAGTGTTTTTCTTATGGCTTCATTCGACGTCTTTGGCTTATCCTCTGGACTCGAATTGTTTGCCTTCACGATTGACCTCCGCTTGTACACTGGACACCGATTTTCTGCGTAATCGACTGACCTTTGCACGTATCCTGGACTTCGATTTACTGCCTACACGGACGATGGAGCCCCAACCATCAACGAGCCGTTCTGCGATAGAGGCTGAACCCCAGCTATCTACGAAATAAAATACTCGTCTCGAAAGAAAATAGAATACTCGACTAACAGTGCTAAATGCAGAGCCAAATCAAAAGTAAGCCGAGACAAAGGCACTTGGTTCGAAAATATCAAAATTCTTATAATAATAATAAAAACATTTATTTCAGACACTTGTTCCACTTGTTTGAACTTTGTTAGTAATACAGCTTACGTAACTATGTTAGTACCTATACTAAATTACAAACATTCTAATTCATATATTTTCCTCCAGCATCAGACTTGCAGTTATACATACGGGTCCAATACTCCTGGAAAACTCCGCCTGGCTTATTCCCAATTACCTTCAGGATGCAATTGGCACTCCCCCGAACCCCGCGTAACAATGATGCCGTTCTTTTTCGCATGATAGCTGAAAAACTATCGGTAGCGGAATCAGCAAACATGCTTGATGCGATACAGAATCGCGGTAGCCCCAACAACACCCGGAAGGCGTTGTTATACTGGACACGAAGAGCGTTGTAGGTCCTCTGCGTATGTGTAACCCACAGGCTGCATGTGTTAAATTACTGACAATATGCCTTGAAAACTGTGATCTTCACTGGTCTCGTACATGTAGCAAACCTGCGGGCCAACATATTGCATCGGACTGACAACGCCCTTCGCTCCCTTTCCATATTCTGATCATCATTTAGATTGTCATCTACTATGTGGCCAAGGTACTTAAAACAAGGCACTCGGTTTAGGGTTACACCATATAGGTATACTGGCGGCACCGCTCTATGCTTCTTTGTACAAACCCTGAATACCATGAATACACTCTTCTTCACATTAGATAAGAATAGTTGGTCGCTGGGTTGAACTCAAGACAATGTTTGTGTTCTTTCTCCAAATTAGCTTACTGAAATGTGATATAACTTCATGAATAGATTCTTTTTTTTTTAATTTATATACATTTTTTTTTACTTTATTTATATTTTTTTTTTTCGTCGGTATGCACGTGTAAGCGGGCACGCCCTTTAGTCTGGAGGCTTTATTTTTTTTCTTTATTTTTTTATATCTTATTATTGGTGTGTGCTAGCTGACATGTGTCATTAATTAGATTCTTTGTTTATATGAACTTGAACACTATTGTAGAATCTGGTTCTTCTAACCTAACAGACAGATGTGTTGCTGGGGAGTTTGTTCCGCCACTTCTTCTTCCCAGCTAAAACACTAGGAAGTGGCGAAGGGCGGGCGTTTTGGGGGACTGTCTCTTGTAATTTTGACGTTCAAAAAGTGCTGATTATCAGCCTAATTTGAATAAATGACTTTTGATTTTGATTTTTGATTGATTGTACAAGAGGCCGTGAGACATGGCATACCTCTCACAAATGTCAAGCAGTCGCCTGAGTGCCTCAATCGAGGGACTCAGCAGCACCATGTCAACCGCGTAAGATATGCTATTTATAACTTTACCATCTATCGAGCATCCAACCCCTGTGCTGATGAGTTCCCCGATCAACTGATCGACTTACAAGCTAAACTGTGCTGGGGAGGTCAGACCTCCCTGCTTTACGCGCCACCCCAGCCCATACGTCTCAGACAAAGCACCCGACCATCTGACCTGGTTAATTTGATGGTTATACCAGTACCTAAGCAGCCCAACTATCTTCTCAGGTTGTTTCCGCTCGCGCAACTTAGTCAATAGGAAGTCATAATTAACCAGGTCAAATGCCTTCGAAAGGTCTAGAAATACAGCATACACCGGTGTATTCCTGCTAGTATAGTAGCTGACTGTGTGCTTGAGCGCTAAAGACCAGTTGTTGACTGTTTCTTATGCCGGAGGTATTTAATTTAAGCCTTCTCCGATAAACTCAATTATGACTGGACAATAAAACAAGACTTTTCTGAAGATCATCTTTTTCAAGGCATATTGTCAGTAATTTAACACATGCAGCCTGTGGGTTACACATACGCAGAGGACCTACAACGCTCTTCGTGTCCAGTATAACAACGCCTTCCGGGTGTTGTTGGGGCTATGCTGATTCGGCTACCGATAGTTTTTCAGCTATCATGCGAAAAAGAACGGCATCATTGTTACGCGGGGTTCGGGGGAGTGCCAATAGCATCCTGAAGGTAATTGGGAATAAGCCAGGCGGAGTTTTCCAGGAGTATTGGACCCGTATGTATAACTGCAAGTCTGATGCTGCAGGAAAATATATGAATTAGAATGTTTGTAATTTAGTATAGGTACTAACATAGTTACGTAAGCTGTATTACTAACAAAGTTCAAACAAGTGGAACTAGTGTCTGAAATAAATGTTTTTATTATTATTATAAGAATTTTGATATTTTCGAACCAAGTGCCTTTGTCTCGGCTTACTTTTGATTTGGCTCTGCATTTAGCACTGTTAGTCGAGTATTCTATTTTCTTTCGAGACGAGTATTTTATTTCGTAGATAGCTGGGGTTCAGCCTCTATCGCAGAACGGCTCGTTGATGGTTGGGGCTCCATCGTCCGTGTAGGCAGTAAATCGAAGTCCGGGATACGTGCAAAGGTCAGTCGATTACGCAGAAAATCGGTGTCCAGTGTACAAGCGGAGGTCAATCGTGAAGGCAAACAATTCGAGTCCAGAGGATAAGCCAAAGACGTCGAATGAAGCCATAAGAAAAACACTACGAAACACATTCACGCAACTCGAGGAGAAAGGGAATGAACAAACGAATGACAGTGACACTTACAATACTTTTTATTTTTACGTTCCGGTTTGGCTATTTTTCACGACATTTAGCACCATAGACAATATGTGGAACAGATTTGGTTGTCAATCGCCCATTTTAACGTTCCGTTTTCGCTTTTATCTGATTTGAGGTTAGAAACATTTTTCATTAATATCTCGAAAAATATGCATTACCTTGTAATAGGAGTAGTAGCGTTATAATCGGAAACCCAAGCCCTACAAACTTTAACCCCTTTTACCACCCAACTAGTGCCAAATCATTCTAGATCCAACCCCGTTAATTGTAAATAACGTTAAATTATATATTTTTGTAACGGTTATACAATACAATACAATACAATCCTTTATTTCAGGCAACTAGGCCCATAGAACACAATACATATATAAGCATAATGACTAACTATAAACTAATACATACTTTATAAAACTAAATATTTAAACTATTGTACACGAAGTGACGGCGTCGTGTCGCGCTGCGTGGTGTCGCGTAGCCTTCCGCGGAATCGCCGATACATGACACCCTTCGGCCAAAACTCCTCCTTGAGGAAGGTCTCGATATGATGAGTCGGAACTCGCACCACGAACGATTTGAAATTCGTGGTGTGGCGCGACTCCAACTTCTCGACCCTCAAGGTCCAGCTGGTCTTCACTCGTACATACTCCATGACCTCCTCAACCTTCGTGGTGTGATGTAGCCGGGACACGTAGAGCTGCGTCGTGGGTATTGCCGGACGCAGCATCATATTGGGTCCTGCTGGCGCGGTCCCGCACAGGTTCCGACTAGAAGGCTTCTTGCTCTTCTTCCTCTCCACCTTCACGAAGCCATCCTTGTCACACATTCCTGAAGCTGGGCCAAGCTGTTTCGACGCCCTGTTAGCAGGTTCACTACAGCTCTTCTTATCCCCCTTCCTGGTCTGCGACACAGGTTTGTGCGTGGCGACAATAGCAGCGTAGGCACGTTTAGGGGTCGACGTACCTACACTAGTCACTACCTCGGCCGGCCTCGAGCACGCGGCAGCGCAAGTTGCAACGCGTGCAATATCAGCAGCGGGTGACGCAGTGGAGCTCGCCGACTCAAAACTGCCGATGCTAGCATTTCTCGCTACGCAACGTGTGCTCACGTTGTAGGCATCAGGCGACCTATTTACCTTAACAGAGTTGCGCAACAACTCTACTTCGGCACGTAGTTCACCAATGGTGTTATTTGACACCTGCAATGTGGACTGTACCTCGGCCAGGCTTGCCTTGAGAGTTGTTATATCCTTCAGCAACCTGGTGACGTCGACGTGGTCAAACGTGACTGGGGGCAACTTATGCAGTTCCTTAGCCACGAAAGCGGGCATGTCGTCCGGGTCGGTGCTCTTCAACAACGTGATGATGTCTTGAACACACTTCTGGCCACCATCCCTCCGGCGGGACTGCATCTGCTCGACTTTGCCGAGCGACTGGAACAGCAGCAGCTTAGCACTGCTGATCTCCTCCTCCTTAAAACTGGACTTGCAGATCTGCAAGATGCTGACTTCGTCCATGTAGTCGATGGCATGGTTGATAAATGCCAAGACCTCGTTGGCTATGAGAGGTTGTGAACTCATAGCGACGTTACCCGGGCAGCGGCTAAAGCCGCGCGACTCGCGAATATATTATTCGTAACGGGCAGCGCAAACACGTCCGTACTCGACCGCGCATTGCACTGCACTCAAGGTTATTAGGTATCACATTGGAATTAACGTTAAGTAACAGTTATTATTTTGTTAGTTGGTAACGTTAACAAGTCCTGACTATATGGTCCGCATACATCTATGATATATCCATCAGAGGCACAAAGGATGCACTCAGCAGTATAGAGGCTTCCATATTTTGCCTCCTGTATATGCAGAGAGAGAGAGAGAGTTTGCATGCTGAAATAAGTCAGTGAAA
This sequence comes from Cerastis rubricosa, assembly GCA_949152445.1. Taxonomy (NCBI): domain Eukaryota; kingdom Metazoa; phylum Arthropoda; class Insecta; order Lepidoptera; family Noctuidae; genus Cerastis; species Cerastis rubricosa. Next base: position 10,901,050 of record OX424548.1, on the reverse strand, counting down.
TATGTGAAATCTTTTAATTGATAAGACCATTATGTACCATATTTCACTCAAATAAAGAATCTTGAATCTTGAGAACAAATACAAGCACCTCTTGATATACATATAATATTGATACATAATTAATTCTTGTTGCCAGGTTTCTTCGGGCACAACATGTCGCTCTGGTTCAATGCATTCTTGGAAAATGCAATGCCTTAGTGTTTCAGCTGCTGTTCTTATATTGTGCAGCACATTATGCTCGGGCCTTTCTTGTGGTTCTTCTGGAAAATGTAAGCACAAATCTTGAGCTTGGACCCAGCAAATTCCACAAGCTTCATTCATGGATGACATCTGTAAATAATTCAATTCATGAGATGGCCAAAAATATCAATATCATAACATTGATGAAATACATATTAAACACTGAAGTTCGATAGACATAATTTGCGCCCAACATGTTCAAGCATAAAAGAAACACAAAGAAATAAAAGAGGAGGACACAGCGCGATTCCTGATTGAATTTGACAATAATTGGTTTCTTTCAACTTATAGAAAACCGTTACCAAATACCTATGTTGTGTTACTATGAGTGAATAAGTTTATTGCTCATTGGGGTAGAGGAAAAGGGCTCATTTGGCAATGGAAGGACCCTCCTTTTGTTGTTAGTAGAGCTAACCTCATGAGTGTCCCAGAGTTAGTAACATATAAGTTGATATAAGAGTAATGCCCTTTGCATGGTATGGTAAAAAAATGTAAATAAAGAAAAGCTTGCATTCAAACATGCTTGTAATAGTAGGAAATAATTTATTTTATTTCTTAGTTTAAATCAAATAAAGATAATTAATAATAGTTACACTAGGTACATGATGTTTATACCTCTCGAGGTTGGATCCAAGTAAAAACTGTATTAGCCACTCTTTGTTCTTCTTCATTTGCCACTTCAATCAAAATCCTGCATTAACTGATTCTTAGTATGGATCTTCGCATACAACACAAACACTTTGATGGCCAACTCGTCTTCTCGGCGTATTATCAGATGAATGTGGATGAGAAGCTAGCTGCCAGCATTCATAGCAAACATGGTCAGCAGTTGTTATCTAGAAAAATATAATAAGTGATAACTGTTCAACATTATTTTGTTTACTTTCCGTTTCAACTGTCATACTATCAGAGTAATACCAATTCTAGCACTCAAACGCAAACCAAGTAGGTAAGATACATGTAAACAATTTGTATGTTAATCATACTAACATACACATTACCGTGTATGTTCGTTTTTCGAATAGTATTAAGATTAGTTTTAGCAGATATACATATTTTAATGGTATGGTGTGGTTTAAATGATAAGGACTACTTTTCAACACGTAAAACTTATCACAGAGTTCGTCCTCGGCCCAATCATATAGAATGTTTTTCGTAAACTACTTACATCTCTAGGTTATGTCCACAGTCGAATAGTATTGACGAGATCTTCGCTCTCATCGGATAAAGCGTGCCTTCTTAATCGGGACAAGCGAATGTTGCAATGAACACATTGCAAGCTCGTCATTTTAATCGAAGCACGTACACACAGCACAGTTAATAAAGCGTCATTTCGCGAAACTAGTATCAAGAGACAGATGACCGAGGAACAAATGCTCAACGCAACGTAAAGACGGCCAGATAATTCGCTAAATTGCTCAGATATCCAAAACAACAGCAAAGAACTGAACTGAAAGTTCAAAGCCTTCAAAGACATTCAAATATTATCGAGCATTATATGACAGATTTTCTTTACCTGTCAATAAATAATTGCCATATGAACAAAAAAAATTGATGATGATAATCATTTGTATCATTGAATCGTTAACTATTATGATTTTATGCATCAATTATGCATTCTTAGGTATAATAATTAAGTGTTTAATTATATTTAATGTTATTTATATTTCTAAATAATTAATTATCGTTTCGATGTAATGTGTTATTTTAAATATGGCAACTTCTTCGTTTAAAACTGCGTTTAGTTTATGATTCAATTACGTTTCATTATTCAAATCTTTTTATTGATATTATTTATGAACCCCATAAATTAAAAATAGTACACTTACATGAAAATAAAAGGCTTAGTTGCCTTAATAAGTGGTATAAATTCTATTACTGTACTCCAACAAAAATATGCGGTACGATAGTTGCCTTTCGTCTTTTACTTACAACCTCACTCGTGGCTAAGCAATATGCAATAAATGTGTGGGTATATCACAACTTAGAGGAGCTCGTGGCTCAGTAATAACAGCCGCACGGGTCGATCTTTAAGGATAAGCCGTGCTTGCCGAGGTTGGTCCGTGGATGGGTGACCATAATGACATACCGAGTTTCCTCGGAGCCTCGGAAAGCACGTTAAGCCGTTGGTACCAGCTGTCATTTGTAGATCTTTGACAGTCGTTACGAGTAGTCAGAAGCCAATAGACTGACATCCAGTCTTACCAAGGGGCATTACTCAATTACTGGGTTGTAGAGGTCAGACAGACAGTCGCTTCATGTAAAATACTGGTATGGTCAGCTGCATCCGGTTAGACTGGAAGCCGACCCCAAGTTAGTTTGCGAAAAAGCTAGGCAGATGATGATATCACAAAAAAATCCTTAATGGAATTTCATTGTTACTTTAGTTATTGTAATCAGCTGTAGTACTATTTCTATCTACATAAATACAACTTGTGAAAAACATAGTTGGAATATCTCCGAAACTAGAAGGCACGCTCCAGAACAAAAAAAAAATATCGCATTGTGGGGTAGAACAACTGCCCTTTGGCTTCATTAAAGATCTTTTGACAGCCATTATATGACTACGAAATGTTGGTGTTGGTGTTCCGGCTTCAAGACGGGTAGACGACAATGTTGCCATCGGCTGAAAATCCTGGGTGAGGCTCACACAAAAACGTGGAGGTGATGTGACATCTTCGGCACGGTTGGCGCAGCGGTTGAGCGATCGACTGCTGCGCTGCGTATCGCGGGTTCGAAACCCCGCACGGAACAAAATTTTTTATGGCCTACAGATACTTGTTCCGGGTCTGGCTGTTTGTGTATGTGAGTATAGTTTGTGAAAGCACCCCAGGATACAGGAGAAATTCTTAGTGTGGGGCAACTTTAAAAAAAAAGGAAAATAAGAGGGAAAATCCTGGGTGAGGCTGGCACAAAAACATGAAGGTGATGTGACATCTACCAACCCGCACTCGGCCCGTGTTCATTACGGCCCACTCTCTCACACAGAGAGGAGATCTTTGTCATTCAAGGTAAAACGAACTCCACATGTAGCCGTCAACCAAGCATTCTGAACATCACTATGTTAAGAGCGTTTACCTATACCCTACGGCATTTCATACAAACTTTCAAGTCGTTATTTTCTGAAATGACTGAACAGATTTTAATGAAACTTCCTACGCATAATCAGTATATATGTTAACGGAAATGTATGAAATCCGTCATTGTATAAAATTCCTAGGAAATGTGTACAATTCCTAAAATTCATAGGATATGTATGAAATATTTTATAATTAACACTTTTCCTAGGAAATCTATACATTTCCTAAACCGTGATAGGAAATGTATATCATGCTGCAAGTATGCAGCAAACAAAAAAGCATGCAGCATGCAAGCAAGCATGCAGCATGCACCATTCAAGCGAGCATGCAACATGCAGCAGGCAGGGTTTCTCTCACGGCTCCGGCGCTGCGGGCCTCCGGCGGCCCCACGCGTGCTAATCTTCGCAGACGGCTTTCGCTCACCATCGCAACCTGGGCTTGTTGGCCGGCTTCGCCGGCCAGCCTCAGCCGCGGCGGCTCGCTCGCAGCCGCCTGCTCCTCAGCCCGCGGGCCGCCTCGCCCCTCCGCGCCTACGCGATTTTAAATTACACTCTAGGGGTAGGACAAACAAGACTACGTGGAGTCGGTTTTGCAGCAATTCGATTCTGTCACTAACTTTTGTTGCAAAGCATATTCAATTTTTAACCAACAATATTATTTAATTGTTACAGAAACTATAGCAAATTGGTTTGATTAGAATTATGTATGGGGCACTACAAGTTCACGACCACCATTTTCACCCAAAGTCTCACAACATCTAATATATTCTTCAGATTAACTTATAGTATAGTTTTTAATTTTATACATTTCCTTCTGTCATATAGGAATTGTATAGAGTTCCTAGGAAATGCATACAATTCCTAGGAAATGTGTGGAGTAAAAAATAATTATGATACTATTTAACACATTTCCTACATAGACTCGGAATTGTATACATTTCCTAGGAATTGTATACAATTCCTAGGTTTCACACAGTTCCGGTAACATATACATAGGTCATACATAGGTCTAAAAAGTTACTAAAAATTTTTTTCGAAATGTCTTTTAAAAATGAAAATAATTGGAAATTTGTGTTTCTATAGATAGTTAAAAATCGGTCTAATTTAGCTGTAACATTATTTTTCGAAAATGTTTTTTAGTAACTTTTTAGACCTATGCATACTGCTTATGCGTAGGAAGTTTCATTAAAATCTGTTCAGTCATTTCGGAAAATAACGACTTGAAAGTTTGTATGAAATGCCGTAGGGTATAAACGCTCTTAAGAAATCAAAATATTTTTATTTAACATAGGCCTACACGGACACATATAAAACGTCGACAAAAAGGCGCTTGGTTCGGGTTGCTCGTTTTCTATGGAGAAGAACCGGCAAGAAACTCTCCCCATGGTTACTCTTTTAAAATCATTTGGTTTTACAATATTTTAGTTACAGCGTTAGTAAATAGTACTTTAGTATCAGAGCAATCAATAGCTACATTAAACATTCAATGTTATGTGAAAAATCGGATCTTTGACCTTCAGTATATTAGAATAGAATCGTTTATTTCAATCACAAAAGATCATAAAATTCAACACACAGTAACACTGCATCAACAATATCAATATCTCCGTTAGTAGGTTTCATTCCAAGGTTACAGTCTAGCACTCTAGCACAAAAAAATCTACATTGACTGGATTTTCTGTTACCTTCGTTAAGGTTATTTTTAGACCCATTAAAACTGAAAATGAAATATGAGTGTAGTACTAATAGGTACCTACACGTCTACCTATGTGCTACCAACCGGACATCATGAATAAAGAAACTGACTAGTTCCTAATCACCATCCCACAAACTTACTTAGAGATTATCTCCAAACACTAAGTAATGATGACACTGAGGATCTTCTGCTGGGTAATTTACAATGATTATGTACTTTTTTTTTTGGACGTAAAGAATAGCACGATTCCATATCTTCCCGTGGGTGTCGTAAGAGGCGACTAAGGGACTTGCCAGAGAATGGGCAGCAGCGTTCTCCGTACTTTTGTAGCAACCGTACTGCGATCGCCAACCCGCCTGCCAAGCTTGGCGATTATGGCAAAACCCCCAACAATGTCTATGTGATCAAAATGACACTTGGGGAGGCCTATGTCCAGCAGTGGACGTCTTTTGGGCTGAAATGATGATGATGATGATGATGTACTTTTTAATATAAGTCTAAATCTAACCTTCAGTAGATGTGTACTGGTTTTCACCCCATTCTTCCTCACTACACACACCCTACACCTACACACCACATACGCACAATCATATCCTACACTTACACACTACACACACACACACTCAGACCCTACATTTATTCACCTCACCATACAGTTAAACGTTTTTCATTTTGTGTTTTCTTTACATAGATTTATATTCTGTTTTCTTTTACGCCATCTGCTTATTGTTATCACGTCCCGTTTTAGTACAATATGGTTTTGTTTGTTACGGAGAATCACTCACAGACTCAGGCACGTACACCTAGTTTAGGAGTCAGAGCTTTAACATTATTGTGATCTAGTTATAAGCCTTATATGCTCTAGTCTGTGAATCTTGTACTGTGATGGCTTTTGGTGAAATAAATAATTTATTTTAATATTATTAACTGCTCCAAATAAAAACCGGCCGCGGCATCGCTACCTAGTAATTTTGCTAGCCCTAGAACAATTGTTTTAGTGCCTAAATTACAGATTGGCGCGCACCCCAACAGCGCTGCATCGCTTTGTATACGATGTGGAAAGCGTTTGCTGTTAGCTGTATTGTCAAGAGCATGATTAGTTGGTTTTGTTTGAATAAACGCTGGCCGCTTTGGTGAATAGTAGCCAGAGCTGTTTGTGAAAATAAGGCCATGATTAATAATTCTTATGTTGGCCTGTCTTCAACATTTTCGTGTTGATGTATTATGAGGAGCTCTTGGCTTAATAATAACAGCCGTACCAGTCGATCTATAATTTAAGCCGTGCTTGCCGAGGTTGGTCCGTGATGAGTGAACATAATTACATATCGAGTTTCCTCTGTGCCTCGGAAAGCACGTTAAGCCGTTGGTCCCGGTTGTCATTTGTAGATCTTTGACAGTCGTTACGAGTAGTCAAAAACCGAAAGTCTGACATCCAGTCATTCCAAGGGGTTTCGTATTACCCACTTAGATAGGCAGTCGCTTCATGTAAAATACTGGTACTCAGCTGCATCCGGTTAGACTGAAAGCCGACCCCAAATAGTTTAAGAAAAGGCTAGGCAGATGATGATGAAGTATTCATACGGAGCTTAACAAAATTGGCAATCGGCAAAGGTTTCACTTAGATGGGCAATATTCGATATTTATAATCATAGCATACCTTAAGTGTAAATAAAGGCTATTTTTATTTTATTTTATTTATGTACCTTAAGAATTATAACTTGGTTATACCGATCATTATCCATCCTTATAAAACACAGTAATGTCTGCGGGGCAGGCGTTGGTAGATTGGAGTTGTTTTCCCTTTTTCTGGGGTAAAAAATCCCACTTGGGGAAATTAAATCTAATAATAATTTAACATCGGCCTGTAATCCCCGAAGGGTTAGGCAGAGGTGTACGTGAAATTACACCTACATTCCGCAAGTTATGTTTAAGTCCCATGTAATAGGGGGCGACCCTATTGCTGGTATTTACCGGGCACATATTCAGACTCCGTGACTGCTACTGAAAAATCTTGATAGAAAAAATCCAATAATATTTTTCCCGACCCGAGAATCGAACCCAAGACTTCTTGCTGAGCAGTCGCGCTTGCGACCACTCGACCAACGAGGCAATCAAAAGGGAATTAATCCTAATAAAGGAAATCAAATGCATGTAAAATAAAACAGAAACCAATTTCCAAGATATTAAATTGTAAAACTTAGGAAATCAAGAGGTTATAACACACGTAGTCTCGTAGACTCGTAGCGTCCATCAGCTCCTGTGATGTACAAACAACAGGACAGGTAAGACACCTTGTCAAGGTCCCATCATTTGTGGGGCAGCACCACACTTACACTCCAGGGCAAAGTCATTTATAAATGTCCACCTGAATAAGTCTTCCTTACTTCGGCCGACCTGTTTCCGGAGCCCATTTAAAGACTTCTAAGATAATGTCTATCTATCTATCTGTTAGTGCGCTTAAAACTTCATCCCCACTGCTGATCCAATTAACGTGATTTTTGTTTTATTTCTCAAAGGCATTATCTAGTCAAGTTTCTGTATAATTTAGTCTACACGTGCAAAGTCAGGAGTACAGCTAGACTTGAATATAATAAAGTTCAAGTTACGACTGCTGGCTAACTTATCAGTCACGAACGCCTCTTCCGTTTCCTTACGACTCTGTTACTTTTGATGGAGCTAATGAGATAATGATACAAACGTAAATTCTTGTAATTTACTGTCGTGAGTTGAGAACCAGTGAACCTTATTTGTATATACATGGTTATTTGAATAACACCATCAAACTCTTAAGAGGTCATTCTACTCCCATAGTTTGGTATCATAGTAAATATTGATCATAATGATGAGTTCAACTACCTCTTTAGAGGTTGTTGGTGTTTTACCAATAACCCTGTATAAACCTCTAATAGATATTCAAACACATTGACATGACGATTTACAGAAAAGTATTAAAATATATCTTGTGCCAACCCCCATATAAATTTGGTTAAGGGCAGAGCAATTATGAAAGAGTTGATGAATCTGAAAGTTGAAGCTACGAGCGATCATTTCTCCAACCGTCCCAAAACATCACTCTGCTCAGATTCTTAACGGAAAATACCTTGGAAGACTTCAGAACTATAACAAATCTTGAGAAACTTATACAGAACCGTTGACAACCCTAAACTAACCCATAACTTTCACCCACACCTAGTTACAGCACCACCCCCCCACACAGTTATTGAGTACCAATAAACTTCCTCATTTACGAGTACAGTAATGAAAAAAGGTGCGGCCCATGATTGCTTCTAATTCAATACACGATGTTATTGTCCCATGGGGAGGGGTGTACGTCTAGATCTTCTAGGTCAAACCATAATTCAATATGGGGGGCGTATAAAAATGTGTTCGTGGTAATAAAATTGTTGGTTGGCCTTTCTTTTTATGTGGGAATCAGTTGACCTTGAGATCGGTCGTAAGATAATGTGTTATAGCTGTTATTTTGACGTGATTTACAGGGTGGAAGCGACACCGACGCAGAAATGGTTATTCAATTCATCATTCGGAACCCCCACATTCACACATGTCAATTTTTCGTCACTATTAATGAATGAAGTACTAAATACGTGGTGACCGTTTTTGCATCGCTGTCCCATCAATTCTGTATTATTTCTAATGTATATCATCGATCACGCCTTTTATTTTATTTTTACGGATGGGTTGACTCGTCCTGCTTTGGGCGGAGCAAAATCGAGTGTGAGACTTGTACTGACTAAAACCCATCCTTGTTCCTTCTTAGCCCTTTGTGTTCCAGGGCCGCGGTATCTCGTTCGAACAGTCCCGGAGCCCTGACAGACATCGGCCCTCTCGGACCCCTTCCGATTCCATCACATCATGACATCTCCTTGAGGCGCGCGTTGAACATGAACGCGCCGTCGACACGGCCTGTCGGCCATAAGACGGACGGACGGTGAGCTAGGCCATTACTCACCGTCCACAGGCCTGCGATAGCACACGATCACGCCTGTGTTTTACATTCATATTATTTCTCACACAATCCATCTATCGTTACCTTGGTCTTCCTCTCCCTCTCCATTTATCAACTTCCTTATAATACATACAATGTCATCAATTTACATATTATTCTTTTAATGTCATTAATTCCGGGCACTTTTCCTGTTGACAGCGATGTCGACGATTTTTTTGACGACCCTGTAATTTTGATACTTGTACATATTTTATTTTTATTTTATATCTATTTGTAGTTTGTAAATAATGTACATATGTAATATAATAAAGAAACACAATCCAGTCTTTTTTCAAAACATCGGCAACCAATTCACATACTTATATCACTTTTGCATCTTGTTCTTACTGTGCCTTCATATTCTTTCTTCAGAAAGGTCAAGTACTCGCACAAGCTTGCGACCCGAAGTATAAACGTGGACGAAATAACCATAATTATCGCAGTATTCTGCCTACCCCTTTGGGAAAAAATACATGCCACATACATTGTAAATCTCTTCTTCCATTCACTTCCATTCTCTTCTTTTTCAGCCTTTTATTTCTTTAGTTTTTATTTTACTTGTATTTTTTTATTGTTGAATATTTCTGTTTTTCCTACCTGCTTAGTGTACACAACCCATTTTATTTTTAGAGTTCCGTACCCAAAGGGTCAAACCGAACCCTATTACTGAGACTGCGCTGTCCGTCCGTCTGTCCGTCTGTCACCAGGCTGTATCTCATGAACCGTGACAGTTAGCCAGTTGAAATTTCTACAGATTTCTTCTGCCGCAATAACAACAAACAAACAAAAACACACAAAAAAAAACAACTAACAACAAAAATAAACACAAATAACTAAAAACAGAATAAAATAATTATTTAAGGGGGGCTCCCATACCAAAAAGTGATTTTTTTTGCTCGTTTTTATAAATAATGGTACGGAACCCTTCGTGCGCGAGTCTGACTCGCTCTTGCCCGGGTTTTTTTTTATCTCTTCATTGTGAAAATTAAATTCTGTAATTGTTTCTGACTTGTTCTTTTATAATTTTGCGACTGCTGTGCACTTCTTTAAGTGACGAATTCACTGTACCTAAAACTGTTTGTGATTTATATTTAAGTATGTTTAGTGAGTAAGTCATTGAAGTGCTATAAAATTAATAAATAAATAAATATAGTTCTCTCACGGATCAGCTAGCTAACAAGCATTAATTGACTTCTTGATCCACCGAAAGGCGTGACAATTACTTCGGAGCGTGACTCCACATACGTAATAACATTACATTCACTTCATTACGTAGCACGAGTTCTTAAGCCCTTCACCCATGGAGCCCATTTGTAGAACACAATATTCTTTTCTAGTTGCTGCCTGCGACTTCGTTCACGTGGAAATTTTGAAGTATTTTTCGAGGATAAATTATAATTATACATATAAACGTTCCTCTTGAACATTGTGTATATAACAAAAACAACTTACCTACATTTATTTTAAGGCAACTTTGGCCCATAGATATATACCTTACAGTCTAACATACATATGATAAAATACAATTTGTGTGAGTAAATAAAAACCTTAAAAGTAAATATGTTAGTAACACTTCACTTGCACACTACTTCACTGTGCGTTCATGTGGCACTTGTCCGCGGAAGTGACGAAACACCACTCCCTGCGGCCAGAAGTCCTCTTCCAAGACGAGGTGCAGATAACAAGTTGGAACACAGACAGACATACAGACATAAAGATGAAAACCGCATCAAAATCTATTGCGTAGTTTAAAATATCTAAGCGTACAGACGGCGGGAAGCGATTTTGTTTATACTATGTAGAGATTATGTACACCGTACAAGTAACATTTTAAAAGAAAATAATCACATAAGCTGACACTATGGGCGGTATTATATATATTTATTTGATTGCTTCAGACACAACGATCCATAATTTAGTAAGTAATAAGTACACAATAATGTAAGTATGAAATAAAAAAAACAGGGACAAATACACACCACACAATACTACCATAACTAAATTGCACACAAATTAAATTTAAATTAAATTAATACAAACATTTTTTTTGACAAATAAAATATGCATGCATCCGTAATCAAAAACAAAATTAGTTAATTTCAATACATAATCAGCCAGTATTACAAAAAAAAAAACGTTAAAAACACAATACGTAATCAATATTAAAAATTAATAAATCAATACTCAATTATAAACTGTATTATATTCGGTGGTGGTTGACAACCTTTGAACGGATTACAGGAAGAGGAAGAGACAATACTGCAGGTAGTCTGTGATGTACCAATTACATATAAATACATACATAGAGCATATCATCATCTGCCTAGCCTTTTCCCAAACTATCTTGGGGTCGGCTTCCAGTCTATCCGGATGCAGCTATGTACCAGTATTTTACATGAAGCTACTGCATATCTGACCTATACACAGCCACAACACAGCCAACAACACAACCCAGTAAATGGGTAATACGATACCCCTTGGTAAAACTGGATGTCAGACTTTTGGCTTCTGACTACTCGTAAGGACTGTCAAAGATTAAAAAAATGACAGCTGGAACCAACGGCTTGACATGCTTTCCTTGGCACGGAGGAAACTAGGTACGTAATTATGGTCACCCATCCACGGACCGACCTCGGCAAGCACGGTTTAACCTTAAAGATCAACCCGTGCGGCTGTTACTGCTGTCGCAGTCAGCTGTCTGCTGCAATAGCATCGCGAATTTATCGCACCCATTTTGAGTTTCCACCGCTACTGCGTCGCCACAAAAAGCGCGGTGGATGAGGGTCCTTATTAAAGTGATATTACTAATAAATAGATTATTTCCCGGCCTGTCTCGACTCACAGGCACCGTGGCTCAAAATAATTCATATTCGGCTTTTATAGCCGAATACACTTGTATAAAGTGATTGTGGCTATAAAATTATACAATTCGGGTTTTGAATAATGATGCTACAGGTGGACGAAAGGATTATATTTTTGCACGGTTTTTTTTATGAATCTGGCTAAGTGCGAAGCATTCTTGCGCAGTCAGGTTTATGTATCACCAAAACTATTGAAAATTTTAGAGTTACAATGATAAAAAAAATCCGGCCAAGTACGAGTCGTACTCGCACACGAAGGGTTCCGTACCATTATTTATAAAAACGAGAAAAAAAATCACTTCGTTGTATGGGAGCCCCCCTTAACTTTTTATTTTATTAGGTTTTTAGTATTTGTTGATAAAGCAGCAACAGTAATACATAATCTGTAGAAATTTCAACTGGCTAACTATCACGGTTCATGAGATACAGCCTGGTGACAGACGGACGGACGGACGGACGGACGGACGGACAGCGAAGTCTCAGTAATAGGGTCCCGTTTGACCCTTTGGGTACGGAACCCTAAAAAGCATCTTTAGTTTGTTACGAAATAAGCCATTTATTTTTCTAAACAAACACGATGTACAGTTTGGAAAAAGCTTATGAGACCTTTACATTAACAGAACAATAGTGACTCAGCGTTTGTATTCATCATCTGTCTAGCCTTTTTCCAAAATTTATTGGGGTCGGCGTCCAGCCTTACCGGATTCAGCTTTTCCTATATTTATTGGGGTCGGGTACCGGATGCAGCTGAATACCAGTATTTTACATGAAGCGACTGCCTATCTGACCTCCACAACCCAGATAGTACTGTGTAATACCCCCTTGGTAAGACTGGTTGTCCGACTTTCGAACCACTAACTACCTGTAATGACTTTTAAAGATCTACAAAATGAGTGCCGGCACCAACAACGGTTTGACGTGCTTTCCGAGGCACGGAGGAAACTCGGTGAGTAATGATGGTCACCCATCCACGGATCAACCTCGGCAAGAACGGTTTAATCTATAGATCGACCCGACCGGCTGTTATTATTTAGCCACGGGCTCCGAAATTTTAACTACGAATACGCTAAGCAATTAAAACCTTCAAATTAAGTACATCTCATATCTATCTATACTAATCTATATCTTCTATACTTATATAATAAAAGCTGAAGAGTTTGTTTGCTTGAACGCGCTAATCTCAGGAACTACTGGTCCGATTTGAAAAATTCTTTCAGTGTTAGATAGCCCATTTGTCGAGAAAGGCTATAGGTTATATATCATTACGCTGCGACCAATAGGAGCGGAGCAGCAATTAAAAATGTTGTGGAAACGAGGAAAATGCAGACGAAGTTGCGCGGGTCAACTAGTATTCTGATAAAGCCGGACTTTATCGGAAATGCAAAATGTAAATGAATATTAATTCATTCACATTTTGCATTTCCTGAACACATTAAGGTTTAAAACTAAAATATTGATATCTTCGCTCAGCTTGGATTATGCGACGTTGCCAGTTTTATCAAAGGCTTCTACGAAACATAATCCGATTTCCGTCCTTCTACATCCATATTTCTTATATTAACTTTGATACAAATTAAATATTGATATGTTTGTTACTTGGAATGGAAAAGATTACATTACACTGAGTATCTTTTACTGGAAAAAAAGATTTGAAGATTCTTTTGAATCTGTACATCATTTTTGTAATTATTTAGACATTTCTTCTTTATACTTGCGAGATTGTTTTATCACTTTTGAATGTTACGTTGAAGTGCGTCAGATAAGTCGTTCTTGGGTTTTTCCATAAGGCAATGAACTGATTTTTTATTGAGGCACCTTATAAAATTTAGTCTGTAGAATATAAGTACTAACATAGTTTCTAAGTTAAATTGTCTACTTAACTCTAGAATTGTGTATGTCATTGGATCAATTGTTGTCTGAGAAATAAAAAAATATTATTATTATAAGGAATTTCTTAGTAACAGCCACGGAGTCTAGAGATTGAGGAGCTCGTGGCTGTGAGGAGCTCGTGGTTAAATAATAACAGCCGCCCAGGTCGATCTTTAAGGTTAAGCCGTGCTTGCCGATGTTGGTCTGTGGATGGGTGACCATAATTACATATCGAGTTTCCTCCGTGCCTCAGAAAGCACGTTAAGCCGTTGGTCCCGGCTGTCATTTGTAGATCTTTGACAGTCGTTACGATTAGTCAGAAGCTGATCAGTCTGACATCCAGTCTTACCAAGGGGTATCGTATTACCCAGTTACTGGGTTGTGGAGGTCAGATAGGCAGTCGGTCCATGTAAAATACTGGTACTCAGCTGTATAAGGTTAGACTGGAAGCCGACCCCAAGATAGTTTGGGAAAAGGCTAGGCAGATGACGATGAGCCACGTAGTCTAGATTTGTGCCCACTTGATGACAGCAAGCTAAACATAATTGACGAAATGTGGGAGTACTATTATGTACACTTCTACTTAACTCTTCGGGAATTAGAGGCGTGATGTTATTGTAAGTTAAGTAATAATGGTTGCTACGACGTAGGTAATGCTACGGCGTAGCTAAGTCGTAGCCAAAGCTTTGCCAGCGTATTTTTAACCCCCGACCAAAAAAGAGGGGTGTTATAAGTTTGACGTGTGTATTCTGTGTATCTGTGTGTCTGTCTGTGGCATCGTAGCTCCTAAACGGATGAACCGATTTCGATAAAAGTGGTGTCGTTTGAAAGGTATTTTAATCGAGAGTGTTCTTAGCTATGTTTCGAGAAAATCTGCTCAGCCGTTTGAAGATCATCACCTCTTTTCTAGTTGATGAAGGGATATTAACAACTTTCACAGGTAGTCTATTTTTTTTTTCTTACTAGTTAATTGCAATCTAGCCTAAGAAGACTAATAAACAATTTAAATCTAACTTATTATGCTACGTTATAAATTATGTTAATGCTAAGAATAGTGTCCATAATTAGGTATGCACTTTTACACACGTTCGTAACACTTCCTTATAGTCTGGTAAAATTGATAAAACACTTTGTTCATGTGTTATATAAATAGCACAACATTGTTACTATTATTGATTCACTTACACTACACTAATTCAAATGGTTTAGTTCTCTTTAGTCTACGCACTATGCCTGTGTTGTCTAACAGCTGGATTGCCTCAACATTCACGTGTCGATGGAGTCTGTGTTCGTGGGCTTCAGCAAATTTTTGTGTGATGGTGGTGACGAATTCCATGTCGAGGTCACGGTGGAGGTCATCGTTTCTTATGTACCAGGGTGCATTTACAGCAGCCCTGAGTACTTTATTTTGGAACTGTTGAATTATTTTGACGTTGGTTGGCTTAGTACAGCCCCAAAGTTGGATACCATACGTCCAAATTGGCATCAGAATATGCTTGTATATTATCAGCTTATTATGTATTGATAAACAGGATTTCCTTCCCAGTAACCAATGCAAACGTTTATAACGAATATCGAGTTCCTGTTTTTTCTTTTTGATATGGGCTTTCCAACGCAGCTTGGCGTCGAGAGTTATGCCAAGGTATTTGGCTGTATTAGCATAAGGTATTTGCATACCATTTATGTAGAGTGGGTGGTAGTCACTGTGTTTGTTTGTGAAGTTAATGTGAACTGATTTTGACTCATTCAGATTGATCTTCCACTTTTGTGTCCAGTCGTAAACTTTGTTCACAGCTAGTTGAACTTTCTCTACTGCTTCTCTGTGGCTTGATCCGGTGGCCATAATAGCAGTATCATCTGCAAAGGTCGCTATGGTGCTGTTTTCCAGCTCTGGGATGTCACAAGTGTATAACAAGTACAAAATTGGGCCAAGCACACTTCCTTGAGGCACCCCAGCTTTTATGGTTTTTAGCTCGGAATATGCGTCCTCTTGGCGTATTCTAAACATTCTTTTAGTTAAATACGACTCTAGGATATCTACAAATTCTGGTAGCATGCGTCTGAGCTTAAATATGAGACCCTCATGCCAAACTTTGTCAAAAGCTTGCGCGACGTCTAAGAACACGGTAGCACAGACTTCTTTATTTTCTAGCGTTTTTTCAATAACATTAGTTATTCTATGTACCTGGTCTAACGTTGAGTGTTTTTCTCTGAAGCCAAACTGGTGATCTGGAACTAGGTTTTTATCTTCTATTACTGGTTTTATCCGTTTTAATAACAGTTTTTCAAATAACTTTGATAGTACGGGTAACAGAGAAATGGGTCTGTATGATGATGCTTCGTGGGGAGGTTTCCCAGGCTTCGCAATCATAATGACTTCAGCAACCTTCCATGGCTCAGGTACATATTTTAAGATAAATGAAGCATTTATTAGTTTGGTCAGCTTTACTATGGCTTTGCGTGGGAGGCGTTTTAGAATTTCCCCTGTGATGAGGTCGTAACCGGGAGACTTTTTTGAGCTAATGTTGTTTTGAATTTCTCTCATTACTTCCTTAGGAGTCACAAGCTTGATTCTTTGGTTTTGTGATAAATTTACACTCTCGTGTATTTCTACAGAGCTTTCGTTGGGTTGAAAGGTTTCTTCTAAATGTTGAGCAAATCGGAACGCCTTTTAGTCATTGCTTATTGCCCATTTTCCGTTGCTATCTCTGATGGGCGGTATTTGTATAATCTGCCTTTTTAGATTTCTCGTTGCTTTCCAAAGTGAGTAATCCGTTGATTTGTCATTGGTAAGCTGAAGAAGGTTGGTATTCAGAGATTCATCCTCAAATTGTAGAATTTTTCTCTTTAGTCGTTTAGTTAGGTTATTTAGTGTTGTTTTATGACGCGGGAACCTTGTTTGCTGCCACAACTTCCTTTGTTTTCTTTTCTCTGATAGTAAATCCACAATTTCTTTAGGATGGATAAATCCCTTATATTTGCGTTTTAGCTGAGGTGTATTGCTCCACGCACATTGTTGAATATTAATAATAAATTTGTTTACTTCTGAGTCAAGCTGATCTTGCGATTTTATCGGAGTTTTAAGGTCGATAATATTATCTAGATCAAGAGCAAAACTGTCCCAATCTGTGGACTTATTAACCAAGGTTAAGTGGCTTTCTTTTAATAGGATTTTTTGACTTAGCATTAGTATAATCGGAGAATGGTCAGAGTTCATAGTAAAACTTTCCTCCAAACTGATGTAATTGGTGGATATATTTTTGCAGATGAAAAAATCTATAAGATCCGGTATTTTCTGGTGGTCAGTGGGCCAGTATGTAGGTTTGCCTGTACTCATTACTTCACAATGTGTTTCTTTAACTGCACTTAAGAGCTGTCTTCCTTTAGTTGTAGTAAGTCTTGAACCCCAATGCGTATGCTTAGCATTAAAATCGCCGCCTAGGATAAATCGCTGGCCTAATAATTCAAAAAGATGTAAGTATCGCTCTTTTCTTATCATGTGCCTAGGAGGCGAGTATATGGCTGCAATGGACACTTGACAAAACTTAGTTTTAACAGATACTGCCACTGCTTGAAGGTCTTCTTCTTCATATTTACACTGCACGTAGTGACTAATGTTTTCTTTAATTATAACCGCACTACCCCCCCTGGCAGAGTTGCTAGGGTGGAGGGAATTATATATCATGTATCCTCTAAATTTGATAAAAGATTGCTTTGTGAAATGCGTTTCGGAGATTAAACACACGTCTATATTTTCTGTATCTAGGACCGCCTGCAACTCATGCTGATGTTTGAGGAGTCCATTGGAGTTCCACGCCATTATTTTGAGTGTGTTATTCATTTTTGATTATTCAAGACAGCTGTTTTAGTGCTGGATTCTAGCTTCTCTAATCTCTTATCAAATGAGGTAATGCACTTCAAGATCTGGTTAATCTTATCCTCTAAGTTCAGAGGTTGAGATCCTTGTTTTGCAGCTTGTGCGTAAGTACCAATGTTGGTTACTTGCATGGCTGGTTGCTTTGCAGTTGACTGGACACTTGCTTTCTGCGCCTGTTTACCAGGGTGTGTTATAGGAGGAAACTGTTGGGTATTAGGCACCGTAGGTTTCTTTTTTAAAACTTTATTTTTCATAATTTGCATCTGTTTGGCTACTTCACACCCTCTATAATTGGCAGGGTGAGGTAGGCCGCAGTGGATACATTTTGGTTTCTCTTGCGGAGATTTGGTACAATTGGCTGTAAGATGCTTGCCAGTGCATTTCACACACCTTGGCTCTTTTTGACAATATTTATGTGTATGCCCATAAGCTTGGCATCTCTTGCATTGGGGAATGAGTGCTGGATTTTTGAGTGGATGTATTTCAATTTTACACCCTAATATGTACTTAATGCCGTAGATTTTGTTGACATCTTCATCGTTATAAAATGATAAAACGAACATGTTGAGTGGTTCTTTGGTCTTCCAGCTCAATTTACTATCTACCTTTTCTATTTTTAGGCCTTGGGTTGTTAAATCTTCCTTAATTCGATCTGGTTGGCAAGAAGAGTGTAGTTTCTTTACCACAACTCTAATTGGTCTAGCCTGCTTGTTTTCGTATGAATGCCAGTGGTAGTCTTTTTCAGACAAGAACCTGGCAATTACTCTATATGAGTCTTCTGATTTGGCGTTAACCTTCACACAATCCCCATTCATCATTTTTGCTGTAAATGATTCCGCTGGTTGGCTTTCAATTAACGAATCGTAGAACGTTTGATAGTTCTTGATTCCGTCTATTATGATTGGCGGTGGTAAGGGCACTTTTTTGACCGAAGTCACTTTCTCATTTTTTTGATGATTGTCTTGTTGGGCGCTTCCGGGTTGTTGTTTTGGAGAGAGGGAGGTGTTAAGCTTCCTTTTCTTCCTGCTCTTGGCCCTAATCCACTCAGTCTCTTTAGCAAGGTCATCCTCGTCTGTACAGTATTCCACGTCGTTTTTTGTAGTCTGAGCAGGTTCTGTAGTCCCTTTTGTTTCTTTGATGCAGTTCAATTCTCCTTGAAGTGTCTGAACTTGTTCCTGCAGGGCATCAATTTGTACATTCAATTTACGTACCATGACTTGCAGGTTTTCTCTATCTGTTTTCTCTTGGAGATAACAGTCATATAACTGCCTTTCTAGGTCAGTTTTAATAGTAATAGACTTTTTTGTAGTCATTATTAAGTTGTAAGGCGAGTTTAACACCTATACAATAAGTTATTGTAAACACTTCATGATTTCCGCACTTGTAACTAGGTCATGACACTGACCCCGATATATTGACGTAGGTACGCCGCGACGCGACGTTGTTGTGATCCGTCAGCAGAAAACTCTCGCGAAAGAGCTCGCGCGCGCGATCGTACGTCCGTGCACTATACTAGGTAGACAACAACTGTATGGGGAAAGGGGGGAGGCCTATGCCCAGGAGTAGGACAGTCAAGGCTAAGAAAAATAATATAAGTTTAAAAAGCATGAAAAAAATTTAAATTAAAAATTTAAAAAAAACCCCAACACAAAAAACCTGTAAAAAGCCAAAAAAAAATAATTCCAAGCGTCGTAGCGTCGGGGGACCGCTAAGAAGACCTCTTAGTACAAGCACAGAACAAAGCTGTCAACAGCCTCGGACACCACGGCCTGTCATGCAGCCGAAGTGCGGGCCGTTTTGCGCGGCACGCGAACATAAATGACATCATACGTCGAGCACTTGTTACCGTCGGCGTTCCAGCTATCTTAGAGCCCAATGGCTTGGCACGCGACGATGGCAAAAGACCGGACGGCATGTCGTTGTTTCCTTGGAAGATGGGTAGGCCTTTAGTGTGGGACGCAACATGCGTCGATACTCTTGCGCCATCACATCTTCCAAGCTCATCGTGCTGTGCTGGCGCTGCCGCTGCGGCTGCGGAGAACCTCAAGCGACGTAAATATAGTAACCTTTGTGGTAACTATATTTTCGAGCCGTTTGGGGTTGAAACTCTGGGGCCGTGGGGTCCGAGTGCTCACAGCCTTTTTAAGGAAATCTCCAAACGCTTAGTTGACGCTTCACGTGACCCAAGGGCTGGCTTTTACTTTGGCCAGAGGCTAAGTGTTGCCATTCAACGTGGCAACGCCGCCAGTCTCTTGGGCACGTTACCAGCTGACAGCGTTGAGGAGGAGTTTTTTGACGCCCTTTTATAATTTGTTGTTATTTTAGTTTTAATTATCTAGTTTTATGTTTAGTAATTAATTTAGATTTAGAAATTAGTATTTTAATAAATTCATTTTATCTAATGTGAAAATATTTAATTTTGTACTCTATGTTGAGCATTTTAAAGGTTCTGTCAACCGTCACGGACAGGTTTTTTAATTTTGACAATTATTTCAGTACATTTACCTGTCAAAGTCCAGTGTTCATGGAGTCCTGTCCGCATTTTGACCCAAACTTAATTTGAACATGTAAAGGGTGTCCCATTCATGAGGTAAATTATTAATGTTCTAACGAAAAAAATATTCGGCCAAACAGGTACTTGAATAAGCATAATATAGGTCAATTACCGCCTAAAATTGAGGTTTTCATTAGCAAATCTACCTACTAATAGTTACTAATTACAAACGCGATGAGCTCTTCAAATATCTCACAAAGACCACAACCCGCTTATCGGTACGTTTAATCTACAGCGTGTATTGTCGTACTACGGATAAAGAACAAATGGAGTACAAATACAAATCATTTATTTGCATAACATAGGTTTATAAGATGTTACAAAAAATCTGTGAGGTACCACTGTATTATAACCATGCGAGGTGTGCAAATATATTTGGAAAATTATGATATTAAAATTATTAATATTCAGTGGTTATTATATTACAACGTCATTCAGGGATGGTCAATTTCATAACACATAATTAAATTTAAATTGGTAATAATAATGTCATGTAAAATTATACAGAAGCAAATTAATAATGTCATAAGTCAAAGTAATTATATTATCCATCATATTTAATTATTATATATGACGGAGAAAATGTCTCCGTTCCGTTTTTAAAAAGCGTGACGTCAGCATAGCTGACGTCACTGACACTATGTTCAGGGTAACCACTCATCACAATCACAATCTTCCAAGTAAAACACCACAAGTACACTGTATGACTCGTTTATTCAACCGACAGCGTAACGACTTATTTACATAGATCCGTACAGTTCGGCGGCTCAAGCAAGACTCAACCGATCGCCTACAGTGCGGCCGTATTTATAGGGCTCGACGTACGTGCACGTTTCATTTTAGGTTAAGTATTGAAATTACAATGATGACATTCATTTTACATCGTAATAAATTCAAAGTAATCAACTTATGGTTTTTAAACAAATTTTTAGGACAATTAAATGATTAAACTTAGTTATTCTAGGTTTTTCTAGACGAATTGTTGTAGTTGCGCCGATACGGCCATACTGACAGGCGGTGCGCGCTCTGCACCAGCCTCGTTGGTTCTCGTCGATTTTTGTGGATTCTCGTAGACCTGAAAGAATAGAAACAAAACTTCCTCTGAGAAGTACATCTGTAAACAACTTGCGTTGTTTTGTCTTTTGAGAATATCGATTCTGATAAGGTTAGTAGGTTCTCGGAGATTTTATTAAAGGGTTCTCGGAGGTTCTCGTAGAGTTCTCGGAGGTTCTCGTAGAGTTCTCGGAGGTTCTCGTAGAGTTCTCGGAGGTTCTCGTAGAGTTCTCGGAGGTTCTCGTAGAGTTCTCAGAGGGATATTTAGAATATTTGAATTAAGTTACTTACGGTTTTATTCTGATGAATTATTTTCACCCTGTAGCTGGTGGTTTTCTGGGTCTCGTGAAGTCGAAGGGATGGGCTTAATTGCAGCAGACTCCTGATGACCAGGTGATGCATTTCCCGCCGATACGGTCACCTGTTCACCTGGTTGTGGCGCGCGGCGCAGCTGATCATGAGCCACCTTGCGAAGTCGCCCCCTGCCGACCACCAAAATATCTGTTGACATTTCATAGTCAGGTAATATGTAAAACTCCAGCTCAATACTGATGGTATCTATAACGCAAATGGTTGTAAGCTTGGTTAAAGATAGTGCTGGAAATTGTCCAATTCCTTTTAAATAGTTGACTGCTGGGCTCCTTTGACCTGGAAGAACTATAGCAACTGATTCTCGCATAATTGAGCATTCTGCCCCACTATCGAACACAGCTTGCAATGTCGTTTCTCCTATTTTGATGAAATTAGGAGCCAGGTTATTGCCTGCAACGTAATTAACGTTCGAAGTCAACGAGCGTTCCCGTTTAAAGCAAGTTTCATAACTGTGGCCTGTTTTCTTGCAATAGGTGTAAGTAGGTATGGTTTGTGCTTTAGGTTCCTTGTTACTAGTTTCGGGTATAGCCTCCGGAGGTTTAAATCTGCAATCATTGGTTGAGTGGTTTGTCTTCATATGCGGCAGCTAGGTGTTGATTGTTGAACGTCCGTAAATCGTGAACGCTTGTTAGGTATTGTGGAACTTGAGTTTGGATGAGAACGTTTCTTCCGTATAGATGTTGCTACTGAAATCAGTTCAGGAACAGTGGTTGCTCTGGCATTCAGTAAATCGATGCGTAATCGCTCATCATTAACACATCCAATCACTGCCTCCACGGCGTGCATCTTCCAACTTATCCTTGGTGACCCTTCTCCATAAAATCCATGCCCGAGACCAGAACTCGGCAATATCCTTTGAGGAATCATAAAAATGTTCCCTGAACATAACAATGTCTCGGGAGTATCTGTTCTCAGGTTCAAATGTGGTGATGATGTTCTTTCGTAACTCTTCCCAGGTACTACTGGTCACCATCCAATCATCGATCCACATTTTCGCACGTCCCTTCAGCAGACTGCAGACTTTCATACGAACGTCGAAATCACTCAACTTATATGCCTCAATGGCTTGATCAATATGTTGACACCACTCACGTACTCCGACATGGGTATCCGGGTCGAAAGATGGCAGGTAAATGCCTTTGATCCTTATTATTGATTCGGTAGGCGGAGCACACGAACGCTCTGACATTCTCTGCATCATTTCCATCATCTGCATAAGGAATTGTGGTGGTATTCCGTCCATCCGCATTCCTTGATCAGGGTATGTATGCGGTCTTGATTGATTCATGGCTTCCATTGATGTATTGGAGACCAGTCCAGGCTCCTGACGCCGAATGTTGGCTGGTTCATGTTGCTCAGGTGGTAAACGAGCTGATGAGGAAGTGGCTTGAGTAGAAATCTCTTGCGATCCCACTTCTGATGACGGAGAAAATGTCTCCGTTCCGTTTTTAAAAAGCGTGACGTCAGCATAGCTGACGTCACTGACACTATGTTCAGGGTAACCACTCATCACAATCACAATCTTCCAAGTAAAACACCACAAGTACACTGTATGACTCGTTTATTCAACCGACAGCGTAACGACTTATTTACATAGATCCGTACAGTTCGGCGGCTCAAGCAAGACTCAACCGATCGCCTACAGTGCGGCCGTATTTATAGGGCTCGACGTACGTGCACGTTTCATTTTAGGTTAAGTATTGAAATTACAATGATGACATTCATTTTACATCGTAATAAATTCAAAGTAATCAACTTATGGTTTTTAAACAAATTTTTAGGACAATTAAATGATTAAACTTAGTTATTCTAGGTTTTTCTAGACGAATTGTTGTAGTTGCGCCGATATATATAATCTTCTAAGTGTTGAGTGGTTATGTGTTATGTGGAAGGTCAAAGTCTAAAAAAAAAATATTTATTTCAGTACATATAAAACAACGGCCGTCGCGCGTCGTAGCCCAGGCAAGCCTGGAAACGCTGGCTTTACAGAATTGCGTTTTGTTTGCGTTGCGTTTGCGTTCTGGGCTCATTCTTTACAGATTTGTCGGAGAAGGCAAATGTTAAGGAAAATTGGAAAGCTAGGGGGAGGCCTTTACCCAGCAATGGGACAGAGAAAGATGATATAAAAAAATATATAACCGTTAATAAGCCAGCTCATAAGCCGTTTGTCCCGGCTATCATTTGTAGACTTTTGACAGTCGTTACAGTACATTAGTGTCATTAACCGGATCCAAATCCAGACTCAGTGGCTGCCATTGAGAAATTCGTGATGAACAAGTCAATAACACTTTGCCCTATTTTTGCATTTATTCAAATTAGGCAATTAAAAACCACTTAATAATTTCAAACTTTACAAGAAAGTATGGGTAATTTCATTCTGGTTGCCCTCGCAAAGGTACTAATATTTAACTTAATTGGTATTAACAGGCTAATATTAAAGTCAGTCAAATATCACTTGTTTTAACTTAGCCCTCCATTCTCAACATACTCCTGTCACACACAAACACACATCGTCTAATTACTTAATTCACATAGAAAATAACTAGGCGCGGCCTAATGACGTCACTAGTAGGTACTACCATAAACCGATGGAGAATTACAGTTATTGGGCAGTCCCCTTTATAGACATGGTGTAGATTCAATTTTATGAGGGCACTAGTGTATTAGGTTTATTAGGTTCTTGTTTTATACTGGTCTTTTTTAAGAGAGATTTGTGTTTTTTTAGGTTAATTGGCTAATTAAGGTATTTTTCTTTAAGTGTTTCGTAAATTGGTCTGTCGAAGTTATTTAGGAGGTCGATGATTGTGAGGATTAGTTCAATAGATGTTATTCACTGTTCAAGCGATTTGTGAATGTACAAAAAATCGAGGCTGACCTTTTTTTACCTACGTGTTATAAGTTAAACGTGTGTAATGTGTATGTGTGTTTGTCTGTGGCATTGTAGTTCCCGACCAAACGAATGAGTCAAATTTTATTGTCATTTAACGTGCCCAGACTTTTGGGGCTAAATAAATAATGCCGCAAAATATACAGGGTGAAATTGAAGTCATGGGCAATATTTTAACCTAAGGCACTACTCACGATACTCATTCCATTAGGGCTATTAATAAGCAAATCAAAAATATTATTAATGCAAGTACGGAAACCATAAAAGTGTAGTAAACCATGCAAAGTATCAAAAGTGGCGCATCGCGATATTCGCGATAGCGAATGCTGCCTTTGGTACCTACACTACGCTGTACGCCGCCGCGCCGCTGCGCTGTACGCATCATTGTCACTCATTGTGCGTGAACTCTTTCCGTACTTGCATCAAGTAATAATATTTTTGATTTGCTTATTAATAGCCCTAATGGAATCAGTATCGTGAGTAGTGCCTTAGGTTAAAATAATGCCCATGATTTCAATTTCACCCTGTATAAATAATAGTAAAAACCAACTCGAAATCACGAAACCGTAATTCAATATGATCGCATAAGCCAAGTTTAGAACCCACAACATGATACTTGAGAATAGGATACTTCAACATCTGAGCCACTTCGTTTGTAACCAAACTAAACACTCAACCCTTCTTTTAACCTTTTTTGAAGGACATCACAAAAATAATCTCAGTATCTCTCGACGACCTTCAATTTGACCCAAAAATATCCCTTTATTAACCTTCCACTTACCAACGAGGCAACCCTTACTCGGGTTTAAACCCAAATCAGTCTCAAGTCTCGACCTTCTTTCCATTTTAGACTAATTATCACTTGAGAGAATAATGGTATCCACTAAAATGTAACGAACCTTAAGATTTCTTTTTTTTTTAAGAGTTATGAATATTATTATTTATCATATTACATATGTACATTATTTACAAACTACAAATAGATATAAAATAAAAATAAAACATGTACAAGTATGCTGGAGCTTATTTCTAAAGAGTTGTCTTTAGAAATAAGCATTACCTTTGTACCTATTTTCTGTTCCTTTCTTCTTCTCTTTATTAAGTATGTACATAAATTGTTAAATAAATAAATAAGTATCAAAATTACAGGTTGTTAAAAAATTCGCCCACATCGCTGTCAACAGGAAAAGTGCCCTGAAGGCTGGCCGCATTGCTATTTTGGATGCACGCTGATTCTTTGGCCAAAAAAAAGCTAGTCCTCTGGTTAAAACGTAATTTTTTATCCCAAAAAAAAAAGCTTTTGGGTAGTTTTTAGTTTGATGTACAGAATGCTTGGTTGACAGCTTCGTGAAGGGTCCGTTCTCACCTTGCATGGTGCTGGTATACTTCTCATACTTCTGTCATCAGTAGAGTTCGGAATTAGGTAGAGTTATTTGTGTACTTACACAGATTTCATACAGCGAAAGAATAAAGTGAATATGCCTATAATCCCGAGATTAATTTTAAAGAGCAGATAAATCCCGTTATTTATTAAATAAATAAGTTATTTACTTTTACACAATTTAAACCATCCGACATCGGATGTCCGAAGTTGCAAAATGCGCACACGCAAGGGAAAATCCATATTCATATCAACATTTCGATGCAAGTACTATACCTAATTCCGACCTCTGGTCGTCAGGCACAAGTCTTGTACATCTATAAAGTTCTTGTACATCTACATGAATCAATCAATCATAAACACACACGCACACCGACTCACACTCACACATCCCCACATCCCGCTAACCCGCCCCCCCCACACACACAAATACTACACATACCTGAACTGAAATACTACTATAATTTTATAAATCCTAGTACCTGAACATTTCTTTTACTACTACTTTAGGAGTATGAGGAACAGGGTGTAAGGTTCCTCTATACTCCATAGAAAAGGGAGGATCCTCCGGGCAGACAGGTGTTGTGTCTGGTGGGCAACTGCCCGACAATTGTTGTCGGGTTTCTCTATATAGTCTTAAGTCGATGTAAACTTTGCTTGTGAGATGTAGGAAACTGATGTTAGTTCTTCCGTCGTGTCATATATGGCGCTGCAGTACTTTTTGTAGTAAGTTGCTTTTTGTAGGTTGCTACACTACTATAATTTTATAAAATCCTAGTACCTGAACTTGTCTTTTTCTTTTTAATTAGAAAGAAGAGAGAAAGAAAGAAAATAAGTTTACTTGGCACATGCCACAAGTACGAATTATGTCTTAGCATGGTAGATTGTAACCCATGGGGAGTTGCGGGGTAACCCCATAACAAGTACTCTTATAACTTAAAGTGTAAATTTTGTGCTGTAGAACAATTGTATGAGAAACAATAAAAACTTTTTTTTTAAGTTTTTTAAAGTTTAAAGTTCTGTGCCTCGGAAAGCACGTTAAGCCGTTGGTCCCGGCTGTCATTTGTAGATCTTTGACAGTCGTTACGAGTAGTCAGAAATCAAAAGTCTGACATGCAGTCTTATCAAGTAGGAGTATCGTATTACCCAGTTACTGTGTTGTGGAGGTAAGATGGGCAGTCGCTTCATGTAAAATACTGGTACTCAGCTCTATCCGGTTGGACTGGAAGCCGACCCCAAGATAGTTTGGGAAAAGGCTAGGCAGATGATGATTTTATTTAAGTTATTTATAAAACTCCCCTCACCATGACGCATTAACCTCAACCCGTGCGATAACTAGCAACACAACAACTAAACAAAACTAATTTATATCGCACAGTGTTGCCAACTTCATTCCATACTTTTAATCAGTTCACGTTGCGTCTCTGTAGCGTTAATTGAGTTATAACTATACCACAGTGTAAAGGTAACCAGTATATCAACTAGGACAAGGCCCTTATCACCCGACAGCGGTGAAGCCCAAAAGGAGGGTTATGTGTTTGACCTGTATGTATGTATGTCCGTTTCTATGTTATGTATGCAAGTCCTTAACGAATGAACCAATTTCGATAAATTATATATCATTAGATGCGTCTAGATGGCACGAGTGTCACTGGTTTTTTTTTAAGTATAGCCGCCATATTGTGGGGTTTGAATTATTTTTTTCTTCTCAACCTGTCGTGGGGTATCAAAATGAAGGGTTTTAAAAGGCGATAACAAAGTATATCTTACTTATTACGTAATATGTTTAAAAATCATTTGAAACAACAAATCGTATAAAAACAAGATCTTTCATGTTACTTAGCTAAAAGATAAAAATAATAAAGAAAAAGCTAAAAACTTTTTGTAAACTTTTGTCCCGCAGGAAAGCACTTTTTCTCATTTTTTTTTTCTATTTTGTATCAACAGACAAATTTCGTGCCTTGTATAACATTGTAATTAGAAGTTATTATGAAATCATTATTTTGTCAACAAAGGCAAAAAATATAAAATAGTAAATAACAAGAAAAATTTATATGTTTAACCTCATCCGTACTGCCTCGTTGGTCTAGCGCGACTGTTGAGCATGAGGTCCTTCCTGGGTTCGATTCCCGGGTGGGGCGAAGTGTTATTGGGTTTTCCATCACGAACTTCCCAGTAGCAGCCGGAGTCTAGATTTGAGCCCGGTTGATGGCAATAGGCTCGCGCCCTATTCCATGGGACTTAAACATAATTGGCAAAATGTAGATGTACATGATGTGATGTGGCAGTGGCGGATTCACAAATTTTCAAGGCTGTAAAGTTTTGCCACCCTTGTTTCTACAATTTTCATGTCCTAGATTATTTTTAAAATCCAACTATTTCGTTGAAATTGCACGTAAAATAATTTTTGGGTTTACTTATAAGCTAATCAAAGCTCAATCATGTACGATTTTCTGCAATTTCGCTCTTTTCACTCATACAAAGTGTGGGCTGAGGGCGCAGAGGCCGATTACTGGTAGGGCTAACGAACTAGCTGTTTTACTCTAGAATATTGAAGTTTGCTACACCGAATGTTGGCAAGTGAGAGGGGAAAGTCATCCGCAAAATTTGTTGCAGACTTTTATCTATAAAACATCAGATCTGCCGCGCTAGGCTCCAGCCTACTCAGCCTGCTGGTAAATCCGTCACTAACCTAACCCACATGATGTGGGTTAAGCAGAGGTGTACCTTATTAGGTAAACGTCTCGTCTTCGGAGATTACAGTTGTGATGTTATGTAATGAATGCATAACCTCATGCTTTATAAAAATCGGTTAAAAAGTACAAAAATTGCTTGGACCACAACAAATTGTAGGAACAAGCCAGACCGGTTGCACCCGGTCGAGTCTACATAAATTATGCAGTAACCAGTCGGTGTGCAACTGACCTACATTGTACGTCATAAGTCTGACGGGGCTATTCACAAACTTTAAATAAAGTTAAAAATTAACATCTTTATGACTGCTTGTGGGAACTGGGTTGACAGAACGGTGTGATGAGTTTCAAACTCAACGTATTTATAACAAATTCCCAACTTCGAAGAGGAGTTCATGCTTATTAATGACAGCCGCTCGGGTTGACCTTCAGGTTAAGCCAAGTTGACAAGATTGGCTGGTTGGTTGACCATTACATACCGAGTTTCCTCCGTGCCTCGGAAAGCACGTAAAGCCGTTGGTCCCGATTGTCATTTGTAGATCTTTGACAGTCGTTACAGGTAGTCGCTGCCCGAAAGACTTTAGAAACTTTTGCACTGCCGCAAACCCACGGGTTTATTATAGGCCTAGAAGACTTTATAAAAACAGAGATCATGGCATTTTGTTTGCTATGCGCCATGTTTAGCGTAATTAAATGTATTTTCTTTCTTTCAAAGAGTTATATTCAAGGAATCATAAGTTCATTCAACGTATTCTAAATAAAGTAAGGCTTTCCGCAATAAACTGAAAATACTTGAAAAGCAACCTCTTAAGTGTCATTACGTAGAGACTGCTACGACGCTACGCCGGGTAACCGTAGCCACTGCAACGCTCGTAGCTACTGCTACGTTTGTAGCCAGTGCTACGCTCGTAGCATTTAAATTAAACTTACGACTGAACATCATTTAAGTTACCTTCCAACTTTCTCGTTTTCTTTGCAAATATAATAACTTACAGGGCAGTAGGTTAGTATAATAATGTAGTATTCATTTAAAGACTTTGCATACAGAAATTATAAAACAGAAAAACATTTTAAGGAAGAAAATAATTGTTGATGTAGAAAACGAGATATAACGCACCGGAACAACTCAGGATAGATGAAATGGCGACAGGTCACTGGAACAACTTGCGACCCACGGATGGCCCTCAAGTTAAAGGAGAAAATATACAAGTCCGTGATTAGACCTGTCGTACTGTATGCATCGGAATCCTAAGAAGATGGATGTAAAATATTGCATGTATCATCATCATTCACACAGTCCATCCATAGTTTATTTGGTTCTCCTCTACTCTTATAGCCATCCATATAATCTTTCAAACGACACATTTGTCTATCATCATCATCAGCCTATGATGTTTACTGCTGGGACACAGGCCTCCTCTCCATTAGAGGGAGTTGGCTGTAATCCACTGTCTGATCTGTAGCCCAGTGGGGGTTGGTAGATGTCACATGTCTTCGAATTTTTAGTTCTAAGACATGCTTGTGTCCTCATAATGTTTTTCTTCACCGTTGTTGAGGGCAGTGATGATGAAATAAATTACACAAAGTAATGCACCTGCCTGGGTTCGAACCCACGGCTTACTGGTCGTTAGTCGGGGCCGCCAGCACTGGGCCACCGCTGCTCTCAGTCGTCATATTTATCTATATTTAAATGCATCGTCGCTTGTTCAACATATTTCTCTCCCGCCATCTTATATGCACCATATATATTAGCGATATATTGGCACCCAGTGAAACAATATGTCGTCGTTATGACAGTATCATGGCGTCCATCTCTCAGTCTATCATGGAACAAGCGCCACAACTCGACGAGACTTCATCAACTAACTTTGCAATAGTTCGTAATAAGTTTCTATTGTAGGGCCGGGAGAACCGCGGAGAAACGGTGAAGAAATGAAGACTGTTCATGAAATCTAGCTCTTATATACCAAAAATCTACTAACCTAAAACGTACATATGTTACCGGCCAAACCCGATTTCCGGCTAAACTAGATTGTCCTAGGCCAAACTAGGACTCTAAATGGGTTAGGTTAGGTTAGAACTGTAACCATAAACGCGTAAGCCGAGCAAACGTAGCGAGCGGTGCCACATCCAAGTTAGGCACATTGTAAATGTTTTTTTTTGGATCAGTATATCCTGACACGATAAAACAGTAAACCAGTCTGGCCTAGGACAAACTACACACCACGTGTTGTAGAAATTTTCTACATAACATCAAGCATGTAACCCCCGAAGGGTAAGGCAGAGTTGTACCCACTAGTACTCCCACATTTTGCCAGTTAAGTTACTGGCTCGCCCCCTATTGCATGGGGCATTCCCATGTAATAGGGGTGAGCCTATTACCATCAACCGGGCACAAAAACAGACTTCATGCCTGCTACTAGTAAATTCCTACGATTTCTGTTATGTTTTTTTTTTAATAAACGTAGTTTTCCTTCAAAATTTCTTGCTAACCACAACCCGATACCATAATGGCCACGCCACAGTTCACCCACGTTTACAAATAGGAACGGATTCATCTCATAACACTAACCTTTCGAATAAATAGGGTTCCGTCAACCAATACCCAGGTTACCGAAGCATTTTCTATGAAGGCAGACCTATCTGCAGGCAGGGGTAACCAAAGGTTACGTTGCCTGACCCCTGACCTGATCAATACTAACATGTTACAGACTGACCCCTGGCATTTTCAAAGAATTTCACCAAAATATCGTTAACTAGTTGTCTGCGTCACATTTTCCCCGTTTTTGCAACATTTTTCATTGCTGCTCCGCTCTTATTGGTCGTAGCGTGATGATATATAGCCTAGGCTATAGGCTAGGAAGGCTATTTCTCGATAAATAGGCTATATAACACTGAAAAAAAAATTCAAATCGGACCAGTAGTTCCTGAGATTAGTGCGTTCAAGCAAACAAACAAACAAACTCTTCAGCTTTATTATTAGTATATAGATAGGTTAAACATTTAGACCAACTTTTGAAGTGTCAAGAATTTTGTAACATTGTTACAGTGTTTCAAAGCGTAAATTCCTACAGAGGAATCAGAAATTGAGGTTTATTGTCGGGAGCGGTAAAGCGTTTCAAGTTACCACTTTAGTAATCATTCTTGTTGTTACGACGTCTGTGTTGCACGGAATACAATAAAGCGAAAGTAATATCTGTAAAGCACCGAGACGTATACAAGGTGATTTGTATTTTTTTTTATGACATTGCCCCACACTAGGTATTTCTTTTGTATCGTGGGTGCGTTTACAAACATTTAAACTCACAAACACAAACAGCCAGATAAGTGTTAACATACTTCTGATGCCAACTAAAAGTACGATGTACAAGTGAACATAAAACGGACTGTATGTAAATCCAATACAATAATGTTGCAATAAATATCAACTGGAAACACAAAACGATACAAGCCGTGAAATGTATCGGGTACATTTTACAAAATACCGGACAAAATCCATGTTGTTTGTTACATAAGGGTTGATGTATCTGCCTCAGGAATATATTGCCATAATTATGTTGTAAACCATGTAGGGATGATGTTTAGATTTCAATTTATGAATATTCATTTAATTATCGTTGATTGTAATACATATAAGTGACAGGCTTAATGATAACGGCCGTTCGGATTTATCATCAGATTAAGCAAGTAGGTCCCTAGGTTGGTCCGTGGATGGGTGACCATAAATACATAACGAGTTTCCTCCGTGCCCCGGAAAGTACGTTAAGTCGTTGATCCCGGCTGTCATTTGTAGATATTTGACAGTTGTTACAGGTAGTCAGTGGCCCAAAAGTCTGACAACTAGTCTTACCAAAGGGTGTTAGTTCTATACTGGGTTGTGTAGGTCAGATAGGCAGCTCTATGTAAGATACTGGTATTTAGCCGGATCAGGGTAGACCGGATGCCGACCCCAACATAGTTGGGAAAAGGCTACGCAGTTGATGACAATGGTAATATAAGTATAAGGTGATTCTCACATAATACCGCTCGTCCGCGCGGCCGGGTGGTGAAGCGGATTTCACGTCGCATTGGCTTGTATGAAATCCGTTGATGCCTAACACACGTACACCGCCCAACTGCGCGGACTAGCGGTGGTCAGTACCACACGGAGCGGGGCACTGCCAATACATATAAATAGCGACCTACAAAAAGCAACTTACAACGAAAAGTTCTACAGCGCCATCTATGATAAAACTGAAGAACTAATATGGTCTGAATCTCGCAAGCAAAGTTTACATCGACTTAAGAATATGTAGAGCAATCCGACAACAACTGTCGGGCAGTTGCCCACCAGACATAACACCTGTCTGGTCGGAAGATCTTCTCTTTTCTATAGGGGACGAGGAAATTTACAACCTGTTCCTCATACCCATACACATAAAATACAAAAACCAATATGGGGGGATCCAAATGATGTATTGAACACGCGGCAACCGTTTGGTCGTTGATGTCCCTTTCACCTTATATTAATCAGCCGCGGACAGGGATATAAAACAGGATGTTAAAGTT
The DNA here is from genome assembly GCA_949152445.1 of Cerastis rubricosa. Classification (NCBI taxonomy): domain Eukaryota; kingdom Metazoa; phylum Arthropoda; class Insecta; order Lepidoptera; family Noctuidae; genus Cerastis; species Cerastis rubricosa. Next base: position 10,867,934 of record OX424548.1, on the reverse strand, counting down.
TTAGAAGATTCCCAGTTACAGACCAGAACAAAAAAAATATCGAATGATGGAGAGAAGGGCCTTTCGGATTCATTATGGGTCTTTTTACACTAATTTGCGGTTAGGTACATTACCATTCTTGTGGCTTAGCACCTTTGACAACATGCAAATTCAAGCCAGTGGCGTAGCTACCGCCGTATCAATTATATGGGGTCCTGGGGCCACGGGGGACCCCGACGTGCTTAAGAAAAATTAATAAAAACTTTAGAAAAACTAAAGTCATCATCAGCTATAAATGATTTAATAAACCAGTTTGCCGAAAAAAAGATAAGGAGAGTGTAATATTTAATTTGAATCGTTATTAAAAATTTAGGAAAAAGTGACAGATAGATAAGATGAATATTTTTTCTTTTTTAACGTTATGCAAACATTTTTTTTTTTGTGATAAATCTTTACCCTTCACAAAGGCCCCCAAACAAATTTTTATACGGGGCCCCCGCCAAGGCACGCTACGCCACCGCCGCTTCAAGCCCAATAATTCCAGGGCTGCGGGACTGTTCGAAAGAGATACCGTGGCCGTGGAACACAAAGGGCTAAGAAGGAACATGGATGGGATTTAGTCAGTACAAGTCTACACTACACTCCAGAGCGGGAGGAGTAATTTGATGATTTCCGATCCCTAAAAAAAAAAAGATTCACACAAAGTAAAACATAGTAAGGAAAATGCTTGAACATCAACGCCTAACCCACGGTACCTTTTTCCGAGGAATTAGTTTCTAATTCTGAATTTAATAGGTTGATTATGCAAGGCTCGTGTAAGGGATGTAACACACGGCACGTGCGACCACATGTGAACGACGCAGCGGGGCGCGGCGATTGGTTGAGAACTATTAAAGATTAATAACAGTTGGCTTGTGTGAAAAGGCATTAGGTAGCGGTTGGATGGATATAGTATTTCTTTTGTTATTTTGATGTTATCAGTCAGAAGTCTGAAAGTCTGACATTCAATCTTAACAAGGGGTGTCTTATTATTACTCAGTAAGTGGAAGGGCTCTGTATGGTGTCGGACGTAAAGAATAGCACAATCCCATATCTTCCCGTGGGTGTCGTAAGAGGCGACTAAGGGATTTGCCAGAGAATGGGCAGCAGCTTTCTCTGTGCTTTTGTAACAACCGTACTGCGATTGCCAACCCACCTGCCAAGCGTGGCGATTATGGCAAAACCTTCCAAAATGTTAATGTGGCGACACTTGGGGGAGGCCTATGTCCAGCAGTGGACGTCTTTTGGGCTGAAATGATGATGATGAATGATGAAGTGGAAGAGTCAGATTGGCAGACTGCATCCGGTAAGACTGGAAGCCGAATCTATCATAGGTCGGGAAAAGGCTAGGCTGATAATAATGTTTCTATCATATTATGTTCCTTAGATCCTGCAATAAAACATTATCACGAACCTTCACAATACAAGGTACAATAACTTCTCTCGTATTAAAACCAAACCAATAAAATAAACTAAACATTCACTCTCACTTGGCTGTGAAAAGGGGCACGAAGTCTAGCCCGGGGCAATACTAACATACTTGCCACTGAGAGCACTTCGATAGCCCCGGGCTATTTCTGCTTATATCGAGACTTAGGTATATGTACGTATGAGGTCAGTCGAACTGCACGCGTGGCTTGAGCTCCGTAGAAACGGGCTATGTCGACGGAAGAATCGACAAGCTGACACATTGTCATTGTCTATCTGTCATTATATCGATTATTCCTTAGACTCGAAAACTCAAAACTCGTTTCTACAGTGGTCATGCTACGCGTGCTGGTTATTTGTTATAGGCTTTTATCAGAGTTGTTTGCGAATATTACTTGAATTAAGTAAAATAAAAGTTTGATGAATCGACAATCTGTACAATAAAATAAAATTTAAGCGTCTGTTTCTAATTTCTAAATAACAACTCCTTACTGAATGCATGTATACGGAATATTGAAAGAGCCTGCCTACTGCTGCCGTATGAGTGAGAGAAAGAGAAGCCAGACAGAGTGGCGCCGTAACGCGATAAGTTACGAAGCGGTTTACCCTCCCATAAGAAGTTATCACTTCAAAATATTTTTGTTTATAAATTAAATTATTAAATAGTTCAACCATTAGTTTAAGTTATCACTTCTGTCGAGCGTCCCGAGACGCACACGTATTTTTTGAGTGTCTGTGTTTGTCTATTGTGTTGGTCTATCTGTTAATTCTGGTTACTCTCCGAAAAGGCTGGACCAATTTTGACGGTATTTTCACAGTTGATAGTTGATGTTATAGGTAGTAACTTAGGTTAGATCAAATATTATCAGTACACATTGATTTGATATTAGCATAAATATAATTTGTCGGATTACAAAGTTCTCCTTTTAAAAAGTTCCGGACTACAAGGAATTGGTCGGACTATAGAGCAGTACTCTATAGTCCGACCAATTTGACACCGGCTTGCAAAACGTTTGATGGATTACCGACGTTATTTTGCATTTATAAGGTACAATTCTAAAAGCCACTACTAGGCGAAGCCGTACCTAAAACGCTTCCGTGGATGGCAGGATTGTCGTAGCATTGTCTCTTCATACATACGAACCACTCGTGTTCCTGCAGTTTTTGTAATTGCAATTGGGCGGCTTTGCGCCAGCGGACTGCGAATTTGCGATTGCGTAACTTTTGAAATAAAAACACCTTTTTTTCGTAGAACTTGCTGTAGATACGAAATGAGGATCCCAAAATTTATACTAATGTGATGTTCGTCTCTTAATAAAACTTTGCTGAAAGTATTAAGGGGTTTATTTCAGTTAATCTTCACAGTTACAAATTAGGATGAGTCTCATAGCCAATTCCCCAGGTAAGAAAGCCTTCTGGTGTCGCAGTTACCCTACGTTATGACAGCTGTCAAACTGACAGTCACATTTGCTTGGCCTTACTTCTATAGATACAAAGTATCCATTTTCCGTATAGCGTCGACGTGCTCTCTCGAATAAAACAAATGCCTTAATTTAAAAGCGCGCTGTTCCGTTAATTTAAAACAGGCTGTAATTAAAAATGGCGCTCTGAAAGGAACGTATTCCCTATTGATTAAACTTTACATTCTTTATAACATAACATCACATACGGCTTTTTATCCGGGCTTACACAGTTTCGATATTATAACCTTACACGCAATAGAACAACGATGTAATGACAAAAAATCTAAATCAGTTGATTTGTCTGACTTATTGAACATGAAACAATGAACCGTACGAAACTCATTAAACCCAGACATTTACAAATAATATTTCCGACTAAAGTCAATCTCGAAAAATCAGAATCCTCACAAATTCTTTTCAGCAAATTATTTCATCGTACATTTTCTATCGTAAGCGACAGAAATTATTCCATGTAAGAAAATCCTTTGTGATTTGGACAGAATGAGGGTAGTCTTACGAAGCATAGTATAAAATAAATAATGGTACAGGGATCACATTAGCACATCAAAGGACATTTTGTTGAATTTTCTTTGGTTGAGTAGTTTCAGTTATTACTTTTTGGCAGTTGTTATTTTAGGTATAATATTTAGGGAGGGAATGAGAGCCAAGGAGCTTGACGGTTAATTATAATAACCACACGGGTCGATTGAGGTGAAGCAGTGCTTGCCTAGGTTGTTCTGTGGATGGGTGATCATCATTACATACCAAGTTCCTTCCAAGTACCATTTAGCCGTTGGGCCCGGTTGTCATTAGTACATTTTTGATAATTGTTACGTGTAACTAAATTGATTACTATTCATAAAACAATTAAAACTAGATAATTAAAACTACCGAACCGGAAGAAGATGCGTTGGAAGGCCTCCCACTAGGTGGACCGATGACCTCGTGAAGGTTGCGGGGATCCACTGGATGCGAGGCGCACGGGACCGGTCAATGTGGCGTCACTTGGGGGAGGCCTATGTCCAGCAGTGGACGTCAAGCGGCTGAAATGATGATGATGATGATTAATTAAAACTACAATAACAGCAAATTATAAAAGGGCGTCAAAAAACTCCTCCTCAACGCTGTCAGCTGGTAACGCCCAAGAGTCTGGCGGCGTTGCCACGTTGTATGGCAATACTTAGCCTCTGGCCAAAGTAAAAACGTGTAGTTAAAAGTTTGAAATTCTGTCAACCGGTCTAACCAAGGGCGTGCATAGTACCCAGTTACTGCGTTGTGTAGGTCAGATAGGCAGTCAATCCACGTGAAATACTGGTATTAAGCTGTATCCGGTTAGACTGGGAGCCGGCCAGAGTGTAATTGAGAAAAGGCTAGGCAGATGTGTCCGCAATTGTGCCCGCCGGGAGCGTGATTTGCGTCGTAAAAATTACTTAGTAAAGTTTACGTGTAATTTCTCATTCTACTCATTTCGGTCCAGCAACCGCCATCGGGCATCATCTCACCATCTCATCTTTTCAGCCGAAAGAAGTCCACTGCTGGACATAGGGCTCCCCCAAGTGTCGCCACATTGACATGGTTTTGCCATAATCACTACGCTTGGCAGGCGGGTTGGCGATCGCAGTGCGGTTGTTACAAAAGCACAGAGAACGCTGCTGCCCATTCTCTGGAAAGTCCCTTGGTCGCCTCCTACGACACCAACGGGAAGATATGAGATGCGGGCGTATACATGACATTATCTCGTGAAGACTATGATAGTTGTATGGACATGAAGCAAAATGAAATACTGACAACCGATTTAGTGAATGCGAAATTATTGCGTTCAGCTGGCCTACCCAGCAGTATTGTTTTACTCTTATTCCAGTGTGGGAAAGAGACGGAGCTATACAGGATGTCCAGCGCCATCTCTTTCCCACACTGGAAAAGAAGTAAAACAATAATGTTTGTAAGACGTCATGGTAGGCCTCCGGGCTTAAAAATTAAAAAGTCGCAGTCGCATCCGCTCACTCATACAAGGTATAAACAGACCCTTCAAGAAGCTGTTGACCAAGCACTCTGTAGATCAAACTAATTAACCCTACACAAAAATTATTGCTGGGAAACAACTTTTTTTTTAGGGCTGAAAAATCACGTTTTGCGGTAAAACTCAATGTAACGCACTCAAACCACTGTGCTTATTAATGCATTGAATAGTAAACGGGTCATGGAGGTATTTATTGCCCCCAAGACACAGGCACAGCCTAGTTTGGGGACCAATGTTATCTAATTTTGTCAAAATAAAAACTTGTTCCCGATATCCTTAATGATGTCATCATCATCTGGCTAGCCTTTTCCCAAACTATCTTGGGGTCGGCTTCCAGTCTATTTATATTATATTTTATTTATATTTTCCGATATCCTAAATGATGTTTGACTATGAAAATGACTGTAACTATGGTTAATAAATTTATTCTTATTTAATGTAAAGTTGTAAACTTAAAAACTAGTATTTAGAAAAAATCTTGTGAAAAAGTTGGAACTTCGAACTCCAATATCTCCGTAACTAGAAGGTTCTCAGGTATGATCCAGAACAAAAAACAGGCCAAGTGCGAGTCGGACTCGCGCAGTAAGGTTTCCGTACCATTATTTATAAAAAACATTATTTAAGGGGGCTTAAATATTTATTTTATTCTGTTTTTAGTATTAATTGTTATAGCGGCAACAGAAATACATAATCTGTAGAAATTTCAACTGGCTAACTATCACGGTTCATGAGATACAGCCTGGTGACAGATGGACGGACAGCGAAGTATCAGTAATAAGGTCCCGTGTTGACGCTTTAGGTGCGGAACCTTAAAAATGGTCCCGATGAATGACGGGGATAACAAGTGCCTTTCGACTTCTATTTACACCCTTTACAGTGCAATTTGGATCTTTCGGTCGAATGGCTTTGACAGAGGACATTGTTGGTAAACATTTGGAAAATATCCACCACAAAATACATAACTTCATGCCTGAATCCCTCTAAGAATTAGGCAGAGGTATGCCTAATAGTACACCCGCATTTCTCCTATCCTGTTTAAGAGCGTTTACGCCTTACGACATTTCCTACAAACTTTGAAATTCTTATATCATCATCATTTCAGCCGAAAGACGTCCCCTGCTGGACATAGGCCTCCCCCAAGTGTCGCCACATTGTCCGGTCCCGTGCGACTCGCATCCAGCGGATCCGCGAAACCTTCACCAGGTCATCGGTCCACCTAGTGGGAGACCTTCCAACGCATCGTCTCCCGGTTCGCGGTCGCCATTCCAGAACTTTTCGGCCCCATCGGCCATCTGTTCTGCGAGCAATGTGCGCCCTGCCCACTGCCACTTAAGTTTGGCGATTCTTCATTGAAATTTCCAATCAACTTTTTTTTTTTAAAAGACTACGTAAATGATTTTTAGTAACTTTTTAGACATATGTATTCTGCTTATGAGTATAAAGTTTCATTAAAATCGGTTCTGTCATTTTGGAAAATAAGGACTTGAAAGTTTGTATGAAATGCCGTAAGGCGTAAATGCTCTGAAGTCCTCTGTTAGGGTGTAATAGGCCTATTGCCATCAACCGGGCACTAATTCAGATTCCGTGGCTGCTACTGAGAAATTTCTGATGGCAAATTCCAAAAACACTTTGCCGACTTGGGAATCGAACTTGTCGAACCCAAACCCAGCTGGCCTACCATGACGTCTCAAAGCGGTATTGTTTCACTCTTATTCCAGTGTGGGAAAGAGATGGAGCTATACAGAATGTCTAACGCCATCTCTTTCGCACACTGGAAAAGGAGTAAAACAATAATGTTTTAAGACTTCATGGTAGGCCACCAGGTCCTAATGCTCAGCTGTCACGTTTTCAACCTCTAGACAATCGAGGCGTCATCGCGTCAATACGATTTAAAAATACCAACTACATGATAGAAACCACGTTACCTAAGGTTAAAAGACCCAGATGTATCCGACAGTACAAAACGCCTGGTTAGCAACGTACCAGCCAACAAAATTCCTCTGTGAAACACTCATATTTCCCTAGCAAGATTGCATTTTAAACATGCGGTATACGTTTTAATTTAACGGTCTCACGTTACTGGAATAGAACGGAATAATATTAGCATAAGTAGCTAGGAGGAATTTATGTTTTAATTTAGTTCTAGATTTCTAGACTTGTATGTTGGGTATGCTAAGAATGTCTCGTGTGGTGTGTTAGTGAGACTTTGTTTTGTGAGTAGGATTATTTTATTTAGTTTTAACTAGTGATCCGCCCCTGCTTCGTTTTTACGACTTGAACAAGTTTATAGATAAAAATAAATAACAAAGTTTTAAATATGTGAACGTAGGTGTGAACTAAACTATACTGAAAAAATCCTGTCACCTTCACAGGAATAAATTGACTCGCTAAAAAATATTCAAAATATCAGTTTTTTATTATGATGTTTTGATTCCGGTTGCATATTTATGTTATTTTTAATAAATTGGTCACTTTTTTTAGGTGTAATATCAATATTAAACGCAACATTACTAGGGGGGCGAAAAAAAATTGTCTCCAAAGGGATAGATAATGGTCTAGAATAGCACATAGGATATTTTTAATCGCATTAGTACGATCCTGTGGGACAAATACCTATAAAAACGCGGACGATGCCATGGGCATTAGCGTGTATTGTATTAACTTTGTGAAATTGCTTACTTTAAAGAAACCAATTTCATTCTTCAAAGTGAAACAAAAAAAAACAGGCGTCCTACCGACTACTTCTTACAAAACTACTTTAGGTATGATAACTGAAACAAATTGCCTTGGGAAATAAATGCAGCGTTATTGCACCGTTTATTTTGCACCAGGGTTCCCTAGTCATACAAGAAATCTTTTTAAACTTGGTCGGTTTTGGGCAAATGTATCATTCCTTAAATAGGACAAAATAAAAATCTAAACTAATATTATAAAGAGGAAAGATTTGATTGTTTGTATGTTTGTTTGCATTGAATAGGCTCCAAAACTACTGGTCCGATTAAAAAATCTTTCAGTGTTATATAGCCCATTTATCGAGGAAGGCTATAGGCGATATATTATCACGCTACAACCAATAGGAGTGGAGCAGCAATGAAAAATGTTGCGAAAACGGGAAAAATGTGACGCAAACGAAGTTGCGCCGAACAGCTACTAAATATTTTTTTTTTAATATAAGATATAACAGGTTATAGGTGATGTAAGTTCTGTATGGTGTCGGACGTAAAGAATAGCACCTTCCCATATCTCCTCGTGGGTGTCGTAAGAGGCGACTAAGGGACTTGCCAGAGAATGGGCAGCAGCGTTTTCTGTGCTTTTGTAACAACCGTATTGCGATCGCCAACCCGCCTGCCAAGCGTGGCGATTATGTCAATGTGGCGTTGGGGGAGGCCTTTGTCCAGCAGTGTACGTCTTTCGGCTGAAATGATGATGATGATGATGAAGATATAACATTACATACAAGTTCTCTTAAATCTATGCCAAGTACACTCATGATTAGTGCCTGAACTAGGTAATCCTGTGTTTCAGGCGATTGGAGGTAACATTAATAGAAAATGTTATTAAGTTTTTCCATTAGTTTTTTAGTAGCAGCCCCTGAGTCTGGATTTGTGCCCGGTAGAAGACAATAGACTCGGCCCTACATGAGTAGGGGATGATGATGACATCATCCTCATCATTTAAGCCCAAAAGACGTCGACTGCTGGACATAGGCCTCCCCCAAGTCTCAACATGTCAAGTCACATTGACATTTTGGGGGGGTTTTGCCATAATCGCCACGCTTGGCAGGCGGGTTGGCGATCGCAGTACGGTTGTTACAAAAGCACAGAGAACGCTGCTTCCCATTCTCTGGCAAAGTCCCTTAGTCGCCTCTTACGACACCCACGGGTAGATATGGGATGGTGTTATTCTTTTCGTCCGACACCATACAGAGCCCTACTACATGGGACTTAAACATATATGGCGGAATATGGGTGTACTAATAGATACACCTCTGCTTAACCCTCCGGGATTACAGACGTCATGGTGTCCACTTAATCAACAAAACAGATGGATTGTAACTTTTAATTGTTACTTCCAATTTATGTACAAAATCCGTTTCGTTTATGGTAGTTATTATTAAATAGCTAGCCTGTATTGTCCCACTGCTGGGCAAAGGCCTCCCTCCATTCCTTCCAACGGTCACGATTCTGTGCTGGCTTCTTTCCAATTCTCAAGGAAAACATCCAGTTCGTCCCGCCATCTCCTTCGTAGTCTGCTGCGAACCCGTTTCACTGTTTCAGGGCACCAATCCTGAGCTTCACGGGCCCACAGCTCGTTCGGCATGCGACAGATGTCCTGCCCAGTCCCATTTAAGTTCGGCAGCCTTTTGAGCCACGTCAATGATTTGCGTTTTGGAGCGCAGTGTGGTGTTTCGAACATGATCTGTTAATTTTTCACCTAAAATACTGCGCTCCAGAGCACGTTGGCAAACCTTGAGTTTGGACTTTTGGATGTTAGTCAAAGACCAAGTTGGTGCACCGTATAAGTTATATTTTTACAATATATCCACGCAGGCGAAAGTCGCGGGAGACTACAAGTGAGTAATAAATAATATTATGAGCATTACCAAATATTTATAAATAAACAAAATAATCACAAAGGCTACGAACTCATATACAGAACCTTTCGTATCTTCGATGCAACACACCTGGCAGGTGGTTATTCTCAATTTGCCTAAGGGGAGATAGTTTCTGAGGTACACTAAGAGCAGCGGTTTAACCTGCTGATAATAAACCTGCAAGTTCAGTTTGTATACTTAGTCGCCCCGGGGAGGACTTAAACTTTGTTTAAGACCTAGGAAGTGCTGGAAGCGACTTTTTTTTAAACTTATATGTATTTTCTATGTTAGCATCGGTGGCCCAGTGGTGGCAGCCTCGACACTCCTCTATATTATTATACTCTTTCGCTTCGACTTACGAGCAGTAAGCCGTGGGTTCGAACCCGGGCAGGCACATTACTTTGTGTAATATATTTCATCACCGCTGCCCTCAAAAACGGTGAAGGAAAACATCGTGAGGAAATCGGGATGTCCTAGAACTAAAAATTCGAAGACATGTGACATCTACCAACCTGCACCGGACCCTCGTGGTGGATTACAGCACACTCCTTCTTATAGAGAGGAGGCCTGAGGCCCAGCAGTGAGAACACTATAGGCTGATAATGATGATGTATTTTCATGGAGACCGAAAGACTGAAAATCAGAACAACACCTATATGTTACCTAGGGATATCGCGTTACTAAGAAACGGAATTGTGGAGGTCTCATAATTAATTACACCTAGTGAAAATCATCAATTTGGAGGAGCTCGTGGCTAAATAATAACAGCAGCTAGTGTCGATCTTCAGGTTAAACCGCTCTTGCTTAGGTTGGTCTGTGGATGGGTGACCACCCATTACATACCGTGTTACCTCCATGCCTCGAAAAGCACGTTTAACCGTTGGTCCCGGCTGTCATTTGTAGATTTTTGACAGTCGTTACAGGTAGTCAGTGGCCCGAAAGTCTGACAACCAGTCTTAGTAAAGGATATTGTATTACCCAGTACTAACTGGGTTGTGGAGGTCAGATAGCCAGTTGCCCCATGTAAAATACTGGTATTTAGATGCATGTGGTTAGACTGGAAGCCAACCCCAACATAGTTCGGAAAAGGGCTAGGCAGATGATCACGTTCGTGTATTTGTTTTGTGATAAGATTTCAGCCCGTTTGTACATTCATCTGTTTCCAATAACTTTTAAACCACTTATCATAATTCGACTAAACCAATTAGATATCGTTAGAAGCGTCTTGATTATAGTCTTATGTTAATTAATTTACTTTATTTCTAAATTTCGTATGGTCTTATCGCTTGTTCATATTCTTTGGATCCGCCTTCCAAACTCTCAATAAATAATCCCTTCGCAACAAAATTGTATAAAAATCTCTATCTATCCATGGCTCTCTTATTACTTTCTTACTATCTGTGTTAATTTTAATAATACTTTCCTTGTAAATGCGATCAAATACATGTAGTGTATTTGATCGCATTTACAAGGAAAGTATTATTATTCATCGTCTGATACATTAAAAACGGACATCGCCGTTTATAAGCAATATGGCGCCCTCAGGAGCACAGTCATAAATTGAAAAAAAGTTGGTGAGTTGCCGTGTTGGGTATCAAATAAAAGGGTTCAATTAGCACATTTCAAATGTTTCCGTTTTTCATACAATGCAGTAACTTATACTTTTAATTTAAACATAACACGACATCACGCCTGTAATCCCCGAAGGGTTAGGCAGAGGTATCATCATCATCATCATTTCAGCCCAAAAGACGTCCACTGCTGGACAAAGGCCTCCCCCAAGTGTCGCCACATTGTCATTTTGGGGGGTTTTGCCATAATCGCCACGCTTGGCAGGCGGGTTGGTATAGGTATGCCTAATAAAAATACACCCACATTTGACCAGTTATGTTTAAGTTCCGTGTAATAGGGGGCGAGCCTATTGCCATAAAACAGGCACATCCAGATTCCGTGACTGCTACTATGTAATTCCTGATGCAAAAACTCAATAACAGAAGACATTCTTTATTTTATTTATTTTTTAAAAACTCCACACTAGGAATTTCTCTTGTATCGTGGGTGCGTTTACAACATCTTTGTTTGCTGTCGTATTTGACCCAAAGGTTGACTGGTAGAAAATCCTTGTGGCATTAAGTCGGCCAATGTAACACTATTGTACATGCTATATTTAATGATAAATAACACTTCGTCCGACCTGGGAATCGAACCCTCATGCTCAGCAGTTGCGCAACGCAATTTAAATGTTTTAAAAATAATTAAATTATTCACTTTTAGGCAATCTAGATCTGAATTTCTTACGGTTATTAAACTTCTTCGGCCGAGGGTTGTGGCGACAACCGATAAATCCGGTACGGCTTGGCCATAAATCGACTTTCAGTCAGACACTAGTAATTTTGTACGTTAGTCTATTCAGTCAGAGATACTTCGTCTACGTTACAAATTCAAGCCGCTACGACGTAGCCTTGGCGTAGCAGATGCTACGACTGTTAGCTACGTCGCATCATATCATGCATATTGTGAAGGTGTAAGGATAGTAATCCTAGCAAAGTGCAAACCAACCCTGATGACAATGCTTGCAAATGAGAATACGCAGGACAAACCAAGTGTAATGGAACTCAGTTATGTAAATAAATGGGATGTAGTTTGTTGGTTAGTATTCCTTGTAGTGTAAGTGATGTGCCTACACCGTTTGCCTTCATCATCATCATCATCATTTCAGCCCAAAAGACGTCCACTGCTGGACATAGGCCTCCCCCAAATGTCGCCACATTGACATTTTGGGGGGTTTTGCCATAATCGCCACGCTGTGCAGGCGGGTTTGCGATCGCAGTACGGTTGTTAAAAAGCACAGAGAACGCTGCTGCCCATTCTCTGGCAAGTCCCTTAGTCGCCTCTTACGACACCCACGGGAAGATATTATGGGATGGTGCTATTCTTTACGTCCGACACCATACAGAGCCGTTGCCTTAGTAGCGCATAATTAATCAGCACAATAACCACCCAACACCAAAAATGAGACGTGTTAATAATAACAGTCACACGGTTCGATCTTCGAGGTTAAGTAGTGCTTGTCGAGGGCTTTCCGAGGATGGGTTAACGTCGTGACTCGTTGACGTGACATAACGAGGTCCCTCCGTGACATTTGTAGATTTTTGACTGTCGTTACAAGTAATTAGAAGCCTGAAAGTCAGACAACCAGTTTTACTAAGTGGTTTCGTATTAGCCACTGACTTCGTTGTGGACGCCAAATTCGAAGTCGTTCCATGTAAGATACTGGTATACATCTGCATCCGGTTAGACTGGAAACCGACCCCACATGGTTAGGACAAGGAAAAGGCTATGCTGATACGCTCACTGCACCAGGGTCGCGTAAAATAGTATATTTCATTACGAGTGCGGAAAGCCTGTCATTGCAAAGAGTTCCGACAAATGTTTACCCGAGCCGAGGCGCAGCCGAAGGTGAGGGTTGACAGTCGGAACAAGTTGCAATGACGGTTCTGCACGTGTACTGAACAACTATTTTTAATACAGTTGCGAAAATTGAAGCAATTTAATAAAGAACATTTTATGAAAATGGCGCCAACCGTAAAAGAATATAAGCAGAGTTTTTTTTTTGTTTTCTTCACCCATTCTGGGTAGGCAAAGGGAACTATGCCCATACAGCAAACTCTTCAGTAGAATTTTTTTATTGATATGAAATGAAACCTAACCTAACTCATTGAATCAAATCATTAAATCTGATATTGAAACAAATTAGTAGCTTCTTTTTAGAAATATTTGCATGAATCATAAAAACTTCTATGATTTATTTTCAGTAAAAACTTCTTGGTTGGTTTTTCCTTTTTTTTAGACATTATTTTGACAGTTGGGAAAGAGAACGCACGAGTTCGGAAAAGGTAAAGAAAAAGCTCGAGTATGTAATAGCCCACATCCCGAACGCTATACGTCCCTGCAATACACCACTTTTTGAGCAACTGTATTAAAAAAATGTTTTCGTACCACTTGCTCAAAAAAGTGACATTCTATGCCACAAAAAGCGAACATAACAGTAGTCATTTTTAATCTGTTAAAAACAGGGAAAGAAAATTGTACTGAATTTCATTCATCCTTTAAGGGGAGAATGTGATTTAAATTTGGAATACTTACCGAAATTTATGCTGAACTACATCTGTGTTTACACCATTGAGTTTGTATATAAAGCATTATACATCTTTTTGGACAAGGAATACACATTTATTATGCAGTTATGATTATTAAATAAAATTACGAAAACCGACGAGGCCGTATGAGCTTGAAGCCTTTGCTTTTCCGACAAAAAAATATTAGTCTAGGAATTTGCCGCGTTTTTGTTTTCTTCAAATACATAAACGTTAAGTTTATTTTAATTTATTTTTATAAATAAGTTAATGTTCTAAATACTCAAATCAACTCATCAACAATAAATGTACCAAACAAAAATGTACCTCTCTATCAATAATTGGACCAATGTTTCGAATGTTAACTTTTACTTTTAATTGTCACTATTTTTAATAAATGCTTATCTCATATTATTATTGTTAATTTTTTCGCAAATGGTACGAAAAGTAGAGTATTTTCCTGGGTGATAAAGCTGTCTTAGTCTTGGGTGAAATTAAATCCCTCGCTACACTCAGGACTCGTCTTAAATCCCTCGCTTCGCTCGTGATTTAAGTTTTTAACACCGTCGCTACGCTCGGAAGTAAACCTCGACCCCTTCGTTACGCTCGCGGTTTAAATCGTCACCCGCGACAGAATACACTGCTTTATCCCCTTGGTTAATAATCTACTATTTATGTAGAAGAGTGGGCTCATACATCCCACATGGGAACTATTTCCAATACGTTTTTGACAAGAACATTTGCTATTAAAGTAAGTATAAGTTATTCCATATTTTATGAATAGTATACAATGTGTTGTTTTGCATTCTCGTCAAATTCAAGGAGGTAATTATGCTAATGATTCTCGACCCAAATCAACAATAAAATGGGTAGGTGTTTTTTTATATTTTTTTTCTTATTTACGGAAATCCGTAAGTGTGAACCAGCCGTATTAAAACGCGGCCTGTCTGTTACCGCGCTTAAACGCACACAAAGAAACGCTAACAAAACATACACAACGCAAACGCAACGAAGATACGATAATTTCATAGGTATCTATTCCCTACCACGCACGGCGGGGTGCGCGGGCGCACTCTGTCGCTCGCGCGCCTATCCACCCCCGCCGCGCCGCCGCCGTCCCGGAACCAAACAGTGTGAATTTGTCGCCGACGCGTGCATACGCGTTGCGAATTCCGCTCCTAGGTACATCGTTGAGACGTAGGTGCAAAGTGCAAGATGACGGACAATTACTCAAACGTCGAGTTGGTAGAGATGGTCCGCACGTATGCCATCAGTGGAGACAGCCTACGTGGAGCAGTACGGTGTTTCCTCTCAATATGGTCGGCATGTACGCGAGTAGGTACTTAACCGAAAGGTTTGGTGACCATTGGATGGGTCGCGGAGGACCTGTGGCCTGGCCCGTTCTCCGGACCTGACGTCTCTAGACTTTTATTTGTGGGGAGACGTTAAAAGGTTAGTTTACTCGGAGAAAGTGGCAAGTGTTACAGAATTACGTGAAAAGATAATTAGTGCTTTCGACACTTTAAAAAGGAATGTGATAGTGCTACGTAAGCTGAAGGAAAACCAGCTACGTCGTTGTCGACTGTGCCAAGAATGTGGTGGTGGCAACTTTGAACATACCTCCGGGTAACTTAAGTAGGTAATTTATTTATTTGTACTAGACTATCATTTTGTAAATACGTTGTTAGCTTAATCAATTTTATTAGTGTAAATAAGTTGATTTCAAATTTTTAACTACGCCAATAATACCTAACAGTCGAAAGTATTTCTACATACCTACTTAGCTAGCACATCTTTCCAATTCCAACAAGAGTAAAAAACATTTTTAGATTTAGTAAATCGGTACCTACACCAACTAAGGTACTAAGCACCAATAAATTCAATCCACAAATTCAAACAAAATCATTACGAAAACTTTAGGCTGAATTTACCTACGTACAATGTTCAGAGTGTTAGTGTAGATAGCAATAAAGCAAAACTAACATTTTATTACTCATCTGATAACTACCGAACTTAGGTAAGTACAGGTCAGTGAACTTTTCTTTGGCACACTAGTATTGTCGTCGTTAGTAAGATTTCCGTATTCCAATGATGCTTAAAAATTAGTTTAGTATCAAGCGAAATTTATGACAATAATGTAGGTGATTTTCGAAATAAAATTAGGTAAAATTGCTAGGTACCGGTCGCCGTAGGTCATCGCACGGTCGCAACACTGTTGCATTTCGTAGGTAAGACGTCGACTGTCGACTCTCACGCACACAGAGCAGCTGCATTGTCGCTGTGTGCGTACTTGGGTGATTCTGTTTTAAGAGTTTTGAATCAAGGGTTTTATTCTGAAATACTGTTAAATTTCAACAATAAAAAAAAGCAACGCTTATTAATTATAGACCGGTACCGAACTTTAAATTGATTATTTATGTGTTTTATGACAACGTCCTGAAATTTGACGAGGATGCAAAACAACACATTGTATAATATGAATCCAAATATACCTCATAAAATATTTATGAAGGTTGATTAACAACGTAAGACCACCCAACCCCAACCGTCCTATTTTTCTGCAGCTACCAAAAAATAAACTTACCTGGCGAAAACCGAGCAATCGAGATTTGACCTCAAAACATTTGACAGTCATAACACGTACCCGGCTCACAACGAAACTTAGACGACTATCGGGAACACTCACTCGATTCCAATAATCGGTTCCAAAATCGATGTTACCAATCGTTTCGCTTTTTTTCTCGGAATGTGCCGTTGGCAACCCCTTACGATGTCGCCGGTACGGTTTCTTTTCATATTAGGAACTCTTTGGAATACGTGTTTGCAATTTAAATTCGATTAGTAGTAGCGTGGTCTTCGTGGAAAAAAAAAAACATTATTTCCACGAAAGTCTCTCTAATTTATTTTCGTAATTATCCACACATTCCTCTTAACATTCTCATCTTTGCTTGTGGCTGAGATGCGAATGCTAAGCGGAATGTGTGAGGTTACGCGAATGGATAAAATAATGAATGAGTACATAACAGGAACTCTGAACGTGACGCCGGTGACTGAAAAATTGTGTGGTAATCGGATGTCGCGGTATGGGCATGTGATACGGAGAAATAAAGCAAAATGTCGTAAGGAAAGTCTTGATTATGATTTTGGATGGGTATAAGAGTAATGGAAGACCAAAGACACGATGGATGGACTGTGTGAAGGATGATATGGCAAGAAAGGAGGTGTCTGATAAGATAACGAGTAATAGAGAAATAAGGAAGATGAAGACATGTTGAACCGACCCCAAATAAATTGGCATAAGGGCAGGAGATTGATGATGACGATTGCTGTTGAGCTGCTGTTATCACAGGGGAAATAACTGTAAAGGAACTCCGGTGAAGTCACCTATTTCTGCCGCCGATAATCGTACCATTACGTACCATTGTTCAGGTAACAAATGTTCTGGTGCACCAAGCACATGATACTTTTCGGCTTTATCTCTGGGGTCAACCTGCCTCGTTGGTCGGGAGATAGGTTTTGCATCAGGATTTTTATCGGTAGCAGCCATGGTATTTGGATTTGTGCCCGTTTGGTGCCAACAAGCTGGCCCTTTGTCCGGTTAAGCAGTAGCCAGCCTCAGAGGCTGAACTGCGAGATGCCATTCACAAAAAAAAAAAAAAAAACAAGCTGGCCTTCGATTACATGGGACTTAAGAGCGTTTACTCCTCACGACATTTCGTACAAACTTTTTATTTTTTATATATTCCTTATTTTCCGAAATGACTGAACCGAATTTAATGAGAGTTCATCCGCATAAGTAGGATACATAGATCTAAAAAGTTACGAAATATAATGTTACAGCTAAATTAGACCGATTATAAATTATCTATAGAAAATTTCCAATTATCTTTTTTTGTAAAAGACATATCGAAAATGTTTTTAGTAACTTTTTAGACCTATGTATACTGCTTATGTGTATTTAGTTAAATTAAAATCGGTTCAGTCATTTCGGAAAATAAGGATTTGGAACTGTATGAAATGCCGTAAGGTGTAAACGCTCTTAAACATAACTGGCGAAATGTGGGCATGCTTTAATTGGGTACTAGACCTAACCCTTTGGGGATTACAGGCGTGATGTTAAATGTATGTTTAATAATCTGGGTTACAATAATATTGATTCAATTTCCTATGTTTTAAATTTCAACTTTCAAAAGTATTTCATAAGGGCCTAATTGAAATAAATAGTTTGTCTTTTGGCTTCATGGTAATATGTCTGAGATTGCATGTTCTCTGAAATTGCAGATGCCTATAAATATAACGTGTTCACTTACCATCAGATGGGCAGTCGCCTTGTAGAACATAAATTTAAAAAAATAAAGTTGATTGTGTCTGAAACGGTTAATTTTTACAAATTACTGTGTCTCCAACATTTACAACAGTTACATTTACAAATTCGAATGAAACAGCCCCCAGTAAGTAATTAATAATCCTGCGTTGAGGGTGTCTCGCTCTTTCCCATAATGATAGCTAACAATATTGAGAATTTAAAAACATAATGAAAAATAAGAACAAATTTTTAAACAAAGAGGAATAAAGACTTATTAAGTAATTAGCAGCTCTGTGTAGTGTGTAATTGTGAGTAGGTAGGTATACGCGTGTGATTGGGTGTTTGTTTGTGTGTTTGTGTGCGCGCGTGTGTGTTTGTTTACGTGTTTGCTGTTAACTAAAAATGCTTGTTCATAATTCCTATAAAGCCGTCAAAAGGATACACAATTTCACAACGCCGAAAGTAGTAGAAACTTGTTTTACTAAACTCACAATTCGATTGCCAAAATTCTAAATCGAAAATAACTAAAACCTTTCGAAATCAAAGTACGAAAATGTCCGTAAAATCTACTCAACAATAGGTATCTACTCTATTAGGCGACATCCTATCTCACGGCGTAATAGCATTACCAGGGACAAGGGACCCTCGAAACAAAAAGGTTCTACCGTTCATTTTCACACAATTACAGGCCTATTTAATATGACCACCTATTTATTACACAAAAGGACCTTTTAAAAGGCTTTAAATAAGATTTTAGACATTAAAAGAAGGTATTAAATTGGTTGGAAGGTTGAATAAATAGAGGGGATTTAGGGATTTGTTTGACACACTTATACACATAGGTAATCTATAAACTTGGCGACATGACACCCAGACCATCCACATAGGCTACCATGCCAGGATTTGTTTTTAAGAAATACAATTTCATTGTGGGGAGCTCGTAGCTTAAAAACAACAGCCATGGTCACTTTGCTTGCTCTACTACAACACCGACACAGGCCGTCCCGATTGTTTGCACGTAGCATCCGCACTATTTATTTTCTTTACATAAAATGCAGCATTATGCCATTATTTAATAACGAATCGATTGAAACATCATTTATCAAAATCGGCTCAATAGTTAAGGCGGTACGGTGGAACATTAAAATGTTATAAACATACAAACATAGTCTGCTAAAAGACGGTTGGCGCAGTGGTTGAGCGATCGACTGGTGCGCTGTGTCGCGGTATATTTGTAAGGCCTACAGATCGTTAAAAAAAAAATTTATAAAATAATAATAAAAATAATATAATGTTATATAATTATATATTATTTCGTTCGTGAAATTATTAGTTTTGTAAGCCCGTTATGTTTAATTTTTGGTGTACAATAAAGTTTTATTCTATTCTATTCTATTCTATCGTTGTTCCGGGTCTGGCTGTTTGTGTATGTCGGTTTAAATTTTTGTAAACGCACCCACGATACAGGAGAAATTTCTTGTGTGGGGCAACGTTTTTTTTTTAAGAAAAAAAAATCGTAACCCTTCCTTTTGGCACAGCCGTATTCGGGTAAAAAGGAAACAGACTAGATGCAAAAGGCGGAGAACAGGGTTTTGTAGCACTGCTCAGCCCATGCAACAAACATAGGCCTATAGGCATATGGGCCTATGTTCAGCAGCGGAATGCATTGGCCTGAGTTGAATCCGATTCTCCGACAAAATGCCGTAACATTTGTGTGTCCTGATTAAAACACAAATCACTCTTGATTTCTAAAAGCTTCCTCACAAAATTGGTGAATTAGCGCAGAACCCATCAAATATTTTCTTTTTAACATACATTTAGGACCTCTGCATAATTCTTAGATAACTAACAGGACGATCGTAACATAGGGTTTTAAGCAAACAAGGTTTACGATCGAGGGATGAAGGGATTTAAGATTAGACGAATGAACCCCGAGTTTATCAGGAGTCAGGAGGGACGGGATCTAGCTGATAACCTTGCACAGCGTGGAGCGTGTCAATCATATTCTATTGAAAGGGTTGCTGTTTTAAACGTGGGATTTAAAAACCGGCCAAGTGCGAGTCGGACTCGCGCACGAAGGTTTCCGTAACATTATTTATAAAAACCGGCCAAGTGCGAGTCGGACTCGCGCACGAAGGTTTCCGTAACATTATTTATAAAAACCGGCCAAGTGCGAGTCGGACTCGCGCACGAAGGTTTCCGTAACATTATTTATAAAAACCGGCCAAGTGCGAGTCGGACTCGCGCACGAAGGTTTCCGTAACATTATTTATAAAAACCGGCCAAGTGTGAGTCGGACTCGCGCACGAAGGGTTCCGTATCATTATTTAAAAAAACGAACAAAAAAAGAACTATTTTGTATGGGAGCCCCCCTTAAATATTTATTTTATTCTGTTTTTAGTATTTGTTGTTATAGCATCAACAGAAATACATAATCTATAGAAATTTCAACTGGCTAACTATTAAGGTTCATGAGATACAGCCTGGTGACTGACGGACGGACGGACGAAAACGCTAACGTCCTAGGTCACTTTTGTTCCCAGAACCCAGGGTGCCATATATCGGTTTTTAAACACCTAGCCACCCAGCATCTGAGAACTAATGTTTGACAGAAGGCTGCACTTATATGATCTTCCTACACCCCAAAAAAGATTTCTCATTCAAAGTCAGTGTTCCGTATGGTGTCGGACGTAAAGAATAGCACCATCCCATATCTTCCCGTGGGTGTCGTAAGAGGCGAATAAGGGACTTGCCAGAGAATGGGCAGCAGCGTTCTCTGTGCTTTTGTAACAACCGTACCGCGATCGCCAACCCGCCTGCCAAGCGTGGCGATTATGGCAAAACCCCCCAAAATGTCAATGTGGCGACACTTACGGGAGGCCTATGTCGAGCAGTGGACGTCTTTTGGGCTGAAATGATGATGATGAATGATGCTTCAAAGACCCAAAAGTTTCAATGCCTTGCTCCACAACCCACATCAAACCAAGATCCTCATATGCTCCTTTAACACATTACTGCGTAGGTAGGCACCTACTAATTAATTCAATGCTTCAGTTAACACTACATAATTGTCCCCTGTGACTCAAATTACCCGTGTTTACAGCAACTTCCCAGTGAGCATAACTTAGTGGCTGTGAGGCCTATTTGCTCACTGCTCTATTCTATGCTCGAGTGCTCACTGATACAGCGAGCTTATCCCACAAGCTGCTGACTGTGAAGACAGCTTGATGTAGCTTTGGGTGCATGAGTACATAATTATGTAGTTAACAGAGACTTAACTGAGCAAGGTACGAATTTTGTGACAAATTCTACGACTAAGTTTAATATTATAAGTCCCATGCTTACATTACTGAGCGCCAGATACTCCGCTCAAAAAACCTCTTAGATACGTGTCAATTAATTGGTACTGATGTTTTTACATACGAGGAGCTCGTGGCTAAATAATAACAGCCGCACGGGTCGATCTTTAAGGTTAAGCCGTGCTTGCCGAGGTTGGTCCATAACTGCTTGCCGAGGTTGGATGGGTGACCATAATTACATACCGAGTTTCCTCCGTGCCTCGGAAAGCACGTTAACCCGTTGGTCCCGGCTGTCATTTGTAGATCTTTGAAAGTCGTTAAGAGTAGTCAGAAGCCAAAAAGTCTGACATCCAGTCTTACCAAGGGGTATCGTATTACCCAGTTACTAGGTTGTGGACGTCAGATAGGCAGTCGCTTCATGTAAAATACTGGTACTCAGCTGCATCCGGTTAGACTCGTAAGCCGACCCCAAGATAGTTTGGGAAAAGGCTAGGCAGATGATGATATTTTTACATAGGTACAGTATGGAAATTTTTCATCGCGATTTTATTTTTAAATCTGCTGGTCCGTAACGTTTGACCTTGTAGGACGTAGGTATTGCAGTTTTATAGGAAACAGGTGTTTTTTTTAATAACTGACGAAAAATTTTATATGTGTCTGGGTTTAGAATGATGTAGGTACTGAGTACGGTAACAGTTTTAGCGTCGGTGTCTCTTGCACCTTGTATATTAACTGTTCTATTCTAATCTCAGAGTTCAGAGTTCATTTATTTGTCAGAAACATGAGTATGCACACACAAAAGCAAATATATATTACAATAATATTTGATAATAATTCAATTCATTGTAACTATTAATCATTAAACATATAAAAATTAAAAAAAAACCCACAGAATTGAAATTAATTTGTCAACGATTGCAATAAATTACATTTGCATATAAATAGAGGTACAGCATAAGCAATTCAAACATCAATTAAATTAGATAAGTACAAGCACAAAATATCATGTCAAAATTATTCAAATGTCAAAATAAAATAATAAAAAACTAACAACGGTCAACAAAACCAAACTTCGCCCCCGGATTAGAATTACATTAGAATTAGCATGTTTTCTCCATTAGAAATTCAGCAATACTATAAAAACATTCTCAACTGTTTAATCTCAACTGTACCTATGATATTACTTAAGAATACTGTTTACTCCTTACGACATTTCATACAAACTTTCAAGTCCTTATTTTGCGAACAGACTGAACCGATTTTAATGAAACACTTATTACGCATAAGCAGGATACATAGGTCTAAAAAATTACTAAAATCATTTCCGAAATGTCTTTAAAAAAAATCGATTTTGTTATTTCGGAAAATAATGACTTTAAAGATTGTATGAAATGCCGTAGGGTCTAAACGCTCTTAGGATTAGTTCTGGGGAGACCTTAGCCCCGTAGTGGGGCTACATAGGTTGAAAAAGATTATAGATATAAAAGTTTTATTCTTTATCTTTACAAGCCACGATTTTCTATCTTGATATAAATAATGTGGAAGTACCTAATTATCTGCACATTCATGATAAAACTATGGGAATTTTATCCAAGAATCCATGATCCATAAAATAGGACCATTCATTTTATTTCTTCATAATAAGCCAGGCTCATGATCCCTTAAATCCCTCCTAATGAAACTAACTGTGATTGTTTACCATTAATCAAAGCCCTCTTTCCGTAAATAGGCACATCAATAAAATAAAAGAGCCTGAAAGCTGTTGATTAGTTTGTGTAGTGAAATAAAAATTGGAAACAACGCCATCTAGCATTGTAGTGACCAACTACGCCAACAGCTAAGAGATTTGCTTTTCTGTTTTTGTAACTAGATGGCGCTTGTTGCATTTAAAGTTCTTGGTTTTGAAACATCAAGCCAATAATTCCCTAAGAGCAAGCAGTGGTTGTGGAGGTTACGCCCACGAATTATTTTCGTACGTCACGATTTGAACGCAGACAGATTTGCGGTCCCAGCTATCATTTGTAGATATTTGGCAGTCTTTCCAGGTTGTCAGTGGCATAATAGTCTAACAACCAGTCTTACTAAGGGGTATCAAATGATACTGGGTAAATACCCAGTAATTACTCGGTTGTGGAGGTCAGATAGGCAGTCAGTCCATGTTAAATACTGGTATTCATCTGTATCCGTTTAGACTGGAAGCCAACCCCAACATAGATGAGAAAAGGAAAATGATGACTTGATCACACAAAATTAAATTTGAATTTGCAAAAGAACAAATATGAGGTTGTCATAACTACGATCATCTGAAAAAAGATAATATGGAGAACAAATTCACATTTATATTACTTCCACAGACTGACATCTCATTCTCCCTGTTTCATAATCTCTCAAATAAAAGACAAATCATCATAAAACCTATTTATTATCCACTACGTCAATGTATCCTCAGAGCGTATGTACTCCCCGACATCAGCCTGGTGGAACACAATAGTAGCTAGAGGGTCCGCATGTCTGCAGTCTGCCGTTGTTCGGGAAGCTACTCCAAACCCTATAGGGATGTCGGACATTGTGTAGACTACGACTCCATGGTTTTTGGGGGTGTTTTCTGTTATGCGGCCAAGACCTGGAAGTGGAAAGGTGGAATTATGATTTTTTGATTGATTGATATGTAATAGTAGACAAGATTGAATAAGTCTAGCATAAGATAGGGATATTCACTTAACATCGATATATCGAATTTATTCAATGTTTTCCGTAAGATACATCGGATTGATTCAATGTTTTGATAAATATGTATTGTATTCGATATATCTATTTATTTCTTTTTTGAAACATCGAATATTTGCTTTTTTTTTTGCAAAGTTTGTCTAAAGAGCATTGGTCGTAAATAGGTAAAGTGAAAGTAAGTTTTTGCAGGTACCTAGATTAAGGCTAGTACTAAATATGTCTTTTTATTTTCAATTACTGTTTTGAAGTTTTGTGGTATGTAATGTAATAATAATATTTCTATTAATTTGCCGTTTTTATTTCACTTGCAAATTTAGGTATCTCAGTCATCTCACCACTATCTTATTAGTACAATTCTATTCAAGTAACATTAAAAGAAAATCAGTATTATTACACTATTAGTTTAGCTATGTTACTCTAGTCTCTGATTCTACATTCACACATACAAAATCAAGGACTACAAACATTGCGCGTTTCACTGGAAAAAGGCAATATTTAACTTTTGTGGAAAGTATTTGATAGTGAAAAAATATAGATGTTTTCTAGCAATATATCGATAAACATCGATGCTGGAATCCGATGTTTTACATCAAATATAAATATTGATTTATTTTTTAAGTGGACACCCCTAGCACAAGATAGAATGAGAAATCAGCAGATAATTTTCCACAGTCAAATGGAAGCTAATAATGTTGTATTTTAAATTAAAAGATGTTTCACTGTCAAAAATTGTTATGGTTAAGCAAATGTTTAATTCCAAATAAAAACAATTTTCTTTTCATAATTTCTTTTATCAAAACTTAACTTTTAGATGCATATGTGTCAACCCCAATATATATTATGTGCAAATAACTTTCCACACAGTTCATTTCACAATAATTCATATCATTATGAAAGTTATACAGAAATAACAACAGATTTTTTTAGACAAGACATTAGTAAATCCTACTGCTGTAAAAATGCTCTGGTTCTTTTAACCTAACAGACAGATATGTTGCTGGGGAGTTTGTTCCGCCACTTCTTCTTCTTAGCTAAAACACTAGGAAGTGGAGAAGGGTGGGCGTTTTGGGGGACTCTCTTGTAATTTTGACGTTCAAAAAGTGCTGATTATCAGCCTAATTTGAATAAATGAATTTTGATTTTGCTTTTTAATAATATTTAACAATAGTTATTTGTGCAACAAGAGAGCAAATCCTTTTTTTGCTGCGAGTGCTGATTTTGAATCCTGAGCAAGCGAAGGATTCAACGATTGAATCACGAGCGTAGCGAGTGATTCTAAATTTGAATCCTGAGAGTGGCGAGGGATTCAAAGGCACGAGATGCATAAAACTTTGCTCTCGTGTTACACAGATAACTTTTCACTTCAGCAGCGAGAACACTTTAGGAGATCAAATAATAAACAGGAATAGATTGAAATAACTATTTATTGTGAATCAAAATAATTAACATTGTAGGTAGAGCCGTAGAGGTACTGTTCTCGTCGCCTAGTTTCACTCATATTTTAATATTTTTTAACTTATTTAAGTCTTTACCAGCCACGAAATTTTATTCCTGCTCTTTTATTTAAATTATGGCGTGTTCGGAAATAGCACCCATGATATTTCAGTATTCAAAATATATTACGTAACATTATTTGAACTAGAAATAAATATTTACAGGTTAAATATTAGTTTTATTTGCAGTAAATACTTATTTTCGTTTAAATACAACAATAACTTAAAAATTCAATAAATTACATTAAAAGACATAATTATCATTTTGCAAAATTTCTTTAGTTAGTACGAAATTCCGAACGTGTTTGTCTTTGAGGTCGAATTCAAAATAGGAACTTCGAAAGGGCTGATCTTTGTATCTCTCTCTTTCTCATGGCGGGAAAGAGATGGAGTGTGATTGTTTCGAATTTTATGATTAACCCAAGGCTGAATAAGATATTCGCGGCTTTCTAAAAAAATAATTAAAAAGTTACTTTGTCTCACTCAGTGAGCAAAATCGCATTTTGCTCACTGATTTTAGGCAACAAAACCCACATGTTTGAGCTACTGAAGTGAAAACAAATTTTATTTTATTCTTACCACTCTTAATGATATGATGCCCATATAAAAACTGTTGCTCTGACGAAGGCTTCACCCAAATCTTGTATGGCGCATACGGAGCAATATAAGTCAACGCTGTTATATGCAGTCTAAATTTATTCGTCTTTGTGAACTTTCCGAAGCATGTTCCCGCTGCTATTAAGTTATCTGGCTTTATTGTTTGTGCTAAGTGTAGGAGGCGCTCAGATATGTAATATACTCGGTCTTTCTTCTCTCTGAAGCAGTATGTACCGTCTGGCCTGTCGATTAGGAGTTTGACATTCACTCCAATACTGAAAATGTTAAATTTTGTGTTGATTATTGTAGGTTGGGGTTGTAATGATGGTTATTTGAAGGCTAATGCGGAATGCTTAGTATATAGATTGTAGAAGAAGGTTTAAGGTAATATTGGTTAAAAAAGAGGTTATAATTATGTTTATCTAGCATAAACTGTATTCGGCACGCGTTAGTTCAGGCGTCCAAACGAATATTGTATTTTAAGAATAAGGTTGCTTAAGTTTAGCTAAAGGACTCACTATTTAGTCAGTTTCTCGAATAAAATTCGCGTTCTGTCTTCTGATAGCACTTTCATTTTTAACTTTAACTTTTTCTTAACAATAATAAAAACACGTGCGTCCACCTGTGTGACAAGTCTAATGACAGTTAGCAATTTGACATCGCATAAATTGTTCAGAAATTTGTCAAGGGATCGTTTCTAACTAAAAAAACAATGTGGTTACGTGTTAATTCAGTTGACTTTCTGCAAAACTACATATTAAATATAGCGAATATATTTATTTTAACCATGTACCATTTTAACAAACCCCATCTTTACCCTTTTTATTGAAAGGGAAATTTATGTTTCCGAACGACTCCTTTCCCGCACTCATGAATGAACCTTGAAGTTGACAATTCACAGATCACTCGATTCACTCGTTCCTAAATCTGATTCATTCAATTCAAGGAAATCGTTCACTAGTGGCCGGAGTGAGAGGTGGTAAGTTTATTTTGCGAATTTTTGTACACTTTCTCATTATTCGCGAATTAATTTTCATGTAATAAAAACTTACTTTAAGAACAACAACTTTGCGATAAAAGAATTGAAATAGGACTAAGTAAAACGTAGTGTTCTGTCAGATAATTTTAATGAACACCATCTGTTTTTGTTTTACTTTTCTGCCCCTGAAAGATACAAGTGAACGGCTTGCATACTGCACGTGACGACAACAAATAAAGTTACTCGCAGATCCGTTAACTTATTGTTTCTATTTTGATAATACAAATAAAGTAGTTTCCTAAGTAATATTTTCTAGAAATTAGCATACCCAATGGGTAAACAAAAGGTGAATCATCTTAGTTCGTCTGATAAATCGAAAAGTAAAGAAAACTTCTTGGTTGAAAGTCCTTTTTTGATTCATTAAATACATGTAGACCTATGGTATTAATTTGGTATTGCAAGATTGACGAACCCGTCATATTTATCTTGTTTGTACCGACTTATCAGGCATACTTAGCTCTTATCTCGTAACGAATGCACTAAATTGGGTATATAATACTTATTGGTTTTTAACAAACAGAGTTAACCTTGATTTTTTGTGCATGTAAATAGTTATTGGAAAATTGCTGACCTAATATTTTTTAACCGACGAAAAAAGGAGGTGATTCTTAATTCGAGGCGTGTTTTTTTTTTTATTTCCGCTCGACCAGATCTAGGTAGCCATCATATAATATCACTTTATTCTATGTCATGTAGCTAGGTACCAACCTACCGGTTACCACAATTTTTCCCAGTGGGGTCAGTGGGCCACCCTTCCTTTCCCAAACGGTGGGTACATCGGGCTCTCCCTGATTGAGTTACATTAACCCAGGTCGTATTTACCCTAGTGCCAAAAGAGCCATGGCCCGGGGCGGCGCAAGCTGCACCTCGCTTCGCTCTTTCTTGCAGCCGAAGTAGGCTGCAAGAACGAGCGAAGCGAGGTGCAGCTTTTAATCTTGACATATACTGCATGTCGACCAAGTAAGTCATTTAAATAGGGTCAACACAATTCTAACCTGACCAGTCCAGGGTAGGGAGTAAAAATTTTCGAGCTCACTTCGCTCGCTCTTGGAGCCTCGTGTGGGTCTTTTATTATTAGCATTGTCGCTCTGAGTCAATTAGGTAGCATAATGTATTTCGACGTCACTTCGGATAGTTTATCATTGAAATACTTCAGTAACTCCGACCGATCCTAACATTGGATCCGGAATACCATGCAGTTGCGTTTGTGACCAGTGGACTAAAAAGAAAAGCTAGCATTTCTGGACTGGGGAGTTTTCATTTTCTTTTAGTTCCTAGACTTTTCAAATAACTCGACTTTCAACCAACTACTACTTCTACATGTAGAAAAAATCGAACCAATCCGAAGTGCTAATATTTATTTAAGGTGGCTATTGCATTTTAGATTCTTCGAAGAACTTTACCTCCATCCGTAAATAGTAAATCTAACCCTTAAAAAAACAGTTTCTCTGCCCCCCCCCCGCCCCTCCCTTCTAGCTCAAAAGCTAGTAGCAAAGATTTATCTTTTTTTCAAATATGTAAAAGAATTGCATGGCTTAACATATTGGCCTGGTGCGCCAAATCTTAAGATACGCCACTGCATTAACCTGGCAAATAAGAAACATTAATGAGTAATACATATCAAGTTCTGTTGCAAGTTCCAATCGAACTTATACATAGTTACCGGCAACTGCCTAAAGTCTCTATTCTCCATAGTCTAGAGATATTTAAACACTTCGTAATTACAAAAGTTTTTAAGATATTAATCGACCGGATTGGATGTGGAACTCACAGCGACAGCAATCTCTAAGTCTCATTCTTCAGCCGGAAGTAGGTTAATTTAAATAAGCCAGAGTCAAAAATAAACTGCAGGTCAGTTAACTAGACAACAGAGCAGAGAGCATGTTTGTACACGTGTACACATTTATAAATAGCTAAAGTAAATGCAATACGGTTTCATTACATCTGCAATTCTGCGCACATTTGAATAAACAAATGAATGCAGCAGATTTCCTTATTCCTTGCAACCAGTAGAGAAGTAAACTTCATTCTATTTATACTAATGGAGTCCGTGGCTTTACCGTATAAATTTCAGGAAGGAAAATGCTTTAAAGAATAGGCATTTTAGTGACGTAAACCAATCTCAATCTCTAAATCAAAATAGTGTAGATTAGCGAGATATTCTCGAACCGGAAGACGATGCGTTGGAAGGCCTCCCACTAGGTGGACCGATGACCTGGTGAAGGTTGCGGGGATCCGCTGGATGCGAGGCGCACGGGACCGGTCAATGTTGCGTCACTTGCGGGAGAGACGTCTTTCGGCTGAAATGATGATAATGATGGCTCGCCCACCACAAAGTTAGATAAAAGTTCAAAAATAACTGGATAAGCACAAAAGATCGACAAAACTGCTAATTAAGAGTTATGTGGTAGCTCTCTACCCATAGAAATTTCAAAAATAACCGGATAAGCACAAAAGAGATTATTTTATAGACTTTGTTATTCGACCGAATATTACAGTCGTGTAAAATCTTGCAACTAGAAACAAAATATTTAGTCATAGAGTTAGATCTGAGCGATGACCCATTCGGACAGGAAAATTATTGTACAAAAATCTACCTATTAAAGGGTCATGGATATGATTGTTCCTAATGGTCTGCAATGGCTAATTCTGTGTACATTGTCACGCACGATCACCATTGCACTCTAGGA
This sequence comes from Cerastis rubricosa, assembly GCA_949152445.1. Lineage (NCBI taxonomy): Eukaryota > Metazoa > Arthropoda > Insecta > Lepidoptera > Noctuidae > Cerastis > Cerastis rubricosa. The sequence continues at coordinate 10,838,124 of OX424548.1, read as the reverse complement.
ATTAATTGTATAAAGGCTGCAAGTGGTAAGTCCCTAAGGTTTAAGAAGTTAAACCTTAGGAACTGCTTGCATTTATGAAAATTCATTCCCAAGGATTGAATAGGGGGTTGCGGGGCTTTGGTCGGTGAGTAATGGGCTAGCTCACCGTACGTCCGTCTTATGACGACTGGCCGTGTCGATGACGCGTTTGTGTTCCACGCGCGCCTCAAGGAGATGTCAGCAAATCGGAAGGGGTCCGAAAGGGCCGATGCCTGCCAGGGCTGCGGGACTGTTCGAAAGAGATACCGCGGCACTGAAACACTTAAGGCTAAGAAGGAACATGGATGGGTTTTAGTCAGTACAAGCCTGACAGTACATTTGTAGATCTTGGAGAGTCGTAACGAGTAGTCAGAAGCCAAAAGTCTGACATCCAGTCTTACCAACTGGTATCGTATTACCCAGTTACTGGGTTGTGGAGGTCAGATAGGCAGTCGCTTCATGTAAAATACTGGTACTCAGCTGCATCCGGTTACACTAGAAGCCGATCCCAAGATAATTTGGGAAAAGGATAGGCATATGATGATGAACAGACTGTACTGAAACCAGACCCCAATTCTTTACTGCAAAATATATCCGCAGATCAAAAGATGGCTGCAACCAATGACCGATATTAAAAGCAGTTAAACGTACATTTATGAATCACTTGGCATTTGTAATAATGAACGAATGAATGAATGAATAGCACTCGTGCATACAAAAGAATCTGTAGACTCTGAAGTCATGGGTCAGTATGCGCCAACGAGTATTGATATCGAGAAATCTAAGACTAACTTATGCCTGCGGTTTCGGTCGCGTTATGATAAGAAATTACCACACGGGCACGTTTTAAATATAACATATGACACTCAAGAGAAGATAGCTTCCCATTAGTGAAGGATTTTTGGGAGTCAACTGAGAAGTTATACTCAACCATACCATCTTTATCTTTTTAACATTAATAGTAATAGATACGTCATCGTTCGATGATTCAGAAGAATGACGTTCTCAGATTATAATGCACGACACATCTGTGAGGTTGAGATTATAATATAATGCTGTTAAACGCCTAATACGATTTAAATTTTAAATGCGTAGCGTTTGCAAGGTCAGTATGAACTATACATTCGCTAAATGCAACAAGTGGCTGTATTATACAGCAAGATTTTTTAGTCACCGTCCAAATTTTTTCTAGGCATTATGTATCATTCACTAACTCCATTTTTGAAAAAAAAAAAAAACGATTTGTGAAATTTTCATATGAAATCATTTTCTCGAAAAAATTATCCGCTCTGCCTGGTCACTAAGTTAAACGTTAAAAATACTACACTTGCCGCGCAAACATTCAATGGGGCGGGGGCGGCCAGCCCGCGTAGTTACCCAGCGTGTCCATGATATCATGATGTCTCAATATTTTTGTATTGAGTGATACTAAGAGAAGAAACAAGTATTCAATGGTTTTCGCCAAAGATTAAAATGTCTAAATTTGGACGGTGACTAAAAAATCATGCTGTATAAAGAACACCAACACTTTAAACAATTTGTTTGGAGGGATGGTGTGAGGAATGATATCAAAGAGAAAAGAGTAAATGATGCCGTGACGTTTGGCAGAGGAAAATGAAAAAAAAACCGTGTTGCGCTGACCATAAACAGAATGGGACAAGGGCAAGAAGATGATGAAAAACTTTGTTTGCCTGAATCCGAACGTTATGAAAAATATTGTTTATTCCAGAAACTTGTAGAACTTTTACAGTAAATCTTACATAGGGATTTACCTTTGATTAACTGATTTCAAGATATAGCTATAATAGGAACAAAGCTTGCGTAACTCAAACTCAGAAGCAAGTGTTTGATGCACTCTTCCATAATACACAAGAATATAATCATATCTTACAATATTATTATTTATGCTGTAAAAAGTGCAACCAAATTATTATCACGAAAACCATTATTTATCATTGCCCAATCTAACTACTTAATTTACAGACAACAATCATCATTTACTTACACATTTACACTTGAGGGAGGCCTATGTCCAGCAGTGGACGACTTTTGGGCTGAAAAAGTCGTCCACTGCTGGACATAGGCCTCCCTCAAGTGTCGCGACATTGACAGTTTGGGGGGTTTTGCCATAATCGCCACGCTTGGCAGGCGGCTTGGCGATCGCAGTACGTTGTTACAAAAGCACAGAGAACGCTGCTGCCCGTTCTCTGGCAAGTCCCTTAGTCGTGTCTTACGACACCCACGGGAAGATATGGGATGGTGCTATTCTTTACGTCCGACACCATACAGAGCATAGGGACCTACTTTTATGTAAAACATACCGTGTACGAGGCCCTGCTCTTCAATTACAAATAAAAATGGTAAAAGTGCTGTACAAAAATAAAATTAAATTTAAACAAGGAATTATAAGTAATATATAAAATTAAAAAACTATAACAAAATAAAGAACAGAAAGAATTTGAGGTATGTCCTAAAATTGTGTGTGTGTATGTGTGTGAGTGTGCATGCGTGTGTGTTTGTGTGTGATTGCGTATGTGTATCTTTTCAACTCATATTGCTTGCAGCAATATTTCAATGTAATCATAGGTCATCATATGTTACACAAAATAAATGCCAAAGTGACTGAAATGTTTATTTTTCTGGAATATTTTGCTCCTACGCAGTATTAAGCAAATAAGATTCTTCTGTTCAACCCTGGTTAGGTAAAGTTGCGTGCCAGAGTATAATTTTAAGGACATTGGAGTAATCCCCAAAGCATTTACGGCAACCATGGATGAGAAGATCCAGTCGTAGTTGTTATTTGATTTTGTGGGTTAATTTTGCACAGTCATACAAGATGTTGGTAGTCAGCCACGATGTGAGGTCTAACGTCATCATTGATGACATTATATAGCTGTAAATGAGTTATAGAAATACCATTGCTATGAATCGCAAAAAACTATAAAACTTTATTTTCGAATATTTATCATTCCAAGCTGACAGTATGAACCAGAGTTCAATTAATATTTTCGGTACCTAATGCATTAATGAAACCGCTCTGCTTAGTCAACAAGGAAAACCTAAGTTGTTACAAAATAGCTACATAACTTATGTTTTTGGGTGATTTGGTGAGACTAACGACAGTCATAATTACTGAAATAGCCCGTTTAGCTAATAAGGCAAACATGCGCTGTGCCAAAATAGCACAATTTGTTCATCTGGTTTAGAACGCCGCACAAAATGGAGAGGAAAAGCCGTTTAGTTAATTTGGCTGCAACTTTAAAGAAACGTAGTCAGTAACAGGTTGATTGAAAGGCGTTTTTCGAAGTATAGCATAAGATTAACATCACGATCTCCTCTTCGAAGAAATGTTCAGTATGGTGTCGGACGTAAAGAATAGCAACATCCCATAGCTTCCCGCGGGTGTCGTAAGAGGCGACTAAGGGACTTGCCAGAGAATGGGCAGCAGCGTTCTCTGTGCTTTTTTAGGGTTCCGTACCCAAAGGATCAAACGGGACCCTATTACTGAGACTTCGCTGTCCGTCCGTCCGTCCGACTGTCACCAGGCTGTATCTCATGAACGGTGATAGTTAGCCAGTTGAAATTTCTACAGATTATGTATTTTTGTTGATACATTACAACAAATACTAAAAACAGAATAAAATAAATATTTAAGTGGGGCTCCCATACAAAACAGTTTTTTTTTGTTCGTTTTTATAATTAATGGTACCCTCCGTGCGCGAGTCCGACTCGCACTTGGCCGGTTTTTTTTTATAACAATCGTACTGCGATCGCCAACCCGCCTGCCAAGCGTGGCGATTATGGCAAAACCCCCCCATGTAATTAAGTCAATGTGGCGTTGGGGGAGGCCTGTGTCCAGCAGTGGACGTCTTCCGTCTGAAATGATGATGATGATCCTCTTCGAAGAAATAGGAAGAGGTGTATCCGCACACCCACCAGGCGAGAGTCGACTCATATCAATCTTGGACTTGCTCGATTCGACAGAAGTAAAATTACGTAAATACCGTCATTACTAGGCTCCGCAATTGAAACACTACAACTACCTAATTATATCAGCAGTATCAGAAGTGTAGTAATGGCTGCATTAATTAAAAGATAGGCTAACATGACTGTGATCGTGACGACTGCTCATTAATCCTAGACATCGCTTAATCGAACAAAGCCATTTGATTACCTAGTACACAAACGCAATGGCGTTCCCTAAACAGCCATAAACTACAGACTATACATACATGTACAGGTGTTATTTGAATGTCATAGCTCATGGGCGTTTTCAGTATCAATGGAAAACCAAAAAATCAAATTAACAATACCTACCACAAAATGCACCTATAAAATACTACTTTAAATGAATATGAAAAACGCAACTTATTTAAATTGGTTCAGTATTGTAGGAATTTCTTTTTTTTCTGTGTTTCTCATGGATCTAAAGTGACATTAGAGCTGCAGGCAGCATACAATTTAATTAACACCCTGTGTGGTCTATGGTTTTAATCCCAATAATTAAAGCGAACGGTCCCTAGATACTAACACAAGGAGGTCGCGATGACGCCATGTTTGCGCAAAGGGAGCGGTCTAATTTCGGGCTTTGTAATTCGTCAACACACCTTACTTGTCCTCGTAGGTACACCTAAATTGAATTATTGTTTTTTTTTTAGTTTTAATTTTAATTCGTATCTAGGTC